>OX387967.1:3960774-8960774 GCA_947578425.1 Eugnorisma glareosa | reverse complement strand
ACCTGTCAATACTATGTACCTCATTTACTGACGCCAACTTCAATATTTTGTACGTTTGATACTGAGATTACTGGGTAGTCCATTTAATGACGTCATGAAAAAAATTATCTTTACTTTTACATGGCTTTTTGACATTCTTTAACGTTAATTAGAGGCGTTTTCTAATCTCATTACCATCAAGAGTAATCAAAAGCCGTGTAACAAAGATGTTTCTCCTTCCTTTTTTTTGATTCCCGTACTATTTGAACTAGAAAACTATCAAGAATCGTGGAACATATACCGATACATAGGCATGAAGAATCTAAATTTCTTTTCATGACGTCAATATTTGTATTGTACCACCATGTATATAAGTTTTTTAACTGTCATGGTCACTAACATCACCCACCCTGGTGGTCCCACCCTGTATAGTCGATTAGTCTCCTCGTCGGCGATGGGACTGTCTTAAATGTATATAAAATTCACGGTGTATTCTTTTGCGTGTTTTCTTAAACGTAAAGTATTCACTATAAATGTATTTCGATGTGTCGGTTACCCACATGTTTAATGTGATTTATGAATTTTTCAAAGTTAAATGTTTCGCCTCATAGGATGGTTTCGCAAAAATATTTGTGGCAATCTTGCTTTTTAAATAAACATTTGTGGAATGTGAGCTGGAGTTTCTTTTCTTCTTTTGGTTTAGAATGGATTCTAATAAATAAATGAAATGGTTCACACGGCGACACATAATGACCCTAAGGTAGACTGGTAGAAAATGCCCAAGGCATTAAGTCCGCCTCTGTACTATGTGCTTGAAGTGTTAAATAAATAAAAAGATATTATAAAGCTGAAGTGTTTGTTTGGTTGAACGCACTAATCTCAGGAACTACTGGTTCAGTGGTTCCGAAGATGATGGCCCATTTATCGAGGAAGGCTATATGAAGTCACGCTACGAACAATAGGAGCAAAGCATCAATGCATAATGTTGCAAAAACTGGAAAAGTATTTTCATAATAATTACGCGCGGACGAAGGTCTAGGTGACCTTCGTCCGCGCGTACAAAAGAAAGTGCAGATCAATTTTTTATTGTTAAAAACAAGTGCGAGTCGGAATCGCGCACAAAGGGTTCCGTACGAATAACTAAAAAAAAAAAACAATTGGTGTCAACTATGTATGTATGGGGCTCCCTTTAAACGTTTTTTTGGATTTTTTCCTTTATTTGTGTTGGAAAGCGTTGCTTTTTGCCAAATTTCATGATTCTAGGTTCTAGAGAGCAGCGTGGCCCAGTGGTGGCGGCCCCGACTTACGAACAGTATGTCGTGGGTTCGAACCCAGGCTGGCGCATTACTTTGTGTAATTTATTTCATCACCACTGCTCTCAGTGTCCCAGCAGTGGGAACATTATAGGCTGATTATGCATGATTCTAGGTCAAAGGTATTAAATCAATAATAGACCATTCTGACACTATTGCAATAGCAGACTAAGGCCCCTGTTGTCGTGTTCCATCACCGACAATGAAGTAACTAAAGTCAAATTCAGTTATTTCACCCCTCTCTACCAACGTACTCCTATTTAGCAGAAGCGATACATACTATTATTCCGAGTATGATACGACTTGACTGTCGCTTGCGTATTGTGGTAGACGCCATCATTGGTTTCAAGGTCCTCGAGGAGCTTCTAAACGTAAAATATTTTTATTTTATGATGTTATCATATTTATAAAGATAAGAAATTATTGCAGGTTGGAAAATAGATGAGGCATATGTGTAACAACCGTTAAATGGAACAGACACTTATACAAGGTGTTAGGTGTAAACGTGTCCTTCACGAAGCCGTAAACCAAGCATTTTGTACATCAAACTATGTAACTCTACGCAAACATTTTTGGACGGTAGGGCTAAAACATTGTGCTAAAGGTTGCATTTATAGATGCATAGTAGAAGTATAAGTATTGGTTCCAGGTTTCCTCACGATGTCAACGATGTGACGAATCGGGAACAATATTAAATAAAAATTCATTTGTTTCCTTTTGATGACGAATAGGGAACTGAAAGAAAATAGTAAAGGAGGTGTTTTTTCCCCCATACAATTGTGGCCAAACAATGTACCTTAACAATAAAGGTACGAATTTATAGGAAAAAAATCGCAGATTCTGAAAAAATATATATTGGATTTATTAATGCATTTGTACCACCTGAAATTGTCGATCAAAGATGCTAAAACTTGCAACCCAAGAATTTTAATCTGGCAATCTCGTAATTCATTTCTCCGATGATGCGTTTCGTTACTTCATTTAAACACGTATGAAAAACTAAAAATATACTATTTTGAATTTAGTTTTGTATTAAAGATAGGTAATTTTCCCGGCACACTTTCTTTTGAAACATTATGGGATCAAGAATTTAAAAAATACATTTATTTCACATTATTTTTTGCGTTTGGTTAGCTACTGGCCAAAAGACAGTGCTCCAGGGCCGATAATTTACTATCTTATTCCTTTTGTTGTTGTTGGTGACAATATTGTCATTCAGATTATTTTAGCCCTTGTCAGACGATCGATCGATCGACCGATCTCGAAAGAGTTTAATATTATGACAGATGGAATAGTTTGACAGCCGCCAGCGCTGTTAAGAACGTTTCTTTGAACGCAGTTATGATTCGAGGTAGTATTTTTTCATATTCTTTTATTTTTTAATCTATCGAATATTGAAGGATTTAAAATACTGCTAATAACACAATGTATTGGAAAGAATTTAAATAGTAATTTGTACCTCGGTACATGTTTGGGCCGAAAAAAAAACACCTCCTTTTGATGTAAGTGGGGAAACTTTGTTATTGCATTCGAGCGCGGAATTAACACCCGAGCTGCAGGCGAGGGAGTTATGGAGCCGAGAAGTGCAATAACAAATCCCCACGCGTCTCAAACGACGTTTTTCAATACACTTTCGAAGAAATAAAATATTAAAACAGAAAGTGTTTTTGTCAGGAATTACTAATAAACTATGATTTAATTTGCTTTTTTTCCGCGCTTTGCTTTCGCCAGGCTGAAGAAGCAAAGGTATGATGCCGCTATGCTGCCTTATATGAAAAGAAGAAAAATCAAATATTTTTGCATTTAGAACACAATTATATGTTAACTTTGTTCAAAAAAGTAACATTTGTTTTAAATAATCATGTATATCTATGATATTCTATTTATAAACACAATTTAATAATAATAATATATCATTTATTTCAGGTTACAAAGACCCATAACATAAATACCTTAAAGACTTATCATACATATATATAAAAGCCAGAAAATATAACTATTGTACACGAAGTGACGGCGTCGTGTTGCGCTGCGTGGTGTCACGTAGCCTTCCGCGGAAACGTCGATACATGACACCCTTCGGCCAAAACTCTTCTTTGAGGAAGGTCTCAATATGATGAGTCGGAACTCGCACCACGAACGACTTGAAATTCGTGTTATGGTTAATTTAAATACTAAAAAAATATTTACGCCGTCTAGACGCATATCTCTTTGCCGAGATTAAAAAAAAACAATCACCACCGTTATAGCTATAGTCATTGAACCCATTTGGACTTATCTGTGGAAATTTTTATTTCCGCACGTGTGCGGAAAAATATTAAAAATCCACGCCTTTGAAATACATTGCATGTTGAACCTAATCGTAGTGCGTTATGAACCAGTTTTCGAGAAAGTGTATTGAAAAAAAATTTGAAGACGAGTCGGAACAGTGACAAAACCGGGCATAAGTCATCCCTTTACCGTGGGCGTTTGTGCATTACAAGGAATTTTACTGTCCGGCAGTTCAATTTTTTACGGTCCGATGTGGCATGAAAAAAAGCGCATTGTGACTTGTGCACTTGTCCGTCGATTCTCGGATCGGTTCGGCGCAGTTTAGGGTAGCTCTCTTCGAAACTACTCACCACGCACGCGTAATTACGCTAGGAACCATGATTTTCTTGGAACGTCGGCGTCGGCAGTTCCTTGCTTTATTACTCTAACGTGCGAAAACGTAGAAGACAAAAAAAAAAATAGGTTCATCCCTGTATGAGGCAGGACGAAAGATTAAAGATTTTTTTGAACTAGTACCGGCTAACTAAAAACACAGCCCAGCCAGTAAAATGTCGGATGGTAAAAAATCGTACAGTAAAATTCCTTGTAAGTAGTGCACAAACACTGTAAGTCGTCAATTGTTTTACTCCGTCCTACCGCACCACCACGGTATGTTGCGCACTCCTGGCGCGTCGCACCACTTAAAGTGAGGAGTAATTTTATTTTTAGCCGACCTCTAAAAAAGGACGAGGTTATGTATTCGACTGGCAACAATTTATTTTATTTTGACACCGATTTTTCAGAAAGCTACATTATTCGTGGGTGCTATAAGTTATAAATTATTTTTAAATCATGCATATAAGCCGAGCTATCACAATTTTTGCGGACGAAGTGGTAGTTAACACATTCAGTGCCAGGAACCCACCTGGTGGGTTCACTCAAGTCGCACTTGGGATGCCAAGAACCCACCTGGTGGGCTCATTTTAAATGTAGGTTTTTCTTAGCGAATACAGAATCAAATAACGAAAAAATTAAAACAGTTGTATATTTTAACAAGATTAATAAGAATACGCCGTGGTTTCAAAATACAAGCATTTTTATTTTCAATAAATTTTCGACCTCTGCCTAGATGCCGAGAACCCACGTGGTGGGTCCTATTTCAGGGCTGAAAAACCAAAGGCACGATTTTAAATATTTTCTAAAAAGAATTGTTTTTACATTTTAGGACACGAAAATGAGTTCAAAATCGAGGCTTTTTAGTGTTCGGTATCAAAATAGACAAAAACTAATACTTATTATTGTGCGATTTAGTCTGCCCGTTTATCTCTCACAGGCACTCACAGCTACATATTTCAGAAACTATTATCGCTACAGACTTGACATTTGGAATACATAATGCTAG
Organism: Eugnorisma glareosa; assembly: GCA_947578425.1. NCBI lineage: Eukaryota > Metazoa > Arthropoda > Insecta > Lepidoptera > Noctuidae > Eugnorisma > Eugnorisma glareosa. The sequence continues at coordinate 8,955,830 of OX387967.1, read as the reverse complement.
CATTTTTCAATTGAATTGCCTAGACTACGTCCCCTTCGTGTTAGGTTTCTTTAAACCTCAAACATACAAAATGTCGATGAAACAAGCAAAAGCACCGACTTCCGAAAGTAATTTTAACATTTTTGTGTTTTGTTTTTAATTCGTTTTTTTTGCAACATTTTATTAGTATATCGTATTTATATACCGTGAAGTTTAAACGAGCAAGCTCATCTCAGTGTGAACACGGTCGCGCGAAGTACGGCAAGGGCACATCTATGATTTAAATCGATGTTGTATTTAAAATAACTGCACTACTTATGGTCGTTAACCTAACAAAATGTCATCAAATCCGTTTTTTGTTTGGTTTATTATGTTAAGATATCAATACCTATCCATCACAGCTGCGGAGCTAGCTAATATAATCCGGTATCGCTAGCTAATATAATCCGGTAATATAATCCGGTATCGCTAGCTAATATAATCCGGTATTACAAGAGTTACTGGGTGGTTCACACAAAACTAACTGTCAAATAAACTACCTACAAATGCAAATGCAATGTTTGTAATCATTCAAAAGTTTTAAAATGTTATTTATTAAAATCTAAAAGTTACAATAATTGCGACTACGTAAAATAAATTTAAAAAAAATGCATGAAAATCTCACAAAAGGTTGAACACCCCTGTCACGGGATCAGAGCGGGCGATTTTACTTTTTAAATTTTTTATTATTTCTTGATTATTGCACTTCCCCTACCCTACTAGGGCATGAAATTACCCCCACAGATAGCAAATATAGCGATAATACCCCCTAAAAATTCTATTTTACCACTTATTTTAGGGTTTTAAATCTTAATCTCAAACCTAATGCCGAGAGCCCTCCAGGTGGGTTCACTATACCGCAAACGTAATGCCAGTGACCCACCTGGAGGGTCCACTTGCAATATGTATGGTGGGATGGCACATGCGCACTACGAAACGGAGGTGGACTCGAATGTGTTAAAAGATAAAATGTAAATCGATCTTAAATCGATGCTGACAAGTGAGTATTCACCCTTAGCTTACACGACGTTTCCCGAGGCCGGTCCATGGATGAAACACCTCCGTGACGCGGAAACTAAGTACAATAAAAAAATCATTTTTGACAAGAAGCGTTTATTATACAAGCATTACAGAGATTACTTAAACAGTACAAAATAAACAATAAGATATCACTGCATTTGGAAACAATCAAAATGGCGACGCTAGCGCCGCCCGCTACTAACGTAACATTAAGTTATTACAATCATACTTCTACCACACACACAGACTTAGAGTTGCGCCTCATCTATCAGTTCTAAATCGGATTCTCTCGCTCAGAACCGTCATTTGATAGAGCGAGGGAGTGGTATTGCTAGCGGCAGAATCCGCGACGCGCTCTGCAGCAAGATTAGGAGCATAGAAAATGAGATTCCGTGCTAATAGATGGGGCGCAACCCTTAGAATATACTACAGTTTAAAATTACATTATATCTAATCTGCCCTATGCTGTAATATTTTCGTTTGACGATTACAAATTATAACATATTTTAGTATGCAACTCTAAAAATACATTTATTTGATATTGTGGAATAATGTTAATGTAATTATATGAAACCAGCTCAATTACATTCATTTATTTCATCATTTATTCTTCACCATTTTTACAGTCATGCGGTGATTCCTTCACAGATATCCATATCACTGTTACACGAACGCTAGTATTCATATTCAATATGAATACAGCTCATTACTAGAGACCGGATAATCGGATGCATATTTACCTAAAGTCTGAGTGTTGACTAGTATGGCGCGCGCGTCAGTAAGGAAAATCTCCTGGTTTATACAAATACTTTTGATTTTATTGTTTTACTTCAAATTAATTGTAATATTTACCATTTTGTCCTATTCGAACACTCAGCTGCAAAATTTTTTTTTTTGTTTTTAAAAATATTATTGCGAAATGAAATAAAAGCATTTTTACGCGTTATTTCCAACAAATTTCTTGCCAAGTGTTAAATAAATTATAAATATTAAATATGATTTTGAGTACTACATTTTATACACGCTGTATCTACACTAATATTATAAAGAGGAAAAATTTGTATTTTTGTGTGTATGTTTGTAATGAATAAACTCAAAAACTACTGCGCCGATTTGAAAAATTCTTTCACCATTACAAAGCTACATTCACCCTGAATAAAATAGGCACCCGTGCGAAGCCGGGACGGGCCGCTAGTTACTTATAAAATACCGCGATCCGGGGACAAAATATGGCATTTAAAGAAGCCGCGTCCATACTTTTGACACTTTGCCGGGAAAAAACGTGGAGCAGATAGATAAATATGCATCCGAATATCCGATCCCTACTCATAACACAATCATTTTAGCCAGCCAAGAGACAGACAACAGATTAACATGGTTTGGAGACGTGTCTCATGTGCTAGCGGTCCTCAACATTGAGGAGGCGATGGAGAAGATTTGACACCACTGACAACAGTTGTCTTATTATCTTGGTCGGCAAGTTAATATCAATCATTCTTTACTTAGATACTTTAATCAGCAGTCTTTTAGTTAACACAATTGTTCATTTTCTTTCTTGATTCACTTTCAAAAATTCAAAGTTCACTTTTTACCCATTCCACATCGGAATTATAACCACTTCACTGTTTGACGGAGTAACATAATAAAACGCGAGAATCCCCGACGGTTACAGCAGAGATGTGTAGTTCACTCACACTTCGTCAGTTAAGTTCTATTTAATTGGGAGTGTGCTTATTCAGGGACTGAATTACCCAAAAATTAAGATACCATTAAATTTCAGTATGACGTCATACCGTTAAATAAGAGTTACCGAAATATTTCGGTACCGTTTTTTTTTTTTTCAGTGGTTTGTGTTTGCGAATGCTTAACGGTATTTTTCAGTAGAAACACTATTAACTGTATAAATGTTTGTTTTAAAAGATGGACAAGTGCACATGCCAATCATCCGTTTGTTTTCATGCTACATCGGACTGTAAGAAATCGAACTGCCGGACAGTAAAATTCTTTGTAGAGCACAAACGCCCTAAGGGTTAATTTACGGTACAGCCCAACCTTTATTTATAAAGGTATCTTAATCTTTATTTATAAGGTATATTTTAAAACGGTACCGATATTTTTTTGTGGTATCTTAACCTCTAACCGTAACTGCTTTCAGTCCCTGAGCTTATTACCAATTACGGGTCTGCGGATTGATGAATACCTTTATAATTTCCAAGTATTTATATTCTTTTTCTTCAATGACTAAGACTAAACCATAGTCTCAGTGTTTTGACTATCCCGTCTTGAATAGCAAGAAATATACTTTTTCTCCCATCTTTCATACATCACTAGTAATAGTAATTGAGTCCATCTTTCATTATCTTTCTTCCTTGAAATTTCACTACCTAAAGTTCCGTGTTTCATTGATTCCGGTAGAGATGGGTGTTCACTCTCATGTCCCTGCGCCTGGCGACGTTGGATCAGCAGAGTTGTACGCTGTACATGTTGAGGTAGTTCTGCAGCGCCTGGCGGTGCGGCGCGTCCAGCGCGGCCACGCGAGCGGGCAGCGTGCCCGGCGCGCGCGCCGACAGCGTGCCCAGCGACACCACCAGGTACTTCACTGGGGACTCGATACCTGGCAACATAGACGAAGAGTTTTTTAAAAAGGTCATGGCCATGTTACGAACGGATGAAAAACGTTATAAGCAGTGATCGGAATAGGTATAGCTAATGTGCCTCAAGTTCAAGGAACAGAAACGAAAGTGGAGACTTCCTTAGAACAATTTTTTTTTTTCGGAGTATTTGTTCCGAAAATCGGAACATTACTTAAGTACAACTTAAATTAATAATGTTAAACAACTATCGATTTCATTTACTGTTTCTGATTAAAAAAAGAGCACGATTTTTATTGTTTAAAAAATAAAGGTCCTTAGCTATCTATCTCCTTAGCTTCGTTTGAACGCCGTAAGTTGCGGATGCTAATTTAATTTTCATACCAGCTTTAATAGTTGAAACTAACAAGATTAAAAAAAAAAAACAATTTATAGGTTTTTATTGGAACTAAACGTAAACAGAAATCAAAAATATCTGATTCCGAGTTTCAGAAAAAAAAAATTGTCATAAGGAACACTTTTCGTTTCTGTTCCTTGCTTGAACATTAGGTACATTAGCTCTAAATATTCCGATCACTAAGTCAATCTGGTTTCTTCGACCACAGATTGTGACGTTGTACTCACCTTCAAGCGGGTCCCCGGCGGCTCCCTTGGCGCAGGTGAGTTGTGCGTACTGCGCCTGGTAGCCCGGCGTATCGTCTACCTCTATGAAGTGGTCATCGGGCAGCGCTGACTCGTCTGTAGGGAGCTCGAACAGAGAGATGAGGGCCTGTGGAGCAGATCACATGTGAACACATTATACAGGAATAACTGTAGATGTACTATTCGGCACATCTCTGCCTTACCCTGCGGGGATTGCAAGCGAGATATATGACTACATGTGTATGTACCTGCAGAAGCCTCGGCCAGAGCGGCGCGAGCGAGCCGTTCAGGAAGTGATAACTATCCGTCAGTAGCTTGACGCAGCCCACGGCCGCCGCCTTGCGTTCTAACGTGCCCGATACCCGCTGGAGATCCGCTATTAAGACGCGTTCCACGTACATGCCGAACATACTGAGGATAAACAGTTACATTTCTTTAGTTAGTTACAGTCTTTATGATAAATAATATTTATATAAGTAAATTGGTTGTGGAAATACATATAAAACATAAATATTGTTTCAAAAGTAGATCTGTCTGCTCCGTCAAATTCAGAGATAAAAATAAATATGAAAAATACCATTTTGTTAAAATAAATTAAAAAATACAGAAATAGGTTCATACTAATACATTATTCATAGATAAAATAAACTAATATAATTATAATAAAATGAATACAAACTTCTTTATTCTTTTCACCAATATCAGTGACAAGATAAACTTAGAAAGTACATAAACAATTGACGAGACATTGAAAAACATAAAAATTCAACTCTCCATACATAAGTCCGAACAGCTGATCGAGTTTTGTATGAAAACTCGTATTTTTTTGCCTGTTTTCGAAAAAGTCGTAGAACAAATGTTGTATAAGATGTTAGTAATCTAATTTCAAACGAGGTTTTTGGTGTTTTACAAATAACCCTGTATATGGCTTGTTTCACGATGTGCGAATAGCCACTACTCAACCAATACATTCATAAATAGAACAGAATTTGTGTCAAATTACCTGCCATGTAAATTAACGGGGACTTAATGTAGGAGGAGAAACAGGTCCATAATCTCTCAAACCCTTCTATTTTATGCATTTAAAGCTTCTCATCAGCAGCATTACATAATATTTTTCCTTACCCAGCTTGTACGGACTCAACGAGGTCGATCAACGGGTCGGCCCCGAAGTGCGCGGCATAGAAGCCGAGGAAGGCGATCAGACCGCGCACGTACTTCGTGGTCTTCGACGAGGAGAGCCGCTGGAACAGCAGGGTCATTATCTGCTTCGTGTATTGGGACATCACCTCGCTGAGAAAATAACATGTCATTGTGTTAGAGAAATACTTACAATGCGTTTCAATTTCAAATAAGAATAGGAATGACTCGAGCCATATTGTGACGTCATAGCTGTTAAATCGAATAAAAAATGTTTGATAATTTTCTTTTTGTTGTTATATTTTTTTACAAAAAACGGGTTAGAATGGCTTCAAACTAGGCAAAGCCACCACCACAGAGCGAGACCTTACTATAACATAAAAAAATATAGAAACAGAATACAGAGGAGAAAAATGTCTATGTTCGGAATGATTTGCTGAATACGTGAGCATTTGTGCGTTGGTGTCCTTCGACCATATCTGAAACAGTTGTTTTTTTTAAAATATAAGTTCTTAGTATGAATGCTCTTTTTGACTTACTTTCCGAACTTGAACAGCATTGTCTGAATGAGGTAAAATCCTTCATGGTCGTTAGTTTTCGACGCGATCAATTTCTGGAATACTCCCAACATTGCGTTCTAAAAAAAAGAAAGAATTTTTAGAACAATGAGCCTGTTGCCGTCAGCCGGACACAAATCCTGACTCCGGACTGCTGCTGCTAAGAAATTCCTAAGAAAAGCCCCAACAACAGTTTTGCCATGGCACTCGGTCATAGTATAGCTTTCCATCAGTGAAAGATTTGTTGAACTCTGTTTACATCATTATAATATTAGAATGGTCGCATGCGCGGATGATGAGCCTGGAGGCCTGAAACTCCTGGGTTCGATTCCCCAGCTCAAGCAGTGATGTTGGGTTGTTCCATTAGAAATTTCTTTGTTACGTTGGCGGTATAGTAGAACCCGTTAGGTGGCGCTGTAGTCGACATTCAGAAATGGTTTTTTCTCGGGAAGGCTAGTTGCTGCCATAACTACAGTAGGTGACTCACCAGGCGCCCGGACTGCAGCACCTGCTGCTCCCGGTGAGCCACGAAGGCGCACAGCAGACGCACGAGCGGGCGCACGTTGGCGCCGCGCTCCCACAGCGCCGGCGCTACGACGCACGTGACATAACTACAGTAGGTGACTCACCAGGCGCCCGGACTGCAGCACCTGCTGCTCCCGGTGAGCCACGAAGGCGCACAGCAGACGCACGAGCGGGCGCACGTTGGCGCCGCGCTCCCACAGCGCCGGCGCTACGACGCACGTGACATAACTACAGTAGGTGACTCACCAGGCGCCCGGACTGCAGCACCTGCTGCTCCCGGTGAGCCACGAAGGCGCACAGCAGACGCACGAGCGGGCGCACGTTGGCGCCGCGCTCCCACAGCGCCGGCGCTACGACGCACGGCAGCAGCTCGCCGTACGCGTCGCCGCCGGGGGCGCTGGACGAGCCGCGCAGCTCCAGCAGGAGGGACAGCATTTGGAACACGTACGGCATGAATTCTAACACAAAAATAAAAAGATAATATAGTCTCGTCCTTAGCGTTTTTATGGCAATCTAAATTAACACACACACACACAAACATAGAACACATGTTACACACGCGTTTATGTACACATGAATGCAATAAAGAATTTGAGTTTGAGTTTTAATTTGTCGACGAGTTTGGCACTTGCAGTAGCGTCCACCAGCTCCTGGGCTGTGCGAACAACATGCGATATTATAGTGTCCTATCGTTTGTGGAACCACAACACACTCCAGAGCAATTCTTACCTTGCACATCATTCTGTAAGATCTCTTGAAATATCGGGAACAGGGCGTCTTCGAACGCTGATATGGCATTGGGATTGGATTTCGTCACCAACCTGTGACAATAAGTTATATTAGTTCGGGATTCTTTTCATAAAACACTGCATGTTTCACAAAAGGTGTGGTATACAGGGAGTAAGGGACAGCCTTGACAGGGAACATTCAGCTCTTTATTTTGAATCATATTCTGGAATTGTATTCATGTTTTTTTTATCGTTTTTTCACATACTTTTCCTGTATTTCAATGTATGTTCATTTCCTGCCTAGCTACAGAGTTCATTGAACTCGTCGTCGCACTTGCCGTTCGCTACGTGCGTACGTTTGCCACGGTAAAGATACATTGCGTGTGAGGAAATAAAACAAATCAAATTGATTGGATTCCCATGATGCTCTTGAAATAATTTCTTGTACCGGTCATCTTAGTAAAACAGGATTTCAAGGTTTTTTAAGGAAACATTTTTTATAGCAACAGGATTTCAAGGTTCACATGTAATTATTGGAACATTATGTTTATTTATTTGTTTAATTTGACATTTAAATATTTATTTTTCTAGTAATAATCATTTTTTGTTGACCATCAAACTAGACAAGGCTCTTCAATCGCACGCCGGCTAACTCGATTCTCGGCAACTAACCCTGCTGGTATCGTCGCTCCACTTGCCTGAGGTCCCCCCCACCACCCGCTTGCCGATTCGCCACTTTCCTTCAAGACCACGTCTACCCCGAACAGTCATCGGTTCTAGGGCTAATGAGCGAGCTATGTCGACAAATTTGGTTTTCTGTCGGATCACCGCGTTCCGGATTTGATATCCGACACAACATCGTAATCGGGTAAAAAAAAAGCTGTCCCTTGAATTCGGGTAAAGTATTAAACTACATATATATATACAATGTGTAACAGAAAGGGTATAATCATATGGAATACTGTGGTACGGACCATCAAACTGAACAACTTTCTCTATGGGACCACCATCGAAAGCGTAAAAAAATAAACAGCTGTCCCATACATTTGGGTCGAGTAGGTATTGAAATTTTGTATAGGACAGCTGATTATTTTTTTACGATTTCGATGGTGGTCCCATAGAGAAAGTTGTTCAGTTTGATGGTCCGTACCACAGTATTCCATATGATTATACCCTTTCTGTTACATGCTGTATATGTTTTTCACTTTTACTTTACCCTACCTTTTTCATTTACCCTTCAAAGTGACTCCCATTTTCAAAATTCATTTATTTACGTTACATATCTGTGTTTGGTGCACAGAAATTACTTAATTGACATATACACAAATGCTCCTGCAAGGGCTGCTCTTATAAGATGCTCCTTTATGTAATTCGGACGTACGGAAACCGAAAATTCGCAAAAATATAAGAAATAACAGAAAAGTTACTTACGAAACAGCCAGCGACAGCGTTTCGAACAGGTAGTGGTTGAAGTGTGGCTTGCAGGGGTTCTTCGCCACCACGGACAGCATGTGCGCTAACTTGGGCAGCGCGTCGCCCAGGTACGCTAGCGAGCCGTCCTGTAGGCACGACAGCGTGCGCAGGACCGCTGCCAACGAGTTACAAAAATAACTGTCAAGTGACAAATAAAATTTTTCTTTGTATTTTTAGTCACCGAAGTCTCTATAGATGGCGTTGTATATTTTTGACCATATGCTTAATCACGGTGTCAGTATTTTCCGTAATTTCACGACGCCTCTAGTACATTTGGATGGAGAGTCCAAAGGGTTCTTCAGCACGGAAATTGGTAGATGAGTTGACAGGGCGATCAGAGAACGCAAAACTACATTTAAAAAGAATGCAAACAGGTAGTGTTTAGAAAGAGCGGCTTGGAGGGGTAACAGATAGCATGTAGGCCAGCTTTGTACTTCTCTATGTACTAGTGTGACACGTACCCTTCATGACGTACTCGTTGTGTTCGAGCGGCGAGTTCTGGTCGCCGAGCGCGCCGAACAGCGCGGCGAGCAGCTCGCCGGCGTGCGGCTGCAGCGTGGCGCGCGCCACCATGCCGCCCGCGATCAGCTTCTCTATGGCGCACGCGCCGTACGTGCACACCACGCCGCGCCCACGGATGTGCGCGATCTACGAGCGGACACAAACATTCCTCTAAACGGGTTCCAAGCAGGCCTCGCCGGGGGTCGAGGTTCCCGCCGAATGACTTTCCAAGTTAGTTTCTCTAAATCACTCTCTTCATTCTCTCGACCTCACACAAAACCCCACCGTCATTTCAGTGGTTTAGTACTTTAGTGAGGGTGAAGAGACACGGGGAGTCATGTCACTATAATCCGTTATCTAAAGATTCTAGTCATTAAAAACTCTGGCAAATGACAGCTAGATTATATTGAAATAATTTTTTAATCAAAACCTCAACTAGCTAGAACATTTTATTTCATACTAGCGACCTACCTTCGCTTCGCACGGGTGCAATGCAATATTATACGGAACATATTGACTACAACAGTCGGGACCCATTAAATAATCTAGACTAAAATCATTCTATCCGAGCATTCAATATGTTCCGTATTAGAATTTATTATTTGTTTTATTTAATGTGTGTATTGATAATGAAATTATTTTAATAAACTTGTAGTAATTAAACTGCTTTCTACACTTCTGGATTGATCTTTTTTTTTTGTTTTTATTTAAAGTTATTATTCGTTATTTTTAACGCAGTTTTTTGTTCTAAGTTTAGTTATTTTCATATGCATTCAGTAAAAAGCTGTTATTTTAAAACTACAAACAGACACTTAATAGTAGCTTATACACTTGCGTGCAATAAAATCGACCCACTCCGTACGCTTTCGTTCAGAACACGATAAATTTAATCTAAAATTAATTAATGAATACTCACACATTTCACACTGTTTGTTAAATGTCAGTCTAAGATTACAATATACCAGTTTTTACTGTTACAGATTTTTGTTTATTGAATTTACAGACTGAAAAACAAAAACGGTCAGAATAGCTCAATTTCTATTGAATAATTTGAAAGTAAAAATCTAAAAAAGCTTTAAATTTCTAAAGAAAACTTTGTTCAGAAGCTTGTATTCCCCCCACGTACTCTTATTGCAGCTTCCATCCTGTTTTTCATTTTTCATGGGCCTTAATAATGTTTTTTATGAATTCTTGGGGTATACCTTCCCACTACTCTTGAATAGCCACCTTCCGTTCCTGGAGGTTTTCTGGGGGCTGATTTCTGATCCTGACCCTTCTCTTCAGCTCATACAATAGATGTTCAGTGGGATTAAGGTCAGGGATCCTTGCTGGCCACTCCGTAAGAGGAATTTCCACCTCACGTAGGTACTGGAATACTACGTGGCTGTATGTGGTCAGGCGTTGTCCTGCAATAGCGTGAAACCCTCGCCTACAAATCAGCGTATGGCTTGATATATTGTTCTAGCACCTCCTGTATGTATCGCTGAACCATCAGATTGCCTAGACGAGGTCCGGATACGAAGTGAAGATCCGTTTTTCCTTCCAAAGATATTCCGCCCCAAACAGTCCAAGAACCTTCTCCAAAAGCCACACGTTCTTCAATACAAGCCTGTGCAAATCGTTCTCCGTCTCTTCGGTAAACTTTCCTGCGCTCATCATTTCCATGAAGACTGATTTTACATTCATCCTAGAACAGTACGACCTTCCATTGATCGAGTGTCCAATCAACGTGAGCACGAGCAAATCGAAGCCGCGCTTGGCGATGCTTGGGGGTTAATTTTGGACCATTAGCGAGTTTGTGAGAATGCAATCTGCTTTCTGCAAGTTTCCGTCATACAGTCCATAATCTTTCAGCTACACCGCGAACATTACGAAGTTGCTGTTGCACCTGAACGCCAATCAAATGTCGATTTCTTAAACTTGAAGAAACGATAAATCGATCATCTCGTTCTGCGGTAGCCCGATTTCTTCCCGAACCTGATGGTCTATTGAAGCTCCCAGTCTCGACGAGGAATGTACCTTCGGTACACTCGTCTTACTGCTGATCGACTTAGATGAAGACCTCTGGCCACGACGCGCTGACTCAAGTCAGCCTGGATCAGTGTTACAACTTGAGCGCACTCAGACGGAGTAGTATCCATTTTCACAGAGAGTAAAAACAATTTAACTCAAGGGAAATGGTCACTAAATCAGTAAAAATAACCAATTATTGAATAAACAATAAATTGATTAACTTTTAACACAATGCAGTGTCACTGAGATTGCGTTATTAAAAATGGGAAATGGGGGTGTCCGAGTAAACGAGTGAATATCATCAACAACATCCCGTTTATTGAAGTGTAGCGTATGTAAAAATAAAGTTTATAAAACATAGCTTCAAATTACATTAGGTATTAGTTTTTCTTTGTCTGATCTTAATTTTTATACAACAAGACCCTTTAGGAAGCCGTCAACCAAGCATCATGTACATTATTGCTGGGAAACGACTTTTTTATTTGGGGTGAAAAATCACGTTTTACGGTAGAGCTCAATGTTACGGACTCAAAACATTGTGATGATGGATGGATTGAATAGTACGGGGGTCGTGGAAGTGTTTAAAGTAAAAATCTTACATTAAAAACTACAATAAAAAAAAAAAACAATTGGAACTTTGACCCCCAATATCTCCGTAACTAGAAGGTATGGTCAAGAACAAAACAAAAAGTTATCGCAACAACGGGGACAACAAGTGCCTTTCGGCTTCGCTAAGGGTCTTGTTACACCCTTTATATTGTGTTCCGAATCGAAACTTATAGGGTGGGTCGATTTTTTTGCACGTATGTGTACAATAAGTGAAAAAAAAAGGGAATTTAATTCGAGGGACTAAGTTGTATCCCGAGAGCAGCGAAGGATTCTAGAGTAGAATCCCGAGCGTAGCAAGGGTTTCTAGAGTAGAATCCTGAGCGGAGCGAGGGATACAATAACCGAGATGAATTTTTTTTACGAGTTTTTTACTCTACTTTTTACCATTGACTGCGAGAAAATAAATAGAAGTATAGTATTTATATTTCTGATGGGTTAATAATAACAGCCACTCGGGTCGACCTTCAAGGTTAAGCTGGGCTTACCAAGGTCGGGCTGTGTATGGGTGACCACTAATTCATTACATACCGAGTTTCCTCCGTGCCTCGGAAAGTACGTAAAGCCATTGGAGTCGGTTATCATTTGTAGTTCTTTGACAGTCGTTACAGGTAATCAGTGGCCCAAAAAGTCTGACACCCAGTCTTACCAAGGGGTATCGTATTACCCAGGACTAACTGTGGATAAGTCTAAGCAGATGAGTATTTATCACATTTTATTATATAATCGGTATTATGAGAACAAAGGATTAAATATAAACATTAAAAATGTATAGTAAAGTTAGAACGGTTTTCGAAATTCAGATGTTCTTGTCGCCCTCGTTTTATTTATTTTGTGTTCATAATTCGTGCTTTTTCCAAATTCAAAATGTTTTTATTCACTCAGTAAGAAAAAGAGCGTTTTATTCACTGTTATCGATGAATAAAATGCCCTTTTTCGAGTGGCAATGGGTAATTTTTTATTTATTTGGTTAGATGTCATTGTACGATGTCCCGCCCGACGCATAATTTTCAAACGTAGGTTTTGTAACTGTACAGTACTGGTACGCTCGAAAGATTCAAATGTTTATGAGCTGTCAGAGCATCAGTTCCGAAACTGCGAAGATTGAAGATTAGAATGTTTCCAAAACAATCCAGTATAGGTCCTAAATTATTGCTGCATATTAGCTCTAGTATAGTTCGGTTCAAACTGTATGGTGGCTCAGAAGTTAGCTGCCAGTGACGGTCTGCGCTTTATACAGTCAAAGACGATGCGTCCTCTGTACCTTTGATAGGTATCTAAAACTGTGTTCTGCGCAGCTTTACGTTTGATGTTCCGGGTCGCCCTAAAGTTTGACAGTTATACCAGCGCAGACCGTCACAGGCAGCTAACTTTCGAGCCGCAATAAAGTTTGAACAGAACTATACCATATATTTCAGGGAAAATGCTACCAATTAAATCATCATTCTGCTGCCCTTAACCCAACTTATTTGTGGTCGGCGCAGCATGTCTTCTTCTTCCATACTTCTCTATTACTCGTCATCTCAGCAGTCAGCAGCAGAGTAGAGGAAGACCAAAGGAACGATGGATGGACTGTGTGAAGGATGATATGGCTAGAAAGGAGGTTTTCTAGCCATATCAACCTTCACACAGTCCATCCATCGTTTCTCTGGTCTTCCTCTACTCTTATAGCCATCTACATTCATACTCAGCATTTTCCTCATTCCTCCGCATCACATGTCCATACCACGATAATCTATTACCACACAACTTTTCAGTCACCGGCGCCACTTTCAGGCTCCCTCTTATGTACTCATTCCTTATTTTATCCATTCGCGTTACACCACACATCCCCCTTAGCATTCTCATCTCAGCCACATGCAAATGCCTTTCATTCATCCCTTTTGTGGCCCAACATTCTGATCCATACAAGACAGCAGGTCTAACTGTCTCGGTTGTTTTATAAATCTTATAAATTAGTTGGTTGTCTTGGTTTTATAAAACGCTACCAATTAAATGGTATAAGATAAATAAAATGTGTCAGAAGTGCTTACCAGTAGAGGCACGGCGGCGGTGATCAGATCCTTAGGCAGTAGGGACCGGAATGTCATGATGTACTTGATGGCATCTGCTTTCAACACGGGCAGCTCGATCACTGCAACAATACATACAAGTTACTATACATATTACGTTAAATCTCAAATAACATAACATAACGCCTGTAATCCTTTAAGCGTTAGGCAGAGGTGTACAGTCAGCGTCAGAAGTAGATTAACACTACTCAAAGTTTCAAATCAGGTTTTTTAATAAAAACTTGTTAGATATTACTCGTTACTAACAAGGTCCGCTATACAATACAATACAATACTAACAAGGTATTGAAGAGTAAGGAATATTTTAAAGAATAATCTTCTGAAACATTAAAAATAATAGCTGGAGTCCTGTACATCAAATAATGAAAATAACGAAATGTTAAGCTACTTCTGATGCTGACCGTACCTATAGTGCACACTCATTATACCAGTCATTTTCGAGACCCATGTAATAGGTGGCCAACCTATTGCCATCAACCGGACAAAAAACCGGCCTACAGGCTCTTCTGTGTCAGGAGTTTCTGACGGAAAACCTCAGAATCACTTTGTCCGACCCGAGAACCAAACGCAGGAGCTCATACTCGATAGAAGCGAAAACCGAAAAGCCGAGAGGAGACGTATTTGAAGAAAGGACACACTGGCCTTGTTGGTGATGTTATTCAGAAAGATCAGGGACTCACTCTCCTGACCCCGTCAATCATAGATGTTTGACAGTTGTTACAGGTAAGTCTGTTCAATGTTACCTTTGGATATTGATTCAGCAATCAGCCTGGCTCAAACCAGGGTTCGAAAATATCCGATATATATTAAGTTTGATATATATCCATTTTATATGAAAGCCATATGATTATTTTATTGTATTATTTGTGTATACTATTTGCACATGTGTTAAATAAACAAATAAATCAATAAATTCATCATTTATTAAACAGTTATATTCTATAAATACAAAAAATATTTAATACTACATAAATACTCAATAATGAAGAAAAATCGTTTCTGCACTTTGTCAATAACTTTCTTTGTATAAAATAATAGAATAAACACAAAAAAGAACTTAATCTTTCGTAACGAAATTTTTCTGATACGACTGACGTCATTAATGCCGGCAGAAGTGTTGCCATTTATGGATTAGAACTTACTATTAGGGAGTATGTTTTAAATCTACTCCACTGCCATCTACATTTGGGAAGTAGAAATACAGTAACAAACCATTTGTGTTTAAACCATTTTTGTATCATTTGATATATTCGGATACATATCCATTGATATACAGCGTGTAACAGAAAGGTTATAATCATATGGAATACTGTGGTACGGACCATCAAACTGAACAACTTTCTCTATGGGAGCACCATCGAAATCGTAAAAAAATAATCAGCTGTCCTATACAAAATTTCAATACCTACTCGACCCAAATGTATGGGACAGCTGATTATTTCCTTTAAGGTGGAAGAGCAAGGTTAGCCCGCGAAATTTAATTTTTTTAAGTTTATTGCTATTTGCAGGTCAGTGTCAGGTTGTATGTTGATGAAAATATGAATCGCGCCAGTAACACGTATGGAGTTACAGAATTATAATCATTCAAATCATCAATACAGCCCTCCAAGTTCATATAACCCCATTCAATAGCTATTTCATGAAAAAGTCCCGCAACGTGACGTTTGTTAAGGGTGGATGTACAAGTCAGAAACTAGAAACTCTGCCAATACGATTTTACCAAGGACTATTTATGCTCACCGCCTGGTCTCTGCAGCTCTGGCAGCACATGCGCGACCGCGAACTGCGCGAGGTCCACGAGCGGCGAGGCGCGCGTGACGCCGGCCGCCTGCGTGCTGGCGCGCGACGCCAGTGACGTCACGAGGTACATGGCCGCGTCCTTGCCGCACCACGCCGGCGGGCCCTGCTCGGCGTACTCTGCTAGCATCAGCTGCCAAACAACGTTGGACAGATTTGAGTCGGAAACATTAGAAATATGAAAGGTGCATCGTTGGTAAAATATAATGTATATTTTGCGAGTTTTTGCGAACAAACATTTAGCACACCTACCATATACAACCGAGCTCGTGGCAAAATAATAACAGCCGCTCAGGTCGATCTGTAGGTTAAGCCGCGCTTGCCTAGGTTGGTCTGTGGATGGGTGACCGCCCATTACATACCGAGTTTTCTCCGTGCCTCAGAAAGTACGTTAAGCTGTTGGTCCCGGCTGTCAATTGTATAAGATCTTTGACAGTCGTTACAGGTAGTCAGTGGCCCAAAAAAAAGTCTGACAACCAGTCTTACCAAGGGGTATCGTATTACCCAGTACTAACTGGGTTGTGGAGACTGGAAGCCGACCCCAACATAGTTGGGAAAAGGCTAGGCGGGTGATGATGATGATGATGTACATGGTCATCACCATGTACAACCGACGACACTGACGGTCGACTACTTTTTACCTTTACGCGCTGAGTAATAAGGTTGAAAGTTGACTATCAGTGTTTTCGGTAGTACAATGACAATCGATCGTAGTCTAGCCGCACTCTTAAGCCGATAGTGCTTCACTTTCGGCGCGTACATCGGCCGCGTTCGTTATATAAATGGAAATTCATCAAACGGACAGTGCTACACTGACCGTGCGCACGCACACTGCGTTCGGAAACATACTTTTAAAACATAATTTTCGATCAAACTTTTTGTTTATCGACGACGCGGCGACGCGACAGTTGGTGATGGACTGTAACCAGCCTTAGCGTCAAACAGCAATTCTGCCCGTTATTGCTGTAAGCAGGCCAAGGTTCCTTTTTTTTCCTAAATTTCTAAACTATTAAATGCATTCAACAAATGCCTACATAGATAACGTGCATATAGTGTTTTGAGTGCGTGACATTGAGTCCTACAGTAAACCGTGATTTGTCACCCAAAAAAAAAAAGACCCAGCTATATTGTTTTTGCGTAGTTACTTAGGTTGATGTACTGAATGCTTGGTTGACGGCTTCGTGAAGGGTACCGTACCTTAAGAGTCCGTGCACGAAATCGACTCATTTTGAACAATTTTGATCACTACTTGAGGGTAAGGCAATAAGAATTTGAACCTTCTTCTTTGTTATGATAAGAGTGGAGTTCTTATTCTTGCCGACAACTAGTTTTTTTTTTTTAAATAATGTCTACGGTAATGGCAATCACCCATATTCAAAACCCTTTTTCCGCTAAAGTAACGATCGAGTGATGTTTGTCTCAGTAGAACAAAAAACTACAAAAGATTCTGAACATTAAAAAAATATTAGTAGCATCATTATATGGTCTACTTACCGTTTATTTGATAACATTATTGACTTCAATACGAAATGTGGCAGAAAAAAAATGTTGAAAACGTAATTTATGGAAAACGTCTAGACAAATAAGTATTTTTTTCTACACATTAGAAACACTTTAAAGAAAATTTACAAATTGCACATTAATCTTAAAGTAACCTTTTAAAATAATCTGAATTTTATTTTATAAATAAACAATAAATTCATTTCGTAAATCCGATCCCGTCGGTAATAACCGGTCCCTCCCAGCGTGAGCACGTATCACTTTGCTTCGCAGGCGCCCACGAGTCTTACGTAAATATATTTCCGAGTTTATACGCCGACTACCACATTTTGATCCAGTAAGTATTAATTTTGATAAGAATAATTTTGTTACTTTGCTTTTTTATTAAAATTGTTAAAATTTCTTGAGTTTCAATACTAATATTATGTAGAGGTAAGTTTGTTTGTACATTTTTTGTAAGTATCAAAAATTTAATTAATAGATGTAAGTATGATGATGATATGATGTAATCTGCGGAACTACTGATCCGATTCCAAAAAATCATTCACATAAGAGAAGCTACATTATCCCCGAGTATTATAGACTATTTAAAGGATGTTTATATTTTTATGGTTACCTATTTTAGATACCTATAATTTGATTTTGGATTTATACATGTTTTTTTTTATTATTTACTTGAATTACTCAAACGACTCTATTGATTTAGATCAAAATACAAGGTCTGGTTTTCTAAATATTTTGACATCTCTAATTTGTTGTAGATAATGCAGCTGATGAACTCGCCAGAAGACGTTCCAACACTTCCAACCCGAAAGCCTTCGGTTTCGAAGCCCATTCATTTCAAACAGCTAACAAGTTGGTTAAAGAATCACACTCAAACACTCCTCGACACCAGGGTGTAGGCAATCGAAGGAAGCTATGCCATCCCTGGATACTAAACTGACCAAACGCCTTCTGCGTCTGGACAAAAATAGACTGCGTCTGGACAAAAATAGACTGCGACTGGTGGCGGGGACCATTTCTGGGCACTGCTCTCTGAACATACACTTTCACACACTAGGTATCACTGACAGCTGTGCAGAGCGTGCATGGAGGCGGAAGAAACGGTAGCGTATGTACTCCTCGAGTGCAACGGCGTCATCCCGATCTGCAAGGGAACTGTTGGAACACCAAGATGTCTTGCAGATGCCCCGAGAAGACCGAGAAGTTTGATCTGCTTCTGGAGGGCGGTGAGCTGGTTGGAATAACGGCCGCCATGGCTCATGTACAATGGTCCACTTTAAAGACTTAGTGTGGAAACACAGTATAAATATCGTTCAGTATCCATGGAAACTAGGCCTTTTCATTATACATTTTGGTGTATACTGGTCGCGGCGGCAAACGTTACTGCCCGTGGCGTGCAAACTATGCCGAATGATTTGCCGCCCCACCGCCGTTCGCGTCGCCCGTTCCCATGGCCAGCCCGTATTATAGTAATTAGTTTATTAAAAATGTATGTTTCACATTACATGTCTACACCTTATTACTTATGAACTATTTCGTTTTAAATAAGTACCTTCACATTTTTTTAGGAAAACTTATTATAAAAAAACGATACTTCTTGATTTTATTAACGTCAATTTACGGTAGTAGCACTATTTAAAAATTGCAAAAAAATTACAAGCCACGTAACGTCAGTTTTGTCTCAGAAATAAAAAAACAGACTATTGTTTGGCTCCTGCACTATTCACCGCGTCTACCGTGCGACCGCTTTTTATTTCAATTCGCTCGGCAAATTTCGGGGGTCGCGCCGCCCGCCGTTCGCCGCTACGCGTGGCATGGTTAGTACATTTCTATACATTTGTTTTAGTCGCAAGACGCTTCGCCGTTCGCACCGCGCGTATTTTCGCTGCGGCGAATGTCCCTTGGCCAGGCGGTTAAGCTTTGAAATACATGTTCAACATCCCTAAATGCATCCACAATAAATACATCCTGCAAGATCTGAAGCTCAAACTGTTAAGCAAGAGATCGCTGTCCGTAGCACAAACTACCAGAAAAAGCTCACCAAACCTGTCCACCCACTGGCTGCTGATTTCATTCTGACAAAACTTAAGAGAAACAGTGTTCCAAGTTTAATAAAAAGATTCTCAGCAGAATGAGTGAGAATGGTCAATGGACAATTCTTCAGTGCTACAAAGACCAAATGCAGAAGAAATTCTAACAAAAGAGCAGCTAAATGTCCATTACACATTGCTGTGATGAGAAGGACATAAAAGGGAAAAAAAAAAATTAATGATTTTTATTTATCGATTTGTTAAATATCTGAATGTATCTAAATTCATCATACACAAAATTTAACCATTTTTATGTAGATTGTGATAAATATACTGTACATACACATTCCAGACTTTTATTTCTAAGCCATACTGACTTTATAATTATGTATCTTAAAATAATATCGTCTAAAGGATCAAAATTGTTTAAGCGGTCACTACGCTCGATCTTTACCCGTGTGTGCGTGTATCTGTATGAACAGTGCACACAAACATAGCCTAAACTCGAGCGAATGATTTTTATGCACGGGCTCTTAACTACCGTCCTTCCAATAATTTCATGGTCTTACCTGCACGTATTGTCCGAAGATGTTCATCATCTTGTCCTCGTAGTGCACCGCGAGCGTCCGCACCAGGTCGCAGGCAGCGCGGCGACGAGTATCCACGTCCGAGCCCTCGATGTCGCGACGCACGTACTCCTCCGGGTTATCATCGAACAACTCCATGTCCGATTCTAATGAAATAAAAACCCATTATTATAAACATTGTAAATTAGTATTTTACAGACACTGCGTTCCATAACTCAGGTTGCAGATTTCGGAGAAAAAACAGCCAAGCTGAAGTGGGAGTGGGCTGGCCAGGTAACGCGAATGCACCCGGAGAGGTGGGCAAAGATCGTCACTCACTGGAAGAAATCGCCGTCGAGGTAGTCCGCGGTGAAGGTGGTGTGACGATGTGAACTTGTTTGCGGGGCGAACATGGCCAGATACCGCACAAGATAGAGAGGTTTGGCAGGATAAAGGGGACGCGTATGCCCAACAGTGGGACACATGACAGGATAAGAAAAAAAAATCATTTTTTTTTTATAACCGACTAAAAATGTCTATGTGGGTTCAGAATGATGTACAATGAGTCATACCAATTAGCTGACCCACCTTCGCAGATATGGTTGAGATTTTTTATATTTTATTTACTTCGCTCAAATAAATCTTTACTAATATTAGAAAGAGGTAAAGTTTGTGAGGTTGAAGGGGGTAATCTCTAGACCTCCATAGGAAGAATAGGAAGCTACATTATCCCCGAGTGCCATAGGCTATATTTACAACGTGCCTGTGGGATAATTTCCCACCAAAACGCGAACGAAGCCGCGGGCAACAGCTAGTGTTCTATAAATTCGTCGATTCGGATTAAGAAAGTTCCTAAGACGACATAACATCAGATCACGCCAGTAATTCCCGAAATGTGAGGTCGAGCAGAGAGCTACTTATAGTTTTCGCATTTCGTTAGTTATCTTTTAGGCCCCATGTAATTCCCCCATGTAATTTTTAGTGACAAATGGATTAATGGACCATACACACATACTTACATATTGATTACATAAAAGATTGTTTCTATCTAGCTAGCTAGTAAAATATAAAAGAATTATAAAATTCTATCGATTCGTATTATAAAAATCTCAATCGTTTATGCAAAGGTGGGTCAGGTAATTGCTATCACTCACTGTACCTAATACGTGGTAAGCGCTAAGCGTTTAACTGTCGGTGTTCTATCCACTCTGTATATCTCAAAACTGATATTTCTGGCTTACTGGCAGTTTTTGTTTGAGGACGTGCAATATCGGGCCTGTGGACGGTGAGCTATGAGCTAGCTCGCCGTCCGTCCGTCTTATGACGACAGGCCGTGTCGACGGCGCGAGTGTTCCACGCGCGCCTCAAAGAGATGTCAGCAACAGGAAGGGGTCGGGAAGGGCCGATGCCTGCCGGGGCTGCGGGACTGTTCGAAAGAGATACCGTGGCCCCGGAACACAAAGGGCGATGAAGGAACATGGATGGGTTTTAGTCAGTAAAAGTCTGACACTCCCTCCTGCGCCGCCCAGAGCGGGAGGAGTTATTTGATGATTCCTATCCAGAAAAAAAAGGACGTGCAATATGACAACTTCTTCGAATACATGCTGTTTAGTAGCAAAATAAATACCTCTAAATTCCATGTTGGGTATGACAACTTTTTCACAAATACTGCTCAGTGTGGCGGGGTCTTCAAACAAACTCTTGTAGTTATTCTTCTCCGCTATTTTCGCGAGGAAAGTCAGTGCGTTGGATACTAACTGAAAAATATTATTACGGGAACATTAGCATAAGCATAATCAGCCTATAACGTTCCCACTGCTGGGACACAGAGCCTCCTACCCCCGGCCCCACGGCCGCACACGGGAACATTATTATCCTTTATACTACACCTGCTTGGAAAGTACCTTGATACTTTATCAAATTTACGGTAGAAAGTACGTCATTGCATATCGAACAAATATGCGGGGAGAAAACGCATCTGAGCGGGAGAGAAAAGTGTATGAAAATCCATTTCTTACGTGGTTTTTCTTTTTTAATTTTGGGTCGTCTATGCGCCGGTAACCTAAATAAATATCAAAAGCCAAAAAGTTTTTACAGTGAGTTTTTATCTCCAAGTTCGCAAAATGACACTGGCCACTAGCTGTGTGTTGGATGGTGTCGGGCTGGCAGTGCGACCCTGCGGCGGCAGGATATACAATTTGAAAAAAGAACATGTGAAAATTGCAGACGCCATTGGCGCCATTTTCAATTTGTGTGTTGTTTGAGGATTCAGTTTTCGTTTTTTATTTTCCTCGTAGGTGTAGTATAAAGCACTATGTATCACTCGAGAGAAAGTGCGATTCCCGATAATCGGTCACTTTCTCCTCTCGGTGAAAAATGTACTATTTATTCATTGTAACACATATTAATTACATTTTAAAATATTCTAACATAAAAAACTAGAAAAAAATACCGACTGCGTAAAAAATAACTGATAAAAACTGACAAGAAAGAAAACCAGTTCAGTCCAGACAAGTGTAGAAAGCAATTTAATTACTACAACATTACAATAACAGACCGATGTGTTGCTGGGGAGTTTGTTCCACCACTTCTTGTTCGCCGCTAAGGCACTAGGAAGTGTCGAAGGCCGGGCGTTTCAGGGTATTATTGACGTTCAAAAAGTTCTGATTTTCAAAACCAAGCCTCATTTTAATTTGAATAAATTACCTTTAAAGTCGATAAAGAAAAAAAATGCCTTGTACTAACCGCATCGTATTTGGGCTGCGGGCCGGTGGCCAGGAGTACCGTCCACACGCACGTGACAAAGGCAGACGCGTGTGGGCCGAACTCTTCCTCATACTTCAGTGCGTACAGCGCCGCGCACTCGCACACCTCCGTACGAAGCTGCTCCAATACACCTGGTTTTTCCTCGTCATCCTGTAAAGACACTTGTGCAATAGATTAAAAGTCCCTTAAAGTGGTAAAGTACTTGAATATATACTAATATTATAATGGGGTTAGCAGTAATAGCCTAGTGGTGTGACTGTCGGACTGCCAAGTCATAGGTCTCGAGATCGAACCCGCACGGCACGCTCGCTGAACCCCTCTGATTTTTCGGATTCATGTGCGTATTGTTTAATTATCACTTGTTTGAAAACATCGTAAGGAAACCAGCATGCCTGAGAGATATTTCTTAACGGCATGTAAAGACAAGTCTGAGGCCCATCGGCGGCATGAAAACTCTGAGACAAGGCAGGCGCGGATAGAGGCGCTAGTGTAGCGCGGGGACACCGAAATGTCAGATGTCATAGAAAGTTCATGTTTTGCGTGCTTTTTTAACACCTATTTTTACAAATATTCACGATTGTGGTCTAGATTGAGCCATTCCTGATTAATTAAGACCTGAAGATTTAAGTAGCAATTTAGAATCTTAATTTTCAGTACTTGGAGATAAAATGATTTTTAAATGTTTGATGATTGCTAATTTTATGGAGAATATTGTAAATAAATATATGAACCTGAAGTTTACACTATGTTTTTATACTTAATAAAATAAACTTTTCATGAAGTTATTGGTACTTTAAAGTACTTATAAAATAGAATTTTTGACAGGACCTTAATCGACAGTGGATCTGGTGAGCTCAAAAACGATAGCCCTCATTACATCCCCCTGAGTGCGACCAAATACGTCATTTTGACATGTTGCATTATATCAATCGCAC
Source organism: Eugnorisma glareosa (assembly GCA_947578425.1). Taxonomy (NCBI): domain Eukaryota; kingdom Metazoa; phylum Arthropoda; class Insecta; order Lepidoptera; family Noctuidae; genus Eugnorisma; species Eugnorisma glareosa. Next base: position 8,932,347 of record OX387967.1, on the reverse strand, counting down.
CTTGTGCATGTGCATATAAAGGGTGTAACAAGACCCTTAACGAAGCCGAAAGCCACTTGTTCTCCCCGTCATTGCGATATTTTTTTTTGTTCTAGACCATACCTGGGAACCTTCTAGTTACGGAGATATTGGGGGTCAAAGTTCCAACTTTTTCACAAGTTTTTCCTAAATACATGTTTGTTTGTTTGTTAATGCAAGGTTTTTTCTTTAAATACCTTCACGACCCCCATACTATTCAATGCATCCATTAGCACAATGTCTTGAGTGCGTTACAAAAAAGTCGTTTCCCAGCAATAATTTTTGCGTAAAGTTTTATTTTGATGTACAGAATGCTTGGTTGACGGCTTCGTGAAGGGTCTTGTTACACCCTGTATTTGCGGACGGGAGGGCGATGCTGCATGCATTCAAACTTGAACTAGTTTGGCGGAATCAAAACTAAATAATTTAATTGTATATCTTGTTTAACATGGATTTCCGCATGGTAACGCCTGATTCCATTAATTATCAAAAGTTTATCAATTATTTTTACTTAAAATAGTAAATAATTTACCGATAAGACCGCAGGGACCATGGAGACTTCATTGAGACATACATGATCTTAAATTTACATTACAACCTTCAGGATTTCATCAAACTATTCAAACGAAGTGAAAACGTCCATCTAAGAGGCCACCCACCACCACCTTAAGGTGGAAACGCCAGGGACACCCGCGAAATTCAAATTTTCTTACGTTTTTTGCAATTTGCCGGTCTGTGTCAGGTTATGTTGTTGTTGTTTAAATAAACTTAGAGGTTTGTATTGACATATACAAGCGTACACGCGTACAAGCATAGCGCTTCGTTCGGATAAATGGAACTTCAACGATATAACGGTGACTCTTCGACGTATATCTGCTCGTCCGATGATAGATAAATATTAACTGTTCCCGCTATGGTGATATTGCAGGCGGGGCGGTATACGTTAGGCAACATCTTAACGAATACAGTAAACGCGGAGATAGGCATAATTATTGTACTCGTGGTAGAAACAAATTAGCTGGCTACCCACACACCCTATCTTAATCTGGAAAGCTGATTCATGTTATGGGTCCATCAGTGTATAACCGGATACCGGATAACATCTTGAGCGCGACATCTGACAATGCTTTTAAAGCGAAACTCAAAGGCTGGCTAACCGACCAGGCGTTATATGACCTAAAAGAATGGTTTTAGGTAATTTGATAAGAATATTATGTAGTGTTTCTATTATTCTGTTGGTCACGTGTCCTTAATTATTATTTTTTAATTTATTGTATTTTTTTATTTTTTTTGATTTTGTATTTGATACTATTTTTAATGTTTAATGACTTGCGTTTTTACTTTTTCTTTTATGTAAAACTGACCTGTAATTGTTGATAATTATTAATAAATAAACTAAACTAACTAGAATGAGGAAGGGGACGTAAAATGGGTAATTCCAAAGGCCCCCTTGGCTGGCAACTTTGCGGCCAAATTCAAGGCTTTTAAATCAGTAAAATTTTGGCAACATCAATTTCTCCCGATTATTTTATACTCACATCGGTCTCCAAGCAAGGTACTTTGACTTGCAATAGATTCAGTAGGTTTGGCATCCAGATAGGCATGTTATCTTCAAAGAATTCAGGCAAGTCTTGATAGTTCAGAGAGTAGAACACTTTGCATATAAGTACTAGTGACCCATAGATTACACGCAGTGCTTGTGGGTTGCCGGCGTGTTTCGACGTCAAGTCTATTGTAGCCTGCAATGTAAAAATAATAACATAAGATTTACAACATAGAAACAAAATGTATTGGAAAAAAAAATGCCTTGTCTGGTGGTGGCAAGCCGAGGGTTAGATGTCCATGTAGGACATAGTGTTATTGGGTTTTTACATCAGGAATATCTCAGTAGCAGCCACGAGGTCGAGATTTGTTCCCTGTTGATGGCAATAGACTGGCATATTACATTATGGGACTTATAACATACTTAGACGAAATGTGTGTTATTATTAGCCACACCTCAGGCTCTGCCGAAGCCTTTGGGGATTACAGGCCTGATAATATATATAAATGTGTTGAACATAGGAGTTACAATGTAACAAAACTTTATGACACTAAAAACGATGTAATGATGATTCTTGTGACGTGATGGCCCAGAGGTTAAGGCGTCGCATACCAATGTGACTTTTTCAATTCATATGTACTTTCTAAGTTTATCTAGGACATCACAGACATTGCTGAAGGAAAACATCGTGAGGAAACCTGGACTTTTAAGTCTGAAATCGCCAATCGTGATCAATGCTCGTGCCTTCTCTGTTGAGAAGAGGCCTTTGCCCAGCAGTGGGACAGTAATAGGCTGGTATTATTATTTTATTACTAAAAACAAACCTATACCACATACATTTATACGGGTAGGACACCGACGCGTATATGGTTATTACATATTATTTATTCAGTACATCATTCTGAGCCCATAGAAAAAAAAAAAACATAATTTATTTTTAAAAAAACCAGCTGTTCCATACATTTTGACCGTGTAGGTTTTACACTTTTGTATTTTATTTTTTAATAACCATTGAAAAAATTATTTGTATCTATTTTTCTTTTCCTTAATTCTTTTCTGTATTTAGTGTGTACATAAATTGTTAAATGAATAAACAAAGTATACTTACAACAAATAAATCAGTGAGTGGTTTAGCGAAGTTCTCAAGGACATGTTTTATCTCTTCCCAAAGCTTTTGCGATTTAAACTCATACCGGTAACGCTTGAAAAGGGAATGGGCTGTTCTCAACACCCCATTGATCACGTGGAAATCACCTGTAACAATCATTTTTAAGAAGCATGAGCTGGCTTGAGGTTTGCATAATAACAACCATACGAAGAAGTCCCTGTATCTCGGTTAGCACATAAACCACCATTGGTCCGTGATGATCAGTGATCGGTGTAGGTAGAGTTATTTTGGTTCAATTACCCCAACAAACATGATCACAAAACAGACACATGATAACATGATCCTGTAGATCAAGATATGCTATACAAAATTGTTACAGAAAATTATAAAAATATATTACTTACTAGAAAAATAAAGTTTTAAATCTCATGAACCTGAATCGTGTCCGTCTTATACTTATCTGTCGGAGGGGTGGAGGGATACGTGTTCGTTCCTTTAATAATTCCTTAAGTCGTGAATAGATTACCTGCTCCCATCACTGATGATGATCATAACCCCCCATTGTAGATCTTTGACAGATGTAACGACTAGTCAGAAGTCTGAAAGTCTGACAACCGATCTTACCAACAGATATCATGTGACCTAGTAACTGGACAGCAGAGGACAGGGAAAGTATTGGCTTCATGTAACATACTGGCTGGTATCCAGTTGCATCTGATTAAATCAAGTGTTGTCCACAACATAGTTGGGGAACAGCTGGTAAGTACAGAATAATGAGCTATGGTATCCAGTGACATTCAAAGGGGTTTTAACTTTTTCTATGGCAGCAGGCATAGTCTAAAAAAATGTGGAACCACTCTAGTATGGCACAGAAGAAAATCCTAGAACTAATAAAACATGACTTGTAATATGGTGCCCTCAAGTACACCCCCGTTCGCGACAAACACAGAAATTCATGAATAGCTGGAGATGCGACCATAAAGGAGGAACCATTCAAAAGAAGTAGGAGATACAAAGAAATACTCGATAAACATACAAATGAATTGGCTAGGATCCTATTAATTTCACAGGAAGAATTTAAGTAACTCGCCTAATCGAACACAACGCAAATTATCTGAGATTAATTTGCATTGGGTGCGATTAGTCGTTCTGATTCTGGCCGGTTGCAGATAAAAAGTCTATATAAAAATATGATGCTCTAATAAAGTGTTTCCTTAATAAGAGCATACAGTTATAAAATATACTCACCAGTACCAAACTTCTCAACCATCTCAGGTATAAGGTTTGGCCACTTCTCAGGGAAGTCGCACTTCCCGATGATGGAGACGGCATCACTGAACTGCCTCTGGATGGCTTCAGGAGACTTCAGCATCAGGGACACTATCAAGGTCTTGATAGTGGCTCTGTCTGAGGCATGGATGCGGTCCACTCCATCATCTTCCTGTTAATTAAACAAATAAATTTTATTTTATTTCTAATCTCATCTGTAATTTACCAACTTTTATCTTAACCTAACTTTATTCCCGAAGGGTTAGGCTGAGGTGTACATAACAAGCTAGGCTAGCTAGGTATATAACACAGCACAGCATGTTTAACAGAAAACATGGAAGTACCTACAGGACAATGATGATTGTTGATTTTATTTTATTTTCCTCTCAAATAAAGCACCTTGGCATGTGTGAGTGTTAAAAGTATAAATCTATACTATTAGAGAGAGTGAGAGTGCGAATTTTGTGGATTGCTATGCAGAATGTAATCTCCACAGCACCTATTTGAAAAATTCTTTCTCTATTTAAAAGGTACGGTCACCAAAGTTGATAAGAAACTGATGGATGTTTTCGAATAAAATTTAATTTAGTTAATAGAACATAAACAGTTCATTTATCAAATTAAATTTCATTCGAAAACATCCATCAGTATCTCTGTTGACAGTTCAAAGTGATCACTTGGGTGAATTTTGTTATACAATGACTGTTCTTGTTGGTTTCAACTGACGCTACCCGTGCAGAACTGTCATTGAATATCAAAACTCATAACTGTGAACTGTCAACAGAGATACGCAATAGCCCTGCAGAAGCTAATAAACAATAAATACTCAGTTGACAACAAGAATACACAGTTGCTTATACTTACAACAGGCCAGTTTCGTTTGATGAGGTTTTTGAATGCAATTGCAGCCGCAACCCTGATAGTGAGGTCCACTGTCTCTTTGTCAATGAGGTGCAGCAACAAGATAGCATAGTTCTGATTTACTTCTACGCTTTCCAAAAACTTCTCAGCTGCAAAGGAGATTGATAGCATTTCAGCAAAATTATGGTTTGTATTGGTGTACATTATTCTCCTGCCCTTATCCCAGTATTTTATTGGTGTACATAATGTGCTGCTTAAATTAAAAAGGGCCATAAATCAAAATTACTACAAATCCATTTAATCGCAAAAAAAAACATATACCATTAAATTCATAAACATTGTAGTAATTGTTTAAATAAGCAAAATCTTATGTGGCATTGTACTGAACTGCATAAATTTTATAGCAAAGATTAAATGATAGATCAATAGAGGCTTAAATATACATCTGATGATTTTAAAAATAAACAAAAACTGTGACCAAAACTTTGACAGCCTCTCCTGTAAGAAAATGACTGTTTGACATAAGGCCCTGTTGAATTTAAGCAGTGTTCTAAAAAGGCATAAGGAGTAAATCTAACCTAATATTACAAAGCTGAAGAATTTGTTTGTTTGGTTAAATGCACTAATCTCAGGTACTACTGCTATGAATTGGAAAATTTAACAACAAGACAAAGAAGTCCACGGGAAGAAGTCGCAGGCACAGCTAGTAATAACCTAATAGTTGATCTGAGTAAATCTATACTAATATTATAAAGAAGTAAAACTTGTTAGTAACTTTGTAAGGGGGTAATCTCCGGAACAAATGATTCAATTCTAAAAATTCTTTCACTGGCAGAAAGCCATGGGTGCTATAGGCTATAAATTATATTTATATCATACATGTTAGCTGTTAGCTCGGCTAATATACATATTAGCCGAGCTATCACAATTTTTGCAGACAAAGTCGCAGGTGAATTCTAGTAATAAATAATTATTGCACCTACTCCACGACAAGAACCATGGTGATGATGATAATTGGTATTTATGTGCTTCTGAAGTACCATCCGGCAATTTAATTGCTAACCAAATTGACAACCTTTGTTAATTGACACATTAAAATGATAAAGAATTTGATTTTGAATTTAAGGACAAGTTGAATTTAATAAAATTACTACTGTTTCATACAGGTCAAAAGCAAATCCAACAAAACAAGTTGGCATGTTTTTTTTTTAGCGTATTGATGGCAGTTTAAATAGAAGTAAGATTTGTAAATAGGAATTATTAGATGAATATTTTTATTGTTTTTTTTTTAAACATTAAAATACTCACTTCAGGGCATTTGCTTTAATTAACAAATAACTGTAGTTCTTTGGATTATTATAATCACTATTTTAATATTAAAGAGAATCAAAGAAATCATGAGTAATACTCAGAGTTAATCTTTGAGGTTATCTTTAAATAGGTATTAGTCGAGTTAGTAACAAATTAACGAGAATATTGTTTCCTACTGTTACTGACCAGTAAATGTTACTTGAAAAAAATCACTACAAAATTAGAGACATCTAACGGCTATTGCTTGGGTAAAAAACAAATAAATTTTACATACCCGGTCGTCTTATGTTGGTGTCTGGGTTTAGCGTCTGTTGAAGGTAATTCGCTAGGGTAGCTAAGTTTTCATCCGTAACTTCCATATTTGTAATTCACTTCTTGAAAGTATTACTAAGCAGATGGGATTTTTTTGAAAATGTGCCGAAGATTTAAGATAATTTTCAACGGCCAGCAAAACGAGAGCAATGAATTGAAAATAAATTATGACAATGACATGACAGTCAGTGTTGCCAGGGCCCTTGAGTCGAAGTTACGTTTTGTTTCCTGAAATGTTACATTTTTGCTGCAAAAGTTAATTTTTTTTTTTAATTTAAGTACAGTCTGTTTTTGGGGCGGAGACTAGAGGCAAATAATTGATGTATGTAGGTATTTAATATTATGATAAATAAAACAGACTAGTTTCATTTGTTAGCAACGCCATCTTCACTGTTGTTACTATTTAGTCTAACACCTAACTTATTCTATTAGTTTTAACTAAAACTACGGGGTGGTACATCTGTTAGTTTTACACTAAACCAAGTACTTATATTCGATACGTAAAGAACCTATTTGTTCTACCAAGAGTAAGAGGGTTCTGTTAATAAAGGGCAAGAACGTCTCAATGCAAAAAAAAAGTATTGCAAATCTCGTTGTCCTGAAAAGTTACGAAAATAGTATAAAATATAAAAATTACTTACATGTAGCGCGTCAAAAGTTACGAAAAATGTAAGAAATGTAACCTTCTGGCAACACTTTGACAGTAAGCAAACGTTATGTCAAAAATATGAATGAATGAGGAAGGTACGTTTAAGGTGGATGCGCAAAGGTAGCCCGCGAAATTTAAATTTTCTTACGTTTATTGCAATTTGCAGGTCAGTGTCAGGTTATATATTGATGAAAATATGAATCGCGCCAGTAACACGTATGGAGTTACAGATTTATAATCATTCAAATCATCAATACAGCTAAAATTTAAATTTCGCGGGCTACCCTCGCGCATCCACCTTAATTTTTATCCGGCGAAAATTTCGCCGGATTACTTAAGGTGAATGCGCAAGGGTAGCCCGCGAGTGAGACACAAGTTTTCAATGGCGTTAGAACAAGAAGCCGTGAATATTACGGAAAAAAGATTAGTAGTGGAAGTATTAGAACTTTACAAAGATTTTCCGTGTTTGTGGGATTCTTCTCACAACCTATAGTGCAACAAAGATGCCCGCAATCAAGCGTATCGAAAAACAATGAACATCTTAGAGCTGCATATAAATCTTCATCATCAAGGTCTTTCGCCTAAGACTGTATGACGCTCTGTCTTTTAAATAGAATTTTGCCCATTCTTTTCTTTTTTTTCTCTTCTTTTCGGTAGGTGTAGTAGCTACGACGGTTGCCGCAACTAACTCGATCTTAGCTTGTTTGGATAAAGTTGGAGGCATTGTATATCAAAACTAGCCAAGTCATGATCATTATGAACTGTCAACAGAGATACTCAATAGCCCTATAATTTCAATAGTTTTTCTAGGTCCATGAGCTTATAATGTTTGCCGCGAAGAACAGAAAACATTATAGGATAAATCTACTCTTTTTGTTAAAAAATTGGCACACGCACGCACACCGGATGACTGGACCCAACTTTAGCGCGTAGCCGTAGAATTAGTCATTTTAACAACCACTCAACCACTGTACGCTATGGTATTCATATTCTGTGGCACTGTGAGTTTCTCTTCTGGCAGGCCTTACACTCAAAGTACCCACACAGCTCGCCTAGCATGGCAATACTATCTCTAATCTACCAAGAATCGACAAAGCTCTTTATATACAACTTGACATGTCTGTCTTACATTTTTAACATCGCCATGCTTGCGACGATAGAAATATTTTTTTCGATTCTTCGTCGACAAAACCCGTTTCTACGGTAGTCATGCTATGATTGTCCGGCGACAAAATCTCCTAGGTTGAACAGCAAGACACCATGCACAAAAAAAAAATGACAGTTTCTCTTCTCTTTAGTCAATGGGCAAGACTTGATTGATTAAATTCTGTCGTGATCGTGAGTGAGTCGTGTGGACGATAGTCGTTTTTCTTGTGCTCTAAAATCTTCTCTTCGTTGTTAAAGTGCTGTGTTCAGTGCACTGTTCATCAGTATCACTGTTTTAGTTCTGTTTTCGTGCTTGAGCCCGCTGTTGTCGCTGTCGTCCATGTTGTGCTCAGGCGCGTCTGGTCTGCAGAATGGAATTGTAAATATTCCCGATTCAAGTAAATTCTCGCATGCCTTTGGCATGTAATCTTGGTTCTATGGTCTTCACTGTGTCTCCAGTCTAAACACAGAGTACATTAGAGTAAAGGGAGACTCAGGGGGTCTAAATAATCAACTGTACTTCATCTCATCAGTGGGCTTTCTTTTCTTGTTTAGCAAATAAACGTTATTTCTATATTTCTTTAATTAATGGTTGTTATAGTTCGTTGCTTGATCCCTTTCAAAATGTTTCTAGCATAAAAAGTTTTCTATTCGTTAATAGCTACCGCATTTATATTACGTCTTGTGGTTTGTTTGGTTTGGTGTTTCGTAACCTGCAATATTCATCAATTATATTTTGTCTTGATTGTGTCAGAAATACGTTAAAAAACAGGTACACAAAAGTCTAGTGATCTATATTTATATCATATTCCATGTTAGTATATGGTTTTATAGCGTAGGTTTCAATAAAATTATATTTAGGTTGGGAACCCCTTGAAACTTGGAAAATGTTTTGCTTTTTCTGTTCTTATGGTTTTGATTTCGATTGATTTGTTGTTGAAGTTTGCATCAAAAAACTAGACTGTACAATGTCTGGAGTGGCTAATGACCCACTGAACAATTGATGGGTAAAATTTGGTTGAGGAGGAGAATAGAGTTGCAATATTTGCTTAGTGGCATTGTGAGCAGCAAAACAAAAAACAATTCCCGTATAAAAAACTGGAAGTTAAGAAAAAAATGGCCTCTTTATTTGAAAAAGTTAGCGATGCAATGTGACATAATGAAAATGTGATGGAAAACTCGAGAAAAGTCAGTCTTAAAACTTTGCATTATTGTGAATGGATTCAATGCTACTGAAAATACATTTCCCTCTTGATTATTTTTATTGGGAATGGTTTCTCCAGGTGTATCTTAGAGATTATCATCTGCTTAGCTCAGGCACAGATCCAGCCCTCAAAAAAGGTTGTGGGCACGGCCGCCCTAAAATGGGCAGTGACATCGAAACAATAAAAAGGGAATGATCTTCATGGAGCAGTAGTAGTTTAATGATAAATTTTACAAGAAGAAACTAATAATATGCAAGAGCAAGTGCAGCGAGTTAGATTTTTTCTGATATGTTAGGTTTTCAGCATAGTCAACAGAATTTGAAAATTTTAGCAGCTCTCCTTATATCCTTATAGTTTTACAAATCGATAAAACTATTTATACCATTTATATAGACTTTGGCAAAAAAGTCTCAGAACCATGAATACTTTAAGAACGAGCGAGCTCATACTTTTTTCACCCTGCTTCGGATATACCTATTAGATTTTCTTTATATATTTTACTTTGTCAACATATACATAACAGTTTCAGAATGGTTAAAGTGGAAGTGCAAGGGTAGCCCGCGAAATTTCTTAAGTTTGTTGCAATTTACAGGTCAGTGTCAGGTTTTATGTTGATGAAAATATGAATCGCCCAGTAACACGTATGGAGTTATAGAATTAATCATTCAAATCATCAATACAACCCTTCAAGTTCAAATAACCCCATTGAGTGACTTTTTCATGGAATAGCTATTGGATGGGGTAAGGCTTTGTATACAAAATCGGACTATCAACCTCAATATTAGGGTTGTGGGCATGCCCATCGTGCCCACAACGGTAGATCCGAGCCTGGCTTAGCTTTTGCTGACATTAAGAGCCAAGCTTCTGTATTCCATATTAAAAAAAAAAAACAAATGTCGCAATTTTAAAAGTTCAATTTTCCTAAACAACCACCTGATAATTCTCAATTGTAACAGTAATTTAGATAACTTTAAAACTTTTACTAACAAAAATACATTATGACAAATGTAACAATTCTTATTAGGTATAATGAAAATCATGCAGTTCTTTAAACGTTTTTGTGCTTAATAAGTATCTAAACAGCTGTAGAATTGGAAACAAAATTATCTTTAACAAAAACATTCAAAAATTATAACTAAAACAAAAATATAAACAATTCTAATCACAATTTCAACGAATTACTTCAAAGTACAAGTTGAGGTAGTTTAATTAAGCTAAGCTTAAATAATATTTGTTGAATGTTTTCCATGATTAAATAAAGTTTGCATACTACATAGAAACTATGTATAATCATCACTATAAAAATCAAATCAGTATTATCATAATTAGGGTGTATACCTAATATAAAAATACTGGTATTTCAATATTCAATTAAATTTGGTTGTAAATTTTTGTTGTTCTGATTACTTTAATATTAATCAAAATCATCAAATCAGCTTTATTCCTGTACCTTATTGAGAGCTTTCTGACGTAAGCAGGTATTAGTCCAGGCAGAACCTCAGGGTGTGTTCGCCAAATTTTAGATTCCGAAAATCCTTCTCGTAATAAAGAACACAAGGTGTTTCTTTGATGAATTTAACTACTCTGACGTCTTTCAATTTCATGTTACCCGTACTGAAGCGTAGTTCTGCATGTATTAGTTGGTTGTTTGTCAGTATTTAGATGCGAAAACCACATCAAAATCTGTTGCCTAGATATATATAGCTAATTAAAAAATAGTGATTGTATGAGAAAATAATTTATTTGGTTATCTGGTATCGATTACCGTGGTTTAGACGTAGTGGGAGTAAGTTCGCGCATCGTACACTTAGTGGAACAAAAAAAGGTCACTTTTATTGCTTGTCATTATTCAATGATTATTGTCATTGTTTATTTTTAATCATGTTTGTTTAGAAGAAAGATAAAGAAATGAGAGGAATTCATGAAGGTTATTAGGTGTTATAAATAAAATATATACATTTAAATAAAAGTCCAAAATTAAAAAAAAAAAATATTATTAACAAATTATTACTCGTCGTCACTATCTGTTAATAAAACTGCTACCCCTGGCATCAAATTAAACGTACCACCTGAGCTGGTGGAAGGAGTTGGCTCCTCATCCTCGACAAAACTTTCTCTCTCAAACTCTTCACTCTCATCGCTGGAGGAGTCGCTGTCGTCACCGGTGTAATAGACAAAACGTTCGGTGACTGTGTCGACTATATGGTCGCTTTTGATGTAGTCAGCCTCAATTTTTATAACTTTACCACATAATTTCGACCATTCATCGGCGCCCATTAAGGAAACTTTCTCCCTAACTAGTTACCCGTAATGTGACCTCTGTAATGGAGTTCCATTACAGAGGTCACATTACGGGTAATATTTTTGCTGGCTACATAACCTTTGATTGCCGCCCATTCCATTTCTATAGGATTTAAGTCCGGATGATAGGGCGGCAATCGCAGAACACTATGGGTGTGCTCTGCAAGTATTTGGTCAATACTGTATTTTTTGTATTTATCCTTGTTTAATTTAATTAGTTTATATAACTGTGGTTTGAGCATACTTTCCTCGTATGCTATGCCCTTTTCCGCCAACCACTTCTGCATGTCCGCTTTCTTGGCATTCGAGGCAGGTGCAGGATCGTACTGCTTGTTGTGATACGATGCGTTATCTATGACTAACACTGCATTTGGCGGCAAGTTCGGTATTAGTTGGCTGCGAAGCCATTTTGTATAATTATTATAATTCATGTTGTCATGAAAGTCCCCCGACTTTGTTCCAGCTTTAAATAAGAGCAGCGCATTGGGAACAAATCCAGCTTCGGATCCAGCATGCACAATCACAATACGTTGCCCTTTCGAAATGGGTGTTTTAAGCCCCTTTAATGATCCATCTGACCATGCTTTAGAACCTGTAATAAGATATAATGATTATTTTTCATAAGTTTATCTCTCTTAACGTCAAGACAATTTTACAGGACCAAATATACGAGAACAAACTATAATAAGTAATTGTTACATACCTGAATGAGATGTATCAACATACGACTCATCTGTGTAAACAATCGGTGTTCCTTCTGCCCTATATTTAGTAAGAGCTCTAAGGAACTCTATGCTTAGTAATCTTATGTTAGATTTTTCAATCAAAATTTTTCTATTGTTTTCGGCTTTTTTCCAACGGAAGCCCAAGTTATTTAAAATCCTGCGCAGACTGCGCTCCGACCCATTAAAATTGATGTCATCTTTTAGTTTTTTTCTCAGTTTTTCTACCGGAATTTCTACCTTCCTTGACTATACGTCTAACTGTTCTTTCTGACGTTTTAGTCGCTTCTGCAGTCCGTTTTACAGTCTCTTTTTCAGTAAGACTTTCTTTCTCCATGAAACAGTACACATCGTATACCATTTTTCTGGCATGTCTTCGTAAAACGGTATTTGGTCCTGGCATTGTAATCAACGTAACACAAACTTAATTTAAAACAATAACAACAACTCTTAACAAAAACTAAAGGACATTGACCATCCATGTATGGGAGTTGGGCCAAGTGTTGCCCAGAATGAACACATAGTGCATTATGTACCTTAGGCTAACACTACTCTGTAAACGAAAGCTCATCAAAATCTATTCGAGGAGATATGAGAAAAAAATATTTTTTGTTAAGATTTTTTATTGGTGAAGAATGAAATCCAATGGTACGTACCGCAGTAATTATTTTAAACAATTACTCACTTTATTATTACAATCAAGTATTTCATGATTTCTGACATTCAGAATTGATTTACATTAATAATACTCACAGTTATCTACTTGACATTAAACAATGAATTACTAACATTGATAGTATTACATTATTCGTTTACATCGTATGATCTATAATTATTCACTTAATCGTCATCATCGTCATTGATGATAATTGTATCGAGAAATAGAGCAGGACGCCTAATAACGTCTTGGTGCCTAGCCCAGCCTAAAAACCAAACTAGGCACATAATGTGGGCACAACTGCCAATTGTTCTGCGACCTGTGAAACATGAGCAGCAATAGTTTCTTATGAACTCTATTCCAGGATTGTCCTGATGTATCAATATGTAGCAGTGGTACATTTTCGACGATACATGTCTACTCTTTATGTGTGCTCTTATGAGTTGGACATTACTGGAAGGCATAGTAAATGCTGACAGATCGTTAAGATCTCCGTTATATTGTTGGATAAGAAATGATCCACTGCTGCGTACATGTTCACTGTAGTAACTGGGTGCAAGTTTTATTTGGTAGGTGCCTACAGCGAAAAGGGTCAATTCTTCAGCGGTCAATATTGGAAATGCGGTAACATTATTCTGCTCAACAGTAATATTTTCGAAATGGGCTCTATTTCGGTTTAATCTTTTTTCGTCCACGTAATCTGCCAAGTTATTGACAACATTCAGTCGCTCTCTAGCTATGTTTATAAAATCGCTTGCATGGGGACTGTCTATTATGTCGACGTGAAAGGCATTCGTTAAAGCCGCAGCGATTTTAAGGTCTGTGAAAAAATGGCTCATGGCTACATTACAATATTCATGACGAAAAATCTTAAAATCACGTTTCAGCCTCCCATTTACTACCTCAACAGGCCACCGGCAAATGGTGCACATTCTTGATTTATTTGCCTGGATTGTACTCAATTGAGTAGCTCTTCTTGCCTGCTACTTGCCTGAGATTCTGGCATTATGCCAACATATCCATGGGATTCCAACATGGGTATAGAGTCACGAAACCCTCTGTCTAAAATAAATATATCACCGAACTGTAACAGCCAATGAATAACTCTACCTGGACCATCTAAAAGATTATTTAAAATAGTAGCGTCATTTTGAGTCGCTTGATAAGGTCCAGAAATATCGATAATGTGCCCATCACATGTAACAAATAAAAATGGTTAAAGTAGGTTTCTGTACTTGTGGAGACTGTACGTGACTTTTTGAAATGTGAAGTTACTGCTCTTTTGGATGTACATATAAATTCCATCGCAGATAGCTTGAATAGCTTTCTCATTATTAGCGAACAAAGCATTAGGAACCGCTAGATTTCATTCTATTATCTGTTCTCTGGTCATGTGATCGAAACCCAAGTGGCGAGGAACAAAATCACTTTCTAGGCATTCCCTAGCTGTTTTCATCTTCCGTTCGAGAGTCGTTCGCGACATGTTAAAAAACGTGGCGAGTCTTTCATTTGATTCCCCAGTTCTAAGTTTAGACAGAAGTATACCTAGTGCTGTCCGTGGACATCGGCATCTTTGTGCTAATTGTGTAGTTTCATTGAACAGCCTTTCGAATTCGTCACGAGTGCGACCAGTCCAATAAAATAATTCGGCATCATGTTGCTGATTAAGATTTTCAAAATCTATAATGTGGCTTCTGGGTAGTTTTAATAATTCCAACATTTCGAAGACTTGTTGGGGATTAAAATGAAAACAACGATTTCGTGCAGTGAAAAGATCATCCCAGGAGTTGTCTTCTAAATGTTCCTGGCACACGCGTGCATGTGCTGGAATAAAGTAATTGTGGTTTATGAGCAATTGCACTTTTAGACTTTTCGGAACTCGAAGACGAGTATTGTTTGTACAATTGTATACCATACAAGTAGTTGATGTGTTCGGGGCTCGGCAGTAATTCTCAGGAAGCCTAAACGTTACGTTTTCCACTGCCGGCGGATCTTCTAGAGCAGGCGCATCTTCCACAGCAGGTTTATCTTCCACAGCAGGCACACCTTCTACAGCAGGCACATCTTCCACTGCAGGCACACCTTCCACTGCAGGGAGCGTTAGCCTTCCTCGTCGAGCTCTTGTCCAACAACCATGGCAGATATGTTCGCTGTTATCGAATGTTATCTGAAAATAAAAATAAAAACTTGAATACCGTAACAGCCAAAGTCAAGGCCGTGAAAATAGTACTCAAGTTAGATATCGTGTCGTACACGTCAAAAGTGAATAATTGGGCCTACAAAAATCGCAATCAATCACTTAGTTCAATTAATCACCATGCGTTACGAAACGATCACGACAGTCGAAAGTCGTTTTGGTAGCCCCTAAGATCATAATAATTAACACGTGACATTTACATGAACGGTCCTGACAGTGTTCAGTGGATTCAATTTGACTACCGCTTAGTGATGTTATACTTAAAAAGTACTTACCTCATGTGGAGTTAAAGCTTGAATTATGTTTTGAACCGTATGATGATGGTTGTTCTGTAGATTACGAGCCTGTGAATTTGCATATTTACAGCCTGTGAATTTAGCCTCATAATAACCCTATGGTTTCAGAATTATTTCGTTCAAATTCATTAATCAAGTCCTGGTCGACCTCCCTGCACACCTCAATAACATATGTATGAACCATCACGTCACCATTCACGTCTCACATGTTCACCGTAGTATGAACAGGCTTGTTTAATTTGATAAACACCTAACGGTATTAAAATCATGTTATTTAAATCAATTTATGGAAAATCTAAAACAATTTCATTATTGACAGTAATACTTTCAAAATGGGCCCGTCGTCTTCTTAATTTAAATTGTTTCGTTCTACAAAATGAGCCAATGAATTAGTGGTATACATTCTTTCCTGTATTATGAAGATTACCCTAGCATCCTCTCTATCTGTTCTAGAACCGGGTGAAACTTCTTTATTAATGCTGCTGCCATCATAAAATCTTGCATCAAATGATTAGATGCTCTATTAAAATATTCCTGCGCAGCAGCTTAAAATCTCGCTTAAGACGTCTGGAAGAACCGGTGCCGCGGTGGAGGATAGTAGCAGGTTAGATATATCACAAACAACACAGTTCTTTTCACTGAAGTAAATATCTCGGGCGCTTCGGTTAAGTTTATTCAAGGAAGTGAACGAAACCACACCGAAGCGCCTGAGATTTCGGTTGCTTGTTTTACACAAGGTACTGCAAGATGTCAAGTATTCTAACTCTAGAGATCGTAGAGAATCTAGAATGAAGGAGTAAGTCCTTTGTAATTTGGGGTTATTTTATCTGGACTGGAATTGTCTTTCAGACCCCCCTCAAGTTTCTTTTTTTCTCTCTTGTCAAAAAAAACCCTTCGCCTCTCTCATTGGGTCAACGGTCAGTGCGCGGCTGCGTTCAGAAACGCCACACGTCCATTGACCACTTCTACTACCCAAACCCCTCGACATAGGGTCACTTTACGGGACTCATTTGCATTTGCTGTACTCATTTGATATTCACCTGGTTCTATTAAGAGAGGATAATGATCCGAGTAGTTCAAACTTTGTAAGAGAGAATTGCTGTCACCAAAGCCGCGGTCTAAAATCATTACATGACCTTCACTAAAATATTGTCGCATAGGTTTTGAAGAATCATAAAATTCGTCTTAAATTGGTCATCTGGTTTTGTGGCAGTACATTAATTATGTAGCCATCACAACATACTGTTATGAAAGGTTTGACAAGGTTCCTATATTTATGAAGGGAATATTTTTTCTTTTGGTGTGCATAATTGCTACTCTTTTTTGACCATAAATATATGTTCCATCCATTACAATAATTGCCTTTCTATCCTCCATATTAGTCCCAGAGTTTCCAAGCAAATACTCAGGAATATAAAGGTTTCTTGCTGCAACTTCTCTACTTATATGTTGTTACCCTGAATGTGCCGGCACAAAGCATTCCATCATAACCTCTCGTGCTTTAGCAACAAGTCTTGAGAGAGTACTTCTTCCAAATTTTAATAATTAAGAGATTCTTTCGTCCGAACTGACACCGAAGCATCAAATTCAAAAGACTGTTGTGTGCCGTCCGGCACGGCAGTGTTCTTTTCTGTTAGAAATGACTGACATGACCCCAAGCAAGACATATTCAACTTGGCCTTCGACGTTTATATCTAGAACAAAAGTTATCAAGTATTTTTTTTGTAAAATGAAATAAAACTCAATGATATTTTAAACTTATATTATTTACTGAGGTAATCACATATTTTGGGGAATTATTACTTTAAAAAATCCCCCTAGTAGCAATAGTTCGGTTCGTTCGTTCGGTTGTTAGTCCGGTTGACCGAACTACTGAAACTTTCAGTTGGGATAGTTCGGTTCTAACAAAGCACCGAACTACTGAAACAGGTACCCCTTAAAAAGGTACCCCTTTAGTTCGGCAAATAAACTAGGCATATAATATAAACAAACTATATCTTAATTTTATTTTTAACACGTTTCAAGAGCGACGTTGTGTACCTGTACCTATAGCAACAGTTCGGCAAATAAACTATATAATTAACTCGTATGTACAAACTATTTACATCTTAAAAAGTCCTCTTTCGCCCGAATTCGCATCGAGAACAGACGTGTCGCTTTCTGCTCCGCATAAATAAGTAACCTGATTCAATCGAATTCTAACCATATCTCCGACTACACAATTGCCAATCTCGAGTACACCGACCATCTACACAGCGGAGGTGCGCCCGTGCACCCGCGACCCGCGAGGGACAAGGAGTCACCTCTCATAATTGCCATCCTGCTCCTGCGCCGCTGTTATCAATCGCACGTTTGCCGCCTGACGTCAACACTCTCGCCGCACGCTAACAGCGCATGCTACATACCACCACGGTTGGAACATACGGCCGGTGAGTACTTCTGCTTGTTCGCTTACGCTTACCTAAAATGGACAAGTCTCTCTCGGAATCAAACTTAACCGAAATAAACTCGAATGAAATCCTTGTTACTCCACCAACCTTCGTCTCCTTTCGAGGCAAAAGAAGGAGAGAGGATGACCTTGACGTACTTAAAGAAGACATGATCAATATGATTAAGTCGATGTTATTAGCACAAGAAAATGAGCTCAAAAAAATCACTCCGACGCTTATGGAAATAAAACAGACTAACTCCAACATAGAAAGCTCTGTGGCTTACCTTACTGCGCAAAACTAAGAGTTTAAAAAGAAAATAGAGCAGATGGAGATTCAAGCTAAAAGAGACAAGGAGTACATCACCATTCTTGAAGAAAAAGTGGAAGATCTGCAACGAGGATGTCGTAAGTCTAATATTGAAATTAAAAACGTCCCAAAGCAACAGAAAGAGACCAAAGAAGACTTAATTGATATGGTACTATGCTTGACTAAAAGTGTAAACTGTGAAATTACGAAATCGGACATAAGAGATATATACAGAGTGAAGGGAAAGAAACAGGGAACGACGAACACCCCTATTGTTGTGGAAATCTCATCTACTCTATTAAAGACCGATATTATAAAGATGTGTAAAGCTTTTAATACTAAGCATAGAAGTAAGCTCTGCGCTATCCATCTAGGCCTTAAGAATAATGTGGACACCCCCATTTTTGTATCGGAACAACTTACCGCTAAAGGAGCACGATTACACTTTCTAGCACGAGATCTTGTTAAGTCTAAAGGATACAAATATTGCTGGACCGCCTACGGTAAAGTCTACGTTAAAAAGCATGATGAATCGCCGACTTACATAATTAAAACTGAATCCCAAGTACAAGCTCTAATGCAAGACATATGACTCGAAGCAGGCTGTCTATACTACATGTCACAGTCTATACCTATGCTAATCTGGTCAGTAAAAGATAATATTGTAATAGTCTTAAGTCTGTTTTTCACTCCACCGAAACCAATCTGTTTGTTAAATAATATAATTAATGTAATAGTTTTAACACATTTACACACTCCACACACATTCAAATTACATCCACAATATGTTCTTCACAACGAACGCAATCATGCACCCACTCTTACATACACACACATACAGCGCAGTTATATGACCAACAAAACCGAAATAACTACATTAAAAATATTATCTAAAAGTAATAAAACAAATAACGAAACATCAGCTCACTGTATTTGCAGCGTAAGCCTAAACTATGATTTAATTCTACAACTTAAAAACCATACTTGTATCACCTCTATGTTATTGAAGCACAGACTGTTAAACGATCTTCTAAATGAATAATACACACACAGTTATACAAGAAATAGACGAGGTGGTTATGGCGCAATCTACTCAACTACAAATTGAGGAATTTTCAAAAAAGTGCAATATACAAAACTTAGATTTTACAATTGTCTCACAAAATATTAGAAGCATCTATAGTAATCTAAATGATTTACAAGTTACTTTAACCAATTTTAAGTTTGATGTCGATGTAATTATTTTAAGTGAATGCAGACTGGACGCGAGCAAATCCATCCCCGATATTCAAAACTACCTGACCTTCTCCACTACCAATCACATAAATCGCTGCGACGGCGTAGTAGCATATGTTAAAAACACACACAGAGTGAGTGTCAAAGAGGTACTATTGACTCACGCGTCATGTTTACAAATAAGCCTGCCCAATCTTACTATCCTGGGTATCTATCGCTCTCCATCGAACAATAATGCTGACAATTTTATAACTTCTCTTAATGAGCACCTGAACTCCCTAAAATCATGTAAAAACATTGTAATAACTGGCGATATAAACATTAATATTATTCATAGAACTCACGAACAAACTAACGAGCGTACAAATAGGCATAGCTACCTTAACATGCTGGCAATGCACGGTTTATTACCAGGACATTCACTGCCAACCAGAGGTGAAAACTGTTTGGATCATTTCATCTTGAAAATGGATAAAAATAAAAAAGCTGCCTCTATTGTTGTTCTGGATACTACCATAACGGACCAT
Organism: Eugnorisma glareosa; assembly: GCA_947578425.1. Classification (NCBI taxonomy): domain Eukaryota; kingdom Metazoa; phylum Arthropoda; class Insecta; order Lepidoptera; family Noctuidae; genus Eugnorisma; species Eugnorisma glareosa. The sequence continues at coordinate 8,912,250 of OX387967.1, read as the reverse complement.
TTAATGATATTTCTGAAGTTATCAAATATTACAACGGTACATAAATGCTCTAAAACTAAAACAATAGTTGATTTTGGGAAAGCGCTAGTAACCTTAAAAGAAAGTAGTATTTTCGAACTTAATACAATTAATGATCCTGTTTTACTTTCTGAACTCTTAATTGATAAACTCAGATATTGCCTTCTACAAAATACCATAATAACCTTAATTCCGAGAAATAACCGCATAATTAAACCATGGATAAGCATAGGAATCTTACGATGTATCCAGAACAGGAATAGTATGCAGAGAAAATTACGCCTAGATCCGAATAATGACATCCTAAAAATAACATACAGAAGGTAACGTAACCACTGCAATAATCTTATTAAAAAACTCAAAAGAAAATATGACAGGGAACAGATAGACAAAGCAAATAAAGACACTAAAAAAATGTGGAAAGCTATAAATAACATCACGCATCGCAAACATACCAAAACTCAAAATATAAATTTATTGGAGATAAAACCATCCTATCATGAGTCAGTGAATCACGTCAATAACTATTTCTCTAACATTGGTAAGTCTTTGGCCGAGGAAATCATCTCTACCAATCTATCGCAAAACCATGAGACTTTTAATTTAACGGATTCACAAGCCTCATCTTTTGTGCTGCTAGAAACTGATCCTCAGGAAGTACATGGCATATTGATGGGTCTCAAATCTGAGAGCGCACCAGGATGGGACAATATATCTTCCAATTTTGTTAAATCTGCCCATGACGTAGTGGTACCAATAATTGCACATCTTGCTAATCTATGTTTCACGCAAGGAATTTTTCCACCTGTTCTGAAACAAGCCATCATTACACCTGTGCACAAGGGTGGCGACAGGGACGATGTCAGCAACTATAGACCAATCTCGGTTTTATCTGCTATTTCAAAAGTCATAGAAAAGTTAATTAACACTCGATTGATAAATTACATGAACAAACAAAACATAATATCTGGCTGTCAATACGGTTTTAGGCAAGGATTATCGACAGAAGACGCAGTTTCAGGATTATCTTCTCATATTGTTGAAAGAGTGGATACAGGAAAAAGGTGTCTCACTGTTTTCCTGGATCTAAAAAAGGCTTTCGACACCGTCTCTGTTCCCATCCTTGTGCGTAGCTTAGAAAACGTAGGCATACGAGGAGTCCCTTTGGCTCTGCTAGCAGATTATCTCCAGGATAGAAAGCAACGTGTAAAGATAGGAAACTACGTCAGTGATGAGTTACAGGTTAGCTTCGGTGTCCCGCAAGGCAGTGTTTTGGGGCCTACGCTTTTCTTAATATATATAAACAACCTTTGCGAAATGAAGCTCCAAAATGGGCGTGTTTTTTCCTATGCAGATGACACAGCCATTGTCTTTTCTGGAGAAACATGGGAATCGGTACATCAATATGCTGAAGAGGGCCTCAGAAAGGTTGCTAAATGGTTAAATTATTTTTTGTTAACACTTAACACCTCTAAAACTAAATATATAGCATTCACAAATTACAACAACAGTCAACCGGGACCTAATCATAACCTTAGACTACATAGCTGTGATAACCCTACAAGCACAAATTGTTCTTGCATTAAAATAGCAAAAGTGACAAATATAAAATATCTAGGTATTATGCTGGACCAACGGTTATCTTGGCATTTACATGCAGATATGGTCATGTCTAGAACTAGGAAATTAATTTGGATTTTCAAGACTCTAAGACATGTTACTTCAAAGACTATATTAAATCAAATATACGTTGCTCTAGCACAGTCAGTTCTAGTTTATTGTATACCTGTTTGGGGCGGGGCCACTAAAATAAAATTCCTAGAACTAGAGAGAGCGCAAAGGGCTCTCATGAAAGTAATGTATTTTAAACCGTATAGATTCCCTACCGATAATCTTTATTCGCTTTCTGGCCTTCTCACAGTCAGGAAACTTTATGTACTCCATGCTACTTTAAAATTACACAAAACCCTCCGCTATGATTCTAGCCTCAACAAAAAAAGAAGAAAATATCTTGTTGCACCAGAAGTCTCGGTTAAAACCACATATGCGAAAAGACAGTTCACTAGACAATCCGCTTCCATCTATAACAAATTAAATAAACTTTTAAATATTTACCCTATGTGTTATCGTGAATGTAAGAAATCTTTAATAGACTGGCTGAAACGCAAGACTTATGACGACATTGAAACTCTCTTGCAAAGTACCACGTGAAAATACATACATACACACACCCACATGCACACACACCCCTACACACACACATACACACACACACACACACACCCCTACACACACACACACACACCCCCACACATCCTACACTTACTACACACAGACACCAACACACACACACGCACATGCTCCTAGATTTAAGTTTAATTTATTTTGTATAGACACTCCTATATTATTACTGTTTCTAGTTTTAGAAGAGCGGGGTCTCCTAGCACAGGTATTTTTCATACTTAAAAGGAGGCCTCTATGTTAGATTATGTATTGTAGAAGTTTAAAGTTAACGTAAATAAATTTATTATTATTATTATTCTTTTCATACTTTTACGTAGCTCGGCTTTATGCCGGATTAGTAGGATAGTACGGGCCGAAGCCAAGTACTAACCCGAGAGAGTGGTGATATGATCAGATGATGATATGGTCGGGTTGTGTGATGATGAGTCAAACTGTGTCTGTGCGGTGATTGTGGATCGAGTGTGTGAGGTGGAGATTACTGTCTCATTTTCATTTTGTAAAAATTTTCTGACAATCCTGCAAGTATTAAGGATTGCAGCCTTCTGAAGGCTTTGATAGGTGTATGGTGGTAAATCAAGTGTTTTTAAAGACTGGTGGAGCTGTTTAGGTATAACACCTGTTGTTGATAACACAACAGGGATTATGGCTGCATTGTTAATACGCCACATTCGGCTGATTTCAATTTTAAGATCATGATATTTTGCGAGTTTTTCCGCTATTGTGTTTTGAAGGTTGTGCGTGTTTGGTACGGCAATGTCTATAATTTGGGCGGTTTTGTTACATTTGTCTAATAAAGTGATGTCTGGTCTATTGTAATGTATTGTTTTATCGGTGAAGATACCTCGATCGAAGTACAATTTGTGAGTAGCGTTTTCAAGAATAGTTTCGGGCTGGTATTTATAATAAGGTACTGGAGGTGTGGAGATTAAGTTATATTTGATTGCTAATTTTTGATGGATTATGTTCGCTATTTGATCATGCCTGTGCTTATAATCAGTCTGGACTATTGCTTTACACGCACCTGTAATGTGCTGAATAGTTTCCGAAGAACTATTGCATCGCCTACATATATCTATTGTTTGAGGAACTCTCATTATGTGTTTCTGGTAATTGCGGGTTTCTATGACTTGGTCCTGAATCGCTATCATAAACCCTTCCGTCTCAGGGAACAGTTCTCCACGCCTTAACCATTCGTTCGACGCTAACTTGTCGACGTTAGGTAGATTAAGGTCGTGTCGGTGTCTTCCATGCAGTGACTTTTGGGTCCATTCAGCGATTTTAGTCTGTCGGTCAGTCTGTTGTTCGTTACTCTGTGTTGTTCTGTCATACATGTTCAAAGGGGTAAGTTTTCGGTCATTATACGCTATTGCTTTGTGTAGGGTTGAAGTGGAGCTTTTATTTTCAAAGTATGTTCTCAACGTTGTTATTTGTTTGTTATGTAGGTTAGTGATATCTATTATTCCCCTTCCGCCGTCGTTCCTTGGTAGTGTGAGTCTCTGTACACATGACCTAGGATGGTGTCTCCTGTGTTTAGTGAGAGTGGTGTTTATAATCCTTTGTAAGTTTTTGAGGTCGGTCTTGTTCCATTTTATGATGCCAAAGGAGTAAGTGAGAACAGGTATGGCATAGGTATTAATAGCTTTAATGGTGTTTTTAGCGTTTATCTGAGTGTTAAATATTGTTTTTAACCTATGCCTAAATTGCTTAGTGAGTGTAGTTTTGATTTCTTTATGCAGAATCTGTTTATTCTGTATATACCCAAGATATTTGTACATCCCTGTTTCATCTAATGAATCTATTGTCGCGCCTGTCTGCATTTGGTATGAATGTGTATATGTTTTACCTGCTCTTATTGAATTAATTTTACATTTATCAATCCCAAACTCCATAGCTATATCTTTTGAGAATTGTTCAGTTACATCAGCTAGTTCATATAAGTCATCAGGGGACGATGCATACAATTTGATGTCATCCATATAGAGGAGATGGTTTACTTTACAATAATGTTGGTCAGTCAGTATGTTAGTCATTGTATCACTATATTTGAGTGAGTAACCGGGTAATAACGCATTAAGTTTGTTTGAAAGAGGGTTTAATGCTAGACAGAACCATAGTGGGCTGAGTGAGTCTCCTTGGAATATTCCTCGCTGGATTTTAATGGGTTCGGTTTCGACTATTCCTGTCGATGTGTTCAGTTGTAATCGTGTCTTCCATTTTTCTACAATAGTACCTAAACAATTAATTAGTTGTGGGTGTATTTTATATATTTTTAAAACTTCGAGTAACCACGAGTGGGGTACTGAATCGTATGCTTTCCTATAATCTATATACATAGTGTGTAAATCTTTTTTGGTACGTTCAACATGTCTATGTATTACTGCGTCTATTGTCAACTGTTCTTTACATCCTTGGCTTAACTTTTTACACCCCTTCTGTTCTTCTGTTAGTATTTTCTGTGTTTCAAGATGTTTATAAATTATGTGACTAATGCATGATGTCATTATTTTATATATGGTTTGCAGACAAGTAATTGGCCTATATTTTGCTGGATTTGCTGAGTCACTAGGATCTTTTGGTAGCATATAGGTCTTGCCCTCTGTCATATATGTAGGGATCGTTGCGGGGTCTTTTATGAAATTGTTAATGTGGTTGAATATGTGTGGGTGTGTGTGTGTAAATTTTTTGTACCAGAAATTGTGTATGTAATCTGAACCAGGCGCTTTCCAATTATGTATTTTTGTTAGGACGTCATGAAAAGTTGCTACTTCAACCTGATCGAAGATCATCGCTTCTGTGTTAGTATGAATGACCTGCTCTGTTTCAATCCATTCTGCTTCAGTGTTATGGCAGACAGGGTTTTCCCAAATCCCAGCCCAAAATTGCTGTAACTCTTCTGTAGTTGGAAATGCTGTATGTGTATTGTTATTAGACATTGTTTCATTTGTTGTTGACTTCTTTAGGGATCGATAAAATTGTTTTTCGTTATTCCTGAACTGGTTATTTTGTGTTTTACGAAGGGTGCATTTAGTGTATCGATTTAGTCTACTTTTTACTACTGTTAGTTTCTGTTTTAGAGTATCTAGAAAATGCTCAAGTTGTGTGTTAGGTTGTTCGTGTAATGTATGGATTCTGTAGTTTTTTAATATTATCTCAACTGCTTTGATTAGTTTTCTGCTTCTATGGCCTTGGATATACTGAGTTAATCTTCCAATTTTGGCCCTGATACATTCTATTTTGTTTTCTAGCCTTTTTTGCCATTTAGGTTTGTAGACTTGTTGAAGTCTACTACTACTATCTACAGGAGGAGCGAGAGAAATTTTACTACCGTTGGCATTTGCAGCTGTCCACGCAGCGCAGTATATTACTGTCTGGAGATGATTGAAATTTGTATCACTGGTAACTTGTTCTGGCAAAATTACATTGTTTATGTAACTAACTATATTCGCTAACTTTTTTGATGACTTTTGTTTGGGAATGTAACTCCTTTCTGTAGGCTGGGTGCTTTTATAGTACTGCAGTGTTTGTGAGAATATTTCATCTATTTCAGGGTTTCTATCTAGACTTGTGTGTTGTATAGGTTCTAAGTTATTGATATTACCATTATCTATTCCTATGTTCTCTGTTTGTGATGGCTCTATATTTTCTATACCTATATTTAGTGTTTCTGTATTGGTGATTGTGTGTAAATGTACATTTACTACGTCTGTATTTGACATTCTATTGTCAATTTGCCTTTGGAAAGATTCTGTTTCAAATAATTCATTTTCTACAATTGATTTTAATACCTGTAGCCGTGTTTCTGAAATCATGATATTATTGACTATTACCCTCTTTTGGTCCGAAATGCGTTGTTCTGATAAGTGTGATAAATGGGGGTAGCACTTTATGAATTTTTCTTTCAAATTTTTTCGCCAAGCTGTCATATCCGTCTCCATTTTTGTTGCCCTAAAATAGCATTTCATGAGTGTTTCGTTGAGTTCGTTGGACCATTTCATCCTACGTTTAGGTTCTGTTTGTGATTGCGGCTGTGAGTCTGTTTGAAATGAATGAATTTCCGGTGGTGGCTGTAATTCTAAGTCATTGTTGTGAGTTCTTAAATGGTTGCTTACTTCAAGCCTAATTGTGTCTAGTGTGGTGGAAGGTAGCAACTTCTTGGAAACTATCGCTCTCCTTTGATCTCCAATTCTTTGCTTGGAGACTGTCATGTTTGGGAATTTTTCTATGAATTGATGATGCAATGATGTTAGATATGCTTTCGTGTCAGATTCCAAGTTTGTGATGATAAGGTAGGTACGCCAAATGAATTCATTCATTTCTTTACTCCATTTTTTTCGCGTAGTAGTTGAGACAGCATTGGGTGAAGGATTATTGGCCAAATTTGCCTCCGACACAACATCTACTGCCATTGGTGATAATATTGATGACGATGTTGATGAGAGTGATAAATATGAAGGTGATGATGATGAAATTGATGAAAAGATGGACTTTGGTGAAGACGATGAAGAAACCGATGATGTTTCAACATCTACGATAGGCATATTTGCCTGAATATTTTTTTTTGTTTTCGACCTTGTTAACATATTATTCCCACGAGTAGCTAGGGACTAACAAAGTCGGCCACAGCAGAGCCCTGCGTTCACTGTGGTAAGGGAAAATAAAACTGGAGGTCCCCTATTATCCAGAGTTGGCACACTAGCGACTAGCCTCTCCCCTAGCCATGCAGCCCTCGGCGTGTGCAAACCTTGGCTTGGATTGTATCTCTTTTAGTCTGGCCCCTCACCCTAGACCTATCTCGGCAAAGTAAACCCTACCGGCACAGGCCTAGGGCTCATCGGAGCACACAAGCCCCACCACGACGTCAACGTAGAGATACAGCGGTGGGGTTATTATTATTATTATTATTATTATTAAAAAGTACACGTAAAAAGAACGACTTTGTATAAAAATATCTCTGTAGAAATTTCCCCACAAGTTAATTGTAATTGTGTTTCTCTAATAAAATCATCTCTTTTAACATACTTCTTGCTTCTTTTTGGCAATGTCTTCTTTCCAAATGTTTCGTACTGGTCGACTTTGAAATTTGCAAGAGTAATATCATCCTTCAAAATGTGTATTTGTAGCAAGGTTGTTTTTTTTTTAATTAGCCCATTAATTTTGAAATTCCAACCTTCCACAATATTTGGTGTCCGATAGCGTTCGGAAAAGACTGACCATACATTAATAAAGTCCGGCCTCATCCAAAACTTTTCAAAATATTTTATAAATTTAGTTATTTTTGTATCATCAGAAGATATTTCATTCGATTTTATATATTGCCAACCATCATTTATTGCTTGCACGGGCAACAAAGCTAACACAGAACATAAATTAACTATGTATTTGTGTTTTGTTGTTGTAAGTTTATATTCCGCTGCTTTTCGCTTTAAACAAATTACGGAAATGAAAATAGCAACCAATGACTGATGCATTTTTAAATTCACATTTTAACGCATTCAAGGTGGCTTTTTCGTAATCCACGTGTATTTCTTTTGGATTCCACTCTGGTTATATTTGACTTGATCAATTCAAATACTATTTTATATGCCTTTGTATTTTTGTGGGACATGAAGGCAAATGCCAGCAGTATGACATTTATTGTTTCAGTTGAACTACACAAGTCTCCATGTATGCTAAATAATTGAGAAAATAGAATAGGGCTAGCCTTAAATGTACCATCCATGAAGTAAACTTTGACCTTTTTCATAAGAGCCCGTGCATCACTGCTACAAAAAATAATTATTCTGGTTTCGCCATCAAAATAATCCGCTAGTAATATATCAAAAAACGACGATGGAACATACACCTCGGAAAGGGACGTAGGATGTATTTTCACTATTCCTGCATTTTGACGAATCTTACGATAGATTGTACATTTCTTTTGCGAGAATGATGGGATTGGGTTTGGAGAGGCTAAATCTAGGCCCTTATTTCTTATTGCCACCAAACATTTGCGATATACTCTGGGTGCAGGTTCTCTTCCAGTGTTGCCAGAAGGAAGGAAAAGTCTGTAGAGCACTAAAAGTGGTGCGAATTGCACTAGATCTGTGGTATTTTCGACTTCAAAGCACTATTTAAAATTGGCATGGATTTCATCAACATACATCAACTTACAATTGTGTTGTACTTAAAAACCTAAAAAAAAAAAAAACAAAATATTGTTCTTCTGTAGTATCTGCTTGCCTTGACGGGCCAGCCTGGCTCGATTTTTTTTTTTTATATTTCTCGGAGGATCCAATCATTTTTACAACCTCACTTGGCAGTTCATACTTGTAGCATGTGCTGTTCATAGCAGTGTAGCATGTGCTGTTCATAGCAGTCAGCTGCATGCGAATTATAAGGATTGCGTTGATTGTTTTTAAACACAATACATTCCGTAACTTGCTTTTAACCACATTCATCAAACTAAAAACACGTTCGATATCTGCATTTGAATGCGGCAAACTCATAATTTTAGTGGCAACATCAAATAAATCTTTATATGGACAGTTGCCAGCTGCATCCCTTGATTGTTGAACCTCAGACCAGATCTTCACTGTATCGTTGGTATTTTCCCACGACTGTAGGATAACAGTTGTCCACTGCTGAACAATATTATCTATATTGTCTGTATATCCTAGGCTTTCTAATACCTCTATAGACTAGACCAGGGATCCCCAAACTATTTTGGACAAGTGACCCCTTTTCCAAAATGAACTGTTACCTCAGACCCCCATGGCCAAATTACCTACTTTTAAGATCAACCCCCTTATTCATAATGGTCCGCTAACTTAAAACAGCTGCTACAGTGTGTTATTTTTCATTCTGACTTAGGTCAATAGAAGAAGACAGAGTGAGAATTAGCAATGCTTTAAGTTAGCAGACTATTATGAATAAGGGGGCCTATCTTTAGTTTTTTCCTATTGACACAAAATACCTAGGTACTAAGGTACCAATTGGAAAACTTTGCACTTGGTTAAGTGAGTAAAATTGACTTCATTTTCGTATCAAAATTTAACAAAATAAAAAGACATACAATTCAGTAAATATCAAGTTTAATTTATAACGATTATTACAAATTAGGTACTTAAAGAATTTTAAGTAGGTAGGAAATTATATTTAAAAAAGTATTAATTCGCAAAGAGAAAATAAAACATTCAGTGTGATGGATGAACCTGGTGACTATCTATCAATCTAGCTACATCCGGTTCAATATTGGTGAGTTGCAGCCTTAAATCTCCACGTTCGTTGATTTTCAAACGGTTTCTTTGTTTCGTCAAAATGTTTGTTACCACACTGAAGCTTTTTTCAACTAGGTATGATGATGGAAAAGCGATAAGGTATTTTTCAGCAATGTTCCACAATGTAGGATACTGTGTTTCAATGTTGCGTTGCAACCAGAACTTCTGATAGCCTTGGTTGAACTTCTGCTTAAGCTCTTCGTCTGTGCTGATGGTAATCAACTCTTCTTGCATTATCACATTGGCTTCTTCTATGGCTGTGGTATTGTACGGATTTATTATCCATTGAGGAATTTGTAAATTTAAAAGATCCTCAAACCTCTCCGTAAAATCCTTGTGTAATGCGTCCAAGTGAGTGACATATAATAAAATGTCATCATCTTTAAGCGTTTCTGGTAATTTTGACAAATGCAGAAACTGCGAATATTCTTTTCTGCCTAAATTTTGTTTATAAAGGATTAGTTTACCCACGAAGGCCGATATTATTGATTTTGTTTTAATCAAGTTAAGATCGTCACCCTGCAGCTGCAAATTAACTTTGTTGAACATTCCAAAGATATCAGTCAAGTAATAAATATCTGTTTTACAATTGTTCAGATTTTCTTTCAAATTCGGATCTTTTTCTTGTAAAAACTCCAACACAGATTCAAAAACGGCTGAAAATCTTTCTAAGCAAGAGCCTCTTGATAGCCAGCGAACTTCAGTGTGAAGAAGTAATCGAGTAAAGACTTCGTCGTTTTCCTCACATAGCTGAGCAAATAACCGAGAGTTCAAAGAATTGCTTCGAATCTTGTTGATAGCATTTATTACATATTGTAAAGACTTATGCAATCTAGGACTCAGCTTTTTTGCTACTAAATGCTGCCTGTGAATCACGCAGTGAATGACCAGTACATCAGGCAGTTGTCGCTTTAAGTGAGCTATAAAACCACGATGACGACCAACCATAGACGGTGCACCATCAGTCGCAACAGAAACAATGTTCTTCCATGGAATAGCTTTGTCAGTAAAAAAATGTTCCACGGCCTGAAAAATTGATTCTCCTCTGGTATCAGTCTCTAAATATGTAGCAAAAAGCAGTTCTTGGCACATATTTTCATCTTTGATATATCGAACATATCCTAACAACAGAGCTTCATTGCCGGGTAATGTAGACTCGTCCAACTGGAGAGAGAATCTGTTGGTCTGTAAGAACTTGCATAAAATGTTTTCCACATCGCGTCCCATCTCGTCTATGCGTCTCTGAACGGTGTTATTGCTCAAAGGTATTCTCTTTAAAATATCATGTGCGGGTTTGTGCAATACATTGTTAAGGACCTCCGCAATGGCTGGTAAGATAAGCTGCTCTCCAATTGTGTGGGGTTTCCCCGACTTCGCTATTAGTAAAGATATATTATAGGACGCTCGTAAACCATCATCGTCTTTAATAGATGATGACGCAAACATCGATCTTATGGATGGCCTTTTGTCTAGTTTTTCTTTAAGTGCTTGAAAAAATGTCAAGGGCTTACTTTTTTTGTCAGCATGTACTCTCGATAAGTGGTCATCCATTTTTGAAGGCTTCATGGCATCGTTACTGAATACTTTTTCACATATGAGACACATCGGCAAGTGTTGATTTGATGGAGATGCAATAAATCCGAACTTCAAGTAGTCCAAACTGTATTGTCTGCATTTTTTTTTCGTTCATTTTTATCCTGCAAATAAAAAAATAAGAAACTAAGTACCTAAATTAAAAACAATACCTAATAAACTGTTAAATTTACTGGTAAATTTTTACAATTGAAACAACTGAGGCAACTGCAAACTGTTGCAAACAATCTACAGATAGCTCAACTGATCACTATCACACAGTGTGCAGTGGGGCAATGCTGATGCGCTGTGCCGGATAAAAACTGTTTGGTACTTACCCTGTTAATTTTTCATAAACTGCAGATATTGTGTGGTTACGCTATTAACTCGCGTAGGGAGCTCAGCATTTTGTAAATTCTTTTTCAGTCACTTTACTTCACTTAATTTAGCTATGTAATAACTTTGTAATCTCTTGAAGTAAATGAGTACTTATATGAGTTATTATCGTTCAAGCTCCAACGAATTTCAAAACGCAAATGAACTTTCAACCTAAGTGCAACCTCGTTAAATAGTAAAATATCAGGAACATGTTTGGACTTGCAACTTGATCATGAATTCGTTCGTGTTAAATCGCGCAAGCGTCAAATAGAGAGCAAGTCAAAACGCGCCTGAAAGACGTACGCTCGAACTCATTATCTTGCACAAACTTGTCCACACTGACTTGCCGAGTTTTTCATCTTGTACGAACTTGAGGCTTTATATTACTACAACAATGCTATTTCCTACATAAATATTAATTATTCTTAGTACACGTAACACAACATAAACAATACAGTACCTACCTACCTATCTTGAAAGTTTTAAATAAGAACTTGTGTTAATTTAATAGGGGTCGATTTTTAGACCTCGTCGACCCCCATAATCAGTTTTCGTTTATGTCGACCCCTAGGAAACCGATATCGACCCCTTGGGACCACTTTGGGAATCCCTGGACTAGACCATGAAAAAAACAAAGAATAAAACTATTTTTTTAATAAAAGTTTTTACTAAGCTTTTTCTTTCTCGTCTGTACGCCGCACAGTGTTCGGAATGATTATTTTACGAGCTACTTTTATTTTTTATATGAAAATTTTAATTTAAATGTAGGCATGTACATGCGTGTGGACTTATATGAGAAAAACATGTATTACTAGGTATTGTTGTATTTATTGAGTGTGTACATAATATATAGGGTGACTGGTAATTAGTGACCGATACTTAAACACGTGATTCTACTCATGATAACAAACAACTTTCCCAAAGAAACTTTTTTTTTAAACTCATTTAATTTTATCACAATAACACAAAAGCTGTATGAAATTTCCACGCGCGCGCTTTTGACCTATCAACTGGTAGCCGCGTGACGCCGTTAACCGTCGCCGATGCAACGTATGTCCGCATAACTACAAAATATCTAGGAACGCGCGCGCCCAACATAAAAAGTAGGCACAATCTATCAGCTGATAGTCTGACCTCGGGAAGGGGCAAAAATGTACTTGTACTAGTAGCGTCTCGCGCTCCCCACCCGCCCGCACCCTTAGCCTCAGTGCAGTAATGACGTAAAACACTAAAAACAGTCACCCCGGAGAGCGCGTCGCAAGCGCATGTTTTGATTTTCTTTGATGCGAGTGAGTACAGTGATTATGGTGATGTGTTACTACTCGGAAGGCGGTAATGGCGAAGCATTAAAATACAGACATTTTGATTGCCATGCTTCTGATTCAGACTCAAATATCGTTAACAGACTGCTAGTCCAAAGCCTAGAAAAGTGTGATGGGAATAACTTGAACAATTCCCCGTGTCGAGAAGTCAGGTAATGTAGCGGTATCTTTGCCGTTTCTAAACATCGTGTAGGTAACAAAACAAACGCAATTTCTGAAGTTAGTTTGTTTCGATAGAAAGATAATGCATTTAGGTATTTATTGTAGCGCGCGCACGTAAAGTGCCAAAATACTAGATAATTTATTATTTATTTTACTCTCCTCGCCGTGTCGTAAACAGAGAAGCTTTATGTAGGTACATCACTGTACCTAAATGGCCACGCGGCGGCCGGAGCGTCGCGTTTGCAGCTTAGGCCTACGCTCCGTGGCTCAGTTTTTGATGTCATTGGTTATTATTTTTTAATTTAGCGGCTACCTAAACATGTAGGTACCTACCTACACTGCTTATGTACACCGATAACGTCACGTGGCGGCCGGCCTGTGTGGTCGGGCGCGCGCGCGGGTGCTCTGCCTACCCACCCATTGTAATGAGACATAACGGCGTCACGCGGCTACCAGTTGATAGGTCAAAAGTGCGCGCGTGGGAATTTCATACAGCTGTTGTATTACTGTGATAAAATTAAATGAGTTAAAAAAAAAAAGTTTCTTTGGGAAAGTTGTTTGTTATCATGAGTAGAATCACGTGTTTAAGTATCGGTCACTAATTACCAGTCACCCTATATACAAGGTGCAGTTTTGGATCTGCAAAACATTTTAGGAGGTAATTATGTTAGTGATTCTCGACCCGAATCAACAATAAAATGGGCAGGTATTTTTTTTTCATTTTATTCTTATTTACGGAAATCGGTAAGTGTGAACTCCCCTTTTTAAAACGCAACCAATCTGTACGTGTCCTTAAACTGCGCTTTCACACACACAAACAAACGCAACCGACATTTCTTTCATGAATCCAAAGCACCAACCACCGCCCGCTCCCTCTCCCCCGCCACGCCCCCACGGCCATCGCAAACGCATAAATCGGGTCAATTTATTAGTGTATTTGATGACGCCGGTATGTGCATACGCTTGCAAATTCCGCCCCTCAAGTGCGCCTTCGATTAACGGTCGGGATAGGTACCTACTACCTAGTTGTAAAGATGACGGACCAATACTCCAATGTAGAGTTGGTGGAGATAGTCCGCTTGTATGCCATCAGTGGAGACAATGTATCTCGAGCCATCGAAATGTTCGCGGAGTTATTCCCCAATCGGCAACGTCCCTCACACAGGGTAATGCTGGCTGCTACGCAGAGACTGCGCGATCATCGGCAGTTCGACGTTCCCCAGCATGCTGAAGGTCGTGGCAACGAAGGCCTGCCTGTCGCCTTGCAGGAAGATATCCTGGAATTCTTCCGGCGAGAGCCACGTGCAAGCACGCGGGAGGCTGGTCGACGGTTTGGAGTGCACCACTCCACAGTGTGGCGGCTACTGCACAAAGAAATGCAGCATCCTTTTCATTACCGCAAGGTACAGGATCTCAAAAGTGCAAAAGTGATCAGTGCTTTCGACAATACACAATAAAAACGAATGTGGTTTCAGGCTAGCTAAAGTAGACTCATCTTTCATGGGGTACTGTTTAAAATGTTTAAAATGTTATAATAAAATACCTCCCCACATTCAACAACTGAATGAGACAAAATTTAAATCTTGTATAAAACGCACACTATGTAGGCAAGCATATTATAAGTTAGGGGATTACATCGATGATAAAAATGCTTGGCTCAATGCTGGTCCTGCTCCACAACCATAGGGGCAAACTAATCAGAAGCTCATGTGAAATTATTGTGGAAGCTGCAGAAGATTGTAAAAATATCTTTGCATTGTATAGATTCAATCTCTTAGTATTATATAACTGCATAGCACATGTGTGAGTACTATGTACTGTAAAGCTACCATTTACATTTAGTTATCCTTCATTGACTCGAATGTGCCCTGGTGGCTGAGAGAATGTCAGGCTCACTCAAATGTCTCGCTGATAGTGGCGGGTGTGTTGGGTCGTTTAGTTCCCTTCAATATGGTTGAGCTGAATGGAGCTGATGCATGCGTCATGTTCGTGAACGGGCGCTGTCAGTTGGGACTGGTCATCTCTTAGCTGCCACGGTTTATTTTAACTACTTTGTTTTTAAATTGTTGATAGTTATAATCTTTTACTCTGGACGCTCTTAATGTGCACGTCTTTCTACATCGTTCTCACATATATGTATAATCTCAACATGAATGATGTAACCAAGATCTTGTAACAATATTTTGATTGAAAAGAGTGTCCATGGAGTTTCTTGCCCATTCTTCTCCATAGAGATCTACGCTTTGGAATGGGCAACTACAGTACTTTCACAAGTTATTATGCCTTGTGTCTGTGACTGTAGCTTCGCCTTTGTTTTTCTGACTTTCAAAAGTGCCTGCGAAGGTCTAATTGAAATAAACGCTTTGAGTTTGAGTTTTTGTGTTTGTGTAAGCTGAAGGAAAATCAGCAACGTCGTGCTAGACTGTGCCTGGAGTGTGACGGTGGAAACTTTGAACAATATCTCCAGGTAGGTAACATAAGTAGGTAATTTATTTATTTATTTGTACAAAGACAATAATTTGTAAATACGATGTTAGCTAAATCAACTTGATTAGTGTAAACAAGTTGATTTAAAATGTTTAACTACGCCAAAAATACCTATCAGACAAAATGAATCACCTAAAATCCCTAACACATGGGTACCTACCCACTTAACTAGCACAAATTATCTTGATGTATTTCTGTCGGTCCTCAGCCCGTTAAAAAGTAGGAAGGAAAATCTTAAATCAACCAATTTAATCTACAAATAAAAACCGTCCTTGGGGCTGAATTTACCTACAGAGCGCGCCGACTGCGACTGCGCCGAGTACCTACATGCCTTATTATTATTATTAGGTGCCTACCTAAATCCCGCGCACGCGCTCGCGATCGTAGTTTCACAATTGTGCAACAGGATCTGCTTACGTGCTTTGTAAGGTTTATTTATCTCCGCCTATCATTTTATTCATCAGCTGATAGGTAACTAACGACGCCAACGTGATCTTTTTTTGCCGCAGTTGTATCTACTTCCTACTATTATTATTTATCGTAATAGCCCAGTGGTTAAGGCTTTCTCCTCTCATGCATGAGGTTGCGGGTTCGCAACTGAGCAAGTACCATTGTGTTATTTTTTTAATTCATAATGATGTAAGTACTTTTTAAATTTATCTAGGACATCATTGAAATCCCGTGTTTCGGTAAGCACTTAATTAAAGCCCATGGTTCGAATTGATTTGTAGCTCTCGGACGGTCGTTAGGTACCACACGGGTCGGTACGGGTCAACGACCTTACAGCCCTGCCGTATGGTCGTTGGTACGGGTAGTCAAAAGCCAGAAAGTCAGACAATTAGTCTAACAAATGGGTATCGTGTTATCAAGTAACTGGTTTGTTGAGGTCTGATACGCAGTCGCCCTACGTGATTCACTGGCACTCCATGTAGTGAGCTGCATACAGTTAAACTGAAAGCCGACCCTAACATAGTTGGGAACAGGCTCGGCAGATGGGCCACGGCATTGTAATGATGCTTAAAAATGAGTTATTATTTATCGAAATTTTAAACAGTAATGTAGGTACCTACATTGTGATTTTCAAATTCGAACTACATCTAAGGTAAAATTATTTGCTATAAGTTGCTGTAGCTACAACAACTTGTACAGATCGCGGCACGTTGGTTGAACCTTCGATGCGCAGTAACAGATTTTCGAGTCTTAATCGAAATGCGGTATGACGAGCATCGCGGGGGCTCCCCGTAACCATAGCAACGACCTTCATTGTAGTTTAACGTACGTGCCGCGTTCGTTTCATAGAAATGTGGGCGGAGACTCGTACAGGCTGACGTCACTGGTCATCGCATTCACGCACACAGTGACATGACGCGCGATACATCGCAATGGGTGATTCTGTTTTTTTGAAGAGGGTTATTAAGAGAGTTATTCTGAAAAACAATAAAATTGAAAAATCGAAAAGAAAAAGTATTATTGATTATTGACTTGGTATCGTATTGTTATATGATTATTTACGAGTCTCATAACAACCTCCTGAAATGTTTTGCAGGTTCAAAACTGCACCTTGTATATAGTCTTTAAATAAAAAAAGTATTTTATTAGAGTTAACTTTAAGACATTTTTAAATAGGCGGCCCTGAAAAAGGGTTTTGGCTTTTGTCTACTCGCTGTCTGCCTCTTCATCTGATGAGTGCGTCCTTTCAGGCGCTTCAGGAGCTTTCAATAATTGTAAAACTTCTGGCGCCAAAGTACCCGATTTTCTCTTAGGCAATGGTCTGATGCTGGATATTAATGGATCGGAGGAGATGAGCAGAGCATGTAGCAGGTCTTCAATAGTCTGCTTCCTTCCAATTTTCTCGTGCTATGCTCTCTATAATAGCGGCAGTCTTTGTGTCTAGACTCTGGAGTCTAGACACAAAGACTGCTGAAGCTCTGGAGCTTCTTCGCTAAGCTGACCTATAGGAAGCACAAGGGTCCGTGCATTAACATTTTATGTACACTAGAAGGCATTTTGTACCATTGGTACTTGGTGACGAAGAGTCTAGCCGTGTCAAGTGAATACTCCTTATAGACCTCTGGATTTACATCGTACGAGCACGAAAGTGCTTTGAGTATAACAGAGAATCTTGTAATGAGATCTTTGTCGACCCCAGTTATCTCAGCTGCGAGAGTAGGGTCTTCAAAGAATGTTCGCGCAGTATTCCCATCATTGGTTGAGCCACTACCTTGCTTTAC
The DNA here is from genome assembly GCA_947578425.1 of Eugnorisma glareosa. Taxonomy (NCBI): domain Eukaryota; kingdom Metazoa; phylum Arthropoda; class Insecta; order Lepidoptera; family Noctuidae; genus Eugnorisma; species Eugnorisma glareosa. The sequence continues at coordinate 8,894,580 of OX387967.1, read as the reverse complement.
TATATCGACAAGGAGCCCAGTTCGACGACGATATTCTTCTATAATGGCGCGCTTTTTTTCTTCCACTGCTTCTTTGATGTTTTTAGACACGCGCCATGTTTTGTGTTCCTTCCTATACGATATGTGGAGCACACACTCAAACAGTCGAATATGGGCGTGTAATGTTGACAACCCATATGCATACAAATTTTTGTTGCATGGCCTCTGAATGACCGCATCAATATCATTCATATGATTAGGTGTTGCTTTGCATATGTTGCAAGTCTGGGAAGATTTATTGTCAGAGAATGCATTGGCGGCTTTTCCATCTAGCATTGTCTCTATTAAAATGTGCTCAATGTTGACCGTTCGATCCCCGATTTCTATTTGCGTAGGGTTCAGAGCAGCTATTTGTCTGTTGATGTAGTCGTCTTCATCTTTTAGAACCATGTGACTTTCCTTCAACATCTGGTAACGTATCGGGCGGCAGAAGCGACTGGAGGAAGATCTCGGGTTTTGCCAAAGAATTGTCTCACTTTCCTCTCTCTTCATCACTAGCTGTAGTGGAACTAGCGATGTGAGTAAGATATCTGCATCTGACGCTGCCGCATCTTCTATAAAGCGCTGCTTATATTCTGACTGGCTGCTGCTTCCGTCAAATCCCCACTTTGATTTAAGATACAGTTTGCTGTTTCCATCATCGATCACTACACCTGTTATTACATCTCGCTGAACTTTAACTAGTCTTTGTGCTGTATGATCAAGCAAACTCTGCAGCTTAACTTCGCCTTTCGTCTCAGTTATTATTATGTCGTTCGGGTAACACTCTTTTCGTGCTGTCAGAACCTTATCATATGATGGGTATATATCACACCCTCTCTCTTTAGCTCCTCTGCGAATCTGTTTATACTGGTCCACGCTCAGTTTGGAATTTGTTACCAGAGCTAATGCTTCATCTGGAGTATATGGACGTATAAATTTTGGCGTTAGTTTCCTTCTTTTAATCATCCGAAGTGATTTAGGTGACGACACAGTTACTGCCTTTATAACGGTGGCCATATTCCGCTTACCAATTTTTGTGAAACTTGTTTGAGTGGCATGGGCAAGCTCTTCCGGAGAATGGCCCGCCACCAACATCTTCGTCCGCTTTTTCTTTGCTTATGCACTTAAACCAACAAAATCCATCTTTTGAGTTACAGCAGATCGAGCAGGTATACATTCAGGTTGTTGTTGTACATTCAGGTACATTCATCTTGATTTTGTACTAACCAAAGCTCTTCTTGTAGCCAGTCGTTGCATTTTAAAACAAACTTCTCTTTGTTCCTGATAGCACTCCATTTCTTGGTTAGCACAGCAGAAAACACCTTTATTTTATTTTTAATAACTTCTGCTGGAATCTCTGAAGAGACATAGTCAACCATCCGAGCAATAGAAGATCCCTTATTCGCTTGATTGACCAGTTTATGCCGACATAAAAGGTCGAAAAGGTGAAGGCGTGTTATTCCTCGGGTAACAACTGGTGAACGAAAAAATTACATCACTCAAAAGTCGAGGCGAGTCGAATATTGAGACTAATGACGAAAAAACATGGACGGCTGGAATTGGCTGGGAAAAAGTTGGAGTCTATTGAACGTTAAAACTTTTTGCAAATTTCGTTATTTTTTTCAATTCACATTTTATTTATTTTCTCATAATACGAATTTATGTATTATTAACAAATTGGTGTATATCTTACCTGTGGATGTGGAACACATGATGAAGCAAAATTTTTATTTAAAAGCTCATAAACTGTTGTAAGAACAGAACGTAAACACGTGCGATAAGTAGCGGCTAACAAAAGCGACTGACCGGTATTGTTATCGCGTGGGATTGGAGCAGTGCTGAGCTGTGAACATTTCTCGGAATCGGCAAATTTTTCGTGGAACGAGTTGTATGACTAATAGTGTACCCTAATCACTTGCAAATTTCAATTTATATTGCCATGATAATTGTACCTAAAGTAGCTCGTAATATAATCATTCCGAACACTGCGCCGCTCTCATGTTTTCTAATTTCTTCTTTACGTCTTCTACGGTGGCGTCCTTTTCAAATTTTGAGTAACACTCTTTAAGTATTGTAAATGCTTGCTTACGAGCATCTCGGTTGCAATAAAGCTCATGATGCTCCCACAAACATGGAAAATCTTTAAATAATTGAAGAACTTCAATTAATTCATCGCGTTCGGTAACGGTTTCCTCCATAATGTAATATCCCTTGTTGTATCTGCTCTTTACAGCTGATCTCCCCACGACCGATGGAGTAGTTACTGGAACATTTGCTGATGACACAGCAATTCTATCAATGGACCTTTCCCCAGACTTTGCAGCACAAAAGCTTCAAAACAGCCTAGATCAAGTATCCAAATGGCTCAAAGACTGGCGAATCAAAGCCAACGAAACCAAATCTGTTCAGGTTACTTTCACAAACAGGAAAGAAACATGTCCACCCGTCATTCTCAACGGAGTACCTCTACCGCAAGAGGATCACGCCAAGTATCTTGGGATATACCTGGATAGACGCCTAACCTGGAAGAAGCATATTTTCACAAAGCGAGTAGCGCTGGGCCAACAATTGCGCACTATGTACTGGCTGCTAAATAAAAAATCACGTCTCTCACTTCAAAACAAACTATTGCTTTATAAATGCATAATAAAACCCATATGGACATATGGCCTCCAACTCTGGGGAACAGCAGCAAAATCCAACATCGAAATAATACAGAGATTTCAGTCAAAGATACTAAGAATAATAACGAACGCACCTTGGTATGTCTCAAACATTCGACTCCATCACGACCTCTGCGTCAAAAGTGTTATAGAAGAAATCTCGGAAAGGACAAAAGCCTACAAGAAGCGAATCACTAATCATCCAAATATGCTGGCAGTCAATCTAATGAACACCCAAACAGTTGCTCGTAGACTAAAAAGAAAGATTCCTCAAGACCTTCTCTGAGAGGCACAAGTATAAGCGGAGCAGTCACTGGACGGCTTTCGTGCAAGAACTTTAATTAATTCATACACATATTGCTGAATATCTGCAAAATTGATAGATTGCAATATTAAATAAAAAAAAAAAAAAAAAAAAAAATATGTAATATGAGCGCACGCGCGGCCGTCCTTCTTGGCGTTCCGAACACGACTAGTCGTAGTTTGTTCGGCCCAACCGTCCACATGTCCGGATTCGGTACGGAGCAAACCATATCCGATGTGCAAACTAGCGGACCGAGGCGGACTCAATAATAATTATGTTCGCAGGACTACTCTACAGACGGTCAGATTTGGTTCGGATGCGAACCAAATTCGTGGTCTGTTCGAACCAAATTCAAGCGTGTGTTACAGCTTTAACTAACTCCATTACAGAGGTCACATTACGAGTAATATTTTTGCTGGCTACATAACCTTTGATTGCCGCCCATGCCATTTCTATAGGATTTAAGTCCGGATGATAGGGCGGCAATCGCAGAACACCATGGTTGTGTCCTGCAAGTATTTGGTCAATACTGTATTTTTTGTATTTAGCTTTGTATAATTTAATTAGTTTGTATAACTGCGGTTTGAGCATACTTTCCTCGTATGCTATGCCCTTTCCCGCCAACCACTTCTGCATGTCCGCTTTCTTGGCATTCGAGGTAGGTGCAGGATCGTACTGCTTGTTGTGGTACGATGCGTTGTCTATTACTAACACTGCATTTGGCGGCAAGTTCGGTATTAGTTGGCTGCGAAGCCACTGTGTATAATTATTATAATTCATGTTGTCATGAAAGTCCCACGACTTTGTTCCAGCGTTAAATAACTTACATTGGGAACAAATCCGGCTTCGGATCCAGCATGCACTATCACAATACGTTGCCCTTTCGAAATGGGTGTTTTAAGCCCCTTTAATGATCCATCTGACCATGCTTTAGAACCTGTAATAAGAGATATAATGATTATTTTTCATAAGTTTAATTATCTCTCGTAATATGAAGACAATTATACGGGACACAAATATACGAGAACAAAGTATAATAATTGTTACATACCTGAATGAGGTTTTAGTAATCGGGTAGTGCTGTGACTCTAATTGTTCAACAAAATCCTGCTCATCAGGCGAGATTACGTGGCCATTTTGACGGTGGATGTCAAGCATCCTTCCGTGGAGCAGCATTCCAAAATAGTATGAATGCATGCTGGGCGACACGTTTTTAGCATATACATGGGATTTCGCGGTAACTGCGCGATAATCCTCCTCGACCACATCAGTGAAGCCGATATGAGTCGGATGAACCTCATTTGTAACAGGCGCTACCTGCATATCTGTTCCTAATTTGCTCATAAATGACTCGAGAATAACGGGTCGTTAGTTAGTGGTGACGCCGTTTTGGAAAGATGTTTTGGCGCCGGTAGTGGTGGCGCAGGAGCAGGAGCAGGAGCTGGAGCTGCTGGAGCAGGCCCCTGAGCAACTGGATCTTGACGAGGGCGGCCTCTGCCTCCCCTAAAGCCTCCGCGATTTCGCGGCGCTTCTAGCTCGTCGGCGGGAAAGCGATTGTAATCATTATTCCCCAACTGCAGTGGCGTGCAGTGGTTCTCCGCGAAAGGTAGGCCAGCCACGCTAAGATGACCCTCAAAGTACTCACATCTATTGATATATTCACTTACCCTTCCGGGCCCACCGCACCCACCCCTGGTGTTTTTATTAAGCGTATGAGAAACAACGCCATCTAGCTTAAATATCAGGAATTTCAATGGAATTCTGTCAATACAAGAACGAAGGATGTCGCTCCGCTACAAAAAATTCTAAAAAATAAAACAGAGTGCGCTGTAAACAAAAAAAAAGGTAGAGTTTTCTGACCGGAATATTTGAAAAACAAACCTTTAAAATAAGCCTATTAAAACCAAAGTTATAAATACAAGAACTCCGCATTAATCAAGGTTCAAATCACGATTTACTGACAATGCAAACACTCAAACAGAAGAAAGATTAATTTGAAATGACGATGAATTTTAGGTTAATTCTCGTAATTCGGGTACCTACACATCTTTCTTTGGACACAACTTGAATCTTATCATTAAACGATTGTGAATACTTACTGTTTTTAACTTTTAACAAACACACTAACAGCGCAAACTTCACAACAGAACACCATTTCTAAGTTAATAAACAAATACAACAAATAATATTTACACTACTATACGTTTCAAAACGAATTACAAACGTCAGATATTATAAAAATCAAAACACTGAAGATCGCGAAATAAATTATGCTAGACACATGAAACAAATATGGCTTCTAAGAAAAATACAATTGTTATTTTGTCGATAAAAAAACACCACCAAATATAATTGCATCACTGTATACCGTTTTAGCCGGATAATACTTTGTGGGGCAGCCAATCAGTGGCCAGCTAGCCAGCTACACTCGCAGGAGTTTACGCTCCTATTTACTATGTGTGCCGTTCATATACACGAAAATAACGATCAGTGTGCGTAAATTTATCAATGGAAATTAAGCCGGCTGCGGCCTTGCCTAGACGGCCGGGAGCGAGCGTCGTAGTATTTATCAGTTACGTCACACGGCTGCGACAAGTTGCTATAAGTATTATAACAGGAGTTTTTTATTTTTTATTAATATAGTTATAATAAATGCATTTGTTGCGTTGTTGGTAGGAATGGTAGGGTAGGCTAGGCCTAATTGCCTCTATGGACGGCACGCCCCTGCCCAACTGACGACCTCCACGACCTCCAAACTGTTGGCGGTACATGGTGTGAGAAAAGGTTATATTTAAATGCCCTATCCAGGGTCTTAAAGAACTCGTGAGAGTATTCTAATGGTGCGGAACCAATAAAATGGGGAGTACCCGCACGCAAAATACGCGCTTAGACGTGGAGTTGCGGACACCAGCCCGCTATACAATACAATACCTGAATGAGATGTATCAACATACGACTCATCTCTATTAAAATTACTTCTCCCTTGAGAGAGCTATTGCTCTCTATATCCTCGCGTTTTTCCGATCTAGCAATCTCTTTCTTCGCTGTATGCTCCTTCCAAACTTCATCTGGTATATTCTTGGTTTCGTAACTGGTGCATAAGTTGCATTTATCTTTTTTTACATTAAATAATGAAATATTTTTTGAACCGCTGTTCGCTGTTTCGCTGTTTTTTTCGGCAATGCAATGCTTGAGTACACGTTGACTTTTATAATTTATAAACTTCTTGTATTATTTGAAAAACAGGTCCTAGATACAGTTTTGTTGAATTCTGCCTATTGTAATGGGCGACGGCATTTTTGGACGATTATCGAAAAAGTTATTTAAACACTCAATTTGTGATAAAAGATTATTATTTGGTGTGGTATTTTTATCTTTTGATGTCATGGGTATTCCATGCGAGCTATCACACACCCATGCTTGATCCGTTCTATACCCAATAACAAGTGTATTTATAAACATTTTTCTCGACAAACTTGATAGCTCTCTTGTCAATTATTCAAACTATATTTAAGGACGCGTTTGCAAATATGACTAAAACTTTAAAAAATAAGTCTTTTTTCGGTTGCTTTTGCGGCAAAATGAAACAAAACCAAATACATCCAATAATTACCACATATAGATTACTTCTTCATCTTCAATTGGTATCAGCTTTTTAAAAAATATTTCCCGTGCCTCTCCACACAAAATTAACAATATCGTGTTGAGTTTAGGATCAATTTTCGTCTATTTAATAACATAAATTTATATATTTAAAAATCTTGTATGTAAGAATATATGTTCAACTCAAAATGGTATTAAAAAAAAATTTCAATATGTTACAATACAAATCAGAAAAAAAAAAAAATCGCATCTATATTTTCTACAAATTTTGCTTAATCGCGTGAATCTTAAAGGCTTGAGTTACGGGTCATTTTACTTTTCACTGTTTTGATTAATAGCACAAAAATTTTGTAATGAAATATTAGTCTGCGCTCGGCCGCCGTCGTGAGTGGACACTGTGTCGCTTGTAACCAGGAGCTCTATTGAAAAATATCGCTGTACGAATACAAAATATTTGACCTAACAAACTTGATACCGTAAACTGAGGTTACTTTGATCAATTTTGAACTTTAATTGACTGTAATTTTTGAATTAATTTTAATTGGTTTTTATAGTTCTCTCCGTAAAAGTAAAAAAAAAAAAAAAAAATGATTAGTTTTTCAGAAAAAAAAAACTGATCAAAGTTAAAATGGTTCTAGGGTTACTTTGAAACCTCCCGTTTTTAACATAGAATCTGAAAGTAGCCCCAATAACTATACAAAAAAGAAAAAAAAAACGGTCAACAGGAAAAAAAGTTATAGCCGATTTTATACCTTGGGGTAACATTGATCAAATAAAACTCTCCAAATGTAACAGTCTACACCTTTTAATTAACCCATTAACGCCCAAAATGTAACTACACATGAAAATTATAATCACTCGTTATTTATTGCATGAATATAGACATGACATGATTGATATGAGGTACAAAAAGAATTATTGGTTTTTTTTTTATTAGGAAATTTAGGGGTGTACATGCCCGGGTACAATGGGCGGATAAGGTATGAAATTGTCCAAAGCATGTTCGTTCCACACATAGTGTTTTGGCGCATATCTCATAGCGCCAACGAACCCGGTTATGGCAAATAACACATTAACACATTAACACGTAATGGGTTTTCTATGCGTTGCGGGTTGTGTCCGTTATTTTTTTGCACTAGACCAGATATCGCGGAAGACGTAGGACGACATTTCGTCTTGGTTTGACGAAGGTATGCTCGAACAATCGTACGTCTGAATAACAATTGATCCATTTATGGTGTATGAGTAGTTTTGCTGATCAAGACATGCAGCCGCCAAGCGTTTGAAATCGCCATATCTAAAAGGTAGGTAAATATTACCCACCACCATTTTTTGCCTTTTATGGCTACTCGATAGAGACTAATGGATTGATCCATCTGATCTACTCCACCCATTCCTTTGTTATAATTAACAAATAATCTTGTAATATTCACATCCATTTTTTGTTTCTGTATAGAACACCACCTTTTCACCTTCCCCAGTGGTTCTACAGCATCAAAATTTGATCTCATCGTGACCACGTTATTGTCTTTCCAACGCACAATTGTTATTTCGTTTTTGGTATCAAAACGATAGTCGTACTCCGCCCTTGGTTTCTTTTTCATAGTTTTTACATCAGTTACAGGACATCTTTTTGTTCTATTTTCTCGTACTGTTCCTGTGGCTCTGTACCCTAAGAGTCGCAAATCGTGAAGTAACTGATAATTGGTAAAAAAATTATCAAAGTATACGATGTGTTCTTTTGGGACTATCGGCATCTTTCCTAATAGAGATTTTACCACTCTCGAGCCCAACGGGTCTGTAGACACTTCTGTAGATTTTCCGCAATAGATGTCGAAAGTGTAGCAGTAGCCATCTGAACTTGTCGCAGCCCAATTTCGATAGCCAAATCGTACTGGTTTTCCCATTATATATTGCTTGGCGGGATGACGGCCAAAATATTTTATCATAGATTCATCTATAGATAAGTTTTCGTGAAATACTCCCCACTGGCAAGAGTTTTTTTGTATAAGATCGCACAGAGGTCTCATTTTGAACATTTTATCGTTTGAACCTTCCGCTAGAGAATTGTCGACGAAATGTAGGTTTCGTTTAATGTCCAAAAACCTATTGCGTGACATGCAATTGGCGACCAATGAAACGCCGAGATCTTCATCCAAACTCCAATAGGCACGTTCGGATGGCAGTTCATGATATCCAGTCAAACATAAAATGGCCAAAAAAGTTCTCAATTCGGGCTTATCAATTTCAAAATAGTGTCTATTATGCTGCCCAGCATACTTCATGCTATTTTCCACATTCAAACTAATAACATTATCATCAAATCATCATCATCATCTTTTGAGAAAATAAATGTCTTTAAATGTCTTTAAACCGAAATATCTTCTCAAATAACATCACAGGGCTGCAGTCTTTCAAAGATTCAACGAGAACTGCTTGCCGTCGCTGAATGGTATCAGTTACGTCATGGGTCATGCTATATATAGGTAAAGTTTTTCTCCATACAGGCTCGTTAGAATCCTGCCTTCTAGATCGCTTTGCAGGTCGTGGCTGAGTGGACAATGGCTCATTATCACTATCATCCCAGTCTGAAACATCATGATCAGGATGCAGTGGAACTACCTCAACTGTACCAGGTACGTCTCTCGGAAAAGTTGTAGAAGCCAAGTCATCTTCATTACCTTCTTCTTCATCACTAACAATAGCTGGCTCTGGTGGCAATAAAAAGACGTCGTACTGCGCATCATCATTTTCATCAGCTACTATAGATTCGAGGGCTTCTTCAAGTCTCGCATAGTTATTTTGACTCGTGAAGACACGACGGTCAGTCATCGTAGTGTTTTTGAATTAACCTGTAAAATAAAACAATAACTTACACAAGCGCCCATTGTACACCAACAGGTACGGCACATAACAATTATGTTTATTCTAATTGTATCCCAATAAATTGTTATTTCAACAATATAATATGTCATTATAAAGTCTTCTAACACAAAACAGTGAAAAACAATCATGAATTTGTAATGATTAATAATAAAAATACAAAAAATATCTTACCTTACCAACTTCGCTTACAAGTCGTAAATCAAAGTGACATTTCGAACCTGAATTTTCCCTCCACTCATTTTTTTTTTGTATTCCATAGACAGCTACAAGTGCACAGACTAAAAATAACCAATCAATACCGTAGTGCAACAAATAAACAAAACGCAATCACACATCAAATAGTTGTACACACGCGGGTACAGAGGGCGGGGTAATGGGTTAATTGCGTGAATCTTAAAGGCTTGAGTTACGGGTCATTTTACTTGTCACTGTCTTGATTAATTGCACAAAAATTTTGTAATGAAATATTAGTCTGCGCTCGGCCGCCGTCGTGAGTGGACACTGTGTCGCTTGTAACCAGGAGCTCTATTGAAAAATATCGCTGTACAAATACAAAATATTTGACCTAACAAACTTGATACCGTAAACTGAGGTTACTTTGATAAATTTTGAACTTTAACTGACTGTAATTTTTGAATGTGTGGTTCTACAAAAAATATAATAATTGGTTTTTATAGTTCTCTATGTAAAAGTAAAAAAAAAAAAAATGATTAGTTTTTCAGAAAAAAAAAAAAACAGTGATCAAAGTTAAAATGATTCTAGGGTTACTTTGAAACCCCCCGTTTTTAGCATAGAATCTGAAAGTAGCCCCAATAACTATACAAAAACAAAAAGAAAAAAAAACGGTCAACAGGAAAAAAAATTTTAGCCGATTTTATACCTTGGGGTAACATTGATCAAATAAAACTCACCAAATGTAACAGTCTACACCTTTTAATTAAGACAAATTAGATCAATCAACAATGACCAAGTGTCATTAAAAAAAATATCATTAAAAGAGATCAATATAAAACGACATTAATGTAAAATGCCTGTAATATCAAAATTAAATTGAGCGCATTCAATGTTATCGAAAAATAGTTTGGGCTTTGGCAAATAGCTTAAAATATCAGTATCTTCAATTTCCGATATGTCGTCGCGTACCAGTCTTAAGTCTTTTTTGTTTCCCATCGATTTAAAGCCTTCGACCACTAAAGGGTCTAGGCTGATTATGCGGCATATTTGTACACCTTCTTTCCTCGATGTGAGTAAAAATTTCAATAAAACAAATCGCCCTTCTTCTAATACCTCACCCTCCATGGGTTCTGGATTTTCAGACTCACTGTTCTCATCTACAAGGATTGCCTGTTCAACATTAATTGTATCGGTGAGTAAGTTTCCTTGATCCATATTAGAAGCGATTATGTTACTGGTATCTTCATCCTCATTCTGTTCCCTGTCAGAATTATCTCTGGTTGTTGTTGACTGACTACCATATCGTAGTTCTTTAAGATAGGCGGTCAAACAACTTTCAAATTCATTAGTAGGATCGCCATTTTCTACAGCAGGCAGTCTTTTCAGCACTTGATCTCTTGATAAGGGGAATATACCAGTGCTTTTAAAGGCGCTCAGTAAATTTATTTTTACTCTTTGTGTGACATTCGCTAATGGTGAATTGGGTTTGGCTTGGACTGAATCTATCTTTTCCAGTGCCTTTTGGAGCAAGCGCGGAAAAGTATCTTTGGGAACCGTCGACAAACGAGGATTTTGAATTTTCCAATTAGTTAACACTTGTCTCCAAGCGCTTTTCATAGGCCTGAAGAATGCCACATCTAATGGCTGGCATAGATGTGTAGAATTTGGCACCAGACAGACAAAACCAATATGATTCTGTTCACATTCATTGAGAACATCAGTATTTAAATGCGAAGATAGGTTGTCCCCAATCAGAACTTTTCTACCTGGCAATGCTTTAGCGTGCGGCAAGAAAGTCGTTTTAAACCAATCACGGAAGGTTGTGCTGTCAATCCAGCCACTATTGGTCCTATTAAATCGGGATCCACTGGAACAGCAAGTCTCTGACAACACGGTGAACCCTTTGGTCCCCCTTCTTTCCACGTATCATAGAGGTGAACACTTTTATAGATCACATAGGGCGGCAAGAGAACACCGTCTGCAGACCCACACACCATTACTGTTGTGGCACTTTTGGAGAAATTTATTATTTTCTCTGGATATTTTACCCCACGCCTGTAAATGCATTGTTTTTTCCCGGGTCATCGCTCATATTCGTCTCATCATAATTAAATATGGTGGAAGGTGGCAAATCTTTAGTAACTGATGTAAGATTGTCAAAGTATTTATTTATACTCTCATGAGATACTTTAGCCCGCGCTTTTTTAATATTTGATGACACCCTTTGCGAGTATTCGTCTTTATGGCGACGTAAAATGGGATATCACTACTATACTCAACTCCAGGAAGATTATTTTCAAACTTAGTGACCACACGCCCTTTATCCAGAAAAGGTTTTGCGAAAAATCTCAAATCCAGTAATGTTTGAGGATACCCCCAATCGGAACACTTTGCAGCTGCTCTCAGGATAGATTTTTCCTCAGATTCTGAGAAAACTGTCTGAGCGCCAGGTTTTCTTATGTGCATTCCTTTATATCTATTATAAACAGTCCCATAGGGAATATTATACCTCTCAGATGAACCTCTAATGGTCAGCTTACCCTCCACTACTTCGAGTAAAGCTTCATTAATTTTCGCTTCAGAGTAGTTTCCGTATTCACGGGCACCAAATTTCTTTTTATATATCCGCAGCATTGTCCTGGTAAACAAACAAAATAAAAAAAAATATAACAAAAGCGATAATTCAAATTTTGGTATTAGTGCTGGGGTAAGTTTGATCATTTGATCAATCCAATAAATTAAATAGACGCCATTACGAAAACCTTGAGGTTAGAACATCAAATATTTTTTATTTGTATTCTCGAATGTATCACACTAAACAGAAATTATCAAAAAAAATCGTGGTTCTTACGCATATTAAGCTGCACATGAAGTTTTGGAACACATTTTATCTGGTAAAAATCGGTATTGATAAAAAACTTACCTTTTTCTGCACGAAACAACGTGTCATCACCAGCGCACCCGCAAAAAGGATTGTGACAAAAAAAAATTGTTATATAAATTATTTTTGTAAAAAAATTAGATTCATACTCTGCATAATCATTATTATGCTTATTCTTCCTGACTTTCATATTCCACATGAAAATCAGGCTACCCACTGAATCTTTCGAGGTCATATTCTATATTTTCATTCCCTTAAGTCTAAACAATATTTCGGAATTAAGTGGAACTTTGACCTCAGATCGTCTAGTTTTGGCTGAGTATTTTTTTTGCCTGTAGCCTAGTAGCAACAAAATGGTAAAGTCCGTTAAAAAAAAAAACAAAAAATAATTCTTTTGTATATTAAGTTCATAATACTGGTCTTCATTTATTTTACTTTTCATGAAAATAATATATTTCTCTTCTTTTTTTAATGAATTATTTCATTCTTTTGTTTGTAGCCAATTAGTTTTCTGCTGTTTTTCTATTTACTATATCTTTTTCAAAATTTTATTTGAGCTCACGAAGTCTTCACCATTTACCATTGTTTCAACTTCGAGCGGGTTCTTTCTTTTACATAACTCCTAATAACTCGCATATATTAGTCGGCAGTGTAAAGTTCATGAAATTTTAATTGGCTCTCGCAGTTTTTGAGAAATCATATAAGATTGGGGAGGAAAGTATGACCTCACTTGAGGTATTTGAAAGTTATTGTCCTCAGAGTATGGTGAGAGTTTAACCCTTTAGTCCGAAAGGACACAAAAACAAAAAAAAAAACAGGAAACAAAATTTATAAATTTGTATTTTTCAGTTTTTATTTTGTATGTAAATACACACATCAAAAGTGTCTAGGGATCAACATATATTTTTGCAATAACTTTTCTCCTGATTGATATTAATTAAAATTTTCTTTAAGGATTCATCAAATAAAGTGTTTTCGTTTGTCACAGTAACGATAAACCAAGTCACCTTTGCATTAATAAAGAAATTTGCCATTTTCCTAATAAAGGGATTTTTGACATTTGAACCACTAACACAAAAGTTCGAAAAAAAGACTGAAATAACAGTTTTCTTTAAAATTTTATTGGGTAACTTAAACAATTAATAATCCGTGTTTCTACCGCGAACACTAACAACACAAGAACATCGGTTTGGCATACTCAAAATGAGTTCATCCAAATCACGCTGTGGAATGGCCGCCCATGTTCGTTGCAACAACAAAAAAAGGTCTTCTTGCGACTGCGACCCTCCATATTCGGCAGAGCTCTTCTCTGTAGCATCAATTGATTGCGTAGAATTTATACATTATGATGAGGCTTCGCGGCACCTTCTCTCGCCATCTGTAATTTTGTAATCGTCTTCGATGCTCCGCCTTAAAGAAGCATGTACCTGTTCAATGTATTTTATTCTTGTCGGCTCCATATTTCATGTTGTTTTTTTACATTTTCACCTTTGAAGGAAGTCGAATCTGAGCACGCCCGTACTTTACAAGCATGTTGTTTCGAAGCCACCAACAACATTTTGTAACATCACAATTCGTTGGTAACATTTTACCACGTGCAGATTTAAACCTGCAAGCAGAAGAGAGAGAAGAAGAGATTCAATTCAATTGATTGCGTAGAATTTATACATTATGATGAGGCTTCGTGGCACGTCCTTTCGCCAATGTTGAATTTTGTAATCGTCTTCGATGCTCCGCCTTAAAGAAGCATGTACCTGTTCAATGTATTTTCTTCTTGCCGGCTCCACATTCATCTTGTTTTTTTACATTTTCACCTTTGAAGGAAGTCGAATCTGAGCACGACCGTACTTTACAAGCATGTTGTTTCTAAGCTCGAAACAATATTTTGAAACGTCACGATACGTTGTCGTATTAGTATAGATGATGAGGCTTCGCGGCACGTCCTCTCGCCATCTGGAATTTTGTAATCGTCTTCGATGCTCCGCCTTAAAGAAGCATGTACCTGTTCAATGTATTTTCTTCTTGCCGGCTCCATATTCATCTTGTTTTTTTACATTTTCACCTTTGAAGGAAGTCGAATCTGAGCACGACCGTACTTTACAAGCATGTTGTTTCGAAGCCACCAACAACATTTTGTAACATCACAATTCGTTGGTAACATTTTACCACGTGCAGATTTAAACCTGCAAGCAGAAGAGAGAGAAGAGATTCAATTCAATTGATTGCGTAGAATTTATACATTATGATGAGGCTTCGCGGCACCTTCTCTCGCCATCTGTAATTTTGTAATCGTCTTCGATGCTCCGCCTTAAAGAAGCATGTACCTGTTCAATGTATTTTCTTCTTGTCGGCTCCATATTTCATGTTGTTTTTTTTTTTACATTTTCACCTTTGAAGGAAGTCGAATCTGAGCACGACCGTACTTTACAAGCATGTTGTTTCGAAGCCACAAACAACATTTTGTAACATTACAATTCGTTGGTAACATTTTACCACGTGCAGATTTAAACCTGCAAGCAGAAGAGAGAGAAGAAGAGATTCAATTCAATTGATTGCGTAGAATTTATACATTATGATGAGGCTTCGCGGCACCTTCTCTCGCCATCTGTAATTTTGTAATCGTCTTCGATGCTCCACCTTAAAGAAGCATTTACCTGTTCAATGTATTTTCTTCTTGCCGGCTCCACATACATCTTGTTTTTTTAAATTTTCACCTTTGAAGGAAGTCGAATCTGAGCACGACCGTACTTTACAAGCATGTTGTTTCGAAGCCACAAACAACATTTTGTAACATCACAATTCGTTGGTAACATTTTACCACGTGCAGATTTAAACCTGCGAGCAGAAGAGAGAGAAGAAGAGATTCAATTCAATTGATTGCGTAGAATTTATACATTATGATGAGGCTTCGTGGTACGTCCTTTCGCCAATGTTTAATTTTGTAATCGTCTTCGATGCTCCGCCTTAGCGAAGCATATACTCGTTCCATGTATTTTCTTCTTGCCGGCTCCATATTCATGTTGTTTTTTTTACTTTTTACCTTTGAAGGAAGTCGAATCTGAGCACGACCGTACTTTACAAGCATGTTGTTTCGAAGCCACAAACAACATTTTGTAACATCACAATTCGTTGGTAACATTTTACCACGTGCAGATTTAAACCTGCGAGCAGAAGAGAGAGAAGAAGAGATTCAATTCAATTGATTGCGTAGAATTTATACATTATGATGAGGCTTCGTGGTACGTCCTTTCGCCAATGTTGAATTTTGTAATCGTCTTCGATGCTGCGCCTTAGCGAAGCATATACCCGTTCAATGTATTTTCTTCTTGCCGGCTCCATATTCATCTTGTTTTTTTACATTTTCACCTTTGAAGGAAGTCGAATCTGAGCACGACCGTACTTTACAAGCATGTTGTTTCGAAGCCACAAACAACATTTTGTAACATTACAATTCGTTGGTAACATTTTACTACGTGCAGATTTAAACCTGCAAGCAGAAGAGAGAGAAGAAGAGATTCAATTCAATTGATTGCGTAGAATTTATACATTATGATGAGGCTTCGTGGTACGTCCTTTCGCCAATGTTTAATTTTGTAATCGTCTTCGATGCTCCGCCTTAGCGAAGCATCTACTCGTTCCATGTATTTTCTTCTTGCCGGCTCCATATTCATGTTGTTTTTTTTACTTTTCACCTTTGAAGGAAGTCGAATCTGAGCACGACCGTACTTTACAAGCATGTTGTTTCGAAGCCACAAACAACATTTTGTAACATCACAATTCGTTGGTAACATTTTACCACGTGCAGATTTAAACCTGCGAGCAGAAGAGAGAGAAGAAGAGATTCAATTCAATTGATTGCGTAGAATTTATACATTATGATGAGGCTTCGTGGTACGTCCTTTCGCCAATGTTGAATTTTGTAATCGTCTTCGATGCTGCGCCTTAGCGAAGCATATACCCGTTCAATGTATTTTCTTCTTGCCGGCTCCATATTCATCTTGTTTTTTTACATTTTCACCTTTGAAGGAAGTCGAATCTGAGCACGACCGTACTTTACAAGCATGTTGTTTCGAAGCCACAAACAACATTTTGTAACATTACAATTCGTTGGTAACATTTTACTACGTGCAGATTTAAACCTGCAAGCAGAAGAGAGAGAAGAAGAGATTCAATTCAATTGATTGCGTAGAATTTATACATTATGATGAGGCTTCGTGGTACGTCCTTTCGCCAATGTTTAATTTTGTAATCGTCTTCGATGCTCCGCCTTAGCGAAGCATCTACTCGTTCCATGTATTTTCTTCTTGCCGGCTCCATATTCATGTTGTTTTTTTTACTTTTCACCTTTGAAGGAAGTCGAATCTGAGCACGACCGTACTTTACAAGCATGTTGTTTCGAAGCCACAAACAACATTTTGTAACATTATAATTCGTTGGTAACATTTTACCACGTGCAGATTTAAACCTGCAAGCAGAAGAGAGAGAAGAAGAGATTCAATTCAATTGATTCCGTAGAATTTATACATTATGATGAGGCTTCGTGGTACGTCCTTTCGCCAATGTTTAATTTTGTAATCGTCTTCGATGCTCCGCCTTAGCGAAGCATATACTCGTTCAATGTATTTTCTTCTTGCCGGCTCCATATTCAAATTGTTTTTTTACTTTTCAACTTTGAAGGAAGTCGAATCTGAGCACGACCGCCCTTAACAAGCATGTTGTTTCTAAGCCACAAACAATATTTTGTATCATCATAATTCGTTGGTAACATTTTACCACGTGTGGATTTAAACCTGCAAGCAGAAGAGAGAGAAGAAGAGATTCAATTCAATTGATTCCGTAGAATTTATACATTATGATGAGGCTTCGTGGTACGTCCTTTCGCCAATGTTTAATTTTGTAATCGTCTTCGATGCTCCGCCTTAGCGAAGCATATACCCGTTCAATGTATTTTCTTCTTGCCGGCTCCATATTCAAGTTGTTTTTTACTTTTCATCTTTGAAGGAAGTCGAATCTGAACACGACCGCCCTTAACAAGCATGTTGTTTCTAAGCCACAAAAAATATTTTGTAACATCAAAATTCGTTGGTAACATTTTACCACGTGTGGATTTAAACCTGCAAGCAGAAGAGAGAGAAGAAGAGATTCAATTCAATTGATTGCGTAGAATTTATACATTATGTTGAGGCTTCGCGGCACCTTCTCTCGCCATCTGTAATTTTGTAATCGTCTTCGATGCTCCGCCTTAAAGAAGCATGTACCTGTTCAATGTATTTTCTTCTTGTCGGCTCCATATTTCATGTTGTTTTTTTTTACATTTTCACCTTTGAAGGAAGTCGAATCTGAGCACGACCGTACTTTACAAGCATGTTGTTTCGAAGCCACAAACAACATTTTGTAACATTACAATTCGTTGGTAACATTTTACCACGTGCAGATTTAAACCTGCAAGCAGAAGAGAGAGAAGAAGAGATTCAATTCAATTGATTGCGTAGAATTTATACATTATGATGAGGCTTCGTGGCACGTCCTTTCGCCAATGTTGAATTTTGTAATCGTCTTCGATGCTCCGCCTTAAAGAAGCATGTACCTGTTCAATGTATTTTCTTCTTGCAGGCTCCACATTCATCTTGTTTTTTTACATTTTCACCTTTGAAGGAAGTCGAATCTGAGCACGACCGTACTTTACAAGCATGTTGTTTCTAAGCTCGAAACAATATTTTGAAACGTCACGATACGTTGTCGTATTAGTATAGATGATGAGGCTTCGCCGCACGTCCTCTCGCCATCTGGAATTTTGTAATCGTCTTCGATGCTCCGCCTTAAAGAAGCATGTACCTGTTCAATGTATTTTCTTCTTGCCGGCTCCATATTCATCTTGTTTTTTTACATTTTCACCTTTGAAGGAAGTCGAATCTGAGCACGACCGTACTTTACAAGCATGTTGTTTCGAAGCCACAAACAACATTTTGTAACATCACAATTCGTTGGTAACATTTTACTACGTGCAGATTAAAACCTGCAAGCAGAAGAGAGAGAAGAAGAGATTCAATTCAATTGATTGCGTAGAATTTATACATTATGATGAGGCTTCGCGGCACCTTCTCTCGCCATCTGTAATTTTGTAATCGTCTTCGATGCTCCGCCTTAAAGAAGCATGTACCTGTTCAATGTATTTTATTCTTGTCGGCTCCATATTTCATGTTGTTTTTTTACATTTTCACCTTTGAAGGAAGTCGAATCTGAGCACGCCCGTACTTTACAAGCATGTTGTTTCGAAGCCACCAACAACATTTTGTAACATCACAATTCGTTGGTAACATTTTACCACGTGTGGATTTAAACCTGCAAGCAGAAGAGAGAGAAGAAGAGATTCAATTCAATTGATTGCGTAGAATTTATACATTATGATGAGCCTTCGTGGCACGTCCTTTCGCCAATGTTGAATTTTGTAATCGTCTTCGATGCTCCGCCTTAAAGAAGCATGTACCTGTTCAATGTATTTTCTTCTTGTCAGCTCCATATTTCATGTTGTTTTTTTACATTTTCACCTTTGAAGGAAGTCGAAACTGAGCACGCCCGTACTTTACAAGCATGTTGTTTCGAAGCCACCAACAACATTTTGTAACATCACAATTCGTTGGTAACATTTTACCACGTGCAGATTTAAACCTGCAAGCAGAAGAGAGAGAAGAAGAGATTCAATTCAATTGATTGCGTAGAATTTATACATTATGATGAGGCTTCGTGGCACGTCCTTTCGCCAATGTTGAATTTTGTAATCGTCTTCGATGCTCCGCCTTAAAGAAGCATGTACCTGTTCAATGTATTTTATTCTTGCCGACTCCACATTTCATATTGTTTTTTTTTTGACATTTTCACCTTTGAAGGAAGTCGAATCTGAGCACGACCGTACTTTACAAGCATGTTGTTTCGAAGCCACCAACAACATTTTGTAACATCACAATTCGTTGGTAACATTTTACCACGTGCGGATTTAAACCTGCAAGCAGAAGAGAGAGAAGAAGAGATTCAATTCAATTGATTGCGTAGAATTTATACATTATGATGAGGCTTCGTGAGACGTCCTTTCGCCAATGTTGAATTTTGTAATCGTCTTCGATGCTCCACCTTAAAGAAGCATTTACCTGTTCAATGTATTTTCTTCTTGCCGGCTCCACATACATCTTGTTTTTTACATTTTCACCTTTGAAGGAAGTCGAATCTGAGCACGACCGTACTTTACAAGCATGTTGTTTCGAAGCCACAAACAACATTTTGTAACATTACAATTCATTGGTAACATTTTACCACGTGCAGATTTAAACCTGCAAGCAGAAGAGAGAGAAGAAGAGATTCAATTCAATTGATTGCGTAGAATTTATACATTATGATGAGGCTTCGCGGCACCTTCTCTCGCCATCTGTAATTTTGTAATCGTCTTCGATGCTTCGGCTTAAAGAAGCATGTACCTGTTCAATGTATTTTCTTCTTGTCGGCTCCATATTTCATGTTGTTTTTTTACATTTTCACCTTTGAAGGAAGTCGAATCTGAGCACGACCGTACTTTACAAGCATGTTGTTTCGAAGCCACAAACAACATTTTGTAACATTACAATTCGTTGGTAACATTTTACCACGTGCAGATTTAAACCTGCAAGCAGAAGAGAGAGAAGAAGAGATTCAATTCAATTGATTGCGTAGAATTTATACATTATGATGAGGCTTCGCGGCACCTTCTCTCGCCATCTGTAATTTTGTAATCGTCTTCGATGCTCCACCTTAAAGAAGCATTTACCTGTTCAATGTATTTTCTTCTTGCCGGCTCCACATACATCTTGTTTTTTTAAATTTTCACCTTTGTAGGAAATCGAATCTGAGCACGACCGTACTTTACAAGCATGTTGTTTCGAAGCCACCAACAACATTTTGTAACATCACAATTCGTTGGTAACATTTTACCACGTGCAGATTTAAACCTGCGAGCAGAAGAGAGAGAAGAAGAGATTCAATTCAATTGATTGCGTAGAATTTATACATTATGATGAGGCTTCGCGGCACCTTCTCTCGCCATCTGTAATTTTGTAATCGTCTTCGATGCTCCACCTTAAAGAAGCATTTACCTGTTCAATGTATTTTCTTCTTGCCGGCTCCACATACATCTTGTTTTTTTACATTTTCACCTTTGAAGGAAGTCGAATCTGAGCACGACCGTACTTTACAAGCATGTTGTTTCGAAGCCACAAACAAGATTTTGTAACATTACAATTCGTTGGTAACATTTTACCACGTGCAGATTTAAACCCGCAAGCAGAAGAGAGAGAAGAAGAGATTCAATTCAATTGATTGCGTAGAATTTATACATTATGATGAGGCTTCGTGAGACGTCCTTTCGCCAATGTTGAATTTTGTAATCGTCTTCGATGCTCCACCTTAAAGAAGCATTTACCTGTTCAATGTATTTTCTTCTTGCCGGCTCCACATACATCTTGTTTTTTTACATTTTCACCTTTGAAGGAAGTCGAATCTGAGCACGACCGTACTTTACAAGCATGTTGTTTCGAAGCCACAAACAACATTTTGTAACATTACAATTCGTTGGTAACATTTTACCACGTGCAGATTTAAACCTGCAAGCAGAAGAGAGAGAAGAAGAGATTCAATTCAATTGATTGCGTAGAATTTATACATTATGATGAGGCTTCGTGGTACGTCCTTTCGCCAATGTTTAATTTTGTAATCGTCTTCGATGCTGCGCCTTAGCGAAGCATATACCCGTTCAATGTATTTTCTTCTTGCCGGCTCCATATTCATCTTGTTTTTTTACATTTTCACCTTTGAAGGAAGTCGAATCTGAGCACGCCCGTACTTTACAAGCATGTTGTTTCGAAGCCACCAACAACATTTTGTAACATCACAATTCGTTGGTAACATTTTACCACGTGCAGATTTAAACCTGCAAGCAGAAGAGAGAGAAGAAGAGATTCAATTCAATTGATTGCGTAGAATTTATACATTATGATGAGGCTTCGTGGCACGTCCTTTCGCCAATGTTGAATTTTGTAATCGTCTTCGATGCTCCGCCTTAAAGAAGCATGTACCTGTTCAATGTATTTTCTTCTTGCCGGCTCCACATTCATCTTGTTTTTTTACATTTTCACCTTTGAAGGAAGTCGAATCTGAGCACGACCGTACTTTACAAGCATGTTGTTTCTAAGCTCGAAACAATATTTTGAAACGTCACGATACGTTGTCGTATTAGTATAGATGATGAGGCTTCGCGGCACGTCCTCTCGCCATCTGGAATTTTGTAATCGTCTTCGATGCTCCGCCTTAAAGAAGCATGTACCTGTTCAATGTATTTTCTTCTTGCCGGCTCCATATTCATCTTGTTTTTTTACATTTTCACCTTTGAAGGAAGTCGAATCTGAGCACGACCGTACTTTACAAGCATGTTGTTTCGAAGCCACAAACAACATTTTGTAACATCACAATTCGTTGGTAACATTTTACTACGTGCAGATTTAAACCTGCAAGCAGAAGAGAGAGAAGAAGAGATTCAATTCAATTGATTGCGTAGAATTTATACATTATGATGAGGCTTCGCGGCACCTTCTCTCGCCATCTGTAATTTTGTGATCGTCTTCGATGCTCCGCCTTAAAGAAGCATGTACCTGTTCAATGTATTTTCTTCTTGTCGGCTCCATATTTCATGTTGTTTTTTTTTACATTTTCACCTTTGAAGGAAGTCGTATCTGAGCACGACCGTACTTTACAAGCATGTTGTTTCGAAGCCACCAACAACATTTTGTAACATCACAATTCGTTGGTAACATTTTACCACGTGCAGATTTAAACCTGCAAGCAGAAGAGAGAGAAGAAGAGATTCAATTCAATTGATTGTGTAGAATTTATACATTATGATGAGGCTTCGTTTCACGTCCTTTCGCCAATGTTGAATTTTGTAATCGTCTTCGATGCTCCGCCTTAAAGAAGCATGTACCTGTTCAATGTATTTTCTTCTTGCCGGCTCCACATTCATCTTGTTTTTTTACATTTTCACCTTTGAAGGAAGTCGAATTTGAGCACGACCGTACTTTACAAGCATGTTGTTTCGAAGCCACAAACAACATTTTGTAACATCACAATTCGTTGGTAACATTTTACCACGTGCAGATTTAAACCTGCAAGCAGAAGAGAGAGAAGAAGAGATTCAATTCAATTGATTGCGTAGAATTTATACATTATGATGAGGCTTCGTGGCACGTCCTTTCGCCAATGTTGAATTTTGTAATCGTCTTCGATGCTCCGCCTTAAAGAAGCATGTACCTGTTCAATGTATTTTCTTCTTGCCGGCTCCACATTCATCTTGTTTTTTTACATTTTCACCTTTGAAGGAAGTCGAATCTGAGCACGACCGTACTTTACAAGCATGTTGTTTCTAAGCTCGAAACAATATTTTGAAACGTCACGATACGTTGTTGTATTAGTATAGATGATGAGGCTTCGCGGCACGTCCTCTCGCCATCTGGAATTTTGTAATCGTCTTCGATGCTCCGCCTTAAAGAAGCATGTACCTGTTCAATGTATTTTCTTCTTGCCGGCTCCATATTCATCTTATTTTTTTACATTTTCACAGTTCGAAGCCACCAACAACATTTTGTAACATCACAATTCGTTGGTAACATTTTACCACGTGCGGATTTAAACCTGCAAGCAGAAGAGAGAGAAGAAGAGATTCAATTCAATTGATTGCGTAGAATTTATACATTATGATGAGGCTTCGTGAGACGTCCTTTCGCCAATGTTGAATTTTGTAATCGTCTTCGATGCTCCACCTTAAAGAAGCATTTACCTGTTCAATGTATTTTCTTCTTGCCGGCTCCACATACATCTTGTTTTTTTACATTTTCACCTTTGAAGGAAGTCGAATCTGAGCACGACCGTACTTTACAAGCATGTTGTTTCGAAGCCACAAACAAGATTTTGTAACATTACAATTCGTTGGTAACATTTTACCACGTGCAGATTTAAACCCGCAAGCAGAAGAGAGAGAAGAAGAGATTCAATTCAATTGATTGCGTAGAATTTATACATTATGATGAGGCTTCGTGAGACGTCCTTTCGCCAATGTTGAATTTTGTAATCGTCTTCGATGCTCCACCTTAAAGAAGCATTTACCTGTTCAATGTATTTTCTTCTTGCCGGCTCCACATACATCTTGTTTTTTTACATTTTCACCTTTGAAGGAAGTCGAATCTGAGCACGACCGTACTTTACAAGCATGTTGTTTCGAAGCCACAAACAACATTTTGTAACATTACAATTCGTTGGTAACATTTTACCACGTGCAGATTTAAACCTGCAAGCAGAAGAGAGAGAAGAAGAGATTCAATTCAATTGATTGCGTAGAATTTATACATTATGATGAGGCTTCGCGGCACCTTCTCTCGCCATCTGTAATTTTGTAATCGTCTTCGATGCTCCACCTTAAAGAAGCATTTACCTGTTCAATGTATTTTCTTCTTGCCGGCTCCACATACATCTTGTTTTTTTACATTTTCACCTTTGAAGGAAGTCGAATCTGAGCACGACCGTACTTTACAAGCATGTTGTTTCGAAGCCACAAACAACATTTTGTAACATTACAATTCGTTGGTAACATTTTACCACGTGCAGATTTAAACCTGCAAGCAGAAGAGAGAGAAGAAGAGATTCAATTCAATTGATTGCGTAGAATTTATACATTATGATGAGGCTTCGCGGCACCTTCTCTCGCCATCTGTTGTTTTGTAATCGTCTTCGATGCTCCACCTTAAAGAAGCATTTACCTGTTCAATGTATTTTCTTCTTGCCGGCTCCACATACATCTTGTTTTTTTAAATTTTCACCTTTGAAGGAAGTCGAATCTGAGCACGACCGTACTTTACAAGCATGTTGTTTCGAAGCCACAAACAACATTTTGTAACATCACAATTCGTTGGTAACATTTTACCACGTGCAGATTTAAACCTGCGAGCAGAAGAGAGAGAAGAAGAGATTCAATTCAATTGATTCCGTAGAATTTATACATTATGATGAGGCTTCGTGGTACGTCCTTTCGCCAATGTTTAATTTTGTAATCGTCTTCGATGCTCCGCCTTAGCGAAGCATATACTCGTTCAATGTATTTTCTTCTTGCCGGCTCCATATTCAAATTGTTTTTTTACTTTTCAACTTTGAAGGAAGTCGAATCTGAGCACGACCGCCCTTAACAAGCATGTTGTTTCTAAGCCACAAACAATATTTTGTATCATCATAATTCGTTGGTAACATTTTACCACGTGTGGATTTAAACCTGCAAGCAGAAGAGAGAGAAGAAGAGATTCAATTCAATTGATTCCGTAGAATTTATACATTATGATGAGGCTTCGTGGTACGTCCTTTCGCCAATGTTTAATTTTGTAATCGTCTTCGATGCTCCGCCTTAGCGAAGCATATACCCGTTCAATGTATTTTCTTCTTGCCGGCTCCATATTCAAGTTGTTTTTTACTTTTCATCTTTGAAGGAAGTCGAATCTGAACACGACCGCCCTTAACAAGCATGTTGTTTCTAAGCCACAAAAAATATTTTGTAACATCAAAATTCGTTGGTAACATTTTACCACGTGTGGATTTAAACCTGCAAGCAGAAGAGAGAGAAGAAGAGATTCAATTCAATTGATTGCGTAGAATTTATACATTATGTTGAGGCTTCGCGGCACCTTCTCTCGCCATCTGTAATTTTGTAATCGTCTTCGATGCTCCGCCTTAAAGAAGCATGTACCTGTTCAATGTATTTTCTTCTTGTCGGCTCCATATTTCATGTTGTTTTTTTTTACATTTTCACCTTTGAAGGAAGTCGAATCTGAGCACGACCGTACTTTACAAGCATGTTGTTTCGAAGCCACAAACAACATTTTGTAACATTACAATTCGTTGGTAACATTTTACCACGTGCAGATTTAAACCTGCAAACAGAAGAGAGAGAAGAAGAGATTCAATTCAATTGATTGCGTAGAATTTATACATTATGATGAGGCTTCGTGGCACGTCCTTTCGCCAATGTTGAATTTTGTAATCGTCTTCGATGCTCCGCCTTAAAGAAGCATGTACCTGTTCAATGTATTTTCTTCTTGCAGGCTCCACATTCATCTTGTTTTTTTACATTTTCACCTTTGAAGGAAGTCGAATCTGAGCACGACCGTACTTTACAAGCATGTTGTTTCTAAGCTCGAAACAATATTTTGAAACGTCACGATACGTTGTCGTATTAGTATAGATGATGAGGCTTCGCCGCACGTCCTCTCGCCATCTGGAATTTTGTAATCGTCTTCGATGCTCCGCCTTAAAGAAGCATGTACCTGTTCAATGTATTTTCTTCTTGCCGGCTCCATATTCATCTTGTTTTTTTACATTTTCACCTTTGAAGGAAGTCGAATCTGAGCACGACCGTACTTTACAAGCATGTTGTTTCGAAGCCACAAACAACATTTTGTAACATCACAATTCGTTGGTAACATTTTACTACGTGCAGATTAAAACCTGCAAGCAGAAGAGAGAGAAGAAGAGATTCAATTCAATTGATTGCGTAGAATTTATACATTATGATGAGGCTTCGCGGCACCTTCTCTCGCCATCTGTAATTTTGTAATCGTCTTCGATGCTCCGCCTTAAAGAAGCATGTACCTGTTCAATGTATTTTATTCTTGTCGGCTCCATATTTCATGTTGTTTTTTTACATTTTCACCTTTGAAGGAAGTCGAATCTGAGCACGCCCGTACTTTACAAGCATGTTGTTTCGAAGCCACCAACAACATTTTGTAACATCACAATTCGTTGGTAACATTTTACCACGTGTGGATTTAAACCTGCAAGCAGAAGAGAGAGAAGAAGAGATTCAATTCAATTGATTGCGTAGAATTTATACATTATGATGAGCCTTCGTGGCACGTCCTTTCGCCAATGTTGAATTTTGTAATCGTCTTCGATGCTCCGCCTTAAAGAAGCATGTACCTGTTCAATGTATTTTCTTCTTGTCAGCTCCATATTTCATGTTGTTTTTTTACATTTTCACCTTTGAAGGAAGTCGAATCTGAGCACGCCCGTACTTTACAAGCATGTTGTTTCGAAGCCACCAACAACATTTTGTAACATCACAATTCGTTGGTAACATTTTACCACGTGCAGATTTAAACCTGCAAGCAGAAGAGAGAGAAGAAGAGATTCAATTCAATTGATTGCGTAGAATTTATACATTATGATGAGGCTTCGTGGCACGTCCTTTCGCCAATGTTGAATTTTGTAATCGTCTTCGATGCTCCGCCTTAAAGAAGCATGTACCTGTTCAATGTATTTTATTCTTGCCGACTCCACATTTCATATTGTTTTTTTTTTGACATTTTCACCTTTGAAGGAAGTCGAATCTGAGCACGACCGTACTTTACAAGCATGTTGTTTCGAAGCCACCAACAACATTTTGTAACATCACAATTCGTTGGTAACATTTTACCACGTGCGGATTTAAACCTGCAAGCAGAAGAGAGAGAAGAAGAGATTCAATTCAATTGATTGCGTAGAATTTATACATTATGATGAGGCTTCGTGAGACGTCCTTTCGCCAATGTTGAATTTTGTAATCGTCTTCGATGCTCCACCTTAAAGAAGCATTTACCTGTTCAATGTATTTTCTTCTTGCCGGCTCCACATACATCTTGTTTTTTACATTTTCACCTTTGAAGGAAGTCGAATCTGAGCACGACCGTACTTTACAAGCATGTTGTTTCGAAGCCACAAACAACATTTTGTAACATTACAATTCATTGGTAACATTTTACCACGTGCAGATTTAAACCTGCAAGCAGAAGAGAGAGAAGAAGAGATTCAATTCAATTGATTGCGTAGAATTTATACATTATGATGAGGCTTCGCGGCACCTTCTCTCGCCATCTGTAATTTTGTAATCGTCTTCGATGCTTCGCCTTAAAGAAGCATGTACCTGTTCAATGTATTTTCTTCTTGTCGGCTCCATATTTCATGTTGTTTTTTTACATTTTCACCTTTGAAGGAAGTCGAATCTGAGCACGACCGTACTTTACAAGCATGTTGTTTCGAAGCCACAAACAACATTTTGTAACATTACAATTCGTTGGTAACATTTTACCACGTGCAGATTTAAACCTGCAAGCAGAAGAGAGAGAAGAAGAGATTCAATTCAATTGATTGCGTAGAATTTATACATTATGATGAGGCTTCGCGGCACCTTCTCTCGCCATCTGTAATTTTGTAATCGTCTTCGATGCTCCACCTTAAAGAAGCATTTACCTGTTCAATGTATTTTCTTCTTGCCGGCTCCACATACATCTTGTTTTTTTAAATTTTCACCTTTGAAGGAAATCGAATCTGAGCACGACCGTACTTTACAAGCATGTTGTTTCGAAGCCACAAACAACATTTTGTAACATCACAATTCGTTGGTAACATTTTACCACGTGCAGATTTTAACCTGCGAGCAGAAGAGAGAGAAGAAGAGATTCAATTCAATTGATTGCGTAGAATTTATACATTATGATGAGGCTTCGCGGCACCTTCTCTCGCCATCTGTAATTTTGTAATCGTCTTCGATGCTCCACCTTAAAGAAGCATTTACCTGTTCAATGTATTTTCTTCTTGCCGGCTCCACATACATCTTGTTTTTTTAAATTTTCACCTTTGAAGGAAGTCGAATCTGAGCACGACCGTACTTTACAAGCATGTTGTTTCGAAGCCACAAACAACATTTTGTAACATCACAATTCGTTGGTAACATTTTACCACGTGCGGATTTAAACCTGCAAGCAGAAGAGAGAGAAGAAGAGATTCAATTCAATTGATTGCGTAGAATTTATACATTATGATGAGGCTTCGTGAGACGTCCTTTCGCCAATGTTGAATTTTGTAATCGTCTTCGATGCTCCACCTTAAAGAAGCATTTACCTGTTCAATGTATTTTCTTCTTGCCGGCTCCACATACATCTTGTTTTTTACATTTTCACCTTTGAAGGAAGTCGAATCTGAGCACGACCGTACTTTACAAGCATGTTGTTTCGAAGCCACAAACAACATTTTGTAACATTACAATTCATTGGTAACATTTTACCACGTGCAGATTTAAACCTGCAAGCAGAAGAGAGAGAAGAAGAGATTCAATTCAATTGATTCCGTAGAATTTATACATTATGATGAGGCTTCGCGGCACCTTCTCTCGCCATCTGTAATTTTGTAATCGTCTTCGATGCTTCGGCTTAAAGAAGCATGTACCTGTTCAATGTATTTTCTTCTTGTCGGCTCCATATTTCATGTTGTTTTTTTACATTTTCACCTTTGAAGGAAGTCGAATCTGAGCACGACCGTACTTTACAAGCATGTTGTTTCGAAGCCTTAAACAACATTTTGTTACATTACAATTCGTTGGTAACATTTTACCACGTGCAGATTTAAACCTGCAAGCAGAAGAGAGAGAAGAAGAGATTCAATTCAATTGATTGCGTAGAATTTATACATTATGATGAGGCTTCGCGGCACCTTCTCTCGCCATCTGTAATTTTGTAATCGTCTTCGATGCTCCACCTTAAAGAAGCATTTACCTGTTCAATGTATTTTCTTCTTGCCGGCTCCACATACATCTTGTTTTTTTAAATTTTCACCTTTGAAGGAAGTCGAATCTGAGCACGACCGTACTTAACAAGCATGTTGTTTCGAAGCCACAAACAACATTTTGTAACATCACAATTCGTTGGTAACATTTTACCACGTGCAGATTTAAACCTGCGAGCAGAAGAGAGAGAAGAAGAGATTCAATTCAATTGATTGCGTAGAATTTATACATTATGATGAGGCTTCGCGGCACCTTCTCTCGCCATCTGTAATTTTGTAATCGTCTTCGATGCTCCACCTTAAAGAAGCATTTACCTGTTCAATGTATTTTCTTCTTGCCGGCTCCACATACATCTTGTTTTTTTTAATTTTCACCTTTGAAGGAAGTCGAATCTGAGCACGACCGTACTTTACAAGCATGTTGTTTCGAAGCCACAAACAACATTTTGTAACATCACAATTCGTTGGTAACATTTTACCACGTGCAGATTTAAACCTGCAAGCAGAAGAGAGAGAAGAAGAGATTCAATTCAATTGATTGCGTAGAATTTATACATTATGATGAGGCTTCGCGGCACCTTCTCTCGCCATCTGTAATTTTGTAATCGTCTTCGATGCTCCACCTTAAAGAAGCATTTACCTGTTCAATGTATTTTCTTCTTGCCGGCTCCACATACATCTTGTTTTTTTAAATTTTCACCTTTGAAGGAAGTCGAATCTGAGCACGACCGTACTTTACAAGCATGTTGTTTCGAAGCCACAAACAACATTTTGTAACATTACAATTCATTGGTAACATTTTACCACGTGCAGATTTAAACCTGCAAGCAGAAGAGAGAGAAGAAGAGATTCAATTCAATTGATTCCGTAGAATTTATACATTATGATGAGGCTTCGTGGTACGTCCTTTCGCCAATGTTTAATTTTGTAATCGTCTTCGATGCTGCGCCTTAGCGAAGCATATACCCGTTCAATGTATTTTCTTCTTGCCGGCTCCACATACATCTTGTTTTTTTACATTTTCACCTTTGAAGGAAGTCGAATCTGAGCACGACCGTACTTTACAAGCATGTTGTTTCGAAGCCACAAACAACATTTTGTAACATCACAATTCGTTGGTAACATTTTACCACGTGCAGATTTAAACCTGCAAGCAGAAGAGAGAGAAGAAGAGATTCAATTCAATTGATTGCGTAGAATTTATACATTATGATGAGGCTTCGCGGCACCTTCTCTCGCCATCTGTAATTTTGTAATCGTCTTCGATGCTTCGCCTTAAAGAAGCATGTACCTGTTCAATGTATTTTCTTCTTGTCGGCTCCATATTTCATGTTGTTTTTTTACATTTTCACCTTTGAAGGAAGTCGAATCTGAGCACGACCGTACTTTACAAGCATGTTGTTTCGAAGCCACAAACAACATTTTGTAACATTACAATTCGTTGGTAACATTTTACCACGTGCAGATTTAAACCTGCAAGCAGAAGAGAGAGAAGAAGAGATTCAATTCAATTGATTGCGTAGAATTTATACATTATGATGAGGCTTCGCGGCACCTTCTCTCGCCATCTGTAATTTTGTAATCGTCTTCGATGCTCCACCTTAAAGAAGCATTTACCTGTTCAATGTATTTTCTTCTTGCCGGCTCCACATACATCTTGTTTTTTTAAATTTTCACCTTTGAAGGAAGTCGAATCTGAGCACGACCGTACTTTACAAGCATGTTGTTTCGAAGCCACAAACAACATTTTGTAACATCACAATTCGTTGGTAACATTTTACCACGTGCAGATTTAAACCTGCAAGCAGAAGAGAGAGAAGAAGAGATTCAATTCAATTGATTGCGTAGAATTTATACATTATGATGAGGCTTCGTGGCACGTCCTTTCGCCAATGTTGAATTTTGTAATCGTCTTCGATGCTCCGCCTTAAAGAAGCATGTACCTGTTCAATGTATTTTCTTCTTGCCGGCTCCACATTCATCTTGTTTTTTTACATTTTCACCTTTGAAGGAAGTCGAATTTGAGCACGACCGTACTTTACAAGCATGTTGTTTCGAAGCCACAAACAACATTTTGTAACATCACAATTCGTTGGTAACATTTTACCACGTGCAGATTTAAACCTGCAAGCAGAAGAGAGAGAAGAAGAGATTCAATTCAATTGATTGCGTAGAATTTATACATTATGATGAGGCTTCGTGGCACGTCCTTTCGCCAATGTTGAATTTTGTAATCGTCTTCGATGCTCCGCCTTAAAGAAGCATGTACCTGTTCAATGTATTTTCTTCTTGCCGGCTCCACATTCATCTTGTTTTTTTACATTTTCACCTTTGAAGGAAGTCGAATCTGAGCACGACCGTACTTTACAAGCATGTTGTTTCTAAGCTCGAAACAATATTTTGAAACGTCACGATACGTTGTCGTATTAGTATAGATGATGAGGCTTCGCGGCACGTCCTCTCGCCATCTGGAATTTTGTAATCGTCTTTGATGCTCCGCCTTAAAGAAGCATGTACCTGTTCAATGTATTTTCTTCTTGCCGGCTCCATATTCATCTTATTTTTTTACATTTTCACAGTTCGAAGCCACCAACAACATTTTGTAACATCACAATTCGTTGGTAACATTTTACCACGTGCGGATTTAAACCTGCAAGCAGAAGAGAGAGAAGAAGAGATTCAATTCAATTGATTGCGTAGAATTTATACATTATGATGAGGCTTCGTGAGACGTCCTTTCGCCAATGTTGAATTTTGTAATCGTCTTCGATGCTCCACCTTAAAGAAGCATTTACCTGTTCAATGTATTTTCTTCTTGCCGGCTCCACATACATCTTGTTTTTTTACATTTTCACCTTTGAAGGAAGTCGAATCTGAGCACGACCGTACTTTACAAGCATGTTGTTTCGAAGCCACAAACAAGATTTTGTAACATTACAATTCGTTGGTAACATTTTACCACGTGCAGATTTAAACCCGCAAGCAGAAGAGAGAGAAGAAGAGATTCAATTCAATTGATTGCGTAGAATTTATACATTATGATGAGGCTTCGTGAGACGTCCTTTCGCCAATGTTGAATTTTGTAATCGTCTTCGATGCTCCACCTTAAAGAAGCATTTACCTGTTCAATGTATTTTCTTCTTGCCGGCTCCACATACATATTGTTTTTTTACATTTTCACC
Source organism: Eugnorisma glareosa (assembly GCA_947578425.1). Lineage (NCBI taxonomy): Eukaryota > Metazoa > Arthropoda > Insecta > Lepidoptera > Noctuidae > Eugnorisma > Eugnorisma glareosa. The sequence goes on along the minus strand of OX387967.1, from coordinate 8,862,216 downwards.
TTTGAAGGAAGTCGAATCTGAGCACGACCGTACTTTACAAGCATGTTGTTTCGAAGCCACAAACAACATTTTGTAACATCACAATTCGTTGGTAACATTTTACCACGTGCAGATTTAAACCTGCAAGCAGAAGAGAGAGAAGAAGAGATTCAATTCAATTGATTGCGTAGAATTTATACATTATGATGAGGCTTCGTGGCACGTCCTTTCGCCAATGTTGAATTTTGTAATCGTCTTCGATGCTCCGCCTTAAAGAAGCATGTACCTGTTCAATGTATTTTCTTCTTGCCGGCTCCATATTCATCTTATTTTTTTACATTTTCACAGTTCGAAGCCACCAACAACATTTTGTAACATCACAATTCGTTGGTAACATTTTACCACGTGCGGATTTAAACCTGCAAGCAGAAGAGAGAGAAGAAGAGATTCAATTCAATTGATTGCGTAGAATTTATACATTATGATGAGGCTTCGTGAGACGTCCTTTCGCCAATGTTGAATTTTGTAATCGTCTTCGATGCTCCACCTTAAAGAAGCATTTACCTGTTCAATGTATTTTCTTCTTGCCGGCTCCACATACATCTTGTTTTTTTACATTTTCACCTTTGAAGGAAGTCGAATCTGAGCACGACCGTACTTTACAAGCATGTTGTTTCGAAGCCACAAACAAGATTTTGTAACATTACAATTCGTTGGTAACATTTTACCACGTGCAGATTTAAACCTGCAAGCAGAAGAGAGAGAAGAAGAGAATTCAATTGATTGCGTAGAATTTATACATTATGATGAGGCTTCGCGGCACCTTCTCTCGCCATCTGTAATTTTGTAATCGTCTTCGATGCTTCGCCTTAAAGAAGCATGTACCTGTTCAATATATTTTCTTCTTGTCGGCTCCATATTTCATGTTGTTTTTTTACATTTTCACCTTTGAAGGAAGTCGAATCTGAGCACGACCGTACTTTACAAGCATGTTGTTTCGAAGCCACAAACAACATTTTGTAACATTACAATTCGTTGGTAACATTTTACCACGTGCAGATTTAAACCCGCAAGCAGAAGAGAGAGAAGAAGAGATTCAATTCAATTGATTGTGTAGAATTTATACATTATGATGAGGCTTCGTTTCACGTCCTTTCGCCAATGTTGAATTTTGTAATCGTCTTCGATGCTCCGCCTTAAAGAAGCATGTACCTGTTCAATGTATTTTCTTCTTGCCGGCTCCACATTCATCTTGTTTTTTTACATTTTCACCTTTGAAGGAAGTCGAATCTGAGCACGACCGTACTTTACAAGCATGTTGTTTCGAAGCCACAAACAACATTTTGTAACATCACAATTCGTTGGTAACATTTTACCACGTGCAGATTTAAACCTGCGAGCAGAAGAGAGAGAAGAAGAGATTCAATTCAATTGATTGCGTAGAATTTATACATTATGATGAGGCTTCGTGGCACGTCCTTTCGCCAATGTTGAATTTTGTAATCGTCTTCGATGCTCCGCCTTAAAGAAGCATGTACCTGTTCAATGTATTTTCTTCTTGCCGGCTCCATATTCATCTTATTTTTTTACATTTTCACAGTTCGAAGCCACCAACAACATTTTGTAACATCACAATTCGTTGGTAACATTTTACCACGTGCGGATTTAAACCTGCAAGCAGAAGAGAGAGAAGAAGAGATTCAATTCAATTGATTGCGTAGAATTTATACATTATGATGAGGCTTCGTGAGACGTCCTTTCGCCAATGTTGAATTTTGTAATCGTCTTCGATGCTCCACCTTAAAGAAGCATTTACCTGTTCAATGTATTTTCTTCTTGCCGGCTCCACATACATCTTGTTTTTTTACATTTTCACCTTTGAAGGAAGTCGAATCTGAGCACGACCGTACTTTACAAGCATGTTGTTTCGAAGCCACAAACAAGATTTTGTAACATTACAATTCGTTGGTAACATTTTACCACGTGCAGATTTAAACCTGCAAGCAGAAGAGAGAGAAGAAGAGAATTCAATTGATTGCGTAGAATTTATACATTATGATGAGGCTTCGCGGCACCTTCTCTCGCCATCTGTAATTTTGTAATCGTCTTCGATGCTTCGCCTTAAAGAAGCATGTACCTGTTCAATATATTTTCTTCTTGTCGGCTCCATATTTCATGTTGTTTTTTTACATTTTCACCTTTGAAGGAAGTCGAATCTGAGCACGACCGTACTTTACAAGCATGTTGTTTCGAAGCCACAAACAACATTTTGTAACATTACAATTCGTTGGTAACATTTTACCACGTGCAGATTTAAACCCGCAAGCAGAAGAGAGAGAAGAAGAGATTCAATTCAATTGATTGTGTAGAATTTATACATTATGATGAGGCTTCGTTTCACGTCCTTTCGCCAATGTTGAATTTTGTAATCGTCTTCGATGCTCCGCCTTAAAGAAGCATGTACCTGTTCAATGTATTTTCTTCTTGCCGGCTCCACATTCATCTTGTTTTTTTACATTTTCACCTTTGAAGGAAGTCGAATCTGAGCACGACCGTACTTTACAAGCATGTTGTTTCGAAGCCACAAACAACATTTTGTAACATCACAATTCGTTGGTAACATTTTACCACGTGCAGATTTAAACCTGCGAGCAGAAGAGAGAGAAGAAGAGATTCAATTCAATTGATTGCGTAGAATTTATACATTATGATGAGGCTTCGTGGTACGTCCTTTCGCCAATGTTGAATGCGCGATGCTTGAATATAATTAAAAATAACGCAAAATAAATCTAGGCACACAGAAGTAATATGGCAAGTAGGAAATGGAAGGAAAAAATTAGGTACCTCGCACAGTCGATTCTCTTGATCCCTGGATTTTCGGGGCGCCCCTCTTCTTTCACTAAATGCACACAAATTGTCTCCAAAATGACGATTGCTATGTACATACGATAATTTGGTATATACTGATTTAAATTAATTATATTTCTAATTAGACGCACTTTGAACGGTGACGTGACACGAACTGATTCGTGATGACGGCTATGCATTGTCTTTTAGGTGCGACAGGGGTGGGGAATAGAGTAAATGGGTGAGAGGGAAAAGGACAGGAAGTTACCAGCCATTTTTGCAGTTTCTAACCCAATTTGAATTTAGAATTAACGATTTAGCGTTAACATCTTCCCCGGCTTGACAGGACGATAGACCTTCAATAATACAAGGCACATTCAAAATTAAGTCACTTCGACGCACCTTAATTAGGTAAATGAAAGCAATACAATACGCATTAATATTCGCAATTTAAAACTATTTATTTGAAATTTTAGTAACTACATTATTCGTAACTTATTTATTAACTTATGTACTTCGTTAAACTATTAACTATTCGATAGCTACACTAGAAATGTGGACTGTATTTTTTTTTTTTTTTTATTGGGTAGGTAATGGGTAAAGTTTTACCACGGGTCTGCGGTAAAGACCTGATTTCGTGCGGACGTCCGCAACTCTCACGACACTGTCCTTACCTTCGAACGTGCGCTCGACCACTCCAAGAGGCCAATTAAGAGGAGCGCTGTTGTCTGATTCGAGCAGCACAACAGTTCCAGGTTGGATAGAAGTGTTAGACTTCGTCCACTTGTTACGCACTTGAAGAGTGTTAAGGTATTCGACCTTCCATCTTTTCCAAAATGATTGGACAAGATGGTCGATTGCGCGTTTTCTACTTATAAGATTGACATTTTCGCGAGATAGGTCTTCTGCAGGTAATGATTTAAGAGGTGTTAACACGAGAAAGTGGGCTGGCGTTAGAGCTAGAGGTTCCGCAGGGTCACTACTCAAAACCGAAAGGGGCCGCGAGTTTAACAGCGCCTCTATTTGAGTGAGCACTGTCAACATCTCCTCAAATGTGAGAAGCTGAGTTCCTACTACCTTTGTTAAATGATTTTTAACAGCCTTCACGTTAATCTCCCAAATGCCGCCAAAATGCGGTGCCGCCGCTGGGTTAAACCTAAACTGGATGCGATTTTCACGCAACTCGTTCGCGAATTCATCGCGATACTTTTCTGACTCGAGTAAGTTATATATATTATCAAGATAAGATTTCGCGCCTATGAAATTTGTACCTCTATCGGCGTATATGACACTCACTGGCCCCCGTCTAGCCAAAAATCGTCTAAACGAATTCATGAATGCTTCAGTGCTAAGATCTGAGGACAATTCTAGGTGGATCGCTTTAGTAACGAGACATACAAATAAACAAATGTACGCCTTAATGCTGCGAATGCCCCGACCGCGATGCAGGGTAATAGACAAAGGCCCGGCGTAATCGACGCCTGTATGACAGAATGCCTTGGCTTCCGTGACTCGACATGCAGGCAAGCTTGCCATAATGGGGAACTGGTTGACAGGTCGCGTCTTAAAGCAAACATTGCATTTGTGTACCCTGCTGCGTACTATGTCGCGAGCTGCTAAGATCCAGTACTTTTGTCGCAGTAAAGACATTAAGAGTTGCGGCCCAGTGTGCAAATTTTTACGGTGATAATAATCGATAATAAGGTCGACGATGTGATCGCGTCGCGGTAACAAAATAGGGTGTTGACTATCATACCCAATTGGGGCATTGGTCAAACGGCCACCTACGCGTAGAACGCCAACGTCGTCTAAGAATGCCCGAAGTTTTTGAAAAGCAGGAGGCATAACTTTCCCTGCCTTAAATTTGGCAATTTCATCAGCGAAATGTACGCTTTGAAGATTCCTTATAACAATAAGTTCCGCATATTCAAGATGGGATAGTTCAAATTTCGACGGTAATTTTTTAATAAATCTAAGGACATACATTACTATTCGGAGTAATTTGTTCCATGATGAGATTCGATTAGCGAGCTCATAAAAAATAGGCGGTGATGGTGGACATACTTCAGTTGTGGTCATCACAGTTACCTTAGCTTCAGGTATTTCACCTGTAATGTTAAAATCTTTGTCAAGTGGCCATTCGGAGCGAGGCTGATTAGCAAACCTCGGTCCGTTAAACCATAATGGATGCACAAGTAGTTGTGCAGGGGTTAAACCGCGACTTAAACAGTCAGCGGGGTTATCTACGCCGGCAATATGGTAGAAATGCTTCTGATCTATATTTTCTTGTATCTGAGAAACCCTATTAGCAACGAACGTCTGCCATCGGCTGGGTGTTGCATGAATCCACGCGAGAGCTACCTTACTATCGGTAAACGCATAAACGGAACATGCTGGTAATGAATAGGTATTTATCACCAGACGCATTAGCTTGGCCAAAATTAAGTTCGCGCATAGTTCCAATCGAGCGAGAGTAACAAGAGTTTTCGACGGTGCAACTCGGGATTTAGCGCACACTAAATTTACCAAGGTATGACCATATTGAGGGAAGTACACGTGAATATAAACTACTCCACCGTACGCCTTCTCCGAGGCATCCGCGAACCCCAGTAAAGAGATGACGCAACCATCTGTGACTCCCACGTGACGCGGCAATTTAATATTTTGCAATAAAGGCAATTCCGATTCAAAGTTTTGCCATAATTTAATAATGTGAGATGGTGGCATCTCATCCCAATCAATGTTGTCGTTCCAAAGTGATTTTACAATTAATTTTGCCGAAAGTGTAACGGGTGCAATAAAACCTACCAAGTCCCAAAGACGGGCAATTACGGAAAGTACATTACGTTTCGTACACTCGCGAGGTTCAAGATTTACGCGAAACGTGAATACGTCTTCGGCCGGTAACCAATGTAAGCCCAATATTTTTAGATGATCGCTCGGACTAAATTCTACAACCTCGGAAACGCGATGATTGGCAGGAATACTAGCCATGACCTCAGGTGAATTACTAGAAAATTTTACAAGTTCGAATCCGCCGGCCGCGAACATTTTAATCAGCTGATCGGACAATTCAATACCTCGGTCAACCGAAGAGCAGCTAGTAGCCAAGTCATCCACGTAAATATCCATGTCAACCACTTTGGCTGCAGCTGGATAACGAGAGCTCTCATCATTGGCCAACTGGCGAACCGATCGCACGGCTAGATACGGGCTACAACACAACCCGAATGGAACGCGAGTTATTTCAAAAATTTGAATCGGATCATCAGGGTTAAAACGATACAACAATCGTTGAAAACGCAAGTCGTTATTATTCATAATTAGTCGCAAATACATTTGTCGAATATCTGCGCTAATAGCGATGGGCAGTAACCGAAACCGCAGCAATATTTGAAATAAATCATTTAATACTTTGGGTCCGGAATGTAAAATATCATTTAGCGATAAACCGGACGAAGTCGTGCTACTTCCGTCTAGAACGACACGTAGACGAGACGTACTTTTATCAGTACGCACCACGCCATGGTGAGGTATTACGTAATGCGGTTTATCAAAGTCGGCGTCAGTATTATCGACAGTACGCAAATATCCCTTTTCTAAGTACTCAATAAATACATTATCGTATTCCTTTTTAATCGCGGGGTCGGTCAACAGCTTGCGCTCTAGTGCTAGATACCTACGCTTGGCAAGACGTATGGAATCGCCTAAGGCAGACGCGTCGCGTTTGAAAGGTAGGGATACTACAAAGCGGCCTAATTCATCGCGACGAGTAGTACTTGCATAAAACGCTTCGCACTCCTTTTCGTCAGGAGAAAGTGTATTTTTAATGATAGGCACTTCTTCCAATTCAAAGAACCGATTCACGCGATTGTCAAGCGATTCGTTTATTGTGCAATAGGAACGAACAATATTACACACAGGATTAATCACGGGCGCCTGACCGACTACAATATAACCGAGCAAAGTTTCTATAGCTACCGGTTCGCCGGGCGAACGCGCTACGGTGCGCGGGCGCAATATACGCGCGAACAAATCCGACCCTAGAATAATATCTATGGCGGCCGGTGAGCTATAACAACTATCTGCTAAAGGCAAGTCTTTTAAATAATCTAACTGAGTGGTATCAATTTTTGAGACCGGCAGGGCATCCGTTATACGACTGACAATTAACGGTTGAATGGTAAATTTCAATTCATCGTTGTGGCGGGAATTGAATGTTAGGCAAGTGATGCCATCAATCGGGTTTGTGACGTCACCAACACCCGATACAAATTTATTTGCGGTCGCATAGACCGGCAGTTTTAAACGCTTACAACATTCGGTTGTAATAAAATCGCGTTGCGACGCGCTATCAATAATAGCGCGGATAATTGACACATTACCCATCGCATCAGTCACGTGACATTGAGCCGTCCCTAACAAGACTGAAGTCGAGGGTTTAATATCTGCCGTGCTAACAGCGGCGCAAGACGCACCTACAGTACACAAGGAAACGGGGCGGTCGGTGGCACTGCAATGTCCATTCTGACCGTCACCACGTGTATCAGGCCGCGCGGTATTATGACGCTCGTCTGCAGGCGACGAGGTGCATTGTTTCAGTTCGGTCATATCAGACAGCGGGGTTGTATTCTGATTTAATGCAGAAGAACCGTTACGCTGATTAGTATCATTCCTATTTGGTGAGGAAAAGCCGTTATTGTTAAAGTGTAACAAGGTATGATGACTTCGAGAACAAGTCGTACACCTGTTTGTTGATTGGCAATCAAACAGCGCATGTTTATTAGAGAAACAAAGAACGCACAATTTATTACGCTTTACTAACGAGAACCTATTATGAGGAGACATTGACAGGAATGTAGGGCACTGAACCAATTTAATGTGGTCCGTTTTTCCACAAATATCACATTTACCGTGATCCTGCACATTTACAAATGTCTTAACATTATTATGAGTACGTGATCCCGGGATTTTACTAGACGATTGGTTGGTAGTCGAAACCATATTTTTACGAGAAATTGATTTTACGTTTGTGACGTTATGTGCTCGTTGTAATATTTGGGCATGTTTACGCATGAAGTTTACAAACTCGGTACAGGTAGGTGTTTTTTCATTACCGATATCATCTAACGACATCTCAAACGCCTTAACTGTCTCGAGATTAATTTTCTTGCAACCAATATGGATAAACAATATATCTTCCAAGCTTGTAACCTCCAATTGTCGCAACGCCGAAATAATTGACGAAAACTTATCGACAAATTCTTCCAAACTGCCCGCCGAACCTGAGTCGACGGTAGGTAAATCTAACAATTTATCTAAATACGACGATGCCAATAAACGTTTATCGTTGTACTTATTTATTAACGCATTCCAAATAATTTCATAATTTTCGGCAGACGGTAATATACCCTGACAAATAGCTAACGCCTTGCCTTGTAATCTACCCACTAAATATTGTATTCTCTCGCCGTCGGTAAGTTCCGGATTATCATGAACGACCGCACGAAAGGTCTCATAAAAAAGCGTCCAATTTTCATGTTCACCGTCAAATGAACGCATTTCTAATCTAGGTAATCGCATAGTACCTACATGACCCTTACTAGTCGAGGGTTTTACATTAGTCTGTTCGCGTGATAACAATCGTATTTTATACTTAATTTGCGAATAAAGTTGTTCAAACGACAATAACGCTTTATACGAAGGTAAACTTGCATCGATTAATGACGTTTCATAACGACAACGTTCCTCTAACGCGTCAACATATTTCTGTTGTATTGAATCGATAGTGAAACTAGCCGCCAGAAATGTTTCAATGTTATCTGGATTACTAAAATCTAGTTTTTTCATCATGTCGTAAATCGATTGAACATGTTCGAAATAAACCGTTAATTTGCCTTGAATTCTTTCAAATTCACGATCAGTACCCTCTTTTACCCTGGACATTGTATTATACAATGAAATACCACGGTAAGATCAGTATTGACTTGCACTTGAAACTTACTAGAAGTTAAAAGATCGACCGGTAATTTAATAACCAAAGCAAAATGGCGGGCGTTAATTATGAACACAACGCTCGGCAGCGTGCCTAAAATTTTGCAACATTTACGTATCCGGCTCGAAGTGACCAAAAAATGAATGCGCGATGCTTGAATATAATTAAAAATAACGCAAAATAAATCTAGGCACACAGAAGTAATATGGCAAGTAGGAAATGGAAGGAAAAAATTAGGTACCTCGCACAGTCGATTCTCTTGATCCCTGGATTTTCGGGGCGCCCCTCTTCTTTCACTAAATGCACACAAATTGTCTCCAAAATGACGATTGCTATGTACATACGATAATTTGGTATATACTGATTTAAATTAATTATATTTCTAATTAGACGCACTTTGAACGGTGACGTGACACGAACTGATTCGTGATGACGGCTATGCATTGTCTTTTAGGTGCGACAGGGGTGGGGAATAGAGTAAATGGGTGAGAGGGAAAAGGACAGGAAGTTACCAGCCATTTTTGCAGTTTCTAACCCAATTTGAATTTAGAATTAACGATTTAGCGTTAACAGTAATCGTCTTCGATGCTGCGCCTTAGCGAAGCATATACCCGTTCAATGTATTTTCTTCTTGCCGGCTCCATATTCATCTTGTTTTTTTACATTTTCACCTTTGAAGGAAGTCGAATCTGAGCACGCCCGTACTTTACAAGCATGTTGTTTCGAAGCCACCAACAACATTTTGTAACATCACAATTCGTTGGTAACATTTTACCACGTGCAGATTTAAACCTGCAAGCAGAAGAGAGAGAAGAAGAGATTCAATTCAATTGATTGCGTAGAATTTATACATTATGATGAGGCTTCGTGGCACGTCCTTTCGCCAATGTTGAATTTTGTAATCGTCTTCGATGCTCCGCCTTAAAGAAGCATGTACCTGTTCAATGTATTTTCTTCTTGCAGGCTCCACATTCATCTTGTTTTTTTACATTTTCACCTTTGAAGGAAGTCGAATCTGAGCACGACCGTACTTTACAAGCATGTTGTTTCTAAGCTCGAAACAATATTTTGAAACGTCACGATACGTTGTCGTATTAGTATAGATGATGAGGCTTCGCGGCACGTCCTCTCGCCATCTGGAATTTTGTAATCGTCTTCGATGCTCCGCCTTAAAGAAGCATGTACCTGTTCAATGTATTTTCTTCTTGCCGGCTCCATATTCATCTTGTTTTTTTACATTTTCACCTTTGAAGGAAGTCGAATCTGAGCACGACCGTACTTTACAAGCATGTTGTTTCGAAGCCACAAACAACATTTTGTAACATCACAATTCGTTGGTAACATTTTACTACGTGCAGATTTAAACCTGCAAGCAGAAGAGAGAGAAGAAGAGATTCAATTCAATTGATTGCGTAGAATTTATACATTATGATGAGGCTTCGCGGCACCTTCTCTCGCCATCTGTAATTTTGTAATCGTCTTCGATGCTCCGCCTTAAAGAAGCATGTACCTGTTCAATGTATTTTCTTCTTGTCGGCTCCATATTTCATGTTGTTTTTTTTTACATTTTCACCTTTGAAGGAAGTCGTATCTGAGCACGACCGTACTTTACAAGCATGTTGTTTCGAAGCCACCAACAACATTTTGTAACATCACAATTCGTTGGTAACATTTTACTACGTGCAGATTTAAACCTGCAAGCAGAAGAGAGAGAAGAAGAGATTCAATTCAATTGATTGCGTAGAATTTATACATTATGATGAGGCTTCGCGGCACCTTCTCTCGCCATCTGTAATTTTGTAATCGTCTTCGATGCTCCGCCTTAAAGAAGCATTTACCTGTTCAATGTATTTTCTTCTTGCCGGCTCCACATACATCTTGTTTTTTTACATTTTCACCTTTGAAGGAAGTCGAATCTGAGCACGACCGTACTTTACAAGCATGTTGTTTCGAAGCCACAAACAAGATTTTGTAACATTACAATTCGTTGGTAACATTTTACCACGTGCAGATTTAAACCCGCAAGCAGAAGAGAGAGAAGAAGAGATTCAATTCAATTGATTGTGTAGAATTTATACATTATGATGAGGCTTCGTTTCACGTCCTTTCGCCAATGTTGAATTTTGTAATCGTCTTCGATGCTCCGCCTTAAAGAAGCATGTACCTGTTCAATGTATTTTCTTCTTGCCGGCTCCACATTCATCTTGTTTTTTTACATTTTCACCTTTGAAGGAAGTCGAATTTGAGCACGACCGTACTTTACAAGCATGTTGTTTCGAAGCCACAAACAACATTTTGTAACATCACAATTCGTTGGTAACATTTTACCACGTGCAGATTTAAACCTGCAAGCAGAAGAGAGAGAAGAAGAGATTCAATTCAATTGATTGCGTAGAATTTATACATTATGATGAGGCTTCGTGGCACGTCCTTTCGCCAATGTTGAATTTTGTAATCGTCTTCGATGCTCCGCCTTAAAGAAGCATGTACCTGTTCAATGTATTTTCTTCTTGCCGGCTCCATATTCATCTTATTTTTTTACATTTTCACAGTTCGAAGCCACCAACAACATTTTGTAACATCACAATTCGTTGGTAACATTTTACCACGTGCGGATTTAAACCTGCAAGCAGAAGAGAGAGAAGAAGAGATTCAATTCAATTGATTGCGTAGAATTTATACATTATGATGAGGCTTCGTGAGACGTCCTTTCGCCAATGTTGAATTTTGTAATCGTCTTCGATGCTCCACCTTAAAGAAGCATTTACCTGTTCAATGTATTTTCTTCTTGCCGGCTCCACATACATCTTGTTTTTTTACATTTTCACCTTTGAAGGAAGTCGAATCTGAGCACGACCGTACTTTACAAGCATGTTGTTTCGAAGCCACAAACAAGATTTTGTAACATTACAATTCGTTGGTAACATTTTACCACGTGCAGATTTAAACCCGCAAGCAGAAGAGAGAGAAGAAGAGATTCAATTCAATTGATTGCGTAGAATTTATACATTATGATGAGGCTTCGTGAGACGTCCTTTCGCCAATGTTGAATTTTGTAATCGTCTTCGATGCTCCACCTTAAAGAAGCATTTACCTGTTCAATGTATTTTCTTCTTGCCGGCTCCACATACATCTTGTTTTTTTACATTTTCACCTTTGAAGGAAGTCGAATCTGAGCACGACCGTACTTTACAAGCATGTTGTTTCGAAGCCACAAACAACATTTTGTAACATTACAATTCGTTGGTAACATTTTACCACGTGCAGATTTAAACCTGCAAGCAGAAGAGAGAGAAGAAGAGATTCAATTCAATTGATTGCGTAGAATTTATACATTATGATGAGGCTTCGCGGCACCTTCTCTCGCCATCTGTAATTTTGTAATCGTCTTCGATGCTCCACCTTAAAGAAGCATTTACCTGTTCAATGTATTTTCTTCTTGCCGGCTCCACATACATCTTGTTTTTTTAAATTTTCACCTTTGAAGGAAGTCGAATCTGAGCACGACCGTACTTTACAAGCATGTTGTTTCGAAGCCACAAACAACATTTTGTAACATCACAATTCGTTGGTAACATTTTACCACGTGCAGATTTAAACCTGCGAGCAGAAGAGAGAGAAGAAGAGATTCAATTCAATTGATTGCGTAGAATTTATACATTATGATGAGGCTTCGTGGTACGTCCTTTCGCCAATGTTTAATTTTGTAATCGTCTTCGATGCTGCGCCTTAGCGAAGCATATACCCGTTCAATGTATTTTCTTCTTGCCGGCTCCATATTCATCTTGTTTTTTTACATTTTCACCTTTGAAGGAAGTCGAATCTGAGCACGCCCGTACTTTACAAGCATGTTGTTTCGAAGCCACCAACAACATTTTGTAACATCACAATTCGTTGGTAACATTTTACCACGTGCAGATTTAAACCTGCAAGCAGAAGAGAGAGAAGAAGAGATTCAATTCAATTGATTGCGTAGAATTTATACATTATGATGAGGCTTCGTGGCACGTCCTTTCGCCAATGTTGAATTTTGTAATCGTCTTCGATGCTCCGCCTTAAAGAAGCATGTACCTGTTCAATGTATTTTCTTCTTGCCGGCTCCACATTCATCTTGTTTTTTTACATTTTCACCTTTGAAGGAAGTCGAATCTGAGCACGACCGTACTTTACAAGCATGTTGTTTCTAAGCTCGAAACAATATTTTGAAACGTCACGATACGTTGTCGTATTAGTATAGATGATGAGGCTTCGCGGCACGTCCTCTCGCCATCTGGAATTTTGTAATCGTCTTCGATGCTCCGCCTTAAAGAAGCATGTACCTGTTCAATGTATTTTCTTCTTGCCGGCTCCATATTCATCTTGTTTTTTTACATTTTCACCTTTGAAGGAAGTCGAATCTGAGCACGACCGTACTTTACAAGCATGTTGTTTCGAAGCCACAAACAACATTTTGTAACATCACAATTCGTTGGTAACATTTTACTACGTGCAGATTTAAACCTGCAAGCAGAAGAGAGAGAAGAAGAGATTCAATTCAATTGATTGCGTAGAATTTATACATTATGATGAGGCTTCGCGGCACCTTCTCTCGCCATCTGTAATTTTGTAATCGTCTTCGATGCTCCGCCTTAAAGAAGCATGTACCTGTTCAATGTATTTTCTTCTTGTCGGCTCCATATTTCATGTTGTTTTTTTTTACATTTTCACCTTTGAAGGAAGTCGTATCTGAGCACGACCGTACTTTACAAGCATGTTGTTTCGAAGCCACCAACAACATTTTGTAACATCACAATTCGTTGGTAACATTTTACCACGTGCAGATTTAAACCTGCAAGCAGAAGAGAGAGAAGAAGAGAATTCAATTGATTGCGTAGAATTTATACATTATGATGAGGCTTCGCGGCACCTTCTCTCGCCATCTGTAATTTTGTAATCGTCTTCGATGCTTCGCCTTAAAGAAGCATGTACCTGTTCAATATATTTTCTTCTTGTCGGCTCCATATTTCATGTTGTTTTTTTACATTTTCACCTTTGAAGGAAGTCGAATCTGAGCACGACCGTACTTTACAAGCATGTTGTTTCGAAGCCACAAACAACATTTTGTAACATTACAATTCGTTGGTAACATTTTACCACGTGCAGATTTAAACCCGCAAGCAGAAGAGAGAGAAGAAGAGATTCAATTCAATTGATTGTGTAGAATTTATACATTATGATGAGGCTTCGTTTCACGTCCTTTCGCCAATGTTGAATTTTGTAATCGTCTTCGATGCTCCGCCTTAAAGAAGCATGTACCTGTTCAATGTATTTTCTTCTTGCCGGCTCCACATTCATCTTGTTTTTTTACATTTTCACCTTTGAAGGAAGTCGAATCTGAGCACGACCGTACTTTACAAGCATGTTGTTTCGAAGCCACAAACAACATTTTGTAACATCACAATTCGTTGGTAACATTTTACCACGTGCAGATTTAAACCTGCGAGCAGAAGAGAGAGAAGAAGAGATTCAATTCAATTGATTGCGTAGAATTTATACATTATGATGAGGCTTCGTGGTACGTCCTTTCGCCAATGTTGAATTTTGTAATCGTCTTCGATGCTGCACCTTAGCGAAGCATATACCCGTTCAATGTATTTTCTTCTTGCCGGCTCCATATTCATCTTGTTTTTTTACATTTTCACCTTTGAAGGAAGTCGAATCTGAGCACGCCCGTACTTTACAAGCATGTTGTTTCGAAGCCACCAACAACATTTTGTAACATCACAATTCGTTGGTAACATTTTACCACGTGCAGATTTAAACCTGCAAGCAGAAGAGAGAGAAGAAGAGATTCAATTCAATTGATTGCGTAGAATTTATACATTATGATGAGGCTTCGTGGCACGTCCTTTCGCCAATGTTGAATTTTGTAATCGTCTTCGATGCTCCGCCTTAAAGAAGCATGTACCTGTTCAATGTATTTTCTTCTTGCAGGCTCCACATTCATCTTGTTTTTTTACATTTTCACCTTTGAAGGAAGTCGAATCTGAGCACGACCGTACTTTACAAGCATGTTGTTTCTAAGCTCGAAACAATATTTTGAAACGTCACGATACGTTGTCGTATTAGTATAGATGATGAGGCTTCGCGGCACGTCCTCTCGCCATCTGGAATTTTGTAATCGTCTTCGATGCTCCGCCTTAAAGAAGCATGTACCTGTTCAATGTATTTTCTTCTTGCCGGCTCCATATTCATCTTGTTTTTTTACATTTTCACCTTTGAAGGAAGTCGAATCTGAGCACGACCGTACTTTACAAGCATGTTGTTTCGAAGCCACAAACAACATTTTGTAACATCACAATTCGTTGGTAACATTTTACTACGTGCAGATTTAAACCTGCAAGCAGAAGAGAGAGAAGAAGAGATTCAATTCAATTGATTGCGTAGAATTTATACATTATGATGAGGCTTCGCGGCACCTTCTCTCGCCATCTGTAATTTTGTAATCGTCTTCGATGCTCCGCCTTAAAGAAGCATGTACCTGTTCAATGTATTTTCTTCTTGTCGGCTCCATATTTCATGTTGTTTTTTTTTACATTTTCACCTTTGAAGGAAGTCGTATCTGAGCACGACCGTACTTTACAAGCATGTTGTTTCGAAGCCACCAACAACATTTTGTAACATCACAATTCGTTGGTAACATTTTACTACGTGCAGATTTAAACCTGCAAGCAGAAGAGAGAGAAGAAGAGATTCAATTCAATTGATTGCGTAGAATTTATACATTATGATGAGGCTTCGCGGCACCTTCTCTCGCCATCTGTAATTTTGTAATCGTCTTCGATGCTCCGCCTTAAAGAAGCATTTACCTGTTCAATGTATTTTCTTCTTGCCGGCTCCACATACATCTTGTTTTTTTACATTTTCACCTTTGAAGGAAGTCGAATCTGAGCACGACCGTACTTTACAAGCATGTTGTTTCGAAGCCACAAACAAGATTTTGTAACATTACAATTCGTTGGTAACATTTTACCACGTGCAGATTTAAACCCGCAAGCAGAAGAGAGAGAAGAAGAGATTCAATTCAATTGATTGTGTAGAATTTATACATTATGATGAGGCTTCGTTTCACGTCCTTTCGCCAATGTTGAATTTTGTAATCGTCTTCGATGCTCCGCCTTAAAGAAGCATGTACCTGTTCAATGTATTTTCTTCTTGCCGGCTCCACATTCATCTTGTTTTTTTACATTTTCACCTTTGAAGGAAGTCGAATTTGAGCACGACCGTACTTTACAAGCATGTTGTTTCGAAGCCACAAACAACATTTTGTAACATCACAATTCGTTGGTAACATTTTACCACGTGCAGATTTAAACCTGCAAGCAGAAGAGAGAGAAGAAGAGATTCAATTCAATTGATTGCGTAGAATTTATACATTATGATGAGGCTTCGTGGCACGTCCTTTCGCCAATGTTGAATTTTGTAATCGTCTTCGATGCTCCGCCTTAAAGAAGCATGTACCTGTTCAATGTATTTTCTTCTTGCCGGCTCCATATTCATCTTATTTTTTTACATTTTCACAGTTCGAAGCCACCAACAACATTTTGTAACATCACAATTCGTTGGTAACATTTTACCACGTGCGGATTTAAACCTGCAAGCAGAAGAGAGAGAAGAAGAGATTCAATTCAATTGATTGCGTAGAATTTATACATTATGATGAGGCTTCGTGAGACGTCCTTTCGCCAATGTTGAATTTTGTAATCGTCTTCGATGCTCCACCTTAAAGAAGCATTTACCTGTTCAATGTATTTTCTTCTTGCCGGCTCCACATACATCTTGTTTTTTTACATTTTCACCTTTGAAGGAAGTCGAATCTGAGCACGACCGTACTTTACAAGCATGTTGTTTCGAAGCCACAAACAAGATTTTGTAACATTACAATTCGTTGGTAACATTTTACCACGTGCAGATTTAAACCCGCAAGCAGAAGAGAGAGAAGAAGAGATTCAATTCAATTGATTGCGTAGAATTTATACATTATGATGAGGCTTCGTGAGACGTCCTTTCGCCAATGTTGAATTTTGTAATCGTCTTCGATGCTCCACCTTAAAGAAGCATTTACCTGTTCAATGTATTTTCTTCTTGCCGGCTCCACATACATCTTGTTTTTTTACATTTTCACCTTTGAAGGAAGTCGAATCTGAGCACGACCGTACTTTACAAGCATGTTGTTTCGAAGCCACAAACAACATTTTGTAACATTACAATTCGTTGGTAACATTTTACCACGTGCAGATTTAAACCTGCAAGCAGAAGAGAGAGAAGAAGAGATTCAATTCAATTGATTGCGTAGAATTTATACATTATGATGAGGCTTCGCGGCACCTTCTCTCGCCATCTGTAATTTTGTAATCGTCTTCGATGCTCCACCTTAAAGAAGCATTTACCTGTTCAATGTATTTTCTTCTTGCCGGCTCCACATACATCTTGTTTTTTTAAATTTTCACCTTTGAAGGAAGTCGAATCTGAGCACGACCGTACTTTACAAGCATGTTGTTTCGAAGCCACAAACAACATTTTGTAACATCACAATTCGTTGGTAACATTTTACCACGTGCAGATTTAAACCTGCGAGCAGAAGAGAGAGAAGAAGAGATTCAATTCAATTGATTGCGTAGAATTTATACATTATGATGAGGCTTCGTGGTACGTCCTTTCGCCAATGTTTAATTTTGTAATCGTCTTCGATGCTGCGCCTTAGCGAAGCATATACCCGTTCAATGTATTTTCTTCTTGCCGGCTCCATATTCATCTTGTTTTTTTACATTTTCACCTTTGAAGGAAGTCGAATCTGAGCACGCCCGTACTTTACAAGCATGTTGTTTCGAAGCCACCAACAACATTTTGTAACATCACAATTCGTTGGTAACATTTTACCACGTGCAGATTTAAACCTGCAAGCAGAAGAGAGAGAAGAAGAGATTCAATTCAATTGATTGCGTAGAATTTATACATTATGATGAGGCTTCGTGGCACGTCCTTTCGCCAATGTTGAATTTTGTAATCGTCTTCGATGCTCCGCCTTAAAGAAGCATGTACCTGTTCAATGTATTTTCTTCTTGCCGGCTCCACATTCATCTTGTTTTTTTACATTTTCACCTTTGAAGGAAGTCGAATCTGAGCACGACCGTACTTTACAAGCATGTTGTTTCTAAGCTCGAAACAATATTTTGAAACGTCACGATACGTTGTCGTATTAGTATAGATGATGAGGCTTCGCGGCACGTCCTCTCGCCATCTGGAATTTTGTAATCGTCTTCGATGCTCCGCCTTAAAGAAGCATGTACCTGTTCAATGTATTTTCTTCTTGCCGGCTCCATATTCATCTTGTTTTTTTACATTTTCACCTTTGAAGGAAGTCGAATCTGAGCACGACCGTACTTTACAAGCATGTTGTTTCGAAGCCACAAACAACATTTTGTAACATCACAATTCGTTGGTAACATTTTACTACGTGCAGATTTAAACCTGCAAGCAGAAGAGAGAGAAGAAGAGATTCAATTCAATTGATTGCGTAGAATTTATACATTATGATGAGGCTTCGCGGCACCTTCTCTCGCCATCTGTAATTTTGTAATCGTCTTCGATGCTCCGCCTTAAAGAAGCATGTACCTGTTCAATGTATTTTCTTCTTGTCGGCTCCATATTTCATGTTGTTTTTTTTTACATTTTCACCTTTGAAGGAAGTCGTATCTGAGCACGACCGTACTTTACAAGCATGTTGTTTCGAAGCCACCAACAACATTTTGTAACATCACAATTCGTTGGTAACATTTTACCACGTGCAGATTTAAACCTGCAAGCAGAAGAGAGAGAAGAAGAGAATTCAATTGATTGCGTAGAATTTATACATTATGATGAGGCTTCGCGGCACCTTCTCTCGCCATCTGTAATTTTGTAATCGTCTTCGATGCTTCGCCTTAAAGAAGCATGTACCTGTTCAATATATTTTCTTCTTGTCGGCTCCATATTTCATGTTGTTTTTTTACATTTTCACCTTTGAAGGAAGTCGAATCTGAGCACGACCGTACTTTACAAGCATGTTGTTTCGAAGCCACAAACAACATTTTGTAACATTACAATTCGTTGGTAACATTTTACCACGTGCAGATTTAAACCTGCAAGCAGAAGAGAGAGAAGAAGAGATTCAATTCAATTGATTGCGTAGAATTTATACATTATGATGAGGCTTCGTGGTACGTCCTGTCGCCAATGTTTAATTTTGTAATCGTCTTCGATGCTCCGCCTTAAAGAAGCATGTACCTGTTCAATGTATTTTCTTCTTGCCGGCTCCACATTCATCTTGTTTTTTACATTTTCACCTTTGAAGGAAGTCGAATCTGAGCACGACCGTACTTTACAAGCATGTTGTTTCGAAGCCACAAACAACATTTTGTAACATCACAATTCGTTGGTAACATTTTACCACGTGCAGATTTAAACCTGCGAGCAGAAGAGAGAGAAGAAGAGATTCAATTCAATTGATTGCGTAGAATTTATACATTATGATGAGGCTTCGTGGCACGTCCTTTCGCCAATGTTGAATTTTGTAATCGTCTTCGATGCTCCGCCTTAAAGAAGCATGTACCTGTTCAGAAGAAGAGATTCAATTCAATTGATTGCGTAGAATTTATACATTATGATGAGGCTTCGCGGCACCTTCTCTCGCCATCTGTAATTTTGTAATCGTCTTCGATGCTCCGCCTTAAAGAAGCATGTACCTGTTCAATGTATTTTCTTCTTGTCGGCTCCATATTTCATGTTGTTTTTTTTTACATTTTCACCTTTGAAGGAAGTCGTATCTGAGCACGACCGTACTTTACAAGCATGTTGTTTCGAAGCCACCAACAACATTTTGTAACATCACAATTCGTTGGTAACATTTTACCACGTGCAGATTTAAACCTGCAAGCAGAAGAGAGAGAAGAAGAGAATTCAATTGATTGCGTAGAATTTATACATTATGATGAGGCTTCGCGGCACCTTCTCTCGCCATCTGTAATTTTGTAATCGTCTTCGATGCTTCGCCTTAAAGAAGCATGTACCTGTTCAATATATTTTCTTCTTGTCGGCTCCATATTTCATGTTGTTTTTTTACATTTTCACCTTTGAAGGAAGTCGAATCTGAGCACGACCGTACTTTACAAGCATGTTGTTTCGAAGCCACAAACAACATTTTGTAACATTACAATTCGTTGGTAACATTTTACCACGTGCAGATTTAAACCCGCAAGCAGAAGAGAGAGAAGAAGAGATTCAATTCAATTGATTGTGTAGAATTTATACATTATGATGAGGCTTCGTTTCACGTCCTTTCGCCAATGTTGAATTTTGTAATCGTCTTCGATGCTCCGCCTTAAAGAAGCATGTACCTGTTCAATGTATTTTCTTCTTGCCGGCTCCACATTCATCTTGTTTTTTTACATTTTCACCTTTGAAGGAAGTCGAATCTGAGCACGACCGTACTTTACAAGCATGTTGTTTCGAAGCCACAAACAACATTTTGTAACATCACAATTCGTTGGTAACATTTTACCACGTGCAGATTTAAACCTGCGAGCAGAAGAGAGAGAAGAAGAGATTCAATTCAATTGATTGCGTAGAATTTATACATTATGATGAGGCTTCGTGGTACGTCCTTTCGCCAATGTTGAATTTTGTAATCGTCTTCGATGCTGCACCTTAGCGAAGCATATACCCGTTCAATGTATTTTCTTCTTGCCGGCTCCATATTCATCTTGTTTTTTTACATTTTCACCTTTGAAGGAAGTCGAATCTGAGCACGCCCGTACTTTACAAGCATGTTGTTTCGAAGCCACCAACAACATTTTGTAACATCACAATTCGTTGGTAACATTTTACCACGTGCAGATTTAAACCTGCAAGCAGAAGAGAGAGAAGAAGAGATTCAATTCAATTGATTGCGTAGAATTTATACATTATGATGAGGCTTCGTGGCACGTCCTTTCGCCAATGTTGAATTTTGTAATCGTCTTCGATGCTCCGCCTTAAAGAAGCATGTACCTGTTCAATGTATTTTCTTCTTGCAGGCTCCACATTCATCTTGTTTTTTTACATTTTCACCTTTGAAGGAAGTCGAATCTGAGCACGACCGTACTTTACAAGCATGTTGTTTCTAAGCTCGAAACAATATTTTGAAACGTCACGATACGTTGTCGTATTAGTATAGATGATGAGGCTTCGCGGCACGTCCTCTCGCCATCTGGAATTTTGTAATCGTCTTCGATGCTCCGCCTTAAAGAAGCATGTACCTGTTCAATGTATTTTCTTCTTGCCGGCTCCATATTCATCTTGTTTTTTTACATTTTCACCTTTGAAGGAAGTCGAATCTGAGCACGACCGTACTTTACAAGCATGTTGTTTCGAAGCCACAAACAACATTTTGTAACATCACAATTCGTTGGTAACATTTTACTACGTGCAGATTTAAACCTGCAAGCAGAAGAGAGAGAAGAAGAGATTCAATTCAATTGATTGCGTAGAATTTATACATTATGATGAGGCTTCGCGGCACCTTCTCTCGCCATCTGTAATTTTGTAATCGTCTTCGATGCTCCGCCTTAAAGAAGCATGTACCTGTTCAATGTATTTTCTTCTTGTCGGCTCCATATTTCATGTTGTTTTTTTTTACATTTTCACCTTTGAAGGAAGTCGTATCTGAGCACGACCGTACTTTACAAGCATGTTGTTTCGAAGCCACCAACAACATTTTGTAACATCACAATTCGTTGGTAACATTTTACTACGTGCAGATTTAAACCTGCAAGCAGAAGAGAGAGAAGAAGAGATTCAATTCAATTGATTGCGTAGAATTTATACATTATGATGAGGCTTCGCGGCACCTTCTCTCGCCATCTGTAATTTTGTAATCGTCTTCGATGCTCCGCCTTAAAGAAGCATTTACCTGTTCAATGTATTTTCTTCTTGCCGGCTCCACATACATCTTGTTTTTTTACATTTTCACCTTTGAAGGAAGTCGAATCTGAGCACGACCGTACTTTACAAGCATGTTGTTTCGAAGCCACAAACAAGATTTTGTAACATTACAATTCGTTGGTAACATTTTACCACGTGCAGATTTAAACCCGCAAGCAGAAGAGAGAGAAGAAGAGATTCAATTCAATTGATTGTGTAGAATTTATACATTATGATGAGGCTTCGTTTCACGTCCTTTCGCCAATGTTGAATTTTGTAATCGTCTTCGATGCTCCGCCTTAAAGAAGCATGTACCTGTTCAATGTATTTTCTTCTTGCCGGCTCCACATTCATCTTGTTTTTTTACATTTTCACCTTTGAAGGAAGTCGAATTTGAGCACGACCGTACTTTACAAGCATGTTGTTTCGAAGCCACAAACAACATTTTGTAACATCACAATTCGTTGGTAACATTTTACCACGTGCAGATTTAAACCTGCAAGCAGAAGAGAGAGAAGAAGAGATTCAATTCAATTGATTGCGTAGAATTTATACATTATGATGAGGCTTCGTGGCACGTCCTTTCGCCAATGTTGAATTTTGTAATCGTCTTCGATGCTCCGCCTTAAAGAAGCATGTACCTGTTCAATGTATTTTCTTCTTGCCGGCTCCATATTCATCTTATTTTTTTACATTTTCACAGTTCGAAGCCACCAACAACATTTTGTAACATCACAATTCGTTGGTAACATTTTACCACGTGCGGATTTAAACCTGCAAGCAGAAGAGAGAGAAGAAGAGATTCAATTCAATTGATTGCGTAGAATTTATACATTATGATGAGGCTTCGTGAGACGTCCTTTCGCCAATGTTGAATTTTGTAATCGTCTTCGATGCTCCACCTTAAAGAAGCATTTACCTGTTCAATGTATTTTCTTCTTGCCGGCTCCACATACATCTTGTTTTTTTACATTTTCACCTTTGAAGGAAGTCGAATCTGAGCACGACCGTACTTTACAAGCATGTTGTTTCGAAGCCACAAACAAGATTTTGTAACATTACAATTCGTTGGTAACATTTTACCACGTGCAGATTTAAACCCGCAAGCAGAAGAGAGAGAAGAAGAGATTCAATTCAATTGATTGCGTAGAATTTATACATTATGATGAGGCTTCGTGAGACGTCCTTTCGCCAATGTTGAATTTTGTAATCGTCTTCGATGCTCCACCTTAAAGAAGCATTTACCTGTTCAATGTATTTTCTTCTTGCCGGCTCCACATACATCTTGTTTTTTTTACATTTTCACCTTTGAAGGAAGTCGAATCTGAGCACGACCGTACTTTACAAGCATGTTGTTTCGAAGCCACAAACAACATTTTGTAACATTACAATTCGTTGGTAACATTTTACCACGTGCAGATTTAAACCTGCAAGCAGAAGAGAGAGAAGAAGAGATTCAATTCAATTGATTGCGTAGAATTTATACATTATGATGAGGCTTCGCGGCACCTTCTCTCGCCATCTGTAATTTTGTAATCGTCTTCGATGCTCCACCTTAAAGAAGCATTTACCTGTTCAATGTATTTTCTTCTTGCCGGCTCCACATACATCTTGTTTTTTTAAATTTTCACCTTTGAAGGAAGTCGAATCTGAGCACGACCGTACTTTACAAGCATGTTGTTTCGAAGCCACAAACAACATTTTGTAACATCACAATTCGTTGGTAACATTTTACCACGTGCAGATTTAAACCTGCGAGCAGAAGAGAGAGAAGAAGAGATTCAATTCAATTGATTGCGTAGAATTTATACATTATGATGAGGCTTCGTGGTACGTCCTTTCGCCAATGTTTAATTTTGTAATCGTCTTCGATGCTGCGCCTTAGCGAAGCATATACCCGTTCAATGTATTTTCTTCTTGCCGGCTCCATATTCATCTTGTTTTTTTACATTTTCACCTTTGAAGGAAGTCGAATCTGAGCACGCCCGTACTTTACAAGCATGTTGTTTCGAAGCCACCAACAACATTTTGTAACATCACAATTCGTTGGTAACATTTTACCACGTGCAGATTTAAACCTGCAAGCAGAAGAGAGAGAAGAAGAGATTCAATTCAATTGATTGCGTAGAATTTATACATTATGATGAGGCTTCGTGGCACGTCCTTTCGCCAATGTTGAATTTTGTAATCGTCTTCGATGCTCCGCCTTAAAGAAGCATGTACCTGTTCAATGTATTTTCTTCTTGCCGGCTCCACATTCATCTTGTTTTTTTACATTTTCACCTTTGAAGGAAGTCGAATCTGAGCACGACCGTACTTTACAAGCATGTTGTTTCTAAGCTCGAAACAATATTTTGAAACGTCACGATACGTTGTCGTATTAGTATAGATGATGAGGCTTCGCGGCACGTCCTCTCGCCATCTGGAATTTTGTAATCGTCTTCGATGCTCCGCCTTAAAGAAGCATGTACCTGTTCAATGTATTTTCTTCTTGCCGGCTCCATATTCATCTTGTTTTTTTACATTTTCACCTTTGAAGGAAGTCGAATCTGAGCACGACCGTACTTTACAAGCATGTTGTTTCGAAGCCACAAACAACATTTTGTAACATCACAATTCGTTGGTAACATTTTACTACGTGCAGATTTAAACCTGCAAGCAGAAGAGAGAGAAGAAGAGATTCAATTCAATTGATTGCGTAGAATTTATACATTATGATGAGGCTTCGCGGCACCTTCTCTCGCCATCTGTAATTTTGTAATCGTCTTCGATGCTCCGCCTTAAAGAAGCATGTACCTGTTCAATGTATTTTCTTCTTGTCGGCTCCATATTTCATGTTGTTTTTTTTTACATTTTCACCTTTGAAGGAAGTCGTATCTGAGCACGACCGTACTTTACAAGCATGTTGTTTCGAAGCCACCAACAACATTTTGTAACATCACAATTCGTTGGTAACATTTTACCACGTGCAGATTTAAACCTGCAAGCAGAAGAGAGAGAAGAAGAGAATTCAATTGATTGCGTAGAATTTATACATTATGATGAGGCTTCGCGGCACCTTCTCTCGCCATCTGTAATTTTGTAATCGTCTTCGATGCTTCGCCTTAAAGAAGCATGTACCTGTTCAATATATTTTCTTCTTGTCGGCTCCATATTTCATGTTGTTTTTTTACATTTTCACCTTTGAAGGAAGTCGAATCTGAGCACGACCGTACTTTACAAGCATGTTGTTTCGAAGCCACAAACAACATTTTGTAACATTACAATTCGTTGGTAACATTTTACCACGTGCAGATTTAAACCTGCAAGCAGAAGAGAGAGAAGAAGAGATTCAATTCAATTGATTGCGTAGAATTTATACATTATGATGAGGCTTCGTGGTACGTCCTGTCGCCAATGTTTAATTTTGTAATCGTCTTCGATGCTCCGCCTTAAAGAAGCATGTACCTGTTCAATGTATTTTCTTCTTGCCGGCTCCACATTCATCTTGTTTTTTACATTTTCACCTTTGAAGGAAGTCGAATCTGAGCACGACCGTACTTTACAAGCATGTTGTTTCGAAGCCACAAACAACATTTTGTAACATCACAATTCGTTGGTAACATTTTACCACGTGCAGATTTAAACCTGCGAGCAGAAGAGAGAGAAGAAGAGATTCAATTCAATTGATTGCGTAGAATTTATACATTATGATGAGGCTTCGTGGTACGTCCTTTCGCCAATGTTTAATTTTGTAATCGTCTTCGATGCTCCACCTTAGCGAAGCATATTCCCATTCAATGTATTTTCTTCTTGCTGGCTCCATATGAATGTAGTATTTTTTTACTTTTCACCTTTGAGGAAGTCGAATCTGAACATGACCGCAGGAATCTGAGCACGACCGCACTCAACAAGCCGATCCCGATCTTTACTGTCATACAAAATTTTGTTTGTTATGTATTTTTCTCCTATGTGTACATAGTTGGGTTAGTGGTCGCAAAAAAATTTAATGGCACTTATTTTGGTCATTGGCTTTTTGAAATAAATATTTCTGCTGGATATTTTAACCTCGAATGCTTCCCAAGAACAGTTCGTCTGACAAGACGGCTCGTTCTCCTACGTCTTCACAAAATTTTTCGTCGTCATGTACAATACCAATACATAACATGGTAACATTACCGATATCGGTCTCACGCGCAGCATTAAGCGAAGCTTGGCCAACAGCCTGGTGAATAATTTGTTCCGCATGATCAAATTGATTTGCGCTGACGTTACCTTGCAACGGGCGAAGATCTCTTTGGCTTCTTATAAAACAGTCTTCAGCGGTTTCATTTTCAGTATACAGGGTTACTGGTAATTCGACGTATATCCGTCAGGGGCTGATAAGGGGGCCAAAATGCAACAAATTGAACCCCCCATATGTATGGCCGAAATTCAATAGTTTTTTCGAGATATTAGAATTTTAAGGGTTTTTCGATATTTACTCAAAATTTGACATTTCATTCCAAATAAAAAAAAAACTACATATTTGAATGGGTACCATTAATAATAATAATATAATAATAATAATAATAACGTATATTGTGTTCAAAAGTTATACACAAACAATTTGGGTTTGGAGTCTTCAATTAAGCAGATATTGCCTGTATTAGAAGACTCCGCTCCTTCACAACAGTAGGTACTTACTTAAAACACAATAAAGACAGTACATGGGTGTAGTAAAACAAAATAACAAAATAGAATTATATGAACATGAGTGAGTGTGTGCATGTGTATAATGTGCATCCTTAACACTCATTACACTCAAAAAACCATTAAAAATGATGTTGTAGCTGGCACTTCAATTAAGCTATGGACATAATTAAAACTACTTAATTTAACAAAATAATGAAAATAATGAGCGATATAAGAATAATATCTTACCAATATTTTCATTTTACGCTTCAAAAATGTTGTCTCGTCACAAAAATTTCTATGACATTAATCGTACAAATAACTAAAACAACTTGCTTATTCTGTAAGCTTTCCAGAAAGCTATAAAAGTCAATTTTAAAATACATAATTCGTGCCAAGGCAAGTGTTTGAATCGGCGCGGGGAGAGAAAGGGTCATTTGTATTTGTATGAAATAAAATGCATAAAAAAATGTACATCAAATTTTATTACAAATTTTACACATCTTGTTCAAAATGAGCCCCTCGATTACGAATACAGGTTCGAATTCTCTTCCTAACTTCGGTTTTCGTCACTCTTGATGTGAACGTTGTTCTCATCTGTTGCGCCGCGTTTATTATTCGCTGTCGAAGTTCTTCGACTGAATTTATTGGGGTCACATAAACTAATGCCTTCATATGACCCCAAACGTAAAAATCAAGTGGTGTGATATCAGGGCTTCGTGCTGGCCACGGAATTGGCCCTCCCCTCCCAATCCATCGGTTTGGATATCTCTCGTCTAGCCACTGTCGGACAGTAATCCGGTAATGTGCTGGGCAACTATCATGTTGAAACATGAGGTTGTTTTTTATTTCTTCGGGAACATCCGCCAACAAATCGTCTAGGTTGTTTCTCAAAAACTCCTCGTAATTTTCGCCGTTCAAATTTTGGGGCAAGAAATGAGGGCCCACCAAATAATTATCAACGACACCCATCCATACGTTCAGGGAAAATCTCATTTGCGACGCAGTTTCTTTTAGTTTTTTTGGATTCCTGCCTGCTTTAGGTGCCCAAAAATGTAAGTTATGGTAATTCGTTATTCCATCCCGGTCAAACTTTGACTCGTCAGTCCACAAAATATTTCTTAGGAAATGTTCCTGGTCAGCGTCAGCGTTTAACATAAACCGAGAAAATTCGAGTCGCCTGGCAGGATCTCCCTCGTGCAATGTTTGAACAGGTTGATAATGGTACGGGTGTCTACCTGATAGATGTACTACCGACCACACTTTCCATTGGACATACCGAGCTGTCTTGCAACAATGTTCGTTGAGATGTTTGGGTCATCAATAAAACACTGAAGAATTGTGTCCTCTTCGTCAGCCGTGTACCGTCGAGGTCTGCCAGCGTTGAATTGTGCTCTTTGAACACTGCCAGTTTCAGACAATCGTCGATAGGTGCTCCCGAAAACAGTAACGTGGGGAAGTCGACGATCGGGAAAGCGGCGTTGGTATTCTCGCCGAGCCGCAGCCGCGTTTCCATCGGCAAAACCATAACAAAACATTATGTCTGCGTATTCGTTATTAGGATACGAAGCCATGTTATCCGAAATAACAATGATAACAAAAAGAATAACAAGAGAAACAAGAATTAACAATAATGATCGATAACAAATTAACGGGATGAGAGATTGGTAGCAAGATAACAACACACGTGCTTGCGCGGCGGAGAGTCAAAACTTACTAAGGAAGGCGACGCGAGCGCAGCAGACGCCGTGTACTCCCCCGCCCGCACACCCCGCCCTCACACCCCGCCCCATCGCGAAGAATTTCGCCAGGAAAACCGGTTGTTTTAGCGAGGATCATAAACTAAAAACACAGATAATTTCTCTCCCCGCGCCGGTTCAAACACATGCCATGCCACGAATTATGTATTTTAAAATTGACTTTTATACCTTTCTGGAAAGCTTACAGGATAAGCAAGTTGTTTTAGTTATTTGTACGATTAATGTCATAGAAATTTTTGTGACGAGACAACATTTTTGAAGCGTAAAATGAAAATATTGGTAAGATATTATTCTTATATCGCTCATTATTTTCATTATTTTGTTAAATTAAGTAGTTTTAATTATGTCCATAGCTTAATTGAAGTGCCAGCTACAACATCATTTTTAATGGTACCCATTCAAATATGTAGTTTTTTTTTTAATTTGGAATGAAATGTCAAATTTTGGGTAAATATCGAAAAACCCTTAAAATTCTAATATCTCGAAAATTATTGAATTTCGGCCATACATATGGGGGGTTCAATTTGTTGCATTTCGGCCCCCTTATCAGCCCCTGCCGGATATACGTCGAATTACCAGTAACCCTGTATAACTCGCCTTCATTACGGAATGTATGTGGCATACTATTAATGAAACACTTCATCGTCACTATTCATTGTATAATAGCTAGTACGAAATACTGCCAGCCTATTTCTTACACGCATGTTCGTAATGTCCTGCAATCTGAAATACTTCACTGGCGTAATATCTTCGTCTCTCAGTTCCGCATCACCATTGTCCTCTGACCATGTCATATTAGAGACGGTTTCAAAACGGACGGTTAAATCCAACTCAGTTCGAGTAATACGTATCGATCAAAATTGTTATTAAGTCTGAAGCGTTCTGCTGGCCTGCAACTATTAACAAAAACAGTCGTTCACGTACACCATTTTCAATCGAAAGTGGCATAATCTGTATGCACATTCCGGCGCGCTCACCAAGCGTTGATTTAAAATGGTCATTGATACAGAAAATAATTGTTTCCAAACATCACCACATTGTTTCTTAGTCTTCGAAATACAGTCTTGTATCACATCCCCTGCATCATGTGGATGTGGCTCCCATTTACTTGCACATTTTGCAAAGTAGTAGGCCACAGTAGTGAAGCTACCACATTGTTGTACGTCAATATTTCCCTTCCATATACCTGAAATAACTATACACTGTAACTGTTTATCCTGCTTTCATGAGAAGTTCTTTTCAATAAACAGAATCGTCCATTGTTGGCAAGTGCATCATCCGGGCCTAGACAAAGGGTGTTATCACTTGCAGGCTTTGGACAACCAAATCGACAACTATCGTTATGGCTATATTTTTTGCATTTCGCGGTGTGTTTATGAATTTGAAAATTGCCTACTAATAAGTGCAACACAGGGTCATTAGGATTTCGCGGGCCTGTGGACGGTGAGCTATGGGTTAGCTCGCCGTCCGTCCGTCTTATGACGACAGGCCGTGTCGACGGCGCGTTCGTGTTCAACGCGCGCCTCAAGGAGAGTCAGCAAACAGGGAGGGGTCCGTAAGGACCGACGTCTGCCAGGGTTGCGGGACTGTTCGAAAGAGATACCGCGGCCCTGGAACACAAAGGGCAAAGGAAGGAACATGGATGGGTTTTAGTCAGTAAAAGTCTGACACTCCCTCCTGCTCAGCCCAGAGCGGGAGGGGTTATTTGATGATTTCTCATCGGTAAAAAAAAAAAACAAAAAAAAGGGTCATTAGGATTTATTGTACATGAAATCACCCTTTCAATTACGGCTGTTTCTTGCGGATTAGGAGAATTCCGGATTATTACTGCTCAAAATTTACATGTGCAGATGTTGGCTGCCGTGGGTTTGTATCTCCACTCTCTTGATTGCGCATTAAGACCCGCATGAGCGTTAGCACGCAGTGTGAACTGTCGTGCGTGCTGTCATTACCGGATGTCTTTGCACTAGTTCTAAGCGCTCCGGGAATGTCAAGCGTTCTGCATCATCGATGTCACGTCCATCGGCGCGGCTATTAGCAAGGCTTTCATCATATGTGACCAATTTAAATCGTTACAGGAAAATGTTATAAACCATGTTGAAGGCCTTAAAGTTCTAACCATTGCAATCAATTTAGAGCAACATTTCTACCAATATTAATCTGATCCTCAAATGTTGCTTGCATGTTATACTCGTATTTGGGTCAGTACGGGTTCTGGTGGTTCTGAGGACGGTTCTTGAAATAAGACGACTCCTTGTATTTTATTAATAACTTTATGTGGAACCAGCGCCCATCTTTCAGTCTGACCATTTGATTCCTCTTTCGACTAACCATTGACTTCTCTTGAGCAGAGATTTGTCAATGGCTATCTCTTGAGAAGGCATGTATAGACTTGAAAACCTGGTTTTCAAATAGTCGAGTATTGGTCTAATTTTCACAAGTCGAATCGTGTCTTGTACGGTGTTATTGTCAACGAAATGTAAAAAGTTTTTTAACAATAGAAACCTATTGTGACATAATTCGTGAGAAATATGCTAAGGTGCCAAACCAAAAGTTGAAGTAAGCCTCCTCCTCCGGTAATGGGTACATCCCCTGCAAGATTTGTATTGCCAAAAAAGGAGAATGAACAAATGTGTATGACGCTTGGTCCAAATATCCACCACTAACGAGACCTATGTTGTAAAATAGCCTACTAAATACTGAGACATTATAACCAAACCCCAACCAAAATATGATGAAAAGATGAATGAAAAGTCATGTATTTTGACCTTTTCATGCGAAAAATATCCTTAATATCATGCTGTCCTTCGCACATTTTGAACTAATCTACGCATTAGGGTGACTTTTCTACAGAGATGTGCTATGCAGCTATGCTGCGAAAATGTGTAAGCTAAGCTACGAAACTATGTGACCGTTTCCACTGATGCTAAGCTATGTAGCGGAGCGAGTAAGATGAGTTATGAAAATGTGCCTCCGCAAGGTAGCTGTGCGGGGAAGATGCACAGCTCGAGATATGCTACGTATTGGTAATAGGGAAGGCACGGACTTAGCTCGTATCCTTAGCACGCATCCACAGCTCGCATCCATAGCACGCATCGATAGGTCGCATGTATAGCACGCATCCTTCCTTTACAAAAACGTAGCTTAGTTGAATTAGTTCTCACCGGTGCTATGCTATGTGGTCCAATGAATATGATTGATGGATATCAAACGCATCCATAGCAACGTTGCATAGCACATATCTGGTGGAAAAGCAGCGTTAGGTTCACGCTGAAATAGATCTTGGTCAATGGTCCGGAAGAAAGAAAACACAAGAATGCTTCACAATAGTCTGTTTTATTCATGTCTTACTGACTTACACTTAACATAAAACTGATATAATTAAAAAAATATTTATTTATTTAAACTTCATGTACAATAGTGGTACATAGGCGGACTTAAAAATAAACAAAAAAAACAACAGCTTAAAAATGAACATTAGATCTACATCTATTTAAATAAATAAAACTGAAGTTTCTGTTTGTAATTTCAAAATAACAGCTTTTTGCTGAATGCATATGATAGTATATGTAGTATTAATTTATTTATAAAGTTGCTGCCGGGTTCAGTGCTCCGAGCCCCGCGCCCTCCCCGCGGTTGTCCACGCATATGCGAGCCGACATTTACATAGATAATCAGAAAACTGTAGCGATTACCCTTAAAATATCTAACTTGGCTTGCATTTGCATGTGATCAGGTATTTTCTTAAAATCCTTTACCAATGACAAGATTTAGCCAATGATATTATTAAGTCTGCGTGCATTCTACACAACTTCGTGAGAGACAGAGATGGCCATTCTTTTGCAGACTCACTAAATAATCCACTGACTGAAACAATTACTCGAGATAGTGTGCGCAGAAACAATACAACTGCAGTGAGATATCGAGAATTATTTGCAGATTATTTCATGAACAAAGGGAGGGTAAGCTGGCAAGATAATTTCATTTACATATGCTGAGGCTGAGACAGTTGTGGTGGTACACCCTCTATGTGAAGTGTAAGGCATGTGATCGTCTATATATCGTCAAGTGCATAGAGTAATTTAGAATCAGCTGAGAGATACCATTGTTAAGAGATAGTGAATTATTGCCTCATTAGTCTTTGTCGTCGTCTGCATTTACATTTATCCTAGTACATAGCATGATCGGACAAAATATCGCCACTGGCCCTCTGACTAGGTTCACTTTAGATCATAGTTAACGTACCGTGTCTCTTGACCTTGATAGATTAACTCTACTAAATTAAGAAAGAACGATTATTATCTTAGATTAATTCAATTTTATTAAGTAAAACATTGTTTATATCAAATATTACCGACAACTTGACTCATTATATCCTAGTGGCAACTAAGGTTGAGTGTTCTAGTCAGTTGAACACAGGTGAACTTTACTTTGTAGAGATACTAGGTATCTGCACTGATCAAGCCAAGTTAGTGAGCGTCGGAAGAATTTCCTAGGGCCCGGCTCAGGGCCTACCTTACGGTAGTTATGGAGGTATATAGACCTTTCCCTTATTTACCTAATGGTGGATCCACACAGCCCGGCGGCACTGCC
Organism: Eugnorisma glareosa; assembly: GCA_947578425.1. Classification (NCBI taxonomy): domain Eukaryota; kingdom Metazoa; phylum Arthropoda; class Insecta; order Lepidoptera; family Noctuidae; genus Eugnorisma; species Eugnorisma glareosa. The sequence continues at coordinate 8,829,411 of OX387967.1, read as the reverse complement.
GGCGGCTTGACGACAAGCAAAGCCGCCAAAAAGCCGCTGGTAAGCGCCGCCGGCAAGCGCGGCTTTGAATTGATATTCTCAGTTGTCTTGTGACTTTCGGTGAAGTAAGAAGTGTACGCAGATACTTGGAGACAAAAATGGGCGATAACATCGCAATTGCTACCGCAATTTTGGTGTATATTCTCTATCGAAAGAAAAAAAGAAGCAAAAGAAGATTTTGGATGAGACCAAGTCTACGAAATAGGCGTGATGTTCCCAGAATGCTTCAAGAGTTTAGAATGGATGACATAAACCGAAGAACTGTTCGTTCGAAATTTTGAATTGTTTCTGAGGGTTTCTAGTGAAGATTTTGAAACACTATTATGCTTAACTGGACCCATAATATCGAAAGCGAATACTAATTGGAGAAGTGCTATACCAGCTCAAGTTCGGTTAACAATAGCTTTGAGATACCTGGCAACAGGAGAGTCATATTTTTCTTTAGGTACTCTGTTCACAGTTTCTCCACAAATAGTTGTTTCAATTATTTCTGACGTGTGTCAAGCATTAGTGTCAACCTTGTCGGGCTATGTAAGATTACCAAACACAGAGGAAGAATGGCTTTCAGTATCGCGAACTTTTATGGTAAAATGGAATGTACCTAATTGTTTAGGTGCCATTGATGGAAAACACATTCGTGTAATATGTCCAAGTAATAGTGGATCAGAATTTTACAATTACAAGTCATATTTTAGTATTGTTTTGCTTGCCGTGGTTGATGCAAATTGTAACTTTTTATACGTAGATATCGGTTGCCAAGGGCGCATATCTGACGGTGGAGTTCTACGTAACACTAGTTTGTTTCAAATGATACAAGGTGAATCTGCACACTTACCACAACCAAAAACATTAGAAGGAAGAAATACGCCAGTGCCTTTTTATTTCATCGGTGATGACGCATTCCCCATCTCGCCCAACATCATGAAACCATTTTCAGGAAATCATGCGAAGGGGTCACCGGAGAGAATATTCAATTACAGGATAAGTCGAGGACGCATGGTTGTAGAAGATGCATTTGGCATTTTAGCACAAACATTCAGAATTCTTCATACACGTATGAATTTACAACCTCAGAAAGCAAAACTTGTGGTGATGGCTTGTGTGTGTCTGCATAATTTTATAAGGCGAGGTAACAGGAATTTCACAGTGGAAGTACCTATACAATTAAATAACATGCAGAATACGGCTAATTTTGAGCCAGCGTTTATTAGAAATGAGCTACAGAATTACTTTCTATCTGAACAGGGTCAACTTCCTTGGCAGTACCGAATATAATGTGAGAAGTGTGTTTATACACACATCAAAAGTGTCTAGGGATCAACATATATTTTTGCAATAACTTTTCTCCTGATTGATATTAATTAAAATTTTCTTTAAGGATTCATCAAATAAAGTGTTTTCGTTTGTCACAGTAACGATAAACCAAGTCACCTTTGCATTAATAAAGAAATTTGCCATTTTCCTAATAAAGGGATTTTTGACATTTGAACCACTAACACAAAAGTTCGAAAAAAAGACTGAAATAACAGTTTTCTTTAAAATTTTATTGGGTAACTTAAACAATTAATAATCCGTGTTTCTACCGCGAACACTAACAACACAAGAACATCGGTTTGGCATACTCAAAATGAGTTCATCCAAATCACGCTGTGGAATGGCCGCCCATGTTCGTTGCAACAACAAAAAAAGGTCTTCTTGCGACTGGATACCCTCCATATTCGGCAGAGCTCTTCTCTGTAGCATATCCCATGCATGCTCAATCGGATTCAAGTCTGGCGACTGAGCAGGCCAGGGCAGGACATTGATGTTAGCTGCGGCGAGAGTCTGTCTTACAACTCTTGCGGTGTGCGGTCGTGCATTATCATGCATTAACTGAAATAAGGGACCGATTTGCACTTGTAGAGGAACGATGACGTCTGATACAATCGTCTCAGCATAAATTTGAGCGTTGAGGTTGCCTCTGATCCAAATCAACTCAGTTCTTCCACCGATCCAAATACCCGCCCATACCATGATGGTTCCACCACTATAAGGATGGACTTCCTGGCAGGATTTTAATCGCTGTTGGCGTCCAGGGGTTCTCCAGTGTCGTATACGTCTTGTATCCGGTCTCATACCAAAACGAGACTCATCAGAAAAGCACACGAAACGCCATTGTTCTTCTGCCCAATTTCTGTGTTCAAGAGCCCATTGATATCGTATCCTACGATTGTGCATTGCTATAGGTGGTACCCGTAGCGGTCTTCGGGAATGAAGGTTCACTTCATGCAAGCGGTTTCTGACTGTTTGGTCGCTAATTAAGTTCTCTGAAGAGTGATGAAGCCTCACGGCTAACATCATGGCGGTTATTGTTGGAGCTCTTCGAGTTAAGATTTGAATGTATCGGTCTTGTCTCCGTGTGGTGCAGCGATACCGTCCTCCATGGCGCTCAGCCACGGTACCAGTGCTTCGGTAACGTGTCCAAAGTCGACTGATAACACTCTGACTTGTATTCAGAGCTAAAGCCACAGTACGTTGCCGGGAACCAGCTTCTATCATTCCCACGGCTCTGAGCATTTCTTCCCTGCTTAAATGACGTCGCCGCTCCATAATAACGTTGGTTTTAATCAGTAGTAGGGAAACAGTAGCACTAATAATGTCTTCAATGCGTTGTATGTTTTTATAGGGAAAATATTGACAGCTGATTTTCATCTTTTACTCGAATTTGATTCACAGTTCCTGATTCAAATTATGAAATGCACCAAAAAGGATCCATATAAATTTATAAAATCATAAATTTATTACAAAGCCACACCTCAATCTCAAGAAATCCACATAAAAATGCTTGATCCCTAGACACTTTTGATGTGTGTATTTTGAATGTATTATATATTATGTAGATGCCTAGTTTGTAATAAAACCAATACAACTGTGTATTCATGGCTTTTATTTAAAAAATAAGTAAGAAAGTCGCAAGAAACCTCAAAAAAAAAGTAACGTGAGTGTGAAGTTGTCGCTTTAATTCAGTTCCATTAGGGTCTGAAGACTTTCATCATTACTATTGTTATCCGATCTATCTTGCACAATGTACTCGTGTACTCGGGTTGAATAAGATTGCGACGTTGACGGCGTTGATGTTACTGGTTGCTGAGTAAAATAACCTGAACGAATATTTGAAGAAACTGTTTTAAATTCACGACGAGTATCCGAAAAAATATTCATTTCAGCTTCAAAAATTAGGTTTTGGATTTGATTTTGAACTGAGGACTTGGTATAGTCATCCATTTTCCTCAATTTGCAAGCTATGAACTCAGCAAACACATCAACGTCATCGCGTTTCTTAGATGAAATATCTCGCAACAATTGTAAAGCTTCTGTTATTTCTGGATCTGGTTCAGCATTCCTCTTTCGGGTAGTTTTGTTTCCATTTTGCCGTGAGTTCGCGCTGTCATCAAGAACAATCTGATAGAAAAAAAAAACGATATCAAGTTATTTGATGCATGCACTACTTGTGACATTTTAAAATCACTCGGTTACATCACTAGCGGGTACGTATTCGAATACCTAAAATTAAAAGACCTAACGTCAAATAACCTACGTTCAAAATACCTAAAATCTAAATACCTAACGATTAATTCACCTAAATTCAAAATACCGAAAGTTTAAAATGTCAAATGGATATGTTACCGAAGTTCATAAAGCTAAAGCTTAAAATTCCTACGTACAAAATACCTAAAATTGGTTTACCTAACCGTTAAATGACCGAAATGAAAAATACCGATCACTATCCAAATAAAAACACATTTTTTAAATTAAACGCGAGCTATCAAGCTGGCTCGACGAACACGTACATCATGTACCTATGATGCATTATTTTAGGAGCTTTGACCATTTAGATATTTTAAATGTTGGTGTATCAAACGTAGGGGTAATAACTGTTGATATTTTAAACATTAGGTATTTAGACCAATCGGTTTTTTAAACTTAGGTAATTCGTACATGGGTGTTATTTACTTAGGTATTTAAAATCATTAGGTATTTAGATTTTAGGTATTTTGAACGTACGTTATTTGACGTTAGGTCTTTTAATTTTAGGTATTCGAATACGTACCCATCACTAGCACCAAACAAAACTATACCGTAAGTATATCTACCGTAACCCTTCGCGGAATTATTAATATAGCTGTTTAAACATGTTAGTTTTTTATATTTATTTGTATAAATGTATTTGAAGCTCTTGGGCGATAGGTTGACCACTTGTGACCAATTCAATAAACACTAATGTATCTTTAGGTACTTACCGAAGTATCTTCACTATTTACAGTGGACACAGGTTTATTCTTGTCTTTGAGGAATGACAATGCTCTGTAAGCAAACCACTTTGGTGGTTGAATATCATCCCTTTCTGATCCACTTTTTTTATTCTTCATATTTCCGGTGTTCCCGAAAGAAATGGCTACTTATATTTTTTTAATTTTCTTTCAATTTCTGAAGATTCAATACTGAATAAAGACGCAATATTTTTCAACGCATCATTTCTCTTCATACGATTTTTAAAATCTTTATTTCTCGGGTTCGGGAAATTGTTCTATTCATAATAATACTGCACTGTCGTCCCAATGGAAATCAGTCATTTTATACACTATTACCTACACAACGCATTTGAAATTAATGACACCACTCTCATCGAAAGCCGTGATCAAACTGTTCCCCCGCTGCAGGCCGCGCGGCGGCCTCGCCGGCAAAATGGCCGCCGGCTTTGTTGCAAATGCCGCACACAAAGCCGCCGGCACGGCCGCCGGCGCATGCCGCCGGGCTGTGTGGATCCACCATAACCCGCTGCGAAGCGATCATAATCATAGATGTGCTAAGCATCTTTTTACCTCCTGATCAGATATCTGTTGTATTTATGTAGGGTCAGGTGGGCAACAGTGAACCACAAAAAATTCAAAGTTGCGTCATGTACTCAAATTAAAAGTTTTCGTTTTCTTTTTTCATACATACCATTTAGTGTCTAATAGACTTAAGGTTTTTTTTACAAAATTAAGCTCAAAAACTGATAGGTTAGACATTACCAAGTGTTTTAAAAAAAATGGGAATTGGTTCACTGTGTACACTCTTTGGTACACACTGATCCATGATGAAGTTCACAGTGAACCACCGTTGGACACAATGAACCATGAACACAAGAAAAAACAAAAAATATAATTATAACTTAATCAGGATAACATACACAACACATGTATTTAGAAATAATTGTTAAGTTGGTATACAAAACCTTTAAATTTCTGTAGAACAGTAACATAAAATATAATATTCTAAAAAAATACAATCAATGCGGTTTTTATTAATTGAGATCTATGTTATCAACTTATTATATATCCTATAAAATCAGTCTCAAAGTTGCGTTTACAGCCTCAATAAAAAAAAATCCTAATAATTATTTAAAAAAAAGCCTAATATGTGAACTTCAGAAGTGAAATATTGACGGGGAATTTAAACGTCGCTTGGCGACGACTGCTTCCATCCCTTTTTTGTTTAGGCAAAATATATTTGATATCAGTTTTCCGGACTCCTGCACAATCTGGTTCAAGAGGCTCGGAAAACTTATGATACACTTTACTTTTTAATTTTAAAAACGACAATAATCACAGTCATGTCAGGTTCTTCTATAATCCTAGCAATATAAAATAATTTATTTTTCTTCTCTGTTTCAAGTAAAATTATTACATAATCTCCTACTTTTGCCTCCCGAGGTAAAGGCAAGAAATTTTCAGTTAGAATTATTTCTCCTTCTCCTTCATCACTAATAAAATCTTTTCCTCCCGAAGAGGAACCACTAGCTACGAAAATCTCTTCATCGGTCGTACTAGTACTATCGCAATCAATAGAAGTAGTTTTTTTTCTCTATAAAAATATCTCTTTTTTTTCACTTTTTTAGTGCATGTCTTTTTCTTGTTTTCTATTTCATTCTTTTCAGGAGTATCAGTAGCGATCATGCTTTTTCCTAGCTTTCTGCGCTTCCTGATTTTACGTGGTCCAGCTTTGATTGGTGGCCTAAACATACTTGGCGATATGAAAGTTCCATGTCCTCTTGAAGTCGACGGTATATCCAGTTGATTATCATATTTTTGTGGTTGAGCAGCGATGTCACTTGTAGCAATCGATGGGACATATAAAGGTTTCTGTGGAGCAGTGTCTATGACTGAGCAATTAACATCGTGGTTTGGTGTTTTTTCCTGAGCATCAAAAAGGGATGATATAATTTCTGAATTATCCTGAGTCATTTCTAAGAGTGATGGTGAGGCACAGGCACGAGAAACTTGTGCTTCAGTTGGTTCAGAAATCGTTAATTCTGGATCAGGTCTATCTGTGACAGAACTTGGCAAAAAATCTACATCTGTGAAGATCGAGTCATCGAATGGATGAATCCCACATTTTCTAAAAGCATTTGTGATATTTATAGGCGTCATTGCGTTTAAATAAGCTTGTCCAACACATTCAGCTACGTGATATATGGTCAGCATTTGGCCTGGGTTACGAAGCAGCCACGAATCAACAGCTGCGTTGTAGAAAGATTTAAATGGTGCATTTAATCCAACATCTAATGGCTGGAGTTTTGCAGTTGTGTGTGGAGGTAAAGTAAGCACGGTAACACCTGAGTTTTTAGCCAGATCCAGAGCTTGTATTGATAAATGGCTTTCGTGGTTATCTAATATTAGAAGTGATGGGTTGTCTTTTGAGGATGAAGTGTGCTTCACAAAATGTTTCATCTTATCAACGAAGAGGTCTGCATTCATCCATCCCGAAGGTGCGGCTAAGCCTAGAGTACCCGGCGGAGCATCATGCAGCATATGGGTTTTGAAATTTTTACGAGGAAACACCATTGCAGGAGGCAAAGCTTGTCCAGATGCGGATATAATGACACAAGTCGTAATCAAAACGCCTCGTTCACCACTGGTAATTTTACACACGTTAAACCCTTTTGGTGCTAGCACTTTTTGTGGCTTCTGGACAGTGGTTGTTGATGTCTCATCCTAGTTATATACTCGCATGCCATCACCGAAGCTATGATGTCGCTGCATAACTTCTTTTAAATTTGAAAAGAATTTTTCAACATTGTCCCTATTAAAGGCTGTGGCTCGAGCTAAGCTACATGGCTCAGGTTTTTTAAGGCTAAGATCTTGATGGCGTGTTCTAAACGATCGAAACCAGTCTTTTCCAGCTATTCCATTTGCTTCCCAAGATATTGGTGTTTTAATTTTGTTGGTTTTTGCCATTTGGTATGCCACTTGACGAACTACTTTTGCCCCGAGCCCATAAAACATTAAGGCGCATTGTTTAATGTAATCTTTTAACATAGTTCCTGGTCCTGGGAAAATACTGCATTGACTTCGTAATTAGGAACTAAGTTAGTGTTTTCATCCGACTGGATTTTTTTAGCGTACCTCCGTAGCGTAGGACATGCCAAGTGACACTCTTTAGCGGCCCTGCGTATGCTTGCACCATCTTTTATAAGCCGAAGTGCTTGCACTATATCATCCTTGCTATGCCCCCCAATCTTTCTTTTCACTGCTTTAGTTCGACCCATCCTGAAGCAAAAAAAGTTGTATCTATTTAACTAATTTGATGTTGAACTTTGGTACACAATGAACTATCAAGCGGTACACACTGAACGACGGTTCAGTGTGTACCCTGCAATACTGAGTCACTGTGTACCACCTACGTTATTTGACATTTGATGTTGAAAAAAGGCAATTGATCAAAGAATATGTTTAAAACATAATAACCATATTATTGCTAGATAGTGACTTTACATGTATGTATATAAAATTCGGTACGAAAAGCTCAGAAAACACGACTTTGAAGAAGAAAAGCAAAACTTACCTATTTTTTACTTTTCGCGCGAGAAAACACAAATCGTCGCACCACACGACCGCTTACAACGGGCGCTCGCCCTCAACTGGAGAGTGAGGGAGACGTAATGAAACACGTTGCTACGTGTCGGTTCCATGATCCGGTAACTACTAGTTTTGAATATAATAATACCGATTCTCTGTGTACCACCCAAACAAGTCAGGGATCGGTCTGAAGAGAGTGTGAGTGACGTTCCCACCTGCACCTGTCGCCTCCCATGTATGTACTGATTCATGTGATATAATATAAGAATGATAGCTGCAGTGGTAGAGGTCTTTGAATCTAACCGGATGAGCTATATCTGTCAACATCGTATCTTTGGGCCTCCTAACATGATCCTACTGCCTACTTTAGTTGGATTGAGAGTGCAATTTTAATATCCGAATGGCTTGTCTGAAGAACAAGCTATCCCTCTCTATATCTCCCTCTCTCTCTCCTTCGATCTAGTAATTAATAGTAGAACTAGTCAGGTTGGACTATGTGTTGATTCTGTGTTGAGTTACTATCTTTAACAGACGGGTTGCAAAAGTGTGCCTATAAGAGCGTTCAGAGTATATTAGGGTCTGGAAAACCAATGGAAATTTGTCCTAATTGAATCGAATAATATAGTCAATTATGATATATCTTGAAAGATTAATTTAGCCACAAGTACATAGGATAATAAATTCCTCCTTCCTATTCCTCCTTCGTTATAAACCTAAGGAACTTATTCTATAAAGAAAAACAAATTTATAGAATAAGTTAATTAAAATCATTTATTTAATACAATCGGTGTTGATTCAGGGGAAGATAGGCAAGTAGTCAGAAATCGAACTAACAGTTACCAAAGGTTTTTAAAAGGTCCGAATGGGACATCATGGTTTAAATTATAATAAAGTACGGTGCATCACTTCAACGCAATTTACTTGTACTACTATCTAGAGTATATCTTTAATTAATGAAAGATCAAGTTCTATTATTTTATTGGTTCAGAACTATGATCTGCCCAGTCATTAGAAGGATTCTAGAGTAGAATCCCGAAATCGGGTATCCAATGTAATTTAAGGTGGTGTATACTCTAAGGAATGTAACATCACGCCCTGTTATTTATTTGTTTAGGGTGATGATAGCTCACAGTCATGACCTCCCGTGAATTTACAGACTGTGAGATAAGTTCTCGTTTAGCTTTGCTTCCCTGCCCCTTCATCACGAAACTGGTGTGTGAATTAACCCTACATCCAACATTAGTAACTGTAGAGCCGATATTTGGGTTCCTATGGCCTTGATATAATAACGGAAAAATCCAAATATCGAAACAAAAAAAAAACCGTTATTCTGCCAACAAATTTTAAAATAAACACGAATTGGATATATACATATAATTCATAATTATACGTATAATAACACAAAGACGGCCCGCAACCGTTCTCTTCAAAACATCCTCAGTCATATTTTGGCTGGAATTCATAATAAAGTTTGACGGAAATTATCAGTTAGCCGTCCAATAAAATTTACATTAGGGACTAATTACATAGACTTTAAATCATCAAATAGCTTGGGTAGCGACACACGCGACCCTCAGTCCTCCGGTTCCCTCTTGTCTCTACAGTCCATGCATTTCTTTATCAGGACAATTATGATAATAACCCCGATTAAATAACCTGCCTCGATGTAATAACCTCGGAAAATGGGATGTAAATACTCGTATGTTTAATTTCTTGAAGTTTGGGGAAGTATCGGATTCCATATTAATAGAGATGTTATTCAATTTACTTATAGAATTTAGACTGGAGTTCGTGGGTGTCGTCCCCGTTAATTATTGTAACTCACGTGACCTGGTTGAATTTTACTCACGAACGATTCACTGTCGTGAATGATTTGATGTAATAGCCGCTCTAGGTGAAATTCGCACTGAGGTTTCAAATTTAAATCTAACATCACTTTTTACAAACAAAAGATAGGAATCAAAATATGCTACACTGCTTCTTTTTAAAACTAATACAGATTATCGTAAAGAGAATTGCCTTGACGTCTCGAGAGTCGCCTCTGTAGTGTCCCCTTGTTCTGTCCTGAACCGATGGATACCTCCTTTCCAACGATCGCCCAGGCCCCGCCCTCGTGTAACCCCAATAAATATCGAGTTATCTGACAGTTTAAATTGTTTTGCTTTCATAAGAATTATTTCGTTCTGCACGGTTGATAACTCCAGCGAAGAAGAGGTACTTTGTCTTATTTTAGACATTTACGCATTACAGATGTGGTGTTTGTTCACTTTCCAATGAAACATGGGAAAGATTTTGGTCCACGTGGACTCGAGTCTTGATAGCCATCTCACAGTAGAGAACAAGAATCACACTGGTCAACACAATAGACTGTGGAAGATTGACGTCACAAAATGGCGGTCTTTGACGTTTGGTTAAAAACAAACATGTTTCGCTACGGGATTTTTCACGATTTTTCAGATTTTTGTTAATTACAGTTGTTTTTAGTCTCAATTTTAATAATGTCTGCCGTTGTGAGCTTGAGTGTAATCGTAGAACAATTTAAAGAAGAAATTTCTGTATTTAAGAAAGGTGAAAAGAGTTATGATAGTGGTCATGTTTCGAGAGTAATTTACGATGGTTCTTTGGGGTTTTTGAGAGACAGATATCTGCATCAATGAAAAATAAAACATATTCAGCAGAGGTATGTGTTGCCGTGTGTAATGTTCTTCATTTTATTCTGGAATTGGCTGGCGATATCAGTTTATTTCATGTTTAATTTTTATTTAGGTTACGTTTGGAAGTAACGGAGACATACGCCTCGTGAGTGGCGACTGTCCTCGGGGGTTGTATCAGTGTCACCACGTAGCCGCCCTGCTGATTTACGCCAGCAAAAATATCAGTAAAACTGATAATGTTTGTTCCTGGAAGGCTCCAACCATAACTGATCAAATGCAGGAGCCTGTAAATGAAATGTACCCTGCTAAAGAATATAAAGCAATCAACAGTCTAGTCAGTAAGGAAGACGAAGCTTTTTTTTTAAGCAAACTGAAATCGTTAAATAGGTGTACCTATGAAAAACATTATAACTGAATAGTCAGTCGCTACAAAGCAATCTACTTAATCAAGATTTTATTTTTAGGTTTTCAGGATTTTATTGGCTTCTTCAAGAAGAGCCTACTCATAGAGATGTTGATTGGAAGACTATTCAGCTAGTTCTTGCTTTATATAGATGTAAAAATGATGTACTGCTCAATATCAAGGTCACCCATGAAGAGATTTTGGCCATTGCACAAGCTACTATCGGTCAAAGACATAATCCTCTGTGGCATGAAATGAGGCTAAGCCGCATTACTGCAAGCAATTTTGGCATTGTGATTGCTGCTGTGCTGCGTACCAGGTACAAATTTGCATTCATTATGCTGAGCTGCAATACAACATCACTACCAACACTTAATTCTGTTTATTTCAGATTTCCTCCATCATTGTTTTCTGCCCTTCTTGGAAAAAAAAATCTGGATGGTGTCAAAAGTATTCAGTGGGGAGTAAACCACGAAGAGGTTGCTGTAAAACTTTTCGAGGAGGCAACAGAGAAGAAAGTCTCTCCGTCTGGGGTTTGGCTTCATAACTCAGGTGCTTTAGGAGCATCACCTGACGGACTTGTTGGAGATGATGCCATAGTGGAGGTGAAATGTCCATTTAAACACAGAATGAGCACTGCAGAAGAAATCCAAAATGATAGGAAATACTGTTTTGATAGTGATGGAAAATTAAAAACAAATCATGCATACTACCACCAAATACAGGGTCAACTGTCAATTTTAAATAGATCAATATGTTATTTTATAGTTTGGACCACAAAGGAAACCATCATTTTGCCAGTAGAAAAAGACCCAAATTGAGAACTAAATATACAACATTTATTGAAATTTATTATTCAGATGTGCGTTGATTTTAGAGGTGAATAATGATTCAAATATTCAAGAAAAGTCAATTTAATTAGCACCCATTACATAATACTCATATCTTATCATTATGCATGATTTGCTTTAAGTTTACATTGGTATGAAAACACTATTTCTTATAATTTTGGATTTGCATCCGTTTTAACATGTTGATTGATTTGACATATTGATTGCGATGATGATGAAGACAGCAAGCTTTAAAATTAGATTTATTTACACTGAATTAACTGTGATTATGTTGTGTATGTAAATAATAAAATAAAACGACTACTGTCCTAAATTTTTAAGTTTTATTTAATCCTAAAATGGTATAGATACAATTATTATTAATTTATTTAATAATAACTAGGCAATGCCCTCAGACTTATTCCTATATATACATATAAATATGCACCTGTTTTTTTATACCAAACATGAGTCATGAACATGAGTAGAATTACATAGATTACATGTACTCTATTTATCCGGATCCTCATTACAGAAACACTGTTCATTTTCTTTTAATAATGAGTACTGCATATTTACCAGAGCTGCACATGTCTGCACGATTTCACAAGCATACATTCTCATGTTGGGTGTTAAGAAATCCAGAATCCTAAATGATTCTAGTCTGGATATTGCCCTCTCTACATGGATCCTAGCCCTTGCAATTTGGCGAGTTGCCAATACTTGCTCTTTTGTAAATTGTGTGGTGGTATATTAACATTTACACCAAGCGGTGCACAAAGGTCTGAGATAAGGAATCCTTTGTCACATAAGATTAGATCACCTGCCACCATGTGTGACAGGATTCCACTGTCTTTGGTGATCACCTTGTCGGATGTAGATCCAGGGAAAAGATCACTGACATAGGTAATGGTTGCATTAGGAGCTATTCCTATTAACACTTTAAATGTGTGCCTCTGTTTGTAGTGTGAGAACACTGCTTTTTGTTCCTTCATTGAAGCTGGAATAGCTATCTCTATTTCTGTGCAATCAAGTACAATTTTGATGTTTGGGAATGGTGCAAAACATGTTGGTATAAAAAAAGTATTCTTCTCTCTACTGGGAATTACTTTCATCATTCCTTTGAACTATATTTCATGAAAAACATTTAAAAATGTGATAAATATATTTTTAACAGTTGTGGAACTAATTTTAAACCTGTATCCTAAATCAAAGTATTGTAGATTCAATCTTAGCTTGTGCATAATAATTGGTCACTGATATTAATTACTTCCACTTTCCAACCCATGAAATAATTTATTTCAAATCTGCCAATAACGTCTACTAGCACTTGGAAGTGGGCAGCTGTGGGCAATCCTGTATATTGAAATACTAATAAATCATCCTCCTGAATATTTTCAAATGACAGCCTACATTCGCCTTTTGCAAGATCTACTTTCAATTTCTGGTTTTCTTGTTTCAAAAAATAATTTTCTGCACTTGTCAATACATCACTGCCACTATTTCCGTTTATTTGGTATATTGTGGGGTGGTTAGCTGAAACATCTTGGATAGTTTCCCGATCAATTGTAACATCTTCAGCAGACATTCGTTTCTTTGTTCTAGAACTGAAATAAATAACATGGTATAAATTCAGGGGTCACTTCACAGATTGGTCCCATTCAGGTGTACATACATATATTTCCAATTAATAGTTCATGTTTGCATTCTATGTTTCTGATTTATCTAGTACTTACCTTTTCCGATTTTCAGGATACATAAGCTCGAACATTTTGTTACTACTGTGTGCAAAAATTGAAGGAACAACATCCTTTTCATCAGCAAAATGGCAACTACAAAGGCGGTCTTCACGAGTAGGGTCTCTATCCTTTCAACTGAAATGAAAAACAATGAGTAAATTAGCAATACAAGTCAACCCAAACACGAGTCCTCAGACTAGAATTATCATAATCGTAATACTACTTACCGACTGAGTGCTTTCCATTTTTTAAAGATTTTTTCATTAGCAGGAAATCTAAAAAACCTGCAGGTTTCTCTTCTGGAGACATGGTTACAACCGGGAGCAAAACAATACGGCATTATATACCTTGCAAATACTCGATAATATAAATAAAATGTAAATCAAAATCAAAATATTTTTATTTCACATAGGCCTAGATGGGCACTTATAAAACGTCGACAAAAAGGTGCACGGTTCGGGTTGGTCGTTTCCTATGGAGAAGAACCGGCAAGAAACTCCATGGTTACTCTTTTCAAATCATTTGGTGTTACAATATTATCATGTTACAGCATTAGTACTTAAGTATGGGGGAACAGCATAGGCCCGACAATAGGTCGTTGCTTACTACACAAAAAAAAAATTAAACAAGATGAAAAGTTAACAAAAGTTAACGAGCATCTGGGAATCTACAAAGCCTATAATGTTCAAACATTCACAAACAATCGGTAAAAAAGAATCTATACAAAGGTAAGAAAATATTGTAAAATAGTAAATTAAACAAGTGACACAAATATTGTCATCAGTGCTGTAACTATTCTGAGCAAAAGATGTATAAATGATTTGAAAACTATCGTAAAGAATCTGGTTAGATAGATGAGAAAAAAATGAGCTTGAGAATAGTTAGAGACATCCACATATTTGTGCCGTTTATGAGCTACCAGGGAAGCCGCATGCGCAGAAGGAATTAAAGCAAAACTTCTTTGTCTTCGACGTAGTCCTTGATTTTGTAATATGCTTTTTTAATAAGGACACGTTTGATGTAATTTTTGATTCCATCAGTCAGTTATATAAATGACTTTGGCAACTTGTTATAAAAGCGTATACTGTTTATAAGAAAAGACTTGCTAGTTTTAGTTAATCTGAATTTAGGTATTACAATTTCGTGTTTACTGCGTGTATTTATATTATGGAAGTCGCTTCTAATTTTGAAAAGCCCTCGATTTTTGCGGACATATAAAATACATTCTAAGATATAGAGCGAAGGCAAAGTCAGTATATCGATCTCTTTAAATTTTTCTCTTAGGGACTCGCGAGGACCCATTTTATAGATTGCGCGGACTGCCCTCTTTTGTAGAATAAAAATTGAGTCAACGTCTGCTGCTGATCCCCACAGCAGAACGCCATAAGACATAATACTGTGGAAATAAGCATAGTATACTAACCTAGCTGTGGCTACATCAGTTAACTGCCTAATTTTCTTTACTGCATATGCAGCTGAGCTTAACCTACCCGAAAGAGTTCTAATGTGCGCGCCCCACTGCAATTTTGAGTCGATAGTAATCCCTAAGAATACAGTTTCCGCTATGACATCAAGTTTTTTGCCGTCAAGATTTAAATTTAGATCCCGTTGTGGTACATTCGGTAAAGAGAACTTTAGACATTTTGTTTTGTTCGCATTCAGTAAAAGATTGTTAGCTGCGAACCATTTTGAGAGAACAGTTAGACTTTCGTTGACATGTAAGACATCCGTATCTTTTCTATTTATTTTAAAAATTAGTGAAGTGTCATCAGCAAATAGAATTATATCCGATAATTTGGCCATCAAATAAGGGAGATCATTAATGTAAACAAGAAATAGGAAAGGACCGAGAATCGAACCTTGGGGCACGCCCATCTTGACTAGAGACCCGGAGGACGTCGCCCCATTTACATTTACTTTTTGCTGCCTGTTTGATAGAAAAAATGAGCTCAAATTACCATACGTTTCTGTGTTTGTTTTTACCCAAATATCAAAATCCGCCATTTTGTGACTTCCACAGTCAATTAATAGAAATTTGTTTTTTTTTTTGTTCCATCGATTAATTGATCCTGAGCTGTTATTTTGAACATTTGTGTCCTAAAATGTTCGAGAACGACTGCATTACAATATTAATAGCACGTGTAAATTGCTAACAGACTTGAGTAATGTTGTGTGACACCTTAAAATTTTGCTTTCATTTTAGCGTTAAAGCTACAAACAATGTTGTATCAATTTGTATCAATTTAACGTCATATTATACACCGGACGGATTTTAGAGTTTACTCTCGGTATACAACATGGCGTACATGATCTGACAGATGCCTGCATAGTCACTGGTGACATCGTACGCTGCAGCAACTTCGTCCCTCATACGGTAAATGGGGTATCGGAGGTTATCAGGTGAAGGGTATTCACCCAACAAATTAACCTGGCCTTCAACTCGTTCAGATGGAGTTAAACGAGCTAAAGCATTATATTTACGTACATTGCCCTCAGGCACACAACGTCGATAGTACTCCTGCAAATCTTCGCCAACAAGCCGGTCTACGGCTCTAAGATTTTGCATTTCATTACTTATAAGTAAGGAGTTTCTTCCACTGGACTTGAAATCGAGTGTACCTCCCACCAACTTCGGAATATACTTCTGTAACGAAGCGAGGAAAGGTGCAATTAGCATTGACTCACGACGGAAGTCCTCATATAGATTATAACGCTGAGGCATTATATCATCGGGATTCATTAGGACATCATTTTCCCATATTGCTCCTGGTAACGGGCTATTCTCATGAAATCTACGCCTTACATTCTGTGCAGTCTGCGGATTTGCCAAGAACTCAACGGTCTCTCGCAGTGTAGTAAGGAGTAAGTTCTCCGGCCGAGGAATGCGCACGCCGTGTCTATTGACGGGGTCGGCGGCAACGGCAGGCACGTAGATTTTCTCTTCATACTTCAGGTAGCCTATGGCATTGATAATTCGTCGTATAGGTTCTGGTACGACGGTAATAGATGATGCTGCTCTCAGCATGTCACTATTCACGCCGGGAAGCTTGATGTGTTCGGTGAGTCGCGGGACCACTGGCAGGTCGGTCTTGATGGCCTCAAGTTTCACTTCGAAAAGGCCTAGGAACACCCTGTACATAGCATAAATGTTGGGGATTCGGATGGTATCATGATAAGAGATGGAGATGAAAGTAAGATGACATAAACTCAATCCAATCCCTCTAGTAGTCACAGAAAGTGTGATTGCCTTCAGGGTCTGCTGTTCACTAAGACGTGCAAGTGCGTCCTCCTCATGGGAACCGACAAAGAGTTGTTTTCTTATATCTTCGTGAAGATTTTGGACCGTTTCGTGGCTCTTTGTACGCCGTATCTGGTCGACGCGTCCGCGTTGGTAGACCTGACGGCCTCTACTCTGTCGTCCCCTGCCTCGGTGTTGGCTGGTAGAAGTATTAGTGCTCGGTAAAGTATCCATTGCGTTCAGCATGGGGGTCTGCAATCAGGGAACCCAAAAACTGGAACAATGTCAAGACTATTTATCACCTAGTTGTATTTTTGATTGAATAAAATTGTAACAATTGTTTTAATGTTGAGGAATTATGAGTATAACTGTGTTAGTAAAGTAAGTGTAGTAAACTTGTTGCACTATCTGAGTTAAGTAATATTATTGCAAACATAACATGCAGTTAATCTGTTTAGTTTGCTTGTACTATGTACATCGGAGACAGCAAACTGGCCGCACTACTCTGCCGTCGTACAGTTTATAACTAGTACGGAGGGTAGTTACCTAATTTGTTTGTCACAAAACTAGCCAATAAGTTTCAAATACCTACCATCATCAATTTATTGCAAAATTGTTTTTTTAGACGCGATATACATGTTGTTATACAAGGTGCAGTTTTGGATCTGCAAAACATTTTAGGAGGTAATTATGTTAGTGATTCTCGACCCGAATCAACAATAAAATGGGCAGGTATTTTTTTTTCATTTTATTCTTATTTACGGAAATCGGTAAGTGTGAACTCCCCTTTTTAAAACGCAACCAATCTGTGCGTGTCCTTAAACTGCGCTTTCACACACACAAACAAACGCAACCGACATTTCTTTCATGAATCCAAAGCACCAATCACCGCCCGCTCCCTCTCCCCCGCCACGCCCCCGCGGCCATCGCAAACGCATAAATCGGGTCAATTTATTAGTGTATTTGATGACGCCGGTATGTGCATACGCTTGCAAATTCCGCCCCTCAAGTGCGCCTTCGATTAACGGTCGGGATAGGTACCTACTACCTAGTTGTAAAGATGACGGACCAATACTCCAATGTAGAGTTGGTGGAGATGGTCCGCTTGTATGCCATCAGTCGAGACAATGTATCTCGAGCCATCGAAATGTTCTCGGAGTTATTCCCCAATCGGCAACGTCCCTCACACAGGGTAATGCTGGCTGCTACGCAGAGACTGCGCGATCATCGGCAGTTCGACGTTCCCCAGCATGCTGAAGGTCGCGGCAACGAAGGCCTGCCTGTCGCCTTGCAGGAAGATATCCTGGAATTCTTCCGGCGAGAGCCACGTGCAAGCACGCGGGAGGCTGGTCGACGGTTTGGAGTGCACCACTCCACAGTGTGGCGGCTACTGCACAAAGAAATGCAGCATCCTTTTCATTACCGCAAGGTACAGGATCTCAAAAGTGCAAAAGTGATCAGTGCTTTCGACACAATAAAAACGAATGTGTTTGTGAAAGCTGAAGGAAAATCAGCAACGTCGTGCTAGACTGTGCCTGGAGTGTGACGGTGGAAACTTTGAACAATATCTCCAGGTAACATAAGTAGGTAATTTATTTATTTATTTGTACATAGACAATAATTTGTAAATACGATGTTAGCTAAATCAACTTGATTAGTGTAAATAAGTTGATTTAAAATGTTTAACTACGCCAAAAATACCTATCAGACAAAATGAATCACCTAAAATCCCTAACACATGGGTACCTACCCACTTAACTAGCACAAATTATCTTGATGTATTTCTGTCGGTCCTCAGCCCGTTAAAAAGTAGGAAGGAAAATCTTAAATCAACCAATTTAATCTACAAATAAAAACCGTCCTTGGGGCTGAATTTACCTACAGAGCGCGCCGACTGCGCCGAGTACCTACATGCCTTATTATTATTAGGTGCCTACCTAAATCCCGCGCACGCGCTCGCGATCGCAATGCAACGCAATGCGCGGTCGAGTGCGGACGTGTTTGCGCTGCTCGGTACGAATATTATATTCACGTGTCGCGCGGCTTTAGCCGTTGCCCGGTTGTCGTCGTTATGAGTTCACAACCACTCATAGCCAACGAAGTCTTGGCGTTCATCAAACCTGCCATCGACTACATGGACGAAGTCAGCATCTTGCAGATCTGCAAGTCCAGTTTCAAGGAGGAGGAGATCAGCAGTGCCAAGCTGCTGCTGTTCCAGTCGCTCGGCAAAGTCGAGCAGATGCAGTCCCGCCGGAGGGATGGTGGCCAGAAGTGTGTGCAGGACATCATCACGTTGATGAAGAGCACCGACCCGGACGACGTGCCCGCTTTTGTGGCGAAGGAGCTTCATAAGCTGCCCCCCGTCACGTTTGACCACGTCGACGTCACCAGGTTGCTGAAGGACATCACAACTCTCAAGGCAAGCCTGGCCGAGGTGCAGTCCACGTTGGAGATGTCGAATAACACCATTGGTGAGCTACGGGCCGAAGTGGAGTTGTTGCGCAGCGCCGTTACGGTAAATAGGTCACCTGACGCCACCAACGTGAGCACGTGTCGCGAAGCAAGAAACGCTAGCGTCGGCAGTTTCGAGTCGGCGAGCTCTACTACGTCACCCGCTGCTGATACTGCACGCGTTGCAACTTGCGCCGCCGCCGTCGCTGACTCTATGCCGGTCGAAACATTGACTTGTGTGGGTACGTTGACCGCTAAACGTGCCTACGCTGATATCGTCGCCACGCACAAACCTGTGTCGCAGGCCAAGAAGGGGGAAAAGAAGAGCTGCTGTGAACCTGCCAACAGGGCTTCGAAACAGCAAGGCCCAGCTACGGGCACGTGTGACAAGGAGGGCTTCGTGAAGGTAGAGAGGAAGAAGAGGAACAAGCCCCCTAGTCGGAACCAGTGCGGGACCGCACTGGCAGGACCCAATGGGCTGCGTCCGGCAATACCAACGACGCAGCTTTATGTGTCCCGGCTACATCACACCACGAAGGTTGAAGAGATCGTGGAGTATGTCCGATCGAAGACCAGCTGGACCTTGAGGGTGGAGAAGTTGGAGTCGCGCCATAACACGAATTTCAAGTCGTTCGTGGTGCGAGTTCCGACTCATCATATTGAGACCTTCCTCAAGGAAGAGTTTTGGCCGAAGGGTGTCATGTATCGACGTTTCCGCGGAAGGCTACGTGACACCACGCAGCGCAACACGACGCCGTCACTTCGTGTAAAATAGTTATATTTTCTGTATTTTTTTTTTTTCTGGTTTTTATAAATATGTATGATAGTCTTTAAGGTATTTATGTTATGGGTCTTAGTCACCTGAAATAAATGATATATTATTATTATTAGGTGCCTACCTAAATCCCGCGCACGCGCTCGCGATCGTAGTTTCACAATTGTGCAACAGGATCTGCTTACGTGCTTTGTAAGGTTTATTTATCTCCGCCTATCATTTTATTCATCAGCTGATAGGTAACTAACGACCCCAACGTGATCTTTTTTTGCCGCAGTTGTATCTACTTCCTACTATTATTATTTATCGTAATAGCCCAGTGGTTAAGGCTTTCTCCTCTCATGCATGAGGTTGCGGGTTCGCAACTGAGCAAGTACCATTGTGTTATTTTTTAAATTCATAATGATGTAAGTACTTTTTAAATTTATCTAGGACATCATTGAAATCCCGTGTTTCGGTAAGCACTTAATTAAAGCCCATGGTTCGAATTGATTTGTAGCTCTCGGACGGTCGTTAGGTACCACACGGGTCGGTACGGGTCAACGACCTTACAGCCCTGCCGTATGGTCGTTGGTACGGGTAGTCAAAAGCTAGAAAGTCAGACAATTAGTCTAACAAATGGGTATCGTGTTATCAAGTAACTGGTTTGTTGAGGTCTGATACGCAGTCGCCCTACGTGATTCACTGGCACTCCATGTAGTGAGCTGCATACAGTTAAACTGAAAGCCGACCCTAACATAGTTGGGAACAGGCTCGGCAGATGGGCCACGGCATTGTAATGATGCTTAAAAATGAGTTATTATTTAGCGAAATTTTAAACAATAATGTAGGTACCTACATTGTGATTTTCAAATTCGAACTACATCTAAGGTAAAATTATTTGCTATAAGTTGCTGTAGCTACAACAACTTGTACAGATCGCGGCACGTTGGTTGAACCTTCGATGCGCAGTAACAGATTTTCGAGTCTAATCGAAATGCGGTATGACGAGCATCGCGGGGGCTCCCCGTAACCATAGCAACGACCTTCATTGTAGTTTAACGTACGTGCCGCGTTCGTTTCATAGAAATGTGGGCGGAGACTCGTACAGGCTGACGTCACTGGTCATCGCATTCACGCACACAGTGACATGACGCGCGATACATCGCAATGGGTGATTCTGTTTTTTTGAAGAGGGTTATAAAGAGAGTTATTCTGAAAAACAATAAAATTGAAAAATCGAAAAGAAAAAGTATTATTGATTATTGACTTGGTATCGTATTGTTATATGATTATTTACGAGTCTCATAACAACCTCCTGAAATGTTTTGCAGGTTCAAAACTGCACCTTGTATAATTGTAAACATAGGCTAAGTTTAACGGAAAATAAAGTTTATAATATGTTTATTGACCTGCTGGTTACTTGGATAAATACGTGACACTCAGAAAGTTTTGCGACACTAAAAAAAATTGTTCTACAGGTACATATATTTTTATTAAATCTTTTCAAAGTACTCTCCACCAGCCTCTACACAAATATTCATGCGTCTGAACCAGACCTCCGGACCTCCTTCTGCGAAGCAGTCATGCTAGCGAAGGAGGTGGCGAGACGTGAGAGGGAGAGAACCTCACGTCCCAGCCGCCGCGGGAGACGCACCGGGCGTCGGGGGCCACGTGGTGGCCCCCGGCCACCGTAGACGCGGGCCTGTGGACGGTGGGCTATGGGCTAGCTCGCCGTCCGTCCGTCTTATGACGACAGGCCGTGTCGACGGCGCGTTCGTGTTCCACGCGCGCCTCAAAGAGAGTCAGCAAACAGGAAGGGGTCCGTAAGGGCCGACGCCTGCCAGGGTTGCGGGACTGTTCGAAAGAGATACCGCGGCCCTGGAACACAAAGGGCAAAGGAAGGAACATGGATGGGTTTTAGTCAGTAGAAGTCTGACACTCCCTCCTGCTCAGCCCAGAGCGGGAGGGGTTATTTGATGATTTCCCATCGGTAAAAAAAAAAAAAAGGTTGGTCGACCGCGCCTAAATTCGTTATACAAACGTTACACGGTTGCCTTGGAGGGGCCTTCATCCATAAATGCCTTTTGAAGTCTATCGAACGATTCATCCAGTTTCAGGCGACACTTGAAATCGTAAAAAATCATAGCTCTAAAATGTTCCCGGCGCAGATCCATTTTTCAGTAAGACACGATACTTTGAATTGGCTCGCAAAAAATGTGGAGGGAAATTTTGAAAATGGAACACACATATTTTTACTTACAAGTAATCATATTTTCGAAAAAGATTCTAACTAGCCAGTCTCCCATATATAAAAACTATTTATCGCAATACTTTCTGAGTGGCCTGGTACGTAGAGCTTTTCTATCTAGAACTCTTCAGAACTATTTGAACATACTTTTTGCATGAGATCAGAAAAGTGTTCGGTAGTCATTTCATCTACTCTTAAAGCGTTCAATATATTGTCAAATTTGTCGCAACCTTTTTGTCTCATATTCTCTTTAAGCTCTTAAAAGAGAATAGGCGCCCCAAATGTGTTGCCAGAACCATTCTTGCTGGTTGATCGAATACCTGGTTAGCTCTCACCGGAGGCAGTTGCAATAGATCGCCGTGCAAGAGCATATTCAGATCACCAAACATTTCTTCACTTCACTATCGGCTATCACGAAGAAAAATTCCTTTTAAGCAAATATTTGCACTTCGGATTGATGACATTTCTCTACAAAATAATAAGTTAATGCCCGAAATAAGGTTAAGAACAAAGTACGAGTAAAATAGTATTTTAAAGACAAAAAGTTTCGAAATTAATTTTGCGGGTAAAATTACGGTGCGCTACCTGAAAATAAAGTCGTAGATTCTTTGGTTTTTTTTTTTTGGTACGTATGAAGCTTTCTTAAGGGGCCGGGGAGTATGAATTTGCCCATACAAACGTAATACCAAAATCATTTTCAGTTTGAGCATATTTCCACCTTAATATGCTGTTATTCGGAACAAGATGGTAATTACCTAGGTTTCTATTGTTTTTTTTGTGCAAAATACTTACCAAGAGCGAAATTTAAACCAATTGAATTTCTCAAATTTTCACAGTTTAAATACGATGTTTTCATCTCATCTGTTCTATTTTAAAAACGGTAGTATTTGTAATATTGTTCAAATGGAAACATGTCTTATATTGTTAAGTTACATAATATAAAAAAAAATGGAAATGCATTGAGTTTTCATTCATCATATTTGGTATTACGGCACACATTCAAATTAATCACAAATGTTCATCGGAAGTCGTGCTATCGCATCAAGCATTGAGCTAGGGTGGGGCGCGGGGCGCGGGACAGAACATTTTGGATGTGTTGAGTATAGTGACAAATGTAAATGTGTGCGTGCGCACCTCGCCACCCGGCCGGGCCAGGCAATTCGTTCGTCAGTGTTTAGACGATTACTTGATTGCATTGTGTGCGTGCATATTTGTTTGCCAATTGTATCGTAATATTTCTGACACTTCTTGAACTATGCTACGGATTTGGATTTAGATTTGCCTTGTGATTTGGAATCGAGAAACCTACCTACCTACTTTATTACGACTTTTGTTTTGTTTACGGACTTCGATATTTGCTTACGATTTGGTTAAATTTAGGTTACAAAACAGGTACATAAACATAATTATATAAAGGTTAGCAACATGGACTCAACGTTGGGATGTATCTCACAGTAAGTATCTAGGTACCTACCTTTTTGTTTTCATCATTTTTTTAAACTCAGACCAAGAGAATACCTGCCTACCTACGAGTACACATATTTTTTCTCGTTCATAATCGAAATTACATTACACGAGGTTAGGTACATAATGAATTAGATGTGTTTAGGATTCAAATGTCCGACTAATAGGTTTCATTCATAATCATAACTTATGGGTACCTACATAACGACTAAATAAATATTATGATTTATTTTACAAGCTAGTTAGATTTCGGGAGCGGAGCGGCGAAAATAAAACGTTGTTATAACTAAGAGTTTTATTAGAAACGACCCGAGCTTACAGATTTTGATGCAAGACTGCTTATTCTACCTAGCCTAATACATACTTAGAACTTAATACTAAGCTGGTGGTCGCTGGCGCCTGCACATCCCGTCATGTCTGGCTGATAAAGACAAAAGTGCAGCGTACGAGCTTATGGCTCTACCACAGCGACAGATAAGGTGAGTTCAGAGAATGTAACTCCTCCCCCCTTGGACCGAAGTTATCGGAAAAACAGAGATTTTCCAAGAACTTCGAAAAAATAATAAACTATAAAATGACAAAACTTAAAGTAGTTAAAACGATTCTAGGATAACGTGAAGATAACATTCACATATTTTATAACTAATGTAAGAGGAGTAGAGATAGAGTCATAGAGTTATGACACTAATAGTACAGGTCTCTGAATAACTCTATTTTCCTCAAGTTGAGTAGGATTGTCTTCAACACCATTCGAACGACGATCCTGCCTTTTACATATTTTCCTTATAATATACTTATACATAACTACAGCTATTAACAATAAAAAGACGATCGCGTACAGAGAGTAAAGAGCGGCACTGACACTATTACTGTTAATTTCACTGAATGCACTGATTTCACTATTCGCACTATTCTTCAGAAGGTAATTTAGTTGGCGTATATCATCCAGGTTAACTCCTTTCAGGTTTACAGGTTCGTGGCGTTAGAGGTCCGTCTTATGACGACAGGCCGTGTCGACGGCGCGTTCGTGTTCCACGCGCGCCTCAAGGAGAGTCAGCAAACAGGGAGGGGTCCGTAAGGACCGACGCCTGCCAGGGTTGCGGGACTGTTCGAAAGAGATACCGCGGCCCTGGAACACAAAGGGCAAAGGAAGGAACATGGATGGGTTTTAGTCAGTAAAAGTCTGACACTCCCTCCTGCTCAGCCCAGAGCGGAAGGGGTTATTTGATGATTTCCCATCGGTAAAAAAAAAAAAAAAAAGGCTACACGGTATATCGTCACATCCTCGTCAGCGCAATGATATACCGTGTAGCCCTCAACAAACATGTTGTTTCTAAGCCCCAAACAATATTTTGTAGCATCACGAAACATTGAAATTTTGTAATCGTCTTCGATGCTCCGCCTTAAAGAAGCATGTACCTGTTCAATGTATTTTCTTCTTGTCGGCTCCATATTCAAGTTATTTTTTACTTTTCATCTTTGAAGGAAGTCGAATCTGAACACGACAGCCCTTAACAAGCATGTTGTTTCTAAGCCACAAACAATATTTTGTAACATCACGATTCGTTGGTAACATATTACCACGTGCGGATTAAACCCGCAAGCCAAAGGGAGATCCAATTGATTGCGTTGAATTTATACATTCTGAGGAGGCTTGCTGGCACGTCCTCTCGCCATCGCCAGTTTGGAATTTTGTAATTGTCTTCGATGCTCTACCTTAGCGCAGCACATACCCGTTCAATGTATTTTCTTCATGCCGGCTCCATATTCATGTTATTTTTTTTACTTTTTCACCAGAGGAAGTCGAAACTGAGCACGACCCCAGGAATCTGAACACGACCGCACTCAACAAGCACTTTGTTTCTAAGTCACAAATAATGTTTTGTAACACCACAATTCGTTGGTAACATATTACCACGTGCGGTTTTAAACCCGCAAGCAAAAGGGAGATCCAATTGATTGCGTAGAATTTATACATTATGATGAGGCTTCGTGGCACGTCCTTTCGCAAATGTTGAAATTTGTAATCGTCTTCGATGCTCCGCCTTAGCGAAGCATATACCCGTTCAATGCATTTTCTTCTCGCCGGCTCCATATTCATGTTGTTTTTTTCACCTTTGAAGGAAGTCGAAACTGAGCACGACCAAGCATGTTGTTTCTAAGCCACAAACAATATTTTGAAACATCACGATACGTTGGTAACATATTACCACGTGCGAATTTAAACCCGCAAGCAAAAGGGAGATCCAACTGATTGCGTTTCAGCTAGATGGAGCCACTTGTCACACATCCAACGAAGTCGAGTCCCTGCCGGTGGTCAAAGAAATGTTTCCGGAAAAGCTGATTTCCAGACGAGGCGACATCCCATGGCCACCCAGGAGCCCAGATCTGTCCCCAGCAGACTTCTTTTTATGGGGGTATTTAAAGAGTCGTTAAGCCGTCGAAGAAGAACGAAGATTGACGTAGTATAGTTCGTTCTTTGCTTGAATCCTTGTCTAGCTTTAGGCTTAGAGATCGCAGGCGCATTCGGTCTTTTGAATTTTCCAGGGAACACCTTCGATACTCCTCCTTGTTCTTTTATTAAATCAGACAGCTGGGATTCAGCGAAAAGGTGAGTACTCGATGGTGGAATAACGTGCAGCAGTTCACTGATTGTTTTATTTTGAGGTTTGTATAAAGCTCGTCTTTGTTCGATGGTTTTGGCTCTTTTCCCACACGTATATTGCAGCAAAGAGTCTGATATTTTTCTAAACGGTGATTTTTCTTTGTTTAGAAAATTCTTACTAAGATAAGTTTTCACATCAGGTGGGGCACTAGCATACGTTTCCTCAAATGCTATTCGCTGCTGTAATAGGCCGTGGGTTATGGCTCCCAGAAACAGGTCAGTGTTTTCCAGGGTAGACACTAATTGCCATGGAGGAGTTAATGTTGCTAAGTGCCCATTAACTTTAAGTGATGTGGACACAGGCGATGCCTGAAACATCTTTTGCACCTCTGCGTAACGAATGTTGTGCCAACCGTCGGTATCTAATTTTTGGCATTTCATACCGGTTTCGGCCATTTTGGCGGATGCTTTGCTAAGTTTCGCTTCACTTTCCTTAGTTTCAGGTGCGAAATCAAGCAAGGGTTCGTCATGATCTTTTGGCTCTTCGTCCTCCGCCAGGGGTGGTGCAGTCCAGGAGTCTTCAATGTCTGAACTCCTTCCACGAGCTTCAGAGTCAACTTCGGAGCTTGCCTGACTACGGCTTGTAGACTCTTTAGGTGCTGAGAAATGTTCTGGCGTGTGACGGGTTAGGCCATAAGTGATTTCACACAGCCTACCCAAGATCTCGTTTTGTTGCCGCATATACTCTGACAGGGACTCAGCAGAATGACTATCATCTGCGAGTCTTTGTCTCTTTCGGTGCTGCACAGGGTCAGACGTTTGCTGTCGTTTGGAGGCAGCAGAAGTGCTCGAGGCAACAGATGGTGTGTTTTCCTCGTTCGCTTCCGATTTCAGAATATCAGATGCCTCTTTGCGTGATATCAAGTGTTTCTTCAACCCTGGGAGCATAGCTTCAAACTTATTTTGTGGCCCGTTAGGGTGGACTTTCACCATTATGGATAGAGGTTGGTAAATAAGGGCTAAGCCAATTGGCCACTCTAAAAGTTTTCTTTTTACAGTTTTGTACCGGCGTTCACTGAATGATTTTTCACAACGGAAGACTCTGGCAAGGCGGAGCGTTGGCACGGCAAAACATAGACGTGCCTCAGTGTCGGGAGTAAGAGTTTCGCCGAAGAGGTCTTTTGGTGTAACGCTCTTGACCATCCAATCCTTCCAACCATCAGGATAAAGAGCTTCTAACGTATGTATCAGCGCGTGAAAATGAGTTTCATCCGCTGGCGAGGGCTGCCAATCTATCAGCTCCCTCATAGTCGTTGTCTGACATCGGCAGCAGACAAACGAAAAGACAGGTGACATCTCTGATAAAAATAACTACAGGCCGATCTCATTAGCTACAGTCATCGCTAAGGTATTTGACAGCATGCTTAATTCTCACTTAAACAAGGTAGTAACTTTGCACGACAATCAGTTTGGGTTCAGGCCCAAGCTGTCCACTGAGAGTGCAATACTTAGCTTAAAGCATGCTGTCAAGTATTACACTTACCGCAATACTGCTGTTTACGCCAGTTTCCTTGAAGTGCTGTGGCAAAAGTTACGCGACCATAAAATTGCACCTGAAATAGTTACCATCTTCCAGCACTGGTACGGCAACCGGGTCAACTACGTGAAGTGGGCGGGAGCTCTGTCGGACCCGTACAGGTTGGAGTGCGGGGTGAGGCAGGGTGGCCTGAGCTCACCAACGCTCTTAAATCTGTACATGAATGAGCTTATTATTATTATTTATTATTATTGTCGCGCTCAGCAGCCGCCATGTTGGATGCCATGTCGATGATGTTTGTTTTAATAACATCAGTTATGCGGACGACATGGTGCTGCTGAGTGCGTCTGTGGGTGGTCTCAGGGAGCTCATGAGCATATGCGAGACGTACGCTCACTCACATGGTCTCAAATACAACGTCGCGAAGAGTGTGCTTATGGTCTTCCAAGCTGGGTCCAAGGGTCTGATGGAGGTTCCTCCGGTCAAGTTGTGCGGCGTGCCCTTGGAGCGCGTTCAATCTTTTAAATACTTGGGCCATATTGTGACGCCTGACTTGAAGGATGACGCCGATATTGAGCGGGAACGGAGGGCGCTATCGGTGAGGGCGAATATGATAGCTCGCAGGTTTGCTCGTAGCTCCAAGGAAGTCAAAGTCACCCTATTTCGAGCCTACTGCACTGCATTTTATACGAGCAGCCTGTGGGTGTCATACACGCAGAAAGCCTATGGAGCCCTCCCAGTTCAATATAATAATGCGCTGAGGGCATTGCTGCGGCTGCCTCGCTTCTGCAGCGCGTCGGGGATGTTCGCCAGTGTGCGCGTAGACTGTTTTTATGCCACTATGCGCAAGAGGGCGGCCTCGATAGCGGGCAGAGTGAGGGCCAGCGGCAACAGTCTCCTCACCGTCGTCGCTGACAGGTTAGACGGGCCATTCATGCGGCATTGGTTGGCCCTACATGCGCCCATTTTTAGGGATTGGGGTAGATAATTTGTGTATTTTATTCTTGTTTTCGATTGTTTTTATTTATTATTAAATTTATGTTATTGACAGGTATTAATATATTGCATCTAATTGACTTTGTTATTTTAAATTATTATGTTAAATTAATTGCCTCATTTTCCTATTTTGAATTATTATTGTTGACTTTGTGTATGTTATTTAATTATTATTATTTTATGTTTATTGAATTGTTTTGTCGAATTTGTGTACAACCTGTATGGATATTTATGTCTGATTAAATAAATGAATTGAATTGAATAAGGTCACTCCCTTGACTACAGAGTTATATTTAATTAGTGAAATTATAGAAACTTATAAGTTTACGTTGAACAATTTATACAATTAATGCAGTATGACTAATGCTAAAATCAATACACAATTTCTATTGTTCTAGAGTTATGGGCTAACATGCACAACTATTACTGCCTACCAACTAGTAGAACAACCTAAAAGGCTGTGACATGTGGCACAAAATAACCTGTGCACCAATTACAATGTGCTTTAATTGTACTCTAACTAGATAGGTACACTTATTATTTAGGTTAAAAATTTAGGTTCAATCACCATTAGACCATGCGGTCCTTATTATTATTTAAATTTTAATCTGTTGTGATTACATTCATGATTTTCCAGGCTTCACGTTGGGCAGACAAATTTTTAGGTTAATTTTCCTTACTTCAACCAGCTTTACCCAGCGGTTATGGCATGAGACTTCAGGGAGGAATGCCTGTGAGAAAATCAAGAATGAAACGCCAACACTGCGGTCATACAATGGTTTTAATTTTCACTTATACCAGTTCATAGGATGATGGTCTTCTTCTTAAGACTTGTTGTTGAGATCACAAAAGACAGTTTTACACTTAAAGTTTATGTAACGGTACCATGCCCTGTTTCATATCAGGGAACACAGAGTTGCACTCAGTTGCCTGCGTGGTGATGCTCGGCTTGTCTTCAAATTAAGGGCAGCATGTCAAGCCTTGTCCAAGTTTAGAAGGGTCAGCAACCGTACCTGTCACGGAATTAACAAACACACCATCCCGTCAGGTTCACCTCATTGTATGACCATTTTCTTTATATACAGGGTGGAATTTTGTAATGCCACCTGGAGGGAAAGTACTCTTAATACTGCAGATAAAAAATTTTACTCAAAGGAAACATTCCTTTATTTTTGAATAGAAAGCAAACTGCATTCAATGATTTTCGAAAATTCTCTTCTCCCACACCCGGGAATCGAACCGGCTAAAATCTGAAAAAATTGTACCCTGTACTTTTATTGCATCGATCGTTAGGGTCAATTATAAGGATTAAATCTCTCTAACAAACATGATAAATTAAATGAAAGGAAATGCGTTGGCGGGCGGTGCGCTTGCAAACGCGCTTGTGAGTAATCCACACATTGGGAGGTCGTTCAGTATGGTTTGGTTCGAGCCAATGTGCGGACGGATTCAAAATTGATGTTGAGTCGCTAACAGCTGCAGCTGTATATTTATTCACAGCTTATAATTACTTTGTAAATGTGTACAAGAAAAGGGTGATAAAAAAGAAATGGCAAAAAAGAAGGTGGTGGATGTTATCAATACATCGAAACAGAACAAGGTAAAATAATTTTGATTAATAATATGAAAAATATATATGAAATAGGTAACTACAAATTTTGTTGACAATGTATGATGAATATAATACTACAAATAAATTTTCGATGTGGGTCTCATACACAAAGTTGATTATTATCATGAGTAATACAGCAGCAGCTTAGCAGGCTGTCAGTGAATTAAAAATTACCCTATATAGGTATACATTTTAAACCTTTGTAGTTTACATTCGCGAATCAATTTTTTTATTTGTTGCAGGAGTAGTATGGATAAACAACTAGCAGAACTGCTCGCAGAGCCATCAGGAGAGTTTGATAATTTTGTTCGGATGTCATTTAGTGATTTTGAATACCTGCTACAAAAAATATCTCCAATCGTTGCCAAACAAGATACAAATTGGAGGGATGCGATTCCTGTGAAAATATGACTGGCTGTGACATTAAGATATTTAGCTACTGGTGACTGTTACAAGAGCTTGCACCATACTTTTAAAATATCAAGTCAAGTTATATCTAAAATTATTCAAGAAGTATGTTCGACTCTCAATATAGTTTTGAAGGATTTCGTAAAGGTAAATAAAACTATTTTAATTTCATTACAATTACTGTTTATTATAAAAATAACAAGGTACTTATTATTACTATAAAATTCGCAAGTAAGTAAAATTCAACAGTAGGTATATTTTTCTTCATTCTTGTTCCGTGCACGCGTTTTCAAATGCTTCGAGCAAGATATTAGTTGATCCCGGTTGAACTATTTCTTGAGATATTACATGAACCTTGCTGGGTACATATTGACTCTCATGCAATATTTCTTGATGGAAGCTTTGTGATGATGAAGGGCGATTTGTTGTTAGCTGTTGATAATAGTACTGACTAGACTGTTGATCGACCGGTAATGTCTGATGTGATATTTCTTGCGTTGTTGGTCTAGTGTGGGAACTGCGTGATGATGAAGGACGATTGATTATTATTTGCGGAGATGTATCAGAGTACAAAGACGGCTGTTGAATAATGTGTGAGCTCGGAGAGATGTTTCGTGGCAGCGAATCATTCGAGTACAGGTCGCGCGATGATTCTAGATCGCTCGAGGAAAGTAGTGGGGGCAATCGGCGCATGTGTACAATCGTGCACTGAAATTCTTAGCGTGTTATTAAGCATTTTTTATTTCGTATTTTTGAACTTTAGTAACTTAACATACTAATATTATAAAAGTGAAAGTGAGTTTGTTTGTCTGTTATATCTTCACGCCTAAATGGCAAAACCGATTTTGATGAATTTTGATACAGAGAAAGTTGGGACCCTGGAGACGGATATAGTTTATGATAAGTTGATAACACTAGTTTTTACTTGTAATTTATCTTGCAAGTAGGTAAATTAAGAAAAATTAAAAAACAAAAGTAAACAGTACTTAATACGTAAAATCACACGAAAATTATTCATCCGGCAGTGGTGATATTCCTTCCATTAATTCATCTTGGGATGTTGAAGTAGAAGGTTGAGGATGGAAGCACGAACGTAAGGGCACTTCATTGTCGTCAGACATTTCGGAGTCATCATCATCACTCTCTTCGCTGTCGGAGCTGTCATCAGTAACACGAATAATAAACTGTTCTGTCATAAGATCTATAATGTGGTCACTTTTTGCGTATTCGTCTTCTACAGATTGGTTTTATTACACAAGATCTCCCACTCTCTTGCTCCCATTAAGTTAACTTTTTCTTTGACAAGCTCAATAGCATTATTAAGATTCCATTTTACGTTTTTGCTACCCACATACTGCTTAATCATAGACCATGCCATTTCGATGGGGTTGAGATCGGGGTGATACGGAGGCAGTCTCAGAATGTTGTGATTGTGTTCAGCCAAAATCTTGTCAATAGAAAACGTTTTAAATTGTTCTTTGTGTGTTTTTATTAACTAAAAAAAATAAATAAATATCGCTGGACATTACACACAGCGCCATCTAGGTGCCACACTAAGCAACGAGGCTAGTGTCGTGGACACCAGATAGTTGATACTACTACATAGATACTTTTTTGTTTGTAAATACATACTTATTATACATATAAACATCCATGACTCGGAAACAAATGTCCATGCTCATCACACAAACATTTGCTCCTACCGGGATTCGAACCCGGGACCCTAAGAACGTAAGGCAGCCTCACAACCGCTGCGCCATTCGGGTCGTCAATTAACTGATACAATTGTGGTTTTAACATGTCGTCATCGTATTCTATACCATTTTCGGACAGCCAGGCTTGCATATCCGCTTTTCTGGTGTTTGAAGTGGGTGCAAGGTCATACTGCTTATTATGATAGGCAGCGTTATCAACCACGACAACAGAATTGGGTGGAATATTAGGAATTAGTTGTGTTTTTAACCAGTTTTCGTAATTCTCGTAATTCATGTTGTCGTGGTAGTCTCCTGATTTTCCTCCAACTTTAAATGTGAGCAACGCATTTGGAACAAAGCCCGCCTCGGATCCAGCATGTACGATGACCACACGTTGTCCCTTAGAAATAGGCGTTTTAAGGCCCTTGGTTGAACCATCTGTCCAAGCTTTGGAATTAGAATGTGATGAATCCACATACGATTCATCCGTGAAAATTATTGGTCGTCCTTCTTCACGATATTTTTTTAGTTTTTTTAGGTACTCGATTCGTTTGAGTCGGATGTTTGTGGTTTCTATCAAAACCTTCCTGTTATTTTCGGTCTTTTTCCATTTAAACCCCAATTCTTTAATAATCTGACGTAGACTAGTTTTAGAGCCTTGAAAATTGATATCTTCCTGTAACTTTTGTCTTAGTTTTTCTGCTGTAGGAATTTCTTTATTAGTTAAGTGAAAGTTATGAATACATCTTTTTATGACTCCTTGGTCAAAATTATCAATGCCCGTTATCGGTTTTGCGCGCGGTCTTTTCTTTCCAGGAGTTCTAAATACCGTCAAAAACTCGGAATTTGCGGCTTGTGTGGTAATTCTCCTGACTGTTATCACAGATGTATTTGTTGCTAGTGCTGTTCTTTTTTGTTCTTGTTTCAAATTACTCATAACTTGTTGTAAAATATTTTCGTTAGTTGTACCAGCTTCCGCAGTTTCTTCCCGAATTTGTTCTTAAATGTTACAGATTTCAATTAACAGGTGTAAGCGTTGTATAGGTGTGGCCAATTTTTTCTGTAATGATATTGTGGCTGCTGCAGTTGTATTTTTAACCTGCTTTAACTTACTCACGATTTCATTAGTTCCTTTTTTAACGAAACAATTCACGTCATAAACCATTTTTCTAGCTTGCCGTTTTAAAATTTTATTTTTAACCATTTTTTTTACTGCTACGTATTAGTAACGCGATAACACAAGCTGTGCGCAACAGTACTCAAGAGGCACTAGACGCGTGAACGCAGCGCGGGAATCGATGAGCGACTAACCTACCAATAACGAGTCGCCGTCGGCGCACACCCACCCCCCTTACTCCGCACGTCTTCATAAAGACCTTAAAATTGAACACTGCGCATGCCCTTTCCACTTTTGCCGAGCGATCATAAACCACCGCGCGACCTGTAATAGGAACCGTGTGCCGATGAACTGCGACTGTAAATAGGAGACGAAATAACGGGCTGCAGCACTCGGCCGCTGCTGCAACGACGTTTGTTTATGATCAAACCATGTATTTCGTACATTAACTCATCTCTTTCCTCTTTAGGGAAATCCCTGAGCTGTTTTGCTAGAAGTTGACAAAACAAACCAGCGTCATCATTAAAATTTTATTTGTCTTCTTGATGTTTCTTACTTTGTAACACGCTATTTAGTGTACTGAATGCAACGTTCATGTGCTTGCTGGCTTCCTGTAATTCAGGCGGATTTTGTGCTCGACGTTTCTGTACCACTTTAGAAGCAGTTGCAGGGTTACTATTCTGTGAAAGAGATTGTATGGCGCTGTTTCCTGCATCGCTATTTTGCACTTCGGTTGTACTGTTACTTCCCCCAACATCAAGTTCATCAGTGCGTAAACCTTCCTCCCTGCCTTGAGTCTGAAATAAAATAATGTTTATACTTAGTTGAAAGAGGTGTGAAAACTTGATTAACTACAGTTGTGTATATTTTTTTCAGATCCCAACATCCGAGGACGAGTGGTTTTCTAAATCAGAAGGCTTTCGATTCCCCAATTGCGTCGGCGCTTTAGACGGAAAACATATCATGATTCTACCACCACCATTCACTGGCTCCGAATACTTTAATGACAAAGGGCATTTCAGTATTGTGCTATTAGCGTTAGTTGATAGTGACTACTGTTTTATGTTTGTAGATATAGGTTGCCCTGGACGAATAAGTGATGGAAGAGTATATAATCAAAGTGTTTTACGACAAAAAATTGAAACAAATGGCATCAACTTACCACCTCCTAATAGAAACAATAACTTGCCCTATGTATTTTTAGCAGATTCGGCATTTGCGCTGAGTACATGTATCATGAAGCCATTTCCTGGACATCATGCAGTAGGTACTCCAGAAAGAATATTCAATCAAGAACTGTCTCGCTCTCGTGTTGTCGTAGAGAATGCCTTTGAAATACTGTCTAGCAAGTTTAGGATTTTTAAAACCTGTATTCCGCTTGACGAAGTCAAAGCTGCTAAAATTACAATGACATGTGTACACAATTTCTTAAGAAGGAGCAATACTTCTCGGAATTTGTACACCCCTACTGGCACAACCGACAGTTATGTTAATGGCGAGTTAGTTCGAGGAGGATCCTGGAGATCTACCGATAGAGGGACAGGTATTACACCATTGAACGGTGTACCTCGTAGAAGTACAGTGAATGCGCTAGAAACGAGGGTAAACTTTATGAATCATATTATCGAAAGACGAAATAACAGTCAGGCACAAATTGCTTAAAACGCACCTATTATGTTTAAATTGACCTCATGTTTTATTAATAAACATATTATAAGAAACTATACTCTGTTTTACTTACACGTTCTTCACTATTGCAAATGCTTTTGCATTCGTATACATCCTTTAAAAATACTTCCATCGCATCATAGAACTGCCAAATTGGTTTAAACGCATCTTCTTCTCCAGCTCCTGACCTTAACGAATCAATTTTTTTTTTAAATTAGTTCGAAAAGTCTATCATATCAAGCTCTCTTTTTTCTTCTTTATTTCATACATTGGTACACCCATTGTATCTGCAATACGTTTCCAGGAATCGTTGATCTGAAATAAAAAAATAATTAGCTAGTTGAATATTCTCGAAATAAAAACAAAAAAGTAGTATAGGCGTGAAAACGTAACAAACAAAGAAATAAACTCACTTTCACATTTATAATATTAAAATAATAATAAAGTAGGATGCTCTTTGTGAAGTAAAACATTGTGAGGAAAACGGCATGTCCAAGAACCTTATTTATTTAGCACTTTTAACACTTTCAACATTTTTATTTTTATGGTACTTATTTTTTGGGTTCCACAGGCAGTTTTCGCTCTGTTAGAGCTCAATAAATTTAAATGTTTCCTCGTTACTCATATTGTTCGCCATTTCGTCAAGTTAGGTGTTAATTCGCCGCAAGAAAAAAACGTGCACTCTTGATCGCTGCTCCGGTCAAACTGATCGCGCGGCCAATGTGTGGATGGTGCGCCAAGCTTGCGACAAGTGTCCTTTGATGTTGCCGACACCGCGCGGCAAGCTCGCAAGCGCGCCGGCCAACGTTCAAATACCTACCGCCAATGCGCCAACGCCCGTTCTACACATTGGGCCAGCGGCTGGGCCAACGCGCTTGCCAACGCGTTGGCCTATGTGTAGTGCCGGCATAACGCGAGTGTAAGTTACAATTTTGACAGTTTTGACAGCTCGTTGCTCGAATACGTATGAAACGCAGTCACTTGCGAGCAAGTAAAGTTGTCACTTGAAATTTTGTGGTGAGAGAGGTGAATTATCAAAGTAATTTAATTTAGTTTCATAGTGTTACTTAAAAATTACAATGGCATCTCGTTTGTATTTCGCTTGGAGGATGTTTGAGACCGCGAGAGCACAAGATGAGCGTAATATAATGTCCATTGGTCGTGCAAGAGCACGTAACTCGAACAATCCGCTAAGAGACCTTCCGGAGGCTGAATTTAAGAGAAGATATAGGTTTCCTAAGGCAGCCGTCAGGTTTTAGTGCCGAGAGCTGAGGCAGCTGGCTGGTTTAAAGTCTTCTCAACGGGTATCCTTGGAAGATAAGGTAATGTACCAGTACTTTTGAAACAGTTTTTCAACTTGCCCCCTTGCACAATGTCCTTATTTTCTATGTTTATTATTTTAGGTCCTTACAGCCCTGTTTTTTTATGCAACTGGGTCTTACCAGCGCCCAGTGGGAGTTGCTAAAAACATCTCACAAAAAATGTGCAGTGTCTACATTGAAGAGATTACCAAGGCTCTGACACATAAAAACATATTAAGAAAATATATTCGGTTTCCTAATACTTCAATTACCAGGCAAACAATCAGTCAAAGGTATAAATAAAAACACATGATTTATATTAATTTGTATGAACATCTAACTACATATTAATGTTATATACATTCGCATATTATAATGAGGGTTTGTTTACATTATTACATATAATGTGTTATTTTAATTTCAATGACAGCTAGGTTGCATAACCAGTCCTTTGAAAGTAGCAATCTTATTATTAAGAGCATAAAGATCATTGTGATTTTGACAAACTAGTCAGTCTGTGTCCCCCTGCTCACAGGTGAACACATAGACTGTAAATAATGCTAAAATATCAATATCATTGTAATATTATGTAAGTATGTTGGTTGTTTCAGGTTTTGTGACAAATATGGAATACCCGGAGTAATAGGTTGTATTGATTGTAGCCATTTTAGAATATTTGGCCCACCAAAAGATGAAGAACATCTGTATTATTGCCGCAAGCACTATCATTCAATAAATGCTCAAATGGTAAATAATAATTTAACTAGATTTAGTTATTATTTATTCTTACCTTCTTATAAATTTGACGGCACAGGATCAGACATATTAAAATTAAAAGAGGTTCTTCAATGAAATTAGTTTATTATAGCAGAATTATTAATGATTAATTACACAGGAAGTTACGGTCAATCAGTTTCTTTTATATTATTAACATAACACCTTACAATAAAATAGCAATGACACCCAATAATACAGGAACACTTTAATATAGACACAAGAGCAACAATATATAGAAAAGCAGAGTAACAATAATTAAGAGTAATACAACCTGTGCACCGGGCCACGCCTGAAGTCAGAATGTCATTTCGCCGCTGTGCGACCTCTTTTATACGCTAGTTTTTGAAGGTTGGGTCAGTGTTGCCAGATCCAATTTTTAAAAATCCGTAGGGCTACTCTAAAAAATCCGTAGAAGTCCGTAAATTGCCTCTACAAAAATCCGTAGATCGACGGACATTTTTTAAAGCTAAACCTGACTATTTATAGATGGACTGACCTTAAACCAAATTCCTTGCCGGTAAAGAAATTGAAAAAATTTGCGGGAAAATCGAAAAGACAAAGGAAAAGACGAGTGCGAGTAGCATGCCTTTTGCACTTTTTTTTAACCAACCGAATGTTTTTTCCCACGCAGCAGAATATTTTTGGTTGTAGCGAAGTTTTGCTCTCTTCGTCGGAGTTCCAGGAGTGTCGCTGCCATTCTCACTCTCACTACTATTATTTTCCATTTTAGTGCAAAATGCAAGAAAAATCCGGAGGAAATGTTTTGTAACTTCTATCAAGTTGAATATTTGACACTTAACAAACGTCAATGCCGCCGATTGCCGCCAAAACCATACCAACGATCCAACGAATCACGACGAATAGTTCATTCCGTTTTACGTTAGTCGTTAGTAAAGTAAATAGTCTTCTTTAAAACAAAGAACGACTACCTTGTTTTTAGAGCTACGTTTCATTTTACGCAAAATTTTATTTCATTTGAATATGTATACTATTGTTTGGATGGGGTGGATGAAATCGAACAAAAATCCGTAGATTTGCGACTAAAATCCGTATGTCCGTAGACAAGACCTAAAGTCCGTAGATCTACGGACAAATCCGTAGGTCTGGCAACGCTGGGTGGGGTAACGGTGTAGCGCGCTACGACGTAGCACGCATTAACTCCGCCCCGCAGCGAGGAGGTGGGAGAACGACGTAGCGCGCTACGACGCAGCGCACACTTAGCTCCACCTCGAATGACGTAGCTTGCTACCGCGTGGCCTGATGCACGTGTTGTTTACAATGCGACGCCGACACGGCCATGCTGACGTGCGGACGTCCTCGTACGCTCAGCTGACAATGTTACATCTAAAACACGAGAAACTGATTAAGTACCGTTTGGTCATCCTGCTATTGTTTCTGGTCCGGTCAACTTAGACCCTTCAGATATTCAATCACTTGGTCCAGTCAACTATGACTCTACAAGGTTTGTTTCTGGTCCGGTCTTCTTAGACCCTACAAGATTAACCCCCTGGTCCGGCAATTATGCCCTTCAGGTGTGTCCCTACAGTTAAACTGGACCGGACTTTCTTAAGCTTAATCCCTACAGTTAAACTGGACCGGACTTTCTTAAGCTTAGTCCCTACAGTTAAACTGGACCGGACTTCCTTAAGCTGCCCTACAAATAATATTTCGTTTAGCTTAATCCCTACAGTTACACTGGACCGGACTTAGCTAGGCCGAACAAGTATCGTTCCTTTCGCTTAATTAACAAATAACTCAATACTTCGGTTGATGTACAAGTGCCTCTGTTAAAATGTTAATTGATTCAGGGTCAATAGATTCTACTGAAATAGCACGTAAACCAGTGTTTCTACAATTCGCATTATCATGAGAACTGGTAGATATAGTGTCACTTTTAGCAGACATGGTATCACTATTGGCAGACATGGTATCACTATTAACAGACTGAATAGCATCATTGTTAATCTGTTGCCTAGTCTCATGAACAAGAACCTCTGTGTTATTATTCGCCGACACGTCATCCTCATCATAATTTTCTGCAATTTCAGAAAAGAATGACTGACCACGGGGTACTTCTCGCAAGTTTTCGTGGGAATATTTGTAGACTCTATTATTTCCATTAATGTGTCTTAATTCGTACCTATCATTTTCCAAAATAGTGGTTACTCTAAAAGGGCCTTTGTATTTACGATCTAGTTTCGTTTGGTGTCTTTCGTCGCATTTAACAAAGACAAAGTCACCTACTGAGAAAGGTTTTACTACGGCTCTGCCCTTGTTAAATCGACCGGTGTCATATTGGGCTAGCCTTTTTATACTAGCAGAAGCATCGGATCGCATGGTCTCGAGGTTTAACCTATCTTCATCGGGGTTACTAGTAGATACTCTTGATATCCCTAATGAACTACCCTTAATACCAAACATCAATTCCAAGGGCGTGAACCCTGTTACTCTACAACGAGTACTATTCAGAGCTAATTGGATATCGCCTACATGATCTTACCATAAGCTATCCGAATCTGTTTCAGCTATAGTGAGCATACTTTTCAAGGTCCTCATGACACGCTCAACCTGGCCATTGGCCCTACTGGAACCAGTGGCTATTAAATGTAGATCAATACGATTATCTTTACAAAAATTCTTAAATTCAGTATTGTCGTATGACCTACCACGATCTGCAATTATTCTTTTAGGAGCACCAAACAAGTTTACTGCATTTTTAAGTGATTTTATCGCATCGGATGAATTTAGGGTTAAGGTATACTCTAACAAGACGACTTTTGTAAAACCATCAATAATCACGGAACAATACTCCTTACGCTCGCTTTTTCCGCTGAGTTTGCCCGTTAAATCTAAATGAATTGTATGCCATGGAATGGCCAATTTAGGGATTGAATGTAGACAGACTTGCTGGGCACCCGATGGACCTTTAGAAGCCTTACAAACGACGCATGAATCTACAAATTTCTTAACAAGTTTGGACATATTTTGGAACCAATAAAGATCATATAATTTATCGAGCGTTTTTTCATAACCAAGGTGTTTTATTTCGCTGTGTACATGATTAATCATTGACCAGGTCAAAGAGTGTGGCAATATTGGTAACCATTTAGTGGTTTTATTACGTTCGATTTTACGATAAAGTATGCTCTGCCTAATATCGTATGTGTGTGATACTTCAGACGGCAAGACATTTGAACGGAATTTGGAAATTATTTCTGTTAGTTCAGAATCACGTTGTTGTTCCACGGATAACCAATTCCTCTCCAGTTCAGATAAATTTACAACTTTAGCTGGTTTATGAGTAAAAGATGTGTCAGCGTGATTACGTGAAAGGAAGTCTGCATGTGCCATACTTTTTCCCTCTTTATAGATGATATCAAAGTCATACGACTGCAAAATTGCCCACCACCTATGAACTCTAGGTGTAAGGTCCTTTTTAGAATGCGAGGCCTTTAAGGCGTTACAGTCAGTAAAAACCGTAAATTTACGCCCATATAGGTAATGTCGAAAATGTTCCACGGATTTAACTACGGCTAACGTTTCTAACTCATACGAATGATAACGACTTTCTGCACTTGTGGTTTTGTGACTAAAATAAGCGACAACATGAGGTAGACTATTATTTTTTTGTATAAGTACAGCCCCATATCCTTCACTGCTTGCATCAGTGTGGAGTTGAATGGGTAAAGAAGGGTCAAAGATTTTTAAAACTGGCTCAGAAGTTAGATAAGTTACTATTTTCTTGTGTA
Source organism: Eugnorisma glareosa (assembly GCA_947578425.1). Classification (NCBI taxonomy): domain Eukaryota; kingdom Metazoa; phylum Arthropoda; class Insecta; order Lepidoptera; family Noctuidae; genus Eugnorisma; species Eugnorisma glareosa. The sequence continues at coordinate 8,788,244 of OX387967.1, read as the reverse complement.
CGTCATTATGTTCAGAGGTCCAACTAATTTTACCTTTTTTGACCGCGGTTAAAGGATACAAAGGTTTCATCAATTTTGAGAAATTTGGAATAAATTGTCGAAAATATGTGGCTAGGCCTATAAATTGTCGGACCTGAGTAGCAGTGCTTGGAGGAGGGATATTTTTTAGGGCTTCAATCTTATGGGGATTTGGTCTAATTTCTCCAGAGGATATAACGAAACCCAGATATTCAATTTTTGTCTTCATAAATGAACATTTTTTAAAGTTAAAAGAAAATCCAGCTTTAGACAAAATATCTAGCAGTCTATTTAAACGAACCAACCCTTCTTGAACGGTCTCTGATGCAGAAAGTACGTCATCCATGTAGACCAGTATTTTATCGTCATTAAGAGGTTTAAGTGCAGTATTTGTAGCCCTTTGAAAAACTTGTGGAGCATTTCTTAAACCAAACGGCATAGTTAAGTACTCAAACTGACCCGAAGGTGTTACAAAGGCAGTTTTCTCTATAGACTCCTTATGGACACAAATTTGGTGAAATCCAGAGGCCATATCCAAACTAGAGAAGAAACAGGCCCCATGTAACTTATCGATTTGATCACTAATTAGTGGTAAAGGATAGCTGTCTGATCGAGTATTGCTATTGAGTTCCCGATAATCAACACACATACGATCGCTACCGTCCTTTTTTATATTAATATAGGACTCGCGAAAGGTGACGAACTTTCTCGAATTATATTAGCATCTAGTAATTCTTGAACCTTGTCATTAACGATTCCTAACTCGGTGGGTGATAGCCTATAGGGTCGCCTATGTACAGTTTTATTTGGATCTATGAGATCGATTTTTAGCTCACCGGTCTTAATACGCGTAGTGGGGAGATTTTGTATAAAATATGGGGAATATTTATTTAGTATTTCAATCAAAAGTTCTTTTTCTCTACCAGTAAGATCTGTGTCAATCAAATTAATGTCAAGAGGCATTTCTACTTTAGAGCTATGATTTGAAATTTTATTTTTGGAAAAGATTAAAGCATCGTTACTAATCCTAACGGATATCCCTTGCTCTAATATATCGCGATCTAACAATACATTTTCATTGAGACATTCATCAGGCAATACATGATACGTAACATCGAGAAGACAGTTTTGTACCATGGTTGGACATTTTACTTGGAGAGAGCAATTAACATTATTAGAACCGACCCCCTTCAAAAGTACTTGTTCATAAAACTTTTCACCAGTAAGAAGATCACAGTTACTTTCCTTTATAAGGCTACTCTCAGACCCCGAATCAAATATGAAAGGAAATTGTTTACCTCTTATTTCTAGGACACCACGCGCTGCTCTGGAACACAGGTTCACTTGTTTGCTGGTGGTGCTCGGTGCGGGGTCTTCTTTCTTCCTCCAGCGTTTAGGGCAAGTGGTGACTACGTGGCCAGCCTCGCCACAAACGAAGCAGGTCACCCCAGGGTTCGGTTGTGGAGTTCTTGCTGAAACAGGTGTACCTTTTGAAGCACTGTGCTGTTTGAGACGACATTCCTGCACTCGATGGCCAAACTTCCCGCAAAAATTGCAGCTTCCCCGAAAGGGTGTTGACGGACGGGGCTTTTTCGTGTCTGGTTCAGATGTGCCCGCTTCTTCATTTCTTCTCTTTAATGAGAAGCTGCGCAGTGTGCGAAAGAGTTGATGTTTATCACTTATGACGACAGAATTGAGTTCGCGGCGAATTTTGTCGTCGCACTGTGACAGGACAGATATGGCAAAACCGGTCACTACACTTTCCGGGAAATTCGCGTCAGGAATTTTTTCAATCAGTTGCCACAACCGCATTCCCGCCTCAGCTGGAGCTTTTTTATTATCAATTTGAAATTTGATAATTAAATCAAAATGATCCTGCATTGTCATGGGTTTGGAAAATTTAGATAAGAGCATTTCCTTAATAGCAACCCATGAAATATTATCTGGCTTGATTTTTGTAAGACACATCGCGGCGCGGCCCTTTAGAGAGTGAGTGAGTGCTAAAATAAGGTCTACACCTTCTAGGTTCTTACTCTCAATTACGATCTCGCTTAACGCACACCAGTTGATAATGTCACTTTCAGGTGCATCAGGATCGAAAGCAACCAGCATTGACTGCATATTGGGTGTCATGGGGCGAGGTGTCATACTATCTGCTATTTTTAAAAAAATTGATTCCGTACTAGCCGAAAAAAATGACATTTGTTCCTGCATTAAATTGCCGGCAGTCCCAGATAAAGGTGGGAGTGGGTCTGATCCCACTTCTGATGACGGCACAGGATCAGACATATTAAAATTAAAAGAGGTTCTTCAATGAAATTAGTTTATTATAGCAGAATTATTAATTATTAATTACACAGGAAGTTACGGTCAATCAATTTCTTTTATATTATTAACATAACACCTTACAATAAAATAGCAATGACACCCAATAATACAGGAACACTTTAATATAGACACAAGAGCAACAATATATAGAAAAGCAGAGTAACAATAATTAAGAGTAATACAACCTGTGCACCGGGCCACGCCTGAAGTCAGAATGCCATTTCGCCGCTGTGCGACCTCTTTTATACGCTAGTTTTTGAAGGTGGGGTAACGGTGTAGCGCGCTACGACGTAGCACGCATTAACTCCGCCCCGCAGCGAGGAGGTGGGAGAACGACGTAGCGCGCTACGACGCAGCGAACACTTAGCTCCACCTCAAATGACGTAGCTTGCTACCGCGTGGCCTGATGCACGTGTTGTTTATAATGCGACGCCGACAAATTTATATTTCTTAACTGTATTTTTATTATTTTACAGATATGTGATGATCAGTATAGAATTTTAAATGTAAATGCCAAATTTGGAGGTGCAAATCACGATTCTTTTATATGGGAAAACAGTGACATCAACCATTATATGCAGTCCTTGCACCAAAATGGGGAGATAGTGTGGCTTTTAGGTAAGTTCTACCCAATAACATATTGTTTGAACACCATTGTGCATGGCAAATAAACTAATTCATTGATCATCATTGTAGGAGACTCTGGTTATCCACAACGACCATGGCTGATGACTCCGATTTTAGACGCTGCTCCGAAGAGCTGCTCCAGAGTCGTCATAGAAAATACGTTTGGGCGGTTGAAGAATCGCTGGCGATGTCTAAACAAAGATAGAGTGCTCCACTACAAGCCACTAAAATGTGCAAGAATTATACAAGCCTGCTGCGTTTTACATAATATTGGCATTGATCTTAATGTTGTCGAAGAAGACATCACTGGTATTAATTAATTAATAATTTGAGTAAGCAATCAATGACACAAATGAGTATTGAATATTACATTATTTTTGTTTTTAGGATTGGAACAAGTTGAAGAACAAGTTAACAATGAGCCCATTCCCACAGAGAGAGTAATAGGTACTTCAACGTCTGACCTAATCAGAGGAAGGGTTCTAAGGGAACAATTAGTTAGAAGACTTGAACACATTTAATTCTATAATACCTTATAATCATGTTTGTGTTATTAAGCATAAGTTGTTGTACATATTAGTTTTAGTTAGTTTAGTTTTATTTTTGTGCACCTGTATAAAATAGAAAAAATGGTTTTTTATTTTGCCACCTTTATTTTTTAAATACTTGTAAAAACTGTAATATTTTTATTCTATTTTACTATTATAAATTAAGTCTCTTATTATGTTAATTATATAATTGAATAGCACATGTGTGAGTACCATGTTCCTACTATGAAGCTAGTATTTTCTAGATATTTGTATCTTGCTAATGGTGGTGACACATATTAAATCCTTCAGATCCCCAAAAAAAATGGTTGAGATATTTAGTTTTTTTTAATTAGAATCTATATAAGTTAAGGCATTGTAATAATGACTGATTGGTCTAGAATAAATCTTTAAACACTTGTATAACAACATAATCTTGTTTTCCTAGCCAAAATCAGACCTTAAGGCTTGCCCAACTATGTTGAGTTGCGCTTTCAAATACCTTTGGCATTTTTATATGGAGCAACTGCCTTTGAACATTACACACTGCATACTAAGTAAAATGAATAATACTAAACATTACTATGTTTAGAATTTGTAAGAATAAATACCTAGTGAGCTCATTGTAAAATGAAGCTAAGCTATTTTAATATAAAATATAGGAACAGTATTAAATAAAATACCAAATACTTACTAAGGTTGCAATACTTTTATTAACATCATTTTTACTTGAATTATTTTGGTATTTTTAACAACACTTCAAATATATAGCTATTTACACAATATTATTCTTTAATGCACACAATTTTTTATAGGTAAATACACAAAATTACAACACATAGCTAATACATAATTAATAATAACAAGTTAATAGTTCCAGACGTGAGAAACACAAATAAAATCTCCACACCCATAACGCCTGCTAGGCTTGATATAATAGTCAGTTGGTTGCGAAATTTAAATTTTCTTACGTTTATTGCAATTTGCAGGTCACTGTCAGGTTGTATGTCGATGAAAATATGAATCGCGCCAGTAACACGTATGGAGTTACAGAATTATAATCATTCAAATCATCAATACAACCCTCCAAGTTCATATAATCCCAAAGAATGACTTTTTCATGAAATAGCAATTGAATGGGGTTATATAAACTTCGAGGACTATTGATGATTTGAATTATTATAATTCTGTAACTCCATACGTGTTACTGGCGCGATTCATAATTTCATCAACATACAACATGACACTGACCTGCAAATTGCAATAAACTTAAGAAAATTTAAATTTCGCGGGCTACCCTTGCGCTTCCACCTTAACTTACACTATTTTGCAATTTATTTGTATTTTCCTTTTTATCATGGTAAATACAATGTATATAAATAAAGGCAAACATTATTAACAAGAGTGAATGCCAGTAAGTCCGAAATTAAGATCATGACAATTCACAGAGAAGTTCAGACTTCACCATAGTTTCATCATTTAAAGTAATTTATACAGTTTTCAAGGAAAACACCAATCTGTAGAATGTAAATTGCATCAAGTGGAATAACATCATAAATCACTCAAGGGACACAATTCCAGAAAAAAATTAAAGTCATTTTAAAGTGCACTCAAACATATTGAATTGCCGTCTTGGCTAAATGTAAATGTTTTTTGTACCCCTCTCTTAAGAAATAAACATTGGAAACACTTTAAAGTTTTTGTTATCGCGAGTAGAATATGCAAGATACCTATGCGAGATTCTGTGTCGCTGAATCACTGAGTGTTTAGTAAAGCTATTCTAAATAAAATAATAATAATACCAGCCTGTAACTGTCCTACGGCTGGGCAAAGGCCTCTATTATATTATTTCTCTATTACAGGAACCTAGCTGATAAATAGTGTAAAGATGATTTTTTGGACTTAATCTTTACAATATTTATCAGCTAGTTTTTCCAAAACATTCACAAGTCTTCCGCCCATTGCTTGCCAGTTTCTCTGAGTCTGTAACTCCAATTCCCTAATACGATTCTGCTCTCTTCTCAATTCGATGTTCTCTCTATGCTGCCTTTCTTTGAAATTTCTCCAAAACAAGTCAGCTTGGAGAAAGTGCTGTGTTGCCTGATCAGTGTGTGCTGGCCTCGCTCGTCTACGAGGTGAACCTAGAGTTCTCCTTGCACGACGAGGAGTGGTTTGCACAGATGGAGCAAGCCCTTGCCCAGCTCGAACTTGAGTTGACGGCCTAGTTGGGGCGAGCAAGCCCGTTTCTATAAAAATATAATAAAGTAATTAAGTAAATATTCTCAATAATAATTGTTGTCTTCAAAAGGCTTTAAACTTCTATAAAATTCTCTCTTTAAAGTTAATCTTACCTTCCACTTGTGGTTCCAATAATGTGATATGTGATGCAGCCGGTCTTGCTTCAAGTGGTGAATGTGCTGGAGCGGTTGCTAAACTTGATGGCCCAGGCTCATGCCACGTAGGTTGAGAACCTAAAATCATCATCATCATCATTCTCCTGCCCTTATCCCAACTTACTTGGGGTCGGCGCAGCATGTCTTCTTCTTCCATACTTCTCTATTACTCGTCAACTCAGCAGTCACTTCCTTTCTAGCCATATCATCCTTCACACAGTCCATCCATCGTTTCTTTGGTCTTCCTCTATTCTTATAGCCATCTACATTCATACTCAACATTTTCCTCAATACATTCTCCTCATTCCTCCGCATCACATGTCCATACCACGATAACCGAGAACCTAAAATATAAAAAAAATAAAGGGGTTTCTGCAGATGCCACAAAACCATCACATGGTACGGTGTATATCTTACTTTCAACTTCTTGCTCCACAAACATAAGAGGTGGAGAAGATATAGCCCGCAAGAGTTGGTGAGACGGTGGCGATGGTGATGAGGCAATATTTGTCTCAACTTGGTTCACATTCTGAGAATCTGAAGCAGAAAATATATAATTATGTACCTACGTTTTAGTAGAAACCATGTTACCGATTTTTTAAGAACATGGTTATATTACAGGCAACTTACATTCTTCAAACTGATGGAGAGGTAGTGTGCCTTGATCATCATCATTGTTCGGACTGGGCTGAATGTGAACTTCCTGTAAGAGAATACAATTTCTTTATAAATTGTGCCAATGCAGGTACCGCAATGTAATATATAGCCATGTATGTATTATTGGTATAAGAATTTAAAATATACCTGTGACAACCCAGCCTCTTCCACTGCCAAGCCTGTAGCTACTTGCAAACCCATCAGATTTAAAACTCTCTGCTCTAAATCTGTTAATTTTGCAAAAACTGCGGGCCCACCACCAGTACCACTAGCTGCTCGATGCAAACGTGCAGCTTTTCTTTTCGTATTATTTTTGAAGTCGCTCCACACCTTAAACCATACAAAGAAACCAACACTTTATTCCCCACCACCACACCCAGTTTAAACCAAAATGTTATCCCCGTTATCCTACCTCGGGCAGTAGCAGATAATTATCTGCTACTTTTTAGGCATGGAGATCTAAGCAAATTTGCTTAGATCTCCATGCCTAAAAAGTAACAAACTTAGTTTTACAAAGTTCTCCGATAGGATCAAGTTCACTACACACCAAATTATAAAAATTACACTTACTGCTCCATATATGTCACCAGCATTTCAAATTGGGACGGGCTAATCTTCATTTTTAATTAACTATTATACAGCGTGTAACAGAAAGGGTATACTCATATGGAATACTGTGGTACAGACCATCAAACTGAACAACTTTCTCTATGGGACCACTATCGAAATCGTAAAAAAATAATCAGCTGTTCCATACATTTGGGTCGAGTAGGTATTGAAATTTTGTATAGGACAGCTGATTATTTTTTTACGATTTCCATGGTGGTCCCATAGAGAAAGTTGTTCAGTTTGATGGTCCGTACCACAGTATTCCATATGATTATACCCTTTCTGTTACAGGCTGTATATATATTAAAAATTAAGCAAATCACAAATAAACAAAACTTTTGTAAACAAAGAAACGTCAAACTTCGTCGTATAACCACCACTATTTGAATAGGCAGTCGCTTCTACTACGAATTCAAAATACGAATGTCAATTTATTTTGGTCGGATATCAACGTTAATTCTGTTGTTCGTTTAATTCTTCCACCGATCGTCACTTGTCACGGTGAACAAACGCGGTACGAATGGTTGTATGTAACTCACACATGTATCAGTAACTCACACTCGCAAATTAACGATAGTCGATGCGTTTGACGTTAACTCGATTAACGCGATCGTGAAGTTACTCGAATTATACTATGACACTCGCACTAAGCATACAGGTATTATTTCTATGAACCATACGCTGGCTCTTAATTGTTATTTAATACGCATGGTATTGGATAAAAATACATAAATATTTAATTTGGATTCTATCTCCAGTTCAGTGATATTTCCCAAAAGAATGCCACGTCCAAAGGAAAGTTGCCATCCGATGATCCCGTGCATCGATCTCATATTGATTAATGGTCACACCTGAATCGGCATTTTTATCCAATCATTCCTATTAATTTATTTTATTTCACTTTATTTTAAATATCTATTTATTTTACCAATGAATTAAGTATTTTTTAATAACAATATTGTTCTCCAAAAATAAATAAGTAAATTCCGACGATTTGTCATTTTTAAGAACATATGAATCGATTACTCTTATATCGTACACAGGAGGTCGCTTCCTACCCTTACACAAGTAATGATATTTTTAATTGTTACAACCTTTGCCGAACCCTTCGGGAAATTTAAAGCGTGATGTTATGATAAAATAAGCATTTTTGCTTGTTTTTTTTTTAACAATCTTCTGTTGATTATTCTTTCATCTGTTGATATTTCCTATTGATAAATCATGGTTGACATTGTTGGTTATACTACTAGCGTGACTCAACTTAAAAGAAACAATTAGAAATAGATGTAGCCCTGAAAAGGGCTTTTTCTGAAGTCCTGAAAATTACTATTTTAAGTAGTCCTGAAAAGGACTATTTTAAGGAGTCCTGAAAAGGACTACAAGTTAACTACTACTACTAACAAACTCAACTCTAACAATAACAACATCACTAAATCTGTCACGTTTACATTAATGGATCATTTTCAGACTGCAACTCCTGTAGATCCATATTTTCGGGTTCTTCTGTTACTACCTCAGGCAACAACAAAAGGTCTTTAACATCTGGAAAAAATCGAATGGCTTTGAGTTGCTGTATTTTGGTCGAATATGGGATAAATATGGGTCAGAACAAATTAAAAAATTATGGAGCAAGTCTTCGTTGGTCTTCATCCTGTTAAATTTTCTTGTGTGATATTCACAAACTCTTCGAAATTCTTTATTTCTTGCTTCTCCCGCTTCTTCGGAAAGAATGTCAATTGGTAGGAGGCCAAAGTGCTGACAAATGTCTGCACCGTGTATGAGTAGCTTGTGCACACTTGCGGGCATATGAAACCATGGGTATAGATGAACAAAGATCTCAGCTGTTTCTCTGCAATAAGTCCTGAATTTTTCAATATCTATGGCACATCCTGATGAAATCGTTTGAAGAATAACCGCAAAATGCTTCAGTAGGCCTTTGTCAATATTGGTTATTTCGGCAGATTTCTCATAATCTCTAAAAAACCTTCTGGCTGTGTTTCCGTCGTTTGTGGTTCCAAAGCCTTGCTTCACAAAATCCACAAGTATTCCCATTTGCTGTTTGAATTCTTCTTGTGTCAAATGTTTCTTCGCAGCTTTTATTTGCTTGTTAGCACCTCGTGCAGTCCACATCCCCAAGTCCATGTTGTAAGATATGTGTAGAATACACTCCATACAACGAATCCACATATGAAGAGTAGAAAGTCCATATTTATAAACATCTTCTCGAACAGGTCTTGAAAATACTTCTGACAGCTTGTTCATCTCAGTCGGCTTAGCAAGGCAAATATTGCAGGCAGATGCAGACGAAGGATCCGTTAAAATAGTGGTCGCTTTTCCGTCGATCATTGTCATATGAAGCTTGTGACTAATCTCTAGCCCGGGCCATTTTGTAGAATCGATGTTTTTTATTTCTTCCTTCAATGCAGCTTCTTCTTGCTTGATGTATTCTGCTGTCTCTTTACAAAACTCGAACTTAATGGGCCTGCATTAATGTGTTGAAGAAGGTGTTGGGTTTTCCCATATATCTATATCCATCTATTTATCTATTATTAGAAACTAATTTAAGAGGGACAAGACTTGACATGAAAACCGATGAATCACTGAAGTCTACATCTTCACTCCTTTGCTTGTAGGTGCTTTGTGAAGAAGCTCCATCGAAAGCCCATTTACTAATTAACTTCAATCTTTCAGTTGACGAATCAATCTGGGTACCGGTAATTTGAAGAATCGTCTGGACTGTCAGATCCAATAAGGCTTGAAGCTTCCCTCTGGCTCCTTTCTCAGTAATTTCTAAATCATGTGGATAGCATCTCTTTTAAGCTTCAAGGAGTTTGTGATACGACGCACACAGAACTTTTTCTTAACTTTAATCAATGATAATAGTGCTCATAGGTGGATTTTTATCATTTCAGTTGATTTGTATGCATTTACATGAAAAAAAAAAACATTTTTACTGTTAAAATAATTATTTTATTAATTAATGAATACATATAATTACAATGTCTTAGAGAAATCACCATAAACTATTTAACTAGAAGAAGACCACGGTTCTTCATCTGAAGAACCATAGCCTGACATCGTATCTGATGATGACTCATCATCATCATGTACGATGTCAGGCTCAGCCGAAAGTAACGGCATACGTAAGGGGGAGCCCTTATTCATAATTATCGAGTAGAATTGTTTAATAATTTACTTTACATGGACATACAAAACTATAATTATGCATTTTTCTTTGATACGAATCGTGATCTCTCTTTGGAAATGTTCTCATATAAAACAGGCAAACTTAATAAACTAGGTACAAAATGTTTATTTGGAAGTATTTTCAGTCGCATACTTGTTGACATCAAAAATTACCCATTGGACCATGATGACCATTATGACCATGCAAATTCATCAATATCACTCACGAGTACAGCTCATGCACAAAATAAGTTTTTTCGTCCCACCCTTTAACAACAATGCCAGTAAAGATAAACAACAACTTACATTGTTACATCAAAATATAGCTGGCATAATCAATAAATTAGATTTCTTTGAAGTAACAATATCTGAGTTGACAAAAGAGATGGGTGTTATAGACTTTATATGTCTTAGCGAAACTTTTATACAATCCGGTCATGAATGTAATCTTAGACTTGCAAACTATACATTAGCTGCGAATTACTCAAGATCCAATAAAAAACGGGGCGGCACGTGCATATTGGTGAAAAAAGATTTAGTTTTTAGCCCTTTACAAATAACAAATGAAATGTCTAGCGAGTATTCTTTCGAATGCTGTGGCATAGATGTCCCGAGTCATAACTTAATATTAGTATGTGTCTATAGAATCCCGGATTCCGATGCAGGTATATTTTTTAAAAAGATGGCAGTTTTGTTACACAAATTAACTCATAAAAGTAGGAATCGTATTATAATATGCGGAGACTGGAATATTGATATGCTAAAAGATACTACACAAACAAGAGAATTAATATCTATTTTAAATAATTTCAACTTATTAACACATATTAAAATATTTAAAAAAAACTAGGAAAAAAAGCTGCATAGACCAAATAGCCAGTAATATCTCGACCCTAGACACAAAAAGCAGTATACATAACCTAGCCCTCTCAGATCATGATACTGGGCAGTCATTAAGGTTCTTCCTTCCGATAGCTAATAATAAGCCGAAGATTCCAAACTTCTTTTATGAAGTGAAAAGAGATAACAATAACAGCAATATAAAAAAAATTCTTGACTGTGTATCTGCTTTAAGTTTTAATGAAATATATGAAGAAACAGACTGCAACATTGCATTTAACATATTTCATGACCTATATATGCTTTTTTACAAACTATGTTTCCCTGAAATAACAATTAAAAATATAATAAACCAATAAAAAATAAATGGATTAGTAAAGGTATCAAAATATCGTGCATAAAAAAGAGAACTTTATATTATAATTACCAACACGATGCCCTATGCAAAAAATATCATAAAAGACGATACCTGACCTATTCTAAAATCTTAAAAACATGTATATCACATTCACAATTAATAAATAATAAAAAATCATTTACATTATTCTAAAAATAAATGCGTAGCGACATGGTCTATTATAAAAAATAACATAAATAATGATAATCATTTTATAAATGATATCAAAGAGTTAATAATAAATGATAATATAATTGATGATCCTAATGACATTTGTAATCAATTTAATAACTATTTTATAGAAATGACCAATAAATTTAATCTTAGCAACAGTAATAACGTAAGTACCATTGACATTGCCACTAACACTAATAGTATCTTTTTGACTCCGGTAAATGAACAAGACATTGTAAAAATTATCAACTCTTTAAATGATACTAAAGCTACTGGATATGACGAAATAAGCACAACAATAATAAAACTAAGCAGTAAAAGCATAGTAGCACCTTTAAGTTATCTGATTAACTTGTCATTTGAGACAGGAACATTTCCTAATAGGTTAAAACAATCTATAGTCAAGCCGCTATACAAAAAAGGTAACCGCACGGATATGTCCAATTATAGACCCATTACATTGATCCCTATCCTATCAAAGATTTTTGAAAAGGCAATGTATGGGAAAATAATGAACTTTTTAAATAAACACAGCATACTTACTGAGAACCAATTTGGATTTAGGAAGAATAGTTCAACTTCACTTGCTTGTTTTACTTTGGTCAAACTGATATCTGAAGCCCTAAATAACAAAATGTTTGTATTATCAGTATTTTTAGATATGAGCAAAGCATTCGATTTTGTCCCACATAATCGCCTACTTTGTAAAGTGGAGAAATACGGCATAAGAGGTAAGGCGCATGACTGGCTTAAAAGTTATTTATCGAATCGCCAGCAAAGGACAGTAGAAGAAAAAATTGACAATAGCACAAAAAAAACATACAGTTCAGAGTTAAAAATAAATAGTTGTGGTGTTCCCCAGGGAAGCGTATTAGGGCCTCCATTATTTATAATATATATAAATGACCTTTGCAATAGCCTAAAACATGATTGTACATGTTAGTCTTTATATCAAAATACCAGCAATGCCATAGACTATAGTGTCATTTTTAAACTGTGGTATTATTGTCTATGTATGTACTAGAATAAAATATTCGTTCGTTCGCTGTCTCACAGAAAAACGTTGTTTAATTTATAGGTTATGCTCCCAGCAACGCAAAGCAAACAGTTTTATTGAAATTAATAATTAAATCTCGAGTAAAAGTAGTGAAATATAGTTAGCAAAGTGTCATCCAGTATTTGCAGTAAAAGTTTGCAAGAATGACAACGAACTACCTAGTAAATGTTCCCAAGCTAAAAGGACGGGAGAACTACAACGAGTGGACTTTCGCGGCGGAGAATTTTCTGATCCTGGAGGATAAGTTGCACTGCATCAAGCCAGAAATCGGGAAAGTAATAGAAGCCGCAGACGACGCGAGAACCAAGGCAAAATTAATTATGACTATAGATAGTACGTTATATGTACACATCAAAGACGTGAAGACTACGTTGGAGCTATGGAAGAAATTAAAGGCATTATTTGACGATTCAGGATTTACACGAAGAATATCCCTTTTTCGTAATTTGATATCAATTCGCCTAGAAAATTGTGTTTCCATGCAGTCGTACGTAACGCAAATAGTCGAAACAGGGTAAAAGTTAAGTGGGACAGGATTTAACATCAGTGATGAGTGGATTGGTTGTTTATTGTTAGCGGGGCTTCCTGAAAAATTCATGCCCATGATAATGGCGATTGAGCATTCAGGCATACAAATCACAACGGACGCCATTAGAACAAAACTCATGGATATGGTGGAAACGGAAGTGAGCGGTCAATCCGATGATGTTAGTGGTGCATTCGCAAGCAGTACGCAGAAATGGCAACATAAGAAAAATAATAAATCGTCTATGACCAATGCTCAGATACAACAATCGAACGAACGGAACGCAACGAAAGCAAACGTCAATGTCAATGGTGCCGCTAAAAGTCATGTCAAATGCTACCGGTGTAAACAACCTGGTCATTACAAGAATCAGTGTCCAAATAATGATAATACCAATACGAATTCGAAAGAAATGCAACGTAAACAAAGTAATGCGTTTAGTGCGGTGTTTCTAAATGGCAAATTCAACAAATATGATTGGTACATTGATTCAGGCGCGAGCATGCATCTGACGGCAAATGAGCAATGGATTGAGAATGCTATATATCACAAAATGAAGGATATATGTGTTGCTAACAGCGAGAGGTTGCAAGTATTGTGTTCCGGAGATGTGACCATTTTAACTAAAACTGATGAATGTGAATTTGAAATACCAGTCAAGGAAGTTTTATGCGCTCCAGGATTGACTACCAACCTATTGTCAGTGAGCCAGTTAATAAAGTCCGGTAATACAGTTCAGTTCACGAAAAATAGCTGTGAAGTATACAATAGAAACAGTGAATTGGTGGCCACAGCTGTGTTAAATAATGGAGTGTACAAGTTGATAGTACCTGATAGTGTGGTGGCTAATTTGACTGCATCAGGGATCACTTGGCATCGGCGATTGGGTCATGTTAATAGTAAGTACCTAAATAAAATGACAAGTGCTGTAGAAGGAATGAATCTCCAAGAAAAAGTTGATATTAACAAGATGTCATGCACAATTTGCTGTGAGGGTAAACAGTGTCGTTTACCATTCACAAATGAAGGTTCAAGAAGCAAAGAATTACTACATTTAGTTCATACAGATATATGTGGACCTATGGAGTATGAATCACTAGCAGGTTCCAGGTACTTCATATTATTTATAGATGACTTTAGTCGAATGATACATGTCTATTTTATTAAACATAAAAGTGAAGCACTCAGATGTTTTTCAGAGTTTAAAGCAAAAGTTGAGAAACAAACTAATAAGAAAATAATTATATTGAGAAGTGATAATGGGTGTGAATATTGTAACAAAGAATTTAACTCATTCCTCAAGAAAGAAGGTATCATTCACCAAAGGAGTAATCCATATACCCCCGAACAAAATGGCTTATCAGAGCGGAATAATCGTACAATTGTAGAGAAAGCCAGATGCTTATTATTTGATGCGAATATGGGAAAGCAGTTTTGGGCAGAGGCTACCAACACAGCTGTCTATTTACAAAATCGTACTGTTCTTCCCGTGTTAAATGAAAAGACTCCTTATGAAGTCTGGACTGGACGCAAACCTGACATAAGTCACTTGCGAATATTCGGAAGCAAGGTCATGGTTCATGTGGCTAAAGAGAAGCGCCAGAAATGGGACAGAAAGTCAGAGGAGCAGATACTGGTGGGTTATAAATCATAATCATAATCATAAATCCGAATTTGCTTCCAGTAGACCCAAGAACGCTCATGAACACTCCGAGGCAGATTGATACAATATATATTGATCCTGGTCAATATTGGCATAATGGACTTATAATACCCCTTGAAACTATTTTGAAGAAAAATTACAGAGAATTACCAACCAATATTTCACTTTACTTCAACATAGATGGACTTCCAGTATGTAACAGTTCTAAACAACAGTTTTGGCCAATATTGTGCAAGACTTTTGAATTGCCTAGTATGATACCATTCATCGTTGGGATTTTTGCGGGCAATGGAAAACCTAACGATTTAAATGCTTATTTACAACCTTTTGTTCAAGAAATGCAAACATTGCTTCAAAATGGTCTGCTAGTTAAAAATAATAAGGTAAATGCTACAATAAGATGTTTTGTCTGCGATTCTCCTGCAAGAGCAATGATAAAAGGCGTTTGCAACTTTAATGGCAAGCACGGGTGTAATAAATGTACCAGGGTCAAAATCAAAATAATTGCTCATTTCATAAATGTTACTTTTATGTCACAATAACATAAAAATAACATAAAGGAAAACAAGGGCTGCATTCACAGTTGTAAATAAAAACAGTTTTTTTAGTCTTTTATATTTTAATAATTTATTAAACACATACACGTAGGTACATCTTAAACCTCACGTACAAGTTCGTAAGGTTTAATTAAGCTGAGCTTTGCATTTGGATGAGTGTGTAAATAGACATACGGTTTACCGGCATAACACCGCCGCGCACCTTTATTTCTTTAAGCGTGAGTTGCAACATTTAACTATAACGGTAACCAAACCATAACCAGCCGTGAAACGGCCGCCTATTGGTCAATTCGACGATTTGACAACTGTTAACGGCTTTGTTATCGTTATAGTTAAATGGTGCAACTCACCCTAAGTCACACATCATGCTAAGCTCAGCTTAGGCCTCGCGAGCTGTATTGGACATAGTGAACATAAACATGACACATGCAGAATAATGACAATAACTTCTTAACCGTCAGGGTTATGTTTAATTTGAAGATGGTTAATCTAATCATTACACACATTAAAAATAATTATATAATATAAAAATGCGAATTTTGAACATTCTCTTTGTCATGATAATACTGCACGAGTAACTTCCTAATACTTAAATATAAGGTCTACCTATTCATACACGAAATATTTTAACAGTTTTCTTTAACTCGACGCAATAGCACTGAAAAAAAATTAAGTGTTTTTGTTTTTACGAAATGATTACAATTTTTAATTATTTTTTTTTGAGACATTTTGCATAAAACCTTTAATGAAAACTCTTTGAATGAAAATTGGTAAATTAACGTTCATTAAAAGTAATGGATGTTCAAAAAATAAGAGACCAGTATTTATTTTGCAGGTCAAGTAATTTTAAATTATTTATTTTTATACTAGCTAAAAAAAATAATATTAGGATAAAATAAAATAAAAAACCTTTGAAATGACTTTGTTATAACCCTTAGATGATACCCTTAAAACATTTCATGTATGAATAGGTAGACCTTATATACACCACTCAATTTTGATCGTTTTAATCCCGTGGAGGGTCGATCCGGCACATAAAACACTATCGATTTGTAACGATAAAATTAAAAAAAACACATTTTTTAGCGATTTTAGTGACCTGTAGGTATTGCGTACTAACTACCTACAGGTCATTGGACTCGCTCAGGTGACGTTTTCTCAAAGAAATTAATTTCGTACATGCGTAAATTAATACGAGTTTTAAAAAAAGTACTTTATTTTTTAATTTTATCGTATCAAATCGATAGTGTTTCATCATGTACCGGATCGACCCTCCACGGGATTAAAACAATCAAAATTTAGTGGTGTATTTCTATACGTATTAGTCACTATCGCTACTAAAAAGGTCCCAGAAATTTCTCTTCAAATCAACCGTAGAAACGTTATAACATTTTGATGGCTTTTTAACCATCCGTGCTAGATCCTTGGGTTTAAAATTTACTTTTATATCAGATAAAATAGTAACATTTGAAGTAGATGCATTACTGACATGATAATTAGTAGATTCTTCTGTATGTTCGACATCATATGAATTAGTTAAAACTTTATTGGTTATATTATTTTTGCCGGTATATTTTTTCTCAAGGTCTTCTTGCTCAGATTCACTTTCAGATGAAGATTCGATAACGAGTCGTTTTGCTCTTGTACGTTTAACAGGAACAGTAATTAAATTGTGACTTTTTATGGCAAAACATTGGCAAACATTAGGCTTTAAACAAAAGCAGCTTAAAATTCGATATTGAATTATATGATCTTCGTTTGGTATTACCTGGTGTATTTTTTGTGAATTTGGAACGGCCACAAATTTACAACCCTCAATTTGTTTTTCTATTTTCGATATGTCCTCCTGATCAACAAGAAACAATTTTACAGTTGTAGCAGTATTGTGTTTAAGTAATTGAATCGCAGTTTCAGCATCAGGTATATCATGCCCATATGATATTTGTTTATCTAACAACCTTTTTATTACTCCACCAACCCCATCCGCTGCACCCTTCCCATGGGCCGCTTCAAAAAAAATCCAGGTTGCAAAAATAAAACCATAAGATTCAATCATTTTGGTAAGAAGGGCAAAGTTCTTTTTTTGCCTATATTGGCTTGACGGACCATCTGAGAAGAAATGTACAGTGTCTTTCCAAGGAAACCTACGTTTAATGTCACGCATCAGGGGCTCCAAGTGAGCCCAGATCGATTCCGGTGTGTGTTTGTTGCAGTTAGAAAATGTACAAAATGATTCGGGATCAGTTTCATCATTATACACACATCAACACAGTCTAGGGATATTTTTAAAAAAGCGAATTACTATCAATGTGTTAATTATTTATATGACATGTATATATTTAAAAGATACGTTATTTAATATTCTACCATTTTTTAATAATGGTTAAGGTATAGATTAAAATTTCAGGATTTTATGGAAAAAAAATGAAGCATAGACGGAAACCGTATATGAATGAACTTTTAATTTGTGAGTAAAAACTGAAAAAAATAGAAAAATCATTTAATTTGTGTTTATAAACTTGAAGTTAGTAGTCTGAGAAAGCGCCCATGATGTTCATAACACATCGGCAACGATTCGGCATGCTCAGAACAAGGTTGTCAATGTCTTGCTGCGGAATATTGTCCCATGTCCTTCTGAGGTGCGGAAAAAGTTGATCTTCTGTAGCCAGATTTTCAGGAACTTCCTTCAGAGCTCTTCTTTGCAGCATATCCCACGCATGCTCAATGGGATTTAGATCTGGCGATTGAGCAGGCCAGTCTAAGGCCCTAACATTATGTGTATGTAACCAAGCTGCTACCGTTCTCGCCGTGTGTGCCCGGGCATTGTCGTGCATGAGCAGGAAATCTTGCCCCATTTGTGTTCTGTGGGGCAAGTTTACGGGCCCCAGCACCTGTTGGACGTATCGTTCTGCCGTCATATTGCCCCGCACCCAAACGAGATCCGTCCGTCCTCCAAGACGAATTCCTGCCCAAACCATAATTGTTCCTCCTTGGTATGGGTGAACTTCCTGAGGGTTCTGGAGACGGCTCCATCGTCCAGGAACTCGCCAAACACGCGTCCTTCGTGAATCTGGATGGAAGCCGAACCTGGATTCATCCGTGAACAGCACATTGGACCATTGGTCACAGCCCCAGTCCACGTGGTTCCGAACCCATTCTAATCGTCGTCCACGATTGCCTCTCCGTAAAGGTGGGACCCGGAGTGGTCTACGAGAGCGTAGATTGCTTTCATGCAGTCGCT
The DNA here is from genome assembly GCA_947578425.1 of Eugnorisma glareosa. Taxonomy (NCBI): domain Eukaryota; kingdom Metazoa; phylum Arthropoda; class Insecta; order Lepidoptera; family Noctuidae; genus Eugnorisma; species Eugnorisma glareosa. Next base: position 8,769,444 of record OX387967.1, on the reverse strand, counting down.
TTCTTACAGTTTGGTCACTCACAAGCACTTGGTGTTCCACTCGCAGCCTTTGGACCAATTGAGTCGCCGTTGCATTTGGTTGTGCTCGCGCAGTAATTTGCAAAAATCGGTCTTGTCTGGGGGTAGTGATGCGACTTGGCCCCCGGTGCCTCTCCGCTACTTCACCTGTGGCACGATAGCGTGTCCACAATCTTGAAATTACATTTTGATGGGTCCCTATGGCCTCAGCAACATTACGCTGAACAGATCCAGCTTCCAGCATTCCCACAGCTCGTAACATCTCCGCCCTCGTCAAATGTCGGCGTTGCATGGCTACAATACCTCAATTTTAACTTTATCTTTCGTTTAAAAATGAAAAAAAACTAACTAAACGTAATTCGTATTGTTTTCTAAATTTCGCACAAATGAAAATTCCCTCTCCTATACATCAAGACATTTTTATGCCACCGAAACAAAAGAATTTTCAAAAATTTGAATTTGGAATTAGTCTCAGATAAATTACAAACAAATCGGTGTATAAAAGATTCCAATGCGGCCAGTACTTTTCGAGTTATTTAATTGAGTATGAAATATCCCTAGACCGTGTTGATGTGTGTATATAATGCTTGTGTGCAAGGTGGTTGTGAATGAGATGCTCCAAAATGAACTGCTTGTATTTCATTATGAAATTTGCAATTATAATTTTCTAAGAAGTCACAATGTAGCATAATTTCATTTCTCTGTAAATTCTCCTTCAATGTTTTATAAACTTTGTATTGATGTGAAATGTTGTAAATATGAATTTTTAAGCCTTTTAATTCCGTGTCAAATTTTAATAATAGAGATTCTAACGTACCTGATATTATTTGTTTAATTGTTTTTAGTTTATTTTTTTTCATTATTCTTTTCGTATTCTATGATTTTGACTGTCCACTCTAGCCATGACACTGTTTCATTCAACTTCTTATTCAATAAGTCTTATCTAACCGATTTATTTTTGCAAATATCACAAGTTGAATACATGCACTTTTGGGAGTATAAATCACATACTGTAGAGTTTATAACGGTGTCCAAAGAATCGCCGTCCTTAAAAAAAAATAGTGTTTTTAGTGATGTAAACTTGAAATCCATATTACTGTGTCTTTTCCAAAGACAAGTATTTCGATTTGATAAATTTGGGATCAATACGTAAAATGGCTTGAAACGTCTGAATGTAGCGTATGATATTGGTATTCCAGTCTCCTTAACCGTAAATTTACCATTGAATCTAGCAAATATCGTTTTTGCATTTTAACTTTATTTTTCGTTTTAGTTTCTTTCTTAGCTGCAGTAGCCCTACTGACATCATCTTGATTAAAAAAAAGCATAAATTTTATGTGCTAGGTTATTTCGTTTAGTATTAACTTTTTTACATTACATCTGAATGGGTATTTAATCCCAATAGCAGACCGTAATTTACTTTTCATTTTATACCTTTTTACGATGTTGTTACTTACAATTTCTTTCAATACCTTTCTCTTTTCATTAGTTTCTGCTGCATTATATTGTACTTTTAAGGATTCTATCAACACATTCTTTTCAAATAACTCTTTTTTAATAATTTCTTTTTCTTCTTCAGTAGTGTTTAAATTAGCAACAAATGAATTGGTTTTTGATTTTGGGCTTGACACAGTAAAAACGTTTGATTCTCTGCTAAACATATTTTCCTTTTCTTCGTCTTCTTTTATGTTTTGCAAAATTTTGTATCTATATATTTTTTTTCTTTAAAGCTTTATTCTCTTTGATTAATAATTCAATTTTTGGCAGTGGAAACCACTGGTTGCTGGGGGTCCGACGCTATTAAATTTGTCGCGGAGATCGGCCGGCGACTTAGAGAAAGGGGCGGTGACCCACGCTCTGGTTCGTTCCTGGTGCAAAGGCTAGCCCTGGCAATTCAGCGCGGAAACGCTGCAAGTGTCATGGGCTCCTTTGCGCCAGGAACAACTATGAGCGTCTAGTGACGTAAGGTTTTTTTTTATTTTTGAATTTTGTTATTTGACATGCCTATGTAATTATATTGTGTTATGTAAAATTTTAATAAATAAGCCAAACAGTTTAATTTACTCCTTAAAAAAAAAAAAAAAACTTACCAATTTTATGCCTCTTACGTTACCTGTCCTTATTTACGGTCTAAGTGGACGTGATTAGAATATTAAGCAATATTCCTGTCTCATCCCATTTCTGAACTATAAGATAGTTAGAAGTGTACCAATTCAATTTTTTTCTTCATATTTTTATTTTCTTTGGTTAGTGTCCTATATCTTTTCTGAAATATTCTTTGGTATTCTTTTCGAGTTTTACCTTTTTCTACAACTTCTTGTTTACAGTCTGATTTTTGTTTTATAGTCCTCCAATATTTTCGCCTGCTTTCTTTCTCTTGATCCGATAGCTCCCCTATTTTTTATAGAATTTTTTAGCTCTTTCTATTTTTTTTTCCTGTAGTCACTTTATAAAGAAGTACAATGCCTTAAAAATAGACCACAACAAGTTTTTTGATTACTTTAGAATGAGTGCATCAAGTTTCGAAGAGTTACTTCATCGGATAACGCCACATATAGCAGGAAAATATGGCAGAGGCAGACCACCCATCGAACCTCTCGAGATGCTGGGATTAACTATAAGGTAAATGAAACAACAACTTTCTCATATTTTTTCATTCCACAAATCAACGACACTAAACAACAATTTTTGAAAATTAAGTTGTTAACAAAGAAAGCTTCACCTCAAATTAACAGATATTAAATCAACAACTTAAACATAATTTTAAATCAACATTACACCTTTGGATTCCTTTTTTTAAGAAAAGTCGTAAAGCGATAGGGGTGATGCTATTGGTTCACGTGATGTATTCGAATAATCATTAGATTCGCTCTCATCGCTTTGGCCTTGCTTGGCAGCTGGTGACAGTGCTGCTTCTCGGGTAGACTGTGTCGAACTTCCGGCTGTTTGGTAACCACCGTGGTAAGAACTTTGCCATGAACTTTGGGGTCTTTGTGTTTCATAGTTACCCTGGTACGAAGATGGACAATTGCTCTGAGAATAATATATAGAGGTATGTTGCTGTGATTGTTCGTATAGATCCGTTAAAACTTGTAAGACCCGACTTTGGAAAATTAACGTTTGATGATCATTTAGTTTATTTAATGATGGTATATCGCTTTAAAAAAAGATAAATGTCTGTTTTCGGGCTCTTCTAATTTTGCCATAATCTCTTCTTCAAATGTATCGACATTTCTCCTTTTTCGTGATGGCTGAGAGAGAGATGGACTTTTAAATTTTCTTTTTGGACTTTTTGGACTTTCCTTTTGTGTGTTCTGATTGTTTGTTTCTAGATCTACTATACTATCATCGGTTTCATTTTGATCATTTCTTTTTAAAAAAAGGAGCTGTTTATATAAATGATATTCTTTAAGTTTGTTAGCGCCTGCTCCAGATTTATTTATTTCTTTAAGTTTTTTTACGTACTTGGCATAGTTATCTTTAATACCAGTCCATTTCTTTAACACAGCATTACCTGAAACAATAGTATTTTATGAGACGCATAAATAAATAAATAAATAATACATTCACTCGTCCATCCCACTTACACATGCACACACACGCACCACACTGATACACATATACACATGCATACCTGCACATTATTTATTTATGTATACACTTTTAACTTGTAGTGTGGGCTATGCCTATACTACAAATTATTTCATTTATTTATTTCCTTATTTTATTTCAGGTTTTTGGCATCAGGAAACACCTTTCAAGACATGCATTTAAACTGCTATCGTGGAGCGTCTACTATTGCTAAAACTGTAAAAATAGTCTTTGGAGCTATATGAAAGCATCTTTTGATCGAAAATATACCGAAAATAACTACTGAGCGGCTAACAAAAATTGCTGAGAAGTTTGCCAAGATTGCCAACTTTCCTAATTGCATAGGCGCACTTGACGGGAAACATGTTCGTATTTGGAGTCCCAAACATGGCGGATCTCTTTTTTATAATTACAAAAATTATCATTCTGTATTGTTGTTGGCTCTCGTAGATTCTGAATACAGATTTATATATGTTGATATTGGAGCATATGGCAAGGAATATGACTCAACCGTTTACAATAATTCAAAATTGAATGAATTACTTTTAAAAGGACAACTTTTTTACCAACGCCAAAGCCTTTACCAGGCTCCCAAACGCCTCTTCCTTTTGTTTTTATTGCAGACGAAGGCTTACCGTTAACAAATAATGTAATGCGCCCATACCCAGGAAAAAATTTGACGATACAACAAAGAGTTTTTAATTATCGTTTGAGCCGAGCAAGAAGATTTGTAGAATGTGCGTTCGGTATCCTGGCTAACAGGTGGAGGGTATTTCATCGGCCATTAAATGTTACTTTCGATCTTTGCACAAATATCATAAAAGCAAGCTGTGTTTTACATAATTTCATTCTAAACCGTGAAGGACCCGAAACATTTGAAGATATGTTAATTGACGATTCTTTTATTGAACTACAACAGTCCACACAGGAGGGTAGAACAAGAACAAGAGCTACCGACATAAGAAATTAATTTTGTGATTACTTTTATACGGATGTGGGAGCTCTTAGTTGGCAACTAAATAAAATATAGGATATTACTTACCATGTTTTGTTTTTTCTTGATTACTTAATTCTTGAAAACCAGGAAATAAATTTTCGCAGACCTCTTTCCATGCTGTTGTTTTTGCATTTTTATTCTTGTATTCTTTACATGTTTTGTTCCATAGTACGGGACGCTGCTCGACTAGGGTAATTAAATGATCGACTTCAATACCATCCGTCATCTTTGAATTTCGAATAACAACTGCGCAGGATTGCATCGTGAGTTTCTAACGTCACGACGTCGTATCGTGCATCGACACGTTACGACGTCGTGTCGTAGATTGCCACGACGCGACGTCGTATCGTGTTTATGTGTGGGAGCCCTAACGGCTCATACACATAAACACGATACGACTATCGATAACTATTCGACACTGTTTACGTTTACGGTCCATATCCCTCTCACATACTGAACCTGACACACACTGAGCGTCACAGCAACAACTCAATACAGCGAGTACCACAGCTACTCTGCCCGGTCCACGGCCAATCCGCTCTCAATTCCTCGTCGTAAGTCCACAGCCTGCAGGGGATGTTTCAAGTAATCTGTACGCCGCCACTCGCTGTTGGAGTTATTTGCCACCTCCCTTAAGATTCCTAAAACCAAAAGAAACATTTTAAAATAACGTTGAAAAAAGTCCTTTAAAAAAACAATAGTGTGAACAACAAATAAATTAGGTATAAATAATAAACACTCACATTAGGTTTATCATCTTTCGGCAAGGCATAATCAATCCAATCGGCTCGAGACGGTATCACGATTTCCGAGAAAACACGTTACTTTTTGGTAAGCGTCGACTAGATAAAAGCAGGTAGGTAACTAATCACGCGAGCGGGACTCGTCGCATGAGCACAAAGGACTCTTGCGGCGCGGCGGGCGCCGCGCCACCGAGGCCGCTCTGACTTTCTGATGCGTACGTCATCGCGCAAACAGGTGCAGAGGGGAAATGCGCTTGCGTTGCGTCGTGTGACGAAGGATCGGGGGGCGCGCGCGCATGCAACGGCGACACGAATGCGGGATTACGAGACAAAATCACGCCTGGTTTTCATAACATTGCACAATGCACATATCCTACTTGTATATTCTTTGTATATTTTTCTTTGTTCTTCTTTTTTCTTGTTATAACATTTATCCTGTTTTGGCTTCTCTGTATTTATATATTGTAACCAGTAGTACTTTCGAACACGTTATAATACTTATTACCTACTCACATTTTTATCCTAACTCGTACCTACATACACATTTCATAAATTAACTCAATATCTTCCATATTTTGAAAATCATCCAGACTTTGAATAGATGTAACCCTAGCATTGCAAGGGCTCTTTTTTATTTCACTTAATGGCGTGACTGTCATTTGTGTGTGTATTTGTGGCTGTTGTTGGGAGTTCGAGGCCAAATTATCAATTTTAACAGATATCATTGCTAGCGTTTTCATGATTTTTATTTGGTTATCTATTATTTTGACTTAATTGTCGGATAACATTTTTTGGTTCGTTAGAAGATCGTTATAATCCAATACTTGGACTACTTCAGTTTCTATATGATCCATATTCTGGGTCATAATATTATTGCCGTTAGAAACATCATCAGATACTAAATAGTTTTCAGTTGGAATATCATTATTAGATTCTTGCATTTTCTGCGCAGCTATAGTCGATACGTTGTTGTTATTTGCAGATCTAGATAGCGTATCTATACCTACCAGTTGTTTGGCAATCTTGTTAAAATCTTCATTGTCTGGCCTTCTTACATTAACGTACCCTTCATTTTCAGTATCAGGTAACTCAAGCATGGTATTTAACTCCGCATCAGCAGCCTCATAATTATCCAATTTTCTCTTAATTATACGTGGCATTTTCAGCCAACTTTCTTTTGGGATTAGTTGTTCAATTTTACATTTTTTTGAAGTCTTCTTAGTAGGCCAACTTAAAATTTCGTTATCCACCCATCCTTCCGGACAAATTGATAGTTTTTTGGAACCGTTTTCAATCGTTTCAACTATCAAAAACGGCATTCTGGAAAAAAATATTACTGTAACTTTTAAGTACATATTTTTATACAGCATTATAAATTAAAATTAAATATATCAATATACCGTGTGCTGGTGGCTTAGAATTCTAGCACCCCACCTCTTTCCGTGGGTGTCGTAAAAAGCGAGTAAGGGAAAAAACCAAGGAATATAGGCAGCAGCGTTCTCTGTGATGTTAATGTTACACCTTATACTGCGCTCGCCAACCCGCCTGCCAAGCGTGGCGAGTATGGCATTTGCCCCCGATTGGGGAGGCCTCATCACACACTGAATGTTACGGCTATTTAAGGTGAATGCTCCAAAGTAGCCCGCGAAATTAAAATTTTCTTACGTTTTTTGCAATTTGCAGGCCAGTGCTAGGTTGTATGTTGATTAAAATGTTATTCGCGCCTGTAAGACGTATGTAGTTACAGAATTATAATCACCAAAATCATCAATACAACCGTCCAAGCTCATCAAGGTGCAGAAATGACTTTGACCTTAAAAAAGTCATTCCTGCACCTTTATGAGCTTGGAGGGTTGTATTGATGATTTTGATGATTATGTAGCCACCACTGATCACAGCACGTTATTACGTTTTCGACGTTCTGATAAGAAATATGGAAGCACACAGTTCTGATAAGAACTAAGCCACGTTTTGACGCTCTCATAAGAAACAGTTCTGAAAAGAACTAGTTTAACGTTTTTGACGAATTCCGCAAGGAAATTCGAGTGTCAGGAGCTGTGAGGCCACTCTTCTAGTCTTCGGTCAGCGTGTCTTCATCTTCCGTCAACTCGATCCGCAACACAACATCACTGCGTCTTCACTCGACGGTGGCCACTCTTGACACTGAGGCGCGAACTTTTTTTTTTTTTTTTTTTTTTTTTTTTTTTTTTTTTTTTTGGGAGGTGGCATCTCGCAGTTCAGCCTCTGAGGCTGGCTACTGCTTAACCGGACTATTCCCTGTGGATGCCTTAAAAATGAATCTAAGGCCTCCAGCCAGGGGCTTAAAACTAAGCGACCACTCGCTAAGGGCACCCCCTGTGGGGTACGGGCCTCGGCTTAGGGCGTCGCTGGGGGGGGCAGCAAAGGGACAGGCTGGATCTGAGTGATATTAATTAGGGGCTGGTTTAAAACTACCGGCTCAGCATCGCGGGCTGGCTCTGGCAAGGGTCGGGGGGGGTTCGTTGAACGTGGGCGTCGCGTCGGGCCTCGGCGGCGAGGACGGAAACATGGCGGTCTGTATTTGTACTTTCGTAATGTGCTGGTTTCCCTACTGCTCTCCTGGAGGAGGGTGATGGGGTCATCGGGGGTGGTGAGAGCATGTCGCGGACGGCGAACCATGCTAATACGCGAGGGCTCGTATCGGGCGGCCGATGCGATCAGGGGGTTCCTATGCTTGATAGCGGAATCGAAGAAACGCTTGGAAAGACGTTTCATAAACTGAGCTAAGGTGGGGATCCTAAGGTCTAAGTGGAGACTGTCATTACGGACATAATAGGGGGCACCGGTAATCTTACGGAGAAAACGGTTCTGAAGGGTCTGCAACCGGTGCAGATGACGCGGGTGGGCATGGGCAAAAGTGACACAAGCGTATGTCATAATGGGACGGATGACGGCGGTATAGAGTCGCAACTTGCACTTAAGTGACAATTTGCTCTTTGCCGTGATCATAAAATGGAGCCTACCCATGGCAAAGGCAGCCCGGTCGCGGGCTGCTCTTATATGCGCAGCAAAGGACAGGTGGTTGTCGAGAATGACTCCTAAGTATTTGGCTTGCTTCTCCCAAGGGATCGGCTTGCCGAACATAGTGATCGGAGAGGGGACGGGACGTTTGAGACGCGCCTTATGGAATAGAACTGCCTGGCTTTTATCGGGATTAACCTCGATTCGCCACTTACGGAACCAGGCTCCTAAAGCATTGGCTGCTTTTTGGAGCTGACGGGCGATGGCGTCTTGGCCGTGCCCAGTATAATAGATTGCCGTATCGTCGGCGAAAAGGGCCAAGTGAGCCTTTTTGCTCTTGGGGATATCAGAAGTGAATAGAGTGAATATGAGGGGGGAAACGACAGAGCCCTGAGGGACTCCCGCGCGAATGGGGTGGGGGGAAGAGAGGGTTTTCCCTATGCGATAGCGGAAAGTGCGATTCGCCAAAAAGTCTCGCAAGATGAGCACGAGACGATCTGGCACACCGAGCTGATACAGCTTGTATATCAGCCCGTTGTGCCAGACTTTGTCGAACGCTTTCGCTATATCGAAAAATAACACACCGGTCATCGCTCCACGCTGGAAGCCAGCGCTCAAGTGCTCTACGATGCGGTGGACCTGTTGGACGCACGAGTGTTCGGTCCTGAAACCGAACTGCTCGTTGGGAATGAGGCTCTTAGCCTCGGCAAAGTCTTTGAGGCGCTTATAAATAAGCCTCTCATAGATTTTACCGAGCGCGCTAAGGAGACTGATCGGCCGATAGCTAGTCGGCTCGGATTTAGGTTTACCCGGTTTGGGAATACCTATGACGGTGGCCTCTTTCCACACTTGGGGAAAGATGTTATTGCTCAAGGCGCCATTGAAGATGGCCGCCAACAAGACTATGAGCTGAGAGGGGAGGACTTTGAACACCCTATTGGTGAAGCCATCGGCGCCAGGGGCTTTCCGAGGCTGTAGCCTATCTATTATGTCTTTCACTTCGTCGGGCGTGACTGAAGGAAGAGGACAGTCGGGGTCTTCTACTGGGGGGAGAGCGGCTCTACGTTCGACTTCCGCGTCCACCTCAGCGAGATGTCGCATGTCTACTGGTAGAGAGCTGGGCGTGCACTGAGATTCCAGGCTGTCGGCCAGGCATTCAGCCTTCTCAGAGTCGTCAAAGGCGACGCTCTTATCGGGGCGAATGAGAGGAGGCATAGTAACCTCGTCGCTGCTAGCACGCAACTTTCGTTGCAGTTGCCAGAAAGCTAAGTGAGTGGGCTCGAGTTCGCTAAGCTCCTTGTCCCAACGATTCGAACGAAACTCACTGGTGCGCTGCTTTACAGCAAGCTGCAAGCTGCGCATGTGAGCCTTGTTCGCATAGCAGGGAAAGACGCTATAGGCACGAACGGCCGCGTTCTTCTCGGTTATCAGATCACGTATGTCATCGGGTAGTTTCCAGCGGTGATCGCTCATCGCTGGGACTTCCCGTGAACAATCCTTCAGTACGGATTGTACGTGATCTGTAAACAAGTTGATGGCGGCCGTCGTGTCTGCGACTGAGACTATGTGATCGGGGATACCGTCCGTGAGAGGAGACATGTCGGATTTCAGCTTATCGCTTACTTTCTTCCAGTCTGTTATCAAAATAGGGGCAGGGGGCTGGCTGGGGTCAAAGAGGCCCGAGCTAGAAACGAGATGCATGACTACCGGACGGTGGTCAGAGTTAAGCTCGTGTAGCGTCTCAATCGAGTCCAGCCTGAGGCTGACGTTCCTGAGCAGCGCTATATCGAGCACATCGGAGCGCAAACCGACAGTGTCGGGGTAGTGGGTGTGCTCCATAGGAGCGATAGGGTCAAAGGAAAGGGAGTCGCTTAGGTCGTATAACGCTCGCCCTCTCGGGTTGGTCGTTATGCTGTTCCAAGCAGGGTGTTTGGCATTGAGGTCGCCCGCTATGATAACGGACTCGCTCAAGCCGAAGAGAGAGGTGAGATCCTTCTCTAACAGGGAATGGTCCTCAGATGAATTTACGGGGGGCATGTAGGCAGAGATGATATGGACCGACTGATGGCCGGTCATACCTAGCCGACAGATTGAAACCTCAAGCAGTGATTCTAGAGGGGGTGAGTCTACTGGGATGCAGTGCAGTTCTTTACGGTAATAAATGAGCGTGCCGCCTCTGTGGCAGCGGGAACGGTCATTGCGAACTATATGAAAGTTTGCAATCTTGGGGTTGCGGAGATGGGGCTTTAAGAACGTCTCTTGGACAAGAAAGACATCTATCTGATGATCGCGGAGGAACGCGGCGATCTCATCGCGTTGTCCACTAATGCCGTTGGCATTGTAAAAGCCTACTTTAAGGGATCGGGGTTGGGTACTCGATAAGGGCCTAGTTAGATCCATTATCGGTCTGGTTGTGAGAGAGCGCGCGGAGAGCTGCACGTATCCTAGGATACGATTTGAAGATCATGTTGATCTTTTTCATGTCATTCGTTCCTCTGAGCTCGGCCGCTAAGCGGTCGGCCTCAGGGGATTCGAAGATCGCGAACCTAGCTATGGTGTCGAAGGAGCTTTCCTCGGCATCCACAGACTCTGGGCCGAGTGGCCTGGAGGGAGGGCGCGCTGGTGAGGCTAGGGCAGCGGCCGTTGGAACGGGCGCAGGGCAAGGGACCGGGTTATCTAATAGCCCGGGCATGGGGGCGGTGGCCTTGGGGCTACCAAGTGCTGGAAAAGCACGCTGATGATTCAGCGCGTTCCAGGGGGACGGTCTCTGGGGACTGAGACGCTCAGGCAACTGAGCAGAGGGGATCGGGACTGATGAGGGGGCTTCCCTCAGCTGGCGGGCGTTAAAACGCTTCGCCAGCTTACCCGGAAATTGTTTGGGGGCTTTGGGGCAACCCCTATAGTTGGCCGGGTGGCCTGTCTGACCGCATAGCACACAACTGGGTGGCTCGGTACAGAGGTTCCTGTCCTTGGGACGGGAGCAATCGGCAGTGGCGTGATCGCCTAGGCACTTGACGCACCGGGGAGGTGCGAAGCAGTGCTTTTGGGCGTGGCCGTAAAGTTGGCAACCGTGGCACTGGGAAAGCACCTTGTTGCGGTGAGGCCGCTCAATGAGGATGCCCGATAAGGAGCAGACGGTTTTGACTTTAAAAATGGGGTGATGACCCTCGACGGGGTCACAGATGACGAGCACCATGTCGTACTCGTCACCTCCCCTCGCCTTGTGCAGGCGGTGGACGGCGGAGACTGGGACGTTCTGGGAGGTGAGGTCGTCCAGAATGTCCTGGGATGGGATCTCTTTGGGGATCCGCCTGATCACCACGCGGGTGGGCTTCTCCTCAGGGAGAGAGTAAGTGTGGAAGGCGACGTGCCTCCCACGAAGATTGCGGACAAGGTCCCTGAAGTCCGAGGACGAAGGGACGGTGACCTTTATACCCTGTAGGGTAGATTTGGCTGAGGTGTAATTGATGCGCAACTCAGTGCACATCTTGGACACATCGGTCCATTTCGCCTTATCTTGGATGAAGATAGGCGGCGGGGGCTTTAGCTTCTTGGAAGAAGAAGCAGAGGGGGCGGTAGGGGCGGTAGCCATAGGGCTAACGGGGCGGCTAGACGCGGCCGGAGCTGTCGAAGCGACAGGAGAAACGGGGTGAGATAAGGGGGCAGGGGAGGGTGGGGTGGGGGTAGAGCGAGCCGCTACGGGCTTTTTGGCCTTATTGGCTTTAGCGCCCTTGCCCTTCCTACGCTTGCCCTTGCCTACCATCGTGTACTCCTCAGAGTCAGAGGTAGCGTCGGACGATCCCGAGTACTCCGAGGCCTCGGAAAGCACGTCCGCAATCTCCATAGGAGAAGCATCGGGACTTGCAGGTGAGGCCTGAGAGTGCACTAACGGGGGTGGGTCGGAACTCGCCGGCGAGATCGGCACGAATACCTTCTCGGATAGGATACCCATAAGGGGCTCCGCGATAGTCATATAATTTTCCCTTATATGAGGGTTGGGGTCACTAAGGAGCCTCTTAAGGAGGTCCGTGAGGGACTTAGCCCAGGCATCCTTCGATGCGAGGGTAGGGATCATGTCTAACTAATGGGACTGATCTTGACTAATATATAGTGGGGGAGGGGGGAAAAACTCCTAGCCCTAGTCCCGAGGAGACACGAAAATCGTGAACCCCCCGGGCGGACAATTCCCACAAAAACGAACCCACCCGTGTGACTTTCCTAGTGCTATACTGGCGAGAAGAAAGGCACAAACAAACTCGCCAGCTACACTGTTGTCCTGGCCAGAGGGGCCGCTAAGCCTAACTCCCCGGGAGGGATAGCCCGGGGATGAGTGCACTCCCTGTCGGGTGACACAGGGAGGTGAGTGCCTAAGGTGTGCCCTAAGCTTGAGTACCTGTCGCCAATCTTAATGTGCGATAGGGCCCTATGGGTCTTGCGACCGATCCGGGCCGCTGGGGTAGAGACACCCAGACGTCCCGGGTGCAGCTGTGGACAAACGTGGGTTAGGTACTACCAGACTGTGACTAGGAGTCCCCCCAAGGCCACAGTCGGAGCCCTTCCGACTGACTGCTTTCCCTTGAAGAGGGTCGGCGGGTGTGGCGGGTCACCACCCACTTGGGATCGTTGGCACCGTGAGGTTTCCACCCAAGTACCACCGAAACTGGTGGATTTTGCTCTTAGGGAGCCAAGCGAACGCGACGCGATACGCGAACGTAGAAAACCGACTACAAGCACTGAAGCACTCGTAGCCGATCTGCTACGATGACGTAGTCTAACTCGAAACCACGGTGGCGGAGCTAGACGACCGGCATGCGGTGGTGTAGCACTGAGCGCAATGTGCGCGTCAGAGCGACGGGGGAGGGGGGAGCTTTCGATCGCAACGACAGAGCGCACGTATGCACTCTGCGGCTGCCGAGAGCGGAATGGTATAATGTGAGGCGCGAACCGCACGCCGCCTATATTTATGCCTTCGGCGCGATCTCGTCTGCCGCGCGCCTCCGTGAGCACACAAGCGCCCCTCGCGGAAATAACACGACAACAGTGCTGTGACGTGATTGGTTGAAATTCCCCGATTCTTATTGGATTTTTATTTTGTAAATATTGATTCTAATTTAATGTACATGTTTTTATTGGTTAGTATTAGTTAGTAAAATAGTATACAAGACGGCCTTTTTTGGAAATAAATTATTCACAGTCATCGAACTCGGAGTTTCTCTTCCACCTTCCATCGACCTAAAAATTATAACTCTATAACTACATACGTCTTACAGCCGCGAATCAAATGTTCATCAATATACAACCTAGCACTGGCCTGCGAATTGCAAAAAACGTAAGAAAAGGACATTGCCACGGGGCAGGTCCCTTTTGTGATATCTTGTGCCTGATTAGAATAATAACCTAAAAATATAATTTATTTTTTTGTGTGCAAATTATTTTTTATTCAATTTCTTTCACCCTGGGAATAAAGTTAAAGTTAATTAATAGTTAAACATTACGTCGACATCCGTTTGATAGGTATACAAAAAAAAGTTGCCAGAAATCAAATAACAATCGAATATGACGTAAAATAATCAATGGAGTAATCGATATCAAAACAACGATAATTAACAAAAAAAAAAAAACATTTTAAATTATTATAACTAGTTTACGTCTCAGCATTTAAATATAGGTCTCAACCATTTGACAACTTCAAAGCTACTTTTAGCATTATGTTTTCTCGACGATGAGTTATAATGGTGTCAACCCTGTCTTTTCCATGGGTACGCATTATTGTAGCATATTATATATGAAATGCACAAAGATATATGTAGGCCAAGTATGAGTTTAATTATGTAAAATATTCTTAATGACGTAAACTAGTGGATATACACTGCCTAGAGTCTATGCGAGTAATAGCGATAGAACGAGGACAACAATAGGTTGCTTATTTTCATAATAAGTCTATATAGGGTGACTGGTAATTAGTGACCGATACTTAAACACGTGATTCTACTCATGATAACAAACAACTTTCCCAAAGAAACTTTTTTTTAAACTCATTTAATTTTATCACCATAACACAACAGCTGTATGAAATTCCCATGCGCGCGCTTTTGACCTATCATCCTCCTATCATCCTTTCTAAACATCGTGTAGGTAACAAAACAAACGCAATTTCTGAAGTTAGTTTATTTAGATAGAAAGATAATGCATTTAGGTATTTATACTTTTTTTTTTTGCGCGCACGTAAAGTGCCATAATACTAGATAATTAATTATTTATTTTACTCTCCTCACCGTGTCGTAAACAGAGAAAATTTATGTAGGTACATCACTGTGTACCTAAATGGCCACGCGGCGGCCGGAGCGTCGCGTCTGCAGCGTAGGCCTACGCTCCGTGGCTCAGTTTTTGATGTCATTGGTTATTATTTTTTAATTTAGCGGCTACCTAAACATGTCACCTACCTACACTGTTTATGTACACCGATAACGTCACGTGGCGGCCGGCCTGTGTGGTCGAGCGCGGGCGCCGCTCACGGAGCGGGCTTCTGCTTACCCACCCATTGTAATGAGACATAACGGCGTCACGCGGCTACCAGTTGATAGGTCAAAAGCGCACGCGTGGGAATTTCATACAGCTGCTGTGTTATTGTGATAAAATTAAATGGGTTTAAAAAAAAAAGTTTCTTTGGGAAAGTTGTTTGTTATCATGAGTAGAATCACGTGTTTAAGTATCGGTCACTAATTACCAGTCACCCTATATTGTTGATTAGATGTTCATTAAAGCGATTTACACAAACAAAAGCCTTACGTATTTTGGAAACGCCGTATTAACAAATCAGTTTTAATCGATAAATTGATAAAAAAACTGAAATCGATTTAGTAATGATTAAAAATAATTGATCTGGCAACATTTACTTGCGCATGTCACAGCAATTTCTGAGATTCGTTACGTTCGTGATTGCTTTGTCTAAATACGTTGAGTTTTGAATTCCGTATATACATAGTTATTATTTACGATACGTGCTTTTTCTGCTACCACCGAGTTGAGCTAATAAGTTCCTCGAGTAGAGACATCATTCCATGCTCATAGTGATGTATAGTCGTAGGCAGCAGGTGTAAAGAAGAACTGCTAATGAAAAATTACAAATTGGAAACTATCAGTAGGAAGTCGGGCATGGAATTAAGAAGTCGAGGATTATATTCCAGCTAACATTTACAATTTAAGTAAATTTTACTTTATTTACCTTCGTAAATGGGTTTTGTACCCGTCTTGAGGATCCACCTATAACGCAATTTACTTTATTTAACCACTCACTTTGATCTTTGAATGTGGCCACACATCCATCGCTCATTAACACTGTCACACTTCTTCTCGAAAAACTCGTGACCTATTATTATATCATACGGCATACAGTTTCTAGGTATAATGTGAAACGTAACATCGCTGTAACACTGTCCATCGAATCATCGATGACGATTACCGTCGTAATTTTACCTAACGACTGCACTTGTGAGCGGCCTAGTCTCGTTTAGCGTTAGCCCGCTGACTTTGAATTCGTCATTAAATAGTTTAGCGAACAGCTCCGCTGATATAAGTTTTTAAACTGTCATGGTTGTTTGGGGTTCGGTCGGGATGGCTCGTAGATCAAGGAAACTGCGTTAGACGCTTTTATTTAATTTATTTATTTAGCACTGCACACTTACATGATTAAGGTACTACAACATGTTCCTTTTTAAGAAGAAAGCTGTCAGACTGACATTGACAATTATTTGATAGATGACAGGTGACATAATATAAACATAACCCTACTTTGCTAAACATAGTCACATTACTAAAACATTAACAATTTACATTGAAAAATTATGAATTTTTAAGTCAACCGTATATAAAAACATTACAAATGATGGTGAAATCGCGAAAGGGTAAACAAAGGTCGGTTAATTAAACGGACGCGTGGTTCTAAGAGTTATTAATTCCTCTTGGAAATTTAGGAATATTCACTTGAGTGGACTGTATTTCGAGAATTTAATTTTGAGATTATTCTCAAATGATTGCCTAAAATAGGGAGATAATGGCTAGCTGAATGGACTTTGTTGTAATAATGAAAGTTCTATTCATTAATAACGTTTTTATTTTATATATAGCCATCGGTATACACCATAATCCCATCACACAGGTAGTTGTCAATTAGAGCGTCATCCATAGAGTATATCACCATCTTACAATACGTTCCATTCTACTACATCTTCCTTCTCAAAACAAGTTATTATTAATTCTAAAATAGATGACTACTTATAAAATTTTAGGAATGTGCTTTACTTACAATATAGGTAATTTAACTGGCAAACAAAAGAACTACGAGCATATACTTATGTTGTGTAGACAAATTACAATTTTATTGCTCTGAGTCATAATCATTAAACTTCAATGGTCGCCTTATAGGGCGCCCAGATCTAGTATGATATGGGCAAGGTGGTTGCCTTAAAGTAGAAGGTATGTCAGATGTGATATTTTCATTAGCAGTAACTACAGGCGAAGTATGAGTAGCTACCGGTGAAGTACAAACTTCAGGCTGAATTAATGTGGTAGTAAAGGGCCCATCAGAACTTTTATTAAATTGTTCACAACTATCCTGAACATGAATTTCATTTCTGACATATCTCCTTCCATTTTCACCTTCAATAACATATGATCTTGGATTTTTACTTATTTTAATTATTCTACCAGGATACCATTGTTTGTGCCCTTTAATACCACTTTGATATCTTATTATTTGGCCTGGTTTAAGACTAATCACTTTTCTAACATTTTTATCATAATATAATTTACTTTTTTCTTTTAAGTATTCAACTTTAGGTATCAATGATTTAAAACAACAAGGTATATTAGTTCTTAAGTTACGACTCTTGCTTTTTAAAAATTGTTTTTGTTATTTTAACATTTTTGTAAATTTATTGGCATATTGATTTATATGTCGGTAGTTCACCTGCCAAGCACACGCCATTACTGGAAGGATGGATACTTATATTGAAAAGGTAGCTTCTGTAATGACGTGCAATAGATTTGAAGAAATCAAAAGGTTCTTGCATTTTTCTGATAAAAAAAAAGAATTGAAGCCCGATGACCCAAATTTTGATAAGCTTAAAAAAATACGCCCTTTCTTAAACATCTTACGTGAAAAAAATAAAACAAAATTTTATTCAAAAATATAAGATACAACGTTTACAGTTTTTCTTAAATCTATGGCAAGTTCACTATTATTTGTGCCTGAACTAGGTAATCCTGTGTTTCAGGCGATTGGAGGTAACTTTAATTGACATAATAATCACATAGCTTAATAATCTTATCGGTAAAGAAGGTATATAAAAATTATACTCGTATTAGCTTAACCTAGCTAACTAATTAAATAAAAAATAACAATAATACGAACAATATTTACTTTAGCACAATAATAACTTCTCTGTATCTTCATAGGACATAGCTTGAAGAGCTTCCTTAAGGATTTTCTTGCAGTTACTGTGGTTTAAGGAGTAAATGTTTCCTTTTTCATTTAGTCTGTTATAGAGTAACGGTCCGAGGTACATATAAAACTTGGCTGTGAAAACATGTTTTGTACTTTTTTGAGGGCAAACTATGTCTTTTCGTCTTTTTTTAGTAAATTCAGTGCTGTATGGGAGTACTGCGTGTTGTTTTAGTACAGTGCTCATAATAAATAACTGTCGAACTGTTAGTACTTCACAAGATTTATACAGAAGGTTAGTGGGTAAAAGGAAAGGGCGGCAAGTAGCCACCTTGAGAATAGCTCTTTGAGCTCTTTCAATGGGCAATAACAGACTTTTACTCGCCCCACCCCATGAGATAATACAGTAAGTCAGAATTGACTGACAAAGAGCAAAATATACTTGCCTCAGTATTTTTGGATCTGTAATAAATCGTAGCTTTTTGAATACGAATATCAGCTTACGAATTCTATTATTTAGAGCTTCCATATGTTGTTTAAAGGAAAGGGTTTCATATATTATAATACCCAGGTATTTTATTTTATCAGTCTTTTTTAATATTAGGACACTTACACTGGCCATCTGCTGGTTCTGGGCAACAATGAGCATGTAACGCTTTGGGGATATTCGATATATGCTTGCGCATCGAAAACTTAATGTAATTTGTCTTATCTGCATTTAGAGTTAGTGAGTTATTTAGAAGCCATTTATTTACAATATTAAATCCGTGTTGCGCAAGATGTAGACTTCATTTTCTGAGTCAGCTGAAAAAAGTAATGCAGTGTCGTCTGCGTAAGTTATGATAGTGCCATGGTCTAGCTTTAGATTGCAAAGGTCATTTATGTAGATCAAAAACAAAGTGGGCCCTAGAATACTTCCTTGGGGAACACCAAAAAAAGTATTTTTTGAACAGCACTGAGAACATCGCCAATCTTTACGCACTGAGAACGATCTTCTAAATAACTTTTGAAAATTTTCAGCTGGGTGCCTCTTACACCCATCTCAAGCTTGCGCAACAGAATTGGAATGGAAACTGTGTCAAAAGCTTTGGCAAGGTCCAGGAAAATTCCTACTGTGTGATTACCTATGTCAAGTTCTTGTGCTACATAGTCAGTCAGATGATGTACCGCATCGGCAGTTGAAACTTTAGGCCTAAATCCAAACTGCCGTTCAGACAGAATAGATTTATCTTCCAAATATTTCAACAACCTTTTGTTTATTATTTTCTCCAATATTTTTGACATAGAAGGCAGTAAGGAAATAGGTCTATAATTTGTCACTTGCTCTTTGCTGCCTGATTTATAGACAGGGACAATTACAGCTTTTTTGAGACACTCTGGAAAATGACCTGAAGATAAACAAATGCGAAAAATATAAGTCAGTGGTGGTACCAAAATGTCCTTGAATTTTTTAATAATTTTATTCGATATGTTGTCCCAGCCAACTGCACAGTCTTCTTTCAAGGTCATGATTATATTTTCTACCTCAGTCTCGTCAGGATCTAGCAGCGCAAAGGATGTTAAAGCATTGTTAGATGTTAAAGGAGTGCTCGTTAGGTTTTGGGATTGACCCAGATTTTTTTCTGCCAGACACG
The DNA here is from genome assembly GCA_947578425.1 of Eugnorisma glareosa. NCBI lineage: Eukaryota > Metazoa > Arthropoda > Insecta > Lepidoptera > Noctuidae > Eugnorisma > Eugnorisma glareosa. Next base: position 8,750,019 of record OX387967.1, on the reverse strand, counting down.
TTAGCGGATTCCACCGGTGACGAGTGTGCTTGTAATAAACTTGAAGATGACTCATATTGTTTCGTGGTATACGTTGTGTCTTTAATATATTTCCAGATCTTTTTACTATTTGTTCCAGCCTTTTCCAATGCCAGTTTGTCATAGTTGCTTTTAACTTTTTTAAATTTCTGTAGTGATCTCCATCATTACAGAAATTTCGATATCTTTTGTACGAAAGTTGCAATACTACATTTTCTGGATTTGATTTAGCTTTCATATGCAGTTTATCCCTATGTTTCATACAACGAATAAGACCTGATGTTATCCATGGTTTTATGTTGTGATTTTTGTTGCTCAACTGCGATACGACTGTGTTTTTCTGAATTGCATTTCGTAAGTTTTCAATTACAAACAACATGCAAAACTGCGGGTCAGCGGAATTATAGACTGGATCGAAATCGATGACGCGTAAATCTTCAAGTTTATTTAGGTAATTTACAATTTAGGGTTAGTAGGGCAGCATTGTGATCGGTAATTGTTGAGTTGACCACAAGTGCAAGTGAAAGGAAATTAGATCTAAGCATAATATGATCCAAACAGAAACCACTGTGATGTGTAGGAAAGCTGTGTGCTGGGAGCAGGCCATGAAAGGCGCATAGGTTCAGGTAGTCCTGAGCAGTAGCATTAGCACTTCCAGGAAGAATATTGATATTAATATCTCCAATTACAATCGTGTTTCTGATGGATGACAGGTTCTGCAAGATTTCATTCAGAGAGTCAGTAAAATTGCTAGTATTTTTAAAAGACGGAGGTTGATATAATGCTAATATCGCAAATTCTGAGCCAATTTTAACTAACAATCTGTTACAGTCGTGCATATAAGGTTCTTCAACAGACGCGTTCAGATGATTTCTTGCATAAACTATCACACCATCATTTTGGTTGTAATTTATGGTGCTTCGATACATACTATATCCCGGGATTAGTGGTATGTTATATTGTTTGGCAAGCCAGCATTCGGTTAAAACAATCACGTCACAATTTATGCTTAGCCGATGCTGAAATGTAATAAAGCTATCAAAATTCTTAAAGACACTGCGAATATTTTGTGTTAGTATGGTTAGTGGAGATTTATAGCCGGATAGATATTGTTTGCAGTTTTCAGCTTCATAAACTTTGGACTTGGATACAGAGAAATTATCTAAATCATTAATTAAATTATTAATCATAATGGTAGTTTAAATAAAAATAAAAATATAAAATAGAAAAAAAAGGACAGAAAAATAACTAATTAACGGCGCTCTTAGGCGCCTCCATAATCTACAGAATTTATGTACCTTTTTTCAGCCATTATTTTCGCCGGGCAGTCAGCAGCACCTGTGTTATGCTTGTCGGGCTTTTTGAAATGCAAGCAAGTAGCGCATTTTGGTTCGTCAGCCTTTTTTGGACATTCTTTTACTGAGTGACCTTGATCACCACAGAGGCCGCAAGTATGCGATGTCTGCCGACATGACTTGACCGCATGTCTATACTGCTGACACTTATAGCATAGTGTGACCAAAGTGAAGTCTCTCACAGGGCATGATGACCAATTTACAAAAAGTCGGTCTTGTGATATCAGGGCTTTGCGTATGGCTGCAGATACTTCAACAATGTAATTACATGTCTCAGAGTCTTTCTTACCTGATTTATGACTTAATTTAATTAAGCTCAAAAACGTCTCGAGGCTGCAGTCCTGAAGTTTTTCGGCTAGGTTCTGGTTGTATACACAGGTAAAAACCTCATTTTCCTGCATGGATGTGGGCACTCCTATAATTAGAGAAAAATTGTTAAAAGTGCCAAAAGAAGAATTTTTAGCAATTGACGAGCAGATGATTCCCACTAAAGCTTGTACTTCGGGTATACAATTTAAAGGTTTTCTACCTTTAGGGGCTATCCAACTGAATAGGGCACGAGATCTTAATTTGCAAAAAAAAGCACTGCTAAAAGAAGAACGTGGCTACTGCGTAGAAAAATCTACGATTATTGACGATGTTAAGTTATCAGTTCTTCGTATGTGGGCAAAGAAACTATGGGGATTGTAAAACGATTTGATAGAAAAAAGAAGGCTAAAATTGATGTTCCTTGCCCAAAATCAGTTATAATTTATAATAAATATATGGGCGGTGTGGATCTGCTAGATTCGATGCTAGGATTTTACAGAATAAAGATACGAAGCAAGAAATGGTACCACCGGTTATTCTTTCATTTTATTGATCTCGTTTGTGTTAACATTGGATATTATGGAGACGACGCATGAAAGAGAAAGGTATTTATCTACCTTTACTTGATTTTAAGTTAATGTTAGCAGAAACACTTTGACATCTTGGTGCATCAGTAATGCACCAAGATGTGTGTTTACACCTACTACACGCAAAAGAGGACGGCATTAAGTCAAGATACTATTATAAAAAATAAAAGACGACAGTGGTTAGAGCTGCGCCCACTTGAAATAACTGAAGATGGTATGAATCATTGGCCTGAGTGGAAACAAGATCGCCAAAGATGCAAAATGGAAGCATGTGGACAAAAATCACAAGTGATGAGCACAAAGTGCAAAGTCTATTTGTGCTTGAACAAGGACCGCAATTGCTTCAAACGATTTCAGACATAATTAAGCTATTTTTTTTTATTGTCCTAAAACACTACTGCATAATGTTCCGAATTTGGAACTAACAAAATTAAAAGCGTTAATGTCCTAAATCTGGAACAAATAGTTTTATTAAATAATTTTTCCCTACATAGTTGAAATATTTTTTTATCATTTTTTTCCAGGTCTTATTTTTGCTAATAATTTTTTTTTTTTTTCGAGTGATTTAAAATATCCATGCGGTAAAGAGTAAACTAGTTTGATGTAATTTTTTTTCGTGAGTAGGAATGCAAGACAACATTGATGTTTGCGCTGGCAACACTAATGACAGCCATCTTTCATATCTTGGCATACTTTAGATTAGGTCAATGTGGTCAAATCCGTCTACGGGGCTATTCCGTACACATGCATTTACTATTCATTCCAGAATAGTTACGCTAATACTGATTCGGTCGATAAAACAGTATCAGTTTTTAGTTCCAACTATGATTCATTAGCAGCATTAGTTCGGAGCAGCGTTGTCTACAACAGTAAAAAAATACGTTTAAAGTTTAGTTGTGCTCCAAACTCGAAACTCAAGTGTTGTGTGCTGCCGTTTCTTATAAGGTAAATATTCAATTTTACAAGTTACAACTTTCTGAGTAAGCATATCATGCATATCATGTAGTTTAAGAAGTGTTTCAGCGGATTTTTCTATTTCTATCGGCCAAAACCATATTTTTCCATTGTTCGTAACAATGGAAAAATATGGTTTTGGCCTTATTAGGGCAGAAGTTTCCGAGATGGTGTAACAAATCTACTTGATCCTATTAAAAATCAAAGGATTAAAGTAGACTTGTACATTTAAAAATTTAATAGAGATGTGGATGGTTTTACAAATGAAATAAAAAATACAAGTGTTTATAAAAAAGACCTATCAAACCCGCACTCTGGAAGTAGTTTTTGAGTATAATATACACACGATTATTATTAGCACTGTTGATGAAGCACGATGATACGTAGAGGTGGAGATGTAGAACGATGCACGTTCTATCAGGTCTGCTCCACAGGAAGGCGGCGTTCTGAAGAACAGGAGTTGAGGTCCTGGTGGATCTTTAAGTTGGATCACCAGCTTTTAGACCCAGGGAAGCTCCGCGAGATGAACAGCAGGGATGGTACAACGACAGTTTTAAATAATAAAGATTGGGAGTAGTAGTCCCAGGTGTATCTTTTAGATGGTTCACCTTCAAGAATCTGTCTTGTCTCCAATTTTAAGAATTACTTCAGTCTCACATTCAAGAAACGCTCTCTCGTCTCGTCTAGTCTCGACTGCCTCGTCAGCTCGTTTCCACAGTAGTCTCCTTCCATTTTTGAATCTCAGATTTTCTTCTTGCGGCCATATAATCATCTCATCTGACAAGTGTAGTCGGCCAGGACATAGCAGACTTACTTCATAAAACCATGAGTGCGTAAAGAATTTATAAATATAATTTAAAATTAAGTTATTACTAAACAATCATTATTATCTATAATATACAATATTTCAGCTAAACATTGAAAAATATAATTTAGATTAGATAAACCAAAAAGTATTCATCATAGACTAAGCTAGTAAGAAACTCTATGACAGAAAGAATGTACGTCAGTTTGGCAAATCTGACGTACATGTCACAACATTGAAAATTATGAAAATTAATATTTTATTTCAGCAAATACTATGAAAGCGAATCGTATTTAGATCGATTCGCTGAGTATAAACAAACAAATCAATAAAAAAGCATGATAAATGGTATATGGTATGACAATTGTAAGTATAGTATTAAGTGTAAGTATATCATATACTACAATGGTTGGAGAATATGTTAACCAAAACAATCTAACAACTTGTTTTAAAAATGGAATACCGGGAAAGGACTGGTTGGCCTCATTTCGAAATCGACATAACCTTTCGGTTAAAAAACCACAGGCTGTTGAATACGCTCGGAAAACAGCGGTTGATCCATTTGTGGTTTATGGGTACTTTGATTTACTCAAAAAAACTATAATGGAATTAGGTTTAGAAGAAAAGCCTAATGCAATCTGGAACTTAGACGAGACCAGTTTTTCAAAAGATCCATCAAAGGCAAAAATTGTTGGTTTCAAAGGCCATGCAGCAACGAGAGTTATTGCAACGCCTGGGAGAGATAATACGACGGTGTTACTAGGTGCTAGTGCGATTGGAGAAAAAACACCTCCCCTAATTGTCTTCAAAGGGAAATATGTTTGGGACGAGTGGACTTCCCCTGATGCATTTCCAGGGACGACATATGCCGCTACAAAAAATGGCTGGATGGAGACAGGAGTATTTGAAGCCTTCTTCAAAAAATCTTTTTTGCCGACTATTGGCGATCAACGTCCTGTTTTACTTATTTATGACGGCCACTCAACCCATGTGGGGTTGTATATAATTGAAGAAGCACGAAAAGAAAATGTAACTATATTAAAACTACCTGCTCACACAAGCCATATTTTACAGCCACTAGACATTTTGGTCATGAAATCGTTTAAAGATCGATGGGACATTGATCTTGTGAAATGGCAGCGACTAAATTATGGGATACCATTGTCGAAATAAGAATTTTCTCGCATGATTGGATCAGTATGGGCCCAAATAGATCCGCAAGTATTATGCTACGGGTTCAAAAAAGTTGGTATTTATCCTTTTAATCCTACTGCAGTTGAGGAGTCAAAATTCGATGCTTTGCTTGAAGTTGAGTCGCTTGAAGGAACACATAAGAACTACGAAAACGCAAGAAAATTCTCATAATCCTGCTTTGTCTGGAAATGACCTCCAACATTCTGTGTCTTCTGAGATTCTTGTGACATTGAACTAACAATGAATAACACGAAAACAGAACCGCATACATTGCTTTTGATAGTCTTAAATTTCTTTAATCAAAACTTCATAGCGACTGCTAACCAGATTAAGACTGGAAATTTTTTAATGATGACGAATGATGATACTGATGACAGCAGCAATCACTTAGATTTAAGGCAGCCTATTGAAAAGAAGAATATCACATTTGAAGAACTACTATTGCAAAAAGTGAAGCGTGGTGATAACTCTACAAAAGTAAAACGCTGCAGAGTGGCACCAGGCGCGGAAGTCATAACTCATAATGACGTCATAGAGTTGAAAAAGCAAAATTCTTAAAAATATTAAGATAGACAATTTTGGAAAACAAAAAAGCTGATCCAGTCCCGCACTTAATCGTACTGATGATGTCGTTATGCTAAGTAAAATTAAAAAAAGTAACACCGAGTTCCAACCATTTATCGCGGAGAAAGTTGAAGACCTACCTCGCTGTTTACAAAATCAAGCAGTTGACCCTCGTAAGATAATTTTTTTGTCAAACATTGTACTTAAAAATCCAACAGTGCCTGATGAGGAAAGCTTATTAACAGAACCTGAACCTTCGGGCATTAATAAACTGAATGCGTCTAGAAAAATAAAAGTTATTAACAGCTTCACTGCAACTTTTGAGATTAACAATAAAAAAAACAACTACTATAACACCTAAAGGCAAAGGAATCGGGAAAAATACTGAGTATTGGTAAAGAAAATAAAAGACAATCCCCTCACGATGATAAAGAAGATACCTTTGATGATTTGAAATTCCTCAGATATCGAAAACAGAAAAACATGAAATGTCTTCGACGACTTCAACTACTAGTGTATCTGGATCAATAAGTTGTCATAGTGATTCCGATATAATAAATGTTGAATCTGATTATGAGAGTAACGATGAATACCACAGTTTTTTTGTACATACAAAGTTACCAGACTATAGTAATCTAAGACAGACAGAGGAGACAATCTTAATTCAAGACGAAGAGACTAAAAATATAAATAAAATAGATATTATAAGTAATAATGATACGGAGCACGTATATGAACAGACTGAGGAGACCATATTACTCCAAAACGAAGAGACTAAACATATAAGTGAAATAGAATTTATAAGTAAATAATAATGATACGGAGCAGGAATATGAAAGCTATTCTGTGAATGACCATGTCGTGGTAAAATATTATGTTAAAAAAGTGGACATATTATGTTGGCGTCATAGATGCGGTCTACGCCGACGAACAGACGAATGAACCGTACTTTTCAATAAAGTTTTACAAAATAGTAAAGAAACCAAAACTTACATTTAAGATAACAAGAAAGATAGATCGAGATGAGGTTCCACAGAATTCAATAGTGAAAAGAATGAAGTTGTCAAAGAATCCGGAAAAAAGAAATGATTTCTTTTTAAATGATGAATACGATGCAGTGTTCTTTTGCTAGATTTTTTTATTTGGTTTGTAAATCTTGTTTTTCTTTATGCTATCACTGATGATCATATTCAGGTATTTGATTTCTTATATTGTATTTTGAATACTTAAAGCTTTATGTTTGTTATTTATGGATATGTTTTTAATTTCATTTGTAACTGTTTTTGTATGCTATCACTGCTCATCAGATAATTATGTTTCATTTCCAATGTTATATTTTGAAATTTAAAGATTTAAGGTACATAAGGATAAAAATCAAGAACCCTACAACTTTGAGTAAGTTTCGTTGAGTATGTTCCATTTTTTACACTAATAATATGTTTTAATTTTATGTCAATAAGAATAAAACCATTTATTTTCGGAAACTGATTTTTATTTATGTAGATACTTAATTCGATTTTTAATACAATGTGTGACGTGCAGCGTTATTTAAAATTGTAATGCTAACCTAACCTAACCGAATTCGTTAAAAACAACCCTGTTTATTTAAGTTAATACCAAATATACAAACCTCATAATAAGATAGGCATATTTCAGTGTACCTGAAAAAGTAAACTGACAATTGTAAGTAAAAAATATTTAAATTCGTTTTCAAACTTTTTGGAAAGGTTTAAAATCAAAAAAAAAAATTTTAGGGGTAAAACAAAGATCTGAAATTAAAGATTTATTATTATTATTATTTATTTATTTATTAAAACGTAAATTCAACCTTATATTTATGATGTTACAAAACATTTTGCTACAACATCTGCATTTACTTGTTTACAAATTGCATAGCATAATCAGCCTTTAATGTTCCCACTCCACTGCACTCGGCCTCCTCTCCTTGAGAGGGAATGGGCTATAATCCACCACGCGGGCCCAGTGCGGGTTGGTAGATGTCACATGTCTTCGAGAATTTTTGGTTCTAGGACATGCCGGTTTCCTCACGATGTTTTCCTTCACCGTTTTTGAGAGCAGTGGTGATGAAATAAATTACACAAAGTAATGCGCCTGCCTGCGTTCGAACCCACGACTTACTGTTTGTAAGTCGGGGCCGCCACCACTGGGCCACCGCTGCTCTCCACAAATTGCATACTTTGATATAACGGCGTAATTCTAGGAAAATTTGCTACTAGACGAATTTGCCCCAATCCTCGGGAAAATCCGTCTAACGACCGATTAAAGAAAAAACCTTTTTAGTTAAATATGGAGGATTGTTCTGTTGTTTCGAATGGATGTGTATAAAAGACAACAAAATTCTTTATCGCTTACAACCATCAAATTTATATTAAAGTAGTAAAGCGTACCAGTTATAGTCAACTAAATTCAACTTTCAAATAAATATGACGGATTTGCCCACATTGACCTTTCGGAAATATTCTTCTCTACAGCTGGTTTAATCCATACGGATATAAGAAATACACTGAAACACACAGTTTAAAAAAATGTGTGTCTGATGTTTTCTTAATAAGAATTTAAAAACAAATTGATTTTAATTATCAAAAAAAAAACGTCGTACATTGTCCTTAAAATTTAAAAAAATGTTGATTTAATTCAATTATGTTGTTTTATTAAATGTAAATAAAATAATCGTAATGCATTCGTTATCGTATCCGCTATTACGATGCATTCGTCATTCGTACTGGCATCGTAATACACATGTCGTTGCATCCCTAGTAAAAATCTAAAATCGTTCGTACATTGTTCCCAACGGAAGTAAGTCCAAACCTCTAATGTCATTGAAAAAATGCACAGATTAAAAAGAAAGGTTCGTTCCATAACAATTGGCTAGAAAGTAGAAATGTCTCCCTACTCCCAAATTTTTACTAATAAATTATATAACGTTTTCAATGTAATAATAACTAATTATACATAATATTTAATTCATTTACAGATTTGCGATGCCGATTTAAATATCTTATGTGTGGACGCAAGCAACCCAGGTTCCGCGCATGGCAGAGCCATCCACTCAGTCACCACTTAAAACAAATTACAGAAAATACTAATTAACAAGTATTTTTATTAGGTGTTACAATATTTTTTATTATGTTCACACGGCTACACATAGCTATCCGTCATAGTACGGAAATCCTATACAATGTAAGATCAGCATAAACTGGAAATGTATGCTTGAGCTTGATATGTAGCCATTGTTCATTTGTTAGTGTTTGTTGAAAATGATTATAATTTTCAGGAGACAGCGGGTATCCACTGAGGAAAACAATGATGACCCCAATCCTCAATACTGTAGATGGGACACCACAACATCATTATTATATGAAACATGTGACTGCACGCAATAAAGTGGAGCGTTGCATCGGCGTATTAAATACACGTTCCAGGTAAAATATACACGTTCCAGGTAAAATATACAATAAGCATCCAATACTTTCTTGATAAGGATTCCATTCAAGGTATTGGATTCTTCAGATATCCCTTTTAATTTTGCATTAGCATCTATTGGAATCTTCACACTTTTGCAATCAGACATGCCATATTTATTTAGAACTTCTCTTATGTATTTTTTCTGATCTAAGCATATAACTCCTTTCTTCCAGTCTCTTTCTACATGTATGCAAATACAATAATTGATATCTCCCAAATCCTTTTAAATTGTTTTTTTAGCTCTTCCTTGACATAATTTTTGGACTCCAAATTATTAGTAAATAAAATTAAGTCATCAACATAAGTAGCTAGAAAAATCATATTAATGTTGTCCACAATTTTATAGTAAATACATGGATCTAACTTGTTCTGTAATAGTCCCATACTTTTAAGTGTAGAACTAAGCTTTTTGTTCCATTGCCTGCTTACCTGCTTCAATCCATATAATGATTTTTTTAAACGACATACTTGTTCACCATTGCCATACAATGGTGGTTGTAGCATAAATCTCCTCCTCTATGTCGCCTTGAAGAAAGGCTGACACATCATCCATTTGACAGATGTCCAAATCAAATTTAACTGCCAGGACAAACAGATATCTCAAAGACGCATACCTTATCACTAGTGAAAATACTTCTCTGTAGTCTATACCAGGTCTTTGTGAACAACCTTTAATCACAAGCCGTGCTTTATATTTCACTACTTCTCCATTTTCATTAGTCTTCTTCTTGAAGACCCATTTGCATGGTATGGGACGTTTGTTGTCTGGAAGAGCAGTGATGTCCCAGGTATTATTCTCTAATAATGACTGAAACTCCTCATCCATTGCTGCTTTCCAATGTTCACCATCAGAGCCCGACAAGGCTTCTTCAACAGTATGTGGATCTGAAATCTGTTGAACATACATGAAATTATTGTGTCTCTAATGTGATCTTAGAGTGATATTTCTTGTAACGCTACTATCAACACTACTATCATCATTGGAACTGGGATAATATGTTTCATCATCATTCATTCTATTCAACACAAAACTATCAAAAGATGTGTCAGTACTTGAGTGTGACAATGTGTCATCTTGGGTCTCACTCCTTTGAGTATTATCAACAGATATCACCTTATCATTTCCTGTACTTAGAGGAATATTCATAACCTTTTTGGTTAATACAGGTTGCTGTGTATTTTTATCGTTATTATTTAATGAATTTTTAATAAATGTTACATCCCTACTAATTATGACCTTTTTATTTACAGGATCATATAGCCTGCCTGCCTTTTGTATTGTCACAATATCCCACAAAAATTAATTCCCTTGAATTCCAATCCCATTTTAAGCGATTTTGTTTTGGGATATGTGCCATGGCCTTAGAACCATTTGTTGTGAAGGATAAAAATAATGCAAGGTGCCTCAATTGTAATAAACCAGGGCATTCTCGCAGTGAGTGTAAAAATAACAACAAAAATAAAGGTGAAGGACAGAATAACATGTGTTTTATTATGGCAAGGCTGAACATACCAAAGCAAAGTGCTGGTTTAGGAAAAACAAAGAACAAAAGAAAAGTAATGCTTTTGTGGTATCAAATTCGATGAAGGCACATCAAAGTTGCTTGGAAGGAAAGATGCATCGCTTACCATTCGATAACAGCAAGAGTGTTAGTACCAAAACCTGTGAATTAATTCATGCCGATACATGCGGCCCTATGGAAGTAACATCAGTCGGCGGCTCAAGGTATTTTGTTATATTGAAAGATGACTTCTCCAGTTATAGATCGGTGTACTTTGTTAAGAATAAATATGAAATAAAGCAAAAAATTGAAGATTTTGTTAACAAAGCTGAAAATGTTACAGGAAATAAAGTCAAAGTAGAAGCGATAACGGACTAGAATTTATAAATAGAGATGTCAAGGAATCATTCTCACACATTCTCAACAAACACATCACATTCTCATTACATCAAACAAGTGCCCCATGCACATCGGAGCAGAATAGGAGAGCAGAGAGTGAGAATCGAACACTGGTTGAAGCTGCTAGGACCATGTTGAGTGCCTGCAAGGAACTACCTAAAACTTTGTGGGCTGAGGCTATTAATACAGCAGCATATGTTTTAAACAGGTCCGGAAAAAGTAAAGATGGAGAAAAATCACCATATGGGGTATGGTTTGGAAAACACTTTGACATACATCAGTTAAAATCGTTTGGAACCCCAGTTTATTCACATATTCCGAAAGAGAAGAAGAGGAAGTGGGATAGTAAGGGAGAAAAAGGAATGATGATTGGATATGGAGATACAGTAAAAGCGTTTAGAGTATATTTCCCACATAGGAACAATGTAGAAATAAAAAGAGATATAGTTTTCCTAGAAAAGGAGCAGAACAATAAGAATGAATGCGAAATTATGATTAACTACACAGAAAATAATGAAGATAAAAGTGCATCCAGTTTGTCCTACAATGAACAAAAAACGGAGTTGCTTAACACATTCGAGTCCATCCCCGTTTCATAGTGCGCATGTGCCATCCCACCATACATATTGCAAGTGGACCCTCCAGGTGGGTCAGTGGCATTACGTTTGCGCAAAAGTGAACCCACCTGGAGGGCTCTCGGCATTAGGTTTGAGATTAAGATTTAAAACCCTAAAATAAGTGGTAAAATAGAGTTTTCAGGGGGTATTATCGCTATATTTGGTATCTGAGGGGGTATTTTCATGTTCTAATAGGGTAGGTTAGTGCAATAAGCAAGAAATAAAAAATAAATTGAAAAAGTAAAATCGCCCGCTCTGATCCCGTGACAGGGGTGTTCAACCTTTTGTGAGATTTTCATGCAATTTTTTTAAAATATAATTTACGTAATCGCAATTATTGTTACTTTTAGATTTTAATAAATAACATTTAAAACTTTTTAATGATTACAAACATTGCATTTGTAGGTAGTTTATTTGACAGTTAGTTTTGTGTGAACCACCCAGTAACTCTATTAATTACATATTCTATTCCTTCACTTGTTATAATACCGGATTAAATTTGCTAGCGATACTCCGCAGCTGTGATGGATATCGATATCTTAACATAATAAACCAAACAAAAAACGGATTTAATGACATTTTGTTAGGAGCTGGCTCGTTTAAACTTCACGGTATACAAACACGATATACAAATAAAATGTTGCAAAAAAAATAAAACTAATTAAAAACAAAACACAAAAAAGTTAAAATTACTTTCGGAAGTCGGTGCTTTTGCTTGTTTCATCGACATTTTGTATGTTTAAAGAAACCTAACACGAAGGGGATCGTAGTCTAGACAATTCAATTGAAAAATGCTAGCAGTATGTATTCCAAATGTCAAGTCTGTAGCGATAATAGTTTCTGAAATATGTAGCTGTGAGTGCCTGTGAGAGAAACGGGCAGGCAGAAATCGCACAGTAATAAGTATTAGTTTATGTCTATTTTGATATTATCTCATTTTCGTGTCCTAAAATGTAAAAATAATTAAAATCGTGCCTTTGGTTTTTCACCCCTGAAATAGGACCCACCACGTGGGTTCTCGGCATCTAGGAAGAGGTCGAAAATTTATTGAAAATAAAAATGCTTGTATTTTGAAACCACGGCGTATTCTTGTTAATCTTGCTAAAATATACAACTGTTTTTATTTTTTCGATATTTGATCCTGTATTCGCTAAGAAAAACCTACATTTAAAATGAGCCCACCAGGTGGGTTCTTGGCATCCCAAGTGCGACTTGAGTGAACCCACCAGGTGGGTTCCCGGCACTGAATGTGTTAATGAAACTACAGTGACTTCGAATAAGTCTGAGGAGTCTGGAAGTGAACCATCATATGATGAGGGTGACAGTTCTTTGGAGTCAATAAATAGGTCTGAACTACCTCAAGGCCAAACAGCAAACGTATAAGGAAACCAACTGTTTTCTATAACTGTCAGAATGATTATAGTGAAGAGGGGGAATCCATCATCTACAAAGAGGCCATAATGGGAAAGGATGCGAGCGAGTGGAGTAAAGCTATAAACAGAGAGATGGAGACATTAAAAGAAAATAATACATGGGAAATATGTGATGAACCAGTAAGTGAAAAAGTTGTTAGCAGTAAATGGGTCTTTAAAATTAAAAGAGTAAGAATGATATTGCACAGTACAAAGCTAGGTTAGTGGCAAGAGGGTTTGAACAAGATAATATATTAGATATAAATGACCTTTACACTCCAGTCGCAAAATGTCAACTCTTAGATGTTTTATAGTAATTGCAACCAAACTTAACCTTTTCTATATGGTAAAATAAATGAAAATGTATATATTCGTTTACCAGGAGCTTATTTAGACAACAAAAATATTGTTAATTTACATAAATTACTTTATGGTCTCAAAAGTTCACCAAAATGTTGGAATGAAACATTCAGTTCTGTAATGCTTAAAGAGGGGTTTGTTAAATCAAAATGTGATTCTTGTCTCTATATGAAGTGCAATTATAAAGATCAAATATATGTTTTATTATATGTCGATGACCTCTTGGTCTTTGGGACAAATGATAGTTTAATAAAGAAACTGAAAAACATATTAAGTGCAGAATTTAAAATGAAGGACTATGGATTAGTAAAAGATTTTTTGAGTATACAAATAAAACAAAATTTAGAGACAGGTGTTACTGAATTGAGCCAAAGAAACTATTTGGACAAAGTATTTATAAAATTTAAAATGGAAAATTGTTAGCCTTGTATTTTGATGGTAAAATATTTGAAAACAATAAAACTGTAGAAAAGAATACCGAAAAACTATGTCAACAAATTATAGGGTGCCTAATGTATGCTGTATCTGGCACTAGACCTGATATTTGTTTTACTCTCTTTTTTGAGTAGATATCAAAAATGTGCAAATGACACTTTGCTAACAGCACTGAAAAGAGTGTTGCGATATGTCAAACTTACTCTAGATTATAAATTAATTTATAAGTGTAAAGGTGATAACTTGGAGGAATATTGTGATGCAGACTGGGGAGGTGATCTAAAAGACAGAAAATCAACTACAGGCTATTTGTTTAAATTATATAATTGTTTAATTATATGGAGCTCAAAGAAACAAGTGTCAGTAAACTTATCATCAACAGAATCTGAATATGTCGCGATTATTGTAGCAGGTAGTGAGGCCTGTTGGTTAATTAATCTGTTGAATGATTTTGGAATTCAAAATGTATGTCTAGTGCATATTTATTGCGACAATCAGTCTGCCATATCAGTTGCCTGCACAGATACTGTTAAGCGTTTAAAACATATTGATATTAGATATCACTTCACAAAAGAATTGGTTAAAAATAATAAAATATTCTTAAAATATGTTAAAACTACTGAACAGCCAGCAGACATGCTTACAAAGGCCTTGAATAGGGAATTGATGACTCGTTTCTTAGAGAAATGCAGCGTAGGCATATCTGAAAAACTGTAACATTATTTTGCGTAGATGCTTAGTTTTTTAAGTTTGTTTTTTTATTTTTTGTTTTTGTATTTACATTGAGAGGGGGTGTTGAATATGGCAATGTAACTACCCATTATATAGTTGTGGCAACACTGTTGAAATAATGTCACTAAAAAACTGATTACCTGTACTCGTACTGTTGAAACTGTGGTCTACTTTAAAATATAACTTTATATTAAAGCCTCGAACTCATTTCATTCTATCAGTAAAGATTGTATCTTTAGATAATTACTCTAAATAATATTTAGAAATTATAAAACAAGTACAAATTATTTGCTTTATTTCATTTGTTATGCGCCGATCATAATCGGCATATTTTGCCAAATAGCCGCCGACTACAAACGATGCTTAATAGTCGGCTTTCCTTACTAGTCGGTGGCTAGTCGGCCCATCACTAGTGGCAACATACAACAAGATATTATGAGCTTTCAAGTTAGACTTTGTCTGATGTAGGTCTGTATTTTATGTTCAACTAATTATCTAATAAACAGTTTTCAAGAAGCTACAAAAGTATATTTTATTGGATCTTCTCCATCGTCATACTATTACATGGCGCAGTCGGTAGGATATAAGAATCTATAGAAAAAATGGAAATGTTAAAGCCACCGCCGCCATTGTTACTACAAGGGGACGCCAGTGAAAATTATAAAAAATGGAAGCAAAAGTTCGACTTGAAACTATTGGCGACTGGCTCAAGTCAGAGTATGGGAGAAGACGAGAAGATTGCATTATTTCTGCATTGTATGGGGGAGGAAGTCATCGAAATATACAAACAATTTTGAATTCTCCAATGAGGAAGTAAAAAAATCAGTTTTCAATTATTACGGAAAATTGTCAACCTTATTTTTTTACCGCAAAAGAGTGAAACTATCACAAGGAATTTATTCTTCAAGAGAAAGCTAAAAGAAAATGAAACATTTGATGAATATCTCTTATAATGCACTGGGAACTTTGAGCAATGATTGAAATTTTGGACGAACAAGAGCCAGTTTAATCAAAGATCAAATTATAAGAGGAATAAAAAAGAAAAAGTAGAACTTCTATTAAAAGAATATGATTTGGATCTAAGTACTTGTATTAGAATATGTAAATCATACGAAGCGATGGAAAAACAAATCAGTATTTTTTAAACGGTGGACTTTTCTTCTAAAGTTGATGCTGTTAACAAGAAAAAAATGAAGAAGAGAGCATTTATTTATTATTCACAAAATCCACAGCTCTTTACAATTTTATCTTAAAATATATAAACTAATCCTACAGCCAATTACGGATTTACAATTTAATAGCTATACAAAACATTGCTAAGAGTACAGCGTGAATGAGTGTGTAGGAGTGTGCATGAAGAGTTGCAAATGTGTGTGAGTATGTCATAGTGATTAGTGGTGATTGTCTGTATACCTTCTGTTTAAATTATATTTATTTAGTTATTTTTATTTGTCAGTTCGAAAGCATGAAAGAAAAGGATCAGAAGCAAGTTCATATAAGAAAGAAAGTGCAACGAGAAGAAAAAATACTGCATGTGGTAGATGTGGTTACGAGCCTGGCTTCAAGTGCCCAGTATTTAACCAAAAATGTAAAAGATGCACTAAATTTGGGCATTATTCTAAGATGTGCAGAAACATACCAAGTGTTCTACTTTACCTACCGCATCATTCTTCAATTGTATTTTATATTCTGTTGTTTTCAGTGTACCTAAACCTTTTTCATCAAAAATAGTCTTGATATTCTTTTAACAAATTTTCATAATCATCACTCCTGCGTATTTTTCTAAAAATATTCCTATCTAATAAGTTTAAGTTAAGTAGTTGAATTAACAATGAATTTTCATAAACGATTAATGCTATGTTGGTAAAAACTTGTTCGCAAATATAGTAATATTTTTGACCAAATTTTATAATCACAAAAATGGCTATTTTTGGTCAACCTTATACAACGTGTAGGTAACAGAAAGGGTATAATCATATGGAATACTGTGGTACGGACCATGAAACTGAACAACTTTCTCTATGGGACCACCATCGAAATCGTAAAAAAATAATCAGTTGTCCCACACATTTGGGTCGAAGAGGTATTGAAATTTTGTTTAGGACTGCTGATTATTTTTTTACGATTTCCATGGTGGTCCACAGAATTCCATATGATTATACCCTTTCTGTTACACGCTGTATATATAGGTATGAGCTGTCGCGATCTTTTTTTAGACCTTTCTAAGAGAAATAATTCCCTAATAAATAATTTTTGTGCAACTTTAACCGATTACGTACAGCGCACGCAACGGAAGCTCTCAAAAACAAAAAAAAATAACAGTTTTTGCAACATTTTTCATTGATGCTCCGCTACTATTGGTTGTAGTGTGATGATATATATATATAGCCTATAGTCTTCCTATGATAAATTGGGCTATCCAATAGGCTCTTTATTAGCTACGGTTATTTTCTTCACCGGTGCAGGGTCCGTGACATTGTACACCCACTGTCTATTTATTGCCTGACATATGCATGGCCCACCTGAGTCAATGAACCATTTGTTATGGTTTTCTCCTGAAAATGCTGAAAAAGCTGCAATGAACTGAATCATTTTTGCCTTTTTCATTCTCAGTCTTGTTTACCTTCTTAGCACTTGTTCAAAACTTAGTAGTGTCCATAACTATTGCAATTGTAGCATCTTGGCCCTTTTAGCCTCTGGTTGTGTTGGCTGACGTTGATGTTGTTTCATTGATTTTGAGCTAACATACAAAGCAGTACTGGGGCCTTAGTCTGCTATGCAATAGCAGACTAAGGCCCCAGTACTGCTTTGCTGTGTGGACTGGACCGGATAAACCTCTAAAAGTCGAAAGAATTGCAAAAGACGACGACTACTGGCAAACAAAACGGAACCAAAATTAAAAACATTTTAAAATCGTTGATTCCAGGAAAGCTCGGACATTCGAAGCACTTCGTATTAATGTCGAAAGGGAGGTTAAAATGTATAAATATTTATACTTCTTGTTTCGGAGACCAGACTCCTGGGAAAGTCTCCCGCTACGTTTGAAGTGCGCTGACAATACTTCGCTGGTGGCGCACGTCGTCACGCACCCCTGAATGCGTAGAGCACAGAGTACATTATAATATAGGGCGTAGAGTATGGGTACTGGGTACAACCCACTAGGACCTCGGAAGGGAGCGCTAGAACGTTGAGCGGAGGGATAGGCAGGAATAAAACACTATTTATTGATATATTTTTTCCCCGGTTTCCTAGGCTTCGGATTTTCCTTGTTCCTTTTCTTATTGCCTCTTCGGTGGCCGTACTGCGACTGACTACTGAGCGTCGTGAGAACTCGCTGCGTCCCCATAGGGGGGCGCGGCTGGCGGATTTTGGGCCTGGCCCTTGGTCCCGCGGCGTCAGGTTGCGTCCGTAAACGTACGGACGGGATGCCTCATTATGTTGCCGTATAGGCTTGGCCAATAGCAAGCCACTGTAGGCTTGCCTGTGTGTAGTTGTCATATTGTGTCGGTAGGGGCGCCACGGTGCTACTATAGCGCCGCTTTCTTCACTCCGCCTCGGTCTGTCACCGCCAGGTGAAACCGCCGGTTACCCGGCGGAGGTCCAGCGGATGACGACCAGCAACAGAGGCGACTCGGCGCACCTACCAGGCTGCTGACCCCCATCTGGTGGCGTTTTCAGGTCTAGCCGAGCTCGCTCCAGCCCGGGGGCCGAGTATGTATGTGTTCACGCATCAAGCGCGTGATCATGTGGACTGACGTCACCGGCGGCTGAGGCGCGGGCGCGGGACAGACGACCCGGCGCTCGGGGGCGAGCGGTGTGCGGCGGCGGCGGACACACTTCACGATCGCACGGCAAGAACGACACTAGCGTCCCCCTTTAGCAACTTCACTGTATAGCTACCTATTTATCGCCTTTTCTTATTATAATTTAAAGAGTATACAGTCCACGCTTTTATTTATTAATCTACCTGAGCTCCTGAACATATGTGTGAGCGGTAGTGTGTGGTGTGTAACACCGCTCATGTAGGCGAATGGATGGCGTGCCCGCGTCGCACATTCAACGCGTGAGTTTGATCGCTTGTTTAGTCGTGCGTGAGTTACCCGGGTGCGTCAATCCGGTGGGGTGGCGTCCACGTCCGCCACGAGATCGCGGGGTAGGCGCCTCGCGTCAGGCGGCCGCGCGTGCCACGACGCTATGTGCATGACCATGGGCCAAGCAGATGCGTCGGCCCGCGCGAACATGTTGGACGCGAGGCGAGGCGGCAGAAGTCATCCAGGCTCTCGATGCCGAGGTTGACTACTGAGCGGACGGGGCCCCGTCTTTTATACGGGCCGTGCTTACGATCGCGAGAACCGCGTAATTTGGACCGATTTCACGCGTCATTTTTACTAAAGCCGAAACCTTTGGAACCCCATATTTTATTTATTTCTACAAAAAACACTTATGTATTGTATATATTATTTTACACACAACAAATCTTAATTAAATAAAAGAGTCATAGAACATAAACTGCAAAAAATTAAGCTGAACAAATTTACATTATACAAATTGCCTTATATTTCCTAAACTAATAGAGTTATCGACATGAATCCTTTTACACATTTAGTTTTACACATAATCCTTTCATTTGACACTAATTTCGATAAAATATCTCTATTAATAAAAAAACTCATTTTCAACTTACGTCATTTCTATGAGATCGAATTTTCAACTTAATTAATTCGCTTAAAACTTTATTTATTCAGTCTTACGGTTATTCTAATAGGAAAACTAACTGTGAAAATCTTTTAATAAGCTAATCTGAACATAAATATTGCAAATATTCAGCCTATTCAGGAACCTTACATTTGAACAACAAATTTACGTTTATAGAAATTATACGCGCCTATATATCGTCTTATAAACAAACTATAAATCTAATTAGAATGTAAATATCATAAGTTATTTACTCTAGTTAGAACCTTACGTTAATCTAATTAAAACTAATCAACTAAATCGACTTGCAATAGAAAGTGCACACACCTACGTACCGCCACTACTTGCACCCTGTTCCCTGGATATGGCCATGTCGCCGACAGTTCTTATAGCAAATAAATTAATAAGTAGGTATTTTGTTTTTTTTTCATTTGAAATGAAAAAAACACTTGCCTAATTAAAAATTAAATAAAACAGCAATAAGATGTCACACACACAGACCTACGCAAGCGATAAAAATAAACAACACTAAACAGATAAAATATATTTGGTTTTCACTCAACCTTTTCCTATAATATTATTTGCTTTTGTATAGTCTTAACTTTTCTATTTTAATTTGTTTTGATAATGTATAAAACATAAAAAAATGCAGCTTAAATGAAAATTTATTTGCTTAAAATGTATGTATAACTAATACGGTTACGGACCAAGATTGTTTGCTCCCGCTGCACTGCATGAGACTACGCACACTACGATCGTTAGCGATATTTCGAACGCTCACACGCGCACAAGTCTCCGAAATTACCTAAACTAGTACTGCGAAGAAATTGAAAGGGGCTCTTAAGTCAGAAAGTATTTTTTTCACTTACGTTCCAACCCACAACCTTTATCAAATAATAACTTGTGTAAATTAACTAGAACGTACTATGAGGACAGGAACATTTACGGTCTTATTACAAAAAACGACATAAACCTTGGTTTAAACCTGGACTATCAAGTCCAGGCTTATCTGCAGAACCATAAAAAAACCGTGGTCTTCTTAGTACCGTCATTTGAACCATTGTTTAAGGTGGATGCGCAAGGGTAGCCCGCGAAATTTAAATTTTCTTACGTTATTGCAATTTGCAGGTCAGTGTCAGGTTGTATGTTGATGAAAATATGAATCGCGCTAGTAACACGTATGGAGTTACAGAATTATAATCATTCAAATCATCAATATAGCTATTTCATGAAAAAGTCACTCTTTGAGATTAATTGGAGAATTGGTGTGCCGAGGAAAAAGTAAGTAAACATAAATTACCTACGTGAACGTGAAATCCGTCTTTAATTTATTGATTTTAAGCTAACTCAAATTTTAATTATTTTAGGAAATGCTACGCGAGATGATAGCTCAATCACGACACATTATCGAGGACAAATCCACGAGAGCTTCCTCCAATATTAAAAAAGCTCAAGAGTGGAAGAACATAGCAAAGAAGTAAGTGCTTTGTTTTTGTTTATTACTATGTGACACGTTATCAACGCAAATAAACATATTATTAAAATATTTTCAGAATCAATGAACTCATCAAAATAGGTCTGATGGAGAAGTTAAATTGGCATGGAAGAGAATGAAGCTTGCGGCTAAAGCTAACTTGTCCGCTCATAGACAACTCCAGATGAAGACAGGGGGTGGTAAAAAGTCCAAGTCGCCTTCTCACGAAGATCTGGCGATTATGAGTATACTTCCACACGATTTTGTTGTGGAATACACAGACCATGACAGTGATGCAATTCAAACTGTGGTAAGCCTAATAATGTTCTTTACTTATTATTATAAAACACTGATTAAATGAATATACAGTATATTTAATAATCAATACTTGTAGGTTGAAATAAACCACCCCGAAGATAGTGAAGCAACAGCTGGGCCTAGTACAAGCTTTTCTCCTATAATTATAGAGCCACCTCCTATAACCATAGAATCACTTGAATTCAGTGATGAGGTAGTAGAAGTAATACTGGAGCAAGGTAAAAATAATAATTCATCTATAAATTATAAAATTGTAATGCTTTATTTTGACCATATTTTTATTATTCTAAAAATATATAACACGAATTAAAAAGGATTTATATAATTCGTCTATATGTAATTAAAATACTTTCAGGTACCTCAAAGGTAAATTTGGGAACTAGTACTAGAAAAAAAGAGAATATTCGAAGAAAGCAGTGGGGTAAAAAGGGTCCTCAAAACTACATGTTTTGAGGACCCTTTTTACCCCACTGCTTTCAGAGAGAGAAAGATTATCCTAGAATATATTCTCATTATTTGCTTAGTATAAATCTTTTACAGTAAAGAAGCAATACAGGAAAGAATATTAAAGTCCAACACTGAATTAAAAAAAAAAAAAACAATTAGAAATGCTAAAAGTGGAGCACCAGTATAATGTTAAAATTGCTGAATTGAAAATAAAAAAACTGGAACCGGAAATAAAATTATTGGAATAAGGAAGAACTCTAGTACTTAGTAAATATTAAATGGGGAGTGAAATTTTGTTTTAACATACATTTTTTCAAAATATTATACATAATACCAACGGGTTTATATTAGGGGGCATTTACTTCACAATAATATTAAAAATACAAATGTCATAAACCATTTTTTTATGAATAAATAATAATTGGTTAATATATTAAAAAAATCTACACTATAATTACAAAAGAGTTCATGCAATATATTTATGATCTAATATTTATTTTCAGATCCTACAGTGAAGTTAAAAATGTTATTTCCTAACAAAAGAAACATGTGGTTAAAGAGAGTTTACCATAAAATGTTACAAGAATTAGAGTTATTGGTTTAAAATATATTGTTTTAATTAAAAGTGTCTTTCAATGAATTGCAGTCTTCTAATATTTCCACGTACATTGTTTTCCGCTGGTAAAACTACTGCTGCAGATATTTGTGTGTTAGCTTCATTGTCATCAAACCCACTATGAAACACAACTTCCTTCATATGTATTGCAATATTGCAATGTTGCAGTAAAGGCCTCTTAATAAACAGCGGAACATCTGCTTCCACAACCCAAAACATCTTTCCACTGCATTTCTGGTGCTAATGTGAGAATTATTATATCGTTCCTCTTAAGGTGTTATAGAATTCCGTAATGGAGTAAACAAATATGGTATGCAAGCATTGCCACTGTCTCCTAGCAATATGCCTGAGAATGCACCAGCCTCAAATCGCTGCTTCAAACGACTTTCTTCGAGAGTCATGAACACTCCCACGCCACCTAGTAACAATGTCCATGATTTTTAAATCTGCATCGCAAACTACCTGGAACAACAGTTACATATTTTAGTATTTCTTAATCGCTTATATTCCATGCTAAGCCAGGGTAGTAATCACATTACACATGGACACCCTGACCCCTGTGGTAGGTTAGTCCACTTTTTTCAACACTTATAACCTACGCCTTATCAGGGATGGGGCTGTGGAGAAAAGTCGTTGTTCCTTTATTTTGGAAGAAAAATATTCGTAGGAGTAAAATCAATAATACCTGGACATTAATTGATGAAAATTCTTTGCGGTTAATATACATTATACAGTTGACCACCATCTTCACTTAACTTTTTTATTTTTATATGACTACAGTCAATCGTACCAAAAAAAAGTTAGAGGGGAAACACGAAATATTAACATGTCCGATTTCTGTTTATTGTGGCCGGATGGTAAAGCAATGGCTTTACCATCCGGCCACAATGATCCAGCAAATTAGCAGATTTACTTACAATCCATGTATCAGTACATCCCTGAGGATTGCCATGAATTTTATAAAAACCTAAAGAGAACGGAACGAATCATAGATGATGTCGATGGGTTTGGTGGGGAACCAGATTTCGAAATGCAAGAGGATGATGAGTATGACGTATGAAGATTTTATCATCATCGTCAGCCTATAGCAGTCCACTGCTGGACGTAGGCCTCCCCAATAGCACAAGATTTTATACTGTTTTTTAAATTGTGACCTAGTAATAAAAAAAAGACATAAGAAATTATTATTTCTTTTATTTGTTTTCAGGTTTTACATATTTATTAAAAAATCACATTTAGATGTAAAATGATGATGTATTTAGATTATAAATTAAGATACAGATGGATAAAAAGTACCTGGGATAAAAAGTTCATGTAAATATTAATTATGTTAAAATGTTCCAATACCAATAATATTTTTTTTTCTTATTGTAAAGTGAATAGCCTAAAATTAAACTTATGATTATCTAAACACAATATAATTCAACAATAAAACCTTTAGTATTGACCTTTACTAGTTAGAATAAAAAAGAATATCACTGAAACGCGTATATGCGTTTATCTCAAATTCAATTTACTGTGGAATGAAACATTTTTGCATAACTACGTCCAATTTTAAGCCTAGTATGAGTTGTAGGCACAAAAAGGTATCAGAAGTTTGTTTCTTACAATTATGACATTTAAACTTGCAAATTGCGGCTTGGCTCGATAACAACCTTCTCACGCTGAATACTGAAAAAACTAATTTCATATGCTTCTCCATATATAAAAATTCACAACCAGATGGCGTATTCAACATTAAAGTACACTCATGTGATAGAGCTAATAATGGCGACTGCGCTTGTCCCGTAATTAAAAAAGTTCTGGAGACAAAATATCTAGGTGTAATTATTGACCACAGATTGTCATGGTACTCTCATATTGAACATGTTACTGGAAGGATTAGAAAATTAGGGTGGATTTTTAAAACATTAAGATACACACATCAAAAGTGTCTAGGGATCAACATATATTTTTGCAATAACTTTTCTCCTGATTGATATTAATTAAAATTTTCTTTAAGGATTCATCAAATAAAGTGTTTTCGTTTGTCACAGTAACGATAAACCAAGTCACCTTTGCATTAATAAAGAAATTTGCCATTTTCCTAATAAAGGGATTTTTGACATTTGAACCACTAACACAAAAGTTCGAAAAAAAGACTGAAATAACAGTTTTCTTTAAAATTTTATTGGGTAACTTAAACAATTAATAATCCGTGTTTCTACCGCGAACACTAACAACACAAGAACATCGGTTTGGCATACTCAAAATGAGTTCATCCAA
Organism: Eugnorisma glareosa; assembly: GCA_947578425.1. NCBI lineage: Eukaryota > Metazoa > Arthropoda > Insecta > Lepidoptera > Noctuidae > Eugnorisma > Eugnorisma glareosa. The sequence goes on along the minus strand of OX387967.1, from coordinate 8,725,475 downwards.
ATCACGCTGTGGAATGGCCGCCCATGTTCGTTGCAACAACAAAAAAAGGTCTTCTTGCGACTGGATACCCTCCATATTCGGCAGAGCTCTTCTCTGTAGCATATCCCATGCATGCTCAATCGGATTCAAGTCTGGCGACTGAGCAGGCCAGGGCAGGACATTGATGTTAGCTGCGGCGAGAGTCTGTCTTACAACTCTTGCGGTGTGCGGTCGTGCATTATCATGCATTAACTGAAATAAGGGACCGATTTGCACTTGTAGAGGAACGATGACGTCTGATACAATCGTCTCAGCATAAATTTGAGCGTTGAGGTTGCCTCTGATCCAAATCAACTCAGTTCTTCCGCCGATCCAAATACCCGCCCATACCATGATGGTTCCACCACTATAAGGATGGACTTCCTGGCAGGATTTTAATCGCTGTTGGCGTCCAGGGGTTCTCCAGTGTCGTATACGTCTTGTATCCGGTCTCATACCAAAACGAGACTCATCAGAAAAGCACACGAAACGCCATTGTTCTTCTGCCCAATTTCTGTGTTCAAGAGCCCATTGATATCGTATCCTACGATTGTGCATTGCTATAGGTGGTACCCGTAGCGGTCTTCGGGAATGAAGGTTCACTTCATGCAAGCGGTTTCTGACTGTTTGGTCGCTAATTAAGTTCCCTGAAGAGTGATGAAGCCTCACGGCTAACATCATGGCGGTTATTGTTGGAGCTCTTCGAGTTAAGATTTGAATGTATCGGTCTTGTCTCCGTGTGGTGCAGCGATACCGTCCTCCATGGCGCTCTGCCACGGTACCAGTGCTTCGGTAACGTGTCCAAAGTCGACTGATAACACTCTGACTTGTATTCAGAGCTAAAGCCACAGTACGTTGCCGGGAACCAGCTTCTATCATTCCCACGGCTCTGAGCATTTCTTCCCTGCTTAAATGACGTCGCCGCTCCATAATAACGTTGGTTTTAATCAGTAGTAGGGAAACAGTAGCACTAATAATGTCTTCAATGCGTTGTATGTTTTTATAGGGAAAATATTGACAGCTGATTTTCATCTTTTACTCGAATTTGATTCACAGTTCCTGATTCAAATTATGAAATGCACCAAAAAGGATCCATATAAATTTATAAAATCATAAATTTATTACAAAGCCACATCTCAATCTCAAGAAATCCACATAAAAATGCTTGATCCCTAGACACTTTTGATGTGTGTATATTGCGCCCAAAAAAATAAAAAATAAATCAGGCTCTCACAGAAATTTATTAAATGAAATTTATATCTCTCTGGCACAATCTGTTATAGCCTACTGTATCACAATATGGGGCGGCGCATCAAAATCAAAGTTTATACATGTTGAACGAGGACAACGTGCCGTAATAAAAATAATGTATTTCAAAAGAATGACATACCCTACTGAAAGTCTCTATCAGGATAGTGGACTGCTTTCTGTTAGAAAGTTATACATTATATATACCGTTCTTAAAAAACATAAGAATCTACCATATGATCAAACTGTAATAACAAGAAGGCGGAAAGATCTCATAGCACAGGTTCCTCAAACTAAAACAAAATTTGCTGCCATTCAGTACAATAAACTATCATGTCAACTTTATAATAGAATAAATAAAAAGGTATTTGTACACAATAAACAATTACACGAATGCAAAAAAAGTTTAACAAATTGGATAAAGACACTAAATTACGCAGACACTGAGGCACTATTACAACACACAAAATGAAACACACAAACACCCACCCACACACCCCAACACACACACACACAAACACCCACACACAACACCCACACACACACAAACATCCACACAAACATCCACACATACACACACACAAACAATGTTTATATCTAAGGTACTAAATAAATTGTATATTGCTGTGGAAGAGCGGAGTCTCCTAAAACAGGCATTACTTGCTTAAAAGGAGGCTCCAATCACCAACTAATGTAAAACTTTTTGTTAAAAAAATAAAGATTATGTATTTGTATTTTGTATTTGTATTTGTAAACTCACACTTTGCCGATAGTTTTTTAAGCTCGGAGGCGTATGTGACCACCAAAAAAAATTGTGTCGCATTGTCCAAATACTGGGCTTCTCTTTGAAAGTCATGTTATGGAGAGCATATATTGTACATTCTTTCATGTAGATCTGGCGAAATCGTGCAAAGTAGTACGTAAACCTTACCATCCTTGATATTATTCAGCAAGGAGTAAACCTTTAATAAGCGTTCGGTAAAGTTCATAAAAGTTTAGTTTTCTTGGAACGGCTGAAAGTTCATACAAAACGGTTTTTCTTTGTTGGTCATTGCTGTTTCGTAAATTGAATGTGTGTTGCACTATTTGGAGGCACAATTGTAATCTCACTTTCTTTTTGTAATTGTAGGATTTTTTAACGTAATTTAGTATTTAATCCCTCAACTTCGAACCAGTAATCTATTTCTTTGTTTAGTTCTGTTGAAAATAGGTTGAAATCATCATGCGTCCCATAGAGTTAGTTTTTGGTTCTGTTACTAGGTAACAACTTGTTTTATAATTTTCTGTGTCAGTGTGATGTCTTAATAAAATACAATGATAATATTTAAAACCAACTGCGTGTTAACCCTGTCGTTTAGCTCACTTTAGTACACCAATTTACAACAGGTTATGAGCCCTCGTACGTAGTCTCGTTGATACTAAATTTTAGGGACAGTTGTATGTATTGAGAATAAAAAATGACGTCGCAAAATACGACGCAAATTTCCAAGTTGTCGGGGCAAGAAAACTATGCTGCATGGTCGTTTTCTATGCAAATGCTCCTTATCGACAATGATCTATGGGATTGTGTGCAAGATACATTCAGTGCGACCTCAAATGAGTTGGTGAAGCGTGATGCTAGAGCAAGAGCCAAGATCTGCCTGATGCTTTCGGAAGGCATCTACCCCCTTGTGACGGAAGCAAAGACGGCACGAGAGACTTAGCTGGCACTAAAAAATGCCTATGCGGATGCTGGACTAATGCGCAGGCTTTCGTTGCTGCGAAAAATGTTTCGTATCAAGCTGGAATCGTACCCAAGTATGGAAGCCTACGTCATGGAAGTTCGAGCAATTCAACAGCTGCTGCTGAGCATTGGTGCCGGACTTGACGATGAGTTTGTTGGAATAATAATGCTGGCGGGATTGACGGACAACTACAATCCGTTAGTAATGGCCATAGAGCATTCCCGCTCGACAATTACCTCAGAACTGGTCATATCAGCTCTTCTGAAGGAGGGTCAATGTCAAGAGTCGAATGAAGCCCCAAGGGATGATTCGGCGCTAACATCTAGCGCTGGTGGTAGTGGAGGAAGAGACCACACCAGAGAGATTGTTTGTCACTTCTGTAAAGTTAATAGTAGGTAGTAACAGTTACTATTAACTTTTACTTTTTTTTTTACTTTTTATACTTTTTTGTTTTTTTTTTGTGTGTTTTACAAAATTAGAAAGAAAATTAAACTTATTAAAGAAATTTAAGGTTTTTTTATTTGTCCTTGTATTAGGTATAAAGAGAGGGAAAACCAAAATGTGCCCAGCACACAGCGACTGGGTTATTTATTAGTTATTGCGTTAGGAAATGAAACTAAATTATATACGTGGCAATTATTTATTATTATTATAAACGTGTCTAGAAAAAAAAGTCCTTTGGTAATTATTTAGTTTGAGTGTCAAATTGTATTTCCTTCTCATGGCTGCCAAAATGTGATGATTTTTGCATAAACATTAGGCAGAATGCAGGTCCTTATGTCTTCTAAACTTGACTCCACTAATTTAGCAAAATGGTAGTTCATATTTTTGGGTTCGACTTTCGTTTGGGTACATACTTTGCTGTTTTCGTATGCGTTCTCTGTCATTACCAGGAATTACCGCTGCTGTTTGGCTGGATTTTTCAGCACGTCCTCCGATACGATACGATTTTAAAGCCCTGTGTCGGGTGTGACCCCAACTATTGCATGACTTGACACCTCTGTTAGAAATGTCGATGGTTTAGCGAAAGTATTGAGCTTAGTAAAAAATCAATAATATTTTTAAGATGCTCAATAAATTCCCTTTTGTATCACACTTGAATCTGGTAAATACTTAATTAATTTCTTTAGTCTCTACCAACATTGTGACGGGCGTGACATGAGATTGTGACGGGTGTGACAAGTTGAATAAAAAGACAAAATTTAAATCAAATCAACTTCTTTTATTGTTTGCTGGTAACATAAACTTAACTTTTAACAACTATTGTTCAAAAACATCAACAGACTCATTAAATTTGTAGAAAATGCGATCACCTTTAGTTACTAAGGTGGGTGTGGGTAACTTATCTTTAATTTGGTCAAATGTGACATCTGATATGTCATTTTCAGCTACTTTAAATACACACATCAAAAGTGTCTAGGGATCAACATATATTTTTGCAATAACTTTTCTCCTGATTGATATTAATTAAAATTTTCTTTAAGGATTCATCAAATAAAGTGTTTTCGTTTGTCACAGTAACGATAAACCAAGTCACCTTTGCATTAATAAAGAAATTTGCCATTTTCCTAATAAAGGGTTTTTTGACATTTGAACCACTAACACAAAAGTTCGAAAAAAAGACTGAAATAACAGTTTTCTTTAAAATTTTATTGGGTAACTTAAACAATTAATAATCCGTGTTTCTACCGCGAACACTAACAACACAAAAACATCGGTTTGGCATACTCAAAATGAGTTCATCCAAATCACGCTGTGGAATGGCCGCCCATGTTCGTTGCAACAACAAAAAAAGGTCTTCTTGCGACTGGATACCCTCCATATTCGGCAGAGCTCTTCTCTGTAGCATATCCCATGCATGCTCAATCGGATTCAAGTCTGGCGACTGAGCAGGCCAGGGCAGGACATTGATGTTAGCTGCGGCGAGAGTCTGTCTTACAACTCTTGCGGTGTGCGGTCGTGCATTATCATGCATTAACTGAAATAAGGGACCGATTTGCACTTGTAGAGGAACGATGACGTCTGATACAATCGTCTCAGCATAAATTTGAGCGTTGAGGTTGCCTCTGATCCAAATCAACTCAGTTCTTCCGCCGATCCAAATACCCGCCCATACCATGATGGTTCCACCACTATAAGGATGGACTTCCTGGCAGGATTTTAATCGCTGTTGGCGTCCAGGGGTTCTCCAGTGTCGTATACGTCTTGTATCCGGTCTCATACCAAAACGAGACTCATCAGAAAAGCACACGAAACGCCATTGTTCTTCTGCCCAATTTCTGTGTTCAAGAGCCCATTGATATCGTATCCTACGATTGTGCATTGCTATAGGTGGTACCCGTAGCGGTCTTCGGGAATGAAGGTTCACTTCATGCAAGCGGTTTCTGACTGTTTGGTCGCTAATTAAGTTCCCTGAAGAGTGATGAAGCCTCACGGCTAACATCATGGCGGTTATTGTTGGAGCTCTTCGAGTTAAGATTTGAATGTATCGGTCTTGTCTCCGTGTGGTGCAGCGATACCGTCCTCCATGGCGCTCAGCCACGGTACCAGTGCTTCGGTAACGTGTCCAAAGTCGACTGATAACACTCTGACTTGTATTCAGAGCTAAAGCCTCAGTACGTTGCCGGGAACCAGCTTCTATCATTCCCACGGCTCTGAGCATTTCTTCCCTGCTTAAATGACGTCGCCGCTCCATAATAACGTTGGTTTTAATCAGTAGTAGGGAAAAAGTAGCACTAATAATGTCTTCAATGCGTTGTATGTTTTTATAGGGAAAATATTGACAGCTGATTTTCATCTTTTACTCGAATTTGATTCACAGTTCCTGATTCAAATTATGAAATGCACCAAAAAGGATCCATATAAATTTATAAAATCATAAATTTATTACAAAGCCACATCTCAATCTCAAGAAATCCACATAAAAATGCTTGATCCCTAGACACTTTTGATGTGTGTAGTTTGCCATAATCGTCATGTAATCTTAAATAAGTGATGCTAATTTCACCTTCTTCGTCATCTATACTGTCCACAATACCCACATAACGGTATTCAACTTTTTTCCCAGGAATTTTTACTAAGACAAAGTCACCACTGTTGTACTGGGGTTTAAATGCAACACTGCTTCCTTCTCCTGGGTCAGTATCGTCCCTATTTATGTCTTCCTCATTTGTCTTTGAGACATTTTGCCCATTTTCAGTATTTTTTCTGTTGTCATCGACATTGTTCTCTGTATCATCTTCTTTTTTCTCCCTTTCATCTTCGTCCTGAGTTTCTGTCTTGCTCTCCTCTTCGCTGTCCGAATATACATCCTTATAATTCACTTTGTTTTTGAACAGCGAGGTGATTTGTAATGTTGAATTGGCAGTCAGGCTGTAAGAAATGTCTTTTCCGCCGTGGTGCTTGAAAAAGTGATGTTTCTGTATGCCAAGAAGCAAATCTAAGTCTTGCCAACGTTGTATTAGCTCTTCCTTGAAGTCACACGAAGAATAGTCATCAGCACTGATGAATAAATATGTTACATCATTAGAATTCGCTGCTAAATATTCGTAGCACTCCCATGCTGTAGTGATGTTGACTTGCCTGGCTTTAATGGCATTCCAAAGTCTTCGTTTGGCCACAGCACCAAGTCCATCCACAGCGCCTTTGCCGTGACTTGTGGCGAAAAAAGCCCAGTCAAACTTTACTCCCCAGTCTTGAACACTATAATAGACACAGGAGATTGTGTACCTGTTCTTGAATTGAGCGGCACAGCCATCGGAGAAAATTATAAGTTCCTCTAAGTCTGTGTGTACCGTCTTTATGAAGTGTTCTATAATTCTATTTAAATAAACCCAAACTGATGTTTTGTCGTGGGAGAGGTCATCGCTCACCAAAACATAATTGGCCACCTTTTGGCCTTTATCAAACCATACACAACAAGTGAATAAAGTTACTTGTGGATGGCGCCAGTGAGCACTTTGAATCTCATCTTGAGAAATAATAGAAAAAAAATCTGCAAAATCTATTTGCATAACTGCTTTGTTATCTGACGACTCGAGCCTCGCCTTTTCAAAAAAGTTTGACTGTTCGTTTTTGACGAAACAGTGAGTTTTGAATTTTGGTAATTGCTGCTCAATTTCTTTCAGTAATTCCTTTTTTGTACCCTGAATATTCTGGATCTGAAGCCATCCATCAGTTGATTTCCCCCACTGTTTCCACTGGGTGGGGGCGTCAAAATCAACATTCAGAGTCACAACATCTGTAACATCATAGCAAAGCTGGCATGCTCCGGTCATACATTTTTCATTTTGTGTATCACAACATACCTTTTTCAGTAATTCGGAATAGGTTGAAATTGATGGATCCAATGAATCTTTCAGTGCTTCCGTCAAAAATGCAAAATTTGCGTGATACACACAAACGCAAACATTGTGAGGCATTTCGGACATCTCCCGCATGTGAAACGGTCGAAATTCGAAGAACTTGGTGCGTTGTACCTTCACATCCGGGTATTTGACTTTAAATAGTTCGTAAACTTCAGCGACAGTCACTACTAAATGTTTTTTCGGAATAGCTTCTTGGACACCTTCAATATTTTTAATCCTAATGACATCTGTTCGGAATGGATTAAACATGATTGTTAAAACAATGTTACCTTTTTACAGAAACCACGCAAAGGTATAATTGAAGAAATAGGTGCTAAGTCATTAGCGGAATTAACACCTAGAAAGCAAAAAATGTATAAAAGATGCAGGAAAAACTTGTCAGAAATTCTAAGATTACACAGAAAGCTTAAGAGTAGGAAGAAATGTAAAAGGAATATTTTAGACACATTACATTCCGATGAGGCAGTAAATGAAATTATGCAGAGCCAAATGACGAGTCCTTTTTATTTACTGCTGCAAAGCCAACTTAAAAACACCTCGAGGAAATTATCGGGGCGAAGGTGGACTTTAGATGATAAAGTTTTAGCTTTGAGCTTATATAAAAAGTCCAACTCATGTTACCGCCTATTAAGGAGACTATTTTACTTGCCTAGCATCAGCTCATTAAAGGCACTTTTAAACAAAATTCCACTGGAGTGTGGCAAAAACACCCAAATAATAAACACAATAAAAGACATTACGCAAAAAAAGACTGATCAAGATAGTTTATGCATATTGGCTTTTGACGAAATGAGTATAAGGAAAAACATATCCTGGAATACAAAACAGGACCAAATTGACGGTTACCAGGACCACGCTGGCCAAGGACGAACCCCGGAGATAGCAAGCAAAGCCTTGACTTTTATGGCAATTGGAGTTCGAAAAAAATGGGGGCAGCCAATAGCCTATTATTTTTCAGGGGCTAATGTTACAGCTGACAGACTGTCGGCCCTTCTAAAAGAGGTAGTTTTTGTTTATTTATCTATTATTTATCCCAGACAAATACAGTGTTCTTGGCTATGACTCTTGAAATATATACTGTCTATACTTCAGAACAAAATTACTTAGCTGTTTTACTTAACCTGAATTAAAGCTTAAAGTACTTAAATGAAGTATTACAAAAGTAGAAATTAAGTTGAAAATTGTCAGATCCTTAATCACGTTACAATTTGTACATTTCTGACAGAAGCATTATAGGAAGACCCAGGCTCCAAAATACAGGTGCTACAATGCACCTAGTCCGGGGCCTAGTAACAACTATTTGAAATGTACTTTTTTTGGAATAATAAATAATCTTGAATTTGGAAAATATTTATGTTTAGAGGTTGCACTAAGTTTTAAACTAGTTTTTCTCCAAGTACTAGAATTAAAAATGGTAGTATCAAACATTAATGTCACAGCAGCAATTTATTAATAAATTAATATTATATTTTACAGGTACTGAGCGCTTGTTTTGAGGCTGGTCTAGAAGTGATCGGGACTGTCTGTGACTGCGATGGCGTCAATTTACGTGCGTTAAACAGGTTGGGTTCATCAACTGAATAACCCTACTTCGACTATGAGGGACATTAAATCGTCCCTGTTTTAGACCCACCACATCTGTTAAAATGTTTCAGAAACAATTTCATGAAACATGATATTGAATTTACAGAAGATATACAAATAAACAACCAGAAAAGTACAGGTAAACATCATTAGTCTTGTGCTATACAACTTTTCACCTCAACTGTGAAAAAATATTAAATGACAGATGTCTTATAGTAACTTTGAACTTGGATCCAACAAAACATATAGAACAGCTGTTTTTTTTTCACTGGTAATTTATCAAAGACCAAGATGTATTCATGATTCATGAAAAAGGAATTGTTGTGAAATTTTGCTTATTTATTACTGACTTTATTTATTTTATTCTAGGGATAGAAAAATGGTCACACATTGAGAAATTATATAACTTAGAAAAGAACAACCCAAACTTTGTATATGCTCCGGGTTTGACACAACAACACCTACAACGGCTACAACTGAACGGAAAACAAAAAATGAAAGTTCGGTTGGCTGCTCAAGTCTTAAGCCGCTCAGTTGCAGCTGGATATATTATAACTATTCATTTTATATACATACAGGGTTACAGGAAAAGTCGTGCTAGATCCGTTAAGGCCGTGGAGTACCCATCATTTCTGACTTATTTCACTATGAAACACCCTACCCTAAACTTAACCCTTTTCGAGATAATATTACTTTTAATTTTTTTATTGAAAATTGCCGATTTTTATTCTACTAAATTTAATCATATGATTTTGTTTTTTGTATTTATTTTTATTTTATCATATGTATGTTAGTATGTAAGGTATATATCTAGGGGCCAAAGAAGCCTGAAAATAAATGTTGTTGTTGTTAATTTTGTTTATTTTGTGTGTCTTATTATTATTGCATTTTTACATGTATAATAAGATGCTTTAGGACGTCAATCATTAAAATAGTGCATAAGTTAATTGAATACGCCGTAGTAGACAAGTGAAAGTAAGGAAATAAAAAAAAATAGAAAGATTATTTATCTCTAAGAGATATCTAAAAAAAATATTATGGCAGTCGTTATCGGTGAACCTCTTTGCAGTAAATAGGTAGGTACTGGCTGGTTGTTATTAATTATAGTACAATGCATTTGTCATAATTCTGTCATTTGTGTCAGTAAAGTTTGTTATACTTCACAGAGCATCATATATTTATACTTTGACACAGACTCCGATTGAAACAAAATCGTACAGAAAATTATCTAATAATTACAAATGTAATATTTAAAAAATAATGGATGAAGAGGTTGCGTATGTTTATGTGGAAAGAAAAAGTGGAACGGTGATGCTATGGAATCGTCGTTAATACTAAAAGTTCGTGTTTACAAAAGTGGAAACGCAAATTGGAGACGCGCAATTAAAAGGAATATGAGTTTGTATCCTTGAATTTCTATTTATAGTCCAATCCTACAGTTATTACGGAACACGGTTAATAATAAGTAATGGACGATTTTGTTTAATTTTAGGTAAAGGAGGAAGTTGTAAACACGACGCCACATTGTGATAATTGTATTCCAAATGAAGTACAAAATGAAATATCGTTATCAATAGACAACTTGAAAAAACAAGTGAAGGTTTCCGATGAACCTATTCCAAAACTGTATAACGATACTTTAACTACATATATGTAGAAATACAACATATATGATACTATAATTACATTTCCATCATATTCAAATTTAAAGCATAGCCTTTATAATGCTAGAAACCAATCATTGGGCGTTTCAAAAACGGTATTTTCCAATACGGAAGTGATAGAAGTACAACTAAAATTTAAAGATTTTCTATTTATTGATTATTATTATGAAGGAACGCGTATAATACTTTTATGTTCATTATAAGCAAGAGAGTTGATGAAAAAGTTAAATGAGTATGTTGCGGATGGAACCTTTTGGCGATACTGGAAGCACAAATGAGTCTACTAATGTTGCGCCTTTGGTTTTTGCTTTTCTAAGTGACAAAAAGAAATCCACTTATTTTGCGTTATTTGAAATGCTAAGATCACAGTTAAATTGGGATCCAAAAATATTACATTGTGACTTTGAAATGTCTATTCTGAACATGATCTGGCAACACTGGTTGAGAGTATGTCATGCTCTCAATGTCTCGCTGATGGTGGCGCGTGTGTCGGATCATTTAATTCCCTTCAAAATGGTTGAGTTGAATGGTGCTGATCCATGTGTCATGTTCGTGAACGGGCAATGTCAGTTGTGACTGGTCATCTCTTAGTTGCCACGGCTTATTCGAATTAATTATTTCATTTTATTTTTCGAATTGTCTTTTTTGTTTTTACTATGGACACTTTTAATGTGCACATCTTGCTACATCGTTCTCACATAATGTACCATCTCAATATGAATGATGTAACCAAGGTTTTGTAACAATATGCTGATTTAAAAGAGTGTCCATGGAGTTTCTTGCCCGTTCTTCTCCTTAGAGATCTACGCTAGGGAATGGGCAACTACAGTACTTTCACAGTTTTTATGCCTTGTGATTGGGACTGTAGCTACATTTAATCGTTATCTTTGTTTCGACAGTTCAAAAGTGCCTGTAACTAGCCTACTTGAAATAAATGCTTTGATTTGATTTGATTTAGAGTATTTTTTCAATTGCATACATTGTTTAATGTTAGGAATCGCCAAAATTGCCTCAAGTATTTAATGGACGCCACCTAACACAAGCACTTCCTCCTCCTTGCTTAAAAGGTGATCTCCAAATCATGTGTGTACTTATAACTTCATGTAATTTAAATAAACATATTTTTTTAACACTGCCCTACTCGGGAATCGAATCCAGGACCTCATGCTTAGTAGTCATGCTTGCGACCACTCAACCAACGAGGCAGTCTCACACATACACACCAAAATTTCCACGCGAACTAAGTCGTGGGCAACAGCTAGTTAATTATAAGACAGAAAGATAAAACCAAAGTAGAAGAAGTTAAGAAGAAAATTTTTTTTGGAGAAGCAATGAAGAATAAATACTTTAGGATATGTTCGGGACCCAATAAATGAAACAGTTTTGATGGTAAACTATTATATTCAACACGGTACGTCTAATACAGGCAAGAGCGTTATCCCGACTGGTTTAGCTTACATAGTAACAAGATAGGTTACTCGACACAATGAGTGTGTGTCCCTTCTGTATTACCCCCTTAAAAATAATAATAATAACACAAAAATATACCTACTTAAAAATCATAATTAATCTAATTCCGGAAACATTTAAAACACCTTTTTTTGATTAACTGCGCGACATGACATATTAGAATGTCATGTTTTTTTGTAGGTGCAGTTGCTGTTAAGCAAATAATAGTCACTTAATTATTAAATTATACCTAGGTCTTATCCATAGCTTATGTACTTAACTATTTTAAATCTACACTATATATGTAGAAACAATTCACTTAGTTAGGTTAGTACCACTGGGAATTCATCCTCTGTCTGTCGCTCATCAGCTGAGCATTCATGGTCGTGACTATGGTCACAAGCTCTTTCTGAGATGCTAGGATTTCTTTTTGTGTTTTTTGAATCATCATCAAGCAGCATGGTCAAAAACATGCTCCCATGATCTGCTGAGTAAGGAGGGGGTTGAGAAGACGCCATAGGTGGCATTTCAGTAGGATCTTCTTCGTGATCCGAATGCTCCTCAATAACGGGGGCAGAAGGTTTTCGGGGTTTTCCTTTGGGTCTCTTGGCCGAGGAAGTGCCCTCCTCTGATAGCCGCCTTCCACCAGCGCGGGTTATTACTGCAGTTGTGTGTCCCAGGATGTCTGTCACCCCCTGGTGGATGGCTTCTTCCTTGGGATCATTTGGAAGCTTTTTCATGGCGGCATCGAGGAGGTCCTCCTCGTCCATGATCATATCGTTTGTCTCGGTTTTCTTTTGTGCTACTTCCGAAACTTGACTGTACCTCGTGGCCTCCGTGATGATATCGGCGATAGAAGCCAAAATATCCAAACTTTTGGTCTCGCTCGCGACTAATACTGCCCTTACGGTTGTAGGGAGATGACCCTCCCAGAGAACTCGCAGTGTATCATCCGGTATTTTATCGCGGGCGAGGTCACGCATACTATGTAATAACTGGGACGGCTTTTGTTCGCTAAGATCCATCCCTAATTAACTTCTCTATTTGGCGTGCTTTGGAGTCCTCGAACATTGTTAACAATTTCGTCTTTATAGCTTGAATTGTACCGGTGTCTGGAGGTTTTGGCAAAAAATCCGAAAGCTATGACCACGTCTATGGGAAGTTTGGAAACAACCACATCAAAACTTGCATCGTCCACCAGCTTCTTTGGCGCCAAGGTTGCTTCGATTCGGATAAACCAAAGTCTAGGTTGGTCCACTCAAAATTCTGGAATACGCGATTCTACGGAGACGCCCATGATCTCTGCAGGTGGTTGAGGTGCTTGTTGTCCGGTAGCCATAATTTTAATTGGTCACTTTGATCACGTCGGGGTCACCAATTTAGGCTATGTTCGGGACCCAATAAATGAAACAATCTTGATGGTAAACTACGTGATTCAACACGGTACGTCTAATACAGACAAGCGCGTTATCCCGACTGGTTCATCTTAAGTAGTAACAAGATAGGTTACTCGACACAATATGAGTGTGTGTCCCTACAAATACCTTACAAATAAATAACAAAAATAAAAATCGAAGAAAGAAAACAGAGAATTTAGTGATGCTGGCATTGGTGATTAAGTTGTTTTTGAGAGATCTCAGAGTTTTGTCTGTAACTAATAATTTCCGAGTGAGAGAGACAAAGACCACTAACCAAAAAACTATGGAATATGAAAAACTAAAACAAGTCATTATTTTGTTTTTTTGAACGCGGCGATGTTTCGAGATCGGCTTCAGGCAAAAAAGAATTTATTACAATGAAGAAAGACAGAAAGCAAAAGAGGTATTTGCTCGATACTATGAAAAACCTTCAAAAAATTTTTGAAACTCAATTCTTCAAGGTAAGGCAAGGTACTCTTACTTTTGTAAAAAACAGGCCATTTTGGGTGCCTAAGTACCTAACGTTAATCAAAGAGATACATGTCTCTGCAAACTTCATGCAAACATGGAACTCTTGATTCAAGCGTTGCACAGAAGAAAGGTAATTAAATACTATGTTGCTTAAAAACTGAATGTTTATTACAACGATGTAATTTGTGCAAAAATAAAGTAGTTGATTATTAAGAATTCGGTAACGATGATTCATTATCGTTAAAAAAATGGGAAAATTCGATTAAGCACTTACGCAGTACAAAGGCGTAGAGAAGACTAAAAAGATTATAGCAAAGACCAAAGCGACCACGTCACCGAAACAAGCCATAGAAGAATTAGAAAATGTAATTCCTATATTCCTGAAACTTGAAGGAATACGTTGGTAGCAATTTACTGCAGTAAAAGATCTGAAGGAATATCTCAAGGACAATGAAGCTATCATTCACATAGATTTTAGTGAAAACTATGCTTTGAAATATGAGCCGAAGGGCATGCCTTCCACTTTGGAGGAAGTAGGCAAGAGTTAACACTTCTTACTGCAGTTATATATGTCGGAGACGGTCATTGGTACGGGCTTAAAATGAATCACAAGTATGCGGTTGTGACATCAAGCGACCTACATACAAATCTACCCACACCACAGTGTGCTTGTTACAGAGTCTTGATTAGGGTTGCAAAATTACGTAATTTTACCGAAAACGCTGGTAAAATACGGGTATTTACGGTAATATATATAAATTACGGTAAAATTACCGGCTACTTATGTATGGTGAACGGTGGTATGATGAAAGCGCGCGCGCGTGAGCTTATAGTTGCGTGCGTACTGCATGCGACGTTGCTGATTAGTGCAGTCTGCCATAATATTTTGCGCTGTTGCCGTTCCGTAGTAGGTTTATTGGCTGGCGACTAAGCAAACGGCGAGCCGGCGGACCGGCGATCAGTTGAATTGTTTTGACTGACTACACTAAACATGCATTAAGTAACCTGTTTATGTCTACATTATTTGTGAAAATTATGCCACGAAATCTAGCTGAAGTGTGGGATTATTTCTAAGTGTTACATGAACATGATAAAAGAAAACATGTGGTGTGTATATTTTGTAATACGGAGTACAAAAATGCAAATGCTACTCGGATGACGGAACATTTTGAGAAATGTAAAAAGTGTCCTAGTGATGTTAAATTATTATTTAAAAAAACCGTACCCATCAATACTTTAAACGTTCGAAGTTCATCAATGTTACCACCGATTTCTCCCAATTTGTCAACTTCACACACGCAGTCATCTCATCGCCATCAGATATTGAGAGATCTTCTTCATCACAGAATTCAAGTTATTCAACAGAATTTAGTAGTTCCCACTAAGATAAAGATAAGATTGATGCAGCTATCGCTCGCGCCTTTGAGTATGCTGGATTGCAAAACCTGGAAAGAAGCTCTGCAGCTTATGCTACCGAGCTATGAACCACCGTCCAGGTATGTCTTAAGTAATGTGCTATTAAACGCTGAATAAAAACGAGCATGTTTAAAGAGCTATTCCGAAGAAAAAATCAAGTCGGCAGTACTTGGCATAGCAGTCGATGGGTGGACAAATGTTAATGGCAAATAGGCTTGAGTAACTCCGGACACAGTTATATCTTCGGATATGTCTCACTTTGGAATCGTTCATTCCTTTTCTAACAAATAATTACATCCTCTAGTTCCTGCCCGTCCACGTCCAAGTTTCGTTCATTCGTTCGTAAGTAAGAGAGCGAGAGCGTAATACAACGCAGCGGCTAGTGAGCGAAAGAGAAAGGACGATTAGGTTTGTTCATCGTTCGGTCGTCTGTTCTATACGCAGGCAGCGAGAGTAGCGCTTGATAAAAAAATATATTACTAGACGTCGTTTTTTATTGTTTTCGTTTGAAGCCTTGAAACGAGACGCGCATGCGTAAATCTATGTAAACAAAAACGAACTTGACGTGACAGGTAGCAAGTTTATGACAATATCGCGCGCGAATAATTTAGTTTGTCTGCATCAAAGTTTTAAATAATCTTATAAATAATAGATAATAACTAAATTGTTGAACATTAAAGTGCGTATGAGTGAGTAACAGTGCGGTGTTGCGACTTTCCTTGTTCAAATATGGCAATGAGGAGAAAAACAAGTCTGATTTGGAATCATTTCTCTCAAAATGATAATAAGGAGGCGAAATGCAATTAAAATATTATTAATGCACCTTTGCCAAGGGCAAAGGTTCATTAATGGTTTAAATGAGTACTGAATTTTATAATAACTACACCAGATCCACTTTATTACAAATGTATTGTACCTGGGACTCACAAGGAAAGAGGACGTAACAAAGCTGAGATCATAGAAGTATTGGATGAAATTGGACCTATTAAATTTATACTTCTGGTAACAGACAACGCCAGTAACATGAAGGTTGCTTGGAGAGAAGTTCAATTGAAATACCCTCATATTTTTTGTGTTGGATGTGTGTCCCATTAAAATAAGTATTGTTAAGTGCCTATTTATAAGTAGGTTGGTCTAACAACCGACTATTATTATTGCTCTGTAAATTGTATAAGCCCTATAAGCAATTCAGTTTGTAACAAGTTAATAGCAAGAAGGGCAGTTATTATTCTTTTTTTTCTTTCTTCCTTGTTTTTTTTTTTTTAGTTATAAACAGAGATAGATGTAATAGACTATACCGAACATTTCTATTTTCTTGTAAATTTCTTGTTTAAAGGTTTTGAGTGCCTATTTATAAGTAGGTTGGTTTAACAACCTACTGTCATTATTGCTCAGTAAAATGTATAATTTACAGAGCAATAATGATATAACAATAATGGTACGAGTATAAGCTCACAAGAATTTAATTCAGTTTGTTTCATGTTGTTAGCAAGACGGGCAGTTATTATTGTTTTTTTTACTTCCTTGTGTTATTTTTTTTTAAGTGTTTGAGGGATAGATGTAATAGACTATACCGAACATTTCTATTTGCTTAAAAAGAGGGAGATGTAATAGAGATAAACTAGGGCAACACTAGTTCCCGTAAAATGACAGGAGCGACCTGTGACCGTGAAGGAACGATGACACTTCCGTCTCCCCTAGGCGCTAAGAAAGAAGCGTTATAGTAATAAAACGAATTAACATATCTAATCGTTGTTTAATTATAACATCAAGAACATTAAATTAACCCCGTCCACGGAGGTTATTATTACCTGGGATGAAGGCCAAGAGGTCGACGAGAACCTCTTGGTCGGTGCGAACGTCGAGTTGTTGGGTTTTCGGCGAACACGTCATTCTCTGCGATCCAGTCCCATGCTGCAGAATTTGTCTCCAGGTTCATCGACCTGTCTGTGTCCCTATCTTCCGCAAGCAGGAGGTACGCTGGTGAGTTCATTGTGGAAAATTTGTCCGGCGAGCTCTGCGAGGTTCTAGGTTCCATGGACAGGCAGGACGATCTTGCTCTGTGAGTCTTGCCAGGAGGATATGCTGAACTTTGAATGGTCTCACGATCCTGTCGTCTTTACGGGGGTGCGGGAAAGGTTTACCGGACCAGCGGGACCAACTTTCCCCATTGAGGGTTTGTCTGCGTTCGAGATTTTTTCGAAAATTTGGGACAAAGACATAATAAATCACGATAAGACTAACAAGTATACGGCATCTCTTCTAAGCTCGACGTCGGTTCCTCAACATTCTCGCACTAGCCTCGGCCCAATCCTTTTAGAGGAGGGATTATTCTAAAGAGATTAGCCTTATTTGAAACTAACAAGGTAAAAAAAAAACGTTTTTTAGGTTTTCATACCATTTATGTATTCATTTTGTACAATTATTGGAACTAAACGTAAACAGAAATCAACCTCAATAATTAAGATAGTTACCAATCTTAAGACTCAGTCAGAATATTATTTCCGTTGATGTTGAAAGTTGTCCCTTAATCTGAATCGGTACAGTGTTCATCAGGAAAGGAGTTTTCTTTGTCTACACTAGATTTATCTTCTTCCGAAGAATGAAAATAAATTATGAGTAGTTTTTCCATATTATCTATCTTCAAACGATTTCTTTTTGCACTTAAAATCCATTTATAGGTAGAGAAGGACCTTTCAACAGCAACTGAAGTTATAGCTATATTGTCACAAATGTCTCTTAATGCATCTGGATCGGGTTTTCTGTTTATGACGTTTTCTAATTTTATTTTAATTAGTTCTGACGAACACCAGTTTTGAACAGTTCTTGCTTCGTCAAATATTTAGAAAGATTTCGTTAATAATAAGTTAGACTTTTGTAACTCCTTTAAAGAAATTTGAATCCTTTTAAAATATTCAGAAATATAATCTAAATCAGCTTTTAAATTTTATTTTTCCAGTACTGTTTTAGCATACCTGGTAGACAAAGAATCAGCTTCTAACGAGCCTTACAATAGTTTTAATTTGTTCGTAATAGTAAGAAGCTGCTTCTAGCCATGTCGAAGTCTGTTAAAAAGGAAAAATAATGAATTCAATTAGTTTACTGTACTGTCGAGAATATCACGCCGCGCGGACGCCGCCGGGCGACCGCGGGCGGGGAGCTGAGGCCGCGGAGGGGGCGCTCGAGCTGCGAGCCTGCGCCGGCCAACACAGCACTGCGTCATCGTCCACCGAGCGATTCATTACGCTTTATTTTTCTCGCCTATTCAAATTAATTTAACCGTTTGTTTTCCTTTATCTTATACAGTCCACTATTATTATCCAGTCACCGCGTTTTAGTCCTCTCAACACCCTGAGGATATTACCCCATTCCTTTCTAGTACTGATGAATAAATAACATTATTATTAAATGTACAGTCGTCAGCACGTCAAGGTAAACGCTATACATAACTATAACTACGACGCGGCATGGCATGTTAGAAAGAAAGTATCCTTGGCATGATTGGTTGAATTTTCAACGTTTCCAAAATTGCCAAATGGTTGCGTATTCTAACAATTAGGAGCCAATAGTAGCCCTGCGCGTTCGCCGAGACGCTGAGCTTTCCCGACACTTATCGAAATTAAACGAAGGTCACTCGTTACCGCGTTTGTTCATTCACGATCCATTACGCCAGTCTTTAAAAATTCTTGGAGTAGGCTGGTTCGACCGGTAGTAAGTCTTTTATTTTTAAAATTATTAATTACGGCGCCTCAGTTGACGCAAAAAGAAAGGTAGCGCATCATATCGCTCCGACTGAGTGGATGCCGGATAATCGATATTTGTCGGAAGACGTGCAGAACTGTGAGTACTATTTTGTGTAATTTTAATTTTTAAATGAAAATAAAGACTTCGCGTTTTTCTGATTACCCTCGATTTGAAAGAAAATCTAAGTTATAGTGTGCGTATGACTCACTAATTAAATGATTTTGTCTCGCCATAACTACATATCGCACCCTTAGTAATATAAGGGCACAATCCAAAAAAGTAGATTTTTGGGAAATCACGTTTTAAGATTACATATATACTGTTAATAACAGCCTAGATCTAAGACTAGATACATGTAAATAATAGCCATGTAAACTTGTTATTTTGTTTTATTAGTCCTGCTAGGGCCCTTTATTGTTTGTTAATCTTGTTAGAATCTTATAGCTCACTTATTAAACCTAAAGAATCTCATTTTGTCATCATTTATAGCTAAATACATAAGTTTATTGTAATTTAACTCAGTAGGTTAAGATATAACGTAGATATGTGTAGAACCGACGTAGATATATAAGAATTTTACGTATTATGTAAAGCTTCAACCCAATATGTAACAGATTTTACCATTAGCAAGTAAATAACTGCATAAATGTACATGATTTACGTAATTATAAATAAAAGCTGCTTTACACACACATACAGACACGCGTTACATCTCACAAACACATATACACAACTCACAGTCGTCTCTGATTGGCTGGAACCAAATCTCCAAGGTAGTTCACCCACGCCGCGCTCTGCGCTAGTGGCGTTTCTTATATAAAGAGGCCGCCCAAATTTTTACGCATTACTCATCTCGACTGCTGCTTGAAGACATCTAGAAGAAGTTACGTTACGCGCTCCTCTACACTCTACACTCACTACACTTCACCCTATGCAGTATATTAAGCATATAAATTCGTTTTAATTATTATCATTCCGCAACATCCTATGAAACTGAAGATACAGTCCAATAAGACTGGTGCAGCGCCTTGAAGAATAAAGCTGCACCTTTCAATGGTCCTTCTCGTCCGGATCTCTGAATCAAGCTTTCAAGAAAGAAATTTTCGCCACTGAAGAGAGAAAAACCTCAAGTTCACTGCAGCAAACTTTCAAAAAAGAAACAAGTACGCGCGAGTGTTAGCAGTTGGCCTTGCCTAGCCGCTGTTAATTACTTGGAAGCAATCATTATCACACGTACGTGGCCACCTAGCGGTGTTAAAGGCCATTATATCGTACGGAGGCAGTGGAGCACCTGACCACTCCACGCACCATCCCAGGTGTAGCAGTCAGACCCCGCCGGTACGGTGTGGACACGCCCGGGGCCACAGGTTGGCACGCAACGACGAGCGTTGGTTTTCCCGCCACACTCTGATGCACCCGTAAGCGCCCGCGCCCTCTGCTGGGAGGTTCCTACCTTTCCAATCCCGTACATTCCCATTCCTGGTTCGGCATCACCGCGTTAGGAGTCCGGCCAGGCTGATAGGCAAGGTAGGCGTCACATCAAGAAAAACAGTGAAAGTGAAAGTGATAAAGTGATAAAGTGTTAATTTTAAGTAGTAGGGATAGGGCCCCCTCGTGCGTAAATGGATAACGCACGTGTATTGCGTTCAGGCAAATCTACGCCTGCCACAGACGCCACAACGGCGTCCGGTCAGACAATGTCGGCCGAATCAAATACGTGGAGTAAAGGCACCAGCATAGAGGACACGAACGGTGATAGCAGCACGCGTAATATCGAGAAAGTAATCGAAGAAGGGTTAACGCGAGTCGATGAGTCAAATACTCAAGTTAGGAGTGCGTCGGGCACCGTAGTAAACGTCCCCGTAGACAGGGCAAGTAGCCGATTATCAATGTTAAAAGCCGAGCTAGAGTTACATAATTCCGAGTTAGCACGAGCTCGGGCGGCGTCCGCAGTTGCCTTAAGTCGTCTGGAAATAGCCAGGATCGAACTGGAAAGTTCCTGCGACGCGGAGCGCCCGCCCCAGTTAGAAGAGTTTCGTGTTGAGGGCTGGATTTCGGAACAGTACGTAGCAGAAAGGCCAGCAATTTTAGATAACGCCCAAGTCCCGGGACAGGCGCCGCGACCACCTACGACGAGTAGGAACGAGCCGCGCGTTGGCAACGACATGTCGAATAGTAGCAGCGACATGGCGATGCTGGCCAACGCAATAGTGCAGGCGGTAAATTCAGGCAGACCAGACTCCGCGGCACCTAAATTCATCCACGAACTACCCCATTTCGACGGGGCGATTGCCGAGTGGATGGCATTCAAATCAGTCTTTAGCGACACAGTGAGCATGTTTACTGACGTACAAAACGTAGCTCGATTAAGAAAAGCACTTAGAGGTGCTGCCCGCGAAACAGTTAGGGCGTTATTATTCACGGTGTCGGATCCGTATGAAGTAATGGACACGTTAGAAAGACGTTACGGCCGACCGGAATTACTCGTCTTATCGGAACTCGAAAACATAAAGCGAATGCCCCGCATGAGCGAAGACGGGCGTAACGTAAGTAGTTTCGCGAGCAAAATATCAAATACAGTAGCGGCAATAAAATCACTCAAACAGCCGCAATATCTGTATTCACCTGAGTTAGTGAGTCGAATAGTAGAAAAACTCAGCATAATTTTAAAATATAAATGGTACGAATTTAAATCAGAGCGCAGCGGCGCGCCCGAGTTAGAATTGCTGTCTCAGTTCTTAAACGTTATGGCCGATCAATGTGGCGCTATGTTTGCCTACGAAACGGCGCGAGACGAAAGAAAAAACCGAACGAAACCGCGCGGGGTAAACACAGCGCGTGAACACACACGCCATCAACACGCGGACTCGGACAGCGACGATTCAGAAACCGAGGCCAGCTCATCGCGTAAAATCGTAGCCGCCGTAAATAAGTCAAAGAAACAAACGTCGAAAACGCAAAAACCACAAACATCACGACCAAATAGCGAGTCGTCGGCAGAAAAGGATAAAAAATGTGTTATTTGCGCGGGAGACCACAGCGCTGCAGTGTGCGCAGACTTTGCAAAATTATCCGTAAAAGAAAGATGGGACGCGGCTAAGCGCGATAAGTTATGTTTCAGGTGCCTAAATAGCTCGCACATGCGAATGGCTAGGTGCAAATACGTGCCATGCGGAATTAATGGGTGTGAAGCGTCACACCATAAAATGCTACACGGCAGCGACAATACAGCTCTGCCTACCCGCGGTAACGTTAGCTCGGTAAATCACGTGTACACGTCTAATACCTATTTAAAAATAGTGCCGGTCGAATTAAGCGGACCCATAGGCGCGACTGCTACCTACGCCTTATTAGATGAAGGTTCAACCATGACGCTTGTTGAACGAGGCGTGGCAGACAGCGTGATACCTAGAGGTCGAGGCCAACTATTATCGCTGGAGGGCGTGGGAGGTAATCGAATAGACGACACGGAATCATGCCACGTTAAATTATCAATCCGCGGTTTATGTAGTAGAAACTTAGAAACTATGAGTGCAAACACCATAGAAAATTTAAATCTATCTCCACAGGAGGTAAGCAGAGAAGTAGTAAGCCAGTGCAGCCACCTAACGGAAATAGAGGATGAGCTGTGCTACGAGTTGGGTAAACCGACCATTTTAATAGGCCAGGACAACTGGCATTTAATTACGTCAAGACAACTGCGTGTCGGCAACAAAACCCAACCCGTAGCATCGCTGACCAAATTAGGTTGGGTCTTACATGGAAAAAACTCACGTCCACGCAATACAGTAGCGTTGGTAAATCACGTGCGACCCACGCCATCAGATGACCCCGCGTTAGAGCTTATCAGAAATTTCTTTAGTATCGAATCATTAGGAATAGAGCCTCGCAGGCCAGCGTCCGATCCAGATCAGCGCGCCCTGGCAATCCTAGACAAAACGTGCAAGAAAATAAGCGATAACAGATTCGAAACGGGACTACTGTGGCGAACAGACGACGAGGTAATGCCTAATAACAAAAAACAAGCTCTCAGTCGTCTGTACAATCTTGAAAATAAATTAGATAAAAATTCAAAATTAAAATCCGAATATAACAAGCAAGTAAATAATCTGATAGAAGCGGGCTACGCCGAAAAAATAGACACCCCATCGACGTCACCACGCAGTTGGTATTTACCGCACTTTTCAGTAGTGCATCCGCAAAAGGGTAAAATACGCCTGGTGTTCGACGCAGCAGCAAAAAATGGGGGTAAAAGTTTAAACGACGCGTTGTTAGCAGGCCCTGATTTATTACAATCGCTTTTCGGTGTGTTAGTTAGATTCAGAGAAGGCAAAATAGCCGTAGTAGCCGACATCAAGGAGATGTTTTTACAGGTCAAAATCGCTCAGCAAGACCGCGATAGTCTACGATTTTTATGGAGGGGTGAAGATAGGGAACGACCGCCACAGGAGTACCGAATGACGTCGTTAATTTTCGGTGCGGCCTCCTCCCCATGTACCGCCATCTATGTAAAAAATAAAAACGCAGAATATCACGGCCAGCAATACCCAGAAGTCGCAAGAGCCACCGTGCGTAATTTTTATATGGACGACTATTTAGGCGCGTTCAACTCGGAAAGCGAGGCAAAACAAGTGATAAACGCCATGTATAAAGTACATTTAAATGCATCTTTCGAGTTACGCGGATGGGCGTCGAACGTGCCCAAAGTAATAAGTGACGTCACAGATACGCGCAGTAGCGATTCGACCATGTTAGGAAAAAGCGATGTAGAGCGAACATTAGGCCTTATATGGAACCACGCACGCGATACGTTAGGTTTTAACGTCAATCTAAGAAGTACACCCGCGAACGTCATACAAGGTGACACTCTGCCCACCAAGCGACAAGTAACTAGCGCGGTCATGTCGGTATTCGATCCGCTGGGATTAGTTTCGCCGATTACGATGATAGGCAAATGTCTTATACAAGAAATATGGCGTAGCGGGATAGACTGGGACGACCCCATCACAACCGAGCATCACGTGACCTGGTTATCATTCATAAACAACTTACAATTGCTGAAAAAACTAGAAATAGATAGGTATGTACCTGCCACGTCCTCTAGCGAAGGCGAGTTACACGTTTTCTGCGACGCAAGCGAAAAAGTATATTCAGCCGCGATTTATTTCGTAAGTACAAACTCAGACGGTACACAAGCGTCACGGCTGATAGCAGGTAAAGCCAAAGTGGCTCCGCTGAAACCTATTTCCATACCCCGCCTAGAGCTTCAGGCTGCAGTGTTAGGCAGTCGATTAGCCGAATCGGTCAAGCGCGAGTCCGATTATAAAATATTAAAATGCCATTATTGGTCAGACTCAAAAACCGTGTTAGCCTGGATAAAATCAGACCCGCGCACGTTCAAGTCGTTTGTAGCACATCGACTGGCTGAGATCGAAAGCTTAACTACTCCAGCCAACTGGCGATGGGTGCCCAGCGCTGATAACGTCGCGGACGACGCAACCAAGGGCATTCCTGTCGAATTTAACTCAAATCACAGGTGGTTCACTGGACCCGAGTTCATAAGAGGCGACCCCGCATCATGGCCGCAGGAAAAGCGAGCCGCGGCGCCACCACCCCCTTCAGGGGAAGAAAGAATTTTAAAACAAGTCCATGTGATTATTAGACATGACGTAAGCGATTACTTACCTCAGTTAGAACGTTTCTCGAAATACACTCGATTAATACGTGTTGCTGCCACCGTTCTGCTCGCCGCCGAGGTATTTAAAGCCAAACTACTCAAAAGAATCACAAGTAAAGAACTTGCACCAAATCATATAAAACTAGCTGAACTATTGCTAGTAAGAAGAAGTCAGTATAACTCGTTCGGCGAGGACATCACGACGATCGAAGCCGGACGGCGACTGCCGAGAAAGTCACCGTTTTTCAAGCTCTTCGTAAAAATCGACCGCAACGGGATCCTGTGTTTAGACAGCAGAATAAAAGAAAAGCAAAACCTGCCAGTCCTACATGCCAAAGAAGGCTTTACTCAGCTGTTGGTGCATCACACGCACGCAACCTTCAATCACGGCAACCATCAAACTGTCATGAATGAACTGAGACAACGTTACCACATAATTGGACTGCGCGGTGTTATACGCTACATATGCAATAAATGCCAATGGTGTCGGACCTATAGGGGGATCCCCTCAAAAATCCCTTTAGGCGACTTACCTGCAGAAAGGCTGGCCCAAAACCAACCGCCCTTCACAGCCACTGCGGTGGATTATTTTGGGCCCATGCACATCAATGTCGGGCGAAAGCTAGAAAAGAGGTGGGGCGCGCTATATACATGCCTCACCACACGAGCAGTGCACCTGGAAGTGGCCACATCCCTCTCGGCCTCCTCCATGATCATGAGCCTGCGAAGAATGATAGCTCGCCGCGGCACACCAACAGTAATATACAGCGACAACGGAACCAACTTCGTGGGCGCTGAAAAAGAAATCGCTGAAGCCATGCAAGGCAATGACAATGACTTGAGAGCCTTTGCATCCGAGAAGCTGATCACCTGGAAGAAGATACCACCTGGTGCCCCAAACATGGGCGGCGCCTGGGAAAGAATGGTCAGATCGGTGAAAACAGCGTTACGAGTCACCCTCAAAGAAAGGTTTCCTCCCGATGACATACTTCACACGTTGCTACTAGAAGCAGAGCACATTGTTAACTCGAGACCATTGACTCCGGTGAATCCTAACCTAGATGAAGAAGCGCTAACCCCCAATCACTTCCTTATTGGGCGCTCGAGCGGAATGTCACCACTTGGCTCGTTTAAAGACACACAGATAAACTCCAACTCCTGGAAAGCCACTCAGGCTTTAGCCGATGCCTTTTGGGCACGATGGACGGCAGAATACAGACCTCTTTTAATGCCACGATCCAGCTCCAACCCTCAGCATAAAAACTTAAAAATCGGCGACATCGTCGTAATATGTGATGGCACGATGCCAAGAGGAGTATGGCCTCGAGGCGAGATCATGAAAGTCTACCCAGGCCCAGACGGACGAGTTCGAGTAACTGAAGTACGAACAACAGCTGGATTACTTCGTCGCCCAGCCTCCCGCCTCATCCTGATCTCAACATCGGACTAAAAACATTTATTACGGTGCTTACGCACGAGGGGGAGATTGTTAATAACAGCCTAGATCTAAGACTAGATACATGTAAATAATAGCCATGTAAACTTGTTATTTTGTTTTATTAGTCCTGCTAGGGCCCTTTATTGTTTGTTAATCTTGTTAGAATCTTATAGCTCACTTATTAAACCTAAAGAATCTCATTTTGTCATCATTTATAGCTAAATACATAAGTTTATTGTAATTTAACTCAGTAGGTTAAGATATAACGTAGATATGTGTAGAACCGACGTAGATATATAAGAATTTTACGTATTATGTAAAGCTTCAACCCAATATGTAACAGATTTTACCATTAGCAAGTAAATAACTGCATAAATGTACATGATTTACGTAATTATAAATAAAAGCTGCTTTACACACACATACAGACACGCGTTACATCTCACAAACACATATACACAACTCACAGTCGTCTCTGATTGGCTGGAACCAAATCTCCAAGGTAGTTCACCCACGCCGCGCTCTGCGCTAGTGGCGTTTCTTATATAAAGAGGCCGCCCAAATTTTTACGCATTACTCATCTCGACTGCTGCTTGAAGACATCTAGAAGAAGTTACGTTACGCGCTCCTCTACACTCTACACTCACTACACTTCACCCTATGCAGTATATTAAGCATATAAATTCGTTTTAATTATTATCATTCCGCAACATCCTATGAAACTGAAGATACAGTCCAATAAGACTGGTGCAGCGCCTTGAAGAATAAAGCTGCACCTTTCATATACATTACACCTATTTTATCAAATAACATGCTTATTATTTAAGTTATAAATATAAAATTTGGCAGACTTGTTCTTTGATAAATGTATTATAAATAGCAATGAAAAAAATAAATAATATAAATAAATTCCATAAGTTTCAAGCAAGTTAAAAAAACACTTTCAAGTTAGACCCACATATTACAAAAAATAAAACAGAAATATGGAGCTATTTAAGTTTGATCCCATATATTATTTAAGTCCCTATCACTGTTTAGTTTTTAATCATAGTTAGTACTCTATATCACCAAATCTGTTAAACTGTGAACTTTAAATGGAGTACCAGTTTTCCTTGCTCTGTTGATTGCTGCTATGTACTGGACTGGAGAGTATATTGGGCCAGTTTTCAGGTCTCTAGTAATCTGCTTTTGTATCAAACTGTGCACATTGTCAGCTTCGTTCTGCGTGTGGCCCTTGATGAGATATTTGTGAGTTATCGACGACAATTTTTTTATATTGGCAACAGCATATAAATATAAACAAGTGAGGTATTTATTTTTGTTTTTGCCGCAACAGTTATCAGGATAAAATGTTATATTAACTTCTCTGTCACCTGCTTTATCAGATACCATCTGTAAATAATCGAATACACAGCTCCCTATCTCCGTAGCGCCTCAGTAGGAGGGTATTGGGGTACCTGAATCAAAAGATCCAGGCACCCCAATACTCTATTCAAGTTGAGTGTTGCATTCAGAATCTACTATTCAAAATGAAGGTTGCATTCAGAATCCACTATTCAAAATGAAGGTTGCATTCAGAATCCACTATTCAAAATGAAGGTTGCATTCAGAATCCTCTATTCAAAATGTAGGTTGCATTCAGAATACCCTATTCAAAATGAAGGTTGCATTCAGAATACTCTATTCAAAATGAGTGTTGCATTCAGAATCCACTATTCAAAATGAAGGTTGCATTCAGAATCCTCTATTCAAAATGTAGGTTGCATTCAGAATACCCTATTCAAAATGAAGGTTGCATTCAGAATACTCTATTCAAAATGAGTGTTGCATTCAGAATCCACTATTCAAAATGAAGGTTGCATTCAGAATACTCTATTCAAAATGAATGTTGCATTCAGAATCCACTATTCAAAATGAAGGTTGCATTCAGAATCCTCTATTCAAAATGAAGGTTGCATTCAGAATCCTCTATTCAAAATGAAGGTTGCATTCAGAATCCACTATTCAAAATGAAGGTTGCATTCAGAATCCTCTATTCAAAATGAAGGTTGCATTCAGAATACTCTATTCAAAATGAGTGTTGCATTCATAATCCACTATTCAAAATGAAGGTTGCATTCAGAATCCTCTATTCAAAATGAAGGTTGCATTCAGATCGAAATGAGACATCTATTTAAGATCATCTATTTAGAATATTTCACTCGGAATGAGACTTCTGCGATTGGGATTTTATTCTATGATGCTGTATATTACCTATTAGGTATTTATAAGTTATACATTTGTATTTCCTTTCCTTACAAAGAGATAACATTTTAATTTAGGTATGTATGTGATGATGTAGTGATGTGTATTAATTAGGGGTTAATGTAGCTTCTGAGTAAAATACCAAATACCTACTTCATTAAAAGTCGTATCCTTAAATCAGTTGCTAAGCACGGCTGATTTATTACATAACAAACACATTCCCATTCCCGTAAAGGAAGCAGATCGCATTCTTATCTACCCATCGTGTGCCTCATAGCTATAAAGTTATAATTATGAATTTACATCAGAAATTGTATAAAGTACTAGCTGACCCGCGCAACTTCGTCTGCGTGCGTGTGCACATAAAAGAAAGAGAGGTTAGAGACAGTGTGCGTCATCCTTAAAAGTTAGACATATGGCCATTGCGGATATTTTTTTAGAGCTTTTTAAGAGGGACAATTCCGACATACATGATAATTGCGTAACTTTAACCGTTCACGCACAACGGAAGCTCTCAAAAGGAGTAAATCCCTATTATTTACTATTACCGATGGATAATCATCAAATGACCCCTCCCACTCTGGACGGATCGGAAGGGAGTGTCAGACTTGTACTGACTAAAATCCATCCACGTTTCTTCTATTTCCCTTTGCGTTCCAGGGCCGCGGTATCTCTTTTGAACAGCCCCGCAACCCTGGCAGGCCTCGCTCCTCTCGGATCCCTTCCCGTTTGCTGACATCTCTTTGAGACGCGTGTGGAACACGAGACACGATAAAACTGCTGTAAACTGTTGCGGACCTGTTGCAACTGCCTTCCGTCTCCATTGTCAGACCTTTGATGATGGACATATTCCAGGCAGGTCTAAAGTTCTCATCAAGGTGCATGAAATGAGCCCAGACACGATACAGATGCTGTAAACTCTTGAGGACCTCTTGCAACTGTTTTCCTTCTCCATCGTCAGACATTCAAAGAAAGTCATACTGAGTTAGGTTTAAAGTTTTCATCAAAGCGAATGCAATGAGCCCAATAACATTATACCTGCTGCAAACTGTTTAGGACCGCTTGCAACTGCCATTTGTCTCTATCGTTTGATCGTCGATGACAGTCATACTTCAGCAAGGCCTAAAGTTCTCATCAAGGTGCATGAAATGAACCCAAACACGTTATTGTTGCTGCAAACTCTTGAGGACCTCTTGCAAGTGCCTTCCGTCTCCATAGTCAGACCTTCGATGACGTCATACTCCAGCTAGATCTAAAGTTCTCATCAAGAAAAACAAAAGATCATGCATATCGGACTTCTCTGTAAAAAGTTATGCGTGGTCAGGTCATACATAAAATAAAAAAATATAGACGCGTCGAATTGAGAACCTCCTCTTTTTGTTTCGTTGGTTAATAAACCAAGCTTCAGACATTTGACACGGGCGAGGGTCATTCTTTCACGGAAAACTTAACCGCGACTCAGAAAATGGAGTGGAATTAATAGCGCCATCTATCGAGCACGAAATTAAACCGTTGAAATATAATGCATGTAAAGCGATCGAACACACACTCTACAGGGTTATAGCGTCATGTAGACTAATCTAGAGTACTTTTTGCTACCATTTTTTTTTATAAAGCTGGTCAGCCGATTTAAAAGTTATCTTGTGAGCACATTTTATTAATTAGTACCATTTTGGTGCAATAGATGTCGTTGCATGTATCTTACACAATGATGGTAAGTTCTTGTTGAACACTTTAAATTCATAAATCTTTTGATAGAGAGCACTGATTACAATGAAACAAAAAGTAAAACCTTCTCTAAGTTCTCCACAATATTTGTCCATTGAATCTAATCACATTGGTTTTCCCAACAACATGAAGCCCGCCTCGCAGCGCGCGCAGGTTATTATTTTGATGCGGAGTTATTTTAAAACTGTGATATCTCCTAAGATATTCATCTAAATTGAATGGTGTAAAGGGCAATTTTGGTCACAATCGAATGCTAAAGATGACTAACATATTTATTTTGATAAGGATTAATACTATGTCGGTAAAAATACCTATGCAAATAAAACACTATTTTTGACCAAATTTTAAAATCATAAAAATGGTTATTGTTAGTCAACCTTAAAAGATAGGCATGTGCTCTCGCGGACTTTTTTTTAGACATTTTTAAGAGGAATAATTCCCTCATACATTATTTTTGTGCAACTTTAACCGGTTAACCAGCGCACGCAACGGAAGCACTCAAAGATAATACATTTTCCCCGTTTTTGCAATATTTTTCGTTGATGCTCAGCTCCTATTGATTGTAGCGTGATGATATATAGCCTATAGTCTTCCTCGATATATAAGCTATCTAACACTAAAAGATTTTTTCAATTCGAACCAGTAGTTCCTCAGATTAGCGCGTTCAAACAAACAAACAAACAAACAAACTCTTCAGCTTTATAATATTAGTATAGATTACGATTAAACCAATATACCACATTCCTAATGTATTCCCATGACAAATAAACAGGTTTACATATTGAATACAGACATGAACAATAACAAGTGTACTTATGTGTATAAAATGTAAGTGTACCCTATAATAAAGAAGTTTTATGTAATTTTAACTAATTAAGTTTAGTATAATTTGACTCTGCGTGTATAGGAACACATTCATTCATAAATGTAACTGCATATTTGTCTAGTGTGTAGATAGGTATACTGCTCATGAATCGTGATAGAAATGAAACAACTGAAATATAATTGATAGTTTATTCACATTTTTTAATACAATTTGCTTGAAAAAATTACCTCAAATTTATAGTTTTCTTTGGCAGTGTTACAGACATCCGTCTAAATTACTGTATCGGGACAACCTTCTGGAATCTGCTGTTGGCTGTCAACAAGGTGACCCGCTCGGGCCAGTGATATTTAGTTTAGCTATTCACCCAATTGTTCGACAACTAAATTCTAAATTTAACGTTTGGTATCTTGATGGTGGAACCTTGGGGGGCGACGTAGATACTGTTTTAAATGATTTAATTTACTTAAAAAATAAACTTCATTCCATTGGCCTTGACCTTAACCTTGCAAAATGCGAACTTTATTTAACGGACTGTACCAACAGACAACTGACTATTCCTAAATTTAACGCAATAGCCCCTAACATTAAAATTATTGAAAAAAGTTCTCTTCGTCTCCTTGGGTCTCCAATCTTCGAGACTTCCTTTCCCGATTTTATCGAGGAAAAAATTCAAAATTTTAATGACATTTCGGAAAGATTACTCCAAATTAATATGCATTCGGCCATCACCATAATCCGTTATTGCTGTTTCGGCCCAAATAAACTTATTTTCTACGTGCTTCCCCTTAATAGAAGCACACTCATCTTTTGGACCAAATGGATCAAATTATCAGAAATACTTTATCATCCATTTTAAATGTGGCCTTGGACGATCGAGCTTGGACACAAGCTACTCTTCCCATTCGTATAGGAGGACTCGGCGTCCGCAAAATTTCTAGTATTAGTTTACCGGCTTTTATATCCTCGGTCCACGGCACTGAGAAATTAATGAGGAATATCCTGGCTTCTACACTGATTGATTTTGATGTGCCGTGCTTCTCCGAGGCTATCAATGCCTGGAAACTCGCTTGCCCATATTCTGAAGAACCCGACCATCCATTTTCCCAGAGAAGGTGGGACGAGCCGCTCTGCAGAGTAGTTCAGAACAATTTACTGAACACGTCTGCTACTACTGCTGAGCGCGCTCGTCTGCTGGCTGTGGGTGAGTGGGAGTCGGGTCTTTGGCTTCACGCACTACCGTCGTCGAACACAGGTACGTTGCTCGACGACACTACTTTCCGCCTCGCTGCTTCTCTACGCCTAGGTGCCGCATTATGTTCTCCTCATCGCTGGCACTGTGGTGAAGTTGTCAACAGCCTCGGACATCACGGCCTGTCATGCAGCCGAAGTGCGGGCCGTTTTGCACGGCACGCGAATTTAAATGACATCATCCGACGAGCTCTTGTCACCGTCGGCGTCCCAGCTATTTTAGAACCCAATGACTTGGCACGCGACGATGGCAAGAGACCGGACGGGATGTCTTTGTTTCCATGGAAGATGGGTAGGCCTTTAGTGTGGGACGCAACATGTGTCGATACTCTTGCGCCATCCCATCTTCCTAGCTCATCGTGCTGTGCTGGGGCTGCCGCTGCGGCTGCAGAGAACCTCAAGCGGCGTAAATATAGTAACCTCATTGGTAACTATATTTTCGAGCCGTTGAAACTCTAGGACCGTGGGGTCCGAGCGCTCACAGCCTTTTCAAGGATATTTCTAAACGTTTCTAAACGGTATTTTACTTACCGACATCGTGGAGCAGATGAAACAACTTGAATGTTGTTTTTGGTATCTCGATTGGTTTATATATCGGCATTGGTAATTGTTGCTAGCAACACAAGTTATCTATGATAATATATATAGTCTGTATTGAAGAGCTCTTTTTGTCTCTGATTGGTTCGTTCTCTCTTCCTACGACCCTGCGATAGCTAAGACATGGTGTCCGTGTAATAAAAGTGAAAATAAATAGTTTTGACTGTGCCAAGCCTGGACTCCTTATTTAAAACCGACCTAAACAGTCCACACAACAACGAAGACTCAAACATTGGTCCTTCGAGCCGGATATTGGTCAGTTCGAGCCATTTTTTGAGTTCAAGCATTGCATTGTATAACGTGCTGCGCAGTCAAGACTCGAAACATCACATCATTCCTCTGCGTGCGGGTGAAGCAACAAGCCTCAATAAGGTTGTTCGACATACGAGCTGCCACACGCCATATATAAGGGGACGAAAGATTACAACGGCGTCATCAACATAATCCAATTTTCGGCGGAAACCACGCGCTGTTTGCCAGTGCGCGGGAGGGAGTAACGTGTTCAATCTATACCACGCGTTCAATAATTCAGTCGATCTCCAAAGAGGGTGAGCAAGATAGCAAGCGAATTAGACCTGTGAAGGAAAGGGCGAGAACGAGTCTGCGAGTGAACGACGACAGAAGTACCACGTGACAAACGACGCTCCGCGCGCTCTTGTCTGTGCTCCTCAACGAATCTCAACAAAATCAAGAAAACTGTTTCGCCATTTTAATTTCGTTTTTTTTCTTGTTGAATACGATTTTAAGTGTAAATTGTGCGTTTTTGTGCGTAGAATTAAGTGCATTGTATTGTACCAAAGCATTATTGTTACAAGCTGTGCTCAATCGATAACAATATGGAGGAAAGCATCTAAAAACTTAATGTGAACAGAGGTTACACCAAAGGTATGATAACTCGACTTTACACGTTTGCTTGTAACGAGAAAGATATAGAAGCTAGTTCGTTAGAAGCAATAATCGCGAAACGAGATAGATTAGTTACTAGTTTTAACGAGTACGAAAGCTGCAATAAAGAAATATTGCTGATAAATTCTAGTGACGACGAAAATATTGTTGAGGTAGAAAATAAATACTTTCACTGTTTGACCGTGTTCAACGCTTAGATTAACTTGAGTAGTTCCAGTAAGAAACAGAAACCTCCGGAGCAAGGTAGCAGTAGTATTTCTAGGACAAAAGTGCCAAACATAAGCATACCAAGCTTTTCGGGGCAATACTCACAGTATGTTTCATTTATTGAAACTTTTAAATCTGTGTTTCACAACGACAAAACTCTAGATAATATTCAAAAGTTGTATTACTTGAGATCTTTTTTACTTGGGGAACCATTCGCTTTAATTAAAAACTTACCTTTAATAGGACAAAGCTATGAGGAGGCATTGCTCCTTCTAAAGAAACGATATTTTAATAAATATAGAATCACCACAGAACATGTAAACTGTCTTTTGGACATTGATATATTGCCCAAATTTGCTTCCTCTAAAAATATTAGGGATTTTATTTCAGTTGTCCGGCAAAACCTAGTGGCTCTAAAAAACCTAGACGTTCCTGTAAAGGGTTGGGGCGCCATATTACTGGCCATCCTAATGCGTAAGTTAGACACCTATAGTGCCAGGGTTTACCAGCTTGATCGACCTCAGGATAAGGATCCAACAGTTGAAGAATTTTTAGGCTACATGGAAAGGCGAGCCTTATCACTGGAAACTTCAGCAGAGTATCCTGCACAAGTTGACTTGAAGCAAAAGCCTGGCACAACAGGAAAATCCAAGGTAACACTGGCAGCTGCAGCGAAGGGCTCAATTGAATGTCTATTCTGTAAGTGTTCCGACCATAAATTATTTTCTTGCAACAAATTTAAATTGCAGCCTTCTAAAGAAAGAATTTCCTTTGCTAATGATAAAAAAATTATGCACTATTTGTTTAAATCCTCATAATGGAAGATGCAAATATCATTTTAAGTGTTCAATGTGTAAAAAGAGACATCACACGCTCTTGCACCCCGAAGAAAGTAACACTGCGGATCCAGTAGTGCTCATATCTGGCCGCTCCTCTCAAGATAATAATGTTTTGATTCCAACAGCTCGTGTTAAAACATTTGCCAAAGATGGAAGGGAAGTGCACATCAAGTGCATATTAGACACTGGCTCACAGGTGTCTCTGATCACTACAAAGGCTATTAAAGTTCTGGGATACACTCCTGAGAGATTAGACATAAACCTTATTGGTGTGACAGAGAGCAAAAATAAAGTCAGCTATAGTATTCCATTAAATATTCATTCCCTTACATCTGATTTTAAGACACTAATTAACTGTCATGTAGTGGAAAAAATAACCTGTTTGTTGCCACAGATACCAATAGACATTGAGGGCCTTAAGCTACCCCCTGGTATCACTCTGGTAGATCCAAGCTTCAGCGAACCGTCTGAGATTAATATGCTCATTGGGTGCGATGTGTTTTTTCAGCTGCTCCTGCCAACTGAAGCAGAGAACTCAAATGCCTGCAGTAACTTTTCTTCATCTTTGTCGCATCCATCATCTCCGTGCATCTTGAATACCAAGCTTGGCCATGTCATCGCTGGAGCATTCGAATCAAGCATAAAAAAAACAGGTTGTATCTCTTTTATGCACTACATGTAACTCGGATGTCAGTGAAAATATTTAAAAAATTTGGGAAGTGGAGCGTGTTCCGGAAATACTAAAAGAGGAGGATTCAGAGCATAATTTAGCTGAAAATGTTTTTTTTTTAAATCAGTGAAGCCTGAGAATAAAAAATTCCAAGTGGACCTGCCATTAAAATTAGAAAAAGAAGATATTAATGAAACATTGGGAAATTCATTTGACTTAGATTTTATAGTCTAGAAAGGAGACTGTACAAGAATGTTAATTTGTTAACAGATTATCAACAATTTATAGACGAATATATAGAGCTTGGTCATGGGCACTATGTAGACCTTGCTTCATACAATTTCAGTGATGACCTAATTTATTTTATGCCGCATCATGCTGTAATAAATGAAAACAGCAAAAGCACACGAACAAGAGTAGTGTATGATGCCTCTATGAAAACGACTAATAAGGTCTCATTGAACGATATTTTTCTAAATGGGCCTATGGTTCAGAAAGAACTATTTGATATTGTCTTGCTATTCAGAACTGGAAAATATACATTAAACGCTGATATCAAAAAAATGTTCCGCAATATCCTGGTAAACCCGGAACACACTTCACTCCAGAACATTTTATGGCGTGAGAACCCTAATCAAGCTGTAAAATGCATACGTCTTGATACTGTGACGTATGGCGTTAAGTCATCGACTTACTTGGCAACACGCTGTTTATTGGAGCTTGCAAATAGATATGAGCACGGCTTTCCTTTAGCTTCTTATATAATTAAAAATTGCATGTATGTCGATGACATTTTATATTCATGTGCCGATTTGAATACATTATTTAATGCGAAAAATGAATTGCGTAAAATGCTAAGTTATGCAAGCTTTGGTCTACACAAATGGGCTTCTAATACACCTGAGGTTCTGTCAGATATACCCGAAAGAGACCAGCTATTCACTGAGCTTGATTAGAGCTCAATGCTGCCTTGCTTTTATCTACATTCATGGAAAGAGTGCATGGCACCTTATCCAAGGTCATTAAGATTGATAGAGTTTATTTGTTTACGGATTCAAAAATAACGTTAGCTTGGATTGGACCTGGAAAATAAGATCCTTTTATACAAAGCCATAATCAAGCCTATTTGGACCTATGGCATCCAGCTATGGGGAATAGCATCACACTCTAACATAGAGATCATACAGCGCTTTCAGAACAAGCTACTAAGAACAATCACAAACGCTCCATGGTTTGTTCCAAATGAAGCCCTACACGAGTCATACACAGAAAGAATAACTCGTCACCGAGATTAAGAAGAAGAAAAAGAAGAAGACCACGATCCATCCTATCAGCACCATGAAACCCACAATGCATGATCTATTCGGGACCGATAGCGACAACGACGAGGAGCAGGGAGTGGAGACCGCTGCAAACACTTTGGGTAAAAAAATACCACCAATGCATTCATATTATACGCGTAGAGTAGCCAATGGAATCAGTAAACAGACAAATGAAAACAAAGAGGGTAGATTTTATATAGAGTTAAAAATATACGATCACACTGAGATAGAGCATGTAGCGCCTATAAATAGATGGCGGCATGCAATTGTAAGTGTAAAAAATCGCACTAATGATGGAACGCCATCATGGAAACATATTAAAGACTTTTTGAAAGAAACTCATAAAGAGTTCAAGCACTACCCCATCGATTATGTCAGCAGTTATTTTTAAGACCATATCTCTCAAACTGTTATAAAGTTATAATACTTACTCGCTTAATTGTTCTAACTTACTTTTTGTTACTAATTACAATAATCTGTTAATAAATATAATAAGTTATTGGATATCCGTATACTTACATAAAATATTCATAAGGTGACAAATCATAAATGTATAAAGAAATGTAATCGTAATATTATCTTTTCGTTTTATTTACAGTACAAACCCCGTCTACTCACCGAATGCAATATACAAATAATCCAGAATTTATTGAATGTAAAACATGTCTCGTTGAATTACCGATTAATGAATTCAAATAACATTTGAGAACCAATATTCACAAGTCTAATAGTTTATTGCAAAGCGAATTTGAAAATATTTACATAATTGCAAGTGCTTTTAAAAACAGAATCATAGCATATCGATTAAATCCTGCACAAGATGTTGAATACCTCACACCGGAGGCATTCTTGTGTCAGAATAAAAATGATATCCTGAAACTTATACATAGATCTATAATGAAAAATACTTGTCTTGAGATTAATTTCGAATTGTTTGCCTACTTAACTACTCTTACTAAAAACGAGTGAGCAACAACTTAAGTCATTCAATACGAAATATGAAATTATTTGTAATAACACAGATATGAATGTCTTGTATTCGAAAGTAACTGAACTTTTAAGATGTAAAATGTCAGAATTCTAACACAAAGACTCTGGATGGTCTTATCGTTCGGTTAGTCATCTTGAAATCAATGTGAATAAATATTGTCCAATCAGAGGTGGCAATTATTTAGATTTGCCTACAAAAGTTAAGAATTCTAAAAGTTGTATTAATATACAAAATAATGACAATCATTGCTTTTTATGGAGTGTGGTAGCTGCTTTGTATCCTGTTAAGATAAAACGTATGCAGGACTAATTCGTATCCACACTACAGCTCCGTATTAAATATTGATGGAATGTCTTTTCCTGTCTCATATCAAGGCATAAAATTATTTGAAATAAACAACAAAATAAGTATTAATGTTTATGGAGTAGATAATAAGAGTGAAAATGTGACTGGACCTCTGTATTTAACAAATAACAGAAAATCTGTACATGTTAATTTGTTATATTTAGAAAGAAAAGGACTAAGTCATTACTGTCTTATAAAAAATCTGGTACGATTAGTAAGACGGCAAGTGACATGTCATAAAGGTAATTTTTTGCTGTGTGAATCATGTCTACAATTCTATAGCAGTGAAAATAAGTATAAATCTCATATCTGTTGCAAAGTTTTATCAATTTTGCCAGAAAAGAATAGTAAACTCGGTTTTAAAAATTTTGAAAGAAAGCAAAGGATTAATTATGTTATTTATGCAGACTTTGAAAGCCTATTGTTAAGTTGTTCTGAAAAAAAATCTGATAAAACACTCAATTTCAAAAAACACCAGCCTTCATGTTTTGGATATTATATATGTTGTTCACACGATCCAAGCCAAAATAAATATGTTACATATAGAGGTCCTGGCTGTGTTGAAGTATTTGTTACTAGATTAATAGAAGATGCGAAGAAAATAAACGAAATATTATCAATAAAAAATTCAATGACACCTAAAGAGCAAATCAGTTATAACAATGCGAGTAATTGCTATATTTGTGATCAATTATTATTTCATGATAAGGTTCGTGACCACGATCATGTGACAGGAAAGTATAGAGGACCTGCACATGTTCAATGTAACTGATGCTAAGAGTATGTCCATTCATACCAGTACTTTTTCATAGTTTATCAAATTACGACTCTCATCTGTTTATACAAGAATTAGTGAGACATAAAGGTAATATAAAAATTATACCTATAACTAAAGAAAAGTATTTAACTATTACAAAATATATAGATAGCGAGAATGGATCCCGTACTATTCAAATAAAATTCATAGATTCGTTCCAATTTTTAAGCTATTACTATATTACTAAGTAAAAGTTTATCTGATCACGACTATATTCATTTATCAATGGAATTTAATCATGAAAACATATACTTGCTAAAACATAAAGGTATTTATCCTTATGATTATATTAACACTTGGGGCAAGTACGAGGAAACAACACTCCCTCAAAAAAAATATTTCTACAACTTTTTGAAATTGGAACACATTAGCGAAAACGAATATGAACACGCGAAAACTGTATGGAATGCATTTAATATCAATAGTATTGGCGAGTATACTGATCTATATTTAAAATGCGATGTTTTATTAAAAAATTCGTAATATAAGCTTAAAATATTATAAGTTAGACCCTGTGTACTATGTAACGGCACCTAGTTTAAGCTGGGATGCTATGTTACTTTACACACGTGTTGAGCTAGACTTAATTGATGATTTAGAAATATATCAAATGTTGGAAAAGGGTATACGCGGTGGTCTGGCTCAGTGCTCACTACGTCATGCAAAAGCAAATAATCCTTATTTAGCAGAATACAACGATCTAGAACCGCTTAGTTATTTGATTTATCTCGATCGTAACAATTTGTACGGATATGCAATGACAAAAAAAAACCAATTTCAGACTTTAGATTTCTTAATAAGAAGGAAATCAACTGTTTTTATATAATGAATGTATCTGATGATAGCGAATATGACTTCATTTTAGAGGTAGATCTTGAATATCCTGAATCAGTACATGATTTTCATAGTGATTTACCTTTTGCTCCAGAGAAATTCATATCCCCTGGAGGAAAGACAGCTAAACTTATAGCTAATTTATTTGATAAATTTAACTATTTAATTCATTATATTCACTTAAAGGATTGTTATAAATAAGGGCTAGTTCTAAGAAAAAATCATTGAATTATTACTTTCAGACAAGAAGAATATTTAAAAAAAATATATTGATTTAAATACTACCCTGCGTCAAGCATCCACAACTGTATTTGAGAAAGACTTTTTTAAGCTTTTGAATAATTCTATTTTTGGTAAAACGATAGAAAACAAACGTAAACAAGTAGATATTAAAGTAGACGTCATAAATGAAATTCATAAATGTGCTAGAGTTAACATTCCAAGAAGACAGGTCATACTTTTAAAGATATCGATGATCTCTGGCAAGCTGATTTAATGGATATGCAAGCAAATTCAAAAGTGAATGGTGGTAACAAATATATACTAGCAATCATAGACACTTTTTCAAAATATGCTTGGACAGTTCCTTTGAAACAAAAAAATAAGCAAGAGGTGTCAAAAGCATTTGAAAGTCTATTGCTTAAAGGACGTGTTCCAAGAAATTTGCAAACTGATCTGGGAAAAGCGTTTTATAATAATAACAAGTACAATATTAATCATTATTCAACGTATTCTACTAAAAAGGCCTCAATTGTTGAAAGATTAATAAGGACATTAAAAAATAAATTATACAAAGAATTTAGTCTTAACGGGAATTACAAGTGGACGAATGGAACGCTCAACAAAATTGTATATGAATACAATAAAACTACTCATAGAACGGTGGGACAACCCCCAGCTTCTATAAATCATGATAATAAAACAGACATACTGCAAAGATATGTTCGTATGGCTGAATGTAAGAAAAACACTAAGTGTCGGAATTTTAGCGTCGGGGATTTTGTAAGAATAAGTCAATACAAAGGATGTTTTGATAAAGGCTGTTATCCTAATTGGTAAACAGAAATATTTACTTGATAGAAGGTGCAAGATGTCGACCAATACTAGGAGCGTTTTATGCACAAGAGCTTCAAAAAACCAGCCATCCTGATTTGTACTTAGTTGAAAAACTATTGCAAAGAAAACGGAATCAAGTATATGTGAATTGGCTTGGACTTCCTACTAGCGAGAACAGCTGGATATCTAAAAACAAATGTATTATAAGTGGGGCAACCACAATTTGTTGTGTATTTAAGCAAAACCACATATATTTTGTATTCATTACGTATTTGTTCTTAAAACAAAAAAGACTTGTATTTGTAAAATACGACTCTATTATTTTGGAAAAAAAATAAAGAAATAGCAATGAAAACAACGTGAGTTATATCACACAGCAAAAAAAAACAGTTTCATCAGCATTGAACAAAAATATGAATAGAGTAAAAACAGGAGCTGGTTTTAAGAAAACTCTTAAAAAAATTGTTCATACTAAAAAGCACATTAAATTAAAAATACTATCTAAAATAGTGTTTCTACGCAGTAAAATATTTGAAAAGTGACTATATCGACACAACATTAAAACTTACATAATTTAAACCACAAACAATATATTTCACCTATGTAGACTGACTTAAATATTTGTAATTTACTAAAACTTAGTTTTTTTTCTGTTAATTTAAATGACAAAATTAAAAAAAATAATGCATTTTCATGTAAATAAGGGCGTAACACAAATTGCGTCATCAAAAATAAAACAATTTACGCACTATAATGAACCAATACGATATGATTCCTTAAAACATTTCTATTTTTTGAAAATATAGCGATCTATTATGAATTAGACCCAATTATTTATTACATTTTGCATAATATAACGGCACAACTACAAATTGTTCTATATAATACAAAATGTAAGAAAACAAACTCACCAGGTTTTTAGTCATAGAAGGGCACAAACACGAATCGCACAACGTTTGAACAGTCCGCCTTCGACAAGTATGGACACGTTACTGATTGCGACCTTGTAGCAGTAAGAGCGGGGGACGGGCGGAGGGAGTGTGAGAGAGACACAACTATAGTTACCGAGTTATTATTGTCCTTTTTCTCTCTCTGTCAGCGCTAACCGGTAGCAAATTTCATTTTGTGCCCTTATCATTTAAAATCACAGTTAACAAAAAATTCGACTTGATCCCTTATATTACTGAGGGTGCGATATTGGTAGATATCTTTCTTGTTTTCTTCAATAATGAGTTCCCAGTATTGTAAATTTGTAATGCTACGTGCTGTTCCAAGTGCCATTGTTTTTTTTTAAGGTCGGTACTGAACTGATTGGAATTTAAAGTAAATACCTACGCAATTACGCACTTTCTTTTCGTTTATTGAAAGGGATAAGGCCTTTTTAATGATGTTTGTGTGTAAATAAATAATTTAATGATAACAAGCAAATATTTTTTGTGCTTTAGTTGCTGATGAAATGTCTATAAAGAGGCAAAAGTTATGGACAGGTAAAAGCTATGATGGCATGGTAGGTAGGGTTTAGGCAGCGATGACAGTAGTCAAATGGCCACCCAAGCATATGTGTTTATGGTAGTTACCATTAATGATTCATGGAAATTACCATTAGCATATTTTTTTATTGACAGTGTCAAGGCGGATATGAAGGCCAATTTAATAAATGTAGCACTGGAAAAATGCTAAAACATTGGTTTTCGAATTCATTCTGTGACGTTCGATCGCTGCTAGAGCAATATGGCGACGATGAAAAATTAAGGATGCATATTGGATGATTTCAACAACATAAAAACTTATTTCAAACACCCCACTGCCGACTTCATTGTAGTTGTATTTTTAGACGCGTGTCATATGCTTAAACTTATGCGGAACA
This sequence comes from Eugnorisma glareosa, assembly GCA_947578425.1. Classification (NCBI taxonomy): domain Eukaryota; kingdom Metazoa; phylum Arthropoda; class Insecta; order Lepidoptera; family Noctuidae; genus Eugnorisma; species Eugnorisma glareosa. Next base: position 8,682,760 of record OX387967.1, on the reverse strand, counting down.
ACTTTGCAACCAAACAAACTTCACACCGACATGTCCATTTTAAGAATCAAATAATGAAAGTAAAATTAGCAACGCAGCTTCTTAGTAAAAGCGTTAAAAAAATTATTTGACAGCTGTACGTTTCTGAACGCAACGTAATATGAAGACATAGACTATAGACTATCGGAAGAAAAAAAACTGTAACGAATTTTGCCGGTAATTTTTCTGTCACACGTCATTACAAACGAGTAAGTGTAAAAGTTCGTGTATTGGCGAGTACGAGTGATTTGATTTACGATTTCACATCAAAGAATCTATGCTTCAAAGTTTGAAAAATACTAATCGAGTAAAAAATGAGGTAAGTTTTTGATATTTCATATATTTTTCCGCTGATTTCTTTGTAATTTTACGTCAAGGTAGTTTCTAATATGTTGCCAAATGTCTACATCATGCGTTTGCTTTACGAATTTATATGGTTTTGGGCCGGCTTGACGTTTTTTTTGCTTTCGCTTTTTAGCATGCCACGCAGGCTGCGCGATGAAAATATCGAAGATATGCTAATGGCTTTAGAAAATGGAAATATCTCAGAAGATGAAGAAGACATAGGTGACGAAAATGATATAGATTATTATCCAAGTATACAAGATATTTTGAATGATTTGGATAATGAATCACCCGAAAATGAAGAAGTCGACGAAGACCCTCCACTTGTATCCGAAGAGGAGCCCCTTTCTCGTGAGACCTCGTTCGTGGAACCTGCTTCGGGGTCTTTGCCAACTCCATCAGATTCGGGTATTCTTGGAGTTGCAGCTTGGAGATCACGTAGCAGAGATCTAATATGGAAAAAGCGTAATTTGGTATGGAATGAAGATCGCATAGCCTTCTTAGGAAGCTCAGAGCTACCCTCAGACGTCGCGGGCCTGGAAACTCCATTCCAATTTTTTTCTAAATTCATAAATGACGCAGTTATTACAAAAATTGTCGAACAGACCAATTTATATATTATCCAAGAGAGTGTTACCAGTGCGCCCGTAACTGCTACAGAAATACGACAATTTTTGGGTATTATCATATTCATGTCGGTGTTTCACTACCCTAGTGTCCGATCATACTGGTCAAAATACGGCTTTGCTCAAATCATGAAAACCATGACAGTAAACAGATTTGAAAAAATGCGATCTGTAATTCATTTCAACGACAACTCAGAGCACAAACCTGTAAATCATCCACAGCATGATCGTCTCCATAAAATAAGACCATTGGTGGACCATCTAAACTCATCGTTTATAACTGCTGCTCCATTTGAGCAAAGGCTATCCCTGGACGAACAAATGTGTGCCACCAAAGTGGCTCATTTTATGAAACGGTATCTCCCAAACAAGCCACACAAATGGGGTTTCAAGTTATTTGTGTTGTGCTCTCTATCTGGGTATGCATATACTTTTGAAATATACTCTGGTAAGCAAGATATTGCCCAAGCCCCAGGTGAACCAGATCTAGGAGTGGTAGGAAATACCGTCATAAGATTAAGTCGTTCAATCCCTCGGCGGGTAAACCATATAATTTATTTCGACCACTTTTACACCTCAATTCCTTTGCTGCACTATCTTGATAGCCAGGGCATTTATGCTCTGGGTACCATCCAAAGGAATCGTCTCGGCAAGAATTGTAAGCTGCCAACACAGCAGACATTCATGAAAGATTCTGTACCTCGAGGTTCTTATGAGGAGCAAGTGGCTGATTATGAAGGTGTAGACATATCTGTAACTACCTGGAAGGACAACAAAATGGTAACATTGGCATCTACATACGTTGGAGCAGAACCGGCCGAGAAAGTCGATAGGTACGACAAGAAACAGAAAAAAGTAATAACTATACCCTGCCCAAAATTTATCAAGGATTATAACGCCCACAAGGGGGGCATAATATAATAAAAGCATAACTATAAAAAAAGTGTTGAAAAGAGAGGAAGACCCTCTAGCAGCAATATTGAAAGAGAATTAGAAGCGAAGAAACCTCGTCGTAAACCACTCAACCCTGTGCCAGTAAAAGATGTAAGAACAGATGGTGTCGACCACAACGAAAGAAGATGCGAAAAGAAAAATAGATGCAGACTGCCTGGTTGTAAAGGATTTTCGCGCACCGAGTGCACAAAATGTCTTGTTGCTCTTTGCCATACCAAAGAAAGAAATTGTTTTGCTGCATTCCACTCTTAGATTAGGTAGTCCTTCAACGCATAATGTGTCCAAAAGGCAACATATAATTTTTTTCTAATAAAATCTTTATTTTTTACTTGGGATTTTTTTCATTATTTTTCCCATTACATATCGCCAAACATCTACATAAACATATTATTTATTTTACAAAACAAAAAATCATGCATTTATATTGACTAAAAAATGTTTACAAAAATAACAAGCAAGAAGTGGTATGAAAATGCATAATCAGTAATCACTCTCAATGAATGTACCTTATCTCAAAAAATCAATGTACCTTATTTTTTTTAAATAAATAACTTAAAATTAATAGCTTATAATACTGTTGTCTTATTTTGACAAAAAAATCGCCCGATTTCTCCCGATTATTACCTGGAAAATTTGCCGATTTTAAAATTTTCACTTTTGCAACACTGGCTGTCGCACGGAGCACCCCGTGGGTATCAGGCACCGCGCGTGCGCAGAGGTATACAACGTGCGTCGACTTCCTACATTTTTTTGTATACGTTGCATCGGTACATTCTTTCATTATAATGGGTAAGTACCTATAATGTTTATTACCTATCTAATATAACTTATCTATTCTTACTATAGGTACTATTACCAGCTGGTCGACCGAGCTCTGCTCGGGAGCAAATAAAGAAAACAACTTTTCTCAGACATGGGACTTAGCTAGATCGATTCTCCGCCCCCGTAAATTCCCACATTGCAAATTTCATCGAAATCGTTAGAGCCGTTTTCGAGAACGTGAAAACATATTGTAAGTAATTACTGTCGCATTGATGCTGTGGTCTACAGATATTTAAAAGTTTAATAATAGGTACATGCCTCCGTTTCTTTTTAAATATTCGTGATCCTATCAGATCAGGCTTCCTTCACTCGGCCGCACGCCGCCAGTCGGTTGTCACTGCTCGCGCGCGCTACCTACTTAAATATTTTAGATTATCGTGTTCTTCAAACATAAAATTTGATTCCTTTTTTATTGAATTAGACCCAGTTTAAAATAAATTTAACGCTCAACATTTGTTAAGATAGTTTTTAAAAGTAGATAGGTAGTTTTTTCATACATGTTGGATAATTACGAGAGAAACTTGAAAATGTGATTTTTTCTTTCTTTGTTGAGATATCTTAACGATTTTGGTGTCAAATGAAAGGTCTTGGTCTAAAACCACTTTATCTTTTCGTTTAAATCATGTAAATCGGTCCACGCGTTCAGGAGATAATTAAGAATTAGTATAGTGAAAATGTAAACAACCAGAACTTTTGATGTTTTTGTTTTACGAACTTTAAATTAATGCAAAATGTGAAATTATTATTATTGTAAGTTAATGAGGAATGGTAAACAAAGAGATATCTAGGTAGGCGAGCGGCGGCGGCGACCTCTCGCGTCCGGCCTTGGTTCAATCCATGGTCCGGAGTAGAGATGCAAAACGGATTTTAAACGTTTTAAACCATTTTGTTTTAAACCGTCTTTTTGGTTTAAAACGATTTAAAACCACACTTACCGGTTTAATATGGTTTAGAATGTTTTTTTTTGGAATGCACTGAGGCTTTACACGAAGTTATCTATACCACATCTCCATCCTGATTTAGAATATATAAAAGGAAAATAAAATGAAAATGTTTTAAAATAACCTTCATTAACATGACAGACAAACGTAAAATCGATCCCTACCTGCCCCATCTCTCCCCGTTGCGATGAAACATGATTGTTTTCAGTGTCTAATCCTAAATAGTAGTATAAATATGATATATGACTTCACATATATTAATAAAAATGGTAAATGATTTCAATTAGCCTTTTAAACTATTTTTTTTAAGTAATTCGTAATCAATGTACGGCCCACGTGGTCGTGGTTTTAAACCGTTTTAAACAAATTTAAAACGGGTTTTAAACCCCTGTTTTTGGTTTAAAACGGTTTATTTACAACTATAGTCCGGAGCGAGACCGAGTCCGGAACGTGAGAGGGAGAGAACCTCACGTCCCAGCCGCCGCGTGAGACGCACTGGGCGTCGCGCGTCGGCGTGGCCACCGTAGGCCCGGGCCTGTGGACGGCGAGCTATGGGCTAGCTCGCCGTTCGAGCGATTTAAATTCGATGTCTCAAGCTTATGCCTATAGCATATCCTGGATGACCTGTAGGTCATTTCTGAGTTTTTGCAGGCGTCATTAACTGCCAATTACAATGTGTGTGCGGCGCATTTGACAATACAGATGTGAGGTCGAAATATGTCAGAATAATTTTCAAAATTTGTGATCTCTTCTAGTCGGGCTTCTATTTCGCTCTCATTATTATTTATATTGCTGTCGTTTTCTTCATCCGACTCCGAAGTCAAACCTGTTCTATTTGAAGTACCTGGAGAAGGGACATCTAAAATATTCATTAATCTACTCATTTTTATGACGTTGGCTCCATTGTCCATGGTTATAGAGTAAATTTGATTTGTGTCATTTCGATTTTTTTTTAATATAAATAGAAGCTTCTCCTTTAAATATTCCGATGTATGGCTTTGATGTAACTCAATGAGGCCAATATGTCATAATTTTTTTTTTTGTATATTTTGTAGGTTGACAGCCTGACACCCACAAAACTTCTTGTAGAAATCGATGTTATATCGACTTTAAGGCTGATAAATTTTCCACGCAACTCATTTGCCAATTCCATCCTTCGCTCATAAGCAGTTTGGACCACCTGATCTCTAAATTTATAGGAATTATTTTTTTTTATTTTCATTTGCAACCCTTACTAGAAACAGCGATACAATTTTCTGAAAAGCCTCATCATCGATTAATGAAAATGGGCGTCCATGGAAAGCAACTAACTTTACGCATTATTGGGACATTAGAGTGAGGATATTGCCATCTTCAGATGTTTTTTCAGAATGGCGGCTAGAGCCGCTTTTATTTTGATAAATGTTTTGTAAGATTAGCACCGTGTTGTGTCTGTAACAATGAATGACGATTTTATATAGTTTTAGATTTGTGTATTTTAACATTACAAGGTGAATGAAATAAAGTGGCGCTGTATCAGAGCTTCACTAAGCATGTCCCAGTCCCAGAACATATCTACCCCTAGCAATAGATTGATTTCGCTAGACAGGTAGAATTCTGGATCAGCAAGTTGCACATTGTTTGGTATCTCAACGTGATAATTACCTTCTAGTGGCGGTAATTGTGCCGTAATACGAGGCCAAAGTAAACAACTAAATTGCGGTTATATGTGTTAGTTTTGGATCGCAATTGGATGCGGCGTTATTGCGTGGATTGTGAGGTAGTGTTACCTACCCCTATAACTTGAACAGTGGACTGTTTCAATGGAAGGTTAAGCTTTTTACAAAGTGCTTCTGATATGAAGCAATGTTGGCTCCCGTTATCGAAGAGAGCTCGCGTTGTATGATATTTATGATGTTGGTCCGCTATTTCCACTAATGCGGTCGATAATAATACTGGATTAAGGTAGCATTGTGCTTTGTTATTATTGTCTACCTTACAATTTGTGTGAGATTTGTGAGAAGTGGTGAGCGGTATCTGTGTGTATGAAGCACTCGTATCATTTGATTCAGACTGTGGCACTATTTGCGTGATTTGAGCAACAGCTGGCTATGTTCGAGCATCTACACCAGCATCAGTGTATTCGTGTTTTGTGTTTTTTGTTGCAATGTCTGCACGGCCCATACCAACACGCACTTACTGCGTGATCTGATCTTAAACAATTACGACACAACTTTTTCACTTCAATGAAGTTTAGTTTATAATGAAGAGACAAATTAAGGAATTGTTCACACGGGTAAACCGGGTGATTTGAAACGCACTGAGCGCATTTGTAACGTGGTGATTATTTTTTGTTGTTGTTATCTTTGCGTGTTTGATTTTGTGACCGACTGTTTCTTTGTGTGTATGTCTACTGATTGTTGTTTGCTTTGAGACCTAATGGATTCTAAAAAATCGGCACGATCATTGAGAAATTACATCTATTGAGACAGTTTTAATTTTTCTATTTTCGGGAGTGTACTTTTGTGACTTTCCCACTCGCGATCATTTGAAGAATCTAACTTGGATGTTATAATGTAAATAATTAAAGTATCCCACGTATCTGTTGGTTCTTCTAACGTTTTTAACGCCCGAATGTTTCTTAAAACTGTATCAATTAAGTTGCGAATTTGAGTAGCTGATTCTTTATTAATTGATGGATCATGGAACAAAGCTTTGACATGATTGGTGACAAGCAAATTCTCATTATTAAATCTATCCTCTAAGAGGCTCCAAGCAACTAAATAGTTGTTAGAAGATAATTCAAGCGCCTTAACCACTTGTAGTGCATCACCTGTAAAAACTGATCGTAAGTAATGGAATTTCTGAACGTTGTCTAGATTTTCAGTATTGTGTATCATGGATAAGTACGTATCGCGAAACTACGGTTTGAATTCATTTATTTCCAAAAACTCGACCATTGATCGTATGAACCGTCGAATTGCGGCAGTGAAAGTGTGGGTAATTTTATGAAATTAGAAGTTTGTCTTTGCCCGCTGGTATTTTGAGGGATATAATTTTTTAAAATACATTTAACCTTGCCCACAATAGCATAAAACTGAAACGTCTCTTTCTCTAGTCGTTCCCCATCTAACTGACTATCTGGCACAAATGATTCGAATGCATCTTATAATATAGAAAACTGATCGATTAATAACTTAACAGCTTGAAAACGTTCATCTAACTCCGCCTTTTGAGTGTCCGTTATATGCGAAACATCTAATGACTGTACATATTTCGAGAACAAAGTTAATTTTCGTTTGACAGTACCTCGTTTTTTAATTTTTTCGCTATTTTAAGTAGTTTTTGCTAGTTTTGTATCGTTGTGCATCATGGAGATTTCAAATAATACCCGAAAATCCACAAGTTGTCCCAATTTTGGTGCTCCGGAAGAAATTAACGAAAATCAACTACCCACTTACAAACAACTTATGAAATATTACAATTTAGTACGACATCAGCTTAAACTTGAGAACAATTCAAAAAAAGAGCCATCCATTAATGAGATATCTCATATAGTGTCGTCTAAAGTTGAATATTTGTAGAGAAAAGCGTCTATTCCTACTGTGTCTCATAATCGTGTGATGCAATTGATTAAAAGTTACCACGCGAAGTGTAAAAGTTTATTAAAATCTTTGAAGCCTTTATCAGAAGAAAAGATTCAAGATTTTCATAGAAATTCGGAAAGACTGTTTGATTTGAGTTCATGTAAGAGAAATCTTATAAAATTATAATATCTTTACACTTAGATTTAGAATTATGGAAATGTTCCAAAGATCAAAAGATTCCTAAGGAAGAACGAGCTTTTTTAATAGATCAGAGAACAGAGAGAAAAATGATTATGGGAACTGTTGATTTATTGACAAGTAAGAGGAAAAGAAAACTGAGTGATAGAAAAATTAAGCTTAAATCCTATTACGATTCTAGCGTTTGTGAACCAGCAGGCCTATCCAAGTTACAAACGTTTCGTATCGATTCTCTTTCTACAATTGTTAACGCCTCGGCGCAAGCGATTGTAGAAAACGCTAACTTGGTAGCCAACTTGACACGACTGAGTCGATCGCTCGTTCTACAATGAACTTCGACAAAACCTATACTTTAGTCTATGGTGAGCGTTCCAACAAACGTCAAACTAACGTCAAGGTCACAGTTGTGTACTTAGTGCGCGAGCTCACGTTTTGTTTTGGATTGTTAAGAAAGGAATATTTGTCTAACGTGTTAAAAAAGTAAGCGAAATAAGTGCGGAATGTAATTTTAAACATTACTGTCACTCAAAATAATATGATATCGTGAATTTGAATGAAAGATACCTTATATGAACAACTTTTATATGATGGAATCAAAACTGTGACTTGGCTACGATTTATATGGGATGTAGCGTTCAACGTTGTAGAAAGGATCATATTTCATTCTATCATTTCGAACGATGTAAACTTGTCAACGAATTTTCTATTCGTTTGTTTAGACCACGTGACTTAACGCTAAGATGACGCCTTTCCCATACATTTGATTAGTTTTCTATTAGAGTTAACGATTGTAGATTGTCAACTTGGCTAAGCCTGCAGGCCCTTCTCACGTAAATCCTAATACCTCAATAACGTCTGAAAGTAGAGATGAAGAACAAACTGCCTCAAGTTAATCAAAACCAGCATCAAAAAAACATAAAATAGCATCTCTCAAGAATTTGTCAACTATATGTGAACGATACGGGATATTCGACAGAGCACCTGCTGCTGTCGCTTCTGCTGTTTTGCAAGATGTGAAAATCCACAACGAAGTAATCGATAAGTCGAAATTGTGACGAGCGAGACAAAAATTACAAAAAGAAACCTTATCTCAAGGCCAACTAGACGTTCAGGTTCAAAATGTCCAAAGGTTTCAAAACGTCCAATTTTCAAAATGTCCAATTCACAAAAGGTCCAATTCCCAAAATGTCCAATTCACAAAACGTCCAATTCCCATAATGTCCAATTCTTAAAATGTCCAATTCTCAAAACGTCCAATTCCCAAAATGTCCAACTCCTAAAATGTCCAATATTTGAGAATGTGGTAAATTTTGTTCAATAACTCATCAAAGCACTTTTTTAATACTTACGTCAAACAATAAATACAAAATACTGAAAGAATCAAAATATGTTTTATTTAGAAGTAACAAATTAAGACCAGTACAATATAATCAACATCATAATAACTATAATTATAAATTGAAACAAACATTAAACATAGTTTTATATATAATAACCTAGGTAAAACGAAAAATACTTTATATCTTACCTTGCTTGCAAGTAAAAATCAATATAATTTTTATTTATAATTTAAAAAAACATTTTTTTTATTAATGTGTTAATAGTCAACATAATTATTTTTATGATTTATGTGATATAATAATGAACTATACTAATAAATTACGTTTTACTTTTTATACTAGCTAAGCCACAAAAAAATTTTTTTTTTCAAAAATTGTTGTAATGTGAGATCTTTGTTTTGTAATTTTATTAAATACCTTTTGTATTTCCGATCAAACTGGATGTCTCTGCATCTTCTTTTATTTCTCATTTTCTTAAACATCGAATCCTTTAAACGACAGTCCCAATGTTTGCTTTCGTTTTTCAATATGTATAAAAAGAAGTATAAATTAGGATTCTTCTGCATACGGCTATTTAATCGTCTGTGCCATCCTTCTAATGCGTTAGTGGTCCTATGACGTTGTCCAGCACAGCTCAATAAAGCTGGCGACTTCTTTGGGTACCATGTGGACTCAAAGTACCTACGAAACTTATCCATTTCGCGCGAGTTTGGGCTCGTCTCTAAAATATAGTGCCATGCAGCTGGTATTTCATTTGCCGGAACTAAAGGTATAATGGCACTCATTCGGGTAGTATTTCGTCCTGTGCTTGTTGCATTTAATTTTTTTTTTTCGAATACTTCCAAATGGCATCATTGAAGTGGTGGTAACACCCGGTCACTTCAGCTTGCGAATAAACGTTAGATACGGCATTTAATATAGCGACTTCGTAATCTGATTTAAACTTTCGGATTTGGACACCTAACTTAATTTTTATGAGCGAGAATAAACGCACATAGGTGTGTTCCATTTTATTTCGCAAAAGGGCGTAGATCACTGGTATAATGTTTGTTGTTTTTTCATCAGAACTAACATCTAAATGTATAACAAAAAACTGATAGAATGGCTTTGGTGCTGCTTTGAATGTTCCATCTGCGTAGTATGAGCCTGGTGATTTTAAGAATTTCTTCGCCGTATTTGTTGCAAATATTATAATTTTATCTGTGTCTCCATCTTCACAAATCGGAAATGATTTTCCCAAGTTTTCTGGTATCTTAACTGATCTGGTATCACAGTGTATTAATAAATTTGTATTCAAATACTTTTTGCGGGATCTATATAAAGTATTTTTAATGGTATGAAATGACGGTATCAAATCTTTATCATTGCGGTATTCTTCCCTTAATTTGTTCAAAGGTTTTTCACAAATTTTCTGAATCGGGCCTAAATCTGTACATACTGTCCTCTTCAAAGATGATATTACTTTATTAATATGCAATTGGACAAGATTTTGTTCGCAAGTGTGCGTCGATTCTCTCAATACGTTTTTCCTTGGCTTATCTATTGTGACTGATGCAGTACACATCCGTCTATTAGTACAACGCCATAAAGTGCTTCCATTTTTATTAGTCACGTTTTTGTTAAACTGGAACCCATTACGAATCAAAGTAAGCTTATCTTTCTGGTTACAAATGAATTCAAATTCTTCAGTCATTGTAGATTTCGAAAATATACGAATTTGAAAAACACCAACACTGTGACTACAGTTCACTATTATTTAAGGCAATAACACGTAGGTACTACATCGTAGACAGAGTATTCTATAGACTGCTGGATATCTTCCTTTTCATTCGCACAAGACAGAGAATGGCATATTAACATCACTAGCAAAGAAAAGAGACAGAGAAACAATACTTCCGTCCTTTATCGCGTGCCGGCTGAGCACATCATTGTGCACAACAAGTTTTGACGTTTGTGGCGTTTGCAGATTCACGTCCAATTAATTTTTAACTATTACATCAAGTATAGACACAAAATACGATCTTTTCAAGCTCAATTCGATAATATTACATTTGTACAACAGTGCAAAATGGTAAGGTGCAGTGTAATAAACTGTAAAAGTGATAGTTTGATGAAGATTGCCGGATTGTCCTTTCACTCGTAAGTATTCGATCTTTTTAAGTATTCGATCGCTTTGCATTCTACGATTTCTAATCGTCGTAGTCGCAGTAATGTACTAACTATTTACTAATTTGTATAGTGTGATAAATCTCATAAAATCGTGATTTTCGTAATATTTTTATTTTCTTTCCTCAACATTCAGTGTTGCCACTTTTTGACGGGGAATTTACCCTTTAATATGGGTAAAACAGTTTTTTTAATGCAATGTCTATTAAAAAAAAAAAACTGTCAGACTGATCCATTTGATATTAGTAATACAAACTACTTATAAGCTATGTTAGTACCAAACGTAATAAAAGAAGAAGAGTTAGAAGAGGATGAAGAGTTATTTTTACATCCGGTGTACATAAAACGTGCAAACCTTCGGGCATAATTGCTACTACTATACTTATAATATATAACTTAAATTGCAGATTTCCAAATAAACCCGAAATAAGAAACATGTGGATTGCTGCTACTAGTAGGCCTAATTGGGCTCCAAAAATGAGTTCCAGGATTTGCAGCCAACACTTTGATAGTAATCTTTTAATAAGGAAAGGAAGCAAAACTTTCTTATACCCCGATGCTGTTCCGAATACGGTATTAAAATAAATATGGATTTACCATGTGATTGCAAAGATTGAATTTTATTACAATGGTTATAAAATTATAACATTTAATTCCATTAGGTTACAGAGTCAGTAAATCGAGGAAGCACTATGATGATTATGACCAGCGAAGCCACATCCACCGAAACATTAGCGGGGAGCTCAAAACCTGTTTTATCTGTAAGTATATAGGATTAATATTTTAACAGCTTAATAACGAGCAGAAAGTTGTATCAACACGAATGTTTTTTCTATAAACAAAACATGTTCCTTACTTATTTTAGTATTCGTCACCCGAGTTTACGCCCAAAACATTGAAACGAAAATGGCAGAAAGACCAAGAAATATCAAAGCAGCGTTTGAAAAAGTTAAAAGCACTTCGAGAAAAATCTAGGAGGTTAACCAAAAAGGTGGCAGATTTAGAACATGTTCTCACAGAATTAAAATCAAAACTGCTTGTTGGTGAAGAAGATTGCGAGCTATTATCATCGATTGAAAATGTTAACAAAGATTTTCTGAAAAATGTTGTAAATCCGTCTACTAACCGAAAATATTCTCCTTCCCTCCGAAAGTTTGCGTTAAGCTTACATTTCATAAGTCCGCGTGCATACAATTTCGTAAAAAAAACTTTTAACTCTTGTCTGCCACATCCATCCACCTTACGTTCTTGGTATAAAATGACGGCAGTCCTGGATTCACTAAAGAATCTTTAGAATGTGTGAAGCTCTTAGTGAATCGTGCTCAAGCGCAGAGTAAGACTTTGTTTTGCGCCCTCAGTATAGACGAGATGGCGATACGTAAGCATGTCCAAAGGGATGGAAAAAAGTGCGTAGGGTTTGTTAATTTCGGGGAATCATTAGAAGGTGACAGTGTGACTGTTGCTAGAGAAGCGCTAGTATTTATGCTTACGGCAATAAATGATTCCTAGAAAATTCCCGTGGGTTATTTTTTAGTAGATGGTTGCAATGGTGGACAGAAGGCAAATCTAGTAACACAGTGTTTGGAGTTGAAATTCTTGTGGTGTTAAGACTATTTCATTAACTTTCGATGGGTGTCCCGCAAATTTCGAAATTTAAACAAACAAAATCTAAAACACACCCTAGACACCTGTCTAGGGTGTGTTTTAGAGCCCTCAAATGTCACCAATCTTAAAACTTCATTCAATGTAGGTGATCAAGAAATTATGATTATACCGGATCCTGTTCATATGCTCAAGCTAGTTAGAAACACACTCGGAGAAAAAGAAGAACTCTTTGATTCAAGTGGCCAAAAAATTGCTTGGAATTATATTATCAGACTTCACGAATTACAGCAAAACGAAGGACTTCATTTAGCCAATAAGCTGCGCAACCAGCATGTCAATTTTGCAAAGCAAATAATGAAAGTAAAACTCGCAGCGCAAACTTTCAGCAATTCTGTGGCTGAAGCCATTGAATTTTGCAATAAAGAACTTTGTTTGTTGGAATTTGCTGGATCGGAGGCTACCGTAGATTTGATCAAATAAATGAATATTTTGTTTGATGTCTTAAATAGCCGGAATTTTAATACATATGGTTTAAAAAAACCTATTTATAAAAATAATATCAAAGAAGTAGAAACTTTTTTAATGAGATGGGAACCTATTTAATCGGCCTTAGATTAGACAAGCAAAACATTTTACTATCAAATAGAAAAGTCGTTTTTTTTGGTTTTCTTATTTGTATTAAAAGTATCAAAAAATTATACAATCATTATATACTTCCTGAGGCATTGAAATTCTTGCCCATCTACAAATTAAGTCAGGATCATTTAGAATGTTTTTTTAGTTCTGTTCGCGCTCGAGGTGGCTTTAATAATAATCCAACCGCTATTCAATTTGAAAGCGCTTACAAACGACTGGTTGTTCACGGTGAAATTAAGCATATTACATCTGGAAATTGTATTCCACTCGAAGACATTAAAATTTTAACATATAGTGAAATCCGCTTTGAAAAAAAAAAATCAATCTATTTACTAAACTCTCTTCTGAACCTTTTACTGACACTGATGAATCTTTAGAATTTGGTCCTATAATCAACGTGGACCATGATTATTTAACTGATCCTTCTAGGCTTACTCTTTATTCTAAAGAAATAATAACGTATATTGCTGGATTTATTGCAAGAAAGTTGGGGAAAGTTATTAAATTGAGGATTGACACTCGGCTTTGATCACAAATAAGTACCACGGAATCATTGCCAAGAGAGACAAAGGAGGCCTTATATATCCTTCTGCTGACTTAATTCAAGTCTGTGAATTGGCAGAAAAAATATTTCGAGCGCGTTCACACCGAGGAATTTCATTTTATAATGAGAAAAATTTGATGCCGAGACTTGTACTATCGTGTTTCAGGGAATGCACACACACCAATAATATCTTTAACAATGACCATTTCGACAGTCAGCCTTTTATAGGAAATCACAGAATTCTTCTCATTAAATCAATTGCAATGCATTACTTCGAAACTCGTATTCACCATGGTACCAAACAATGCTTTGAACCAAAATCAAGAGTAAGAAATATTCATAATAAGTTAGTGCTTTTTCAAGGACAATAATTTCGTTTGTTTATAATTAAAACATTGCAGTCGCATCGTTGTTTTATTTCTCGGCATATAAACCTGAAATATAAACCTCATCTAAAAGATCTTATTTTGCGAAAAATATTGGGTAAAATGTACATCACTTGGTGACCCTAAACTAAAGATGTACTTATTTTCTGTCCCTTTCGGTGACACATATTGCACCAGTCTATAGAATACTCTGTCTACGTACTACATCAACGCGTTTCCTTACATTTAATAAAGTAATGACGTACGGCGTTATGATTTTTTCAAAAATACCCACTTTAAAGCAACTTAAAGTTTTATCTCAGGATGCGTTCAGTTTATGCACATTATTTTCATTTTTCCTTTTGTTTTAATAACTAATAAAATCGATATCCATATTTTAATATAGCAAGTACCTATTTGAATACAAGTTTTTAAAACATAGTAACAAAGTAATTTAAATACCAGAAAACTTGGGAACACAATAGCTCGATAGATGGCGTTGTTAGCGTTAGATCGCGATGTGGTTTTGGTTGCTATGGAAAAATTACAATAACAATGATGTCGGGGATAAATTATTTGTTTGTACACACGGCTACACATCAAGCTATACATTTCCAGTCTAAGCTGACATTATATGGAAATTCTATACAATGCGAGATCAGCTTATAGTGGACATGTATAACTTGATGTGTAGCCGTGTGTACACTTTTTAATTCATTTTTTTAAGCCCATAATTATTTTAATTGAATTATTTTTTAAATTCGCGACACATGCGTTAATGTGTATAATATTTAATATAATTTATGTATATATATATGTATATATAATAATAAAATATTTATTTTTAATTTAATTTGCTACTTCTAAATAAAACATATTTTGATTCTTTCAGTATTTTGTATTTATTGTTTGACGTAAGTATTAAAAAAGCGCTTTGATGAGTTATTGAACAAAATTTACCACATTCTCAAATATTGGACATTTTGGGAATTCGACATTTTGGGAATTGGACGTTTTGAGAATTGGACATTTTAAGAATTGGACATTTTGGGAATTGGACATTTTGTGAATTGGACATTTTGAAAATTGGACGTTTTGAAACCTTTGGATATTTTGAGAATTGGGCATTTTGAACCTGAACGCAACTAGATACTATTCCTGCCTTATTTTTTGATGGACGAAAAGATAAGACCCTGAAAATTGTTATGAAAGGGGGAAAAAAATACCGCTCAACATCCGTGGAAGAACATATTTCAATAATTAAAGAACCAGGATCAGTTTATGTCGGTTATGCCGTTCCAAGCGACGATCACAATACCAAAATTTGCTACGCATAGGTGGCTATAGGACTGCTTTATTGAGGAAAAATATTTTTGGTATGGCACCAGCTATTTTTAACCACATTCCTAATAACATAAAAGAGGAACCCGTAACAATATTCAAAAAAAAACTAACTGAACTTTTGTTGAATAAATGTTATTACTCCGTATCGGATTTCCTAGCTGATAAATTTTAGTTGTGTTTCATGTTTGTGTGTTTGATGATGAACTGCATCAATGTTTGCATGCCAAAATGGTAGAATGTACAAGGATTCTCTAACATTATTTAACGACCTTATTGTAATTACCTACTTTCGGAGCAAATAAATGATTATTCTATTCTATTCTAAGCCATGGAACTGCAAAAGGGTTGGAGTCTGCTATCTTTCAAACAGTAACAGGTCAACTGAATATGTCTCTAGAGGATACTCTTGCCATAGGTTGTGATGGGACGGTAACCAATACGGGCAAATACGGCGGAGTCATACGGCTCTTAGAAAAGCGTTTACACCGACCACTTCAATGGATCATATTATGCCTTTTACATTTAAATGAACTGCCCTTAAGACATTTATTTGCAAAACTTGATGGCACCACAACAGGACCTAATACTTATTCAGGTGTTATCGGAGAGTTATTAGATAATTGTGAGAAGCGCCCTGTTGTCTTGTTTGAAAAGATAGAAGGTATGTTACCAAACATTTCAAATGTAAAAGACCTCAGTTCTGATCAACGTTACCTTTATGATATTACATCTGCCGTTATAAGTGGTAAGTGCTCTCCTGATTTGTCTAATCGCTCTCCGGGAAAAATGTCGCATGCCAGGTGGCTAGCAAAGGCCAACAGGATTTTGCGCTTATATGTGTCTACTGAGATATCTACAAACGAACTGAAACAACTCGCTACTTTTGTAGTCAAAGTATATGCTCCTATTTGGTTCGAAATCAAATTAAATCCGACACGTAAAGATGGAGCAAGGCACTTTTGGAAGTTGGTATTTTATTCTCGATATCTTCCGCAAGAATTGAAGAGTGTTGTTGATCCTGTCATAAAGCGAAATGCTTTTTTTGCGCACCCAGAGAACTTGTTCTTGTCTATGTTATCTGACGAACAAAAACATCTGAGAGAACTTGCTGCTAGACGAATTTTAAAGGCAAGGAAATCATCTGAATCCATTCAGCTTCAAGTCTTTGAAGTGCCTAAGATAAATTTAAACGCTTCGTCTTACATCGATTTGATAGACTGGCAACAATCTTACTCGCAACCACCTATATTGACCAATGTTCCGGATGAGACTCTTCACTCCCTAGTTGAGTCAGGTGGTGATGACGAAGTCCTTTTTCCGCGGCTACCATGTCATACTCAAGCTGTGGAGCGGGCTGTAAAAACAGTAACAGAGGCAGCTTTGCCACAAAAAAGCAAAAGAAGCTTTAATTAAGAATAAAATTATTTCACGAAACATGCCTAAGTTCGAAAGTAAGAAAGATTTTAACGTGATTTGAAGATATTTTATTTTTATTTTGTCTTATTATTTGTTTATTTTTCTTTCTTAATAATAAAATCTAGTCCAAAAGCACTTTATTTTATTAGTTTACGTAGTTGTTTTACCTACGAGCCACGAGAAATAGATTTTAAAATAATTCACATAAAAATCAAAAATTTCAGTTTTTCAAACTCAATGCGCGGGTAGAAGGGGCTGCTACTCTAGAAAAATTTTTTTTCGTTATTTTTTCATAAATAGATGTGGTCACGTTTTTTTTACTATTACAAAACGTATTGGACAATTTTATTTTTTTCCATACAAAAGCGACCCACCCTAGTGCACAGTTTATCTTTAACATCCAACATGACTTGAAAATAACCATCTTTTATGTCTAATACTGTGAAGATCTGCTTACCTGCAAGAGAATTATAAATTTCTTCAGGAGATGGTATCTGATAGTTCTTTCTAAGGATGCATTTGTTTAAGTCTTTTGAGTCTAAGCACAGTCGAAGGGACTTATTTGACTTTTCGACTATTACAAGATTATTACACCATGCTGTCGGTCCCTCTACCTTATCTATAATACCTCTACTTTCTTTAATTGCCTGTGGAACTCTCCTAATAGGTTTCACAACAGGTAGCACTGATTCCTTTAATTTTATACTAATTGACCCTATGTTTCCTAGGCCT
Source organism: Eugnorisma glareosa (assembly GCA_947578425.1). Classification (NCBI taxonomy): domain Eukaryota; kingdom Metazoa; phylum Arthropoda; class Insecta; order Lepidoptera; family Noctuidae; genus Eugnorisma; species Eugnorisma glareosa. The sequence continues at coordinate 8,665,142 of OX387967.1, read as the reverse complement.
GAAAATACCTCTATGTTTGCTTTCACGAAATTTTCACATCCGATCTTTTCAACAAATCAAATTCTACACAAGCTGGCAACCCTATCACTGGCTGAATTGGTAAATCAACTATGTAAAATTTTAATTTTACCTGATTACCTTTGACAATAATAAAAAGTATTATTTAAATATGGTAGCAAGTCTTTGACACATAAGTATATGTTATCATTGTAAATGTCCTTCACTATATGTTGAACGCATATTTCCGCACTGGCACATAGAATTATTTTGAAATTGGTTCGCGTTGTAGATTTCGATCCGTATAACTTTAGCACCACCGATGGAAATTGTTTTGTAAAAACTTATTGTAGGTGGGGTTCGGTGTTGTTCTTCCATATCCAAATAATTTATGGCTCTATCAACCACATCGGGATCTATTTATATTTATCATTAATGGAGGTGAAATTGGCGAATAAACCCAGCTTGGTATCTGAAACAGGACACATTATCGTTTAGGTACTGGTAACATTAAGGCTATAACATAATTCAAAGTATTTTTTTTAATTAGGCTCTTACCGACATTGTAGATTTAGTATTATAACAGTAGCACAACCCAGTCAGGACTCAGGTGCAGAAGTTGAATGATTGATTTTATGATTTTTTATCCCTTTTATCTATCATTTGATTTTTATTATTAGAGTTCAAATTCGTACGTTTTTGCTAGATGTTAATATTTCGGACAAAAATGGTATGATGAAATTGAAACCCCAAGACATCGCTACCAAATATTTTATTGTTTAGCGTACATTTGGATTGATAAAATAAATACTACTGTACGTTTGTTTGTTTCATACATTTTATTGAGAAGATTTGGCAGACAAAATCATAGTATGTAAGTAGTATGTCATTGATGATGACTTTGATAAGTCAGTTGTAATTCTTTATATGGAGATGGATCAAAACAAAATAGCAAATCGGCATAATATTGTTACGCCTGGTTTTGCTCTGAATGCAACATTAAATTTTATTAGAGGATTCTGAATGCAACACTCATTTTGAATAGAGTATTGGGGTGCCTGGATCTTTTGATCCAGGTACCCCAATACTCTCCTACTCACTAGTGATGTCAACTTACTAAACATACATACTACAGTGATGATATATTACAAGTCAACAAATACTTTAAGACCCAAGGGTTAACAAAAACAGATTTTGCTAAAGTTTGCAACTGCGACCAAGAAAAAATCAGACCAACGAATAATCTGAAAGGTTGGCAGAGTAATTTAAACAGATATATTGGGAGAAAAAATCCAACCCTGGCTCATTTGTTGGATACGTGTTGATCAAAGAGACACGACTAATAGACATGCATAAAAGTGTCACTAAAGAGTGTAAAAAATACATAAAAATAGACGAAGAGGTTTAGCAGTCTATAAAGAATTAAAAGAACATAAAATTACTGTAGGCCACTGCCTAGAAATCGTATGCATGCTATATATTTTTGATTTTTTTGACCAAGTACTTAATTCGTCGTTTCGAGATCATAATTATTACGAAGATCTGTAAAAGGGCGTTTAGAAACTTGAGATTTGTTCTGAGGCAGACAAGGCACTTCACTAACATCGCTTCAGTCAGTCATGTTTGTGGGACAAAAATAATAAGTTTTATAGTAACAGAAATGTAACTGATTGGAAGGAAATCAGTTTAGAAATGAAACAAAAAGTGAAAGTGTTTTAAATTTATGTCATTATTTGTTGTTATTGCTCACAACAACTTTCTCTATGGGGCCAACATTGTAACTCAAAGTAAAAATCAGCTGTTCCATTCAAATTTTCAATACCTACTCGACCAAAATGTATGAAAAACTTGTTTTTTTTTTTCGAGTTACAAAGTTGGTCCTATATTAAAAGTTGTTCATATCCATGAACACAATTAGCACCTAAGAGGTTTTGCGTTATTTAAATATGTTTAAAATTGTAACATACAAAAATTAAAATCACCAGTTACAGATCAAGGTGCTGAAACAGCAGACACTGAAACTAGAAGTTCTACACATGAAAGTGTTTTTTCTCCCTCACCTTCACCAAGGCACAAGAAGATGATCATGAAAGTGGCCAACTGTCAACGTCTGCGATGTCAAAGTCTCAGCCCACCCCACAATAAAAAAATGGCTTAAAAAATCAATTAATGACCAATTTTGCACATAGAACAACAAAAACTAAAACAGTTACAAGAAAAAAAGCATCTAAAGCATCTAAAGCACTAGGTTTCATAATGCGGCTCTCCAAGTGCTTCAGTCAAGCCAAAACTTTAAAAATTCTTTACTGTACTTTTGTTAGAAGTCACTTGGAATACGCGTCTGAAATCTGGAATCCGTGTTATCACAAGTACATTGATCGTATAGAGAGCATCCAGAAAAGGTTTATCAAGTATTTGTGTTATCATCAAAAAGTGCCCTACCGATCTGAGAATTACCTCAACCTCTGTAAGAAGTACCATATATTACCCTTAATTAATCGGCGAGAAATTTCTGATTGTATTTCATTATTTAAAATATTCAATAACTCTATTAATAACTCCGATATCCTATCCAAATTTTATTTTAATGTTCCCGGAAGGTCAAAGCGATGGAATGTGCCGTTGCGTGTTCCATTTACATCTACGAACTACAGGCAAAATTCATTTATAGTGCGTGCAAGTAGAAGCTTTAATAATATGTGCAAACAGCATGATTTTGATGCTTTCATAACGAGTGTGCCCTCGGCCAGAAAGTGCCTGAGCCTTAGCTTTTTTAATTAAGATTTAGTTTGTTCAAGTTTTTTATTATTGTTTAGATATTTAATGTAGCAGTAATTGTTAATTGAGCTTAAGCTTGTAAGTTATCCTGTATTTTTTTTTTATGGCTTTATTGCATTGTTCACAGTGTTCACACCCTATTTTTAAAATCTGGTTTTTAGAAGTGAGGACTTTTAATTGGCTGACAGTCTCACATACATTTTTTTTTTAATCTGTTTATTTTAGCTGTAAGTCTTCCATAGTTAATAAATAAATAAATAAATAAATAAAAAACAAAAATCCCTAATTCAAAAAAATCAACCAATTGAAAATAATGAACATTTCTTGTTTTTTTAAAGTTTAATACCACATATTGATAAAATTCCCTAGCATATGGTTCTTTCTTTTAGAAATAGGATTCAAAGTGTCGTTGAAGAGTTTGCGTATAATCCATCTACTTATAGCTCCCTGTCTAATTACTCATATCTATCCACTGATGATTCCCGTAATAGCTTTACACCGTCCAAAACCGCGCCGCCCCTTAACCCGTCGACTCAAAGCCAGGATAACCAAAATTTGGCAGAATTCTACAGTTCAGAAACCAACAACAATGCTAATAATTTGAGTGTGCGCATTAATACGTATTGTTTTATGTAATACGAAAAGAATTACATTTAGTTAGTTAATTGGTTTATAGTGTGTTTACTTGATTACTTCAGGTTCAATTCAAATACTTAACTAGTGAATTCTTGAGCTTTTACAGTCTTGAAGTTTATTTTTTCATAGCAAACTAAAAGACAATGAGTGGAAGTGACTCTGATTCTCAGGTGGAAGTGCCAAAGAAAAAAAGAAAACAATACAAGCAGAAATTTCGAGAAGAATGGCTATTAAAACCAGAGTTTCGCGATTGGTTAAGGAAGGACAAGAAAGATGAGTATGTTGCGGTATGTAATATGTGTAATAACAGAACATTGTCGGCTGAAATCAGTGTCCTAACAAGACATAAAGAGACAGTTACGCACATAAATAACGCTAAAAAGTTTACGTCTTCCACCTCGAAAAAAACACAGCAATCTATTGTCAGTGCTTTTCAAAACACGCAAACACCATCTGAAAAAGATCTTATCAAAATTTCTACTCTGAAACTGGCTGCTTTCGTTGCAGAACACAGAATATCTTCAAACACTATGGACCATCTTACGGATATACTGCCTCAATTGTGTCCTGACTCTAAAATAGCTAAAAGTATAAAACTCAAAAGAACAAAAGTACAAGCAGTTATAAACAATTGTATAGGAGCATCCGAAAAGCAAAATTTAATAAAAGATTTAAAAGTGCAAATGTTTTCGATACTGATTGACGAAAGCACCGATCAGTGTTACTAAAACTGTAGCCATTGTAGTGAGGTATTTTGATTCAAAACTGGGCCAAGTTATCAGTTGCTTTTGGGATTTGATCCAATTATTTGAGGAGGCAAATACGACAGATCATTCAGCTAATGCTGAAAAAATAATTAAAGTAGTCATCGAATCCTTCCAAAAGTATTCAATCCCTTTGGAAAACATGATTGGTTTTGGTTCAGATGGTGCAAACACTATGATGGGCTGCCATAATTCTGTATCCAGCCGATTCCGACTCCTTTGCCCAGGCATCACCGTATTGAAGTGCATTTGCCATTTTTTGCATCTCTGTGCCAACGATGCTACTAAAGAACTTCCTTACACTTGTGAAAAGCTGGCCCGAAATGTATATAATTACTTTAAAAACAGCAACAAAAGGCAAAGTGAATTTGTGGAATTTCAACGATTTGCTGAAATAGATGTTCATCGAATTTTACGGCCTGCACAAACACGTTGGCTCTCACTAACTGCTGTTGTTGACAGAATATTTGAGCAGTGGGATGCATTGCGCCTCTACTTTGATACCAAATGGCTCTCAGACGCAGAATGCCAGGAACTTCATGCCCATCTCAACGACCCCGTGATGAAAGCATATTATTACTTCTTGGGATGGATGTTGCCTAAATTCACCACAGTAAATAGTTACTTTCAAAGTGAATCTGTTGTTATTACGAAATTGAATCCAAAAATGACAGCTTTGTATAGAGAACTAATATCGCTTATTTTTCCCATTAGTTATATAAATTCAATGGCAATAGAAATGATTGATCCAACTCAAGAAAGTAATCACAAAGATTTAAAGGAAATTTATCTGGGACTTGGAGTTCAAAAGCAGTTAGAACAGGTTGAAGAAGATCGAAAGGAAATATTTAGGCAAAAATGTAAACAATTTATAATCAGAGCCTGCACTGGCATCCGTAAAAGATATCCAATAAATGACGCAATTATGACATCTATATCAAACTTAGATCCAGAAAATTGTGTTTCTGAAGAAAGGCCAGAGAGCCTTGCGCATATTTTTACATTATTACCCAGACTGACTCCAAAGACGTTAAATGAACAGCAGGAACTCGATGACGAATGGCGCAGGCTGCTTATTCACTTACCAAGAGATTTAGACGCAAGTCAGCACCCTCCTGATAAATTTTGGCATCAGGTTGCACAAATAGGCGAAGAAAACAGAAAGGTTTTTAAACAGCTACCGAAATTCATGCTTGCATTGCTGTCATTGCCGCACTCCAATGCCGAGTGCGAACGTATATTCAGCAAGGTGAACGATATAAAAACAAAAAAACGTAACAAACTAATAACCCGCTCAATAAAAGGAAATCTCTTGACACAACAATCCATCAAAAGACACGGACAAAACTGCATTTATTTTAAACCTGATGATGAAATGCTCAAAAGATTAAACCAGAATATATACAAAAATGAAGAGATGTTAGTATCAGATACAGATTCAGACTAATGTATTAGTAAATAATTGCACTCGAGTGCACACGTATGATTGTTGCATTTATATGTTCTATATTACCTTTGTTTGTACTTTAAGATTTTCAAATAAAAAGCAAATTGTGCTTTACAATTGTTGTTTTATTAAAAGTAGTTCACCGTTATTTTTACCGTTTTTCTCCCGGGCCAATCACCGTAATTTCTTAGAATCTACCGTATTTTTTGAGCAGTGTCACCGTCGCCCAGATTTTGGACATGGCAACACTGTTTATAAGCCTTAATAATTGCTCTAATGCGACTTTTTAATTTTTCTTTCCATGGTTTATGGAGGCCACATGGTCAATATTTGGCCTGTACAGCATGTTTTTACTATGCTGGCACAACTATTAGTTTTTATTCTCTTAACTACCTTGCCGAAATTTGAAGCAGTTAACAGATTTCGCCGTAGTTCCAGCCATTCTCCACTGTCACTTTGCAATATCGTCCTTTGTTCTATTTCTTTGCGTTCTTCCTCCGTTTTTTCTAAATTTCTTAAAAAGGTTGATTTCGCAAGCTCAAACATTTCATTATCCATATCAGGCTTATTGACATTTTCTCCGTAGTCGAAATTTATCTTCCTACATACCAAATTACGATTTTTTTTTCTTTTTAAAGTCCTGTTATATTCTCTTTTACTCTCCACTGCTTCTTCGTACTTCTTTATCTTTACTAACGGGCTTCGATGGTAAATATTTTTATGGACCGTGGTAGATACTTTGCCAGAGTTAAAAGACAAAACTGCTCCGGCAACCCTTGCTTGGTAAGATCGCATTTTCAATTAGACTTCTTGCCTGTGACGCAACATTCCCTACCAAGTGTCTAATCCGTTGCCAAAGTTGGCTGTTAAATATATTTTTTACATCATTTACAGTTTGATCGCTGCATATGTTTTTATTACATTCTTCGTGGGATCCAAATGCATGACAAACAGATATTGTCACATCTTTGTGCAAGTTTGTTGTACCCTCAGATTTGTTAGCTTGAGAACTCTGGTAATCGATGGCATCACAGATGTACTTGCGCGTGCTCATAATTTTTTCAGTTGTCAACAATTTACGTTCTGTTAAGTTGTATGCTGTTTCTGTTTTTAACATTTGCAATTTGTTGCAAAAATTTCTTAAAATATGGTTTCTGCAGCCAATCTTTTCCACTGTAATGGAAGGATACGGCCTTGTGTCCAAAATTTTTGCGTGAGTACTATTTATTTATTTAAGGAAAAACAAACAGTAGCACAATAAGAATATTAGTAACAATATTTAAAATATTAAATTTTAGAACAATTATGCTACCCACTACGTTCTCCACAGATTACAATTTAAAGTATTTGTAAAAACTAGCTAGTAACAACACAAAATATAATACATATACAACGGTCATTTTCATTTAACTAATATGATATTAAAGAAAAATTAAATTTGTGTGCGTATTTAACATTATGTTATTATATTAGAGTATCTAAATTATACAGTAATTTGCTGGTCCTTTAGGGTTGCTTGGATTTGCTTCCTAAATGCATTTTTACTTAGAAAAAGAATGTCGATTGAATGGAACTCATTATTGTATGTCTCAACTAAACGATGAAGTGGTGAACGCGAGCCAGCGTTGGATTTACAGTGGCTAGTAGCAAAGAGACGTCGAGTACGTATCTCACGTACGTGAACTGTTCGAGGAACCAACTACTATCGCCATCTGCGATATATCTCCCATAGATAAGTCCATGCATCTCTATTGATGTTTTAAATCCCTCAGCAATTATCGTAGACTCCATACACGTGGAAGCTCCACAAAAATTTTTAAAGCACTCGTGTTCTTTAGCCTCCTCTTTCCTTTTTTCTGCTCTGGCACAAATACAGCAATATTTGTTTTTAACGGCCATATATAAAACTTGGCCAAACCTCCTCCCAATGATGGCTGCAGCACCGGATAATGCTGCATAATTAGTCTTGTACGAACGTTTACACCAGCAACCATCTAAGATGACGTCAATTATAGGTATTCCATCTTTGGTCACCCTTCCTTCTTTCAAAGCTGCTTCTTTTTCACGCGCTCCAGCCTTTTTCATCTCCTCCCAAGCTGTCGCTTCCCATTCATCGAAAACCTAGTCTTGGGCTTTTTTATACCTATAATCTGTCATGAGTGGTAAATCAAGACATGCTGACACTTGGTTCAATTGAGCGTTACCACAGCCAGCCATTAGCATCCCCGAAACTGCCATTTTATTTAAATTCTCTGATGAATTCTGTACAGTAAAATCTTTCTTACATAGTAAGCAAGCAAATGAAAATACTGATGTTAGGCCAGACTGTTTTTCTGATACTAGTTGTATAGTATGCAAGCCGCACTCGAACAATGATTTGTGTTGTGATATTTCAAGCAGTCTATTAAGCAGTTTATTATATTCTGAAACAAAATAAATAATAAAAATTTAATTCAGTAGTCACTGAAAAACATTATAATTTCAGCTCATTTATATTAAAAAAATTGCTTTTAATCAGACTACAATCTTCCCACTGCTGGGACACTGGCCTCCTCTCTTCGAGTGGAAGTGGGTTTTGTTGGAGCCTTTTGAAAAGGTAACTCACATCATTACTGTCAATCTCTATTTCATATGGTAGAGGCTCATCATCTTCGCTGATCTCCAGTGAATGCTCCAAATGATCGTCATGCTGTCTCTTCCTTGAAATATTTCTTGTTCTAAAAATAAATATATAGGACATACATATTTAACCATAAAGTTCGGTACGGGTACCTTTGGGGGCGCGACACACAAACCTCCGCTGACTTGGTACCGGCCCCTAAAGGGGCAAGCGTTTAAGTCATACGTCATCCTCATTAAATAAGTAAATATTTAATATTCCGATTATCAAATGCTATGAGTGTGCACTAATTAAGAGAGTTGGATAAAAAGTTCATATGTCCTTGCCATTAAAACTTCTGTCTTTAGCGCGCAAGTTTCTTAATTTACCCTTAAAAATCCAAGTGCGTAAATACGGTCATCGCCATTTTGACGGCAGTGCTGGCCGAGGCTAAAAATCATGAAAATAGTGGTTTTCGGACATCCAAGCTCCAGTATGTTGAGAATGATTAACTTGTCATTTAATTATGTGACGAATTAATCCAGGGTTCAATTTAAGTAAGCAGTGGTAATGACGAATTTTGATATCAAAAGTCGAAGTTTCGCGCCAAACTTGCGTGTTTACATTTTTATTTTTCACATTACATCACACAGACGCGTATTAATTCGATAACAAATATGACAAAATATCATTCCAATTATTCTAAACAACATGAAAATGCCCTGATCTTAGAGTAGTTTACTAATGCGGGACATAATAACTCGTAATATTCATTACCACTCCTCAATTTATATTCGAAATTGACGACCATTTTTTTTTTTTTATTATCTTGATGTGTGGAAGCGATTATTTCAATCGATTCTTTTTTTGTAAATTTCGATCAAATCGAGAAATTAAATTAAGGAATTTAAAAAATTGATAGATTGAAATTAAAATAAATTTGTTGTTATTTGTGCGTAAAATACAATAAATAAACACTAATTATTTTTTTAAGTTTATAATAGTCATTTTAATAGTTTTTCGTACATTGTTGTACTAAAACCGACACAACAAACAGCACAGACTAACTATGGCTAAATTCGCGCCGTTTTTATTCTAAATTTTCTATTGTATTTAAATTATTTACATAATTTGTTAGTAAGTATTGGCCAAATCTTGAAACTGAATTTCAAACCAGTTCCCCTATACCGATTGAGCTGAAATTTTGCACACACTTTTGGTTCTGGTGACAATACATTCTTATGAGAAACATTACTTAGTCCTGCAGCCAGGATCGTCTCCTCACGAGAGAACTCCTCAACGGTTAATAGCGCGGACACAAAACTCTATCTACGCGTTTGATTTTGATAGATATAGATAATTTCTTTCATGACTTTATCCTGCAAGCAGGATCGTCTTCTCATGACGGAACTCCTTAACAGTTAATAGCACAGATAAGAATTTTTTTATATGCGTTCATATTTGATGAATAAATATGATTTCTATCATGACATCATCCTGCAGCCAGGATATTCTCCTCACGAGGGAACTCCTCAACGGTTAATAGCCCAGACACGAAACTTTGTATAGATACTCGTTCAATTTGGATGAATAGACATAATTTCAATCGTATTTGATCCTTCAGCCAGGATTATCTTTTCAGGATGACACTACTCAACGCTGAATAGCATAATATAATGATGCGGTATACTGATATCGCTGCTACCGCTGTTAAAATTTTTAGTTTTGCCATTTTACTAAAAATTTAAAAAAGAGACTTAAGTATTTTTTTGTAGAATTACTTAAAAATAAATATTTTTCCATTGTTTGGTCGATTGGACGAAGTATTATATTATCTGTGGTTGGATATATAGAATACCCAGGTCTTGGGCCCTTAGAAAAAAATTTATTTGGTTCCCAAGCAAGGCCTCTGTTAAGGCTTGTGGGTTGTAATATTGAGAGAGAGGTTTTGTGGAAATAAAAAACCGTGACTTGTTTCATGGAGACAATCGAGTTGCTAAATTTTTGGACTGAACGTTGATCTGACATAAAAATATTGACATTGTGAGTTAAAGTGTTGCAAGACAACAAATATAATTTATAAAATGTTGGGGATGCCAACAGCCTCCCCGTGGGTAAATGCAAAAAATTAAAAAAAATGTAAATGTAAATGCCAAATCTCACGCTGTTAGTTCAGTCTGTAGGTCAGTCTGTCTACCGGTCTGTCGATCAGTCTGTCTACCGTCTGTCGGTCAGTCTGTCTACCAGTCTGTCGATCAGTCCGTCTGTCAATCTGTCTGCCAGTAAGTCTGTCTACCCGTCAGTCTGTCGGTCAGTTTGTCTACCGGTCTGTCAGCCAGTCTGTCTAACAGTCTGCCTGTCTGCAGTCAGTCTGTTGGTCTGTCTGTCAGTCGGTCGATCAGTCTGTCTGTCTCTCCATCTGTCAGACAGTCTGTCTATCTGTCTGTCAGTCTTTCGGTCAGTCTGTCTACCGGTCTGTCAGTCAGTCTGTCTGCCGGTCTGTCAGTCAGTCTGTCTGCCAGTCTGTCGATCAGTCTGTCTATCAATCCGTTTGTCAGTCAGTCTGTCGACCCGTCCGTCTATCAGTCTGTCGGTCAGTCTGTCTCTCGATCTGTCAGTCAGTCTGTCTGTCGACCCGTCCGTCTGTAAGTCTGTCAGTCAGTCTGTCTACCGGTCTGTCGGTCAGTCTGTGTACCGGTCTGTCGGTCAGTCTGTGTACCGGTCTGTCGGCCAGTCTGTATACCAGTCTGTCTGTCAGTCTGTCGATCAGTCTGTGTATCAATCGGTCTGTCAATCTGTCAGTCTGTCGGTCAGTCTGTCTCTCGATCTGTCAGTCAGTCTGTCAGTCTTTCGGTCAGGCTGTCTACCGGTCTGTCAGTCAGTCTGTCTGTCAGTCTGTCGGTCAGTCTGTCTACCGGTCTGTCGGCCAGTCTGTATACCAGTCTGTCTGTCAGTCTGTCGATCAGTCTGTGTATCAATCGGTCTGTCAATCTGTCATGTCTGTCAGTCAGTCGGTCAGTCGGTCGGGATTGATAGACAGACGTCTCCCGATCTGCCAGTCAGTCTGTCTACCAGTCCGTCGGTCAGTCTGTCTGTCAGTCTGTCGATCAGTCCGTCTATCAATCCGTTTGTCAACCGGTCTGTCAGTCAGTCTGTCTACCGGTCTGTCGGTCAGTCTCTCTACCGGTCTGTCGGCCCGTCCGCCTGTCAGTCAGTCTGTCTACCGGTCTGTCGGTCAGTCTGTCTACCGGTCTGTCGGCCAGTCTGTATACCAGTCTGTCTGTCAGTCTGTCGATCAGTCTGTGTATCAATCGGTCTGTCAATCTGTCATGTCTGTCAGTCAGTCGGTCAGTCGGTCGGGATTGATAGACAGACGTCTCCCGATCTGCCAGTCAGTCTGTCTACCAGTCCGTCGGTCAGTCTGTCTGTCAGTCTGTCGATCAGTCCGTCTACCAATCCGTTTGTCAACCGGTCTGTCAGTCAGTCTGTCTACCAGTCTGTCGGTCAGTCTCTCTACCGGTCTGTCGGCTAGTCTGCATACCAGTCTGTCTGTCAGTCTGTCAATCAGTCTGTGTATCAATCGGTCTGCCAATCTGTCAGTCGGTCTGTCAGTCTGTCGGTCAGTCTATCTCTCGAACTGTCAGTCAGTCTGTCTACCAGTCTGTCGGTCAGTCTGTCTACCAGTCTGTCTGGCAGTCTGTCGATCAGTCCGTCTGTCAATCCGTTTGTCAACCGGTCTGTCAGTCAGTCTGTCGACCCGTCCCTCTTTCAGTCAGTCTGTCTACCGGTCTGTCGGTCAGTACGTCTACCGGTCTGTCGGCCAGTCTGTATACCAGTCTGTCTGTCAGTTTGTCGATCAGTCTGTGTATCAATCGGTCTGTCAATCTGTCAGTCTGTCTGTCAGTCAGTCGATCTGTCTGTCTATCAATCTGTTTGTCAGTCAGTCTGTCGACCCGTCCGTCTGTCAGTCTGTCGGTCAGCCTGTCTACCGGTCTGTCGGTCAGTCTGTCTGTCGGTCAGTCTGTCTTACAACCAGTCTGCCAGTCAAACTGTCTGCCAGTTTGTATATCAGTCTGTCGACCTGTCCGTCTGTCAGTCTGTCTATCAGTCTGTCTTTCAATCTGTCTATCAGTCTGCCTGTCTGCAGTCAGTCTGTCTGTCAGGCTGTTGATCAGTCTGTCTGTGGGCCTGTCTGTCAGTCTGTCTTTTAATCAGTCTGCCAGTCTGTCTATCTGTCTATCTCTCGATCTGTCGGTCAGTCTGTCTACCAGTCTGTCGGTCAGTCTGTCTACCAGTTAGAAGTGGGCGCTGACCAAAAATTTGCCGGCGGCGGCGCGCCTGGTGGAACTGGTCGGCGCGGCGGCGCCACGCCGCGGCGCGGGTGTTTGTTATATTATAAAGCGATCAAAGGAAGGAAATAAACATTAAAATCAGAAAAATATATATTTTAAAATTTTTGCAATATTTATAATTGTCATGGATGACAATTATTTTGTTGACGCGTGTAGGGCTCAACCGCGATCTTTTAGTGCTCAAAACCAATCCTGCTATTGAAAAAACACGTTCACTCGGCGTACTTATAGCAGGAATTACAAGAATAGTCCTGGCAAGCGCAGCAAGTCCTGGGATCACATATTTCTTCTCTCGCCAATAGGCAAGCACATCTCCGTTCAAAATCTCCACTTATTTGGTCTGTCAGTCGGTCCGTCAGTCTGTCAATCTGTCTGTCAGTCAGTCTGTCGATCTGTCCGTCTGTCTATTTACTAGCTGTTGCCTGCGGTTTCGCTAGCGTTTTGGTCGAAAATTATCCCACGGGCACATTGTAAATATAGCCTATGGCACTCGCGGATAATGTAGCTACCTATTAGTGAAAGAATTTTCAAAATCGGTTCAGCAGATCCAGAGTTTAACCCCTACAACCTCACAAACTTTACCTCTTTATAATATTAGTATAGAATATAGGAGGAGAGGAGATTTATTCTCCTTCTCTTGAAATCAGCCAAAAGCATCGAATAATTACTAAATAAGATTATTCTAAAAGATAGCATAAATGTTAATTTTAAAATGATATAATTATTTGAAATTATACCAAGGAGTTTTTATTCCGTTTCAACTTTTTTTTTCCAAACTTGATTTCATTGCGAGTAATCGATTAGGCTGACTGCAACTTTTTAATCGAATGTTGAATCTTGGGTTTACGGTCAGCACTAAGAGGTTTTACATTATTTCAAGCGCATCTAAGTTACCTATTTTTGGAAGGGTGTAGTGGTATGTAATTTACACATATTTGGCAATAGACTGACGCCATTTTACCGACATCAACACGTTTTTGGAGATATTAACCACAAACTTATCGTATGAAACAGCTGCCGCGACATATTTTTCATTATAAAATCGAATGCTGAAAGTTCACGAAAATTCTTGAATTTCTTGACAATGCGCATCACCCCGCCGATTCAGCTGATGTGTCATGTGTCAAAATTCTGTCGTGCGTAGTGGTTAATTACTCAATACGTCTGCTTATCATCAGTGTAATGTATCTATCAATCTAAATAAAATGAAAGAGAGAGAGAGATAGTCAAGGCAATAAAAAATACGGCAATTTATGCGACATACAGTGTAAACTCCATGTAACATCAAACTCCCTAAAGTGTCGAAATTGTTTGTAGGTGGTACTTTCTAAGTTGCCGAAATTGATAAGAACTGCAGTGGAGCCCGTATTTACCTCGACTGTCGGCATCGTAGGTACCAAAGATTCTAAGAAATTCGTTCTTTTGTTTGTTGTGATTACTTTGCACGTGTTTACCTCAATGTCTAATAAAAAAACTAACAAAAAACTAATAAAAACAGACTTCACAAAAAGACAGACTAATCAAAAAACATCAGACGAAGATAACAGATTTTACACATTAAGCGGTGTTATTTGTGTCAGTTGTAATGTTTGTTTGTAAAATTTATGCGTTATTATTAAATAATACTATAATAGTAGAACTTTTCTTTCCATATAACGACAACTCTCTATAACGCCTGCAAATGCACAGTCCCTTCAGCGTTGTTATATTATAGAGTTTACACTGTATTTTGATATTCGCAAATAAATCAAAGGATCTAGGAGTCTACGATATTTCCCGTTGGAACTAGAATCATGAAATTTGGCAGGAAGTAAGGTCTCACAGCACAAGTAAAGGAAAGATCCGAAAATCGTTAATTTGTAGTTTCATCGCATTTTTTTTTCGCGATTACTAATTTAAATATGCAGTTGAAGAATTGACCGTGACGTACATCGATGTATGGGAGAACACTTTTTCAACTGCAAAGTTGTTTGTTCTTGGGAGAATTCATCCTAGCTACGGAACCCTTCATTGTGTGTGGTCCGACGCACAATGAAGCACTTACCGGGTTTTTTTTAGTTTTAAAATTAAAAGAAAATCATCTCAATAGGTAATAAACAATTTGCTTACCCATTTTTTTCCAAAAAGTTAGTAGTTAGACATTGATCGTCCAAATATAAAAATGATAATGAGAATAAAATATTGTGTGTTGAGGATCGGTTTGCTCTATAAAATAAAACTGGTAAGTACCTAAATATAAAAAAAGAATCATACCTAATAAGAAAGGAAATAATATAATACGAGGCGAATTGAACAGAGTGCATGTTGGATTTTCAACTCTCGGCGCTAAGCATTGCGTTGTAGATCCAGTGCGCGAAAAAATCCCGCGAATAAATTACAAAATCGATTCCTTAGCCGGAGTAATTTTTTCAAGATGTCTTATAGTTTTCTAAAACCATAACACATCACGCCTGTCTCCCAAAGGGGTAGACAGAGACTACTGATCGCCATTGCTCACGATCCTGACATACCTCTTTCGCTTCTTCCACAATCATCAATCGGGTCATTCAAATATTATACTGTATACACTTACTCAATAGGTAATTATTATAAAGACAAACTTACTTTTTATCTTCCGTCATTTTACGAGCATGTCCCCTCAGGCGTTTTAACTTTAGGGATTTTTTTACCTTTCGTTGTTTATATTTATTCCCCATAACGGCTATGTAATGTTATTTATACCTTGTTCACTTGACAAATATAGATAAAGAAGGTCATGAAACACACTAAACAAAAACTATTGGGATAAAATAATTGAATCACGGTTGCGGGACGAACCGACACAGGTCTATTACTGACAAAGGCCGCAGGCGAACTGGGCGACAGTAGGCGGGAATAAGAAAGTGACAGAGTCACTTACTTCCACATGCGAAAAAAGAGAGCGCAATAATGAGCTGGGGCCAAAATAAAACAACGTTAGCGCCAAACCAAATAAAAATTGTTTAAAAATAAATTATGCTATCTATCAAAAATGTCTTCAGTCAGAATTTTTAAATACCTAATACGCACATTTTGAATGCAATTTTGCAATGAAATTAGTTCCGATTTTAGAATTACAGAGAAAATTATAATAAGTAGAGGTCTTTTCGGAATTAAATTCTATCGAGGAAATTTAATCCAATAGTGTTTTCCTTCAGTCTAAGTATTAATCAAATAGTCAATAAACATGTATCGAAAAATTAAATCGATACATGCTGTAATAGTGAAATAAATGGATACGAAAAAGACCCCAATTCATTTTGGTATCGCATTGAGTGCAGTAAAAGTAGCAACTAAATATTTTTTTTTTTACTAACGAATTGTAACTGTGAAGAAGATAAAAAACGATCATCTCATTTTGCGGAAAAATTAAATATTTAGAATTTTAAACACATAGGACCTTGCAGCAAACTTTAAAAAATCGTAATAAATTCAATAACCTACTTATTTACCTTAAACATTTAGTAAAATATGTAAATAGTTTATGAGTTATATGGTATTAGTGTAACCAATAATTTTATATAAAACCTTTTTTCTTAAAGCCTGACATTTTTTTAAATTTCGACTTGTCTCCCTTTTTTGCAAGGTTCTCTTTGGCGATGGAACTTTCAAATTGTGTCCCATACCCTTCACACAGTTACTGTTAAACACTCTCCATGGGTATAACGAAAAAACGGGCTCTATTATTCCATTAATTATTTGTCTGCTGCCTGATAAAACTTATGAAATACTTTTTAGGTTACTGTTCGCACTGGAGCTAGAACGCTCCAATACTAAAGGTCGTCACTACGTCACGGACGGAACGCGCCGGGCAGTCTGCGCGAGCGGCGGCCATCTTAATCGCTTCCTCTTGCGCTTACTGACAAGACGAGACGCGCATGTCGCGCAAAACTATTTCTTCATATAAAAATTATTTTATTCTGTAACAACATGTCAAGTAAACCATGAAACCTAAAAACTGTATTATTGAAATGATCACACCTAACATTTGGAGACCTCGACGTGATCAATATGTACTGAAGAACTATCTATGAAGATGCGACCGCGTGCGCGTGGTGCCAAGAAACGAGCTGAGCCCTAAGACGACCCACTGACCGAGATGACTGCGTGTGCATGCTGATGAGTGACGACGACCCCACCTATCCCTGCAATCCTGTGCTGTAGTGAGTGATGTGGTCAATTCACAGGGAAGTACGCCCAACTTTAGTATGCATAACCTACAGGTCCGATATTCATAATTAGCCGATTTCTGTGCACCATACATACTTAATATACCTACGATCTCGAGTCACTGATATTCCTTGCTTAGTAAGGAGGTACTGATTAAATGACAAGCATACCTGCCTTGCTAGCAACTACTTTTTCTTTCTCTGTCTCGACTCGAGTTACTTTGTTGGAGTCAGATCAAATTACTAACTACTTAATACTTACCTTTTCTTTCTCTGTCTCAAATTACTGATAATTTTTGGAGTCAGATCAATGACAATTATTTGTTTAGTAAGGAGGTACTTATTAAATGACAAGCCTACTTACCTGCCTTACTAGCAAACTATCTTTTCTTTCTTTTGCTTACGGGACCACCCTGGCATTTTCCAGACGCTGTGCTGCCTGCTTCTTGGGTCCCGTTGGAATGCGCTGCTATACTTCACACTACTGCTGCTTGCATCTGCACTGTGTAACCTGCTTTGCTTGTGTGTGAGTCGCTGACTGCACGAGCTGTTGTCGTAGCCATTGTGCGACATATACGGTTTGGCTTTATTTTCTTAACTTTACATGCGGTATTCAATACCAGCATAGCTAATTTCTTGACGGTCTGTTCAGTTATTATAAGTGTTCACTATGTCGGCTGAATTGAAATCTATTATTCAACAACGTGGTACGATAAAGGCCAGAGTAACTATATTTTCTAAATACTTAAATACTATAAAACTTATAGATGCTGACAGCATTCCTAAACAAATACTTGTTGAATCTGAATTAAAACTCTCAAGATTCAAAGAATTGTTGGTACAGTTTGATGATTTAAAAACTAAAATTGAGTGTTTGGATCCTGATCAGTTGGAGGAAAATGACACAATTGAAAGTGAATTTTGCTCTAACATAGCTAAAGCTCAACTATTAATTGAAAGTTTTGCCCCTAATGACATAATACCTGAAAGTAGGAACGGTAATTCAATATCTAGCGGTCAGAATATTAATCAGGATAGCCGTAGCTACAACATTAAGTTGCCTACGATTCAGCTGCCTTCTTTTAATGGAAACTATTTAAATTGGATGGAATTTCGGGACACTTTCGATTCTTTAATCAATAACAATGATACTATTCCTGAAATTAACAAGTTTCATTACCTCCGCTCTTCATTAAAGGAAGGAGCATCTGATATAATCAAGTCAATTGAGTTTACTGCTGCCAATTATAAATTAGCTTGGAATTTACTTACTGAACGCTTTGATAACAAGCGGATACTTACTAATAATCATTTAAAAGCTATCTTGAATTTTGACACAATATCTAAAGAAAATTACAAGTCACTTCGTACTATGATAGATTACTATTCTAAAAATATTCGAGCCCTATCTTCTTTAAATGAGCCTGAATCCCGCTGGGATACTTTACTTGTATATATTATGGTGTCCAAACTAGATGGCGCCACAGGTCGCAACTGGGAGGAACCCAGGAGTACTATTTCTGCTTCACCAACAATTGAAGAGTTCTATAATTTCTTGAGAAATCGTGCAGACGTTTTAGAAACCTTACAGTACAGCAATAATGATGTTGCTAGTAAAACTGAAAAACGTACTTACTCTAAAGACAATAAACAAACTAAATCATTTGTTTCTTCTTCGAACACTAATGAAAAAGGCTGTGTTGTATGTTCACAAGATCATTTATTATATAAATGTGACAAATTTAAAGACATGTCATTGGATGCTCGATTTATAGAAGTTAATAAGCATAAGCTCTGTCACAACTGTTTGCGTCCTGGTCATTACTCTGCTCACTGCAAACATAATTTTTGTAAAATCTGCAACAAAAGACACAATTTACTACTACATAAAACACAGTCCAATAAAAATAAGACAAACTCTGCACCTATTAATACTTCTTCTCCCACATCAGCTCCTCAAGAAGCAAGTTCCTCTCAGACATCTACTATTGCCATGTTTAATCCTGTGTCACTCTCTGTGGCAATGCCTAGGCAGATCCTTTTATGCACTGCTCAAGTGGAATTAATTGATAGCCAATCTTCTAAAACACACATTGTGAGAGCATTACTAGATAATGGAAGCCAGTCTTCATTTATAACTGAAAGAATGCAAAGAAAAATGAATTTAGCTTGTTCTAATACTAATATATCAATTGCTGGTATAAATAATAAGTTAACTAATACTACTAAAAGGTGTAACATAAAACTTAAATCGCGGATTAACCTATTCCAGGCGAATGTTTCATGTCTTTTAGTGCCTGATATTACTGGCATGTTGCCCAGCTCAAGGGTTAACACTTCTGAATGGAATCTTCCCAAATCTATAGAACTAGCAGATCCTACCTACTATATGCCCTCTGAAATTGACTTGCTGCTAGGAGCTGATGCTTATTGGGAAATTGTAGATTCTAAGCAAATTAAGTTAGGGAAAAACAAACCTACACTAATAAAATCTAAACTGGGTTGGCTCATGTCAGGCCCTACCGGTGTGAGCCCTACTACTACAACTAATTCTAACTTTTCTCAGGAAATTAGAGACTCTCTGGCTAGATTCTGGGAAGTTGAGGATATTCCTGCTCTGCCGAATGATAATATTAAGTTTTCCAATGAGGAACAATATTGTGAAAATCATTTTATTGAAAACACTGTCCGCCTGAGTGATGGTAGATTTTGTGTAAAACTTCCATTGCGTGAAGTCCCCAGTGAGGCTTTAGGGGACTCTTATATTATTGCTAAAAGGCGCTTCTTTAACTTAGAAAAGAAACTAAATAAATCTAAAATTAAAAATGAATATACTGATTTTATTAATGAATATCAAAGATTAGGGCATTTAACTGAAGTAAGCCGTCCTAGCTTTGGATATTACATTCCTCACCATGCAGTGATTCGCGATAGCAGTGAAACCACTCGTTTAAGAGTAGTATTTGATGCCTTTTGTAAAACTTCTACTAATAAGTCATTAAATGATATCCAATTTGTTGGACCAGTAGTTCAAGATGATTTAATGGCAATTCTGCTCAGGTTCCGTCATTATACCTATGTGGTGACAGGTGACATTGAAAAAATGTATAGACAGGTTATGATGAGTGAATCACAGCGTCATTTACAGCTGATTCTTTGGAGGGAAGACGAAAGTCAACCACTCAAAACCTTGCAACTCAATACTGTCACTTATGGGACAGCTTCAGCTCCCTATCTGAGTACTAGGTGTCTTATCCAACTCGCAGCGGAGTGTAGTGATGAAGCTGTTGCCAATACTCTAAGACATGACTTCTATGTTGATGACCTGAATACTGGTTCAGACTCAAAATTTCTGTTAAAGACTAAAATTTCAGGAGTGATTGCCAAACTTGCTGAAGGCTGCTTCCCTTTGCGTAAATTTAGAATAAATTCTCCAGATATTTTTGATAGCATACTTACAACTGACCAATCTCAAGACTTTAGTAAACAATCTTCTGTCTTAGGATTAAAATGGTCACCTATCTCTGATACTTTACACTACTCAGTCGAAAATGAATCTATTCCTAAGGTTACGAAACGCTCTATATTGTCGAACTCGTGTCGAATATTTGATCCCTTAGGTCTCTTGTCTGCCTGCACTATTTTTCATAAAATCTTACTGCAAAGGCTCTGGTTACTTAAACTAGATTGGGATGATGAAGTTCCAAAAGAAATTCAAAACTCATGGATAGAATTCTATAATGAAACGCAACATTTTGCTCACATTCAGATACCTAGATACATTTTCTGTAATTCTCCTATTTACATAGAGGCTCACTGCTTTACTGATGCCTCGCAAAATGCCTATGCTGCATGTGTTTATCTCAAATCGACTAATAGTTTAGGCGAAGTTAGCTGTAACTTATTATGTGCTAAATCTAAGGTTTCTCCTTTGAAATCGGAAACAATTCCCCGTCTGGAATTGTTAGGCGCTTTACTTGGTGCAAAACTATACTCTAAAGTATGTCACTCTTTACAAATTAAGATTGCACGCTCAGTGTTTTGGACAGACTCTACTATAGTCCTAGGGTGGTTACACACTCCACCTAAAACTCTTAAAACTTATGTAAGCAATCGGATTGAACAGATTCGAGAATTAACTGACATAACTACATGGCGTCATGTACCTTCTGAACATAATCCTGCTGACATGGCTTCCAGGGGCATTCAACCACGTCTTCTTCATGATAATACTCTTTGGTGGCATGGTCCTTTCTTTCTGACCAAGTCTGAACATGAATGGCCCCAATCTAAATCTACTCCTTCTAGTTTACCTGAAATAAAAATAAGATTAAATGTTAAAACTATGTCTAGTGACATCATACCCTTTGAAAAATATTCTAAATTATACAAACTACAAAGAATATTTGCTTACGTACTGAGATTTATGAATAACATTAAAAAATCGAATACTAAATTAAATGGTGAACTTACCTGTTCTGAGTTAAATAACTCACTGGTACTCCTAGCTAAAGCATCACAGAGAGAATGTTTTTCACTGGAAATTCACTCACTTGAAAATTCTGACAAATTAAATTCTAAATCACGAGTTCTATCTTTAAACCCTTTCTTGGATCGACACGGTGTCTTGCGTGTCGGTGGAAGGATTGACAATGCATCTCACTGTCCCTATGAAAAAAGGCATCCCATACTGCTAGACCCCAAACACACTTTCTCAAAACTTTTATTTGAGCAAGAACATCTTCGTCTCCTACACTGTGGCCCTCAGCAACTGTTAAATACTATTCGTGAGCAATTTTGGCCTACAGGTGGGAAAGTATTAGCTGCAACTACTGTCAGAAAGTGTGTTCGTTGTCAGAGATTTAGAGCTAAGCCTTTAAAACCCATAATGGGTAATCTACCGGAATCTCGTGTAACTCCTGCTCCACCATTTGCAACTTGTGGCACTGATTTTGCAGGACCCTTTTTAATTTTAAATAGAAAGGGTCGCGGTGCCAAGACTTCCAAGTGCTATTTATGCATATTTGTATGTTTCAGCACGAAAGCTGTACACTTGGAGGTCGTGAGCGACCTGAGTAGCGATGCCTTCATTTTATGCTTGCGTAGATTCATTGCACGAAGAGGTAAACCTCACACCATTTACTGTGATAATGGAAAAAACTTTGTAGGAGCTTGTAACGAACTGAACAGACTGCTCAACGAAAATGAACGTTCAGTTAGCGACTTCACGAGCAAAGAGGGTATAACTTTTAAATTCTCTCCTGTGTATGCACCGCATTTCGGCGGTATCTGGGAAGCAGGAGTCAAGACAGCCAAATATCATCTAAAACGAATAGCGGGTAACTCTAGTTTAAACTTTGAAGAATTATACACTCTATTTGCACAGATTGAGGCTATTATGAATGCCCGGCCTATTACTTCTATGTCTGCTGATCCTTCCGATCTGTCAGCACTTACACCGGGACACTTCCTTGTGGGTCGACCATTGACCTCACTACCTTCACCTGTTATCCAAAAGGCAAGCATCAATCGATACCAGCTGATTGAGCGCTTGAGACACCACTTCTGGTCCCGATGGACAAAGGACTACTTATCCACTCTACAGCAACGCGTCAAGTGGCAACGTGCACAAGACCATGTTCGTGTTGGCGACCTGGTCCTCATCCGAGACGATCAGCTGCCACCTATGAAGTGGCTCATGGGCCGCATCATCAAGCTGTACCCAGGAGCTGACGGCGTATGCAGAGTGGTTGATGTGAAGACTGAGAACGGCGTCATTCATAGGCCCGTCTCAAAATTATCCTTACTAGATTCCCAAGAGCTCCTTGGGGAACATGTCCCCAAGGGGGGGGAGGATGTTCGCACTGGAGCTGGAACGCTCCAATACTAAAGGTCGTCACTACGTCACGGACGGAACGCGCCGGGCAGTCTGCGCGAGCGGCGGCCATCTTAATCGCTTCCTCTTGCGCTTACTGACAAGACGAGACGCGCATGTCGCGCAAAACTATTTCTTCATATAAAAATTATTTTATTCTGTAACAACATGTCAAGTAAACCATGAAACCTAAAAACTGTATTATTGAAATGATCACACCTAACAGTTACTAAAGTCAATTTTATGAGATTGCGATAATGAAAGCTATACGAAGTGTGTTTCCTCATCGTAAAAGGTTACAATAGTTTATTCCGGAAAGCAAGCAACTTAAAATAGAACCCAGTGTTAAAAACAGACACGTATCCAGGTGCGCTGGTCCATCTCGTTTGCCTATTAAATTCATCCAAAGTGATGATGAGCACGAATCCGATTGGCGATAACACGAAATTCAACAAATACTTTAAGAGTCAATGGTTAACAAAAACAGATTTTGCTAAAGTTTGCAGCTTCGGCCATCATAGCAACCTTGGTATTGGACGAAATGAGTATTCATCGTCGTGTGGAATGGGACGGACGCAAATTTCATGGATACGTTAATATGGGTACGGAAGTTGAAGGTGATTACTTGGCGGAAGTGAAAGAAGCCTTGGTATTACGGTAACTGCGATTAACAGAAACTTTAAAGTTTTGTTTTTTTTTCGGGTAGATGGTGTAAGTAGAGAACAGCGCTCCGACCTCGTTACATTTTGCTTGGAATTAATTTACAAGGCTTGCGTTAGAATAGTTGCTCTCACTTCTGATGGGTGTGCAGCGAATATTTCTAAGGCAAAACATCTTGGCTGCTCTTTTGAAGAACAAAATGTTAAGTTTGAACATCCTGTTACCAATGAACTAATAGTTGAAGTCTTAGATCCAAGCCATATGATAAAATTACGACGAAACACATTCGAGATGTACAAAATTATAATAGACCAGGATGGTATTAAAATTCAATAGCAACGATGAATGTAGTTGAACTCAATAAATTGACGACTCGAATGGCGCGCGGTTGCGAGGCTGCCTTACGTTCTTAGGGTCCCGGGTTCGAATCCCGGTAGGAGCAAATGTTTGTGTGATGAGCATGGACGTTTGTTTCCGAGTCATGGATGTTTATATCAGGGGCGTGCCGTCCATAGAGGCAATTAGGCCTAGCCTACCCTACCATTCCTACCAACAACGCAACAAATGCATTTATTATAACTATATTAATAAAAAATAAAAAACTCCTGTTATAATACTTATAGCAACTTGTCGCAGCCGTGTGACGTAACTGATAAATACTACGACGTTCGCTCCCGGCCGTTTAGGCAAGGCCGCAGCCGGCCTAATTTCCATTGATAAATTTACGCACACTGATCGTTATTTTCGTGTATATGTACGGCACACATAGTAAATAGGGGCGTAAACTCCTGCGAGTGTAGCTGGCTAGCTGGCCACTGATTGGCTGCCCCACAAAGTATTATCCGGCTAAAACGGTATGCAGTGATGCAATTATATTTGGTAGTGTTTTTTTATCGACAAATTAACAATTGTATTTTTCTTAGAAGCCATATTTGTTTCATGTGACTAGCAAAATTTATTTCGCGATCTTCAGTGTTTTGATTTTTATAATATCTGACGTTTGTAATTCGTTTTGAAACGTATAGTAGTGTAAATATTATTTGTTGTATTTGTTTATTAACTTAGAAATGGTGTTCTGTTGTGAAGTTTGCGCTTTTAGTGTGTATGTTAAAAGTTAAAAACAGTAAGTATTCACAATCGTTTAATGATAAGATTCAAGTTGTGTCCAAAGAAAGATGTGTAGGTACCCGAATTACGAGAATTAACCTAAAATTCATCGTCATTTCAAATTAATCTTTCTTCTGTTTGCATTGTCAGTAAATCGTGATTTGAACCTTGATTAATGCAGAGTTCTTGTATTTATAACTTTGGTTTTAATAGGCTTATTTTAATGGTTTGTTTTTCAAATATTCCAGTCAGAAAACTCTACCTTTTTTTTGTTTACAGCGCTCTCTGTTTTATTTTTTAGAATTTTTTGTAGCGGAGCGACATCCTTCGTTCTTGTATTGACAGAATTCCATTGAAATTCCTGATATTTAAGCTAGATGGCGTTGTTTCTCATAAGTGAATATATCAATAGATGTGAGTACTTTGAGGGTCATCTTAGCGTGGCTGGCCTGCCTTCCGCGGAGAACCACTGCACGCCACTGGTTTATATGTATAATAAGTATGTATTTACAAACAAAAAAGTATCAATGTAGTAGTATCAACTATCTGGTGTCCACGACACAAGCCTCGTTGCTTAGTGTGGCACCTAGATGGCGCTGTGTGTAATGTCCAGCGATATTTATATTTATAAACTACAATACGACGAAATCTTTCATTTAGCATGTACATTACGAGACCGCCATATCAACTTTCAAAACGAACGAATGAAAGTCAAGTTAGCCACCCAACTTTTTATACAATTCTCTTTTTAATTCAATCGGTAATACATTATTGCTCAGAAATGTCTCCGCAAGCAGCATCCAATGCAAGCAACTTGTTTGCAAAGATGATGTCATACTTGCATGCAAGACTTGCCTAATGAAATCGCGCCTTTAAAGCAACTTATTTGCAGCCGCCAGCCACAGTTTATTAGGAAAACATGCTGTCAGTATTCACTCATCAATGAACGCGAAGCCGGAATGGAAAATCATTATGAAGCAATTCAATAGTCTAGTAATGGTCGCCGCTCACCTGAACGACTCAACCTAGAAGCTCAGCAGGCCTAGCCAAGTTACAAACGTTTCGTATCTATTCTCTTTCTACAATTGTTAACGCCTCGGCGCAAGCGATTGTAGAAAACGCTAACTTGGTAGCCAACTTGACACGACTGAGTCGATCGCTCGTTCTACAATGAACTTTGATAAAACCTATACTTTAGTCTATGGCGAGCGTTCCAACAAACGTCAAACTAACGTCAAGGTCATAGTTGTGTACTTAGTGCGCGAGCTCACGTTTTGTTTTGGATTGTTAAGAAAGGAATAATTCTCTAATAATTGTCTAACGTGTTAAAAAAGTAAGCGAAATAAGGTGCGAGTTCTACATATAATTAGTTGATTATAATATATCAAGTGCGGAATGTAATTTTAACCATTACTGTCACTCGAAATAATATGATATCGTGGATTTGAATAAAAGATACCTTAAATGAACAACTTTTATAGGATGGAATCTAGATCTCGAGCAAGCCCGGAACAGTTCGCAGCTTTATTAGAATTTATGGAAAGGTACTTACGTAAGTTAGTTATTTCGTAATCTTCCTTAGTTAAAATCTATCATAATTGGGCACTTGAAAGTTAGAAACGTAAAACTAATACTACTACTTACGACACAATCAAAACAATTGTGTTTGATTTATCAATAGACCCTTTGTTTCTCTGAAATGATAAATACAGTCCAAAATTCTGGTAAATAAACAAAACACTTCTCGGTCTCAACACGGCTGGCTCATATAGGCGCCATTTTTTTATCGTTTTCTCTTGGGTCTCGGCAATCGCTCGGCTGGCGTTCATAAACTTCGACATCGTTTCGTTAGCGCTTGTCAAAACTGTGACTTGGCTACGATTTATATGGGATGTAGCGTTCAACGTTGTAGAAAGGATCACATTTCATTCTATCATTTCGAACGATGTAAACTTGTCTACGAATTTACTATTCGTTTGTTTAGACCACGTGACTTAACGCTAAGATGACGTCATTCCCATACATTTGATTAGTTTTCTATTAGCGTTAACGATTGTAGATTGTCAACTTGGCTAAGCCTGCAGCTGGTTGTAACGGTAGATGTGTCACCGACCGGTCTTATTGCAATTTTGTCACAAATTGAAAACAACGTAGAGAAGCTTATCGCGTTTATGTCGCGCTCACTTAATGCAGCTGAGAAACGGTATAGCCAGATCCAGAAGGAGAACAGTTCCTATCCTTGGAGGGCTTAAAAAAGGCTGTTACGCGTGA
This sequence comes from Eugnorisma glareosa, assembly GCA_947578425.1. NCBI lineage: Eukaryota > Metazoa > Arthropoda > Insecta > Lepidoptera > Noctuidae > Eugnorisma > Eugnorisma glareosa. The sequence goes on along the minus strand of OX387967.1, from coordinate 8,638,469 downwards.
TGACGTAATATCAACAGTCGTCGACTATGTTTTAAATGGATGTACCACGTAATATATGAGACGCTTTAATTCAAGTTTTTTTAGCCACCGTATGGAATTACCGATTGGAAACAATTGCCTTTTAAGAGACCATAAATTAATTATAGCCAGAAGTTTACAAAAAAATAGTTTTAGATGTATTGCACAAAGGTCATTTTGGGGAAATCAAAATGAAAGAAGAGGCTCGCAACAGATTTTGGTGGCCGGGTATGTCTGTCACGATCGAGCATTACGTCGGCGCGTGCGCTGTGTGTGCATCGCTGCGTGCCTCACCCCGCGCGCCCCACCTACTCTGTGGTCATATCCGACACAGCATTAACATTTTATAATGCTATAGGAATTCCATTCATTCCACTAAGAACAGATCACCTGCCGAGGTATTATTTGGCCACAAATTAAGGTGAAGGGTAGAATTTATTGAAACCTACCAATTCAGCACCATCCGACCAAGGCACTTGATAAGTTGTTAAAATTGAACAGTGTTTGCAGAGTAACCATTACCACGGGAATCGGAAATTGTCGTTCCGTATCGGTGATAACGTTTTAGTGAAACAGTACAAACAGCGGTCAAACGGTGAAAAGGCACGCCAATCAGTTGCTATAGTATAAGGGACAGGAAGATATCGTGGCAGCATCAGACGCTGTGACTGGCACAAGTCTCGAGCAGTTTTCAGCTGGCTACCAGTCACCGAAAGAGGTTGAAGCTGTGGGGCTAGCACACGCTTCCGAAGACACTCAACTTCAAGACAACTGAGGCGCAGATGGTCACGCAGACGCACAGTGTGATAAGATTCCGGTTTTTGTGTCATCGTGTTTTTGTTGAGTTAATCGATAGAATCTAGAATTCCAACGATTAGAGTAAAACTCCGGGTTCGCTAAGACATGAGCTTTTTTTTAAAAAAAAATGTCAAAGTTTCGATATATCCGACTCTTGAAAAATGAAAAAAAAATCATTATAATTTAATGGAAGTACAAGTTACCGAATTTATTTATTCTATCGAACAATGGTATAATAGCCGACCGTTCTACCAATTCCTGTTGCATTAATATGAATGGGTCGAGAGATATGATTTTTTTTCTCATTTTTCGTTTTCATTTTTTTATTCATCTAAACCGCCGTAGTAGGTGGTCATTCCTACATCAAAAAATTGCTGATACTTTCTATTATGTGTAGTATTAATCCCAAATCCTAATTCATTGGTTTCCAGGAGTTATTGAAAGTTTTAGTAATATCCGAAATATCCGCACTTTAGGGCTGCCACTTCAACCAAAACATAATTTGTTTATTTTTATTAAGTTTTAGCTTCCTTATCACGACCATAACAAGATATCATTATTTTGTGGCTTAGATGGCAAAGATTGAGTAATTTTATAAAGGAAATTAAAAAACAAATGGAGAAATTGGTATCATGTTGACTGATACACCTTTTTTGGAAACCGTCTATAAATTCTAACCGAAAATAGTAAATAAAAGAAAATCCTTTCCGATGTCTCTTAAGTATGTCAATCAACATTAAACTTGAGTAATAAACATTTTAGACAATTAATTAAAATATTTTTAGTCGATTTAGTTCTTTTTATTATTAATTTTACAATTCTTTTAAATCAATTTTGTTTTACTTTTTGATTTTACAACTTATTTTGAATCAATTTTAGTATACTTTTATATTTTACAATTCTTTTAAATCAATTTTATTATACTTTTTGATTTATAACGATTCTTTAGAATAATTTTATTTTTATTTTTTTTTATCTTCATGAATTTTATTATACAGGGTTAGTTTCCAAAGACCAGCCAAATTCTCAGATATAATGCAGTACATCATTCTGAGTCCCCCCACATAGCATTTTTTCTTCGGTTATTAAAAAAAAAATCAGCTGTTTCCTACAAAAGCGCAATACCTACACGGTCAAAATGTATGGAACAGCTGTTTTTTTTTTTAATAACCGATGAAAAATTTCTATGTGGGGGGGCTCAGAATGTCGTACTGCATCATATCTGAGAATTTGGCTGGTCTTTGGAAACTAACCCGGTATATTACCTATCTAATTATTTTAAATCAATTTTCATCATGTTTTTACATCAATTTTATTGATTTTTGACATATGATACGCTGAGAATGCGCCCCTGCATAAATTATTTACGTCTGCACTTACGTTATTTATATACATTATGTAACTATATTTATTGAAGTATAGTTTTTGCTATAAAGCAAAATCAATGGTTGTTCCATCTGGAGTTGGAACAATTTCAGGGGACTGAGCCAGTCAACCTTTATACCGTAACTGTACTCTGCACTTCAACAACCTCAGTAAGGCGTGACTGAGGTATGTCGTGCAAAACTACGGCCGGGGGGCTTGCCTTAACTGGCCGGCCCGCGAGAAGGAACACTCTATAAAACCCGACAGAGAAGTCGTTTAAACCCTACGGATATCTGGCGACCTCCGTAGTATGTAGCCTTGCCCCCGGAATGGGCGTCACCCAAGGGTGGACTTTCTATCGACCCTACTCGTGGGAACAACAATGGAAACTAATCAGAAACTAACAAATAAACCTGGAATTTCAACACAGACGACTATAGCATTGCCAATTGACACCGATTCAGACGACGAGATGTTTTCAACTAACCAACAGAGCCCTAACGATGCGTATCAACAGGCAGATGACCGTGAAGGACATTCTTCTGGTACAAAAATACTAACTCGAATGGAAGCCTTTAAGCTGTTTAAGGGTAAAGCAAAGCAGCTGCCGCTTTCCGAACGAGTGAGTATGGTTGTCAATTATTTTGGCTCTGAATATCAACTTTCACAAACTGACGAGGAGTTGAAACAAACACTTTCAGGGTTTTTATCAAAGAGTCAAGATTACTTTAAGCGTTGTAAGTTTAACGAGTCCTATTTTATTAAAAAAAAACGACATTGGCTTAGTGGTACTCTTGTTAGTGGTCATTTGATATCAGTCCTTGATAATGATGAAACTTCATCAGCAACGATTTCTAATGACGAATCTCTATTTTCTCCGAAATCTAAGAGGTTTATGGCTTTAAGCAGAAGCCAACAATATAGATCTAAGCGAAAACTTTCGGAAGCTTTAGACAACGAACCAAATGTCCAGAAAATACAAGCGTTTGTACGATCTATTAAAATCGGAGGACAAAATCTGCCACATTCATCTGCTAAAGATTTAGAGACACTATTATGTCTATGTCTATGTCTAGAATCTGAGATTGCTTTAACAGAAATTCTTAAAAAAGTTCAGACTTCTTCAGAACCATGCACACCTGTCGAAGCTCTGGCTATGATAACTGATAGAAATATGTCCGTAGAAACATACAGTGCAATTCGATTAGATCTTAAAAGACGTGGATTTGATGCATACATATATCCCCCGTATTATAAAATACAAGAGGCTAAAAAAACCTGTTATCCTGACCAAGTTCAGGTGTCTGAAAGAGAAGCATCTATGCCTCTTCAAAGTTTAGTCAACCACACTTTTACTCAGGTGATTAAATTATGTGATGAAGTCCTCATTAACTACTGTACCAAAAAAAGCTTTCAAGCAGTAAATTGCAGTTTAAGGGGTACGCAGGTCCTCACCGGACATGGTTGTTTCGGGAGGTTCCTGCACCTAATCGGGCGGGAGGAAACGCCCGGGTGTCACCACTGCGAGGATCGACCGGAGGACACGGTGGAGCACACTGTGCAGGTCTGCTCCGCTTGGGCGGAGCAACGCCGTGTCCTCGTAGCGGCGATCGGCGGCGGCGACCTCTCGCGTCCGGCCCTGGTTCAATCCATGGTCCGGAGCGAGACGGAATGGGACGCCGTCACCTCCTTCTGCGAAGCAGTCATGCTAGCGAAGGAGGTGGCGGGACGTGAGAGGGAGAGAACCTTACGTCCCAGCCGCCGCGGGAGACGCACCGGGCGTCGGGGGCCACGTGGTGGCTCCCGGCCACCGTAGACGCGGGCCTGTGGACGGTGAGCTATGGGCTAGCTCGCCGTCCGTCCGTCTTATGACGACAGGCCGTGTCGACGGCGCGTTCGTGTTCCACGCGCGCCTCAAAGAGAGTCAGCAAACAGGAAGGGGTCCGTAAGGGCCGACGCCTGCCAGGGTTGCGGGACTGTTCGAAAGAGACACCGCGGCCCTGGAACACAAAGGGCAAAGGAAGGAACATGGATGGGTGGTTTTAGTCAGTAGAAGTCTGACACTCCCTCCTGCTCAGCCCAGAGCGGGAGGGGTTATTTGATGATTTCCCATCCGTAAAAAAAAAAAAAAAAAAGGGGTAACTGGGGCTTTGATGGAAGCACTGAGCAATCTTTATATAAACAATCATTCTCAGATGCAGAAGGTGACGAAAATAGTATTTTTGCGACGACATTTACGCCATTGCAGGTTGTCACTAAAGACAGCAATGATGTTATTTGGATAAATCCTGCACCGTCATCTTTTCGTTACTGTAGACCGTTACACTTGCAGTATAAAAAGAAACGAAAGAATTAATTATTTTGGAGAAACAGTCTATTCAGGATCAAATACAAAATCTTACCCCCATTATAACTGAAACCTCGAGAGGGCATACAATAAAAGTTATTGAATATGAATTATACTGTGCAGCTATTGATGGGAAAGTCCTGAATGCAATTCTTTGTACGCCATCTTAGTTACGTTGCTCATATTGCGATTTGACCTCATCCCAATTCAACGATTTAGAGTTAGCATTCTCCAAACCAGTAATAGAAGAACGTTTGGTGCATGGCATAAGTCCACTTCATTCTTGGATAAGGGCCTTAGATTTTTTATTAAACCTGGGATATAAAGTAGAGGTTTAAAAATGGAGGATCCGTCAAAGGTCAGAAGAGAGCCGATTAGTCGAGGACCGTACAAAAATAGTCCAGGCTAAAATCAGAGAAGAAATGGGACTTTTGGTAGATGTTGTCCGTCCAACTTCAGGGACCACTAACGACGGAAACACTGCACGCACTGCTCTTTCTGATAAAAACCGAGGAACTTTTGCAAACATTTTGAACATTGAACAGTGGCTATTAGATGGATTATATGTTATTTTGACAGTTTTGTCTAGTAACCTGCCAATTGACCCTGAAAAATTCGCAACTTTTTGCAAAGATTTGGCATACAAATATGTTGCGAAGTATGGATGGCATCCAATGACTGTCACGCTTCACAAAATTTTAGTACATGGGTCGAAAATTATAGAAAAATCAAATTTACCTATTGGCATGCTCTCTGAACAAGCGGCTAAGTCACGCAACAAATTTTGGAGGTTTGACAGAGAGCACCATACCAGAAAAACATCTCGTGAAGCAACTATGTTTGACCTTTTTCACAGAGCTTTAGTCTCATCGGATCCAATTATCTCTGATTACAACCTCTTAGAGAGAAAAAAAAAGGGCTAAAAAAATTCCATTGCCACCGGCCGCATTGTCTTTATTGAGACCTGTTAATTAACAAAATCTAGCCATCGATGATTATTCTCATGTTGAATTAATTGTAACTAACAATGAAGATGAATTTTAGTTCGGTTAGCCTACATAATATTTTACAAATTCATATACATTTTCCTTTCGTATAGCCAACTCCATATTAATTATTAAAAAGTATTTAAAACACCTTCTTTTTTTCAGATAAAATATATTCTTATTGGTTTTTTTTTTCGGATACATGAAAGTGACACCCCTAACGAAAATTTTGAACATCCAGTAACTCCTGGAAACCAATGAGTTAGGTTTTGGGATTAATACTACACATAATAGAAAGTATCAGCAATTTTTTGATGTAGGAATGACCACCTACTACGTCGGTTTAGACGAATAAAAAAATTAAAACGAAAAATGAGAAAAAAAATCATATATCTCGACCTATTCATACTAATGCAACAGAAATTGGTAGAACGGTCGGCTATTATACCAGTATTCACTAGAATAAATTCTGTAATAAGTACTTCCTTTAATTTTTTTTTCATTTTTCAAGTGTCGGATATTGCGAAACTTTGACACTTTAAAAAAAAAAAAACTCTCGTCTTAGCGAACTCGGAGTTTTACTCTAATCGTCGGAATTGTAGACTCTATCGATTAACTCAATATAAACACAAAAACCGGGATCATAACACACTGTGAGACGCCACCTATGATCACTGATAGCGATAAACCTAGGACATTCGCAGACTGAGGCGACTGCTAGGTCTAAACGTCAAAGAACCTCTGTAGATTATAGGAAGTTTTTTAAATAAAGGTAGAGGAATGTTATGGTAGCTTATTCGAATTTTATATTCCATCAAAGTGGGTCTGGGTAATGGACTTTTGTGCAGTGTTTGGTCCGACTGCTGCGCCAGTCGAATAAACGTCGGCGGCTCCTCTACCTTCCAAAACCTCTCGAGAACCTACTCGAGTCTGGATGCTAGAAGTCCGTAGTTTTGAACTGATGTACTTCCTCTCAGAGATATGTCACTCATTGAGTCAGTATGGGATCCCATGATCACATGACCAAAGCAAATCCCATATGCAAAGAGTCCTGGAATATTTAATGAAATCTTAGAACCATAGAATACATCATTTAATATATCCGTACCAAGTATGAGATCAACTTCTTGTGATTGGTCAAAGTTCTGATCTGCCAGGATGATATTATTATTATCAATTAAATGCCTACAGCAGAAATGAGATGAAGGAATCGCTGCAGAGATAGTATACATGACTATAGCTACTGTACTGATGATAGGTACTACTTTACCTATTGGTTTCATAACTAATTTTGATAATGTACCAGGTAAATCATTCTTCTGATGTCCTACTCCATATATCTCGGTGCTATTAGACTGTTGGTGCAATTTCAATTTATTTACCAATGATTGTGTGATGGCTGAGACACTTGCCCCTGTGTCTAATAGAGCTCTAGCTTTATAATAACGTCTATCCCTCCCTTTGATTCCTACCACTGCTGTTGGACCGAAGGTTTTAGGTAATGGACACTTGATAGCACCAACAGTTGACTTGTCTCATTCCAAGTCTGGGCTCAGCCTTAAGCCATATCGGAGTTCGTTGAATTGCGCCTGTGCCTGAGCAGCTCTCTCACTAACCCTTGGCGGGGCTGTTGATGGGCAATGGGCTGATATTCATTGCCACTTGTGTTGACCGCCCGAGGTGGTGATGACCGGCCACCTTGATTTACTTGAGATGGCTCGGATGCTGCTACAGCATGAGTGTCTGCTCCTTCCTTCCCTGATCCCTTGGGTTCGAGACAGATAAGTGAGTTAAGTTCCTTTGAACCGCAATGGTAACATCAGTTTGGATGTTGACATTCTTTTGCCTAGTGCTTCCGCAAGCACTTGAAACAATGACCCGATTTCCTCGCCCACGACTTCACTGACTGGGAGCCAGGTGTCTGAATGAATCACATTTGTACAATGTATGATTTGACCGATTTGTAGACCGATTGATCGCAATATGAACATGTAATTGAAGTCACCTGATATGAATGACGTGATGATTCCACCTTCCGCGGCGCTGATGAAGACACCCAGACATTCGAGGGTGACGTGGCTGGAGTTCCCCTTCCAGGTAATGATCGTCCACGATGTGAAGTTGATGGCCTGGGTGCCCTGACCCAAGTCGGCTCGCTGACAGCTTGAAACAAGCGACACTGCTCATCCAGCAGCTCGATGAGCTTTTCGAGAGTAGGCAAGTCATCCCTAGATTTACCATACCGCTCCTCGAACAAGGACCGGATCCTCACCGGTAATTTCTGTAACATGAGATACAATATGAAATATGACCATTCTTTGATCGGCACCTTTAGTCCCGCTAAATCCTGAAAAGATTCCCTGAGCAGATCAAAGAAGTCTTAACGGAGTGAATGATTTGGTTGAATGACCGGTAAATTGGTGATTATGTCTAGATATGTATAAGCGGACGGTGATTCTGATATCTAGTTTTGAGCAAAGTGAGAGCCACCTCATAATTACTCTCATCCATTGGTAGCTGTCTGATGATAGAGAGTGCTTCGCCCTCGAGTGACGCTCTGGGATAGTAATACTTTTCTGCATCTGACATGTTTTGACGGTCGTGGACATTGGTCCACGACCAATCAAACTCATGATTGGAAGAGATCAGAAAATGGGACCCAATCGATCATCTTGCCACTGAATTTGGGAATCTCAATTAATGGTAACCTAGCCCTGACTTTCCTTTGACACACCTGGGGTAGTCTCCTTCCCTGGAGAACTCACCTCGTGACACAGCTTCTGCTCCAATTTAATGAGAAGCTTATTGACCTCTGAGAACTGAGCATTATATTCACTAAGTTCTTCACTTGAACATTCCTAAATTCCCACGAACGCCTCGTAGGCGTCTATGAACAAAGTATAATATTTATCAAAGTGCCGTTTGGCAACTGAGGCTGCAATAGTGGTTTCACTGTCCAATATTGTGTTACCAAAATCGAGAAGCATACGATGCTTTGATATGAATTGAATTTTAACCGGTTTACTAGCCATTATGACGCTTTACCACCTTGAATTTAACTAGTAAACAAATAATTCCCAATAATTGTTATTGATTACAATGATATATCAATAAAGTGACAGATTGAATAACTTGAATAACTTAAGTTTCTTGCCGGTTCTTCTCCAACCCGAACCTTGCACCTTTTTGTCGACGTTTTATAAGTGCCCATTTAGGCCTATGTGAAATAAAAATATTTTGATTTTGATTTTGACATTGAAAACTTTGAGTTTGACAATTCCTAAGATGAATGAGAGACTGACATAGATATAGAGACTGATTTGAATAAGTAATAGAGATGAGTCCGATATCATGTCACATGTAAAAATCATCGATATTTTAAAATCATTTCATCATGCAATGACAAAGACAAAATCATCAATGCTTAAAAATCATTACAAGAATGACAATTAACGCGAACTTCGGTGATTCGGATCGGACGGTATCGGGCCGTCTCGGGCGCAGCGGGCGGTGTGACTGTGAATTGCGACGTTGCGAGACTGCGCGATCGGCGATACTGGACTGGAACTCACATGTTTCCATAAAATGAACGGGGCTGGGCGCACGGAACGGCAACAATGCTTTCACTTGCATTGTTTATGTTTGCGTGCGAAATGCGCGGCAAATCACGAATGCAATTTATCTAGCATTTAGTATTTCGTGAATCATTGTTTTGGATAGACGAGGACGAACAACCACCCTAATTTAATTTTACGCGTACGAAATACGTAGTGTAATGTGTTGACTCGCTATAATTAAATTGGGTTTACATACGTTATAGTGAATTTAGTTCAGTGAAGTGTATTTATTATTTGATTTTATAACCAAGTTGGGTGTGCCTACTTACTTATTATATTTTTCTATCAGGCAAGAAACGTTTAGTGTTATGTTCTCAGTTTGTACCTAAATAGGTATTAAAAAATGGCTTCAACTTTAAGAAAAACATCCAACGTATGGGTACATTTTGACATTGAATCTGTTGGTGAGAAAACAGCAGTATGTAAATTGTGCAGGGTTAAATTATCCTATAAAACTTCCTCTACAAATTTAAAAAAACATATTTTAAGAAAACACCCTACGGCTGAAATTCAAGATGTAAGGAGGAATATGATGCAACAACACATTTCAGAACAACCTTTGGAACAGGAAGCTGGCCCTTCTAATCCAGCAGGATCTCAAAATCTTTCGTCTGTTGGTGCTTCTTCTGCTGGTGACTTAGCCGAGGGTCATCCATTGCCACGACCACGCGTTATTCAGCAGGCTTTAGTTCGACAAACTACAATTGCTCAATTCACCCAAAGAAAAAAAATTACAGCATCTGAACAGGAAAGGTTAAATAGACTGCTAATGAAGTTGTTCATATTAGATTTTCAACCATTCAGCATTGTGGAAGACAAGGGCTTTGTTGAATTTGTTCATGGTTTAAATCCCATTTACCAGCTACCTAGTCGTAAGTACCTTTCAAACACTTTACTGCCATCAATGTACGAGCAAGTTTTGAATGAAACAAAAACAAAAATTACTGAAGAAGCAAAAAGTGTATGCCTTACGACCGACTGCTGGACATCAAAAGCAAATGAGTCATATATGACTCATTACTTCGACCAAAACTATATTTTGAAGTCTCTTCTACTGCAGTGTGAAGTCCTCCACGGACATCATACCGCCATAAACTTAGCAGCTCAATTAAGAACATGTGCATCGACTTGGAACATTAGTGACAAAATAACCATTGTTGTGTCTGACAACGCGAGTAATATAGTTTCAGCTATCACGAATGAGCTGAATTGGCGCCATTTTGGGTGTTACGCACACAGTTTAAATTTAATTGTGAAGTGAAAGTCCCCACCGAAACCGGAAGTGGACCCGGCCGCCATCTTGGATTTGAATCTCTTCTATAATTATCCTCTACTCACCTGGTGGAGTTACACATAATCGCAAAACATACCCCTAACCCATCTCCCACCCATTCCGAGAAACGACATGTCAATCAGTGAGTGGCTTTGTAGTTTTATATAAATATAACTGGTATTTGCGTGTTGCGCGAGGTGCAAGCACCTCGCGTGCTTTGTCCTTGGTAGATGTTTCACTTTTAAAACCCATTAGTAAAAATGTCAAACATAACCTTATAGTCTTTCACTTTTCAAAGTCTAGTGAAATGCCAAATAAAGCCCAAAAGGACCCGAAAGGTTTCCACTTGATTAAGCTTTTAAATGTAGTAAAAGTCCAGAGAAAGCCTAGGAAAATCTATTATTGTTGTTTGAATGAACTTGTACAATTAACTAAAACTTAAAAATGATGTGAGTATTATGTACTTTAGCACCATCGAAAAACGATACTCATGATGGCAAAAATTGTTAATTTTTGCAGTCACCATCTTTGATTTTGATTTTAACCTCAGTAACGGCTTTAGCATCCCCGAAAACCATGAAAACGAAACCCATGATGAAAAGTTTGAAAATTACAGTAACGGCCATCTTGGATTTTTGTTTTGATCTCAGTATCGGCTTTAGCATACTCGAAAACCATGAAAACGACTCCCATGATGAAAAATTAGAAAATATGGCAGCCGCCATCTTGAATTTTGATTTTGACCTCACTATTGGCTTTAGCATCCCCGAAAAACATGAAAACGACTCCCATGACGAAAAATTAGAAAATAATCGCAGCCGCCATCTTGAAAAGTGGATTAAATGTTGATAATTTGCAACAGACGATCACCAAAATGAAGACTATTGTAGCTTTTTACAAACGTAGCGCTTTGGCCACGGAAAAGTTTGTAAAATATCAAATTCAACAATCAGAGGCGAAAATAGCAAAAAAACTTACGCAATCTGTGGAGACTCGGTTGGACTCTGAGTTTCATATGCTGCAACGGTTTGTTGAACTTAGAGAGGCTGTAACTGCAACACTTCCACTCAGCAACTTTAAAGGTACATATCTTGAAGAAAATGATTGGATAATTATTCAAGATTTGCAGTGCGTGCTTAAACCTTTTGATGAAGTGTCTACGCGCACGAGTGGAGAAAGATATTTTACGGGTGGAGAAGTAATTCCAATTACGCAGGGTCTTTTGGAAACTCTAGATACATTGGAATTAAGAGATGGCCTGCATGATGTTGTAAAAGTGGTTTTAAAAAAGCTAAAAAAGGAAACATCTGAAAGATTTAGAAATCTGGAATTCAGTAGAACGCTTGCGTTATCAACCTTTTTAGTTCCCCGATTTAAAATGTTCATGTTCCCACAGCGTCTGGCGGAAGATACAAAAAAGATGTTATAGAATTGGTGGCTGCGGCAATTGCAAAGGCAAAACAACCAACAATTCCAGCATTAGCTACGACACAAAGCTCAAGTGATGCTGAACCATCCATATGGAATTTATATAGGACAGCAATTTCCAAAATAGAGCCTAGAGGAACCCCGTTGTCAAGAGCGATTGCGGAGGTTCAAAGGTACCTGGACGACGACATCCTTCTAATGGGACCAGACCAAAACACTCCACTTCAATGGTGGAAAAACCATGAGCATGTTTACCCAAATTTGGCAAAATTAGTACTCAATAAATGCTGTGTTCTAGCAACATCAGTGCCTTGTGAAAGGGTATTTTCACGAGCTGGTACCATGATAAATGAAAGACGCACTCGCCTAGGAATAGCAAAAGTAAAACAACTAATGTTTTTAAACGTCAATTGAAGCCAATAATTCGGTACAACAGGCAAGAAAATGTAAATATTTCTACTCATAAAAACAAAAAAAAAAAAAAACAAAAAAAAAAGGTATCAAGTCAGTACCTAAAATTGATCATTGTAAATATACCAATCTTTTAAATGCGCCAAAGATTAGCAGACTGATAGATTTCTTTTATTAGGTACTAAGTATGTACTATTACTTTGCTAGTCTTTGCTAGTCCTAAGCCTGGAAAAAGCATGAAGGGAAGATTGGAATATTACTTGTTGGGGAGGTGCATATTTACGCGACCAAGTTTTTACGACAAACTGCCATGATATACTAAATAGTCATATCTTGCAGCAAATATCACTAATGGAAACATATTGATGATTTCCATAACGATAAATCAATACCTAAATAACCTGCAATGAATGTCACAAACTAAGAAAATTTAAATTACGCGGCCAACTGACAAACTCGACTCATGCCTACATAAATAACTAATGATAATTTCACTAAGCCGTTCCGCGATCATTCAGTATCTACTCACAAATGAAGTGACGAGATCTAATGCTCAAATAAAAATCATTGATGATTTTGTCATTGTTCCCGTCACCGATATTTTTTTGTCATTGTCATGCAGTCACCGATACAGAAAAATCATCACTCAGCCCATCTCTAATAAGTAAATTGACCTATTTGAATGATTAACTATTGTCCAAAAACACGGCACACTGAAGTTCGTCCGGAACGTTGATGGATTGAGCTCTGCTTGGTTGACAGTGATTCCTTTTAACCACAGATTACATAAATGACAAAATTAGTGCACAAGGGTTGCAAGCAATGAATAGTCTCGATATAAAACACAGATAATATTAGAAAATGATGGACCTCAACATTATATCTCTTAATGATAAGAAATTACGTAATATACATGTTTATTTGAATTAACACAGAAAGAAATGCAAGAGTTAAGTCCAAGAAGACGTGGCTGCAGAACGATGGTTGTCCCTCCCGAAAAACTAAATTAGATATTAAAAAAGAAGAAATAGATACAACCGACAAAGCCAATACTACGATAGAAATTTTTGACTTACGAAAAGTTTTAAATATACCTTAAACTGATGAGGGTTCGTATTATTATAAAAGCAAATATTCTTGCTGCAATTTCATCGTTTTTGATACTGTCAGAACATCATTTTTATGCATGTTTTATTTTTTATTTTAAGTCCCCGCTTGATTGATTGAAAGCAAAACAGATGTGGGCCCAGATAACCATTATCAATTTTTAAAAGGGGTAACTTCTGGTATTTTTCCAAATATTTTTGCACCAGTGATAATAGCAGCCTTTTATTATTACATTTGGATTTTCTTCTTTTATAGCGTTAATTGCCGCGGACTCATAGTCACAATGTACTTTATAAGGTTTAAATTCTGGCAATTGTGATTGAATCATGTGGAATAATAACTCATAGCTTTTCTGTGTTCGATTAGTCATAAATGCACTGATAAGTGGTACCACTTTTGTTTCTTCAAAAGTGCTGCCACTTAAGTATGGAAGCTTTAGAAGAAAAAAGGAAGAGTAAATACATTGTGGATGATGACTTTATGCTTGATATTCAAATGCAATTAATCAATGGTGATATTACTGTGGCCAAGGCTTTACATGAACTCAGATAGAGGTTTTTTAAACAGAGTATCACAGCATCGGGTAAATCGGAGTAGAAACTTTTTTAATATTTCCAATGAATTCAATTCAATACAATGCTAGCACATGTGACATGACATTAAAGAAAGACTTTTTTTTTGCTGTGTGGGTAGACACAGGGTTACTCATATTTTGTTTACTCAAAGTTTTAATTGATTTAATATATTTTAAATTGAATTTTTAATGTTATAATTATATTTTATTCTTATTAACCACCCAACTCTCACTATATAATATTTCCAAATCTTTCTGACATCACATTCTCCTATCTACTTACTTTTCTACTATCCAACCATCTTTATGGACACTAAAATGGCAACAAGTTTGGAAGATCTGGAGCAGCTGTTCAACTCGCGAATGGCTGAGTATGAGAACAAGCTCAGAAATGCATCTTCAGGAACTGAGCCAGCACCTGATATCACAGCACTATCACGTGAGTCCGCTGAATTTAAAACTTTTGTATGGCAGGCACTCTCAAAATTTAAATCACAGATAGAAATGCTTTCTCTTGGCTATGACAGACATGAAACTATGATGAGAAGAAAGGTTTTATTGTTTCATGGGGTTGCCGAGCGACCAAATGAAAAGTTACATGATGTGGTTTGTAAAGTGTTAACCGACCAAATGAGCTTGTCTGAGGTCAAAAAGGAAAGCATCCATGTCTGCCACCGATTGGGACCTTCACAAGGCAAAGCTAGGTCTTATCCTGGTGAGACTTTACACCACTGAACACCGTCACTTGATTTGGGAGAGCAAGAAGTCACTGAAAGGTACTGGCATTACAATCTCTGAATTCTTAACCCACACAAGACACCGTACTTTCATGGATGCACGCAAGCATTTTGGAGTGCCGAACTGCTGGTCGGTGGAGGGCAGGATAGTGATCGTCACGTCAGATGGTAAGCGTTACAAGATTGAAACTCCGGGCGAACTTCGAGCACTGGTTTCGCGGTTCCCGAAGACCACAGGCGAGTCTGGTGATGCTGCGCTGTCAGAGGTACATTCGTCTCCTATGCGTGCTAGCCCCACCGAAGTTACCGCTACACCTTCAAGAGGCCAAAGAAAGGCGCGCTAACTAATGTTAGTACCATTGGTTTGTTTACCAAGTTACTTTGTAAATTAGTCGCATTGTTCGAAAACTTTTGATTTGTTCTGTACTTTTAACTGTCGCCGGTACTTAAAACATTTTGGGTTCTCTGTTTCACCTTCTCAGTAAATTTTGTGTAGCATTACTTTTCTTTTTACATTAAGACTTGTCGGTATGTTTACAAACTTTTAATATTACTTTTCTGATTGTCACTGTCAATATGACATTATTGACTTGATGTAACGTTCCATTCCTGTTTCGTAGTAATGCATATTTGTGTGCATTACGCTTCGTGTTACGCGAACATTTTAATTTAATTTTCAAAACATTGTTACTTTGTTTTTCCATGTTCTTTTTCGACAAACAAAAAACAAACTAGTGAGTTTGGGTGGTTGTGTTTGAAACAATCAGCCGTATACGTATTTCATTGTAGTTATTGTTGTTTTGTTTTTTTTTTCTGTGTTTTATTATAATATTATATACTATTTGTATCTATCTATGAATATTCCAGCTGACTTAAATGACAGTTTTTTCTCATGTTCTTCCTCGACTTGTAGCTTCGTTAGTGCGGACAGTGAGCCTCCGCTTGTACTTTGCGTGACAATATTTCCTCTCTTTTTTCTAACTATCCTAACAATCTGCATATAGCCCATATTAATGCTCAGAGTGTTCCTGGTCACTATTCCGATCTTCTGGCATCCTTCGGCAGTGTTCATCTTGATGCACTCCTAATATCTGAGACCTTTCTTAAGCCTTCTCTTCTTTCTACGCACTACGCACTTCCGGGATTTGTTTTGGTCAGAAATGACAGGGTTGGCAAGGGTGGTGGTGGTGTCGCCATTTACATACGCGCCGATATTCCGCACAAGATTGTAAGTTCGTCTCCATCTCAGTACTCTGGGTCGGCTGAATCATTGTTTTTGGAAATAACTTTAAATCATACCAATGTTTTGCTTGCTGTATTTTACTCTCCTAACCTTCACGTTAACTATTTTGACTCCTTGGAATCCTCACTTTACAATTTTTGCCCATCATACGAGCATGTCATTTTAATGGGTGATTTTAACACATGTTTAATTAAAAATGATTCACGTTCACATAAACTCCGTTCGCTTTTATCTTCTTTTAATATGGAAATTCTACCTCTTTCTGCTACCCATAACTTCCCAAATTGCACGCCTTCTCTTCTTGACCTGATGATCGTATCTTCATCTCACAATGTTGCTGAGTTTGGGCAGCTTACTGCAACCTTTTCGTACCATGACCTCATTTACCTTTCCTATCGTATCCGACCTCCGAAACGTAAGCCCCGCTTCTGCTTTCTTCGCAGTTTCAATAGCATAGACTTCGAGGCTTTGAAGCGCGATGCGGGAGATATCGATTGGACTCACGTTATCGAAAGCACCTCTATTGATGAAAAGGTGAACAACTTCAATTCCACTATATTAGACCTCTACGATAAACATGCTCCTCGTCGGCGTATTAAAATTAAGCATAATCCTGCTCCGTGGATGACTGCTGAAATTAAAAATGCTATTGCTCGTAAGAATAAGGCTAAGAGTAGGTACACAGACCCACGGAACTTAATCTCAGCCACTTTAAAGCTCTGCGTAACCGCTGCAATCGTCTGTGTCGAGATGCCAAGAGACACTTTTTCCACGAATCTCTCGTTGATCGTAACTCTTCTGATGTCTGGAGATTTTTGAAGTCTGTCGGTATAGGCAAATCTCCCACGAGTACCTGTAAGGATGTCGACTTGTGCGCCCTTAACAGGCACTTTTCTTGTCCACCTGTTTCTCTTGACCCAAGCGTTAAAGCGTCAACTTTGTCTGAGCTCTCTAAATTGCCGTTACCTCATTGTGCACCTTTCAATTTCAGTCCTGTCTCTGAAGATGTTGTCAAAAAATCCCTTCTCTCTATTTCCTCCTCTGCTGCGGGCCATGATAATTTGTATTCGAGAATGATAATACCCATTATTTCAGAGCTACTCCCCATCCTTACTCATATTGTTAATTTCTCTTTATTTTCTGGTGTATTTCCGTCAGCCTGGAAGCAGGCTCACATAATACCACTTCCTAAAATAAGCAATCCTTCTTCCTTATCCCATTTTAGACCCATTTCCATTCTCCCTTTCCCTTCCAAAGTTCTCGAACACATTGTTCATGGTAAAATTTCCAAATATCTATCGTCTAATGCCCTTATTTCCCCTTTCCAATCTGGCTTTCGTACTGGCCACAGTACTGTTACTGCACTCTTGAAGGTTACTGACGATATCCGCTGGGCTATGGACAACAAATCTCTGACTGTTTTAGTGTTACTTGATTTTAGTTGCGCGTTCAACTCAGTGGATTTCGACATCCTTCTTGGGATCCTTCAATCTTTTAACTTCTCTGCCTCTACGTTAGCCTGGTTTGGCTCTTATCTTCGGGGTCGCCCTCAGTGTGTATGCCAAGAAGAGATCTTCTCTGATTTGTGTGATCTTACTGCTGGCGTTCCTCAAGGCGGCATTCTCTCTATCTTCATTAATACAGTTACCAAAGTTATCACTTCCAGCCTGCACCTCTACGCGGACGATTTGCAGCTGTATCGACATTTCTTGCTGGCTGATGCGGAATCAGCAATCAATGCCATGAATCATGACCTGGAAAGTATCTATCAATGGGCTAAGTCGTACGGCTTACAGATAAACCCTACTAAGTCGCAGGCCATGATCATAGGCAGCAGATACTATCGCACTGCACTTGACTTGTTAGCTTTGACTCCATTATCTCTGGGCTGCTCGACCATTGCCCATGCGGAAACAGCTAAGGACCTTGGTGTCTTAATTGACAGCAAGCTTTCTTGGCGAGCTCAAGTGAATGAGGTTAGTCGTAAGGTCCACTTTTCTTTCCATTCGCTTAAATCCTTACAAAGCTTCTTGCCGTTTAAGACTAAAATATACTTGGCTCAAACTCTGATTCAGCCGATCATTGATTACGCTGATGCCTGCTATTTGGATGCCACTGAGGAGCTGTTGAATAAACTCGAGCGTTTGCAAAATCTTTGCATCCGTTTTGTGTTTGGTCTGAGGAAATATGATCATGTTTCTCAGTTCCGCAAGGAACTCAAATGGGGGAGCCATTTGAGTTAGAAATATATAAATACTTAAACACATAATTTAGAAAGTATGGAGAGTCAATCAATTTTGAGTTCACAACCTATATACCAACTCTCGCCCGATGATGTGTTTGAAATGCAGGATACTCAAGAGTATTTTGTAGAGTGTAGACATGACGCCGCCACATCAGACATTTATTTGTCTGTGAAAACGCAAACGGAACAAAATATGAAGGATACTTGTACCCAAACGGACCATTTGAGTGATGCTCAGATTGTATTAAATACAGCAAAATTGTTGGCTGAAAGTTTTTTTCACGGCAAAGAAACACTAAAAGAAAAATTCATTAAGGCCTATTACAAGCACGTAACAACAATTGTGGACATGCTGGAAGACTAGTTTTCCGGTCCGTTCTTTAATACCTACATAACTACTTACTTCACTTAAATAAAAAAATAATATTTTATAAACTCTCTTTTATTAATTATCGTTTAACTATAGATAACTTAAAATAATGAATTGGGAGCTGTTTGTCAAAAACACGCGTTTCTGGACATCACTAGGGTGGTGTCATATGGACTAGAGATTCCATACGACACCACCGGTGGTGTCGTTTTGGTGGTGTCAAGTGGAAGGAAGGGAAAACGGGTTTGATACCCGCCAAGGACAAACTCCTTGGCGGGTATCAAACCCGCAACCTAAGGATCAGGAGGCAGAACTATTACCCACTGAGTTAATAATGGACTTCAACCAAATGGTGTTATAATGATTCTTAAGAGAATATTATTTATTTTCATTTTAGGGAGAACCTGCTTTACGAATGTATTTCTCTGTAAGACATTCGCAACAGAAGACTTTTTGTGACATTTCCAATTTGCAGACTACTGAGACTGAACCACAACAGAAGGCAGAAGGTGCTGAGCCAGTGACCAGAAAATTTTCAGCCAGTGGCTGGACCATCAACTGCTTCACCCAGTCAAGCACACCAGACTAGAGAGAACAAGCCACTAGGAAAATGTCGCAAATACATTCAAAAAGTCTGCCAGCTGCGAAACCGATTGAAGAATTTCAAAAAGAAGGAGATATAAATAGCATTACTGAAGATATAGCAGTAACAAAGTTGTCTGAAAAAATTGCACCTGCATTTGACCTGCTTTTACAAGGACAAATAAACTTCAAAAAGAAAGTTTCTGGTAGGAGATGGTCGAAAGAGAAAAAAAATACTGCTTTGAGAATTTGTACATATATGCTCTCCAAAGTGTTATTGACTTTTAAGACGGTTGTTCCCATAACCATCAACCTTACGTACATTGAAAACTCTGTTACGGAAATTGCCATTTGGATTTGGAATAAATAAACCAATGTTTACGGTGCTGAAAAGATTTGCAGGGACACAAGCTCCAAGTGATAATTATTATTATTATACTTTGATGTTGGATGAAATGGCCATAAAAAAGCATTTCCAGTACAACCCCAAGGATGACATCATAGAAGGTTACCAACAGGGCCTAATTTACCCACAGGCTAATAAGGCTAGAGCCTAGGGCGCAAGGACCTAGGGGGCGGCGGGCGCGGCGCTGAGCTGAGACTTACTTACATAATAATATTTGGTAATTTAGGGAAAATACCTGTGTTAAAATAAAATGAGCGCGTAACCGCGCGCGCCGCAGCCCCGCGCCCCCGCCCCGCCCGCGCCCGGTCGGCGGCGGCGGCCGCGCCACGCGCGGGGCTCGCTCATTGCACAGCAAGTTTAAACCGGTTTTTTCGGCTATTTGTTATTTCTTTCTTTCATTTCGTTTGACACTCAGGTGAGAGTAGGACAGGTGGATTGAGGGAGAAAAAGAGAGGTCATTAGGTCAGTGGGGAGTTATTGCATAATATTATGCGTAATGCGTAATCGTCTTTACTAGACAGTTGTCACTACGTAATTGTTGGTAATCGCACGCTCGCGTCTCTCGCAGTCCCGCGACTTTATTTAGATTGATAAATTATTGCTAATCTTAACGTTTTTTTACCTACCTAATTTTGTTTGTTTTATTGAAAACATAAAATGAGTGGTAATGAGAATACTTCGACTGCAAAAAAGCCAAGTGGAGCGGAATATAGAAAAAAAGCAAGAGAGAAAATGTTTTAAAACATATTCCAAAATTGGTTTTTTTTTTTTACGAGCCCTGTGGTCAAAGGAAATGTAGACACAAGTTCAACACCATCACCAAGTACTTCTTGGCCGGAACCTTCTACCGCGGACTGTTCCTGCGCTCCTTCATCGACCTCCAACGAAGAGGAAATGCCTGAAGATAAACCGTTCACTCCGTCAACCGATCCTGCACTGTGGAAAGTAAATGACGCGTTACGGGATTTTAACGTGAAAAACGGTCTTAAACAAAATGATGAGGTAGAATTTTCTAAATCAGAAAGGCAGTATAAGAATCAAAAACGTTTTTTGACCAAAAGTATGTTTAAAAAAAAACTTGCCAATGGCGAAATTGTTAAAAGGAACTGGTTAGTGTACTCCGTATCTACCGGCTATGCATTTTGTGGTCCCTACAAATTATATGGAGGTACAACGATGTTTGCTAAAAGTGGATTTAATGATTGGAAAAATGGTAACGCTATATTTGATCATGATAATTCTCCTGAACATCGTAAATGTTTGGCACAGTATGCAATTAGAGGAAAATTGTTAGGACGATTGGATACACAAATAGTCAAACAATATAATGAAGAGGTATCTTACTGGAGAAACGTATTACTACGTGTAGTTGAAACAGTAAAGTTTTTAGCTTCTCGTGGGCTTCCATTTCACGGTCGAAATGAAGTTATTGGATCTTTACAAAATGGAAATTTCCTTGGCTGTATTGAGCTCATATCTAAATTTGATCCTTTCATGGCTGAACATTTGGCCAGATTTGGACATAAAGGTAGTGGCACTCCATCATACTTATCATCTACGATAGTTGATGAATTTATTCTATTGCTCGCTGACGAAGTTCGACTATCCCTCAAAGCAGAGGTAAAAAAAGCAAAATATTATTCAATTAGCATAGATTCCACTCCAGATATTTCACACACTGATCAGCTGACATTTATAATTCGTTATGTTTTGCCTGACGGAGAGCCCGTGGAACGCTTTGTCACATTTTTACCTAATTGCTGACATAAAGGCGAAGACGTGGAGAAGGCTGTTTTGGCGACAATTGATGAAACGTTGCAACTGGATATTAGAGATTGTCGTGGCCAAAGTTATGACAACGCCAGCAATATGTCTGGTCAATACAAGGGGCTTCAGTCCAGAATTAAAGCTGTGAATCCTTTGGCAACTTTTATCCCATGTGCAGCTCATTCTTTACAACTCGTAGGCTCAACAGCAGCAGAGAGCAGCGATGAGTCAGCTGCTTTTTTTTCGTTGGAGCAACAAATATACAATTTTTTTTCTAGTTCAACTAGCAGATGGAAGATCCTGCTATCAAATCTCGATAAAGATTCGACAGTTGTAAAAAACCTCTCGAAAACGAGATGGAGTGCCCGAGCAGATGCCAGCAAAGCTTTATACAATTCTTACAAGCACGTTCTTGCAGCATTAGACTGCATTTATGAAGATGTAAATCAAACTAGAGAGACCAAAATAGAGGCAAAACGAATAATAGAAAAGTTAAAAAACCCTGGAAATGACGTTTATGTTGTGTTTTTGGAACTCTGTGCTAATCAAATTTCAAAACGTTAGTGCACAGCTTCAAGGAAGTTACGTTGATTTATCAAACGTTGTTATTCTATATGAATCATTATATTCACATCTTGAAGCGTTACGAGACGAAAAAGAGTTTGAAAAAATGGAATCGGAAGCAATTAAAAGGTGCGGCATCACTGAATACAAAAAAGATTTAAGAAGAAAAAAGAAACCAAAATTCCATTTTGACGAAGTAAAAGAGGGACACACCGAACGCTGCCATTGATTGTCTCAAAGTTCACTTGAAAAACCGACAAATTATCTATACCGAAGTAAATTCAAAATTTGGTTTCTTATGGAAATTACCTGAAATAAATGATAATAGCATTATAGGGACCAAGGCGCAAGAGTTGCAACAACTATATGATTTGGATATAGAAGACACGCTTCCTGACGAGTGTGTCCATTTGGCACAGTTATTAAAAGATAAAGATTTCGTTGATCCACAAAAATTAACCCCAAAAAGTGTGCTACAATTATTAAAAAGCTTAAACATTGGTTCTATTTTTCCGAATGTCGAAATAATATTAAGAGTTTTTTTAACAATGAGCGTCACAATTGCAGCGGTGAAAGATCTTTCTCTGCATTAAAAAGAGTAAAAAATTACTTACGCTCAACTCTTCGGCAGCAGAAACTTGAAGCACTTGCTCTATTATTTATTGAGAATAATTTTCTACAAAATGTTAATTTTGACAATATTGTGGAAAGATTCGCCAGCGAGAAAGCAAGGAAAAGGAGTTTTATATAATTTTTATAAAATATTCTCAACTCTCAAAAACATTTTTTTTAAATATCTTCTTGTACATTTTTAGGAAAAAATAAATAGATTGTAAAAGTATGTGTTGGAATTATTTGATACCTTTCGTCTTTCGTTTACCTACTTACTGACAGTGTGATTCAAAGATGTTATGTTTCGTAAGTTCTCTTCTGTACTTGTAATTTAATTAGTTGCACCTATAAGTGAATGAAAAGTTAGTACAGGACAGGCTGGGGGGCGCATATTCATAGTTAGCCTAGGGCGGTTAGAACTCTAAATCAGGCCCTGGTTACCAAGACCATGAAACCCATGGTAGGTCACCAGCTATAGCTTCATATGCTCTGGTTTTTATGATCTCAGGTACAAGAAAAAGATTGAAACAACCAGTTGAATGGATCAGACCAAAACAACTGCAGACAGACTTGCAGTGCTTATAAAAGAGGTGAGCAATTTTTTTATTCTTATTCATCCTGGACTGTACCACAGTGGAAATAAAGCTTTATAAAAGTATTAGGAGTGGGTGATACAAAACGTATATAGATATTGAATCTATATATTGGTGCAATATCTAAAATCCGATATCGGCTTAATCTGAATCTATATGTATATAGGGCGAAACACTATATTGCTCCATAAAGCGTATCCGAGGGCGAGTATGATGTTGGTCATATTGTATCAAAACCGATTTACCGAATAAACACCGAGTATACACGATGTGACACGATCTCTACCGACGAAATAACTTATCAGCCGGCCGAGAGAGGGAGCGCGTGATTAATAAAACCAACGTAGCTTAATAATCCGTAGGTACTATTCTGAACCTTATGTCAAATGCAATAGTCTGTTTGAAGAATTGTTTTAGTATTTTGGCAAGATTGTGAAAGGAGTTTCAACTTTCAACTTTATTCTAAAGTAGTAATGATGCATATTACATTAAATAATATGCAACGATTTATTAACTTCGCGCATGACGCTTGTTGTCCTCTGGCCTTGAACTAGAGAGCGAAGAATAAAATTATATTTTTAGTTTCGTGCTAGCAATTATTGAGTGAGCGCATTATTGTTGTTCCTCATTATTACTTATTTACGAATGTTTTGAAATTTATTTGATTCGATTTTCTGTTAATTTGTGTTAGTTTAGTATTTAAAATAGTTTAATTTTTTAACTTGTGTATTAATGTGTGTAGGTATTAAGGTGTAAATAAAATTTAAGTATAAAATTAGAGCAGGTACTTATATTGAAACATTTTGTGACTCGTGTTAAAAACTATTTAAAAAAATGTCTCGTATAAATTCGAGTATTTTATGGGACTATTTTGACAAAACAAATTTAGTCGACAAAAAAGCCAAATGTCGTGTTTGTGGTGACAGTTATAGTTATAAAGGTACGACAGGCAATCTAAAGGCACATTTAAAAAAAAAGCATTTAGATGCATATTTGAGAGTTGCTACCGGACAGCAAGATATTGGGACTTCCCAAACTGCCTCAGCAGGTCAGATTATTGCCGCAGATACATCTGCAACAGTGTCAACAGCGGCTACAATAACTACGTTAGCAAACCCGACAACCGCCTCAACTTCAACAGCAGCGCATCCAACAGTTTCACCCCCACGTCACGTAAGACAACAAGGTATAGAAAGATATGGCGCCACTAAAAAAATATCAGGTGACTTGAAAAGAAAGATCGACAATGATGTACTTGATTTATTCATAGATAGTTATCACCCCTTTACATTAGTAGAGGAACGAGCTTTTAAAAAAGTTATGCGCTGGATTCCTGGCTATCAACTCCCGACTAGAAAAATTATTTCTAACGTCATGATTCCTGCCTTGTACAATAAAACCGAAGAAACTTTAAAAACAACGACATTGGGCAGCATTGAACATTTGTGTCTTACAGCTGACTTATGGACATCAAGAGCCAATGAATCGTATTTGGCTGTTACCGGTCATTTTATCACGGAGGAGTTCGAGCTAAAGACCATCTTGCTGGACTGTTCTAATTACGAGGATTCTCATACGAGTGATAACATTCAGAGTGTGTTAAATGATGTAATAAGTAAATATGAATTAACATTAAACAAAATTAATTTTATAGTAACTGATAATGCGGCCAATATTCAAAGAGCGCTTACTAACATCGGTTGGAAGCATTATGGATGCTATGGACACACGCTAAATTTGATTTTACATTTAGATAGAATTTATTATAAAACTTTTCATAACAGACAATAATGCCAGTCCTAAGCCTGGTAAAAGTATGAAGAACAGTTCATTCATTGATGATGACGATTGTATGTTTTCTGTAACTGTAATAGGCTTTTTCATCACGTGAAATTAGTGATATTTGGAAACTTCAGCTAAGTATCTAGACAAAACCGTTGTTTGTAATTTAGCTTCCTAGAGATAAATCGTATTACGATATTTACAATATCGCATACCTAGGTGGTTCTCACAATATGCTTTATGGAAAGATACAACATCATGAGACGGATTACGCTTATCTGTAAATATATAGTTTCGAAATCCGATATCAAATATCAATATATAGGGTGACTGGTAATTAGTGACCGATACTTAAACACGTGATTCTACTCATGATAACAAACAACTTTCCCAAAGAAACTTTTTTTTTAAACTCATTTAATTTTATCACAATAACACAACAGCTGTATGAAATTCACACGCGCGCGCTTTTGACCTACGAGTATCAACTGGTAGCCGCATGACGCCGTTATGTCTCATTACAATGGGTGGGTTAGCAGAGAACCCGCGCGGCTCGCAAGCCCGCTCCTTAATCGTTGTACATGAGCAGTGTAGGTAGGTACCTACATGTTTAGGTAGCCGCTAAATTAAAAAATAATAACCAATGACGACCAGACGCGACGCTCCGGCCGCCGCGTGGCCATTTAGGTACACAGTGATGTACCTACATAAAGCTTCTCTGTTTACGACACGGTGGGGAGAAAAAACACGGTGAGGTAAAATAAATAATAAATTATCTAGTATTTTGGCACTTTACGTGCGCGCGCTACAATAAATACCTAAATGCATTATCTTTCTATCTAAACAAACTAACTTCAGAAATTGCGTTTGTTTTGTTACCTACACGATGTTTAGAAACGGCAAAGATACAGCTACATTACCACCTGACTTCTCGACACCGGGAATTGTTCAAGTTATTCCAAGTTTCCCATCACACTTTTCTAGGATTTGGACTAGCAGTCTGTTAACGATATTTGAGTCTGAATCAGAAGCATGGCAATCAAAATGTATGTATTTTAATGCTTCGCCATTACCACCTTCCGAGTAGTAACACAACACCATATCACTGTACTCACTCGCTGTATAATTGTACTCCATAGCGCGCATGGGCATCAAAGAAAATCAAAACATGCGCCTGCGACGCGCTCTCCGGGGTGACTGTTTTTAGTGTTTTACGTCATTACTGCACTGAGGCAAAGGGTGCGGGCGGGTGGGGAGTGTGGAGCGCGAGACGCTACTAGTACAAGTACATTTTTGCCCCTTCCCGAGGTCAGACTATCAGATGATAGATTGTGCCTACTTTTATGTAGGGCGCGCGCGTTCCTAGATATTTTGTAGTTATGCGGACATACGTTGCATCTTAAAAGTAGTTATACTTAAGACTACTGTGGAACACGCAGTCTTTGGATATTATTTTTTAATTTAGCGGCTACTTAAACATGTAGGTACCTACCTACACTGCTTACGTACACCGATAACATTGTAATGAGACATCGGCGTCACGCGGCTACCAGTTGATACTCGTAGGTCAAAAGCGCGCGCGTGGGAATTTCATACAGCTGTTGTGTTATTGTGATAAAATTAAATGAGTTTAAAAAAAAAGTTCCTTTGGGAAAGTTGTTTGTTATCATGAGTAGAATCACGTGTTTAAGTATCGGTCACTAATTACCAGTCACCCTATATAGTTTCGATTTAATACTGTGAAAAAGCTATATTACCCACTCCTAAAAAGTATCATCATTCATCATAATTATCATCCAGGCCCCTTTCAACAATTTGGGGGCACCTACTTAAATGCTTCCGAAACATGTTCATAAAATATAACATTGAGTTGACTACACAACATTTATTTGTAGTACCGGTAATGAACTGAAAAAAGGTTTAAATTTTGTAACAAAGTCAATAATAGCTTGCGTTGTGTTGACGAACACAACGCCATCTATCAGCGACGAATAGACGCAACGTGATGACGGCGCGGATCGGCAGTGCTGGTGGTGAGGAGCATCGGCGCGGCGCGCTGTATTGTGAACCCCGGTTGGACACTACGACACTAGCGACGCGCGCGGCACTTCACTGTATTGTGTGACACAACGATCATCTCACCGCTCACGCGATCTTTATAACCGCTCATTAAAATTAATAACAGTACTTAGATTACAATAATTGTAATATATGTATTACACGATAACACAAGTAACTCGGTGCCTAATTCCAACCAACGAAGACCTGACCCAGAAAACTCCAAAACGTTGAGTACTGGGCAATAATTGTAAACATTTTTTTTAAAGAAAATGGCCATACAGAAACTTAAAAAAAAAAAAAAAAAAATATAATTTCAAAAATTTACTTTGAATTCCTCAATGAATGTGTTGAACACAAAGAAGCAAACATTGAACACATTATAAACGAGTTTTTAACATTAGTACCAAATGTTTTTGCATACTTAAAAACAGATCTTTTTCCCAAGAAGTATCAGCAGCTGCGCTCAATGGCAAAATGAAATCATACAAGCCATTATATAGGGTGACTGGTAATTAGTGACCGATACTTAAACACGTGATTCTACTCATGATAACAAACAACTTTCCCAAAGAAACTTTATTTTAAACTCATTTAATTTTATCACAATAACACAACAGCTGTATGAAATTCCCACGCGCGCGCTTTTGACCTACGAGTATCAACTGGTAGCCGCGTGACGCCGTTATGTCTCATTACAATGGGTGGATTAGCACAGAACCCGCGCGGCTCGCAAGCCCGCTCCGTAATCGTTGTACATGAGCAGTGTAGGTAGGTACCTACATGTTTAGGTAGTCGCTAAATTAAAAACGAATAACCAATAACATCAAAAACTGAGCCACAGAGCGTAGGCCTACGCTGCAGACGCGACGCTCCGGCCGCCGCGTGGCCATTTAGGTACACAGTGATGTACCTACATAAAGCTTCTCTGTTTACGACACGGTGAGGAGACTAAAATAAATAATGAATTATCTAGTATTTTGGCACTTTACGTGCGCGCGCTACAATAAATACCTAAATGCATTATCTTTCAATCTAAACAAACTAACTTCAGAAATTGCGTTTGTTTTGTTACCTACACGATGTTTAGAAACGGCAAAGATACAGCTACATTACCACCTGACTTCTCGACACCGGGAATTGTTCAATCCAAGTTTCCCATCACAATTTTCTAGGCTTTGGACTAGCAGTCTGTTAACGATATTTGAGTCTGAATCAGAAGCATGGCAATCAAAATGTATGTATTTTAATGGTTCGCCATTACCGCCTTCCGAGTAGTAACACATCACCATATCACTGTACTCACTCGCTGTAATAAGCTTTAATAAACTAAACAGGACAAAACAATTGAGATATAGTTATGTTACTATTGTGATTATAAGAGGCTACCTCTTTAAAATAATATTTTATGAAGGTATCTGGTGACCTCCAGTTACCTCTTTTCATCAAATCATCTAAATTAAATCTTTTATTTATCCAAATATCAGAATTGACAGCTGCCCTACAACTTCCTGGGGAACCTTGAATGTAGCCCTCTTTAAATAGGGTTGAATCCATCCCCCGATTACTGATCGAGAAGCTGATTTCACTTTACCCCTGGTTGTGTTAAATAAGTTTGAGAGAGTCTTGTTCGCCGCTCTTCTTTGTTCAGATATGGAAATCAATTTTCTTATCCATAACACAGCGTCTAATTTTGAATTCTCTATTTTTAAGATTTTCCAACCCGACTGTCTATATGTACTGGAATCAGTTTTAGATCCGAATTTGGGCCAGAATTTTACTTTATCATTTGAGAGTTCACAGGAGGATGGACCAATTGATAACAAGGTTAGGTCATGAATTCGACGACCTGACATCAAGAGCAATAGCGCTGAGGTGTGGCGCGACACCTGGAATAGGCTCTTCTCATCAACTTTGTAACTTCGGAGGTAGTCTATTAGTTGACCTACGTTCCAACTCAACTTTTTATTTGAAGGTGGTTTGGTAAGCATTATAGATTTAAGCATTTGCTTTACGAGGGGATGATTGCTTAGTTTTTCTGTATTCTCAGGATTGGCGAAAGTTGTGACTACCGACTTATGTACAGCGATAGTACTAGGAGCTAATTTTTTATCTTCGTGTAGGAAGTGCAAAAATCTGGCAAGATCCTCAGGTTTAGGGTTATTTAAAGAACTACAATTATCCTGTGACCATTTTTTCCAGCGTTGCCAAGCTGGTCGATATGTCTTTAGTGTACACTTACGACACGATGCCTCCAGCTGTTCTTTACTTTTTATAGGCCAGTCTTGAATTAGATGGGACCAGCCCGAATCTTCCAAACCTGCAAAAAAAGTTCCTCCACTAATGGTGGTGGCTTCAGAGACCGTAGGTCTATCAGGTGTTGTGGCAGGTTGCGTATTACGAGTATCATCGGAGCACTCAGTGCTCTTTGTTTCAAATCTGCAAATCGTAACCGAAATTGACTAGCATTTTTATTTTTCACCCAAAGCGCGGTACACGGGCTAGATGCTGCGCCGAATATCATCGAGGACATACGGTATTCCTGAAGCGGCAAACCGGGGCTATCTCTCCACAAAAAACGTTGGGAGTCCCTATCCTCTGGTCTAATTTTAATTTGCGGGAACATCTCCCTGATATCTCCCGTCAAGGCAACCGGGCCTTCCCTAAACCTCATCACGATGCTAAGAAGCGGCTGCAATAGGTCCGGTCCAGTCAGCAGGAGCGAATTGAGGCTGACACCTGCACACTTCGCTGCTGCATCGTGGACAACGCGCAGCTTCTTCTTATGTGGGTGAGTAACTCCAAAATGTGGAAGATACCACGGGACCTGGCCGGATGGTGGACCCGAACATAATTCAGCGTACCCTTTGCTAATCATTCCCTGAATATTTTGCTTGTATGCATCGGCATAAGCACCATCCTTAGCCATTTTACGCTCGAGGCTAACAAATCTAGACAAGGCTAGGTCGCGGCTTTTAGGGACGGTAGGCATATTATCGCGCCATAATAGGCCCGCTTCGTACCTGCCAGAATTTAAGTGCTTGGTAGTCTCCTCTAGAATGTTTAAAGCACGTTGTTCGCTAGCGCTACTATGGTCTACCTTTGTCGCGAAAGCGAAGTAATATAGCTTAGAGGTACCTACAAATACATTAGTAAAGACGTGGCGTGAGGTGAGAGAAGGAGGGGGTAGCGCGCGGCGGTGGAGCGCGCGCGCTTGCACGGGCAATTGGGCCTGAGGGTCGGAGCGAGCAGTACACTGGTGAGCAAACTTGGTATTATTCAGTGCAGGTGTGTCTACACACTGACCAGATATTCATTTTTATATTGATTTCCTAATGTTGTTATCGTGTGTGTATTGTTTGCCAGCGATCAGACTCAGTAATTATACCAAATCAGACCATAAACCTGTTGAGAGGCTCGGGGTGGCTATAAGGGGAGGTTGGAGGCCACTTTGGGAGGACACCCAGAATTATCATTGCGATGATAATTCAGGAACCGTTATTCAGTGGAAACCGGTCAACATGTTTCCAACGATCATTAGTTTCAAATCATATCGTGCCTGGGCTTATTTCTGAGACATAAGGTATATCTAGGTTCAGATATTCGTCACTAAAGGTGAAACGACGACAACCTTTGTTATCCCTATAGAGTCCAGTTGAAAGTATTCCTTGACGAGGTTGTCCAGTCATCCAGTGAATCATTGTCGACGGCGACTGAAATATGATTGACTGAAGTGGCGGCGTAAGATCTACTAGAAATATAACCGTAGAGGACCCAACCAAGCGTGGTGCGAGCGGCTGTAGGTTGTTTACGAGTGCCGTGACGAACCTCAGAAGAGAGCGACACGTGCCAATTGTCCGCACCTATTAACAACATGGGCTTCGCATCATCATAACAGACGACGTCCACTAAATCAGATAAGTAATCGTACCTGGTTACGTCGTCTAAACGTGCGGTCTGCCTTTTGAAGCCCAAATTGGGAATGGTGCGTGTTCTGATGTCAAAACTGTCCGTACCATATCGACCCTTTACTAGGATATTAACATAACTCACGTCGGCTTGCGTACTCAATCCACCAATGCAGTCAATATTCAGCCTACACATAGGGCCCTCAGCTCCCACTGAGTCCGCCACAGATTGGTCCAATAAGGTCACGGAACTCCCGTCATCTAGAAGGGCATACGTATTAACGCTTCCCAGGGGTCCACAAATAGTGACTGCTAAAACCTTTAGGAATGGCTTTAGGCAGGATGAGTTCAGTGGAGATGAGTTGTGGGCCACGGTGACCGATCCGGCTCTTCCTTCGACGTGCTTGGTTTCTGCACCTTGGGGTCGAGGATTTCCGCGGCCGAGTGTATCTCTACGTGGGCTGTCGTCACAGGTTGGGGTCTATGCAAGAGGGTGTGGTGCCGCCTCTCGCCCGGGCAGCCTTCGAACTCACACTTCTTCTTGCAATGGCGATATTGGTGCGAACCTTTTTTAAGACATCTACGGCAGACCTTGTTCTCCATCACCCAATGCCACCGATCGTCCAGAGACAGAGACTTAAAACCTTCACAATCGCTAACCTCGTGCTTACCGTCATGGCAGTATTGGCATGAATAAGAACTTTTTGGCTTTGACGTGACGTTTGATACTGTCGCAATTGCGTAAGTTTTGTCTCTTGATGTTTTGATGGGATGACATTGACTTTTGACAAGATTCGGCTCTGACACTATGACATCAAATTTAATTTGTGATTTTGCTTCGATTTCGAGAAAATCGGCCAAAATTTCCAACTTAAACTTACCAGAGCCACCAACTCTCGACGATGCAAAATCTCTCCATTTAGATCTGAGGAGTGGGGTCAACTTGCCTAAGGTGATGTTGAGATGGTCCGGTGAAGCAAGGTGCTCGGGCAGATCCAGCAAGCGGATGATTTCGACACAATTACGGATGCGACAGGCAAAGATGTTCAGCTCTCGCGCAGACTCGTACGTACTTATTTTAGGGAGGGACTTGACCTCAGAGATCTGCTGTAGTACGATGACTTCCGGCTGAGCGAACCTGGTCTCGAGCGCTTGAACAATCTGCTCCGGGTCGTCAGCTGCTATTAATCTGATGGAGACTGCCTCTTTAGCAGCACCGTGCAGCTCCGCGCCAAGTCGTGTGATGTTGTCGCTAGGAGAAAAGTACGCCTTGGATTGTTCATAGGACTTCTTGAAGTGAAACCAATCCGAGACGTGACCATCAAACTTAGTTATATCACAAACCTTTGTTGTCTTCTTCCCTGTGCCTCTAATTGCGTCGACCAGCTGATTAAATGATGTACTTAGATCTGAGCAATGATTTTTATTTTTGTAGCAACAATTTTAATCATTAGTAAGTGTGCCTAAACCTAGTGCATGTTGTGTATGTTCAGCTGGCTCAACTGATGAGTACGCGCCCACAGGGAGCGTACAGACACAGGGGCCCGGGTGCGTCAACGTGCCGGCGGGGGCCGGATGCGTTGGCGGGTGAGCAAGAGCCGTGCCGAGCGGTGGCGCGCAGTTGAGGTCAGGGCGTGTCCCGCGGGTACGGTCCAGAACATCAAGGGGAAGATGTGTAACTGTGACTGGACCATCTCCGTAGGCTGTGGGGGGTGTCGAACGCGGGCGGTCCTGTGGTACAACATTAGAAAACCTCGGCTTGTTTGCCCCCCTGTCAACAAATGAATTCGCTTTGTTATCCCGCTTAGGAAACATAGTAAATGATTTAG
Organism: Eugnorisma glareosa; assembly: GCA_947578425.1. NCBI lineage: Eukaryota > Metazoa > Arthropoda > Insecta > Lepidoptera > Noctuidae > Eugnorisma > Eugnorisma glareosa. Next base: position 8,605,849 of record OX387967.1, on the reverse strand, counting down.
CTAACCAGTCTTCGACTCTGTGCTGTGACCTGATGCCGTGGGAGTTGCCGGAATGGTGGGATCCTGCACTTATAGAGTTGGCCTGGATAACGGCCAGCTTCGCCTGCAATTCCAACTCCGCAACGGCGGTTTCACGTTCCGCTTGGCTGCGTTCACGTTCGGCTTGGACGTTCGCGAGCCGACGAGCGTGCTCCGCCTTTGCAGTCAGGATTTGTGCTTTTAATGTGCTACTAGAATGGCCTGACCGTGCACTCTGAGGCACAATGCTTGATGAGGTCCTGCTGGCGGGTGGTAAGGTCTCGTTATGGTTGGCACAGGGTGGCGCCGGCGCAATTGCACCGAATGTGGAGGCACCACCCTCCTGAGGAGCACCTGTTGGAACGATACCTGCTGTACCAGTCTCCGCCATAGCTGCCTTTGTCTGCGATCTTGTGGTGGGCATTATAACCGTTCACTTCTGACACCAATGTTGAGAACAGGTTGTATTTAAAATCAAAGAAACCACAAGTGAGTTTTTTTATTTGTCGCGCAGCACATATATTTTTACAGACAGACTTTTTAAGAAAACAAAAGATGAATAGCAAAAAAAGAAAAAGTAAATTATTAAAAAGAGTTTGGTAGCTGGTCGCCAACAGTTACATTGATTATTTGTCTGACGATGGTGACTTTCAATGGTCATCTTCATCTTGGGTTGCATCTTCAAACGAAGAGCATAGTGAAGAAGAGAGATCTCGTAAAAAACAGAAGACATGCTATTTAGAAGACGAAAAAGTGGGTGACAATGGATTTAAGAAGAAGAAGAAAATTAATAACAGAAAAGAAAGAAAACGGCTACGTAACGAGGGACAAGAATACACAAAAAAAGATGGTTCTATTGTTAGGGCTAAGGTAATGAAACCTCATCCATGTCTCAACAAAAAATGTGGCAGATCTTGTGATCAAATCAACGATGAAAGAAGACAAAGTTTATTCATTTTTTTTCACAGTTTGACTGCAGAAAGGAAACGCGATTGGCTTGTTTCTAATAGTCAACTTGAAGACACTAAAAGAAAACGTTCAAAAGAACAATTCAGTAGGCGTCAAAACTCCTTTTTTATTTTATTAATGAGGGTGAAGGTCGATGACAAGTATGTCAAAAATGTTTGATTGCTACTCTTGATATTACACAGCGGTACTTATACTATACTCTCACTAACGCACAATATAAATTATCAAAAACTGATATGAGAGGTAAACATATTCCGCCTAATAAAACTAGTGCACAAGCTAAAGATAGTGTTATACAGTACATAAAAAATGTACCAGCAGTTCCCTCGCATTACTGTCGTAAGGATTCAACACGTTTATATTTACCTCAGGAGTTCAAAAATTTGAGTAATCTCTACCAATTGTATTAAAAAGATTTTAGCTCAAATGGAAAAGATTATGTAGGAGAAAGGGTGTTTCGCAATATTTTTACCCACGAATTTAATATTTCGTTCCATGTTCCGAAAAAAGACAAAATGTCTCAAATGCGTTTCATTTAAAAATAATCCTGATGGATTCACCTCAGAAGAAAAAGCAGCTCACGAAAAAGAAGTAGAGGATTCTAAAACCCGTTTCAAATTCCACAAGGAAACATCAAAAGAGGATTCACAGACGTTATGCGTATCTTTCGATTTACAAAAGGTACTCAACACTCCATACGGCGAGAGTATGTTGTTTTATTATTCTTGCAAGTATTCTGTGTACAATTTTACATGATTTGAGAGTCAGACTAAGGAAGTTTTTTGCTATTCATGGGGGGAAGCTGATGCTAAAAGGGGCGGGAACGAGACTGCAACTATTCTATTTAATTACATTAAAATTGTGGACCAACGTAAAACCGTACGATATTTACTGCTTTACAGTGATTCTTGTTGTGGCCAAAATCGCAATAAAATTGTGTTTGCGGCTGTTCACACAGCATTACAGTCCTGTGAATTTATCGAGAACATACAAATGAATTTTTTGATACCAGGGCACACTTCTATGCCCGTTGATAGTGTCCATGCAGTAATAGAAAGGAGTGTAGAAAATTTAGTACTTTATGCTCCTTCACAATGGGGAACGATATTTGAATTGGCTAGGAAAAATCCGAAACCGTACAATGTAGAAATAATGTGTCACCAAGATTTCAAGGCTTGGGACTCTATGTCCGAAAAATACTTTAAAAACAATCTTGTTGGCAAAATTAGTAAACTAAGAATTGTTACATTTAAGAAAAAAGATTTAGATAATATTTATATAAAATACAGCATGAATGATACAGCAGCTGCTGAAAAAGTTGAAGTTATTGGTAAGAATAGGTGTCGGGGTACGCAGCGAGGTGTCGGGTGTTGTTGAGTAGAAACCAAAGTTTATGTTAACCACTATTTATTGTCTCATACTCAAAATGTTCTTAATGTTAAAATGTGAATGAAATGTTGATGTTATTATAAGGTTTGAATACACCCGGCTAACGCGGTAGACAAAAGTGCACTGAATATAATATAAAATACTAAGTAATAAATGAAGTCTGTTAATTAGGTTAACGCGTCACGCCGATAGTGCAAACTAAGGTGATCGGTGAAAACACCGAACAATAGGCGTCCAGGAGATAATTTGTATAAAAACAGACTTCCTATTCCTAAACAAAAATATGCTGATTTGGTAAAGCTTTGTAAAACCTTTGCTATCCCACGTAGGTATCATGAGGAGTATCTAAATTTGCAAACTTGCAACGCTAAAGAATTGTTGCCAGACACTGATATAGAAGACGTTGACGATTGAAGTAAGGTTTTATTATTCCATGTGAATGACCATGACATTTTTATTTTTTTTAATTTTTCGTGATTATGTCTTCCCTACCCGTTTCCGAATTGAACACAGTGTGTTATTGTTTTTTATTCGAGTATTTTTTTACTTTCTATTACACTACCTAGTTAGTACCAATAAAGAGTCTACTAGAAGCATATATTATTATCGGATCTAATGAGTTATAATTATAAACTATTATTGTTTACTTGTTGAAACATCTGTATGATATGTTTCATAGGACTGATTGATGTCAAAGTTGAGTAGTTTAATTAAAATGTATAAGTTGTTTTTTATTTTGTTTTGTTGTGAATAACATGTAACAAAAGATTGAATTTTCATGTGACTGACAGTGATCTCAAAGTTGATTTAGTTTTTTTTTAATTATAAAGAAGTTGTTTTACGTTTATGTTGTCACTTATCAACTGTATAAGTTTGTGAAGTGTGCTTTTGTATAATAAACAATTTTATACTTCTTTATTTTGTATTTTATTTTTTAACTATCGCTAAAAAATATAATAATATTGGGATATAATACCTTGATCCTAGACGGAACTAAGTTTAATGAGTGAGATTAGATTTTTTGGTTTTCATCGGTTGAATATGCTCGGTTTGATAAAACATTTTATTGGAATATTAAAGTTTACCAAATAGAGCGTAAGATACGTTAGTTGTAGGTTGTATGCAGCTATTCGATCGTTAAAACATTTTTTACAGGACCTCTAATGTTGAAATACTGACTTAAGTCAATTTTACCTAACCAAGATTATTCACAACCTTGTATTATCTCCTAAAAATATATCAAAAAACTTATGTACATTTTTTTGACTTAGGAATTAAATAATAAACATATTAAATAATAACTATTCTGAGTTTCATCAAGAATACTCCAGTAGTTAATTTACTATGTTTTTTTTTTGTGAAAAGTAGAACTTCAAATCAATTTATTGAACAATTTATGCAATGGTCGTTAATACAATTTGCCTTACTAGCGTCGATATGCAAAGGCCAAAAACCTGCGATGGGAGTTAATAATTGAGAGGTGAAAATAGGCTTGTGACAAGTCTAACTTGACCATGTAATCTAAAGGGTTTAAACAATTAGGAATCTTGTTATGATTTATTAGATGAAACTTGGGAGGAGTAAGGAATTTATTTAAATGTTTTCGGTTTAGGATAGGGCGATTTGAGCCATCTGCTTTTTGTCTCAGAAAAAACGGAGACAAAAACCCGACCTATCATTGCCTTCTACTGCTGCTCCACAGTCAATTAGCTTATTGATATCTAAAGTCATTGCTGGCGATGGTTTTGCTTGGTAATGAGAGCAGGATTCTTTGCTGAATTTACAAAGGAGAGGTTTGCGATTGAAAGATATTCTACATCCTGCGAGTATATTCAAAATACACTTTGGTGCTCCCAACTGCTCCCAGTTTCGTACTTTTAGACTGACCTGTCCCGCTTTAAACTTAGTGTTTCCTCCCTTCGTATCTTGGTTTTCCGCCTTTCTGTTTCCCTTGAAAGGATCTCTTATCTCTTCCTGTACGAAAGGTCGTACGTTCTGGTGCTTTGTATGACGGTCTTTTAAACGAACCGAATGGTTTGGTCCTTTCCTTGTTTTGTTGATTATCAATTGTAGCCTTGTATTTATAGGTTGATTTTCTATTTGCGGCGGGAAAAAATTATTTGTGCCACCTTGTTCCTTCACCAAATCTGCCAGCTGTGGTTCAGCGAAGAGGTGAGTTGGTGAGGGTGGAATGGATTGCAGCAATTCGTTAAGCGTTTTATTAGGAGGTTTGTATAGGTTTCTCCTATGCTGAATCACTTCAGCACGCTTTCCACACGTGTTCTGCAATAATGCATCCGCTGTTTTACGAAAAGCTGATTCTTGAGATACAATTTTTTTGCTGATATTAGATTTGACTTCCAGTGATGCTTTATGATAGATGCTTTGAAATTCCTTTCGCTGCTGTAGAAGTCCATGCGTATACCTAAACATAAATCCATTTTTTCTAAAATGGTTACTAGTTGCCATGATGGAGTTACTGTAGCCAAAGTACTATTTACTTTAAGGTTAGTGAAAACAGGTGCAGCTTGAAATTTCTTTTGGACATCTGCGTAGCGAATATTGTACCATCCATCATTACCTAGTCTCTGACAGTGAATACACTGTTTAACTACGTCTTCTTCAGCTGAACTTATTTTTGCTTCTGATTTCTTTGTATCGGTATCAAAGTCCAGTAATGATTCATCAGTCGGTTCAGGTTCGTCTTCCGTGTCCGAATCAATAATATCTGGAGCTTGCCAGCTTTCTTCCCCAGACTGATCGTTGTATTCCCGGGTAGGTGAATGCGCCGGTTGGTCCGCTGAGTGGTGTTTTATTGCTTTAAGTTGTTGGTTCTGATCATGGGAAAGTTCAATTTTTTTTTTCGAGTAGCGTGTTTTGTTGATTCATGAATTTGGCCATCAAGCTATCTTCAGGTTCTCTCCTTATTTTACCACCGGCTTTCCGTGAGCCTGTTGGACTAAGAGATCGCTTTCTACTATTAGAAGACACCGCTGAACTAGCAGGCGATGCGTGAGTTTCAGCGCCAACATTAGAATGTGAACGTGACTTTAAGAATGAGGAAGCATCTGATCTAGACATTAGTTTGGGCTTGAGCTGGTTTACAACTTCTGAAAATCTGTTAAAACCCTCATGTGTGTGATTTTCTTCATAGTGCTCGATGGTGTATAAATAACTGCTCTGGCAATAGGCTACTTAAAGAGGGTCCGCTTTATTTTCCTGTATGTCTTTTCACCCAGTGTGCAAGGAGTCCCGCTGCTAAAAGCTTGTGCAAGTTGCAGCATCGGAATTGCAAAACGTATCCGATTTTCATCCTCCAATGATATTTGAGGCCCAAAAAGTTCTTCAGAGGTTAGATCATTTACTTCCCATGCTCTCCAATCGTCTGGGTAAATTTCATCTAAAATACTGATGAATTTGTTATATACTGTTTCTTCCTCTGGTGGAACTTCAAAGATGGTTAGTTCCCCAAGAGTTATGCGCCGTTCCATGATCTGAAATCATTACGGGTAATTAGAGCGTGCCCTGGGCAATATATTTTAAGCAGTCTAATGGAAATCACCCTTGGCTGGGCAGCCGTCTCTGGTCGCTTGAAAAGCCAACTGCGTCATCTGGTTAGCCGACTTGGGTCTTTTGATCAGCCGACCTTGGTCGTCCGATTAGCCGACCCAGTCGTGGAACCAGCAGACCCGGTCGTCCGATTAGACGACCTCGGTCGCCTGATCAGCCGACCTCGGTCGTCTGATTGGCCGGCCTTGGTCGTCTGACCAGCCGACTCACGGGGTCTGTTAAGTAAGACGGCACAGCCTACCACTGCTAGGTTTCGGCCAAGTTGCCGTTACCGTCATGAGTGTGAATTTTCGTTATTTGGGGCTTACCCAAGAGAAAAGGTGAGTCTACCGCCCAGAGAGCGGGCATATACCTTCGAGCAGAAACCATAGGGATCTCTCGTCTAATATTTATACACCACATGTAACTAAAGATTAAATACTTACAGAATGATGATCACGTGAAGCCGAGTATATTTTCCGATATCATTGTTTAAATTTCACTATAAATTTATTCAAACTAACAAACACTGCTCACTGCGAAAGTTCAAGACGTACTGATAATTTAAATGACAACCGGCGATGTCGCCACCGTGTGGTTTGTGATTCTATTGACGTTTGATCAGTTTTATCAACAATATTGAGGGTAGATACACACTGCAACCGCGTAAATTTCGAGGGTAATCTCACAGTAGGTCAAACAAGGCTCAAACACCTAAATAGCATATTTTATAACCCTACTAGTGCGTGTCGGACGCACTTTGCCGGGTTTTAATTATAATTTGCAGGAATACAATAAACTTGTTTTAAGAACGTGATGGTACGAAAACGCAAAGTAAAGTTAAAATAGGAATGCTTTAAGACGTCATGGTTGGGCCCCAGGGCCTTTACTGCAAGTATTGTGTTTTGTTTGCAGTAGCACCTGGAGGTGGCATACAATCAAAAACACCTCTAAAACGACTCCCTACAAGAACCATTAAAAGCCTTTGATGATTTTCTTGGTAAAAATGGTGTAATACAAACACAACAACGAAACAAATGCCACGAAGTTGCTGTCGAAGCTGGAAAAAACTTTTAATCGACATTTCAAAAGCCTGAAACTAATATTTATTAAACAACTGAGTAGTCAAAGAATGGCACAAATTAATTAAAACGGTAACGCTTGCGACAAATCGTCAAAACGATACTTTTTTGGATCGTCAAAATATATCGCTACGTGGCCATCGCGACGATGGTAGATTGTTGGATAAAAAAGCAGGTTATGACAGCGTGGTAGCTGATGAAGGAAATTTCAGAGCCCTATTGAAATACCGTATAGAATCTGGTCTCTTACATTGCAGCACCATTTAGGGTCTTCAAAATCAAAGTCTATGCATTAGACTTATTTATACTTTACATACTTGTAAATCAGCAAAACTGTGCAAAATGCAAAGAATCAATTGCAAATAAATCATTCAAGAAAAAAAATTACAGGATTTGATCAAGCTTGAAGCCGAACGTCCACCGCCGGCTAAACTAACTTGTTTAGCTTAGCTCGCATAGTTGAGCCAGTTTTTCATACATGTGCGTCCACCGCAAACTATGCCAGCTAAGCTACGTGAAATGCCCCAGCTAAGTGGAACTAACTTAGTTGTGCGGCCGATCCGTAACTAACTGAGCTAAACTAAGCGCCTCTCACCCCCTTGCCTTACCCTTCTGACGCCTGTCGATAGTGTTGTTCGAACGTGTTTGTACAGTGAGCGTTCGTGCAAGGTTGGTAAAACACGTATTTAGCAGCATGGAGGTGTTTATTGAATATGTCAAGCAGTATCCTGTGTTGTATAATCCAGAGGATAAAGAGTACCGTGACACAAATAAAAAAGACGGTTTATGGAAGAGGATAGTGGATGAAATGAAAAACCCGAACATATCAGACAGTAAGTTTAATTTATATTGTTATTGTTAAAATAATTACAAAATTTATTTATTTAAATAACATGGGAGACTTACAGCTAAAACAAACAGATCAAGGACAGTACATTAGTCTGAAAGCCAATTACAGGTCTCCACTTATAAAATACAGACAAATAAGGTAATTTCTACGGACATTCACACCAAGTTACTAAGTACACACACAACACACATAACTACAGCTACAGCATAAATACTATCTTGCTCACACTGCATAACAACCATCATAACAAATCGAACTACATGAAAAAGCTTCGACTTAAGCACTTCCTGGCTGACGACACACTAGTTTGGAATGGATCAATATCATACTGTTTACAAAGCTTGTTTAAATTTCTGCTTGCACGCACAATGTACGAATTCTGCCTATAATTAGTTGAAGCAAATGGCACACCCATCGGTGGATTATATCGTTTAGACTTCAAGGGAATGTTGAAATAAAATTTTGATAAAATGTCGCTACAGTTTATGGTGTTGTTAAAAATTTTCAACAAACATACACAGTCAGAAATCTCGCGGCGGTTGAGTAATGGTAATATATGATATTGTTTACAAAGGTTATGGTAGTTTCCCGAATGATACAGTACTTTTTGATGGTAAAATAGATACCTTATGAACCTTCTTTGGATGCTCTCAATGCGGTCAATGTATTTGTGGTAACATGGGTTCCATATTTCAGACGCATATTTCAAGTAGCTTCTAACAAAAGTACAATATAGTATTTTTAAAATTTTGGCTTGAGTGAAGCACTTGGATACCCGCATTATGAAATCCAGTGATTTTGATGCCTTAGCGACTATTGCATCTACGTGTATTTCAAAACTAAGCTTGGAATCATGATGAACCCCCAGATCACGGATAGAGTTTGATCTAGGTAGAATTTGATCGCCTAAGGTATATGATGTAGCGATGATTGAGCGCTTCCGAGAATATGTAACAACCGAGCATTTAGCGGGATAGAGATCCAGCTTGTTCCTTTGGCAATAGTCCTCCAGGCGACTCCAGAAGTCTGGATGGGATATTATCGGGACCTGCCGATTTGCATGTATCCAACTTACTCAGCAAGTTAGTAATTTCATCAGTTTCAACGATGATACTACAGATATCAGATGCGAGGTTCGAAGAATCGTTAAAAAGAGAAGGAGAAGAGATTGGGTGACTAACACTGGGATTGAGGAAAGTAGAATGGAAGTATTCCGAAAAAGCCTGACAAATAGATTCCCCCGTCCGCAAGGTATCGCTGTTATAGTTCAAAGTGCTTGGGACTGCGTTTGAGTTATGACGTTTTTTTACAAAAGTCCAAAAGTATTTTGGGTTATTTTTAATTGAATTTTCTGTAAGATCCAAATAGTTGCGGTAGCATTGAGATTCCATAGTTTTCACCCTTTCACGAAGGAGCTTGAATGTTGATTCATCAGATAAGTTACCATAGGTTTTAAATCTTTTTAAGAATTTATATTTTTCTTTAATTGTTTTAATAAGTGACGGACTATACCATGTTGGATACTTTTTATTCCGAAATATTTTTTGTGGTATATATTTTATTTGTAGATCAGCAATAAACTGATTAAAGAAGTAAACTGCATCGTCAATTGACCGCACGGAGAACTCAGTTGCCCAGTCAGTAGTACTAATGTCTGCTGATAGAAACATAGTCACCATTATCGTACAAGTATTGAGTACGAGGCGCACATTCAAGCAGAGATGTTACAGATAGATCCAAATTAATTATTAAAGCTGGGTCATAGGCATCTGTTGGGTACAGTGTTAAGGTCTACGGAAATAAGTGGACTGTATGACTTTGCTGGTACAAACTGAATTTATTGCCTAGAACAACGTGTGTACAATGCGGTGGCCCGTGGAGAAGTGTGGTATGTGTAGCGCGAGTGCGCGACGCCGGCCGTCCCCGCGCCGCCCGTCGCCCGCGCAGCCCGTCGCCCGCGCAGCCCGTCGCCCACGCCGCCTGGCTCAGCGCGTAACACGCGCTGCCAGCAGCGCCCGAAGGTGTCGAGGTTCGATTCTCGACAGCATCAATAGGCACTAATGGGCTGGAACATTCGGTCACACCCACCTTTTCGTTGTTAAGTATCAAACTTACGTATCAAAGTTACTTAAGTATCAAAATGATGGAGGACCAAGATAAGTTTATTTTAGAAAATGCGGATAGTAATGAAAACTTTGTAACTTTGCGAGAACTATCTGAAAGGCGAAAACTATTGTTACAGAAAAAGAGAGAAATATTAAATAGATTGATCTATCAAAATGAGGCAGTAAAACAACCAGTTTTGACACCTTTGTCTGAGAATCAAAATATAACACCAGAGATTACACCTTTGTCTGAGAATTCCACATCTGAGTTCACTACACTTACTACGATTTTGGACCCTCAAGATTCGATGCAAAATGAAGATTATAATATTCCTAAACCGACTGAAGCTAACGATGTGACTGAAAATCAGAACAATGACATTGATTTACCGTCTGATGATCATTCTTTTGTCAACTTATCAGACATTACTAACTTGAATCCATTATCGCCAGAAGGAATAGAGTGGTTTCCTGAAAGGGAAATAGAAGAAAACATAAAAAAGCGCAAAGGAGATAAAAATAATTGGAAGAGAATGAAAAATAAGAGAAAGAATGATGGGAGAAGAGTACATTGGATTTAAAAAAGAGGGCACAAAATTTGTTCAGAACGACCCTAAGCCGGCAAGAGTAATGGGTCCAATATGTATGTCAACAAGATACTTTAGTGGGAAAGCTATGTATTGTTCAAAATTAACAGAAGGAGTTCGATCTGAAATATTTAATAACTACTAGAAGATGACTTGGCAACAAAAAAAATGTACATATCTTCAATGGTGGATAAAAAACCTACATTAAGAAAAACGAAGAGCCCAAATTCAAGACGAAGCGATACTAAAATTTACTATCTAAAAGTTAATGATAAAAAAGAAAGAGTATGCCTGAAGACGTTTTTGGAGACATTGGGTATAAAAGAATGGACGGTTCGATATTGGCTTGAAGATAGTACACATAACAAGGTACCTGAAACAGAAGAAGTCATACAATAAGAATCCAAAAAATAATTAGCTAAAACATATTTAACAGCACTACCAAAACTACTGTCCCATTACTGCAGCCAATCTACTTCAAAGTTGTACTTAGAACCCATCATACAATCAAAATCACAATTATATCGTCTGTATGTCGACTACTCGGTTTCAGAAAATAAACCTATGGCATCTAGAAAAGTATTTGAAAGCGTTTTGATTGAGGAGAATATTGGATTATTTCAACCTAAAAAGGATGCTTGTGACCAGTGTTGTGCTCACAAAGTTGGTAATTTATCAGATGAGCAGTATGCTATACATATCAAACGAAAAGACTTAGCTAGAACTAAAAAACATTCTGACAAAGAATTAGCACAAAAAGGAATATTAATAATATTTCTGATACCTTTCTTGTAATAGGAGATTTTAATATGAGCGGTATTAACTGGTTTCCATCTGATAATCTATCACTTGTTCCATTGAACCCTAAAAGTAACGACGAAGTTTTGCATTGTGATGAATTATGCACTCTTGATCTTGGACAGTATAACACAGTAACTAATAGATATGGTAGAATCCTGGACCTAGTCCTTTCCAACGAAAAGGTGGGTGTGACCGAATGTTCCAGCCCATTAGTGCCTATTGATGCCTATCACCCAGCTTTAATAATTAATTTGGACCTATCTGTAACATCTCTGCTTGAATGTGCGCCTCGTACTCAATTCTTGTACGATAATGGTGACTATGTTTCTATCAGCAGAGACATTAGTACTACTGACTGGGCAACTGAGTTCTCCGTGCGATCAATTGACGATGCAGTTTACTTACTTTATTGCTAATCTACAAATAAAATATATTCCACAAAAAATATTTCGGAATAAAAAGTATCCAACATGGTATAGTCCGTCACTTATTAAAACAATTAAAGAAAAATATAAATTCTTAAAAAGATTTAAAACCTATGGTAACTTATCTGATGAATCAACATTCAAGCTCCTTCGTGAAAGGGAAAACTATGGAATCCCAATGCTACCGCAACTATTTGGATCTTACAGAAAATTCAATTAAAAATAACCCAAAATACTTTTGGACTTTTGTAAAAAAACGTCATAACTCAAACGCAGTCCCAAGCACTTTGAACTATATGGAATCTATTTGTCAGGCTTTTTCGGAATACTTCCATTCTACTTTCCTCAAGGAAAACTCCAGTCTATGCCTGTTTTTTGGACTTATCCAAAGCTTTTGACCTAGTGTCCTACAATAAGCTATGGGTAAAGCTTCAGAATACCAGTGTACCCAGGGAAATAGTGTCTGTACTGATGCATTGGTATGATAAGCAGAAAAATCAAGTAAGATGGGCAGGCACACTCTCGGATGAGTACAAGCTGGATTGCGGGGTGAGGCAAGGGGGGCTTTCCTCCCCTCGCCTTTTTAATTTTTATGTGAATGAGCTGATCGAGGAGCTCAGTAGCACTAAGATCGGCTGTCACATAGATGGTATTTGTATAAATAATATAAGCTATGCTGATGATATGGTGCTACTGAGCCCTTCGGTATGCGCATTGAGAAAATTTTACATAGGTGTGAATCTTATGCGATGGCCCATGGCTTTAAATACAACTCAAACAAATGTGGAATATGCGGGACACGTGTCAGATCCATATTTCACTAGGTCCGGGGTAAGTCAAGGTAGTAACCTTGGCCCTTTGGGCTTTCTTTTGGTGGTAAACGACTTACCAGAAGTAGTCCAAGACGCGTCTTGTCTGTTGTTTGCTGACGACCTCAAATTATCCCTTGCGATAAAGAGCAGCGATGACTGTGTCAGGCTACAAACGGACATTGATAGGGTAGTGAGATGGAGCAAAGAAAATCTATTACAATTTAATATCTCGAAGAGTGTGACCATCACTTTTTCTCGCGCACACAATCCCATCTTACACACCTACTATATTGACGGGTTGCCTATGGAACGGGTCACAGAAGTCAAGGACTTGGGAGTAGGATTTAACACCGGTTTGACATTTCGGGAGCACATAATGCGTTGTTGTAAAAGAGCGTATAGAAATTTAGGTTTCATGCTTCGTACGGTTCGAGGTTTCACGAATGTGAAAGCTATTTTAGCATTATATAATGCATTGGTGAGGAGCCAGTTAGAGTGTAATGCAGTCATCTGGTCTCATGCTGGAGAGGATACAAAATAAATTCATAAGATATTTATACATGCGATACTACGGAGTCTACCCCTTTTACCCTTTAATGTATCCAACGTTATTTATTTTAGGTATGGTAGGTTACAACGAGCTGAGGGTTAGGAGGGATCTTGCACTCGCCTCATATATATTTAAATTACTGAGAGGGAAGGTGCCTAATGCAGTTATTTTAGGCCAGGTGAGTCTCGAGTGTTGCGGACAGGTACGTGTGGCGGCGACGGCAGCCACGACTGCTAGTGGAACCGCGTGCTCGGACCAACCTTTTGAAGGAGGCGCCGCTGACGCATGCACTCCGCACGCTCAACCTCATAGCGAGTGATACAGATTTATTCTGTTGTTCTCTGGGTGAATTCACAAGGAATGCTTTGTTTGTAATTAGTTATAGGTATTAGTTATAAGTAGCAATTAAGTTAAGTATTAATTAAGGCGCATTTACCGCATTGGTTAGCTGTAATGGTAGATGTATGTTGATAAATAAATAAATAAATTCATTGAAATCTGAACTTGTAGTCTACTTTACAATTTATTTAAATTATTTACATATATTTATCTACATCTTAAACTTAAAACTAATATACACAAACAAACAATCACTAAACACTAACATACATACTTCCTTACCAGTTGGTCGATAAATTTACCATCGATAGTCGATGGTCATTAAATTATCGACCGAACGATCATCACTAATTGCCGATATCCGTACAACTATCAATAGCCATATACGGCCGGCTACGGTGACGCGGGCGCATGCCTTTCACCGCTCAAGGTCAAACCAGTCAGGACTATACCTCGACGCGGAGCGCACGCTTGTCGCCGCAATTTTATATACACGCGATATCGCGATTTGCTTTGCTTTTTATGTTAATTTCATCTATACTTCATCTGTCTATCATTCTTCTACTTTCATCCTTCCGCTACTACATACTGTGCTTGTGCCTGTGCTTGTGAACACTTCCCTAACGTGCCTTCTAAACTTTGTTTAATGTGTTAGGACTTGTGGACAATATATCCTTTGGAACGTGAGTTTGCCTACTTATTTATACTGCACACCACACCCTAACCATAAACTCATGGTCTTTAAGTCAGGGACTAAATGCTACGAGAATGTACCTGAAGTTTTCTTGGGAGGTAACTCTTTAAAAAGAGTTACAAAATTTAAGTATTTGAGTCACTGGATCACCTATGACTTGAAGGATAGTACTGACATTGAGAGAGAGCGCAGGTCACTGTCTGTACGATGTAATATGTTAGCTCGCTCACTCGTTGTTTCACGGTGTACAGAAAAAGTAAAAGTGACATTGTTTAGGGCATACTGTCAGTCTTTTTACACGTGCAGCCTGTGGGTTGACTATTTGCAGAGGGCATACAGTGATCTGAGAGTGCAGTACAACAATGCATTCAGGATGCTGATGGGGCTGCCGCAGTATGCTTGCCGAGGCCCTCGTAGACAGCTTCGCTACAGTCATGCGCAAGCATTGTACCTCTGTCCTAACACGCATGCGTGCTAGTACCAACAGCATCCTGTGCGTATTGTCGGACCGGTGGGACACTGTCAAGTAAACACGCGCACGTGAACGGGTGTATCCAAAGGTCATGTTATTTTATTTTGTTATTCTGCCGTCGTAAGAAAAAAGGGCACAACTAACATTTTTGTCAAAATTGAGTTATATACATATTTAGAATCAGAAAAAAAAGGCACATCTACTCAATTTTTTATAGAATTTTATCTTCAAGGAATTCGGAGATACAGTAGGCTCAAAAGGCACAAATGAGACTAATATTCATGTTTTATAGAATGAAAAGGCACATTTATTTACCATTATATTGAAAAGGCACAAATACGTAGATGGGACTATTACTTCATACAGATTTTTACTAAAAACTACTTTGAAAAGGCACACTTACAACATAACATAAAGAAAAGGCTCAAATGCCAGATGTGCCTTTTCTTTAAATTATTTACGATTAGGGGTGAGGAAAGGAGGGCAGGGTTTGATTGAAACGCGCCAATTGTGCCCGACGTGTCTCGACGAGTCCACGCTTGTCTGTGCTGCACTGGTAAGATTAAGTTTTTGTTACATTTGGGTGTTTTTATTATATTAAACTTCTTTTGTGACACATTAATATGAATATAATAATGTATTAGTATTTATTGGCTACATTTTTGAGTGATTAATTGCAATTAAGTTTAAAAATATAACGAAATTTTTAGTAGGTATCTACCTAATCGTAAATAATTTAGAATACGCGCAATAATTGTTACTGGATTTATACTACCAGGTCATTTTTCTCAAAGACTTAATTCTTTTGTCAGCAATATGCAATCACGAAGCGCAAGATTAGTTAGTGCTGCTTTACGCAACGATAATGGTGTAGGCGAATCATTCGCCTACCTCGGGAGACCATTATGGTCTACCGAGCCGTCAACCAGTGGCGTTCAACACTCGGTGCAAGCATCAAGCTCGGAGCATGTTGTGGCACCGCTATCTGTGTTAGATACAGATTCTGATTTTGATTCTGATGACTCAGTATTGGATAAAAATTATGAATTACCAAAAGTACGGGAAAAAAACAGCGATACAGATGGCTCTGACTCAGAAGACTTTATACCATGCTCGCAGCCAGTTCCACCAAAAACAATTTTAGAATCATCGGCAGAATCAGATGAAGAAACCAACCATGTTCAGCTGACTAAGAAAGGAACTATTAGAAAGCGCAAAACTTATACCGTTAGCATAAAGTATCGGAAGAGACTGAAGGCGGAGGAAAAAATAAGAAACAAATATTTTGTAAAACCAGGTTGCCGCGAGGATGTCTGCAAAAAAAAATGTTCAGCGCGCTTTTCAGAAGAGTATCGCAAAGTAGTGAATAACAATTTTCGAAAAATGTCATGGATGGAACAAAAATACTTCTTTTTGTGTCATACTAGTCAAAGAAAACCGGATAGGCCAAAGGACAGAGAAAATAATGACAAAAATAGTAAACATTACATACGATCTAAAACAATATCATATTTTTTGGCAGACGAAAATGGTGACAAAAATCCAGTATGCAAAACATTTTTCTTAACCACCCTAGGCTATAACCAAAATAATTGTAAGGCTGTAAGAAATGTTCTTGATAATAAGAATAATACATCGTACCCAGAATCCCTCATTGATGGCCGCGGACACAACCCAAATCCAAGGAAAATAGATAATACTAAAATCATTGAGCATATAATGTCATTCTGTCCTGCTGTGTCCCATTACAGGCGAGAACATGCCCCTAACAAAAAGTATTTGCCTTCTGATCTCAGTATTCAATCATGTATGACCACTACTGTGAAAATGCGCCTGAAACGAAAGTATCGTACGGTTTTTACAGAAAACTTGTGAAGGAACTTAATTTCTCATTTGCCAAATTAGGCCACGAAGAGTGTGAGCAATGTGAAAAATTTACAATTCATAACCCTAACTCAGAAATTAGGCACAGGGTTTGTCAAGCATGTAAAAGTTATGAAGAACATTACGAAAAGTATATTTTAGCTCGTAAGAAGTATGAAGAAGATGCTGATAACCAGACTCAGAAAAATAATAATGCTGATACTGTTATTTTTGCTGTAGACCTGGAAAAAGTTATTATGTAACCCCGTATGGATGAATTCAAAACCGTGATGTTCTGCCCGCGGCTTATTGTTTTAACCAGAGTTTTGTGCCGTTAGGAGACAAAAAAATACACGAAGTTGGGCACACTTTTGCCGTTTTATGGCACGAAGGAACGTCTGGCAGAAAAAAAGAGGACATTGTAAGTTGCTTCAGGGCTTTTTTTTATAGAAAACCGAGACCTAAAGCACGTAATTTTATGACTTGATAACTGTGCAGCACAAAATAAAAATTGGACGCTTTATTCTTATTTGATATATCTGATAAACTCTGCCGAAGTTAGTTTTGAAAGTATTACTTTGCGGTATTTAGAAGTTGGTCATACATTCATGGCTGCTGATGAATTCCACCACAGAGTGGAACGATCTCTTAAAACAAAAAAACGTGTATACGACTTTGAGGACTTCTGCAAAGCTGTATCTGATACTGGCTCTCGCACAATAAATAGTAAAGAAGATGATTATTCAAGATTTTTTTGATTTTGAAGACTGCTCCTCAACATTCAAATTGAAAAATTCCAACCCTCGAGCTTATTTGAATGGTATTGCCGAGGCTAATTTTCGCAGGGGATTCCATTTATTATTTTACAAAAATAGCCATGGCACTGATGAGTATTTTGAATTAGATTTCCTTAGGTTAAAAGATCTTAAACAAGGTATTCCAGCACCACGCCAAAAACTTACTCCGAGGGGTATCACGAGTGAAAGGAAATCCGCTATACTCACTAAACTTGGACCACTTATGCCTGCTAATCGAAGTCATTTTTGGGAAAGCTTACCCGTAAATGACCGCTCAGCTGATCTAACTCATATTTATGAAGACTGATTTTTTTATTAATTTACTAATTTTGACTGAAGTTCTAGTTATAAGTGTATTACTTAACATAATAATGTACCTAAGGTTTTTTATTTTTCAAATAGTTTTTTTTAAATTCTTATTTTGATAATTTTAATGTTGTTCAAAGGACATGGCTAGAATTGTTCAAAAAGGTGATAACCTTAAAAATGTTAAAACATTATTATAAAACTTCTACTAGTAGCTGATTAAATATCCTTTTTTTATAAAAAAAAAGAAACTAATACCTAAGTTCCTTGATGAAGGTTTTTCCTTTAATTTTTGAATTAGTTTGTGTTTATTCCTATTTTGATAATTTTAATGTTGTTTGTAGGGCATGGCCAGAATGATTGTAATTGTGATAACCTTAAAAGTGCCATATTTAACAAACATTCTTTTAAGACTTTTAGAAGTTGATTTAATAACCTGACTGTGATTAAAAAAAAAAACAAATAAGTTTCTTGAAGACTGGTAATTTCAGTTAACTAATGTAATTTTTTTAAAGTTGTGAGACGATAATTTTTGTTACCTTTTTAAAATAAAAAATGTATAATTATTTCCTAATTGTTTTATTACCTGTTTCTTTTTGTATAATTATTAAAATGAAAAGGCACATTTTAATAAATATGCCTTTTCATTGTAATATTTCATATTTTTTCCCAAAATGTCAGAATGAAAAGTCGCAATTGGTTAGTTATGCCCTTTATTCGTAATATTAATAACTTTAGTTAATTTTTTTTGTTACTTTGAAAGGGAAAATGTTGATTATTTAATAAATAGTAATAAAATAATAACTTACATTTCATTAGTTGTAGTTATTTCATTAGTTGTATCGTGATAATGAATTTATTTTAATTCATCTATTTTCGAAAAATAATTTGTAAGTCAATATTTTTCGCCAAAAACCAATAAAAACTTTAAAGTCGATTTTCTCCATATTTATAAAATGTTAGTTGTGCCTTTTTTCATTATGACGGCAGTATTGTGTTTTTAGTTTTACTAACATTAGTTTGTCATAAGCATTTCTGTGTTACTAATAATTATATGGATGTAAGTATCTGAAAGAAATGAATAATAATACTGGCAACACTTACGTCAAACAAACGTCTTTGTATCTGATTTACAAAATATTCATAAATTTAAATAGTTAAAAATTATACCGGAAGATTTGAATAATACCACCATTTTATTATAGCAGTTATAATATAAAAATCAAAGAACAAACACCAATATGGAAATTAAACAAATCGAACAAGAAAGAAAAATCCACAACCATTGATCTGACACACACATTGTGACATTAATGTCAAGAAAAATAAATTTGGTAATAAAATGTTCTAAAGACTGAAGATGTTGACGAGATCAGCTACTCGACGCGCACGCCTATCGCCTCCGGACCCGTCGCTCAGCTCCGCCTCGCCGCCGCCGGAAACCAGCCCCATCGTGAGCGCAGCGACACCGGCCGCGGCAGTTGCGTAGAGCTCGAGTGACGAGTATTTCTCTCCGCCCACGACACCACCACCAGTTCGTCGTCGGGGAGGACGCCGGCCGCCGGACGGTTTAAGACCTCGAGGCCCACCGGCCTCTGATAGGGTCCCAGCTCCCGGCGGAAGTGTGCAGCGCATGCGATGGACGCAATCCATCAATGAAAACGTCATGCGCTTAATAGCAAGCAGATGACAGACTATAATGTATTGTATTTAATTGTAACCACTAATTATGAATCTTTGAGTGTCAGGATTTTTACTTATTATTGCTGTCTAAAAGTACCTCAATCCTTCAATTAGGCTTGTCAGTTATTAATAGATAACGTTAATTACCTATCAAGCTACGTCCATTCGCAAACCTAGGTCTTCGTGGAGAAGAATGGACAAGAAACTCCACGGTAACGTCTTTTAAAGTATTAAGCCAGGACAACTATCCGTTGTCCTGGACCATTCTCAAGTAATAGCAGTTTATCAGTGTAGATAAACACTAAGCAATATGGGCCATTTTATAACACACATTTCTAGCACATAGTTATCAGTACTACGACTCAGCGAAATTGCAGGACCCGCGAACCGGTTCTTTCTTTTTTAAATTAGTGTTTTTACTAAGCAATATAGCTAATTTTATCTTATTCATTAGTTTTATTTTCAAATCTATATATACTTTTTAATGCTGACGTCAACTAACGTCACAATGGCAAATGGCATGACCATTCCGGCAACGGCATTGATGTAGATTTATGTTTTTTTATTAATAATTCATATTCCTAGTTGCATTTTTATTTCACAGTAGATTATGGCATATGAAGTAACTGTTAGCTTTAATCGACATCTGGCATGGTATTTAGTTAGCGTTTTTACTTTTACTGTTTATAGTTTGTAAGTTTAATATCCTTGATATGCCAGGTACCCAGGTTGTTGCCTTGCATATCTTCAAGTTCATACACTAATGGTGATTTTTTACGAATAATGCGACACCTTATGTATTTAGGGGCTAGCTTTTTAGTGAACCGGTTGTCTTTGTTGCTCTGGTAATATGTTCGCTTCCAAACTATATCGTCAATATTGAACTCTGCAACCTTACGACGTAGATTATAATAAGTACTATTTCTCGAATGAGCTTTAATCAAGGATAATTGTACTTTATCGAAGATTTTACGCAAGTGTCCTAAAGTTTCAGCGTACTCATCTCTTGGTGTAAATATTAGATCCTTTTGCAGATCAGAGTCGATATAGTGCGATCCACAACTAACTAACTCTCGTCCGTAGACAAGTAAGGCTGGAGTATAGCCTGTAACCTCGTTAACTGAAGAGTTAATTGCAAATTGAATCTTAGTGATATTTACGTCCCAAGAGCGATGATCGTCTTCAATGAAGGTTGAAATTGCAGTGATGATGGTTTTGTTGTAACGCTCAACGGTGTTCATTTGTGGCGTATATTTAGGCGTTAAATGGACGTTAGGTACTTTATATTTAGAAAACAGTTGTTTCATAGTACTGCTGACGAATTGTTTGCCGTTGTCCATGAGAACAGTGCTAGGTACACCATGGACTAGTAAAACCTGATCTTCTACTATTTTAGCTATGATGTCAGTAGTAGCACGTTTAATTGGGAACAAGAGACAGAATTTTGAAAAACAGCAGGTAACTACGAACAGGAAAGTGTTTTGCTTTCTTGTAGGAGGCAATGGTCCAACTAAATCCATGCTTATCACTTGGAATGGCCGGCAACAATTCTTAGGTCGACCCATAGTTCCGAGTGTGGTGTGGTTAGGGTATTTGTAGGAAATACACAAATCACAATTTGCTACGAAGTTAGTAACGTCTCTATGCATATCCGGCCAGAAATATTTGAGAGAAAGACGCTTATAAGTTTTAAAAACACCGAAGTGTGCCGCAGTTGGATCACTATGGTTATTTCTGATTATTTCATCCCTGAATTCCAGTGGTATAACTTTTTTCCATTGAAACTCATTAGTAAGTGGATTTAAACTTTTTTTGAAACGATAAAGTTCTTTATTTATGACCTGATAATCGACATAAGAAGTCGGTGAGTTTTGACAGCCATTGAGTATGTTCAAATACCAAGAATCAGTAGTGGAGCTGTAAGGATTGGTTGAAGGAGTCTGATTGTCGCCGATAGCTGAAACTGGTATGCTGCGTGAAAGACTGTCTGGTACGACATTGTCCACACCCCGACGATGTTTTATCTCAAAATTATAGGCAGACAACCGAACTCCCCAACGAGCTAAACGACCAGTGGGATTATTGATATTTAAAAACCATTTCAGTGCGGAGTGGTCTGTGTAAACAACAAAAGTCCGACCATTCTCCAGGTAGCAACGCCAATGTTCAGTCGCTGTAAGAACAGCCAAAGCCTCGCGTTCAGTAGCGCTGTAGTTTCTCTCCTGCTTCGATAGGGACTTGCTCATGTAAGCGATAACCTTCTCCTTTCCGTCCAAGTTTTGAGTGAGAACAGCACCTATGCCTACATCACTCGCGTCAGTGTGTACTTGAAACGGTTCAGAATAGTCAGGGCATGAAAGAATAGGGGTACTTATTAAACACTCTTTTAGTTTTTTAAAGGCAGTGTCAGCCTCTGTGGACCAATGGAATGGAACAGCATTTTTTCCTTGGGAGGTAAGTTTATTTAGTGGAGATGCCAAGTCGCTAAAATTGGGAATGAACCTTCTGTACCACGAAGCTGTGCCAAGAAACCTACGCACTTCTTCGCGGTTAGTGGGAGTATAATAGTTTACTATCGCCTCCACCTTCTCAGGGTCAGCCTGTAATCCATTTGAGTCAACAACATATCCGAGGTACCTAAGTTGTTTTCGGAAAAACTGGCTTTTCTCGTAGTTGATAGTAAGATTAGCAGTTCTCAATTTTTCGTAAACACGTACTAGTAAGGATATATGCTGTTCGAAGCTTGACGACACGATAATTATGTCGTCAATATATACAAACACTTTATGTTCGAACTCTGGACCATAGAATAGGACATCCATAAGCCTTTGCTGAGTGGCAGGGGCGTTGGTTAGACCGAATGGCATGCTCCTAAATTGAAAAGTACCACGAGTTGGTATGTAGAAGGCAGTTTTAGGACGATCTTCTTTTTTAATACCTATTTGCCAGAAACTTTTCGACAAATCTAAACTAGTCAGGTACTTAGCGTCACGTAGATTATCGAGTATTTCCGAGATATAAGGGAGACTATATGCATCTTTTTTTGTTATAGCGTTTAACTTCCTGCTATCTAGACAAAATCGTAACTGGCCATTCTTTTTAGGAGTTAACAGCACG
Source organism: Eugnorisma glareosa (assembly GCA_947578425.1). Taxonomy (NCBI): domain Eukaryota; kingdom Metazoa; phylum Arthropoda; class Insecta; order Lepidoptera; family Noctuidae; genus Eugnorisma; species Eugnorisma glareosa. Next base: position 8,583,441 of record OX387967.1, on the reverse strand, counting down.
GGAGACGACCAGGGGCTCTCACAAGGCTCTACGACTTTTTCCTCAAGCATCTCATCTAGTTGCTCCGTTAAAATTTTTAATTTTTCTGGGGACATTCTATAAAATCTTTGACGTATGGGGGCAGCATCACCAGTGTCAATAGAATGCTCGATTAGACTAGTACGACCGAGTCCTCGTTCTTCGAATGAGATTCCATGAAATTGCCTTATTATATGATCAGCTGTAGTCTTCTGATCTTCCGTTAGGCAATCATAAGTATGAATAAGTGTACTATTGTTAGCAGATAGATTCGACAAGCTACTATTATTATCATCGCATATAATGACGGAATCCAGACGTGTAGGAAAGAGTTCGAAAATTCTCCAGAAATCCATACCTAGAATTAAGGAAGAATTGATTTCGGGGACAACATAGACATCCAAGATGTGTAGTTTATCTTGAAATGTAATGGGTATATGTATTTTTCCTATACTCTGTAACTTCTGTCCTCCAGCAGCTACAAAATGTAAAGACTCACAGGGTTGGAGTGTGTATCCTAGATCGAGTAAGCGTTTATGACAGTTATTGCCTAAAATAGTGGCACCTGATCCGGTATCTAGTAAGCCAGTTAGTGATTTACTTTCGATAGTCACATTAACATAAGGACGAGAGCTTATTCCTTTAGTATTGTGGATTGCAGATACAGTGTAACATGAAAAGAATTTTGTAATAAATTGTAACCATTCTTTCCACTCATCCTGATTAGATTTGCAGTTGTTTGGTTCTAAATTAGATAGACAGTCCCTGCAATCCACAGTACTTAGTTTTTTGTGTTAGATTTATCAGCATGACAGTTCTTGCATTCAGGGTATCGCACACCTTTCATTCCGCATTTAAAACAAATTAAGAAATGTGGTTCCCTGCACTGACCCAGCGAGTGAGTATCATTCCTGCACCTAGGGCAATAAATTTTTCTTGTAGGTTTGTTGTTCGAAGCATTAATGGAGTTAACACTGACTGCTTGATTTTGTTGTTGACTTGATTTGTTGTAATTAGGATTAGGTTTGTAGTTAGATTGATTTGAATTATAGTTTTTATTATTGTTGTGATTAGAGTTTTGATTTTTGTTTGTATTATAGTTGTAATTTGTATTAAAATTTTTGTTTAGTATTGTAGTTGTTTTTATTTGAATAGCCAGGGTCAACTCAAACAAATAGTTTGAGTTGACTGTTTCGTGTAAGCAAACTCTCGCGCTAGTGTATCTGAAGTGACTCCAGGTGGTTCGTGAAAGTGTGTCAATCGTGATTGTATGCTTTCGTAGTTACGGCACAAAGTTTTCAGGTCGACAATACTTGTGATCTTAGAAGAAGCTGAAAGCGTACTAGCGTAACATGGACGTATATTATGCAATATTATTTCCAACTTTTCTTCCTGCGAAATTGGTTTGTCAAGCCTCAAAAACATACCATGCATAATTGACAAGTACACGGTGATATTTTCATGTTCACCTTGTGTACGCATTCTGATTTCTGACGTAAGTCTGTAATCATAATCGCTCTGATTGAAATCCCTTTTTAGCAATTCGACAACTTCATCCCAAGTCGAAACGTTGTCTTTGATGTAGCGGTACCAGTGAAGCGCGTCCTCGATAAAAATCTCGTATGCGAAAGAAAGCAGTTTTTTCTTATCGATTTCTTTAGAGATAAGTAATTCATCCACTGTCTGAATGATTGAACGGACACAAGTTTTTCCTGAATATTTAAGTTTACCTACAGCATCAGCAACGAACTTCGTATCACAACCGGATGTTGTCGCAGCAGTTGAAGTTTCGGTAAAAGAACTCGAAGTAGTCTGTGTTTGTGGTTTATAACTTATTAATTCCTTATATTGTGCTTCAAACAAGGCCTTATAGTCACTGTAAGGTTTAGATACATCAGACGTAGGTTGAATTCTTTTAATTCTGTAATAGACGTGGTTTAAAAGCGCCTCAGCGCGCGAATACGTATTTTTGTCAGCTTTAGATTTTAAACTTTCAAGAATAGTTTTTGATTTGAGTAGAGATTCTTTAACAGCAATAAGATCTTCTTTAGGCTCTAAATGTGATTCAGCAATTTCATCTGGGGCAGCTAGTGGTGATAGCTTAACGATTTGCTTTCGTAGCTCAGCAACTGAAGCTTCAGCTATGTCACCCCCCCGAAGAGCAACTTCATATTCTAGTTCGGATTTTTGCAAAGCCAAATATTTGATAGGGTAAGACATTTTACGGTAAATTATTAAGATGGATTGCGTAAGTGTTGCAAAAAAAAAACAATTGATTTAAAAGCGTAATAAATTGCGAGAATCAGCTTATCTACTATCATACAACAAAACAATTGATTGAAAAGCATAAAAATTGCGATAATCAGATTACCTAGTATCATACAACAAAACAATTGATTGAAAAGCATAAAAATTGCGATAATCAGCTTTCTCTTATCAACGGATCGTGTAAAATGTTGATTTAAAAGACTAGGATCAAGTTAAACATTAAGAAAGAAAAGCGATAAATTGAATTGTTAAGAACAAAAATAACATTTTTTTTACTTGTCTCAAGCGCTTAAAAACAAACACTGGTAAAAAATATCAGTAATTAAAACAACAAATTACGAAATCCATTGACTAAAGCATAATTTTTTTAACTAGAATTCTACTCATGAAACCAACACCAAAGATAACTACAACACACCAATAAACAAACCGAACAAACTCAGCTCAATTTAAAAGTTTTGGGCGCCATCGTGACGTTCGACTGGAGGTCACCTTTAACGCGTTACCTGCTGAATTAATTGCAACATAATTGCAGACGCTAAGTAAATAGCTCACTAGCCCGGTGCGGCAAACGCACATGCGCGTTCAATAAATATTTCGTGTGGTGCTGTGAACGCGTATGTGCGTTTGAAGAAAGTCTACCCAGTGCGGCTGGACGCATTAGTGCGTCGTTCAATACTTTGCCCAAGTGCGGCACGACGCTTATGTGCGTTTGAACATTTTCGTGTTTTATGACGGTCATAAAATAATTTTATCTTTATTACGCCACTTGTAAAGGTGATTCCACACCACACTACAGTCGTTTTTGTCAATTTACTAGGCTGTAATTTTACCACGGATCAAGCGCCACCTGTTATTTTTTTCTGTATAAACAACTAGGGTTAAAAATCTGCATCATTGGCTATAAGAAGGTTTGACGTTTTTACAGAAGTTCTGATAAACAAATGTCAACTTTGAACTTTGTTCACTGGAGACGAGGCGGTATGGTCCAAGACCTTAGCCTACCCGAACAGGGCGAAAGAAAAAAAAAACAACTTTGCTTGTCAAAAACTTTTCTATAGAACGACCAAGAAGAAACCACTTCATAAAGTGTCACGATGTTTTTTTTTATTGTGTGGAGTTTGGTGACCGTAATTTCACAGTAAGTATTCTTTGTTGTCTTCTGTATGTTACATCTTTAATTTCATATCGCTTTTCTTCTATCCGGCCGGCAAATTTATCATGAAACGTAAAACAAAAAGAAAACCAATTTTTTAGACTGGTACTATGCGTTGTCTACTTCTAGAAGATATTATTATTACAATCAGTATCATCGAAAAAATAACCTATTACTAGTAACAGTAGTTCCTTATCTCAATCGTTAAGTTTCAATTTCCTGTTTTAGAAAAATACGATACAAAACCGGCGAGCACCGGGTGGTGTTGTGGCGGAGGGCGCGGATCGAGCGTCGCCTCTGGGAGCTGCAGTGGCGACGTACCGTGGCAATCGGTCCACTGCAACTCCCGCGGGGACGGCCGCTGTGTCCTTCGCCCCCCTTGGACATCCCGGTGCCGTCGTGGATGTGGCGGCATCACCGTTTTTTTGAGGATCGGGGTTACGATTAAAAAAGAATTAAAAAAAAAAATGTTTTATTTATCATTAATTTTGTTTTCTTTACCCTCGCTCTTGCCTTTTGGCGTGGGGCACACTGGGCTGCTGGCCTGCGGCGACTCCAGCCGAATGCACTGTCTCTCAGCAGATGAAAGGCCATCATCTGCAAATATAGAGCGAAGTTTAGCAGCGCGCAGCAAGCCCGACATGACCATCTCGCTGCCGCCGCCACCCTCGATGTCCGCGTCTGCCGGAGGCAAGGATCCATCCTCCGTCGGCAAGGTATTGCATATCTTCTCGTCTTCTCTGGCAATAGAAGTTTTAATGAAGAAGTTATTGTAAGTAAGTTGATTGTATATGACAGTAATAACCTATAACACTCAACAAAAACTCGACAGTCAGTCTGTATTAAAACGTTAACAAAATGTAGGTTTACATGTAGGGTTATCTGAAGGTATAAGGTAGTCCTGGACCAGTAGGGTAAAATTTGAACAGTACTTACAAGTCTGTAGGTAGGTTACCGCGTAGACGTAGAGTTACCGGCAGCCAGGTTTGTCTTTGGTCATCAGTGTTGCCAACCACCAAATGATATAAATATTTTCGATCAAAAATTCTTTATTGTCCGTTTCACACCGCGTCCGTTTCATTACGTGTTCATCCTATACTTTTAGACACATTTTATGGCATGCCAATTTGTATGAATTCTGTGAACTTAGCAGTGAAAGTGACAAAAGGGCTGCGGCTGTTTTGGGTACAAAGATAATTTAAAACAATCGGCATTACTACTCCAATAAATATAAAAGACATTTTAAACAAAAGGGTTCCGGCAGTTTTGGCTACAAAAGATAATTTAAAACAATCGACATAGATTACTAGTCCAATAAATACAAAGACATTATAAACAAAAGGGTTCCAGCAGTTTTGGTTACAAAAGATAATTTAAAACAATCGACATAGATTACTAGTCCAATAAATACAAAGACATTTTAAACAAAAGGGTTCCGGCAGTTTTGGCTACAAAAGATAATTTAAAACAATCGACATAGATTACTAGTCCAATAAATACAAAGACATTTTAAACAAAAGGGTTCCAGCAGTTTTGGCTACAAAAGATAATTTAAAACAATCGACATAGATTACTAGTCCAATAAATACAAAAGACATTTTAAACAAAAGGGTTCCGGCAGTTTTGGCTACAAAAGATAATTTAAAACAATCGACATAGATTACTAGTCCAAGAAAATATGTAAAAGACATTTTTAACAAAAGGATTCCGCCGCAGCCAGAACTCTTTTGTTTAAAATGTCTTTTAAATCACCGGCGCGGCACTTTGGACAAAACAATACAATATTCAACTACTGAAACCAATTTCTCCACACATATTAATAGTGAGTAACATTTTAGCAAGTATATTATCAAAAAATATATATATAGTAACATTATTTTGTTTTGTCATTCATTCACTCGTTCAAGCTTCGATTTAAAATTGACACTGATAGTTGACACATTTCTCCTATAATTCACTTTTTACCGGTGCGCGAAGACACGCGAGTAAAACAAAAATTAAAAAAAATGGGGAGTGTTTGGAGCCACGCCGTTCGCCGCGTCGTTTGTTGTGGGTCTGGTGCTGATGCACCAGCTTCCACCGATGAGTAAGTATCAATATCTGAATGAATATTTCATAAAAGTTTAGTTTCATATAAAGCAAGTTTTATTGAATAAGTATTTATTATTATTCTATGTTTTTTTTATTTCAGACCCATTTATCAAAACGTGGAGGTGCAGCAGCACCAGGCGCACGACGCGGCGAGCGCGCTGCGTATGCTGGTGGAGGCGGTGGATGAGGTATATACTGTTATTGATTCTTTACTGCCAATAATTCAAATTTTAAGCTATTCTTTTCAAGTTACAGAATATTAATAATACGCGCCACATTTTTATGGTCCATACATATATATTTTACCATGGGGGGAAGCCCAAAAACCACAGAACGCCACCAGCTACGATCCCTACATACCTACTTTCATTATTTGTTTTACTTCAACAGATGCGGGGATTATTACTTCCAATCGCCGACATGCCGGATCGCATGCGGCGGTTGGAGCTAAACCTGCAACCGCTGCTGGTGTACAGGCCGGAAGACGGCGAGTACATGGACATGCGGTGAGTACATACTTACTCAACTGCCTTCTCTTTATATCTTAGAAAGTATTTTGTATGTTCGCAAAAACTTACAAGCAGTAGACATGAGATTGTGATACCCAAATTTAGTATCCGCTTTTATAACAAGTTGCCCAAAGTCAGTTCCAGAACTTAGCGATGGAAAGTTCAAAACCCACATCAAACTTGTCCTTATCAAAAAAGCATATTTTAAGATTGAAGACAAGGAAGTTTGGCAATAATTCCTTCAGCACGTGTGGCTTCCCTGGTAAAATAATTGGATTTGATTGACTGCACATACATGATCTACCATGGCCATTCAAGAATATTTGTTACATTTTGGTTTTCTATGTAGGGTCATATTCGGAGGTTTTCTATATTTTAATCTACAATTATAATTTTCCTTTTTGTAGGAACGGACCCCGGCCTGCACCAGCAGCACCACCGCCAGAATCACCAGCTCGAAGCACGTGGCTGATGTGGCTCCTAGAGCGTGCTGATTATGGGGAGCCCTGGTGATCGTTCCTGTCCAAGCGACCATCAGGGCTCCCCCAATAAACTATGAACTTTTCCTCAAGTTTTTTTTTATTTTATTGCCCTTTGAATCTAATTTCTATCGCACATACTCTATCATGAAGTGAAGACATTCAACAGGTAAAGCTGATAATAAGTGAGCATGAACTAGATAGGTAATAAACTTCATTGTACTACTACAAAGAAGGATCCTAATTATGTAGGTTGAGGTGTGTACCTAGGAGTAGGACTCTTTTTTTTTTGCCAATTTTTTCGTACATTATATTGATTAGGTTCGAACTATCGAATTTCGTTCCTAAAAGATCCCGTCGTTGAGAATTATAGGATATAAATAATTATTTTCAAATAAAACAATTCACGTAAAATTAGGCAGTACGGTCCGATGACTGCAGCCTGATATTGAATGGCCATAAACAAAAAATATGTTATATTGTCGTTTTCAAAACGTCAAAACAAAGCGGCGGAGGTTCCAAACTGGTATCGTACCTACAATGGAAAACGAAGGATATCTGTAAGTGTTCATAATTTTGTACCTACTAATACAAAGGTTTAGGTGTAATATGTTTAATATGGATATTTAAGTAGTTTTCTTCGACGATATTATTGCCCGTCTAGTCCTAATACATATTTATAACTTTTTGTTAGGCAAGACGAGGATACAAATCCAAGCGCCTGGGTCCCGTCGGAGTCAGTGCCTCCTGGCAACGGCGGGCCCGGGCCAAGTGGTACCGCAGCAGGGAGTGGCGGAGCAGGCAGCAGCGGCGCGGTTGGCCCAATGACGGCTTTGCTGCAGGCGGCCAAGAGAGCCGTCATTATTGACGGCCAAGTTGATCCGACCGCTAAACGGCCGTGCCTCCGGCCGGAGGTTTCTTTACCCACGCCCAAGGGGAAGGGCGTGGGTAAAAAACCCAAATATTTTTAGTTACTTTTTTATTGCACGCTCACAAATCAATGTCATTAATTAGGTACGTATAGTCACGACTCGGAAAGCGAGCTGTTGTGGCTATTATTTGTCTATCAACCGAATATCGCTTAGACAGAGAAAAGTATAGACGGCAGGTAGCTCCATTTCATTCCCACAAGAAAGGGATATTAGTATTGAGATATTATACAAGTAACAGAAAAGGACAAACCTATACTATTTCCGTCGCTCAGTAAGTGTCAGTTTTTTCAAGGCCCGATAATTAAGTAACTAGCTAAACAAACTAGCAGATGTGGTCACACCTTTACGGATCCTTATTTTACGATGCTTTCGAAACAATAGAGATACACAATGAACGCACATATGCGTCGCGCCGCACTCGAAGATAGTTTTGTAAATTGAATGGACGCGCATGCGCGTCCGCGAGCACTTGTTAAAAGTCCGAAAAACGCGCATGTGCGTTCGCCGCACTGAATGCCGGGCCGTTAGCACGAGCCGTCCGAGTAGACACGAACGCCGCGCGCGCATAGAATCGCCTCGGAAGACAGTTCCTTTCATTGTTTGATAGTTTAAAAGTGTTTTAAAGTAATGTGAATGTAAAATAGTATAGTATAGTTATAGGTTAGTTTGCTAGGTAAATAATAAAATATAAGATTATTCCTTTGAACTAGTTTTTGTAAGTTATTAAAATCACACACAGTGTTACAATAATTCATAGTATAATATCAATTTAAATTTGTACTGAATATTACCGAACTATTTATCATTATTATATCCAACACAATAACGATAGTAAAGCAACAAACATTAAAAAATAGTATCACATCATAAAAGCATAATAACAGCAATAGAATAACTTAACTTTTACCTTTAGGCCAGAGCTCCGTTCTGGTAGATGTCTCCAACAAGAATGGCCTCTGTCGTGGAAATCGCTGCGACCCCGTAGGGGGGCGCGGCTGGCGGGTTGTGGGCATTGCCCTTGGTCCCGCGGGTTCAAATTGCGCCCGTAAAGACGGGCGCCTGCGGTTGGGTGGCCTTGTAGGCCCGGCTATTGGCAATCGCGCTGCGCGCGGTTTGCCTGTGTGTAGTTGTCAATTTGTGTCGGTAGGGGCGCCACGGTGCTACTATAGCGCCGCTTTCTTCACGCCGCCTCGGCAGTCTGTCGCCGCCAGGTGAGACCGCCGGTTACCCGGCGGAGGCCTAGCGGATGACGACCAGCAACAGAGGCGACTCGGCGCACCTACCAGGCTGCTGACCCCCGTCTGGTGGCGTTTTCAGGTCTGGCCGAGCTCGCTCCAGCCCGGGGGCCGAGTATGTGAGTGTGAGCGGTAGTGTGTGTTGTGTAACACACACTACCGCTAAAACGAAAACAAATGTTCGCTTATGAACATAATCATAGCCATGTGCTTCGCACGGCTGATTGTTCAAGCGAACATTTGTTTTTCGCTCCTGCGCGGCGGCGGCGGCGAACCAAGGGAACCTCAGAAGAGAGAGGGGGAAAACTTGTCTAATAGTTTAAGCCGCTGAGGTGTGGTAGTGACGTCATCAGTGACGTATTATATCCCCTCTACAAATTTAGGTATATAAAGGTGTTAGCACATTGGCTTGTATCAGGGGATTAGCCTGTGGACGTCCACCCACGCTCGCGTCGCGCACGTCACAGACTCGTATCGCTGCGCCGCCGTCGGCGTAATTCGTGTACACTCGGTCGCCCGCGACGGAGAAAATCACTCCGTCCGCGGGTAGTCGTGCAAAATCGCGTTCGTGATCTACCGCCCGAGCCGTTAATTTTTCTAAACTAAGAAAAATAACCGTCGTTAACGACTTGTTAACAAAGGAATCTTCCGTTGTGATCGCACAGGTGCCACACCGGTGTGTTCACAGCGGGAGCCCTGCACCTGCTACCCGATGCCCGCCCACACCACCATCAGGACATCGAAGAGGCTGCGGAGTTCCACCACCTAAGGGACTCTAATACAATGTCAAATACACCACCGGACCATCAGCTGGGGGACCGGACGACGTCGCTCCCGATTATCAGGGACTCGCCGCCCGGGGCTCAAAACGCAGCTGGACTACCAAGAGCAACCGTGAGTAGATCTCCATCACCTACTACACTCATCCCGCTGTCGCAAAAGTCGCCGACAGCGACCCAAGCCAACTATGGCCCCACCCAGGCGACGCCCGCACACCCGTCAACACCATCAACGGGTCGCCAACCAGCCGTGCCCATCCGGCCCCCCGCCTTTCGACCCGTGCCTCAACAGGCCCCGGGTCCTGCCGGTAGCTGCAACCGCGCTCCGGCCGCACGAGCCACCGCTCCCGTCGTGCGACCCAACACCCAGGCCACACGCACGACTGCGCCACCCGCGCACCGATTGACCCCCGGTAACCCCGCGCAGCCCGCTACCGCCCCCGCTCGCCCTGCGCCACGCTCGGCAGCGCCAGCGCGCGCAAGCGCGCGCGGGCCCGCGGGCGCGCGCAACGCCGCCGCCGCGACCCAAGCGGCGTGCACCGTATCACCGGCCCCCCACCGCTTGCTGGCAGGCTCAGCCGCCGCAAGCGCCTCAGAGAGTCCACTGTCTCCACCACCGCCGCGTTCCTCCGCCCGGGACTCGCCGGCTATGCTGTCGCCGTGTTCATCGAGGGAAGGGAGCGACCTTTCGGCCGCCTACACGGACACACCCGCTCGCCAAGCACCACCAGGAGAGCCCTCGGTGGGCATGGAGGTCGGTACAGCGATGGACAATAGCTACAGTGGCAGTGAGATGTGCACTGATGACGCGCTGGCCTTTGGTTTTGAATTTCAACTGGAGGCCAGGGCGCAACGCCGTCCAAGGAGCTCAGACGACGAGGCCGCGGAAGAGGCCAAGCGAGTGTGCACCGACTCCCCGCTCCCGCAGCGCTCCACGCGCGGTCGAGCCGGAGCCGGGTCGCCGACTTTCGCCGAGGCTACTCGCAGCGCACCAACCTTAAGCGATGTAGCTACTACCAACTCGACGCCCCGTACGGCAGCCCCCGCACAAGGCGCTAACACGGCCACAAACGCCAACGAGGGCAGGATGAAGAAGCCACGCTACCCTCCGCTGGTAGTGGAGAAGCTACCCAACTGGGCCGCTCACTTCAGGGCCGTGAGTGCCAAGCTGGGCCACCCTCCCAACGCTCGTCCCTATCAAGGGGGAATTCGTTTCCTCCCGGAGAGCGACGAGGAATACAGGGTGGTACAGAGGTACCTCACCGACCTAGAGAGGGAGTGCGGCCTGAGTTGGTTTTCGTACTCGCTGCCGGCGGAGCGTAGCCTAAAGGTGGCTATCAGGGGACTGCCGGCGGACACTGAACCCGCTGAGATAGAGGAGGAGCTCAGGCTGCTCGGATACGAGCCGGAGTACGTGCGTAACATCAACGCGCGCGGAGGACGACCCGGCTGTATTTTCCACGCAGTCCTGAGGAGGCAGCCGAACATACGCCAGATCTACGACACCACCGTGCTCCTGTGCATGCGTGGTGTCCGGGTAGAGGCGTGGCGGGGCAAGCGTGGGCCCGCCCAATGCCACCGATGCCAAAAGTTTAGGCACAGCTCGCACCAGTGCCACCGCCCGCTCGCCTGCGTGAAGTGCGGCGAGGAACACGCCGCCCGAGACTGTCCGCGCCCCAAGACGGAGCCTGCAACCTGCGCCAACTGTGCGGGTGACCACCCAGCGTGCAGCACTGGCTGCCCGGTTTTCCGCAAGGAAGCACGCAACAAGCGAGCGGGCACTGTCGCCATCACGACGCGCCAGCGCCAGCCCAGAGACGGGCCACCCGCCATTGCCGCCACCAACACCAACACCGAAGACCACGAGGCCCCAAGCGCGACACTGATGGCGGCAGCGAACGGGCCCACCACCAACAAGGACGCCCCTGCCTCGAGGCGGAGAAAGAGGGGACGCGGGGGAAGGAATAGGGGGAAAAAGCCCCAACCACCCGCCCCCCACCAAGAACCAGTACAGGGCCCTGTCCCTGTCGCGGCGCAGGCAACCAACACCACCACCGACGCCGCTGCTGTCCCAAGCATACAAAAAAAGGGGAAGCGGGCGGACAAGCCCGCCCCACCCACAGTCGCGACGCCCGCCGTCGCGACGACCGCCGTAACAACAACGACGAATGTTACCCAACGCGCCGCACCTGTCGCCCGAGAACAGCAGCGGCGCCACGCTACTACCACTGGCGCTCCCCAGGAAGAGCACCGTAACAACAACAACAAGGAATTTACCGCCTGCGCCATCAAACTGTTGATGGGCCTAATCAAGGCCATAAGACAGGGACAAGACGCGGGCATAGTAATCCTTGACGGACTAGCAGAGTTACTCACGCTTTACAATGGCTAGTTCGTTAAGGATTCTACACTGGAACGCCCGCGGCCTTAAAAATAAGGTCGCCCAACTCCGCCTCCTCCTCAAGGATCAAAGGATCGACGTGGCGCTCATCAGTGAGACTCACCTGGGACCTGCGGACACAGTCAGGTTCCCGGGATATCTCACATACAGGAGGGACGAGAAGTCGCAGCTCGGCACCACCTACCGCGGACTGGCGGTACTGACCAACCGAAGAGTCGTCCATCAAGCTCTCCCAGAGGTCACACTCAACTCACTGTACGCCTTAGGCATCCAGCTGCACGTCGCCGGCGAGGATGTCAATATCTACGCAGCCTACCGCCCACCTAAATCTGCATTCGACCTGGCAGAGTTACGGGCGCTGATCACCTCTTCGCATCCGACATTCCTTGCCGGCGACTTGAACATCAAGCACCCAGCCTGGAACAGTCGCTGCACGAGCACCTGGGGAAGACGGCTCTTCGCGGACGCGGAGGCCCACGGATACACGGTGTCCGGCCCTGATACTCCTACCCACTACCCAGACAACCAGGCGCACGCACCGGACGTGCTGGACATCGTGATCCACAAGGGCCTCAACTGTCAAATCACCCAGCAGGTGATAGACGACGAGCTACAATCGGACCACCAACCCGTACTCGTCGTCCTATCGGAGATGCCGACCAGACTCTCGCCTCCTGCGCCACGTCGCATCACGGATTGGAACATTTTTAAAGAAGTGATGGAAACCACCACTCCAACTTGGCCCGTCGAGACCGCCGCCGACGTCGACAGACTGGCAGTGGAGGTCACCGCTTGCACTCAGCGCGCCCTCGATAGGGCGACAACCACAATGTCGACGCCGCCGGGGGGGGTCGCCTACAAACCTCTCCCCGCCCACCTCAAGCAGATGATCGCCCAGAGGAGGCGCCTTCGCAAGCGGTGGCAGGACACAGGATGCCCCACAATCAAGAGAGAACTCAACCGTCTGGCGGAGAGGGTCAAGGCCAAGCTCCAGGAGCACAACACCGCGGGCTGGGAGGAACGTATCGACGCGGCCGCGGGGGACTGGCCGTCGATACATAAACTCTGCAGATCGCTTTCGAATACCCCAGCCCCGGTGCGCCCGCTACGTCACAGCGACGGGACGCCTAGGTACGCGGCAGCAGACCGGGCAGAGATCTTTGCGGAACACCTGGAGCGTCAGTTCCAGCCGAACCCGACCAACGACACCGAGCACATCGCAGCAGTCGAGAGGCACCTTGGAGAGTACTTCGCCACGCCGATAGCTCCCGAAGAGGCCCCTATTTACTTCTCGCCCTGCGCTGTTAGACGCGCCATCCTAAAAACAAAGCCGAAGAAGGCCCCAGGAGCGGACGGGATCACCAACACAGCGCTGCGCCACCTGCCATACCGTACAGTAGCGGCACTGGCGCGCCTGTTCACGGGGATCCTGCGCACAGGGGTTTTCCCGGCTGCGTGGAAGGAAGGGCGCGTAATAATGCTCCCCAAGGCCCACAAGGACGTACTGAAGCCGGAGAGCTATCGGCCGATCACGCTGCTCTCCTCCATCTCCAAGGTGTTTGAGCAACTCCTGCTGCGACACCTGAAGCTACACCTGACTCCGCGCCCAGAACAGTTCGGGTTCCGCGCGGAACACTCCACGACGCTCCAGCTGTCGAGGGTACTGCACCTGTTCACGTCGGCGTTGAACAAAAAGGAGCGAGCAGTGGCAGTATTCCTCGACATGGAAAAAGCCTTTGACAGAGTATGGCACGCCGGTCTGCTGTACAAGATGTCTATGACAGACGCGCCCCGTCGTCTGATACAGGTGGTTTCCTCCTTCTTACAGGACAGGACCTTCAGGGTGGTGGTGGACGGCGCGCTATCCAGCGCCCGCCCCATCGCTGCCGGAGTGCCGCAGGGCAGCTGCATCTCCCCGACGTGCTACTCCTGCTTCACCGACGACATCCCCACTACTACGGATACCACGCTCGCGCTGTACGCAGACGACGCCGCGTACATCGCCACCTCCCTCAACGTGCATCACGCGGCCGTCAAGATGCAGCGCGTGCTCGACCTGCTGCCGGACTGGCTGTCCAAATGGAGGTTGTCGGTGAATGTGGGTAAGACACAGGCACTGCCGGTAGGCGGCTACAAGCAGCCACCACCCCTCCAGCTGCTAGGGGCCGACGTCGAGTGGTCAAACCAGGCCAAGTACCTGGGGGTCACCATCGACAGTCGGCTCACCATGACGCCCCACGTCCGCACGATAGTCGCCAAGTGCAGGAGCGCCCGCTTCCTGCTTCACCCAGTGCTCTCATCCCGCCTCCCGCTGCGAGCCAAGCTGGGCGTGTACAAAACGTACATCCGCCCGCTGCTCACGTACGCCGCCCCAGCCTGGTTCGCCCTCACGAGCGAGACCAACAGGAAGTCCCTACGCGCGCAGCAGAACATCTCGCTGCGTAAGATCGTCGCCGCACCTCGCTACGTGAGGAACTCCACCATCCAGCGGGACCTCGGCATCGAGAGCCTGGATGACTTCTGCCGCCGCCTCGCGTCCAACATGTTCGCGCGGGCCGACGCATCAGCCTGGCCTATGGTCATGCACATTGCGCCGTGGCACGCGCGGCCACCTGACGCGAGGCGCCTTCCACGCGATCTCGTGGCGGACGTGGACGCCACCCCACCGGACTGACGCACCCGGGTAAGTCGCTTTTCACCCACACGCGACTTACTCAACCACTGAGACTCCACACCCACAACACTCACCCGGTGAACGTAGTGTTCTAAGTTAATATAGGCACGACGCACACCGCCCCACACATGCATGACTCCACAGTCGAATAAACTCACGCGTTGAATGTGCGACGCGGGCACGCCATTCATTCGCCTACATGAGCGGTGTTACACAACACACACTACCGCTCAAACACACATACTCGGCCCCCGGGCTGGAGCGAGCTCGGCTAGACCTGAAAACGCCACCAGACGGGGGTCAGCAGCCTGGTAGGTGCGCCGAGTCGCCTCTGTTGCTGGTCGTCATCCGCTAGGCCTCCGCCGGGTAACCGGCGGTCTCACCTGGCGGTGACAGACCGCCGAGGCGGCGTGAAGAAAGCGGCGCTATAGTAGCACCGTGGCGCCCCTACCGACACAAATAAGCAACTACACATAGGCAAACCGCGAGTACGCGATTGCCAACTACCGGGCCTACAAGGCCACCCAATTGCGGGCGCCCGTTTTTACGGGCGCAATCTGAACCCGCGGGACCAAGGGCCATGCCCACAACCCGCCAGCCGCGCCCCCCTACGGGGTCGCAGCGATTTCCACGAAGCTTGTATCAGGATTAGCTTGTGACACATATGCCAATACGTATGTGACCCAAATTCCGCGAACCGCGACCGCCGAACAATACCGAGCGCCTTTGTTCTCTGCGCGCCCCGCGATTGGTCGTCCCCACAAAAAAATCAACGCTTTTGTGGGTAGACGCCAAAACCGCGCTCGCGTTCCTACCGCCCGAGCCCGTTATTTTTTTTTCGCTATCGGAAAAAACCGTCGCCAACGGTTACATTACGCGACGGAATATTCCACCGCCCGATGGAATAACAACATCCAAAAAAAATTTCATCGTAGGGCTGCGGTGTGTCACACCATAGAGACACCGTAATCAATGGACAAGGAGAAGCCTCCACCTGCACCCGCGAACCACCAGCCCGGGAACCGGGAGACGCCGCTCCCAATCATCGGGGGATCGCCGACCGGTACCCGTACAAATAATGATACCACGGGCGCTGCTTATCGCACCCCATCACCACCATCATCCACCCCGCTGTCCCAGGCGCCGACAGTGAGCCACAACCGCGCACCAGCCGCTCGCACTACCGCCTCTGCCGTGCGCCCAAACGCACCAAGCGCGCGTATATCAGCCACACCCGCGCCCCGGCCGGCGCCCGTGCCGCCGCTACGGGCCGAGCTGCGCGCAACGCGTCGCCCGCGCCGCACCGCTTGCTGGCAGGCTCAGCCGCCGCAACCACAACTGCAGCACTCGACGTCGCCATGTCGCCACCGCCGCCTAGAGCCTCCGCCCGGGACTCCCCAGCCGCACTCTCGCCGTGCTCGTCGAGGGAAGGGAGCGACCTCTCCGCGACATCCTACTCGACGCCCGCTCAACACGACCCACCTGCCGGAGGCCCGGATACGGAGGTTAGTCAGTGCTTTATAATTGAAGACGACTATAACAGTGATATGAGCACAGAAGACGCGCTGGCCCTAGACCACGACTTCCAGTCTGAAGTCAGGGCCCAGCGCAGGCCTAGAAGTTCCGACGGCGAGGCCGCTGAAGAGGCCAAGCGTCTGTGTCCCGAATCCCCGCTCCCGCAGCGCGACGCGCGTGGAAGAGCAGGAGCGGGTTCGCCGACCTTCGCCGAAGCAGCTCGCCGTCCACCCACCGGACAAGACGCCGCACGCACAGTGCCACCATCCGCCGCAGCCCCGGCACAGGGCGCTAGCGCCACCTCGACTGCAGAAGGCGGTAAGAAGAAAGAGAAGAGGTCACGCTACCCTCCGCTCTTGGTGGAGAAGCTAAACGACTGGGCCGCTCACTTTAGGGCCCTCAGCATAAAGTTGGGTCACCCTCCAAACGCCCGACCTTTCAAGGGGGGATTTAGGTTCCTCCCTGAGAGTGAGGACGAATACAGGGTGGTCCAAAGTTATCTCACGGACCTGGAGAAGTTGGACGGCACCAGCTGGTTCGCCTACTCACTGAGGGCGGATCGTAGCCTAAAGGTGGCCATACGGGGACTGCCGGCGGACACGGACCCAGCCAACATCTCTGAGGAGCTCAGCCTACTGGGATATGAGCCGGAGTACGTGCGCAATATTAACGCACGCGGAGGACGACCCGGCTGCATATTTCATGTAGTGCTGAAGAGGCAGATGGACATCCGCAGGATATATGAAATCGACACGCTCATGTGCATGCGTAGCATCCGCATAGAAGCCTGGAGAAGCAAGCGTGGGCCCGCACAGTGCCACAGATGCCAAAAGTTCCGGCATAGCTCGCACCAGTGCCACCGCCCGCTCGCTTGCGTGCGATACGGCGAGGGACACGTTGCGCGCGAGTGTCCGCGCCCCAAAGAAGAGCCGGCCACCTGCGTCAACTGCGCGGGCGACCATCCGGCCTGCAGCACCAGGTGTCCGGTGTTCAAAAAGGAAGCCGCCAACAAGCGGGCGGGCACTGTCGCCACCACAGCGAGCCAGCGCCGGCCCAGAGAGGGGCCTCCAGCCAACGCAGAGGACCACGAAGCCCCCAGCACCACACTGATGGCAACAGCTAACGGGCCCACAGCAGATGTCACTGCCTCGAGGCGGAAGAAGAAGAAGCGCGGGGGAAAGAAGAGGGGGAAGAAGACCCAGCCCCCCGCGACCCAAACAACAGAGGGCGCTGTCCCTGTCGCGGCGCAGGCGCAGCCCACTGCCACTCTCACATCGGTGATTCCTTCTGTTGCCGCTGCTAGCGCTAGTGAGCCGAGGAAGGGGAAGCGGGAGGAGAAGCCCGCTCCCCCCGCAAGCGCGGCCCCGGCCGCCGCTCTTCCGAAAACAAGGCCACCCAAGCAACAACAACAGCAACAACAACATCAACAACAATACAAACAACACCCAGCTGGCGCTCGCGAGCAGCGGCAGCACAATCTACCACAGGCTGGCCACTCAACGAAAGAGGGCCAGCAAAACCACAAGCAAAAGGAAGTCACGGCCTGCGCCATCAAGCTCTTAATGGACCTAATCAGGGCAATAAGACAGGGACAGGACGCAGGCGCGGTAATCCTCGACGGGCTGACGGAGTTACTTACAATATACAATGTCTAGTTCGTTGAGGATACTGCATTGGAACGCCCGCGGCCTACAGAAAAAGGTCGCCCCTCTCCGCCTCCTCCTCAGAGAACAAAGGATCGACGTGGCGCTCATAGGGGAAACTCTCCTGGGGCCTGCGGACAAGACCAGGTTCCCAGGATACATCACCTATAGGAGGGACGAGAAGTCGCCGCTCGGCAAGACATACCGCGGACTGGCGGGGCTGGTCAACCGAAGGGTCGTCCATCAACCGCTTCCAGAGGTAACAGCCACCACCTTCCAGGCGTTGGGAGTCCAACTCCACGTCGCCGGCAAGGATATGAACATCTACGCGGCCTACCATCCACCTACCATCGACTTCAGTGTAACAGAGCTGAGGAGCATCTTAATGTCGCCGAACCCGACACTCCTTGCCGGCGACTTTAACATCAAGCACGAAGCCTGGAACAGCCGGACGCGGAACACCTGGGGCGGACGACTCTTCACGGACGCGGAGGCCCACGGATACACGGTGTCCGGCCCCGACACACCAACCCACTACCCAGACAACCTGGCGCACTCTCCGGACGTGCTGGACATCGTGATCCACCAGGGCCTAGGTTGCCAGCTCACCCAACAAGTACTGGACGACGAGCTACAGTCGGATCATCACCCCGTACTCGTCGTCCTATCGGAGTTGCCGACAAGACTCTCGCCTCCTGCGCCACGTCGCATCACAAACTGGGACATCTTCAAAGAGAAGCTGGAGACCACCACTCCCACTTGGCCCGTCGAGACCGCCGCAGACGTGGACAGACTAGCGGAAGAGGTCACCGCCTGCACCCAGCGCGCCTTGGAAGAGGCGACAACTACAATGCCGACGACGCCGGGGGGGATTGTTTACAAGCCCCTCCCCGCCCACATCAAGCACATGATCGCCCAAAGGAGGCGCCTACGCAGGCGGTGGCAGGACACTGGATGTCCCACCACCAAGCGGGACCTTAACCGTCTGGCGGAGAAGGTCAGGGCCAAGCTCCAGGAGTTAAACGCCGAGGGCTGGGAGGAACGCATCGACGCCGCAGAGGGAGACTGGGCGTCGCTGCACAAGCTCTGCAGGACGCTCTCGAATACCCCAGCCCCGGTGCGCCCTCTACGCCACAGCGACGGGGCGACCAGATACCTCGCAGCAGACCGAGCGGAGATCTTCGCGGAACACCTGGAGCGTCAGTTCCAGCCGAACCCGACCGACGACTCCGAGCACATCGCAGCAGTCGAGAGGCACCTTGGAGAGTACTTCGCCTCGCCGGTAGCCAACGATGAAGACCCAATCTTCTTTTCACCATGTGCAGTCAGACGCGCCATCCTCAGAACAAAGCCAAAGAAGGCTCCGGGGGCGGACAAAATCACCAACACCGCGCTGCGCCACCTGCCATACAGAACGGTAGCGGCGCTAGCGCGCTTGTTCACAGGGATACTACGCACCGGGGTTTTCCCGGCTGTGTGGAAGGAGGGGCGCGTCATCATGCTGCCCAAGCCTCATAAAGACGTCTTGAAGCCGGAAAGCTACCGGCCCATCACACTACTGTCCTGCATCTCCAAGGTGTTTGAACAGCTCCTGCTGCGACACCTCCAGCAACACGTCACACCGCGTCCAGAACAGCTCGGGTTCCGCTCGGAACATTCCACGACGCTCCAGCTGTCAAGGGTGCTGCACCTGCTCACGGCGGCGGTGAACAAGAAGGAGCGAGCAGTTGCAGCATTCCTAGATATGGATAAAGCTTTCGACAGTGTCTGGCATGCCGGTCTGCTGTACAAGTTGACAGCAACATCCACGCCTCGTCGCTTGATACGGGTGGTCTCCTCCTTCCTCCAGGACAGGACATTCAGGGTGGTGGTTGACGGAGCGCTGTCGTGCGCCCGTCCCATTGCAGCCGGAGTGCCGCAGGGCAGCTGCGTCTCTCCATGGTGTTACTCATGTTACACCGATGACATCCCCACCACACCGGACACCACGCTCGCGCTGTACGCGGATGACGCCGCCTATATCGCCACCTCTCTCAACGTGCAGCACGCGGCAGTCAAGCTGCAGCGCGTGCTCGATCTACTGCCAGAATGGCTCGCCAAGTGGAGGTTATCGGTGAACGTGGGTAAAACACAGGCGCTGGCTGTCGGCGGCTACAAGAAACCACCACCCTTAAAACTACAGGGAGTCGACGTCGAGTGGCTCGGACAGGCCAAGTACCTGGGGGTCACAATCGACAGTCGGCTCTCCATGACGTCACAAGTCAGCACTGTCGTCGCTAAAAGCAGGGCCGCCCGCTTCCTGCTGCACCCAGTGCTCTCGTCCCGACTCCCGCTGCGCACCAAGTTCGGGGTGTACAAAACGTACATCCGACCACTTCTCACTTACGCAGCCCCAGCTTGGCTCGCCCTCACGAGCGAGAAGAACAAGAAAAAACTCCAAGCTCAACAAAACCTAGCTCTCCGGAAGATCGTCGCCGCACCTCGCTACGTGAGGAACGCAGTCGTGCAGCGGGACCTCAACATCGAGAGCCTGGAAGACTTCTGCCGGCGCCTCGCGTCCAACATGTTCGCGCGCGCCGACGCCTCTGCCTGGCCCCACATCGCGCAGATAGCGCCATGGCACACGCGCCCGCCTGACGCGGGGCGCCCCCTGCGCTACCCCAGGCGCCTACCACGTGACCTCGAGACGGACGTGTGACGTCACCCACCGGACTTGACTCCCGAGTATGTCGCTTCACCTACACGCGACATACTCGTACAAACAGACTCCACAACACTACAGTACTCACACATAGGTGAAACGCCGCGTTCTAAGTTAATATAGGCGCGGCGCTCACCACCCACCTCATACATACATGACTCCACACACATCTGACTCACGCGATAGATAGCGGCGCGGGCTCGCTACCTACTCGCTAACATGAGCGGTGTTACACAACACAATACCGCTCACACATACATACATGGCCCCTTAGCCCGGAGCGCATCGGCTAGCTTCGATAACGTTGTGGGCGGGGGCCCATCGCCCGGTAGGGGCAACCCCAGCCGCCTCTGGCTGGTCATCATCCGCTGGGCTTCACCCGGGGCACCGGGAGTTCCACCTAGCGGTGACAGACCGCCGAGGCGGCGTGAAGATACGGTTAACACCGTGGCGCCCCTACCGACACAATTTGACACTAACTCACAGGCGAGCGGCGCAAGCGCGCTCGCCATTGGCCGAGGCCTACACGGCCGCCACAGCGACGGTGCCCGTATGTTTACGGGCACAAATGAAACCGCGGGACAAAGGGCATAGCCCATACCCCGCCAGCCGCATCCCACTGCTGGGAAGCAGCGAGTTCCCCGACGCTTGTATCATAATGCCTCCTGGTGGCAAACATCGCGGTCAGACATTATACGCTGCCGTTGAAGCAGCTTTTAGTGCTGCATGGAAACAGAAACATAAACACGAGAAGACACGCATCGGTAGTTATCATCAATTCAAAAAATCAGTAGAGGGTCAACAAATTCGTGCACATGCAACAAGAGAACACGCACGTACCCACGGCCCTTTCCGCAACGCTGGCCCAGGGACACGCGCACGATTGGCAGATCAATCTTCACAACGAGATCAACCTGACGTTGCCGGACCCAGTGGAGCAGCAACTTCCGCCGATAGAGCCAACAACGACGACAGTCAATCCATCGACCTCTTCCCCTTATCCGGAAGTCAAGGAAGTGTTGATATCAATCAATATTTGGCAGATTTTCCTAGTTCTGGGGATTTTAGCCCTAACATGGCTGATATACAAAATAATCTGCCAAATGCTCCGAGTGCATCTCAAGTTGCCGCGGGCGGTGGAGCAAGTACTATGGACACCGAGTCATCGCTGGAAGGAGGAGCACGAGGATCTGGAGCGGTTGCTGGAGGCGGATTAGCGAGTGGAGCTATGGCTACTATATTACCGAATCCACACATCAAGAGTGGTCATCTAACTTTTCATAAAGTGTGGTACAAGTACACTTATGGTTTGTCTAACAGTAAAATTACTGTGGCAAATGGTAAAGTGGTGCGTTATTCAACTCCTTTAAGCGTATTACCCGGTAGACTGGATGCCATATTATCTGTCACCTCAAGAATTTTTGGCATTACCTTTTGATTCACGTATAGTGTCGGTCAAAGCTACTATAACACCTATAGGCACTCGTACTGCATTTGATCATGGTACAACATTGTCAGGTACTGCAACAACTGAATACGTACCTATTGTAAAATCGTGTGTTGGGTTAAATAAACAAATTTATATTGAAAATCGAAGTGTAACCTTAAAATCAACTGAACCCATGATAGTGGAAGGTTTTAAAGAAAAAACATTACAAGACCATTTCACAGCCATGTATGATATGATTGGAGCTATTGAAGTACCGAGACATTTAAACTGGTACGCTAACATTTTGTATAATATAGATTCTAACAGTGGTTTTGATGGTATTGATTTACAAACTCAATATCGTCTTGATAAAGTTTTTACCACTCACATAATAAACCATAAACTTGGACAACCTTTAATTAATTATGAATATCAACCGCAAAATAGGTTTTGTAAACCCACTAAACGTAATTTTTTAATTAATTACGGTACAGCTGATGGTTTTCCAGAAGATATAACTGCTGGAGAATTTCCTTGGAAAAAGGTTCTCCCAAATATTGTAAAACTTCAAAGTGATCCAAATAAAAAGGGTATAATAGGAGTTGCGAAAACTCTGGGCTTATCTAAGAAAGATTTTATGAATCGTATAAATCACAATTACTTCCAGTCTGTTGAAGGTTTACCGTATGTAGACTTGCACTCAGGTTCAGTCGGTACTTACACTCCGCAACCGCAAGTACACATCGGTTTATTAGCAACACCAGCTCTTAACCCTGCTACAGAAGTAAATAACTTTTTAAATTCTTCCTTGTACACAGTGACCAAAACTGAGTGTGTAGTAGCTTTTGACTTAGATTCTATGTGTGTTAGTGGTGACGCATATTGTTGGCCAAGAGATACGAAGTTCTTCACAAAGCAAGATGCAGGTTTCCATGGCTATGGTTATACTAACTTTGGTGAACTTGCAACTACAAGTGGTCGCCTTGAACAGCACCGTCCTGGAACCAGTGACACAGCATCCACGTCGAAAGGAAAGATCACGAAGAATAAGCATAGAGTTCAAAAGTCCTCCATTAATCGAGACAGAGTTAAAAGAAGCCTCATCCAAGACTTTTCAGAAATTGAACTTGATGAGCTTGAGTACCATGAAGGAATATCAGAGTAAATGTTCTGGAAGTGGATATTATAAAGATTTGTGTATATTAAAACTGAAATGGGCTGATTATGTGCCTAGTACATCATTTCCTAATGAAGATAGTGTTACTTATAAGACATCTTATTTTTTAAATTCTCTTAACTTTGATGTTAATGCACGGGAAGAAAGACCTGCTAGTAAAATTTATAACGACTGTCATTACAAAGAAAGAAAACTTCAAAGGCCTGTACCAACTGATTGCTACGGCAGTAAACTACAAGAAAATTGGGAGAGCACTAAAATGTGGTTATATGAAGTTAGAAGTGACCTAATGTATACTTTTGATAAGATATTATCCCATAGGATACTATGGGATGAAACAAATCCAGAAAGGAAAGAGAATCAATTATGGTATTTAATGTTATACCTAAAAACCTTGGTCACGTTGGTCGAGAATCCTATTGACATTGTAAACATTGTTAGTTATCGCCTCGTTGATAGCCAGCTGTCAACGTGTCGGCGCAACGACTGTCGGATCAGGTGCGAGACATCCAGCGTAATCGTATGTTGGATGACACCGTACTTGATCGCTTGCGGACTGAAATGCAGAGTAGCCATGTCATTGCCACGCCGTCGCAGGCTGTAGTTCCACCACAGTCTACTATAATAACAAATCGCGATAACGACGTGAGTAATGACATAGTTATTAATGTAAGTACCCAGTGCAATGAGGAAATGAGGAGTGCTTTGAAAGGTGCGATTCGAGAATATCGGTTCATGCCTCCCGACCTTAGGCCACGCGTACCTCGTTTGCCCATGCATAATAAAAATAGGGTGCTGGTGGCTGTTCTGGATTCGCAGTTGTCAAACTTTTTTGATAACTGCGAAGACCTCAACGAGGCTCATTCAATCCTGTATTGTGCGGCTGTAGCGGCATGTCGTGTAGCTCACGTCAAATTCTCTGATGACAGAGCTACACGGCCTAAATCAGCCGTACCGGCATGGCAGTACAGGATTGAACGACGTATTGGAGGGGCCAGAGCACTCATCGGCAAACTGATCTGCTTCAGGGAGGGCAATACTCGCCCTAGAGTGATGCGTTTTGTGAGACGGGCGTTCTCGGGGACTGATATCAGTCCTCTAGACTACATGTCCCGTGTCACAGAGCGCATCGACTTCCTGAAGCAGAAAGTGTATGCATGGGCAAACCGTATTCGTAGGTATAAACGGCGAGTGGACCGATACACTCAGAATCGCACATTCCAAAGAGATGAAAGGTGGGTTTATAGGGCTTGGGAGCGACCAGACCAAGGTGTGGCTGACACGCACGTGTCGGATGATGATGCCATGTGTTCGTTCTGGCGCAGCATCTGGTCGGTGCCTGTTAGCCATACCAAGGATGAATCGACTCGGGAGGTCGAGCGGGCGTGCGATCCAGTACAAGAAATGGGGGCAATCACTATCTGCCCCCAAGACGTAGTTCGTGCAGTCCGTCCGTTGCCTAACTGGAAATCTCCAGGGCCGGATGGGCTGTCATTGTTATCTTTATTTTCAGCAGACTTGATTTCAAACTTGTTTCTGTTAAAATAAACAAACCGCCGGAACTGATTCCTTCCGGCCACAGTTCGTCATCAAGAAACTGTGATAACTTTGCTTGTGGTACAAAGATCTTATATGAGTCATATGATTTCTGCGTCTTCATGTTAATTTTTTTCATAGTAACAGCTATGCTAGTCTTTTGTAGAATATATTCCATAATATCGCTTTCATTTGTCCCCTTGTCCACATAATTAATAAAGAGTGGAATACGATTGTCAGCAGCTCTAAATTTTGTATTTGGAACAGCTTTTCCTTTAGCCCCAGCCAACCACAGGCCATTTTTTTTCCTTTGTACTAGTATCTATTCTTGATTGGGTTTTTCTTGTTTCCATTCACCACTGCCGCGTAAAGTATCCACGTACGTTTTTATCATGGGACAAGCTCCAGTGGTCAATGGTTTTCCTACAATGTGGGGTAGGCCAACCGGTCCACTGTCGAGACAAAAACTGTCTATTTTACAACTCCTCTGTTTCGGTTAACATTTAAATCAAAGTTATTCACAATTGATGCATGTTTCAGGTTCTTCACCTCATTTTTAACTTCATTTAGCTGATCTGAAGTCACGTACGTGTCCTTTATCTCAGCCAGGTCCTTCTGCAATATCAAAATATCTTTCAACAATCTCGTTACATCGACGTGATCGAAAGTGACCGGTGGAAGTTTGTGCAGTTCCTTCGCCACAAATATCGGAATTTCTTCTGGATCAGCTTGCTTTAGTACAGATATTGTGTCATACAGGTCACGACTGGATTTTCCACTTCTTTTTCTTGATATATTGCGCTGTTTTGTTGTCAAAATATAATGTGTACCAGTTTTTTTTTTAAACTAAGTGCGTGTCACTGTCAGCCAATTCAGTATGATCCAGTTCACCAAATGTATGAAAAAATAATGGTATGACACAAAGGGCCCAGTGATAAAATACTGTCATACCGATCTCTGAAAAATTCAATATATAGTATATCATATATCAAGAAAATATATAATATATCAAGAAAAAAGGAATTGAAAGTGCAAAAAAAAACATCATTTAAAAAATTCGGAACTAACTTTTTTGTAAATTATGGCGTTTTTGTAAAGTATGGACAACAACTGAATTATTATACTTGTGTCACTGAAAGGCCGAAAGAACCTAACAAACGTGAAAGTTTAATTATTTGTGTGATGGTACATTTAGTTGTTGCTCTGAACCTTTTAAACAGAATTATACAATACAGGGAGGGGTTTCTACCTGATCCTTAAAGTTAAGTAGGTATTATAATTTTAGTAAGTAATACAATTTTATTTAACATAATATCAGCTGCTGGCGGTACTTTTAAGCTTAACTGACTTTTAATTGAGTTTATCAAGAAAAAAATAAATCGGGGCCCTCCGGGACGGGGGCTTTGGGGACCACTCACGAAATAACCCCAAGTTTCGATGTACCTCATTTGATTAAAAATATTAGCTTGATAATAATTACTATTTAAATGATAATGTAATTTCATTTAATTATATTACCAACGTTTACAATATCGACAAAAATAATAAAAGCATCTGTATGAAAATTTACCCCATTTACCACTTGGAATCCAATAATATTCAAAAAAAAATAAGATACGCAAACTATACACCGTGTTCCGGACGATATACATAAACTTCGACCAGATGTTCAGACCATGGAAATAAGCATTTTTCATTATTGACACTTTAATGAATTCTTATTTTTTATTTTTTGTTAATTTTCATACAAACTAAATACCTTGACGTAAATCACCCGATATGCATGCCTCTTCATCCGAATTGGCAACGTCGTATTTTCATTCATAAGATTTGGCGGGCTGAAACTTGTCAAAACTAAGTTTCTTTGGTTTTTTATCTCATTCCTTTTTTGAGTGCGTTTAATCTTCATTTCCCTCAGACTTCAGATTAGTAGCACTGTCAATCAAACGTTCTACCTATAGAAAAAGTATAAGGCTATCAAGCAGGCAGGTACGTATTTCGAATTGTGACATAAAAAAACAAAATTCCATAACCAAATCATGATAACCTCTACCCACGATAAACAGCCTTCATAAAAAGTTTCTGTAGTCCTTATTTTTTAGTGTAGGCTTAGAGCAACGCAGGACCTCCGACGACGGGAAGAGAAGTAGGCTACCATAATTATCCTAACCCATTCTGCCGTTTCGGCTTTAGTAACAAACATTCAATCTCAAAACTATTTAATAAAAATATAAAAGGGCAGCTCACCACGCAATCTTGGGACCACCCTTAGAACTCGGGTACATTTGTAAAAATCTCAAAATACACTCTCAAAAGATAGGTCAAATTAAGATAAAAGGTAACCACAACATATTTTTTAAAAGTTGTATTTGGCTAGAATAACAATTTATAAACATACTTATCGCGTGGTGAAAATCAGAACTAACGCCACGGAGCGCCAAAAGATCCATAGAACACTAGGATAGACAAATAGACAACTACGTCAGCCGTAATGTCATTTAAAACTATTTTCATTATTATTCAATCCATTATACCTTTTATTTTATTACATGTATGTAGAATTTAAGAACTGTCTAGGTATTTAGCTTTAGCCTACGGTGCCCGCACTTGCATAACCCATCTCATTGTCATAAAATTTTGGTCGGCTTATTAATGGCGCAATTACACTAGTCATCGCAATGGAATACATACGAGCTTACAATTGCGAAACAACAAACTACAATGATGCTAGACGAGTATGAAGAAGGGCGCGTTCATTTACACTTGGCCGTTTGACGAATTCCTTAGGAAATCATATTCGGGCAAACGACCATGTGAATATGTGAATCATCAACTTTAGAAATCAAGTAGGGAACCAGTGTAATTCCTCCATGGACTAGGCAAAAATACAACATTATTACGAAGTACATTCACTATACGATGCTCCTCACACATGCTAGCAGCAACTGTACTCAATGGCATTGTGGTAGCCTCTATCATCTCTGCACACCTTGACTCTACATTTGTCTTGTTGTATACTTCACCATAATACAAATAAGATTGGTAAACAAATAAAATGCACAACTATTCACAAAAAAACCACACATCAAGATTTTTATTGATCAAGACAGAGAAGTGACAATAGAAGTGATCAGGTGGTAGTATGCCTTGGGATTTTCCGTAGTTGTAGGCATGCAAAACATATCGTTTCCACATTAGCCTATGCGATACACCCACCGATTCTCCTAAAGCGTCTCGTCGAGAGTTAGGATCGTGAATAATAAAGTCCATTATTTTGTTTTCTTGAGCGACGCTCAAATTGATTGCTCGTCCAGGGCGGCGTGGTCTAATTCCGATCTCACAAAATCTCCTGTGTATGTTAGTAAATGTTCGTATATCAGGACCGCGCTGGGGTACTTTCTTACAGCCGCTGTAGCATTTCCGTCACAGAAACCGTAGGCGAAGTGAATATCAGCTTGGCGTTGCGCCGAATACTAGTACGGCATAGTGAATATTGTAATCAAAATAATTGATTAAATTAATCGGAAACCCAATAGTAAATTACAATAAAAAACAAATCTGACAGTTAAAATCATGCATGACAAATTGACAAATAACAACTTATGTATCCATGGAGACCAGTTGAATCTCTTTGATAGATCCGTTATCAAAAGTGATCGTACTTCTTCGCTAAGTCTCGGGTTCCTCTTTTACGTGGAAATGAAATGCAAATAGAATTGATAGATTTGCACTAAGCGGCAACATAGGCCAAATTAAGACCCTTTCATACTGCATAGCTCAATTAAATTTCATAAAATCAAATTACAAATATCTTTGTAACGAAGCCTTTTTAAGTACTATCCTCTTTGTTATATTTGATTTGTAAAAGCTACAGAAGCGATTGCTAAAGTTTATGGATAACGTGAAGAACACGGTGTATAAACAAATTTTAACCATTTAGTATCAGCAGCAATTGTGACTTTAACCGCGTGTCATGTGGAGAGCTAAAGAGTGATATGGCAAAACATACGGCTGGTGTTGTAAAAATTATTAATGATTTGTTTGATTCACAGAACTAAATAATAAATCCATTAAAATAAGCAACAACGAAAAAAAGAAATTCTTTTGTTAACGGAACATTAATTAGGGGGCTTAAAAATCGTTAGTGATTAAATAAAAAAAGACATTAAAAATAATGTACCACAAATCGCCCGTCCTCCTCCTGCTTCGAAGAAATACTGCTGACTATTGCTGTACTTCAGCTCTCCACTGAACAATTTTCTGAAGGTACTGAAGTCAGATTTCTTATAAGTAACAGCTTAAATTACATAGATTTAACATGGTGTGTGGGTATTGGGACTGACAGCTGCTCGGTTATGGCTTCTGATACAAAGGGTGCAGTACAAGAATTGAAAAAGAGAAAGAGGGGACTTATCGCCACTATTGTGGCGTGCCCTGCACGGGGTTGCGACAGTCGCTCTCTCCATGTCGCCATGAGATCACGGCGGAAGTCTGTCCGATGAGCGTCAATTTGCCGCAGCAGCGGAGTTTCCCCCAGCGTAGAGCTTCCGCGCGCCATTCGTGCAGGCGTGCGAGGACTATCGCCTCCAGCAGGCCTAGCCAAGTTACAAACGATTCGTATCGATTCTCTTTCTACAATTGTTAACGCCTCGGCGCAAGCGATTGTAGAAAACGCTAACTTGGTAACCAACTTGACACGACTGAGTCGATCGCTCGTTCTACAATGAACTTCGAAAAAACCTATACTTTAGTCTATAGTGAGCGTTCCAACAAACGTCAAACTAACGTGAAGGTCACAGTTGTGTACTTAGTGCGCGAGCTCACGTTTTGTTTTGGATTTCTATGAAAGGAATCGTAATCTAACGTGTTAAAGAAGTAAGCGAAAAAAGGTGCGAGTTCTACTTATAATTGGTTGATTATAATATATCACAGTGCGGAATGTAATTTTAAACATTACTGTCACTCGTAGACCCTTTGTTTCTCTGAAATGATAAATACAGTCCAAAATAATATGGGATGTAGCGTTCAACGTTGTAGAAAGGATCACATTTCATTCTATCATTTTGAACGATGTAAACTTGGCTACGAATTTTCTATTCGTTTGTTTGGACCACGTGACTTAACGTTGAGATGACGTCATTCCCATACATTTGATTAGCTTTCTATTAGCGTTAACGATTGTAGATTATCAACTTGGCTAAGCCTGCAAATCCCATAGCGGCAATCCGGCAAGGAGGCTCGCCGCCGCGCGGAAGATCGTGCGGTAACCACGGACTAACCTTACGGCTACCACCTTATGTGTAAAAATTTGTTACCCTGTGTTAATTTTGAGAGTCGGGGTGCATTTGTTGCAACAGATTTTTTTATTATAGAGTATGAGAACCGCATAGCTGTGCATAACGAAGGTTGAGGAGTGTGTTAACCAGTTGGTAACAGCAGGAGAAAATATTTCAGAAAATATGATAATAACAAAGATAATTATGTCATTACCCGACAAATACAAACATTTTTCCTCAGCTTGGGAAAATATTCCAGAAGAAAAACAGACGTTGCATGAGCTGACAGGCAGGTTGCTAGTTGAGGAGGAGCGCAGTGACAATGGTGCCATTTCCAGTGTCATTAGCAGCGGACAGCAAAACTCTGCATTGGTAGTTGGTGAGTGTGGTAAATAGGCCATAAAGGTGGGTACAGACTGGTGCAATGCAACATGTAATGCAACATGCAATGCAAGAATGTGAGGTCCACATTGCTGCAATGTATCATGTAATGTAACAGAATTTCCATAGTGTGGACGCCTCGCGCGCACGAACTGCGCCTGGGTCGCGCACGCTCCGAGCGTTACAACTCGTGCGCGGCTCGATCCGAGATTTGTCGGTTTTTAGTACAAACACAAAGGGGCGCGCAGTGTGCGCAGGACTCAGCCGTGGACGGTCGTTCGTTTCGTTCGCATGCGCAACGATTATGGCGGTGAAAGAGGGTGCGTGGAGTGATGACGAGTCACTTTTATTGATAGAGGAATACAGAACAAGGGAAGTTTTATGGAACCCTCAAAATGAAAACTTTTATAAACAAAATTTAAAGAAAGATGCGTGGGACGAAATCGGAAATGTATTGAAAATAACAGCAGAAAAGTGCATTAACAAAATGACAAGTCTTCTCTCTTCTTACCGCCGTGAAAAAGGAAAGGAAAAAAAATCCAAGGGGACTGGAAAAGGTAAGAATAACGCATTTTATTTGTTTTTATATGGGTATTTATTACAATTTAAGTCATCAAAAAATTAAGGTACCTACTTGGATAGCCTACGGTACGGTACGGTATAAGGTACCTATTCGTACTTAAATGCCTGCTATTGCTATTTGTGATGGTACATATATTTTTATTCAAAAAAGTAGCAACTATCGTTACCAGAAAAGAACTTATTGTCTGCATAAGTATGACAATTTAATAAAGCCCTTTCTCATAGTTGCCTGTGATGGGTACATAATCGATGTTTCGGGTCCATATGCTGCAACACAAACAGATTCTGAAATAATGAAGCATTTGTTTGAAAATGAAAATGGGAATATGAGGTCTTTTTTTAGATCAGATGATATTTTTATTTTAGATAGAGGATTTCGAGATTGCATACCATTTTTAGAATCTTATTGCTATAAAGTATTTACGCCTGAATCAGTGGATGAAGGAGAAACACAATTAACCGCATTGCAAGCCAATAAAAGTCGCTGTGTGACTTTGTGTAGATAGGTAGTGGAAGTTGTGAATGGACGTTTCAAACGTGACTTCAAGCTATTAAGACAAGATTTTTTTAACAGTGCCTCGTTACATTTAATGGATGACTTTCAAATTACAGCGGCTTTAATTAATCGTTTTCATCCGCTTATTCACGACCGGCCAGATGCTCAAGAAATCATATCACGAGCATTGCGTTTTTTAAATGAGCCAAATCATTTAGCACAATTTGTACAGGAATTTCATTTAAATAGACGTACAACAATGTTCTCTAGGATTGATGGAAATCTACCACAACTGCAGCAGTTTCCTTTATTAACATATAGTGAATTGGTTTTAATAGCTTTAGGGCCATATCAAGTAAAACAGGCCCGTTCATACTTTGGAGAGCATATTCGCGAAAATGGGCTCTATTTAATAGAGGTGTGTCCAGAAGTGGAGCACTTTCATGAAATGGTTGACACATTGGAGGAAACTACCCATTTTTAATAAGAGGCAGGATAAAGTCTAGGCACGTTGGCCAAAGACACTATTTCACTTATATCCTAGTTGATAGAGAGCCTAACAGTAGCTGTGCAATCGACTCTACATTAGGATATTGCTGCAATCGTATTGTGGGTAATCGAACGGTTGGTTGTTGTTGCCATGTTATGACCATTATATGGTACCTTGGTTGGACAAGTCATCAAGACAATATTGATCAGCCGGCAGGTTTTCTTGATAATGTTTTAATAACGTTTGAAGATCAATAAATCAATCTATACTAATATTATAAAGCTGAAGTGTTTGTTTGTTTGTTTGTTTGAACGCGGTAATCTCAGGAACTACTGGTTCGAATTGAAAAAATCTTTTTGTGTTGGTTAGCCTATTTATCGAGGAAGGCTATAGGCTATATATCATCACGCTACAACCAATAGGAGCGGAGCATCAATGACAAATGTTGCAAAAACGGGGAAAAATTATTCTGTTTGATAGCTTCCGTTGCGTGCGCTGCGTAAACGGTTAAAGTTGCACAAATATAATGTAGCAGGGAATTATTCCTCTTAAAAAGGTCTCAAAAAAAGTTCGCGACGGCACATGCCTATCTTTTAAGGTTGACTCACAATAACCATTTTTATGATTTTAAAATTTGGTCAAAATTAATGTTTTATTTGCGAAGGTGTTTTTACCGACATAGTATTAATCCTTATCAAAATAAATATGTTAGTCATCTTTAGCATTTAATTGTGACCAAAATTGCCCTTTACACTATTCAATTTAGATGAATATCTTAGGAGATACCACAGTTTTAAAATAACTCCGCATCAAAATAATGACCCGCGCGCGCTGCGAGGCGGGTGTTCATGTTGTTGGGAAAACCAATGTGATTAGATTCATTGCACAAATATTGTGGGGAACTTAGAGAAGGTTTTAGTTTTTGTTTCATGCTGTAATCAGTGCTCTCTATCAAAAGATTTATAAATTTAAAGTGTTCAAGAAG
Organism: Eugnorisma glareosa; assembly: GCA_947578425.1. NCBI lineage: Eukaryota > Metazoa > Arthropoda > Insecta > Lepidoptera > Noctuidae > Eugnorisma > Eugnorisma glareosa. The sequence goes on along the minus strand of OX387967.1, from coordinate 8,550,688 downwards.
AACTTACCATCATTGTGTAAGATACATGCAACGACATCTATTGCACCAAAATGGTACTAATTAATAAAAATGTGCTCACAAGATAACTTTTAAATCGGGTCTGAGAGCAAAAAGTACTCTAGATTAGTCTACATGACGCTATAACCCTGTAGAGTGTGTGTTCGATCGCTTTACATGCATTATATTTTAACGGTTAAATTTCGTGCTCGATAGATGGCGCTATTAATTTCACTCCATTTTCTGAGTCGCGGTGTTAAGTTTTCCGTGAAAGAATGACCCTCGCCCGTGTCAAATGTCTGAAGCTTGGTTTATTAACCAACGAAACAAAAAGAGGAGGTTCTCAATTCGACGCGTCTATATTTTTTTATTTTATGTATGACCTGACCACGCATAACTTTTTACAGAGAAGTCCGATATACATGATCTTTTGTTTTTTAAATTGAGAAATCATGTTTGGGCTCATTTCCTGCACCTTGATGAGAACTTTAGATCTAGCTGGAGTATGACGTCATCGAAGGTCTGACTATGGAGACGGAAGGCACTTGCAAGAGGTCCTCAAGAGTTTGCAGCAACAATAACGTGTTTGGGCTCAATTCATGCACCTTGATGAGAACTTTAGGCCTTGCTGAAGTATGACTGTCATCGACGGTCAAACGATAGAGACAAATGGCAGTTGCAAGCGGTCCTAAACAGCTTGCAGCAGGTATAATGTTATTGGGCTCATTTCATTCACTTTGATGAAAACTTTAAACCATACTGAGTTGTCAGTATGACTTTCATCGAATGTCTGACGATGGAGAAGGAAAGCAGTTGCAAGTGGTCCTCAAGAGTTTACAGCATCTATATCGTGTCTGGGCTCATTTCATGCACCTTGATGAGAACTTTAGACCTAGCTGGAGTATGACTGTCATCGAAGGTCTGACGATGGAGACGCAAGGTAGTTGCAAGAGGTCCTCAAGAGTTTACAGCATCTATATCGTGTTTCGGCTGATTTCATGCACCTTGATGAGAACTTTAGACCTGCCTGGAGTATGTCTATCATCAAAGGTCTGACGATGGAGACGGAAGGCAGTTGCAAGAGGTCCGCAACAGTTTACAGCAGTTTTATCGTGTCTCGGCCCATTTCAAGAACCTTGATGAGAACTTTCGTTCTAGCTGGTGTATGATTGTCATCGAGTGTCTAAAGATGAAGACGTAAGGCTGTCGAGGGTCGCGGGCCTGTGGACAGTGAGTAATGGGCTAGCTCGCCATCCATTCGTCTTATGACGACAGGCCGTGGTGACGGCGTGTTCGTGTTCCACACGCGCCTCAAAGAGATGTCAGCAAACGGGAAGGGATCCGAGAGGAGCGAGGCCTGCCAGGGTTGCGGGACTGTTCGAAAGAGATACCGCGGCCCTGGAACGCAAAGGGCAACAGAAGAAACGTGGGTGGATTTTACTCAGTACAAGTCTGACAATCCCTTCCGCTCCGTCCAGAGTGGGAGGGGTCATTTGATGATTATCCATCGGTAATAGTATATAATAGGGATTTACTCCTTTTGAGAGCTTCCGTTGTGCGTGAACGGTTAAAGTTACGCAATTATCATGTATGTCGGAATTGTCCCTCTTAAAAAGCTCTAAAAAAATATCCACAATGGCCATATGTCTAACTTTTAAGGTTGACGCACACTCTCTCTAACCTCTCTTTCTTTTATGTACGCACGCACGCAGACGAAGTTGCGCGGGTCAGCTAGTCACTTATAAAACTTGTTTTATTTTATTACCGATCAACAATCAGGATGTTATGTTATGACCTAAGTCAAAAATATTATTAAGGTTGTGTTGGTGTTATGCCATTCCTTTCTTTCATAGCTAAACATTCTAGGCTAGCATTGTAACAATATACAGAACTTATTTAATTATTTCTACAATTATAACTGCAATTAAACTAAACTTACCCTAAGTTTTTAACCTAACCTAACCTAAATGTAATATTTTTTTTTTATTTAAACAGAAACCGCAAGTTCTAATGGTAATTTAACGTGTTTTTAGTTATCACCAATAAAGCACCAATAGAATGCTACATTTGGCATGCTTGTAAACCAATTTTTATTTGATGGGTGAAAGTTCTATAGAGTTTCTGGCATTGTCCTTTTTAATTTACACCGTTAATAGTTAAGAAACAAAATCTGAATTCGCGTATGTATTTTTATTGTATTAATGTTTATCTATCTAACGCTGCGGCATCGTTTGTTTTCGAGACGGTGAAGGTACCTACACTAGTGTAAGTATTAAATTCATTCAAGGCACAGATACTTCTTATTTTGCTTTGTATTGAAGGTTTGCTCATCATGAGTTTGATATAGGGCGGTCGTGAGTACCACGTTGTTGCTGTAAATACCTACCCGCAAAAATAATGAATCCGCATTCTCCATTGTTTGTTTTAAATTGCGTTTACGTTTAGGTACTTAACAGTTAAATAACTCTAATTTTACCTTCATACTTTCTACGGGCTTAGGACCGTCGCGTCAGTAATACATTTTACTACCTATTTAAGTGGGTACTTACTTTGCAAGAACTCTTTCATTCTCAAGAAACAGTATTACAGGCGCAGGCGTATTTAAAAAATTGGAGCTATCTACAAACATAATCAACGTAAAACAGGGTGAATAGGAACGCAGGGGTGAATTAGAGACAAAACTTTGAAAGAGATTTTAACATTGAATTAATGTTATGTTGCCTTGTTGGCAAAATAAAATTTCTAAATAATTAAGTATTACTAAGTAAATAAAATAGAGCACTTTTTGGTATCAATTCAACGTTAAAATCCGTTTCAAAGTGTTGTCTCGATTCACCCCTGCGTTCCGTTCCTATTCACCCCGTTTTACCGGTAACTAAGGCTAAGGACTTCAGATTATTTACACTTCCCTGTATCGAAGGAACTGCTCAAATGGAGTCCGCTTCGCTCGAAACATAAACGGGCACGTTTTATTACATTGTCTTTTAATATAGCTAATGTGTCTCTATCACTTTTCACAATATTGAACGCGTCCACTATCGCACTTCTTAACTCATCTTGAGTAGTACGCTCCTCAAAATAAACTAGTCTTTTAATTTCGGACCACAAATAAAAATCCAAAGGTGTTAAGTCAGGGCTCCTTGCGGGCCATGCCCACCATGACCTATCCACCGCTCACCAATCTCACTGTTTAGATACGCACGCACTGCAGTAGCAAAATGGGCAGGGCATCCATCATGCTGATAGAACATACCGCGTAAATAAGCCAGAGGCACATCCTCCAACAACTACGGTATCATAGTTTGCAGCATATCCAAATAAGAACCACCAGTCAAGTGACCTTCAATAAAAATAGGCCCTATTATTTGATCGTTTATAATGCCTGCCCAAACAATGAAGCTGAATCTAACCTGATGGTTATCTTCGCGAATGAGGTGCGGGTTTAAAAACGACCAATAATGTTCGTTGTTAACGTTATACAGACTCGTTATATGACTCGTTATACAGACTCGTGTAAATAACGATTCATCCGTCTAGAGTATGTTGGCAGTGACATTTTCTAATAACCACTGGCATAATGCGATTCTCCTTGGCCCGTCGCCTTCGTAAATAGCATGCGCTCGACGAAAATGGTACGGATGTAATCCATTAGTATTTAATAATTTCTAAACGTAATATTGGCTAACATTGAATCGCCTAGCCGCCATTGTGGTACTACGACGTGGGTCGCGTTCGAAGTACTCCAGTATGTCTTCCTCCAATTCCGCCGAGTATATCTACCGCGTATAGTCTATCGCGGCCCTGCGCGTGTGTGGGTGCTCGAAACTGTCCATGATCGAGGAGGCGCTAGGTTACAGCTAGGATGGTGGAGGTGAAGGGAACTTGAGGGTCTGTGATTCCACGTGCGCGCAGTGAGTTCAGGTGTTCCGGCTGAGCATACAACCGTCTAGCCTCTTCCAGGTTATGGTGCGCCATCCCATAAAAATCAACATTTGCCCAATACTCCACGTTGGAGTACACGTATTGCCGACTCATTTTTAGCACGTGATTAGGTTGCGCGTGAGTGACCAAATACAGGGAAACGCGCGACGATACTAACTACGAAGGAAGGGTGGGGGCGGTAAATTTCTACATATTCTTGACTCCAAAATGGTAGTTTTTTTTTTAAGTAACAATGTTTAATTAATCACAACGAAACCACATAAATGAGAAATAATGATTTATAACATGCATTAACACATTTTGATTTATACTAATGGATAGGCGACTCATATCCGATGGTATGCTAGCACCTACTCCAAAATATTACAGGCTCGCCCGTATTCTGACGTGACTGTTGAAAACAACATAAAATACCGAAAATTCATAACAAAAAGAGCTGTACTACGAACAAGATCTACTAGTTGCAAATTAATTAAAAAACAAATCCAACTCAGATGTTCAACTTTTGTTTGACGACTTATTAATTAGCCACCTCCATGGCTTCGGGGATCATACTAAGTGCCGATCATAAATGTGTGATAGTATCGGCAAAACGAACCTGCCAAATGATTTTGTTTTAAGACCTTTTTGGCGAAGAATATGCTTTGTTATTCAAAATGTTGCAGGGCATGCAGCATGCGTGCGTGCGTGCGATGATAGAAACGTGGTTGAAAGATTTCATAGCGTGGTGGCTAAGTTAGTTGGTGGCAAAATAATAAATTTTTCATTAAAAAAAATCTTATCAAACTAGATGTCATGCCGCTGCCGTAGCTGTGGCGGTCATCGCTACTCCGGCAATTAATAACTTTAATTAGGATAAAACCGAAAATGTAAACACTCCACAATACAAGTAGTACATCTTATTTTCCCGTTACACAGAGCTGTCAAATTCGAACAAATGTCAGATCATAGACAACAACAGAAAACACAATCATTGTCTTTGGGTATAAATAAACTAACAGTTATTAACAGCAATATACACATTTATTTAGTTGCTATATTTACATCACACATAATATCTATTTACAGATTTAACAATACTAATAAATATTTACACTGAACAAAATATAAGCATACATTGTAATGTACTGGTGTGTACCTTTCCGAACGCAACTTCGGGTGCGTTCGGCAAAGCTCGGCCTCCGTCGGAACATATGACTAGCTAAAAATCAATTAGGCATGGTCATCGAGTTCAGTACTCGTTTTGGCCTCCTGACCTGTACACGCTACTTGTTACAACCAAATCTAGACTGGTGTCGTAGACCTAGATCTCGCTAATCGGCTCGATATAATCTCCGCAGCCTAGTGCCTGTATTAAGTAAACTGTCCTCTATCGTCTTAGACTATTTGTGGCATTAAGCCTACTAGAAGTGTAGAGAGATTTATAATATAGGAATTATATTTCGGATCGCCGTTTTATTCGTCGTTTCCTTCATACACTTCATTGGTGACCCCGACAAGGAGCACAGAAGCCACGTGGAGCTAAGATGTCTACCGGAGCAGAGCAGGGAGCACAGGCGGGCGCAGCAGAGGTCAAGCAGGACGTGTGCAGAGTCGGCGTGAAGTTGCCGCCATTCTGGCCTGAGGAGTCGACACTTTGGTTTGCCCAAGTAGAAGGTCAGTTTGCTATAGCCGGCATTACCGCCGACACCACAAAATTTTACACGGTCGTGGGCCAGCTAGACCATCGCTACATGGTAGAGGCTCGGGATATAATCGAGAACCCACCTACACATGACAAATACGGTAAGCTGAAGGCTGAGCTCATACGTCGGCTATCCGACTCGCGTGAGAAAAGGGTTCAGCAAATCCTCACTCAAGAGGAGCTCGGCGACCGGAAGCCATCGCAGTTTTTGCGGCACCTGCAGACTTTGGCCGGACCACATGTACCAGACACATTCCTGGCCACGCTGTGGGCGAGCAGGTTGCCGACGAACATACAGACTGTTGAGGTGTAGTATATGTATGTACTTAGTACGTAAGATCTATGTTATAAAATGTATTACATTTGTATTAAGAGAATAGTATTAAAGGCTGATCGATCGGTAACGGTTGTTTCAATAATACGAGTTCCCTACATGGCGACCCTTGCCAGTTATGGGGCGCGTGACGTGATCACTGTCGGCTTAGTGTTACGGCTCCGAAACATGTAAAACAAAGAAGATAATTACGGCGTGATACAATATAAACGTATTCTTGTTTATTCAATTCGGCGAAAATCGGTTCACAATGTGTCGATCAAATGTGGAAAAGGAGACAGTTTTCTTAAACCAGAATGCTGCGGGTTCGAACAATGCCCATGTCGAAGAAATGAAGATGCACATGTCAACTATCAGTATTGTTCTGCTGGTAATTTGTACACTTTTGGGTCTTGGCGCAGCGTATTTTGTGTATAAGCAATATAGAAAATGCCACCATTCATGGATCAGGGAGCAGATTGTACAAAATAATTTTCGGCGATCGTTGAACCGTTCCAGAGGAAATCGTGGAGATGATCGAGAGGTTCATGTCCCAATGAAGTAGATGGAAGCAAAAGTGCAAGTGCTTATTTAGTGAATGAGTAGTGCGGTTTCAGTATTATAAAATGAGTGAAATAATGAGCGTTAGTGATATAAACAGTTACAAACAAAGTAAGAAGTAACGTAAATACAAGAAGAAGGACGTTACACATCAGCAAACGATCTTGTAAGAGACTTACGTTCCGTCTTGTTACCAAAAAAGTCATTTACTGCAATACAATCGAGGTTGCAAAACACAACACAAGGCTGGCGCACTGTCGACCAGTACGGCACGGAAATAGAAAAACTATTCACGAATCTTACAATATCGCAAGCAGATGGTAATTCCCAGAATTATGCTGTATTAAAACCTTTAAACGAAAAGCAAGCAATTAAACGATTCGCAGATGGGTTGAGTGATTCCCGGCTCAGTACAATTATTGCTGCACGTAACTACGACAGTTTGAAGGACGCAATCCAGGCGGCGAAGGACGAGGAGTTGGCAGTGGCATCAACTTCCAGAGGTGAAAATGTCATGCAGTTTTCATGTCGTGCTAGAGGTAAGTTCCAAACTAATAATTCTCGCCGACGGCAATCCTATAATCGTCAACCACGAGGACAGCGAGGATACTATCATCATCAGAACTGTCATCAAAACTACAATAATTATGACAGAAGGAATTTTGGACAATCGCGTGGACGATCATTTTATCGTTCCCGTGGAGAAACTCGAGGTACATTCAACACAAATCGTGGACGAGGTTACCAGGTATCCAGCAAAAATCAATCGAGTTATGAAACTCATGGTAGTGGTAATAGTAATGGTAATCGTGTGTTTTATACGGATCAATCTAACAACAGCGAAGCTGTGACTCCTAAAGCAGAGGAAATGCAGTTTTTTCGATCAAAAACATAACATTTTGGCGTTGGCAGGCAAAGCAAAATTTATAACCTTATATTTTGGCAATAGAAAGTATTTTTGGTTAGTAGATACGGGAGCATCCATTTCCATAATAAAGAGAGTCGCGTTACCAAATAACATCACCATAATTAAAGATGAGACTATCATAAATGGTATTGCGGGTCAAACTCAAGCAACTGGATTTATTAATCTTAGCCTGACTCATCGTGATGAGAAACAATACGTTGACTTTAAAGTCAAGTTACATGTTTTCGATAACATACCATTAAAGGCTGATGGAATTTTAGGTTTAGATTTTCTATGTCATCATGCATCGAATATCAACTTGGAGACTAACATCATCACCTTGTCTAAATATGGAAAGGAATGTTTATTAACGCTACGTGACACTGTAGATTATTCAAACGAAGTGTTACACATTCCAGCCAGAAGTGAATCAATTCAATATTTACTCTTGAATAATAACTCAAATAATGACTGTATTATTCATAGCAAGCAACTGACGGAAAATGTTTTTTTAGCAGGATGTATAGGGACAATTAAAAATAATAGATTAGCAGTAAAGATATTAAACACCAATGAACACGATGTCACTTTACCAATGTTTGAACCAGAGGTTTTTTCGGTACAAGATTATGATTTATGCGATTTTAAATATAACTGCAACAGTTTAGAGAGGGCGAAAACATTATTAGGAATTTTGAAATTAAATCATCTTAACGTGGAGGAAAGCAAATCAATACAAGAGTTATGTGCTAAGTATTCGGACGTGTTCTTTTTACCCGGTGACAAATTAACAACTACAGACGTTTATGAGCAATCAATAACCTTAAAACCGAATACTAGTCCGGTTTATGTAAAGCAGTATAGGCTGCCACATTCCATGAAAAATGAAGTAAAGAAACAAATACAAAACATGCTTGACAATGATATAATAGAGGAAGCAAAGAGTGAGTGGTCGAGTCCTATTTTATTGGTACCAAAAAAAACTGGAAACGACAAAAAGTGGCGACTAGTAGTCGATTATCGTAAACTTAATGACTGCATTGTAGACGATAAATTCCCGTTACCAAATATTACCGAAATTTTGGACTCACTCTCTGGGTCAGTCTATTTCTCACATTTAGATTTAAATCAGGGTTATTACCAAGTAGCTTTGGATAAAAACAGTAGAGAGTACACGGCGTTTACTACTGACACTGGACAGTACCAAATGAAGAGGTTACCGATGGGCCTCAAGACAAGTCCAAGTGCTTTCAGCAGAGTAATGTCAGTAGCTATGTCAGGATTAACTTTTGACCGATGTTTTGTATATTTGGATGATTTGGTAGTTTTGGTAGAAATTTAGCTATCCATAACAAAAACATGATGGATGTATTAGAAAGACTGAGAAAAATAAATTTGAAATTGAATCCAGAAAAATGTAACTTCTTACAAAAAGAAATTCTTTATTTAGGTCACTTAGTATCACAAAATGGAGTCTTACCAGACCCAGCAAAAACAGAAGTATTACAAAAATATCCCACACCGTCTAATACAGATGAAGTAAAAAGATTCGTAGCATTTTGTAACTATTATAGAAAATTTATTAAAAATTTCGCGGAAATAACCTATCCTTTGAACAAATTAACCAGAAAATACGAAATATTTAAGTGGACTGATGAGTGCCAAAAAGCATTCGACACGCTGAAGCATGCTTTAACAACACCACCAGTTTTAGAATTTCCAGATTTCTCAGAGGAAAATGAATTTGTAATACAAACGGATGCATCAGGTACAGCTGTAGGAGCAGTTTTGTGCAATAAAAATATGAAACCGGTAGCTTATGCAAGCAGACCACTTAATAAAGCTGAACTGAATTATCCAACCATTCAAAAAGAATTAGTTGCCATTGTGTGGGCTGTGAAGTACTTTAGACCATACGTATACGGTAAAACATTCACAATTATGACAGACCACAGACCATTAATATATTTATTCTCAATGAAAGATCCATCAAGTAGGCTAATTAAATTAAGGTTAGCGCTAGAAGAATACCATTTTAAAATAATATATGTGAAAGGTAAAGATAATAGTGTCGCAGACGCATTGTCTAGAATAATAATAACATCAGATACCTTAAAACAAATGAATGAAGACATTATGTTAGTGATGACTAGAGCGCAGAAACGGCGTTTAGATATAGGCAACCAAGTAGATGACACACCTGTACTTAGCAGACCCGACGAGTCGTGGCCTGATCAACCACACGTAGTTGAGGTGCTTAGAGTGCCAAATGAGTCTATAGAAATGACTTTTATAAATAATGAAGAATTAATGAAATTAAGAAGACAAAAAAACATAGACGCAGAAAAAATATGTTTTATTTACAGTCATCGTAAAAAGACGTTGTACATTAATCTTAACTTTAAAGCACAATTTACGCGAGACGAATTTGTGACTCAGTTAAGTGAATTTTGTAACAATATGAATATAAAAGAACTATGCATTGTAAAAAGTAGAGAATATGAAAGTTTTATAAAAGACTTATTGAAAGAAATAAAAAATAATACGGATTGGACCGGTCCACGAATATATGTATTAAGAGGAGTTAAAAGAATTGACGATGAGGAGAAAAAAAACTATATTTTACAAGATTTTCATCTATTACCAACTGCAGGTCATGCAGGTGTACGTAGGATGACCAATAATATTAAGAGGAAATTTTACTGGCCAGGCTTAGATAAAGACGTACAAGAATTCGTTAGCAAATGCATAAAGTGTCAGAAAATGAAGCATTGTAGATATGTCAAGGCGCCCATGGAAATAACTACAACTGCTTCACATGCTTTTGAAAAGATTTTTCTTGACATTGTAGGTCCATTAGAAAGGGATATTGAAGGAAATTGTTATATTTTAAGCCTGCAGTGCGAGCTAACTAAGTTCGTAGAGGCATATCCATTAAAAAACAAGGAAACGGTAAGTGTAGCTAAAACATTAGTTGATAATTTTATACTAAGATTTGGAACACCAAATACCATTGCGACTGATCGTGGAACAGAATTCGTGTCTTCAGTAATGGAACAGGTATGTAAATTGCTAGGAATAAACAAATTGACATCCACTGCTTATCACAACCAATCTATCGGTGCCCTTGAAAATTCACATAGAAATCTCGGTGCTTTTTTGCGAATATATTGCGATGGAAAAAAAGAAACATGGAGTCAGTGGTTACCATTTTGGTGTTACAGTTTCAATAATACTGTTCATACGGAAACAAAGTACACACCTTTCGAACTTGTATTTGGTAGAGCTAGTGTATTACCATGTAGAGTAAGTCAGTATATAGAACCCTTATATAATCCAGAAAGTTATCCTTTAGAACTTAAGTATAGGTTACAAGTAGCACACCAAGATGCTCGTAAAAATTTAGTTTTAAGTAAGCAAAATCGTAAGTGTACTTATGATAGAAAAGTAAATAATGTAACGTACAATAATGGACAATTAATTCTTATTAAAAATGAAACAGCTGCTAAATTAGATCCCCAGTGGGATGGCCCGTTTGTTATTTTAGAAGATTTAGGTGTTAATGTTCAGATTTTAAAAAACAACAAACCTTATGTTGTTCATAAAAATAGGACTAAACTATTTAGAACGTAATCATGTAACCTTATAAGCTAAAAAAAAAAAAAAAATAAGATTCATGTATAATCAATTTTTTTTTCTCTCGCCCCCGAGGTGAGGTGTAGTATATGTATGTACTTAGTACGTAAGATCTATGTTATAAAATGTATTACATTTGTATTAAGAGAATAGTATTAAAGGCTGATCGATCGGTAACGGTTGTTTCAATAATACGAGTTCCCTACACTGTAATTGCTTCACAGCCTAATCTCCCTCTTCAGTCTGTCGCAGATTTGGCCGACCGCGTGCACGAGATCGCGCCAACGCGGCCAGCGCTCGCGACACCTCCCGCAGTGGCGAGCACGAGCACCAGCAGTGACATCGCAGAGCTGAAACAGTGCATGGCAGAGCTAAGTCTACAGGTAGCGGCTCTACAGAGGCAAGGTCAGGTACACCATCGCTCGCGCTCCACAGAAAGGTACCGGCGTGGTGGCAGAGAGCCGACCCCAGGCCGACGCCGCAGTCGCTCACGCTCCGACAGCACGTGGAACGATGCTCACTGCTGGTACCATAACAGTTTCGGTGACAGGGCCACGCGGTGCAGGTCGCCATGTACGTACGCGGGAAACGCCGCCGGCAGCCGGAAATAGCGGCAAATGGCTGCCCTAACAAACCACGCCGCCTATTCGTGACAGATCGAGACTCTAAAGCCACGTTTTTAGTGGACACAGGGTCCGACCTGTGCGTGTACCCACGTGCAGCCCTACCACAGCGGCGCAGCAGAACGGCGTACCAGTTATACGCGGCAAACGGAACTGCCATCGACACATACGGTTGGGTGGAGCTCCACTTGAATTTAGGGCTTCGCCGCGTGTACACGTGGAAGTTCGTGGTTGCAGACATCACCAAGGCAATCATAGGCGCCGACTTCTTGGCGCATTACAACATCCTGGTAGACCTCAAAAGTTACCGGCTAATCGATGGTCTGACCCAGCTGTCTTCGCCAGCGTCGTCTGCGGCCGGTTCTTCAACAGTGATCGCCTCAGTGAAGTCCGTAGGAGGCAACACGGAGAACCACGAGATACTTCGCCAGTACCCGGAAGTCACGCGGCCTGCGGGAACACAGAAACAGGTTAGTCACGGTACCGAGCATCACATCCGCACCACACCAGGTCCACCTATCACTGGACGACCTCGCCGTCTTGCCCCAGACAAACTGAAGGTGGCACAGAAGGAGTTCGAGGCCATGCTAGCTAACGGCACGGCACGGCCGTCAGAGAGTTCGTGGTCATCCCCTCTTCACCTCGCTCCTAAGAAGGATAACAGCTGGCGGCCATGCGGTGACTACAGGGCACTCAATGCCCGCACTATTCCGGATAGATACCCCATCCCGCACATACAGGACTTCTCACATCAGCTGTCTGGCAGTAGAATATACAGCAAAATTGACCTCATAAAGGCATACAATCAAATACCTGTCCAGGCAGCTGACATTCACAAGACAGCGATCACCACACCATTCGGACTATTCGAATTTCCTTTTATGACCTTTGGCCTTAGGAATGCCGCACAAACGTTCCAGCGATTTATGGACGAGGTGCTTCGCGGACTACCGTTCTGTTACTGCTACTTGGATGACATTCTTCTGTTCTCAGAGACAGCAGCCCAGCACACCGAACACCTACATCAGCTCCTGAAGCGGCTAACCCAGTATGGAATAGTCATTAACTCGGCTAAGTGTGAGTTTGGACGTACCAGCATCACTTTCCTAGGACACGAAGTTACTGAGGAAGGTGTTTGCCCGCTGCCGGAGAAGGTGCAGGCAATCCAGGACTTTCCAGCTCCCAGGACCGTCAAGGAGATGCGTCGCTTCCTGGGTATGTTCAACTTTTACCGCCGCTTTGTCCCGGATGCTGCTCGCTTACAGTCGCCACTCAACGTTGTTCTTACAGGGCCTAAAACAAAGGGAACGCAGGCTATTACTCTATCGCAAGAAATGCTAGACGCTTTTAACTCTTGTAAGGGTAGCTTATCTAGGGCAGCTCTGCTGGCTCACCCAGAGCCCAACGCCGAGCTGGCGATATTTACAGACGCTTCTGACACCTCTATGGGCGCAGTGTTACAGCAGAAGGCAGGTGTCAAATGGAAACCACTAGCATTTTTCTCCAGGCGCCTGTCAGCGTCACAGAAGAAATATAGCCCGTACGACAGGGAGCTCTTAGCCATCTACGACGCAGTCAGGTACTTTCGGCACATGGTTGAAGGAAGGCACTTCACCATCTACACGGATCATAAACCCCTCTCATATGTGTATGCACACAACCGTGACAATTGTTCACCGAGGCAATACCGGTACCTGGACTACATTGCTCAGTTCACTACAGATATCAGGTTTGTTGCAGGCAGGGACAATGTTGTGGCAGACACGCTGTCGCGTGTGGAGTCAGTGGCAGTACCGGCGTGTGATTACGCAGCCCTTGCACAATCCCAGCACAAGGACCACGAGCTGCAAGGACTCCTAAACAACAATACCACATCACTCCAGTTGCGTAAAGTGCACTTGGCAGGCACAGGCACAGAACTATATTGTGATGTCTCCACTGGTAACACCCGCCCTTATGTTACAGAACCCTTCAGGAGGCAGGTGTTCCAAAAACTTCACCAGCTGAGCCACCCCGGCAGACAGGCCACAGTCAAGCTGATTTCCACACGTTTCGTTTGGCCTGGTCTGAAGAAGGACTGCAGGGTCTGGACCAGAGAGTGCGTAGAGTGCCAGAAGAACAAGATCTCCCGGCACACAACCAGTCCCACCTCCGCTTTCCCTGTCCCTTCCCAACGCTTCTCCCATGTCCACATGGACATAGTAGGGCCACTGACCGTCTCATCTAATTACAGATACATACTTACGGTGGTCGACCGCTTCACCCGTTGGCCCGAGGCATACCCCATCGAGGACATCAAAGCGGAGACATGCGCCCGCGCCTTCATCACTGGCTGGGTGTCCCGCTTCGGCTGCCCCCATCGCATCACCACAGACAGGGGCAAGCAGTTCGAGAGCAAGCTGTTCCACACCATCGCAGCTACCCTCGGTAGCCAGCACCGGCCAACCACGGCGTACCACCCAGCCTGCAATGGCATGGTGGAACGCCTACACCGCCAGCTGAAGGCGGCCATCCGGTGCCATACCAGCACCAACTGGTCCGAGGCACTACCCCTGGTGCTACTCGGCATCCGCAGCGCCTGGAAGGAAGACGTCAAAGCATCGTCAGCAGAGCTCGTCTACGGCGAGCCCCTAAGGCTCCCAGGCGAGTTCATCGCCCCCACACTCACCAGCACAGTCGACTACACCGACTTCGCGTCAAGACTCCGGCATCACATGGCGAAGCTGTCTCCAGAACCGACGAGTCGACACGGCAACAAGCCGTTCTACGTGCCCGAAAGCTTGTCAACTTCGTCTCATGTATTCTTGCGACATGACGCCGTTCGCCGGCCACTAGACCCGCCGTACACCGGGCCCTACAGAGTCCTGCAAAGAGGCGACAAAACATACCGTATTGAGGTAAACGGAAAGGAAACCACAGTGACCATAGATCGGTTGAAACCCGCTTACCTCAATAACGCAGACTACGGTCCCTCCGGCGCAACAACGGGCGCAAATACAGCTCCGATGCCTCCGCTACCCACCGACGCCGCCGAGAGAAAAACACGCTCCGGCCGCACCGTTCGCTTCCCGGATTACTATCGCCCGTAGCTAAGTAGCCACGGTCTCAGGGGGGGAGTAGTGTGGCGGTCATCGCTACTCCGGCAATTAATAACTTTAATTAGGATAAAACCGAAAATGTAAACACTCCACAATACAAGTAGTACATCTTATTTTCCCGTTACACAGAGCTGTCAAATTCGAACAAATGTCAGATCATAGACAACAACAGAAAACACAATCATTGTCTTTGGGTATAAATAAACTAACAGTTATTAACAGCAATATACACATTTATTTAGTTGCTATATTTACATCACACATAATATCTATTTACAGATTTAACAATACTAATAAATATTTACACTGAACAAAATATAAGCATACATTGTAATGTACTGGTGTGTACCTTTCCGAACGCAACTTCGGGTGCGTTCGGCAAAGCTCGGCCTCCGTCGGAACATATGACTAGCTAAAAATCAATTAGGCATGGTCATCGAGTTCAGTACTCGTTTTGGCCTCCTGACCTGTACACGCTACTTGTTACAACCAAATCTAGACTGGTGTCGTAGACCTAGATCTCGCTAATCGGCTCGATATAATCTCCGCAGCCTAGTGCCTGTTTTAAGTAAACTGTCCTCTATCGTCTTAGACTATTTGTGGCATTAAGCCTACTAGAAGTGTAGAGAGATTTATAATATAGGAATTATATTCCGGATCGCCGTTTTATTCGTCGTTTCCTCCATACACTTCATAGCTATTAAGAGTTTTTTTTTTTTTTTGAAGAAAACCATTTCTCAGCTATATAAATCAATTAATAAAGGCAGCAGCCCTCCAGGCAAAATAAAACGGCTAGAAAGCAAAAGACATAAGTAATAAAAATAAAGCAAAATAGGAAATCAATAAATCGAGGCTACCTAGAAAAATCAAAACCAGACCACAATTATGGTCAAAACTGCACTAAGCCAGACATACCAATAGATGTTTTTAATAAGCTTAAAGAAAATTTTGTAAGTTTAAAAAAAAACTGATGAGGAAAGAAATGTAATAGAACGGGCAACCGTTTTACGAAGTGAAAGCAGCGAGTGGCTAGAGTTGCGTAGGTCGTTATTAACCGCTTCGAACATTGGAAAAGTTGCCACGCGGCGAAATGACACAAGTTGTCATAACTTTGTTCGAGACTTGTTGTACAAAACTAACATTGACCATGTATCGCCAATAAAACATGGAAAGGACAATGAAAAAATTGCCATCAAGCAATTACAAAGACAAGAACACATTAAAATTGAACCTTGTGATTTATTTATTGACGAAGAGTTGCCATTTTTAGGAGCCACTCCGGATGGTTTATACAGTACGACGACACAAACGTAGAAGTTAAATGCCCAATAACAATAACGGCTTTCAAATTGGGTTAGAAGTCATAAGAAAAAGGAAAGTGACGTTTTGGAAAACAACAAAAAACAAAAAAGGACTGGAAATCAATAAAAACCACCAATGGTACTATCACGTGCAGGGGCAACTACACGTTACTAAAAGATCAAAGTGCTTTTTTGCAGTTTGGTCAAACTCTCCGCTAGACGGAATACATCGATAGAAATGATACATTCTGGAAGCAGAAGATGAAAGAAAAGCTCACATCATTTTATGTAGATTTTTCGTTGGCAGAATTGGTGGACCTCCGTTATGCTCGAGGTATGACTATAAGAAATCCTTCATAATTTGAAGAGGACACTGATAAGCAAAAAAAAAGCAAAGAAAATATAGAACCTAAATTAAATGAAGAGATTGCGTTATCAGCCGATATAGATAGGAGAAGTGAAGGTGATGAACCTTCTCAACCTCATAGGTTAACAACAGGACTTAACAATGACACGTTACTCGGTATTGATTTCTTACGTTAAGCCGGTATTGTTATTAACTTTTCTAACAATACTTGGTTCACAGCTGATCGGCCTCGCACCTACAGAAACTCGCATAGCACTCACACACCTGCGACACACTAGGTTCTAGCCTATATTGGTTGCCCAATGACGGGTCCGGTTTTGTCCCCCTTGCAGAGGCGCAGTGATTTCTATGATTGGTGTTTTTTTTTTCAAGACTGAACACGTGGTGCATTCGTGGACTACATCCTAATTGGAATAGTCGCACGAGAATTCGCTGTTGAACTTTACCCTCCTTCATCCCTACTGGGAAAAGGTTGCATAGATATCGTTCTATATACACTCGGTTCCAAAAATTACGGGTCAGTCACAAAAATTGAAATACCTCCAGAACTGTAAAAGTTAGATCAATGAAATAAAAAACAGAATAAAGACTTTTTAGTTGCGCTTCTAATAGCATATTATTTAAACTGGTTGGTGAAAAAAACTTCATTAGAAAAACAAAATTAAAAAAATGACTATTTTTTAAAAACAAAATTTTTGTTTCATGTCATTATGGATGCTTTCCATTTCTATTCTGTCACAAAAAAAAATATCGTGAACGTCTTCCACGTGCATAATTATTATTCTGTGAGGTGAAGCATGGCAGTCACGCTAGAGGAATGTACCAGAATCCTAACTTTTTTGGAACTTGGGCGGAGCCAGCGTGAAACAGCCAGAAACATTGGTGTATCTTTGTCGACTGTTCAGCGGGTAGTCCAGCGGTACCAAGAGACCGGATCACACCTTAGAAGACCAGGAAATGGCAGACCAAGATGCACAACGGCCAGGGAAGACAGACAACTGGTGGCTACAATGCTCCGAAATCGTTTTCAAACTGCTGTTGGTCTAAAAACTCACTTTATTCGCTTTGGAGGTGGCAATTTAAGCGCTCAAACAGTAAGAAGACGTCTTGCTGAAGCAAATTTGAAACCATTGAGGCCCGCAAATGGCCCCAAACTGGAATAGGGACATCGAATTGCAAGACAGAGATACGTGCGCGAGCACCTAAACTGGACACTAGACGATTGGTCTAGGGTAATGTTCACGGACGAGTCTAAATTCATGCTTTATAAGCATGATGGTAGGCAGTTGGTGTACAGAAGACCAGGGGAGCGCTTCCATCAAGCGTGTGTGGAGGAAAAAGTGGCGTACGGTGGAGGCTCCGTACAAGTTTGGGCTGGGATTTCTGCTGAGGCCCGCACCGAGCTGGTAATCATTCAAAATGGAACTCTAAATGCAGAGAGGTGCGTGGAAGAGATCCTCAATGAACATGTAGTTCCTTTCATGGCCAGGATGGACCGGCATGGCATATTAATGCATGATAATGCGCGTCCCCATACCGCCAGAGTTGTACATGACTACCTTGAAGAGGTCGGTATCGAACTCATGCAGTGGCCAGCGCGAAGCCCGGACTTAAACCCCATCGAGCACGCCTGGGACGAGCTTCAGGGATGCGTGAAAGGTCGAAACCCCCCACCAATCACGCTTCCCGAGCTCAAACAAGCACTGGTGGAGGAATGGGAAGTTATTCCTCAGTACCGGCTCCGAAATTTGGTGTACAGCATGCCTAATCGCCTGGAAGCTGTCAGAAGAGCTCGTGGAGGCAATACAAAGTATTAAATGAAGAAAGTGATGAAAAACAGCAAAAAAAACAATCATAAAAAAAATGTAATCTTAAGAAAAATATGACTACTTTAGTTTTTTTTTAATTTAGAGATTAATATTGCGGGTGCAACTAAGTTTTATTTTATTTTTTATCTGTATAATTAAATTCTCAATTGAAAAGTCTTCGTTTCATTAGGATGGCATACGTAGTTCGGGAGATATTCGGGTTTATGTGACTGACCCGTTATTTTTGGAACCGAGTGTAGTTGTAATTGTACGTGTGGAAATAAAACCCCTTGTAAGACAATTAGAGTTATTACTGCGCCGGTGACGACACACAAAGCAAACAATAATCGACACACGGGTTACAGCCGAAGAAAAGATGCAGCTTCTGTCACTTTCTCGGACACCGCACTGCAGAATGCAGGAAATAAAAAAAACAGGAGGAAGGGAGTATGGAGAGTCCCTTAAGTTGTACATCCCAGAATGGAACAAAATACACAAGCCCCATCGCCTTCAGCACCTGCAACACGATGCTAGGGATGCGGCGCACCAGGCCTAGCCGCGTTCGCAGCAGTTGTACTACGTGTTCCAGCAAAAAGGAACGGGAGCCACCACCGGACCTAAGGTTCTGCTCTTTCAACTTCCGCCCTGACGTAAGAGAAAGACCAGTGGTGCATGTGGATATTGATTGCATCAAAGGACTTGCTTACTGAGATACCTGCGCAAAAGCCGGCGTTGCCTCATGTAACTTATATGTATAAGCACCTGAAAGCAAAAGGCAGCAGTTCGTTAGTGAAAACTGTCCTGAAAACGGTACTACCAGTTAGACTCGAAGATAGAATAACACCCACCACTTTCGTAGTCCTGCCCGAGTCCAGAGATAATCGCACCCTATTGGGAATTGGTTTAATTTCGGATGCAAGAATGATACTTAACCTATCTGGGTAGTCGGAACCTCTTACCGTTCTGGGATTAAATGACACGGAAATTATTAACCTTGTAGTGACCACCAACGCACTACATAGTCCGCTCCGCTTATGAAGCTTGGGCCATGCATGTGACGTCAAATGGCGTGATCCTTTGTTTCGACGCGCAAGCTCCGCCTTCCTACGAGAATCTTCCGAATAAATAACCTGGAGGCGCGGGCGCGTGGCGGCCCGGCTGGCCGGCGCTGTTCCGTTGGTTGTCGACTCGCGCACGCGCTTATTAGCTTTATATTCATTCTCATTTGCTTTATATTTTTTGTTGCCGATTTTGTTTTGGAATTTAATATATTAGTGTTAAAGTTAGATAATAAACTCAATTGTGTAAAAAGGTTAAATAAAATCAGTCATTTCGTGTACCGAAAAATCACCTTTCTGCCTATCCACATAAAACCCATTATCGCCTGCGTTCACTCAAGTACACACGCTATAATCCCTGGTGAAACTCCGGGATAGCTACAGCTGCAGCTTACATACCTCTTCAACCTGCTTAATCTGATTCCCGAGCAACATAATGCACAAGTGATTTTCAATTTAAAGAAAGTGTATGATTACCTTGGAAGAATATTGTGAAAGAATTTCGCAATTAGTAGATCAATCCATCATCGAGAATCGAAGAAATTCTGGAAGCAATAATAGCGGCCATACGCAACTATCGCGCAGTAATCGCGCGATCAATCGCTTATTGCCTAAAAAAACAGTATTATCTAAAAACCGATTGCTAATCGTTCGCCGCTTGTTAGTTTGCATTTATCACAACGATACCAGCGCTAGAAACCATTTAGTAGCAATTACTGGTTGGTATTAATCAAGTGTCAAACAGATGTGACAAACGTTTTTTTATAAGTTGAAAAAACTTATATACACTTGAAATTTACCAAAGCTAGTAGCTTGGCGTCGGTTTTAAGATGGTTTCAAGTGCACGAACTCAGTAATTATTTGGATTCCAAGCGATATTCGGCTGTTCTCATCTCAACAACTTGAACAACTAGTAAATTTAAATGTGATATACATAGTGCATACAAGTAAAAGTTTTGAGGTAGCAGTACATAATAAAAAATTCTGTTTCAGTATAAAATGGCAAATAGAGTGTCCAACGAGCATATGGAAGAACTCCTCGAGTTTCTCGCCGCGCATATAACTTTAGCCAAAGGAATTGGCCTTGGAGCAAGATCCAAAGAAACGGTTGACAAGAAGTGGAATGATCTTGCCTTGAAGCTAAATTCTTTTGGCTCTGGATCAACGAAGACGGGTGAACGGCCGCGGGCGTGGACGGTGAGCTATGGGCTAGCTCGCCGTCTGTCCGTCTTTTGACGACAGGCCGTATCGACGGCGCGTTCGTGTTCCACGCGCGCCTCAAAGAGAGTCAGCAAACAGGAAGGGGACCGAAAGGACCGATGCCTGCCAGGGTTGCGGGACTGTTCGAAAGAGATACCGCGGCCCTGGAACACAAAGGGCAAAGGAAGGAACATGGATGGGTTTTAGTCAATAAAAGTCTGACACTCCCTCCTGCTCAGCCCAGAGCGGGAGGGATTATTTGATGATTTCCCATCAGAAAAAAAAAAAAATGACGGGTGAACGGTGGAAAAAGGTAAATATGGTGTTCAATTTTTATGATTTTAAATGGTTTCCAATAACTGCATGCTATAAAAGCTTGAATTTACATATATACTAAATGTTTTTTCTTCAATTTTATAGTACTGGACTGATTTAAAATTTAAAACCAAGACCAGTCTAACGAAACGGAGGCAGGATGGCTACTGGTGGTGGTGCAAGCACTCAAGAAGATCTGTCTGAGATTGATAAAAAAGTCTTGGAAATCATCGGGGAACAAGCGGAGTATGGTGACTAAAATGAATCACATTTCTAGGCAAATTATTTTTTGATTCACAGGTAGTGCAAGTCACATTTGACAATACGTCCATAGATATAACATTCCTCCCCATTTATGGTTGGATTCAGATCTCCTCAATCAAACGCCGTGGAGGTCGCACCTCACGCTGGCTGCGCCGAAGAGGTGCTGCAACCATCGCAGTCGGTGTTTCAAACGCTGGTGATGAGGATGATGATGTAGATGCAGATGTGGATACAGATGGTTCTGGTGTGGATGGAATGTGAGAGGACGGTGTAGATGGAGAAGGAATTGACATAGAAGATGGTGCCAAGCATGTGGGTGGTGAGGACGTAGAGGCTGTCGCAACACTTTCAGGTGACGCAGCTGCAGGAGTAAGTCGTGGCCTCATGTGATCTGCATGTTTCCTTTGCTCCAGAATCAGAATGCTTTATTTGTAAACATAGGTCAAATTACAATAGTGATGTTACAGATAGGTAGATCCTCTATGTTTTGCCCAGAGGCGTACAAATATATTTAATTAACATTGTCTGTTACTTTCAACACCAATTTAACTTTTGAAATTTATATCATAAAGTGGTAGAAATATATAAAATTATGTAGACACACATTAATAATAAAATCAACATGCATATAATATAGATTGAGAATAGAATTAATTTTAATAAATGTCAAATACACTCAGGGGCACATTTAACCGTCCACCCATCTCAAATCACTTATCGTTTGTTTATGTTAACTTACGCTTTGACTACTAGGCGTAATTTGTTAAGTGGGTATTTCTGCAACAAAAAAACAATCATACCCGCGTTTTGTTTACTTCTGTGTGTCTTTATTCAACAATAATCAGTTTAGTGGAATTTTGACATTCTCTCCGGTCGTTTTGTGTGAAGGATACATTCGTTTTAAAACGTTGTGATACCATTTCTTCGAATAAAATCAGGGTTTAGGGTACTGTAATTTCATTTACATAAAAAAAATGCCTCTGGACGCAAATGGAGCAGCCAGGGCTGTGGCACTTGCCGAGGCTGGGTTTAGTCAGCGTCGGATTGGACTAATGCTTGGATATCCACGAACAACTATACAAGATGCTATCCGGCGTTACAGAGAGACCGGTTCCTACACAAGAAAGCCAGGGCAAGGTCGTAGAAGGTGTACATCAGAGAGAGATGATCGTTACATCGTCTCGAACGTTCTTCGAAATCGGTTCTCAACGGCTTCTGAGGCTCGTAACCGCTTGTTTGAGGTACGAAATGTAAGTGTGAGCCTAAGAACAAAAAGAAGAAGGTTAGCAGAGAGGGATCTGAGAGCATTTCGACCAATTCGAGTCCCAGAACTGACCGCAACTGACAGAAGAGCGAGACTTGGGTTTGCTCGAGAACATTTAAATTGGACTTCAGAACAATGGAAGGCAGTTCTCTTCTCTGATGAATCAAGAATCGCTTTTCGAGGTCCTGAAGGACGTCAGCGCGTGTATAGACGCCACGGTGAAAGGTTTTCTGAATGTGCTGTGGTTGAAACAGTGGGCTATAAGGGAGGCTCAATAATGGTGTGGGGTGGCATTTGTTACGACGCCCGTACAGAGTTGGTCATCTTCGATAGAGGCAGCGTTAATGCTCACAGGTACGTGCCAGAAGTCCTAGAACCACATGTCATTCCGTTTGCACCATTCATTGGCAACAATTTTGTTTTAATGCACGACAACGCTCGTGCACTCACCGCGAGAATCGTCACCGATTATTTGGACGCCGTCAATATTCAGCGATTACCATGGCCAGCTCGGAGTCCTGACCTGAACCCAATAGAGCATGTATGGGACAACCTGAAAAGACGAATCCGCAGTCGTACACCAGCTTCTACAACCATCAGTGAGCTAAAAATTGCAGCTGTTGAGGAGTGGCAGAACATTCCCCAAAGCGACATCCAAGACATAATGGACTTGCTTTCAAATCGGTTGCAAGAGGTCATTAGGGCCAGAGGAGGAAATACACATTATTAATCCGATAATTTAGAGACTAATATTTTTTTCATTAACTTTTTCTCATCTTTATTTTTTGTAAGAAGACTGCATATTCTCATTTTTTTTTATTTTGTCTTAGTTAAACCATTTTATAACTTACATATGTTTTATTTTTTATCGTAGAGGTTCACCCAATGTATTATTATAACAAAATTAATTAAAACACAATGGAATTTTGAAGAAATTGACGAAATGTAGGTGGCCGGATAAATGTGCCCCTGAGTGTAGATTAAGTTACATGTCCTAATAATGCTATGCTAATGTCAAATAAAATTCTAAATCGTCAAAATAGGTGTGGTTATGTACAATTTTCTGAAGCAGAAATTATAGAATTATCGTCCAAATATTCCTGTAGTGAGTAATTGCATTTATTTATCAATATTCTTAACAGTTATGTTTTGAAATTGTCCAAATTTAAGTTTTTTATATTTTCAGGTAGCTTGTTAAATATTTTTTTAGCCATGCAGAAGGTACTTTTATTCATTAGTGCAGTTTTGCCATAGGTCACTTCGAGTTCTAACTTATTTTTATCACGTAATTTTCTGTAGTAACTTTTAGTAGCTATTTTATATAGTGAAATGTTAGATTTGACGAACATATTTGTTTCGTATATGTACAGCGATGGCAAGGTAAGTATTTTAGACGTATAAAGAACGGTTGACAACTGTCTGTGCTTTTAAGGCCACACATAGCTCTGAAACATCTTTTTTGGGCTCTAAATAAAATAATCTATCAACTGAATTACCCCAGAATATTATGCCGTATCTAAGTGTTGATGCAACATAGCCGTGATAGGCTGTTAATACGGATTCTAGACTCACTATTTTTGATAGTTTATAGAGAGCGTAGGTAAATTTATTAAGTTTTTTACATATTTCGTCTGTGTGGGGTCTCCAAGTCAAATTGCTGTCTATATTAATTCCAAGAAATTTAGTAGCAGTAGTTGATTCAATTTTTGTCCCTAAATAGCTAATGTCATGGATTGTCAAAAATTGTCACCAGTATGACGAATCTTTACTTTTGCGAGGTTGCCAAACTTCGCAGTAGTGTAGTAAAATAAATAGTAAAATAAAATATGTAGGTAGGTAATTCATTTTTATTCAAACCAATCATTCATATTTAAAGCTAAGAAAATGCGACGTTGTCATATTTCACGTAAGGGTGTTTTACATTAATAATCGTGACTTTGCCGAATTATTTTGTATGAAAAATGAAAAAAAAAATAACGAAGGATTGGAACATAACTCATATGCCAGTTGATTCTTTGATATGGCCTCAATCATACCCTAGAGTTATGGGATATCAAAAAAAACACGTTTTAAAGTGAGCCTGTCTTATACGTTGGAAGGCAAATTACTACGTTGGTGTGCGTAACTTTTCGAAGCGACTCATTTAGTAAGTTTATTAAGTTTATGTAGTTGTCTTCATTTGCAATAATGTGATCTTCTCCAATAAAAATTAGGCAGTAGTCATTTAGGGTGAATCCTTTCAGTCTCTCCTCGATGCCGCTTATCAATTGTTTTACGGTACTGTTAGGCATTATGTAGCGACAGTATTCGAAGAAAACTTCCTCTATGGTGGTCAATGATCCGTGGTATTTGTGTTATGTATAGTTTATTCTTTTCGTTAGGTTTCGATGTTAAAATTTTTGGGTGTTACGGAATTGGTCGAAGGTACAGTAGCACGCAATTTTTATCTTTGTTTTGGGAGTTTTCAGTAGGGTCTTCAGCAGTGGATGTGCAGCAATCAGGAATATCTATAGTCTGTGGTTTACCGTTCTTCTTTTCCGTAAAACTAATTCTGTTTATCTTCGGTGTTTGTCTTTTCTTCTTTATGAGACTACTGGCGACTTTTTTATACATCTCATTTTTCATTAATAAATTAGTATTTGTTTGCTTCAGGGAACTATTTTCCAAAGATAGCGTTTCTATTTCTTGATGTGCGCTTTTTAATTGAGACCTGAGGTTCTCAATCTCAGTTTTAAGGATGTTTATCTGCTTATCCTCTTCATCTTCTGACATTTCCGGCACATTATTTGTTGTCTCATCCAATGTTTGAGAAATAATTTCACTGGTGTCATTATTGGGTTCAGATATAGTGCGTGTGCGACGGAATGTTATATTTTCTAGGAAGTTCATAATGATTTTACAAATTTAAATAATCACAAAAAGTCTTGCAGTACTTGGGATTTGAACTTGCAGTGATGCGGTTCGTAGATAAAGCAAGTCACTTCATACGCCGCTAAGCCACTTGAACAATCAATTTTGTCCAATTTCGCGATCTTAAGGCGTTCAACTACGTAAGTCCTGGATTTTGTAATAGATGTCGCTATTTACAATATTGTGTGCCGATTTGTTGATATTAGTCCGGTAACACTGTGACAACAATATCAATGCTTAGTTTAAGAGGTTTTAGCTAGTAGTAGCTGCAGTATTTGAATAAAAAACGACTTTTGCGTGTATCAACTTTTGTTCGAATCACTGTTTGTCACCACTGTATAGAAATTTATAGTAATAATTATGATTGTTTTGTAGGTTGTTGTCTTAAAATTCGGATGTTTACACTGATATAACCATGCCTCTTTTTTTCAAGTTTAGTTTTTATGTAGACCTTATCGCCTGTCTGGTAAGTAGGTGTAGATGACACGATGTCCGCCTTCACATGTTGATATTGTAAATTTCTTCTCTTCGATTTTTCTTCGGTCGAATATTTGATAGAACACCGTTCAATTGCCTGCCGAACATCATTTGGGTAGGTGATTTAACGGTAGTGGTATGCGGAGTGTTCCGGTAAGGGAATAAAAACTCCAACAATCGACGCTTAAGTGGGCTTCCGTCACTGGAGGTCATTCTGTTCTTAAAAGTTCTCACAACCCGTTCAGCTAACCCATTTGTTCGAGGATGATACGGAGATGAGGTGATATGCAGAATGCCCTGATTTTTACAGTATTCCACGAATTCCTGTGATGTTTATTGGGGGCCGTTGTCAGATACTATTATTTGTGGGAGTCCAAAGGTGTTGAAAATCTCATCCAGAACAGTGCATAGACTTTTTGAAGTTATGTTTTTCATTGGTCTTAGTTCTTAGTTCACACCATTTCGACAACGCATCACACAAAACCAGCCAGTAGCTGCCCTCGAACGGAACTGCAAAGTCTATGTGGACTCTTTCCCACACTTGCTCGGGTATAGACCAGTAGAAAATCGATAGTTCGGAATTAGATGGTCTGTTTTCCTGACACCTGGTGCATCTCTTGATAAAATTCTCGATATCCTCGTCAAGTGATGGCCACCACACATAGAAACGTGAGAGTGCTTTCATGGCCGATATCCCTGGGTGCCCTCGGTGCAAATAACCTAAGATTGTCTTTCTTAGAACTTCAGGTATGACCATCCTGCCTTGCCACAGTACAATTTTACCTTCTACATAGAGTTCGAAACGTTTCCTGTAGTATTGTTTCATCTCTTGCCTGTAATCCAAGTCTCTCCACCCGGTCTTTAGGTACTGGCAAATGAGCGACAAAATTGGTCTATAGATGTTTCCAGACTCAATTTTTTTTCTGTTAATTCTAGGTCAACAATTTTGTTTTCTTGGAGGTGTGACACTACTCTATGTACAACGTTTTCCACGTGTGAGGGTTTTGTTTAGTGATTTGGTAATCTGGACAGGCAATCGGCCAGAATATTGTTTTCGCCCTTCTGGTAGCAAATTTCATATTGGTAGCTTCTAATCAAAAGAGCCCATCTTACAAGTCTATTATTTACAAGCTTCGGCAGGTTACGTTGAGGTCCCAAAATGTGCATCAGAGGCTTGTGGTCAGTTACCAAGGTAAATTTCGTTCCTCTTAGATATTGGTCAAATTTCTGTATTCCAAATAATATGGCTAGTGCTTCACGGTCAATAACAGAATATTTGCTCTCAGCTGGTCGAAGTTTTTTGGACGCAAATGCTATCGGTTGTTCGACATCTTTGTGTTTGTGGTATAGAACTGCCCCCGACTCCTTTTTCTGACGCATCACACGCTAGGAAAACGGAACGCCTTTCATCGAACGCTAGCAATGAATTTGAGTTAGCTATGATACTTTTAGCATTCTCGAAAACTTGTTCTTCGTGTTCGGACCATCGCCATTTTTTTTTCCCGCTTATTAGCTCGTACAGGTCTGCACATGATCCATGAAGATGTGGAATGAATCTTTCATAAAAATTTATAAGGCCCAAGAAAGAGCGTAATTCCTTTGCGTTTGTGGGTTGTGATGCGTTGGTTATAGCGCTAACCCAAGTAACACACCAAAGCAGTATAACGGCCGACTTACAGCATTTCGGTATCGTTTTCGCATTTTGAGTTAGTTCTATTGTAGCATTACAAACGTTTATATGGCTACTGTAATGCTTATTTGGGCACAAATTATACGGCTTTAGATCCTAATTAAGTTCACAATAGTTGCTTAATTGCATTACAGGTGAATTATATTAGCATTATCATGGTCAATGAAGTTGCCAATCGCATTAAAAAAACATTATTTTGGTCAATGAAGTTGCTAATCGCATTACAGAAGCTTTATACTAGCAAGGTTATTGAAAATGAAGATGTTAATTGCATTTTAAAAGCATTAGACTAGCATTAGAATGTGGTAAAAGAATGATTGGAGCTATTTAAGTGTTCACAGTTAGAACTCAAATAAACTCTACATCATTGCAAAAACATCTCTAATACCACGGTACAAATGTTATAATACATTAACGTTGTAATTTAACTACTTTATCTAGCAATGTAATATGGACGAAGACGGTCAAAACTGAGTGAGTGACGCCATATTTGTTTACATTAAAACAAAATTTATAATACTGGGTAAGTTTTTGATCTTTTGTTATTTCATTTCCTTCAAATGTTATTCGCAATGTAGTTTACTGTAAATGTCTATATAAGTTTCATTGAAAATTTTCACGCGCCTTCGATATTTTATGGTTTTGATATAAAATGTAATTTAAAGATATGTGTGAAATAACCAAAACAATTCTGTATTCCTAGTATAGAACGAATTTTGCATAATTAACATAATAGTATTGGTTTGGCATTATTAAATTAAGTTATATCATTATGATATAGGTCTATTTCTTTTATAAATTGGTCTGAATGATAAATTTTTTTAGTTATAAAATATTTACAAAATGGTGTCCGTCTATAGCAGCCCGGTGAGCCTTTAAAAAGCCTAATTAATGCCGCCAGCAGTATAAATACCCACACGTGAACAATTATTAAACCCGAGGCCAGAGAGAAGACTTTTGATGAATCACTGTAGTGCCATTGTCTATAAAGTAGTTCTTTATGGGTTCACCGGTATACCAGTAGACTTGATGTAGACTGAAATAGTGCCATTTACTTCAAAACGCAATTTTGGGGATCCTTGAGCAAAACAATAAAACCCAACTTGAATCCGTTTGCCAAGAGTTGATAATAAAAATTTCTGAACGCAATATCAACATAACTATTCCTACGCGTAATATACTAAAACGATTATGGTGCTTTAAAAAAAAAGAATGTAGATAGTTTCACTATAGTACCTAAATATCTCTCATTTAACAAGGTCATATTATTGCGATTCTATCAATGATATTAAAAAAAAACATACACACGAACATAAATAACCTCCTCCTTTTTGAAGTCGGTTAATAAACAAAGATACGCTATGTTCATACCGAGCGTTCGTTGTTACGACTGCGATAGGTAATACGGAACGTATGATACAGAAAGAGATAGGTATTGCGCTTGAAGTACTTTAATTACAAAAATAGTCTGAATTTGTCTGCAACAAATTGTGCACGCTAGTGCGATATCTACCTCTTTTTATTTATAATATAATTGGATTCTATCGATTTTATTTCAATGCCGCCGCACTGTGAACCTTACCGGGGATCGTTTCCCTAGTGCGAGCGAGACAGTGCGATGCATGTTTATACCGTTGTCCTGCGCGCGCTCTGCACACCGCAGCGGAAACCGAATTTGTCAGTCAGTTCAGTTGTGAGAGACTCACATGGCGGTTGTGCTTGTGCGTGTCGTTCTTCATACGTCGTTAAGACATTTTTTCGCGGTGTAGTGTAGTCAGGTACAGCATAGCCATTAAATATATCTATAGGTACACTTTAGGATGGTCAAAAACTTCAGAAAACGGACCAATATCTTTTTATGTGTGATGCTTTTTAATAATATAGGTTTCTTATTTTCAGTGATATTTGTACAACCAACAATGCCCTACAAAATTGTACAGACGATAGAGAGAGGAAAAACCTTTCTATTTATTGTACCTTCTTTGTGGGAGGAAAACGGCAACTTGTGGTGGCCGCATAAAAAGACACAGTACAAATTGACGACAGATGAGCATTCCAAGCCTGATAAACATGAATGGAGGTTAATGGAGTGCTGTTTAAAAAGAAACAATATCAGAACATATCAGCTTGCCGAAGCTGAATTATCATTTATGACAGAAAATTCAGACACAGATGCAAATGAAATAGTTGTTGGACCCCGGACCGTAGTTCAAAACCAAGCACTAATCAACTTTGAACTTATGGCCAACCAATTGGTAAGTTCATTTTTTATTTAGTTTTAGTTTGCATGATCTTAGCTAGCATGAGCGTGCATGCGTGTTTAAGTCGTCTTTCGCACTAAGGTAAACGTCCCAGTGCCTTCCATGCTTATGCATAATAGGCGCCTCTATTACCTCTATCACCTCTATTAGGCGTAAGTTTAAAGATGACACATGTACTGGGACAGTGATCAACACTCGGACTTCTACCTTATTTAATATTAGAAAAGTAACCGGAGTAACCTTATCACTGATCGCAAAAAATATAGTACATGAGATCTAACATTACTTCGACACATCATAACATGTGAAATTGTAGGTATATTATATAGGGATTTTAGGGATGCGGCGTATCGGCCGGTTGACAGGTCAAGCGATTCACTGCCTTGTCGGTACGGAGATATAATCTCGTTACGGTACTTGGCGATAAATATTGCACATCGGTATTTGGAAAGAGACTCAGCTAATTTCGGCTTCCTAAAGCTTTGTCACATACTGCCTATAAGGTAAAGAAACACAGTTGCTACGCTGAAATAATACATAATTGTTTTACTAATTATCCTTTTTCTAATAGTTGCAACACCTCTCTATAAATATTTAAAGTTTACATAATTATGTCATCGATTTGACGTAAACTAATAAAGTCCTTAAAGTGCAGTATTTATTTGATATGAAATGACATTTAATAAATACGATGATTAGATGTTGGATAGTATTTGTTTCTTTCCAAAGACCGATGTGCCTTATCTAACGCCGGGTCTGTACGATTATTTATTATTATTATTTGTGTTACTGGCGTTAGTCACACCAGAAAATTTAAAAACTCTCCTATTTTATGTTTAACAAGACAGAAGGCCTATTCTAACTCGTAAATATAAAAAAAAAAGTCGTAAATCGTGGGGGTAACTAGGATAATCAATTTTTTGTACGTCTAATACAGTAATTATATTCTTTTCAGAGATGCGATCAAGAAAAACAAGGAAACCAGGGTACGGATTATAATCACGTTACAGCTACTGAAAACACCACTAATGATGAAAACATAGTTCAGATAATTAGCACAGAAACTTTGAACTTCGACCAAATTTTAGCAAACCAAAAAATGTTATCCGAAAAAATAGACAATATGCTC
This sequence comes from Eugnorisma glareosa, assembly GCA_947578425.1. Taxonomy (NCBI): domain Eukaryota; kingdom Metazoa; phylum Arthropoda; class Insecta; order Lepidoptera; family Noctuidae; genus Eugnorisma; species Eugnorisma glareosa. The sequence continues at coordinate 8,519,883 of OX387967.1, read as the reverse complement.
CAAATTCGAGCAATCACTCTCGAAAACCAGCAGAAAATCGCTCAAAAGTTGGCCACGCAATCTGTGCAGTTAGCGGAAATATCTCTACAACTTGCAGAGTTAAAAGAGGGTTCAAGCGTTACTTTGTTGAAAGATGCAAACCCTGTAGATACTGAAAGTTTTACACTAAATCCCATTGAAAGTCAAAAAGACCTTATATCACTGGACCAATTACTGGCAGATAGAGTAGAAACTAAACTAAAAAGACGTTTGTCGTTCTTATGCTCAACTTCGAAGGGCGAAGGAAAAACTTGTGCTTATAAATTACTAGATATATTATTCACTAGGGATTTCCTTTGCAACTGTTCATGGGCTGGTGGAAGTAGAGGAGATAGGTCGAAAATTGCCCTTAAGGATTACCAGAACGTTTTAAAATTCTTCCATGGCATGGTTCAAACTTGGGATCCGACATATACAGTACAAGAAAATGAAACGTTTTTCAAAATTATTACGAAAAATTCGAAGCAACGGCAATCTATGAAAAACCTTAGAATGTCTTCTAAGAGATGTCGTAAGAATAAAGATAATTTAGATAAACAGCAAAAGAGTGGAAATAAAAGTCAACAAAATGATGATAAAAAAGAAACTGAAGGGGAAAACATGCAAATTCAAGAATTTGCACCACATGATGAGACCATAGAAATAACTGAAGGAGAAAGCATGCAAATTCAAGAAGAAGAAAGGGAGAAAGAAAATATTCCTTTAAATAATATGAGTGATGATGATATCGAAGGTGGTTTGTGTTAATCTGTAGACAATTATATATATATATATATATTTATTTTTACTTTAATAATAGGTTTATTTTAGATATTACTAGCAATAGAATAATATGACAGAACAAAGACGCAAAAAGATCTGACACAACTCTTTGGCTAGGTCGATTAAATTGTGTCAGATATTTTTGCACGCTTTGTTTTATCATTACTATACAAGTAGTTATTGCCAAGTGCAAACCACTCCGATCCCTGAAAATCTTGTAAGTACCTACAGTAAAGATAATGTGAAAAGTAGGATAATATAAATTAATGTTTTGAGAAGTATGTTTCTTGATTTTAAAGTACCTTCGTTATTGAAAAAACCTAAAAATAATGAATATTATTTGTTTTTGAGAATGTTTTTAGAATTTAGATAAAAATTAAGTTCCTATGTGTAGGGTGATTTTATTGTCTGATTATAACCAATCGGATCCCTGAAGATCTTGTAAGTACCTACAGTAAAGGTAATGTAAAAATTAGATTTATGTTAATTTAAATAAATGTTTTGAGAAGTATGTTTCTAGTTTTTAAAGTACGTTATTGAAAAATGAAAAAATAATTAATAATATTTGTTTATGAGAATGTTTTTAGAATTTAGATAAAAAAAAAAAAAAACATTTCTACATGCAGGGTGATTTTTTTGTCTGATTATAACCACTCCGATCCCTGAAGATCTTGTAAGTACCTACAGTAAGGATAATGTGAAAAGTTTATTTATGATAATATAAATAAATGTTTTGAGAAGTATGTTTCTTATTTTTAAAGTAGGTTCTTGAAAAATGATAAAAAGAATGCATATTATTTGTTTTTGAGAATTATTTTAGAATTTTGATAAAAATTACTTTCCTACATGCATGTAGGAAAGTAATTTTTATCAAAATTCTAAATTGGCTGCAGCCAATTATACCATTAAATCTACATAAATAAAAAACTTAAGTACTTAATAAAACGTTTTTTATTGGTAAGTATGCAATAGTGGTATGAAATATAAGTATTCATGATGATGCAAACTTACTAATTTACATTGTAGGTCCCTAGGAGTAAGGACAATATCACAATGGATACCATTATCACTTTTTACTTTGTAAATGTTTAAATGTGAAGATTTTATGGGATACGTAAACACATCTTCTTTGTTACTTATTTTTAAGCCATTAATACGAATTCCATTGGGTTCTTCAAGTATATTATTGATTTCAACTATGTCGTTTACAGTTGTCAACACATATCTGTCTTTTATTTTTGAGGAAACTTTAAATTGTTGTAAATGAAGTACTCTACAATTATTCCTATTTGCTGTTAGAAACGGATAATCGGGTTTTTCACTTAACTCTGGATTTTTAACACTAAACTCTGTCGTGGCTTCAACTATTCTGTTTGCTATTTGAGATAGCGGATTCTTTCCATCTCTTAGTAATCGTTTGATGCAATATAGCTCATTCTCAAAAGGATAAGCACTAAAAGAGTGTAAAGGTCCAAATCGTTCAACCTCTGCAGTTACGTGAATGACATTGTGCACGTTACTAGTAACGTAGTCCGCTCCATAAAAGTCTTTGTAGTGCTTGACAAAATCTTTTAGCAGTTCTCTAGCTAATGGCAGTAAAGGCAGATGACATTCAGTTGAACAAATTGTAATACCACAGTACAACTTCAGAAAGTGTGAAAATACGGCGCTTTTGAGCAGTATAATAATACTAAGATAAAACAAAAAAGTTCTATATCCTTTCCAAAATGCCAGATACTCCAGTCCTCGCACTGCTCGATGAATTTCAGATGGTAACTTGCACTTGTTCAAGAAATTTGTTACTACTTCAATATCTGTAGCACGCCATTTCGTTAGAAATTTTCCGAAATTACCATCACGCCATCCAACTAGTAGCCTCTTCATAATTCCTAGGTCAATTAAATGCAATGAATCACCAACTGGAAAATCCTTTACCATATCTATTGGTAGATTAAGCAAAGGAGAATCATACTTATGGTGCGCCCCATAAAGTTTATTTCGGAATCCACCATTTGTTCTCTCGGAACAACTTGTATCAGGAAAAGTAACTGTGTGTGAATTATGGGAATATTCACCTACAGTAACACACTTCAAGCAGCCGTGTTTTCCGTTAAAGTTACAAACACCTGAAAAAATAAAATAAAATATTATTGTAAAAAAGTTCTGTAAAACGAAGTATCCTCCTATTAGCTGTAATATGAGTAGGTACAGTACCCGGCGATAAATAATACACTTCAGTCTTTGGAAAGAGACAATTGGCTGTTTACAATGTTTTCCGACATTCAAATGTCATTTCATATCAAATAAATACTGCACTTTATGGACTTTATTAGTTTACGTCAAATCAATGACATAATTATGTAAACTTTAAATATCTACATCTATATCTAGAGAGCTGTTGCAACTACTAGAAAAAGGAAAATTAGTAAAACAATTATGTATTATTTTGTAAGTCAATAGATTTAAATGTTGGGGGTCCGAACAGGGTCCGAGCTACCGGTGATCAGGGCTCTTGAGAGAGGAACCTCTTAACGGTACGCGCCATGTGCAGAAGTACTGCTTTCTGAATCAAGCCCTTGATACAGCTACCAAGCGAGAGCCTCCTCAGATGTTGGTCGAGGCTATTCGCTATTAAGCCATTGGCCGATACTACTATCGGCACAATGACTGCCGTACTCACGTCCCACATGTCAACAACCTCGCGAGCCAGATACAGGTATTTGAATTTTTGTCTTTCTCTGCTTTCACGAGGTTCTCGTCATGCGGAACCGTTATATCAACAATCATTGCGCGACGCTCCAATCGATCTATCGCCACAAATGTCAGGCTAGGCTTGCGCCAGTTCTCGTTAGCCAGGGAAAGCGGGGCACGGCCCTTGTCCACTGAGACCACATCTCGGTACATCCCCACGTCGTTTTCTAGGAAATATTCTCTGAGAGTGCTACCTCACGGTTGTGCAGGGTCTTAGTATTTAAGAAACCACGACCCCCGCACTTCCATGATTCTCATTACCGACGACCGTGGGTGATGCATTCGATTTGCGGTCAGCAGTGCGCGGACCCTCCTATCATCAAGGGCATCAAGTTCCGTCTGAGTCCATTTGAGTATGCCGAAAGAATGCCTACAACAAAACCGGCTTGACCCAACCGTTGGCGGCGTGTACCTTGTGTTCACCTGACAAAACACTGTTCAGCACCTTATTCAGGTGACCAAAAAAGCGTTCCCTCAGCGATTGTTTCATGACGGCAGTATTGATACCTAAAGCTCCTGACATACCCAAATACTTGTAGGATTCTGTTGAGGAGAGTAAGCTAAGGTTTATGGAATCCGAGAGTTGAGTTCCCACGGATTCCATAATCTTCCCTTACTTCACGTGAATAACTGCACATTTGTCCACACAAAATTCCATCCTGATGGCGATACTGAAAGTTTCTGTCACCTTCTGTAGCTTCATCAGTTGCAAATTGTTGGGGGCAAAGAGTTTCAGATCATCCGATTACAATGATTACAAATGAATTTAACAACACACATATAATTAAGGACATAATTACCTTTTATGGAAGCTCTAGCAGTTGAGTCACAAATAAAACATCTGATCTTTACTGTAACTTTCTTCTCAGAATTTTGCAATAGTGTAATTCCCTCTTTTAGTAAATGATTAACATCGGTGACAAAATCTTCTAAATAGGCTGTTAAATTTTTAGGTTTTCCAATTCCATAATAAATTCCAATCCCTAAAGGTTTAATGTTAGGATTTTGAGAAATGTTACAGAGTATTGGCCAAAATTCTTTCTTTGAGCTTTTAAAAATTGGCAAACCGTCAAAATTGAAATTTAAAGATATAGTTTCTGGAACATCTGTCCAGTTTTCCAATAGCAAAGTTAAGTTATTAATAATTCCGTTATGCCAATATTCGCCCCCTTCAATTTTTTTTATATTGATCTAGGTGTTTTTAAAATGGTCCTTGGATCCATAGGTAATATTTCCGGAATCAATCCATTCATAATTTTCGCGAGTTCTTTTAACGCTATTTGATTAATATTCCTTTCAATAGCCCATCTTCTTATATTTTCACGAAATGAAGAACATTTTACGTACTTGTCAATATTACTGTCATCTTCACTTTCGTCAGACCTCTCAGGTCTTATATTTTCAGCTGGACAAGAATAAACACAATTTTGTTGAATCTCATTATTCGCAATAAAAGATTTTTCAAAACACGAGGATTCCGTATCGTGACAATTTCCAATGTTGACAGGTCCTACTTGATTTTTGTGACCTACGGAACCTTCTTTAATATTGCTACAATTCACTTCGCACGAATCGTTTTGTTTCGAAGACATCATAATTCCAGCACGTTCCTTTGATATTTTTCGCCTGATTCCTCCAGTTCTTGCTCTTATTTTAAACGATTTTTTCAACATTTTGTGTGACAAAATTCTGTACCTTGTTTTACCTTTATTAGATGACACGTACAATTAAATCACGACTTAATTTTGTTATTGGCATATTATAATCGTTATACACACACGGTTAGGCAGCACACACAGTTAAATTAATAGAATATAATGTCTATACGTCCACCATAAAAACTGCTGTTGTTTTGTTGATCTTCTAATATGTGTTTTTCCCCTATATAGCCGACAAATGGCTTTATGCATTACAATAACTCACGTATATTTGATTAAAAAGCTGTTAGCAGTACAACAGAACTCAGGTGATCTTTAAAAATGCAAGCATTACATTGATTCACGTTTATACTGTTCAACAGTACTAGGCTTTTACTTACCACTTAAAAGTGCCATTATACAACAAAGGGCACTAGAAACAGCCCAAAGCTGTATAACGGATTTACGGTGCATAATATTGGTACAAATTTGTGCTAATAAACAGCATTAGGCATTATCTTATTACTTAAAAATGCTATTGTAGTCCCTAAGGCACTGAAAACAGCTGAAAGCCGTACTGTTGCGTTGAGGTTTGCTGCACTTTAAACTAAAGGTTTTACAAAAGCATTTTTCTATGCCATTATCCAACCATTATTCAGTGTAAAGCATCATTATGGTTTTGAAATACCAATATACGGCGTCAAGATGCTCGGTGAAGTTATATAAGACTTTATGCGGACCTTAAGTTTTACATAAGTCTACTATTCGTTTCTTATAATGCTCTCTGTGTTACTTGGGAACCTTCGCTTTTGTTGGCCGTATTCCGTTTTTATCAATTATGTGACCCAGATACTCAATCTCTTTACTCAGGAAACTACACTTTTTCAAATTAACTTTCAAACCAGCCTGTTTTAGCCGGGTTAACACTGTGCAAAGTGTTCGTAAATGTCCATTCACGCTTCCTCCTGTCAACGCAATGTCATCAAAATACACTGCTACGTTAGGTATGTCTCCAAGTAATTGATCAAGAAAATTTTGAAAATTTTTACAGTTGTTACTGTAAAGAGAGCCGTTTCAGTCTTTTGTTATTTTCAATAGTAAATTAAGGTTTTTTAGTATTGTTTTCGGTAAAAACAAGTAAGTTAGGTCTACCCTTTAATTAGAAATTAAGAAAAAGACCATAAGGGGTGTCTAACCACAAGAGAAATCAGCACACGCCAAGTTCCCTTGTCGATGGTCGACACGAAGAGTTTCATTACCAAAAAAGGTAATCCTCACTGCACTCCTCTCTGATTGGTCAGAGCGGCCTTTCAAAGAGGGCACATTCTTGTGGTCAGGCATTCCACACAATACCGCCCACACACACACACGACGGCTCTCTAGTCATGGTCATCACTGGCTAGTTCTGGTGGTGGGACGGGCGGGAGCCACACATCCACTGTGGGTGCGTCGGAGTCGGCACCTCTGTCGCTGGTTGTCCTCCGCCGGGCCTCCTCCGGACAACCGGAGGTCTCACCTGGCGGGGACGGACCGTCGAGGTGTCGTGAAGAAATCAGCGCTGTATTGAAAGCGCTTTGAGTATTAGGGATACGGTTTCGGGTTGGAACGATCTTACAGTGTCCTTGAGACGAGATTTCGATCAGTCTGATTATGATTACAGATTGCTTACAGAAATTAGATCTCGCACACAGGGAGAAACGGAAAATATAATTATTTACCTTTCCATTATGTCTGGACTATTTTCACGTCTAACGAAAAAATTATCAGAAGAAGATAAATTGGAAATCTTACTCCACAACATTCGTCCTATCTACGCTAACACCCTCTCTTCTGTATCCGACATCAAATCCATTGATGAATTGAGAACCTTGTGCCGAAATTATGAAGCTGTTCAATCACGATTTACTCAATTTAGAGAACCTCCTAAGCCGTGCTCGAATACCCTGGCACCTGAATTTGCATATTCAGGAGTTCCAGGACAACCTAATGGTAAAACTTACTCTAAATATAATAGCAATAACTCTTTTAATAAAAACTACTCTAAACCTAATAACTACTAAAATAAACCTAATTCTAACGACAATGCGGAACCTACCATGGTTCATACAGTCGATAGCTCTAATTCTAAAGCAAATCAGCCTTACTGCCCCCGTTGTCGTAATAATACACATAATCTGAGACAGTGTACTGCTAGCAAAGACGAGTTGGTTTGTTTCAAATGTGGCCACAAAGGTGTAAAAGCACCAGACTGTCCTAAATGTGGCAAAACCAATCAAACCAATCCAAAAAATTAATTAAAGAGAATTGTGAAAATAACAAATTTGATAGTGAATACTGGAAAAACTGGTTACAAACTGTTGAACTATTTTTTAAATCGTATAACATCTACGCAATTCTCGATGATAAAGGCGATCTCGATGATAGACCTTACGTATCTGTTAGGATTAACGACCTCACTGTTTCGGGACTACTGGATTCTGGCTCAGCTGTCACTATTTTAGGCAACGGTGCTCATTCAGTGCTGGTTGCTCATGGCTTGCCCCTTGTCGAATCTGATCGTATAACAGTAACAGCTGCGGGAGGTCAGAATATAAAGAGTTTAGGTTATATAAACATTCCAATTCATTTTGAAAATCAATCTCATATTTTAACTGCTTTTGTTATACCAGAAATTAAACGCAATCTCATATTAGGTATAGATTTCTGGCGTAAATTTAAACTATGTCCAAAGTTGATTGGTAGTATTGCCATGGCCAAGAATAATGATTGTTCTTTGGTCACTTCTCAATCAACCTTCATACAAGGTTATGATAACCTTGATCAGTCACAAAAACAACTAGCTGATAATGTTATTGGGCAGTTCAAGGACATTTCATATCAGAACAAGGGTTTGGGCGTAACAAGTCTTATCACGCATCGCATAGACACGGGTAACTCGGAACCAATTCGCCAGCGGTACTATCGTTTGTCTCCGGAGAAGCAACGTATCTTGACAGAACAGGTTGACGAGATGCTTTCACTTGACGTGATCGAACCTTGCGAGAGTGCTTGGTCATCTCCTGTTCTGATCGTGACCAAGAAGAACGGCCAACCTCGTTTTTGCCTAGACAGTCGTAAACTTAATTCCGTCACAAAACGAGATGCTTACAATCTACCCTACATTTCCGAGATCCTGGACAATTTACGAGATGCTCGCTACCTGACCAGTATTGATCTATCCAAAGCATTTTGGCAAATTCCAATTGCTTCTGAGGACCGCGATAAAACTGCGTTCTACATTCCCGGCAGAGGCACATTTCGTTTCAAACGTACTGCTTTTGGCCTTACGAATGCACCAGCTACTCAGCAGCGATTGGTAGACTTACTTTTTTCTAAATTTGATCTTAAGGTGTTTGCTTATTTGGATGACATCATCATTATATCAGAAGACTTTAATTCTCACGTGACACTACTTTTACGTGTACTGGACAAGTTGAAACAAGCTAACCTAACAATCAACCTGGAAAAGTCACAATTCTTTAGCTCTCAGCTTAAATACTTAGGGTACGTCGTTGATGGCTCTGGCCTACGTACAGACCCAGCTAAGGTTGAAGCCATACTTAATTATCCAACACCTAACTGTCGTAAGGACCTCAAACGGTTTTTAGGAACTGCGACGTGGTACAGACGTTTCGTTCCCAACTTCAGCACGGTCGCTGGTCCCCTAAATAAATTGACTTCATCAAAGAAAGGCACCCCTTCTTTTAAATGGACTCCTGAAGCTGATGCAGCGTTTCAAAACTTGAAGGAATGCTTAATTTCTGCACCAGTTCTGTCTTGTCCAGACTATACTCGTCCCTTCGAAGTCCATACGGATGCTAGCAGTTACGGTATCGGTGCAATGCTTACTCAGTCGATAGATGGCAAGGAACACCCAATTGCATACATGAGTAAGTCACTAACTGCTGCTGAGAAGAATTACAGCATAACCGAACGCGAAACCTTAGCCGTTATTACCGCTCTCGAACATTGGCGTTGCTACCTCGAAAACGGTCAACAGTTTACTGTCTACACGGACCACAGCGCTCTTAAGTGGTTCTTGTCCTTAAGTAACCCTACTGGTCGACTAGCTCGATGGGGCGTACGTCTTTCAGTCTTTAATTTCGTCATAAAACACCGACGAGGCGTTGATAACGTTATTCCTGACGCGCTGTCCAGAATCGTTCCGGTTGATGCCACCAATATTTCAAACTCTTATTCAGTTTCTAAAGACTCCTGGTATAAAAACATATATAACGGTTGTTTAAATGATCCTTCCAAATTTCCAAATTTTATTATTAAAAACAATTTATTATATAGGTTATGTAAGAATAAACACGAATTAACTTCTGAATTCTCGTGGAAAGAAGTCGTACCTACTGAACACCGCGAGACCATAATAAATGAAAATCATTCAGAGCCTACGGCCGGACATATGGGTATTTTCAAAACTTACCGACGTCTTGCCTTGCGCTACTACTGGCCTGGCATGTACCAAGACGTCGTAAAATTTATTGGTTCTTGTGAGAAATGCTTAGCTTACAAGTCCCAAAATCATCAAACTTTAGGAGAAATGGGTCGTCCAAAACATTGTTCGCGACCATTTCAAATGATCTCTATTGATCTCATGGGACCTCTTCCTACTTCAAAAAAACAAAATAATTATATATTAGTCGTAACTTGCTGTTTTTCTAAATTTTGTTTAATTTTTCCAATTAAGAAGGCTACTGCTGATATTATTACAAAATTTTTAGAAGAATCAGTATTCTTAACTCACGGCATACCTCAAACCGTGTTAATGGATAACGGTACTCAGTTTACTGGTAAGGTAACAGAGGCATTATTTAAGAAATATAATATCCCAAATATTCATTACACACCTAAGTATACCCCTCAGGTAAACTTAGTCGAGCGATATAACAGAACCATTATCACTTGCATTTTTACCTACGTGGATACATGAGGTATGATCATTATCATAGATCATGGGACACATTCATTCCTAAGGTGCAGTTTGCTATTAATAACTCTGTCAACGAGGCTACAGGATTCTCACCTTCATTTTTAATTTTCGGCCGTGAGCTTGTTACATGTGGGTCACATTACACTGACAATGACCTCGGTGACGAAATACTATTCCTGCCACGAGACGTGTACGCAGAAAACTTAGGATGTCTGTCTTCCATCTTTAATGACGTACAAGCAAAGTTATGGCAAGCCCACGTAAAGAATACTTCACATTATAATTTGAGACGCAAGTTTGCCGAATTTGATATTGGAGACGTAGTCATAAAACGCGCCTACTTTCTGAGCGACAAAGAGAGCAGATTCTCAAAGAAGCTGGCTCCAAAATTTATTAAAGCCAAGATTATTGAGAAAAAGTCTCCTCTTGTCTACGTGTTGCAAGACATGGCTGGCAAAAATCTAGGTTATTGGCATATCAAGGATTTAAAATTAGTAGGTAAAAATAAATAGCATATTTTTTTTACATTTTGTTTAGTTGTTTTTTTTTTAATTTAGTTTTTTTTTTTTTTTTTTTTTTTTCGAATCACAATTTGCATTCCCTCTCGCATATATTCCACCTTCTCACCTTCTTCTTCTATTGAAACGTCTTTTGGTAAGGTATCTGGTTAGAGAAAAACAAGATACCTATGTTTTTATGCTATGGTGCGTCAGTTATGTTTGTATCGGATATATACAATAGCTGCTGCTAATTTATGTTAGCGAGATGTATGAAAGTTGATTTAGGAAAGGTAAACCAATAGATTAGTTCCTAATGCGGATTTTATTTTATCTTAAGAGATGACAAAAATCCTTGATTGCGCGCGGGGGTATTGTAACGTTGTAGCACTTATTTGTGTTTAATAAGAAACGAACGTAATAGTCCAGTCATTGTAACTTGGTTCCGACCGCCCGCATCGCCTGATACACCTGTGTTCTGTCTCACTCGCTCCCGCTCTCTTCCCTCCCCACACCTGCTGTCCCCGCCGAGCGGCCATAAAAGACGATCGATCTAGCAGAGGCCAGTCGAGACGCATTCACGCATACGCTATACTTGTGCGTGACGCTACACATGTAGTCTCATTTTAAACTGATTTTATTTAAAAAAAAGTAACTATAATATTATACTCCCATAAAGTATTTTATTTAAAGACGTTAATAAACTTTAATATCAGTGTTATCCCCATATTGGGTAAGTGTTGACAAATTCACGCAGTGTTCTTTATCATTTGTCATGGTGGTCAATACTTGCAAATTGTATTTCATTTTTTTCCTCTTGACACCATTTCTTTTTTTTAAATAACCATCGATCTTCCATCCATCAAACTTTGCTTACAATATTATGTAGTCTTTAACCTAAAGTGCTTCACACCTCCTTTGTGTTTAATTCTCTGTAAACTCCGATTCTGAAGGTGACCTTACGCACAATCGCCTTAAGCACAATAGTACGTATCCTCACGCTTACGCTGCTGTGGTCACCGTCAGGAGAGGAAAAGCAGAGACCCCAGTGATTTACCTTCTGGAAATAAATTCCAGGGTTCGAAGTTCGGGTTTTTTTTTCCATCCGGGTCGCTACCTACCCGGTGGAAACCATCGCCGTGTCACCTGGTGGACATCAGACGTTGCAGACACAGGCACCGCCACTTCAGGCATCCGGCATCCGGCACCACTACCACCTACCCTGCGGGTCCTGCACCTAGCTCCGAGGGTCTGCTCCTCGGCTCCAGCGTCCCTACAGCAACGCGTTAGCCAGGATAGTACTTGTCGCGCCTACCTCCATGTGAACGGAAAAATTTAAAACGGGCTTTTACACCTGCGCCCCTGTATTAAATCCTTACTGAAGGTGTTAGTGAGTTTTTTTTTTCTTTATGAACCTATAACTCCAACGCTTCAATAGTTCGATTACCAATTCTTAGTTTTTCAATTTGCTGTTTAGGAATATTGTTATTTGTCCGATTAATTATTTGCCATGTCGTCTTTGATTTATTTTTTGATTGTTGTATTTTGTAATTATTCTGTGCTTTCTGATTTAGATTAATAATTTTACTATACAATTTAGAATAAGTAGCAAATTTCTTTTTATTTTCGTGGTTAGGATTCAATCTAAATTGCCATAAGAGTTTTGTTTTTTTCTTACTGCACAATTTGATACCATTTGATAGCCATTTGGGTTTATTAAATGTGTTGATTTTAGTTTCTTTGAACGGAAAGCATAAATCGTAGAACAATTTAAAAGTGTTCATAAATTCATTATAAGCCAAATTAGGCTCTTCAGTAAGATATATCTCCGAAAATTTGAGACGGTTTATACAGTTTTTAAATTTAGCTATATTTTCTTTGCAGTAATCCCTTCTAGTTATATGCCAGTATTTTATTCTACATACAGTGGGTACTGGACATTGAAGCAGCTGAGCTATATGGTCTGACAATGCAAACTCCAAGACGTCTGTTTTCACTGTATTTTTTAAATTATGCGCAAAATTATCTATACATGTCTTACTAGCCATTCGAGTAGGTTGTTTAAGAGCAAGTTTTAAGTTGTAATTTAGTAACATACACTCCAGTGAAACTGAATTTCTATTCGGTTTTAAAATATCGATATTAAAATCGCCTACAATAACAATATTCTTATTAAGCCGGTTGGATACATCTTTGAGCAACAATTCAAGTCTATTAAAACATTCAGTTATATTCTTAGTATTTGGTACTCTATAGAGACATGTGACTATCAATTTATAATTAATTAACTCAACGCCACAACACTCAAAAACCCCTGGTGATGACAATCTAGCTATTTGAGGTATTTCTTTCCATTGGTGGCAGTTATTTATAATAATACACGCTCCCCCTCTCTTTTTATCCTGTCTACTATAACATGCAGCCAAACTGTAGTTTGGTATGCATAGTTGTTTTTCGAGTCCCTTCATGATGAAATGCTCGGTGATACAAACTACATCCTCATAACACACAACTAACGAAAAAAATAAAAAATAATGTACCGGGTTCTTGTACAGCTACGTCGAAAAGTTTTATTTAATTATGTCAAATACTTTTCAATTATTAAATGTTTTTCAATAGGAGTGAAAGAATATTACTTTAAAATATTACTAAAGTCACCAGTGGCGTGCAGTGCTCCCGAAGGCGGGCAGGCCAAGCAAAAAAAAAAAACTCGCAACATCACAGCGTCGCTCTACTTAGGATGACCCTCAAATGAGAGACAACGCCATCTAGCTTAAATATAAGGAATTTCAATGGTATTCTGTCAATACAAGAACGAAGGATGTCGCTTCGTTACAAAAAAACCTAAAAAGTAAAACAGAGGGCGCTGTAAACAAAAAAAAATAGTTTAGTTTTCGTTCCGTACCCAATTTTGAGCGTCTGACCGGAATATTTGAAAAAAAAACATTGAAAATAAGCCTGTAAAAACCAAAGTTATAAATACAAGAACTCACCACATTAATCAAGGTTCAAATCACGATTTTCTGACAATGCAAACAGAAGAAAGATTCATTTGAAATACCGAGTACGAGATGAATTTTGGGTTAATTCTCGTAATTCGGGTATCTACACATTTTCCTTTAGACAAAACTTGAATCTTAACATCAAACAATCGTGAATACTTATTGTTTTTAACTTCTGACAAACACATTATCAGCGCAAACTTCACAACAGAACACCATTTTTAAGTAAATAAACAAATACAACAAATAATATTTACACTACTGTACGTTTCAAAACGAATTACAACCGTCAGATATTATAATAATCAAAACATTCAAGATCACGAAATAAATTTTGCTTGTCACATGAAACAAATATGGCTTCTAAGAAAAATACAATTGTTATTTTGTCAATGAAAAAAACACTACCAAATATAATTGCATCACCGCATACCGTTTTAGCCGGATAATACTTTGTGGGGCAGCCAATCAGTGGCCAGCTAGCCAGCTACACTCGCAGGAGTTTACGCCCCTATTTACTATGTGTGCCGTTCGTATTTCCGTGTATATACACGAAAATACTTATCAGTGTGCTTAAATTTATCAATGGAAATTAGGCCGGCTGGGGCCTTGCCTAGACGGCCGGGAGCGAGCCAGTTACGTCATACGGTCGCGACAAGTTGCTTTAAGTATTATAACAGGCGTTTTATTTTTTTATTTTTGATTAATATAGTTATAATAAATGCATTTGTTGCGTTGTTGGTAGGAATGGTAGGGTAGGCTAGGCCTAATTGCCTCTATGGACGGCACGCCCCTGAAAGTCACTAATTCTAACCACATAGAGCCACTTGGGATTATAATAACACAATATACCTGTTACAAAAATAACAATAAGTGTATTTCGACTATTAGAGGGCGTAATAAAAGTTCTATGTACCTATGCGAGAGTGAATTGCAGACCGTTGCTTATTATATTGGCATTGTGTGCGATTAGTCCTCAAGCAAGATAGCACGTGAACAAGCGCCCGCGCATAGCAGGTAAGTAAATCGTTTCGTTCGACTGTTTTATTCAGGGGTCAGTCGATATTCTCCGCTTCTGACTGTGCAGTGCTCCTGTTATTCTTACTTTTAACGTATTTCTATTACGACGACCCTGCTTGTTTTTGGACTCTGGTGATATTCTTACATGAACTGACTTTGGCTACCTTTACGGACTTGAATTCTGTTCTTAAAAATGCAGGAAGAACGCTTGTGGGCTGCGGGACTGTTCGAAAGAGATACCGTGGCCCCGGAACACAAAGGGCGATGAAGGAACATGGATGGGTTTTAGTCAGTAAAAGTCTGACACTCCCTCCTGCTCAGCCCAGAGCGGGAGGAGTCATTTGATGAATTCCCATCGGAAAAAAAAAAAAGGAAGAACGCTTGAGTTCTGTGTCCACGTTCTGTTCATTGACGTAGACAAAATCATGTTTTGCAAGCAAGCTTATTACATACGCATCCTGCGCATGTTTCCTATACACAGGAAAACGCTATAAGACAGGTGAGTTTTATACCGTTTATTATTATTAATATCAGTTATTTAAATAATGTTATCTAACGCATGTAAGTATATAATACATGTAAAGCGCAGGCTAGGTATACATAAAGTGCGATCCATACGAAATCTACAAGGTGTTACAAAAAACCTAATTATATGTTACACAACCCGTGTTGCCGATTACGGTGATATGTGGTGCCAGTTTCGAATACTACCACGATCTCTAATCCCTCTCTATTAACTTCTCTATGAACCGTATGTTCCTCGGTGGGAACTCGTATAGGCTGCTTGCTTAGAATACCTTCTTAATCCTTCAGAAAGTGTGATAACAGGTTATCTAAGTTGTGAATTATTTTATTTACAGGTATCATTCAACAGCACACAATCTGTCTGTCATCGTTGTTGGCAAAGAGTCGACCACAATGTTTTAAATCCAGTACAAAATCCAGTAGAACATGAACCAGAAGTTCCACCACCAGTACCAGTTCCACCTTTGCAAAATGATGCACAGGGTTCCAATGATGGCGAACTTTATGTGCCTTCATATAAAAGAGCACCAAACACATCAAGCCACTGCATATTTGGCGCTTGTGGTAACGATAACCGCCGGCGTATACCGAAAACAATCAAGGTGTATATGATGACTACACATCAGTTGTATATTCCTCAACATGCACGAGTATGCAGGGAACATTTAGAAAGTAATATGTGGGATGAATTGGAGAACCACTGCACAATTTCTCATTACTTTACAGCAGAACATTTCACAGACGTGTGTAACATCTTCACTGAAGGAATCATTACTAACAAGCAGTATGATTTCGAAACTATGGTCGGTCTCAATGACGACAGTCTTCATTTTTGGGTTGGACTCAATGGAAGTGAGTTTCGCTCCATATTATTGCAAACACCACCGCTACGTGCATACAGCGATAATAGAATCATACTCACTCTTTACCTCGCTAAGCTACGGACTGGTGAGAGCAATGAATGGCTTGCGAACCTATTTAAAATGTCTCGACGAACATTAGAGAGGAAGCTGGCGATTGCAAGGCAATGTTTGATTGATGAATATGTTCCTCAGCATCTAGGTATTGACCACAACACCAGAGAAGATGCACTACAAATAAATCTGGCAATACCTAAATATCTGAATAATATCTAATATTAACGTGATTTGCGATGGAACATATGTTTATATTCAAAAAAGTTCCAACTTCTTAATCCAGAGACTGAGTTATAGCTTGCATAAGTTTTCCAATTTATTGAAACCGTTCATAATTACAACTAGTGATGGATACATAATAGATATTTTGGGTCCATATGCTGCAACAACAAGTGATGCGACCATATTGAATTCCATTTTGGAAAACGAAGAACACCCGCTGCACGTATTTCTTGTCCCGAACGATGTGTTCATTTTAGATAGAGGATTTCGTGATGCCATCGAGAATCTTGGAATGTATGACTATGAAGGTCATATCACTCCTACAAAAGATAGAAGTGCCTCACAATTAACGACTACCCAAGTCAACAAGTCTCGACGAAGTCTCATCGAAGTAGTCAACGGGCGTTTTAAGCGTGACTATAAACTTTTACGCCAGGAATACTTCAACAAAGCACTTTTGCACATGTTTGATGATTTTAAGGTGTGCGGAGCATTAATTAACCATTTTCATCCTGTAATCAGTGATAGTGAACGCTCTCCTGCGATAATAAACCACATACAGGAAAGGGTACACACACCTAACATTTTGCAAGAATATGTAGAGCGAAAGCATCTTAACAGACAAAGGATTTCTTTCGTGAGAATAGAAGACAATTAAATAGAGGACTTTCCACATTTGACCAGGGGTGTGCCGTCCATAGAGGCAATTAGGCCTAGCCTACCCTACCAACAACGCCCAATGCATTTATTTTAAGTATGTAATAAAATAATACGAAAGATTTAAAAAACAGTTACAACTCCTGTTAAAATACTTATAGCAACTTGTCACGCCCGTGTGACGTATCTCACAGTTCGACGGAGCTCGGTACGAACGCCTTAGGCTCGAACTCACCCAGCCTAATTCCCATTGATAAATTTAGGCACACTGGTATATTCTTCTTGTGTATGAACGGCACACATCGTTGAAATTAGGGGCGTAACTACTGCGACTGTAGCTGGCCACCGCGTGTTGTGATTGGCTGTGTGTAAAGTCAAGATTTAATGAATGAAAAGTATTGAAGACCAGGGTTCCCAATTTTTTGTCAATTCCCCGAATTGCGGGCAATTTCAGAAACAGACTACACACAGACACGATAGTTTCCTTAATGATTACTAGAGACAATTAAAAAAACAGGGTGGTATTGTCGACTTTAAACCTTCCAAAACATTATAAATTGTAAAGAATAGCAAAGCCCTATAAAAATAATACTTCTTCTTCATATTTTCTTCATAATTTTTATTTTTTTCCTCATATTTGGGAAATTTCGCTTTGATTTTTGGGGAGTTAGGAAAATAAGTATCGGCAACCCTGGACTGTATTATCCGCCCAAATTTTTGCTAATCCCTTTTGTAGGAAAACACGGTATGACAATGATGCAATTATAATTGGTAGTGGTTTTTTATCGACAAATTAGAAATTACATCTTTCTTAGAGAAGCCATATTGTTTCATGTGACAAGCAATTTACATCCGATCTTGTTTGTTTTACTTTTTTATATCTTCTAAGTTATAAGTAATTCGTTTTGAAACGTACAGTAGTGTAAATATTATTTGTTGTGTTTATTATTTGTTTATTTACATAAGAATGGTGTTCTGTTGTGAAGTTTGCGCCGATAATGTGTGTTTGTTAGAAGTTAAAAGCAGTAAGTTTGCGCAATTATCGTTCAATGATAAGATTCAAGTTGTGTCTAAAGCTAGATGTGTGCCCGAATTACGAGAATTAATCCAGAAATATGATAATTCATCTCGTACTCGTCATTTCAATCCTCAAAATTATGCAACATATAACTGGCTGTGTGGCTGTATACACACAAATAAATTATTTTGTTTTCCGTGCATTTTGTTTAATACTTCCAGTACGTGGAGTGAGGGATATATTGATTTGCATAATTTTCATTCCTCGGCAAAAAAGCATGACGTATCAGAAAAACATTTAGAGGTTTGCTTAAAGTTAAATACATTTGGTAAATCACGTATTGAAACTAGTATTAACAGCCAGTTAAGATTAGATATAGAAAGGCATAATTCTAAAGTAGATAGGAATAGAAGTAGATTATTGGCAAAGTATGATGGAGTTTTAGAAACCCACTTACAAAATGCAAGTACCTCATTCACGGGCATGTCGAACAGAACGCAAAATGATTTGATCTCGAGCGTTGCATCTGTGATGACTGATCACGTTAAAGACGAAATTAAACTGTCCGATTATGTTGCTGTCATGGTGGATGAAACACCTGACATAAGCGGCCGAGAACAATTAATTCTGATTTTAAGATATTTTCATGATTCCGAAGTAGTAGATCGATTTATTAAATACGTAGATGTCAGCGCGGATCGGACCGCTGTAGCTTTAAGTTCTATCATTTTGGAAACTTTAGGAGATTTAGATTGCCATACTTAATTAATTGCACAAACTTATGACGGGGCAGCAGTTTTATCCTCTCAAATTAACGGCGTGCAGGCTTTGGTGAGGCAAAAATGTCCGCAAGCTATGTATGTTTGGTGTTCCGCACATGTATTAAACTTAGTTTTATCGAAATCTTTTGAACGGGTTCCTGAAACAAAACGCTTTTTTAGTATAATAAAATCAATTGCGGTTTTTTTTCACACTAGTACGAAACGAATGGCGTATTATAAAGACTTTGCCGTTATGAAAAAGCTGCCTCGTGTCGCTGAAACAAGGTGGACATATCACTCGCGCACGTTAAATATAATTAATAACGAGTCCACACTCCTCCTTCAGTTGTTTGAAGAAATGAATGAAAATACTCAACACTGGGATGGTGATACATGATGTCACAAGTCACTTCATTTTTATTTAACATGAAAGAATTTGAATTTAATTTTTTTTTTTAAATATTCGCGGATATTTTTGCTGAAACTGATATTTTATACGACATCATACAGAAAAAAACTTCTGACATCGCGTATTGTGTTAAAAAGATAAAACAATTCGAGTCATTTTTAGCTCGTTACAGAGACAGGTTCGAGATCAATTATGATGCAACTGCTCTCATAACCGGGCCACCCAAAAGAAAGCGCAATGTCGATGATGTAAAAATACACTATCGGCGAATTTTTACCGAAATAATTGATAATGTACTTAGCGAATTAAGAGATCGTTATCTTAATATTAAAAATTTGAAATTCTTTGAGTTACTTTCTTGTGAGAATTTTAGTAAATATAGTGAACAATTCCCTGAAAAGGAAATCAGAGAGTTCACTAATACTTATCAGGCACACTTTAATTTTGAAAGATTAAAAAATGAATTGCGCTGTATTTATAGATCGCCTGAATTTGCGAATTGTAGCATATACACGGTTAATTTTAGGTCGTTCTGGAACCGAAAGCCATAAACTCGATCATCGAACTCGAAACGATTGGACTATTTTTTTCAAAAAGTAAAAATAAAAAAAATCACGCAAAATTAAATTTAGTGTTTTTTTTTGTGAAATAATGAGAACTCGAAGTAACGCTTCCTTGCAGTAAACGTATATGTGTGTGTAAAACGTATCCACTATCGGCAGCACATGCGAACGGTACCCAATGAAAAATTCATTCATCGATCAGACAGCTTGATCCGTAAGCCACGCCCCCGCCCCCACGCTTGACACAGTTTAACCGCCGACCGCCCCCGCCCTTCCTTCATAGTTAGTATCGTCGCGCGTTTCGCTGTATTAGGTCACTCACGCGCAACCTAATCACGTGCTAAAAATGAGTCGGCAATACGTGGGCAATGGTGGATTTTTATGGGATGGCGCACCATAACCTGGAAGAGGCTAGACGGTTGTATGCTCTGCCGGAACACCTGAACTCACTGCGCGCACGTGGAATCACAGACCCTCAAGTTCCCTTCACCTCCACCATCCTAGCTGTAACCCAGCGCCTCCTCGATCATGGACGGTTTCGAGCACCCACACACGCGCAGGGCCGCGGTAGACTGGCGGAATTAGAGGAAGACATACTGGAGTACTTCGAACGCGACCACGTCGTAGTACCACAATGGCGGCTAGGCGATTCAATGTTAGCCAATATTACGTTTGGAAATTATTAAATACTAATGGATTTCATCCGTACCATTTTCGTCGAGCGCATGCTATTTACGAAGGCGACGGGCCAAGGAGAATCGCATTATGCCAGTGGTTATTATAAAATGTCACTGCCAACATACTCTGGACGGATGAATCGAATCGTTATTTACACGAGTGGGTCTGTATAACGTTCACAACGAACATTATTGGTCGTTTTTAAACCCGCATCTCATTCGCGAAGATAACCATCAGGTTAGATTCAGCGTGAATGTTTGGGCAGGCATTATAAACAAATAATAGGGCCTATTTTTATTGAAAGTCATTTGACTGGTGGTTCTTATTTGGATATGCTGCAAACTATGATACCGGAGTTGTTGGAGGATGTGCCTCTGGCTTATTTACGCGGTATGTTCTATCAGCATGATGGATGCCCTGCCCATTTTGCTACGGCAGTGCGTGCGTATCTGAACAGTGGTCCGAAATTAAAAGACTAGTTTATTTTGAGGAGCGTACTACTCGAGATGAGTTAAGAAGTGCGATAGTGGACGCGTTCAATATTGTGAAAAGTGATAGAGACACATTATCTAAATTAAAAAACAATGTAATAAAACGTGCCCGTTTATGTATCGAGCGAAGTGGACTCCATTTTGAGCAGTTGCTTCGATACAGGGAAGTGTAGAGTTTATGTTTCGAGCGAAGCGGACTCCATTTGAGCAGTTGCTTCGATACAGGGAAGTGTAAAACTAAATAATCTAAAGTGCTTAGCCTTAGTTACCGGTAAAACGGGGTAAATAGGAACGCAGGGGTGAATCGAGACAACATTTTGAAACGGATTTTAACGTTGATTTGATACCAAAAAGTGCTCTATGTTATTTACTTAGTAATACTTAATTATTTAGAAACCTTGTTGGCAACATAACATTAATTTAATGTTAAAATCTCTTTCAGAGTTTTGTCTCTAATTCACCCCTGCGTTCCTATTCACCCTGTTTTACGTTGATTATGTTTGTAGATAGCTCCAATTTTTTAAATACGCCTGCGCCTGTAATACTGTTTCTTGAGAATAAAAGAGTTCTTACAAAGTAAGTACCCACTTAGATAGGTAGTAAAATGTATTACTGACGCGACGGTCCTAAGCCCGTAGAAAGTTTGAAGGAAAAATTAGAGTTATTTAACTGTTAAGTACCTAAACGTAAACGCAATTTGAAACAAACAATGGAGATTGCGGATTCATTATTTTTGCGGGTAGGTATTTACAGCAACAACGTGGTACTCACGACCGCCCTATATCAAACTCATGATTAGCAAACCTTCAATACAAAGCAAAATAAGAAGTATCTGTGCCTCGAATGAATTTATACTTACACTAGTGTAGGTACCTTCACCGTCTCGAAAACAAACGATGCCGCCGCGTTAGATAGATATACATTAATAAAATAAAAATACATACGCGATAGATAAATTGGTACACAAATAAAAATACGAAAAGCGAATTCAGATTTTATTTCATAGCAATTAACGGTGAAAATTAAAAATTTTACCAAACTAGGTAAGTACGCAGTTTACTAAAATTATTCCCAGAAACTTATTGTCTCGTGTCCGACCTGACTTTACAAAGATGCACAACCGAATTACACGGTTACCTTCATAAAAATAAGGTCTTAATTCCAACTTGATACCTTCAATACCTCCTAATACCTTCAACTAATAATGAACTCTATTCGACAGACGAAACGATTCATTTTTCTGTGCAAATTGCCTGCCTTTGTAGAAGCCGCCACCATTGCCGCAAAAAAATGTTTTAGGCAGTATTATTTTATGGATCATATGGTAGGTAGTGGGTTCAAATTCGGGCAAGTACCTATGTGACTTTTTTAATTCATAATTATGTACTTTCTAAGTTTATCTTGGACATCACAGACATCGGTGAAGAAAAACATCGTGCGGAAACCTGGACTTAAAAAAGTCTGAAATCGCCAACCCGTCTTGAGCAAGCGTGGTGATCAATGCTCGTGCCTTCTCTGTTGAGAAGAGGTCTTTGCCCAGCAATGGGACAGTAATAGGCTGGTATTATTTATTTATTATGGTAGGTAGGTATGCTTATTAGGTACCTAGCTTGATTGGTTCCCAAGAGTACTCGTCGTGTCGGTGTCTAGTAGAATAGGTACGGTACAAGTACTAGTGATTTCGTGATGCGAGAGTGGTGAATTAAATGCCAATTAATTTCTCTCGTGTCGAGATGTGATAGTGGTAAACACCGTGCCGTGCTTCTGATATTAACGAGAGATGATGTAGGTAAATGAAGTTATACAAAACCTAAATCGTATCTGAAATGAAATAACTACTTGCATCCGGTTATTAAATTCGTTCGACGTCCATTGAACCCATGAAACTGAATCGCACACGCACAGCTGTTCTTCGTCACCCAGCGATCGCGTACGATATTGCGTTTATGAATGAAGTAGTGGAAGCGCTACTAAGATTTAACTCGAATGACAGAAAAAAAGTGATAAATTCCTAACTTCTATAATTGATGTCCTAAACAGATAATAACAATGCCAATAGTAACTTTTACTCGACTGGAGTTACGGTGTTTCGGCTCCAGAACGATGTAAAAATAATCGTGTATAGTATCATTCAAAATTTGTATAAAGTTTTTTCAGAAGTTTTACGTTTGGCGAAGTTTATTGTTACTATCCCAGCAAGCAGCGCATCGGCAGAACGTCCTTAAAACGTATCCACACCTATCTAAGAAACACACAAAGTCAGCAACGACTCACAAATCTATCTTTAATTTCTATAGAAAAAGAATAAATAGTCGACCTACGACGCAAGCCTACTTTTTATGACGAGGTCTTAAAATCATATTTGAAAAAGGATAGGCGCGTAGATTTAATTTATAAATGAGTTGATTTTTTCACTAATTTCAAACCCGTAGTTAACTTATTAAATATATTTATACACGCGAATCACATGAAATAGGGCCTTTATAGGCCGCTTCGGATATCTTGCAAGTGACGTGTTCTGTAATTATCACCCACTCGCTTGTATAAGATATTTGAGGTGGCCGAATCTTTCTTCTGTTTGCATCGTCAGAAAATCGTGTTTTGAACCTTGAATAATTTGATGAGTTCTTGTATTTATAACTTTTGTTTTTACAGGATTATTTTCAATGTTTTTTTCTTTCAAAATATTATAAATGAATAAATGTTACTTTTTTGAGGGTCATCATAATATGTAGAGCGTCGCTGTGATGTTGCGCGATTTTTTTTTTTGTGGCATTATGCGTGGCCTACCCTCCGTGGAGAACCACTGCACGCCACTGCATTTGACTGAGGAAGAAATAATCCTTTTTGCGCTGGGCACATATCAATTGAAACTGGCAAGGTCTTACTGCAGTGAACATTTACGGGATGGCGTTTACATAATTGAGGTTTATCGAGACGAGCAACTAGAAGATTTGACAGATTTTAATATCTTTCAAACAAATGTATTTTTGATTAGAATTCATATTCAATCACGACATGCGAGGGCGCGCGAGTATCGTGGCTACATATTAATTGACAGAGACCAAACGGGCATCAGCTCTATTTTACAATATTATTGTACTTGTATGACCGGAAGTCGTACGCTGGAAAGCTGTGTGCACATTTTATCCGTAGTTTGGTATATGGGCTTAGCTAGATACGAAGGATTTAACCCGCCAGCCGTATTTTTAGATTCTATTTTTCTGGATATTGACTAATGTAAAGAAAAATAAACTAATGCGTAAAAGGAAACTTGTTGTTTCATTTATTGTATTTATTATTATACGTAGTTGTCGATGGATTGCAAATATTGCAATCAACAGCATTTGGGAGTGGCTCCAGTGGTATTTTAGGGTAATATTCCTTCATTCGTATTGAAAAACAATTATTAATTGCAAAATATTTAACATAAATAAATAAAACTTTTCGACGTGACTGTACAACAACCCGGTAGTTTTTTTTTTCTCCTTATTTGTGTGTTATGACATATCACAAAAACAATATCTCATGTGTATTGGTCAGCAGGCCCAACTCCCATAGTGTTTTGCCCAATGACCTTTACTCTAAAGAATCACACTTGTTACTGTCCAACGAATTCAGACTATTGCCATCGCAACATCTCCAACAAACACAAATTTCTCCACAGTCATCACCATCTCATTCGCCATCCTCAACAAACGCTCATTAACAAATACAATATTCATCACAGCTATCACCACCTCGTTCGCTATTCTCAAACGCTCATCAACAAATACACTATTCACCACAGCCATCACCATCTCGTCCGCAGTCTGAGGTTTCATCTCAGTTACCGCAAATTTCTGGTCAATCACTACCGTCTGATGAAATGATAGTGGTTTATTCTCCTCACGACTTTTTACAGTACTTTCCGCAAGGAAATATATGTAACGAAGACGAAAAGGGAAATATTATGAAAGAATTAATAATTTTTAATCCTAAAAAATAATATCCATACCTACATGCAGAGGGTTGTTAGGGAACTAATTCTCAAATCTTGATAGGAGTTTCCACTGGCTAAAAATCGTAAAGTGACAATATTTGCTTTGCACTCACGCTGTCTCTATTATTCGCACATCAGTGTCGCCATTTTTTTTTTAATTATTTTATTTCGGCGCGTCTGATTAAGACGACGATATCTCCGAAATTACGTTAGTTAGCTCGCTACCATATCATTGGAAACGTTATTAAATTACCTAACAGGTTATTTTATAGGTTCGTATAGTTTTGCCTTGTGATGCATTAGTAATTTAATGTGTGTTTAGTGTCAGGTAATTTTTCCAAGTTTCTTGTGTAAAAGTCATTATAATTAAAAAAATAAACCATTATTTCGAAAAGTTATTTTTTTACTTTCACAAATACACACTATTTCAAACGTAAAAAAAAAACAAATTGAAATCACGAATCGGTATCCAAACTTTTAGTGATCCAGGAAATCGTACACATATGGCCATCTCATCATTTCCCTTAATCAAACGTCGTTTCGTTCGTTTCGTCGTCGTCGTCATCGTTTTCCCTATATCAGTACAGAAAGCCATTGTCAAAAATACTGCGCCTGTGTAAAAAGCCATATGGCTTTATTTGTCTCTGCCTTAAAGTTTTGACATAAATTACTTACTAAAACGCATCTATCTTGCTCAAACTTGCCCAGTCTAGTCACAAGAAAGATAATATATTGCCTCTGTCCAATTATTTGAAATGAACGAATGACGCGTTCAACCCGCGGGTCCCGCCCTACAGGGCTATTGCGTATCTCTGTTGACAATTCATAGTCGGATCGCCAGTGGTCCGCGCCGATCTGACGTGTCCAGGTACGCCTAGATCGCGAGTGGGAAGTGCCGTGAAAATCGTGCTCCCAACCGGGAGTACTTTTAACCAACACACTTCGTCGCTCGGACCGCCTTAAAGCCTCACTTTCCCTGTGTTCGCACAAGTGCCCCTGCACTGGTGCGAGCACGGGGGGAGCGGCTACCGTGCTGCCCGGTGCTGAGCACCGTTGCGGTCGCGACACCACGTCGCCACGGTTATTTTAAGTTTTTAAGAAGATGCCGAAGCCCCGGCGCCCGCGGCCCTGGCCGCGGAGGCGCCGGACTCCAGGAGCCCCGTCCGGGGTTGGACCGGGCGACGTCGATGCCGAACATCGGCGACGCGGCGCCCGGTGCAATGCTGGCTGGACCCCCTCCTCCTCGTAGTGAGGAGAAGAAGAGGCCCAGCAAGAAGAGGGGTGAAGAAAGAAGAGGAGGAGGAGCCGAAGAAGTTCCGGTAGGAGCCGGACCGAGCACGGCGGCAGCGGCGGATGGTCCGCCGACGTCATCGGCGCCTGCGCGCGTTGCGCCGGCGCTGTCGTCGAGCCAGCCGCACGCCGTAGCCGTGCGACCGTCCGCGTTCCGCCCGGTGCCGATACAGGCCCCAGGACCCGCTGCCGCACCCGTAGGCCGCGCTCACCAAGCGCGTGCCGCCGCACCCACCGCGCGAGTGAATGTGCGCGACTCTGCGCCACCCGTGCGCGTGTCAGCGCCCACTCCGCGCGCCCCTGTGAGCACCAACCGCCCTGCTGCACCGGCAGCCCCGCCTGCGCGCCCCGCTGCGCGCCCCACTGCGCACCCGGCTGCGCGCACTACCGCTGCGCCGCGACCCGCCGCGTCGACCGCACCCCCCGGGGCTGCGTCCGCGGCGGCACCCGCCAGCCGCAGCGCCACAGCTTCACGCACCGCCACCGCCGGCCCCAGTCACAGCTTGCTGGCCGGGCCGGCTGAAGCGGAGCGGGACCGAAGGCCTCTGCTGAAGTTGGCGCCTACTGCCCGACCGACGCCCCCGGCGCCACAGGCGCCCGACTCTCCGGCGCCACCGCGTGCCTCGGCCTACGACTCGCCGGCGGGACTGTCGGCATGCTCGTCGCGAGCCGGCTCGAGCATGTCGATGGTGTCCGCGGGCTCCGTTGACTCTGGGCCGAGCGCCCAAAGGAGGCGCACCCCTCCCGCATCACCGACGCCGTCGCTGGGATTCGGCTACGAGTTCCAGCTGGAGCCTCGCCCGCAGCGACGGCGCCGAAGCACCGATGACCTGGAAGAGGAGGAGGCGAAGCGTTATTGCCTCGACCCGCCGCGACCGCAGCGTGAGCGCGCGACGCCGCAGGGTCGGGGCACCGCTGGATCGCCCACCTTCGCGGAGGCGGCTCGGCGCACGCCTCCCGCGTCGCCGACACCGTCAACGCCCACCGACGGAAGACATCTGGAGGCACACCATGGGGTGAGTGCACCATTAACCACTGCTTCCACAGCTCAACCGGCGGCCCTAGGGGACGACGGAGGAGCGACCACTGGACAGCCTAAGCCGAAGCCGCCGAAGCGGCCTAGGTATCCTCCGCTGGTGGTGGAGAAGCTGCCAGGATGGGCCGCCCACTTTAGGGCCATCAGGAAGATGCTGGGCCGACCTCCCAACGCCCGCCCGTACGGCGCTGGGATTCGTTTCTCGCCCGAAAGCGAGGACGAATTTAGGTTGGTTCAGCGCTACCTGACCAGCCTCGAAAAGGAAAGCGGCATATCTTGGTTCGCTTACTCGCTGCCGGCGGAGCGCAGCTTGAAGGTGGCCATCACAGGGCTGCCGGTTGACACCCCACCGGAGGAGATAGAGGAGGAGCTCCGTGCGTTGGGGCACGAGCCGGAGTACGTGCGCCACATCAGGGCGCGCCAGGGAAGACCCGGCTGCGTGTTCCACGCAGTCCTAAAAAGGACACCGGAGGTCAGGTCTCTCTTTGACACCACCGTGTTCATGTACATGCGGGGTGTTAAGATTGAGGCCTGGCGGGGGAAGAGAGGGCCGGCCCAGTGCCACCGGTGCCAGAAATTCAGGCACTCATCTCATCACTGCCACCGGCCGATCGCCTGTGTCCGTTGCGCAGAGGGGCACGCAGCGCGTGATTGCCCCCGCCCGCGTGAAGAGCCGGCGACGTGCATCAACTGCGGGGGTGACCACCCCGCCAACAACGTGCGCTGCCCCATCTTCCAACAGGAGATACGGCACAGGCGAGCGGGCACAGTCGCCGCCACGACCGCCTCACGCCGACCGGAAGCGGCCACCGTGAGGCCAACAGAAGTGGCCTCCACAGAGGCCCAAGGCGCGTCACTCATGGCGGCGGCCAACGGGCCCACCGATAGGGGAGAAGCCCCCCCCTCCTCCAAGCGGCGGAGGAAGCGGAACAGGAAGCGTAGGGGCAAGGGGAACAAACCTGAGCCCCTCCCTGCACCCGCACCAAAGGAGGACACCCACCGGGACGACCATACCTCGACCCAGGCGCAGGCTGTCCCACCACCACCACCCGAAGGGACAAAGATGATGAAGAGGCAGCCCAAGGAAAGGCCGACAGCTGGCGCCGGCATCGCGCGGCCCTTGGCCCTACCCACAAGCACATCGAGCGCCGGCCCAGCTGCCGACGCCGAGAAGAAGAAAGAATTCACAGCCTGCGCCATCCAGTTGCTGATGGACCTGATCAAGGCCATCAGGCAGGGACAGGACGCGGAGCTTGTCATCCTCGACGGTCTGGCCTCCCTCCTCAAACTCTACCATGGCTAGGCCGCTGAGGGTGATTCATTGGAATGCCCGCGGCCTTCGAGGTAAGGTCGCCCCCCTCCGCCACCTCCTCTACGAACAAGATATCGACGTGGCGCTAGTAAGCGAGACGCTCCTGGGACCTACGGACAGACTCCGAGTCTCGGGATATCTCGCTTACAGGAAGGATGAAAGGTCGGCTACCGACACTGCCTACCGTGGTCTGGCGGTACTGGTGAGGCGGAGAGTCGTCCATCAAGAGCTCCCTGTGCCGTCACTCGGCTCGTTCTACGCGCTGGGTGTGCAGCTACACGTTGCCGGCGAGGATCTCGCCATCTACGCCTGCTACAAGGCGCCCTCGGCCTCGCTCAACGTCGCGGAGCTGAGGGCCCTTCTCGAGGCCAGCGGCGGCGCGACGATCCTTGCTGGCGACCTTAACTGTAAGCACCCAGCGTGGAACTCGGCCGTGACGAACACGGGGGGCAGGCGGCTCTTCGCGGAGCGGCAGCCTTCGGCTACACGGTGTCCGGCCCAGAGACGCCCACCCACTACCCGGACGCTCGCACATACATGCCGGACGTGCTGGACATCGTGGCCTACCGAGGGCTACGCTGTCAGATCACGCAGCAGGTGTTAGACGACGAGATGCAGTCAGATCATCATCCTGTTCTCGTCGTCCTATCGGGTATGCCGACCCGACTGATGCCCGCAGCGCCACGTCGACGCATCGATTGGGAAGTTTTTAAGGACAAGACTGAGGCCACCACACCGACTCGGCCCGTGACTACCTCCGCGGACGTCAACCAGACTGCGGACGACGTCACTGCTTGCATCCAGAGCGCCTTGGAAGCGGCGACAACCTTAGAACCGCAGGGGAGAGTGCTGCAGCCGCCCCTGCCAGTGTATCTACAGCGCATGATCGCCGACAAGAGGCGCCTTCGCAAGCAGTGGCAGCAACTTAGATGTCCGTCCATCAAGAGGAAGGTCAATCGTCTCGCGGAGAAGATTAAGGCCGAGTTGCGGAACCGGGAAGCCGAGAGCTGGGAGGACCGCATACAGGAGGCGGCTGGCAGCTGGCCATCCGCCCACAGACTCTGTCGTCAATTGACGAATACCCCAGCTCCGGTGCGCCCGCTACTGGACAGCGGCGGGGCGCTTAAGTACATAGCGGAGGACCGCGCGGAGGTCTTCGCCGAGCACCTGGAGCGTCAATTCCGACCGAACCCGACCAGCGACGTCGAACATGTCGCAACAGTCGAGAAGCACCTTGGGGACTACTTCGCCGCGCCGATAGCTCCCGAGGAGGACTCCATATTTTTCTCGCCTGGGGCAGTCAGACGCGCCATCCTGGGGACGAAGCCGAGGAAGGCTCCCGGTGCTGACGGTATCACCAACGCAGTGCTGCGCCAACTGCCGCACCGCATGGTAGCGGCGCTGGCGCGCCTGTACACGGCGATACTGCGCACCGGGACGTTTCCTTCCTCGTGGAAGGAGGGGCGCGTCATCATGCTGCCCAAGGCGGGGAAGAACATCCTGAAGCCGGAGAGCTATCGGCCCATCACGCTGCTGGCTACCATCTCCAAGGTGTTTGAAAAACTCCTGTTGCGGCATCTCCAGCCGCACATCGACCCGCGGCCCGAGCAGTTCGGGTTTAGGTCGGAACACAGCACGACGCTCCAGCTGTCGAGGGTACTGCACCACTTGACGCAAGCTCGCAACAAGAAGGAGTACTCGGTTGCAGTACTCCTCGACATGGAGAAGGCCTTCGACCGCGTGTGGCACGAGGGCCTGGTATATAAATTGGCCACGTCCGACGCGCCTCGCCGTGTAGTAAAGGTGGTCCAGTCTTTCCTTACAGATCGGAGCTTCCGTGTGGTGGTAGAGGGAGCGCTCTCCAGCGCCCGTCCGGTGATGGCCGGCGTGCCGCAGGGCAGCTGCGTTTCGCCGGCGTGTTACTCACGTTACACCGACGACATCCCCACGACGCCAGAGGCGATGCTCGCGCTGTATGCCGACGACGCCGCGTACATTACCACCTCGCTCAACGCGAAGTACGCGGCGGTCAAAATGCAGCGCGCGCTAGACCTGCTGCCTGACTGGCTGTCAAAGTGGCGGCTGTCGGTTAACGTGGGTAAGACGCAGGCGATGGTCACCGGATCAGCGCCCCTCCCACCACCCCTGACTCTACAAGGCGCCGACGTCGATTGGTCGCCCCGGGTGAAGTACCTGGGTGTCACCATCGACCGTCGGCTCACCATGGGCGCTCATGTCCGCCAGGTCGCGGCGCGGGCTGGCATAGCCCGCCACCAGCTCCGCCCAGTGCTCTCGTCCCGTCTGCCGGCGCGCGTCAAGTTGGGCGTATATAAGACATATACGCTCGATACTGACGTACGCCGCTCCCGCTTGGTACGTCCTCGCGTGCGAGGGCCACAAGAAGCTCCTCCGCACGCAGCAAAACTTCGCGCTGCGGACCATTGTTGCCGCCCCTCGCTACGTGAGGAACGACGTCATCCAGCGGGATCTCGGGATCGAGAGCCTGGACGCCTTCATCCGGCGCCTCGCGACGGGAATGTTCGCGCGTGCCGACGCATCTGCTTGGCCGCACGTCAAGCACATTGCGCCCTGGCATGCGCGCCCCCCTGACGCGAGGCGCCCCCTCCCCCGCGACCTGGTAGCGGACACTGACCCCTCCCCCCACCGGACTGACGCCCAGGTAAGCTGTCCCAGGCTACACGCAGCTTACCTGAACAATATGACTCCACATACTACATACACTCAGCTGGGTGGCGTGTTCTAAGTTAATATAGGCACGTCGCGCAGCTACACCACACATGCATCTCTCTACACACACGTAGACTCACAATGTGGCGGCGCGGCGCGGGCTCGCGACCCACACGAACACTGGGCGGTGTTACACAGTACAATACCGCCCACACACTCATAACGGCTTCTTAGTCCGGACCGCGACCGGCTAGCTCTGGAAGCGGGACGGACGGGAGCCTTACATCCTTCATAGGTGCGTCGAGTCGGCACCTCTGTCGCTGGTCGTCCTCCGCCGGGCCTCCTCCGGGTAACCGGGGGTCTCACCTGGCGGGGACAGACCGCCGAGGTGCCGTGAAGAAAGCAGCGCTATGAGACAGCGCTGCGGCGCGCCTACTGAAAACTTCACCGCAACCATACACACAGGCGTGCGTTGTCTCACGCACGCCAACAGGCCTAGCCTTTTTAATAAAGGCGTCAAAACGACGGGCCCGTTTTAACGGGCCGAGGTATAGCTTCCGCGGCCAGGGGGCAGAGCCCCGTGACCGCCTGCCGCGCCCCCTAGCGGGGGCGCAGCGACATCCAACGGGGGATTCATAGTGACCATCACTTGGCGATATTTGATATACAATGACAGTCCTGCACGGGTAGCGTCAGTTGAAACCAACAAGAATGGTCATTGTATAACAAAACTCGCAAATTGATGATCACTATGAACTGTCAACAGAGATACGCAATAGCCCTGCTGGTCCGCCAGTCGAAATTTCGCATGCGCGCAGACTAGTCGCTGCCGATAATTAAAGTAGTAAAAGTGTTATAAGTGAGTGAAAATTGTGTTTTCGTCATGCCTGGGTAAGTAATAAACATTTTTGATTGTTTTTACAGGGTAATTGATACAGATTTCGGGCAGAAATAGTCATGTCAACGAGCATCGCAAACCGTTAAACCGTTGAAGCCTCGTCGACGAACATTTCGCGGTATTTTGGCGGTATTTCTAATGATAGTAATGCAAATTATGGCTATTACTTGTTTTTATGTACCGTATTATAGATATTAGGCGTTTAATTTGAATATTATCGTATTTTTGTTGTGAACATTTGAAAATTAAAATTACGTAAAACTATCAAAGCGACGGTTGACACGCCGGCCATTTACAGAGCCCGAGTTTGATTTCAAGGACATCGAAAGGAGTTACTAAGCTTTATAATCCTCGAATTGGTGTCTCCTACCCTTAAACAGTTTTGTAGGCCTGTTGGGTCCAAAACGCTGACTATTTGCATATTCGATGGTTTTTCTCTTAGAAGCAAATATTTTTTCACCCGCATGCAAACGTTTCCACGTTCCAGTAACGACTGAAGCAGGAAGAGATTTCTAGCGTAAGTGTAATAAGCGGCGCCCTACCTGGTAGGCAGGGCACACAATAGACAGGGCCCGAGAAATCGTGTAATGTAATAGGCCTTTAAGATGTGTATTGTTTATGAGTACTTTTAAATACAAAATTAGTTACATTAGTCATCTAGTTATATTTTTAATTTATTTGCCAAGTTTCGGAATATGTAAAACTTAAATTAAAGCTGTACATGGTACAGCTGTTAACAGGGCTACAAAAAAAAAAGCCACCGAGATCTTCCAACTCCCTCAAAAATTCTCTAGTCTATCCTCTTGCTAGTAATGTGCCATAAAAATCGAGTCACTTAAGACTAAATTCCAAATTCTAATGAAAACACTGTTTTTGCGTAACTGTTACTTGAGAAACTGGTAAAATTTGTTTTCTCACTCTCGCGAAGCAAAATCTATCGTCTATCTCTTTCTTGGAAAGCGTAAGCCAGTTAGAACAAATCACGAACTGCCGCCGACCCCGTCAATGACCCCGTGATTTTTTTATTCGAGACATCACTGCCTGTGATACCTAACGTATGTGTTAGTTCACCGTTCTCTGCGATTCTTTCATTTTGTTACTTTGTTTTCGTTGAGTTTTGTTGGTTTTTGTTACTTTTATTAACTTTTGGTGTTATTGTTAAACTTTGTTGACATTTTTGTTGTTGCAACGGCGGCATTCTCTAACAAAGAATGTGCGGACATCATGATGGCTTATGGAGCCGTCCATGGTTTCGCTCGTGCAGCGCAACGACTTTACCAGGAACGCTTCTCTTGTAGACGATTATCTAGCCGCAGAGTCTTCCAAGACGCATACCGACGCATACGTGAGATTGGCAACGTCACTTTTAATGACCAACCACCAAGCGGCCATCTTTTGCGATTGCGACATAATGCTGACGTGGACGAGAGAATACTGGCATTTTTTGAGTAAGACCCTACAAGAAGCATTAGAAATGTGGCAGCACATCTTGATCTTTCAATAAGGAAAGTCCTTCGTCAAAACGAAAAGCATTCATTCCACTACACTTCAGTGCAAGGAACGTAATTTTAAACGAACTTTAAACCCGTACACGCTTTGTTTGACGTTGCCTTTGTGTAGCAGGTAATGGGTATCGCATGACGTCACTTCCAGATAGTGAATCTGTTAGCCCGTACAGAGAAATTACTTACTGCTCGAGAGGAATTTAAAAGAGTTTTTTGTTTGTTGCAGGTTCTGATGGTGGCGACTTTGACAGACGAGTGGAGTTTTGACGGTTTCACACGGATGTGGATGACCCTGATTTTTTTTAAAAGAATCTCAATCTCTCTCTTAGATTTTTTAAGTCTTGTGGACGGATGAATACAAAGAAGGGACCCTCAATCTACACAATTTGCACCACTGGACAACGAAAGCGGAAACGAAAAGACCGAAATCTTTTCAAAGAAGGTTTAGTGTAAACTTTTGGGCAGGAGTGATTGGGAGTCCGGTAATTGGACCGCATTACTTGCCCGATATCCTCAATATCTGGAATTCCCACAAAATGACCTGCCCGAATTAGTGGCCGAGGTGCCCGTATTTAATGAACATGTACCCATAGTATATCAGAATGACGGCTCTCCTGCGTTTACGTTTGACTGTGAGGGAATATCTCGACAATGTGTACCCCAATGCGTGGATTGGGCGCGATGGCCCTATTGCATGGCCGTCACGTTCCCCAGACCTAACTCTGTTGGACTTTTATGTCTGGGGACGTGCCAAAGAGCTGGTATACGCCACAGAGGTTCTAAATAGGAAGGTACTAGCTCAAAGCATAGAAACAGCTTTCAATACTGTTATGTACGTGCGAATGAAACAGCAAGTTGCTTAGCACTGACAGTTTATTATGAAGAAGTGACATGTGTGTGAGGATGCAACCTACACAGACTTAACCTACTTTCACATAGGTATATAACAAATACCATTAAGGAGGAAATACGACTTCGTACAACAACTGTCGAAATACGAAACATGTCAGGCCTGCATTCGCAACAGAGGTCAACAATTTGAGCAAGATTTGTAAAAATTATGAAATGAATGTTAAAATCCAATTTTTTTATTTTATTTATTTCAAGTTTAACCCACGAAAAGATATAATCACATTACCAAAAGTTTATGGAAAAAGGCAAAAACATTGAAATGAAACCGTAAAAGAAATCGAAGGGTTGTGGGTTTGTGTTGTGTTTTGCTGGGGCAGACCCCAGCACTGCTTCCGGAATCAAATATCGAGGAGGGCTGGATGTATATTAAAACAGGATCTGGATGGAAACTTTCTGGCTCAAGTGTTGTGCTTTTCGATCACAATGGTGTGTGAGTTCTGAGATACACCGTAATAATAACACGGTAGAGTTGGAACTCAAAAATAAACAAAGAAATGAAGAAAAAAGGTCCAATTTCTCTCTTGAGATTACTCAATGCACTATGAAGTTAGAGCATGAATATGAACTGCAGAGAGATTTAGAAGATATGAAAAGACGACAAGAGTATATCGTTATGAAGATTTAATTATGCAAGCACAATTAGAGCTTTTGCATAATTAATTTTATTTTATATATTTATATTTGAAGATTTAACTTTATACACAATTTGGGCGAAGTATAAACAGTTGTGTCATGCAAACAGAGTCGAATTTGAAAATCAGGAAGTGGCAACAGAATTAGAGCAAATGGGAAAGGAAAGCAACACTGGTCCAGAGCAGATTTCTGAGGACATCATTGCAACTTACCAAGAAGACGCTACCACTCTCTGTAGCTCTTATTAGAATAATATGCCATCGACATCCTTTGCAGAAGTAAACGAAGATACAACTACGATTTTGCCATACAACACATTTATCAGTGGGCCAGACATACTTCCAAACCAGGAATTTTTCAATATGACACAAAAAACTTCGATTAAAAATTTGCCATCGACGAGTTTTGCAGAACACATGTTATGTGAACAAAACATCATAGTACCATCACCATTTAAGAAAGCTCTTTTCTGGCCGGAACCCACTATAAAAAATAAAGGAAGGATCTTAAAAGAAAAGCTACCATCAACAATTACGAGTCAAGCTTGGAGAGAATTTCATAGGAAGAAGGAATTGGAAAAAAAAATAAAGAAGAAGAAAAGGAAGAACGAAAACAGGAAAGAATAGAAAAAAAGACCAAACGTGACCAAACGAAAAGTGCAAGTCGCAACGGAAATAAAACCAAGCATAGAAAACGTAGAAAGCAATCCGTAACATCGAGTGATACTGAAAACAGTGATTTAACAGGTTCACTGTCCAGGCTCCAGAGTGGGAATGGTCCATAAGTCCAGTTATGTTTTTATTAAAAGTCAGTTTATTTGTGATTAAAATGTATGCATGTATGTGTTACAAAATATTTATACTCTACTGAAATATTTTTTTTAACACAGACCACATATGGTCTGTGGACTCGTAGCGCTTCCAGGACGGTAAAAATTACCTCGTGAGTCCACAGACCCTGTGTGGTCTGCGCATACTTTCCTTTTTATTACGTTTTTTTATCGTTTGGCAACAAAAATATCTAGTGACATTGACAGTTTGTAACATTTGACAAGACGTTATTGACATTTCAGATAGTGAAGTTCAAATCATTCACTGATTTACTCGTTGAGTTCTCTTGTAACGACTTTTTCTTTTTTTGTGTAAAATGAGCCGTAAACAAGCGTATACCGACGAGCAG
Organism: Eugnorisma glareosa; assembly: GCA_947578425.1. NCBI lineage: Eukaryota > Metazoa > Arthropoda > Insecta > Lepidoptera > Noctuidae > Eugnorisma > Eugnorisma glareosa. The sequence goes on along the minus strand of OX387967.1, from coordinate 8,483,518 downwards.
CTGAGAAGAATATTGGAAGAAAGTGATTATGAAGAAGAAATTCAGTCAAATTCATCGGAGAGTGTAGAAAATTTGTATGATGACGACAGTGTGGCGGACCCCGATTTTTTTCCAAGTGAGTTTGACATTTCATCTTTAGAAGCCACCGGATCACCGGATAACCAGGTAAACATGAATGATGACGATAGTATACACGATGAAGCTCCACTACAACCAATTTCTAGTACACTTGTTGCTACTGAAGTACCATCACAAACTTCTAGCACACTGGCTAGTGATGTACCCGCACTATCGAATTCAGATTCTAGCGATAGTGTTAGTAGCGATGCAATTAAACATCTGTTCAAGCTCGGAGAAATTCTGCTCCAAGAATTTCTGTTTCAAGACCAACCAACCACAGACCAACTACAGATTATGACATGAAACTACATGACGAGAATGAAGGTTGGAACTATGACATCCAGCCATTGCATCGTGAAGATTTTACTAGTGAAAGCTTTTTACATATTGATCAAATTCCTGAAAATGCCGATGTCTTTACGATATTTCGCTTATTGGTTGATAATGAAATCCTAGACTTGATGGTACAACAGACAAACTTGTACGCTGAGCAATCTATTGCTGCTAATCCTGGTGGTCGTTTGACTCGCTGGAAACCTGTTACCAGGTAAGATATAGAGAAATTTATGGGCATTTACTTAGTGACTGGCATAATTAGATTTCCATCATTAGAAAGTTACTGGAAACGAGACCCTATTTATTACCATCCACTGATGCACATGATAAAAATGTCATACAATCGTTTTGTTTCAATATTGCGTTGCTGGCATTTTGTAGACAATACGGCGGAAAGAAATAATCGCTTGTATAAGGTCAAACCAATTGTAGACATTGTAATGCCAAAAGACGTCGTTGTCGTGGATGAGTCGATGGTCCCTTTTCAAGGGCGAATACTGTTTCGGCAGTATAACCCAAACAAAACCCACAAGTACGGCCTAAAGATTTACAAGGCCACAACTGATCATGGGTATGTTTGGAAATACAAAGTGAATACTGGCCAAGATCCCCAAATTTCTAATCTGGATAAACCTGGAAGCGTTGTCGTTGAGCTGTGTGAAGAGCTTTTGGACCAAGGGAGAATGATTATAGCAGATAATTGGTATACAAAAATACCATTAGCTGAATACTTGCTCAGTCGCAAAACTGATCTTTGTGGCACTTTGTGAAAAAATCGCAAACATTTGCCGTTATTAGTAAAAAAAAAAGAAGCTCAGAAGTGGACAGCATATCGCCGCTCAGCGGAATAATATAACAGTGAACCTGATAACATATGCAGTCAGGCGAAAGTGAAATTGAGTTTGAAACGGATTTGGAAAACAACACTGAAAATGAACGACCACATGGAGAGAAAGTGGAGAACAATGACGAAGGAAAAGAATGCAAGGTGAAGAGAACAGTAGGAAGACAAAACGTTTTAACAGAAACTATTCATACGCCAAACCGTACCTGTCCAATACAAATATTAAGCAGTTTTGACGTGCAAACGGTACTAGACGACAAAACTGGAAAATTCAAAGTATCCAAACAACGTAGATCATCTGATCGAAGTTGTTCAGATAATTTGAATGTTCCAAGTGGACTGTCAATCGGAAAATATGTTCTTGTCAAATTTGATGGCAAGAATACAACAAAGACTTACCGTTACGTGTGTATGAAACAAGACATTTTTAAACGTAAGGTTGTAGTTCAAGGACTAGGTAGCTGTAAATCGGAAACTAATTTTAAAATAATCGAAAACGATGTGTCCATAATTGATGAGACTGATATCTAAACGTCAAAATAATATTTTTGTTTTTCCGCATGTCATTGATGTGAAAGAACTAATTTAGATATTTTAAGAATTGTATTTGAGATCTCATAATAAACCAAAATTATTTTTTAAGCAAAGTAAAAGCAAAATCATTTTATAAAAATATATATTTTTTTTAACAAATAAAACCTATGTGTAAGTACATTGTGATTTATAGCGATTTAATAATTTATTTATAATAAAGTAATACTTTATTTTATGATTACTAAGAACTTTTATTTAAGAAGACGTAATAGCAAATAAAATTTGTTTCTAAATAAACAGTATTTTTATTTATTTGTATCTATCAAGTGTCTATTACTACGTGTCCAATACCGGAACACTGTGCATAACTAGGCGTCAATCATTGGTGTATGACTTGACCATTACTAGATAATTTTAAGCCTATTTTTTTTCGTAATTTTATGTTTATCGTCCCTTAGCTTACAACACCGCTCAAGTCGAAAATTGGCGGTTTTCACATTTGAATGTCTTAAGATGGAGCTGCTCATTGCGCGTCTAACCATTGGTCACATGATATAGATTTCAGCCAATCAGAAGCCGTAATTCGAAAAGTAGTGACAGCGCGCAAGTCGGTTGGCCTCTCAACACCGCACAAGTCGTTAGTCTGTCATACTTTTTTCGTAAAAGTACTTCGCGCTCCGTGATTATTATATTTTTGATTTTATGATTATTTTTTTGATTATTATAGTTTTATCGCTGAAAGGTCTATGCAAGAAGTTATAAGAGAGATTAAGCTATAGAATAAAGTTATGTTTATTGATGTACGCGTATTAATATAGAAAGAAATGATATTAGAATATCTTTATTTACTTAAGCGGTGTTTACTAACTTTCTTTTTTGACTTAGGCGGTGTTTCAAAATGTATTTTATTTCTTTTAGAAAGCTCAATAATTGAAAATACACTATGGATGGAGAAGAAATTGATTCCTGGAGTGATCCGAGTTCAGGTGATGAATTGTTATGTGCACAATTACAAAAAGCAGGACTGATGTCAAAAAATAAACGGCGTAAACAAAGTTGCAAAGAAGATAAAAAAATAATTAAACTAGGTTAGTAGCATAGGTTTGTTTTGAGGTCCGCTTGTTTTTTTTTGGTATATTTATAGGTATTTTAAATGCAATAATACCTATTTTTTTTTTTTAGATTTTAATCAAAAAGATAACACTAGTTCTTCTGATATCAAAGCATGCAAATCTCCTAATAAATACGAAATTATTGCAACACCAATAAACGAACAAAACTTCGGGGAGTCCATGAAAAGTATTATAAGTAGCCGGGACAATGTAAAAAGAATATTTGATCAAAACATAGGCTTGGATATTGAAAACATTGACATTAACAATCTAAAAGTTATAGAAATAGTTGGTAATGACTTCTTTGATCTGCAACAGGAACCACCCTAATTAGCAGGTCTTCCAAAGATGCCGTCGCATTACTGTCGTGCTAAAACATCACGAGAATATTTAGAACCAATTTTCTCGAACATGACACAAATCTATCATACATATAAAGAGAATTGTGAGATAGAGGGTAGAGAATGCCTTGGCCGTAAATTATTTGACAAATTATTTTTGAAACTCAATCTGAGCCTATTCCACCCGAAGAAAGATCAGTGTGATGTTTGTTGCAGTCATAAAACAGGAAACATTACGGATATAGAATACGCTCAACATGTTTTGAAGAAAGATCGAGCCAGGAAAGAGAAAGATACTGACAAAAGTATTGCACAATCCGGAGTTTGTCATGTATTCACACAGGATGTTGAATCGGTAAAATTGGCCCCGTATCTTCAAGCCAGTGCTATTATAATAAAACTAAATTATGCGTCCATAATTTTACTTTATACAATTTAGCGACTACGGAAGTAATGTGTTATTGGTTCGATGAGTCAAATAGCACGCTTGAAGCCTCCGTTTTTGCTTCATGTTTAGTAGACCATCTAGAGAAGGTTTTGAGTCAGAAATTATTGCCTGTGATTTTATATTCCGATGGCTGTTGTGCTCAAAATCGCAATGTTACCTTAAGCAATGCTTTATTACGTTTAGCGTTTGAAAAAAATATTGTGATTACTCAAAAGTACCTGGAAAAAGGCCATACCCACATGGAATATGATTCCGTACACAGTGCAATAGAGTGTAAATTAAAAGGTAAAGAAATTTACCTTCCACAACAACACATGGCTATAACTAAAGCAGCTAGAAGTGATCCTATGCCTTATGAAGCTCGTTATGTGGACTATACCTTTTTTACCGACTTTTCGAAAGAATTAATTTATAAATCTATACGGCCTGGTAAAAAGACATGTGACCCAGTCGTCACAGATGTACGTATGCTAGAATACAGACCAAATGGCACAATTTGGTATAAAATTGATTTTGATGACGAGCTTCAGCCGTTACAACATCGTCCCACGCCAATTAACAGCATTAAACAAATAAATCACCTGCAGGAATTGTATGCAGCTAGAATACCAATTACAAAGCGGAAGTATCAAGATTTGCAAGACCTAAAAGTGTGTTACCATCTAGTTGCCACTCCTTTTATGATGACCTTCCGCACAGCAATCGCTAAAGACTAATTCTATTAGACAAGAGATGTAATAAAAAAAAAAAAAATGCAGTAAACACTATAAAGGTTTGTGTGTCACCAAATAACATTAAGCAATTGATCTCAACAATGTGATTCTTAACCTATGTTATAACGATTGTTAATAATTCTTGAAATATTTCTTAATAAAAACTTTTCTTTGTAAATCATCTATTAATACCTTATTCCCTAACATTTCCGCAAACAACACCACCTTAATCTAATAAAATATCAGTCAACACAGCTCAAGTCATAAAATAAAAGTTAAAATAAAGTAAATCGTCAAAATAAGTATAAACAATTAATTCTTAACCGCTAATTATGGTATTTATTAAGTAACAACAGAAAAAATCCACCGATTTTTTAAAATAGACAGTTTTTTTCGTCTCCTGTAAAGTTGGTAAAAATGACTTATGCGGTGTTGTTAGCTAAGGGACGTTATGGAAATTACTATAATAAATGTAAAAATACCATAACCAACTTTATCTACAACCATTGAAAGAATCACCCTGCAACTTTTTTTTTTGTAAATTTTATATGTGCTTCATCAACCTTAAACCGTCCATCACTGGTACACTTACCATAATGTAATATTATAATTTAGGAAAAACTATTAAAATTCCAAACTTTTTGCCTTGTTTAGTGTTTTTGTGTTACATAAGTGAGGCGAAAAATAGGTGCAGACTACAACTCCAAAGTTCATTGTACCAACAGAGAAGCATGACAGGGGCAGTATTATTAACTAAAGCCAAAATACATTGATGTGCATGAAACGGCTCTAGTCTCATCATTTTTACTAGATTTAGATACAAATGAAAAATTCTAGCATGACCATGTTACATGCCCCAATCAGCGCTCACAATGACTTAGATGGCAGAAAATGGAATAGAAGTGGACTGGTCCCCAGTTACCCGATTGAAATTCCATTGAAAATTTGTGGTTAACTCCAAAAATTCATATCTCAGTACTCAATATGAATGAAACAATGGTGACCCAAGGAGAATGGAACAAAATATCACAAGAAGAATGTACCAGTATCAGAGTGGTGGTGTCTAGGAGGATGCGGCAGTAATAAACTTTTTCTCATAAAATAATTATCATATTCTCATAAATTATTAGTTAATTCTCATAAATTAATTATTTTTATCTTATAGTGGACCTATAAGCTATAGGTCCACTATGTGACTTAAATTTTTGGACTTTATCATAGGTACTTATAATAAGTAAATTTATTAAATAAAAATTCTAAATTCGTTTTCATTATACCACTGCCTAAATACTTGCAATCAAAATTTTAAAGGGCATCTAATAGTTTAGTTAGAACATTGCTGCAGGTAAGCTGAAGGTATTGTCTTAAGATTGAGACTTGAATTCAACCATTACTAAAATACAGGAACTGCACATCTGTTCAACAAACAAAACCACGCTTCAAAAAACAAAAATCTGTGTTTCTTGTTATATTATAGGTTACAACAAACATCGTTTAAAATAATATAATTCATCACAACAACCAACCTTCAATAATAAGCATAATAGGTAATTGGAATAACACCTACAACTTTTCAAGACCAACAAAACCATCAACAACTACCAAATAAAATTACAATAACTTTGAGCACCATGACACATTTTTAAATGAAAATAAAACATTCTTTTGCCACAAGCTTCAGTCAGTGGGTCGTCTTAAGGGCGTTCCTTTCACTGAACGACCGTTTTAACAAGAAATAAAGGTTTTCTTTGACAAAAGAAAACGTCCTGTTTTGGCCCCACTTAGAGTCATCGCCTGCTTAGCCTTCTCGCTACTGCTTAAGTGCTTACCCGTTTTTCTTGGAAACAGGTTCCAGGAAAAACGGGTACGGGAAATCTATTTATGACAACATAGTTTGTTTATTACACTACCGATTTTCGATTTTGTTTCTTGATGAACCATGTCGAACATCGAGAAAACCCTATTAATGATAATGGTATGTACAAGCAAAGGACAGATTAAGAAAATTAACAAGAAAACAAAACAACAACTAAGAAAACAGAACGAATACGAACACCCCTGTCTGTGACCCCTGTTGATATACCAAATTAAGTCATCTCTTTTTGCAAGAGTGATTTGTACCATAAAATTAATTTATTTATAGGATTTTTACTGACTGACATGCACAGCAGTGTTGCCAGAGCCCTTGAGTCATAAGTTACGTTTCGTTTCCTGAAATGTTACATTTTTGCTGTAAAAGTTACATTAGGTATTGTTTTTTTTTTTTAATTTACCTGTTTTTGGGTCGGAGGTCGGAGGCAAATTGATGTCAGTAAAATGGCCAAATTTAAAGGAATCTATGATCTCTAATGGTGTATAATCATAGTCTTATGATAAAACAGACAGTTTAATTTGTTCGCAGCGCCATCTTCACTGTTTTTACTAACTAGTCTAGCACCTAACTTATTCTATTCTAGTTTAAACCAAAACTACGAGGTTGTGCATCTGTTAGTTTTACACTGAACTAACTACTATAATATTCGATAAGTACTTACAGAACCCTCATAACGTACTGTTCTACCAAGTGGTCGTAACATGCTCTGTTATTGAAGGGCAAGAACGCCTCAATGCAAAAAAGCATTACAAATCTCGTTGTTCTGAAAATTTACGAAAATACCCTAAAATTTAAAAATTACTTACATGTTACGCGAGGGGGTCAAAAGTTATGAAAAATGTAAGAAATGTAACCTTCTGGCAACACTGATGCACAGAACATTCACAGATTAGATATTATTATTAATATGTAGTTATGAAAATATGAACATCTAACATTACTGCTTGCGTGCAGTGTTGCCAATTGCCAATGTGTCCATACTGTAGAGAGTAAACTAAAAATCTGTACATCCGACTACAAAATCCGTACAAATTCCGTATGTGCAGTAGATCTGAAACTCCATACGAAATCCGTACAAAAGAAACATTAAATTAACCCCTTACCGCATGGGTTTTTATTTTTTTCCAGAAAAAATATATTTGATAGTTCTTGACACATACTATTAAGTTAGTTCAAGCAGTTTTCCAAAATCCGATTACTTTTTGAAATATGATGATAAACTTCTATTTCCCATAAATGGCATATTATGCAGTAAAGGCAACTAAAACTAATTTGACAAATATGGCATAATATGCATTGCAGTAAAGGCGACTAAAACTAATTGGCATATTTGGCATCGCATGCTATAAAGGTAATTTTAAAAGTCAATCCTCAGTACATTATAAGATTTAGAAAATAAAACTCAGAATTTAATGAAAATATAAGATACATTTATTGAGACCTGTTGCATTTAGGAACTTTTACACTTAACTTAGTATCTATAGCGACTTACAGGCTAACAATTCACCAGTGGCGTAGCGTGGATTCAGTAGTCTCGTCTCTTCATTCCGAAAGATGAAACGATTTAAAGCAATTCCTTTCTTTATTTAGACAAAGGTGTATGTTACATTTCTCACATTTGATGTAGGATTTCCCCGAGCAACCATACATCTTACAGAGTTGTCGTTCCTGTGTGTATGCTGGCAAATGATATAAACCGTCATTGGCAATCTCGGGTAGAGGTAAATCTATTCGTCGTTTTCTTTTTCTTTTAGGTTCTTCGACAGCAGGTCTTCCGCGATTTCGTGTCGGCGTGTAAAATGCTTGGTTAGCTCTTGTTAGCGCTTCGGCCAATACTAATTTGTAATCCAGCAATGGCATGTAGTTTTCATGCGTTTTACGCCACAAAATCCAACTATTTACGCATGTTAAATCGATCATATGGAAAAATATTTTATGATACCACTTCTTGCTCCTCACTTTGATACGATAATAACCAAGCATGGAATCTAGAAGGTCAACACCTCCCATATAACGATTATATATAAGCACAGCTTGTGGGCAAGGAACAGTCTGAAAAATTTTTTTCTTTCTGTTGAACCTCTGAACCTCTCCCTCTGGATATTTTCCAACGTAGGTTGATGCCAAGTTGACAACTTTGTTATCCAGCCATGTTACCACGGATATGTCTACGTCTTCTACCTCTACGACTTTTTCAACGCTGAAACCTCTTCCTTTTTTTGTCATTTGTCCAGCATTTGGTAGATCATGGTTAGGGAGGCGTTTCCGATTTACAGTACCTAACGGAAATATACCTTTTTTATGTAATTCAGCCATAAGTTGCAAACTTGTGTACCAATTATCCAAGAACAATTTATAGTTCATGTTTTCTGGAATACTGCTTGATAAGCGCATGGCTACATTACTGCTTACTCCCAAGTCAGGTTGGCCTTCTAGAACAACATTCGACTGTGCCCCTGCATAGAGCTCAAAATCGTATGTCAGCCCTGATGCACCACTCAACACAAAAGCCTTGTATCCCTATTTGTGTGGCTTTTTAGGGTTGTAGTTTTTTAAAGTAGACCTAGCTTTTGTTGGTATAACTTGTTCGTCAATAGCCAAGTACTCTTCCCTTGGTAAACGCAACAATCTCTCGCGAATCTTATTTAACAGCGGTCTTATTCGTTGTAGCTTGTCGTAATTGGGGTCATTTATAGGCACAGTGTCCTCATTATTCGTAAAATGAAGAAACCTCTTCAGTTCTTCGAAGCGATTGCATGTCATTACATTACTAATTGGGGTGAAACTAGAACTGGTATTCCAGTAATGACGAGTAGTGGGGAAATGCATGATAGACATATAAATTAGTACACCTATAAACTTTTCAAATTCTTTGCCTGTCATTTCTAATGCCGACCCTCGCGTTTGCTCTGAATAACGACACATTTCTTGAGTTATGTATTCAATGGTTTCTGGAGTCAATAAATATAAAAAAAACTGAAGAGGTGTATCTAAATCTTTAATTTCTTGAGGAATATTTTGGTGTCCCAAAAAGGCGCAATCAGCTTCGTTATAATCTAGAGCTTTGTCTTGCCAATTTAAACGAACAGGTATATTTTTACGTTTAGACCGCGAACGCGATGGACCAGCAGCTAACGGATCAACAGAGGCCTGCTCACCTTCATCTGACGAAGGATAAATAATAATGTTCCTTCGTCTCGTCGAAGAATTCCCACTGGGTTGATAGTCCTGATCATCAGGATCATCCCCCGCTAGTTCATCGTCATCTTCGCTTTCGCTTGGGATATCAAGCCCATAAAATCTTCTTGGATCCATTTTTCTGAAAAAATATCAAATAATGCTTCACTGCATACATTCCCAAATCTGGCCGAATCCAAAAATAACTAGTAATGCATACAATGCCAATTATGGAAAACTAACTTTTCACGTTACTGCATAATATTCCATAATTGTCATGCTAAGGTTTGGCATGATTGTCGCTAAAGTATTACGTTTTACTTACATGTTTTTAGTGTTTTGAGTCCTTTGATATGTCTTCTTAGCACCACGATACGAAGATCAAACGAAAAATCGACACACGATCACAAAATTAATTTCAAAAAGTTGCACACACCAACGAAAAATTTCAACTGCCGCCGACTGATTTTGACAGGTTATAGTTTTGTTACGCGGTACACTAGATGACAGCACATGTATGTTTATTGAAGCTTAGACGTTGCCTGATCTGTCCTAATATGCAGTAAAGAGTAAAATAACATAATTTTTTATTTCTGAACGTTTGAAAATAAGTGCCCATTTTTGGGTAGCTATGCGGTAAGGGGGAGCAAGAATTATTTATACATGTCTGTATTCATTTTTCTAATCATATCACTATCGACATTCAAATCTAAGCAGGGGTATTTCAACGTCAACCATGTAGCATGCTATCTTTCAGACATAAAACCATGATGAAACGGCAATTCCCTGTCATAGACAACCACGATAAAACTGTGTTAAAAATGTGTTTTATGGATGTCACTAACAAAAAAGTATCGATTTATAGCTAAATCGATGTGTGTTGAATTTTAAAGCGTGCATGAAATTATAACGTATCATTGGAAATCCGAACACATAATGTCCTGCAATTTTTATCCGTACGCTAAACTCCAAATTCCATACATATAGGGACAAATCCGTACATATGGCAGCACTGACTGATTGATACTACCAACCAGTATTGCCAGTGTTAAAAGATGCTCTGTTGATACTACCAAAGAGTAAAAATACCCATAGAGAAAAACTCCGTCGGAATACGGATAATTTTTTTTTACTTTTGACAGATAATTGAGATTGTAATTTTTCTTCCAAGATAAATAAAAGAAGACTTTAAAATACGTGGTATACGAAATAAATACACTGCCTACTCATATTAATTACCTACCCTATATAAAACCCGATGAAAACACTGAAATGTAACAAATAGTTCATTTGCGTATCAAAAATATGTCGGCGGTAATGGGTCGATATCATTTCATAAGTAAGGAATATAGAGTTTGTTTACTAATAATGTTAAGTGTGACCGTGCTTAGAAGTTTTGCAGACGAAAGATATTTAGGCTGTCTTAAATTAATACTAAACCACGTGGTTTGTATAATTCCTGAATAAAACTTTTAATATTATGCGTATTAGAAAAAGATTTTGTACCTATGTATCGCATTATTGAAATAGAAACTACTTTTATTCACGTTCTCGGTTTGATGACTCGACACAAGGAATGTGTCCCCCAACAATAATGTAGTTTTAACATTCATAGCTACATTTCTTAAAAAATGAGCTCGATTCAACACCGACGTAATATAACACGTTGAATGGCAATGCTAATTCTTTGACCAAAGAAAGAGCCAGCCCTCACGCGAAGTGTCGACCAGCCGCGAGATATTTCCTTAAAAAGGAGACGAGCACTCGGATCCCATGACCCGAGCGTTTCGACCGCTTCCGGCTCAAAACTGTAGTTGCCTATAAATTTCAAGTATATCGGTCTTAAAGATGAAAGTTTTTACCCTGTTAGGAGTATAGAAACTACCACTGCGCCGAGATCCTTCATCAATTAAAAACACATATTAAATATTTACTATTACCAATTTAATTCAACTTCATTCATTATTTCTCCAACATTGATTCACATCAATACCTACTAATAAAAATACTGATAAATTACATTTCCAAAGTAAAAGCCTCTGAATAAATCAGACCAAAATTCAAAATCCAAGAGAACACCATAATTACTAAATAACATCTGTCATTGACAACATTTTCAAACATTCAAAAGCTATTTCTTTAAATGCCAGCCAGTAAATACCGCGGACATAAAAATTCTATCAAATACATATTCCAACAATCGGTAATGAGTTTTCGAGAAAAAATCATATTTTGAACAGAATATGAACAGATTTTATAAATTATTATTTCACTGTTATATCTAACTTTATTTCTGCGGTTTTGTAATACAAACAATCATTTGAAATCACTTGGTGTCGACGTGATAACCGGACACAAATCTCTTGAATTACGATTTTTCCTATAAAATGTTAGGTCACCCTATTTAGAAAGAGTTAAATAGACTCGGTGGCTCGGTTATACATATTATTATCTAGTAATCTGTGTAGGTCCATATCTCTTCTGGCACTTTTTTCTGCAGGGCTATTATGTATCGTATTGCGTATTGCGTATGATCATCACTTGGCGAGTTTTTGTGAGAGATTTATTCATTAAATTATGCTATGACTGAAAATGTTACTTTTATTTGACACAACTGCTAGTGGTAAAAAAGATAATTTATGACAATGCAGTGTCTATTGAGACTGGATGGCCAGTACTCACAGTTTTGATATACAATGACAGTTTTGCACGGGTAGCGTCAGTTGAAACCAACAAGAACGGTCATTGTATATCAAAACTCACTTAGTGATGATCAATACGAACTGTCAACAGAGATACGCAATAGCCCTGGGGCCTTAGTCTGCTATTGCAATAGTGTCAGAATGGTCTATCATTGATTTAATAAGGCCCCGCGCAGACGAATTACCCTTTGTACGCACGTCAAACGAGTTTCGAACGCGCTTCAATACGCCGTGGGCTAGGGGCCTTATTAAATCAATGATAGACCATTCTGACACTATTGCAATAGCAGACTAAGGCCCCTGGTTGTATGCGTGCTCAATCTAGTTTGTATTTATCGTATGGACATTAAATACAAGCCGGACTTAGATAACTAAACTTCAACTACTCAAAGCGGTTTTTCTTGGCCAACTTCCACTAAACTAAAAAACGATAGATGGTACTGTACATGACTGTAAAAATGTTTGTTTGGCTGTATGGAGCTGGCGTTCATTGACTTTTAAAAATAAAATGGTGGCTAATAAGTCTCAAGTGCTTTGCAAAATGCGAAATTGCCTTTTGGAAAATTAAAAAGTATGTTGCAATGCAACAAAAACGCAAATCAAACGAAGAAAGACGAACGCACACAAACTAGGAAGGAACACATTTGAAAACTAGTTGCTCAGGTGTTGGTAGGTTGAAAAATGAAACTAATCGAAAAAAAAACACCTTATGGACTTTTGGAACCCTTTTGTTCAATATTAGTCAATAGTCCGGATAAGCAGAAGCCGCAGAGAGGCGGCCTCCTAAGTTACATGGCCAAAAAAGCGCATTTTGCCAGTTTGTCTATGCTCACCCGCCTCCCAAGAGAACAGTACACAGACGGTGCGGTGTCGTTGACATTGACAGATTTAACTTCGTGATAATATTGTTGAAGTGGTGAAACTGTATTCTACTCTGTTATAAATCCAACGCCACAAATTTCGATTTGTTGGATTTATAATCCAACAAATCGAAATTTGTGGCGTTATATCAATATCAATCATGTCACTTGTGTGATTGTGGTTTGTGTCGAGAAGAGTAGCGAGTTCCATTCATGTTGCTAAAACGTTTTTCCGACGAAGTGCAGTCACCAATAATAACTGTGCCAATAAGCTTGCTGCATATTTGTAATCTGTGAATATGCATCATTGTTGTAGTTACAAAATGTTATATATTTAGATTGGTTATCGGTGACTCGGTGGTTTTGTTAGGCATGCAGTAAACCGTATTTTGTTGGTGCGTAAAGGTTGCTGTTATGAAAACCTATTGTTGTTCTAGTTGCAAAAAGAAGAGCTCAAAGGGTTGATTTTCTTGACGTTATCCTTGTAGATTGTAAAATAAAGTCGCTTTTCGCAGAGAAACATATTTTGTTGGTACATAAAACTGTTTGTTTCCAAATGTCGATATCGCTAGGGCATAGTGTTCTTCTAGTTCTAAAACATATTCCTAACAACCCACTGATCTCTGACAGGTTGTGAGTTTATCGTAGTTCAAGATGTGTTCACTTTATTGCTATATGAAATCTACAGTATAAATAATATGAAGTCGCATTCGCAGGAAAATTATATTTGATTATTAGATTATGATTCTGCTAAAGCAGCCTTTTTAGACCTCCTGATTCCTTTACTGTGATGTGTCATTGTTGTTCATTTTTCGTTGATAAAATCAAGAGTGGAAACACTTATAAACCAGGAATTCATCAAATTGAAACCGTGAAGAACAGTTCCATTCTAGTTTAAAAACATACATTATTTACCTTTGTTTTTGATTGTGTTAATTAGTAAGTTGTTGTATAGTTAGTTAGTAAGTTGTAATTATTTGCCAAGATTGCTAGAATGCAAATAAACGAATGTTATGCTAGTGCCAAAAAGAAGAGTTAAATTGATTGAAATGCTAGTTAATAATAAAGGTGCTTTTCATAGCAGAACATACTGCCTCAAAGACGACCCACTGACCCGTATTTTGTTGGTACTTAAAACTTGATGTTACCAAAAGCAGAATTTAGTAATGTTTATTCTTAAGCAAGATCCAAAAAAAGTGCTAAATGTGCTGGTTTTATTGTTCTTAAAATGTGTAATATTATAGCTATACTTTACAGTTTATAATGCCAGTTTTTTGAACAGCAACCTGTCTCTAGGGTATATGAAAAGGAACTATTGTTACAAGTATTAAAGGTTAAGGAAAATTGTCTTTTTTTGTAGTGGCACAACATAGAAGCACAATGTGAAACCGAGAGAATGGTCCTGGTCTATCCTCCTGGATTCCAGAAAAAAAATTTTTAGACATTATTTGAAGCTTAGGTTTTTTGGTCTAACAGGGGTCTGTACACGTCCAAAAAAATGAAAAAAAAAAATATTGTTGTTTATATATTGATTTTACTTATATCATATATATATGACAATGGTTCTGTATATGAAACTAGTACTGATACTTATGTCATATGTATATGACACTGGAATTCAACTCCAAATAAAAGTCAAAGTATATTATTAAATCAATATGCATTTATTATTATTATCACCTCTAGTCAGTCTTTATAATCATTTTTATTAACTAACATAATTATAATTTTGGTTTATAAAATAACTTTTGGACATAATACTTTTCATCAACTTGACAAAATGTAATTAAAAAGGAACTGAAATCATTACTAACCATGCTCACAAGAAATAATAACTTTGAAAATATCATCTTCTCATCATAATTATCACAAAATATAATGAGATACTTCTCAAATATAATCAACTCCTTACAAACCAAGACAATACTCTAATATCTATTTTTTATGAAATCTAAGATGGCAATTTCTTTTCGGTGTGCTACATAAAAATATATTGCATTTAGTGCAAAACGCCGTTGTAGTCTTAGAGCATTTTGGATTGCGGCATCTTTTTTGAGTGTCACTGTCATCAACCAGATGTTCAGCCTTGTGATGTCTTACGACTTCCGATGGTATAGGAGTTATTGGCACTTTCCTTTTTTTGTGCTTAGGTTGCAATTCTTCATTCTCGTCAAGACTTTCTGAATCAGATAATAAAGAATATTTCTCTATGAGACTGGTACCTAGATCCAGTTTGAAAGTGCGTAACTGTGGTATTTTATATTTGTTGACTCCTTTTTCAGCTTCTCTTTCTTTGTACAAAAACCACGCGTTACTGACTGCCAAATCGACCATGTGAGATATAAATCTTACTGTCCATTTTCTGGTGCGTGATCTGGAGGGACATACAGACAGCATGCGATCAGCCATGTCAACTCCGCCCATGTATTGATTGTATGATTTGACTACTTCTGGCCTTGACACAAATTCGTAGATTTTATTTTTCTTAGACCATCTACGACACCGATCTTGATTTTCACTCGAATGAATTGTAGATAGGAGAATAACTGGTTTATTATCTAGCCAACGAACTATGTTCAGTACTTTGTCACTTCTGCATTTTGTTTCACAATAACCTCTGGGCTTCTTTGCAAAAGCTTTCTCGTCAGAGAGTTGGCAATTTTTGGGAATCCTATTTTTTTGTATGGTGCCTGTTGCGTGAAAACCTTTTTATAATAATATTTCAGCCAATTTCACCGTAGTGAAGTACCTGTCAAAGTAGATGTGGTGACCTCTCACAAGCGTTTTACACAGACTGAGAATAGAAGCCTCACCTAGAGTATATCCTTCTGCAACTAACTCGGGACAAGTAGTGTCTCCTTGGTATGGAAGCATGTCTAAGACAATGCCTTGTGGAGTTGACAATACAAAAATTTTCAGGCCAACAGGGTTGGGTTTTCCTGGACAATATTGCCGTATCCCACACTGACCGCTGAACGGAACTATCATCTCATCAATGCTCAACTCAATAGGTTTTTCTTGTGCGTGACACCCTCGCAAGACAGACTGAAAAAGTGGATTTACCTTCCATATCTTAGTTTTGCCTCGTCTGATACCTCAGTATCAAAAACTACTTTTAGACTATTTCTTATATTAAAATATCTGTTTCGTGTCATAGCCTTTTTTATAACCTGAATCCCGTATTTCTGAGACCAAAATAATGCTATTTTTGGTAAATTAATAGCACTCATAACCATTTGGATACCAAAAAAGATTTTCAGTTCTTTGACTGTTAGACCCAAGGTACAGCCTTTTCTCAGTATATTGGTTCTATTTGTAGCAGTTGTCATTTTTTCCAATATATCATCATTGACATACTGTTTGAAATAATCTTCAGGTGTCCATGACTCAGTCTCAACTTTTTTATAACTGGGTTGGTAAAATGGGATTTCTAAGGGTTCAAACTGGCCATTCCATGCGTCGGATATAACCGTAGCTGCTGCTTGACGTGAATGTCCACGGGTACCTCTAGTTCCCCCCCTTCGACCAGTTGGGCGGGTGCGGTTTCGGCCTCGGCTCCTTCTTCTCTCTACTACAGAAGATTGCAGAGATACTTCTGATTGCGAATCTACTTCCTCATCTGAAGAGCTGGAAGATGAAGTACTGGATGCTTCGTCTTCTTCAGGTCTTGGTAAAAGCCGTATCCTCATTTTAATCAGCATCAGAGAGATCTATGTCTGATTCTTCGAGTCGTGATAAAAGTTCGTCATCGCGTAAGACTGTAAAAAAAAACTCTTTGAGAACCAATGTAATATATTTATGACATAAACAATAACTCAATTTTCATACTGAGAACCATTGTAATACCAGTATGACATTAAAAAGTTTCGGATCACAATGCCCAGAATACTTGACCATTTGAAGAAATATTCTGTTTATTAGTTACGTGGGTATGTTATTAGTACAAAACAAGTATAGTTTTTCTGACAAATAAAGTGATTCAACAATAATTTTCGGATAACTTACCGCGTGCATCTGAGCGACGTGCCATCTTCCTCGAGCCGTTTCAAAGAGAGAGTATTTTGACGTGTCTGTCAAACTCAAAATGACGTTTGGTGCAGTGTAGCTAGTTTACTAAGGTTACACAACTACCATAAATCGATTAGTTCCGAACACAAATCACAGATGACTTTAGAACGAATTTTTAATTCTTTATGTAATATAGGTATGACGCTGGCATCCAGGAGGCTATTGTAGTCCAGACATTTCTTATTATTACCTTTAAGTGTCTTGTCAAACTCGTGGCTATATAATAACCGCTACTTGTGTTGATCTTCAGGTTAAGCCATGTTATATTTTGATTAACGTTATTAATGATTCGTGGGTTTTAGTTTTATTTCTCTTCTTACTTAGTATAATTAACATTTTGTTTATGCACACTCATTACGGAGAAAAAAGTCATACCATTTACTTCTTGAAAAGTATGATCTTCTGACCTTAAAGTCAAGGCGGAAGCTTTTGGAAGCTATGACTCTTTACAATGTGTGCCGCAATCATTTTGACTGTCCGGACTTGGTTAGGAGTCTGTGTTACCTGGTTCCTCGAACAGTTCACGTACGTGAGATACGTACTCGACGTCTCTTTGCTACTAGCCACTGTAAATCCAACGCTGGCTCGCGTTCACCACTTCATCGTTTAGTTGAGACATACAATAATGAGTTCCATTCAATCGACATTCTTTTTCTAAGTAAAAATGCATTTAGGAAGCAAATCCAAGCAACCCTAAAGGACCAGCAAATTACTGTATAATTTAGATACTCTAATATAATAACATAATGTTAAATACGCACACAAATTTAATTTTTCTTTAATATCATATTAGTTAAATGAAAATGACCGTTGTATATGTATTATATTTTGTGTTGTTACTAGCTAGTTTTTACAAATACTTTAAATTGTAATCTGTGGAGAACGTAGTGGGTAGCATAATTGTTCTAAAATTTAATATTTTAAATATTGTTACTAATATTCTTATTGTGCTACTGTTTGTTTTTCCTTAAATAAATAAATAAATAAATTACATTATTATTATTTTTGTTTTGGTGTTGCACTATTTGTGCTTATTGCCACTGACAATATTCTATTTGATAATCAAAACGTGAGAATCTATTACTCGCGAAATGGTAAAATATTACAACGGGAAATTTGGAAATGGAAAGATTAGTTGTTAATAAATACAAAAACAATTTTACAGCATACAAGGAATATAATACAACAGAAAACTGTAACCATTTAACGCCACCAGGTGGCCCCACAGAAAGGCTGACTCGGTGTGTCTATACTATCTCTAAACTAAACTAAACACTACATCATAAATTATGTAATTATATACCATAAAATAACTACTCATATTAAATAGCTATATCATTATTTACAAGGAAAAGTGCTATTGTTTTATAAATATCTACATTAAAATTAAATAAAATACATGAGTCAGAAGTGGGAAAAGGGACTCACAGGAAAATAAAACTTTGGAAAAGTGAGGAGTGGTCATAAAGGGGCAGGCAAAAATAAGGTGGTTCAGATCTCCCACCTCAGCGCCACATTCACACATAGTGTTCTGTACAATGCCAAGCCTGGCAAGATGAGAAGGACTGCAGGTGTACACATGACCCAATCGCATGCATATGAATGTTGTTGTAATCTTTTTGGTTAGTTTGTACTTGCTAAACCAAGGTTTAACAAAAATTGATGGCTTAATAGTACTATAAAATTTCCCTTTCACTGATGGCTGCGACCAAAACTGACCCCAGGATTCCTGTAGATAAACCTTGGGGAGAGCAGCCAGATCTTGGAAGTTATTTTTGTACGGAAGAACGTCTCCACACAATACGGCATCATTAGCTAACTCATAGTCTGCTCTCTCATTAGGTACCTAAAATGCCACAATGCACCCTCGCATTAAAACCCTCGCTTTAAAAGTTATACGTGGAAAACGCAGTATTTGGATATTATTTTTTAATTTAGCGGCTACTTAACGGCGTCACGCGGCTACCAGTTGATAGGTCAAAAGTGCGCGCGTGGGAATTTCATACAGCTGTTGTATTACTGTGATAAAATTAAATGAGTTAAAAAAAAAAGTTTCTTTGGGAAAGTTGTTTGTTATCATGAGTAGAATCACGTGTTTAAGTATCGGTCACTAATTACCAGTCACCCTATCCCTTTGCAACCGGGAGTAAAAAAACTCGCATAGATCAGTAAAAACTTAGTTATCGTTTGGAAAGTGTTCAGAGACCCTGGAAAAAATACTGAAAAAAATCTCACGCAAGCTGGTCTTCAGCAATCAGACCCTCACATACGTGAGGTTCAGGAATAATTTCCAAGTCGCACGATCGTGAGTATATGTAAATAATCAATGATTAAGAACGAATTAATGAAATAAATATTATAAATTAAAATAAAATATGAATATTTCAGTTTTCTTATAACTTTAATCAGTCTTTATTACAAAATAAACTATATGAGTATTTATAAAATCACGAGTGAATGAGATCTTCTTAATTTTTTAAATTAGAACAAAAGTAAACTATGTTACTTTTTTATAATCAACAAAATCTTAATTTTAAGTCACTACAATCAATGAGATCGACATAATTATTGTGTACACAAATGATATGTTTTAAAACAATTTTTATCACGAGATAAACATAGATAGACGTCGCATTTTTCACACCTAATTTTTGAACGACTGCTGCAAGTTTCCAACCTACAGGTCCTTGGCGCTTTTATGTCATCGCTAGTTGGAAAATGCTCATATCCATCATATCGTTTCTCTGCCGACGGTCTGATTGCTGGTCTATATATTTTATAGTCTCTAATTTTAATTACTTTAGCCAGATCGATTTGAAAAGCGCATATCATCAGGTACCGATAATAGAAAGAGAAAGTAAATTTACTGCGTTCGAAGCTTGTGGAAAACTTTATCAATTTACGAGAATACCATTTGGTGTCACCAATGGAGTAGCCGCCTTTCACGAACTCTTGAATATATTATCGATAAGGAAAAACTACAAGGAATCTTTGCGTATCTTGACGACGTTACTGTTTGCGGCAAAAACAAGGAGGAACACGATATGAATTTGCGACAACCTCCCTTAGGGTCTCCTTCTATTTTGACTATAATGCAGAATGTTGAATCAGAAAATTTAAGCTCATTTCATATTGACACTCTAAATTCATCTATGTTCGTCGCTTCACCTATGAGTGACGAGACGTATGTACCATCCATTATTGATGAGATGACAGAGAACGATGCCGATGTTAGTAACACAGAAGTTAGTCAATTAACAAAAAAGAAAAGAAAAGTTAAGAAAAAAACGGATGTAGGAAGAATACGAAAGGTTAACAAATCGTCATGGATAGATAGCAAAAGAAAACAGTTAAAAAATCAGGGTTTAAGTTACATCAGTCGAAATGGAAAAGCACAATCTAAAAAAATCATATTACCTGCTTGCGATGATGAGTGTCGTTTAAAGTGCAAAGAGAAAATAAGCGAAGATGTTAGAAACGAAATGTTTAAACAATTTTGGTCTCTTGGCAATCGTGAGCGGCAGTGGGATTTCTTGGTTCGTTGGTGTAAAAGAATCGGGAAGAGACGCATAACAACAGAGGGCCTATCAAAAAGATTATTTTCTGTCAAGTACTATCTGCCAAAAACTCTAGATGTTACACACGAAGAAGTTACGGTGTGCAAAAAGATGTTTTTGAACAATTTTGCTATTGGTGACGGCGTCGTACGGACAGCTTTGAAAAAAATTACCGAGGGCGAAGGGCTCTCAATAGGTTCTGATCAGAGAGGACTTCATAACAATCACTCTAAAATTAAGAACGATGAAATGGTTAAAAGCGTTTCTGACCATGTACAATCATTTACCCCAGTAGAGTCGCACTATACTCGAAAAGAATCCTCAAAATTATACTTAGATAGTGAGTTAACCATGACTAAGATGTTCAAACTCTACCAAGAGTGGGTATCAGAGACAGAGTCGAATAGGGCTAAAACGTTGAGGCAATACACTGACATTGTCAATGAAAACTTCAACATTGAGTTTCATAGACCTAAGAAAGATCAATGTGACGTTTGCATTGCCTTTAAAAACCAGCCAAAGCCAGTTAATCATGAAATTCAAGAACAGTTTGATGAACATTTGCGAAATAAGGACATGGCTCGAAGTCTCAAAAATCAGGATAAACTTTCTGCTATCAACTCACATAGCACGACCATAACCGCAGCATTTGATTTTCAAAAAGTACACTCTAGCCCTCATGCAGAAACCAGCATATTATACTATAAAAGAAAACTGAATGTTTTTAATTTTACAATTTTCGAGATGGGTCAGAAAATTGGAACATGTTATATGTGGCATGAGAGCACTGCCAAACGAGGTGCGAATGAGGTGGCTTGTTGTGTCTACGATTTTGTCAAGAATCAATCCTCAAAAGGCATACAAACCATAAACTTATACTCAGATAATTGCGGAGGGCAAAATAGAAATAGAATTGTGTTTATGATGTACCTAATTGCTGCCAAAGAATTTAACCTAAATATTACACATAGATTTTTAGAAAAAGGCCATACTCAAAACGAAAATGACAGCATTCATGCTCTAATAGAGCGATGTTCTAAAAATAAAGAAATATATACGCCTGATCAATGGTTCGCATTGGTCAGGTGGGCCAAAGAGACTGGAAGTCCGTATATTGTCAAGGAAGTTGCAGGAGATGACATTTTAGATTTTAAAAAGTTACTAACAGGTAAAAATTGGTCTAAAAATGACAGGAACGTAAAAATAATGTGTTCCAAAATCAGAGAAATTCATGTATCCTCTTCCGAGTCAGACGTTCTTAAATACAAAAATACATTTAATGAAGAATACCATCGATTATTTGTCAGAAGAACTCAAAATAGAAGGCGTCAAAATCAAACTGATGACGTGTTGAGCCAGGCTTACACTGGACCTTTACCAATTCAGAATGCAATTAGATCTCAAGTATCTTTGTGAACATAATATAACACCTAGACAGTACCATGGATTTTATAATTCTCTTGTCTCTTGTGACGTAATTTATTCAAGTTCCGATACAGAGCAGTAGTATTTCTCAGTTAATTATGCAGTTTAGTATTTACCTAAAAAAAAAGCTGAGCTGTTCTTCGTCACCCAGCGATCGCGTACGATATTGCGTTTATGAATGAAATAGTGGTAGCACTACTAAGATTTAACTCGAATGACAGAAAAAAAGTGATACATTTCTAACTTCTATAATTGATGTCCTAAACAAATAATAACAATGCCAATAGTAACTATTACTCGACTGGTGTTACGGTGTTTCTGTTAAAAATAAATATTATTATGGTATGCTTTACATTCTTTATAATATTTGACAGGTGACAGATTTGACGTTTCTTTTTTTAAAATCTGTGAACCAGTGTTACCCAGTCTCTTGTCATTGTGTGTCCATTATTGCTATCTATGACTTTGTCTTGTTCGTCGTTTATTTAAGTAATTATTTAATCTGATAGAATCATGCCTTTGTAACACGAAATGTGTGTGTGTTATTTTGTACAAATAAAACTATTACATTTCATCAAGAGCCTGTGTTTATTTTGGATCAGCCTGTGCTCCACGCACCGCCACGCCGCCTCATCTGCCCCACAGGTTTTGAGCCCTAAATACGAGCACTGAAGAAACCAGCGATCGTAGCAGGTAAATACCTAGATTGGTGGAATAAAACTCAAAAGGCGCTTTTTAACACAGTTTTGTACATTTTATCAAAACATAACCTCAAAACACACATCATGTCGACTTCTGCGAACAATTCGCATCCTGCAGTCGTTGAACGATTAGAAGGCATTTCTAACTACTCAAATTGGAAATTTTCAATACGTATGCTGCTTACCCTAGAGGATTTATGGAACTGCGTCGTTGGTACGGATGCTGATCCGGCGCACAATAGCAGAGCTTTAGCCAGGATCTGTCTTAGCATTCAACCTAGTCTTTATCAATATGTTCGTGAGTGCACTACACCTAAAAGTGCATTGGAACGTCTGGCGGACACTTTTGAGCACAAAGGATTATACAGCGTGTAACAGAAAGGGTATAATCATATGGAATACTGTGGTACAGACCATCAAACTGAACAACTTTCTCTATGTATTCTCTCTTTCTCTTTATATATGTATTGGGGTCGGTCTAGAAACGTTCGCTGGTCACGGGATCCAACTTAAGCCCTCGAATTAAGTTCCCTCTTTTTCACTTGTTCTATAATCTACTATTTACTTCAATGTTTCGATACAATGACCGATGCTAATTTCTCCAGATTCAAAATATCTAACAGTGGCTGCAATCATAGTATTCATTCTGATAGTTTCAATTTTTTTTCTTGATATAGGTCCGTCTATCGTAACCCGACGCCAAAAATCATTCATGTCTCTTTTGATCGCAACCAGAAAATGTACTATATTTGGTTTACGTTTATATTTTTTGGCTATTCCGGCATTCGATGCCTCTACAGAATTATTAATGCGATGATGTTCTTTATAGCAGTTGTATGTGTTTGCATAATCGGAATTGTCATCGAGCCACGTTTTGATAAGATAGTCGTTAAATGTTGTTACATCATCGGTGTTTAAGCATTCCGCCGTGATATATAACCAGGCATCTGATTGTGCGTCAATCGGTAAAAGTGGCAATATACAACATCTCTTCACGTGATCTTTTCCCAATTTCGACTTTGTTAGGCGCAACTTTTCTGCTTTTCGCCACGGACATCTATTGAGATGAGTATAGCACCCTACAATTTTTATATTAGGAAATTCATGTACCAAAGCTTGTTTATGAGACTTTTCAGAATCACATGTGATGGTTACTGGGTGCCACTCCGGTATTTGGCTTTTAATTTGTTGATGATTAATGAAAATAACTTGTTATTTTAATTAAAGGCAGAAAATTTTAATCTTATGAAACAAAACAATACTCGTAGCTAGGATGTCCACAGAGCAGTAGTGATGCGACATAAAAGTAACTATTAGTCGATCGACCTAGATTATAGAAGGCGTGAATTTTAAATAAATACAAGGTGCAGTTTTGAACCTGCAAAACATTTCAGGAGGTTGTTATGAGACTCGTAAATAATCATATAACAATACGATACCAAGTCAATAATCAATAATACTTTTTCTTTTCGATTTTTCAATTTTATTGTTTTTCAGAATAACTCTCTTAATAACCCTCTTCAAAAAAACAGAATCACCCATTGCGATGTATCGCGCGTCATGTCACTGTGTGCGTGAATGCGATGACCAGTGACGTCAGCCTGTACGAGTCTCCGCCCACATTTCTATGAAACGAACGCGGCACGTACGTTAAACTACAATGAAGGTCGTTGCTATGGTTACGGGGAGCCCCCGCGATGCTCGCGAAAATCTGTTACTGCGCATCGAAGGTTCAACCAACGTGCCGCGATCTGTACAAGTTGTTGTAGCTACAGCAACTTATAGCAAATAATTTTACCTTAGATGTAGTTCGAATTTGAAAATCACAATGTAGGTACCTACATTATTGTTTAAAATTTCGCTAAATAATAACTCATTTTTAAGCATCATTACAATGCCGTGGCCCATCTGCCGAGCCTGTTCCCAACTATGTTAGGGTCGGCTTTCAGTTTAACTGTATGCAGCTCACTACATGGAGTGCCAGTGAATCACGTAGGGCGACTGCTTATCAGACCTCAACAAACCAGTTACTTGATAACACGATACCCATTTGTTAGACTAATTGTCGGACTTTCTGGCTTTTGACTACCCGTACCAACGACCATACGGCAGGGCTGTAAGGTCGTTGACCCGTACCGACCCGTGTGGTACCTAACGACCGTCCGAGAGCTACAAATCAATTCGAACCATGGGCTTTAATTAAGTGCTTACCGAAACACGGGATTTCAATGATGTCCTAGATACATTTAAAAAGTACTTACATCATTATGAATTAAAAAAATAACACAATGGTACTTGCTCAGTTGCGAACCCGCAACCTCATGCATGAGAGGAGAAAGCCTTAACCACTGGGCTATTACGATAAATAATAATAGTAGGAAGTAGATACAACTGCGGCAAAAAAAGATCACGTTGGCGTCGTTAGTTACCTATCAGCTGATGAATAAAATGATAGGCGGAGATAAATAAACCTTACAAAGCACGTAAGCAGATCCTGTTGCACAATTGTGAAACTACGATCGCGAGCGCGTGCGCGGGATTTAGGTAGGCACCTAATAATAATAATAAGGCATGTAGGTACTCGGCGCAGTCGGCGCGCTCTGTAGGTAAATTCAGCCCCAAGGACGGTTTTTATTTGTAGATTAAATTGGTTGATTTAAGATTTACCTTCCTACTTTTTAACGGGCTGAGGACCGACAGAAATACATCAAGATAATTTGTGCTAGTTAAGTGGGTAGGTACCCATGTGTTAGGGATTTTAGGTGATTCATTTTGTCTGATAGGTATTTTTGGCGTAGTTAAACATTTTAAATCAACTTATTTACACTAATCAAGTTGATTTAGCTAACATCGTATTTACAAATTATTGTCTATGTACAAATAAATAAATAAATTACCTACTTATGTTACCTGGAGATATTGTTCAAAGTTTCCACCGTAACACTCCAGGCACAGTCTAGCACGACGTTGCTGATTTTCCTTCAGCTTACACAAACACATTCGTTTTTATTGTGTCGAAAGCACTGATCACTTTTGCACTTTTGAGATCCTGTACCTTGCGGTAATGAAAAGGATGCTGCATTTCTTTGTGCAGTAGCCGCCACACTGTGGAGTGGTGCACTCCAAACCGTCGACCAGCCTCCCGCGTGCTTGCACGTGGCTCTCGCCGGAAGAATTCCAGGATATCTTCCTGCAAGGCGACAGGCAGGCCTTCGTTGCCGCGACCTTCAGCATGCTGGGGAACGTCGAACTGCCGATGATCGCGCAGTCTCTGCGTAGCAGCCAGCATTACCCTGTGTGAGGGACGTTGCCGATTGGGGAATAACTCCGCGAACATTTCGATGGCTCGAGATACATTGTCTCCACTGATGGCATACAAGCGGACCATCTCCACCAACTCTACATTGGAGTATTGGTCCGTCATCTTTACAACTAGGTAGTAGGTACCTATCCCGACCGTTAATCGAAGGCGCACTTGAGGGGCGGAATTTGCAAGCGTATGCACATACCGGCGTCATCAAATACACTAATAAATTGACCCGATTTATGCGTTTGCGATGGCCGCGGGGGCGTGGCGGGGGAGAGGGAGCGGGCGGTGGTTGGTGCTTTGGATTCATGAAAGAAATGTCGGTTGCGTTTGTTTGTGTGTGTGAAAGCGCAGTTTAAAGATACGTACAGATTGGTTGCGTTTTAAAAAGGTGAGTTCACACTTACCGATTTCCGTAAATAAGAATAAAATGAAAAAAAAATACCTGCCCATTTTATTGTTGATTCGGGTCGAGAATCACTAACATAATTACCTCCTAAAATGTTTTGCAGATCCAAAACTGCACCTTGTATAACACTCCTCCGAAATTAAAGCCTTCAAGTAATTAAGTATTGCTGAATACAGGACAAGATCTGATTCCAAGTTTATCTCTAAAATAGCAAAATTTTGCTTTACACAAAGGTTGGGTTAAAATATCTACAAACTGCTCATTAGTTACACACATAGTTTAAATAAATTATTTTAGCATAATATTTTTCCTTAATAAAATGAAATTTAATGTCTATATTTTTGCACTGTTTGTGAAAATTTAAGTTTTTAATTACACTTATGGCACTTTGACTGTCTAAGTTTATACACACAGATTTTTGTTTGAACACACCAATATTACACAATATTTGCTTAACCCACATAGCCTCTTTGGTTGCAGCACAAGCTGCCATGAATTTGGCCTCAATGGTTGATAGGGCCACTTTCTGTTGTCTCTGACTGGCCCAAGTTACTGCTGCTCCATTTTTAGTAAAAACATATCCAGTAACTGAACGTCTTGTGCTTGGATCATTAGCATAATCTGCATCACTGTAGCCTATTACTGTATTAGGCTCACATGTCCTTATGTAGCACAGACCATAGTCTCTTGTTTCTTTAAGATATTTGAGAATTTTCTTCACAGCACTCCAGTGACTTTCATTATAAGAATTTAAAAATCGACTCACCAGGCTCACAGCAAATGAGATATCAGGTCGGCTAAGTGCATCAGTGATCCTACTGCTTCCCGGTAAGGAATATTCTTTTCTGTTTCTCCTTCTCCTTTTTCCAATTTTATGTGTGGATCAACTGGAACGCTGTTGGGTTTAGCATTGCTTAAATTAAATTAAATTAATAACTTATCAATGTACATATATTATGTATGTATTGGTGTATTATAATGTACTTGTCACTTTTCTCTATCTCCATACCTACAAAATTGGTAGGTGAACAAGTTTTTACTTCAAATATTGACTGTAAACCATCAATTAACTCTTTCAATGCTGAATTATCTTTTGAGAAGATTAATCCATCATCTACATATAAACACAGGTAACATTTTGTTCCATTAATAGTGCCAACATACACATATTGATTAGCTTTACTATTGACTAGTCCAAACTTCTTTAAAACAGCAGCAAATTTTCTATTCCAAAATCTGGGTGCCTGTTTTAAGCCATTTATCGAATCAACAAGAAGTATTATCTTCGTTTTCGCTTTAGTGTCACGTTTTTGATCACCTTTACTTGGTTCTGTGCATTCCACGCAGTCCCACAACTCTTCATGCTGTAGATACGTTTTGACTGCAAAACGCCATGTATTGTAGTTTTCACGGCCCGTTAACTTTTCAATGAATGCCAGTGAGTTATTTGAAGACATTTCAGTTGTGTAGATTCGAAATTTTGAAGATGAATGCAGAATAAAGTCTGAGAAATAAATTTAACTGTAAGGATAAAACCTAAAATCTACTCCGACCAGACACCTAATCAAAAACTGGATATGGAAAACCTACGAGAAGAGCTACGTCAACGTAAGGAGAAAGGAGAAAATGACCTTATTATAAAATATATAAAAGGAACCCCTAAAATAATGAGACAACAGCCAAAAAACGAGACACTGGAGAAAATACAATAAATGAAACTAAAGGTACCGTGAAACATGCCAACTTTGCCCACTTTTTTTGAAAAATTACAACTTTTGTAAAAATTTTCTATAGGGACGTAAGTATTTTCTTTTATAATTTGCTATTCTAAGATTATGTGCATGCGTTGGTGTAGCAAAATTTATAATTTTTCAACATTTAATTCAAAATTTTATTCGTTTTGTTGGCGGGCAAAGTTACCTGAACTTATAGCTTATAGCTTATAACTTATATACTTTTCCTATTAAAATGACTGGGCAATGTTACCCTGACATTTTTTCTCTTTTTAATACAATTTGCATTTCGTGTTTTGAAAGTGCTAGGGTTGGCACATATCAATAAAATTAAATTGTTTTTTTTTTCTTTTCTGGACAGATTAATATTTATTCAGGTAAAAGAAAAATAAATAGTTTAATCAACCTTTTTTTATTAATGTGAATGAAATACCAATTGAGATCAAATAACGCTTTTAAAGAGAGAAATTAAATACTGACTTCAGCAGACGTTTAGTTTAAATTTATTAAGAGTGTACCTAATATTTTATTGGAAAATATTAGGATATAAACATTAAACATCCACGCACGTAACAGGACTGCTGTAGAAATTGCGATATCTGTCCAGATGATAGGATGTAGGGTTAGTCAGAGTGGCCGCTAGTCGATAGCTTCCATACTTAGGTACTAAAAAAAAATATTCATAATCATAAATTTAATTTAAAGAAATCAGCCGCTTCATACATTTTTTCGGGTTATGTGAACGTAAATGTATGATACAGTCGATTTCTTTTTTTTTGTTGAATTTTCGTTTGAGAATATTTTAATTAGTATATGGAGGCTATCGATCACGTACATGCAATTGCAATACAATTCTTCCAGTTAATTTTTTACCACCTTATCTACTGTCATATATGTATCCGAATGCGTTTTGATATTGTGTACTTATCCGAACGCATCTTACCTGTCATCAAGTTCCCGCTAGATTATCTATGCTCTAAGATATATTGTCTACGCTCTCTCGTACTTGTACTAAATTGTAAACACAACTATTCTAATAAATTAATAATAACATACCACCGAGACGTGTTATTATATGGTGCCGAAACTACCGTGATGACGAACACCGAAGAAGCGAAGGAAGAACCTGTGGGTAGCATAAAACCGCCCAAATTTTTCGTGACCTCGAGTACCACAGAAAATGTTGCAGTGGCCTGGAAACTGTGGTTACAGCAATGGAAATGGTACGCGACGGCAGTGAACATAGAAAAGAAGAAACCTGAGGTACAAGTTGCTGTTTTCATGTCATGCATTGGTCCCGATGCTGCAGTCGTATACAACACGTTTGACCTTGACGACACTCAGAAAAAGTCGATATCAATAATTAAAAAAAGGTTTACGGACTATTTCACGCCGAAAATAAACGAAACATACGAAAGATATATGTTCAACGTCATTTCACAGAAGTCAGAACAAAATTTCGACGATTTTCTTACTAACCTCAAAAGTAAAGTTAAAAATTGTGGTTATGGTACG
Organism: Eugnorisma glareosa; assembly: GCA_947578425.1. Lineage (NCBI taxonomy): Eukaryota > Metazoa > Arthropoda > Insecta > Lepidoptera > Noctuidae > Eugnorisma > Eugnorisma glareosa. Next base: position 8,453,743 of record OX387967.1, on the reverse strand, counting down.
TTAGAAGAAAGTATCCTACGAGATAGGACTGTGATAGGCATAAAATGCGACAGAACAAGAGAAAAATTGCTGGGAGAATATAATTTGACCCTACAAAAGACAGTTGATATTTACCACTCTGCGGAACAAGTGAAAAAGCAAGTGGAGAATATGAAACAAACAGAAGCAGCTGCGGTAGAGGCAATTAACTACAAAGGAAAAAGCAAAAGGTTAAATAAGTCGCAAAATAAAAAATAAAAACAAGTAGAAGAAGAAGAATTTCACTGCAAAAGATGTGACACCACACACGGTCGCGGAGCTTGTCCCGCCTTTAACAAACAGTGCGAAAGATGTAAGAAAAAGAATCATTACACTAAATGCTGTAAGGCAAAGAAAGTTGAAACAATCCAGCAGAATATTCAGGATGACAGCTCTGAAAGTGACTCTTCTGTGTATGTTTGTTCAGTTGACGATGATGATATAGATACCCATGATTGGTACCAAAAAGCAAAATTGGCTGACAAAACAACAATTAATTTCAAACTTGATTCTGGAAGCCAGTGCAACGTCTTAAGCGAAAATATAGCTAAAAAGACTGGAACTACCATAAAGCCATGAACAACTAAATACTTAAGATCATTCTCTAACCATAAAATAACAGTGCTCGGAGAAGCCAAAATTCAAACAAAAGTAAAAGGCATGACTGCAGAGGTAAAATATATTATAGTTAACCAAAATGTTACACCTATATTGGGAAAATCCACCTGTGTCAAGCTAAAATTAATGAAGAGAATTGATTCACTAACAAAAGAAGATGAACGCTTATTTGAGGGCATAGGATGTCTAAAACAATTCAAATATAATATAGACTTGATAGAAAACCCAAAATTGGCAATATGTCCAGCAAGAAAAGTGCCACACATATTAAGAGAGAAAGTAAAAGAAGAACTTGACAATATGGTGGCTCAAAAAATAATAAAGCCAGTCACAAAGCCAACACCAGCGGTTTCGCCCATGGTAGTTGTGAAGAAAAATGATAAAATGCGACTGTGCATTGACCCGTCTGCTATAAATAAAAATCTTAAAAGAAGACACTACCCGCTGAATACAGTAGAAGAAATTACAGCGAGGATACATGGATCTAAATGGTTCACATTACTAGATTGTAGAAGAGGATTTTGGCAATTAAAAGTCACCAAGAGAACATCGGAATATCTAACCTTCAGCACTCCATTTGGTAGATATTTCGTGTCTCAGAATGCCATTTGGATTGGCATCAGCACCTGAAGTGTTCCAGCAAGTCATGACTACACTACTAGCCGACATAAAGAATGTTGAAGTCTCTATGGAGGATATTCTTCTCCATGCAGAAACTAAAGAAGAATTGGAGAAAATTACACAAAAAGTCTTACAAAAATTCCACAAATCTGGACTAAAATTAAACAAAGAAAAGTGTGTGTTCAACACCCAAGAGGTAAAATTCCTTGGACATGTGGTCACTCACAAAGGACTGAAGCCTGACCCTGAGAAGTTAGAAACAATAAGCAAGATAAAAAGACCTGAAAATGTAAAAGAATTGCAGCGATTCCTGGGTCTAGTGACTTATCTGTCAAAGTTTATAAAAAACATGGCAGATGTGACAGCGCCTTTAAGAATACTACTACAAAAAGATATAGCATGGAATTGGGAACATGAGCAAGAGGCAGCCTTCAAAAGGCTTAAAGAGCTGTTAAAGAAACCACCTGTTCTTGGGTATTATGACCCAAAAGCACCAATATTACTGTCTGTGGATGCAAGTAGCTATGCATGTGGAGGAGTAATGATGCAAAATGGTAAACCTATTGCATATTGTGCTAAATCATTCACAAACACTGAGATAGGGTATAGCCAGCTAGAAAAAGAAGCGAATGCCATACTGGTCGCCTGTAAAAAATTTCATTGCTACATCTGGGGTTGCAAGGATCTAACTATTGAGTCCGACCACAAACCTCTAGAGACAATCTTCAAGAAGCCACTCATAGAAGCGCCGCCCAGATTACAAAGAATGTTCTACCAAATCTTACCTTATAATCCAAAAATAATGTACAAAAAAGGGATTGAGATGTATGTCGCAGATACACTCAGTAGAGACTGCAGAGATCTTACCTGTGAAGATGAAAATGAATATTTACAAATATGCGCCATAGTACTCCCATTTTCAAAAACACGCCGGGAAGAGCTGAAAACGAAAACAGAAAATAGTGATGAGTTAAGAGAATTAAAAGAAATAATAATGAATGTATGGCCTGAAAATATTGAAAATATAGATGAAAAATTGAAGAAGTATTGGTACTATAGAGAAACACTTAGTGTGTACAAGGACATCATTTCAAGTGGAAGAGCTATGATACCAAAAACAATGGTGCCCTTAGTCATGAAGCACTGCCACTTAAGCCACAAAGGGATACAAGGCACATTGAGATTAGCAAGAGATAATGTGTTTTGGCCGGAAATATCCAAAGACTTAACAAACTATGTAAGGAACTGCAAATCATGCAATAAAATCCAAAAGGACAACCCGATGGAGCCCATAATGTTACAGAACGTACCAGAACGTTCATGGAGTATAGTAGCATCAGATTTATTCCATTTAAAGGGCCAAGACTACATAGTTATTGCAGATGCATATTCAGGATACTTTGACATGCAACCACTCACCAATTTGTATAGCTCAGCAATAATAGAGTGCATGAAAAGATGGTTTGCAACATTTGGTATACCAGATATACTTCAAACAGATGGAGGAAAACAATATGATTGTGAAGAATTTAGGAATTTCACTAAAGAATGGAAATTTGAACACAGAATTTCTAGCCCCCATTTTCCCAGGTCTAATGGGTTAGCAGAAAGATATGTACAAGAGGCAAAACGCCTGTTGAAAAAATGCAAAGAGGATGATACAGACATTCAGCTAGCACTGCTACACCATAGAAACACTCCTCGATTGGATTTAGGATCACCATGCCAAAGGCTGATGAACAAAAGAACAAAAACTCTACTACCTATTAATGAAAAACTTCTAACACCTAAAGTCATAAAAAAATGTAACAAAGAAGTTGAAGAAATTAAAAGAGAAAGAAAAAGAATATGCAGATACTGGAAAAAAGGAGAACAAAGAGTTTAGTAAAGGAGAAGAAGTACTGCTAAGGAAAGACCATCACAACTGGATTTCAGCTAAAATAATGAATGAAACACCAGAGAAACCACGTTCATACAAAGTGAAAACAGAGGATGGAAGCATCTATCACAGAAATGCTTGGCATCTTAAACATGCATCTTCTAGAGAAATGTTGCCAGCAGATAGTCCAACAAAGGAATCGCCTCCACTAGTGGAAGAACCACCAGGTCAAGAACAACAGCAAGTAACAAACCCTGAACCGGTACAGCCTGGTTCTCCAAGACCTTCTCCTCGAGCAGCAAACAGTGCACCTGAAATAAAGACTACTCGCAGCGGTCGACAAGTAATCCTTCCAGAGCGCTATCGCTGAAAAAGGGGGATGCCATATATGTATCCGAATGCGTTTTGATATTGTGTACTTATCCGAACGCATCTTACCTGTCATCAAGTTCCCGCTAGATTATCTATGCTCTAAGATATATTGTCTACGCTCTCTCGTACTTGTACTAAATTGTAAACACAACTATTCTAATAAATTAATAATAACATACCACCGAGACTTGTTATTATATCTACCTAATCATATGTATATGTTGTCGCAACTTAAATGACTGAAGAAGCCATAAAAATATAATATGTAGTAATTCTTTATATATAACTTTAACAATATTTAGAGATTTATAGAAAAATAGTCAAAATAAGTAACAAGTTTCACACTCTTATTTATATTCTTAAAGTTAAAAATCAGAGATCAAAGTTTTGGGGATTGTCTATTACTCTATTAGATGTGAATCCATCCCACAATAACAACATTATTAAGTCACATATTTTCAGATAGTATCACAATAATAATTGTCCACTACAATTATTCTAAACATAAAGTAACAGGTATATAGCTACTATAATAAAAATATTTAGCAATGATAGGAACGACATTTTCTTATTTATAAAAGTATACTTATTTAAAGAACACAGTTCTAATAAAATTAATCAACAATAAAATCAAAAAGGTAGCTTCATTTGAGTTGTATCGCACAGCTTTTGTAATAAGTACTTGGCATTTATTGAATGTTGAAATTACTAAAATCAACTTTAAAAACGATTCGACCACGTCGAGTAATCTTTGGCTTGGGAAGTATTGTAACAATATCTTTTAAGTGTTTCATAGTGCAAATGTCATCAACTATTGGATACGTGAAAGTGGTTCCTTCTTCACATTCAGACTCCTTAACCTTTCGCACAAACTTAACTGTAGGAATTTTGTCTCTGATCTCTAAAACGTTACCCACAAAATGTTTTAAAGTCTTTTTTGTAGCAAACTGAGCAATAATCCAGTCATCTTTTTCCAAGCTTTCTTGGTTTTCTATGAAATATTCAATTTCATGCAGTCCGAAAGAAATATCTGTGGGTTCAAAATTCTCTTTTTCTTCTTGTTCTCGTAAACATTCAGCTATGTAATAGCATCCACTGTAAGGTAATCTGAATCATCGGTGTCAACTGTTACAGCTTCATTTTCATCAACCATCGAGTTAGATTCACTATCAGATGTTATCTGCCTTTTTTTTTTCACTGAAGTATGCCCTCGACCTGACTTTTTCCCTTTAGAACCATTCGTCACTTTATCTGTTCGATTAATTATCTTTCCTTTTCTAGAATATTCCTTCTTTACCTTTTGTAAATGTTTAGTTTTCTTCACTTGCAGACATTTTGGTAAATCACTATTAGATGTAGCAACAAACGGTTTATTTTCAATCTTATTAGAAGCTTCCTTCAAAACACAAACATTTGATGACCCTGCTTTAATAATCACATCGGATAGTATAGTAATTTTCTTACCTTTGACGGGACCACTTTTCACAGATCCTTTTGTGGAAGTCTTAAAGTGGGAGAGATCTGTAAACGTTGATAGATTTTCGCTACTTACTGATTGGCTTAAGTAGGAGTTAATTATAGTGATGCAAAGTTTGCTGAGACTTTGAGGAGAATAAGTATCTTGATACTGGGAGACGGCAAAAGTCCCTCCCGAATCCAAATAGCTCTCTTGAGCTTCGTCGATATACTTATTTGAAATTATATTAGTTTAAGGAACAAAGAGGCCAATTTCTTCATCTAGACATAAAGAGTCCTGAGTTTTTCTTTGCCTTTTTTCCACGCCTGAAGATTTCTTTGTTGGTTTACTTTTGCAAGAATCAATATTTAAATCAGACACCGTCACTGATCTGTCTGGCTCGCAATTAATTCTTTTATTTCTTTCGACTAGCATCGGCTGTGGCGCTCTGGTGTCCTTTAAATAGTCTACCAATGTTTGATCAATCCCGTACGATAATATAACTTCTTGCATTTCAGGGATTTTCTTTAGAACTTCTCGCGGATTGAATAGAAATACTCCCGATGCTCTGAATCCACTTTTTATGTTCTTTGTTTCCCTCATCTGAATTGCTTCAATTAATTCACTAAGCAATTTTGGAAAGTGTTTTTGTTTAAACTTGTTTGGTTTGGATTACGAAGCTTGTACTGGTACAAAACTTTACGCCAGACTTTTTTCAGGGGCCTACAAAATGCCACGTCCAGTGGCTGGGTGAGGTGTGTTGACCTCGGAGGGATAAAAACAAATTTGACGTTATTTTGCTGGCACAACTCTACTACTTTAACACTTAAATGACTAGACAAGTTGTCGCAAATGACAACTTTAGTTCCTAATATATTTTGTGACCATGGGAGGATTATGGTTTCAAAATAATTCTCAAACATGGCACTGTCAAACCAACCTGATTTAGTGCAGTTGTATCTGGTTTCTGGTGGTCCTCCACTAACCCATTCTGAGAACAAATTTGTTGCTTTGTAAACAACATATAAGGGGAGACATTTACCGCTTGCGGTAGCTGTAAACATAAGGGAAATGTTCCCTTTGGTAGAATTCGTTATTCTTTCGGGATACTTAACTCCCCTCCGAAAGATACACTTCGAAGAACCTGGATCGTCCGACAGGTTAGTCTCATCAAAGTTAGCCATATTTTCTGCAGGTATATCTTTTAATGTTGTGCTTAAATTGTCAAAATATTCAGCTATTTCTTCGGCTCCCTTCTCAGCTCTCGCCTTTGAAATATTTTGCGTGGTTCTAAGACTCAATTCAGCGGCATATCGCGACAAAAATCCCTGAACCCATGCATCACCAGGAATCTGATTCTTGAACTTATGATCTCGAGGATTTTTCTTTAGATATTCATGAACTTGAAGCTTCAGATCCACTTTAGTTAGCGGGGAGCCAAAATCGCTAGATGCTTGCAGTACTCTTACAATTTGGGTCTCTACTGTTGCTGATAAAACGGTAGGATGCCCAACTGGCTTAATATGTTTGCTTTTTATTTTATTTTCTATTGTGCGTCTTGGGATACCAAATTGTCTTAGAGTATCTCGAGAAGAAATTTGACCTGATTCTACTAATTCGCATGCAAGTTTTAACATTTCTTCTGTATAGTTTTTATACATTCTGGATCCAATTTGACGTCTTGACTTTCGTTGTCGAATTCGTGATTTGTGTTTATTTTTCTGAAATAAACTATATTACGAAGTCAGATCAGTGTTAGAAGTAATAATATGAAGTCTTTTGACCCTTATCTAGTGTGTTCTCCATGTTAAGGCAGGCGCGGATTAGCGGGTATGGAGGCGGTATTTCAATAAAATAACACTTGTCACAATCACTAGTTATAATTCTTGATAGTTCAATCACTTGCTTCACAAAATAATTATAAATCACTTCACTTAGAATTGATTAAAATATAACGTCCACCGAGCACGTGGTTGCGTGCGCGCTTCGCCGCGATCTGCTATGAATTGCCTGTTTTACAAGATGGCCGCCTCACCAGTGCTCGGTGTTCGTTTTTGACGTTGAAGTTTGTACATGAAGTCAATTGACGGTCTAGAAAAGCGGAAGCGCCGACAAATAAAAAAGTTTAAACAATAATAAATAGTATGGAGAACACATTATTAGTAATTACTGTGTACCTTCACAACAACAATTAATGTCCTTTTTAAATTAGTACTAAAATACGATTAATAAAATAAAATAAATCACAGTGTTGTATGTGCCAGCCCTAAGCATTTTTAGATGGCGGGCAATGTTGTCAATCGTAGATCAGAACATTACTGGATAACTTTGCACACCATTATAACTTTAGTTTTAAAATATACTCATCAATGACACTAACAATAAAATACTCTACAAATCGTTTTTTTATAACATATTGTAAAGTAAACTAACTTGTGTTTTCACCATCACGTTCAATTCACTTTCAAATCTGCACCAAAATTTGCCAGCAAAAACACGCACCGTACTTGACGAGTTCCAACAAGTTACTGAGTGAAGTTAGCAATGCACACAATAGTTAGTGTTGCCAGTCATATAACTTACTTTCCACCAAAGTCAGTCAATGTTGCCTTGGTATTAAGATATTTTTTTACGTTAAAGGTTTGCTTATAAATTGTTCATAGGGCAAAGATACCCTTGGTGGCAATGTTGGCATATTTTACGGTAATAGATCTGTAACTCATAAAATATATAATAACTATGCCGATATAATAATTACAAATAAAGCACTAAAATTTTTGTATGTGAATATCCGCAGTTTAGTAAAAACAGGCAAATTGGATGAGTTGCGATGTATAATAGAATCGTTCGAAGCTAAGATTCATGTTATAATCATCACAGAGACTTGGATAAAAAACGATGATGAAGCACAAAGGTTAAAACTGCCAAACTATACTCACTACTATAACTACAGAAAAAACACCAGGCGTGGTGGAGTATCTTTGTTCATTCACAACAGCTTAAAACATTGATCACTGGAAGAACAGTGCGAAGATGGGAACCATTTTCTATGGGTACATATTGAAACATTTTCTCTGGACATAGGAGCCATATATAAGCAACCAGCATCAAACGCAGATAAGTTCCTCGAAAATTATAACCAACATCTTTCAAGAAGAAAAGGTGTCATGGTCTTCGGCGACCGAAATTTAACTTTACTAACTAATGAAAAATCTGTAAAGGAATACAAGGCAATCCTGCGAGAGAACAATTTAAAAGTATTGAATACGATCACCCCGGAACACTGTACTCGTGAGACTACATCATCGAAAACAATCATAGATCATGTGTGTACAAACTTACAGAACAACACATTCCAGATGTCTATTATTGAGTCCTCCATAGCCGACCATAAACAAATTTATCTTGAGCTAAACAGATCTAGAAACGAACCTATAAAAAGAGTCCAATATGAATCAATCAACTAAATTAACTTACAGAACGACATCAAAAATATATTTCACACAAAGCTAATTAATGAATATGAAGAACTAGAATCTCAGCTGCTACCAGCAATTGCAAAGAACAAAACAAGGAAAACAAAAATGTTAAATCCTCCTTGCAAAGAGTGGATAAATAAGGATCTCATAACACTAATAAACAAAAGGAACTAGTTGTGGTACAGTTTAAATCAAACACCCAGAGACGAAGACATCCGTAAAGAATTCTTAAAACAAAGAAATCATACCTTTGTAAATATCCAACTAGCTAAAAATCAATATTACCTTAAGAATTTTGCGAACTGTCAGAAATATTCTTTAAAAATGTGGCAACTAATTAATAGACTATCAAATAATTGGCCGTCCTTGGGCATTTAAAAATCAATACCGCTAATGGAGAAATCTCAGATACTCAAGAAATTTGCGAATACTTTAACAGATTTTTTGCGACAATAGGCACTGAACTTGCAAATAAAATACCACAAAAATACCATAATAATTCAACTCAGAAATTAACATATAATAAACCGAAAAATAACAATCATGAATTGTCAGAGTGAAAACCAACTACTGCAAACAAAGTACTTAAAATAATAAAAAACTTAAATTCTAACACTAGCGCCGGTTTAGATAGCATTAGTACGAAATCCATAAAATGTGTTAAAGACACTGTAGCGGAAAACTTAACAAACTGTATTAATAAATGCTTAAATGAAGGCCATTTCCCCAACCGCCTTAAAATTGCGAAGGTTAGTCCAATATTTAAATCAGGCAGCAAACTGGACCCCAGTAACTATCGACCTATATTGGTACTACCAGTGATGTCAAAAATATTTGAAAAGATTCTGCATAAACAATTGTATGAATATTTAACTAATATTGATTACCTATACAATAAGCAATACGGCTTCCGCCCCAAATCGAACACTGTCTCCGCGACTGTTGACTTAGTAACCAATATTAGACTTAACATTGGACAGAAAAAAATTACTCTAGGGATTTTCATTGATTTAAAAAAGGCATTCGACACCGTGAGCCACAGCATACTACTATCAAAACTTAGGGACATAGGTGTAACTGGTAAAGCATATGAGATTTTTAAATCATACCTTACAGACAGATCTCAAGTTGTCAAAATTAACAACCACCAAAGTGACCCCCAATTGATTACTTGTGGTATTCCTCAAGGTTCAATTTTGGGACCCTTGTTATTCTTCATTTACGTCAATAACATATATGAGATTGGACTAAAGGGAGATATTACTTTATATGCCAACGATACTAGCCTGTTCTACTCTGGTCACTCTTTAGAAACAGTAATAAACCAAGCTCAGCATGATCTAGATCTGTTAAAACAAAAAAATAGGAAATCATAGTCCCCTTACTATTAATGGTGAAAAAATAAATAAAGTGAACAATGAAAAATATTTAGGCCTTATTCTCGACAGTCAGCTTACCTGGAAACCGCAAATTAAAAAATCCGCAATAAAATAAATTCGCTAACTGGCGCGCTAAGAGGATTAGGTTAGTGAGATGTCTTCCGAGACAGGTTCGATACACGATATATAATTCCTTGGTCAAATCTCGTATTGATTATTTAATAAGGTATGGGGTTCAGCAACTAAAACAAACTTGCAATAATTGCAAGTTGCACAAAATAGAGTTATTAAAACATTATTTCGATACAATTATCTGACACCAACAACTAAAATTTATAAAGAAACAAAACTATTCAATCTGGCCCAAATATATAAATATAATACTTGCATTTTTATCAGAAAAATCCTAACTAAAGATATCCACTCACAAATCACATTCACAAAAAGGATAGATCACTATAAACGCATGACAAGGCAGGCTAATAACCTGTGCTCTAGGAGCCATAGAACAAATTACGGAAAAAAGAGTATTCTTTATGATGGGGCCCAACTACCCGTTATATTACTTTACTCTATGGGCACAACACTATAACGAATTACCTAAATCTATAAAAGAAGCAAAATCTCTGTTCACATTTAAAAAGCTATTAAAAAGCCACATTTTAAAGGATTCTTCATTAATAAAAGCTTAATATTAGGTTAGGTGGTACCGACCTCTAATTTACATCGTATCATATACAATTCAAAATATATCTTACTCACACGTCAATTATCCATATATGAATATATTGCACTATATTATTAGAGAATGTTTTAGTATAACATATAAAAACCACACTATACACACGAAATTGTATACTTACATAAATGAAACAGAATATATACATGCATACATTATATTTTAATCTAATATATTACTTACTACTCTATACACGAATAAACAAAAATAGTAAATTATTATAGTACAGCATATAAAAAACCACACTCCCCCGTACCTAACACATAATTATATACATAAATACATAAACAAACTCAAGTAATCAAAATATATAGATTCAATGTACCTAGTTATAATTATAAGATCCATATTAGTAATAAGATAAAAATATATAATATTTACGAGGAGAACAATAACAACTGTGTGCCTACTCTAAACGCGGTGAAACAATCACTGTGTCATGGGCTTTAATAAACATGTATTGTGTTTTTCTATGACTGTACTTCTCAGCTCATGCGCACCTACCCGCATTAGCGATGCGCATTAGATGTCGAGCAATTAGTTCTATTATTTTCTACAATTACCCTTTTACTAAAAACTGCTATGAAATTCTAATGTCATTCTTGTTATTGACTTATTGTACCAACCCACTACGCAAATCGGCTTCATGTATTTATAAGTTATAATATTGTATTTTCTCTGTAAGTGATTGTAAATCTTTTGAGAAAATAAATGTCTAAAACCGTAAAAAAACCGTAAAGTTCGTGAAAATTGTGCACGTTGCGTTTTTAGGTTAGGTCTTTTACACCGGTACACAGTGTTTTAGAAACCCTCAAAATCGGACATGACTAAATTAATGCCATGAGTATATGGCGTTTCATATTTCAAATGCAAGAGTTGAACTCTCATGTGCGCAATTTACTTCGTTTGTGAGAAAAATAATGTTTTAGTTGCTAATTTTTGAACTCCCTAAAAATGAATATAATTTAAAAAAATATATATATTAGGGTTTGTAAACTTGTTTTATAGCTGATTTAATGTATCATTTTGAAGCACATATTTTGTATTTTATTTCATCCCTTTAACTCGTAACAGTTCCAGAGATTTTAATTATTTTTCATTATTTAGACTCAATTTTTTTTCTTCCATCGTAAATGATTTTCGCAGATGTATTCTGTACTGAATAATACTTTGGTATAGCCCTTATACACAGTATTTTTTTCTCCAGCGAATCCGGTATAGGACAGCAGTTTTTTTTATTTTTATATTAGCGCCTATACAAATCTTCTGAGCAAAGTTTCATTTATGGTTTAAAAATGTATCAGGCGCTTTAGGAAACTAATAGAAAAATGTTTAATTTAATTCTTATTAAATTTTACTTCGCCTTCGCCGTCAAGAGTGCATACTTATGCAATCAAATTCAAAGCATTTATTTGAGATAAACTAATTATACGCACTTTTATAAATAGATTATTGCTCTTGTTTGTTGTTTTTACCATTGGAAAGATTAAACTAACTATCATAAATTATAAATTGAATTATTACCACTAGAAAAGCTGGCACTCTTGCCTCGGTTTGCGACTCCCCAAAACCCTCTCCCATGATAGAAAGTACCCTTAATTCGTTTTGGGTAAGGGTTGGTGCTTGCGATGGGCCGCCACCTGCAGCAGATGCTGATCGTCTGGCATCCCCAGCAGCTTTCTTTGCCAATTTTTTTTTATCAAACCACACCTAAAATGGAATTTTAAATACAAAGGTACTCCTCCTACAGAGAAGTATTTGGAACATAACTGATTATCATTGTATTCACTTTACTGTTGACAAGACCATTGATCATCCATCATTATTTCAGCCCGTTGTTGTCCACTGCTGAACATAGGCCTCCCCAGTCGATTTCCAACCTGTCCGGAAGACAAGAACAACAACAAGACCATTCAATAATATTATTTAATGGAAAAATAATAACGAGTAATGTATTAAACTCACCCTTTTCCACTGCACCACGGACTTTGTGCAACCTCCCATTGAATTAAGGGAGTTGCACAGACTCTCCCACAGTCGTTTCGACCGAAGTCAATCGTCGGCAGTCCCCAGTCGTCCACGAGCCAAGTCCTCGTTCACAGCCATAAAGTCGAGGAGTGCCTCGACTTGTGAGTACGTTGCTGCTGGAGCGGTTGGAGCACGGGTTGAGGCCATTTCAAAATTGAATATAAGATTTTCAGAGTTCCCGCGCCGTATGTGAAAAAAACTGACATTTCATTTGACAATTGCCGCCAGAAAAAAAAGGCAAAGGTACTAACAGGATAAAGCCACAATCCAGACAAAAATAATTCCATTCCATATATTAACACAATAAAATGTATAGTGTTAAAAATTTGGTCGTATTTAACAATAACAATGATAGTGGTTTTCAACTAAGTAAATAAACCGGTAATCGAACGGTAAAATAGCGCAACTCTATCGCCGCGCATCATTCGTTCACGAATATTGTCTGTGATTCCGTTCAAAACTCATATATCCGTCAATCCATCGGGAGTAGGGTTTACTCCGTATTTACGGACTACATTCGGACGGGCCCGTATTTTCGTTGACGGACTGAAAGCGTACACCTCCTGATCTAGCGACCGCAACGACCCTGGCCCTGGTGGCGTGAATGTTGAAATTTCTGTGGAGAGCGTCTCCCTCGTGTCGGCAGCTTGTTGGCATAATATGTCTGGTGTGCTGTTTGCTTCGGTCTCGGGTTCTGTCCACTCGGATGTGGCACTTGTGGTCGTTGTGGGCCCCGCATCTTGAGACTTTTTGCTGAGCGGGGTGTATTTTTTAGCTCCAACCCTAATTTCTTGACTGCTTTAACAGCATTGACCTTGTCCTGTAATTTGTCCCCAAACAGGTATTCACTTATGGGGGCCACTTTCCATTAAATTTTTTAGGTCTTTGTTTAGCCCTGGTAATATTAGAGACCTTCGTGTGGCAGAATTTTCATGGTACAAGTCACAAAGTAGACGCACTGCATCACTTAAATTCTCAATATACTGTTCATTTTCATGCGTGACAATCATACTGTTTTGTACCGTGCCAATCGTAGTGATTGCTGCCGATAACACATTTTGGTTTCTGGTAATCCTCTTGTCTCTTTTAAAACCATTCTTGTTCATTGCAGCTGCTACCTCTTCATTTAATAGTTGTGGAACTAATAGGCTACAGTTCTTTGGGGGATTATGCCTTAGTAACATGCTAGCCTTTTTTTAGCACCTAAGTATTTTATAAACTCCTTTGGTGGTTTAAGATTTCCATAACTATCTATAACTATATAACTATAGTTTATTTGTGTCTTTTATAGCACTTATTAAATTTCTTAGCTTCAATTTGTGGACTGTCCTCATCATCATCAACCTGTCTCCTCCCAGCTAATATTTTATTTATATTTTTACAATAATTAAAAATCAATAAACGAATGACAATTCGAATTAAATAATCAATCAACTTCTCTCTGTGTAATTTACATTTTATAAATTGAAAATCAATACATATTATAATTGTTGTTTTAATTATTGCTTTTAAATTATATTTTTCGTTATTCTCTTTCATAATTTCATTTATTATGTCTTGCATATTGGAAATTAATTAATTAATTCTTTGCTGGGAGTGCAAAGCCATCGTCGACCTGCATATTCCCTATATTTAATGTATTCTAATTCATTTTTTGATGACAAATCATTTATGCAATCACTGCAAGATTTAAAAACTTGGGATTTCTTTTTTTTTTAAGAAATATCCGCTCATATACTGTATTGGAGCAATTATACGGGGATCCCTTTCTTTTACCTCTAGCGGAGTAAAATTAAAATCAAATATTTTAGAAAAATCGAACGAGGAGCTGGTCGACGTTGCTTTCGCATTTTCGTTAATGATGAGAGAGTGCAGGGCATCACAGAAGTCTCCTTCGCAGTTACCGCGGGTGTGGACACTGCTTAAATTATTTATTAAAAGTGTGGCGAACGCATATTCAAACTGATCACTCGTGGGATTAATGTTTCGACACCCTTGGCTTCTTACTGCGCCAAAGAAATTCTCCAAGGGGTCCTGATTAAGGTGCCGCATCCATACCAATGACACGTTGAATTCATCTTTTAACTTTTTTAACAAAGTTTGTATGCCATTCAGTGTCCACACCCAATTGGTTACAGAGGGAACAGTTTCTTTTTTATCATCTGATGTAACAAATTTCATAGAATTAAATATTTTTATGCCCTCCACCCACATTTTATGGTGGACAGAGTTCGGCGTTGCTGGGCCAAGTAGGGGTTTGGCGTTTTTATTTTTCACGTGGCTTCCATTGACTGAATCAAATATTTTGTCCATGAAGAGCAACAGGTCCGCAGTTTCCTTGCACTCTGTAGGAAGAATGTTCTTATCTGAAACAAACAGAAAAAATATAAAATAACAGTACTCAATAAAATAATCCCAGCCAAGCTTAATCAGCATGGGTTTTGTTGTATTTGACATTTACATTATCAGGCCACATAAAACATTAAGGAAACCTTTGGGAATAATAACTCTCAATAGTATGCAAAATATACCCAATTTTATGTTTAATGGGTTACAATTTATATAGACATGGTAAGTAGGCAAGGCAAGGCTTGTGGCTTAGAAATCACAGCCGCACCAGTTGTTCGATCAGGTTAAGCTTTGCTTGCCGGGGTTGGTTGACCATCTATCATATCAATACCCCATGCCCAAGAAAGTATTTTAAGCTGTTGGTCCCAGCTGTTATTTCTGGATCTTTGACAGTCATTCTAGGTCATCAGAAGCCCGGAAACTTGACAACCCGTATAACTTTAACTGGATTGTGTAGGTCAGATAGATAGGCAGTAGCTCCACGTAATATACAGGAATTCTAGCTGAATTGTATATTACGTGGAGCTACTGCCTATCTGCCCCAAAAATCCAACCCCAAAAAAGTGGGGAAATAGCTAAACTAGGATGATGATAGTGATAATATAACACAAGACAAAAATTACCTGCTAGGTATCCCACAGTAGGTGCTACAGTACAGTTGAATATTTGTGAGGCGAATTTCACTTTCATCTTGTTCAGTTTTTCAGGGTTGACGTGATTTTCACTTAATGTTGGAATTAATCTAATGCCCTTATAACCTGGGTTTTCATTATAAAGTAATTTTAAATGAGACCATTTCGCAGTTTTTGTAACACCTATGGTGAATTCTAAATTTTTATTGAGGAGGTTGTTTCTAATTCCTTTGAGCAGGTGTGGAGGGTCATACAGCGGTATTATTTCTTGGCTATTTATTATCATTATATTTTTTTCGGTTCCTCCCCCTTTCTCAAATATAGTCCTCTGGTCTCATTAACCAGCAGTTTGAGGGCCTGTCTATTGTTAGTTCCCTGGTCACATACAGAAGCAACCACTATCAACCCTGCTTCTTGCAAACCTGTTACAACTTCTTTAATTTGTTTCGCCAGCTCGGGTCCCTTGGTTGCACTTGACGCAAATGTGTAGGAAACTGCCTGTTTGTAATTATAAATTAGACCACGCACCATAAAAACTTGGGCGTGATCTGCAAAGTCACCCTTTCTAAGAAAGAAAGGGTGACTTTGCAGATCACGCCCAAGTTTGCCCATTGTCAACAAGACCTGTTATTTTATCCTTTCTCTCCTGGTATGTGAGATTGGTTTTCAGTGAGACTTCGTCAAACATTAGTACACAAAACTTTTCTTCCACTTTTATACTGTCAGCTTTCGCTTTTAGTTAAGAGAAAATGTTTTTGTTGATCCCAGGCTTGAGATTAATCATTTGAATGAGCTTTACAAGTGTTTGCTGAGCAGGCAAAATAAAAATCTTCCTGAAAAATCGATATCCTTTGGGACTTTGCTTAAAGATTGATAAGGCAGCAATTTTTTCATTCAATGTAAAGCGTCGGCCTTTTCCCTTTTTTAGGTCTTCCCGGCATTGCATTTTCATTAATAATTTTGCAGTACTAGTGCAATTTTCAAGTGTATCTAGAAATGCAGGACTAGATACCAATTTTTTCGCTGTTTTTAAGTTGGCTGCCTGTCTCCTCACTTTATTTTTTATTCTTGCAGCAATACGTTTGTTATGCAATTCCTTTTCTGCATTTGTAAGGAAAACTTTCTTGATTGTTTTCTTGATTCTATTCTTCGCTCCTGTAAAATAGAAGCATAACATGTTAATTATTTCACATACTTTGGTAACATTTTTAAATAGAAAAAGTTAGCTATTTTGAATCAAACTACAAGATGTTTATCCAAAACAAAATAAAACTTATTTATTTTAGTAATTATATTTTAGTAATTACATAATTCAGCCGGTATAAAATAACTTGATCAAATACAATATAAATTGGCAAAATTACGAATTTAACCAATTACAGATGTTCACAGATATACTTACCAAGATTTTGTTTAACATTTTTCTCGGGGATTGAAGGATGTCCCAGTGGCGCAATAATATGCTGATGCACTAGAGTGTCTGGATCTGAAATATGAGTTAATTTCATTTAACATTCAAGCTAACAATATTTTAATAATGTAGTTACTGTAGTATAAAAGGCCAATAAGTGGCCAGCCTTTTAAATTTAAAAACAAATGTTGCAAACCAAGTAAATTAATATAATAATAATTGAGTATTTTCTAGCTAACCCACGCAACTACGTCTGAGTCACATATTGCAACATTTTTCATTGACGCTATTGGTTATAGCATGATCGACTACAAACAAACAAACTCTTCAGCTTTATACTATTATTCCATAATATTAGTATTGGTAAAATAATATTATGATCTTTCATACGCTAAAACTGGTTAGATCTATGTATTTCCTTGAACTTACTCAGGCTTCTTAAAATATCAAATCTCATATAATACAATCTGATAATACAGTGAAAGAAAAGATCAGGGAAAATCTAAATATTGTTTAAATTAAAAAAACTTACCCATATTTTCTTTTTGTAGTTCATTCTTTTCAACATTCATTGATGAATGCAGCAAACTTTCAATATTTGAAGTCGGATCTGGAAGAAAAATTCATCATGATTCAATCAGTCAGTTCAATTGCAATCAGGTCAGTTCTGTCACACAAAATTCTCAATGTTCAGTTTTGTTTAGTGCCATCTGTCGGATTTTTTTTGAAAATTGGTGCAGAGCTGCCATCTCTTTGCGAAAGTAGGAAAATATCCACACTATAATCCGACAAAATATAATACACATCTTTCACCTTGTTCGCTTAAGGACTATTATATACTTCGCGATTTAGTATCATTGTAACAAGTGACTTCCCCGGTTGTTTGTTCTAAGATTGAACCGCCTGGTTTTCCGGCTAGACTGCTGTCAAAATTAATATATGGCGGCTGTCTATGGGCTAAGAATGTTGCCATTTGTTAAAAGAAATCGTATTTTAGTAATATTTTTCATTAAAACTTGCTCAAACCCGTAGTGACGTATTGCGGAATTTCCGCGCGAACGATTTTTAGAGACGGCGTGTTTATTTTAATTTTAAACTCTAAATCACCTATCATTAAGTTTAATTGTAATATATTGAACATAAGATCTTTTAAAATTACAATTGTATCAATATTATAGAGAAGAATAACATTACAAATTTGCTGCATTTAAATCTGCATAGGTGGTGTAGACACTTGAGATTGCGCATGTTTTTATTTTCCATTTAATATTTTTTTAAATCTAATTTAGGATTTGCAGTGATTATAAATGATTTTGTTTTTAGATTAATATAAAACATTTCAATTTATTTTTAAAAACATGTATTGAAGCAATGCATCTCCGATAAACAATTTGAAAGCCATAAGACACGGAATTTCCTTGCAAACAACATTTGTGAAATCCGCCCAATAACGCTTGTTTTACCACAGTTCGAGGGTCCGCATATTATACAACGAATCGTATTAGGCAATAAAACACTATGTCTGATCTGACAACTAGACTCATTAAAATTTATATTTTTCACATTCAGGGATATGGGCTGTTTGATCAACTTCATCTTGCCTACTACTTCCGAAAACCACTATCCTTCTAAATATATATTATATATATATATATATTGGTATATAATAAGATTCATCAGTGGCAGCTAGGGACCAATCAACAGCCAGATTGGTTCCTAGTCTACCACTAACGTTAACTGTATAGTGCAGGTCCTTTTATAGATGCATGCAAGTGAAAAAAGAGATCATAAACGTTCCTGCAGTTACAAGTCTAAACTTGTCACCGTCAGAGACTAAAGATGTATAAAGATGAGCTAGGTAATGACACATGTAACACATTGTGCATTAAATAATTTTTGTATGTATTACTAACACTTCGCCTGCGACTTCAGTCGAAACAAACACATTGTTCAGTTTACTACTATCGTTCCAAAAAGTAGGACTTATACAACTGAATTACAATTTAATTATCAAGGTAAGTATTTCTATAATTATGATATACCAATACTTAGTAATTAGAATTTATGTACAACCTTTCTTTCCCTTTTTTACAGAATTATGTCTGTCTCCCCGTCTTACAGTCCTGTAGAGAATACTTTTTTTGCGGTGCGTATCCATATTAATTTATCATTATTTAAATCATCTTTAATTTACTTATGCTATAATTATTTTATTTTATTACAGGAAACGAAAAATCTTTGTTCAGACAGCGTCTATGCTCTTGGAAATCCATTTCTTTATGCACAAGACAGGGAAACTTTTTACACCGCAGAAGCAGAACTAGCACATCAGGAGTATTTAAATAAAAAAAATGAAGAGGATAAAGAGGAAACTAAAGACCATAAAAGAAAGAAATGTAATATTAATAAAAAGATCATAAAAAAGTCTCCTACACAGTCTTCATCTTATGTTATTCGGAAAGAGACAGGAAAACCTCATCATTTAATAAAAATACAAATATATGATCTAACCAGATGTGATAAAGACACTAGACAAAATTGTGAAATTGACAATGATTTTGATGATAGCGCTGACGTAAGCATCCAATACCTTGTAAAAGATGATATGATGATATTTTGGATGAAACTGAGCATCTAGTCAACAAAATAGTGAAAAAATTTGGTAATAAGCAGTACTAAATGATCGTGTGTAATATGAATAGTTTGTTTTTAGATTGTGAACATGTGAATGTGTGTTTTATTATTTAAAAACAAAATACTTAATTACAACGCTTAGATATTTTTAGATTTTGTAATAATGTTAATTGTTTTTGAATGTAATATAATATAATGTAATGGATGTGGAATGTAATATAATGTGAATGTGAGAGTTTAATAAATATTATAATTTTTAACTTACTAGTTTCATTTTGTGTTAGACTGTATGGTAGTAAAATAAAATAATGAAACATTTATTTGAATACAAGATACCTATTTATTTAATTACAAAAAAAAACAATAATACCTTAGCTTCTACATTTTACAAAAATATTATCATAATATATTAGTATTATTACATTAAAAAATCGAATTAACAATTTTAGTTACATCATAATAAAAAATGGTTATAGTTTAAAGATTAAAATATAGTGCTATAATGCCCCCAAGGCAAAGTAGAAGCATTTTTTTTTTATTTGACGCTTGTCATCATTTCCATCGAGTACAAGTTTATCGATTCGCTGCGTGTAGAGTTTATGATTTTTAGATCTTATGACGAACATGGGGTATCTAAAATTTGTATCATAATTTAGCACATTTTTATATTTCTCCATGGTTAATTTTTTCGAGACAGATTTTTTTACACCTTTAGCTTTTTTTACTATAGAACTTAGGGTATTAATACAGTACAACTTAGCTCTTAAACCAATAAACTCTGAAACAACATCCCCACCCATCTTATCTTTGAAAAATCCGGGTATTTGTTTATTTGAATGTGGAACTCCTTAAATATTATTAGATTTAAAATTACTTGTATCGAAGTATTGAATATTCTTTTTCATATCATCATAGAAATCTTCGGTATGTATTAAATATAGGAGACTATTAGTATCGGTATAACATAGTTTAATTTTATCTCGAAATATTCTTTTCATTATTGAATAATGAAAGTTATATCAATGTTTCTTTGCTAGTTCTAGTATAGTAAAACCCATGTATATTGGTCGATCCAAAACAACGTTTGCGAGCTTTAATTGAATAGCTACAAGACTTTCAGAAATGATAGCTAGATTTTTGAAATTAGGAGCACTTATATATTTTTCAGCACCACATAACTTATTGGTTTTGTTAACGTTATCTTTCCATATATTGACTAGCTTCACATCAACTTGCTTTCTTTTATTTTCAATAGTTTTCCCAAATATTGTATTATTTTGCTTTTTAAAAAAAACTTTTTCAAAGTCTGATGTTGCTTTTTGTCTTAGTGCTGTATTTAGGGATATATATGGTTCTAAAACATTTTTTGGCTAAATGCTAAGACTCTATGAACTTTCAACAACAGAATACCTTTTTTTAGACATTCTTGCAAGTGCAAATAATGTATAACATATTTATATTTATCATAAAGATTGGCCACCAGTTTAGTACTTTTACTAGCGCATGGGGCTGGAGGAATTATTTTTTCTGCCGCAAATGGAAGATCAGAATGTTCATCATGTATAGCAGGAGGATAGTGAATATCTACTTCGAGTATATAACCTATATCACTTTCAGACGAAACAGAGTTGATATTTAACATCATTATTTCATTATCTGTTAAAAATCTAAAATTTCCTGTCGGCAATCTCTGCATCATAGCATAGCCATATAAATTGACACAATCTAAATAAGTTAAGTATGTACTAGGAGCTTGTTTGTTATAATTTGGTGGGTATTTATTATTGTCTCAATGAACACTGGGCTAAACCTCCTCTGATTCCGTTTTCTACCATTTGATACATTTCTATATCTGTTAACAAATCCAACTCAACTTTAGTAACCAATAACATAGCATCCCAACTTAGAGATGGTGATGAAACATCGTGGCAGAGATCAAGTCCATAGTGTTTTAAGCTCATAGATCTAAATTTTTCAAAAATGTCACATAATAACAATACATCACACTTTAAATATAAGTCTGTGTATTCACCTATATTATTAATACCAAATTTCTTCCATAGATACAGTTAAAGCATGATTATAATCATCTTCTGATACAGTTCCTGATGTAAGTTTACTATAAAAATTACAACGATCTGGTAACTGTGTTTCTTCATACTTCTCCCAAGAATCTATATAGTCATAACAATACACACCCTTTTTTAGACATAATTTCAGTAAATCTTGATCAATGAAAAATGTTCGTAAACGGTTAAAATCTTTTACCTTTAGAGTTTTTGCTAGGTTATCTAAGCTGGAGCTCAAAAAATTAAAAGAGTCAAGTAATTTCAATTGAACTGTACTTTTTGAGTCAAGTGGAACAAATTTATTTATTTATTTATTTGCTAACATGTAAAACACTGGTTCGTAGGCATGCATTAAAATTTCATGACACAGTATTAGGACATGCACCCTGTAAGGGCACTGCAAATTATTCAATTACATAATCTAATCTTAATTCGTTATTACAATTTATTTCATTAATTATGCTAAACATTTATCAATCATTTATTATATTTTAATTTAGAATAAATCATTATTATCAATTTGTTCATTCATTTTAGTCATAGCCATAGGAAACGTAGTATCAATGATTATAATTTCACATTTGCACCAAGTTAATAATTATATTACAAGATCGATCGATTCACAATTTGTCAGTTTTAAATTCCTCAACGGTATAGTAGCCTTTCTTTATTAACAAAGATTTCAACTGTTTAGAGAAGATTGAATCATTTGGTAGGGATTTTAATCTTTCAGGTAGCTTATTAAATATGTTAGCTAGTCTTGAGTATGGACTTTTCCCAATAACCTTTAAGTTTGTGATGGGTAGTATTAGTCTATTCCTGTTCCGTCGGTTATAGTTTTCATTTAGCTCGAAATTAGATTTGAAGAGGTGCCTATTTTTCCTAACGAATATACCAAAAGAAAAGTATTTTTCTTTATTTTTTGGAATCAACTTTATATGACCACAAACAGAAGATAGTTCATCTATAAATAAATGGCAGTAATATCCAGAAAGAGTATAACTGGAATAAACTTACACATCTTATTATTTAAATTACATTTATTATGAGCCGGCCCTGGATATTTACCTGTAAATTGATCGTGATCGCGAACAATATGATCATTGCGGGTAAATCTTTTTCTACAAATATGACATGTCCATTCCTTTTATAATAAACTTAATGCTATTTTAGATGCAAGTGTTCCTAGGAAAAAAATTAATGTCAAACAGCGATATATTTACCCCAAATGGTACACAAGTGATATAATGAAAAACTTAAAAATTAAAGCAAGACTACATAAAATATATAAAACAACTAAATTAAATAGTGATTACGACGAATATTCGAAATATAGGTCACATATTAAAAAATCAATAGAAATTGCACGCAAACAGCATGAAAATAAGATTCAATGTCAATTCGCGAAAGACCCTAAGTCATTTTGGCAATATATACGATCGCAGAAAAGTACAACGAGTAGACAGGACATTATGAAGGACGGTCAGTATCTGTCAGATGAGGAGTGTGCTGAGCAGTTCGCGGCTTATTTTGAGTCGGTATATAGTAATGCGCCGCCACGATTAGACTCAGAAGCAGCGGCATCGGAAGCGGGGAACACTGGCAGTGCATTCGTACAAATTAATAATCTACGTCTTAGGGACGTTAGAAGTGCACTCAACCGCCTCAAGCTAAAGCGATCTGCGGGCCCGGATGGTATACCACCGTTTATTTTTAAAGATTGTGGTAGGGTACTCGCGGAGCCGTTACTTTATATATTCAACGCCTGTCTTCATTCTGCGAAGTTCCCAGCTCGGTGGAAGATTACGCGAGTCATTCCAGTGCCCAAAGGCAGGGCGGGAGCTGACATCAGTGGGTATAGGCCGGTGGCGGTGTTGTCGACGTCGGCAAAGGTGTTCGAGTCTGCCATTCAGCGCTGTATGCAAGAGCAAGTGCGCGGACAGTTATCGGATGCGCAGCACGGATTCCGGCCGGGGCGCAGCACTGCTACCAATCTCCTTGATTTCATGGGACGCGTGGTGCCAGCGGTAGATGCTGGGGTGCAGGTGGATGCAGCTTATTTCGACTTTAGAAAAGCTTTTGACACCGTCGATAATGACATCTTACTGCGGAAGTTAGCAGAGGTCGGATGCACCCAGCATCTGTTGCGGTTTTTCGCCAGTTACATGCAAGGCAGACAGCAGTATGTGGACTGCAACGGATGTGAATCCGACTTATATTACACTTGGTCGGGTGTAAGTCAGGGCACCAACTTGGGGCCTCTGGAATTCCTTATCATGATAAACAACTTGCCGGAAGTCGTAAGACATGGCGCTTGTTTATTATTTGCTGATGACTTCAAGTTGCTGCTTGACATTAGGTCCGAGTCTGATTGTAGGCGCCTACAGGATGACATCGATCGAATAGTACAATGGAGCCATGAAAACAAACTGTACTTCAACGTATCCAAGTGCTCGTTGATGAGTTTCACCCGTGCTCGTGCACCTCTGCTCTATGAGTACGTGGTGGACGCGGCGCCACTGCAGCGAGTCACGGAGGTGCGAGACTTGGGTGTTTTCATGACTCCCGATCTGACATTCCGTGTGCATGTAACCAAGATCTGTAAGAAGGCGTACAGAAACTTAGGATTTGTTCTGAGACAGACACAAAGCTTCACAAACATCACAGCCGTTAGGGTCCTGTATGATGCACTAGTCAGGAGTCATCTGGAACATAGTGCGGTCATATGGGCTCCACATGAAGCTAAGTACTCTGCAATGTTGGAGCGCGTTCAGAATAAGTTCACGCGCCATTTGTACAGGAAATTATATGGGGTATATCCGTTTTACCCACTGATGTATCCCACTCTGTTTGTCCTAGGCATGGTTGGCTATAATCAGCTGCATGTCCGACGGGAGTTTACGCTGGTCGCCTACTTGGTGAAGGTGCTTCGTGGAGTGGTGAGTCACCCGGGAGTATTGCAGCGCTTGAGTCTGTGTGTGCCGGACCGCTACGTGTGGAGGCGGCGCAGCCCGCCACTGCTACTGGTACCTACAGCCAGAACGAACCTGCTTGCCAAGGCACCCCTTACCAGAGCCATCCGTACCATCAACGATCTTCAAACTCACGTTGATGTATTTACATGTTGTTTTAGTGAATTCGCAAGGGTATTACTATTTATATTATGTTACAGGCGAAATAATATTTAATTTTATTTTTATTTTATGTACTATGTTTATGTTATTCAAATCCAAATTCGGTGTCATTCAAAGTCGGTTATGTCTATGTGTTTTTAAATAATGTAATATTTTAATAATGTTGTTAGTTTAATCTTTTATAAAGTGGTTGCAAGTGTATGGTTAGTTTTTAAGTTCTTAGCTGTCGCATTAGGGTAAACCCTGTAATGATAGTTTAAGGTGTTATAAATAAATAAATAAATAAATGTCTCAGAAATTTTGAAAGACCGGAGTTCGTCTTCCGTTAATGTTAATGTTTCTATGCATACACAAAATTTCATATAATTTTTGTGAATCGTTAACAATTGATTCTACAAACTTTTTTGAACAATTTGGACCGCGATAAGAAATTAAGTTATTTAACTCAGGGTTAGACTCACAGCATATGTATATGCAAAACAAGTCGCTTCATGAATTTGAATATTTTCGGTAAATGCGCTTTTACTTTTATCTGAATATTCCCGTAACAAGCTTTCAAAATCTCCGTAAATGACAATATGGACTCTTTGAGTTTTTTGATAATTTGAAAAACTAAGTTTACTGTTCTCTTCTGGGAGAATTGTATGCATTCTACCACAATTATGATTATTTAATTTTTCATGTGTTTCAAAATACAAAAAACATTCTTCACATAGGTGAATCTTTGATTTGTGCTTTGTGAGTTGGCTGTGAACGAGTTTTTCAATGTTTTTAATCAAGCAGAAATGACTCTTACCGTTTTTGCTAATAAATAATAAGTTTACATGTGTAAGCTTTCGCCGCATAGTTTTGTACAAGGGTCCAGTAACAGTATTATTTTTTTCCAAACCATAAACATTCACACTTATATTGGTATTATTCTTTCCAAACCATTTTATGTCCTCAAATGTCGGAGGAAAAGGCATGGAAGTCGTGTTTAATATCTTAGAATAATGAGGATAAGATGAAACTCTGCTAGGATTACTCTTAGTTGGATACAAATGGGCTATGACACATCAAAGAAAACAGTGATTGTCCGTATTCTGAATATTAAGACAACTTTTTGTGTTTTGAATTCTCCTCGGTAGTGAAATGAAATTTCCTGCTCTCAAGGGATTATATTTAACAACATTCATCTCTAAATGACTAACTTCCTCGATAGTCCAAAAAGATTCTGATAATTCAAACTCTGAACATTTAGCTATTAACTTTTCAACATATTTTTTAAATAATGCCATGAAGTCTGTACTTTGATTCAGTACAGAGTATTTAGTATTAAAAGATTTTAAAGATTATTCTTCATTTTTTGGCAGCTTATATAACACAAAAAGTTAAAAATTAATCTTTAGTAATTTATGTTTTATCAATAATGGTTCTAATAAATTAGAAACAATGTTGAATAAATTAGATAAAAATAATTCAGGTGTTATCATTTCACTACTCTGTGGATTTATTTTGTAACTGGCTATTCTTCCTCTGAATGCGCTAGCTATTAATTGCACATTTTCGAACTCGGTAGAAAGTAAACAATTAGTTTTATGTAAATTACTTTTTTTATGTGCTGCATATTTTGAGACATGTAACTGGCAATCATGACAGAATTCAATTTTTGTGGTTGTTAAACATGAAAACTATAAGGTGGAGTTTAATTATACCTACGAGTGCAAACATAAGAAAAAAAAAAAAAAACGATGGCTAAACTCAATAAAAGATAACAGAATATATGCTTGGCATAGTTAATTTAAATGTTTGATGGATATAGTATTGGTTTAATATTTGCATACTCGGCCTTGGCAGCAGTAACAACTTTAGTGAGAGCTTTCCACACGCCGCTGTTTCCGTCATGCGCTGAGCGAAGTGTGAAATGTGCTCGCTTCCAGCGGTCAGCAGCAAGCATCTCTGCTTCCCGGCGGTTGTAGACACGTAGTTCAATGAAGAACTCGCCACACCGGGTCTGATCACGCTGCAAGGTGTACCCGGAGCCCACACGCCGTGAGAGGTAGCTCTGTAATGCAGCAGCTCTGACTGGCTGTTCGCGTTCGTCCTGAAACAGTGTAATGAAACAATTTAATATAAATTATTTCTAGTCATGAATATTCTGAGGCATGATATTCAGTCATAGATACACGTTTTACTGGAACTGGTAACTTATTCCTATTTTTTATGAAGTACCTCAGAATCAGAAAAAAGTCGTGCTATCTCGGACTCCGAATCATCCGATAAGTCACATTGAGCGGCGACTGGGGCTTTTTTCTTAGATTGTTTTTCAGGTTTATCTTTATTAGTGGTTTTTCTTTTCTTCCTCTTCTTACGCCTATCTTCACATGGAGTAGCTTGCAAAGTAGCCTCCACGTCGGAGTCAAAAGGATTTCCGGATGACCTAAAAGGCAAAAAAAAACATATGCTATTTAATATGTATAATAAGTATGTATTTACAAACAAAAAAGTATCTATGTAGTAGTATCAATTATCTGGTGTCCACGACACAAGCGTCGTTGCTTAGTGTGGCACCTAGATGGCGCTGTGTGTAATGTCCAGCGATATTTATTTATTTATTATTTAATATTATATCCAGCCTAGGAATCGAGTGATAATTATATTATTTATATAATTATGAAGATATTTGGATATTTGTTACTCAATCATGCATAAACGGTTTAACAGATTTGGATAAAATTGGATTCGAATTAATTAATGTCCATAGGATGCTGGTGAAACCGAGGTCAACAGCTAGTAAAAATCGCAACATCATTTCATAAATAAACATAAAAATAGGTGTATTCAAAATTAAGTCTTTGAAGTGACTTAGGAATCGAACCCAAAAATAGTATGTTCTGCAGCCTGGTGTGCCACTATAGGATAGGAACCAGTTCCTTATAAAATATTTTAATAATACATTATGAAATTCGTACATACGTACTGTCGGAAAAACACAAAAACACAATACAACTTACTATGACAATGCACTATGAAGGAATGACACAGTATTTCTGGACAAACTATTTGAGGGGAAGGAATGATTTAAGGTAGCGTATATATTAACTATTGCAAACACTGCATTTATATTTTTTCATGAAATATTTTTATATATCAGTCTTATACACTCATTAAGGACGCGTATGCAAATCTGGCTAAAACTTTAAAAAATAAGTAGTTTTTCGGTTGCTTTTGCGGAAAAATGAAACAAAACTAAATGCAACCAATAACTACCACATATAGATTACTTCTTCATCTTCAAATGGTATATGGCATTTTTTCAAAAATGTTAGTTTTTAATACTGTAAAAAAATATTTCCGGTGCATCTCCACACAAAATTAACGATATCGTGTTGAGTTTAGGATCAGTTTTCTTCTATTTAATAACATAAATTTATGTATTTAAAAATATTTTATGTAAGAATATATCGCTCACCTAGTAATATATTGGCACATCTACGTTTTTCATATTTTACAGAAATGAGGATTTTATAAATGTTTAAAATTAATTTATGGGTTCATTTTACGTTTTTTCACAGATTTTATGGGTTTGGTTACTAGTATAGGCGTTAATACATATTCAAGGATGACAATTTCCACTTCAGGTTTTCAGGATATACTTCATAAAGATCAACGAAGTGGAAGAGTCATGCATTTGTGCCGTTGTCACTTTGAACAACTTCCAAAAAATTCATTTATTACCCGGAAGCTTGCAAAATTCTGTGTGAAAGTAAAGAAATAAAAGAACTGGTCGATGGAAAATAAACGTTTTATTTTGTAAGACTCATACAAAACATTCGTTCTCATAGTTCAACATTATAATTGGCATAAATAAGTTTCCTGTATTTGTATTAGGTCACTTAGAAAATAATCGAGATCAAAATTATTATTAAAAACGAAATAAAAATGTAGTACTTAATACTACCTTAACCAAAATAAAGTAAAAAGTAACTAGTAATAAAAAAAATACAAGTAAAAAAACACAATAGCTATTAATGGCACTTTAAGTTACAAAAGATCTATTAAGTAAAATCCAGATTCGAATCACAGTGCAAGTACGTAGGACTCGATTCTGACAGATTTGACATAATCTATGCACGTTTTAGGCTATCTAACTTATCTTTAGTGTATCTTAATTAAATGAACAAACACTTAACTAAACTATAACACATAGTAGGAACTTTGTTGAATTACCCAGTAGGCGTGCAATAGTTACGAAATTTTAAATCACGTACCTATCCACATTGAAAAAAATAGATTATTATCAGTCTTTAATACAATAATTATTACTAAGGGCCGTTTTTTTAATCGCCAGTTACTTTTATCCGACGAATAAGTTTGTCATTTTAACAGTTTTTGTATAAACAATTTGTCAAAACGTCACATTTATTCCTCAGGTAAAAGTTATTTAATGATTGAATCTAATTGGCACTTAGGGCCGTTTCACGATGTCCCAATATAGCGACTACTCATGGAGTAAATTCAAAAATGAAATGGAATTTGTATGAAATTATTTGCCAAATAATTATTAGGAATTAAACGTAGGTCCTGTGGTAAAATGGGCCCTAAACTATATTTAATTAAAGACTGTTATAGAAGCCTTCATAATAGCTGGGCACTATGTCAGATTGAAGCAATTGTATCAAATCTCTTTTCTTTGCATCAGAAATAGTCATTTTTGATTGATATGCTGCTTTTAAATTAATTTATATTGGTTGAGTAACTCTTTTTCGCCCCCGTGCCAATTTAAGTCGAGCTTGGATCCATTCTCCTTCAAAAGATGTTTTAAATTCATAAGAATCACTATTTTTAGTGATTTAATCATTGTGAGCTCAGTCACTTTTATTATGTCTCCATTATCGTCTTTATGAAAATTAATTGATTGCTCATCAGCCAGTGTTTTCAAATCATAAAAGTTGCTAAAAATGCATCTCGTGGACAGTGAAGGGGTTACCTTTTTTTTTAGCATCTCGTATCAAGTTTACGTATTGATCTGGCACGTAGATGGGTCCAGATTTTTTGGCTCTTTTTATAGATTTCTCAATCAGAGAATGCGCATTATCGCCTTCATTTTGACTGTGGCCACTGATTAAAAACTTATGGCATACAGAATTTATAGCTAATTTTTCAACAGCATAGCAGTACATGCTGAACACAAATCTAAAAATAAAAAATATGAATCAGAAATCAAATAAAACACGAAAAATACTTCACAAAATATTCGACATCAACAATTATTTATACGTACCGGTTCTTTTGTTGACCACAACAATTATCGCTATAGAAAATTACATCAGAATCTGGATGCTCTTCAGCAACGCGCTCTAGAAACTTGTACACGCAAGTTCCTATTTCTGTAGAACCTTTAGAACCCAAAGCCCTCATGCCAAAAGTAACAAGTAGTTGAATCGTTCTTAATATTCGTTATCTGAAATAAAATGCATAAATTTAGTATCTACATTAAAGAGTTACATAGGTACTCACTTATTATTTAGTAGGTAGTAGTAGGTTACCGTGAAGTTGTAGCAATTCAACTTGGACTTGTAATAAAACGCTGACGAGTTGCCGATTGGCACAGGCAACTGTGCTTGTAAGTCATATATCGCTACTATAACTTTGCTCTCTTTTTCACGGGAAACTGCAATGTCTGCCGCTTTCTCTGTACGACTTAACTTTTTCTCTCTTTGATGTCTTAAATACTGTTGTTCCATTTCCGTTTTTTTAGCACCTTCTGCATTTTTGTATGATTCGCAAAAATTACATTGATCCTTTTTGGGTACGAAAAATGAAATATTAAATTGAGTGTTAAAAATCTGGCTATACATGTACAATGTAGCAGCTTCTTTACCAGCACTTCTGCGCTGGTATTCATAGTCGCGATGTAAGGCAGCCAAGGTTAGTCCACCATCAATAAACTCGCGACTGGTATTAGCACGTAAATAATGGCTTTCAATTCTCGGGACTGTATTGATATGCTGGTGAACTGATTCTAGCACTTCTGGATCTGATTTCGGTTGATTACCATGTCTACCTCTTTGGTCAGTCGGCGCGATTCCAGACTCAGAGGTTTTTGCTTCAATTACCGTACGTAATGTCCGTTGTGCTATTCCAAGGGTATTTAACAAAAACGTCTTGCATATTCTTCGGGTCTGGCCATTTTTGATAAAAGAAAACAAACTATTAGGTGTTCTTGGTTTTGCTGGATTTTTTACACGGCGACATACTATGTTAGTTATACTAATGCAAGCACTGAGAAAATCTCTTTGACGTTGCAAAGATCCTAAAGCCCAATAACAATCAAATATTTGTTGACGTTCATTTGTTGTAAAGTTATCGCAACAGGAAAATTTGCAATTACGGCATGGGGGTCTCATTTTTTTGGCTTCTATTTGATTGCCGGTTTTAGATGAATACTCCTTTCCTAAATTTTTCAAAGTTTTCCTGACATTTTGTTTCCACTTATTTGGGTATCTCACTCTTTTCTTTCCTCTTTTGATATTAGAAGAAACTATAGATGAACTCGTAGATGACGATCGCTCACGCCTTGGTGGTTGATATTCGTCACCACTACCTGCAGAAAAGTCTGAGCCTTCATTCAAGCAGATAGAATGAGAACTTGGTTCTTGATTTTCTTTACCTAGAATTAAGATAAAATAAAATCGAGAGCTCATAGTTGGGAAGTAGTGAACAATAATGATAATTATCCGTACCAAGTTCAGCAGAATCATGGTCTTCAATATTGCTAGCTGTCTCATCGAAATGTGACGCGATTTGTGTATCTATTTGTTGGTTCAGCATATTTTCAGTGTTATTTGTTTGAAATATCGTAGGTGACGATAATCTACTTCCAGCAATACCTATTCAACAATAAATAATCAAGGAGAAAAACAAGAAATGATTTTAATTTTCAAATTAAATCAAACAGCTAAATATTATATCAATAATAACTATAATATTACCTTCATGAAATATTTCTTCATATTGTACAATATTTTCACCGATAGTTTGTTCAACAGCGATATCAGTATCAGGAATAGGAATCAAGTTTTCGTGCATACCAAGTGTTTCATAATCGAAATGATTTGCGTGTCTTAACTTTTCTACATGGGTATCGTCCAGCAAAGAATCTGCAAAGTAACATTTACTCATAAACAACTTGAAATGCAGCTAGAGGTCATAAACTGAAAGACTTGTACGTAATTTTACGAAATTGTATAATCAAAAGTATGAAATCTAAAAAAAATGCGAAAATAGAATTATTTTCTAGACAATGTTTGTTGTTGTATGAACTGAATTATTAAATTTTACTTATGATTATTAAAACATAAATAACATTTAACATAGGTACCTTGTTTCTGAAGTCTTCGTGTATTAGATGAAGAGCTACTAGAACTACTCGAGCTACTAGAACTGCTCGAGCTACTCGATGATGAGTCACTGCTCGATGAGGATTTAGATCGTTTGCGCTTTTTTGGCACCACTGATTGATCTTCTTTGGCACTACCTAAAATATATAAATGTTCAATAAAAATCATGTTTATCAAATGGCTTGGCTTGGCTGAAAATACTGTTTTCCTGGGGATCACGCTCGACTCAAGGCTACAATGGGGTCCGCATATAACATCTCTTGCAGGACGGCTGAGTTCAGCAGCATATGCTGTTAGAAAAATCCGCCAATTTACTGATGCAGATACCGCGAGGCTAGTCTATTTTAGTTATTTTCATAGTATTATGTCATACGGTATTTTACTATGGGGACGGGCTGCAGACATTGAGTCTATATTTATTCTGCAGAAAAGAGCCATCAGAGCCATATATGATCTACGTAGGCGCGATTCTCTAAGGGAACTGTTTAAAGAAATTAACATCATGACAGTACCTTGTCAATACATCTATGAAAACATCATGTACGTTAGGAAAAATCTGCATTTGTTTAGTAAAAGAGGTGACAAACACCACTATAATACTAGAAACAGGGACCAACTAGTACAGCCAGGTTTCAGGCTAGCTAAAGTAGACTCATCTTTCATGGGGTACTGTTTAAAATGTTATAATAAAATACCTCCCCACATTCAACAACTGAATGAGACAAAATTTAAATCTTGTATAAAACGCACACTATGTAGGCAAGCATATTATAAGTTAGGGGATTACATCGATGATAAAAATGCTTGGCTCAATGCTGGTCCTGTTCCACAACCATAGGGGCAAACTAATCAGAAGCTCATGTGAAATTATTGTGGAAGCTGCAGAAGATTGTAAAAATATCTTTGCATTGTATAGATTCAATCTCTTAGTATTATATAACTGCATAGCACATGTGTGAGTACTATGTACTGTAAAGCTACCATTTACATTTAGTTATCCTTCATTGACTCGAATGTGCCCTGGTGGCTGAGAGAATGTCAGGCTCACTCAAATGTCTCGCTGATAGTGGCGGGTGTGTTGGGTCGTTTAGTTCCCTTCAATATGGTTGAGCTGAATGGAGCTGATGCATGCGTCATGTTCGTGAACGGGCGCTGTCAGTTGGGACTGGTCATCTCTTAGCTGCCACGGTTTATTTTAACTACTTTGTTTTTGAATTGTTGATAGTTATAATCTTTTACTCTGGACGCTCTTAATGTGCACGTCTTTCTACATCGTTCTCACATATATGTATAATCTCAACATGAATGATGTAACCAAGATCTTGTAACAATATTTTGATTGAAAAGAGTGTCCATGGAGTTTCTTGCCCATTCTTCTCCATAGAGATCTACGCTTTGGAATGGGCAACTACAGTACTTTCACAAGTTATTATGCCTTGTGTCTGTGACTGTAGCTTCGCCTTTGTTTTTCTGACTTTCAAAAGTGCCTGCGAAGGTCTAATTGAAATAAACGCTTTGAGTTTGAGTTTGCTTGATTTTACATAGATTTTAATTATAATAATATACAATTCACATACCGTCGCAAACAGTATTAATTTCTTGAATATTTATTTTATCTGAAGGATTGTGATTTAAAGGAGGTAATTATTATTAAACATTTATTTCAAGCAACACGACTCATAGTGTTAGTAACAATATACTTACAAACTATGTTAGTAATACACTTACAAACAAAATAGATTACACGATTGTGACATCATTGCTGCAAGGTAACAGGCCCAGCTGAAACCTTGCAGCAGTGGTTCACAAACACACAATCTAGCCTACTTGCTATCATAGACAGGATGCTGTTGGCGCTGCCCCGCACCCTACGGACCAGGGATGCGCACCGTTTCCGCATCACTGTGTAGAAACAATCCACGTGAGCTTCGGCAAACATCCCCGATGCGCTGCTGCGCTGCTAATGGTAAAACTGTTTCGGAATCGTTAGTGGTCGATGCAGGTTCAGTTATAATATTATTATCAGCCTTCTTCAACGATGACTTTTCTGCTACAAAAAATGCTGTATGATATTAAGGTGATTCGTATTTATCGATATATAAAAATCATCGTAAGTCAAACCAAATTATGTATTTATTCTGTCCAACAATCTAGAAAAGATACGTACCGCTTATATTTAAATTAGGATTGGGTATAGAAAATGGTGGTGGAACTAAACCCTCTTTACCAATCGCTGCATTCGATTAGCCATTATTTCAGTATTATCGTTTTTCTAAAATAACAAATTTTACCTTATCATTTATGGCTCTTTTCTGCAGAATAAATATAGACTCAATGTCTGCAGCCCGTCCCCATAGTAAAATACCGTATGACATAATAACTATGAAAATAACTAAAATAGACTAGCCTCGCGGTATCTACATCAGTAAACTGACAGATTTTTCTAAGAGCATATGCTGCTGAACTCAGCCGTCCTGCAAGAGATGTTAAATGAGGACCCCATTGTAGCCTTGTGTCGAGCGTGATTCCCAAGAAAACAGTTTTATCGACAAATTCTAGTTTCTCTTGATTCAATATTATGTCACAATCACTACTTTTGACATTTGGCAGAGAAAATTTTATGCACTTAGTTTTTTTCCCATTTAGTACTAAGTTATTAGCGGTAAACCAATTATGGACCAGCAATAGGGCGTTATTGACGTCGTCAAGATTTGTGACACGTCTGTTTATCTTAAATATTAAAGAAGTATCGTCAGCAAACAACACCATTTGCGGTTGGTTGTTAAATAAGTGGGATAGATTATTAATGTACACTAAAAAGAGAAAAGGACCCAATATCGAACCTTGTGGTACACCCATTTACTTTTAAACCCATTGAATTGACACCATTTACTTGTACTTGCTGCTGTCTTATCATTCAAATACGATTTTACTAAACTGAGCGCAAGTTTACCTAAACCGTAATGCTAAAGTTTCAAGAGCAGGGTTTCGTGATTTACGCAATCAAATGCCTTCGAAAGGTCACAGAAGATTCCTATGGCATCTTGTGCCTCTTCCCACGCAGTAAATATGTGTTTTAATAAAGTAACACCGGCGTCAGTTGTACAACGTCCCTTGGTGAAACCATACCTGGATATGATTAACATGACTTTGCCGCACGCGTTGGATGTTGTTGCGGACATAATAAACCGCTCAATCGTGACGTCAACGTTCCCTGACCAATGGAAAATTGCCTCCTTAAGCCATTGGCAAAAAATTCTGTCTGCAGCTGCTGTCTGGTGCCAAATACTATATATTTAGTTTTAGTAGGGTTCAACGACATGCAGTTCTCCTCAGACCAAACCGCGATTCGCTGAAGATCTTCGTTAAGATCTTTAATGGCATTGTCATACTCGTCTGGTCTGAAGGAAATATATAGTTGCACATCATCAGCATATATATGATACTTGCATCTCTGTAGGCATTTTATTATGTCTGCGCAGTACAAAATAAAAAGAATGGGACCTAAAATAGAGCCCTGCGGGACTCCCCTTTCTACGGAAATAAGTGCCGATCTGAGAGTCGTGCCGTCACTCAAACGCAAGTCAACAAGCTGTTCCCTATTACTTGGTAGCTGCGGAACCATTGTATAGCTTGGGGGTCGAAACCGTAATGCTTCAACTTTCACAATAATAACGGGATACTAATAGCGTCAAAGGCCCTGGAAAATTCAGCAAAACCAGTAACGTGCACATTCGCCTATCATGGGCAGATAATATATTATCAGTTACATCCAGTAAAGCAGTAGATGTACTGCGCTGCTTTCGAAACCCAGATTGTAAATCAGGTAAAATGTTATTCTGTTCCAAAAACAGCGTAAGTTGGCGGCTGACAATTTTTTCTAGTACTTTGGATAAGCATGGTAATATACTAATAGGGCGTAGATCTTTTAGAGTTAATGGGTTTGAATTTTTTGCCAATGGCTTAAGGAGGCAATTTTCCATTGGTCAGGGAACGTTGACGTCACGATTGAGCGGTTTATTATGTCCGCAACAACATCCAACGCGTGCGGCAAAGTCATGTTAATCATATCCAGGTATGGTTTCACCAAGGGACGTTGTACAACTGACGCCGGTGTTACTTTATTAAAACACATATTTACTGCGTGGGAAGAGGCACAAGATGCCATAGGAATCTTCTGTGACCTTTCGAAGGCATTTGATTGCGTAAATCACGAAACCCTGCTCTTGAAACTTTAGCATTACGGTTTAGGTAAACTTGCGCTCAGTTTAGTAAAATCGTATTTGAATGATAAGACAGCAGCAAGTACAAGTAAATGGTGTCAATTCAATGGGTTTAAAAGTAAATGGGTGTACCACAAGGTTCGATATTGGGTCCTTTTCTCTTTTTAGTGTACATTAATAATCTATCCCACTTATTTAACAACCAACCGCAAATGGTGTTGTTTGCTGACGATACTTCTTTAATATTTAAGATAAACAGACGTGTCACAAATCTTGACGACGTCAATAACGCCCTATTGCTGGTCCATAATTGGTTTACCGCTAATAACTTAGTACTAAATGGGAAAAAAACTAAGTGCATAAAATTTTCTCTGCCAAATGTCAAAAGTAGTGATTGTGACATAATATTGAATCAAGAGAAACTAGAATTTGTCGATAAAACTGTTTTCTTGGGAATCACGCTCGACACAAGGCTACAATGGGGTCCTCATTTAACATCTCTTGCAGGACGGCTGAGTTCAGCAGCATATGCTCTTAGAAAAATCTGTCAGTTTACTGATGTAGATACCGCGAGGCTAGTCTATTTTAGTTATTTTCATAGTTATTATGTCATACGGTATTTTAATATGGGGACGGGCTGCAGACATTGAGTCTATATTTATTCTGCAGAAAAGAGCCATAAATGATAAGGTAAAATTTGTTATTTTAGAAAAACGATAATACTGAAATAATGGCTAATCGAATGCAGCGATTGGTAAAGAGGGTTTAGTTCCACCACCATTTTCTATACCCAATCCTAATTTA
This sequence comes from Eugnorisma glareosa, assembly GCA_947578425.1. Lineage (NCBI taxonomy): Eukaryota > Metazoa > Arthropoda > Insecta > Lepidoptera > Noctuidae > Eugnorisma > Eugnorisma glareosa. The sequence goes on along the minus strand of OX387967.1, from coordinate 8,416,516 downwards.
AATATAAGCGGTACGTATCTTTTCTAGATTGTTGGACAGAATAAATACATAATTTGGTTTGACTTACGATGATTTTTATATATCGATAAATACGAATCACCTTAATATCATACAGCATTTTTTGTAGCAGAAAAGTCATCGTTGAAGAAGGCTGATAATAATATTATAACTGAACCTGCATCGACCACTAACGATTCCGAAACAGTTTTACCATTAGCAGCGCAGCAGCGCATCGGGGATGTTTGCCGAAGCTCACGTGGATTGTTTCTACACAGTGATGCGGAAACGGTGCGCATCCCTGGTCCGTAGGGTGCGGGGCAGCGCCAACAGCATCCTGTCTATGATAGCAAGTAGGCTAGATTGTGTGTTTGTGAACCACTGCTGCAAGGTTTCAGCTGGGCCTGTTACCTTGCAGCAATGATGTCACAATCTGTAATCTATTTTGTTTGTAAGTGTATTACTAACATAGTTTGTAAGTATATTGTTACTAACACTATGAGTCTTGTTGCTTGAAATAAATGATTAATAATAATTACCTCCTTTAAATCACAATCCTTCAGATATAATCATGGTCTTCAATATTGCTAGCTGTCTCATCGAAATGTGACGCGATTTGTGTATCTATTTGTTGGTTCAGCATATTTTCAGTGTTATTTGTTTGAAATATCGTAGGTGACGATAATCTACTTCCAGCAATACCTATTCAACAATAAATAATCAAGGAGAAAAACAAGAAATGATTTTAATATTCAAATTAAATCAAACAGCTAAATATTATATCAATAATAACTATAATATTACCTTCATGAAATATTTCTTCATATTGTACAATATTTTCACCGATAGTTTGTTCAACAGCGATATCAGTATCAGGAATAGGAATCAAGTTTTCGTGCATACCAAGTGCATACCAAACAATACCTACCTACAAACTGGCCTTTTCTTTTTATAAAAAGCCCCGCGCTAAGCCAGTTCAAGGTCAAATGTTATTACCATGCGGTTGACGGTAACTATAAAGATGTAACGCAAGATTTCGTTCGAAGAATGAGATATTTTTATATTTCTCTCTTCATTTCAAACTAATTATAATAAAATAATTTTATATTTTATTTCACAGTCAACAACATAAATTCGTGCGACTGCCGCCATCGGTCGGCTATCTACAAAATATACCTACCTAACCTATATCTTAGGGTCAAACACATTTAGGTGCACACATTACGACGTCATAAAACTACGATGTTCAGGGTCAAACCTGGTTAAATAATATTTTCTAGCTAGGTCGGCCTTTTCGATCACCATGTGCATGATAGACAGCCCCGCGACCTCGTACCAATACTTGTGTTTTGGCCCTTAGACTGAATTTGCGTCTCGCTCAGTCGGTATCTACCCAGTGTGTAAGTAACGTGTGCTATAGTATATTTCACCAGCTTGGCAAATTGGCACTTACCTATATTTTTCGTGTGTATGTACACGCGAACACGCTACTATTCTTTGTCTGCTCAATGTAACGTAAAATTATGATGTGCTTGCATTTGGGTTGCATTTTGGTTGTTCTGCATTGTGCTGGTACAGGTGTACAGTCTGTTGTTCTTTGGATGTGGTACTATCGTATAATTAATTCGTTTAGGTAATTCCAACCGTCCGTTGCGGGAAATTCAAATAAAAAGTAATTAGCATTTTACTGTTTGGCCCAGATATAATTGAATGAATGATTGTGTATGTAGTGCAAATAATGTGCATTACAATTTCGTATGTGTTTATTTTGCTTATAAATAATCCCAATTTGAACATTTGATCGTAAAACAAAATATGCGTGTTATTTATTGTTACGATCAGTTTCAAATTGTGCTAATTCTCAAGAAAAAAATCACTAACGAAATTGAAACGTACATTATTTGCACCACTCACAAACTGAATTAACTGAAAATGTCATACATTTTCCCTTTTTAGGGTTCCGTACCTTTATATGAAAAAACAGAACACAGGATCACTCGGTTGTCTCACTGTCCGTCTGACACAGCCGATTTTGAACCGAATTTCTTCAAAAAGGAGGAGGTTCTCAATTCGGCTGTATTTTTTATTAGGTACATTTTGTAGATAGCCGACCGACGGCGACAGTCGCACGAATTCAAGTGGTTGACTGTGAAATAACATTATTTTATTATAATTAGTTCGGAATGAAGAGAGAAATATAAAAATATCTCATTCTTCAAATGAAATCTTGCGTTACATCTTTTGTAATAACATTTTGACCTTGAACTGGCCATTCATAAAAATAGGAGGCCAGTTTATAGGTAGGTATTGTTCCTATCCCATGCAGTCGATCATATAGTAGAAAATCGGCACTGATCTACATAGGTATAGATATTAATTAAGTTAAAACTTTCCTTTAAATTTTTTCTACACTCTGGCACTAAACAAGTTGAAGTGTTGTCATTTTTTTTTTTTCAAAATATCTGTATACTATATTTCTTTTCTTTCGCCCTATCTTGAACATTCCGTAATAATTAAAGTCTTAATAATTCGCGAACGTGTTCTGTTAGCGCGTGCGACTACCGCGAGAGTTGAGAAGACGACAAAAGAAATGGCAACAGCGCCGGGAGCGCGCGCCCCACGCGGCGCCTTGTAGTAAACGGCAACGTCCCATAAAATAACCAAAATATACCGTTAATTTTTACCACTATTTTGACAATAACATTAAAAATACCGTTAATTTTTAACACAATTTCTAACGTTATTATTTCGTTATGTTACTAAGTAACGCTACCAAATCGTACCGATATGCCAGGTATCTCTATGGAAATACCGTTACTTAACGTTACTTTTGATGTGAATTGGTAACGTTTTCAAGCCCTGCTTGTGACTGTTGTTTGATAACTTACAATTATTGGATGCTATACGATTTCCTTAATGTTTTATTTGAACGCTGTGAACGGTAGATAATTTTAACAATATATTGATGGTTGGTTTGAGACAGTAATTTTATTATTGGGAGGGTAAAAAACATTAATACACGAATAATCACCAGGCATCTGAATCGATGCAATCAGATTACAATACAATTGTTCACGATAGTAAAATTGGGGCTACTGTACTGCAGAACCCCCAATTCCCCACTACTCCTGGGCCAGCGGGTCTTCCAGAACGGCACTGCCAAAAATTATACAAACACAACATTAAAGTTACATATTATTATCTTAAAAATAAGATTTCCTGTTATAAAATTATACGTACGCCTGCACACCTCTTCCTCGCCCTCTCCCACGCCCTCGTCCTCGGGGACGCCCCCTCCCTCGTCCTGCTGGCGCCACTTCATCTTGGCTTCTAATATAAATTGCAACAAAAATAAATACAAGAAAAAAGAATAACCAAAACAAAAAATGATAATTCAGTATACTCACAGTCATTCACCACCTGGCATCCAATCCAAATCCAAATCTTGAGACCTAAAACAGAAACTTGACATAGATTCCATACTTTATTGAGACCTTAAATACAAACAAGACATAGATACTTACCATAGTTTATTTTCAAAGAAAACAATACCCGTATCATGGTCTGCGATGAAAAAGTTTTAAGAATAATTTCAGGTCAAGCGTTAACTGTTGTGTAAGCATTACACATGCCTCCATGCCATGCCATGGGCTGTGATGAAAAAGTTATTATTTCAAGGGACGTCACAAAGCAGGAGTAATGTCTGTGTGGGAAAGAGACAGAGCTATACAGGTCGTCTAGCGCCATCTCTTTCCCACACTGAAATTTCTCCTGGTTGACGTCAAAAACGTCACCAGGTCAAACAGGTTGGTGATATGCATTGTGTAAGCATTTAAAAACATTGCTTCCATTCCCAAAAGCATTTAAAGATGTAAAACAACCAAAAATACACCAAATAGGAAATAAAATGAATTATTCTGCAACGAAAAACTCATAACCCTCCTTTTTGGTTCGCCGGTCAGGCAAACCAAAAAAGATGTTTGTACTCGCCCTTCTTAGTGGTCCATATCGTGAATGTTACACCTCGATAGCGACTTGAACAAAATTGCCTGTTGAACGTAATTTTCATCACTTTAAATATTACATGATTACGTTGTATTTCACTGTATAAGTGGTTGGAAATACTAATAATGATCTAATTTCCATATTACGAGCAATATAACATCAATTGTCGCAATAAATCACACTTTTTTTCTTACGAAAACGACCACGGTCAACCCAAGCTCAACATGGCGTCACTCCGATTTTTGTTCAATTTTGATTTTATCGTTTCAACAGACGTTGAACCTAAGACATTTATATATATTCGCAAAGCTAGAATCTTGAGGTTTATTTTGATACCATACACAATATACATCGGGCTTAAACAAAATTATACTCACATTTTTAACTTCCAGTGTCCCTCCGACGCGTGCAAATTTTAAAATTCGAAAGGACCGATGACATTATGATTTCATATTCAACGACTGTCAAACGTTTTGGATACGAGTTTTTTGGCATTTGATGCGGAATTTAACTATCTACACATTAGTACCAATTATGGCCACCGAAACTATTTTACGGTTTTGTAAAACGCATTTTTTTGGAACAACTTCGACTGGCTTCGATCGCGGCGGGACGGTTGATTGTTAAATACGTCGGCTTCGCTTGGAGCCCGGACCTACTGTACTGTCACATTATATGAATTTAAATCCTGCTTAGCGCTAAAACAAAGTTGCTGCACAACATCAAAGCAGACCTACCCTATTTAATTTAAATCACACAGAACATCCAACAAAATAGTAGTGGATAGGCAGTAGAATTACTGATAAATTTTTATCAGTAATTCAATTGCATGATTTAATATTTTCTTGTAGAAAAAATCATATGCATGTAATTATAGCCCTAGGATGTGTTAAAAATATTTAAAAAAATCTTTCGACCTTTTTAAGTATTTATTAAAAACCATACCCCTTACGCTGTGGGTACTTACAACGCAGTGAAGCTCCAAGTTGTGGCCAATGATCAACACAATCTCTTCTTATGTCCTTTGGAGGAGCAACAACTGCTGATCTCCTCTTCCTTTTCGCCTGTATTTCGTTTTCTAGAGAACTGGTACTGGGACGACCTCTTTTAACCTCTGTGTCAGTTCCTATTCTGCACAACACTTGTGCTCATTCATTTCTAAAGTTGCCCATTGAAAGTATATCCTTTTTTGGTATTCTATTTGCTGCGTTTTTTTTGTTCAAGATCCAAGAATAGATCAAGTAGATGAAAAAATATACAATCTACTATTGCACCGTTACTACAAAATTCTATTCTATTTTTTTCTATGGCAAAGAAAGCCGATGTCGACCATTCTGCCAATGTCAAAAGTGAATTGGAAAAGCAAGTGTGTATTCATAAAAAAAAAGGAAATTATAAAATTCTTGAACGATACATTGAATTTAAAACTACAAAATTATCAGTCACCAAGTAACCAAATCGTGATTGTCATTTTTGACATTGACGTTTGTTTTTTTACGTAGTTACGTTCCGTTTCAACTATACATATTTCAAGAAATTGTCAGACGCAAAAATATCAACACCGCCCACGGCGTGTGTGCTTTTTTAACCTGTGAACCATTTGATGGAAATTTCCATCAAGATGCAATGAAGAGTGAGCTTATTGACTTTTCCCTTAAAATAAATTGCTTTTAAAGAGAGACCGACAAACTGGGACGTTAAACAATGTATGTATGCTTTCTTAACTTTAACAAATAATTTTATTAGAAATAAAAATAAGTCGCAATCATAGTTGTTTTATTCAAAAAGATATATCTGGTACATCTATGTATCAATTCTTGTTAGAATTAGCACTTATGTCAGACGATCTCTGAGAAGCGTGACTTGACAAATACAAATTTAGCCTTTGTTTCTTCGTGAGGAGTGTTAACAGAAAGTGAGACGATTTAATTGTCAAGTAGCGGTATTCAGACATTGTGAATATGGCCATAAGGTACGGCCACATCTAGGCCATATGCTGGTTCATATTCGGCCATATCTAGGCAATACATATATATACAATGTGTAACAGAATAAACGCACAACCTCTTACGGGGTCATTGTACTCATAATTATGAATAACTTTCACTATGGGACCAACACTGAAATCGCGAAAAAAGTCGACTGCCCTATACATTTCTGTGCGCATAATTCGATAAAATGTACTGAACAGCTGTTTTTTTTTTCGCGATTTCGGGATTGGTCCCATAGTGAAAGTTGTTCATAATGATGAGTACAATGACCCCTTAAGAGGTTGTGCGTTTATTCTGTTACACATTGTATATATATATATATATATATATATATATATATCGCCTCGATGTGGCCGTACCTTTAGTGTCTATTTAATTATTTTATGATCAGGCTATACGTTAGATAAAAATATTTCAGCCTCTCCATTACTGACAAAACCAGAGATAGAAATATTTTTAGTTGACGGATGGCGTTGCGTTACTCAAGGATAGCGAAATAGGCGGTTGGAGTGTGTAGCCTTACGTCCTGGCCACAGCTACTGGCGGCGCGGTGCGCGGTGCGGCGAGCGGCGCGGCGGGCGGCGCGACTTGCGGTGGTAAGCCACAGCTCGATAGCTGCGACCGCGGCGGCGGCGGCGGTGGACGTATTTAGAGAACGGCTAACTATTAAAATGGCCCTATCAAAAGTGGCACGGTATTTAAATTGTTGTCGTCCCACAATTTTTATAACATGTTTTGATATCCATATTACTGGGGGCCTAAAATGGAAGCTTTATCAGAATCATAATACGAATCACGGTAAAGATTTAAAACTCTTAAAATGGACTTTGTGGTCATAACCATAAAGACCATTTTAAGAATTTCAAATTTTTAACGTGATTCATATTATGATTCTGATAAAGCTTCCATTTTAGGCCCCCTGATCTACTCAGTATGTCACTAATAAATTGTTCAGTATCCATTATTTATATAAGCTCAACGCCCGATAAAAACAAAATTATTTGTTTCGATCGTGCGATGTTGAATACGTCCACCGCTGCCGCCGCGCGCGCCGCTCTGAGCTGTGGCCTCCTCGATACTCGCTAGTACATTTGTTTCAATCGCACGCCGCGCAGCCCGTCGCCGCCGCGTACCGCGCGGCGCTCACCGCGCCGCAGGTCGCGCCGCAATCCGCGCCGCCGGTAGCTGTGGCTTACTTCATACATTGTCTACCATTTGTTTTCGCCGCTCACCGCTTGCCGCGCCGCACGCCGCGCCGCAATCCGCGCCGCGCTCGGCTGTGGCCAGAAGGTTAGGGGCACTATGGCACGAGGTTTAATTTTTTGCTGGTCAGACATAATGTAGGTGTCAGTTCTCACATTTTGCTGGATTATTGGATCCAATGTGGCCCTATGTTTATTGGTTATTAGCCCCACGTGAATTTTTTTGGTTAGTCGGCTTATGCAACCGAAGGACCACGTTTGCGGTTGTAATAATCGACCCCTGTGGTATTTGTTAGTAAAAAGGTAGGTTTCGTCAACCTCCACTATGTCGTTATCCCCGCCGATCATATCGCGGTCATGAGGTTCGGCCACCTCGCAGACCTCGCGTAGGTATTGAAAAGGATGAATGGCCGTTTTGCGTGTCACCCCTACGTCTACGTGACACTTTGTCTTTCCTGTAGAAGTACAGCAACAGCCTGAGTGTGTTTAAAATTGACACATTGCTGCGTTCCAAAAAGGTCCCCTTTAAATTAAAGGAGCTCCGGCCCATCTCGTAACTCCCATTTCGACAACTAAACAAAATAGAATCACAAAAGTCCCCTTTCGTAAATACTTTGATCTTCATACATTGAATCCCATTTCGTAACTATTTTGATCTTCATACATTGAATCCCATTTGGTAAAGTTTTTGTTTGGCAAGTACAGTTAGCACTCAGGAGAAGTTTTAAGAAAAATCACAATTACTGTTCGGTATTATTTATTTATTTCTAACTTATCGTAAATACGATTTGGTTAAATTATTAATACTGCGACTATTAGTAATAATACTAATGTAGAGGTGACCTTAAATGAGTATAGCAGTGCTATACATGTTTACAAACATTGTACTGAGGAGGATCCATGTGTCACCGCGGAAAATTCACAATTAGGGTGTAGTAGTGATAGGGTCTTGTTGTCTGGGGATGGCACCGGAGTCTATGGCCTCACTCCAGATATTAATAGTAATTTAAACTAGGAAGTGAGACAACAGAAGGTACCATTAACAATATTGTTAATCCTACCAACAGCAAGGTACCTTATTTATTTATTTAACAATTTATGTACACACTAAATACAGAAAAGAAAAAAGGAACAGAAAATAGTACAAAGGTGATGCTTATTTCTAAAGAAATCTCTTCCAGCATACCTGCGAAAGGAGAATTTAAAAAAGAGATGTAGACACAGTGTGTAAAAGAAGAAAAGAAAATGGAATACAAAACATAAAGCAGACCTATTTAAATATAATACCTCCTCATACCATATAAGAATATACTAACATTCTTATAAATACAAACATATAAAAATACTATAAATACTATAAAATAACTAATAATACATACTAATTTATGCAACTATGACGAAATGGAAAGATAATGTTCTTTCACTCTTCACTTGAAAACTGTAACAGTTTGGCAGTACCTTCTTGCACTCAATTAGTTAGTAAAAAAGGGCCTCAGCAGAAAACCTTAAAATTATTCCTCCAAAATACCCAAGGCAGTTCTTCCAAATTATTAGAAATTGAATTGAAAATGTTAAGGTCAATACACCAGCGTTTCTTAAAGGTAAAAATCAATTACCTGGATTGACTGTACTTCATGATAGGGAACTAGCAAGCAAAAGGGTTCACATTGAAAGATTAATTGGTCTAACTAAGACATATAAAATTTTAAAAAGTGATCTTGGTCATAGTTATGTTCAACTTGCTACAAAAATATTTTATATTTGTTTTATGTGCTGTTACTTCAGGGAAGGAAAAATGAATAAAAAAATCAAATGACAAAACGCTGTTTTATTGTTTCTCTCTTATATTGTAATTTTTGTACAAATACTTCTCCAAAATCATACCTTTATAACAACTATTAAAAAAGTCACTAAGCTTCTCCAACATTTCATTAATAAATTCACAATTTTTATCTACATGAATTTCTTTTAAATCCTTTATTGTATATACAATAAATAAACAGTATGGTCTTTGTGTACAGAATAACTGACCCTGTACCTGTGTGTAGTATGGATGTCTTTTCTTTAATGAAAACTCACCATTAATAAGTTCCAAGTAGGGAACATTTGTTGTACTAATGTCCTGGTATTTTGCACTATATGGACATTTGACTTCAATAGTGTAATCATCATTTAAAATTCCATCTGGTGATGCACCCAGAAAAGGGTGACTTTCAGATAAAAACAAACCACACTTTGTGACCTGTACATCATAAGTATCTTCAAATTTTTTGATTGCATAAGGCTCTTGCACTTGACCATACATAGTTGCTTGGGAATGAAACATTTTAGGTTCCATATTTTTTTCTGCTAAATGTGTTTTATTTATGGGTTTACAGTGGCATACATTATAAATTACACTGGCTGTTATATGGGTTTTCCTTATAGCATTCCACTCTTCACACTTACTTTGGAGCCTGGTACTGATTTCAATGTCCATGATCTTCTCAATATTAAGATTTGTAAGTAAAAGATTTTGAAGCATATGATCTTCTCCTGTGGTGTCACAATAAAATGAATGATCCCATTCTACAGCATATGTGTTAGCAGGAGGGATAGTTTGTTTTATTGGTGCAGTTGTGGGTCCAAAGTTTATGAGTAAATTTTTCACATAATCACAATATGAATCTGGTATGTCTGGTGTCTGGTTGTGGTGTGGTGTGGTGGTGTCTGGTATCTTTGATAGGATCAAAATTTATTTCTATCTTTCTCTTTCCAATTTTGTGGCACTCCATTGGAGAAGCATAAAAAGGTTTTGGCCTTTTAAATGTCATGAGCTGCTGTGTACATGCTTGGTATAAGGTGATGCACTTATTACGTACCATGTGTTCGATTCCTAACATCAAAATCAGAACATGTTTACAGAGTGCTTCCAATCCATGGCCAGCGGCACATTCACAGTGTGATTCTTCTATAGTACACGCATCTTCTGTCCAACGAATCTTCAGGTCTACGACGTACATAAGTCTTTTCATTGAGGCTCTGCATTGTCCTCGAATGTAAGTATAGGAACCCGATTCAGCTACCCGAGCTGTCACCAAATGACGACTCTCATACATTTGAGATACATTTTTCATACTCTTGCTGTATCTGCAAAAAAAAAACTATTGTTATTGTCGTCCTTTTTTCAGATTTAACTAAAATTGAGTTATAAAGGAGGAATTCTTTTTTTATATATAAAACAGTATGTTTAGGAACTGCTTAAGAATCGATTTATTGCTTACCGTTCAGCAAATGATTGTATATGATGTCTCGTAAAAGGTGGTAACTTTGTGCTGGCATTAATGTCTTTATAAAGCCCGTCAGCCGGAATTACCATCGTCTGTTCACTCTTCAGATATTCGGCAGTCCCTTCATCATTAATACCAAAGTTTTTATCATATGCTTCTAGTCCGTAATAACATAAAATTGGTATATTACTAATGTCAACAAAAAATGCCGATGAAACTTAATCAAAGATATTATCGTTTATTACTTACCTTGTAACAAACTCCGCTTTTTTACCACTTAGGGAAGCATTTTTTTTCTTTAATTCTACATTCAAATCAGCTACAGTCATTAGCGAATACATTTTTAGCGAATTTTTATGCAGTAAAGCTTATAACCTCCAAAGTTAAACTATAATGACAAAGCACCAGCGATGGTGGTGCCATCTTAGATTATGTTTGCCTGTGTCTCCCCATTAATGCCAGCTTAAATACAATTTGACCGAACCATTAGGACTTTTAATATTTACACCTTCACGGTCCAAATGATTTAAATCTTTTACAAGTTCACGAAAGATGGTCCCATTGCCAAAATACTTGTCAGTGTAATAAAAGTGTAGCATTGCAACAAATATATTTTCTAACGTAGCAGAGGACAGCGGTAGAAGACAAGCTATTTGATTCCGGCGTGACTTCCGCATTCAAAGTCGTCAAAGTAAAATAAACAACGGAATTATTACATCTTTTGATCCAAAATGTTCACGGATTTTATCTTTCCAAGAAATTGACTGTATTATATTCGAAATAAACGAGCTTGTTTCCAAATTTAATTCATGCATATACGAGTAGTCTGTTACAACACTAAACATCGCAGGTTTTAAAAAAAACTGTTTGAGAGCTTTTGCAGGCGCTACAATAACGCCAGTTCTTTTTTTAGGCATAGTTGAGTTTCTATGAGCTATGTTTATAGAATCATCGATAACAAAAGTTTGGTGGAAAACAAAATGTCCCATATCCTTCGAGTATTTAAAAGATTATGCTCTGTCATATTATTAAATGGATTCTTAAAATAATTTGGAAATTTCGTCCTGACTTGACTTTACAGACTTTTCAGCAAAGGGCAAAACTTGTTCAGATAAAATCGACCCAATTGGTTGGGTAACATGTTGTGTTATACGTACAAGAATATCATTGCCAGTGTTTCTATTCAGTTCACTATGACCGTGTTGCCAAGTCTTCTAAAGAGGTATTAAAAGTTTCTCTGTTAATATTATCTATTATACGTTTTTCGGGAAGAGTTAAGGTCTTAGCAAATGGAATTACGTTCACATGAATGTCACTTAGCGTAGAAGCAATATTTTGCATTTGAGGTTCTTCGGAGCAAAGTGTTTTCTGAAACTTTTAGCATTAGTACATTTTCTGCTACAATTATTTTGATGACAACAATAAGTGGAATCTGCTGATAAAGTGTGTATTTCTTACAAATGAAGAAAAAGTCCTTTGATAGTGTCAAACTGACTGACACAAGAAAAACAACGCCACATTGTACAAAAGAACTGATAGCTTCGTTAAAGTCACTAATATATCTGTAGGAGTTTACTTCTGCAATTGTTTTATAAAATTTGAGACTTGACCGAATTTTTTATCGCAATTTAGTTGGATTTCGTAAAAGTATTGTTGAATAAACAACCATACTTGTTCGTATTCCTTGGGGTAGGAAAGATTCAAAATCATAAAGCATTTAAAGCAGACGTCGATTGCTTTTGGGACAGAATCAAAGCTGTACTTAATGTCATTTATACAGACGTAAAATACCTCTCCTACGCTTATATAGATAGTAGGTTGACAGGTTAACCCCTTTTTGTCGTATGCTTTTCTTCGGTTTACTAGCTCCTCTTCGATGTCAGCATAATTCTAAAACCAAATTATAAAGGTAAGTTAACGTGAAACCAAATATTATCTGAACTATGTTTGCCTGAAGCTATTTTCATACAAACTGCAACCCCCGCTGTACCCCTGCAGGGGTTGAATTTCGGGAAATTCTTGCTTAGCATATCTTAATAAGATACAAGGACCTTATAATATAAGGAACAGCACAGAAATTTGAAGGGTTTGTCCTAAGAAAGGACCTAAGGTAATATAGTTTTTGGACCTTATCAATGACAATATAAGACCTTATCAATACACAAAGACAGGTCGTCTTTGTGTATTGGCAAGAAACATGTTAATGAATGGCGTGTACTCACAGTATTTTCCTGAAAAGATTTGCACTTGGATTGCAGGTAACTTTGCCTTAAAAGCTGGTTGGTTATCTACATTTGGTAAGGATTTACTGAGTATCGCCTCATTGACCACAGTTAGAATATGGAAATACTTTGCTTCACACTCCTCGACATTTTCAGTGTCATTCTCATCTATTGCGAGAATCTTTTTATTGTATGATTCGGATTCGGAAAACAATTCAGTAATTCTAGTTCTTTTTGCTTGCAATATAGTAACACTACTGAGTTTCACATCCTCGCTGTTTGAAACGAATTGATACAGTCGAGAAATTGAGGCCTTATTATAGCCACGTGAGGCTTTCATTGCCTTTAACGTAGTCTCATCCAGATTTTACACTTTATCAATTGTTTATCACTACACTTACGACTAATACTAGTTTTAGTAATACTTGTACACCACACCGTAAACTGCCTATAATAATGTATGCTTATTAATAAGTATTACAGCAATTATAACTTTAAACTTAAATACGTAGTTACAAGTAGAACAAAGAAAAATGACGGATGGCGTCTTGTAGTAGAAAAACTTTTCTTGCGCAGTGATTGAAGAATCGAACGAAACGAACGAAGTTTGACGTTTGAATTGCTTCCGTGAAGAATAAGCTCAAGAACAACCTATTTCTTCTTCGTCTTTGTTCGTCTTCCTCGCTTCCTTCTGTTGTTGGTGTCATCTTCATCTTCAGACTCTGATTCGTCGTGGCGACGTCTGCGGCAGATCGGGTACCCTAGATCCATTAATTTCTTCTTTGTATCATCTGAAAGTTCTCCTAGCTCTGCTGCTGCGGTCTTGCGCACGTATTTGTCAATCAGAATGGTGTGGCGGGATGTATGTGTTTGGGAGATTTGGAAATTGTCCCCAATGATCTTGTTGACCTTTGCATAAGCTATAGCTGCGTAATAAAGGTCTGGGAAATGAACATGATGAAGGTCTTGATGGGCATTTACATCTCTAACTCGACTATAGGCCAACTTAGGGTCTGTGGACATTGCAGCATCCCATCTGGATTTGAGCTCCAATGCCTGATCCAGGACTGCAGGTATCTCTAAAGCCCGACAGTGGGACTTCACAAACTGGTCCATATATTGCACTGCCTTTAGGGAAGAGAATTCCCACACTAACTTTACTTGTGACAGCACCGCCCTCTCCGCTCCTGTCTTCTCCATCATAAGGACGCGGTCAACGACCTCCTGTCTTAGCTCCTCTCGACCTGTCACTATTTGGGTGAATCTACCCGCAAGAGTCAAGACTCCCGATAAGGACTCCGCCGGGACTAGGTCCAAGACCTTAGCGGATGCCAGCGCCGCCTTTCACCTCTTGGCGTATGCCGGGGTATTTTGTTTTGTTGCGTGATCGGCTTTGCCATGGTCATTAGCGATCTATTGCCAATACACCCTCCACACCCTCCTCACCGATCACAAGCCTCCTGAGAGGTGAGGACGGTTCGGCTACCAGGTTGCGCTGTGCGAGGCCCTGTTATACAAGTCACTTGGACTGGTGCTAGAAATGATAGCACCAGAGACAATATCAGATCGTCCGTGTATTTTATCTCTTCGGATACCATCTCCCCTCCCATTCTATGGCATTCCGACCAGTTCAAAATGTAAGAGTAAGTTTTCTGAGTGCTGAGACTCAAAACCCTATTAGAGGCGGGTACTGGTAAACCATAATGAGATTTTATATGATAGTTGTATGCATCTAGATGGCTGGAGGTCTGTTTGAGCAGTGTGTAGGTCACAAAAGATGAAAATATGAAAGGCCCTTTAAAACCCTTACATCCCTTTATTGATAAAGAGAATATGTTAAGAGCAGGTGGTAGAATTGATAACTCTGAAGTCTCATTTTCACAGAAACACCCTATTATTTGACCTAAACAATCTCGTGTTACTGATTTGATTATTTACAAGGAGCACATAAGATTATTGCATGCTGGACAAAAGTTATTGTTGGCTAGACTTAATGAAAAATATTGGATTGTAAATGATTACAAACGTTCTTTGTCTGCTGTATCTTTATTGCCTCTAGAAGAGTAAATGTTTTGAATAATGTTTTTATACTATAGTAAATAAGTTTTTTTTATGTTAGTTACTATGTTATTGGTTAACTGATTAGTATAATTCTATCTGTGGTGACTCTGTCTCACGTACTCATCCCTTGCATAGTTATTAAGACTGAATATTTTTCTATTTTAATTATTTTAGAAAGTTTAATTTTGTGTTTTCCCACGTTCCCACATCTGCAAAGCAATTTAAGTAATAGGTACTATTGTATTCTATAATTCTTTATAGTTATAAGTACTATTGTCTTTTAGAATACTTTATCTTTATTTAAGGTTCATTGTTCTGTTATTTTTAGTTATCGTTTATGGTACCCATTTGTATTTATATCAATCGTTTTGCCGCATCCTTTGTTTAGAAAACTGCACATGTGTGAAGGATGTTCCGAGCTTTGGGCGAGGCAGGCAGTCAGTCTCTAACTACGATCGTGCGAGGTCCTTTTTCTGACCCCAATCATTACTCGCCAAAGCTCGCCGTGATCTTGTCTGTCTAGTTGTAACTTTTCATATAGCCTTATCTAATTTTACATTTTAATGTCAAGTGTAAATGCTAGCTTTAGTTACGTGATATTTTTAATAAATTTAATCGTTACAACTTATTTTTGTATATTACTTGTTCACTCGGTCGCGAACCCGCACAGTGGTGACCCCGACGTGATCAAAGCAGTCATATAGCGTGAGTTCGTGACAGTGCGTAAAAAGTTTCGTGAGTGTTAAAGCAAATTACGCGTTAAAATGGAGAACGGTAATGGGTCGTATTGTAAGCTGTCGACACTCACACCAGACTGCCCAGATTTATGGTTCGTAATAGCAGAAAGGTCAATGGCCGAGTCTAGGGTGACAAACCCTGCAAACAAGTTAACATGCTGTTTACGCAGCATAGACAATTGTGTATTAAAAGACATACGAGACATTGTGCTGGAACAAACACCTGACGGGCGGGACGAATATGAATATTTAAAAGAGAGAATCATCCAACGCTTCACCGACTCGAAAAACGTGAGAATTACAAAGCTTCTCCAAGATCAAGAGATGAGTACGCCTTCCCAATATTTTCGTCACCTCAAGCATCAGTGTGGAAATTCAATCACTGATGACGCGCTGCGCGTAGTACGGGTCAAAGGTTTACCCAAGCAAATGAGAGTTATAATGGCCACTCAAGAAGACGAAATATTATTTAATTTTATTTTTAATTTAATTTTATTTATATTAGAAACGCAACGAATACCAGAGTGTAGCGGCAGCTCAACCATTACAACCGATATTCGCCACGTTAAAGGTACAGACAATGTACCAGCTGACGTCCTATCGCGGATCGAAACACTCAATTCATGTATAAATTGGAAAGAGTTGGCAGTTTCTCAAAGCAGTGACATATCTTTGCAATCATTACTCAAAAATAATAATTCTTCCTTAAAGCTGAAGCAGAGATGGAGTTGATTCCGGAAAACTATGGAATGACGACAGGACCAACAGGACCTTAGTTCATTTTCGTCAACCGAAGTTTTGGACCCAGATGAATTCTTCGTAGGTGTCCTTAATCTACACCATGCCATGAGGAGGATACCATTTTGGAAGAGCAGGTGGTTACCGGGCCCCCCCTTAACCCATATCAAAATTATCAACAGCCCCAGCCTTTCCCACAGCCATCTTCAGCGCCTAGAAAAGGTAGATCGCAGAAGAACCGTGAACGCGATAACCAGCGCCGAGATGCATTCAGTGATCATGGTGCTCCAATTAAAGCAAAAGAACAGGAAATAAAAGATTTAATCAATAAGACTCTTTTCTTTGGATTTGATGAAGTACAAGAAGCTAGAACACGTCAGGAATTTACAGTTAGTACATGTGCCGTCACCATCCATTTCAACTAGATCAGTTGGATTCATAACTCAGAAATCATTTTCTAAGGCCTACGTATTGTACCGGAACATACCAGAATGTACACCGTGGGCATTTTACAGAATAACTCTTGCACAGATTGAGCTGAAGTTGTTGAATGCTACTACCAGCCAGGTTCTTACCCATAAACCACGAGTTGTATTATCGACCGCGGATGGAGAGTGTTTTTAAAGACCAAGTGCTTGGAGTGCCGGTGAATATGGCACCGATCGCCAATCTGATTCATGCAATTGGAAATTTTCAGTGTAGCGGAAAACGCTACTATGTTCGGCCAATAAATCATCCATATCTGGGATTACTTTTGAGCAACCTACGTCAAACCGTCATTGCTATGGCTAATGTCAACACTCCCGTGGCTCTAAGGCAAGCATTTCATGATGCGAATCCCCTTCCATATTCAGTACGGACAGCGCCCCCAGACGCTGATGGCCGCCGCCGTAGACTGCTTCTCAACCCGGGTCAGATCATGCCGCCGCAGTATGACGATGTAGATTTGGAGCACGATATTAACAACTATCAGAACTTCTTGTCCTTCTTGGAACGTAAGAAGTCTCCTATGCTGAGTGGACCGTGCACCATTGACTAAGAAGGACCAGGACAACGTCGACAGCTGGTGACGAACTACTGTGAGAGTTTGCGCAATCCGCCCATTGCAGATGGATGCAGATACTGTCTAACTTGTGTCGACCGTTTTTCGCGCTGGCCTGAAGCCATACCTCTAGAAAACCAAGAAGCTGAAACCGTTGCTCGTGCATTTTACACTCACTGGATATCACGCTTCGGCGTTCCCTTACGTGTTACTACAGATTAAGGCAGACAGTTTGAATCGCACCTATTTAGGAATCTCCATACCCTATTAGGAACCAAACATCTTCGTACTACTGCGTACCACCCATCTGCCAATGGAACATGGTAGAACGTCTGCACAGGAAACTCAAAGCCGCAGTAAAATGTCACTTACCAACTGATAATTGGGTACGCATCTTACCAACAGTAATGTTAGGTATTGGGTCAGCCTGGAAGAAAGATCTTCAAGCTACCCCAGCTGAAATGTTATACGGTCAAGGTATTAGACTGCCGGGTGAGTTTTTAGCACCTTCTGTAAATAGTAGTATCTTAGTGGTGCCAGACTTTGCTCAAGAACTTCGATCTCAATTCAATTCTTTAAAACCAGTAAATGGCTCTGCACATGGTGATAGAAAGAGCTTCATTTTCAAAGACTTGCCAGTCATGTCTTCTTGCGCAATGACACTGTTAAAGCTCCTTTCGTACAGACTTACGATGGGCCTTACCAAGTCATCACAAGGAATGACAAAACATTTGTCATTCGAATTAAGGACCGTGACGTTACAGTCACAATTGATAGGTTAAAACGGGCTTATATACTGTCAGAAAATCAATTTGCGCCTAGCGAGAATATCACAACTTATATTGTGAATCAAAATTATCACCAAACCACTGCTTCCGATCAGCTACTAAGGGCCGATAGTAACACACAACAACAGCGACAGCATATTCCTCGCCGTTCTGGTAGGCGAGTTAAATTTCCTGATTACTATCAGGCAAGTTTTTCGTGATCTTTATCACGGTTAGGGGGGTACTGTGGCGACTCTGTCTCACGTACTCATCCCCTGCATAGTTATTAAGAATGTAATATTTTTCTATTGTAATTATTTTAGAAAGTTTAATTTTGTGTTTTCCCACGTTCCCACATCTGCAAAGCAATTTAAGTAATAGGTATTATTGTATTCTATAATTCTTTATAGTTATAGGTACTATTGTCTTTTAGAATTCTTTATCTTTATTAAGGTTCATTGATTTCGTATTTCGAGGGTCGTTGCTTTAGAGGCCTTTTCATAATATTCTAATTTTTGTTCCAAGAAAGAAATTTGTTTTTTTGATGTTTTGTTTTGTTGTTGGAGTTGCTCAATCTTCATTAATGATTCATCATATTTTACATTCACAAATTCAACTGACTGCTTTAGTTCAGAGTGTAATTCCTTGATCACGTGTAGTGACTGATTCAGAAGATCAAATTTCTGGTTCTGTTGATCTTGAAATGAAGTAAACAGTAACTTCATTTGTAACGTAAAATTTTTGATACATTCGGCATGTTCGTGATCGTGTCTTCGTTTGAACCTTCCAGTAACATTCACCTCTTCTTCAACATTATCGGGGAGATTTAATGCCGAGTCCGAATATGATTGCGACTTATTTAATTCGACAAAGTTTGGAGGTGTCCGCTGCACTTCCATTTTGGTATTCTTATATTGATAGAAAACCAGAATCAACAATTTAAAGTTTCACAAAAAGTGCTGCGGCAACCAAGGCTCGAACCACCGCCACGGTGTGTCTCAGTTGAGGTATTTCATACGAGACCAGCCGATACTTAATTTACAAGTGTGAAATAATGGCGCACTTGGAGCAACGTTCGTGTACTTGTTCTAGTGGATGTGCGACGTTTTTTCGCAGGGTCCAAAGGTCAGTTCTTTGTTTAATTGACAATCACATGCCACATGTTTGTTTCTTTAGAAATATACACTTTTTAGTTTTATTTACTTAATAAACACTGTTCAATAGATTTCAGAGTAAGGTTTTATTTATCACAAATACTTAATCTGCGAGTTTTTGCCGGTTTATACTTTATATGCAGTGTTTTCGTCCAAGTAGACACTTGCTAGGCGCTGTTTTAAAAAGTTAAGTTTTTAGCTTTCACTTGACGAGTAAGACTTTGTCCACACTTGCACAGTTTCCTGGATGACTTATGAGAAATTTAGTCCTTTTTTCACTGTAAAATACTGCCGCTTTAATTTAATACAACAAAAAAGATACGGAGCTAATGTTCGCGTGCGCGCCGGTGGGCGGGAATGAAAGTGCATACTAAAAGCGGCGAACGATTAGCAATCGGTTTTTAGATAATACTGATTTTTTAGGCAATAAGCGATTGATCGCGCGATAATTGCGTATGGCCGCTATTGCTTCCAGAATTTCTTCAATTCTCGATGATGGATTGATCTACTAATTGCGAAATTCTTTCACAATATTCTTCCAAGGTAATCATACACTTTCTTTAAATTGAAAATCACTTGTGCTTTATGTTGCTCGGGAATCAGATTAAGCAGGTTGAACAGGTATGTAAGCTGCAGCTGTAGCTATCCCGGAATTTCACCAGAGATTATAGCGTGTGTATTTGAGTGAACTTGCCATGTTTTATTGACGATACATGGTCAATGTTAGTTTTGTACAACAAGTCTCGAACAAAGTTCTGTTATGACAACTTGTGTCATTTCGCCGCGTGGCAACTTTTCCAATGTTCGAAGCGGTTAATAACGACCTACGCAACTCTAGCCACTCGCTGCTTTCACTTTGTAAAACGGTTGCCCGTTCTATTACATTTCTTTCCTCATCAGTTTTTTTTTAAACTTACAAAATTTTCTTTAAGCTTATTAAAAACATCTATTGGAAGTCTGGCTTAGTGCAGTTTTGACCATAATTGTGGTCTGGTTTTGATTTTTCTAGGTAGCCTCGATTTATTGATTTCCTATTTTGCTTTTTTTTTTTTTTATTACTTATGTCTTTTGCTTTCCAGCCGTTTTATTTTGCCTGGAGGGCTGCCGCCTTTATTAATTGATTTATATAGCTGAGAAATGGTTTTCTTTTTAAAAAAAAAAAACTCTTAATAGCTACGGCAGCGGCATGACATCTAGTTTGATAAGATTTTTTTTAATGAAAAATTTATTATTTTGCCACCAACCAACTTAGCCACCACGCTATGAAATCTTTCAACCACGTTTCTATCATCGCACGCACGCACGCATGCTGCATGCCCTGCAACATTTTGAATAACAAAGCATATTCTTCGCCATAAAGGTCTTAAAACAAAATCATTTGGCAGGTTCGTTTTGCCGATACTATCACACATTTATGATCGGCACTTAGTATGGTCCCCGAAGCCATGGAGGTGGCTAATAAATAAGTCGTCAAACAAAAGTTGAACATCTGAGTTGGATTTGTTTTTTAATTAATTTGCAACTAGTAGATCTTGTTCGTAGTACAGCTCTTTTTGTTATGAATTTGCGGTATTTTATGTTGTATTTAGTATCTGTGGTGAGTGCTTCTAATTTATTGCAAAAAATCCTTTAAATGTCGTTCCGACATTCAATTTTTTCAACAGTCACGTCAGAATACGGGCGAGCCTGTAATATTTTGGAGTAGGTGCTAGCATACCATCGGATATGAGTCCGTAAATTAAATTGTACATTCTTATGGATTCTTTGAATCTTTCCACAATTATATCACTCCCCATATTTGTGGACGGCCTACTGTAATTTTTAAAACCATTTGTGTTCTGATGGATCAACATTTTGGTTTTCCGCACGGGCACAGATCAAAATTCGTCTCTTGAAAAAAAAAACTATCATTATGTTCATTTTTAAATTGCCTATCCATTAGTATAAATCAAAATGTGTTAATGCATGTTATAAATCATTATTTCTCATTTCTGTGGTTTCGTTGTGATTAATTAAACATTGTTACTTAAAAAAAAAACTACCATTTTGGAGTCAAGAATATTTAGAAATTTACCGCCCCCGCCCTTCCTTCGTAGTTAGTATCGTCGCGCGTTTCCCTGTATTTGGTCACTCACGCACAACCTAATCACGTGCTAAAAATGAGTCGGCAATACGTGTTCTCCAACGTGGAGTATTGGGCAAATGTGGATTTTTATGGGATGGCGCACCATAACCTAGAAGAGGCTAGACGATTGTATGCTCAGCCGGAACACCTGAACTCACTGCGCGCACGTGGAATCACAGACCCTCAAGTTCCCTTCACCTCCACCATCCTAGCTGTAACCCAGCGCCTCCTCGATCATGGAAAGTTTCGAGCACCCACACACGCGCAGGGCCGCGATAGACTATACGCGGTAGACATTTTTTTTTTTTTTTTTTTTTTATTTATTTATTTTATAAAAAACATGTTCAAACACACTTAAAAAAGGCACACAAATAGACCCCTGGGGTCTGTCTTAGCATGCCATGGCCTGAGATTTGATCAACGCGCTATTGACAGTTAGTTATAATCGACTTGATGTAATGTTCTTTCAGCTTACGCTTTATGTTTTTACTATTCATGGAGTCTCTGATGTCTACAGGTATTTGGTTTAGTAAATTGGGTATTACGAACGAAGCGGTACGCCTACCATAGAAGTTATTTTTGCGTGGCACTTGAAGTGATTTTGATTTGGCTTGTCGTGTATTCACGTCATATTTAACCGGAATTTGGATATCACTGTTATCATAATGTTCTAAGAGAAACAGATACTCAGCGCGCTCTTGAATAGGTAATACCTTGCAATGTTTAAATAACCCTGTGTAATTGTCTCGGTATTTATTTTTTACATATTTTGGAACTACAAGTTTCAGCAAACGTGCTTGCAAATTATGTATTTTGTCTAGGTAAGTTTTAAATGTGCGTCCATAACTGGTGAGTCCATATGAGATTATCGACTCAGCAAGAGCTGTGTACATTTGAAGGAGGATTCTGTACGGTATATTGCGCTTTATAATTGAAAACTTGGTGAGTATCGCACGTAACTTGCCGCAGACAGATTCCACCTGGTAACTCCAGTTGAATCGGTTATCAATTATTAATCCCAGATAGGTATGATATGGAACTTGCTCTATAGGCGGGCAGTGGCAGTCTGGTGCGTTTTTATGCAGACAGTCATGACTATGAGCTATGATTTGAAAAGGATAGTAAGTATTTATGTGACTTGAATGTACGTGTATTACTTTAGTTTTTTGTGGATTGAGAACAAGTCCCATATCATGGGCCCACTTAGTCATAGCAGTAAAATCTTTTTGCAAACATTCTGCGGCTAAATCAAGGTTTTTGTTAGCAGAGAGTATACAGGTGTCATCAGCGTATTGATAAAGGGAACATTGTGTTATAATATTTTCTAGGTCATTCACGTATGCCAGATAGTGAAGTGGACCAGACACTGAACCTTGGGCTGTGCCTTTCGTCACGTTTACAGGTCTGCTAAGGCTAGAACCAACTTTGACGTGAAAACTTCGACCACGAAGATATTCTTTACACCAGTCCAGTAAATTCCCTCTTATTCCCGAGTTTTCGAGTGTTTTTAATAGTGTTCTATGCCCGAGCGTGTCAAACGCCTTGCTGAAATCAATGAAGATGAGTATAACATGCTGCTTCTTATCTAGGTAGTTGTTGACTTCATCAGTAAAATTGGAAAGTAGTTGAGCTGTGGATTTTTTGCTTTGGAAGCCATACTGCGCCTTGGAAATTATGTCATTATCCCGATAAAAAGAGTGTATTTGGTCGCATATAAATTTTTCAACTATTTTATTTATGGCAGGCAATATTGTTACGGGTCTGTAATTTGACAGGTCATTGAATTTGCCTTTTTTGTGAATGGGCCTCACTATACCTGTTTTTAATTCTGATGGATATTTGCCTTGTTGAATGCTCGCATTAATTAACTTTACTATTGCATTAACAATTTTATCTCCTATCATTTTGATATCCATGATTCTTATGGAGTCATATCCAGCTGATTTATTAGTATTTAGGTTTTTAATGATTTTAATAATTTTAAGAGGTGTAGCTTTTTTAAAAAACATTGATTTATCTTGGGTTTTCATAAATTCGCGTTCATCCAGCAAGGGTCTGTCACACCTGGGCACCATATTAAACACACTGGTTTCCAATTCCATTGCAAAGTCATTAGCGATACTCAACTCATTATTTGATTCATTTAAAAAGGCGTTCGTTATCACCTCATCTACAGACTTCACTATTTTACCGGTAAGTTTATTTAAGATTTCCCACAGTTTTTTGGGATTATTTTTGTATCCCGCTATTTCTTCTCTGTAATAATTATTTCTATTAGTTACTATGACTTTATTAACTTTATTTCTAGTTTTATTGTATTCTAACTTGAGTATTTTATTATTTGGGTCATTTTTCCATTTTATAAATAGTTTGTCTCTTTTGGTACAACTTATCTTTATGTTATTGTTAACCCATTTCTCACAGTTTCTTTTGCTCGAGTTATTTATCTTTTTATTGTATTTACATTCATTGTAGCACTTTGTAAAGTTTTCTTTTATGTACTTATATATATCATTGGCACAGTTTAACTCATCTATCGTTTCCCAGTCAGTACAAGCTAAGAGTGTTTTTATTTTTTTATTATCAATAGACTCAATGAACCTTAGATCCCTACCTTTAGGCATAGACGCAAGCGTGACAATCGTCATGCGATGGTCCGCCAAGACAGTCCCCAAAGCAGCTGAGTAAAGGTCATCAAGGCGCGATCTCACGAAAATGTGGTCGATACAAGTTTTAGAGACTATATTACCTTTGCATTCGACTCGCGTGAAGTCTGAGATCGCACATTCGAGCCCGCACTCAGCAAGTTTACTCAAATAATAACTGTTTACATTATTGGTAGTTTTAAGGTCCATATTTATATCTCCTAATAAAATAAGATCGCTTTTCTTTACATAATCAACATTAATCATACTGGACAGCTCATTTACAAACAGGTGCTAGCTTTCTTTTGGTGGTCTATACACTGCACAGATATAAATATTATGATTTTCCTGCGTTTTCAATTTTCCTAGTATACATTCACAGTGACTAGTTTGTGTCTTTATCGGTTGAAACTTATGCTTATTATTAATATAGATAATAATCCCACCACCTTTTCTACTTTTACGTAAGATACTATATAGTGTAAATCCATCCAATTGATACATAGATACAATTTTTTCCGATATCCCCACTTCCGTGAGAACTACAATGTCAATTCGTGATTTAACCGAGATTAAACAGTTCATAAGATTAGCAAAATTTTTTATCAATGATCGAATATTAACATGTACAACATTTAAGTTATTTGTGTTTTTTGGTAGTTTACTAATGTAGGTCGGTAAATCAATGCAATCAAAGATTTCCTTAATATTACTAAATACAGCCATGATACTTATTAAAAAACATGAAAAAATAATTTGTGCTCGTTTTAATTTGACCTAATCTATTTATTTTTAAGAAGATTTTGTATGTCGTCTTCACATCTAATAATAATTATCTTGTCTTTTCCAGTACTGTCTACCTCTCCTTTCTTCACCAGTACTTTCCCATTTTGGAACCATATGTATTTAAAATCCTGTCGCAGTTGTTGTTTAGCCATCCACATAAGTTTTCTGTTTACTTGCGATAACGCGAATCGCACGTATATTTTTGCAGGCGCTTCATTACTAGATACGTTGGACAAAATATCAGCTGATGTCAAATTAAATTGCTTTGCGGAACGTATCCAACATTCCACATCCTTAGTATTCCCTAGTTCTAACTGAAGAACGCCTAGGTTCTGGTGCATGTTCGAGCGTTTTACGCTTTTTATCACAGACTTATCTATGCTCATTTTTTCGGCAATATTAGTTGAGATTTGCAACAGTTCTTCATTTTTTATATAAGGGATTCCGGTTATTTCAATAAAGTTGTTCAATTTTTCTTGGTCTGACTCGTTCAAGCGTTGTTCTAAGGAAGATATTTTGGTTTCGTAGTGGGTAATTTTATTGCAGAGATAGTTATTTTTATTTTCCATATCTTTCAGCTTTTGTTTCATCATTTTGATCGATTCCACAAAATCATCAATTTTACCAGTGCAAAATTCAATAGAAGACTGTAAGGGCTCCAGTTCTTTTTGAACTATTTTTTGAACCTCCTTAGAGATATTTACTAGCAATTGTTTCATATCTAACGGAAAGTTAAGTGATGATGAGGTTGTCTTTGAAGTTGGTTCGTCAACCTCATCGTCGTCCTCCTCTGGGACGATAAATGATTTCCTGACAGGAGTGTGTCGGTGACATTCACTGCAAGTCCATTCCAAAGTTTCCGAGTTACGAATAGCTTGTATTTGTTTTTGTGTGAGCCCGGTGCATGTTGTATTTGCATGCACTATTTTCCCACATTTGCAACATTCTAATCCTGGGCTTCTAGTCGTAATTGTTCTGTTACAATTATCGCACTTCGGCATGGTATTATTGTTGGTTCAATAATAGTTGGGTGAAAGAGATTCGTACGTACCCACAACGCCGCCGCCAAAAACGTATCGTCTCAGTAGTGAACGTCGCGACTAAAAGGTCTTAAGTTCTGTGCACAAGGCGTCGCTTACGCGTTTCCACACACACACGCTCGACGTTCTCACAAAACGAAGTTTTATTTATTGTTTCCTTTAAAGTTGTTTAAATCACCACAATGGAATAAGTTTAACACTTGATTTATAGTTAATGTTTTTCCAATTGTTGTATATTACAGATTCTACACAAAACTGCACTCAAGAGACTCGTAAAATATATTAGATTTCAATTAGGGACCTTGCCGTGTACACGGCCGGACGACTACCCTAACACGGCCGGACGACTACCAAATACACGGCCGGACGACTACAACATACTCGGCGTAATTGGAGGAAGACATACTGAAGTACTTCGAACGCGACCCACGTCGTAGTACCACAATGGCGGCCAGGCGATTCAATGTTAGGCAATATTACGTTTGGAAATTATTAAATACGAATGGATTACATCGTACCATTTTCGTCGACCGCATGTTATTTACGAAGGCGACTGGCCAAGGAGAATCGCATTATGCCAGTGGTTATTAAAAAATGACACTGCCAACATAGTCTGGACGGATGAATCGTTATTTACACGAGTGGGTCTGTATAACGTTCACAACGAACATTATTGGTCGTTTTTAAACCCGCACCTCATTCGCGAAGATAACCATCAGGTTAGGTTCAGCGTGAATGTTTGGGCAGGCATTATAAACGATC
The DNA here is from genome assembly GCA_947578425.1 of Eugnorisma glareosa. Lineage (NCBI taxonomy): Eukaryota > Metazoa > Arthropoda > Insecta > Lepidoptera > Noctuidae > Eugnorisma > Eugnorisma glareosa. The sequence goes on along the minus strand of OX387967.1, from coordinate 8,389,973 downwards.
AAATAATAGGGCCTATTTTTATTGAAGGTCACTTGACTGGTGGTTCTTATTTGGATATGCTGCAAACTATGATACCGGAGTAGCAATTCTCTTTAAAAGTCCACCAACGCCATCTGGAGCACCTTTGCCGTGACCGCATTCGCAATAATTCCAAACTACTTTGTTAATTGAAGAAATGTAGATCGAAAGTCGAGATATTATATAAAATATTGTTACGATATTGTCCAGAAGGACAATCAAAAACTATGTAAATATTTTGAACCAGAGGTACTGTTTTTTCTATTTCAGTCAAAATTGGAATCAGATGCCCACACTGCAGCAGCATCGTGTCGTAAAGATGTACTTATAGTACAAAAACTTGGGTTTTTGTCGTGTGACCTTCAATATTAAAATAAAGAACTGCAGTGTGTAGAGTAAACTGCTTTCTACTACCACCAAAATGTACCGACTGAATTTCAGAATTATATTTAGCACTGTAATTTTCGCTAAAATCCATATGTATAAGACAGTCATTCTCGGTCAAATTTTGCTTGATTTCTTTAATTGCATCGGTCTGATTACGAATGTTAGCACAATGATTAAGAAATGGCTGAAGATTAGTTTTTTATATAAGTTCCTTTCGCGGGCAACTTGATCTATTTTTTTTTGTAATCCCATGAGCTGGGAGTGTTTAGATTTTTGGTATCTACGGAATTTATGTTGCAAATCACGTTGAAATTTTAAAGTTGCAATGGAAGAGTCTGATGCTGGACTATCAGGACGTGATGTAGAATCTATGCTACTGATGTTTGGTGCTAGTTGCGGTGATCTTGGGGGTGACTGTTGTGGACTACTTGTGGCCAGAAAATTACAGCTAATTGCTACTAGTGTGCCAATCCGCAAATTTTCACTGCGACGTCGGTTTGATTTTAAAGATTCAAGACGCGAGCTACGTCTTGTTAGAGGGGTCATCGGCATGTTACCATTATGAGCTACTTGAGATAACCCAAAAGACGTGTAAGAAGCAAGTGCACTCACCAAGTTTTTCTTGCGAAGATTCCGAAGCTTAGTTAGTACTACCTAGTTAGGCACTACCTATGTTAACTGTATCTTCGAATGATGCGACTCATACAATAATAATCGAACTTCACTTCAAGAAGTTCGTTTGATCTCATATTGTATTTCGTCGCATCATTCTTCAGATACAGTTAACATAGGTAGATGTTGATGACTTTTTTCCCCATGAGCAAAGTGGGTTTATGCCAAATAAACATTTTAGTGAATCAAGTAGAAAACGTTTTATTTTATAACAAAAAATAATTATAGTATAATTCTAGCACATAATCATCGTAAGATCTTAACAAAATCAACCAATTTTTGTTGTGTAAATATCAAAAAACAGACAAATATCTGAAACTAAGAAACTTCTTATGTAACAATTAGATAATGAGTACTTGGATAAATATTACTTATCTAACAATTTAAATCATCTCAAAAACAGAACGAGCAAAGATTCCATCGTCCGTCACTGGGCGGTTATAGAATCTAGCAAACGTCATAGACGAGGCAGACCAACCCGCGGTCTTCCTAATGGTGTCAATGCAGACTCCAGCAGAGGCCGCCGCCGAGGTGGAGGCGTGACGCGTGCTATGCGCACTGAACACTTTGACGTCAACGACATTTTTAACATGTCCGTTACAAATATCTTTATTCCAGATAGAGAACTGTAGATGTTATTGATTTTAATAAGAGATAAGGTCTGGACGCGATGTGACGAACAAAAGGCCAACAAAACAGTTATTTTTTTAGTTAATTTCTAAAAATTCAGTGTACTGTTTGGATACCATCCGGAAATGAAATCTAGAACCAGTTTTGGGTCCCAGGTTGCAGTATATTTGGGGCCCGATGGCTTTTGTCTGTAAATACCTTTTAATATACGTTTTATTCGTTCATCTGATCCTACGTTATTCCCAAGGAGTAATGATAGGGCAGACCGATGACTATTAATAGACCCATATGCTGCTCCCTTATTGAACTGATCAACTATGAAGGCCATTACGGTGTAGCATACCCGTTTGAAATCCATTTTAATATTTGAGTATTTTTTGTAATTTTTACCCAGCAATTATAAAAATAATGGATTCTGCCTGCATGTGCAAACAGCAACACTCTTAATGATACACAATTTTATCTGACATATCGCGGGAAAGAGACTCACATTTGACGTTGACAATTATGAACCCTAGCCAGTGGCTGAGTAACATAGCTTAATTTCGTTGGATAATTTATCAAATCGGTAAGAGTCGTTTTTTTTCGTTTTACCTTAATGCGACGACATTTAGACATCTTATTTCTTAGAGTGTTAATATTCTGGTATAGGATACTCTTTGACTAGCTTCTCTTTTGCCTCCTTGGTCATTCCCTTTCGAAGAATAGGTAACCATAGCCGAGGTAAGGTTTCGTGAATTTTTGGGCTAAACTTTGGCCCTTCTTCAGTTGTTTCACCCAACGCGATAAGAATATCGGGGTCCAGGTCCGGCACTGGAGCCGGTTCTTGGTCGCAATCCTCTTTGCCCTCCTCGATATTTGAACAGTTTTGTTCGACAGCGGCTGCATCCAAGGGTTAGCGTTGTCGAGGTTTTCATTTTCTATAAAGCAACAATAACAATTGTTACTGTTTGAGTGTACTTAGAAAAATAAAACCAAACTTGCAAAAAATAGTTACCACACGTGGTGATAAAAGTATTTTATTTATGCCTAGTAACTCAAATTAGATGTTATTTGATTTGGTACAAAATCGTATATTGCCTTCGTGAGGATACGATCCACCGATCGATCGATCCACCTCCAGGCGATTTTGTTCTCGATTTTTGATACGTAATCATTTTTTACGATTGCGAAATACCATTGTATTTATTGCCGGGAGGTTAACCCACGGTTAACCTCCCGGCAATAAATCACATTCGTGATGACACACGATCAACTTCCAGGCGTAATAATCGAGACTTAGTTACAGTGGATACAACGGAATGAACACTTTACTAACCTGAAACTTTATCGGAGTCTTCTGATGATGACGAATAAATAATTCGTCTGAATTTCCGCTGCTCCTGTTCCATTCGTCGAATCTTGCGTTGACAACGCTTAATTTTTTCTTCGTTGCGTTTCGGCATAATGACGAAATATAAACGAAGTATTTTTCACTTTTTATTTGTAAGGCACGTGCGAACGCTGCCTCGCACAAGAAAGGAATGATGGCCGCCGTCAGCTATCGCCCCGTCATTGGGTCGGCCGGAAGGGCGGGCAGAAAAAAATAAAAAGACCTGAATTCGATTGAAAATCGATTCTCTAAACGTGCGAGTGCCTCGTGTAGGCTAAAGGCACTACCTATGTTAACTGTATCTGAAGAATGATGCGACGAAATACAATTTTAGATTTTAAGCTATGGAGCAGAATTAAGTGACCGTACTGTTTGGCTCGATGAAAGAGACATATGGTGTCTCTTACTTTATTCTTTCCAGCGCTTCTGCAATTGTTGACGATGCCATTCTCAATTGTTCTTACTAAAGAGGGTTCGTCGCAATATTGATATCCATGGTACCCAGTACATGGGTCGAAAATTCTATTTTGCAGTGGCAACGAACAAAAAAAAAAAGTGATCTGGAGTAGTTGAGAAGAGACGAGTTTAGCTAGTTTTAGTTCTTCGAACTGGAGAAGAATGAAATGCAAGATTAAAGTACAAGGCATAGCGACTTTGATATAATATGGTAACACTACATCAAATAAACTGTGGTATTAATCATCTGTGGTGAAACAATTAAAGCTATGTGTGTTTTCCGTTTATCTGAAAGAGCGTATTTTATTATGTTATGGGACTAGTCTGCCCAATTAGTTAGATTTTTAATCAGTTTAACAGTTGAAACACCTTTCATGATCGTTTAGCTTAAAAGAGCACTGTGAAAAATTTGTAGTTGCAGTGAAAGCCAATTGTAGAAAAACTAACCTAAAATGGCTGCCAGCTCGTTTCTTATGAACGTCCCAAAGTAGAAGGGGCGTGAGAATTATACCCACTCGCTGGTGGGCATTTGCTCTGGAAAATATGCATATTATTGAGGGCATGTCAGATTGCATTAAGCAGGAAATTACAGCAGCAGCTGCAGATTCCATCGCGAACGACTCAAAAGCAAAGGCAAAGTTTGTTTTAATTATTGATCCGTTGCTATATGTTCACTTCAAAAGTGCTACGAGTTCAATGGATTTGTGGAATAAATTGCAGACCATGTTTGATGATTCCGGATTTTCTAGAAGAATATCATTGCTGCGCACTTTGATATCGATTCTTCTAGATAATTGTGTTTGTTCATACAAAAGCTATGTCACGCAAATCATTGAGACGGCTCAGAAATTAACTGGTGCGGGTTTTGCAGTGAACGACGAGTGGATCGGCTTTTTATTATTTAGCAGGATTACCGGAAAAATATATATGATAATGGCAATTGAACATTCCGTGATCGCCATTACTGCTGAAGTAATTAAAACCAAGCTAATCGACATTGCGGGAAATGATTGTGAAGCAGGAAGTGCATTATGGAGTAAAGGGCAGTAGAATAGACATTCCAAAGTTGGCAACTCTGGCAATCAACATGGCGGAGGCAGCCCCACTACTAAACTCAAAAGTGACAAGTCGAAAATTAAATGTTATAAATGTAAGCAATTTTAGGCCAAAATAAAATTTATTGATATAAGTATTTTTTTTTAACCAAACAATGCATAAATTTAATTACCTACATGTTTACTTTTACGTAGACTATAAATATCCTCAAATAAAAAAAAAATACTACAACACAATTTTAATTAATTATGTTTTAAGAAGAAAAAGATGATCTATGTATATTATATTATAAATTAAGCAATTACTAGGAGCTTCATTTTGTCTTACTAATAAATCGTTGATTTTCCTGTAGTAAGTCGATGTGGTCCGGAAATTACGTTTTTTCGGCTGCTTGCTCATGTTTACAATTCATAAATACTTGAGAACCAGCTGCAGCTGGTCGATATTATTATGCTAATTTTGGTACATTTTTTTTTGGAACTATGACGAAACCTAACGAAACTTTGTGTACATAAACATTATTTCAGTAACAAAGTTGCCACACCGTTACAAAACAGTTAATCTTTGATCGTCTTGAGAACCAGCTGCAGCTGGTCGATATTATTATGCTAATTTTGGTACTTTTTTTTTTTTGGAACTATGACGTAACCTAACGAAACTTTGTGTACATAAACATTATTTCAGTAACAAAGTTGCCACACCGTTACAAAACAGTTAATCTTTGATCGTTCGCTTGTTGCAAACTCAACGCAATGTGTATAAAATAAAGTCGACACAAATCCGTACATATTGTGTTGACTCATCGACACAAAGAGTTACTGCAACACTTTCCGGTCAAACTGTGTAATCACTGTTGCAACACATGTAAACCAACCTGTAGTCGTCACAAATGCATACATATTTTGTCGACACAACGACTACAAAGAGTTACTGAAACACGTTCCGGTCAAACAGTGTAAACACTGATACACATATAAACCGAAATGCCCACAGTCGCATTGTTTCGAAACAATACCGGGACTTTATCAATTTGTTACTTACTCAAATATTTTGTGACCAAAAAATGCTATCTGGGAAGTAAATAGTAGGTAGGAACTAAGGCCTTAGCGGCTACTATAATAATATTATTTTGTATTTTTATTAAAGTCTAGCATTTTGCCCCGGCTTCGCATGGGTATCTTTTTTGTTACACGAAATCTACTAAATTGAAAGATATTACACTGGTGTTTATCGCGATTACCTCTTTTTATATATTTCCCTTTTAATCGCGATAACCACCCGTTTAATCCATAACAATGTAAACTGATCGTGTAACGGAGACAGATACGCTTTCATACATTCTTGGGCCTTACCCGTTTATAGATGAAAGTGGGGTAAATTATTAGCTTTTATACAGCGTGTAACAGAAAGGGTATAATCATATGAAATTCAGTGGTACGGACCATTAAACTGAACAACTTTCTCTATGGGACCACCATGGAAATCGTAAAAAAATAATCAGCTGTCCTATACAAAATTTCAATACCTACTCGACCCAAATGTATGGGACAGCTGATTATTTTTTTACGATTTCGATGGTGGCCCCATAGAGAAAGTTGTTCAGTTTGATGGTCCGTACCACAGTATTCCATATGATTATACCCTTTCTGTTACACGTTGTATTATCAAACCGTTACTGATAATTCTACGGATTTTTGCAATCCGAGAGCAGAGTTATCAGAGATTTAGTAATAGTGAGGTTGTGCAACAAGTTGGCAACAAACAGCTGATTTTTGAACTGAAATTGCTGTTTTGTTTTAATAGACAGTTGTTTACTATATTAACTGTAGTATTTATTGTATTGTATTGAGTGGGAGGGTATTAGAAAACTCACAAATAGATTAAAAGATAGGGGAAGTGATGTTTAAAAAAAATGCGTAAATAATAATTATCTTTTAATCATCTTCAATTATAATTAGGATGTCATCCAATAATTTTGCAGGTGGTACTTATTCATCTTGGTACCGAAATCCCAACAAGCTTGGAAAACATAGTCACTGCTGTTTACCTGAACGATGGGAAAAGTTTTTAAGAGTATTTAGTATGGAAAACAACATATATAGAAATTAGGAACACCTACTAGCAACGCTGAACTACTGTAGCTACAAGCATGATTTTTTACTGTAAGTTTCTTTTATAACGTAGCCGCCATTAACAGACGATTTTTTTTAAATTCCGCCGCTCAAACCCGTTGGTCCTTGTCTTGAATTTGCCCGTAAAATAAAATAAAAATATATATTAATAGGAACTCACGTTGATAGCTAAACTGTAAATCGTAAAGGGATTAATATTCAAATACTAAATATTAAAATAATAATTTCCTGCGGAATAGTATTATTTATGAGTTAAGTTATTTCTGAATGGCAACATAGATGACACTCATATAAACAATATGGTCGACACATTTTCGCGGTGAAGTCGTATTTTTGCGTTATCAAGTTCTTTTTACATTACTTAAGTGAAATCTTCCACTATAAATATAGAATAGTAGTGAAATTAGGGGTTCGCAATGGAATTTAATATTTCAGGTAAGATCTTACAACATTTACAAATTACCACTATGGTGACAATGTTCTTGATTTATAAACGGGGATCATGGAAATAAAAATCACTTTGAAGCTAAAGTATTACTTTGTAGTCGTACGTAGTAATCAAAATAGGACATGAGATTTTTTCAGTTTTTATTATTTTCTAGCATATCAGCAGTAAACCTCACTAATTTCTGTGTCATCGTAACCCCATACTGGGTAAGTGTTGAACAGCTAATCACGTTTTATATTTTGTGTACCTTACTAGTTAGGTCGACTTAGGATGTGTGCCTACTCTCTCTCACCTTTTTGCTAAGCTCATTTGAAAATAAGAGGGGCCTGCGGCTTCGCCTGAGTGGAGTTCGGTAATGTTTCACGGGATCGTACAACCGGGATAAAAAGTATATATCCTGTGCTAATCCAGGTTGTAAACTATCTGTGTGCCAAATTCACATTCATCCATCTAAATATTGGATACCCTATTAGAAATCTCTCGCTCGGCACGCTTTTGATTCGCATGTCATCATTCCAGTTTGTATATAAGTTCATTGGGGAGCGACAGCTCCCAAGCTGACAGCGGACAAGCTGTCAGCTGTCAGCACAGATTAAAAATTATGAATAAAATACAGGGTGTAACAGGACCCTTCACGAAGTCGTCAACCAAGCATTATGTACTATCGCGGACACTCCCGCCTGATCACCACTAAGCTCATTTTTGCTTGCAGTCAAAACATTGAAGCGCTCTCTGGCCCCGCCCCGTTGTCTTTGAATAGAAATAATGAAAGAAAGACAATACCGACCGACCGAGCGCACTGACGGCGCACGCCGAGCGAGATGTATTGTTATTTTCAAACTAGAATTATTAGAAAAAAAATCCTTACTTGAAATCGGCTTACGTTACTCATTATGTTGGTGCGTGTGTCGGTTTCGAAAAATGAAATTTGAAATAATCTGACTTTAGCGGGTGAAAAGCTGTTGATCTAGCTATATCTCATCTCTTAAACTAAGTAGAACCTTGATTTGTTAAATCCTATTATCAGTTGGGTATTAGTTAAAAAGTAAAATACTGTTTATAGGTTTATAAATTTTATTACCAAAAGTAAATACATACAACAAAACAGAGATTTTCATAAAATATTTATTGGGTCCATTAAAGGAATGATACAGTAAATAGGTTAAACACAAATTCAAATAACAAGTAATAGAGTCAACTTAAAATAGTTTAACAGTTTAATCAAATAAAAACATCCCTTCCTGTGACCTTATTACTTACAAGCAACAGTTTTTATAAACAATAGTTATTCCATTCATGATTTTTTACAAAATTACGATTTACTGTCGGTGGTAAATTTAAATACAAAACACGATTTTGAAATAAAAACTCTGATAATAAACAAATATGCGAAATAATTGGCTTTTTGCTCGTTCTTATTAAAAAAGGAAATATTTTTAAAATAATTAAGTAATCAAAAATATCTGCAGATGAAAGCAGCCACAAAGGACAGTACTTAAACATAAACATTTTGCAATATATGCGAAAACAACAAAATTATTTGAAATTATCCATTAAAAAAAAACAATAATAAAAAGACAACAATAGACAAAAACTTCACTAGAATTAAATTAACAGTCGATAAATATATTTTTTCTATTACTTACTAAATATTACTAAATATTAATATTACTAAATATTAATATTACAAAATATTATTAATATTACTAAATATTACAAATGAGGACAGTGGGCATAAATGGGTTAATAACAAGGTTAGAATATAATTAGTCTCTCACTTATTCCCGTAAGAAGTAGCTCCATTTAAAAGAGAATTTCGGTCAACTTTAACTATAATTATGTATATTTTTTAAGTTAATACTGATATTTATATCTACAGTGGTAAGCATTGTTTCTTTAAAACCAATCTAAGAAATTGAAACAGGTAGTGCGTGAGTAAGCGAGATAGTATTCGAGTTCGCCCGTAACAACAAAACGGTAATATCCGTGCATTGATGTTTTTTTTTAAATAAAATCACAATAAACAAAAACTTCTCTAGAATTAAATTAACAGTTGGTAAATAGTATTTTTTATTGCTTATTAAATAATAAATACAAGGTTATAATACATATAATCAGTCTAGAATCAGTCCTCACTAATTCTTATAAGAAGCGGCTTTATTTAAACGAGATTTTTAATCAACCTAACTACATAAATACTATTATGTAAAAAAGTTAATACTGATACGCAACCAAATTAAAATCAACCAACAAACCTAAAAAATTGAAACATATATTACGAGCGTGAGCGAGAAAGTATTCGAGTTCGCCCGTAATAACAAAACAATAATACCCGTGCATAGAAAATTACTTCACCAAGTTTTAATTCTCATTCTCATGATTCAATAAATCAACAAAAACACAAAACAATTATAAAAATACAGTACAAACAAAAACTTCCCTAGAATTAAATTAACAGTCGGTAAAAAATATTTTTTTTTTCTATTTTATCACAATAATCACTAACTGACTACTCAATCATAATACTACAAAAATAAATATACTAACCCTGTTCCCGATATCAATGGCCAATTTAAAAAAAAATGTAATTTAAATGTTTTGTTTTTTACTAAAAAAATATAATATTTGTAAAAAAACGAAATATACTAATATTTAGTCATTGCGCCTCCTGCGTCAATAACGGCGTCGCATCTCGTTCAATCAATAAGAAGAAAATAGAGTTGTAAAAAAACGGTTTTTTTTCTGAGATGAAAAAAAACGTTTAAAAAAAAATGAAAAAAAAACAGTATTTTTTCTGGAGCAGGTTTTTTTTTCATGAGTAGGAAAATAAAAAAGTGGTAAGGCGGTTATCGTATATGAGTTGATATTATTTTTTATTTTTTCTGTTCAATAAGAAAATACCAATTGTTTTTTTGTTAAATAGTACCTAAATGTCTTAACATAATTGGCAACACCAAATATAAACTACATTTACGGACAGGGATTTCCCTAATCCTCGTTTGGTTTATGTTTTGGTTGATTTGCGTGCAGACTGCAGAAAGCTTGAGACAGTGAGAGTTCGTTTTTGTTGAGTGTTCTGTGTGAGTGTTAAGTAAATATTAAAATCGTATTGAGTAATTTTACAGTAGTACTTTTTGGTTATACACACATCAAAAGTGTCTAGGGATCAACATATATTTTTGCAATAACTTTTCTCCTGATTGATATTAATTAAAATTTTCTTTAAGGATTCATCAAATAAAGTGTTTTCGTTTGTCACAGTAACGATAAACCAAGTCACCTTTGCATTAATAAAGAAATTTGCCTTTTTCCTAATAAAGGGATTTTTGACATTTGAACCACTAACACAAAAGTTCGAAAAAAAGACTGAAATAACAGTTTTCTTTAAAATTTTATTGGGTAACTTAAACAATTAATAATCCGTGTTTCTACCGCGAACACTAACAACACAAGAACATCGGTTTGGCATACTCAAAATGAGTTCATCCAAATCACGCTGTGGAATGGCCGCCCATGTTCGTTGCAACAACAAAAAAAGGTCTTCTTGCGACTGGATACCCTCCATATTCGGCAGAGCTCTTCTCTGTAGCATATCCCATGCATGCTCAATCGGATTCAAGTCTGGCGACTGAGCAGGCCAGGGCAGGACATTGATGTTAGCTGCGGCGAGAGTCTGTCTTACAACTCTTGCGGTGTGCGGTCGTGCATTATCATGCATTAACTGAAATAAGGGACCGATTTGCACTTGTAGAGGAACGATGACGTCTGATACAATCGTCTCAGCATAAATTTGAGCGTTGAGGTTGCCTCTGATCCAAATCAACTCAGTTCTTCCGCCGATCCAAATACCCGCCCATACCATGATGGTTCCACCACTATAAGGATGGACTTCCTGGCAGGATTTTAATCGCTGTTGGCGTCCAGGGGTTCTCCAGTGTCGTATACGTCTTGTATCCGGTCTCATACCAAAACGAGACTCATCAGAAAAGCACACGAAACGCCATTGTTCTTCTGCCCAATTTCTGTGTTCAAGAGCCCATTGATATCGTATCCTACGATTGTGCATTGCTATAGGTGGTACCCGTAGCGGTCTTCGGGAATGAAGGTTCACTTCATGCAAGCGGTTTCTGACTGTTTGGTCGCTAATTAAGTTCCCTGAAGAGTGATGAAGCCTCACGGCTAACATCATGGCGGTTATTGTTGGAGCTCTTCGAGTTAAGATTTTAATGTATCGGTCTTGTCTCCGTGTGGTGCAGCGATACCGTCCTCCATGGCGCTCAGCCACGGTACCAGTGCTTCGGTAACGTGTCCAAAGTCGACTGATAACACTCTGACTTGTATTCAGAGCTAAAGCCACAGTACGTTGCCGGGAACCAGCTTCTATCATTCCCACGGCTCTGAGCATTTCTTCCCTGCTTAAATGACGTCGCCGCACCATAATAACGTTGGTTTTAATCAGTAGTAGGGAAACAGTAGCACTAATAATGACTTCAATGCGTTGTATGTTTTTATAGGGAAAATATTGACAGCTGATTTTCATCTTTTACTCGAATTTGATTCACAGTTCCTGATTCAAATTATGAAATGCACCAAAAAGGATCCATATAAATTTATAAAATCATAAATTTATTACAAAACCACATCTCAATCTCAAGAAATCCACATAAAAATGCTTGATCCCTAGACACTTTTGATGTGTGTATTTGTAAATATGCCGAAAAGAGTTGGTTCAGGTCGAAAGACATCAATCGTGGCAAATCTTTTTAACAATGTTGTTTCCACTTCCAAAGTACCTAAAGTAGAATGTACATTCTGCTCAAAACGTCTTACGAAAAACGGCACAAGAATGTCAAAGCATCTAGAAGTCTGTAAAAAATGCCCAGACTCTGTAAAAGATAAATATATGAAGACAACCACACAAGTTCCACAGCGTAAGTACATTTTTTTTTTTGGTATTTTTCTGTTTTCTCGCGTTTTTTTTTGTGATGATTAAATTCAAATTAATCCGCACATGATCAACTCTTTTGATTGTACTGGCTTCTTGACTCGAACTACGGAACTCCGTGTTAAAAGTCCGAGTTCTATATGACAAAGCATTTGTTGAAACTTAAAAATTATTTATTAAAAAAACTGCCGCTTCGTAGTCCATATATGTATTTATTATCAAATAACTATGTTGTAGTGATTTATAGCGTTTCTTACCTTACCGCACTGTCTTTTCTTTTTAGATACTTCCAGCATTGCCAGTACATCTATGCTTGAAAAAAAGTTAAAGACACCAGGTATTGCAGCTTTTATAGACAACATGAATCCAGAAGATCAAGACAAGGCAGATGAGCTTCTCAGCAGGGCAATTTTTGCGAGCAGATCACCTCTCAGTGTGGTGGAAAATTCTCATTGGAGGAAATTGTTTTCGTTTCTTCGGCCAGCATATAAACTACCTTCTAGATACATGTTGTCAGGCCATAATAATAAAACTATTGGAAAATGAGTACAAGAATGTGTCTGCGTTGGTTACAGAGGCAATTGCCGCTGCTGATTCTGTTGCATTGGCTGTGGATGGCTGGAGCAAAATTAGAAATGAACCTATCGTAAATTTTGTTGTCACGACGCCGAAAGCTTTTCTTTACAAGGTTTTACAGACAGGAAGATCATGTCACACTGCAGAATTCATGGCCCAAGAAATAAGTTGTGTCATTGACGAAATAGGACCTCAAAAGGTATTTGGCGTTGTAACTGACAATGCTGCTAATATGATGGCAGCTTGGAGACTACTCGAAACGAAGTACGCACGGACAAACTTATTTACCTACGGGTGCCTAGCACACTCCCTCCAATTAATATTTACTGATATGAATACTTTGCCAACTTTAAAGACCCTCATAGCCGATGCAACAGCTTGTGTCAAGGCTATAAAGAACTCTCACAAGCTTAACACAGCTTTCATAGAAAAGCAGTTGACCACCGGCGTCAAATTAAGTCTTAAGCTTCCAGTTAAAACGCGCTGGGGATCTCTAGTCTCCTGCTTAGAGAGTTTAAAAGAAAACAAACAACCTATTAAAACCATGGCGATTGATGAGAGTCTTTCAGATGTTATAAATAAAGTGGAAACATTAAAAGTAAATATGTTGAGCGATGACTTTTGGGATAATGTTACTGGATTCTACAATTTATTGAAACCAATATTAGACACTATTACAATTGTAGAAAGTGACACTCCACAGATGTCTCATGTTTTAAGTTTATATAAAAAAATTGAAGTCAATGTGGAAGACATGTTGGACAAGAGCCCCATGTTAAAATCCGAGGAAAAAAAAGTCAGAGAAATACTCAAAAATAGAAAGGCATTCGCTATATATGACGTTCATAAAATCGCGAACCTATTAGATCCTCATTTTAAAGGATGCGATCTGACTCCAGAAGAAGAAACGGCTGCTGTAGAACAAATTTATAATGCTGCTATAAAGATACCAGATATCGAAGAGGATATAGTACTGGCAGAGCTTGCAAATTACATAGCAAAACAAGATTTTTTTTTCAAGACTTTTTTGTGGTCATCGGTGAACAAATTGAATCCCATTGCTTGGTGGGCAGGACTTTGCAAATCAACTGCTTTGTCTAAAGTAGCCGTCAAGTTTCTCTCTCTTCCTATTACATCAGCTGCGTGCGAAAGAACATTTAGTACGTACAGCGACATTTATACCAAGAAACGTAATAGACTGACAAATGACAGGGCTAGGAAAATAGTGTACATTGCGCACAATTTAAGATTGCAATCAGTACAATCATCAACAATATTAACACAAGCAGAAGGTAATAGAGTCCCTGATAGTATAGTCGTTGATTCAGAATCAGATGAAACAAATACAGACACAGAACGTTATTCCGATACTGATAAAACAAGCGTAGCCGCAGCTACTGATACTGATACAGATGAGTGTAACACATTAAGTATTTTTTAAGTTCATAATAATTTTACCCATTGATTTAAACATAATTTGACTTTAATAAAAACAAAACAATTAAATTTAGTGTTTTATTCCACTTAAGTTATAGTGTTTCACTTTTTCTGAAAAAAAAACCAAATGTAGAAAAAAAACAACGGTGCCAAGTTTTTTTTCATGTTTTTTTTTCAAGATAGTGAAAAAAAAACATTTGTTTTTTTTTTCAATTTACATCTCTAAACGAGAACTTCACACAAGTTGGAACCCCTTATAGACTCCCATACTTCGTCGCAATGAGCAAGAAGCTCCACTTCCGTTCTTTCTCGTCGGTGATCCCATCTCTGGACCATTATACCCCACAAATTTTCGATGGGGTTCAGGTCAGGAGATCGGGATGGCCAGCGTAAGGTTTTTATTTCTGGTTGGTGGTTTAACCAAGTCTGCACAATGCGTGCTGAATGTATTGGACAATTGTCTTGTATAAAAATAAATTCGGGGAGCTCTGCTCTCGGATAAACTGTGCGCACAGTAGGGACCATCACAGTTTCTAATAGTTCGCGGTAAGTTGCGCCATTTGCTCGCCCTGGGATATGGACAAGCTCTCCGGGACCATCAGCACTCATCCAGCCCCACATATTTGCGCATACCCTTCCAGAGTCGTTATTCGGTATCACGTTTCTAGGTTCGTAGCGCGTATTCATCACGCGCCACAAGTGTCGGCGACCATGTTGGCTCGACCTGAAACACTTCTCATCTGAAAAGATAGCGCTTGAGAAATCCATATCCCTATAGTCTCTTGTGAACCTCACTCTCGCCGCTTTTTGTTGCTCGGTGAGCACGATTTTTTTGGCCGGTTTTCTGTGATGGAGCCCTGCTCTATGTAAAGCACGACGAACTGTGCGTAATGACACGTCGTACTCCTCGGCGAACACCATACGTAGGTGTTCACCATACGTTGGAGGTTTTCCTCTGATATTAGATATGGACGTGGTGCCCGCGATCTATCCTCTAAGTTACCCTCTTCTTCATGGCGTCTGATCCACAGCCGGACAGTGTTTCTCTACAAACAATAAACAACCTCATAAGTCACACACAGTTTTAAACAGAAATTTTAACCTGAAACTTTTAATGAGAACAAAATAACTACTTTGCCCTTTATTTACACTTATTTAATTCTCAATGCTGTTATTTATGTCTTGTTAATAAAATTGCGGATGGGCCGATTATTTCGTCATATTAGAGATATTATAGAACAAAGCATGTTTTTACTTCGGCGTGGAATTGTATTGTGAAATGTATAGAAGTTCAAGACGCCCGCCCTTTGTTTGCATTTTTGGCAAGGTATTGAAACCATAAACATATTAATGCGCTTGTTATCACTTTAAACTTCGTTGGCAAAGGATTAAAATTCTGTGATGCCTTCTATTGTTTCTAATGGTCTTGTTATACTTAGGTAACTACGAAATAGGATTTTGGGTTTGTATAAGTTATTACTATATCGTTTTGCATTCAAAATAATCTGAAGCTCATTCGATATTCAAGATACGATCAATGATCTTTTTTTTTAAACGAAAGAGATGACGTTTCTATTGACATTAAAAAAAGACTTTTCATACAATTCGCTAATTAGTCTCGCTAGTCCTGTCCTGGGGGCCTAAAATGGCCGCTTTAGCAGAATCGTAATAGGATTATAATACAAATTACATTACAATTCGTAAAATGGTCACAAAGTGACAATTCATAATATTAACTACGTTTGTGATTATTTTAAGAATTTTGATGTGATTCATATTGGTATCATAATAAGATTCTGCTATTTTAGGGCCCATGAGAATGAGCACAAATCATTATAGCTACGAATAACGACGACTCGGGGGCAGGTTGTGGGCACTCGAACTAATTATTGTTCGACTCTTAAGTTAGACCGTGCTTGGCACCGAAAGTGTTAAACAAAATTAAAATACTTTTAAACGATACACAGTGACAAACTTTGTTCCTTAAAAACCAACAACAGAAATTGAAACAGATAGTGCTTATGTGAGCGAGCAAATAGTTTGCGCAGTAAAAATTGATTTACAAAGTTTAAAAACTGAATATTTTTTTGCTAGTTTCTAGTTTAATTATATTTATCAAATACTTTTATTGTTGTAAAACAAACTAAAAAGTATCCAATTACTTACACAAGATAACATTTGCATGATACACTTTGCACTTTGCATCGTTAATAAAGTTTTATTTATAAATTAATTTATTGGAAAATAACAAAATTTATCAAAATAATAATTAAAATAATTTACTACTTACGCTCATATGCAGCTGCTCAGCGATTTGACTTATATTAAATCCTTGTCCATGCAAAATTATAATTTGATTACGTTCTTCACGTATGAGATTTCTGGAAGACATTATGCACAGAAATGCCCAGGTTCTCAGGAGTCCAATATTCTCGCACAGGTTAACGTTTAGGCAATCAAGGGTCAGGTAAACAGAGCAATGGTCAATATTCAAAAGGTCCGGTAAGCGCGCCAAAGTTCGTCCGTAAAATTCGCAAAAAGAGTACACAGGATACGTCACTAAGCTGCGCAGTGCAGATTGCAACTAATTGCGTAAACGCTTTCCTAATGGGCCTAAACTTTAAGGGGGCGTGGCTCGGCGCCTCCGCATGATTTAGGCGAAAAAATTTTTAACTGATCAGGCGCAAAAGGCCGCGATAGTACATGCCTGCCAGGGTTGCGGGACTGTTCGAAAGAGATACCGCGGCCCTGGAACACAAAGGGCAAAGGAAAAGTCTGACACTCCCTCCTGCTCAGCCCAGAGCGGGAGGGGTTATTTGATGATTTCCCATCGGTAAAAAACAAAAAAAAAAAAAGCATTATGTACATCAGACCGAGTAACTTTACGCAAAAATGATTGACGGGAAACTTTTTTGGGGTGAAAAATCGCGTTTTACGGTAGGACTCCATGTAACGCACTTAAAACATTGTGCTGATGGAGATGGAGGATTGAATAGTATGCGGGTTGTGGTGGTGTTTAAAGTAAAATTCTTACATTAAAACACGTATTTAAAGAAAAACTTTTGAAAAAGTTGGAACTTTGACCCCCAATATCTAAGTAACTAGAAGGTTCCCAGGTATGGTCTAGAACAAAAAAATGATCGCAATGACGGTGAGAACAAGTGGTTTCCGGATTCGTGAAGGGTCTTCTTACACCCTTTAGTTGACAAAAACAAGTAAAAAAACGATCTGTAAACGGAAATCGATTTTAAGATTTATTTGATATTTTATTTTTTTAAACTGTTGACATTAAGTTAATAATAATTTATTTATTTAGTTTGATTAAATCAATCATCCGGTGCAAGTGTTTTTATTTTCAGCCCTTTCAACGCTTTGATTCTTAGGTTGATAATGTCCAGCAACATTTATTTATTGGACGTCTACGTCTACGTAATGAGAGCCATGTCCATGATAATAATAATAATTTCTTTATTTGTATAGAATGCAGGTGTTACATTAATGGTGTTTGTTTTAGATATTTTCCCAGTACATTCTGCCTGTTGGCATACAAAAATATAGTGATTAATTTAACAGATAATTTACAGACAATACTTACTATACTTAAATTAAAAATGAGATCGTGGATCCGCATAGTATAAAATTATTTACATAATAATTATATGAGATAAACTGAAGCAGATATTACAATTTATCATTTATAAAATCGGTAACTGAGTAATAACATTTCTCTGTTAACAACGACGACAGGAGTTTCTTGAATTTTATTATGGGCTCATCCTTAATACAATTTGGCAATTTATTAAATATAATAGGTGCCATACCAATAATGTTTTTTTTAAGCAAAGCAGTGTTATATCTACCAGTACACAATAGATTATGATATTTTGATCTCAAGGCAGTAGTTCGCATCCTCGTATCATTTAATGAAGGAAATAGATGCTTGTTAGTTTTAACGAATATAGCTACTTCGAGAATGTATATACTAGGAAAAGTTAGTATTTTGTGTTTTTTGAAAAAAGGAATGCAACTATCTGTAACCTTGAGATTGAAAATGGATCTTATGCACCGTTTTTGGGCTTTAAAAATAGACTCCTTTTCGGAGCAATTGCCCCAGAATACGACACCAAACCTTAGAACAGAGACCACCAAACCGTGATATGCAACCATTAAAGTATCAATGTTAACTTTCTTGGACAGATTGTAGAGAGCATACGCAGACGTGCTTAATCTTTTGCAAACTTCCTCAGCCTGCGGTTTCCAAGTTAATTGACCGTCAATCAATATACCCAGGAATTTATATAGGATAGTGCGAGTTATAACCACCCTACGGGCTGTGCAAGGCTGTTTGACAACAGCCTTGCACATAGCATGATCCATGTTGACGACCCTGCGAGGGTCTTTTTTGGATTTCGTACTCCTGCGAGGAAACGCTAGTTTTGTGTGTCTCCTGCGACCTGCGAGGTCGAGTTATTAGACTTCTTTACGGCCAAAAACATTTTCGCTCTCCACCCGCTTTTTCCAAAGCGGCTGTAATTTTTTCTGCGTTCAATAAGTTTGTGATAGTAGGAGGAATCTTCCTAAGCGTTGATTTCACTAATGGCTCCTTTACCTGTTTGATTACACAGTCCAATCCAAAATTACACAAGCCAAATGGCCACAAACAAGCTGTAACAAAACTGTTTGAAAATCTCCGCAATTTATAAGTTCTGTTATCTTATTATCTATTAATAACCTCATAATCTGGGGTTAATTCTTTAGACCACTGGGCAAAGTCAATCAGTACCTCCTGAAGTGACTCCTTCTGCTTTAAAGGCAGCAAAGGCTTTATCAGCGTATATCAAATGGCGAGGAGACTTGAAGGCTTCAATTTCTTCATTTATCTCAATATCCGTAAAACCCGGATTGTGATTATACGTTTTTTCCCCCCTCCTCTTTTCTTCCTGATGACTCCATCGAAGCTTTGGGGAACTTGATGAAGACGAAGATGAAGAACCGCTCTGGGAACTATTACTGCTTGAACTTGAGCTCCTAGACCGTAGCTTACGCTGCATACCAGATGTTCCTGGTAATGGCTCGGTCACTTCATTGTACATAATTATTATTAGAACAACAATAACGGTAAAAACCGTTAAAAAAAAAGTTCAAATTAAAAGTATGTGACTACTATTAACACACACAATTTAAGCAAATAAAAAATATCCGTTATAAAAAGCCGATGAAAACAATTAAAATTATACAATGTGTAACAGAATAAACGCACAACCTCTTAAGGGGTCATTGTACTCATCATTATGAACAACTTTCACTATGGGACTAACCCCGAAACGCGAAAAAAAAACAGCTGTTCAGTACATTTTGTCGAATTATGCGCACAGAAATGTATGGGGCAGTCGATTTTTTTTTGCGATTTCAGTTTTGGTCCCATAGTGAAAGTTGTTCATAATGATGAGTACAATGACCCCTTAAGAGGTTGTGCGTTAATTATGTTACACATTGTATACGAACGGAAAAATAAACCGTTAATAAAAAACATGTGACTTCACACTGAGTACAGACACACTATTTATCTTGTATAAAAGTATACAATATAAAATGTAGTTACTTAATTATATAGGAATCACAGATCTTGGGCAAGTATCATTGCGTTTTAATATCAACAAGAAATTACTCACGTGTAGTTTTGTGAATATTTTTACTCGTTGGTTTCTCACTAATAACACTGCTATGCACCCACGAACACAAAACACAAACAATATTTGTTGAAATTCTTGAATTTATAATACTTATACTATTTAAAATAAATTTGAATATTATGGTAACGTTATTGTTAACACAACCGTACACGAAGGGAAACAAGACGCCTATGAGGTATAATGATGGCGGGCTCACTCAGTGCGCCCCTACTCTGCCAGGTGGTGGGGTTAGAAAGGGAAGGATACAGAAAGAAAGAGACGGATATAGATGGCGAGAAACGTAGTGCCTATCTCAGATTAAATAAGCTTCGAATAACGGTCAAGTCAAATGAATTCACAGTTGTAATAATGAGATAATTTACGTTCCTATACAAGCCTTAAAACAGTGAAGGAAAACATTTTCTTTCTTTCATCGTAGAAAACATTGTGAGAAGCCTACATGTCTAGCAATCTCTGAAAAAAATTGAAATCTACAAGTCCTCAGCGGGCTAGCCTAGAGTAGACTACGGCTCAGTGGTTTAGGAGCGGGTCTAATAGCAGGATAAATTCTGATTTCCCCTGCGCGTCTCGCCTCTTTTCTCTGCGGGCGCAGCCGATTTCAGTGTTTTGGTAAAAGGAAGTTTTCTGAAACTTTTAACATTTCTTTTTTACTTATTTTTTTTGTTTTCTTCTTCCAATGATTTTGTTTTCGATTTAGGACTTCTGTCCAAAAGCAATTTTTGTATATTGTATAATGGACTTTTCGTATTGAATGCCACAACTGCTGCCACACGGCTGTATTGATACGTTTGCCGTTGAATTAAGGCTATTATGTTATTGAACTGTTCAACAGGATTACTGTCAGTCATTGACCAAACTTCGTGAGTGCGAGGCAACTAGGCTCACAATGTATTGAACTTTCGCCCAAAACGCTGAACTTTTTACTTTCGGCACGAGGTCTTCATTTTGCCTTTCACTACAACAATAGTGACCTATACAGTTGTTGTGATGACCTAATGCATGATTATATGTGTTATTAATGTCAAATGTGATGACCTAATGCATGATTATATGTGTTATTAATGTCAAAAAATAGGTTATGTATTCGCACACCCAATTCAGCGATATTATTTTTGTGATGTTTTACAGCTAAACAAATAACTTTTCTGATGGCAAGAATTTTTTGGGTGGTTAGCATTTTTCTCATACATAGTGGATATTTTTTATCTTTACTGAGGGAAAGTGATTGTCAGATCTCAAACATTTAACCGGTAAACCCATCTATCTGCCTTTCAACCATATTAACAAATTCTATGAAACGGTCACCTACCTCAAATTTTCTCTTCAACATGTAGCCAAAAGATTTCCTTGTACAATCGTCAGTGAAAGTGAGTAGATATTTCGCACCACCTTAGCTGATCGGCAAAGGGCCACACACATCAGAATGGATGAGAGCTAACGGCTCATCTGCAACTTTGCTTGGTCCTTTAGCAAAAGGTTTGGATGGCAACTTGCGAGGGCAAACAAGGAATGCATTTGCTACGTTCTTCTTGATTCTGAAACATAAAACCATTAGACACCCTATCCTTCATACTATATAAATCCCTATGTTAGTTTTTAGTTTTATAAATCCCTAATTTATGTACCCAGCCTTTTATGCCAAAAATCTACTGGCAATCCTCGGTCAGCCTTCGGAACTCATAGTGTCTTGCCCCTGCAAAAATATAGAGTTCACCCTATTGTGCGAAGGCCTACTCATTGTTACCTTTAACCTGTACATACCGTTAACAATAGAAGCAGATGCTATAATTTTCCCCCTTGAATCTGCAATGAAACAATCTTTCCTGCTGAACGTCATCATAACCATTTTTAATCAATCTACTAACTGAAATTAAATTGCTGGAAAGTTCTGGTACAAGCATAACATTGCTTAGTTTACGGAGCTTATTACCGAAATTTAAATTTACTTCACTAATACCAATACACTCGAGTTCTTCATTATTTGTCAAAGTCAAAGTATTTTATTTGTTGAACATAGGTAATATGGTACATGGTATAAAATTTGTGTTGTGTCACTATGTTTTGCCTTGCAAGGCATACAAATTAGGCGAAAAAAAAACTACTAACTAACTAAAACTGTTTCAAACAAGCAATGTCGTAAACAAGATAGAATAAAAAGTGCATCGGATTTCTTTTTATTTTATGCTTTTATCATCTACTCATTGATAGAGTAGTAAGCTTTTTCAATCAAGAATTTCTTAAGTTGCGATTTAAAATGGTTTATGTTGGTCATACTTTTAAAAGTTTTTGGTAGTTTATTGTAAATCTTTGGACCCATGCCGAGACAACTCTTTGAGAAAAGTGCAGTACTGTGTTTTTTTGATTTTAGTGTGCTTTGGTGACGTCTAGTATTAAGTTTATCAAATTTAGACAGATTCTCCTTAACAAATATTGAAATTTCATAAATGTAGAGGGATGGAAGCGTAAGTATTTTTAAACTAACGAAAAATGGTTTGCAACTTTCGGTGGTTTTTAACAGACATACTTTTATTACATACATTTGCTATTTTTATTTTGCTACAACTCTGTTTATAGTTCATAAAAATGTCTCTATTGTTACACATGTGAGCACTGGATCCAGAATCCACGAACCAATAATCTTTCGGGTATGCTAGTAATTAAAGCTTTTTCTTGATATTTTATATCGCACTTGATCTTGAAACAATTACTTTTGAAATGGCAAGCCTTCTCGCAGTAATGACATTTGCCTCTGAAATAAGAAAGCAGTATTTTCATCTGTTGATTTACGCGTCTCTTCTTGTAATAGTTGGGCCCTGACTACTTCACTTGTGAGCGTACTTGTCATGTTGACAGTTTCCAAATTAGACACTAACGGGCCATATTCAAACGTTAGTCCACTTAAGAGAATCTCAGCAACTTCTTGATCTTCGATTGTCTTTCCAATGTCTGCCAATTGTTGCACTGACATCATTACAGCTTCAAAGTAATCAGTCATGTACTTAAATTGCTATAACCTACCCGATGTAACTGGCGGAGTAGCAAAACTGCGAACCAGTCTTCAAATACATCAGTGAGACTTTTCCAAGCTTCCTTAGCACTCTTTGCGGTTCTTACATATTGGTACATGCTAGGCTTGATCGCGAGACATATACGGGCGAGAGCACGCTGGTCACGAGCGTCTCCTTCCGTCGCTCCTTTCACCACCAGATCCCACAATCCATCGTGCATCAATGACATGCGGACAGCAAACATCCGCGCATAAAAATTGCGTGCGCCTTCCAGGCGATCGATCTGCGTACCGAAAGAACTAGCAAGCGGTAGCAGCGTTGCTGTGCTAGCTGGTGGTAGCGGCGTCGCGTCCCCGTGCACGTCTTCAGGCATATTTTGGAGGTTAGATAAAATAATTCTTAGTGAGTGCTATCGGCAGCCGATTCTCCGGTTTCTATTAGCAAAACTCCTGGGCCCATAAACTTTTGGTGCACAAGCCTGGCATCGAAGAAGAAACTCGTGGGACTTCGAACCTCAGCAGCGGGATGGTAATGGTGACAGCTTGAGATAAATCAAATCATGCACGGCGTATATTCTCCAAAATAAATTCTATATATCGATCGTCACAAACATCTAACTTAATATCAATATTGATGATTATTACAACAATGGATTCCTTTAATAAAATTAAATACAAGCAACATTAATTATGTGTGTACACGTTTAATTGAGGAGACCAAATAAAAAAAATATATCACGCATAGACAATGAACCCAAATTAAGTAAACTACACACAATAAGATAAGATTTAAAGGCATAGAAAATGGAAAATATTGCTCCCATAAAGAATTTGTTAGAAAATGCTACATTTGCCAAACTTATCACAATAATAACATAAAAGAGCCATTAATGTCACATGATATCCGGACTTACCATTTTCTAAAATAAGAATAGAAAGAAGAGTTACTTAGTCAAGTATATCAGCGAGAAATGTAATAAACAGTTTAATAGAAATTTTCTCATAGTTCGGGGTACCATCAAAAATTGTATCTGATCATGTACCTTTCGATTCTAGAGAATGCAATGAGATTGCATCACAATGGGGTTTTAAATGTAACTTTTCAAGTCCTAGATACCCACAGTCCAATAGAATGGTCAGCGAGGAGTCCAAATTGCAAAGAAAATGCTACGAAAATGCAGTGACAATGCAATGCAATGCAGTGCAGTGATAACACAGATAATAGATTAGCATTGCTTCAGGATAGAGCATCCCCAGTTTCTGGAACAAATTTATCACCTGCACAGCTGATGATGAATAGAAATTTAAGGACCAAATAACCTGTTACTTACCAATACTTGAAATCAAAACTGAATATAAATGTGGAGATACAATTTAAAGAAGTAAAACTAAGAAAGGAAAAAAAATAAAATGTAAATGTAAGAAACAAAGATAAGTTTAGAATGGGACAAGCGGTGTGGTTCAAAAAAGAACCTAATAGTAATAAATGGCTTAAAGGCAAAATTGACAAAATTAATAATTTAGATAGTATGATGTCTTGGATAATAAAGAAGGATATGTTTACACCAGGAATTCATATTATTTATGACCGACGACGATAGTCTGCTGATTAACAAGGGCTGGGTGTGGAGATGCAGTGGATGTAAAAATTGTACCGGACAAACGTTTTATTGTAATAAAGCTTGTTAATGGAATTTTAATATAAGTATAAAATATAAAATATAAAAAGTAAAAAGTATAGATGTAAAGCAACACAAGTAAGGAAAATATAAAATTGGTTGTAAAGTACAATTAGAAATAAGTAATAGACAATATAGACGTAAAGCAACACAACTAAGGAAAATGAAACATTGTATTGTTATTTTTTGTGTGAGAAAGGGATAGATGTAACATATACATATGGCAGTACATCAGTAATGGAACGCACGAAGTAAAGGCTTAAGATGTTATGAGGGGAACGCAGGAACCCGTCCTATGCGGGGATTGACAGACGGACACGGCGAGTCACACCAGGAAGATTATAATATCAGCATTCACAAGATTGTACCAAAACTAAAAAATTATGTGTTACTATATCTGCGTTGTTTAATTAATAATAAACATTACAGCGGTATCGTTTCGTCATATTACTCATCTTACAAATGTATCCAGACACGGCATTGAAAACATCTGAAAATAAATAAATTGAGGCTAATTAAATAACACGTGTGCACCCCTCACACACACGGTATATTGCTAGATACACTCACTAGTAATAGAAAAGCCCCCGTAAGCCGAAATTTAAGTAGGTAAGGTAATCAAAACACAGATCTAACGTGCGTCTCGCTCGACCGAATAAACAATACTAGCGTAAATGACACGGCGCGGCGGCGCGGTACGGCACCGACGCGTGATACTTCGTACCTAGCTTTCGTATTTGCATATCTGTAATACAATAATAATAATTCAGACACGCCATGCCACGCGGGCCATTTCAGACACGGCCATGTGATCCCAAATTAAGCTTGTAGTAAACTTGTGCTATGGGTAACGTGACCATTTAATTTTTTATGTCAAAGCGGGACGTCTTTTGCGGAATTTTAGTGAATAAAAGTTTTTGGTGGTTTACAAGTTCTTTGTTATAAAAGGTACAATAATAAAAAAATTGAAATACTTATTACAAATAATTAAGTAGGTTACATGAGTCACTAAGCAAGTCCCAGTATAGCACTTAACTGAGTTTTAACACAGGTCCATATTTTGTTCATTTGAGATCACTCTTTCGACCGGCGTATTACTTTCTGGCAGACACATAATGAACTCTGTAATTGTACAAAAGTTCGTTAAGTGGAGATTGTTGTTATTCTTAATCGATCGTAGATTGTCGGTCGATTATTGTAATAAAAGTAAAACACGAATCATTGTTGATTATTTTTTCAAGGAAAGCTTTGTTTGCATTGCATAATTTGCATAAGCCTCCTCTGTGATAAATCTACGCGTTTATTTGACACTTCTTGCTCAGATATTGTGTTCTGAGACTACTCAGAGCGGGCGTCGGGTGCGGGAGTACTTAGAGGGGTATGGATGCAAAACCGCCTCTGTTCACTTTTTGCGATTTTGAGCTAGAGACCCAAACGCTATAGTTTCTAGTAGAATTGCTTAATGTACAATCTACCAACTAACTACTGTAGTTTGTTTAAAAGTAAAATTTAAGAGTATTTTCCAATACGTGGAACGTAATGTTATTTAATCAAGTTCGAAAATTGGATAGAGGCGGTTTTGAAATTCATCAATGGATAGAGGCGCTTCTGTCACTCAGTGTTCTTAATAGAAGCGCTTTTGCAGTTAATTGAAACTTCATGCAATATTATGTAAAAGGGAGACATGCAAAATATTTTATTAGCTTATATGGTAGGTATATTGAAATAAAACGAAAGATTCATACAAATAAGGAAGTGTCACTTATTTAATCATTAAAATCAAATACTCATGCCTACTTCTTCTAAGTGTTCACATATGTCCTCGTTTTGCTCATCGCTACCAACATCGGGAATTGTTTCAAGAGCGTTTTTATAGAATGAAAGTTGTTCCTCTGCTTTCCAGTTATCACCAAAATGTTTCGATAACAACTTATCAACGTCATTGAGCTTCAATGCACTGACATTCACCTGTAAAGGTGGTACATCTCGAATATTGTAATCAGATAATGTGGTCACACCACGTTTCATTACACTTTTTGCAACACCAAGATCTGTTTTATAGTTTACTTCACCTCGCAATAAAAAACGGCCTGACCTGTTTTTAACTCTCGACAAATAGTACCTTTTGCATTCTGCAAAACGGAAGTGGTATTGACCAGGTGCTTTCATTGTTTCACTGGCGATTTTACTGGCACATCTGTACCCAGATGATTAATAATGCCGTAATTGGAAAATATTTCATGATACTCTGTGGGATGGATGATTTGCTCCTTATTTTTAATTTCTTTTTCAATGAGCCCGAAAATTCGATCAGAGGGCATAAAAGAATGTCCAGGAACAGGGAAAACTAGCTCAACTCTAGTGATTTCTTTTGGGGCAGCGGTGGTTAACCAATACGCACACATTGCTATCATCGTGCTATTTTTGTTCTGTGATCTACAGTTTTGCCCGTCAAGTTCGTTTGTGTCAACAAGTGATAAACTGCCGATGCTATCTCATTCGATGACTTAGCGTGAACGTTTTCGGTCCACGTGTAGATGCGTACATTTTGTTTAGGAAACTTATTTGTTGATGTTCCAATGACAATGGTAAAATTGTAGATATATAGCTGCCTACTGTAATAGGCAGCTTGATCTGCCACTTTTGGTAACGCCTGGTTCTTTTGACAATCAAAGGATATTGTGAAGGTTCTGTCGTCATACTCCCGCAACATTATGAAAAACATTTTAGCTTTCAGCTTGTGAATTCGTAACGCAGCCATGAGCTGGACTTTTGCAGCTACATTTTTTTCGATTTTATGTTTTTCCTTTAACTCCAAGCATTTCGAGCAGACATCTGTGCTTGGGGTTTTAAAACCGATATTTTAATGTTTTACAAATATGTTTCTAAAGTAACATTGTTTTACTTTAAGTGTCACATCTTCTTGCTTTTCCTCGTAAATCTTCCACATTTTTTTAATGTTTAAACCGGATGGGACATATTTTCTTGTAGAAGGTGCAGACCTACAGTAGTTCGATTCAATACATTTAAATGTCTCAATAAATCTCATTACGTTTTCTTTTTTCCTTAAATTTTTCCTCGATATCCTATCACCACCTCGATTTTCTTTTGGAAACTCCCCGGCTAGCAAATTTTTTTTTGAAATGTTTCTTAGTCTGTGCACACCAACGTTAAGAATATTTGCAAAAGTCTTTTGGCAAACTTGTAACAATTTGTATGGTTTTACGTATGTTCTTATATAAAACTTTGTATATGTTAAGGACGCAGCACGTTGTCCCACATTTTCATATATTTTAACATAAAGTTATCCTGATAAACTTTATCAGCATTTGAATAAAAGGTTTGGTGAAAATGTATTTGACATCATACTTCAACAGCGACGGCAGTGACAGGACGAAGCTGGGGCAGGCGAGCGAGGGAAAAGAGGTATATACTCCTAAGTATTAGAGCCAAGACGATATAATATACGGTGCACAGATCGGGTATTTTGAAAATCTACGCGGCTAAAATTATTTTATGTTCTAATTCTTTTCTAAAAGATATAACTTTGTATAAAAAATACTTTTTGTGATTTGTAAAGAGTTTCTATTACTAAATTTGCAGTATATAATATTTTCAAGAAGTATATGTAGAAAAAAAAAATATCTGTCGAGTTTACTGTTAATTATTTTTAGTTTTCTTCCTCGCTCTCTGAAAAATCAACATCGTGTTCCTCAGGCATGAGAAGCGCGTAAGTTTCTTGCAAAACACTTCATTTTTCTTATTTTTAAGCTTCTCATACATAGAACTTATAAAAGGGGCTGATGTCAAAAGCAACTTTTTGATTCAAAATATCTATTATCTCTTGAAAATTTTCGGGCAAAATCCTGGCAATATAATCTAAAATGTTTATTACGCGCTTCTGCGGCCTCTTCTGATAGCTGCCCAATAGGTAACAGCACGTTTTTTATAGTCACTGCACTATGAATTAGAATTTTATGTATTATTGGAGCCAAGGGTATAAATCGACATAAAGCGGGCAGTATCCAAAGCGTAGTTGTCGTATTTTTCCGAATCAATTATGTGGCCTCTCGAAATAGTTTCTAGTATGACCTTAAGTCTATTTATTAGGTCATAATAGTCAGATACCAAATTTAGGTCTTCAAAAAATCTCCTACTTGTGTTACCATCATTGGTATTCCCAAAATTTGCTTTTGGTATGTCCATCCATAATCCAGTTTCAAAGTTTTGGATTTCGAGTTTTTTTTCGTGTTTAATTTTTCTTTATCTGTCTTCCTGCTTCTCTCCCTTCCTCACTGGCAATTTATAAGCCAAATGGAGAATGATTTTGAATAGATGAATCCGAGCGTGTAAAATTGAGAGAGCAAATTCGATAGCTTCGGAACTTATTTATCTTTGATTATCAATGTTATTGAAATCCTTAGAAGTTGCATCACATATGTAGCATCGACTTGTAGATTTCTTGCCAGTGGCCGCGTTGCAGACCTTGCCATCCACCATTGTCATGACAGACTGAGAGACCGAGTGCTTGTTCCCATTCATGTTAGGCTCTGTGGCGCTTAGCGAATTAGAAGAATTTGTCACGAAGTTGATTTCTTCTTCCGTTACATCCGTATTTTCTTTAGAAAAACGGAATCTTATAGGGCTGCAAAATCGCAGAGAAGGTGTTGAGACTTGGTTTGGAAACACTTAGCCTCTACCCATTATTTATTTTGAATGAAATTAATTATAGAGTCATAAAGGTTAGAAATGACCTCCAGGTCTAAGTCAACCCCTTGCAGGACTTTTAAAGCTATATTAAATTGTTTCAAAATAGCTCCCCAAAATTCCGACAACATGGCCGTTTCCAGGAAAGTAATCTGAATAATCAACCCTGCAGCTTCATTTCTAACCAAAGCTATTTGGTTGCCAGAGTCACCTTTTTCAAGAGACGCTATTACTTGATTCCAGTCTTTTTTAAGACTGGAACAAGCATAGTCCCTAGCTAACCATCTCGCCTGGGAAAAGCCTTTTCAAAGTTACATTTTCGGGAGCCGTCAAGAAATCTTGCAGTAGTTATGCGCGCTCCGTTGACGCTGTAAAAAATATGTACAGATTCTGCAGCAACCCAAAAAACTTTGTAAATTCAGCTGCCGATGTGCCGACGAGGTTTAATGAATGTGCCGCGCAAGGCACGTATGTCGCATATTGGCATTTTTCTTTTATCTTGGCCTGGAGACCATTATACTGGCCAGACATTTTACTAGCACTGTTATGGGATTGACCTCTGCACTTGTTTCTGTTAATATTCAGAGTTTTGAAAATCAGTCACAATCAGCAACATATGGTCTCTTAACCTTAACCTAACCTTAACCGAAGTGTCATATACCGCCCATATATATAAATAAATTGCTGAACAACGACTAAACAAGTCGGTATGTAGTAAATAAAGCATTTATATAAATTGCGGGGCAACGTTTAAAAATCGGATGAAAATAAAAGGGATCATTGTATGTAAAGTGTTTATCTTTTTTAGGGATACTTACTTGTCTTGTCAGAATACATAATCCTAAAAATTTTAGAATTTCGTCGCGGTCTACATCCTTATACGGTAGCGTCGTGAATGTCTAGTGGTCGGCCTATTTGTGGGGCACAGTGCTCTTCCATAATTATTTGTGCTTGTAACTATGTAATCTACAATATGAGGAGGAAACATTTTGTTGAAGACGTCGATAACTGATTAGTAGTACTCGTATACTACTCGCTACTCTATTGAGTATTTGAATCGATTTGAAACTGGACACCAACAGAACTGAGGCAAATTCTGGTATATCTGCTATAGAGTCCGTCCAATCTGCTACTGGAGACGGTGTTCGGTATCTTCGCTGCCGTCGAACGGTGGTCGAAGTATCTCGAGCACGACCGTGAGATGGGCCTGGTGTTGAGTAGTCCTCTATCGTAGCAGGTGGACGTAAGACAGGAGACGCTGAATTACCCCCTAGCACTATAAGTGGCGCCCACGGATGGCCCACTACATGTAAAGGCAATGTTGGCTCAGGAATTGTTGGGTTGTCGGGGTTGCTCTGTGTCTAGAAGCGGTGGTGGCTCAGCATTTCCTGGGTTCCCTTCTATGTCTAGAAGCGATGGTGGCTTCGGAGTTCCCGGGTTGCTTTCTACATCTAGACGGGGCAGCAGTTCGAAAATTGTGGGGTTTCTCCCTATATCTAGAAACGGCAGTGGGTTAGGCATTTCGAGGTCGCCCTCTATGTTTAAAAGTGCCGGCGGGTTGGGCATTCCAGGATTACCCTTTATGTCTAGTAGTGGTGGCGGGTCGCGACTTTCAAGTTCGTTCTCTTGATGCGAGTCTGGTTCAGTTGAGCTCATTGTTTCCGTAACGCGATCAGTACTATTGGAAGCTCTGACATAAATCTAGGCCATTTTGTTCTCTTCTAGTGTCAAAAATAGTTCTAGGACTTGCACTGTGATCTGAAGCCTCGAAACTGGACTGATCAGAATCTAAACGCTTATTCTTGGTTCTTGCTTGTGGTCTTGCTTGAAATAGTAATTCATTACTTACTGAACTATCGTTACAATGTCAATACTCGAAACATAACCTGTGATGCAACTTTTCCTTTATACTTTCCTGGCTTAGTACAGACAAAAAATACCTTCCTTAGATTTTCTTTTTAAAAAAAGGTTGTTTTTTTCATTGGTTTTACGTTCAATTAATGAAACCAAACCACTGGTTTGAAGGATAACAGTGTTTACCCTTACACCCTGTATATAGCACACACAGGAGTCTTATTTATCTACACTTAGCATCATACATAGAATCCTACCAATATTGCAAATGTGTTAGTCAATAAATTTAATCCGCCTCCGCCACTCCTGGCGGCCACTACAGCCAGTTCAGAGTGGGACACGCTTGGCCAATAGTGGCGCGGTGACCGCGCCTCCCTCGCCGATGACCGCGCTACCTGCGGCACTGACGGCATCGCCCAACGAACTTAGCTAGTTACACTGCTCGGCGGAGGATGTGTTTCAGTGTGTTAAAGACATACGCGCGGTATGAAAACCATCGTTGTACCCATAGTAAAGAACAAAACCGGTGATATTTCTAGCCTATCTAACTACCGCCCGATATCTCTAGCGATATATAATAAAATCTTTGAAAACCTGTTAAGAGGACTACGAGAGTTAAGTGACGTTCAGTGACGCACGCACACATTTACACAATAAACGGGAAGGCCATCTGACGCCGACCCCTATAACAATTAACTCTCAAGACTCGAGATTACGTCCGAGATTTATTCTGTGTTTAAGGCCCTTTAGAAGCTGTTTGATTCCGTCATATGCATGGTGCTGGGGTGTCCTCTTCGTCGTTGATACTTTTTTAACATTTAAATGAAAAGCATATTCCTCTTAATAACGCACAGTTCAGATTTCGTCCGGGTTTGTCCACTGACTTGGCAATATTTGCACTAAAAAATACTGTTTATGATTATTTAATTAGAAATACATCAGTTTATACCTGCTTCCTAGACCTCAGTCGTGCGTTCGGTACAATTAATTATAGCATACTTTGGAATAAACTAAGAAAAACTCGACTACCATCTAAAATTGTAGATTTATTTGAATTTTGGTACAACTACCAAAGAAACCAAGTCAGATGGGACAACACCTTTTCGGAGACATATAGGCTGTCAAGTGAGGTGAGACAGAGTGGCCTGACGCCCCCGGTTCTGTTCAATTTATACGTTAACTACCTGAATAGAATAGAATAGAATAGAATTTTATTTTGCAAATATGGGTAATACAATATAGTTGTTATGACATTTCAAAGTTCAGCCATATTTTACCATTCGGCATGCAAACATTTACATTATTTATGAAACATGTTCTTACATTTAAAAGATCAGATCGATTATATTAATATTATTACAATTATCATTCAACAGATAAGTCAAATTATTATCATTTTCATTACAATTATCATTCAATTAATAAATTATCATTTTATTACAATTATCATTAAATTACTAAATTATCATTTTTGTTACAATTATATAATTAAATTAATAAAATATCGTTATTATTAAAATTAATCAAAAAATATATTTTTCTCTGTTAGAAAGTCATTTATGCTATAGTACACTTTATCTGTCAAAAATTTACGTAGTCTACTCCTAAACATCACTGTATTTAAATCTTTCCAGCCACTTGGCAATTTATTGAAAATAATAGGGGCCATGCAATAAATACTTTTGCGCATTAAAGTGGTTTGACATGGTACTTGACAAAGTTTGCTATTGTCACGCCTATTCCTTGGAAATACATCAGCAAGGCGTTGAAAACGACTTGGATTTTGCTGTACAAACACAGCTACTTCGAAAATATAGATACAAGGAAGGGTCATGATATTGTATTGCTTAAAATATGGCTTGCAACTGTCTGTAGTTTTAAGTTTAAACAATGATCGGAGACATCTTTTTTGGGCCTTAAAAGCTATGTCTCTATCAGTCGAGTTCCCCCAGAAAATAATGCCGTACCGCAAGTGAAATTCAACTATGCCGTAGTAAGCCGTAAGGAGTGTTTTGGTATCTACTGTGGAGGATAATCTATATAAAACATATGCAGATGAACTCAGTTTTTTACACATCATTTCTATATGTGCTTTCCAATTTAAGCCATAGTCTATTTGTAAACCTAAAAATTTTGTATCTCCCGCTTCCATAATATTGTCATTTTTGTAATGTATGTGGAGATTAGTTACGCCGGGAGTACGTTGTCTAAAGTGCATTATCTTTGTCTTACCTAA
The DNA here is from genome assembly GCA_947578425.1 of Eugnorisma glareosa. Lineage (NCBI taxonomy): Eukaryota > Metazoa > Arthropoda > Insecta > Lepidoptera > Noctuidae > Eugnorisma > Eugnorisma glareosa. Next base: position 8,356,668 of record OX387967.1, on the reverse strand, counting down.
ATTCATATTTAAATTATTTTTGTCTAGCCATTTAATTAGTGAGTCAAGAGAATTATTGATATAATTTTCATATGTCATTGCGTTTATACAAGGGATCGTTACTGTACTATCGTCTGCAAACATGGTCAGAGGCTGTTCAAGGGACATGGGCATGTCATTGACATACAATATGAACAAGAACGGGCCTATAACGGTTCCTTGTGGTACACCGAATGAGATTTTACGTTCTCGCGATCTTGCTATCTCTTCATGTTTAGTAACCACATTAATGCGGCTAATTTCCGTTATTTGTGTTCTATTATCTAAATACGATTTTATAAGTTCAAGCACATTACCTCTAATACCGTAGGCTTCTAGTTTATTAAGTAAAGTATTATAATGGACATAATCGAAAGCCTGCGTCATATCGCAAAATAGAGCACATATGGGGGATCGTTTATCCATGTTTCTCATAATAGTAAACAAAAAGTCATAAATTGCCATATTTATGGTTCTGTGCTGTCTGAATCCTTTTTGTTCTTCACAAAGTATATTATTTTTTTCCATGAAGTTATATAATTCCCTGTAGATGTATTTCTCAAATATCTTTGAAATAACCGGTATGAGTGAAATTGGTCTATAACATTCCATCAACTCCCTATCTTCTTTCTTAAATAAAGGTTTTATTATAGATGTTTTTAAAGCATCTGGATATTTACCAGCACAAACAATGAGGTTCAGTATGTGACTTAGATGACCGCATATCTCGGCTGACACTGACTTTAGTACCTTTGTGGCGATTCCATCAAAGCCTACACTGCTAGTGTTTTTTAGGGACATTATTATTTTATATAAATCGTGTGGTGTGCTAGGTGCCATGAACATTGAATTATTTGTCATGGATGACACGCATGATTCTGGCTTACATTTAGCGTCTATTTTTGGGTGTATTTTGTCAACGAAAAAGTCATTGAAAGCCCCAGCGATATCCAAAGGTTTGTATATAATTTGATTGTCAATTTTAAGTTTCTCAATTTGTTGTTTAGGGATATTGAATTTAGTCTGATTAATAACTTGCCATGTAGTCTTCGATTTATTTTTGGATTGCTGTATTTTGTAGTTATTTTGAGCTTTTTGTGTTAAATTAATTATTTTATTATATAGTCTAGAATAAGTAGTAAATTTCCTTTTATTCTCGTGGTTCGGCTTCAACCTGGATTGCCACAAAAGTTCCCTTTTTTTTCCTACTGCATAATTTAACGCCATGCGATAGCCATTTTGGTTTATGTATTAAGTGGATTTTTATTTCTTTATATGGGAAGCATAAGTCGTAAAATAATTTAAATGTGCTGATAAATTCATTGTAAGCTACGTTGGGATCATCAGTAAGATAAATCTCCGAAAATTTAAAACTTTTATACTATTTTTAAATTTCACTATATTTTCATTATTGTAATCTCTTCTAGTTATATACCAGTATTTTATACTACATACTTTGGGAACTGGACATTGAAGTAGTTGTGCTGTATGGTCTGATAATGCAAACTCCAATACATCTGTTTTACAAGCCCTCTTAAAATTATGCGCAAAATTATCTATGCATGTCATACTAGCCATCCGAGTTGGCTGTTTAAGAGCAAGTTTTAGGTTGAAACTCAGTAGAAGACACTCCAGTTTAGCTGAAATATTATTTGTTTTTAAAATATCTATATTAAAATCACCTGCAATTACAACATTTTTGGAACGCCTCATCGATATACACACATCAAAAGTGTCTAGGGATCAACATATATTTTTGCAATAACTTTTCTCCTGATTGATATGAATTAAAATTTTCTTTAAGGATTCATCAAATAAAGTGTTTTCGTTTGTCACAGTAACGATAAACCAAGTCACCTTTGCATTAATAAAGAAATTTGCCATTTTCCTAATAAAGGGATTTTTGACATTTGAACCACTAACACAAAAGTTCGGAAAAAAGACTGATATAACAGTTTTCTTTAAAATTTTATTGGGTAACTTAAACAATTAATAATCCGTGTTTCTACCGCGAACACTAACAACACAAGAACATCGGTTTGGCATACTCAAAATGAGTTCATCCAAATCACGCTGTGGAATGGCCGCCCATGTTCGTTGCAACAACAAAAAAAGGTCTTCTTGCGACTGGATACCCTCCATATTCGGCAGAGCTCTTCTCTGTAGCATATCCCATGCATGCTCAATCGGATTCAAGTCTGGCGACTGAGCAGGCCAGGGCAGGACATTGATGTTAGCTGCGGCGAGAGTCTGTCTTACAACTCTTGCGGTGTGCGGTCGTGCATTATCATGCATTAACTGAAATAAGGGACCGATTTGCACTTGTAGAGGAACGATGACGTCTGATACAATCGTCTCAGCATAAATTTGAGCGTTGAGGTTGCCTCTGATCCAAATCAACTCAGTTCTTCCGCCGATCCAAATACCCGCCCATACCATGATGGTTCCACCACTATAAGGATGGACTTCCTGGCAGGATTTTAATCGCTGTTGGCGTCCAGGGGTTCTCCAGTGTCGTATACGTCTTGTATCCGGTCTCATACCAAAACGAGACTCATCAGAAAAGCACACGAAACGCCATTGTTCTTCTGCCCAATTTCTGTGTTCAAGAGCCCATTGATATCGTATCCTACGATTGTGCATTGCTATAGGTGGTACCCGTAGCGGTCTTCGGGAATGAAGGTTCACTTCATGCAAGCGGTTTCTGACTGTTTGGTCGCTAATTAAGTTCCCTGAAGAGTGATGAAGCCTCACGGCTAACATCATGGCGGTTATTGTTGGAGCTCTTCGAGTTAAGATTTGAATGTATCGGTCTTGTCTCCGTGTGGTGCAGCGATACCGTCCTCCATGGCGCTCAGCCACGGTACCAGTGCTTCGGTAACGTGTCCAAAGTCGACTGATAACACTCTGACTTGTATTCAGAGCTAAAGCCACAGTACGTTGCCGGGAACCAGCTTCTATCATTCCCACGGCTCTGAGCATTTCTTCCCTGCTTAAATGACGTCGCCGCTCCATAATAACGTTGGTTTTAATCAGTAGTAGGGAAACAGTAGCACTAATAATGTCTTCAATGCGTTGTATGTTTTTATAGGGAAAATATTGACAGCTGATTTTCATCTTTTACTCGAATTTGATTCACAGTTCCTGATTCAAATTATGAAATGCACCAAAAAGGATCCATATAAATTTATAAAATCATAAATTTATTACAAAGCCACATCTCAATCTCAAGAAATCCACATAAAAATGCTTGATCCCTAGACACTTTTGATGTGTGTATCTTTGAGCAAATTTTCAAGTTTATTAAAACAATCATTTAAATTCTTAGTATTTGGTACTCTATAGATACATATGACTATTAATTTATAATTAATAAGCTCTACAGCACAACACTCGAAAACACCCGGTGATGACAATTTCGATATTTGAGGTAATTCCCTCCATTGGTGACAATTATTAACAATAATACATGCTCCTCCTCTCTTCTTTTCCTGTCTACTATAACATGCAGCCAAACTGTAATTTGGTATGCATAGTTGTTTTTCGTGACCCTTCATAATGAAATGTTCTGTAATACATATAATATCCACATTTATATTTATATCAGATAGTTCATTTAAGCACACCGTAAGAGCATTTGCTTTATTTATCAATCCTGCAATATTTTGGTGTAAAATGTTAACATACTTATTCGAGAAAAAACAACTCATTTGACTTAGAGGCGTTAGTGGTGGCACTTGTTTTAGAGTTATGGGTAGGTGAACAATGCGTGTTTATTTTGCTCGAACCGATAATGTCTAAATACATTAATTGGCTTAAATTTTCAAAGATGTTGTTCACACCGTAGTTATTAAGAGATCCATTTCTTTTCGAAAACATATTATAGTCATATGATAAATCTAGGTTTGAATCGAATAAGTAAGCGTATTCATGAGTACACACATCCAAGTAAAGCATATTACTAAATAATTCTATTCTACAGTTGAACATGAGAGAATGTTTAAATTTGAAAGTAGGTAGACAAAGTATGATATTTGTATGTTGTATTTTTGATAAAGTTTCGCGGAGATTAATAATTAGGTCATAGTAGTCATTTGTGCGCCGAAAATCTTCCTCACCGATGAAAATCAGACAGTAGTCATCCAATGTGTAGTTTTTAACTTTTACCTCAATGCCAGTAATAAGCTTCACAAGTCCGCAGTTTGGTGTTAAGTAGTGACATCTGACCTGATCAAGGAGCTGAGCAGAACGAGTGTTGAATGCCACGTGAATGCCTAGACAATCTGAGCTACGCTTAAAAAGTGACCATGTTTAAGGCATAGTGTTAGTTGTTCTACAAGTTACGTAGTACCTAGAAGTATTATAGGGCGGGAGGAGCGCGTTCCTAGTCTGTTTCACACTGAGAAGTGCAAAACAAACGCCGGCGAGCGGGCACCTCTCCGCCGCCTTGTAGTAACCTATAACACACACTTTACTGATACCGATATTTTTGCGTTTACTCCTGCACGATTTAAAAAAATGGTTACAGCTTTACTTACCGACAACCTTTCATAAAATACTTTTTTTTTTTTTCTCTTCGTTTCATTAACGATTTTGATAAGCGACCGTCCGTCCTCTCCTCTTTTAAGTATATTTTTTTTTAATCCTTGGACAATATTGTGGGTTATACGTATATTAAATGAACCTAATTAGCTCTGATATACAAATTGTAACGTGTAACTGATTTTTGTCCCTAAATAAATAAATAAATAAAAAATAAAATACACTGGCCAACTTTGGTACAAGTGCACGAAGAGTACTCACAATACTCTACGTTTACAATACAAAAATGCGTTCCGGGCCAAGCTTAATTTGCCCTGGCGGTGTAACGCGTCTGGCATGTTTGCCGAGCACATGTTTGATGATTTTTATTCTGTAATGTGTAAGCTTAAAGCATCTTCCCACTTGCGACTACTTATGTCTAAAAACAACATTGTTATCACATTATTTCGCACCATTTATATGTCCACTAAATATATATGTTAACCTGACTAACTTAATAATTAGCATGTAGGTACTTAAGTTAAAACTTGTGCATAATTTGTATTTTTATGGATGCCAATGCCTGAAATAAACGATTACTATTTACCTCCTTTATTCATCTTTGTACAAATTAATTACCTCGTGAAGAGACAGATATCATGATTGACTGTAATGTCTGAGGTTCAGCAAGTCTATTCAAACCTTCATCTAGTCCTACGAATATTTCGGCTTTAATCATTGCCTTGTTTTCTTATGTGTGCAGGCCCCAACGAGATTTATCAACAAGTGATAGGTTTACATAAAGACAATATTTTGTACCTATAGAAAATAAATAAGATAAATTTTTTACCGTGACAGTTTTTGATTAAATGACGTTTCCATGAGGTGTCTAGATAGCGGGCCCCCTACGATTATTTTTATTGTTATTATACTTTCAGATCGTCCAATAGTGCTCGGAGTTAGAAACAATTATGTACCTTACAAATTAAAAATTTGGACTCTCTGTGAGCTATACTTTAGTAGGTATTCGTTATTTAGACAAAGGTCTAGCCAGCGGGCCCCTTTTTAAAAACTACTCTTTTATATCATACAATAGCATTAGGAGCTTGATACTATTATGTACCTTACAAATCTAAAATTTTGTCTTTCTGGGGCTTCAGAAGATATTAATAGAGAATGATATATTATAGAACTTAGCAGGTTGATTGGTTGAATACTTATTTAAATAACGAATATCCTCTGAAGTAAAGCTCACAGAAAGTCGAAATTTTGGATTTGTAAGGTACATAATAGTATCAAGCTCCTAACACTATTGTATTATATAAAATAGTATTTAAAAAAAGCCCGCTGGTTGGACGTTTGTCAAAATAACGACTTTCTGTGAGCTATACTTTAGAAGATATTTCTAAAGTATAGCTCACAGAAAGTCAAAATTTTGGATTTGTAAGGTACATAATAGTATCAAACTCTTAATGCTATTTTAAAGTATACGAAAAAAATATTTAAAAAAGGGGCCAGCTAGCTGGACGTTTGTTTAAATAACGAATATCTTCTGAAGTGTAACTCACAGAAAGTCGAAATTTTGGATTTGTAAGGTACATAATAGTATCAAGCTCCTAATGCTATTGTATGATATAAAAGAGTAGTATTTCAAAAAGGGGCCTGCTGGCTGGACGTTTGTCTAAATAACGAATATCTTCCAAAGTATAGCTCACAGGATGTCGAAATTTTGGATTAGTAAGGTACATAATAGTTTCTAACTCCGAGCGCTATTGAGCGATCTGAAAGTATAATAACAATAAAAATAATCAGAAGGGGCCCGCTAGCTAGACACTTCATATAAACGTCATTTAATCAAAAACTGTCGAGGTACAAAATATATCTTATTTATTTTCTATAGGTACAAAATACTGTCTTTAAGTAAACCTTTCACTTGTTGATAAATGTCGTTGGGGCCTGCCAGATAGACTCACACTGTTTTCTTGAATGGCGATTTCGCCTCTAGTCTTTCTCAAAGACTCAGATTGAGCTATGTTATGTTGCTTATGACCGCGGCCGGGTTTTCCACGGCTATTAGTTTGTTGCGGTTCATGCCGATAATTTGTTTCATACGCAGGTCTGTACGAAAAGTACGGCAGATTTGTAGGGTGTGCAGCTGAGCTACAATGCATAAGCTGCAAACTTGTGTACCAATTGTCAAAGAACAATTTATAGTTCATATTTTCTGGAATACTGCTTGATAAGGGCATGGCTACATTACTGCTAACTCCCAAGTCATATTTGCCTTCTAGAACAACATTCGACTGTGCCTCTGCATAGAGCTCAAAATCATATGTCAGCCCTAACGCACCACTTAAAACAAAAGCCCTATTTGTGCGGTTTATTAGGGTTGTATTTTTTTTAAATAGACCTTGCTTTTGTTGGTATTACTTGCTCGTTAATTGCCAAGTACTCTTTTGTAGGTAACAGCAACAATATCTTGCGAATTGTGTTTAAAAAGCGATGTGATTATTTTTAGCTTGTCATAGTTCGGCTCATTAATGGTTATCGTGTCCTCTTTATTAGTAAAATGATGAAGAAACCTCTTCAATTCTTCAAAGCGATTGCAAGTTATTAATATTGATGTGAAGTTGGAACAAATGTCTAGTTGTGGGATAATGCATGATAGATATATACATATACATTTCATAATTCATAACGAAACATTTCTTGAGTTATTCAAATGTTTCCGTTAGATGTGGGTAATCTTTATTGCGGAAAGTGAATTGATTCACTTATTCCCACTCCGAGTCCGGTAACAGTTCACCTTAGTTATTACTTTGGCACCGTTTTACACTCCCTCATTCACTCGTCATTTGGGTTCCCCGGTTCCCCCAGAACATTTTATTCATTCGGATTCATGGATCATTTGGTACATTTTGAATTGAACAGTTAACAGACTTTTTCGGACAGCGTAAATAATAAAGAAACAAAGAAATGAAATAAAAATGACCATGAGTCAAATTGGCCTCCGTGTTCAACAGAGTTATGGCTTATGCCATTGTAAAGGATTTTGTTCGTACTTAAATTGTTACTATCGGCACCACCTTCAATTCCATTACAGAAAAAATAAGAAGGAACTAATGAGGGTTGAGTTGGAGAGGATGCTTGCAGATGGTGTCATTGAAGAATGTGAGTCCGCATAGACTTCCCCCACCGTGCTTATGCCCAAGAAAGACGGCAAGGTAAGGTTTTGTGTGGACTATCGTAAATTAAACTCTGCAACTAAAACTAACGCTTACCCCATACCGCATATTGAAGACTTGGTTCAGTCGACTAAACGCAACTGCTTCATGTCCACGCTTGATTTACGGATTGGCTTCTGGCAGGTAGCCATGAAGGAAAGCCATAAAGATAAAACTGCTTTCCAAACGCCTTTTGGCACTTACCGCTTCACCCGCATGCCATTCGGCCTGACAAATTCACCTTCAACGTTTCAGCGCCTAATTGATAAGCTTCGCTCTGCTCTAAACCGCGATTTCTGTCAAATTGGAGGTGATAATGTTACAATATTAGCTTATCAGGACGATCTGCTGCTCATTACAGAATCGTACTCCGGTCATCTTGCTCAGCCCCGGATCTTGAATTATTTCGAGGCGAGGCAAAAACTGAACAATGCCCTCCTGCTCAGCCCAGAGCGGGAGGGGTTATTTGATGATTTCCCCCTAAAGAACGCTACAACGACCGGTCAAGCGCTGCTTTTTCTCTGTTAGGCCTACATTTTTCCAAAAATACATGGACGTATCGTTCTCACATATACGTATAATCTCAACATGAATGATGTAACCAAGATCTTGTAAAATTATTTTGATTGTTAAGAGTGTCCTTGGAGTTTCTTGCCCATTCTTCTCCATAGAGATCTACGCTTTGGAATGAGCAACTACAGTACTTTCACAAGTTATTATGCCTTGTGTCTGTGACTGCAGCTTCGCCTTTGTTTTTCTGACATTAAAAGTGCCTGTAAAGGTCCAATTGAAATAAATGCTTTGAGTTTGTTGGACATATACTTATTTTAATTAGGATGGGACAGGATGTAATAAATCGTGAGATTTAAAATAATTATTATATTGCACTGAAATCACAATTTTACTCTTCGAGTCTTTTGTTCTGCAAACAAATCTATGGCCTTGTCATAATTTATCTCATGAGCAGTTCGATTTTTTTATTGCTAATATTGCGAGACTTGATAAACGTTCCTGGCTCATCGTCGATCGCAGATAATTTTTAATTAGTTTAAGTTTGCTAAAATTTCGCTCGCAGCTTGCGGGTGTAGTAGGAAACGTAGAGTAAATTCGCAGATCATTACACATCTCATCGAATTGTTTGTTGCACCTCGGAATTCGTTTATTTGGCAGAATAGGTTCAACGCAAATTTTTCCAGCAACTTCTATAGCCTCTTTTATCCAATATTCAATTGAATTTTTTCTCATTTTTTTTTTTTGCAAAATTTTCATCAGGCCATTCATTAAAGAGACAGAACGCGCAAGGAATCTGCCTTTGAATTTCGATATTTACTCGATTGATTTCGCGGAAAATATTCGCCCAAATCGTCAATTTCAGAATAAATTTAAAATTCCTTATAGCATAATTATATGAGATGCCCGTAGTAGTCTTAATTTGCTTCCGGAGTATTAGAAGTTTTCTTAATTTCTTCCAAGGATTCCACCACTTCAGGCAAATTATTTAAGAGGGCTTTCACAGCGACATGTTTCGCCGACCATCTCGTCTGACTGCTTCCTTTCAATTTGGTTTTAACATATTTTTGCATTGCATCCCACCGAGTAATGGAGCCGACAAAAAAGCAATATACTTTTTGCATTATTCCAAATAAGTCTATTGCTTCCGGAAATTATGAGGCAGGATGGACAACAAGATTTAAGGAGTGTGCCAAACACGGTATGAACTCTGCCAGCTCATTCCTTTCTGTAATCCTTGCTTACAACGGCGTCGTTTTATGTGCCCGCCATATTGGATCCAGTATCGTAAGATTGGCCACGACATTGTCTAATATCTAAACCATCAACTGTCATTTTTTCCATAATCTGTTGACAATCTGTTGTACTCTCCTGTCTTTCCAGCAACTTCTATGAAATTAATGAAACTTTCTTTTATATCGCATACATCACCAGTTTTTTTTACATTGCGAATGACCTGGCTCATTTGTTCTGTATGCGACACCTCTGGAGTGCTGTCGAACATAGTTAATTGTGAAGTATTTGGCTTCTTTGATTTCGTTTAGAATGCTATTTCTGTTTGTGCCATTATGTCAATAATTTCATTTTATATTGTTTTTGATAAATATGATATTTGTCCCTTTTTTAAGTGTTTTAATTAAGTGTTTAATTATTATTGAGTGTTTTAATTAAGAGTTGAATTATGTTTGGAGAGCAGGAAAATTCAATTCAAGAAGTTTCCTTGACCACGCTGAGGACATTGTGTGATGAGGTCGCTAGGCGCTTCGTTAGGACCCATGAAAAGAAAGACAGTTTGTTGATAGATACAATAAAGCATCCATAACAATACGCAGGATCTGTCTCCATTTTTGTTTCTCGGTTTGAAACACTCGCTCAATTTCTTGATCGATACCCTGGCATGATTGGCAGTCTTTGTGCATTTGAGATGCTGCGTGCTCGATTAATCTCTCTGAAGCTTTTTTCCAATTAATAAACCCTGTAGTACACAACGCAGATGTAGCGGAAGAGAAAGATTTCTGGTAAATCTTTTCGTCATTAGCCTATGTTTTGTACCACATAGAAGGGATCTGACGCAGAATGTCCTTCTCGCAAAATGTCACCGTGAAAACGAATGTCCTATTCGCGAAACGTCCTATTCTAAAAATGTCCTATTCTCACAAGGTCCCATTTTCAGAAAAAAAAAAGAAATTGACTATTGTACTATCAGTGGATTGATGGATGGATGGATTGATCACAGTACAATGTGATACTGCCATTTTCGAGAACTTGGTCGGGCAAATACGTATAGTATACGGTACTTCCGATTCCACAAGGTTGTATTTTAGAGCAAGTTGCTGATGAATAATCCTGTCTACAAGGTTGTGTCTATGCAAGTACTCTCCGTTAGCCAGACGAGAACACCTGGAGATAATGTGACGGATTGATTCGCCTGGACAGTGGCATGCCCGACATATGTCAACCGTGCCGTCCTTCACAATAAATCTCCCGTAGGTAATCGTCATCATAGTTTCATCCATTATCGCACAGACAAAACCTTCGGTTTCTCCAAAGGAGCGTAACCAGGCTACGGACGCTGATAGGTCTACATCGGGCCCATGCAGGGCCCCGAAAAAGCGTCCGTGAAGCTCCTTACTCTGCCATACCTCCCTGCGGTCTTTAGTGTCAAGCCAAGGAGAACGGGGTGAGGCTCTTGTCCACCGTGACCACATCTCGATGCACCCCCACGTCAGCTTTTAGGAAGTATTCCGTGAGACTGCATATCTCGCGATTGTGGAGAGTCTTAGCGTTTAAAAAGCCTCGACACCGGTGGTGGTAGTGATTGCCACCCTACGCGTCGTTACTGGACAGTGGATCGCTGTCCAGATCAGCCCCATAAGCGGGTACCAGGGCCCTGTTTAATAAAGCTGACAATCCGACAATTTCGACATATGTCAAAAAATTACAAACCTGTAACAAAAAGAAAAATTATTTCGGACATATCGCGTTTGTTTGACCCTCTGGGATAGTTAGCGCCTAGCATAATATTAGCTAAAATTTAAATAGAGACATTATGGTTAGCAGGGTTAGATTGGGATCAAGAAATCCCAAGCAATGTAGAACAAGAACGGAGTACTTACCATCACAGCTTGGCTTCTCTGGTTCAGATTAAAGTTCCCCGATGGTTACACACTGGTCCTAATAACATGAAGTCAAGCTAATGCAAATGATTAAAAAGTTAAAAAAAAAAAACAGCAAAAATTTAATAAAGTCATAAGGGACAACCTGCTCTTCTAAGATCTCTGTTATGTACCGAGGAGCAGTCAGCGACCCTTGCCCGCGAGCACTTCCAGTCCGGGAAACACACACAAGGTTCGTTTTGCCGTCGATTGACATGCCGCCCCAGAACATGCACGAGCCACCCCCGTATTGCACTGTCTCTTGAATACAGGCTTGTGCGAATCATTACCCTTGCCTCCTGTACACTCTTCGACGCCTATCGTGGCGGAAAAGACACACTCTCGTCTCATCCGAGAAGAGCACAGCCCTCCATTGGTCTATTGTCCAATCCACATGCTCACGGGCAAATTGCAACCGGTCTCCCCTAGGCTGTGCAGTCAATTTTGGCCCTGTAGCAGGCCTGTGAGCTGCAATTTTCTTCTCCCGCATTCTTCTTCTAATCGGGGAGACGCTTACAGAAGTTCTGCGAGCTGATCGCAGTTGTTGTTGCAACTCAACAGCATTGGATAACCGTTTAGTTAAAAAAGTCGAAACAATGAAGCGATCGTCTCTTTCGGATGAGCACCGTTGTCTTCCAGATCCACGTCTGCGGATATGGCCACCAGTCTCTTGGAAGCGTTGAAACACTCGTCGAACGGAAAAACGACTCAAGTTCAGTTGCCGAGCCGCATCCCTGATTGCAGTAGTGCAATGACTTGAGCGGCTTCATCTGCAGTGGTAACCATTTTCTGGGGTATTTTTCTTGCTGTAGCTGTTCACGTGTGTTCACTTCGAAGCTTGAATAGCGAATGACCCACATTTCTTTTTTTTTTTTTTTTGGATTTGGCGTCTCGCAGTTCAGCCTCTGAGGCTGGCTACTGCTTATCCGGACAATTCCCTGTGGATGCCTTAAAATGAATCTAAGGCCTCCAGCCAGGGGCTTAAAACTATACTTAAAAAGTAAGCGACCACTCGCTAAGGGCACCCCCTGTGGGATACGGGCCTCGGCTTAGGGCGTCGCTGGGGGGGGCAGCAAAGGGACAGGCTGGATCTGAGTGATATTATTTAGGGGCTGGTTTAACCGTCTGCGGCTGACGCGGTAGTCCCACAGACACCGCGAAATACAAAATCACGTTTTTTACCGACATTTTTCAAATATGAGCGCCACCGCTGCGAGTACCTTACCGTAGAGTGCTCGCGCGTCGGTCAGTGTGCGGCGGGGGGTCGCAGTGAGCGCACGCGTGCGTAGCGGAGGGAAGGTGTCCACAAGACTACCACGTCAGCGTTAAGGTAAGGTGTCCACGAGATTACCACCTCAGTCAAATGGTTATATCTTCATAGTGTTTCCTAAACAACCATGTCAGTCAATAAGTTTAAATGATTTATTATTTCATGTTATTTTCCAATTTTCATAAACTATTATATCTTTACTTATACTACTTACAATTAGGATAGATTTGTACTTTTGTTAGTAATCAATTAACTTGAATAGTAAGCCGATTTTTTTTTTATTCTTTCCCTAATAGAATTGTATACCTACATATTATCTCTGAGTAATACAGGCTACAGAAAACAATATCTATACAGCACACACGGGTTAAGTCGTCCTGGAAAACTAACAGTACTTAACTTGTTTTTAGATGGATATCTCAAGTAACACCCCTAAACCAAGAACTTCTGCTCGTAAGAGAACATCGGCTGGAACTTTTGTAAGTCATGAAGAGGAAATATTAAACTGGCTGGAAGAGGAAAGTGACGATGGCTTTAGTGGTATTGATGATGAAGATGAAGATCCAAGTTTCGAGCCTGAAATCCAACGCGATGAAGATGACGTCATTTCACGTGAAGAAGATTCAGAGTCAATCTTAGAAGTGCAACAAGAACCTGCTATGGAGGATGAACGTCAACAATCATCAGACGAGTCACATCATGTCATCAGAACACTACACAGGTAAAAACGGTTTTATTTGGAGTGCACAAGAGCGTCCTAGGACATCACGCATTTTAGCTCATAATATAATTCGATTACCAGGCCGTATTATAACAAAAAAATTTGAAGGTTACACGGAACTTTGGAGTAAGCTGATTGACCCCACAATGTTAGAATCTCTGGTGAGATATACTAACCAGAAACTCAGTTCGTACCGTACCAAGTTCAAAAATAATAGTATGGTTGAACTTGTGGACACAAATGTAAACGAGATGAGAGCGTTCATTGGTTTGATGTACTATTCATCAGTATTCAAATGTAACGATGAAGATCTCAACACAATATTTGCCACCAACGGTACAGGTCGGGAAATATTCCGATGCGTGATGTCCAAATGGCGTTTTTCGTGTTTGATCAACTGCCTTAGATTTGATGACTCGACTACCAGACAGGAACGTCTAAAAGATGATACACTTGCTCCAATATCCAAAATATTTGATAAGTTCATATCCAACAGTCAGTCTGAATATACCCCTGGAGCATACCTCTGCATCGATGAAATGTTACTGCCATTTAGAGGTCGTTGCAAGTTCATAATGTATATGCCTCAAAAACCAGCAAAGTATGGTATCAAAATATTATTGTTGGTGGATGCTCGTACTTATTATATTTACAATGCTTATATATACCATGGAAAGAATTCCGACGGTAAAGGTTTAACCGACCAAGAAAAAAAAATGGCGGTACCCACGCAGTCGGTTCTAAGACTTGCAAAAGTGGTCGAAAATTCGAACCGAAATATTACTGCTGACAATTGGTTCAGCTCGATACCACTAGTCGAAACATTGCTGAAAAGAGGACTGACTTACCTGGGTACTCTGAAAAAAAAATAAAGCTGAAATACCGCCATGTTTCTTGCCGAACAAAAGTAGACTGGCAGAAAGTTCGTTATATGGTTTTACTAAAGATTATACACTTTTATCACATGTGCCGAAACCTAATAAAGCCGTATTGTTGATTTCTTCTTCTCACCATATTCAAGAAATAGATGAAGATACAGGAAAACCAGTTATGATAGCAGACTACAACCATACAAAAGGTGGGGTGGACGAGGTGGATAAAAAGTGTTCGATATATTGCTGCAGTCGTAAAACTCGTCGTTGGCCTATGGCAATCTTTCAAAGGATTCTGGACATGGCAGGCATAAATAGCTTTGTATTGTATCAAAGTTGTGATGACAGTGATGGCAAAATGAGGAGAGGAACTTTTTTGTTGAATATGGCCAGAGACTTAGTGCTGGATCACATGAAAAACCGAGTGTACAATGAAAGATTGCCAAGGGAGCTGCGAATGACTATCACTAGAGTTTTAGGCAAGGATACCCCCCCTCCACCTCCAGTAGTTCGATCTGTTCCACTAAGTGGCAAAAAATTATGTTATATTTGTCCAAATAAAATAAAAAGACAAACTAAATACCGTTGCTGTGATTGTTCGAAGCCAATTTGCCTTCAGTGCTCTAAGCCACTGTGTGATAATTGTCAAACAAAGCTGTGATTTTGAAACTCTATAGTTTTTAAGTTGACCAACGAATGTATCTCATTTTTCCTAGACTGATTAATGTTATTGTGAACTTTTAAAATGTATACTGTGAAATTTGAAAAAGTTGATTTTGTTATTTTTTTTATGTCATAAATGTTTAAGGAGAAATTTATAGACTGATTTGTGTTAAGTAAATAAACCTTGTTTAATTTTGAAAATACATATTGTTTTTCTTTATTTCAAGTAAATATAACTTATAAAATAGGCAAGAAATCTAATAAATATGAATAAATTAGCTGCATACTTTAATTCTACAAAAATATTTGCTGTTGAAATGGTGTCTCGTATACTACCACCTCAGTTGAATTGTAAAAATTTAACCACGTCAGTTGCAGAGGGTGAACACTACCGGCTCAGCATCGCGGGCTGGCTCTGGCAAGGGTCGGGGGGGGGTTTCGTTGAATGTGGGCGTCGCGTCGGGCCTCGGCGGCGAGGACGGAAACATGGCGGTCTGTATTTGTATTTACGTAATTTACTGGTTTCCCTACTGCTCTCCTGGAGGAGGGTGATGGGGTCATCGGGGGTGGACCCACATTTCACCCGGGTCGTCCGTTTTATACCCTTGTAGGGAGGTGAAATTAGTGGCCGTTATAATGCGTATTTTGCCAACATGTTTTTAACGTTACGTGCTAGTGCACTAGTGTTTTGGAAGTAATTCCTTCAATAAAATTTTATTTTAATTGATCCTCCAAGTCCTTAAATTTATATTTTCCTCCTAATTTTCTTAATTGTAGCATGTAATCTTGTACCTCCTGATCTGGTAGTTGATTCCTTTTTCTAAGTTCTACTCTTTCTAAGATAGTTGATAAAGGTTAAATAGTAGATTGTTGCATCGAGCGCAAAGTGAGTTATTAATGCATGAGTGTTAATTACTCACTTTAGCAAGGTGCGTAATCTACTTTTCTTTCAACTACCAATCTACCAACCGTGATAAAATATACCTACTCAAAATAAAAACTGAAGTTAATGAAAACAAAGTATCTCGCGACTTTTGTGGCAAAAGGTTATTCACAATTTCATTTGCAGCTATTTTTATACTTTTTGGAGTTGAATTCATATCGAAATCGCTATTTCAATTTTTTTAAACCTTTCTTGCTAAATCCGAAGTACCTATCAAAGTTTTACAATATAAGGTACAAAATGCGCGCCATTTGTATTTTTTTTTCACCAAGTCGATTTTATTCAGCCGATTTTTATTTTCAGCCAGTATCTTTTCGATCAAATGTATAAATTTTTTAGTAAGTAAACTTAATGGGAGACAGTAAATCTCTGTGGTAAATTAATATCTAAATAAAAAATAAAAAACAGTGCAGTAATGAAAAACTGTGCAACAATCAGATTTCATATAACATTTTTGCACTGTTTTGGTTCTAAGCAAAAAAGACGTCCTTTGTGATCGGTTTTGTCGTGATTAATGATAACATTACTACGTAGTTGAAAGAAAACGATATTTTCGTGGGTTCGACTCGCGAACATAAGTATGTTAATGGGTCAAACACAAAAACGAGTGAAAAAGTGTTCAGATTACATAAATTCCAGATGTACATTCTTAGAGCGTGTGTGTGGTTTTATTACAAAAAATTAAGTTGTGAGCATACTATATATGATCTTATTTTATTAATAAAAATAAATATTTTAATGTTCTGCCTTCGTTCAAACCAAAATGTATCCTACTGTAGACTGTTCGGATGCCTAGCACCACAGTTTGATAGATGTTTTAAAATATTGCAGGAACAATAAATACATTTTTTTAATGTAAATGTATGTAAAAATTAATCATCTTTTCATAGCAGCGTAGATAAAAAAATCAGCAATCCATATTTACGAATAAAAACATAAACATAATTGTTTCAATATTTGTGATCTTCTACTGTAGACACGTAAAACTCGGACAATTTCAAATATTTTGAACGCATCCAATATATTTATTGGGTTATGTTAGCATCACTGCTTCAAGTGACGTTCATTTGTTCGAGATTTTATTAAATGGCGTATGCGTTGATAAAAAAAAATTGCTTTTAAAGGATACACAAGATTTAGGTCGTGTTTTGAAGATCTTTCCTGTATTACGTATATATTGGTAAGTAGATAATTAAAAATTATATAGATCGTAAGCGTTTATGTACATCAGGGGTAGCTTTGCAAAATCCATCATGCTTTTATTCTAACCTCAAAATATTTTACAATACTTTATTTTTATTACAATATGTCTTTACTGTAGTCTTCTTTCCTGTAGATGCATGTGTCTACAGGAAATATTGTTGTCTACAGACGAGACTTAAAATAAATTTACTCTGACTGAAACATCTTTTTCTCTATAATAGACACGCATGTGACCGGCAAATGGTGTAGGAAACATGCTTAAAATGTATGAATGATGTAAATATTGTTACAGTTACAATGCCACGGGCAAGTAGAAGTAGGATTCAGCTTTCTGAGGAAGAGAAAAAAAGGCGCAGGCGTGAACAAAAGAAGCTCAGTATCCGTCGTGTACGTGCCAAAATGGATGAAGCAGCATTAGAAGAAAGAAGAAGACAGGACAGGGAAAGATATCGACGAAAAAAGGAACAAGGTAAAATTAAAACTATTAAAGACTACACCCCTAGAGAACAGCGACAAATCAGAAAAATATGGAGAGAAAAGGCCAAATTAAGACGTCAGAGGGAAAAAAATAATAAAAATGCTTTGCACTTCGCCGAGCAAAACACTCCACCGTCGAGTCCCTCATGTTCGCGTATTTATGTCGGGAATGCTATTTTGAAACGTAGCGCGCGAAGATTAAGAATTGAAAATAACCACCTAAAAAAAAAAATACTTGAGATGCAATCTAAAATGGCAAAGTATCGTATGAGAGCTATTCGAGCTTGTAATAGAGAAAACAAAGAAAAAGAAGTTTCTCAAAGAAAGTTTAAGAAGGCGCAGGAAATAAAAAAAGCAGTAGAAGATTTTTTGCTTCAAGATGGAAATAGCACACTTACGTCAGGGAAAAAAGACACCATAACCAGAAAAAAAAATTAAGAAACAAGTACGTTTTTTGAATGATTCTCTTTTTAACCTTCATAAAGCCTTTGTCAATAAGTCTGGTACTAATATCTCGTATGAAACTTTTCGAAGGTATCATCCATTCTGGGTCCTGTTTCCTAAAGTTGGCGCCAGAAACACTTGTTTATGTACCATTCACGCTAATAATAGTTTTATAATCCAGTCTCTTTATAATGCTAATATGATTTCTTATAAATCTATATCGGACTTGCTAAAGTATTTATGCTGTAACAATACGCTAAGCTTGACTTGCTTAGAAAAGACATGTTCTGGTTGCAAAGACAAAACTTTGCAGTGTAATATTTTTAACCCTAATGATACTGTATTTTTTGAAAGGTGGGTCACAAAAAGTGTTCCTGTGGTTATTAAAAATACCAATAAGCTGTGTCGCAAAACGATTAAGGAAAAGGTGCAAACCACAAAGAAACAACTATTTGAAAAATTAATCTCAAATTTACCAAGTTTAAGAAAGCACATGGCAAACATGATTCATCAACTTAAATCCATACAATATGTGAAACAAAATTTGTCTACCTCTGAGGGATTACTACACATAGACTTCTCAGAGAATTATAATTGTAAGTATGGACAAGAAGTCCAGTCGGCAACATTTTGGTGGCTCGAAATCGCAAATCTCGTTACATACAAGCGTATATTATAATACCAACTTGGAGTCCCCTAACAATTATGTAAACAGTTCTTCTTTCTGTACCGCATCAGAAAACCTCCGACATGACCCAACTGCTATATGCATCCATTTAATTGCTATAATAAAAAGAATTAAGGAACTGTCCCCTGATTTGCAAACTTTACACATTTTAAGCGATGGTCCTCTTACTCAATACCGAAACAAGTCCATGTTTTTTTTAATCGCAACGTTTCTTTGCTTAAAAGCAAAGAATTTTCGGTTACATCCATTATTTGGCATTTTAGTGAACGAGGACATGGAAAGGGTGCACCCGATGGGGTTGGAGGGTGCCTCAAGCGCATTTGCGATGATCATGTCGCAAAGGGAAATGACGTGTCTAATCTAGAGGATTTAATGGCATGCTTAGTTATAAATTGTAAAGGTATAGAGGTGTTTAAAATCGACGAGTCGAGTTTTTCTGACATTGATCTAGTTTTAAAGAAGAGCGCTGTACGTCCTTTTAAAGGTACTCTCGAAATACACCAAATTACATGGCATAAACAAAATCCTCATGTTATCCGCGCCAGGCGATTGAGCTGTTTGGATTGTCCCGCTCATGAACGATGTCCGCATTATGAAATTGGACAGGTTCAAATACAGTTTAAAGCTCCAATATCTCCCACTAATTCCGTATTATCTGATCATCAGTTTTTCAATGCGTCGCCGGCATCTCCTCTAGCAGGGCCTTCCAATAATTGTAATTCTTTGTTAGAAACTTACTCACCTGCAAGTACAGGAACTAGTAATGCTACAACTGAGCCAATATCGCCCGGTTTCTCTGACAGATTGACACCTGATAACCCAATTGAAAACTTATATTTACAAAACTATAGACCTATGAAAAATGTACCTCCAGGACCTGTCATTTCAGATGACTCTGAGTCTTCTGTAGAAATGATGGCAAAGAAACGTCAAATGCCTTTTGTAATGGACGATTCTGATGATGAAAATATATTTTAATACTTTTTTTCTTTATAAAGAAAAGATGTCCATTCTGTGGGCATTTTGGTATTTTTTATTTTATATTTCAAGATGCTGTAACTTTTGCATATTATTTGCCTACTAAGGAGACTGACTACTATTTTGATTATTTTAAATTAGGTTTTCCAAATATTTCATAACTTTGTGATTACTTAATAAGATATATATTATCACCTGTAGACAACTAGGTCTTTTCTGTAGAATTTCTACAGGAAAGACGTCCATTCTGTGGGCATTTTTTTTTTATTTTTTATTATCTTAGATACTTTAATTTTCAAACGTTTTTCTGTCTTGTAACGAAAGTATTCACATTTTGATCATTATAAATTAAGTTCTGTAAACAATTTGATCTTTTCTGTGGCCATAAAAAAATGAAAATTGATATTTTTTGAGAGAATATGTAAGACTGATCTATATCGATATTAATAAGAATTATTAGAGACTGTTACTCGAATAAAGGCTGATTTTCAAACATATATGTGAGGTTTTATTTTTTGGAAATGGTGAATTACGCATTTTGTGTTTGACCCTAATGTTTCAAACACTTTTGGTGGTAATTTTGTAATGAGTAGTGGAACTTTCTTGTCTTCGTCAATTTCGTTGACAATCATGTAACACTCCAGCTGTTGTTCAAACATTTTTCATTTCTTCATCAAAAGCCATTATTTCACCGCAAACTAACATTCTTGTTTCTTTAATTTCACCTTTTAGTTTCAAAATTTGTTGTCTTATAGTAGGTACTCAACAGTTTTCGTAATTCGTCAATATTTGCTTGTTTAGAATATTTCAACCCGTTTTCTTGAATTAGCTGTAGTTCCTCTTTTTTGCATTGGTAAATATAGGTTCTTTTTCCGGTCTTTATTAGTGTAATCTTTTGTTCAAAACTGATGTTTTCTATATCAGACATAAATAAGTAAATAACTGAACTCCGTCAAGTTGGGTTATAATTTTTTCGAGTAGTTGGTAATACTGTCAAACGTAATATGGCGACGTTGAAAATTTTGCTGTGCAAACCAGTATTCTGTAGCCAACTTCACACCAGGCGTTTTAATTTTTCTTTATTTTTTGTCTTTTAATCCATAAAAATTTTTGCTCACTTCTTATTTTATCACTTCACTGTGAGTTCTTCCTTCGTCGCCAATTTGTTGTATCTGTTATAGTCAAAGTCCGATACACAGTCTCTTCGCGGAAGGACTGGTTTATCCTAGGTTTGGCCAAAGCCATCACGCAATCCCCGAAATACATTTCAATTTCGCCCTTTGCCTGAAGTATTTTTAGTCAAACCTCCTCCTAACTTTTCAGTCAAACGTCGAAAGTAAATTATTCTGTTTCGGTTTTGGCCTAGTCAATCCTAGAAGCGACTGCAAAACTCGGTCAAACGTTGATCTGAACATGTTTAAACAGGTTCATAATGTCTCTCGCGGTGTTCCGACCGATTGTTTTGTCATTTCATGTTCGTTCATTGAGCGTGCGGGCGTGTAATTGTGTAAAATTGAAGATGAGTGAATCAAACGGTGTTGTTGTTACTAAAAACGTGGATAAAGAAGCTTTAAAAGTAAAGTTTAAAGAGAAAATTTCTAATTTGAATAAAAATAAGTGTTCATTTCACATTAAAAACAAACAGTTGTATGAGCAGATTATCAGTGAGGTAGAATCCGCTAAAGTAGCTGAAAAGAAAACGTCTTTGCAGTATCGCCGTCTCAAACGCTACGACGTTGTTTGTTTTGGGGACGAAAAAAAATTGATTAAGCCATTGTCAGATACAAAAAATATACAATACTACGTTACGGATGACGAGTTATTCGATGTGATTGAATGTGCTCATCAGGAATGTGGTCATGGTGGTAGAGATCTCACATTGAAAGCTTTAAATAAAAAGTATGCAAATGTCACAAAAGAGTGCGTAAACTATTACTTGGATTTATGTGAAACGTGTCACAAGAAAAAGAGTCAGCCTAAAAAGGGACTCGTCGTTAAACCGTTATTATTTAAAGAGACTCACGCACGGGGACAAGTGGAGACATGCAGACGTGTCCTGACCGTGATTACAAGTATATTTTAAACTACCAAGATCATTTGACAAAATTTGTGATTCTTCGTCCCCTACACACAAAAACAGCACAGGAAGTAGCGCACAATCTCCTTGATATATTTTGTACTATAGGTGCGCCTTCTGTGCTTCAATCAGACAACGGACGAGAATTCGCCAACCGTGTCGTAGAAGAGTTAAAAGTAATGTGGCCCGAATTGTCCATAGTGCATGGCAAACCACGTCATTCTCAAAGTCAGGGAAGCGTGGAGCGTGCAAATCAGCATGTACAGCAAATATTGTTCGCATGGATGGAAGATAATAAAACTAATCGTTGGAGTGAGGGCCTCCGATTCTGTCAACTGAAGAAAAATTGCGCATACCATCATGGCATAAAACAATCGCCATTTGAAGTGATGTTTGGTGAGTATATTAGGGCGCGTTCTGATGACCCGCGCCCGCTTCGCGCTCGCCCAGCGTATCAGCACCCGCGTTTAAGCCGCGTCTAAGCCCCTTTGTGTTGTATGTAATTTGAGTCTTATGACACTTCAATTAGATCTCAAATTGAATTTATCGAAGTCCACCCGCGCCCGCCCCGCGCTTGACCCGCGCCTGTGCGCGGGTTGTGCGCGGGCTGTGCGCGGGGCTGCCGCGGGGCGAGCGCGCGTACAGTACAACACGTGTGCGGGTTCTGCGCGGGTACGATACGACGCGGGTCAAGAATCTGAACATGCCCTTACAGGGTGTAACGGGTAGCTAGCCGAAACTTACTATGAGAAAGTCCTTTCATTCATCCTTTCAACATGACCAAACCATCTAATAGTTTAACTGCGAAAATAGAATAAACTTAACATTTTATAAATTCTTTTTTTTTAGGACGAAAAGCTCATGTTGGAATTGAAACACTACCAGATTCAATAAAAAAGGTTCTTCAGACCGAGGAAGAGTTAGGAAACGCTATTAACTCGTCTGGTGAGAAGCAGAATAATACTGATGACACTAGTAAGTAGCAACAAAAACCGTTTCAAATTACTATATTTTTAAATGTCAGCTGAGAGTAGGCGTTCCTCGAACATAAATTACGCGACGCGAGCGCTGCGCAAACGGTACGCTTGCGTCGCGTTCTATGAGCGGCCGGCCGGCCCATAGTGCGTCAGTCAGGCAGCTGCAATGCGAAGTTTTTTTTAAATTATAAAATAGGCCCGCACTTGTCTGCCATCTCACCGTGGTAAGTGCACGCCAGTACAATTACTGCATGCTCATAAAACGCGACGTAATCGCCGGGTTGTCGCGGCGCTTACGCGGCGTTCGCGTCAAGAACACGTACGCCCGGCGAATGCTATGTGGGGACACCCTCACTTATAATTGCTATTTACACGTGTAATCTGATTTAGCTAAATAGGTACTTAAGTATATGAATTTTAATATAAGATAGAAAAATATTTAGCTACTTCCACACGAGAAATGGCAAGTTATGCAGTTGTTAAGTGCACCGCCCGCCCGCCCCCAATTTAATGCAATGCAAGCGATACAATGCACTTGTACCACCACCGTTAACTTTTCTACACGTGTTTCGCCCCTAGTAACGGTCTAACTGCTGCTGAGGATGCCCCGTGTAGGGGCGAAACACGTGTAGAGAAGTTAACGGTGGTGGTGGTGCAGGTGCATTGTATCGCTTTGTATTGTATTAAATTGCGGGCGGGCGGGCGGTGCACTTAACAAATGCATAACTAACTTGTCATTTTTCGTGTGGAAGTAGCTAAATATTTTTCTATTTTATATTATGATGGACTTCTGCAAAATAACGCCTGATTCCATTAATTACTTATATAAATTTTATTTTAGTACAAAGAAATGAGATGGAAATACCTGGACCGTCGTCGTCAACTGTGAAAGAAGATACTTCTGTCTCAGAAAAAAATAAGGATCACCATATTGACAAAGTTCCTGGATTGTTGCCACTAAGAAAGGAAATAAACTCTCCAACAGTTGAGATAACTTCTTCAGACATCGTTTGTTGTATTTGCCAAAAAGAGAGCTCCGGCGCACATACGTGCATTATTTGTAATCAGGTCGTGCATGTTATTTGCACTGACAGCACACTTGGCGCAGACTATGAAGGCTTCGGAAGTAAAGTTACATGCATACGTTCTGCGCAGACAGAAAATATAAAAAATTAAAATAAAGAAAAGGCGATAGAAGGTCTTCAAGCTCAGGCTGATATTATGAAACAATTATCTGATCAAAAATTTCCGCCAATCGCGATTGAAAAAACTGTAACCTTACCTATTCCCAGCTTTGACAGAGCCGAAGGAGATGCTCGAAATGTTTTGGGTATCATACAAGATAAAACAGATGATGGTTTATACAGAGTAGGCACGAAACACGGGACAATAAACACACTTTTTTCGAGGAATCAAATAAAAGAATGCAAAGAAAAATTTCTTAAGATCGAAGATGTGCCTGACGTTCGGCTGTCTCTTAGAGAAATCAGTGCAAAGGATTCAAAATTTGGTGGCCAAGGCTTTATAAAATGCCACTGCAATAAAAAATGATCTTCAAAATTATGCAAATGTAAAAGATCTAATGTATTGTGCAATTCTAAATGTCATAATGCCTCACCATGCCAGAATAAAGATTAATTTTTCATTTTAATTACCTAAGAAATTATTAAAACAATTAACATTAACATTAATGCCTCACCATGTCAGAAAAATGATTAATTTGCCACTTTAATTACCTAAGAAATTATTAAAACAATTAACATTAAAGTTAATGCCTCACCATGTCAGAAAAATGATTAATTTTCCATTTTAATTACTTAAGAAATTATTAAAACAATAAACATCAAAATTTTAAAAATGTTATTTTTTATACCTAATCTTACAAACTAACCTCCGTATATTCCAAAGCATTTATTTATTTATTTTATACTTTATTGCACATCGTACAAAAGGCGGGCCTAATGCCACACAGCATTCTCTCAAAGCATCTCAAATATAAAATTGAAAATCACGTAAGCTGACCAATCAGGTGTCAGAACTGGCAGAGTTAAGCGGTTCTTAAGACTTGAAAGCTGCTTAAATGATAAAATGCTTCCAAATATACGAAGATAAGACACTTCATACCTATATCGGAGTTTGACTCGTCAAACCCCGATTTAATAAAATTGTGTTTTGACGTTTGCCTGACCAAATTAGTCTCTCCCAGGTTTGACGAAAATTGTTTAGTCAAAGGCCGAAAATTTACATTTGTTTGGGCTTTGACTAAGTCATTCAGTCTGACCTGAGGATTGACCAGTCCAACCTAGGAGCGCCGGAGCTTCGGAGTTTGCCTATAACATATCTACTCATAAATTAATTAATTACTGTTTATTAAGTACAGCGCAACATATGACATTACGGTAGTTATAAAGAATAAGAGAGAAAGATATAAGTGCGAGAGAGTAAGGTAATCATAAGTTGCGTTCTATATCTCACATTTGGAAAGACAGAAAGAAAACAAAGTGAAGAGAATTAGATGTGATAATGGTGGAGAATTTAAGAATAGAATAATAAGAAATCGTGGGATAAAAATGGAATACACAAACCCATACAGCTCACAGATGAACGGCTAAAAGGATGAGCCGGGCAGTATATAATAAAGCGAGGGCATTACTACTAGAGAAAGATTATTTTCCAAGATCACATATTTATTTTCAACGACCTCTGTGAGCTCAAGATGCCCAGCGGAAGGATCATAACGCTTTTTTTTGAAGCTGAAACCTTTTTTTTTTTTTTCGTCTTGGAAATCATCAAATAACCGCTCCCGCTTTGGGCTGAGCAGGAGGGAGTGTCAGACTTTTACTGACTAAAACCCATCCATGTTCCTTCCTTTGCCCTTTGTGTTCCAGGGCCGCGGTATCTCTTTCGAACAGTCCCGTAACCCTGGCAGGCATCGGTCCTTTCGGACCCCTTCCTGTTTGCTGACTCTCTTTGAGGCGCGCGTGGAACACGAACGCGCCGTCGACACGGCCTGTCGTCAAAAGACGGATGGACGGCGAGTAAGCCCATTACTCACCGTCCACAGGCCCGCGCCTACGGTGGCCGGGAGCCACCACGTGGCCCCCGACGCCCAGGGCGTCTCCCGCAGCGGCTCTCTCCCTCTCACGCCCCCCAACTTCTTCGCTAGCATGACTGCTTCGCAGAAGGTGGTGACGGCGTCCCATTCCCTCTCGCTCCGGACCATGGATTGAACCAGGGCCGGACGCGAGAGGTCGCCGCCGCCGATTGCCGCTACGAGGACACGGCGGTGCTCCGCCCAAGCGGAGCAGACCTGCATAGTGTGCTCCACCGTGTCCTCCGGTCGATCCTCGCAGTGGTGACACCCGGGCGTTTCCTCCCGCCCGATAAGGTGCAGGAACCTCCCTAAACAACCATGTCCGGTGAGGACCTGCGTCAGGCGGAAGGTGAGGGCGCCGTGGCGCCTCTCTAGCCACTCCTCAAAGAGGGGAATTACCGCCACTATTGTTGCATGCCCTGCACGGTGTTGCGACAGTCGCAGTCGCAGTCTCTCTCTCGTTAGTGAGCTCGCACCATTTATCATAAAAGTTTGATAAACGGCCAGCAATAGGTACCTGTGTTCCTAATATCGCCTCCTCCCCTGATACCGCGCGCTGTTGGCGTGGCGGCGTCCCCGGGTTTCTTCTAGACGTCGGTCCCTCGGCGGTCTGCGTGGTGCGGGGGTTGACCGCAGCTCGACTGTTGCTGCTATGCCTGGCGGCGCCCCTCTCGAGTTTAAAGCACTCCGAGGTTGAGTAACGGTCGATGTCCTACACATAGGCCGTTGAGTTTTTAATTTTATTTATGAATCAGTCTTAGTTATAGCATTTGACGACTTAATATGCTCAGATAAGTCGGAACCGAATAGTTGTTCATCTATGTTTGTGTTTTTGACAGTATCTTTGATATTTTTATTTAAAGTATTGAGATTGATTTTGATTGAGATTTTGATTGATTGAGACTCTTTATAGTGACTATCACATATGAGTCTACCGGCATCACTCAACGATTTTATTATATCCTGTGGCACCAAGCTTTCTGGTGATACGGCCAAATTCAAAACACGTCCTATTGCGGCGAGACCACAACCAAGCTGATTAGATAACAGCCTCGCTCGCCATACCGGCACGCTATTGCGTGCCGGTATGGCGAGCGTACAGGAATATTCTAAATTAAATTGTCCAATCATGGGCTATATACAGAACATACCCCTTTCCAAAACCATAGTGATGGTTTCTAGAAAACTAAGATTACCCTATTACCGATCTTATAAAGTCATTAAAGAAGGTTTTTTTCGGGTGGAAAATCATCAAATAACCCCTCCCGCTCTGGGCTGAGCAGGAGGGAGTGTCAGACTTTTACTGACTAAAACCCATCCATGTTCCTTCCTTTGCCCTTTGTATTCCAGGGCCGCGGTATCTCTTTCGAATTCAGTTTTGTTGTTCATTTGTTTCTTGGTATACAGGGTGTAACAGGACCCTTCACGAAGCCGTCGACCAAGTATTGTGTATATCAAACTAAGTAACTTTACGCAAAAAATATTGCTGGGAAACGACTATATTTTTTTGGGGTGAAAAATCACGTTTTATGGTAGGACTCAATGTAACGCACTCAAAACATTGTGCTGATGGATGTTTTGAATAGTACGGGGGTCGTGGAGGTGTTTAAAGTAAAAATCTTACATTAAAAACACGTTTTTTAATTTAAGATTTTTCAAAATAACTTGTGAAAAAGTTGGAACTTTGACCCTCAATACCTCTGTAACTAGAAGGTTCCCAGGTATGGTCTAGAACAAAAAAAATATCGCAATGACGGAAAGAACAAGTGTATTTCGGCTTCGTGAAGGGTCTTGTTACACCCTTTATATTTTAAATATGACACTTAAGAGAAACATAATACACAAGTGGTTGGATTATAAACATTTTTTCCTGTATCGTAATATAAACATTTTGTCTTGTCAACTATCTGATTTTAGTACGACACTAACAATTGCTATGTCCTCTAGGCAAGAAGTAAAAAAAAGAGATCTAAAAATTCAAACTACAGGACCAATTTATCTACTTTATAAATGACGGAGACGGTCGTCGTCAGGTTTGTTTGAAATTCTTGATTAGCACTATAGACGTTACCCAAAGATATATATACTACACCTGTATCCCAGATATCCCTGTATAACAAGTGTATCCCAGAGAATATCAAGAGAAGATGGGAGAGGAAGATGTGTTCCAGCCAACAAAACACCGGAAAATGTCAGGGAATCTGCATTTTTTTTTTATCGAAAACCTCCACTTTCATCCCATTATTGCCGCAAAGATAGTACAAGGCTGTACCTCTCAACTGAATTCAAAAACATCAAAAACCTGTATCGAATCTATAAAGAGGATTGGACTAGTAAAGGAGTAGATATTTTGAGTAAAAAAATCTTTAGCACGATATTCAATACAGATTTTAATATCGGATTTCATGTCCCTAAGGACAGTTTAAAATGCTTGCGTTTTGAAGGTCAGAATCCGTCTGAATGTCCCGAAATGCGAGCCCATTTAGAAGAAAAACAAGCATCAAAACAACGCCTAGAATGTCATCGAGAATTAAGCAAAGAAAACCTAACATATTTTGTGTGCATGATTCGACCTCCAAAAGCTTCTCAACACTCCTCATAGGAATAGTATGCTGCTTTTTTACTGGCGAAAATATATTGTTTATAACTTATATTTTTACGAAAGTATAACATCATTCATCATTTCAGCCGAAAGACGTCCACTGCTGGACATAGGCCTCCCCCATGTGTCGCCACACTGAGCGTTCCCGTGCGACTCGCATCCAGCGGATCCCTGCAACCTTCACCAGATCATCGGTCCACCTAGTGGGAGGCCTTCCATCGCAACGTCTTCCGGTTCGCGGTCGCCACTCACACCGTCAACACCGTGCCGAATTAGATCCTGATACGGTTTGAAAGCCCCCTTCCCGATGGAAAGAATGCATTCAATTATTTCAACGATTTCCTTTCTGAAGATCTTTTTTGACGAAATTTGCCTTTCTACGAATATGTATTCTCTGCAAACGATAGGCCGAGGTTAGGGCTGGAGCTTCTGGCATCACTTATGACATTTTTGTACGCTGGTAAACATGTTTGAAGAATGCAGTATTACAGAAGAAGAGGAGGGCTTAGGTTTGGGAACTAAAGCAGTTTTGACACACCATAACTGTTAAGAAAAGACTATGTATCGTTAACTTTGATAACGTTATTTCCTCATTGGAGTTGATACCATCTCAGAAATAGTTAAATATTTAATCTAAGTACAATGCGTGCTAATCGATTGCACAGTGCTACGAGCAAGCTAAAAAGTGATAAAGTTCTGAAATCTAAAGGAAGAGGATATTTCAGTCAAAATTTGTGCAACAAGACAAAACTATCGCTTTTTAAATGGAATGATAACAAGTGTGCTATCCTAGCCTCTAGTTACACTGATGCGTATCCTACAACCAAAGTTAAGCGGTATTAACGCGGTGCAATCAAAGATTTGAACCCTGAAGAAAAACTGAAAAAACCAAAATGTCTCAGGCCTGTTAGATGACATAAAGTACGATAAAGTCGACCATTTTCCTTAGCATGGTAAGGAAAATGGTCGATGTGTTTACTGCAAAAAGGTTTTACTACAGTATACTGTCTAAAATGTAAGGTTAGGCTATGTTTTGTTAAAGACGAAAACTGTCACTTTAATTATCACCATAATGAAACATCACAATGCGTTTTTTTTTCAACAAATATTTATTTTCAATATGTTTATTTGTTTTATTTAAAAGTTTTGGTAAGCTGGGTCTGCTAAGTATACCCATATATCACCTGATTCGTTAACCATAGAATTGTTGAGTATACGTAATATTGTTTTTTCAGGAAACCCTTCAGGCAAGATTGTATTTTTTATTATTCCCGAGTGTTTTGAATACATAAGAACACAATATATAAACTGCATCTTCCCACTACAACTTTTTTGACTTCCCAATTTAGGGGTAAGTACCTATTTATGGGACCCATTTTTTCTTTTTATTAACCATGTTCATGAAAAAATGTATTATTTGTTTGTTTAGGACATTTGGACTCTGGAAACGTCGGATCCCTGTAATATCATTGAACATGCGTTCTTATTATATAACATACAAACAGTTAGATAGATCTCCAGAAATTATAATATTGAAGAAGTAGTCCCCGAAGTAAAAATGCCAGAAGAAAGTGAAATTACTGTGACATCAGAGAATTCGGTCAGTTTTCAAAATGATATCAGACATAATGCCGGTTTCTGATTTGAGAAAAGTAGCAATTCTCAACAGATTATTCTCAAATACGCCCTTAAGTTTTTTGCGTTTCACAAGTCAAAATCGAATTTCGTTTAACCATAATCAAGTGATGAATTGCTTAAACACGTTGCGCATGTATTCTCGTAAATTACTAAAGGAAAATTTAATTTTCAAATCTACTGTGGCTCTATTAGTGAAAAAAATCAAGACGCTGAACAGGAAAAATAACAGATATTAAAAAAAAATAGAACAGTTGACACAAAAAATAATAGCTTTGAATAGCAGTGTACATAAAGAACGGATAATACATGTTGAAGCGAACAAAGATACTCCATATTCTAAAACTGAAAAAATATTGAAGGAAACGGTTCCCAAAATTTCGACCCCGGAGAGGAATATAGTAAAGAAGATATTATTTGAAAATCTTATTATAAAAGAATCGTTACAACACCAATATTCCCAAGCAACGAATAATTCCGAACGACACGTACTAAAGAAAGTAGTGAACAATGACATGACCGCAAAATATAAAATGAAAACCAAGTTAAGTACATGCGTAGGGCTAAAACGAAGATTAAGAGTTCGTCAAAAATTATATAAATACAAAATGAAACGTTTGCAAGTACTCACATCATTTTATGAAAGAGACGATAATAGCCGCGCTACAGCCGGAAAAAGCGAGTACAGAACATTACATAAAACAAGAAAACAAATAAGGTATTTATTAGATACCTTAAAAAATTTACACAAAAAATATAAAAATGAAGGGGGCAAGCTATTCTATGCCACATTTAGTCGCTACAAGCCGTTTTATGTATTAAGCCCAAAAATAGTAGACAGAAATACTTGTGCATGCGTAAAACATGCGAATCTAAGTTTCATGGTCAGCAAATTGAAGCAATTACGTTTGTTAAAAACGGACAACTTTACTGAGCTGGTGTCAACAATAGCCTGTAACATAAATGACAAGAAATGCCTGTACAATGAATGTCACTCTTGCTCTTCCAAAAGTTTTAAATTTGATTTGTCACAATCGAATCTAGCAGATATAGTGTCATGGAATATGTGGGTTACAAAACAATTCAAATATTCAAAAAATACCGCCAATCAACAAAGTGAAGAAAAAATTACAAAAAGGACAGTTAAGGAAGAAACTACGGAATCATTACAAAAACTTCAGCAGACATTTTTTGCTCAGTTACGGCTGTTTAAAAAGCGTCATTTCAACTTGTAAGAATAAACTCACTGAAAGTGACATTGTTATGCATTGTGACTTCTCTGAGAATTATATCTGTAAGTTCACAGAAGAAGTACAGGCACTTTGGTGCTTCCAAAAGACAGATAACTTTACACACCGGTGTTATTTATGCCAATAGCGAAGATGGACCACAAACTATATCTTTTTGTACGATATCGCAAAATACCAATCATACACCTGGCGCTATTTGGGTCCATCTTCCCCTGTATTGAAATTTATAAAAGAAAAATTTCCAGCTGTTATGACCATACACTTTTTTACAGATGGGCTCACGAGCCAATACCGCCAAAAAAATAATTTTTTATATGATGAACACGGCTATTTCTCAGTTAGGTTTTGACAGAGCGACTTGGTCTTTCTTTGAAGCTTCCCACGGGAAAGGAGCCGCTGACGGTGTTGGCGGAGCAACGAAGAGAAATTTAGACCTATATGTCGTACACGGCCATGATATTCCAGATGCTGAAGATACCTACTACCAACCCTAAATAATAAATATTTACCCTCAGTATTCTACATGCTAATTATATTAAACTTCATATTAATGCGTCTAATGTGTGTTTATATAAATGCACCTTTACATTCTTTTGTGTGACAAATATTCCTTTGTGTTACAGATATTGCAATATTCCATTGTGTTTCTTTTGTGTGATGTACAATTTTTTTGAGACGCACTCAGAAGCAGATGTAGGTACCACAGTACTGTCAGATGAGACAAACGTCGTGGAAGTCCCCCAATCCACCACAAAACAACCAGACCGAGCAACATTTAAATGTGGATGAACATAATGACAATGTATGTATTAAACCTATTTATAGTGGTAGTACTCGTATAATAGTTTGCTTCTGCCAGGGTTGTCCGTTGGCACAGCATCACAAATTTATTTATGGTTTCTTAATTTTAACCATGTTTCATCAATATAATATGATAATGTTTCATCATAAACAAAGATTAAAATATCATGAAACCATTTATAATTTATTTAGCTAATTGTGTTTTTAGGGTTCCAGGTTACAGTCGTAAATGAACATTTAATAAAGGATTTGAAGAAGAAATGGTCTTAAGAGCAGGTTTTGACTGGAGGTTGGTTTAATCTTCGGCATCAATCTTTTTTAGAAAAACTTAAAGAAGACGTGTTGGGTTGTTGTCAGTCGTATATTAACCGATGCTGATCATCAAATCCTTTCCTTCTTGGATGAGCAAATATGTCCAGATGAGTGAGTGAATATTTTTCATACACCACAGAATGATATACACCTATAGTATTACATTAACTATACATTTAATTTTTCAGAACAAATTGCAGTAATTTCCAAAGAGTCTAGCCCAGTACCAGAATCCAATCCACTACCAGAAGCTCCCTATACTATACCTGTGTTAAGGAAACGAAAACTTGAGCCCAAACGAAAAAACAATACAAGCTGTGGCGAGTAGGCAAGTAAACTCGCACACTAGAACGCAGCACCAAAAATCACGCCACCTTTTAAACCCCGCCTCTAAGATAAGGATTCTACTATGTGTGCGTAGCGAGGCGCGCACACGGACAACCGGCGCGCGCGATCCTTTTGTCTCGGACGAGGACGCACGCGTTGAAGCCGTGCCTAATAATGACGTAAATTGTTTACCGCGTAGTATAAATATTGTGTCTTGACGATGTCGACGGTCATTCATATTTCTGCTTTGTTCACCTGCTTGTACGCATAGATGTTTAATCGTAATATAGTACCCGCTTTAAGCTTATTCGCCTTTTACTTTAATTCACCTGCGCTCCGACAAGTACCTGCATACCTAGCTATCTGCTTACCTACTTGCTAGTGCTCGCACAGTAAGTGGGCCAAGAAGCGTTCATTCATAGCACACGCACACCCACTTCATTGGTGACCCCGTTTCCGTTGTCAAGAGGAGAAGATGGAGCCAGGCAAAGAGAGGGACGTGTTACAAGAAGCCTGTCGAGTTGGAGTAAGGACGCCGACGTTCAACCCTGATGACCCGGTACTATGGTTCGCCCAATTGGAAGGACAGTTCGCGTTATCAAGCATGACGACGGACACAACCAAATTTTACTTCGTCCTGTCGCAGCTAGAACCACAACACACAGCGGCGGTTAGAGACCTGGTCGTAACTCCACCAGCAACAGGAAAATACGAGAAGCTGAAGGCGGAATTAATCAAGAGGCTATCGG
This sequence comes from Eugnorisma glareosa, assembly GCA_947578425.1. NCBI lineage: Eukaryota > Metazoa > Arthropoda > Insecta > Lepidoptera > Noctuidae > Eugnorisma > Eugnorisma glareosa. Next base: position 8,323,157 of record OX387967.1, on the reverse strand, counting down.
CATCACAGGAACTGAAGATCAAGCAATTAATTATGCACGAAGAACTCGGCGACAGAAAACCGTCGCAGTTCCTGCGCCACTTACAACATTTGGCCGGACCGACAGTCCCAGCAGAATTCATCAGGACAATCTGGTCAAGTCGGCTGCCCACCAACCTACAAACCATCGTCGCGTCGCAAGCAACCATGACCCTGGAGGACGTGGCCGAATTAGCGGATCGCATAAATGATATCGTTACAGTAACTGGGCAAGTACCAGTACTCGCCCGCCAGTAACGACTGACCCGCAAAATGCTGCTATAGATTCACTGACTAAGACCGTAGCAGAGTTAAGCCGAAGGTTCGACACCATGAGCATGGAACTGCGCGGTCGCCGTCGCTCGCAGCCACAAAGATCGAGACATGGTTCACCATATCGTTCTCGTACTCGTTCCAGTTCCAGTCCTAGGGATCACCCGCTGTGCTGGTACCATTATCGGTTTGGTGACAGGGCACGGAAATGTACGCAGCCATGCAACTACAGCAAGCAGCCGGTAAACTCCCAAGGCAGCCATTAGTGGCGGTACAAGACTGCCTATCTGCAACAAGCCGCCTGTTCATCACGGATCGCAAAACAAAAATACAATATCTTGTAGATACGGGTTCAGACCTGTGTGTATTCCCGCGATCCGCCGTTCGGGAGCCACGCTGCAAGACCAAATACGAGTTGTTCGCCGCAAATGGAACAGTTATAGCCACTTACGGTTACCTGCCACTCACTCTGGATCTGGGCCTTCGTCGAGCTTTCACATGGCAGTTTATAGTAGCGGATGTCTCAAAACCGATAATCGGAATAGACTTTTTAGGTTACTACAACCTACTTGTTGACTGTCGCAACCAACGACTAATCGACAATGTCACTGCACTAACAGTAGCCGCGAAAAATCAAAGTGCAACCGAGTCCTATCGAGTCATATCGTCAGTCCGCACAACCAAGGAAGGCACGGATTACCAGCAGCTGTTAAGGGAATATCCAGATCTCACACGCCCAGCAGGTAGACCTGGCATCACAAAGCACAACACAGTACACCACATACGTACTACGCCAGGCCCACCCGTATACAGTCGCCCTCGTCGCCTTGACCCTGAGCGGTCGAAAGTAGCCAAACAGGAGTTCGAGGAAATGTTACAACAAGGCACAGCGCGCAGATCTGAGAGCGCTTGGTCGTCGCCGCTTCATCTAGCACGCAAGAAGAACGATGGCTGGAGACCGTGCGGTGACTACAGATGCTTGAACGCACGTACCATTCCAGACCGTTATCCAGTTAGGCATGTGCAGGACTTCGTGCACCAGCTGGTTGGGAGCACAATCTACTCCACTGTCGATTTGGTTAAGGCTTACAACGAGATACCAGTCGCAGAAGAAGACATTCCCAAGACCGCCATAACGACACCCTTTGGGTTGTTCGAATTCCCGTTCATGACGTTCGGACTTCGCAACGCTGCACAGACATTTCAGCGGTTTATGGACGAGGTGCTCCGAGGCCTAGACTTCTGTTATACCTACCTGGATGACATCTTAATCTTCAGCAGCAACGGCATCCAGCATCAACAGCACCTCAAGCAACTCTTTAAAAGGTTATCAGAGTATGGAGTGCTGATAAACACAAACAAATGCACATTCGGACAAGAAAAAGTGAGTTTCCTGGGCCACGAAGTTTCAGCAGACGGAATCAAGCCACTAAATACTAAGGTTCAGGCCATCCTCGATATCCCGGTGCCCAAGAACATCAAGGACCTCAGAAGATTCCTAGGAATGATAAACTTTTACCGGAAATTTCTACCAGCAGCAGCTTCTATGCAGGCACCATTAAACAAGCTCTTAACAGGCCTCAAAGTAAAGGGATCGCAGGCAATAGAAATGGCACCTGAACACCTGGAGGCTTTCCGCAGATGTAAACAAAGTCTATCACAGGCCACACTGCTAGTCCATCCAGACCCAAAGGCAGAACTCGCAGTACAGACAGACGCCTCAGACACGGCAATCGGCGCTGTATTACAACAAAAGCATGGTAAAGAATGGCAACCCTTGGCATTCTTCTCCAGAAAGCTAAGCCCTGCCCAGACGAAATACAGCCCATACGACCGCGAACTTCTAGCAATATACGAGGCCATACGGTATTTCAAATTCATGGTAGAAGCGAGAACATTCACAGTTTTGACCGACCACAAACCACTGACATTTGCGTTCACCAAACCTCGTCAAAACTGCTCCCCACGTCAGTTCAGATATCTGGATTTTATCAGCCAGTACACTACAGATATAAAGTTCGTGGCTGGCAAAGACAACGTGGTAGCAGACACTTTATCACGTATTAACGAAATCAATTTGCCCATAGATTACCAGTCCCTGGCCAGCGAACAGGAAACCGATGTGGAACTCCAAGACCTCATACATAATGGTTCCAGTCTGAAGCTGAAGAAAATCAGACTACCCGAAACAGGAGTTGAAGTGTACTGCGACATCGCATCGGGGACTCGCCCATTTCTCACTAAACGGTTTCGCAAACAGGCATTTAATACCCTTCATGATTTGAGTCACCCGGGTGGTGAAGCAACAGTCCGCTTAGTAACCGAAAGGTATGTATGGCCGGGCATACGAAGGGACTGTCGACAATGGGCCAAAGAATGTGAAGCATGCCAGCGAAGCAAAGTGTCTAGGCATACATCAGCACCTTTGACAGCCTTCCAGACGCCTTCAGCACGGTTCCGCCACATTCACATTGACTTAGTAGGTCCCTTACCATTATGTTCTGGCTACAGGTACTGCCTCACCATAGTCGACCGCGTGACGCGATGGCCTGAGGCATACCCGCTGCAGGATATCACGGCCGAGACCTGCGCAGCCGCTTTAACGTCAGGGTGGATCGCGCGGTTCGGCAGCCCCGAGCACATCACTACCGATCGGGGCAGGCAGTTCGAGTCCCGCACCTTCAAGGAGCTCGCTGCTTTAATCGGCACATCGCATCACCTAACCACAGCTTACCATCCCGCAGCCAATGGCCTAGTGGAAAGGCTACACCGCCAGCTGAAAGCCGCCATCACCTGCCACGCCAAGGCGAACTGGATCGAGGTGTTGCCATGGGTTCTACTAGGCATACGCAGCGCTTACAAGGAAGACCTGCAAGCATCCGCGGCAGAGCTGGTGTATGGTGAACCACTCCGTCTGCCAGGACAGTTCTTCGCCTCCACTCCTCAAGAGACAGTCGACATAACCAGCCTGGTCAGCAGACTCCGCTCACACATGAGTAAGCTAACCCCACAACCTACTTCCTGGCACACTAGTTCTTCTCGACCGTTCTACGTGCCCAAGGACCTGAACACAGCTACCCATGTTTTCTTGCGGCAAGGTCCCGCACGAAGGTCGCTAGAAGCACCATATTTAGGACCATACAAAGTCCTACATCGAGACCAGAAGACTTTTGACCTCGAAGTGAAGGGAAAACGGCAAAAAGTCACACTTGACCGGCTAAAACCAGAATATTTAGCAAATGAACAGCCCGTCGTGACGTCACATCAACAACATCCAGAAGACCAGGTCACAGTCAAGAAGACTAGGAGCGGACGCACAGTCAGATTCCCAGACTACTATCGTCCGTAGCTAGGCTACGACTCACCAGGGGAGTGGTGTGGCGAGTAGGCAAGTAAACTCGCACACTAGAACGCAGCACCAAAAATCACGCCACCTTTTAAACCCCGCCTCTAAGATAAGGATTCTACTATGTGTGCGTAGCGAGGCGCGCACACGGACAACCGGCGCGCGCGATCCTTTTGTCTCGGACGAGGACGCACGCGTTGAAGCCGTGCCTAATAATGACGTAAATTGTTTACCGCGTAGTATAAATATTGTGTCTTGACGATGTCGACGGTCATTCATATTTCTGCTTTGTTCACCTGCTTGTACGCATAGATGTTTAATCGTAATATAGTACCCGCTTTAAGCTTATTCGCCTTTTACTTTAATTCACCTGCGCTCCGACAAGTACCTGCATACCTAGCTATCTGCTTACCTACTTGCTAGTGCTCGCACAGTAAGTGGGCCAAGAAGCGTTCATTCATAGCACACGCACACCCACTTCACAAGCCATTGTTCATGGGAAAACGAAAACCGCACTCAATACATATTTTTTTTATTTGATTTAATATTTGATAAAATAGGAAAAAAAATGTATTAACCAGCTGAGTAACAACAATCAAAATGGTGATTCTCGGTTAGAGGCGCGCGGCGTTTCAAGACTGCCGGAAATGCTATTTCTATCTCTTTTTGTCACATGACAAAGAGAGAGTGAAAGATAGGCTACCATATTCAACTTAAATCTCTAGATCTCTAAAATCTAGGCATTCTATATCTATGCTGTCTTCGGATAGGTTTCCAGAAATAACGAGTATTTTAATGAGCTGTAATTCAAAGTTATCAAATAATATGGAATGGATAAAAGTATGCAAATTGTATGGATTTATCATTGTAACTTATTAGTCATTCTTCAACCTCTATGGATAAGACTTTTTCCGATTGTAAATTTATTTTTCTATACAAATATAGATATTGTTTTTTTTTTTTATCATTTAACATGTTTACATGTCTATGGCGTCATGTTACACGCATTGTGAGCTCGTGTTTAATAATGGAAGAAACTGAAAGGAAAAATCAGAAAGGTAACGATACTGCTCCATAAAGGGCACCGTTACAGTAAAACCAGCCAGGTGAATAAAAATGGAAGCACATTTTGGCGATGCATAAATAAAATGGAGTGTAGTGCTTTGCTGACATTGGACGTGACAAAGAGGAAAATCTTACGATTGTCCAGACAAATGCAAACCCGACGAGGAAAACAAAATTGTTTTTGTAAAAAGAAACGAATTAAAAAAAGTGGTGTAGTTTGAGACCAATAAAAAAAAAGGAATTTTTGAAAAAACTTTCGATAACTTGCCGGGGACTATAGCTCATCTCATCTCCCCTCCCTAGCTCATCTAAGATTATCCGTGGTGCAAAAAGGGGAAAGGCTGCTTCTATGGAGATGGAACTTTTAAATGCGTTCCTAGCCTTTTATCAGTTATCCTCCATACATTTTGATCTAGATTCAGACAAAAATACAACAAAAATACAACAAATATACCGTAATATATTCTCTTTTGTCAAACAAGTCTGAACAACAATATACGCGGCTTTTTAATACATTAAAAGATAAATTTGGCTTGTATATTAGCAACTTCAAATGTGATTAATGAGATGGCGGTTGTTACGTATTCACACACTTTTAATTTATTCTGTGATCGCTTTGTGTTGCTTACGGGGACAACACTAGTTGCATCCTTTTTCCTAACCTAGTCCCCTCCCTACCTGTCTGTCACTTCAAAATATATGGCCACGGTCGCTAGCGCGATTTCCGCAACGAAATCAACCTGAAACACAAAAGTAGTAATTCCAAGTGGTTCCTGACCTATTCTTTCCTGCCACCGGTAAGTCCCCTATGTATCCAACATAAAAGTGGTCCTTTGATCCGAATAAAGTGTGTTTTTTGTCGAAATACGAACCGACGACACCGGCCGGTGGCCGGCCATCTTTTCGCCGTGTGAAAATTTTGTGTAAAAGTTAGTGATAATGTCGAGAAGTCAATTCAATTCGTTGAAATTCGAGTTTTTATGTGAGAAAGTAAATTCGTTGTATAATACTGCTACTGCGCTAGATGTCAGCAAACCAGAAGAGGTAGGTAAATTCAAAATACGATGTGCAGAACTCGACACTGTGCGTTCCGAGTTCGAGGAATGTTTCCTCACGATTCAATCCGCTGTAAAGGATGAAGACGTGTTAGATTCTAACAAGAAAAAGTTCGCGTTGTTCGAGGATCAGTGCTTACAGGTCAAGTACATGGCCAGTACCATATTTACAAAAAATGTCGATTTCAAAGAAGCTATTCACAAAGACCTGCCGGCTTACTGTTCGTCGAACAATCCGAGTGACATAAAGTACAAGTTACCGGACATAGGATTACCCAAGTTTTCTGGCAGTTACACCGATTTTCCAAGTTTTCAAAACATGTTTGATGCATTGGTTCACAATAATGATCGATTGAGTCTTGTCCAGAAAAAGCATTATTTAACGAGCTGTCTGTCGGGCGAACCTGCTAACCTCATAAAACACCTTTCGAGCATACCAGACAACTACGAAGTGGCTCGGAAGTTAATACTAGATAGGTACGACGACAAGAGATTGATCGCAGACGCTCACCTTACGGCAATACTAGCACTACCTACAGTCTCAATCAAAAACGCTGCACAATTGCGTAACTTCGTGAACATTTTACAGGAAAACACAAGCGGCCTAACTAGTCTAGGATTCCCGGTAAAAGAGTGGTCACTCATACTATTGCACATCTTCACTAGAAAATTAGATAGCGAGCTAAGATCTAGATTTGAGCTAGCTCACCAACAAACGAAAATACCTACATTCGAAAATCTGTTAACATTCCTGAGCGGTTATTGCAAGACGTTAGAAACTACTGGCGTAGTAAGTCAACCCAGTTCCGGCAAGTCGAACACGACTTTGCCAACAAAAGGTAGCAAGCAGACTTATGCGTCCAGTGTAGTATCCGCGGAGCCGATCAAACAACACAGTCCCGAAGAGCAAGCAATACTGTCATGTAAATACTGTAAGGGCGATCATCTGATTGTCAAGTGTGCGAAGTTCATTGCGATGGACTTGGCATCTCGTCAGGATTTTGTCAAATCACAAAACCTCTGCTTCAATTGTCTGCGCCCACACAGGGTGTACGAATGTCGTTCACGATTTCGGTGTCAAAATTGCTCACGCAAACATCACACTTTGTTATGTTCAAACAAGCAGCCGCATAGCAACAACGAAACGCAAGTTCCGCTTTGCGACAAACAAGTCGCTCATTGCACCGCGTCCAAAGTGTTGTCGCCGTCGCCCGCCGCGGTCGAGTTCGCGCCAAGCGCGCCTCTTTTGTCTCTCTCGCACTCACACGTTCCGTGCGGCGGCGGCGAGAACGAAACGCGTCATTCGTTGCTTGCTACTGCTCTAGTCGAATTTTCAACGGTATTAGGCAGTGAATATCACCAAGTTCGTGCGTTATTAGATCCAGGTAGCATGGCGAATTTTATAACTTCGTCATGCATGCAACGACTAGGGATTCGCTACAACAAAACTAACATTATAATTTCGGATGTGGGAGAATCCAATCGGGTATATCCCAAAGGTGAACTACACGTGTACCTAAATAACAAAGTAGGTGACCCTCTATGCGTAGAAATGTTAGTCCTCCAGAAGATCACGGCGCCACTTCCTACGTCAAATATCGACTGCACGATTTTAGCCAAGTATAGCCACCTTGAATTGGCCGACCCGCAATTTCACGAGAAGAAAAATATTGACATGTTGCTAGGTGCGGGTGCATGCGCCAAGATTTTCAGCGGGCCTAAAGTTGAAGTAGGAGTAGGATTACCAACGGCGTTCGAAACTATTTTCGGTTGGGTTTTGATGGGTCACGTCACCGGGTGTCATAGCGAAATCCAATCATTGCATTGCGTGACATCCATAGATGAGACATTGAAAAAATTCTGGGAAGTGGAGGAGGTAGAAAGTAAGGTTAGGCAGCCCGACCCTAACGATGTTATGTGCGAGGAACATTTCAAGCAGACGCATTCGCGTACTCAAACAGGGCGCTTCATCGTGCGATTACCTTTTCGCAAGGGTGACCATGATGTTGGACAAAATTTCGGAGACACCTTGCACATAGCCATCCGTCGACTTTTGTCATTAGAAAACAAATTCAAACGCGATAAAGTTTTAGAAGCGCGGTATAGGGACTTCATGCGAGAGTACATTCAGCTGGACCACATGCAGCCGATCGAAACTTCGACTGCACAGCGTTTCCCACAATACTTCATACCTCACCACGGGGTATATAAAAAGGGTACGGAAAAAATCAGGTGCGTTTTCAATGCTTCTTCCAAAGGCCCGGGCGGGAAATCGTTAAATGATGAGTTATTAGCTGGCCCCAAATTGCAAAAGGACATAGTAGACATCATACTCCACTTTAGATTACATGAGATAGTGTTCTCCGCAGACATTCGTATGATGTATCGTCAAATTCTGCTAAATCCCCTAGACCGCCAATATCTGCTGATCGCATGGCGCGACCACATTCAGCCTGAAATTCAACAATTTCAGCTAAACACGTTAAGTTATGGTGTTACAACAGCGGCGTTTCTTGCGATGCGTTGCTTACATGAGCTGGCTTATCAACACAAGGAGACACATAAGCGTGCATCTCAAATACTCCTCCAAGACATATTTGTGGATGACGTGGTCACAGGAGCGAGTTCATTGACCGAAGCTCAAAGTATAAAAAGTGAGTTAGTTGACCTTTTAGGCAAAGGCGAATTCGAGCTTCGTAAATGGATGAGCAACGACCCTCAGTTACTTACAGACGTGCCCGCCGAGCATTGCGAACTAAAATTCAGTGGAGACGCGGATATGTCTCTGAAGATACTCGGTTTTAAGTATAGGCCAAAAACAGACACATTCTCGTATCAAGTGTGCTTAGACAGCAATGAGTGCACCAAGCGTATCATATTGTCGCGGGTTAGTTCCATCTATGATCCCAACGGGTGGTTAGCACCATGCGTTATAGTTGCGAAAATTCTGATGCAACGTCTATGGACTTTAGGCATAGATTGGGACGAATCACCCCCTCGAGATATTATTGAAGACTGGCAGCACTTCTGCAATGATCTACATAATTTGCAAAGCATATCTATAGAACGCAAGGTTTTGTCCAACACGGTTCAACATTTTGATTTACACGGATTTAGTGACGCTTCTGAGTCCGCATATGCAGCTTGCGTTTACATTAGATGTGTACATGCGGACGGTAGGGTAACTATACATTTACTCATTTCTTAGACACGTGTCGCTCCAATAAAGCAAAAGCTCACCGTTCCAAAACTGGAGCTTTCAGGCGCTTACATTTTGGCTAAGCTTCTAGTGCGTGTTTCTGATTGCCTAAGATTGAGAACGAACTTGCATCGAAACACCTACGCTTGGAGTGACTCGTCTATCGTGCTTTGTTGGTTACGTACTCAACCACACTTACTCAAGGTATTTGAATCGAACCGTGTCAGCCAAATTCAAAATATGATTTCTCCGGAAAATTGGCGTTACGTTCCGACAAACTTGAACCCAGCTGACTCTGCCTCTAGAGGCATTACGCCGAAAGAACTAGTCTACCACGAACTCTGGTGGGGTTCAGCTTGGCTCACTCTCGATTCTGAATCATGGCCACCGCCATGTCAGCAGCTTGAACGTAGCTCACTTCCCGGTCTAAAGAAACATACTCAGGTATTAGCTGCAGTCACTAACGAAACAGAAACTTCTCATTTCATTCAAAATTGTAGTTCGTTTAGTAAACTCGTGCGAATCACTTCGTGGTGCCTTCGGTTCGCACACAACTCTTTAAAATCAAGACAAACAAGTCCGACTATCGGACCTTTGACTAGTGAGGAACTTCAACGAAGCCTACTTGCGCTCGTTAAATGCGTACAATCCCAATCATTTAGTAACGATATACGGAACCTTCAGGCTAAGAAGCCATGTAGTACCGGGATGATTCGCTTGCAACCGTTCTTAGACGATAACGGTTTACTTAGGGTAGGAGGAAGGTTAGTGAACTCTACTCTTACTTACTCGTCTAAACACCCTCTCGTATTGCCTCACCCTCATCACTTCACCAATCTTGTGATAGATTACCATCATATCAAATACTTACACGCAGGTCCTAGTGCATTAATTTCTCTTATCCGCGAGCAATATTGGATATTGTCTGCTCGACGTGTCATACGTAGTAGAATTTTCAAATGCATCAGCTGTTTTCGGCTGCGGTGTCAACCGCCTCAGATCAAGATGGGTGATTTACCAGCTAGTAGAGTTACGGAATCTCAACGGCCATTCCTTTCAATAGCGATGGATTATGCAGGCCCTTTTCAAGTAAAGTCAAGTGTGTTACGGAATGCTAAAATAGTTAAGTCGTATCTGTGCGTATTCGTTTGTTTCACGACTAAATCAGTACATTTGGAAGTAGTCAGCGATTTGACTACCGACGCATTCTTAGCGGCTCTAAAACGATTTGTTGCTAGGCGCGGATTACCTAATGAAATTTGGTCTGATTCTGGCTCTAACTTCAAAGGCGCTTGCAACCTTTTAGGAAAATTCAAACGAGACATTAACAAAGACCCCGTCTTAAGCCATTATTATGCAGAGCATTTTATTAAATGGCGCTTCTCGCCTCCTCTTAGTCCTGCCTTCAACGGGTTAGCTGAAGCAGCTGTTAAATCAAGTAAATCACACCTAAAGCGTGTCATAGGTGATCGACCTTTGACATTCGAGGAGTTAACGACTATCTTTGTTCAGATAGAGGCAATCTTAAATTCTAGGCCGTTATGCCCTTTATCTAATGATCCTAATGATTTATCCGTCTTGACTCCGGGCCACTTCCTGGTTGGTTCTCCGCTCGTCTCGATTCCCGAGACACCTCCTGTAGAAACCAAGCATATTAACTAACTAGCTCGATGGCAGCTCCTTAGACAAATGACCATGAATGTGTGGAAACGTTGGAGTCATGAATATCTCCACACATTACAGCAACGTGCCAAGTGGCATAAAACTCAATACAACGTTAAGATAGGAGATTTGGTCTTAATCAAAGAGGACGGTCTTCCGCCACTTCACTGGTCTCGTGGTAGGGTGACCAAGCTTTATCCTGGACTAGACTCAATCGTTCGCGTAGTAGAACTGAGGACAGCTAAGGGATATTTTACCCGATCGTTAGCTAAGCTGATTCCTCTACCTTGTCATCAAGACTAAATGCATCGTTCATTCAATTTAAGTTAAGTAGTTATAAGTTTCATTTTATAAATTATACAGTCCACTCTCTAAGTTCTAACAACAAACCTATTGTAAAGCAGTATGATACAACCTATTGACTTGGTAACTTAAATCATAGGTTAAAACTTCAGATTCTAAAAAGGGCAAACCCTTTTTTGTGGGGGGCCATGTTACGTATTCACACACTTTTAATTTATTCTGTGATCGCTTTGTGTTGCTTACGGGGACAACACTAGTTGCATCCTTTTTCCTAACCTAGTCCCCTCCCTACCTGTCTGTCACTTCAAAATATATGGCCACGGTCGCTCGCGCGATTTCCGCAACGAAATCAACCTGAAACACAAAAGTAGTAATTCCAAGTGGTTCCTGACCTATTCTTTCCTGCCACCGGTAAGTCCCCTATGTATCCAACAGCGGTTATGAATTCAGTTAGCGTTGTTTATCCGAATGCAAAGGTAAGTGGTTGTTACTTTCACTACCAACAAGTAATTTGGAAAAAAGTAACGAAATGGGTTTAACAATAAAACCGTGAAGTCATTCGCATGGCCGCTGTGATACCACTTTTGCCACCACGCTATATACCAGAGGGATGACAAATTATTTATGGCAAAATAGAAACATTATTTGGCGCAATAACGCTGTTTCTAAACGGATGGTATTTAAAAGTACTTCAATTTATTCCCATTTCATTTACCTAATTTTGCCTGTGTTCCACCAAATATACTGAATGTGCACCAAAATATTTTAATTAAAATATGTCATAACGAGCATCTATTTAACAACTGTTGCAAATTTGTAAAAATAGTAATACACCTAATTTTAAAAACAAGCATTTATTTTTTTAGTTTTACTTCAGATAATGCACTGCAAAATGTATTTGAATGAAACACCAATTAATGTCCAATGTAGCTTTATTAATAAAAAAATGAACACATTATAAAATGTAATGCTTACTAAAAATGTTTTTTTAATACTAATCAGTACGAACCATAATAATTCAAAATGTTAAACAAAGTCTTTACTCCTACAATGTTCACATTATCAGTCCACTCAATCTCTGCAGAACTTCTTTAAATTATTGCACCAATAAAGCGCACTTTGCCTTTGTAGGACGCCCACGTTTTCGTTTTTGCCCGATAGCTATGTTTTTGGCCTCTACTGGAGGTGTTATGTATTTCAGCCTGATCGCAAGTCCAGTAACATGTTTACATTTATATTTTTTTTTAAACTCGGGGCAGTTACATTGACCATTTACCCAGTCACTATTTTGGGAAGGCAAGACAACTGTCCAGTGAGTAAAGGCAAATTTCTGAAATTCATCGAATGTCTCCCAACTTTGCCCGTTTGGAACATTATTGGTTGCTGAACCTTCGACTAGATAAGATTTTTGTATCGCTGTTGTTGATATGGTTTTCTTTACTTTTTTGTTCAATTTCGCCCATTGGTATGCTGATGTCCAATCAGATAGTTCTATCAAAGGTGTGCTTGAAAACGAGTCCACTTTATAATTTTCGGACCACTGCTTGACCATGTCAAGAGTAACAGCACGAAACCGGGACAGTGGAATTCGTTCTCTAAGGGTGTGGCTATCTTTTATGCTCCTATTGAAAGCCTCGAGTGCATTATTCGTAGATGGAGATCCGTCCGAAGCGCCTAGGTACCAATTCGGGTTTTGTATTACCCATTCTTCCTTGAAGTATGTAATAAAAGCCTTTTGACTTTTATATTTGTTCAAAAAAGCTGCTAAAGCGGTGTTGAACACGCCCGGTGCTGTGACAGAATGTAAAATGTCGATGCCTTGTAAAAGATCTTTCTGCAGTCGTTTGTCTACTAGTTTAACTACTTGTTTCTGAATATTCTTTTTAGCGTGAGCCCAGCACATTCTGACTGTAGTCTCAACTCCAAATACTTCCGTAAACGCATTTTGAATACTCTTGGCTGCATCACAAATTAAAACCTTCGGCTGCATTACATGCGAATACAGAGTGTAAGCGCTATGTTTAAGCTGTTCAAATAACATTTTAAAATCTTCTTTGCGTTCTGAGGTAGAAATGGCCAAACAAAAAGGATATTTTTTTTTGGTTTTATCAGTAGTTCCCACCACTAACACGGGGAATCCTTGCCACACAATCTTATACGTAGCGTCTGCGTGTATGTTGGTTGCCACTGTTGTCAATTTTAGCAAAGACTTTGTACTGACACCAAAACGAAAAACGGGAGACTCACACTCATATACGTAGTAGAAGATAACATACGGTTCATTTTCATCTTCAGGTATCGCAGAATGATCAATTAGCCATTTCTCCAGTTCCCCCAGACTGATAACAGAAGGTCCGTAAACTGCGCGGCGGCGATCAAACAAGTAGTTGTTCAGTTGCTGTTGTGTACGTTAGGGTTCGATTTGGTTTGGCGAGTAGTTAGCACAATGAAACAAGCGTCTGTCTTTGTTGAGGTTTATTGGCAACTAACTTAAAAATATCAAAACATCATATTTAATACGATCGGCGGCCAGCCACTCACTACTATAAAGAAACGTGGACTGTATGTTTGTTTGTTCTTCGAAACCTATGGAAATGAGCTTCAACATAAGCCGCCCACCAAAGGACTATATGAGTCCTTTCAAATGATCCATAAATATGCAATTAACATTATACATGCAAAATTATCAAACACTGAATGATTGAACTATTCAGGGTTACTATCTATTGGCAGTGGACAGAGTTTGGTCACAGTTCTCTTTACAATACTGGGTCCGATTGCGTTTCTTCGGTGCACTTAAATAATGCCGAATAATAGACTTAAATTAGTCTAAAATTTGGACTAAAATTATTGCTATTGCGTTTGTTGATTAGTTATGTCCACGACACTATTTATGTCCAATTCGGACTTAACTATGTCTACCGCATGTCTTTTGCTATTCCGTTTCTGACAGTTTGACAGTTCGTCGGCGTTAAATGAACTTATAGGTTTATGAAGTGTTGTTATTTAAGTTCGCACCTATTTAGTCCGTACGTAAGCAAAGTTTCTTCAGAAAATAGTGAATAATAATGTTTCCATATGGCTGGGCTATCATTCAAAGAAGATACAATGAGGAACGGCAACGGTATGTACTAGCTCTTAAACAAATATCTAAAATTACAATTGTTTGCAAAACCAATGATAACGATTGAAGAATCGATAGTTTTCTACGATTTTTAAATAAATGAAGTACCTATTTAACTATACAAAGAGTACGAAATATAAATAGAAACTTTGCTTTTCTTGTTGGCATAAACATAACTTAGGTAACCTAACTTTTTCGTTTTAGGGCTGCGAGAAGGTTGGCGCATCGCCATATTCGAGACCATTCCAACCCTTTCGACGTGCCTGCAGGGGTATTTACCAAATTATACAGGCTCTCCAAAAGAACTGCGCATTTTTTAGTGGAGAGCCTTCAACAGAATTTAGATAGACAAAGGCAGCACGGAATTCCTGTCCATATCAAAGTTTTGGCTTCACTACATTTCTTTGGACATGGCGGCTACCAAACAACAGTCGGGCAGGGGCAGTATTTAGGTTTAAGTCAGCCTTCTGTAAGCAAATGCTTACAAGAAGTTGCAGATGCAATTATAGCTGTCCTATTGAATGGTATGGTGGTATTTCCAGAGACCGAAGAGGAAAGGGCAGAAAATAAACAGAGGTTTTTACGGATAGCTGGGTTTCCTTCAATCTTGGGTTTGATAGATTGCAGTCAAATCTCCATTGTTCGCCCAAAAGACACAGCACTTGTACCAGGGAGATTATTTTTTAATCGCAAAGGATTTTATAGTCTTAATTGCCAATTTGTGTGTAATGCAACGATGGAAATTATTCACTTCAATGCCACTTTTCCTGGATCAACACATGATGCAGCAGTCTGGCAAGGGTCCAGTTTGAGCCAATTATTGGAAACCAAGTATCTTAATGGAGTTCCAGCTGGTGAATGGCTTTTAGGAGACTCTGGATATGCCCAACTGCCTTGGCTGATGACCCCATATGCTGATGCGGATGAAAATACACCTGAGGCTAGATATAATTTAGCGCATTCCAAAACGAGGGTCCTCATTGAAAAATGTTTTGGAGTGATGAAATCAAGATTTCGATGCATTCACAAGCACAGGACCTTGCATTATGACCCCGTGAAGGCATCAAAAATTATAGCAGCTGTAGTTGTTCTCCATAATCTGGCAATCAGAAGAAATGATCCTCTACCAGATGAGTTGGAACTCGAAGACAGACAGTGGCCAGTGGATGATGCTCCCAGGGATATGAATTTTTTAAATGTAGCACGCAATATTAGAAACCGCATCACAAGAGAATACTTTGCGTGATTGTGATGGTGGGCAGCTTCCAGAAGATCTGAAAGTTTTATGCCTTCAGGTTCAAAATATACTTTGTTTAAAAATTAATAAAACTAAATTTGAAAAAACAGTTTAATCATTTGTTTTTATTGTTAAATTCCATCGCTTCGACGAACATGGTGGCGGCACGCATTATGCAATCGCCGAGATATCGAGCGGCCTCTGTCTGGGCATTGGCGAGCGCCATCTGTGCATTGGCGAGCGCCATCTGCGTTTGGGCTCCCTCCCTTAAAGCCGATACCATGGCGTCTTCTGGTGGGGTGGCTGAATCGGCTGGCGGCACAAGTGTACGGGGCGTTGCTCGACGACGCGCGTCGCGGCGCTCGAGGCGCGGAGTGTTGCGCACCACGCCGCCCTCCAGTCTCGTTTCAGGGGTTGAGGCCACGGGGTAATCTCGACTGCAACCGGCCATCGCACGCTCGCTATTTTGCGCTGGCATCATCGGCGCCATTGAACTGACGACGGTCACCCCATCGTGACTCGCCGTCGGTGTCGACGCGTCCACCATTGCCGCTTCCTTCGGTGGCTCTTCTTCAGTGTCATGTATGTCCTGCATAGTAAAATTACAAAGATACTTAGAATTGTACCATTATGAAGTCAATTTTAGAATACCAGCATTATAACTCTTTTTCACACATGACTTCAGTTTATATACCACATAATGCGGTTATTCTATAATTACCAAAACTGACCATGACACTTAGTGAAAACTCCATCAAAATCTAATCAGTAGATCTCAAGTCATAATAAGGGAACTGTTAAAACTTTTTTATTGATTTTAAAAACTAACATTTTATTGATATGTATCTAAGAAAAATATACTTACAACTGTTATTCCGTCAAGAATCAATGTCTGTTTGGGTTTTGGCAGTTGAGTATCATCCAAAACCTGTAGTCAAAATAAAATAAATTTAACATCAGAACAATACTGGTAATAATATCACAACCGATACAAGCATTGCCATAACACACTCACCATGACTAGGTCTTGTTTAAAATCAGGATCAGGAACATCAACAATGGGCTGTGATGTCTCTGGGACAATAATAATGCCCTGTAAGAAAATACAAGAAGGTTAAGAATTAAGGTTTTCTGTTCATATTAAAAAAGGACATATTTATAATATTAATGCTATATAATGTATATAGTTCTCAAAATAAACACAATTGTGATGATTGATGAAAAACATTAGGTGTTAGAATACCTATTATGTAAATTTTGTATTAAAGAGCTCACAAGAAACTAATGTCAATGACTTACAGCTTCCACAGCTCCAGGCAGTCCATATATAGTGGATGTCCCCTCTATGTTTATGGTCTTTTTCTCCAAATCTGTCAGGCAGATATCTGCTGGAGGACCTCCTCCAGTCCTTAGCATAGATGCACGCTGTGTGCGCATCTTAGCCTTCGCCCTGCGTGCTAATAACTTGTATGTCTGAAAAAATTAGATTATACATATAACAACTAATAATATCCAAGTAGGTTGGTTTCGAATTAAATATTAAAAGTTCACTGATATTTTTAGTACAAAATTATGACAATTTAATGTACCCATGATGCACCAAGAACTAACCTCTAACCAATCTTTCTGTGTCTTACGAACACCTCCCATTCCATTGAGGGCTTCTGTCAGTTCAGCCCACAATCTTTTAGTAGCCGGCAACTGAGAATTTCCTGTTGTTAAATAAAGACAATGAAATAGGTATAAGTATAAAAAAATCATGTTTTATTGGATGCCAATTATTAATACAAAATGTTATGTTATAATTGGACGTGAATAAATGATTGTGAATGTACTAACAAACGTCGCAATGCGATACGACTACCAAACCGAATGTACACAGAAATGCTTTTCTAAGTTATAATGCATTATTATGATATGATTATGGTCAAATTAAAAATGAACATGTCATTCTGTAAATAGATGGATGGATGAGTAGGGTAAATCGATATATTATACCTAATCTAACAATTTACAATAAAACGTAAATTCACACGAATCATTTTATAAACATACCGTTTACCATTTCCGGATTCCTCATCAAGAAGTCCAATAAATATTGTTGCTGTTCTTTCTTCATTCTTGGCTTCTTGGTATCCATATTTATTTTATAAAACACACGTTTGTAAACTAATTACTAAACTGTAATGATGCTATCTTTACGAAAAGAACACGACCGACCATAACACAACACGACAGTTCAATTTGACAGCAGACTAGCGTTGTGGTGTTGCCATTTGCGGCGACAAAACGAACGTAATTATGTCCATTTCCATAGACACAGAATTAAGTTCAAATTTAGTGACGTGAACTTATTTTAACAGAAACGTAATAGCTTTTGGTTAAGGACATGGACATATTTAGTAAAAATTTAGTCCGTCATTATTTAGGTTCGGAGAGAAACGCAATCGGACCCACTATCACCGCTCTTGACACTATAAACTCTCGTACACCCATCTGGTCCTGGATGTTTGCTCACTATACGTCCCATTAACCACTTCCCCGGTGGAAGGTTCTCCTGCTTGATCAGAACAATATTGCCAACTTCAAACTCCTTTCCTCGTTTGAGCCATTTTGGACGTTGTTGTAATCTAGATAAATATTCCTGTTGCCATCTAGACCAAAAATCATGCAACAACTTTTGGACATATTGCCATCGTGATAACGTGTGCACCTTCAAGTTTTGTAAATTTGGGCTAGGTACGACAATGGGTGCCTCTCCAATTAAAAAGTGCCCAGGTGTTAATGGCTCGATATTCACATTATCCAAATCATCTTGGGGGCACAACGGCCTCGAGTTTAAGCAAGCCTCTATTTCACACAGCACTGTCGACATCTCCTCAAAAGTTAAATTACTAGTCAGTATCCGTTTTAGGTGATACTTCGTGGATTTTACTCCTGCCTCCCAGAGGCCGCCGAAGTTTGGGCTGTATGCAGGAATAAAATGCCATTGTGTGCCATCACTTGCAAGCGTGTCTGCGATTGCTCCAGAGAACTCCAAGCTAGCTTCCTTCCACATGGCTACCAGCTCTTTATTTGCTCCGATGAAGTTCCTTCCCTGGTCACTCCATAAATGTGCACACTGGCCTCTTCTCGCACAAAATCTTTTGTATGCACCGATGAACGCCTCTGACGTCACATCTCCAACTAATTCCAAATGAACGGCCTTGGTAGCCATACATATGAAGATTGATATGTACGCCTTGTGTGCCTTGACTCCTCTTCCCTTGCTCCATAGAACTTGTAATGGTCCAGCAAAGTCTACACCGGAATGCAGAAACGGTCGAGCTGGTGTCACACGTACCTTTGGCAAATCACCCATTACTTGCGTTCTTGCAGTCGCATTCTGTTTGGCGCATACTAAGCATCGGTGAACATATTGTTTGACTTGTCCTTTAGCTCGCGTTATCCAATACTTAGATCTCAAAAAACTCAACATTAGTTGGATTCCTCCGTGTAGGGTTCTTGTGTGTGCATCGGCAATGATCAAAGAAGTGAGTTTGTTTCTATGACCCAATATGATTGGGTGCTTGCTTTGATCCGCTATGTTAGCGTGTCTAAGGCGTCCGCCAACCCGAAGCATCTGTCTCTCATCTAAGTACGGATCTAAAGTTTTTAATGTGCTAGTTCTTTTAACCTGTTTACCCTTTCTTAGAGACTCAATTTCTTCTGCATATTCTTCACCTTGTACCTCTTTTATGCATATGTTTAATGCACCTTCTAATTCTTCAGTTGTCAAAGCAGTATCTATGTCTTCTTTTAACATTTTTTGTTTTAAAAATCTCCTACAGAATGCAATACTTCTAATCAATTCTTTCAACGAGTCATATTTTTCAAATTGTTCTGTTAATCTTCTCTCATCTTCTTCGTTCTTGGTCATAGTGAAGGTTTGTACAGTTGTTTTCTTTTCTAGCTCTGTGGATATGGTTTCTGGTTTGTTAAAATAAATATTTCCCTTTGAAAGCCATTCGGGCCCTTTCCACCATAAGTCGCATGTTTTCAACTCTAATACTAGTGCACCTCTAGACGCTATATCAGCGGGGTTCTCTTGCGATTTTACGTGGTACCATTGTTCTTTCGGGATGTTGCCAGTTATTTCAACGGTTCTATTGGCAACAAAAGTCTTCCATCCGCTAGGTTCTTTTTGTAGCCACGCAATAACTATCGAGGAATCAGTCCAAGCAAAAACGTTAGCCAATGGTATCTTCATTGCTGTTGAAATTTGTTTTAACAGTCGTGACACCAGAACTGCTCCACACAATTCAAGTCGTGGTAACGACACTGTCTTCAACGGAGCAACACGAGTTCTTGCTGCAATCAATGATGTTTTGACTGCACCATCCAAGTAATGTACGCGACAGTACACAACAGCTGCGTATGCTCTCATCGATGCATCACTAAAACCATGGAGTTGTATGCTGTCCTTCTTTAAACTGTACGTGCCCATCCATCGATCTATTTTAATTGCATTGACATGGGCAATATCGTCTCGTATAATTTTCCACTCTTCTCTCACAGCTGGAGCAATTTCTTGATCCCAATCGACCTTAGTTTGCCAGAGCTTCTGTATCAAAATTTTTGCTTGCACGATGCATGGCGCTATCCAACCGAGCGGGTCAAAGAGCTTTTGGACATCTGACAGTATACTTCGCTTCGTAACGATCGCAGGAAGAGGAACTAGGTTTAGTTGGTATTCAAATTGGTCGCTGCCTAAGTTCCATTGTACACCTAAAGCTTTCATGGTACCATCTATATTTAGATCTATATGTTCATTGATAGATCTATCCTCTGGATCTTATAGATTTTAAAAAATCTATGTTATTTGACGACCACTTCTTTAGCTGAAAGCCGCCTCGTTGTAATAAATTCTTCAAGTCTTTGCTTATTTGAATGGCTTGCTCTAAATCGTCACATCCTGACATAACGTCATCAACATACAAATCTTCTTGTAACACCCTAGCAGCTTCAGGATTGTTGGCACCTTCATCTTTAGCAAGTTGCATAAGTGTTTTCACCGCTAAATATGGTGCTGACGCTGTCCCGAAGGTAACAGTCAGGAGTCTAAAATCTTTAATGATTTCAGACGAGTCGTTTCGCCACAGAATTCTCTGGTAATCGGTGTCTTCTTGGGCTACCAATATCATTCGGTACATTTTTTGTATGTCAGAAACAAAACACACTGCGTGTGTTCGCCATCTTACTATCAGGCTGCGCAAGTCATCTTGTAGGACAGGACCTGCTAGTAATTCGTCGTTTAGGGAAACTCCATTGTAACCTTTGCAGGAAGCGTCAAAAACGACGCGAGTCTTCGTGCTTTCTTTATCGTTCCTGACTACTGCGTGGTGCGGTAAGTAGACAGACCCTTTTGTATTTATTTCTTGTTTTGGTACTTCTTCCATATGTTTTAAGTTTATGTATTCTTCAATAACCTTTTTGTATTTTTCTTTCAGATCGGAATTTTTGTTTAGTCTTTTCTCCAGTTGCAGAAATCTGTTTAATGCTATCTCTCTTGTTTTTCCGTCGGGTGATTTTAAGTTGTCGTTTTTAAAGGGTAATTTAACTATATAGCGCCCTTCCTTGTTTCTTGTATGTGTTTTATCATACATTTCTTCGCATAATATTTCCTCTTTGGTAAAATTTCTTTTTGTATCGGTTTCTAATTCCCACATAGTCTTCAATAGTTCTTTCACATCAACTTGTTCATTTATCGCCATTAAACATTTTTCCTTTGTGTTTGTTTTTATGTTTATTTCACCGAATATTATCCAGCCGAGGTTGGTTTTCTGAGCTATGGGTGACCCCGGTGGACCTTTGATTAGACCATCTTGTAGTATCCTTGCATATCCCTTGACGTCTAGAAGCAGATCAATGTTTCCTGATACTCCATACTTTGGGTCTGCTAAGTCTAGATCTGCCAAGTGTGGCCATTTGCTTGTTGACCATGTTTTTGCAGGTAATTGTACTGTCAAGTGCTTGTTCATCACGTAGGCTTGTGTAGGTAGTGCAAAATTTGATTCCCATCGTGATAAAATTTCTATTTTCATTTCATGCTTGACAGCGACCTTCATGGATTCCATTCCAGTAATTACGCAATTAGTTACCTGCCTTTTGAGTTTTAATAGTTGTGCCGCCTTCTCGCTAATAAAGCAGGCTTGTGAGCCTGGATCTATTAGGCATTGTAGTAAGACGCAATCATTGTATTAACTTGCACCTTTTCTTCTACATCTGTTTGAGTTGATACTGTCGGTTGTACAGCTTCAGATGATGCCGATGTATCCGTCTTCTTTGTTAGATGTATGAGAGTATGATGGCGTCTTTTACACATGCGACAGGACATTGGAACACGGCATTTGAAGACCGAATGTCCTGATGCCAGGCAATTAAAACAGAGCTTGTTATTCTTTACACAATCAAATCGTTCTGAAGGTTGCATCTTCGCAAACAATTTGCAGTGAGACAGGGTATGATTTTCCTTACACATTATACAAGTGTGTTCCTTCTCATTAGTTGAAACATGGAATGCACTGCGTTCTTTAGAAGGTTTTTCACGCGTAGCTGACGTCGAAGAGTGTGTAAGTAATTCTAATGCACGAAATTTGCCATTTAGGAATGTCTTCAACTCATTCCACGTAGGTAGATCTTCTGAATTGCTTTTGTAGGCGTACTCTTCCCAGTCCTTGTGAGATTCCGGGTCCAGCTTCTGTACGACCAGAAATATGATTATAGGATCCCAGGAGTCGGTGTTCACGTTGGAGTTTTTAAGGTTGTCTAAAATTTCGGAAGTTGTATCCAAAATTGACTTAAGTTGACTGGCGGATTGAGTGTTCGCCTTTTTTTGGTAAACTAATCTCTTCAACATTAAGTTTACTAGCAATCTTTTATTGCCGTAACGATTCTTCAATGTTTCCCACGCTTGTAAATAGTTACTTTCAGTTACTTGTATATGTTTAAGTAGGGTTGCTGCTTCACCGCTGATGCTAGTCTTCAAATAATGCAATTTTTGAACGTTGCTTAGGGCTTTGTTGTCATGTACTAACGAAACATATAAATCTTTAAACGTAGGCCAGTCTTCATAGGTTCCAGAAAACGTAGGTATCGTTATACTTGGCAATCTCACCTGTGTTTGTTGGTTATCTTCGTCCGCGTTATCGATGTTCATCGTTTGCGATGATTTCGTTGTCACCTTTTCTAACATATCGCGTAATTCACCCAACAAACACACATACAGATCTTCATAAATAAAAAACTCTTCATTAACGAAATACGACAACAAATTACGTTTATCTCTCGGTGTCAACCTCGCTAAGTCTTGATGCGCACCGTTGAATGTTTTCCAGTATTCTTCGAGGCACTGAATTCTAGATTGAATGTATCCTTTCGTCAAACGTTGTTTAGGACATTTTCGTAAGTTTATTTGTGTTTTCTTCAGTAACTCTGCCGTATCTTCTAATATACTAAGTGCTTCTTCGGCCGTCTTAGACATATTTCACTGTTAATTATGTAAATCTTCAATAATAAACACAAATACGATGCAAAACTTGATGAAATAACGTTTTTTTGTTAAAATCACTGCTAATTACTTTGTTTACGCTTAACGAGCCACTCGCCGGCTTCTTATCTCTGATGGAATGTTGTTTTTTCTATATTAACTTCACTAATGATCCGGCTCGATTATGACCATTATGTTGTGTACGTTAGGGTTCGATTTGGTTTGGCGAGTAGTTAGCACAATGAAACAAGCGTCTGTCTTTGTTGAGGTTTATTGGCAACTAACTTAAAAATATCAAAACATCATATTTAATACGATCGGCGGCCAGCCACTCACTACTATAAAGAAACGTGGACTGTATGTTTGTTTGTTCTTCGAAACCTATTGAAATGAGCTTCAACAGTTGCTTTATCGTAGGTACTGTGATACCCGGTGTCTGACTTAAACGGCGTAATATAGCCTTCGGTTTTAAATGCAATCAGAATAACTTGTTTATTTCTTCTTTTGTATCTTGACAAATACCATATTTTCTTTGACTACTAATACTCTCGTGATCATGATCAGCGTCTAAGCGATAAATAATAACAGCATCAGAAGTGGCTTCAAAAAGTAAATATAGTTGTGATGCACACTGAGGGCCACGAGCTTTGTTCTTTCTTCTGTTCTGCAAGTCTTCCTCAATGACCATACTTTCTCATCATATACTGCTTTTTCTGCTTCTTGAACATTTTCGTATCATGATACCAATACCCAGGTTTTACCTACAGTCCTCTTCTTTTTAATAGACGGTTCTTCCGTTTCAGATTCACTTTCCGAACAATACACGGGAATATCATTTTCTATATCAAGTGGTAATTGTTCTGGTTCCATACTAAAATACTCGATATATTCAACAAGAACAAAAACTAACTATTTGTTTAATACTATTCCTTAATTAAAACAAAAGATCCCACATTTAAAACAATAAATCAGAATCTCTTCGCCGCGCACAGGATAATAGTAAATTAACAAACACTAGAAGCATGCCGGCAACGTCGCACGTGTATCTAACGTCTCGCTTTCTCCTATGATCCTGCAATATCTCTATCTCACTCAACGAACCGCCCCGCCTGCCATCGCCACGCCGCCGCGCGCCGTCTCCGTCGCACAACAGAGAGCAATAGTCAGGCATCGCGTCGCAAGCGCGCCAAAACCATTTTCAGTAAAATAAATATAAGTCTTAGAAGTAATGTTTTACGAAATGCATTATTTGTTCTTCAATTATAATTATTTCAGTAACATAAAAGTTGTACAAAACCGTTTTAAATGGGTATACGGTACAAGGATGCATACTAAAAATTTTGTGTAACATTCAGGAATATTTGGTGCACGATCAGTATTTTTCGGGGAAGAATAAAATAGTTATTGTTACAATAGAATATTTGCAGCGCACTACAATAAAAAAGTGTTATATCTTGGTGTTAATTTGGAATTTGTTTGATGTAACATATTTTGTTGGCCGAGTAGTTTAATTATAGTAAAACAATTAAACGGGTTTAAGATCAATATTTTAGAAATGCATACATAGATGTACCTTAAGATTTTTGGTGAACACAAAAATATTATCCTTTCTAAACTATTTAGAGAGACCGTGGCATCGACTGTCCCCAATATTATGTCATTCGAATTTAGTCGGATAGCCACTTAAGTAGATGTATTTTGGTTTTCGATATCTGTTAAAATACGAGATATTTGAAGTCGAAATTTTCAGGATATTCAACGTGTAACAGAATAAACGCAAAACCTCGTAAGGGGTCATTGTACTCATCATTATGAACAACTTTCACTATGGGATCAACACTGAAATCGTGAAAAAAAATCAACGGCCCCATACATTTCTGTGTGCATAACTCGGCCAAATGTACTGAACAGCTGATTTTTTTTCGGATTGCTGGGTTGGTCTCATAGTGAAAGTTTTTCATAATGATGAGTACAATGACCCCTTAAGAGGTTTTGCGTTTATTCTGTTACACGTATACTTCACTAAGCATAGGCACAACATTTTAAGTTTTTCATATATCAAAATATATTATATATTGCAAATTAATAAATCTTACACTTGGCAAATTCTCCACAGATAACATAGAAAAGATAAAGCGGCTATATAACACCCTGAAATCGCAAATGCTTGGTTTAAGGAAGTGGAAAACAATTATATTTTGTGTGAGGCAACTATTTTGGATTCACGATTAAAAAAAAGTGGCTTTGCTAACCCTTACAATTTTGAGAGAGCTGCAACAGCATTAAAATCCGAGAATAGGCTCGGACCGAGCCGCGGCACCAACTCAAGAAGCACCAGCTTCACAGCCGACAACTGTGTAAACTTGTGAATCTAGTTCTGTTTGGGAAGAATTTGACGCCGAAGTTGCTGTTTTCGTCCCCCAAAATCCAAGTGCAGCCGGCATTGCGGAGTTAGATAAATATATTTAAGAACCGCTAAAAAAAAAAACGGACAAATCCTTTGCTCTGGTGGAATGAACGGAACGCAGTATATCCGCGATTGTACAAATATAATATGTTAAAACGCCTGAACGTCACGGCTACATCCGTACAGTGTGATCGTGTGTTTTGGAAGGCGAGTCTAACATTCAATGAAAGACGGACACGTCTGTAGACAAAAAACTATCACAATTAATATTTATTAGCTGTAATAAAAAATATAAATATCAAGCAAAACGAATAAAAAATACAATCATTGTACATAAAATCGATTTCTGTACGCCAATATTCATAGTCTTGGTCAACAATCAATATTGCAACCCATGACGTATATTGCCAATCCTAGGCCTTGAAAATGACCTTTCGATTAAATTATTCCGTAGATTGGGGTTAAAGGCCGAAACACACCGGGTCCGTACGCGTAGACGTCCACGTGCACGTGCACGTGCACGTACCATGACGTTGTAATATATGGAACTTTATAGAGACATGGCCAACCGCTTGCGTGACGTACACGTGCGCATAGACTACATGCGTAACGCTACGCATTGCAGCTGCCATGTGTCAAACTTGCTGCGTACCTACGCAGAGCGGAACAGCAACGTCACATTGATGCGTGCAGTAATGACGTTGTAGTCAATGGCATTCCGTATTGGACGTCACACCGAACAATTTTGAACACGCACGTATCTTTGCTGTGCGTGACTACGCGCGTGACCTACGCATGCAGTTGTATTTCTTTACAAATTGTACCTGTGCCAGACGGGCGTGAACGATGGACGCGATGTATGTGTGTGTGCCTATCCGACGTACGAGTATATATGCAATTGTGCACAAAGTTTCTTTGGTCCAAACGGCACTGACGTCCTACACCGATATATTCCGGGTATTTTCAAGCGGACGACGTGAGGGAAGAGGGTTTCTTGAGTTCGATGAAATAATAACAACGAGGATAATTCTTCATATCTTTTCAGGAAGTGATTCGTAATTCTTCAGGAACTATTTGTTGTACTATTTTCCACTATAATTTTTCGTACTGATGACTACAATTTGATGAAATTCTATCCTAGCTTACGTATTTCAGAACTTTACCGTGACGAGAGCTACGAATCGCTTCCTGTTTTAGCATTTTATTGCAATTTTTTACTTTTTTACAAAATTTGTTTTGACAAAAAAAAATAGTATATACTTAAAACTATATAACGTGCTTATATATCACAGAATTTAATAAACAATTTCCTATGTGTTGATATAAAAGTTATAGCTGTCTCTATTACTATATAAGAGATATTATACAAAAACGACTATAATTGACAAACATCGACTGTGTTAAGAAGCCACTGCCAGCGCCATCTATGCAGCGCATCGGGCAACACTGGCTTCGATCATTACTCGGGCACTCCGCATTGGCTGAGGGCGGCTCCTCGTCGTCGTCTACAATATCCGTTTCCGACAACACCACTTGTAACCACGGGTCTCTGGACGGTCGCGCGTTCGCACCGTCCTTATACGTTCATTTTAAATTGTAATTTGATATATCTACATAAATAAATAGTCGAGTCACAGTCAAATAAAGCAATCATTGAAATTACCCGCTGCGTCCCGCACACATCAAGAGCCACATACATAAGTCAACATTGGACCTTCGAGCTGAAGTTTAGAAGAACACGAGACGCAGCCATCTTGGCGTCACAAGAAGATCCGAAGTGCATCGTGGGAAAGGTAGCGGATCACGGTCTGGAATGGTATCGTATCCCGTCCAATCCTCTCCTCTTTCCAGCAATAAGGGTTAACCAGTGATATTTCTCGTGTTTCAGTCGTGCGTTATCCAGTTGCCTAGTTGTGCGTCGCCGTGGGTACGTGCTGTGCAGAAAAATTGTAAGTACTTTTGCCTTTCTCAACCGCCA
Source organism: Eugnorisma glareosa (assembly GCA_947578425.1). NCBI lineage: Eukaryota > Metazoa > Arthropoda > Insecta > Lepidoptera > Noctuidae > Eugnorisma > Eugnorisma glareosa. The sequence goes on along the minus strand of OX387967.1, from coordinate 8,295,963 downwards.
AAATGAGTGACGACGAAGCATTTCAGGATGTTAGTCAGGATCCCGTTAAAATAGATCAAAAAATAAAGCTCGGGCAATTAAAAAAAAGCCGAAGCACGCTAAAGGGCAGGCTGACGCTTTTCGAGAAGTTCCTTTCAAAATTAGATAAAGTAGATTCCATAAATATTGCTACACGTAAGGAACTTGAGTTACGAATACAATAATAATTCAAGATGAAATTGGTTTGGATTAGTTACAAAGCGTGTAATGTTATCAATCATTTCACAGGTGTATGATCCATTAGGTTTGCTGGCGCCAGCAGTTATCACAGTAAAGTCATTGTTACAAAATTTATTTCTCGATGGATACAAAGTCATTTGTATCCATCGAGATATTTTAAATTGGGATATATAAGGTAAGTCGGCCTTTATTTTATTCCATTCCAAGGCAATATTATGAGGAATCGGTTGATCCCAACCTAATTCCGTTTTCCACGTCTCTTGAAATATTATTTTGGGATAATTTGGCCTTTCATCCATGGCAAGTTGTTTCAGCGCCATCATGGCCAGGAAAGGTGCGGCCTTTGTACCGTAGGTGACAGTCGCTAGCTGATATTCTTTCAAAGGTTGGGATTGATGATTTCTCCAAATAATTTTCTGGAACTTTTGATGATCAGGATGTAGCCAAATGTTACGGAACATCTTTTCAATGTCGGCCGTGAATGCGTATTTAAACTGTCTCCATTTTAGGATGAGACTTAAGAGATCTTGCTGCAGGTTCGGCCCCCTGCACATAAGATCGTTGAGGCTATGACCTGTTGAGGTTTTTGCAGAGGCATTAAAAACAACTCGTAATTTTGTAGTTAATGACTCAGCTCGAAGTACGCCATGATGCGAGAGGTAGCAATCTGGGGTTACGTTGACATGTGTCGCAACGGGAATCATATGTCCCAGCTCTAAATACTCGGACATAAACAATTTATAATCATGTGCCAAGTCTGGTTGTTTAATTAATTTCCTTTCTATTTGAAAGAATTGCGCAATGGATTTATTTTTAGATTCACCCAACTGTTCTTCAAAATTTTCTTTAAAAGGTATTTTCACGACATAGCTGCCGTCTTCGCGCCTTGAGGTTGAGGATTGAAAGAAGTCAATGCAAGCTTGATCTTCTTGAGATATTGATAAGGGTTCGCGAATATCCTCCATTTCCCAGAACTGTTGGATATCGGTGAGATTGTTTAGGATCACATTGCACTGAAATGTTTTACAATTACCGCTTAGGATCCATCCCAGCTGTGTCTGCTGAGCAATAGGTAACATTCCCTCGGAACGGCAGATACCATCCAATAGGATTTGGGAATAAACGTCAGCGCCGAATAAGATATCAACTGGCCTACTTTTGTTGAATTCAGGATCAGCTAGGGTTATTTGGTTTAGAGTTGGCCAGATGGGTTTAGTGAAGGTATGAGTAGGCAAGTTCTTGACTAGTCTTTTCATTATAAATACGTCGGATTCGAAAGTGAAGTCATTAATTAACGACATACACTTAATAGAGATCATGCCCTTACAGCTATTTTCATTGTTCCCGATTCCAGAGATAAGTCCAGTGCATTTTTGCCGACGTAGGTTCAGGAGCTGTGCAGCTCGTTCGGTAATGATTGAGGTCTGAGATCCCTGATCTAGAAGAGCTCTCATTCTTTCGTAAGATCCGTCTGCTGCTTGAACCTTGATAATTGCTGTCGCGAGGAGTATTTCTGTAGGATCATTCTGCATAGATACTAAGGTGTTCATATCTTGCTGAGGTGGAGATTTCGTAATTGTGGCCGCGTTTGGCCCCGATCGCGACGCATCCGAGTTAGCATTTTTTGACGTAAAACATTCATGTAGAATCGTATTGTGGTCTTTATTGCACTCTTTACACTTTACTTCCGAAAGGCATTTTCTACCTTCGTGATAGTGCAAACAGTTGACACAAAGGTTCAAATTTGCGATTGCGTTTCTACGAGCCGATGGATGCATTTTTGCCAGCTTTTGGCAATTTTGTATGCGGTGATCGCTTACATTGCAAATACCACATTGGTTACGTCTTTCGTTATTTTTCCGATTGGAATTTGACGATTGCGAAATGACCTGGTTTGTCGAATAGGTATGATTTGAGGTGTTGTTATTTTGTTTGAAACGAGAATTAAATCCTTTTGAATAAGATTGTTGGTTATGATAGCCTTTAGATGATGAAGATGCGTGTTGAGATTGAGATGACTTTTGGATGAAGGGTTCTTGTTTCTTCCGTGAAGTTTCCAGCGACGTAAACCTATTCTCCAAAAACCGAAGAAATTCTTCCAATACTGGCAACTCCTTTGGAGATTTCAACGAATCTATATACACACATCAAAAGTGTCTAGGGATCAAGCATTTTTATGTGGATTTCTTGAGATTGAGATGTGGCTTTGTAATAAATTTATGATTTTATAAATTTATATGGATCCTTTTTGGTGCATTTCATAATTTGAATCAGGAACTGTGAATCAAATTCGAGTAAAAGATGAAAATCAGCTGTCAATATTTTCCCTATAAAAACATACAACGCATTGAAGACATTATTAGTGCTACTGTTTCCCTACTACTGATTAAAACCAACGTTATTATGGAGCGGCGACGTCATTTAAGCAGGGAAGAAATGCTCAGAGCCGTGGGAATGATAGAAGCTGGTTCCCGGCAACGTACTGTGGCTTTAGCTCTGAATACAAGTCAGAGTGTTATCAGTCGACTTTGGACACGTTACCGAAGCACTGGTACCGTGGCTGAGCGCCATGGAGGACGGTATCGCTGCACCACATTGAGACAAGACCGATACATTCAAATCTTAACTCGAAGAGCTCCAACAATAACCGCCATGATGTTAGCCGTGAGGCTTCATCACTCTTCAGGGAACTTAATTAGCGACCAAACAGTCAGAAACCGCTTGCATGAAGTGAACCTTCATTCCCGAAGACCGCTACGGGTACCACCTATAGCAATACACAATCGTAGGATACGATATCAATGGGCTCTTGAACACAGAAATTGGGCAGAAGAACAATAGCGTTTCGTGTGCTTTTCTGATGAGTCTCGTTTTGGTATGAGACCGGATACAAGACGTATACGACACTGGAGAACCCCTGGACGCCAACAGCGATTAAAATCCTGCCAGGAAGTCCATCCTTATAGTGGTGGAACCATCATGGTATGGGCGGGTATTTGGATCGGCGGAAGAACTGAGTTGATTTGGATCAGAGGCAACCTCAACGCTCAAATTTATGCTGAGACGATTGTATCAGACGTCATCGTTCCTCTACAAGTGCAAATCGGTCCCTTATTTCAGTTAATGCATGATAATGCACGACCGCACACCGCAAGAGTTGTAAGACAGACTCTCGCCGCAGCTAACATCAATGTCCTGCCCTGGCCTGCTCAGTCGCCAGACTTGAATCCGATTGAGCATGCATGGGATATGCTACAGAGAAGAGCTCTGCCGAATATGGAGGGTATCCAGTCGCAAGAAGACCTTTTTTTGTTGTTGCAACGAACATGGGCGGCCATTCCACAGCGTGATTTGGATGAACTCATTTTGAGTATGCCAAACCGATGTTCTTGTGTTGTTAGTGTTTGCGGTAGAAACACGGATTATTAATTGTTTAAGTTACCCAATAAAATTTTAAAGAAAACTGTTATTTCAGTCTTTTTTTCGAACTTTTGTGTTAGTGGTTCAAATGTCAAAAATCCCTTTATTAGGAAAATGGCAAATTTCTTTATTAATGCAAAGGTGACTTGGTTTATCGTTACTGTGACAAACGAAAACACTTTATTTGATGAATCCTTAAAGAAAATTTTAATTAATATCAATCAGGAGAAAAGTTATTGCAAAAATATATGTTGATCCCTAGACACTTTTGATGTGTGTAGTCATCGTTGGTTTCAGGGTCTAATTTCTCCGCTAGGATACATACGAGGAATGGATCCCAGGTAGATACATCGATTCTGAGATTTTTTATAGCATTCACGCTTTCGTACGTTGTATCGTGGATCCGTTTGAGGTGACTCGCTGATTTTTGTTGAGATGTCGGGATATTTAAGAGGTTTTTGAGATGAGATATAAAAATACGACGCTTATTGTCATAGCGATGCGTAAGGATATTCCAACAAACGGGGTAGTTGTCTGAACTTATTTGAAGATGCTGGATTAATTTTTCCGGCTCGCCCTTGATCTTACTTTTCAGGAACTGCATTTTTTGGGCGTGCGATAAAGATGGATTATTGTGTACAGTTTCTGTAAAAAGATCTTTGAAGGATATCCAGGACGTATAACTTCCTTCAAAGGTAGCTATTTCCATTTTTGGGGTCGATTTCTCAATATGAGCCACCGACCACATCTTTCGGTTAATATCCCTTTTTAGAGTTTTATAATACTTCTCGTAGTTCGAGAATTGCTCATCGTACTGGGCATTGGAGCCGTTGAGCTCGTTGTCCAGTTCCCAGTGTAGGGTGTCAATAGCTGCCCAACGAGTTTTTAAGGTTTTTAGGTTGTCTTCAAACTCCCACTTTTCAGAGATAAGATTGAGATCAATGTCAGCAGCTTCTCTTGAAAATGCCCTAAAATTAGTAGCTTGTTTTTTCAAGAGGTCTTCTATATTTACGCTATCCTTAGGAGGATTATTTTGAGATGAGACGTCCGAGGTTTGAGATATTGAAGATGGTTGAAAAGTAGGGGGTTTCAAAACAGGGGTTTGAGGTCTGTCTGTGGACGGCTTATAATTCTGAATGGCTGTTTTAATATTGCTGTATTTCGCCTTCATTTGATCATACTGATCGGTAGTGAAATACGCGTGAGATTGATCACCAAAGGATAACAAATTCATGTGATTGTTATGAAACTCCGTAAAATATTGCTCTAGGCTTTCTAATCGTCGACGTAGGTAGTCGGGGGTCTTCCGCTCTGCTCCATCTTTCTTTAAGTTGGAGTAAAGTCTATCTATGCCTTCAATGATTTGCTGTTGAGTAGCTAAAATGTCTGCCATTGTAGCCATAGTAAAAGTGAGAAGAAAGATACCTTACTTATAGGGTTTCTTCGGGGTCGAACAGGATCGCGAGATAAGATGAATGGCGCCCTCTTAGGCACCGGGATTGACCAGGATCACGAGATGAGGCAAAGTGGCGCCTTCCTAGGCACCGGGGTCACGAGATGAAACAAATTGGCGCCTTCCAAGGCACCGGGATTGACCAGGATCACGAGATAGCACAAACTGTATTTTCCAAGGTTTCTAATTGCGTATAACGAAACCGGTAAAACGCATACACAAAGAACAAAGCACAAAGTTTTGCACACGCGTTTCGGTCCCGCCAACGTGCTCGAAGGACCAATGTTCGGGGTTGGGTTAAGATAGAGATCAAGGATGAGATAAGAGATGAAAGTCAGTTTAAGATTAATCAATTCACTGTATTGTCTGTTTCCACAAATATAAGATTAAGATTAATTATACTATGGTGAACGATATGGGATTATGAGTCACGCGCACGGTATGTCGCCGAATTACGTACTGAACTATTGCTGTGTAAATGCAATAATATAAATGATGGAAACATACTGAGCGGGTGGCGCAATAATGATGACCCAGGTAAACGTGCTGTACGGTGGTTGGCCCGTACAATATCCGTTTCCGACAACACCACTTGTAACCACGGGTCTCTGGACGGTCGCGCGTTCGCACCGTCCTTATACGTTCATTTTAAATTGTAATTTGATATATCTACATAAATAAATAGTCGAGTCACAGTCAAATAAAGCAATCATTGAAATTACCCGCTGCGTCCCGCACACATCAAGAGCCATATACATAAATCAACAGACTGGTTGAATGATCTTCCAGGCTGAATTACTTGAAAACTATTACTGAATATAAAAGGAGGTTAAATAAGCTATCGAAATCTACTATTTATATTCATGTAACTATGGTTTTTCAGCCTGTCACGATCCCTCAACTGTCAGTCGGCGAAAAGTCAAAACATTTAGGAACCTAACAAAGCTTTTTTATAACGTTACAATCTCGACTAAAATGGGTTGCACAAAGCATCATATATATACTGTGGGTTGCCTGAACGGCTATTTTCTAAACTATATCCAGGACTATATAAATCACCTGTTTGAGATTCTAATTGTGTAGTACTTACGGTTGGCGATTTACTAAACTTTAATCTCTTATTTTATTTATCACTGTTATGTCACGGACTCTATAGGCTCATTTACGGACACGCGGTGCGTTGAGCGGCGCGGCCCGCTTTAAATTCAGACATATGGAGATGTATGACAGCGTGTACGGAGAAGCGATTTTACGCGCGTTTGCTTGAGATGCAGCGTTGCCCGCAGATGCCACCGCCTCGTCGCCCGCCGCGGGGCCCACCACGGTGCCCGCCGCGTCGCCCGCTGCGTCGCCCGCGGCGGCGAACGCGGCGGTGCACGCGGCGGTGCACGCGGCGGCACATGCGTTAATAGTCAGGGAGGTAGCGTTGCAAATGAAAAAGTCAAAGTAAGTCGGCTGAAATTGATATCGATAGCTGATCTTGGTTAGGGAAGTTGTAAAAAATAAAATACTATCTACGAAAAAAGTTTCAGCCGGCGTAAAAAAAAAATTAAGTCATATGACTTTTTTTTTGCAACTTCCCTAACCTCCCACACCCAAACCCACCACTACTTGAGTAGCTGACGGTCAGTTATCTTATTGGTCATATAAGATCAACTATCGATGTCAATTTCAGCCGGCTTACTATGACTTTTTAATTTGCAACGCTACCTCCCGGATTATTAGCGCGTGTGCCGCCCGTGCACCGCCGCGTTCGCCGCCGCGGGCGACGCGGCGGGCGACGCGGCGGCCAACGCGGCGGCCACCGTGCACACCGCACCACGCGCCGCGTCTCCATAAACAACATCGTACATTGCCATATGTTTGTGTTTGGGCGTGCGGTTACGCGGGCCGGTGCACGCACCGCCTCTCCGTAAACGGAAGATACGCTCAACGCGCCGCACGACGCGCCGCGCAACGCGCCGCCAGACGCGTCTCCGTAAATGAGCACTATATTTCTCACAGTAAAACCTATTTACACAACTTTATTGGAGACGCTTCGTATCGTAGCGAACAAATAATGAATAACGAAATTAAAGAAAAACTTATTGAAACAGTGCGAAAACATGAATGTTTGTATAACACTAAAAATAAAGACTACAAAAATATGTCCTATTAACTTTATTATGGAAAAAAATTGGAGCAACACTTCAGATACAAGGTATATGTATATTGTATACACATAATATTGTTTTTTAGTTGAAGTATGTATCGAACTTTTCTCTAATAGCGATTGCGTCATTAGGTGACCTCGTGTTAGTGCGTCTTACAGGTATGAATGCACTGCCTTCCAAGTTTTGACTCGTTTCACTGGGAATTTCATGCATCATATCACCGTGTTTTATTCTAACATAATTATCTAAACAACAAGCAGCCTTGGTAACAAGAAAAGCTTTTTCGACATGGAATTCCATTGGTCTATGAAAAACTCTCCATTTTTCTGTTAAAATACCGAAAGTATTTTCGATGATAGTTGTGGCTCTGGGATATGGTCGCATTAAAAACGTTTGTAATGCAAAACCTTCATCGCCGATCATCACGTGTGGTACTGGTTCGTTAGTAACAGGCAAAGGTTTTTTTTTTTTTTTTTTTTTTTTTTTTTTTTACCGATGGGAAATCATCAAATAACCCCTCTCGCTCTGGGCTGAGCAGGAGGGAGTGTCAGACTTCTACTGACTAAAACCCATCCATGTTCCTTCCTTTGCCCTTTATGTTCCAGGGCCGCGGTATCTCTTTCGAACAGTCCCGCAACCCTGGCAGGCGTCGGCCCTTACGGACCCCTTCCTGTTTGCTGACTCTCTTTGAGGCGCGCGTGGAACACGAACGCGCCGTCGACACGGCCTGTCGTCATAAGACGGACGGACGGCGAGCTAGCCCATAGCTCACCGTCCACAGGCCCGCGTCTACGGTGGCCGGGAGCCACCACGTGGCCCCCGACGCCCGGTGCGTCTCCCGCGGCGGCTGGGACGTGAGGTTCTCTCCCTCTCACGTCCCGCCACCTCCTTCGCTAGCATGACTGCTTCGCAGAAGGAGGTGACGGCGTCCCATTCCGTCTCGCTCCGGACCATGGATTGAACCAGGGCCGGACGCGAGAGGTCGCCGCCGCCGATCGCCGCTACGAGGACACGGCGTTGCTCCGCCCAAGCGGAGCAGACCTGCACAGTGTGCTCCACCGTGTCCTCCGGTCGATCCTCGCAGTGGTGACACCCGGGCGTTTCCTCCCGCCCGATTAGGTGCAGGAACCTCCCGAAACAACCATGTCCGGTGAGGACCTGCGTCAGGCGGAAGGTGAGGGCGCCGTGGCGCCTCTCCAGCCACTCCTCAAAGAGGGGACTTACCGCCATTATAGTGGCGTGCCCTGCACGGGGTTGCGACAGTCGCTCTCTCCATGTCGCCATGAGATCACGCCGGAAGTCTGTCCGCTGAGCGACAATTTGCCGCGGCAGCAGAGTTTCCCCCCGGCGTAGTGCCTCCACGCGCCACTCGTGCAGGCGCGCGAGGACTATCGCCTCCAGATCCCATGGCGGCAATCCGGCAAGGAGGCTCGCCGCCTCGCCGGAGATCGTGCGGTACCCCCGGATTAGCCTTACGGCTACCACCCTTTGGGGCGCGTTCAGATAATGCGCGGCTCGCCGCCTCAAAGAACGCGCCCACACCGGGGCCCCGTAAAGGGCCATGGACCGCACGACCCCCGCGTAGAGCCTCCGGCAGGAGGCGTTTGGACCCCCCAGGTTGGGCAAGAGCCGCTTGAAGGCAGCCCCGGCCCGTTCCAGTTTGGGGGCCAAACGTCGGAAATGCTCCAAGGCAAAGGTTTGGGGGGTAATATTGATCTTCCATGTAAGTAGTGACGATAAAACTCAGAATTTTCAAAAATGCTACTATCGCTATGTTAGCCGTAACTTCCAACGTCTATCACCGTAAATTTATAAAATGTGTCCGGCAATAGCAAGTAAAACAATCGAGTAATAAGTTTTATAACAAAAATAGTTTGATCCACTATTAGAAGGGCATTTTATTTTCACATGCTTTCCGTCTATGCTGCCAACACAGTTTGGAAAATTCCAAATCGTTCGGTAGCCCAATTCCGACTCCTTCTATGTGTTATCATTAGGGTTAGGCCTTTATATAGGTTGCAAACTTTTCCAAATAGCTTTTGATACCTCTTCAATAATTGTAGATACAGTGCTTCGTCCCATGCGAAACGAAAATGAGATTGTAAGAAAGGTCACCAGTTCTTATATATCTGCAAAAATAAAACATATAGTTCGTACACTTTTTCTAAGGTATTTTTTCAATTTTCTGGTTTTATATCTGTTTTTTTTTAAGGTTCCAAAGCGAAGGATGCATGGAGATCATTGAGAGACGGATATATTAGGCACAAAAAAACAATGAGGGGGCAAACTGGTGGTAGTAGGAAATATTCTAATTACACATGGAGTTCTCAGATGTCATTTTTGGATAGAACGCTCGAGTTGAGACCTACCAGCACTAATATAACACCACCGCAACCAAATTCCGAACCATCCGAGCCACCATCACCTGTACCAAGACAGTCGTCGCTTGTACCAAGACAGCCTTCCCCTATAATACAACCTGGACCATCGTGGCTGTATCCCGGAGTTAATGATTCTTCACGATCACTATTAGAAACGCGTAATTTTCCTTTTTCGACACAATCACAGCATCCACCTACAACAAGTTCACAGCCATTGCCGTCGCCAGCGTCACGTACATCAATGAAAAAGAAAGACAAGCGTAGCGTCGTAGTAGACAACTCCGAAAGAATCATTGATTATCTCAAAAATAAGAAAAAAAAAGAATGGGATGGCGTTGACCACTTATTTATGAGTTATGCGAAATCTTTTAAATTATTATCAGTGCGGAATAAGGCCAAAATAAAAGTGGAATTAGCAAAATTGTTTGCTGATGCTGAATTAGATGAATATGAAAATAATTCTACAAGCGAACCACAGAGCCAAGCGTCGTCGCTTATGTACCTGTCGCCTGCGTATTCTATGGTATCTGCAAATTCTTGTGAAGTCATATTAGTTACAGATGAGAATGAACAAGAACCAATACAACCTGAGTTGGTAGCGGGAAGTACTTCTCATGAACCAACACAAGAGATTTACAATTCACACAATTACAATTCGAATGACTCGCAAAATTAACGTTTTAGATTCAGAATAGGATAAAACAACTCAAAAGTCACTTCCCGCTGTCTGTCCCTATGTACGAGTATGCTTAGATCTTTAAAACTACGCAACGGATTTTGATGCAGTTTTTTTAATACTTAGATAGAGTGATTCAAGAGGAAGGTTTATATGTACAACATTGCACCCGTGCGAAGCCGGGGCGAGTGTAGTTATTTTATGAATATTTGATGTTATTTTCATTTAATTTAGACTTTTAATGAAGAAGTAAAAAAGAATCAATTGTTTGTTTGAGGATTGTATAATCATTGTTTTTTTGTTGATTTTTATAATTTTATGATAATTAATATGAATATTTGCTATTATTTTCATTTAATTTTGATTTATAATGAAGAAGTAAAAAGAACCAATTGTTTGTTTGAGGATTGTGCATAATCATCGATTTTTTGTTGATTTTTATAATATTTAGGGTTCCTTAGCCGAATGGCAAAAAACGGAACCCTTATAGATTCGCCAAGTCTGTCTGTCCGTGTATGTCACAGCCACTTTACTCCGAAACTATTAGGACTACACTATTGAAACTTAGTAGGTAGATGTATTCTGTGAACCGCTATAAGGATATTTACAAAAATAAAAAAATATAAGATTAAGGAGGGTCTATACATGGAACTGTAACTAAAAAATATTTTTTTCATCTAACCTATACGTGCCGGGTGTCTATAGATAGGTTTAGGTAGGATAGGTACAGTGAGGTTCCTAAAACCTTTTCTTTCAAAGTCAATCGTTTGAAAGATAGACACTTCCAAAGTGGTAAAATGTGTGTCCCCCCCTTTAATTTCTAAAGTAAGAGGAGTTTTTTTTTTTTTAAATATGTAGGATTATAGAACGTAAAAAAAACTTCCAACAAAAATTGGTTTGAATAAGATTTTATGTTCACTTTTTGAGATATGGGACTTTTTCATCAAACTGCAGCAACAACTTTGTTTTTCATTAACATACTATGGAAAACCAATTTAGTTTTGTTGATGAATGTAAAACAATACAACATATGAACGAATGCCTTCAAAATATTTTTATTATATTGTTTGGTGCTACGGAACCCTATGTGCGTGTGAGTACGACTCGCACTTGGCCGATTTTATTTTACTCTACAAGTCATCATTCTGTTATTTGATTTTTAATGAGGAAGTAAAAATACTGTCGGCGACAAGACCTGAGACCATATCCAGGGAGCAGGGTGCAAGGAGTGCCGGTACGTGGGTGTGTGCACTTTCTATTGCGAGTCGATTAAAGTCAATTAGATTCAATTAGTTTAACGTAAGGTTCTAACAAGAGTAAATAATTTGTGATATTTGCACTCTAATTAGATTTATAGTTTGTTTTTCTTATAAGAATAGCGATAAGGCGATGCGCGAATAATTTCTATAAACATGAATTAGTTGTTCAAATGTAAGGTTCCTGAATAAGTTAAATATTTGCAATATTTATGCTTTAAATAGCTTAATAAGGGATTTTTATAGTTAGTTTTCTTATTAGGATAACCGTAAGAGTGAATAAATAAAGTTTTAAGCGAATGATAGATAAAAATTCGATCTCATAGAAATTACGTAAGTTGAAAATGAGGTTTTTTATTAATGGAAAAATCTTATCAAAATAAGTGTCACATCAAAGGATTATGTGTAAAACTAAACGTGTAAAAGGATTCATGTCGATAACTCTATTAGTTTAGGAAATATAGGGCAATTTGTATAACGAAAATCTGTTCAGCTTAATTTTTTACTAGGACTTTTATATTTAATTAATATTTGTTAAATGTTATTGTTTTATATGATAGAACAAGTTAAGACCTGTAAAATAATATATAATACATAAGGGTTTCTTGAAGAAATAAATAAAATACGGGGTTCCAAAAGTTTCGGCTTTAGCAAAAATGACGCGTAAAATCGGTCCAAATTACGCGGTTCTCGCGATCGTAAGCACGGCCCGTATAAAAGACCCTGTCCGCTCAGTCGTCAGTCGCAGTACGGCATGTAAGGAACAAGAAAAAGCCGAAGCCTAGGGAACCAGGGAAAATAGGAAGAAGAAAGTGTTTTATTCCTGCCTACCCCTCCGCTCAACGTTCCTGCGCTCTCCTCCGAAGTCCTAGTGGGTTGTGCCCAGTACCCATACTCTACACATTCAGGGGTGCGTGGCGACGTGCGCCACCAGTGAAGAATTAGCAGCGTACGTCAAACGTAGTGGGAGATTGTCCCAGGACGATCAGACTCCGTGAGGGTCTGGTCTCCGAAACAAATACTTAGCCTTAAACAAATTGCTAGTCTTTCTCTTGTTCCAATAGCCTTTCTGTCTGTAGTCGTGTCCTGTTTAAATATAAGTGATTTCACTAAATCATGTAATTCTTCAAAAGAACTTTTTGACATGTGGAAATACATGAAAAAGCGATCCTCGTACGATTCAAGTTCACGGCAAAGGTTATGAAATTCACTATGTGTTTCTCTTCTTCCATTTATATCATGAACCCATTGTCTTTTTGCGCACTCAGGAATATTCTGGCACAGTAATAGTAATATTGCTTCTTCTTCATCACTATCACTACTTAGTCCCCTTACCCAATCTGCGTCAGACATCGTGCACAATAGTCGCAAACATAAAAAGTAATATGGCTGCCGCAGCTGCTGGGTACGCAAAGGACCGGGTGCGTTGCGTGCCTACCACGTAGGCGTAAGCGTACACGTATGCGTAACCCGCTGTGTCAGAGGTTCACGCGCGTCACCACGCGCGTGTACACGTATACGTGCACGTGCACGTCTACGCGTACGGATCCGGTGTGTTTCGGCCTTAAGTATGAAGGAAAATCGACTTTACGTCCATGATGCAAGTGATTCCGGCGCAGCGTTGCGTTGGATGATTCATAACATCATCAGAACATAACGCGCTAACTCATCTCATGTAATGATCTAGTATACATTTTATAACGCGAGCATTTCATTACAATAACCATCGGGTGGCACTTCGATGCTCGACTCGATCGCTCAGATCTCAACATCCACTTTGCTAACGTAAACTGCGTGACTTTGTTTTGCCAGTGAAGTTGATAAAATCATTCTTTTGTTCTTTTCTGTTCATTTATTATCATTTAACGTGACTACCACGTTATTTATGCGTGGAAATGGATACTGCTCCAGCTGAAGCCGCTCAAGTTGTGGCTCTGATCCAGGGTGGCTTGAGACAACGCGTCGCGGCTAGACGTCTTCATTTGAGTCGGTCATCAGTTAAACGGGTTGCACGACATTGGTCAAGTCTGATATTCGCCAAATCGGAAATTCGTCAAATTTGATATTGGTCAAAGCTGTAGTTCGTCGAATCGTCTGTTTGTTCAATTATGAAATTTGCCAAATACGATATTGGTCAAGTCCAAGTACAGTCGATGAAACCATGCGTTTGGAATTCACATAATTTACTTGTAGGAACTTACAAAAAGAAAAGCCGCCTGCTGTAGGTTCCCATTTACATAATTAAAATGTAGTAAATAGTAATTGAATATTCTGAGGTTTAATTTGTTACGATTGTTACCTCCTTTGTATCTGTAAGAATAGGATGTAGGCGAAAAATGCTGGCTAAATAGAATAGCTTATTATGCCGTCATTTGTTTTTCCGTCAATTATGTGACATTTCATTATTTGTAAATGACAACAATTACATTTATTTTCGTGTCTCCGGTTTGGTGAAATATACTCGTATATAATGGCTTCTACTAGTAAAGGCAGCCATTCTGTGTTTACATTTACAGACACTGAAAAAGGCAAAAAGAAACTATTACGTGCAGGATATCAATTCCATTCTAACTCGACAAACAAAAACGGTACTACAATCTGGCGTTGCGTAAATAGAAGCGAATGCAATGGATCCATAACTTTAAGCAGTGATTCTGGGTCAATTTTGAGGGAAAGCGGACATACCTGTAAGCCTAACTTCGATAAGAATTTGATTGACGTTAAGATGAATAAATGCAAAGAAAGAATGGAAATCAGTAAGTAAAATTTTTGAAGAAACTATGGGTGAGCTTGAGGAAGAAGATGATTTTATAGACATACCAAGTTTGAAATCAAAACGTGATGGTCTATACAAAATGCGAAAGAAAGCAATTGGCGTACAAACATGCCAGTTCCCAACGGTAGATACGGTCAAATTTCCAGACATACTTTCAAATGATTTTTTGGTTTATGAAAGTAAAGACGATCTACCGAAATTCCTCATCTTTGCTACAGCTGAGGGTATAGAAATATCATTAAATACGGATTTGATTTTTGTAGATGGCACTTTTAAAACCGTACCGCGACCCTTTTTTCAACTTTTATCAATACACGTAGACGTGGGCAGTACAAGAGCAAGCACCAATATTATTCCGATATTTTTTTGCCTCTTGCCTAATAAAACTCAGCAAACATATGAGAGAGTATTCTCGGTTTTGCGTTCTCAATTTAAGCTTGATATTCATTTTCTAAAATGTGATTACGAAATGGGAATAATTAACGCTGTTAAAAGCATTTTTCCTGATGTTTTAGTCAAAGGCTGCTTTTTCCACTTTAATCAAGCCATTTATAAAAAAGCACAAGCACTTGGAATGATGACTGACGACAATTTGAAAAAAGTTGTTAGACTTACCACAAATCTAGCGTTACTGCCCTATCAGTATATTCCTGAAGGATGGTCAGCAATACTTAAGATGATGCCAGAAAATGATAGTAGGGCGGAAAATTTTCAAAAATATTTTACTGAGCAATGGCATAAAAGAATATCTCAGGATATGTGGTGTTGTGCAAATGAACGCCATCGTACCACCAACGCAGTCGAGGCTTGGCATCGGAGATTAGGTATTAAAGTACAAGAAAGACATAATATTTTCATGTACATAAGTATTTTAAAAAAAGAAGCAAAATATTATTTAAATAAAGTTAGAAGAGAAGATGAGAAGCAGAGGAAAACATCCGACGTCATAAAAGATGCTAAAATAGAAAAAATAATAGAAAAATTATTGAGTGGAAAATTAGACGCGTTAAAGTGTCTAAAGCAGTTATGTTGGTTGTGAATTCTTTGTACTTAAATAAAATATATGAATTGAATAAATGAGTTAGAAAAAAATATCTTGAGGTACTTTCATTTTTACAGTTGATTGTACTTATATTACTTGACCAATAGCGTATTTGGCAAATTTCATAATTGGACAAACAGACGATTCGACGAACTACAGCTTTGACCAATATCAAATTTGACGAATTGCCGATTTGGCGAATATCAGACTTGACCAATGTCGTGCAACCCAGTTAAACGGGTATACGGAAGATTTCTTGAGACTGTACGATGGTATCAACGTCATTGCGGAATCGACACCTTACCGGTATTTAGGTGCAACAGCGACTGTAGTTATTTTAAATAACGATACAGGATTATCTGCCTGGGCCCAGAATCTGAAGTTATTTTAAATGAAATGCAGGGCTTTTACTAAGCAAGCTGTTTTAATTTAACCGAACACTGCACCGTTACAAGTATGTGACGGAGAAGAAAAGTATAGACAAGAATCATAACCAATAGCAACTTAGCTACATAAAACAAAAAGAGTATTGCCAACTTACATAAATGTATGAACATTGTACATCTTATTTACCACCCTCTCAAGTGCATAAAACGCACCATATTACGCGAGACTAACGCGAGCGAGTTTATCCATCCGAGCGAGCTTGTGAGCGAGGATGGATATAGAGTGTAAAATGGGTTTTATGGACGAGTTCTACGATTGTACTCTACTTTTCACTTCGATTGTGAGGAAATGAAAAGCAACTTGTAAATATTGTAAATTTAATTCAAATTGAAAGTTACATTAGGGCAATGAGAAATATTGTAATGTTCTATTTTCTCTTTCAGCCTTTCCGTTCGTTTGCACGTTTTTTCGTTTCCACGTTTGAAAACAGATTTTTCATTTCTTTGTTTATTAATTCTGAACCATTGTCACTTCTAAACATTTTCACTCTGTTTCCTGTTATGTTTTCGGCCTTCTTAATGAAGTTCTCAATGCAGTATTTGATCTCATATTTTGTTATAACAAAGTACACACTTCTGTAATTCGAATAGTCGTCCTTCAGAATAAAACATCTCGACCCTCCAACAGATGCTTCTTCCATTGGGCCGCAAGTATCTGCATGAATCAGCTCGCGAGTTCTTGTACACACGTTCTCACTTTTTTTGAACAGTCATCGATGTATCTTCCCAGCTAAACAATTCTCACACTCAGGTTTATTTATTTATTTATTTAACACTTCAAGCACAAAGTACAGAGGCGGACTTAATGTCATAGGCATTTTCTAACAGTGGTTTAGTGGTTTGTTTAACATCAACATTATGTTTTTGCAGAATATCGTTTACGTAAGTAAAGTTTTGATGCGCGAGTTTTCTGTGCCACACATTTAAGTCAGTCTTCACTAGTGTTGCAGAGCTTGCAGTCTCGTAATTATACTTATACCGCAATTCCAAATAATAAGAATTACCAATTCTTTCCGCCACAGCACAAACTTGGTTATCTTTGTAAAATTTTCATGACCTGTCACGTGTCATCATGGCGTAACCTTTATCTGTGGAGAGAATAACTGAAAACAGGTTGTTATTAAGTTCCGGAACGAAAAGAACGTTGTCTATGACCGTATCAATCCATTCGTTCCCGTTCGACACTTGCACCGCCACGCCACCTGTCCGCGGCTGAGGACACTAATTGTCACGCCAATACCGACAGCCACTGATTGTTCTGTGGTACTTCACAAGCACCGGAGTCCACTAACCACTTTGATTTATGCAGTTCATGTGACGAAATAGACACTACAAACGCATTACTCTTCGTTTTGTTCTCACTCTCAATCTTACTAACTTTTTGTTTACGAAACCTAAACTGAAGGCCCTAGAAACACTTTTTATTATTTTCATTTTCTACACTGCCGTTTTTATTTTGTCCGCAAACACTTTGAAATTGTTCAATTATGCCACATTTGAAGCACTTTATTTGTCTATTTTTCACAACGAACGCAGAGGATGAAGATTGCTGGGACTCTTCAGTTTTGCCTTTCACCCTCTCTTCTTCAATTAATAATCTGGCCACCAAGTTATCAATAGTTTAGTTAGTTTATTTTTGGTAGTTTGCTTATCATCGTAGCAGAGATTCTTCGTTGCATGTTGACTCTACGGAAAAACGGGTCTAAATGAGTCGTGCAGAGGCTTATACAGCCAGTAACGGAAAGGGTATATACATACCAAAGTTACGACTTCTTTGGATGATAACAAACGATATGGCAAGGGTTTTTTAATCCCATCTCTACATGTTCGGAAGTTATGATATTTTTTAATTCATTGATACCAGATACTGAACTTTTCAAATTGAAATCAACACATCACTAGCAATAAGTCAGCTGATCGGTGTCAGCGAACTATTTGTAAGTAAGAATAAACCTCTTACTCCCGGTAATTCTGAATAAAGGGTTCCGCATGTTTATTTTTTGTTTGCAAAATAATTTTACTTACTGACTTTTCCTAAACTTAGATTATGTGTGTGAACAAGCTACAATTAATTTGTCTAGGTATCTAAATTTAATGAAATTTGATACCACTGCTTGCATTGTCACGGTCTTATCATTTACACACTTGTTTGTTTTTACGTAGTTTTTCTTTTGTAGAAGATTAGTTTGTAGATAATTATTCATCATCATCATCTGCCTAGCCTTTTCCCAACTATGTTAGGGTCGGCTTCAAGTCTAACCGGATGCAGCTGAATACCAGTATTTTACATGGAGCGACTGTCTATCTGACCTCCACAACCCTGTTAGGACTGGGTAATACGATACCCCTTGGTAAGACTGGTAGATAATTATTATTTAGATAATATTCCACCCACCACCCACCTTACCATCGTACCTACAACACAGTAATTACCTAATTTAATAACAATATTCCTGTAAATTTCCGAAGGTTATCCTTTTATTTTGGTGGCCATATTGATCAACGATGTTTTGCTTTAATTTTTTATCGATTCACAGATCGAATACCGTGATCTTGTTTGAAATATGTAGATAAACCTATCTATTCGCTGTTTATTATTGTCAGCACAATACTTTGGGCAAAGAACCCAAATAACTAAATTATACGCCTTTTTACACTACGATGCAAGAGATTTGATTCACCTTACTATTGAAACAATTGATTAAAAAAACATTATTGTTTTCCATTAAAAAAGGATTTAGTAACATAATTTGTCCAACTGAACCCAAAAAATCATCTTTACTAGGAGATGCAGAAGTTGCAACTTATGCATCTCCTAGTACAAATAAAATCACAGTGGGTTCCGTTCATCATTTTAAATTCACGCTCTGCCGAAAGTTGCTGTTTGAGTGGTACATACGTTTTATTGGTTTGAGCACGTTAAGTCTTTATCATAATCCAAATGAAGTCAGTAAAAAATGTCTCAAAACAATATCTAACTGAAGAAAGAAATTAATAAAAGTACCAGGACCGCATGAGTAACAAGAAGTGTTATTGCCGAATTGAAAATCGTTCGCTCACAGAACCCTGATTTCGTTGTTACACACACGTATTCAATCATCGTTGTGTATGTATGTAACCAGGTTTAGGTTTTACGGTACACTGGGACAGCTACCCTACTACCAGGATAGCAAGGAATAGGAGCTTTATTTTGCATTATTGTTAATAATTTATTTGCTCGTCAGTCGTCGACTTCTCCGCGTGTAGTGCACATCGTTCCCATCCGTGTGATGCGCGCATAAGTTCTAATTGTTGTTATTGTTTTCGTTGTGTTTGTTTCGCGCTTTCCGCAATGGACCGGGCGTGGTAGTAGAATCGTCCGCCCGTCCGTCCGTGCTGGAGTGGAGACCACGCATTGGAAAGCGCAGCCTGTGACGGCCACCTGCCAGATGGACCGACGACTTTGCTAGAGTTGCAGGGAGTCGCTGGATTTAGGTGGCATTGGACCGGACACGTTGGAAATCGATTGGGGAGGCCTATGTTCAGCAGTGGACAACAACGGCCCAACGCAGTGCCGTGTGATACAGTGGACCAAATGAAAGTGCGGATTGAGTCCATGAACAAGCGAGCGGCCTTGTGCATACAATACCATGGACACCACATCGAACCCCACCTTTAAAAATGTAAGTTAATTTACTAAATTAAGCAAAGCTGTAAGATTTTACTGTTTACTCTTTATTAAATAATAGGATGAAACTAACTAACCTACCTAAACTTTGTTTCGATTTTTTATTACGTAATTTCTATTAAGTATCTCAGTTTTTACGTGAAATTTGGCTTGATATTAACGAGTTAACGGTAATTGTGAATCAATAATTAAATTACGCATTATTATTCATTTTTACATCACGGTCAAGTAGGTACACTCGGCAGCGCTGCGCGCGGCCGGCGCGCGCGGCGGCTTGTTTGATTTCGTCAGTTCGCGCCGACAAAGACACCGCCTGCTAGGCTACTAAACAGTATGATTTTGATTTATTTATTAGACAGAGAGAGAGTGATATTGGCAAGTAATGTGGAAAGTTATTGACCCCCGTAGTGCGGTGACACGTTTTTATGATTTGAATTTCAGAAACATAAGAAACCGAAAATTTGGTATCCATTTTTTGAGTATTTTAGTTTGATCTGAAACTTTGTATAGTGATTCTATACCAACTGTAATCTTTAGTGGTTAAGGATAGTAATACCCTTTCCGTTACACGTTGTATAGCCGCGTGGTAGCTGCTATCCAACATGGCCTCCGTGCACGGATTGACAATGACTTTTCCGCTAACAATATTACTACTTCTTCACCAAGTCCGATTCAGATACCCAGTCAGGCAGTTAATTTGAATATATCTCTACATGAAGAAGTTCCTCAAATGAGATCCATCATCCTGTTACCTAATTATGGAAGAGCAGTCGATACTCAAAGTCATTGTTTCTATCCAGGATGTAATATGACAGACAGACATGTGGTGCCTCTTTCATTAAGGGTTCTTCAAGGACTACAAATATTATGTACCAAAGAATGCAAAAATATGTAGTCATCATTTAAACAGTGACTCATGGTACGAACTTCCTGTTTTGGAAGATATTAATCATGACTACACTGTAACGGAACGTTACGTCAATCAACGACAAATAATAATTATTGCCATAGAGTAAGTTGGAAGTTTAGTCTAGAACGATTGCGGCTGGGAATGCGCGGGGGCAAGTGTGGCGCGCGGGGAGTGGCCCCTCGCCTACGTGCCGTGGGACATGTAGACGCCAAACGGCCAGTGGTCATTAAACCGTCCCCAGAGAACACACGTTCTTACTTCGCGTCGTGTCTAGCGCTCTAGCGGACACGACAACTTTATTCAATCATTTTGGAAGTTCTCTTAGGGATTATAACCCCTTGTTCAAGAGTGCAAATTAAATTAAGTGTTAACAGTGCAGATCCCGATTGAGGGTAAGTTTTAGGTAGCACACAAAATCTCGCAACTCATCATGCATTTTTGCTAGCTAATCTTGATACTGTGTTTTCGTCATTACATGATTAATCATTGGCAGCGGCTTATTTCATTGTAATAAATTAGCACCATTAAAACCGCTTGCTATATTGCTGATCTAGGATCATGCCATCAAATATTCTGCCACCCACATATTTTGCAACTAATTTTCTTCTTTTTCAATTAGTAACGTAATCGTTTCTAAACTATTGTTTTTAACTGTTTCTGTGTATTTTGCTGATTCTGCCTGTAAATGTAAACTCCGTTCTGGCCACCACCACCACGACAATACTGCTACCACTGGTGGGGCAATGTCTCCTTGTGGTCGTGGGTGGTGTCCCAGCACGGAGGATTTCTGGCCGGATAGTAACAAGCTGGTACGGTGGTTCCAGGATCTACGCTGAGGCTTACCAGTGAGACTCCGTACTGCGGGTCATCCTGCACTTCATTTTGCGTTGCGGTTTCCCGCAACGGTTCCACGCCCCGGGACGCTGACTCACCGGGCCAACCGCCCGTGCCATCGAGAAGGTTCGGCGTCGGTCGCCCGCGCTATCTCCATCAACCTACGTGCGACATCACCGTACCGCGCTGCTCAGCTAGTCGGCCTCCTTCCATCCTCGGCCAGCTGCGGGGACTCGCCTGCAGCTGTTTTTCCCTGCAGTAGTGACGACAGACAAAATAGCAACCTGTGACCATACAAATTTCGTGTGCCTCACGACTATAGTCTATCCGGGTTTTTTTTTTTTAACGTAGTAATTTTAGTTTCTATCGTTATAACGATTGTTTTTTTAACGTTATTTGTAACGTTATAACTGTTAAATTATAAGATTAATAGTGCACACTCGTTGTTTTATTCCTACGTCCTATTAAGATGGGAAATCAGACGAGTGGAGGCTACACTGGCGCCCTTTTACGTGGTTTTTGTCTGTTGTTGCTCTGTAGTGGTAGTTTGTGTTGTACGTTATGTGGTTTTTTTTTATGTGTAAAACGCTGTGTTTTTTTTGCAGCAACTGGTGTGAAGTGTTTGTTTAGTGCATTTCAGTTAGTATTCTAAGATGAGAGGGTGTAACGTTTTTTTTTTCCTGTTAACGGTTTTTTTTCTGCTTTTAGGTTTACCAACAGAATTTTATTTTACTTTAGAGCTTCATAGTGGTAGTAGGGCTAATTGTAGCGGCTCGCCCCGGGTAGATACTACCCCCATTCCTTTTTCTCCTGGCGGTTTTTACCGAGTGCTGGTTGAAGGGTTTGGGTGCCGCGGCGGTAATAATTACTGGCTACTTTTAGGACATCAACACCTTTTGTCCTATAGAACACTTAGGAACCATTAGTGTCACTTTAGTGTTCCTTTAGTGTCATCATTTTTTTTAATTATTATTATTTTTTACCTACCTATGCAGGTGGGCTAAAATTGTTTTTATTTTATTTTACTTTAATTTAGTTGTTTTGTTTAGTTTATATTCAGTTGGTCATCTTAAGTAAATTCAGTTAATATTTTTTTTAAACATTTTGTAAAACAACCCTCACACCAGTTGCAAAGCATTCTTAAATTTTTAACGTT
This sequence comes from Eugnorisma glareosa, assembly GCA_947578425.1. Taxonomy (NCBI): domain Eukaryota; kingdom Metazoa; phylum Arthropoda; class Insecta; order Lepidoptera; family Noctuidae; genus Eugnorisma; species Eugnorisma glareosa. The sequence goes on along the minus strand of OX387967.1, from coordinate 8,273,574 downwards.
TATTTCTTTTCTTGATATACCCGTTGCGGAATTATTTTCGTTACTGGTTTTTTTTTCCCCTTTCAGATTATAGATCAACTTCACATAATAATGTGAAGTTATATTAATAAACATAACATAGCGTACGGTTAGTACATTTGTAACCGAACGGAGTATTTTCACCATTGCTAGTATTGACGTTGTGTGCTACTTACAACTTTCTCATATTGGTTAGCATTTATCTAGTGGAGTTTCACACTCTTTTAAAATGACATATCCTATTAAATTTTTATCATTACAAAAAGCGGAGCTTGAATATGAGGTTGCCGTCCGAGGCGAAACCCCGGCTAGTACTGTGGCGGAACTTAGGCGGCAAATATGTAAGCTCAGTCAGGTCTTCTTGTCTGAGGATATTTTGTGTTCACATCTCGATCCTCTTGATGATTTGAACAATTCCTTAGAAATATTAGACAAAATTAAATCAAGTCTGGAAGGGGACGTTAAGGACAAGAATGTTCTAGGGCGTATGGAGAATCTTTTCCATCACCTTTATCATAGGCTAAACAAAATTAATATGGACGAGAAAATCGAGGATGTGCATACGGAATGCACGAATTTATTTAAACAATATTATGAAAGATTCGTTTCTCTTAAAGCGAAGGGTATGGACCCCTTAATTGCAGCCACCTCGGTTTCGGACTCCCAAGTCACACCAGAGAGGATAAATGTCTCGGTGTCTTGTGAGGGTAATTCTAAACTTTCTGAGTTAGCTAAATTAAGGTACGATGGCAAGTCTTGCGTGCGTGCTTTTATTCAGAGGGTTAACGAATATGGCGTGGCTCGTAATATATCAAACGCTAGGTTTCTAACATTTGCAACCGAGATATTTGTAGACGATGCTCTCCATTGGTTTAGAGGCGTAAAACATCAGGTGTCATCGTGGGAGGAATTGGTCGTTCTTTTGTTTAAGATTTCGACAAGGCTGATTACGATTACCGACTCTTCTCTGAAATTCGGGCTAGGACTCAGGGAGCGACGGAAAACATTATAATATTCTTATCCATTATTTCGGGAATGTTTTCACGTCTGTCAAAACCTTTTGGGGAAGAGGACAAATTGGAAATAATATTACACAACATAAGACCTTGTTATGCAAGCACTCTGGCTTCTGTTCCTCAAATCACATCGATTGAACAGTTGAGATGTCTTTGTAGGAATTTCGAGAACGTTCAATCACGTATGTTACTATTCCGAGAGCCTTCCGCTGCTACTTCTGACACATTAGCACCAGAATTTGCTTACAAACAGAGAACCGAGAGTGTGAATAAACAAAATCAATATGCTAATACTAAGGTTGTTAACAGTAAAACCAACATAGACAACAACAGACCGAATAAAGATGTTAACAATATTAATGAAAAATACTTACACGCGATAGTTCCAAATAAATCACGTGCCTGATGCGAAACCGCCATTTTGTCCAAGGTGTCGTGACAATTCGCATGGCTTCAGGGATTGTAAAAGTAAAGAAGTCTTATGTTTCATGTGTGGTCATAAAGGTGTACAGAAGCCCGATTGTCCAAATTGTAAAAAGGATCAGAAACCAAAAAACTAGGTTTGCAGAATTGTCATAACTCTTCGTCATTAGAAGGTCGCTTCAGTAAGGAGGATTGGGATGACTGGTTGAGAACTATCCGTTTATTCTTTACCGGTTACAAAATTCACTCATCTTCAATTCTGCAAACTAAACCATTGGGTGATTCGCGACCATATTTGAATATTAAAATCAACGACATTACAGCGTCAGGCTTACTGGACTCCGGGTCAGCTGTTACAATATTGGGGAATAATGCACATAACGTGTTACTCAGTCGTGGCCTTAAGCTATGCACTGATGATACACCTCCGATAGTAGCAGCCGGTCGTCAGACACTTAAGTGTACTGGCTACATTAATGTTCCAATACATTTAGAGGAACGCTTTCACATAATTAGGTGTTATGTAGTTCCAGAAGTACAATCATCGCTTATTTTAGGTATTGACTTCTGGCGAGCCTTTCAATTGTGTCCGAAGTATTTAGGTACAGTTAAGTTGTCGACTACTCCTCTAGTAGACTTAAATAGTAATAATCATCAAACTTTTATTCATTCTTACGATAGTTTGGATGAGTCTCAGCGCGCTATAGCTGATAACATTGTTGAGCAGTTTAGGGAAATTTCGTTCGAGCGCAAAGGTCTGGGCCGTACGCACGTCTTATCTCATCGCATCGATACCGGCGATTCTCCTCCTATTCGACAGAGATATTATAGGCTGTCTCCAGAGAAACAGAGTATCCTTGTCGAACAGGTGGATGAGATGTTAAATTTAGATGTGGTGGAGCACTGCGAAAGTGCCTGGCAGTCTCCGGTTCTCCTCGTCACTAAGAAAAATGGCCAGCCTCGTTTTTGTCCTGACAGTAGGAAGCTTAATTCGGTCACAAAACGAGATGCCTACAACTTACCGTACATTTCCGAAATTCTGGATAATCTGCGCGACGCCCGTTTTCTTACTAGCCTTGATTTATCCAAGGCCTTTTGGCAAATACCTATTGTAGAGGAGGACCGGGATAAGACGGATTTCTACGTCCCAGGTCGGGGTACTCTTAGATTTAAGACCACAGCCTTTGGCTTGACAAATAGTCCCGCAACACAACAGCGTCTTGTAGATAAGCTGCTAGGTAATGTGGATCATCGTATATTCGCTTATTTAGATGATATCATTGTTGTTAGTGATACGTTTGATGAGCATGTGTCTCTTCTACTTCGTGTCCTCGACAAATTGCGTAAAGCAGGTCTATCTGTCAACTTGGAAAAGTGTGAGTTTTTCCGAAGTCAACTGAAGTATTTAGGTTACGTGGTTGATGCGAATGGGTTGCGAACGGATCCAGAAAAGGTAGAAGCCATCCTTAACTACGCAACTCCTACTAATCGCAAGGAGTTGAAGCGCTTTCTAGGCACAGCTACATGGTATCGTAGGTTCGTTCCCAATTTTAGCACAATCGCAGGACCACTCAATAAGCTGACCTAAAATAAAAAGAACACTCCACCTTTCAAGTGGACTGAGGAGGCAGAGGTTGCTTTTAAAAAGCTGAAAGAATGTTTACTGTCCGCGCCGGTTCTTTCTTGCCTCGATTATAATCTACCATTCGAGGTTCATACGGATGCGAGCAACTATGGGATAGGTGCTATGCTTACTCAATCTATTAACGGGAAGGAGCACCCCATAGCCTACATGAGCAAATCATTAACGGCGGCAGAAAAGAACTACAGCATTACGGAGCGGGAGGCACTGGCAGTTCTCGTGGCATTGGAACATTTGCGATGCTATTTGGAGAATGGGAAATTTTTTACGGTTTATACAGACCATAGTGCATTGAAGTGGTTTCTTTCATTAAATAACCCAACGGGCAGGCTCGCACGTTGGGGTGTGCGTTTGTCGTCATTTAATTTTGATATCAAACATCGTCGCGGTGTCGACAACGTTATCCCCGATGCATTGTCTAGAGCTGTTCCTGTTTTCTGTATGCTTACCTCCAATTCGTTCGCAACTTCTAGTGATGACTGGTATGTTAACATTTATAATAACTGTGTCACAAGGCCGGAAAATGTTCCCAATTACCAAGTCAAGGATGGCACTCTTTTCCGTCTCAGTAAGAATAAGTGTGTGCTTACCAACGAATTTTCTTGGAAAGAGGTCGTTCCATCAGATCTTAGGGAGAAGGTGATCGCGGATTACCATGACGAACCAACTGCTGGTCATATGGGCATCTTTAAGACCTACAGGCGCATTGCACTCCGATATTATTGGCCGGGCATGCATCGGGATGTAGCGAAATACGTTGGATCTTGCAGTATTTGTCTTCAGTACAAAACTCAGAACCACGCTACTCTTGGTGAAATGGGACGCCCAAAGCAATGTTCTCGCCCTTACCAAATGATATCCATCGACTTAATGGGACCTTTACCTGTCACTAGGAAACAAAATTCTTTCATACTAGTAGTAACTTGCTGTTTTTCGAAGTTTTGTCATATCTTCCCAATTAAAAAAGCAACTTCTCAGATTATTGTTAAAATACTGGAGGAACACATTTTCTTGTTCCATGGAGTTCCTCAAAGTATTTTCCTGGATAATGGTACACAATTTATTAGTGGCCATACTCAGGACTTATTTAAAAAATATAAGATACCAAATATATTCTATTCCCCAAAGTATACCCCTCAGGTTAATACTGTGAAGCGGTACAATAAAACTATTATCTTTTGTATCTCGACATTCGTGGAGGGTGATCATCGGTCTTGGGACTTGTTTATTCCAAAAGTGCAGTTCGCAATAAATAACTCGGTGAATGAAGCTACCGGTTTCACCCCATCTTTCCTAGTTTTTGGACGGGAGACAGTTTTATGTGGTTCCCATTACGCGGACTCGGACTTGGGTGATGAGGTTTTGTTCCTTCCTCGCGATGTGTATGCGGAAAATTTGGGTTACCTGAGTGCTATCTTTGATCAAGTCCAGAAGTCCTTGTATCACGCCCATGTAAAGAACACGACATATTATAATTTAAGACGCAAAGCTTTTGAGTTTAATACCGGCGATATTGTATACAAGCGTGCTTACGTCTTAAGCGATAAGGATGAGCATTTTAGCAAGAAACTGGCTCCCAAATACATTAAGTGCCGAGTCATTCAGAAGTTGTCACCACTCGTGTATGTCTTGGCGAATATGTCGGGAAAGAACTTAGGGTCTTGGCACATTAAGGACCTGAAAATATCAACCTATAAGTAATTGCGGTCATCGTTACATTTGCCCACACACTTAAAAAAAACGTTTAAGATCGCTACAGAAGTCAGTGAAGTATATTAGTCACTGGACTTTCAGTTTGCTAGGACGCGTCGCGATATTTAATATTGCGTGACTTATTAGGTGAAAGGTTTTTGAGAGAAGCGGAATGACTAGAATGAAAGATTGTGTAAATGGTAATTGTAGCAAGTTTAAGTTGCGGATTTTATTTTTAAAATAAAATCCTTACGAGGGAGAGGCGGGTAATGTAACGGAACGTTACGTCAATCAACGACAAATAATAATTATTGCCATAGAGTAAGTTGGAAGTTTAGTCTAGAACGATTGCGGCTGGGAATGCGCGGGGGCAAGTGTGGCGCGCGGGGAGTGGCCCCTCGCCTACGTGCCGTGGGACATGTAGACGCCAAACGGCCAGTAGTCATTAAACCGTCCCCAGAGAACACACGTTCTTACTTCGCGTCGTGTCTAGCGCTCTAGCGGACACGACAACTTTATTCAATCATTTTGGAAGTTCTCTTAGGGATTATAACCCCTTGTTCAAGAGTGCAAATTAAATTAAGTGTTAACAGTGCAGATCCCGATTGAGGGTAAGTTTTAGGTAGCACACAAAATCTCGCAACTCATCATGCATTTTTGCTAGCTAATCTTGATACTGTGTTTTCGTCATTACATGATTAATCATTGGCAGCGGCTTATTTCATTGTAATAAATTAGCACCATTAAAACCGCTTGCTATATTGCTGATCTAGGATCATGCCATCAAATATTCTGCCACCCACATATTTTGCTACTAATTTTCTTCTTTTTCAATTAGTAACTTAATCGTTTCTAAACTATTTCTGTGTCTTTAACTGTTTCTGTGTATTTGCTGATTCAGCCTGTAAATGTTAACTCCGTTCTGGTCAACCACCACCACGACTATACTGCTACCACTGGTGGGGCAATGTCTCCCTGTGGTTGTGGGTGGTGTCCCAGCACGGAGGATTTCTGGCCGGATAGTAACAAGCTGGTACGGTGGTTCCAGGATCTACGCTGAGGCTTACCAGTGAGACTCCGTACTGGGGGCTTCCTGCACTTCATTTTGCGTTGCGGTTTCCCGCAACGGTTCCACGCCCCGGGCTATTACGCACCGGGACGCTGACTCACCGGGCCAACCGCCCGTGCCATCGAGAAGGTTCGGCGTCGGTCGCCCGCGCTATCTCCATCAACCTACGTGCCACATCACCGTACCGCGTTGCTCAGCTAGTCGGCCTCCTTCCATCCTCGGCCAGCTGCGGGGACTCGCCTGCAGCTACAGGAAGGTGTTTTTCCCTGCAGTAGTGACGACAGACAAAATAGCAACCTGTGACCATACAAATTTCGTGTGGCGCACGAAATTTTTATGAGGGAAAAAATCAAAACCCGGATAGACTATAGTCTATCCGGGTTTTTTTTTAACGTAGTAATTTTAGTTTCTATCGTTATAACGATTGTTTTTTTAACGTTATTAGTAACGTTATAACGGTTAAATTATAAGATTAATAGTGCACACTCGTTGTTTTATTCCTACGTCCTATTAAGGTGGGAAATCAGACGAGTGGAGGCTACAACACTGTGGATCACATTGAAGACTGCATCATTTGCGAATTATGGATATCGTGCTTTGGACTTAGAAAATGTACATTTGGTGGAAGAACACACGATGTGGTTCAAAAGAATGAGTAGAAATAATTTTAGTACTCTAATGAGAGAAGTCCCCCGTTTGTTGCAAATGCATAGAGTTTCCACTGGCCTTGGGTATTTCAATGAAAGAATATCATCTCTTCTACAAATACCAAACGTCTAATGGCTGAAGCGAGGGAAAAACTGCATCAACATTTTGTTCCTATGAACCTCCGAATTGGACATGTAACGAGAGAACAAATTGCAGAAAGAAACCTTGTTCTACCAAGTGGGCTGTTCGGTGAAGTCAATAGAGAAAGAAAGCCTGTTGTAATTATTGATGGAACATACATATATATGTTCAAAAAAGCTCTAACTATTTATACCAAAAAGAGACATATTTTCTTCACAAATATAGAAACCTCGTGAAGCCATTCATGCTCGTTTTTCTGATGACTATATTATCGATGTGTTAGGCCCTTATCCGGCAACAACGTCCGAAGCTCAGATAATGAATAGTGAATTTGATGAAGCCAGTAAGCCACTAACCCATATATGCCCATTGATTCGAAAACGAAACAGAGGTAGTACTTTCATAAAACCATCTTGAATCGTTTTTTATTGCAGCAAAATGTAAAAAAAACCGCCATCTATCGCAGGACTATGGAAGTAGGTTCTACTTGCAACAAAGATTTTTGAGCAGCGTTGACATTTGATTCAAATAGTGAGCAATGCAATTTGTGTCGTGTTTAGCGTCGCGCCAAAATCATGTCGTCTGCCAGAAAAAAGTAAGTAACTGTTTTATTGAGTAAATCTTTGTATTTAACACAGGTTTATAGTGAATTTGGGTAAATTATAGACTTATTCGTGTATTTAGAATGAGTAAATAATAATTTATAAATACCTATACTGTCTGTATAACTTTCGTGTTTCGAAAACGATACGTCGGGCAAATATACAGGTGAGACTTGTACTAAATCTGTTTTTTTTTGGTTTTAGGCGAAACACGCAGTTGACTACAAATGAAATCGTTGATTTAATCAATGATTTAGCTTCGGATGATGAAGTGACTGCAGCTGACATATACATCGACCCTCCAGGTAATGGAATTGTGTCAGATTCTGACTCGGGAGACGAAACAAATGTAACTTTTGAAAATTTATCACGTCGTCAACTTTTGGCATCTGCTGAACTGACACTAATGCCCGTTTTCACCAGTAGCCCCTAAAATTTAAGTGTCTCCTAAGCAAACATAAGGGGCACCTAACGCAAGTTTTGATTTCACAAACGGTTAAGTGACACCTAAAGTATTAAGAGTAAGAATTGACGACCCCGTAACACTTAGGTGACACATATTTTTAGGTTATTTTGTAACCGACAGAGATTGCCTACTCTTATTTAACGAGATAAAAATGGATAGTGACCACGATGTTTATGAAGCTTTAGAAACAATTGAAGATATAGAGTTATTAAGTAACCGAAGTTTGTTAAGGCGACTTCGTATTTACCGTGAAAGATCAAAGGAATTTAACAAATATGATGACAAAGACTTTTTCATAAGATATAGGTTATCTAAGGAGAGTGTTTTATTTATATTGCAAAAAATTGAACATTTATTAGAACCCCACGATGACAGGTAAGTACCTAGGTACCTTTATAGTGAATTGGGTAAAGTGCCTACTACTATACTTACGTGTTATGTAGCTACTTGCTTAATTTTGTATTTATGTAACATAGGTACCTAATTAATTAATTACTTGTATCTTATTTACAGAAATAAATCTGTAGCACCGATTAACCAACTACTGAGCTCCCTTAGATTTTATGCGACAGGCAATCAATTATTATCAAAAGTAGATCTAAACGGCATCAGTATTTCTACTTGCTGCCGAATTATAAAGAGAGTGTCTGAAGCTATTGTGAGTCTGCGAAGCGAATTTATACAATTTCCAGACACTCAAGAAGATAAACAAATAGTAAAAGAAGAATTTTACAGAATAGCTAGATTTCCGAATGTTTTAGGATGTATAGACTGTACACACATAAAGATTCAATCGCCAGGTGGGTTATCTTTTTGTTTTCTGTTTTATTCCGTTGTATGAACTAGAAACTTAATTACATTTGTTTACATATTGCAAATTTTAGGGGGAGATGATGCCGAACTATTTCGAAACAGAAAAGTCTACATGTCTATTAATATGCAAACAATAAGTACTGCAAAATTGTTGATAACTGACGTGGTGGCACGCTGGCCGGGATCAACACATGATGCTACTATTTACCAAAGTAGTCGTAGGTATTGTAAGTTTGAAAGAGGTGACTACAGAGGAAATTATTTGTTAGGAGACAGTGGATATCCGTTAAAGGTAAAAATAAAACTAATGATTTTATTTAATTATGACAGTCAAATTTATTATTTGTATTAATCCTTTTTTCCATTTTGAACCCCAAACAAATTATTTAAAGAAAAGCCTCCACCTGAAACAAATAAAGGATTTATTAATAACATTTCTGCAATATTTCAAAGCTACTGATAAATTAACATCCTCAAAAACGGACAGGGGAGCTACCTCTGAGCCAAACAGCCAGTGAAATAATAAATGTATAAAGTCATGACTTATATTTTCAGAGCCATCTTCTGACTCCATATCTAAATCCTGTAACCCATGGTCAGCAAAAGTATAATGATGCTCACATCAAAACAAGAAATGTAGTCGAACCGCAATATGGAGTCCTGAAAAGACGATTTCCAGTGCTAGCAGTGGGTATCAGACTACGATTGGAAACATCTATCCATGTCATGTTGGCATGTTGTGTTTTACATAACATATGTATAATTCGTAAAGAATGTGAACCTATAAATGACGGATCTATTCCAAATTTAGAAGAACTAATTAACAATGGTCAAATTCCCCGTCCATCGATTACTATAAGTGATCCTGTCTATGGATTCCAAAGAAGTCAAATGACTCAATACTTTGATAGTCTGTGATTTTAAGTTTAAGTATTTATAATAAAGTAAATAAACACTTACCTCTTATTTGATCTAAAATTGCAGTTTTAATTTCAACTTCTTTGGCTGCTGCTTGCAATTGTAAATCATACAATTTTCTTTTAAAGTCCATCTGCTCCCTCAATACCTATTCTTTTGAGTCCTCGACAGTTTCCTTCCTTTTATACACATTTTGTTTGCTGCAGGAAACTAACGAAGTTGCCTCAGTCCGCTCATTGATATTTGATATCTGTGGCCGCCTTCGTGACCACAGTGGTGTTTTATTAATAGGCAACTTTTGAAGTTCTTGTATGTTCTAAGAAATAAAATAAAAATAATTTTATGTAATAAATCAATTTATGGAAAAAGTTATTTAGAACACATAAACAGTATTTTCCACTTACATCAGCCTTAGGTTCTTCGGCTAAATTGTCATCAATATTGATACACTCATTTACTTGCGGCTGGGTCGTAACTAATATTTCTTCTCTTTGTGTCTGAAAAATAAATTTTTCCTTATAATGTAGGCTAAAAAATCAACAATTTAATATGATGAACAAGTTTAAGAAATATATACCTCCAAGTTTATCGGTGCTTCAATTATTTGCACATTTGCTTCTTCCGCAGTTTGCCACAAATCATTTTGAGTGCAAATTACTTTTACATGAACCTTATCTGTTTCGGGTTCCGACTCAGCGTCACAATCTGGTACCCCTAATATTCCTGTGCACCCTCGGCCAAGGATAGAACACACCTGTTCCAAAACAGGGTCAATTTTTAAAATTAATGGACCACCTCCGGTCTGCCTGGTGTTATTTTTCATTTGAGCATAATATTTTTTGCTCTCGCTTTTTAATTTCTCCCACATTTTCATCAAAGACTCCTTGTTTCTAAAAAAAAAACAGATTTAGTAGTACCTAGATTTTAAGGTTAAATGGTGTATGGTATTTAACTTTTATCAAATAAATCATTAAAGAGTAATCTAGGTAAAAAGTACATAAGGAACAATATACATAGGAAAGTTTATTTCTCATACCTGTGTGTGTTTGATGTAGAATTAAAAGAATTTGTGATGGCTATCCACGCACTGTTTTTCGCCTCATTTGTGGCCCCATCTGTCTTTTTATTTAAAGTAGTTTCCTTGTGATGGAGCAGTAACTTTATTAACTTATCTTTATCTTCGAGTGAAAAATTTTGTCCACGCTTCCTCTTTTCTGTCATTATTCTTTGTTTTGTAAGGAAGAAAATAAAACACCAAACAAAAAGAACACGCAACAACAACAAACAAACGTAATGTCACTCAAGCCAAGTCACATGACTTCAAAATGTCACTGCGACTTTATTAGGCAATGGGATTCGCCATACACCCAAAAAAAGTAAAATTTTAACTTTTTATTATTTATCTAATATTTAAAAGCTTCAGATGCTACTTTTCCCAATTAACTGAGTGAAATTACGTGTTTTATCTTGTTTTTTTAAGCTAAATATCAATAAAATCGTTTTCTCGAATAATTTATCGATAAACGTTTCTGCAGTACCTCCGCACTATACGTCACCTAACTAGGGGACTCATAAATAAGTAGCCCTTAGGATGGTGAAACAGAATTTAGGCAAGGGGATGATTTGAAGGGTCCCCTAAGATAAGGGAACCTTACTTAGGTTACTGTTTAGGGGCTAATGGTGAAAATGAGAATAAGTGGAACAAATATCAGTGATGGCAGCGACTCGGAAGAAGAAGTTTCACACCCAAGCACGTCAAGCCAGTCACAGTCTTTATCAACCTGTAAGCGGGGCCGGCCATCGCGATCTATAGATAATCCAACACTTCTACCTCCACCGCCGCACATACGGGTATTTGACACAAAAAAATGGTCAATAATCAGTTTTTTGAAGTTTGCTATTATAACAATATAATTATTTCGTAGAATAGTATAATACATCGCGCACGTTATGGCGGCCATCTTAATGCGCCAGAGATAGCAATTGACCATTAGCTTCAGACGGAACATAGCTATTTTCTTGAGTGCACGTTTTGTTCTCGGCGCCTTAAAAAAATCAGGCTTTACGCGGCGATATAAAAATAAAAATAAGTGTTATTGACAAGTGTTGATAATGGATTCTGGTGATGGAGGTATGTAGCTTATTTTATACGTTGTTTTACTGAAGTTTATATCTTTTGAATCTTTTTTGTGGCTTAAATTAGAAACAGTAAAAATTATGAAAAAAATATCGAACTAGCTTAATAAATGAGTAACTTTCTTTTATTTCCGGAGAAGTCCGACTGAAAAAAGTAACAGAATCGTAATCAGGGACAATCTGGAAAGTTAATAATGAACAAATATGTTGCGGAAACAGAGCGGTTTTTTTAAATGATTTTTTTCGTAAACTATACCCACAGTTTTAAAAACTAACCAATTAATTATTATATTTTAAAACAACATTCATTTTTTTCCAGATGCATCAAATAAAACATTCACCAAGAAAGAATTGTACAAAATTATACTACAGTGCAATTATAAGCAAATTGACAAAAAAATAGACTATTTAGAAGATTACATTTTTGAAATAACCAAATGTGAAAGAAGTCTTTTAAAACATAAACTTTCTCATTTTAAATCAGAGTTCATACAGAAATGGACTACAGCCCACAGAAAAAGAGATGCGTTTGAGGCAAAAAATGGACTTTGGCTGCAAGGGACCATTACAGTGCCGATGGTGACGTCATCTTTACCTGAGACTAGTGACGACAACAGTAGAAGTACCCGAGGTCGACCGTCAAAATGTTTCGCTGAATCGAGTGAAAGATCTAAACGTAGGAAAACAATGGAGATACGAAAACAGCTTGCTGCCAGCGAATTAACATATGCCACGCAAATGAGCTTGCGAGCTTCAGGAAACGTGGTCGCTTCAAATATTTTGAAGGATATCACAAAATCGCCAACAAGGGCGGTAAAGTTTCGAAGATCTATGACTCAAGCAGAAAGCCTTAAAAATAAAAAGCTCTCGCCTACAGAAGCGTTATCTGTATTTGTAGAAGGAGATTTTACAAGAAGACAATACAATATTATTAGCACAGCAGACAAGGCTCGCTTTCCCTGTTACACAGAGATTCAAAAGGCTAAGAAACAATGTTATCCTAAGATTGAACGTGTTACTTCAACATGTGCTGAGGTGAAGTTACAAGATCTTTTGGACCATACGTGTTCTCGGCTTTGTCTTTATTTGACGGAAGTATTTGAAACATGCAACCCTGAAGATCTAGATGATTTAGAACTGATTAGTAAATGGGGATGTGACGGTTCTCAGCAGAGTCAATTCAAACAGAAATTTGAAAATATAACATTTTCCGATGCAAACATATTCCAGAGCTCCCTTGTCCCAGTCAAATTGGTCAACAATAAGAGTCCAGAAAAAAAAGTAATATGGCAAAACCCATTGCATTGATTCATACACGAAACTAAAGATGTGACCCTAGAAGAGATTCAATATATAAAAAATCAAATAAAGGACCTAACCAAATCGAAAGTAATTGTTAATGAAACTGAATACCAAATTAAAAACACTCTATTGTTCACTATGGTAGATGGAAAAATATGTAATGCTGCAACTAATACATTATCTACTATGCGATGCTATTTGTGTGTTGCGACCTCGAAAGCTTTTAATGATTTAACAGTGAAGAAAAATGTGAACTTCGAATCATTAAATTTTGGGCTTTCCGTGCTTCATGCTAAAATAAGATTGTTTGAAACTATTCTTCACTTAGTCTATAAGATCCCTATCGGAAAGTGGCAAGTTAGATCTCATGAGGATAAAAACATTGTAGCAGAAACCAAGAAAAGAATACAGCACAATTCAAAGACGTGATGGGGCTCTTGATCGATATACCGAAAGCAGGATTTGGAAACACCAACGATGGCAACTCAGCTCGCAGATTTTTTGCGGATACAAAATTATCAAGGTAATTTTGGAGGCTATTTCAAGCGGACATGAGATTGATGTTGCTAAATTTGAGAGTTTTGCCTTCCAAACGGCTCAGTTATATGTTAGACTATATAACTGGCACCCGATGACACCAACCATGCACAAAATTTTAGTGCATGGTGCAGAGATAATTTCTCATGCTTTATTACCAATCGGGCAACTTTCCGAGGAAGCAGCAGAAGCACGAAATAAACATTTTCGGTCCTACCGGTTAAGTTTTGCACGCAAATTTTCACGGGAAGATTGCAATAAAGACGTAATCAACAGATTACTTTTAAGCTCGGATCCTTATCTTTCCTGCATACGCAAGTTGCCAAGAAAAAAAACTCAACCATTTTGTAGGGAAACGATTGAACTGCTACGCCCTGTGGAATTTGGTGTAACTGGAGATGAAAGCGGAAATATTCTGGACGAGGAAAATTCAGAAAATGATGAATATAGTGATAGTGACTAACGAAGATTTTGTATTAAGTGTTCTTTTATTAAAATGTATATCTGTATCTATTATTTTGTGTTTTATTTAATGCCAATCGATTTTGGTAACAATTTTGCTGAGAAAAAAATCTTAAAATATTTTTGGCCATATTTTAGTATCAAATACCCCTTTGTGCGCCGCCTCCACTGCCACTGCCTAAGGCAGCTCGATAATGGGTGAAGAGAGACTTACCCCAACATCATGATGAGTGGATCGCACCCTTCCCAAGGTCAGTAATTACCTTGTCCGATGCTTCAGAACCAGTCGATTTCTTTGAATTGTTTTTTAGCCACGAAGTTATCATGCACATTGTCCGTCACTCTGTTATTTATGCAGTACAAAAAGGAAACCCAGGGTTTACCCTCTCTGATAGTGACATTTATTGTTTCATTGGCATTTTGATATTGACTGGGTATTCTCCACTGCCGCGACGTCGGATGTATTGGGAAAGCAACGAAGATACACACAATATCTTGGTGGCGAAATCCATGCGGAGAAACAGATTCGAAGAAATTCTTCGATATTTCCATGTGGCCGATAACACCAACCTTTGCCCTAATGACAAAATGGCTAAAGTCCGCCCTCTTTTTGATTTACTGAATAAGAAGTTACTGCAATATGCTGTAATCGAAAAGGACATCAGCATAGACGAATCTATGATACCTTACTATGGTAGACACGGTTGTAAGCAGCATATCAGGGGAAAGCCTATTAGATTTGGCTTCAAGACGTGGATTGCGGCCTTGCGCTTAGGATATTGCTTATACGCCGACCCGTACCAAGGCCGCTATGAAACATATAGTACTGGGTTAGGACAATATGTTGTGCAAAAACTAATGACTGAGATTCAGAACGTCTACGAAGCAACAAGATTCTCAGTTTTCATAGATAACTTTTTCACAGGATTACCGTTGATGACAGCAATGAAAGAAAAAAATATATTAGTGACGGGTACAGTTCGTGGTAATCGTACTGAGAAGTATCCTTTGAAAGATGAGAAGTTGTGCAAGAAGGAACAGTGAGGTTACCATGATAGTCGGCTCGATCTAAACAGCGGCATTTGTGCAGTACGCTGGAATGATAACAGTGTAGTAACTCTATTATCCAGTGAATACGGCGTGGAGCCTATACGAACTGCAAGGAGATACTCAGCTGCGCAAAAACAAAGAGTAAATGTGCCACAACCCAACATTGTATACCAATACAATCGATTTATGGGAGGGCTTGATCGGTTGGATGCAAATATCGGTACCTATCGAATAGCAATGAGGGGCAAAAAGTGGTATATTCCCTTGCTTTTCTGGTTGGTAGACGTTGCGGTCAACAATGCTACCCTGCTAGCCCGCAATTTCTCTAAAGATATAGATACGCTCGAATTTCGACGTAGCATTGCCCGAACCTTACTTCAAAAGTATGGCAATGATAAGCAGCGTCCGGGACCTAGCAAACGGGTATCTACGAATGTACCTACATCAGTACGAAAACATAACGCCGAGCACATGATTGGCAGAGCGCCTAGTCGGCTGCGATGTGCCTATTGCAAAAGCCAGTCACTTTTTGTCAAAAATGTGAAGTCAATTTACATTCTAAATGTTTCTCTGCATTTCATTCTTAGTTTTTACTGTAACTTTCTGTGGATATATAATAAATAAACTCATTATATCAGATTTGTTTTAATTCCCTATAACGAATGTAGGATATTTGCCCGTTGTTTCGTTTTCGAACACCTCTAAAATACCTACAATTTTTTTTTTTTTTACTAAAACTAGTAATTACTAACAAAGGGGGTTATCAACATAAACATATCTGAAAATAATCATAATCGGAATCCCAAAATAGTTCTGGGCATATATGGGCTAAGGCAATATTTTCAGGACAATGACGTGTTCATTTTAGATAGAGGGTTTAGGAATTCCATTCCACTTTTGGAATCATGCAATTATAGTGTTCACATGCCATTAACACTGCAAGAAAATGAATTTCAATTATACACTCTGGAAGCCAATTATTATTATTATCGTTTATTTCAGGCATTAACCCATACATCTCAGTTTACATAATTATTACATTGATAACATTAAAATTTAATTCACATTACATAAAAGCGAGACGATCAGTTCATTCATATACAAGTTGAACAATGTAGGAGAGGTCAAACCGCCCTGCCTTACGCCACATTCGCTTGTATAAGGGTCCGCATTCGCACCCGCCCACCGGACACTATTGACCTGGTGCCCATACCAGTACCGGAGCAAGCTGATGAGCTCCAACGGTAAGTCCGTGCTCTCCAGCTTCTTCCAGAGGATGTCGTACGAAACGAGGTCAAAGGCTTTGGATAAATCGAGGAAGCACGCGTATACCGGGGTCTTTCTCTTCGTATAGTATTTAACGGTGTGCTTTAACACATTCAGTGCCGGGAACCCACCTGGTGGGTTCACTCAAGTCGCACTTGGGATGCCGAGAACCCACCTCGTGGGCTCATTTTTAATGTACGTTTTTCTTAGCGAATACAGCATCAAATAACGTAAAAATAAAAATAGTTGTATATTTTAACAAGATTAATAAGAATACGCCGTGGTTTCAAATTACAAGCATTTTTATTTTCAATATTTTTTCGACCTCTTCCTAGATGCCGAGAACCCACGTGGTGGGTCCTATTTCAGGGATGAAAAACCATAGGCACGATTTTAATATTTTCTAAAAATAATTATTTTTCCATTTTAGGACACGAAAATGAGTTCACAATCGAGGCTTTTTAGTGTTCGGCATCAAAATAGACAAAAACTAATACTTATTACTGTGAGATTTAGTCTGCCTGCCCGTTTATCTCTCACAGGCACTCACAACTACATATTTCAGAAACCATTATCGCTACAGACTTGACATTGGGAATAAATAATGCTTAGCATTTTTCAATTAAATTGCCTAGACTACGATCCCCTTCGTGTTAGGTTTCTTTAAACCTCAAACATACAAAATGTCGATAAAACAAGCAAAAGCACCGACTTCCGAAAGTAATTTTAACTTTTTTGTATTCTGTTTTTAATTCGTTTTTTTTTTTGCAACATTTTATTAGTATGTCGTATTTATATGCCGTGAAGTTTAAGCGAGCAAGCTCATCTCAGTGTGAACACGGTCGCGCGAAGTACGGCAAGGGCACATCTATGATTTAAATCGATGTTGTATTTAAAATAACTGCACTACTTATGGTCGTTAACCTAACAAAATGTCATCAAATCCGTTTTTTGTTTGGTTTATTATGTTAAGATATCGATATCCATCACAGCTGCGGAGTATCGCTAGCTAATATAATCCGGTATTACAAGAGTTTACTGGGTGGTTCACACAAAACTAACTGTCAAATAAACTACCTACAAATGCAAATGCAATGGTTGTAATCATTCAAAAGTTTTAAAATGTTATTTATTAAAATCTAAAAGTAACAATAATTGCGACTACGCAAATTAATTTTAAAAAAATGCATGAAAATCTCACAAAAGGTTGAACACCCCTGTCACGGGATCAGAGCGGGCGATTTTACTTTTTCAATTTTTTTTTATTTCTTGATTATTGCACTTCCCCTACCCTACTAGGGCATGAAATTACCCCCACAGATAGCAAATATAGCGATAATACCCTCTGAAAATTCTATTTTACCACTTATTTTAGGGTTTTAAATCTTAATCTCAAACCTAATGCCGAGAGCCCTCCAGGTGGGTTCAGTTTACCGCAAACGTAATGCCAGTGACCCACCTGGAGGGTCCACTTGCAATATGTATGGTGGGATGGCACATGCGCACTATGAAACTGGGGTGGACTCGAATGTGTTAAACACAGTATTGCACTCTCTGTGGACAGTTTAGGCCGAAAACCAAACTGGTTGTCAAGAAGTGTTACGTGTCTATTTAACTGTGTGTTAAGCACACCGTCAAAAACCTTCGCCACTACAGTTGCCAGCGATATAGGCCCGTAGTTATTTTTGTCCGCCATATCGCCTGTTTTATTTTTTATCAGTGGCACTACTACTGTCCTCATGAAGTCCGCAGGTAGGTAGGAGTGGCACACACACAGCGAGAAGAACATTGCAAGAACTCTCGCCAATAAAAAAAAACAATAAAAGCAGAAAAGTCACTATTTGTCGCTGTGTAGTGGAAGTCGTAAATGGGATCTTCAAGCAGCAATTCAAATCGTTTCGCCAAGATTGTTTTAATAGAGCATCTAAACATTTAATAATGGATTTACATTAATAGATTCCATACAAGAATAGTTGAGTCAGGTCAGATGCTGTTGATATATTACAAGTAATAAATGAAAACATGTATGTCAAAAACAGCCTAGCTGATTGTGTGATTCTGATTTTCCACAACTAACATACAGTGATATGGTTTTGTTTGCCTGTGGAACTTATCAAATAAAGAGGGCTCGTTCATACTATGGCAAGCATAGGCGAGCTAATGGTATGTATAGGATTGAGGTATGCAGGGAAATGGATGATCCATTGGTTGAGCATTTGGCTCTTACGGGTAATTGTTTTTTACTGCGAGGAAAAATACAGAGTCGACATAGGCAATGAAGAGAAGTAGAAATAGGCATCTGGCAGGAGGGCTGTACAGCATCATGTATTGTAACTCCCTAGTGGGACGGCGAACAGTTTGTTATGTTGTTTATGATAACTATGTAAGTAATCCGGTATATTATTATTGTTGGGCCAACCAGTCTTAATGTATCCAATTAATTCCTTTAACTCAATATCCTTTGAACTTTCTGTAATTAAATGTGATTTTTGTTCTTTGGTACATTCTAAATCCTGAGTCAAGCCCACACAATGTATGACTTCATACATATAAGAATCATCTACCTCTTCACATTTCTGATACGAGCGTGATAATAGGTAATAACACTAAGTAATTATTTTGTAATAAACAACAACCAATGCCATCCTTGGATGCATTGCATTGTAGTACAATTGGCAATTTACTATTATAATTCTGTAATATTGGAGCTTCAGTTATGTTTTTCTTAAGATTATTAAAAACATTTTCATGAAGTTCAGTCCATATCCATTCTAGATCCTTTTTTAACAATAAATGTAATGATGATGCAATATTTGGCCATATTTGGTATAAATTTTCGTAACTAAATATCCCAAAAAAGAAATTGTATTTGTGTTTTATTGCTGGGAGTTTTCATTTTACTATGGCGCTGACCCTTTCCGCGTCTATTTAGAATGCTTTTTCCGAGAATATATGGCCAAAATATTTTACTTCTTTTAATTTATATTGAAATTTATTCTTATTCAATCTGACATTGTGTTCTAAAGCTCGTTCAAAAACTTAATTCAATGTTGCATCGTGTTCCTTCTCTTTGTTATCACATATTAATAAATCATCACAATAAACAATGACACCTGGTATGTCTCCAAACGCCATTTCGAAAGGTATAGCCTTTGAAACATCTCTGGAGCAACTGACAAACCTAATGGCATCTTTAAAAATTTGTAACACCCATAAGAGCTGGTAAAAGTAAATAGGTCATTTGAATCCTCACTTAATATTATAAAAGCATTTGTTAAATGAAGTACAGAGAAACACCTCTTATTACACAATTTAGACACAATCTCATCTATAGTAGGTACTAAATGATGTTCTCTAATTAATACTTTATTAAGGATCTAAACAAATTCTTACTGAACCGTCTTTCTTTTCAATAACAACTAAATTGCTTACACAACTTTTCAGGTGCTCTACTCTCGCAATGACTTTGTGTTTCACAAGAACGTCCAACTTGTCCGCGAGGCGCTTCATAAGTGCATTAGGCACCCTCAGTGGAGGTTTCACTACAGGTTCTAGACCAGGTTGAATGCGTAGCTGCAGAGGACTCTTAAATTCACCAACACCCTGGAACAGTTTAGGATTCATATTAATAACATTTTTCTTAATATTATTACACTCATTCTCAGTTTTAATCAAATTAATATTATTTATCAAGTTAAGTTTTATTAATGAATTTAAACCTAGTATTGGTCTAAAATTCTCTTTTACTATTAAACATTTCAACTTTAGACACTCCTTTTCTTCATAATATTATAAACTTTTAAGAGCGGTCAACCCTGACGGGTTGGCTTTACTTTTCATACAAACGCTCGTACGTGATTATGCAGTTGATATACATCTATCTTTGATATTTTTGAACTAATAGGTATTTTGTGCACTATATCTAGGTTTTTATGGGAGCAAAAAATAAAAAAATTGTAGAAACAAATTGAGTATATGCCTCCAAAAATGGCTGTTTTGCACAAATTTTACCTGAACTTTGGCCGTTCATAATGTAATCATAAACTTTAAAAGTAAAGAAATCATCACGATAGAAACCTTGCACATGTAATGGAGATTCTTAATAACAAATTTTTATTTCACACACTTGTAAGACTTATTCAAAAACACGTATTTCCTAGAACAAACACCATTTTTCGTTCATGTCATCGCGTTAGGCGGTATGAGGTGCGCGGGAGACGAGTTGTGCGGGGTCGGGGCGGGGTAAGACAGGGGAGTTGAAAGAAAATCGCCGCTGTGGCTCTGGATGAAAGAATAAGCTTTTCGACCATGCTCGCATTGACGATAGACGCGCCGGGAAGGGCCCTCTAAGGTTATTTCACCTAATGGCACTACCTTGCCACCACCGAAAACCTCTATCAATGTTCTAGTCTCTGAGTTTTTTTTTTCATCTTCGTCTATTTTCTTCTTAACTCTTAAACTTATAACATTGACCTTTGCCCCCGTGTCACATTTGAAACTGACTTTTTATATTCCACTCTTAGCATCTCAGTCCACTCATTATTTAAATCAATGGTGCAAACTAGTCATAAATCGTGTACATAATTCTGATGTGACTTTTCATCAATATTATGTACTTTCTTGTTGTCAATTTCTCCAACTTTAGACCCAACACTGAAATGATTAAACACGTTTTGAAGACTTCCACAAAATGAATGAAATGTATTTCCCAATTTTCAACAATCCATTCACTTTTGAAGCTTCACAGGCACCAGTTCATTTGCAAAATCGTCGCCTTAATTCTAATATGTCGTATCTCAATTTTAAACGAAACCGAAATTTTTGTGTGCTTTGAATAAAGGCGACAAAGTACATCTTTCTCTTTCTTTACTTTGCAAAGTTTGTATGAAAAAGAGTGAGATAAAAGACTTGACGTAATGCGACGTATCTCGGATCCCTCGATCTTTCTGCGTATATGCATTAACTCATTGAGTCGCCATAGTTTGTTGACATCGCGCAGGTTGCTCTGCGATTTAAGTGATGTGTGATTGTTTTGATAAGCTGCCAAGGTATGAAATCATTATTATTATGTTATTTGACATTTGTTTACTGTTTTAAAACATACTGCATTTGTGGAAAACCACTTATAATATAATAATTACGAGTTTAAAAGTGCCTATTGAGATACGACCTATTCGAATTTAAATTTTATGGTTTGCCTTTGAAATACGACCTATTCACATGGATTTTTCTCATTCCTTTCAGATATCATCAAAATGGATTTGTTGCAGTCAGATGATGAGGAACAGGAAATCCTTCAAATATTAGCAGAGAATGGAATAAAAGTAACGAATCCTAAGAAAAAACATCAGAGCCGGATACAAATTTTAGAGAACATTTTAGTATACAAACCAAGAAAAGTTTTGTTTCTTCAATGATAGACATGATCCCAATCAAACAAAAGACAGTTGATTCACATAAAAGACAACAAAGCTATGTATACTATCTGAAGCTGAATGAGGAAACAAACCAAGTCTGCAAAAAAATGTTTCTGAATACTTTAGGAATCAGAGAACGCATCGTTCTTACCTGGATTTCAGAAGCAAAGTCGGGTATCTCATTAACTGAGACTACAAAGCAAAAAAGCAACAGAGGCAAAAAAAGATCTACTGAGACACCAACCTCCAGTGGAATCAGTCAAGCTGAACATCTGCTAAAGTTTTTTGAAGAAATACCTAAGCTACCATCACATTATTGTAGAGAAGTACATCAACGAAACTATATCTTGAACCAGTATTCGAAAGTAAAAGCCATGTATACAGCATTTACGAGGAAAAATGCGCAAGCGATAAGGTGAAACCAATATCAGCTTGTTTTTTTTTTTAACAAGTTTTATAAACTGAACTTAAGCATTACCAAGCCAAAGAAGGATAGGTGTGATGTTTGCTGCGGTTATGAAACCAAAAACGTGACAGAAGAGGTTTACAAAAAACATATTGAGAAGAAATAGGCTGCAAGACTAGAAAAAGAAGCTGATAAAAAGTTGGCTATTGATGGAAAAATTACGGTCCTTACTGTAGATTTGCAGAGCGTGAAGGTTTGTCCCAAAGTTCAAGCTAGTGCTGTCTATTATAAGACAAAGCTTTGTTGTCATAATTTTACAGTTTACAACTTAGCAACTCACGAAGTAACCTGTTATTGGTGGCATGAATGTGAAGGCGAGCTACAAGCATCCAACTTCGCTTCTTGTCTAGTAGACTACATACAAGAGAAGGTTCCTAAAACTATTCCACTAGTTATTTTTAGTGATGGATGTACAGCCCAGAATCGAAACTCTATCATGGCTAATGCTCTTCTTGACTTGGCTATGAAAGAAAACATAGTAATCACACAAAAATATTTGGAAAAGGGCCATACCCAAATGGAGTGTGACTCAGTACATTCCGTTATTGAGATAACACTAAAAAACAACGACATAAATCATGAGTATGTTAAGCTTATTAAAGATGCAAAGAAGAAAGTTCCTAAATATGACGCAAAATACCTTTCCCATGAGTTTTTCAAAGATTTTTCAGTACTGCAACAATACACCTCCATTCGACCTGGAAGAAAAGCTGGTGACCCAACTGTCACCGACATCCGGCAGTTGCGATATGAGCCAGATGGAAAAATTCAATTTAAACTTAATTTTTCGGATGAATTGCAAGAGTTGTCCATCAGATGGAAGCCTGGTACCTACACAATTCATCCAATGTACACAGGAAGAATACCACTGAAGCCAAGAAAATGGAAAGACCTCCAAGATCTAAAACACATTTTGCCAACAGACTGTCATTCTTTTTACGACAATTTGCCTAAGGCAACGACTGATTAAAGATTAAGTAAATATTTTATATAAATAAGTGAGAGTTAAAGTTGATGTTAGCATTTTTTATTTATTTAAATACCTACTAAGAATTTTATTTTTGATTGTTTTTTTAATTGTTTAATAGAAGTTAGGTGCCCCGGGGCTAAAGCAACTACGGGGCTATTGTAACTAAATTATATTTCTCCGTTATGATGGGATTTTTAAATATAACGCCATCTGTAAATTACGGAGCATACCATATTGTTACGTGCAAATAATAGATGGAAGCACTGCAGTTGATCTGTCAAAACGCCATTTTTAAGCAATTTTGTACAAACGCACGTGGTGACACAAATCTACAAAATATATGTTTTAAAGTGTTTTATTGCTGGTGTTTCAAGTGGAGTGCAGAGTTGACAACCGTAAGTAGCTATAATTATTTTTTGCTTATGGATTGGTTAAAGCTACAACAAGATATGTGTATAGTTACATTTTCCCCGATAATAACCTAAAATGGGCCAATTGTAACTTTGAGGTTAGTTGCATTTGCCCCGTGTCGGTTTGTATGAAACCAAAAAACAATAGTGTTGTGCCATGTCGATGTTTTAATTCTGTGATATTTATTGATATTGTGTACATTACTGGATTAGATATTGATATGATATAGACTAGACTAGACATATCTAGTCTATGTCTACCTAATTACAGTACTGTACTACATTGAACATAAACCATCTTCAATATTTTAAAGGTGTATTTTTATCTGTAAATTATGCTTTCACAACTTCTGTTGAATCGATCCTTGTGAAATTTGGCATGAAGATAGCTTGAACCTTCAGGGACAGTGGCTTTTTCTCCAACTATTTTGAGAATTTAATAATTTTAATGTTTTGATCAATATACGACCTAGTACAGAGCTACAATTTACACAAAAAAAGCATAAAAAAAAGCTTGCAGGCTTATTTTGCGCTTTCACTTCAAATTAATCTATTGTTTTAGATGATCCGGAATTATAAACGGAAAACAGAAATAAAATATTGCCAGGACAATTTGTTAAAAGCATTGGAAGCTGTTAGGAGCAAGGAATTGAATACGTACCAGGCGGCTGACGTTTTTGGAATTCCGAGGTCAACTTTGGAAAAACCATACCGCGGTAGGCATACTGTTTTCACAAATGATACAGAAAAAAAAATAGCCGGGTATATACACGTTATGGAAAAATCTGGTTTTCCTTTAACGGTAAATGAAATTAAAGGTTTGATATCCGCATATATCAAAAGAAATGGCTTTATTACGCCGTTCAAAAATGATATCCCTGGCGATGACTGGTGCAAGGGATTTAGGAGCCGAAATAATCTCTCCTTAAAAAAACCTCAATCTGTGGAGAACGCAAGACGAAAGGCTTGCAATCCTTTCATAGTTTACAGCTATTATGATTTATTACAAAAGACGCAGCATGAATTGGATATAATAGCAAAACCACAAAATATATATAACTTGGATGAGACCAGTTTTTGCTGTGATCCATCAAAAGCTAGAGTTGTGGGACAGGTCGGATACCGTTCGACGAGAACAACTAGCTCACCTGGCAGAGACAATACTACCGTACTTTTGGCTGCTAACGCCTTAGGTGGAAAGATACCACCCTTAATAATCTTTCAGGGTAAACATCTTTGGAGTGAATGGGTATACCAAGATGAAACAGTCAAAACAGCATATGCAGTGAGCAGAAAAGGATGGATGGAAACGTCTATATTTGAAAAGTATATTAAAGACGTTTTCATTCCCTCCATCTGGTCTGAAAGACCAGTGCTCCTCATATATGATGGGCATTCAACTCATTGCGATCTAAGCGTAATAGAACTGGCAGCAGCAAATTGAATAACGATCCTTAAATTACCACCGCACTCATCCCATATACCTTTGGATTGTAGCACCATGAAACCTTTTAAAGATCGTTGGGAAAGTGAGCTCATCAAATGGCAAAGACTTCATACGGGGGCTAAATTGCCTAAACCAGAATTTGCGAGAATTCTTACAAACATATGGGACAATTTAAACCCAGTTATTATAGAAAATGGTTTTATTAAGACGGGATCATTTCCTGCTAACCCAAACGCCATTTCGAAAGAAAATTTTGATGCATTATCATGGTCTAAATGGGAATATCATCTACAGCAGCAGTCTTTAGGACTAAATCGAGTAGAAGAGCAACCAGGAACTCCTACAAAGATAAGGGACAATTTAAACCCAGAAAATGGTTTTATTAATACGGGATCTTTTCCTGCTAACTCAAACGACATCTCCAAAGAGAATCAACATCAACAGCAGCAGTCGCTAGGACTAGATCGAGTGGAAGAGCAACCAGAAGAACAGATATCAAATGTCGTCACATGTAATTACTATGACCCACAATTGCCAAGTCTTTTAAATTTAGTTATAAGAGTTTTAAATAAACAAATCAAAGAAAAAGAAGTAGATATAGAGGAAGAAGATCTAGACTTTCAACATAGGGACCGAGAAAATTGTGAAGATATTGTAGACACCCCTTATGTGAAATCCTGGACTGTTAATGATCCTAAAGCTTTCATACTGCCACCTAAAATATACTACACTAACGAAACTAATAGAGCTTGGTCACCTGGAGTAAAAATACTGGAATGCAAACTAGTTAAGCCAATGGAGAACCAAAAGAGTGTGGAAGAACGTGTATCTTTTGAAGAATTAGTTTTAAAAACAATGAGAAAACGCATTAATGGTGCTGAAATATTAACTTCTAAAGATGTAATGAGTCGTATTCGAAAAAAGAAAGAAGAAGAGAATAATTTGAATTCTTAATTTCTTTTGAACAATATTTGACTTTTTTTTTTTTTAATTTTTGCCTTTTTAAATGTTACTTCTCTGACAACTCGTAATTTTATTTCTTAGGAACAAGAAATTCATATATTTATTTGATTTTTTTAATTTTTACTGTGATTGTTAAATGTTACTTCTCATAAAGACTGACAACTCATAAGTTTCTTTTCTTTCTTATAAAAACACTGTGTCTTAATATATCCTGCTTTTATTTTACTTCTTAACAAACATCCAATAAAATTCGATTATCGACAAACGTGAAAAGTAAATTCACCTCACTAACTATTATCAAAATAGTTGCAATTGCCCCTGAAGTTAGGAAATATTTATATTACTCCAAACTGAGCTTAGATACGTGGAATTACGTTTCAAATTCCCCTACGATAACAGCATTGCGTTGAAAATCTCTGTTTATAATAATTTTAAGACCAACAGAAACACTACGATTGGCATTAGTTGCATTTGCCCCTTATCGGGGGTAAATGCAACTTTTTCTACCTCTAGTAGAAAACCGTTTTATTATTTAAATTTCTTACGGACTTTCTTTTCAGAACTAGGTTCTATGTGATACTAATGAAATTGTTAATCAAGTAGAATTAGCAAAAAAAGAAAATTTACAATAAAAAAGAAACTGCAGAAAATCAAAGTTGGAATCATATTTTTTCTAGTTGCAATTGCCCCGGGCACCTTTTATTTTTGTTTGATACTTTTCGATGATTCCTAATTTTAATGAAAGTGCCATTATTACTAATCTAAGTGCTAAACTATCTTAATTGTAGACAAACAAAAAAAATATAATACAGTGGTGACTTTAATTTTTTTATGTTAGTAAACATTATCTCAGTAAATTAATCATGCTAATAAAGCATAACTCAGGTATTCAGCTTCTTGGACAAGCAAATTGTATTACAATGTCAAAATAAGATATTGTATTGTATTGTATAGCGGGCTGGTGTCCGCAACTCCACGTCTAAGCGCGTATTTTGCGTGCGGGAACCAAAAAAATAAGATATACTAGTATATTTTGATAGTTGGTTCAGAACATCACTTAAAGTGTTGTCAAAGAATTATAATAATAAAAACAGTTTTTTGACCATCCTGAACAGGTTGTCATTTCTGAGATACGCTTTATTAGAATTAAGGCGACAAAATGGAGTTGATAGATCTTCAATCTGACAGCATTTTGAAGGAAAAATTTGAAGAAGTTAACGCTTTTACATTTTATACACAGTATTTCAAGTGTTTGAATAACTATACAGAAATAAAAAAGCATGCAGCACGTATTCTGTGTATGTTTGGTAGTACCTATTTATGTGAGCAGATGTTTTCCGTCATGAAAATAAATAAGAACAAACATCGCACAAGACTTACGAATGAACATCTCCAATCAATTCTTAAAATAACTAACACGAATATGATACCTGACATCAATGAGATTGTCAAAAACAAAAGAAGTCAGGTATCCGGATCCTCGAGCTCAAAATAATTACCCTCTTTCTTACTTTTGATATGATTTGTAACAACTATATATAACTAACTAACTAAAATAAAGATGTGTAGGGGATGTGGTCACCGTTTTCCGGCACGAAGGGAAGATTAGTTCTTGACAAGGAATTATTCTCAACAAACGTACAAATAAATAGGAGGAGTCCCGACAACCTTTTCCCAGGAAGGACGAAGGAAGGGAACTGTTGGTCCTCTACACCAAAAAAAATGACAATCAGTCTTAATAGCGGAGTTTCGTGTAGATATTCCAAGTAGGACGTAACCCTCAAATGTACTGCTATTTCAGTCTTACAAAAAAATAATGTACTGGAGGATGTCATTCAATCGAGGAGAATCTTGACACCGCGATTCAGGATCGTGACGTATTTGCAAAGCGCCATCTAGTGTCAAGGGGCGGCACTATTTAGTATCTCCTTTACTCAATAGATGTCGCTAGTGGTTATAGAAAAGATTTGCTACAGATGTTAAAATAATTCAGTATGTTTTAGTTTTTTTTTATTTGAACCTAGCCCGCCTACACATTCTAAATCTAATATATGGCCCTCTGCAAAATTGAGTTTGACACCCTTGCATTAAAATGATCGTAAAGTACAGGGCTACAATATTTTGTTAAAGTTAATTCGTTTTAGAATCTCGAGTTGCAAAATTTCGCCTGTGAAAAGATAACGGCCATGATGAGAACAATGACTGTCGGTTTAGAGGCTTATTAAAAAGAAATAAGTGTATTTTTGCTGCATAAGTACATGAAAACGGAAGAAGAAACAAGTAGTTTAGAGTATAAGATTTTATATTCCATGAATGTAATAAAAAATTAACAAATCAACAGCAGTCACATTTTTTAGATTAAATCCCCTTCCCTGTCCCTTCTTTTGTAATATTTAAAAAACTGATTATTTTCGCATCTTTTTAGCAAACTCTATGTTTTATGGATTTTCAATGTCTTAGTTTGTCCCTGTTGTGTATACAACTTCTTTGAATTGAATTGAATAGCCTCTTGCAGGTAATAAGCAATAAAAACACGTCGTCGTCCATAAAGGTTTTATTGGATCTAACCATAGATACAAGTTGCCACAGATAATAAAAACTGATGTTTTAACCATAAACATATGTTATCAAATCACAGACTATTAATTATACAAACATTCGCAACATCACTCCCGGGGCACTATGAAATAGGTGTATCTAAGTATAAACATTATACAATCACAAACATTGTATCTAACTGACTATTCTAAAATTACCACTTAATGCACAAACTCGTTAACAGCACTTAGAAACAATGAGTATTCTTTATTTAGTGTAAGTATTAAACAATCAATTAAATTACACTTAAGCAGTCTCGGATGGAGATCAAAACTTTAACAAAATGAGGAACCGAAACTCAACCATGA
The DNA here is from genome assembly GCA_947578425.1 of Eugnorisma glareosa. Taxonomy (NCBI): domain Eukaryota; kingdom Metazoa; phylum Arthropoda; class Insecta; order Lepidoptera; family Noctuidae; genus Eugnorisma; species Eugnorisma glareosa. The sequence goes on along the minus strand of OX387967.1, from coordinate 8,244,794 downwards.
ACATTATGAAATAAATCAATCTAAGAATCTGTAAGGTAGTTTTATTGTACGACCCGACCTAGTCGATGTAGGGGGGGGCAGATGTAGGACACTGAGTACCATCATCAGCATCTGAGGACTGCATATGCTGTGGCTCTGGACCGAGCTTGGCACCAATGCTCTCAGGGAGGTTGTTTATCCATTCTTGAGATGCTGCTGAGACTTCTAGAGGATATAACTTTTGATAAGGTCTTACCTTTTCACCTGAAGCTGTCTGCACTCTAGCTGACCTCGTGTAACCGTCTTTGCCTGCAAAAACCTCTTTTATTATGCCAATAGGCCAATGCAATCTTTTAGAATCTGTCTCTACCAAAACTACTTCTCCGACTCTGGGTTCTTTTCTGGTTTCCTTTCCTTTACTTATTAATAATCCTAAATATTCACTTTTGAATCTCTTCCGGAAATCTTCTCTTAACTGTTGTAGGTATCTATATCGAATATTTAGATTTTTGTGATCAATCTGATCTAAGTCCGGTGTCTCGTTAGTAGATAAACCTTGAAGGAACAACATGGGTGTCAAAGGTCTCATATCTCCCATTTCCACATAAGTTAAAGGTCTGTTGTTGATTGTTGCTTCACAGTCGCATAATATAGTTGAAAGCTCTACCCAGTCAACTGAAGCTTTCCCCAATATCCTGCGTAGCATATCCTTTACCACTCTAACAAGCCTTTCCCACCAACCTCCCCACCACGGAGCTGCTGGTACGGAGAATTTCCACTGAATGTCGAAGCAGTTTTCTACTTCCTTCCAATCTACATCACGCAGCAGGTTGGCAGTGCCCACAAAATTTGTCCCGTTGTCTGTGTAGACAATTCTCGGCCTCCCTCTCCTGCTTATGAATCTTCGTAATGCCATTATGAAGCTAGCAGTTGACACGGAGTCGGTGAGATCTAGATGTATTGCCCTGTAAACTGCACACGTAAACAGAACAATCCAACACTTGTTATTATTTTTCAGAAAGAGTGGTCCTGCTAAATCTATTCCTGTTACTTCAAATGCTGTAGTATTGCAAATCCGATCCTTTGGAAGAGGTGGTTCTGGAACTTCATAATGTTTTGCTTTAAACCTCTTGCAGATTATGCATTGCGATACTACTTTGTTTGACAATCTTCTAATTCCTGTTATCCAATAATTATTTCTTAAATTAGTCATCAAGTTTGAAGATCCTGCATGATTCATCTGTTCATGTTTTTGTTGAACCATCCGTTTCACTATTTCATTTTTTCCTGGTAATAATATTGGATATATGAAGTCTCTGTTTTCATTACTGTATTCTAACCTTGTCCTTATTTTTAGAATACCTTTTTCTTCTGTAGTTTTGAACTTTTTATTCATGATCTCCTCAATGTATGTATGTATTAACTTTATTAGTGTTTCTTCAGCATTCTTGTACTCTTCATATCCTATATGAGTAGAAGAAATGTTGTATTCCTTTCTAATTCTAAGGCTCATTCTTAGTAGTCTTGCCACTAGTCTTACTATCTTAGTATATTTGTTGAAATACAATAATCTATTGCTGAAATCTTCTGTATTTATCTCTATGTGTACTGATGTGCTTTTACTTTGTTCACTCTCTAAAAGTTCTTTTTCACTTTTCGTTAATGTACTACAACTCTTTGGCCATTCTTTTTCTTCCAGGTACAACCATTGTGGACCCGACCACCATTGGGTTTCTAGCAGCTTCTTCGTGTTGCAGCCACGGGACGGTAAGTCTGCAGGATTGGAAATATGCAGGTATGTGATTCCAATAATCTTTACTTGTGTTCTATAATAATAATAATAAACGTTTATTTAAGATAACTAGGATCCAATTTGTTAGTATTATAATAACTTATAACTAGTGTTAGTAATACAAACTTAATCTACTCGACCCCTGCCTGATCCATGAATCGAGGTATCAATACTTATGTGAGTATTAATACATCGACTCATGTAAAGACAGTAAAGTCTACCGGCTATCATACTTAAAACGCTGTTGCGACTAGCCCGTACTCTGCTCAGCATTGACGCGCACCGCTTGCGCAGAGTAGCGTAGAAGCAATCGATGCGCGCCTCCGCAAACATACGTGATGCACTACAGTGGCGGGGCAGCCGCAACATCGTTATAAGCGCATTATTGTATTGTACCCGCAGGGCACTGTACGCTTTTTGAGTATAGACTGCCCACAGGCTGCAGGTGTAAAAAGATGTGCAGAAAGCTCTAAAGAGAGTGATTTTTACCTCACTTGTACATCGGGCAAACCTGCGAGCAATCATGTTTGCTCTCACGGACAGTGCCCTACGTTCACGTTCAATATCCATGTCGTCCTTAAGGTCCTCGGTAATTAGATGACCCAGGTATCTGAACTGACGTACCCTAACCAACTCATCTCCATTCAGCTTTATAGGAGGTACGCTAGAGGGACACCTAGTACCAGCCTTAAAGACAACAAACTCGCTTTTCCTTATATTATACATCAAGCCGTGACTATCTGCATAAATTTCACAAATTTGCAACAGTTTCCTAATGCCACAAACCGAGGCGCTCAGCAACACCATGTCATCCGCATAGCTAAGATTATTAACACAAACATCATCTATGCGACAACCGATCCGCTGGCCGCTGAGCTCCTCGATTAGGGCATTTATATACAAATTAAAAAGACGGGGCGAGCTCAAGCCACCCTGCCTCACGCCACATTCCAATTTATATGGATCTGAGAGGGTGCCCGCCCACCGTACACTATTACTTTGATTGCTGTACCAGTACTTTAAGATATTAACAAGTTCAGACGATAGCCCTACTTCTTGTAACTTTCTCCACAGAATATCATAACAGACTAAATCAAAAGCTTTGCTCAAATCGAGGAAACAGGCATACACAGGTGTGTCCCTGTGGGTATAATACCTGACAGTATGCTTCAAGCACAATATGGCACTTTCCGTTGACATCTCTGATCTAAAACCAAATTGATTGTCATGCAGAACTATAGATTCAGCCAATTGTGCATCCAGCACGCTATCAAGCACCTTAGCCACCACAGTCGCTAAAGATATCGGTCTATAATTGTTTAGGTCGGAAATATCTCCAGTTCTATTTTTAATTATGGGCACTACAATAGTTTTCATTAACTGTTCCGGCAAGTAAGAGTGGCTTATACATAACGAATAAAACATAGCCAGTACTCGTGAAATGTGAGGTCCAGCATGTTGCAGATGCTCAATACTAAGACCATCATGGCCAGGCGACTTTCCTCTTCTCATTTGTCGAATAGCTTGAGCCACAACCTTAGCTGAAATCTTTTGGTTCAACCCCACACCTTGGGACCCAGTATTGAGCATCGACACCGACGGACCAAGTGGTGAGCTAACAAAGAAGTGCTCCTTAAATACATTAGCTATGTTTCTAGGGTCTGAATGACCCTCAATACTCACGGGAAGGCCAGGCCTACAGTTCAATTTTCTAGTGTCTTTCCAAAAACTAGAGAAATTCTTATTTGTACAAAGTGTCGCTAACCTATCCATTTTAATTTGTTCTTTATGGTCTTGACACCACTTCAAGCGTGATTTAAAAATCTTTCTACTTTCGCACATCGCATCATATATTATTCCTGTTTTTGGCTTGCCATGATCAACCCAGTCCTGGAACATTAGCTTGGCCGTCCCGTGAGCTTCACTCACATGCTTGTTCCATCCCATTACACACTTACCCCTATGTTGTCTATCTCCCCGACATGTAGCCTTAGCAGATTCACGGAGGGCGGCCACTATATTACGATACATTTCATCCAGTAAATGTTTATGATTCTGGTTACAACATACTTTGTCCCCACACTTAATAAAATCATGAGGAAAATCAATTAATCTCAATTGCTTATGACAATAATCCCTGTATTCTTGTATTTGTTTCAAGTTCCTATTGCCCCACCTTACTTCGCAATTTACATCATATTTATTGGCATCATACAAGTTAGATAAAGGTTTGATGGCGTCTAATTTACACTCCAGGTGCAGAGGAAAGTGATCAGACCACAGTGTATCATAGTTTATACGAACATCAATGACAGCATTAAATGCAGACTTAGTGACTAAGCAATGATCTAACCAGCTTGACGTCCCATGAGCGTCACTTATAAAAGTATAGGAGCCTGAGTCCACACCCAACTTGTCCACATCTACACAAACCAGTTCATGCTCGGCACAAAAATGAGTCAACTCGCCGAAAAATAGTCCACTTGGGTGAGAGTTAAAGTCACCTAGGACAAACACAGATTCAACATCCTCAATGTCTATAATAGCACTCACCAGTCCCAGGCATTCCGTAAAATCCACTGTATTTTCAGCCCTTTCCGTAGGCATGTAAACACTCATCACTATTATGGACCTGTTATTGTTAGATACAATTTTGATAGCACATACCCTTGGATTATCACTGTGTATCACCGACACTTCACTGAAAACACTTTTCCGCCACAAAATGGCTACTCCTCCATATGGCCTACCGACCAGCATTCCCGCCGAGGTGTCCATTGCAGATGTTCCAGTGCTGCCAAATTCTATATCTATATTGCCTAGGTACGAGATCTCCTCGGGCAAAAGCCATGTTTCCTGTAAGGCTATAATATCACAACTCTTGCACAGATCCTTAATACTTTCATTTGACCGCTGGACATTTTTGCAGTTGAAACTAACCATATTATATGTATTGCAACTATCCATTAATTGGTTGTTTATGTTCATTATCCACAAAAGTATTGGGCTTAAAACTTACAAAACGCCGGAATAAAATACCTTGCGGCCAGAGTTTCTTTTCCAGAAATACGAGGGTGCGTTTTTAAGTTCGCGGAATGGGAGGGTAGGATATAAATAAAGGTAATTAACGGGGTGGCCACTACTTCAGCCACTCAATATAAGTAAAAATACCAAGTTTTATCTTAATTGGATCATTAGTCTTTGAACTATCGTCAATCAAACAACTCAATCGGGAAGAAAGTGTGAATTATGGAAAAAATCGAGTACCGTGCCGTTATAAAGTTCCTTACCAAGCAAGGAAAGTCAGTTCAAAACATACTGGAAGAGATGGAATCCGTTCACGGGGACTCTTGCCCGGGTAAAACCATGGTTTACAAGTGGCACAGTCTCTTTAAACAAGGCAGGACCTCACTCGAAGACGATCCAAGGGCCGGACGGTCGATTGAGGTGACTACTCCGGAAATCGTTCAAAAAGTAGAAAAAATTATATTGGAAGATGCCAGACTAAAGAAGAAACAGCTTGCAGAATTAGTTGGAGTATCGGATACGACAATTTTCAAAATTCTACACGATCATCTTGGTATGACAAAGGTCAGTGCAAGATGGGTTCCAAGAATGCTCACGCCGCCGCTCAAAAACATCGCCGCGTGGAGTGTTCTCGCACGTTTTTGGACCTCTGTAACGAAGATAAGGATGGCCTTTTGAGTCGAATTGTTACTGGAGATGAAACTTGGGTTCATCATTATGAACCTGAGTCAAAACAGACTCTATGCAGTGGCACAAAAAAGGCTCACCACCACCCAAGAAGTTTAAAGTGTCACAATCGGCTGGAAAAATCATGGCAACAATCTTTTGGGATTCGGCGGGGAATCCTGTTGACCGATTATAAAGATAAAGGCGTTTCTATAGCCGGAGAATACTATGCTTCAATCCTCGAGAGGTTAAAAGAAAGCATTAAAGAAAAAAGGAGGGGAAAATTGACAAAAGGTGTGCTTCTTCTTCACGACAACGCGCCTGTTCACAAGAGCCGTGTTGCGTTGGCTGCCCTGCATAAAGTGGGCTTCGATATTTTAGACCACCCACCCTACAGTCCAGACCTGGCTCCCAGTGATTATTATCTCTTCCCAAAACTTAAAAAAGAACTTCGTGGGAAGAAGTTTTCAACCGATGAAGAAGTGAAGGACGCAGTTTCAGCTTATTTTTCGGACAAAGACAAAACATTTTTTATGAAGGTATTCATAAGCTAATTGAATGATCTGAAAAATGTGTTAGGGTAGCAGGTGAATATATTGAAAAAGAAAAATAGTTTGGTATATTTATTTTCACTTTTTACCCTCCATTCCGCGAACTTAAAAACGCCCCCTCGTACTTGCAATTTATATTTTGGAACAAGCACCTTGTAGGCATTATATTCTGTGCCGTTCCTTTTGTTTATTTTATGCAGGGAAACAGTTTCCCGCGTTTTCTGTCGAATATACTCAATAATATCATCCTCAGTGGTGTCTTTGTGTACATGACTGATAAATACGGGCACTTTTAAATCAGCCACTTTAAATCGCTCGTCGATATCACTAGACGTACCCACCACACTCATAATTCGTTTCTTAAATATTGATTTACGACTTTCTACCGTTTTCCACTGTCCGTCATCATTATGCTGACCCTCACTATTACAAGGACGCGAAGATAACACCTCCGACATCGCTATATCATATTGTTTACTACAATCAGTAATAAACTTCTCGGCGCTCTGCCCCGTTATCCCGCATGACGTCACATCAGCTGATAATAATATTTCATTCATCTGTGTTTCGCTTATTTGTGACGTCGCGGCAGTGTTTATTATATCACCACTAATGCACTCTGGGCGGTTGGAGACTCCATCAGAAATTGATTTTGGCGATCCCTGAGGTAATCGTTGGGATATTCTGGGTTCGGATCCATTATTAATGTACCCACCACGTTTAGAATTTATGTTAGTGGCATCATACAACAACGGCACCGATTTATTTGTGTGAAGTTCCGCTTTGAGCCCCTCTAAATCCTGTTGACTTGCATACCTACTCTTTATATCTTTGACCTCAGATTGCAACAAAGTTATGTCCTTGAGCAATTTCGTCACATCTAGATGATCAAATGTGATTGGGGGTAGTTTGTTCAAGTCTCGTGCTACAAAGATTGGAATTTTATCAGGACCCGTGCTCTTCAGAAGGGCCACTATGTCTACCAGATCACGATTTTCCTTTCCTTTATTCTTCCTTGTTATCCTTTTTCTATCCGTCTGCACACAGTCAAACAACAGCGATTTTGACTTTTTTATATCCGCCGGTGAAAACGCAGATACACAAATTCTCGTTAAACTGTCCTCATCAATCACTGAGATTTTATTACTTATGTACGCTAACATTTCATCTATCACGATGTTACAATTATTACACTTTAAAGTGTCCGTCATTATAACGTTCACTCGATAGCACGTAATTGGGTCAAGTACACGTCTGTCCCCATCAAGCGCGCGCGCTGACTGACCTGACTGTTCTTACATATTTCTTTTACTCTGTTTGTGACAAAAGCTTTCCATGTTTCTTGTCTTTTCAACCATGCCAGTACTACAGCAGAGTCTGTCCAGCAGAATACTTTGTAATCTTTACAATGTTGGAGTAGGCCTGATTTTATGACTTCTTGATATTGCCTAGAGGCTATTAGTGCACCCATCAACTCCAGTCTTGGCAGCGTCATTTGTCTCTTGATAGGTGCCACTCTACTTTTGGCTATAACAAGTCTTACTGTTACCTCTCCTCTCCATTCAGTGCGAAGGAAAATACAGCTAGCATATGCGTCCTTGCTCGCATCACAAAACACATGAACTTGTACCTTGCAGTCTTGTAGTGAAGCTTCTGCGAGGTGTCTAGGTACTCAGCATCTATTGATACAGTCAATAGTTTTTATCCAGTCTTTGTATTCATTCTCCAGTTCTACAGGTACCTTCTCATCCCATCCAGTATTCAACATCCACGCCTTTTGAATTATCAATTTTGGAACTAATGTGGTAGGTGACAAGAATCCCACTGGATCAAATATCTGTTGTGTAATAGAGAGTAAGTCTCTCTTAGTGACATCTTTAGGTACAGTTTTTACATTTACGGTACAACATAGATCATCTTTCTGTCTGTTCCACTGTACTCCCAATACTGAAACTGATTCTCCATCTTCCAGCCTTTCCTTCTGGTCTTGTATGTTTGTCATCCAGCCTCTTAGTTCAAACTTTCCTTTTTCCATTAGCTCTATGGCTTCTCTTCTGAATCTATTAACTTCTTTTTCAGAATCAAAGCTTGTCACACAGTTGTCTACGTAGAAGGATTCTTTTAATCGTTTTGCTGTTTCCGGGTAAGTATCCATATTTTTATCGAGGTGGTGGTTTATTGTAGCCGCCAGTATGAAGGGACTGCACGCGACGCCGAAAGGGACCCTTGTATGTTGGTAAGTAACTATTTCCTCTCTGGTCTTTGGATCCTTCCACCATAGTAATTTTAAATATGTTCGATCTGGTTCTGTTACCGCTTTATGTAAGAAAGCCTTTTTTATATCCGATATAACTCCAAATGTACCTGTTCTAAACATGGTTAGTAACTTCGGTATAACTTCTATAAGGTTTGTTCCTTTCTCTATACAAGCATATAAGGAATTTTTATTCTTATCCTTACAGGAAGCATCAAATACTGGTCTGATCTTTGTTGTGGTACTCTCAAGTTTGATCACTGCATGGTGAGGTAAGTAGTGGCCTTTATTTTTGTTATTTTCTTGTACCACGTCGATAATACCTTCTTTTTTCCATTGTTCCAAAACTTCACTGTATTCTTCTAGTTTTCCTATATTTTCTAACTTCTTAGTTGTAGACACTAGTCTTCTGTATGTTGATCATAGTTAGACTCTAGCTCTGGTCCTTCTTTCCACAGCAATCCTACTTCATAACGTCGTTCCTTGTTTACTGAAATTTTATCATTGAAATCTTTTAATATTTCAGTCTGAGTTAGTTCTTCCTTTTTATATGGATCTTTTATACCTAATGTTTCTATATTCCACATAAATTCTAAGGTATCTTCTGGAATGTTTGTTACAAAATTAGAACTGACTGTTGTGCTATAAACACCTTGAATGGGACCTTGTAATGTCCAGCCAAGCTTTGTAGGAATAGCCACAAGACTGTCTGTTACATGGACAAAATTAGATTTCAAAATTGACCCTAAATAATCAGAACCAATTAATAAACTTATTTCTGATAGCTGCTCCTTAGGATCAGTCAAACTAATTTTCCTTTTCTGTAAAATTTTTACTAGGTTGGGGGTCTTGTACTTTCGGTAATGTACCACAAAGTACATCTTGTTCCAACGCTGTCATTGTGGTCTGGTATGTATTTTCTAGGTTACTTACTTGGAGTTCAATGAGTCGGTGTGGTTGTGCCGTCTTCTTTACACCTCCGAACAGTGAATGTCCAAGACTTTCACTGCCAGTTACCTTTAGTCCTAGTTCTTTTGTCAGCTCAGCCTTTACATATGTTCTCTGTGAACCGGAGTCTAGAAGCGCCCTTACCTTCTTCTCTTGGTTGTTACAGGAAACTTTGACAACCAAGGTCTGTAATAAAGTTGTTCTATTATTACTTGTATAATTACTAATTACTTCTATTTTTTCAGGTTTATCTGGCTTTTCTTCAAGAGTATTATCAGTATTCATTTTCTTTTTCTGTTCACAGGTTGGCCCCTGAGACTTCATGTTAGGACAAAGAATAACATAATGCCGTTTGCTACAAGACAAACATTTTACATAAGCTTTACACTTTTTTGCCATGTGTCCTCTTTTAAGACAAATATAGCACCCACCCTTCTTTTTGATAGCCTCCTTTCTCTCTTCTAGACTAATAGCACTAATTTTACCACATTCTAATGAGTTATGAGATTTATCACAAAAATAACAGAAAAGTTCCTTACCATCTTTTTGATTGTTTTGATCGTTGGATTTTCCAGTGCTTACCTCTTTTGACACTAAATATGAAGCAGTTGGTACTGTGTCCGTGTTGCTTACAACACGTGCTAAGTTGCATCTTTCTTCTGCTTCTACCTCTTTACGAATAAATTCTAAGAGCTGGTTGAGTTTTGGCTCCTTGTTAAGAGGAAGTTTAGCCCATTCAATTAATAATTTATCAGGAAGTGCTGACTCAATTAACGGTACTAGCATACATTCATATTTACCTTTTGTTATGCCTAATGATTCAAGAATTTGTAAGTTTACACTTATTTTATCATATAAAACTTGAACTTTAACACTGTCTTTCTTTAATACTAAATTTAATAATTCTCTAACGTAAATCTCTATTAATATCTCTTCTCTTCCATATCGCCTCTGTAGAGTCTTGATTACGCTAGTATAATTTTCTTCTGAAGCTGGGTAACTTGAGACGAAAGCTTGCGCCTGTGAACCTTCCGCCATCCCTTGTAATAAGTATTGCAGCTTGTCTTGAGCCTGTAAATTGCCATCCTTGTGTATTTTTTCGAATTGGCTCCAAAATGCCAACCAATTTTTGGGGTTATCATCAAACTTCCTAATTTCAAGCTTCGGCAATTTTAAATGCGGTTTTGTCTCATATTGTTTATTTTCAATAACTCGTTCGGTTTTCGGCCATCTTGATTTTAACTCAAGCCATTTTCTTGTGTAAGAGTCGCAAGTGTCGCACTCTTTTTCGTACTTTCGTATCTTCTGCGCTAAGCATGTTCTCCTTAATTGCTTCGTCGAGAATCTCCATTTTCTTCACTTTTTCTTGGAGAAACTCAAAGTCAGTGATGGTGTTAGCCGCCACTTCGTGTCGGGTGAACACACGCCGTAACTGGTCGCGCTCCCGCGACAGCTTCTTGAGATCCATCTGACTGTATTTTATTACTGACTATTACAAACACGGTGTCACGGTCGCCAATTGTTGTGTATACAACTTCTTTGAATTGAATTGAATAGCCTCTTGCAGGTAATAAGCAATAAAAACACGTCGTCGTCCATAAAGGTTTTATTGGATCTAACCATAGATACAAGTTGCCACAGATAATAAAAACTGATGTTTTAACCATAAACATATGTTATCAAATCACAGACTATTAATTATACAAACATTCGCAACAGTCCCCATTAGTTTATTTTAGTGATTGGTAAATATCACTAGCTAAGCATTAGCTAATTGTTAAATATTATGTAATATTTAACAATTAGCTAATGCCTATATGTAGCATCATGTCATACAATAGATTTCTTTTACTGAAGACGATGATGCATTACGCCAACATCGACACGACGACTGACGAAACGACGAAGCTCTGGAAAATAGACCCAGTTAGTTACTACTTTAACAGGAACTTTTCCAGTTTATACTTTTTCCAGTTATGAAATTGTTGATGAAGAACCAATGCAGACGAAAACATATTGCAGACGGAGACGATGATGATCTTGAAGATTTTGAAAATTCACTGGAATCAGAAAGATTTGTCGAATCCAGCGATGAAGAATTGCCATGAAAGTGGCAAAAACTAATGGATTAGTGATCAGATTTCCAGATAAGGTGATAAATGTGTTTGAAATATTATAATGATAACTTCGTGAGTATTTAAATTGAATAGTACATTTTCAAGCATTTTTTTTTATTGAAAATAAGGTTACTTTTTCGATAAAATATCAAAATATGGGAAAAAAAAAATATTTTGAATCGAGAAAATTAGGGCGTGTTTGTAATATAAGAACGAAACGTGAAGAAAAAAAATGTGGGTGATAAAAATAAAAACTAAAAATTCGCGTTGTTTTGATTTTTCGCAGATATTTTAAGGTTATGTGAAAATGTGTAAATATGCAAAAGTTTCAGATCCTGTAATTACCTACAACTTTGCATTTACATTTTTTCGATAGGAGTTGTAGTCCCGGAAATCACGATAAACCGTTTTTCACCCTTAAATCCCCCCTTACCCTGCACGACCTCAAATCGCCCGTAAATTATTTTTCCCCTTTTTTAAATATATTTTCTTCCTTTTTTTTTCACTTTTTACCATTTTCAAAGGCTACGGCCCTTTTTTTTAGGGAGGGGAAATCTGCAAATGACCCCCCCACTCTGGGCGGAGCGGCAGGGAGTGTCAGACTTGTACTGACTAAAACCCATCCATGTTCCTTCTTTTGCCGTTTGTGTTCCAGGGCCGCGGTATCTCTTACGAACAGTCCCGCAACCCTGACAGGCATCGGTCCTTTCGGATCCCTTCCCGTTTGCTGACATCTCTCAGAGGCGCGTAATAGCAAGTAGATGAAATGCTAAATGTATTATGTATTAATAACCACTAATTATGAATCGTTGAGTGTCAACAAAAACAAAACAAAAAACGTTTATTGCTTCAACTTAAATAACATATTCTAGTTACATTGAGAAGAATCCTTTTAAGCAAATAGTATGCTTGTTTTAGGATGCTCCGCCCTTCCCCAGGTTATATAATAGTATTTAAGTTGTTGAACCTGATCAAGATTTAAATGAACTTATACAAATAATGATACAAGAATTAAAATAAAAATGGGTACACAGTATTTAAAAAAAAAAAAAAAAAAAAAACAATTAACGCGCTGTGATGTGTTATGTGTGTAAGAGATGGTGTGGAGGTGAATGTGTGTGTGAGTAGTGAGTGAGAGTAAGTGTGGGAGTGAGGGTTGTGTCCACACGTTGGGGATTAGTTATGTTATGAATTTAAAGTTAAAAGCAGATATTTCTTTATAGCTGATCCTGCGACCAGTCATTAGCGGCATAAATATATAAATATATAGCGTAACATAAATATAATGTGTATACTTATTACAGTCTCATCGATTGGACCATATTTTCCACTTCGTCATAGGTTTTTAATATAAGCCATTTAGACAAAGCGTTTTTGCATTCACGGTAGGTTAGTGGGTATATGTCAAGTTCTTTATTAAGAAGATTATATAAATGGGATGATTGCCTAGGGAATTGTCTTTTTGCGAATGTAGACTTTACCGACACTGTGGGGGCAACTGTATTTTTCCTTCTACCTGTTGACTTCTGTGGGTTGAAAGATAGAGTTTTATGCTTAGATAGGATTATGTTAAGTACGTAAAGCTTTCTAACGGTCAGAAGATCCGAAATCCGGTAAAGGTTCTCAGTTGAAAACCTGAAGGGTTTAAAAAACATAACTTTCAGTAGGGACCTCTGAGCTCGCTCGAGATCTAGGAATTTAATCTTCGTGGCACCTCCCCAGACCGGTAGGCAATAAGCCAGGACGGACTGAGCAAGTGAGATATAAATCTGTAGCAAGAGCTTTTTCGAGGTGACATGTCGTAATGTCTTGAAGGTCCAGATTAACTTTCGTATTCGCTTCATTATTAATTCAGTGTGATTATGCCAAGACAATCTCTGATCAACCATAATACCTAGGTATTTGGTAGATTCCACTCTAGTGATTTCTGTGCAAGAACAGTGGTTTACAGGATAATTGCATTTATGAATCTTAATTTTGAATTCTGGAGGGGGTTGAGAGGAGTTGTACTTTGTGAAGCAGATGAAGTTGGTTTTGGTAGTATTTAAAGTTAAAAAGTTAAGGTCAAGCCAGGCTGCTATTCTTGCCAGTCCGTGCTCAGCCGTTAATCGGACATTGTCCCAGGTATCACCACTGAACACTATAGCAGTGTCATCTGCGTATGAAAGAATATGTGCATCCACAATTTTCATGCTACATAAGGTATTTATATATATAAGGAACAATGTCGGTCCGAGCACGCTACCCTGACCTACTCCGAATTGGACGGTCTCTACAGAGCTGATGGTATTGCCTAACTTAATCTTTTGTTTGCGTGCACTTAGATAGTCTTTGAGCAAGGCGTGGGGAATACCTCTTACTCCAATTGATTCTAGCCTATCCAGCAGTGTGACAACAGAAACCGTGTCAAAAGCCTTTTGAAGATCTAGGAAGACAGCAAGGCATTTGCCTCCGCTGTCCACTTGACTGGTTACAGCGGAGGCAAGCGCCAGTACTGCGTCCTCCGTAGACATTTTTTGCCTAAAACCGTACTGCGAAGGCGATAGAATGTTGTTTTTGTTAAGGTAAGATAAGAGACGAGAATTTATTAACCTTTCCATTACTTTAGATATTGATGGCAGTACAGATAAAGGCCTATAGTTAGACGGATTAGTTTTGTCTCCACTCTTGTGCACCGGTGTTATAAAGGCAAGTTTTAAGGCATTTGGGTATATAGCGTGTTCAAAGCACTGGTTAGCTAAGTGTGTTATAATTGGGACGACAAGGACATGAGCAGTCTTTAAGAAATTGACAGTAATGCCGTCCCAGCCCGGAGCACTATCTGATTTCAGGGACATTAGAACGCGGCGAACTTCATCCTGGTCAGTGTTTAAAAGTACAAATGATGAGAGAGGTAGATCATTAGCTGATTCAGAACTATAGTTTTGGCCATAACCTGTGGTGGAGCTAGTAATTATCTCGTTAGCAAGAATTTTACCAATGTTGGAAAAGTATTTATTTACAGCGTCAGCAGACTCTTTTGGAGTAGCCTTGAGCTCTAATAGATCCGTATTGGGCGTTTTGCTTGGCTTTCGATGAGTAATGTTGTTTATAGTTTCCCACATTTTTTTGGGATTCTTATACGCTTTAGATAATTGGTCCCGGTCGTGTTTACGCTTTTGCTTTTTAATTATACAGTTGCAATAGTTTCTGTATCTTTTGAAGGTGATCTTTAATACTTCGTTATGTGGCTCAGACTTTAACTAGTTTACTGTCAGGATCGTTACTTGTTATTACTGTCTAAAAGTACCTCTAAACAGGTCTGTAGGGAAAAGGGTTTTCGTGAAGAAAAGCACAGAAAGACAAGACTATTCATTTATTTCAATTAGGCTTGTCAGTTATTAATAGATAACGTTAATTACCTATCAAGCTACGTCCATTCGCAAACCTAGGTCTTCCTGGAGAAGAATGGACAAGAAACTCCACGGTAAAATCTTTTAAAGTACATTTCTAGCACATAGTTATCAGTAATAATTCATAGTATAACATCAATTGAAATTTGTACTGAATATTACCGAACTATTTATGTAAATAATGGTACATAATCATTATTATATCCAACACAATAGCAATCCAACATAATAACAATAGTAAAGCAACAAACATTAAAAAATAGTATCACATCATAAAAGCATAATAACAGCAATAGAATAACTTAACTTTTACCTTTAGGCCAGAGCTCCGTTCTTGTAGATGTCTCCAACAAGAATGGCCTCCACCCCCTGTGGGGTACGGGCCTCGGCTTAGGGCGTCGCTGGGGGGGGCAGCAAAGGGACAGGCTGGATCTGAGTGATATTAATTAGGGGCTGGTTTAAAACTACCGGCTCAGCATCGCGGGCTGGCTCTGGCAAGGGTCGGGGGGGGTTCGTTGAACGTGGGCGTCGCGTCGGGCCTCGGCGGCGAGGACGGAAACATGGCGGTCTGTATTTGTATATACGTAAAGTACTGGTTTCCCTACTGCTCTCCTGGAGGAGGGTGATGGGGTCATCGGGGGTGGTGAGAGCATGTCGCGGACGGCGAACCATGCTAATACGCGAGGGCTCGTATCGGGCGGCCGATGCGATCAGGGGGTTCCTATGCTTGATAGCGGAATCGAAGAAACGCTTGGAAAGACGTTTCATAAACTGAGCTAAGGTGGGGATCCTAAGGTCTAAGTGGAGACTGTCATTACGGATATAATAGGGGGCACCGGTAATCTTACGGAGAAAACGGTTCTGGGCCTCTGTCACTCGGAGCACCCCCTTTTATAGTCGTGAACAAACAACTTCGACGTTTCTATCTACCGCCATCCAAAATATCAACGACATAAAAGGTGGATATCCGCTTGGAATATTTTATCTGTTTTGCTACATTATTCCTTAATATTTAAACTATTTATTTTACACACCTACTGAAATAATGAAAGAATTATTGTAAAATGTAATTTAGGTATTACATAGTTGTTATAAGTTTTTGGTTATGCAAAACATTACTATTTTATCAACTTTTAAAAGTAAAAGGAATACTTATGATAACCATAACAATACCTATAATTAGGATAATCGATTACGCGCGTGGAACACGAACGCGCCGTCGCCACGGCCTGTCGTCATAAGACGGACGGACGGCGAGCTAGCCCATAGCTCACCGTCCACAAGCCCGCGCCTACGGTGGCCGGCGCCGAAGCCCGGTGCGTCTCCCGCGGCGGCTTTGACGTAAGGTTCTCTCCCTCTCACGTTTCGCCACCTCCTTCGCTAGCATGACCGCTTCGCAGATGGAGGTGACGGGTCCCATTCCGTCTCGCTCCGGACCATGGATTGAAAATTGAACCAAGGCCGGATGCGAGAGGTCGCCGCCGCCAATCGCCGCTACGAGGACAAGGCGGTGCTCTGCCCACGCGGGACAGACCTCCACCGTTTACTCCACCGTCTCCTCCGGTCGATCCTCACAATGGTAACATCCGGGCGTTTCCCCCCGCCCGATTCGGTGCAGGAACCTCCAGAAACAAACGTGTCCGGTGATGACCTGCGTCAGGCGGAACCCCCGCCGTCCCCGGCGGCGGAACTCCTCAAAGGTGATCATGCATCAGGCCAGCAACGCCACGACTCACCGGGGGAAGAGGAAGAGTGGAGCGAGGCGGTGGGATGTTAGGTTAGACAGTAGATAGCTATAGTTAAAGATGTGTGACCTGCGTGTCATGCGCGTACGCCTCTAAACTCAGTGCAAATAAAAAGCTTGTTACCAAAGGCCGTGTCTTATTTAACAGTATCGGAAATTTCAACCCAAATTATGCAGTTCGTTTCATTTCTGATAGCCCAACAAGCTAATATAGAAATCGCTTTATTTTTATATGATGACCCAAATTTATAGTGATTTTCCGCAACTGAAATCTGTGACCTGGAACTACTTAGAAGGTGGACATGGCAAAGGGGTATAGTATATGCTATACTTACACTTTGTACTACACTTACAATTGTCATACCATATACCATTTATCATCCTCTTTTATTGATTTGTTTATTTATACTCAGCGAATCGATCTAAATACGATTCGTTTTCATTATATTTGCTGTATCAATTTTCATAATTTTCAATGTTGTGACATGTACGTCAGATTTGCCAAACTGACGTACATTCTTTCTGTCATAGAGTTTCTTACTAGCTTAGTCTATGATGAATACTTTTTGGTTTATCTAATCTAAATTATATTTTTCAATGTTTAGCTGAAATATTGTATTTTATAGATAATAATGATTGTTTACTAATAACTTAATTTTAAATTATATTTATAAATTATTTACGCATTCATGGTTTTATGAAGTAAGTCTGCTATGTCCTGGCCGACTACACTTGTCAGATGAGATTATTTTATGGCCGCAAGAAGAAAATCTGAGATTCAAAAATGGAAGGAGACTACTGTGGAAAACGAGCTGACGAGGCAGTCGAGACTAGACTACACTAGACGAGAGAGCGTTTTCTTAAATGTGAGACTGAAGAACTCTTAAAATTGGAGACAAGACAGATTCTTGAAGGTGATCCATCTAAAGATACACCTGGGACTACTACTCCCAATCTTATTATTAAAAACTGTCGTTGTGCCATCCCTGCTGATCATCTCGCGGAGCTGCCCTGGGTCTAAAAGCTGGTGATCCAACTCTAAAGATCTACCAGGACCTCAACTCCTGTTCTTATAAATGCCGCCTTCCTGAGGAGCAGACCTGATTCATCGTCCTACATCTCCACCTCTACATTTCATCGTGCTTCAACAGTGCTACTTAATCGTGTAAATATACTCAAAAACTGCTTCCAGAGTGCGGGTTTGATACGTCTTTTTTGTAAACACTTGTATTTTTTATCTCATTTGTAAAACCATCCATATCTCTATTAAATTTTTAAATGTACAAGTCTACTGTTATCCTTTAATTCTTAACAGGATCTAGTAGATTTGTTACAGTTTGGCGCCCAACGTAAAATCAATTCTAGATCTCATTAAATCTTCTCAAAATTCAAAAAAAAACTTACTCAAGAGATTATATTTGGTATGTAATTATTTCCATCATACTTCATACTTCATCACTTCATCATTTACTTGACACTTCTTCGTACTGAACATCACCTTATACTACACCCCCCACACACATTACTTTTACCCTCTGGTAATTGTCATCCATTCTTCGCTTGTGGAGTGTTCTTAAAACCATTCGTGGTCACTTACAAGTTGGGGTTTGGCTTACTCTACGACGTACTAGGAGAATATCCTATAGACGTTGCCACCTACACATAACTCTATTAATACCTCACTACCCTGCACCCCACACACTTACACACCACTGCGGTTACTTCCGGGTAATCGTACCCAGTCTTCGCTTGTAAGTGTTCTTAAAACCACTCGTGGTCACTTATAAGTTGGGGGCTGGGATACTCTACGACGGCTGCAGGACAATATCTTGTGGTCGTTTATACAACTATAACTAAACATTTACGTAATTATTCATCATTATTATTTTAATTTTGGCATCATAATTTGTCAGATTTGTTATTTAAGTGTTGCTAGGTAACTTGAACAGTGCGACGCGGATCTTTGTAAGATTTGGAGTGGCGCTGCTTGTATAGAAAACATACATAAATTTGGTACATTTTTCTTAGTTCCTATTTTTCCCGTCAATACGTTTATTTGTGTTAGAAACTTTTTCGTTTTTAACAATAACTTCACGCTTATAATTCTCCAGGGTTAGGTAGAAGTATATCTTTATCTTAAAATTGTTTCATCTTTTGTTGTAAATTCATGACACTATGACAGATGAGGTTTCCCCTATTGTTGTGACTCCTTCACTGTGAAGCCCCATAATTTATAGCCCTCCTATTTCCTTCACTTCTTCTTCTTTCTTCCTTCTCTATCCTCCCATACTTTAAACTTTAAGTTAATTCTATTTAACTTCAAGAACTTAGGCTTGGATTTTGAGTTCCTTAACTGGAACTCCCTCTTTCTATTCGTTGACCTCCTAAAGTCACGATATTCCTCTCTTGTCTTGATGACTCACTATGTTCTCGATGTACAACCTTTGACTTAATGTCTACCTGTGATTTAATGTCTACCTTTGGCATGAAAGTCTACCTTTGACTAAGTTTTTTAAAAAAAAAACTTGAAAGTCCCTCTTTTACTCTTTGACCCTCTTGCCCTTATTTACTCTTCTAACCCTGTTTAGCTCTCGGATCCTCTTTAGTTCTCTCTAGCACCGTTTTTACCTTCTTTTGCTATCTTTTACATGATTTTTTTATCATTCGTATTACACTCATGATTCATCTCTATCTTCTTTCTTTCTTCTAACTGTAGAGTTCTTTTCGGCCTATTAAAACTCTATTTAGTTTTTTTGTATTCAATTGGTTCTTAAACCATTAAAGAAGTTTATTTTCTTTAATCTCTCTTTTTATATCTGTTCTTATCAGATAAGTCTAAGAAGTGCTATTAGGTACATGTTACCTAACCTTCTTATAAACTAACTCTACAAGTTAGTATGACTATTTTGTTATCAACTCTGGAAGTTGATTGGAGCGGTTAACAACTCCATAAAAAAAGCCCTTGTTAAAACTAACTTTGATTGGAGCGGCTAACAACTCCATAAAAATAAGCCCTTGTTAAAACTAACTTTGATTGGAGCGGCTAAAACTCCATAAAAATAAGCCCTTGTTAAAACTAACGTTGATTGGAGCGGCTAACAACTCCATAAAAATAAGCCTTTGTTAAAAGAATCTTTAGATTTTCATCTTATTAATGGTTTTAGACGTGAGCGGATAACAACTCCGAAAATAAGCCTACTGTTATTAATTTATCAGGTTGAGTAGTGATCATTGAATGTGAATCCTACCTGACCTAACTTCGTAAGATGTCGGTGTGTTTGAATGAGTTATGAAAGTTTTGTGAATGCTGTTATAACGTTTGCAAAATTTTTGTTCTAGGCCAAAAATTTTCTCGGGGTCTTTGGGGAAATATAGTATATGCTATACTTACACTTTGTACTACACTTACAATTGTCATACCATATACCATTTATCATCCTCTTTTATTGATTTGTTTATTTATACTCAGCGAATCGATCTAAATACGATTCGTTTTCATTATATTTGCTGTATCAATTTTCATAATTTTCAATGTTGTGACATGTACGTCAGATTTGCCAAACTGACGTACATTCTTTCTGTCATAGAGTTTCTTACTAGCTTAGTCTATGATGAATACTTTTTGGTTTATCTAATCTAAATTATATTTTTCAATGTTTAGCTGAAATATTGTATTTTATAGATAATAATGATTGTTTACTAATAACTTAATTTTAAATTATATTTATAAATTATTTACGCATTCATGGTTTTATGAAGTAAGTCTGCTATGTCCTGGCCGACTACACTTGTCAGATGAGATTATTTTATGGCCGCAAGAAGAAAATCTGAGATTCAAAAATGGAAGGAGACTACTGTGGAAAACGAGCTGACGAGGCAGTCGAGACTAGACTACACTAGACGAGAGAGCGTTTTCTTAAATGTGAGACTGAAGAACTCTTAAAATTGGAGACAAGACAGATTCTTGAAGGTGATCCATCTAAAGATACACCTGGGACTACTACTCCCAATCTTATTATTAAAAACTGTCGTTGTGCCATCCCTGCTGATCATCTCGCGGAGCTGCCCTGGGTCTAAAAGCTGGTGATCCAACTCTAAAGATCTACCAGGACCTCAACTCCTGTTCTTATAAATGCCGCCTTCCTGAGGAGCAGACCTGATTCATCGTCCTACATCTCCACCTCTACATTTCATCGTGCTTCAACAGTGCTACTTAATCGTGTAAATATACTCAAAAACTGCTTCCAGAGTGCGGGTTTGATACGTCTTTTTTGTAAACACTTGTATTTTTTATCTCATTTGTAAAACCATCCATATCTCTATTAAATTTTTAAATGTACAAGTCTACTGTTATCCTTTAATTCTTAACAGGATCTAGTAGATTTGTTACAGGGGCGCCAGACGGAGTTGGTGCTGTTTTCAAACGAACAGCAGATTAAGTAGTCCGTTTTAGCGGTGACGTGGACTCATTAGATTTATTTTAGCCTGTCTTGAACCTAGAGCGGAGATTGAGATTTGCATTGTTACAAGAAATGACATTGAAGCAAGAAGCTTTCCACCAGCCCTAAAAGCGGCCAAAGATACAATAATGGTGCATCAAGCTCTTTGGTCATATAGCTGCTTTAAAATTAGTCTAAGGAAATTAAGTCCTTTTCTGTGTGGCAATAAAGACATTTGCAGTCACGGCAAACATATTGAACATTGTGATGTTCCTCCTTACGAAGACGTCAATGCTAACCAATTCCAAAGTTTCCTTGATGAAAATACAACACAAGAGCTTATCCAAGAAATAAGCGATACAGGTTTTGCATTTGCTCGCTCCAATCCATCGATCAACTTCGAAGATAAATCTTCAAACAAGCAGTGTTCACCGAAAGTCAAAAGACTATCGGATATTAATGTGACTGATTGGGTAAATAGAAAGTTTTATACCTTATTCTTTGCACGGTGTATAATTTGATACGTTCAACTTTTAGAAAATCTAGCGACATAAGGAGACGTATTTAATCTTTTTATTTTATTTAGAACACTAAAAAGTATTATAATAATTCTACCAAAAAATACTCTATTACTGCTTGCAACACCCAAAAGTTGTAGAACGTAAGGTGGCTGACCGATCGAAGGCGTCTGCGCAACGCCAGGTAAAAATAATTCGTTTTTATTATATTTTGAAGTTTTTTTCGTCAAAAAGTCGTTTAATTCGAAAAGTTTACAGTACTATGTAATTGAAAAGTTACTATCGTATACGAAAATGGATTTTAATCGTAAATAATTAATTGTTTTTATCATATATTATAGCGCGTGACATCTCCGATTCGGCTCCCTGCACACCCCCTTCTACGCTATCGTGTCCGCGGCGCCGATCTGCGCGCATAGCCGAACGATCAAACCGTGGCGTTGGAAATTCTCGGGGCTCCCCGCCCAGGCGGGGTCGTCTCATTGGGTAAACTTAGGAATGCCTACGGGGGCTAGACCTATGTTGCCAAGTTCTCCTCTCTTATGCGAGACCTAATAATTTCGGTCTCTCATAATGACGTTTTCAAGGATGGCAACATAAGTCAAACTGAAAACGTGCCTATTTCTTAAAAAGCTACCATATGGTAGTTTTAGTGACATTCTTGTTTAAATAATCAACAAATTAGCCGATATAATATATAAGCTAAATTCTTCAATGTTAATATTATTAAAATTGATTAAATAAAAATATAATTAATGCAGAATATATTAGAAATACGCTCGTATAGCATAATTTGTAACTATAAATAAACAAAAGGGTTACCAATCCAGTCAATAAATAAATAATTAATTTAATTTACTGCAATGGATTGGGCAGAGATTATTTATTTTAAAAATTATTAATTTCACAAAATTAGGTTGGTACATTTTTGATAAATGTGCCTGGCACCCGACACCACTTAAAGTTCACAAGAAAAATGTCTACCGGCGCGAGCGCATGTTGATGTTATTTCTTGTGAATTCTCTGGTCATAATTTTCTCTTTTTGCAACGTTAAGTGTTATCCTCGCCATTAACGACGTCGAGTAGAGCCTAGGTTCCTCCGTCTGTTGTGTGCCGAAACACCTGAGTGTTGTGTACGAGATAGTGACTCTAGTTTTTGTTTTCAAAGATGAAGGAGAATAAAAGGAAATGTTTTAAGTGTGGTTCTTCGCCTGCCGATGACCCTGAAACCACATTATTTAGGTTTCCAAAACCTGGTTCCACAAATATTCTCCGGTAAGTGCTCCTATAATATTGGCTAGCTAAATGCACGCATGCTCCAGACAATCTTTAACTAGTATGTGTATCTTGTTAATGAATTATGCCCCCTAATCCAGATTTGTGATTGGATTGGTGATACGTAATTTCTTACTATGTAACTTTTATAAAGGTACTTAATATACTTATTCTATTTCTTTCAGTTGTGAATTATGGGCAAAGTACTGCTGTCCAGACAAGCCATGGTCAAACAAGGACTTTCAGATGAAACTGCACACTGAACATAGAATGCTTTGTCATCTGCATTTTATGGACACAGCATTTGTGGACTTCCCATCAAAGAAGAAATTGAGACGTTTTGCTTCACTAGATGTGAAGGTAAGCTAAACAGTGAGAGCCAAATTTAAAGTAAAAATGGCGTGAGGTGTCGTTGTCCCACGACACCTCACGACCCCAACAGAAGTGGAGCTTCTCTTACGCATTGTACGTAAAATCTACGAATGCTAAACAGGCCCAGAAGGTGATGGCGGGATGAACTCGACTCTTTCCAAAAGGATTGGCAAATAACAGCACTGGAAAGGGATAAGTGGAAAGAAGGAAGGGAGGCCTTTGCCCTGCAGTGGGACACAAATGGCTAATAATAAAAAATATAAAAGCTATACAAATATGAGTAATTAAAAGAGTTAATACTGGATGCTGCCTGTCTCACAAACTTTTTTGTACTCTATCTAGCTCATTTCACTTGTGTAACAATATGCGCAGCCGAACCAATGAAGTGCATTGCATCACCACATCACACTTTTTCTGAGTTGGGTCCCCATCCCAGACTTTTATTAACAGCTTTGCTTCAGTAATGTGTGCCATTCAATGTATTAAGGTTATAACAGTGAAGCATAATCTACACTAATATTATAAAGAGGAAAGATTTGTATTTTTGTGTGTATGTTTGTAATGAATAAACTCAAAAACTCCTGCGCCGATTTCAAAAATTCTTTCACCATTAGAAAGCTACATTCACCGAATAACATAGGCACCGTGCGAAGCCGGGACGAGCCACAAGGCGATGGTTTGTGTGAAAGATGGTAGAGCTAGGGAATAAGTGAACACTCAGATGACGGCTGAGTGCTGATAGACATGTATGCCAATCCCAAATAAATTAGGTTAAGGGTAGGAGTTTGATGTTAAGTTAAAACTATTAAAACCTCTACTAATACATTTCAAATATAAGTAATGGTATACTTTCTTTGCAGGATATAACCATGCCATTTCTACAAGCTGATAATATTAGAGAACCTGTAGCGGGTCCTTCACAGCCTCTTGTGGATATATCCAATAGATGTTACCCCTCAACAGTTAATCTGTCGGGACCCTCTGGAATTAGTAATGAAATTCCAGTTGAAAATAAAAAAATTATGAAATGCAAGAAATATTTGAGAAAAATTTGTCTCTTGAAAAAGCAATTGAAGTACATGAAAACCAAAAATTATCTGCAAAAATTAAGCACCAGTGATGCTGTGATGAAACTCTCAAATAAAATAAGCCCAAATTTTGCTTTATAATTGCAAGCACAAATTAGAAATTTTAAGACGACTGCCAAGGGACGTAGATGGACTGTTGAAGATAAAATTACTGCATTACGACTATATAAAAGATCTCCAACTTGCTACAGATTATTAAGGCGAATGTTCTGCCTTCCAGCTCCAACAACTTTAAAAGTTCTATTGCAAAAATTTGAACTTAATGTTGGCATCAACAAACAGCTGTTTGAAATTGTTGGGAAGTTTTCTTCAGCACAAGAAGCTGTTAATAATGAATATATATTAATGTTTGATGAAATTGCATTAAAAAAACATTTACATATAATGTGAAAGCAGATATTATTGAAGGCTTCCAAGACCATGGTGTGCAGGGTAGAACAGCACAACTAGTGTCATATGCACTAGTATTCATGGTTGCTGGGATACGCAAAAAAATTGAGCAACCCATAGCATATTATTTATTGGGCTCTACAGTCACTGCTGATAGATTAGCAGTCCTAATAAAAGAGGTAAGCGTAATAATAAATAGTCACTGTATAAATGTATAATGTTAATAATATGCTGCGTCTATGGTGCAGCTGCCTTGCATAAACTTTACCAATATAGCAAAATATGAAGTTCAAATTGTTTATTTTTCAGGTGCTTGAACAATGTCATGAACATGGCATTAATATAGCAGCCAGTGTGTGTGACATGGATGGAGTAAATAGAAGGGCCTTAAGCATTTTAGGGGCAACTGCTACCTGTCCATATTTTGAGATAAAAAAAATAAAAATTGTTGCACTTTTTGATTCACCTCATTTAATAAAGTGCTTCAGAAATTTATTTTTAAAATATGACATACAATGCTCAACAAATATAACATCAGCTGATGGAAACTAGACGTGTGCGCCGCGCCGCGCCGATGACCGCCGCCGCCGATTAGGACTCGACGCCGCTGACCGGTTAAAGAAATCGGCGTAAACGGCGCGAATGGCGCGAACGGCGAGCAGCAACCGAGCGGCCGAATAGGCCGCTCGGTTGCTAAGCAACACAGTGCCTCCCGCCCCTTAGCGCCCCGCGGCGCTAAGGGGCAGAAAGCAGCAAGTGTTCATTTCATTCCGTATCGAGCTAGTATCAAGATGTCGTCCGAAAATAATAAACTAACGTTAATGAAAACCAAAGTAAAGTTTGTTACTACGCTGCGACATTACTAGACTGCAGATTTCAAGCTATTGAAGAAGTCGACAAGTATTTAAAGCTACATGGACTGGATCGGGTATCATTTCTGGCTAGCTACACGGGTCGTGTCGTGAAAAAAGAAGATTTATGTAACAATATACCAGCATCATCTCCCGCAACGGTGACGAACTCTTCTCAGACAGAGTGTTCTTCGTCTTCTCGACTCTTACAGCTTTCCTTAAATACAGAGGTGGCAGTGGTACTGGTAGATATTCTGAAGAAGGCGATGATTCCATCGAAAAAGAGTGTTGGAAATACTTTGCTGGGAGCGATCCTCGGGACTATTCTACGAGCGATATAGACATACTACAATACTGGAAAGACCGGCAAGCGACTTACCCTTATTTGTCTACTTTAGCTAAAGGGATTTTATGTGTACCAGCGACAAGCACACTTAGCGAACGTGTATTCTCTGTAGCTGGCCTTACTATAACGGCTAAACGATCGCGTCTAACTGGGAACAATGTTAATAAAATAATATTTATTCATGACAACTATGAGAAATGTAAAATGGCTATTCAAGGTTGAAGGTACCAATAAGTAAGGAGGTACAAACATATTATGTCTTTTATGCACCTGTGAGTGTATCGTTGATTTATTTTTTGTTGAAAACTCTCAATTAGTCGCTATTATAAAGATAATACAATGATAATTTTGGTTTTATTCTATTATAGATAGGTTAGGTGTAGTACACCTACTTTAATTTCGTTGCAATGTAAATGTAACTCCTTTACATATTGTAGCAACCAGACTTTTCTTGTGCCATATTTCATTGTGATTTAGAATGTTCTATTTCTGTTCGTAGCTTTTATATTTTTTTGTTACAATAAAGGCATTTCTAAACTTGAAATTGTTAGAGTTTTATTGAGCTATGCAGGCTGCCATTTACGACGCCGTTTACGCCGCCATTTACGCCGCCGCCGACCAATTTTTACCTCCACGCCGCCGCCGAAGATTTCGGCATCGGCGCACACGTCTAATGGAAACAAGGGAACAGGTAAACATTACATTGCATAGATAACTGGCAGTTCTTGATTTAAGAAGAAACATAATCAATGTGACAATGTATTAAAACTGGTCATGATAATTATATTGTTTCAGGTGTAGCCAAATGGAGTCACATTGCCAAATTTTATGAACTGGACAACTTGAATCCAAATTTTGTTTTTGCACCCGGCTTAAGACAAGAACATCTGAATCCTAATACAAAACAAAAGATGAGGGTAAAACTAGCCGTTCAAGTGCTGAGCCACACAGTTGCTGCTGGCATGTTTGCTAAAATATCACAAGGTAACCTGATTTATTGCAATTTTGTATGTAAAAGATTCCTAGATATTTTTAGGGTTCTGTCGCTCGAAACGGCAAAAATGGAACCCGTAAGTCACAGCCATTTTACTTTGAGATTATATAATTTGAAAAGCTATTTGTTCTAAAAATCCATACAACATATAATATCACAAATGTGATGTGACTGTTTGTTACGTCTATCTGTCTGACTGTTTGTTACGTTTCTATGTATGGCTAAAAATCGCTGGACCATTTTTATATTTGTATGGAGATAGGTTGAACTTTGGGGAGTAAAAGGAACCACAGTTGGAAGCTAGTAAATACATTAAAAAAGTCTTATATTTTAAATCATCATAATAAAATTAAATATTATGTTCTATTACAGGTGCATTAACTGCTGACGCGGCTGTTACGGCGGATATTATAGACAGAATGGACAAGCTGTTCGATACTTTAAACAGCGACACGGTGGATCTGCGGAGAGGAAAACCTTTCGCGACCAATTTAAAAATTACATCTCCACATCTTAAATTTATAAGTGAAATGAAATTGTTTTTACAATCCCTCAAATTTATAGGCTCCAAATGCACACCAACATCTCAAATAGGTTGGCTGTGGACACTTAATGGAGTTGAAATGTTGTGGGAGAGTTTTCGCCAAAAACATAAATCTATAAAAAGTCTAGCGACTCGAAGGTTACAACAGGATCCCTTAGAAAATTTATTTGGGTGTATTCGAGGAAATTGTGGTTCAAACTGCAGTCCTACCACTGGCCAGTTTATCGCAGGCTTAAAAACGTCTATTTTAAGCAACCTTTCTCACATTGGTGGTGGAAACTGTGAGCTTGACAGCAATGACGTCATTATTGACAATTTTAAAATGTTATTTGGTAGTAATAATCGACCTGAAAACCATACTGAAGAGACTTCAGCCTCATCTTCGATATGGAGATTAAATGACGACAGTATTCACCAGGAAGTATTTGAGGAGAGTGGTGAATCACAAGCATGTGCTTATGTGTGTGGATTTTTGATTAAAAATTTAAAAAATGACTGCGACAAATGTAACACAATATTTACGACATCGGACCGAACAGTTGTGCATTCTTTTATTCAATTTAAAGAATATAATGATTTTAAAGAATCACTAAATTATGCTAGTAAAAACTTTGTTCTCTGTGTCGAATTTTGTGCCACTTATATCAACGATTATTTGTCAAATAATGCACATAAAAAAGCATTAATGCATGAAGCATTCAACATTTTAAAAGTTTCCATCAATTTTAACTTTTTAAACGATTGCATGGAGCACAAAGAGGATACTATAAATTATATAATTAAAAGTGTCTTTCATATAACAATTAAAAGATTTTGTACAAAAAAAAATAGATAATTTTCTCAAGAATCTGCCACAGTAGCACTTAAGAAAAAAAATAATTTATTGAAACATGTATAGTAGCTTGGTTGTAGGAGCATGCTGCTTTGTAAAATAAAATAATGGTAACAAAAAGCTTCAATCAATAATTGATGCTAAAACACTGGTTTTTAATTGACTTGTTTGTTAGCAAGTATTTTGGGCACTCGTAAGCACATTATAGGAGGAATTTATAACATCACCCATATTTAATGAAGTAATGTTGTTATTTCGGCTACCCATTTTATGTATGCACTACCTATTGTGTAATTTATAATAAAGTATTTCTGACTTAAAATAAATATCTCGAAAAAAATCTATTTTGAATTTCCCGCTTTCGCGAGTTTTCGGGGGCATCCACCAGGAGGCGCCAAAACCGTGCCATTTTATTTGTACGTACTTGACATTCTTCTCCTAGAGTATATATGTTCCTTGTCCCCGCCAGTCAAAAACTAGATCTCGGGCGGAGCGCACGCTCTCACGCGCGCTGGCCCGATAGCGTTACTTCGCCGTTCCTATGTTTCTTTGTCTTTTCTGTTTTATTGTTTTAATTATTAACAGTGTGTTGCGTTAGCTCAGTAAACTTTATTATAGTGTAGAAACGGACTTTTATTACAACCTACACCTATAAAATGGCAGCCTAACATGGGACAGAACGTAAAAGGGATTTTAATAAAGAATAACATTCGATGGTGTTCGAGCGAGCGTACACACAACAATAACACACAGTGAGTGATAGTTTAAAATCTTGTGGACAGTGAGACAGTTTTTAACCGTAATGTTGAAAGAGTGAGTGTGACTGTTTTATCGTAGCGTGGTGTCGTGTTTGGTCGTATCGTGCGCAGTAATTAGGTTTTGTTTCGGGTACCGAACCTAGGTTACCTGAACCTAGATTACTAGTACGACGGACACAAGTAGGTATCTACTTACACACGTACGAACATTGTGTACTACTGTGTTTTGTGTAATAAACTGTAACGGGTGAACTATGTAACGAACAAAGGGACGCTATTTTCTTTTATGACTCAATTTATATTTTGAGAATAAGTGCGACTATTTTATTTTGACCTTTCTTGAACAGTCTCGTGTTTGTCAGTTTTGAGTTACATAAAACTTAATACCTATAGAGTGTGTCTAGAATACCTACCTAAAGTGTGTCTAGAATAGGTATTTTCGTGACCAGTTACTGGAAAGTGATAAATAGTCATACCTACAAGATGGTGCTTACGAGATCGCGTGCCGCGAGCCCGGCTGCTGCCGGCGACTCGTCTTTGGATGCGGCAGCTCGGCCTTCAGCGCTCGCGCCGGAGTCAGCTCCGCGCAGCGCTGGCGCTGGCGCTGACGCCGCGCAGCCAGCCAGTACTTACCTGCAGTCAGAGCCTGCAGCCGCAGCAGCGCCGGTCACGATGACGACGGGCCAACTCTTGCTGATGATAAACAGGTTGAGTCGCAGCGAATCAGTAAGTGCACCTACTTATTCTGGCAATTTTGCGAAATGTACGGCACGTTTCGACGGGGAAAAGTCGAGCAATGTAGAAGCTTTTATCGACGCCGTTGAAACTTATAAGGAGTGTGTAAAAATTGACGACCAGAACGCCTTAAGTGGGTTAACGATGTTGCTAACGGGGATGGCCGCTACATGGTGGCAAGGCGTCAAGGACACTACCTTGACGTGGCAAGCTGCGATAGATGCCCTGAAGCAGACTTTTGGGCCCAGATTACCCCCGCATCGATTATACCGAAATATTTTTGAACGAGAGCAGCGAGCGGATGAAACTACTGACTTATTTGTATGCCGCATCCGAGCGCTGTTCGCTCAGCCCCCGCCGCAGTCGCTCACGGAGACCGTGCAACTCGATATGATGTACGGATTGCTACACCGACGGCTTCGCGAGAGGGTACCTCGTTCGAGTTTTGATAGCTTTGCTGGCCTTTTGACGGAAGCGCGACGCACCGAGGATTTCTTTGATGAGATCAAGCCCCGGGCCGCTGTTGACAGCAAACCTGTGCTGCCTTCGACGAGTTCAGTTCCGCGACCACCTGCTGCGCCTACAACACCTGCTGCTGTACCTGCTGCGCATAGAACACGGCCGCTGTGCCATTATTGCAAGCAGTATGGACATCTCAAAGAGAACTGCCAGCGACTGAAACCAAAGAAGGAGAGCCCAGCAGAGGGAGAGGCACGAGCGTCTCCGCCGATAACGTGTTTTGGATGCGGAGCGCCTGGCGTCATACGATCCAACTGCCCGACGTGCAAGGAGAAGAAACCGGTCGTATCTGCAGTGACGTCATTTCAATCAGTGTCCGCGAGTTCCGTTGATATAGATTCGCGTGTGCGCCCAGTGCTAAACGTAGAAATATATGGTGAGGTAGGGAATGTTCTTATCGACACCGGTGCTAAGCACTGTATAGGTAGTGTTAGCTTAAGGACCCTTTTGGAAATAAAATATTTTCTTGCATTTTCGTGATCTTTTCGTGTGAAAAGATCACGAAATACGAGATAACGATAAAGAACTCCGTGAGGAGGTACCAGTGGAAGTGCTTACCTTCGCAGCTAGCGTCAGTCAACATATGTCGGGAAATGCTGCGGCTTCAAAACTTATAAAAGATGCAACTTCTACACCAACAAGAGCCAAACGGTACAGAAAAGCAATAAATACTGATCAGGAGCCAAAAATAAAGAAGCACACACCTGAAGAAGCTTTGCGCATCTTTATAGAAGGTGGCTTTACAAGGAAGCAGTGGAAGTTACTGCATGATGCAACTAAGGGTATATTCCCTTGTTATACTCTTATTAGAGAAGTAAAAAAACTCTGTTATCCAAAACCAGAGGCAGTTCGAGTTACGGAAACTTGTGTGGAAGTTGTGCTCCAAGACTTACTGGATCACACAGCTAAAAGACTCTGTCTTTATCTTGAGGATGTACTCCAAAACTGTACAATAGAAGAATTGGAAAATCTGGAGCTCATTTCAAAATGGGGATGTGATGGCTCTCATCAAACTGCCTACCAACAAAAGTTTTTAGACAGCTCTCATGATGACTCAAACATTTTTCAAAGTTCATTGGTTCCCTTGAGATTACAATCACGAGTTGGAGAAAAAATTAAGATTTTATGGCAAAATCCAACACCGTCATCTACTCGTTTTTGTCGACCAATTCGCAATCGATTTCTTCACGAAACAATAGATATAACAAATGATGAAATAAACTATATAGAAGACCAAATAAATCATTTGTTAAAGACTGAATTAGAAAATTATAACAGAGCCACTTTTGTGCGACATACATTGCTCCCAACCATGGTTGATGCGAAAGTTTGTAACGCAGCTACTGGCACATCATCTACTATGAGATGTTACATATGTGGCAAAACGTCCAAAGCCTTCAATGACTTTGAAAATTTAAATGTGGAGGATCCTCAATCCTTAAAATTCGGATTGTCAATTCTTCACGCAAGAATCCGTTTCTTTGAAACGATTTTACATATAGCCTACAAACTTCCTCTGCAAAAATGGCAAGCTCGAACTGTAGAAGAAAAAACTGTGGTCAAGAAAACAAAAGCAAATATACAAAAGAAATACAGAGAAAAGACTGGCCTTGTTATAGATATGCCGAAACCTGGTTTCGGCAATTCCAATTCAAGCAACACGTCTAGAAGATTCTTCGACGATCCTGATCTAGCTGCTGAAATCACTGGCATAAATAAAGAGTTCATAATTAAACTTAAGGTGATTCTGGAAGCAATGTCATCTGGACTCAAAATTAATGCAGAGAAGTTCGGAAAATACTGCAAAGATACTGCAAAAATGTATGTCGAACTGTACGGTTGGCATCCAATGACGCCGACTCTTCACAAAATCCTAGTGCACGGTACAACTATGATCAAATATGCCATCCTGCCTATCGGGCAGTTATCCGAAGAGGCCGCAGAAGCCCGCAATAAGCACTATCGTTCAAAATTATACCCGAAAATTTTCGAGGATTCAATGTAACCACGATATCCTCAACAGGCTGCTTCTCACATCAGATCCATACATAAGTTGTGTACGGAAACGTAAACCGAGCAAAAGCCAGCCTTTCATGAGTGAAACAATAGAGTTGTTGGAGGCAGAAGAACTGGACACTGAAGTAGACCAATCATCGAGACATGTACTCAGATGATTCAGAATAAGATCCATCAGATTTAAATAATTTGTGTATTTTTATTTTTAGTCATGTTCATAAAAATATACGATTTTCTGTATTCACTTACGTCTTTTTATTGATTTCCAATAAAATAAAAGTGCTAATTAATTTTGTCCGGTTTAAAAAGCAAAATGCTCGTTAGTGCGTCGCCAGAAACTTGCTAATAACCAAGTCATTTTTTTAGTGGTAACGATCATCAAGCAGCGATACTTGTTTGTGATGGAACGTACATTTATGCCCAAAAAAGTTCAAATTTCCTATTTCAAAAAGAATCATATAGTTTGCATAAATATCGCAACCTTCTTAAACCTTTTTTGATAGTGTGTACCGATGGCTACATACTCGACGTGTTCGGACCCTACAAAGCTACGACGTCGGATGTCACTATCATTAGTCAGCTAATGCGTGAAGAATCTCCACTACATGGTTTTTTACTACCTGATGACGTGTTCATATTGGATCGTGGTTTCCGGGATGCAATCCAAGCTATCGAAGAATGCGGTTATATTCCACATATGCCACCAACAAGGCAAAGACGAGAACAATTGACAACAATCGATGGCAATAAATCGAGATTAATTGCAATGGTTCGATGGGACGTCGAGACTAGAGTTGCCGCGAATAGTGGTTATAGCGAATAGTCGAATACCGATTAATCGCCATTCACTTTGGCGAATAGTCGAATAACTCGACATCACTATTCGACATAAAAAACACATTAAAAATATTTCTAATTTCTTCTAAGGTTGTGAGAAAAGAAAACAATAATGTTAAAGAAATCTGTTTCGTGTTATACATATTTACATATATGTAGTAAATTTAATTTCCCACTTTTAAATGCTGGCAACCCTTTTCATAGTTTACGGGGAATACCCCGTTTTGTATAACCCTGCGTTTATTATTATAGAGGATTTCCCGCTCAATCAATACGCTTGTGTTTTGGATAGGCGGCACGCATTTGTAATTTGATTTTAGACATCGGTTGTCGTTTTTTTATTTCTATACTTATTTTAATATTGCTATTGAATTAAAGACTTGATGAATACTTAATTAGTTAAAGTGTTACTTAAAAAGAAGAACAATCATGCCTAACCCAGGAAAAAAATCTCATGCTTGGCTACATTTTGAAGAGGAAGAGAACAGTGCAAAATGTGTTTTGTGTGGTGTAAAAATAAGTAGAGCAGCAAAAAAGGAACAACGGCTTTGCAGAATCATTTGAAATTCAAACACCCAGGTTAGTTTTTTTTTACTTATATTATTTTACCGTTACTAAGTAATAATAGAATTTAGTAAGAATATAATATTTGTTTCAAAAGTTATTTTCATTTATGAAGTATATTATATTGTACTATTGTGAGTATTTGTGAGTTTTGTAGCACATTATTTAAATAATTGCATTGCCGCTACCTACGTTCCTGATTAAGGGTTCTTTTCTTTGTTCGCAGATGAGTATTGTAAAATTTATGGAAGCTCAAGTAGTCACGCTCAACATAATGCTCCCGCAGAGTCATCTTCAAGTACCTCCTCGTCCACCCAGTTGCCCAGTTAGCCTTTGGTGCAACAGTCACTGCAACAACTACTTGAAAAAAAAAGCTCTGGGACATCAACGATAGCCGAGCAAAAAGATATCACTACTTGATTGGTGAAATGATTGCTGTTGACAACGAGCCACTTTCCATCGTCGATCATCATGTGGGCTTTAAACGTGTTATTAATAATGCTTTGCCGCAATATACCATTCCTGGCAGGACATATTTCACCGAGAAAATAATTTCAGACATGTATGAGAGAGTGGTTAACAAACTAAAAAACGAGTTAGAAAGGGCTGAAGCTATAGCATTCACTAGCGATCTTTGGACTTCTTATGTAAATAATGCTGCATTTCTGAGTTTCACAGGACACTGGATATCAGAAAACTTTAAACTGAATCATGCTGTTCTAAACATGGCACATTTTCCTGAATCACACACATCAGAAAATATCAAAAGAGAACTGTTACAGTGTGTAACGAAATGGGACATACCCATCACTAAAATTCAAGCGATTGTTCACGATAATGGGGCGAATATGGTTAAAGGAGTTAAGAAAACTCTACTTCCTTCAGAGCGTTGCTTCATACATACTCTTCAGCTGGTGATAAATAATGCATTAGATAACAGTTCTCCAATAAAAGAAATTCTTACTAGTGCCCGCCGCATAGTGACACGTTTTAATCATTCAGGATATACAAAACTTGAAAGTATTCAATCTGAGCTCAGACTCCCTAAGCATAAACTGATTCAAGATATTCAAACTCGCTGGAACTCAACATATTACTTACTGGAGCGTCTATCTGAACAAAAAAGAACAATTTCGGTGTATATATCAGAATCAAGCAGCGTGAATTTTGAAAATTTGACCAGTGATCAGTGGGAGGTTATAGAACATCTGTTAAAGCTCTTAAAACCTTTCGAAGAGAGAACAAAAATCACGAGTTCCACATATGCACCTATATCAGATGTGATACCTAGCACTGTTTCATTAAGCAGATACCTAATGAAAGATGCGCTGATTCAACAAACTGCACACG
This sequence comes from Eugnorisma glareosa, assembly GCA_947578425.1. Taxonomy (NCBI): domain Eukaryota; kingdom Metazoa; phylum Arthropoda; class Insecta; order Lepidoptera; family Noctuidae; genus Eugnorisma; species Eugnorisma glareosa. The sequence continues at coordinate 8,209,895 of OX387967.1, read as the reverse complement.
TTGATGATTTTAGAAAGGCGTTGATAGAAAATATGGAAGCCCGTTTTAACTTGGACGATCTATGCTTTAGGAAGACATATTACTTGTCGACATTTTTAGACCCCCGCTACAAGAACTTTTACTTTGACGCTACCCAAGTTGAACGGATCCTTTAGATGACGAAAATGATGATTCGGATCCAGAAACGGCATCCAAAAGGTCTCGTTTAGACAATGAAAGTGAGCAGATCGATTCGGAAACTCATAAACTATTTTGGGCATGTTTTGAAGAATCATCTATAGAGCAACCTACTGAAGAGCAACCCAAGAATGCCACTGCTGAAGAAATCGCCAACTACATCGCATTACCAAAGGCTGACAGAAAAATAAACCTATATGAATGGTGGACTTTGAGTACCAATAAGAATAGATTTCCTATTTTAAGTAAGCTTGCTAAACGATACTTAATCACACCAGCAAGCTCTGTTTATTCAGAAAGACTATTTTCCGAGGCAGGTTTAATTTACGAGGAAAAACGAAACCGACTTGCTCCCGAAAGTGCAGAAAAAAATGTTTTTTTGCACCACAATCTGCCTATGTTGGATTTTAAATATTAATTAAAAAGCCTAACTAATTTAATTTCATGAATATGATAGGCACACATATATAGACAGACTGCTAGTCCAAAGCCTAGAAAAGTGTGATGGGAAACTTGGAATAACTTGAAGAATTCCCGGTGTCGAGAAGTCAGGTGGTAATGTAGCTGTATCTTTGCCGTTTCTAAACATCGTGTAGGTAATAAAACAAACGCAATTTCTGAGGTTAGTTAGTTTAGATAGAAAGATAATGCATTTAGGTATTTATAAAGTGCCAAAATACTAGATAATTTATTATTTATTTTACTCTCACCGTGTCGTAAACAGAGAAGCTTTATGCAGGTACATCACTGTGTACCTAAATGGCCACGCGGCGGCCGGAGTGTCGTCGCGTCTGCAGCGAAGGCCTACGCTCCGTGGCTCAGTTTTTGATGTCATTGGTTATTATTTTTTAATTTAGCGGCTACCTAAACATGTAAGTACCTACCTACACTGCTTATGTACACCGATAACGTCACGTGGCGGCCGGCCTGTGTGGTCGGGCGCGGGCGCCGCTTACTCTGCTTACCCACCCATTGTAATGAGACATAACGGCGTCACGCGGCTACCAGTTGATAGGTCAAAAGCGCGCGCGTGGGAATTTCATACTTACAGCTGTTGTGTTATTGTGATAAAATTAAATGAGTTTAAAAAAAAAGTTTCTTTGGGAAAGTTGTTTGTTATCATGAGTAGAATCACGTGTTTAAGTATCGGTCACTAATTACCAGTTGTCGGAGCTGATATTAACGAGCAGCTCGTTAATATCAGCTCCGACAATTGGCGACCGTAAGACAGAACCTCAAGAAGAAATTATTATTTACAAAGTGGAAGTGCACGGAGCGGCCATTTTTCTTGAAGCTTGGGTGAGCTATTCGCTGGTGACGCTGACGCGTGCATGGCATGCACAATACGCTAGAAGAAGGACGTTCCCAGGGGAGTTTGGCTTATTATTCCTTTCTATCCAACTATTTCCTTTCTTAGGTATCAACTGTGCGAACGGTGTGTGATTTTTTCGTCGTGCGCCGGCTAGTGCCCATGCTTATAGTACACGCGCTCATGTGCATTTTTCTTTGTTTTCACAAGTGTTAGTGTTGGTCAATGGTTTTCTTTTCACAACGTACACGTGTTTCGCATCCTTATTCATGTGCTTAAATTGCGTTGCAAGCTAATTGCATTTCAATTAAATATTTTATAATTAGGTACCATCATAAAGTAAATGGTAAACTCATTACATTATTTTTTAATCGTAAACTAAAGCTTTAAAATCACTCGTTACTTATAACCTAAATCCGCAAAATATCTTCTTGTAGCGTCAAGTTTCTTACATATTCCTAATAAACGTTTCCAGCGATCGGTTGCCGCGTGGTGCGCACGCGGTCGGGCTGGAGCTGAGCTGTGTGCTGCCGAGCTCGACGTGGTTGGCGTGCCCGCAGCCCGGTGACTATTCAGACTTGGTGTAGCGTGTGTCATCTTTAAGTCTTCGTGTTGGACGGACCATCAAGCCTCTTTAAACGGGTTTGATTGCATAAGTTACTTTACTTAACTTCTTTATTTGTTCCAACATTTTTATTTTTTCTGCAAAATGTCAGATCCTAAACTGCAGCAGGGCTCTGAGAGGAGAGAAGAGATACGCATTGATATGAAAGATTTAATAAAACAGAGAGGTACGTTTAAAATGCGTTTAACAAAATTCAAAGATCATATTGCTATGTTAAATCAAACTAGTTCAAGTGAGATAACTAAAAAACAAATTAAAGAACTAGGATTACGTTTAGGTAGATTACAAGCTCTTTTATCAGAATTTGATGCAATTCAAACACAAATTGAAATGCTGTCAACAAAGACAGAGGAACAAATTGATGAAAGAGATATCGTAGAATCTCAATTTTATTCTCTCATCTCAGCTGCCCAAGAAATTATTGATTCTCATTCTAGTGGTGAAGAGTTTAGTGTCGTAGGTGCAAAAACAATTTGTTCAAATCATGACAGTTGCAATAATTTAAATAACATTAAATTACCAACAATAAAACTTCCATCCTTTGACGGAAACTACCTCAAATGGTTGGAGTTTAGAGACACCTTCGATTCTATTATCCATTCGAATGAGTCCATTCCTGAGATTAATAAATTTCACTATCTACGTTCCTCTTTAGAAGGGGCTGCCGTTGTCGTTATAAGGTCAATAGAGTTTACCTCTCAGAATTACAAGGTCGCTTGGGACCTACTATGTGAACGTTACGATAACAAAAAGATCCTGATTAATAACCATTTAAAAGCACTATTTAACATAGATAGTTTAACACGGGAATCTCATAAAGCCCTTCGCTTTGTTGTTGATCAGGTTAATAAAAACTTGAGAGCCCTTAATTCGTTAGGCTTGCCGACTGATTATTGGGATATATTAATCATTTATTTCGGTACCATTAAATTGGATCCCACTACTTTAAGAAAGTGGGAAGAATATAGGAACAGGTTACCGGAATTACCTTCTTTATTGGAATTCCTAAAATTTTTACGTGACCGAGCAGTCGTACTTGAAACGATGCAAGCTACTAAAAATGATAAACCTGATTCTAATAATAAAGCCCATTCTAAAACAATAAAGGCCTGTGCTACTTCAGCTGGCCACAAACCTTCTAAAGGTCCTGTTGGTCCGGTATGTCATGAAGTTCATCGGATAACAGAGTGCATTAAATTCCAAGAAATGAGTCTAAATAGTAAATTGAGTGAAGTCTTAAAGTTACAACTTTGCTCAAATTGTTTGCGTAGGGGTCATAAGACTGAGCAATGTCGCCTCGGCACCTGTCAAATCTGTAAACAAAAACATAATACGCTATTACACAAAGGCACAGAATCTAATAATGCATTAGTTACACAGTCTGAGAATAAAGATACAACTAGTGTGCCGTCAATCGCTAGTGCTGTATCCTCTTGCTCCGTCTTTATGAGGAAACAAGTTCTTCTCTGCACTGCTTTAGTAAAACTAACTAATAAGAAAAATAATAAGACTTACCTTGCCCGGGCTCTCCTGGATGGCCGGTAGTCAATCCAGCTTCATATCTGAAAACATTAAAAATAAATTAGGTTTAACTTCTATTAGTTCACGACCTATGTCGATTAGTGGAGTTAATAACATTCAATTTAATATAACAGATTGTTGTGAACTTACCTTTAATTCATTAATAAGTTCTTACAGCACAGATATTAAGTGTTTGGTTATACCTGAAATTATAGGTAATTTACCTAATAATAATATAAATCCTTTGGAATTAAACATACCTGGGAATATTCAACTCGCTGATCCCGAATTTCATTGTTCTTCTCAAGTTGATCTACTGATTGGCGCTGATATCTTTTTTGATATTATTACTTCAAAGAAAATAAGATTAGGTGATAACAAACCTATACTCCAGAGCTCTAAACTAGGTTGGTTAGTAGCTGGGCCAATAGGGATTTCAGATCATAATGAACAAAAGAACTTATATTGTAATTTCACTAAGGAAATAAATAAAAACCTTACCATGTTCTGGGAACTTGAAGAACTTCCATCTGCAAGTGCTTCTTACGAGATTTAATGTCAAAATGCCGTTTTGTGAATCACCAGAAACATCACTGGGCGATTCCTATAACATGGCCTCAAAACGTTTTCAGAGTCTTGAAAGAAAGTTTATTAAAAATCCTACACTTAAAAAACAATATTGTGAGTTTATTGACGAATATGAAAAGTTAGGACACTTGAGTAAAGTTGATAAACCAGTCTTTGGGTATTTTATGCCACATCACGCTATATTTCGGGAAAAAAGCGAGACAACAAAGGTCAGAGTAGTTTTCGATTGTAGTGCAAAATCTAGTACAGGAAAATCACTGAACGACATCCAGTATATAGGACCTGTAATTCAGGATGAATTAATAAATATCTTAATAAGATTCCGTCAACACAAATTTGTTTTGTCTGGGGACATAACAAAAATGTACCGACAAATTAGAATCGATCCCTCGCAGCGCCACCTGCAATTAATAGTTTGGCGTGATGATGTAGACAAACCCCTAAAAATATTACAGTTAAATACAGTTACGTATGGGACAGCGTCTGCCCCATTCTTGAGTACACGATGCTTGCTACAGTTAGCAAAAGAATGCGATGATAAAATCGTATCTGAAGTTATACAACATGATTTTTATTATGATGATTTTTTGAGCGGTGCTGATACGGAAAAAGAACTTTCCCATATTTATCAGTCAGTTAATAAAGTACTAGCAGCTGGCTGTTTTCCTATTCATAAATTTCGTACAAACTGTCCACAAATATTTGATGCTGATTGTACCTTGTCACACGCATTGGACTTGAACAAAGAATCAAGTGTATTAGGATTGTGGTGGTTTCCTGATAATGACCATTTACAGTTCTCAGAGAATTTAGATAAAACAGTTAATGACGTCACAAAACGTTCTATTTTGTCTAACACATGTAGAATATTCGATCCTTTAGGCATGCTAAGTGCGTGTACTATACAACTTAAAATCTTGTTACAAAAGCTGTGGGTTTTAAAATTAAGTTGGGATGAGTTGGTTCCACAGAATATTAAGAAAACTTGGGAAAGGTTTGTTTCCAATGCCCATATACTAGCTAACATTAGGGTACCTAGACACGTGTTATGTACTTCTCCATTGTTAATACAACTTCATTGTTTCGTAGATGCATCCCAAGAGGCTTACGGGGCTTGTGTTTATTTACGATCTGTAGACCGTTATAATAATGTACAAGTTGTCCTGTTATGTGCAAAGACACGTGTCGCACCACTGAAACCAACAACGATCCCGCGTCTTGAGCTGTGTGGAGCGTTGCTGGGCGCGCGGCTAGCTGCTAAGGTGACTCATTCTCTTCGTTGCACTATTGACCGTAAGATCTTTTGGGCCGATTCTACCGTCGTCTTGGGTTGGATTCGAACACAACCTAAATTACTCAAGGCATTTGTTTGCAACAGAGTCAACGAGATTCATGAGTTGACAACTAGGGAATCTTGGAGACATGTACCTACCACTTTGAATCCCGCTAATCTCGCTTCTCGAGGAGTGGATCCAGGTCAACTTCAGGGCTCAACAGTATGGTGGAATGGTCCAGATTTCCTGTTACAAAATGAAACAAACTGGCCTCATAATATAAATTCCATAGATTCTTCGAATTTACCTGAAACTAAAACGCCTACCAGCGATTGTATAACCATGACTAATGTTGCACAGTCACCGTTAGTTTCTTTTAATAATTATTCTAAAATAAATAGATTAAAGCGAGCTATAGCTTATGTCTTACGTTTCGTTAATAATTGTAGAAATCCTGAAAATAAAATAATAGGTCACTTAAAACTAGACGAAATAGAAAATTCATTTACTTACCTTATAAAACTGGCTCAAAGTCAAACTTACCTTTCAGAAATATCTTTGCTCAAACAAAGTAAAAATCTGAAACCTAAATCGTATCTTTTACAGTTGTCACCTTTCCTCGACGACAATGGAGTGCTCAGAGTAGGTGGTCGTCTTCAGAATGCTGCTTGTGAATTTGATAAAAAGCACCCGATCCTCCTGGACGGTAAGCACCATTTCACTCAGCTCTTAATGGAAGGCGAACACCTACGTCTGCTGCATGCCGGTCCTCAACTGCTACTTAGTTCCTTTCGTGAACAATTCTGGCCTGTAGGAGGCAGAATGTTAGCTCGAAGCATTGTTAGAAAGTGCGTTGTTTGCACTCGACTGCGAGGAAAAACTATGGAGCCGTTGATGGGCAATTTACCTGTAGATAGGGTCACGCCTTGCTATCCGTTTGAAGTATGTGGCGTGGATTTTGCTGGACCTTTCCTTATTTCTAGTAAGAAAGGGAAGGGTAACCGAATAACAAAATGTTATCTGAACGTTATAGTTTGTTTTTCTACTAAAAGTATTCATTTAGAGATCGTTAGTGATCTTAGCACTAACGCATTTATACTTAGCTTGCGTCGTTTTATTGCTAGGAGAGGTAGACCTCATACGATATATTGCGACAACGGCACAAATTTTGTTGGAGCAAATAATGAGTTAGGTAGGTTGCTAGTCGCTAGTGTAAATTCTATTTATAACTACACCAATGCTGAAGGCGTTAAATTTGTTTTCAACCCTCCATATTCTCCGACTTTTGGTGGAATCTGGGAGGCGGGCGTTAAGTCTGCCAAATTCCACCTCAAGCGGATAATGGGTAATGCTAGCCTCACGTACGAGGAATTGGACACATTGTTCGCACAAATTGAGGCCATCCTCAATTCCCGTCCCCTTTACCCTCTGTCTTCCGATCCTGCTGACTGTTCCCCATTGACTCCCGGCCACTTCCTTGTGGGGCGGCCCTTATCATCACTGCCGTCTCCACCCGTCACCTTAAAGGCTCCAGACAGATACAAGAGAATAGAAGAGCTGAGGCAACATTTTTGGAAGCGATGGCACACAGAATACCTAACTGAACTGCAGCAGCGAACGAAATGGCGCTTGAAAGATAGAACATTGAACGTGGGAGACTTGGTAGTACTGAAGGAGGAGAACTCGCCACCACTGAAGTGGAGACTCGGGCGAGTCCAACAGCTATTTCCAGGAGCGGATGGAGTCTGCAGAGTGGCCGACTTCCACACGACGAGAGGCGTCGTCCGACGTGCTCTCAACAGAGTCTGCCTCCTACCCACGCCAGAAGAGCTTGAAACCGAGACGTTTCAAGGGGGGGAGGATGAATACGCCGTGAACCGGCTTATACCGGCGCGCGAGCAGAGGGTAGCAGAGGGGCGCGCGGTGCCCCCGCCGCGGGCAGCGGGCAGCGGGCGGCGGGCGCGCCGCGCCGACACACCGCTACAAACTCCAACGCGAGACCACGTCTGTTTAAATTAATTACCCTTAAATGTATAAGTATTATGCAGAACGAATATTATAAGTATTAATTCACAAACCCCATGTTTGAATGAAGAAGACCCGACCACCTCAACACACACGAGCTGCTCGTTAATATCAGCTCCGACAATTGTGGAGCAAAATACTTCACGGGCTCCGAGACTAGAACCATGTACCGCGCCATGACATAAGACGTCTGACTCCGCCTCCCAGGAAAGCACGGGCGAGTCTATTTTTTGAGAAATCGTGACTTTAAAAGGAAGCAAATTAGCGCGGTGCATGGTGATAGGCTGGAAATCGGGGTTCGTGAAGTACACACATCAAAAGTGTCTAGGGATCAAGCATTTTTATGTGGATTTCTTGAGATTGAGATGTGGCTTTGTAATAAATTTATGATTTTATAAATTTATATGGATCCTTTTTGGTGCATTTCATAATTTGAATCAGGAACTGTGAATCAAATTCGAGTAAAAGATGAAAATCAGCTGTCAATATTTTCCCTATAAAAACATACAACGCATTGAAGACATTATTAGTGCTACTGTTTCCCTACTACTGATTAAAACCAACGTTATTATGGAGCGGCGACGTCATTTAAGCAGGGAAGAAATGCTCAGAGCCGTGGGAATGATAGAAGCTGGTTCCCGGCAACGTACTGTGGCTTTAGCTCTGAATACAAGTCAGAGTGTTATCAGTCGACTTTGGACACGTTACCGAAGCACTGGTACCGTGGCTGAGCGCCATGGAGGACGGTATCGCTGCACCACACGGAGACAAGACCGATACATTCAAATCTTAACTCGAAGAGCTCCAACAATAACCGCCATGATGTTAGCCGTGAGGCTTCATCACTCTTCAGGGAACTTAATTAGCGACCAAACAGTCAGAAACCGCTTGCATGAAGTGAACCTTCATTCCCGAAGACCGCTACGGGTACCACCTATAGCAATGCACAATCGTAGGATACGATATCAATGGGCTCTTGAACACAGAAATTGGGCAGAAGAACAATGGCGTTTCGTGTGCTTTTCTGATGAGTCTCGTTTTGGTATGAGACCGGATACAAGACGTATACGACACTGGAGAACCCCTGGACGCCAACAGCGATTAAAATCCTGCCAGGAAGTCCATCCTTATAGTGGTGGAACCATCATGGTATGGGCGGGTATTTGGATCGGCGGAAGAACTGAGTTGATTTGGATCAGGGGCAACCTCAACGCTCAAATTTATGCTGAGACGATTGTATCAGACGTCATCGTTCCTCTACAAGTGCAAATCGGTCCCTTATTTCAGTTAATGCATGATAATGCACGACCGCACACCGCAAGAGTTGTAAGACAGACTCTCGCCGCAGCTAACATCAATGTCCTGCCCTGGCCTGCTCAGTCGCCAGACTTGAATCCGATTGAGCATGCATGGGATATGCTACAGAGAAGAGCTCTGCCGAATATGGAGGGTATCCAGTCGCAAGAAGACCTTTTTTTGTTGTTGCAACGAACATGGGCGGCCATTCCACAGCGTGATTTGGATGAACTCATTTTGAGTATGCCAAACCGATGTTCTTGTGTTGTTAGTGTTCGCGGTAGAAACACGGATTATTAATTGTTTAAGTTACCCAATAAAATTTTAAAGAAAACTGTTATTTCAGTCTTTTTTTCTAACTTTTGTGTTAGTGGTTCAAATGTCAAAAATCCCTTTATTAGGAAAATGGCAAATTTCTTTATTAATGCAAAGGTGACTTGGTTTATCGTTACTGTGACAAACGAAAACACTTTATTTGATGAATCCTTAAAGAAAATTTTAATTAATATCAATCAGGAGAAAAGTTATTGCAAAAATATATGTTGATCCCTAGACACTTTTGATGTGTGTATATTTGTCGTTGCACCCGTGTAACGAGGAGGAGTGGCTCGGGCGCTGAATGCACTCGCCCCCGCACCACTTACCCCTTGCATACTATAAAACAGCCTGCACGATGTTAAGCAGAGAGTCTGTTCCCGTAGTCGCGCTCGAATTATCTCGTAATTAAGTTATAAGTTTAGTATAAACTCAGTCAGATTGACACAGAAAGTTATTACCTAGTGTTAAGAGAGTTGTAAAGTTGGTACAGAAGTACATAGTCGCCTGTAAAGACATGATGTAACTTGTGTGTCAGTAAATATAGCGTGTATAAAGTGTTTGTGCCAGTGTCTCATTTCTCGTATGTGCCCTGTACACCTCTCTGTGATCACACCTCGCCCCTCTCACCACCGTAGCACTCACCATCAGCCAGTAACGACCGTGATCGGGTCCGGCATATTGCTACACACCTACAGTCATCCAGGTTACGCTCCAGCATCGGGGAAGGGTAGATCCATAGTGGGTAAAAGGTGGCTGAAAAAGTAAAGTTGACGGAGCCGCCTCCCGTACAATTATTGTTCCTGTATACACGGCCGCCTTACTTTTTATCGTGGGCAAGACATCAGGGAGGAATAGATGCACCAGCAAGGTTTTTAGAGGATGTTACGATGGATATTGATGATGTTGAATAAAAAGATCTTTGTGCATTTTTGTAAGCAACGTTAGATCCGGCTCGAAGGACCAAAAAAAATGTGCACGCGAAGGGTACTAGCTGGCTAGTGGTTGTATCTCCATAGGTTATATTTTATAAAAAGGGGAAAGAACACAAGATTGAGAAAGCTGCTGGTCTCGCAACTAAGGAAAGAAAATTGACCAACCTTAGCACCACGGTGGGCAGGCCAGTTCAGGGCGTCGCTCCACGTGCCAACGCTGCTGCGACCTTGATGCGCTCTTCTCGGTCTTCTTGATGGTGAGGACGATGTGAGGGTCGTGCACGGCACGAAACAACCTCAAAGCGGTTTTAATCCAAAATTGTGGATACATGAAATGGAGCGGCACGGACGTCGTCTATCTGACCTCAGTACAAACCAAGCAGCGAAATCAAAAAATATAAAGTAAAAGCGGGTAGAATAAAAACTATACCTAAAATAAAGGAGCGCCAATGCAGTGGTCGCTTTATCTTTAGGTCCCGCAATGCAGGCAGTTCGCGAAGGTAATTCTCCCAAAGGATCATTACATTCTGGGGCGGCTTGTCATCCCAGTCCAGCTTGAGAACAAAGAGTTTTTGTAAGATTAGTTTCGCATAAAGAATAGTTGGACTGGGATGACAAGCCGCCCCAGAATGTAATGATCCTTTGGGAGAATTACCTTCGCGAACTGCCTGCATTGCGGGACCTAAAGATAAAGCGACCGCCTAATCCGATTGCCAGAAACCAAAGTGGTTTCACTGCCGGTTGTAGTCCTCGCGATTCACTAATACGAATCATCTGCTTATACCTTTTATATAATAATGTTCATTTCATTTACGCACAAGATTTACCGCCAATAGTTTGGGCGAATATAGATCAAACTCTGGAGATCCTTCGTTCCACAATGCTTCCCAGTCTTGTACACATTGATGAAATATTTTTCGGTGAATATGCGTTACTCACCCATGATTGGGTGTTACACGTAAGTAGGGTCAGTTTCGACTTTCCATTTCCTATGTGGCATAATAAAAGAATAGTCCGGAGTCGATTCAATCGAATGTTGCCCAGGAACGCTAAAGTTAGAAGCATTGATTTACTAGAGACACGCATTCACTGGATTTGGGTTGTCAGAATAATCCTTAAAAATCCAGTTCCAGCCATTGTATCAAATCCATCCCCATACCTTGAAGTTATACCACTAGCGAGTGAGCGTAGCTTACAGCGCATATCCTGCACCCCTCATCCATGCGCCAACTCTTAAGGGAGCACCGTACCGCACGTTTTGACGATGCGTAGCTGATTGTACTTTTGCCCACGTTCCTAGAACGGCATCGAAACGAGAGAAGATGTACTCGTACTAAGATCGGTAGTCAACTCGACATGAACAGCGCGAGTGACTAAGCACGCGAAAATGCATAGATATGCCTTAATAGAGCGAACGCCACGTTTACGTTGCGGGGTAATACCCGCGTAATCAACAGCCGTGCGTGTAAAAGCTTTAGCTTCCGTTACGCGGCACGTGGGTAAGTCCCCCATGAAGGGGTGCACGGCCTTGGGCTTAGCGCGGAAACAGAAATTGCATTTATGCACGATACGACGTACGACATTACGACAAGACAGTATCCAATAACTTTGCCGCAATATTGACATAAGAGCCACCGGACCAGTATGACAGTTGTGGCGATGATAGTGTGACACGATCAAATCGGTGATACGGTCTTTATGTGGAAGCAGCAACGGATGCCGTTGTTCATCGGTCAAATCAGCGTTACGGAGTCGACCGCAGACTCTCAATAAGCCCTCGCTATCGATAAAGGGAGAGAGACGTCTTAACGCGGTGCGACAATTTTTGTTTGATTTTAATCGTGCGATTTCGTCAGAAAAGTAAAATTCTTGTAACGCGGTAATTAGCATCCTTTCAGCAAAAATCATATCTGATGCGGTAATCGATTTAGATCGCGGCAGTTTACCTGAGAACTTGTAAACGTAGACAACGGAATGAAGTAGCACCGTCCACTTAGAAACGCGATGCGACAATGCAAGAAGTGGATGCGAGTCTACATCTACATCTACATCAGCTACAACCGGCAGTGAAACCACTTTGGTTTCCGGCAATCGTACATCAATGGCGCTAGTGTCGACAGAGGTAACAGGCCACGTATCGACGCTCTGTTGAAGCCATGATGGGCCACTGAACCACATCGGGTGCGACAACAACTGCTTAGGAGACAAACCTCGCGATAAGCAGTCGCTAGGGTTGTCGGTACCGGGAACGTGAAAGAAATGTTCCGCGGGATGGCTTCAACAGAGCGTCGTTCAAAAGCAATTGATATACGAAAATTCGTTTTTTATATTAATATTGTTTTTCTTAAAAAAAACCCATACTTCTGAGGAAAGCGACTCATCTCATAGGGTTAGTATTCATGGTCTTTAACATTCTCCCACTCGTTTCGTTAGTGGTTGCTGGTGGGTCACAGGTCCGAACAAAATGCCCGTTTACCTTTGGTATAGAGATAGTTTCGAGTCCCGGGAAAGGACATAGAATAGTTTTACTCCCGGAAATCTTCGCCAAAGGGGGTGAAATGGGTGGCGAAAGTTTGTATGAAGCTACGATATAAACGAGTTCCACGTGGACGGAGTCGCGGGCAGAAGCTAGTATCCGATAAATTCAACATATTGCTTAGTGCACAGATTACGAAATAGTACATAATATCTGCTTTCTCAAAATTCTTTTTTGTTTTCCATACAAATAACTTTGAATGCTCTGTCCCTACATATACACGCTGTGGTTTTGTAAACGTGGTGAATTTAACAGACATGTTGTCATAGCTGTAGATAGTGCGATTCTGTGCTCAGTAATAAACACCAATAATTTTTAATTACTGAAAATATTTTTTTTTTATTTAATTAAAATCATGCTCGCATTACTTCTGCCATGCATTTACTTATAAGCGAACAGCTGAGGCCGGGTCAATGACCTAGCAGCAGAGGTCTACGACTGAAGAAGCGATCCTATTCATACCTACCTCACAACCTAATTAATTTGATGACAGGTCAATGTTCGATTATCATTGAATTAAATCTTATAAATATGTTGGGATATTTTTTTACATACCTAACATAAAAAATGGGTATTTTTTTGCTAAATTTGTTCAGTTTCAATAATCTAGTATCTAACCTCTAAAAATTCACCACGTTTTCAAAACCACAGCGTGTATTACAAGAGAAGATAAAGGAACAGAGCCATCGCATCTTCCAACTTCGATTTTCATAGTAGAGCCTCTGCTAAGGTGGGAAATATTCCTGGGAATTATGGCATGACATTAAAATTGTGTTTTAAATTCAGGACGCCGGAGATATCGACAACGTAATTCAAACCCAGAAAACTAAGGCGGCAGCGCGGAAAGACACCGTGCAACCATACGTGCTCATACAAGGAACGCTGATAAACTTCTCCCAGATATACATCGTACTTGATGATGTCAAATACCACATGCAGTCAGCTGCAAAGGCGTTCGACTTATTCTTCAAGATATACCACGTCTTTCACGCTAAGTATCCCCAAGTGGCTGAGCACCTCCTCATAATCATTCAAAAAAAGTGTACCAAGTCCATACAGCGTATGATACAGTACCACCATATATAATCGATTTTTTAAACTTAGATGTGTTAAATTTGGTTTGTAATAGTAAGGTTGAGTTTTATAAAAGTTCGTCAAATGTATAAAGATGTACTGAGTTACCGAAATTTGAGCTGACATTTGGTCTTATGGACGTGTATAAAGCCCTGCCCGAATGTAATTGTAATTGTAAGTGCGTATGCACCGCCTAAAATGTATCTGCTTTGTTCTAAGGTTGACAGTTAGAGAATACTTTGTGGTGTCAATTTTGTACGAAAAAAGTAAAATAAATCTATAAAATGCTGTGTACCGAGTGCAAAGCGGATGTTGGTAATTTTAAAAAAAAATATATATATATATGTTATAGTCAAAGTCCGATACACAGTCTCTTCGCGGAAGGACTGGTTTATCCTAGGTTTGGCCAAAGCCATCAGGCAATCCCCGAAATACATTTCAATTTCGCCCTTTGCCTGAAGTATTTTTAGTCAAACCTCCTCCTAACTTTTCAGTCAAACGTCGAAAGTAAATTATTCTGTTTCGGTTTTGGCCTAGTCAATCCTAGAAGCGACTGCAAAACTCGGTCAAACGTTGATCTGAACATGTTTAAACAGGTTCATAATGTCTCTCGCGGTGTTCCGACCGATTGTTTTGTCATTTCATGTTCGTTCATTGAGCGTGCGGGCGTGTAATTGTGTAAAATTGAAGATGAGTGAATCAAACGGTGTTGTTGTTACTAAAAACGTGGATAAAGAAGCTTTAAAAGTAAAGTTTAAAGAGAAAATTTCTAATTTGAATAAAAATAAGTGTTCATTTCACATAAAAAACAAACAGTTGTATGAGCAGATTATCAGTGAGGTAGAATCCGCTAAAGTAGCTGAAAAGAAAACGTCTTTGCAGTATCGCCGTCTCAAACGCTACGACGTTGTTTGTTTTGGGGACGAAAAAAATTGATTAAGCCATTGTCAGATACAAAAAATATACAATACTACGTTACGGATGACGAGTTATTCGATGTGATTGAATGTGCTCATCAGGAATGTGGTCATGGTAGAGATCTCACATTGAAAGCTTTAAATAAAAAGTATGCAAATGTCACAAAAGAGTGCGTAAACTATTACTTGGATTTATGTGAAACGTGTCACAAGAAAAAGAGTCAGCCTAAAAAGGGACTCGTCGTTAAACCGTTATTATTTAAAGAGACTCACGCACGGGGACAAGTGGAGACATGCAGACGTGTCCTGACCGTGATTACAAGTATATTTTAAACTACCAAGATCATTTGACAAAATTTGTGATTCTTCGTCCCCTACACACAAAAACAGCACAGGAAGTAGCGCACAATGTCCTTGATATATTTTGTACTATAGGTGCGCCTTCTGTGCTTCAATCAGACAACGGACGAGAATTCGCCAACCGTGTCGTAGAAGAGTTAAAAGTAATGTGGCCCGAATTGTCCATAGTGCATGGCAAACCACGTCATTCTCAAAGTCAGGGAAACGTGGAGCGTGCAAATCATCATGTACAGCAAATATTGTTCGCATGGATGGAAGATAATAAAACTAATCGTTGGAGTGAGGGCCTCCGATTCTGTCAACTGAAGAAAAATTGCGCATACCATCATGGCATAAAACAATCGCCATTTGAAGTGATGTTTGGTGAGTATATTAGGGCGCGTTCTGATGACCCGCGCCCGCTTCGCGCTCGCCCAGCGTATCAGCACCCGCGTTTAAGCCGCGTCTAAGCCCCTTTGTGTTGTATGTAATTTGAGTCTTATGACACTTCAATTAGATCTCAAATTGAATTTATCGAAGTCCACCCACGCCCGCCCCGCGCTTGACCCGCGCCTGTGCGCGGGTTGTGCGCGGGGCTGCCGCGGGGCGAGCGCGCGTACAGTACAACGCGTGTGCGGGTTCTGCGCGGGTACGATACGACGCGGGTCAAGAATCTGAACATGCCCTTACAGGGTGTAACGGGTAGCTAGCCGAAACTTACTATGAGAAAGTCCTTTCATTCATCCTTTCAACATGACCAAACCATCTAATAGTTTAACTGCGAAAATAGAATAAACTTAACATTTTATGAATTCTTTTTTTTTAGGACGAAAAGCTCATGTTGGAATTGAAACACTACCAGATTCAATAAAAAAGGTTCTTCAGACCGAGGAAGAGTTAGGAAACGCTATTAACTCGTCTGGTGAGAAGCAGAATAATACTGATGACACTAGTAAGTAGCAACAAAAACCGTTTCAAATTACTATATTTTTAAATGTCAGCTGAGAGTAGGCGTTCCTCGAACATAAATTACGCGACGCGAGCGCTGCGCAAACGGTACGCTTGCGTCGCGTTCTATGAGCGGCCGGCCGGCCCATAGTGCGTCAGTCAGGCAGCTGCAATGCAACGCGAAGTTTTTTTTAAATTATAAAATAGGCCCGCACTTGTCTGCCATCTCACCGTGGTAAGTGCACGCCAGTACAATTACCGGCGAATGCTATGTGGGGACACCCTCACTTATAATTGCTATTTACATGTGTAATCTGATTTAGCTAAATAGGTACTTAAGTATATGAATTTTAATATAAGATAGAAAAATATTTAGCTACTTCCACACGAGAAATGGCAAGTTATGCAGTTGTTAAGTGCACCGCCCGCCCGCCCCCAATTTAATGCAATGCAAGCGATACAATGCACTTGTACCACCACCGTTAACTTTTCTACACGTGTTTCGCCCCTAATAACGGTCTAACTGCTGCTGAGGATGCCCCGTGTAGGGGCGAAACACGTGTAGAGAAGTGAACGGTGGTGGTGGTGCAGGTGCATTGTATCGCTTTGTATTGTATTAAATTGCGGGCGGGCGGGCGGTGCACTTAACAAATTATGCATTTGTTAAGTGCACCGCCCGCCCGCCCGCAATTTAACTAACTAACTTGTAACTTTTCGTGTGGAAGTAGCTAAATATTTTTCTATTTTATATTATGATGGACTTCTGCAAAATAACGCCTGATTCCATTAATTACTTATATAAATTTTATTTTAGTACAAAGAAATGAGATGGAAATACCTGGACCGTCGTCGTCAACTGTGAAAGAAGATACTTCTGTCACAGAAAAAATAAGGATCACCATATTGACAAAGTCCCTGGATTGTTGCCACTAAGAAAGGAAATAAACTCTCCAACAGTTGAGATAACTTCTTCAGACATCGTTTGTTGTATTTGCCAAAAAGAGAGCTCCGGCGCACATACGTGCATTATTTGTAATCAGGTCGTGCATGTTATTTGCACTGACAGCACACTTGGCGCAGACTATGAAGGCTTCGGAAGTAAAGTTACATGCATACGTTGTGCGCAGACAGAAAATATAAAAAAAATAAAGAAAAGGCGATAGAAGGTCTTCAAGCTCAGGCTGATATTATGAAACAATTATCTGATCAAAAATTTCCGCCAATCGCGATTGAAAAAACTGTAACCTTACCTATTCCCAGCTTTGACAGAGCCGAAGGAGATGCTCGAAATGTTTTGGGTATCATACAAGATAAAACAGATGATGGTTTATACAGAGTAGGCACGAAACACGGGACAATAAACACACTTTTTTCGAGGAATCAAATAAAAGAATGCAAAGAAAAATTTCTTAAGATCGAAGATGTGCCTGATCGGCTGTCTCTTAGAGAAATCAGTGCAAAGGATTCAAAATTTGGTGGCCAAGGCTTTATAAAATGCCACTGCAATAAAAAATGCTCTTCAAAATTATGCAAATGTAAAAGATCTAATGTATTGTGCAATTCTAAATGTCATAATGCCTCACCATGCCAGAATAAAGATTAATTTTTCATTTTAATTACCTAAGAAATTATTAAAACAATTAACATTAACATTAATGCCTCACCATGTCAGAAAAATGATTAATTTGCCACTTTAATTACCTAAGAAATTATTAAAACAATTAACATTAAAGTTAATGCCTCACCATGTCAGAAAAATGATTAATTTTCCATTTTAATTACTTAAGAAATTATTAAAACAATAAACATCAAAATTTTAAAAATGTTATTTTTTTATACCTAATCTTACAAACTAACCTCCGTAAGTATATTCCAAAGCATTTATTTATTTATTTTATACTTTATTGCACATCGTACAAAAGGCGGGCCTAATGCCACACGGCATTCTCTCAAAGCATCTCAAATATAAAAGTGAAAATCACGTAAGCTGACCAATCAGGTGTCAGAACTGGCAGAGTTGCGGTTCTTAAGACTTGAAAGCTGCTTAAATGATAAAATGCTTCCAAATATACGAAGATAAGATACTTCATACCTATATCGGAATTTGACTCGTCAAACCCCGATTTAATAAAATTGTGTTTTGACGTTTGCCTGACCAAATTAGTCTCTCCCAGGTTTGACGAAAATTGTTTAGTCAAAGGGCGAAAATTTACATTTGTTTGGGCTTTGACTAAGTCATTCAGTCTGACCTGAGGATTGACCAGTCCAACCTAGGAGCGCCGGAGCTTCGGAGTTTGCCTATAACATATATATATAATAGAACTAATTCATAAAATAAAAAATAACTTTCATTGTCCTGTTGAAAATTGTCAGAGAATGTATGGTACAAAGTATCCTCTAAAAGATCATTTGACAATTTTTCACAAATTGTTTGATAATCGCCGACTTGACAGTAAGCCCTTGGAAAGTACATCGCATCCGGATTCTGCAATATGTAATAATATAGCTATAAATGAAACTCAAACACATGATACAATAAAGTTAATTAGTTCTACCAAACTTACATCTAACTGTACTAAAGACGGTGAGGATGTAATAACGCAATTTCAAAAAGACCTACACTTATCTGTTACACTTCTTATATCGAAATTGTACGGTAACTTAAACATACCAAGAAATCAAATACAAAACGTAATCGATATTTTCTTTAAAAATCTTGCTGATTCAGTAACTTACCTAAAAAACCAAATTCCAGTGTTTAAAAATATTGATAGTAATGACAAATGGCCAATGAAGAATTTAAGTATGTGCTTGGATATATTGAAAAACTGCTTTCAAGCAATTGAAACCGAACATAGACTCATAAATTTTTTTAATGCGAGTGGTAGAGACATCGATTTTTTTCTAATTGGTTTAACGAAAGTTCGTTAAACCAATTAGAAAAAAATCGGTGTCTCTAAGTCACCAAAAAGAGTAGATTCCAAAGTTATTATGTCTTTAAAGGATGAATACGTTCATTTGGTACCTTTGAGAAATAGTTTAAAGTTGTTTTTAGAATTACCACACGTCCTGCAGACCATACTAGATTATTAAAGATATCTTAGTAGCACCGAAAATTTATTGCGAAACGTTTTTAATAGAGTGGAAAGTTAAAGCCGAACATGAACATAGCTCAGATATTTCAATTCCTTATGACGATTTCGAAAACGGCAATCCATTAGGCAGTCATGCCTAATGCCTAACCATGTAAACATAACATTGCAACGCATACTCATCGCATTGCATAGCATTGCAACTATTGCACCGCAGTTTTCTAGTCGTCTGGAAAATATTTTCTTGACTCTGCTTTTTTATTCAAGCCACAGAGTAAAATTTAGTAATAAAGCTGATTTTCAACAGTTACTGAACGAATTGAATTTTTTGGAATGTGGTGTAGACATACATTCTAATAATGAGAAACTAAAAATAAAATTCTACTTGATTGCTTTATCAGGAGATAATTTAGGACTTAATTCAATTTTGGGTTACATGGAAAGTTATTCCGCCAGTTAGAAGAGTAGAATTTGTACTTAATAAACAAGAATGCCAAACAGCCATCTCAGAAAATGAAGAAAAAATTCGATCACGAGCTGATTATGATCATTGTCTAGCCAATAATATTGGCGTAAAAGAAGACTGTGTATGGAACAGTCTGGACAGCTTCCATGCTTGTGAAAATACCAGTGTAGATGTCATGCATGATTTATGTGAAGGAGTTCATAGATATAGTATGGCTTCAATAATACAATCATTTATAAACAGAAAGGTGTTTACGTTAGAACAATTAAATTCCAGAACTAAATATTTCACATATACTAGATCCGAGCATAATCACCCTCCACCCATAACTATGCAACATTTATGTAATGGAGTCATAATATTTTCGGTGTCGGAGATGTTATGCTTTGTGAGAAATTTCCGTTACTTTGTCGGTGACTTGGTTTACGAAACAGGCGAAGTGTGGAATTATCGTTGTATACAATTACGATGAATTACGATATATATGTTACGGCTAATACCCGAAGTGCGGCTACACCTAGTTTTAGCCGGTCAGAATTAGGTGTAGCCACTTACTCTTGGTTAAACCTAGTACGAGCCGATTGTTTTCGGGTAAAACTAGGTCTAGCCTTCATCATGCCGGCTACAACTAGGTCCAGCCATTCCCTGTTGGATAAAACTAGATGCAAACAAGTTGAAACAAGTAAGAGGCGCCTGGCTCACGCGAGACGCGTCGCGCTCGCGCGCCCCTGCCGCCCCGCCTCCCATACACCCGCGTTTGCCCTTGCGCTTTCAGTTTAGTACGCGTTGTGCCGTTGTACAAAACAGTCGTACTTTCTTGTTTTTGCGCACTCATACGTTCGAATACAGAATGGCTATGAATGAAGACCTACAGATTATGAAGTCAAGTTTTTTGGAACAGTTTCAGTGTTTATTAGCCACAAAACATGGTGAAAATCAAAGCTATATGAATGATGTGCAGTATTCCAAGTTTATAGAAGACGTTAAAGCTGCCAAAATATCCACGAAACGTTCTACGTTACAATATCGCCGTTTGAAGCTTCGATGTTTGTTGTATTGGCGACATCGAAAAATTAATTTCTCCTGTGTCGAGCACCGAAAATTCCGAAAATATCAAATATTTTGTCAAGAATGAAGACTTGTTTGATGTTCTTCATGAAATACATCTGTGTGTTGGGCACGGCGGAAGAAACAGAATGGTTGCAGAAGCTAAAACGAAGTATGCGAATATTACTCAGGAGGCGATTCTTTTGTATCTTCGTTTATGTAAGCCATGTCAAATGAAACAAAAATCTACCAAAAAAGGCCTTGTTGTAAAGCTTATTTTATCCAGCGAGCTAAACAGCCGTTGCCAAGTAGATTTGATAGACATGCAGACAAACCCAGATGGTGACTACAAGTTTATACTAGTTTATCAGGACCACCTCACGAAATTCGTACAACTTCATCCGTTACAAAGTGAGACTGCGGAAGAAGCAATATACAATATCAAAGAAATTACTTGATATATTTTGTATCTTTGGATCACCCTCAATACTTCAATCCGACGATGGCAGAGAGTTCGCGAATCGAGTTGTGGAAAGTTTGACGCAGATGTGGCCAGGTTTGAAGATTGTGCATGGGAAACCACGACACAGCCAGTCACAAGGTAGTGTTGAACGTGCCAATCAAGACATCGAAAAAATGCTTATGACTTGGATGGCTGACGAGAACTGCCAAAAATGGTCAGAAGGCTTACGATTTATTCAGCTAATGAAAAATAGAGCTTACCATCACGGAATTAAAAGATCGCCGTACCAGGCAATGTTCGGTTCTGATGTAAAGGTCGGGCTGAAATCATCTGATCTACCACCTGAAGTCCTTGCAAATATAGAAAGTGAGGAAGATCTTGAGAAAATTCTTAGAGAGTTAGTTGATGATGAGTGTGACGAAGCTACTAAAGAGAATGAGCCATCAAAAGAGAATGAGCCATCAACATCAGGAAGTTGCCAGAAATAAATCGAAATGTCATATTGCGGGCTCTGTGACCAGAATGAGGAGAAAAAATGTAAGCTGTGTGAAAAAAAAACAAAAAATTGACACTAACAGGAAAGGCGCACGGGAAGGTTTGGTAAAACAAGCTATAAAAATGACGGCTTCATCAAATGAAAAGTTTCCCCCATGTAAAGTCGGTGATATAGTCCGAGTAAAAATTCCTGACGTGGACAGAGGTAGAGGCGACTTTCCCAATGTGTTAATGGTTGTACTTGAATGTAACGACAAGGGGTTATACAAATTAGGAAACAAATACGGCACTATAACAGAACTATTTTCAAGAAATCAGTTCGCTGTGTGTGACTCAAAATTTTTAGATATTGACATGGTTTCACCCGAAAAGAAATCACTACGCCAAATAGCCAATGCACAATCGACCTCTGGTGGGCAAGGCTATAAAAGATGTCACTGCAAAACCAAATGTGGCAACAAAAAGTGTGTCTGCAAAGCTGCTGGTATTTTGTGCAACTCAAAATGTCACTCAAGTTTAAGTTGTTCTAATAAATAGTTTATGTTACTTTATAAAAGTGTGATTTATAATTATAATAACATTCTTTAAATTATAATATGCAACTACTTATTGTCTGTTGTTAAAAAAATGTTATTGATTGTTCCTATTATATTAAAAATTGTACTCCTAATAATTTGTGATAATTATTACAATGTGATTTATAAGAATAAAAAAACTCTCTACGTTTCTTTTTATTGGATGTTTTTTTAATATCTAAAAAAGCTCTGCTGATAGCATGCCGGCAACAACTATGTACAGCCAATCCCTGTTAGATAAAACTAAGACACGCGCTGCTGCTGCAGGCGCTGTGAGTCACACTCGCTAGTAGACCTGCAGTAGATCAGCAGCATCTGGCGCTCATAACCTGCAGAGGCGCGTGCCTCGCTATGCCCTCCACCCCGCGCCGCTGCTGCAGATGCTGTGAGTCATGAGTGTGACGCGGGGCGGAAGGCTTGGCGGGACACGCATCTAAGTTTTATCCAACAGGGATTGTCTGGACCTAGTTCTAGCCGGAATGATATCGGATAGACCTAGTTTTATCCAACAGGGCTGGCTGGCTGGACCTAGTTGTAGCCGGCATGATGAAGGCTAGACCTAGTTTTACCCGAAAACAATCGGCGTTTCAGGATTTAAAGCGACAGGGATTTGCCCTTATGATCCTAATGCTGTGCCTGAATACTTCTTCAGAATTTCTGATGCATCAATGGGAAATAATCAGAATAATGATGATTCGCAAGCAATTTATAATCATTCAGAATGTCACGAGGATTACTATCGTACCAAGAAGAGTGAATGGATTCGGTGCTTGCAGTGTTCTGGCTGGTTACATGAAGACTGTACAAGTTATGGAGAGAAATGCAACAGCTGCGGTACCAAAGAAAAAGGGAAAGGGAAGGGAAAAAGAAACTCTAAATGAGAGGTTTTGCTGGGGCACATAAGACGGATCTATCCTTGTAATGTGCCCCACCCTTTTTTTTTTTTTTTTTACCGATGGGAAATCATCAAATAACCCCTCCCGCTCTGGGCTGAGCAGGAGGGAGTGTCAGACTTTTACTGACTAAAACCCATCCATGTTCCTTCCTTTGCCCTTTGTGTTCCAGGGCCGCGGTATCTCTGATTTTCGAACAGTCCCGCAACCCTGGCAGGCGTCGGTCCTTACGGACCCCTCCCTGTTTGCTGACTCTCCTAGAGGCGCGCGTGGAACACGAACGCGCCGTCGACACGGCCTGTCGTCATAAGACGGACGGACGGCGAGCTAGCCCATAGCTCACCGTCCACAGGCACGCGCCTACGGTGGCCGGGGGCCACCAAGTGGCCCCCGACGCCCGGTGCGTCTCCCGCGGCGGCTGGGACGTGAGGTTCTCTCCCTCTCACGTTCCGCCACCTCCTTCGCTAGCATGACTGCTTCGCAGGAGGTGACGGCGTCCCATTCCGTCTCGCTCCGGACCATGGATTGAACCAAGGCCGGAAGCGAGAGGTCGCCGCCGCCGATCGCCGCTACGAGGACACGGCGGTGCTCCGCCCACGCGGGGCAGATCTCCACCGTGTGCTCCACCGTGTCCTCCGGTCGATCCTCACAATGGTAGCACCCGGGCGTTTCCTCCCGCCCGATTCGGTGCAGGAACCTCCCGAAACAACCGTGTCCGGTGAGGACCTGCGTCAGGCGGAAGGTGAGGGCGCCGTGGCGCCTCTCTAGCCACTCCTCAAAGAGGGGACTTATCGCCACTATTGTGGCGTGCCCTGCACGGGGTTGCGACAGTCGCTCTCTCCATGTCGCCATGAGATCGCGCCGGAGGTCTGTCCGCTGAGCGACAATTTGCTGCGGCAGGGGAGTTACCCCCCGGCGTAGTGCCTCCACGCGCCATTCGTGTAGGCGCGCGAGGACTCCCCCCCTAAGCCCCACCCCACCACCCTAAGTTAAGTTTCACAAAATTGTTGATCACAGTTATTTTTAATTATATTTTAGAAGTTTTTATAGTTTTTGTTATGCCAATTGAGTCAGAGGTTAAGATTGATTACTTTAATAAACATGTTCTGAACAAAAAATATTTTTATTTCGATTTTTCGAATAGTGGGGCACGTTTGCCTGGCTTACCCTATAGGTGGGTACACAAGTTCTGAAGTCTACTGGTATAATTTTTTTAGTAACATATTAGTTCTTTTTTAGGTCCATTTTTTTCTTGGATTTGCTTTATGTATCTTGATCAGTGTTGATTAGCAACTCAGGGCTGTAGCGTGTTTTTTTTTTCTATTGTTTTGCATATAAATTAGTTCCAAAAGTGTTACTTTATTTCTCAAAAATGATGGCAAACTAAGGAGGTGAAATTAAGTGAATTTCAAGTTACGGATTGTCAATAACTCGGTGAGTCAAGTTTGATTTCTTTATCACATGGCTAAAATTTATTGCGAGGGATACTTTATTGAGAAAATAATATATGTTTTGAAACTCAATTTTGCAGGGCTTAAAACCGTTTAGTCGACATTTGACAGATTCTACTTTTGACATCATAGTCTACTATTGACAGATTCTACATATGACAGATTCTACGTATGACAGATTCTACATATGACAGATTCTACGTATGACAGATTCTGTATTTGACAGATTTTGAAAAAGTGAGACAAGTAACGGACACCTTGTGGAATCAAAAATAATACTGCTAAATAGTAATCACTATATTTATTGATAAGCATAATTTGTTTTTATAACTAGTATTAAATGTTTGTATTATAGTACTAATATTTTTAGAAACAGTCACAATTACCAAATTAACGTTAAAATTATTTTTTTTGTTAACATAATTACGTATAAACAATCACAGTGAAAACAGTGGAAACGTTATTAATTAACAAGCAACAATCATTTTTATCACATTAATTATAATTAGTATTCTCTTTATTCATTCTAAAAAAATACAAATTAGTAACATAGTTATATCGGTATTTAAACAATCACATTAAAAAAAAAATGATTTTTATTTGTAAGTAAATAAAGATTAAAAATAAAAATTACAGGAGCAGTTGTATATAAATTATTTTCTTAAAAAAATCTTCGACCGATATTTCATCGCTTTGAAGTTTCTTGACAATTTTTCTGTATTTTTTATCAAAGTTAATGTCGCGGTACCGACGATTTTTTCGCACAGATTGGAAGAGGCTATTACGAAGCCTAATATTGCAGTGGTGGGCTTCTTTACGCAACTTTTGGATAAAATTGAACAGGCTTGGTCGCTTTGGGATTAGGACGTTAAGTCTGTGATGCCATCCTTCTAATGCATTGTTCGTTCGATGACGTTGGTTGGCACAACTTAAAATTGAAGGACTCAAACTGGACCATTGCCTCTTGTAATAATTACTGAACTCTTGCATTTTATCGGTATGAACAGATTCCATTTTGTCATCAATCAATCAATCATCAATCAATTGACGCCCCTCTGAAATGTACTGGGCTGGTAGTAAAGGTAGGATGGCAGCCATTCTTACAATTCGTCTTTCTTCACTAGTCCTATTTACTTTTATTTTTTTGGCTTTCTTCCACACAGCTTTTTGATAGTGATAGTAGCATCCACTTACATTTGATTCCGGGAAAACTGATCTTACAGCATTCATAATGCCTACTTCGTAGTCGCATTTGAAATAACGGATACTAAAACCCAAATTTTTAATTATTTCAAAAAGTCGAATGTATGTAGCTTGGGATTTATTCGGCAGTAACGCGTATAGCACAGGGACTATATTCGTTGAGTTTGTATCAGAATTTAGGTCTATGTGCAGAGTCAAAAGTTGGTAGAATGGCTTGGGAACACTTTTAAATGTACCATCACCGAAGCACAACCTTGCCCGGCGCAAAATTTTTTTGGCTAATTTAGTTATGAAGACCAGTATTTTCTCTTCTGTACCTTCTTCAGCAACTAGGAAATTCTCACCTAGGGCTTTGGGAATAAACACATCTTCAATTTTATTAAATGACAATCGTTCTGCGCTCAAATACTTTTTTCTTGCATTATAAAAGCTATCTTTTTTGTCGTGAAAGGTCGGGATTCTACTCGGTCCGTCGGTACTGTCAAAAATATGTTTAAAAATCATTTTAATCGGACCCAAGTTTTTACACACTTCCCTCTTCACCATGTTAGTTTTTATAAATAACTCGTTTCCGAGATGATCAGCCTGACACGTATGTGGAGATTTACGAAGAATTTTCATTAAATTAACATCCACTGTTATAGATGCACTGCACTCATTTCTCTTCACACAGCGCCAACACGTACTTTGATCTTTATTGACTCGTTTGATTTTGTTAAAACGGTATCCTTCGTACAAGATTGTGTTAAAACCTTTTTTATTTTTTTTCTACAACAAATTCCCTTTCTTCCGCCATATTATGAAAAAGACATACATAAAGGTAACAACACGTATCAAACTTTGAGAATTATCACAAAAACACCAAACTGAACTAAGTAGATTAGCCGTCATAGAAAGAGATCGAATAAAGTTACGAAAAGTTTAAAAAGTACCCACCATTTTTTAATAATCTTTTTTCTCTATTTGTTCTAGTAACACGGCAAAGGAAACTGCCTAAACAGCCCATTATGGGACTTTTAAAAATTGATTTTAAACATGTTAATGTACTGTATGTAAATTATACTGGATATAAATTATACATTTGCATTAGAAGTGAACACGGAACGATTTAGCGGATGTTATTGATTAGCTATCTGGTTTTGTTTAGGAGTGTTATTGGTTGATAATGCCGATTATGTAGTTTCCGTTTTTCTATGTGTAGTGAATACTTTATAAATTACCAATACAAATAATTATTTCCAATGATTGTTTATACGTAATTATGTTAAGAGGCCGGCGACCGATGCGTTTTTCATACAAACGTAATACCAAAATAACTTGTAAATCAAAAACATTCTTAAGGTACTGTCTCTTTATTCCGATCGAAATACAAAATATCTAGGTTCCCAATGAAATATTTTGAATGGACACTGATTTAAACAAGAGTTATGAGAAAAATAAGTTTTCTATAGAAATTTTAAATTCCTCATATCTCGTCTTTATATCATTGTCCTTTCAAAATATTTCATTGGGAACCTAGATATTTTGTATTCCAATCGGAATAAAGAGACAGTACCTTAAGAATGTTTTTGATTTACAAGTTATTTTGGTATTACGTTTGTATGAAAAACGCATCGGTCGCCGGCCTCTTAACAAAAAAATAATTTTAATTTTAATAATTTTGCCACAAGGTGTCCGTCACTTGTCTCACTTTTTCAAAATCTGTCAAATACAGAATCTGTCATACGTAGAATCTGTCATATGTAGAATCTGTCATATGTAGAATCTGTCATATGTAGAATCTGTCATATGTAGAATCTGTCATACATAGAATCTCTCATATGTAGAATCTGTCATATGTAGAATCTGTCATATGTAGAATCTGTCAATAGTAGACTATGATGTCAAAAGTAGAATCTGTCAAATGTCGACTAAACGCTTAAAACTAAGTGATATTTAAAGTAAAAATAAATTGCATTTTATCATGCGGGGCATACACTAAATCTAAATTTAGATAAAAACAGGATATTGGCTCTGTCTTTTACATTGATTGTGTATTGTAGTAAATATATTGCGTTTTAAAATGAGAAAATTAAACAAAATATGGGTTTGAAACTAGTTTTTTTCTGATTTATTTTTAGGTTATGTTTGATTTAGAATGGTGTCTACTCCTTATTATCCTAGGTTCCTATTATTTATTTATTAATGAACAAGAAGTACTGGATGGGCTGTAGTTAGAACTATTGTAGCACTTGTTATACCAGAATAGGGTTTTAAAGGTAATATGAGTACAAGTTTAAGAGGTTTGGTTCTATAATGGTTCGACTTAGATGCAAAAGTAGTGGCATTTTAGGGTTACGTTTTTCAATCGATAAAACCCTTCCATCAAAATTTATGTCATTTTCTGTTTTAATACTTTAAATGCCTTTTTTGATTAATTGATGTATTTTCATAATTGTTAATATTGTGATACATTGCAAATCAAATTGCTGAAATAAAATTATTCAGCTTAAAAATAACATGGTACAGTATGAATGTTTTTAACTGTTATAAATTCATCAATTTATACTATTAAGCCAAATTAACAAATAAATAAGGTATTACATCTTATACATCTATTTATAATATACATTACATTAGACAAGTATAGAGAGCCGGAATTCCGGGGGCACTGAATTCGAATGTGTTTGCCGTCTAGCGCTCCCAAGCAATGTGGGAAATTCGCGTTGTCTTTAAATCCCTCTGAGATTCTTTTCCATGATTCTTTGTTCGGGGCTGCCATTTCTGTAGGTGCTAGCACTTTCCATATAATTCCACATGTTTCTTTTATTAATTTAGATAACGTTTTTTTCGAAATTCTGTACTTATTCTGAAGGCGTTTATAACTTGTTCCAGAAGCGAGATATCTGGAAAATGACATTATTATTTAAAAAATATACTTTATCATATTTTTTTTTTTAATATAAATTTAGGCTCACGTTTTTTTGCAATCACACCTGATGGAAAGTTTTTTTTTAAATGGGATGTAAAACGAAGACTCCATCAAAGCGTTCGGATTTATTAATCTGTGTTGTTTTTTTTTTATTAAAATACATAATAATTAATATATGTATACGTACATAATATTATTATAATATTTAAATTAAAAGTTATCTCTTTGCTTCAGGACTTGAGTTAATGACAAAATGGAAATCTTTTAGGGATCAATTTCGTAAGGAGTTAAAGTTGCAGCAATGTTCAAAATCCGGTCAAGCTGCCACAAAACGACGAAAGTATATTCATTATGATGCATTACTTTTTTTAAAGAAACACACAGAACACGCTTCAACATCGTCAAACATGTTCAATGAGGACAGTCAAGATGTTTTTGAGGATGACGACAGTTCGGTTATTACCGCCCCTAATGTTACGGAACCATCCACGTCTAATAAAAAGAAAACATTAGTCTGTAGCGGCTCAGTAATGGCAATATGCTGAGTTGCATTCTTGACGAAATATGAGGGAGCGAGCGATCGGCTCGCCAGTCGCCTACGTACCACCGCCCTGCCTCGCCGCTTACCTAGTACGTAGTTAGTAATAACGAAGTATTGTGGATCCCAATTAAAAGACTTTTACTTTTCTGGAGTCCGACTATTTAATTATCTCACCGAACACAGAACACGCACAACACTGGTGACCCCCGACGATTTCAAGATTCCGTTTTTTGTGACAACCCAGTAGGCGACTCAATAAGCTTACGAGGCAGAGGCATAGACCGCGTGACCGCGTAAGACCGCGTGGTGCAAAGTGAAACGCAACGTGCTTAAGTAAGATAAAGCAACGCGTGTGTACCGTTTTTCAAAATGAACCCGAAGTGGTAATCGGGCCCCTCGGGACAGCTACGGCAGCAGACGTATCGATGGTTACAGTGCAAATGAGAGTTCCGGAATTTTGGAGAGAAATACCAAGATCAGGTCAGGTCAGGTGATCAGGTTCATCCAGTTCGAGGCAATGATGGCACCACAGAAACAAGGCGACACCCAGAAGTATGACATGGTGCTCGCGAAGTTACCCACGGACGTTTTACACCAAGTAACCGACATCATCGAAACACCGCCGGAAACAGGCAAATATGAAACGATCAAAAAGCGTTTATTATCAGTATATGAAGAAATTACAGATAAACAGTTTCACAGATTAATGCATGAGATGGACCTGGGAAAACAAAAACCGTCGCAATTGCTCAGGAAAATGACAACTTTAGCGAAGAAATGCAATCTGACGTAGGAACCACTAAAGAGACTGTGGCTAGACAAGCTAACACCAAATGTACACGGACTGCTGGCAATGAGCGAGGACACCAAGTTGGAGGATGTGGCTAGGAAGGCGGATAAAATATTAGAAACCTTAGGAAACGGCGAGGTCGCATCCATAACACCAAGCACGTCAACAAATGACGGTATAGCCAACCACTTGAAGGAATTAGCAATGGAAATGAAAGAGTTACGCGGAGAAATAAATGAGATCAGGAAGCAAAAGAGAAACACGGCAGGCAGCTCAGGAGGCGGACGATGGCAACAACGCTTTAGATCCAAAAGTCAGACGCGGCGCACACCAGAATCACCGGACTGGCTATGCAGACATCATTACCGCTACAGGAACAACGCACGGTCTTGTGAATCACCGTGTAACTGGACCAAGAAGCAGCAAAAGCCGGAAAACTAGACGCGGTGCAGTCAGCGTCGGTGGACGATTGTGCCGCGGGAAACCACCGACTATGTGTGAAAGACTCCAAAACGGGAATTGTGTATCTAGTGGACACGGGCGCTAACGTATCAGTGATACCAGTGAGTAAAGTGAAAACAAAACAAAAACAAGAGTGTTCGTATAAACTTTACGCAGCAAATAATTCAGAAATTAAAACCTATGGCGTAGTGACTATAGAATTAAACTTAGGCTTACGTAGAGGTTACAAATGGTCATTCATAGTTTGCGATGTGAAGCAGCCAATCATAGGGGCAGACTTTTTAAGGGCACACCAATTAGTCGTAGATTTACATAACAAAAGGTTGATTGACGGTCTCACCAATATAAGTAGAGAAGCAACTATAGTGAAATGTTCCGAATTTACCATATCTAGCATTCAAGTGATAACCCGTACAAGGATTTGCTCGAAAAGTTCACAGAAATAACTAAGCCCATTTCGTACAAAGAACCTCCTAGCCATAATACATACCATCACATAGAGACTTCAGGCCCTCCCGTATTTACCCGTGCTAGGCCATTGCCACCCCACAGATATAAAACGGCGCAAGAGGAATTTAGGTTAATGCAGGATTTAGGTATATGTAGGCCATCAAAGAGTCCTTGGGCGAGCGCGCTGCACGTCGTGCCTAAGAAGGATGGCCAGATCAGACCCTGTGGCGACTATCGTGCACTCAACGCGATCACGAAGCCGGACAGATACCCGATCCCAAGGCTACAGGATTTCACCTACGGACTAGCAGGTAAGAAAACCTTTGCACGCTTAGACATTAATAGGGCCTATCATAATATTTGCGTAGCACCGCAGGACGTGGAGTAAACAGCAATTATTACCCCATTCGGACTGTTCGAATTTCCTAGAATGTCATTCGGTTTGCGTAACGCAGCGCAAACATTTCAGAGGTTCATGAACAATACAGTGTTACAGGGATTAGAGTATCTAAACGGAGAACGGGAAGGGGAATGTTCATACCTATTCTTTTACATAGATGACGTAATCATTGCGAGTACTGACGCCGAACTACTTCGTAAACACCTAAGCCTTGTGTTTAGCAGATTCGAACAGTTTGGAATAACTATTAATCTGTCAAAATGTTGTTTTGGTAAGCCGGAAATAGAATTCTTAGGTTATAATGTTAGCCCGGAAGGAATAAAACCTTTGAAAGACAAAGTCGAGGCAATACAAGGTTACCCGCGGCCGGAAACCGTCGAACAGTTGCGACGATTTCTGGGAATGGTAAATTTTTACAGGCTACACATACAGCAGGCGGCTGAGCACCAGGCCGAGTTAAATAAGTTTTTGCATGGAGCCAAGAAAAAGGATAAGTCCAAAATAACATGGGACGATAGTAGGGTAAAATTGGGGCTGCCGTATCAACGCAGTTCTCGCTCCGCTCGAACTGCGTGATACAGCAGCCCAGTGTTGCCATGTGCACCGTAATTACGGTAAATACACCGTACTCAGCAAAAATTTACCACCTACCGTTGAAGCATGACAACGGTGACAATATCTACCGTAATCCGCAAAGGTCTCGAAATCAGAGCCGTAAAAAAATTAAAAACATTCTCTGTAAACAAATCGCACGTTTATGAACGCATCCATACGAATGAGTTGACTTGAAGGTCGGGCAGGTCGGGTTTATGTAATCTGTAGTCGGGTACTCCCCACAAGTCCCCACTCACTTCGTGTCGATATAATGCTAATAATTTGAGTGTGCGCATTAATACGTATTGTTTTATGTAATACGAAAAGAATTACATTTAGTTCGTTAATTGGTTTATAGTGTGTTTACTTGATTACTTCAGGTTCAATTCAAATACTTAACTAGTGAATTCTTGAGCTTTTACAGTCTTGAAGTTTATTTTTTCATAGCAAACTAAAACACAATGAGTGGAAGTGACTCTGATTCTCAGGTGGAAGTGCCAAAGAAAAAAAGAAAACAATACAAGCAGAAATTTCGAGAAGAATGGCTATTAAAACCAGAGTTTCGCGATTGGTTAAGGAAGGACAAGAAAGATGAGTATGTTGCGGTATGTAATATGTGTAATAACAGAACATTGTCGGCTGAAATCAGTGTCCTAACAAGACATAAGGAGACAGTTACGCACATAAATAACGCTAAAAAGTTTACTTCTTCCACCTCGAAAAAAACACAGCAATCTATTGTCAGTGCTTTTCAAAACACGCAAACACCATCTGAAAAAGATCTTATCAAAATTTCTACTCTGAAACTGGCTGCTTTCGTTGCAGAACACAGAATATCTTCAAACACTATGGACCATCTTACGGATATACTGCCTCAATTGTGTCCTGACTCTAAAATAGCTAAAAGTATAAAACTCAAAAGAACAAAAGTACAAGCAGTTATAAACAATTGTATAGGAGCATCCGAAAAGCAAAATTTAATAAAAGATTTAAAAGTGCAAATGTTTTCGATACTGATTGACGAAAGCACCGATATCAGTGTTACTAAAACTGTAGCCATTGTAGTGAGGTATTTTGATTCAAAACTGGGCCAAGTTATCAGTCGCTTTTGGGATTTGATCCAATTATTTGA
Organism: Eugnorisma glareosa; assembly: GCA_947578425.1. Lineage (NCBI taxonomy): Eukaryota > Metazoa > Arthropoda > Insecta > Lepidoptera > Noctuidae > Eugnorisma > Eugnorisma glareosa. Next base: position 8,177,051 of record OX387967.1, on the reverse strand, counting down.
GGAGGCAAATACGACAGATCATTCAGCTAATGCTGAAAAAATATTTAAAGTAGTCATCAAATCCTTCCAAAAGTATTCAATCCCTTTGGAAAACATGATTGGTTTTGGTTCAGATGGTGCAAACACTATGATGGGCTGCCATAATTATGTATCCAGCCGATTCCGACTCCTTTGCCCAGGCATCACCGTATTGAAGTGCATTTGCCATTCTTTGCATCTCTGTGCCAACGATGCTACTAAAGAACTTCCTTACACTTGTGAAAAGCTGGCCCGAAATGTATATAATTACTTTAAAAACAGCAACAAAAGGCAAAGTGAATTTGTGGAATTTCAACGATTTGCTGAAATAGATGTTCATCGAATTTTACGGCCTGCACAAACACGTTGGCTCTCACTAACTGCTGTTGTTGACAGAATATTGGAGCAGTGGGATGCATTGCGCCTCTACTTTGATACCAAATGGCTCTCAGACGCAGAATGCCAGGAACTTCATGCCCATCTCAACGACCCCGTGATGAAAGCATATTATTACTTCTTGGGATGGAAGTTGCCTAAATTCACCACAGTAAATAGTTACTTTCAAAGTGAATCTGTTGTTATTACGAAATTGAATCCAAAAATGACAGCTTTGTATAGAGAACTAATATCGCTTATTTTTCCCATTAGTTATATAAATTCAATGGCAATAGAAATGATTGATCCAACTCAAGAAAGTAATCACAAAGATTTAAAGGACATTTATCTGGGACTTGGAGTTCAAAAGCAGTTAGAACAGGTTGAAGAAGATCGAAAGGAAATATTCAGGCAAAAATGTAAACAATTTATAATCAGAGCCTGCACTGGCATCCGTAAAAGATATCCAATAAATGACGCAATTATGACATCTATATCAAACTTAGATCCAGAAAATTGTGTTTCTCAAGAAAGGCCAGAGAGCCTTGCGCATATTTTTACATTATTACCCAGACTGACTCCAAAGACGTTAAATGAACAGCAGGAACTCGATGACGAATGGCGCAGGCTGCTTATTCACTTACCAAGAGATTTAGACGCAAGTCAGCACCCTCCTGATAAATTTTGGCATCAGGTTGCACAAATAGGCGAAGAAAACAGAAAGGTTTTTAAACAGCTACCGAAATTCATGCTTGCATTGCTGTCATTGCCGCACTCCAATGCCGAGTGCGAACGTATATTCAGCAAGGTGAACGATATAAAAACAAAAAAACGTAACAAACTAATAACCCGCTCAATAAAAGGAAATCTCTTGACACAACAATCCATCAAAAGACACGGACAAAACTGCATTTATTTTAAACCTGATGATGAAATGCTCAAAAGATTAAACCAGAATATATACAAAAATGAAGAGATGTTAGTATCAGATACAGATTCAGACTAATGTATTAGTAAATAATTGCACTCGAGTGCACACGTATGATTGTTGCATTTATATGTTCTATATTACCTTTGTTTGTACTTTAAGATTTTCAAATAAAAAGCAAATTGTGCTTTAAAATTGTTGTTTTATTAAAAGTAGTTCACCGTTATTTTTACCGTTTTTCTCCCGGGCCAATCACCGTAATTTCTTAGAATCTACCGTATTTTTTGAGCAGTGTCACCGTCGCCCAGATTTTGGACATGGCAACACTGCAGCAGCCCCAATTGTAATCTAACAATTGTATAATAATCTGATCGGTTGTGGCGGTTCGATGAACTAGTGTTCAATTTTTTTCTGACCAGTCATATCTTCGTGTATTCCCGTTCGTCCCCTCGACTTCGTCCCCCGAGGGGGACGAACGGGAATTTACAAAAATAATATTTAATTTGTTCCCGATCGTCCCAATCCTAATTCAAGAGAGGACGAATGGGAATATGTTCTTCGATTAGTGCCATTCGTCCCACTAAAAAGATTTGTGCAGAAAATATGTTTATTCGATGTTTCGTAGTTTACTTTTAAATTAGTTTCTTCGTTAGATTTAATCATTATTTTACAAAATTCTTCTCTATTTTTTTATGAATTATAAAACGTATCCTAAGTTTATCATTGTTTCATTATGTTTACCTACACTAAATATAGCAACTCTGACGGGAAGCGCCGGCGATTCTGGTAGTTAACAAAAGAGTGCCGATAACATTGTGTTATTTGCGTAAATCCTATTGGTTTACCTGACATTCTCTCCCTTTCCTATCCTTAAATTAGACCGGTCGGGTTAGTGTTGACAAAACAATGAAAGTGCACGGGTGTTAATGTAATAATATATATTCGACACGAGTTCTGCGGAAAACTACTGATGTAAGTACCTACATTTTTGTAAGTTACAAATATTATTAGATTGTTTATAGTCAATACTATATTGTCTCATGTCTTATTAATTTATGCTAATAATGTACGGTATCAATATTTGTATTCAATTTTAGTATTTAATTTTATATATTAAATATCATTCTAAATTATATTAATAAGTGTGTAATTGTTGTCTCCTGTTTTTTAGAGCTTAACAATGTCACAAGAAGCGCATCCTGGTCCCTCTGGTAGTACAGGAAGCTGTTTGCAGTATATACAAAGGAAAGGTGGAATCGTGCTTCTGCGTGCTGGATACCAATTTTTAAGGAAAAGGCAAAACAAAAGTGGAGCTGTTGTATGGGAATGTCATCTTAGAAGAAAGAATAAGTGCAGTGGGACCTTAACCATAAAAGTAAGTACCTACTTTTTTGACTTCTTTTTTCATGCAAAACCAGACAATGGGTAAATAAATTATGCACGTTTATTGCAGAATGATCAAATTTTGAAAGAAACCACACACACATCCTGTACACCGGACTTCAATAAAACATAATAGACATTCATATTGATGAATGCAAGAAAAATATAACTTCTGATGATGTACCTTGCGTACCAGCCGCCTTTAATTCAACAATTTCGAAAATTTTGGACGAAGGACTTGATAAAGTAACTTTACCCAAAGATATTCCTAAGTTTGCAAACATCAAAAGCACTTTGTATCGCCATCGAAATAGCACTTATAATATGAGTAAAATCACTTTCAATGACGTTAAAACGGTTGAGGTTCCTCAAAAATTTCAATCATTTTTGTTAGCAGATTACTGTTACGGTAACACACGCTTACTCATTTTTTGTTCCCAAGAAGCTAAAGAAAAATTGATAGTTTTAAAAAATATATTTGGTGACGGTACATTTAAGAGTTGTCCACCTCCATTCCAACAGCTCTACACCGTTCATGGTGATTTAGGAAGTAATAATCAAAGCACAGCTATGACGCCATTATTTTACGCTTTAATGTCAAACCGTAAAAAAGAAACATACGAGATACTTTTCAGACTTGTTAAATCTCAAATCAACGATTGGAATCCTACATCATTTACCAGTGATTTTGAAGAAGCAGCTATGTCTGCTATGCGTACAATTTTTCTAGAGATAAGTATCCACGGCTGTTATTACCATTTTAATAATGCTATTTGGAGGAAAGGCCGTGAATTAAATCTAACAAAAAATAAAACTTTAAGACGTCAAGTAGCCCTAAGTGCGGTGCTTCCATTATTACCAGAGGAACGTATTTTTGAAGGCTGGTTTTATATCGCTAGCGAAAGCCCCGGTGATAGCCAAAGTGAAAAATTTCGGCAATACATGCTATCGCAGTGGCTTCAATCGAATTTCGTAAAAGTGTGGTGCAGTTTTGGAAAACGACACCGTACTAATAACTTTGCCGAAGGGTGGCATTTTAAATTAAATAGTGCCATAGGCAAAAAAAAACCTAATATTTTAAAATTGCTTACGGTGTTACATCAAGACTCTAACTTATACAGCGTGAAAGCAAAACAAAATCCAAAACGGCGTAAGCTACATTCAATCTTGACAGACCAATATATTATGGATTGCCAAATGCAACTTCTTAATTCAGAAATAACTGTAGGACATTTTTTAGAAAAACTTACGTAGGTATTAATCATAATAAGTAAAGTGCTCGATGGTTGTGTACGTTGATGTAATCTCTAGGCTTTGTGTGCAATAATTATTACTGCCTACTGTTATGACCTCGACTACTTTCTTCAATACTTGTGAATTTTTTATTGTTGTTACCCTCTATGATGTTTTGTGTTCATGTTTTTTCACTTTGATTTTGTATATGTTTTTTATTTTGATTTTGAAATTGTGCTAATTGACGCTATTTATATGTAAAATTAATGTGTAACCTGTTCTGATTCCTTATACAATATGTAACACAAAAATGTGACACCGTATACCTATACATATAAGCAAATGTGACTTTTTAAAAATTAGTACGATAAGTTTTTTTTTGTTATTTTTATCTTGATTTCGTGATATTTTAGGTATTTTATTTAATTTTGCTTTTGAAAGTGTGATAATTTACTGACCCTATTTATGTGTTAAAATAATGAGTAAACTTTTCTAATCACTTACATAACGTAAAACGTAAAATCTTGCCACCATACATATAAGCAATTCTACGAAAAATAGTGACTTATATTTCAAAAGGAAACAACCTGAATGGTAAAAAGTCTGTTTGTAGTGTTTAATTGTAATATAATACAGACTTTTTTTATTGTAATCTGTATACACAGATTTTTAAATCATAATTTTTAGTTATAAGGAGAATTTTATTCATAATTAAAAAAATATTATATATAAAAATATTGCGAGTTATCGCAAAGTTGATTCTGTGATTTTTACTGTGATTTTTATTCCTTAATAAATGACTGATTTTTATTTCAATTTTGTTTTTTTACCAATTAAAACCACCAGTCTTATATTATTTAGTGGGAGCAATAGACCCAAAAAAGAATTAATAAATTATTCCCATTCGTCCCCCCAAAAAATTTTGAGGGACCATCGGGAAAATAAATAACGAATTCCCGTTCGTCCCCCTCGGGGGACGAAGTCGAGGGGACGAACGGGAATACACGCATATCTTGAGTAAATATTATCTCCACTTGCATTTGCTCATGTTGTTCAAAGGCAAATAATCATGACGTCATATTGATGATAGTGCTCATTGTTTAGAGGGGTATCGATGAGACTCGTTAGCTCAGTTTGGTAAGAGCGTCGCCGATTACGGTCGGAGAAACGGAGGTCGGAGGTTCAAATCCTTCACGAGTCTCTTTTTGTTTTTTTTTTTGTAGATGGATCAATTTTAACGAATAGTTTTATATTTTTGTTTCTTTTATAAATAGACATCTTGATTTGTCGACATAATATTTTCCTTTCACAGCATTTAAATAAAAGCAATCAGGAAAGTTTTGAACATGCTGCAACCAAGGATCATCGTAAATCTCCCAATCTTCTATAACACCGCCACATGAGAAACAAGCTGCTTTATCATTTACACTATTTCCGCAATAAAAAAATCCCGCGTCAGCCATTTCCATCACTAATCTTCTCCTCGAATCAACCGTTGCCCAATAATGATTAAATGAAAATTCACGCATTTTATACGTGTTATACATGTCATAGCGGGGATTGTATTTATTTTTAGACATATTCTGTTTACTCACTCTCTACTTCTTGCTGCAGATAATTATAAAAGCATAATGTGGTTGTATAGTTGTTGCTAGCAACTTATAAAGATTAACATATAAGGGTTTGGGAGGGATAGGAAACTGTTATCGTAAAAATTAAACAAGAAAATATTTATATCAAAATTTTATTATCTATACACATAAAACATTTTTTAAAGCACATATTGAATTATGATAAATACAACTATACAAATCATGGCAATCTTCATATGTTTTGTACAAGCTTATCAAACTAGGACAATCTTTATCTTCTAAATTATTTATATTATTATTATTTGAAATATCTTTTAACCATAACACTTTTTCTGTACCCTTGGTGTAAACACATTTATCTTTTAAAATATTTTCAACCAATTTCTCATAATTTACTTACGACACAAATCCTTCACCCCAGTATATCTTCCTATTACGTTCAATCCAACTAACTTGTCGTTTTTCTGGCTCCGTCAAACCGCGAAATGGAAATGGTGGCTTAATTAAAAACACCTGAATTTTATTATTACATAATATAGCAATTTCTTTAATCTATAATATAAAAATGAATCGCAAAATGTGTTGGTAAGCGCATAACTCAAGAACGCCTGGACCAATTTGGCCAAATCTTTTTTTTAAATGTTCGTTGAAGTTCAAGGATGGTTTTTACGGCGAGAAAAAAAATAGAATTATTGCTGGAAAAACCCTAAAAATAGCCCTTTTCTTTTTCCCATACAAATGATTTCTAACTAAAACGTAGTCAATTTGAGCTTTATTGCTATGGTATAAAGTTCATATTAAATTACAAGCACTCACTGTTGTCTAAGCAATGTAGGTGTGTTCCTAACGTCAAAGATCATATCTATCAAAACAATGTGCGTGTGTGCGTTGGAGCACAGAATACATAGTTGGAGGAGTTTAATGTCGCGTTCCGAAACTCGCGTTTCTTTTGTATTAGTTTCGGCACGCGAGATAAAATGCATCAGTTTCCACGTCATTACATCAGTCAAACAAAAATCGCGTTACCAACAGTGTTTTATTATTTTTAATATACAAATTTTAAATAAATAAAACAATTCGTACGGCTTAAAAGGATTTGACTTCAAGTCATATCAAATTAAAAAAAAAAAAAGTTGTCTGTTACCTAATCTACTGAGTTTGCTTTTGACAACTGATACACGAAACAAATTCGTATATCGTGTTTTGTGCAGAGTGTTTAGTTAGTTAGTGTTTGTTTAGTTCGTGATTAGTGAAAAAATAATTTATATTTGATATGCCTCCTATAAGACGAAGCAATTTAGGTAGAAGAACCAGAAATGCTACAAACCAAGCTAATTACCGATCTAATCGTACTGCACAAGAACGTGACGACGGAAATGAACGTGAAAGAATTCGGATATCACAAACGCGTGAAGCGCGAGCGCGACATTCAACTAATAATCGCGCAAGTTTGAATCGAGCTGCTTTCAGTTACGATGTGTCAATTGACTACAGTAACTACCAATGTGGTGTTATTGGTTCTATGAACTCGGTTTGCTCACACTGTAAGGCATTAAAATACAAAAACGAAGCCAATGGATTGTGTTGCGCAAATGGTAAAGTGAAATTGATACCATTGGATCCACCACCAGAACCATTGTACTCATTGGTTTCAGGAATAGGAACAGATTCTATACACTTTTTGACACATATCCAACAATATAACAATTGCTTTCAAATGACTTCATTTGGGGCAACAAATGTAGTTCGGGAAAATTTTATGCCAACTTTCAAGGTATGTATTATAGCAGTTACTCATAATTATTTTAGCGAACAAAATTTTCTGTCACCAAAGTTAAGATGTGTCACTAATCTTCAATTTCTTAATCATTACGAAATATATCACTTAGTCATCATATTATATGGTGATTCAGTTTCAGTGACACTTTTATTATATTTTATTATATTTGATAGATATTAGTTAAAACTAAATATATACTTTTTAAGATCAAATATTATTTAATTTTGATCACTGACAATCCATTAATTTATACCACACCATAATATTTTTTATTTATTTACAGATACAAGGGCAAATATATCACAGAGCAGGTTCACTGTTACCAGTGTCAGATAGCGACAACAAATTCCTGCAAATTTATTTTATGGGCAATTCACCACAAGAAATTGATCTGCGTTGTGCACATAACAATTTAGTAAAGAGGTCTATTGTAGAACAATTACAAAATTTATTTCATCAACACAATCAATTGATTATATTGTTTAAAACTGCCCTGGATCTGATGCCATCCGATAATCACAAAATTGTAATCAGAGCTGATAAAACACCTGCAGGTCAACATACAAGACGTTTTAATGCACCAACTATTGATGAAGTTGCTATCGTTGTAGTTGGAGAAAACTTGGAATCCCGTGATATTGTTTTACATCGTCGGAATGATCAATTACAACGTATAAAGGAAACACACCGCTCATATGATGCACTGCAATATCCCATTATATTTTGGCAAGGTGAAGATGGCTACGATTTCTCAATAAAAATGATAAATCCCATTACAGGTAACTAAAATATTAGTTTAGCTATGGCGATAATATCTCAGTCATTATATTATGTATTTTAATTTTATATTTGAATGTTATTAAAACAAAATCTATTTACAGGTTCTGAAACCAACAAAAAAGTAAGTTCAATGAACTATTATTCATACCGCCTAATGATTCGGGAAAATGAAGATAATCACATATTGAAATGTCGGCGATTATATCACAAATATGTTGTTGACATGTATGTTAAAATTGAAACGGAGAGATTAACATTCATCAGGTTGAATCAAACCAAACTCCGATCTGAAGAGTATATTCACCTTCGAGATGCGATTAATACTGATGGAAATGCACAGAATGTCGGTCGGATGACTATTCTTCCAGCAACATACATCGGAAGCCCTCGGCATATGCACGAATATGCTCAAGATGCCATGTCGTATGTTCGTCATTATGGTACAGCAGATTTGTTCATCACATTTACATGCAATCCGCAATGGATAGAAATCAAGCAGGAGTTATTCTCTGGGCAATCACCCATTGATCGTCATGATATTACAGCCAGAGTCTTTAGACAAAAGTTGAAATCTTTAATGGATTTCATCGTAAAACATAATGTGTTTGGTGAGACACGCTGCTGGATGTATTCTGTGGAGTGGCAGAAACGAGGATTGCCACATGCACACATTTTGATTTGGTTGGTTGAAAAGATAAGGCCAAATGAAGTTGATGCAGTGATATCAGCTGAAATCCCTAATGTACAAGTAGATCCTGGATTGCATGAGGTAGTTATCAAAAACATGATACATGGTCCCTGTGGAACTCTTAATCAAAATTCACCGTGTATGATGGATGGTAAATGTTCAAAACGATATCCACGGACATTAATATCGGAAACAATTACTGGTAATGACGGTTATCCATTGTATCGTCGCAGATCGACAGCAGACAATGGAAAATCAACAATTGTCAAATTAAATCAACAAGATATTGAAATAGATAATCGTTGGATTGTTCCATATTCACCCATTTTATCAAAGACATTCAAAGCACACATCAACGTTGAATCTTGCCATTCAGTGAAATCTATAAAATACATTTGCAAATATGTAACCAAAGGGAGTGATATGGCTGTGATTGGAATTGGTGCAGAGAATTCCAATGATGAAGTTACCCAATACCAAATGGGCCGCTATGTCAGTAGTAATGAAGCAGTTTGGCGAATATTTTCTTTTCCTATTCATGAGAGACACCCTTCTGTTGTTCACTTAGCTGTGCATTTAGAAAATGGACAAAGAGTGTATTTTACAGCACAGAACGCAGTACAAAGAGCTGCTCAGCCACCATCTACTACATTAACCAGTTTTTTTGAGACATGCCAAAACGATGATTTCGCACAAACATTGCTATATTCTGAAATGCCAAAATATTATACCTGGAATCAATCCTCAAGGAGATTTATACGACGGAAACAAGGAAAACCAGTTACAGGATATACAGATGTATATTCCACCGATGCGATTGGCCGGATTCATTCAGTACATCCAAGCAATGATGAATGTTTTTATTTACGACTGCTATTAGTCAATGTACGTGGCCCAACATCATTCCAACAGTTACGAACTGTTGATGGTGAATTGTGTGGATCCTACAGAGAAGCCTGTCAACGTTTGCAATTGCTTGAAAATGACGCTCATTGGGATCAAACTCTCAATGATGCTGTAATATCATCACACGCTCATCAAATACGAACATTGTTTTCTATAATCATATCTACATGCTTCCCATCAAACCCAATTGATTTGTGGATCAAGTACAAAGATTATATGTGTGATGATATTTTGTATCAAATACGGAATAGAATGGGAAATCCAAATATACAAATCAGTGAAGAAATTTACAATGAAGCATTGATTTCAATTGAGGACATGTGCTTGATAATGTCAAACAAACTATTAATTCAATTAGGCCTGACCGCGCCCAATCGTCCAATGCATGACGCTTTTAACCAAGAGTTGCATCGAGAAAGACTGTATGATCTCAACGCTTTGAAAGAATTAATTCAAACAAATCTTCCACTGTTAAATGAACAACAGAAGTATGTATTTGAAACTCTTATGAAAGTAACAAATGATGAAACTGGAGGGATTTACTTCTTAGATGCACCTGGTGGTACAGGAAAAACTTTTTTGATTTCATTAATATTAGCAACAATTCGCTCACAAAATAAAATTGCACTTGCACTCGCTTCGTCGGGAATCGCAGCAAATTTGCTTGAAGGTGGTCGAACAGCCCATTCAGCACTAAAATTGCCATTAAATATGCAAAGCAATGAAACTCCAACCTGCAACGTTTCGAAGAACTCTGCAATGGCAAAGGTTTTGCAGCAATGTAAATTGATTGTTTGGGATGAATGCACGATGGCACATAAAAAATCTTTGGAGGCTTTAGACAGAACCTTAAAAGATCTACGGAGCAATAATAACCGATTTGGTGGTGCAATGATTTTATTAGCAGGAGATTTTCGTCAAACATTGCCAGTGATTCCACGATCAACGCCAGCTGATGAACTCAATGCATGTCTAAAGTCCTCCAATTTGTGGAAACATGTCAAAGTACTTCATTTAAGCAAGAATATGCGTGTCGAGTTGCAAAATGACCAATCTGGAAACATATTCTCTAAACAACTCATTGACATTGGTAATGGCAAATTTCCTATAGACATGTTGACTGGCTGCATTAACTTTCCTCAAAGTTTTTGTCAGTTAACTCGATCAAAAGATGAACTTATTCAGAAGGTGTTTCCAGATGTTTCTCAAAATTACAGAAACCATGATTGGTTGAGCGAACGAGCTATACTGGCTGCAAAAAACATAGATGTAAATGAATTAAATTTCAAAATTCAAGAACAAATTACAGGAGAATTGAGGATATATAAATCAGTTGATTCGGCTACTAATCAAGATGATGTAGTCAACTATCCACCGGAATTTTTAAACTCGCTGGATTTGCCAGGATTGCCACCTCACAATCTTCAATTAAAGGTTGGATCGGTGGTTATAATGTTGCGAAATATCAACCAACCGCGTCTTTGCAACGGTACACGGTTAGCGATAAAAAAATTACTAAACAATGTGATAGAAGCAACTATAATCAAAGGAAAGTATAAAGGAGAAGATGTTCTCATACCGCGCATCCCAATGATTCCGACTGATGTGCCATTTGAGTTTAAACGACTACAGTTTCCAGTGCGGCTTGCTTTTGCTATGACTATAAACAAGTCCCAGGGGCAATCATTAAGTGTTTGTGGTATTAATCTAGAAAACCCATGTTTCTCACATGGTCAATTGTATGTTGCCTGTTCCCGTGTTGGAAAACCATCAGATTTGTTTATCTATGCGCCAGGTAATCAAACAAAAAACATCGTATACCACAAAGCACTACAATGATAATAATAATAATTATGATTCACATGATTAACAATAAAGCGATTACTTACTTTTAAATCCTTATATATGTTTTATTTAATTATTTTTTATTCACAACGCCCTATCACCAGGGTGACGGTTCTGTTCAGGAGAATTTGTTAAAATACGTAGGCACAAAAACTGCCACATTACAAATCTTTTTGACAGGACGAAGTCTGTCGGGTCAGCTAGTGATAAATAAATTTGATTCTGTTTTGAAACCTTGAACATCTACAATGGTAGTCATGATAACCTGCGCACTATGTTACTCAAAGGTTTGTATTCCACAAGTCGATCGTTAATAATTAAACAATATCCAGTTGTGTTATCTGGTATTGGTGCTGAACATTCAATCTCCAAACGCACATCTACGGGTAGGGTTGCCAACTTTTTTTACAAGAAAAAAAGTATATTCAGGTCTATGAAGATTATCAAACAGTATTTTAGAAAAACGAACAGTATTTTATTTATTTATTGCTTTAAATACATATTTTTTTGAGCTTCTCGCACAACGTATTAATTCACAATCTTTTTTGAAAATTTCATATGCCTCATCACAATTTATATCAAAGTTAAAATAAATGAGGAGCTCGTTTTTTATTAATTTGATGGATGCTCTGTTTCTATCATCCCGCCACTTAGCATTAATTACTGAAAAAACTCTTTCAGTAAATGCTGAGGTGGCGGGAACAGAAAGTAGATATGAGACTATTTTTGTAATGTTTTTAAATTCTTCTGCAGTGTTAACTAATAAATGGCTCCATTTTTGGCCAGTACTCATTTCAGTAAAATTTTTGTCTTCCGATATTTTCTCATAAATTACTTTAAAATTTGTTAATTCTGAATATAAATCATGCATACCAATATTGAGTCTATATAAATTTAGATTATCTATAATTTTCTCAAAATGATCAAATGTCACTGCAGACTTCAATGACAAACAGCTAATTAAAGAAAGCCAATTAGTCTGACTGAAATCGAACCATTTCTCTAAATACAAATTAGCCTTTTCAATAAAAAGTATAAAGTTATTAATAGTTCTATTAAAAACTTCTTGGGAAGACTCTCTAATGGTATTTAAAACTTTTTTTGTTTCATGGCCAAAATAATTATCATTTTTTCTTTGAATTAGCTCAGTCTTTAAACCAGTCATAATGTTATAAACATCTAAAATTGTTACATCATTTCCTTCTAATTTCTTAATTGTTTTATTGAAAACATTTAATATATGACTAGCATACAGAAGGTAACTATAAATAACTTTATTTTTAACATTATCATCTAACATTAATAAATTTTGAATAACCATTGGACAGTCAACATCCAAATCAACAAAGTAATTACAAATTGGTATCCAATTAAGCAAAATTGTATCAATCGCTGGTAAAAGAGACAGCCAACGAGTTCCTATGTGTCGTTTTATTTCATGAAACTCTCCTTCAGCAAGTGCTACAAATCTTTTTAATTCTTCTCTTCTGCATGCTGACACAGAAAAATGGCTATAGATTTTTAATATAATGTTCTCAATGTCATAATTTAAACAATTCATAGCATGTTTCACTGAATTGTGTACAATATGGGCATGACAATTTCCTTTTATTAAATCTGGAACAACCTCTAAAATGTTTGTATATAATGAATGATTATGTCCAAAATTTGCATTTGTATTGTCAGCGCTAAAACCAGATATTTGACTGAAAGGAAGTTCCAAAGACTCTAAGGAGTTTTTAATTGCTGAAAACATCCCATTGGCAGATTCATCTGGATTTTCATAAAAATCAATTAATTTTTGTTGTATTCCACTTTTAGGGGTAAAATATTGGACTACCAGAGGAAACAATTTAATATTTTTTTTATTGGAGGCATCAGTTTGCAGACAGTAAAATACATTGTCTTTATTTAACTGATCAATAACAGACTGCAAGGAATGTGGGCCAAGAACTTCGGTCACTAATGCCTCCATTTTTGTCCTAGCCAATCGTAAGTTAGTGGCTGTTTTGGAATCAACATAGATAATCTTATTTAATTTGATACTACAGTCCTGGCTATTGTATGATAAATTATGCTTGACAGTATGGTATGTCATCGCTAACTCAGCCGCTGCTAACGTGGTATCTTCATTAGAAGACAAGCCTGATGTAGAAGCAGAAGTTTTAGGAAAAAACTTTTGTAACAATCCACTAGATTTTCTCATTTCCATTTTTGCTTGGTGTTTTTTGCTGGTCAAGTGTTGTTTAACCTAAAAAGACGGAAACGAAATATAGTAAAATAGTTACCTAAAATATCTTATTATTTAAGCAAAAATTGATAAGTGGAAATCAAGCAAGATGCAAACGAAAGTACCGAACCTGCCCAACACCTGCGTGAGAAATTGTAAATGTTAAAGCACACATTTTGCATTTAGCATTAAATTCGCACAGTGGATCACTCGTTAACCATTCATATTGGCATTCCCATTCGTGCTTATATTTTTGTTGTACCTTCGATAGTTTGGCTTTCTTTCTTGGCGTTGTAGGAGTAGTGTCACTATCACTTTCCATCTTTTGTACACTAAGCTTATCACTACAAGGTTCACTCCACACGAAAAACGGTTAAATATTGATAACGTACTTAACGTAGTAGTAATTGTAACATACACGAATGACATGACACTGACAGTCTTGAATATTTGTCACTGACAGTGACAGTTGGCACACTGACAGTGACAGATTCGTTCAGAAACTTAGTGTGATTTGATTTGTTTGTAGCTGCACTGCATTGAGCAGTGAGCGCGCAGTGAGCGCCCTCTGTCTGACAAAAAAAATTTTTGAGCGTCTGCTTCGATGCTGAAAACAGTATTTTTGTATACTTTTTTTTTGTAAAACAGTAAAAAGTATAATTTAGTGAAAAACAGTATAATACTGTTTAAAACAGTATAGTTGGCAACCCTATCTACGGGCCCTGTTTTCAAACTATCGTTTTGCCTTGAACAGTCTATGATAAAGAGAGGAGCCTTCTCCTTGAAACCGTTTAAGTCGAGCAAGGGGTCTGCAGGACAGTTGTAATACGACTGACGAAATTTCACATACATTTCATATAATATACTGTATTTGTTCTCGGAAAAATTTAAGCATAGAGGCTCGTAAGGATAATATTGTGAATTCAAAAACAAAGTTATGTTAGTAGCCCCGCAGTGATCGAAAAGAGAACTGTCTTTGGTTTTAGTATTTTTTCTATTGGTTTGCAAGCAAAATATTACATACCGAGGTTTCTCTAATTGTGAGGCAGTCTTAACAGACCAGCAATGTTTTGTAGTTTTAGGGAGCAAAGGATACTCGTATAAATCCCAATTTCGAAAGGCTATCTGAATAGGTTTATCTCTTTCTAAATGTTTAAGAAGCGTCCGTCGTTCCCGATCTGATACTTTTATATGTGGCACCCGCCATTGTACTTTTTGCATATCTATTTGAAAATGTGCAACATCGTCAGTTACTATACAACTGTTTAAGTTAGAGTTACTTCTATTCAGAATAAGTTCATGTTTACAATTTATTACAATTTTATTGTAATCCTCAGCAAATCCTAAAATCTTATTAAGAGGAACAATAGCACTAAAATAACCATCGCTTTTAAATCCATCCATGTTCCAACCTCACAAGGCAGCGACTTTATTTTCTCCATCATTCATTGAAACGTATGACTTTATTGTTGATGTTATTCCAGAATTTTTAATGCGATCTACTTCTATACCATTTATTTCGTATCTGATATCTTGAAACAAAAACATAACAGGGTTGTTACTGAACGTAATAGTTTTCTTAATAGGATTTCCATCTTTACCGAAGAACTTTGCTTGCCCTTCGACGTAAATTGAGCTGGCTGATGGCAACACATATACGTCTTGCTGGTGTATGGGAATTCTGATTTCATCGTTTTTTCGAAAGCTGTTGTTGTAAGGATTGTACGAATGGACTTCATAACTTTCAATCGAAGTATCGAAGTGCGGTAATTCAGTAATCTGCAGCATATTCATACTTTTAACCCAATGGCTTTAAGAAAATGTTTATTTGCTTTAGTTAATTTTATAACTTTTTTCTTACGTCTTTGCACCTTAGTGGTTGTACAAGAAATAGGACGCTTTTTGTTAACTACAGGGTTTTTATAATATAATATCATTTTATTTTTCTAATATGAAGGCGTAGTTCAATATTTTTATGTTCTTCTCTAAAGTTTATACAGAACCCAAATTGATCAACTATCTTAATAGATATCGATGTAATAGTATTTTTGTTCACTGGAAAGTAAATAAGGTTTCGCGGTATTTCTATGATTCGCTGACCTGTAGCCGCATTAGATACAAATTCATGAAGTATATGAGTTGGTAACCCGTTAGAGTATGAGCCGTGTACAAGATCACATTCAATTCTGATCACCGGAATAATGTCGTGATTAAGACGCACTTTTGGTATTGAATTTAATACTGAAAAATATAACAAACCACACTCATATTGGCCAGATAAATACAGAGGTGGTTGAAAGAATGTATCCAATTCTGATTTATTTCCAGAGATGGTTACCGTTATAGACATGCTAGTAGACTGAACACTTTTAGGAGATCCTGATCATTTTATTCCTTGACTACACCAAAAATTCTTTAAAAAATGTAAACATAGGTGTCCACAATTGTAAGGGTGGTCGCGCTGTATATTATCATAATTATAGTGTACTTTAACACCGATGTATTTTATAAACTCCTTTGGTGGTTTAAGATTTCCATAACTATCAAAATATTCAATATGATCATTGTTTTTTGCATAGGCTACCCAATGAGAACCTGGATTTTTAGAACTATCTAAATTAACAACTCCACACTCTTTTTTATAAGGTTGTTTAGGGAGCTCATCTCTCATAAATACACCTCGAAAATAAGGAATATTATTTCCATACTTCAAAATGTCAAAGTTAGTTAAGGCTCGTTTGGGTAGCCGATATCTTAGTTTTTTTCTTTTGATATAAAAATTCCAAGTCCGTGTTTATGCGGTTTAAGGTGTAAACCTTTTCCAATGCAAAGAGCTTCCATTTTTTCATTGTGTCTCTTCGATTCAGCCAATTGCTTTTTAGCTATCTTGAATTCATTTATAGTTTTAGCAATACCAGCTGCACCGCCTGCTAACGCTCCCACCGCCGATAATCCAGCAAAAATAGGAATCAAAGGTAATACACCACCACTTTTCGGTATAGGAATAACTCGAGGAAGTTTAATGGATGAATCGCCAGCTAATTCTCTGGCAGCCGCCATAGCTAATTCTATCGCCACTTTTTTGCATTTCGGCTTTAATTTTTTAAAGCGTCTTTTCGTTTTACTAATAACATTTTTAAATTTACTTTTTAACCCTTTTCCCGATGTAACTTTCCGAGAGCACTTTTTGTTGCTTTTCTTTTTTAGACCAGAGCCGGTCTTAATTTTTGCAGACATTGCCTTGCATACTAAACGCGCCATGATTTTTTCGCATACACTCGCATTCGAGGCAACTACTCGCTCTTTTGCCCTTTTTAACAAAATTAAATCAGCTTTGTGACGATCCTTTAAGTTTGATGATTTGTGATAGGCAATATCGTGTTCTTTGCAATATTCGTCTAATTTATTAATACCTTTATCTCTATTTGCAAGCCTTTTAATTAATTTTGTACCAGGGCCACAATAATTGTATCCAGGTAAGTGTAGTTCAAATGGTAAATTGTTTATAAGCCAATTGAGAAGACTACTCTCTCCAATACACATCATAAGACTAATGAATCTGAATCGAGTGCTTTAATAAATACTTACACGCTTCATCAATGACTAACTTTTGTGTTAATTTTATTTTTATTTATAATACTATATTCGATTTATCAATCCAACTGTTTTCAGTAGAAGATAAACCTAGCCATTTTACTAAAACCCTGTTTCCTTTTCTTCTAAGAACTTTCTCTACTAGATATACATTGTGATGTTTTGTCTTTTGAAGCTCTTGCGTATAAAATGCTCCTAAAATAAGTTGACCTCTGATTGTATCTTCAATTAAGTAGGTGATAGGAGTAGTATTTTGTATTTTTCGAATTTTAAATATTTCCGCTGACCAGTTAGGGGTATATCCTTTTTCAAATGTTCCTTTGTACTTGCTGATACGCACATAATCACCTACATTAAACTTGCTTCTTATACTATCATTTTTTACCAATCTTAAGTATCTTTCTAATATTCGTTTTTTATTAATGTTATCCACGTTAGCGGGGATTTCATCAATTGTCCGATGGTAAGTGTGATTGTATTTGTAAATAATGTCATTAAGGGTATTATCTACCCAATTATAGTTGCCTTTTAAACTAAATTCCTTATAAAGTTTAGATTTCAATGTTCTGATAAATCGTTCAACTATCGAAGCCTTTTTTGTTGAGAAGGTTGAATAGTGGTTAATTTGATTAGACTTCATAAGCTTTTGGAATTTATTATTATAAAATTCTGTTCCATTATCTGTTTGCAGATTTTTAGGAACACGTCCTATAGCTAGGACAATTTTGAAACAGTTATACACTTCATCTTTGGTTTTAGTTTTCAGAGGTAAGGCCCAAGCGTACTTTGAAAATGTATCAATAACAGCAAGAATAAATCTACAATTTTTATTTTCTTTTGAAATTGATTGCATATCAATTAAATCTGCTTGCCACAGGTCGTCTATATCTTTCATAATAACATGTCTTCGGGGAAAGTTTACCCTCACATTTTTATGAATTTCGTTTACCACGTCGGCTTTGCTCATGTTCAGAATTCAGTACATTTGTCTTGAATTCGTGTATAATACTGAATGTAAAGCATATTATTACGACTATTTATTCTTTAATTATGCCGGCTTCTTTTAATTCTTCAATTATCGCTAAAATTTCATTATCATGGTTTGTATTGCCAGCATCTCTTGAAGCTACTAATAGTTTCAATCTTTCGACTAATTCGTTAGGATCATCCCAATATACCAAGTCGGTGTTGTTTTTGTATTTTTTTAGCGCTGGTAAGTTTCCACCAAGTTTAGTGTGAGGAAGTTTATCATCGTTTGACGATCCAGAAAATAGAGGTTTGATTATTTTACAATATTTTATACCTTTGTCACCTCTTATTTGACCTTTAGGATTAAAATCTCTTTTATGCGCATTTGTATAATGTAGCATATCCTTATAGACAAGTTTATCTTCGATCGATATTAATTTTAAATCAGGTTTTCTTCGAAGTAAAAGTTCTTTTAGACCAGCCGTTAAATTGTAAGCTTTGTCGCCGATTTTAATTAAAATAATATTATCGTTATTCAAACTATCAATTTTAGAAAATGATATCGCCGAATTACCCATCATTAAAGTTTTATTTTCACTTCTGATTCCAAATGGTATACTAACACCATCATAAATATCAAAGATATCATCACCCTCTAACGACATTTCTAAATTATCTATCGTTTCCTTTTTAGCATTTTCTTCAACGAATTGGGCAGAATTAAGATTTGCATCGTAATAGTCATCGAACTGCGTAAATGAGCTAGTATTATTTTCATCAGATTCGATTCCTTCAGAGTTATTTAGAGTTGTATTTTCAATTTGTTTATTTTTTTCTTTAGTTCTATTAGAATCAACTAGAGTGTTTAGAGGATCTGTGACAGGTTTTAGCATTTTATCAAGTGACAAGTTCATTGTATGTTCCTGATTTTTCATTTGTTTTATTTTGTTTTTTATGGAGTCGACAGACTTCACTAATTCCATTTTAATATTTTTCTCCATCTTTCAATAAAAATAACAACTGTATACAGCTAAGGAAGAAATAATACTAAGGTCATTTATGGGTGTTATTCATATTTAAGTATGAACCTTCATTCAAAGTTTAAAAAAGTATCAAAATTCTGTCTATACCTTCCATTGTTTAATGGTGACTCTTTGTTAATAAGTAGAAAATTATAAGGGTTACTCCAAACAGTTTTACAAATGTCTTTAAACTGATTCCACGGTAGATCAGAATTTACATGTTCTTCATAGATATGCTTTAAGTTCACGTCATCTTGTTTAAATATTATAAGAAAATTAGCATTATCACGCAGCAACTGTTTTGGAATTTTCGAGTAAGTTTGCGATAAGTAAAAGCAGTCAATTTGTTTATGTCTTCCCATTGAGAAATAATTACGAATGTTTATTTGCTTTTCACACACAACATCATCAAAAATAAATACAGAATTTGTTAAAGCTTCATTCGGAGCTATAACATCATTGTCGTCATTGAACTCATTGAACTGTATCTGAGGTACTCTTCTTAATACTTCCCTTAAAAAACGATATTTTGGCTGGAAAGTAGTTTTCGAGTAAAGATAGAGATTTTTAAATTTAAGCCCATTTTCATGCAGCAGTAAACTGATTATAACGTTTGTTTTGCCGCAGTTCGAGGGTCCGCATATTATACACCGAATCGTATTAGGCAATAAAACGCTATGTCTGATCTGACAGCTAGACTCATTAAAATTTATATTTTTCACATTCAGGGATATGGGTTGTTTGATCAAATTCATCTTGTATACTACTTCCGAAAACCACTATCCTTCTAAATATATATTATATATTGGTGCATAATAAGATTTATCAGTGGTAGCTAGGGACCAACCAAACAGCCAGATTGGCTCCTAGTCTACCACTATCGTTAACTGTATAGTACAGATCCTTTTATAGACGTCAGCAAGTGAAACAAGAGGTGATTCACCTAAAATCAGATAATAATACATTGAAAAAAATTTTTTTGATTAGGTTTGCTATAAGTAAATTTAATTATTACGTAACATTTATACTTTATCTTGAGCTATCCTAAACTTTCCTGCAGTGACAAGTCTAAACTTGTCACCGCAGGAGACTAAAGATAGGTATGTATAGAAATGAGCTAGGTAATGACTCGTACATTAAATCATTTTTGTATGTACTCGTATTACTAGCACTTCACCTGTGACTTCTGCCGAAACAAGCACATAGTTCAGTTTACTACTATTGTTCCAATAAGTAGGACCTAAACAACTGAATTACAATTTAATTATATCTTCAAGGTAAGTATTCCTATAATTATGACGTGCCAATACTTAGTGATTAGAATTTATGTATAAGCTTTCTTTTTCCTTTTTACAGAATCATGTCTACCTCCCCATCGTACAGTCCTGTGGAGAGTGCTCTTTTTGCGGTGCGCATCCATTTTAATTTGTTGCTATATAAAGCATCTTTAATTTACTTAAGTTATAATTATTTTATTTTATTACAGGAAACGAATAATCTTTGTTTAGACGACGCCTACGCTCTTGGAAATCCATTTCTTTATGCGCAAGACGCGGGAACTTTTTACACCGCAGAAGCAGAACTAGCACATCAGGAGTATTTAAATAAAAAAAGGAAGAGGAGAAAGTGGAAAGTAAAGACCTTAAAAGAAAGAAATGTAATATTAATAAGAAGGCCATAAGAAAGTCTCCTACACAACCTTCATCTTACGTCACTCGGAAGGAGACAGGAAAACCTCATCATTTATTAAAAATGCAAATATATGATCTAACCAGATGTGATAAAGACGCTAAACAAAATTGTGAAATTGATAATGATGTTGCTGATAGCGCTGACGTAAGCATCCAGTACCTTGTGAATGATGATTATGATGATATTTTAGATGAAACTGAGCATCTAGTCGGTAAAATAGTGAAAAAAATTAGTAATAAGCAGTATTAAATGTGTAATATGAATAGTTTGTTTTGAGATTGTGAACATGGAAGTGTGTGTTTATTGGTTAAATACTTTTTAATATGTAACTATAATACTTAGATTATCAGGCTAATTGTGTTTGTAATATTTAAGTAAAAAAGTGGTAATTTAAATGTTATATTATGTTTAAAAAAATATATTAAAAAATAAAAACTAACTCATATTAATACCAATATAGCTGTTTTATTACTTTTCCTTTTCTTGAGGGGTATAGGTACAGACGTTACCATATCAAGCTACTACAATCTATCAAAGTTCTTTAGTAGATTCTCAACTTTACCGCTAAAGCATAAGGCTCAAGGTTGATTGGGAAAATTTGACAGTTTCGAATAGCTTGATGTGCTAGTGTCTGGACCTATTGACCACGATTTGTAAAGGGTAAGGGTAAAGTTAAACAAAAATTATTTCTATAATTATATTTTTTTATTATTATTCATTAGTACAATGAAATTGGTTACACTTAGCTTTTATTTAAAGCAATATTATCTTACATCACCTATCTTAGTGCATCATATTTTTATATGCATAGCTTTTGCTACATTAATTTTTGTTTACATACTAGTAATAACAATACAATACATACACAAACAACAATACAATACATTTATTAATAATAATATATCATCCATATATTATACTTATCAAATTTAAATCATATCTAATAAAACATAACTTGTGTCTAAAATACAGTTTTATAATGTCCCCAAGGTAAAGTTTTACTACCATCTTGCTGTATTTGTCGTTTGTCATCATCTCTACTAAGCACAAGTTTATTAATTTTTTGAGTATAAATATTATGTTTTTTTGACCTAATTATGTACATATTTTCTCTCAGACATTCATTATATTGTAGAGTTCTTTTATAGTTTTTAATATTAAGTTTTTTGGTAACAGATTTTTTGATACCTTTTGCTTTTCTTATCGAGGTATTTATAGAATCTATACAGTATAATTTTGCTCTTAAGCCTACAAATTCAGATATGACATCACCACCCATTTCGTCTTTAAATAATCCTGGTATTTTACAGTTGAGTTTAGGCATATTACATTTCTTGTTTTCAAAGTTGCTTGTATCGAAATATTTAATATGTTTTTTCATGTCCTTATAAAAGTCTTCCGTATGTATTAAGTACAAAACACTGTCAGTATCAGTATAACATAGTTTAATACAATTTTTGTAAATTCGTTTCATTACAGAATAGTGAAAATTATACAAATGAGACTTGGCTAGTTCTAAAATTGAAAATCCGATGTAAATTGGGCGATCAAGAATAATTTTTGTTTGCTGTAATTGAATTGCAATCAGTGACTCAGCGATCACAGACAAATTTTTAAAATTTGGAGCGCTTATGTATTTTTCTGCTCCACAAATTTTATTAGTTTTATTTAATTCATCTTTCCATACATTAACTAATTTCACGTCGACTTGTTTCCTTTTATTTTCTATTGTTTTGCCAAAAATAGAGTTATTTTGTTTAAAAAAAAAATCTCTTTCAAAATCTGAACTTGCTTGCTGACGCAATGTTGTATTTAATAATATGTAAGGCGCTAAAAATGCATTATGGTTAAACGATAATATTCTATGAATCTTGAGTAAAATCAGTCCATTTTTTAAACATTCTTTCAAGTGAATATAATGAATAACATATTTATATTTGTCGAACAAGTTAGCAATTAATTTAGGATTTTTACTACCAGGCGGCACAAACTTTTCAGCTGCAAACGGCAAATCAGCATGGTTATCATGTACTTCGCAAGGGTATTGTAAATCTACTTCGAGTATAAATCCTTTATCACTATCGCTGGAAACAGTCATTAAATCAAATTTATCTATTTCTTTTTTTTTGAGAAATTTAAAATTCCCTGTTGGTAACCTTTGCATCATAGCATAACCATATAAATTAACACAATCAAGATACACTAAGTAACTGTTAGGCTCTTCATTATTATAATTAGGAAGGTATTTATTATTTGCCTTTGCATATCTTAATGAGCATTGGGCAAGACCACCTCGAATACCTTTTTCTAGCATTTGATATATTTCGATATCTGAAATTAAATCTAAATTAATTCCGGTATATAGCAACATAGCGTCCCAACTTAATGAAGGTGAAGATACATAATAACATGGATCAAGATTGTAAAATGTTAAACTCATAGATCGAAATTTCTCAAATACATCACATAAAAGTAGAACATCACATTTTAGATATAGATCAGTATATTCTCCTAAGTTCGAAATATTAAATTCATTCCAAACTTTTAATGCGTGCATATAATCTTCGTCTGAAACATTTTCAGATGTAAGATTATTATAAAAATACTTTTGATCGGGTAATTTGGTTTCTTCGTAACAATCCCATGAATCAATATAATCATAGCAGTAAATACCCTTTTTCCGAACTAAATTAAATAAATGTTCATTTTTGAAAAACGCGCGCATATTTTGAAAATCTTCTGGTTTCATTGTTTTAACTAAATTATCTAGACTTGAGCTTAAAAAAATAAAAGAATCAATAAACTTTAACTGGGCTGCGTTTTTACTATCGATTGGAACAAATTTTGTAAAGGAGATATATTTTTCTTTATTTTTGGGAATTAGATTTATTCGCCCGCAAATAGTAGAAAGCTCTTTAATAAACAAATAACAATCATAACCAGAAAGATTGTGAAATATTATAGGTATAAATGAACACGTTTTAGCATTCAAATTGCATTTGTTGTGTGCCGCGCCTCTATATTTTCCAGTGAAATGATCATGATCTGCAACAACTATATCCGCATCAGAAAATGATTTTTAACATAAATAACACTCCTTCGCATTGTTAAAAGAATTACGCTCATTTTCACTTATAACCATTGGATTTGGATGCAAAAGTTTTTTATATAGGTTTTTTACGTTTCTGTAAATTGATTTAGTAAACTTCTTTGAACAATCTGATCCTCTATAAGACACAAATTTGTTGAGTTCAGGCTTAGAAAAGCAAGAAATATAATATGTAAAGCAACTGGCCTCATGAATTTGAACATTTTCAACATATTAAGTTTTATTTTTGTCTGAATATTCACGTAATAAACTCTCAAAATCGCCGTAAATAACAATAGGGATTCTTTGGGTTCTTTCAAAATTAGAAAAATAAAGTTTTGTGTTGTCTTCAGGTAGTACAGTTTGCACTCTAGCACAATTATGATTTAATAATTTTTCCGATGTATCAAAATATATGAAACATTCATCACATAAATGTATTTTTGACTTATGTTGAGTTAACTGTTTGTGTACAAGTTTATCGAATTTTTTTATTAAACAAAAATGTTTTTTTCCCTTTTTTATGAATATAAAGTAAGTTAATATGCATTATTTTCCGTTTAACAGTTTTATACAATGGTCCAGTAACTTGATTTTTTGAGTCCAAACCATAAATATTTACACGTACGCTAGGATTCAAATCTTCAAATAATTTTATATCCTCAAAACTCGGAGGAAATGACATATTAATTGTATTTAGAACTTTAGAATAATGAGGGTATGATTTTACTCTATTTGGATTAACCGTAGTCGGATACAAATGAGCTACAATACTCCAGAGAAAACAGTGTTCGTCATAATTAATTATATTTAGACAAGATTTTGTTGCACGAATATTTTGTGGTAATGAAACGTGAGAACCAGCTCGCAAAGGGCTGTATTTTAAAATATTTACTTCTAAATGACTTATTGATTCAATCGTCCAGCCCGACTCGCCAAGTTCAAACTCTGAACATTTGTTTATATTTTTTTGAACAAATGTATTACAAATGGATGTCAAATCTGTACTATGTAAAATTATTTCATATTTAGTGTTAAAAGATTTTAGCGATATTTCATTATTTTTGGGTAAAATATATGAAACAAACAATTCAAAATTAACTTTTAATGTAGTATGTACTTTTAACTTCTGTGCAATAAGATAGTAACATGTATTTAAAATATCATTAAAAAAAAGTTCAGGTGAAATTATTTTATTTTGAGTATCTATTTTGTAACTGACGATTTTATTCTTAAAAGCACATGCAATTATACGAACATTTTCAAGTTTAGTTTGCAGCAAACTATTAGACTTATGAATGTTGGACCTTTTGTGACTTGAATATTGTTTAACATGCGCATTACAGGACTGACAAAAATACATTATAAATAGAAATAGGTTTTTTTATTGTATGGTTTTGCTTTACTGTTTTTTGTATCAAAAATATATACTTCTTGATTAGATTTTTTATGCTTTTATTTATTGGTTTAATACGTAAACTCTTTAATTAGATTTTTATACTTTTATTGGTTTTGCTTTATAGATTTTATTTTGTACTTATATCAAATATATTTATTACGTTTTATTTACTTAGAGTAAGCTTTTATTTCTTAGTTTGCTTTAGATACATCTTTATTTATTAGGTTTGGTTTCTTATTTTTTTCTGTATTTTGGCTTATTCTTTTATTTTATTTTTTCTATATTTTGGTTTATTTTTTCTGTATTTTTGTATCAAAAATATATACTTCTTGATTAGATTTTTTATGCTTTTATTTATTGGTTTAATACGTAAACTGTTTAATTAGATTTTATACTTTTATTATTTTATTGGTTTTGCTTTATAGATTTTATTTTGTACTTATATCAAATATATTTATTACGTTTTATTTACTTAGAGTAAGCTTTTATTTCTTAGTTTGCTTTAGATACATCTTTATTTATTAGGTTTGGTTTCTTATTTTTTTCTGTATTTTGGCTTATTCTTTTATTTTATTTTTTCTATATTTTGGTTTATTTTTTCTGTATTTTTGTTTTACTGGTTTATTTTTATCTGTATTTTTGGTTTATTGGTTTACTTTTTTTCTGTATTCTGGTTTATTGCTTGATTTTCTGTAAGAAACTTTGCATTAAATAAAATAAGACCTATTATAACTTACTAAGTTACGCGAATAATATTCGAAAAAATAGAAAGAGAGTAGACACTAGAGTTGCCACATATTACTTACAAAAACAAAAAAATAACTATAGATCCTACAAGAAACGTTGTATTAAATTAAATCACACTATTATAACTTACTCTAAAGTTAAACGAATAATATTCAAAAAATAGAATAAATAATATTCAAAAGTAGAAACAAAGAGGTCAAATATTGCGGACAAAAACAAAAAAAGTTATTAGTCTTTAGAGGGATACAGAATCGGGGAACTGTTGCTAAAATCTTGTTTTACCGCTGAGACCAGCTGGGTAACTGCTTTCCATGTGGGTGTTTTAACATCCACAGCAGTTTTCAAATTAATAAGGGAATGCTGCCACCTGTTGGTTATGTTCGCCTCTAGCTCGCGACTGTTTGAGATGCGTACTTCGATGTAATACTCCCCTCGTCTGGTAGGATCACTTTGATAAGTATTACCGGAAGCAACGCGACGTGACAGGAATTTTTTTAATGTTGCAGCTCGAACGGGTGCAGCCTCTTCATCCTGAAATAATTAAAAATACATTATAAGTTACTTCAATCGTTATAGACCATACCGTCAAGTAGTTTACATGAATCAGGATGATTAAAGGAGTAACTTAAAAAATCTATCATAATGGTGCTCCCACATTGCCGTTAGAAAATGTTTAATAACGTTAGTAAACATTTGTTAGCAAACATTTAATCACAAATAAATTTTCATGTTAGAAAATGTTTAGTAATGTTAGTAAACATTTTATAACAAAACAAATTATAACAAAATAAAACATGTGTTATCTTTTGTTTGTAAACATTTTATAAGGGTGATGGCGGGATAGGCGGTGCGGTGCGGTGGGGGTTAGAGTACGCAGGTCGCTGCGCGTGGTGTCTCGCTTGTCAGTCCCTTTGTGTCAGCGTGCATCGCTGTGCGTGTGTATTAGTGGTTGCGCGTGCGCCAAGCAATAAAATATGTCCGGTAATTGGAATAACGATGATGTTTACAAACTGATTGAAATGTTTCAAGCAAGAGAAGTACTATGGAACACGATGTCAGAGAGCTACAAAGACCGAAATAAAAAACACGATGCTTGGATGGAAATTGCCAGTGAATTTAATATGGATAAAAAAGTAATTGAAAAAAAGATTCGATCACTCGTAGGTCAATTTAACCGAGAATGTAAATCTAATAAATCTGGTGCAGGAGCTAATGAGTCAAGTAAATGGTTTGCATTTAAAAAACTCATGTTCCTTAAAGGCAAAAATATTCCAAGTTTAACTGTCGATGGAGGGTTGCAGGTGAGTTTTATTTTAACGTCTTTTAATAATATTTAGATGCCCAGTCCAAAAACCCTTCATTTGAAAAATATTCTGCGAATTCTTTTCTTATTTCTTTCCCATCATCTGTCAGGGATTCACATGCTTCAAGTGGTGTTAATTGCTGCTGTTCTAATCTCCATTGTCCATCGATACGTGTACCAGTTACTATGTCATCTCCATCATAGTATTGAGATGGAGCGTAAATCATGCTCGATTCAGTTTTTCTTATAAAATTATGCAGTAGCACGCATGTCATAATTAAAGTAGTAGTTTTTTCTGGATCTAATAATATTGTAGTTCGTAAAACTCTAAATCTGGCTGACAAAATCCCAAATGCGTTCTCTACTGTTCTCCTCGCACGACTCAGTCTATAACTGAAGATTCTTTCCTTAGAATTGCTATCCTGTGGTCCTGGAAAAGGTTTTAATAAGTGTTTTTCTAAAGGGAACGCATCATCTGTTACGAACACATAAGGAACAGGTTTGTTTCTGCCTGGTAGTGAGCTGTCAGAAAGTTGTATTCTGCGTCCACTATCGCTAAAAGTACAACGCTGTAAAATCCTTTATAGTTGTAATATTCACTGCCGCTATCAATTGGCTTTTGTATGGCTACGTGCTTTCCATCGATACTTCCTAAGCAATTTGGGAAATTCCATTTTTCTTCAAATGAATTTGCCACGTGTAGCCACTCTTGAGGTGTTGTTGGTATCTGGAACAAAAATAGAAGATTAAGAAATAGGCGCGAAAAATAAATTTATAACTCGTTATTCTAACAAATTTTATTGGATATTTTTATTAAGTATGAAATATTAATAGAATACACTATAAAAAAATATGATTTCAGTTAAGGGTTGTTAAGTAATAGAAAAAGAAAATCGCGGTTATAGATTTTTTTACAATTTTAGCTAATTTGACGCGCCTATAACTTGAAATTATCGTTTAATTCTATTCTTTCAGGGTAACGAAGAAAACAGAATTGCTTCAGAAAACACTCTCAGTTTGAACGAAACAGGAAATACTGTCACTGATGAAACTACGGGCACGCCTTTCGCCACCCCAAAACCATTTCGGAAAAGAAGACGGCCTGAAGTAGAACAAGATCCAACACAACAAGAAGCTGTAAATATTTTACAAAGAATGTACGAATCTAGAAAAAGCAGGGATGAAAATGACGCATTTGGAGAGTATGTCTCGATGAAACTGAAACAAATAAAAAACAGTCATGCTAAGAATACTGCTCAACATCACATTAACAATATTTTGTACAATGCGACAATGGGACAATATGATTTTCCAACAACCTTTACAGACCCAACCGCTAGTAGTTCCTGGGGATACAACTCTGAACCAAATCTATCCACTTTTTCGGAAAATAATGCTGACTGTAGCTCGAGAGGATACTACACCGCACCGAGTCCCTCGGCTTCATTTGAAACCAGTTCTTCGGATAACTCCAGGACACATACTCGTACCAGCGCAAGAACACAGAGTCCGTCTAATTTATCGGAATCAAGCCAAGATTCGACCCAATCATTAAACGATTTGTTGGAATCAATCAAAAATTAAAAAATACATGTTTGGTTTGTTAATTATTAAAAAAAATACTAGTAAGGTAAGGTAGGTACCTACCTAAAGTATGATTAGATTAGATCATATTAAAAGTAAATAAAAAAATAATTAAAAATGTTGTTTGACTTACCTGTATGTATTCCTTTAAAACCTCATTGAGAGCCTCGCACACTTCTGGTACGATAATAGATATCACTTGGTCTGACAACTTGAACACATTTCCAAGACTTTTATAACTGCTACCAGTTGCCAAAAATCTTAACGTTACCGCAAGTCTTTCCGTCACACTTACAGATTTTCTAAATGTAGTGTCTCGTTTGCCTATTTTTGCCCCAATTAAATTTTGTAGATATTCAAATTCGGAACTGTTCATTCTTATAAAATCTTTTAAGCAACCGTCAATACCCAAATCCTTGAGATAGTCTGTGGCACTATATTTTCCTCTAGCTTTTAGCGTTTGGCGCATCCAATAAGAGCGCTTTTTCTTCTTTTTTAAACAAAAAATAAAAGCTATTCCAATGAGCAAATCTTCTTCCATTTTCGTGTAGACGTCCTCGGCCCTAAGAAGGCGAAACCAAACTGCGAGCCAATACTAGATGTTATAAAATGTTTAAACATTTTCCATCAATGTAGGAGCACTTATAACATGTAACAGTTTCTAACAAAGTGCAACAATTGTTAACATTTGTTAGTAAATGTTTTGGTGTTATAAAATGTTTACAAACATTTTATAACGGCAATGTGGGAGCACCATAAAATGCAAACCTACTGATATCTGATGAGTATATACACTAATTCAAGATTCGAGTTATTAGTGAGAATTTTCTGTTAATACTTACTCACTGCTCGGTATCGAAACCAAACCCTTACAATAGCACTTACTAATCAGCGCGAACTTATTACCATTGAACTGGCGAGATAATAAAAACATAGTAATTAACACTGCTGAATTTCCAAGCTAGGGCTATGAAATTTATTTGTTCTAAATTAGGCTCTATTTCCATCTAGTGTAGAGCTTAGTTTTAATTATAGTATGTTAAAATTAGACACTTCAATGTAAACATAGTCTTACCAGACCAATTTGGGAGCAATACTATCTCGACGCCGCTCTGTCGCTGCAATTCGAGACGAAATTTTTATAAGGTAATGATATGTACTCGCAAGTAACACTAAATGCTTAAGCAGCTTAATTTAAAATGGTCTGTAGTACTAAGTCAATTAATTACCATTATAAATTGACTTTCATATTATGATATCGGTAATAATGAAATTTAGAAACATCCCATATTTTGGCAATTTGAAAAGTAATCGTGAACAGATAAAATAATACATCTAGATAAATAAGGTGATTATTTTTCTAATTTTTACACAAATTAGCGTTATTATGGCTGTTTTAATAGATACTTACCAAAAATAGTTTTCATACTTGTAAGCAAATCACATTAGAACACTAATGAAAACAAGTAAAATAGCAGGAGAGCATAAAAGCTCCTCATTTTTAGAAAAATGATAAATAAAACTTCAAAGCCGAAATCAAGGTGGCTAAAGGTAAAATCTAAGAAAATTGCTGCTTAAGTAGTAACCATAGGACAAAGTGGTCCAATATTTTGCCACATATTTAAAGACACATTTGGGGCATTGGCTAAGAGTGCTACATCACAATATAAATAGTAGGTTTAATAGATGCCTTAGCGAATGCGTCAAAAGTGTTTTGCGGGTTCGATTCCCGCACAGAACAAAAATGAATATTTGTTCCTTTTTGGTTTTTATGATTTTTTTACATTATTTTATATTATAATCAATTACTCTATCTGCATAATACCTGTTAAGTACTAGATCTTGGGTTCAATCCTTTTTTCTGGATTTCTATCCGTATACAAGGCGCCGATGACATTAACTTGTACGGTTGCTAATATATTGAACGCAGTAGCATTCAATACATAGAGCGATGCGACAAGCGGGATGACGTAATTTCACATTGCTGCTGACCGCTGCTTGATGTACCTAAGTTTATGAATGTGAATACTTTTATTGGATGGCAATATGCTGCTTATACGTTTTCTTCAATGTTTTATTTGAACGCTATGAACGGGGACGTACTTTTACACACGGCTCCACATCAAGTTATAATTTCCTGTAAAAGCTTGATTTCTCAAGTTCTCATTAAACGGAAAGCCTAATACATTCATCACTAGGCACCTACAAGAAGTGTGCCAGGTGCCACAGCTATCGACCATGATATTGTTGTTTATAAATTACACGCGATAATTTTGCTCAACTGTAGTTCGACGCCGCGCCAGTGAACGAAACACAATGTTCAATCTACAGCTGTATCGTAGACCGAAGGGCACGATAGTACACGACAGTATAAATTGAGGAGTTCTGGGTCACCCGTTCGAGCGAACTGCCGTGAACTGGAGGCAATTACAACGAACCGGTAGCAACATTCGCTCATCAGTTTAAAACCGTAGTGGATAAAAAGACATCGATTAGTCAATGACAGTACCTAGGGTATAAGACTCAAGATATGACTGGTCAGAAAAAAATTGAACACTAGTTTATCGAACCACCACAACCGATCAGATTAATATACAATTGTTCCCGTCAATAAAAGCAGCTGATACAGCAGCCCCAATTTTACCCTACTGACGATAAGGCCGCGGCGGCTTTCGAGCAGTGTAAGGTAAGCCTACAAAGCGCCATCACACTGGCTCATCCTGAGGTCAAAGGTAGATTGTCTCTAATGTGTGACGCATCCAATTCATGCGTGGGGGCAGTGCTACAACAAGGGGTCGCCGGAAAAACGAGGCCCTTAGGTTATTTTTCTAAGAGACTATCAGAGGCCCAGCAAAAGTACAGCACCTACGATCGAGAACTACTAGCAGTTTATTTAGCCATTATACATTTCAGAAACATGATTGAAGGCCGAGAGATTACTATTTTTACCGACCACAAACCATTAACGTATGCTTTTTCTAAAATAGGTACCGATCGAGAAACCCCAAGGCGCACAAGGCAGTTATTGTATATCAGCGAATTCACGAGCGACATACAATACGTCAACGGAAACGAGAATCAGGTTGCTGACGCGCTATCACGGGTGGAGTCCGTGGTTTGCCCAACGCATATCGGTTTCGACGAAGTCGCACAGGCACAGAAAACAGACGAACAAATGGCGCATATGTTAGCAGAATCGCGAGGTAACATTGTATTAAAACAAATTCATTCACCATTGTGTAACAAAGCAATTCATTGTAACGTTTCAGAGTACCAGGTAAGACCATATCTCCCGCAAAAATTTCGTAGATTAGCTTTCGATACAGTACATAACATAAGCCACCCCGGAATTAGGGCCACACGGAAAATGATAACGAAACGTTTCTTTTGGCCGGAGATGAACAAAGACGTAACCAGGTGGGCTAGGGCATGTATTCATTGTCAAAAAGTAAAAATACAACGGCATACAGTTTCCAAATTAAGTAGTTTCCCATTGACAGATAGATTTGAGCATTTACACGTCGATATAGTTGGCCCATTACCAACGTCACAAGAAGGCTATCGATATTGCGTCACTATGATAGATAGATTCACTAGATGGCCTGAAGCGATTCCAGTCACAGATATTACCGCAGACACAGTAGCTAAAGCCGTATACGAAGGCTGGGTATGCAGATTCGGGTGCCCACTGACACTTACGAATGATCAGGGAAGACAGTTTGAGAGCGAACTTTTTAAAGGTTTACTAAACATGTTAGGCATAAAAAAGACCGGATGATATGCTGTTGTACGCAACAGCATATCATCCGCAGGCGAACGGAATGGTTGAAAGAATGCATCGCTCACTTAAGGTTGCAATTAAGGCTAGGCTACAAGATAATAGGTCATGGGTCGAGGAATTACCGACAGCATTGTTGGGACTTCGCGCGGCGTGTAAAAATGACGAAAATGTAAGTTCGGCAGAATTGGTATTAGGACAGACACTACGTTTACCAGGCGATTTTTATTGCGAAACCAAGAAAACCAAAGTAGATCATTTACCAACGTTCGTAAGCAAACTTCGAAGCGTTATAAATAGTATGCGGCCACAGGCAAGAGAGAGCAGCGATTCGCGGAAAATATTCATCCACAAAGATTTAAATACGTGTTCTCATGTTTTTATAAGAAATGATATGGTAAAAAGTCCACTAACCCCATCATATAACGGCCCTTATAAAGTAATTAGTAAGGATAAGAAAACCTATCACATACAAATAGGCGACCGTCAAGCAACCATTTCCATAGACATTAAAACCAGCGTATATTAATAATGAGGAAAAACCGCCACAAAACATATGTACTGAAAATGAGTGTAATTTAGATACAAAATCAAGTGAACAAAAATAGCTACCGCCCATGGCTAAAACCACACGCTGTGGTCGAGTGGTTAAGCAACCGGTGCGATTTTTGCCCACATGACAAAATAATGTAAGTACATCAAATGTAATAACGCTACTCACCACTAGAGGGCAGTAAACACAATTATGGAAGGTGTACTAAAAATATTAGAAACGATTCAACGTGATCTAGCTGAACAAAAGGAATGCTTACAAAATTTGGAGTATAATATAACCGCAAACATCAATAAAAATATAGATGAAAAATTTAATATTATCGAAACAAGAACCCTAAACCTAGAAAAACAGGTAGAACAACAACAAAAAACCATCGAGAATTTGGAAAGGCAAATGAAGATAAAAAATGTCATATTCTTTGGGATCGAAGAGACAGAACGAAACTACGAAGACTTACAGGGATATATTCTAAACATGATAAACCAGGTAATGAAAATTAATTGTCAGAAGTGTGAGATAGAAAATGTAAGGAGACTCGGTACGAAAAAAGGAATAACTAGACCTGTTATTCTTACACTAACAACTGTAGGTCGAAAAATTGATATTTTAAAGAAAAATAAAACACTCGAAGGACTGAACTTGTATGTCAAAGCAGATTACACCCAAAGTGTTTTGCAAAAACGGAAGGATTTACAGGAAGAGCTGAAAAAGAAACGCGATCAGGGAGAGAAAGTCGCATTACGTTACGATAAAATAATAACTTTGAAGGGAAAAGAGAATAAACAGAAAAAGACAAAGAAAAGAGATTTATCAGAATCACCCGGAAAAGTGGACCAGCAATGTGCAAAGGAAAAACAAGGAAACAAGTTTTACCAAAGCCGTAAGAAAACAAAAACTTATGATATCTCAACCTATATGCAAAAGGTTTCTTCGCCCCGGTGTACTAATACTAACAAAGGAGACGAGCAGGTCGACTCGGATTAACAATTAGCACCCCTCTCACAGCATCCTCTAGGCCGGCTAGTCCCCGGAACTTCGGTTGAGGATTTAGACTACAGCCCCCCAAATCAGAAAGAGAGAGACCAGACACGAAATCTACATATTGCAACTTTAAATGTAAGAACATTATTGTCCGACTCAAGAATTGAAGAATTAGATTATGCTACACAAAAACTAAGATGGGACATTATTGGATTATGCGAAACTAGAAGGAAAAACGAAGAAATCAAATATTTATGGTATCATAAATACATTCTGTATCACTCGGAAAGTACGCATGGTCAACATGGAGTAGGTTTTTTGGTAAAAAAAATACCTAAAAAAAGACATCGTTTCCTTCAAAAGTTATTCTGATAGAGTAGCGACCCTAGAGCTAAACTTACCCAATAAAAACATTTTGTCTTGTATTCAAGTCTATGCACCGACTGAAAAATGCAATGACGACGAATTGGACAGATTTTATAGTGAACTTGAAACAGCCATAGAATCAACAAACACAAAAATGTTTATAGTTATGGGCGACTTTAATGCCCAGATCGGGAAATTATCACAAGGCGAAGAGTTGGCATTCGGCAAGTACTCAAAAGGTAAAAGGTCAAAACATGGACAAAAACTGGTAGAGTTCGCTCTGGAAAAGAACTTAGTATTCACTAATAGCTTGTTTAAAATAAGAGAAAATAAAAAATGGACTTGGCAGTCACCTAACAGTTTATATCGCAATGAAATCGATTATATACTTACAACCCAGAGCCTTGAAGTACACAACTTTAATATAATTCAAAACCTGAATTTTAATACTGACCACAGAATGATAAGAGGCAAGATCTACTTAGACACGAAGAAGAAAAAGAAATACATCAAAACAAGCACAAACTATACTAGAGACTTACCGATACTAACGAGAGAGAGTGGAAGGCAATGCGAAGAAAATTTTACTGCTGCAGTGGAAAAATCATCGGACATACAAATACAATATAATAATTTTGAAGAAGAGATGACTAAACTGCTTTTACAATTACCTGAAACAAAGAAAAACCAAAGAGACGAGAAGAAAGCCCACATAAAGAAACTACTAGAAGAAAGGAAACAATTATACAGTAAAAGGAGAACTAGGGAAGTAAAAAATAAGATTACCCAATTAAGCAAGACAATTAACAGAGAGATTTCAGAAAAAACGAAGGGTCACAGGAAGAGTACGTTTGAAAAATATATAAGTAAGACGGGAGCCGTGAAAAAAGCCTATAAAGAGCTTCGTACATCTTCAAAATGGACATCACATTTAACAGATAAAACAGGAAATAGATTAACGAAACGATTAGACATAATAACGGAGGCAACTAAATTTTACCAAGAACTCTACTCTGCACAAACAACATCGAATTTTGATGAGTGCATTTTGGACAAAACCAGAACCGCAGAAAAAGTACCTTCAATACTACTTTCAGAGATAGATTTTGCAATCAAAACACAAAAAAATGATAAATCACCTGGAGAGGACAATATTACGAACGAGTTATTAAAATGCTTGTCTGAACCTCTACAGAGACCGCTACAAACTATGTTCAACAACGTTCTGGAAAAAAGAACGACTCCCAAACAATGGTCCAGAGCTACTACGACTCTACTACATAAAAAAGGGGATAGAGATAACCTAAACAATTACAGGCCAATTAGCCTAATGAGCAA
Source organism: Eugnorisma glareosa (assembly GCA_947578425.1). Lineage (NCBI taxonomy): Eukaryota > Metazoa > Arthropoda > Insecta > Lepidoptera > Noctuidae > Eugnorisma > Eugnorisma glareosa. The sequence goes on along the minus strand of OX387967.1, from coordinate 8,140,876 downwards.
TGTCTACAAAGTTTTCTCAAAAATCATTCTAAACAGGCTCTCCAAAATCCTAGACGAGAACCAACCATGTGAACAAGCAGGATTCAGAAAACATTTTTCGACAATTGACCATATCCACGTCATGGCACAATTAATAGAGAAAAGTAAAGAATATGGAAAGACTCTGTACATATGTTTCATAGACTTCTCCAAAGCTTTCGACTCCTTGGAACACACTGCTATCTGGAAAGCACTAAAACAGCAAAGCTTAGACGTAGAGTACATTGAGCTCCTATACAGCATATACTCTAAGAGTTTGGCTAAAATACGTCTGGAAAGAGAAGGACCGGAATTCCACATAGAAAAAGGCGTAAGACAAGGCGACCCACTCTCACCAAAAATGTTCTCAGCGGTTCTAGAGATGGTGTTTAGAAATATCGACTGGGAAAAACAAGGCATCAAAATAGATGGAAAATACCTAAGCCACCTACGGTTCGCGGACGATATTGCTATATTTGCTGAAGAGAGTACTCAGTTAGACAGCATGGTAAACGATTTGGTGAGAGAGAGCAGCAAAGTTGGTTTATCGCTAAACGCCTCAAAAACAAAAATTATCACGAATGGTACTGTTCAAGCCGTTAGAGTGAACGGAGAAAGCATAGAGTATGTTACGGAATATATTTACCTAGGTCAGTCAATTTCATTCCAAGATCTTACAGAAGAAGAAATAAACAGACGAATTGCAATTGCGTGGAAAAAGTATTGGAGCTTGAAAGAAGTCATGAAAAATAGAGAGATTAACATTGAAATAAAAAGGAAACTGTATGACACAGTAATCCTACCATGCCTAACATATGGTTGCCAAACATGGTCGTTGAGGAAGATCGACGAACACAAATTAGCCGTACACCAACGGAAAATGGAGAGAAGCATGTTAGGAATAAAATTATCAGATAAAATAAATAATGAAACAATAAGAAGAATAACGAAAGTAACTGACATACTCGAAAAAATAAGAAATTTAAAATGGAAATGGGCAGGCCATGTGTACAGGATGACCAATGACAGATGGACCAAAAAACTAACCGAATGGGTACCAAGAGAAGGGCAAAGAAGTAGAGGTAGACCGAAAAAACGATGGGAGGACATATTTAAAGAAAGATGTGGACCAGACTGGAGAAGACAGACTAGGGACAGAGACAACTGGAGGAAGCTGGGGGAGGCCTACGCCAAAGAGGCGACTTCCACAAATTAAATGAAAGAAAAACAAATAATAATTATAATTCTATAAAAATAATGCACGAAAATGATAATTTATATTTTTAATCAATAATGATACTAATTTATGCATGAAAATGATAATTTGTAATTTTTTATTCAATAATGGTAGTAATTTAAAACATAAAATCAATTATACATCATTTGTTAATTAATTGTGATTATTTTGAAAGTTTGTTTATGTAACTGTTAAATTGTGGTAGAATAAAGGCTATTTTTATTTATTTTTTTATTTTATTTTATTTTTTACATCAAATGTAGTTGGAAATTTTTGTACATTTCACGGCAGTTATCTACCCAGTTATTTTGTGGGCAAACCAGACAGGGTCGGAATCAAAAGATGGGCAACTATCAGAATAAGGAGTACGTAGCCGTAACACAGGCTTAAATAGTTGCAGGACAGCAGTTAGAAAGCAAACTGAACTATTTCGGGATAGTACTCATTATCATCGCCGTAATATTGGGCATACTATTATGTTACGCTATCAAGAGGGGTTGCGTAGGCCAGGCGCGAGATTGGTTAAGAAGAGAAGTGCCCGCGATACTGGCAGGACAACCCGGCACAGTGATCAACCCGACACCTACTGCAACTGCCACGGGATATGTTTAACGAAAGCGACGTCGTGAAATGTGCAAAAGTGGCTCACTAAAAATACGCGTTGGTAAAATATGTTATTAGTGTTTCTAAAATTGTTAACGTTATTGTACTTATTGTTCGTGTCATCTGTATTTTATTTAGTGAACGGCGTTACCATAACCAATGCTGCCGACCCTTGAGGTGTTATTTAAGTATTGCAGAGCGGAGGTTATGGTAACTACCCTTAATGGTTATATCATAATGATATGTATACTTCAAGTCGGCTCGGAGCTCAGACAATGATGAGACCGCAAACATTTAGAAAATAAGATCTATTTTAGCGACAGAAATAAATAATAGGCAGCATACAACTGTTGGAATGCTGACAGGTATAGAATGTTATCGTAAGCAACATTGTAACCTCGTAGATTTCTGAATACTGTAATAGTGATGTAAGCATGTAGCTTCACCAAGTTAAAAATAGAATAGAGTAAAAATTTTTTTGTGTAAACATTTTTAGGGAAAGGGGGGGTGTGATGTAGCGGCTCAGTAATGGCAATATGCTGAGTTGCATTCTTGACGAAATATGAGGGAGCGAGCGATCGGCTCGCCAGTCGCCTATGTACCACCGCCCTGCCTCGCCGCTTACCTAGTACGTAGTTAGTAATAACGAAGTATTGTGGAACCCAATTAAAAGACTTTTACTTCTCTGGAGTCCGACTATTTAATTATCTCACCGAACACAGAACACGCACAACAAGTCCAAATGTTTCTGGAATCTAATAAAGAGATATCGAATGTTATACGCGAGAGTATAGATGTACAAAGAAATAATGTTCAACCACAATATCGCGACGAGCGTGGAAATGAGGCATTTTTCCGTTCGTTGCTACCACTTATGGACAAAATAAAAGAAGACTGTTTAATTGATGCCAGAACTGAGATTATGGCCGTAATTAAGAAATACACACCATCATCACATACATTGCTAGACTCTTATTCTCGTACATCCACACCAACAAGCGAGGATGATATTGCTCGAATGTTAGAACACTTTGATGGAATGTAAACTTTAAGTTTTAATTTGATGTAAGCGTTTAAGTAAAATAAATCTGCTTTAAACTTACTGTAGTGTTACTGCTAATCTTTCACATGGCCCGATACTTTTCCTCATATTAGTATCCTGCTTTGATAAGTGTCTTGATAGTAAACTTAAGATTTCATCGAAAACAGGAATTGGCATTAAATATTCATCTTCAAACCATTCTGGATGATTTCGATATTCTTCATAATTCTCATGGAAATGTCCATGACTTTCACGACGTAGCAACATGGGATGTGTCCACCAACGGCGCTTTTTTTCCCTTCTTAACAATAACAATAACTGCATATTCACTAGCGTACTTGCAGAAGCACCCCACAACACTATATCCATAATAAATAATTATTTTATCGACTGAGACACTACTTATTTCGCTCTCGTCTGGCACGTAACTGAATTTTTTCTTTCGCAACGCGTCGTCAAGGAAACGCGGCGATACCGTTACGAGTCGCCGCAGAAACGCTGCGATTCCGTTACGACTCGCGACGATACGCGGCGGAATTATCGCTCGTTCGTGGAGATTATCCGACGATATAAGGGCGGACTCGTCGCGATTCTGTCGCTCGTGGAGCCAGCGCCTAAGAGATAATAATTCATTATCTAGTCTCGTAATTTGCAGTGTTAATATTTGCCTACTTACATTGTAATGGAATACATAGTACATTTTTGATGTGCAACTTAAGGTAAAATTATAAAAAGTATGTTTAATGTTATTTGCACACTATAAGTGCCATTTACTTTTTCGTCATAGTATTGTAGCGCCATCTCTGATTTTTATCCGGAAGCAATATTTGCTTTTGTGATTTGATTACATACGCCATATAGAATATATGTATAGGATGACTGGTAATAAGTGACCGAAACTTAAACACGTGATTGCAGTCATAGTAACAAATAACTTTTAAGGGCATTACATTGCCCAATGACCTTGAGCATGCTGCCCCGTACTAACTTACGACGAAACGACGAGAGAGAGAGAGGGACGAGTGCGGGAGTGACAGTGCTTTTCGCGAAATTTCGGATTTTTATAGAATATTTTAAAATATTAAAAGAAATAAGAGAAAAAAACCAATACACATAGTTAAATACGTCATTACGTATTTTTTGGTATAAAATTCATGCCGAGTTACTGAGCCGTTATAGAGAAAATTTTCAATTTAGATTGAAAAAGGACCTATTTGTTACGATTTTTTGATAAAATTTGAGTTAGTTTATTAAAATTTTAAACAATACAATGTATTTGTGATGACCTTTAGTTTAACATATATTTTTTATATTGAAAACCCACAAAAGGATTCATCTACAAACTTCTCTAAACACACGGTATTTTCAGGATTTGAGCGAGGTAAGGTAAGGTAAGGTTTAATATGGCTCAGGCTGTTTGGGCGAGGCAGCCTATTATCTGACAAAGTTTGCCTCGCACTAGGTAGTAAGTACGTTTCCAAGCGGGTGCAGACCCAAGCTAGCAGCCTCGCGCGAGGGATCCTATTTAATTAATACATGTTTGATTTTTTATTCATTTCAGAATGTCTTATAAAATAGTCCAGACTTGGGAACACAACAAACATAGATTGTTAGCAGTACCATCGACATGGGAAGACAACAATATTCTAAAATATCCGACAAAAAACATAGCTAAGTATGTAAAGATTGGAACGTCAATACCAGAACTTTACTGGAAGCAAATAAAATGTGACGTTAAAAGAAGAAATCCCAACACTTTTCAAGAAAGTTCTGTCATTTATAATCATGACGTAATACTGAAACAGCAAAATACAAATGCTACAACAGTGGTACCAGCTGCAGAAGACTTAAACTGTGGATTTTCTTACGAGTACATTACTTAAACTGTGGATTTTCTTACGAGTACATTATACCCATGTCTGGTAGAGAAACTAACGTGAATGCAGAAAATTTAGACGAGTCTATAACAGTTCAAAATACACTCTTAACAAATCAAAAAAAAAAAATTGAATAACTTAACTCTATTCAGAATGCGCTAACTACTACGATTCAGAAAATAGCATCATTGTCCGTTCAATTAGACGATACTTTAATGCAAATAAATAACTACTTCCAAAACGGAGACTTACAAGTCACTCCATTGAGCGCTTGTAAATCTAGCCCAAGTAACACAGCTTTTAACATCAAGCCAATTGAAGCTGTTCAGCAATTGGATCAATTAGAACTAGAATTATCAAACAGTGCCAACAGACAACAGAAAAAGCAACTATACTCTGTAATTTTTGCTGGTGGCAAAGGTATTGATTGTGCTTATACATTAGCTGATGTATTATTTTCGCGAGAGTTTCTTTGTCAGTGCTCTTGGAGTGGAGGCGGCCGGGGAAACAATGAAGCTAAAATAGCCTGGAAAGCTTACAAAAACGTATTGTCTTTTTTCTGGGAGATGGTGAACTCTTGAGACAACAAATACACAGTTTCACTTAACTTTGAATTTTTCAAAAGTATCCTAAAAATGCCAAAAAGAGAAATATGGCAAAAAAAGAAAGAGCATCTACCTCAAGGAAACGCACAAAAACATCAAAAAGTCAGTCTCTAAATGACGAAATGGAATCTGACAAAGAAGCAACATCCGTAAAAACTGCCAAAAAGGCTAAGATAGAGAAAAAGCAAACAGAAAAATACGAAAATAATGAGGAAAATTCTTCTAAGCAAAATAATATCGTAAGAGGCGTAGTTGAAGAAGGAATAGATAAAAAAGAGAATGAAAAAAAAGCGCAAAGACTTTAGGATAATACTGCACCTGCTGTTCTAGGAGAGGGCTCAGTGCGTGAAGCACTGGAATCCCCTTCAGCAGCACAAAGACAAAGAGGTTCTAATATTGATGATGTTCTTCAAGATGAAGATGAAACGGTAACAACAAACAATTTGTATAATTAATTCATCTGTAAACTTAGTTATTAAATTACTCCTCTTTTTTAATTTCCAGGTTTTCCTTGGTAATGATAGCATTACTGCAGCAAGTCCTGAGAGGAAGAGTCCATCAGGTAACATTAAATTAGTTAATTCAGTACTATTACTTACTTTGTGATTCAGTGTGAAACAGCAACAAAAAAATTTGAATGGAAGGTGATAATATAACTTACATAGATAAAGATAAATATCACCTTCCATACATTTTTCTATCATTACATAGGTACTAATGTACTTACAATATAACTACATTTTACTGAAAATTTGTTCTATTTATTTAAGGTAATTTTAAATTAACCATAAATCTTTTAATATATTGTTCAGTCAGACCACCAAACTAAACAACTTTTGCCAATATTTTTTTGTAGTAAATGAAAATTTGGTGGTCTGAACAACATATTATAAGAATCAATTAATTAAAAATTACCCTATATGGCTATGTTCTATTGATTGACATAGGTATTTTTTACGTTTTATTGCTGGTGATGACCAGCGACCAGCAATAAAACATAATAGTGGTAGTAGTAGTAAGTATGTGTTTTTTTTTTTTCAATACTTTCAAATGTGTAACTAAGTGTAATTAAATTTGTAGCTCGCTCGTATTTCTGTGATATATTTTTTATTCAAGTAAATAGTCGTTAAAACAATAATATTCGAAATAAAAATACAAGAACGTTGTTAAACAAAAACGAAGTTTAGAAAATCACCCCTTGAAGGAGTGAAAAAAGGAATACAGTTGATAAAAATCCACATACACGCATCCCGGACAACACAGTACCAACATTGAATGCAATTTTCTACGACGACGGCGAAACAAATATTTATAAAATTACCGCTGCCGTCTATTATCAAATAATCCTGGGACTAGTATCGTTTTTTACCGAAGAAATAAAGGAGGAAGTTGTCGAGTCGTAAATATAATCTTGGGAGTTTTGGACGCAACGCGACGCCCAGCGTCTCACTCACAGAGCATCATATACTGGTAGTTTTACTGCAACAGTTACTAGGGCTGCGCAGAAATGGCAGCGTGGTCGGCGCGGCGGCGGCGGCGGCGCCCCAGGGCCCCGAGTCTGCTATTTTTCATTCCTTCACGATTGCATTGTCATTCCAACACAATTCCATTATCATTGTGCTAAAAATCGGTAATCTGCTAATTCATAATGGTCGTATAATGGTCTCGTAATGCAATTGCGTCGGAATGGCATTGTTGTATTGCCATTATTATAAAACCCGATAGTAGAAATGATTTTCGAAAAACTACTACTAATTTGGAACATTATTCATGCCAGATTTCATTTATATACAGGGTGATTGGAAGATGGGTGCAAAGCTTTAAGGTGAAGATAGTATAGACAATTTAGAACCATTTAAGCCATGGTTGTCTTAGACGAAGTCTTATCAAATTTTTTTAACCAAATTTTTAAGTTTTTTTTTGGGAAATTCTCAAAATTTAATGTAAACTGCATAATTATGGCCAAATTGAATGATAAATGAATTAATTTTTTATTTATTTAATTAAAGTAATGTGTAAGCAACCAAGCAAAACATGTTTTAGGCTTCTATGTCATTAGACATTTTTTTTTACAGATATTTAAAGCTCAGAAAAAATAAAAAAATTGTACAATACGTCTTTTAAACCTTATTTAAAAAAAAAACGGACGGTGCTTTTTTTGTTCAAACCTTCTTGAAGACATGCTTGATAATCGCTCTTTCTTTTGAGGTATCATTTATGCGGATATTTTACAAATTATTGAAATTAGGACCTACAAACCAATTCGAGGGAGAAATTTTAAATTTTAGGCAGTCTAACAAAACACAAAATTTGTGCTTAAAAGAATACTTTATGTGCTCGAAATGATAACATTGTTCAATTCTAAGAATTTTTGGCACATGTAGGAACCAATTGAGGGGAACCCATTGAGGGGATTCTCTAAACAATGGCCACCGAGCGCGGTGCGACGGCATTTCCAGGTAGAACGCCCAATGAATAGCAAAAAGCGATAAGAGTTGGTTTTTACAGCAAAATAGTCTTAGTTACTGAGGCAACAAAGTCGTTTTTCTTTAGTCAGGGTCAGTCGGTCTGTGATGAAGCCGTTACATCTTTTACTTATTAGTCAAACTACTGCCCTTGTGAGTGGACGTTGTCGTGTTGATTCACAATTTACCGTGTTCAGTTGTAGCCCTTTGCTTTCCTGCACGTGTTGTTTGCGTTAGTTTTGAAATTTTTTGTTTCACCGTGTCCAGTCGTAGCCTCGCGCTCCTGCACGTGTTGATTTTTGACTTAATTGTGTTGAGTTGACATTTAGTGCGCTCCTACGCCGTTTTTCTTAATTGTTAAGTGACTATGGCTACTTTTTCCAATCAAGAATATGCGGATATCGTATTTATGTACGGTAGAGCAGACGGCAATGGATCTTTGGCGCGACGGATGTATCAAGAGCGCTATCCGAATCGCAGGATACCGAATGTCCGAATGTTTTACAACACGTTTCGTCGTCTTGCCCAAGATGGGTTTCACCGCGTGGAACCTGGAGTCAACCCGGGCAGACACGAAACTGCCGTCGACGAAGACATTTTAGCAGCATTTCAAGCGGATCCTACTACCAGTACTAGAGCAGTAGCTCGAAATTTAAACATTTCTCAATGGAAGGTGTGGCATACAATGCACCAAAATGATAAGTTTCCATGGCAGGAGTGTGCAAGGTCTAGTAGAGCAAGATCCTCAAAGAAGAATTCAGTTCTGCCGTTTCCTCCTCAACAGAGACATCGAAGATGCGTGGTTTCTGAAATCAATCTTGTGGACGGATGAAAGTAAATTTTCAAGGGAAGGTATTACAAACTTTCACAACATCCATGAATGGGCCGACGCAGACAACAATCCACATTTTAAGAAGCAGGTGTCATTTCAGATGAAATTCTCTGTGAATGTATGGGCTGGAATAATTGGCAGAACATTGATTGGGCCCCACTTTTTGCCTGATCCATTGAATGGCGAAAATTATTTGCAATTTCTGCAAATTGATTTACCACTACTGGTAGAGGAATCAGGTGTCCCGATCTTCGAAAGAGACCGAACAGTCATCTTTCAGCAAGACGGCTGTCCAGCGCATTGGACTTTAAATGTAAGGGAACACCTCAACAATTGCTTTCCTGATAGCTGGATCGGCAGGGATGGACCCATCCCTTGGCCCGCTCGCTCCCCAGATCTGACCCCGTTGGACTTTTTCGTGTGGGGCCGGGCCAACGAACTGGTGTATAACAACATAGAAATAAACACTAGAGAAGAATTGATACAAAGAATAAATTCAGCGTTTGAGACAATGAAGCAGGAGATGATGTTGAAAATAACGACTACAGAAGTTAGAAGACGGGGCCGTGCTTGTATTAGGAATCACGGCCGTCATTTTGAACATGAAAAATAAATAATTTTAATTCAAATGTTGTTTTAATTAGTCAGCCTAAAAGAAAAAATTTCTCCCTCAAATTGGTTTGTAGGCCCTAATTTCAATAATTTGTAAGTTATCCGCATAAATGATACCTCAAAAGAAAGAACGATTATCAAGCATGTCTTCAAAAAGATTTGAACAAAAAAAGCACCCTTCGTTTTTTTTTTTAATAAGTTTTAAAAGACGTATTGTACAATTTTTTTATTTTTTTCTGAGCTTTAAATGTCTGTAAAAAAAATGTCTAATGACACAGAAGCCTAAAACATGTTTTGCTTGATTGCTTACACATTACTTTAATTAAATAAATAAAAAATGAATTCATTTATCATTCAATTTGGCCATAATTATGCAGTTTACATTAAATTTTGAGAATTTCCGAAAAAAAAACTTAAAAATTTGGTTAAAAATATTTGGTAAGACTTCGTCTAAGACAACCATGGCTTAAATGGTTCTAAATTGTCTGTACTATCTTCGCCTTAACGCTTTGCACCCATCTTCCAATCACCCTGTATATGTTTACATGTTATTTAATAGTGTTATAAGCAATCTGAAGTAGTAAGAAGTTCGTAAATAGCAAAAATATTTAATTTATGTGTAAAAACTCAATAATATTTTATCTGTATAGCTGTCAAAAGTCGACAGTGACATTACTGCTTACTGACGTTTTATCTGTTTCGAAACTTTCGACTTCTAGCGGCCGGTGTTGTGTTATATTTTTTGTTGTTTTTTATATTTGTTTTGTTTGTTGTGTTATCTACAAAATGGTGCTCCCTGAGCAAGTATCAGCTCTATTAGATTATTTAGAAAACCACCCAGACGTGGCGCTTGGCCACTGCAGCCGCACCAGCGAAGGGCGGAGTTTATTAAAACGCTGTTGGATGGAGTGCGCCCAAATTTTAAATGCTGTGTCGGTGGACTGCCCTAATAAAACGCCGGCAGAGTGACGCTCAGTAAGTACATAAATACAGTATAGCTAGTTAGGCATTTTAAAATGATAAATGTATAATTATTTTAATTTTTGCACTTTTTTTAGTTCTACAATGAATACAAAAGCAAAATGATCAAAAGAATTAAAGCACAGAAAAATGAAGTAAGTGCAACAGGTAAGTAATTCTTTCTTTTGGCAGCCTTGCAGAATTATAGTGGGAAGCATTATTATACCTAGTAATCATTTTCTAACTTGCATTTCAGGTGGTGGTCCTGCAAAAAATTACTCGCTAACCCCACTCCAAGATCGCTTATATGGCATAATAGGGCGAGATGTAGGAGAGCCACTGCCAGGTGTCCGACATAACCCACTCACTGTAAGCATTAGAACATTGGTTTTATCTTTTATCAATCCTATCTGTTGTATTGCACATTAAGAAATACTTCTAACTTGCTAACAAAACTAGTACTTATGTCACAGTTATATTAGGTGTTTTTTTTATTTGCATGCAAATCTATATTATTAATTTGTTCACAGTCTCATTTTGTTGACTTGCTTGCTTTGTTTTACTAACTGTGTTTTTTTTTTGTGAAATAGCCAACAGCAACTATCACGCTTCCTGTGGATGATAGTTCCACAGGTCCCATTGAAAATCATTATTTCTCGTAAGTGGTACTAACTTGGTACTCTGTTCTTAATTTGCTTAGCTTTCATCATTTAACCAGTAACTAGTTTCTTAACTATTTTGATAACATTGTTTTTATTTTTACAGAACATTAGATGAGTATGAAGTGCTAATTCCAATCGTCACTGATGAGCTTGTAGAAACACAAGAAATAAGGTATACTACAACTTTTTGCAGATGGGTTTAAATAAATAGGATAACATGTAGACTAATGTCATTGTAATTGTTTATTTTTCAGCTTGGAACAGGAAAATTTACATGGTCGGCCATCCACCATTGATCGGCCATCCACCATTGTTCGGCCATCCACCATTGACCGGCCTCCAAAGCGGCGCCGTCGCCAAAGATCTGCACGGCGTTATGCAGCAGAAGGTAAAGATCTTGCAATTATTTGTTTTGACCATTAACACCCCACTCTAGGGAAAAGTATGTCGCCTGATGTAACCAAAAATATTTTTTTTTTAGATACAGACCATACAGCTCTCGAAGCTGCTCAAGAAAGGTTGGACAGAATCGAAAGCAAGAGCGCCGACGCAACTCTACAACAAGCTGAGGCCATTAATAATTTAGCTGCGGCGATAGACAGACTGAGCTCAACTACGGAGAAAATGGTGGATCTTATAGGCCATTGTGTGCCAAAAAAGGTAATTACAAATTTATTTATTTATTTACATAACCAAGTATTTGAGGTAGGTTTAACAGCGGGTCCCAAACTAGGCACAGCCTGTATCTTGGTGACCCAAACAGGATACATTACACTAGGTTAATACTTTACAGTGTTCTGCTATTACCATTCATTTAGGTAATTCACTTTTATAAAATGGTTTCACCCAAAATTGGAACTTCTACTCATTGTGTGTACTACAAACATACACACAATAAAGTATTAACCTAGTATTAAGGAGCATTGAAAACAATACAATAACAATTATAATAATTAATATAACCTGGAGTGGGGTTATTTATGCTAAGCTTGTGTTAGGTGTAAGCTCATATTATAGTATTACTTTGGCTAGAATTTGACATCTTGATTGAAACTCTGATACATATGCTAAATACGAAGTCGCAACTTTTGTATTAAATTTAATTTTGTTTTCACAGAAACTCCGCAGAATTCTAGAGTCATCGGATTCAGAGTAACTGTATGCAAGAGGTAATTTTGTCAGATTATTTAAAGATAAATGAAATCTATTTTAGGAGGAGTCTATATCCAGCAGTGGATTCCAAATGGCTGTAATGATAAATGATTAAACAGTGTTTATAAAAAGAGTATTAATTTATTTTAAATCAAATGTTATTTTAAAAATTAAATATAGCTGCAGTCCCAGTCACAAGACATAAAACCTGCGAAAGTACTGTAGTTGCCCATTCCCTAGCGTAGATCTCTATGGAGAAGAATGGGCAAGAAACTCCATGGACACTCTTTTTAAATCAATATCTTTACAAAATTTTGGTTACATCATTCATCTTGAGATGGTACATTATGTGAGAACGACGTAGCAAGATGCCATAGTGTGTGGATCTGTAACAAAGAGTTAGGGCCGGCGCACATATGGCGGGGCGCAGCGCAAAGCATAATCACTTGATTTGAGATATTATTTCAATGAGGACAATATGTATAATAGTTTGACAGTGAAAAATGCTCTGCGCTGCACTCCGCCATATGTGCGCCGGCCCTTACATCAGTTTAATAATAATTAGAGCATTTTCATACTACACTAGAATATTGAGGTGGGTTTACATTACATACTTACCTGCTAATTTAGTTTGCATTTCTCCACAGTCTATCAACAAGAGCCTGCTGCAGTGCTCGACCTTCAAGAAGATCCCGATTCACCCTTCGATGATCTTGATTATTAGGTGCTGCAATTTCTTCCTAAAATAAGACTGATTAGTGACACAACTGTTATTATTTTTATTATACATTGTAAAGTAAGATTTGTGATCCTGTTATTTGAATAATGATTAAAATATTGAAGATCTTTTTATTTTGTATGAAGACTGATTTTGATTTGTTATTATTATTACAATAGATAATTTTATATTCATTAGAATAATTTTAATTTATTATAAACATACTATAACTAGCACAACTATAACATATTTAAATGACAAAATGTCTTTTTGTTGAGATTTTTCAATTTGTTTGTAAGTCAAGTGTAATTTTGTTAAATAAATGTATAGGAGAAATAAAGAGTAATTTAAATGTTGATTTTTTAACATAGTAGTATTATTTAAAATTCCAACTTCATATTCCAAAATAGTGAAATAGAAATCACATGCCTCTTGCAAGCCAAGTGCTTCTGCATTAACTTCATCAGGTGGCAACGGTGCTCCTGCCATATTTGCAATATTGTGCAGTATGCAACATGCATTCACAATCTTGCCTGCAGTTGTTGGCCTATAATGTAATGCACGTGCAGAAAGCAAACACCTGCAAAAATCAATTTACTTTTAAACAACCCCATCTATATATCTCATTAGATTAACTTTTATATACTTAATGTTCTTGACATATACAAGAACCATTGCATCTAAATTTCTAAAATAAGAAATTCATTCAACAAATAGTCACTGATGTTGTGTATTAAAACAATTACCTAGAAATGCTCTTTACCTGGAACGTGCTTTTAATACGCCGATGCAACGCTCCACTGTATTGCGTGCAGTCACATGTTTCATATAATAATGATGTTGTGGTGGTGGTTGTGGCCCATCTACAGTATTCAGGATTGGGGACATCATTGTTTTCCTCAGTGGATACCCGCTGTCACCTGAAAATTATAAACATTTTTCCAACAAACATTAACACATGAACATGAGTAAAGGAAATTAAAAAAATATTGTAATAAGTACCTAATAAAAATACTTGTTCGTTAGTATTTTCTGTAATTTGTTTCAAGTGGTGACTGAGTGGATGACTCTGCCATACTGTGCAATCATGTGCGGATCCTGGGCTGCTTGGGTCCACACATAAAATACACACATCAAAAGTGTCTAGGGATCAACATATATTTTTGCAATAACTTTTCTCCTGATTGATATTAATTAAAATTTTCTTTAAGGATTCATCAAATAAAGTGTTTTCGTTTGTCACAGTAACGATAAACCAGGTCACCTTTGCATTAATAAAGAAATTTGCCATTTTCCTAATAAAGGGATTTTTGACATTTGAACCACTAACACAAAAGTTCGAAAAAAAGACTGAAATAACAGTTTTCTTTAAAATTTTATTGGGTAACTTAAACAATTAATAATCCGTGTTTCTACCGCGAACACTAACAACACAAGAACATCGGTTTGGCATACTCAAAATGAGTTCATCCAAATCACGCTGTGGAATGGCCGCCCATGTTCGTTGCAACAACAAAAAAAGGTCTTCTTGCGACTGGATACCCTCCATATTCGGCAGAGCTCTTCTCTGTAGCATATCCCATGCATGCTCAATCGGATTCAAGTCTGGCGACTGAGCAGGCCAGGGCAGGACATTGATGTTAGCTGCGGCGAGAGTCTGTCTTACAACTCTTGCGGTGTGCGGTCGTGCATTATCATGCATTAACTGAAATAAGGGACCGATTTGCACTTGTAGAGGAACGATGACGTCTGATACAATCGTCTCAGCATAAATTTGAGCGTTGAGGTTGCCTCTGATCCAAATCAACTCAGTTCTTCCGCCGATCCAAATACCCGCCCATACCATGATGGTTCCACCACTATAAGGATGGACTTCCTGGCAGGATTTTAATCGCTGTTGGCGTCCAGGGGTTCTCCAGTGTCGTATACGTCTTGTATCCGGTCTCATACCAAAACGAGACTCATCAGAAAAGCACACGAAACGCCATTGTTCTTCTGCCCAATTTCTGTGTTCAAGAGCCCATTGATATCGTATCCTACGATTGTGCATTGCTATAGGTGGTACCCGCAGCGGTCTTCGGGAATGAAGGTTCACTTCATGCAAGCGGTTTCTGACTGTTTGGTCGCTAATTAAGTTCCCTGAAGAGTGATGAAGCCTCACGGCTAACATCATGGCGGTTATTGTTGGAGCTCTTCGAGTTAAGATTTGAATGTATCGGTCTTGTCTCCGTGTGGTGCAGCGATACCGTCCTCCATGGCGCTCAGCCACGGTACCAGTGCTTCGGTAACGTGTCCAAAGTCGACTGATAACACTCTGACTTGTATTCAGAGCTAAAGCCACAGTACGTTGCCGGGAACCAGCTTCTATCATTCCCACGGCTCTGAGCATTTCTTCCCTGCTTAAATGACGTCGCCGCTCCATAATAACGTTGGTTTTAATCAGTAGTAGGGAAACAGTAGCACTAATAATGTCTTCAATGCGTTGTATGTTTTTATAGGGAAAATATTGACAGCTGATTTTCATCTTTTACTCGAATTTGATTCACAGTTCCTGATTCAAATTATGAAATACACCAAAAAGGATCCATATAAATTTATAAAATCATAAATTTATTACAAAGCCACATCTCAATCTCAAGAAATCCACATAAAAATGCTTGATCCCTAGACACTTTTGATGTGTGTATTTAAATCAGCATCGCAAATCTGTAAATGAATTAAATATTATGTATAATTATTAATTAGTTATTATTACATTACAGACACTACAAAATTTATTAGTAAAAATTTGGGCAGTACTTACTATCATAACATTAAGGGAATGGAAACCCTTTCTATTATAGTACCGTTCCTCATGTATGTGCGGCCTTAATATTGCTATATGTGTGCCATCAATACAACCCAGGACACCCGGAAATTCAAATTTCTGATAGAACCTGGAAAGTTTTTAGTAAGTAAATAATTCTGCACATGTACAACATACAATACAAACAAAACAATCAGGGTATATTTCATTTCTCACCTAGCCTTTAGAGTATTCCTCTCATCACATTGTGTTGGCCATTTAATATATTTGTGGTATAGTTTATTTAATGCCTCTGTCACTACATTAATTGATCTTGACACTGTAATTTGTGAAACATTATGGAGAGCACTCTGTCCAATCAAAGTTTGGTAGGACCCTGATGCATAGAATGAAAGTGTCAGTAGAATCTGTAATAAGAAATATAACATTAATCAACATTTCGTGTCAGCTTGTAATATTAGATCAATGTCAAATTCAGTTTTCTCACCTTCATTTCTGCCGATATGCTATCATTTCGACGCGGTCGGGCCATAAGGGGAATGAGTTCTTCAATTAATCCAATCACTGTGGCCTTTCCAAGGCGAAACGTTTTTACGAATTCCACCTCGGGAATATCAGTAAAGGGGTTCACGTTCATTCTCATCAAGCGCCGGTCTCGACGTCTTCTGCATTCCGCCCATCTTCTTTCTCTAGCATCCACTGCGTTGGCTAACTCGAGAATATTTGCTCGTAGTGCATACATCGTCCAATGTCCACGAAACAAAGAAATGAAAACAATAAACTGAAAAAAACACGTCAAACACGATACTCGTTCGAAATAAAAGCAATGATTGCACAATGACTTCGTAATGGTAGTTCAATGGTCAACTGAACTGTCAAAATATTAGCAGACTACCACTTAGGTCTGCCATTGAGTTGTCATTGTGTACGAGATTACCGATTTGTCACTGGAAAAACAGTGAAAGTTCATTGGAAAATCATTGTGACGCCATCATGACGCAATTATGGTTAGCAGACTACCAAACTTGTCAAAATCAACTATTGTGAAGTCATTGAACGACAATTGTGACACAATTGTAATAGCAGACTCGGGGCCCAGGCCGCCTGCGTGCCGCCTTTTTTAAATAATTTTATACATTATACTTAAGTTACCACGTAAGTTTTTGTAAATACATAATTATTTCTATGTCAAACAATGACTCTAGTGACGCTGAACGGAGTGCCAGTCAACCTACCACATCGCTGGATAACCTAGTTAGATGCCCACACTGTTTCCAAGCACGATTTTTTAAGGGTGAAAGAGGCTTGAAGATACATTTGGGGAAAAAACATAAGCTCCACAATGTACCTTCCTCATGCCCCACATTACCCACTCCCCTTACACCTGATCCACCAACTCAACCCCTTTGGAAATATCTTTCAAAATTAAAAACTTCAACTCCTGTTTTAAAGAGAGTTCCTCGTGGCGCGCGACCTTCAGTAGCATCAAGTTTGGCGCGTTGTGTCCGCCTCGCCGCCCGAGAGAACTCTCAAAGTGCTTGGGAGCAATTACTCACCTTCCCATTTAGAATTCTACATGTGCAAAAAAATTTGGCGTATAAAAAAACTTTAACAACTCAAATTAAAGACAACTGTAACATTTCGGCCCAAAGTTTTGACCCCAAATTTACAGCACTTCTCCCCCAAAGAGGTTTATTGCATCATGTAAAGTCTAAATTAGGCGAGGGTGATATTAGTAGTGCAGCTAGGATCATCTTTAGCAGCGATGTGGTTGCGCCGTACTCTCCAAAGACCCTTACAGCTCTGGAAAGCAAACACCCCGCCCCGGCAGTTGACCTCACCTTCCCTGACCCCTCCTTTCCAGAAACGAATACTTTACAAATTACAGCTCAGCAAGTATGTGCGGCCGTCTCTTCCTTTTGAAGTGGCTCCGCCGGCGGCCTCGACGGCCTGACCCCGCAACACCTTAAGGATCTAATATGTTAAGGCGCCGGGGAAGCTGGTGAGTCTCTTTTGTAGCAGCTGACGGCCCTCATTAATCTCTTGCTCTCCGGCAGTGTGAACGAAGCCGTCGTCGATATTTTGTACGGGGCCAATCTTTGTGCCCTGCGCAAGAAGGATGGCGGCATTCGTCCCATTGCCGTAGGGTCAACTTACCGTCGTATCGCAGCCAAAATTTGCTGTGCCTTTTACAGTGAAACACTGGCCAGCAAATTCCAGCCCCTACAGCTTGGATTCGGGTCCAAAGGGGGCTGTGAGGCTGCGGTACACGCACTTTCCACTTACCTTCACAGTGATAAGGGTGAGGTCATCCTTAAGGTTGACATAAAAAATGCATTCAATTCCGTAAACAGGGACACCTTGTTGACAGAGGTTCAAAAAGAAATACCCAAAGTTTACAGTTTTCTTTACCAATGCTAAAGGAACCCCTCAAAATTACTCTATAAAGACAATCTTTTGGAATCAGCCGTTGGATGCCAACAGGGTGACCCTCTTGGGCCAGTCATTTTTAATTTAGCAATTAATCCAATTATTCGGCAGTTAAATTCTAATTTCAGCGTATGGTATTTGGATGATGGAACCCTGGGAGGTGATGTGGACACAGTCCTAAAAGATTTAACTTTTTTTAAAGAAAAATTTAGTTCCATTGGCTAGACCTTAAACCTTTCGAAGTGCGAAATTTACCTTCCTGAAACCACTGACAGACAGACTACCATTTCTAAATTTAACTCGTTAGCACCTGCAGGCCTAGCCAAGTTACAAACGTTTCGTATCGATTCTCTTTCTACAATTGTTAACGCCTCGGCGCAAGCGATTGTAGAAAACGCTAACTTGGTAGCCAACTTGACACGACTGAGTCGATCGCTCGTTCTACAATGAACTTCGACAAAACCTATACTTTAGTCTATGGTGAGCGTTCCAAAAAACGTCAAACTAACGTCAAGGTCACAGTTGTGTACTTAGTGCGCGAGCTCACGTTTTGTTTTGGATTGTTAAGAAAGGAATAATTGTCTAACGTGTTAAAAAAAGTAAGCGAAATAAGGTGCGAGTTCTACTTATAATTAGTTGATTATAATATATCAAGTGCGGAATGTAATTTTAAACATTACTGTCACTCAAAATAATATGATATCGTGCATTTGAATGAAAGATACCTTAAATGAACAACTTTTATATGATGGAATCTAGATCTCGAGCAAGCCCGGAACAGTTCGCAGCTTTATTAGAATTTGTGGAATGGTACGTAAGTTAGTTATTTCGTAATTTTCCTTTGTTAAAATCTATCATACTTGGGCACTTGAAAGTTAGAAACGTAAAACTAATACTATTACAAGACACAATCAAAACAATGGTGTTTGAACCTTTACTTATCAATAGACGCTTTGTTTCTCTGAAATGATAAATACAGTCCAAAATTATGGTAAATAAACAAAACACTTCTCGGTCTCAACACTGCTGGCTCATATAGGCGCCATTTTTTAATCGTTTTCTCTTGGGTCTCGGCGATCGCTCGGCTGGCGTTCATAAACTTCGACATCGTTTCGTTAGCGCTTGTCAAAACTATGACTTGGCTACGATTTATATGGGATGTAGCGTTCAACGTTGTAGAAAGGATCACATTTCATTCTATCATTTCGAACGATGTAAACTTGTCTACGAATTTTCTATTCGTTTGTTTAGACCACGTGACTTAACGCTAAGATGACGTCATCCCCATACATTTGATTAGTTTTCTATTAGCGTTAACGATTGTAGATTGTCAACTTGGCTAAGCCTGCTGAGGTGGCAGACTCCACTGTAGTCACATTGACCCTCAACCCCTGGTCCGGGGGCAATGAATGCCGTCCGCACTCATTAAATGGCCACTCTGCATGTGCCCGTTCCAACCACTGTGGTCCCCACCAAAGAGAATGTTCAACCAGAGCAGGCGCCGGACAGCCGCGTGAGGCGCAGTCAGCCGAGTTGAATTCGCCTGGAACATGTCTCCAGACCAGAGGAGCCTCCGAATTATTTATTTGTGCCACTCGATTGGCCACAAATACCTCGAGCGTGGACCGAAGTCTGCAGCCAGCACAAAACGATCCGGCTGGCAGTCCATGCATAAACCGTCGCGTTCAGATCCACCACACCACGCAAGTTCTGTACCACATGGTTCAGGAGCCGCGTCAGGAGGGTTGCACCCGCCAATTCCGTCTTCGGAATCGTCCAACGGGTCCGAACCGGCGCAACCTTGCTCTTGGCCATGATCAATCGTACGATTCCCGCACCAGCAGTCTCACCGGTTCTCAGGTAGATTGCGGCCGCGTACCCCTTCTCTGACGCATCACAAAACCCGTGCAGGGTGGCCTTGACTCCTGCTTGCGGAAGCAGTTTGCGCGAGATCTTTATCTCCGTGCCGGTGCCCCAGGACCGCTTAAAAAGCCTGAGGCAAAGCACCGTAGTCGCACTGAGGAGGCGAGAGCTTGCCTGAATAAAGCCAAGCTTAATTTAGGCAACTCTCGTAACCTCAAGGCTGAGGTCAAAACTGCGGTGCTCGAAGCCATAAACAGCCTTTATGAGATGGTCAAGGAGTCGGAGCAAGGCCGGGCTCCTGTTGCACCCATCGCCGTACCGGAACCCGCGCCCACTGCTGATTTCGGTCCCCAGGAACCCATCTCCTTAGAGGACCTTGCTAGCCAGACTGAGCTTCTGAACACCTTGAAGGAGCACATCTCGGAGCTTAAAGATAACTCCGAGAGACTGCAAAGGCTCCAGCTTAGTCTGGATAGCAGAGAATGTGTTGGGGAGAAAACCTACGCGAGTGCAACGTCTGGAAGTAAGAGCCACACTGGGGCGCAAGTCCCGGAGCGAACGACGCTGCACTCCGTGGTCGTCTTCTCAACACAGGAGATGGACACGGGTGCCGAAATACTCGAAAGAGTTAGGAAAGCAGTGGACGCAAAGGAGGGCTGGGTGCGGGTGGAGAGGGTCCGAAAGGCCAAAGACCAAAAGATCATCATGGGGTGCGCAACAAAAGGGGAGAGGGAAAAATTAATAAATAGACTGGAATTGGCCGGAGAGAACCTCGTAGTCGAGGCGGTGAAAAATCGGGACCCACTTCTGGTTCTTAGGGACGTGCTGCTCGTACACAGCGACGAAGAAGTACTGAGAGCCCTTAAGAACCAGAACCGGGAGATCTTTGACGGCCTCGGGGACGAGAAACTCAAAATGTCTGTAAAATTTAGAAAAAAGTCGCGAAACCCGCATGTGAATAGCATTGTGCTGAGTGTCAGCCCAGCAATCTGGAGAAGGGCACTCGAAGGAGTAAAGCTTCGGATTGACCTCGAGAGAGTGCGCATCGAAGACCAGACGCCTCTGGTGCAGTGCACCCGCTGCTTAGCATACGGTCACGGCAAGCGTCTCTGCACGGAGCCGGTCGACCTATGCAGACACTGCGGTAGTCCACACCTTAGAGTGGACTGCCCAGTCAAAGATCTTGGTGAGGCAGCGGTGTGCGTTAACTGCACCAGAGCCAAGCTCGGGGAGCACTCGCACAATGCATTCAGCAACGATTGCCCAGTGCGTAAGAAGTGGGACGCATTTGCGAGAGCAATGATAGCATATTGCTAAAGGCATCGATGCGCCCACTTCAAAGCACAAAGAGACCACTTCGACACAACCGGATCGCAGACGCATTGAGCGAACCACTAGGGTTGGCTTAATGGGGGACGGCAATTGGAGCCACTTTCATGAGAAAGTGGCTGGAATTATACTGGACCGTAAGTCAACTCTAGTGGAATCGTCAAGTTGTGTCAGCCTGGGTGAAAAAACTCTGATATTATTTCTGCCTCAAAATAAAATCAGCAGAGAAAATTTATATCTGATATCCAATTATATATTAAATATATAGTGAAGATATTATATTATGATATTATAAACAAAAAGAATAACTAAGACAAAAATTTTATAAAGGAGCAACGACAAAAACGCAAAACTACTAGATGGGCATCAATATAAGGGTTTTCGATGGATAAATGATGATATAAATAAAGCATATAGATAGTTTATTAATACTTGTAGCTTAAATTGTTGAAAATCTTACAATAAGCATTATACTAGTAGGTAATAAAACATAATCATTAAAAAAAAAGTTATGGTATTAAAACAGAGTGAATAATAAAAAAGTAAATTATAGTGTATAGATATTGTAATAACATCAAAGATTTAATCTACAGCACAGAGCATGATCTCTTCGGCCTTCTATTAAACCAGTCGCAAAGCAAGGTAAAAAATGGCATAAAAGGTCTCTGATCATGTCAGAGAGACACTGGCGGGGCAGGAGTGGTTTTTAGCCGGTTCGAGTCCGGCACTACCTCGACTGTCTCACAACCTGTGAGATAGTCAAGGTGTCCGTGGGGATTTCCCCCTCCTGCCAAAAAAAAAAATTTGTGGATGTTCAATCCTTCGAAGAAAGGCTAACCAAATATTACGCAGCAATCCCTCAGAACTTTAACAAATGATTGCTACCATTATAATGAATTCTATAGAATCACAAGAGGTAATTCAGACACTTTTTTCATTACCTAATATTTTCTATAGTAACAAACTCTTAACCATGTATCTTGTTTATTTACGTTGATGTTCACAACTCTAAATCCTATCACAATTCTAAACTGTCCAATAATAATGAAAAATCAATAAATTGTGCCTCATTTCTCGCCAGTGATCAGGTTAAAAGTTAATTATTAATTTGTTTAGATGTGTCTACCAATTGGTTCTTTGTTTTTGTTTTAGTTAACTACCAGAGATAGAGTTTGTCATTCATGCTGGATGAAAGCAAGAAGAACTGCTTTGCGCATGCAGGTAGACCAAACAGAGAGAGAATCAGTACCGTCGCCTTCACCAAGTATGGTAGTCGGAGAGTCTCGAGTAGAACAAAATATTGTGACACCTGAACAACCACCTTCAGCAGTTGAGCAATCAGAAATAGCTGACAGTGAAGACATACCAGAACAAAGATCTGATGAAGTGGATATTGAGGTGCCCAATCTCAGCGTATCATCAACTTCATCTGAATGGATTCCTAATGTGCCGTCAGTGGTAACACAAAATGTTCCTGCACAAGGTGTAACTATAACACTTGATAACTACAGACGAGCTCCCAATACTGCTGCTCACTGTATATTTTCAAATTGCACCAATCGGGAGCTACATAGGATTTCTGATGACTTGCGTATCAAAGTAATTATTGATCATCATTTTTACTTGCCTGTACATGCCAGGGTCTGTACAGACCATTTAATGAGCAATATCTGGGACACTTTGTACAACTCGGAGGATAGTAATGCAGTGTTTACAGTGGAACAAGTTAAACATATGTTTTCTTTTATTAATTACAACCGTAATAATGTTATTGATTTTAACGATCCTTTGAACATAGATGTTGCTGTTTCAATACTGGCTTGGATTAACGAAAGAAAAATTCAGGAATTTACTGACTGAAGTTCCTCAAATTGAAGCTTTGCATCGAGGAGTAACTGGTGTAGTAGCATATTTCATGAAATTGAGAAATGGAGATTCAGATGAGAGGATAGCTAACCTAATAGGTGTTCCTCGAAGATCTCTAGAAAGATGGATGAACAATGTCAGAGATAAACTTATCCAATATTTTGTCCCCGTTAACTTGGGTATCGGAAAAATAAGCAGACAGAATGTATTAAATCACAATTTATTAATTCCCAATGGAATTTATGGTAATACTGGAGCGGTCACAGACCATCCCATTGTTATTTCTGATGGAACATACATTTATGCTCATAAGAGTGCTACTTATACACACATCAAAAGTGTCTAGGGATCAACATATATTTTTGCAATAACTTTTCTCCTGATTGATATTAATTAAAATTTTCTTTAAGGATTCATCAAATAAAGTGTTTTCGTTTGTCACAGTAACGATAAACCAAGTCACCTTTGCATTAATAAAGAAATTTGCCATTTTCCTAATAAAGGGATTTTTGACATTTGAACCACTAACACAAAAGTTCGAAAAAAAGACTGAAATAACAGTTTTCTTTAAAATTTTATTGGGTAACTTAAACAATTAATAATCCGTGTTTCTACCGCGAACACTAACAACACAAGAACATCGGTTTGGCATACTCAAAATGAGTTCATCCAAATCACGCTGTGGAATGGCCGCCCATGTTCGTTGCAACAACAAAAAAAGGTCTTCTTGCGACTGGATACCCTCCATATTCGGCAGAGCTCTTCTCTGTAGCATATCCCATGCATGCTCAATCGGATTCAAGTCTGGCGACTGAGCAGGCCAGGGCAGGACATTGATGTTAGCTGCGGCGAGAGTCTGTCTTACAACTCTTGCGGTGTGCGGTCGTGCATTATCATGCATTAACTGAAATAAGGGACCGATTTGCACTTGTAGAGGAACGATGACGTCTGATACAATCGTCTCAGCATAAATTTGAGCGTTGAGGTTGCCTCTGATCCAAATCAGAGTAAATACCCGCCCATACCATGATGGTTCCACCACTATAAGGATGGACTTCCTGGCAGGATTTTAATCGCTGTTGGCGTCCAGGGGTTCTCCAGTGTCGTATACGTCTTGTATCCGGTCTCATACCAAAACGAGACTCATCAGAAAAGCACACGAAACGCCATTGTTCTTCTGCCCAATTTCTGTGTTCAAGAGCCCATTGATATCGTATCCTACGATTGTGCATTGCTATAGGTGGTACCCGTAGCGGTCTTCGGGAATGAAGGTTCACTTCATGCAAGCGGTTTCTGACTGTTTGGTCGCTAATTAAGTTCCCTGAAGAGTGATGAAGCCTCACGGCTAACATCATGGCGGTTATTGTTGGAGCTCTTCGAGTTAAGATTTGAATGTATCGGTCTTGTCTCCGTGTGGTGCAGCGATACCGTCCTCCATGGCGCTCAGCCACGGTACCAGTGCTTCGGTAACGTGTCCAAAGTCGACTGATCAGACACTCTGACTAGTATTCAGAGCTAAAGCCACAGTACGTTGCCGGGAACCAGCTTCTATCATTCCCACGGCTCTGAGCATTTCTTCCCTGCTTAAATGACGTCGCCGCTCCATAATAACGTTGGTTTTAATCAGTAGTAGGGAAACAGTAGCACTAATAATGTCTTCAATGCGTTGTATGTTTTTATAGGGAAAATATTGACAGCTGATTTTCATCTTTTACTCGAATTTGATTCACAGTTCCTGATTCAAATTATGAAATGCACAAATGCAAAAGGATCCATATAAATTTATAAAATCATAAATTTATTACAAAGCCACATCTCAATCTCAAGAAATCCACATAAAAATGCTTGATCCCTAGACACTTTTGATGTGTGTATGTTCCAAAAAGAATCGTAATCACTTCACAAATACAGAAATCTTTTAAAACCTTTCATGTTAGTTCTATGTGACGGTTTTATTTTAGATTGTTTTGGTCCATATAAAGCCACTACCTTAGATGCTGAAATAATGACCTCCTCATTTAACGACGAAAACTTGCCTGTGAGACAGTATTTCCGAGAAAACGATTTTTTTTTCTAGACAGAGGTTTTCGCAACTGCATTAATTTATTGGAAGATTATCATTATAGACCATATATGAATCACTCTTAGAGGGGGGAAAAAAATTAACCACAGCACAAGCGAACCGATCTAGATGTGTAACATTATGCAGATGGGTGGTGGAAGTGGTTAACGGACATTTTAAGCGTGATTTTAAATTATTACGCCAAGAATTTTTTCACAAATCTTTATCTCGCATGATGCAAGATTTACAAATCGCAGCAGCAATATTAAACCGCTTTGAGGTGCGGCTAAAAAACCGCGATAATGCACCTCAAATATTAAGCAGCATTCACCAAAGAATGCACTTGCAGAATCATTTAGCTGACATAGTTGAAAGCAATAATTTAAATAGACGATCTTCCAATTTCGTGAATATGACTGCAGATAGGATAGATAATTTATTATTTCCACGTCTTGAATATGAAGAACTTATTTTATTCTCTCTTGGGACTTATCAACTTCGCCATGCGCGCTCTTATTATGGAGAGCATGTAAGATTCCATGGGCAGTACAGAATCGAGGTCTGTAGAGAAATACCGGATTCTCTGGATTTTTCGGATTTAGACATAAATGTAAATTAAGTCTCTATCATAAGGGGTAGAATAAAGTCAAGACATATTGGGAGGAAACAGTATTATGTATACATTTTAATTAATAATAACACATCTAGAGTATCTGGCATTAGATAATATTGCTGTAATTGTCTTGTTGATCGACGCACACTTGGATGTTGTGCACATGTCATGACCATAGTATGGTATCTCGGCTGGGCCTGACATGAACAAAATGTAGCTGCTCCTGCTGCATTCCTTGATGAGGTATTCATAAGAGAATTATAAAAATTAAAATATATAAAAAGTTAATGTGTTTTTATTTGTCGTATTTTAAAATAATAATCTTGCAAGTAGAGGGATTATGTATAGCTGTTTTCAGTCATATACGAGTAAAAAGATTTTTTTTTTTGCCCATGCCTATTATGATATCTACTTATGAGTGAGATTCAAAGTACTTATGTTCAAATAAATAAATAGGTATGCACCGTATGTAGTAGAACAGTTCCTATATTAGCCACACGTAGACTTATTGGGCGTCTGCCTACCTAACCCATCGATTTTTTCTTTGGCCTTCCTCTCCCTCTCCATCCATCGACAGTCATACCCATCACTCTTAGATAGTTGGACCAATTATGTTTTTATGTAGACATAGAGAATAGACTTAATCCGAATGCCACAGATTAGTAAAATATCGAAATAACCTTAAAAAACATATTTCATAATTACTTGATTCTCCGACCTTTTAAAAATATTTTGAAGGCCGTACTAACTTATATTTATATAAACGAATGAAATGATATATATTTCATCAAGTTACGTTTTGATAGATTTTACTAGTCCAAGCATGTTAGCCGATTCACCTTTGTTCTTTAACTTGTTACGATTATTCAATCCGCTCGAATGTACCAGACTTTTTATGAAAAAGTGCAGCTGGGAACTTTAGATCCCACGCGCAAAAGTATTGTAGTGATTCCAATTTAGTCGTTATTGCTTCATGAAGTAGTATTTTTCAAGTCCACGCATTTAGAATGGTTCGTTAGTAACTTCCGTGCATTTCGATAGTTGACAACACTAGAAGCGACTCGTCTATGATTTAAAAAAAGTATATTTTCTGTCACTTTTTCGTTACTACTTTTATGGAGGTCGCGAAAGTAAAAATTTGTGTTATTATTAGTGACTTCTACGAGATTACCAGGTTAAAACTATTTGTGTGTTAACAATATTACAAGTAATAAGAATTAGTACAGGATTCAAGTCGGTAAGTAAAATAATATGTAATTTCTGTTTTTTTTCCTCAACCGGCACGGTTCTAACAATGCTTGTTGAAAATGTTTTTCGTTGTTTTGGTTTAATTACGTTGATTTCTTCTATGATTCCCTCAAATCATCGAACAATTACAGTGTAACTTCAAAATTGTAAAAAATATTCACGTGTCAGTAGTGTTTACATTCAATTTGTACGAGTACGCCATCTTGTTGTTGTTGTGTCATCTTGATGTAAAGCTTAGTTTACATGGTGAATTTATTCCTCAGAATCCGGATTAAGGAATTCGGATTTTGGTAAGCAAGTGTTAGCGTAAACCAGCTCTCGGCTCTCATAGATTTTTTAGAATCCAACCGAAAGTTGGCTCTTGGCTACTTTAACAGGAGCAAAGAAGGTCGCAGTCAGGCTAGGCGGTTTTGGGAGCAATGCTCCACTGTGCTCAACAGTGTCTCGGCAAACTGCACGCAAAAAACGCCGTAACAGTGGAGACTGGTGAGCATGACATATTCTTGTTGATGAATATTTTTAGAACTTAGATACGAGTATATGTAAAAATTATTAAAAAAAAAAACAAAATGGAGAATGCTGAAATGTCAGCTACAGGTGAGTACATAATAACAATTTTAAGTATTTAATTATCTCTCATGTAATAGTTAGCTACAAACTCTACCACAACTTGTTCTCAAACTCAAAGCATTTATTTCAATTAGACCATTACAGGCACTTTTGAAAGTCAAACAAAAAAAAAAGCTAAGCTACAGTCACAGTCACACGGCATAATAACTTGAGAAAGTACTGTAGTTGCACATTCCAAAGCGTAGATCTCTACGGAGAAGAATGGGCAAGAAACTCCATGGACACTCTTTTTAATCAAAATATTATTACAATATCTTGGTTACATCATTCTCGTTGAGATTATACATATATGTGAGAACGATGTAGAAAGACGTGCACATTAAGAGCGTCCAGAGTTAAATAATCAACACTTTCAAAATAAAGTAATTAAAATAAACCGTGACAGCTAAGAGATAACCAGTCCCAACTGACAGCGCCCGTTCACGAACATGACGCATGGCTCAGCGCCATTCAACTCAACCATATTGAAGGGAACCAAATGACCCGACACACGCGCCACCATCAGCGAGAAATCTGAGTGAACATGACATTCTCTCAGCCACCAGGCTACATTCAAGTCAATGAAAGATAAATAAATGTAAATGTTTGCTTTACAGTACATAGTACTCACACATGTGCTATGCAATTATATAATACTAAGAGATGGAATCTATAGAAAGCAAGGATATTATTACAATCTTCTGCAGCTTCCACAATAACTTGACCTGGTAATCAATTAGCTTGCTCCTATGGTTGTGGAGCAGGACCAGCATTGAGCCAAGCATTTTTATCATCAATATAGTCCCCCAACTTATAATATGCTTGCCTACATAGTGTGCGTTTTATACAAGATTTAAATTTCGTCTCATTCAGTTGTAGAATGTGGGGAGGTATTTTATTGTAGCATTTTAAACAGTACCCCATGAAAGATGAGTCTAATTTAGCTAGCCTGAAACCTGGCTGACCTAGTTGGCCCCTATTTCTAGTATTATAGTGGTGTCTGTCACCTCTCTTACTAAATAAATGCAGATTTTTCCTAACGTACATGATGTTTTCATAGATGTATTGACAAGGTACTGTCATGATGTTAATTTCTTTAAACAGTTCTCTTAGAGAATCGCGCCTACGTAGATCATGGCTCTGATGGCTCTTTTCTGCAGAATAAATATAGACTCAATGTCTGTAGCCCGTCCCCATAGTAAAATACCGTATGACATAATACTATGAAAATAACTAAAATAGACTAGCCTCGCGGTATCTACATCAGTAACTCTCAATTGTTATACTTTTGCTTTAAGGACCGGATCAAGGTCTAAAAAATTAACTCCACTACAAGAACGGCTGTATGAAATACTTGGACGCGATGTAGGTGAACCTTTGCCAGGGGTCCGCCATAATCCTCTTGCTGTGTCACAGTCTGTGAGCTTTATAACTTAAATTTGCAAAATTGAATATACATATAGACTGGGACATTTAATGGTTTCGCTGGCCACCGGGCATGGTTAACAGTGGGTACTCAGCAGCACTGACTACATGCTGTGATGTGTGCTCCGCTTGCCGGCCCTTGATGTGAATTCAAAAACATAGGCTGCAGTGGAATGAGGTCATTAGGCTCGCTAATGAGGCGCGGTGAGTTGGAAGACATACAAATAACACACACTTAAATTTGGTTTTTCACTTTACAGCATAACAGTCGAGCTATAGTGGAGGTGATGCAGATTCCTCTTGCTGGGAGTTTATCTTTTTATATTTATTTGAGGAATAGAATGGGTTTATCAGGGAATTGGTAATAAGTAGAGAAGGGATTTTAATAAGATCTTTAAATCTGTATTTTAAATGGTTTTAAACTTTGATTATTTTTTGTTACATTATGAAAATAGCTAATGTGATAATGTTTGGATTTTAATTTCAGAGGAAAACAGTCAAAATTTAGAGGAAGATATGTTGCAAATGGTGAGTTTTCTTTTTATATTTAAATTATACATTGCCTTCTTATTTTAAGAGACTTCTTACTTTTATTTATTTCATTTGAAATACTAAAAATGTTCACTTACTGGTAGTTGACGAAGGAACAGTCATAGATGCAGTACATGAGTGGGAAATACCAGAGCTTGAGACCCAGCATCAACTGTCGGAAGTAGGACCCAGCATGAGCCAGGAGGCTAATAGGATGCCAGGATGCCAGAACCCAGCCCACCTACCACTACTCATGCAACGCGGCAGGCTGATTCTCCTGCACCGCGGAAGACTGTGCCTCCAGCACCGCGGCGACGACGATGCCGCGAACAGCGGAGTCCTCGAATAGTCAACAGCAGCGGTGGGTATCAAAGTTATTCCTATTTAATTAATTAGCTTGTCCCAAAATCTAGTAGCAACAAATGCTTCTAAAATTTAAATATTATCTCACAGAGCATGATAGTATGCACGAGGCGTCTGCGAGGCTGGAGGCCATGGAACACATAAGTGCAGGGGCTACCAGGGAACTTGCCCAAGCCACTAAACGACTGGTAGCTGCATTCAAAGCAGTAGCTGAGAGGCTAAGAGAGCCAATAGTAATTGTGCTCCAAAACCCTCCACAAGCTAGAGTATGTATTAAATTTTATTTGCATTAACTGTTGATTTTGTTGCGTCAATTGGCTGATATATTATGATGATGATGTTAATATATAATACAAAAACAAAACTTGAAACTGTAATTTTCTTTTAATTTCACTCATAAAAAAATATTAAATTTGTTGTTCTCTCCACAGCCTTGAAATGAGTGACTGCTGAATTTCCCGACCTCTTTGCAGCTCTGGGTGGACACGACGGTTCCCCGGATTCTCCATGATTCTCAAATGATCTGCAACCTGTGTTATTAATAAGACTGATAAAAATACTTAGAATGATAGTTGATTATATTACTGTGTGCTTTGTTGTTGAAGTGGTGCTTTTCCAGGAATAACCAAAATGGCTGTTATTATCATTTTCAAGACAGTTTGGTCAGGAAAGCAAAACCATTGAAAATGTTTAATGCCAAGCACAACCGGCGTTGTGTGGTGTTACAATTTACTTAGAAGGAAATTTACTGGACGAAGAATTTAATTGCAAGCTCACATATTTGGCGGATATTTTTTTTAAGTTAACCGATTTCAATTTGTATTTGCAATGTTCAAACGAATCAGACATTTTTGCAGTTCACGTTTTTTTATAAACACCAGTTATGGGTGTACAATTTGGGATTGCACACAGGAACTAACGACCAATCCTATTGCTACTTGCGGGTGGAAGGAGAAGCGAACCGGGGTTCGCAAGAAAAAGGTTCTTGCCTTCTTAAGCATACTTATTATTATTGTATTTGAAAACCTAGACCCAAATGTAAAGAAATTAATATTGTGAAGTGATTCATGCGGAGTTCAGAATCGAAATATTAAATTCGTACTTATTCTAAAGGCTCTATTGAATGATCATCCATCTTTGGAAGAAATAAATTCCCGATTTTTTGAGTAAGGACATAGTTTCCTTCCAAATTATAACGATTTTGCGAAAATAGTATGCGCTAAAACTGCACCAAAGAAAATTGCAAGTGCATGGAATGGATATAACTGATTTAGTATAATCTTCTGAACTGGAAAGTATTATCACGAATAGAAAAAAAAGCAGTTGATGGAACGAAGGTGTCATGGTTAAAACAAAGTGATTGCTCTTCATTTGCACGACTTGGTGTTTAAAACGAAAATTGTTGTCAATATTATGAGACAAGAAACATATAGCACATAATTGCTACAAACATTCTACTGAACTGTCAACAGGGATAGAAACACAAATGACTGTAGTCTTTCAAAACAGTGAAGACTCTTCTGTGTTTGCAAACTTGAAACAGGAAGTGTCTTAGGGGAACAAATAAAAATAAAATTGAATCCAAGAATCAAGTAATCAAAAACCAGTGATCTCTAGGTAAATAAATAAATCTTTGTATAGTCATGTCAAGATCAGTGAAGCGTATTCTGTATTTATATTTGTACTTTTTTCGATCATAGCCAACACTAAACTCCCATTTTAAGGGCGAAATATTTTGAAGCCTTTTTTTTTTTCGGATGGGAATCATCAAATAACCCCTCCCGCTCTGGGCTGAGCAGGAGGGAGTGTCAGACTTTTACTGACTAAAACCCATCCATGTTCCTTCCTTTGCCCTTTGTGTTCCAGGGCTGCGGTATCTCTTTCGAACAGTCCCGCAACCCTGGCAGGCGTCGGTCCTTACGGACCCCTCCCTGTTTGCTGACTCTCCTTGAGGCGCGCGTGGAACACGAACGCGCCGTCGACACGGCCTGTCGTCATAAGACGGACGGACGGCGAGCTAGCTCATAGCTCACCGTCCACAGGCCCGCGCCTACGGTGGCCGGGGGCCACCACATGGCCCCCGACGCCCGGTGCAACGGGTGCCCGCACCGGGCAACCGGGCAACCGGGTTTATATTTTGAAGCCTAAAGTAATGAAGCTTTCACTAGTGGCGCGGAAAATTATAATGTGCAGCAGTGAGACTTTTCCTAGCTTAGGACAGGCAAAAACACCTACCTTAGGTGTTGTGTGACGAGTCTTTATGTAGATTACATAACAAAGAAAATGAAAAAAAATCCGGACCATTGGGTAGGTATTTTTGGTATCTCAACAACTGTTCAAAATAGGATCCATTTACGGCCACACATCCACGTTTTCGTAGGTGGTTTCGCACTCGTGAATCGTAACTTCTGCAAACATCCTACGAGCCTCGTTCAGGTTATCACCCGCGATGGCGTATAGCTGCACCATTTCGGTCCACTGTTCATTAGTGTAAGACAGCACTATGTACACTCAATTTACGCGCGAGAAACAAGCGGCGCGGCGCTACGAAGAGTTACGTGCACTCACTAGCGCGACAGCTGACTGACTGAGGTCATGACTCGTGGTAGTATGTTGGAAACGAAGAGGGTTTCGTGTATAATGGTCTACTAGTATTCAAAGCAAAAAGGGGCCTAGATGATTACCACAAGGAAATGAATTCCGACCAATACGAAAACTGGTTAAAATAATTAATTTGGAGTATAATCTATTACAGTTCTTGAAATAGATTATGCTCCAAATTATGAAAAAGTGTGAAAAATGAGCTGCACACTACACACAAAAGGTTCAGGAACATACGAGCCCCGAGACTCGGCTTGGTACCTCCATGGGGAAGAAGGTGAACTCGCTCAAAAGATCCGTGAACAAGAATCTCTTTATTAGAATCGTGAGAGGGATGATATTGTCCAATTTTGCATAAAAGAGAGAGAGCTCAATGTCGACGGAAGGA
This sequence comes from Eugnorisma glareosa, assembly GCA_947578425.1. Taxonomy (NCBI): domain Eukaryota; kingdom Metazoa; phylum Arthropoda; class Insecta; order Lepidoptera; family Noctuidae; genus Eugnorisma; species Eugnorisma glareosa. The sequence goes on along the minus strand of OX387967.1, from coordinate 8,107,959 downwards.
TTTTCTGTAAACAGAGTTATGAGATGCGCCTTCTCCAAGTTTGCTTAGAAAAATCGTGTAGTGACAATACCCTCCCGCTTGAGAGAACAGACCATGACTAATACAGAACTCGAGGTGGCAAACAGAATGGATAAAGTTGCCTCTTCTATAAACCAAGAAGGCCGGTACAATGTGAACTTAGATTTGTCCAAATGGAATCAACTGTAGAGACATGACCTAAATAAATACCTTTTCCATGAACTCGACCAACTCCACGGGAGAGAAAACCTTTACTCTGACTCATATCTTTGGTTCAACTTTGCTTGCTACTCTTAAGTTCTAGAATAACAGCACCCCGAATCGAGAATGATGGAGAGCCGGAAGAGGGGGGCTTCTGTCACTACCACCAAGTTGGAGGTTTTGAAGGAATGAGACAAAAGACATGGACGATATCTGCGTGTAAAATCATCAGAATAGCTTTGAAGGAGTGCAAAATAAATGGGGACATTATGGGTCAGGGAGACAATCAAGTAATTCATCTTAATTTAACAAAAGAGCAACAGCTTGCCAGCTTGCAGGTTGCTTGCCTTTTGCCCTTTGCAAAATAATTAAAATGCTATTAAATGCCTTAGATCACTTACTCAACATCGGAGGTCACCAACATTAATTCGAAGACCAAACCCGCGGGGGACTCAAGTGTGCTACGAGTGTGAACATCGACCACATCGTCCAGAGCTTCTAGCTAGCCCTCGGGAATCAACGCTTAGCCAAAAATAATAAGATGACAACAGAGTAAAATGTGCAGAGATTCAGTGAAAAATATTTTTTTTATGAAAGAGGATTTGCCGTAGTGGCGGATGCGACTATCAACATGAACGACAAGCCCAATAACGCGAAATCGGGACCCAAGATGGAGGCGAAGAAAAAGCCGAATTTCCAACGACCGGGACCCAAGAAAAAGACCGTTCCTCAACCACAGTCAACGACAGAAACACCGTTAACGAACGACCCTCTTTGGAAAGATTCCTTAGTCATAGATGGAGACAGGTTTCGTCAACGAGACTGCATCCAAGGAGTTCAAAGCAGATGCAGCTGGCTACGTGCATTTAGTCGAATCCGAATATAAAGCGATATCTGACGTAGACAAATACTACGCTAAATCGGCACCGCCCTCAGAGCACGCATACTACCACGGCGTGCTTTACTGGTACGAAGTTGCGCAAAACAGGCTTGTGCAATTCGTCCAAGGCTACGGATCCGCAGCGAACGCATCAGGAGCTAGTGAATGCCTTCTAGGCCTCGGGGATTTTCAGTATGCGTCGGGCGTCAAACACAAGCTACACGCCACCGAACCGAATGAACTGGGACACTTCGGCCGCATTGCTGCGGACACACATGGTCTCTACGAGACCCTCCTTGCACCTGCGATTCTTGCAATGAGTTGCAGAAGATTTAGCTGCATCCCAACGTGGAGCAGCAGGAAGTGACACGTGGATGTTAAACGGCCTTGTGCCCCAAGCTCCACGACGCGACCCCCTCCACCCTTCCTGGGGATGGTCGCTTGGTTCGTAACGAGCTGACGAGGATGGTGAGGAGGATGAAGACGATGAGGGTGGCGCGGAAGAAGACGAGTCAACTGCAGTAAACAGTCAATCTGTTAGGTTGGCGAAGATCGGCTCCCACTACAACACCTCCCGACCATATTGTCGCCGCTTGGGAACAATTTTTATTGAGCTTTACGTGCTAAATCAAATCATTATACCGAGTCATCTTGGGTTGGTCGATGGATGTATTGTCAACTTAATAGGGTTTGCTGACGCCAGGTTTGTGCCAAATCCAATGTCTCGCCTGTCAAAACCATTTCGGTTGCGATACTGGAGTTGTGCGCGGAATATCTGCAGTCTCAGTTGCTTCATAAGGTTCAAGACAGTTGCGCCCTACTACCCCATCAATAAAATATACGCATTTTCCAACTCCAAGGTAGTGCTCGCTTGCATTTATTTCTCTCCTCACCGGCAGACTTTGGTCACCAATCGTATTACTAAATTTAACGAAAAACCGCTGCGACACAGTGAGATTTAGCCTGAAGTTGGATCTCACTCTTAGGTCCTGTTGTTCGTACATTACAGTAAAGTAAAAGTTAAAATTTAAATGTTGTCAATTTTAACCACGGTAAAAAAAATAATGTCGGTTATCTTCGCATTCAGTTGCCCAGAAATATTTTACGCGGCGGTTAAATTAGAAAAGGGTTAAAAGTGCTGTCAGTACAAATTCGTGTACCTTCCCTTAATTTTCGATGGGTAATATTTTTTTCGACTGCCAACATTGTGTTAGCTGTCAAGTTGTCATTGTTGTTTGGAAGGAAATATTATTTGTTGGTGATTTAAGTTTCAGTATTTTTTGAATTCTCTTGCGTTTTCTTAAAAATCGACATAGATTTTTGTTGATACGGAACAGTGATGGATTTCGTAGTATAATTATACTATTTGTACCATTATTTCATAATGTGTAGTATGTAGTATCGTAAGGCAACTATATTACGCGAAAATACCATAATTTTATCTCCAAGTCGACCGATGTAATACTTATGTTGTTGGTCGGTCCTTTTACTTTTTAATTAATATCCTTAATTTTTTGTACGTATGGCAACACCAAATCAGGCATTGACGCTAGGCAGCCCGGCAGGGAATTCCCACGTAATGTTTTACTATACCGGCCATTATGACAGAGTAGGATGGATGTATTTTATGAATGAGTGTGACAGAGAAGTTTTCATAGGATTGTTTTCGATTACTATATTACACACAAGCCGGGACTCGAGTACTCGACAGTGAATAAGTCATAAATAAGTAGCTGCGGTACAGTTTTCCTAATTAGAATAGTTATAATACTTACAATATAGTGAATGCATGTATTAAGTACAGATAAAATACTATTTTGTGGTCGTAATTATTTTGTAAGGATGAGTGAAAGCGAGGACGAAGAAAAGTCTGGTGTTTCAACGCCGAAGAAGAAACGTATTGAAAGAGGAGATCTAAAAGTGAAGGAAAAACATAGACAGCAAAAATACAGGACCGAATGGGAGAGTGACCCAAAATTTAGTAAGTGGCTTACTGTTGATCCTCAAAATAATTTCAAAGCACGCTGCAAAGTATGTAATGTTTCAATGATGGCCGCAAAGCATGTTTTATCGACTCATTCTGAAGGGCAAAAACATGAGAAAAATTTATCTTCTATCCGTGCGCTAAACCCGGTCACATCTTTTTTTTCATCACCAAGTACATCTAAGGAGAATAACACTGTTAAGATGGCACGAGTTGCTGAAGTCAAGCTGGCTGCTTATTTTGCAGAACATAATATAGCTTTTAATGCTGCTGACCACCTCGGAAAAGTATTGAAAGAATGTTTTCCAGATTCAAAAATTTTGAAAGAAACTAACATTACGCGAAAGAAGACTGCGAAAATCATATATAAAAGCATCGGTCCAGAGCACAAAGAAGAATTAGCTAATAAATTAAAAATGTCTAAATTCAGCGTTATGACAGACGAATCGACAGACATTTCTACGACAAAAGCGTCTTGTGTAGTAGTAAGGTTTTTCAACGAGACTTCTGGCCGACTTCTGGCTTCTCAATAGAGAGCAAATTCTGGAATCTTCATGAAATTTCAGCTCTGATGATCCCAGTGCAGTAAACGAAGGAGCAACTGCAGAAAATATATATATTAAACTGAAAAAATCCTTTACGGAACACGGTATTCCTTTAAAAAATATTGTTGGTTTCGGGTCAGATGGCTGTAATGTTATGATGGGACGCGAAAATTCTGTTGCAAGCAGGTTCAGAGAAGATTGTCCTGGTATTATCATATTAAAGTGCACTTGTCATTCCGCCCATCTCTGCGCCAGTGCAGCATGTCAAAAACTACCAAATAGGTGCGAACAGTTGGCACGAAATATATTCAGTTTTATTCACAATAGCTCAAAACGATCAGCAGCGCTAAAGCAATTTCAGGAGTTTTTTGATCTCAAGCCACAAAAAATGTTGCATCCATCACAAACAAGATGGCTGTCACTTCAGCAAGTAGTAACACGTGTTTTAAGCAATTGGGATGCTTTGAAGTTGTTTTTCACTGACATGGCACTGTCGGAACGATCTCTGTCAGGGCAAGCAATACTCGATTTGCTTCTGGATCCATATATGAAGCTATATTTTGATTTTCTAGCATGGGTACTACCAAAGTTTACAACTTTCAACAAATACTTTCAGTCCGCGGAAGTTGTGGTAACAGAGCTGGATGCCAGAGTAAAGGACTTATACACGGAACTGCTGCTGTGTTTTATGGAGCGGAGGTATGTTAACCAAACTAACATAGCTGATATCAATCCAGATGACAAAAAAAAACACTTACCTAACGAGCTTCTCTACTTAGGAATCGGCGTAGCAACAAAAATTAACACACCTGAAATAAAGACAGATATGACTAGGCGGAAAGAATTTTTGAATAGGTGCAAAGATTTTCTTGTCGAATCTGCTGTGCAAATGCGAAAAAGGTGGGATTTTAACAACGAGGCGCTTATCAAAATTAATTTACTAAGTCCTAAAAATGCTTTAAGCCAATCTGTCCGAGAACAAAATCCAACCATTCTGTCTATCGCCTCAAACTTTCCAAGAGTAATTGACTTAGAAGACATTATTTTATTGCAAATTCTTGACGACCAATGGCGTACACTGCCGCTAATCGAATTTGATGAAAATATAAAGATGGAAAAAAGACCAGACGTGTTTTGGGCGAAACTAAGCGCTTGGTGTGATATGACTGAAAACTATCCGTTTAAAAAAATCGCCAAATTTGCTCTTGATTGCCTTGTTTTACCTCACGCAAACGCTGATTGTGAAAGAGTATTCAGCAAAGTAAACTTGGCCAAAACAAAACTAAGAAATAAACTTGCAACTCGCTCCATTGATTCCTTGATACTTTCTTGCGATGCTGTAAAAGAAAGTAAATCTAAGAATTGTATCGAATTTATGCCGACTGACGACATGTTGCGTCGTGTCAATGCCAAGGACGAAGTTCCGATTGACGAATTAGCTGAGATCGACGTCCACTTGCCTCAATTGGATTAATTCGTGTAACAAGCAAAGGATTTTACGAATATTTTTATAAATAATAAAACAAATTTTCACTTACGAATGCAATTTTATTTCAATTCAAAACAAAAACGCAGAAAAACGAAACGTAGTATAATTTTGGACAAGTAGTATAATTTTAATTTCCATAGACAATAATTTTCTGAAGGTCTAAATCCAACACTGATACGGAAGCAAAATACCATTTAACACCTACTAACAACAAGTGTATTCGCCAGAATGGACGTTTAATCAAAGTAAGTGCTTGAACTGTTAAAACGATTAATTGATGAAAACAAACATATATTACTGTGTAAGAAAACAGATGCCGTTTCTCAAGCACAGAAAGAAAAAACATGGGTTAACCTTCACATGGAATTTAACGCAAGTAGCTCGAGCCACAGAACACTAAAACAATAAAAATAAAAATTTGATAATATGAAAAAGTGTGCACGGAAAGAAAGTAAAGTAAACAGTATTTTTTATGTGGTGGTGTTGTTAAAATTACCAGTTCCACATGCCTAGTTGATTCACATAGACGAGTTTTACCAGTAACCTAAAACCTAACCTAACCCAAGCAGGTCGAACGCCAAATTATTAAACATACGCATTGAATTATTTGTAGGAAGCAAGTAAGGAACGTCAAGAAAGACGAAGGAGGTCAAATACCAGGCACATCAAACAGTGACCGACAAAGACTGGATGAGACTGGATGAGATCTTTGATGGTCCGGAATCAACATATTGTATGAAAACTGAAGGAACTTCGCAGGAATTTAGGGAATTAAAAAACTCAGGATGTAGCACGCAGTGAACCAACTTTGATTTTATTGAAGAATGACATTGAAAATAAGGAAGGACAGTAAAGTAAACGCCTGGTAAAATTCTTATAGCTAAATCTTATTAACTACGGATTGCGCTGAATTAACTGGAGCCAACGGTGGGACTGGTGCTTGAACATGCCCCCGGCCGTTGGAAGCTCGCCTTTCAACAGTTGTTATCTTCCAATAACGGGCAAATCTTGGAGAATGCCCTTCTGATAGTCCCAGTTGAGGTCCTGATATCGGCGACTCTGCTTATGCCATCTGTGCCAGGATGAAGACCAACAACGCGGCCCAACCTCCACTTTAACGGCGGCTGGTTATCCTCCTTAATGACAACGAGGGAGTCCAGGTTCAGGCTGTCATTGCCCGTACGCCACTTTACACGCTGCTGAAGCTCGGAGACATACTCCTTGCTCCATCTCGACCAGAAATGCTGCCGTAGCTGCTCAATTCGTTAATGGCGCGTCAAATGATGAGTGGAGTGGTCCCGGATGTCCTTTACAGGAAGAGACGTTAGAGGTCGTCCAATTAAGAAGTGACCTGGAGTGAGAGGCAACAGGTCTTCTGGGTTCGACGATAATGGTGTGAGCGGCCGGGAATTTAAAATACCTTCAACTTGAATCAAAACGGAGTTAAGCTCCTCGTATGTAAGGTGACAATTGCCCAACACTCGGAACAAATGAAATTTGGTCGATTTGACACCCGCCTCCCAAAGACCGCCAAAATGTGGAGCGTAAGCAGGAATAAAATGAAATTTAATACCCTCCTGAGCTGCACTATCAGATAAGGAGTCACAATTGCGTTTCAAGAAATCAGCAATCTCATTGTAGGCTCCTACAAACGATGTTCCGTTATCGGAGTAAATGTTGAGAGGTTTTCCTCTTCGAGACATGAACCGACGTAAAGCCTGTAAGTAATTACTGCTCGTCAAGTCACCCACCAACTCCAAATGTATGGCCTTTGTAGTGAAGCATACGAAAATAACGATGTATACCTTAACCAATCTACATCCACGACCTTGACGACTAGACGAGATTATTGGACCTGCGTAGTCAACTCCTACGCTTTGAAAAGGAAAATCGGCTGGTGAGAGTCTATTTAATGGAAGATTACCCATCTGAGGGACAACTGCCTGTGGCTTTAGGCGCTGACATCGAACGCATTGCCGAAAACAGGCTCTGGCTAAATTGCGACCAGCAAGTGGCCAGTAAGTCTCTCTTATTGTACTTAGTAATAACTGAGGACCTGCGTGCATTAACCTGATATGCTCAAATCTAAATAAAAGTTTCACAAAGTGATGAGTGGACTGTAATAATATTGGGTGTTTCTTTTCAAACGAGTAGTCGGAATTCTTCAATCTACCACCTACACGAATAATTTTATTTTCATCTAGAAACACGTTTAAGCTTAATAATTTATTTTTATGTGGTAATTTTTTATTATTTAATAGTAAATTATATTCAGGAAAAGACTCTTTTTGTGACTGAATAATAATAAAGTTTAATGAATATTGTAATTCTTGAGAGTTTAAATATGATGTATTTGATGAACGCCTTCTACATGCATTAATAAAACGAAAAACGTAACAAATAGAACGCTGTAATCTAATAAGATTAGAAAACCGATTAAATTCAATGAATGATTAAGATAAATCTTCGTTAGCATGATCTTGAGCTAAATTAACTAAAATACTAGATTTAATCTCTGGCAAGATTTCTGAATTTATAGCAGGGGGTGGCCATGTAGTATTGTCACACTTTAAGAAGCATGGGCCGAACCACCACAAATCCAGTGATTGCATAGCGGTAGGTTCCGCTCCGCGGGTTATTAAATCAGCTGGATTGTCGTGTGTCGACACATGTCGCCAAGTACTTGCACCGGATAATTCCAGTATTTCGGCAACACGGTTGCGAACAAAAGTATTTAATTTAATAGGTAACATCTTCAACCAACCCAGCACTATCATGGAATCAGTCCAAAAAAATACACTAACTGGGGTAATACGAAGGGAATTAGTAACCTTTTGATATAAACGTGTACCAAGCACAGCAGCACAGAGCTCAAGTCTCGGTATTGTTACTGGTTTAATAGGAGTTACGCGACTTTTAGCGATTAATATTCGCACGTCGACGTCACCCTGCTCATTGATGCTGCGAACATACAAACAGGCGCCGTAAGCTCGCTCCGAAGCGTCAGTAAAAATATGAAATTCCACCTGTTTGTATGCGTCACAGACCACACGACGTGAAACACGTAAATTATGAAGGCACGGCAAGGCTTTAATTATATTCGCCCATGTTGCTGCAACTTCAGGTGATAGCTGGTCATCCCACTTTATGCCGTCCAGCCAAAGTTTCTGAAGCAACATCTTCATGTTCACGACACACGGTGCTAACAACCCTAGCGGATCGAAAATTCGCGCGATTACTGCTAACATGCCACGCTTAGTATTTTCTATGCATTCAGGAACATTTATAGGAAAACACAGATCATCTGTGTCAGTTCGCCAACTAAGACCAAGTGTCTTATCGACGACATCACTTTCCTTGTGGAAATCAAAACAAGACTCGCCAGATGATTCTGAAATTAAACTGGGTTCGTTAGATTTCCACTTCCTTAAAAGCATGCAAGCAGAAGCCAGAGCGTCCGTCACCTTATGACGCAACATTTGAGCCTCCTCAAACACGTCTGCTCCAGTCAAAAGGTCATCCACGTAAAAATCATGAAGTATAACATCTGCGACCTTTTGATCCTGACATTCAAGACCGACCTGTTTGAGGCACCTAGTAGCGAGATATGGTGCACTAGCTGTACCATAGGTAACTGTATGCAATTGATAAGCCTTGAGAGTACTAGAAGCATCATCAGGCCAAATAATTTGCTGCAGGTGCCTATCTGATGAATGTACAGACACCTGCCTGTACATTTTCTCCACGTCAGCAGAGAGGACGTACTTATGCATTCTAAACCTAAGAATAATTGTAGTGAGATCGTCCTGGACGGTAGGCCCCACCATCTGTATTGTATTTAAAGAAATACCAGAGGTAGTGGGTGCACTAGCATTAAATACTACCCGTAATTTAGTTGTACTACTACTCTCGCGCAGTACTCCGTGATGAGGAATAAAATATGACAGCTGATCTTCATGAATATTACAATCTGACATATGGCCTAAAGAAATGTACTCAGTCATAAACGCTTTGTACATTTTGTCGAGTGAGGGTTGGCTGAGATTTCTGCGCTCCAGTGACAGAAAACATCGTTTTGCACGATGATATGAATCGCCTAAACTATTCGAAGATTCCTTTAACGGTAATTTAACGCTAAAGCGGCCATCTGCTAAGCGCGTTGTGTTTTTTATAAAGTGTTCTTCACACATCTTCTCCTCAGCTGAATAAGTCGATGACTCATGACAAACTTCCTCGAGCTGCCAGAAACGCGTCAATTGGTTTCGGATGTCATCTAACTCAATTGAACTGGAAGAACTTTCACCATGATCGGTAATATTTATAAAATTACATTTAATTGATGAAAACTGAGATGAAATATTACTACAGCCGCCGTTTATTGGGCCGCAAACTAGCCAACCAAGCCTAGTTTGATAAAGTGTTGGTTTTCCATCACCAAGTAATATTTTATTAGATCCTAATAAACTCCAAAATACGTCTGCTCCTATAATAATATCAATAGAAGCGGGTGTGTGGAAATACGGATCAGCTAAGTGAATATTTGAGGGTATATTCATATGTACCTGTCTAGCGGGAACGTTATCAGTTATTGTGGGCAAGACAAAACATATTAAATCATTAGCGTAAGATTCATGCAACGATTTAATGTACACACGACACATTTTTTCCACAAGCGTTATGGACTTATTTATGCCTTGTATAGATTTATCTGTGTTGAAATGAGGCAGATTTAACTTATTAAATAAATTCTCTGTCATCAAACACGACGAACTACCAGAGTCAAGAATGTGACGATGTGTTCTTTATTATTGACATCATAGCACCTAATTAACGCAGTTGACAACAGGATGTCGCTTGTGCCGCTCGTATGCGAATGCGCAGAGATATTAGCTGAAAGCGCAACGTGACTATTGTTTGCGTCGGCAGTGGACGATGACTCAACCTTAGCCTTATCGGTCATACCATCAGCTGATTTGCTTGAAACTGGTTTTGGTTTGAAATCTGTGTTATGAATAAGCGTGTGGTGCTTGCGTTTACATATTTTACACCCTGATTTCTTGCAATTATTGGGATAGTGACCGTGACGTAAACAATTATAACAAACTTTATAGCTAGGCAGTAAAGTCATTCTATCGTTGACACTTAATGATAGAAACTGTGGACATGAATTGAGGTTGTGATCACCCTTACATTTTGGACAACTATGTGATGAAGAACTGGTGGTTTCTGTTGTAACAAACGCTTTTATTTTAGTGTTCTGTTTTACATTAGTTGTTGAATGACGTGACTTTTCCAGTGTTTCAATTAACTCGGCGCGATTACGCATAAATTCAATAAGCTGATCAAAAGTGATTCGTCTAGATTTATCAATACGCCCTTTGAATTCCTCCCATTCTCGGAACGTTTTAGGATCAAGTTTTTGTCGAATTATATAGATAAGTAATGTGTCCCAACTATGAACAGGTTCGCCTAATGTTCTTAACGCTCTGATATTTTTGTTTACATTGTCTACAATACCTTTTAATGCAGTTGAGGACTCCTTAGTGATTGACTCGATATTGAACAACGCTGTAACATGATTTTCAATCAATAACCGTTCATTATCGAATCGTTCACAAAGAAGCTCCCATGCCACATTGTAGTTTTGAGCAGAAAACTCAATTGACTGGATCACGATAGCAGCAGATCCTTCTAATGAGGACCTCAGGTAATGAAATTTATTAATCTCGTCTATTTCGTCATTGCCATGTATGAGACTTGCGAAAGTATCTCGAAATTCAAGCCAGTTATCGTATGATCCTGTGAATTTGGGTAATTGAATTGTAGGTAACTTGACGAACTGACGCTTACTACTACTGCAAGTCGATTTTACTTCATCTTGCTCTGATTTTGAAAAGTTAGTTAACATAATTTTAGCTTGAGCTAGCAACCCATAATATTGAGATTCAACTGTGGTTCTTTCGAGTGTCTCAATATCAATAGCTTCACACATGCATTCTATTTTCAATTGAACCTCGTTAAATTCATTATATAGATCCTCTAATTTGGTGACTCGCAATTGCAACTCCATTACCTGAAAGGGGGTTATATCGGCATCCTTCAAATTACTTAAGTAGGTTCCAAATACTGTTAATCTTCCTTTATAACTGCTTCGCTTCTTTTTAAGATCTTTAATATCAGTCATTTTGAAAGGTGAGTGTCGTAGACCTGTAATTACACAATTATAATGTTAAATAACGAAACTATTTGTAACAAAAATACCTATCGTATTTATAATAATGACTATAATGAGACTGTAAGCAAAATTAGGCTAAGTTATTAATTGTACAAAGTTGACTTAGTTGTATCTATCACTGCTAATAAATCTACCATAGGAAAGTATGTAAGGTTTACTATTCTAAAGAAATAAAGCAACAAACAAACAATTATCTACTTTTTTTTAAAGGTTTACAAAGCAACAATTAATTTTAAAGGTTTAAATTCGAAAATAAAATTTGTACATTGAAAACTAATTAGCTAACTAATGTAGGTTAACAATAACACTACTGTACTGTATTTTAAGCACGCGTTAACTATAATTTATACAAATCTCATTTAACCTAATACTCTGTAAATTAAATTCCTTGTAAATGTGTACACAAAGAATAAAAATAAGTAAATAACTTTGTAAATGTAATAAAAATATGTTACTAACCTTATTAGTAAATACTTAATTCCTATATTTTATTTTACCTGATTTAATATTAATGAGTGTTGGGTGAATTTGATTAATTAAAATGCTTAAACACTTCCTGTTTTAATTCACTTAATGTCCGAATCACTCTTCTTCCAAGCACGTGTTTGTCACCTCGTCACTCCAGTCCCTCTTTCAATATAAAATTTCCAAATTATCCAATTCAGCTTATTCCACTTCGCTAGTATGTGGATAATATATTATCGGGTTCGATGGACCATGTATGAAAACTGAAGGAACTTCGCAGGAATTTAGGGAATTAAAAAACTCAGGATGTAGCACGCAGTGAACCAACTTTGATTTTATTGAAGAATGACATTGAAAATAAGGAAGGACAGTAAAGTAAACGCCTGGTAAAATTCTTATAGCTAAATCTTATTAACTACGGATTGCGCTGAATTAACTGGAGCCAACGGTGGGACTGGTGCTTGAACACATATGATGATGACGCCCTGCCTGTGGTATGCACGTCTATCTGTACTAAATTTGTGAATATTTTTAGTTTTTCAATCTGTCTTATATCAAAAGAAAGCAACAAAATTGCAATTATTTTCCTATGTATGTTGGGCGGCTGGAATACTGTCGGATCAAAACCCTCTTGGTGATAGATGTAGACTTTAGAAACTCTCATCATAACTATAATCAATTAACATATTATGTTTTACTTTTTATTAGAATTACTGGTGGTGAAGGAAACCTGGCACCCCTAGCTCATGTGGTAGACTTTTTATTTTGTACCTTTGCTGGTATAAAAACCATTGCTCAAATCTTTGTGAATTATGCAATGTTCATTTTGTTTTATTTTGTAGAATGTTGATGAAATAATAGAATCACATTGTGTGATGACACCATCAGCAAAAAGGAAATTGGAGTGCATAGAAAACTCTCAGGTAAACCCTATAATTATTCAAATTTCACACATTCACATAACAATTTATTTGTGTACGCAATGTAGAAGAGCATTTCTCAAAATAATTGTACAACCGTCTATTAGCCCTGTCCCGCTTTTAAAAATATTTTTTCTTTGTATAGAATAAAGCATTATTACTTTTAATTAAATTGTATAATAATCATTACTACAACTTTATACAAAAAATAACAAAAAAGACACAAATAAATTAGAAACTTTTTTATTAAATAATATTTTAATAATCGGTCTAATCTAGCTTGTATGAAAAGTGAAGTGTCCCAATTTGAATACCTTACCAAACTATTGATTTTTAATTGAGTGAACATGGGTATTGCAAAAATAACAAATGTTAATATTTATAACCATTAAGTCACAATTCAGTTGAAAAATACCCTTTGTACATTTCTTGATAAATATATTTTGTAATTAATTTATTAACTTGTCCTGTAAAAAGTTCCTTTTGAAAATTCCAGTTTTTGTTACCATATTTTCGGTAACAACTGTGACGAATTTGGTAGTAAACTTATTTGAGAATGTTGGCAACACTAGTAAGCTTCAGTATCCATCTTGTTTTCATTTTACAAGTTCTTTTATGTGTCATACGCGGACGTTGACAGTCGTTAGAGGTTACCGGTCAGAAAAAAATCCGAGCTTTGTTACCGAAAAAACACAGGTAAGTTCAGCTTTTATTGCTATTTCACTTAAACTACTGTTAAAGCTCTCATTCTTGATTTCGTTAATTAAATCATAAACGAGAATATTTTTGAGTTGTATGTGTTTCCAATTTGAATAAATTTTGTGTACTTGACTTGTTACCTCCTTTTTTGTTACTTTTGAGTGGTAACGTATAAATGGAAAAGAAAGTAACAAAATAGGAAATTATTAGGCAGAGTATTGACTGTCTGAATGGGAAACTTAAATAATAATTTAATTCATTTCAAAATAATGAACTTTGAATTCAATTTTAGAATGCTAGAGCATAATTGCACGTCGTGTCCACCACGCCAAGACTCAAATATGTCTTCTGAAGATGAGGTCAGGCCTTCGTCACCAAGCATATTACAAAATATACACCGTGCCAAGAAAACAAAATATTCAGCTGTGTCTGTTAGTGGTGGAGTAGTGAAAATACAAATGTTATCAAAAGGAACACAAGTAACGCCCGACGAAATTGCAACTGTAAATATATACAAGCGCAATACATGGGACAGGGACGAACTAACATGTGACGTATTTCTTTTACCCAAAATAAGTTTTGAAGTCAAGCCCCAGGACCCACGCAACAATTTGTTCGCAAGACTTGTCGCTCATGAATTAGATAATATTCCAGTGGAAAAACGGACGGTAACATACTCGAATATAATAAATTTAATAAGAAAAGTGAGACAGAAAAAAGATTTGGACGATATAAGTTTACGAAGCTATCAAGATTCTGATTAATATTACATAAAGTCATTAAAAACGTTACGTGTTAGGTAAATGATTTTCTTTTACCTAAGTAGGTATATCATTTGAATGAAAATAAAATTAAAAAAATCTGTACAGCTTTTAATCATTTTTTCGAATCTGAATCGAATTAGACTACTATTATAACTTTCAGAAACAGTAAAATCCTATATACTCGCTGTAAATTAGAGCCTGATTTGGAGCCGCCATATAGCTTGAACGGGACGGTAGTACCTTTAAAGCACATATATTATAACTAATAGTACTAGCGTACAAAAAGGATCACTCTCGAACAAAGGTCGAGTTTGGGTTATAGTATTATAATTTAATTCATTTCAAACTACTTAATGAAGTTTGGATTGAGTTCAATATTTTATTAAATTGATTTTTGGTAGTAGTATGAAATAGAATGGGAGCTTTGAGTTTTGTTTTTTCTTTGTTTGTTTAAAAAAAAACAAACTTCGGTATGATTATTGAAACCTATAACGCTGAACATAAAAAAAAAAAACGCAAAACAATTTCTGCATGGTAAAGCTTCGTTATTTTACAGCTTCGAATCAAAAGTGCCTCTAATTCCGGCTGAAAAAATGAGGCGGTACCGAGAAAGGTTAAAAGAAAATCCTGAAAAGTTGGAGGAGCAGAGAAGAAAAAACCTAGATAGAATAAAATCTAAGTATTCGTACAAAAAAGTCAAAGAAATGTCAGAAAATGAAAAAAAAAAAGTACAAAGACAAAAGTGGCGAGAGCAAAAAAGGAAGAAGAAACAAAAGAATACTGCATCGGAAAATGCGTCTGGAGTTAATTCGATTCAGATTTCAGATGCTCCAGATACATCGCAAGAAATTAATAAACTCTTAGCAAGATCTAGAAACATATATAGAAAACAATGGAATAATGCCCAAAGTCGCATAGCATATTTAAAACGGCTTACAGAAAATTTAAGAAAAAAGATGTACCGTGAAAAACAAAAACATATAAAGACAGAAGAAGATTTAAATAAACAAATAAATCTGTTAAAGGTTAGGAATGAAATACTTGAGTTATCACTGAACAATTCCTACAAAAGATGTCAAAGCAACAAAGAAAAAGATGTTTTCAAGTCTATCGAAGTCCAACAGCGATATAGTGAAAGAAAAGAGAGCATCATCGTACATTGGCAAAACCCTTGGCATAAGCGGTAAAATACGTAAACAGCAAAAGACAACCAGAGAACCAAAAACTAAGCTATCTATTGTAAATTTCTTTTTAAGAGACGATACAACCCGAGCTACCGCCGGTAAAAGAGAATGCAGAACTTTAAATAAAACCAGAAATCAAATCAGATATCTCAATAATTCATTACAATGCCTTTATGATAAATATAAACGGGAAAGTAACTCGGTATCATTTGCAACTTTTTGTAGATATAAGCCTTTTTATGTCCTTTCGCCATCAGTTAAAAATAGAGACACTTGTTTGTGCGAAAAACACAGTAACATTAACTTTAAATTTTCAGCGTTAAAGAGGGCAGACGTATTGAACTACATCAATATGACCGATCTTTTATCATCAATTGTATGTGATATTCACTGTTATGAATGTATGTATGATAAATGTATAAACTGTAAAACTAAATCCTTAAAATACGACTCAGAAAAGTACAATCCTACAGAGGAAATCAGTTGGCAAATGTGGGAATTAATTGACCATACATATAAAAAAACAACAAATGGTAACCAAATTTTAGTTAAAACGAAACGAATGACTAAAACTCTAAAAAAGAATACTACTGCAGACTTAATAAATATATTTGAAAAACAACTTAAACTTTTTTAAATTCACTGTTATAACATGTGGCATCAAATAAACGAATATAATAAATGTATTGCTAACCTAAACTCGGGTGAAGCGGCCACTCATTGTGACTTTTCACAAAACTAGGAGTGTAAATTGAGTTCAGAAATACAATCAATGCACTTTGGTGCTTCTAAAAATCAGGTAACCCTGCATACTTGCACTGCATACATGCTTTATTTGAATGGCAAAAAACAATCATTTTGTACTGTTTCGCCTTCAAATATACATCAACCAAGGGCGATCTGGGCACATCTTACACCGATATTGGAACTAATGAAATCTATGGAACCCCACTTAAAAGTAATTCATATATTTTCGGACGGCCCAAGCTCACAATACCGCCAAAAAATAACTTTTTTTTGATTAATTTCGCAATAGTTCAAAATATTAGAATAACGTGGTCTTTCTTTGAGAGTGGCCATGGAAAAGGCGTGGCCGACGCAATTGGAGGTGTAGTCAAAAGAACCTTAGACAGACAGGTAGCATATGGAAGAGATGTGTCTAATGCGGATGATGTATTTAACATAATTTTAGAATGTGTGAAGTCTGTTCATTGTTCCTTTATCACACAACAAAATATTGACGATATTTCCAAATTACTACCCACGACACATAAAACTGTTCCAGGCACAAGATTAATTCACCAAATTTTCACTTTACAAAATAATCAAATTAAACATCGAATACTTAGTTGCTTTTGTAGTTCGGATTATTGCTCCTGTTTCATTCCGAAAATACACACATTTGAAAAGTCAAGATCACCAGTAGCTAATGTTGGCGATACGTACATTAAGACTTCCGATGACGAGTTTGGTGAGATTTACCAAGAAGAAATTGACAATGTATCTACACCTTTCACCACTTCTAATAGAAACGCAATACTCACACGTGAAACATCTCCAGTGACTGCTGAGAGCACTGTAGAGAATATAAATTCGGAATCAATATTGAACGAAACTAATATAGTTGCGATTGAAGACGTACCTAGAAACCCCGCTTACTCTAACATTTTGACTATACCTGCAGGTCCAGGACCTTCTACTTATGATGGTTTAAAGGTACACGATAAAATATTCCAGATTCCTATTTCAAGTCTTCAAAGCCCTAAAGCTGGTAATTCGAAGACAGTAGAAGATAATTTATCGATTCATTTAGATAAAGAAAATACGGTTGAATGTAACAATAAATTAAAGTATGGAAACCCACACACATCCTCTTCGAAAAGATGCTTAGGAATAAAAATAGTTTCAAATGTACTTTTAAAACCACCGCAAGTTGTTGATGCCAAAAAAATATCAGATTCAAAATTTAAATTTAAATCACTGAGAACTATTGTAAGCCGTCAAATAACATGTAACCAATCGATGTTGATGCATGAAGTCACCAAGTGCATGGTATGCAATTTTTACTGCTGTCAAGCGTGTGGCGGTGGTCAAACTTTTAAGGATTTTATAATTTGTTCTTCTTGTTTTAAACTCTAATTTTGAGCAGCTTTTTAAACTTTATAATACGATACTTGGCTTACAAAAAAAAAGATTAAAAGCTCTGTACCGTGTACCGAATCAAACTATTTTAGAAGGCAATTTCTTTCTATGATACTAATTAATTGTTAAAACTGTTAAACTTATGTTTTAAGCTACTTCAATGTACCTACTTCGTATTTCAATCATATAAATGTTCCTAAATATTATCAATAGCCGTTGAGTCTCCTTTTTCATAATTAAGTACTAAATTTAAAAAAAAAACTTTTTACATTTGTGTTACAAAAAAATGATAAGTTCTGTACCGTTTACCGAATCAAGCTATTTTATGAGGCAATTTCTTTCTATAATACTAATTAATTGTAAAAACTGTTTAACTTATGTTTTAAGCTACTTCAATATACCTACATCGTATTTCAGTCATATAAACGTTCCTAAATTTTTTATTGGTATGGGCCAATAGTTAATTTTAATTATTGGCTTATATAAAAAAATAGAACGTCACTATTTGAAGTGCTGTGTACACTAGGCTTAAAAAATACTAGTTTGTTACCAGATTTCTATTTTTGTTACTGTCCCAAAAAAGTGGACGAGTATTTATTTTCAGTATTGTGTATATTTTAAATCTTTAAAAGGTTTTTGTGATAAAAACACAGATATGCGCTTTGTTTTTGCATAGGTATAAATATAACATATTAATAAAATACCCTAACTGCGTTACTGTAATTTTAAATCAGAAGTGTGGCCAAAAGGTAACTTAAAGGATCTGATAACGCTATTAATGTAACGTTTTACTTTTAGTATTAAACTAATTTTCTTAAAAATATATTAAGTTTTATTATGACATCCTTTTTACTTCATTAAAACTTGTCGAAATTGACTTGGTGATAAAATTCACGTCTAAATTGAAAGTAAAAAATAAGAATTATTTTTCCGCCTTGGGTATAGTTTCATACATTTCACTGCTTTTTTACAAACGAAATCTCAAAATAATACTTATATTACGAATCCTTAGGCATTTATCTATAATTTAAAATTAAAAAAATAGTTTTATTTCAACATTTTAATTTTAGTGCATTTCTGATCGATGGTACAATTATTTTGAGAAATGCTTAGAAGTATTACACAAAATAATATTCGTTTGAATGACAAGCCACTTTTTACTGTTTGTTACTGTTACTCAGGGTGAATGTAGCTTTCTAATGGTGAAAGAATTTTTGAAATCGGCTCAGTCGTTTTTGAGTTTATTCATTACAAACACACAAAAATAAAAATCTTTCCTCTTTATAATATTAGTGCAGATTAGTATAAGTTTAGTTTAGTACTTTGTAATCAAAAAAATGTTGGACTTTTCAAGCTCAATATTTATAGTACAAAATAAAAGAGTCTGATAAACGTATATTTTTTCGACCATTCAGAGATACACATTCTAACAGAGCCTAATGATGTGGAAATAATTCAAGCTCTTTAGATACAATAAGCAGTTTATTCCCGTATATTGATGAAAATAAATTGAACGTCACTAATTTTAAGGAAGTCAATGGTTCCACCGCTAGTGACGTCGATAAAAACCAACCAATTGAGATATTAATTAACGGAAATGACGAAAATAGTTCACACCACAATTAATAAAAGACGCTTTCTAATGAGAATATTCATTCTAGTCCTGTTAAGGAAAACGACTCTCGTCCCACTATTGATGAAGAACACACACAAGCCACTGTTAATAATGTTAGTACCTCTTCAAATCAAAGCTGGTAGAGACGTGGTTCTATGGCAAAAACCAGTACCCTCTTCGACAAAGTACTGTAGACCTATTAAAGTGATTTTTCATAAGGAGACTGTAGGCTTTGTTAAGCAGGAAGTTGACAATATCAAAGGACAGATCGAGAGGTTGGTTCCGACAAAAATAGATATTGAAGGACAGCAGTATACTTTTCACCCAATTTTTACGCTAACTATGATAGATGGCAAAACCTGCAGCACACTTTCAGGTACTGCCAATCAAAACTGCCATGTATGTGGAGCCTCCAAGCATGATGAACAAATTGGACCTAGTTCGTGCGAGACCAACTAATAAAGATTCTCTGCAACTTGGCATGTCTAGCCTACATACTTGGATAAAGTGTTTAGAATGCGTTCTGCATATCGCGTACAGGTTAGATATAAAAAAGTGGCAAATTTCTACACAAAACAAGGCCTACACAGAAGCGAAAAAGAAACATATACAAGAGAGGATTCGAACAGAAATGGATCTCCTTGTCGACTTGCCTAATCAAGGCTATGGCAGCTCAAACACGGGAAATGTAGCAAGAGAGTTTAAAAAAAATCCAAAACTAGCTTCACAAATTACAGGCGTAAATGAGGAGCTAATAGACTCGCTACGATTCTGCGAACTATATGTTCTGGTTTTGCTGTCAACCTCCCGGCATTTGAAGCATTTGCGGCGGACACAGCTGAATTGTATGTTAGGGACTACAGCTGGTTTTATATGCCTCAAAGCGTGCACAAGCTGCTGGTGCAGATCCACGGTACCTTAATAGTGGAAAAGCGATAATGCCGATAGGTTCGCTATCTGAAGAAGCCCAAGAGGCTCGAAACAAAGATGTAAGAAATTATCGCGAATTTCACGCGCGCAAGTTTTCAAGGAGACAAAATGTAGAAGATATTCTGCACATGCTGCTTATATCATCGGACCCTCTTATAGCGAGTTTACGAAGAGCTAGGTTTAAACACACTGGCTGCATACCTCAATCAGTTCTGGATTTGCTGGATGTGCCTGAGATAAATGCAGACTAAATAATTGCATTCTATACACCTACTTCGTCATGTAAATAATTGTGAAAAATATACTACTTTCTTGTTCGCTACAATTTGTTTTATTTACCTATAAATGGACACATCTTAGGAAAATTAGAATTTTTAGATGGAAAATACAGAAGACGGAACCCCCACGTCCATGTCAAAACTTTTTTTGGCTTAAATTATATTGCTGGTACTATAAGGTTTCTTAAATCGCGGTGTAAGAACCAGATGAACGTATCTACAAAAAAATCAAAAAAAGTTTTTTTTCATATAACGGTTCACAATGCAGTCCTTATGAATTGCCAAAACGACGTAACGGTAAAGTTAATATTTATCGAATTCCAAAAAAACTAAATAACTTAAGAATCATTTTCAATGGAACCAGAAAAACGCATTATGAATACCGTTTAAATACACACATCAAAAGTGTCTAGGGATCAACATATATTTTTGCAATAACTTTTCTCCTGATTGATATTAATTAAAATTTTCTTTAAGGATTCATCAAATAAAGTGTTTTCGTTTGTCACAGTAACGATAAACCAAGTCACCTTTGCATTAATAAAGAAATTTGCCATTTTCCTAATAAAGGGATTTTTGACATTTGAACCACTAACACAAAAGTTCGAAAAAAAGACTGAAATAACAGTTTTCTTTAAAATTTTATTGGGTAACTTAAACAATTAATAATCCGTGTTTCTACCGCGAACACTAACAACACAAGAACATCGGTTTGGCATACTCAAAATGAGTTCATCCAAATCACGCTGTGGAATGGCCGCCCATGTTCGTTGCAACAACAAAAAAAGGTCTTCTTGCGACTGGATACCCTCCATATTCGGCAGAGCTCTTCTCTGTAGCATATCCCATGCATGCTCAATCGGATTCAAGTCTGGCGACTGAGCAGGCCAGGGCAGGACATTGATGTTAGCTGCGGCGAGAGTCTGTCTTACAACTCTTGCGGTGTGCGGTCGTGCATTATCATGCATTAACTGAAATAAGGGACCGATTTGCACTTGTAGAGGAACGATGAAGTCTGATACAATCGTCTCAGCATAAATTTGAGCGTTGAGGTTGCCTCTGATCCAAATCAACTCAGTTCTTCCGCCGATCCAAATACCCGCCCATACCATGATGGTTCCACCACTATAAGGATGGACTTCCTGGCAGGATTTTAATCGCTGTTGGCGTCCAGGGGTTCTCCAGTGTCGTATACGTCTTGTATCCGGTCTCATACCAAAACGAGACTCATCAGAAAAGCACACGAAACGCCATTGTTCTTCTGCCCAATTTCTGTGTTCAAGAGCCCATTGATATCGTATCCTACGATTGTGCATTGCTATAGGTGGTACCCGTAGCGGTCTTCGGGAATGAAGGTTCACTTCATGCAAGCGGTTTCTGACTGTTTGGTCGCTAATTAAGTTCCCTGAAGAGTGATGAAGCCTCACGGCTAACATCATGGCGGTTATTGTTGGAGCTCTTCGAGTTAAGATTTGAATGTATCGGTCTTGTCTCCGTGTGGTGCAGCGATACCGTCCTCCATGGCGCTCAGCCACGGTACCAGTGCTTCGGTAACGTGTCCAAAGTCGACTGATAACACTCTGACTTGTATTCAGAGCTAAAGCCACAGTACGTTGCCGGGAACCAGCTTCTATCATTCCCACGGCTCTGAGCATTTCTTCCCTGCTTAAATGACGTCGCCGCTCCATAATAACGTTGGTTTTAATCAGTAGTAGGGAAACAGTAGCACTAATAATGTCTTCAATGCGTTGTATGTTTTTATAGGGAAAATATTGACAGCTGATTTTCATCTTTTACTCGAATTTGATTCACAGTTCCTGATTCAAATTATGAAATGCACCAAAAAGGATCCATATAAATTTATAAAATCATAAATTTATTACAAAGCCACATCTCAATCTCAAGAAATCCACATAAAAATGCTTGATCCCTAGACACTTTTGATGTGTGTAGTTCTAATTATCTTCCTACCTCTTTAGAGCTATAGGAACGCATTTCTAAAAACAATATTTTTATTCGTAAATTAAAGTTTGTTTGGAAATATTATACAAACCATAAGAACGTAAAAGCTTATACGTTGTTTTGGTCGTTACAAAATTTTGTTTTGATGCTCAGTTTAAAGAGCCAGTGTAACGTTTGTGTATTTACGTTTTATTGGCACAAACATTTTTGTTAGATAAATATTACAAGTCAATGGCCAAAAGGATGTATTACGATTTACGGTTTTGTGGCAGTACTATTTTGTTTGATTAGTATTATAGTCCATTGACAAAATATAAACTTACGTTAGTTTGGCACCTAAAAGTTGATGTAAGGTCTCAACGAGTTGAAACATGCAGTGCGGGGAGCCACCTGATTTGAAGTTAGGAGAATACTTTTTTTTTGTTTTTACTTCTTAATAGTGATTTTAATTGACAATAATACAGTGATTCAATAAAATGAAGAAAAGCAATAGAAATTGGAAGATTTCGGAATTGTTGGAGCGAAGAGAACCATCTCAGGTTGACGAAGAATTCCATCAGATTTTTGAACAGGTGAGTTATCTTTAATAGGTACCTATGTTTTAGTCTTGACTGTTATTAATTTGCATTAAACGTGCTGTTCAGGGTTCGATTCCCGGGTAAGGTTAAGTGTAACAGAGTTTGAGCTCGGATAATACTAATAGTAATAATAATATTGTGTTATTTGTATTAGAAAATGTGTGTAATTTACGATTTAAATTTACTAATGTTATAAAACCATACCCTTTTTACTCATTAGGGTCAATATTAAGTACCTATACCTACAGCAATGATATTATTTACTTTACAGTTAAATAATTTAGTTTTGTTTTGCCTCAGGAACCAATCCATTCAATCGAGACCATCTGCAATGCTGCTGTTGAAGAAATCAACAATTGCTTAAGCCCTTGTCCTCAACCCTCCTTTAGTAAATTAACGACAACTTTAGAAAGTGTATCTCTATCTGTTTTTGGTGAACCTGGACCGTCACCCACAAAATTATTGACATTGGAAAATGTGTCACTTATTGATTTAAATGAGGATTTGTACTTATCACATTCGAGCAATGATGGCGAGCCCGCACCAGATGAATGTATCTTGTCATCAAGTGATTTTTCAATTTCGGAAACAAGAAATAATGTTCAAATAAATGATGTTATGACCCAAAACATTCCTCATTCTAGTAATACTCTTGATACAAACATAGAAACTAATACTACCGATATTGCTGGGGTTGAGTCTGTCATACCTGGTCTTCAAAACCGGAAACGCAAGCGCAGAGGTCAAGCGGAGCCCAAGGAATGGAAGAAGAATTTGAGAAAAAACAGAAGACAAAAAGGTGAACCTTACTTCTCCAGTAAAGGTGTTTTAAAACCAGGAAAATTATTGGGTGAATCGAAGTGTATGGGGATGTGTCGAGAAAAATGTACGACCAGATTTATGTAATGTGTCGAGAAAAATGTACGAACAGAAGAAGAGCGGCTGGAAATCTTTTCATCTTTTTGGAACATTGATAATATAAATCAGAAAAGGCAATATATTGTAGGCTTAGTAAATCGAGTACCTACACAAACAAAACGAACTGCTAACTTAGACAGTAAAAGGAAACTGACAAACAAATATTTTCTAAAAAAAGTGGAGCCACAGAAAAGGAATGTCAAAAATTATTTTTAGTAACATTAAGTGTCTCAGAAACGTTTGTGAGGTTTTGTTTCAAAAAACTGACTGAAACTAATGTTGTTGACGCTGATAAACGGGGCAAACACGTGCCTCATAATTAAAAGTCTGAAGATACCAGGCAGTTTATACGAGATCATATTAAATCATTTCCCCGAATGCCAGCACAGTATTTCCGAAAAGATACAAAAAAAGAGTTCTTAGACCAAGATCTGAATGTAGTCAAGATGTACGAGCTTTATAGAAGTAAATGTTGTGAAGAGCAAAGAGAACCTGTTGACATAGCTTATTACCGTATGGTTTTGAATAAAGAATTTAATATTGGTTTCTATAGACAACGGAAAGATTTGTGTGACAAATGTTTTACTTTCCAACATTTGAACGCAGAAGAAAAAGAGAAGCAGAAAGAAGAGTACGAAAAACATTTAAAAAGAAAAGTTACTGCACGACGACATCGTGATGAAGCGAAAATGTTAGCATAATCTGGTGATATACATTTCGTTGAATATGACTTGGAAGCCATTTGTAATTGCCCTTCATCATCATCTAAGCTAATTTATTACAAACGGCGAATTGCTATTTACAACTTTACCATGCTGGATTTTGAGGCAGAAAAGCGTAACGTTTTCTGTTATAGCTGGCACGAAGGTATTGGAAAAAAGGGGCTGTTGAAATCGGGTCATGTTTGTTGAAATATCTGAAAACCAAAGCTGATGGTAAACCAATTACATTTATGTCAGATACTTGTGCGAGCCAATGTCGTAATGTATATATATCAGCTCTACTACTATACTGCATTGAAAATTTCAATATACCAGAGATTAACCAAAAGTATTTTGAACCTGGGCACAGTCAAATGGAAGCAGATAACATACACGCAACTATTGAACTAGCTAAGAAGAATATACCTTTATTTCATCCATCTGGATTCTATACAATTATAAGAAAAGCTTCCCGAAAAAATCCGTATGACGTCCATGAAATGGGAACTGAAGACTTCGTAGATATTAAATACCTAAAAACTATATTAGTTAAGAATGCTAAGGTGGACTGTGATGGCAATGCTGTCAACTGGCTAAAAATAAAATGGCTGCAGTATCGTAAAGAAGACAATAAACATATATATTTTAAATATGATCTGGGGGATGATGATTTTAAAATGATTAAGATTATCAGAAGAGGCAAAAGACTACCTGTGGAACAAATTGTGTTGAAAAATGCATATCGACGGTTAAGAATCAATAATGTCTATCTCAATTTTTTGCATTTTCTACTTTTTTAAGTCAAAGGATTTAAAGTCCAATTTGGCACAGGTTATTCAAGCTGGTATCTCAATATTCACAATATTTCGTAAGTTATTTGCTATAGAAATACCACCTATGTTAGGAACAGGGGCGTAGCTACCGCCGTATTTGCCGTATCAATTATACGGGGCCCCCGGGCCACGGGGGCCCCCAAAGTGTGTAAGGAAAAAGAATAAAAACTTTCTAATTTATTTTATTTTACAAATGACAAAATTCTATAAAGCAATTCCTTTTTTTCCCGCCTTAAGCGTGCGTTCAAAAGTTGGCAACACTACATCGTTATGGCGGGCTGCGGGACTTCCCCGTTTTACTTACTTCATCTTCAACTCAGCGGGGAATCCCCGGGAATCCTTCATCGATATCGCGATGTACGTGTACGTTGTTGTACTTTGCATTGGATGTTAAACCACGGAGTGCAGTGCACTGTTTATTTACGCGCTTTATATAAATGTGCATTACATTGTAATTCAGTACAAACAATATTGTTCTTCTGGTTTAGCAGTATTAGTAACGATTTGTAAAAGAAATGAGTGAAAGGAAAAGAGATTATCCCAGCGGCGCTGAGAAAAGAAAAATTAAACAGAAAAGGGACGAGGTTATAAAAAAAGTGCCCAAAATTTCTTCATTTTTTCAGAGACAAGATACTGTGAGTGATTTAGATTGGAAAGGTAAGTACTACACTACTACCCAACCCATTTATTAGGGGCCCGTAGTGATAAACAAGGAAATCTTTTAATTTCGGTCTGTCCATCTGTCCGTCACAAAAAGTTGTCTCCCCCCTCGATTTTCACAATTATACTGTTTTTAGGGTTCCGTGCCTTGATTAAAAAAAAACAAAATTCTAACTTATCTATAGGATCGATTTGTTTTGTTGTTTGTTTATCAGTCCGTATCGTATCGTTAATTGCGTGTTGAGAACTTCAGATGTGCAGACTCGCTTTCGGGTTCTCGTTTTGTATGGCCACTACACTACGCGCTGCGTTTAAATAGCACGCAGGTGTATAGTAATGCACGGACGGGCTGCAGGTGATTTTGTATCTACTAATAGGTACGAGCACAATCCGCGTAGAATCTGTGTGCGTCTGAACTGAACACTCTCTAACTGTGACCCTTAGTAACGTTATTTATTTATATATAACTCTTTTTAGTTTAGTATCAAAGCATTCGTATTTATTTTTTAACAATTACTCGTTTATTTTTAGATTCTTCTGAAGCATGTTCTTCGTCACATATCCATCCGGAAATAGAAGAAAGCCAAGCACATACTTTATCGGATGTCCATCCAGAAATCGAGGAACCCCAAGTCAACGATTCTGATATATCTGCAGATAATGCAGATTGTAATATAATTTCATCAGATAGAGGAAATTTTGGTGACAATTTAACTGAATGCGAACGAAAAATAATTTTTAAATTGGGTCCATTTAAACCACAAGGACCATTTCCAAAAGTTTCAGAAAATAACCGACCTTTTTCAGCTTATTATTATTCATATTTCAATCAGGCAGGCATAAAAATTATAAGACCATGGTTATGTTATTCTAACGTTTTAAACAAACCGTACTGTCACTTCTGTTGGTTATTAGCAGATCGTCAAAACAAATCGTACTCCTCTGCTTGGGTTAACGGTGTTTCGGTTAGAAGCAATTTCACACAAACTATTCTTGACCATGAAAAGTCACAGCAGCATATTAGTGCCTCACTCTCTTATAATAATTGGTTGCAAGGAAATACCATCGATACTCTATTGAAAAGTGAAATCGATAGTAAAATTACATTCTGGAGAGATGTACTGCATCGTATAATTAATGTTATAATTACTTTAGTATCTTGTAATCTACCTTTGAGGGGGCATGATTCTGATTCTGGCAATTTTATGGCAATTTCACGTCTGCTATCTAACTATGATGCAACTTTAAAAGAACTTTTTCTAAAACCGAAAGGTGAAATAAATTATTTAAGCCCTACGATTCAAAACGAAATTATTAGTTTGCTTGGTACTAACGTTAGGAACAGTATTATCTCAGAAATTAAAAAAGCTCCATTTCTGACAATAATTCTGGATACAACACAAGACTTGTCAAAAATTGACCAACTATCTGTAGTTTTTCGATATATCTCGGTTACAGAAAATGATGATAATGTGCCTAAAGAAATAAAAATCTGTGAGTCCTTTTTAGGATTCATAGCAGTAACCGATTGCAGTGCTGCAGGTCTGAAAACTGTCATTTTAAATTTGACTAAAGAATATGGAATTGATTTGACTAAATGTAGAGGACAGGGATACGATGGAGCAAATGTTATGTCGGGTGTGTATGGAGGATTACAAACCCTAATAAAAGAGCATGCTCCAAATGCCGATTATGTTCATTGTGCTGCGCACGCTTTAAACTTGGTTTTGAACGATGCTGCGAGACATGTTCGTGAAGTATCGACTTTTTTCGATAATTTAGAAAAAATATATACTTTTTTTGGCAATAGTATAAAACGCTGGGCTATGCTAAGTGACGATTCATCTGAAAAATATTTGATTACCCTTAAAAAGGTATGTCCTACCAGATGGTCTTCTAGGAACGACGCTTTATTAGCAGTAAAGAAAATTTTTTTACTAATCATGAAAACTTTGTACCAACTAAATTTAATTTCAAATAAAAAAGATGAACGTGAAGAATGTAAAAGTATAATTAATATTTTAGAGAGTTTTGATTTCTTAGTGCTCGTTACATTTTTTTCTTCACTATTTGAAATTATTAATCCTGTTTCTAAAGCTCTACAGCATGAAAATAATGACTTACAGAAATCTAGTATTTTATTAAGTAATCTTTTAAATAGACTGTGCCAATTAAGAAATCAGAATTCATTTAATAGTTTGCTAAATGAATCCAAAGATTTAGCAAAAAAGTGGGGGGTAACAACTGTTTTTAAAAACAGTAGGCGAAAGATAACGAAGCGTTTTTTTGATGAGTTATCACAAGATGAGAGAATTTCCGACCCGGAATCCTATTTCAAAGTCAATGTATACTATTGCTGTTTAGATATATTAATTTCTCAAACTAAAGAAAGATTTCAGAGCCTTTGCAACCTGAGTAGTATATTCGAAATATTACAACCGGAGAAACTCCTATCTTCTTCAAGCGAAGAGATATTAAACGCTTCCGGAAAACTGTCTGGTAAATACAGTAAAGACATCTCACTTAATCTTTGTGACCAATTAAAGGCTCTAAAAACATGCTTAAATTCTGAAATTAAAAAAAAATATTCCATTAAAGAACTCATTGAATTATTGCTAGTAAAATTCAATAGTCTTGCATCCAGTTTTCCCGAGGTAATCACAGCATGCTTTTTATTCTTGACCCTTCCAGTTACAACCGCAACGGCAGAAAGAAGTTTTTCAAAATTAAAACTAATAAAAAATTACTTAAGAACTTCGATGGGACAAGAACGGCTGTCAGACATCTCACTATTGTCCATAGAGGCAGAAACTTTAGAAAAACTAAAATCATCATCAGCCATAAATGATTTAATAAATCAGTTTGCCGATAAAAAGGCAAGGAGAGTGAATATTTAATATTCGATTTTTATTTGTAAAATGGGTAAATTATGTGATAAATAAATATTACTTCTCACAATATTTTTTTTCTTTTGTGAAAAATCTTTACCTCCATATAAGGGCCTCCAAAAAAATTTTTATACGGGGCCCCGATAAGGCACGCTACGCCACTGGTTAGGAACGCGTAAATTTTTCTGCCAATATTGTCTATCTCTCCTTAAAACGTCTATAGCTCGCTGTACTTACCAAAACCGAAACGTTATCATCGCCAATGCGCTTCTTAACTTAAGTATTATTCATCAAGTAAGCATCACTCAAAAGTTTCTCGAACGTGGTCATACGCAAATGGAGTGTGACTCTGTCCACAGCGCGATTGAGCGAAAACTCACAAATCGTGTAATTAATTTACCCTGCGATTATATTTCTGCTACTTTAGAAGCAAGGGTATCAAACCCTTATGAAGTCATTCAGGTTGACCATAATTTTGTTAAAAATTATGCTGATCCAAGTACATGGATTTATAAATCCATAAGGCCTGGGCGTAAAGCGGGTGATCCCACCGTTACTGACTTGCGGGCCATTCGTTACAACTATGAAAAAAACATTATTGACGTGAAACTCCATTTTGATCAAGACTGGTACGCTTTGCCACAGAGACCAAAACGTTTAAATGATAATAATGTATCGTATTCGCCCTTACATTCTAATATGATTGCCATAACTGCGTCAAAATATCAACATCTTCAAGAACTCAAACAAGTACTGCCAATAGAGTGTCATAACTTTTATGATTCTTTGCCTCATTTGCAGTTCTTCATGTTTATCTTGCATTTAGGTTTTTTAAATTTGTTAATTTTGGAAAATAACCCTATTCCGTGGTATTGATTTCGTTTTGATTAAATTTGAACCCATACCATCTAACTCGTAGTATCTTGGTATATAAGAATATGAATACAATCTAAGTTTACCTATCTTTTTCCAGCAATTATTTACTATTTTTATCAATTTCCACCTTTCTAGTAACTTATTATCTGAAGCAAAGAAACATTTTTTTTATTTACTGTAAAGTTGACTTTTGTGAGATAGACACTAATGATTCTTAACCGTCGATATGACAAACCCTTACCCATTTCTAGTGAAAAGTATGACGATTTACAAGACTTATGCAAACAAGGCATCATTCCAACGCAATACCATGATTTTTATAAAGGGTTTTCAGTTGGAACTCCAACAACAGATGACGAAGATAATTAATATTTTTCTAAACGCTAATATGCTGATATGTACTATTTAAATAATAAAACCTGTAGGTTTTATTATTTAAATAGTACTATTTCAGAAGTAAATAAAGATTATTGATTTATTACCTATTTTATTACTCATTTTATCACTACATAGACATAATAAAACTTAACTTCACAAATTACGTATTTAAGTTTGATAACAACATAAGTTTGAAAATAATTAAGGGCCACACTAACGTATGTCAACCGAATTTTAAAAATATATATATTGCGTCTATGTAAGCAAATATAAATAAATAATTTCTATTTTTTTCAAAGCTCTAAGAGTATGGCAATACATAGAAAACATTTTTTTTTTCCATACTAGTATTTTATCTGTATTAAAAAGCTGGTAAAGTTTAAAGAGCCGAATTTTCACAGTATTTTTGCTTTCCTGTAAAATTGAGAAAATGTAGATACGTTTATCTGACTCTTACACCGCGAAATACAACAATGGAATGCTTTTTGCGCGAAATATCATGTAAAATAATATTGAGCGCATAAATTGATGAAAAGAACGTACGTGCGCCGCCGCCGCACTGTGGAAAATAATGGTCTGTTTCTGATTAAAAATCAATAACTTCTTTATTTCTGAATATTATGTTCTAAAATTTTGCACAAATATAGAATAGTGTATATGGCTGCAAATATAATGTAGCTTATTATGATTAAATTTAAAATAATAAATTAAAAAATAAAACAAATTCAAAATTATAAAAAATCTCCAATGTTTATTTCTTAACAATGAATACTATTATTTTAATGTTTACAAAAACCAAATATCATATAGTACATCAAAATAAAAATCAAATAAAATAAAAAAAAGCATTTTTTAAAGATTAAAATCGAACACAGATTAATTAATTAATTGTACTGTTTACTAAATGTTATGTTATTTATACTTGATGAACTTCGGGATCTAAAATTAATTCGTTCACTTTCAAAAGATCTAAGGTGTCTTCATCAAGTTCCTTCACGTTTTTAGTATACGGTTTTCTAATGCTGGTAATGTAAGGATCTGAAGTATAAAGAAGAGTATGAAATACATCTTCGTTTGTAGCGGATCTTGAGCATTTTCTAGCATGATGAAGACGAAATTTTTTATAATCCTTATTGCGAGATTCTTGTGCATCTTCCGAAAGTTGACCAATAGGAAGTACTGCAAAATGTTTTATGACACTTTCTCCATGAATCAAAATTTTGTGAACTGAAGATGGCATGTAATACCATTCATAATTGCTCACATAGATCCTAGCAGTCTCCATAGCATAACTGCCAAATTTTTCAGCATTTATCATTACACCCGATGAAAGAGCTTGCAGAATTATGTAAAGTCGTTTAATCAAATTTATATCCACTCCTGTAATTTCAGCAGAGCAGCTTGCATTGTGAAAAAATCTTCTGGCAGTATTACCGTCATTAGAATTACCACTTACTTGTCTTGGTTTGTCGATGATCAATCCTAGCTCTTCACGGAAACGCCTTTGTACCAGGGTTTTCTTCTCTTGCTTTATTTATTTATTTATTTATTTATTAAACTTTATGCACATAATGTAATAAACACTGTACAAAGGCGGACTTAATGCCTTGGGCATTTTCTACCAGTCTACCTTAGGGTGATGCAGAGTCATAACATAGTAGGTGCAATGATGCAGAAAATTTTCTAGCTTACAATATAATAATAAATACATATACAATGTGTAACAGAACAAACGCACAACCTCCTAAGGGGTAATCTGCTTTAGTCGTTTCTTTTCTTCACTTGTGGCTGACCATGTTTGGAAAGACAGATTATAGGAAATATGTAAAATCATTTCCATACAACGAATCCAAGCGTGCAAAGTAGACAGTCCGTATTGATAAGAATCTTCATTTTCAGCCCTAGTTGTCACTTTTGTCAAATCGTTCATTTGGCGTGGAGTAGCTCCACATATTGTACATGTGGAACCCGAAGGCGTATCTGTTAATACCTGAGCTACTTTACCATCTATCATTGTAAGGAAGAGATCATGCTTCACTTGCACTCCCTCACCTTCTTTGTTAATTAATGATGGACTCAAGGAATTTATTTGACCCTTTATTTCATCCACAACGGCTTTAGTTTTCTCGGGAGTTTCTTTACAAAATTCTATTAATATAGGCCGGCAAAAACGAACAGATGAAGGTACCGGATTTTGCCAGACAACATCACCTGTTAGCTCGTTAATTAACTTAATAGGCACCAAAGAAGTGATAAATAAATTCGAATCAGAAATAAGTTCAGACTCTTCTGGCAGTTTCTGTTTGTACTGGCTTTGACCGGATGAGCCATCACAGCCCCATTTACTATACAGAAGTAAGTTATTCAATCCATTCCTATAGACTGAATCTATTGTCAATATTCTAGCTGCAGTGTGATCTAATAAATCTTGAAGTCTTACTATTTTTGCACTTGTTTCTGTAATTTCTATGGCTGAAGACGGTGGATAGCAAGTAGTTTTAACTTCTTGCACTTTGTAATATGGCGGAAGCACAAAACATTTTCGTTCGTTCGTTAAATTTCTCAAGTACAAATATTGTGCTTTCGTTAAATCCAAGTCAATAAATACGCTCAATGCTTCTTCATCCGTTAACATTTTGGTCTGCCTTGCGTCTTCTATGAGACTCGAAAATAAGGTCTTATTTTCACTGTCAGCAAACCTTAATGTTTCCACAAGTTTAGCTTCTGTTCCTTCTCCTATCGAACGTAACCCTTGAAGATATGCATTATAGACGTGTTCAAATCCATATTCATTAAGTAACATTGTATTTTTTCTTCTTTTACTGGATTCTGACAAGTCTGGATAAGATACGCACGGTCTTCCACGTTTCCCAGAAGAAGTAGATGGTGTGGAGATGGTTGTAACGTCTTCAGAGTCCGGTAAAGTTATTGAATATTCTGATTCCAACCAATTACTGTTCTTCATTAAAAATGTATCCTTGTTCCGTGAAGCTTCGTTCCAGCGTTTATTAAAAGCGAGAATAATATGTCTTTGAAAATCACTGAGGATGAAACATAAGTTGTCTTCAGACACATGATATTTTTCTTGCAAAACTGTTGATAATGCTTCCAACGATTTTCCTCCTTCGATATACGAAAGTATTATTTCACGTTTAGAACACTTGAAAGTAGACATTTTGAAGAGTCAACAAATGTAATTACACTTCTGTTAATTCACCACTATTTTGTTATTTACAATGGCATGAAACCACTGTTTATATACTATTTGAAATATGAGGGTAGTGTGCATTTTGTTGATTAATATTTTCACACGCAACATGAGTGCAAAAAAGATAAATGCCCTAATATCAATGATAAATTACAAAACTTACCGCAAACTATTGATGTAAACAGCAACATTTCAAACCGCAATAGATAGCGAGTGGTTTTCCGTTTTCTGACTCTTATCACATTTTTATTAATTACTCCGAAACCCGCAAATATCCGCAGCTGTTATTATTTGATTATGTTTATGGATAGTTAGGCTACGAATCAACATTAAATGTAAAGCAGGGGTAAACGTGGGTAACTGTCAAAAGTCTCGTTGAACTTTAAAAAAACTTTTTTTTCACCATATTTTATTTTGCAATTATTTTAAAGTGAACCTTAACATAACATTAAATACATATTAGCTGTTTCATATTCTTCAAAAGACGAGGTTTCCAGAAATATATAATACATTATACCTTTTCCTGTAACGTATAACAATAAAATCAATTTAAAAGTGATGAAGTGAACGGGCCTGACATGGACGTCCGTCAAAACTATAAAGTTTGTGGTGTTGTAAAAAAATCATTTCATTTAATATTTATAATTTTTTGATATTATAGTCTAGTTTGGTCCTTAAACTATTGAGTAAAATAAAAAAAGCATGCCAGTAGCGACATTGACAAAAACCATTTTTAATCAGCAGTTGTTCTACGATTTTCCATAGTGCGCCGCCCCGCCACGCGCCATAGTGAAAACGAATTGTTTCCCCAAAGGTTGACTGGTAGAAAATGCCTATGGCATTAAGTCCGCCTCTGTACTATGTGCTTGAAGTGTTAAATAAATAAATAAATAAATTGTTAGCTTATTGTACCTACCTATTTTTTTTGCAGTGAAATCGCTTTTTGTTCGCACGGAAAAAATGACAATACTAAGGCTGCCTGTCCACCGGAGCGGAGCTAGGCTGCGGAGTGGAGAAACTGAGAAATATTAACCAATAGGATTGCACAAAATCTCCGCTCCTCTTCAGTGGACAGGGAGTTACAAACTAGTTTAAAAATTCATACAAAACCGGGAAGCGGAGCGGGGCAGCGGAGCGGGGAAACGGAGCGGGGCAGCGGAGCGGGGAAACGGAGCGGGGAAGTGTAGCGGAGAAACGAGTGCGGGCGCGGACGCGGGTTGCCGCCGCAGTGTGCCGCAGTGTGCCGCCGTAGACCGACCAGTGCATACGTGACCGACGCAGTGAAGACAATGGATGAAATAGATGAAAAACTTATCGAAAGTGTGAAAAAGTTTCCGTGCATTTGGGACACATCTTCAGAATTTTACAAATGCAACGAAACAAAAGATGCGGCGTGGGACCAAATCATCATTGAAATAAACATATCGGATGGTAAATATATAATTATGTATCTTTATTCTATAATACCCTCGATTACATATTGATATCTTTGTATATTTTTATTTGGATTTAGCAAAAGAATACCTAAATA
Source organism: Eugnorisma glareosa (assembly GCA_947578425.1). Lineage (NCBI taxonomy): Eukaryota > Metazoa > Arthropoda > Insecta > Lepidoptera > Noctuidae > Eugnorisma > Eugnorisma glareosa. Next base: position 8,073,077 of record OX387967.1, on the reverse strand, counting down.
ATGTCCGCGGCTGGCCAATCTATCTAAATCTGTCAAAGTACCTCATTCTAAAATATTGACTTAACATCAATGTTCTAAAATGAACCACACATCACTGACGATAGATTCTTTCCAAAATCCGAGTATCTTGCCAAGGAACCTTCCCCTGATTATTGAAGTATGCACAATACATTTCGCGAACTTGATAACCATCATTACTATGTGTATGTGTACTATGTGTTTCTGTAATATTACCAACTGATAATAATGTTTGCTCCATGTTATTTTCATTATTGTTAATATAATCAGGTTGTCTTTGAATTAAATAATTGTGCAACACACATGTTGCTTTTATTACCTTGTCATTTTTGCTCCACCTTGATACAGTGGTACCGGCTCAGGTAAATTCAATCTCTTCTCTTTTAGACTCTTTCCGAAAATGCTGTTATCAAAAATTCCTGCATCAGAAAATCTTCCCATAGATCCGACATCAAACATTATGATTTTCCTTCTGGCATCAGCTAAACACATCAATACTACAGAAAATCTCTTTTTGTAGTTGAAAAACGACCCAGTTTTCGAGGGAGCCTTGATATATACGTGCTTCCCATCAAGAGCACCTGTACAATTTTTAAATTGCCATAGTTCATCAAAATCTTTTGCGATTTCTTTCCAGTCGTTTTCTGTTGGTTGCGGCATAACAAGAGGTTGCAATACATTCCATAAAGCATCACAAACTTCATCAACAATTCTTGATACACTTTTCAATCCAATTCTAAAATTCTCTCCCATCGTTGTAAATGACTGGCCGGTTGCTAAATACCTAAAAAATTAAAAAGCTATTTAAGGTGGTTGCGAGGTAGCCCGCGAAATTCAAATGTTCGCAATTTTATTCAATTTGCAGATCAGTATTGGATAGTATGATACTGAAAGTTTTATTCGCGGTAATGGCATGTCTACTACTGGAATGGTACTATCCAATACTGAGTTGCAAAATGCAAAAAAACGTGCGAAAATTTGAATTTCGCGGGCTACCTTGAAGCAACCAACTTAATTGTATTATTTACCTTCGCGTAAGTACATGCAATATTTTTTTCATAAATAGACCGTCCTGTATAATTATATGGAATACATTTTCGTGTTTGTTTATTTGTTTCAGTTTAAAAGCAAAGTCGCGATGGAAACTACTGAGAGACAACCATCTGCATTAATGCAATGCATCTGCATTAAAAAGACAAAATGCAACAAGGAGTGGACAGGCTAGAAAACAACGAAAAGAATGGAAATATCAGAAAGCCATGTTATTTTTATTGCCTTACATGTGTAACAGAGAACGTTCATCAAATTTTGCGCCCTTGGACGACTCAGCAAGCAAAACTTCAAATCCACCAAATATCATTTATGAGAGTGAGATGAGTTCAAGGGAATCATGCAATTTGTTGCCATCAAATTCAAATAATCTTCCTTCTCTCAATGTTTCTAATGATTCAACAGCATCTGGGCCTCTCCCATCGACATCCAAAAAAAAAAGAACGATGAAATTCTCGTTTTTTTAAAAAAAAATCAAGAACGCCGCGAACTTTTGGTACGAGAACGGATAGAAGTTAAAAACATGATGTCAGCCAGTAATAAGTACGATGACATAGATTTTTTTTTTTTAAATTTGGCTGCATCTACGAAAAAGCTGCCGTATTATTTACAACTTCAAATTAAAAAAGCCTGCTTTAATGCGGTATTGTCAGCTGAAGAAAGTAATCTTCAACAGTGTTGGTATTCTCCGAATAATTATGGTTATTCTACAGGCTCAACACCTACACCAGATAATATCAACACTAGTATCAATTCTCCTAGTGCTTCAGATGATATCAACACTAGCATCAATACTCGTAGTGCTCCAGATAATATCAACATTAGTATTAATACTCCTAGCGCTTCACACATTCAAGCAACCCAGGATATTGAAACATCTGCAGCAGAGCAAACAGGACCGAATGAAAATGTGAACAACTTTGAGACAGATTATAATTTTTAAATTAAACTAACATGGCGTCGACTATATGCAAAAATAAAAGTTACTTTGATTTCAAAATGTGTACTTACTTTGAACACACTGCTAATCTTTCACAGCTACTGATAGAATTTCTGTAATTTGTGTCTTGTTTCCGAATATATGGTTGAATCAGAGAGTGAAGTTCATAAAAAGTATATCTTGAAACTCTATAAGAATTTTCGAAACTTTCTTCGTCAGCAGTTTGGAAAAAAGTAAAATATTCACTGTGTTCTGAACGATGTTTGATATGATTTCTTAACCAAAATCTGTGTTTCCTTATAGAATTATTCTTATCATTATTATTATTCTTAATGGTATATGGTAAGTAATTCGGTTTCTTCTGACTCCAACTCTTCTTCCTCGAGCAATGTGAGGTAATAACGTATTAACTTTTTCGATAACATGTCTGCTGTCAGTGAAATTTAGCGTAGAACTAAACAAATCGCCCGCCACCGTAAGCTTGAATGACTCGTCGCGTGCTCGCGGTCTAGCTCCGTATAATGAAAAACACAGTCTGCATCTCCGCTCCGCATTACTTTCTCGCTCCACTCCGCTGCCTCGCTCCGCTCCGGTGGACAGACACAGTACGCAACTCCGCTCCGCATTACTCCGTCGCTCCGCTCCGCTGCCTCGCTCCGCTCCGGTGGACAGGCAGCCTAAGTGATACCATACAGGCAGCGATAGATGAAGAAACTTCATCATCAGATTATACTTCATCAAATATTATGTCGATGAGAAGGTCAAACGGACATTACAATAATTATAGAGGCAATCATATGTTAAGGAGTATGGTATATAGAACCTTATGATTTTTGATAACCTTTTAAAACTATAATGTATTGCTTAGCAACCGCCGTTATTCTGAAAATTATATTTTTACATGTCACAACCACGAGTATTATTTTATAATGATAAAATAGTTTTATCATGGTAGCAGAGCGTGGTTGGTCGAGTGAAAGTAATTAGAGAAGTCATCAACCAAGTTTATAACAATCCGGTAAGACAAATATTCATAATGCAATCACCAAGTTGTAAAATTGACATTGGTCACCTGGAGGGTGTAAAGAACTGGTCGACTTGGAAATTTAAACCGACATTACTACTAAGAGGTATGCCCGGTGGATTAGATGCGGTAAACGGTGCTCTAATAAAACCCGTGAAACCTATTACCAACAATGTCGACGAAATTTCTCGATTTAATACTGCTCTCGAAAAATATAATAAAATTGATAGTTCTGCATTACTTCTGCTTACCGCAAATATGTCAGATGAAACTCTTCAGAAAATCATGCGTTTTAACTCATCTAAAGAAGTTTGGGACGAACTACATCGTTTGTTCGATGGCACGTCTGACGATAAGAGTTATGATCAATGTATGAGGTTTTTCAGCTATTCAAAGGATCCGTCACACGACATCACAACTCATATCTCCAAAATAAAAACCATTTGGTCGGATTTGATAAATGAACTAAGGAAGATAGATAAGTCTGAATTACCAGATATACTATTAATCTGCAAAATTCTGGATACTCTACCCGAACCATATTTCTCATTCAAATCAAGCTGGATGTTGATGTCAAAGACAGATAGAACAATAGAAAATCTGACTACACAACTCTGTGCCTATGAGCGCTCTATGTCTTTGAAAATTGATGGTCCTGCAGAAGCTCTAGCATTACAGAATTATAACAAAGCAAAGAAGAAATGTGGATATTGTGGAAAAGTCGGTCACAAAGTCAGGCAATGTCTTAAATGGAAAGCTGACGGTAAACCAGCCAAGCCTGAAAGTAAACAGACCCCAACAAATTTGAACATAATGCTCATGCAAGTCAATACAGATGTAAATTCAATGCATGCAAACTATGATACATCGAGTTGGTTCGTCGACAATGGTGCAACTAATCATGTCACCTGCCGCAACGACTATTTTTCTAGTTTTCAGCATTTTGAAGATAATCGTATAGTGATTACTGCTAATGGAGCTACTGTCAAAGCAATTGGCAAAGGTACTGTTGATTTGAAAACAGTTATCAATGGCAAGGAATCCAGAGTAACACTCTGTGATGTATGGTATGTACCTGATATTATGCGAAACCTATTCTCTGTACTGGCTACTCAAGACAGACTAAATAAAAGTGTTTTCATGTCGGAAAGGGAACACTGCTCGCTGAAAGTTGATGGACAAGTTAGACTGACTGGCAAAAGGATCAAGAATGGTGGCTTATATAAGCTCAATGTAGAGACTATTACAAAGCCAACACCTAATGTAAACATTTTGTCAACAGAAAACATACTACAACTGTATCACGAAAGGTTAGCTAGCCCATCAGAATAAAAAACACGTTAAAGGTGTTATAGAACGAGAACTAGGAATTAAAGTTCGACTAGATTCAGAATTGTGTACTGGCTGTATTTATGGTAAAACACACAGACAGTCTTTCGGAACAAGAGTACGAGCTAAATTACCTGCAGAAATTTTACACGCTGATGTATGTGGTCCATTCCCTCCTTCTTTTAACAAATTTCGCTACTTTGTTTTATTCAAAGATGACTACAGCAAGTACAGACACATTTATTTTATTCGACAAAAGTCGGAAGTTTACCTGAAACTCCGACAAATGTTACAAGAATGTAAAGTAGCTGGATACTCTGTTAAAGAATTTCTTAGCGATAACGGAGGTGAATTTGATAATCAGAACGTCAGGTGCATTTTACAAGAAGCCGGAATTAGACAAAGGCTCACGATGCCCTATACACCGCAACGGTCATAATGGTCTTAGTGAACGTGAGAATAGAACCTTAGTTGAAGCCGCTCGTACAATGATGCATGCTCACGAAGAATTACCGTTTGCTACATGGGCAGAATTGATAAATACTGCTGCGTACGTGTTAAACAGAACTGGTCCAACTTCAGAAAATGGAAAATCTCCATTTGAATTGTGGTTTAAGAAGAAGCCAGCAATCAGTCACCTAAAAATAATTGGATGTGAATGTTATGCTCATATTCCTCAACAAAAAAGGAAAAAGCTATCTAAAAAGGCTGAGAAATGCATTCTTATTGGATATGAGGGTGATGAAGGCTATCGCTTACTGAATAAACATGGTAAACTCATAAGGTCAAGAGACGTTACATTTAATGAATCAGTATTGACTCCATTTGGTCAAAATGATTTGGAAGAACAGCCTTCAGTCGAAACACACTTTCCACTTTCAGTACCACCGATGTGTGATGCAAGGGAGGATGATTGTGTCGAAAATAGCTTGGATCGCGCTGCGAGTAGCTCTGATGAGCTTAGTTCGACTTTGCCCCCCACATCGCCGGATTTGGTTGTGAGTCAGGAAATAGAAAGCCAAGATGACTCTACTGAACCATTACAAACGTCTTCAGAAGCATCAATGCCAGGATCACCTCCTTATGAAGACGCCTTAGATGATACTGAACGACCAAGAATCTCAGATGATATAGCTGAGATAGCCACTAGAATGACTCTACGAGACAGAAGTCAAATACGAGCACCTATTAGATTCGGAGATTACGTCATGATGTCAGGTGAAATTGTTAATGAGATCAATGAACCTAAAACCTACAAAGAAGCAATGACTAGTACGCACAAAGATCAGTGGGTCAAAGCAATGGAAAGTGAGGTGAAGTCTTTAAAGGAAAATAAAACCTGGATAATGGTGGACCTTCCAAAAGACAGGAAACCTATATCTTGTAAATGGATATATAAGATCAAAACCAATGCTGATGGCTCTCTAGATAAATTCAAAGCAAGACTAGTTGTTAGAGGTTATACACAGAAAAAGGGCATCGACTATGATGAGACTTTCAGCCCAGTTGCTAAGATGTCCACAATAAGATCAGTCTTAAGCGTTGCTGCAAATGAAGGCCTAAAACTCACACAGTTTGATGTATCAACTGCTTTTCTCTATGGTTCACTGAGTGAAGAAATATATATGAATCAACCTGATGGCTACTCTGATGGATCTAACAAGGTTTGTAAACTAAAGAAAAGTTTGTATGGTCTCAAGCAAGCGCCTCGGTGTTGGAATAAATGTATGGTGGATTATTTAAAAACTATTGGATTCAAACAATGCGATACCGACCCCTGCCTGTTTATAAGAAACCGTGCAAGTAACAAAATTATTCTTGCTCTCTACGTAGATGACGGTTTGGTCGCTGCAACAAATCAGGAAGATTCTGAAAAGCTAATGAAAGAATTGAAGAGAAGATTTAAAATCACGATTAAAGATGCATCCTATTTTCTAGGATTAGAAATAGAGGACCATGACGATAATATAAAAGTGTCGCAAAAGCACTATGCTCAGAAAATTTTAGATCGTTTTGGTATGAGTGATTGCAAACCTGTTACTACTCCTATACAAAAAGATGGACTACCAGATCTGGATAAAGAAGTGGTAGACCCTGCTTTATTTCCGTATAGAGAAGCAGTGGGAGCACTCGCATATCTGACCGTTGGAACCAGACCGGACTTAGCATATGCTGTAAGCGTTGTATCCCGGAGTCTAGAAAACCCTTCTAAAGAAGACATCCAGAGGCTGAAACGTATCCTAAGATACATCAAAGGAACTTTCAACTATGGAATAGTTTTTAAGAAGAGCTGGAATGCTGGAATTCTAGAATGCTACAGTGATTCTGACCATGGTGGAGACCAAAGTACCGGACGTTCGACATCAGGCATATTATGCTTATACTCTGGAGGAGCAATATCCTGGACAAGTCGACGACAAACATGTGTTGCGATATCAAGCACCGAAGCCGAATTGGTTGCTGCCAGTGAAGCGGCTAGAGAGATTGTATGGATCAAAAGACTCTTTGGTGAAATATCTAAACTGAAAGAAATACCTATTCTAAAGGTTGATAATGATGCAGCCATAAAGATCTCGCACAATCCAGAACTCCACCGAAGAACCAAGCATATTGCTATACGACATTTCTATGTGAGAGAACTCGTTGCTAATGGAGAAATACGTGTAGAATACGTTCCCAGCGAGTTCCAACTAGCGGATTTACTGACTAAAGCATTACATAAGCCACGGATTGTATCAATCGCAAAACAGATTGGCTTGATATAGTAATAGGGTTGCCAAAAAGGGAGGATGTTAAGGAGTATGGTATATAGAACCTTATGATTTTTGATAACCTTTTAAAACTATAATGTATTGCTTAGCAACCGCCGTTATTCTGAAAATTATATTTTTACATGTCACAACCACGAGTATTATTTTATAATGATAAAATAAAAATAGTTTTATCATCATAGAGGTCACTATTCAGCAACGAGAGGTAGGTATTATCATAAGAGCAGTCATCCACGCGGCAGCAACAGACGAGGTGTTGGAGGATACAATCACCAGCGCAGAGCTGGACGAGGCAGACAGGAACCCTTAAGAGGGAATCCTTCAGGACGTGGACATCGAGGTCAGTTTAATAATAATTACTATAACAATAGAAGTTCACAGGAAAATCAGAACAGGTGATGACGACGAATAAAGATGATGACGCTGCCAAGGAAAACGTTTTACAATTTTTTCGAGACTAAAAGTAAACACATTTTTACTTATGATAATTCAGTAGTTGCTAGGCTATCCTTAAATGGTTCACAATATTCATGGTTAATTGACACAGGAGCATCGATTTCAGCCATTGGCCATAGTGGGATTATAAAACAAAACATACGAATTCACAAATGGAGAACTTCAATAAATGGTATTGGGGGCAAAGTCGAAGCAATAGGATACGTTTATTTACAGTTAGAGACACAGGGACACCGTTTTAGTCACAAGTTTTATGTTTTTAATTCCTTACCATGTAAGGCAGATGGCATAATTGGGTACGACTTTTTAAACAAGTACAGATCAAGCATCAATTTAGAACATAAACAATTACATCTAAATACTTCAACAAATGTTAGGATACTTTTAAATTTAAGTTGTCAGGAAAAACAAACCTTTAACATACCGTCAAGGTCGGAATCTATACATAATATAGAAACAAATGTAAATGAAGAGTGCGTAGTCTGTGCAACACAGCTATGCGAAGGTGTATTTATGGCTAGTAGTATAGGGTCACCAGTTAATGGCAAGATCCCAATCAAAATATTAAATACAACTGAAAATTCACTAACATTAAATGAAATAAAACCAGCTATACATAAGCTAAGTGAATATAATATATGTACATTTGACAGTTGTTTACGTAACGCGGAACGCGTAGTCATTGTTATCTCAGCTAAACTTAAAACATTTGAATTCGGAAGAACAGAATTCAATACAAAAATTATGTGCTAAATATGCAGATATTTTTTATTTACCAGGTGACACCTTGACCACTACACCAATATACAATGTACAAGGTATGGCTGACTCAGTGGATCAAGTTTACAAGCCCTACGATTGGTACCCGAGTTCGACGGACACTCGAACGTATTAACTCGATTCATAAAGCTATGTGATCAATTAGTACAGCAATTTATGAGAAACTGGCCGGAATTTCAACATATTTGGCATTGTTAAATGGAATTATAAATAAAATATTATATTACCCGCATCGTGTACCATTAATTCGAACGGTATCCCGGAAACTTGGGAGGGAATTAAGAGTGCTTTAATAAATAATTTCGCCGATCAACGGGATGAGACATCCTTGTACAATGATTTAGCGTTCTTAACGCAGGGTTAATCCACCCCGCAGGAATTTTATGAACGTTGTCAAAATCTCTTTAGTACTGTTATGACTTATAGCAGCCTGCATGAAACGATAGCGAGTACCATTGAATCGATACGCACTTTGTACAAGAAACTCACGTTACAGTCGTACTTACGTGGTCTACGCGACTCGTTGGGTTCTCGCATTCGGTGTATGCGGCCTGATACAATAGAGAAAGCTTTAGAGTTCGTGCATGAGGAGATGAATACGTTGTGTTTACAGCAGCGCAACGACCATGCTCCTGACAGGAGGACGCAACCTCAGCACCAAGTTAGTCCTAAATTTCCTTATGACCTTATGCCACGAATCGCGCGGTACCGCCCGTAGCGCGTGCTTTTAATTCGTCATCCCCCGGTTCTTCTAATATGCCGGGACCCTCGCGTCCGCATATGCCCTAAGAACAGCAACCTGTTTTGGAAAAATCAACCCCCTCAATATCGCGGTCCCACACGCACGCAGCAAATGTTCAGTTCGCCGCCGCCCAATAATACGAGTATACCCCAGAGTCAGGTTTTTAGAATGCCTGGTCCCAGGCAAACTACCACTAACACTCCTCGGCCTATGAGTGGCGTAAGTCACTATGAGGCTAAACCATTCACACCACGTGCATCCCACAATTGGTCTAGATCTGGGAATCCGCCACCCTCAAATTATTTCAGAACACGGGAGGGAGGAACTAACATCACTTCTACTGAAACTTTAACCCCGAAACTTTACGGGCCCATTGAGAAATATAACTATTTTAAGTTTTTTTCTAGACGTGATAGAAGCTCTAAAAACACAGTCCTCTGGCTGTCCCCATCACTGTATTCCCACCTAGAAATGAGGTTTACGAAGCAGTTATTGAAACTCAATACATTTGGCAGTTAATATCATACAGTAAAATAATTAAGTAATATTATTGTCGTAAAACAAGGTCAGTTTACCTATTTTATTTTGTCTGATAGTGGACATTTGGAAGTTTTGATAATGAAAACCTCAGTTTCTGCACTTAACAGCTTTAATTTTCGGGTTTTTTGAATTATAACAATGAGTTGCAATTTCTTCGTGGCGACGCACCCGTGTACGGATTATAACAAGAAAAAAAGTATATAAATTAAAGTGTGCGGGTGTGAGTAAAAAACTTATGAACTAATTACAATAATAATAATAATAACAATAGCATCGCTTGGAAGTGTGACTTGGTGGTATTGCAAACCATCAGGCGTATGGCGCAGACATCTTCCCCCCCGTTGAAAGACTTCTTTCAACTTCTTCAGTTGTCATCCGGTGAAGAGGTAGGCAAGGGGCAAATCCGAGTGAGAGGCCTCCGGAAGCAGCCTCTAGTAGTTTTCACATCTGCGACTCGTGAGACGCCATCAGTCCCAGGGAACAAGCGGCTGACTCGTCCCATTCGCCAGCTTAGTGGTGGGACGTTATCTTCCTGGAGAAGAACTAAATCTCCAACTTGCAGGGATGCTGATTTTGTACGCCATTTGGAGCGCTGCTGTAGTTCTGCTACATATTCTCTTTGCCAGCGCTGCCAAAAATGTTGGTGAATGTTTTCGAGTTTCTTGTAACGTTGAAGGTTGTTCTGGTTCTCATGCTCGAGCGATGGACCAGGCAATGCATTTAGGGCACGCCCTATCAGAAAATGACCGGGAGTTAGGAAATGGTAATCGTTAGGGGAAGGGGAGAGTGGGCATAAAGGTCTACTATTTAGCACAGCTTCCACTTGTGTGAAAAGAGTACAAATCTCCTCAAACGTTAAATGATTGTTCCCCATAACGCGCTTTAAGTGGTATTTCGCGGATTTAACGCCGGCTTCCCAGATGCCGCCGAAATGTGGAGCATACGTGGGAGAGAACACAAACCTTATCCCCTCATTGGTAGCAAAATTAACTACAGGTTCATGATTAGTTTTAAGAAAATTGCCTATCTCTTTAGCTGCTGCAACAAAGTTGCGGCCATTATCGCAAAATATCTCCGCTGGCTTGCCCCGTCGCGATATGAACCTACGTAAAGTCATAATGAACGCGTCTTTAGACAAATCACTGACGGCTTCCAGGTGCACACATTTGTACCGGAAACATAAAAACAAACATAAATATGTTTTAGTTAATCGTGCACCTCGACCCTTTCTGTTTAGCGTGAGGAACGGACCAGCGAAGTCAACGCCAACAGCGCGAAATGGAAAATCAGGTGTGATGCGCTGTGCAGGTAAGTTTACCATCATGGGAGTTATTGTTTTACCTTGTATACGTCTACATCTGACACAGGCATGGACTGTGCGGCGGGCCAAGTGCCTACCGTTTATAGTCCACACAGTCTCTCTTGAACATGCTAGCAACAGCTGAGGCCCAGCATGCATGTTGTGTAAGTGTTCATATGAAAAATATAATTTTGTGAGCGGATGAGAGGCGTGCAAAAGTATGGGATGTTTTTGAGTATAGTTGTAGTTAGTTAATTCTATTCTACCACCGACTCTCACATTACCCTGTCATCGTCCAAAAAGGGTGAAAGTGACAAGAGTGTTGACTTGCTGCTTAATGTTTTATTTTTTAACAAAATATTGTACTCTGAAGCAAATGAAGTTTGCTGAGCAATTTTACATAAAGCAATAAAAGATGATTCTAATTCACTAACTGTAAATTTACCACATAATTTGTCTTTAGGGCATTTATGTCTTAGGTTATGTATAAATCTATTGACATACGCAAATATGCGTCTCAATTTCAAAAATGATGAAAACCTTTCTATTTTTAGAATTCCTGTTTCAGGTTCCTGAACAACGGCGGAAGTGGATTTTGTCTCAGGTAAGTCTGTTTCATTTATTAATTTATTTAAATAGGGCCAATCAGATTCAGGCTGTATTAGAAAGTTTGGACCTAACCACCACAAATTAGAATTGATGATTTTATCTGGGCTTGCACCCCTTGATATTAGGTCAGCCGGATTCTGATCAGTCGGCACATAGCGCCACGACGAACTATCGGTAAGTTCATTAATTTCGGCTACTCTATTAGCTACAAAGGTTTTTAATCTTGCAGAATTACCATTTAACCAACTGAGGACAACGCTAGAATCGCACCAGTGAACGATGCGATTGACCTTATATCGCAGAGAAGTGGTAACTGTCTTACACAATTTTGTAGCTACATCATTTTTATTGGGAACTGTAATTGATATTTGAAGAGAATCGTTTTTAGGGTCCCAATTTAATCCTAAAGTATTAGTGGATTCACTTAAACTAACCTTATCATTTTGATCAATGACTGATGATGATAATATGCTTGGTAAATTCGATCTGAATTTACGTAGTTTAAACCCACCAGATCTTAGAGTGTCCGACACTTTGCGTTGAATGTATAGTAGCTCGGACTCATCGTTGGATCCGGTGACTAAATCATCGACATAATGATCGTGTTTAATAATATTGCCTATAAGCTCGTCATCGCAATCCTCTGCCAATACTGACAAACACTTGGTGCTCAAATATGCAGCACTTGCGAGACCATAAGTTACGGTTTTAAGACGCAAGGTTTGCATAGGTTTGGACTCATCACTTCTCCAAAGTATCAATTGTAAATTACGATCCTTTTCATCTAATCTAACCATCCTAAAGAATTTTTCGATATCAGCTGTCAAAATATATTTATGCTGGCGAGCCCGAATCAAAATAGAAAAAATTGAGTCTTGAACATTGGGGCCGACCATTTGTAGGTCGTTCAGAGAGAAGCCTGAGGAAGTTCGTGCCGATCCATCAAAGACAACACGAGTCTTTGTAGTTTCACTATTTTGTTTAAACACTGCATGATGGCAAAGATAATAGGATGGAACGGGATTAATAGTCGGACATTCCTCTAAATGGCCTAATTCTAAATATTCTTGAATAAAGTTTGTGTATTGTAGCTTTAATTCTGGATTCTTACGGAAACGTTTTTCTAAATACAACAATCGTTTCTTAGCCATTGCGTAAGAATCTCCTAAACAATCTGGAGAATCAATTAGGGGCAGCCTAACACAAAATCTACCCGATTCTAAACGGTAAGTATTACGATAAAAATGGTCTTCACATGCCTGCTCAATTTTGCCAAAATATTGCTTATCTGGAACCTGCTCCAGTTCCCAAAACTTTGTCAATTCAGAATTAATTTTGGAATTATTGCATTCGTCACTGTCACTAATTGAAACATGACACGGAATATTTTTAGGTGACGAACGATTCCTTAAACTTGGAGAAATAGGGCCGGCAACGAGCCAACCTAGCTTTGAGCTACGAAGCTTGGGCATGTTATGACCTAATGCTAGCTGATCACATCCTAATAGGTCCCAAAATAGGTCAGCACCTATCAATACGTCTATAGCCGAAGGCTGGTTAAAATTAGGATCAGCTAACTGTATGTTTCTTGGAATATTTAATTTACTAATATCTATAGATTGTTTAGGGATAGCACCTGTCAATTGGTTTAATACATAAAATGATTGTACGACACTATAGTCATTGTTAAATGAATTTAATCGGGCAATGCAACTTTTGTTTACATGTTCTGCTAAGTTGTTGCCTATACCAATAATATTTATAGTATTTATAGTGCATACCTGTAATGATAACTTGTTCATGACTGGCTAATGAATGAGGACTGACTTCCACAGTCTAATAAGGCACGCACTCGAAATTGTTTGTTTGTTTGAGGATTAATAACATTAACCATGGCAGTTGACAAAATAACTTGATTTTCTATGAAATTATTATTAACTGAATTATTGACTGATATTTCGTTTGGACCGCGATCTGTATTAGTATTATTGCTGCTAACTGTACTAGCATTGCTTGTACTAGTATTGTTCGAATTAGGTAAATGCAAGAGTGAGTTGTGCCTACGCTTGCACTCACGACAGGGACCCATCTTGCAATCACGTGCACGATGCCCAGTTCGTAAACAATTGGAGCATAAGTGCAACTTAAATGCTTCATCACGTCGTTCCTGATCACTCTTCGCTAGAAATGTAGGGCAATCGTATATCCAGTGGTCACCTTTACAGACGACGCACTGCTTAGCGACAGAGCCAGTGTTCTGAACTGTAGATGAAAATGATTTAGTACTACGAGAATTATTATTATTATTTTGGCGTGATTGTGTTGCCTTGGGTATATCAGAGTTGTTTTGATACATAGTTTCTAACACATCAGCGCGATCAGTTAGGAACTTATTGAAATCCTTTAGAGCGGGGAGATCGGACAAACTATTACGATGTTCTTCCCACTTCATGGCAGTACGACTATCTAATTTTGGTGTAAGAATTTTAATAATTATCATGTCGAGCAGTTCATCTTGTTTAGCTAAGCTTGACAATGCTCGCAAGTTTTTTGTTACATGGTCAACTAGAAACCTCAATGATTTGTCTGATTCACGTTTGTGTTGTTGCTGTGTTGATTCAAAATATAACAATGAATTGAGATGTTGATTTATAAGTTGGCGCTTGTTATCGTAACGATCGCATAAGAGCTGCCATGCAGTTTCATAGTTAGTTTCACAAATCTCTAAATTAGATATAATTCGTGCTGCTTCATTTTCGAGATACGATACCAAATAATGGAACTTATGGATAGGCTTGATACGCTCATTATTATGAATGAGCGACAAATAGGTGTCTCGAAACTCAAGCCAGCGGAAATAAGCGCCATCGAACCTTGCAATTTGTATTTGTGGTAATTTAAAATCAACATGATGACATTGAGATGACTGATCGTGATGACATTGTGATGAATTGTGCAAGTCAGATTCGCGAGAAGTATTCTTATACTTATCAAGTTGCTCTTCAGCAATTGCGAGATGTGAAGTAAAGATCTGCTCAATTTCATCACGTTCGTCGATCTCAGAGTCCATATTGTCGCAATTAATGACCTCAATCTGAACCTGTAGTTCATCGAATTTGCTAGACATAGCTCGTATTTTACCAACATTAATTTCTAACTCTTTAGCTTGAGTCTTTGTTAATTTTGAAGAACATACTACATCTAAGTATTTTTTAAATTTCGTTAAACGACCTTTGACGGAGCTACGTTTAGCAGATAGTTCCTTCAATAGCTTTGCATTACTGTCTTTATCTTCGCTTATAGACATCTTGTTTATTAGTTATTAATAGCAGCAACAACAAACGATACGAACCACTGAGAACTTTCGAAAAATAATTATAGTTGATTGCGTAATCTAAACAGTAACACACTAATACCAAATGAAGGAATAAAGTTGTATGTTTGAAGTCTTATCTGATACTCCTTCGGCGGCACCTGGGTTCCGAACGCAGCCAGGCGGGGGCGGCGGCGGCGGCTCGGCGCGTGGCGCACGGCGCACGGGCGTCTCGATGCGCCGACGCCGACGTCAACCGAACGCGGCTAGCGGCAACCGTCAGCGAGCTGAAATAGTCGGCCGAAAATATTTGAAATAGTGTGAACTGGAATAATGACACGTACTATTGGGAGGACGACTTAGTTTAGGGCTTCAGATTACCCAGTAGAACGAAAATATCGGGAATATAATTACTAATTATTAAGTTCAATGACCTTACAATTTTACAAATGATTACGTAGGTAGTTGACACTGAACAATGAATTTTAATTTTACTATTTTTAGGATATTTACTGGATATTTACTTGAAATAAGCTTTAGAATAGCTAGATACTTCAGTCAACTAATGAAATACACAAATAGAATGTACCAAACAGCGACCCTTTGATAGGAAAATAGGTTTAGGAATTACGGTAAACTATTAGGGAAGGCACTTAACTGATAGGCGAGACTGTTGCTTCTGGCTACACTGGTCCTCGCTGGTGGCTGTGGCACTGATAGGTACACGAGCTGCTCGCAGAAGTTGACGGAATCCTCGAACTGGCGTGGCAGGCTGACGGTGAACCTCGACGTCGTAGAAGCTAAGGCCGGGCGCGGCGTGTTATTCTGACCGACCTGGCTGGCTTAGCTGTCTTCTAATATGGTGTTCTTGCGTCTGTAGTCCTCCACGATGAATCTTTTGTAGATTTCTTTTTGATGAGAATTCTTTGTCTAATTTCTTTTGATGAGAATTCTTTGTAGAATTTGCAAATTTGTCCTGTCACGGTCGCCAATTAATGTCTGATAGTGGACATTTGGAAGTTTTGATAATGAAAACCTCAGTTTCTGCACTTAACAGCTTTCATTTTCGGGTTTTTTGAATTATAACAATGAGTTGCAATTTCTTCGTGGCGACGCACCCGTGTACGGATTATAACAAGAAAAAAAGTAGATAAATTAAAGTGTGCGGGTGTGAGTAAAAAACTTATGAACTAGTAATAGCATCGCTTGGAAGTGTGACTTGGTGGTATTGCAAACCATCAGGCGTATGGCGCAGACAATTTATTTAATCAAGTTCTGCTAACTTTGTCCCCAGAATTTCTAGACAGACCCCTGCCAAAAAAATTAAGCCATCATAAAAAAATACTGTAATGTTTACTAACGTTTTTTTGAGTGAGACGAAACGCAATTGTTGTGAAGTTGGCAACCATGCCGAATTCAAACTCAAACTCAAAGCGTTTATTTCAATTAGACCTTCGCAGGCATTTTTGAAAGTCAGAAAAACAAAGGCGAAGCTACAGTCACAGACACAAGGCATAATAACTTGTGAAAGTACTGTAGTTGCCCATTCCAAAGCGTAGATCTCTATGGAGAAGAATAGGCAAGAAACTCCATGGACACTCTTTTCAATCAAAATATTGTTACAAGATCTTGGTTACATCATTCATGTTGAGATTATACATATATGTGAGAACGATGTAGAAAGACGTGCACATTAAGAGCGTCCAGAGTAAAAGATTATAACTATCAACAATTTAAAAACAAAGTAGTTAAAATAAACCGTGGCAGCTAAGAGATGACCAGTCCCAACTGACAGCGCCCGTTCACGAACATGACGCATGCATCAGCTCCATTCAGCTCAACCATATTGAAGGGAACTAAACGACCCAACACACCCGCCACTATCAGCGAGACATTTGAGTGAGCCTGACATTCTCTCAGCCACCAGGGCACATTCGAGTCAATGAAGGATAACTAAATGTAAATGGTAGCTTTACAGTACATAGTACTCACACATGTGCTATGCAGTTATATAATACTAAGAGATTGAATCTATACAATGCAAAGATATTTTTACAATCTTCTGCAGCTTCCACAATAATTTCACATGAGCTTCTGATTAGTTTGCCCCTATGGTTGTGGAGCAGGACCAGCATTGAGCCAAGCATTTTTATCATCGATGTAATCCCCTAACTTATAATATACTTGCCTACATAGTGTGCGTTTTATACAAGATTTAAATTTTGTCTCATTCAGTTGTTGAATGTGGGGAGGTATTTTATTATAACATTTTAAACAGTACCCCATGAAAGATGAGTCTACTTTAGCTAGCCTGAAACCTGGCTGTACTAGTTGGTCCCTGTTTCTAGTATTATAGTGGTGTCTGTCACCTCTTTTACTAAACAAATGCAGATTTTTCCTAACGTACATGATGTTTTCATAGATGTATTGACAAGGTACTGTCATGATGTTAATTTCTTTAAACAGTTCCCTTAGAGAATCGCGCCTACGTAGATCATATATGGCTCTGATGGCTCTTTTCTGCAGAATAAATATAGACTCAATGTCTGCAGCCCGTCCCCATAGTAAAATACCGTATGACATAATACTATGAAAATAACTAAAATAGACTAGCCTCGCGGTATCTGCATCAGTAAATTGGCGGATTTTTCTAACAGCATATGCTGCTGAACTCAGCCGTCCTGCAAGAGATGTTATATGCGGACCCCATTGTAGCCTTGAGTCGAGCGTGATCCCCAGGAAAACAGTATTTACGACGAATTGCAGTTTCTCTTGATTCAATACTATGTCACTATCACTACTTTTAACATTCGGTAGAGCAAATCTTATGCACTTCGTTTTTTTCCCACTTAATACTAAATTATTAGCGGTGAACCAATTATGGACCTGCATTAAGGCGTTATTTACGTCGTTGAGATTTGTGGCACGTCTGTTTATCTTAAATATTAAAGAAGTATCGTCAGCGAATAACACCATTTTTGGTTGGTTTTTAAATAAATGGGGTAGATCATTAATATATACCAAAAAGAGGAAAGGACCCAATATCGAACCTTGTGGTACACCCATACTTACTTTTAAACCCATTGAATTGACACCATTTATTTGTACTTGCTGATGTCTATCGTTTAAATACGATTTCACTAAACTGAGCGCAAGTTTCCTTAACCCGTAATACTGTTTTAAGAGTAGGGTTTCATGGTTTACGCAATCAAATGCTTTTGAGAGGTCACAGAAAATTCCTATGGCATCTTGTGCCTCTTCCCACGCAGTAAATATGTGTTTTAATAAGGTGACACCGGCGTCAGTCGTACAACGTCCTTTGGTGAAACCATACTGTTTCTCATGCAAGATTTTATTGGTGTTAAAGTGGTTGAGCATTTGATTAAGCATTACCTTTTCAAACACCTTGCTGAAAACCGGCAATACGGATACGGGTCTATAGTTATTGGTGTCTTTACTGTCCCCGGACTTGAAAAGTGGTATTACCTTACTGTATTTCATAAGGTCCGGGAAGACTCCTTGGTCCACACACAAATTAAATATTAAGGCCAAGTACGGTGCTATAGTCTCAATAATGGCTTGACAAACTTTAATTGACATACCCCATAGATCCTCGGTTAATTTGACTTTGATTTCTTTAAAAGCTTTAATGACTGCTATGGGGTTTATATTATGTTTAAATTGAAACTCAACCGAACAGGCCGAAACGTTCGCTCTTAATAAATCAATAGAAAACAAGGGTGAGGAATTTAAGGTTTCAGTAGTTTTAAGTGGGATACTAGTGAAGAAATCTACAAATTCTTGAGCAACTTCATTTTTAGAGCTAAGAAGACCACGTGAAGTCTCTAGAGTGATATCATTATTATATTTTTTATTTCTGTTAGTTTCACTATTAATGATTTTCCAAACCGTCTTTATTTTATTATCGGCGGATTTAATCTTGTTGCTAATGAATAAGGCTTTAGCTAACTTACAGGAGTTTTTAAAATTTTTTGAGTAAGTTGTAACATATTTATTAAAAGTTTCTGAGTTGATGTAAGGCTTAAGGCCATACAGCTCAAACAATCGTTCCCTACTTTTCCTAATACCTTTAGTTGCCCAGTCACTGAACATAAACTTTGGGCAAATAGATTTGGTTTTCATTTTTAATGTATTATTGAACTCTGTGTAAACTACCGAAAAGAATTCCTCATAAAATTGATTAACATTTACAATAATATGGCTCGGAATGCCTAAATTACTAATTAAGCTATTTTTAAATTTATTCAAATTACTGGGTGTTATTAGTCTAGATTTTATCTGGATTCTTTGTAATGGTGTGTAGGACTCGAAAGCAACGGTTTGCCCGCTGCGATCAGAAGGAAGGTAATTTACAATGGATTTATCTAAGTAATCGCAGCAACAAAACACATTATCAATACATGTAGCAGTATTTGTAGTAATTCGAGTTGGTTCCGAAAACACGTTTGACAAATTAAATGATTTAAAAAGATGTAAGAATCTACTGCTATTCGAATTTTTGTCTAAAATATTAACATTAAAGTCACCACAGATAACTAATGATTTATTACCAGTTGCAAGTTTTGCTAAAGCATCTTCCATTACTGACTCAAATATAGAGTAGTTTTGATAATTTGGGGGTCTGTAAACGCACACTATTACATGCTTATCCAGCTCAACACAAGACAGCTCAATACTATGTTCAACCGATAGATCAACAATGTCATTACGAGTCTTAAATTTAATACAATTTTTAACTAAGATTAATGAACCCCCACGAATCTTAGCTTTCCGGTTAAAGCAACTGCCCACACTGTAATTTGCGAAATTAATAAGCATTTCATATTCTTTTAACCAATGTTCAGTGAAACAAACAATTTCAAACTTTGTTTTTTTCTAAAAACAATTCAATTTCTAGTTGCTTTGAAGAGAAACCTTGAATATTTTGATGAAATAACTGCATGGAATTCTGCTTAGCCCCTTTTTTACATTTAGCTATTTGAGAGCAAGAAGGTACATTGTTGTTGTTCGGTGTAACATTAATGTTTCTGGTATCTTCTGTTGTCTTACTAACTAGTTTAAATGAGCATCCGGAGTGATCCCCAAGACTCCCATGCCATTACAAGACAATGAGATCCTAGTACTAGTGGACCCCACTCGAGAATCTTCTAAAGTTACACATGGATCCTCCCCGTGAATCCGCGATTCAACCGCTACCATACACAGTCCTCTGGTAAGTAATAATATTTGTGTTTATTACTTTAATGAACTCCTTATTATTGTACTTTATACTATTATTTATGTCTAAATTGATTGGTAGGTTCTTAAATAATTATTACATCAGTTTTGTAAACATTGTGAAATTTAACCGAAATACAGTCCCCTGGCAACAGTCCTCTGCCTGAAAATGCAGCAGGGGACTGTTCTACACAACAGGCGACTGTGCATTTTGTGTATTGGTTATTATTTTTATGTATTGTTTGTGTAAATTTAACACTTTTTTACGAGAAAATACGCCGTTATCAGATCCAGAAGTAGACACTCCGCCTTCAAGACCTTCCACTCCAGTTCCAGTTCAAACATCTCCAGCTCCAAGCCCAGCTGTTTCCAGTACTAGTCTAAAGCAAAAAAAAAAAAAAACCACAAAGAGACGAAAGAAGTTTAACAAGGAAAAAAATGAAAAGATCGCACGTTTAGAGAAAAAAATTGAGAAGTACAAAAAAAGATTTGTGAGATTTGTAAGTAAAAACAAAAAGAACGTCGAAGACACACCTAAGACAAAGGTGTTCAAAATGTTAGACAAGCCTGATCAAAGAAAAGAAGTAGTCATGAAAGCGTTGTTTGGCGACGTCATTAATAAGCAGTTGAAAGAAAATTATTCCACATTGAAACGTACCAAAGAGAGAAATATCTTCAAAAAAGTTGTTGCTGGCAGTATTGTTCTAATGTACAGGCACTGGATACCTAAAGAAATGAAGTCGTTATCTAGACCCGGCAAAAAATCGAATCTCAATGGTTTGGATGTACCTGTAGCTAAACAGTGTAAAATACCTCATAGTTAAAAACAAGATGTTCAGAATTTCTTCGAAGATGGTAGTAATAGCCGTATGGCAGCCGGTAAAAAAGAATTTATTACCAGAAAAACTGTGAGGAAACAGAAGAGATATCTTCTTGACACAGTTTTTTATCTTTACAAAAAGTTTATGACTTGAAAATAACTACCAAACATTTTGCTGACTCTGTCCATTCTGGGTTGTGAAACCAAACGCTCAAAACCGCGATACATGTCTATACATGGTTCACAGCAACATAGACATGAAGCTCAGCACACTTCATACCGCTAACATATTGACTTACAACAATCACCAAAAGTTGCTGGAAGATCTATGTTGCAACCGGTATAATGTGGATTGTTTGGAAGGATCATGTCATACTTGTCTTGATAAAAACCCGAAATATAAAGAATTTGATGGTAGAAAGGTCATAAAATATAAAATGTGGGTTTGTGAAAGGCAACAAATCCATGATTTTAAGACTAAAAAGCCCCGACTGGTGACCAAATATTTGATAAAAACATTTGAAGTACATCCCAGACAGCACATAACACATTTGCAGAAAGGTTTACAGAAATTTTTGGCTCACCAGCGAAATATTGTTCACCAATATAAAACCATGAATGATTTGAAGTCAAACCTACAAGATGATGAAGTCCGATCCACGTCGATTTCAGCGAAAATTATTGCACTAAGTATGCAGAAGAAATACAGGCCTTTCATTTTGGTGGATCTCGAGCACAACTGAGTCTGGATACTGTAGTAGTTTCCCTACGGAATTCCATCCTTTCTTTTTGCACAGTCTCCGAGAACATAGCCCATTCACCTGCTGCCATTCGGACACATCTATGACCAATTTTTAAGACTCTTCTTAGAAACTTTCCAGAAATAAAACAAAAGAAGTTTCAACATTTTGCAATGAATGCGAAAATAAACTGCATTTATGTTTACAGTGAGATCCACAAGAAGTAACGTATTTTCTTTATTATAATTAAGCAATTTAATTTTTGTTATTCATTTTCTAATAAGTATTTTCATAACTTACACAATTACTGTATTTATTATTTTTATATTATTATTATTTTATAAATTAATTTCTTACTTCACATTTGTGCCCAGTAGGTTAGTACAGACCACATAGAGATGTAAATTTTCACCAACCCATTTAAAAAAAAAAACAGTATTTCCATGTTTTTTTTAATTATTTTTGCATTACTGTTGAGCTAAAACCAAACACCCACCTAAATCAAACATATAATTATTAAATTTGGTTAAAATGCAAAAATCATGCATTTAAGGGTTAAATACAAACAGAAAGATACATCAGATTTTCAGGATATGAACTAACTGAGTTTTTATGAAAATATTATTAATAGACGTCAGATATCAATATTACAGACTCAATGAGATTTTGAATATTACGACTGCTAAAGTGATAAATGTATTAGTCAGCTTTTTGTTCATTGCGTTAACAATGGGAAAATGGACTTGACAGGTTAACAAATAAGGCCGATGATATTCTAAATGATGAATAAACCAAATCAAAAACAATAAGTCTACAAGACTAATCATGGAGGAAAATAAGATCAAACCTTTTAGTTTTTCCTTTTGAAACTAGCATAACGACAGTCTTAACGATTTCAGCATTTGGTAACAGCAAGTTTTAACTACCAACAAAGTATGTTTTCCTGCGAATAGTGAACTTATTAATGCAGATTAGGACTTGCAATAAAGAAAACACATTTTAATACGTCTTGTTTTTTGGTACTCAAACAGCAAACACATTTGGATACGGCAAGTCAAAAAAGTTAAGTTGCGAAAAGCGACTCAATTTTGTGACACATATTTGAGAACTACTAAATCAATCCTTTGAGCTCGTCTATTAGGAACTCAAACACTGTTATGTTCTAAAGATTTCTGCTTTATATAGGTTAAAGTTGTCAACAAAATAGAATAGAATAGAACACAAGCGTTAACCAAGATAAATTGTACTTTTTGTAAACTACACAACGACCGAAGAATGCGTATTGGCGGGGCCTTCACTTTAGTGGACGAAAGTTTTAGCCACATGAATGGAACTCGCTTCTTTTCTCGACAAAAAAACACTTTAAAGATTGACACAACGTATAAATATAAAATAACGACCCACAGTAAATAAACATGTTTCGATTTGGTGGACAATGATGGATTCCAGGTTTACAAACAATTCATCGGTTGATCCATCGATTATAGATATATAGCACGAACAACAGACGATGAATAACGATGGCTAACCAAAAAAGGAATTCAAATAAATAAATAATTTTACGGATCACACACAGGCCACAGACTAGAGATGAAGCGTATATACTAGAACAGATCCACGCACTAGGTATTTAACGAGACTAGGTTGCACCTATTCCAACTTTTAAAATACTCGATCCACCTAGTCTAAATACCCTACGCGGCGTACGGCACTCGCAGCCCGCTCGTATCGAAGTCCGAACTAGTCCGAAGTACAGGTGCGGGCGCGGCGAAGCGAGAAATCATTTTGCTCCTAGAAGTAACGCGACGCGCATTCATGTTTACCTAAATCATTCGAGTGTTAGCCATTTTAATTTGAACCATATTCTAATACAAATAAAAGTAACGCGACGCGCACTCATATTGTGCAAGAATATATTCTGTCCTTTTTTAATTATATTATTCCGCAGTCTTCTAGGTAGGTACTTGTAAATACTCGATGTGAATGAAGGCTATATGATGCACTTGCAGTAGTTGCACTAGTCGCGTATAAAATAGGACTCATGCGGATGAATCAAAATTCTTAAGGCTGATTTTCTACGTGTGATATAAAAGGCAAAAATCTGATTACTCTGAAAAATTTACTAAAAACAAAATTTTACGGAGACAGTCCTAAGCCAGTGTAAAGAATGAAGGGAACATTAAAATTACTACTAACTACGTACGGACTCTGAACCTAACTACGTACAAGTATCAATGGAACGCAAAGACTAAGCAGTAACCATACTTTATGTTATGCGTACTTAATGGACTAGGTGGAATAGGTATTTGGATCGAGTATTTTTACGGAATTGGACTAAATGCACTTAGTATAAAATTTACCTAGTACGACCCATCTCTACTACAGACATCCAGCACCGCCTCTCTATAGTATAGTCTATACCACAGATTATTAATTTGTAGCAAGCTAGTCTATACTTACTTTACTCTTTGGGCACAGCTGACTAGATTAGTCTACGGCTGCAGCCTGCCGTAGACAAAACAGGGTTGCTAGATCAGGTTTCTGAATTTTCCCCAATTTCATTTTTTGTTTTGCCCCGAAAAGATACTTTTTGCAATTTTGGCCTCCACACAATTTTCAAACAGAAAATTAAACAAATTGATTGACAAAAACCGTGTTTATTGAGAAAATGGACGGGACAGACTACTACTAAACAATCATCATCATCTTCCTGCCCTTTTCCCATGCTAATTGGGGTCGGCACTACACGTTTTTTTTCTCCAGGACTGCCAGTCATCACGCTATCATTTACTCCTTTTTCCTTCATATCCATCCTCACACAATCCATCCATTTTTTTTTTAGTATTCCTCTAGATTCATCAACATTTATGTTCACTACTCTTTTCGTCACATGCGATTCTTCACATGATGTCTGTACTAAACAAAGAGATTTAAAAACTTATAGAGTGGAGACAGGGAATATTTTCATACAAAAATTTAGATCTCGAACATTTTTGATTTTGGCACACGAATGCTAATTGATGAGCGGGCGTGTGACACTAGACAGAACTACAGACAGATAGATAGAGTGACATTTTATGTGTAGTGGTAAACCGTGAAAGTTTAAACCAGTGTTAGACAGAACAATTTGTTGCCAATTAATTAACAAGTATTAAATCACGATTTTCTTCATCCTGTCCCGTCCATCGCTCGTAAATATTTGAATGTCTTTTGTTCTAAAACATTATGCCGCTTAGAAGTAATAAAAAAACCTCACTAGGTGACAGGTATCGATGCCTTCCGAAGGAACCGATAAAATAATCTAAAACAAGCCAAGTGCGAGTCGTACTCGCACACAAAGGGTTCCGTAGCACCAAAAAGTATATGTAGTTAAAAATCTCATAGTTAAAAGCAAGCTATTCAACTTATTTTGTATGTTAATTATATTTAATTATTTTGGAAGTATGAAGAGAAACATTTTACAAAATCGGTTCTTGTATCATTATCATCCTTCTCCTACCATAACTTGTCACGCTTTATTTGGTGACGGCGGCGGCGGCGCAGCAAATCTGCTTCTTTCATACATCTCAAATACAGTTCGCGTTTATGAGATAAAGATACACATTTAGGTCAAACTTCTAAAAATTTCACAACTCAGATGCACCCGACTAAATTAGCTGGAAATCACATATCGCGTTGTCTAATAATTCATATGTACAAAAGTTGCCATGACGCTTCCCCAGATGGCGTTGTAGTCAAAATAGATCGCGCTATCGTTGTGTTACACAGGAAAGTTTAGATAGTTTTGAATTTTCATGTACGCGCGACTTCTAGAGCAATAAAGTGCCTCATCTGAAAAAGTTGTGCGTCCATTGGGTGTTCTCGCCTATCAGACCTTGAAATTCTGTTGATGTCTTCGAGCAGGATTAGCGTGAAGTTGTTTTTTGGTAGTCGTCGGTGGTGATGGTGATTATCACCCTACAACGTCATAACTGGGCAGTGGATTGCTGTCCAGAGCATCCCTACAGCGAGGCGTCAGCGGTGACGTAATCGAAGCAGAGAATCCGGCTGGATGCCGGAGGAGTGACTTTGCGTGAAGGAGCCAGGCAGAGGAGTTCGCGGTGCGGCCATCAGAGGGTCTCAAGCACGGCGTGAGACGTCGAGTATCAGTTTCAGTGAGTGTATAGTGGAGAAATCGAGAGTACATTTTCGACCTTATTAATAAGAAGAATTTAACTTCAACAATTCAAGAAAGTGCATTGAAATTTGAACCTTAAATTCACTAGATAATTAACATAGCCGTTGCTAATAATAGTTTGGACTAATTTTAAGCAAAAAGTGGTTCAGACTGGGAACCTATGCCCGATTTTATTCAATAATACAAGTTTAAAACACTTGTAAAATTTTAAATGTTATCTGGGATTTAGAAAATATTGAAATGCTTCAAAGAAACTTAGAATTTAATGTGGTGTTATGTTATTGCATGATGTGTTTTCTGGTCAGTAACATTATTTTAGTGTTGTTGGTAGTTGCAAGATAACTGTGTAGTTTATATTTGTGACATAACCTACTTGTGTATTTTAATTAAAAATGGAGTCGGTTAGCGCCATTCAAGAAGACATTAATGCTAAAATACTTAGAGCGAAATCGAACTTTAAAAAATCTCCTAAAGATCGTCTAACTGTTTCCTAATAGCAACTAGGATTGAAAACTTAGGTTATGCAGTCGGCAACCTCCTAGGTTGAACTGCGAGATGCCATTCACAAAAAATGTCCGCGCGACTTCTTGAGCAATAAAGTGCCTCATCTGAAACAGTTGTGCGTTTCATTGGGTGTTCTCGCCTATCAGACCTTTAAATTCTGTTCACGCGTCAATTCGAACAGAAAATCCATGTATTTTGGTTAGGTACGTAATAGAAATGGTTCCCAAACTTTTTTTTGAACCTGGACCATTTTGATTTCTTTTTTGTTACTACGGACCACTACCACCACAAATGTTTGTGAAATTGTCTCTTGAAAAACAAAATGAAATAAGTTTTGATTTTCTTCGAGCGACAATAGATCAAAGTACTCGTAGAAGAATAAAATGAAGATATTATCTTGGCGCATCTGCGAATCATGCTGTTTACTGATGCGGTCGAATTTTTAATGGCCTTTTATTATTTTCTGTTATTGATACATTGTATGTATGTACATATTTTTTATAATTATTTTTAGTCTGTTAATATGTACACACGGCTACACATCAAGCTATACTTTTCCAGTTTATGCTGATCTCGCATTGGATTTCCGTACAATGCGTGGTCACCTTATACTGGAATTGTATAGCTTGACGTGTAGCCGTGTGTACATACTTTTATAGATACTACACACATACATAATATTCAAATATGTGTGTAATAAAATGTCTTATTGATTCTACGGAAGTAAAGACAACGAGATTTTGACAGTGATAATACTAGGATTAAAGCGTAATTTGGCAATATTTATGATGACAAACTTTGAAACTTTAAAACACAACAAAAATTATAACAAACATTACTAACCAACAAAAAATATTAACCTCACCTTGCCTTCCTTCGGTATATTTTATTTCCATGCACTACATTGAAAATGATCTCACAAAATGTCAGTTGTGAGTTGTCAGTGTCAGTCTCCTTAAAGTATTTATGTCTCGCTAGAGTATATATCATAGAGTAAAGTAATATATATATTATGTTCTGTGATTTATGTTCTCTGTGGTGTGATGGTGTCAGTCAAAAAATCCAACCAAACCTGCCTCTAACCCGTAATCGTGCTGTAATGCTGTCTTTCATTTGTTTTTGTTATCTTGCTCATGTCCATAATCTTACCTTTTTTCTTTCGCTTAACTTTATCGTTACTAGTATTAGGCTTTTCTCGTTATTCGCCACAGTTCATCAAGAGACAAAATCGTTAAAATAATATACGACGTTAGAAATAGACGTGGAGCCACTACTCCACAAAAATTGTGGTATTCAGTCAGGCGTCAGCTGCTCCAGTTTATACTGGAAGCTGATGCCGATCAGTGGGTCGTCTGAGGGGCGCAGTTGACGCCAACATAGATTAGTTGGGAAAAGGGTAAGCAGACGATTACTTTGTCTCAAATTTGACATCAATAACACTCGTTTTCTTATATCGAGCAGAGCAGAGAGGATCTTTTTTTCTTGTTAAAAGAGTCGTTCCGTAAGAGGAAGTTCCATTATTGTCTTTTGAACTGCGATACCTGTGTATGTTTGGGTTATTATGTGAAATTTTACTGACAAAACACCAGAAAAACAAGCTGTTGTCTTTTTTATGGTCTATGGATAGGTTACACAGCAGGCATAGGGTCATCTTAAATTGTGGTTGCATAAAAAATGTGGTTTGAGAAACATATATATTATTTATTTATGTACACACAAAATATTTAACAGCACATTACATTATGATAGAAGAGCACAAAGATACTGCTTATTTCATAAGATTTCATATTGTGTGAGGCTAGTGCAAAAAGAGAATGTATTATTGTCATTTATAATGCGTCATGTTGCAAACTCCTCGTAGTATTATTTGGTATATTGTGGTTGGTTTTTGGTCTTGATTGGTAGGTGTTATGCAAACTAAAGGTTGGTTATTTTCAAGAAGATATCTGAGGTTGTTGAAAAACTTGAGACTAGAGATACCAATTCATTCTTCTAGTTTGTACAACAAGTTATTTACAGTCAAAGCAGGATGACTATGGAACGCCTTGCCTGTGTCAGTAAGGTTTGATCAAACCTTGTCAAATTTTAAAAACATGGTCAAAAATAACCCTTAAGCATACATGGTTCTTTGTTCTTGTTCCATGATTATTATCTACATATTTAAACTTTATATAGTATAATAAATAAATTATTATATACTTTATGTATGTATTTTTCCTTTATTTATTTCTATGCAAATCTAATACATTTTTAAATATTCTTTAAAATAAAAACAATATAAAATACATTTAAAAATATAAAAAATTGTAGCCCACCGGTATCGGGAACAGGGTCCCAGCTACTGGCGGTCACGGCTCCAGAGAGAGAACTTCCTAACAATACCAGCTGTGTCCAGGAGTACCGCTTTCTGAATCAAGTCCTTGATCCAGCTGCCTAACGAGAGCCTCTTCAGGTATTGATTGAAGTTATTAGCAACTAAGCCATGGGCCGATATGACAATAAGCACAATTATCGCTGGGTCCTCATCCCACATGTCGACAACCTCGCGAGCCAAGTCAAGTTGTATATAATTATGTATATCGACACTTGAAAGGCAATATTTATTAACCCTTCTTTGCATGATTTTTTAAATTTTTGTGAAATAAATCAGGGTGATGTAATTCATGCTCTAGATTAAGGAAAAAATATTTAAAAAAATCCTGGTATATATAAATAATATGAAATAAATAAAAAATAGTATGATGGAAATATCCACCATCATGCAATTCTACATATTTAGCTCAGTACTAAATAAATAAAACTAGAATATCCTTGTACATTCTTTATTCTTGGTGATAATTTAGAAAACAATTATTATTCTTATTAAGGCACAAATTAACTCCACATTTACTGCATGAAATTGTGGAATAACCTTTGCATTTAGGATATTTGCACCGGAGTGACCCACCTACTTTTGGCCAATGTTCAGAACCATCCCTCCTTATGTCTTTTGGAGGTGGAGGAGCTGGAGAACCCTTTCTTTTTTTTGACAGCAATTCTTCTTCTAGGGTACTGCTGCTAGGACGCCCTCTTTTAGAATCTTTGATGGTTCTTTTGTTACAAAGCACAAAGGCCAATTCATTTCTGAATTGGCTCATTGTAAGCAGACTATTTTTAGGTTCACCCCTTTTCTGGGCATTTTTTTTATAAACAATCCAAGCATTTATAACTGCAAGATCAAATAAATGAAAAAAAATACGCAGGTACCACTTTTTGGATCTCAGTGTTATGTGATTTCTACCCAAAAAGCTGTCCATGAGGTCTACTCCTCCCATGTGTTTATTGTATTCTTGGACAATAAATGGGCAAGTAATATGAATTTTTTCTCGTTTTGCCTTGTCATACCTGTTTACTTTAGCCACAGGCAATGCTCCAGCATAAGTAGATAGCAGGGTTACTACCTTATTATCTTTCCATACTACACAACTCATATCTATACCATCAAGCATAGAAACTCTCTCTTCATAACTACCTCTGGGCACAGATTTCTTCATAAAATCTTTTTTATCTGGTAATTTATTATTTGGAATCCTGTTTTGTTGCACAGTCCCCACAGTATGTATTCCTTCTTTAGCTAGAAAATATACCAATGGCAAAGAGGTTTAAAAGTTATCAAAGTATATTATGTGGTTTAGCCTTCTTGGCACTCCCCGAAGCAAACGCACTACAACATTACCTGTTGCACCAAGATCTGGTTCATCAGAGAGTTTTTCTGAATTCTCTTGTCCAGAATATACCTCAAACTTATGGGCATATCCCATCAAATCACACAGAACATATAATTTGAAGCCCCATTTGTGGGGCTTATTGGGCAGATATTGTTTTAAGAAGTGCCCTATTTTTGTTGAACACATCTGTTCATCCACAGAAAGTCTTTGGTCCATTGGCACTGTAACAAACCTCTCATTGAGGTG
The DNA here is from genome assembly GCA_947578425.1 of Eugnorisma glareosa. Lineage (NCBI taxonomy): Eukaryota > Metazoa > Arthropoda > Insecta > Lepidoptera > Noctuidae > Eugnorisma > Eugnorisma glareosa. The sequence continues at coordinate 8,042,773 of OX387967.1, read as the reverse complement.
CTTAATTACAGGGCGGATTTTAAAAAGCCTGTCATGTTCTGGATGGCCTATAGGCTTATGAAGTTCATTGTTGTTGAAATGCAATGATAATTTTATTTTTTCAAATTTGTTTATTGGCATTGTTGAAGAAATGGGTTCCATAACCAAACTTTGGTGACCAGTAAGATCTTGTTCTAGGAAATTTTAGTACTGACATGTATAACAGGATACCAAAGAACTTGTATAAATCATATTCTGTAAATGTTATAGATGAATTGGGATTACTTTGTATTATATATAAATTTGTTTGCTCCACTAGTCTATTCATAAAATCCTTCGTTATGAAATGGTTGAAACATTGATATGGGGTTTCCAGGTGTGATATTTCATCTGGAGCAGCAGAACTCCCCAAGAAAGTAATCTTATCTGCATCATACACAAGATTCCTTTTTTTCCATATCAAGTTTCTTTTGTCAAATAAAAAACTGGATGAAGACTGCAAATTGGATGAAGATGATGAGTGTGAGGGTTCTTGGTCTTCTGTGGTGACCTCTTCTACAAGAGGAGGATCAATGTCAGCAGTTTCATCTTCCACATCATCATTATCATTTTCCTCTTGCAACACTCTTATAATTTCATCAGCATCACGGTACTCATCGTCGGAATCTTCGTTATCAAGGCCATCTTCCGAAAGCCAACCGCCTTCTAACTGACTCAAATAAGCTTCAATGTCTCTGTCTTTCAAGTTTCCCTACAAAAAAAATAAATACTAAAAACCGTTTTCACCATACATTACAAGTGAAGTTATTGCATAGTGATGTAAATTTCTGTCACATAGTTTTGAGAAATTTATTCAGGGTATTTCAATATAAATTGCGCATAATTTAACAGAAACACTAAAAACAAACCTTTTTTTCACTCATTTTCACTTTTATTAGTGGATAAATCTCAGATTAGTTTCCTAAAACAATTTATAAATTCACTCGTTTCTTCGAATCACAACAAACAGCTGAATGAAAAGTTCAAGGCCTTGCTAATGACAGTGACGTTTGTTTTTTTTTTGACAACTGCGTTGCGTTTTATGCATTGGTCGTGTAAAAAGTTGCCAGAAACAAACAATTTACAGTACGCCTGTTTTGTGTACTTTTTTTTTTCACTAAATGTTTGTTTCTATCCATCATCATGCAAAGAAGGGTTAAATCACATAAGGTCGAGTCTTGTAATTGCAACTAAAAATATTGGAGGCCTTACGTCTCCGGTTGATAATAATCATAAGCAAAATACATTTTTTTAAAGATTTGTTTTTAAGTAAATTTTATGTAGATTTATATCATCGTCATAAATAAAGGAAAACTGTAAATAAAAAAAATCTATTAAATACATTTCTGACACAGGCACAAATAGTTGCAATTACCCGTCCTGGCGGGTAATTGCAACTAATTACTTTTTTTACTTTTTTTCTGTGGGTACTCATCAAATCAATCAAAATCAAAAATAGTTTATTTCTGTAACTTTCTTGTACAATATTATTCTGTGGCTAAAACCTCCCAGGAAGCATGTCGCCCCTTTAATTATAAAACGAAACAACTCAAAATTTCATTTTTTTGGGAAAACTCGTTTGACATGTTTACCATTATAGATTTAATTTATGATAAAAAAATAAAGAAATGGTTTAGGTCAATTTCAAAAGTAGATATAGTTAGCCTAATTAATAAACTACAAGATAAACGAAAAAAAAAAAAACGTAATGTATCAGGAAGACACTTAAATCAAGAATGCAAAAATAAGTTCGTAGTTAATTCACTTTTCAATAAAATATGTAATCAAATAATTATCATACAGTCGGAGTAACTGTAAGTGTTGCAGTTTTACATTAAAATAATCTTGCAAGTAGACAAAGTATTTCGATTTAGTGCATTGTTTAACTAAGAAGCATTAACTCTCTGAGAAATATTCCTCATTGTTTCTATGTTAGTTTTAATTTACAAATAAAATGTATGGATTTATTAGTAAAAAAAAAGACCATGTTTCTTCTTTTTATCTAAATTTATTACAGAAAATGTGAAATTGTAATGTACTTATTGCAAACAATACACAAAATAACAATAGTCTAAGTCATAAGTCAAAACCAAACAAAACTCTATTATATAAAATGTTCTTTTATGAAATTAACAAAATATAAAATATTTAAAAACTAAAAAAACAGTGTATTCTATTAATAATCAGACATAATAATTCTTTTGGTGTTATTATCACAAAAATGAAAAAATCATCTAAAAATGAGATCAAATCTTAATCAAAGCAACATAATAATAATTATTAACTTAAAATATTGAATTATAAAATCCTGCATAAAAAGAAGGGATCAGAGCTTTTGAGATGAGCTCTTTTTTATAGAAAAATACGGTAGGGTTTTGTTTACAAATTTTTAAAAATTTTATTTCGTTCCAGGTGACATTCTGTCCATCACTATTTGTTGTAAAGTTATACCCCCATTCTTCCTGTAAAATTTTAAAATCATAAAATGATTCGTAATTCATTTCATGCACCATCAATGGAGGTTTCGTTTTTTTTGCATTCTTAATAAGAGGTATGTACTGGTCGGGTGTATAAATAGGACCAGATTTTAAATTCTTCTTCACCTCCCTCTCGATGAGGCTATGGACGCTATCAGCCTCGTTTTGTGTGTGACCCCGTATAAGAAATTTATGCGTTATACTTTTTATGTTCAATGTTTGAACTGCATATAAATACAGTGAAGTAATATATTTATTTTTGTTCTGCTCACAGCAGTTGTCGGAATAAAATATAACTTCCTTTTCATCATCGTCTTCATCACTTAATGCTTTCAAATATGCCCATACACATGAGCCGATCTCAATGGCGCGGCGCCACGTTTTGCGTCACTCTCCGACCAGAAATAACAATGCACATTTTTATATGCTATGTTACAGTCTTTTCCAGTTTGCTCCGTCACGGTTAAATTATAACAATTAAGTTTAGACTTATAATAAAAAGAGGAAGTATCACCTTTTGGACACTGCAATACTGCCTCTAAATCATATACAGCTACTCTGAAGTTTTTGTTGACTTTCATGCGATCATTCGTCTTCTCGAGCCTACTACAATTCTTCTCTTCCAAATAAGTGAGTGAGTTTTTCTTCTATGTCTTTCTTTTGATCAGCATTAGAATTATAGTATGAGTTGCAAAGATCACATTGATCCTTCTTAGGTTGGAAAAAAGAGAGATTAAATTCAGACGTAAATATTTTATAATATGTTATGTATGTACCTGCATCTTTATTGTTCTGTTGTTGGTTTTCTTTAAAATCGTTGTATAAATCTTTAATAGTTTTGCTGCCATCTATGTATTCTTTTGTTGAAGAAGCTCGTACATAATGAGATTCAATTTTAGGGATAGAATTTATGTGCTGCACGATCGCAGCTCGTAATTCGGGATCATTTTTCTTATGATTTTGATGTCTTCCTCTAAAATCATTGAGTGAAAAATCATTATCCTTTATTTTATTCTGTGTTGTCAATATCATACGGTTCGAGATGTCTAATGTGGCTTTATAAAAAGTTTCGCAGACCCTACTCATAGTGTTGTCGACTGTAAAGTGGAAGGCTTTGTTATTATGTCTGGGCCGCTCTGAGTTTGTGTACTTGTATTTTGGCTGGACGTCAATCATGCTTGCACATATGAATGATCTTTGTTTCGCCAAATCTCCCAAATCCCAAAACTTCCGAAAGAGTTCGTATCTACTGTCTGTGTTTATTTTTGTGGTGTATTTAAGCCTGCATTTTTCTGAGCAAGGGTCTATCACTCTTCTGAGTTTTGGACATGGAAATATACGTTTTGCCCTTATTACGCAAACGTTTGACTTTATTTTGTTTCCATTGAGATGGATTTTTTGAACGTTTACGTCCCTTTTTTGGAGTTACACACGAATTAGATAAACTAGTAGAAGAAGCGCTGGAGTCGTAAAAAATATAGTTCCTCTTTCTTCTGTTTTCCACGTTTGTAAAGGTCGGATCTGTATCACTGAGGTCTATATCACTTTCGTCGGTGTAAATTGGAGATGAATAATAACTGGTAGAATTCTGTAACTCCCTGGGATGACGATTTTTTTCCTGAAAGAAACATTAACATTAAAATTTAAATGTAAGACAATTTTTGATGAAATGTAACGTAAAGTAAAAGTTTTTAAACTGTCATAGTCACTAACATTATCATTAACACTAGAAACAAAAGATAATTAATAATAATTAAATTAACAAAAGTAAACATGGTAAATATCCCACAGTGTTAATGATAACGACAAGTGTTGGTCTTTTTACGGCACCATATTATAACTTACTTTCCTTCTATTCTCAAAATGCTGCGGGGGAGTATTTTCAATAACTTCATCGTCGTCTGTTTCATTAACAGTAATGTGGTGTCTAGCAGTTCTTGCGAGTGACCGAGGGTTGATTGAGTGCGAACTATCCGAGTATGAACTTGAGGACGATGAGCTCGAGGACGAAGTTGAAGATGATGAAGATTGACGAACAGTATTTTCTTCATTTTTGTTTTCTGCTTCAGTAGTTGTGTATCGTGTATCTTCATGGTCAGACAAGCTAATGTCACTATCAGAATAAGGTACTAGATGACATTTATTCGATTTGGCGTGTTGAAACTGAGTTTTCTGTAATTAATAAATGTATAGTTTAGTACCTACCTACTTACTAAATATTTTTCCAGGAATAAAAATTCTAAACTAAAATTACAGTTTACTAAACTATATGACAACATTTATGTTAATAATTCAATCATCATCAATTTCTACTTACTGGTAAAGCTACTTCATTTGTTTTATCGAGGTGTTCTATTGACTCCGCTATTTTTTTATCCTCCGTTTCAACAGGGATATTATGTTCATTTTTCTAAAATAACAAAACAAAATTAGAGTGTTAGGTAATAATAACAAATAAATAACGTGGTTTATGATGTAATAAGAATAAAGTCTTGAGTGCATGCTGGGCAGTTGTGCAAATCGGGAATCCGACCAGAGACTTCAGACTATTATAAAATACCTATACCTAACCGCGCTCTACGTAACGCTGGTAACCCACCCCACACCCCACCTCACCATGCCACTCACGTGCATCACCCGCGAGTTCGAAGAATAATCGTAAGAAATTTCGGAGAACTCTTAACGCACACAAGTCATGCGCGTATACGCATAGGTCTGTTTATGTAGTGGAGTTATAGGTAGACAAATCGCAGTTTTATAAATTAGCCACTTGAATGTATATCGTAAACTTAATCTGAAATAATAGTAATTATTAATTAGGTACTCACCTCGTGGTTGGAATCCTTATTGCTATTATTGCTTTTCTCATATTCTAACCCAAAGTCCGGTGAAGTAATTTCACAATCCGGTACTGTATTTTCCACCAGTAAACCCAAAATTCTTCGTGCCCTTGAAGACATTCTAAAACAAGACAAAGAATAGGTACTCGTTTCTATTAAACTCCTTTCAAGTCCTCCACCTGTCTCTCAAGAAAATAATTATGACCTTGTTTAAATTTACTAACGACACTCATTATTTTAATAAAATAGTAAAATAACTCGAAATGAAAACAAAATCATACCTGACAAATTAACAGTAAACAGGAACAAACCAAAAAAATACTAAATTTTTGTTAAATTATAGCACAATACTGGAATAATACTTAATTCACTTTAGGTTTGCTTATGCATTTTATTATTAAACTGCATCAAATTGAAATGTGTCGTAATAAGGTATGATAAAATTAATACAAAACTGAATTAAGTCAAAATACTATCGAAACAAATTACGTCTACTTTTCTAATAAAGAGAAATAACTCAAACAAATTCACTTTTTGAATAAATAAAAGCTTATAAAATAATTACCTGATACCAAAACACTGATTTCTTTTCGTTTTACTCCGCTTTTTTAATTTTTTGCCAAGAACCTACCTTGAGCAAAGCCGGTGCATCACTGAACCGAATCACTTTACCGGTACCAACTTGTTCGAGTGCATTAATCAAAAAGAGAACGACTGTCTTCTATCTCTTTCATTTTCATCGTATCGAGTTGGCTGTTGGACTGTACGTATTCTCCGTGTGAAGTTAAAAAAATCGATAAACGTAAATTTTGAGTTGTTTCGTTTTATGATTAAAGGGGCGATGTAGTAATGAAACTAAACTCATCATCATTTCAGCCGAAAGATGTCCACTGCTGGACATAGGCCTCCCCCAAGTGTCGCCACACTGACCGGTCCCGTGCGACTCGCATCCAGCGGATCCCCGCAACCTTCACCAGGTCATCGGTCCATCTAGTGGGAGGCCTTCCAACGCAACGTCTTCCGGTTCGCGGTCGCCACTCCAGAACTTTTCGGCCCCATCGGCCATCCGTTCTGCGAGCAACGTGCCCTGCCCACTGCCACTTCAGTTTGGCAATTCTTCGGGCTACGTCGGTAACCTTGGTTCTCTTGCGGATGTCTGTGGTTTTGGTTTATAAATGACAAAGTAATGCAGTAACAAGATTTAACTTAAAAAATCAACAAAATTGAGGAGCTCATTTTTTAAGTCGTAAAAATTCGCACCTATAAGTTATGATGTCATTTCACCATGCTCTATTAGAGTAACGGTTGATTTTGTAAAGCTTTGTTAATTCTCAAACGTATAAGTGACGTATCCTACGTCAGATGGTTAATATAATGGTATAATCAACCATTAGTTAACTAACAAAGCATGGTGAAATCAGCTCTTAGCCTACTTTATCATGTTATGACATTTATTGAATCCAACTTTACTCACAAGTACCAAGGTCTAAGACAGACTGTATAGAAATGTCAGCTCGTGTCAGTTGTTGGGCTTTTTCATCCAATAATGCTACCGTTTGCTAGCCTTTTAGTAGTCGGAACTTTTCTTCAAACTTTTCTTTGGCGTTTGGATAAATTTCATCGAAGTCTCCTGCCAGCTTCATGAAACAAAAAAACAATATTAGGTACTTAAATCACAACAGCATAATCTTCAGTGACACTTACAAGCGCTGATCATGGTTATTTTTTGATAATTAAGTTAAAAAACTTGAGAAACCTCCTACATTTTTACTTGAAGTCGGTTAAAAATAAACAACATTACTCACCAATTCATAGCCCAATGGGCATTGAAGTGCAGGGGATTCTTTAAAGTAAGTTATATGGTCGCTTTCCTTGAGTATATCTATTCTCGCCCTAAGACAGTTCTTCCATTTGGAGCCGACTAGATCCCTGGGTGAAGAAGAGGCCTTCAGCCACTGCAAACAGCTCTCTCCAGACTCTTCTTGCTGATCTCCAATTTCCTTTGAATTTGAATTAAATGATTCTGGTAGGGGCCGAACTCGTGCTGATTCTGTGCTTCTCCTGGTTTTTTTTTTGGAGCTGCTATCACCGCTATCGGTACTGCTGCGACTCCTGCTGCGGCGGTTTTCTGTAGGTACTAGTCTTCGCCGAACTGTGATAAGCCGATTAACAATGAGGCGGCTGGCCTGCAAAACCCGACCATCTAGTATACGAAAGGGACTGTAATAGACTGCTTTTCGTTTCCCCTGGGAACAGTGTGGTTATTTCAGTTGTCCAATTTTCCCACACTTCTTTTCTGATAGGGTCTGTTATTTTTTTTAATTTGCGGATCTCCGCCTCCACAATTAAGGCTGTGATTATTTCTCTATCTTTTGTTGTCAAAAATGTTCTGCTTAAAATTGGTTTTCCTGCTGACGTGGTTTCTAAAATGGTCCTTAGACTTGCAGACAGTTTAAAATATCTACTGAAAATATTAAGTCATATGTGATTTCCCCATTCCTGAAACAAGAGAAAATGTTTAAATATAAATCAAAAGGTACACAAGTATTCTATGGGAGAAGATATACAAAGCGGACAGATTATTTTAAAACATTTAGGTATAAGTTCATCACACAAAATAATGTTTGTTATCGGTGGGATCGAACCCACAACCTACAGCGGCGAAAGCACAGCTACTACCAACAAGCTGTGAGGGCTGTCAAAAATAAATCAAGTAATTTTTAAAATTACTGGATGTGGAAGAAGACTCAGCAGCAGCCGGAGCAGTGTCCACAGTGGTTGGTGGACCAGGGGACCATTTAGAACCTGGGTCCACTAGATTTATCTGTAACAAAGAAAGAACTTGATTACTCTTAGTGCTGCCCTACACTACATCAGGAAGTTACACTCAAAATTTCATACTGCTAATAGGACTTTTGTGTGACTGTATATAAGGTCTTTGGGTTGTGTGTGTACGGAGAGAAAATGAAATACTGCGGAACTCTATAATTACTTTACTTATTAAACTGCTTATGAAATACCTATTACAAAGGAGTAGCTAATTAGGTTGGGAGCGCGTCTATAGTTTACGGACGAACTATTGTCGCCGGGCGCTGCACGTACGATGAATACAAAACGATGTGCCAGCGCTCCTACAATATTCCTCCCCTTTTAAAAAAAAAAACAAAGTTTTTTACATAATAATTTCTAAGAACAAAAATAACATGACTAAAACTAAATACAAGTTTATCAGAACTAAGAGTTACAAAGAATTTGCTTATACATCATTTCATTACAATGAACAATGTTGTAACCAGATATCTGGCAGGTGCGCGGTTGCACTACTTATAATGTACGCTTTAAACAATGTTATGAATTGAAAGTTTTTACTTATATTATCGCGCTGTTATTACTAAAGGAACAAGCAGTGTTTGTTTTTTCTTGAACATTACAATCGGTATATTTGTTATACATTCTATCTTAAATTTTGATGTAATAAATCTACATAAAACAATGAGGATACACATTTTCTATTACACGGCCTTACAATTATCGTTTGGTTTATATTCCGCTGTCCTCTCTTGTCTTCATTGTGGCTTGGCTAACAACACAAAAATCTGCTGATTGTCCTACGATTGAACAGCAAAATATAAAGGGTCGGGGGGTTTTTGGGACCGGGACCGCGGTCCCGGATTATAGACATGGGCAAAATGTGTCATTGAAAAGAAAAGATAGATATGCATCTTTCAATCACTCGGATATGAATCACTCTTTTATATCTTTATATCAGTATGTATCAGTAGCTCATTCGACACACGCAACGCGTGCGGCTCACTCATTCCAATAGATCAGTGATATAGTGATAGGTTTTTTTGTTTGCACCTCTCTGATATATTGAGCGGTTGCGATTGAACATTTCTTTCTTTTCGTGCCGTGTAACATTAACAAGTCGGCAAATGAATATAAATTTAAAAAATAACTATATTAATAATAATAGTGAATCGCAATCTAGTATTAAGTTTATGCATTAATTTAGTTAGGTAGGTACTAGAAAATAAAATAGAAATAGCCTTCTGATTTCCCTTCATACTTTACACAGGCTTAGGACTGTCAACCTACGTATTTACGTGAAAATTAAATTTTAGTTCAAAATATGTATTTCAAATCAAAACATATTTATCATTTCGTTTGTTAGGTTGGCGTATTTAGAAATCAGTGGCTATGTACAATGATTTTTGATTATAATTTACAACTTAACTATACTTATGTTATACAGCAGGGATCCCCAAACTATTTTGGACAAGTGACCCCTTTTCCAAAATGAACTGTTACCTCAGACCCCCATGGCCAAATTACCTACTTTTAAGATCAACCCCCTTATTCATAATGGTCCGCTAACTTAAAACAGCTGCTACAGTGTGTTATTTTTCATTCTGACTTAGGTCAATAGAAGAAGACAGAGTGAGAATTAGCAATGCTTTAAGTTAGCAGACTATTATGAATAAGGGGGCCTATCTTTAGTTTTTTCCTATTGACACAAAATACCTAGGTACTAAGGTACCAATTGGAAAACTTTGCACTTGGTTAAGTGAGTAAAATTGACTTCATTTTCGTATCAAAATTTAACAAAATAAAAAGACATACAATTCAGTAAATATCAAGTTTAATTTATAACGATAACCGCCAGTCTCTTGGGTACATTACCAGTTGACAGCGTTGAGGAGGAGTTTTTTGACGCCATTTTTTAAGTTTGTTGCTAGGTTATTTACTTTAGGTTATTTTAATTAATAAGTCTGTATATTATGTATATTAATATTCTATAGAAATAAATTTATAACGATTATTACAAATTAGGTACTTAAAGAATTTTAAGTAGGTAGGAAATTATATTTAAAAAAGTATTAATTCGCAAAGAGAAAATAAAACATTCAGTGTGATGGATGAACCTGGTGACTATCTACCAATCTAGCTACATCCGGTTCAATATTGGTGAGTTGCAGCCTTAAATCTCCACGTTCGTTGATTTTCAAACGGTTTCTTTGTTTCGTCAAAATGTTTGTTACCACACTGAAGCTTTTTTCAACTAGGTATGATGATGGAAAAGCGATAAGGTATTTTTCAGCAATGTTCCACAATGTAGGATACTGTGTTTCAATGTTGCGTTGCAACCAGAACTTCTGATAGCCTTGGTTGAACTTCTGCTTAAGCTCTTCGTCTGTGCTGATGGTAATCAACTCTTCTTGCATTATCACATTGGCTTCTTCTATGGCTGTGGTATTGTACGGATTTATTATCCATTGAGGAATTTGTAAATTTAAAAGATCCTCAAACCTCTCCGTAAAATCCTTGTGTAATGCGTCCAAGTGAGTGACATATAATAAAATGTCATCATCTTGAAGCGTTTCTGGTAATTTTGACAAATGCAGAAACTGCGAATATTCTTTTTTGCCTAAATTTTGTTTATAAAGGATTAGTTTACCCACGAAGGCCGATATTATTGATTTTGTTTTAATCAAGTTAAGATCGTCACCCTGCAGCTGCAAATTAACTTTGTTGAACATTCCAAAGATATCAGTCAAGTAATAAATATCTGTTTTACAATTGTTCAGATTTTCTTTCAAATTCGGATCTTTTTCTTGTAAAAACTCCAACACAGATTCAAAAACGGCTGAAAATCTTTCTAAGCAAGAGCCTCTTGATAGCCAGCGAACTTCAGTGTGAAGAAGTAATCGAGTAAAGACTTCGTCGTTTTCCTCACATAGCTGAGCAAATAACCGAGAGTTCAAAGAATTGCTTCGAATCTTGTTGATAGCATTTATTACATATTGTAAAGACTTATGCAATCTAGGACTCAGCTTTTTTGCTACTAAATTCTGCCTGTGAATCACGCAGTGAATGACCAGTACATCAGGCAGTTGTCGCTTTAAGTGAGCTATAAAACCACGAAGACGACCAACCATAGACGGTGCACCATCAGTCGCAACAGAAACAATGTTCTTCCATGGAATAGCTTTGTCAGTAAAAAAATGTTCCACGGCCTGAAAAATTGATTCTCCTCTGGTATCAGTCTCTAAATATGTAGCAAAAAGCAGTTCTTGGCACATATTTTCATCTTTGATATATCGAACATATCCTAACAACAGAGCTTCATTGCCGGGTAATGTAGACTCGTCCAACTGGAGAGAGAATCTGTTGGTCTGTAAGAACTTGCATAAAATGTTTTCCACATCGCGTCCCATCTCGTCTATGCGTCTCTGAACGGTGTTATTGCTCAAAGGTATTCTCTTTAAAATATCATGTGCGGGTTTGTGCAATACATTGTTAAGGACCTCCGCAATGGCTGGTAAGATAAGCTGCTCTCCAATTGTGTGGGGTTTCCCCGACTTCGCTATTAGTAAAGATATATTATAGGACGCTCGTAAACCATCATCGTCTTTAATAGATGATGACGCAAACATCGATCTTATGGATGGCCTTTTGTCTAGTTTTTCTTTAAGTGCTTGAAAAAATGTCAAGGGCTTACTTTTTTTGTCAGGATGTACTCTCGATAAGTGGTCATCCATTTTTGAAGGCTTCATGGCATCGTTACTGAATACTTTTTCACATATGAGACACATCGGCAAGTGTTGATTTGATGGTGATGCAATAAATCCGAACTTCAAGTAGTCCAAACTGTATTGTCTGCATTTTTTTTTCGTGTCCGCCATCATAAAACTCTCAGTAATCCTGCAAATAAAAAAATAAGAAACTAAGTACCTAAATTAAAAACAATACCTAATAAACTGTTAAATTTACTGGTAAATTTTTACAATTGAAACAACTGAGGCAACTGCAAACTGTTGCAAACAATCTACAGATAGCTCAACTGATCACTATCACACAGTGTGCAGTGGGGCAATGCTGATGCGCTGTGCCGGATAAAAACTGTTTGGTACTTACCCTGTTAATTTTTCATAAACTGCAGATAGCTCAGCATTTTGTAAATTCTTTTTCAGTCACTTTACTTCACTTAATTTAGCTATGTAATAACTTTGTAATCTCTTGAAATAAATGAGTACTTATATGAGTTATTATCGTTCAAGCTCCAACGAATTTCAAAACGCAAATGAACTTTCAACCTAAGTGCAACCTCGTTAAATAGTAAAATATCAGGAACATGTTTGGACTTGCAACTTGATCATGAATTCGTTCGTGTTAAATCGCGCAAGCGTCAAATAGAGAGCAAGTCAAAACGCGCCTGAAAGACGTACGCTCGAACTCATTATCTTGCACAAACTTGTCCACACTGACTTGCCGAGTTTTTCATCTTGTACGAACTTGAGGCTTTATATTACTACAACAATGCTATTTCCTACATAAATATTAATTATTCTTAGTACACGTAACACAACATAAACAATACAGTACCTACCTACCTATCTTGAAAGTTTTAAATAAGAACTTGTGTTAATTTAATAGGGGTCGATTTTTAGACCTCGTCGACCCCCATAATCAGTTTTCGTTTATGTCGACCCCTAGGAAACCGATATCGACCCCTTGGGGACCACTTTGGGAATCCCTGTTATACAGCATACTTTAATATTTTCCTCATTCTGAGTTGCAACTTATGAAAAGGAGTTGAGACAGTTTTTTTGTAGTCAATCTCCTTCTTCGTTCATTGAGGGTATATCCGACTTTAGAAAATATCCGCTCACATGGAACAGACGTCGCAACCAGATTCAGCCTTTTTATTACGTAATTAAATAAAAGTGGGTAAATATTTTTCCTGGCGTGCCACCACTTTAGTGGGTCTTCTGTGCGTTTTAGAAGCGGTTCCTGCAGATACTTGTCCAACTCTACAATTCCTGCTGCCATTGGGTTTTCGGGCGTTTGTCTGGCTACCTCCTGGTCAAAATCAAACCAAATTGATGTTTCACTGGGACTGGGACCTGGTACCACCGGCTCTGATGTTGCCGTTGTTCTTGATGGAACCGAAGAAACACGTCCAATTTTCAATTTTAATACTTGTATGGCCTTGTCACATAATCTTTGGTCACGAAAGCCTTTTTGCTTGAATCTTGGATCCAAAATTGTTGACTCCGTGTTCAAAACGTTTATCTCAGTGTTGTTGAATCGATGGCTGAGCTCTTTGTGTAAACTTTCTATTAGTGCCTTTATTTCAGGAATATCATTCGATGTATTTCGGAGTATGTTTTTAATTTGGTTTAACATGATGCGACATATAGGTACCACTTTCGATAACGAAACGTTTTTCTCTGCACTTATCTCTACTGTTATGACATAAAATAATTTCAAAACCGGCACAGCAGATTCGATTACTAACCAATCATAGTCTGTGAGTAAAAGGTCATTCCTTGTCACTGCTATAGTCATGACAATAGCCTGTTTTGCTGAGCAAAACCTTTGCAGCATGTCATATGTAGAGTTCCACCTGGTTGCAACATCCTGTTTTAATTTCAGAGGAGGTAGACTGAGCTGTTTTGGTACCTCTGTTAGTTTGTGATTCGCCTGAGAACTTCGTTTGAAGTATTCTACAATACTCTTCACTTTTGATAAATAAGGGCCCAATTGTAGTAATGCCGATTGGACGCACAGATTTAAGGTATGGGCAAAGCACGGAATTTGCCGCCAATCACCCTCTTTTAAGGCTGCCGTGATGTTGGCCGCGTTGTCGCTGGCTACCGCGGTAACTTTGTGCTTTATACTCCACTCCCGCATGATATTTTTTAAGAATTCGGAGAGATTTCGGCTAGTGTGCCTCTCATTGTATTCAACACAACCTAGTAAATTCGACTGTAGTTTTGTTTCATCTGCCGTGGATAATAAATAATGGCCCGTGACTGCTATAAAGCTGTCGTTGTTGTCGGAAGTCCAGCCGTCAGTTGTGAGGCAAACTGCGTTCGCATTTTCCATTTTATGCTTCACTTTTTCCTCTTGTTTTTTGAACATTTTTGGAATGAGTGATTGAGACAATGTTTTTCTTGTAGGTAGCTTGTAGCCCGGGCACAGCATATATACAATTTTTTTAAATTCTACGTCCTCCACTAGACTAAAAGGATAACATCCATTCGCAATCACGCGCACAAGCTGTTCGTCAAAAAGTTCCGCACGACGAGGTGGCACGGATTTCGTACTGTGCGCAAATTCCCTGATGGATGGCTGAGTACGCGCTGAGGGAGGTAATCCAGTGATGGAAGGTCCAGCGCCAGTGTCACTGGAAATTACTGAATCAGTCGCTCTTGATGTTGATGTGTTTGTCTCCTGTGGGGCTTCTGAGAGAAGTGACTGCTGCGATGGCTGCCTTTCAGCAACTAGGGACACTGTGGGATGTTTGGTTTTCAAATGCCTGCCCAGGTTACCAACATTTCCACCGGGTATTGTTAAAATGTTTGCACAATACAAGCATTTCGCTTTTTTTGGTTCCACTTCATCGAAATGGTTCCACACGGCACTTCGTTTTCTTGATGCCATTTTTAATAGTTCAACTACGTAACTCCTAAATACCTAATTAAATTTACCTAACTACTAGAACTGTTTAATATTTACACTACACTAGTCACTAATTTTATAACTAACTTAAATTAAACCTAACTGTCTCAAGTTACCCTCACTTAACTTGCAATAAATTAGAGAAATATTATACTATTAGTCATAAACTAACCATTACCGAGTCATAGTCTAAAGTAATACTAATAAATAAAGCGAAATTATGTTTATTTCGTTGAATTTTTTTGCTATTGCATTTCGCCTTTATTTTTTAATCCTTAATCTCATTGCGTTATGACCGAAATTCGTTTGCATTGTAACTTAGTTTTAAAAAGAAAATACATTTAAGACCAGATTATAATACCGAAATGTTCACTAAGGGCAAACAATTATAAGCCTTAAACGTCAGCAATAGAGTTAACAACTTATCATTGGGTGTCAACTTATTGTGGTCAAATCACATCACGTCGCTTTGCGCGATGCGAGAACATTCGTATAGGTGCGAGCGAGACGGTATCAACTTCCCGAAAGCTTCCATCCGAACGCCCGCCGCCGGTCGTTCGGAGCAATTCGGCTTGCTTGACGTTCAACCAACGGCACGCGACGAATGACGAAGCTATCCGAATCCGACGCGATGACCGACGAGTGAGTGAGGTATAAAGAAAGATATACTGAGTTACTGATACATTCGGATACGAAATGATATGAAGAGTGATTGATGGAAACGGAATGATTCATATCTTTTGTATCTATCACTCCTGAGTTACCCATCTCTACCGGATTACCCTTATATATTTTTGAGTGGTATTTCGGGACCACAAGAAAAACAAAACAAAGTCGTGTCTTGGGAAAGTACGGTCAACCAAACAATTTAGAAGATATACAAATAAAAGTATTTTTATAAAACCTAAAGAAAGAGTAAAAAGTACTCATCCATCATCATTCTCTTGCCCTTATCCAAATTCATTTGGGGTCGGCGCACTATTTGTTCTTCTTCCATGCTTCTCCATTACTCGTCTTCCTCTACTCATATATATGGTGAATGGGTTCACAGTCATACTCAAAACTCATTCCTCCGCATAACATTTATACCACAACAACCGATTACTACACAACTCTTCCGTCATCGGTGCCACTTCCAGACTTCCCTTATGTACTAATTTCTTATTTTATCCATTAGCGTAACACCACACATATCCTTTAGTATTCTCATCCACATGCAAAATCTCTCAGCGACATGCCTTTCAATGATCACTTTTGTGGAAAATACAATAATAATAAAAAAATACCCATTATGAAATGTGATTAGGTATATAATCAGTATTTAAAAATTAAATTACAAGTTTAATTGAAAACATTTCTGCTTATTATCCCTTAAATCTACACAATTGAACATAAAAATCACCTTTATATGTATACATAATTACTCATCAAACACTTAACCTTCCTTTTGGGCTTCGCCGCAGTTGGGTAAAAAAGAAAAAAATAGTGATTTTAGATAATTACACATCAGTCGCATAATGTATAATATACTTATGCGACAGATGTGTAATTATTTAAAATCATTATATTTTCTTTTTTGCCTGACTGCGGCAAAAGCCCAAAAGGAAGGTTAAGTGTTTGACCTATATGTAAGTTAATTCAGTCAAAATTATAAATTACAAGTTTAATTGAAAACATTTCTACTTATTATCCCATAAATCTATACAGTTGAACATAAAAATCACGTCTATATAAATAACGTAACAAATGTCATCGAGCAACCACCTTCACCAGATATGGCTCCTATTTCTTTTTCCTTAAATCAAATTACCACTTCATGCCACCCGTTTTCAGTCGGTAGATGACTTAAAGGAGAAATCGCGGCGAGAACTAAACTCAATTCCGGAAAAACGTTAAAAAAAATGTTTTGATGATCGGATTATTCGTCGGTGTAAGTATATCGTTTCTGAAGGAGCATGTTTTGAAGGTGATAAAATAAATCAGGATGAATAACTAACGTTTTGTGTATTAACGATCTTTTCCCGGTACTTTCTTGACAGAGTAGTAATACATGTATAACGTTATGTAATACGAGTATTAACATTGCTTGTTGTTATTTTCATTTTACAAGATGTTTATGGCAAAAAGCAAAACAGTCGGGGGTCCAACCAAATCTTAACATGAAAATTGAAGTTGTTGTCAGCACTTTCCCACCTCCCGCAACACTAGATTAGTGAGGTTTGGCTTTATGTAATGGAAGAATGTCCAAAGACAAGCAAAATATGCATCGTCTTTTAACGATTATTTTGTGAACACATGGTGAAACAGTTCTCCAGAAAGGTTAATGATGAAAGAGAAAATACTGACATTGCAGGAATTCTTTTTATTTTTTCTATTACTTTTATCTTTTAAGATACTATTTTAAAACCTTAATTGTTCTAGACAATGACCAATATGTATCTGGCCATGTAACAATTCCTGCAATGTCAGAATTATCTTCTCTTTAACCATTACACTTTCTGGAGATCTTTTTGAAATATTGTTAGATTTTTTAGTTTTTCCCAGTAAAAGTGACTGTCCTTTCTAATGCCCTCCAAAAATTGTACTATATATTTGATTTTGGCTTGAAATATTTTTTTAGGTGGTTATTCCACGCTTCCACAATATTATTTGTTTTGTGGTCCTCGTCATAACTACACCATAATTTTGAATAAATTTCATTTTCTAACCATGTGTTGTCAAAATAATCGTTAAAAGATGTTATTTCGCTGGTCTTTGGACATTCTTCCATTATGTAAAGCCAACCCCCTCACTGATCAAATGTTGCGGAAGATGGGAAAGTGCTGAACATAACCTCACGTGTATTTTTCCAAGTTTAGATTTGGTTGCACCCAACTGTTTTGCTTTTCGCCATAAACATCTTGTAGAATGGAAATAGCAACCAAGTATCTTCACATCTGAGATAACGCTTTGAAGTGCTAATATAGCGGATACTTCAAAATCCATGCTTATTTTTAATGGGTTCCACTGAGGTACGCGAGACTTGATTAAAGAAAAAAGAATCTCATATGTTGCACGGGTTTTGTCAGGTAAAAGTATGTAGAGTATCGGGATCACATTAACAAAATAATTGCTGCTACCAATATCTGCATGGATTGTGTATAGCTGGTAAAAGTTTTTCGGACAAAGTTTGAAAGTGCCATCAATGAAGAAGTGGCTAGATAACGTTAAGAATTTTACTGTGTCTTCATTACAAAAAATCAAAATTCTTTTATTTTTATGTTTGTAATCAGCGAATATTAAAAAAGGTGTTTTTTTCCCCTACAATTGTGGCCAAACAATGTACCTTAAGAACAAAGGTATGAAAATACAGGCAAAAAGTCGCAGATTCTGAAAAAAAAAAATTTTGGATTTATTTATGCATTTGTACCACCTGAAATTGTCGATCAAAGATGCTAAACTTGCAACCCAATAATTTTAATGTGGCAATCTCGTGATTCACTTCTCAGATGGTGCGTTTCGTTACTTCATTTTATAAAAGAATGAAATCCTAAAAAATACTGTTTAGAATTTTATTTTTGTAATAAAGAAAGGTTATTTATTCCAGAATACTTTTTTCGTGGAACATTATGGGAACAAGAATTTAAAAAAAAAATTTATTTCACATTTCAGATTATTTTTTGCGTTTTGTTAGCTACTGGCCAAAAGACAGTGCTCCGGAGCCGATCATTTAATCGTTTTTTTTTCTGTTGTTGTTGATTTGAACAATATTGGCATTCCGTTTCGGTTACCTGTCTCTGGAGTACTATTTCGTGTGTGATTTCTTATTTGGTGATTTGGCTTTTGTTCCCTGGACTTTCGATAGATTTCTTCCACCTTGACGACCTGGCTAACCCATTTGGACTTGACACTGATTTGCTGCGATCGTTCTCTCGTTGGATCTCTACAACTGTGTGACATACTCTGGACTCTGATTACTGACTTTTCACATCAGCTTTGCGTAAGTATACGACTTTATCACGTTTTTTTAACATTAACAAATTAGTGGTAACCTTGACAGGTTTTAAAATCTAATTCCACTTTACGTTTACTGATTACGAAAAAATTATTACCTGCTTTGACAATGTTTGTTTTTTGTTTTTAGTGTATCTGTATCTGAGGTGAACAACAATGCAGTGCTTTTCATGCCACATTTTGTTGAATGATGAGATGCAGTATTATGCCTTATCGGAAATTGACAGTGAAATAAGCTCAATTGTTTCAAGAAATCTAAATCGTGAGGTAGGTATTTATGTTGTTGGAACTATGCTTTAAATTCTGTTATTTAAAGTGAAATCCGGTGGACCGATGACGTTGTAGAGGCCACAGGAATCCAATAGATGCGGAAAGCACAGGACCGGTCAAAGTGCTTGGCCTATGTCCAGTGTGGACATCTTTCGGCTGAAATGATGATGATGATTAAAGTAAAGCAAGTTACAATAAGCCTGAGGGGATGTTCTCGTGCGGATAATTGAAAATGCACGCCGCAAGGCATAACCAAAAACTTAGATTTTCATGGATATACTTTATATCAGAAAACAGCAGAATAATCATTAGTTACATGAAATAAATAATTAACTTTCAAACTTGAGGGGGTGATTTTTTGTGTCGACCAACCAACCATAACCAAAACATCTGTCCTCTTACCAGAACCATAGACAATCTCCAAAACTTTTAAGGCTTGGAATTGTGGCTATTCGCCACAAGCCATATTTTCTTCTTTTTAGATTGACTACAATAGCCATTTGTGTGAAGACTGCTTTACAACAGCTGCAAATCAATTGTCTTCGGAATCAAGAGCAGTCAATGCAGGTCAATGTGTGTCATGCCAAAAGTCCATTGTTACTTGTCACTCTCATTCGTTGCCCAATGGTCCTGAAAGAGATGATATAGCTCGCCGTATACTGCCTCGAAAGGTAAGAAGTATAGCATTGACAGACAATCACCTGTGCTTATTATTATATTAACATTATAAAATTATTTTAATATGTTGAAACCTACATCATACCACTTGGCTAAGCCTATTCTATGTCATATCACTTAAGTTATGATATAACTTTTCCATGTTTTAATTATGAAAAGCATTCATATTTTCATTTTTTGATACAACCTGAAAATAGAGTGTGCTATGCATGTTGGGTCTCTGCTCGTAGAAATGTTCAACAAGCACAACAGCAGAATCTGAACAGAATTGAACCGTCTCAGCCTGAACCCTCAACCTCACAGCCCCAACGCACAACATTTCAGCCTCAAGATGACACATCCTATGATCCTCGGTGTGTTTGGTGTCAAGCATCACTTGCTAGACGTCATTCCCATTCTTTGCCTGAAGGACCAGAAAGAGACTTTATTGCCCAACGAATTTCTCCCAGACTGGTAATTAATAATTACATACTCTTTGTTTGTTTTTCCATTCTTGTAAGCATAATGATGTTTGTTATGCATATGTTTTTGATTTCAGATTACAAATCATAGCAGAGTGTGCTATGCATGCTGGTTATCAGCTCGGAGAAATATCCAGACTGAAGAAGTTACTGATGCATCTACAAATAATGATAACAATGATGTTCCACTAACCACTCTACCCAATTTTAGACGGACAGGAAACTCTG
Organism: Eugnorisma glareosa; assembly: GCA_947578425.1. Lineage (NCBI taxonomy): Eukaryota > Metazoa > Arthropoda > Insecta > Lepidoptera > Noctuidae > Eugnorisma > Eugnorisma glareosa. The sequence goes on along the minus strand of OX387967.1, from coordinate 8,022,340 downwards.
CCAGGTCATGTTTTGTACATGGTTGCATTAATTCGGAGCGACATGTTGTACCAAAATCATTAAGTTATCGCTTATTAAAATCAAATAAATTATATATTACAGAAAATGCTCGAATATGTAGCCATCATTTGGGGGTTTCTCAATGAGTATGGCTATTTTAGCCAGTTTAATCCTTCTCAGTTAGAGGCAACAATATCACTAGCCCTAACTCATGAAGAAATAAATAAATTCGATTTTGAGAAATTAGATCTTATGTCTGATGAAGAATGTCATTACTGGACAGGCTTATGTAAAGAAAACTTCATGATACTAATCAATGAAGCTCCCCTGTTAAGAGAACAGTTTAAAAAATATAAGACTGCTCTTGCAATATTTTTAGTTAAATTAAGAACATGCACAGCCGCATGCACGATTAGGACCAATGTTTGAAATGTCTAAATCATCCATTTCGAAGACATTAACTATTGTAAGAAATATTTTAAATGAACAATTTGTACCACTACATATGGGCATTGGCCATTTGCCAAGAGATGAAATAACTAATCACAATTTAATTATACCAAACGGTCTATTTGGTGGTGAGGAAGGAAGCAATAGGAAGGCTATTGTTATCTGTGATGCGACATATATATATTTACAAAAGTCATCAAACTATTTATTTCAAAAACGATCATATAGTTTACATAAATACAGAAACTTGGTAAAGCCTTTTTTAATAGTAACAACAGACGGTCACATACTTGATATTTATGGTCCCTATGCGGCAACTGTGTCCGATGCTGATATCATGTTACAATTGTTTAGACGTGAAAGTAATGAGCTACGGCAGTATTTTAGAGGAGGAGACGTTTTTATTTTAGATAGGGGATTTAGGGACGCGATTCCATTATTAACTTCTCTAAATTATAATGTTTGTAAACCTGAATACCTGGAATCTGGTGAGACACAGTTGCCTACATTAAGAGCAAATAAATCTAGACTTGTAACAATGTGTAGATGGGTAGTGGAAGTTGTAAATGGTAGGTTTAAGAGAGATTACAAACTAATGAGAAATGATTTCAGCAACAATGCCGCTACCCATCTAATAACTGATTTTAGAATAGCAGGGGCCATAATAAATGCTTTCCATGTACCCATTACGGATAGACCAGACGCCTCTTTACTTTTGGAGCGTGCCTTGCAAAAATTAAATCAACCAAATATATTAGCTGATTTTATTGTTGAAAATAATATTAATAGAAGGAGAGCATCATTTATAAGCATCAATGCTGATATTCTTGTAAATGGGTTCCCAGTGATGACAGAATCTGATTTAATTTTATTAGCACTGGGAACTTATCAGATAAAGCAGGCACGCTCTTATTATGGAGAACATATAAGGCAAAATGGAGTTTTTGAAATTGAAGTTTGCCATGATGTTGAGCGTCTTCATATACCACATTTGGTTAATGAAATGTTTTTATTTAGGGGTAGAATCCAATCAAGACACCGTAGTGGAAGAGCATATTATACATATATTTTATTAAATATGCAAGAAAGCAGTTGGGAACACAGAATCCACGGTTATTACTGTAACTGTATAATTGGAAAACGTACCGTGGGTTGCTGTGCTCACATCATGACCATTGTGTGGTATATGGGGTGGGCTTGACATCAACAGGATATTTCAGCTCCTGCCTCCTTCCTAGATTATATCCTAGTTAGAAATGATTTTGAAAATGAAGAAATGGAGTAAAAGAAAATAATAAGAATGTTATTGGTTTTATTTCAAATATCCCTAGTCCGTAACTAAATTCCCATTGGTATAATATACACATAACCAATTATTAATTCCTTCTAAAATAATTGAGGAATCAATAATATTATTATTCCAACTATCTTGACGATAGGTAGTCTTTCATTATATGAAGACAATCAAGTGTAGGTAGTAATATTAGTCGTTTATGTATACAAAATGGTGTTGTCGTAGAAAGGCTCAAAGGCCATAGTGTAATTATTTTAGGTCCGTCGTCAGACGACCGATCTCGAAAGAGTTCATTGAACACCAGTATATAAATGATGCTCTGTGTTGAACACTGACATATTTAAATGATGCTCTATGACTGACAGAACATGCACCGATGTAATAATTTGACAGATGGAATAGTTTGACAGCAGTCAACGCTGTCATAAACGTTTCTTTGAACGCAGTTACGATGCCAGGTAGTGTTTTTTCATACTTTTTTATTTCTTAATCTACCGAACACTGAAGGATTTTAAATACTGCTAATAATACAATTTATTGGAAGGAATTTTAATAGTAATTTGTACCTCGGTACATGTTTGGGCCGAAAAAAAAACACCTCCTTTCATATCTTTGGGGTATTTCAACATCTATTGCTTTTCGGACCTCTATCTTTTTCACTCCCAGTGCCATATTTCTTTTCTTATAAAGAGTTATCTTACGATTTTCATATGACGGAATTGGTGTTGTAAAATTCAACCCTGAATCTTTAATTCTGCTAATGGTCTCTTCAAATATAGTGGGCACTGGTGTATCAACTTCTGCTTTACTTTTTGTATACATAGCTCCATTTCTGATTGTAGTTTGAGCTCCGATATATTTTTTGGACGGTGAGTATGGTTGTCACTTTCGTTAATAATTGTATGATGTAATATTTTCAAAGAGGCGTTGCACGTGGTCTTACGCGACAGCTTATTTTGCTTTGAACATTTATAAATCGGTCTTTCCTTTGTCGGCTTCGCGGCTGTGTTTAGTATTGTTGCGTGAAAACTAGTTTATGCCGTATCACCACGAACGAGAGCTTATTTTACTTTGAACATTTATGCATCGTGTCTTTCGGCGGCGGGCGGCGCGTGCGATTCGAGTAGTACCTATAAGGTACGTCTAGTGTTACTATTGATTCTCATGTTTTCGAGTTGATGAATATTTTTTAAATTATTTTAAAACAAAAACATATTATTTTTTTTACTTTTACTCTATGCTTCGAAAGTACTCCTTATGGCCAGTTGTTCTGCCGCGGGAAAACAACCATTAAAATTTCAGGCTGTATAATTTACCCTGTGTTCATTACCACTACTCACTCAAATTGTATTCGAAATTGACAACATTTTTTTTTTTAATTATTGTGATGTGTGATAGCGATTATTCCAATCGATTTTTTTTGTAAGTTTCGGTTAACTCGAGTAATTAAATTAAGGAATTTATAAATCGACAGATGGAAATTACAATAATTTTGTTTTAAGCGTAAAAACAATAAATAATTATTTTAATATTGTTTTAAGCTTTTAATTAGTCAATGTTAATAGTTTTTCGTACATTGTAGGTACTAAAACCAACCCAACAACAAACAGCACAGATTGATCTAAGGCTAAATTCGCGCCGAATTTGTGCGAACATTGTATAATACCTAATATAATTTACTAGATAATTTATTGTGTTTTTTCTTGTATTGGTTGACTGGATATAGTGCGCCAGGGATCTTGGTAGGTATTGTGAAAATTTGTTTTGCTCCCTTCCATGATAATTATAAATTGGGAATAATAGTAGGATTAGGTTTCTGTGTTCGGTTGGATTAGTTATTGAGTTGGGTTCTGTCTCATAGTTGTGAACGGCTTGGCTTTACTCAAGTGACACGGCCCATGGCCTCTGATGGATAACCTGAATATTGCAGTTGTAAAGAGGTTTTAGTGTAGCATATGTAAGTACATTTATTGTGCCGATCCTTGGCGCACTGTATCGAACCTTCAGATATCACAAAACAAAATTCACAATAAATGATTACAGTAAATAAAAATATGTATTTTATAAATGTAAATTGCGAGCATATTCCTAATTTAAATTTTGAATTAAAAAATTCGACTCGAACTTAGCCGTAGGTTTTGTCCGTGCGTACCTGTAAGAAAATGGATTGATTTGAAAATCAATCCATTTTCAAAATATTTCTTTGCTAGTTCAACGGAAAGTTTTTCCTATCTACATTTTTTTAAAAAGAAAGATATTATCAAAACATTGACTTAAAAGCGATAATTTTCTTATTTTGTTTTGAGATTTGTGTTTATTATTATTTATAAATCTCCTCTTAAAGTCTACCAAAAGCAAAGAATGTTACACTACATGAAATTATAAAAAAAAGTAGTATAAAGAGGATTTGAAATTTATACATTTCGCTGCGGGAAAACAACCATTAAAATGTCACGCTGTATATACGGGCAATGAATGTTACGTGTGTAAATTACGCTAAGATCTGGATATTTTCATGTTGTATAAAATATTTGGAATGATAGTTGTCATATTTGTTATCGAATCTAAACGCGTCTGTGTGATTAATGTAAAAAATAAAAAATGTAAACACGCAAGATTGCCGCGAAACTTTGACTTTAGTTTTCAAAATTCATCATTACCACTACTTATTTAAATGGAACTATGGATGAATTCGTCACATAATTAAATGACGAGTTAATTATTCTCAATATTGTTGAGCTTGGATGTCCGAAAACTACAATTTTTATGATTTTTAGCCTCGGCCAGCATGTTTGCCAACAGCATGTATGTCAGTAACGACAAAACATAGCAAGAGCTTTAACTGTTTATAAGATCCTTAATGTTTTTAACCATGTTTAACAAATAAATGATTCTGATTCGCGATCGCCACTCCAGAACTTTTCGGCGCCATCGGCTATCCGCTCTGCGAGCAATGTGCGCTGCCCGTCACTGCCACTTCACTATCACTACATATTATAAAACAAAGTCGCCTATTTTGTCTGTCCCTATGTATGCTTAGATCTCTAAAACTACGCAACGGATTTTGATGTGGGTTTTTTAATAGATAGAGTGATTCAAGAGGAAGGTTTTAGTATAAAATTTGCGGGTGGGCAAAGCCGCGGGCATCAGCTAGTAAATAATATTACTCTTTATTTTGTAGGTACCGGTACTAAAAATAATAATTCATGTAATTGTTGATTGTATTATTTCATCTTTTTTGATAACTGTACTTTAACTTTTTTTTTCTTGTGGTCCCGAAATACCACTCAAAAATATATAAGGGCAATCCGGGACCGCTGTCCCGGTCCCAAAAGCCCCCCGACCCAATATAAACAACCAAGAAATAATCTATTTGGTGCGGTTACCTATTTTTCAAAGTACCGACTTGAAATCTTTATAAATAGAACATTAAAATAAATAACGGGTCCGCCAAATAACTGTTTTTTTTTTTTTGAAAATGCTATAAAAAAAAACTACCGAATATTTTCTCAAATTTCTATTTTTATTTGAAAGTACAATCCTTCCGGTTAATAATGGAAAATAATTTCATTCAAATGGCTGCCTCGGCTGGCCATGCAGTAGCCTACACGATCGGTCCAATTTTTAAGCACATTATCGATTGTGTGCAGCTGTATTTCACCAATGGCTTCACGAATATTGTCCTTTAAAGCGTCAATTGTCTCTGGCTTGTCGGCGTAATACTTATCTTTGAGGGCACCCCACAAATAATAGTCCAACGGTGTCAAATCGCAGCTCCGAGGTGGCCAAACGACATCAGCTCTGCGGCTGATAATGCGATTTTCAAAAACAGGGCGCAAAACATCGAGTGTAGCTTCGGCTGTGTGGCACGTAGCGCCGTCCTGTTGAAACCAAATGTTGCCAATATCCTCCTCTTCAATTTTTGTGAACAAAAATTCGTTCAACATGGCCCGATAACGATCGCCATTGACTTTAACGGCCACTCCTTGCTCATTTTCGAAGAAAAATGGCCCAATTATGCCTCTGGACCAAAATCCGCACCAAACAGTGACTCGTTTTGGGTGTATCGGCTTTTCAATGTATGCGTGCGGATTTTCTGTGCCCCAAATGCGACAATTTTGCTTGTTTACATACCCGCCAAGATCAAAATGACCTTCATCTGAAAAGATGATTTTTTTGGCAAAATCGGCATCTTCTGTAAGTCGATCGCAGGCCCACTCAGCGAAGCGAAAACGCATTGGATGGTCAGTTGGCTTCAACTCCTGAACCAATTGGACTTTGTATGGCGTCATACCAAGGTCTTTATGCAAAATTCGTCTCAATGATGTATCCGAAATGTTCAATTGTTGAGAACGACGGTAAATTGATGTTGATGGCGCTTCACGCACATTTTCTGCCACACCAGCAATATTCTCGGGTGTACGCACTGTTTTTGGCTTTTCACGCTTTGGTTTATCGATGAGGATGCCAGTTTCTTTCACTTTTTTCACAAGATAACGAACATACGGAGCTGACGGTGCTTCTCTTCTTCCAAAATCCGTACGCAATTTTCGCACACATTCTGCAACATTACCATGATTTTCAAAGTAATGTCGCAATATTTCCCAGCGTTGTTCAAGCGTATACACAACCATATTCGTTCAGCGGAAGGATAAAACTAATTATCTGTCAAATCAGACATGAGCTAAGTGTTACCATTCACGAAATAAGCACTAGTTGAAAAAAAAAAACGTTAGATGGCGGACCCTGTAGAACATAAAAAGTTAAGGGTAGTCACCATGACAACATACTCTGCAATAAAAAAAAATTGCCACCCCTTGGAGTCCACAGTATTCGTCATGATGACGCCAATGACAACACAAATTGTTATACGTCCTTCTTCACTGTTCGTACCTAAGTATTACACATAACAGGAATTTTACACTATTAGACATATTTGAACATGACTTGAATGGACGATGGACTATGGTTTCTGGCTGGTTGTAATCAGTAGATGACTTTGGGATTAGGCGATGTTTGCGGCGGTTGCACAGTTTCTACCTTAATACTCGGTAAGGCCATTGAACTTGCCACCACTTCATTCCTTAACCATTTTCGTATGCCTTTTATACACCTTCTTTTTCCTGCGTATATTACCAACATTGCAAATAACACTGAATTTGGCATTAGGCGATATTTGCGGCGGTTGCACAGTTTCTACCTTAATACTCGGTAAGGCCATTGAACTTGCCACCACTTCATTCCTTAACCATTTTCGTATGCCTTTTATACACCTTCTTTTTCCTGCGTATATTACCAACATTGCAAATAACACTACTGTTACTAACATAAGGATGCCAATAAAATTTAATTTATTCTCAACCTGGGTTTGATAAGTTTTCATTGACAATGACATTTTCCTTTGTCTGATTGTAACCCATGTTTAAAGAATAATGTAACTTTTTTACTATTAGACACTCTTTTGCAAAAAAAACGGGCACCTAAGGAAATTTACGTTCTAAGGTCGATTTGAGTTAATTAAATGAAATTTATTTCTTTGGCGTAGTCTGTATACTTATAATAGTGTAAATTAATGTGCGTGAAGTGAATTCGGGCAATTAAAAGAAAAAAAACGATGGATTCTTTAAAACCGAAGTACACGCCCAAACAATAAGAAGTGGTCGGCAATAGAGACAAGATTTTTTTTAGTTTTTTTAATTAATTAAAGTTACAAATGTAAAAACCTAATAACGAGTGTGACCTCCTCTTGCCAAAATCACAGCTTGAATCCTTCTGGGCATGCTTTCCACGATGTTTTTAATAACGTTTTGAGGAATACGTTCCCACTCTTCTGCAATGACTCTTTTTAGCTCCCTGATGTTTTGTGGAGCAGGTTGCACTGATCTTACCCATCTCTTAAGAACATCCCAGACATGCTCAATTGGATTGAGGTTAGGACTTCGAGCTGGCCAATCTAAACGACGGATCCCAACTTCTTGCATGTACGCTTCCACGTCGCTAGAACGGTGCGGGCGAGCATTGTCGTCCATAAAAATGGAATCTTCCCCAAGGGCAGTCAATGTGGGTTGTGCAATGTGTGTGTGAATTAGGACTTCCATTATGTACCGGTGTGCATTTAATGTTCAATTTTCTATGAAAACTAACTCCGTACGCTCCGTCGAATTAATTGCTGCCCAAAACATAACGGAGCCTCCGCCATAAGGAGTGATTTCTTCGAAACACACTTCCGCATAGCGTTCCCGTGGTCTTCGCAGCACTCGCCGGCGTCGGTCCTCTCCACACAAAGAGATTCTAGCTTCATCAGAAAACAATACTTTATTCCAGTCCTCCAGAGTCCATGAAGCACAGTTCCGAGCAAACTGAAGTCGAGCAACACGGTGCTCACGGAGTAATTTAGGGCCCCGAGCTGGGCGGTAACTCCTGATATTGGCAGCCAAAAGCCTCCTCCTGACCGTCCACAAGCTAACTTCTACTCCTCTTACTTCTTCAAGGCTCTTCTTCAGGTCCACACTTGACGCCTTACGATTCCGCAACGCCTGACTCACCAAAAAGCGGTCATCTCTTGGTTCTGTGCATCGTTTTCTTCCCGAACCGGGTCTTCTTTTAACCGAACCGGTCTCTTGATACCGTTGCCAAGTCCTCTGGACAGTTGAACGACTCACATGTAGCCGCTGAGACACGTAAGTTTGCGAAAAACCTTCTTCAAGTAGGGCTATAATTTTACCGGCCCTTATCGCTTTATCACTCATATCAAAAAGTGGTATTTAATGTAAAAAGAAAGATTAAATTGTTTAATTTGCAGAAAATATCCAAAAAGTTTTAAAATATCGTAATCAGTTAAAAATCGTTTCAGCAATTCGCGCCACTAGTAAAGCAATTTTAGAATAATCCACAATAATCATTATTTTTCTTTTATTAATTTCAAATTTTAAATTTATAACGTAAAGAATCATGCCAGGATGCTTCAAATAACATGCCAATACATCGTCAAATTAATAAAACCTATGGGCCAGGCCACAACAGTGCGTTGCGGCGTCGCATCGCAAAAACAACATTGCACAGCTATGCGATGCGATGTCGCAACGCAAAAATTTCATCGGATACGACATCGTACGACAAGACGCTAACCGTCAGTTCAGTTTCTAGTGAGACATGGACCGCACTGCGCGTGTTCTACTTCTGCTTGCGTTAAGGCGTATTAAGAAAAAGAAACAGAAAAGAAAGTACTGGGTGCACCCATTACTGACAATTATGAATAAAGATGGAAACCACTTCAAAAGGAAATATGAGGCGCTAAAAGTGGACGAGGTTAAATTTTTCGATTACTTTAGGATGAGTGTAGTAAGTTTTGAAGAACTTCTTAGTTTGATAAAGCCTCATTTACAAAAGAAATACATATTTAGAAAACCCATCGAACCTCTGGAGATGCTGGGATTAACTGTAAGGTAAGAAAAAAATAAACTATTTTTACTATAATCATACTGTTTAATCATTTTCATAATTTAGTGTTATTCAAGACTCGTATTCCGATTGTGTGTCATTCGTCAAATTTGTTAGTTCCTCATCGAAATGAATTTGTTCTGGCTCATTTACATCATCATTCCTTGGCGTTTGTGGAGACGATTGCATAGGTGCCGGTGATGTTTCGCATCCGCTTTGGAAGGCACTGCGTTGAATGGATGTTTGATAGCCACTCTGCATAGGCATTTGAGCTGATTGGTAGCCACTCTGCATAGACATTTGAGCTGTTTGATAGCCAGTCTGAACAGTTGTTTGAGATGTTTGATAGTTTGCTTGGACGGATGTTTGTGAAGTTTGATAGTGGCTGGGATAGTATGATGGTTGGTGTAAATCACTTAATATCTGTAGGACACGACTTTGGAAAATTATTGTTTGATTATCATTCAATTTTTCCAATGATGGCAAAATTCCTTTAAAAAAAGATAAATGTCTACTTTCAGGTGTTTTTAAAGCAGCTATAATATTCTTCTCAAATTCGTCTTCGTCAATTTTTCTTTTACGCGATGCAGGCTGGTAACGTGGCATGACAGGTTGCTGACTTTGTTGGGTTGAGGTGCTTGGTCTTATTTCTTCATCGTCAAGACTTGATGTTGTTTTATTTTGAGAATTCTTTTTCAGAAATAGGAGCTGGTCGTATAGATGATATTGTTTAATTTTTTTGGCCCCAGCTCCGGATTTACATTGCTCGTTTAATTTTTTTTCGTATTTTGTAAAATTATCCTTGATTCCTCTCCATTTCTTTATGACATCGTTACCTAAAAAAATATGACGAATAATGATTTATTTTGTTTTCTTTCAGGTACCTGGCGACGGGAAATACTTTTAAAGATATGCATTTCACATATTATCGTGGAAAATCTACAATAACAGGAATAATAAAATTTGTTTGTCGTATTGTATGGAACATTCTTAAAAGGTTGGAATTACCAAAAATTACAACAGAGCTGATGGAACAAATTGCTCAAGAGTATGAAAAAAAGACCAACTTTCCTAATTGTATAGGAGCGCTAGATGGAAAACACAACAAAAAGGTCAATTATCTATACCTCCGCCAAAACCGTTACCTGGCTTTCAAAAAGAAATTCCTTTTGTCTTCGTGGCGGATGAAGGATTACCACTGACAAATAATATAATGCGCCCATATTCTGGGAAGTTTTTATCGATAGAAAAACGAGTTTTTAATTATCGTTTGAGCCGAGCCAGACGATATGTTGAGAGCGCTTTTGGCATATTCGCAAATAAATGGCGCATATTTCATCGACCCATTAATGTTTCTTACGATTTCACAATAGACATTATAAAAGCATGCTGTGTATTACACAACTTTGTATTGAATCGAGATGGCGCACAAACGTTTGAAGAAATGATTATTGACGATTCTTTGCAAATTTTACACGAAACAACACATGAAAGTAGAACAGGAGCTAACATAATCAGAAACGAATTTTGTAATTATTTTAATAGTAACATTGGAGGTCTTAGTTGGCAGTTAACAAAAATATAAATGTTTATAAGTACTTACCGAGTTTTGTTTTTTCAACACTATTTAACTCCTCAAAATTTGAATATAAACTTGTACACACTTCCCTCCATGCTTCTGTTTTTAAAAATTTGTCTTTGAATTGTGATATAGTTTTGTCCCAAAGGACGGGACGTTCGTAAATTAAAGATATCAGGTGGTCGACATCGTACTGCGCCATATCGCTTAAAAAACACGTGCAGGTCGTTCAAAGTATGGACACCGACTAAACGGCAAAGCGTTGTCGCATCGCAGATTTGTACGCTGCGGCAGCGCATCGGAAATTTCCACGATGCGTTGTGCGGCGTCGTTGATTTTTGCGATGCGACGCCGCAACGCACTGTTGTGGCCTGGCCCTATTTCTTGTTCTTCTTCATTGAAGTAGAGAAAAAAAATCAAAAGTGCCCGTTTTTTTTGCAAAAGAGTTTATGTGGCTTCTTGATTGATGTCTGGTATGTATTGACTTTTGATTCCACGATGTCATTCGTATTAAACTTATTTGGCCTAGATTTGATACTGCTAATTTAACGATATTTCAACGGTTTTTTGCTTAATCGTCCCGTTCGCGTTGTATTTGTATTATTACTGGTTTTGCTCGTTTGAAAAGTTACTTTTTTCGGAATTTTCTCGCCTTTTTAAATATCGGTTTTATCTATTAACTGTTTATCTACTGTCTGTTTATCTAATTTCTCAGATGGCAACTCATAATCTATCAATTGGTATGCTGGTTTCAAATGATCTATAGACACATTTGCTTGTCTGTCTGGCAATTGTAAACGAAATACTTTATCATTTCTATTTATGACGCGATATGGTCCATCGTAAGGAGGTTGTAATGGTTTCCGTACTGCGTCATTCCTAATAAATACGTAATCACTAGTGTATAAATCTTTGCGTAAAAAAATCTTGTGGGTTGACTTGTTTTCTCTACTGGACGGTTTAAATCCATCTATCAAATCCTTTATTTGTTTACAAAGCTGTTATCATCGTACGACTTCACATTACTACTGTCGTTAAAGTCACCTGGCAACCTAATATTACTACCATACAAATTTTGTGCTGCGGTTACGCCTGTATCAGACCTAATTGTTGTGCGTAACCCTAACATTGCCGTTGCCAATTCATCTATCCAGCATTTGGTATCTAAACGTGCTTTTAAAGTGGCTTTTAAAGATCTATGCCATCGTTCTACTGTTCCATGACTTTGAGGATGATATGGAGTTGTACGCGTTTTCTTAATTCCCATTAACGTCATTAATTCTTTAAACAAATTACTTTCAAACTGTCTTCCCTGATCACTTTTGAGTTTAACTATACACCCATAACGACTAATCCAACCTTCATATAATGTTTTTGCTACTACTTCTGCAGTTATCTCTTTTATCGGAAATGCTTCTGGCCAACGCGTCTATCTATGAATTGTTAAACAATATCTAAATCCTTCAGGTGAAATTGGTAAAGGTCCTACTATATCTATGTGAATATGTTCAAATCGTTTACTACTCTCGAAAGTTCCTAAATCGAAAACAGAATGTTTTTGGATTTTCGCTTTTTGGCATTTTATGCAAGTTTTAGCCCAATTTCCAACATCCTTATTCATGTTAGGCCAAAAATATCTTTCACAAACTAATTTTCTACTTGCCTTAATACCTCGATGGCTCAAATTATGTATTGAATCAAAAGCTAAACGTCGAAACTTTCCAGTCAAGTATGGACGTGCTGAGTCGGTCGAAACTTCGCAAACAACATATTTCTTTGTACCTATTGAATAAGGTTACACGTTAATTACGTAGACTGCGGACGGTGGATCGAAAAAAAAACCAAAGATATTTTAAAACAAATTTAATTTAATTAAAAGACATTACTACAACTAACATGGTGAGACTTATTCGATGTTAGAATAAGGAATGACCGAAAATATACTTAGAAATAAGCTATGGTGAATTTCGCTGCGTCGGCGGCTCATGCCTCGACGGATGTCGAGTTGTCGACGCTGCCGTTTTCGTGCGGCTGGCGTAACCTCGCAGGAATGTGCGAGGCCGGCGATATTCATTACACGTTTCAACACGACGTTGTTATTGTCATTTGCTTCGTGTTGTAATTTTGCTAGCTCGGCGTCCGTTTCCTGCGCAGTTGCAAGCTCTGCGAAATCAAGCATCTTGGGACACGATATTGTTGCTACTCTAGATAAAGTATCTGCTACTATGTTATCGCTCCCGCTAATATGCCTTAATCTGTACTAAATTCGCTAATGAACGTAATTTGCCTAGCTCTTCGTGAGGTTTCCCTATTAGTACCTGTTTTACTAAATGCAAATGATAACGGCTTATGATCTGTAAATAGAACTATCTCTTGACCTTCAACCATATTGCGCATATTAATGAATTATAGCCAAATATATTCCTAATAATTGTCTATCATAAGTGCTGTATTTCGTTTGAGCATCTGTCAACTTTTTTGAATAATGTCCTAAAGGTTTCCACTTGTTATCAACATTTTGCTGTAATACGGCACCTATACAAGTGTCTAACGCATCGGTCATCAATGCCAAAGGGGTATCTGACATTGGATACGATAATAAGACTGCATTCTTTAGGTCTTCTTTACATTGCTCAAAATTTCGTTCGGCTAACTCTGTCCAGTTAATTTTAGTTTTATCTTTACGTTTCGTATTCCCTAGGTACTTATTTAACTCTGTCTGGTGATCGGCTGAGGGAAGTATGTTGCTCTATAAAAATTCAACATTCCCAAAAATCGTCCTAAGTTCTTCAATAGTTTCCGGTTTGGGAAAATTTACAATGGCGTTAATCTTATCTTCTAGCGGTCTAATTCCTTCTACGGATATGTATCCTCAAATATTTATTTTTTCTTTGTCAAAACTACATTTAGAGAAATTAATAGTTATACCGAATTCATTAAATCTTTCAAAACCTTTTTTTTAAGTGCATTTTATGCTTTGTCTCATTTTCTGATGCGATACATCATCAACATAATTAAATAAAAAATCTTAACCTTGTAAAATAGTATGATGCATGAAAAGTTTGCGCTGCATTACGTTATCCAAAAGGCATGCGCATAAATTCAAATAAACCAAAAGGGGTTATAACGGCTGTTTTTTCTATGTAATTTTCCGCGACAGGTATACTAGGCCTAGAACCACGAATAAACGCTTTTTCTTTTTTTTTTTTTTATATGCTCGGTTAATGTCTAACACTGCTGGGATCGCAAGCGCCCTGCAGTGAGACTGCAGGAACATCTCCATGAACTGGACAGACTTCAAGGAGGAGTATTCCTGTTGTTTTGTTTTCCTCATCTGTGACTGCCAAAACTCCACGTACTGATGGTGGTTAATGGTTTTTGCACATCACTTTGATTGTCTCATCGGTTACTTTTCCTCTGGCCAGGTCCCGCATTTTGCGTAGGAGGTGCGATGGCTGTAGATCGCCTAGCTCCATTTCACCAATCAGCTTTTTAATTAACTTTTGCTTCAAGGCCTCATATTTCTTTTCCTGTGGCGGGTCTAATAGGATATCCGCGACTTGTTCCATGACTTCGAGGTTTAATTTCGACAAAATTATCCCATACTTAAAATCGTCGGAAATCTTCCGGCAATTGATTATCGCCTCTGCCTTGGTGAACCACAATTCTGGTACTCTCGGCCAAAAATCTTCTAATTTGTCGGTGATAGAGACCGGTGAAAGGGAATATTCGTCGGCTGCTATTTTGTCTTTCATGATGCTAACTACTCACGCAGATTATTTTTTTTAAAGAGATTCCGCACAAGAGACGCTGATGTTGAGTGAGTTGCCCGTTCTAGATCACGTACACATTATCTTTAAAAATCAACGATGGTAAAGTCACGTTACTAGTTTTTAAATCACGACACCACTTTTAAATCACGTCGGGTGCTATTTTCATCACGTCGGGGTCACCAATTTTGTGTGCGTGTATATAAAAGGTCTTTGGGTTGTGTGCGTACGGAGAGAAAATGAAATACTGCCGAACTCTATAATTACTTTACTTATTAAACTTGTTATGAAATGCCTATTACAAAGGAGTAGCTAATCAGGTTGGGAGCACGTCTATAGTTTACGGTGGTTACGGGCGAACTATTCACAGAGTACATTATACTTATAGGGCATAGAGATCCGACTCCACGGGTTTTTCAAGCAATGGGCACCAGCGACATCTAGTTTTCTAAGATGAAAACTTTTTCTTTGTGTATATACAGCGTGTAACAGAAAGGGTATAATCATAAGGAATACGGTGGTACGGATCATCAAACTAAACAACTTTCTCTATGGGACCACCATCGAAATCGTAAAAAAATAATCAGCTGTCCCATACATTTGGGTCGAGTAGGTATAGAAATTTTGTATAGGACAGCTGATAATTTTTGTCCCATAGAGAAAGTTGTTCAGTTTGATGGTCCGTACCACAGTATTCCATATGATTATACCCTTTCTGTTACACTCTGTATATATAACCTTGAATCTATAGCGCCTCTATTACAGGTACTTAATAAATTTAAAGTTTGCTCATTCTTTTTTTAATATTTCTAATTAATGTATGGATCAAAATAAAATGCTTTTAAAGTTATCGTAATCCATACACTAATTTCAAAAATAAAACAACATAAACTCTGTTAACTATATTTATTTCGTCAACTATGACTAGTATGAGGCCTTTTTAAATGTTTTTTATAGTAATTTTTAGCCATTACTTGGTATTTATCAGTGTCGCTGATAGTTTCTTGCTTTCCAGTAAGAATTTTATTTATAGTTTTGCAGTAATTAAATACAAAAAATCTTATTGCTAAATTTATAATAAACTCTTGCAATTTTTCCTTATGTATATCACATTCTATAAAATTAAAATCTGCTGAAATATATATTAAAGTTTTTATATACTCTCCAATATTGTTTATTTCTAAATTTTCTTTTAACTCATCTGTAATGGTGTCCTGGAAAGTAGAAACAAGAGCAATCACCGACTTAGTAGGACTGCAAAGCCAACGTTTATTCGAGTATTCTATATCGTATGTACTCTAACTCGTTTTTATTTATTAAGTTTTCATTGCATTTGGAGCAATTTTTATATATTTTTTAGTTTTTTTTTTACTAATATCCACTCACATATTGTAATGGAGCCATAATTTTAGGATCGGCTTTTTCCTCCAAAGGCAGCACATTCGTCTGTAATATTTTATTTAAATCTATATTTTGTGTCACGGCTTTGGTGTCCTTATTTGTAACCAGAGTAACTAAGGCCTTACCATAATCTTTTTGGCAATTAGTACCCGGGGCATGAATGCTGGAGAGGTCATTTACTAACAACGCTGCATTGGCAGATTGAAATCCATCTGGAGTTGGATTGTCGTTGCGGCACCCGTGGCTTCTTATTGCGCCAAAAAAGTTTTCTAGTGGATCTTTATTCAGGTGCCGCATCCAAACTGACGTAACATTGTAATTTTTCTCTAATTTTTTTACAAGTATTTGTATACCTTCTAGCGTCCACACCCAATTATTTACAGTCGGTACATTTTCCGAAGATTTGCCCTTATAAAATGTCATAGTTTTTAATATTTTTTTGAATTCCATCCATTTTTTGTGGTGAGCAGAAGTAGGTTTCACCGGTTGAAGCAGTGGCTTTGAAAATTTATTTTTGTTTCCATGACTGCCGTTGACGGAGTCAAACAACTCGTCAAAAAACAGAAGCAAATCTGCCGTATCTTTGCATTCTTCTGGCAAAATTCCTTTATCTGAAAAGAGATAAAAAAATAATAATCTTATTCCTTCTTATCTCAGGACGATTTTGCCTCTGCCTGTAGCTTCACATGTGAATCCCACGGGAACGCAGTACATACACATACAAAGTGAACCAGGAAACTTTAGGCACATTATCTCCCTGTAATTGGATATTTTAAAATTTAGAGAAATATTAAAAATTATATGTACAAACCCATATTTCCTCCCATATTTGTGGCCACTGTTTGACTAAATACCTGAGCTGCATACTTCACTTTCATTTTGCTAATTTTTTTCCTATCAATATGGTTTTCTGTTATTTTAGGTACAAGTCCCTTATATCTGTATCTGTATCGGTACCTTTATAGGCTGGATTCTCCTTCATTAAGCGTTCTAAGTGATGCCACTTTGCGGTTTTACTCTCACCATTTATTTCAAATTTTATTTTTTTTGTTAATAAGTCGTTGCAACAAACGTGGCGGATCATAAAGTGGGATTATTTCTTGTTCATTTATTTGAAATGTATTATAATTATCCTTAGGGATTTACCCTCTTTGTAGAAATTTTCTTTTTCTTTCGTCTGTTAAAATTTTGATGGCACTTCTGTTGTTGGCCCCCTGATCACAAACAGTAGCCAACACAACTACTTCTTTTATTACAACTTGAATTTGTTTTGCCAGTTCTGGACCTTTAGTTGTTCCTGATGAAAATGTATAAACAACTGGCTGCTTATAATTTCTAATAAGGCCACGTACCATAAAAACTTGTACATGATCCGCAAAAATTGGGTGCGTTTCTTCTCCATCCGTTACAAAGCCCGTTACAGTATCTTTTCTGGTGTTAAAAGTGAGACTGGGTTTTAGAGACATTTCATCAAATAACAATACACATAATTGGTCTTCGGTTGACATTTTATCAGTTCTTGCCTTTAATTGGGCAAACACGTTTTTATTTATACCTGGACCAATATTTGCTTGGTTCAAAAGGTTTGTGGAGAAGGCAGTATAAATATTTTTCTCAGAAATCTGTATGCCTTTGGGCTTTGTTTAAATATGGACAAAGACACAATTTTTTCTGAAAATCTTCGCCCTTTCTCTTTCTTCTTGTTCTTCCTGAACTGCATTAATGTTATTAACCTTCCTGTGCTTGGCATATTTTCTAATGCTTCTATAAATTTATTGTTGGTAAAAAGTTTCTTAGCACTTTTTAATTGTGATGCTTGTTTTTTAGATTTGTTTCTGTATTTTGATAGTTTCATCTTTACATCAATTAATTTCTTATACAGTTCATGTTCAGTTTTCGTCATCTTTGATTTAAAAAATGTCGTCCTTTTCAAAGCTTGGCCTGCTGAAAATTTAATAAAAATAGTTTTATCTTTGATGTGTAAAACAATGTTGCAATGTCTATGAAAACATAAAATATATTTAAAGGCTATCCAGTCCTCTTTTAGTGGACTTTGGACACCTTAGTGGGAAATGACGATACTTAAGACGGCGATCATAGCAGTGGCGTCAATGCCCACTTTGATCTGTAAATAGTGTACAGTTTGAAAGAATAGATCTCTGCTGGCTTTGCATACAACATAAAACCCATGCCCGCCTTATGATCACCATAGTGCATAAAAGTAAATAAAAAATAATAATGTACTTACTTTTCTGCATGATTTGAATAGTATCCTGACACACTTCAGAACTTATTTTGTTCGCTGTGATAGTAGATTCTTTCCCTTTTTTTCTTTCTATTGTTGGAGCAGGAATAGAAATAATATCTTGTTCAGGACCAAGTAGTTGACATGCTGAAAATTTAAGGATTTTTATATTATTGGCACAAATAATTTAGTTTAGTGACATTGCAGTCAAGTGTTTATTTATGACATCATCTGCATAGCCTTTTCCCAACTATGTTGGGGTTGGCTTCCATTAAGTGCAAGCTACACAAGTGTTTAAGACAATGACATGATAATAATAATAATAAGCTGGCAACACTAAATGTCAACAGACGTCTTGGAATTTCATTCTACAGTTTTCATCAATAAATATTTTTTTTTAAACAGTCTGGCACCTAATCTCCCGTTTTAAATATCATAATTTTTCCATTAACAAGTTTCCGTAATAAGTAAAATGAAGCCATTTCATAACAATAAATTCAAAAGAAAAAACTATGATCACGAATGACGTATGTCACAAAATCGGACAATGAAAATTAAAAAATCAAATCCGCTGCTCTACGTGAACGCCTATCGCCTCCGGACCCGTCGCTCAGCTCCTCCTCGCCGCCGCCGGAACCCAGCCTCATCGTGAGCGCTGTGACACCGGCCGTGGCAGTTGCGTCGAGTTCGAGCGACGAGTATTTCTCTCCGCCCACGACGCCACCACCAGTTCGTCGACGGGGAGGACGCCGGCCGCCGGACGGTTTAGGACCTCGAGGCCCACCGGCCTCTGATAGGGTCCCAGCTCCCGGCGGGAGTGTGCAGCGCATGCGATGGACACAATCCATCAATGAAAACGTCATGCGCTCATACTATGGGGCTACAGAGGGAGGAAACAACCTGACCGCGTACCGTGTTCGGATGCTCTCTCTGTTTCAGGTGCTTAAGCCAGCTGTCAACGTGTCGGCGCAACGACTGTCGGATCAGGTGCGAGTCATCCAGCGTAATCGTATGTTGGATGACACCGTACTTGATCGCTTGCGGACTGAAATCCAGAGTAGCTATGTCATTGCTACGCCGTCGCAGGCTGTGGTACCACCACAGTTTACCACACTACTAGATCGCGATAACGACGTGAGTAATGACATGGTTACTAATGTAAGTACCCAGTGCAGTGAGGAAATGAGGAGTGCTTTGGAGGGTGCGAGTCTAGAATATCGGTTCATGCAATCCGACCTTAGGCCACGCATACCTCGTTTGCCCATGCATAACAAAAATAGGGTGCTGGTGGCTGATCTGGATTCGCAGTTGTCAAACTATTTTGACAACTGCGAAGACCTCACCGATGCTCATTCAATCCTGTATTGTGCGGCTGTTGCGGCATGTCGTTTAGCTCATGTCAAATTTCCGTATGACAGAGCTACACGACCGAAACCAACCGTACCAGCTTGGCAGTACAGGATTGAACGACGTATTGGTGGGGCCAGAGCGCTTATCGGCAAACTAATCTGCTTCAGGGAGGGCAACACTCGCCCTCGAGTGATGCGCTTTGTGAGGCGGGCATTTGCGGGGACTGATATCAGTCCTCGAGATTACATGTCCCGTGTCACAGAGCGCATCGACTTCCTGAAGCAGAAAGTGTATGCATGGGCAAACCGTATTCGTAGGTATAAGCGACGGGTGGAACGATACACTCAGAATCGCACATTCCAAAGCGATGAAAGGTGGGTTTATAGGGCTTGAAAGCGACCGGACCATGGTGTGTCTGACACGTGCTTACCGGATGATGACGCCATGTGTTCTTTCTGGCGCAGCATCTGGTCGGTGCCTGTCAGTCATACCGAGGGCGAATGGACTGGGGAGGTCGAGCGAGCGTGCGATCCAATACCAGAAATGGGGGCGATCACAATCAGCCCCCAAGATGTAGCTCGTGCAGTCCGTCCTTTACCTAATTGGAAATCTCCAGGACCGGACGGACTGCATAACTTTTGGATTAAGTGGATCCAAAGATCACACGTTCGCTTGGCGGCCCTTTTCCAATCAGCCTTAGAGTCAGGGTCGCTCCCCGAGTTCCTGACAACTGGAATAACCCACCTGCTCCATAAATCGGGTAGTACTGCGGAACCCAAAAATTATAGACCTATTACGTGTCTTCCAGTGTTGCCAGATCCAATTTGTAAAAATCCGTAGGGCTACTCTAAAAAATCCGTAGAAGTCCGTAAATTGCCTCTACAAAAATCCGTAGATCTACGGACATTTTTTAAAGCTAAACCTGACTATTTATAGATGGACTGACCTTAAACCAAATTCCTTGCCGGTAAAGAAATTGAAAAAATTTGCGGGAAAATCGAAAAGACAAAGGAAAAGACGAGAGTAGTTTATTTTTTTTATTAATCAACTAGCTGACCCGCGCAACTTCGTCTGAGTCACTTAGGAGAGAGAGAGGATTAGAGAGAGTGTGAGTCAACCTTAAAAGATAGCGGACTTTTTTAAGAACATTTTAAGAGGAACAATCTCGTCATACATGCATAATTGTTGAGTAACTTTAACCGCAGCGGACACAATGGAAACTCAAAAGCAATATTTTTTCCCTGAATTTGCAACATTTTTCATTGATGCTCCGCTCCTATTGATTGTAGCGTGATGTTATACTATAACGTATTCGCTACCATATATTTTTTTTAAAGACGGTCACTCGATTTAAAAGTTATCTTGTGAGCACATTTTAAGTCATTAGAACCATTTTGGTTTAATAGATGTCGCTGCATGTATCTTACATTTGATAAGTTCTTCAAGTTCTTCATTCAACCATACCAACGATCCAACGAATCACGACGAATCGTTCATTCCGTTTTACGTTAGTCGTTAGTAAAGTAAATAGTCTTCTTTAAAACAAAGAACGACTACCTTGTTTTTGGAGCTACGTTTCATTTTACGCAAAATTTTATTTCATTTGAATATGTATACTATTGTTTGGATGGGGTGGATGAAATCGAACAAAAATCCGTAGATTTGCGACTAAAATCCGTATGTCCGTAGACAAGACCTAAAGTCCGTAGATCTACGGACAAATCCGTAGGTCTGGCAACGCTGGTGTCTTCCGACGGTCTATAAAGTTCTTACCTCCATTTTGAGAGCTAAAATCACTAAACATATTGACGAAAATTCTGTTATGTCCGCTTCTCAAAATGGATGTAGGAACGGGTCTCGTGGTGCTAAGGAGCTACTCCTCATTGATATGGCCATTAGCCAACAGGTTCGCCGTTCCCGAAGGGATCTGTCGACATGTTGGATAGATTATAAGAAGGCCTATGACTCTGTGCCACATACATGGCTCATGAGGGTGCTAGAGTTGTATAAAGTTGATGCAACTCTGCGCACCTTCCTGATGTCATGTAAGGGGCAATGGAGGACAGTCCTTTGCTATCCAGGATGTCAGGCTCAGCAAATCCAGAGTAATAGCGAACCGATAAGGATAGAGCGAGGAATATTTCAGGGTGATAGTTTGAGTCCACTTTGGTTCTGCTTAGCCTTGAATCCTCTTAGCACGCTGCTGGAGGATTCAGGTCTAGCCTATCGGTTGAAGAGAGGTGGTCAAGTTATATCTCACCTCCTTTACATGGATCATCTGAAACTCTTTGCCCCCAACGATTTGCATCTGATGGAGCTACTGCAGGTAACTCAAACTTTCAGTAGTGCCCTCAGGATGGAATTTGGTGTGGACAAATGTGCGGTCATGCATGTAAAGCGAGGGGAGATTGTGGAATCTGTGGGAACCCAGCTCTCGGATTCCATAAATCTTAGATCCCTCTCAGCAACCGAAACCTATAAGTATTTGGGTATGTCGGAAGCGCTAGGCATCAATGTTGCTGACATGAAGCAATCGCTGAAGGCGCGCTTCTTTGGCCGCCTGAAAAAAGTATTTAATAGTCTTTTATCAGGCGGAAATAAGGTGCGTGCCTTCAACGGTTGGGTCATGCCGGTTTTGATGTACTCTTTTGGCATACTCAAATGGTCTCAAACAGAACTAGACGCTCTGGATAGGAAGGTCCGCACATTGTTGACGACATATCGGATGCATCACCCACGTTCTTCGGTTATGAGACAGTATATCCCGCGGAGGTGTGGGGGTCGAGGCTTTTTAAACGCTAAGACTCTCCACAATCGCGAGATATGCAGTCTCAGGGAATATTTCCTAGAAGCCGACATGGGGATGCATCGAGATGTGGACGCAGTGGACAAGGGCCTCACCCCGCTCTCCTTGGCTAAAGAGAACTGGCGCAAACCTGTAGTACTTGACACAAACGACCGCAGGGAGGTATGGCAGAGTAAGGAGCTTTTTTTTTTATTTTTTTATTTTTTTTACCGATGGGAAATCATCAAATAACCCCTCCCGCTCTGGGCTGAGCAGGAGGGAGTGTCAGACTTCTACTGACTAAAACCCATCCATGTTCCTTCCTTTGCCCTTTATGTTCCAGGGCCGCGGTATCTCTTTCGAACAGTCCCGCAACCCTGGCAGGCGTCGGCCCTTACGGACCCCTTCCTGTTTGCTGACTCTCTTTGAGGCGCGCGTGGAACACGAACGCGCCGTCGACACGGCCTGTCGTCATAAGACGGACGGACGGCGAGCTAGCCCATAGCTCACCGTCCACAGGCCCGCGTCTACGGTTGCCGGGAGCCACCACGTGGCCCCCGACGCCCGGTGCGTCTCCCGCGGCGGCTGGGACGTGAGGTTCTCTCCCTCTCACGTCCCGCCACCTCCTTCGCTAGCATGACTGCTTCGCAGAAGGAGGTGACGGCGTCCCATTCCGTCTCGCTCCGGACCATGGATTGAACCGGAGGTCTACTCTCTAAGTCCGTCAACGAAAATACGGGCCCGTCCGAACGTAGTCCGTAAATACGGAATAAACCCTACTCCCCATTGATTACGCATTCACGAGTTTCGAACGGAGTCATAGACAATATTCGTGAACGAATGATGCACGGCGATAGAGTTGCGCTATTTTACCGGTCGATTACCGGTTTATTTACTCCGTGGTTTTCAAGTTTTTATACAAAAATCATTATTGTTATTGTAAAAAAAATACCACATTTTTAACAATATACTTTTTATCATGCCTTATTAATATAGAATTGAACTATTTTTGCCATTTTTGTCCGAATTGTGGCTTTATCTTGTTAATTCCTTCGCCTTTCTTTCTTTTGACATCAATAATATCAAATGAAATGTCAGTTTGTTATTTACATTAAACATACATAATTCTCATTATCAATACAACGCGGGATTCTTCCGTAATAAATTGTAATAGTAAAATACCCTCAACCACTCCAGCAGCAACTCATGCGCTCAAATAGAGGCACTCTTCAGTTTTATGAGTGAAAACAACGGCTTGCAAAACATCAGTGGCATTCGAAGTAAGTTCAAAGCTCGTTGCCACCGGTAACAAGCCGAGGACAGGCTGATGAAGAAGACTGAAGTGTGGAAAGGAAGAAGAGGAAGCCTGCTAGCGATCAGTCCGGTACCACATTGACAGATCCGAACATGTTGCTGCGCCCCGCTATTCCATGTTCCATCGACGCAGCTGTACGCGTACCGTCTACATCACACCACGACGCCAGAGGTGGTCGAAATATAAGGAGCAAGACCAAGTTCACCCTGAGAGTGGAGTCGCTCCACAAGATTACCTTCAAGTCTTTTATGGTGCGGTTTCCAACACACATCTCTCGACTTCTATGAAGGAATTTTGGCCGCAGGGTGTCGTGTATCAGTGTTTTCGCGGAAGTCTATATGACACCTCGACTCAGTGCAATATGTGGCCGACCAAACATAGTTATTAACATAGTTAACCCTGTCGCTCATCATCATCTCTCCTCCTTCGTTTCCCTCCTCACTCCTCAAGTCTGTATGATGGTTCCTTTACTGTTCGAGCTGTGCGCCTTTGGAATTCGCTTCCACACTCCTTGCGGGATAGCCCTTCGTTAGATGTGTTCAAGAAAAGAATAAAGGAACATTTCCTGTCAACAGGATAATAGTATATATATAGTAGTTTGTGTATCTATCTATATATATATATATGTATTACGTTTATTATATTTTATGTATTAGTTTAGTAAAAATAAGTAAATTTAAGTTTTAAAATGTTCGTTTGTGCACCACATAGGTTTATCCTCATTCGCAAATCTCACAATCAAACATAAGGTTTGCTGAAAGAAAACCCAATTCTGGGTTAAGCTCGCCGTTGTACATAAGTTATATATTGTAATTTTGTGTGTCCTACTTTTATATTTTGTGTGCAATAAAAAATAAGAATTAAGAAGAAATCATAGTTTTTTTGTAAATGTGTTTGATATTATGTATTATAATAGCTTAATATTGTACTTAAAAGATTATTTTGTGTATTGTATCAATGAGTCTTCGATGCCTGAAAATAAAAGTGATTGATCGATTGAAACTAAGTTCTTAGCAACAATTTATGACTGCAATAGATAAATAAAAGGGAATATGTTCTATTAGTGTATTGTTGATTGTATTTTTATTCTTTAATATTAATTTAAAATATTAAATTGATTGGTGCCAAATAAAAAAAACATTCTTTTATAAACATTATCTTTACTTTTATCACAATCTTCCTGTAAGCAAAATAAACAGTTTGTAAAATGTTTATTTTGACGTCACTGCTAAGGCTCACTGCACCTGTGTAGCTCCCCCGGGCTTGCTGCTCTCAACAATTGAGAGCAGCAAGGATCTTCAAGTAAACAAAAACAAATTGGTAACACAACGCAATAATTTGCAGAATCTTCAATATCGTTAGCAGTATTATATATTATGATGCTCTGTGTCTTAGTCCTTAATTCTTGGATCAAACCATTGTCCACTTTCATTCTGGGACCAACACGATTTCGTCGCTTGTAAATAGATCCTCACAAAAATCTTCAAATGATTCCCGTGTGAGCCCTTTCAACTCCACATAGGGAATAGGTACTCGCCAACCGAAAGTTTTGGCGCAAATAGAATCGGTGTCACCTCCGCTCTTCTTGTAGAGCTTCTTCGAGCATGAAAAAAGCAGCCATTGTAGAGATTTTCTAAAAAAAACGTATTATTCGTAGACTGCACGATAACTATTTTGTTATCGTTTCAAATGACATAACAATCCGTCCTAAAAAGTGTCAAACTCCTCTTTACGGACGGGCAAAAACACATCGGGAGTAGGAACAACTGTCAAATTGAGTTGTAATTCATTCTTAGTTCGGGCCTCGAACGAATCGTATGTCCGTAGGTGCTAGGGAGTAGGAAACGCCCGTATCTTCGGCCGAAATTACGGGTTTCGTGCTTAGAGAGTAGACCCCCAGGGCCGGACGCGAGAGGTCGCCGCCGCCGATCGCCGCTACGAGGACACGGCGTTGCTCCGCCCAAGCGGAGCAGACCTGCACAGTGTGCTCCACCGTGTCCTCCGGTCGATCCTCGCAGTGGTGACACCCGGGCGTTTCCTCCCGCCCGATTTGGTGCAGGAACCTCCCGAAACAAGAGTAAGGAGCTTCACGGACGCTTTTTCCAGGCCCTACATCGGCCCGATGTAGACCTATCAGCGTCCGTAGCCTGGCTACGTTCCGGGGACCTCTTCGGAGAAACCGAAGGTTTTGTCTGTGCAATTATGGATGAAGTTATGATGACGAATAACTACCGGAGATTTATTGTGAAGGACGGCACGGTTGACATATGCCGGGCATGCCACCGTCCAGGCGAATCAATCCGTCACATTATGTCCGGGTGTTCTCGTCTAGCTAACGGAGAGTATTTGCATAGACACAACCTTGTAGCCAGGATTATCCATCAGCAACTCGCTCTTAAATACAGCCTTGTTGAATCGGAAGTGCCGTACTATAGGTATGTGCCCGACCCAGTTCTCGAAAAAGGCAGTATCACATTGTACTGGGATCGATCCATCATCAGTGACAGGACTATTCTAGCCAATAAGCCTGATATAGTGGTGGTGGATCGATCAGAACGGCGCGCAATGATTGTTGACATAACGGTCCCGCATGATGGGAACCTCGTGAAAGCCGAGAAAGATAAGCAAATCAAGTATCTTGACTTGGCTCGCGAGGTTGTCGACATGTGGGATGTGGACTCAGCGATCATTGTGCCGATAGTCGTATCAGCCCATGGCTTAATTGCCAAGAGCCTCGATGAATACCTGAGGAGGCTCTCGTTAGGCAGCTGGATCAAGGGCTTGATTCAGAAAGCGGTACTCCTGGACACGGCTCGTATTGTTAGGAGGTTCCTCTCTCTGGAGCCCTGACCGCCGGTAGCTTGGACCCTGTTCCTGATACCGGTGGGTTACTATTTTCTATATTTTTAAATGTTTTTTATAATATACACTATTAAAAAATTTCAGAGAATTTTACATAATTTTAGGGCAACTTTCGTTGCCCTAACGTTTCTGTATTTTTACATAATTATGCAATTTTACAAGGCGTATGTAATTTTACATATCGACCTGATTTCATTATTATGTAATTTTACATATATGTAATTTTACATCATCAAACAAATTGACGGTTATGTAAAATTACATTTATGTAATTTTACAGAATCATAGAACCAGAATATTTATGTAAAATCCCACTTATGTAATTTTACATAATCTGTAAAATCCCACTTCTGTAAAATCTCACTTATGTAATTTTACATATCCGTAAAATTTCACTTATGTATTTTTACTTTTTTTCGGTAATATTACAGAGTAATTATGTGTTTTGTTACAAATTTCGTATGTAAAAATACATAAAGTTTGTTTATTATTTATGATATTTTATGTATATAGACTCAGGATGGCCTATATCAGAATCTTCCATGTTTCACGTGGATCAGAAACTCGAACAAAGTCACAAATTGATTCTCCAATGATTTATTTCTCCTTAACTTCACAGATTAACAAAATATAACGCTAACACTCTTTAATTAGGCACAGATAACGATACTAAATTAAATCAACTTAGAAACTGTTAAAGATGGCGTCGGAAGTAAGCGATTCGTCGAGCGCGTGGTGCGTTGGCGGTTCTCGATTCCGAAGTGAATAAGATGGCCGTCCCGCTCCCACCGGTGTGACGTTCCGCAAGAATGGCAGCTGACAGACAGCTGACATATGTCATGCTGCCATTCTGTTCCGACGTCGTTGACAGCAAACGTCAAATGTCATGTGTCGCGCCGTCACGGCCGGACTGACATTCGACCGTCCTCGGGCGTAGAGCTAACGTTGTCCTTAAACTGGCAATTTTATTATTTCATGGTTAGCTGCTCGTCCAGCCTGACAAGCAACACAGCACTAATTCTAACAAATTTCAGAAGCAACATTATGAAACCATGTATCCCTTCGACCATTATGAATAATGGACCGGATGACATCTCACAAGCTGGACAACACAATCCGGACCGGACAAGTGTGTCCTTTCGACCAGCTTCAATGCATGGACTGGACGACACTGTCCCTTCGACCGGTTCAGACAGGGTCTAGACAAGTGTGTCCCTTCGACCAGCCCCAATGGCATGGACCGGACGGCACCGTCTTTGCGACCAGTTATAACACAGCATTTTAAATACAAAGGAACAGAAATGTGGCATACCTATAAGTTACGGACAATCTTGCTCATTTTGAATTTCGACTTCATCTAGTGCGCCGGGATCAGAGTACACACTGAGTGTATCTGACCCGGCAGTAAGGGTAACTGAATTTGCCGAGACAGTGTCCGAGTCTGTGTTCGACCTTTCATCTCTAATATTTAGGTCATCGCCTCCCTGAATTGGGCTTTGTGGTAGCATGACATCACTACTGGATTCTAATTGCTCCGCATCTTCCGGCGCCGTCTCGGCCTCCTCATCGTTCAACAAACAGGTAGTGACTTCAAGCAACCCAGCGTGTCCCTGAGGCACTGCGCGCAAACTCTCTTGTGCGTATTTATAAGTGCGGTGTGAACCACTTACACTTTTTAGCTCGTACCGATCATTTTCTAACACGGAGGTAATAACGAACGGTCCCCTAAACTTTCTATCTAGTTTAGTTTGATTTCGTTCACTGTTCTTGATAAAAACAAAATCATTTAATGGTAGCACGGCCCCGGTTAAACCTTAGAGTATACGCCGCGGCTGCCTTTTGAATATTTTCCGATGCATTTTCTCGAATGGACTCTAAATCTAAACGGTTATTTCGCTCATCAGAATGTGAAGATATCTGGGACATACCTAATGATTCCGCACGTATCCCGAACATCAGTTCCGTAGGTGAGTACTTAGTAACAGCCGACTTTGTACTGTTGAGCGCTAGTTGTATATTGCCTAACTCATCGCGCCATGTCTTATTGGGGTCGTTTTCGACTATTGTGAGCAGACTTTTTAGTGTTCGCATAACTCGCTCAACTTGTCCGTTAGCCCTGCTGGAGCCGGTTGCAATGAAATGCAGATCAATTTTATAATTTTTGCAAAAGTTTCTAAATTCACTACTCACATAGCATCGGCCCTGATCAGCAATTACGCGTGCAGGAGCCCCAAAAAGACAAACAGCCTTTTCGAGAGCTCGCACCGCGCTACTTGCATCTAGTGATATTGTGTGTTCTAGCAGGACATACTTAGTAAACGCGTCTATTATGACTGAACAATACTCTTTCCGGTCGCTCTTACCACTAAGCTTCCCGGTAAAGTCTATGTGGATTGTGTGCCATGGCACAGATAGTTTTGGGATCGAATGTAACTGAATGGGTTGAGCGCCTGATGGTCCCTTCGATGCTTTGCAAACTATGCAGGAGTCAATAAACTTACGAACGCACTTTGACATTTGCGGGAACCAGTATTGTTCGTAGAGTTTATCTAGTGTCTTATCACTACCAAGGTGTTGAATTTCGTTATGGACGTGGTTGATAAGAGTCCAAATCAGAGAGCGTGGAACGACCGGTAACCAAGAAATTGTTTTGTTGCGCCCAACCTTTCTATACAGGATACCATCCCTAACATCGTAAGTATGTGCTACTGTTTCCGGGAAATCACCGTTGTTATGCTTACTAATCAAGTCTTGGATTTCGCTATCGCGTTTTTGTTCAACTGAGAGCCATCCTTGATGTAACTCAACAAACTGGACACTTTTAGTAGTAGGGGTTTGAGACGAAGACGCGCCAGCATCTGACTGAAGGTTACGGGAAAAGAAGTCTGCATGTTCCATACTACGGCCTTCACGATATAGTATCTCAAAGTCGTAGGCTTGTAGGAAAGCCCACCAACGATGCACGCGAGGCGTCAGATCAACCTTAGATTTTGATGCTTTGAGCGAATTGCAATCAGTGTAAACTACAAAATGTCGGCCGTACAAATAATGCCGAAAATGTTCTACCGCTCGTACGACAGCCAAGGTCTCTAATTCGTACGAGTGGTAGCGAGATTCTACCTCAGATGTACGCCGGCTGAAGTACTCCACAACATGGGGTAAGTTATTCGCTCTTTGTATAAGGATCGCACCACAACCTTCGGCACTCGCGTCTGTGTGCAACTCGACTGGCAATTCAGGATTAAAAATCGTTAAAACTGGTTCTGAAGTTAGTATTTTAACCACATTTCTACGGATATTTTCATGTTTGTCGGTCCAATTAATGGGGCCTTTTAGTTTAGTTAATGGGTATAACGGTCCAACAACATTTGTAAACCCAGGTATAAATTTCCTAAAATATGACGCGAGTCCGAGAAACTGGCGAACCTGCGTAGCTGTATGTGGTGATGGTGCTTCGACTAATGCTTGAATTTTGCGAGAATTGGGTCTAATTTCCCCAGACTGTAAGGAATAACCTAGATAGTCTACTTTTTGTTTCATGAATTTGCACTTCCGAAGGTTAAATGAAAAACCTGCCGCAGTTAAGGCTTGTAAGGCCTCATCTAGGCGGTCCAAACCCTGCGAAATATTGGAAGAATAACAAAGTACATCGTCCATATAGATGAGAGGCCTGTCATTAAGGTGTTGTAGTGCTTTTGTGATACAACGCTGGTACACAGAAGGTGCGTTGCGTAAACCGAAAGGCATCGCGAGGTACTCATATTGGCCCTCCCGAGTGACGAATGCAGTCATCTCAATTGAATCGGGGTGAATTAAAATTTGGTGAAATCCGCTAGCCATATCTAATGAGAAGTAGTTGGCTCCACTGAGCTGGTCTATCTGTTCCTCGATGCGAGGCAAGGGATAGTGTTCCGGCTGTGTGTTGGAATTCAGTTCCCGATAATCAACGCACATTCTGTCGGTATTATCCTTTTTCTTTACGAGGAGTATCGGACTTGCAAAGGGAGAGGAACTCTCACGAATTATACCGGCATCTAACAATAGTTGTATTTTTTCTCGGACTATTTGCTTCTCTATAGGTGCTAGTCGATAGGGAGACCTTCGAACTATTTTATGAGAATCTATCAATTTAATGCTCAACTGCCCTGTAGTAACGCGCCTAGTAGGTATACCGTCTATAAAATAGTCTGAATATTTACTAATTATTTTTGACAGCAGCATTTTATCTTCACCTTCTAAGTCAGTATCTATTGAAGAAATATCAAAATCTGCCGATTTAGTTTCACAAAAATTAGTATGATCTTTGGTCTTAAATAGGACTTTGTCATTATCAATCGTCACAGAATAGCCTTTATCTAAGATATCCCTGCCTACAATAATCGGCACAGACATTACCGTATCAGGAACGATGTGAAACATAAGGTCTACTGAGGCATTTCCAATTTTTACGGTACTTAAAATTTGGTAAGTGGACTGTACGTCATCACCTCCGATACCAGAAAGATGAACTAGATTATTGCGCACAGTACCCGGAAACCGACAGCGAATACTTTCAGATAAAAGCGAGCAAGATGATCCGCTATCAAATAAAAATGGAAATCTCTCACCAGCTGATGTCTCTAACGTAGACCTGGAAAGTTGGTGGTCGCAAAGGTTGACTTCCTTCCTTTCAGACTTTCCTCCATTCTTCTTTTCTGGACAAGTCGTAGACGCGTGACCAGGTTTGCCACACGTGTAGCAGGTTATAGACGGCTTGTCTTGATTATTTGTAGAACTGGATGCTTCATGAGACTTCAATGATTTGGAGTCATCCTTCCGCTTCTTGCATTCAAACTGTCGATATCCTGGCACGCCACACCAATGACACTTTCCAGGGAATCTAGAGTCTGTCATTCGAGGTCGCTTAGAATCGGCGTCTTGATTTCCATCACTGACGTCTAACCGTCGCTTTAGTGATATGCCATTGAGGATCCGAAACAACTGAGCACGAGTAGTTATCACATGTGCTATCAACTCTCTACGTATCAAATTATCCTTTTGACATAGCACCGATATCACGAACCCAGTGATAACTTCCTCAGGAAGGTCAGTTTTTGGTATACGTTCGATCAAGTTCCACAATCGCATTGCAGACTCTGATGCGGTTTCTTTGACATTAATTTGAAATCGTAAAATTTCATCAAAATGATCTTGCTTTAGTTTGGGTTTAGCAAATCTAGCTAGCAAAGTTTCTTTAACTGCAGCCCATGTTAATTCCTTGAGGTTCATTCTGGTCGAGTGGGTCGCTGCGCGACCTTTGAGCGCTTTAGTAAGTGCCATCAATCATTTTTCTCCTGCACTATTACTTCTGTGACGTTGCACCAGCCCTCGATATCAGATTCGGAATCATCAGGATCAAAGTCAATTAGTTTTATCGTGTTGGTACTCACAGGAGTTGATGCTTGCGACATCGCAAAAATCCGGGTAAACATTTCCACCATATTCGACAATATTCTCGTTGCAGGGATGTTTTCTGCAGGCTGCGTGTTGTTGTGTGTTGTTTGTGGCCCGTGGGATCCCACTTCTGATATAGACTCAGGATGGCCTATATCAGAATCTTCCATGTTTCACGTGGGTCAGAATCTCGAACAAAGTCACAAATTGATTCTCCAATGATTTATTTCTCCTTAACTTCACAGATTAACAAAATATAACGCTAACACTCTTTAATTAGGCACAGATAACTATACTAAATTAAATCAACTTAGAAACTGTTAAAGATGGCGTCGGAAGTAAGCGATTCGTCGAGCGCGTGGTGCGTTGGCGGTTCTCGATTCCGAAGTGAATAAGATGGCCGCCCCGCTCCCACCGGTGTGACGTTCCGCAAGAATGGCAGCTGACAGACAGCTGACATATGTCATGCTGCCATTCTGTTCCGACGTCGTTGACAGCAAACGTCAAATGTCATGTGTCGCGCCGTCATGTATATTTACATTTTATTCAATAATATTATCGAATTATTTTGTATTTTGTTACAGATTTCATCTGTAAAATTACACAAACTTTATGTATTATTCATGTTTTTTAAGTATTTTTACTTTTTATTAGGGAAAGGTAATTATAATAGGTTGAATAAATGTCAACTCGTGGACTATCCAGTACTAGTCCCAGGCTGATGCAATCTAAAATTGTGATTTCTAAAAGACTCATAATTATTGAAAATACTCTTACACAAAGGATCAACACACGGAAATTTAACATTTTTACAGAACCTGTGATTTTTTTGATGGTTATTGTAGGAAATCACTGAGGAGAAATTCTCGCCACAATAACCGCATGTAAATGACATAATATATTTTATATAATGTTAAGTTTACTCATTAATGACAATACTTTATTCAGCGTGCGTCCTTTACGGACTTTACTTCCTTCTTTAGGATTTATCTTAAAAACATACCTTTGTATAAATTCTAATGTGTTTTGACACTGCACTGGATATTCCATATTCAAGTTGAAGTAAGCCGCCATCAATAGTTGTAACGACGTAGACAGACTGGCAGTTTCGCTAACAATAGTTTTTTCTACCAGCAAGTAATATATATTTTCATTATCTGTTGGCAAAAAATAAAATGGTAAAAACAGGCAATATAGACTCCCAAATTGTATAATAACGTACTTACTTTAAAAACCGGGACCTCAAAAACTGATCACTAGACTAGATTTAAATAAAATAATAAAATATTACCAGTAATGGTTAAACATGCATGTCAGTCTTAACTTAAATACGTATCGTATTACGTTAAGTGGCCCTATTAGTGAATAAGGGTACAAGTCCGAGCAGCGCAGTTTTAAAAGGGAATAAGATTTAGTAACACTTATGCCCTTTTACAACTAAGCTGCGCGAGACTTGTATTACCCTGTTTCACTAGGGCAACAAGTTTATTCAATACTGCTATTAATTACAATTATCATTAGTACACAACTGTAAAACAATAACGCAGATTCAAAAGTTTCATTACTTAAAATCATCTTTAAAAGGTAATGCAAAGTCAGTCATAGATTCTCTTGAGTTCTCTGCGGACAATTATGAAGTTGCATGGGAGTTGATGATCAATCGATTTGACAATACCAAGTTATTGGTTCACAATCATGTAAAGTCTATGTTTATCATTCAAGCGTTAACCAAAGAATCTCCAGGACTACTGCGCAAGCTAACTGATAATATTCTAAAGAATTTACGTGCATTAAAATTACTTGGAGAACCAACAGAACATTGGGATACCCTGATAATGTATATAGTCATTTCAAAATTGGATCCAGTTACAGAACGGGATTGGGAACAGCACAGAAGTACCATATTAAAATCTAATGGTAAGTCAAAGTACCATGTCAAATTGGATGATTTATTAGAGTTTCTTGGGAATAAGGCTGATATATTGGAGAGCCTTATAGCATCACACAGCAAATCAAATGTTTACAGTGGGAGTGAAAATAAGAAACAAACTATTAATAATAATGTTTCAACGTCTAAGGTTCATTGTAATGTAGTTACTAATAAATCTAGTAATAAACCTCAAACTAAAGCCGCACGGCTGTACAAAGCTTGCCTGATGTGTAATGAAAAACATCCCATATATTCGTGTCAAAAATTCCTTGACTTGAGCGCTGAGGATAGATTCAAGATAGTTAAAGATAAAGAATTGTGCATCAATTGCATGCGTTCTGGTCACTCTGTAGGTACTTGTGTGTTTGGTCCATGCCGGAAATGTGATAAAAAACACAATTCATTGATTTGTGAAGTAATTAGTAACATTCAGGATAGTAATTCAGGGGTGGTTACACTCACAAGTACCGAGCAATCAGCTGGTACTAGTACTGGGCTTGCCAATAGTAACATGCCCACCCACAGTCATTCTTTACAGGTACAGAATGTTCACTCAAACAATTATAACAAAGACAATAATATGTCTAAAGTACAACATGTGTTGTTGTCAACTGCCATCGTAGATATATGTGGCCTGTCGGGTGCTTATCATAAAGCGCGCGTGATCCTCGACAGCGGCAGTGAACGTTCGTTCATTACGCAATCATTTTGTGAAAAACTAAATACGCAAATTATACAGTCCACTCAACAAATTCACGGCGTAGGAAACTCAATAACACAATGTTCGCAATCCTGTAATATTGAGTTAAAATCGCGCAACGGTAGCTTCACTGCACGCGTTCAGTGCTTAATTTTGCCACAAATATCATCAAAGTTACCAACAACAACTTTGAGTAGTTGTTTCAATATACCTGATAATATTACTTTAGCCGATCCGAGGTTTTATGACAGTCAACAAATAGATTTGTTAATAGGCGCGGATTTGTTTTGGGAATTAATTAATGAAGGTAAGATGCGCCTTAAAAATGGCCCTTATCTTCAAAACACAAAATTGGGCTGGATAGTGTCGGGTTTGATTCAATCTTTTACACAAAATCCGGTGAAACATGTTTCATGTAACTTTACACATTCAACAATTAAAAGTGATACGTGTTCATTAGATCAATTATTGCGCAAATTTTGGGAAATAGAAGAGTTACCCATGAGTACCACGAAGCTCTGCAGCGACGAGGAGCTCGCTTGCGAGGAGCATTTTATTAAAACAACAAAGCGGCTTCCCGACGGGCGGTTCAGCGTTCGAATCCCGTTGAAGAATTCACCGGAGAAGTTAGGTGACACTCGTAATCAAGCAGAACGTCGATTTTATGCTTTAGAAAAAAAACTGCTACGCAACCCTACCTATAAAAAGCTTTATAGTGAATTCATTCACGAATACATTGAGTTAGGGCACATGAGTATTATTCACAATTATAATACACCGCATTATTTTTTACCACATCATGGAGTGTTTCGCGAACACGCCATAACCACCAAATTGCGTGTCGTTTTCGATGCTGGAATGGTATCTAGCTCAGGTGTGTCATTGAATGACCTGCAGATGGTCGGTTCTGCCATTCAAGGCGATTTAGTTTCAATATTACTTAAATTTCGCGAAAATAGGTACGTAGCTTGTGCTGATATAGAAAAGATGTATCGCCAAGTTTTGATAGATAAAGATCAACGTGACCTACAGCTAATATTGTGGCGGGACAACCCGTCCGACACACTAAATGTATACCAATTAAATACAGTAACATATGGTACCGCTTCAGCACCATTTCTTAGTTGCCGATGTTTAAAACAACTAGCTGAAGAGTGTGAGGTTCCGTACGTAACGGAAACTATTAAAAATAATTTTTACGTTGATGATCTTATTTGCGGCGCCAACAGTATATCTGAATTGAATGAAATTTGCGCTGGTACTAGTCAGGTTTTAAGTTCCGCATGTTTAGTTTTACGTAAGTGGGTTTTTAACTTTGACCGCGCGAACCCTAACGGTTCAGAGAACGTAACGAAACAACTTGCAGTGGGCGATAACGTTCAAAACAAAACATTGGGTATTGGATGGAACAATAAGTCTGACAAATTGAACTATTATTCACAAGTTAAAACTGATATGAGTGTAATTTGTAAACGTATTATTTTATCGCATGCGTCTCAGATTTATGATCCCTTGGGATTAATTAGTCCAGTAATAACAATAGCTAAAACATTGTTACAAAAATGTTGGTTATTAAAATTGGAGTGGGATGAACCGGTTCCAAGTGACGTCGCGCAAGTTTGGCTACGTTTTATTAATGGTTTATCTTCACTTAGTAATTTACAAATACCGCGTCATGTTATGTGTTTAAATCCTACTTATATAGAATTACATATGTTTACCGATGCCTCGCAGACAGCGTACGGCGCTTGCGCTTATATCCGTACGATAAATAGCGAATCACTCATTACGGTGCGCTTGTTATGTTCCAAAGGTAAGGTCGCGCCTACAAAACCTACAACTATACCTAGATTAGAGTTGTGCGGCGCTGTATTAGGCGCGCGATTATATTCAAAAGTGATTAAGTCTTTGCGTTCTAAAATAAATAAGGTTGTATTCTGGACTGATTCCACTATTGTTTTGGGCTGGTTAGGTATGCAAACTAATTTACTCAAGACATACGTTCAGAATAGAACCGCAGAAATTCATGACTTAACTAAGGAACATCCATGGCGTCATGTCTCTGGCAAGGACAATCCAGCCGATCTGGTGTCGCGAGGTCAAGGCCTAGAAACACTTAGCGCTTCGTCTATATGGTGGGCAGGCCCCCAATTCTTACACGATGCTAATTTTAAAGTACATAATTTATCAAACAATAATAATCTCTTAATACATAATGACTTACCTGAGTTAAAATCAAATGTTTCTTGTCACGTAGTAAATGAAGTGACTGACAGTAGTTTATTTCCGTTCTCTAGGTTTTCTCAGTATTTAAGAATGAAGCGTGCTGCCGCTTATGTACTTCGGTTCATGTACAATTCGCGCAATAAAAATAATCGGCGGACGGGTTTATTGACCGTTGAGGAACTTGAATATTCAGAATTAAGGAGCATAAAGAAAAATGCTCAACTAGTAAAACTAAATTTATTTTTTGACAACAATAATTTAATACGAGTCGGTGGACGCATACAGAATTCTCTTAACTTTAATTACAATAAAAAACATCCAGTTTTATTGTCTGCCAAACATTGGTTTACAGTTTTATTATTTCGTTACGAACACCACCGTACAATGCATGCAGCGCCACAGCTGCTCTTGTTTACTCTAAGGGAGACCTGGTGGCCGGTTGGTGGTCGCAACCTAGCAAAAGGGATCGTGCATGCATGTGTTAAATGTGCACGACTGCGAGCAACCACGTTAAGTCCAATTATGGGCAATCTGCCAAAAGAGCGGCTAGATCCAGGGTTTCCTTTTCTGCGTTGTGGCGTGGACTATGCGGGACCAGTATTCACATTGAACCGTAAGGGAAGGGGAGCAAAATTGCAAAAGTCATATATTTGTTTATTCGTATGTTTTGTTTCACGCGCTGTCCATTTGGAACTTGTTGGCGACCTCTCATCAGAAGCTTATCTTCTGGCTCTCAAGCGTTTTATTTCGCGTCGCGGTAAACCGATTGAGATATTCTCCGATAACGGAAAAAATTTCGTTGGTCTGATGAATGAATTCACAAAATTTTTAGAAGGTTGTTCTGATGATATAAAGGAATACGCAACTTCACAAAACATAAAATTTAAGATGATTCCATTTTACGCTAGCCATTTTGGGGGTTTGTGGGAAGCTGGGGTAAAGAGCTGTAAGCATCATCTCCGGCGTGTAGTGGGCAATGCTCATCTCACTTTCGAGGAGTACACTACTTTATTAGTACAAGTCGAAGCAGTTTTGAACTCCCGACCCATGACTCCTATGTCTTCTGATCCGTCCGATTTCCTTCCCCTTACCCCAGCCCATTTTTTGGTTGGTCGTCCACTGACTGCACCTGTAACGGCTGACATACACGATGTTCCGGAGCACCGACTTACTCGATACCAAAGGGTGGAGCAAATACGCCAGCACTTCTGGAGGCGCTGGGCGAAAGAGTACGTGTCGGAATTGCAGACCAGGAGCAAGTGGCATGAACATAAAGATGACCTCAAAGAAAACACGTTAGTTCTCATCAAGGATGATAATTTGCCGCCATTGAAGTGGGGCTTAGGAAGAATTCTCAAAACTTATCCGGGAAAGGATGGCGTGTCACGTGTTGCTGATATACGCAAGCCAGACGGCGTAGTCAGACGGGCATTCTCTAAAATTTGTCCGCTTCCCCTGACTGATAATTGATGACACCAGGCTGCATCTGCGGGGTGCTTCCTCTTACTGGTTGGAACCTGATGCTTCCAAAGCCGGGAGCATGTTGCCGCACTACACCACTGTTACTAAACGGACATCACTAGTCGACCGCTGTAATTGGCTGCGCTGCGATCACGCGACGGCCAGCGAGCCAATCAACGGACAGCGACGCGCAGCGTGAGAACCCCGTGCGCCATCTTTTTATATCGCCAACTTACGACAACTACGACCATTGCACATGCATGTAAAATCTTTAAATTTATTATACTGAGTAATATTGTTCTATAAATTCGTCGTGTTATTTACCGACCTCAGTCACCCTTGGTAGCAGAAACGCGCACCTACAGTCTTGCTTCCTATTTTAGACGATTTATACCAAACTACACTCGTATTGTCGGACCACTATACCCTTTGACCAAATTAAAAGGACCTATTAAATGGACAGAGACACATAATGATATTCACAAGAAAGTGGTCGAAATACTGACATCAGAACCGGTACTAACTATATTTAACCGTGACGCACCTATAGAACTTCACACTGACGCAAGCTCTGAGGGGTACGGTGCAATATTGATCCAAAGAAAGGATAACGTTCCTCATGTCGTGTCTTACTTTAGCCGGCGAACTTCTGAAACAGAATCGCGATATCACTCATACGAGTTAGAGACCCTGGCCGTTGTTAGAGCTGTTGAAAATTTCAGGCATTACTTGTACGGGCAACATTTCACAGTCTACACAGACTGTAACTCTCTCAAAGCATCGAAATCGAAGATCGACCTCACCCCACGCGTTCACAGATGGTGGGCCTTTTTGCAGGCCTATGATTTCGATATTGTCCATAAGCGTGGGAGTAGCATGGAACATGCTGATTTTCTGTCCAGAAATCCTATTCAGGAGCTGGTACATAATCCCGTCCCACAATCTGGGGAAACAAATAAAACTAAAATTGTGCAGTTTGTTGAATTGCATCAAGGTTGGCTTTCAGTAGAGCAGAAACGTGACTCTGAGATCCAGGATCTCATCATTACTGATGAGATCAATGCTGATGCTTACGCATAACAATCAAGAGCTCCCAGAAGCAGTTGCTCACACTTACGATGTCCGTAAAGGAGTTTTATACAGGAAAATTGAGCGTAACAAAAATAGCTTCTGGCTCCCAATAGTCCCAAGATCACTAACTTGGACTTTAATTAATCATGTTCACACAGAAATTAAACACCTTGGTACGGACAAAACCCTTGATAAGATTTATGAACAATACTGGTTCCCTGAAATGGCTAAGCAGGTGCGAAAATTTATTGAATCGTGTATTGTATGCAAGGCCTCAAAGGGATGTTCAGGGGCTCAACAAGTCAGACTTCATCCGATACCTAAAGTTTCTAAACCATGGCATACTATACATATAGACATCACGGGGAAGTTAAGTGGAAAAAGTGGTAGGAAAGAGTATTCTTCCGTCATTATTGACTCCTTCACTAAATACGTCCTTCTAGAGTACACGTCTTCTTTAGATGCAGCTAGTGCAGTTAGAGCACTAAAAAAAGCTGTCTGTCTTTTCGGTGCACCTTCACGGATCATTGCAGATCAAGGCAGATGTTATATTAGCGCAGATTTTAAGCAATTTTGTAGTGACCATGGTATAGAATTACATCTTATCGCTACCGGTTCTAGCAGGGCAAACGGTTAAGTAGAGAGAGTTATGCGGACATTAAAATGCTTACTTACTATAATAGAAAATGACCCAAACAAAACCTGGCGTGACGAACTTCTCGAAGTACAACTGGCGTTGAATAGCACACGGTCTAGGGTAACTGGCTATACGCCCACAGAACTAATGTTTGGCATTCGGGCGCGGTCTTTAGGTCTAGCACGCATAGCTTCAAATTCCGAGCCTGAGTGTAGTTTAGATTTAAATGAAATGCGTGAGAAAGCATCCGAGAATATTAAGAAAGCTGCTGCGTCAGAGGTAGTGCGTTTCAATCGTGGTAGAGCAACGGTGAGACCATTTTCCAAGGGCGATTTTGTCTTCATTAAATGTAGCGAAAGGAGTCAGACTAAACTTCATAGGAAATTCAGAGGTCCCTTTGTCATAACTGACGTGTTAGATAACGACAGATATGAATTAGAAAACATAGATGGGTCCAATAGAACATACAAATATAGTCATGAGAATTTGCGTGCAGTACCTGGGGGCTATGAAGGCTTGGCAGATATAGCTACTACCTTAACTAATAACTTGGAGGAGGCCGAGACGGCGGTCCACGATCGGGGAGTGGAGTGGGTATCATCTGGTGATGACAGTGATACCTTGTCGATTTGTAGTTCGCGTACGTTGACCGCTAGTTCTGGAACCCTCTCGGCCCCCGAGAGTGAAGAAATGTAATTAAAGGTAACATTGCTACTAATCTGTGAGATTAACTTAACTGGGTGACGCTAATGTAAGGGACTGGCTCATGTGGGTCGATGTCCTATGGTGTGTGTAGTTGGGTGATCTAAGGAACTGGCTTAAGCAGGCCGATGTTCCGGATCATGTCCTATGGTGTGTGTAGTAGGGTGATCTAAGGAACTGGCTTAAGCAGGCCGATGTTCCGGATCATGTCCTATGGTGTGTGTAGTTGTGTGATTTGAGGAACTGGCTTACACAGGCCGATGTTCCGGATCATATTATTGCACCGATCGTCAAGTCTGAGAGGCTTTGAGATCAATTGAGATGTGTGACACTAGTGAGTGTGATCGGTTGCTATCGACGCTGATATGTTGTACGGTTCATGTTGTCTGGAGAGACAACTGGTCGAGGGGAAGCCTATTTCAGTTGTCCGGGTCAGCTCCTGGATGTTGTTTGTGGGCTATAAAATGTTGTAATGTATGTCAGTGATAGACGAGCGTACAAAATAATGTATCTACCAGTTTTATTCTCTTTACAGAATAAGGGGCAAGCGGCGACTTAAGAGGATGGAGACGCACGAGGACGTGCGAATGTCAGTCTGGCCGTGACGGCGCTTTAATAATTAAATTAGTGTAGTAGTAGTAGTATCTACTTAGATTTCATAGATGTCGCTGTTAGTTTAAGAGTGTCGTGAACATGAATTATCTGTGTCTGCTACGTCACATCCAATCACACGACACTCTGACACAACACCGAGCGCTAGTGCGCGGGGAGGCGACGATTTACTGGCAGTATGGTTTGAGACTCGGTCGGGATCGCACAGGCGTACTACGCGTTCGGTGGAGTGTCTTACTTGTGCTACCTATCTTGTTATTTTATTTAAGCTGTAATTACGTGGTGATTATTTTAAAAGGAAAAATAAGTTTGGAATAAAAGTGATTGTGATAACCAGTGCCTCTATTTTCTTCGCCCGACAATCCACGCTTACCCACAAAGTGCAACTTGGTAATTAAGATCATGGATCGAATTAATATCGCTGATGATGGCCAAGTTCCTTCATATATATATATGTTATAGATACCTCATGTATTTGGAATATGTGTTTTATATCTTCATTGAAATAAGTTGCAACCATCTGTAGGTTGTGATTTAAGTTATTGTCATTAACAGTGCACTTATTTTTTTTCTTCGCGATCATAGCTTTCAATCGCTCGTTCAATGCCGTCGTTTTGTTTTGAAAGGCGTCCATGCACTGGCCAGAATTCAAGGCACAAAGACGATCAAAATGCGAAATCATATATTTCTCCTCTAACAATACTGGCCACTCGTCAAGAATATGTGTTATAGTAGGTGCTGAGTTCAGAAATATCCTTTGCTGTGCATAGGTCTCGGTCATGTATAATTCAACTTGTGATTCATCTCTTTCCTTTATAGAAGAAACCGATTTAAGCCAGTCCTTTTTAGAATCTAATGTTTCAAGATCCACATTACCGGGATCACTGGGTTGCCATTCCTTACAGCCTGCACTCAAATTTCTGACGACTCTAGATTTCTTTCTTGATCCTAAGGTATCGTCACGTATACCTCTATTTTTATTCGGCCTTTGGAGATAATGAACTCTTTCTTCAATTTTTTTAAAAATTGTATGGTAGCCTGTTCCAATTAGTTCTTTTGTATTAGCATCTCTATCATATAGTTGTGGAAATTTGTCACACAAATCCCGTGCAACCACTCTATAAGCTCATCTTGATGCTACTTTTGATTCTTGGAAGAGTTCATCTGTTACAGTTCTCACGATAGTGTTGACATCGGTATTAGAAATCGGTTCACAATCATGTAATTTTGTCAAAAGCGTCGATGGAAGTTTGTCATAGGGAATGTCAAACGCAAAGCTATTTATGCTTGTGTCGCTGTTATTGCTAACTGTGCTTGTCGTTGGTGAATTAGGAGCCGTGATTGTAGACGCTGTTGCTGTGCGACTTTTATTATCGCTTTGATCAGGTTCCCAAGTATCCCCTATAAGTATAACCTCATTTTGGAGTTCTTTGAGAGTTTCATTGTCTTCTATTTCTGTGCCATCCATCAAAAAAATCTTAGATCCGTTTATATTCCTTTCATTTGCTGTAATATATATATACTTTTTAATATAAAATGATTACAATTAACATGAACAAAAAATATACAGTAATAGCTTTAATGAGAACCTACGGATGGTTCCAACATATTTCAATGATTATTACAAATAATTATAATATTTTAGCATAACAGCGTGGTGCGTAGTGCCCATAACCATCAACTACTCACCGAGAGGGTTTTAACGAGCCCAAACACGACGCGTTTACCTTGTATAGTTTAGGAGTTTATTTGACCACCTACCGGCAGCAGCATCAGATCAAATCGGTGGTAGGGTCATTGCGCCGGTTAGCGACCAGTTAGCTGGGTTGTTCACATAAGATGAGGAAAAAAAATGTTGTCTACACGCAAAATAGTTTATGTTAGTGTGAATTTGTCCCAAATATAATCTAGTTTGGAAACAAAACATAAAATATAATACATTTATACAAAAATATTTATAAAATGCTGAAAAAGTGAAAATATAGCGAAAATGTCGGTTTTCGACCATTTTTATCAGTTTATGACCACCAGTGAGCTGGTTTGCGACCGCTATTTTAATATGAAAAATATGCCATTAAAACAATTACAATCGCTTTATAAATATTTTAATTTTTGCCTCTTAATATAAACAAATACCTAGATGGTAATCATTTGGTGTAATGTTTCCTTATAATTAAGCCGAACTAAGCCGATCTTGTATCGTGGTCCTTGGGATCTGATACAGTCTACATTTTTCTCCTATTCCCTTCCCTTCTTTTCGGACAATATCGAGAGCTTTTTTTTTTTTTTGTTGACTCTGAATTATTTGGGAGCTCCATCTAAAAAAAAAGAATATTAAATAATTTAATAAGTCATTTATTTTGTTATAAACTGAAAAATAATAATATTTAGTTTTCAACGGATTAGGTGGTTGCTTGCTAAAATAATTATTACATTAAATTTACGGACATTTCAATAACCAACCAAATTAAAAAATCATACTCAATGAATTTTCATATTTATTTCTGTTAGCGGCCGTTATTTCTCATACTAAATTATGGTGGTCGGAAACCAACGTCTTTATTTCGATTATTTTGGTTTACGACCACCTGTTTAGCACCCAAATTTGTACGTAAATTAAACAAAGTTCTTTCAAAGTAACTGGAAACAAGAACTGGAAGCAATCACAAATACTCTCAGCAGTGCATGCTATGCCTTGAGAAGTT
The DNA here is from genome assembly GCA_947578425.1 of Eugnorisma glareosa. Taxonomy (NCBI): domain Eukaryota; kingdom Metazoa; phylum Arthropoda; class Insecta; order Lepidoptera; family Noctuidae; genus Eugnorisma; species Eugnorisma glareosa. Next base: position 7,978,372 of record OX387967.1, on the reverse strand, counting down.
TAAGGGACGAACTAACCATTGCTCAGTTACTAAATGTTTATTTTGCCTTAGTTGAGTCCAAGCTGAGGTACAGTATTAAACTATGGGGGAACCGTTATAAATACAATATGGATGCAGCCTTTGTTATGCAAAAAAGAGCCCTCAGAACTATTCTTCGCATAGACCAGACTGAATCTTGTAGAGAGCATTTCGTGAAATTAAAAATTCTACCTGTACCTTGTCTTTACATTTTGGTTCTACTAAGTAATTTTCTAAAAAACCTAGATAAATACGAGACAAAGGAAGAAAGGGAAACTAGGGTGGAAACGCGCAGGAAAGATTTGCCTAATTTTTTGCAGCCAAAATTAAATGTTGTCAAACATAGCTCTAAAGTACAGTCTGTACAAATTTTCAATAAATTGCCATTAGAATTAAAAATGATTAATAGTCCAAGAATATTTAAATTCAAATTAAACTCATTCCTATTGACGAAGTGCTACTATAGTATAGAAGAGTTTTTTAGGGACAAAAATAATGCCACAGTGTAAATTGTTTATTTGTTTAAGTCTAATAATTCTTGACATTTTTTTTTTTGACTAGGCTAATTGTTTTTTTTTTATTTTTTTTTTTAACAAGTTCTTGTTTAAATTACAATGTTTTTGAAAATAGTGATTGAAGTGGTGTGAAACAAGTATGTAATTATATTATGAATTTTCATAAAACTATGTGAATCAAACGGATTACGGAAGTCCGTTATAGCGAATTCGGTTGTGTTTTTATTAATTAATTCATATTTCAGATTTTTAAGGCTCTTAAAAATATCCTCATTGTCGCACTGATCGAAGTGATGGACTTTTACAAAAAGTAAGTAAAATTTCACATTATTATTTTCGAAAGAGAAAAAGGAATGTAATATCCTTTCCTTTTCAAGGGTATCTTTTGGTTCCGAAAGTTTATCGATAACTTCCGAAATGTAGGGATTCGATTCATCAAGGTCGATGGAAGTCGGTATAATAATAGTTTTTAATTTTGTTTTTAATAAGGTTTCACTGTGTTCATGAATTATAGTATCAAATTGATTAAATTTGTTATTTATTATTTTCAGGCATTTAGAGTAAGTATCGTCGTCGTTCTGGACTTCAGGTGCAGTTGGGATATCAAAATCTTCAGGGAATTCAAAGTCATCGGGTAACTCAATATTTTCAGGTAAGTCAATAAAGTCAGGTAAGTCGGGAATTTCAGGTATACCAGGACTTTCAGGATCAACAGGAGGAATTTCAGGCTGCAGAGGTGGAGGTGGAACACTTGCAGAGGGTACTTTGTCGGTAAGTACGTGAGCGGTGTTTGGAGATCAAATGGATTTCGCAGGGTAACGAGAAAGAGCATCAGCGTTACTATTGATTTTACCCTTTTTGTATTCAATCTCGTAATCGTATTCTTCAAGTTTCAATCTCCATCTAACTAGCTTGGAGCCTGGTTCTTTGCAATTAAATAGCCACCTAAGTGGTTTATGATCGGTTACAATTTTAAATTTGTAACCTTAAAGATATGGGCGAAATATTTTTGTTCCAAAAATAATAGCCAGACATTCTTTTTCGGTTACGCTGTAATTAGTTTCAGCTTTATTTAATGTGCGTGAGGCAAAAGCAATTTGGCGGTCTTTTCCCACCTCGCCTTGAGAGAGTATCGCTGAAATAGCGTAATTTGACGCATCACACGTCAGGACGAAAGGTTTAGTAAAGTCAGGGTATATTAAGACGGGTGCTGAGATTAACTTATTTTTTAATGTTTCAAAAGCAAGTTGTTGACTATTAGTCCAATCAAATGGTGTATCCTTTTTTAACAAGGATGTAAGAGGTTTAGCTAGTTTAGAAAAATCCTGTAGGAAGCGACGATAATAAGACACCAAACCTAGGAATGATTTTACGTCTTTTGGACATTTTGGGATAGGGAATTCACTTTCAGGTTTTAAGCCTGCTTCACTAATAGTGTGGCCAAGATAAGTAACTTCCTTGCGAAGAAACTCACACTTGTCCGGTTGTAATTTGAGGTTGAATTTTCTCAATCTCTCAAATGTATGGGATAATTTCTGGACATGAGATATAAGATCGTAGGAATATATAACAATATCGTCTAAAAATATTAATATACATAATATACAGACTTATTCATTAAAATAACCTAAAGTAAATAACCTAGCAACAAACTTAAAAAATGGCGTCAAAAAACTCCTCCTCAACGCTGTCAACTGGTAATGTACCCAAGAGACTGGCGGCGTTGCCACGTTGTATGGCAACGCTAAGCCTTTGGCCAAGGTAAAAGCCAGCCCTTGGGTCACGGGAAGTGTCAACTAAACGTTTAGAAATATCCTTGAAAAGGCTGTGAGCGCTCGGACCCCACGGTCCTAGAGTTTCAACCCCAAACGGCTCGAAAATATAGTTACCAATGAGGTTACTATATTTACGCCGCTTGAGGTTCTCTGCAGCCGCAGCGGCAGCCCCAGCACAGCACGATGAGCTAGGAAGATGGGATGGCGCAAGAGTATCGACACATGTTGCGTCCCACACTAAAGGCCTACCCATCTTCCATGGAAACAAAGACATCCCGTCCGGTCTCTTGCCATCGTCGCGTGCCAAGCCATTGGGTTCTAATATAGCTGGAACGCCGACGGTGACAAGAGCTCGTCGGATGATGTCATTTAAATTCGCGTGCCGTGCAAAACGGCCCGCACTTCGGCTGCATGACAGGCCGTGATGTCCGAGGCTGTTGACAACTTCACCACAGTGACAGCGATGAGGAGAACATAATGCGGCACCTAGGCGTAGAGAAGCAGCGAGGCGGAAAGTAGTGTCGTCGAGCAACGTACCTGTGTTCGACGACGGTAGTGCGTGAAGCCAAAGACCCGACTCCCACTCACCCACAGCTAGCAGACGAGCGCGCTCAGCAGTAGTAGCAGACGTGTTCAGTAAATTGTTCTGAACTACTCTGCAGAGCGGCTCGTCCCACCTTCTCTGGGAAAATGGATGGTCGGGTTCTTCAGAATTTGGGCAAGCGAGTTTCCAGGCATTGATAGCCTCGGAGAAGCACGGCACATCAAAATCAATCAGTGTGGAAGCCAGGATATTCCTCATTAATTTCTCAGTGCCGTGGACCGAGGATATAAAAGCCGGTAAACTAATACTAGAAATTTTGCGGACGCCGAGTCCTCCCATACGAATGGGAAGAGTAGCTTGTGTCCAAGCTCGATCGTCCAAGGCCACATTTAAAATGGATGATAAAGTATTTCTGATAATTTGATCCATTTGGTCCAAAAGATGAGTGTGCTTCCATAAAGGGGAAGCACGTAGAAAATAAGTTAATTTTGGGCCGAAACAGCAATAACGGATTATGGTGATGGCCGAATGCATATTAATTTGGAGTAATCTTTCCGAAATGTCATTGAAATTTTGAATTTTTTCCTCGATAAAATCGGGAAAGGAAATCTCGAAGATTGGAGACCCAAGGAGACGAAGAGAACTTTTTTCAATAATTTTGATGTTAGGGGCTATTGCGTTAAATTTAGGAATAGTCAGTTGTCTGTTGGTATAGTCCGTTAAATAAAGTTCGCATTTTGCAAGGTTAAGGTCAAGGCCAATGGAATGAAGTTTATTTTTTAAGTAAATTAAATCATTTAAAACAGTATCTACGTCGCCCCCCAAGGTTCCATCATCAAGATACCAAACGTTAAATTTAGAATTTAGTTGTTGAACAATTGGGTGAATAGCTAAACTAAATATCACTGGCCCCAGCGGGTCACCTTGTTGACAGCCAACAGCAGATTCCAGAAGGTTGTCCCGATACAGTAATTTAGACGGATGTCTGTAACACTGCCAAAGAAAACTATAAATTTGAGGTAATTCTTTTTTAATTTCTGTTAACAAGGTGTCCCTATTAACTGAATTAAAGGCATTCTTTATATCAACCTTCAGGATGACCTCACCTTTGCCAGAATTTAGGTAGGTCGACAAAGCGTGTACGGCAGCCTCACAGCCCCCTTTGGAGCCGTAACCTAGCTGCAGGGGCTTAAATTTTTCCGAAACAGCCTCACCATAAAATTTACAGCAAATCTTGGCTGCCATACGACGGTAAGTAGTACCCACGGCAATGGGACGAATGCCGCCATCCCTCTTACGCAGGGCACATAAATTGGCCCCGTACAAGACGTCGATGACGGCCTCGTTCACCTTGCCGGAGAGCATAAGGTTAATCAGAGCTGTAAGCTCCTTCAAGAGCATCTCACCGGCCTCCCCGGCGCCTGAACAGATTAGGTCCTTTAAGTGCTGGGGACTTAGGCCGTCGAGGCCGCCTGCGGAGCCGCTCCGAAAGGAGCAAACAGCTGTGACCACCTCTCGACCTGTAATGGTGAGGGAGTGAATGTCTGAATCAGGAGGCTCGGGAAAAGAAAGGCCATCCGTGGGGGCGGGATGTTTGGTCTCCAGAGCTGCGAGTGTTTCTGGAGAACACGGTGCCACCACATCGCTACTGAAGAGAATCCTGGCTGCACCGCTAATGTCACCTTCCCCTAACTTTGATTCAACCAGATGGGATATACCTCCTCGAGAGGTATATCCCTGGGACGTTACATTTAAATAAAAATTTTGAGCCGAAATATTACAATTATCTTTAATTTGAGCTGTTAAAGTCTTTTTTGTGGCCAAATTCTTTTGAACATGAAGTATTCGGTAAGGGAAGGTAAGCAACTGTTCCCAAGCACTTAGCGAGTTCTCTCGGACGGCAAGGCGCACACAACCTGCTAGGTTTTGTGCAACTAGCGGCCTAGCACCGCGGGGAACTCGCTTTAAAACAGGAACTGAGTTTTTTAATTTGGAAAGGGTTTGCCAGATTGGGTCGAAAGTTGATGTAGCCGAAGTTGAAGGTGGAAGATTTGAAACAGGGTCTGAGGCATTTGGAGGTTTATGTACCTTACCAATATGCACATTCAGACCCCGCTTACCTTTAAAAAAACGTGCCTGGGTACAAAGCGGGCATCTCTCCAGGGTGTTCAGCGAAGTTGAAGGTTGACTACTACTATTCCCCACCACAACGCTGCTGCTACTACTCATTAAACTAATTCTTAAAAAATTAAACCTAACAAAAATAACTTTATTAAACTAAAATAAAAATAAAAGAAAAAAAAAGCTGAATAGACAAAAAGTTAAATGGTGACACGCTGTCAGGAGCGGCGGCACACACGCACTGCGGGCCTGGGACAACGCACACCCGATGAACGCATGTCGGGGCAGCCCTCGTCACCGTGGCCAGGTGAATTGGAGCCTGGTGTCGCCTCGGCTCTGCGTCGAACTCAGATCCGGATTTAAATTGGCCTTCGACACTATAGAACTGAAGTTCGGGTCATCCAATATAAAGGCCAAACACAGGCACTATCATATAATCACAGGGCACAAAGCTATAGAAAGCACGTCAACTTTAAAATTTTCACAATTTTCTGATACTATTGATATAAATAGTTTAAAAAAAACTTCAGGAGATTAGGCATTCATTTCAGTAGGTATAGTGGCAGGCTTTAGTGTGAAAAAATAAATTAATTGATTTTAAATAAAATTTTCTCGACTGTCCCAGGTGACAGGTGTTATTTCGTTTTCGTAAAAAATAAATAATAATAATTTTCGTAATCGTCTAAATAAACATAGCAATGTATACCTTGCAAGCCTGACAGGACTGTGTTCATGAGCCTCTGAAAGGTTGCAGGGGCATTTTTGAGACCAAATGGCATCCTGATAAATTCGTAGTGACCTTCCGGTACACAAAAAGCAGTTTTAGGGACATCTTCAGCTGAAATTTCTATTTGGTGGAAACCAGACGTTAAATCGAGAGTTGTGAAGTATTTACTCTTACCTGCTCTCGCCAATAGTGATGTCGCTGAGCTTGCGATGGTCAATCACAGCATCTACCTTTTTGGGCACTATCCAAATGGGGGATGACCATGGAGAGGTAGATGGTTTAATTATATTTTGTTCCAGCATCTTACTAATCTGGGTTCTGACCTCGTCTTTATGAATTTCTGGAAATCTATAAGATTTTACATTTATAGGTTGCGAAGAGCTCGTTTTGATTTCGTGCTTGATGGCACTTGTTGAAGTAAGTTCATCGTCAGGAAGGTAGAATATGTCTGCATATTGACTGCAGATGTCATAAAGAGCTTCAGACTCTTCAGGGTTTAAATGGGAAGTTTGTAGCTGTTTAAGGACCCTGTTTGTTCTCTCATAACAATTGGCGTTAGGTTGAGATAGGCATATTTCATTTTTAGTTATCGGGATTAAAGTTAAAGAGAGGTTAGGATTTATTGAAATAGGTTTTTCCGACACGTTCAGGATCGATACAATTATTCGATTATTACTTTTTATTTTCACTATAGAATTAGCTACTAACAATTTATCAGAAATATGTTGGTCCAGGATTATACCTTCCTTAACTTCTGGATTTTTAACTGAACATTCTATGATGGTTTCGAGGTTCTATTATGTATTTGATGTTGGAAATTGTTACTTCTGTAAGTAATTCGGATAAGCAAGTTTCGACTCGCAGGTGAAATTGGCTGACCGTCTCCTGGTTAGTTTGATGACACTCTTGAAGCTCGGTAAGTAAATGGGCGTAATGCTTTCTCACACCGAATTGGTTTTTTAAAAATTCTTTAAGAGATGACCAGCTGTCGAAGTATTTGATGGCACATGCGCTTTTGCGCTTTACCATCTAGTTGGCTAATAATGTATCTGAAGACAGTATCGTTTTGAGATGCTGACGATAAGGATATCGCATTATCGCAATTTACTAGAAAAGCACTTAATTTTTCTCTAGAGCCATCGAAAGGCTTAGTAAATTTTAACATTAAGGGGTATTTCTTCATCTCTTACTTCTCTAAGGTCTTTTTTTGAATCTGCTTTAGCCATATAATGAAACTAAAGTAACTTGTGGAATAAAATATAATAATAGACTATGGTCGCGATATTAAAACCTTTGCCAACTGGTTTTAGACGGCTTATCAGTATTCCGAGTACTAAGTCACCGAATACGTGGGCGAAGGATGTTTAGACTACGGTCTGGACAGTGTTGTATCGGCAAATACAAAGTCGTAGGAATCTAAAGTAACTTATGCAAATCTATAAATAGAATTAAAATTAAAAGCACTGAACACTCACAGAACACAAAAACACTTCATTTTGTGAGGACACGGAGGACGTCTGATCCTGGTCGGTGCTGGATACGAGCAGGTCCGTAGAATGCGCCTGCAGCGCGCTACCCGGTACCACTGCACAGGAGCCAGGTGACGACTTGGATGAACCTCAAAAGGGCTTTGGATTTAGCCACTTTTGAGCTGGAGTTAGCCACTCGTAGGCCACTGGAGTTGGCCTATTACAGCCAGGATTAGCCTGTCTTAGGCCGCAGATAGGTCTTGTTGAGTTCGGGTCGTAGGTAAGTACACAAGATACACTTGGCACAAGGACACTTTCACTGTTTAACACTTCGCGAGACGTTCCACGGGATAATTAAAATCCCTTGCCGCTGCCACCAATGTTAGGACACGATTTAGAAATCCCTTTTAAAAAAAGCTATTGTTGAAGGTTAAATGATTATAATAGTGAAAGGCACAAATACAGTATGAAAAAGGGAAATTTGGTGAATATTCTGACTTGCGACCTATCCGGTAGGAGTCTCAACCCGAACTGGCTCTATTGCCTGACCGATGCACTAAGTCTGGAAGGGAATGATGATGTAGTGCTGACACTGCACTTAAGGGTGTATTCTAGGGATGTAACAGTACTCTCAGTAATTGTATCAAGTCTTTTCTTAAGGATATTACCTTCTTTTCTGGTAGAGCTCGCAGATTTTTTACAGTATCCCACAGAATTCCTAAGTATTCCAAACGTTGAACCGGGTAATTCAGAGATTTCTCTCGGTTGATTATCCATCCTAGTTTCTCTAAAAACTGAACTCAAGCGACGTTGACTTCTAATCTTACGGGGTCCTGATCGGCTAAGAGGAAATCGTCTAGGTAGACTATCACTCTTATATCCATCTCTCTCAGATGTGATGCCATCCAATTCGACACTCTGGCAAATGTTAGGGGAGCGGTGGACAAACCGAAAGGAAGGCATGAAAACTGCAGAAATTTTCCTTGATGAACGATAGAGAGGAACTTTCGATGTTGTAGCTTTATGGGTATATGAAAATAAGCCTGTGAGATGTATATCTTTACCAGATAATCTCCCTGTTGTAAGAATTGGGGTACTTTTAGATGATTCATTAAACGGAAGTTTTTTGGTCGAAGATATTTGTTCAAGCCTCGAAGGTTGATAATTGGTCGAGTTCTTCCATCCGGCTTGGGTACCAGAAACATTTTGGACAAAAACCCTGTTTTTGATGTTGTATTCTCCAATATTCCTTGATGCACTAACGAATGGATCTCTACTTGCATCTTTTTTGTATCGTATAGATGTGAGATTTGGTCTGAAAGAGGAATCAGAGGGGGTTTCATTATGAAAGGAATCGAGTAACCCTTTATTATGTTAAAGATACTTAGGGGCGCCCCCTCCCCCTCCCAGATATTTAAGAAGGATAGTAGTCTTCCCCCTCTGAACTCCTGTGTGTCAATTTCGCTTCGGATTTTCTTTGCCTCTAGGCGCTCCCCTGGGCATATTCTTTTGTCCCTGTTTATTTCCATATGAACGTTTCCAATTTTCGGGCGGTTTGCTGGTACTGGGTTTGCGAGTAAAGGGTTTTGGTGCTTTAACGATTTTGCCAGATCGAGGTCGTTGATGCGATGATGATTGAGGGACATTGTAATGTTTGGATTGAAAAGGCTTTTTGTATTGCTCACGAAATAAGTTCTGCTGAGCTGGTTGTTTTAGCAGATCCGACATCTCCTTATCGCAGAAGAGATGGGAAGTCGAAGGGGGAATTGTATACAAAATCGACGCCTGGTATTCATCCTTGGGAAGCAAACTATTCCTTCTTTGTTCTATTACTTCAGCTCTTCGCCCACATACATATTGCAGAAGGTTTTTAGAGATGACTCTGAACTGAGAGTCTGTTGAAAAGGCAGACTTTAGGTCCTGCTTCAGCGACGGATGTTTATCAGAAAGACTCTTTAATGTGCTAGCCAATGCATCCCTTTCCCATAGCAGACCATGCAAAATTGTGCCTAACGTATAGTCAGCCCGCGTCAATTGTTCCTGCATTGGTGGCGGGGATAGTTGTTTTGCGAGGACAGGGTTGGCTTTCAAAGCGCTAAAGACCGGCGAAGCATGTAACACTTTTTGCGCATCTATGTACCTTATTTGCTTATACGGCATATCCCCTAGTCTCTGGCACTCAGTGCCTTGAATTGCGATGTGGGGTTTTGGGGCAGGGACGGCGGACTCCTATTCTTTGGTTTTGGGAGCAAAATCAAAATCTTCCTCTGGATCCGTATCGATGGGTAGACCTGGACCATTTCATATTGTCTCTTCCCTCCGTGGCAAGTCAGATATATGAGATGGAGCTGGAGCACAGTTCTCGTCAGTTTCTGACCCAAACTCCTCAGACTCCTCAGACTGGTATATGCACTAAAGTTATAAAACATGTATCTCCTTTAATTGCTGGCCATCTAAGTTACATAATAAATCTATGCATTTCAAACGGAATATACCCAGCAAAACTTAAAACATCTATTATTATTCCACTTCACAAAAAAAATGACAAGCAAAATATGCAGAACTATAGACCGATAGCATTAATCCCCATCTTCTCGAAATTATTTGAAAAAGTAATTTATAGTCGGCTATACAGTTTTTTTGAAAAGTATAATATTTTAGCAAAAGAGCAAACAGGATTCCGTAAAGGTATGTCAATTAATATTGCCATTTACAATTTAATTAAAACTATTCTCAGTAACATGGACAAAAGAAATCCAATATGTGCCATCTTCATGGACATGAGTCAAGCATTTGACCGAGTTGACCATAAGATATTGATTCAGAAATTAAATATGTATGGCATAAGAGGCAAAGCGCTGGATCTCATCTCTTCATATCTACACAACAGAAAGCAAATTACAGAAATTACACAAATATGCCAGAAATCTCGAAAGGAGGTCAAACATAGATCAAACAATAAAATCATACAATTTGGTGTCCCGCAAGGTACTGTCTTGGGCCCTTTATTGTTTTTGATTTACATCAGCGACCTTCCAAGACATATCGAACAACCAATGGTGCTCTTTGCGGATGACAGCACAGTAATGATAAAACATGACAAGCAAAATCATTATGAACATGAAATAAATCAAACACTACATACAATAATTCAATGGCTAATAAAAAATAATCTTAAAATAAATATGGAAAAAACAAAAATAATACACTTCTACCAAAGGATACAACCCAATACCATAAACGTAAGTTACCAAGGCAAGGCTGTAAATTCTATAGCTGATACAAAATTTTTAGGTATACATATTGACCATAATTTATCATGGAAAACACATGTAGATGTTATTACAAAAAAAGTTAATAGATCATCATTTGCTCTTTACAAACTTGCAAAAATTGTCAACAAAGAAGCAATCTTAACTGCCTATCATGGTCTTGTTGCGCCGATATTAAGGTATGGTATAATTTTTTGGGGTAACTCGGTAGATAAGGAAAACTTGTTCAAAGCCCAAAAGAAATGTATCAGAGCAATGTGCAATATAGATAACGCCACCAGCTGTCAACCATATTTTAAAAACTTAAAAATTTTGACATTACCCTCATTATATATCTATGAATTAAATTTATTTGTGAAATTAACAATTGCGTGACAAGAAAAAATTGGAAATTGAAGTACCATATGGACAAACAGCCCTAATAAATAAAAGTGTTCTTTGTATGGCGTCATTAATGTACAATAATATACCAGATGATGTTAAAAAATTACCTTTTCATCAATTTAAGAAGAAATTGGACACATTTTTAATTGACAAATGTTATTACAATGTTAACGAATATTTAGAGGACAAAAATATTGTAATCTAATTTATCATTTGAATTTAATTTTAACTGTTACCATGACCAAAATTATATTTATCTGAAATGAATATGAATATGTATTTGCACACCTGAAAAGGTTATAATACGGTGTCTGACTGAACCCTCTGTAACATCCCATAAACCTGTATTATGCAAATAAATGAATTTGAATTTAACTCGTCTCCGGACTGAGGAGAGAATTTTCTCATAAACGAGAACAGCATATCTTTTATTTCGGCCTGAGATTGTTCTAATTTGTCTAATCTCGAACCTTTTTTGGGTTTGGTCTGACTTGAAGAGAGAGCGTGTTGTTGATGCGTCATCAATTTCGTCTTCTTCCTCTTTAGAAAGCTCTTTTGAAGCTTCTTTTCTGCTCAACAACAAAGGCTTTAGGTCGACTAAAGCAGCGACAACCAACTCATTTTGAACGGCAGAGCCCCTTATTCTGGAGGCTACAGAAGGGGGGCCAATTATTAACCCGACACAAAGAGGCCATTCGAGCATTCTAATCTTCATGTCTCTATACACTTCTTCCGGAAGGCTAGTACAGTCAGGCGAGAAAGCTCTAGCAAGACTTACAGTTGGAAAAGCAAATCTTATTTTATTTAGAACCTGAGGGTCCAGCTCGGGGTCTAATAGTTTTTCTTTCTTGAGGGGGATAACTTTCCACTCCAACCATCCCTCTGGTAAATGAGCAACCGCCAGCTTCTTTATCCTTTCTAGGATCTCGTTGTCACCAGGGTCTTCAGCCTGCCACTCCAGAAGTGATTCAAGTGAAGAAATTTCTACAGGTGTCGCCATCTGAAAAGGAGCAAGCTGGTGAGTGCACGCAGCTATACATAGCGTAAAAGCTCAGATGTTACTTGAATTGAGCCGCACGACTGCTGCAATCGAGCCGTACGGCTGCTCAAATCGAGCCGTACGGCTCCTCAAATCAGGCCGTAAGGCTGCTCAGATCGAGCCGTACGCCTGCTCGTATTGAGTCATTTAGCGACTCAAATCGAGACGTATGTCTGATTAGCTCAGGCCATACGATTCCTGAGATCGTAGAATGCGAGTCTCAGTAAGTTTATTATAGTCTAATAGACAACAAACAAGAAGACACATTTCACAAACACAAAAGACAATTGAAGTTATTTATTCTTATTTATAATTAAAATAAGACTAGTTACATTTAAAAGAAACGTCAAAACAATAAACTTAATATTATTACGTTATATTTTATTCAAAGCAAGCACTCAAAATATCAAAATTTCGTATTGGGTCTGTATGATTCTAAATGTGCGATATGTAGCGGGGAAATCAATAACATTTTCTTTTAGTAATTGCCTTAGAATAGGACTAATGTAACTTTTAATATTATTTAAATTAAAAGTTTAAAATGTATGTTAAAATAGGAGCTCGTGGCTAAATAATAACAGCACGCCGTTTCATACAACATTGCTGTGGAGCGTTGTAATGTTCCAAATTCAAAGCAAAGCTGAAAATGCGTCTTGATTTGTTTTACATACTTACCCGTGAGCGGTTGCAGTAGGCTGATGAGGTTGTTGTCGAGTAAAAACTCTGCCAGCTGCGGGTCTTGCTGGTCCAATTATGCGTTTATGCGTTTTTAAACCTAGGTTTACTTAAAGAATGAATGAGTGTTCTGTGCGATATAAATTAATGGCATCTATGCTGTCCCTGACCGCCAAAGATATGTCATGTAATAATCACTATTAAAATACGTTCTGTCCGCAATATGCCACATGCCACAGAGCTATGCTATTACTCTGCCACAAAGAGGACAATATGCGTAATAATGTTGCGGGTGCGGCTACGATGCGATGTCTAAGACAGCGGAAATGCGAATGACAAACAAGAATGACAATGTTGCCAAAATATGCCAGAAATGAAAAAATCGGGAAAATAACGTTTTAATTAGGAGTCGATGTAATTAGGGGTCCTCGCAGTGTTAGAATAACGTTTTTAGCAACAATAGATATTGCTAAATTTTTCACATTTGTGACTTTCTTTATTTTCGAAAATAAACGTGGTTTTTACAAGCTTAAATTTGCGTTTTTAACTACTTTTTGTAAATTTCGCCTTCGCAATGGCTAGATTGTTATTTTATCAATAAAAACATTGTTAGAATAACTTTACACTATGTCTTTCTCAATATTCGGGAATCCATGTTGTCATTTTCACAAGCACGGATCTGTATTTTTATCTAAGTTTTTACTTCACGCCATGATTTAGTTGCGTTCTTTAACAATTTCGATTATAAAGTACTTAGGTTGGCATTCATATATACCTTAGGGCTGAAGCAATACCTTACCTACTAGATTCTACCTACTCTGTACCTACCTAGGTACTTAGATTTCTTGATGTACGAATGGGATTTTCAGTGGTAGTGAGTTGTAACTATAACTCCACCTATATTATCCTTCGGTTTGGTTCCGGAGTATACGGGAATATAAGGGTCAATGACCACTGGGCTAGATTCCGAGCTGCTAGTAGGCGAGTTTAACAGTTAGCGAGTGGGCGAGTAAGCGAGATGTATGACACAAACCTTTCCACTCGCTCGTAGCAAACTATATAGCTATATAGCGAGTTAAAGTTAACTTAGTAACGCCAAAACGCAAAGATGATCGAGACTGTTCACTTTATAGCAGCGATGATGACACACGGTTATTTTACTTACTTTACAGGCCAACACGCCAGCGAATGACGAGTAGGGCGAAGCCCCACTAGTGCGTTGCGCTGCGTTGCGTCGCGTCGTCGCAACGGAACAACGCATTGTATGCTACACCTGCGTTGCGTTGACGCTGCGCCAACGCAACGCAAGAGGGTATGCACGCCGTCGCAGCTGCGTCTCAGTTCAGCCTTTGCAATGGATAGATACAAAAGTGTTCTTTTGTTGCTTTTATTACGGCACCGCCGAAATAAACGTAGAAACCATAGAAGATTCTGGATATCTCCTTTGATAGCATTAAGAAATAGTGATGGTCAGTTTTTTATGCAGGAATATAAGGAGTTGTTGTTAGATGAAAAGCCTTTTTTCAATTTTTTTAGAATGAGTGTGACCAGCTTTAATAATTTGGTTGAAACCTTAAAACCACATTTAAAGAAGCAGCATACCAAATTCAGGAACCCTTTAGAACCAATTGAAATGATTGGTATTACATTAAGGTAAGTAATTCAAATATCATAATAATGTTAATCAGTTACTCATTTATTATCTTTAAAAACAGTTTAATTTAAGTATTACTATTAGACAACAAAGCAAAGTTATAATCTTCTTCTTGACTATCATCAGTAAAATTATTAATCGTAGTGTTGGCTGAGTAGGTAGCTTCGAATTCATCTGTTCGATACGACGATGGCGATGGTGACTGGGCATGTTGTCCAGTTTGATATCCGCGTGACTGCAATGGTGTTGCTTGATACTGTGGTCCAGTTTGATAATTGTCCCGTGGCTGCCATGTTGTTAGAGTCTGTTCCCCGAACCGCATTTCGGCAATGATATTTATAACTTTGCTTTGGAATCTCAAAGTTTGTAATTCCGTAAAGCCGTCCAAAGAAGGCAAAATTCCTTTGAAAAATGATAAGTGGCGCTTTTCTTTCTCTTGCAACGCTTCTAATGTTTGCGCCTCGAAATCATCTATTGCTTGTTTTGATCTCTTACGGCTTGTAGGCACGTAGCGAGAAGGACCTGGGGGTAACGAGGACATTTCTTTTGTAGGAAATGGAGATGATGTTGTGTTTTCATTTCGTTTCGTTTCTTCAGACACCATTTAATTATGTGAACTGGAGCCGGAGGATGCAAAAAAAACCAATTTACTTAGGACAAATTTAATTATAACAAAATTACAGTTTAAAAGTAATGATAATTGGTCGAAGTATATACCAAGAATGAATATAATTTTACATGCATAATTAATTACGAGTTTGCGGAATCAAAGGTGGCGCGATGTAGTGACGCACTTGCTGAGTCGGCGCCTCGTGCCGGCCGCGGTCGCGATGCGCAGGAATGGTGTCAGCTAACATCAGCATTCCTTCTATTATACCGAAGCGTAACTAGCAATCCTCCTGTTACACCGATGCGTAACAATTTCAAGGCTACTGTCAGTTTTATTTTGGGCAACTTTCATCAAAAACAGCAACTGATTGTAATAATGATATTTTTTCAATTGTTTTGCCCCTGATCCAGGAACTGTTTTCTTTTATTTTTTTTACGTATCGAAAAAAGTTGTCCTTCACGCTTCTCCATTTTTTCACAACCTCGTTACCTGCAAAGAAACAAAAAAATAGGTAAGTACCTAACTTGTCTACACTGGCCAATCTAAATGGGCCACCCTGTTTATTTTTTGCGTTTCTATTTCAGGTACTTGGGCAGCGGAAATTGGATAAACGACTTGCATTTCAAATTTAAACGTGGAAGAGCTACAATTTCTAGAACTATTTTGTCAGTTCGTCAAGCTATATGGAAATTTGTTCGGCCACAGTACATAGAAGAGATCACAGTAGAAAGACTACAAAATATGTGTAACAAAGTTTTAATGTAATTATTTATATTTACAATATGAATTTTTTTTTTTAGATGTTATGAACCACATCTTGTAAACATGAAAAAAATACAGGGTGGGCCAGAGTAAAGTTCACTTTTGAAACCTTTATAAAAAAAGACTGATAGTACTAAAACAATTTATTTAAAAAGTAACTTAATGTAACATTATTATAATTTATTTTTTGAAAATAACATCATCTAGATGTGCTCCCTCTCGCCGGGAGCACTCTTCCAAGCGGTGTTTAAAATTTTCAAAAACGCGCTGGCACGTTGCTGTTGATATAGCCGCCATTTCCGTTCGAATGTTTTCTTTCAAGGCGGTAATTGTCTCTGGTTTATTGGAGTAAACCTTATTTTTGAGGTATCCCCACAAAAAAAAATCCGGTGGAGACAAGTCGGGGCTTCGTGGTAGCCACTCGATATCACCCCTCTTAGAGATCACTTTACCGGGGAACATCTCCTTTACGACCTCCATACTGGTATTAGACGTGTGGCAGGTGGCGCCATCCTGCTGGAACCAAGTCAGGGAGTTGTACTCCTGCAGCCCAGCAAGAGTTGGTCTTAAAAAATCTTTTAGCATTTTGACATATCGCTCCGTATTTACCGTCAATGCTTGGCCGCTAGAATTTTCGAAGAAATAAGGCCCAATGAGCCTTCTAGCTGAAACCGCTGCCCAAACCGTCACTTTCTGGCAATGAAGAGGCTTTTGATGTTTGCGTGAAGGCTGTTCAGCGCTCCAATAACGGCAATTTTGTTTATTTACAAATCCGCTCAGGTGAAAATGGGCCTCGTCTGAGAAAACTTCGTTTTCCAACTTCGGGAACATCCGTTCCCGAAGTTGGAAAACCGCTCTAACATATGGAAGAAAATCTCTCTCTTTTTGTATGGTCATCAGGGTTGAGTTGCTGGACTAATTGGATTTTATACGGATGAAGCTTTAAATCGTGTAAAATTCGTCGTAAACTGCTTCTTGAAATTCCCATAGCTGCCGAACGTCGCCGTGTAGAGACTTCCGCATTTTGAAACCCGTATACGGGCCCCAGATCGCCAACTTTTCTATGTTCGAACCCGTTTCGATCGAGAAACTCTCGAGATCCGTTGGCGTTCCATATGCGACAACCCCTGTCCGATAACACGTTAGAGTCTGTGGAACCCGAAATGAACCACAACAGCTCCTCGATCACGCTCTTTACGGGCACATGTTTGGTGGTGAGCAGAGGTACGGTGCCGTTCTCCAATGAGAAACGTTGCATTCTACCGAACACGGCCAATGTACCTACTCTAGTTCGGTCGTCTCTGCGCGAGCCCCATTCGATAATGTGTCTTATCATGTTGAGATACGACTGCTCTTCGTGATTCGACATAATCTATACGGGCGGTCTCGTAAAAACTTATGAAAAATGATCGTAAACCTACGAAAATATGGGTCGTAAATTTTTTTCAAAGTGTTTAATTTTTTTTGTACAGTGTACAATCTCCGTTTCTATACAAAAGAGGTGCGGAGTGAGTTCTGTTTCTACAAATGGTGTACGTGTTGAAAGCGTAATATGATATTGGTGATAAATAAATGCCAAACTTTCAGTCGTAGTTTTATATTTTGTACAAATGTAAAAAATATATATATAAATTCTTATTCCAAGTCCTTATAGCTAATCTTTGTACCGTCATGAGGTCGATAAAGTAGTGTCTTAAAACTATAAATTCATGTTTAAACTTTAAAAAATTCGACATTTTACCTTGCAATTTATAAATCACTTTGCATTTTATTAAAATCACACATCTTTGTAATACATTTGCTTATAAAAACTAATTACTAATTACAGTTCATGATCCTAATACCTAAACTGGAATACTGGAATCATCATTCATCATCGTACTCTGTTTCGTACGCATATTCCTCTTCTTGCATTGTGAATTTCGTAAAAGTTTTGAGCTTAAAACGATTACGTTCCGAGTTTAACACACTTTGAATGTCCACAATGTTCATTTTATTTAAATCATAATCGTGCACAATAGAGCAGAGCGTTTTTAGGAATTGGATTGTGTACAAACGTATGATACATCTAAAATCTTCGTGCAACTCAATGATTGACACTAGTTTCCCGAAACCGCTCGTGGGACTCTCTGCGAGCGCCAAGAGACCGCGGCGTATAATAAAATCGATACGATTCTTATTCAAATTGACCGAATGTGTATAATTTGTGCACATGACCAATTCCAATGTCGACATCTTCAAATCTTGGATAAAAGGCACCGTGGCGTGGTACACTGAATCTGTGACCAGCCGCTTGCCCATGCGCATGCTAGCTAGAATCAGAGATGTCGACATCACCTGTATATAATAATTTAAAACACAGCTTATATAATTTATGACTTCTAACCTAGGTACACATTGGAGCTCCGTTTTCAACAAAGCCGCCAGTTCGTGGGTGGGGAACCTACTATATTCTAGACCCTGCTCGGGCATGGCACGATTTTTGCAAAACAAATACGCCGACTTGGTGGCGTTTTCGTTAATTGCAGGGTACTGCGAGTTAAAATTACTCACGAGCTCATCGACAGACTCTTTCCAATTACACTGTTTGGTGTATTCAATGAAACTTTTTTCGGTTGCTCTTAAATAATCTAGATTAAAAAGGTCACAGCTAGCTAAACCTTCGGTGGGGTCGTTGGCGATATGCGGGTAAAGCTTTGTGTGTGCGCCGCGGCAGCGGGCCTGCTTCGGCTGCGGCTCGTCGTCGTCATCATCGTCGTCGTCTTCGGCTTCGTCCTCCCCCTCTTCGTAGTCGGTGACGGGCTCGTAGGCTATGGTCGTGCTCGTCACCTCGGGTTCTGTGGGTAAGCAAAACAACATTAAAACACGTGGCATTTAAGAAAGCTTTAAGTAGGTAGGTCGGTAGGTATCACTCACCGTTAGCTTTCGGCTGCGCCGCCGGCGTTTCCAGTAAACTGCCCATGAAGTGGTCCATCGGAGACGAACCCTCGATGAGGATCTCGTAGCTACTGGTGGACGACGACGAAGACGACAGCGAAGCCGACTGCCGGCGAGACGCCTTCAGGAGGAGGGTCGAGGTGTCCACTTTGTGGTGCGCTCGCAGGTGCCGCAGCAGGTTCGATCGATTCGAATATGCACGTTCACATTCGCTGCACCGTATTTTGTCCAAGTTTTTAACACTACACACTTCTGCATTTTTAAACGTCGGAATATTATCATTGGTCACGTACATGACCAACGAAGAGTTTGCAAGTTGGGCTTCGCACACGTCCATATTTTTTTATATCTAGTACACTGAAAATACGTACACCCTTCCGTACACCACGAAAGACTTCCGTACACCACGAAAGAACACATGTAAATGCGCGCGAGAAGGATGCACTTGAATTTATAAACGAGCTATCTGCTGTGGCGGCGCCACTTGTAGCGATGTTCGTACCGTTTCAGGACTACTGATAAGGGGTTTCTCATTGTTTTTTACCTTATAACCAGGATGTTTATGTTTAATTTTCCTTGTGTAAGCTCAGAGTCTAGTTGCTACCTAGCAGGAGCTTTCGCGATTGGCCACATCTACTGGATGTCGCTGCGCCCCCGCTAGGGGGCGCGGCTGGCGGTCTCGGGGCTTCGCCCCCCGGCCGCGGAGGAAGGTTCCTAGAGCTTGGTATTTTTTTCTATGGCCCAAAAAAACACTCGACTCTTCCAAGATCATGATATATATATAAAAATTGGTTCTACTCCCCCTCCTAAAGACTGTAGAACCAAAAAAAATACAAAACTCGACCAAAGTCCCTACCTCGAGTTGACACAATACCGAGTGCGTTGCACAACACCAATAGCCTATTACGGGTGTGTACACGCGAATAGTATTATTATAACGAACACCAGTTGTATTTTTTGAACCTTTACAACTTTTTTCCGAATGATCCGTTGCATTGCATGTTTTACTGCGTACAAACGATCAAGCTCTTACGGTTTACAAGCGCAATAGCGTATTGACGATGTACCTAAAGGAAATATTATAGTCTTTTGTACGGATATATATTTCCTTTTTTTTTCTATATATATATGGATATAAAAAGGATCATTTTTTTTGATAACGCTTTACTCACCTCGTTCAATTTTTTTTATGGACAATAAGTATTCATCTTTTCGATCATTGCAGCACCGTTGACACTTCTTGAGAATTTTCACTTGCTCGATCAAAGGGAGCGCTGATCGGTCTTACTTCTAGTCTCCGAATTCAATCTAATATTTAATTTAGCTACACTATTTTGTATGCCTATAGGATGGACTACCTAAACTTTTTTATAGAACACCATTTATACCCTGTGTTCACAAAAATAAATGAATTTGAATCTGAATCTCGTTCGCGCATCGATGAACGTTCCTCTCGATTCGTTTCGAGATTTTTTTTCCTACATTCACAAATGCGCTTGACAAACTCGAATGATTTCAATCCTCGATCTAGCTAGGGTATGCTCGAACAAAAATCAAGTGCCCTCACAATTTATTGGAAACTAGTTGACGAGAACGATCCCCGGATTTTATCTTACTAGAAACGAGAATGTCATGATCTTAATGTTTTATCAAAAAAAAAGACTATAATATTAATAATTTTATATACATAAAATTGGTTCTACTCCCCCTCCTACAGACTATAGGACCAAAAAAAAGAAACTAAACAAAGTCACCTCAAGTTTCGTTCAAGTGTAAACGTGACCCGACACATACTACGGAACGGGTTACATAACACCAATAGCCTATTACCGGTACGCACGACGCTAGTAATACAGTTGAAGCGTGTACAGTTTGTATTTTTTTCGAACCTCCGATCTCGACAGAGGGACTTGTAATTTTTTTACTGAATTCCACACACCATCTCAAGAGTAAGCGATGATCCTAACGGAAATAGTATAGTCTTTTGTGCGGATACATATTTCCTTTTTTCTTTATTATATGGACTCGTGTTTTCATCGATCGATCCTTGCATTTCATAAGGGTTCAAAGATTCAACGAGTGACTCGGGAAAAAAAACAAGTTCATAAATACAATTCAACTCCAAACACAAGAGCGATCCCTTTTTTTTAACCATAGAAGGTACACACCCAAAAAAAGGAGATGATCATCATAATACATATATATACAAAATTGGTTCTACTCCCCCTCCTACAGACTGTAGAACCAAAAAAATACCAACTCTCTCGAGTCTCGAGCAAAGAGTGTCTCGAGTAAGTACCAGTGACTACATACTACGAAACGCGTTGCATAACAGCAATAGTCTATTGACGGTACGCGCGACGCTAGTAATACAGACATCGTTTGTATTTTTTGGAATCCTTACTTTGCTCCGAGGGACTTGTAATTTTTTCATACCACGTAATTTTTTCTACATCACAAAAATCGTTGAGGTTTCATGATGTATAAGAGTAATATCATATGAGCGATGATCCTAACGGAAATATTATAGTCTTTTGTACGGATACATATTTCCTTTTTTTCTTTATTATATGGGTATATATATTGTGTTTTTTTCATTGATCGATCATTACTCCGTCGAATGTGCAGATGATCTCCGTTTTGTAAATCTCTACATTCAAGTTTCAGAATCATCTTTTTTGATTTCGTTCCATGTATGATATGATTTTTACGTTTATTACCTACGAAACTCGACCGTGTACCGTTTACGAGCAATCGTGCATATGATCAATACGATGTTAACCTTATACATGAAAGGAATATCATAGTCTTTTGTACGGATATTATATTTCCTTTTTTTCATATATATATTATATATATACGGATGAGAAATGATCATTACGAGTTTTTTCAACTCGAGACTTGTGAAAAAAAAATGAAAGAACAAAAGTCCTCAAAAAAATACAAGTCCTTTCTCGATACGAGACTGCGAATTGAAAGTTATGTGTACGCGCACCACACAGTACGAAGCGGGTAGCGTAACGTCAATAGTCTACTGTCGCTACGCACGACACTCGTAATACGAGTAACCGTGCCCTGTTTTTTGACATACGGGAACTTGTACTAAAAAAGACTTAGGCCGACGTCTCGTCGACGTCCATACCCGTGTTTACGGTGCTGTTGAGTTTCATCATCGCCGTAGGGTAGAGTCGGTTCAGTAGGCCGCGCCACGCTTCGAGATTGTCGCGAATCAACGGCTCTTGACTCTCTACGGTTCTGAGATCGCGAGCGGTCGACGCTAAAACGTTGCTCTGTTCCACGACAGTGTCCGTGATCGGACGGTTCAGCATCTCGAGCGATTGCTTGAGCCGAATAAAGTTTACGCTCGACGCGGCGTCGCCCCTCTGAAACTCTAAAATGTCGTTGAAGCGCTGCACGGTAGGAGCCGCCTGTTGTTGCGCCGTCGTCGCGTCGTTCGGAATCTCTACGGATGCCATCATTCGGCTCTCGCCCAACGTAGCGGTGGTGACGTTAAAATTGATCGGCGTAGCGGAACGGTTGATCACGTACGGCGGTAACCAGAAGACGTTCGATTGCAGATCGACATTGTACTCGTCCACGGGGTACGCGCCCGTCGGCGAATTGGTGTAGCTCAAAACTCGCACGTCGTACTTGCCTAGCGCCCCGCGGCTCGCCTCCATCCGATGACCGAGATTCAAGCGGTTCGCGAGCATCTCTCTATGCCGACGCGAATGTATTTTAGCGTGCATGATCTACGAGAGCAACGTGTCGTATCGCGTGTAAAACATTGCTTCGATTCATTGTAGCAACCGGGCCTTCGCCTTGAACGCCGCACGGTGCACGGATCGCAGACGTTGCCTGTACAGACGCACCAGCGTCGTGCGGCGCGCCGAGTATCGGATCACGTTCACGTTGACTAAACCATGGTCTAACGCTAAACCTCGGCGACCCCTAGTTTAACGATGGTCTAAATCACTAAATTGGATTTATCTTATAAGTTATATCATCTTTTTTAGTCTGTTGAGTTGTTATAATTCGAAAATCGATTATATGGCGTGATTATGCAATCATCTCGCGTAGTTTAACCAATAATATTTAAAATTTGAATTTATGTTTACTTACTTTTCCTCGGCACTCCAATTCTCAGAACGTTTTTTTTTGTTGGTCCTTCACATTAAAGTATTAAAATGACTAACAAAGAGGGAATTGTTCTAATAAAGATAAAAATTCCAAAGCTAAATGGACTTTGTTCAACTTGCGATGGTTTTGTTTATTGTTATGGTTTCATATAACGCGCAAGTATTTTACGATTCGTTACACGTACTTACTTAGATTTATTTTTAGAAATTAATACGACATTAAGTAATATGCTTAAACCTAAACAAAACTACAATCGACAAAATAACTAAATAAGCAGGTTACAATATTTTTAATACTCCTAAACATCATCTAATCCTTAGCGTTTTATCAAAACGTGTTCTTTTCTGGGCAAACGGAACGTTGCAATAGAATGTTAGAACGGTGAACGAATGATATTTGTATTAATCTGTGGTTGATATTTAAACAATGGTTCAAATGACGGTACTAAGAAGACCACGGTTTTTTTATGTTTTGTAATACGAACAAATTAAACTAGCGAATTAAACGAAGACTAAAATTTCTTAATGTCTCGGACAGTAGGTTTACACTAGTAATACAGTAACCAAATAAAATCTTTAAGTAATGGCACATCAAACGAACACTAGCCGGCTTGGGGCTTGGCGGCGACGACGGCCGGGTCGCAGAGCAATAAAAAATTTCGTAACAGATGGCAAGCGCAGCTCGCAAAGCGACCGTTCGCGACGGCGGTCAGCAAGAATCCCTAGGTGAAATTTTAAATAAATGTAATTTAAAAAAAATCATAGACACTGTCACTGTGACACTGTCGGCGCGTCACATATGCGTGGACAACCGTGGGGAAGGCACCGAACCCGGCAGCGCGAGCGCCGCTGCGCGCCCTACCACTCACTAAATCAACAGCATCCAGGAGGGATGCTGTTGATTCATACCAGACATACATAAACATTTTGTCTGTACCCGGCATTGTGAATACCTAAACAGTAGGTCCACAACTGACGCTTGTAGTAGCAAATATCGGTTGAAATGACTGGTGTTGGGAGAGTCTTCATTAAGTCAATGATCCTGCTTCGCATTTTGCATGTAAAGTTTTACATTTTTCTTTGCAGATTCAGCACATGAGTCACTTACTGGATGAAAAGTGAGGTTGAAATTTTCATTAAATATTTTTTCGAATATGTATTTTGAAACTGGTCCTTAACCTTACTTTTGTATTCAGAATACACAAATTTCAAGAATTCTGTTTTCGTCAGTCCAAAAAACAGATTATCCATATGAAATAGATATTATACTAGCTCTAATTCTTGAGCTGCTGTAAACACTGTTGTAAATCTTCCTAGTTTTTTTTTGGACATATTTTCTTTATGTCGTAAAGTCGAAAAGTTGATGCCATATTTTTTGGCTGCACCATTGACGCAAGTTTTGAGAGCTTCTTCTATCGCAAGCTTCATAACTCCCTCATCCCACGATGCATTTGCAGTCTTTCTTTTATATTTATTAACCATCTGCAAAAGTAAAAGAACTAATAAGCACTCAATGAAATTATACAGGGCAAATCGGGTATGGGCAAAACGGGCACCCGCTTTACCCCTATCCTTTTTGCCCACAAGCATGTATTTTTTTCAAACGACTCATAACCTTAAAACCGAAATAATAAACGCCAACCTATTACATAAATAAAACGTCTTTTTATTGCTAAATAGTAACACAAAACTAGTAAGAACATATTGTAAACCATTTTCGAGTATTTAAAAGTAATGTAACTCATTTTTTTTTTTTAGTTGAAATAGCAAAAAACTTTGTTCTTGCTTACCGTGAACTCGTGTCCGCCAGAGAAGCGCGCCGACTGCCTGTGATTGGCAAGCGGCAGGCGCTGCGCCCTGCGCGCAGACGTTCTCATAAGCAAGAACGCCTCCCCTACATAAAATTTTTGTACATAGCGAAAACTTTTTACGCAAGAGATCGGACCACTTATATTTTGGGAAAAGTAATCTTCTTCTAAATGAATATTTATCTCTACATGTGTACACTGGTTCTATTTTCTTTTTGTCGTAAAGATCTACATCAAAGGAAAACATTATTTCCTGTTTAACAGTTTCTGAAGCTTATATATCAGATTCTCTTTCTGTTGGTGGAGATTTTGTTACAAAATTATCTGACATCAACTTTAGTTGTACGTTTTCAGACGAGGAATTAGTGTCACTTTCGGGTTGACTATCAAAAAATAACTTATAATTTCGTTTCACACACAAATGAGCCGCTCGCGGGGATATAACATACGCAAATTCTTGGGAAATATTTTGGTATAGATTTTTATTAAATTTTAACTTTGAATGCAATATATCTTGTTTGAACTTAGTAAAGAACTTAGTAAATATTTTTTTCTGTATACTCACATCAACGAATGGCTTCGATGAACTTGTACTTACAAATCCATTTATAGAATATAAGTACCTACTTAGGTACTTACTGTTTTTATTTTTTAAATAGGTACTTTAATCATAAAGCAAATTTTACATTGCTGGTGGTTCATTATTTTCCATTCGGTTTCCGCTCTTTTGCTTTTTAAATCCGTCTTAAAAGATTTTGTGCAATCCGCAATCCTGAAATAATACAGTTAAATTTCAATATTTCCATAACATACGACAGCAAGATGAAACTTGGTTATTCGATTACCTGTATTGAGAATAGGTACAAAGCGCCCGGCAATTCATGAAATGGTGACAGTTCATAAAATACTAATCAATTGACTTGTGGAATGTGAGCTTCCTCGATACAGCTCCTTTGTGAGGAGGTTCCTGTCTAAGCCCTAACCGCCGGTAGCTTGGACCCCGCTCCTGAGAGGTCCGCGTAACCTCTATTTTATTAACACTGTAATGTTTTTAATGATATTTTTTAAGAAATATTTAATAGCCATTTTTTAATATTTCTCAAAAAAACTAAATACTTACTAGATAAGAAATAAAATTAATAAACGACATAATAATAATAATCTTGATTCAGAAAGCGGTACTTCTGGACACGGCTCGCATTGTTAGGAGGTTCCTCTTCTGGACAACAGACAGTATTGTCTAGCAAAGGATTTGTAACTGGTGAAGTTCTCGTGATGAGTCGTGACTAGTCCCTCTGTATTTATAGTAGCATTACTCATATCATTAGGAGCTATTGCTCTGACCGAATTGAATATCTGATTATCAAGAATTGGAATAGCAGGTCTATCAGCTGAGGGAGAATAAACGTTTGGGTTTTCACGGACAGTCCCCATTTTAGATTGCCCTCTATTCAGGAATTATATATGTAGTTGGAATTTCGTATTTCCTAATTATAAGAAGCATGCAAACAAGCACACACCATGCATGCAAACAAGCATACACTATGCATGCAAACAAGCATGCGGCATTGCGCATTGCGTCAATTCGATGCTTTTGAATTCCAGCTTCAAAGAGGTCAAAAAATCGATATACTTGGGATTTGTTGAAGCCTCGAGCTCTGGCTATTGATGTGAGTTCTGGTCGTCGCAAGGTCAAATTAGGATGACGCACGATGAAGCCCTTATAAAAGTCGTGTCCAGCCGTTTCATTTTTAAAAGGACGTGGGATGTGGTTTGCTTCAGCATATTGAAACACAAGCTGCAAAACATTTTCCTTTGTGAGGCCAAAAAAGAGGTTATCTATATGAAACACGTACTCTAAGAGCTCTTCTTCCTGCTGTGGTGTAAACACTGGTAAATCTGCCAAGTTTTTTATGGCAGATCCAGTTTTTAAGTGTCTTCTCAGGGTTGTGCGAGGGATACCATATTTTATTGCGATGGATTTAATTGACGCACGCTTTTCCTTTACCTCTTTAATTGCTCGGGCCATCGTAGCTTTGTCCCATGATGTCTGGGCTGTTTTCCTTTTGTAGTTATTGACCATCTAAACAAAATAATCAAGCATTATCTGTGCAGCCATAATATGAAAGTAAGGGCAAAGCGGTCAGTTGGCCGCTTTGCCCGAACCGCTTTGCCTTTTTCGGCCATTTTGTTTAAAAAAATAATTTCACTCACATTATTTACTATATTTTGAAGCAAATAAATATCAATGTCAAGTAACTTACAATTTATCATTAAGGAATTCGTGAATAGTATAATAACATTTTTCCAATACTAGATGTCTTAATTGGTTTTTAAATTGAAAAATATTTTAGTCCTTAATTTCATTTGGTAATTTATTAAAGTTGATGAACATTGCCGATTTTCTGATTTTTGCTTGGCCCTAATGGTATACTACGATAGGCCCACCGGCAGGTCGTAAAGCATACAACGTGTTAACACCTTTTTATTTGGACAAATTATCGTAATACTCCCAACATTTTGTTTTAGTTGTACGTCGACAGTACTCCATAATATCCCACTCCAGAGTCTTCGAAAATAATATCTTGCAACATAATTTCTTCTAAAATATCGTTTAAGGATGGTTGCATCTAGACATTGTGTTCATTTGCCACTTTAAGTTACTTACGAGTAGTTTGATGTACAGAATGCTTGGTTGACGGCTTCGTTACGGGTCTTGTTATATCCTGTATATTCTTAAGCTCGTATACATATATGTAGGATCAGGAGTGCTGAGAGGTATATCGTCAGGGTTTGGAGTTCCCATATATTGGGATAAACAAGACTATAAGCAATTACAGAGTATTTATTACAGTAAGTTTTTATTACAGTGGCCAAGCCACCCAATAAAGTGTATCGCTCGCTATCAGCAAATTAAATACAGCTATGTGAACATACAGCAACGCTGTACCAGATTAACCGACAGTTTTGTCGGGAGCAGGGCAGCTCTTTATTGAGTCGAATCCGAAGACCGACTGACGAGCTTCCAATCTCCAATCTCGGCAGGGGGTCACGGGACTTCGCCCCCTAGCCGCGGAGACCATTGTGACGTTGCAGTTTTATAAATGCGACATCTAGCGGTTAAAGCGTGAACAAGTGAGACAGGTTAGTTAAAGTGAAGGCGTAAGAGTCGAAATGAGATTTTAAAACCAGTAAAGATAAATTATTATTTATTAATATAGAAATTGGTTATAAATATTATTGCATCAATACAACCTGTTTTTTTTTATATCCCATAACTCTAGGGTTATATTCTGTAGGTAAAAATAATACTAAAACTCCTAGAATAGGTGGTTCAAAAATGCATCGTTTCGGAGATATCATCAATCATAATTAAATTAGGTCAAAAATTGTCACCAGTATGACGAATCTTTACTTTTGCGAGGTTGCCAAACTTCGCAGTAGTGTAGTAAAATAAATAGTAAAATAAAATATGTAGGTATGTTGGTATCGGGGCTTCCCGGCGGCAGCTAGTGAAGGGAAAGCTACCTTGTCGACATCGGTCATATTTCACGTAAGGGTGTTTTACATTAATAATCGTGACTTTGCCGAATTATTTTGTATGAAAAATGAAAAAAAAAAAATAACGAAGGATTGGAACATAACTCATATGCCAGTTGATTCTTTGATATGGCCTCAATCATAGGCTGGTAGCAACTGGATGAGAGTTGCTGAGAATCGAGTTGAGTGGCGTGCGATTGAAGAGGGCTATGTCCAGCTGTGGATTGATATAGGCTGATAATGAGTTGTTCCGTTAACACAGGGTGCGAATGCGGTTTCAGGCAAAACTTTCGGATTTAAGGAATATAATCTTGTTGCTCGGAAGCCATTAGTGATGTTTTCATGAGTCATACATTTTGACCATATCTTCGACAATATCTTATTGAAATCGAGATGAGTTAATTTTTGTGCATGAGTTTTATCAAAATGTTGAAGAATTTCTTGGTCCTAGTAACTCTCGAAAGGTTTGTAGCAGGCTTTATCAAGCGGTTGCAATTCATGTGACGTACTTGAAGGTAAACAGTATTATACTGCCATCACTGGAAAGAAGGCCGTAACTACGTCAACGTTGATTCCGAGATAATTGAAGTTTTATCTAAAATGAAGGCCTGCTATTTACTGAATGGTTTTAGTTAGTGATTCTTGTTTTATAAAACGTCAAAACTAGGCGTTATTTTGAACCATAATTTATTTAAATTCATATATGCGTATTATTATTTTTTAATTTTTTCCCTTTTATTTTAGAAAAAATAATAAATTGTGAAATACTTATCTGAAAGGGCGTAATTGCGTAAAATGTAATTACGACTTTTCATAGACCGAACTCGATCTTCCTAAAGCCGAAATCATTGCATCTTAAGCCTTAATCATTTTCAAATTCAAATTTTTGTCAGTCGATTGTAAACAAGATTTATTAAAAATGAAACCAAGAATATTTACTTTATTTTATTTACTTTATTAAATCAGTGAGTCTCATAAGTTGAAAGTATTCAGTCGAACTTATAATAATACGTAAGACACATTCAAGAAGG
The DNA here is from genome assembly GCA_947578425.1 of Eugnorisma glareosa. Taxonomy (NCBI): domain Eukaryota; kingdom Metazoa; phylum Arthropoda; class Insecta; order Lepidoptera; family Noctuidae; genus Eugnorisma; species Eugnorisma glareosa. Next base: position 7,949,352 of record OX387967.1, on the reverse strand, counting down.
TACATACAACTAACGACAGTTACCTTATCACTAAGAAGCGTTTTTAAGCAACTAGTTCATGCTTGTCGTAGTAAAATATTATTATCAAATTATTTTTAAAGGAACATCTTTATTAATCACATTTTTCTCAATATCTATCTAAACAAAATCAACAAAACAAAAATATACCTTCTGACAATAAAATAACACACATCAAGACTAATAATCATAAACAGTTAAGTTATAGGAACTTTTACGGACATTATCTTCTGACATAATGTCAATAGAATCACACGCAAAACAACCAATAATATAATTTTAAAACATAAGCATAATATATAGGTAAAGTTATAAGAACTTGAAATAGAATTGAGCTTTCATTATCTAACTTAACAATTAAACATTAATTCTTAACCATTACAAACAACATTAAGTTTCGTACCTAGTCAGTCTTCCCGCTCTACCATCAGGTCCGCAGCAGGGTTATTCGTATGCAAACTTTGCCAGAACAACAGTCTATTTGCTGGCATTAGTGGTCATAATCTGTGTATTATATTATTTTTGCGTTCACTCGTAATATCTGTTCTGTTTTTTGCACATGCGCTGAAAAACCGTTTTTCGTGACAGTTTTTATTAAATATTCTAATTGAATGTAATCGGTAGTGCTGAAATCAGTTTTGTAAAACAAACACGAGTTTCCTTTTTGAAAGAGTATCTCACTCATATCACGCAAATATGCTTGTGGGTTAGATCATTGATATATAAAAACCCAAGATGCACAATCTCGAATATAAGTAACACTCGAAAGTGTCGCCAAACACTCACCAATCATACCTGCGTAGTTATAGTTATGCTAGAAGCATATAATTTTGCAAATTCAACCTTACGCGAATTGCTTAAAGTTGTTTTACAATGCAGTGTACGAAAAGCAATAAAATTTTACGACCGACGCGACGCGGGTGATCGGTAGGACAAGGCATGGAATGGAGACGAACATTTTTATATTTTTTTTTTTCATTAGACATTTAGTTAAGTAGTATTTTAAGAGTTTGTTAGATTGTGTTCTAAACACATAATATTATACTTTTATTTGAGCATAAATATGTTTTTGGGTAGGACATGGGTATATCAATGAAACAAAATAAATATTGATTGTTAAAATCGTTTATTTAAATTTTTGGTCAAAAGATATTAAATAATTGAAAAATAATATTAATTTCCTTGAAATAAGTTTAGTTTATTGTAAAGTTGTCTTTTTGAATTAGATTTCAACTCTTCTGTTGTTTTTTTAGTAATGTAATGTAAACGAACGTTTATCAACTTTTCTATAATAGCTTTTATAAGACTAATTTCGAGATTGAATAGAGCAGGTTGCTGAAGAGAATGTATGTCAATACTAGAAAAAATATTTCAATGAAAGCAGCGGAGAGCAGCGGTGGTCCAATGGTGGCGGCCCCGACATACGAACAGTAAGTCGTGGGTTCGATCCCAGGCAGGATTAATTTGTGTAATTTATTTCATCACCACTGCTCTCAAAACGGTAAAGGAAAACATCGTGAGGAAACCGACATGTCCTAGAACCAAAAATTCGAAGACATGTGACATCTACCAACCCGCACTGGGCCCGCGTGGTGGATTATAGCCCATTCCCACTTATAGAGAGGAGGCCGAGTGTCCCAGCAGTGGGAACATTAAAAGCTCATTATGCTATATTTAAATGAAAGGCGCGTTTTAAAACTAAGAAACACAAATAGGCCTTGGTTGTGTTTTTTTGACCATTTATGCGCTGTTCTCGTCTTATAATCTCCTCTGTTTTACTACACATACAGTGTAAACATCTTCACTCGCGTAGCACAGAGCACCAAAATCCTTTATATCTATTAGTTTATGAAACCATAATTTGTTACGTGCTAGTGTAGAATCTTTGCAGATGTCACATTTAAGTTTTTTAATAGATGTCTGACCACAAATCCCGCAATGTAACCAACAATTTGACAGACATATTCAGAGTTGGAATTATTTAGAGAATCTGATAGAATATCAAAATTATTTTGATATGTCTCTTAGCTGCTATCTTCGACTGACAAATATTCGTTTTCTATATCAAAACGATATCCAACGCTAGTATTGTTAATATTTGATACAGTTGTGCCACAATTCAGAATAGGCACATTTTCCAAGGGACAGAATTGCCTGTAAATTTAGAACCGAGTTCCAGATGCATTAAAAGTTTTTTATATGGGGATTTAAATTGACGGGAATTTGGATTATTATTGAACCCTCCTTGACTCCTTATACTCATATTGCCGAAAAAGAGTTCAACATGATCCTGGCTAAACTTATAGGCTAATATGTATTTTAAATAACCTGTTTCTACATAATTAGTACATAAACGTTGTACACTTACAATACAAACAAGTAACCCGAATATTCCTGTATTTGCTTGGCAATTTTATACATATACTTTTTCTTCAGAAAATATTATTCTTTTTTCTCCCTTCTTTTTGATGGTGCGTTTTCTTTGAACTATAATGTAAAGTGATAGTAAGCAAGATATCGATGTTTGGAAAGACCTAAATGCGTCTTTTGAATTCGTGTCACTTAGGGGTCTTTTGAAACCACCGCAGTTGAAATTCCTTGAATTTCAAATATCAAATAAATTATTTAATACTATATAGGGTGACTGGTAATTAGTGACCGATACTTAAACACGTGATTCTACTCATGATAACAAACAACTTTCCCAAAGGAACTTTTTTTTTAAACTCATTTAATTTTATCACAATAACACAACAGCTGTATGAAATTCGAGGCAAAGGGTGCGGGCGGGTGGGGAGCGCGAGACGCTACTAGTACAAGTACATTTTTGCCCCTTCCCGAGGTCAGACTAACAGCTGATAGATTGTGCCTACTTTTTATGTTGGGCGCGCGCGTTCCTATATATTTTGAAGTTATGCGGACATACGTTGCATCTTAAAAGTAGTTATACTTAAGACTACTGTGGAACACGCAGTTTTTGGATATTATTTTTTAATTTAATGAGACATAACGGCGTCACTCGGCGCGGCTACCAGTTGATAGGTCAAAAGCGCGCGCCTGGTAATTTCATACTTACAGCTGTTGTGTTAGTGTGATACAATTAAATGAGTTTAAAAAAAAAGTTTCTTTGGGAAAGTTGTTTGTTATCATGAGTAGAATCACGTGTTTAAGTATCGGTCACTAATTACCAGTCACCCTATATATATAATAGTATGAACTCAGTAGTTGGTCCCGAATTCATGAAATTTGGAATTTTTAAATCGGTATCACAGAAAGTAATTGCATTCGCCACGCTGCGACTTAAAAGTTGAGTTGCTAGTTTAACTTTCATAATGGAATTCTTAAACCAAATATGTTTTTGCGTTAATTTATTAGCTAAGTGTAATTTATGTTTTTCTTTAACTCTCTGCAGGTCTTCAACTAGTTTCCATTTTATTTGGTTATTGTCGTTATTGTAAATTATTTTTTTGATTCAAATAAATTCCTCATTAATTTAATCCATGCTATATGATTAAATTAATGAGGAATTTATTTGAATCAAAAAATAATTTACGTCAAGAAATACCAAAACGTCGTAATCAGCTGTGGGGTGTTTAAAGTAGCTTAGTAGTACTAAGTAGCGAGTGACTAGCTCCTTTTTTTTTTTTTTTGGTGATGGCATCTCGCAGTTCAGCCTCTGAGGCTGGCTACTGCTTAACCGGACTATTCCCTGTGGATGCCTTAAAAATGAATCTAAGGCCTCCAGCCAGGGGCTTAAAACTATACTTAAAAACTAAGCGACCACTCGCTAAGGGCACCCCCTGTGGGGTACGGGCCTCGGCTTAGGGCGTCGCTGGGGGGGGGCAGCAAAGGGACAGGCTGGATCTGAGTGATATTAATTAGGGGCTGGTTTAAAACTACCGGCTCAGCATCGCGGGCTGGCTCTGGCAAGGGCCGGGGGGGGTTCGTTGAACGTGGGCGTCGCGTCGGGCCTCGGCGGCGAGGACGGAAACATGGCGGTCTATATCTGTATTTTCGTAGTGTGCTGGTTTCCCTACTGCTCTCCTGGAGGAGGGTGATGGGGTCATCGGGGGTGGTGAGAGCATGTCGCGGTCGGCGAATCATGCTAATACGCGAGGGCTCGTATCGGGCGGCCTATGCGATCAGGGGTTCCTATGCCTGTTAGCGGAATCGAAGAAACGCTTGGAAAGACGTTTCATAAACTGACCTAAGGTGGGGATCCTAAGGTCTAAGTGGAGACTGTCATTACGGACATAATAGGGGGCACCGGTGATCTTACGGAGAAAACGGTTCTGAAGGGTCTGCAGTTCCGGTGCAGATGACGCGGGTGGGCATGGGCAAAAGTGACACAAGCGTATGTCATAATGGGACGGATGACGGCGGTATAGAGTCGCAACTTGCACTTAAGTGACAATTTGCTCTTTGCCGTGATCATAAAATGGAGCCTACCCATGGCAAAGGCAGCCCGGTCGCGGGCTGCTCTTATATGCGCTGCAAAGGACAGGTGGTTGTCGAGAATGACTACTAAGTACTTGGCTCGCTTCTCCCAAGGGATCGGCTTGCCGAACATAGTGATCGGAGAGGGGACGGGACGTATGAGACGCGCCTTATGGAAAAGAACTGCCTGGCTTTTATCGGGATTAACCTCGATTCGCCACTTACGGAACCAGGCTCCGAAAGCATTGGCTGCTTTTTGGAGCTGACGGGCGATGGCGTCTTGGCCGTGCCCAGTATAATAGATTGCCGTATCGTCGGCGAAAAGGGACAAGTGAGCCTTTTTGCTCTTGGGGATATCTGAAGTGAATAGAGTGAATATGAGGGGGGAAACGACAGAGCCCTGAGGGACTCCCGCGCGAATGGGGTGGGGGGAAGAAAGGGTTTTCCCTATGCGATAGCGGAAAGTGCGATTCGCCAAAAGTCTCGCAAGATGGGCACGAGACGATCAGGCACACCGAGCTGATACAGCTTGTATATCAGCCCGTTGTGCCAGACTTTGTCGAACGCTTTCGCTATATCGAAAAATAACACACCGGTCATCGCTCCACGCTGGAAGCCAGCGCTCAAGTGCTCTACGATGCGGTGGACCTGTTGGACGCACGAGTGTTCGGTCCTGAAACCGAACTGCTCGTTAGGAATGAGGCTCTTAGCCTCGGCAAAGTCTTTGAGGCGCTTATAAATAAGCCTCTCATAGATTTTACCGAGCGCGCTAAGGAGACTGATCGGCCGATAACTAGTCGGCTCAGTTTTAGGTTTACCCGGTTTGGGAATACCTATGACGGTGGCCTCTTTCCACACTTGGGGAAAGATGTTATTGCTCAAGGCGCCATTGAAGATGGCCGCCAACAAGACTATGAGCTGAGAGGGGAGGACTTTGAACACCCTATTGGTGAAGCCATCGGCGCCAGGGGCTTTCCGAGGCTGTAGCCTATCTATTATGTCTTTCACTTCGTCGGGCGTGACTGAAGGAAGAGGACAGTCGGGGTCTTCTACTGGGGGGAGAGCGGCTCTACGTTCGACTTCCGCGTCCACCTCAGCGAGATGTCGCATGTCTACTGGTTGAGAGCTGGGCGTGCACTGAGATTCCAGGCTGTCGGCCAGGCATTCTGCCTTCTCAGAGTCGTCAAAGGCGACGCTCTTATCGGGGCGAATGAGAGGAGGCATAGTAACCTCGTCGCTGCTTGTGCGTATTCTGGTTCGTATAATTTAAACAACACACGAATTGAAAGAATGTTTATATTCACCATAGGCACTAATAATCTTTTACAGACAAAATGGAAGGAATTAATAGAGACACGAGGCTATAGGCCCTGCTATCCTTCCTCGTACCACCTGATTCTATATAGAGATGTGATGTTTCTTTTTGACGTTTGACATTAGCTGTCAATTAGACATTTTGTGATGATTCGAACATATTGCGGGGGGCAGAAAAATGAAAAAGTGGTAAAAATTGCAACCCCGTGCTCTACACAATTATAATAAGGATTTACGCAATTCCATCCATAATTTTCTAGTTAAGACACTTAATAATAGTAAGAAAGTATAGTAAGTATTTTATTTTATTTTAACATACTGCATTACATTTAAAAAACTACAACTCATATTATGGAATAAATCATCTTACTATACTTACTTTCATACAGAAAACTACATCTTTAAATTATTAGATTATCTTACTTGTCATCTTATATACTTACTGCTCTAGTTAATGTTCAACCTAAAACTGAACAAGGTAATTATGTAAGTGTAGGTACTTAACTATTCTATTTTCTGTACCTACTTTCAAAAAGTACAATCTGAAACTAAACAAGAAGATAAACATTTATGCAAAGGACACCCCATAACTAAACAAGTACATACATATTTGTTATTGTTGCTGTACTTACTTACATATGGGAAGTACAACTTGGCCAGGCCATGAAAAGTAGCAATCGCCTGCCTATATTTTTATCTAAGTAAATTTAAATTCACACAAGTTTTATTAATAAGGCAAAAGAAAACGATAAAGAACGTATTTATGCACTAACAACCCTAGTTTATTTACTTTTAAAACTAACCTACCTACTCATCTATAGGCAAAATGCATATTTTGGTAATACTAGTGCGTATCACATGGCCATTAGGCATTTTAACATCAAATGCTCGTACCTTGTTATCTTTTCCTGGGTACAATTTCACTATTCTCCCTGTGGGCCAGTCAAAAGGGTTAACATTATCATGTTTAAGAAGCACTAACATTCCTTCCTTTATATTGAAAGTTGGATTTTTCCATTTAGGTCTATTTTGTAGCATGCTTAAATAGCATTTGTGCCACTGTTTAAAAAAGGTTTGTTGTAACTGATTACATTGATGCCAAAAACTGAGTCTATTGGTTGGAATGTTAGTGAGATCTTGCTCTGGGTAACTGGTAATAGGAGCACCAGTTAAAAAATGACCTGGCGTTAGGTACGTCATGTCTGAAGGATCCGATGACATAGGGGTCAACGGCCTGGCATTGAGAATGGCTTCAATAAATAATTGATGAACGATGAATAATTACCGTATTGAACTCTTCGTATGTGAGTACACAAGTACCTATGACCCTCTTCATATGGTATTTTAAACTTTTAACGCCAGCCTCCCACAATCCACCGAAGACAGGCCTGTATGCTGGAATAAATTTAAAAGTTATGCCCTGATTAGCTGAAAATTTTGTCACTGCATTTTGGTGGGCCGTGGAAGACTGTAGTTTATACAGTTCTTGTAAGTTCGAATTAGCACACCTAAATGTGGCCGCATTATCACAGAACACCTGGGAAGGTTTATTCCTACGCGCTATGAACCTTTTCAAGCAATTCAAAAAAGTCTGTGTGGTCATGTCTGAAGCCAACTCGACATGAATAGCCTTCGTCACGAAGCATACGAAAATTAAAATATAAGCTTTCAAAATTACCGGCTTTCTTACACGTGCAAACTTTATATTGAAGGGGCCAGCATAGTCTATGCCCACCTTCTCAAATGGTCTGGATACACGAACTCTTTGTGACGGCAAAGAGCCCATCAATTGGTATGCTGCCTTGGCCTTTAGTCAAAAACATATTAAGCATTTGTGGATTACATTTTTTACTTGTCTGACAGCATTAATTAGCCAAAATCTTTGATTTAATGAAGAAACCATCAATTTTGGTCCGGCGTGCATCAGATTCTTATGCTCATTCCAAATTATAAGACTGGTTATATGAGACACCTTAGCAAGAATAATTGGGTGTCTTTGTGAGAAGGAGAGCTCCGAATTTTGAAGCCTGCCGCCAACTCTCAATAAACCATCACTACCTATGAAAGGATTTAATGATGAAAGTGTTCCTTTTATAGGTTTATTTGATTTTAAACAAGAGATTTCATCAGCATAATGCCTTTTTTGGTCACACTTTACCATAGTAAACAAAGCGCATTTTCTAATTCATCTGGCATCAGCTCACCTGACTGTCTGCTAGTGACATCTTTTGTTTTACAATTCTTTATGAACCTCATCACATAAGCAATTACTCGCTTCATTTTATTAATATCAGAATATTGACTGAAAATTTTTAACTCATCAATAGTATGCGTTACCGTGTTAGAAACATCATGACATTTTTCATTATTTTTACATTGCTTTTTTATTTCAGGTACCTCTACCAGAGATGGAGCCTCGCGCCCTGCATTACCATGCTGATATTTCTGCTCATGCAGAAAGCGTGGGCCATGCCACCACAAGTCAAAATTCTGCAAGGCGCGAGGCTCCATACCTCTTGACAAGCAGTCAGCAGGGTTTTCTGTGGTCTTAACATAGAACCACGACCAATCTTTTGTAAGGTCTTTTATCTTGATAACTCTGTTCGCGACATACGGCATTAGTGTTACTGGTTCCATGTTAAGCCACGCCAACACGATCTGCGAATCAAGATACAGATATACATTTATGTTATCACATTGTGTCGTTAATGTGCTGTACACCTTTTTAGCAAGCACTGACAATAGCAAGGCGCTGTTTAATTCTTTGCGTGGTGTAGTCAAATCATTGTTAGTCGAATTTGCTCTTGATTTGGAACAAAGCAAGTTTACATTGATCGTACCGTCAGCGAAAATAGCTCTGACATATAAGCAACAACCATAGCCTTTGGACGAAGCATCAGCAAATCCGACCAACTCTACCTGCTTAGCACCATTTACATTTATATTCCTTTTTGTTTGAATGCATGACATTTCAATTAAACCATTAGCAAAGCTTAACCACTGGTCATTTAATTGCGTAGGTAGTTCCTCATCCCAACTGATTTTAGCATTATAAATGCTTTGCATTAGAAGCTTAGCTGACATAACAATTGGTCCCACCAATCCCAGGGGATCAAAAACCTTGCTTATGAAAGACAAAACTTGCCTCTTAGTATTAGTTTATTAACGTTGCTCTCTGAGCAGCTGATGTAGAAATCATCTGACTTAACGTTATAGCGCAAGCCTAGAGTTTTTATAAAGTCATTATCTTTGCTCATATCAACATCTTTCACGGGTATTTGATTCGAGGGTACATCATCCAATAGCATAGCATTATTAGAACCCCATTTGTGCAACTGAAAGCCTCCCAGGCTTAGCAGTTCTATCAACTGTCTCTTTATTTCTTTTAACGTGTTTACATCATCATGCCCGGTAAGCACATCATCGACGTAGGTTTGTGAAAGCAAGACCGAAGAAGCTAAGTTATATTGGTCTTTAAAACGTTCAGCTAACTCTTTCAAGCATCGCGTGGCAAGATATGACGAGGATTTTAACCCGTAAGTGACCGTGTTAAGTTGTAAGCAAAGCACTGGGTCGTCAATAGATTCTCTCCAGAGAATATTTTGCAAAGCCCTATATGGAGGGTCAATTAATATCTGTCTGAACATTTGCTTTATATCACATAGTAGAATATATTTTGGCAAACGAAACAGAATAAATATATCGAAAAGCTCGTTCTGTACTATAGGTCCATTTAATAGAACATCATTCAAACTGATATTATTTTTTGTCCTAAGACTTCCATCGAATACAGTTCTCATTTTTGTTGTTTGACTGTTTTCATTGAAAACAGGGTGGTGGGGAAGAAAAAACACACCATCCTTATTTAAATCATATTTAGAAATATCATAGGGCTCTGCATGGCAGAGTGCTATGTATTCATTTATAAAATCCCTGTACATTTGATACAGTTTATTATCTTTTAATAATCTGCGCTCAAGATTATAGAAACGCTGTAAGGCAGCTGAGAATGAATCGCCGAGATGGATCTCATTAATTGGTTGCTTTAATGGTAAGGCAACGGTAAATCTATTATTTTTCAGAGTTATTGACTGCTTAAAGATGCTCTCAGCTAGCTCCTGTTCAGAGCTCTTTTCTGAATAAATTTCAGGAACTGTCTCAGCGGTCCAGAATTTTTTAATATTTTTATCTAAGGTGGGTAATGTATCATTATGAACCTTGTTACCTTCCTGCTCAGAGAAGTTGATAGAAAGGCTAACCCTAGGAGATGTGACGTTGCATCCAGGAACAGACCCCGCCAATATACCGCCAAATTGAGTTTCGAGTAGGTATGGCCCTTGCTCTTTAAGCTGGAACGGTTGGTTTTTCAGAGCCTGAAAAAATACATCACACCCCAATAAAATATCGATAGGAGCAGAGACATGAAAGTTTGCATCTGCTAATTGTAAACTATTTGTAAGATCCAAAATATCAGAATCAATTTTAAATTGAGGTAAGTCATTTGTTATGTTATTGACAATAGAACAATTGACAGACAATCTAAAATCATTCAAGCGTGACTTAATAGTCAGCTGAGTCTTTTCATTTATGTTTTTGATACCCTGGCATATTCCCACGACAGTGCTATTATCAGAATAAATTTTTGGATTTATTTTCTTTATAAAACCCGCACAGACTAATGAGACTTGACTTCCTGTATCGAGGAGGGCACGGGCAGGGATCTGACTCCCATTGCTGCCTTCAACCAGAACCTGAGCGGTAGGTAAAAGCACATCCTTTTTAGTTTTGCAATAAAGAGAAACCTGTGGACTTTTGGGTCCTTGTGGGCTCGATGGGCTTTGTTCATTATGATCTTCGTGCAATAATGTGTTATGGGCCTTTTTACAAACCATACATTTAAAATTGAATTTGCAAGTTTCATCTTTTGGATGTTCATTAAGACACACCTTGCATATCTTATGCTTTTGTATAAAATCGCACCTATCTTTTACTGCAGCTAATTTAAAACTTGCACAGGCATATAATCGATGAAAAGAATTGCAGAACTTACATTGTTGCTTCACGGAGACCGACTTCTGCTTCTGCTTATTTACAGCAGTTGCAGTAGCGGCACAGGAGACCACAGACTTGCGTTCTTTTTGTTCAGGTTGCAAATCCTTGTGTGTCACCGTTTTAAGGGCAACGGCACGACCCTCTAGAAATGACAACAAATCCTCTAATGAAGGCATTTCATTTCTACTACATTTTTCAAGATAAAAGGCCCTGACTGTGTAAAAGTCAAGTTTTTTCTGAAGGAGACAAACTAATATAGTGTCCCATTTTTCTGTTGGTTGTTTCAAATTATCTAGCGCGCTCAAGTGCTGTCTAATTGGTGATAATAAATAAATAAATAAATATCGCTGGACATTACACACAGCGCCATCTAGGTGCCACACTAAGCAACGAGCTTGTGTCGTGGACACCAGATAGTTGATACTACTACATAGATACTTTTTTGTTTGTAAATACATACTTATTATACATATAATGCACGTATACCGGCAGCATTTGGTTTTTTAATAATAGACAAATCTAGTATAGCATTGACGTGGTGAGAAACAATTTTAATCTTATTGTGGAACCTTTGTTTTAATAAATTTAAAGCTACAGTATAGTTAGCATCTGTTAACGGTAAATGCTTAATAACCTCTAAAGCTTCACCTGTCAAATACGTGGATAAATAATACAGTTTATCACATGGGGATAATGATTCATTATTGTCTACTACAGAGGTAAACATGTTTATAAATGGGATGTACTCACTTGTTTCACCATTAAACTCTTTAATATTAATCCTCGGCAGCCTTTGGGATTTCCCATTTTGTTGGCCTTGGTTAGAATTTTCTTTCGACTGACCCGGCCCTGGTTGCAAAGCATTTATTAATGAATTTAGTTTTGCTAACACTGAGCAATATTTATCGTCTATTTCGTCAAAATCTTCTGTATCGGGCTCAGATTCTTCATCGATCAATGATTGTATATCAATATTTAGTCCCTCATATTCTTCAAATGACTTAATTAACCTATCTCTTTTCACAATTAGAGAATCATAGTTACTAGACCGAGCTTCCTCACCTAATACAAATGATTGCATTTTTGTTATAATGCTTTTGCGATGGCCACGGGCTGCGATCAGCCGCTTCATATCTTTATGCTTTGACATCTTTCTTTGCGATACAAAATAATTTCACTGTTAGTTACAAGTTGTATAACAAAAGTAATGTCCAATAGGTACACTGTTTTTTATACAAATTTTTCCGTAATTATCGTGAACAAATCACTGTTTAAAAACGTCAAAATAACTGGTAAGAAATGGCGTTTATGACTAAACAAAGTAGAAATGGCGTCGGGCAAAAAGCAGACCGGCTACGCACTTGACGCACACGCACATAGAGTACGTCGTAAACAACACTCGTGTACTTCCGTAATCTCTCGGCAAAAGTCGTTGATTATGCCAGATTCTATGGGATCGGCGATCACGTGATACACTCGGTCGTAGTCGGGTTTTCGTAGTCCGTTCTTCGCACCGCAGCACACTCTGCCAATCACAGCGCCAATCTCCCGACGGAAACGTAAACCGGCACACGAAAACGTACAAAGTGCAAAATTTAAACGCAAGATATCGACGTCGAACGAAACGTCAAAAGGCGATCGGAATTTTGTTCGGCGAATTTCGTAGGCTCTCGAGTTTTGCAGATGTCGCTCCAAATCACCGTGAAGATAGTCACGGTAGCGTTCCAGTTTCACAAACCAAACAGCTAATCATGCGCAATAAATGCGCAGCGATCTGCAGGCGTCATTTTATCTTCTATCCCTTTCCTTCTTGTTGGAATTTACCAATAGGTATATGATTGTTAGGTTAAGTATCGATGACTAATTTGAATAATTCAGATGAATCTCAGCAAATAACGCACTGTTATTGAATAGAGCGTATATCGAGGACACACAAGCTTGGCTCTAATGCAGCAATATGGAAATAGATTTATGGATCCAAACTCCGTCCTCGTGACACGTGCCGTACCTATACGACACACCGTCCAACTTCTTGCGGGTTTCTTGAAGATATTGCTTCTTCCGCAGGAAAGCTCCCAGCACAGGAACTATAATCAGTGATAGCCACTTACCAACAATTGCTTGGCAATCCGAACAACTCTCCGGTCGTTGGCGTCTCACCTTACTTATAAAAGGCTGAAGGACCATCAATTCATGTGCGTATTCTGGTTCGTATAATTTAAACAACACACGAATTGAAAGAATGTTTATATTCACCATAGGCACTAATAATCTTTTACAGACAAAATGGAAGGAATTAATAGAGACACGAGGCTATAGGCCCTGCTATCCTTCCTCGTACCACCTGATTCTATATAGAGATGTGATGTTTCTTTTTGACGTTTGACATTAGCTGTCAATTAGACATTTTGTGAAGATTCGAACACTGCTAGCACGCAACTTTCGTTGCAGTTGCCAGAAAGCTAAGTGAGTGGGCTCGAGTTCGCTAAGCTCCTTGTCCCAACGATTCGAACGAAACTCACTGGTGCGCTGCTTTACAGCAAGCTGCAAGCTGCGCATGTGAGCCTTGTTCGCATAGCAGGGAAAGACGCTATAGGCACGAACGGCCGCGTTCTTCTCGGTTATCAGATCACGTATGTCATCGGGTAGTTTCCAGCGGTGATCGCTCATCGCTGGGACTTCCCGTGAACAATCCTTCAGTACGGATTGTACGTGATCTGTAAACAAGTTGATGGCGGCCGTCGTGTCTGCGACTGAGACTATGTGATCGGGGATACCGTCCGTGAGAGGAGACATGTCGGATTTCAGCTTATCGCTTACTTTCTTCCAGTCTGTTATCAAAATAGGGGCAGGGGGCTGGCTGGGGTCAAAGAGGCCCGAGCTAGAAACGAGATGCATGACTACCGGACGGTGGTCAGAGTTAAGCTCGTGTAGCGTCTCAATCGAGTCCAGCCTGAGGCTGACGTTCCTGAGCAGCGCTATATCGAGCACATCGGAACGCAAACCGACAGTGTCGGGGTAGTGGGTGTGCTCCATAGGAGCGATAGGGTCGAAAGAAAGGGAGTCGCTTAGGTCGAATAACGCTCGCCCTCTCGGGTTAGTCGTTATGCTGTTCCAAGCAGGGTGTTTGGCATTGAGGTCGCCCGCTATGATAACGGACTCGCTCAAGCCGAAGAGAGAAGTGAGATCCTTCTCTAACAGGGAATGGTCCTCAGATGAATTTACGGGGGGCATGTAGGCAGAGATGATATGGACCGACTGATGGCCGGTCATACCTAGCCGACAGATTGAAACCTCAAGTACTGATTCTAGAGGGGGTGAGTCTACTGGGATGCAGTGCAGTTCTTTACGGTAATAAATGAGCGTGCCGCCTCTGTGGCAGCGGGAACGGTCATTGCGAACTATATGAAAGTTTGCAATCTTGGGGTTGCGGAGATGGGGCTTTAAGAACGTCTCTTGGACAAGAAAGACATCTATCTGATGATCGCGGAGGAACGCGGCGATCTCATCGCGTTGTCCACTAATGCCGTTGGCATTGTAAAAGCCTACTCTAAGGGATCGGGGTTGGGTACTCGTTAAGGGCCTAGTTAGATCCATTATCGGTCTGGTTGTGAGAGAGCGCGCGGAGAGCTGCACGTATCCTAGGATACGATTTAAAGATCATGTTGATCTTTTTCATGTCATTCGTTCCTCTGAGCTCGGCCGCTAAGCGGTCGGCCTCAGGGGATTCGAAGATCGCGAACCTAGCTATGGTGTCGAAGGAGCTTTCCTCGGCATCCTCAGACTCTGGGCCGAGTGGCCTGGAGGGAGGGCGCGCTGGTGAGGCTAGGGGAGCGGCCGTTGGAACGGGTGCAGGGCAAGGGACCGGGTTATCTAATAGCCCGGGCATGGGGGCTGTGGCCTTGGGGCTACCAAGTGCTGGAAAAGCACGCTGATGATTCAGCGCGTTCCAGGGGGACGGTCTCTGGGGACTGAGACGCTCAGGCAACTGAGCAGAGGGGATCGGGACTGAAACTGTGAGTGACTAGCTCCTCGGTGGTGCGGGTTTATATAGGCGGTTTGACAGATGACAGTGTGTGTCCTCACCATCTCATGCTTGTATGTAGTTGTAACCTTCGTTGACGTCACGGACACTTCTCACGTTGAATGTTAGATGTCGCTAGTAGTCTGTAGGTACTGTTGATGTTATCGTCTTATCGATGATTGATCTTGTGTAAGTTGCGATCTACTCGGGTGGCGTAGTGTTGAGCACAAAATCCGGTAGATGGCGTAAGGCGTCGTGTTATACAATTAAATTAAAATATGAAAGAAAATCGACACCTATGATGGCTTTAGTGACGTCTGCTACAATAAAGCGCCAAGGAAAATCCCTACGTAGGCCTAAATTTAACACAACCTGAAGGTAACCGTAGGTGTTGATTGTAGACCCGTTGGCTGCACGCAGCTGGTATTCGGTCTTCTCCCGTCGTAGCTGCGGGAGCGCAGATCGTGGGTAGACGCATAAGTCGCTTCCCGTGTCCACTAAAAATTGGACTTTCGACCTGCGATCTGTCACGAACAGGCGACCATTGGTGGATGGGCAATCTTCAGCCGCCATTATTGACTACCTGCAGCGTTTCCCGACTTATAATCACACGGGCGGACGCATTTCTTCGCCTGTTTACCGAATTTATTGTGGTACCAACAAGTCGGGAACTTCCTGTAGTTGGACTGCGACCGTTGTGATGGACTGCGACTTCGGCTGGATGTCTTCCTGGTGCGTGAGCGGAAGCGATCATGCCTCTCAGTAGTCAGTGCGTCGACCTTTCTCGTGAGTTCCATGATGAGCTTCATCATGTCCGCCTGTGGGTCGGCTCGTGACGAGGATACTGCTGCGACTTGCGGTGTCGGAGGTGCGATGTCGTGGACGCTATCGGCGAGGTCTGCGAGCTCGCTGAGGGGCAAAGTCTGGCGTGACGCAATGACCGTCTGCAGGTTACCAGGCAAGCGGCTCGTCCAGATCGTGCGGAGAAAATCCTCTGGGATCGTTGGTCCCGCCAAGTGTTGTAAGTGCCGCAAGAACTGGGACGGCTTTCGGTCACCTAGTTCCTCCGATTGTAGCAGCTGCTTGGCCTTCTCTTTGGAGACGGACAGGCGCTTAATGAGCTCAGTCTTCAGTTTATTGTAAGCTCCAGTAGCGGGTGGATCGGTGATGATATCTGCCACCTCGATGGAGTACTGCTGGTCCAGGTGGCCAAGGACGTAGTGAAATTTCGTGTAGTCGTCCGTAATTCTGGCGAGTTTGAATTGACCTTCTATCTGGCAGAACCATATATTGGGTTTCTCTGGCCAAAATGGTGGTATGCTAACGCCTACTCGAAAAAGTTCCGGTGTCAATTGTTCCGGATCGGGGTCAGTGGAAACGCGCGCGCATTTACTCGGCCGGCGATGCGGCGCGGGGCGCAGCGATGTTTCGGTGTCACTACCGTCGCTGCTCATGCTTGCTTATTTTAATACTCTCTGCACTCACTGTTTTTCAAAATGTTCAAAACGGGGTCACCAGTTTGGTGGTTGGTGTTGGTGTGAGGATAAACGGCCTGGAGAAATCAAAGTCCTTTTTTGATGTCACACTTTAATGTCCACACATACACTTTATAAGAATGTTTGGAAGGCACAGTAAAACAGTTAGCCGAAGGAAGTAAGCTTAAGCAAGAGAGTTCCAAATCACAAAGCAATACAGCGGATTAGCGCGGGTATATGGTTATCCCGGAAATTACACACGCGAGCGTGCGTCCAGCGATAGAGGTAGGTCGGGATTGACGAGCGGCAGGCTGTGAGACCGCGGGGGAGGCGCGCGCGCATACGTTACAGCGATCGTATGATGCTCTATGTCACCCGCCTTAGTAAACAAAGGACTCGGCAGTCGACGCGCATGTCAAGTGTATTTGTGTAATTGACGGACGGGCCGTACCGTACGGTACGGTATTTGTTTGAATGTGTAAAGAATATCCTAATTATATTTGTATGTATGTTGTGTGTATGTATGTTGTGTGTATGTATGTTGTGTGTATGTATGTTGTGTGTATGTATGTTGTGTGTATGTATGTTGTGTATGTACCAGGCCACTCAGAAAGTATTGCGATAAATAGTTTTTATATATGGGAGACTGGCCAGTTAGAATCTTTTTCGAAAATATGATTACTTGTAAGTAAAAATATGTGTGTTCCATTTTCAAAATTTCCCTCCACATTTTTTGCGAGCTAATTCAAAGTATCGTGTCTTACTGAAAAATGGATCTGCACCGGGAACATTTTAGAGCTATGATTTTTTACGATTTCAAGTGTCGCCTGAAACCGGATGAATCGTTCGATAGACTTCAAATGGTATTTATGGATGAAGGCTCCTCCAAGGCAACCGTGTATCGTTGGTATAACGAATTTAGGCGCGGTCGACCAACCTTGGGGGATGAAGAAAGAAGCGGTCGCCCTTTGACGACTATTACGGAAGAAAACGTGCTAGCAGTGAAAAATTTAATCCAAGATAATAGGCGAATTACATATCAGGAGATTCAGCACATATTAAAGATTGGATCGGGAAGCGTTCACGAGATTCTACACGGGCATCTACGCGTGAGGAGGATAGTATCGCGCTGGGTGCCGCACTACCTCACCGACGCTCAGAAGCAGGCCCGGGTGGAATGGTGCCGTGATATGCTGAACAAATTTGAAGCAGGCTCGTCTCAGCGTGTTTACGACATCGTAACAGGTGATGAGTCCTGGATTTATCAATACGATCCAGAAACCAAGCGCCAGTCGACAGTTTGGGTGTTTCAAAATGAACCAACGCCTACCAAAGTGAAGCGATCTCGAAGCGGGGGGAAGATTTTGATCGCCAGCTTTTTTAATTTGACTGGCCACTTGGCCTCAATTCCCTTACGAGATCAAAGAAGCATCAACGCCGAATGGTATACTACCAAATGTTTACCAGAAGTTTTTTCTGTTGTGAGCAACAAGTGACCAAACACAGGACTCCGCGGACTACTGCTCCACCACGACAATGCTTCTGCACACACCGCGCTGAAAACGAGGGACTTCCTGGACAGTACACCAGTCAAACTACTGGGTCACCCTCCTTACAGCCCTGATCTAGCACCGTGTGACTTCTTTTTATTTCCAAAAATAAAAAATCAGCTCAAGGGGATACAATTTTCGTCGCCGGAAGATGCGCTGGCTGCGTTCGAGCAGGCTGTAAACGAGGTGTCTGCGGCGGACTGGAAAAAGTGTTTTGAAAACTGGTTCAGACGCATGAATCTTTGTATAGAGGCTGGTGGAGAGTACTTTGAAAAGATTTAATAAAAATATATGTACCTGTAGAACATTTTTTTTTAGTGTCGCAAAGCTTTCTGAGTGTCCCACGTATGTTGTGTGTTAGTATCTTGTGTGTATGTATGTTGTATGCATGTATGTAATGAGTCACCTGCATGTATTTTAATTTTTCAAAATCCTGATGACCAATACACGGATCGTCGACGTAAAAATCGTGTTTTATTATATTGGTTATGAGTTCATCATCACAAGAATCAGCCAATTCGAATAAAACATCTGACACTTAAAAATGGTGCCGAAGAAGTTCCGTACGTGACTGTATTGCAACGGTTCGTTTTCATTATTTCTCCAAAGGATCACCTGTAAATATCTATGCTTTTCTTCGAGAACTATCTGGCGATACATTTTTTCAATATCTCCTGTTAATACAAACCTATGCAGACGAAAGCGAACCAGAATTGAAAAGATGTCTTCCTGAATGGTAGGCCCTACCATTAAAATATCATTAAGTGAAAGACCTGAAGTAGTTTTTGCCGAAGCATCAAAAACGACACGGCATTTTGTTGTTTCACTTTTATCCCGTAAAACTGGATGGTGAGGTAAATAATTCGCCACTTCAGGTTTCTCAATCTCTGACAAATGACCCAAGTCTTTATATTCTTGAATAAATTCACTGTATTGTTGTTTGACATGAGGTTGCCGTCGGAACCGTTTCTCCAATTGGATTAACCGTTTAAATGATATTGAAAATGAATCACCTAAATCCAGTTGGTCACCCTTCAACGGCAAACTCAATTGTGTAATTTTACACCTTTCCATTGTCTTGAAACACATGTTGTTGATGCCTGTTACATTAACCGATGGTACCCTTTGAGTCAGTAGCCCTAACCTATTTTGTAATGAACTAGTTATAAAAGATGACTGACTACCTGAATCTAATAAGGTCCTTACTTCATGGCACTGATTCGTTTTTTCATCCACGATTTTAACAACTGCTGTTGATAACAAGACCTGACTTGTTACACAGGAGGATAATGAAACCGAATGTGCATTCTTGCTATCATTATTTGGATCGTTAGTGTTCGTTACCTCACTAACTTCATTGATTTGAGCAACATTACTTGCCGTAACAGGCTTAGACTTATGTAACAATGTATGATGTCTACGACCGCATTCTCGACATGGGCCTAATCGATATTGACTTGGAAAATGAGCACCGCGAAAACGATTTGCACACAACTTCAACCTTAAACCTTCAGTGTATCGCAATTCAGGAGACAAATCAAGAAACTTCTTACAGGCATAAATACGATGTTCACCACTACACAATAAACATTTTAATTTTGAGGCATTCTGATTCCCTGATTCAGAAGCAGAAGCCACAAATGATTTTTGTTGTTTATCTAATCTTTTGTTTGTTTCAGGTTTTTTAGATGGACAGCTGGTTCGGTGTAAGGATTCTAAAACTAGCCCTTTTTCGCAAAAACTCCCTAAACTAAACTCACTAAAACTGTAACGAGGGCGAACGCTGACGATATTTGTTTTCTTCCCATTTACGCAATGTTACCGAATCTAATTTATGTGCGAATATATGAACAATTAATTAATCCCCGTAATATCCTTGATCTACACATAGGATAGACAATTAAATATTAAGTTTCAAATAGTATGTATACTTACAATTTTAGGATTCAAAAGATTAAAATTAATCGCAAAAAATATCACATATTATCATCTTAATTCTGATCGCAATTATCACCTAAATTGGAATCATCAATATGGATCAATGTTCACTGAAGTGGAGTCTTATTAGTGACATCAATAAGAACATTAGAAATAATCTGAACTTTCTTTCGATTTTGAGATT
Organism: Eugnorisma glareosa; assembly: GCA_947578425.1. Classification (NCBI taxonomy): domain Eukaryota; kingdom Metazoa; phylum Arthropoda; class Insecta; order Lepidoptera; family Noctuidae; genus Eugnorisma; species Eugnorisma glareosa. The sequence goes on along the minus strand of OX387967.1, from coordinate 7,929,360 downwards.
TACGCTTAGTGTTTGCCTGGGGAACTACACAAGAATCAAAGTCGTCGTTCTGATTTCTAAAGGATATATTATTGATATAACCCAGATGCTTACCATGGGACCAAATTTCACCAGCATCACGGAAGCAACTCGTATTTCTCATAGTAATTTTAGGTCTGAACATGTCCCAAAGAACCTGGTGCACAGAAAGGCTGCCTCTGACTGGCTTCAACTGCTCAGGAATCAATCTCTCCCTCTGAAAGAAAAAGAAAGAAAGAAAATGTATTTATTAGCCCGCACAGGACGAAATAAAACAAAAATATGGTTACATTTACATGAAGTACAACAAAATTATAAAAGTAAATAAAACTATAATTAAAAAAAAAACAACGAAATTAGTCCTTTACGAAGCCAAAAGGCCCCTATCTCAGCATGGTGCTGTAACATTTAGAAAACGTCTCAGCGCTGGTATTCTCTGAATTATGTCTTCCTCTGAAACTCTTTTAATTATAATATTTTCTAATCTTGATTCCATGATTTCATAAAACTGATCAAAATTTCCAACATCTGAACCGAAATGCACCATTTGGTCTGCTACTCTTTTTATTGTACCACCTACGCCATCAGGAGCACCCTTTCCGTGCCCAGCTTCAGAATAATTCCAGGTTATTCTAGTTATATTGCTGTGTTGGGACGACAATTGACTGATAATATAAAACATATATTTATTGCGGTATTGCGATGACGGAGAATCGGATAAAAAATGAATAGTATCCACGAACAGATTAAGTTTTATGACTTTTTTCAGAACAGTTAATAGATGTGCCCAAATTGATGCAGCGTCATGTCGAAGGCAAGAACATAGACGTTGGACCTACTTGTCCAGTTATAAAACTGTGTGTGTAAATCACAACTGTATGAAGCGACACTTGTTGCCGACTCCCTCCGATGTGGAAAGATTGAACTTCTTCGGCAAGTTTTAAATTGTAGTTTCCAGAGAAATCGACGTGTAGGATAGCTTCGTGGATGTTCAAATTATTTTAAAGTGATTTAATTGCTTTGTACTGATTAACGATTTGGTAGATATGTTCTGCTTCTAATTTGGAAGTAGCTTCTAAGGGTTTCATTACTGTTTTCTTTTTTTTCTGTTACATTTTGCGTTTTCTTTGTTCCATTTTCTAAAACTATTTCTTTTTTAACTCTGTTCCATTGAAAAATCGTTAAAACAATTTCATTATTACATTCTTTGTACACAACGTAGCATGTTGCACATATTTGGAAAATTCTTTGCAAACATTCTGTGTTATATGAATCGCAACACAACGTGGTTATTATGTCTTCTGGTTTCTTTTCATTTATTATAGATGCCTTATTCCAGGCACTCACCAACAACTCCATATTCAAATGAGTAGCACACATGCACGTTTCTCTGTTAGCTGGTTTAGGAGGTAGTACCCAGAAATGCCGGTTTAAAAAAAATGAATAATGAATACGATTGTTTGTTTCATTTTTAATTTTTTTTATATAAAATTCGATTAACGGAGCTGATAGGTATCGCTTTTGCAATCTTTTCTTATTCGTTGTTACAAATTCCTGCAGCAACTGTACTATTAGAGTCGTCACAATAAAATGAAATGATCGATTTTATATCTTCAGATATGCGGTTTTTACAACTTGTGGAATTAGCAGAAAGATTAGTTGGTTTATTATTTATTTTCTTATTTTTGTCTTCAACTGGTAACTTTTTAATGAGATCATTTTTTTTCTGTAGATTAATTATACTTCTACGTTGTGATTCATTTTTCTTTTTTAATGTATTTATAGACATGTTAAAATTAATTTGTCTTACTGCAAGTTTAACTGCTGTACAGTCACGGTCGTGCTGCAAAGGATCCTCTTCTTCTAGATTTTTTTCAGTCTCATTAGAAACATTTGCAATCGGGGCTGCTTCAACCTGAACAGTTGCTAATGTAACTTTTTTATTAAAATTTTCTTTTATTCTCTGTCGGTAATTTCTAGAATTTTGTTTCCATCTCCTCCTTTGTTCTCTTTGAGACCTAGGATTTTTATCTTTAATCTGGACAATATTTTTCTCTTCTTGTCTTTAATATGTTTTCTTCGTTTTTTTTTTCAATGGCAAGGAGGTCTGGATCATTTTTAATTTCGTTATAGCGTCTTATTTTACATAGGCGCTGTTTCGCTAATCGCTGCTCTTTAATTTGTGGCATTTTTTTTCTACAAGTAAATAATAAAGTCTCATATAAACGTTTAATCTTCTCTTTTAACGGTTAAAAAGCATACCCTAATCCCTAGGTGCAGCGCAAATATTTCTTGTTTTAAATGTTATTCTGACAAAATATTGAAAAATGTGTATCTATACTAATATTAGAAATTATAGTAACTGTATGTTAATTTTTTTGACGAATTTTAAGGAAATTGTTCGCGACGAAGCGTCACCAACATAGTGTTAACTAGTTTTACTAGAAAACAATTTAGTGAAGTGTATATAAAGATAGCATACATAGTGTTTCTAATAGTACCTTTTTTTTTTTTTTTTTTTACCGATGGGAAATCATCAAATAACCCCTCCCGCTCTGGGCTGAGCAGGAGGGAGTGTCAGACTTCTACTGACTAAAACCCATCCATGTTCCTTCCTTTGCCCTTTGTGTTCCAGGGCCGCGGTATCTCTTTCGAACAGTCCCGCAACCCTGGCAGGCGTCGGCCCTTACGGACCCCTCCCTGTTTGCTGACTCTCCTTGAGGCGCGCGTGGAACACGAACGCGCCGTCGACACGGCCTGTCGTCATAAGACGGACGGACGGCGAGCTAGCCCATAGCTCACCGTCCACAGGCCCGCGCCTACGGTGGCCGGGGGCCACCACGTGGCCCCCGACGCCCGGTGCGTCTCCCGCGGCGGCTGGGACGTGAGGTTCTCTCCCTCTCACGTTCCGCCACCTCCTTCGCTAGCATGACTGCTTCGCAGAAGGAGGTGACGGCGTCCCATTCCGTCTCGCTCCGGACCATGGATTGAACCAAGGCCGGAAGCGAGAGGTCGCCGCCGCCGATCGCCGCTACGAGGACACGGCGGTGCTCCGCCCACGCGGGGCAGATCTCCACCGTGTGCTCCACCGTGTCCTCCGGTCGATCCTCACAATGGTAGCACCCGGGCGTTTCCTCCCGCCCGATTCGGTGCAAGAACCTCCCAAAACAACCGTGTCCGGTGAGGACCTGCGTCAGGCGGAAGGTGAGGGCGCCGTGGCGCCTCTCTAGCCACTCCTCAAAGAGGGGACTTATCGCCACTATTGTGACGTGCCCTGAAATCTAATAGTACCTAGACTCTAGTTTGTGTAAAAACCCTTCCGACGTAATTATTATTCGCGACAATGCGTGAGTTTGATTGTCCTTTTAAATATTCAATTGTAAAGTTATTTTTTTCTAACGGCAGTCTACATTTCAATAATCTACTAGACGGATCTCTCATAGAAAATAAATAAACTAGGGGTCGGTCTGTATCTGAAACAGTCTTCCGTATAAATAAGGTCGAAAATATTTAACACTCCATACTATTGCTAAGAGTTCTTTTTCAATAGTAGGGTAATTCATTTCGGCCTTATTCAAACCTCGACTAGCGTAAGCCACTGGCCGTCCATCTCCGTTACATAACACCGAACAGATTGCAATACCTGATGCATCGGTTTGTAATACAAACTCATTGTTTTCTGAAAAATTTGGATACTGGAGGACTGGTGGGTTTATCAGGGCTGATTTTAGCATTTGAAAAGAGTGCTCGCATTCTTTATTCCAATAATATGTACTTAATGTTTTTTCAACATAATTTGTTTAAAAGAAATGCTAACTCGGCGAAGTTTCTAATAAACTTTCTGTAATAGTTTGCAAAGGCTACAAAACGCTTTAATTCATCAGCATTTTGTGGCCTTGGATAACTTTCTACTACTTTATTTTTTTCTGGGTAGCCTGCTTTTCAATATAAAATGAATTAGTTTGTTTGTATACGCCGATGTGTCTAACATAGTATCATAATATTCATGTTTTCGATCAGTTGCTTAGGGTTATTAATGCTATCATCCAAGACAGGCATAAGATGTAGCGCAGTTTTTAAATCGAAAGAATCCGTCGCCATGGTTTGTAATGATAATCTGTCTCTCCCGTTACACTGCACAAAGAAATTATTTCTAAACATAACCTATCGAACTCTTCGCTACTCTTTTTAATTAATGTTATTTCTGAACTCGTATAATTTTTTAAGTTTTATGCCGCCCCAGAACATGCACGAGCCACCCCTGTATTCCAGTGTCTTGAATACAGGTTTGTGCGAATCGTTCCCCTTGCCTCCTGTACTCTCTTGCCTGTAATGTTTCTTACATTTTGGGGCTATTGTAATCGGTTATTTGAATTTACGGCGTTGGACTCTGTAGCCGGCGTACTAAGCTAGACAAAGGGAGGTCTTCATCGGGATCAAAGTTGTTAAAATCAGTTATAGCTGCAATAAAAAACGATTCAAGATGGTTTTATGAAAGTACTACCTCTGTTTCGTTTTCGAATCAATGGCCATATATGGGTTAAGAGCTAGTGTCACAGCTCGCAGACAGATACACTAACTTGGTGCATCTTATGGTGTGCACTAGCTCCTATGAACCTCTGGTACAACCCAGATGCTTAACAGCTAAGTGTGCTCAGTACCAAAAATGTTAATAGAAGCTTCTATTAAGTTATCACTTAAGTAAATCAGTATAATTCATCAAGGAGGTCCACGGCGGCCCATGAAGCTGTAAATTTCTAGTATAACTTGGCCTCGCTTTGTATAGATTTTCTATACAATGAGAGATCCGCATAAACTGATTAGCCGCCGTGTGTACAAGGTAAACCTCTACAATACTAGAGGATAATGTGTATCTGGAACGACTTCAAATACACTACTTTATCACAATCGTTTTACTTGCCTTGGAGGTTGTACTTATGCCATCCTACTAAGGGTACTAAGTAGGTACGGCTCCAGCGCCTGGATGAGATCCCGACAAACGCTTTTATTTAATCAGTTAGGTATAGGCGACCGTAAGTAACTGCCGGACAGGCTGCTGACAATAATCCAAGTAGTTGAGCAAGGTTTCTAATTTTGCATTTATTCCTTATTTTCTCTACCTAGTTGGCAGGGTGTAATAGCACCCAGTTTGTATAAATCATTAATTGATTTATTAATATTAAGTTCCTCAGATTGAGATTGATTTGATCGGATGGAATTTTAGCTTGGAAAGGTGCAGATGTGAAAGGTATATCAAAATCAAAAAAATCAAAATCATTTATTTGCGTAAATAAGGTACAGGAGGATCTTAAAGCTAAAGTATATTTCTCTTATTCTGCCATTAATTTCGGCGTGCAAATTTTACATAAATAGTTAATTAAATAACAAAAGATTAATTGATTAATTTGAAACATGCATGCAGTTTGTAAATTGTATTAAATTGATTCAATTCTAATTGTATTCAATTAAATATTATTTATAATTATTATTCTGGACTTACAGCTTATAATCTAGGAGCTCAGGTACACTATAAAATAATTTATCTATTAATATTTTTATAAGAATCCGCTTAAAGGTCATTGGGCATTGTTTGGACGTTTGACCCACGGCGTACACAAACAAAATAGGGCAGGCTGTGTAGATAATATCCCTATCCCTGCAACATTATAGTAACGGTCGCATTCTTGTAGACAGCGGGAGAGTCTTAAAAAAAGGAAGAAGAAAAAAAGAAAAAATATGAAAAGTAATGTAGAAAATTAAAACTTGTAGGAGGATTGGCGTCAGGCAGATACACCGAGTAGTGGTGATTGCTAGAGCTGAGATCTAGGACAGGCTTTATAGAAATCTCTGGATGGTTTTGATGACCAAAAATAGCTATTTAAAATAGTAAATGCTAAATCACATAGAATAGAATAGAATAGAATTTTATTTTGCAACATGGGTAATAACACAATAGTTGTTATGAAATATCAAAGCTCAGCCATATTTAACCATTCGGCATGCAAACATAATTACATTATTTATGAAATATGTACTTACATTTTAAAGACATATTATTATTGTTACAATTATCATTCAATAAATCAGTTAAAAAAATATGTCATTTTCATTACAATTGTCATTCAATAGATCAATTAATAAATTACCACACGCAAAATACGCGCTCAGACGTGGAGTTGCGGACACCAGCCCGCTATACAATAATAAATTACCATTTTCATTACAATTATCATTCAGTAGATCAGTTAATAAATTATCATTTTCATTACAATTATCATTCAATTACAAATTATCATTATTATAACAGTTAATCAACAAATATATTTTTCTCTGTCAGAAACTCATTTATACGTACGCGCGTATCTATCAAAAAATAACGGAGCCTACTCTTAAACATCACTGTATATCTTTCCAACCACTTGGTAATTTATTGAAAATAATTGGAGCCATGCAATAAATACTTTTGCGCAACAAAGTGGTTTGACATGATACTTGACAAAGTTTGCTATTGTCACGCCTATTCCTTGGGAATACACCAGCTATGCGTTCAAAATGACTTGCTTTTGCTTTACAAACATAGCTACTTCAAAAATATAAATACATGGAAGTGTCAAGATATTGTATTGCTTAAAATAGCGCTTGCAACTGTCTGTAGTTTTAAGTTTAAACAATGATCGGAGACATCTTTTTGGGCCTTAAATGCTGTGTCTCTATCAGTTAAGTTCCCCCAGAAAATGATGCCGTAGCGCAAGTGAGATTCAACTATGCCGTAGTACGCCGCAAGAAATGTTTTGGTATCTACTATGGAGGATAATCTATATAACACATATGCAGATGAACTCAGTTTTTTACACAGAATTTCTATATGTGCTTTCCAATTTAAGCTGTAATCGATTTGTAAACCTAAAAAAAAATTATCTCCCGCTTTCCTAATATTGCCATTTGTGTAATGTATGTGAAGATAAGTTACGTCGGGAGTAAGCTGTCTAAAATGCATTATCTTTGTCTTAATTAAATTTATCTTTAAATTATTATTGTCTAGCCATTTAATTAGTAAGTCAAGAGTATTATTAATGTCATTTTCATATGTTATTGCGTTTAACCACTATGCACGACAGAATTTTGACACATGACACATCAGCTGAATCGGCGGGGTGATGCGCATTGTCAAGAAATTCAAGAATTTTCGTGAACTTTCAGCATTCGATTTTATAATGAAAAATATGTCGCGGCAGCTGTTTCATACGATAAGTTTGTGGTTAATATCTCCAAAAACGTGTTGATGTCGGTAAAATGGCGTCAGTCTATTGCCAAATATGTGTAAATTACATACCACTACACCCTTCCAAAAATAGGTAATTTAGATGCGCTTGAAATAATGTACATGGAGAAGTTTCTCGTTTGCTAAAAAACTCGAAAGGGCAAAATAAAGACAGTAACATTCTATCTGCGTTCTTATTTTTACCATTATTCATACAAAATTTCATAAAAAAACACGTTCCAAGTCTTGACAAATATTACTAAAACCTCTTAGTGCTGACCGTAAACCCAAGATTCAACATTCGATTAAAAAGTTGCAGTCAGCCTAATCGATTACTCGCAATGAAATCAAGTTTGGAAAAAAAAAGTTGAAACGGAATAAAAACTCCTCGGTATAATTTCAAATAATTATATCATTTTAAAATTAACATTTATGCTATCTTTTAGAATAAATCTTATTTAGTAATTATTCGATGCTTTTGGCTGATTTCAAGAGAAGGAGAATAAATCTCCTCTCCTCCTCTATTCTATACTAATATTATAAAGAGGTAAAGTTTGTGAGGTTGTAGGGGTTAAACTCTGGATCTGCTGAACCGATTTTGAAAATTCTTTCACTAATAGGTAGCTACATTATCCCCGAGTGCCATAGGCTATATTTACAATGTGCCCGTGGGATAATTTTCGACCAAAACGCTAGCGAAACCGCAGGCAACAGCTAGTAAATAGACAGACGGACAGATCGACAGACTGACAGACAGATTGACAGACTGACGGACCGACTGACAGACAGACTGGTAGACAGACTGACCGACAGACTGGTAGTAGAGGTGGGCGCCGCGCCGGCGCGGCGGCACCGCGCCGCCGCCGCCGCCGATCATTTGAAATTTGGCGCCGATTGAGGCGGGCGGCGCCGAGGGCCCAGGCCGCTGTGAACCCGCGCCCGTGCGGTACGCGCCACCGCCAGTCGTCACGGCACTTTCGCGCTAGTTGCCACGTACGCTCTTGACTTGGAACCTGACTGACTTTGACTCGAAAATGAACCAACTGGTGACGATGATGACGTTTTACAGAATTTTCAAACGTTCAATACTGAGTTTGGCGATATAAATCACTTGCAAAGCATCAAAACTGCAATGCCGACCCGTTGGCATAGTGTGCTAAGCATGTTAGAGAGCTTGGTGCATTGTTGCAATAGGAATCCAGTAAACATCATACTCACAAAGATTGGCCAGGAAGACTTGAAACTAATACAATTAGAATGGAACCTGCTGGAAGACCTTATTATATTTCTTCGAAAGTTTCGCGAAGCTGTCGGATGTTTTGTGTGCGCAAAAGTCTGTTTCTGTTAATTTCTTGCTCTTGTGTTTCGCTCTGAATTAAAAGAGATTTTATATTCGATCTCAGACAAAGAAAGAGTCACAATGATATCGCTTAAAAATAGAATACCAAAGAAATTTCATCACAGATTTCTTTTGACCAAAAACGTAATAGTGGCATCTCTTTTAGATCCCTGTTTTCAGAATTGAAAGAAATCGATTCTTATGTAGAAGAAAGAAATACCAATCGTGTGGCTTTTATGGCAGATTGCATCAATGAACATGTAAATACTTCCCGTGATCTTACAGAGCATCCTATCAGATCCAAGGTCCTCTTCGACTCAATCTTTGCTGACAAAATTATATAAGAAGCATAGTAGTTTCAGCGACATTGAAGAGATAACGCGAACAGATTTTTCTTTTCGAGATGCTGGAGATACCTAGCTTCGGTCTACCCCAAAGAAGTGGAGATTTTGAACGGAGATGTGCTTGCCTATTGGCCTCCGTTAAAAATCTCCACTCTTCTCTCGCCAATAGGCGAGAGAAGAAAAATGTGATCCCAGGACTTGCTGCGCTTGCCAGGACTATTCTTGTAATTCCTGCTATAAGTACGCCGAGTGAAAGTGTTTTTTCAATAGCAGGATTGGTTTTGAGCACTAAAAGATCGCGGTTGAGCCCTACACGCTTCAACAAAATAATTTTCATCCATGACAATTATAAATATTGTAAAAACTTTAAAATATATATTTTTCTGATTTTAATGTTTATTTCCTTCCTTTGATCGCTTTATAATATAACACTTAAACCAGAAATGGTTCTTTTTTTTTTAAACACCCACGCCGACCAGTTCCACCAGGCGCGCCGCCGCCGGCAAATTTTTGGTCGGCGCCCACTTCTAACTGGTAGACAGACTGACCGACAGACTGGTAGACAGACTGACCGACAGATCGAGAGATAGACAGATAGACAGGCTGGCAGACTGATTAAAAGACAGACTGACAGACAGGCCCACAGACAGACTGATCAACAGCCTGACAGACAGACTGACTGCAGACAGGCAGACTGATTGAATAGACAGATTGAAAGACAGACTGATATGTCTATCAGTCTGTCTGCTGTTGATCAGTCTGTCTGTGGGCCTGTCTGTCAGTCTGTCTTTTAATCAGTCTGTCGACTGACAGACAGACTGATAGACAGACTGATAGACGGACAGGTCGACAGACTGACATACAGACTGGCAGACTGGTTGAAAGACAGACTGACCGACAGACAGACTGGTAGACAGGCTGACCGACAGACTGGTAGACAGACTGACCGACAGATCGAGAAATAGACAGATAGACAGGCTGGCAGACTGATTAAAAGACAGACTGACAGACAGGCCCACAGACAGACTGATCAACAGCCTGACAGACAGACTGACTGCAGACAGGCAGACTGATAGACAGATTGAATGACAGACTGATATGTCTATCAGTCTGTCTGCTGTTGATCAGTCTGTCTGTGGGCCTGTCTGTCAGTCTGTCTTTTAATCAGTCTGTCGACTGACAGACAGACTGATAGACAGACTGGTAGACGGACAGGTCGACAGACTGACATACAGACTGGCAGACTGGTTGAAAGACAGACTGACCGACAGACAGACTGGTAGACAGGCTGACCGACAGACTGACAGACGGACGGGTCGACAGACTGACTGACAAACAGATTGACAGACAGACTGATCGACTGACTGACAGACAGACTGACCGATTGACAGACTGATTGATACACAGACTGATCGACAGACTGACAGACAGACTGGTATACAGACTGGCCGACAGACCGGTAGACATACTGACCGACAGACCGGTAGACAGACTGACTGTCAGACTGACAGACGGACGTGACTGTCAGACTGACAGACGGACGGGTCGACAGACTGACTGACAGACCGGTTGACAAACGGATTGATAGAGGGACTGATCGACAGACTGACAGACAGACTGGTAGACAGACTGACAGACAGACTGGAAGACAGACTGATCGACAGACTGACAGACAGACTGGTATACAGACTGGCCGACAGACCGGTACACAGACTGACCAACAAACCGGTAGACGGACTGACTGACAGACTTACAGACGGACGGGTCGACAGACTAACTGACAGACTGACTGACAAACAGATTGACAGACAGATTGATAGACAGACTGACCGAAAGACTGACAGACAGACTGGTAGACAGACTGACTGACAGATCGAGAGACAGACTGACCGACAGACTGACAGACAGACTGACAGATTGACAGACCGATTGATACACAGACTGATCGACAGACTGACAGACAGACTGGTATACAGACTGGCCGACAGACCGGTACACAGACTGACCAACAAACCGGTAGACAGACTGACTGACAGACTTACAGACGGACGGGTCGACAGACTAACTGACAGACTGACTGACAAACAGATTGACAGACAGATTGATAGACAGACTGATCGACTGACTGACAGACAGACTGACCGATTGATACACAGACTGATCGACAGACTGATAGACAGACTGGTATACAGACTGGCCGACGGACCGGTAGACATACTGACCGACAGACCGGTAGACAGACTGACTGTCAGACTGACAGACGGACGGGTCGACAGACTGACTGACAGACCGGTTGACAAACGGATTGATAGATGGACTGATCGACAGACTGACAGACAGACTGGTAGACAGACTGACAGAAATACTGACAGAGAGACTGACCGACAGACTGGTAGACAGACTGACTGACAGATCGAGAGGTAGACTGACCGACAGACTGACAGACAGACTGACAGATTGACAGACAGATTGATACACAGTCTGTATACCGGTCGGACGGACGGGTCGACAGACTGGCTGACAGACCGGTAGACAGACTGACCGACAGACCGGTAGACAGACTGACTGACGGACCGGTTGACAAACGGATTGATAGACGGACTGATCGACAGACTGACCGGTAGACAGACTGACCGACAGACCGGTAGACAGACTGACTGACGGACCGGTTGACAAACGGATTGATAGACGGACTGATCGACAGACTGACCGAAGGACTGGTAGACAGACTGACTGGCAGATCGAGAGACAGACTGACCGAAGACTGACAGGCAGACTGACAGATTGACAGACCGATTGATACACAGACTGATCGACAGACTGGTATACAGACTGGCCGACAGACTGACTGACAGACGGACGGGTCGACAGACTGACAGACAGACCGGTTGACAAGTGATTGATAGACGGACACGACAGACTGACAGACAGACTGGTAGACAGACTGACTGACAGACCGGTAGACAGACTGACCGAAAGACTGACAGACAGACTGGTAGACAGACTGAAAGACAGACTGGTATACAGACTGACTGAAAGATCGAGAGACAGACTAACAGATTGACAGACCAATTGATACACAGACTGATCGACAGACTGGTATACAGACTGACAGACAGACTGGTATACAGACTGACAGACAGACTGGTATACAGACTGGCCGACAGACTGGTACACAGACTGACCGACAGACCGGTAGACAGCCTGACTGACAGACTTACAGACGGACGGGTCGACAGACTGACTGACAGACAGATTGACAAACGGATTGATAGACAGATTGATCGACAGACTGGCAGACAGACTGACTGACAGACCGGCAGACAGACTGACTGACAGACCGGTAGACAGACTGACCGAAAGACTGACAGACAGACTGGTAGACAGACTGTCTGACAGATGGAGAGACAGACAGACTGATCGACCGACTGACAGACAGACCAACAGACTGACTGCAGACAGGCAGACTGATAGACAGATTGAAAGACAGACGGGTAGACAGACTTACTGGCAGACAGATTGACAGATGGACTGATCGACAGACTGGTAGACAAACTGACCTACAGACTGAACTAACAGCGTGAGATTTGGCATTTACATTTACATTTACATTTTTTTTAATTTTTTGCATTTACCCACGGGGAGGCTGTTGGCATCCCCAACATTTTATAAATTATATTCGTTGTCTTGCAACACTTTAACTGTCAATGTCAATATTTTTATGTCAGATCAACGTTCAGTTCAAAAATATAGCAACTCGATTGTCTCCATGAAACAAGTCACGGTTTTTTATTTCCACAAAACCTCTCTCTCAATATTACAACCCACAAGCCTTAACAGAGGCCTTGCTTGGGAACCAAATAATTTTTTTTCTTAGGGCGCAAGACCTGGGAATACCCAGGTCTTGGGCCCTTAGAATTTTTTTTATTAATTTATAGAATACTATATCCAACCACAGATAATATAATACTTCGTCCAATCGACCAAACAATAGAAAAATATTTTTTTTTTTTTTTTTTCTACAAAAAAATACTTAAGTCTCTTTGCGGTAACAGCGGTATCAGTATACCGCATCATTATATTATGCTATTCAGCGTTGAGTAGTGTCATCCTGAAAAGATAATCCTGGCTGAAGGATCAAATACGATTGAAATTATGTCTATTCATCCAAATTGAACGAGTATCTATACAAAGTTTCGTGTCTGGGCTATTAACCGTTGAGGAGTTCCCTCGTGAGGAGAATATCCTGGCTGCAGGATGATGTCATGATAGAAATCATATTTATTCATCAAATATGAACGCATATAAAAAATTTCTTATCTGTGCTATTAACTGTTAAGGAGTTCCGTCATGAGAAGACGATCCTGCTTGCAGGATAAAGTCATGAAAGAAATTATCTATATCTATCAAAATCAAACGCGTAGATAGAGTTTTGTGTCCGCGCTATTAACCGTTGAGGAGTTCTGTCGTGAGGAGACGATCCTGGCTGCAGGACTAAGTAATGTTTCTCATAAGAATGTATTGTCACCAGAACCAAAAGTGTGTGCAAAATTTCAGCTCAATCGGTATAGGGAAACTGGTTTGAAATTCAGTTTCAAGATTTGGCCAATACTTACTAACAAATTATGTAGATAATTTAAATACAATATAAAATTGAACAGCGAATGCATTCATAATTTAATGTTTTATAAGTATAGAATAAAAACGGCGCGAATTTAGCCATAGTTAGTCTGTGCTGTTTGTTGTGTCGGTTTTAGTACAACAATGTACGAAAAACTATTAAAATGACTATTATAAACTTAAAAAAATAATTAGTGTTTATTTATTGTATTTTACGCTTAAAACAAATTTATTTTAATTTCAATCTATCAATTTTTTAAATTCCTTAATTTAATTTCTCGATTTGATCGAAATTTACAAAAAAAGAATCGATTGAAATAATCGCTTCCACACATCAAGATAACAAAAAAAAAAATGGTCGTCAATTTCGAATATAAATTGAGGAGTGGTAATGAATATTACGAGTTATTGGTCCCGCATTAGTAAACTACTCTAAGATCAGGGCATTTTCATGTTGTTTAGAATAATTGGAATGATATTTTGTCATATTTGTTATCGAATTAATACGCGTCTGTGTGATGTAATGTGAAAAATAAAAATGTAAACACGCAAGTTTGGCGCGAAACTTCGACTTTTGATATCAAAATTCGTCATTACCACTGCTTACTTAAATTGAATCCTGGATTAATTCGTCACATAATTAAATGACAAGTTAATCATTCTCAACATACTGGAGCTTGGATGTCCGAAAACCACTATTTTCATGATTTTTAGCCTCGGCCAGCACTGCCGTCAAAATGGCGATGACCGTATTTACGCACTTGGATTTTTTAAGGGTAAATTAAGAAACTTGCGCGCTAAAGACAGAAGTTTTAATGGCGAGGACATATGAACTTTTTATCCAACTCTCTTAATTAGCGCACACTCATAGCATTTGATAATCGGAATATTAAATATTTACTTATTTAATGAGGATGACGTATGACTTAAACGCTTGCCCCTTTAGGGGCCGGTGCCAAGTCAGCGGAGGTTTGTGTGTCGCGCCCCCAAAGGTACCCGTACCGAACTTTATGGTTAAGCAAGGTATCGTTACTGTGCTATCGTGTGCAAACATTGTTATAGGTTGTTCAAGCGACATGGGCATATCATTGACATATAATATAAACAAAAACGGGCCCATAACAGTGGTACACCGTATGAGATTTTACGTTCACGTGATCGTGATATCTCTTCATGTTTATTAACTACATTAATGCTGCTAACTTCGGTTATTCGTGTTCTATTTTCTAAATAAGATTTTATAAGTTCGAGTACGTTACCTCTAATGCCGTAAGCTTCTAGTTTGTTTAGTAACGTATCATAGTGGACATAATCAAACGCCTGCGTCATATCGCAAAATATAGCACATATGTGGGATCGTTTATCCATGTTTCTAACAATAGGAAAGAAAAAGTCATAAATTGCCATATTCATGGGTTTGTGCTGTCTGAATCCTTTTTGTTCATCACAAAGTACCTATATTATTTTTTCCATGAAATTATATATTTCTCTGTAGATGTATTTCTCAAATATCTTTGAAATAACCGGTATAAGTGAAATTGGCCTATAATATTCCATCAACTCCCTATCTTCTTTCTTAAATGAGGGTTTAACTATAGATGTTTTGAAAGCATCTGGATATATACCAGCACAAACAATAAGGTTGAGTATGTGACTTAGATGACCGCATATCTCGGCTGACAATGACTTCAGTACCTCTGTGGCGACTCCATCAAAACCTACACTGCTAGTTTTTTTTAGGGACATTATTATTTTATGTAAGTCGTGTGGTGTGCTAGGTGCCATAAACATTGAATTATGTGTCATGGATGACATGCATGATTTCAGCTTACATTCAGCGTCTATTTTTGGATTTATTTTGTCAACGAAAAAGCCATTAAAAGCACCAGCGATATCCAAAGGTTTGTATATGTATAATTTGATTATTATCAACTTGTAAGTTTCTCAATTCGTTGTTTAGGGATATTGTACTTTGTCTGATTAATTACTTGCCATGTAGTCTTGATTTATTTTTGGATTGCTGTATTTTGTAGTTATTTTGAGCTTTTTGTGTTAAATTAATAATTTTATTATAAATCCTAGAATAGGTAGCGAATTTCCTTTTATTTTCATGGTTAGGCTTCAATCGGGATTGGCACAAAAGATCCCTTTTTTTCCTCCTGCATAATTTAACGCCGTGTGATAGCCTTTTTGGTTTATTTATTCAGTTGATTTTTATTTCTATAAATGGAAATCATAAGTTGTAAAATAATTTAAATGTTACGTAGCTTACAATGAATTTATCAGCAGATACAATGAATTTATCAGCAGATAAATTCATTGTAATCTACGTTGGGATCATCAGTAAGATAGATCTCCGAAAATTTGAGACTTTTCGTATACTATTTTTAAATTTCGCTATATTTTCGTTATTGTAATCTCTTCTATTTACATACCAGGATTGTATACTGCATACATTGGGAACTGGACATTGAAGTAGCTGTGCTGTATGGTCTGATAATGCAAACTCTAATACATCTGTTTTACAAACCTTCTTAAAATTATGCGCAAAATTATCTATGCAAGTCATACTAACCATCCGAGTGCCTGTTTGAGAGCAAGTTTTAGGTTGACGCTCGACATCGGCATCTACCAAGTGAACCTCTAATTGCCATTCTGCCGGTATGGGATTGGCGGCGGGTGTAACTGTTGCAGCTACGTCTTCAACGATTCTCTGGGCTAAAACACCAGGACAGACGTAGGTTGCATAATCCACGGCGTGTTCCTCAATGGGACCGAAAAAGCCGGATATATTTTCCGCCCTTACCAGATCGGGCTTTACATAGTTAAATTCATGCTCCGTAGAGCCTTGGAAAGCAGGGTTTCCGAATCCAGATGCGTACAATTCTAACGTCTTAGTTATTGGATACGGCTGTGACTCAAGCTGTTCGATGAAGTCACGTTCATCATTAGTGACAATATGGCCGTTCTGACGCTGAATGTCAAGCATGCGTCCGTGCAATAACATTCCAAAATAATAGTTATGCATAGATGGGGACACATTCTTCGCATACACATAGGACTTGGCTGTAACAGCCCTATAGTCCTCCTCGACTACATCGGTGAAGCCTATGTGAGTCCGTTGAACCTCGTTGGTTACTGGCGCTGCTTGCATATCAGTACCCAGCTCATTCATAAACGATTCCAGATATAATGGGTCGTTTGATAATGATGAGGCCGTTTTTGATAGATGTTTTGGGCCTGGTAATGGAGCAGCTGAGGATGCAACAGGTGCTGGTGCAGCTGGCGCTGGCGCTTCAACTGGCTCTTGACGAGGGCGGCGATCTTGTCGACCTCCCCTATATCTTCCGCGTCTACGCTGCGGAGCTTCCAGGTCGGCAGCAGGGTATCGATTGTATTCATCGAGCCCCCACTGGCGGCCACCACGTCCACTAAAGTTTTGACGGTACATGGCTGGTGAAGTAGCATTTGGTACTCTATAAATACATATGACTATTAATTTATAATTAATAAGCTCAACAGCACAACACTCGAAGACCCCAGGTGATGACAATTTTGATATTTGAGGTAATTCCCTCCATTGGTGACAATTATTAAGAATAATACATGCTCCTCCTCTCTTCTTTTCCTGTTTACTATATAACATGCAGTCAAACTGTAATTTGGTATGCATAGTTGTTTTTCGTGACCCTTCATAATGAAATGTTCTGTAATACATATAATATCCACATTTATATTTATATCAGATAGTTCATTTAAGCGTACCGTAAGAGCATTTGCTTTATTTATTAAATCTGCAATATTTTGGTGTAAAATGTTAATATATTTATTGGACAAAAAAACTGTTCTTTTAGTTCATTCTTTGCGTTGAGTGCATTTTCTTCTAAGATTCCCAATTGAAGGTTGAATGGGTCCATTCCCATGGTGTGGTCTTTTAAGGCTCCTGATCTTGTATATGTAGAATAGTGATAGCTTAAGTTCAAATTGGGAGTCCAGAATACAATTATGAGTATTGATGCGTCATATTGTCCATATAGAGCATGTTTTTGAACATTACCAGTCTTGAGTTATATAAAATATTATAGTTATTATTATATTTGTATGTCGGCAAGGGAATAATAATATGTGTGTTCTTTACGTCCTGTAATACGTTTCTCATACATGTAATTATATCAAAGTAACATTTTGTAGTTTTAAAATCGTCCTCGTCCTAGGATCATTATTATACAGATACAATTATTTGTGTAATTTCTAAGTTTTGTCTGAATGTCTCGTAGAAGGTGCACAATACCAATATTTGGTGCTAGATATTGACATATTTGATAGTTGTCTTGGAAATACTCTTCTGCCAGAGTTAATATATTCTTGTTGGTTTTATTAGTACTCAAAATACATAGGTTATTTTTCATATAAAATGTATTGCGATTGAAACGGAAAGGTTTTGACGAATGGTGATGAAATTAAAGAGCGTTGGCAGAGGTAATTTGAAAAATAATGTATGAAGAGAATGCGTGGGGTGTAGGGGTCAGTAATAATATCTGTATATTCTTATAAATATTATTGACGTTATCTATAGTCGTTGTTCAACTTTGGTTACTCTGAAGTCTAACTGAACGATTGAAACGGAGATAAAAATAAAAACCAACTCTACATATTGTTTATACATTTTTATTCTTCTTGATCAAAATCAATTGTAACGTCATTTAAAAAGACCGCAGGTGCGTCAATTACTTCTTGATGCCTGGCTCATGACAAAAAGTACACTATGCTAGCGAGATGCGCGCATCTTCCAACTATGCGACGGCCGTGTATGCACGAGCAGTAATAGTGTGGTATTCTTTCTCTTCCGACCCATGTTGGTTCTATTAAAATGTATGTATAGCCCTGTATGTTTAGTGCGAGTTTTTTTTTACGCATCGAGCGCATTTACGTTTACGCAAATTAGTATGGCTCTGGATAAGCGCCACCTAGCGTCATATGTGAGAACTAAATTTCGTACCCAAAAACTAACAACTACATCTACTAACTTTGTAACTTCTTTTGTTATTTGTGTTGTGTGTGTGTTTTTTGTTTGTTTTATTTTGTGTGTGGTTTTGTTATTGTGTATTTTGTATTTTATTTTTTGTTTTATTTTGTATTTTGTTTCTACCTGCATCAACTAAAAAAAAGAAAAAACTAACATATTTAAAAAAAAAACAGACTATTTCTGTTAAATAAAAGCTACCACTCTGTAAACGAATATCTATGTGATAGACTTATAAAGTCATAACTCAAGTAACCGAGACTTAAAAAAAAAAAATGTTGACTTAATAATTGTTATTACATTACATCTCTCAATAGATACCTGTTTATATTATAGGTATTAGATTATCTAAGGAAATACCTGCATTATCATTATACCACAGTAGTTTGCTGAGAAATGTTACACACATCAAAAGTGTCTAGGGATCAAGCATTTTTATGTGGATTTCTTGAGATTGAGATGTGGCTTTGTAATAAATTTATGATTTTATAAATTTATATGGATCCTTTTTGGTGCATTTCATAATTTGAATCAGGAACTGTGAATCAAATTCGAGTAAAAGATGAAAATCAGCTGTCAATATTTTCCCTATAAAAACATACAACGCATTGAAGACATTATTAGTGCTACTGTTTCCCTACTACTGATTAAAACCAACGTTATTATGGAGCGGCGACGTCATTTAAGCAGGGAAGAAATGCTCAGAGCCGTGGGAATGATAGAAGCTGGTTCCCGGCAACGTACTGTGGCTTTAGCTCTGAATACAAGTCAGAGTGTTATCAGTCGACTTTGGACACGTTACCGAAGCACTGGTACCGTGGCTGAGCGCCATGGAGGACGGTATCGCTGCACCACACGGAGACAAGACCGATACATTCAAATCTTAACTCGAAGAGCTCCAACAATAACCGCCATGATGTTAGCCGTGAGGCTTCATCACTCTTCAGGGAACTTAATTAGCGACCAAACAGTCAGAAACCGCTTGCATGAAGTGAACCTTCATTCCCGAAGACCGCTACGGGTACCACCTATAGCAATGCACAATCGTAGGATACGATATCAATGGGCTCTTGAACACAGAAATTGGGCAGAAGAACAATGGCGTTTCGTGTGCTTTTCTGATGAGTCTCGTTTTGGTATGAGACCGGATACAAGACGTATACGACACTGGAGAACCCCTGGACGCCAACAGCGATTAAAATCCTGCCAGGAAGTCCATCCTTATAGTGGTGGAACCATCATGGTATGGGCGGGTATTTGGATCGGCGGAAGAACTGAGTTGATTTGGATCAGAGGCAACCTCAACGCTCAAATTTATGCTGAGACGATTGTATCAGACGTCATCGTTCCTCTACAAGTGCAAATCGGTCCCTTATTTCAGTTAATGCATGATAATGCACGACCGCACACCGCAAGAGTTGTAAGACAGACTCTCGCCGCAGCTAACATCAATGTCCTGCCCTGGCCTGCTCAGTCGCCAGACTTGAATCCGATTGAGCATGCATGGGATATGCTACAGAGAAGAGCTCTGCCGAATATGGAGGGTATCCAGTCGCAAGAAGACCTTTTTTTGTTGTTGCAACGAACATGGGCGGCCATTCCACAGCGTGATTTGGATGAACTCATTTTGAGTATGCCAAACCGATGTTCTTGTGTTGTTAGTGTTCGCGGTAGAAACACGGATTATTAATTGTTTAAGTTACCCAATAAAATTTTAAAGAAAACTGTTATTTCAGTCTTTTTTTCGAACTTTTGTGTTAGTGGTTCAAATGTCAAAAATCCCTTTATTAGGAAAATGGCAAATTTCTTTATTAATGCAAAGGTGACTTGGTTTATCGTTACTGTGACAAACGAAAACACTTTATTTGATGAACCCTTAAAGAAAATTTTAATTAATATCAATCAGGAGAAAAGTTATTGCAAAAATATATGTTGATCCCTAGACACTTTTGATGTGTGTATATAACTTACAAATGCTTCCTCTCTCCTAACTCACTTATTTTGCTGTGCCCGACAGGGTCCATATGATCTAATTATAAGTTTACCACCTAAGAAACCTACATGTGGAATGCAATAAAGTATCGAGTATTGAGTGAAAGTTTTAAAATTTACTTACTCGATACTGACAATCGAATGCTTCTCGAAAGTGAGGACCGTTTCGAACACGTTTGCATGTCTAACGCGAGTGTAAGTTAGAATTTTGACAGTTTTGACAGCTCGTTGCTCGAATACGTATGAAACCATAGATATAAGAAAAATAGAGGATATCAGGTATGGTCACGTGACCTGAAGTCAAGTGTTTCTCAAATATGGCGACGACTCCGCCCACAATAGTGTTGTACTCATTTTGTTGATGTTTTCAGTATCGATGTTATAGAAATTATGATGTATTGCATTGCGGCTCGGAAGTTAGACGCGAGCGCTAGTCCTGTACCTCTGCATCCCGATTTTAGGCCCGGTTTCCACCAAAGCGGAGACGAGCGGACCGGAGAGATGTTCGGAAACCCACCAATTACATGTAGTTGAACTCTACATCTGGCCCCTTATTCACAAACGCACGGTCCGAGATTACGATTCGGTTGGAGCCTATGTCATCCTTTTTTTCATAACGAAAGTAAGTGAGAGAGAGATAGACTTTCCGATTTGAATCTCGGATCGAGCGTTTGTGAATACCCCCGCAGGTCTCTCGTTTATCCTGTGGTTCACACCATATGAAAACCAATTTCCATGCAACTTCTCGGCCAATGGCGGCGACTGCGCCACTTTTGGACTTTCTCTTACACACTCATTTCTAATTGTATCCTATAATTATGTATAACACCACAAAAGATATAAACAGTGTTTACAACCTGCAAGTTGTAAAGACTACCATCGGTAGCGTAGTTGGTGGTGGTTACTGGAGGTAAACGAGAGTAAGGATTAAAAATAAATAACAAAAATGTCCACCAATTAAAATCATGCCGAAACAATAATAATTTAGTTAAAAAAATAAATAAAAAGGAAATAATGTAACATACTGATTAAAATCATTTATTCGTGACGAAATAATATTAATTTAGTCAAAAAATTTCTTTTAGACACATGTTCAGCATGTTTTTTCCCATAATATTTATATCTTAAATCTAAATAAGCAATAATTACTGATTTTATCAGTAGTAATTTATGGGAACTCTCATGTTCGCTGTTAGCGCTATTGAAAATTTTGTCATTTTCAAAATGTTCCATTAAAAATTTATATATATAAATGTAATACTTTTCAGGATTGTCTTTATAAATTAAATTTTGTTTTACAATCTTCTCAGTATTTTTAACAATTTTCACTAAAGTTGGAGAGGGATATGTTAAGCCACCTTTAGATTTTTTTTCAATAAGGCTTTGTATGTACTGTTCCTTTGAACCATGTAACATTCCAACGCACTCATCACATTTTAAACTTTTTGATAATTTTCTGGCAATAAAGCCTGCTATGTACAAAACGACCTGCTCCGAATACTCACTCTGTGATAATTTAAGGTGATCCAGGTACTCTTCATACAATGTACTGTCGTCTTCTTCTATTAACATATTTCGATCCGTTAATTTATTAATATTTTTTACAGGATCATCTGTACTAGGACAATTCAAAATTGATATTTGTTCAAGAGGAATGCAGTTCCCAATGCCATGCTCTCTAATTTCTGCACAAATTAATAGCCTTTTGTAGGCTGCCTTAAATTGTACGGCATTCGGATTATTAGTGTATCCACCTCTTGAACGAATAGCAGAAAAAAAAGTTCCAGATGATCCTGTGAAATTTTATAGAAAGGTAAGTATTCAATGTAATGCTTCTCTATTACCAATGATTGGTATAAATTGAGTGCACTGGACATGTTCACAAGCATACCAATAAACCCTGTTTTGCGACGAGAATTTACTATTAACTGACCTGTCTCCAACTTCAATTTTTTTATATAAGTAGTGGTTTCATGGAACATTTTGATAACATCTCCATAATTTTTACAAAATAACGCCTTTTTCCAGCCTGGCGGCCGAAGAGATCGGCTGTTGAGGCAATCAAATAAATTATTAAATATTCTAATAAACTTTGCCGTTGGACTACAGCCTTGAAATTGAGGCAGTCTCAATTGGCTCTAGCAAAATTCTAGTGCGTCTGCCACAGAGTTACTAAACAACTGAGTGGCAAGCCTAACCTTCATTTTTTGAGTCGTAAACTCGACGTGAACTTTGCTGCGAAATTTGTCTTGAAAGAAATTCCGGTGAGCCAGCACATTCTTCAAATAAAATAGCACCTTCGTGAGGAACTAAATTTTGTTTTTTCAACTCATCTATAACATTTTGATAGGTGTGTACCTTTTTCTTCAGCCTTCGGCACTTTTGGTTTAGAACTTTTATTTTTTTTCGCTATAGTAGCACTTGTTTTTGAAGTTCTTGCATTTTGAGTGCTGTTTTATCTGCGAAAACCTGGAAAGTAACGAAATAAATTTATGTATAGTGATTTTTAACTAGAGCATTATGGGTAAATCAGAAACTTATTTGAAGATTCTTAAAACATTTTAAATGCCGAAAGGCATTTCTTAAGCACCCAAGATCAGACACAGTATTCGAGAAGTATAGTCCATTTACATTTAATATGAGTAAGTATGTATATAAAGAATGAAAATACTAACCACGGCCATCTCATCTGTATTTCCTGATAAATCTACTTTACTTGTTGATTGCAACTGTTCTGTGTATATGGGATTTTCAGTATCTGTATCCATTGGCATATGCTGAAAGAAAACATTTTTTTTAATGTTTGATGTAGTTTTATGATACATAATATTTTTTTAAGAACATACTCTGATGATACTTTCAAGATTCAACCTGTTGGAAACATTATTTTGATATATCAGTCAGTCTTCTTATGGATGAAGAATGAAAATACTAACCATGGAAATATCTCCTGTATTTTCAGATAAATCTACTTTACTTGTTGGTTGCACCTGTTCCGTGTAGATGGGAGCATCTACATTCATTGGCATATGCTGAAAGAAAACATTTGATTTATTATATAGTGTATGATACAAGCTGCTTTTTGCTTGCAAAAGTATCATTGATTAAGCATAATTATGTGATGGTGGCCCAGTCCTCGAGCACACAATTGTCATCAAGAACTTGTGCCTACTTTAGTATATATTTAAAAGAAGAGATAAAAGAAATAAAAGATACGGTACTTACAGGAAAAAGAGCAGGAACTACATTATCATTAAGCTGAACCTCCTCCAACGCTCTGTTTACAGAACTTATTTGTTTTAATCTTGATTGCACTGAAGATGAAGTAGTAAACTAAAAGAAACGTAAAATATATGTTATTAATCTCTTATAGGTGTATTGATCAGTGGTGGCCCACTGCTCGGGAAAAACATTACTTTGTATAATATTTTGTATCATATCCATTGAAATGAAATAAATGAAATCAAATGAAATAATTTATTTGCTATGAATGTAGGTACAAAAATATGCTGTTAAGTAAGCTCAATTGGTTATTCAAATTTTAAATTGTGAAACAAGTAAAACATTCCAATATCTTTAATTACAAGGCATGTGGCATCAATCAACAGCCATTGGCTCCACACGTTGTATTCAATGTATATAAGAGAGTCCCATAATAACAGAAAGTATACTTTACTTACTGGGAAAAGAGTGGGAACCACATCATCCTTAAGCCGAACTACACCCAGCGTTCTGTTTATGCATTCTTTTTCAAAATGCAAGGAGCATATTCTTCTAACAGCAGCAGGTTTTATGTTTTCCTGGCCTATATTATCAATCCACAATTTTTGAAGGCCTTCATTCTTTGGGAACCTAAAATAAATAATAAGCATCCACAAGTACCAATAAAATAATCTTACTGCAAATCTTTTGATGAAAACTATTAAAGAAAATTCTTGATTTACACTGTTTTTTCCAAGTTCTTTCCTTAAACGTGTTGAGGTTGCATACCACTAGACAAAAAGTCTATGGGTAATTCTGTCAACTGATAAAAACAAAATTGTGTGTCAAGAGTCGTTTTTCAAATGTCGTTCATAAAATAACTAAAAGTGTATATAAAAATAATATAAACAATATTACGTGCGTGAGGTGTGTACACACAAACAAAAAACTAAACGGATTATTAACTATCTATTGTGTTGTGTAACTAACTACTTCCGATTCCACTGCTGTTGTTCACTAGGTGAGTGATACTTTATTAGGTTCTGTGCCCCACCGGAAGGAGAAGAAATGGATTTTTCGACGAAGATTGAACTCGGCAAATTAGCGGGCAAGGAAAATTGGTCTACCTGGAAATATAAAATTTCTATAATGCTGGAAGGCACAGAAGGTGCCACGGAAGCAGTTGAGGGGAAACTCAAAAAGCCGGTCCTTGCTGAAGGAGCAGGTGACGCTAACATCAGCACCTATAACACTGCAATGGCAAAGTATAGGCGGACTGAGAGTGGCGCTCTACTCATGCTAACTACTAACATGACCGAGGATACACTAAAGAAAGTTATGCGATACAGAACGGCACACGAGGTTTGGCAAGAGCTGCATAGGCTATTTGACGGACAAACAGACGACAGAGCGTAAAATTTATGCTTGGAGTTCTTCGGGTTTCGTCAAAGAAAGGAAGATGACATTCCTACTCACATGTCGTACCTTAAGAATCTATGGAATGAATTGAAGGCGGAGATTGCTAAAATCGACGCTACCGCTAAGCTCCCTGATTTGTTCCTGATATGTAAGGTCTTAGATACACTTGACGATCGGTATTTTAACTTTAAATCAAGTTGGCTAATGCTCAAACAGTCTGAAAGGACTATCGACAGTTTAACGACGCATCTTTGTACGTTCGAAAGAGAACTAGGTAGTCAAGAGAACTCACGGCAGGAGGCGCTAGTGACTACACCTACTGAACGTCAAAATAAGAAGAATCCGGACGAGCAGCTGATTTGTAACTACTTTTCTTGCAAAGGACACAGAGTTCGCAAGTGTAAGAAGTGGATTAAGGATGGGAGGCCACCTAAGCCAACTTCGGGCACATCATCGGCGTCTAGCTCAAAATTCAAGCAGGTACAGCAGATTTCCCTTATGGTAAATGCGTGCTCTATGAATCAAGTCCAGGATCGCGAGAACTAGTACGTGGATAACGGAGCAACGGTTCATATCGCAGTAAGGAGGAATTTCTTCACCGATTTTCATGAATTTGACTCAGATCACACAGTGACTACGGCAGACGCACAGTGTACGGCGTAGAACAAGCCAGGTGGACAAAAATATTTTTTAATGGTTTTGGAAGTATATCTATAAATTAGTTAATTATATAGTACTATAATTTTTTTTTTTAAGAAAATTCTTTGTAATTGTGTATAAATATTTTATTTCATGTATACGCTATTATAATATAGGAAAAAAATAAGAATAAAATTATCTTAATCGCTACAAAGGCTACTTCCCATTTGGTAAACTTCCCATTTCGTAAACCTCAAACTGTACCTACTAAAAAGTTGCGTTTGGTAAACATTATACATTTCATACATTTAGTCCCATTTCGAAAACATTTCAATATTTTTTTGTGTTATATCCCATTTGGTAAACTTTCAGATGAAATGGGTACAGTCAAGTAAAAAAAGAAAAACGAAACTAATGATAACATTGTCATTTATTTTGTTAAATATTTTTAATCACAGGTACAATAGTCGGATTATGTGTACGTATGCCATTTACACATATTGATATTTAAAAACAGAAATAAAAAGTGGGGTGTACAAATAACTTTCAAAAAATTTAAGAAAAATCACAGTTCGATTTGACTATTTCGATGACAAGTTTTATTTTTTTAATAACATAAGTCAATCTAGATGCGAAATCAACTTATATAAAAAAACAATAATCACAGATTTGGTACTATCTTTTTATGTTAATGTACATTAACATAAAAAAATACATACGAAATCAACTACTTATAAAATATAAAAATAAACAGTCACTGATTTGGTACGTTAACGTAAAAAAATACATACTAAATCAACTATAAAATATAAAAACAATAATAATCACAGATTTGGTACAATAACATAAAAAATACATGCAAAATCAACTTTTAAATATAAAAACAAATAATAATCACAGATTTGGTACATTAACATTAAAAATTACACACAAAATCAACTATAAAATATAATCACAGATTTGGAATATTAACATAAAAAATTTACTACCTACACTACAAAGTTAAAAATCAATAAATAAATTATAAAGTGATACAAGCAATTCTTGATAATTCGTTCAAACAATTTTCCAATGATATTTTTCCACTTTTGTAATCGCCGAGAATATTGTTAATTCGTATATCATTTTGGATAGATTTTTTTCTTCGTTTTGATATACTTTCTCCATTATTATAAAAGCTGTAAAAAATTGTTATGATTAATTAAAGTAATAATGTATAATTTTTATCATATGTGTCGCCTAAAAATACAGGTCATTGAAACAAAAATATGTACCTTTTCAGAAGATTTTCATAATGTTTAATATTGCCTGATATCGTTTCGAAAAATAAAAGAATTGATGGCCTTTTTCCAATTTCACTATTGAAACTCCAATTCCAAGATTCCATGAGGTTTGTAGTGCGGTGTCTTTGTGCGTAGCAGCACCAAATATTCATCATATCTTCATTTTCCAACCACTGATCCACAAAGTAATCATTGAATTCAGTTATAGCTTTTTCTTCAAAACTGTAACAGAATTAATTCGTTGAAGATTATGATACGAAAAACCATATATTACCTAGTTTCTAACGCATAAAAATGGCTGTAGAAAATGGCGGTAGAAGAAATATCCAGAACTAAACGCGTTCATTTCAATACTGCAAAATTAATTTACCTTTGACTCATAACGTATAGCCATCCATCGTTTATGTCTTCTTTTGGTAAATGTGCCAGAGCCATACATAGTTTGACGTGATAGTGAGATTCTTCATGTTGTAATAAGCCAAGAGATTTTGCCTTTCTTAATAGCGCTCTGCCAAAGTGAACAAAACACCCCTTAACAATTATGTTTGGAAATGTCTTTTTAATTGCATTTATTGGAGCTTTTTCGAAATCCAAGGTAATAATATCGGCTGTCCACTCTGGTAAATGAAATTTTAGTTTGTAAAACAGTCTTTCATATGTAGTTTCTTCTTTGTTTGTCAACACTGCATAAAAAAATGGTACAATATTTGTCCCAGTTTCTGTACTTCCTATGTCTCCGTGTACAACGTATAGTTGAAGAAACGGCTTTGCACAACATTTGAACGTTCCGTCCGCAAAGTAGTGACGGACGTCATTTAAATGTGCAATTGCACTCTTTGAACCAAACACAATCATTCTATTTTCACCGTCAATCTCATCAAACAATAAATTGTCTTTAAAACGGTCAGGAATCACGATTTCTGTAGAGTTAGAGTGCTGAGATTTTGTGATTCCTAGTTGTCTATTTCTGTGTCTATACAAACTGCTTTTAACTTTGTCAAAATTTGGTAATTCTTTAATAATTTCATAACCATTATCTTTCAGCTTTTTAGTACATTTCCTGTATGTAGCTGGAATCGGCTTCAGATCTTCACATATAGTTTGTTTACATTTTTCGATGGCTACTTTCACTTCATTTTTTTCAAAATTCGGAATACAAGAACTGCAGTGAGCATTTTCTCTTAATACATGGCTTCGATTTGAATTCAAAGTTACACTTGCTGAACATCCATCTTTTCTATTAACACAGCGCCACCAACTTGAGTCCTTATTATTTTTCTGTTTATAATATTGATGCCCAGCGCGTAATAAAATTTCACCGCCTCGTGTACTATTAATAATTTTTAAATTCACTGCACCACTAGAAGATCCCTCACCCGACATTGCAACGACCTTGCACTATGCATAAAACGAGTGAACTGATAAGTTAAACCCGGTAATAGATATAATTTACGTATACTTACTTATGTCTATCTCATTCACACCTTTTGTTTAAAACGATGGTAAGGACAATAAATCCCTACCTGAGAACCCGCTCGGTGCTTCTTTTGCGGGAAAAGCACGTGGTATTTTTAGTAGCATCGTGGTATTTTTACAGACTTTAATACGTTTTTTTTACTTCTTCTTGATCAGCCATTCTTTTTGATGGTCGAGATACTATCTCAAGACTGAAGCATTTAAAAATATATACATCTCTAATTTAATACTAATTTGACAGTGACTGTACCGTACAAAAATAACAATACTAACAAAGTTTACCAAATGGGATTAAATGTATGAAGTAACGAAATGTTTACCAAACGCAACTTTTTAGTAGGTACAGTTTGAGGTTTACGAAATGGGAAGTTTAACAAATGGGAAGTAGCCGCTACAAACATCAACGCTAATTATATATAATTATACAACCTTAGACTAACATATTAAATACAAAAATTATAAATCTAACACTAGAGGTATATATTTACATTAAAACTAATTCTCAATATCAGAATCATCGGATTCAAAATCCGATGAATCCGATAGAAGATAGTCTTCCTGAGTTTGTGGAGGTCTTGGTTGGAGTTGGAGTCGAGGTTCTATAGTGGGAGCTATGATGAGCTTTAAGACCTCCGCGCACAATTTATTAGACTTTTTTTTCGGTACTTCCCGGAGACTGTTGATCAGAGGATCAGAAGTTAAAATCAACATATTGAGCAAGTCTCTATTCGTGGCAAGACGAGAGCACTTTCTGGTGTTGTGCTCTCTAAACCTCCGGCAATCTTTGTTTCTCGCTTCTTGGGCTTCCTCTGAAAGCTGCCCTATTGGAACTATTGCCGTCTTAATCACCTCTGTACTGTGAATAAGCAATTTATGCACAGTAGCAGGCATGTAGTACCACGAGTAGAGACTCAGATAAAGTCTTCTTGTCTCGAGACAAAGCTTTTTGAATTCAACAAGATTTATTTCGAAGCCAGAAGACAATGTCCTCAACAATACATCAAAGTTTTTGATGATTGTAACATCCAATCCTGTGATTTGAGCACTCAGTTCGGGGTTCCCGAAAAAACGTCGAGCTGTGTTTCCATCATTTGTGGAACCAAATCCTGGCTTTGGCTTGTCCACAATTAATCCCATTTCATGCTTGAATCGTTGTTTGATTTCGTCTGATCGTTGTTTTACACTTGCTTTTTCCTCTGAAGATCTAGCTTGCCATTTCTTAATATCTAACTTATAACTAATGTGTAAAAAGCACTCAAACGAACGAATCCAAGCATGTAATGTTGACAAACCAAAGCCAAAATTATCCTGATTGCTATCAAAATGCCTTCCTTCATCATTCATCATTATGGGAGTAGCCCCACAAATATAGCATTTCTGCGATGAATGTGTCTCTGTCAAAGCGTTGCACACTTTTCCGTCAGTCATAGTCAGCAGAAGCTTGTGCTTAACAGAAATTTCAGAACCACCAAGATCACAAGATGTAGGCTCCAAGTTGTTTATTTGTTCCAAAACCTTATTTGTCTCGATTTTTGTCATTTCCGTAGTTTCTTTGGCAAAAACGAATTTAATTGGACGACAAAACATCGGCGATGATGGAGGATTTTGCCAGATAATGTTGTTACCTTCGTCGATTAACCTTAGAGGAACAAACGAATAAACAAAAAGGAACTCATCAGTGTCTTCGCTGTTCTCAAATCTCTGTTTGTAAGCACTATGACCGGAACTTCCGTCACATCCCCATTTACTTATAAGAGTAAACGATGAATTGGGTATTAGATTGGGGAGCACACTTGTGACAACTTCTCTCTGAGCTTCTACTAAACGTTCTGCTGTTTTATTCAAAATAGCTTGTAGCTCAATTTCTGCTCGAGATTGTGTCACAACAATGTGCTCCTCGGAAGGATAACACGCTTTTTTTGATTTCACAATGCAATCATATGATGGAAACACGTGATGATCGACTTTCATAGTCCACTTCCTAGTCTGTTTGTATGAGTGAGTTGTTGATTTTGAATCAATATAATACGCTAATGCCTCGTCACTACTTAGCGGTCTATTACTTTGCACAGCACTTGGTTGTTGAAGGCTAATGCATGCACTTGCAGAAGCTGGATTTTCACCAATGTCCTTTATAACTCTGGCAACGTTTTTATGTCCAGTTGTCCGTGCAGCTACCTCTGCAGCAGTCATTAATTCCCCAACACTCCGCGATTGAACTAAATCAGCAACTCTACGTTTCTTAGTTTTAAAAGATGAATCTTCAAAAACTTTTTTAGGTCTTCCGGGTCGAGAAAGGTCAGTGGATGGTAGAAGGTTGTGGTTGAGTCAATCGCATGCAGAATTCTATCTTCTCGCCTTCCAGCCACACTTTATTCTTATTCAGGAAACGCTCTTTTGACTTTCCTGAAGACACCCACTTGGTAGCAATTTTCGAAGAAATGCTGGCTAATTTCATCTTAATTTCCCTTTGACATTCTTCAGTGATGTCAGAGAAATCACACTTAGACAAAATAAATTCAAATAGACGATCATTTCTTTCGTCTTTTTCGTGCTTAAGCCACTCTTCGAAAAATTCTATTTTACTAATAGAGTATAGCTTTTCTGCAAACAAAAAAAAAAGAATGTTGTACTCAAGTGTGCTACATAAAATATATATCATAATCATCTATAGCCATGCAGCTAAAACATATCAAAAATTCAGAGTGGATACAAGAGGATACATGACTTTTCCAAGCCTGATAAGTTCGAAAACAAAGAAAAACATTGTTTTTTTTGTGTATTCACAGATAGTCTACTTTCTGAATATTTATGACACATTAAAAGATTCTAATAAGAAAATAATATAGTACATACCTTCAGAAGTAAAATCCATCACTAAAACTTTCCACAAAATTAGAACTGTCACCATGAGATGTTAGTGCAAGTGTCGCAAAAATGCAACTGACCTAACTCTTTAACTGCGTTTACCTAATTAGCTTACTTTGATAAACGATGACTCATCAGTATGGAATGTTAGATGTAAACAATTCTTGGAATCAGAGGTTTTGGGGTGTTGTTTACAAGTAGAAAGTACAAATTTCCGGGAATTTGATAATGACTTTTGTCCACTTGGCTTGTTCTACGCCGTACACTGTGAGACGGAACTATCATATCCGCCTCAGGTATGGGCTCCGTAGTAGTAGAGTCAAATGTCAATGGGCAAAAGGAGAAAATTACTCTGAAAGATGTGTGGCTGGTACCGTCTTTAACGAAAAACTTGTTTTCGACGCTTGCGGCGCAAGATAAGATGCAGAACAGCATCTTCACTTCCACAACTAGAGAGTGCAAGTTGGATATCGAGGGCACAACTAGAGTTGTTGGAAGTAGGGTCCATCAAGGTGGACTATATAAGTTGGATTTAACCCTCAAATGCATGAATTAATTAATTTTATTGGAAAAAAAATGGTTTCAATTCTTTGGAAGCTGTGAAAAACGGGAAAAATATTAAAAAAATAACTTTTAATATTTTCCAGGTTTTTAATCATAAAATAAAGATGATGCATTTTTGGGACATTATGCAAAATAGGCTAAAAAAATGCTTTTATTAATTAACGGTGGAATACATGGAAACAATCGTTTCCTTTCTTTGCACAAAGGAATACATTGCACTTTGTGCATTTTATAAAGCTCTGTAGCTTACAGCCAGGTCTCTTGCACCTCATGCGTTGGTCGGTTTTAATTTGGCTATGACCAAAATTGTCTAACCGAACGTCAGACGGTGGAAGAACCTGGCAGCCTTTCTTTCTTTTTGCATCTGTGGTATCAGTGATGCTGCAGTTGCTAGGACGTCCTCTTGTTGGCTGGGTCGTAACACCATAGGTACATAAGACATCAGCCAGCTCTGACCTGAATTCTGACAGATTTTTCAGCTTCTTTGGATCTGCTCCTTTTCTTGTGTCTCAAAAATAGCCCATCTTGGTGGCACACATCTGCTCATCAATGGATAAGCGCTCACTAAGTGGAATGCTGGAGAATTTGGTATTGAGATGTTCAATTACAGGGCGTAGCTTGTGAAGTCGGTCATGCTGGGGATGATCTGTTGGTAAGTGACTATTGTTATCGTTGAAGTGAAGTACCCTTCTTATTTTTTCAAATTTATTGACAGGCATCGCTTATATTATTGCCTCAAACCCGTGCTTGTTGGCCCAGTAACCACGTACACTTGGATAGTGGTAGACACTCATATAAATCAAGATTCCCAGATACTTTCGCAGTTCGCCTTATGTTATGACGTCAGGTCTATCAGGTTTCTTTTGTACAGAAGACATCGTCCAAAAATTGAGCAGGAGGAAAAATATTAGATTGATGCCGTGCCCACCCCAAATACCATATCACTGTCATGACATGGGCACAGCACCCAACACTACGACGGCCAACAATGCAGTTACAGCAATACTGCTTTATCGCCTCACGACCTGCTTCGGTATTGCTAACTAAAATATACACGAAGTATACTTTGCGACTGATATGCCTACTTGCAATTTTTGCTCTTATCAAGTAGCAATTCGACCCAAATATAACTTCTTCCATCGATCTGTTCCTAGGGTCCCTAGAAACTTCCATAACGTAAGATCCATTAAATCTGATGTGCTCTCCATAATAAGAGCGGGCTTGTTTTAGTTGATATATCCCGCAGGCAATCAATATTAACTCGCTGTAATTTAATCTTGGGAAAACTCTTATATTTTCACTGTCTACACTTATATTGTGAAAATCTGCCCTAGCTCTATTGAGATTATGCACCCTAACATAGTCTGAGAGATCATTGTTTTTGTTCATGTTTCTATTAACTATTTGGATTATTTCATGGGCATCATCCCTATCCCTTAATTTGGTGTGGTATTTATTTATAAGAGCTGCAGCTACAGAAAAATCTATCATGAGATGCTTGGAAGCCCTATTAAAAAAGTTTTGTCTAAATAATTTAAACTTGCTTTTAAAAATACCGTTCACCACCTCCATAACCCAACGACATAATGTTACAGCTCTGGACTTGTTGGCTTGGCTTGTGGTTAGTTGTGGCTCATTATCTTCTGGGGATAACGGTATATGTACATTATAGCCACAACTTCTTAATAATGTTAAGGAGTCCCGGAAGCCTCTATCCAAAATAAAAACATCTCCTACTTGGAAAAATTGACGGAATGGACTGTTTTAATTTTCAAACTCTTGTATCATTATATCTACATCTGTGGTTGTAGCAGGATAGGGGCCCAGTATATCAATGATATAACCATCACTGCATACAAATAAAAATGGCTTTACCAGATTGCGGTATTTATGTAATGAATCGGTTTTTTTCTGGTACAAGTAATTAGAACTCTTTTTTTTTTTTCTACATATATGTATGTACCATCAGCAATTATAATTGGTGATCTCTCTGGCCCTCCATACAAAGAATTAGGAATCAGGAGATTCCTTTGACCGATTTCTGCTCTTGTCATGTGATTTATGCCAAGATTTCTTGGAACAAAATCCTGATGCAATATTTCTCTTGCTATGTTCATGAGGCCTTCTAACGTACTCCTTGGGACTTGCAATAGACACAAAATACGCTCATTACTATCACCTGTTCGCAATTTCATTAAGTATGCAGCTAGTGCAAAAGAACCCCTATGTCTATTTGATAATCTAGGAATTTCTAAAAGTATTTGCTGAAACTGTTCCTTTGAAAAGCCCAAGTAATAGTGCACAATGTGCTCTGGCATACTTGATATATTTTCAAAATCTAAATGCATTAGCATATTATCTTTTAATAAAGAAATTAATTCTTCCATATGCTCTGCACTGAATGTCCTGATAGGATTATAAACTGAGTCTAGAAGTAAATCCCATGAATTGCTTCTCATGTGATAAGAACATATTCTACAATCTGCTGGCACATAATAATTGTAGTCGCAAAGTAAACTTACTCGCAATGACGATGGTACTAAAAGTCGTTGGGACTGGTTACATCCAGGAAAGAAACACTGGCGTTGTGTGTCAGGTGCTCTAATATAATTAGACAACTGCATGCTATTTGTAGTATTTTGTACTTCCGTTTCCGTTCTGGAAGAGTCTGTGTCCAATGACGGAAGACTTGGTACTGATGACTCCCGTTCTGAAGTCAAGCGTGAAGCTGCTCTCTCGGTCGTTCGCCAACAAGTATGACAAAGACAGGCTGATCTTGGCAACTGCAAAAAAAAACAAACAAAAAAAACTGATATAATGTTAACCTTTTAACATCTCAGAGCAATCTTACTGCATTCAATAGAATTCTAAAAAGAGTATAGTTTGTTATTTTGACCTGTTGTGGTGCAATTTGATCTGCAATCACATTCCTTATTTGTTCAACCTGTGGTGTATCAATGTTCAGCGAATGTGACCTTTGCCTTAAAAGAGAGGTGCCACAGCTAATACAGACATGAATGTGGTCAACAATAGGGTCTGTTGACTGTTGACTTGTTGGCTGCCTGATTACATCCCATGCTTTGGTCCAACATGCATGGCACACCAAACTATCACTTGTAACATGCTGGAAAAGAAAAAACAGTATTATGTATTTGTTTGCATGCATGCATGAATATAGGTATCTCATTTTGAGCTCACATAACTCGAAATAAAATAGTCCTCATATTTCAATATTCTTAATACAGTTGTAAAACTTATTAAAGTTACCTGTTGATGTCCAACCCATCTTTGTATGAGAGATCGAACTTCGACGATTTCCAAAGGGTGTCTTCGCATTCTTGATATGTTTAAATTACAATTTACACAGCGTACATATCCACTTGCAACAGTTCGCAGTGAAGAACTCGAACCAGGTTGAATGCCGGGGTCTTCGATAGGTACTGACATCAAAACCAAGTTATCGCGGGGGTTGTCATTATCAGCAAGAGCGGAATCCATATTCAAGCCGTGGTCGTCAGGTATAGGAGAATCGCCAGAGTCAGTATTCATGGTCAAAAACGTCAATTTTGATAGGAAAATACACGCAGCGAATCACCAGAATCACTAAGATGCAAATGCAAACAAAGTAATGATATGACATTTATATTAATTGTCAAGTGTCAACTGACAAGTTTCAGTGTTGCCATTGCACAAACAAAGTATCGATCGATGCATTATGTAGATCATTAATCATTATATTTTGTAAGTTGATTACAAATCTAAATGTATTAACATAAAATGCATTGGGACTTCTATAAACAAAAGGATGAATAAATAAAGTACAACTATGTGTAAATATCAAATCAATGTTTTGCAACATATCTTTATTTTTCCCGGATTTTATATTGGCAACCTTGCAAATGTCTGATAATTTCGTTTTATCGATTCAATACTTATTTTTTATTAAAAAATGTTAGTGACTTGTATCGCGTCGTGAATAGTAAGAGTTAATTACGTAAAATTTACCTATTTTTTTTACTGAATTAAATTTCTTGGGCATCGCAAGGCCTAAAATCGGCATTCCCCTTTGTGATGAGGAATTGGCTTCTACACAAACTAAACTGTGTACTTATTCTAATAAATTTTTAAATGTTTTAGGTGTCGCTAACGTAACAGCTGCCATTGGAAAGGAGAGCAGAAGTGTTAAGTTATACGTCATATCGGTGGACCAGCACCCACTCCTGGGAAGAGAGTGCATCAATAATTTTGACGCATTTTGTGGCTTCAAGGATTGCTTAGTACAGGTTAATCAAGTATCTCCAGGTATTGTGTCGCATGACCATTCTTTTTTCTTTTCAGATAGGTTTTATTAGTATTTATTTCTTGGTATTGATTCAGCCATTTTTGTAAATGATTTGTGTAGGAGAGGTGCTAGTAACTGCTTCTTTGTATTTTTCTCCTCGTGATGGAGAGATGTTAAAATTTTAGTACCATCACTGAGCAATTTCAGGGCTTTTGACACTTCATCCCCAGCTAAGATCTTGGTAATTGCATGACCCAGGCATGTCATAGGCATTTATTTATGTCATTGGCAATTTTGTATGTTTTCAAAATATCCTTAACCTTTTCACTAGCATCATTTAATATGGTGTTTTCCCACCTTGAGCCAATAAGGTTGATGATATTTGGCCTGTACTTTTCCTCTAAGGGTTTATCATTACCCAAGGCAACTAGCTAAAGGCAAAAAAAAGCAAAACAAAAAAAACAAAAAAAAAAAAGGCAAAAGGGCAAAGGAAGGAACATGGATGGGTTTTAGTCAGTAAAAGTCTGACACTCCCTCCTGCTCAGCCCAGAGCGGGAGGGGTTATTTGATGATTTCCCATCGATAAAAAAAAAAGGCAACTAGCAAGGCCTCTGGAATTAAAGGCTCGTCCACATTCTCCACCTTGATATTAACAGGATCTGAAATAGCAGATTATCAGTTGATACCTCGTATAAAATCTGATCTTCGTGCGGAAGTATCTCGTAGTGGCATGGTTGGCGATCAAGGTCGTCTTATTCACACTTCAATTCGTATGTATGATTGGCGTATTTAGGGAATCTCGTACCATAGATTTTCTCAATATCAGTCCCAATTAGCTGGTTCTCTCACCTAGAAACAAGACTTAGATACTTAGCAACATTTTCCGTTCCTAGATGTACCGGAGGAGCCGTGGGGGGCGACGGATGTGGTGACATCGAGTGATTATCACGATAGGGGTGGCTGAGGCGGATTTGTTGACTGTGATCTGATCGTAGTCTCAGATCGAGATCGAATCCGAGATGTAGACGAAACATGGCGTCAGTGGCGTCGACGAATTATTATTTTCAGTTTTTACCTTTGTGTCGGCGCTCACACGGCAACTCTAGCTGTGCTGTTGTCAAATCTCCAACTCATAAATTGTTTAAAAGGTCAATGAACTCAATGTCAATCATTCTTTTGACGCATGTTTATTGTTAGTTCGCAAAATGAAAATTGATGCCAAAGATTAATTTCTTGCGGAAACCATGGTGATTATACGAAACACCAATTACCTTTTACCGGTAGGAGTTGCAGGATATCGCCGAAAAGTAATATATTTATATCACCGAATAATTTATTTTTATTTTTAAATTCTTGGAGACTTAAATGAATAATCCTTAAATAGTCTTAGGAAACCATTGAAATCTCGTCAATGCTTAACCAATTAATATTGCGCCAGTTACGCCTCTCATTTTCAAATTTTTGTGTGACATAGTATTGCCTTTTTCTACAGGTAGTGAGAAAATTGAATGCAAAGTTTTGCCATAAATTTGATGAGCGGCTACTCCCGTTAACTTTAAAACGAAAGACTTACAACTTCCTGCACCACCTGTAATAAAAAAAAAAAAACTGGTCTTCTGATCCATACAAATCATTTTCTACAGTCGGTAGAAACTTTTTGGAAAAGGTCTCTCTGATGTATATAGGGTGACTGGTAATTAGTGACCGATACTTAAACACGTGATTCTACTCATGATAACAAACAACTTTCCCAAAGAAACTTTTTTTTTAAATTCATTTAATTTTATCACAATAACACAACACAACAGCTGTATGAAATTCCCTCGCGCGCGCTTTTGATCTATCAACTAGTAGCCGCGTGACGCCGTTATGTCTCATTACTATCGGACCGTACAACTATAGGTAAGCAGAGCAGTGCGCGGCTCGCAAGTCTGCACCACACAGGCCGGCCGCCACGTGACGTTATCGGTGTACGTAAGCAGTGTAGGTAGGTACCTACATGTTTAGGTAGCCGCTAAATTAAAAAATAATAACCAATGACATCAAAAACTGAGCCACGGAGCGTAGGCCTACGCTGCAGACGCGACGCTCCGGCCGCCGCGAGGCCATTTAGGTACACAGTGATAAAATTAAATGAGTTTAAAAAAAAAGTTTCTTTGGGAAAGTTGTTTGTTATCGTGAGTAGAATCACGTGTTTATGTATCGGTTACTAATTACCAGTCACCCTATATTTAGACCTCGAATATTTCCTTGAAATATTTCATCTGGAATTGCGGGTCTTCCACATATGTCTTCCTTCACAGTAATTATCATCATCATTAACGATTTGTACGTCACCACAAATCAAAGGTAATTTAACATCATGATCATATGTCTCACGCGCAGCATTAAGTGCAACTGCTTGGGCAAGAGCCTGTTGTCTAATTTGTTCAGCTTGAGAAAGAAGAAGGTAGAACCGAATTCCGAATAAATCCTTGCTTTTATGCTCTGTCGCAACTGGGTAAGTGGGTAGCGTTACAAGAGAAATACAATACTTAGGTACTCAAACTTACATATTTGAGGTGCTGGTGACAGTCTGGGTGTTAATACTAATTGTTCAGTTGGTGGACCACCACCAGCAGCTGTGGCCCTGCTGGTTCCTGCACATCACTAACGTCAAATTCCGAGTCTGTAATTAATTATAACTTTTTATAATTAATTAAAAATTTAAACAGAATGCACATTTGTTGTTAGCAAATTTCAAAAACTCACATTGAGTTAGAGATAGGCTCATGACCTCATTGCCATCACCATGAGGTACCTCACTTGTGAGCCCCGTGTCCTTTTCATTTTGGATCATCTATAAATAAAAGTGCTATTCTATACCATTTCTTTTCTCAGCTGGGCTGCTTTACTGCAGGCCCAATTCGGAGCGTTTTAAACTTAATTTATTTGAATACAGGACAAAATATACCAGTACGTAATACATTCCATTATACCCGCGGGCTTATTACGTATGAAATAGCGATCAGCAAACATTGCGCAACTATCGCGCAGTCATCGCGCGATCAATCGCTTATTGCTTAAAAAATCGGTATTATCTAAAACCCGATTGCTAATCGTTCGCCGTTTGTTATGTATGCATTTATCGCAACGATACTAGCGCTAGAAACCATTTATTTTCCATTTCAAAAATAGCTTGGCGTCAGTTTTAAGATTCCAAGCGATATTCAGCTGTTC
The DNA here is from genome assembly GCA_947578425.1 of Eugnorisma glareosa. Taxonomy (NCBI): domain Eukaryota; kingdom Metazoa; phylum Arthropoda; class Insecta; order Lepidoptera; family Noctuidae; genus Eugnorisma; species Eugnorisma glareosa. The sequence goes on along the minus strand of OX387967.1, from coordinate 7,889,812 downwards.
TCGTTCTCAACAACTAGTAAGTTTAAATGTGATATACACAGTGCATACAAGGAAAAGTTTTGCGGTAGCAGTACATAATAAAACATTCTGTCTCACTATAAAATGGCAAATAGAGTGTCCAACGAGCAAATGGAAGAACTCCTCGAGTTTCTCGCCGCGCATATAACTTTAGCCAAAGGAATTGGCCTTGGAGCAAGATCAAAAGAAACGATTGACAAGAAGTGGAATGATCTTGCCTTGAAGCTAAATTCTTTTGGCTCTGGATCAACGAAGACGGGTGAACGGTGGAAAAGGGTAAATAGGGTGTTTAATTTTTATGATTTTAAATGGTTTCCAATATCTGCATGCTTTAAAAGCTTTAATTTATAGATATATTAAATGTTTTTTCTTTAATTTTATAGTACTGGGCTGATTTAAAATTTAAAACCAAGACCAGACTAACGAGACGGAGGCAGGATGCTCTGGCTACTGGTGGTGGTCCAAACACTCAAGAGGATCTGTATGAGATTGACAAAAAAGTCTTGGACATCATCGGGGAAGAAGCGGTGTTGGTGACAACCAACATAGAGTTCCTGTATTTGTATGTTACTTACTAAAATGTAAAAATATATTTAAAGCCTGAATGAATATGCACCTACTAACAATTCCTGTTTTTTAGAACATTCACCTGAAGTGGCTCCAATGGAAGTAGAGGACATGGTGGTGTCAGAAGAAGTTATCATATCAGGAAAGTTATTAAAATCTATTTTATCATTTAAATGCATAATTTCATTTGAGGCACTAGTTATATTGCACAAATAGCACTTCTAACAATATACAGCGTGACATTTTAATGGTTGTTTTCCCGCAGCGAAATGGTTTTGCCTTTGTAATACAATCGTTTAATAAACAATTAAAATATTAGAAACAAAAAATGGCAGATTAACCATTGTGAAAAACAAAACTCGAAACCGACCACGAACCAATAGTCATACCTCCTGATTGCGCTGAGCGCCGCCGCCGACCGGCCGCGCGGCCGTTGACCCACGTGCTTTTCAATCAGCTGATAAGTTGATAACTTATTCTTAATAACAATAAGCTTTACCCAACAAGTTATTCAAATTTTCCCTTTATACTTTTACGGGCTTAGGACCGTCATAAATACCTACGTTTTTAGCTGCAATTTACTGAACACGAAATTAAATAAAAACAAGTTTATCGTTTAAGAAAAATAATTTTCTGAATTAGATACCGAAAAAATATTTGTGGCGTATTTCAAAAATTTGATTCAACTTATTTACAATAATTTTAATTAACTAAACTACTTTTAAATGTTCACTATTTACAAAAGTACGAGTAGGTAGGTACTTACACTTCCCGGTAACGGAGTAACTGTTCGAAGTGCAAGCCACTGCGTTGTATAACAATCGAGCACGTTTTAATTGGTTGTCTTTCAATTTTAGTAAGGTGTCTCTGTCACTTACGATATTAAAAGCGTCCACTATCGCAGTTATTAACGCGTCGCGAGTTTCGTGTTCCTCACGATACACTAGGCGCTTGAGCTCCGACCAGCGACCACAAATAAAAGTCCAAAAAGTCCGGAATAATGATTTGTAACATTTCAGGTAGGTTCCACTTGTCCTGTCATGAAATGCGGCCCAATGAGGTGGCCAATAATTACCGGGCTCACACATTAACACATAAAACGCACTTGATGCGCACACTCGCGAATAACATGTGGGTTATTCAAAGCCCAAAAATGTTCGTTACGCTGGTTGAGTCCAACTCGCGTAAAAGTTGCTTCATTCGTCCACAAAATGTTCGTATTTTCAATCCATCAACCAACCATCAAGGTTCATAACCCCACGAAGACGGAGCGACTCCAAGTGTTGCGGCTCCGCGTAAAGTCGCCGGGCCAGTTGCACCATAGCGACGTTCTCCAAATTGCAATAACTGTAATGGCGATCCATTGCACGATAAGATAACACGTGCTGCGCGTACGACAATCGCGGAAAAACTAAGTAATAAGTATTACATAATACAATAATAATACAATAGGTAGCCAGCGCGCGGCGTCGTCGTTTGTAATTGATGCGCGCAGGCTAGTTTATGTCGTATCGCTACACGCGAGAGCTTATTTTGCTTTGAACGTTTATAAATCGGTCTTTCCTTTGTCGGCTTCGCGGCTGTGTTTTGTATTGTTGCGTGAAAACTAGTTTATGCCGTATCACCACGAACGAGAGGTTATTTTACTTTGAACATTTATGCATCGTGTCTTTCGGCGGCGGGCGGCGCGTGCTATTCGAGTAGTACCTACAAGGAACGTCTAGTGTTACTATTGATTCTCATGTTTTCGAGTTGATGAATATTTTTTTAATTATTTTAAAACAAAAACATATTTATTTTTTTACTTTTACTCTATGCTTCGAAAGTACTCCTTATGGCAAGTTGTTCTGCCGCGGGAAAACAACCATTAAAATTTCAGGCTGTATACTTGTGTATGCATAGATTAGATTAATATGTTTAACCATACCATACTTATCTTTACTTTTTACATACTTACAGACACTGAAGAACTTCCTGTGCCTATTGTCAGCCCAGAAGCACCTATACAAATACAAGCACAAGTGCCTGAGAGAAATCAGACAGGTAATAATAGCTCAATGTATAATTATCTATTAGATTTATTGTAGGCAAGATTTCTGTTAACCTAATTATATATTGCAGGAGTAGATCCTGCGAGTCACCCTGCCAGACACCTGCCAGATCGCCCGCACCGACCAAATAGACCCAGTCTAACAAATAGTATGTATATTATGTTTATCAAGATTAGGGATTCTATTTGATTTCTATAAATCAATGTTCTACAAATCAGTTGGTTTTCAATGTACTAAAGAATTATTATAATTAAGTTTATTGCCAATCAATCTGAAGAGGCCCTAGATTGGACAGAAAGTTATTGGAATATTAAGCCAGGGAATTTAAGTTGCAGCCCAGAGTGTAGCTCTACAGTTATGACCAGTAAATGGTAATAAGTTCGCCCTTTATTATATGGGACCTATAAACATAATTCTACAAATGTACAGCTCTGTTAGCCATTAATGATATTGATGATGATGTTATGAAAATACTTATTACAGGATCACAAACCAGAATCGATCCAGATTGGGTCATAGAATTAGAGCGGAATAGAGTGCGGGCTGAGAACAAGCTGGCGGTTGCTTCTCTTATAATGGCAGAGGCTGCAAATAAGATTGCTGAGGCGTCTCTTATAAATGCTGAGACGTCTCGAAGGCTGTTAGAGGTGCTCAATACCGTGGTGGAGGTTGTCCATCAGCAGAGCAGTGGACTGGCAGCTAGGCCAGAACAGTAAATTGATCTTGATCTGTGTTCAATAAAAATAATTTATCATTTATGTGGGATCAAATGGTGAAATAAAAAAGTTATCTTCATACGAACTGATATATTTTTGTTATTTTAAAGAAACTTCAATAATCTACAATCTAATCGTCTAAAGCTCATACGTCGTACTCCCGTCAATCTCTCAATCTTGCCATCTCTTTTACTCCTCCATACCTTTCACTCACACCTTTGCATGCGTTCCCTTTTACACAAAATTCATTCCACACTCGGTCATCCTGCACACTGTCTGCCCTCAGACACAATGTTACAAGTACTATAAATGCCATAAAATCAACACACATTGCATAAACAGCTTTAATTTAAACAAAATATTTTAAGTTTAGTCTTACATGAGCTACAGAAACATAATGAAATTTCAATCTTAAACTTAACTTAGTTACCAACCAACATTTACTCTAGTAGTGACATATTTACTAAACTTTTATTTCTTCAAAATCATTACACAGTACATCAGCTTACATCTTATTATTTGTTTTCCTAGAAAAAGAGATAAAAGACAGCATAACAATTACAAACACACATCTTGACATCTTATTACATCTTAGCTTTTATCAAAGAAATACAAAATACTTTAGAGACACAATATGCTCAGTTACAATTTACTGCAATGCTTAACAAACCGAATCTTAACAACTCTGTATAATAACACATCTTAAACATAACAAAATAGAGAAAACACACAAAAATAACTTTCTTAACACCTATCACTTTCATACAGTCAACACACAACAAACATACTTCATAACCCTTACATACTCACTTGATTTCACTCCTTGTCATCTGGCCATTTTTTCATGTGATCTGCTGATGTTGTGGTTTTGACTGGACCTTCTGCCATCATATCTACTTTTTCTACGTCGTACCTGTCGTATCGTTTGGTTTTTGTTACCTGATATGGTCCCAAATATTTAGGTTTGAGTTTGAGCCCTGGCCCAGACTGGGTTCTCTTTATAGCAACTAACTCTCCCTCTTGATATTTCCTACTATCCTTTCTATGCTTATCATAGTTCTTCCTATTTTCCTGTTGTACTTCGAGTATTTGCTGTTTTGCTCTCTTCCTCAAATCCTCTCTATTTTCCATAAAGCTGTCTCGTCCTTCTTGTTGTAGTAGTTCGTATATTTCTATGTCATCCTGTTTCTTCATTTTCTTTCCTATTAGCATCTCAAATGGAGTGGTGTTCACGCTTCTTTGGTAAGTACTGTTTAATGCCATCTGCACTCTTCCTACATGCCGATACCACAATCCTGGTTTCTCAATACATAGCTTGGTAAGTACTGGTATAATAGTTCTGTGAACCCTTTCCACCTGACCATTACCTCTTGGTACTCCTGTAGTTATATGACATAACTCTATTCCCTCCTTCATGCAATACTGTTGAAACTCGTTGCTGGTGAAAGCAGTACCTCTATCTGTGATGAATCTTTCTGGATTTCCAAAAGTATGCTGAAGTATCTCCAATTTATTCAACACTTCCCTAGTTGTGGTACTCTTACATGGAAACAACCATACGAACTTCGTGAAAGCGTCAATAACGGTAAGTATATGATTATATTGCTTGTGAGTCTCTGTCAGGGGTCCAACATGATCTAAATGCAGAGTATGCAACGGAGTGTCTCCTTTCTCAATTGGATTAAGGTAACCTTCCTGTTTTCCTTCTTTTCTATTCGTTAGCAGACATGGTATACATGATGCTATATAATCTTCAACTTTCTTTCCTAGTTTTTCAATGTAGTAATCCTTGCTAATTAGTTCAAAAGTTTTCTTCTTTGCGAAATGACCATTACTGTGTGCCCTCTTGATAATTTCATTTTCCATTGTACTAGGTATAACAAGTTGTTGTTCTGATCCTTTATACAGTAATTCTTGATTCAAACTGTAATCTTTAAATGAGTTTCCTTCTTTCAAAATTTGTATTATTGCGCTAAGTCCCTCGTCACACTGCTGTGCACGTTTTATATCCTGGTGTAAGCTAGATGTTATGGCTGCCACGTACGGGTTTCGACTCAATGCGTCGACATGCCTCATTCCAGTGCCGTCACGATGTTCTACCGTAAAATCATAATCCTGTAAAAATAAAATCCAACGAGCAACTCTTGTTGATGATGCTAAATCCTTCTTGTTTAGTGTCATTTGGAATGCTTTACAATCGGTGATAATCTTGAAGAATTTTCCATATAAGTAGTGTCTGTACTTCTTCACACCTTCAATTATAGCAAGTGCTTCAAGCTCATAGCTTGTGTACTTGGCCTGTGCGTCCGTAGTCCTTCTGCTCATATAATGAACTGGGTGTAAATTTCCATCATCACCTCTTTGCATTAAAATAGCTGAATAAGCAATACCTGATGCGTCAGTGTGGAGCTCGGTCTCTGCTTGTTGCTCATAAATCTTCAACACGGGTTTAGTTGCCAACTTCATCTTCAATTCATTAAAAATAGCTCTATGTGCATCATTGAATTCAAACTTGCATTCTTTTTTCAGCATATCTGTGAGTGGTTGCGCTATCTGCGCATACTTAGGTATAAATTTCCTGAAGTAGGAACAAAGTCCCAAAAAACTATGCAGTTGCTTCAAGTTTTGAGGCTCAGGGAATTTTATAACAGCATCTGTTTTCCCTGGCGATGGCATTACTGCACCACCTTCAATAATGTGGCCTAGGTATTCTACCTTCCTGGTCAACAGCTGAGACTTCTTCCAGTTGATTTGTAAACCATACTCCGATGCAGTATTCAGAACTTCCTTTAGGCGCTCAAGAGCCTGATACTCGTCTTCCGCTGGAATCAAAATGTCGTCAATGAAAACAATAACAATACCTCTGGCAATCAATTCTCTGAATATGATTGTGATGAATCGTGTAAAAACCTTTGGGCAAGTTGCCAGACCAAAAGGGGCACGTAAAAATTCATATTGTCCCGTTGTCGTTACAAAAGAAGTATACTTAATTGAATCTTCGTGTACGCGTAAATGAAAGTAACCATTCTTTAAGTCTAATGCACTAAATATTCTAGCTGAGGACAACTTATCTGTATGATCATCTATTATAGGGAGTGGGTACTCATCTTTAACCATTTTACTATTGATCTTTCTATAGTCAATGCATATTCTTAAACCACCATCCTTTTTTCTTACTAATACTAATGGACTGGAATATTCTGAGTAACTCACCCTGATAATTCCATCGTCAAGCCATTCTTGGATTTGGCGATTAACATCCTCTTCCTCCTTGAATGAGATTCGTCGTGGCCGCTGAGATACTGGTAAGTCATCTTTGAGAACAATTTTCAATTCTATTGGAGCTTCTTTACTTTGCTGTGGCACATAACTTGTTACTAACCTTGTTACTTCTTCTTTTACAGCAGGATTACTGACGTGAGCTAAACAATCAACAGAACTAGAGAAATATGCAACATCTTTCAACCACTCATAGTTTGGGTTCATCCAATCATCTTTTGGCAATAACCAAACCATACAATCTTTCATCTATATCTTAATATTAGACGAAATTAACGAAATTAATATTAGACGTCGTCGTCGTCGTCCGTAGGACCTTGAAAATAAATCGGCGTGCGTCGTTATGGCGTCGATTGTGCTCGTGCGTCGTGCGTTCGTCTGAGTCGTTCGGCGTTTTTAACTCCACTTATTTCACCGCGATCCCGGACGAGCCCCCAAGTTTGTGGGATCAAATGGTGAAATAAAAAAGTTATCTTCATACGAACTGATATATTTTTGTTATTTTAAAGAAACTTCAATAATCTACAATCTAATCGTCTAAAGCTCATACGTCGTACTCCCGTCAATCTCTCAATTTTGCCATCTCTTTTACTCCTCCATACCTTTCACTCACACCTTTGCATGCGTTCCCTTTTACACAAAATTCATTCCACATTTATATGTTGCTTTTATTGTTGTTGTAAACAACCTTCATTTTAGAACATTAATAAAACATCTTAAATTAAAACATATCTACACTGTACTCATTACTTATTTGCTAACGTATTGTCTATCACTTCATTTACTTAAAACACACAGACTCAAGCTCAATAAAAGTTTGAGACACACCCAACATAGTAAATAATTCAATATTAAAGCCTTCTAGCTGACCACAATCTTTGGACAATGCGATCTCTTTGTTGTCGGCCTCTAGCTAGGAGCTGTTGCTCAACACCAGCACCTACATCCTGCTGTGGTTGTGGTGTGACTTGGTTGCTGAGATCTCCTTCAGTATCTGTATTTAGCAACTGTGGTACTGGCAGCCGATGTTTGTTGCACATGTTATGCAATACAGCACAGGCATTTATGATCATAGCCACTATATGATGATCATAATGCAAGACTCTGTGTGCCAGTAAACATCGCCAACGTGCTTTTAAAACCCCTATGCAGCGTTCTACAGTATTTCTGGTGAGACAATGAACATTTGTATAATGCTCATTTGCGCTACCCGGTTCAGCGTGAACAATTGGAGTTAAAAGCCAAGGTCTCAGCGGATATCCAGAATCACCTGAAATATTAAAATGCACTGTAAAGACCATAATTGAATGTACTACATTTAAAATAAACTTTATAGTTTGTATATATTATAGCTAAGATCTGTATTTAAAGACGCCATTGAATAAAAAGTGTACTCAAATTCTTGTGAACACTAAATAAAAATTGCAAATAAGGTATAATTATATCGAACAAGTCAAAAAAAAAACTTTTTTAGGTTACCTAGCAACCAGATAGTCTCTCCTCTATTTTGTAGCTGTTGGAGATGCTCCTGTATCTCACAGTTTCTCCAAATGTAGGCATCATGTGTAGCTCCACCAAATGATGCATCAATATTGATTATATTTAAATCACTATCACATATCTAAAAATATAAACATTATGGTATTTATGTTGCACTGGTTATTACTTTTCAAATAATATATAATAAACTGAGATTTCAGAATCTTTGATGGACTTACTATTTGTACATTCCAGGAATGCTAATGTTTTCTATTAAAAAAACCTTTCTGCATGTTGTCTGGACTGAATTAAAGCTATGTGAGTGCAATCAATGCAACCTATGCAACCAGGAAATCCAAATTTGTTTGAAAACCTAAAAAAGGATAAGTAAACATTAAAATACAAACAATCGTAAATACATAATTACACTTATTATGCAACCACTCACCTTTGATTATAATGTTTAAATAGGTAGGTAGGCTCTTACCCATTTATGATTGTGTTTCTTTCTTGTTGTGTTTGAGGGAACCTTATACTCGTATACTTTGTTAAAATACTAAGCGTATTCAGACCAATGGTCACCTCTTTTACAGCTATAGATGCACTGGCTTGGCTGAGCCCATGCATATAGCTCATGCCCACAGGTTTTTGGTATGACCCCGTAGCATAGAATGAGAGTGCTCTTAGAACCTGTAATATCACAATATTCTTAATATACCTACGTTACTAGTTAAGGTACAGCGGTAGCTCGCAGTAAAAACAATGCTTGTTTATGTACTTACTTTACATTCTACACTAACATTTGTTCTCCCCCTCGTTTGCGCCATGAATGGTCTAATCTCATTGCACAAATCCTGAAACAGCTCTTTCGTGAGTCGGTAGTGAGCTTTGAACTCAGCATCAGCTAAGTTCAAAGCATTGGCTTCATCTCGAAGGCTTCGACGCAACCGTGCTGTGTTAAGGCTTTCAATTGTTCTGGCTTCAGCCTCAAGTGCTTCAAGCAAGAGAACAGCACGAGCCATCCTTAATGAATCGTCACGATCACAATGAAAACAGTCTTCTAGTGTAAATTAACACACGACGGAGATATTAGATTTTAGTAAATGTTTGGTAAAATACAAATTTATTGGACTAATATAAAAAAAAAATGTCTGAAGCAATCAGAGAGCGATAAGCAATCGATTAACATCTAGGGAAACGTTATCGCAATCTGACAATCAAATTTGTCTGCCGATCGCTATCGCTTTGCTGTCAAAAACCATACGTAAAAGCCGGTTTACACTCTGCGAAGTGTGAAGTGTTAAGCGTTAACTTTACGCGATAAGTCTCAAGTGTTAAGTAGTCTTTTCCATCTCCGTTTACACAGTGTTTAGGAAGAAGCTCAAAGTAGTGGTACTGTCCGTTGTGCATAGTGTCTCTAGAAATGGAAGATGAACAGCGCTTAATACTGAAACAAATAATTAAGGAGATTGTATCTGTTGTGGTATCTGATATAGAAAATGAACTCAATTTTAAAATCAATAGGCCTAAGAGATCATGGCAAAGAAAATGGATTACCAGACGTTCTCAGTATGGAGCCAGCAATAACTTTTTGAAGAAATTGCTAAGGAAGATCCTGCTGAATTTTACAGGTAAATGCGAATGACAGAAACGCAATTTGAAGAGTTGCTGACGCACGTTGAGCCCGCCATAAAAAAAAAACAGATACTTTTATGAGGAGTGCACTCACGCCAAAAATAAAACTTCAGATAGTGTTGTATTTTCTTGCCACTGGTTGTAGTCTGCGTAGGTACTTTGTCACATTTATTCAGAGTATCTAAACCAGCAATAAGTTTAATGATACCGATAGTCTGCGATGCTGTATACAACGCCTTAAAAGATTATATAAAGGTTAGTAAAACACATTAACAAATATTTTATATCGGTTTTATTTTTAGATATAAAATAACAAACATAAAATTGTATTGGAATGTTGTAAATTCCTTATGCAGATTCTCAAGCTTGGGTTAACACATCATTTCTATCAACAACAGGAGTGCGATTCACTAAGGCAAAACATCTTTACAACCAAGAAATCATCGTTGAAACATCTGATGAAAACTTAACGGTATTCTTTAAGTAAAACTGCGCGATCGTAGCGCCTCAAGGATGTCGACGGCGCGACATAGAACTAAAATATGGTTCCGAATGTATGAAAAACGGTATTCAGCAACACAAAACATCCTCGCCTTCAACCACAACGGCGCCTTCGCCTTCGATTTTAACTGTCAAACCGTAAATCTTGTAAATTGTAGATGTTTCCTTGGTTGTAGACAATTAAAATGTAAGTAAAACAAATTATTTATTAAATTAAAATGCTTAGTATTGTTTTGTTTATCGTACTTTAATTCCTGAAACTTTTATGGCTATTTGTAATCTTTTAGATGGCAGTTCGTCTTTCCTGTATGATGTTTTTGTTGGAAGAAGCTAAGCGTCAAGATAATTTAGAAAAAAGACGTCAGGCACTTGTGATACGTAATATGGATCTTCTTACTACTGATATAAACTATATTAAGGTATTCAGGTTGACTGAAGAGCTAATTAAAAAATTAGAAGAAGATATTTCCCCATTCTTAGCAAAGGCGAAACGTCGAGGAGGAATTAGCAACCGAACCAAGGTATTACTACTAAATCAATATAATTTATATCACCTTAGAGTTGAAAAAGTCTAAAACTTATTCTCATTCCAGGTTTTATGCACTCTCGCATTTTTATCCAGTGGGAATTACCAAAAAATATTATGTGAGAATGCAAGAACCTATATCTCGCAAGCATCTGCCTCGAGAGCTATAAGAACCGTAGTAGATGCCATCAACCACCCTGTGTAGGCCAATTTACTAGAATCCAAACCATTTAGAAAATAAACTTTTAAATGGGTATGATTGCACAGCGATGTTCCTTCTCCCTCGCACTACTGTGCAAGCCTATACCTTGTCTCTTTCCCCACCTTTTCTCACCAGGAGCTCAGTGGCCGGCTTGATTTCGTCGCGCACGCATCGGACTTTCTCACAATTAATATAATTTCGTATAAGTGCAATTTACTGTGCTAAAGGTACAGAAGAACGATACGCCGCTGTAAAGTGTTACAATTCGTGGACAGGAGGCCTCCGAAGATTGATAATTCTGGACATTTCAACGAGCTATGGTGAGTCCCTTACCTACCTCCAACCTTGTTGTCGCTGTGCAATTTCTATTTGTGGTTTAAAGTAAAAATTGAATCTATTCCTATAAGGTCCTTACCAGCGCAAACATTAATTTGGTCACTCCGTTCCGGATTAATAGATTCGTTAATTAATTGTAGTGGGTCAGTTAGTAGACGCGTGGTTAGCGCTGGCAGCCATATTGGTAAAAATGCCGAGCGATCCACCCGCACCGGCGTCGGCGGTAATAGATCGCGGATTGCAACAATTACAAAACAAATTAAGTGCTTTGTATGGTCGAGCTCAAGCTATTTACGACACTAGTTGTAAATTGAATGACGACCCCATCGCGATCGATAACTTTTTAGCCGATTGTTTTACGCTTGATACCCTACGAAATGACTTTCTTACCACGATAAACGAAAGAAACCGTTGCCAGTTGTCTAGTCCGGAAAATCCTGTACCGAATTACAGTTCGGCAATTTCATTTGAACAGCTTTATTCGCGTATTAAATATAAGGTTCACAAGTTGTCGCAAGTGACTGACAATACTAGCCGCGAGTGCGACCAGGGTTCCGCGGTTAAATGCGAGAAAAAACCTTCAATAAAATTACCCGCGTTAGAGCTATGTTCTTTTGATGGAGAAATTGAGTCGTGGCCTATGTTTTACGAAACTTTCAAGATGGTAATTCACGAAAATCCAGATCTTACCGAGAGCGAGAAAATTCAGTACTTAGTAGGTAAATTAAAAGGCAAAGCCCTGAGTATTTGTCAAGGTATTCTACCTACTTCCGAAACTACAGCGTTATTTGGAATACGTTAGTCAGTAAATATAACGACAAACGAGTACGAGCCGCTACGTACTTAGATAAACTGTTCGCGTTGAATAATGTAAAAGAAAATTCACCAACTAATTTGGAGGAATTTATAGATAAATTTTCATCAATTTATTCCGCTTTAAAACAGCTAAATATTGACAATTTGGAAGATTTCTTGTTTATCCACATTGCCTGCAAGAAAGTGGGCTTGGAAACAGTAAAATCATACGAGTTACAAATTAGTAATGACAAAAATAAAACTCCAAACTGTCAAGAATTTATTTCATTTGTACGGAACCAGTCTCACATTTTGCAACGCGCGCAAAATATTTCATCGAGTACGAAGCAACCAGCCTCCACTGGAGGTACTCAGTTACGCAAAAATATTTCCTCGCATTCGTGCAGTAATTATGGTTCGCGTTCTAATAATACTAACGTTAAGACGTTTATTAATGTGCAGGAACAAGATCAGTGCGTATCTTGTGGGAAGATTGAGCATTTTCATTTATCTCAGTGCCCGAAATTCTTGTCAAAGACCCCTAGTGAACGCTATAAATTCGTAAAAATACGGAAAATGTGTGTAAATTGTTTAAGTAATAAACATAACATTACAAAGTGCGCCGAGTCAACTCGTTGTAACGAATGTCAACGTAGTCATCACAGCTTGTTACATTTCCCCACAAGTAATACGCATTCAAACACACGCGGTTCTATACCGATGGCATCCAGTACTACCGCGATAGTCACGGAAGTCACGGAAGGCTCCTCGCGCGTAAAGTGCGCCGCGCCAGAGGGCGGCCCTGTTGCCGTATCGCTATGTGCAGTGGGCGAGTGCGCCGACGACGCTGCGTCGACGGCGACGTCTGTTTTGCTAGGAACCGCGCAGTGCCATATCGTTGATACCGAAGGCAACATTTGTGTTTCACGCGCTATAATTGATAGTGCGTCCCAAAGGGATTTGATTACGACAGAATGCTGTAAACGGTTGAAACTTAAAATGCGTGCGCCTCAGAATAAATTTGTATCAGGTGTAGGCGACGTTACGAATCCTATTGAAGGCGTAACTTGTCTTACAATTCGTTCGAAATTCGATGATTCGGTTAGGTTTAATATTCAGCCTGTGGTCGTAAATCGTATCACTAATGAATTACCTACCGCGAAGATCGACGCCTCACGTTTAGATTATTTAAATAATATTCCATTAGCGGATTGTAATTACTTTACCCCTGCTAATATTGACCTGATTTTAGGTTCGGACGTATTTGTCCGTATTTTAGGCCCGAATACAATCTCGCGCGCCGCTGGGGAACCTGTCGCGATTGAGACTTTGTTAGGCTATATAATAGTAGGGCAAGCTCCGATAATTAACCTCGCGAGTAATATTGTGCGTACCTACTGCACTACTGACTTAACATTCGAAAATTGTATGAATCGATTTTTCGAATTGGAAGAGGTACCTAATGTACCTACCATTTTATCCCCGGATGAGCAAAAATGCGAGGATTTTTACTGTGAAACTACGCGCCGCGATTGTAATGGCCGCTATGTAGTTTCGCTTCCGCTTAAGAACGATACTTCCGAGCTAGGCGACTCCTTGCGTTCGGCCGAGTATAGGTATTTATCTTTAGAGCGGAAATTGTTATTGAATCCGTCTGATAAGGAGGAATACGATAACGTGTTCGTAGATTACCTACAGAAAAATTATCTGAGGCCAGTCGGTACTATTTCAGAGGTCACTTCTGGAAATGATCAATACGTAATACCTCACCATGCTGTTGTCCGTACGGATAAAAGTACTACCATGTTGCGTGTGGTTTTAAATGCTAGTAACGCGACTACGTCTGGAAAGTCATTAAATGACATTTTGTACACAGGACCGAATCTACAAAATGATTTATTCCAAATTCTCCTTAAATTTCGATTGCGGTCAGTGGCGATAAGTGCCGACATACGTCAAATGTACTTACGAATTTTAATGGATGAAAAGGATACCCGCTTCCAGATATTGCTCTACAGATTTGAAATAAATGAGCCAATAAAAAATTTTGAAATGACTAGAGTGCCATTCGGTTTGTGCTGCAGTCCCTACCTGGCCATACGCACTGTGCGTCAACTCGCTCTAGATGAGCGCGAGCGCTTCCCCCTGGCAGCTGATGTGGCAGAGACGGACATCTATATGGACGATTTAGCCACCAGTTGTTCTTCGGTGCCAGAAGGCATTGCTATTTCAAATCAGCTGATCGATTTATTTGCAGCTGGCGGGTTTGAGTTAATTAAATTTTCTAGTAACTCCCCTGAAGTTCTGACGCATATTCCTGTGTCGCATCGTATCTCTGAAGCAGTCGAGTTCAGTTCTGATAGTCAGCTTAAAATATTGGGTCTACACTGGGTACCAGCCGAAGATGCTTTCACTTTCAGTGTGACACCCCAGCCACGTGACTGCACAAAACGGAATATTTTATCCACTATTGCTCGATTATGGGACTTAATGGGTTTCGTGGCACCAGTCACATTGCTCGCTAAATTAATAATCAAATCCCTCTGGAGGGAAAACATTGGTTGGGATGAGGTACCTCCCGCCAACGTATTGGCTCTATGGCAGAAGTTTGAAGCGGAATTGCCCTTGCTTCAACAAATTAAACTGCCACGTCACCTTGGAGTGAACGAGGAATGCGTAATATCTATCTTGGGCTTCGCAGATGCATCTGAAAACGCCTATGGTGGAGTTGTGTATTTGCATGTGTCTTTCCCAAGTACAGGGAAGTCATTAAATTAACCTGGTTTGCGCTAAGTCCAAAGTGGCGCCATCTAAGACGGTGATTTCTCTTGCTCGAATGGAACTGTGTGCTAATCTCATACTTGCGAGATTAATGCGCCTAGTGATTGACACCTACTCTACTCGTTGTCAAATAACAAATGTCTATGCATTCACAGACAGTACTGTGGCCTTGGCCTGGATCCACTCTTTGCCTAACCGATGTCAGACCTTTGTGGCAAATCGTATTGCCAAAATACAAAGCAAACTGGAACCTTGTCATTTCCACCACATACCTGGAAAAGAAAATCCTGCTGACTGCCTGTCGAGGGGCTTGATGCCAGCACAATTGCTTGATCACCCTCTTTGGCTCCACGGGCCTCGATTTGCTCACCTACCGTTTCCTGAATGGCCAGTCCATCAGTTTGATCCTGCGTCAGTCAGTGAAACGCCTGAAATGAAGGTCAAGGTAATGGCTACCATTGTGCCTGCAGCTCCGCAATCGGCATCAGTTTTCTATGACCTCTCTGCTCGCGTGTCCTCTTGGTCTAAATTGCTAAGGATTGTTGTGTATATTCTTCGCTTCATAAAGAAACTTCCAAGAAAGTTTGAGGTCTCCCATTTAGAGCAAGCTGAAGAAGCAGTCATTAGAGATCTACAGCAGATCCACTTCCCAAGTGAGCTTAAATTAGCTCAGTCTGGAGGCAATCTACCCCCAGCTTTTCTAAAGCTAAAGGCCTTTGTAAAAGATGATTTACTTAGAGTCGGTGGTAGATTGAGTAATGCAGACTTGAGTTACGACAGTCAGCACCCCATATTACTTCCTAGAAAGGACCATATCGTTGACCTTCTTATTGATTATTATCATCAAAAGTATCTTCATACGGGACCTCAATTATTAATGTCCCTACTGAGGCAAAAATATTGGATTTTGTCGGCTCGCAATATAGTACGTAAACGTATACAAAAATGTAACATCTGTTTTAAGGTAAACCCTCGGAATGAGTTTCCCATTATGGCTGATTTGCCAGCTTGCCGAGTGCAGGAAGCAAAGGCCTTTTGTCACACGGGGGTCGACTATGCAGGTCCTTTTCATATCGTTCCGTATCGACGTAGAGGTGTACATAGTCAGAAAGCTTATATATGCCTATTTATTTGCCTCGTTACGAAGGCAGTGCATATTGAATTGGCTTCCGACTTAAGTACTGAAGTCTTCATGAATGCTTTGAAGCGATTCATATCCCGTCGTGGCCCTGTGGCGGTGATGTATTCTGATCGAGGTACCAATTTTATTGGCGCTAAATCTTACTTAGACAGTGTATACCAATTGCTGGAGTCGGAAGAATACAAAGATAAATTCGCTAATGAATTGCGTGAAAATCGAATTACATGGAAATTCAATCCCGCTTCTGCTCCCCATTTTGGAGGTCTATGGGAGGGTAATATCAGGAGTGTCAAAACTCACCTCACGAAGGTAGTAGGTAGGCAGTTGCTCACGTTTGAAGAGATGCTAACAGTGCTCGCTCAAGTGGAAGCTGTGCTCAATTCACGGCCCCTTTCAGTATTGAGCAGTGACCCTGCTGAGCCTTTGGCTCTGACGCCTGCTCACTTCCTTGTAATGACACCACTAAAGTCTCTTCCGGCAGAAGATTTAACAAATGAGAGCATTACTCTGCTCCAGAGGAAACGTAATGTGGACAACTTAGTCCAGTCGTTTTGGAAACGGTGGAAGGTAGAATACCTTAACTCTTTACAAGTCCGCAACAAATGGGTAAAATCCAACGGCTCTGTAGATAAGGGAACTGTAGTCTTATTAAAGTCGGATAATAGTGCACCACTAGATTGGCCTTTAGGTATAATAGAACAAACTTTTCCCGGTAAGGATGGAGTTGTACGTGTAGTAGACGTTCGGACAAGATCTGGGTTGTACCGTAGACCAGTAGTGAAGGTTTTCCCTTTACCGTCCCAATAAATAAAATTATACAGTCCATAATATCGCTCAACTAACTAAAAATTTGATATTCAATTTAAGATTAATTATTTTAGCTTATAAATATTAATTAAATAACTTAAATTTATCCATACCTATTGGAAATATAAATAAACTTAAATAAATTCTATAATTTCCTTGAAACCTTTGAAATTGAGTTAAGGCGGCTTACAGTCTTACCTTAATTTTCATTACTTTTCTTGAAAGGACTATGTCCTGTCAACCCGGGGGGGATGTGTAGGCCAATTTACTAGAATCCAAACCATTTAGAAAATAAACTTTTAAATGGGTATGATTGCACAGCGATGTTCCTTCTCCCTCGCACTACTGTGCAAGCCTATACCTTGTCTCTTTCCCCACCTTTTCTCACCAGGAGCTCAGTGGCCGGCTTGATTTCGTCGCGCACGCATCGGACTTTCTCACAATTAATATAATTTCGTATAAGTGCAATTTACTGTGCTAAAGGTACAGAAGAACGATACGCCGCTGTAAAGTGTTACAATTCGTGGACAGGAGGCCTCCGAAGATTGATAATTCTGGACATTTCAACGAGCTACGGTGAGTCCCTTACCTACCTCCAACCTTGTTGTCGCTGTGCAATTTCTATTTGTGGTTTAAAGTAAAAATTGAATCTATTCCTATAAGGTCCTTACCAGCGCAAACACACCCAGTTATTATAAAAAAGTACATAAGATTTCCTCAGAATACAAACGAAAGGCAAATTCTCAAAGAAAAGTAAGTATTTCAGTTTCACACTAGTTTTTTTATTTTTTACTAAGTATATACTTTCATGAATTAAACCATTTGGCTATTTATTTTTATGTTACATATAACAATTTTAAAATTGTCTATCTTTTATTAGGTTTTATGTAAAGTTCAAAATGCCTGGGACCATTGGTTGTGTTGATGGTACCTTGGTATCAATGGTTCAGCCCAAAGAACATGAAGAAAGATATTATTGTAGAAAAGGGTATCATGCTCGAAATGCTGTTATTGTTCGTTTTTTTTTAATATTTTATTAAACAGTAGGAATAGGAACCTATCTGTTTCAAACCATAATATATTAATCTTTTATTTTTGCCTTTTAAGATAAATGATCCAGACTTAAATATAATGCATGTGGATGTAACTTTTGGAGGTGACAACACATGACAGCTTTATATTTAATAATTCAGTCATAAAAACGCATTTGGAGCAGCTAAATAATACAGGAGAAACAGTGTATCTGCTTGGTTTGTATTTTAAAATGTTTCTTTACTTTTACCTTGAGAAATTGTACCTGTTTTCGGGGGTATTTAAATATTAACAATAAATTCAGTTATTTGTATTATTGTAAAATTAAAATCATATTAGATTCCTATTTAATTTATTTCAGGGGACTCCGGTTTCGCTGTGAGGCCATACATGATGGTTCCATGTAGTAACCCTGAGCCTGGATCAAGAGAAGAATACTATAATGATCTGCATGCCACTGCAAGAAATACTGCAGAACGAACCATTGCCATACTTAAAGGCCGTTTTAGGTGCCTTTTGGTTCATCGTGTTCTTCACTATGATCCAGAGATGGTGGGAAAAATTATTAAAGCTTGTTGTGTGTTACATAACATTTGCAATCAAGCCGGAGTTCCTCCAGTAGAATTACAAGCTCATTTACAGAGACAAGAAGCGAGGGTGTTCCGGTTACTACAAGGGAGCCAGGACTCTATCAGTGATTTGGACAGTGGACGTCTTGCTATAGATCGTCTAGTTAATAGACTGTGGCGTGGACAAAATAGTTAATAATAGAACTTAATACTAATAATAGACTTAAGATATTACTAATTCAGGTTTTAAGACAGTTTGTTTATTAAAAATTATAGTGTATGTTATACATAGTAATGAATATTGTTCATCATAAAATATAGAAAGTATATATGTTTTTTTTAAATTTTACTTAGAGATAAAATTAATATAGTCTAACAAAATAGTGTGTGCCTAGGAAAAGTCATTTTAATATAATTAATATAATAATTAATTAATAAATAAAACAATCTTTTAACAAACATTTTATTTATTTATTAAATCTCGAATTGCACTAGTTATTCTATCTAGAGCCTGAGCCATAGCCTGATTGCCCTCTACTTGTAGACTGATTGCTTGGGCAATCAAGAGTTCTGCTTGTGCTCGGCGTTCTTCGATGGCTATGAAACGCTCTGTGATGCTAACCATTTCAGAGCGGCGTTGTGACGGAGGTGACCTTCTCAATAGTCGCCGGCGCGCTGCAGATTGGCGCGGAGATAGCTGGTGAGTGCGTCGGCGACCGCGGAATGTCTTTCTATGCACACGCCGAGTAGGAGCTGCAATTAACATTTTGTACTTATTATAGTTAGTTGTGGCAGGCAGGCGCATTACTTTGTGTAATTTATTTCATCACCACTGCTCTCAATAAAATGTCATACAAATCGGTCAAGCCGATTTGAAGGAGTATGGTAACTAACATTGTGACACGAGAATTTTATAATAATATATAAGATAAATATTTGGTAAGAGAATGCAACTTACTTTGACTGCCCCTTTCCAAAATATCATTTGGTTGCGACGCAGGTCTTGTTGGCTCTGTAAAAGATACCTGAAAATATATGATAGTTGTTGAATTATGTTTTTGTTTCTATACAATAGTTAAAATCATATTTTTTTTTCAGAACCATACCCTGTTTTCTTCAGCTTCGGTACTATGAGCATCTGGGGCTTGTTCAATAACTTGCCGTGATGACATTGTAGATATCTGTGCCAGATTGTCTTGCACACTATCCCCATCAAAAGCAGCAAGATTAGACTAGAATAGAATGTTTTGTTAGGTTCTTTTAATTATTTAAAATAACATTTTAAATTACACTCCAGCCCACAGCGATACCATGTCTAGTATTTAGCAATATAGGTTTGATCCTATTTTATTTATTATATATAGGTACTTGTATTGATCAGACATAACAGGCATAACATGGGTGCTATGCACCTTAGTGTAGAAGTTACTTATTATGAGAGGTATAAGCATAGGTAGTACCTAACGCTTAGTGGAAAAATCCATCAATAAAAGAATAAACAAATCTTATACCCATTGCATTTCATGGCCTGGCTCATACATATGAACCTCGCTTTGGTCAGCCTGCTGCTCATTTCGAGGTACAATATTCTGAAAATAGAATGTTTACATAATATTATATTTATAATAGGATATCTCATTAAATTGACAAAAAAAAACTTACGAGTAAAATGCTGGGAGACTTCACTTTCCACAGGTCTATCTAATGGCTCTTCCTAAAAATGTAAAGTATTGTATTACTTATTCATTTCAATCAAATCAATAAATTTATAAGTCTTGAAAATTACAAACCTCAAAAGGATTTATTTCTAAGTTCTGATCTCCGCAACCAAAACTTTCTCCTCCCATAATGGTTTGGATTTTTAATTCTACTTCACTCAGTTCTGGCAAATCCTCTATGCCACCACCAGTGCGCCGCCTCGCAGCTGCAATTAAGCTGGACTTCCTCTTAACTCCTCCTTTTTTGTCCTTCCAGTACTACAACACAAGTAAGAATTATATGATTTGATGTATATAAATAGAACACCTATTTGCTCGGCTTGGTTTAACTTTTCGTTGCAATTTTAAATGCTTTTATAATTTCAATTTGAAGCCCAGCCTAAAGTTACAGTACTTGCCTGTAGTTAATACTAATTTAGTAATAAAGAACATGCATAGGTAGCCACCTATGCATGTTCTGTCAATGTAAAATGATACTATACCGTAGAAGGCTACCTACTCAATGCAACAGTATACACACACAATACATATAATTACCAACCTTACACCACCGTTCCGATGTTTTCGTACACCCACTACCATCACTGTTAAGGGCTGTTGCTATTTCGGACCATGCCCGACGACTGCGAATGCGAGCATTCGCAGTACGAGCATGACCCATAGCCAACCATGGTTTGCTTTCCAAAAAGCTTACTAGCTTTTCCAGCTGATTTAACGAAGGAGCTTCGTTGCGAGACACTAAAAGATAAATATTTTGGTTACATAGATAGTAGTTCCAGAAACTGTGCTGTATATTTAAATGAAATGTTACCGTGTACTTACTTTCGATAGGTTTGGAACCAGACTAAAACACAGAAGAACGCCATTGGGCAAGGGTGAAGAAATTTTTTAAAGTTCACTTAGCCACTTAAAACTACTTGGAACTTTGGAATTTCGTATTTTGATAAAAAAAAAACTCTTAGCAAGATAAGATCAAGTTGTTTGTTTTGAAATACATAACCTTAAACCTGCAATTACAAATGTCAAAAAATTGGTATTGTTTATTGCTATAATCAAAAATAACTATTCTACAAGTCGAAAATGATTTAATTAATTAAAAATTCGTTGCATAATAAATATAACGTGTTTTATACATACGTATTGTGCATTTGTATTAATTTAAAATGACGAAATAACTTAGAAATAGGTTAGTCGAGATTTTCTCGATTATACTCTAGATTAAACATAGCAACACTGTTAACATCATACTCATCATCGTTGTTCGGCAGATCGTCGACGAGCTTACGTAGCTTAGCGAATACGGTTTCTATCAACGTTGTTTTTAAGAGCGATATTTACGATGAAACATCAGTGAACTCGTCGTTGTTAACATCTATGATGAGTCTGTTAGTGAATCGCATTGCAGAAGTAAATGCATTTTCAGAATTTGACTGATTTGTCACAACAGTTGTATTTGTATTTTCAAGATTTCCATAACTCAATGTGGCATTTTCATTGTATGTATCATCGTTGCTCGATTAATAAGAATTTCTAGAAATGGTTGAAGTTGGAGGAGACGACATAAAATGTTGTTGTGTTCTGTTTTCTACCATTTCATAAATGAAATTGGATGTTTGAGACTGACGGCGGATATGTTTCAAGCGCAAACCAGAAAGATAATTTTGAATATACTGTTGTGCTTCAATTGCTGACTCCATTGGTAAATTTTTCAATTGAACTGCAACCATTCGTCCAAATAAGTCGAATTCATTCTCTGATACAACAGAGCTATTGACACTGTTGGCTACATTTTGGGCCTTTGTCAGTAAGTTATCATAGTCTCGTAGCATCGTCCTTTTCCGAGGATTTTTCGCTTTGAATGACTGGCACGAGTCATTGCTTGAGGTTCCAACTCCTGAAGTATTTTCAACAGCCTTCTCGCCTTCAGTGTCTCTTGTCTCAACATTATCTTCAATGATTTTATGTTGAGACTCCAGGTTCTGTAAATACATGGCATTAATAAATATATTTATTATTTGTTGCAGATTCCCAGAAGTACAGAAGAATGAAAAAGTATTGAAGAAGGATTCAGTCAAAAATGGAACTTTCCCGGTTGCTGTGGTGCATTAGACGGTAAACACGTCGTACTGAATGCACCAGATGATTCTGGAAGTTATTATTACAATTACAAGAACCAGCACAGCATCGTTCTTATGGCATTAGTAGACCATTATTATTGTTTTATTTATTTTGACATTGGATGCAATGGACGAATCAGTGATGGAGGAGTTTTCCGAAACTCCAGCTTGAGCCACGCTCTAGAGAATAATTTTCTACCACCAAACCGTGTGATTGTTGCAGATAATGCTTTCCCATTGAAAACGTACCTTATGAAACCATACGGAGGAAATAATTTATCTCTTAAGCAAAAAGTGTTCAACTACAGATTATCACGGGCCAGACGGATAGTTGAAAATGCCTTTGGAATATTAGTGTGTAAACTTAGAATATTTCTGAAACCCCTCCCATATGCTCCCGCTAAAGCTGATAAAATAGTTAGAACGTGTGTTTCTTTGCACAATTGGCTTAGAAAAACGCAAGGTACTATTCAAAGTGTAACAGTTGATACAGAAAACATCGAAACGGGGAACATCACACCTGGTTCCTGGAGAGAGTTTCTAGCAACAGGTATAGTAAACATTGAAAGCAGTTTGCAAAATAGATCATCACAACAAGCTCACAATGTACGAGATAGCAGCTATGCAGATTATTTTGTTGGTGAAGGCTCAGTACCCTGGCAGGCAAGAATGTTACATTAATAGCAATCGGTTTCAGTACAATTTACTACCTAGTAAGTTAGCATATAAGATACTATATATATATATAAATGTATTCTAAATAATTTTGTGTTTTCTTTCACTCTCTCGCTATCGGTCGGCCCCTGCCTATTGAAGTTACTATAAATTCTTAACTTTCTTTGCCTACCCGTAGTGCGGTGAAAAAAAAACATAGTACCTATGGAATACTCACCATATTACTCGATGTTTCTCTGCATTCTCCAAAATTTACTGCCTTTAGGGCATCATCCATCACTTTGTACCATTTGATATTTGGCACATATATATCATCAAGCCCTGCACCCGATTTAATAGAATCTTTTACTGTTTTGTGCTCTTGGGAGAAGGTCGATTTCAAGCTTCGTATTTTGTTGTACGCTTCTTTGGGACCGAAGTCGGGAATTTCCATCGCTTCACTCTGTTTCAATAGGGCCGCATCTCTCAACTGTTTGTTTTTAAATTCTGCGCATTTTACATACTTTATGTATTCTTGTACGAATTTTAAAGTATGTTGTTCCGCCCACTTCATTTTCGCTTTGAACTTGACACTGCGCACTTAACACACACGTGTTTACACACTGATTAGTACAGGCGAACTGCGAGAGAGGGGAGTGGACCAGTACAAGGTGGGAGGTCACTTAACAACAAAAATAGACCTTGATTCTATTCACTCGCACTAATCAATAAGCACTAATCGCACTTAACACTAATCACTTCACGCTTCCGTTCACACCTTGATTACTAAACACCTGCACTAATCACCTGCAGTGTTAACTTAACAAAGTGTAAACCGGGCATAATACGAAATGATCGCTAATCAATATGGATCCATGCACTTTTAGTTTCAAAATTTATTTATTTTAGTTTCACTTTCACTTTCACCATCGCTGGATTGCTATCGTGTTGCTATCGCTGGTACATAATACGGATTTGCAATATGACAGTTAACTAGAAGCAGGTATTTATGTTTTAAGTTGATTAGGAAGAATTTTGAAAATTTTAAATAACTTATTAAAATCGTCTTTACATTTCTTTTTGGTTTTCTTACTGACTAGTAGTTATAAAAAATCTAATTTGCCGTGCTTCTAATTTTTATAAATTACTTTTGAAAGTGAGTCCATAGGCATAACTTAATATGGGGTCAACTAATTGTAGATAAAGGCACTTTATTCGGTACCTTAAAGCTTTAATGGCAGTATTTACCGAGTAATATTCTAAGTTTATTACATTATGTACAAGAATGTGGTTTGACCACGAAAAAATCTCGTCAATTTTTACTCCGAGATGTGTTACAGATTTATCACGTACAAGAGGTTTGCATTTACAGTTAACACGGTTTTTATGAATGCACGAAAACTCATGAGTGTACATCGGGGGTGGGCGCTAGGTGATAGTACTCGTAAATCTGATAGTAAATTGCTAATGGGCAGGAGCGGATCGTGAATTTAGTACTGCAAATTCTTTTATTTGCTATACGCAATGTAAATTCTTTGTAAAATCACAACTTCTGGAACGAATTGATAAATTATTTAGTTTCGTCGTGACCTTAAAGTGTTTCAGTACTGTATCGGTTTTTCGACTAGCGATTTTTTCATTACACCAAAGGTTAAAAACCTCAATACGATTTACACCGTCCGCCATATTTAAAAAATCAAATTATATACTTACGGCGGATAACGGCACACCAAAATGACAATCTTGATAGCTTAATAAACTTAAGTAATAGATAAAACACATTTCCGCTTCAATCACAATGGTTCTGCTCTAGTGTAATCGAATTAAATTCTACATTTTATTACTATTTACTAATATTTTTGTTACATCAATATCTCTAAAAAAATTGGTATCTAAATAAATACGAAATAATAAAGCCGTACCTGTCCCCGCTCAAGTTCCATAATGTATCGACTAAACAAATTCCCTTCTAGACAAACGTATAGTAAACGCTCCAATCACGGTCAGTAGTAGAAAATGTTTGGCATTATTTAAAATTGATCAAAGTAGTCATTGCAAGACGGTAGTACTACTTAACCGTCGAAGTTACAAATACAAAATCTTTATTTTTTTACAGCTTTACTAGAAAAAAATGAAATATGGTGATAAATTAGATAAAACATTTATCAGGAAAAAACACAAAAATATTACATACTTTATTACTGAATTATTTGAAGAATCAACATAATAGAAGTTTGTATCTTAAAACTAGTTTCTTTTTTAACTCAATCAGTCAAAAATTAATCGACAGCTACTCACCAACTACAGTAGTTTTATTCAGATAATGAAAATTTTGACAATTTCTGTATTGTAAAACAACCTTTATTAATTTCCTATTTGACATCCAGTATCCCAGTGGTACAATTGAATATCTTTCATAACTGGCCAGCGCCAAACAAAAGCCAGTGTTTTTTTTCAAACAAGAAATAAGTAGTCCTTCTTGAAACTCATCAATAAAATCTGACCTGACCAGGTTCATTCCAAGCGATAAGAACGTAATCGTCAATAGTCAAACGATTTTGGAGCAACTTTTTTGAACTTGGATACATAACGCTAGAAACGGGACAGTATATTCTCACTGCTGGGACAAAAGGCCTCCTCTCTATGAGAGGTAATGGGCTATAATCCACCACACGGGCCTAGTGCGGGTTGGTAGATGTCACATGTCTTTGCATTTTTTGGTTCTAGGACATGCCGGTTTTCTCAAGATGTTTCCCTTAACCGTTTTGAGAGCAATGGTGATGAAATAAATTACATAAAGTAATGCGCCTGCCTGGGTTCGAACCCACGACTTACTGTTCGTAAGTCGGGGCCGCCACCACTGGGCCACCGCTGCTCTCAACTACCTGAATTTGCGGCAATTCTTCAACAATTACTTTTGGTAACTTCTCCACTGGCTCAGCAAGAGAAGTTTGCAAAATTCCATTTTCTTTTGTATTTGTTTCCTTCAGGTTTATTTCCGACTGGGTGTCACACGCCATTTCCACTTCATCATTGATGTCTGCAGTAGAATTTCCAGCGTTTTTGCCTTCGTGTTTTTGTCAGATATTTCTACACCATCTAAATTTAGAACTCACTTCGGTGTGCTTTCCCATTTTTTTCTACTACATTTGATCTTCTTTCTTTAATTTTCTTCTTATATCAGTAAGCGATATTTCTTCGTCATCACTCTGTCCTTCAACGTCACTTTCTTGATTCCGCGTAAATCACGTCACTATCATCAGTATCACTTGAAGTAACTGAAAGTCGCCTACGTCTCTTGACGTTTTGTTTCCCCCCAATCAGTTTTTTTTTGTGCCTTATTTGTATCATTACTTTGTTTACCCTCTTCTTTTAACTCTCTTTTTCCTTGAAGTTTTTGTTTTCTTTCCTCCTTTGCCACTTCTTTTTCTTTTCACGCAAATCTGTCCAATCGATATTCTGCGTTTTATGTATGCCAAAGTTTCTGGCCAAAAGAGAGCCTTTTCAAAAGATGATGGTACTACCACACACCCTTCTCTTATAGCATATGTTCTCCAAAATCTGCAGATGTTGATTGATGGCTTAGGGATAGTTGCTGACTTGTCTTGACTAATATTAGAAGCAAAAAATACGTCGAAGGCATGATTTCAGATGGAGTTTTTTGAGCAGCAACAAATTCTAGTTAATCTTGATTTTGGGGAACAGTTTGAGATCTTTCTTCAATGTGTTATTCTACGACCTCTTTCATCTCTCAGTTTACAGGGTCTACATTCGTCTCACTATTCATTGCTTCTGTAGTTCTTTCCAAACTGATAACTTGGCACAAATGTTTATATTTCGCCCAGATGGTGTATATTGTCAAATCTTCGTTGGGTAACTCTTCTTTGCTGCTTTAGTTTTAGAGGCATATGGGGCGTACGTAAATTACGAACGACATTGTTTGAGAAACTCTTGTATGTCTTGGCATACGTCTTTTACTGCTTGTTGTAAACAATGCGCAGCACACCGTATATGTTACAGTGTTACCTGCTTCGATTTCCAGCTCCAAGTTTAGTGTATTCTCCTCACCGTTCGTTTCAAATAATTAACCAGCTCTATCCTCGTTAACAGATTTATCGGATTGGTTGATGGATTCATCTAACAATTCGCTGACAGATTCGTAACTTCTGTTTACCATGCGCAACATATTTGCTCCGTTGTCTGTTGTTATAGTCAATATTTGTTTGAGCTCTATTCCAAACCGACTTAGGGACGTAGTAATACTTTATTTCAGATAGTCTCCAGTATTTCTGTTGTGCAACTCAAGAACGCTCAAGTAACGAAGAACGATCTTTCCATCTATATCAAAAAGTGCTTTAAATTAAAAGCTGCGGAAAAGACTTACTTCACAATAGGTGTTGGTGATTACTTACTTGAAATATATTGAATATTTAATCCAAGAAATCTTCGTAGGCTTAACTTATGCTACGTCCACTTTGAGCGCCAATAGGCAATGTTTTAATTCATTGAAAATTTGTTGCCGAACTCCGTAGGCCATTTGTCGTAAGTTTTTTTAACATTCTTTACGTTAATAGCCTGCCGCTCTTTTTGGCTCATTGCAGGAATCAACTTCAGTAATTCTTTAAAGTCTACATCTTCAACGATATTAAAGGGCCGACCATGTAAAGTAACAAGGTTCGTGCAGTACCCATAACGGAATTGGTATTGCGGTATGGTTGCTGTGGCATATTTTCTTTATTCTTTGAGTTTAATTTGGTAATTTCTTCATATTTTGCTGTGTTGCGAAAAAAAATGACGCAGTAAATTAACAATATGGTTACCCTGAAAAAAAGTCTTAGCATGTAACAAACTATTAAACGGATATACACCTATAAAGACGTACGTGCGTACTGACAAAAATCCAGGGCCTAAACGAATTCGTGTAAGTCTTAACTTCTTCTTGTATGTACTTTGAGATCAAGTTACGAGTTTGGAAACGCATACTTACAAACGATAGGTAACATAAACTATTCTGAATTATTACCAGCTTACAAAAAAAAAGCCTAGTGCGTTATAAAATTAACACGTTCCAATAAAAACAACAGTAAACAGCTTAAACTTACACTGTCACTTACGGGATACCTTTCGCGATTGTTCATAATTTAGAGCTCCCGATATAAACAGTTAATCTATAGTTTGTTTATCTTCTTCTTTGCTATTCTTGTTAATTGTTATTTCTATTTAAAAAAATAATTTGAACTTTATGCTAGTGTCATTAGGTTTACTCCCAATTGCTAAACGTCATAAATGTTCAAGTTATAGCGCAAATTGACTTGTAAGTGTGGGTATTAAAATTTGCCCACCCTTATACACATTGCTTTTTAACAGACTTTTTATTTACAGCAAAGTGATAATCGCCTATTTTCTTTTGCCAACAGGAGCCAAACTTGCACAATCCGCTGCGCGACCTGATTCAACTGCTAGAAGAATGTAAATTCCACTACTGCTTCGCTTGCAATAAAGGAAGGAAGTCCTTGCTGCGAAGCACCACGGTATCCCTAACCGGTAGCGACAGGGCCTTCCCCAACGAAAGCTTGCAATCGACGAATGACCGATCATCCAATGACATATACTACAATGCTGCTCCACCAGCGAATACCCTACCAACACCGCGATGGCCCGAGAAAAAAAACCAGCAATGAACCCTCAAAAGAGTCGGCGGAGAAAGAATCACCACTTTCGCTTAACAGCTGGATAAGGGCTTCCATACCTAACATAACCCAATCAACTTCAAGAGTTAATTTTCCCGTACCGAGAAAAGTGCTGGATCATGTCAATTATTCATGGCCTCCTCTCCCCAAGTCAATATGGAGTGATGAAAGGCTGAAAGAGACTACCACGAGGGAGCGACTCCTGTGCTGTGAGAGGGAGATGGCAATGGGCGCGAAAAGATCAAAGGTGCGCGCGCGCGACTTGTACCTAACAATAAAGAGCCGCGCTCTTCCCTCCGCGCCTCTTGATTGATCTACTAAGCGAGCGAAAGTGATGCAATTACTTTTAAAACGCAAACGAAGAGATGGCTATAATGTGCGTGCGCTCGGATCAAAAGGACGTATGTGCCAAAACGAAGTTTCTCCTTTTTTAACAAAATAAATTTAATTTAATTAAATAAAAAAACTACTTTGAGTAAACTTTGATATGATAATTCTCTATGTTTTAAAGTAACTTCCATTGAATAATTCTTAAGCGTTACGCCGTGATGTCGAAAAAAGTAAAAAAATAGAAATAGCTTTGCAATTTTTTTGTATCGCGAAAAATTCGAATCGTCTATTCCTTTTACATGATACTACACTCGCAAGCAAAAGTATGTACTTAATAACTAGTTAGGAATAATAAAAATGGTACCATTTTAAAGGTTTAACTGTTAACTTGAAATTGATACCAAATTCATTCAAATCACGCCATTATTTAAGAAGCTATCCCGGATTACTTGAAAAAGAAAGGAAAAAGATATGTTTCAATTGTTTGATACGCCACGAGTTGCGCCCTGTTTACCCCCTATAAAAGCACGTGTTATCGGATTTTTTTTATCAGTCTGCTTCCACACGTTGACCGGTACACATCTCCGGTACTTTTGACCCTTGAACTTGGACGACAATGGATACTACACCTACAGAAGCAGCGTAAACCGTCGCCCCATTGCAAGAAGGATGTCATGTGTTTCGAAAGTTTATAAACGCTTTCGGGAGACTGGTGGCTTTATCCCGAGACCAAGATCTGGACGGCGCCGGTGCACATCGGAGGGATGACCGTTTTATCGTGTCAACCTCTCTCCGAAATCGACATTTGACTGGTGTCGACGCACATAGATAGGTTTTTAGGTTTTTTACGGCCAAAATTATTTTTATTGCTATTACTATTCTAAATGACATTATTGATAATAAAAAACAACTTTCGGTTGAAATTTTTAATATTTATTTAAAAAAATATCAAATTTATGAAAAAAAAAAAGTCAAAAACCTAACGTCACATACATAAAAAAATATATTTCATAAATGTAAATTTTAAACGTTAGTGAGTAATGAATTGACGTATCCCCTCGACAGTCGACACATACTCCATGCCAATTCGTTACTCCAGATCCTCATCGTCCGAGGATTCTGGTGAAGCGGAGTCTGGTTTGGTGGGTAAAAGCATGTCTAAAGTCTCCGGAGAAAAGGATTTAGACATTTTTTTTCTCCTTCTTTGTTTTATGCTAATACTGCTAATCAATCAATCAATCAAAAATCTTTGTTTCGAACAAAAGTCCATAGGGGTTAGTAGCGAGTACTTAGGAGCTATGTTAGTACGACAATATGTGAAAAAATCAATTTACTTAATTATTACAATTTAACCTAATTTCATTATCATCATTACATTAATCTAACTTTAATTTACCCTAAACTTAACTACTAAAGCAAACTAATTCATATATATTTCCTCAGCACCGGGCCCGCAGCTATGCCTACGGGACCAGTGCATCAGAAAAGGGCAGTCTGGCCTCTCCACGCGTTGTAGGCTTTCTGCGTATATCTGACCCACAGGCTGCAGGTGTAAAACGTCTGGCAGTATGCCTTAAACAGCGTAATTTTATGATTTATTTATATGTAATTTAATAAGCGGATCAGAGCTCAATAATAGTCTATTATAGATGTCGCGGTTACACTGCTCGCGGGAAAATTTTCTTGCGTAATTTTCCCTGTACATGCGAAAGTGCTTATTTCGGGCCTCTTGAGCCTCCTCCGACAATTGACCTATTGGGAGAAGTGAATTCTCTATTATGGCAGCACCATGGAATATTACTCTTTTATGTGGTGAACATATACACAATAAAAAGAAGACCAATAAAAGGACTACTTTGTGGACATGTGTAAATAGGAAACATTGCCATGGTTCAGTTAGCTATGATGAAACAAGGAAAATTGTTATAAGACAATCTGCACATACTTGTGACGGGCAAGACAATATTACAAATAAAATACGTAATCATATATCGTTTTTAAAAAAGGGAGAAGCGTGTCACCCAATAGAAATGGTAAGTTATTTGCTGCCAAAAGAGATGCTAATTTTATTTCAGATTTTTTTGCCATTCTATCTTCTTCAGAAAATACGTGTTTCTTTTCTCCGCCAGCTCCATGCTCATTGCTGTCTCCACTTCTTTTGCAAATGTTAAATTTTCTTCACCAAATAATCTTTTAACTGTGTTTTTATTTATTTTTATTTATTGAAACTATGCACAAGTAAAAAAACTGTACAAAGGCGGACTTAATGCCTTGGGCATTTTCTTTTTACTCTTTAATCCGTGAACGAATTTATCTCTTAGACATCTTTCTAAATGTTTGGCGAAGTTGCATGTCTGTTGTGCCAATTTCTTTAACGCCACAAACCCACAGATTGACTCTTCTGCCAACTGTTCACATTTCATAAAATTGTAAGTTTCCGCAATTTCTGATTTCGTTGGCTCCAAGTGTTTCTCATTAAGTTCCACTAATTCAGTATACGTATTATAATGTTTTCGGGAAACAGTTTTGATAGCAATGTGACCATGTCAAAACTATAAACGAGATTAAATATTGCAAACACTTCGTTTTATCCACTTCGTGGATCTTCATTTTGTTTTCAAACACCAGTTACACCTTACATGTGCATTTTGCAGCTGAAAACTTCAAGACATCGAGAACCCAGCAGCCGCAATTTTATGAAATTTCGTCCGAGGTAACAAGACGAAATTATTCTATTCACTTTGTAGTTTACGGATGTAATACGTAAAACTATCACTGTTTTCTTTTTTACTCTTCGCCACTGTTATCGTTTTATTTCAGAGTTCCTATGACCACCTTCCAGCTCCATCATCAGATCCTTTTTGAAGAAAGTCGGTTAAAAAGTTGAAAGCAGATGGGGCCCATTCCATTTTATAATTCTATGTTCAAATGGGATCTGCCTGCTTCCAACTTTTGTTTAATTTAAAATCTGTTTAGTCAGTCGGGGTTTTTAACAACTTTTTTTAATTTCCAGCTTTTTAATTTAGTAACATGTATCACCTTCGTGAGGAACTAAAGGGAATACCCACCGTTCATAGAAACTTCGGCCACGGGTGGGCCAACATATAAAAGCATATGGAAATGATAATATGCAATAAAAATAATGAACTGCTTAAGGCATTAATTTAAAAAAGTCCGGATTTTTAGGATATACAAGGTTTTTTATTTTCACATATACAGTTTTTAACAATACAGTATTTTATGATCTTATACATCAATTTTATCATATACAATCAAAAAATCATCAAGGAATTGAGCAGGAGGCAAAATATTACTCTGATGCCGTGACCAACCCAAATACCATATTACCGTCATAACATGGGCACAGCATCCTACCGTTCGACGGCCGACAATACAATTGCAACAATACATTTTGATGGCACTTCTACTAGAATCATTGCCACTAATTAAAATATATATAAAATATACTATAATATTATAAAGAGGTAAAATTTGTTTGTATGTTTGTATGTAGGGGCTAATCTCTGGATCTACTGAACCGATTTTGAAAATTCTTTCACTAATAGAAAGCTATGTTATCCCCGAGTGCCATAGGCTATTTACAACGTGCCCGTGGGATAATTTCCGACCAAAACGCGAGCGAAACCGCGGGCAACAGCTATAGGTTTGTATAGTTGTATGGTGCAAGCTACTTTTTGTATGTTTGGTGGTGGCTCAGTGCTTGGGCACACATTTCAGAAGAGAACAAGAAATGAAAGATACGGTACTTACAGGAAAAAGAGCAGGAACTTGGCAGAAGACACGAAAATTCATAAAAGGCATAAATGTTTAGGTCATAATATGAATGAAAGTAATACGAAGTTGCCATTGAAGAATGAGACTTATCGGTTTAGATTTCAAGAAAGATGAGAAACTTGGAGATTATGAAATGCACTCAAGAAAAGATAAAAAGACTGCCTAGTAAACCCAATGACAAACCCCGCACGACAAAATGACTCGAGATAGTGCACAGCGACATCTGTTGTCCATTGACTCAAACCCTCGGTGGAAAGAAATACTTCATAACCTTCATCGGTGACTATACTAGATACAGCCCAGTCTATTGTATAAAACAAAAAAGTGATGTATTCGACAAATCAAACTTTACAAGGCAGAAATGGAAAATTTCACAGGTGACAAAATTATCTGTCTCCACTCCGACAGTGGTTTGGAATACTGCAATCAAAATTTTGACAACTATCTGAAAGAGCATGGTATTACAAGACGATTAACAGCACATTATACACCACACCAGAATAGTATTGCAGAACGCAAAAACCGTACCCTACTTGAGAAGGCTAGGAGCATGATAATCGAATCCAAAGCACTTCAAAACCTTTGGGGAGAAGCTATTCAATCTGCAAACTGCCTTCCAATCGGAGTATCAACAAAACTATATGCGCATATTTTGGTACTGTTACTAAAGCTTATGAGAAATGGGTACATATAAAGCCTCGCATCTTCCATCTGCGTCAGTTTGGAATAAAAGCCTTCATGTTTCTGAAAGGTGGCAAAGAACGTGATCAATTCAAATCGAAAGCTATACCTGGGCTGTTTGCAGACTATTCAGATACTTCCAAAGCTTATAGAATTTGGGTACCTTCAAAACTAAATCATGATTGCCAAAGATGTTCGATTCACTAACACCGAAACACAACATTAAATCTCGTAAATTACAAAATCTTTGAAGGATAACTATAAACATTCCGCCGAAATAAACTTCTTTGACGATGATGTTGAAAGTGAGTATGAGTCCGTGCAAGAAAATGAAAAAAGAAGAATCAGTACAAGGTAATGATGATGAACAAATACCTTTCCCAGATACAGATGTTAATGACACTATTATCGAAATAAATCCAACTGATGAAGTTACCAATAACGACGTCACTACCAATGACGTACCATACGTAGAAGGAGAAAGCTTTTATTTTCATGGTTTGGAAATCGAAAGATCTGATAATCGGAACATAACATTAAGTCAAAAACTACCGCTGCGCCATTCGGGTCGTCTAAGATGTATCATTTTCGGTCATAAGGTGTACATTTATCGAAAAAGAGGAAAAAAGACCACGAATTTAGGAACAATATTCTTTCGAGAATTTAAGCCTGATTTGTTGTGCATGAAAAGATTACAATTTTTGCCATATTCTATTCAAAATGGCGTCTTACTGTTTGCATAATCTGCTTTCGTTCTGAAATCATGTCACATACAAAGTACATAATATCACATCGAAATTAAATATGAAAAGTATGTGTTCTTGAAATAAATAATAATTATTATACTCTTAAAATACAGTTTTATGAAAATTACGTCTGTCAACGGCGTCATCAACAATGAAAAGTATTGAAAATAACATGATGATAACCAAATGATTACGAGAGCTGACTCCCGACGCGCACGCCAACCAACCCCGGACCCGTCGCTCAGCTCCGCCTCGCCGCCGCCGGAATCCAGCCCCGTCGTGAGTGCTGTGACACCGGCCGTGGCAGTTGCGTCGAGCTCGAGCGACCGAAGAGCCTGGGACTTAGGGGCCAACAGGCCCCGAGCCGGGTCCCCGCTACCGGTGGTTGTGTGCAGCGCATGAGATGGACCCAGTCCATAAACGAAAATGTCATGCGCGCATATTACGGGTCTTATTATACTCTTATACATAATTTTCCACTAATTATAAGAAAGTGATGATTTTATTGAAAAAAATTAATAGGTACTACTTTTCTGTAATGTAGCTCTGAAGGAAAAATTCAAAATGACATTTTGTTTTGACAAAACCTATCAATGTCTGTCAGTCGAGTCTCGTTCGTCCCGACTTGGTTTCGACTTTCGTGGCTTTCGATGTTATTTTAAGTTCTCTCATTTATGTTTTGTTCCTATGACTTTTGCTTTGTACAATTATTATTAAACAACAATTTCTAGGTTATGTAAACGTCATCTCTACAACCTGCTATAGCTGTCATAACACTCACGACAAACGTCAAACATTTATTTTTATTGTGTGCATAAAAACCATATATTATTATGTAAAATATGTTACTTTATTCTATTCAGGAGTTTGTTTCCCAGCTTTTGTAAGAAGTACATTTTATGACCGGAGTTCAATACAAAAATGAAACATCTCCTTTGCTAATATTAGAATCATTAGGCATTGTTAAAGAAAAATATGAGTGTATTTCGCTTCCAATGATAGAATCGGCATTACCAGAGAGCACATTACTATTGTGGTGTAAAGTTCCACAAAAAGGGGAGAAATCAAGACTCAATAACCTTTTGAATTTTTTGCAGACATACCTAAGTTGAGGTTGGAAAGGAGAGTTAAAATTGCAAAAACTGAATTTTTAGGTAGTTCTAAAGCGGCAGTTACAACAGCAGCATACTTGGTGGCGGAGACAAAACAGGTAAAGAAGAAGTTCATCGTTAGTCAACCTGGAAAAGAAGGTCAGGAACTTTGTTACTTCTGTAAAAAGTAATACTTTTGGTAAGGCTGATACTTTTACTCTAGAAGAAAAGAAAGATGCGAATAAGAAAAAAGGGGGATGTTATGTATGCTTAAAAAGAGGACACCTCGCCAAACATTGCAAAGTTTTTATGAAATGTATGTGTTGTAGTAGACGACATTTAATGATCTTGTGCCCCACACTTCATGAGCAACCCAAGACAGACAGTCAACAACTTTTCTAGTAATAATACAACAACCTTGTTACAAACTTTGATTGTTAAAGTTACAGTTGAGAAAAGAAAGTGAGAGCGCTGCTTGACTCCGGCTCGCAGCGCACATATGTGCGGAATGCACTAGCTCAAGAACTGGGAGTAAAGGTAACAGGAAGTGAGATCCTTAACCACTTACTATTCGGTGGCGTCAAGAAGGCTACGCAAACACATAGAGTATTTGAATTTCAAGTAAGTAACCTTGATGACACATAAATTACTACAATCAAAGGACTTGAACAAAATTTACTTTGCGGCAATTTGCCTAAGGTTCAAGATTCAAACCTAATAAAGAATCTACAAAAACACCAGATTCTATAATAGAAAGAGTGGCCGCTATAAAGGACACAGGCTTACTTACTCATAGGTTCAGACTACCTAGGCTCCATCTTAGATAACAATCTCGTGCATGTTACAGAAAAACTTGTGGCTGTTAAAACAAAGCTTGGGTGGACACTACAAGGGCCTACTGATTCTCATCATTGTCTCATGGAGCATGTACATAATAATGTGGTCTACACAAATTTTGTGATGGCTATACCGGAAATGGATAATTCATTAGATTTTGTGATGATGATTGATTTTTTGATACTGTTTAGGAAAACAGATTTCAGTAAATGATAGCGGATGATATGAAGGGCCATTGCTGTGGAAGAACGGATACCCAGTAATTGAATTTAACTGCGAAGCGACAAGACATTTGGACAGTACGACAAAGAAATTACATTACAGGAAAGCTTGAAAACTACCAGTAAAAATTTAAAGAATGGGAAAAAGAAGGCATCATAGAAAGAATAAAAAACACGTCCGCTCCAATTAATATATCTACATTAGCGGGCTCGTAAAATCTACTATCTGCCAAATCCACAAATACGTCACCGAGAATTTTCAATTCATTTACATTTATTTTTACATTCGGCAACATATTCGTGATTTTTGGTAAGACTATACAGTTGATTTCTACAGAAAAATCATTACAAGTTGATTTCATTACAAAACTACATCTTTCTACGAATTGTAACTTAGTATTTCCTATACCATATACATTAAGGTTGTCCTAGAGAAAGAAGATGGGCGGAATGCAGAAGACGACGTCGAGCTCGTCGCTTGACGAGAATGAATACTAACCGCTTTATTGATATTCCCGAAGCGAAATTTTCCGAAATTTGCTGAATTAGCACCATTTTGTATAAAATCAATAAATATAGGCTTCTATAATAAAGATAATTTAAATTTACAAACAAAAATATTTCCATTTGAGTGTTTTAAATAGAATTCTATTTTATACTTTATAGTAGGGCAGGCGACCCAGTTCTGGCCACTGACCCACTTTTGGCCATTTTCAACTTCATAGCGATGCTAACAAGGTACAGATAACTAAACAATGTACAGATATCTATGGTCTATGGTAGTTACAATAACGAATTATGGCAACACAAATACAGTTGTCATTTATCATGTGTCAAACGTCACTGAGATGACAGCAGCCATTCAGCGTCAATGTGCTTGCAACGTGTTCATTTCTTAGTAAAATCAATAACGACAGTGGGTGAGTAACCAGTATACTGTCTCTGGAATCTTTGTTTATTTTTTAAATGTTAGTATTCGTTTTACATTTAAATCATATTGTGTAAGTAGAACTTTAATTATTTGCTCGCCATTCATACGAGAAGTAAGGTTATAATCCCATGGCCACAAATAGAGCAAATATTATGCAATTCAATTGCAATCTTTGGCCATGTCGATGGCCAAAAGTGGCACACCTAGAAACCCGAGTTTTGGCCACTAAATGTTAAAAAAAAAAAAACATTTATTTCAGGTCTTTGACCCATATTAGCTAAAGAACAATAAATACACTTTTATCAATTTCATAGACGTCACTAACAGATTGATTATTCAAATATAAAGATGATTAAATGATGTAAAAACGTGAAAATAAATGTCAGAACAAATCAAAATTTCAAATGTCAAAGGCACAAAGCAAAATAAAATAAATAAAAATTAAATAGGACAATTAATTAAATTATGGAATGAAGCTATGTCACAAGCAAAAATTACAATAACTATATGACATGAAAGTTCTATAAACCGACAAATCAAGCACCAGCAATATGCCTGCTACAACAATGCCCAACGTAGGGGCAATCTAGTCGCTGAGCAACCATCGCAACGTGGTCTTTTTTTATACAAACTATGTTTTTTTTTTTTATTTTTTCTTCATGATATAGGTACAGTCAGCATCAAAAGTCGATGACCACATTCAGATTTTCAAAATCACTATACAGTAATATCACCCATAAATCGCTCAACAAGATAGGGCGCCAGTATTGAATGAACGTCATTAAAGTTCAAAATTAGCTGAACACTACTCGTCAAAGGTTACTGAACACCATTTTGTCAAAAATTCCTGATCGTTTTAATATCCGAAAACATCATAACATTCAGTTTTACAAAAGTCACTGAACAATATAAAATGCTTGTTTTGGTTATCTAGTGTAATCACGGCAACGTCCAAAAATAACTTAACATCTTAGATAACAAAAGTTACTGAACATTACTTTGTTTCGGATACGTAGCGTGTAAACTTATACTATCAAAAGTAGCTGAACTGCAAACTAAAAAAGTGCTCGTTACTATGCAATCTTGTCCTATCCAAGCTAAATGATGTCAAAAAAAAAATGGATGTAAATTTCGAATTTAACTTTCCAAAATTATGTTTTTTTTTCATAGTATCAATGAGAAATATTAGAAGTGGATGTCAAACGGCAAGCACATCTTTAAACCTATTTGTTAAAATATGCTCGCAAGCACGATTAGGTATAAAGATAAGTATATTCCGTCATCTAAGCTTTCTGAATTACGATTGAATAGTAGCCTTATTTGTATAGCTATTAAGACAAAGCTAAGCTATAAGATCAAATATCACGCAGATTCTGTTTGAATTTATACCATCGACGTAATTAATGATTTTTTTAGTTCGATTGAATTGTAATCTTATTTGGAAAGCAATAAGACTCATTTTCTCTCAAAAATCACGCAGATTCTGTTCAAATTCATACCGTAGTTTATGATTTTTATAGTTACGATTGATTTAGAACGTAATACACACATCAAAAGTGTCTAGGGATCAACATATATTTTTGCAATAACTTTTCTCCTGATTGATATTAATTAAAATTTTCTTTAAGGATTCATCAAATAAAGTGTTTTCGTTTGTCACAGTAACGATAAACCAAGTCACCTTTGCATTAATAAAGAAATTTGCCATTTTCCTAATAAAGGGATTTTTGACATTTGAACCACTAACACAAAAGTTCGAAAAAAAGACTGAAATAACAGTTTTCTTTAAAATTTTATTGGGTAACTTAAACAATTAATAATCCGTGTTTCTACCGCGAACACTAACAACACAAGAACATCGGTTTGGCATACTCAAAATGAGTTCATCCAAATCACGCTGTGGAATGGCCGCCCATGTTCGTTGCAACAACAAAAAAAGGTCTTCTTGCGACTGGATACCCTCCATATTCGGCAGAGCTCTTCTCTGTAGCATATCCCATGCATGCTCAATCGGATTCAAGTCTGGCGACTGAGCAGGCCAGGGCAGGACATTGATGTTAGCTGCGGCGAGAGTCTGTCTTACAACTCTTGCGGTGTGCGGTCGTGCATTATCATGCATTAACTGAAATAAGGGACCGATTTGCACTTGTAGAGGAACGATGACGTCTGATACAATCGTCTCAGCATAAATTTGAGCGTTGAGGTTGCCTCTGATCCAAATCAACTCAGTTCTTCCGCCGATCCAAATACCCGCCCATACCATGATGGTTCCACCACTATAAGGATGGACTTCCTGGCAGGATTTTAATCGCTGTTGGCGTCCAGGGGTTCTCCAGTGTCGTATACGTCTTGTATCCGGTCTCATACCAAAACGAGACTCATCAGAAAAGCACACGAAACGCCATTGTTCTTCTCCCCAATTTCTGTGTTCAAGAGCCCATTGATATCGTATCCTACGATTGTGCATTGCTATAGGTGGTACCCGTAGCGGTCTTCGGGAATGAAGGTTCACTTCATGCAAGCGGTTTCTGACTGTTTGGTCGCTAATTAAGTTCCCTGAAGAGTGATGAAGCCTCACGGCTAACATCATGGCGGTTATTGTTGGAGCTCTTCGAGTTAAGATTTGAATGTATCGGTCTTGTCTCCGTGTGGTGCAGCGATACCGTCCTCCATGGCGCTCAGCCACGGTACCAGTGCTTCGGTAACGTGTCCAAAGTCGACTGATAACACTCTGACTTGTATTCAGAGCTAAAGCCACAGTACGTTGCCGGGAACCAGCTTCTATCATTCCCACGGCTCTGAGCATTTCTTCCCTGCTTAAATGACGTCGCCGCTCCATAATAACGTTGGTTTTAATCAGTAGTAGGGAAACAGTAGCACTAATAATGTCTTCAATGCGTTGTATGTTTTTATAGGGAAAATATTGACAGCTGATTTTCATCTTTTACTCGAATTTGATTCACAGTTCCTGATTCAAATTATGAAATGCACCAAAAAGGATCCATATAAATTTATAAAATCATAAATTTATTACAAAGCCACATCTCAATCTCAAGAAATCCACATAAAAATGCTTGATCCCTAGACACTTTTGATGTGTGTATATGTCGCAGGGATATGATGAAAACAGGGAATTGATCGTTAAAATTACAACACGTTTTTATCATTTCCCTAAGCAAATCTGGTGATTTGACAAATCCCAATAAAGAAATCTAGTGATTTGAACAAATCTCAAAATTGGTTCAGTGAAATGACAAAAATAACTTTTCTGTAGTAATTTAAAGGTTTATTTTGTACTTTATTTTGTAACCCACCCCGGCTTCGCACACAAAATGTAATATAGATCTCAAAAATCACAACTAGAACATAATTATTTGAAAAAGAGAAACAAAAATGTATTAAAAAATAGAAAAACGTAACGTATGATATGCCTATTTGTAATATTCACTTATTAAAACACGTAGCAGATTTGTGGCAACGTGAATTACACAGAACATTATTTTTCTTACAGGCACATTTGTTCGTTTTGCATCGTACTTTGGACTCTTGACAAGAACACTGCTTGAATCCTTGTCCTCCAAATAAAGATAATTTTCCTGCAATTTCACGCAAACTCAGCGTTGTGGATGGAACCGAATCGGTTAATGTAACTGTAGATAATTGGAGAGCGTTTCTTGGAAGCCAATCTCTTATGATACCAACTGAAGTACCGATTTGAAATAAATTGTTTTTCGTATCTAATACAATCCCTGTAATACTATTTGCATCTAGTGGACCTCTGTCTACTTTTGGTACATCAACCAAAACGGTGGAACCAACTAATACATCCTTGAATTTTTTCGAACAAGTTTCTTTCATTTTATCAGCAGATCTTTTTAAATTTTGTGAAGCATCTTCCCTTTGCTTTTTAATGTTCTCTTCTTTTTGGCATAATAAGCATAAAACTCCCGACCCATATCCTTCTTCGCTTGTCGTAATGCCACATATTGCATGCACGGAATTTCCGCAAATGTCACATGAATGAGCTCCTGTAGATTCTTGTCCACAAACAATACAAATCATTTCCTGTACTCTCACAACCGATTCACTTTCTGATACAACAGGTGGTTCAGCTAATAATTCATGTGTTAAAATAGGTGAAGTCGAAGTGTTATCTTCATTTGATGCAATAGTTAGTTGTTCCTCAGAAGTTGTGGCGTTGTTATCAATTGATTCTGTGGCTAATACGTTTTGCTGTTTAAGAAGCTGATCCAGATCCTCTTCAGTAACTAACTTGTCAAGTAATTCTGTTGAAATATGAGTAGATCGGAGTCCTGTTTTTGGTTCTGTTCCAAATAACGCCTTGTAAGGTGAACGCTTAATGGTACGATGAAAGGAGGAATTCTTTTGAAATTGAACAAAATAACAGCCGATTGCCCAATTTTTACTGTCATTGTCAATTAACCAAGCCCGTAACATCGCTTCGACATCTTGGTTTGCACGCTCAACTGACCCTTGACTCGCTGGATGTCTAGGCCTACCATGAATAATTTTGCATGTTGGCCACATGGTAGTTAATTCTTGAATGATTGCAGCAGTAAACTCACGGCCATTGTCACTTTGTAGTATATGGGGACAACCGACTTCCAGGAAAATTTTTAACAGTTCCATTGCTACTTCAGCTGCTCTTTTTGAAATCAATGGTCGCAAAAAACTGAATTTTGTTGCGTGATCTTGATAATGTAATAGCCATTTATTATTCCTGTCGGGGGTTGACTGTAGGTCAATCAAATCAACCTGGCCGCGATGGTTAAAATCATTAGACACAATCGGGCAAACAACAATACCTTTTCTTGGAAATTTCTTTTTAGATTGACATACCGTACAGAGTTTCAAAAATTCTAATACAACAGAAGTGGGAATTAAATATCTGGATTTCAAATAGTACAGCATTTTATCTCTGCCACCGTGGCCCGTCGCTTGATGGGTTTCACAAAGTATGGCATAAAATTCATTTGGAGTCACTATCTTAACCACTGAGTCAGAAGCAAACTTTCTTTTTAATATCAAAAACTTGGTTGTACCTACCTCCATTACATCATATTTGTTACCGTAATAATATTGCTTGTTTGTTCTCTTAAGATTCAGTACTGGAGCTGATTTAAATTGTTCAATCGCTGTAATCGCTTCTTCTACCCTCTCTTGAGTCCATAACGGTTTTTCCTTATCATGCCGCCCCTCTACAATCGTCTTAATAGCTTCGTTAAACTGTTCCTCACACACAAACTCAGTACGAGGCTGATTTTGTTCCGTATTCAAAGCCATTCTCTATAATTTTCGTAAAATTATACTCAAAAGTGCGTGCGTCCGTCTCCCATAGTGTTTAGAACCAACTAAGACCACGTGCGGGCGGCCGCGGGTGAGCGCGGGGTGGAGCAGGGGGCGCGGTAACTGACAAGCAAGCGCGAGCGCGACGTAAACAAGAACTGGACATGTTTTATTATCTTTTCACTGAATCAATTTAGGGGTTTGTTCAAATCACTAGATTTTTTTTGTGAGATTTGTCAAATCACCAGATTTGCTTAGGGAAATGATAAAAACGTGTTGTAATTTTAACATCCTCCGTGATTTGATCAAATCGCTTAGAGATTTGATCAATTCCCTGTTTTCATCATATCCCTGCGACATATATATACGTATAAGACTCAATTTCAAAATTCACCCAAATTCCGTTTTAATCCAATGAATTGGGAAACATAGTTGTGGGTATTTGAAAAACTGTTTACCCTTGAATGTAAAAAGAATATTTCTACTTAATTATCACTTTGTATCCGATTTAGACGATTGCGGTTGCAATTAGTTATCATCTATAAATATTGTATTAGATAGCAATTGCGCTTTAGTGACAAATAAACATTTTAATGCCATTTAATGTTCATATTACTGCACGTGAACGTCACAGAATAGTGATATTGCAAGAAGAAGGACTTTCTGTTGCCGAAATAGCTAGAGAAGTGGGAGTTGCTGTAAGTTATTTTATGTATTTTGAGATTATACAGGATGTAACAATGAGAGGATTATTGGAGAGTATTGATGTATCGAACCATTTAATTTAAATTTGTTGATAATAAATAAAATGTGGTGATTTACATGTGCATGTGTCTACTTAATTTATATACTAAACACATATACCTAACGAAAAAAAAATACACACATATTAAACTCAAAAAACATTTCATTTTGTTCAGGGACTTTAGAGATAAACCATGGTATGCTATTTTTGTCAAAAATTTGTTCAGAGACTTTAGAGACGAAGAATCTTATGCTTTTTTTACTATAAATTTGTTTACCGACTTTTGAAAAGTGATGGTCACCTACTTATGCCCTTTTATGATAGTCATTCATTTCTGGCGCTTGTCATGTTGAGCGATTTAGGTATAATACGGTGTCCAGCGATTTTGAAAATCTAAATGTGGTCATCAACTTTTGATGCTGACTGTACTAAACTAGTTATAAAAATTGTTTCGATGGGTGGGTAGATCCGGTATGCATTTCACATAACTACGCATTTAATTGCTGAAACACGACAAAATAACATAATTTAATAACTTTGAGGACGTCTTTGTTCAGCAGTGGACGTCTTACGGCTGATATGATAATGACGTACACATATATATGTAATGTGATGTAATAATATAATGTATTTGTTATTTGAATAAGTTATTTTCTTGCAGATTCTGGGAACGATGTCGTCTTCAAGCAAAAACAAAACAGACGTAGTAAAA
The DNA here is from genome assembly GCA_947578425.1 of Eugnorisma glareosa. Lineage (NCBI taxonomy): Eukaryota > Metazoa > Arthropoda > Insecta > Lepidoptera > Noctuidae > Eugnorisma > Eugnorisma glareosa. Next base: position 7,845,802 of record OX387967.1, on the reverse strand, counting down.
AGAAAATTATTTCAGTACTCACCACACAAAGTAGGTTTAGCGTTAGACGCTATTAGAAATGGAATGAAAGTTTCCACTGCTAGCAAGAACTTTAATGTCCCTCGAACGACATTGCGACATAAACTTTCTGGTAATGCACCTGAAACTTCTGGACATGTGGGCCCTCAAGCAGTTCTTGGAATTGAAATCGAAAATGAACTTGTAGCGTGGATTAAAGAGTCTGCTCGTAATGGGTTTCCCATCAACAAAGAAGGGTTATTAGACTCGGTCAAAAAAATCGTGGAGAAGGGAGGTCTTAAGACACCCTTTATAAATAGCAGGCCTTCAAGATCCTGGTTCGAAGCGTTTTATCTCAGACAAAAACATGCCGAATATATAAATAAAGCTCGTTCATTAATTACCGAAGAAAAAATAAGAAATTGGTTTCAGGAAGTTTCTTCACTATTAGGCACAGAAGATCTGAAAATTCTTGAAGACCCCTCGCGAGTGTGGAATTGCGATGAAACTACTTTCTTTCTAGCACCTAAAGGAGGTCTCGTGTTAGCCGAAAAAGGATTGCATGTCTATGATACATCAAAGAACAGCGACTAAGAAAATATAACGACACTCTTTACTGTAAATGCCCTTGGCGAGTATGCGCCTCCTACAACTGTTTACAAGTACAAAAGGATGAGTAGAGAAGTCGTTCAAAATGCACCAGACGGCTGGGGAGTCGGAAAAACCGAAAAAGGTTGGATGACAGGAGAGGCTTTTTATGATTTTGTTGGAAACGTCTTTATTCCTTACCTGAAAGAAAAAGGGATAGAATTACCTATAATTTTATTTCTGGATGGACACAAATCTCACCTGACCATGCAACTTAACAAATTATGTCGTGAAAATGGAATCACCGTGGTCGCACTTGTTTCCAACACAACTCACATGCTACAACCCTTGGACGTCGCGGTGTTTTACCCTCTAAAACAAAACTGGCGTAAGCTCGTGAAGAAGTGGCGTATAGAAAATGATGGCAAAGAAATTACAAAATATAACCTACCTTCAGCTCTTAATAGCTTAATAGTCAATAACGAAACTTTTGCAAACAATATAAAAGCAGGATTTAAGACATGTGGTTTGTATCCATTCGGGCCTGATTATGTGAATTACAAAAGAATTGTGAAACAACACCGGGAGATCTATTACTATGAAGCCATACGTTATGCTTATACTTGCAAATTTTGCAAGCAAATGATTTGCAATTATAAGCACGATGACCTGGTTTTAGACAATTAATACACAATTTATTCTTAGAAACGACTTCATTTCTTTCTTCTAAACTCATAGAAATAAATATCGAACATTCAAACAGACGGTGATCTTGTTTACAAACTATACAATTTATTCGGTTGTTATTACTCGCCTGAGCGGATGCAAACAAACTAGCTGCTTTCTCATTTTTACAGATTATACTTGATTTACTATCTTAGCTGTTTCTAATACATTCGCCCGATCGCGTAAAAACTTAAAAAACTCTTCAAGGGTAGGAACTTCTTCTAATATATTTCTATGTTCCTCCCACCTACTTGTTACATTATCGAGTTTCAATTTTGCAAAATGTTTTATCATAGTGTCCCAATGTTCTACAGGCATTTCTAACGTCTCTAAACCTCTCAAATTCTTCTTTATACTGTCAATCATAAAACGCAAAGCTTGGTCAGACTCCTTAGAAGACGTTTATTATTGTACCTCTGACATAACAAATCCCACGCCAGGCGATAGTTATCGGAACAAAATGATAATGATTTAATAACCAATGCTACCCTCTAATGACGATCGCAAGTAGTGGAACTTATTTATTGTCTCGATAGAATAATTATTATGGATTAATGCCTCATATGTATCCCTATACTCTAACCACTGAGTATAATTCCCATTGCAGAGTGTTGACTTCGAAATGAGGTAGGTTGGTGACGATAGTCTTAATAAGTCAAAGACATGTTAACGGTTTGATGGCGATTTATTGATTATCCTTAAAGTACAATAATTTCCTTACAATAAAAATGCTTATACGGCCAAACGTTACGATTGCGCGGGTGAGTGACGCAGATATAAAGTGATTTGCTGAGTATGTTTTTACATACTTCACCTCCCCCGAAAATTAGAGGGTAGGTGGCCTCCCCGTTTATAAAAAAAAAAAAAGGTTTGCGTTTGCGTAGCATTAGGCCTGTACTTAAATACTAATTAGTAACATTATAGCTTAACTAACAAAATCTCTTATTCTATTAACTAACTTTTTTTTAAAACTAATAAATGGCTTCGTGTTATTTTTATAGGTAATATGCGAAGAAAAAAAAAGAAATTGTCTATTTACTTTTTATTTTTCATAATTTTTAACAACTGTTTATAAAAATCAACAATATATTGTTGATTTTATATATTAGGAACTGTCTACTTCAAAGTACTTAATTCTTATTTTTTAAGAAGCTGATACCGGTAGCTGCTCTACTCCGTGTCGTCTACATGCTCAGAGAATTCAGAGTCTGAATGTTCGTTCGGGTTACCCTCGCTCGCAGCTCGTGAGAGACTCATAAAACATATGGTAGTGCTGTGGGATTGCATCACTAGTACACAAACTTAATAAATCTGCATGTAGCGCTTTGCTTATAGGTATTTGCTGAGCATAAGCTTGTCTCAAATGCAAATTGATTGATTCAGCTTCTGCTGCAATTGAGGCTGTCGCTTTTCGCCCTCACCTGGGTCAAGTTATTTGTAACTCCGTGTCTAGTTCCAAAGACTCTTCTTCGAAGTTATACTTGAATTGGAGAATATGAGGTTTAAAACGTGATACCTTCACTTCCATTATTTTTGCCCATTTTATTTTGTTTCCGTGAGCGTCTTTTAGCCAGTGTTTCCCAGAAATAAGGTTTTTAATTGTTGTAAAAGTCACGTTGCTTCATTTCATGGATCTTATATTTATTTCCAGTCACTTTTGCATTCATGATGATGCTGTAAACTTGGTCAGGAGTATATAATACTTTATTTTTCATTGCCCTTTCTATGCATGAATGCATGCTATCGCCTTCGTTCTGGCCGTGGCCAGTCTCAAAAAGTCGGTGTGTTATATTTTCTAAGTCATAAGCTCTTATGGTGTACAGGTATAATGCAAAAATGTACCTGTTTTTGCGCTGACCAGCGCAGCCATCGGAATAAAAAGATAATTTTTTGATACCTTTAAAACCTTCTTGCTTGATGACCTTCAGTAAGCAACTGCCGATTTCAATCGATCCTCTTTTGGCAATAGACAGATGCCAGACAAAGCAATGACCAAATTTTCGCAGGGAGTCGTAGACAGTAAAATTATAAACGAGGTATTTTCTCTTGTAGTGAAAAATCCCCACTTCAGACTGAGGGATACTGAGGACCTTTTCTAGATCAAAAATGGCAATAGTTGTACTTCTTTCATCCACTGCAGCTTTTTCTTGTTCTTTTAACTGGCGCACTTTATTCTTTCTCATCAAATGTTCTATACTTAGCCTCTAGACTAACTTTGGTTATTTCATTAGCTTGATCAAATTGGGAGCAGATTCCGCATAAATCTTTCTTTGGTTTGAAGGACGAGTAATTAAACTCCGTGTTAAAAATATATTCATAATGCCGCTTTGTAGCCTTGTGTTCTGCAGAATAATGTTGATTGCGGAACCAGAGTTCATACAATCGGTACATTTTAGAAATGTTTAGGTGCTCTGATAGAGTCGCTTTATATCTTTCCTGACATAGTGGGATTCTAGAGCAGGAAATATTTTAATATGCGCCATCACGCTTTCTTTCGTAGAATCACTCATCTTATGGGGCCTGTTTTTATGAATTCCCCTTTTGTCGATTAAACTTTCGTCTCTTTTTATTTTTTCTAATGCGGTATAAACGGTTTGTTCGGATATTTTTATCGTATTTAAAAAGTATGTTTTGCAAACGTTAGTATTATTATTTAAGTATTGAGTATTTTATGGTTTGTGTTCTATTGTTTTTTCTATCTAAAGTTGTTCGCTTTACAGGTTTAACATGTGTCGAACAACGTATTGCCATTGAAGTTCGTGATTCCCGAGTTGATAAAAGGTCTGAAATATACTTTCTCTTTGTTCAGTGGTAAATTTTTCTGCGCACTTTTTGTTACACTTGCACGCTGGTCCAATTTTCTTTGCATCAAAAGTTTTTTTTAGAACGAACCGTTTCGTAAGATTTTCCAGAGTTTTTCAAAGCTTTGTTTTTTTTTACTTTTCCATTCATCCATGTTACAAACTCGTTTTCTGCTTAATTTTTTGTTTATTTGTGATTGTTGTGTTACAGAAGGTTCACATTCTTCATTATTAGGCACATTCTCTGTTTGTAGATTTTCCTGATCAGGAGAAGACAATTCATTTGATTGAACCATATAGGTATCGTTACTCTGCGAGACTTCTTGACCTATTTCTATGTCTTGACAATTACTTAATTCACAATTAATTACTGTTGTGGATACTCTTGTTTGATCCATTTCTATTCTTTGTAGAATATGCAGATTTTCATCTTCTGCTGTAACACCTAGTATACTTGGACTGTTTTCAACTACTGTTTCATTTGGGTGCAGAGTATTATCTCCATTGTTTGATTTTAATGTCTCGTCTCCTGAATTCTCTTCTACTTGGTGTTCTTGGCATGATGGTGTAAGAGGGGGTACTTTAGATCGATTGTCATGATTGTCTGTGGGTTGTTCCAATATCACTTTAGGGGCCACGACTGAAGCAAATTTGTAAATAGAAGTGGGAGAAGCAACAAAGTCCACATCATTATCTACAATTAAGGATACATTAGAAACTACTGATGGACTCCAAAGCTTATTGTTGGTTTCAATTAGCTTTTCTATACAAGCTGAGTCTCCTCCAAAACTTGAAGTGGAGCTTGGTGTTTGGATTGCACGGTTAGGGCTTGGTAAATACTCAGAAGAGGCATCTGTAGAGTAATCTTCGTTCTCTTTATCACGTTCATCGTAATTTTTTTTTTTTCAAATCACTATAATATAATAAAAATTACTTAGGTACATAACTAATACCACTAGTGTAGTTTACTACTACTACGATACTTATAGATGTTTGTGATTTAATCACATTCAATGGATGAAATGATTTGGGTGAAATATGAAGGTTTGGAATTATTAGTACAGTCTATTCATATGTTTTTTTTTTTTTTTTTATCGATGGGAAATCATCAAATGACCCCTCCCGCTCTGGGCTGAGCAGGAGGGAGTGTCAGACTTGTACTGACTAAAACCCATCCATGTTCCTTCCTTTGCCCTTTGTGTTCCAGGGCCGCGGTATCTCTTTCGAACAGTCCCGCAACCCTGGCAGGTCCTGTTGTGCGTTGCAATGCTTTTTTCTACGAGAAACCTTCCTGGGTGCTCGCTCAGCAAACAACAACAAACAAACAAAAATTATGTCTTATCTAGTACTGGCCGGTTGGAAACGCAATGCTTGAGATAATGATGATTGCAATTGACAGACCAACGACAATAGAAACATTTGCACATTTAAACATCAACTTTTTTGCAAATCGTGCATTGTTTTCACATTCGCTTTGTACCATGGATTTTTGTATTATTAATAGAAAACGTGGACAAGTCTTGTTATTTAAGCAACACCAATACTATAAACAGAAAGTTTATAAAAAATTATCTCAAATATGGTTTTGTCGTAACCATCGTAACAGTATAAAGTGCTACTTATGTACTTACGTGGTTTTGTCAATTCGAACGGTTAGCTTAAGTAGGTACTTAGGTACTTTAATTTTTATCTCGTTTCCTTGTTTTTAAATTAACCAGCTTACTCTTAAGTCGTAACCAATCGGACTCGCGGCAATATCCGTCTAGAAACAACATTAGATTCCGACATCACAGAATTGCGATATCTGCAGACTAGAGATGAGTCGTACTAGGTAAATTCTATACTAGGTAAACCTAGTCCAATTCCGTACAAATACTCGATCCAAATACCTATTCCACCTAGTCCATGAAGTACGCCTACATTAAAGTATGCTTACTGCTTAGTCTTTGCGTACCACTGATACGTGGTGCGCGTTCATACAGGGTACGCCGGTTCGTCTCGCGTTCGTACAGGGTCTTCGTAATCTTCCCTTCATACTTTACACAGGCTTAGGACTGTCAACGTAAAGATTTAGCTACATTGTAGATTGTTGGCGTATTTAAAAGATACAATTCATTTTTCAAAGAGTGTCCATGGAGTTTCTTGCCCGTTCTTCTCCATAGAGATCTACGCTAGGGAATAGGCAACTACAGTACTTTCACAGTTTTTATGCCTTGTGACTGGGACTGTAGCTACATTTAATCGTTATCTTTGTTTCGACAGTTCAAAAGTGCCTGTAACTGGCCTACTTGAAATAAATGCTTTGATTGATTTTGATATTTGAAAGTAATCTGTTTTTTTTTTGCCTTTTTTTTAATCACCTTTCTACAATCATTGTTTTCCATATTTTTTTCAAAATAATCAGGTTTGTGCATTTTTTTTTTAATCACCTTTGTACAATCATTGTTTTTTATACAGCGTGACATTTTAATGGTTGTTTTCCCGCAGCGAAATGGTTTTGCCTTTGTAATACAATCGTTTAATAAACAATTAAAATATTAGAAACAAAAAATGGCAGATTAACCTTTGTGAAAAACACAACTCGAAACCGACCACGAACCAATAGTTATACCTCCTGATTGCGCTGAGCGCCGTCGCCGACCGGCCGCGCGGCCGTTGACCCACGTGCTTTTCAATCAGCTGATAAGTTGATAACTTATTCTTAATAACAATAAGCTTTACCCAACAAGTTATTCAAATTTTCCCTTTATACTTTTACGGGCTTAGGACCGTCATAAATACCTACGTTTTTAGCTGCAATTTACTGAACACGAAATTAAATAAAAATAAGTTTATCGTTTAAGAAAAATAATTTTCTGAATTATATACCTAAAAAAGTATTTGTGGCTTATTTAAAAAAAATGATTCAACTTATTTACAATAATTTTAATTAACTAAACTACTTTTAAATGTTCACTATTTACAAAAGTACGAGTAGGTAGGTACTTACACTTCCCGGTAACGGAGTAACTGTTCGAAATGCAAGCCAATGCGTTGTATAACGAGCACGTTTTAATTGGTTGTCTTTCAATGTTAGTAAGGTGAGCTTGCTTTAAGCCATACAACGACTTCATCAGCCGGCAAACTACTTCAGTAGTATTGCAGTCAGTTTTATAGCCAACAGGTAGTTTCATATAAACTTCATCTGTCAACTCTCCGTACAAGAATGCTGTCTTGACGTCAAATGTCATTAAGTAGTAAAATTTGGATGCGGCATATAATAAATAATAAAGTTATAAAGGCTAATAAAGTTTTTAAGGCAGATTGACTTACAACTGGGCTATATACGTCTTCAAAATCCAGGTTTCCTTTCTGCTCGCAGCCACGTACGACTAATCTGGCCTTGTATGTACCGTCATCTTTAATCCGAAATACCCATTTGTTCGACAAAATTTTGTGTCCTTTGGCTTCTGACCTGTCAACATTAGTTTTTCTGTAGTGAATCCATTTCAGACTGTATCGCCTTCTCCCAATTTTGTCTGTCGGTGCCCGTCACTGCATCTTGATATGTAAGAAATGAACAGTCATAGTCATCATTACTATCTGATGTAAACATAGTCACGCAACGACTTAGCTCGTAATCTTTGGTCCATGCTGGTGGCCTCACTTCTCTTTGTGGTCTTTCACTTGAGGGGCGGTGGGTCAACTGGATCTTGACTGGAGCTGGAAGAAGGAAGATTAGTAGGTTCCTGAAAAAATAAGTTATTATTCATTTTGTTTTTAATTTCGGGTATTTCAATCTCCATTAATTCTGTTTCTGGTTTTAGAGAAAACTCTTCGTTTTTCTCAGCAGGAGTATCGCCATAATGCATCTTTTCGATTACTTTTACGTCTCTGCTGATAACAACGTCATTCTTTTCCGGTATGTAGATTCTAAAACCTTTGGCTTTATTTGCATATCCCAAAAATACTCCTTCTGTCGCTTTGGCAAAGATTTTTCCTTTTCGGTTCTTGTTCATTACAAAGGCTCTGTTTCCAAACACGTGTAGGTGATTTTCCGATGGGGTACTTCCTACCCACTTCTCATATGGGGAGTTTCCTTTGAGAGCTTTTGCTGGGCTTCTATTTATCAAATAGTTTGCAGTGTTCACTGCTTCTGCCCAAAGATTTGCAGGCATGTTAGAATCTATCATCAGACATCTTACTTTATCCATCAGCGACCGATTTTTCCTTTCACTCACGCCATTTTGCTGCGGTGTATAGGGTGCAGATAGTCTTCGGCTTATGCCGTTATCTTTCAGGAATTTGTCAAACGCTTTCGACCTATATTCGCCTCCATTGTCAGACTGAAGGTTTTGAATTTTCTTCTTATGAAACAGTTCAACATAGTTTTTATACTCCTTGAATTTTTCAATAACGTCGCTCTTTTCTTTTAAGAAGTAAACACAGCAGTATCTTGTATAGTCGTCAATAAATGTAACGAAATACTTTGATCCAGCCATTGATTTATGCTCAAAAGGGCCACATACGTCACTGTGAATTATCTGCAGCAGTTTGGTAGAGATTATTTGTTCATGGCTTTGGAATGGTAGAGTGGTAAATTTACCCTTGATACAAGTCTCACAGGTACCCAAAGTTTTTTCTTTAAATTCGAGTCCTCGCATCATTTTATTTTTAACCATTTCCTTTAGGTCTCTTTCATTGACATGACCTAATTTCTTGTGCCATTTCATAATTTCGCCTTCAGCACTGGGCGTGAAATTTGCTGTCTCTTCCGGCTCATCGAATTCAATGAAGTATAGTCCATTTCTTCTTCTAGCTTTTAAGTTAACTGTTCAGTCTTTTATGATACTGGCTTGTTCCTTTTCAAATAAAACTTTATAGTCATGATCTTTAATGTTGCTTACTGACATCAAGTTGTTTGACAAATCAGGCACATACAGGGTGTCCCGTAAATAATGGATCAAACGTAACGAGTAGGTAGCTTACCTCATTTCCAACAACTAATTTGAACAGTAAAAAAAAAACCGATAAGACAAGATATTTTTTTTTTCGATTTTTACTATTTTCTGTACCAGCATTCAGTGTTTTTAATGCTGTTGCTGCAAATGGTATCATATTTAGGTGTGATTTTTGTCAAACATTTCTGAATAGTTTACTAATGTTATAAGATACCATTTTTTTAAATATTTTTTTTTTTTGCCTTAGAAAAAAAATCTTGAATTGAAAAGTTTTGTTTTTACGATGAAAAGACCAGAATTGGAAAAATTCTCCTGTAAAAAAAATGTATGACACCAAAGTGTTGGTCATTATTTTAAAAACTTGTAAAATTACTAAGGTTTGCAAATTGGTATAAAACTTACGCCTAGTCTTTGTCGTTACAAAGATATTGCTATGAATCTGACAGAGGTGCAAAATTACGAAATAAAATAAAATTTGAAAAAGTGTGCACAATTCAACTATTTTCTTAAAAATGTTTAGGTATCTCAGCGTATGAAAAAAATTAGGAGGTTAAATAAAAAAAAAAATACAAATAAATCGTTTATTTTGTTTTTACAGTAAATGTTCAAACTGACGTCCCCCTACGAGAAGGCAAAGTCTGCACCTCCTAATAAAGGAAGCTCTTATCCGACGGACTAAATGGCTGTTGTTTATTTCTGATACAGCAGATTGGATGCGCTGACGTAATTCTTCTTCCGACGTTATTCGTTGTTTGTAAACTTTGTCTTTTAAACATCCCCAATAAAAAAAAATCTAAGGGCTTTAAATCCGGAGATCGCGGAGGCCACAAAATTGGTCCTAATCGGCCGATCCATCTGTCAGGGTAAGTTTCATTGAGTTGCGCCCTTACTGCCGTCGCATAGTGAGCGGGGCAACTATCATTTTGTAACCACATTGCTTGCCGCACGTCTTCCGGAATATTTTCTAATAACGTTGGCAACTCATTCCTTAAAAAATGCAGATAGTATTCGGCGTTTAGAGTTGCTGGTAGTTCAAAGGGACCTATTATTTGCCCATTTATTATTCCTGCCCATAAATTTATTTTAAATTGATGTTGGCTCCTGTCCTCTCGCATCAAATGTGTGTTTACCAGCTGCCAACTGTGCAAATTATGCAAATTGAGATATCCATCTCGCCGGCAAGAAGACTCGTCACTCCATAAAATTTTATTAAAAAACTGTGGGTCCACCCGTATCATTCTAAGCATCCTTTGGCAAAATGCTACTCTTTACGGGTAATCACGTGACGTCAGCGTTTGAACACGTTGCATGTGATATGGGTGCAACCGGTGCCTTTTTAGAACTCGATGTACCGTCGATCTTGGAATACCTGTGCGTTGCGTTATGACGCGAATTGAGACCGACGAATCTTCCTCGATTTCTCGAATAATAATTTCGTCATTGACTTGTGACGGTCGCCCTTCACTGGCACCCGGTGCCAAGAATTCTTCCCTCAAGAAGCGCGTTATGCACTCTAATGAATACGCGATAGTCGGGATGTCGATCCCGGTTTGGGTATCTTTCACGATACAATCTTGGGGCCGCCCTGGCATTACCTCTTGCTTCTCCGTAGATAAAATGCATTTCGGCATACTCCCGTGGAGTGTACTCGTAACGAGGCATCGTACTACTGCACACACGTACAACCACACACACGTACAACCACACACAAACGATTGTTTTCGAAGTCCGTAGGATTGCCAAGTCATTCGTCCAAAACACAAACAGTTCCAAATCGTTAGGCAAAGCAAAGTCCAAATACACAGCACAAGTTTAATTTAAAGAACTTAACAGTTAGGCACAGCGAGAGCGAAAGTAGTCTGACGTACGTATCAACTCGAAGAGAGATTCGTGTCAACTAAACAAATAAAATCATGCAACAATGAAGCCCTGTATGAGTGAAGGGTGAAGGAAAAAAAATACCTGCACAAAGACACCGATTTACCAAAAATACAAAAGCGGCGCTATCTATCCCTTTCACACTGAGTGAGGTGCAACTCCGCAGGTAGCGGTCCCAAATTCCGAACACATGACGTCATCGGCTCGGAATTACGCTACACGCTTAACCACATGCTTAGATTACAAGCATAAGCCATTACGAGAAAGAAAAGTTAGATTGTACCATTTTAATTTCTGTTCGCTCTTCTTCATCACATTCATAGCAATATCTTTGTAACCGCAAGGACTAGACGTAAGTTTTATACCAATTTGCAAACCTTAGAATTTTACAAGTTTTTAAAATAATGGTACACTTTGGTGTCATACATTTTTTTTACAGGAGAATTTTTCCAATTCTGGTCTTTTCATCGTAAAAACAAAACTTTTCAATTCAAGATTTTTTTTCTAAGGCAAATAAAATGTTATTTAAAAAAATGGTATCTTATAACATTAGTAAACTATTCAGAAATGTTTGACAAAAATCACACCTAAATATGATACCATTTGCAGCAACAGCATTAAAAACACTGAATGCTGGTACAGAAAATAGTAACAATCGAAAAAAAAAAATATCTTGGTTACCTTATCGTTTTTTTTTACTGTTCAAATTAGTTGTTGGAAATGAGGTAAGCTACCTACCCGTTACGTTTGATCCATTATTTACGGGACACCCTGTATAATGTGTCAATTATAGTATGTTTCCAATCTTTTATATAGAATTCTGCGTTTCCTTTCCCTTTAACTTCGGTCGTATGCTTCTCTGAAGCTAGTCTTAGAGTGTCAGATGCAGGGATTAAGTTACAGAGTATACTTTTGTCACCCGTCATATGTGACGTACAGCCACTATCTAGACACCACAAATTGCTTTTAGTTTTTGACGTTCCTGTTGTTAAACAGATATTGTGCGTCTCTTCCTGACCTTTAGTTTTATTAGAGTTATTTGGTCTCTTCTTTGACCAACAAGATTCTGTGGAATGGCCTTTCTTCTTACAATTGTTGCAATATAGTACCCTTTTCTTTGTCTTGGTATAGAATGCTTCTGAAGTCTGTGGTTCGCTTGCTTCGCTTTGCCTTCTTGCTTCGTATTCTTCTATGATTTTAACTTTTAAAATGTCAGGACTTGGTAGAACATCTCTCGACTCAATTGCCGTTCTGAAGCTATCATAATTTGTAGGTAAACTGTATAACATCATAATGCTTAATAATTCTGGATGAATTTTGACATCCATATCTTCTAATTTACCCACTACGTCCATAAAATTACTGAGATGGTCTCTTACATCTTCTTGTGAAGTCATTTTCTTCAATACTAGTTGCTTTAATAGCGTAGCCTTTCTCGCGGGTCCTGAACTTTGATGTACAGATTTTAGTTTATCCCATACCTCCTTGGACGTGTTACATCCTTTAATTTGTTTAAGTTCTGGTGGAGATATAAGTAGAAGTAGCTCTGACCTTGCCTTTATGTCTTCCTTTAGGAATGCCCTCTTTTCCAAAGCCTAGCCATGTACCTAACCTGATTTCATTTCGAGAAAATAATGGTGTTTCTTGAATTTCAGCCATTGCCATGCCATCAAAATATCAGCGGAGGCCTGGCAGCCGTCGATATATTGACTACACGGAAGCACAATTAGAACAATGTCTAAATGCTGTGAAGTCGAAACTCCTTACCCAACGGGCTGCTTCAGAGCAGTACGGAATTCCCTGGAGCACAATAAAAACAAATTAACTCATAAATTTAATAACAAACCGGGCCGTCCAACAGTATTTACAGAATCTGAGGAAAAATCTTTTGTCGCTCACATAACAGCTCTTTCTGAATTTGACAAACATAACATAACCTACCCTCTTACTGGATTCATTCTTATACGGAACGACAGAATTGGTAAGGGAGGGGGTGGTGTGGCCATATACCTCCGGAGTGACTTTCCGTATAAAATACTTGCTTCTTCCTCATCGCACTATTCTGCTTCTGCCGAGTTTATTTTCCTTGAAGTCTGTGTCAAAGGAGCCAAAACTCTTATTGGTGTCGTTTACTGTCCTCCCACTATTGATTACTTCACTGAATTCGAATCAGTACTTGAATCTTTGGGTTCAGAGTATCTATCAATATTGGGCCAGTAAACGTAATTACGAGCAATGTTTTTCATTTTATTCATGCCTAAATGGCCACTATGAATCTCTTTTAAAATATCAGGTCGTAACTTTTGTGGAATTACCACTCTACAGGGTTACTTTCCAACGACCAGCCAAATTCTTAGATATGATGCCGTACGACATTCTGAGCCCCCCCACATAGAAATTTTTCTTCGGTTATTAAAAAAAAAACAGCTGTTCCATACATTTTGACCATGTAGGTATTGCACTTTTGTAGGAAACAGCTGATTTTTTTTTTTTAGTAACCGAAGAAAAATTTCTATCTGGGGGGCTCAGAATTATGTACTGCATTATATCTGAGAATTTGGCTGGTCTTTGGAAACTAACCCTGTATATTGATAAATAATACAACCACGGTTTGTGAATAAATGTTCTTTACGACCAAAAAATACTTTTTCTTCATCACAACTAGGCGATGCTGGCTCCGACGCAGAATGTCCACTTCTCAAAATGTCCACTGGTCGCAAAATGTCCTTTTCTCAGAATGTCTCTTTCGCAAAATGTCTCTTTCGCAGAATGTCCACTTCGCAAAATGTCCCTTTCGCATATTGTCCCCTTTTTATTTCTGACATCCTTTAATCATAATTCAATTCATTTTAGCAATTAGCTTTCACACATCATCATTTCCACATTTAATTCCTAGCTAGTGTACTAGATGGCGCTGCATGATGTCGTTGTATTATTTTATTTGTTACATATTTTACTATGAATAATAATAATAATAAGTTTATTTTTGCTCCATAAAAAATATAAACATGTTGAACAGTTTAAATGCAGTTAGAATTAAGCACAAAGAATAAATATGACAACTGCGCCTGAGCTAGGCCGAGCCTGTATTTCAGGTCACAGTTCTCTTCCCAGAGTTATGAGCGGTATTAACAATGGTTGGACATTTCAGATAATCGCTTTTTATATACAGAAATAATAAAAATGAATTTCCAAAAAGTTAGTTTGATGTGTGTTGTGTTTGTGTGTGTATTGCGAGGTGATTGTTGTGTTGTGTTGTGTTGTGTTGTGTTGTGGGTGTGTGTGTGCTGTGTGTGTGGCGTGTGCATAGACTGGGGTTAATTTTTTATTTTATCTTAAAGTTTTAAGAAGATCCTCAGTGGTTTGGTAATCGCATGTAAGCAGAAAATCTAATAGTTTGGTTTTGCATTCTTGTTTGTTTAGTGTGTAGATGTTGAGTATGGAATTGAGTTTTTTGTAAAGAAAAGGACCGCAGAAGCAGAAGAACCTATGTGTAAATGTGTGTTTAAATTGAATGGATCCTGGCACTACGGCATTGGGACGTCGTTTAAGCAAAATACTCCTGTCTAAAGGTGTGAGAGTGTGTTGTTTAAGGATTGTAGTTAAAATGAAATGTTGGCGGACGGTAGGTATTTTCCAGGTTTGATATAATAGATGTGTAGGATAATATATAGGTCGAAAGGAGCTAACTTTAAGGATTGCCCGTTGTGCTATTTCTAGCGGAAGAAGAGTGGTTTTCGAAGCTCCACCCCAACATGTAATGCAATAGGTTAGTACCGATTGGCAAAGAGCCTTATAAACTTTTTTTATTATCACAATGTCGGCTACATGTCGTAAGTTTTTAAAGACATATATCAATTTTCTTAGTCTAGACTGAAGCAATGATACATGTGCGTTATAGTTCAGAGATGAGTCCAGAATAATGCCCAAGTATTTCACCTCAGATTTTCTGATCAGTGAAGGACAATTACAGGTACTACCGTTTATTGGATGAATATCAGCAGAGTGTGATTTTAAGGTTAGTTGTGTGGGTGGTTTATTGGGATTTCTGATGTAGAATGGCATGTACATAGTTTTGTCTGTGTTTAAGGTAAGAATATTTTGTTTTAGCCAATCACACACCTTGTCGAAGCCTCTTTGTGCCAGAGTGAAAGTTTTATCCCACGTATCAGCGGAGAATAGCAAAACCGTATCGTCAGCGTATGATATTGTAATGCCCTGGTCCAATTTTAAGTCACAAAGGTCATTTAAATAAATTAAGAAAAGTGTGGGTCCCAGCACTGAACCTTGTGGGACACCAAAAGAGATACGAAGATCCGTGCTAACGTAAGAATCTACTTTCAGGCATTGTTTACGACTGCTCAGGTAATCCTGAAACAATTTGAGCTGCAAACCTCTTATTCCCAGGCGTTCCAATTTAGCAAGCAGACGCGGGACCGACACCGTGTCAAACGCCTTGGCAAGGTCTAAGAAGATGCCAAGTGCTTTCACCATCAAGCTTCCTAATAACATAGTCAGTAAGTTTATGCACTGCATCCTCCGTTGACTTACCAGAGCGGAAACCAAACTGAGTAGAGGAGATTAAACTATTGCTTTCAAGATACCTAACGAGTCTGCTATTAATTATTCTTTCTAATATCTTAGAGAGAGCTGGTAGAATGGCAATCGGCCTGTAGTTACGAACATCGTGTTTATCACCGGATTTGAAAATACGAACAACAATGGCTTTTTTAAGTACGTCCGGGAAGACACCCTGTCCAAGGCAAACATTGAAAATATGACAAAGTGGCTGAACAATTATATTTTTAATGGCTTTGAGTAGGCTGTTAGATATGTTATCATGTCCGACTGCGCTTGTAAGTTTTAGTTCATTAATAAGTGTCAGAATCTCATGTTCATCTGTGTCTAATAATACAAACGAGGCATTATTCGTGTGAACGTCAGTTGGATTTTGAACTATTGTTGTGCTAAGAAGCCCATTGGCCAGAGAACTACCAACATTGGCAAAGTAATCATTTGCCTGGTTCACAGATGTTTGAGGAGAATCACCGAGGAGATCGGAAGAGCCTGATTTAGTTTTATTTGTATTTGTTATTGTTTTGATAACTTCCCAAAGCTTTTTATTGTTGTTGCTATTTTTCGTTTAGTCGACATTTGACAGATTCTACTTTTGACATCATAGTCTACTATTGACAGATTCTACATATGACAGATTCTACATATGACAGATTCTACGTATGACAGATTCTACATATGACAGATTCTACATATGACAGATTCTACGTATGACAGATTCTGTATTTGACAGATTTGGAAAAAGTGAGACAAGTAACGGACACCTTGTGGAATCAAAAATAATACTGCTAAATAGTAATCACTATGTTTATTGATAAGCATAATTTGTTTTTATAACTAGTATTAAATGTTTGTATTATAGTACTAATATTTTTAGAAACAGTCACAATTACCAAATTAACGTTAAAATTATTTATTTTGTTAACATAATTACGTATAAACAATCACAGTGAAAACAGTGGAAACGTTATTAATTAACAAGCAACAATCATTTTTATCACATTAATTATAATTAGTATTCTCTTTATTCATTCTAAAAAAATACAAATTAGTAACATAGTTACATCGGTATTTAAACAATCACATAAAAAAAAAAATGATACTTATTTGTAAGTAAATAAAGATTAAAAATAAAAATTACAGGAGCAGTTGTATATAAATTATTTTCTTAAAAAAATCTTCGACCGATATTTCATCGCTTTGAAGTTTCTTGACAATTTTGCTGTATTTTTTATCAAAGTTAATGTCGCGGTACCGACGATTTTTTCGCACAGATTGGAAGAGGCTATTACGAAGCCTAATATTGCAGTGGTGGGCTTCTTTACGCAACTTTTGGATAAAATTGAACAGGCTTGGTCGCTTTGGGATTAGGACGTTAAGTCTGTGATGCCATCCTTCTAATGCATTGTTCGTTCGATGACGTTGGTTGGCACAACTTAAAATTGAAGGACTCAAACTGGACCATTGCCTCTTGTAATAATTACTGAACTCTTGCATTTTATCGGTATGAACAGATTCCATTTTGTCCAAAATCAATTGACGCCCCTCTGAAATGTACTGGGCTGGTAGTAAAGGTAGGATGGCAGCCATTCTTACAATTCGTCTTTCTTCACTAGTCCTATTTACTTTTATTTCTTTGGCTTTCTTCCACACAGCTTTTTGACAGTGATAGTAGCATCCACTTACATTTGATTCCGGGAAAACTGATCTTACAGCATTCATAATGCCTACTTCGTAGTCGCATTTGAAATAACGGATACTAAAACCCAAATTTTTAATTATTTCA
Source organism: Eugnorisma glareosa (assembly GCA_947578425.1). Taxonomy (NCBI): domain Eukaryota; kingdom Metazoa; phylum Arthropoda; class Insecta; order Lepidoptera; family Noctuidae; genus Eugnorisma; species Eugnorisma glareosa. The sequence continues at coordinate 7,828,511 of OX387967.1, read as the reverse complement.
AAAAGTCGAATGTATGTAGCTTGGGATTTATTCGGCAGTAACGCGTATAGCACAGGGACTATATTTGTTGAGTTTTTATCAGAATTTAGGTCTATGTGCAGAGTAAAAAGTTGGTAGAATGGCTTGGGAACACTTTTAAATGTACCATCACCGAAGCACAACCTTGCCCGGCGCAAAAATTTTTTTGGCTAATTTAGTTATGAAGACCATTATTTTCTCTTCTGTACCTTCTTCAGCAACTAGGAAATTCTCACCTAGGGCTTTGGGAATAAACACATCTTCAATTTTATTAAATGACAATCGTTCTGCGCTCAAATACTTTTTTCTTGCATTATAAAAGCTATCTTTTTTGTCGTGAAAGGTCGGGATTCTACTCGGTCCGTCGGTACTGTCAAAAATATGTTCAAAAATCATTTTAATCGGACCCAAGTTTTTACACACTTCCCTCTTCACCATGTTAGTTTTTATAAATAACTCGTTTCCGAGATGATCAGCCTGACACGTATGTGGAGATTTACGAAGAATTTTCATTAAATTAACATCCACTGTTATAGATGCACTGCACTCATTTCTCTTCACACAGCGCCAACACGTACTTTGATCTTTATTGACTCGTTTGATTTTGTTAAAACGGTATCCTTCGTACAAGATTGTGTTAAAACCTTTTTTATTTTTTTCTACAACAAATTCCCTTTCTTCCGCCATATTATGAAAAAGACATACATAAAGGTAACAACACGTATCAAACTTTGAGAATTATCACAAAAACACCAAACCCACCAAACTGAACTAAGTAGATTAGCCGTCATAGAAAGAGATCGAATAAAGTTACGAAAAGTTTTAAAAGTACCCACCATTTTTTTAATAATCCTTTTTCTCTATTTGTTCTAGTAACACGGCAAAGGAAACTGCCTAAACAGCCCATTATGGGACTTTTAAAAATTGATTGTAAACATGTTAATGTACTGTATGTAAATTATACTGGATATAAATTATACATTTGCATTAGAAGTGAACACGGAACGATTTAGCGGATGTTATTGATTAGCTATCTGGTTTTGTTTAGGAGTGTTATAGGTTGATAATGCCGATTATGTAGTTTCCGTTTTTCTATGTGTAGTGAATACTTTATAAATTACCAATACAAATAATTATTTCCAATGATTGTTTATACGTAATTATGTTAACAAAAAAATAATTTTAACGTTAATTTGGTAATTGTGACTGTTTCTAAAAATATTAGTACTATAATACAAACATTTAATACTAGTTATAAAAACAAATTATGCTTATCAATAAATATAGTGATTACTATTTAGCAGTATTATTTTTGATTCCACAAGGTGTCCGTTACTTGTCTCACTTTTTCAAAATCTGTCAAATACAGAATCTGTCATACGTAGAATCTGTCATATGTAGAATCTGTCATATGTAGAATCTGTCATACGTAGAATCTGTCATATGTAGAATCTGTCATATGTAGAATCTGTCAATAGTAGACTATGATGTCAAAAGTAGAATCTGTCAAATGTCGACTAAACGCTATTTTTGTCCAATTCAGTTTTGTCGTGTTCCCTCTTGAGTCTTTTCAACAAATCATTACAATGATTTCTATACCTAGTGTATGTTAGTTTTAGAGTTTCATTATCAGGTGTTGTTTGTGAATCTTTATGGAGGCGATCCCTATTTTTAATACATTTAAGCAATCCCGGTGTGATCCAGGGTCTAATTATTCGTTTTTTACGGGGTATTTTGACAATAATGGTATTTTCATTTACCGCATCTTGTAAAATCTTAATAAGACTGTCCATAGCCTGATTGGGATCTTCTATATCCTTAATGAAGCTGAAGTCAATATTCTTCAGCTGTTCACAAATAGCAGCGATGTTAACTTTAGTACTATGAGATTGATGATGTTTTTTTTTGTGTACTTGATAAAGACAGAGTAGTACCGCGTTGTGATCTGTGATTGTGGAATTTACGACAAAGGTGTGTGATTTAAATTTAGTTTTAAGCATGACGTGATCTAGACAGGTTTTACCTTGCCTAGTGGGAAAAGTATGGGCTGGTAAGAACCCTCCGAAAGCTGTTGTATTAAGGTATTCAGGTGCTTTGGTGTCGTGCGATTGATTTGAAATATCTATATTTATGTCTCCAATTATAGCAGCAGATTTAATATTTTTTAAGGAAGATAAAGTTGAGTTAAGAGATGTTAAAAAAGGAGTCAAGTTATTGTATGATGGTGAGCGGTACATTGCAATTATAGCAATGTCATTATTTATTGTAATTACTAAACAGTTGCTATCCAAAAATGGTGGTTCAATTATATTTACATTAAGCGATTCTTTATAATATATTGTAATTCCGTCGTTCTGATTTTTATAATTCTGTGTTGTGTGATACTTATAACCAGGTAGGTTAGGTATAGTAAGATTGCACGATAGCCAGCACTCTGTTAGTATTATAACATCACACTCCATTTTTAATCTTTGCATAAGGACAACTAGTTCGTCAAAATTACGAGAAATACTACGTATATTTTGGGTCAGAATTTTTAAATTGGGTTTACTGTGTGAGATAAAACTATGACAGTCTTCAGCATTACAGACCATGGACTCCGATATGGTTAATTCATCAATTTGTACGTCGGTATTAGCCACTTGTAAAAATTAAAATTAAAGAGGGTGCAATATTATTAGAACCGTAATAACAGCAAACGTATTTACATTGAGGTGTGATTATCTGCATGTTAACGTTTGAGTCATTAAGCCAGCGCGTACCACTTCTGTATAGATACAGGTAGGTAGTATAATGTTTAGATGGGCATAAGATATTGAACATTGAGTGGGAGTTTAGTAAAGCTTGTGTCGTTGCCGTATAGAATCCTTTGATCGCACTAATTACGGGTTTATTTGCATTGTGAATTAAGATGAGGCAATGAATCTCATTCTTTATCCTGATTAGACTGGTTTTTAGATTGTGTGTACTAATGTGAAGTGTAAGATATTTGTAAATTATTAAAGATTTCATAAGACGTATATAGTGGAATGCAATTTGCGAAGAAAGTGAGATTATGACGCTTCCGATTGTAACACGAATGAAATAATTGATACATGTTTTGTTTAGTGAAGATGTGTTTAGTTTTTGCGGTGAGTGATTCATTATCTTCAGAGGGATTGTAGTGTAAACAGTGGTGGAGGTATAAGTGTAATTTATGTGTAATGTTTGTTTGTGTTGTATTTGATGTTCGGAATTAATATTAATTTGTGACGTTGTACAGACATATTTTCTAAATAAAACTAGGCATGCATAATTATTATAAAACAGAAAAAGTATGATAAGCAATGAAGGGCAATACATGTACAAAAGATTTAGGGTTAGTCAAATATCATTACTTTGATTCTTCTTCAGTTCATTCAAGTGATCTTCATTTTTGACACGGGTGTAAGGTTTTCCTTCCACTTTGCGTATATAAATGTGGCCATTTGAGGGCCAGACAAACTTATAACCAGCAGTTTTTGCAAAGTCTCGCGTAAGGAATAAAAGCCGCTTCATTTTAGCTGTGAGTAATTCTGAAATGTAGATCGGTTGTTTTGATGTTTAAAGGCCCATGTTGGTTGAGTTGAGTTGATCAGGTTGTTGTTTAGAAAGGTTATATTTCTTAACCGCTTCTTGAAAATATTGTTTGGTGAGTGTATTTGTAAATTCAATTGCGACTGACGAACTGCTTGTTTCTTTCTTAGACGGCAACCTGGCGACATCACGTATGTCGTTTTTATTTAATTCTAGATAGTTTACGGTCTTGGATAAGTTTATGACGTAACCAAATAGATCGGATTTCTTTTCATTGTGGACTTTGGGTACGTTTCTTACTTCTGTATATGTTTTTAGACTACCAATTTCGAGAGAATCTAGTTTTTCTTCCAGTGCCGATATGTGCGAACGAATTTGTTTACGTTCATGTTCTAGTTGGTCTATTTTATCTTCGACTGCTTTAACATGCATTGATAAGTGCGTGATTGAGTTATCGATATCTATGTTCGTTTTTTGTATGTCTTTATTTTGCTCTTGAATGGATATCATGTATTCCTCCAACTTGTCTAGACGATAGTTTTGCGAAACACGGATTTCATTCATCATGGACATTATTTCGTCTTTAAAACTTGAGAAAATTATTATTTGTACGATCATCATGTAATCGTGGTCTTTTACGTTGTGTTACGTTGATAGGTGTGCTGATGTCACAAGAGTCTATTTTATTCAGATCTGGTGCAGAGGTAGACATGTTTGATAATGTAAAAATGTAATGTTTGAATAATAAACAATTTTCAATAAAAATAAACTTTATATTTTTAATCAAATTTAAAATTCGAAAAAGGCGGGTGTATGTGTCTTGTGTCTTGTAGGGTAATAACGAATATATTACCGGTACTATATTTGTACATTTTTTACTTGAGTTCACATCTAAATGTAAGACATACATTTGATATAATGGTTTTGGTGCAGACATAAAAGTCCCATCTGCAAAATATGAGCCTGGTAATTTTATAACTTTTTTTGCTTGAGTTGTTGCAAATATTAAAATTTTCTCAGTATCTCCATCTTCACAAATTAAGAATTCTTTTCCCAATACTTCCGGTACACTGGCAGTTTCAGTGCTGTTATGTTGTAGTCTATCTATATTTAAAAAACATTTACGTGCTCTGTACAAGGTATCTTTGATAGATCGAAATGAAGGTAAACAATCAGATCTATTTTCATGGAGGTTTGTTTGATATTCTTCAAAAATTTGCGGAATAGGTCTGAAATCTTCACAAACGATCTTCTTAAGACTTGAAATGTGTTCATGAATTGCATATTTTATATCAGCTGACTCACATGTATGACGAGTTTTCCTTGTAATTGTTGTACGTGTTTTATCTAACGGTAACGAAGCACTGCGCTCGCGTCTATTTATACACCTCCACAAAGTACCACCACTTGTATTAGTTTTCTTTTTACTGTATCTATGATTACCAGTAATGAGTGTAAGTTGTCCTTTTTGATTATTAACGAAATGGATTTCTTGCTCCATAATGTTTTTTGTTAATTAGTAATAGTAGAATAGGATACACAAATGAACGATAAATTCTCATAGCCACTTCTACTTGATATGACACAACTTAAAATATTTTGTAGGTACCCTCATTATACTTTATTGAAATATTCCGTTTTACCTTTAGAAACACATTGTGTTATAATAGTTTCTTAGGAGTGTAGTGATTTGCGTCGTTCATAGTGATGTGCGACGGTACACACTTATGAATGGAGAATACTTCTGCGAGCTTGATCTGAAAGAGGCGTACCTACAGGCACCTCTAAGTTCTGAGTGTCAGGACCTTACCACTATTGTAACTGAAGAAGGCACATATAAATATCTATACTTACCATATGGTGTGAGTACTGGACCAGGCTCTTTTCAGCGGCTGATGTGTAAAAAACTTGCTAACATTCCGAATACAGCCGTGTTCATAGACAATATATATATGGCAGGATATGATGTAAATGATATGTTAAATACCTTGTGTAAGGTCTTATCTAAACTACAAAAATGTCAGTTTAAATTATAACTCCAAAAGTACAAGTTCTTCAGAAAAAGTATTGATGTGTTTGGTTTTAGAGTGACTAAAAATGACATAAGCATTATTAAATCAAATATTGAACCATTGTTGAGAACAAAAGCTCCACTAGCATGACATTGTTAAGGTCTTTCTTGGGAAAAATTAATTATTACAATCGGTTTCTAAAAAGGTATGGCTAGTACGTTAGCACCATTGTATGATATTGTAAAGAAAAATAAATCTGAATGGACCCCAGATTGTAACAAAGCATTTGAGATAATCAAACAGAAATTGTCATCTGTCAACAACATAAGACATTTTGACCCGAATTTACCATTGATTTTGAGTTGTGATGCGTCAGAAACATCTTTAGGTGTTGTATTGTCAAACAGAGATTATGATGGTACTGGTAGACCAATTGCATGTGCAAGTAAGAAATTAAACTCTGTAGAAATAAAGTATTCTACGATTAATAAAGAAGCAATGGCAATTATCTTTGGTGTGACCAAATTCTATAACTACACTTATGGTCGATTCTTTGAGTTAGAAACTGATAATGCAGCATTAGTAAGGATATTTGGACCCACCAAGGGTATTCCTAAAATGGCAGCAAAAAGGCTGCAACATTACGCGATTTTCCTGTCAGCATTTAATTATAAGATAAGGCACATCAGTACCACAACAAACCCAGCTGATTTCACACACACACGCATAAACACACACGCGCACGCGCACGCGCATTAATTAATCAAAGTACAGAAAATGTAAAATTACATTCAATTTGTATTAGTGCTATTGAAAGTAATATCTACCAAGTAAACAACTCGCAAATCGATAAATTAGACTGGAAAACTATTCAGACTGAAACAAAAAAAGATATGATCTTGTCAAAGACTATTCGACATGTTTTGGATGGCTGGCCAAATAAAAAATTTATTGATAAGGAACTCCTAATATTTTATAACAGAAGGGATGAAATCAGCACTGACAGGGGATGTTTATTTTGGGGTTACAGAATTATAATTCCTATTGTATTACGTGAATCAATTCTTTCAGAGCTACACAAAAGCCACCTTGGCATTGTTCGTATGAAGCAAGTAGCACGATCATATTTTTGGTGGCCAGGATTAGATTCAGAAATAGAAAACCTTACAAAGAAGTGTGTAATCTGTCTAAATAACAATAAAAATCCACCAAAATCACAACTTAAACCATGGCCTGTACCGCCATCCGTATGGTACCGACTACACGCCGATTTTTTAGGACCATATTATAATAAAATGTTTTAGTGATTGTGGACAGCTATTCAAAATGGCCTGAGGCTTTTGAAATGACTAATATTGGCGCAACGAGTACAATTGGAATATTCAAAAAGTTATTTTCCACCTTTGGTTTCCCAGTCCACTTAGTAACAGATAACGGCCCAACTTTCACTGGTACAGAATTTGAAATTTTTTGCCAACTAACAAATATAAAACATACATTTTCACCCCCCTACTATCCAGCAACAAATGGAGCAGCAGAGAGATTTGTTGAGACATTCAAAAACCATGTAACGAAAATAAGGAAAGTGGTAGCACACTGAGTTCGGCTGTCAACTTATTTTTGTTTGATTACAGAAATTTATCCCATAGTACTACTGGTGTAACACCAGCTAGGTTAATGCTGGGCAGAGAGCTTAGGAATCGATATACGTTGTTAAGGCGACCACCAATAACTGAAAAATCATATGAAATGCAAGAAAAATCTAAACATTATTATAAAGGAAACAGAAATACACTAACGTTAGAATTAGGGCAGAAAGTAATGGTTAGGGACTATAGAAAGGGGCATAAACCTTGGATTTTAGGAACTATAATTGATGAATCCTGTCCAGGAGTAACCTATTACATTGATGTGGGGGGTTTAAAATGGAAAAGACACTTAGATCAAATTCGTACTTGTGATCAATCGGTAGATGAGTAAATTAGGTTACTTTAAGATAATAGTTATGTAGTACAGGGTGGGCCAAAAGAAGTCATCCGATGTTGTTTGGCTCTCATTTTTTTTCTAAATGAAAAGCTTCGATTCTGTTTTTTGATTATGTTTATTTGAACCTTTAGAATTTTATTGGTCAAGTCGAAAAGATGATATCGGCCAAATGGGCGCCGTCACAATTGATTGCCATACGGGCTCGTTTTATGGCATTTTTCATCACTTCGGCGAGAACTTCGGGCGACAGATTCTCGCACTCGTGTCGAATGTTGTCCTTGAGGGCTTCCAGGGTCTCGGGCTTGTTCACGTAAACACGAGACTTCAAAAAACCCCACAAAAAAAAGTCTGGAACGGTTAAATCGGGTGATCTTGCGGGCCAGTGCAAATCGCCAAAACGAGAGATGAGGCGACCCGGGAACGCCGCCTTCAGAATATCGGTTGTGGCTCGCGCAGTGTGTGCCGTTGCTCCGTCCTGTTGGAACCACATGTCCTCCAGTCCTAATTCGTCCAATTGCGGCACAAAAAACTCAGTTAACATGGCCCTATAGCGCGCGCCGTCCACTGTTGTCGTTTGACCAACGGCATTCTCGAAAAAAAATGGCCCGATGACTCCTCCAGCGTGAACAGCGCACCATGCAGTCACTTTGAGCGGGTGTAATGGCTTCTCGTGCATCACTCGTGGATTTTCGGTGCCCCAGAAGCGATAGTTTTGCTTGTTCACGTACCCGCTGAGGTGGAAATGAGCCTCATCGCTCATTACGATTTTGGTCGAATAATCGTCCACTTCGTCCTCGAGATTGAGGATGGCTTGGGCGTAGGTTACACGCGTTTGGCGGTCGACAGGCAGCAGCTGATGCACGGACTGGACTTTGTACGGGAACATGCGCAGGTCTTTGACCAAAATTCGCCTTAGGGACGACCGGCTGATGGCTAATTGCGAGGCACGGCGTCTGGTCGATGATTCCGGCGACAGCTCGACATCCTCGGCAACAGCGGCGATATTCTCGGCAGAACGGGCGCTCCGGGGCCGGCCACTCTTGGCAACGTCTCGTGTGGTCCCATAGTCTTCAAGGTTGGTGGCCAAACGGCGCAGAGTTTGCGCAGTCGGTGTCGGACGACCGGGGAATCGGCGACGGAATTCGCGCTGCGCCAACACCACAGACGAATTGTTACACAAAAAAATAGACACGATTATTCCGCGTTCTTGGGGAGTGTATCGCTCCATAGCTTGTTCACTTGTATTCTACATCTGTCTAGTCCACAAATGTCAAAACAGATTTGACATTGGCCGCCATTTGCAAAAATAAGAGCATAGAGCAATAGGGTGATTTCTTTTGGCCCACCTGGTATAATGTCATTTTATGATTGTCTTAGTATTAGACCTTTTATTTTAAGAATGTCTTAGTTTAAGAGGCGGAGAGTGTGATATCGGAACGTGACTGTTTGTAATTGTCTATTGTTATTTCATTTGCTGTCTCGCTCTCTCGCAACCGATCAGCCATATTGTAAAGTGTGTGTTGAAAACTCTCTTTGAAATAAAATACTTTTCTAATTAATAAAGTGTTTAAATCAGTATACAACAACTTCTACTACATTTTCTTCCATTTTTTACTGGTTTTATAACGAAATGTAATTTTAAAACGCAAAATAGTCAACCACAGTTTCACAAGGAAATCACAGCCACGAGACCATCTGCGGCCATCTTGAACATCTAAAAATAGCGACCTATGATTGGCTAAAATGGACAATGGCGTGTTTGCACGTGATTGGTTTAGGACAGTGGCGTTTTTGCTTCTCACCTTAACTTTTAAACACCATTTACTATGGGACAGTAGGAACTTTGCGTCCAAATTGTTAAATGTACTAAATTAGTTTTAACGAGCTCTACTAGATGGCATTCATACTTTAGTTTTCGTTCAAGATGGATAGTGGCGGATTTGCTTTTAGACCCCTGTCATCTCATACTTTATCTGTCAAAATCTCACCGACAGTTTAGTTCAACTCGCTGACACGCTCGCAAGGGTGGCGCTAGTATAAATTCGAATGATCAATCGAGTTTTTAGAATGCCAATCAATAAACTCACAGCGGATTCACATTCGAAGTTTAGAATGAGATCTTACAGAATCACACTGCTGTTGTTTGGGTGGCCAGCATCGCCGGCTCCGACGCAGAATGTCCACTTCTCAAAATGTCCACTGGTCGCAAAATGTCTTTTTCTCAGAATGTCTCTTTCGCAGAATGTCCACTTCGCAAAATGTCCCTTTCGCATATTGTCCCCTTTTTATTTCTGACATCCTTTAATCATAATTCAATTCATTTTAGCAATTAGCTTTTACACATCATGTTTGACGTGTGTTTATTTGTATCGCTATGGGTGTAAGCAAAAAAAAAATATATATATATGTACAAATCACATTTATTTCTTTGCATAATCGCTTGATTTAAAGTAATTATTTTACCAACTTAATTTTTACTAACTCGCAATAAAAAAAATAAGAACCTACCTGCGAACCGTTAACTGAAAAATATTACTTTTTTTTATAAATTGTGGCAATGTCAAATTATTTCGTTCTAATTGAACCAATAATGCCTTATATTTTTTATCAAAATAAATGTCATGTTTTCTTCTATTGTGCTGCACATTTAAAAAAAAAAACTGTTCCTTATTACCCTATCCCAGTATTTACTTTCTTTTTTCAACTTAAAGACAAACATGTACAGACTTGGTTTTCTTGGTATACGTCCTGTATTAACGCGTCGGTGCCAGCCTTCCAAAGTATTCGTTGTTCGATGGCGTTGGAAAGCACAACTCAACAACGTGGTAGACATTTTGGGGTACCACTGTTTTTCGAAATACTTTCTAAAACGGTGCATTTCAGAACTATTCGGCGCCTGGTTTATAATATAATACCACGTAGCTGGTATTTTATCTGCTGGCACGAGCGGTATCATCGCAGCGATTCTTGCAACATTTCTACCTTCTTTTGATTTTAATAAGTTCATTTTTTTGCATTCTTCCAAATAGCGGCATTAAAATGTCTGTAACAACCACTAACTCTGGCATCGGGGAATACAGCTTCCACCGCGTTCATTTGTGCAATTTCATAATCACATTTGAAGTTTCTTATTTTAATGCCCAATTTGGTTTTTAACCGCCCAGGCGCCCGAGGGGTGAACACCGCGGCGCGGGGGCGAGACGAGGCGGACGACGGGTAGTCGGCCGGCGCCCGCGCCAGTGCGCTCCAAAACACGATCGAAGCATCTCGCTGCCACTCCGCGCGACCGCGCTAGACTCGCGTCTCTGCTTGCCCTGTTTCGATTCCGCCGCACTTTCTTAATATTGTACATAATTTAATTCTTAGTACAATACACCTTTTCTAAATCGTTCAGATCGCCTTATTTTCGACATCACCTCCAAAAGTGTGTTTAAAATTTCATCAATATGGGGTAATGGATAGTGGTCAACTTCTAAGTGAGGATTCAAGGTAACCTTGTAATCAACACACAGCCTGTGCCCAACTGATCCATCTGTTTTCAATACAGGAACCACCGGAGTACCCCACTGACTGTATGTCACGGGTGTTATTCTACCATTTTGTAGCAAACTATTAATTTCAAGTTTTACCGTTTCCTTTAATGCAAATGGTACACGTCGTGGTTGTCGGTTTTGCATCTTGTTTTAACTGTAATGTAATAACTTCACCTTTGAAGTTACCCCACCCTGGGCTGAATACTTCTGCGAACTTCTCTTTGATTAGATTTTCTGTTTCTGAAACAGTTTTATTTTCACATGACTAAGAATCTGAATGCTTAGTCATAGTATTCGTTTCCATAAATGTTGGAGGTCACATGTCAAATGTTTTTAACCAGTCACGACCTATTATTCGCGGAACATTATCATGGGCTACAAAAACATTCAAACATCTCACCATTTTGTTGTATTTTACAATTAGATTTTTCAATAAATCAACTGGTTTTGAGATGGTTTGGTCAAAATTTTTAAATCTTACATTGGTATCCTCAATTACTAACAGCCTGACCTTGTCTTTCAACGGAATTATTGTCACCTCAGAACCAGTGTCCAACAGAAAATCCAAATATACTCCTGCAACATTTATAGCTATACGTGGGACACTCAGAAAGTTTTGCGACACTAAAAAAAATTGTTCTACAGGTACATATATTTTTATTAAATCTTTTCAAAGTACTCTCCACCAGCCTCTATACAAAGATTCATGCGTCTGAACCAGTTTTCAAAACACTTTTTCCAGTCCGCCGCAGACACCTCGTTTACAGCCTGCTCGAACGCAGCCAGCGCATCTTCTGGCGACGAAAATTGTATCCCCTTGAGCTGATTTTTTATTTTTGGAAATAAAAAGAAGTCACACGGTGCTAGATCAGGGCTGTAAGGAGGGTGACCCAGGAGTTTGACTGGTGTACTGTCCAGGAAGTCCCTCGTTTTGAGCGCGGTGTGTGCAGGCGCATTGTCGTGGTGGAGCAGTAGTCCGCGGAGCCCTGTGTTTGGTCGCTTGTTGCTCACAACAGAAAAAACTTCTGGTAAACATTTGGTAGTATACCATTCGGCGTTGATGCCTTCATCCATAAACGCCATTTGAAGTCTATCGAACGATTGATCCGGTTTCAGGCGACACTTGAAATCGTAAAAAATCATAGCTCTAAAATGTTCCCGGCGCAGATCCATTTTTCAGTAAGACACGATACTTTGAATTGGCTCGCAAAAAATGTGGAGGGAAATTTTGAAAATGGAACACACATATTTTTACTTACAAGTAATCATATTTTCGAAAAAGATTGTAACTGGCCAGTCTCCCATATATAAAAACTATTTATCGCAATACTTTCTGAGTGGCCTGGTATAATGTGGAGGTACCTTACTTACATTAACAGAGTTCAACTCATACTCATTGAATAACTGCCCAACAGAAGCTTCGATGTCATCGTCTATATCCGGCTTGGTTTCATGCTCTCTTTCAATTGAAAATACTCTCCGTGGGTTTTTTGAGCAAACTTTGAAAAGGTGTCCTTGTTTCCCGCACTCCGAACAGAACTTCTTGATCAATCTGCATTCAGACTTAATGTGGCCATTGTTGCCACAGCAAAAACACTTACCCTCCTCTTTCACTTGTTGATTTTTCTTTAATTTGAATTTATTCTGCTTCATTTTTGTATTTTTTTCATTATAAAACATTTCGGATACCTCTGTTCCTTTCTTACTGGTAGTATGCACTAAGGCGGTTTCCACAGTCCGTGCCAGCATCACTGTTTGTTCCAAACTAAGGTCCGCATTACTTTTCAACAATTCAAACTTTATCAGCCTTGAATGCACTCCATCAATAAACTTCTCTCTAATCTGGTCATTCATATCTTTGAAGTTGCATACTCCTGCTAGTTTTTTTAAAGCCAATAAATATTCTTCAACACTTTCTGTTGGCAATTGATTCCGGCTGCGAAATGTGGCTCTATCTAAAACTGAAGACTGTTTCTTCGTATATTTTTTAGTAAGTGTTGTGCATAGATCTTTAAAAGTTAATTCAATTGGTTTCGAAGGCGCACACAAACAAGTCAAAGTATCGAACACTTCCGGTGTAATCTTGGTCAGCAACAACGGTACTTTTTTTGTTTCTGGCACCTCGTTTAATGTAATTATACATTGTAGTTGCTGTTCGAATGATTCCCAACTGTCACCACTAAATGGTTTCAGATCATAATTTGTCATCACTGCCTTTGTTTGTGAAGTACTGGTGGCCTTTATTTTTATTTGTTCTTTCGAGTATGTGCTTAGTAGTTTTCGTAGTTCATCTACTGTTTCGTTTTTGGTGTCAATTCCGTACTCTGCTAATTGTTCTTCCAATTGTTACTTATTTAATTTATAAATCCAGGTTGTCATTTATTTTCTTCGATTGACAATCTTCGTAAAGAGACGTGACATTAGTCAAAAGCGAAACAATATGGTGGACTCTGGGATCGTCCGCTCGCAAGACGCAACGCAAGGCAATTGGAGCCAACTTCACAGTGAAGCGTGCCGCTAGTTTTTGTTGAAAACTGTGTTATTTCACTATTACTTTGCGAAAACTTTCTATTTTCTTAAAAACGGGTTCTTTATTCCTCGTCGCCAAATTGTTGTATACTGATTTAAACACTTTAGAAATGTATTTTATTTCAGAGAGCGTTTTCTACACACACTTTACAATATGGCTGATCGGTTGCGAGAGAGCGAGACAGCAAATGAAATAACAATAGACAATTACAAACAGTTACGTTCCGATATCACAGAAGTGACTCCAGAACGCGCTCGCAAAAAGAAGCGCACCAGCGACGTGGAAATGAACTATATCAAAGGTTGAAAGGTAAGTTTTTTTTCCTTACAATGGCGTGTGTTTGTACAATCAGCACGTAAATTTATTAAATCTTAGTTTGGGATTACTAACTGAGCCCGTGACTGTTAGAGTGTCAAACGCAAAAAAAATCCTTTGTTGTTGTTTTTGTACTAAATAGATATGTACCTACCTAATTATTGTTTCTAGGAATCCGGTACTAAACGGTCAAAACGGAACTTTCATAATTTTTGCTCAGCCCGTCTGTCTGTCCGTGGATCTGTTAATCCATCGTATCGGTATTTATTGAATAGGTCTCATAAAATGGTTATCTCAGACTACTTATTTTTACAGGTACTCTGCTAAAATGCCACCAGGTTTGCCACGCTGTAATAATGATGCGGAAAATAAACAGTTTAAATGTTGCAAATTGACGATACTAGATATACAAAATTTCCCTGGAGAATTTTATAAGACAAGAAATAAAAAGGACCATCTTGGTCCTTTTTATTTTTATTGAAGCACTGCAGAGTGTCAAGGGTGAAAAGACGCCGGCCAAGAGTTGGTCAGCGCCAGCCAACACAAAATACAACAAAATTATTTGTTCGAAAGAGAAATTCAGTGAAATTAATACGAGTTTGCCAAAAAATTTTCATAAATATTTTAGGGATTACTGAGCACAGAATAAGAAAAGTATCTCGAACATTTGCCAGCACAGGATCCATAGTTCAAGAAAAAAGGGGTGGAGATCATACATCGGCCAAAAATATCCATAAATTGAGAGAAGTCAAAAGATTTATAGAGTCATTTCAGTGCTTAGAGTCACATTATTGCAGATCTACCGTTATGAGAAAATATTTGCCATCTACTCTAAACATTCGGAAAATGTGGAGAATGTATAACCAAAGCAATGAAGTCCAAGTACGTGAATGTTACTTTAGATCAATTTTCAACACGTGCTACAATCTAGGATTTGGAAGCCCTCGTACAGACACTTGTTCCAAGTGCAATGAGCTACTTGAACGTATAAAAAAATCAACAGATCCAACTGAAAAAGTAAATTTAATGACGGAGAAAAGGGTACATATGTTGAAGGCCAGAGCATTTTATCGACTGCTAAAAGAAAAAAGGGACGATTTAGTTGTGTTTTCTTTTGATTCGGCCAAATCTTCGGCTTCGGCCAAAAATTTGCCGAAGGTTTGGCCGAAGCCGAAGGTTTGCTAGTTGTCATAATTTGAAATTTACTGAACGATGCTAGAGCGAGACGGAGAGTGTGCAGAGCAGCAGAGTTTCGCCGCGCCGCCGCACCGGACCAAACGAATTGCAGTTAGTAAACTAAACGAGTCAAAACAAGTTTGAGAGCGCGTCTTAAAATTCTAATAAATGTTTTGTTTTTAAATATTTCATTTTTGTTATTACAAATTATTTTATTTATTACTGTGAGTAGTACCTGTGGTGATACGTTCATTATTGTGAGGCACTCTAAGAACCAAAAAACCGTAAGTATTGTCTGGTTTAAAATATTTTATGTTATCTAACGTTAGGTAGGAAACTAAATGGAACAATGTTGGTATGTTTTATGCAATTTTTAGATAAAAAGACATGTGAAGATTGTTTACTTTTAGTTAACTACCTAAACCGATAGGATATAGGCGCATCCGCGTTGCAGAGTCCTACTGCGAGTACGGGGCGGTCGGCTCGGCTCGGTAGGTACTTGTGCATTTATATAGAATATTTTCTTTCAGGTACACAATGACATCTTTAGAGCTGAATCCTATCTGGCAATATTTTATAAAGGCTACTGATAAAGCTTTATGTAAACAGTGCAATAAATCATTGTCTCTTGGTAGTGCTTTACCAAAAAAGCAGAGTACCACTAATATTAAAAATCATTTGATGAAAATGCATAAAATAGAGTGGGAGGCTTATTGTAATGCAATAAATGAAAAACAGAAGAGTAAGAGTTTAATGAAAAATAAAACAGAGGCAACTACATCTTCGCAATTATAAATGTAAAACCTCAGTCACTACATATTTGAAAACTTTAGACTACCAGGAAACAGAAAAACTGTTGACCCCTCTCAGATAGACAATCTCTTCTAGCTAACCATCCTCTCTGCTGCTTTTAAATACTATTGTACTCGAACCGCAGTCTTCCTACAATCTTGCTCGCACCAAATTTACTTTCAACCATCCTCACATCACAGTCACATAATCAACCTCCTACACATAGACACCTAATCACATTTCGATCATACACACTCTCTAGATACTCACACACGTTCTGATATTTCCACAATAACTTTGTATTTTTTTATTTTATGTTTTTAGTTTGTATTTTAAATTAGTTTCCTGCACTCTTCTTAATATGCATAAACTATTCCATTAAAGTTAGCAGGCAAATAGCTGCGGGAGGGCCCTGGTGACTTGTAATACAGGTTTCTATAGAGACCTACTTCAAGCACCAGTCTCTCACAAAGTTAATTCCTTGTTCGTGCTCCACTGTAACCCTAGCATTAAGTAACTTATGTAGAGAAAATAAATGATATTTATTATTATTATAATTTAATGTCAAGCAGACAGTGGCGTGCAGTGCTTCCCGACGGCGGGTAGGCCATGCCACCAAAAAAAACTCGCAACATCACGGCGTCGCTCTACTTAGGATGACCCTCAAAGTAGTCACATCTATTGATATATTCACTCACCCTTCCGGGCCCCCGCATCTGCCCCTAGTGTTTTTAGTTAGCGTATGAGAAACAACGCCATCTAGCTTAAATATAAGGAATTTCAATGGTATTCTGTCAATACAAGAACGAAGGATGTCGCTTCGTTACAAAAAATTCTAAAAAATAAAACAGAGTGCGCTGTAAACAAAAAAAAATAGTTTAGTTTTCGTTCCGTACCCAATTTT
Organism: Eugnorisma glareosa; assembly: GCA_947578425.1. NCBI lineage: Eukaryota > Metazoa > Arthropoda > Insecta > Lepidoptera > Noctuidae > Eugnorisma > Eugnorisma glareosa. The sequence continues at coordinate 7,811,690 of OX387967.1, read as the reverse complement.
GAGCGTCTGACCGGAATATTTGAAAAACAAACATTGAAAATAAGCCTGTAAAAACCAAAGTTATAAATACAAGAACTCACCACATTAATCAAGGTTCAAATCACGATTTTCTGACAATGCAAACAGAAGAAAGATTCATTTGAAATACCGAGTACGAGATGAATTTTGGGTTAATTCTCGTAATTCGGGTACCTACACATTTTCCTTTAGACACAACTTGAATCTTAACATCAAACAATCGTGAATACTTATTGTTTTTAACTTCTGACAAACACATTATCAGCGCAAACTTCACAACAGAACACCATTTTTAAGTAAATAAACATGAAGGGGCAGGAGGGCCTTCATCAGAACTCATCTTGTGTGATGTATGTGGGTAGGTAGGTAGGCAGGTGGGCGTGAGCAGAAAAATCACAAGTCCTTGTTACAATTACAGTTGTTTAATCAGCACAGGGTTTAATAATCGAAATACACAGTCAAATGATCGATGTACAGTCTAAGCAACACGACACCAACTTAATTATAACACCAGATTAAACTTTCACTCGGATGCAAAGCGATTCGTCACAAGCGTGGTGTGCGGGCGCCGTCTGGAACAACAGTGGCAAGATGGCCGCCCTCACAACCATCGACAATGACGCTTCGCTAGGCTGACTTTGACAGCTAAAAGTCAACCTGAGGTCTGACGTTGACGGATGCGCCGTCACGGCCGGACTGACACTCGACCGTCCTCGGGCGATTTTCTGAAACAATGAGATGCAATCGTACATAGTCCGTTCGGCATCCTGACGGACGACTTATTACAATTATCACAATGCGCTATGATACTTAAGATTTAAGGCGAGTGTCTCGCTACAATTAAGCCGGATGACACCGCCTCGTCACTAAACAGCATGTAGGTTAACTGTTCACAATTGGTACTATTAGACAAGTCAATCCTTTGGTGGATGTGACTCGGACGACAATATTCGTCTTACCATAATCTGCAAAACATCCAGAACAAGTCAGTCAACTTAAAGGACTCTGACTCGGACGACATATTTCGTCTCATAGAACAAAAGCACAGAGACAAGTCAATCTGATACTGACTCGGACGACATATTTCGTCTGACTATTTGGCAGGAAAGAGATTCTTACAGGTCGCTCCACTTACCTACGACTATGAATCATCTCGTTCTGTATGAATTTCAGTTTCGTGCAACACTTCCCAGGTCTCAGGATCTGAGCACGTACTGAGAGTGTCTGAGCCTGCTGTGAGCGTCCTCGAATCGGCGGAAACAGTGTTTGAGCATACGATCAAGGTGTCAGAGTTATCGTTGTCATGATTTGAATTAGTTATACTTTCTTCATCTTCCGACGCCGTCTCGGCCTCTTCACAATTTAAAAGACTAGTAGCTATTTCGATCAAACCGATATGTCCCTGGGGTACTACGCGCAAATTCTCGTGCGAGTATTTATAAGTTCTCTGAGGACCACCTAGAGTTTTAAGTTCGTAGCGATCGTTTTCAAGTACTTCTACTATAATATATGGACCTCGAAACTTCCTATCCAATTTTGTTTTATTCCGTTCACAATTTTTAATAAATACGAAGTCTCCTTTAGAGAAAGGTCTTATTGTGGCCCGACCACGATTAAACCGAAGGGTATCAGATTCAGCAGCTTTGCAAATGTTAGCTGATGCATCAGTTCTTATCGAATCTAAATCTAAGCGAACCTCATGATCTATATTATCGGCGTTCAACTTAGACATTCCTAGAGAATTAGAACGAATTCCAAACATTAGTTCTGATGGTGAGTATTTGCGTAAACGTATTTGGTAAAGGCATCGATTATTACCGAGCAATACTCCTTTCGGTCACTCTTCCCGCTCAGCTTCCCCGAAAAATCTATGTGAATCGTGTGCCACGGCACGGATACTTTTGGAATCGAATGAAGCTGAACAGGCTGAGCACCCGATGGACCTTTCGATGCCTTACAAATGATACACGAATCTATAAATTTTCGTACACATTTGGACATATCGGGAAACCAATACTTTTCATAAAGCTTGTCTAGAGTTTTGTCCCTGCCTAAATGTTGCAGTTCGTTGTGGACATGATTAATTAGTGTCCAAATAAGAGACCGTGGAACTACGGGTAGCCATGAAGCCGCTTTGTTGCGAGTAATCTTCCTGTAGAGTATGCCATCTCTAACGTCATATGTTTGACCTACTGTCTCTGGAAAGCTATTATTATTATGTTTTGCGATAAGATCCTGAATTTCTGCGTCACGTTTCTGTTCCACTGACAGCCAGCCCTGATGTAGTTCAACATAATTGACAGTTTCAGGCTTAGGCTTAGTGATAGGAACAGCAGAATTTGACAGTGGATTTCGGGAAAGGTAGTCAGCATGCTCCATTTTACTTCCTTCGCGGTATATAATATCGAAATCGTAAGCTTGTAAATAAGCCCACCATCGGTAAACGCGGGGTGTTAGGTCTTTCTTCGATTTCGACGCCTTGAGCGAATTGCAGTCGGTAACTACAACAAATCGCCTGCCATATAAATAATGGCGAAAATGCTCTAAAGCTCTGACGACCGCTAAAGTTTCTAACTCGTATGAATGATAACGAGATTCCGCGTCTGCTGTACGGCGGCTATAATAGTCTATAACGTGCGGAAGATTATTTTTCTTTTGCAGTAGGATTGCTCCATATCCTTCTGAGCTAGCATCGGTATGTAGTTCCACCGGAAGTTCTGGGTCGAATATACACACATCAAAAGTGTCTAGGGATCAAGCATTTTTATGTGGATTTCTTGAGATTGAGATGTGGCTTTGTAATAAATTTATGATTTTATAAATTTATATGGATCCTTTTTGGTGCATTTCATAATTTGAATCAGGAACTGTGAATCAAATTCGAGTAAAAGATGAAAATCAGCTGTCAATATTTTCCCTATAAAAACATACAACGCATTGAAGACATTATTAGTGCTACTGTTTCCCTACTACTGATTAAAACCAACGTTATTATGGAGCGGCGACGTCATTTAAGCAGGGAAGAAATGCTCAGAGCCGTGGGAATGATAGAAGCTGGTTCCCGGCAACGTACTGTGGCTTTAGCTCTGAATACAAGTCAGAGTGTTATCAGTCGACTTTGGACACGTTACCGAAGCACTGGTACCGTGGCTGAGCGCCATGGAGGACGGTATCGCTGCACCACACGGAGACAAGACCGATACATTCAAATCTTAACTCGAAGAGCTCCAACAATAACCGCCATGATGTTAGCCGTGAGGCTTCATCACTCTTCAGGGAACTTAATTAGCGACCAAACAGTCAGAAACCGCTTGCATGAAGTGAACCTTCATTCCCGAAGACCGCTACGGGTACCACCTATAGCAATGCACAATCGTAGGATACGATATCAATGGGCTCTTGAACACAGAAATTGGGGAGAAGAACAATGGCGTTTCGTGTGCTTTTCTGATGAGTCTCGTTTTGGTATGAGACCGGATACAAGACGTATACGACACTGGAGAACCCCTGGACGCCAACAGCGATTAAAATCCTGCCAGGAAGTCCATCCTTATAGTGGTGGAACCATCATGGTATGGGCGGGTATTTGGATCGGCGGAAGAACTGAGTTGATTTGGATCAGAGGCAACCTCAACGCTCAAATTTATGCTGAGACGATTGTATCAGACGTCATCGTTCCTCTACAAGTGCAAATCGGTCCCTTATTTCAGTTAATGCATGATAATGCACGACCGCACACCGCAAGAGTTGTAAGACAGACTCTCGCCGCAGCTAACATCAATGTCCTGCCCTGGCCTGCTCAGTCGCCAGACTTGAATCCGATTGAGCATGCATGGGATATGCTACAGAGAAGAGCTCTGCCGAATATGGAGGGTATCCAGTCGCAAGAAGACCTTTTTTTGTTGTTGCAACGAACATGGGCGGCCATTCCACAGCGTGATTTGGATGAACTCATTTTGAGTATGCCAAACCGATGTTCTTGTGTTGTTAGTGTTCGCGGTAGAAACACGGATTATTAATTGTTTAAGTTACCCAATAAAATTTTAAAGAAAACTGTTATTTCAGTCTTTTTTTCGAACTTTTGTGTTAGTGGTTCAAATGTCAAAAATCCCTTTATTAGGAAAATGGCAAATTTCTTTATTAATGCAAAGGTGACTTGGTTTATCGTTACTGTGACAAACGAAAACACTTTATTTGATGAATCCTTAAAGAAAATTTTAATTAATATCAATCAGGAGAAAAGTTATTGCAAAAATATATGTTGATCCCTAGACACTTTTGATGTGTGTAGTTAGCACCGGTTCGGACGTGAGAATGCCTATAATTTTGCGCCGTATCTTTTCATGTTCGTTAGTCCAAGTAATTCGACCTTTAAGTTTTGTAAGAGGGTTATAGGGGACCAACTATTCGTGTGAACTCAGGAATAAATTTCCGAAAGTAGGAGACTAGACCGAGAAATTGGCGAACATTAGTAGCCGATTTAGGTTCTGGGGCATCTGCCAATGCCTGAATCTTCCGTGAATTGGGCCTAATCTCACCGGATTGTACAGAATATCCTAGTTAGTCAATTCGTTGTTTCATAAATTTGCATTTCTTTGTATTGAATGTAAACCCGGCTTCTGTTAACGCACCTAAAACAAAGTCAAGGCGCTTCAATCCTTCGGAGATATTAAAAGAATGACATAACACGTCATCCATATAGATAAGTGGTTTATCTTGTAAATGACTAAGAGCCTTTGTGATGCATCTTTGAAAGACTGAAGGAGCATTTCGCAAACCAAACGGCATGGCGAGATACTCGTATTGCCCTTCGTTTGTCACGAAAGCTGTCTTCTCCACTGACTCAGGGTGGATAGGGATCTGGTGAAAGCCAGAAGCCATATCCAATGAAGAGAAGAAATTAGCACCCGAAAGCTGGTCGATTTGATCCTCGATTCGAGGTAAGGGATAATGTTCAGGTATGGTATTCGAATTTAACTCCCTAAAATCTACACAAAGTCTATCGGAATTATCCTTCTTTTTCACAAGAACGATAGGACTAGCAAATGGGGACGTACTCTCTCGAATCACCCCTGCGTCTAATAGTTTTTGAACCTGTTCCCTAATTATTTGTTTCTCTATAGGTGCTCTTTTATGGGGACATCGCTGCACAACTTTATTTGGATCTACTAATTTAATTTCACATACTCCCGTCTTCACACGCTTGGTAGGTATACTCTCGATAAAGTTATTCGCATATTTGCTCAATATGGAAATCAACATGGCTTTATCCCGTTCCTGCAAATCCGTGTCAATTTTTGAAAAATCTGGGAGATCTGATGTCGCGACACAAAGATTAGATTGTTGTTTAGAGTATATAACAAGATTATCATTATCAATTTCTACGCTTAACCCCTGATCAAAGATATCTCTACCAATAATTATAGGCTCAGATATATTACTGTCGGAAACCACGTGAAAGAGTAAACTAACTAAGTGATCACCAATTTTAACATCGGCCTGAATTTGAGTCGTAAATTATATGTAAAAAATAGATATTGAAAAAGCGTTAAACTTTGCTCAATTATTTTATAGAAATATTTTGTGTTCGTCTGATAATTAAAAAAATGTGACTGATTATTTGTTTATTTTTGTTAAAATTACTTTAAGTAAATAAATATTTACTTAACATTGTATATTTGAAACTTTTATTTTAGACAATATTTTATTACCTACTTGTATATGTTGGTCACTCGGCTCGTTATTGGGCTAAATCTCTAAAGCTCTCACAATATGTATCTAGTATATTCTGAGATCAAAGTAACTATCGTATTTCTCAAGGTCAATGACACCTTCGGCTTCGGCTTCGGCCGAAGGTTTTGGTGAATACCGATTAATCGGCTTCGGCTTCGGCTTCGGCCAGAATTGCACCTTCGGTCGGACACTAATAATAAGGAGTATTCGCTTTAGGTTGTTTTTCTGCTAGCTATGTTTTCATGTTTATGGACTTTAAATTATATTATTGGTACTTGGTATAATTATTAGGCATGTAATAACCATATTGATCCCTATTTTGTTTTGACTAGATCTAGATTACTTAATTTTTTTATTGATTTATTGTTTCACAGATATTATGCACCTTGTCATTCTTGGCTAATGGAACTACCATCAGAAAATAATAAAAGAAAATATAAGGACATATTTATTGCAACCATCAGCATCTCGTTGCATAAATGAAATAGTGGAAGCTCATAATAATCCGGCAATAGTTAAAAAATATATAAGGTTCCCGCAAAATATACAATTAAAACAAGTGTTAAAAGAAAGGTTGGTAGGTAAATTATAATGAAAGTGACTCTTCTTTGATTTTCACTTTTTTGTGAGGATTAATAATGATAGTGGTTACTTTAAATTGCAGGTTCTACAAAAAGTTTGGCTTTCCAGCAGCTCTTGGATGTGTCGATGGCACTCTGGTGGCATTGAAAAAATCAGTAGAGAATGAAGAACGTTTCTACTGCTGCAAAAGTTACCATGCAAGAAATGTGCAATTGGTAAAATGGAATCAAACTAAATCGAAACTAATCACCAATGGGCAAAATAAATTCAATAAAACAGCTCTAGTATCCGTTTAAATGTGTTTTATTTATTATATATTATATTAACTTAAATTTCTACACCCTATCTCTATTCTTAGCGTCTGCCAATGCTTGCAGCCCTTTCCCCACTGCAGCCACAGCTTCAGCTAAAATCCTGTCTCTCCCTGCACTCCTTTCATCCATGGCCCTTTCTCTTTCCGCACTCCTCTATAGTCGTATCTCCAGCTGCTGTTCTTCCACCCTCAAGAATCTCAGTAGTGGTGGAGAATTCCGTTCGCCGTTGAGATGGTAGAGGAGCAGCAACTGAAGACGTGTGACGTGATGCTGAAAAAAGAACACCGATTACTAAGATGCGTAAATGGAAAATCTTAAATAGCAACTGTTCGTCATTTGTTTGATGAAAATGATGTTTTAATAGTTATTTTTATTTTGTACTTACACACGGAACCATCACCTCGACTTGCACGAGCCATATTTGTCCTGGGGTGGCGAGAAGGGGAAGCGATTGGCGTTGCATGACGTGAAGCTAAAATGATAAATAATTACATGAAGGTTCTTTCATCTTGCTTTTCTCCTAAATCAAATAGGTATAAAATAAAAGTACAAATCAACTCAGATATATGTTATGTACTGAGTTCATCATTGAGCATGAGAAAAACCACAGAAACCACACCACCACAGAAAACCACAGAAACCACACCACCACATATATTGGGTCCCCACCTATGAAATTGGCGTTTTTTCTCACAAATAGAGAACCTCGTCACTTCTAATTTCTGTGAATTGCTTGATATTATATCGAATAATGACCATCATAGACAACTACCAATAGTAAAAAAACCTTATTACTTATAGTTTTCAAAACAAAAAAAGTAAACCTTTAAAATGACTCCTCTATTTGTTAGAAAAAAATACCACTATTTGTTTTAAGTTAGCCAAAACTTATTTTTGTCACTTAATCTAAGTCGCATACATTATCTTAGTTTTTAAACATTACTGAATAAAATTTTTAAAACATTAGTGTTCATAGTTGTTAAATAAATTAAGAAAATATTAGTATGAAAAATGCAACTTCTTTAAAATCCTCTTTACAAAACACTGATTTCATATGTGGGAACCTAATAGTCGTGAAAGTTGTTTAACATTATTGGTCACTTACATGACGAAGCAGCAGTTCGACGACAAATCACTGGAGAGGCTACTTGGGTGGCACCGCAGCGTGAAGGTGTGGGTGTGTGTGAAAGTATTATTGATGGAGGGGACAGGCTAGGATGATATGTATTAGAATCTGGAGGAGGAGACTGTTCTATCTGGATATTCTGAAACAGAAACAATCCTAAAAAGGAAACCCACTTACCCATATTATAATTAAATATTGACAATTCCAAGGAAAGTTGCTAAAGTGCCGCAGTAAATATTAAAGCACTTAAAATTTCAAAAAGAAATTGAAAAAAAGTCTTGTGTAATGTTATTAAATAGTAATCAACAAAATAAGAAACTAATGTAGTTCAGTTGCTACCAAAACTATAGCTAGGGTCAGAGTGTAGCGGATCTGTTCTCAAAATATGATTTGAGTTGTCACAGTTACAGTTTACACTTACCGTGATAACACAAATCTGTCTACCCACATAAATACCTGCAAAATGTTTTGGCTTGTTCCAACAGTTGAGCTGGATGAGGAAGCAAACAGTCTTCTTCTTGAAATTACAGGATCTTGTAGTCTGTAACTTTGAGTATCCTCAGTTGGTTCAGAACCCTGAAAAGTAAATTGGGTATATCGCTAAGAACTACATTTAGATCTAATAGAATAGAATCTAGATACATATCAGATTTATAATAGTGGGTATGTACCTACCTAGTAATTAGTAATATAATATTAACTTACATAAATCACAATAGCTGGTGGTTCCTCTGTAGGTGACAGACTCTGTTGTACATGAACCTATTACAAGTAAATTTGCTTTGAGGAATGTTATGTGGTTCTAACTAGCATGTACTTAGTAAAAAAAGCGATGTTTACCTTGGTCCACTTTTTGTAATTTTTTATTGTGCTACACTATTTAGGCGCACAGCTAGTTCCTCCCACTGGCGTCGACTTCGCTCTCTGGCATTTTGAGTTCTCAAGAAACCCTTCGCCATGCCAGAGTTTCTTTCCATAAACTCTAACAGAATTTCAACCTGAGCCGACGATGGACGAGAGGAACGTGTCTCATTTATACTGGAATATTATTGTTGGATTAGAAAACAAAATAAATACTATTTTAATTAATATCATTTTTAAACTTCACAACCACAAATATAAACTTACTTCATGCATAATTCAAATTATTTTCGGCACTGAACCATCAAAACAAGAAAACAAACAACGCGCACTATCAAAATATTGTCTGTCTGACACTCTGACACTGACATATTGTTTTTTTTTTTTCGTAAGAGAAGCATAAATATCCATGGCACGAATTTAGAGTTTTCTGTTTTTTTTTACATAATAGCTGCCTCAAATTCCATAAAATAAGAAATTTTAATTTAAATACCATATTATCTAAAATTCTGTGCCGAAAACTAAACAACTGTGTCAAAAAACGTGAATCGATAAAACTAGATTAACATTTTGTTGAGTGTGCTAATCACTAGTACAATATTGGTCGCTTGAGAGCTCACTTCAACTCGCAAGTGACTATGTGATGCTTACAGAATGCAAAATCAAGGTCATTTCGAACCTTATGCGAAGTGAGAGTGAATAGCGATGTGAGATGCGAGTTGTTGTTTGAATTTTACAGAATCGACCTACAGGTACCCTAACACTTTACCAAGCAGCGGGTCCCGCTGAGTCTCTTTAGCAACATCATTAAAATCTAAAGTTAATGATTCTTCGACATAATGTAAACCAGGGATCCCCAAACTATTTTGGACAAGTGACCCCTTTTCCAAAATGAACTGTTACCTCAGACCCCCATGGCCAAATTACCTACTTTTAAGATCAACCCCCTTATTCATAATGGTCCGCTAACTTAAAACAGCTGCTACAGTGTGTTATTTTTCATTCTGACTTAGGTCAATAGAAGAAGACAGAGTGAGAATTAGCAATGCTTTAAGTTAGCAGACTATTATGAATAAGGGGGCCTATCTTTAGTTTTTTCCTATTGACACAAAATACCTAGGTACTAAGGTACCAATTGGAAAACATTGCACTTGGTTAAGTGAGTAAAATTGACTTCATTTTCGTATCAAAATTTAACAAAATAAAAAGACATACAATTCAGTAAATATCAAGTTTAATTTATAACGATTATTACAAATTAGGTACTTAAAGAATTTTAAGTAGGTAGGAAATTATATTTAAAAAAGTATTCATTCGCAAAGAGAAAATAAAACATTCAGTGTGATGGATGAACCTGGTGACTATCTACCAATCTAGCTACATCCGGTTCAATATTGGTGAGTTGCAGCCTTAAATCTCCACGTTCGTTGATTTTCAAACGGTTTCTTTGTTTCGTCAAAATGTTTGTTACCACACTGAAGCTTTTTTCAACTAGGTATGATGATGGAAAAGCGATAAGGTATTTTTCAGCAATGTTCCACAATGTAGGATACTGTGTTTCAATGTTGCGTTGCAACCAGAACTTCTGATAGCCTTGGTTGAACTTCTGCTTAAGCTCTTCGTCTGTGCTGATGGTAATCAACTCTTCTTGCATTATCACATTGGCTTCTTCTATGGCTGTGGTATTGTACGGATTTATTATCCATTGAGGAATTTGTAAATTTAAAAGATCCTCAAACCTCTCCGTAAAATCCTTGTGTAATGCGTCTAAGTGAGTGACATATAATAAAATGTCATCATCTTGAAGCGTTTCTGGTAATTTTGACAAATGCAGAAACTGCGAATATTCTTTTCTGCCTAAATTTTGTTTATAAAGGATTAGTTTACCCACGAAGGCCGATATTATTGATTTTGTTTTAATCAAGTTAAGATCGTCACCCTGCAGCTGCAAATTAACTTTGTTGAACATTCCAAAGATATCAGTCAAGTAATAAATATCTGTTTTACAATTGTTCAGATTTTCTTTCAAATTCGGATCTTTTTCTTGTAAAAACTCCAACACAGATTCAAAAACGGCTGAAAATCTTTCTAAGCAAGAGCCTCTTGATAGCCAGCGAACTTCAGTGTGAAGAAGTAATCGAGTAAAGACTTCGTCGTTTTCCTCACATAGCTGAGCAAATAACCGAGAGTTCAAAGAATTGCTTCGAATCTTGTTGATAGCATTTATTACATATTGTAAAGACTTATGCAATCTAGGACTCAGCTTTTTTGCTACTAAATGCTGCCTGTGAATCACGCAGTGAATGACCAGTACATCAGGCAGTTGTCGCTTTAAGTGAGCTATAAAACCACGATGACGACCAACCATAGACGGTGCACCATCAGTCGCAACAGAAACAATGTTCTTCCATGGAATAGCTTTGTCAGTAAAAAAATGTTCCACGGCCTGAAAAATTGATTCTCCTCTGGTATCAGTCTCTAAATATGTAGCAAAAAGCAGTTCTTGGCACATATTTTCATCTTGGATATATCGAACATATCCTAACAACAGAGCTTCATTGCCGGGTAATGTAGACTCGTCCAACTGGAGAGAGAATCTGTTGGTCTGTAAGAACTTGCATAAAATGTTTTCCACATCGCGTCCCATCTCGTCTATGCGTCTCTGAACGGTGTTATTGCTCAAAGGTATTCTCTTTAAAATATCATGTGCGGGTTTGTGCAATACATTGTTAAGGACCTCCGCAATGGCTGGTAAGATAAGCTGCTCTCCAATTGTGTGGGGTTTCCCCGACTTCGCTATTAGTAAAGATATATTATAGGACGCTCGTAAACCATCATCGTCTTTAATAGATGATGACGCAAACATCGATCTTATGGATGGCCTTTTGTCTAGTTTTTCTTTAAGTGCTTGAAAAAATGTCAAGGGCTTACTTTTTTTGTCAGCATGTACTCTCGATAAGTGGTCATCCATTTTTGAAGGCTTCATGGCATCGTTACTGAATACTTTTTCACATATGAGACACATCGGCAAGTGTTGATTTGATGGAGATGCAATAAATCCGAACTTCAAGTAGTCCAAACTGTATTGTCTGCATTTTTTTTTCGTGTCCGCCATCATAAAACTCTCAGTAATCCTGCAAATAAAAAAATAAGAAACTAAGTACCTAAATTAAAAACAATACCTAATAAACTGTTAAATTTACTGGTAAATTTTTACAATTGAAACAACTGAGGCAACTGCAAACTGTTGCAAACAATCTACAGATAGCTCAACTGATCACTATCACACAGTGTGCAGTGGGGCAATGCTGATGCGCTGTGCCGGATAAAAACTGTTTGGTACTTACCCTGTTAATTTTTCATAAACTGCAGATATTGTGTGGTTACGCTATTAACTCGCGTAGGGAGCTCAGCATTTTGTAAATTCTTTTTCAGTCACTTTACTTCACTTAATTTAGCTATGTAATAACTTTGTAATCTCTTGAAATAAATGAGTACTTATATGAGTTATTATCGTTCAAGCTCCAACGAATTTCAAAACGCAAATGAACTTTCAACCTAAGTGCAACCTCGTTAAATAGTAAAATATCAGGAACATGTTTGGACTTGCAACTTGATCATGAATTCGTTCGTGTTAAATCGCGCAAGCGTCAAATAGAGAGCAAGTCAAAACGCGCCTGAAAGACGTACGCTCGAACTCATTATCTTGCACAAACTTGTCCACACTGACTTGCCGAGTTTTTCATCTTGTACGAACTTGAGGCTTTATATTACTACAACAATGCTATTTCCTACATAAATATTAATTATTCTTAGTACACGTAACACAACATAAACAATACAGTACCTACCTACCTATCTTGAAAGTTTTAAATAAGAACTTGTGTTAATTTAATAGGGGTCGATTTTTAGACCTCGTCGACCCCCATAATCAGTTTTCGTTTATGTCGACCCCTAGGAAACCGATATCGACCCCAAGGGGTCGATATCGACCACTTTGGGAATCCCTGATGTAAACAATCTATGTGAGTAGTGGGTTGCCGCTCGTGTGCCAACGGCAAGCGTGATAAACTGTCAGCCGGACCATTATTCTATTATACTGACTTCACAAATTCTATAGAGAAATCGTAATCCGCCAGTCGTGCGGCCCAGCGCTGCAGGCGACTGGCTGCCGTCTGCGGAATACCCTTCTTTTCATGGAAAATATATGTCAGTGGCTTGTGATCGGAACGCAAAGTGAACCGCCTACCAAAGAGATATTGATGGTGTTTTGTAATGCCGAAATAAATGGCTAAAGCCTCTTTGTCTAGCTGACTATAGTTGCGCTCCGCACCGTTTAGCGTGCGCGAGGCGCAACTGACTGGCTCGCTCGCTACCATCCTCATACCGATGTGCTAGGACCGCCCCCACACCGTACGCGCTGCTGTCCACCGGCAACACGAGCGGCCGCCCCTCATAATGAGCCAACACCTTATCGATTAACAATATCTTCTTTGCTTTCTCCATTGCTTGTGCACAACGCGAATCCCAATTCCACTTCACACCTTTACCTAAAAGATAGTGCAACGGGTGAAGCAATGAACTTAAGTTTGGGATAAATTTCCCGTAGTAATTTATTAGACCGAGAAAGCTTTTTAATTGTGTCACATCAGTAGGTGTGGGTATGTTGGCAATCGCGTCGAGCTTAGCGGGGTCGGGATGCAACCCGCTCCTATCGATAATAATCCCTAAATAAGTTACACTTTTTTGTAAAAAAGTACATTTTTCCAATTTGACAGTGAAGCCCATCTGACGTAATCGTTCGAGGACAGCCGTAGACTGCGCACGTGTGAGTATCTATCTTTGCCCGTTATGCAGATGTCGTCGAGAAATACTACCGTGCCCGGAATGCCGCGTAGTGTCTCCTCCATCATTTTCTGAAATTGCTCTGGTACACAAGATAAACCATACGGCCGTTCTCCTGTAAGCAAACGTCCCTACATGTGTTGTAATCGCCGTAAATTTTTGTGATTCCGGATCTAAAAGCACCTGTTCGTAAGCACAAATTCGCAAATAAGTCTTCTATACGGGGAAGTGGATAAAAATCACGTTTCAACTTGGGATTAATGGTGATTTTATAGTCACCACAAATCCTGAGTTCCCCATTACTTTTGACTACAGGCACTATAGGGGTCCCAAAATCTGAGTGCTCGACTCGGTATATGGAGCCGTCCTGCTGGAGACGCTCCAGCTCGCGCTCAACCCGCGCCCGCAGCGCTAGCGGCACGGGCGGCGCGCGCACCTATACACCGCTGCTGTCTACGAGCTGTAACCGTAACTATTTCTTGCAAGTGCCTAGCTGCTTTGTAAACACTTCAGGGAATTCTTTAACCAATTGACTGATTAATTTATCCTCTTCAATTAATTTATTAATGTTTATTTGTGTTACATTTAAAGCAGCAAGCCAATCTCGACCTAGTAACGGCCTACTGCCGCCTGTTATTACATACAATCGAACAATAGTAGCCATAACATTATTAAATTTAATATTAACTAAAATATATCCGAGTGGTTCGATCTTCGAACCTGAATGCTGCGAAAAATCAAATTATCGGTTTGCAAGGATCTATCACTGAATAACAACTCATAACAACTATCATTGATTGCAGAAATACGGCTGCCGGTATCAATCTCGCACTCTAACATTTCAGAATCCAATTTATAAAATAAGGTTGGTTACCTTGATAACATTATTCTATTAAATGGGCATTTCTAAGTGTGTAATAAATAAATAACATAAAATAAATATTTCTGTCCCAGAGTCTAACATAATTATATCACTATTAATAGAACACAAAAATACCTGCCAAATAAATAAGAACTTATCCGAAAACGAAACACAGTTGATTGACATGACGCACTTCGGGCGGCCGATGCCGCATCGACCTATGCATTTTTAAGTTGCAATACCACCATGTCATTTAGTGATAGTGAGACTACTGCCTAGTTAATAGGTATTATTTTATTGAGCTAATAAAACAAAAAAAAAAAAAAAACTTCGGAGAAAGTGTACAGTGCCTGTAGACTAATAATACTGCGAGCATTGAGTTCAAAAACAAAAATTAGTTTTTACACTGGAATTTGGAATTACAATGGAAGTCGGAGCAAAAGGATGATTGTACAAATGTAAGGGTGCATATGTATGTGTGATTCTACACACACATGGATTCTGGCGACCGCAGACAACGGATTTACCCCCGCCGCGCATCTACCCACATTATTTTCCGGTGAGTTTCTACGAAGTAAATTCGAAATACAAATTAAAAAAATCACATATACTTATTTAAAATTTGTTGATTACTATGGTGATTAATGATTCAAAATAAAATAAAAAAATGTAAAATAGTAAATAATAGCTAGATAATAATTAGATTATTAAATTAGATAAACGATTTGTCATAATTATGTATCATTAAATTCAATTTGTGAATGAATTATAAACGTCTTAAGCCTTAACTTAAAAGTATTTATATTGTTTAGGTCCCTAATTGGTGGAGGAATATTATTCCAAGTTCCAACATTTGGAGGCTGCATACCGGAAGCTTCCTCGAAAGGCTGCAGTTCTGTGATGTGGTGTAGCCAGCTGCTGAGCACAACGCCTGGCCACGTAAGCTTTGAGTACAGGTACGAAGGACATTTATACTTGCTAACTCCAAAAAGAAGACATGCTAAGTGCAGCTTACGACGGGACTTCATTTTTAAAATGTTGTGCTTGTTTAAAATGGTGTCAAATGGCTCCTTGGTGGTACGTCAAAGCAAAAACGTGCACAGGCATTTTGAACCCGCTGAATAAGTCTTTCGGTGCGTGCTAGTAGTCGTGGACTTACGACGGTATCAACATAATTTAGTTTGGATAAAACTAGGCTTTCAACGAGCTGTACACGCAGGTCCTCGTGTAATATGGGGGCATTTTATACAGGACTTTTAGGCGGTAAAAACAATTTCTCACGCAGCTTGCGATGTGAGCCTCGAAATTTAGGCCTTGGTCCATAATCAAATCCAGATTTCTCGCTTCATACACACGATCAATGCGTTGGCCCATCACAAACACGTTTGCAAGGTTACTATTTATTTTGCTTAGTTGCCCTTTAGATCCGAAAAACATAAATTTATTTTTGGCCTGGTTAAGTAGAAGAGAGTTCTGTCTTGACCAGATAATCCTTGCCAGATCTACGTTCAGACTACTATTAAATTTATGTATTGTACGATTTGTTTTATATGTGCAATTGTGCATCAGCTTTTAACACCTCTAAAGTGATGTGTTCCACTTGGGCAAAGTAGTCAAACAATACTCGAGAGGGATAGCACAACCATTTTTGCCACAATATTCTTTTTTTGTTATATACATGTGAAAATCTTGAATATTTTCACTAATGCAATTATTTTTACATGTCTTACATTTTTTTTAAACAATTTTTTGGCTTTGGTGGCCATCCATCCACTGCAATATGCTATAGCAGCGCATTTTTCTACATGGACTCGTGAACGACTTTGTAACATTGTATTTGTATTAATAATTTCAATATGTAAATGATAATCATTTATCTGCCTTATCTCATTACCATCATTGTCGTTGCTGGGTGATTCATTTTCTATAAATGATTTAAGTGATTGCAGACAAATACTGTCATCCTTTTCACAATTTCCCTGAAGGGAGTGTGCAGATGTGATATTGTTTATTAATAAAGTTTTGAATGCATTTTCAAATGCTGTAGAGCTGGGCATTATATTACTATAGCCATGAGCTCTTATGGCTCCAAAAAAGTTTTCAAAAGGGTCTTGGTTAATATTTCTTAAAAGAATGGAGTTTACTCCTTGCGACCATAAATAATTAACAATAGATTTAAAAGCTCCAATTGTTTTCACCCAGCTGATAAGAGACGGTACTGTCGTTTCTTTATCATTTTTATCTTTAATTACATATTTTATCGATTTTAAAATGGGCAAAGTAGAGTTCCAAAATCTTAAATGAGGCGAGTTTGGTGTTACTGCCGATCTATATATTTTCCTTAATAATGTCCATAAATAACAAAAACAAGCTCGGTAATAACTAAACGCTCGCTTCCCTCGTCCCTTGCCCCGCGCTCCTCCGCCGCCGGGTAGCGAATGTAGCGATTCGCGAAACTCAATCCAAAAAAACGTGTTCGGTCTTGTTTGGTCTTTTTCGTTTTATGCTGCCATCGCGCGCGCTGTTGTAGTTGACTTTGTTGTAATATTGTTCTTTAGCTTAATAAAAATTATATTCGTCGTAGCGCATGGTACTATACGTAAAACTATTAAGTGATTTAAGAAGACGAGGGCGAGAACTACCTGGCATGGAGAAGGCGGTGGATCCCATGGCCGATTACCTAAAGTCATGGGGTCTCGAAATGTATGTCCAGAAGTTTGCAGGTATGTGCAATATTTTTATCCAATTTATGTATAATTAACAATGATTTCGTAAGTGTCTACCTAAATACTTCAAGCCGGTTATATTCTGTTCTGGCCAACTTTGATTTTGCGCCTTTCAATTCAAGAGTATAGACCAACGCTGTCTGTCAATCAGTCAGTTTTGAGTGTCCTTATTTACATGTAGATTTTTGATGTAAATACTTAATTATATTCATGCCAGTTGTCATTAAAAACTAAAATGATGGAATAAAAAATTATCATGGGTATTATATTTTCTGTATCTACCGTTACATAGGTCAAGATAGTTTATTTATGTAGTTACTACATTTTATCAGATTTTGAGGTGTTAACTGTCAGTCTTGAGATATTTAAAAGATGGTCGAAGCTAATTAAATACTTATTACCTAGGCACTTACTATCTACTACTACTCATAATAAGAGTGATAGGCAAAATATTCGTAAATTTTTGTCATGTTCCATGTGTCTAAGTTTGCGACAAGACTTGTTAATAATTTCTCACCCTTCTTACACCAGAACATGCAATTGACGGCGAAACACTTCAAATGCTATCGGAGGAAGATATAAAGGAGCTTATACCAGTAATAGGACACAGGGCCAAATTAATAGCACAGTTAAAATTATTAAAGGATATTATGTTAGATGCGCACTCAGTAAGTGCCCATTATACCTAATTAATTAATTTAATTATCCTTCCTATTGTGTTACTTTTAAGTAACTTCATGATCCCTACCAGCCTACACACATTATATAGGTACCTATCAATGTACATACAAAATAATCTTTCTTTTACAAATGGAATATAACAATACGGCTTAATCTTAAGTTTTTTTTTTTTGTTTCTCAATTGAATTTTTTCTGCAGGAAACTCATACTAGGGACAGCATGGCATCTACATCCCACACATTTAATATTGAAGAACTGCCAATTCTAACCGATTTAACCCTATTTTCCTTACCTGAATCCACCTTGAAAATTGAAGAAACTACTAATACATGTGAGAGTTATTTTTTGATGTTGTGTATTTGGGGGGAGGGGGGGGCGAGGTAGCGGGACAGTTTTGAGGAGCAATTCAGATCTATTTAAACCAGATTAATTACGTATGCCTAATATATTTGTAGTACATATTTAAGTATATCTACCACATTATTTAAAACAAGGTTCCAGATTTGGATTCCTAGGCTTAGGATGACCTAGGTATACATTTTTCTTGACTGTGAATCAATTATGTTTTCAGGAACTTTACGGAATTCTGAGTACATGTAACGAAGGGAAGGGCCTTCTTCTACGCTTTCAAGAAAGTGGGTTATAGAATAATGCTGCGAGAAGGAAACTTTGCAGTATAATAATATCGAATGAGTTAAAAGATAACCCAGAAAAACGAGTCACTAGCTCAAGATTTTACCAACTCGCCTTTGAAATAAACCAAGTCTTTAAAAAAGAAAGCTCAGCAGTATATTTCACACCATTTACGTCGTTCAACCCACTTCAGAAGATTTCTGCAAAAGGGAAACTACTAGATTGTTACCGACAAACAAGATGTGATTACATAAAATCTGGTGTCATATCCGGAAAAACATCTCTAAAAATTCAACGTAGCTCCTCAGCACTCTCATCACATTCTAGCAAACCAGGATCACCACTTCCCAGTAGTAATAGACAAGAAGCAATCGAGCTATTGCAAGATAATAGTGATGATGATATTCAAGAAAAAATGTTATGGTTAAAATACTGCTTAGATTTTTGGACTACAGTGGAGTTGTATTGGCAAATAACAACTAAAGACAGGCTAAATCTTCTGGCATCAAATGCTATTTCTATTGATAAGTATTTTGAAGAATTTAAGGCACTGAACCAGCCAGGAGGCATATATCTGGTAAGCAGTTCTGAGATAATATAATTACTTATTAGTAATAATAATATTAATTCATAATGAGAGGTTTTTCTTTTGAGTATTTAAAAAAAAAAATAGTTTCCAAGAACTCTCTAGATGGCGTTGAACTGACTACGTTATTACTGTCAAAGCCAAAACGCTTGGAAAAAAAAGTATTGCGACACGTCACACACAGAGCATCTATATAACGTCACACATGCGCTCGTTGACTGACTGACACTTTCGTTTGCTTATGCTTCCGAATATAACCCAGTTTTCTCGCGCTTTGTTAAAATTAAATAAATTAAATATTTTTTTCTTTTTCATAATTGATAATATATAAATATTTTTTAAATGTCATTGTGATGTGACAATGACAAGACTATGTACCTACGTTAAGTACCTACATATTTTACTTATATTTGTTTTTCCAGAAAATAATGAAGAGGCAACGGACCTAGCTGCATTTATG
This sequence comes from Eugnorisma glareosa, assembly GCA_947578425.1. NCBI lineage: Eukaryota > Metazoa > Arthropoda > Insecta > Lepidoptera > Noctuidae > Eugnorisma > Eugnorisma glareosa. Next base: position 7,792,263 of record OX387967.1, on the reverse strand, counting down.
GTCATACTATTTTTGATGAGCACTAACACCATAATTAGACCAAAAAAAGGGAAGCGACAACAGTGGTGACCCTTCAAACAGGAAGTAATCGACGCTTATATCACCCACGTTAAAAGTGCAGCTGAGGTTGAAGAGACCATTACCAGAAGAAGAGACAAACTACAAGAATTAGACCTGCATTTACAGCCATTTATCATGGTCGTTGGATCATCGCTGAAGGAGACTTCTGCTCGATATGTGATCCTCAACAATATGCGATATGAGGTAACATCCATACTAGACGCAGTTGACGCGTGCTTTAAAATAATATTTGTTTTAAATGCACAATACCCATCGGAATCTAGGCATGTATGGCAATTCATACAAAAAGCTCTTTTTGGTTTAAACACTAAATATGAAAAAATATATACAACTGTGAACGTATTAATAACGGATCTCAACATTGAACAATAGTAATAAGAATAATTACTTCTACAATTATTATTAAAACAGGACACTAACAAAATGCCCAAGTGTTTTCTGTGTTTGAGAGATTTTAATAATATTTCAAATCTCTTTTCCCACTTTGCTATAACCCATGAAAGACATACTTTTTCGGTATACCTTTGCATAGAAAACGGCTGTAAACGTTCATTTCACTGAAAAAGTCCTTTCGCAAGCATTTACTTAGACAACACACTAACAAACCTTCCAATAATGACACTAATTCGAATAATTATATTTTTCCTCATGAAAATATTCAAGATACAAATTCATTTTCTCAACCACCACTTAGTACTATTGAGTTGGTTGATAATAGTTCAAGAAGTTCAGTTTTATGCTCTCGTGTTGCTGAAACTTCACATGCTTCTGATTCGGATAATTATTCTCTTCAACTTTTTATATCATCGCTTTATGCAAATCTACTAATACCTAGAAAAGCAGTTCAAGATATTGTGGTGGGGATGAACAAATATATGTGCAACACTTTGACTCCGAATATAGACAAAGTTTTTTCAAATATAGTTAAAAACGTAGAAGAGGGTAATGACATAACGCCTCTTAGAGAACAGCAGTTGTCAAACATACGTTCTCCATTTGAACAGTATAATACAGAACATATGAGATTCCAGGCTTTTCAAAGACAAGGAACTTACATCCTTCCGACAGAAGTAGTAATAGGTCAAAGAATGTCTACTGTCACTAAGGGTGGTGTTGTTAGATCGGTATCTGTGCGATGTAAAGAGCAAGTTATTCCCCTTCGATTTGTGCTACATAATTATTTTTCACTTAAAGGTGTCATGAAGGAAACATTAGATTACATAAACGGTTTACCAAAGTCAGAAAATTGTATTAGTAATTTTATACAAGGTAGTTTTTGGGTTAACGAACTTAAACGATTTGGAAACAAGGTTGTGTTTCCCCTATTTTTATTATTCGACGATTACGAAAGTGGCAATGTGCTTGGTAGTCACTCCGGTATACACAAATTAGGAGCTGTATATATATCTGCTGGATGTCTTCCTCCCGATCGTGCTTCTTCGTTAGCAAACATATTTCTAGCTTTACTATTTCATTCGTCTGACCGAACCGCATTTGGAAACAGCGTAATTTTTCTAGCCGCTTATTAACGAATTTATTTTTTTGTCTGAAACTGGTATTGAGCTGAATGTTCCCTGCTTTCAAGGTTAATTGTATTTTTCGTTGGCTCTTATACTAGGAGATAACCTTGGCATACACTCGATAATGGGTTTCAACGAAACATTTTCGTCTAACTATCCCCCCTGTCGAGTATGTAATATAACAAAAGAAGCTTTAAAAAAAGAATGTTTCGAAGATGCAGATTTGCTTAGAAATATAGAAAGTTATAATGAACAATTACAATTAAATTGTCCAAGTAGTACAGGAATAAAGGAGAAATGTGTTTGGTTGTCAGTTAGTAACTTTAATTTATTTGATCAAATCGGCGTGATTTGAATTAAATTGGATTTAATGCACGACATACGGGAAGGAGTAGCTAAATATATAATGTCGTTTCTTACAGTAAAGTTTACGCGAGACTTAAAATACTTTACTTTAAAAGTTTTAAACGATAGAATAGTCAATTTTGATTATGGCCCAGATAGTGGTAGTAAACCCTGTCCTTTAAGCATAGAGCATGTTTCTAAGTGTAACATTCGCCTTTCAGCTTCAGAAATGCTAACTTTGCTTCGCTATTTTGGCTTGCTTATAGGAGATTTTGTACCCACTGAAGATCATTACTGGCCAATGTACATTAATTACCCTTAGGAAAATTATAGCCATTATGATGAGTCCCATAGTCGTTAAACATAATAGTGACGTGTTGAAATTTTTGATATCAGAACTAAATGAGCTTTACATAACATTGACTCACGATAACTTAAAGCCTACATTTCATTTCCTGGTTCACTATCATTCAATGATGTTAAAATTTGGACCCCTCACTAACTTTTGGTCTATGCGATATGAAGCAAAACATAGACTATCGAAAATTGCTGCTCGAGTTTCATTTAATCGTCGGAATCTCACATTGACTCTAGCGACCAAACATCAGCTACAGCTGAATGAAATGTTTGTGAAGGGTTACGTGAACGTTTCTGGAAAAACCGGAATTTCAAAAAGAATTTCTAAAGAAAAGCGCGAAATAATTAAAAAGAAATTGAATTTGGATTCCAGTCAATCTCTTATAAGTGTTACATGGGCAAAACTAAAATCGACACTGTATAAACCAGGAACAATTCTTGTTTATAATATAGGAAATTTCGACGAAACAATTTTTATGGAAGTTAAAAATATCTTTGCTTACAACGTCGACAGAATTGTATTTGAATGTACATTATTGTCTACAATATATTTCAATGACCATTATTATTGCTTTGAGGTTGAAGTTCCAAATAACCAGATAACTATTTACATATTATTGGATAATTTGATTTCACATATGCAGTCATAAAAATATTGCTTCAAACGGTAAAATCTACGTTACTCAACGAGTGCAGTTGAAATGATTGTTAAGATGGGGCCTAAAGCAAAATCTTCAATCTTTGATTAGACTTTTACAGTAGTAAATCATCTTCAAATTGGAAAAAAAGTATATGTCAGGAAATTTCATTATGAATGTGAAGGTTGGCCCTGACGACAAACATAATAGGATAAAATTTTCTCGATAGAAAACCATCACAAAGTTACCACAAATTTTCAACATTTTCAGTTTGAATGCTATTTTGGTGCACATTACTGAACCATAAACTAGATAAATATTATCACTCATGTATAACCTTGAGCTGACCGTGGCGGTTTTTCAAAATATTTTCTATTTTAAGAGATAATAGAATAAAAAGCATTTGGCGCTTACTACATTTTTAACCCGCGAAATACGCTGTCTTCCGTCTCGCGTGACGCGAGCTTGACACATCAGTTTGTTTCACCGATCAATTGCCCCCGCTCTGTTGAGACGGGAAGTCTATGTCACTTTGCTCCGCGCCTCGCCGATATTATTATTTTCATTAAATATTTACATTTTTGTTGAGTAACATGGGAAACAAGAAAAATACAATTGAAAAACTGAAAAAGCGTAAACTAAAACAGTTGAAGACTCAAATGATGGCTGATTGTCGAAGTCGAAGGTACTCATGTATTTTTTACGTGTATAAGCGCATAGTAAACGCAAAATAAACGGATGAATAATTTGATCGTGCATTGTTTTTGTATTGCAAAATTATTATAATTACGAGTACATACAACCCGTCCGAATAGGGTAGATCACAAAAATAATCTAATTAGTCCGTCAGATAGATAATGCAAAAAATATTGGATACCGACGTATTTTTTCTTTTTTCACGTAAACAAAAAATGAAGACAGTGCGTCGAAAACTCGCATGACGTCGCTTGTAAGTACACTTTTTAGTTTTTACGTACAAGTGACGTCACAAGCCCCCACTTCGATTATTTGTTGCTTTTATCTTCCTAATTTTTTATTGATTTGCTAGAACAAAAAATACGTATCCAAACTTTTTTCGATAATCTAACTGACGGACCAAATAGAATCATATTTTTTTACTCAGGAATCATCCCTATTAACTGTGCACCTGGCGCTGTGACGTCACTCTATCGCGAACTCATGGCGAACGCAGGTCGCCGCGCGGGTAATCTGGAGAGGGGTCGCTTTCCAGCGAGATGCACAGTTAATTCGTACGAGTTGTATGTAAATGTAGGTACTTATGTTATTATAAATGACTTAATACAATTATGCTTAAAGGGATATGTTTTATTACTTGTATGTGTTATTACTTGAAGGTAGCCGGTAGGTAGTTGTGGTAGTTAGTAGTTAGGTAGCACGTAAGTAGAAGGTAGGTAGTAGATAGGTAAGTAGTAGGTAGTAAGTAGGTAGTAGGTAGGTCAATTCGAATTCAATATTCATAGTTGACAGGATAACGTCTGTCGGGTCGGCTAGTAAAGATTTAAAATAAACTGTTCCATACACTCGCTTGTTTTAGGTATCAGTTCCCAGAAAAGGATATAAATCGAGTGATCGAGTTTGTTGATGGTTCTGTCGGTAGTACCATCGAGGTCGAAAATAATTTGAATGATGACCAAAATTTGTATAGATCACTATTGCTGTAGTGAAAGGCAAAATGAAGACCTCGTGCCGAAAGTAAAAAGTTCAGCATTTTGGGCGAAAGTTCAATACATTGTGGACCTAGTTGCTTCGCACTCACGAAGTTTGGTCAATGACTGTGACAGTAATCCTGTTGAACAGTTCAATAGCATAATAGCTAAATTCGTAGGCGGTAAACGAACTAACTTAATTCAACGGCAAACATATCAATCGAGATGTGCGGCAGCAGTTGTGGCATTCAATACGAAAAGTCCATTATATAATATACAAAAATCGCTTTTGGGCAGAAGTCCTAAATCAAAAACGAAATCATTAGAAGACAGAAGAAAACATAAAAATAAATGTAGAAGAGATGTTAAAAGTTTCAGGAAACTTCCTTTTACCAAAATACTGAAATCGGCTGCAACCGCAGATGTTTGTACATGTTTTAGCATTTGCTGACTACTGATGATAAAATCAAAATCTAAGCATTTAATTCAAGTAGGCCAATTACAGGCACTTTTGAACTGTCAAAACAAAGATAACAATGAAATGTAGCTATAGTCCCAGTCATAAGGCATAAAAACTGAAAGTACTGTAGTTACCCATTCTCTAGCGTAGATCTCTATGGAGAAGAACGGGCAAGAAACTCCATGTACACTCTTTTAAATCAGCATATTGTTACAAAACCTTGGTTACATCATTCATATTGAGATGGTACATTAGTGAGAACGATGTAGCAAGATGTGCACGTTAAAAGTGTCCATAGTAAAAACAAAAAAGACAATTCAAAAAAATAAAAATAATTAATTCAAATAAGCCGTGGCAACTAAGAGATGACCCGTATGGAATCATGGATCAGCACCATTCAACTCATGGCATGGATCAGCACCATTCAACTCAACCATTTTGAAGGGAACTAAATGATCCGCAACACGCGCCACCATCAGCGAGACATTGAGTGAGCATGACATACTCTCAACCGCCAGGGCACATTCAAGTCGAGAAAGGACATAGGTTTCCAGTGAACGATAGCTTTTTAGTACATAGTACTCACACAATATGGGCTTTATATAATACTAAAGAGATTGAATCTATACACTGCAAAGATAGTTGTACAAATTTCAGCAGCTCCAACAATACTATTTAATGTTATCAACTTATGCGTCCCTGTCCTTGTGGAGCAGGACCGGCATTGAGCCAAGCATTTTTGTCAGCGATATTATCGTCCAACTTGTTGTGTGCTTGCTTACATAATGTGCGTTTAATGCATGTTTTAAATTTCGTCTCATTGAGTTCAAGAATACTTTGTGGAATTTTATAATAGCATCTCAAACAGTATCCCATGAAAGATGAATCTACTTTAGCGAGTCTGAAGCCTGGCTGAACTAATTGGTCCCTATTTCTAGTACTGTAATTGTGTCTGTCACCTCTTTTACTAAAAAGATGCAGATTTTTTCTTACGTAAATTATGTTTTCGTAGATGTATTGACAATGTACCGTGATGATGTTAATGTCCTTAAACAGTTCCCTTAGAGAATCGCACCTACGAAGATTATATATAGCTCTGATGGCTCTTTTTTGCGGAATAAATATTGACGGAATGTCTGCAGCCCGTCCCCATAACAAAATTCCATAAGACATTATACTATGAAAGTAACTAAAATAGACCAGTCTAGCGTTATCTACATCAGTAAATTGACGGATTTTTCTAATAGCATATGCTGCTGAACTTAGCCGCCCCGCAAGAGATGTTAAATGAGAACTCCATTGTAGCCTTGAATCAAGGGTAATCCCCGGGAAAACCGTTTTATCTACGAATTCAAGTTTCTCTTTATTCAATATATGATAAATGATTAAGAATCAGTGTTTTTGAATAAAATTAAGTAAACAAATATTATTGTGATGATTATAAGATATTTCTTACGATCGTTTTTTATTTGTAGCAAAATAATTGAATTATAGTAAAACCAATAAAGGAATTCAAGATTAAATTGCCGTGAACAGTAAATGATCAGTGTCTCCATACTACATACTATCACAATTTATGTTTTTTTTTTATACGTTTTGTATTTTATATTACCTATACAGGGTTAGTTTCCAAAGACTATCCAAATTCTCAGATATGATGCAGCACGACATTCTGAGCCCCTCCACATAGAAATTTTTCTTCGGTTATTAAAAAAAAAATCTGCTGTTTCCTACAAAAGTGCAATACCTACATGGTCAAAATGTATGGAACAGCTGTTTATTTTTTTAATAACCGATGAAAATATAATCGGATGCATATTTACCTAAAATCGAGTCGTTGGCATGGTGGCTTTTGTATCGAAAAAAAACCCAGGATTCCGGGATCAGCCAATTTAGAGCTCTATTAAGAATCGAATGTATACGACGTGTTTTATTTTATTCCGTATTCCGTAATTGATCAATTTTGTACTTTCTGACTATAGAATCAAATGCCAGCTAATGTTAAAAAGTAGATTTCCAAAATGGCGTAGCAAACGTCAAGAAAAGTAATTTTAAAAATGAATTTCAAGTATACAAGCATACGAATCGAATAGTTTCCAACCATTGTATTCTATTAGTTGTGCATTCCCGGATTTTCTTAATCCCGGGATTTATGTGGAAAAAAGCCGCTTCCATAATTACTTCGCCAAAAATAAAATAAAATAATAAATGCATCCAACTATCCGATGTCTACAATTTTTTTTTTAAATCTTTATTTACTTAAAGGGGTTTTATCACTTAGTGATAATATCACCCCCATAACAACTACATTAAACAACTTAACACTAAACAATGGGTAATGCGCAGTTATTATTTTATTATGTCTACAATAATATTAAAAAAAATAAGATGAAATGGACTACTCATAACTTTTATTTCATGGCATAACAACATAAGAATGCATTGGCGTTAAAAAAATATTTTTTTTTGGTGATTTTATCTAACTGTGTTGCATATACTACGTCGAGTACGCGAGCTTGGTTTCGCGAGTCGCGCGTCGTGGCGCCACGTGGTGTTTGTTATCCGCACTAATGCGGGTGCCGCGAGACGCGCGGGGGAAATCAGAATTTATCCTGCCATAAGGCCCGCTCTTAAATTTCTGTGAATGCAGAAGTTAATAAAACTAGTTAATGAATATGGATCTAATTTAGTAAATTCATAGAATTTTTGTTATTAGATTAAGAATGGTTTTAAAACTTTATTATTACTATGGAAAATTTCAGATTATCCTAATTTTTGTAAAGGTATGTCCTGCTTCTGTTAGGTACACGTAACCCCAGCAAAATGTTGCGTCTTAGAGAAATGAGAGTATTACAGATAATTCGTTCAAAGTTAATTGCAATTTGTTCAAGTATAGCAAAATTTGTTCAAGTTGTATTTTCGAAGTTATTCCCGTAAAAAGCTCATGAAAAGCTATCTTTTCATGTTTTTGGTTCCAGGCTAAGCCTTTTTTGAAAAACATTTTGCTGGGGTAACGTTACTCCAGCAAAATCAGTTTTTCTTTAATAACTCCGAAAATACAACTTGAACAAATTTTGCTATACCTGCTTGAACAAATAGCAACTAGCTTTGAACTAATTATCTGTAATACTCTCATTTCTCTAAGCCGCAACACTTTGCTGGGGTTACGCATACAAGTACACATATAATATACATTCCAGAGATTGTTATAATTGTCGTTTGTATTGGTTTATCGTGAATAATAAAAATACTAAGTTGATTATGTTACAGTTAAAGTTATATCTAAATGTAAGGTACCTACTAGATTCTTTTATTTTTTGTTAATGTTATGGTTTGTTAAAGCTAATGAATATGGATCTAATATGGTAAATTCATAGAATTTTTGTTATTAGACTAAGAATGTTTTTAAGATTCGATTATTACTATGAAAAATTTCAGATTGTCCTAATTTTTGTAAAGTTTTCTTAAATCTAGATAAACTGTTTTCTTACATCTAGATAAACTGTTTTCTTACAACTAGATAAACTGTTTGTGTGACAATAATATGAAAGTTTAGCTATTTGTAAAAAAACTTGTTTAATTTCAGTTAACTGAAACGGTTAAGTAAACAATACCTTAACTTATTTTACAAAACTCGTTTTAGCTATTAGTAGCACTCAGTTTGTTAGTCCCCCTTTTCATGCTACTAGCAGCTAAAATTTGTGCTACAGGTAACAAAACTAATTTTTCAGTGTGGTGGTATTAATTAATTACCTACTTAACAAACTATATAACAATTTGGCGACGAGGCCGAAAAGAACCACGTTAGTGTGCTGGTATTTGTTGTGTTCAATACCGAACAATCCGAAAACACGTGCAATTAGTTCGCTGATGGATAAAGTAAGAAAATTGATCGCAGAAGGAAAAAAATCTTGGATACAAACCAAAACAAAACAAGAACTTATAGACATTGCCAATAGTTTGAAAAAAAAAAACATTATTTACGGACGAGTATCCAATAAGTGAGGTTAGAATATCTACGAGAAGATGACGACAAAGGCCAACTTAGAAATAGAAAAATGGCATCCATTACTACACTGGAAGTGTTTACTGGTGAAAATTGGAACGCTTACCAGCAACAATTCGAATGTTTTTTGATCGTGAATATCACCGGAGGAAAAGAAAGTTCCATTGTTGATCACCAAATTAAATACAAAAGTATATGACTTATTAACTACATTATGCACTCCTACATCTCCAGTCAAGGTAAATTATAATGATATTTGTGAGAAACTAAAAAAGTATTATCGGGTGATTCTTTGAAACACCGTTTTGACATGTCTACAGAAAACAGTCAAAACTAATTAATCTGGTGTGTCCCCGCGCTGCTTTTTGTTGAATTATTCAATTTTCTGCGATCTTATTGAAGCAATATATTAAAATAAGTAGGTTGCACCGATATTTAAATATATGTTTCTTGATGTTTTATAGTTTATATTCAAAATAATTGTATACATTCGTAATTACATTACTTTAAAAAATGTCCCCGACTAAAATAATAATTCAGCTGGCGCAATTTGTTCAAGCACGATCTCAACGTAGACACAAAATATGTGATTTAATAATATGGTAGCCTGTTATGAAGAATTTGATAATTCTATCGATATAACGTACTGGCAGTGGGATACTAAACAATACACCATTCCAGGTACGACAAGAAAAATAAGAAGTACTGAGAAAATGAAAAAAAAAGAAGAACCAAAGAAATGTATTGAAAAATTTCAATCTACACTGAATGAGTATTTCATGCATTGTGGTAATATAGTAGCTCAACAAAAGGCTTTTAAATATTTAAAAGAGCATCTTCAAGAGGGTGAGTGTATTGTGCACGTTGATTACTCGTATAGTGAAAATTATGCAGTAAAGTGTAATGAGGAAATACAGTCCTATCATTTTGGTGGAAGCCGTAAACAATTAACTTTACACACTTCGGTTATATATTTTCTGGACGATGAGAATATACAGCAAGTACAATCTTTTTGTACGGTGAGTGAATGCCTTCGTCATGACATTTCAGCTATATGGGCTCATATTGAACCAATCCTCGAATATCTAGGTGAAACAAAGACAGGCATTCATACTATAGCATTCATACTATAGCTGTGCCCAAGGACAAGATATAAAAGATCTGGATGATTTTTTAAATGTAATGAAGCAAAACCTAAAGAAAGTGAAATTGAAAACTGTTTCAGAATAGATGTAAGTGAAAAGGATTTTCTTTTCCCCCAAAACGTCAAAAGTTTTCCAGGCTCAATGAAAATGCATCAGATAGTATGGAACTTTGATTCCACTTCGTTAGCCGTTCGCAAACTGAGCTGTACAGATAACATTTGTCTGTATCAAGCTGTCATTTGCGATCATAGCATGAAACATCTTGGTTTTTATAAATTGTAAGACGCAGGAAAGCAAAATGTATCAGTCACGCCGCTAGCTAATGCAACCAGACAACTTAGAGATATCGGTGCATCTTTTTGGACAACACATAAAGAACAAGGCAACATTCCTTCAAAGAAAAATAAAATCAAAAACCCACGAAAGAGTAAAAACTTTTTTCACACAAATCAAGAAACTGAAGATGACGAAATTGTATTTAATATACCAAATAAGCCGGAAAATAGTAAAAATACACTCAAATCATTAGGCATATGTGATAGTATAGACAAAGAAAACTTTCATTGCTCAACTTCGTAACTAGCTTCGGAGTTGATAAATAGTTATCAACTCCGAAGCTAGTTACGAAGTTGAGCAATGAAGTTGAGCAATTCAAACTCGGATAGCCGAGTTTTAATGCCCTAGATGTGACAGTAATCATTTCCAGATTTATCAGATATTTCACAATAAACTTGATTGAAAATAATATTTTTTTCTAATTTATCTGCATGATACTAAATAATATGGTGCAAAGTCTCATTCATCCGCCTTGGCCATCATTAATCTGGTTGGCCAAAACCCTTAATATGAATATTATTTCCACATCATTTTGCTGTCGTAAACGGTCAAATGTGTAACTGTTCCCACATAATGTCACTATCATTTTCTTATTTATGAGGTAAACTACAACATGAGCCAAAAGACACGTTTCCAAAACGAACAAAGTAAAAAAAAGGTGCTGTCAAAGTTTTACTTTCAATGTTTTTTCAAACGGATAACAGATTTTTGTGTGATTTCGGATAAAAATTGTGATAATGCCGAAATAAATCCGGTAAGTGTTGACTATTGATTTATTTTATTAGATAAAGGGTCACGTTACTTGTTTATGTAGTTCATTAGTATGAAAAACAATGAGTGACTGAAATTTAGCACTCAAAACTATGTGGGAAATATTAGCTTGTTGCCCGTTTAGGTTTCAATATTTATTATATTGTGGGAAATGTTTTCCTGCAAGGAATGTTTATGTTACACAATCAGACTGATGGTAGTGTTTTTTTCTTTCAGAAACATCTTCGCGATTCAGATATTGAAGCCCAACTGCTCGCGCTGTTATGTTCGTCAGAGGATGAGGAATTTGATGATGAAGCAGTTGGTTATTTTGTCTCTGACTCCTACAATATCGATTTTGATCAGCGTTTGGATGAAGTACAAAGTCTTTCTACAGAAGCATTGCAAAGTTTAATGGAGGGTGAGCCAGATATATCACTTATTCAAGATACTACTACTTCAGAAGATGCCAGTATGGCTGAAGTCCATGAGGAAGCTACATGTTCAATCCCTGAAATTTCTGTTGCTGCTTCAACATCAACTTCTCTTCCACTACCTGAAGTGACTGTGTCTGATGAGCAAAATACTGCACAAACTACATTGTCTTTCCCTCGAGATACATTTAGGCCATTGCAAGATAAATCAAGGAATTGGTCCTTTATACATGAAAATGGTACTTGGCCTAGTTTTGACAGAGAAATGCAAGTAAAAAAGAGGTACACTAACAGAACTCAACCACTTGAATATTTGATTGATTTTTTTCCAGAAGAACTAATTGATATTATTGTTCAAAACACAAATTTGTATGCAAATTACACACATTCTAAAGCTTGGACAGATGTCACAAAACAAGAAATGAAAGCATACTTTGGTTTGATTTTGCTTATGAGTATAAATCCGTTAGCCGATATAAATACATATTGGTCAACGGATGAGTTTTTCAGAAACCCAGTCATTTGTAAAGTAATGCCATCAAAAAGGTTAAAAAAAATATCTCAAAATCTACATATATCAAACATTACAACAGAGGCACCACGAAACTCTCCTGATTATGATAAATTAGGAAAAATTAAACCTGCTATTGAAATACTGAACAAAACATTCAAAGATAATGTACAAGTTTCTGCATTTAATTCAATAGATGAGAGTATGATAAGATTCAAGGGGCGCAGCCACATGAAACAATATATACCCAAGAAACCTATAAAGAGGGGATATAAATGTTGGGCAAGGACTGATTCAAAAACAGGTTACTTTGAATTCCAATTTTATACGGGGAAAGTTGATAGTGGAACAGAAGAGAACTTAGGCGCTGGAGTAATATTGGATTTATGTGAATCTTTGCCAAGCCACACATTGGTAGCATTTGTCAATTTTTTCACCAGCCTTCCATTATTGGAGATTTTATTTGAGAAACATATTTATAGTGTTGGAACCGTTAGAATAAACCGCAAGGGTTTACCAGATTTAATGACAGTCCTGAAACCGGGAGAATTTATATACCAGTGCGATGGACCAATAACTGTTATCAAATGGAAAGATACAAAAGATGTTTTTGTTGCAACTACTGCATTCAATCCTCGAGCTGTGGAAATGATTGAGCGGAAATAAAAAGATGGTACCAAAAAAAATGTTTTGCCCTCTTTCAATCAAGAAGTACACTGAGTTTATGGGAGGAGTTGATCACTTTGATCACTTTAGAGCTTCATACCCACTTGGGCGCAAATCTCGAAAGAATTGGCACCGACTTTTTTGGTTTTTGCTGGAGGCAGCTGTGATCAATGCATACATTGTTTATATGACATCTCATTCGGAACGACGAAATACTCATAGCGAATTTCGTCTGCGATTAGGCCGGGGCCTAATAAATAATTTTACGTCACGAAAAAAAATTGCCCCAGTATTCAAAACCAAAAAAGGTGGTGCCACTGCAGTACCTGAGGAACTAAGAAAAGCGGATGTTGGAACACACATGCCAGAACTATCTAAATTTCGGAGGTGTAGGATGTGCAGCACACGTGCAAAGGAACAAAATTTGTAAGGTCTCTTTGTGCTCTGCTCCTTGCTTTGAAATGTTCCACCAATAAATAAACATTTACATTTATTTGTGTTTTATTTACATAAAATAATTATCCTGTAATAAAATAATCACAATATATTAGTTTCTTGCCCCTACTACTGGATGTGTATGTAATATATTTCCCATAAGTAGGGAAATAATTTCCCACATAGCACTTACATGTGTTGATCTAAATGGGCAAGAGGAATTATTCGCATAAATTTTCCTGAAAAACTGAAAACACTTGGGGAGCAAATGATTTACTATCCGACAACACTATACACCCATAATGCCAAATTGACTGCGTTTTTGTTTCAAACACCCACAGTTTGCCCATGCCCTATTAAGGGTTAATCAGCACGGTCTAAATCCTAAACTACTGGGTGCAAATCAGTGCCTTTAGTATTGTTATAATATGTCATGACCTGCACAAGATAATATCGCATGCTTAATGGAACACTGACCCATTATTAGATAGGTCAGAATTGAGTTACGTACAGATACAAGCTTCTTTTAGCGCCATCTACCGTCTACCGTTTGAGTTTACGTATTGTTGCCGCCCCAGTGATATATCCGTCTCTTTCACTCTTGTGGGATCTCTCATCGTGTTTTAGTCGAATAGCGACTCATGCCAGTTTGTGTCCGACATCTGTGTAGTGAGGCTATTATTATTTTATTGAACGAAGACCCAATCGTTGTTGAGTGTGTTTACGAGTAAATTCAAAGGTAAGTTTCATCAAATTGTGTAATCTTATAGTGACAAATTAAATTTTAGGTCAGTTTACTACAATATTTTAGTAATATATTACGTGAAACATTCAGTTTTAAGCCAGTTTATAATTGAACGCCGTTATATTTTTCGAGGCCCATTACGAGTTAAGTCAGTTTAATATTAAAATCTATCCATTATTAAAGGTGACATTTTGTAACATTCAAGTATAAGTCTGTTTACTACTAAAGGTTATTGTTACTTAGGAGCCGCAATATTAGTTGAGTCTTTGTTTGATTAAAATGAACGTAATATAATGCGTAATTTTTTCATTGCCTGTAAATGTTTAATGTTAAGTCATTGTTGGTCTAAATATTACGTACAATATTTTATTTTTACAAGGGGCTTAATATTACTATGTATGTTTTAGGTTGATTATGTCATCCAATAGGTCGAAAAAGATGATAGAGCTTGTTCAGGTTCGAAACCCGGCGCCACAATCGGCAACACAAGATAAAGAATATGAATCGGTGCCATCAACTGAAGTGGAGGTAACAATTTCAAGTAATTTAAAAAATTAGGTTTGTAATAATTTCTTATTTATTTTATTACTACTAATATAGGTACGTTTTTATTTTTTGTTAAAGATGTTAGCTGATATAACAAACAAGCCCGAAAATCAGCGTTACTCAAATGTACAGGAATATTTTGAAATTTCGGAATCGGCTTTAGTCAGCAATGAAAATCACTTTCATAACACCACAGTCGTCCACGATTGCACTGATGAGAGACATTCAAAATCTGAAAATAGCGATGTCGATTTAAGTGATCAAGATCCAACATACAAAGCTCCGTCTAAAAAGCAAAGGCAAATACCAGTATATCCAAGTCGATCAAAATCATCTGGAAGTTCCTCGTCTTCCACGTCTTCTTCATCCTCATCATCTTCAGGATCTTCTAGTGATAGTTCCGATACAGATTCTAGTGATGAACAGAACAAAACACAAGATAACATAGTTCAGGTAACCGAAGAAAAACTATCAGAGCAAACAAACATTAATGAACCTGCAACTACAGAAGTTTCGCTAAATCAAGAAATCGGAGAAAATACTACACCACAAGAAGAAAAGAAGAAGGGAAGGAAACGTAAACGGAATGAAGAAAGCTGGAAACAGAATAAAGCTAAAAGTCTGAGAAATACTGGAAAACCACACATTAGCAAGAAAAATAAAGTAATCAAACCTCGTTCTGTTCAAACACCTTGTGGTGATAAATGTAGACTCAAATGCAGTGAAAAGATAGCTATTGATCAAACACAAACAATTTTTGATGTGTATTGGAATCTCGGTCAGGTTGATGCTCAAAGATCGTTTATTATGTCTTTTATGACCAATGTAACTCCAAGATATAAATATACAAATGCGCGTAATCCAAGAAATTGCAATCAAGCATTCGATTTCTTATAGAAGGGCAATCGGTACGAGTCTGTAAAACGTTTTTTATGAAAACCTTGGATATTTCTGATCGTGTTATACGTACTGTCAAGAGCAAAATAGATGAACATGGAATTCTAGCACAAGATCAGAGAGGACAGCACAGCAACCATGTAAGGGTTGATGAACAACTTCTAAACGATATCAAACAGTTCATAAACGCAATACCAAGAATTGAATCCCATTATATTAGGCAATATTCTACTCGTGAATATATTGATGGTGGGAAAACAATTTCAGATCTTTTCAGGGACTTTAAAGAAAATCAAAATAAAAATAACAAAGCAGCTGGTAGATATTGCACATTTTACAAAGTAATTTACACAAGATTATAATATTTCGTTTTTTCGTCCCAGAAAAGACCAATGTGATTTATGTTTGCAATACAACAACTCAACGCCTGAACAAAAATTATTACTCAAAGAATCGTACGATGCACATTTAGAAGAAAAAACACTGAGCCGCCAAGAAAAACACGATGATCGCTGGAAAATAGACGATAAAAATAAAGTTCTTGTGTTTGATCTGCAAGCTGTTCTGCAATCTCCTAGAGGAGATACCTCTGGATTTTATTACAAATCAAAATTAAATAGTTACAATTTCACAATTACGATGTTAAACAAAAAAGTTGACGGCCAAATTAAAGACTCGTATGATGATGTACACTGCTTCTTATGGAACGAAACCGATGCTAAACGCGGGGCCAACGAAATCGGATCTTGTTTACTAAAAGTTTTTGAGAAGCTCTCAGCGGAGTCACCAAATGACGATGGATGTAATTTAATTCTTTATTCTGACAATTGTGCCGGTCAAAACAAAAATAAATTTATAGTAGCACTTTACCTGTATGCAGTCATTCATCTAAATATTAAATCTATCACTCATAAATTCTTAATAAAAGGTCATACACAAAACGAGGGTGATAATATCCATAGCCTCATAGAAAAGGAGATTACAAAAAATCTAAAATCCGGTCCAATATATTCCCCTCACCAATATGTAGCCATAATTAAAAACGCAAAGAAGTCTGGCAAGAAATTTTCAGTACACGAACTGACATTTGAGTCGTTTCTAGACTTTAAAAACTACAAGAAGATTGGGGTTTTAATTTTAATAAAACTAAAGAAGGGAGAACTGTTTTATGGAATGACTTAAAGGTGATAAAAGTGAGCAAAGATACACCTTTTTAATTTTTCGTTAAAACCTCGTACAAAGATAGTGAATACCAGGAAGTGAGCGTCAGAAATAAAAGGAAAAAAATGCTTCCTCTATGTGAAATTGTACCAACTAATGTCTACTTAAATAAGCAAGAACTAAGTGAGAATAAAAAGAAAGATCTGAGAGATCTATTAACAAAAAAATTGATTCCAAATTTTTATTCGGATTTTTATAACTCTATTATTTAATAGTGTACCTACCTTTAACAATGATTACTGATTACATAACAAAATTAATTAAAAAGAAGGTTCCTTAAGTTCAATTATGTTTGCTTAAGAAGTTTATATCTTATGTTTTATAGAGACTTAAACTAAATTTGATAATGACATTGTTTTATTTAATAGGTTGGATAATCAAAGTGGGTTTATTGTTTTTTAAGTAAGTTAGTACTTTTAGTTTGTTTTTAGCAATTTTTTTTTTTGTGTAATTGGAGCAATTCTCCGGCTTGATTTATGTTGATTTATAGAAATTATAAATAAGACTGATACGTTAAATTTGTTATTATTATCTGCTACTTGTGAAGGTTGCTGCAATAAAAGATTGGTGATTATATTTTCTTTTAATTAATTAAAAAAAAACGCCAACATTAAGTTCATTTACGGTCTGCTAATTTGAATAAAGTGACCCAATCTCTAAATGTATTTTCCTAAAGTACTCAAATACAAACTAAATACTAAATTAGTTGTTATAAATAATACATAATCCAAAACTGAAACAGACTTAAAACTTAATGGAACGTTTACATTCTAAAATATTTGCTTTACTTTTTATAAAAAACTGACTTAACTTAGAATGTACTTTTTATAATATTAAAAAAAAAAATAGATAGAAATTATTTCCGGTTTTTTTTTTCTCAGATCTTATCAATAGTTAATCATAGACGTACAAAATACAAGCATTCATGATTAATATAAATCAGTTTTATTTTTATGCATCGACAAGTAGGATAAGTCCTCATCGCAAGATCTTCTTTTGCGATTTCCCATAAATCGTCTTTTTTTAGTTAAGTCAGTATTCCATTAAGCATGCGATATGTTCATTTAGACCTATAAGTAAAAAAAAAATGAGCCATATTAATGAGTCAAATACATTCTGTTTCAAAGAATCATCCTACATCCAGTCCAAAACCATACACTACACCAGGCTGAGTTTCGTAAAAGATGTCAAAAATCCACTGAAACTATCGAGCAGAAGATTTAAGAAGTTTAGATGATGAACTCAAAGAGAGATTACTGAATGGTTCTCATTGTGATTCTGTTAAGTTTGAGTTATTGAAACAAGCTGGAGAATCCTTGGTAAAGTTGAAGAGCATCTGAAAAACAGCTGAAACCGCTTTTAATTTGGCATTTAACCAGGACAAACAGTAAGCACAATCACAAATGTTTAAAGTACAAGAAAATAAATTCACTAAAAATAATTAATACAGTAATTATCAGAAGAACTTAACTAATAACCAAAATCATAGATGTGACTGTTGTGGAAAAATTGGACATATGAAACAGCGATGTTACCTACGTGAAAAATGCGAAGAAAAAAAAAATATATAGAATTACAAGAAAAATCTTATGAAACAAGTTCAGTTAATTATATTAATAAATGAAATTTAGAAGCATTGAATTGGATAGCTATACGACATGAATTGAAAAAAGACAAAATAACATGTGACATTCTCAGATTTTGTAGAGATGGCTGGCCATTGAAGAAGAAATGATCAGGGTGAAGAATATGAACCATATTTTACTCGAAAGAATGAAATTACAATTGAAAAAGACTGTTTACTATGGGGATACAGGATAATAATTCCAAAATGTTTAAGGGAAGAAGTAATGTTAGAATTACACGAGAGTGATTTGGGTGTAACCCGAATGAAAGAAATTTCAAGATCATATTTTTGGTGGCCAGACATGGACAAAGAAATAGAAAACATAACTAAGAACTGTATTGTATGTTTACAGAACCATAGAAACCCTGAAAAATCTAAGCTTGCTGTTTGCCCTCAGCCACCAACACTGTGGCATACACTACATGCAGATTTTTTGGGGCCACTCTACTCAAAAATGTATTTAATAATTATTGATGCATATTCAAAATAGCCAGAAGCATTTGTTGTGAATAATATTACAGCACAGAAAACTATACAACTATTCAAAACTATTTTTATAAGGTATGGATATCCATTGCATTTAGTTACTGACAACGGTCCCACATGGACTAGTAAAGAATTCCAGCAATTTTGTAAAATGGTGGGAGTAAAACAAAGTTTTACCCCAACACATTACCCAGGAACAAATGGATTCGCTGGGTGGTTTGTGGAATCTTTTAAATCACATGTTATAAAAATCGTAGAAAGTGGTCATACAGCAGAATAATAATATGCATGTAATCTGTTCCTCTTTGATTACCGAAGTACTATCCATAAAGTAACAGGGCAGAGCCCAGCAAAGTTGATGTTAAATAGAGAGTTGCGATGCCGTTTCTCACTTTTAAGACCAAATCCAGTCAACAATCAAATAGATATTGAACAAATAAAACAAACAATAAACAGCAAAAACACATTCAAGGCATTTAAAATTGGAGAAAAAGTAATGGTGAAAGACCAAAGAAAGATCAAAAAGAAATGGTCTCTTGGAAAAATTATTGAAATCATAGTTCCTGGTGTAACATATAATGTTGAGGTGGATTGCTTAAAGTGGAAACGGCATGACAATCAATTATTACTGAGGATGTTCTATGTTAAGGGTTTGGTTTCCGCACTTAGTCCCTAAATTGGACCATTGTACGTGAGCCATGGTGGCCGTTACTCCAACCAGCCCACCTACCTACAGAAGCAGATCAAACTTCCCGGTCTTCTCAGGACATCCTCAAGGGATCTCGGTGTTCCAAGAGTCTCCTCACGAATCTGGGTGACGCCGGTGCACTCGAGGAGTACATGCGCTACAGTTTCCTCCGCCTCCATGCACGCTCTGCACAGGGGGCTATCAGTGATACCTAGGGTGTGGAAGTGTTTGTTCAGTGAGCAATGTCCAGTGATGGTCCCCGCCACCAGTCGCAGGCTATCTCTGTCCAGGCGCAGAAGGCGCTTGGTTAGCTTCGTGTCCAGGGATGGCATAGCTTCCTTGGATTGCCTGCACCCTGGTGTCGAGGTCCACCATTTTTCCGCTTGCGTTTGAGTGTGATCCTTTAACCAACTCCTTAGCTGCTTGAAGGGAATGGGCACAATGGGTTCGGGTCCGAAGGCTTTTGTGCTGGATCCCCTTCTGGCAAGTTCATCAGCCGCATCGTTTCCAAGTGATCCGCTGTGTCCTTTGATCCATTGTAGTGTCACAGTGTTGTGGTTTAGTACCGTAACACGTTCTAGGGCATTATGGCATTCTAGTATTATTATTGAGGATTTATGGTGTAAAACTAGATGGTTGTGTTTTGATTATAAAAACTTAAGTATTCTTGGTGGTATTAATTAATTACCTACCTAACAAACTCTATAGCACTATGCATACAGATACATTTACATTGTTATTATTTAGTGGTATCAATATGCTTCAGTAAAATTACAAAACATATTAGTAATGCCAAACATTTAGCTTTAATCCTGCATACCTGCCTGAACCTACAGGAGGTTCTGGCTTAGATGCAGGATGCAACAGTGCCTGCAAAAATGCATGCAATTACAGGATGTGCAAAAATAAGCATACAATATACAACCTAAATCTATACTCAACACGTGTTTCGCCCCTGCTCCGGGCAGCCCCATTTACAGCAGTTTCCACAAAACTTTCAATGTATCTCGACACTCAAGAATCGTGGAACATGCTTGGGATATTATTGGATACACCTGGGCGTGAGAAATCTACTTTTTTTAAGATGGTGCTATTTGGATTTGTACTACCCTTTACACATATTGAGATTACTCAAAGAAATTATATAATGCTTACCGAGACGATAACAGTTCCTTTGTATGACAAATCCACTTATTTTGATCCCTCATTGAAATTGAATACACCATGCAAGGATAAGTTGCCGCTGAGGTGGATTTTAAAAGACAGGAGCGCCCATGTGGAGGACCCATGAGTCGAATCGGAGCGGCAGGTTGACGCTGTACTCTCTCTGATCGAGTAACTCCACGCCGTTGAATGAACCTTGAGACAGCAAAGAAGAACAGTGTGAAAACAGAAATAACTGATAAATTAAATCGTTTCAAAAACCTGGTCCGAATGGTAGGTTTGACCAATATCACAAAGGGTTAGTATCTTAGGGACCGAAAACTTCACTAGATGAAAGTACGTTTTAGAAACATGGAACTCGCTTCTCCTTTTCTCAACCAAATAACACTTCACTGACCGAAACAACGACACAGTTTTCGATTTGCTGGATATCAGGCGTACAAGCATATTGACGATTGATTGAGTCCCTTTAATGCACGTCTAGCGTCACGTATAGCAAGAAAACGGACGATGAAGTATGAACAATGGCAATTGGCAAATCCAATCACAAATCACAGCAAACAAACAAACTGAGCAAACCACAAACAGCTGGCAGAATGACAGACACCACAGAGTATAACTCCTTCACAAGATACGTACGATGAGCATAGACAAAATAGGGTTGCAAGATCTGGTTTCCGAATTTTCCCCAATTTTTTTAATTCTCATTTTATTTAGCCTGCAAACAGTTGTTTTATCCAATGTTACCGTAAAATTGTTAATAAAGTTATATTATAATCTATCTCGCAAGATTTTAAACTGTCGAAAAATTGTGAACCGTAACATACTGCTTACAATTAAACACATTATTTTTCGGTACGTTCTATTTTTTTTTTTTTTTAAATCACCAAGTTTTCTTTGTATTTGGAAATCATAGCGTAACATCACGCCTGTAATGCCGGAATCGTACATTCACATATCGCCATTTATGGAAATCATGGCAATATAAATCAGTTTTTAAACTTTTTAAGTATAATAGATTATCTAAGTTCATAGTCGTACGTAGTTAAGGTGTATGAGGGTAAGTTCGGACAGTTTTTGGACGAGTTGGCTTAAGGTTTAGTATTTTTTTTTTTCTATTTTCTAAATATGACAAAGATAAATAATGCTGCAAACATCGTTAATGAGTACTACTAGTTACTATAACCTTGTTTCTTTTTTATACTTACTTACTACTTTTAATGGTTTTTAAATTAAGAGTAAGATTTCGCAAAAATTCAACATTAATTTTAAAACAGGGAGATAAGATCGGACCTGGGAAGGGTAAGTTCGGACAACTTTATAATACTGGTTCTATAGCTGATAACATTAGGTTGACTTTATAAAAATATCTGTACTTACCCCTAATAAGAACATACCTATGAATTTTCTACTCATTTTTAAAAACTAGGTGAGAATATTACGTTTTTTTTTTCATATTTTAACAGTCCGATCTTACCCTACATTAGCATAGGCAAAAAATTGTGATTCTGAAACTTTTCATAATAGATCTTTGATGTGAGGTCTTTGTAATTCCAGATCAACATGTGCCTAGCGAATAAGTAAAGTAGCCAAAGGTTTTGATTCCAAGATTTGATTTAAGGTATTGCATTGTATAACGGGCTGGTGTCCGCAACTCCACGTCAAACCGCGTATTTTGCGTGCGGTTGATTTAAGGTATCGAATTAAATTGTTGTTTGTTTAATAAAATTAATTAACTTTTTTACTTATTCAGTATATATAAAAAAAGGATGGGGTACATGAGAAAAATAAATGACTTAAGAAGTAATTATTTAAAAGATTGTTTATAAAATCAAATAAATTAAATGAAAATGTTACTAACATTCATAATTTTAACAGTCTTACAAATCAAATCACATTTTTTAAACTAAACAAGTAGGTATATTAATTATTTTGCAATAATTATGGTAAGGTTTTTCTCACATTGTTTTATAAACAAAATGTAAATACGCTACAATAAATATTTGAAACCAAAATAAGAAAATTAAAAACAATGCTTTCTGCATGTGTCTGTTCCTAAATAACCCTAGGCTGATAAAACTTTCGTTTTTCCTTAATCATGTAAATATTAGTATTAGTGTCGGTTTTCCTCTCAAAAAATATAATCTATGAAATTATTCTATAATAGGAAATATAGAATACAGTAACTTTGTAATTTTTTATCCATTTTATTTTAGAATAATTAAGTAATTAAATGAAAGCCTTTAACAATGCTTACTTAAGTTGGTAAAAAATAATAATTAAAAAAAATACACATTATCTTCACCATCATTAAGGATAAATTCGTCCGGATTTTCGTTTATTTGCATCAGATCTATTTGTTTGACAATCAAATCAAGGGATATCTAATCTTCATCACATTTTTTGGTTTTACGAATTTCAGATTATTATTTCTTCGTAAAGTATTGTAATAGGATATCCCGTATTTGTTATGGGGTTCGTTAGATTTAATATTAATCACAGTTCTGAGTTAGTATTTCCAATTCTTTTTTGTAAAATACCTAGCTAATATAGTGTTTCCTACATCTTAGGAGGCATGTTCTTCTTTGATTTTACCTGTCGTGGTTTTTGTATTAGTGCTTCCTTCTGCTCTTTTTTATTGTTTTCCATAAACGTGCGTGTGATAACTTCTGCACCCTGAGCGACTAGTTTCAGAGTATCTCTGCCAGTACTTTCAGGACGATAGGTAAGCTTCTGCAAAAGCAGTTCTTCGAATGAAGTTTTGTGTATTTACTGAACCTGTATTTCTGGTTTGCGTCCGTTAATGCACTGAACATCGACGACATCGTTAAAGTCGCGGGAAACACCTGGATAAGGGACGCACGGAACCGGGAAGTGTGGCAGAAAAAAGGGAAGGCCTATACCCAGCAGTGGGTGATTCCGGGCTGATATGATGATGATAATGCACTGAACTATCTACGAAACATGACTTTGATGATGATAAAGATTCATGATTCATTCATGATTTATAAGCAAAGTTGTTTCAAGGTTTTTACATTAGTTATTTTATTTTAGTTTTGTGGATTTCCACCTTTGTAACGCCGCTGGGTCAAATTTTTCTTTTGGGACAGCAAAAAGATTATACGGATAAATGCCTCCTTTCTTAAAACCGTTTTGTATGACCGTTGGGCTTGTCTGGTGCAGGTTTCGGCAATGATCGCCGCAAAATCTTTTTTGCGAAGTTTAACACCAATGTTTTGGCTCTGATGTTTAACAAGTCTTTTGTCCCAATTAACCTTCAGTGATTTAAATACTGACGACGTATGCATCAAACACAATTGTGTTTGATGCATACATCGTCTATAAATCTTGGCTATGATTTTGAAGAAATAGTCAAAACTCTTACGTTAAAGAGAGGTGCAAGAAGTTTCTTAGCCTGTTGGCAGCAGAAATGCAGAAACGATTGCCTGAAAACTTATCAATTCTCAAAATGATAACAAATTTAAAACCAGAAGTGGTGACATCACAAGTAAAGCCAAGTTTAAGTATTATTTTAGATAAATTCCACCGTAATCACGTAAATGGTAACAAAAATGAAGTGGAATCAGGGTGGAATCAACTTCAAAATAAAACATGGACACATCATGTTTCGGATTCTTCCGCCGCATTATATGCAGGAGTATACACCGATTGCGATTGTGGCCGCGCCGCACCGCCACGCCACCCGCCGAACGCCGAATTGTTTGTGTGTAGAGATTGATATGTTTGTGGGTGTCTGAAGAATTATCTGTACCTGGGAATTGTTACGAGAAGAATCTTCAATATTTTGGGAGTTTTCCTTCGCATAAATCGGCTTTAGTTCTTACTAGCTCGCACCATGATTAAGCTCGCCATCTGAAGTTAAAGTTAAATTGATTCCCACCATTTTATACATTGTGATATAGAAACATAAACGTTTCTGGTATCTCAGGTGTGAAATCATAGCACAAAGATGTTGCTCACATACATAACTGCCTATAACTTAATTCAGTTACATGTTCTAGGAGATCATCGTAATTTGTTGGGTATTAAAAGAGGAAACCGTAGCCAAGTCTGCCAATTATTCCCTGCCATATCTGTGTGCGCCACAGAACTATTTCTCATAATATACCTCTGTTGTATGTACTTTATACCCTCATAGTACTTACCAACAGTACGCCATTTTGTATTAGGGAGACTCCGTATTGCAGCACCTAAGGTCTCCTAACAGACTGATAACAGCCTTTTGCCCAGTCTAATTCTCACGAGGTTTCGCATTGCCATATCGAATGACCTCATATTATAGAGGATACCGTAGCCAAGTCTACCAATTCTCCTCTTAATGTAACCGACTTCTTAGAGCATCCGAAACCCTTAGAAAAGTTAGGAAATCTAGAATCTAGGCATTTAGGTGGGGAACCTCTACACTATTGTCTTAGTTCTACCACTTAGCTTATATTTCCCTCAGATGAGCCGCCACAATGCTGGCTGCCTCCATCAAAAGACAAATCACTTTCCTTTGCACTAGATACTTAGTGAATTTTAAATACTTTACATTTGGTGTAGTACAATGTACCGGCAAAACGCCACAGACTACATACTACGTAAACGTCATAACTATTAACTATAAGTACTCTTTGTCTACGGCGATCTTTCCATGGTTTCGGTATTGCCAGCAGATCACCTCATGCTGTCCTACATGACTAATTTGTTACCCTTTTCGACCTAAAAATATTATAAATTGACTCTGTTACCTGTTTACTTAGCGAACTACACATCGCGACAGCGATGCTGGTAACTGCAAACGATTTAAAAATATTTCTAAATTTGCTTTGGCATTATTGACGTTGCCTGTTTCCAATGCCTCTGTTGAGCGTGCCTTTTCTATTTATGGGACAATAAACTGAGGAATAGATCATCCCTTAAAATGGTACAGAGTATCATGATGGTACGATTTTCCCTAAATCGTAATTACGGATCATGTGTCAAATTTGAACTCACTGTGGACATGCTAAAAAAGTTGAACGTAGGTATGTATGACTTCAAAAATGGAAAAACTTCAAACGAGGAACAGGATGATGATGATCGTTATGAAAATAATTAATAACATTGGATAAACTGTAATCAAATTATTCAATAATTTTTTTAACTTACTAAGCAACGTTTCATTTTATGACTATACTATACTACTACTATATCAGCTTATTGCAGTCCACTGCTCGACGTAGGCCTCCCCTAAGGTACGCCACTATCCTCGATCTTCCGCTTTCGCCATCTAGTCGCTTCCAGTCACCTTTTTTATGTCATCGGTACATCTGGCCGGTGGTCTCCCAACAATGCGTTTGGCGAGTCGTGGCCTCCACTCGCGGACCCGTCTTTTCCACCAACCATCAGTTCTGCCACAGACGTGACCAACCCATTGCCATTTCAGCTTGCTACTCTTCTGGACTATTTCAGTCACTTATTACGGCACAGCTACGAAACAATTTAGGCACTACATAAGACAAGTACATACAAAATTCTATATTTAGTGGGTTTTTTAGGGGCATTCAGAAAAAAAACTCGGAGGAAAATTATGGTGAAGGTTGGTAACACTGAGTTGCTTTGTATCTAATTATCTATGGTCATGATTAAAAACTAGGCAATAACGTCGAAAGACTATAGCCTTCCCATAAGGGTAAAAAAAGAGAGTATTTAATAAAAATACAGTGTCAGTTAATTCATTCAGTTATGTTTACTTAAGGTGGAAGCGCAAGGGTAGTCCGCGAAATTTAAATTTTCTCAAGTTTATTGCAATTTCCAGGTCAGTGTCAGGTTGTATGTTGATGAAAATATGAATCGCGCCAGTAACACGTATGGAGTTACAGAATTATAATCATTCAAAGCATCAATACAGCTCTCCAAGTTCATATAATCACATTCAATAGCTATTTCATGAAAAAGTCACTCTTTGAGATTATTTGAACTTGGAGGGTTGTATTGATGATTTGAATGATTATAATTCTGTAACTCCATACGTGTTACTGGCGCGATTCATATTTTCATCAACATACAACCTGCCACTGACCTGCAAATTGCAATTAACGTAAGAAAATTTAAATTTCGCGGGCTACCCTTGCGCATCCACCTTAACTACAATAATACAGTATATTATATAACTGACACTGTATTTTTATTAAATACTAACTATACTCTGTGGTTTGCTAAGTTTACTTACGATTGGATTCATTCGCTTTGACATTTTCATAATGTTTCCTTAATTCCAGTTTTAATAAGCTTTTTGTTAAAGTGTGGCAACCCTTTACTTGTCAAAATCTATGTGACGTAAAGTGACGTTGTCTTTGTTCTTTCTGTTCGCTCTCTGGTCATCGCCCCCGCTGTCCGATTTTAATGTAATCTCGTATAATTCTATTTTACTGTTTATTAAAGCATCCATCCATCACAATTCCATAATAGTAGTAAGTACAGTGTTCTCAATAAATGATAAGTTACTGGATATCCGAAGCTTTTATTTATATAGCCACCGCCACCGTCCAACATCAATACTTTTCACGTTCAACACAGTTCATCGAGAGACAAAATCGGAAATCGATAAAATACTAGACGATCTCAGAAATAGATAGTGGCTCCACGTGAAATTCTGGTACTCAATACTTTATTTGCATTCCACAATGTGTAGGTACTTAGGTGGTAACTTAAAAAAATGTGATCATTGTAGACCCTGTCGGGCACAGCAAAAGACAAATTATAGTATTCAGCTGCTCCCGTTTATACTGGAGCCTAACATATTGTTTAGTTGGGAAAAGGTTACGCAGATGATTACTTTGAGTTGTCTCAAAACATGACATAAATAACACTCGCTTTCTGCTTCAGTGTTTGTTTAAGGTCTATAGATATAGGTTACCCAGCAGATCCTAGGCAGAGGGTCATCTTTAATTGTGATTTTATAAAAAATGCTGTTTAATTTTTAGTGTCGCTTAGATACATATGAGACTAGCGGGAATAGAGAAAGTTTTATTGTCACTTAAAATGTTTCAAACTCCTTGTAGTATTATTTGGTACATTGTGGTTGTTTTAGCAGTCTTGAAAAGTTGTAGGTGTTAATGTGTGTTGCTAATCAAAGGTTGGTTGATTTGTAAAATTTTATTAGCTGCACTTATTAAACGTCGACTAAAAGGTGCATGGTTCGGATTGGTTGTTTCCTTTGGAGAAGAACTGGCAAAAAACTCAACGTTTACTCTTTTCAAATCATGTGGTATTACAATATTATCATGTTACAGCATTTGTACTTAAGTATGGGGGTACATGATAATACATCACAACACAATAATACATAACATGATAATATTATTGAATCCACACTCGAAGATATTATTACTTAATAAATAAATTTTCTAACAATAGTGTGATGTTGGGCCGTTGGAGAAAAAATGAATGGTATTTCGACCACAAGCGCCCAATACCTCCTATCTAACTCTGGGTGGATTTTAAAGGGGAACAATAAAACTTAATAAAAAAGTTATTCCAAGGTATAATGAGATACTGAAAATCCAAGTTTTCTTTTTTTATGTATAGTATTGATTAATTATGTTATTTATTTTTTATTTTGTGTCTAAGGGTAGTTTATGGTAGATACAAGTTATTGGTATGGAAAATCTGATGCAAACATTGCAGATAGAAATTATTGGTATTAAAGTTCTAAACAAAAACAAGTAATTTAATGAAAATAATCCTATAATTCTGCATAATTATGGTAATTATTTGTAATCACATTAGGTTCAATCTAATAAAAAGTAGGTAGGTACTTATGAAAAAATAGTCTTCTCTTAGTAATAAACACCTAGTCAGTCACGTAATTAACAATCCGCATTCATTATAAAACTTATTTTGAATATGCGGTAAAGCATAATAACATGCATGACAGTCTCACTCCGATTCACAATGGCCTGCCATTACTCTTCCTGTCTGATGTTTATTTTGCTTCATTTTTTGTCCCCTTGAACGCAAGTAACCCAAGTATGGTTTACCTTCCATACACAACGCTTATTCAAGTTCTTCTTCCACAACTTCTTATCTGCCTTACGTCTTCTACGAAGTCGTCTAAGTACTTGGTGCGGAATCATGATTCGATTCATTTTGACATTCTTCAGTTTCCACTGATTCAATGTCTGAACCAGAATGTTCAGTTTCGGATGTATCCAAAGACAGAGTTTAGTTACAGATAATGTGGTTGCACTGCAAGTTGATCTACTGCTGCAGCGATTTAGATTGACGCATTATTGCACGTTTATTTGCGCATGAGTTAGTAGCTATTTCTATAAGCGATTTTTCGTGACTTAGTAGCTTTGGATACTTACGAGTTTTTGCCACGCGAAAGATCTACACATTTCACAACAGATGGCATTAAAAACAATGTTCAAGCAAAGAGGCAGCTAAGAGGTATTGCTTGCTTGCAGTCGATTTACTCCTAGGTAATGAAGCTCAATATACTTTATTATTGGGTTGAGGTGTGCCCAAATAGCTTCTGGATTATGTGAGTTGTTGTTGAGACTGGTTTATTGGTATCTTGATAAAAAAAACTCCTGTGTGCAAAGTAATTTGATTTTTTGAGGATCCATAATGCATTGCTTGTACACACGGCTACACATCAAGCTGTCATTTTCAGATTATGCTGATCTCGCATTGTATAGGATTTCCGTACAATGCGAGGTAAGCTTATACTGGAAATTATAGCTTGATGTGTAGCCATGTGTACTTCTTCATCATGTTTGCATATGCATACCCAGTTTTCTGAAAAGTCTATTTGCTTGACAATTTCATCTGATTCCAGGTTTTTTTATGTAGGGTAAGATGGTCAAAAGTGGATCTTTTTTTTTTGACGCATTGTATTATAAAAACTAATAGTCAGATTTTTACGAAAATTTACCAGGGGCACGTATGGTTATGAAGCTTTAAAATATTATTAGCCTTTCTGACAAACAGTGTCCAATAAAAAAGGTGTATATATATTTTTTTATACTGGGTTTTGATCCACTGTGTACACCTCCTGCTACTCAATGGATAGCCCCCTGGTTTACAGTGGACCAAAGAAAATCTGAACAGGAAAGTAATAAAAGTCAAAGTTGGATGTTTATTTTTAAGCATCGTAAACATTACTAACCACAAGAGACATAACAAAAAAAATAAGTTCTATGAAACTTAAAGGAAATTTGTACTTTTACAGTCTTCATTCAATACTGCTATAACATTAACTAGAATCTAATAAGTCTTGAGCGTTGCTTCTTTATCACTATTAAAGATTTATTTTTATTTTCAATTATCTTAAGAAATAGTAAAATAATAATAATTCTTATCTTAAATCACAGATTTTCAAAGTTAGTCTTAGACATTATCTTCTACTAAAAATATCTATCAAAGAGTTAAAAAAAAATAACTCAACGAATGTTAATGTGACTTAAATCTATAGGAAATGAATAATATGACTGTTGCCTGGCCGTACTACCACTAACGGTAGGCGTCGGCAATATTAGCCTTATGTCGTCATCTTTCACGTACGATAAATCAGGGACATCAGGCATAACAAATTTCCCTTTTTTGTATCTTAAAAAAGACACATAAAATTCTAACGTATTGGGATTTCGTTCCTCAATAATTTTGCTAGCAAAAAATATTTTTTGGTTCTTGGAACAAAATTGCACCAACACGTATTGACTTTCCTTTGGTAATTGCAGAAGTGTTGTTTTAGTAAATCCTCTGTTATAATGGTCTCTTCACTTTCAACCCAGTCTCCTTCATCGTCTGTTTCGTCGTTCAGTATCATGTCATTTTCATCTTCTGAATCACTTTGCAGCACTTGACGAATAGCTTTCTTTCCTATCCCTTTAGTTTTAGTTTCTTTCTTCCTTTTGGCTGCCTTCTGTTCTGCAATAGCATTTTTTCAGGTGTGTCAGTGGCTATAAGACTTTTACCTAATTTTCTTAGCTTCCTCTTTCCAGTTCTTGTGGGTGCTCTAAGTGGCTTCCGAAACTGTTCAGGAGTAATGATAGACTTGATTCCAGGTGAAGAAGTTGACTCACTTTCAGGAAAAGTAGTGGGCATAATAACTGTATGTTGAGTTGCAGAACCGTCAAGAGGCAAAACATTAGATATATCAATTGAAATAGATTTTTCTGGAGTGGAAAATACTGGGATCGAAGTAATTTCTGAATAATCGACAAAATTTTCCATTAGAGATGGACTCATTGTATTTCTAGATGCTTCAGTAGTGCTATTAGAGGGTCTAGGAGAATGAGTTATTTGTAAATTAAATGTGTTCTCTTCTAGCTCTAAAATCGGTTGCTGGTCAGTTATTGCGTGTTCTCCACTAAAATCACTTTCAGGTTGAGCATTTTCAGGTCTATCAGTAACACTGCTGGGTGCAAAGTCCTCGTCAGTAAAAACGTGTCGATCAAAAGGAAAAATTCCCGTTTTTCTGAATACTTGTATTATATTAGAAGGTGTCATAGACTTTGCGAAAGCCTGGCCAATTAATGCTCCCACGTCGTAAATAGTTACAGGGCATCCAGGATTGCGTAACATCCAGGAACTCATGGCGGAATAGTAAAATGTTTTGAAGGGTCCGTGAATACCAACATCCAGTGGTTGCAGTCGTGCTGATGTATGTGGGTGCAATGTAAGCACAGTAACCCCAGACTCTTTAGCGAGATCAAGCGCTTGTATGGAAAGGTGGGACTCATGGTTATCCATAATCAAAATCGATGGCTATTCTTTAGTAGTTCCAGTTCTTCGTATAAAATGCTTCATTACATCCAAGAACAGCTCACTATTCATCCACCCAGATGGGTTTGCCAGAATCAGTGATCTAGATGGGGTACCAACAGCCATGCGAGGGTTTGTATTTTTTCGTGGGAAGACGCACTGGTGGAACTGCCTGACCCCCAGCGCTTATGATGTTGCAAGTAGTGACAAGTGTCCCCTTCTCACCACTGGTGACTTTGCAGAGGTTTCGTCTACCCTTTGGCGCTATAATCCGTTGGGTCTTTTGCACAGTGGTGGTACCGGTTTCATCCAAGTTATAAATTCTTGTCCCATCAGCAAATGCAAGATGGCGCTTGATCACGTCCTCCAAGTTATCATAAAAATGATTGACGGTCTCTCTGTTAAAAGCCGATGCACGTGCTAAGCTGCACGCCTCGGGTTTACGCAGCGTCAAATCCTGATGTCGTTGGCGGAAACCCCTTAGCCAATCTATTCCAGCCAATTGTATGTCTGTTCAGGTCTTTGGCATTCTGATGCCATTAATTTTAGCCATTTCGTAAGCCGCTTGTCTACAATCCTTAACAGAAAGACCATAGAAAAGGCTTGCACATTTTATGTAATATTGTTTCAATATTAGCTCTTGGTCCTTAGAAAATACTTGGTTCACGGCGTAGTTAGAAGTCAACCTTGTCAGCTGGTTTTGCGCATTTTCTTCTTTGGCTTGATACCTTTGGAGTGTTGTAAAAGGAATATTATGGTCTGCAGCAGCTTGTCTAATACTTTTTCCATCTTTTATGGCCTGTAATGCTTCACGCATTTGCTCATGTGTATGAGCACCTACTTTTCGTTCTTCTACTCTATTCCTCGGCATTTCTGTAAAGATAAACTCCATTATGTTCCTCATATAATTGAGGGTACACTCTGGATCGGGGTACACAGTGAATCATCCATAGTGTACACAGTGAATCAATCCACTGTTAACTATTGTTAACAGTACAATACCACTACAAAGTTCGAACTAAAATTTCTCAAAAACCACAGATACTTACGTAAATGTATTAGCTCTCAATCATACTACATGAATGTACACAAACAACTAGAATAAAATACATAGGATGACACCAATAGATTATGATATATAAACAAAATTCAACTTACTTTAGCGACAGTTTTTGCTCCCGAAAATTAAAATGGCGGGCTCTCGCGTCTGTTGGTGAGCGCGTCCGCGCGGCGACTGCGGGAGTGGGAGGGGGTTCGCAAACGAGACACGGTTACGTATTTGGTTTACTGTTACATTAATAAATGGCGCAGATGTGTGCGTGATCATCTGTGTACCACTGATCCATTGTTGACCATGCGACCCTATGCTTTGTACTGCGGGTACTGATGGACAACGTAAAATGTATGGGACTTAATTTTTTTCATCTCAAAATTGAATAATTGATCAACTCTTTCACTGCGCCGTTTCTCGTTTCTTTCACTTATCACCTCTATCTATCTTTCTAGTCTTCTAGATATTTCCGCTATTATCAGTATATTCATGGTCTTTTTGAGATTGTATATCATCCAACTCATTAGTCTGTCATTTAAAAAAAAAAAAGCCTTTTCCTTTATGGATTTATCTGAGCAATTGTCACACGTACCGTACAAACAATCTTTGAAATATCACAAGTGTTTGATGATGATTTCATTGTGATCATATGTGTTTGTAATCCCACAAGATTTAAGCGCATTAGCCATAAATTGCATGTTGGAGTGCTTTGAGCAAGCCCAAGTTTCCAAGTCTTTTATCCGAGGTGAAACTACATAAAGGTTCTGTAGCTATTAAAAGTGGTCAAACTTAATGGACCATTTTCGCTTGTGTACTTTTTGTGCAAGTTATTTAATGACTAGTAAGTAACGCTTTTGTTTTTATCGCTTTTTAAATGTTTTACATTTTTTTTTTAATATGATGATGAGGCACGTGGTTCGTGACAGTGTTTGAGGGGACCAGTAGCGAATAGAAAACAGTCCAACCTTCATTTATATGCAGCATTTTATTAACACAATAAATGCACACATAACATCGTCACAATAAGCACAGTAACAAAGAAAGCACTATTATATTTAAGTAGTTTATCTGAGCTCAATAACAGTTACACACGTTGTTTTTGTGGTCAGCAAGCGAGAGAGAAACAGAACAGAGTAAAAAAAGAATAAAAAATCTATACGGGGTTCACACATCCGGTGATGCCATACAAGAAAAATATAATAAGGGTATCTATACACGGTAAATCTAATATTTTTTTGCCGGCAATGGCACGGCTGACAGCGTCTTGTTGGTAAAATTCACTTATTTTGTTTCGAACATTTTTTAATACTCGTACCTGTCTTTAATCCCAATACGCGTGACCAATAAATTTTTAATTTGTATTTTTTTACTAAACCACTACATAGGTACCATATTTTTGAGTTAAGTTTTATCGTTATTATTAATTAGATGATTAGCTGAGTTTGATAATGGCAGCCGCCATTTTGATTTACTTCGATTAGTGATGTTCATATCAATTCGATAAAAGTAAACATAACAATATTTTGACACATTTTAATAAATTTTTGAAATAATCACATTACTACCTACTACTTCATTACACTCTTAAATCTGGTGACTCTTCTGCTATTCCTTCGCACAAACTTTCCTGTAAATGATCATTTTCTTCCGAAGTTGGCCCTCTAATAATACCTAAATAAAAATGTAAATCTGTGTGTCTCTTTCTTTCCAGTCCAATCCAAAATGCTTTTGTAATAATTTGTCAACGTCGTTTATTTTCGCATGCGTCACAGGCGCTCCCAATAAAATGGTGGTAGATCGAAGCA
The DNA here is from genome assembly GCA_947578425.1 of Eugnorisma glareosa. NCBI lineage: Eukaryota > Metazoa > Arthropoda > Insecta > Lepidoptera > Noctuidae > Eugnorisma > Eugnorisma glareosa. Next base: position 7,757,927 of record OX387967.1, on the reverse strand, counting down.
TGCTTGTTTTTTGACCGGTTTTACAAAAATTGGAAGATTTACTTAAATCTGATTGATAAAACAGCTCACCGCAGATAAGTGTATTTCCTGGGGTCTTCGATCTTTTTATAATAAATCTTTTGCATTGGGTTATTTTAAATGGCAGTTTCGCCGTCGGTTTAAAAACCTTTTGAGTGGCGCTTTTGAAGTCAAATATTTCAATATCCCTTTAACGTTGCAATATTCTTCTGGTTGTATGATTACTTCTCGTTTCTTTATGGCCTTTTCTATGTTACCGAAGACTCTGTCCGGAGGCATAAAACTATGACCGGTTACGGGAAATACTATTTCAATTTTTTTGACGGTCGCGTGGTCCAATAAACATTTAGATAGCATACCTAGCATTATGCTATTTTTGTTTTGGCCACCACATCCATCGGCAAATAAGCGTATGACGGTGATGAACAATTGCTTCGACGTGACTATCGGAAATCAAGCTACAGATAGCACCTAGCAGTGAATATGTCACTGCTAGGTGCTATCTGTAACTTTTTATTCAGGTCTTCATAACCTTCTTCCATTTTTGTCATACGTTGCTGTTGTACTCTTAATTGATTAAAAATACTGTGATATGAACCTTTTTTCAGAGTGAGTACGCTGTTACGAAATTCAAAATTTTCTTTCCGCAATTTTTGTTCAATTCGTCTTTGAATATTTCGTGCAATGGATTCATTCCAGGCTGAATGTTGGGATATTTCATCTTGCGAAGCGTTATTTCGAATAGTCTGTTCTGTCTTTGTTGCCCTTCGTGGTTTATCTCTTTGTTCATTAAATTGTCGCCATTTTTTTCGCCGTTCTTCTTTCTGTTCTTCTGTCAAAACAGCTGTCTATTATTTCATGCGTACTAGTCGACTTGTTACGACCAACAGTCTAAAATTGCCACTATTAAATATACCATTACCATTGCCAATATTTAAGTATATAGTTGACAAAAAAATATAAATATTTCCGCGCTCTAATCATGTCATGAATAGGGTATATGCAAGACATACAAAACTTTTTTATTTCTTTAAAATGCCTTGTATTGGACAAAACAAACATTGTGGTACACTTGTTTAATTCTCTAATACAACACTTATTTTACAATTAAATTTTTTATGTAGCGTGTTTTTGGTGAAACGGAACGCAAACACAAAACGCATCTATTCCGGTAGTGACGCCAAAATCCATGTGTCAAAGAAACACTTTTAATTGAAAAGTACTTAAAGTTTCACTAAGATTTTACTATAATATTGTTATTGCAATTTTTGCTTAAATAAAGCACTTACATTTTAGTAAAACTAATCTACTAAGGGCAAAAAATTAGATTTAAACAAGGCAGATAGAGGTAAGTGACATCAAAGTCCTGACATGAATGGCCGCGATAGTCATGGACGTTTGAACTGTCGTAGAAAATTGCAGGAGTTTAATATGTTTTTTGTGCGACAAGCAGTAGTTGAAATTAACTTTTAATTATTTTCTTGGGTTGATAGTACTGCATATTAATGACTTAAGTGAAAAAAAAATTACATGCATATTCCCTATTAGGGATTTCGGTCTCGAAGGTATATCTGGTCCCGGGACTAGTATCGAAATTTTAAAGCCAGTCCCGGGAGTCCCGAGAAAATCGAGACCAGCGCTATTTTTAAGATAAAAACTGGGTTATACTAAAATCCATCTGATTGAATAATAATAATAATAATAAACTTTATTTCCGTTAAACTTAGCCTATGTTTACAATTATATAACAACATGTATATCGCGTCTAAAAAACAATTGTGCAATAAATTGATGATGGTAGGTATTTGAAACTTATTGGCTAGTTTTGTGACAAACAAATTAGATAACTACCCTCCGTACTAGTTATAAACTGTACGACGGCAGAGTAGTGCGGCCAGTTTGCTGTCTCCGATGTACATAGTATAAGCAAACTAAACAGATTAACTGCATGTTATGTTTGCAATAATATTACTAAACTCAGTGCAATAAGTTTACTAGGCTTACTTAACTAACAAAGTTATACTCATAATTCCTCAACACTAAAACAATGTTGCATTGTTACAATGTTATTCAATGAAAAATACAACTAGGTGATAAATAGTCTTGACATTGTTTGTAGCTTCAACGAAAAAATGAAAGCAAAATTTTAAGGTGTCACACAACATTACTCAACGCCTGTTAGCAATTTACACGTGCTATTAAAATTGCAAAACTAAAAATAAAAAATAAAGAAGAGAAAGAAAAAATAACAATCATTTTAAAATACATTCCTTAGAGTCCCGTCAAACAACACTTATTAATAATTTCTCTGTTGATTCGTAGTCCATATTTTTGAGATATTTATCTACAATATTTTTGCACACAAAGTTGCTGCATTTAGATATAGATACAGACTGATTAATTCTATTGTATACAAAAGGTCCTAGGTAACGAAAGAATTTCTGCGCAAAACTTGTTCTACAGAAGGGAATAGTGTAAACCATAAATCGTCGTCTTTGATTTGATATTTGTAATGGTTTCGTGTGTTGTTTGAGTATTATTGTTTTAATGAATAATTGCCTCATGGTAAGAACTGAGTATTCCTTATATAAATCTACAGTAGGATACCTGAAATTTTTAAAATTAATTATCTTTATAATTGCTCGTTGCGCTCTTTCCACTTTAATTAGGTAAGTTTTTGCCGCGCCTCCCCATGCCATTATACCATAAGTAGCGATAGATTGACACAATGCAAAATAAACTTCCTTTACTATTTTATTATCATTTATATGTCTGATTTTTTTAAAAAGTGTTATTAGTTTTCGTAGTCTAGAGGTGAGATTATTAATATGAATTTTCCAGTTTAGGTTTTGATCAATTAAGATACCCAAATATTTTATTGAAGAGACAGAATCTACTACATGGCAGTTACAGTTTAAAAAATTTGATTCACATACATGGGCTCTTAAAGTAAAACTATTTTGCAGAGGTTGATCGTTATTTTTTATAGTGAAGGTTATATATTTTGTTTTAGCCAAGTTTAATGTTAAAATATTGTTATTGAGCCATTTCATAATAGATGTTAGTCCTTCTTCAGCAACATTCTTAACACCATCCCATGTAGCTTCGTGAAACACAACCACAGTATCATCTGCAAAAGTTATGATTTCTGCATTTTTTAATTTCATTCTGCATAAAGCATTGATGTAAATGATAAAGAGTGTTGGACCTAGCACGGAGCCTTGCGGAACGCCGAAGTAGATTGGGGCACTGTCACTAATTACATCATTGATTTTTACAGCCTGACTTCTATTTGATAGGTAATCAGCGAAAAGGTCAAGTGGCACTCCTCGGATTCCCATATGTTCGAGTTTATTTAGTAGATTAGGGACAGAGACAGTGTCGAAAGCCTTTGCCATATCTAGAAACACTCCCAAGCATTTTTGCTTCTTATCTAATTTGGCACTTATATGACTGACAAGACGTTCAATTGCATCAGATGTGGATTTTTTCTCTCTAAATCCATATTGGTTACAAGACAGTAGATTTTGAGACTCCAGAAAGTTTAGAAGGCGAATATTAATTAGTTTTTCAATCACTTTTGACAAACAAGGTAATAGAGCAATTGGTCTGTAATTAGAGACACTGTCTCTGTCTCCTGATTTATGTACAGGAACAATTATCGCCTGCTTTAGTACAGTCGGGAATATTCCATTCTCCAGACAAATATTGCATATATAAGTAATTGGTTTGATCAGACTATCTATAGCCTGCTTCATGAATATAGAGGAGATGCCATCCCATCCGGTCGACGCTGAGTTTTTAAGTGAGAGTATAATTTTACGTATTTCTTGTTCACATGTAGGCAAGAGCATTAGAGATGATTGAGGAGCATATTCCGAGTTTGCAACAAAATCAGCCGTACCGGCCGGGCATTTCCTTAGTATATCGCTAGCTAATTTTTTTCCTATATTAACGAAGTAGTTATTTACACAATTAACAGATTCTAGTTGACTAGATTTAACTTTCAATAGTTCAATAGGTGTTTTAGTAGTAGTATCTAGATTACATATCTGTTTTATAATATTCCAGGTTTTTTTAATGTCTTTTTTGTTTTCGTTAATTTCTTTTCTTTCATACATTCTTTTTAATTTTTCCAATAATCCATTACAATAATTACGATATCTAGTGTATGAAATTTTAAGTACTTGATCGTCAGGATTTTTCCTGAGCTTAAAATGTAATCTATCCCTAAATTTAATGCACCTTAGTAGACCAGGCGTTACCCATGGTTTAATAGTTCGTTTTCGATTAGGCATTGTATGTTGAGTAGTGTATTTATCTAAAGTATTTTTAATTACAGTTAGAAAATTATATGTTGCCGAATTCGGGTCATTATCACAAGTGATTACACTCCAGTCAATACCATTTAATTCAGTCAAAACCTTTGCATAATCAGTCCGTTTTAGGTACTTATGTTGTGCTTTCTTTAGAGGAAAGGAATTAAATAAACATATTATGAGTGTGCTATGATCGGTAACTGTGGTTGGGCAAACTATACAAAGGCTCTTAAGGGTTGATCTGACAAAATAGTGGTCTAAACAATTGTTACCACGAGTGGGATAAGTGTGGGCTGTTAGAAGTCCATGCATTGCTAATAAATTCAAGTATGTGTTCGATTTGTTATTATCGGTTTCGGTTATATCAATGTTGATATCACCCGTGAGAACAATGTGTTTGTATTTTTTGAGGTCTGACAATACTTGATCAAGGGAACTAATAAAGTTTTCAAGAGAATTGAAAGACGGTGATCGATAAATACAAAGTAAAGCGTACTCCTTATTTATATCAATGACTAAACTATCGGCCTCTTTCAGAAGTGGTTCATGAACAGTTATATTTAAAGTATTGTTGGCGTAAATTGTTACTCCGCTGTTTTGGTTAATATGATTTAGTGTTTGATAACTAGTATAATCAGGTAGGACAGGGAGTTCAGAAACATGAGGTAACCAACATTCGGTTAGGATAATTAAATCGAAATCAATTTTTAGTCTTGTTAATAGGATTTGAAAATCTTCAAAATTTTTGTTAAGACTCCTAATATTTTGTACTATCATTTTAATTCCCATCTGAGAAATATTAAGGAGTTTGCTACAGTCATCCGGATTATCAACCAAGCATGAAGTGCCAACACTGATGTTTTCATCAACGTCGGCAATAACGTGATCCAAGTTATCAACCATAGTCAACACTAATATTAGAGGAGTTGAATTTGTTTATACTTGGTTGATAAAAGCAATATGTAAAAGAGGACCGTGTACCGGACTGAATCAAAGAGATTGTGTTGAGTTTGACGCAGACTCTAATAAATATATAACTTAAATTAAAAACAAAAAACAAAACTGTGTAACATGCTTTGGATTTACGCAGCTCACTTGAAGAAAGCATAATGAAAAACAAGCCAAAACAAAGGTTCATGAAACATAGAGATACTAAAGCTAACATGCATAATAAAATAAGCAATTTAAAGTGTAGTCATGCCTGTTTAAACTTGGCAATGAGATGATCGAGCTGAAACTGTGTTTTGACATGTATGGCAGACTGACCGTCTTTTTCACGCAGTAAAATTTTTCCGTCGGAAACCCAACAGTACTTGTATTTACCAGATTTTACCAGTTGTCGTGCAGAGAAGTATAATTTTCTAGCTGTAGCTGTCAAAGAATCTGAGACATAAATTGGTGTTTTTTCAGTTCCCAGTTTAAGTACTTCAGTATTTATCTTATCAGATGCATTCTTGTTGAAATCTTTAACAGCGTTTAGAACTTTCTTCTTTAGGTCGGTTTCCTTATATTCAACAATTATTTTATTTAATCCAAATTTAGCTCTGTGTATTCTTTTTATCAAGTCCTGGTCAAAAGGCACCTCAACCGCTTCATGTAGGTTCTTAACCACTTCTTCTAGTTTTTCATTTTCCGTTTTCGGGACGTTGCTTATTTCCATAATTTTCATAAGATGAAATCTGTTTATCTCTTCCAAGTCCTTTTCCAAAAAGTCAATTCTTTTAAATGCTTCATCTTGACCCAAAATCAGAGAGTCTTGTTTTATTTTCATTTCATTTATTTGTTTCTTATTGTCTTCTAAGAGGTTTTTAATTTCTTCGCCCTGCTTCTTTGATTCCAATATAGTATCAATCAGTTCCTTATGTTTGGCATCTTGTTGTTCAGTCCATAACTTAAACATGTTCCTTAATTCCATTTGAAGTTCAGAATAGTCATGAGTCTGTTTGCGTTTCCTCGTCGATATGAAGCTTTCCGGTTCTTCTGTTAGATTCGGCTGAGAAGAACCTTTATCTCCCGGAGGTGAACGCCTCATATTGAATCTGATTTCTTTGCGTTTACTATGCAAAATTTTGTGACGTATGCGTAAGCTTGGATTGCTGATTTTTCTTACGAACAAGGTAAAATAATTCCAGGTTCGAGAACTTAAGGTGTATTTTTGTATACCACTTTATTTTATGAGTAATATTCTTACAAAAAAGTAAAATAGCAGCACGTCCGTTCACAACAGCGACTGGGTCGCGAGTCATCACCTAAGTGTTTATTAACTAGGTACCTACCTACATTAATGATAACAAAAAGCTAAAAGTTAGTTTTTAGCTTTTCGTTATTATTAATGATTAAGAACGAGTATTTTCTGCATTAAAACAACAAAATGTTTGGTTATCGCCATTGTTCTCCCAGCTCACAACCAGTAGACAAACGTCACCTTGACATGGTGAACGCCGAAGTCGAACGTAGGGCCGCTCTCCCTCCCTTTGAAGACCCCGATGATCCTTTGCCTGAATTCACACCAGACAAAGTGCACGTCATCATAAAACGGAAAGCCGCATCATCCGCGGAAAGCACCCGGCTCTGATGGAATCACCAGGTGCTCAAACTCCTCCCCGCCCAGCTATAGGATTTGAAATCATCAAATGACTCCCCCTGCCACTCTGGGCAGAGTGGAAGTCAGACTTGTACTGACTAAAACTCATCCATGTTCCTTCTTTTGCCCTTTTGTTCCAGGGCCGCGGTATCTCTTTCGAACAGTCCCGCAGCCCTGGCAGGCGTCGGTCTTTTTGGACCCCTTCCCGTTTGCTGCCATCTCTTTGAGGCGCGCGTGGAACACAAACGCGCCGTCGACACGACCTGTCGTCATTGGACGGACGGACGGCGCGCTAGCCCATTACTCACCGTCCACAAGCCCGCGCCTACAGTGACCGGGAGCTACCACGTGGCCCCAGGACGGAGACTAGGCTGAGCATTCCTCTCGGCTAGGCATTCTGCCTTTTCAGAGTCTTCGAAAGCGATGCTCTTGTCATGCGGGTGAGGAGGCATCGAATCCTCTTCGGTGGCACGCATCTTTCTTTGCAGTTGACAGAAAGCTAGGTGGGTACGCTCGAGTTCGGTAAGGTCCTTCTCCCATTGAGTGGAACGATGCTCGCTTATGCGCTTCTTTACAGCACGCTGCATGCGCGTGTGAGCCCTGTTCGCGTCGCAGGAAAAGTTGCTGTAGGCACGGATGGTAGCCATCCGTGCCTACAGCAACTTTTCTTCTCGGTTATCAATCAGTTCACGTTCGTCAACGGATAGTCCCAGCAATGATTGCTCATAGCTGGGACTTCCCGTGAACAAACCTTCAGTACGTATTGAACGTGCTCTGTAAACGAGTTGATGGCGGCCGTCGTATCTGCGACTGAGACCATGTACTCTAGTATGGTATCGAGGTGAGGTAACGTGGTGGACTTCAGCTTATCGCTGACTTTCCTCCAGTCGGTTATCACTTGGTAAGGCGGGGGCTTGCTGGGGTCTGAAGGACCTGAGCGGGGGAGCACTGTTTTATTGAACAGCGCTATATCGATTACGTCTGAACGAAGATCTGGGTCGTGGGGATAGTGAGTTTTTTTTTTTTTTTAATACATTATTGTTGAGTTATGTTAGTCGATAATTAGTTTTTCTTACGATAATAACTATGAGGTTTAAAAGGTAGGTATTTATTTTGAATAAATAAATATTTGATAAATACAAAGCATTAACTTCGATTTCAAATGGTAATAACTGATCTCGGAGTTCCCGGGAGCAGCTAGTCTCGGTCTCGAAGAAGATAGCTACGAGACTGTATGCATATTCACATCATCTGAATATACTCCATGTATTCTGCCGTGTAACATCTTTTAATTTAGCCAAATTGGAATGTGTTTTCAGTTCCAACCAATGTGTGTAAATGCGTGGTTTACTGCGGACTTTATAGAGAGCCACCTAGTTTGGCAAGATTGTACAACTTTTAAAGGGTCGTGCAAACAAAACAAAACTTTGTTTAGTTCTTTGTGGGCAGCTTGCCTCGACGAAGAATTGCTGAACTAATTATATTTTTCCTCATAATGAATTCGAGATTGCTGGGTAAAAACTGCTTTGTTACTGCTGATACTGCACATTGCATAGAATGACAAATGCAGCGCACTACAACTAGATAGGGGAATTCTCTTTTCAATTTGGCTTGTGCACCGCTGTTAACACCGGCCATGACTGACGCATTATTTGTTCCGATTAGTGAATAGTTCTTCGAAATCCCGGAACGGAAAGTTCCGGAATATCCCGGAAATTTGCGTCGTTTTGGAAACCGGGATTTTCTAAACCAAATCCCGGTTCTTTCGGTACTTCCGGGACAAAATACTTCGCCTTTAGAATATGTATTTCTAATTTTATTGCTTAAAACCCGATCGCTTTGCATTATTTATTTATTTATTTAACACTTCAAGCACATAGTACAGAGGCGGACTTAATGCCATAGGCATTTTCTACCAGTCAACCTTTGGGTGATGCACAGACAAACATTGGTAGGTGTACCTATGAATAAACTACAAGGATATATAAAATACTATAAAATATCGAATATATCAAAATTACTATACATATATATCAATATATATATATAGAGATACCATCACGGTAAATGTTGATCTTTCAAGACGTACGATCAGTTAAAAGTTGATCCAAAAACAAATGTTGATCCGAAGGCCTTATGTTGATCCATTACGCTTTTTTTCATACCAATGTGGCTCCAATCGGATCAACATTTGACATTCTTGTGACGTCACTCGACTGAAAAGTACGCTTGTCAAATGTGGCTCCAATATACAAATCCGCTCCGATAAATGTTGATCCGATTCAAACGGACCAATCACAATGAAGGACTTTCTTACTTCCTCCGTGATTGGCCGACGGTGGTCACTCCAACGTTGCCGTTCCGCTTACTACAAATCTTCGTGAATTTTAGTACAAAGATTGCTAGCACGCCGGAGACGGACATAGGCTACTTTTTATCAGCTATCGAGGGTCTGGAGTACCTGACGTGGAACATCAAGAGTCCAGTTAAACTGTACGAGATACGGAAATTATGCCTTTGTAAAAGTTGTTCATCGTGATGGGCCGCTTCTGCTGGCACTTAGAAATTGAGGACCTGGAGTACCTGATGTGGAATATCAAGAGCGCCATTGAGCCTCACCTCGCGCCTCGTCTCGCGACTCGTACGCGAGTGTAAATGCCGTATAAAATAAAGCTGTCCACACACAGAGTAGGAGGCGGTTTTTTCGGTGTTATTCGAATTAGTATGAAATCCGGAGAGTAGGCATGGCTAGCTTTTCGTCGCACCGCGCAACGTCTACGTGTGGACACCTCCGCTCCGCGCTCTGTGCCTGCACAGCACATCGATAAACAACTTTATCATGCCTTCTGGAGCAAGGATCATCTGATTCTGTCTTTTCAATTTGCTTCCTTCGGGAATGTAACCTACGATCTGATCGAAAAACCAACACCCTAACCACTAGACCACGGAGGCAGTTTAAGAAGAGCGCCAATGAATTGTGGTGAACGTGAGGGAGTGAGACGTAGGTTCTACAGTGGTCAATCTAAAGGTACGTTCGTGTGACCAAGCGTCACACGAAATTTTTTAATTTCGAAAATGTGGAAATCTTCTTAGTTTGCGAGCACTAATCACTACACCACTTGAAAAACTACTGGTGCATTGCTGTTGCCACAAAGTAGGTAAGTAGGTACCTACCTAAGTATGGAGCGGCGGCAGCTGCTATTGCTAGCTAGTAGGTACCTACCTACCTAGATCTGCAATTTTACTTCAACTGAAGAGACTCTGGTGTTGAAACTAGAATGAGTAGGTACCTACATCAGCTGTAAGTAGGTAATTAGTAAATGGCCTTGGGTCAACTTTTATTGCAGACGTTAGAAATAATCTTAATTAAGGCGACGTATCACTGTGCACTTGCTGCTGCCACAAAGTAGGTAAGTAGGTACCTACCAAGTATGGCGCGGCGGCGGCTGCTACTGCTAGCTAATACCTACCTAGATCTGTAATTTTAGTTCAACATGAAGAGACTCTGGTGTTGAAACTAGAATGAGTAGGTACCTACATCAGCTGTAAGTAGGTAATTAGCAGTGTAAAAAGCCTAGGGTCAATTTTTATTGCAACAACGTAAGTAAAGTCATAACTGAGGCGACGTATCACACACACTTATGAGGCGACTAGGGTTATTATCCGAGGGGTGGCCAGTAGCGCTTCTCGTTTAGTAGGTATTGCGGTCACCGACCCTTGCACAGCGTGCTGAAGTTTATTCAGCAGTTTCGTTTTGCATTCCATCACGAATGGAGCGCCAATAAAATTTGTGGGAGACCTATCGTCCAACAGTGAACGGATGTATTGTATTGTATTGTTGAGGGCTCCCTTTTCCGCATTTAGACTCAAAGGCGGTCCATTATGCGTGGGGTGGGACGGTTGGCTACAGGAGCCAACCCAGCTCCTTCCAGAAGCACAGAAGTCTCCTGGGACGTTCACAGACTTCTAGGAGCGACCTCGGACTGCCGAGGATTTGTGCCCGTTGGTCAGCAACCCCCTTACATTCCAGGATTACGTGGGCTGCCGTTTCATCCGCGCTAAGGCAGCCCCTGCACAGCGGGCTGTCTGTCGCGTTGAGGGTGAACAGATGTTTGTTGAGTGGGCAGTGGCCTGTGAGCATACCCACCACAATTCGCAGGTCCGTTCGTTGGAGACTGAGTAGTCTGCTGGTCAGTCGCGGTGTTAGTGCAGGTACCGCCTCTTTAGACTGTCTACAGTTGGTTGTAGATGCCCAGCGGGCATTGTGTTCTGTTTGGGTTAACAGACGCATCCAGGTCCTGATCTGACTGAATGGAACCGGCAAGTGGGGCTCGGGGCCGGCCACAACCCCTTCCGAGCCCCTCCTAGCAAGCTCGTCTGCTGCATCGTTACCCAATGATCCACTATGCCCCTTGATCCATTGCAAGGTGACCCTGTTGTGGTCGGAAATGGTTTGCAATGCTAGGTGACATTCGTAAATAAGGCTGGAAGACATAATATTACTGTCTAGTGCCATTAGGACAGCCATGCTATCGGAGAGAATTCTAATACCGCGATTGGAAATCTTTCTTTTAATGACTGCGTTGGCAGCTTGGGAAATCGCTACACATTCACATTGGAATATGGAGCTTTGATCCCCTAGCGATAGTGATATTTTGATATTGAGATCCATGGAGAAAACACCAGCACCAGTACCGGTTTTGGTTTTCGAGCCATCCGTATAAATACGGACTTCGTCGGCTCCTGAGTGGTCTCGCTCGGTCTCAGCTAATTGTATTCGATAGAGTTTATCGAACACGTGGACTTTGGGGATTCTATCACAGGGCGCGTCAATGAGCGGTACCTTACGCAGCGCTCTGTCCCATATTGTGGTGTGAATGCCCCTTTGTTGTTTCCACATGCCTGAGTGTCTTAGTCTGATTGCCGCCATACAGGCCTCCTGCCGAATGAAAAGATCCAGCGGCTGCAGACCAAGCATTATCTCCAAGGCATTAGTTGGTGCTGTCCGCATACATCCAGTGGTGGCTGAGCAAGCCAGTCTCTGGAATGACTGCAGTTTTTTACTGGTGGTAATGAGTTCAGTTCTGGGCCACCAAACTACCGCACCGTAGGTGATTATAGGTCTGATTACGGCTGTATATAGCCATAGTGTAATTTTCGGCGAAAGGCCCCAGGATTTCCCTAGAAGTCTTCTGCATTGCCAAAATGTTGCGCTAGCCTTATTAATCTTGTGGTCCAAGTGTTTGTTCCATAACAGTTTGCTGTCAATAATAACGCCCAGATATTTGACCTCTTTCGTAAGGGACAGCTCGGTACCAAACAGTTTGGGTAGTTGTAAACTGCCAAGATTGCGTTTGTGAGTGAACATAATGAGCTCCGTCTTTGACGGGTTCACTGATAGTTCGTGCTCCGAGCACCATTGTTCGACGATCTTTAAAGCCTGCTTAGCCAGGTTGCACAAAACATTCTCAACAGGTCCTGTTAAGAGAATGGCAAGATCGTCTGCATAGCCTACCGTATAATAGCCATGGTCGCAGAGTCTGCTTATCAGCTCATTAACCACAATGTTCCATAGGAGGGGTGAGAGAACTCCTCCTTGTGGACAGCCTTTGGCTACCACGCCTCTGGTCGTGGTATTAACGGTGAATTGGATAGCCCTTTGTCTCAGCATGTTGTCAATCCACCCGGCAGTCGTGTGATCGACCCCATGTCTGGTCAGGGCAAGGCTTATGCTGTTGAAAGTAGTTTTGTCGAAGGCACCTTCCACGTCTATAAAGACGCCAAGGGTTGATTGTTTACCGGATAGTCCATTTTCAATACGTGATACAACGCTATGAAGGGCGGACTCAGTTGATTTGCCCATACTGTAGGCATGTTGGTTAGCGTTGAGTGGCTTGTTTGACAGCGCATGTGTTCTGATGTCCCTATCACAGAGCCTTTCAAGCGTTTTCAACAGGAAGGATGTGAGGCTGATTGGCCTGAAGGACTTCGGCTGCGTGTAGTCACTCTTGCCGGGCTTGGGGATAAATATGACTTTAACTTCCCTCCATTTCAGGGGAGTGTAACCGTGTGCGATGCATGCTCTGAACAAGTTCACGAGATGTACCACCAAGCGATCGTCGCTCCATTTCAGTAGTCCTGGGAATAGACCATCCAAGCCAGCTGATTTGAATGGAAGGAAGCTGTTGATAGCCCACTTCACCTTATCGTGTGTGACGATTCTTTGGGCCTGGGTCCAGTCGGTATTGGATGCCGAATTGCTGGTCCCCGCTTCCCAGCTTTCCGTCTCAGTAATGACGCAGCCGGGGAAGTGCGTTTGAAGCAGCAGTTCGCACGTTTCGTCGTCCGACTTGGTGTATGTGCCGTCCAGTTTCTTTAAAGAACCGATACCGCGCTCAGGTTCGCTGATCAGGATGTTCTTTATTTTGGTGGCATGACTGTTGGACTCTATGTTCGAACAGAAGCGTCTCCAGCATTGGTTTTTCCTGAGTCGGATCTGCTTCTTGTATTGGAGTTGGGTTTCTTTGTAATTGTCCCAATCGTTGTCTAGTCGGGTGTTTTTGGCTCTGTTAAACAGCTTTCTTACCTTGCGACGAAGTTTCTCCAGTTCCGGGCTCCACCAGCTGTTCCTACCTGCGGAGACCTTCCTTGGCGTCACAAGTGGGCATGTTTTTTCAAAGCAGTTCAGCAGAGAGTCTGTGAGTAGATTATTGTGGGTGTCAATCTCCGCGGCGTTGTCATAGTTAGGAATTGGGATCCCCTTCAGTTTTTCCGCCGTTTCGGCAAGGTACCTTACGCGGTCCATCGTCCGGGGATTCCGTCGCGGCACCGCGGGATTTACCATGATGTTAATCGTGTAAATGATCCACCTGTGGTCAGAGCAAGATAATTCTTGGGAAACATGCCAATCTGAAATATGCCGCGATATGTGCTCTGTTGCTAAGGTGAGATCAATGATGGTTTGGGCCCTTCTCGTAACAAAAGTTGGTTCAGAGCCCTGATTCATAATTCTTAGACAGGTGGTAAAAAGATAGTTAAGAAGTTCCTCACCGCGTGCGTTCGACTTCTCGCAGCCCCAGATGGTGTGGTGCGCGTTGGAGTCGGCTGATATGATGAGCTCCAACCCTTCCCTCTCGCAGTGGGCCACCAGTGCACTGAGCTCCGGGTTTGGCACCTCCTCGTCGCCCGGCAGATAGGCGGAGGCAAGTACCACTCCTGGCAAGTTGAGGGCTGGGTTACCCAGGAGCCTGATGGTGGTCAGGTCCCTGGAACAGAACTCGGTAAATAGAACTGATGGTACATTTTTTGGTACGAAAATACAAGTTCTTGGGTTACTTACGGTTGTATTCAGAAGGAGCTTGCCCCCGATGTTGGATAGACCACAGATTCTGCCCTTCCTAATCCACGGCTCCTGGATTAGGGCTATGGTCATGGTGGGTAACTCCAGCGCCCTGCGTAAGTTGGCCGTGGCAGTAAGGCTGTGCTGGAGGTTGATCTGGACGATTTTAATTGTTTCGAGGGGGGGGAACTGCCTGGTCCATCGCTGCTACCCTCCAGCAGTTTCTCCTCGTCGTCTAGACCCTCCCCCTTAAACCAGTCCAACTTGTTCGCCGCCAATGCCACAGCAACGACGTCGACCAAGGGAGTGGCTGGCGGGTCCTCACCAGACGCCTGCAATGATGCGGGGTTGGTTTGACCCACCATAGGGGGGGGTGTGCTGTGTACCGGACCCAAGCCCCGCCCGGCTGCTTCCTCCGCCACTTGGACGGAATTCGGCCCCCGCTCGGTCTCTGGTCCGGTATGAAGGGAGGCAGGAGGTTCGGTTGGCATTCCCTTAGGACTGCCTGCCCTCACCTCCTGCTGGAACAGCAGGTAGACCGACCCCGTCTTGTATGAGACACGGCGGTCTCTCCTGCTGATCTGATCCAGTTCCGATTGCGGGACCCCAAGGACGATGAACACACCATCCTTGTTGTCCTGCTTCTCGGCGTGGTAGAGGCTCCAGGAGTCGACGTTGTACCAGGGGTTCTGACGCCGAAGCCTGATCCGCAGTCTATCCACGGTCTCGTCCGTGAAGTTGGGCAAGAAAATCCCCGCTTTGATCCTATGCGGGATCTCAGATTGGCGGCGGACCACCAGTCTGGTACCCGCGATAGGAGAGGGGAGCCCAACGATGGTGCGGCGAACCCACTCCAGCGAGAAGTCATCCTCGCACCGAAGTTTGAGGACTCCCTCGCTGAGGAAAAGCTTGCCGCGGAAGACGGGGGGGTGGTTAACGTCCGTCGATGAAGACGGGGCGAATATCGCCTCGTCAAGCGCCAAGTTGATGGCAGCCTGGACGGTGGCCGAGTGCTCCTCAGATAAGTCATGGAACGGCTCAGTGGTGACGGCCACGGCAAGGTCGTTGGACCCTATCGCGTCCGCGTAACTGGCCGCTCCATCGTGATGGCGTCCGTGCGGGAGACGCCCGGGCGTGGCACCAAGTTTGGCACGTTTGCCTCCGTCCCGGGGTGACAAAGTGTCCTCGGGACGAGTCCGCTTAGCGGGCTTGGATTGGCCACTGGCCCGAACAGTGAACGGATACCTAGTTTGTTGTTAATGAAGGTCAGTTTAGTCCATGGGAAGTAGGTATTTTCGAGTGGGTGGGAAGGTCAACAACAGTCTTCACAAACTCTAGTGTCAGACAATCGGGCGATTCGATTTGAATCGAAAAGTAAAAGCAACAAGTACCTAGTGGGGAAAATTGCGTAACTTACCTAACACTTTATGTCCTTCCTGTGGAAATCGAACATGCCTGCCTGCTTGCGAATTTCCAAGATTCTTTGCCGTAGGTTTTACTAGGTACCTACCTAGGTAGATTAACAAAGCCCATAGTCTTGTAAGGGTGAAATTTTGTTACTTATTAGTTTGGTTTAGGTACCTATCGATAGATTTTTGTTGTTATTTTTTGTTTTGGGTGATTTGAGTTTCTTAAGTAGGTAGGTAAGTCGAATTTATCTGTCGAGTTAACTAGCCTACTGTGTCACGTGGGGTTGGCAGTGGGTAGGCTGTAGAATATCCTTGAAATCTGCCAAATTCTGCCATTTTTTAAATCGACAGCTTAATCTGCCATCCTTAATACTTACGAGCCATATCTGAATTCTGCCACAAATGGCAACACTGCTGCCGCCGTATTCTACCTATGACAATGAGGCTTTTTGGCGGGAACTCGACGGCAGCGGTTCGAGCTGTTGTTCGAATTTTAATTTTCTGTGTTAAAAGTGGTTTGGTGGATATTAAAAATAGTGTGTTATGCAACAAAAAAAAAAAAAAAAAGAAATTACTGAATAGTGCCTAGGGAATAGAAAATTCAAGTGATAGCGCGTATTCCCTCCGTTTGTATTGTCCCAAGCCACCGGCCGCTCCTCACCGGAATTCGCAAAGTGCACTATCTTCCCCCCCCTATAACAATACTCTTTGGCACTATTGCTTTATGGCGGGCATGAGGAGCTGACAAGACATGACGGGGTGATACCCCAAGACGACTTTCAGTGTGAAAGGACTTACGAAAACAATTTCTTCCCACATAAGACATGTGTTGTATGGGCACCGATCCCTTTACCTTTCCAAATGGAAGAACCCGAACCAAAACCAAAAAAGTGGCCAAGTGCGAGTCGGACTCGCCCGTGAAGGGTTCCGTAGTAGCATCCGCAAAAAATAACGCCTGCAAAATCAACTTTGTTTTTCATAGTGATTGCATGAATGACAAAGTTATATTTGCGGTTTTTGAAAAATTGCTATATCACAAAAACTAATGACGACATCTTGTTCAAACCAATTTTCAATGAAAGTTTTTATCGAGATCTATAGTATATGTTTTTTTTTTATTTATCACTCTCTTACTTTAAAAGTTATAAGGGGACACACACATTTTACCACTTTGATTGGAAGTGTATAATTTTCAAACGGTTGACTGAGAAAAAATGGTTACAGAAACCTCTAGGTCATTTTCATAGACCTATCTATAGACATCCCACACGTATAGGCTAGGTTTGATGATTTTTTTTATTTAGTTTCAGTTCCATGTATGGGAGCCCCCCCTTTATCTTTTAATTTTTCTTTTTTTTATATAAAAATTATAAAGAATTTCACAATATACATCTACCTACCAAGTTACAACTTTGTGGTCCTAATAGTTTCAGAATAAAGTGGCTGTGACATACGGACGGACGGACAGACGGATAGACGGACAGACAGACATGACGAATCTATAAGGGTTTCGTTTTTTGCCGTTCGGCTTCGGAACCCTAAAAACACCTATAACGATGAATCTAATTTTATTTTATTAGAATGAAGAGAAAAAGGGTTTCTTTTATCAACAACAAACAAATCAATTATTATGTAGGTATACCGATAATAGTAAATTACAGAAAACCTACACAAAAGCTTTGGATAACACTTTAAATATTATAACCCGTCGGAAATATCTGTGCGTTGCCTATCGCGTGACAGCAGGGCACTAACTAGGACACCAGTGCGCGCAAGGCCCCACGGGGTAAGGCGCGTTTACTTGAGGTACTCCGATTGGTGGGAGGCGGAGAGCTTCCGTTCTGTATGTTAGTACTATTATTAATTCTATGCCCTAACGTAAAAAAAAATGGAATTTTGCAGTTCTCAATTTTTGTCGTGTCTCACAAGGACAAACCATTTAGTCCATGGGAAAGATCTAGTAAAAGATCGGATACAATTATTATTATATTATTCTCCATACATAAAAAACAACAAAACGATACCTCGGTAAAAACGGTCCATAACACACCTAGTCTTAAGCTCTTTTTCAGGATAACAACATTCATACATACATAACACACCTAATAGTTAAGCTCGTTTTCAGGTTAACAACATTCATACATACATAACACACTTTACACACCTAGTAATTAAGCTCTTTTTCAGGATAACAACATTCATATATCAACAACAGCTCGGCTCGAGGGGCTCGAGCCTACCCTGAATTATGATTATCAGGCCTTAGACATACTTTCAATTTTAAGTTATTTCTACTGGTGGGGGCACCAGTAGAAATAACTTAAAATTGAAAGTACCTTTCGTCGTCAGCTCAGACTTTAAAAATTGAAACTTAAATGTTTTCTCTTTTAACAAAAAATAACTTTTCTAAAAACTAATAATACTTTTGTAATACGTTTGTGCCATATAAACTTGGACAAAAGTAACTTGACGCCTGCCTAACATAAACACAGTTTTGTCTAACGATGAAGAAAAATCTAGGTCTCGCGCCGACCTCGCCTGGTAGGTACTACGATAAGCGAGCGATGACAAATTTGTCGTAATTGTCATAGATTTTTCTTTATCGTGAGACAAAACTGTGTTTATGGTAGGCAGGCGTCAATGCACATTTGTCCAAGTTTATATGGCACAAACTAGTGTAATGCTTTTGCAAGCTAAGGAAATTAAATTATGGACGGATATTCCAATACTCGGAAGTAAAAGTAAATTAAATAATCAAAATATTTTTTATACAGGGTGTAAAAAAACAGTACGGATACTTTGGGGGTTTGTTGTATCCGTGAAATTTAACATCTTTCTCCAAGGGACATAGGCAGAATTCTCAAAAAAAAATTTGGGCCTCCCATACAAAATTGGCGATCAGCTGATCAAATTACTATGGGGAGGCCAAATTTTTTTTAAAATTCGATTTATTTTCCTTGAGGATAGTTGTTCAGTTTCACGAATACAACGAACCCCCAAAGTATCCGAACTGTTTATTAAACATCCTGTATTTTAAATACTATCAAAACATAATTATGTCATTAGACTTCAAAATAGTAACTCAAAAATCAAAATTAATAAAAAAAAACTCTAACATCTTCTTAAGTAGGTAATTTGGAAACATTGTTAGAAATAAATCTAATCATGGACGAACAAAGAACAAAGAAGACAAACAAACAAATATTAAAGATAAAAAAAAAATTCAACGACATTTTAATTTTTTTTTGTAAATATTATTTACGTATGTATTCAGTTGCATCCATGTTCTTGTTTGCGAAACTGGTGCCTCTTTGAGAACTTCCAAACATTTAGCCTTTCCGGGATTAATCTTCTTTTTAATGTAATCTTTAAAATTCAACTTCACAGCCTTAATTTCTTCGTCTGACCAAAATCTGTGTCTTTTTTCTTCTTTGCACTATAAGTTCTTCTTCATCGCTATCTTGTAATGGACTTTTTGTGGTCTTCTTTTTTCTTCCTATATTAATTTCTTCGTCACTGTCCTGTAATAAACGTTTTTGCGTCTTCTTCTTTATTAGTTTCTTACAGCTTTCATCATTGAGGTCTTCACTTGAAGAAGATACGTTTAGTCGTGCTTTGTTTCGTTTTTTTACTTTTATTGGGATTTTCTTTTTGGTTTCCATCTGGTCAATATCTTCATCACTGTCCTCTAATGAACGTTTTTTGGTCTTCTGTTTTCTCACGGTTGGTTTCTCAGTTTCCATCATTGAGGTCTTCATTTGAAGAAGATACGTTTAGTTTTGTTTTCTTTGGTTTTGTTACTTTTTTATTATTTTTCTCTTTGGTTTCCGTCTGGTCAACAGTTTTCTTTTTGAATCTTGTTTGAATGTTACCATACTTCTGATTTTCACGGAAATCTATTTTATTCAATTTAGAAATAATAGGCTCTTCCGGCACGTTATTAAGGTCATCTTTATAATTTATTTCTTGTAATTCTACTTGTTTTTTTGCTTTTGATTTTTCTTTATAGTTTTCTATCGATTCTTCTCGATCATCTTTTTGTTCTTTTTTTTCTGATTTTTTATTGTCATCTTCTCCGTTATTTCCTTCAGATTCTTCTTCTTTAGTATCGTCTTCTTCGTTTTCTTTCTCTGATTTTTTATTATTGTCTTCGTTTTCTTCATCTGATTTTTTATTATCATCTTCATCGTTTTCTTCTTTTGATTTTTCTTCATTATCTTTTGAGTTTTCTTTTAAATTTGTTTCTTGTTCTGAATTTTCTTCAGATTCTACTGTTTTGTTTTTAGAAAATTCACTGCTTTTTTCGTTAGCTTTCTCATTTAATTTAATTACTTGTTCAGAATCTTCTCCTCTAGGAACCACAAATTGCTCTTCTGTGTCAATAATTTGAGATGGTGATCTGTTTCGATGAGGTTCATATTTCATGAGCTGGGAACCAACCACTGCTTTTTGCAATACTTGTAAGGGTAACCTGTAATTTTTGGCATGCACAGCAATATCATGCCCCAAAAATCCAGCTAAATGTTCCGTGTATTGATCATTTCGATTTGCATGCAATTGAGACATAGTCGCTATATGATGCCTCATCCCTGTTGAAGTAAGCATTTCAGTCGTCGTAAAAATTCGTCGTCGTCGGTCGTTTTAAATTACAGAGTTTTTTAATTTTATCCAAACATTTTCCTCCATCGAATGGTTCATCTGTAGAAGGTCTTGCAAAAAGCAGTGGATTGGTTATTGGAATTTTCAAATCATCACGACTGGCTATTATAAGGTCTATATTTTCTTTCATAGTTTTCGTAAGTAGTATTGGCACTGAACGTGTTCTCTTTCCGGGGATTTGGAAGACGTCTAAAGTTTTAATTGACTTTCTTTGCTGAGGAGTTAAAGTTTCCAGAACTTCTTCAGGAATCTCTTCATTTCTCCGATTGATGTAAAATGTGAGCTCTGCTTCAGCTACATCTCCAGCACGTTTCCTGTCCAGCATAATTATGTGAGCTATAGTGGCAGTGCATAAAGACTCATAGTTAATGACGTTGCAATCAATTTTCAATTTTCGTCCATATTTCACTTCTAACTTGGCTATGGTCTCCATCACTGTTTTGATATCGTCTTCTAAAGAAGAACGTTCTCTTTTACCATGTGTCGGCGCTTCTTGGTTTTTTCTGCGTTAGAAGATACTTCCCACTGCCAATTTATCGTTACAAGTTGTTTGAAGTCGTCTAGTTTCTTTTTGTATAATTTTTTAAAAGCTGTAGACTCAGAGCTCATAATGGACTGCGTGTATAAAATATCTACACTGCCGAGCACAGCTGGTAATATTCTAGCTGGAATACTTGGAACTCTAACTTGACCGGTATCTTCATTGAATCCACACTTCTTTCACAGCAGCAATAAAGACTTCGTATTTTTCCGGATCTAAAGCATCTGTTAATGTTTCGATTGAAGAATCATGTTTACGAATTAACATCAACAAAGTTGCCAAATCCCTCATCCTCGAACATATTGCTTTACGGCTGCGACGTTCTTTCTTTTTTTTTCTGTAATCGTGTCCCGTAAGCCAAGATTAGTCGATCATTCTTCACCACCATAGCAATGTCATCAGCACGCAAATAAGGCAATACTTTTTTTTTAAGCTCTTCAGATGCTGTCTCAGTATTTGGTATGATCGTTATGCTGTGTTTCGTAAGAACTCTGCCTTTAGAAGTATTCGTCCCACATTTCTTAAAATGTCTAAAAAAGGTAGAGCGTTTAAATGTCCCTAAGCAATTCTTACATGTTGCAAAGCTTGAAGGGCTTGATGTCACATTTTCATCTCTCCTTTTAGCGGGTATTAATGTCATTGATCCGTCTCTTTCAAAGCATACCTTACAATTGTGCAAAAAGTTGCCTTTATTCCTGATCTTATCTGAAATTTCTTGACGTTTAATTTTACGTATTTTTGGATCGTCATCTTTAATAGATTTATATTGGATTACATCAATTTCGTTTTCATGATGCCTTAAAAGATGCCTTGTGAAGTTGGTCACAACTTGCTGACAGTAAAAACAAGCATTTCTACGTGTCCACGAACGTTTAGTATTTCCAAATTTATTTTTAGATTCATTTTCTTCAACTTCTTCATATTCCATAGATAATTGTTTTTGAATTTTTTGTGAATTAGTTTCTTCGGGCATATCTTTTGAACTGCTTTTTAAAAACATTTTATTTTCTTTATTAGTCTTCCTAGATAGCTTTTCACATTTATTTTTAAGCCTTTTTTTTGTTCTTTTTACAATGGGGTCATCATAAAATTCATTTTCTGAACCCTGCAACAACAGTCATCATTATTACTACAGTCATCATGCTTTATATCACTTTTATATCCTTGTTTGATAGATGAAGTTACAATACAGGGCTTAACATAAAACGAGCAAAACCTTAAAATGATCATCAAAATGCACAACTTTAAACAATATTTCTTTAATTACGGAATCAACTCTGAATGAAATCGCAAAAAAATATGCTGTTTCATACAAAAATGTACTCATTAAATCAAAACGTATGAAACAGTCGATTTTTTGCCATCTCAGAATTAGTCTGCTAGTAAAAGTTGTTCAAATTGATAAGAAACTTACTCAGAATTACGGTCTAAGTGCATGTCTCATCTGAGTCCAAGTTTTCAGTAAGCTATCCCTTACACCCTGAACAAGACTGCAAAATAATTAAGTTATTTAATACGTACATATTCTTCATCGTGCACGGAAATACCATCAGGATCAAAATCAGAACCATCGGTTGGTGAAAAGTCAGACTGGTGACTTTCATTTTCTTCAGTCTCAGCCGGTTGAGCCTGCAATTTTTTTAATTAACAAATGGATTAACAGAAATAAAAAATAACTGTTTTAACTACGACGAAACAAAGTTTATTTTATTTAAGTGAGTAGGTACCTTGTTGATTTCGCTACCATCTTCAACTTGTTCTCGAAGAGAATAAGATACCTCGTCATTCTCATCAACATCGAGTTCTCTAAGAGAATCAAAGGAGAAGGGTAGATTTTCTGTTAACCCAGTTACATTTAAAAATGAAGTTAATCCACTTTCATTTATACTTAAATTTTCTAAGCATATTGGCGGTTCCATGTTATTAAAATTTATACTTTTTCTTGCATTTTTCAACGTTTTTACATTAATTTCCGTTTGACCAATTGTTGAAGATTCCTTGAAAAAAATAAAACATGTTAGAAGATTATAAAAATAACAAATAATAAGAATCAAAAATATTCAGTGACGTAAGTACACATTGAGATCCATAGTTTAAAGATAGTAAGAAATGTTTAATAAAACTAAATTAAAAGATTAATACACCCCCGAAGTACAAATATTTAATCAGTCGCAAATATTCACGGTCTATCAACATGGCCATTACAATGAGCCCAAACACTTCGATCAAATACTAGTAGATGCACGGTATGCGCTCGAAAAATGGCACCGCCAAATGCGCGCTTAGAACCAGTGCAAGCGCGGTTGTGGCTTCAGTCACAACCAACCCGCGCTCGCATGCACACGTCTCGCAACGCCACAATCTTGTGCGAATGTTTTCCAACTCTATTGCGAAGTTTTGTGTTTCACATAAAATATTTCGTTTATTAAGTATTATGTGTCTCCCGAAAAGTTTGCTAAAATTAGTGATGCACCGATTCCTGTTTTAGGAATTACGATTAGGATTATCGCTTCTTATCATCCCTGGTTAGGATTAGGATTACGATTAGTTAGGAAAGGAAATGCTGACTTACTTAAACTATCTCATAATATAAACTCTATTTATTGGTTATAATTATTAATATTCAAAATTAATAACAGATAAGTTTTTGTATGAAAATCATAGAATTCGGAAATTGTTTGGGTTCAGCCTATTTATTTTGTGAGAATTCATTAATCCTGCAGTAGAAAACAAGCGTTCAGAGACGATACTGTGCCTGCTTTTCAAGACAAATATTTGCGCGCAAGAAGTTTCAGGTGTAAAGTGCGTTCAGAAATTATGCTTAGAGCTTTTTGTAATTAAAATAATAAATTAAGGATCGTTAGGGAATTCTAACTCATTAATCGCCGATTAGGGATTAATCGTAAAATGCAGATAATCGAAATCAAAATTCGTAATAGTTGCATCAGTCGCGTAGTTCGTAACACTAGCTACAATTGATTTACTAGGAATTCGACTTAGCCTTCGACTTTAGCCTTCGATGTGTAAGCCAGAATGGACACGAATGTCACTTTGATTGTCTCTTTTCTATTTTCATAATTTACACTGTAAAAATTACATAAAACTTAATCAGTTTATATATTTTTTTATTTCATTAATATTTTATTTCATATGAATGATCCCGTACAATCGTACAAGATCTTCTCCAATTTAAATAAAACCTATGACTAAATTAGTTCACTGCTCCTGGTCTATCAAACTCGCCGCGAGACGCGTTCGCCGCGCGGTTTACCGGAGAGAAGGCGCATCGCGTTCGGTCGGGGCGCGGCAAGGCGCAGTGCGGCGGCCGGCACGCTGCGCTGTGGCGCGGCAGCAGTGAGTAACAGTGAGTCGAGATCATCGGGTGTTGTCATTCGGTAATAAATAATTATCCGTACCTACAGTATCTACTCCTCAAAACAATGTTATTGTTCTGAGACCTACACGTCTAGTTTTACATTCGTTTTTTTTTGTAAATTTAATAATATGCTAAGTAGTTACTTACTTACCTCTTAAGTAGGTAAGTATAACTAGGTACTTACCTAAAATTATTCCGCCGGTAATGCCGATATGCGCTCTTTTATGAGGTCGTTGACTCTCTGCCTACCTCGTAAGGGGTAAATGCGTTAGGTATGTGTGTGCGTTAGGTAGGTATGTATGTGTAAAATAATAAATAATAAAATAAATAGGTAAGCAACAGATTTATAAAATGCAAAAAATTGTTTTTATCACCGCGTTGTTTCAGATTCTGTACGAAATAACATGTTTTAGAATCGCATAGAAGCTTGGAAAATAATAATTTGCGATTCTCTTTAAAACAGAGTTAGAGGTTATAGTTGTACGTTTTTACCGTAGGTTTTGAAAAACTTTTCATTTATTACCCATCTATCATGTAACAAGAAAATGCAAAAAACCATACCTACAGACTAAAGTAGTTTGTGACCGATTATTAACGTGACCTGTAATGCAACATGAACCCTGGTTTACAAACTCAGATTAGCTTTTACACTTTCATCACAAAATACCTACGAACTGACCATCTGTTTGACGCGCAATAAGCGTTTGTAATGCAAACCTATATTAAATAAACATTTTTTGACTTTTTTTTTGTCTATGCAAAATTCTTATACAATAGGATAAAATTTAAGTTGATGCTTAATGCCAAATTGATTTAAAACTTAATACTCACATCTAATTATTTTGTAGTTTACGTAAGTAGCGGCACTTCAATAAAAACAATAAACTCGGTACTCACCATTATCCACGATCATGAACACAACACACTCACTTGACTGCTTGGACCAGACTGCCTGAGGTAGATAGAAATACATCTCTTGCGCAGAAATGCGCGACAGCATCTTGTCTCACTTTAACTTGAAGTAGGAACTTATGTTTATTTCATTCGCACGCTAGTGCGATGTTGCCGTTCTGTTTTTTAGTACGTACCCTTCATATTCAGCTCCGGAGCAACATTTACCACTAACAGTCAGATATAAACCGGAGCCACATTATACGCTTCAGTATCATTTTTTTGACCGTTATTGGATCAACTAAAACCGTAAAATTTTATGACGAGTAATTTAAAAACAGGCAAATGCACATCCACTGACGTCACACGC
The DNA here is from genome assembly GCA_947578425.1 of Eugnorisma glareosa. NCBI lineage: Eukaryota > Metazoa > Arthropoda > Insecta > Lepidoptera > Noctuidae > Eugnorisma > Eugnorisma glareosa. Next base: position 7,732,421 of record OX387967.1, on the reverse strand, counting down.
TGAATTCATATATTCGATAAATACAGCTCTATCTCACTCCAGAGCCAAATGTACACACGAAATAGGCGGATCAACATTTGTTCTAAATCTAAACTGGATCAACATTTACCGTGATGGGTTGATTATATATACTTATATAAATAAAGAATAAAGAAATATTTACATGTGTAAATAGACATTTACACAAATAAACTAAAGTAAAAAGACAAACAATGGAGAAAACATTAACGTTGTGACGAAACTGCCAGCTTTTTCCGAATGTACTCGCGAATTTTAATTTTAAAAGATAGACGATTGGTTGCCATCCTGATTTCCTGGGGAAGCGCATTCCACAGAGAAATAGACTGAACGAAGAATGATCGATGAATGAAGTCATTGCGGTGAGAGGGACATTGCAGAAGTCGGTTATGCGATGAGCGCAGACTCCTGTTATGGTTGGCACAAATGTATTGAAAGTGGGGAGCAAGGTAACTAGGGGAAGAGGGAGAAACAAGAAAAGAAAACAAGGTGGTTAGCGCCCTTTGCTCCCTACGCTGACGTATGGGCAACCACTTAAGAAGAGACCGGTGCTCAGAGACATGATCATATTTACGCAGATTGAAAACGAATCGAATGCAGTAATTTAGAAGACGGTCAAGTTCGTCGAGGAGATCCGCATTCAGTGCGGCGAACGCACATGCGCGTTTTTAGAACTTTTAACAAGTGCTCGCGGACGCGCATCCGTGTCCATTCAATTTACAAATCTATCTTCGGGTGCGGCGCGACGCACATGTGCGTTCATTGTGCATCTCTATTGTTTCGAAAGCATCGTAAAATAAGGATCCGTAAAGGTGTGACCACATCTGCTAGTTTGTTTAGCTAGTTACTTAATTATCTGGCCTTGAAAAAACTGACACGCACTGAAAGACGGAAATAGTATAGTTTTGTCATTTTCTGTTACTTATATACCTAATATCTCAATACTAATATCCCTTTCTTGTGGGAATGAAATGGAGCTACCCGCCGTCTATACTTTTCTTTGTCTAAGCGATATTCGGTTGTTACACAAATAATAGCCACCACAACTCGCTTTCCGAGTCGTGTCTATACGTACCTAATTAATGACATTGATTTGTGAGCGAGCAATAAAAAAATTAACTAAACATTTTTTAATATTTTTTTTGTTTTTTTTTTTTTCTCACGCCCTTCCCTTTGGTTATGGGTAAAGTAACCTCCTCCGGCCGGAGGCACGGCCGTTTGGCGGTCCGGTCTATTTCGCCATCAATGATGACGGCTCTCTTGGCTGCCTGCAGCAAAGCCGTCATTTGGGCAACCGCGCCGCTGCTGCCTGCTCCGCTGCTGCCTGCTGCGGTACCGCTTGGCCCAGGCCCGCCGAAGTCAGGAGGCACGGACTCCGACGGGACCCAGGCGCTAGGATTTGTATCCTCATCTTGTCTAACAAAAAGTTATCTATACTAATATTATAAAGCTGAAGAGTTTGTTTGTTTGTTTGTTTGTTTGTTTGTTTGAACGCGCTAATCTGAGGAACTACGGGTTCGAATTGAAAAAATCTTTTAGTGTTGGATAGCTTATATATCGAGGAAGGCTATAGGCTATATATCATCACGCTACAATCAATAGGAGCTGAGCATCAATGAAAAATGTTGCAAAAACGGGGAAAATTTATTTTCTTTGAGAGCTTCCGTTGCGTGCGCTGGTTAACCGGTGAAAGTTGCACAAAAATAATGTATTAGGGAATTATTCCTCTTAAAAATGTCTAAAAAAAAGTCCGCGACAGCATATGCCTATCTTTTAAGGTTGACTAACAATAACCATTTTTATGATTTTAAAATTTGGTCAAAAATAGTGCTTTATTTGCAAAGGTATTTTTACCGACATAGTATTAATCCTTATCAAAATAAATATGTTAGTCATCTTTAGCATTCAATTGTGACCAAAATTGTTCTTTACACCATTCAATTTAGATGAATATCTTAGGAGATATCACAGTTTTAAAATAACTCCGCATCAAAATAATGACCCGAGCGCGCTGCGAGGCGGGCTTCATGTTGTTGGGAAAACCAATGTGATTAGATTCAATGCACAAACATTGTGGAGAACTTAGAGAAGGTTTTAGTTTTTGTTTCATTGTAATCAGTGCTCTCTATCAAAAGATTTATGAATTTAAAGTGTTCAAGAATACTTACCATCATTGTGTAAGATACATGCAACGACATCTATTGCACCAAAATGGTACTAATTAATAAATATGTGCTCACAAGATAACTTTTAAATCGGTTGACCAGCTTTACAAAAAAGTTCTTATAGCAAAAAGTACTCTAGATTAGTCTACATGACGCTATAACCCTTTAGAGTGTTTGTTCGATCGTTTTACATGCATTATATTTTAACGGTTTAATTTCGTGCTCGATAGATGGCGCTATTAATTTCACTCCCTTTTCTGAGTCGCGGTGTTAAGTTTTCCGTGAAAGATGACCCTCGCCCGTGTCAAATGTCTGAAGCTTGGTTTATTAACCAACGTAACAAAAAGAGGAGGTTCTCAATTCGACGCGTCTATATATTCTTATTTTATGTATGACATAACTTTTTACAGAGAAGTCCGTTAAGCATGATCTTTTGTTTTTTAAATTGAGAAATCGTGTTTGGGCTCATTTCTTGCACCTTGATGAGAACTTTAGATCTAGCTGGAGTATGATGTCATCGAAGGTCTGACGATGGAGACGGAAGGCACTTGCAAGAGGTCCTCAAGAGTTTGCAGCAACAATAACGTGTTTGGGTTCATTTCATGCACCTTGATGAGAACTTTAGGCCTTGCTGAAGTATGACTGTCATCGACGGTCAAACTATAGAGACAAATGGCAGTTGCAAGCGGTCCTAAACAGTTTGCAGCAGGTATAATGTTATTGGGCTCATTTCATTCGCTTTGATGAAAACTTTAAACCTAACTCAGAATGACTTTCATCGAATGTCTGACGATGGAGAAGGAAAGCAGTTGCAAGAGGTCCTCAAGAGTTTACAGCATCTATATCGTGTCTGGGCTCATTTCATGTACCTTGATGAGAACTTTAGACCTAGCTGGAGTATGACTGTCATCGAAGGTCTGACGATGGAGACGGAAGATAGTTGCAAAAGATCCTCAAGAGTTTACAGCATCTATATCGTGTTTCAGCTGATTTCATGCACCTTGATGTGAAATTTAGACCTGCCTGGAGTATGTCTATCATCAAAGGTCTGACGATGGAGACGGAAGGCAGTTGCAAGAGGTCCGCAACAGTTTACAGCAGTTTTATCGTGTCTCGGCTCATTTCAAGAACTTTGATGAGAACTTTCGTTCTAGCTGGTGTATGATTGTCATCGAGTGTCTAAAGATGAAGACGTAAGGCTGTCGAGGGTCGCGGGCCTGTGGACGGTGAGTAATGGTCTAGCTCGCCATCTGTCCGTCTTATGACGACTGGCCGTGGTGACGGCGTGTTCGTGTTCCACACGCGCCTCAAAAAGATGTCAGCAAACGGGAAGGGATTCGAGAGGAGCGAGGCCTGCCAGGGTTGCGGGACTGTTCGAAAGCGACACCGCAGCCCTGGAACCCAAAGGGCAATAGACGAAACGTGGATGGATTTTAGTCAGTACAAGTCTGACACTCCCTTCCGCTCCGTCCAGAGTGGGAGGGGTCATTTGATGATTATCCATCGGTTATAGTATATAATAGGGATTTACTCCTTTTGAGAGCTTCCGTTGTGCGTGAACGGTTAAAGTTACGCAATTATCATGTATGTCGGAATTGTCCTTCTTAAATGCTCTAAAAAAATATCCGCAATGGCCATATGTCTAACTTTAAAGGTTGACGCACATTCTCTCTAACCTCTCTTTCTTTTATGTACCCACGCACGCAGACGAAGTTGCGCGGGTCAGCTAGTAAATATGTATGGGCACTAATATCCTCGCAGAAAACTACTTAAATACCCATATTACACCTAAACCTTTGTATTTGTAAGTACGAAATTATGAACACTTACAGAAATTCTTCGTTTTCCATTGTATATATTTTGTCTTGAAGAAAACTAACAAGTCCCGCCGCTTTGCTTTGACGTTTTACTGGCTAAACGCTAAATTGAAAACGACAATATAACATCTTTTTTGTTAATGGCCATTCAATATCAGGCTGCAGTCATCGGACCGTACTGCCTAATTTACGTGAATTGTTTTATTTGAAAACTAGCTTCTGCCCGCGACTTCGTACGCGGATCCTGTTGCTTTTGCCAGCGATAACGGGGTCGTTAAGAAAATCGAAGATCTGAAACGTCTGATGTAGAATTCTGAGGCCCGGGGACGGGAAAACAACGGGATGAGCGAGACGATTGAAGACGTTCCAGATCTTTCATTTTCGTAAGTCCACAGGAAACGCCCATCAGACTAAACAACTTTTGCTAAGACGTCATTCCTTAATATGTTATAGTGTCGCTGGGCTTTGGAGTTCCACAACAGGGTTCCAGATCTCCAAATTTATTCTCACAGCAGAAAATGCTCTTCACGTGGAATAATTTTTGCTATGACACCATTTTTATATCTCTTATACTTTAGCTGTTCTGTTGCGGTTCTGCATCAGGTGTTCCAATTTCCAAAATAAATTATAGCCTATATGTTGCCCAGACTTAATACCTACACAACAAATACCTTTTCTTCCCGTTATTCTGCAGCGGATCCCAAGAATACACTGAATTAACAATAATATTGCAAATAACTTAAAAAAAATGCGCAATTCTCTATCCGTGAACGTCTCCGACTCGCGAAACAATGCGTGACGTGCACGATCAGCGGTCATTCGCGCATCATTTTCTTCACTGGTCTCTAGAGACCTGGATGTAAATGCGTAAATACGCTGAGGACGCAGGTGTGCTTCGCGATCCGAAGAGGTTTCTACGGAGCGAGTTGCTGCCTGATGTTCTCGAACAGCATCAAGTCTCTCCTGACGCTCTTCGGTAGATTCTTGGGATCCTATGATCCTCAATCTTTTAGCTCCTTTGGAACGTTGGGAAAGATTTGACCTTTTTCTAGGCATAGTTATAGTTTAATTCTGAAGATACCTGATCAATTAAAATCCGTGTATCCGTAAAATAAGTGACTGCTCCCCTGCGTTACCAGGTAGGCTACCGTGTCACGAAAATAAATGAAAAAGGAAATTAAACACTCAAATAACATAAGCCCGAAGGCTTATTTATTTGATAAAATAAAATAATAAATGGGAGTTTTGGCCAGTAGAGTCAAATTTTCAATGATTCATCGAAAATCAGTCCTAAACTGTTACCGCCTTCACCACGTGGAGGTACTCCCAGCTTATGTTACTTTATAATTATACAGTGAAATTAGTGACAGCTTTGTTTTCCATATCAGGTGTTCCAGATCTTCAATTTTTATACGTCAACAGAGAGTGATCATCAGGCTAAACAACTCTTGCTAAGACGTCATTCCTATATGTTATAGTGTAGCTGGGCTCTTGGAGTTCCACATCAGCTGTTCCAGATCTTCAAATTTTATACGGCAACAGAGAGTGCTCATCAGGCTGAACAACTCTCGCTAAGACGTCATTCCTATATATGTTATAGTGTAGCTGGGCTCTTGGAGTTCCACTTCAGGTGTTCCAGATCTTCAAATTTATTCTCTTAGCAGAAAATGCTCATCACGTGGAACAATTTTTGCTATGGTACCATTTTTGTATCTCTTATAGTTTAGCTGGTCTGTTGCGGTTCTGCATCAGATGTTCAAGTTTCCAAGATAAATTATAGCCTATATGTTGCCCAGATTTAATACCTATACAACAACAAAAAAAATCATTTAAATCCGTCGAGTAGTTCCGAAGTTTAGCGTGTACAAACAAACAGACAGAATTTTTTTTTTGGATTCGTGCTCTATTACTGTTTCCAAACCCCCCTCATAAATTATTTTTTTAATATATTCAATGTACAGACACAGTTTTTTTACTGTTTTATTATATGTATAGATAATTATTTATATTCTATAATTCTCAACGACGGGATCTCTTAGGAACGAAATTCGATAGATCGAACCTAATCAATATAATGTACGAAAAATTGGCACAGACTTCTGTAACCATGGCAAAAATATATATATAAAAAAAAAGTCCTACCTCCTAGGTACACACCTCAACCAACATAATTAGGATCCTTCTTTGTAGTAGTACAATGAAGTTTATTACCTATCTAGTTCATGCTCACTTATTATCAGGTCTACCTGTTGAATGTCTTCACTTCATGATAGTATGTGTGATGAAAATTAGATTCAAAGGGCAATAAAATAAAAATCGGCCTCATCAGGCCTCACAAAAAACTTTTGGTCAAAAAAGCAGTTTTTGACTCAAAAAATTTCGATTTTCAGCCTCCAACCTAGGCGTTAGGCGTTATTTTTTAAAGAAAATTTGGATAAATAACGTTATATTCTATAGTACTTACCCTTCATCCCATCTTCGTGTTCTCGTCCGCGTTCCGTGAGCCGGCGCCCAGGTTGGAGGCTGAAAATTGTTTTTTTTAGTTAAAAACTGGTTTTTTGATCAAAAGTCCAAAATTTTGTTCGGCACCTCTTCTTAGTCGAAACACTTTTGTCAGAGTGCTCGTGGTTGCGCAGAAGATGAACACGAAGAGATGTTCGATGGGTGGTTGACTTCTCCGAGGATTTCTCTTTCAGCGATATGCTTCCACTTCTGCCGGTTGGAAACGTTGCGAGTACACTGGACTATGGTGGACTCAGTAGCTTTTTTGATCAAGTCAGTCCAGCGAGTTGGTGATAGGCCGCGTGATCTCTTGCCCTCCACCTGGCCCTGAACCACCAATCTCTCCATCGAATCTACATTTCTAGTAATGTACCCAAAGAAATTTTAATATTCGTAGTATGAAGCTCTATGAGGATGGAAACATTGGTGCGAAACAATGTCCACGGAGTCTTTACGAGGCGTCTCCAGCACGGTGCTGGACGACGCTTTGGAGGTATGGTGCTGGACTGCTGGCAGCACCATACCTCCAAAGCGTCGGCTTTACGGCCATCTCGCAGAGACCAAGTTTCGGAACCATAGAGAATGATCGGGAAGACAAGGCATTTCATCAATTTGACCTTCAAGTTCTTGGTAATCCTTTTGTCCCCCCAAATCTTTCCCAGCCGTTCCACTGCCAACCTGGTGATGGCGCACCGTCGTTCTATGCGCACCGTCGTTTGTCACTGACAAACTTGTCTTGAAAGACTGCTTTGAAATATTCTACGGGCCCTTTATTTGACGCGTCCGCGATGATAATTGCGGGGTTCCCCGAAATGGGAAATTATTTGTGACTATCGTCTCCTCAGTCCACTCTCCATCCGGTGCCAAGCCAATGTCTTAAATGTTTTCAATGTCTGTGACAATTTGTCAGATAAACCATAAAACCATTTGTACCCCTTTTTCCAAGATGGCGGTCATGGGACAAGGGTTGTAACCCCACAAACTTTGATTTAACTTTACACTAACCCCTTCTTGATATCTAAATAATAAAATTGTGTCCTATAACAAATGGACGTTAAAGCCCAAAAAAATTTAACATTTCAATGAACGATTTGGTTACTTATCGTATTGATTATGCGGCACAATATGTACGATTAAACATTCCTTTCAGATGGCACGTAATTATGAAGATGTGAGATGTCCTCCATTGGCTTGGCACCGGATGGAGAGTGGACTTAAGAGAGCCGCAGTCACAAATAATTTCCCATTTACGAAGACCCCCGCAATTAACATCAAATGATGTTGTTGAATTCAACAACATCATTTGAAGTATATGGATGCCAATTTTTTTATACCATCTCATGGATTTGTGCTCACTTGGGTAATACGCTAACATTTGGTCGTGTCGATCAACACCTTTCATATATTTGTTATACTGGATGACCGCATTTGGTTTGTTGACCACACGACCACGCCTATTTTCCACTGGCATCAAGTGGGATGAATGCTCAGTGGAAATAGTGAGCACGTCTCTCTTGTCTTTCCATTTACCGACACGAACACCTTTTCCATTATATCTATAAATATGTCCACCTTTAAGAAGTTTTTTAGCCACAACACTTTTTGGATTATTTTTTCTTTTCGCAAGCATAGTTCCAGTGCAGTATGTTTTTTTTGTTAGCAACATTTCTGCTAACTGGACACTGTTATAAAAATTGTCCATGTAAATGGAATGGCCGCTATTTAAGTAATCCTTTAAAAGTGTCATGACTGCTTTATTCACGTGACCCACACCACCAACTTCAATATCGGAGGCACCTTTATACATGTGGATCCTGTGTACTAGTCCGCTGGGGTCAGCCAACACATATAACTTAATTCCATACTTAATGAATGCCTTTTATTTTTTAATGATTATACGCCCCCTAAATCCAACCATCGATTCGTCAATACTTAGTTCTCTTTCTGGATAAACAAAATTTTTCATAGATTCGTTAAAGTAATTTAACAAATAATCTATTTTAGAATATTTAATTACAGACTCATATGTAGTATTAAAGAACAGGCAAAAATCTGTCCCTAGACATATATTTGTTAATATTAAATTTTACATATGAACTTCTTTTCCAATAGTCCGAGATTTTACTGCGGCTATTGGGCTTAAGAGGCTTCGAAAGCAAAATTCTGGCATGCATGTTTGTCATTTCCGCTAGGCTGTTAATAAATCCGTCTTGAAAGACTGCTTTGAAATATTTTACGGGCCCTTTATTTGACGCGTCCGCGATGTTTATTGCGGGGGTCCCCGTAAATGGGAAATTATTTGTGACTGTCGTCTCCTCAGTCCACTCTCCATCCGGTGCCAAGCCAATGTCTTGCCCCATGACCGCCATTTTGGAAAAAGGGGTACGAATGGTTTTTATGGTTTATCTGACAAACGACGGTGCGAATAGAACGACGGTGCGCCATCACCAGGTTGGCAGTGGTGGTTAGTGAATGAATGAATGAAATTGAACACTTAGTGTTGCCATTTTGTAGTATACGATTTTATGATTTATTTAGTAGAGCAATAATGTCAGATCGGACTCAATACCTTATTAATTTATGATAGTTAATAAGTATGTAAATATTTACAGTCAAAAAATTTATTGTTTTTACAGTCAAAACATTTATTATTTTACAGTCATAACATTTATTGATTTTACAATCAAAACATTTATTACCGAAAAAAAAATACCTAAGTTAACCTACACATACTTATATACGGGGTGGAAGGGACACCCGACGCGAAAACGGCTACCGCGTATTCAGTACATCATTTGGAGGACCACATAGAAATTCTTCATCGGTAATATTTTTTAAAATAAACTGTTCCATACATTTTGACCGTATAGATATCGCAGTGATGTAGGAAACAGCTGTTTTTTTTTTAATACATTTCGTTTTCTAATAGACTTCCATCATCTCTATGACCCCGCAGAGGAATATTTTGCTTTCCATGAAATATGATTGTTTTTATTATAGGTACAAAACTGTCTCTGTTTTCTTTAATGTTTTCTATTCTCTGTCTTGACAATTGATTTATGACCTCAAGTTCGCGGTTGTCCCGTGTCGCCAAAAATAATGTTGCATTGGCTGACGCTTCAATGTGGTACTTCAAGGTCACCATCTTTACCAGTAAGTTTGGCAAACTTTGTTAGTGGTTCAGCCACAAGTTTCTTGGCGATAATGGATTTCTTTCCTCTAACCATTTTATTATTCACAAAAATTGAACAGTTAATGCAAAGAAGTCCCTTTTTAGTGTTCCGTAGCCAAATGGCAAAAAACCTTATAGATTCGCCATGTCTGTCTGTCGTGTATGTCACAGACACTTTATCCCGAAACTATTAAGAGGGCCCTTCCCGGCACGTCGATCATTAACGCGAGCATGGTCAAAAAGCTTGTTGTTTCATCCAGAGCCACAGTGGTGATTTTCTTTCAACTCCCCCGTCTTACCCCGCCCCGACCCCGCACAACTTGTCTCCCACGCACTTCATACCGCCTAACGCGATGACAATGAACGAAAAATAGTGGTCGAAAATTTCTTAAACTTGTTCTAGGAAATACGTGTTTTTGAATAAGTGAAATAAATATTTGTCATTATGAATCTGCATTACATGTGCAAGGTTTCTATCGAGATGTTTTCTTTATTTTTACAGTTTATGAGTACATTATGAACGGCCAAAGTTCAGGTAAAATTTGTGCAAAACAGCAATTTTTGGAGGCTTATACGGAATTTGTTTCTACTTATTTTATTTTTTGCAACCATAGAAACCTAGATATAGTGCACAAAATACCCATTAGTTCAAAATATTCAAAGATAGATGTGTAACAACGGCATAATCACGTACGAGCGTTTGAATGAAAAGTATGACGGGTTGGCCGCTCTTAAGACAACACAGTTGAAAATTAGTAGGTAGATGTATTCTGTGAACCGCTTTACGATTTTTATACAAAAATATAGAAAAATAAAGAAAGGGGCCCCCCCCATACATGGAACTGAAACTAAATTTTCATCAATCCTGTACGTGCGGGGTATTTATAGATAGGTTTTTAAAAATGAGATTGAGGTACCTAAAACCATCTTTTCTCAAAGTTAATCGTTTGAAAGATAGACACTTCCAAAGTGGTAAAATGTGTGTCCGCTCTCCGCTAATTTCTAAAGTAAGAGGAGGAAAATTCTGAAAAAAATGTAGGATTGTAGAACGAAAATAAAACTTTCAACCAAAATTGGTTTGAATAAGATTTGATGTTTAGTTTTTTGAGATATGGGACTTTTTCATCAAACTGTAGCAGTAACTTTGTTTTCCATTAACATTCTATGAAAAACAAATTTAGTTTAACAATACAATATATGAAAAAGGTCCTTGCTGGCGGATACAACATTGTATCCGCCTCTGTAGGTGATCGCAGGAGCCAGTATGCTTTTCAGTAATGAGTCTGTAGAGCCATCTTGCAGATGGAAGATCATCTTCCATAACCAACACTACGTCACGAAAGTTTGTTTCTACGGTTTGATTCGTCAAGTTGTTCCTTTGATGGAATTGAACCAGATTTTCACCCGACCAACTACGCGAGAAGTCCCGAACCATGCGTTGAGTCAACTGCCATCTTCTCAATTATTTCGGGCACGAGAAGCAAAGGCTCGCCTACCGTGTTTGTTAACCACATTGAAAAGCCTGCAAAACATGTTGCCCGAGTTTACACCAACGCGAGCCTAGAAAAATTGACACAAGGCAAGCGCTACTGTCTAGACGTTCGGTAAGTTTGAAGGAAGCCAATGAAAATGGCCAATATAGACGAGTGTTAAGGAGACGCCCACATCTTGGGTGCTGTCAGTTTTTTTTGTGCGTTGAAACAATAAGGACGACGACGTAGAAATTATCTCAGCCGCTGCTATTTATTTAATGAGCGCTTACAATTATTATGTCAGTATATACCGCACTAAAGTTGTGAAAAAGAAGGTAGTGGATGTTAAGAATTCACACAAATAGAACAAGGTATGTATAGTGTTCAACCTTTTGATTTGTTACCTATAGTTTTGTATTGATTGTTGCAATTTTTTCGAATATACATTTCCTTTTTACAGGAAAAGTATGGAAATCAGCTATCTGAGCTTCTTTAAGAACCTGAATCAAAGGAATTTCAAAACTTCGTTCAAATGTCGGATAGCGATTTTGAATATAATTACTACAGAAAATATCTTCAGTAATCATCAAACAAGATACCGACTTCAGAGAAAGCATACCCGCTAGTGATGGGTCGTTGACGGTTTTTCCGTTAACGAAACGTTAACGTTGATTTACGTTTGTCAACTGGTTAATCAACTAGTTAAATTCTAGTCAATGAGTTAACGTACTACTAATGTCAACTTGTAACGTAAACCGTTCATTCATTGAACGGTTTTATTCAACGCTGCGACGTTCAATTTTAGAAACAATTTGATTCAATGTATGTATTGGAAAACGTTTGATTTATGGTTCTACTTAGATGATCTTCCCTTCTTGCTTTTTCTTTTGGCTTAGGACTGACTGAATAGAATACAATTAGCTAGAAACCATATTCTACTCAGGCGTTTTTAAAAGGTCATCTGATTCTATGTACACTAATGAATTATTATTTACAATTTGTTTTTTTTTTTTTTTTATATGTAAAGGTCCCATTAATCTGTGACTGGCTTTAATCAGTGTTTTTTTTTGCTTGGATATCTTTGGTTAGACGTACTGAACGCTGTGTTAAAATTTGTCCATCTATTTTAATGGGACCTTATATATTGTAAGCGGGATATGTGTGAGGGGATAACTAAACTCACAATACATGTAACAGTAATCATTTATTTACCTAACGGTGGCAGAATTACAAAGATAAGTCCAAGATTAACTAAATAGTCTAACACAAACAACAACAATAGGTACTGAAACGTTACGTTATCAACAAGGTTGAGATCTAAATAACAGGAAGGACTAACATAAAGAACTAAGGAATGAACTAACAGAAATAACTAAGGAATCCCTACACGCGTTTATATCGTCTGAGTGGTGTGCGGTTCGCTAACGTCGCCAACACAACCAAACGTACAATACACGCTGGTAGCTCAAGTCCAGCAAGGGGCGAGGTAATCACGACCGACCTAAGTAACGACGGAGAGTACACTCGGAGCGTGCCGAACGTGAACTGCCGAAGCTCTCGTGCAGGCGGTCACGGGGCTCTGCCCCCTGGCCGCGGAGGCCGTACCTCGGCCCGTTAATACGGGCCCGTCGTTGGGTCGCCTTTGAAAAAGGCTAGTTTTGGCGTGCGTACAAAAACGCACGCCTAGGTGTGTGGTTGCAGTGGTGTTTTTAGTTGGCGCGCCACAGCGCTGTCAATACAGCGCTGATTTCTTCACGACACCTCGGCGGTCTGTCCCGGCCAGGTGAGACCTCCGGCGCCGCTCTGCCGCTGCTGGCTCTGCGAGGTGCTTTTTAGGCGGTCAGGGCCGCGTCGCGGGGCGAGGAGGCGGTGGCTCGGCAGGTCGGGCGGACGGCGCTGGAGTAGTGGTGACGCGTTGATGTGTTTGACGCGTTACAATATTTTTTTGTATTTTGCATATTTATTTTACGTTTAACTCATACCCCTTGAACGAGTCCTGAGGTGAATTTACGTTAAGAAACATGATTTGCTCAACTTTGCTGGTGGTCAGCCTTGTACGTCTTTCGTTGTAATCAACCATCATGCGCTGACGTTTAGGGGCTGATGATGTCTCCACAGTCTCATTGGTGCTCGCGACTGGAACCTGAACTGAAATCGGCACACTTCGACTTGTTGATGGCATGGAATGGAGTGAATTAAGTTCGAATTTAGGCGGGTTACTTGAAGATTGAAACGACGAAAATGCTGATGAAAATATTGAAATATGTTTCCGTTTTAAGTGGCTTTTTAAATTTGCCGAGGTTGATTTGTACGATATTTTCTCCTTGCATTCATTACAGACAGCTTTCCCGCTAGAATCGTCTTTCTCGAAATGCAGTCACAAATCACTGTTACTCCTGGTACGTCCCGACATTTGCAAAAATATACACAATTATATTAACAAAAACAAATTAACACTTACTATAAACATTAACTACATAGTCTAAACTTTTACGATAAGCCGCAAAATACCTTCCGACCTTCCTTCTGACCTTCCGCGCAACTTGCACAAACTGTCAATCAAAAATTAAAGAAAGCGAACTTCATATCGTCCGTAAACGTAAACAAACAAACTAGTATAGGCAGCGTGCGTGGCGATACTTTCGTCACCTGGTGACTTTTTTCTAAAACTTTTACTCTCTGTCAATTAACGCGACAACTTGTGAATTTTGATAAAATCAATTTTTTTGTTAAAACAAACTCAGTAGCACGTCAGTAGAAAATGTATTGTTGTATTTCTGGATGCCCCAACACATCCAAGAATAATAAATATAAATACGATGGTGTAAAATTTTACTATTTTCCCACGGATAGCACTCACGTGCCTTGGTTGTCTGATAAACGAGAAGAATGGATAAAAGCAGTTAAAAAATTTACGGAAGTATGATTTCAAACAATCAAAAAGTACTATCAATGTTGTTGAAATAAAACCACTAATTGGTTTATTATTTATTATTCAAAACAGTTTTATTTTTGAAGAACGAAGATACGAACCTAACCTTTAAATGTTTTGTTTTTCAGTCGAAACCCGAATAACTGGCTCCCATATAAAAATACCTGTATATGCAGCGTTCACTTTATTGGCAACAAAAAATCGGAAAATCGCCTACACCCATCATATATTTCTAAGATTTTTCGAGGAAAAGACACGAAAAAGACTTGGATCAAAAACTTCAAAGATTTGAAAGACATCAACGTCGAATGCAACAAGCTGAATCAGTAAAAGTAGAGGTTTTTGAAGATTTCTGCCTTAAAGTAAGTCCTGAAGCACTGAACCAAGAGAACCACCTACTAGAAGTGTTGGTTGTCAAAATACATTAAGTGAAAATGAGACATATACTTCATATTTTATATGCAATCTATCTAATGTAAATGGTGTCTGCACTGCAGAAGTCCAGGCTAACATTGCTACAAAAATAATGAGCGACAAAGGTTCTGAAGCAGATATTGTACCAGTTAAAAAAGTTATGGAGGATTTTGGTTGTGACCCCCTGGATCAACATTCACAAAAGCTATATTGCCCAGGATTCCATGGGATAAGTTCAATGAAAACAGAAGAAGATCTAATTAGTTCAACAGGAGTTACATTTTCAGTGTTCAATCTACTCTTAAGTTTACTTCCTGAATGTGAAACCACAGTTATAAATTAAAAAAAAACAAAGTTACTTATCACACTGATGAAATTAAAGACAGCATTTAGTTTTTCTGCATTGAGTGTGTTATTTCAAATTCAAAGAACAACTGTGCAAAGAATATTTGAAAGCTACTTGTTTTTGTTACGATCTGCATTAAAAAAAATTATAACATGGCCCACAAAAGCAACCATTTAAGAATAGAATAGAATAGAATTTATTTGTGCATTTAGATACAGTACACCAGTAGTAAACTTTAAAAATTAGTTATAACTAAGGTACTTACATAGTTTCTAAGTTCTTAATGTACACTCACTAAGTTTATAAGGTACACTTTCACAAAATAAGTACTTACACAGTAGGATCAAAAATCGCTGTCTAAATAACGATTATTAAGTAAAGCAAAATGCCATTATAACTATGTAAATAAACGTACATTACTAATAGCATAAAACGATTGATAATGTCAATTGACGGTATACATAAAAAAAGTTCTTTACCTTCCGCGCTAGTTAAAACTGTGTTACGGCAAGGTAAGATTCTCGTTCGATGATAAAGTTTCAATCGTATCGTAATGAACATAAAACACATTTTCGCTAATAGTTTTTTCATACAATGAGAAATAGACGTCGATGACGAGTAACAAGTTTAACGTAAACAAGTAGTATATGCAAAATAACTAGACAAGCATGATGCGTAAAAAATAAAAACGTATTTTAGATTTAAATGTAGGAAATGTAGATATAATTTAGTAATAAAACGTATATTTTGGATATGTGTGTTGTGTTTGTGTTACTTATATATACATATATATTAAACGAATGTATACATATGTATATTATTCCTTATAACGTGGATATAATTTAGATTATACATTTCCACGTTTGAACATATATACATATATACTTATACTGGGTACAAAAAAAAATAATAGTATAATCTTATATACATACCTTTACGAATTTTTCAGTCTGTTCGTAGTCCAATTTACGCAGAAACTCATCCAGTGCCTTTCTACAAACATAACTATTCATATCTTTCAGGGGTTTTATTTTGCTGACACGATTGTACAATAACGGAGCCAGGAAAAAAGAGAAACTTTGGGCAAATGTTGTTTTATATGCCGGGACAACGTAAACATCATGTGCTCTTCTGATAGATTTATTAGACGGTTTTTCACGGATATGCTGTTTTAAAACTATATTTTGTATAAAAAGTTGACGAACGTTTAGGACTTCGAATTCTTTGTATAGTGCAGTCGTTGGATACCTAAATCCTTTGAAATTAATAACTTTCAGAATACATCGGTGTACCCTTTCTATTTTTATGATATTACTTTTCTTAGCACCACCCCAAGCAGAGATGCCGTAAGAAAGTATTGATCTACACAGCGTGAAATAAACAGTTCTATTAGTGGTTTTATCTTTTAAATTTCTTACTTTTTTGAAAATTGGTATAAGTTTGCGTATTCGAGATTTTAAATTACTAAAATGCTGTTTCCAATTTAAGTTTTTGTCGATTTCGATGCCAAGATATTTAGTACTATTGGTTGAAGATAACAATGAACAATCGCAATTATTAATATTCACACAATTAGAACAATAAACTTTCAAGGTGAAATCTGAAGGAGGTTGTGAATTATTTTGTATACTAAAAGTTATATATTTTGTTTTTAAACGATTCAAGGTAAGTAGGTTGTAATCAAGCCATTTTATTATCTTTTGAAGTCCATGCTCAGCTGACAATTTGACGCCGTCCCATGTAGACTGTTGGAATAAAATTACTGTATCATCAGCGAAAGTAGTCACCTTAGCGTCAGCTATTTCAATATTACAAAGACTATTTACATAAATCAGAAACAAAGTGGGTCCAAGCACTGACCCCTGCGGAACACCGAAATTAATAGGTTTTTTAGAGCTATAAAATTTATCTATTTTAACAGTCTGTGACCTGTTTGTAAGGTAGTCCTGGAATAGATTAAGTGGCATACCTCGAATACCTATGGCCTCCAATTTGCATATGAGTAGGGGAATTGAGACCGTATCAAATGCCTTGGCTAAATCTAGAAAGACACTAAGGCATTTTTTCTTACAGTCAAGGTTGTCAGCTACAGTTGTAACAAAGTTTTCAACTGCATCTATGGTCGATTTGTTCTTCCTAAATCCAAACTGATTTTTAGAAAGAATATCATTTTTATCTAGATAACTAATTAGCCGGTTATTTATAATTTTTTCAAGAATTTTAGCCAAGGTGGGCAAAAGTGATATCGGACGATAATTTGTGATACTATCTCTTTCCCCCGATTTAAATACAGGTTTAACTAACGAGTCCTTCAGTACGTTTGGAAACTTCCCTAACGAAAAACACAAATTAAATATATGTTTTAAGGGTGTAATGACAAATTTGGAAGTTTTTTATATAAACTCAGCGGATATTCCATCCCATCCAGTAGACTTCGTATTTTTTAGTGACAAAATTGTTTTATGTACCTCAGCTTCATATGTCTCCCATAACATAAATGAGTTCATAGGACTATCGTAGACTTATTTTTGTGCACAAGATCACTTTCCGTAAGTTGTAACCTTTGTAGAATATTATTTGACAATTTAGTGCCCAGATTAACGAAAAAATTATTTATGACGTCCACAGATTCTTGTGTTGATTTTAAATTCAACAATTCAATCGGTACTTGTGACTTATTCGATACATTTAAATTACATACACGTTTTATAACATTCCATGTTCTTTTTATGTCTTTCCTGCTATTATTTAAATCAGATTTGTCGAGGTCATTTTTTAAATTATGTAGAATATTGTTGCAGTAATTTCTGTAGCGTTTGTAGGTGACTTGCAGATCGCGATCATTTGGTGACTTTAGGCTTCTTCTGTGCAACGTATCTCTAAATCTAATGCAACGCAATAGACCCGGCGTTACCCACGTTTGGAAAGTTAGTCGTCTATTGGGCACGGAAATCGTGTGGCTACATTTTTGAATGATTTGAGATATATTATCAATAAGTACTTCAGCGGCTTTATTGGGATCTTTTAAAGATGTTACATTGGCCCAGTCCAATTCTTTCATTAATTCAAATACCTTTTCATAATTTAGTTTTTCCAGAGTCTTCTTTTGTTTATTATTACATTGCTCAGTTAAAGGTATACTAATGTAAATACTACTATGATCAGTAACTGACGAATTACAGACAACAGTTATTATTTTGCGGTTTGACTTAACAAAACAATGATCAATACATTTATTAATACGCGTCGGAAGTTGGTGACTAGGCAAAAGACCGTGAGTTGCTAGAAGATTCAAATAGTCATCAGATCTTTGTTCCGTACTACTAACACTGATATTTATATTGATATCTCCAGTTAAGTAAACATGAGGGACGTGTTTTATATCTAGTAAAATGTCCTCTAAAGAACCGAGAAAATTGGTTAGCGATGCAAAAGACGGCGATCTGTACATACAGATAAAGGCATGATTGTTATTAATTTTGACTATCAAGCAATCAGCAAATAAATAAAATAAATAAAATAAAATAAGTTTATTGCGTATAAATTTGGGTTATATAGCATGTCAAGGAGTCTCCATTTAGGCATAGAAAATGCCTGTAGTTGAAGGCTCCGCTCTTCCCATACATCTTAAAGATACAAAATAAATAGGCAATTAATAAAAAGAGAAAAAATAAATAAAATAAAAAAAACAAACAAAATTATACAAAGTACGATAAATTGTATAAGCGAGTGTGCGCCTGTGTGTGTGTGTGTGTGTGTGTGTGTGTGTGTGTGTGTGTGAGTGGGTGTGTGAAAGAGAGATTTTGAGTGTACATAATGTGTCTACCTAAGCAAATAACATCACTATATTATTTATTATTAAGTCACACGTTGCAAAAGTAACTCTGTGTCATCATAATTTAAATTGTGTAACCATATTGCTAGCTTTTTTTTGCATTCATATTTTTTTTTATCATAAATATATATTAGTTTATTAATTGCATTGTATAAATAGGCGGACCGTTTTTTATATTGTCTACTGGCAAATTCAGTTTTAGTTGAGGGAACGTTTACTATACAGTGTTTCTTTCTCTTTTCTAGTATTTTAGGATCATATGGTATCTCTTTGTGCGTTTTGAGGATGATAAGAAGGATGTACAATTTTCTCACTGACAGCAAATTACATAATTTGTAAAGCTTTTCAGTGGAGAATATTCGTTTTTTGAAGTACATCACCTTCAGTATCGCTCTTTGAGCATACAATTTGGCTCATAAACTGTGACACCTGTTAAATGGCTTTTTATAAAAACTACTACACCACTATTCTGATTTATATGCTTATTAGTGTGAAATTGTGAATATTGATCCAGACTCGGTATCATAGTTGAACCTTGTAGCCAACATTCCGTAAGTATTATAATGTCATATTCTATGTTACTCCTTGCAAGAAATATCTTAAAGTTTTCAAAATTCTTGTGTATGCTTTCCGAAAACACTTCTGGAACATCAACCAAAAACGAGTCACCGACGCTGATATTTCTATCAACTTCGGCGACTACCTCAACTATGTTATCCATAGCAAGCAACCTTTAGTAATTACATTTGTATTATTGGAACGTTTCTGGTTGATGATTAGAGTCTCTGTAATTGGTATGGTATGGTATGGTAATGGACTTGTGATGTATATAATAAAATAATATAATACGCAAATATAATACATATAAGATATAACAATTGTAATATAAAAAGCTACCCAGCATGCTTTTTGTGTTGTTACAAGAGTTAAGACTAAAGATACTAATAGAAAACTGAAAATAATAATATAGAGTAACCAAACTAAAAAAAATTAAAATTACAAAAAAATACCGTAACGTCATATCTTCATCGATAGATAGTCATTCCGAGGTGAGATCCATAATTTGACTTAGTGATTTGATGACAATGGCAGGTTGTCCTTCCTGTTTACGCAGCAAGATATTTCCTCTTGAAGCCCAGCAGTACTTATACGATCCACTCTTCACCAGCTCTCTAGCCGCTAATAAAATCTGCTTAGACATGGGGGTTAGGGACTGGGAGATATATACTCGTGAAGAAGCTCCTGGAAATCCCAGGATATCAGTGCTAAGTAAGTAAGTAAGTAAAATTTATTTGTTTAAACATGGTGTACATGATAAATTGCATGCAAGTTAATAATGAAATAGAGTATCGTTCTAACATGTTCAGCCGCGTATCGTGGCGTACAAATTGGTAGGAAGAGATGGTGCATAAACCGTGATAATATTCATCAAAATTACAATAGAAATTATGTATGTACTTATTAATTTGTCATTATTAATTATAGATTAAGTATCACTACAATTCAGCAAGCACAGTCAGTAGATAAAATTAAATGTCAAGTAGTCATTAAATAAATTAGTCAATGAAAATATTATTTATTTATTTATTTACCAACAATTATAACATCCTTACAGACGAAATACGAATATGAATTACTATCATTAACATTTAAATTCTAAATTACAATTATTAAAAAAAAAAAAAATATACAATAGATTACAATAACATGTCAAAAATACAACATTGTCATCTCAAAAACTAAGAAAATTGTCATCTTTCATAAACTCTTCTATACTGTAATATGCTCTTTCAGTTAGTAATTTCTTCAATTTATTTTTAAGAGCAGATATATTTAATGATCTCCATGATTTGGGCAATTTATTAAAAATGGTCGGAGCCATGCAAAAGATGCTCTTACGCATAAGAGTTGTTTTAGCGCCGTGAACACAGAGTTTGAGATTATCGCGTCTATTCCTAGGGACAGCATCAGACAAAAGCTGAAATAAATGTGAATTTGATTTAATAAACATTACTGTGTCCAGGATATATAATGAGGGCAACGTCAATATCTTACGTTCTATAAAATAAGATTTACAGCTGTCCGTTGTTTGCAGTCTAAACATCGATCTAATGCACCTTTTCTGTGCCCGAAACGCTATTTCATTGTCCGTGCTATTCCCCCAAAAGATGACTCCATATCTAAGAATTGATTCGGCTAATCCATAGTACGCAGTAATTAGCGCATCTGTGTTGAGAACCACAGCAAGCCTTTTCAGAGCGTAGGCTGCACTACTCAATTTTTTACTAAGTGCCTCTATTTGAGGTTTCCAATTCAATTTAGAATCTATTATTAGTCCCAGAAATTTTGTTGTGTCAGCTTCATTGATATTTATATTATTGAATTGAATATTAAGATTGTTGATTGTTTGTGTACGTTGTCGAAAGTGCATGACGTTAGTCTTTTTTAAATTAATTATTAAATTATTATCATTTAACCAATTTATAATAGATATTAGTGAATTATTGATGTCATGTTCATATATGTTTATGTCATTACAAGCTATTGTTATAGTACAATCGTCAGCAAAAAGTGTCATCGGTTGTTTAGTTACATTAGGCAAGTCATTTATATAAAGAGTGAACAACGGAGGCCCCAATACACTGCCTTGAGGTACTCCGTACATAACATCGCGTTCCTCTGATCTTGAAATTTGTTCACGTTTACTTTTTTTATTTACTGTTATGATTTCTGTAACTTGTTTACGGTTATGAAGATACGATTTAATTAATTCTAAAACGTTGCCTCTAACACCATAGGCTTCAAGTTTATCTGCCAGGGAATTATAATGGACGCAGTCAAAGGCCTGTGTCATGTCGCAGAATATGGCACAGACTGGGGTTCTCTTATCTACGTTTAGCATTACATTATGTAAAAACTCATAAATAGCCAAATTTATACTTTTATTTTTCCGAAATCCCTTTTGTTCGTTACATAATATATTATATTTTTCTAAATAGATATTCATCTCACCATATATATATTTTTCGAACACCTTAGACATAACTGGTATAAGTGGCCTATCTGGCTAAGTGGTCTATCTTTGTTTTCAGAGCTGTATTTGCTTGCAGCTTTAATTAGTGCTTCTTTATTTTTGCTGTCCTGGTATTCGATAACAATTGGTCCATTTTTTTTGCCTCTTCTAAAAACATTTGCATTTTCATTTATCTGGGGTATCCCCAAGGTTTTATATATGCTAGTGACAATACTACGCACATCTTCTTTGTCATCATGTGGGATATTTCTAACTTCAACCGTATTTTTCAGAAATTGTTTTTGTAATACGTTGAGCTGAGTCTTCAATTGATTAATGCGTTCCACAGCTGTTTCATGCTTGGTTTCAATTATTTGAACTTTGTTACAAATTTCCTTATAGTACGCAGCATTTAATTCCAGTTGACTTTTCAATTCGGCATTAGACTCTAGTATCATGCTATTTTGATTCTTAATAACAGCAATTTCAGCAATCATCATTTCTTTGAATGATTGCAAGAGGTCTTCTTTTAAGTCTGCCATTTGTTGTTCGTCAGGATTTTTCTTCCGTATGTTCTTTCTCACATGTACATTTCTAATGATTTCCTGATCTTGAGATTCCATTACAGACGAAAGATCTGGCTGGGACGAAAACTTAACTGGTTGTGGTGATAGCGGCATTTTATCTGAGTTCTCTGCATATACTACACGATGGCTCAAAACGACTAGTTACTTAAATGTCGTACGTAGATTCTGGCACCAAACAGAATTACACTTTAAAACTGTCGTAGTAAAGCTTAAAATCGGAAATCTTCTTATTATGAATCTCTTAACACGTCGTACCACAACGGCGCTACGAGCGAGAATGCAAATATGCCAGAATCATTTAAAATTCACTATCCAAATACTCGTGTAATTATATTAGACTGCACTGAAGTTCACACGGAATGTCCTCCAACAGTTAAACAAACAGTCCACATGTACTCACATTATTAACACGGTTATACGGTAAAATTTTTAGTTGCCTGTACTCCTTGCGGATACATAAGTTTTGTATCTAATTGTTATGGAGGTCGCTCTAGCGACAGTTTTATAACAAATGACTGTGGAGTGATAAATTTATTGGAGCCTGGTGATACTGTTCTTGCTGATAAAGGTTTCCCTGCAATCAAAACACCAGTTGATAAGAAACAAGCTATTTTAGTTATGCCACCATTCCTTCATGAACCTCAATTTTCATCGGAGGAGGTAGAAGAAAAACACAAAATAGCTTCAGTGCGAATCCACATGGAAAGAGTCATACAGAGGATTAAGCAGTTTCATATTATTGATAAAATAACAATCAGTTTGTTAAAATATAGAGATCTAATAGTTCACGTTGTTTGTGCATTAGTGAAAATTTAGCACCCTATTATTAACCAACATAATATAACTGAGTCTTAAACTAGCTGTAAGTAAAAGTTGTGGAAATAAAAAAGTATAAATAAATGAATAAACTTGTTTTATTGAATTAGGTAACACAAACATAATAATTAGTCAAAACAAAACATTTTTTTTGCACCTCCCCTAAGAACCTTTGAAATCAATTTTTCCCTGAAATTGAATGGTTAAGAACTTTTGATTTGTAGTATGTTTTAGTATTTTTTAAATTATTAATTTATTCTTATTAGATTAAATAAACTACAATCAAACACAAACCAAATAACAAAAATACTATAAAAAAGTTTATTCATAACTGTTTCATTTATTTTTATTGATAATATAATTGGCAACAACTTAGGTAAATAATGAGTAAAATAAAACTTTTCCAGACGAGGAACTAAATTGGATGAAAACTTATCATCCCTTTTAATAGATACTAGTTCACTTTCCTTAGGAGAATATACAAACAAGTCACAGATAGATATATTTGTAACATACATCTGTATCTGCCTGTGTATATATTGAATGATTTTGTTTTAACTTTACACCATTTTCATGAAATTCTAAATATTTTACATTTCTAATTATTTTGTTTGGATGTCTCTCTATGATAGGTTTATTTTTACATGTTGAGGGACACTTTATTTCAAGTAATCTTTTCTCCCATATGTTAGTTCCATAAATCAGAACAGCATCTGGGGAGCAGCTCAACCACGGCTGGTATAAATTAACTACTAAACCAACCCTTACTAATTCAAAATGTGGAAAATATTTCTTATATGTTATTAGCGCTACTTCTTCCATCTTTTTGCCGTAAGCCATGGCTGATGTTTGAATTTTGTTCATACCCAATAAATAATTTATTGCATTATCTATATTGAAACAATTGAATTTTACTTTATGTGCAGCATTTGCTGTTATTCTTATTTTCTCTCTGTATACCGTTCAGTACTATTAGATTGGTTGATGGTTCCAACACAAATATTTGTACCTGAGTCTATATTGCAACAAACTTGTTCGTTATAAAAGTCATTTAAATGTGTTGGTATTGATAGTTCAGAAGAATAATAAGTAGCACCATACTGTAACACGAAGATGTCTACTATAAGCTGCCGAGCTTTTTCATTTACATTTCTTTTCTCTGTTATTTTAATTAAGTCCACAAAAGTTCCTGCTGCCATAATCTCTTTTTCATTTTTTTCTTCTAACTGTAAAATTCTGTACAGGTTCATCAATTTTCAGACCCTTATCGTAACCCAATAACTGTCGGTAGGTTGGTCTGCCCCATTGTTGTGGATGATTAGTTTTTGATTCAGCACTTACTGGAGAATTTACGGCGCTTACGTGCTTACACTTTCCGGACAGACCTGCCTTGCATTTGCAAATTGCACTTGTAATGTTTCTATTGCAATCAAACTGAAAAGTGGGTAAGTATTTATTAAAATTGAGAAAATATTGAATAACGAGTATTTTCCAAAGGTGGAAATGACTGAACAGGTGCAATAACAAGTAATTCAGAAAATTCCCTTACTATTATCTTAACGTCATACACATTTGAAACTTTGGTTTGGGCTACAATTTTGCCTGTTATTATAGCTTCTCCTTCATGGCCAACTGTCTCCGTAATATCGAAAACATGCCCCGACTCTAAGAGCTTTTGGCCTTTCACAGTTTCCTTTTGTCCTTTTTCTGGCCACGCTGCAAAAGCAAATCATTGTTGATCGCACGAAAACCATATTTTATCATTTTAATCATTATCCTATTTTGAAGTTAGCGCCTTAGCGAGAAACAACTAACAGGACTGGAAAGTTTCCTTTAAAATTCGCATCGTGTCTCTGTTGTCGTTTTGTGCTGCCCTCTATAGTTTCTGCACGCTGCCTATTAACCTGTTTCTCTCGGGCAGCACGAGAGCGGCGCGCCATTCGTTTGAACTCCAATTCTTCTTTCAGTAGCTGTATTTTGAGCTGTTCTAAATCCTTTCTTTTTACATTTATTTCCGCAATGCCTGAGCATACAGTAGATATAGCTTCAGAGCGCTCATTATTTCGGTTTAGTTGTGGTCGCCGCCTCCTTGACCACAATGGTGTTTGGCTGTTAGCTGTATGTGATTCTTCAACATTTCCTGTTATAGATACTGGGTCCTCCTACAATTTATAAATTAAATTTAGTTGATGCACAACCTTAAGCAATTTCAAAATAAAAGAAATAGATCACACCTTATAGTTTGAGTAGAAAAATACAAGTTATTCTGATGATAAATATATTATATAAATAACTTACAAGCTCCATATTTATCGGCACTGCCATTACTTCAGCTACAGGTTGTTGAATTTCAACCGGCTCATATAATTAACTGTTTCAACCATTATTACCGCAGGGGTATCCGTGTCCCAGTCATTCACATTCAGAATTCCTGTACAACCACGAACCATTATAGCACATACTTGCCCCATAATCGGGTCAATTTTAACACGGGAAGGGCCACCTCTTGTTCCTGTGATATTTTTATTATTTTTGGAATAATACAGTTTTTCTTCACTTTTTAACTTCTCCCACAACTTTATTAAAGATTCTTTAGTTCTGAAACAAAATATGAACTTAGTTTAGATGTTTTTTGCCCTCATTATCTTTAGACTGATTCAACAAACAACAATTTTTCTTTATGTTCTGCAGTACAATTTTGTCCGCGTTTTCTTTTTTTCAGCCATTATCTTTTGAATATCAGAACTAAACATCACGAAAACCAGCCAAATACAACGACGCGACACACAAAACATAACCAAAAACAAACGTCACGTCAAATACATTGTATCTTTTTGAGAAACGGCAATGTTCTATACAGCCTTAATCCGCAATTTTGCCTTGATTCTACCATTATTCACAAGTTTAAGAAATAAATTATAAAATAAATATGAAAAGGATGTTTTTTTTAAATAGTTTAAATGATGAATTTTCCCAAATTTCTCTTGAAATTATGTATATCGATATTAGTCGATAAATTCTTTTCAAGCGCATCACTTTTAGAAGAAAAAAACTGTCACTTTGTTAGGAAGCCCATAGTTAGGGGACACATACGTCGGTGAAAATCGATTTAGGTAAGAGATCTATTTAAGGGAAGACTTAGTTTAAGGGTACCTTAGCTAAGTGATGGTTTAGGGATCCTTGGTGAAATCGGGCATTATTCTACTAAAAAACTATAATACTCGTAAGTTAAGCACGTGTTTTGTTACTGCATAGCTAAACTGGCGTCCTGAACAAAAAATGGGTGTCGGTACAACAGCATAAGAGTTAGCGCTGCCATCTATATTTTAAAAACAATAAAATTAGTAATTTCTTTATAAAATCATAGATGTCACTAACGATAATTTCTGTGATTGCAAGTAATTTAAGAAAGCTGGGATAGTTAGACGCCAAAATGTTGCGTTTCCACAGTTGCAACTTCTCAGTGTATGCTGTGATAGCATCCCGATGATAAATTATGTTCGAGTATCCGCCTTGTAATTTCGAGTTTAAAGTGTTCAATCAAATTTTTCCACCAATTTCTGTATTGCGGTCCGACAAGGTTCTTCACGACGACCCAAAAATGTTCGAGTTTTACGAACCGTCTCTGCCAAATTTTCACCATTTTTATAGTGAATTTTAATA
Source organism: Eugnorisma glareosa (assembly GCA_947578425.1). Taxonomy (NCBI): domain Eukaryota; kingdom Metazoa; phylum Arthropoda; class Insecta; order Lepidoptera; family Noctuidae; genus Eugnorisma; species Eugnorisma glareosa. Next base: position 7,705,669 of record OX387967.1, on the reverse strand, counting down.
ATTTCGATGCGTTGGTGAAGCGTGTATCGTTCCATTTTTATTTATGGCATAGTTTCTACTTGTCAAATGTCAAAAAATGACAGCTTCAAAAGTGACATCTACCGAAATAGCGGGCTATTCAAAATAATACCTCTTATTGGAAAACCCTTTACTTAATCAATACCTTACATTGCGAGAGGCTGATATTCTTTTTTTTTTTTTAATTACGCCTGGGAGAAATTGTCCTTCGTATTTGATTATCACATAATCTCCTCTAGAATATGTTTTTGGTGTTAAAATATGTTTAATAGTATCAAAATAATACTAGATTAGTTCATACTAACGCCATCTAGTGATTAAAATATGTATTAAGATAATAGTGTGCCATAGCTTAGTAAAAAGTAATAAAATTGTCTATTCTCAACCGGCAACTCATTCGTTTCATTAGGTTATGGGCCCAGCGCAAAAGTTTTATTAAAATTTAACAGTAAAATTCTCATCGTGTATCAGGAAAAAAGTTATAATGTCGTCAGGCAGTTATTTAGTAAATGTGCCGAAGTTAAAGGGACGCGAGAATTACGACGACTGGGCGTTCGCAGCAAGAAATTTTCTCATCTTGGAAGGCATGGACATTGACGCCATTCCTGTCGGTTTAAGTGATGCAGAAGACAGAAAAGCGAAGGCAAAACTCATCATGACGATTGATCCCAAGTTATATGTGCACACCAAAAATGAAACTAAAGTCAAGGACTTGTGGCAGAAACCCCAGAAGTTATTTGATGACAGCGGATTCACAAGAAAAATCAGTCTACTTCGAACACTGATATCCATTCGACTTGATAATTGTGAATCCATGACAAGTTATGTGAGTCAGATAGTGGAAACTGCACAAAGACTAAAAGGTACAGGGTTTGAAATAAATGAGGAGTGGATCGGGTCATTGCTGTTGGCGGGGCTGCCAGAAAAGTTTGCCCCAATGATTATGGCAATAGAACATTCCGGCATTGCCATAAATTCTGATGTCATTAAAACAAAATTGCTTGATATGAGTTCTGAGGTCGGTGACCATGGCTCACAAGTTGCATTATGGTCGAAGCAAAAAAGTAAGGTTGGTCAACATTTTAATACAAAAGGCGCGAAACAAACGTCAAATGATACGTCAAATGTAAAAAAGGTTATAAAATGCTACAAGTGCAAGAAAATTGGCCACTTTAAGAACCAGTGTCCCGAACTGAAAGAAAAGCAAGTAAACGCATTTAGTGCTGCATTTTTCAATAGTGAATTTAAGGAAGACTGGTATATCGACTCAGGGGCTAGTGCTCATATGACATCAAGCAAAGAAAACTTATTGCAAGTGAGAAAAGTACACGATATGAAGGAAATTATTGTAGCAAATAATATGATTGTGCCAGTTGTGTGTGCCGGAGATACACAGATCACTACGCTAGTGAATAATTCTCAGTTTGACATTAAAGTAAACAACATTTTATACATACCTAACCTAACCACAAACTTGTTATCAGTAAGCCAGCTGATAGCAAGAGGAAACAAAGTTACTTTTAAAAGTGATGTGTGTTATATACATAATCAACGAAATGAGCTTATTGGAATAGCAAATTTACAGAATGGTGTGTATAAGTTGAATACAAAGAAGTCAGAGAAAGTGTTGGCGGCAGCAGTTCAAACAACAGATGCAAAACAGTGGCATAGACGATTAGGTCACATTAATAGTAATGATTTGCAGAAGATGAAAAATGGTGCTGTAGACGGAACATCGTTTGATATGAAGGCTGATATTCAAAAATCCAACTGTCAAGTATGTTGTGAAGGGAAACAGAGGCGTTTACCGTTCCAATTACGAAACCATAGAAGTACAGAAGTCCTAGACTTAGTTCACTCAGATCTGTGTGGGCCAATGGAGGTTCGATCGATTGGACAGGCAAGATATTTTCTATTGTTTGTTGATGATGCTAGCAAGATGGCATTTGTATATTTTATAAAGGAGAAGAATCAGACTCTACAGTATTTCAAGGAATTTCAAAGAATGGTTGAGAATCAAAAAGGAACAAAGATAAAAACATTGAGAACAGATAATGGAGGGGAGTTTTGTTCAGATATGATGGAAAATCATCTGAAAGATAGTGGAATTATCCATCAGAAGACGAACCCATACACTCCGGAGCAAAATGGTCTCAGCGAACGTTTCAACAGGACTATAGTTGAACGTGCAAGATGTTTATTGTTCGAGGCCAAACTGGATAAAAGTTTTTGGGCAGAAGCGGTTAACACGGCAGTATATCTAAAAAATAGATCGCCGGCTTCAGGTTTGGACCAAAAGACACCGATTGAAGTATGGACAGGACAAAAGCCTGATCTCAGTCATGTCAGAATATTTGGGAGCCCAGTAATGATGCATGTTCCTAAAAATAAAAGATTGAAATGGGACAAGAAAGCAGTTCAATACATATTAGTGGGATACTCAGAGAACGTGAAAGGTTACAGATTGTATAACCCAGAAACTAGAAAAATATGTACCAGCAGAGACGTCATTGTAATGGAGCAAAATACTACTCAGATAGAAATAAATGAAGGACAGGCAGAAAAACAGCAATCTGTACAAGAGGAAAGTTCTACAAAAGAAAGTGAAATTACCTTGACAAATCAGGACGATCCTACTAATATGTATGATTCAGAAAAAAGTACAACTTCAACTGAAGGAGAGTCTTATCAGACATTATCTGAAGAAGATGATCTATCTGAAAATGAAGAGCCTCAATTGGTGGAAAAGCGTGTCAGGAAACCTCCTGAAAGGTATGGTTTTACAAATCTTTGTGTTTCAGATGAACCAGAGTCTTGGGCTGAAGACATATCTTATGATGAAGCTACCAACGGTCCAGAGAAAGACAAGTGGCAGCAGGCTATGTCCGATGAACTTCAAGCGTTTGAAGACAACCAAGCATGGGAGATTGTTAGCCAAGAGGAGGCAGATAGAGTGGTACAGAGCAAATGGGTGTTCAAGAAAAAGCTAGAAAACAATAACAGTATCAGGTATAGAGCTAGACCTGTGGCAAAAGGTTACACTCAGCAGCATGGAGTGGATTTTAATGAGACTTACTCACCAGTTCTCAGGTACTCTACACTTAGACTTCTGTTTGCATTAAGTGTAAAATTTCAATTTGAAATCACTCATCTAGATGTAGTTACAGCATTTTTAATTGGTTTTTTAACAGAAAATGTGTACATGCAGGCACCTCCTAGTTTAAATTGTCCAAGTAATAGTGTTCTTAAACTTAAAAACGCAGTTTATGGTTTGAAGCAGTCTGCTAGGGCATGGAATGCCAGAATAAATGATTGTTTGATAGATATGGATTATGTAAAGTCAGTTTCAGAACCATGTTTGTATAGTAAAAAATGTAAAAATGAGCAGATTATCATTGCAATATTTGTTGATGATTTTTTCATTTTTTCTAATAGTAAGACTATGACTAATGATTTGAAGAAAAATCTAATGTCAAAATTTAAAATTAAAGACTTGGGTCAAATAAAAAGGTGTTTAGGCATGCGAGTGAAATATGAAAATAATTGTATCTCCATTGATCAGGAACAATTTGTAAAACAAATCCTTAAAAAGTTTTATATGAATGATTGTAATACTAAAGATACTCCAATGGAATGTAATTTGAAATTAGATAAGGCAGAATGTGTTGACAAACAGTTTCCCTATCAACAGCTTATAGGAAATCTTATGTATTTGTCAGTCTTAACACGTCCAGATATATCATATAGTGTGAGCTATCTTAGCCAATTTAATAATTGTTTTAGTTCAGTTCATTGGCATCATGCAAAAAGAATTTTAAAATATTTGCAAAAAACTAAATCATATGGTTTGAAATTTACTAAAGACACTTGTAATTTAGAAGGTTTCGTAGATGCTGATTGGGCTTCGAATACTATAGATAGGAAATCCTACACAGGGTTTTGCTTTAAATTGTCAGGCTGTGTAGTATCCTATGAATGCAGGAAGCAACAAACAGTAGCGTTATCAAGCACTGAAGCCGAATACATGGCCATTGCTGAAGCATGTAAAGAGGCAATTTATTTAAAAAGTCTTTTAACAGATATTGTTGATTGTAACTATACTGTAGTAATTTACAACGATAACCAGGGAGCTCAAAAGTTGACGGAAAACCCTTTATTTCACAAACGAACTAAGCACATAGATGTGCGCTACCATTTTATACGAGAAGCAGTTTCTAATAAGCTTGTGAAAATTATTTATCTGTCAACATCTGAGATGCCTGCTGATATATTAACTAAAAGTCTAACTGGTACTAAACATAACTATTTTGTAAAATTATTAGGAGTTCAAAATGTTTAAAAATGTCAAGGCCAAGTTATTGTTCTTGTTTTTTGTCATTAATTGATATTAGATTATTTTGAAAAGTGGTGCTGTTAAAATATGTTTAATAGTATCAAAATAATACTAGATTAGTTCATACTAACGCCATCTAGTGATTAAAATATGTATTAAGATAATAGTGTGCCATAGCTTAGTAAAAAGTAATAAAATTGTCTATTCTCAACCGGCAACTCATTCGTTTCATTATTTGGTGGCTTAGAAAAATTGCTCAGTGAAAAAAAAAAATCTTCGGATTCTGAGTTATCAGATTTTTCATTATTTTCTGTTGCCAGTTCACTGTCTGTTATTTATTTTTCCAATTCCATGTTATAGCTATCTTCACTTTCTGCATAGTTTACTTCGGTGTCTGTATTGTGGTACTACTTTGACTATAGGCTCGGATTCCGATTACCGTCTCAAGATCAACAAAAATTTTTGGGTGCCTACCTCCAAAACATCATATAGTATTCCATAGTCTTTGTTTTGTAGACCTCGTCCGTCCGATAATGAAGATCTAGATTTATATTTTTCAATATTTTTAATAGCTTCTTCTATTCTCTTCTGTGTCCACAATGGTTTCTCTTTATTTTTTCGGCCTTCAAACAAAGTAATAAACGCTCTTTCAAAATCTTCTTTACATACAAATTGCTTATTCACTTGGTTTCCTGTAGATGCCATTTGTAGTAAGCACTAGCACAATATTAATGAGATTTATTCACTTAATTATTTGTCGCAAAAATGAACGCGGGTTGCCCGTCTGAGTTGTATTTTGTGACTGAAGGCAGTCTATCCGAGAGTATACCCATAAGGGGCTCGGCAATGCTAATGTAGTTGTCCCGTATATGGGGATTGGGGTCATTCAGGAGCCTCTTAAGGAGATCCGTAAGGGACTTTGCCCAGACATCCTTCTTTGAGGAAGAAGGAGGCATAGCTATGGGGCCTTATCTTGACTAACTAAGGGGGAAGAAAACTCCTAGCCCTAGTCCCGAGGAGACACGAAAATCGTAAACCCCCCGGACTAACTGCTTTCCCTTGAAGAGGGTCGTCGGGTGTGGCGGGTCACCACCCACTTGGGATCGTTGGCACCGTGAGGTTTCCACCCAAGTACCACCGAAAAAGGTGGATTTTGCTCTTAGGGAGCCAAACGAACGCTACGCAAACGTAGAAAACCGACTACAACCACGAAGCACTCGTCGCCGATCTTATACGGTGACGTAGTCTAACTCGAAACCACGGTGGTGGAGCTAGACGGCCGGCATGCGGTGGTGTAGCAATGAGCGCAATGTAGCGCGTCAGACCGACGGGGGAGGGGAGGTTTCGATCGCAACGACGGAGCGCACGTGTGCACTCTGCGGCTGCCGAGAGCGGAATGCGGCGTTTTTTTTTTTTTGGAGATGGCATCTCGCAGTTCAGCCTCTGAGGCTGGCTACTACTTAACCGGGCGATTCCCTATGGATGCCTTAAAAATGAATCTAAGGCCTCCAGCCAGGGGCTTCAAACTATACTTAAAAACTAAGCGACCACTCGCTAAGGGCACCCCCTGTGGGGTACGGGCCTCGGCTTAGGGCGTCGCTGGGGGGGGCAGCAAAGGGACAGGCTGGATCTGAGTGATATTATTTAGGGGCTGGTTTAAAACTACCGGCTCAGCATCGCGGGCTGGCTCTGGCAAGGGTCCGGGGGGGGGCGTCGCGACGGGCCTCGGCGGCGAGGACGGAAACACGGCGGTCTGTATTTGTATTTACGTAATGTACTGGTTTCCCTACTGCTCTCCTGGAGGAGGGTGATGGGGTCATCGGGGGTGTGACGGCGGTTTACTGCGGCTCGTCGTTTATATTCGCCGTCTATGGCGCCACTCGTGGGGTTAAGAGCAATCACGCCGCTTTTTGTTCAATCAATCAGGAGTGGCGAACACAGATGGGAAATTACGTCTGTGTGGAGTACTTCTATGTATGTGTGTGTTTTAGCCTTTTATTAAATAATCATTGATTACATACAATTTACATCAGAAATTAAATTACAATCATTTTACATGGAACATCAAAGGGGGTAAGGAGCAACCTCATAAGTATATGAAATCGAACAAGAATCTTACGTGACTAAAACTAAATAACTACTCAATGGCTATTTTTAACCGACTTCAAAAAGGAGAAGGTTCTCAATTCGTTGGAATCTTTTTTTTTATGTACAAAATGCCTTATATCTAAGCTGTCATTTACAAACAAACAAAACAAAAACAACACAAAGAAAAAAACAAAGAAAACATCGTATCATGTCTCATAGTTTCTTACAGGCTTTGTCTATGATGGTTACTTTATGGTTTATATAATTTAAATATTTAGCTGAAATATTTTATTTTATAGATAATTAAGTTTTTTTATTAAATAACTTAATTTTACGCACTCATGGTTTTATGAAGGAAGTCTGATGTGTCCTGGCCGACTACACTAGTCAGTTGAGATGATTATATGGCCGCAAGAAGAAAAACTAATATTCGAAAAACCGAAACGAACACTACTTTGAAAACGCGCTGATGAACCGCGGAGACGTTAGACATTCTAGAATGGAATTTGATATGAGAAGTATTATTAAACAGCTGGGTTTTTAGAAGGCCAACGATCAGATATACTAGCGTTCACACCCTCTAAAGGTGAACAGTTTTAGAGACACTGACGTCCTGACGCGTAGTACCTACACCTCCCAGGTGATCCAACTTAAAGATTCACCTGGGACCTATACTCCCGATCTTCGGAAATTGCCTTCGTGCCTGCCCTGGCGTTTGTCTCGCAGAGCTGCCCTGTCGTCTGATCCTGAGAACTGCACTGATGCCTTCCTGCAGAGCTGCCCTGATGCTTGACCCTGAGAACTGCACGACGCCCTTCCAGAAGAATTACCCTGAAGCCTGATCCTTGGAACTGTCCTGGTGACCGTCCTACAGAGCTACCCTAACGCCTGATCTTGCCTCTCCTACAGTGCTGAACTGATTTGAAACCAACTTAAGTGTATTATCTATAAAACGACCACCTTCATATCTTCCATAGAGTCCGTGATAGGTAGGTCTTTTTATGATCAGCTGTATTTTTTATCTCATTTGTAAATTCATTATTTTCCCCTATTCAATTTTAAATGTACAAGTCGGCTTATATCCTTTTATTTTAATAGGACCAATTAGATTTGTTGCAATAATCACTCACAGTTATCCACTGCTCTAGTCTTGTTTGGGCCAAGGTTTGCCAGCTCTTCCGCCAATTTCGCCCATTTTTCATTTTGTTGAACCACGTCCATCGGTCCTGTTAAGGTCCTGAGGGTGAGGTCCTTATTGGCGAGCATATAATTTACTAATACATTTTTTTGCTGCATGTTAAGAATAAGCTTTCTCGCTCTTCATTCTGTTGAAACCCGAGCGTTTGTATCCTGGTTGAGGAGGTACCCGCAAGTTTAAAGGTCGTTGATTAGCTCGAACATTATTTTGTTTAACAACAGTTGTACTCAGATCCTGTGCAGACCTCTGGACCACCTTGGCTACCTTAATCCTTTCTGTGAGGCCTGCAACTAAAAGGAATTCGTCGGGAGTTCCTTGTAAGGAGTCCTTCAATTCTTTATTATTACGCTTAAGATAAGAGCTCTTGTGCTCCGAGTTTCACTGTGTAATAAATATTTCACATAAAATCGTAGCAGCATCATACATTTTTGTTATTCCATCAACTTTATTATAAAATATTCCAAACCACGATCAACGGCTGCTAGGGCAGCAGCCACATTTTTCTGTCTGTATTTTATAATTATGTCTCTCTTCTTTACCGGCTCAGATACATCGGTTGACAACTCCGGATTCAATTTTGGGGGAACCATAGAGGGTATGTTGTGAAATGGAGCATATCCTTTTAGTTAGAGAACCATAACCTCTTTTTTTAGACCTTTATTTAAAATAGGTGTCCAGCGTTGCGCAATCTCATTGTGAGCCGGAGGGCCGTTTACAGGCTCCTCCTCCCCAGCGCCCATGGCAAATGGAATCTCAACGTCAGTAGTGTATAATTGGGGGTTCTGCATCACTTGCTGTCTCATGCGCTCGAGCTGCGCGATGCAGATGATGATGTTTTTTTTTTTTTTTTTTTTTATTTATTTTTATTTTTATTTTCTATTTTTTTTTTTTATTGTCCCATTAACAAAAAAAATATTGTTAGCAACTCCAAGACAATATTGACTTAATTTACCAATATATAGTCACTTTGACAATTTCCATTTCCTTCAAAATACAAAAAATATTGTTGATTTGCAGACAGCAAATCAACAATATTTTTTGTATTTAACAAATCAAGTAAATATTGTCAGGTAAACATTTTGAAACTTTTAGTATAAGATAACGATTAATCTCGTATTAGTAATGCTAGATCTGTTAACCGGACACTATTATATTGTTAAATCGACGATTTACATTTTCCTATCAAGAATATAATGAATTTTGTAACATTAAGATAAATTAATTGTCTAAGTAACAATGTCGTTGTTCTTCAAATCAAATCAAATCAATTTATTTGTGAAACATAGGTATTGACATTTTAGATGGATCTTAAGAACTAGATAGCGCGCTATGTTTTGTCAATTTTGACATACAAATATTTATAGAAAAAACATGCATGCATGTGTAGTTATGAAAATTATATAATAAGAAATTATTAACAGATTGGGATTAAATTAAATACTTAGTTTACATTAAATTACAATACTTTAAATCTTCTTTGGTATTAAATTATTATCATTCAAAAAGTCTTCAATTTTATAGTAACACTTGTCAATTAGTAATAATCTGAGAGCTTTTTTAAATTTTATTAGAGGCATATTTTTGATATTGTCAGGTATTTTATTGTAGATTTTAGGTGCAATGCCAAAAAAACTCTTTTGCATTAAAGATGTCTTGCATTTTATATTACACAACTGTGACAAATATTGAGCACGTATTGGCATTCTTTTTATGTCAGACATTTTTTCGAACAAGTGGGGGTTGCTTTTTATAAATACTGCAGATTCCAAAATATATAATGCTGGTAGTGTTAGTATTTTCAGTGATTTGAAGGATGGTACACAGCTATCAGTAGTCTTTAATCCACACATAGATCTTATACAGCGTTTCTGCATCCTAAATATAAGTTCCCTGTCAGTTGATTGTCCCCAAAAAATACTTCCGTACCTCTTCTGAAACACTTCTTATGATTCGATCAAGATTTCACAATTACTCATTTTAAAACATGGTCTTTTTCATAAGAAGCCTGAAAACTTCTCAGACGAAGATTAAATATTTTCAATGCGAGAATCTGTTAAATTGTTATTAGGAATAACAACATTTTGGCAGAACAATTGTTCTGCCAAAATGTTTATAATTTTGTAATAATCGGTAAAAAAGGAATTGTCCCATCAACAAAAAAAATATTGTTAGCAATTCCAAGACAATATTTACTTAATTTACCAATATACAGCGTGAAATTTGGATGGTTGTTTTCCCCCGGCAGAACAACTTGCCATAAGGAGTACTTTCGAAGCATAAAGTAAAAGTAAAAAAATAAATATGTTTTTGTTTTAAAATAATTAAAAAAATATTCATCATCTCGAAAACATGAGAATCAATAGTAACACTACACGTACCTTGTAGGTAATTCTCGAATCGCACGCGCCGCCCACCGCCGAAAGACACGATGCATAAATGTCCACAGTAAAATAAGCTCTCGTTCGTGGTGATACGGCATAAACTAGTTTTCACGCAACAATACAAAACACAGCCGCGAAGCCGACCAAGGAAAGACCGATTTATAAATGTTCAAAGCAAAATAAGCTCTCGCGTGTAGCGATACGACATAAACTAGCCTGCGCGCAACAATTACAAAAGACGCCGCGCGCCGGCTTCCTATTGTATTATTATTTATTAATTTATTTACTATCTCTAAACATACATATATCCTTACAGGCTAGACCCAATGCCATATTGTAGCACACTTAAAATTTAAATAGTTCAACTATTTTTAACATAGCAAATTCTATATGTAGCTGTTCTTGTAAATTCACCCAAAGCGCAACAGAATATGTCTAGGTCCCCCGCAATGAGGTTGAGAGTGCGGAGCGCGCTCGTGAACGGCGCCTCGGGCAGCAAGTTAGTTCGCGCGCGCGGTTCCACCAGCAACCGCGGCTGACGACGACGACCCACATACCAGTCTGGGACGACTAGCTCCACCCTTCGCATTATATCTGCATTGTGTATCTTCCCTCTAATTACCTTAAAGATATAAGTCACCATTGTGAGTTGCCTCCTGACCCTTAGTTCATTATATCCGACCATTCCCAAGACAAATAGAGTTGGATACATCAATGGACAAAATGGATATACCCCATATTCCCTGATATATTTGTACCTAGTAAATTTATTTTGCACTCGCTCCAACATGAGACTATACTTAGTTTCATGTGGAGCCCAGATAACTGCATTACATTCTAGTTGGCTTCTTACTAAAGCATTATATAATGCCGTTATAGCTTTAATATTTGTGAAGCCTTTAACCATTCTAAGCACAAATACTAGGTTTCTATATGCCTTTTTGCATACCTTAACTAAATGATCACGAAATGTGAGCCCAGTGGTGAATCCCTATCCATCGGCACCCCGTCTACCGTATAAGTATGTGTGATGGGTGTGTGTGCACGCGAGAAACTTATGGTCACTATGTTTTCTTGCTCTAAAAACTCTTTTGTTCTGTGCGCGGTGTGAGAACTCGCATTGTCGTGATGGAGGGTGATGCGGCGGTTGCAGTTCTCTTTACGGAGTTCAGAAACGACCTGTGACAAACAAATGCTAGCATACCATTCTGCATTAACCGTTCTTTGTCCCTCAAGAGGAATAGTCGTAACATGGCCGGTTTTGGAGACAAACGTGGCCACAATTTTTTTTGCAACACTCCGTGAACGAACAATTTTTGTTGGCTTTAACTCATTTTCGAACACCCAAACTCGTGACTGGTTTTTTGTTTCGGGTTCGTACGCGTATATCCAGGATTCGTCACCTGATACGATGTTGTATACAGCATTTGAGGATCCTGCGTGGAATCTTTCGAGAGTTCTGACGCACCAAGTAACGCGAGCCGCTTTTTGCTCTTCACAGAGCGAATGCGGTATCCATCGGGAAAACAACTTTTTTACACCTAATTGTTCATGTAAGATTATTTGTATTTGACTCATGCCAATGTCTAAAGTTGCCTGAATTTCGCGGGATGTCACATGTCGATCTTCCTCAATCAGCTTACGCACAGCATTGAATCAACGTTTTCTTGGGTGACTGCAGTTTTTGGACGACCTTGACGGGGATCATCACTGAGCTTGATACGTCCACGTTGAAATTCAGCAAACCATCGATAAATTGTGGTTTTGGATGGGGCTTCATCACCAAATGCAGAAATCATCCGGTCAACACACTGTTTTTGTGTTAAACCACTTCGAAAGTCATAATAAATCATCGCTCTTGAATTTTCTCGAGTCAATTCCATTTTCTCAACGACTAAACAAGTTTGACAAAACCTTGTGACAAGATCGAGAATCTTTTTTTAAATAAATAAATGGTATTCGATTTTTAAAACCAAGAAGTTTTCAATTAAAGAGATTTTAATATGACTGGAAAAGTGCAAATATTCCATTCCCGATACTTTTAGTGCAGCCCTCGTAGTTTTGAACAGGCACCTACCACTGGGCAAGTGGTCAGGGAGTAGGTATGTGTTCCCTATGTTTATTATTTGTGCTCGCACGGTCAGACTATATTTACACAAAATATATACTTAGATATAAAGAGCAGATGATATTCATATAGGGTGTAGGCTTAGGCTTGCATTTGATTTGGCTGGACCACAGGATGCAGAACGCATGCAGTGTGACAAATCCTCTCACCTATCTCGTTCAGTGTAAATATAAAACAAACACACAAAATTATAAAGTACCTATGTTTTAATAGTGTTAGGTACTTGAAATGTTTTTTTTTTTTCAGGAAATAAAATAAGTGCAGAACACTTTCCTAAACTAACACAACCAGAGTTAAAACAACTTTGCCCAATATTAGGTGTTCGGCTGGAATTAAAAGAACATATTGACACATTTATAGAAAGTGTTGCAGACACTCTAACAACTGCATCTAACACTGAACAATCCACTGCAACATTAGTCGCTGTCGAAGATCAAAATGAAACTGTTTCATTGGACAGTATCAACTATATTCTGAATTCATCAGACTTTCAAATCCTAGACTCAGGAAAAGTGATTGATTTTGACCTAAAGACTCTTCTTTGACTTCACCTCTAGGCAAGTCTGTTCTCAACTACTACAGTACATACGGGAAGTTTGATTCAACCCGAAGAAATAGACTGACTGATGAAATTGCACGTCATATGTACACACATGCTGTGAATCAGTAAGTGAACTGGCTTTTATTTCAACTATAGTTACATTATTTTACTCATTACTTACATAAAAAATGTATGAAATAGTGTTTCTGAAATTATATCATTTTCTAATTCAAATTTTAGAAAGTTGACCTATGATGAGTACAATTCTTTGGCTGGAAAAATAATTACTCTTTTTCCAACTGAAAATATTGGAACATATTTTGTGCGACCTGTACCTAAATCACAATCAAAAACTGGCAAGTCAGTATTTGCTAAAGGAAAGCTGTTAGACAAGATTCGAAATCTGCTTTACAAATCTGGTGAAAAAAGGAGAGTTTCTACACCGATTGAGTCTGGACATTGCTCTAAAATATCTAAAAGCAGTCATGCTGATAAGTGTAAGTATACCTAAATGTAGCTTAGTATTTCTTTTATATATTATATATATACATATTATATATATATATAATTATATATTTATGTTAATTCCAGGTATTAATGAAGATATTGTTTGGTTGAAAAATAACCATGAACCATGGGAAGTTGTAATGCAGAAATGGATGAACACATACGATGAAAGAATACTTTGCGTGCAAGACAACCTCAGAGAGTTTCTAGCAAAATGGCCAGTACTAAATGACTTAAGGAGTGAAGCATTGGTAAGTTTCTCTTGATTATACCTGTCTACCATAGAATATTAAAAAAAATATGATTGTTGCCCTCCACTTATATGAGGCTAGTGCTGTCAAACTCAAAGCATTTATTTCAATTAGACCATTACAGGCACTTTTGAAAGTCAAACAAAAAAAAAAAAGCTAAGCTACAGTCACAGTCACAAGGCATAATAACTTGAGAAAGTACTGTAGTTGCACATTCCAAAGCGTAGATCTCTATGGAGAAGAATGTGCAAGAAACTCCATGGACACTCTTTTTAATCAAAATATTGTGTAAAGATTAATTGATTACTTAACTAATTTTGAAACACCAATATTTTAAGTTTCGAGATTATTATAATTTTTTGACTTTTTATTAGCCCTGTTTGGGATACTAGTGAAATCCCATGGACCAACATGGACTGCAATAGATAGTGGCAATCTTTAGAATTTAGAAATATCCAACCACTTTGCGTTTCCATTAGTCTGTGTATAAAATTAAGACCTACCTCATAACAAATTGAGTTAAGGTGGATGCGCAAGGGTAGCCCGCGAAATTTAAATTTTCTTACGTTTATTGCAATTTGCAGGTCACTGTCAGGTTGTATGTTGATGAAAATATGAATCGCGCCAGTAATACGTATGGATTTATTATTATTATCCACAGAATTATAATCATATAAATCATCAATACAACCCTCCAAGTTCATATAATCCCAAAGAGTGACTTTTTCATGAAATAGCAATTGAATGGGGTTATATGAACATCGCGGACTGTATTGATGATTTGAATGATTATAATTCTGTAACTCCATACGTGTTACTGGCGCGATTATATTTTCATCAACATACAACATGACACTGCCCTGCAAATTGCAATAAACTTAAGAAAATTTAATTTTCTCGGGCTACCCTTGCGCTTCCACCTTAAGAGCCGTTACGTGTTTCCCTTTCGTTATGGGCATGCTCAGCGCAGTTGAGCTGTTTTAATTAATTGTTAAGCTGTTTGTTAGTATATGTATGTGCTGCTCTATTGTGTTGCTGCTGTCCATTAGCGAATAAATGTTTATTCTATTCTATTCTATTCATAATCCACATTTTTAATTTTAATATAATATTACTGAGTGAGATATTTAAAATATTTTTTGGTACACAAATAACCTCATTGACTTAATACTAGCTGTTTTTGTTACAGATTAATCTAGATTTTGACCGTATGTATCCTGAAAGAGGCACAGCTTTCTACACTAACTGGGTTCTGTTTTTTGACAAGATTCGTGCATACAAAAAAGATTCATTGTCAGACGGAGTTGGCAAATTGCTTGATGAGGCTTTAGGAACAGACTCAAACGACTCAGAGCTAGGGATGTGTATATTATGTTTAACTACAGATCAGCCAGATGGATGGTATAGATTTGTAGATACACAATATTATGAAGATAAAGAAGTCTTAGTTTTGAATTAAATTGGTTTACAGCAGTATCCAGAGTGTCAAAAATCATCTGTTTTGGTGGTTTAGACAGAAACTTTACTGAGTAAGTGAGATGGTGTGTGCTCTTATAGGTATAATCCGAACTGAAATGGGTGGGGCGGTGTATGATCCTATTTTATTGCATGTTCTATTGATTAACATTACAGAGGTCTTGGTGCATGGTGTTTGTTTATTATATTATTATTATTTGGATTTTGGGAAGTGAATGTTCTGAACCTAACCCATAAAGAGAACACAAAAATAGGGAAAGCGAAGCTGAAAGGGATCACTAATATAAATATTTTTTAAATATCAACTTAGTGAATGTGGTTTATTATCTGAGCTGATCTGGCCGTGTACCCCTCAAGTCGCGTCCGGCACGGCTGTACCATACTTTTACTACTACTACCAATGCCCTGCGCCAAGGAATACATGATAGTTACAGAGATATAACAATGTTTTAGGTGTTTCTAAAAAATGGTGTAAAAAGTAGAATGATCCTCTTTCAGCTTAAGCCAGTACTTTGAGTTCAAGGTTTATTCCCATTTGCTACCACCATGTTTCTACCAACGATGATGCATAAAACACGGTTGCTGCTACTGACGGTGACTGGCACTTTGTCTCAGTTGCCAATAGTGGCGGCGGAACTGGTGGCAACCAAGACTATAAAGGTTGCCGCAAGTTAATGTCGTGTAAACGTTCCAATTACCACCAGTGGTAGCGATTGGGATTTTTACTCCTATATATTGTTACTGGTTGATGGTGGTGAGAATTGTAGTGGCAACTGGGACAAAACCTATTTATATTGTAAGATTTTGGTATCAGTCAACATATTTTCTTCTATCCTTTAATTTTTTTTTTCAGACTGCAAGTTGCCCATGCAAATGACACTATTGGAGCACTTAATCCCGCCAAAAGGATGTATTGGAAAAAAATGGAAGTTTTCAACAGCTGAAGCCATTTAAGGCTTACTGATACATGTTAAAAAAAAATAATCTAGATAAGACAACTATTATGCATTTTAGGCAACGGACCTTGGCTGTATTTGACCTTAACGCAATTTACAAGGACACTGTACTAAATAAAGCCGACACTACAAATTTTTTTAGGAATTATTATTGACGCTAAATTGAACTGGAAGGCACACATCGAATACCTAAGTAAACGGCTGAGCCCCTCTGCGTATGCCTTATATAAACTGGCCCCAGAAATAAACACTGATGCCTTAGTAGTAGCTTACCATGGTCAAGTAGCATCGTTATTGCGCTATGGTATTATGTTTTGGGGGAATTCCACAGATAAAGAAATAGCGTTCAAGGCCCAAAAGAGATGCATTCGTGCTATGTTCAATTTGAAGTCGACTGACAGCTGTATGCCATTATTTAAAAAACACAAATTATTAACTCTACCATCTCTGTATATTTTCGAAATTGCGGTATTTGTTAAGGTAAATCCATTTCTATTTCCACGACTAGCTGACACCTTCCCCCGTAACAGACGTGACAATAATCAACTGTGTTCGCATGCGTCAAAAACTGCATTAATCGGAAAAACGGTTTTCTGTATGGCTCCTAAAATTTATAATAAAATACCAAAGTCATATAAAGCATTGCCGGTAAATTTGTAAAAAAAAAAAAACGAGATTTGTTAACAGACAAGTGTTATTATAATATAAATGACTTTTTGAATGACACTATTTGACATCTTACCGAATTGATCCTTAGTTTTTGTGACATTTTATGAATAATTTAATTTACTGAAATAACAATGTTTATTACTGACTATTATGTTGTACTTGGATTGACTGTGCCTGTAGTAATTTGGATTTTATTTTGTAATTATTATTTTTTAATTTGTAAACTTTATAAATATGTACGCCTTAGGGTGAAACATGTACCGTACGAAATATTAATATAGTATCATCCTGCATGCATAATTTGTATGTATACGCATGTTTTTACAAATAAAATGATCTTTATCTTTATGTCAAGGTAACACATTATCAAGTTATTAAAGACACATACTTTTAATAAAACTTACTCTAAAGTTCTCATATTTCTATTATTATTTGTTCACAGAAGCCAAGCGAAATAGAAGACGCGATTACCTCACAGCAAAAAAAGGCACTTGCGAAAAAACAAACAGTACAACCATATGTTCTGGTACAGGGTGCAACATTAGACAATATACAAAGCACTTTCATAGTTGTGGATAAACTTAGATATTCTTTCACATGTTCAATTGTAGGTACCCAGCGCCTTCTGAACACTTGTATTTGTTAATTCAACATTCAGTTTATGGAATCACAACACAGCACGATAAAGTGATTCCATACATTGTCGATGTGATGAATCTTAAAAATCTATAACTATAGTTAAATATAAAATTGATAAGATGGAACTTAATTGTACTGAATGTGGTAAATTTTTTTCTGAATTCAAACAATATGTATTCCATATCGCAGTTCTTTATAATATCTCTAATTTGTTTTCATGTCCCATTCAAGGGTGTAGTAGAATGTATCATACTGCTCATTCCTTAAAATATCATTTACGCTCACAGCATACTTTAGGGGAACAAAAACCCAAAAAACCTAAAAGTACATTTACTTGTATTAGTACAGAATTTTCTGATACAAATTCAAACAAAGCTGCAGCTGTCCATGTTGTTGACCAGCAAGAAAAACAACAAAAAAGGGCTGAAATTTTCATAGACGACTTCAAAAACACGCTTAATCGTTCTGTTCAACTTTTAATAGCAAAATTGTATAACATTTTAAATTTAAGTCGCGATTCCATACAAAACAATCGTTAGTCTAGATTCGTTTTTAGCAGCAACAGTAGATACAATTATGCAATATCTTAGTAATACGAATGAATCGAGTTCAAATGAACTTTTTATAAAAGTTCTTGGTTTGTTTATGAATGCATTTAAAAACTTTGATACGGAATACAAAAGGCATAAAATATTCATGAAGTCTAAAACTTTCGTAGAACCCACGCAGGTGGAAGTAGGCGTATCTCAAGAGGTATCTAAACAAAAAGACCAAGTCAAAATGGTGTTAAAAAATACAACAATTTGTAGTATGCCTTTGCAAAATAACTTAAAAACTTTTTTTGGAACTTCCTAATGTATTGAAAACAATCGCTGATCACCAGTTATTACTATTGCGAGAGTCTGATGATTCCAATGGTAACGTTTTACGAAATATTGTAAATGGGACTCTATGGAAATCCAAATTAGTAACTGTTACCGATACATTACTTCCTCTGATTATTTACTTTGATGGTTTTGAATCTGGGAATCCTTTAGGGAGCCACGCCGGTGTCCATGAAGTTGGTGTAATTTACATTTCAATTGCTACATTACCTCCAGATGTTTCTAGTAGACTGGAAAATGTATTTGTCGCATTAATTTTTAATAGCAATGACAGAGAAGAATTTGGCAACAGAGCAGTTTTTTCAAAATTCATAATTGATTTTACTAAGTATACCTGATTACATTGTAAGTAATGTTTTTGTTAAAGCGGATGGTCTGACTCATGGCGCCAAATTCTTGCAAGCATTGTTTTTGACCAGCTAAGCCGGGTAACTATTGTAAATGATCGCTCTATTTTAGTCTCATTATTCCATTATCAGGTCAATCTATTTCCCAATAATGCCAAGGGTCGGACCATTCGTCTTGCTAGTCTAGGAAATTAGGAATCTATTTATGTATTGAATAGTCAGATATTAAGAATTTATTTAAACCGACCGTTTGTGCTCAGTTAGCTTTTTCGATCTTACTTATCTTACGGGAAGCGCTTCAAACTGTTTGAACTGAAATTTACATTTCAGTTCTAACAGTTTTTTCGTCATTATAGCTAAGCCGGGTAACTAATTGTGAATGATCGCAATAATGGTGGGGGTGTATGATTATAATCATAATTTAATTCATCACATTATGAAGAAGACTAATTATAATCATTGACCTCCGCTAGTATCGCAAACTTTTACAATAATTACCCGGTTTGGCTACAATGAATAAAAATCTATTTGAAAGGATTTCCCGCCTCTCGTGTGCGCTTTACGACAAAAACTTACTGAGCGATAAAATGCCCACGGCAAGAGTGGGTATTTATGGCGCAATGAGCATTTTTATTTGCTAAGCCTAACATATTGTCGGTTCAAATAAATTATTCTTAAATAACTGACAATTCAATATTGTTATTTCAAGCTATGTTTCATTTACAGGACAATAATACTGTTTTGAAGTAATCTTTTAATTTTTAAAGGAATAAATATATTTTTTAAATGAAATAACCGAAGTTTTAATATAAGTAAATATATTGTTAGATTAACACAACCATGAGTTTCAAAACGAAATATATTATTATTGTAGGTCTAATTGAACTATTTTGTTGAAACAACATGTCGTGTATTCTTATACAGACAATAAAAAAATTCTGAAACAAGTAAAACCAAAAGTATTGAACGGAAATATCTGTTTTGTTGGTTCAAATAAATAATAGTTTTAAAACAAGCTAGTGTATTCTCCTAAAGAGAATAAATATCCTTGAAACTAGTAAACCAAGCGTATGATAACAAAAATCTGTTTTGTAGAACCAATTAAATGTGTGAAATATGTGTTGAAACAATAATCAGGTATTCTCAAACTAGCCGTCGCAACAAAATATGTATAAAGGGTGACTGGTAATTAGTGACCGATACTTAAACACGTGATTCTACTCATGATAACAAACAACTTTCCCAAAGAAACTTTTTTTTTTAACTCATTTAATTTTATCACAGTAATACAACAGCTGTATGAAATTCCCACGCGCGCGCTTTTGACCTATCAACTGGTAGCCGCGTGACGCCGTTATGTCTCATTACAATGGGTGGGTAGGCAGAGCACCCGCGCGCGCGCCCGACCACACAGGCCGGCCGCCACGTGACGTTATCGGTGTACATAAGCAGTGTAGGTAGGTACCTACATGTTTAGGTAGCCGCTAAATTAAAAAATAATAACCAATGACATCAAAAACTGAGCCACGGAGCGTAGGCCTAAGCTGCAAACGCGACGCTCCGGCCGCCGCGTGGCCATTTAGGTACAGTGATGTACCTACATAAAGCTTCTCTGTTTACGACACGGCGAGGAGAGTAAAATAAATAATAAATTATCTAGTATTTTGGCACTTTACGTGCGCGCGCTACAATAAATACCTAAATCCATTATCTTTCTATCGAAACAAACTAACTTCAGAAATTGCGTTTGTTTTGTTACCTACACGATGTTTAGAAACGGCAAAGATACCGCTACATTACCTGACTTCTCGACACGGGGAATTGTTCAAGTTATTCCCATCACACTTTTCTAGGCTTTGGACTAGCAGTCTGTTAACGATATTTGAGTCTGAATCAGAAGCATGGCAATCAAAATGTCTGTATTTTAATGCTTCGCCATTACCGCCTTCCGAGTAGTAACACATCACCATAATCACTGTACTCACTCGCATCAAAGAAAATCAAAACATGCGCTTGCGACGCGCTCTCCGGGGTGACAGTTTTTAGTGTTTTACGTCATTACTGCACTGAGGCAAAGGGTGCGGGCGGGTGGGGAGCGCGAGACGCTACTAGTACAAGTACATTTTTGCCCCTTCCCGAGGTCAGACTATCAGCTGATAGATTGTGCCTACTTTTTATGTTGGGCGCGCGCGTTCCTAGATATTTTGTAGTTATGCGGACATACGTTGCATCGGCGACGGTTAACGGCGTCACGCGGGTACCAGTTGATAGGTCAAAAGCGCGCGCGTGGGAATTTCATACAGCTGTTGTGTTATTGTGATAAAATTAAATGAGTTTAAAAAAAAAGTTTCTTTGGGAAAGTTGTTTGTTATCGTGAGTAGAATCACGTGTTTAAGTATCGGTCACTAATTACCAGTCACCCTATATTGTTGAAGCAAGTTAACATCTGTTAAACGAATAATATGTTTACTCTCAAACTAACTAAAGTATTATTTTCAAGCTAATGTAATTAGTATTGTTAGAAAAACAATATCGATATTGTTAGAATAAGTGAACCACTGGTATCAAGTCGAAACAATATTTTGTTGGTGTACAAAAAGCTATATTGTCCAAACAATCTAATGTATATTATTTTAAAGACAATATACATATTGTTAAATCAAGAGAATATAGTGTGTTGAAACAAAATTTTTTGCTTTAATTTGACAATTCCTTTTTTTCCGTGTACGAAAAAAATATTGCTGGGAAACGACTTTTTTTTGGGTTAAAAATGTCATTTTACGGTACGACTCAATGCAACGTACTCAAAACATATATTATGCTTGTGGATGGATTGAATAGTACGGGGATCTTGGAGGTGTTTAAAGTAAAAATCTTACATTAAAAACACATATTTCAAAAAAAAGTTGTGAGAAAGTTGGAACTTTGACCCCCAATATCTCCGTAACTAAAATAAATAAAAAAATATAAATATATCGCTGGACATTACACACAGCGCCATGTAAGTGCCACACTAAGCAACGAGGCTTGTGTCGTGGACACCATATGGTTGATATTAATACATAGATACTTTTTGTTTGTAAATACATACTTATCATACATATAAACATCCATGACTCGGAAACAAATGTAATGCTCATCACACAAACATTTGCTCCTACCGGGATTCGAACCCGGGACCCTAAGAACGTAAGGCAGCCTCACTACCGCTGCGCCATTCGGGTCGTCACTACAACTAGAAGGTTCCCAGGTATGGTCTAAAACAAAAAATGATCGCAATGACGGAGGAGAACAAGTGCCTTTCGGCTTCGTTAAGGGTCTTGTTACACCCTATACTGGAATACTTTTTAAGCAGTGCGCAAAAAAATTTTGGCGGTTCAGTATCAGTAATAGAACACATTTCCATTATTTGTTCAAAACCTTTTTATATTTTTTTATCCGACTTTAAATCAGCAAAATATGGACACTATCGCGCGCCCATTGATATTACTACTAATAAGTAATAATATAAATGGGCGCGCGCTATGCGGCAGACCCGGCGATGTTGTGCAGCGGGGGTAAAATCCTTACCCGAAAGGCAGGGGCGGGGCCGATGCCCGTGGCCCGACAGTCGCTCATCGCATGTGCTTTCGTGACGTCGCGTCCAACCTTTCCCGCGCAGCTCCTGCGCCACACGTGTGTCGTACTCGTACCTACAGGTCGCGATGTCGGACTTAAGTAACCGCGAGTTTTATGAAATGGTGCGGGTGTATTTATTAAGTGGTGAAAGTTTACGAGCAGCTCGCAGAATGTATGCAACGGAGAGCATACCCCGAATGCGAGCCCAAGGTATCCTTAACCCCGCAGCCCCTAATGAAAGGACCATTTTAGCAGCCACTCAAAGGCTGCTTGATCACGGTCAG
This sequence comes from Eugnorisma glareosa, assembly GCA_947578425.1. NCBI lineage: Eukaryota > Metazoa > Arthropoda > Insecta > Lepidoptera > Noctuidae > Eugnorisma > Eugnorisma glareosa. Next base: position 7,683,351 of record OX387967.1, on the reverse strand, counting down.
AACTTATGCTTTATTTTCTGCATTTTGATGGTGCAGAATCACCTGTAAGTCCATCACCTACACGAGCCAACAAGGATGACGCTTCCAAGTTTTCTTTCAATAGTTTGAACAAAATCTGTAAAAAGTATATAAAACACAATTACTAAAAGCATGCTTTGCTTGAGAACTGGATGCATAAACCAACACACAAAAAACTGAAAGAGTCTTATTGAGGCCCTGTCTAAGGAGGCAGTAAAAGGCAAGTTCAAAAAGTACTGATAGCATATGCTTACATTTTGCAGTCGATAAAATGGTATGGGTGGCATAGGGCATTGACCACTAGACAGGTGCTCTTTGGTGTATTTTAGTATGGTGTATTCTATTAAACGAATAATTAAAATAAAATTAACTCATACATACACTGTCGGATTAATTAAATTCCTTGTTGACATCATCATTGTTCAATGGTGTTGCCTGCACATCAGGTTCTGTTTCTTGTATAATTGGTAACAGTTCAGTATCCTATATACAACAAAATAATTGCATTACATTATGTATGCATGTAATCTGTTAAAAACAATTAAACATTGTAAACGAACCCTATTTTCTAAAGGTACTAAAGGTTGAAAATAAAAACCAAAATAAACTAAAACAAAGTACTAAATATGTATAGGAACATTGCTTACACTCAGGGTAATATTTTGAGAAGTATCTAATATATTTATTGAGCTATTTGTGCAATCAAGCATCCATATTTTCCTACAACGCATATGAACAGTGCGCGTGGCCCTACTTGAGGATTAATTCTTTTATCTCTTCAGTACTGAGGGACGCCAGAGCTTGGATTGTAATTGAATTACCTATAAAAGGAAAATGATCACAAGATGTAGGCAATTAGATTATTATTAGATGTACAGGAATTTTATGATTACCTACTATAAAATTAGGTTGGTAATCTGGCTCACTAAGAATTAGGAAGTAGGTAGGTATGTCTGTGTTCATCTGTGTTACTTCAAATTGGCCCCAGGTTCATACAATAATTAGGTTTAGAATATTTACCACTAGAATCATGACATGCAGACTAAGTGGAAGCTACAGATATTTAGGCTATTGTCATCGGTGTGATGTAGAATTTTCTGGCACAGGCAAAGTCCAAAGCCCGCGCTGGAACGCACACCAGAGGGGCGGTGACAGCCCACCATCGTTTCTTTCTAGAAATCTGCTAGCTGCCTATTATAAAGGGTATAACAAGACCCTTAATGAAGCCGAAAGGCACGAGTTGTCCCCGTCATTGCGATATTTTTTTTGTTCTAGACCTTACCTGGGAACCTTTTAGTTACGGAGATATTAGGGGTCAAAGTCCCAACATTTGAGTCCCACCGTAAAAAGTGCTTATTCACTCAAAAAAAAAAAGTCGTTTCCCAGCAATAATTTTTGCGTTAAGTTACTAAGTTTGATGTACATAATGCTTGGTCTTGTTACAGCCTATATTATATTCGTAATAGCCTTTCCACATTCTTTATGCGCGAATTTAAAGCAAAAGCATGAAACAAAAATCTCCACCTGGTAACACTAAACGTCATTGTTAATTGTTTTTTCGCGTTCGCACGCGATTGTGTATTTCTGTGAAAATATATCTTGAAATTATAAATTAATAGTGTAATATTGTTATTATGCCTAAATGAAAGGCTGAGGAATAGGAAGACAAGGCGATAAGGAGAATTAGAAGATTGGAAAAGAGTCTCAACAGGTATATTTTATTTTTTTATTTTATTTATTCAGGGACAATAAACAGCTACAATATATGTTGGAACAGAGGAATGATAATACAAATCATTAACAATATTGCAGCCCACTACATTATCCGCATATTAACAAAAGAAAATATGATAATGAGTGCCACTAGATAAGCAATAAATAATTACATCACATTCATTAAAAATTATTATAGAAATATCAATTAGCAATTGTTAAATAATTAAATAAACGAAGTATAAATTACATCATGCAAAATAGAAATTTCAATTGATTTGATTGCTAGGCAACAGAACAATAATTAACACTAAAAACAAATAAATAATAAAATCTAGACTAGCTTACATTCCTAATAACATTATTGGTTAATAATAATTTTCATAACATTAGATTTAAATTTGGATTTTGAACATATAAAAATATCAATATTAACAAAATTACAATTATAAGATTCAACCATTCTACGGATAGGGCAGCGCAAACCAGAATTAGTTCGACAGGCATTGACAGCAAATAGGGTACCAGCACGTGTACTACGTACATTAACGGTGCGTGGGACTACATAACATAGTTTGCTAGTGAGATCGATACAATCGAAATTACCATGAACCATACCATACAGTACAGAAGCTTCTAGATACTTACGTCTAGATGGTGGTGATGGTGATGGTGGTGATGGTGGTGATGGTGGTTGACCTGCCCATATTTATCTAGTAATTGTGAGTACGACAAATACGTTTTATGGCATCTATAATGCAAGGCTCGTAGAAACTTACGCTGGACTTTTTCAATCTCGTCTATGTATTTCTGGTAAAACGGGTTCCAGATAGGGACGGCGTATTCCAATTGTGATCGTACAAGGGTCTTATATAGGTAAAGGTATGTGGAGGCCCGCTTGAACTCAGTGGACGATCTCATAACGAAACCATACATCCTAAATGCTTTATTTACAATTTTTTCTACATGTTGGTTCAGGGACAACTTATCATCAATCAGCACACCAAGATCTTTCACAGTAGATACATTACTGAGAGCTGTATCGTGCAATGAGTATTTAAAGTTAATAACTATTTTATTCTTTGTGAAATTTATGCAATTGCACTTGGAGAGACTGAGGTGTAGTTTATTGTTTAGACAGTAGTCAGTGAGTCTGTCCAGATCCTCTTGGAACAGTCGACAATCCTCTATAGTTTGTATAGTCCTATAAGCTTTTAGGTCATCAGCGTACACAAGAAACTTAGTATTTTTAAAACATTTGTCTATATCATTAATATATAAGATAAACAACAGTGGTCCCAAGATTGAACCTTGTGGAACACCCGAGGTTATATGCACTGCATCAGACTGATAACCATTCACGACAATCCTTTGTGTTCTATTTTTAATATAGGATGAGAACCAGCGAAGCAAATTTCCACGAATACCATTAAACGCAATCTTATTCAGTAGGATTACATGGTCGACCTTGTCAAAAGCTTTTTTGAAATCTGTATAAACAGCGTCAACTTGTAATCGCCTGTCCATGTTCTCAAAAAGGTAATTGGAAAAAACTAATAAATTTGAAACAGTCGAACGTCGCTGAACAAAACCATGTTGCTCTGGGATGATAACGCTGTGTAAGATTGGATAGATTTCATTGTGTACGAGTTTCTCGAAAAGTTTAGACAAGGTCGACAGAATCGAGATAGGCCGGTATTGCTCCACGTCATGTTTTGAGCCATTCTTGTGTACAGGCGTGATGTTAGCCTGTTTCCACTCATCCGGGAAAACACCCTCGCATAAACATTTATTGTAAATTATAAAGAGTGGCTTACAGATACTGCCAGCGGTGGCCTTAAAGAACAGAGCTGGGTACCCATCGGGACCTGCTCCTTTGGACGGATCCAGTAACTTTAACTCTTTCTGTATTTTGTCTTCTTCAATATGCAAATTATCGATTAAGCTAACATTGGCATTACAGTGTGTAGGCGGGGTCCAGGCGGACAATGAGGGTGAACTAGGTTCAAACACAGACTGGAAAAAGTCTGAAAACATATCACAAATATCTTCTGGGGCACTTGATTTAAAGTTTTGATAGTGCATAGTGGATGGAATACCTGATTTATTTTTTCGATTTGCTATATATGTCCAGAAGTACTTAATGTTTGTGGTAAGTTTATCCTCAACTGATTTAACATAGTTTGAGTAGCAGGTATTACAGGCATCTTTAAATGTGACTCTGTATTCCGAAAACTCATTGTAGTCTTTGACGTTCTTCATTTTTTTCCATTTAACCCAGAGACGTTGTTTTCTCTTGAAAAGTTTGATTAATTGTGCTGAGAACCAAACCGGAAAATCAAGTGACCGGGACTTAACACGCGGTACATTGCGTTCAGTAATGCCACCGAGAACATCATAAAAGCGTCGCACGGCCTCCTGCGGCGGAAGGCTCTCCAGCAGGTTCACCCATTCAACCTCACTGATTTCTTCATTAATTACATCATAGTTAGCTTTGCGAAAGTCATAATTACTCAACGGTTTTCTTTTCAGAGCTTGTGTGGATATACTTGTGGGGGCTGTAGCAACAAACGGGGGATGATGTGTGTCTATCGGTAGTAGTGAGTCTAATGGATGGCTTATACTACTAGTGGTGTTAGAAATAAACAAATCCAATATTTTCCCATTAGCATTAGGTATGTTATTAAATTGGTGTGCATTCAGGGTTGACATGAGCTGAGCCAATTGTGAACATACAGGGGAAGTTCCAGAGTATGACATACCAGTAAGCTGATGCGCCCCGACAGACTGGCCATCCTTCCATGTAATTTCAGGAAGATTATAATCACCTATAATAAATATATTTTCGACATAAGGTTCAATTAACATGTCCTGCAGTGTGTCAAGGTGAGTTGTATATACATCGGCACTTGCCCAAGGTGGCATGTCAGTGATGGGCAAAAAGTATTTAGATTAATAATTACAAATTACAGTTACATTGTAATTAGTAATTGAAATACTTTGTAACAGATTACTTAAGTAACTAATTGCAATGAGTACATACTGTAATTAAATACAAAGTAATTGAATTGCAAGTTAATCTAATTACATTATAATAGATTACTTAAGTAATCTGTTAAAATGTAATTACACATCTAAATAAGTATCGGGACACCTCTTACAAAAATGCCCTATTTAATACAGTTTTGACAAATACGAAAATAAAACACATAATTATACAATTATATTTACATTAAAAAAATGTAATCATCTGTTAATCATTGTTTAGTTTTAAATCTTTTATTAGTTATAATTTTCACCATTGGCTGATAAAAAAAAATAGTTTTCTGATTTATAATTTAAATTAACCTTTAATATGACTGTTTTTTCAAACATTTCGTCTGACAAACGGTTTGCTTTCGGACAATTTGATCATTGTCGCGTACGAAAACATACGTTCCACAGGTACAGAAGAAGGTGGAGGGGTGTTAAATTTTAAAAATATTTCTTTAATTTCCTTATGATTATTTAATATTTGAAGTTCTCTGCTATATTCTGCCAAAAAATGAGTGACTATACTCGTAAGTTCAGAGCAGCTTTGGATCTTGGTTCACTGCTCTGGTTGTCTGAATCCGAACTGGAATCTATTTCAAAATAGTCATCCTCCCTCGACTTCGTTGATGGTCTTTCTCGAGATAATTAATTTGGTATCATCTTTACGACTTCTTTTACGAGTAAATTTTTCATTTTACTATATTCTGCCTGGCCAATTAATGATGTCCGTTCCAATTTATTATATTTAGGATGAGAAACGGCAGCTAAAGCAGCATTTTCAGCTTCTGGTCCCGAAATTTTCAGAAAATCTTTAAACCTTGTTTGCACACTTTTGAGGTAAGTTTCAGTCAGAGTGTTGCAGTACTCATAGTCTCTTGTTTCCCCGCTCCCCCGCACTAATATACTTACTACTTCCCGATGACGTTGTACGGGCCGCACTTGCAGTACCAATATCGCAACTGTGCGATGCAAGCATGTGACATTTTATATTCAAAGCAATTATAATATAATTAAATACTATGTAATTATGTTACATTGTAATCAAATTATTTCGTAATTAAATACATTGTAATTAATTTCATAGCACATCCAAAGTAATCTAATTACAATGTAATTGAATAATATGTAATTAAATTACATTTTAATCAAATTATTATGTAATTCAATTATTAATTAGATTACATAAATAACTAGTTACGCCCATCACTGTGGCATGTATACAGCACTAAATACATGCATTTTAGAGCTATTTTCCTTACTTGGAATACCAACCGCAAGATGCTCAATGCACGTCGGCCGACCAGAAATGTCAAGTAAACAAGACCGGAGTCCACGTAACACCGCGATCAAAACCCCACCACCATCACGTTTGAAAGTTATATCGCGATCTCGATCACAGCGGTACACAACGTATCGAGGATCCACAAACTCACCGCTAGCAATATCGGGTATAAGCCACGTCTCAGTCAATATGATGATGTCGTAGGAAAACGACAGTATACTCAAATACAGGGTTTGCAATTTGGTTCTCACCCCTCTGCAATTTTGGTAATAAATAGTTATGTCGTTATTATCCATTAAACAAAAATCTTAACGTAAATATGTATAAGGCAGCAGGTATTGTGCACATAGAGTTTAGTCGTAGTATAAAATGATAGCAGGTTGTTAACATATTTAAACACGGATAAACCATGTCGTACTCACAAAGGAAGATAAGCATAATGATGTCAGAAAAATACAATTTGGAGGAATGTAAAAAATAGTACATTTTGGAATACCACTGGATAGCAATCAATTTCATTAATAAATATTTGAAAAATGATAAAATTAAAATTGATAAAATTAAAACACCTATAGAAACATGCAACACAATACAATTATAATGATAATTCAGCTCAAGCATTGAATACGCTAACTTATGAACATAATTTTTCGTTTTTATAGCGCCGAAGACGATAAAGAGGAAGCAGTTACGCAGTTGTCTTCTTTTTAATTTTATTGAGATCACCTTCTCCACGTATCGCAAAGGCGGTTTCACCATCACGCTCGCGTACCAATATGGTACCATTTCTGATCCATACGTATTTATGATCATGGTTGTTTGCAACTTCTCGGGTTCTACGAAACAACTGCTTTCTCTTTAGGGTTAAGTGCTCATTAATATAAATAGATGTGGAAGTACCGGACATACCAATTTGTTCAGTCTTTAACGAGTTAGCTTTACGGTACGCGCTGAGCAAATTGTCTCTCTGTAGGCGAGAGGTGAACTTTAAAATAATATTCTTTGGTCTTGTGCTCTGTTGATGAGCATGAGGCACTCTATGTACGGCGACAACGTGATTGAGTAAAATTGGAGATTTAAGGACGTTCCCTATGGCTTCAATTATGGAAGGTAAGTTTTCATTACGCCTCTCAGGCAGGTTACATATCTCGACATTACATTGTCGAGCCTGCTGCTCAAGAACGTCAATCTTAGTTTCCAGGCTACAAATTGTTGACTCAAACTCAGCTGACGATGTGTTACAGCTCAAATTATCAACACGCTTTTTGAGGGTGTCATGCTCTGCCGTCTGGTTCTGAGAACTCGTTTGCAGGTCAACAATTTCATCACGGAGGGTGGACACTTGTTGTTTTAGGAAGGTTTGCTCAGTACGCAGCACTTGCATATCTTTCCGGATACCAGTCAAGGTGGACCTGATATCGTCGCGTATTTGAAGGATGTCCTTGTTCATATCACTCCGCCATTGGCTGAGAGTTGCTTGTAGGTTTATTGTGAATGCCTCAAAGTCTGCAGAGATAGAAGGCTGTGATGACTTTTCTGTGATCAGCGTCCTATTACCGCCAAGACTGATGGACGTACTGAGATGACTCTATGTTATCACAAGACATATCCATGGTGTGGTCATCAGCTGGAAGCTCAGCGTAACTGCGTACGGGAGTGTTTACGTTCGACCTGGCCCGCCTAGTTACGTTACAACATGAAGGACATTTCCAGACAGCCTTGTATTCGTCTTTTAGTGCTACAAACTGGTTCGAAGTCAAACTCAAGCACTCGTAGTGGTATTTCCCACCACATACAGAACACTGAAGAATATTAGTTGACGAAGCCGAGGTATCCTTACAGCATTCCATCTTAATTGAAGTCGCTTCGAGTGCTAGCTCCATTGAATAAAAAGTTCAGTATTATTCTAATAAGTACAGCAAGGTGCAACCACCGCCCTCTGTATCAATTCACAGCAACGAAGTTCCCTATCGATCGCTTGATATCGGTCGAATGGTCACACACACGTCTTAGTAAGCGTAGTTGACTCCGAGGTTCCCCAGTAAACCAATAGATGGCGCTGAGTTCAAAAACGGCAAATCTAACGATTTGTTAATGACTTTGCAGTTTTGAGTTTGTCGTTGGATTTTTAACACTAATAATCACTTCACTGCAATACTGTTTAGGCACTGGAGATGCTTGGCAAGGATGCACTTAGTCCAACACTAGTTATTTACCGTCCAAGTTGTGCTTGTTTTCTAGCTATGGTAGGCTGCACACAGTAATTCACTTCACACAGTCAAGTTCTCCTAAATGGTGGATTATTACACGGATAACAAAATATTACACTAATCAACATCTAAGCTTTGCGTAAAAGTCAAGAAATACTAGTATTTTGCACTTGTACTATTTTATAAAAATATTCAAAACGGAGCGATGCAAAAAGTAAACAAGTTGTAGCGCCCTCTAGCGGCATTGGAATTATAAAGACAAGTTGCGTCAGCCGGAGGATTGTAAGTACTATTTTGAATTAACCAATTTCACCATCGAAGCTTAGTTGATACACCAATTTCGGTTTTTAAACATTAATATGTAGCTATTTCGTTGCGATTTGCAAAGTACCTGTTTCATTATTGTAGGCATAATCGCGTTGCGACTATGCGAACTCCCCGTTGGGTGAGCAATAGACGGACAAGCATCCTCGTGTTACGACGATGCTTCATTCCGTTGGGAAGGTGTAAATACCGACTTGGTATCTAATATTTTCTACTCTTTTGCGTAATCCCGTTGGGATAAGTTTGCGTAAGGAGCTATGTTGTTCAAAGTCAGCAAATTAAGTTGGAATTTTGGTTCAAAATCTAACAATAGTTTATTCCATTGTTCACATAGCTCTAAGAGTCAGGGAAAATATTGATGCATTGGCATATACCGACCACCAAACATAAAGGTTGTTAACTGAATTTATTTTTAGTTCAAAACTCAAATAAGGATATTGAGAACAACATAGAGAGCATGGAGAATGTTGAGATCATAGAAAGCATTGACAAAGAATCCCTTGAAGAGCCTGAATAGTCACAAGAATTTTTAGAGGCGCTCGGGGAGTCTTAAGAGACTGAAAAAAGATTTGGCACTCCTATCAATATTCTACAACGATTTGAAAACATATTGATGGAAGAAATGAAAACAGAAGAAATAGAAAAGATTTTGAAAGACCTTTGTTTTCCTAAAAATGGAAAATTAATCCAAGCACCGAAGCTTAACATAGAGCGTACAGATTTGTTGACATCTGCAATGAAATTGAGGGACAAGATACTTGAAGAGAGACAAGAGGATAGAAGCTATGTTATTGCAACTATATGTCACACAATAGACATGATGACAAAACCAAACTTTGATAATTTGACAAATGTCAAAAATTTAAGCGATGCCACAAGACTGCTTTGTAATTTACATTATAAATATACAGATATTAGATCTTCTAATTTAGAAGAAAGTTGATCAGTCCCTTATTGGACAAGAATCTTGACTTTAACCACAAAAATAACAAGAGGTCTGGGTGGCTTTACAGTAAGCTAATGTTTCGTCTAGATCGTTTCGTTAGCGCTTGTCAAAACTGAAACTTGGCTACGATTTATATGGGATGTAGCGTTCAACATTGTAGAAACGATCACATTTCATTCTATCATTTCGAACGATGTAAACTTGGCTTAGAATTTTCTATTCGTTTGTTTAGACCACGTGACTTAACAATGAGATGACGTCATTCCCATACATTTGATTAGTTTTCTATTAGCGTTAACTATTGTAGATTATCAACTTGGCTAAGCCTGCTGTACTTAGATGATGCAATCTGTCTTGGATCTTCATATGAGGAATGTCTCAAAAATACTAATTATGTCACAAGTTTACTTGAGAAATTAGGTTTTGTTATTATTACCCTTAATTTCATAGTGATGGAAATTTCCATCGTAAAGAATTTTTGTATTTATTTTTAGTCTGTGATCCGAATGAATTTATTTACGGGCATGAATCCAAACTTCAATATTTAACTAACGTTTTTGTACGTGACGTTTTTGTTGTGAATCAGATGTCCAGATGAGACGATATCTACTTGTTGTTTGAAGAGTTTTCGATGATTATTTTGTGAACATATACGGAATAATATATATGGGAAACGGAATGTAAGAGCGAGTGAAAAGGATGAATGTATCAAGAGTGAGAGAGAGGGAGTAGAAAAATCAAGATGGCGTTGACTCATTTACGACGAAGTTGTGTGCTACCTTTTGCCTTATAAATTAATTAATTTAGTTGTGGAAAAAAGCAGTTTTACTCTGAGCCCACTATCCCACAAATCTTGGGGTCTCGTCCGGGATTTGTGCGGCCCAGAGTCAAAAGTTAACCCTTTCCCTGCCAGATTTTGCCACGGAAATCGTGACCCCAGGGCCAGACGTATTTAAGTATAATTTCGACCAGTGTTGGGAAATCTGAATAATTGTTATCGATATTATATAAGTACTAGCTCTTGCTTGCGACATCGTGTTTTAAACCTAAGGGTCCGTGCCAGTGGGCCGTAGGTATATAGATTGATGCAAAATAAAACACTCCTATGGTATTGTCTAGCAATCTTTAATAATAGGTAATTATAATTAACACACAAAATCAATTTCTCAATCATAATCTAATCAGCCATAAATTTATTAATTAAATACTATGGAGATGAACACTGTCGGATTTCTTCTTTAACTTCTTCTGTTGAATCTCCACGGGCGTGGTATATTAGATTAATAATTTTCATATATAATACTGATCGCATATCTGGTCGAACAATCTCCATTTCGAATGCTATTAAGGAAGCGAAATATTCATTACGAGGGTCTTTCGGTCTTTGGTTAAAAAATTGGCATCAGGCATGTTAACTACAGCCGTAAGATCATATTCACTTTCTCCTGGTTTGATATAGTACACGAAGTTTGGCTCTGTCTGCGTAGATTTATCAGTTTTAGGTATTGTTCTCCTTTTCTTTGAATAGAGAAGAGATGGAGATAGTGGCAGTGATTCTTCAGAGGTTGACATGACGTAAGTCCGATCTGTCTGAAGGACGAAATAATACTAAAAAGTATTTGTTAAGTTGTCTACGGTTTGAGTCGACTACAATAGAGATGTTCCGCACATTATCGATAAATAATAAATTGATCAGCTATTAATTCAATCTAAAACCCTTTATACTTGTGATAGATTTTAAAGCATGGATTGGTACATAAGGTTACTCCGCACACTTTGCACATAAATCGGGATTCTCTGCGACACCTTTATCTCAATTTTGTATGTTGACAAACAAAACAAACTCTGGATTTTTTCCCTTCCGTATGTAAGGTCAGCTCAGCAGGTCAATATGGTCAACAAGATGGTATGCCGACAACCGCAGAGCATTTATTGAGCGGTGTGGTTGGAATGGAATACTCTAGCTCTATTAGTTTATATCTTTCAATCAATTGTCTAATGACACATAATTGGAAATCAGCAAAGCTTTTTTTAGTTCCTTGAATGATTTGATAAAGCGCGTGAGCGTTTAGCGTACACAAATCATTCAGATGGAGACCGAGCTTTTTTTGCCACTTTTTATTTTTGCTTATGCATTGTATCGAATGCAACATCATGTCCGTGTTGTCAACTGTGCCTTTTTTTGTTATAATCTATAATCATTTCTGGTTTCATTTTCGGCAATCCTGTTTTTCTACAGTATTTATTCGTAGGGCCAAAAGCTGTATTGTGAAATGTTGAAAGCATATGGATTTCTCTTTTGTCTTTGTATTTTACAGCAATCAGGGGTTTGCTATATTTTGAATCGATTTCCCCTTTCTTCAGAGGTTTGAATTCTCTAATATTAGTTTTCTTCAACTGGTTGAGCCTTACTATACCACATGCATTAGTTTGACGATCGTACAAATAATTATTAAGTTTCGGGCTGCTGTACCAATTATCCATATATACGCGCTTGTTCGCTTGCATTAAATCCTGTAGCAGTGTCGTAACCACACCACCAGTGACTCCTAAATTTTCACTGTGATTTCTTCGTCGTCATTTGGCACCACGAATTCGCCTGCTACTTTGCACACAAGCGATCGCACCGTGACTCCTAAAACGACTAGAAAACGACAGAGGCGCCCGAAAGAATGGACAGATATTAAACGCAAATGCCTTAAGAACTTAGGTAAGAAATATGTAACGAAAAAGGGAAAAGCCGTAGATGAAAAAACGATGGGGCTACCATGCAAATGCCGATACAAATGCCCTGATAAAATATCTCACCAACAGCGGTTAGACTGCTTCACAAAATTTTGGCAACTGGGAGATCGGGCTATGCAGTGGAATTTCATCATCAAATATTCCGATAAAATCAAGAAGAAAAGATGCCTGAATCAAGATACTCCTAATAATAGGAAACATACTTTTAAGTATTATCTGCCGCTGATCACAGATTCTAGCGAATCTCACTGCGAGAAAACTGAGGTATGCCAAACTATGCTATATGCTATATACTATAACTATTATTCTTGATATACCTTAACGAATTAACTAATCTCGAAATTGAGAGAGGACATGTATTCTCATATGCGGATGATACTGCCATTGTATTTAATGGTACTTCCTGGAACTCCGTTTTTGAAGCTGCTGAGCGTGGTCTCCATAAGGTTGCAAACTGGCTCAAGTCTGCCCTTCTTACCCTAAATATCGCCAAAACTAACTACATTTGCTTTGCTATAAATTAGCGCACACTTCCCCCCCCAAACTTGGTATTGAGGATTCATACTTGTGTCTTCTCTATTACTACGCTGTGTGGGTGCCAGGAGATTGGATGTGTTAAATCCATTAAATACCTTGGAGTAATCCTGGACTACCGACTTTCCTGGCACCCTCAAATTGAAGCTATAAATGATAGGATCCGTAAACTCATATGGGTCTTTAAAAAGTTAAGACATGTCACCTCTCAAGACCTCATAAGGCGTATTTATATTGCATTGGCACAAACAGTTATGTGTTATTGTATTCCCATCTGGGGTGGTGCCACTAAAATTAAATTCCTTGAAGCAGAAAGAGCCCAGAGATGCTTGATAAAAACAATGTTCTTTAAGCCATTTAGATTTCCTACTGACGAACTATATCTAAATCATAAAATATTGTCACTTCGCAAACTGTATATTATCAACTCAGTACTTAAACTACATAAAACATTACCTTACGTTTATATAGCTCAAACAGGTAGAAGAAAATGTAATGTGGCCACTGCTCCTCGCTGTAGAACTCTTTTTGCCAGGCGTCAATTTCAAGCCCACTCTGTCTATCTATATAATAAGCTTCACAATAAATATACAACCTTCAATTCCATGAATGTAAAAAAACAATCGTTCACGAGCTTGAGCGGCTTGGGTACTGTGATATAGAGAACTTATTATTTAAATACGAACTCAAAACAATATTCGTGACTTCTAGCGGTACTTCCCGATCCCAAGATATTACATCGTAGGGCTAGAAGTCTCCTAATTAGCAGTCAAATTCACACAGGCTATATGAGAAATAGTATGTTATAACTATCATAAAGGCACACACACACACATACCCTCACACACACACGCACACACACACACACACACACCACACATGCATATCAGTATCTCTAACTTTTCATTCATTGTGTACCTACTTGTTTGTAATTACTTAAAATAGTTTAGTTATATAACTACCTAAAAATATGTTGATCCGAGGGAGGAGCAGAGCCACCCAACACAAGCATTACTACATGCTTCCTGGGAGGTTCTAGCCACAGAATAATATTGTACAAGAAAGTTACAGAAATAAACTATTTTGATTTTGATTTTTTTTGATTTTTGATGTGTATTAATACTCTTGCCGTTTCAACCCGTATCTTAAAGACTGCGTGGAAGAAGTATGATGGAAGTGCTATTTTAGAGAAAGACAGACGAGGTCGCCACGACAATCATAAGATCGTTATAGCTGACACCATGAAACAAAGTGTAGGTGGTCACATTATATACGCAAGAATAGCCAAAAGCTCTTCCTACAAGGAGACTTAAGTATTGCCAAAATGTTCAAATTGTATCTTGAATGGTTTGACCCTGAGAAATACACGTCTAAGGCTGCAAAAGAACGCCAGTATCGTGACATTGTCAAGTCAAACTTCAACCTAGCTTTCCATATTCCTAAAAAGGATCAGTGCGATGAATGTCACGTTTTCCGCTTGAAAAAGGATCCATCGGACCAAGAAAAAGAAGCTTTTCATCAACACCAGACCAATAAGAAGGTCGCAAGGGATTTAAAAAGCCAAGACAAAAAAGACGCTGAGGAGTCGAATGGAAAAATGGTTACTGTTGTGTTTGATTTTGAAAAAGTATTACAGTGTCCTCACGGCAATATAAATGTATTTTACTATAAGAGAAAGCTGTCTTCTTTTTCTTCTCTAAAAGGAAGGCCGTTTGCTATATGTGGGATGAATCTGTGGCAAAACGTGGCGCAAATGAGGTGAGTAGTTGACTCTTAGATTTTATGCAGGCTAATGTTGACCACGGGATCAAAGAGTTTCGCTTTTCGTCAGACAATTGTGCTGGCCAAAATCGTAACCGCTTTGTATTTTCATTGTATGTTTATGCCGCAAAGCAGTTCAACATATGCATGACCCACCGATTTTTACAGAAGGGACACACCCAAAATGAGGGGGACAGTGTCCACTCTGTCATTGAGACAGCTTCTTAAACCAAAACTATCTATACTCCTCATGAATGGCGTTTATTAGTAAGATGGGCCAAGAACGAAGGAGAACCCTATGTTGTCCGCAACGTAACCCAGAATGACGTGTTTGACTTTAAATGTCTTGTTAATAATAAGGTCTGGATGAAAAACATTAAGGGCAAGAAGATTAACTGGAGTAACATTCGAGAAGTTCATGCAGATCCTAACAAATTGTTTTTTAAATATGACCTGACTCAACCTGATTATAATATTTTAGTGATTCGCAGTAACACGAGGAACTCGGTACTAACTGAACTAAACCCTGCATATTCTGAACCTATTATGGTTCCTGCTGCTAAATATAAAGACTTAATGGGTATATGCCGTTCAGAAGTAATTGCCTTAGAGTATCATCCATACTTTAACTCTTTGCCACATCACATCACTGTTGATGTTTCTGAAGAATCGGATGATGACCTATCGGAATAAGAATTTTCTTTTTTCTCTTTTGCTTTTTTTTCTTTTTATGGTATGGTCTTATTGTTTCGCTAAATCTATTATTATAATTAATAGATTTAGCGAAACAATAAGACTGCTAATTTAAGTCCGTGCCGTACTCGTGTAGGTTACCTAGTTACCATGCTGTGATACGATATGCCATTTAATTACTATTTTTAGGTATACGTACAGTTTAATTGTTGTTAAGACGTATAGAACCTCGTCTAGGTCACGATGCTTCTCATTGGTAAAATTTATAAAGACCGAATGTTTTATTTTTTTAAATATATTAATGTTGTTTTATAATAATGCGAAGTTCAAATTTTTCATGCGCGCGCGCATTGTTCAAATAGGTGCATAGATGTGTAAGTTTTAGACTGCTAATTTTAAGTCTGTACCTAACTGTGATGTGATTGATGTTCAAAGTGATGCCATCTAATGGTTTTGCTAACTATTTTGAGATTTTTTTCATTAATAAACGATTTTAAATAATAATTTAGTTTTTTATTTAGTATATTCCAGGGTTGTCATAATTTGGCTAACATTATGTTGAAATATTTTAAGGTGGTTATTCACAAAGGACTTTTAAGAGATAGGTATTTCCAACAAAAAATGACCCATGTTAATATAGAACGTCACTTAATTCAGACGTCTCCCTAAAACAATGTATAATGTTCACTACGGACCCCCGCTCTTACGCCATAAAATGTCCTATGTTGATATGGAACTCACTATCTTGTGAAATAAAAGGATAAGAAATAAACACTTAATAGCATTTATCTAGGCTGGGGCGTTGTTACAACATACCAAAAAATCTAAATGTTAAGTCTCACTGTTTATGAGTTACACAAGTCAACAACTTCTCTAATCTCTACTGAAAACTATCAACCCTTCAGATCAGACTTTATTCTACGGATGAGTCGAAATAAGAATAATAAATTGAAATTTATAGTGGATTCAGGAAGCACTTCACACATGTCAAATAACATCAATATTTTAAGTAAATATGAGGAACAACAGTCCCAAATATCTGTTGCTAACAATGACACCATACAATCTCAAGGCGCTGGAACTGTACAAGATATGAACCGTCAACTATCTAAAACTTTATATGTATGTTCCTGATCTGGCACAAAACTTATTGTCAGTTAACTCAGTTACAAACAACAATGGAACTGTGTTGTTTACACAAAATAATGTTCAAATATATATAAAAGGACAGTTGATACTCAAAGGAGAGAATGAAAATGGATTGTACTACATAAATATAAACCAAAACAATCACGAAAACACTCTGTTCTTAGCCAAAAAGAAAGGAACTGCCTTAGAATGGCACAGACGACTTGGACATCCCGAAAAAGACATATTAGAGATATTACCAAACATGGCCGATGGAATATTGTTAGAAGGAAATAAAAGAATAGAGCAGTGCGAGGTATGTATTAAAGCGAAACAAACAAGATTACCATTTACTTCAGAAAGGAAAAGAGCAGAACTCCTATTGCAAATCATTCATACTGACATTTGTGGTCCATTTGTTATTTCGTAACAATCTTGGACGATTACTGCCATATCACGAAAACATATAAACATGGTGTTCAAATAAAGGGATACAACTAGACTATACTATACCATACACACCACAGTTGAATGGAAAGGCAGAACGGTTAAACCGCACTATACTTGAGGAAGTCAGAGCATTGCTATTTGACTCAAATATGACAGATGAGATGTGGGGACAAGCTTTTTACTGTGCTACATATCTACTCATAGGCTGCCCAGTAAAACACTTAAAACCAGATATTTCAAATATACAAGTATTTGGATGTACGGTGTAGTTAGATCCAAGAAGTAAAAGACTAACAATGATTGGATATGCAAATAATGGATACCGGCTATGGAACAATGAAAAGAGAAGTGTAGAAATACACAGAGACAATAATATTCAATGAGAATAAAGAAGTTAAAATAAAATCAATTGAGGAAAATAAAATAATATAATAAATACAGAAGAAGATATAATAAATACGGAAGAAAATATAATAAATACAGAAGAAAATATAATAAATGCAGAAGAAATTGAAATTTGATTAAATATACAGCCCAGTGGTAAGTCAGTCAGCTCTTAAATCTCTACTTGCTATTGCAGCGTCTAAAAATTCTGAAATTGTTACTTTTGATGTTAAAACTGCATTTTTGTATGGCAAATTAGATGATGATATTGTTCAAGCACCAGTCCCACCGTTGGCTCCAGTTAATTCAGCGCATTCCGTAGTTAATAAGATTTAGCTATAAGAATTTTACCAGGCGTTTACTTTACTGTCCTTCCTTATTTTCAATGTCATTCTTCAATAAAATCAAAGTTGGTTCACTGCGTGCTACATCCTGAGTTTTTTAATTCCCTAAATTCCTGCGAAGTTCCTTCAGTTTTCATACATGGTCCTTCGAGCCGGATAATATATTATCCACATACTAGCGAAGTGGAATAAGCTGAATTGGATAATTTGGAAATTTTATATTGAAAGAGGGACTGGAGTGACGAGGTGACAAACACGTGCTTGGAAGAAGAGTGATTCGGACATTAAGTGAATTAAAACAGGAAGTGTTTAAGCATTTTAATTAATCAAATTCACCCAACACTCATTAATATTAAATCAGGTAAAATAAAATATAGGAATTAAGTATTTACTAATAAGGTTAGTAACATATTTTTATTACATTTACAAAGTTATTTACTTGTTTTTATTCTTTGTGTACACATTTACAAGGAATTTAATTTACAGAGTATTAGGTTAAATGAGATTTGTATAAATTATAGTTAACGCGTGCTTAAAATACAGTACAGTAGTGTTATTGTTAACCTACATTAGTTAGCTAATTAGTTTTCAATGTACAAATTTTATTTTCGAATTTAAACCTTTAAAATTAATTGTTGCTTTGTAAACCTTTAAAAAAAAGTAGATAATTGTTTGTTTGTTGCTTTATTTCTTTAGAATAGTAAACCTTACATACTTTCCTATGGTAGATTTATTAGCAGTGATAGATACAACTAAGTCAACTTTGTACAATTAATAACTTAGCCTAATTTTGCTTACAGTCTCATTATAGTCATTATTATAAATACGATAGGTATTTTTGTTACAAATAGTTTCGTTATTTAACATTATAATTGTGTAATTACAGGTCTACGACACTCACCTTTCAAAATGACTGATATTAAAGATCTTAAAAAGAAGCGAAGCAGTTATAAAGGAAGATTAACAGTATTTGGAACCTACTTAAGTAATTTGAAGGATGCCGATATAACCCCCTTTCAGGTAATGGAGTTGCAATTGCGAGTCACCAAATTAGAGGATCTATATAATGAATTTAACGAGGTTCAATTGAAAATAGAATGCATGTGTGAAGCTATTGATATTGAGACACTCGAAAGAACCACAGTTGAATCTCAATATTATGGGTTGCTAGCTCAAGCTAAAATTATGTTAACTAACTTTTCAAAATCAGAGCAAGATGAAGTAAAATCGACTTGCAGTGGTAGTAAGCGTCAGTTCGTCAAGTTACCTACAATTCAATTACCCAAATTCACAGGATCATACGATAACTGGCTTGAATTTCGAGATACTTTCGCAAGTCTCATACATGGCAATGACGAAATAGACGAGATTAATAAATTTCATTACCTGAGGTCCTCATTAGAAGGATCTGCTGCTATCGTGATCCAGTCAATTGAGTTTTCTGCTCAAAACTACAATGTGGCATGGGAGCTTCTTTGTGAACGATTCGATAATGAACGGTTATTGATTGAAAATCATGTTACAGCGTTGTTCAATATCGAGTCGATCACTAAGGAGTCCTCAACTGCATTAAAAGGTATTGTAGACAATGTAAACAAAAATATCAGAGCGTTAAGAACATTAGGCGAACCTGTTCATAGTTGGGACACATTACTTATCTATATAATTCGACAAAAACTTGATCCTAAAACGTTCCGAGAATGGGAGGAATTCAAAGGGCGTATTGATAAATCTAGACGAATCACTTTTGATCAGCTTATTGAATTTATGCGTAATCGCGCCGAGTTAATTGAAACACTGGAAAAGTCACGTCATTCAACAACTAATGTAAAACAGAACACTAAAATAAAAGCGTTTGTTACAACAGAAACCACCAGTTCTTCATCACATAGTTGTCCAAAATGTAAGGGTGATCACAACCTCAATTCATGTCCACAGTTTCTATCATTAAGTGTCAACGATAGAATGACTTTACTGCCTAGCTATAAAGTTTGTTATAATTGTTTACGTCACGGTCACTATCCCAATAATTGCAAGAAATCAGGGTGTAAAATATGTAAACGCAAGCACCACACGCTTATTCATAACACAGATTTCAAACCAAAACCAGTTTCAAGCAAATCAGCTGATGGTATGACCGATAAGGCTAAGGTTGAGTCATCGTCCACTGCCGACGCAAACAATAGTCACGTTGCGCTTTCAGCTAATATCTCTGCGCATTCGCATACGAGCGGCACAAGCGACATCCTGTTGTCAACTGCGTTAATTAGGTGCTATGATGTCAATAATAAAGAACACATCGTTCGAGCTCTTCTTGACTCTGGTAGTTCGTCGTGTTTGATGACAGAGAATTTATTTAATAAGTTAAATCTGCCTCATTTCAACACAGATAAATCTATACAAGGCATAAATAAGTCCATAACGCTTGTGGAAAAAATGTGTCGTGTGTACATTAAATCGTTGCATGAATCTTACGCTAATGATTTAATATGTTTTGTCTTGCCCACAATAACTGATAACGTTCCCGCTAGACAGGTACATATGAATATACCCTCAAATATTCACTTAGCTGATCCGTATTTCCACACACCCGCTTCTATTGATATTATTATAGGAGCAGACGTATTTTGGAGTTTATTAGGATCTAATAAAATATTACTTGGTGATGGAAAACCAACACTTTATCAAACTAGGCTTGGTTGGCTAGTTTGCGGCCCAATAAACGGCGGCTGTAGTAATATTTCATCTCAGTTTTCATCAATTAAATGTAATTTTATAAATATTACCGATCATGGTGAAAGTTCTTCCAGTTCAATTGAGTTAGATGACATCCGAAACCAATTGACGCGTTTCTGGCAGCTCGAGGAAGTTTGTCATGAGTCATCGACTTATTCAGCTGAGGAGAAGATGTGTGAAGAACACTTTATAAAAAACACAACGCGCTTAGCAGATGGCCGCTTTAGCGTTAAATTACCGTTAAAGGAATCTTCGAATAGTTTAGGCGATTCATATCATCGTGCAAAACGATGTTTTCTGTCACTGGAGCGCAGAAATCTCAGCCAACCCTCACTCGACAAAATGTACAAAGCGTTTATGACTGAGTACATTTCTTTAGGCCATATGTCAGAGTGTAATATTCATGAAGATCAGCTGTCATATTTTATTCCTCATCACGGAGTACTGCGCGAGGGTAGTAGTACAACTAAATTACGGGTAGTATTTAATGCTAGTGCACCCACTACCTCTGGTATTTCTTTAAACACAATACAGATGGTGGGGCCTACCGTCCAGGACGATCTCACTACAATTATTCTTAGGTTTAGAATGCATAAGTACGTCCTCTCTGCTGACGTGGAGAAAATGTACAGGCAGGTGTCTGTACATTCATCAGATAGGCACCTGCAGCAAATTATTTGGCGTGATGATGCTTCTAGTACTCTCAAGGCTTATCAATTGCATACAGTTACCTATGGTACAGCTAGTGCACCATATCTCGCTACTAGGTGCCTCAAACAGGTCGGTCTTGAATGTCAGGATCAAAAGGTCGCAGATGTTATACTTCATGATTTTTACGTGGATGACCTTTTGACTGGAGCAGACGTGTTTGAGGAGGCTCAAATGTTGCGTCATAAGGTGACGGACGCTCTGGCTTCTGCTTGCATGCCTTTAAGGAAGTGGAAATCTAACGAACCCAGTTTAATTTCAGAATCATCTGGCGAGTCTTGTTTTGATTTCCACAAGGAAAGTGATGTCGTCGATAAGACACTTGGTCTTAGTTGGCGAACTGACACAGATGATCTGTGTTTTCCTATAAATGTTCCTGAATGCATAGAAAATACTAAGCGTGGCATGTTAGCAGTAATCGCGCGAATTTTCGATCCGCTAGGGTTGTTAGCACCGTGTGTCGTGAACATGAAGATGTTGCTTCAGAAACTTTGGCTGGACGGCATAAAGTGGGATGACCAGCTATCACCTGAAGTTGCAGCAACATGGGCGAATATAATTAAAGCCTTGCCGTGCCTTCATAATTTACGTGTTTCACGTCGTGTGGTCTGTGACGCATACAAACAGGTGGAATTTCATATTTTTACTGACGCTTCGGAGCGAGCTTACGGCGCCTGTTTGTATGTTCGCAGCATCAATGAGCAGGGCGACGTCGACGTGCGAATATTAATCGCTAAAAGTCGCGTAACTCCTATTAAACCAGTAACAATACCGAGACTTGAGCTCTGTGCTGCTGTGCTTGGTACACGTTTATATCAAAAGGTTACTAATTCCCTTCGTATTACCCCAGTTAGTGTATTTTTTTGGACTGATTCCATGATAGTGCTGGGTTGGTTGAAGATGTTACCTATTAAATTAAATACTTTTGTTCGCAACCGTGTTGCCGAAATACTGGAATTATCCGGTGCAAGTACTTGGCGACATGTGTCGACACACGACAATCCAGCTGATTTAATAACCCGCGGAGCGGAACCTACCGCTATGCAATCACTGGATTTGTGGTGGTTCGGCCCATGCTTCTTAAAGTGTGACAATACTACATGGCCACCCCCTGCTATAAATTCAGAAATCTTGCCAGAGATTAAATCTAGTATTTTAGTTAATTTAGCTCAAGATCATGCTAACGAAGATTTATCTAAATCATTCATCGAATTTAATCGGTTTTCTAATCTTATTAGATTACAGCGTTCTATTTGTTACGTTTTTCGTTTTATTAATGCATGTAGAAGGCGTTCATCAAATACATCATATTTAAACTCTCAAGAATTACAATATTCATTAAACTTTATTATTATTCAGTCACAAAAAGAGTCTTTTCCTGAATATAATTTACTATTAAATAATAAAAAATTACCACATAAAAATAAATTATTAAGCTTAAACGTGTTTCTAGATGAAAATAAAATTATTCGTGTAGGTGGTAGATTGAAGAATTCCGACTACTCGTTTGAAAAGAAACACCCAATATTATTACAGTCCACTCATCACTTTGTGAAACTTTTATTTAGATTTGAGCATATCAGGTTAATGCACGCAGGTCCTCAGTTATTACTAAGTACAATAAGAGAGACTTACTGGCCACTTGCTGGTCGCAATTTAGCCAGAGCCTGTTTTCGGCAATGCGTTCGATGTCAGCGCCTAAAGCCACAGGCAGTTGTCCCTCAGATGGGTAATCTTCCATTAAATAGACTCTCACCAGCCGATTTTCCTTTTCAAAGCGTAGGAGTTGACTACGCAGGTCCAATAATCTCGTCTAGTCGTCAAGGTCGTGGATGTAGATTGGTTAAGGTATACATCGTTATTTTCGTATGCTTCACTACAAAGGCCATACATTTGGAGTTGGTGGGTGACTTGACGAGCAGTAATTACTTACAGGCTTTACGTCGGTTCATGTCTCGAAGAGGAAAACCTCTCAACATTTACTCCGATAACGGAACATCGTTTGTAGGAGCCTACAATGAGATTGCTGATTTCTTGAAACGCAATTGTGACTCCTTATCTGATAGTGCAGCTCAGGAGGGTATTAAATTTCATTTTATTCCTGCTTACGCTCCACATTTTGGCGGTCTTTGGGAGGCGGGTGTCAAATCGACCAAATTTCATTTGTTCCGAGTGTTGGGCAATTGTCACCTTACATACGAGGAGCTTAACTCCGTTTTGATTCAAGTTGAAGGTATTTTAAATTCCCGGCCGCTCACACCATTATCGTCGAACCCAGAAGACCTGTTGCCTCTCACTCCAGGTCACTTCTTAATTGGACGACCTCTAACGTCTCTTCCTGTAAAGGACATCCGGGACCACTCCACTCATCATTTGACGCGCCATCAACGAATTGAGCAGCTACGGCAGCATTTCTGGTCGAGATGGAGCAAGGAGTATGTCTCCGAGCTTCAGCAGCGTGTAAAGTGGCGTACGGGCAATGACAGCCTGAACCTGGACTCCCTCGTTGTCATTAAGGAGGATAACCAGCCGCCGTTAAAGTGGAGGTTGGGCCGCGTTGTTGGTCTTCATCCTGGCACAGATGGCATAAGCAGAGTCGCCGATATCAGGACCTCAACTGGGACTATCAGAAGGGCATTCTCCAAGATTTGCCCGTTATTGGAAGATAACAACTGTTGAAAGGCGAGCTTCCAACGGCCGGGGGCATGTTCAAGCACCAGTCCCACCGTTGGCTCCAGTTAATTCAGCGCAATCCGTAGTTAATAAGATTTAGCTATAAGAATTTTACCAGGCGTTTACTTTACTGTCCTTCCTTATTTTCAATGTCATTCTTCAATAAAATCAAAGTTGGTTCACTGCGTGCTACATCCTGAGTTTTTTAATTCCCTAAATTCCTGCGAAGTTCCTTCAGTTTTCATACAGATATCTATATGTATATACCAGATGGTTATGATAAAGAACCTAACAAAATATGTAAATTGAATAAAGCTTTGTATGGGCTTAAACAAGCACCAATTACATGGAATAAAACCTTTACCAAAACAATGTTAAAACTAGGATTAGTTCCTACTAAAACTGTTAGATGTGTTATATGTTCATTAATAAAAGTAAAAATGTAATAATTGCTATATACGTGGACGATGGACTTGTTTGTAAATTTAGTTGGTCTAGAAATTTGTAAAGATGACACAGGTATTTCATTAAAACAAGAAACATTCAAATTCAAATTCTTTATTGCTAACTATGTGTACATAAATAAAGTTCTTAACAGAGGATATCAGTTCTTAGAACATAGTGGCCCTGTTAGGGCATTGCAATTTCATCATGCATATATGCTTATAATTGTAACAGTTGAACATGCATTATTTACATTAATTAATTAAAAAGAAAAAAGTTATAAATATAAATTTTATATAGGAAATCGTTTTAATTACATTATATAATTTTATCATTTACATCATATTAATTATAAATTATTAAAGTCATACCTAAATAAAAATACACATGTCATGAGTTACCTTATTTAAAAATGATCATTATTCATTAATTCAATTATGTCACAGTATTGTAATCATTTAATATTAATTATTATAATCCTTTTAAAAATATTTTACTGAATTATATTCACTTTAGTGATAGGTACTTTATTGAACAAAATTATTTTTCCTCCAGAAATTCTGCTATTGAGTAATAGGCCATAACATATATTCAAAATTTACTTAAAGATAGAGACCTTAGTAGGTTTAGCATCAATAAGGTACACACAACAAGGTTACAAGGTATGCTAGTGTATACCTAAACTTGTGGTATTACTACCACAAGTTTTGTTATAATGTTTTCTGATGGACCTATATCATGGTGTTCCAAACGACAACCAATAGTCACTCTATCATCCACAGAAGCTGAATATATTGCTGCAGCTGATTGCTGTAAAGATACATTGTATCTAAAATCATTACTTTGTGAATTACTTAATTGTAAAATTAACATAACTCTGAATATAGACAACCAGAGTTCTATACAATTAATTAAGACAGGATCATTCAATAAAAGATCAAAACACGTAGATGTTAGATATTATTTTATTCATGAACACTGTATAAAAGGAAATATTATTGTTAACTATTGTCTCACAGATCAGCAAGTAGCTGATATTTTTATTTTACCAAACCGCTTGGTAAATATAAATTTGAAGCTCACTGTAACAGATTAATACATAGTTTATAGTATAAGCTAAATGAATAAAACATTTTTACTGTAAAAGTTAGGATTAATTTTAAGAAAATCGCTTACATTGGGAAGTTAGTAGGTATTGTTAATTTTATTCTGAAACATAAAATATAATACATACACATTATTATAAAGAATATATATAATATAAAAATGAATCGCAAAATGTGTTGGTAAGCGCATAACTCAAGAACGCCTGGACCAATTTGGCCAAATCTTTTTTTTAAATGTTCGTTGAAGTTCAAGGATGGTTTTTACGGCGAGAAAAATTAGAATTATTGCTGGAAAAACCCTAAAAATAGCCCTTTTCTTTTTCCCATATGTTAAAGTAAATTCAACATATATTATAAAATAAACATTTTTATTTCAGTTTAAATCGATTCCGAAATAGCTACTCGTTTTAGTAACATTAAACAACAAAATACCTGCAACACTATTAATATTATTTATGGCTAGCAACTTTTTCTAGAATTGCTCTCTGGTTTTTTCTCTCAGACGGACCGGCAAGTCTATCTTTCTATAAAATACTGTTAATTTCAATAAATTCAGAATTCATTCTTCCCCGCATGTTTTATTTATACATGCGAGTGTGGTCCTTCGATTAGTGTAACGAGGACTTCGTGTAGCTATTCTCCGTGGTTTGTGGCGACGTTTTGTTCGTGACGCGCAGCTATACCTGCTTCACGTGCATACCTACTCCGACGGCCCGGGCAGCTCTTCGTGCAGAATCAAGTTTATCAATCAAGCAATTTCGCACTTGGGCAGCTCTGAAGGAGCACGAAGAAACCATCGACCCATAGTATTTCAAGATACCTACAGTCCAAAAATATCAGTCATCATAATTATTACAGTCATCGTGTCATCGTGTTGGTTCGTATTTCGATAAAATCGAATTCAATCTAGAAGTGGCTGTAAAAGAAAGTGAAAAATTCGTAAGTACCTACTTCTACCCTCCTTGGAAAATTTGGTACCTACCTACTACGTAAACAAAAAAGCGGGAACGTGCCATAGCGTTTGGAACGGCGAAGACAGTTGACATTGACAGCTACGTCACTGCTGTCAATTTGACAGTGACCTGTTGTGTTGTGTTAGTGATTAATTGTGACCGGTTGCAGCGGTTGTTGTTAAATCGTAAACAACAAGAATTAATACAACGGTGTTTAGTGCGACAGTCAGTCTAAGGTGCTGTAACCTAACCAGGATGGAAGAGGATCTCAAGACTTTGCGTCTAAAGCGCGGTCAACTCAAAGGTACCGTAACCCGCATTGAGAACTTTATCAACGACCCTGTGAATATTGCTAGTGTCACTACTGAAGCTCTTCAAGCTCGGAAAGAAAAGTTAATTTGTACTTTAAAGGACTACGAAAAGGTCCAACTAGATATTTTGTCATTAGATGGTAAAGACAACGAAGATGTTGCCATTTTAGAAGAAAAATACTTCTCAATCATATCCAAAATAAACCATTGTTTGAAAAACTTAAATACATCAGAAGTGTCCCAGTGTACAAGTGTATCTTCATCTAAATTGCCAAATATTGATTTACCAGTATTCAGTGGAAAGGATTTCACAAAGTACACACCTTTTATAGATTTGTTTACTGCTGTAATACACAACAATAAGGCACTTTCTGATGTACAAAAGTTGTTTTACTTAAGGAAATATTTAATTGACGATGCGCTTAATGAGATTGTTAATTTACCTCTTGTAAATCAATCTTATGAAGAGGCTTTAATATTATTAAAGGAACGATTTGAAAATAAGTCCAGGTTAATTATGAACCACATAAATGTACTTTTAGACTTGCCTGCAATGCAGAAAGGTACTGCGGCCTCTATAAGGTCATTAATTTCTGAAATTAAGCAGCAGCTATATGCTTTACAAAATTTAAAGCAGCCCACAAAGGAGTGGGATATGCTTCTTATTTCTATATTATCTAGGAAACTAGACACATTTACAAACAGAGCCTATCAACTTGACAGGAACTCTGAAGTATTACCAACGATGGAAGAATTTACAGCATTCCTTGAAAAGCGTGCTATGGCGCTTGAGGACTGCGGCTCCTATGAAGCTATTTCAAAGAAGACAAATAAGGTAACCAATGTTGCTACTTCTAATAATGCAAAATTATGTACATTTTGCAAGGGTAATAACTCCCACAAACTTTACAATTGCCCTTCCTTCAAAACTGCTTCTGTAGAAGACCGTCAGAAATTTGTTTCTATAAACAAACTATGTTCTACATGTCTAAACTCACATAATGGCAAATGTAAATTTCACTTTACCTGTCAAGTGTGTAAGGAGAAGCACAATACTCTTCTGCATGTAGGCAAGGAAACAGCTGAGGTAAAGGAGGCTGTTACATACTCCAGTATAGCACTAAGTAACAATGTTATATTGCCAACTGTGAAGGTAAAATTATTTAATATTGCAGGCCATGAAGTCTATGTCAGGGCACTGCTTGACTCTGGTAGTCAGGTGTCACTCATCAAAAACTCCCTTGTGAACGCTTTGGGTTTAGCATACAATAAAGAAGAAACACATATTATTGGTGTTACAAATAAACGCAACAAAATCAGTCATTTTGTTAATGTAAATTTGCATTCCCCAGTGTCAAAAACTCAATTAAATGCAAAATGCCATGTTGTGGATTCTATAATCACAAAATTACCCCAGCAATGTATTGATATCTCACAACTTAATTTACCTAAAAATATAATTTTGTCTGATGATAAGTTTAATCTTCCTGAAGAAATTTCTTTGCTTTTAGGTGCCGATATATACTTCAGCATTTTGTTAGATGGAAATATAAAAATTCCAAATGGCCCTGTTTTGCAGAGAACTTTATTCGGATACGCTCTTGGGGGGACTATAAATATATGTAATGTTGGTAACAATTATGTTTCAAATTTGACCATCTGTGATTCTAAAAAACTGGAAAATGTAATGGAGCAATTTTGGCTCACTGAAAAGCTTCCTGAACCAGCTGATAAGTTGTCTAATGAGTCTAAAAAGGCTGAGGCTACCTTTCAAAGCTCAGTTAAAATTGAAAATAATATATTTCAAGTTGATATGCCACTTGTCTCTGACTTAGAACAACTACAGCTTGGAGATTCCTTTTCAGTCGCCCACCAAAGATTTTTGACACTGGAAAAGAAATTCAAAAGAAATCCTTTGTTCTTGGAAAAATATAAACAATTTATTGAAGAATATGTTGCCTTGGGACATGCCAAAGAGGTCGACATTAGTGAATATGATGTGACTAATGGACATGTTTATTTTTTAGCTCATCATGCTGTGATCAATGAGGACAGCAGAACAACCAAGCTGCGTGTGGTATTCGATGGTAGCATGAAGTCAAAAGGTAGAGTCTCCCTCAACGATGTCATGTTGAATGGACCAGTTGTACAAAAAGAACTATTTGATATCCTGCTCCTGTTCCGTACGTACCTTTTTACTTTAATTTGTGACATTGCCAAGATGTTTCGCTGCGTGAGGATAAATCCAAAGCAAGCCTGCCTCCAAAACATACTTTGGAGAGATGATCCATGCAAGCCTATCAGTTGTTTACAGCTGCAGACAATTACATATGGGTTAAAAGCATCTTCATTTTTGGCAACCCGATGCCTAATAGAGTTGGCCCATAGGTATGGAAAGAGGCATCCGCTTGCAGCAGAGGCTATGTTCTCGAATACTTACGTAGATGACGTACTATGTGGCTCTGACAGTACAGAGTCCCTGCATGATCTCAAGGCACAATTAGTAGAACTCTTACAATTGGGAAACTTTAAGTTACACAAATGGTCTTCAAATGTTCCTCAAGTGCTAAAAGATGTTCCTATTGAACATAAATATTTTGATGATAACATTGAATTTGATAAAAATAACATTGTAAAAACATTGGGCTTAAAATACAACAATATTGTAGATCAGTTTAGTTTTACAAGTCCACCATTTAAAGATGGCATGTACACTAAGAGACAGGTACTTAGCTTTGTCGGCAAAATGTTTGATCCGCTTGGTTTAATAGGACCTATAATTGTGGTTGCTAAGCTTTTTATGCAGCAATTATGGTCTGTCAATCTAGGATGGGATGCTATGTTACCTCAGAGCTTGTTGGACATTTGGCATTCATTTTTAACCAATTTAAACAAAATGGGTACTGTCACTGTTCCGCGTTGCGTAAATTCTTGTGACACACTATCCATAGAGCTAGTAGGCTATGCAGATGCATCACAAAAAGCATTTGGTTGCTGCCTATATTTAAGAATTTTGAATAAAGACGGGTCAGTAATTGTAAATTTATTGTGTTCAAAGTCTCGTCTTGCTCCGCTAAATAAAGCCTTAACCATTCCTAAGCTTGAACTGAATGCCGCTCTATTATTAGCCCAACTAACCCACAGAGTGAATAACCTATTGCTGTCACGATTCCCATTGAAGGTTTACCTGTATAGTGACTCACAAATTGTGTTGGCATGGATTAAGTCAACTGATATTAATTCCAATGCATATGTTGCAAATAGAGTCAAACAAATACATGAATTGACAAGTGAAGTTGAGTGGTCATTTGTAAAAACCTCAGATAACCCTGCTGATTTGCTGACTAGAGGAGTTGAGCCACAAAAATTGGTGTCCATCAGGCTGTGGTGGGAGGGCCCCACAGAGCTATCCAATAAAGACTATATACACCCATTTTATGCTCATTGCAATCTACCTATTCCACCTCCAACTGTGTCGGTAGCTACTGTAGCAAACCCATCCGTGATTGACCAGTCAGAATTGTTTGATATCTTTAAAAATTTCTCAAATCTAAATAAATTACAAAGAGTTATAGCTTATATGCTTAGATTTAAAAATAATACTTTGATTTTAAATAACAGACTCACAGGTGTGCTAACTCCCAAGGAGTTACAAAAGGCTTTATTGGTCATTATAAAATGTACCCAGAAAAAGTATTTTTCTAAAGAAATAGTTTTAATTTTAAACGACAAAGTTTTAAAGTCTGGTATATCCAATCTTCATCCATTTTTGGACAAAGAAAACATACTACGTGTTGGTGGCCGCTTACAAAATGCAAATAATATACCATATGACAAAATGCATCCAATAATCTTACCAAAAGCTTGTCATATAACAAGATTATTAATAGAAAGGGAACATATGCGTCTGCTGCATGCGGGACCCAAGATAATATTGAGTTCGCTAGCCCAGCGCTACTGGCTTGTCAGTGGGCATCGAGAGGTCAAAAAGGTACTACACAAGTGTATGAAGTGCTCACGTTTAAAGGCTGCAGCGGCTAAACAACTGATGGGTTCTCTCCCTAAAGAAAGGCTCACGTCAG
Organism: Eugnorisma glareosa; assembly: GCA_947578425.1. Classification (NCBI taxonomy): domain Eukaryota; kingdom Metazoa; phylum Arthropoda; class Insecta; order Lepidoptera; family Noctuidae; genus Eugnorisma; species Eugnorisma glareosa. Next base: position 7,652,773 of record OX387967.1, on the reverse strand, counting down.
CTAGACCATTTGAGGTCGTAGGTGTAGATTTCTGTGGTCCATTCAGCATGAAGTCTGCAAGAATTCGGAGACCTCTTGTGACTAAATGCTATGTCGCGCTGTTTGTTTGTTTTGCTTTCAAAGCGGTTCACATAGAACTTGTTAGTGATCTCACTACTGAGACCTTTTTGGGATGTCTGAAAAGGTTTATTGCAAGGCGTGGCATGCCTACTCAGATTTTTTCTGATAACGCAAAAACTTTTAAAGGAGCCTCTAATCAATTGAAGGGTCTGTATGATTTATTTCATTCGAAAGCTCACAGGCATTCTGTAGAGCATTTTTGTACTACAAATATGATAAAATTTAACTTTATTCCGAGTTATTCTCCTGAGTTTGGAGGACTCTGGGAGGCAGGCGTCAAGAGCTTTAAATATCACTTTAAAAGAATTATAGGAAGTTTATGTTTAACGTTTGAAGGTCTTTATACCATTATAACAGAGATAGAAGCAGTGATGAACTCTCGTCCCCTGCTGCCCATGTGCTCAGACATTTCTGATCTTAATTTTTTGACGCCTGGTCATTTTTTAATAGGTAGCTCCTTGACCTCCTATCCTGAATTAGATTTTTCAGCAGTTCCCATGAACAGGCTTAAGTTCTGGAATATGTGCTCCAAGATTAAACAAGACTTTTGGAAGGCTTGGTCAAGGGACTATCTAACACTGTTACAAAACAGGCCCAAGTGGCATCAAACACATCCCAATTTAAATGTTTTTTGGTAATTGTTAAACAAGATAATGTGCCTCCACTATCATGGCCTATGGCCAGAATTGTAAAAATTTACCCTGGCCCCGATGGTAAGGTCAGGGTAGCCGATTGTAAAATAGGTAGCAAAATCTATACTCGTTCTTTGAGAAAACTTTGTCCATTACCTTTATAAAAATAAGTATAACACTTAGGTGGTTTTATCATATAAGTTAGGTTAGCTCATTCATTAAGTAAAGTACTTATGTTAAAATTTAATTACTTAGTTGTTTAACCAACTTGCCGGCCCCAACTATGTTAAAGTAAATTCAACATATATTATAAAATAAACATTTTTATTTCAGTTTAAATCGATTCCGAAATAGCTACTCGTTTTAGTAACATTAAACAACAAAATACCTGCAACACTATTAATATTATTTATGGCTAACAACTTTTTCTAGAATTGCTCTCTGGTTTTTTCTCTCAGACGGACCGGCAAGTCTATCTTTCTATAAAATACTGTTAATTTCAATAAATTCAGAATTCATTCTTCCCCGCATGTTTTATTTATACACCATACAAATGATTTCTAACTAAAACGTAGTCAATTTGAGCTTTATTGCTATGGTATAAAGTTCATATTTAATTACAAGCACTCACTGTTGTCTAAGCAATGTAGGTGTGTTCCTAACGTCAAAGATCATATCTATGCACACACGCAACAAAACAATGTGCGTGTGTGCGTTGGAGCACAGAATACATAGTTGGAGGAGTTTAATGTCGCGTTCCGAAACTCGCGTTTCTTTTGTATTAGTTTCGGCACGCGAGATAAAATGCATCAGTTTCCACGTCATTACATCAGTCAAACAAAAATCGCGTTACCAACAGTGTTTTATTATTTTTAATATACAAATTTTAAATAAATAAAACAATTCGTACGGCTTAAAAGGATTTGACTTCAAGTCATATCAAATTTAAAAAAAAAAAAAAGTTGTCTGTTACCTAATCTACTGAGTTTGCTTTTGACAACTGATACACGAAACAATTTCGTATATCGTGTTTTGTGCAGAGTGTTTAGTTAGTTAGTGTTTGTTTAGTTCGTGATTAGTGAAAAAATAATTTATATTTGATATGCCTCCTATAAGACGAAGCAATTTAGGTAGAAGAACCAGAAATGCTACAAACCAAGCTAATTACCGATCTAATCGTACTGCACAAGAACGTGACGACGGAAATGAACGTGAAAGAATTCGGATATCACAAACGCGTGAAGCGCGAGCGCGACATTCAACTAATAATCGCGCAAGTTTGAATCGAGCTGCTTTCAGTTACGATGTGTCAATTGACTACAGTAACTACCAATGTGTTGTTATTGGTTCTATGAACTCGGTTTGCTCACACTGTAAGGCATTAAAATACAAAAACGAAGCCAATGGATTGTGTTGCGCAAATGGTAAAGTGAAATTGATACCATTGGATCCACCACCAGAACCATTGTACTCATTGGTTTCAGGAATAGGAACAGATTCTATACACTTTTTGACACATATCCAACAATATAACAATTGCTTTCAAATGACTTCATTTGGGGCAACAAATGTAGTTCGGGAAAATTTTATGCCAACTTTCAAGGTATGTATTATAGCAGTTACTCATAATTATTTTAGCGAACAAAATTTTCTGTCACCAAAGTTAAGATGTGTCACTAATCTTCAATTTCTTAATCATTACGAAATATATCACTTAGTCATCATATTATATGGTGATTCAGTTTCAGTGACACTTTTATTATATTTGATAGATATTAGTTAAAACTAAATATATACTTTTTAAGATCAAATATTATTTAATTTTGATCACTGACAATCCATTAATTTATACCACACCATAATATTTTTTTTTTATTTACAGATACAAGGGCAAATATATCACAGAGCAGGTTCACTGTTACCAGTGTCAGATAGCGACAACAAATTCCTGCAAATTTATTTTATGGGCAATTCACCACAAGAAATTGATCTGCGTTGTGCACATAACAATTTAGTAAAGAGGTCTATTGTAGAACAATTACAAAATTTATTTCATCAACACAATCAATTGATTATATTGTTTAAAACTGCCCTGGATCTGATGCCATCCGATAATCACAAAATTGTAATCAGAGCTGATAAAACACCTGCAGGTCAACATACAAGACGTTTTAATGCACCAACTATTGATGAAGTTGCTATCGTTGTAGTTGGAGAAAACTTGGAATCCCGTGATATTGTTTTACATCGTCGGAATGATCAATTACAACGTATAAAGGAAACACACCGCTCATATGATGCACTGCAATATCCCATTATATTTTGGCAAGGTGAAGATGGCTACGATTTCTCAATAAAAATGATAAATCCCATTACAGGTAACTAAAATATTAGTTTAGCTATGGCGATAATATCTCAGTCATTATATTATGTATTTTAATTTTATATTTGAATGTTATTAAAACAAAATCTATTTACAGATTCTGAAACCAACAAAAAAGTAAGTTCAATGAACTATTATTCATACCGCCTAATGATTCGGGAAAATGAAGATAATCACATATTGAAATGTCGGCGATTATATCACAAATATGTTGTTGACATGTATGTTAAAATTGAAACGGAGAGATTAACATTCATCAGGTTGAATCAAACCAAACTCCGATCTGAAGAGTATATTCACCTTCGAGATGCGATTAATACTGTTGGAAATGCACAGAATGTCGGTCGGATGACTATTCTTCCAGCAACATACATCGGAAGCCCTCGGCATATGCACGAATATGCTCAAGATGCCATGTCGTATGTTCGTCATTATGGTACAGCAGATTTGTTCATCACATTTACATGCAATCCGCAATGGATAGAAATCAAGCAGGAGTTATTCTCTGGGCAATCACCCATTGATCGTCATGATATTACAGCCAGAGTCTTTAGACAAAAGTTGAAATCTTTAATGGATTTCATCGTAAAACATAATGTGTTTGGTGAGACACGCTGCTGGATGTATTCTGTGGAGTGGCAGAAACGAGGATTGCCACATGCACACATTTTGATTTGGTTGGTTGAAAAGATAAGGCCAAATGAAGTTGATGCAGTGATATCAGCTGAAATCCCTAATGTACAAGTAGATCCTGGATTGCATGAGGTAGTTATCAAAAACATGATACATGGTCCCTGTGGAACTCTTAATCAAAATTCACCGTGTATGATGGATGGTAAATGTTCAAAACGATATCCACGGACATTAATATCGGAAACAATTACTGGTAATGACGGTTATCCATTGTATCGTCGCAGATCGACAGCAGACAATGGAAAATCAACAATTGTCAAATTAAATCAACAAGATATTGAAATAGATAATCGTTGGATTGTTCCATATTCACCCATTTTATCAAAGACATTCAAAGCACACATCAACGTTGAATCTTGCCATTCAGTGAAATCTATAAAATACATTTGCAAATATGTAACCAAAGGGAGTGATATGGCTGTGATTGGAATTGGTGCAGAGAATTCCAATGATGAAGTTACCCAATACCAAATGGGCCGCTATGTCAGTAGTAATGAAGCAGTTTGGCGAATATTTTCTTTTCCTATTCATGAGAGACACCCTTCTGTTGTTCACTTAGCTGTGCATTTAGAAAATGGACAAAGAGTGTATTTTACAGCACAGAACGCAGTACAAAGAGCTGCTCAGCCACCATCTACTACATTAACCAGTTTTTTTGAGACATGCCAAAACGATGATTTCGCACAAACATTGCTATATTCTGAAATGCCAAAATATTATACCTGGAATCAATCCTCAAGGAGATTTATACGACGGAAACAAGGAAAACCAGTTACAGGATATACAGATGTATATTCCACCGATGCGATTGGCCGGATTTATTCAGTACATCTAAGCAATGATGAATGTTTTTATTTACGACTGCTATTAGTCAATGTACGTGGCCCAACATCATTCCAACAGTTACGAACTGTTGATGGTGAATTGTGTGGATCCTACAGAGAAGCCTGTCAACGTTTGCAATTGCTTGAAAATGACGCTCATTGGGATCAAACTCTCAATGATGCTATAATATCATCACACGCTCATCAAATACGAACATTGTTTTCTATAATCATATCTACATGCTTCCCATCAAACCCAATTGATTTGTGGATCAAGTACAAAGATTATATGTGTGATGATATTTTGTATCAAATACGGAATAGAATGGGAAATCCAAATATACAAATCAGTGAAGAAATTTACAATGAAGCATTGATTTCAATTGAGGACATGTGCTTGATAATGTCAAACAAACTATTAATTCAATTAGGCCTGACCGCGCCCAATCGTCCAATGCATGACGCTTTTAACCAAGAGTTGCATCGAGAAAGACTGTATGATCTCAACGCTTTGAAAGAATTAATTCAAACAAATCTTCCACTGTTAAATGAACAACAGAAGTATGTATTTGAAACTCTTATGAAAGTAACAAATGATGAAACTGGAGGGATTTACTTCTTAGATGCACCTGGTGGTACAGGAAAAACTTTTTTGATTTCATTAATATTAGCAACAATTCGCTCACAAAATAAAATTGCACTTGCACTCGCTTCGTCGGGAATCGCAGCAAATTTGCTTGAAGGTGGTCGAACAGCCCATTCAGCACTAAAATTGCCATTAAATATGCAAAGCAATGAAACTCCAACCTGCAACGTTTCGAAGAACTCTGCAATGGAAAAGGTTTTGCAGCAATGTAAATTGATTGTTTGGGATGAATGCACGATGGCACATAAAAAATCTTTGGAGGCTTTAGACAGAACCTTAAAAGATCTACGGAGCAATAATAACCGATTTGGTGGTGCAATGATTTTATTAGCAGGAGATTTTCGTCAAACATTGCCAGTGATTCCACGATCAACGCCAGCTGATGAACTCAATGCATGTCTAAAGTCCTCCAATTTGTGGAAACATGTCAAAGTACTTCATTTAAGCAAGAATATGCGTGTCGAGTTGCAAAATGACCAATCTGGAAACATATTCTCTAAACAACTCATTGACATTGGTAATGGCAAATTTCCTATAGACATGTTGACTGGCTGCATTAACTTTCCTCAAAGTTTTTGTCAGTTAACTCGATCAAAAGATGAACTTATTCAGAAGGTGTTTCCAGATGTTTCTCAAAATTACAGAAACCATGATTGGTTGAGCGAACGAGCTATACTGGCTGCAAAAAACATAGATGTAAATGAATTAAATTTCAAAATTCAAGAACAAATTACAGGAGAATTGAGGATATATAAATCAGTTGATTCGGCTACTAATCAAGATGATGTAGTCAACTATCCACCGGAATTTTTAAACTCGCTGGATTTGCCAGGATTGCCACCTCACAATCTTCAATTAAAGGTTGGATCGGTGGTTATAATGTTGCGAAATATCAACCAACCGCGTCTTTGCAACGGTACACGGTTAGCGATAAAAAAATTACTAAACAATGTGATAGAAGCAACTATAATCAAAGGAAAGTATAAAGGAGAAGATGTTCTCATACCGCGCATCCCAATGATTCCGACTGATGTGCCATTTGAGTTTAAACGACTACAGTTTCCAGTGCGGCTTGCTTTTGCTATGACTATAAACAAGTCCCAGGGGCAATCATTAAGTGTTTGTGGTATTAATCTAGAAAACCCATGTTTCTCACATGGTCAATTGTATGTTGCCTGTTCCCGTGTTGCGTAACCATCAGATTTGTTTATCTATGCGCCAGGTAATCAAACAAAAAACATCGTATACCACAAAGCACTACAATGATAATAATAATAATTATGATTCACATGATTAACAATAAAGCGATTACTTACTTTTAAATCCTTATATATGTTTTATTTAATTATTTTTTATTCACAACGCCCTATCACAAGGGTGACGGTTCTGTTCAGGAGATTTTTTTAAAATACGTAGGCACAAAAACTGCCACATTACAAATCTTTTTGACAGGACGAAGTCTGTCGGGTCAGCTAGTAAATTAATATAAACATATTAAAAGATACTTACATTAATGAATATTATGTATAAATAATTAAAAGGTTAAAAGATTTTTTGTTTACCTAAATGTATGAATACTACCTATGAAAAAATATGGTAACATACTTGAGAAAATATATAAATTACATAAATAATTATGTACTTTAGTTAGTAATATACGTAAGTAAAATATAACAGTAATTGCAGAATATTTGTTATGTAAAATGTAGTGCAGAATATTGTCATGTAAAATGTAGTGCAGAATATTGCCATAAAACGCTATATGTATTAGTATTTTTCAAAAGGGTTAAAAAATTAAATTTTAAAAAATAGGGGAAGGTGTTAACATTTTGAATCTGTGGCAACACTCTGGAAACATAAAGACGGCTAATTAGAAATGGGTGTGTTTGCGGTACATAATAAAATCCAGTGTTATCTCTTAATATAATATCTCTTTGTAAACAATCACTGTGTTTAATATAAAAATCCCGGACCATCTTACAAAAATAACATTGTACATGCGCGAGGCCGGAAACACGTTTGATCGATACGTCAAACACAGTGTCAATTGTGTCAAGCAGTAAGGTTATGCAAATAAATCAAAACAAAGACTTAGGATAGCTACTTATGTAACTAGCTAAATAAACTAACAGGTTTGTTTCTCTTACAGACTCTTACAGACCTACGATGCTTTCGATGCAATCAATGACTATAAAAAGCCTCTTGACTGCTCATACGGGCGACTGCGATGAAACTATGAGTGCCCATTTTAGTTTTGACCAGTTATTGTATCTGTCCACACGTGGTTATTTTCTTAAGTTTTTTAAACATTTCTGCATAAATAAAAACATAATGTTCTATGAACATGAGTTCCTGTTCCATTAAATGGTGTGGGAAATCGTCTAAAACATCCAGCTATAAAAAAGATGGCATAACTTTTCATCGGTAAGTAAAATATATTTATAATTCAATAATATGCAGGGCTCAAGCTAATCTGGTTGTTTACGTAAAAGACACAAAAAAATGTATACCGCGTTGATGTCTTTTTGAAAAGTCCCTTACCCTCACTAGGAATTCTCAATAAGTACGTCCCTTTCTATCTGTACCTAATGCTGTGGATGGCTGTAGTGTTGTGACAACTTCAAAACAAAGTCTACATAATATTGACGATGTTCGCTAACTATAAAAAAGTAACATTACTTAATGTTTACATTTTAGATTTCCAAATATTCCAGAAATGAAAGAAAAGTGGATTAATGCTGTTGTTTGTTCAAGGCATTTCACGGCAGATTGCTTTGAAACCTTAAAGAACCGACGCCGTTTATTTAGTTCAGCAACACCGACCCTGTTTTTGCCTGTTTTATTAATACATAATAGTAGAGTAGGTATAGAGTTCAATATTTTTTAATTTTAGAAAAAATAAGCTAAGTAGGTACATGTAAAATAAAAACTTTATAATTTACAGGCTATACCAAATAATACAGCTGATCTATATGTGCATGGTTCTAATTTACCTGGGCCTTCCCATGTAACTATCTCACAAGTAAGTTAATTTATTCTAACGACGTGATTCGTGATCCTAGCCCGCATTATTACAATATTTAATGCCTGATGTACATTGATATATCAATGCTGATGTATAATTACAGGATTTATTATCAAAAGGACAAACTAAGGATCAAATTCCTTCCGAGAAATGCAAATTTGGTGATCATAACGTACGTGGAACTTCCTATGATAATGTCTCCGTCGTAAGTTAATTTTCATTTGTTTATTTCACTGTTATATAAAAAGTGCTCCTATCAGAAGTCAGAGTTTTATGCTTTGCAGAATTCACCAACCGTAAAAGTCGAGCAACAAGTTGAGGACTTGACTCCACGAAAACGAAAAATGAAGCGCCACATAGACCATCTAATATTTTCACTTAATAAAAACAAGAAAAATATTAAGAGGCTTCAAGACAGAAATAGAATGCTTACCAAAAAAGTGGCAAATCTACAAGAAAATTTAAATACTTTAACAAAAAAATCTTATATAACTTCTGAGAACGAAGATATTTTAAGCAGCATAGGTGTTCAAAATATAGAAATAGTTAAACGCCAAATTCTAAAATCTGTAACTGGTCATATACCAAAAATTAAATATTCACCGGAATTGCGAGCTTTTTCGCTTTAACACTACACTTTTATTCGCCGAAGGCATACAATTTCGTCAGAAAAACTTTCAGTACCTGTTTACCTGCTATATGCACGCTAAGATCTTGGTATCAGTCCGTTGATGGAAACAGGATTCACAAAGGAAGCACTAGATACAATCAAAAGCAAAGCAAAAGAATCTGATAAGAAAATTTACGCCGCTATTATATTTGACGAAATGGCTATTAGAAGTGGTGTTGAATATCATCCTCAAGGAAGAAGATACTATGGACACGTAAGTTTTGGTACCAGCTTGCAAACGGACTGTCGAGATGAAGCCAAAGAGGCACTTGTGTTTTTGTTGGTAGCATTAAATGCTAGCTGGAAAATTCCTATTGGATATTTTTTGATAAATGGTATTAATGCGGAACAAAAGGTTGCCCTTTTGACTCAAGCCATCCATTTAGTAGAAGATGCCGGTGTACATATCAAAGCCATTACGTTTGACGGCTGCCCGGCAAATATAACCATGACCAAAAAGTTAGGCTGTAATTTCGACATTGATAATATAAATTCCACTTTCAAAAATCCTTGCAACAACTCAAAAGTTGCTGTTTTCTTAGATCGCCGCGGCCCACATGATAAAACTTGTGCGAAATGCGTTCGAGTTTTACAGAATTTTGCAAGACAAATCTGGTCAATATATTTTATGGCAACATCTTGTTAATTTACACAATTTACAGATATCGGAAAATTTTCACTTGGCTAATCGGTTGAGAGCTGCTTACATTTTCTTTAAAAGTAAAATATTGAAAGTTAGCTTAGCTACCCAAATTTTTAGCAAAAGTGTGTCAGATGCACTTACATTCTGTAAAGAAAATCTCAATTTACGTGAATTTGAGGAAGTCACACCTACAGCACGTTTTTTAATCATGATGAATGATTTATTTGATATATTAGACTCGCACACCCATGAGTATGGCTTAAAAAGAGCGGTCAATGAAGAAAATGCTGCACCTGTTTTAACAAAACTTAAGGCGGCGAAAGATTATTTGTTAAACATGTCAACAGAAATTAAGTTAAGAGATTCTACACAAACGGTTCTATTAGTGAAATCGCCTAGATATACCCGATTTTTAGGATTTTGTGGATGCATAGAAAGTGCAATATTCCTCATCCAGGAAGTAATTTTAAATACAGACTGTGCAATGAAATACCTTCCCCTACATAAGATAAGCCAGGACCATTTAGAACATTTCTTTGGCAGCATAAGATGTCATGGCGGGTGTAACAATAATCCCAGTGCTCGGCTATTCGAGAGCATTTACAAAAAGCTCCTGACGTACGCTCAAATCAAAAATAGCGGAAGTGGCAATTGCTCCGCGTTTGACCAAATATCTATATTACAGTGTACATCTGCAGTGGAGCGCATTAACGTGACTACAAGACACATGGACCAAAACACAATCGATAATGAGTCCAATAGTAACGAAACCTTTGAATTTTCTGAACTGGAAGACATTTCAGAGTTTAGTGAGAAAGTCGTTGAATACATGGCCGGTTACATCGTCCATGCTTTGATAAAAGTCTTAAAATGTCAAACATGTGTTGGAGCTTTGATTGGCGAGGCGACCACCGAAAAGATATCTATAAAAACAAGTTACTTCATCATCCACCACCGTAATAGAAATTTGCCGCCGCGCCGTTGCGAAATTTGCATTAAAAAAACAATCAAAGAAAATGGGTCGAAAATACTACCACCAAAATATAATACCGACTACTTTATTCGACTAGTTCTTAAAACTTTTATAGGATACAATTTATTCCCTGAGATACATTTTCATCAGTTTGAAATAGAAACCACAAACCATTTAATAGATTTAACAAGATGCGTTATAAAAAAATACGTTGATGCACGCTTGTCATTCTTTACAAAAAATAATAAAGACCCCAAATCTTTTATCCGGAAAACGTTCACTAAATTAATTCATTTTAAAAACCAGTACTTGTCTCGACACGGGTGATCTTCCGACCTAGGCGCGAAATTAAACTTTTCATTGGATTTTTGCAAATTTCAGCTCTATTCGTCGTCTTATATGTATTGTTAATAATGCTATTCACTAAAATAACTTTTTAAGAGGCCCGCAGAGTATGCGAAGTTCATATAAATACCAAAAAAAAATCTAAATCAAACATATTCTTAAGGTAGTGTGTATTTATTTCAATTGGATTACAGAATATCTAGGTTCCGAATTATATATTTTGAATGGACACTGATTTAAACATGAGTTATGAGAAAAATAAGTTTTCTATAGAAATTTAAAAATTCCTCATATCTCATTTCTATATCATTGTCCTTTCAAAATATTAATTCGGAACCTGGATATTCTGTAATCCAATCGAAATAAATACACACTACCTTAAGAATATGTTTGATTTAGAAATTATTTTGGTATTACGTTTGTATGAACTACGCATGCTCCGCCGGCCCCTTAACTAAAACTACTTTTGAATTTGAATTTCACTTATATGAGACTTTATTGTTCATGTCATTGACATTGCTATTATTTTTGTTAAAGATACTTTCAGTCGATTAAAGAAGCTTGATTTAATTTTAGCATTGTTTTCATTGAATAAAGTAAAATTTGAAATGTTACGTCAGTGTTTTATTTGCATGCAACACCCACCCAGTTAACACCCTATCAGTATAGTTTAAAAAAAATAGAATTAATAGACGTCGATTTTATCGATATTAGGTATTGTAGCAAAACTGATTTGTGCATCACTATGTTTTGAATATTCGTCCTGACATTGTTGCATCGGCCAATCACAACCGCTGTATTTGTGTGTGTGTGTTTTCTTCGTCCCCCGGCCCGCAGTGGTGAGTCGTGTGCCTAGACGAAATCGTTCTATTAGCTCTCAAGTGGACTGTAATGCTTGATTTTACGATGCTTTCGAAACAATAGAGATGCACAATGGACGCACAGGTGCGTCGCGCCGCACTCGAAGAAAGTTTTGTAAATTGAATGTACTTGCATACGCGCCCGCGAGCACATGTTAAAAGTCTGAAAAACTCGCATGTGCGTTGGCCGCACTGAATGCGTCTACCATCTTAAAAAAATCGTTTAAAAATTTTGTTTTTAACTGCATGTCAATTATTTTGTTTTATTTTTAGAAAAATGTCGCGAAATAACCGTCTTATCAAGGCATACGAGGAAAAAAGATGTTACACAGGTTAAAGAAGAAGTAACTAAATTGAGACGTCCTACCAAACTGGAATATCAAGAAGTTTTTGGGCCTCAATTTTACCTAGTAAGTTTTGTCATCACAATAAATAGTTATTTTCAAGAACGTTTGCTGAAGTTACAAATTTTAATCCAACTTGTTTATTAGATTTTTGTTCAATCTTAAGCAATTTAAATTTTTAGCTACTACGTGTCAGTCTGTCAGAAATCTAGAACAAGACTAGTACCGCTCAAGATAACTCAAGCCGTTTTGAACGCAGCATATTCTGCTTCAGCAATGACATGACTGATCCACCAGGCCTTGGCAGTATTGAACATATTTCTGTCAAGGACATGACAGATCAGTCAGGCATTAGTCGTCCTGAGCACACCATCTGCTTCAGCAAAGACATGATGATCAGCTAGGTCTTAGCTATCCTGAGCACAACATCTCCTTTACCAACGATATGACTAATCAGCTAGGCTCAAGCCGCCTTGAGCACACCATCTCCTTCAGCAACGACATGACTGATAACCCAGACAATGTCTGCTTCGCCAATGATAACACTGATCAGCCGAGCTAAGGATCGGCTGTAGATTAGGGGTTAGGAGGGTTAAGACCCTCCTGAGCCAAACATCCGCTTCGCCAATGACATGACTGATCAGCCAGGCCTTAGCCGTCATGAGCTTAACATCTCCTCTACGACACTTGCCAGTTCCGTCGCGTCATTAAATCTTGGTCGCTATCTGATAACTCAGGACTCTGAAAACTTCAATGACTGCAAAAGAACACAGTCTCTTCCTCTCCCAATAGAAGAGTTTGTAGGACCCACTAGCATCGATAGTCCATCAATGATATTAGCTTTTCATAGAGCCAGCCATTCTCCCAATCTTGAAATTGACTATACAATACAATATCTTTATTTTCTCTCTTCACAAAGGTTCACATAGTTATAATAAATATAATGGTAAGAATAACGTTGTAACAAAATGCATCATTTATGTTCCTTTTTGAGAAACTGGCGTCCATACTAGGATACCCTGTGTGACGGATCCCCAGGCTCTCACCTCGTATTAAATGTAGTTTACATACAATACAATAGCTAATGTGAATATACAGACAAATGATTATTGTAGAAGGGAAAAAAGCAGACATATTTAAACATAATTAACGTCAAATAAAAATGAAAATTAAAAATGGTGTAGTATACTGGGTGAGAAGTGTACAGGTGGATTGAGTAGGTGATGTGTGCAAGTGAAGTGTGTGAGGAGAGGTCGGCAGATGGTGTAATGTGTCGGATGATACAGTCATGATCATGAACTAGTAAATGATTATATAAATATTACGAGAGTACGAGAAGTAAAGTAGTACGGGGGAAAGCGGTGTGGAACTGAGGAGTAGCACAAACTGCGTGTTTACGTCGCTTTCTATCAAAAAGACTAGGATTATAGGGAAGAGAAGAATGCCTGCGCAATATGGTATTTAAAATGAAAAGTTGCCGCACAGTTAATACTCCTATACGCTCATAAAGTTCTTTGGCGGGAAATAAGAAAGGCAAGAAATAACTGACCTTTAAAATGGCCCTTTGCGAACTGTTACATCCCTCATTTGTATCCCTTCTGGCTTACTCAGCAGTCTACGCTGCATTCCTGCTGCTGACGCAGCATCCTCTCATTCCTCTCTCCCCCTCGTCACAGTCCAGCAGCCAGTCGTCTCCCAACCATCCTACCGTGCACATGTATCTTGCACTCGTGTTTTTATTGTTTTAATATACAGTTTATTTTAGCCAAAAGTAATTTCTTTTTTTAAAAACCTAATCCGAAACCCGGTTCTAACATTGGTGGCAGCGTAAAAGGGATAGTAAAATCCTTGGAATCCCTCCACAAGTGCTAAATTCCAAAAAGTACTAAATCCTAAAAAGTGCTAAAAGTGAAAGTGCTTCAGTTCCTGAGACGACTCACCATACCGGTAAACCCGGTACTGACCTAGCTCAAGGTCACTCCAGTTCCTGAAAGTTCCAGAGACGACTCACCATACCGGTAAACCCGGTACTGACCTAGTTCAAGGTCACTCCAGTTCCAGTTCCAGTTCCAGCTCCAGATCCTGCAAAAACATGAAGAACATGTGCGCAATAATACTGTGAGTTGTGAATATATATTCTTAAAGTGATCAAAGTCCAAAAGTTAAGTTTAAAAGTTATAAAATCCTGCTACGGCTTATCTAAAAACATTCCAATCCATACGTCATAACAACGGATGTTATGTCTCGTCGCTCGTCGCAGTTCCAGTCCCAACGCATAGCATAAGCGATAAGACTTCTATATACATTGTCAACCTAAGTCTAATTCTTAATCTTATTTCCAGACTTATTATAGTTATTATTTTATAAAAACTTGTTGTCAACCATGTCCAAAGATTCGAAAAACGTGAAAGAAGAGTCTATGGAAGGCATACCTTTAAATGTTATCCTGAAATTCATAAAACCCTTTGATGGCAGCAGAGAAAAATTAAATGCATTTATAAATAACTGCGATAATGCCATTTCCCTAGCCTCCTCTTACGAAGTCGACATCGTCTTCAAATATGTAATTAGCCAGTTAGATGGTAAAGCCGAGATTGCATGTTCAATCAAAGAGTTCGATTCATGGCCATCCCTTAAAGAGTTCCTTCAGAACCAATTTGGAGAACGTAAACATTACGCTCATCTTTTAGCAGAGCTCCAGGATTGCAGGCAAGGCGCCCAGGAGAATGTTAACCAATTCTCACTTAGAATTGAAACCTGTCTGTCCCAACTACTTACAGAAATCTCCATATCCGGTCACAAGAAAAGTGAAATTTCTGGCAGAGTTGCTGCAATGGAGGACCTTGCTCTCCATACCTTCACGATGGGTCTTACCCCTCGCATAGCAAACATTGTTAGGTGTAGGAACCCGAAAAACCTCAATGACGCAATAAATTACGCGATTTCCGAAGAAAAATTGCAGCAATACTCCTACAAACAAAGCCTAGCCGCTAAATCTCTCCGTCAAAACGATCCAAATATTAAGTCTAATAAATCCAGTAACTTTAATAATAATCAATCACAAAAACCCACCTATCAACAACCCTCTTCAAATGATCCGTTCTGCAGGTATTGCAAGAAATCAGGACATATTTTAGAAAAATGCCAACTCCGCGAATATAATAATAAAAGATTTAATAATCAAAATAGATCTTACCCTTCAAGTGCGCAACCAAGCACATCTACTTTCAAACCCCGTATTAACGCTATGACCGAAGTAGAAGGTCATGATACCGTTGACAACAATTTAAACTAAATAATGTCCCGAATAAGCGTCGCACGGGACATATAAATTCCATAATAGACGACGCCAAAACTCAAACCATGACCCATGGCCAGGGTAACCAGCCCCAAACTCGTGGTCATTCCATTGGAGTCAAGCAACAGGGTAACCAGCCCCAAATCGTAGACTCTAAATCCTTCATGACCCATGGACAGGGTAACCAGCCCCAAACTCGTGGTCATTCCATTGGAGTCAAGCAACAGGGTAACCAGCCCCAAATCGTAGACTCTAAATCCTTCATGACCCATAGACAGGGTAACCAGCCCCAAACTCGTGGTCATTCCATTGGAGTCAAGCAACAGGGTAACCAGCCCCAAATCGTAGACTCTAAATCCTTCATGACCCATGGACAGGGTAACCAGCCCCAAACTCGTGGTCATTCCATCGAAGTCAAGCAACAGGGTAACCAGCCCCAAACCGTAGACTCCATCCAGAATCCTGAAAATAAAAAACATATTAATAAAGAAATATATGAATTCACATCCAATATACCAAATAAATACTTACCTTATATAAAAGTGAATTCTCCCGTGTCCTCTAATGATCTATCCCTCGTCGATACTGGCGCATCTATAAGTATAATAAAAAAAACAGTCATTGACGAAATGCCTGTTATTAACGAATCGATCAAATTCAAAATCAAAGGTATCGATTCAACCACTGATAATCCTCTATGCACATTAGGACAAATCCCTATAACCATCTTTACACATGATAAATCTCACAGTGACTGTAAATACCTAACACATATATTCAATATAGTTAATGAATTAAGCATACCCTACGATGGTATTGTTGGCAACGACTTATTCAATTCAATGAGTGGCCAAATTAACTATGATGAAGGTGTGTTGCATTTAAAAAATATTATGCTTAAAATGCATTTCAATGAACCTGTTTATACTATTGCACCACGCAGTGAAACCATAATCGAATGTACTGTAGCAAATCCAGAAATCAAAGAAGGTTTAATAATCGACCAACATCTATCCCAAAATCTATTAGTAGCAAACTGTTTGGTTCAAGTTAAGAATAACAACCGTGTTAATATTTCCATTGTTAACACCTCAGAAGAACCTGTAACCATTAAGTCTGATCTTAAATTACATTTAAAGCCCTTCGAACTAAAGGCTTCAGTCTTTATCGGTACCGTAACCGAACCTCATACTCATGAACGCACAGAAGAAGTTCTAAAGCAGCTTCGCGTATCCCATCTTAATCCAGAAGAAACTGAGGCATTATACTCTGTTTGTTCTCAGTTTTCAGACATTTTCCATCTACCCGACGATCAGTTAACCTGTACTGATGCAATAGAACATAAAATTAAAACTATATCTGATAGCCCAATTCATGTTAAGACATACAGATTCCCCGAATGCCATAAGAAAGAAGTTGATTCTCAAGTTGAAAAAATGTTGATGCAAGGTATAATAAAACCTTCTATGTCCCCATGGTCTTCACCAATTTGGGTAGTACCCAAGAAACTCGATGCTTCCGGTCAAAGAAAATAGCGCGTTGTAATCGATTACCGTAAGCTTAACGACGTGACCATCGGCGATTCCTATCCTATTCCAAACATAGCCGAAATCCTAGATCAATTAGGTAAGTGCAAATATTTCAGCACATTAGACCTAGCTTCCGGTTTTCATCAAATAAATATGTCTCCTGATGATTCTCCTAAAACAGCATTTTCAATCCCAACAGGGCATTACGAGTTCACTCGTATGCCATTCGGACTAAAGAATGCACCGTCCACCTTTCAGAGATTAATGAATTCCGCTTTATCTGGTCTCCAAGGCATCCAATGCTTCGTTTATCTCGATGATATCGTAATTTACTCATTTGACATCCCTTCTCATATAGATAACCTAACTAATGTATTTTATAGACTTCGTCAATTCAAATTAAAACTACAACCGGATAAATGTGAATTTTTAAGAAAGGAAGTTTCATATCTTGGCCATGTTATTACTGACAAAGGCGTGAAACCAAATCCTGAAAAGCTAAGAGCAGTTCATGAATTCCCTATACCAAAAACTCCCAAAGACGTCAAATCATTTCTTGGTTTTGTCTCTTATTATCGTAGATTCATCTCTGATTTTTCAAGCATTGCAAAACCTTTAACAAACTTGTTGAAAAAGAACATAGAGTTCGTTTGGTCAAACGAACATCAATTATCCTTTGAAACCTTAAAAAATAAATTAACTACAGCTCCACTATTATCATATCCTGATTTCTCCAAACCATTCCTTCTCAGCTGTGATGCATCCAATTATGCAATCAGTGCGATTCTTTCCCAAGGCGAAATAGGCAAGGATAAGCCCATCGCCTATGCTTCCCGTACACTCAACAAAAATGAGTGCAACTATAGTACAACTGAAAAAGAATTACTTGCAATTCTTTTCGGCTGTAAAACCTTCCGTCCTTACCTGTATGGCAGAAAATTCACAATAATTACTGACCATCGCCCCTTACGTTGGCTATTCAACCACTCTGACCCCAGTAGTAAACTCCAGAGATGGAGATTAAAATTGGAGGAATATGAGTATGAAATAATATATAGAAAAGGAAAACTAAATAATGCCGCTGATGCATTATCCCGCTATCCTATAATTAAATCTGTCAATCCTATAAATCCTATACCTAGTACTTCTAATGATAATTTAAACCTACCTGATTATGACGAAACGTCAAATCCAGATGTTCTTCCAGCTGTCTCTCCAGACGATTTAATCCAACTTGAAGATCTCACAGATCCGCTTTTCCAACCTACAAGCTTACCAGAGTTAGGTAACCTTGATGATCTAGATAATATAATAAATGAAAACTTACCCTCATCTTCCACTAATCGTCCAAACCCAATATCACCACCTGATGTCTCGAGTCCTAGTAGCTCCAATACCCCAGATGGTAATTACTCAGAATTCCTTAAAACCACTGCTAAGGATTTTAATCCTAATGTAACCATAATAGAACATAATGAAAGCCTATCCAAAACTGATAAAAGATATGTCATCATCCCTACATCTATAGATATGGATGAATCAGTCCCTTATACTGAAGAGATCATATCCAATATTCCTAATTTGAGCGAATTTTCCTTACTAGAAAGAACATTACATTCCTTCCTTAAATATGAATCCGAAAATAAAATTTATTATTTCATTTTTACCAAGGTCAATCACTTTGACACTTGCACATATGAAGATATCTACAAGTGTCTTAAATCTGTAAGAAATGAGTTAGTTGTCAGCCTCACAGGGCAAAATAACCCTCACATAGCCATATCTGATTTTAATAATCCTTTCGATACTCATCAGTATATCAAACTATATAATATGATCCTATATTTATTCCACAACTCAGAAATGACTATACATATTTATAAAAATACTATTATCTACCCATCACCGAGTGAAGTTCCTAAAATCATGAAAGAAAATCATGATCTTCCTATAGCCGGTCACTTAGGTTCTGGTAGAATGCTGAAACGTATACAAGAGAAATATTACTGGAAAAACATGCGAGTAGACGTTGAAAACTATGTAAAGAAATGCCCGCAATGCCAAATTAATAAAGCCCTCAGAAGAACCAATCGTGCCCCTATGCAAATTACATCTCTTTCCACACGGCCCTTTGAACGCGTAGCTTTCGATATAGTAGGACCACTACCGGAAGCCGGTAACGATAAGTATAAATACATATTGACTGTCCAAGATGACCTCACCAAATTTTCAGCCGCTTATCCAATTACTAACACTACTGCTGAGGAAACATGTGAATGTTTGGTTCATTTCATTACGCTATTTGGAATACCGAAAACAATTCTTACAGACCAAGGTACCAACTTCACGGCCGAGCTATTTAAACAAACATGTAACTTATTAAAAATAAAACAATTATGGTCCACCCCGTATCATCCTCAGACTCAGGGCGCTCTCGAGAGAAGTCATTCCACCTTAAAAGAATACCTAAAATCTTACGTAAACGAGCAACAAAACAACTGGCCCCGCTTTGTGTACACAGCTATGCTTGCGTACAACACAGCCGTTCATTCAACCACTCATTTCTCTCCTTACGAGCTTGTATTTGGAAACAAACCATATATACCAAA
The DNA here is from genome assembly GCA_947578425.1 of Eugnorisma glareosa. Classification (NCBI taxonomy): domain Eukaryota; kingdom Metazoa; phylum Arthropoda; class Insecta; order Lepidoptera; family Noctuidae; genus Eugnorisma; species Eugnorisma glareosa. The sequence continues at coordinate 7,633,179 of OX387967.1, read as the reverse complement.
TTCCATTTACGAGGAAACCACAGGCGCTACTTACCCTGAATATGTCCGCATACTCCAAAATAGGCTTAAGTACTGCCGATCTAAAGCAATAGAATATATACAAAAATCAAAGACAAACTCCAAAAGTTACTATGACACCCACACAAGGCCAATTAAATATAAAGTCGGCGATCTTGTTTACCTTAAAAATCACTTACGCCTTAGAAAAGCTCTTTCACCTATATGGAAAGGCCCGTTTAAAATCGTGAAAATCCATGGCAACAATACTGCATCACTATTAATTAACAGACGTCACGTCAAACACCATTTTGATGAATTTAAATTAGCAACTAGTAATGAACCATAGTATTTTATTTAATATACAATTTAGTTAATTTAAATTACCTTTCCTTACAGAATTGGTTACATTTATCCTACCCTGGCGTCAAACAGTCAAGGATATATCCAGCCAGCATCAGACGACGCAGGCATATATTTTGACCCCATTGATTCTCTAAAAATAACTGATGATACTTTAGATATTATCATCCCCATAGATATATCTTTCATTCAACCACATTTAGATAACATAAGGGATATCCTAAGAACTTCTAAACTCCTATGTAATCAAAGCAAAGCATACTTTGAAGGCGAATGTCAATATTTATTCCAACCATTGTCATCCCGCTATACTGATATAGTTAGAGACTTCGATTCCATATCCCACCTTATATCTAAATCGAACAAAAGATCTGCTTGGTTTGGTGGCATCGGCTCAGTAATCAAACAGCTGTTTGGTAATATGGACCAAAACGATGCCGAAAGATATAGCAATGCCATTCAAACTTTAGAGAATGATCAAACCAAATTGGCAACCCTCATGAAAGAAAATATGATGGTTACAACATCCACATTATTGTCTTTTAAAGAAGTAATTGATAAAATTAATGCAAATGAAGTTAGCCTTAGTTATGCAATTGATACCCTGAACCAGGAAATAACCAATTTATCTCATATTTCCAATAAACTATTAATGAAATCTAAAATATCGGGATTGTCGAGTATTTTAGAAAGTAGCCTATTAACTTTATCCTTTAAATTAGAAGATATTATTAATGCCATTATGTTTAGTAAGTCCAATTTGATAAGTCCCTCTATTATTAGTCCTAAACAATTGTTTTCAGACCTTGTGAGTAACTATAGGTTTCTCCCTAGTTCTAAGCAATTACCTGTACCCTTAATCTTAGACAATATCCATATTCTAGAAAATATATCCGATGTATCCAGTTATTATGCAAATAACAAAATAATATTTGTATTACAAATACCTTTAGTAAATACTAAAGAATTCGATCTGTATCATGCTACACCTTATCCTATCGCCCTTAAAACTGTAAATAATACGTTGTATACTACAATAATACCATCCACGAAATATTTGGGCATAACTAAAGACAAATCATCTTATTGTACATTAAATTCACTCACTACCTGTAAAGTTATAAATACGCAATATTATATTTGTGAAATTTCCAATGTATACTCCACGTTAGCCGTACCAATATGTGAAACTGAGGTTATTTCAAAAGCTCTGTCTTCCGTTCCGCCTCTTTGCAAAACCGAATTCATTAATGGTAATTTTGAAACCTTTCATAAATTACGTAGTAACCAGTGGATATACATGATTAGTCAAAATTCTAAAATTACGATAGAATGTAATAATCAAGATTTATTTGAATCTCCTATTTCCGGTACTGGTATACTAACTATACCAGCCAACTGTATTGCCTATTGCAACGACAATAAGTTAATACCCAAACATAACATTGAAATAAAATTAAAATCAATAGTATCGCACTTCGAATTGATTAATGATACTTGTTGTAGTTCCACTACATATGTAAAAGAAAACATTAAAGTTCCTTACGTTCACTTAAAAAACATTGATAATTTAGACTCTCTTTTCTCAAATTATAAGAAAGTAACTGATCAGATTAAGACAAAACTTAATGGAGTAATTGAAACGCCTCATATTGTCCTTTATGGTAACTATTATTCGTATACTACTGTTATTATAAGCCTAGTTATAATCTTAGCTATTTCCTATAAATTGTATTGTTATTGTAAGTTAGTTAAGAAATCTAGATGTACCCCTTTACCTGAAACTCCCATAGAAATGACATCCACAGATGTTGAAGATATTCCTGCTCCTCGTCTCCGAATAACCTAAGACCTGGAAAACTTACCTTTCCTTCCGGCGTCAACTTACCTTCCACCCGTAAGTTTCCTCCTAATCGGGGGGCTGTTACATCCCTCATTTGTATCCCTTCTGGCTTACTCAGCAGTCTACGCTGCATTCCTGCTGCTGACGCAGCATCCTCTCATTCCTCTCTCCCCCTCGTCACAGTCCAGCAGCCAGTCGTCTCCCAACCATCCTACCGTGCACATGTATCTTGCACTCGTGTTTTTATTGTTTTAATATACAGTTTATTTTAGCCAAAAGTAATTTCTTTTTTTAAAAACCTAATCCGAAACCCGGTTCTAACAGAACGTTCAATCCAGAGCATAGATGTTTTTGTTGCACCACCCCATACTGTTATGGAGGAAGAGATCAGCGATTGGCACTATAGCACCGTTGAATCCGTTGCTAACTTGCTATACCTAGAATCTGTTGAAGATTATGGAATTATGAACGAAGGTGGAAAACGGAGCCATATTGCTGAACTTGTGTTGTGGAAAAGAAATCAAGCAAAAATGCTTAGAATGCAAGGCGAAGAGTTTTTGGGATACTCGAGACCGGTGTATAAAACATAAATTTCTGTATGGTAATTTTAACAACAACTATTACAACTAGTGGCAACTCCACACCGTTTTGGTGTGTCCGGCTCTCTCTGTCAAAAACTTGTAAAATGTTGTAACGTGCTCCTATCTTATTAAAATCAAGTCATAAGTTCAACCGCAGCTATTTCATTTATAATAAACTACATTGTGTTATTAATGGTGCCGAAAACTTTCTGTGTAATAGTTACCCAAAAACAAACTGTTTTCGCAGTTCATTTCAAGTTGTGAGTCTTTGTGCGTTTTCGTCGGGCTTCGCCATTTTTACGAGGCGACGCGTCATAATCAAGATCAAAGCATTTATTTCAAGTAGGCCAGTTACAGGCACTTTTGAATTGTCGCAACAAAGATAACAATTAAATGTAGCTAAAGTCCCAATCACAAGGCATGAAAAATGTTATGTATGTACAAGTAGTTAGGTATACGCGCCGTTGCGCCGGCGCGCGTTGAACGTTGAATAAAGACAGTGTGCAACTAGCTACCGTGTACTTAGTACGTGTGCCCCGTCCTTACATCTCCCTTGCGAATATAACACGTTGCGACGACGAACTCTCGCGAATAATGTCTGCGGCCATATCTTTCGGACTTTTTTCGGGTTTTGACCACTCAACACAAGAGTGGAATAGTTATAAATCCCGTTTGAACCAGTGGTTCATCGCAATAGACGTGGACGACGTGAAGGACAAGAGCAAGGTCAAGAGGAGGGCAATATTGCTCAGCGCGTTTTCGGAAGCGACGTACAAGTTAGCTAGTAACCTGGTATTACCAAAGGAATTAGAAGAAGTGGAATACGACGATATCATCAAAATATTAGATGAACATTTTACTCCTAAAACATGCGGGTTTGCGGAGAGGTTCCATTTTTATTCAGCGGTACAAAGGCCTGGTGAGAGTCACTCAATGTGGGTGGCTAGAGTCAAAGGATTATGATAGAAGAAGCACACTGCAGCTTTAAAAGTCTCGAGGAGGCCGTACTGGACAGGTTCGTCATGGGTATGATAGCGGGCCACGAGAAGGACAAGCTTTTCGCACAAAACCTGAAGGATTTAACCCTCAGCAGCGCGGTGGAGCTGGCGGAGAGCGTGCGGTGCGCGCGCGAGGCGGCGGCAGCGGCTTCGCTGGGCGGCACCCGGCCCACGCCAGCGGCGGAGGGCGGCGCGCCGGTGTTCAGCATCACCAACGGCGAGAAGTGCAGTGTGTGCGGTTATAACAATCATAAAGCCAACAAGTGTCGTTTCAAAAGTTATAAGTGCAAAAGGTGCGGCAAAAAGGGTCATTTGCGTCGTATGTGCACATCAGATAAAGTAAAGTACGTAGATGAGAAGTCTGTGGATGAAGGAGATGACGGTTTTTTTATTCTAAATTTCTAAAATATTTATTTGTACATTTTGCACAATATCTTTGTAAAAAGTTATATCACTAGTTAGTTTTAAGTCATAAATAGTTAGTGTAAATAATATTTGCTTCTCATAATGGTCAAAAAGAGAAAGAGGAAGGAGGACGAACCACCTCCGGATTCCCAGCAGGTATCCACTGACTCCAACTCAGCGGAATCAGCGGTAACATGCTTTTCTTCGTACAAGGACACTACAGACAAGGAATCGAACAAGTACGGTATTTATAAAGTTAAAGGTTACACCCGTAACTACCCAGAGGATACCAACCAAAAAGAGCTTGTTGTATTTTTAAACCACTGTGAAGAAAACAAGCCATTCAGTGATAGGGATCGCATGGCTCGTTCCAAAGGTGTACGCGAGCATGGCGTTTCAGGCGTCATGCATTTGCGATCGATAAATAACCAAACCTTGTATGGTTGGCATCACCTTCGATTTGCCTAATAATGCAAATATGTTCATTAAAAATAAAAATAAATATTAGATCAGTTAAATCTTAAGGCCGTCTCCATCCCTGCTGCAGACACAGAGGTAACTGGGGTCCTGACTTCAGTCCCAGTAGACATGTCAAACAAAGAAATCTTTTCATTAATCAGCAGCTCTAAAAATGTCGTACAAGTCAGGCGCTTCATGCGCAGGGTAAAGGGTTTCGGCGGTGTTGAATTTGTGCCAACACAAGCAGTTGCTGTTACCTTCGCCTTCACCATTCTTACTGCTTATATATATCTGGACTCATGACGTCACGAGGTGAGCAAATATATTCCACCTGTAAAACAATGTCTAAAGTGTCTTCGGTATGGACATATCGCTAAATTTTGCCGCAATGCCGAGGTTTGTTCCATCTGTAAATTAAAAAACGCAGGTCCACGAGGACTCGAAAGCAAAAGCAGTGTGTTAGTTTTGATGATGACGAGGACCTCGAGGATCCTTACACTAGCGAAGACGAGAAAGAAGATGATGCAGTTTGCATATACTACAATGAACTATTTAGTCAATCTAGGCCAAAAGAACACTGGATGATATGTCAACTGTGTTCCAATTGGTGTCATACACTTTGCGCAGGCATATCTGCAAAAAAGAAACAATTAGTCTGCGAAATGTGCACAGAAAATTATTATTAATTTCAATATTTAAACTACAACCTACGGTGTGGTTTTTGTTACTTGTGCAAGACGACATACCAATAAGTCTAAGATGACATAATGTGTCATCTTACACTATTGATATGTCATCTTACACACGGAGACTTAAGTGCGAATAATGTTAATTTTTTAATTTGCCATTACGTTGATTATTCTAAAACTATTAATGTTGTTGATTATGAAACATATACGTATATACATATTCAAACAATGAGGTTGTCGTTGGTATTTGTGCGTTAAACCGTAATGGTGTTCTTGTGTAAAAGTTGTGAGTAATAATAAAACCGGTCTTTTGAAACAAAGTTTTCACCTCCACGCCAAGGGACTTATCGGACAGTACGATATTGAGAGGATGAACCACGCGGAAGAACAGGGTTTCATCTTTGCTAAATTTCCAAACCCCTTCTCCATAAGTCAGAAAATCATATCCCCATCTGGTCATGCCGCTAGAATGATGGTGGAGTCTAATAAAGGGAATATTTCATTCGGAATGTTTCTACAAAAAATACTAAGAAACTTCTGCAGCGTTAGCGCGAGTTTCATTTCTAGAAAACGAATATGCCAGCGGATTCCGGCCAGTCGTTCTTGGTTACTTACCTTCCTGCAGAAAAACACTGTAGAAGTTCGTAGCCTTGAACGTTCAACTCAAACCCTGTGGCACAGTGTCGACGAATGGCGAATTGGTACTCTAGCCGGTGAACGCGTTTATGCGAAACTTACCGGGCTGGAGCCCAATTCCTTATCTCGAATAGTCCATGAGGTGCTCTCGGACTGTGTTCAACGTGATCACCTCGGCGAGGAAATAAAACGTTTTCTAGAGACCAATTATGGATCGCTCACCCCACTGAAAAAGCTTCCCCCTAGAAGCGCCAAACGTACTAGACTCGAGTTCCCAATGAATTTGGGTCCACTTGAGACTGCTACGCGAATATATGAAATTGAAAGAGATAGGAACACTAGTCAAGACTGGTGTCGATTCTTTCTTCAGAATAACATAAATAATGATTCTTGGCGTGCAGGGATATCCGTGCTTCAAGCGGATCTGATCGCGCGAGACACTATCGTACATACAGAATACATTTTGGCTCTCGATGAGCGCTTCCCTAACCATGACGCCAGTAAACATTCTTTACTAGAAACTTCAGTCTATTCCTGGTCCTTTTATATTTGCTGGGGACTTTAATGCTTATCACACATCTTGGGGTTGTGGTTCTGACTCTCCACGTGGTCGAAATATCTTAGAGGTCATTGACGAAAATAATTTAATTCTGCTTAATAGTGGTCAGCAACAACAGTTGGCTCTCTAACATGGCGTCCTAATGCACTGGATTCGTCTTTGGTTTCTCCATCATTGGCACTTAATTGCGAATGGCAAATACATGATAGTCCTCTGTAGTAATTATCACATCCCTGCAATTATAAAAGTAGTGATTAGTAATAGTCAAAATAATGATTCTTGTGGTAATTGTTCAAGTACTGAACATTTGCCTACCTACCCAAATCGATTGGGAAATGTATAATAATAATATAGATGAATTATTAGTCGATTTCGAAACAGTTAATATACATCCTCTGGATTCATATAATATTTTTTGTACAATTTTACGTACAGCTGCTGCTAATTCCTCTCCAAATTGTAAGGCCAATATAAATAGCAGCAATCGCTCATGTTCTACAAATAGGATTAGAAGAACTTCCCATCCTTGGTGGAATCAAAAGTTTACAGAGGCTGTATCTAATTTCAAAACAGCTTACATGAATTTTAAAAATAATCCATCAGAAGAAACTTATATATAATTTAAAAGACTTCGAGCACTTAAAAAATTAATTATAAAAACAGAACGACAAAAAAGTTGCATGTCCCTATGTGAAACTTTCAACAGATGCATGCCAATATCTATTATATGGAAATTTATGCGCAAATACAACAAAACATATAATTTCCATAATCACGAAAACGACGCATGAATTTTAGATTTTTTGAAGAAATACACTCCAGATTTTGTGTCGCGTGCCCGAAGTTCATTGTCTAATAATAGTACTAACTGCAGTCATAGTTTTCTACTTAATCCTTTTACAATCAGTGAATTAATATCTGGCATCTCATCCCGAAGAGACACTACTTATGGTCTTGATGGATTGTCATACATATTATACATATAAAAAACTTAGCATTACTGGTTTAAAAACATTCATAAAAGTCCTGAATTTGCGGTGGGAAAATAATATCATACCTCAAGACTGGAAAGTGGATTGCCTTGTACCAATTTTAAAACCAGAAAAACCCAAACCCAATGTCCCGATTCTTATCGTCCCATAGCACTTACTTCTTGTGTTGGTAAACTATGCGAGCAATTGTTGAAGAAGCGTTTAGAGTTTTATGTTGAAAAAAAATCATATTTTACCTTCTAATCAATTTGGTTTTCGTAGAAATCGGTCTGCTAGGGAAAGCGTCTGTCAATTGCAGCTTGATATACATTACTCTTTATTGGGCAATAATAATTTGGTTGGAGTTTTTAATAGTGTAAATATAGATATTTTATGCCATGAACTATTTATTACAAATAGGAATACCTGAAAAAATTATAATTTCGGTCAGAAACTTTCTGAGTAATAGAAAAGTGTTTGCTAAATTTAATAGACATCTTTATGGTCCTAGACTTGCATCAAAAGGAGTTTGTCAAGGAGGTATGTTATCACCTTTATTATTTATATTGTGTATACGTAGATAAAATTTAATTTTAGGGTCTCAAGTTAAAAATTTACAATTTTCAGATGATTTAGTTGTATAGGCCTCTGGAACAAATTAATCACAGGTTGTCCATATAGTCAATGATGCCTTGTCAAATCTGTGTAAATATTTCTCTTCCCTTGATCTTAATGTCAGTACATCAAAGTCCAAAGTGATTGTGCTTGGTAAACAGTGTCCTAACATGCCCCCTGTGCAATATAACAATTGTACACTGCCTAATTGACATGAAGTCAAATTTTTAGGGGTCCTTTTTTCATATAATTTAACCTGGAACAATTATATCAAACATAATTAGTAAAGCAAATAGAGCTTATAATATATTGAAATCTTTGGCTGGTTCATACTGGGGAGCAGACCCAAAAGTTTTACTATTATTGTACAAATCTTTAGTTCGTAGTCACTTTGAATATGATTTTTACTGTTTCGCTTCAGATACAAAAATTGTAAATAGTTTAGAAAACAAAACAAATGCTTACGTGTTATCACTAGGGCATTCAGAAGTACTCCTATAAATGCAATGCAGATTGAATGTAATGTTCCACCATTAAGAATTCGATTTGATTACTTGAAAGAAAGATTTATATTAAAACTTTTTAGTGTATCTAATAATAGGCCATTGGTCAATTTGTTGCATTCCAATCCTAGTTTAGGCATAAAACCATTTTATATGTTAAAAAAGTCGGAAAATATCATCACTCCAGTAATGTTCCGTCCTCCGCTAAAGGCTGGCCCTCGTACTGACAAACGGAAAGGTAGGAAACTGGGCAAAAGCACGATAGCAACGGACACACCAGAAAAGGAAAGAATATCTGAGGGACGCATTGCTGCATTAAATAGAAAAGGTTTGCATAAAAAAAAGTTCTACAAGATTGTGGAAATGAAATGCTTCCATCGACAAGTAAAATTAAAAGAATTCCAAATAAGAGGATTAATAAAAGAAGAGTTGTACTAGACGAAGACAGTGAATCGAGTGAAGTAGAAGATATAATTCTTGAAAGTGACACAGACCTAGAATCTGATGACGAAGATGAGCAAATTATAGATGAAGATTTTCCTGATTTACAGCGTAAGCTAATGATTGACGAATATGTCATTGTATTGCTGCAATCTAAAAACCGGGCTGTTCATTATATTGCGAAGATTGTGGTGATGATGAATATGGCGTTTCCTACCTGAAATTGAAAGATCGTCTTAATAAAACGTTTATGTTTCCTTTAGTACCTGATTTGGCAAATGTGACACTAAGTGACATTAAAGTAATTCTTCCTCGTCCTTGTGTGTCAGGTACAAAACGTCTTATTAAATATTCCTTCAACTTGAACTTATCTTTACTAAATATGGCGTGAATATTTAATTTGACGCATTTTTCTGTTTTTTTTTTCGGGTTCTATAATTGGTAGGTAAATTAATAAAGACTGACTATTATTATAGTAGGTACCATCGAAAAGGCTGATTGTTAATTATTATCTAAAGAGAAAAAGTTAATTGTGTTTATTTTTTTTGTTTTACATAGTTCTTTAAATGAAGGCTGTTCATTATACCATCGAAAATGCTGGTCAATGCTGTATCAAAAAAGGTTTATATGATAACTTTAAGTTTTTTTTTGTAAGAATAATTTTATTATTTGTATTTTCAAAAATAAAAGTTGATTTTCAAAAATTGCGTGACTAAAATAAGCATTTTATACAGGTTATGAAATTATGGTTCACTGTTGAAATATGGGTGGTTCAGTGTAAACTACCTATAGTACACAGTGAGCCAAATTTCATATTTTTAAAAAACCTTCTTTTTGGGTCTTAGTTTGTTTCTCTGGCTTTCTGTAACTTGAAACAGAGAAACCTTACGAAATTACCTGAACAATGATACCAAACCAAAATCTTAGCTTTATTTTCTAACAAGTTATATGACTTAGAAAAAAGTGTGGTTCACTGTTCAACAACGCACCCTATAGCGATGGTTCCAAAAATGATAGAGCAGTGTCTTTTGCTATTTATGAGCCAACCTCAAATATAGGTCTTGGTCGAAAAATTGATAAAAATGCTAGTATTTTTACAGCTGAAGCTGTAGCTATTTTGACTGCTTTGAAACATATAAGAAATTGCAATTCAGGTCACAGCAAATGGGTAGTAGCAAGTGACAGCATGAGTGTTCTGAAAAATCTGGCTAATAATAAATTACATGCTAACACTAACTACATAATTTATTTAATAAAAGAGCTATGGATCAAACTGCCTCATTCCAATATAGAAGTTAGTTTTGTTTGGGTACCTTCACACATTGGCGTTCCAAGAAATGAAAAGGCAGATTATCTGGCCAAAAAAATTGTTGATTTAGATGAATTGATTCCAAATGCTGATGCTGATATGAATGTTTCCATACAACATTCAGACGCAGTTAGTCTCATAAGACAGCGTATTTGTCAAACGTGGAGGAAACATTCATACCAGTCCACACAGATTGAAAATAAAGGCACTTGGTATGCCACTTTAGATATACAAATAAACTCCACACCTTGGTTTTGCAGGAGTAACAATTTTATAAATAGAAAGTTTTATTAATTTATTTGTCGTTTGCGTTTTGGTCACTGTCGTTTAAATTATCATCTTCATCGTCTTAAAATAGTTAACTCTCCTTATTGTGAGTACTGCCAATCACAAAAAGTTCAATCTTTACACCATATTTTCTTTGAGTGTTCGTCTTCCAACATTCAGCGCCTTGTGTTGTCGGATGAGCTTCTAAAAATTTATAGACAACCTGATAAGGTCCCGCATTGCATTTAGGAGCTACTTATGAATGCCTCAACCTATATATATTTATACAAATTTATAATAGACTGTAAATGACATTTAGGCTACATTTCGTGTTTTTGTATTTATATTGGTTAGTATATTTTATTTAACTACCTTATTTTTCTTACCTTTTATGTTATGTTTTTTCTAAGAGGAGATAGCACAGAGCATCATATATCTAACGAGATAACAATATTTTGACATTTGTACGTTCAAGTCGTGTACCTTGACGTAAACCCTGGATTTGACAAAAATGTATATGAATAATATATGTTATGTACGAAATATGATAAACTTGTAATGGATCTAAAGACAGTGACATGAATACTAAAAAAATAAATATGAAAATTTTGATACGAAAGACATTATTGTTTAAAACTTATCACGAAAGAAAATACTCAGTCGTAAGACTAGGCAATAAGGTAATAGACTAGACTTCCCTTATGGGTAAAAAAAAAAAAATAACGTTGCTAGAGAAGTCCATGCTTTTTCTTAAGCCTAAGTCGATTTTAATGGGCAATGTAAACCGTATAAACTCACGTTGATTATTAAACTACGGTCAGCCACTGATAGAATCTGATGTTACTTCGTGGTAAATAGTTAAATAAAGCAATGAATTAAATAAAAATCTAATAACTGAACATCTAAAATCGATTCTGCCATAAATCGATTGATTACGTCCTTCCCTATTTTTGACAAGTAAATAGAAAAAAAAGTTTTCTGCGCAAACCGTTGTAGTTTGAGACTTTGAGTAGTTTTGGCGACGACTTTGTGTTTTGTGCGATTTTCCCGTTTCTTATTTGATATTTTGCTTCGCTTACGGACTCCGATTAGTTTATTCTCTTGTTGACTTGGCATTCGTTTAATGGACTTGGAATTGCATTACGTTTTGGATCTGATGTTGGAAGTGGCAAAATGTCTTCACGGATTCTGTGTGTTAACTGTGGATTATGTGTAAACCGCATTGCGCGACACATTGTCCTAGAGCAAAACGTAAGAGTGAAATCTTTTATTGCTGAAAGGATTTCCCCTCGTATCGTAAGTTTTTAGTAAATTTTTTTGTACCTTTTCACAACAGATTTTAGCCTTCCTATTACTATAATATTTCAGTTGGTATTTGCAACTCGTTAACTTACTATTTAGACTGCTTTTCACTTCACCAATCACTTATTTTTAGATTACAATAAATCCTATTTGTTGAAGTTTTTTGGGTATTTAACAATAAGTAATTGATCAGTGTCTTTTTGATATGGGTTCTTCAGCAATTGTTTCATTTTACAGATTACCGAACATGATAACATCTGCCAGGCCTGTTTACATGTTACAATGATGAGGGTTAATCAAATTATCCATGAAGAAATATCAAGCAATGACAACCAGCTTCCTGGAAGTAGTCAAACTCAAGTATTGGGTCACTCTAAAGTATGCTTAATGTGTGGATGTTCAATCCTTCGAAGAAAGGCTAACCAAATATTACGCAGCAATCCCTCAGAACTGCAACAAATGATTGCTACCATTATAATGAATTCTATTGAATCACAAGAGGTAAGTCAGACACTTTTTTCATTAACTAATATTTTCTATAGTAACCAACTCTTAACCATGTATCTTGTTTATTTACGTTGATGTTCACAACTCTAAATCCTATCACAATTCTAAACTGTCCAATAATGATGAAAAATCAATAAATTGTGCCTCATTTCTCGCCAGTGATCAGGTTAAAAGTTAATTATGAATTTGTATTAGATGTGTTTACCAATTGGTTCTTTGTTTTTGTTTTAGTTAACTACCAGAGATAGAGTTTGTCATTCAGGCTGGATTAAAGCAAGAAGAAATGCTTTGCGCATGCAGGTAGACCAAACAGAGAGGGAATCAGTACCGTCACCTTCAACAAGTATGTTAGTCGGAGAGTCTCGAGTAGAACAAAATATTGTGACACCTGAACAACCACCTGCAGCAGTTGAGCAGTCAGAAATAGCTGACAGTGAAGACATACCAGAACAAAGATCTGATGAAGTGGACATTGAGGTGCCCAATCCCAGCGTATCATCAATTTCATCTGAATGGATTCCTAATGTGCCGTCAGTGGTAACACAAAATGTTCCTGCACAAGGTGTAACTATAACACTTGATAACTACAGACGAGCTCCGAATACTGCTGCTCAGTGTATATTTTCAAATTGCACCAATCGGGAGCTACATAGGATTTCTGATGATTTGCGTATCAAAGTAATTATTGATCATCATTTTTACTTGCCTGTACATGCCAGGGTCTGTACAGACCATTTAATGAGCAATATCTGGATACACTTTGTACAATCGGAGAATAGTAATGCAGTGTTTACAGTGGAACAAGTTGAACATATGTTTTCTTTTAATAATTACAACAGTAATTGTTGTTATTGATTTTAATGATCCTTTGAACATAGATGATCATCTGTTTCAATACTGGCTTGGATTAACAAAAGAAAAATTCAGGAATTTACTGACTGAAGTTCCTGAAATTGAAGCTTTGCTTCGAGGAGTAACTGGTGTAGTAGCATATTTCATGAAATTGAGAAATGGAGATTCAGATGAGAGGATAGCTAGCCTAATAGGTGTTCCTCGAAGATCTCTAGAAAGATGGATGAACAATGTCAGAGAAAAACTTATCCAATATTTTGTCCCCGTTAACTTGGGTATCGGACAAATAAGCAGACAGAATGTATTAAATCACAATTTATTAATTCCCAATGGAATTTATGGTAATACTGGAGCGGTCACAGACCATCCCATTGTTATTTGTCATGGAACATACATTTATGCTCATAAGAGTGCTAATTATATTATGTTCCAAAAAGAATCGTATTCACTTCAGAAATACAGAAATCTTTTAAAACCTTTCATGTTAGTGCTATGTGACGGTTATATTTTAGATTGTTTTGGTCCATATAAAGCCACTACCTCAGATGCTGAAATAATGACCTCCTTATTTAACGAAGAAAATTGGCCTCTGAGACAGTATTTCCGAGAAAACGATATTTTTATTGTAGACTGAGGTTTTCGCGACTGCATTAATATATTGGAAGATTGTCATTATAGACCATGAATTACTCTTAGAGGGGGAAAGACAATTAACCACAGCACAAGCGAACCGATCTAGATGTGTAACATTATGCAGATGGGTGGTGGAAGTGGTTAACGGACATTTTAAGCGTGATTTTAAATTATTTCGCCAGTAATTTTTTCACAAACCTTTACCTCATATGATGCAAGATTTTCAAATCGCAGCAGCAATATTAAACCGCTTTGGGGTGCGGCTAAAAAACCGCGATAATGCACCTCAAATAAGCATTCACCAAAGAATGCACTTGCAGAATCATTTAGCTGACATAGTTTGAAGCAATAATTTGAATAGACGATCTTCAAATTTCGTGAATATGACTGCAGATAGGATAGATAATTTATTATTTCCACGTCTTGAATATGAAGAACTTATTTTATTCTCTCTTGGGACTTATCAACTTCGCCAAGCAAGCTCTTATTATGGAGAGCATGTAAGATTCCATGGGCAGTACAGAATCGAGGTCTGTAGAGAAATACCGGATTCTTTGGATTTTTCAGATTTAGACATGAATGTAAATGAAGTATCTATCATAAAAGGTAGAATAAAGTCAAGACATATTGGGAGGAAACAGTATTATGTATACATTTTAATTAATAATAACACACCTGGGGTATCTGGCATTAGAGAATATTGCGATATAATTGTTTTGTTGGTCGACGCACACTTGGATGTTGTGCACATGTCATGACGATAGTTTGGTATCTCGGCTGGGCGAGACATGAACAAAATGTAGCTGCTCCTGCTGCATTCCTTGATGAGGTATTTATAAGAGAATTATAATAAAAATATATAAAAAGTTAATGTGTTTTTATTTGTCGTATTTTAAAATAATAATCTTGCAAGTAGAGAGGGATTATGTAGAGCTGTTTTCAGTCATGTACGAGTAAAATGAACTTTTTTTTGCCCATGCCTATTATGATATCTACTTATGAGTGAGATTCAAAGTACTTATGTTCAAATAAATAAATAGGTATGCACCGTACACATATATTAGATCACAGTTCCGATATTAGCCACACGCAGACTTATCGGGATTATTAAAATATCAACATAACCTTAAAAACATAATTCATAATTACTTGATTCTCCGACCTTTTAAAAATATTTTGAAAGCCGTACTAAGTTATATTTATCTAAGCAAATCAAATGATATACAAGGTTACTGGTAATATGACGGAAATCCGTTAAGGGGATGTAGGAGAGATCATTTGCAACCAAATGACCCCCTATGACTCTTGTGCAAATGTCAACCATTTTCGAATAATATGAATTTTTACATTTTTTTGAAGATATCTGCGGTATTTGGCTTTGAAAATTTATTTAAAAAAAACCAATGCATGTAATATTTTTTTTATTATTCTTATCTGCTTGCTTACACTTTAGTACATAGTAATCAACCATAAAATGACAATTATCTTTAACAGTTTTTAAATCGGAGCTACAAATTGTTACGACTTTCATAATTTGGAGCAGATTTTTAGACTTAAATGGTCGATTTCTGCAAAAAATCACTGAGATACTTTATCGGCAGAACATTCCAAAAACATGTACATATTTTCAGCCATCCAATGAGATACAATAAGATACCAGAAATTAGAAATTGGTTGTACAAATTTAAATAATTGATAATAAAGAAAAGAGTTTCCCCACAACTAAGAACAGTTACAAACAGGCTGTATGTACATGTACAAGATTTAAAGAACAGATATGCCAGAAAAAAACTGCTAATTAAAGTATATGTGAGGGAACTGCTGTCTCTAACTTTAAATAAAGAAGTAAGTCAGAGTCTGACATAACTTCGTGCGCTTGAAACCTTAGGTGTCACCAAAGATGGGTATTCATCATTTATTCTCCCGATGATAGTCTGCACTACCCATAGAAGTGTTAAGAGCGTGGGAGCGGGTTAAGCCATCCGACATAAAGGATGAACTAGAATCACTGCTGACGTTTCTGAAACGAGAAGTAGAAAGTGACCAAAGAATCCACATGGCTACTGCATTTACCCATAAGCAGACAGAGACACCTAAACAAATAACATCATCTACTTTCTTGGCCGGCATTCAAAAGAATGAATGTAAAACCACTACATGTATATGGTGCAACAAAAATCATGCAAGTATGAAATGTTTCAAATTAGCTTAAATGACGTTAGAACAGAGAAAAGAACATTTGTTGAAGCTCAAAGCCTGCATGATATGTTAAAAACTGGACATCTAGAAAAAGTCTGCAAAAGCTATGTGCAATGCTTCATATGCCAAAAGAAACATTCGCCAGTCGTTTTCCCAGGAAAAGACAATGGGATACAGCCAAACCCAGAGAGTCAAACAACCAGTAAAAATAGTAGCAGTAATTACGCATACAAGCAGCGTAACACTCCTACAAACCATCATGGTGAAGATTGTAAATGGAGATAATGAGATGACTGTTCGTGCTCTAAATGATAATGGCTCCCAAATATCATATTTACGGAAAGATGTGGCACAGAAGCTAGGTATAGCGTTCAAGTACTGAAACATTGTCACATAACTTATTTGGTGGTGTCAAGGTAAAATCTAAAATACATAATGTTTATAAGTATCCATAGTTGTGATAATTCGTTTGATCTAAATGCAACTGTTCTAGAGCAATTGTCTATTTGTAGTAATTTGCCTAAATATCAGGAATCTAATCTAAAACTAAAAAGTCTACTGACTAAACACAATATAGTGTTGCAAGAAGATGAATGCGCAGACATTTCATTGTTGTTTGGTGCTGACTATTCTGGTTTTATAATGACCAACACTATGGTTGTACTTGGGGATAATGGGTTATTAGCTGTTAAGACCAAATTAGGATGGGTGATGCAGGGTAGAATCATGGCAAAATGTCAAATTACAAATACTTTATTCTGTTCATCTGACGTAACAGGTTTTTGGTCACTGGAGTTGCTCGGCATCAGGGATCCTGTAGAAACCAAGTCCAAGATACAAGCAGAGGCAGAAGCGGTGATGTCATTTGAAGAAAGCATCACCGTCAACCCCGAGGGAAGATACGAGGTGTCTCTGCCACTCAAGGTTGGGCATGAAGATTTGCTGAGTAACCGAGGTCTAGCTGAAAAGAGATTGGTAGCCACGACAAAGCGTCTGGTGTCCTCAGGTAAATTTTATGAATATAAAAGTATAATAGATAGTTGGCATTTTAACAACCTGAAATTGAAATAAGGATATATTTCAAAATATGTGTAATATATGTAATCTCAGATTTATAATAAGTACCTACTTATTTCTGATTGTATCTAATGATTGTATTCTAAGTGGAATTAACATCATTTTACTAAGTGAAGGTATTAGCAATACAATACATTTATTCTAAGGGAAATGTAACCTATAATTTATTAATGCTTGGATATCTATAAGATATTTTTTTTTGTTAGGATACTGGTTACATTGTTTAATTGACAATTTCTTTCGGGCTGTGGAGGGTGTTGTGTGTTCACCCCTTTACTAGATATTTTTAGTCTGTGTTTTTTATTTTTAATGTGTACTCTTTGGTCAATAAAAAGATTGTGAACAAGCTGTAACAGCAACATGTTGTATACTTTATTAATAATCCATTATCATCGTAGTGTAGAAACCGAAATAAATTAGCTAACCAGTTCGTAAGTGAAACTCTGTCACCTACTGTTGTATTTAGCTCTTTGGGACCAGATACGTCATAAAACCGACGTCAACCGGAGGACATATTTAGACTTATTTAAGGGACAGACTGTAAAATGACGTCGCTAGGAGGTATCATTTATGACCTATACAGTATGTACAGTACAGTACTATAATAGTACGTAAGTATGACGTACAGTAATGATGTCACTGTACTGACCCTAAATTGACATAGGGGTATTAAGCTTAAGATGACATACTCGGATAAGATGACACAACAGCAGTACTCATCCACAGCCAGTAATCATCCTTGGATACAATCAAATAGCTGGACATTTACTTTTGCAACCAGAATTAATTTCTCAAAGAAATGATTTTGCAAAAAATTCTATACTGAAACAAAGGAGGTGTTTTTTTTTTCGGCCAAAACATGTACCGAGGTACAAATTACTATTTAAATTCTTTCCAATACATTGTGTTATTAGCAGTATTTTAAATCCTTCAATATTCTATAGATTAAGAAATAAAAGAATATGAAAAAACACTACCTCGAATCGTAACTGCGTTCAAAGAAACGTTCTTAACAGCGCTGGCGGCTGTCAAACTATTCCATCTGTCAAAATATTAAACACTTTCGAGATCGGTTGTCTGACAAGGGCTAGAATAATCTGAATGACAATATTGACAACGACAACAGTAAAAGGAATAAAATAGTAAATTATCGATCCTGGAGCACTGTTTTTTGGCCAGTAGCTAACCAAACGCAAAAAATAATCTGAAATGTGAAATAAATGTATTTTTTAAATTCTTGATCCCATAATGTTTCACAAATAAAGTGTGCCGGGGAAAAATAACCTATCTTTAATACAAAACTAAATTCTAAATAGTATATTTTTAAGGTTTTCATACGTGTATAAAATGAAGTGACGAAACGCATCATCGGAGAAATGAATCACGAGATTGCCAGATTAATATTCTTGGGTTGCAAGTTTTAGCATCTTTGGTCGACAATTTCAGGTGGTACTAATGCATGAATAAATCCAATATTTTATTTTTCAGAATCTGCGATTTTTTCCTATAACTTCGTACCTTTATTGTTAAGGTACATTGTTTGGCCACAATTGTATGGGGGAAAAAACACCTCCTTTCACCATTGCCAAAAGCTGCTTAACAGAAGAGTCGGCGGATCGCAAGTTTTCACGTCCAATCTTTGAATGAAATAAAAGCAGCAGCACAACAGAAAAAGGAAAAGAAAAATCGTATATCCCTTGAAAAACAAAAGCAAACCAAGCGTACCATTTTTTAATGATAATGTGGAGTCTAAACCCGCAGTTAAAAAATCTAAAGTCAACAGAGGTCCAAAGAATCCGAAGCCTATTGTTTTGGACGATGGCAAGAATCTGGAGAAAGGTACTAGCGTAGAATCTAAGTCCGCGCCTAAAAAACGCAGGTCCACGAGGACTCGAAAGCAAAAGCAGTGTGTTAGTTTTGATGATGACGAGGACCTCGAGGATCCTTACACTAGCGAAGACGAGAAAGAAGATGATGCAGTTTGCATATACTACAATGAACTATTTAGTCAATCTAGGCCAAAAGAACACTGGATGATATGTCAACTGTGTTCCAATTGGTGTCATACACTTTGCGCAGGCATATCTGCAAAAAAGAAACAATTAGTCTGCGAAATGTGCACAGAAAATTATTATTAATTTCAATATTTAAACTACAACCTACGGTGTGGTTTTTGTTACTTGTGCAAGACGACATACCAATAAGTCTAAGATGACATAATGTGTCATCTTACACTATTGATATGTCATCTTACACACGGAGACTTAAGTGCGAATAATGTTAATTTTTTAATTTGCCATTACGTTGATTATTCTAAAACTATTAATGTTGTTGATTATGAAACATATACGTATATACATATTCAAACAATGAGGTTGTCGTTGGTATTTGTGCGTTAAACCGTAATGGTGTTCTTGTGTAAAAGTTGTGAGTAATAATAAAACCGGTCTTTTGAAACAAAGTTTTCACCTCCACGCCAAGGGACTTATCGGACAGTACGATATTGAGAGGATGAACCACGCGGAAGAACAGGGTTTCATCTTTGCTAAATTTCCAAACCCCTTCTCCATAAGTCAGAAAATCATATCCCCATCTGGTCATGCCGCTAGAATGATGGTGGAGTCTAATAAAGGGAATATTTCATTCGGAATGTTTCTACAAAAAATACTAAGAAACTTCTGCAGCGTTAGCGCGAGTTTCATTTCTAGAAAACGAATATGCCAGCGGATTCCGGCCAGTCGTTCTTGGTTACTTACCTTCCTGCAGAAAAACACTGTAGAAGTTCGTAGCCTTGAACGTTCAACTCAAACCCTGTGGCACAGTGTCGACGAATGGCGAATTGGTACTCTAGCCGGTGAACGCGTTTATGCGAAACTTACCGGGCTGGAGCCCAATTCCTTATCTCGAATAGTCCATGAGGTGCTCTCGGACTGTGTTCAACGTGATCACCTCGGCGAGGAAATAAAACGTTTTCTAGAGACCAATTATGGATCGCTCACCCCACTGAAAAAGCTTCCCCCTAGAAGCGCCAAACGTACTAGACTCGAGTTCCCAATGAATTTGGGTCCACTTGAGACTGCTACGCGAATATATGAAATTGAAAGAGATAGGAACACTAGTCAAGACTGGTGTCGATTCTTTCTTCAGAATAACATAAATAATGATTCTTGGCGTGCAGGGATATCCGTGCTTCAAGCGGATCTGATCGCGCGAGACACTATCGTACATACAGAATACATTTTGGCTCTCGATGAGCGCTTCCCTAACCATGACGCCAGTAAACATTCTTTACTAGAAACTTCAGTCTATTCCTGGTCCTTTTATATTTGCTGGGGACTTTAATGCTTATCACACATCTTGGGGTTGTGGTTCTGACTCTCCACGTGGTCGAAATATGGGTTTCTCTCTGCAATTGAAGAAAGAAGAGTTGCAATAATGGGTGGTGAAAGCTTTGTTACTGGTGACAGGGAGCTAGAAATTGACCTTCATGTATTTATGTTTTTTTTAGATACATATACTTGTTTTAATTTTATGAAAACTTTATAAAGAAAAGTATATAGTCAGATATTCCTGAAACATCAATCTAATGACCAACAATTTTATTTTTAGCCTGCTTCTGAACCTGAACCAAATTTTACCTCTCCACACTCGACTCCTGACGTGCCAAATGCTGAGGTATCAGAAGATGTGCTCTTGGTATGTTTATTGAAATATTATTCAACACATGTAACAGTAGCTACTTCACTTCCCAAAAATAGTTTATTTTATATATAAAATAGTTTATTTGAGAGTATACAAGATGTTACAGAGGAGGCATATGCAACTCCAGTGTCAGAGAGCATACTTCAGGTAGGTATTACTACTTTTAAACTGCTTACACCATTTATGAAAACTATACAGTGAAGTTCATGTGCAAATCCCAGTAGAACATACTACTGCAAACATACTGCGCAGACAGAACAGTCCACACCTTCCATACCAGTAAGTTATTTCTAATATAATAAAACAAATAAATAAATTTGATATAGTGATGTTACATTCTAAATACTCGTAAATGTGATGATGCTGATTAAAATATATTTGCAGAATGGACCAGGCCCATCTTGGCATTGGGACATACAAATGGAAAACCAGCCTAATATGGAAGAAACGGTGAGATTTTCTATAAAATTCTTACAATTTTTTCAATGGATATCTACTTTTTACCCGACTGCGCCAGAAGGAGGGTCATGTTTTTCGAGAGTATGTATGTATGTATAATTGTTTGGCACGCTCTGTGGTCTGAACGGCTCGATGGATTTTAGCTTGATAGGTGTGGTTAGATTCGTATTTACTGTGAGAGTGACACTGGGTATATCAAAAAAAAAAAAAAAAAACGTTACTTTAAAAAATTAAAAAACCCGACTGCGTAAAAAAATAAAATAAAAAGCATAGAACATAGCGACTTAACAGTCGGGACCCATTATTGGGACGATTTAAGCCGGTCTATATATGTATTATGGGTCCCGACTGTTGTTTTTGTATTTCTGTTTAAGGCTAGATCCCCACCTGACCACCAGACCGCCAGACCTGCAGTGCCTCATAGGAGTAATGCAATTGCCTCTTCATGTAAGGTTAACTTAGTTACAATTTTAATTTGGTTAATTATTGGTTTAGTGTTAAATGCACTACATAGTAGTGGTCTCAGTTTTGATTCCCAGGTTGGGCCAAGTTGTTGGAATTTTCTGTAGGTTAGATAGTTCTTCAACTCTTATTCTTACTTACAACTTATTCAATCAACATGATTATAAGTACTTATACTACATTGTAAAATCTTTTCCTTCAGAGAGAGTGATGTGTTGCTCTTATACTACATAATAATGATCTTTACATTTGTTTTGCCGCTAGTTACTTAGTAATTTGTTAATTTTTTTATGTTCGTAGCACCTCGTAGGCGTCGAAACGGTACGACGCCGTCTGATCCAGCGCTCACCACCTTCTCAAAGGCAGTCACAAATGGCGAGCTTGACTGAACGGTTAGTCGCCCTTGAAGAGAGGCGTTTGGAAAATGAGCGAATTCTTATCGACAACCAGCAGAGGATGTTAGAGATTTTTAAGGAGATAAGTGAGGCATGGTCAAGGCAGACCCAGGCATTGCAGGATTTGTGTGCATCCATGAGACGAGGGAGTTAAATAATATAAAAGTACTTATCTGTTTTTTTTTATTATTTTGTTCATGTTGTGTTGTGGTGTGTTTGTTTTGTGTTTTTTTTTATGGTATATAAAAAGAAGACATATTATTAGTAGGTGTTATCTATTTCATTAGTCATGCCCCATTCTGTATCTACATATGTTTTCGACATCTAAAACGAAAAGAAAGCATATTTGGAAACTTAAATATGACGTGCTCGCCATAATTTGATTAACTTAGTTGCCCACTGACTAAGTCATCATGTGTTGGGCCTGGCTGTGTCAGGATTCCAAGTAACCTAGATTCTTCATCTAAGTCATATTGGTCCAACTTAGGTGCTGGTAGCCCCGCACGATTACACATGTTGTGTAAAACACAGCAAGCTATCACTATTTTTCCCATTGTTATGGGGTCATAGTGCAATACTCTGTGAACTAATAAGCATCTAAAGAGGCCTTTCAGTAGTCCGATAGTCCCCTCCACGCTATTCCGTGCACACGTATTGTAAATAATAACTTACCAAGGAAGTACACAATTTCACCATTATTATTTAAATTTTCCAAATGCTCATTAACTCTAGTATTTGAAAAAACAAAACTATCGTGTGTTGCACCCCCAAAAGCCACATCAACATGCAAGATATTAAAATTAGCATCATTAATCAGAAATAAGTATAATAATTATTTATAGGATTCCTAATAATTATAATTATTTTAATGAAATTCCAGTTTACCAACAATTAAAACATTCCTGGCATGATAGCCGGATAAACTTTCCTTTATGGACCGTTGATTTGGAAGTTCATATTTTTTTTGTAGATAGTACTCATAAATAGAAAGCTTTTTACAAATTTTTATGTTACAGATTGTAGCAGATATATTACATAAGCTGCAACTAGTTTTTTTTCAACAGAACAAATAACCTTGGTCACCAACATTTTGAGGTTATTTTGACAATGAGAGCTATGAATCTGAAATGCATTAGAGAGTGGATAACTTGCATCGTAGACGAGACAGTTAGGTGTTAAGCAGCTTAAAACAGTATTTACTTTGAATTAAGATGCTGTAAATGTCTAGCAATCACGTAACAACACTGGCCAATGTTGGCAATTTTGACATGCAGATTATTCACTATCTACGGCACAGATTTGGGTCATAAGACCATATTTGGAATCCTCATAAAACATACAATCCAAATATAATAATAGTTATAGGATTCATTAAAACTTTGATAAATCATCAAAATATATTTGTTATGACATTTAGTGCGATCCATTTCACGCGCTGTCAAGCCATCCGCTGCGCGCTCCATGATCGTGCAGTCACACTTAAAAATCAATAACTTTATCAAAAGTATATTAACGCAAACAATTAAGTCATGTGTGTGTATGGGATACGGCAACGTATTAATTATGATGTATCAACTTAAATTTAGAATTAGTAAATATATGTAATTCATTTTCCATATTAACATTTAAAGTAAAACGAATTGTCAATTCGATGATTCTGGAATTTACGATCGGAATCGAGAGTGTGGATCCCTCCGTAGCGCGCGCCTCACGCGCCGATCCATTCTCCCGGCTGTGTTGGGTTTTTTCCATTTTTAATGGCGGAGTAAAATCTTACACGCGCCATGCGTGTGCGACATTTTTCATCTTTTCCTTAAGTGTTAACGTAATTCCGCGGTGGACTGCGATCCGTAGTCGTCTTGGATGCAGCATAACTAGTTCCGCTACTTCAATTAACGTAATGCTTTAAGTCATGGGAACGCGATAGCCTAGCGCGTGGCGTCATTCAGTGGCGTCGTTTCTGCTGAGATCCCATAACCGGCTAAAGGATGCCGTGAGGACTTAGGAGTCGTAATATCTTCGCTCGGCTCAGCGCATCAGCACGCCAACGTCATTGGGACGTGCCACGTCCGTAGGGCTCCGCGTCAGCGTGAGTGTCTGCCACCTTTCCTGTGTGGTAGATGACCCCAAGGACTACACCTCTGCTCTGCTCTTCGTGCCTGCCTCCACGTGCCCCGGCGCGAGACCCTGACGGTCGCCGTTGAACGGAGCACCGGCGAACGTTTTGGGTTCACCGGTCCCGTGGGGGACCGCTATCGCCTCTGCGACAATGTCGTAGGGAGTGCGTCCATGGTACCATGCGTGAGTCAATTTCTTTTACATAATCTGGCCAGAGAAAGTTAGAGTCAGTGCGCGTTTAATCTCAGAGGCCCGCTGCCCTGTTCTCATTTCGGACTACTTAACTTCAATGTGTAAACTGCCCCGTGCAACCTTCCATGTAATGTTTTGGATATTATACCATTGTTATCGTTCTAGTTGATCTTCCTAGTTTTATTTCGAATAAACTTCCCATAGTTTTCCAAAGCAAGAGGTCCTTGAACCAATAGAGTCAACCTCGATTGTAGTGTATCACATCATTTAGAGTAGACGTGTGCTAAACAAATAAAAAATTTAATAAATGTACATCAACGCATTCTCAGTCCTAATGAAGTGTAATACAATATCTTTCACATAATCAACTGTGAGTGAGTTACATCAATATTCCACTAAGTGTTGGACCCTGCTCAGAAGCAACGACGCGGCGCTGCTCTCCTCACCCCCTCGGATAAAAGAGACGGGCTCATCATTTTTTGTATTCTTCACACCTCGCACTGCGTGTACGATTCAAGTGAGTAACCACTGAACACAGATATACAATGAGCCTACACGCTCACCAACTGGAAGTGGCATCGACACAAAACTCGGAGGTTCACAACCAAACCTGTCTGAAATTCACACAGAATCTTCACCACGTATTACTCTTCGCAATAAACGAAAGCAAACTGATGATAACGACTTAATAAGAACCGAGTTATCAGAATTGCGAAAGCAAATGTC
Source organism: Eugnorisma glareosa (assembly GCA_947578425.1). Taxonomy (NCBI): domain Eukaryota; kingdom Metazoa; phylum Arthropoda; class Insecta; order Lepidoptera; family Noctuidae; genus Eugnorisma; species Eugnorisma glareosa. The sequence goes on along the minus strand of OX387967.1, from coordinate 7,607,919 downwards.
TGAAATGTTGTCAGTTTTAACAGGTTCCAAAAATGATCAAGCGCAAAACATTAATAAGCTTTGTCAAGACGTTACTGCAATAAAGGATGAGGTCGGGAACATTAGTAGTACCATTGAAAACATAATTACAGAAAATGCGAACCTGAAAAGCAAACTTACAAACCTGACAACTGTTACTGAAAACACAGGAAAAAAAGTTATGCTCTTAGAAGCAGACATCAAGAACCTCAAAAACATGTCAGCACTACCTCATGTTCAGATGCCTGCAACCTACGAAGAAATTGTAAGCGAAATCCAAGAACGAAAGATACGAGCCAAAAATATTGTAGTTGCCGGTATTCCTGAACCTAAAAACAAGTCAGCAAAAGAACGACAAGAATACGATAAAGCAGAAATCTTGAAATTAACAAATCTTGTATACGATGACTGTCCTGAACCTGAGAAAATTATGCGTCTCGGGAAATATAAAGCTGAATTTACCCGAACAATTAAAGTGTGTTTTTCATCTGAGGAAATAGCGAAGGCTATATTGCGGAACAGAAACAAGCTGGGTGTCGAGAAGATAAAACTCTATTCCGACCAAACACCAAACCAACAAAAATACATACAGACTTTAAAAGAAGAGCTTCAAAAACGCACTGCAAACGGAGAAGTTAATCTCAGCATAAAGTATATTAAAGGAATACCAAAAATTATCTCAGCCGCTGAACACCCGCTTACACCAGTACCAACAACTTCAAAAAACTAGCTCCTTCCCCAGCAAAAATAATATACCAAGTTACAAACAATTACAACGACATAGTCTCATCAAAAAAATCCCTGAAATGCTTTTATGCCAATGCTTGCAGCATTGTCAAACCTGGCAAATTTGATGAGCTCAAATGTATTATCGCTTCACTCCAAGCAACCACACACATTATAGTACTTTCGGAGACGTGGATTAGAAGTGAAGATGAGGCAAAGGGACTTCAAATTCCATGCTACACGCACTATTACAACTTTCGACAAAATAAAAGAGGAGGCGGTGTCTCAATATTCGTCCACAACAACCTGAAGCACAATCTAATAGAAGAGCATTGTATAGATGATACACATTACCTCTAGATTTACGTGAAAAAGTTCTCTTTGAGCATTGGTGCCATATATAAACCAGACAAGACTAATGTGAACAACTTCCTCGAGATATATTTACAACAATTACAAACGAAAAAGAGAGCAATAGTATTTGGTGATTATAACTTAGACTTACTAAACACGGATCGAGCAACTCGTAATTACAGGAACACACTTAAAGAAAGTAACTTCAAAATTTTAAATAAAATTGATCGAAAATATTGTACCCGTGAAACAGCTTCAACTAAAACCATACTAGATCATGTATCCTCTAACCTGCAAGAAAATCACTTTCACATCGTCATGATTGAATCTGCAATGTCCGACCATAAGCAAATATTCTTAGAGATCGAACAATATCAACCTCCCCCTCTCATAAAGACGGAATACACTGCTTTGGATTACCCAAAACTTTACAAATGTTTTGAAGATCTTATTAAGACTACCGAAAACGATAAAGAACCCATTTACGAGAGATTGGCCGACAAACTACAGTCTGCTCTATTGAAGAGCAAAATAACTAAAATGAAAGTTTTGAATCCACCACGTCAGGATTGGATAAAAAAGGACATAATACAAGACATTAACAATAGAAACGAATTATGGCATAAATATAAGTCAAACCCATCAGACCCGAAACTAAAAAAATTGAATATGAGAAATCGAAAGCTGCAGTTACCCATAACATACAAAATACTAAAAACGGATATTACTACAAATGTTTTAAGAACAATATGACCAAACCTCGAAAAATGTGGAAACTAATAAATGACCTATCAAAAAACAAAATAAGAGAAAGGACTGGACCGGAGAAACTTGAAACTGATGTTGGTACTATTACAGATCAAACTGAAATATGCGAATGCTTTAATTCTTACTTTTCAACCGTGGGGTCATCTCTAGCAAATATAATCGCTGACAGTATGAATAGAGACCAAGTTCAAAAAAAAACTAGAAACTAGTGACTCAACGGAACTCAACTACATAATACCAGCAAGCATCGATGAAGTACTCAAAATAATTGACAACTTAGATCCAAATACTAGTTCTGGCATCGATGGCATAAGTACGAAATTTTTAATATGTATAAGAAAAATAATAGCTGAAAAGCTAACTGAATGTATCAATTTTTGTTTCGAAAAAGGAACTTTTCCCGATTGTTTAAAGATTGCTAAAGTAATCCCTATTTATAAATCTGGAAGTAAGTCCGACCCCTGTAACTACCGTCCAATATCAGTCTTGCCAGTGATTTCAAAAAATTTTGAGAAAATTCTATATAACCGTTTGGAAACCTTCCTTATATCAAAAAACTTAAAATTCTATTCAACTACAAATTTAGAACGCCAACTAAAAAAATATATCAGGACACAAAAATAATGAACATCTTCCAAACTTATAAATACTACACGTGTATACTTATACGAAAAATACTACAAAAAGATATTCACACAACACTAAATTTCACTAAAAAAACAACACAAAATTACCTTACGTAATCCTAGCTACTTAGTGACGCGACCACCGAGAACAGTTAATTTCGGTAAAAGAAATATTGAATATGAAGGCGTCAACATGTATAATAAAATTCCGATGGAAATAAGAGAAGCGAAAAGTATGTTTAATTTTAAAAAAACTATTAAAACAACACGCCACCACATAATTAATAAAACAAAAATAAAAACAAAAACAAGTACATTGCCATACATGCCATATCTAGTAATGTCGCTTTTTGTATCTATACTAATATTATAAAGCTGAAGAGTTTGTTTGTTTGTTTGTTTGTTTGAACGCGGTAATCTCAGGAACTACTGGTTCGAATTGAAAAATTCTTTGTGTTGGTTAGCCTATTTATCGAGAAAGGCTATAGGCTATATATCATCACGCTACAACTAATAGGAGCGGAGCATCAATGACAAATGTTGCGAAAACGGGGAAAAATTATTCTCTTTGATAGCTTCCGTTGCGTGCGCTGCGTGAACGGTTAAAGTTGCACAAATATAATGTAGTAGGGAATTATTCCTCTTAAAAAGGTCTCAAAAAAAGTCCGCGACGGCACATGCCTATCTTTTAAGGTTGACTCACAATAACCATTTTTATGATTTTAAAATTTGGTCAAAATTAATGTTTTATTTGCGAAGGTGTTTTTACCGACATAGTATTAATCCTTATCAAAATAAATATGTTAGTCATCTTTAGCATTCAATTGTGACCAAAATTGCCCTTTACACTATTCAATTTAGATGAATATCTTAGGAGATATCACAGTTTTAAAATAACTCCGCATCAAAATAATGACCCGCGCGCGCTGCGAGGCGGGTGTTCATGTTGTTGGGAAAACCAATGTGATTAGATTCAATGCACAAATATTGTGGGGAACTTAGAGAAGGTTTTAGTTTTTGTTTCATGCTGTAATCAGTGCTCTCTATCAAAAGATTTATAAAGGAGGTGTTTTTTTTTCGGCCCAAACATGTACCGAGGTACAAATTACTATTTAAATTCTTTCCAATACATAGTGTTATTAGCAGTATTTTAAATCCTTCAATATTCGATAGATTAAGAAATAAAAGAATATGAAAAAACACTACCTCGAATTGTAGCTGCGTTTAAAGAAACGTTCATAACAGCGCTGGCGGCTGTCAAACTATTCCATCTGTCAAAATATTAAACTCTTTCGAGATCGGTCGTCTGACAAGGGCTAGAATAATCGGAATGACAATATTGTCACCAACAACAACAAAAAGAATAAAATAGTAAATTAACGGCCCTTGAGCACTGTCTTTTGGCCAGTAGCTAACCAAACGCAAGAAATAATCTGAAATGTGAAATAAATGTATATTTTAAATTCTTGATCCCATAATGTTTCACGAAAAAAGTGTGCCGGGAAAAATAATCTATCTTTAATACAAAACTAAATTCTAAATAGTATATTTTTAGGTTTTATACGTGTATAAAATGAAGTAACGAAACGCATCATCGGAGAAATTAATCACGAGATTGTCAGATGAAAATTCTTGGGTTGCAAGTTTTAGCATCTTTGATCGACAATTTCAGGTGGTACAAATGCATTAATAAATCCAATATTTATTTTTTCAGAATCTGCGATTTTTTTCCTATAACTTCATACCTCTATAGTTAAGGTACATTGTTTGGCCACAATTGTATGGGGAAAAAAACACCTCCTTTAAAGTGTTCAAGAAGAACTTACCATCATTGTGTAAGATACATGCAACGACATCTATTGCACCAAAATGGTGCAATAGAGGTACTAATTAATAAAAATGTGCTCACAAGATAACTTTTAAATCGGGTCTGAGAGCAAAAAGTACTCTAAATTAGTCTACATGACGCTATAACCCTGTAGAGTGTGTGTTCGATCGCTTTACATGCATTATATTTTAACGGTTAAATTTCGTGCTCGATAGATGGCGCTATTAATTTCACTCCATTTTCTGAGTCGCGGTGTTAAGTTTTCCGTGAAAGAATGACCCTCGCCCGTGTCAAATGTCTGAAGCTTGGTTTATTAACCAACGAAACAAAAAGAGGAGGTTCTCAATTCGACGCGTCTATATTTTTTTTATTTTATGTATGACCTGACCACGCATAACTTTTTACAGAGAAGTCCGATATACATGATCTTTTGTTTTTTAAATTGAGAAATCATGTTTGGGCTCATTTCCTGCACCTTGATGAGAGCTTTAGATCTAGCTGGAGTATGACGTCATCGAAGGTCTGACGATGGAGACGGAAGGCATTTGCAAGAGGTCCTCAAGAGTTTGCAGCAACAATAACGTGTTTGGGCTCAATTCATGCACCTTGATGACAACTTTAGGCCGTGCTGAAGTATGACTGTCATCGACGGTCAAACGATAGAGACAAATGGCAGTTGCAAGCGGTCCTAAACAGTTTGCAGCAGGTATAATGTTATTGGGCTCATTTCATTCACTTTGATGAAAACTTTAAACCATACTGAGTTGTCAGTATGACTTTCATCGAATGTCTGACGATGGAGAAGGAAAGCAGTTGCAAGTGGTCCTCAAGAGTTTACAGCATCTGTATCGTGTCTGGGCTCATTTCATGCACCTTGATGAGAACTTTAGACCTAGCTGGAGTATGACTGTCATCGAAGGTCTGACGATGGAGACGGCAGGTAATTGCAAGAGGTCCGCAACAGTTTACAGCAGTTTTATCGTGTCTCGGCCCATTTCAAGAACTTTGATGAGAACCTTCGTTCTAGCTGGTGTATGATTGTCATCGAGTGTCTAAAGATGAAGACGTAAGGCTGTCGAGGGTCGCGGGCCTGTGGACAGTGAGTAATGGGCTAGCTCGCCATCCGTCCGTCTTATGACGACAGGCCGTGGTGACGGCGTGTTCGTGTTCCACACGCGCCTCAAAGAGATGTCAGCAAACGGGAAGGGATCCGAGAGGAGCGAGGCCTGCCAGGGTTGCGGGACTGTTCGAAAGAGATACAGCGGCCCTGGAACGCAAAGGGCAACAGAAGAAACGTGGGTGGATTTTAGTCAGTACAAATCTGACAATCCCTTCCGCTCCGTCCAGAGTGGGAGGGGTCATTTGATGATTATCCATCGGTAATAGTATATAATAGGGATTTACTCCTTTTGAGAGCTTCCGTTGTGCGTGAACGGTTAAAGTTACGCAATTATCATGTATATCGGAATTGTCCCTCTTAAAAAGCTCTAAAAAAATATCCACAATGGCCATATGTCTAACTTTTAAGGTTGACGCACACTCTCTCTAACCTCTCTTTCTTTTATGTACGCACGCACGCAGACGAAGTTGCGCGGGTCAGCTAGTCTTTGTATAATTCACATAGTTTCGCAAACTTAATTATTATTGTACCCGCTTATTTTTTCGTTTTTTGGATTGTGTGTCGTATGATTTTTGTACCTAATTAGTTTGAACCGTTTATTTCTGTGCGCTTACCTACACTTAATTTTATTAATTTTATACTTAAACATGTTTTCTCAGTAAGTGAATAATGTATATTCTTTATGAGAAAAAATAAAGTTCTTAAACCATAATAGTTCAATGCATAATCCGTGAGCTTGGAGACCCTTTTTTTCCTAGTACAAACTCATCGTGTGTTTCACTTTCAACTTAGCTTACTTACAACTTTTCCATACGAATCATTTTCAACCTCCAAACAAATGACAACTTTATATTATTTTATTATTATTTTTTTTCTCACACGACATTAAGTTTCCATACAAATTGGAAAATAGCACGCCATTTGTAAATTTTTAGGTTGGATTATTTGTCATTTTAGACGTCAAAGTTGACATTTCACGTTCCGTTGACGGTAGAGGTGTATTTTATTCAATTTTATGTCACGTTTTACTTAAATATAATTTTATATTTACATATTAAATTTGGTGTGTAATATAAGTGCACAATAATTGTTGTATTATGCAATTACATCAACTTTTTTACACACAAATTACGAATTTTTGTTTACACTATGTGGAACGAAACGTGAAGCGACGTCATTTTGTTTTAGAGCGTCTTTTTATCTGTCAGCCGTCAGCATCAGTCATCGTTTGTTGCCCTTGCAGTTGAGATCGTTTTACGTACTCCTGTAAGCCTTACAACGTTTGACTACCATGGCGTCTCCGAAGCCCTATGCTTCTGTGTCTGAAGAGTCGAGTGATGTGCAAGTGTTGGACTCAAGTGAGCCGCTTGTCACGGTCTTCTTCTGTGCCTTCTTCAAGTAGTGCGCGAGTGATGTACTTAATAGAGCCTCTTGTGCCTACTGCGCGAGTGCAAGTGTTGGACTCAAATGAGCCACTTGTGCTCCCGTGTGTATCGTCGGTTCTCGACGAACCGGTTGCTGGTCCCAGAGGAATGGCTGGTCCCAGTGGAGTAGCAGCTGGCTTTAGTTTACCAGCTATCGCTAGTTCGGAGGACGAGGATGGGGACATTGCTCCTGTGATGCCCAGGCTTACTGGATCATCTGGCAGAAGAATTAATCCTTACTCGGATGAGTTACGGTAAGTTTTGATTTATTGTATAAAAATAATGACATATTTTTTTGAAAGGTTGAAAAACGGGTAGGTTAAATTAGGTTTGGTTAGGATTATCAGGTTAAAAAAATCTTATTTTGTGCAGCAATCACTAATTTTAATCACTTTTTTATTTGTTTCAGATCTATGTGGAATTGGAGAAAGATCTTCGGCAAATTGGGAACACATGACCAATGCATTCAGTTTGCGGAGGAGAGAGGACTCATTCCGACGCAAAAAGTGTGTTCGTATCACCGATCGCTTATGACGTTGACCAAACAATCTGGGCAAGTTGGCAAGTTTAGATGCCGAAAAAGCAACTGCCGGGGGAAGCAAGTCTCCCTTGTTATTGTCCCTTACGTTAATATTTCAAATTATGTATGCCTTTAGTGAGGGACTGACTTATAACCAAACGAGGAAGGAAGTAGCATGTGAAGATGGTACGGTAGTTTCTATGAGAACAGTAGCAGATTGGTATAATTATTGCCGGGAGACAATCGCCACATATGAGTTGGAAAATCAAAGGGCCCAAGGGAAGATAGGGGGCCCTAATAAGGTGGTGCAAATTGATGAATCAAAGTTTGGAAAAAGAAAATATAATCGTGGTAGACACATTGAGGAACATTGGGTGATCGGCATGATTGAAGACGGCAACGACGATCTGCGGCTGGAGGTGTGTCCTGATAATGAAAGGTCTGCGGACATATTGGTGCCATTAATTAAAAAAAACATGTTGAGGAAGGCTCCATCTTTCTCACAGATTATTGGAGAGCGCATCTGAGCCTTCCTCAGCACGGTTATATACATAGGAAAGTAAATCACAGTGACCCAACAAATCAATTCGTGGCACCAGACGGGACACACACCCAGCGTATCGAGAGCCAGTGGAGAGGTCTAAATACACAATTTAGACAGCAGCAAAATAAACATGATTTTACAGACTGGTTGTGTGAATACTCATGGAGGCGTAGAATACTGGTAAACCATCTGGATCCGTATGAAGAATTAATAAAAGCAATCAAATATGTATATAAATTCGATTGAATGTAAAAATTATAAAATTACTCGTGTTTTATTCTCACTATATGAAAATCCGAAAATACCCAAAACCGAATAGGAGCACCCCACTTTCCAGAGAGCAGCCCTCGCTCGCTTTTTAGAAATGGTGGAAGCCATAAATTAAAGTAATTATAAAAGTTAATACTTTAGAGTTTTACTGAGTACAAGAGCGAGCGAAGTGAGCTCCGGACTTGGGGCACCCCGACACGGACAGGTTAGGACAGGTTAGAAGGGGATTGCATGACTGCATTTCTGGCAGAGGGGTGAAGTGGGGGGCAAATCTACAACTTTCACCACCTCCCCCCCCTTCCACCCACCAACCCCCATTCAGACGACTCGATTCTAAACCTTACCCGCGCCATTCTAACCTAAAAACTTCAACCATGGATATCTCCATAACCATGGGGCTCCGAGATGTGGGAATGGTACAGGGGGTAGCCTACTCCCCCCCCCCTCCCCCTCCCTGCCTCGCCAACCAATAAATCAACGGCCCATAATGGAAAGTTTTACCTGATAGCCTCTTCGGCAATAATATCTCTCCTCATGTTCCTTAGGACGTACCATTGAAATCAGGGACCCTGATTTCAATGATCACCGTAACCTAGCACCCCAAGAATTTTGAATTTCTCATAAAACCTGTAAATCAGCATTCAAATTTCAAACAATGGCTCTTGTTTTAACAATACTCTAGAAACCAATAAAAAAATGATGGTACTTTTAATACTTACCTTGACTTGAGCACTTGTCGTTCATTCTGGGTTTGCGGAAATCTAATATATTTACTTATGATGCTTTTGTTATTCAGAGCATTTACAACTTCGTGGATTGCCCTAGAGGCAGAAGACTGTGATATATATGTGTCCACATTCTTGCCGATGATTTTCTGGTAACTTCCATTTGCTAAAAATGATAGAGTGAAACATATCTGAAAAATCAAGAAATCAATTGTTTTGTTGGTGTGTGGTCCCATCATAACTTAAAAAACAAACTGTAAACAAACTTTTAGCCTCTTCGTTATGTGACGTTGTATCGTTATTTTTGTTTACGTATCTTATTTCAACATCAAAATGTCAAAACAAACCACAGACGTTTAAAATATTAGGGCCGTCCTAAGTTACTAAACGACATAAATTAGCTGATTTACCAGTGTTGTGCGCGCGTTTCGTGTATCCGAACGAATGAGTGAGGACTCGCGCGCGCCGCGCCGTACGTAAGCCATTCATTCTTTATCAATGACTGGCACATTTGAATCGCTGCTCCCAACGAAGAAACACGCTCACTTGTTTTTAAGTACCTGTGACCTTATACGTGGTTTCCAACATTGTTCGGGCCTAAAGCAGGCAGATATTTATTGCTCGTAATTAGCAGTAAACCGCATTAAATTCTGTGTCTTCGTAACCCCCATACTGCGTAAGTGTTGAACAGCCTAATCACGTTTATAATGTAGGTACCTAACCATCTAGGTCAGCTCATGTGTGCCTATTCTCCTTCACCTTTTGCTATAGTTAATATAAAATCTAGTTGCTTAGTACATTTTGATAATCCGTGTTTTTCCACGACAACACAAAATGTGCAAATCATGCCGTGCTTCTCACTGCCATATTGTAAACTGCGTACTGATTGTGACTACCATAAATCACCTTCATTGGCGCACGGGTATTTCTCGCTTTACTTATGCCTCGGTGTCACAATCAGCGGAGATGACTTTTGGCCATCTGTGACATGCTGGACGTTATTTTCCAGGGTCAAAAGTTCCGGCTGACAAGTACAAAGTTCCGGCAATGTCGTACATATTTCCGACTGACGTTTCCGGCTTAAGTACGGGCTGAAATACCCGCTCAAGTCATTCCATTCATTCCGGGTTCCTGAGCGCTCCGCGTCGGTTCTTATTTGCCTGCGTGGTCGCGCCGTGAATCTGCGGGTCGGCGCGAACACCTGCCGACCGTCACCCTTCCTGGCGTCTACAGCGTGACACACCGCTACGGTCTTCGTCACCCGGGCTGAGCATGGAGAGTACCGTGCGACTCGCGAGTGAACTTGGGGAAGGGAATTTTGTGGCCATAGACTTACCTGCGCCCTTTATTTAATAATATATTTTTATGTTGACGAGGTTCGTGGTCTTTTAATTCTTTTACTTCCACCACGATAACCCTTTCCGTCACAGTTAAACCTCTGGAACGAACTCGTAGACGCATATACGGAGTAAAATCATTTTCTAATATATTAATGAAATCTTCACTGTAAATATGGATAAAATCTGTATCACGGGTTTTAAACTTTCTTATTTGTTTCGCCTGTCGAGCTTTCTTCGAATCATCATTTTTCTTAGCTTGTTCTAATAAATGTAGCTTTATAAGTAATCGAGTTGCCATTTTTTTTAATATGGAAATAAAAGAATCGAAATATAAATTTTATTTTAAGTACAATTTATTATTTTTGTCAAGAGTACGCGCGATTAATGCAGCTTTTGGATTTGACAGTTGTAAGCGAGGCTGCGGGCGAGGTCGTAAGCGTATTCGTCACTGGTTTTTCTTAGTGAATACCAAATTATACGAAGAACTGTCAATTTGCCCTCCGTACTACTCCGTAGGTTAGTTTTAACTCACGGCCGTCACAGCCTTGAGCGCTAGTGTAGCTTTACTCAGCTTAGTGAATACCAAACTAAGTTTCACCGCTGTGGCAGCGCTGCACAACAAGGCTGTATCCTTAGAGAACAGCATAGCAGGAATCGGGACTATGACCATATAATACGTAAACTGAAAAAACTATCGAAATAACAAAAGCGACGGCGCTCCTTGTCGTCATCGGAAAGTTCTTTGTCCCTCAAGAGGAATAGTCGTAACATGGCCGGTTTTGGAGACAAACGTGGCCACCATTTTTTTTGCAACACTCCGTGAACGAACAATTTTTGTTGGCTTTAACTCATTTTCGAACACCCAAACTCGTGACTGGTTTTTTGTTTCGGGTTCGTACGCGTATATCCTGATTCGTCACCTGATACGATGTTGTATACAGCATTTGAGGATCCTGCGTGGAATCTTTCGAGAGTTCGGACGCACTAAGTAACGCGAGCCGCTTTTTGCTCTTCACAGAGCGAATGCGGTATCCATCGGGAAAACCACTTTTTTACACCTAATTTTTCATGCAAGATTATTTGTATTTGACTCATGCCAATGTCTAAAGTTGCCTGAATTTCGCGGTATGTCACATGTCGATCTTCCTCAATCAGCTTACGCACAGCATCAACGTTTTCTTGGGTGACTGCAGTTTTTGGACGACCTTGACGGGGATCATCACTGAGCTTGACACGTCCACGTTGAAATTCAGCAAACCAGCGATAAATTGTGGTTTTGGATGGGGCTTTAACACCAAATGCAGAAATCATCCGGTCAACACACTGTTTTTGTGTTAAACCACTTCGAAAGTCATAATAAATCATCGCTCTTGAATTTTCTCGAGTCAATTCCATTTTCTCAACGACTAAACAAGTTTGACAAAACCTTGTGACAAGACCGAGAATCTTTTTTTAAATAAATAAATGGTATTCGATTTTTAAAACCAAGGAGTTTTCAATTAAAAAGATTTTAATATGACTGGAACAGTGGAAATATTCAGCATACTGGTGACCCCGAGTCGAAGTCTATTTAATAACGATGAGTGATAGTGAGTCCGAGCACACCGCGTCGTCACAGCCAGCGGAAAACGTCACCCGGCGACCGCGCAAGGCGAAGCGCGTTTCCATTATGGCATCGCACGAGATTTGCCGTGCGCCATTGAAGTTGCCACCGTTTTGGCCAGAAGAGCCCGAATTATGGTTTGCTCAAATAGAGGCACAATTTGAGAACGCTGGGGTGACGGATGATGTAACTAAATTTAATTTTGTGGTCGGTCAGCTGGACCCCCAATTTTCTAAGGAGGCAAAGGATGTCATCATGTCCCCGCCCGCGACCAACCGGTACGAGAAGCTGAAGACCGAATTGGTAAAGCGCCTCTCAGCCTCCCAGGACAAGAAGGTGAAGAAGCTGCTGATGCATGAGGATCTGGGAGACCGGAAGCCGTCGCAGTTCCTTCGCCACCTGCAAGGTCTAGCCAGACCAAACTTGCCAGAGGACTTCGTGCGCACCATCTGGAGCAGCCGACTCCCCAGCAGCATCCAGCCCTTGCTGGCATCCCAAACGCACAGCACCCTGGAAGCGCTGGCTGAGCTGGCAGACCGCGTCCAAGACATCGTAGCACCGAGTCACGTCGCATCAACTTCAGCAGCCGGCCCCAACGTGAGTGAGATGGCTGCCGAAATCGCAGAACTGAAGACTGCGATGAAGGACCTCACGATGCAGCTGCGTGACAGTCGGTCGCGTAATCGCTCCCACAGCCGTGGTCGAGACACGCGACGCCACTCACGCCAACGTTCCTCAACCCGCTCAGACTCCAGCTACCGGAAACATCCACAGTGCTGGTACCACTCGATGCATGGTGAGAAGGCCAAGCGTTGCGTCAAGCCCTGCGACTACAGGAAGGGAAACGCCGCGGGCAGTCGGTGATGGCGACAGACGATTGCCCCGCCTCTACTGGTCGCCTATTCGTCGCAGACGGAAGAACCAACACGCAGTTCCTGGTCGATACAGGAAGCGACCTCTGCGTGTACCCTCGTCGTCTGCTCAGCGATCGTCGTACGCCCACCAACTACCAACTTGTGGCCGCGAATGGGACGCCCATTCCAACATATGGTTTTCTCGAACTCAACTTAAATTTAGGACTTCGTAGAGACTTTAAGTGGCGTTTTGTGGTAGCTGAGGTTACAAAACCTATAATAGGAGTGGACTTTTTATGTTTTTACTCGTTAACCGTTGACTGTAGAAACCAACGGTTAATCGATAGTATCACCAATGTTTCTTGTATAGCCTCGAATCCATCAGATTCGTCTTTATTTTCTGTAAAGGTGTCTTCTGACGACTCGAGGTACCACAGAATTCTCGACAGCTTTCTCGACAGCATCAAACTTTATGGGGTCAATTTCATAGCCAGAAACTATGGCTGTAAGAACTGTACGGAGGCGGTAGAGCAGATTTTCGTCGAGGCCGGTGATACGAGCAGTTTCTTTATATTTGTGGAAAAACGTTCTTGCTGTTTTTCCATCATTGCTCGTTCCAAAACCCGGCTTAACTTTGTCTATAATGAGACCGATTTCTTTAAATTTTCCCTTGATTTCTTCTTTCTGCTTTTTAAAGATTTCTTTGTTTTTATCTCCCCTAACTTGCCACTGACCTATATTCATCGGGTATGCAATATTTAATAGGCATTCCATTGTGCGGATGTAAGCATGGAGGCTAGATATCCCAAACTGATACATATTTTAATTAGGCTCTTTTGCACTTACAGTTGAATTCATCTCTTTGGAGGTAGCTTTGCAGATGAAACATGTTTGAGTAGATTTATTTTCGGAGAGCACGTTACATACTTTACCGTCTATCATCGACAATATCATCTCATGTTTTACAGAAATAGCAACTCCATCTATTTGTGCACAAGTAGGCATCAAATCCTGAATTTGTTTCTTGACTGCTTCACATTCTTGTTTTATTAATGACTCTGTTTCTTTCTTAAATATAAACTTTATAATTCTGCAGAATCTTGGAGAAGATGGGCGTGGATTTTCCCATATGATTGAGTTATTGGCATCATCATTATCTCTCACAAGTCTTAGCGGCACCAATGATACTAAAAACATATATTCATCTGTATTGTTGGAATTTTCAAATGGCTGTTTGTATAAGCTGTGGCCTGAGGAGCCGTCACATCCCCACTTATGGATCATTTTGTAGTTCGAGCCATTTACATCAGGTCTCAATACTTCTCCAAGAATATTTTCGCATATTCTTTTTGCCGTATGATTCTAACGAGCTTGTAGCTCAACCTCAGCATATGTGTCTGTCATTCTGAATTTTTCCACAGAAGGGTAGCTCTGTTCTTTCACTTTTGCTACTTGATCATAGCATGGGTAAAGACGGAATCCTCTTTCTTGTGACTCCTGTTGTATAGTCTTATATACATTCACAGAGAAATGGTTGGATATAAACAAAGCCAATGCTTCTGCCGGGGTATACGGCCTTTGTTCTTTGTTTGCATTTATACTTCTGCGTGCTTTTTTATATCCAGTAAGGGCGCGTACACATATACGTACGTTTTTACAGGATCCTTTTTAACGGATCCGTCGCTACTGGAGATAGTATTCACACAGCATTTATAGGATCCATTTTAACAGATCCGTCGCTCCTGGAGATAGTATTCACACAGGACTGATTGCCAAGCCTCGCGCAGATCGATCCGATAAACGGATCAGTATATTGGATCGGAAATACTGTATTATGTGTAAACTGGCTCATACAACTACATACGCTATAACACATACGTTTAAACGGACCTGTAAAACGGATTGCTGCTTATTTTTTCGGATCGGTATTTTCTACTGGATCCGGAATACTGTATTATGTGTGAACTCGCTCATACAACTACGTACGCTAATAACATACACGTTTTAACGGATCTGTAAAACGGACGTTAAATGTGAACGCAGCCTAACTCGTCTCGGTGAAGCTGTAATAACTTCCTGAATTAAACTAGCCGCGTCACGTTTCCCACTGGCTCGCACACCTAATTGAGTTGCAAAAGATAATTGTTCAACGTCATATTCTTCCAACAAATGTTGAACTTTACGTTTTCTAAGCGTAATTACACCTTGACTCAACTTGACTACCTACTTTAAGATTGGGTAAACTTAGATCATATCTAATTTTTGTTGTTTTATAATCGATCTATTTAGATACATTATATTGCCTTTAAAAACAATTTGATGGATAAAAATCAATTTGTATACAGATAATTACCTCGAGTTACAGAATCCATGACTAGAAAATACTTTAAAATCACACAAAACCTCGAAACACATGCAAAAACGGAACCGTTCACAAATGCACTGACCGTGCGGGCGGCTACCTGAGTTCGACGCGGTAACTTCGCGCATTGTTATTGAAGGGATCTCTACACAATAGCATATCCTGACGTCATTATCGGCTGTAGGGTTCGTCTAAATGGGTAATAATAGTAAAAAAACGGTTTGTTTTAACATTGTGAGTTTTGACTTTTGTCCCTCTAGTTTGGTCAAATCGTATACTGTGCGGCCGATCGAAAAATGAAGAGCCGGAGTGACGCCAGTGAATGGGCAAATCTAAAACCATTTGGAGTGACGCCCTAGTTTTATTCCACAGTTTTATGTTTGAACTGATCATCAATGGCCGGCTTAAATGTAATTACGAAAACAAAATGTTTATCTATGTATTTATAGCTTCACGTAAATTGTGTTGAGGATTTAAAATATAATCATTCCATGATACAAGAAGTGTTGACATTTGTTTACTCCACGCGAGCCGTGTAGAGGATATATATAAATGCTTACCTACTCCACTTGAACAGTGTCGAGGGCCGCATATGGATCATGCAAAAACTCCACGCCAGTCGTGTTGAGAATACAAATTTTACATTCAATGTTTCTTGAAAACCTGTCATATGTTTAACATATCTGAGAGAATATAACTTTCGCGTAGGTAATCATAGCTCTGATATGTACGGGGACCTGGAGTTGGTCGAGCTAGGCAACTCAACGACTGTGCCGGTTGTGACGCCCGCGCCGAGCGCAACGCTCGCACCGAGTGCTGCGACACAGGAGGGGTTAGGGGCCTACCGATCGAAGCGCCCACGCCGCCTGCAGAGGCTGCACTGCCCACCCCCACGATAGAAACCCTGGATGACTAAAATGTGCCTTCATTGGAACCAGAAATATTATAACTTCTTGGCGAGGAACTAACCAGTAACAAAAAATACGACGAAAACCTACTGGATATTGCGACAAGATGGTCACATATGTTGACAAAGGTCGCTTGTCTTACTTTGATAACCAGTGGTGTGAACTCACTAACGATCAGATTATTTTAATCTGGGTTAAAGGGTATAAAATACCCTTTATAGATGAACCCACACAAACCATTGAACCCGAAAATAACGCAAGTAATGTTCGATCCCAAGTTGATATTATTGATTACGATAAAATTAATAGACACTGAATGGGTAATTTCTGTCCATGAATTTTCACAAATTGTTGATAAATTAGGTACACCTGAATTTGACCCTTTTGCCAGTGCTCAAAACTATAAATGCAGTAAATAAACGTCTTGGAAATGAGACCCATTTTCTGAAATAATTGATGCCTTTACTTTTAGTTGGAAAAATATTTAAGTTTTATGCCTTTCCTCCATTCAGTATAGTAAGCAAAGTATTAGAAAAAATCATTTCAGATAAAGATAGAGGTACTGGCCATCACGATCATGGTATTTCTTGTGGTCCAGTCTTGTCATCTATACATACAGCCTGACATTTTAATGGTTGTTTTCCCGCGGCAGAACAACTTGCCATAAGGAGTACTTTCGAAGCATAGAATAAAAGTAAAAAAATAAATATGTTTTTGTTTTAAAATAATTATTAAAATATTCATCAACTCGAAAACATGAGAATCAACAGTAACACTAGACGTACCTTGTAGGTACTACTCGAACCGCATGCGCCGCCCGCCGCCGAAAGGCACGATGCATAAATGTTTAAAGTAAAATAAGCTCTCGTTCGTGGTGATACGGCATAAACTAGTTTTCACGCAACAATACAAAACAGCCGCGAAGCCGACAAAGGAAAGACCGATTTATAAATGTTCAAAGCAAAATAAGCTCTCGCGTGTAGCGATACGACATAAACTAGCCTGCGCGCAACAATTACAAACGACACCGCGCGCCGGCTTCCTATTGTATTATGTAATACTTAGTTTTTCCGCGATTGTCGTACGCGCAGCACGTGTTATTTTATCGTGCAATGGATCGCCATTACAGTTATTGCAATTTGGAGAACGTCGCTATGGTACAACTGGCCCGGCGACTTTAAGCGGAGCCGCAACACTTGGAGTCGCTCCGTCTTCGTGGGGTTATGAACCCCCAAGACCCATCGGCCCGGACGATCGTAGCGGCGACACAGTGGCTACTCGATCATGGACATTTCCAGACACCAGCATTTGCACAGGGCAGAGGTCGATCGGCCATTATTTCGCCAGAGCTCGACGATGAGATCATCGAGTACTTCGAACGGGGTCGTCGACTCCTCGTAGTACGCGAAAGGCTGCGACTAGGTTTGGCGTAAGCCAATACTACGTTTTGAAACTGCTCAACTCTGAAGGACTGCATCCTTACCATTTTCGCAGAGTTCATGCTCTCTACGAAAACGACGGACCGAACAGAATTGTTTTTTGTCAGTGGTTGATGACAATCAAAATACGAACATTTTGTGGACGAATGAAGCAACTTTTACGGGAGTTGGACTCAACCAGCGTAACGAACATTTTTGGGCTTTGAATAACCTACATGTTATTCGCGAGTGTGCGCATCAAGTGCGTTTTATGTGTTAATGTGTGGGCCCGGTAATTATTGGCCACCTCATTGGGCCGCATTTCGTGACAGGACAAGTGGAACCTACCTGAAATGTTAAAAATCATTATTCCGGACTTTTTGGACTTTTATTTGTGGTCGCTGGTCGGAGCTCAAGCGCCTAGTGTATCGTGAGGAACACGAATCTCGCGACGCGTTAATAACTGCGATAGTGGACGCTTTTAATATCGTAAGAAGTGACAGAGACACCTTACTAAAATTGAAAGACAACCAATTAAAACGTGCTCGATTGTGTGTAACGCAGTGGCTTGCACTTCGAACAATTACTCCGTTACCGGGAAGTGTAAGTACCTACCTACTCGTACTTTTGTAAATAGTGAACATTTAAAAGTAGTTAAGTTAATTAAAATTATTGTAAATAAGTTGAATCAAATTTTTGAAATACGCCAAAAATACTTTTTTAGGTATCTAATTCAGAAAATTATTTTTCTTAAACGATAAACTTGTTTTTATTTAATTTCGTGTTCAGTAAATTGCAGCTAAAAACGTAGGTATTTATGACGGTCCTAAGCCCGTAAAAGTATGAAGGGAAAATTTGAATAACTTGTTGGGTAAAGCTTATTATTATCAAGAATAAGTTATCAACTTATCAGCTGATTGAAAAGCACGCGGGTCAACGGCCGCGCGGCCGGTCGGCGGCGGGGCTCAGCGGCTCAGCGCAATCAGGAGGTATAACTATTGGTTCGTGGTCGCTTTCGAGTTTTGTTTTTCACAATGGTTAATCTGCCATTTTTTGTTTCTAATATTTTAATTGTTTATTAAACTATTGTATTACCAAGGCAAAACCATTTCGCTGCGGGAAAACAACCATTAAAATGTCACGCTGTTTAATAAAATTGTAGAAAAGTGGTGTCTGTACAATCGAAATATATAAAAAAAAGTAGCAGGGGTTGTTATTATATCGATGCCGAACCCGAAATTTTAATTATTATTTTTTTGTCTGTTTGTCTGTGTGTTTGTGCACGCTAATATCAGAAACGGCTTATTCGATTTAGATGCGGTTTTCACTAATATATTGTAGTAAGCTTCACTTAACATTTAGTGTTTATTTCATGTCAAAAGTTATGTCAATTTAAAGAATCACGGCGAACATTTGTTAAGGTATTCTATCAGAGTACGTACACGCCTCGCGCCTGCGCGTCCGTGGCTATATAAAGCGCGCTGAGAGCCGCGCCGCTGCCCTCGAGAACAGATCTTCATAGTGCGCCAAATCATTGAGAAAGCCCGTGAGTTCAACAAGCCAACGTATATTTGCTTCGTTGACTTCTCTAAGGCGTTTGATTCCGTGAAATGGCCAGTGCTGTGGGGATCCCTCCTTGCTATGGGCACCCCCAAACACCTTGTGCACCTTTTGAGGCGTCTTTATGAGGATGGAACCGCGTCAGTGAGGACGGATGGCGTATTATCGAGTGACTTTCATCCCAGTGCGGGCGTTCGTCAGGGTTGTATAATCTCGCCGCTCCTATTCAACATCTACACCGAACTGATAATGAGGATTACCCTTGAAGATTGGACAGACGGTGTATCAATAGGAGGTGTGAGGGTGTCAAACTTGCGCTATGCGGATGATACTACGCTGTTCGCAACTTCTGCTCACCATATGGAGGATTTGTTGTCCAAGATGGAACATACCAGCTCAATTTTCGGTTTGAGGATCAACAGAAGCAAGACGAAAATTATGATTGTCGACCGCATCAACGAAAACTCGCCCGTAGCCACTCAAATCGCGAATTGCGACGTTGTGCAATCATATGTCTACCTAGGCGCCCTAATATCGAACCGCGGTGGTTGCGTGGACGAGATCAAGCGACGCATGGCTATCACCAGGTCTGCCATGGATAGACTGAAGAAAGTATGGAGGAACCGCAACGTCACCAAAGCCACGAAAACCCGGCTCGTACGGGCACTGGTGTTCCCCATATTTCTATACGCAGCCGAGACCTGGACGCTGAGAGAAGCTGAAAAAAGAAAATGCTTGGAGTATCTTGGACTGAATTTCGCACCAACATATCCATTCTCCAAGAACTCTGCATCAAGCAGCGTCTGTCAGCTATAGTCCAGGCTCGAATTCTTCAGTACTTTGGTCACGTGTCCCGGAGAGGCAATGACTCTATTGAGCGGCTTGTTGTCCAGGGGAAAGTGGAAGGCACGAGAGCGCGTGGCAGGTCACCCATGCGATGGACTGACCAGATCAAGTCTGCAGTGGGTGGTCCGCTGCATGAGTGCACACGTATTACAGCCGACAGGGAGGGATGGCGTCGCATCGTAAGGCGAATCATGGCAGCACGGTGTCTTGCTGCGACATGCTGACCACGACCACTCTGTCAAGAGTGAAACGACAAAAAAAGAAGAAGTTAGGAGGTTCCTCTCTCTAGAGCCCTGACTGCCAGTAGCTTGGACCCTGTTCCCGATACCGGTGGGCTACTATTTTTTATATTTTTAAATGTTTTTTTTTTTTTATGAATAAAGGAAATAATAATATATCGACTCATCCGTAGAATAAAGTCTGATCTGTAGGGTTGATAGTTTTCAGTAGAGATTAGAGAAGTTGTTGACTTGCGTAACTCATAAACGGTGAGACTTAACATTTAGATTTTTTGGTATGTTGTAACAACGCCCCAGCCTAGATAAATGCTATCAAGTGTTTATTTCTTCTCCTTTTATTTCACGAGATATTGAGTTCCATATCAACATAGAACATTTTATGGCGTAAGAGCGGGGGTCCGTAGTGAACATTGTACATTGTTTTAGGGAGACGTCTGAATTAAGTGACGTTCTACATTAACATGGGTCATTTTTTGTTGGAAATACCTATCTCTTAAAAGTCCTTTGTGAATAACCACCTTAAAATATTTCAACATAATGTTAGCCAAATTATGACAACCCTGGAATATACTAAATAAAAAACTAAATTATTATTTAAAATCGTTTATTAATGAAAAAAATCTCAAAATAGTTAGCAAAACCATTAGATGGCATCACTTTGAACATCAATCACATCACAGTTAGGTACAGACTTAAAATTAGCAGTCTAAAACTTACACATCTATGCACCTATTTGAACAATGCGCGCGCGCATGAAAAATTTGAACTTCGCATTATTATAAAACAACATTAATATATTAAAAAAAATAAAACATTCGGTCTTTATAAATTTTACCAATGAGAAGCATCGCGACCTAGACGAGGTTCTATACGTATTAACAACAATTTAACTGTACGTATACCTAAAACTGCCTTGGCGGCATAATAGTTAAAACTTAAAATAGTAATTAAATGGCATATCGTATCACAGCATGGTAACTAGGTAACCTACACGAGTACGGCACGGACTTAAATTAGCAGTCTTATTGTTTCGCTAAATCTATTAATTACAAACCATAAAAAGAAAAAAAAGCAAAAGAGAAAAAAGAAAATTCTTATTCCGATAGGTCATCATCCGATTCTTCAGAAACATCAACAGTGATGTGATGTGGCAAAGACTTAATGGACGATACTCTAAGGGAATTACTTCTGAGCGGCACATATCCATTAAGACTTTATATTTAGCAGCAGGAACCATAATAGGTTCAGAATATGCAGGGTTTAGTTCAGTTAGTACCGAGTTCCTCGTGTTACTGCGAATCACTAAAATATTATAATCAGGTTGAGTCAGGTCATATTTAAAAAACAATTTGTTAGGATCACTACCGTCTGCATGAACTTCTCGAATGTTACTCTAGTTAATCTTCTTGCCCTTAATGTCTTTCATCCAGACCTTATTATTAACAAGACATTTTAAGTCAAACACGTCATTCTGGGTTACGTTGCGGACAACATAGGGTTCTCCTTCGTTCTTGGCCCATCTTACTAATAAACGCCATTCATGAGGAGTACAGATAGTTTTGGTTTGAGAAGCTCTCTCAATGACAGAGTGGACACTGTCCCCCTCATTTTGGGTGTGTCCCTTCTGTATAAATCGGTGGGTTATGCATGTGTTGAACTGCTTTGCGGCATAAACATACAATGAAAATACAAAGCGGTTACGATTTTGGCCAGCACAATTGTCTGACGAAAAGCGAAACTCTTTGATCCCGTGGTCAACATTAGCCTGCATAAAATCTAAGAGTCAACTACTCACCTCATTTGCGCCACGTTTTGCCACAGATTCATCCCACATATAGCAAACGGCCTTCCTTTTACCCATGTCATAAACCGTGAAGTTAAAAGAAGACAGCTTTCTCTTATAGTAAAATACATTTATATAGCCGTGAGGACACTGCAATACTTTTTCATAATCAAACACAGCAGTAACCATTTTTCCATTCTACTCCTCAGCGTCTTTTTTGTCTTGGCTTTTTAAATCCCTTGCGACCTTCTTATTGGTCTGGTGTTGATGAAAAGCTTCTTTTTCTTGGTCCGATGGATCCTTTTTCAACCGGAAAACTTGACATTCATCGCACTGATTCTTTTTAGGAATATGGAAAGCTAGATTGAAGTTTGAGTTGACAATGTCACGATACTGGCGTTCTTTTGCAGCCTTAGAGGTGTATTTCTCAGGGTCAAACCATTCAAGATACAATTTGAACATTTTGGCAATACTTAAGTCTCCTTGTAGGTAGAGCTTTTGGCTATTCTTGCGTATATAATGTGATTCAACAGGGACAAATGCCCGAACATGGTCACATACACTTTGTTTCATGGTGTCATCTATAACGATCTTATGATTGTCGTGGCGACTTCGTCTGTCTTCTTCTAAAATAGCACTTCCATCGTACTTCTTCCACGCAGTCTTTAAGATACGAGTTGAAACGGCAAGAGTATTAATTAACATAGTTTGGCATACCTCAGTTTTCTCGCAGTGAGATTCGCTAGAATCTGTGATCAGCGGCAGATAATACTTAAAAGTATGTTTCCTATTATTAGGAATATCTTGATTCAGGCATCTTTTCTTCTTCATTTTATCGGAATATTTGATGATGAAATTCCACTGCATAGCCCGATCTCCCAGTTGCCAAAATTTTGTGAAGCAGTCCAACCGCTGTTGGTGAGATATTTTATCAGGGCATTTGTATCGGCATTTGCTTGGTAGCCCCATCGTTTTTTCATCTCCGGCTTTTCCCTTTTTCGTTACATATTTCTTACCTAAGTTCTTAAGGCATTTGCGTTTAATATCTGTCCATTCTTTTGGGCGCCTCTGTCGTTTTCTAGTCGTTTTAGGAGTCACGGTGCGATCGCTTGTATGCAAAGTAGCAGGCGAATTCGTGGTGCCAAATGACGACGAAGAAATCACAGAGAAACTGTCTACATGATTAGGGAAGAATGTGCTATCAGATAGAATGGACGTTAGTAGGAGACGGCATAGGAGTTGGAACTGACAGTTCCAAACTAACCGGTGTAGATCTGCGGTGAGAAACTTCTAACTCTTCAATCCGTATTAATGGTGAATTTTCGAAACTAGAAAGGACATCCAAAGAAAATGTACTAAGTTGATTGTGTAAACATCCTCGGCAGGCGGATCAGACATGACATTCGGTCAATACCGAATGTACTAAAGAAATTAACTGCGACAGCTCAATAGCTGTCGCAGTTAATTTCTTTAGTCCCACAATGTTTATGCAGAACTTCTTCCCATATGTCGCTAGTTCCTGACTGATTTCTTCTGCACCAGAAGGCAAAGGTTACGATTGTCGTATCATGGCGTTGTCATCAACATTCACAATTGAAATAGAAAAAAAAAACTGTACATTATTATAGGTATTCATAGAATACTATTTATAATAAGATAAATATACCTAGCAATTAATTAAACAAATTTCACATAAAAATCTTTATATTTAACGATATTTTTAAATGAACAACGTCCTAACTGATTTCATTATCCCAGTAACAACGTCCCATCTTAATATTAAACGCACAAATCGTTTCAAAAATTCCGTAGTAAAACATCCTATATTCACATAAGACGCTTCGAAGTTCAATAATATTCGTATAAAATTGCCCTAATATTTCATAAGATCTGTACTTTTTACTGTTTATTATTACAGAAAGAATGATTACCCTGTGAATATGTATTACGCCAATCGTATTTTCGCACTAAAAATGCGTTTCTGTACCTCTCCGTCAAAAAACGTCCTATATAAAAATCGATCGCCCACAACTGTTTACTGAGCCAAAAAAGCAATTATAGACATCATTTTTATTAATTTATGAACTTTATAGTGTGTATCATGAAATAATACAACTGAAATCATCAACTTACCATCATTTACACTTTTCTCCATTTCTATGGAGAAAAGTGTCACGCGCAGTGACACGGCTGTTTCTACAGCAGGAACATTTGAAAACGATGAACTAATTTCAGGCCTTTCTGCATCTTCTTTAAGTATATCCAACATTTTCCGTGATCGTGACATCTCTAAAAATATGTTTTTGCATGCAAAACACTTGATTAATTTATTTGTTTCATTAAAAAAGCTAAGCGCATGACACAAAAACGCCCTCCTTCCAACAAACAGCGGCCGGACTGATGAACGGTCGGGGCGCCCGCGCCGCCTGCCCTCCCCGCGCGCCGTCTCTTGGTCACTTCTTGCGTTTTTACGCGGAGCTAATGTCAGATTGAACGTTATGCGATTCTATATTTCCAAAACTAAATAAGATACGAAAATTCTAAAAACGTACGTCTGTAGAGTTTGTATTCCTTAACTCGTCTAGCTATTTAACTCGTTTTTGCTCCATGATCACATCGGACTCTGTTCTACGGATAAGTCGATATCATTTAATTCAGGTAACAAAGACCCATAACATATATCACCTTAAAGACTTTCATACATATTTATAAAAAAAAAAAAACAGAAAATATAACTATTGTACACGAAGTGACGGCGTTGTGTTGCGCTGCGAGGTATCACGTAGCCTTCCGCGGAAACGTCGATACATGACACCCTTCGACCAAAACTCTTCCTTAAGGAAGATCTCAATATGATGAGTTGGAACTCGCACCACGAACGACTTGAAATTAGTGTTGTAGTGTTGTGATTAAGACTTCGAGGCCTGGGGCTTGACAACCACTCATCAGATTACCCTATATCCGCGAAAATCCAAGCATCTGTCCTGAACTTGCACTCCAATCTTACATCAGTAGAACAAAAGAGTTGAGTGACGTCATCAGACTGAAGGGCATCTCTTTATCGGAACTAGAAGACCATATAAAAAAGTTGGCTCTCAGACTTTAGCACACTGGGTAAAAAAGGTTTTGCGAGACAGTGGCATTGACATAAGCGTTTTCGGCTCGCATAGTACACGGGCAGCATCAACATCTGCCGCGCACCGTGCCGGGGTTAATCTGGAGACGGTTCGTCAAGGCTGCCAGGCTGAAGTGATCGCTCCAATGTATTTCTTAAGTACTATTGTAGAGATATCCTGGAATCAAACGACAATCCCTCTTATTATAAAACGTGGTCTTAAAAAAGTACCGGGTTTAGTACTAGGTTTAAACCATGAACTTGAATAAACGTTATTACAAAAAGAAGTTTATCGCTAGTCCTAGAACTATCTATGGTACCAAAGTTAGACCATCGTGACCTCTAGTTTAACAATAGTACTAAATTGTCAAACGTGAAATTCTTAATTGTGAAATAATTAAAATTTAAAATAATACTTTCCGAAAGCTAACCAGCTTTCGGAAGGTATTATTTTGTGATTAGAAAACCAGAAATGGATATTGATATGATTGATACCTATGTTTGATTTGAAAGTGTTGGATATACTTGAGAGTTCCCGGGGTATATCCTAGAAAGAAATTTGTAATAATGGAAGTAATGTGGCATAGGTACCATAGCATCAAAAATACTGTGTGAACTTAATCTAACATGTTCGTTATCTTATCACTAACCTTTTCTTCTGGACTCCAATTAACATCCTTTTTTTTCTTTGGTTGTTCCATTTTCTTAAAACTTGAATGCACACACGATCTCACCACAAAGAATACTGTGCCCAAAGGTATACTTAGTACCAAAGATAGTCCCTGGTCTAAACATTATACACAGATTATAAGCAACAAAATATTTAAACTGTTCATTCATTCGTTCAGCGTTCTATGCGCCATTCCTTTTTACAAGATGATGTTACGTAATTCAAAGTTTTATTTTATTTTTATAAATTGTTATTTGTAGTGGTAAAATATAAAGTATTAGTAGTCGACAATGCATCGTACCACAACAAACAAATCGATGCTGCACCAACGTCCAATACAAAGAAAGCAGACATGCTAATCTGGGTCCGTCAAAAAAGACTTAAATTTTTTTTAAGAAAACTGTGTGGAAATTTTCCAGAAGCTTTCAAAGTGGCTCACGAACTCAACGTAGGAACAGATTTCCCTTCAATAAATACAATTCGTCCAAGACAAAAACCAACAAAATTTCAATGTGAATGCAATGATGAAGTTTTAGTAGACCCCAAAATCAAATATAGAGTAGAGTTTTAGAATCCTAGATCAGACAATTACTTCTTTAAAGGATAGATTCAAAAAGTTCATAATATTGACCGACGTATTTGGCTTTTTAAGCGTTTATTTACAGAACTTCTGGGACGGAATTGACGGGGCTCCGTCGACTACGCTTTTTAAGCGAATAAAAAGTGTTTTGAGGTTAGGTTACATTAATCGGTTTTGGTGCATTACAGTTTCATGGGAGTAATCAGGAGGCAAGAGGAACCCCCTGTCCTCCCCCCCCCAAGGCCCATCCCACCCGCCTGCGGCACGATACAAAATTTTTGCCAAAAAGTCACTTAAAAATTTATTTTAAAAAAATATGCATCTCCGACGACTTTTAGAACGACGACGAATAGAAAACTTTGTCTTTTAATCTTGCCCGTGAATGTGACGTCAGTTTGGTGACATTTTTATTCCGTCACATAGATGGCTGACTACAAATATCACTAAACTGACACGTAAGGCTAGGATCACATACATAATTTGGAATACCTATTTATGTTTAGGTAGTTTTTTTTAAAGCTCTCTTTGCCACTAAGTGGCACGGGAAGGACGTTATAGAGAAAAATTGAAACTAGAACGCCCTTAGGAACATGAAAAATAAAAAAATAAAGATTTGGAAAAAAAATAAACAAAAAAGAATATAAAAACAGAATTGACGCCAGAAAACGCCGAAAAAGAAAGGAAGAGTGGAGGAAGAATAAGAGGACTACCGGGCAGAAACAAAAGAGAAACAAACATCTGGCTATTTCGCAAGATGAAAATACTTTAATTCGGAACCTTCGAAAAAAAAACCTGTTATAAATAAATGTAATGAAAAAATTAAAACGAATCTGAAAAGTTATCGAAAGCGGTTCCAAAGGTTCAACTAAAATCGGCAAAAGGGATTGAAGGCCTAAATTTAAAGATAGTTAAAATTAAAGCTAGACAGGAAATTTTAGAAAGTACACACAAAAAAAGAAATCGTTCCGAATTCCGGAAACAAGTGGGTTATCTCTAAAATGCACGTACAGAAAGGCAAAGCAGGAAAAAAGAAAAAGGAATTAAGACGCAGTGGCATAGCAGACATTACAAAGTTCTACACAAGAGATGACATTTGTCGAAAAACCGCCGGTAAAAAAGAAGTTCGAACAAATAATAAGGAAAAAGTCCAAATTCGGTATTTATTAGACACATTGCTGGATGCTTTAAAAAAATACAAAGTCGAAGGTGGACGTAATGGTGTCACTACTTTTTATTTACACAAACCATTTTTTGTTTTGTCACTTGGCTTGTGCGTGAAGCACAGCAACTTTGTATTTCTTCATACCGCTATGGTCAAAAATGGTTTAGTCCAGTGACTAAACGGACGTTGTGTCACAGAGCTGCGTTGTGTGGTTTGAAAGTTTACAATAATACATTACCGATTTGGATTATTTAATCAATAGCCGCGTCCAGACCGGCTGAGCGCGGCTCGCGAGTCCCGCTCGCGAGTCAATAGTTCGGCCGGTGTGGACGGCGCTCGGGCTTCCTCGGGCACACGTTGGCTCGGCCGAGCGCCGCTCGGCCCCGAGCCATGCGTTGTCGGTTTTTGCCGATGCTCAAAGGCGGCTCAGTCTGAGCTGCTCGCCCGGTGTGGACGGACGTAACGACACTCGCGAGCCAGAATCAAAAATGGATAAAGAAGACAGTATTCGCTTAATACAACTTTACGGAAGCTTCAAAATGTTATGGGATTCGAAAGATCCAGATCATTTAAATAAAAGCAAGCGAGAAGATTGCTGGAGGAAGATCTCTAAGGAAATGAAGTTACCTATACCCGAGTTGAAAAAGAAACTTGACTCATTGACAGGTTCATACCGACGCCAAAAGTCAAAGCAGAGAAAAAGTAATATCACTGGTTCAGGTAAGGATTCTTTTTAACACCTTTGCTCGTAAAGCTGATGTAATTCCACCGGTTTTAAATATGTAAAGCGGGTCATAAAAAACACGTACCTACTCGGCGCGCGGCGCCAGTCAGTAGGCAGCGCTAGGGCGCTGTTAAAATGGCGGGAAAGCAACAGTGTGCATTCACAGATTGAGTTTATTTAAATGTTTTTTTTTTCTGTTTCCTCGCAAATGTGTTAAAAAACGTCGTACGATATACGTGCGTATTGGTTATAACATCTTAACGCACTAATATCGTAATGTACTATTATTTACTTATAGTGAATGTTAGATTAGTTAATCTCATTATCAAATATCAATATGTACAACATTTACTATAGGACACACCAAAGGAAACGAAAAATAACCTATAACGTCTACATATTTGTTACAGGCGCGCTGACGAAATTTATATATCGAAGTGGTTTGGTTTCAAATATTTTGACTTTATGTCAAATAAAGATGACACAGGAATTACACAAGAAGCCGGAATAGATAACGCAAGTCCTTTATTTATGTTTATTTTCAAAATTAGTTAAACATTAATATTGATGCTGCCATGGAATTATTCCGTTTGTTACAAAATGTGTTGCTAAATGTAGACGAATATCTTTAGCACTAACAGTACCTCTGCGCGGAATGGCCGTTAGAGGTAATAGTGCTGTAGATGGAATATTGTTTCTCCATTGACCTGGAATAAATGAACCATCAACTTCTCTATCATAATATTCTGGTGGAATAGAATAGTTATTTCTTCGTAAGTAATTATATAAATACACTGTTGCTAAGACAACTTTTGTAGCTTTTTCTGGCTCTAGGAGGATAGGTTTCCTAAGGACTCTGTAGACTGAACTTAAAATACCAAAGGCATTTTCAACGACTCTGCGAGCTCTGCTAAGTCTGTAATTAAACACTCTTTCTTTGGAACCCGCCTCTGGATTACCTTCAAATGGTTTCATAGTATATTTGGTAAGCATAAAAGCTTTGTCGCCCAATATGAAATATGGTATTTTCATTATGTACGGTATTTGTAGTATCTGCGCTTCAGGAATGTTCAGTTGACAGTTTTCTAATTATCGATATAAAATCGTATTTTTAAAAACTCTGCCGTCGGAAATACGCCCTTTACTTCCGACATTAACAAACAAGAATTTGTAATTAGCATCCACGAGAGCGAAGAGCACTATACTAGGAAAATTCTTGTAGTTGTCGTAATCAGTACTTATATTGATGGGTCTTTGAAGAGTTACGTGTTTCCCGTCCATAGCCCCTATAACATGTGGGAAGTTCCATTTTATTTCAAATTCATTTGATACTGCTAGCCATTCTTCTTCTGTGGACGGTGTCTGCAAATAACAAAATAAACATTATTTTTACAGAGCAATCCTTCTCAACAACCAGGACCATCACAACAACCGACGCCATCCCCACAACAACCCGAGCCATCCCCACAAGAACCCACGCCATCCCCACAAGAACCCACGCCATCGCTACAAGAACCATTGCCATCGCCATAACCATCGCGAAAGAAAAGACGGCTGAATACGAATGCACAAAATGATTCTCTTGACAATTTATTGAAGGACACTTTTGCCATAATTGAGAAAAGTTCAACTTCCATAAATGATCCATGTGTAGCATTCGGTAATCATATTGCACATGAACTCAGAAAATACGATCCTTACACTCAATCATGTGTTAAAAATGCTATTAATACTATTATTCACGAAGCGGACATGGGAAAATATCAGATGTATAGACCAGGATGTAATATCCTCCAGGATGTAATATACACAACCACCCACTACCACGTCAACCATAACTTCCGGTGAAAATCTGCAGAACACACAATTTACTCCTGCTACTACTACAGAAACATCAGACTTTAATTTTGGTGACAGCTCCGTTATTTAAATATGAGGCAGATAAATAAATAATTTGATTGCTTAATTACCATGATTTTTATTTACCTTAACGTAATCACGGAGGGCGTCTATAATTGCATCACACGTTTCTGGAACTATAGTTGATATAGATTGTTTCGATACTCTAAAAAGATATTGAAGACTGCTATAGGAGTCTCCTGTTGACAAATATCTCAATGTTAGCAGCACTCTTTCGGATACAGTTATTGCTTCTCTGTAGTTAGTGTCACATTTTTGTATTTTCACAGCCACTAAGGAGCACAAATATTCAATGTCTCCCGCAGACATGCGTGTAAAATTTGAGACTGAATGGTCGATTGTTAGTTCCTTTAACAAACTGTTACCGTATTGGTTTCGGTTTTGGTACAATTTTTTAATCCAGAGTTTTCGTTTCGTTTTTCTTTTTTTTATGATATATCCAGACAACATAAGCGCCGCAGCAGCTAACAAGACGTGGTTTTCCATCGTTATACGGAGAGAAACTGAATGCTCAAACCGGCTCACCTTGGCTTGCGAGCGCGGCTCGGAACTTTTCACAATTAGCTCGGGTGCCACGGCTCGCGAGCAGGAAGTCTGAGCGCGGCTCCCGAGCCGCGCTCAGCCGGTCTGGACGCGGCTAATGAGGAACAGTGTCTCACAGTTTCAATTGTTGTTGGAGTTCATGGCGGCTTCCATTTCTTTAAATTTGTCATGGGATTTATTTGAGGGACTGAATAATATCGATGAACCTTTTGACTTAAATACTATCGATATTGCTAATTTAACATTCACTTTGGAAAAGAAGTATCTAGAAAAACGCCCTGCAGATGGAAGTCGCTGCTTTGTTGATCCCAAAAACGTAATTTTTATAAAAGCACCTCAAGTCAAGAAACAACCTTTTTTTTTTTTTTTCTTTTCGGATGGTAAATCATCAAATAACCCCTCCCGCTCTGGGCTGAGCAGGAGGGAGTGTCAGACTTTTACTGACTAAAACCCATCCATGTTCCTTCCTTTGCCCTTTGTGTTCCAGGGCCGCGGTATCTCTTTCGAACAGTCTCGCAACCCTGGCAGGCATCGGTCCTTTCGGACCCCTTCCTGTTTGCTGACTCTCTTTGAGGCGCGCGTGGAACACGAACGCGCCGTCGACACGGCCTGTCGTCATAAGACGGACGGACGGCGAGCTAGCCCATAGCTCACCGTCCACAGGCCCGCGTCTACGGTGGCCGGGGGCCCCCGACGCCCGGTGCGTCTCCCGCGGCGGCTGGGACGTGATGTTCTCTACCTCTCACGTTCCGCCACCTCCTTCGCTAGCATGACTGCTTCGCAGAAGGAGGTGACGGCGTCCCATTCCGTCTCGCTCCGGACCATGGATTGAGCCAAGGCCGGAAGCGAGAGGTCGCCACCGCCGATCGCCGCTACGAGGACACGGCGGTGCTCCGCCCACGCGGGGCAGATCTTCACCGTGTGCTCCACCGTGTCTTCCGGTCGATCCTCACAATGGTAGCACCCGGGCGTTTCCTCCCGCCCGATTCGGTGCAGGAACCTCCCGAAACAACCGTGTCCGGTGAGGACCTGCGTCAGGCGGAAGGTGAGGGCGCCGTGGCGCCTCTCAAGCCACTCCTCAAAGAGGGGACTTATCGCCACTGTCGTGGCGTGCCCTGCACGGGGTTGCGACAGTCGCTCTCTCCATGTCGCCATGAGATCGCGCCGGAGGTCTGTCCGCTGAGCGACAATTTTCCGCGGCAGCGGAGTTACCCCCCGGCGTAGTACCTCCACGCGCCATTCGTGCAGGCGCGCGAGGACTATCGCCTCCAGATCCCATGGCGGCAATCCGGCAAGAAGGCTCGCCGCCTCGCCGGAGATCGTGCGGTATCCCCGGACCAGCCTTACGGCTACCACCTTTTGCGGCGCGTTCAGGTAGTGGGCGGCTCGCCGCCTCAAGGAACGCGCCCACACCGGGGCCCCGTAAAGGGCCATGGACCGCACCACCCCCGCGTAGAGCCTCCGGCAGGAGGCGTTTGGACCCCCCAGGTTAGGCAAGAGCCGCTTGAAGGCAGCCCCGGCCCGTTCCAGTTTGGGGGCCAAACGTCGGAAGTGCTCCACGAAGTTAAGTCAAAAGACAACCTGAAAAGCTATTAACCGGAACTAAAGACTTGCTAAAAACGTACGATTGTAAATTAAAGATACCAAAGTACCTGTTTCTACTTCAGCAAATAACCATTTATCTAAAAAAAATGGTGCAGTAAAAGACCAAGGCAAACCAATCTGTAAAGAACCCAAAATTGTATCGAACATAAATTTTCTGGAATGTCATAAATGCTTTCTTCTGTTCTTAACCAAAACGGAAAATGTATTTCTTGCAAAAACTGGTTTTGTTATGACTGCATGGCGGAACTTAACTGTCATAATTATGTTTGAAAATCATGTTTGGAATTGGAAGGTGCAATATTTTCTAGTAGAACTCTATAAGATTAATTCAATAAAAGTTTTTTTTTTGTATAAATATTTTTATTTTTGCTTCAGATGGATTAACCGGTTATACTCGTATTTTTATCAAGGTACACTTAAAGGTGAAAATGCCCGAATGACAGAGGAGGAAGGGGATGTGATCATCACCGGCTGTGGAATCCTTGGAACAAAGGAAAAGGGTGTAAAGGAGCACGTGGGATTTTTTTCACTGCCCGCGCGGTTATGTATCACTTCACTTAATCATTTCCTTCACAATTCGCCATCTTCGTCGCGCTTTTATTATTTACATGTCTAGGTAGAGAGTTCAAGCGTTTAAACACCAAAAAAATCAGCCAACTGTTGGCTCATAAACTTGTCCCGCCCCCTCAGTGGCGGCACTGTCATTATACGGTAAACACGCGTTCTGTGGCCTACAAAAATGAGAATTTGCATGGCGCAAATTCTCATTTTGTGTGAAAATGAAAAGTGTGCAGGAATTAAAAAGTACGACTGAAAACAACTAAAAAAATTCAACATTTCTTTATTTTTAGCAGTACCTTTGTGCTCTTTTACCTTAATGTAATGTCCTATTAAGTATTTTGTGTGTACATAAATAAATAAATAAAAAAGTTACCTATCATCGGTAAGTAAACTTTAAATAACTATATTATGAAGAAACAATCAAATTAATAAAGTGTAATTTCACGCCATTTTGACGACATGTTTACAAGGTTACTTGTTTATTGAATTTAAATTTCCCATGAGCGTTAGCTAATTTAAAAAATGTTTAATCACGGTCTAAAAAGAACATTTAATTTTCTAGATTTCTAGCCACCGCTTAACTGCGGGATTTGTTATATATACAGGCTGTCGCTTTGCATCCTGGTCAAATTCAAACAGGTATCTATACTAGTGATTCTCGACCCGAATCGAACCTAAAAAGGGTACGTTTTTTATGGGTTGCACGACATTGGTCAAGTCTGATAATCGTCAAATCGGCAATTCGTCAAATTTGATATTGGTCAAAGCTGTCGTTCGTCGAATCGTCTGTTTGTCCAGTTATGAAATTTGCCAAATACGCTATTGGTCAAGTAATATAAGTACAATCAACTGTAAAAATGAAAGTATTACCTCATGATATTTTTTTTAACTCATTTATTCAATTCATATATTTTATTTACATAGAATTCATAACCAACATAACTGTTTTAAACACTTTAACGCGTCTAATTTTCCACTCAATAATTTGTCTATTATTTTTTCCATTTTGGCATCTTTTATGACGTTGGATGTTTTCCTCTGCTTCTCATCTTCTCTTCTAACTTTATTTAAATAATATTTTGCTTCTTTTTTTAAAATACTTATATACATGAAAATATTATGTATTTCATGTACTTTAAATCCTAATCTCCGATGCCAAGCCTCGACTGCGTTGTAGGTACGATGGCGTTCATTTGCACAACACCACATATTCCGCCCTACTATCATTTTCTGGCATCATCTTAAGTATTGCTGACCATCCTTCAGGAATATACTGATAGGGCAGTAACGCCAGCTTTGTGGTAAGTCTAACAACTTTTTTCAAATTGTCGTCATCATTCCAAGTGCTTGTGCTTTTTTATAATTTGCTTGATTAAAGTGGAAAAAGCAGCCTTTGACTAAAACATCAGGAAAAATGCTTTTAACAACTTTAATTATTCCCATTTCGTAATCACATTTTAGAAAATTAATATCAAGCTTGAATTGAGAACGCAAAATCGAGAATACTCGCTCATAGGTTTGCTGAGTTTTATTAGGCAAGAGGCAAAAAAATATCAGAATAACATTGGTGCTTGCTCTTGTTATGTCCACGTCTACGTGTATTGATAAAAGTTGAAAAAAGGTCGCGTACGGTTTTAAAAGTGCCATCTACAAAAATCAAATCCGTATTTAATGCTATTTCTATCTATACCCTCAGCTGTAGCAAAAATTAAGAATTTCGGTAGATCGTCTTTACTTTTATAAAGTAAAAATCATTTGACGGGAAAACAAATGACGGCATAATAGGCTATTCTATTTAGCCAGCATTTTTCGCCTACATCCTATTCTTACAGATACAAAGGAGGTAACAATTGTAACAAATTAAACCTCAGAATACTCAATTACTAATTACTACATTTTAATTATGTAAATGGGAACCTACAGCAGGCAACTTTTCTTTTTGTAAGTTCCTACAAGTAAATTATGCGAATTCCAAACGCATGGTTTCATCGACTGTACATGGACTTGACCAATAGCGTATGTGGCAAATTTCATAATTGGAAAAACAGATGATTCGACGAACTATAGCTTTGACCAATATCAAATTTGTCGAATAGCCGATTTGCCCAATATCAGACTTCACATACATAGTTGACGCCAATTAAGATATTTCTTTTTTTAGATAATAGTACGGAACCCTTCGTGCGCGAGTCCGACTCGCACTTGACCGGTTTTTTTTTATTCCAGTTTTAAGCACATCAATTTTCAAATGTGAAACACAAATCTAAATATATAAAAGAAGAAACTGACTGACTGACTCACATATCAACGCACAGCCCAAACTGCTGGGACGACAGGTTCCAAATTTGGCAGGTAGGTTCCTTATGTTGTCTAGGGGTGCACTAAGAAAGGATTTTTCAAAATTCACCCCCTAAGGGGGTTAAACAGAGCTCCAAAGTTTGTATGGGGAAACAAGATTAGTTACACAATTTTATTCGAAACTTCACAGGAGTGTTCCTATTGATAAATGAGTACAAACAAAGTTACGTTCAGACGAGTATTTCTTTTAAATATCCGATCAAAAGTCGAAAAGTCGAAATTGGTTATATTGCTTTACAACTATTTTATCGTGAGAGCCCAATAGCTTAATAGCTATTGGGCTCTCACGATAATCGTCAGATAACGGCGAATTTGGCCATGCACCGCCCCTCCACGAACCGTAGCAGCAGTCGGAACCCAGTCGTTGCGTGAATCGTATGTCTTTGTTCTCGGCACTGCAGTTAAAACGTGATCTTTAAATTGCATTTAATCTGTGTTTGGTGAAATTGTGTGATAACCAATATGGATATTTTGGAAGAAGGTATGTCGTTGCTTTATAAAAGCATGTTTATTTTGATATTACACTTTATTTAAGTGACATTTTGCACCTTAAATGTACTCCATAAAAAAGCAACTTTTTTTTTGCAAACTCTTTGATTAATGGTGTTTTTGTTTATGAGTTAAGCCCAGTTCACCTATGATTTTGGATGTAATAAATAGTTTCATTATTCTTGATAAGGATTTTAAAGGAAAATTACCCGCATATACACGCCATTTTGTTTTAAATTATTTTTTTACGAAATTAGTCGAAATCAGCTTTTATAAAACAGCGTTTTATTTTTATTTTTCTATTCCAGAATCTCCAATGACGTCGATGGAGATGACTAGAAAATCACTCTATGAAGTCATAAAAGAATGTTCAGACAGAAAAATTGACCAAAAGTTTGAGTTTTTAGAAAATCGTCTTAAAATAATCACGAAATGCCCTGAAAATAAACAAGGTTCGTTGAGAAGTGCCTTAAAATCATTTAAGTATCAGTTTAAACAAAAATGGACAGCCGCCAGTAACAAGGAAGAACGCTTCTTAACAAAAAATGAACAATGGCTAAATACTTTTATTACACTGCCTGCGTGGACAACAAAAAAGGCCGGCCGACCAACTAAAGAATTCAAGGAATTGAGCGATCAAGCAAAGAGGCGCAAAACAAAGGATTTGAGGGAACAAATACCCTTTGAAGAGTTAACCTATGCAGCCCAAATGAGTCAACGTGCTGCAGGACATGGTGACGCGGCTAAAGTTATGAAAGATATGACTTTAACGCCAACAAGAGCCAAGAGCCAAGGCCAACAGTTGGGATATAGTTGGTTAGATTGTCGACATATAAATAACATTGGCCCAATGCAGTATAATATTATCATTACATCCAACCATTTACCAACGTTGGGCCAATGCTACTACTGCCTACCGTTAGTTAAAAACTGTTGGCATTTCTGCAGTGCATATAACGTAGGCCCTATTATATATTAACTAACATTGGCCCAATGCAGTAAAATATTATCATTACGCCCAAGCAATTACCAACGTTGGGCCAATGCAACTATATAGACAATGACGTATAAGTTGAAATAAACATTCCACTCTAATGGCGCTGTGAAAACACAACTGTACAATGCTACTAGAGCGGCGTTCAAAATTCGCGAATATTTCGCGCTGACAGAACTCTGTTCTTCGTGAGTCAGAGCGTAAGAAAACCGACAGCTTGTATAAAATTGACTTATAAAAAATACCACATTTCTTTGATTATTTATTGCAAAACAAATGCGTGCGCACAGTGATTGCACGCTTGCCTCGCCTCACTCAGCTAAAACTGGCTTGATTTGTAGCCGTGCGTACCACACTAGGTACGCACGGCTACAAATCAAGCCAGTTTTAGCTGACCTTGCATTGTATAGGCTTTTCGTACAATGAGAACTCAGCTTATAGTAGCCGTGTGTACACGTCACCTGAACCACAGAATAACTAGTACAGGCACTTCGCGCAACAATTAATAGGAATAGCGACTCTCGCTACTAAGCAACAAAGTGTAATTCAACTCGCATAAGCGTTCAGTGCCTATCGCGATATTAACCTAAACGTTGCCGCTCTCTTCTAACGCGTAACTCGGTCGCTGTCTGGCGCGGCGTGACGCGCTAGCTGTGGTACTAGGGTTGTCTGCTTGCCGCTGCTACTATAATATTTAAGTATCGCTTACCTACCTACTTGACCACGTAGTCTATCTATGTTTGATGCGTATGATTACACGGTCAATTAGTTAAATAGACAACGAATTTTTAAAAACAATGAAAACAAACTAATCTTTAGGCTACTTAAATACCTCTTCGTTTAACATTCCTCATTAACTGACAATAATAATATTTTCACATTTTGCGTTAATTAAAAAGTTCGCAGAACAAAATGATAAAAAACTATCCTATCAAATTTTATTTGTGAACAACACGAAAACACAGAATAATAAGTTATACGTGGTTAGACGTATTGAAAGAGCCGCGAACTAGAGTTTCTTACATCGAGAAACTACTTACTGAAGCGAATCGAATGAAACGACTAAAATAAAAAATCGAATGAAACGACTAAAATGTCTTTATATTGTACTTTTAAATACTTTTAGGGTATTGGAATAGTACTTTGTTCAACAAGGGGAGAAAGGCTTTGTAGTTTGAATTAATTTCATTTCAAATAGGAACATAATAAATAAATATCTTTTTGCTTTTTTTCGTTTTGTGTCCATCTTGCAATTATCGAGAAAGTTGAACGTGGTCAAACAAATAGCGCGCGCGCGTGGCTTCTTTCGCTTGCGGCAGCCTACTAGATTGGTCCTTGCGCAAGGGCCGCCGCCTGTAGGTATGTTTTTAATACCTACACGCGGAGTGACACAGGCCTGCCTGAACGTCAAAACGTCATTCGATTTAAAAACAAAATGCCCATTTCTTAAAGCTGTAACTGTGCAAAACGAAACGTCTCGCTTAAAGAAGAGCGCGCGCGGCACGAGAGGCGCCCGTGGCGCCGGGGCGCGGCGAGGCAACAGTGTTGCCAACCATACGATTTAAATCGTATTTATACGACCTTTTTGGCTCTTGTACGATGTACGATCGAGTTATCGAAATTGTACGCAAAATATACGATCTTTTCAATGAAATCTTACGAAAAAATAAATCTCCATTAAAACATATTTTTTGTTATGAAAATAGTAACAAGTAAAAGACTTGATAGAATTAAACTTCTTACTAATAATTGTCCTTGTAAGGTCCAATAATTTATTAATATCTGAATTAACGCATCCATGTCAAAGTGGGAATCCCCGCGCAATTTAACAGTTTTTATGTCATTCTAAGCCAACCGATATATTATAATACGTACGTTCGGCGCTGATAACTTAGTCTTTACAATATCATTTTACTTTTTTTTCGTGCTGCGTGTTAAAAAAGTGAACAGTTACGTGGTGTTGGTGTCGTGTCGTGTTGATGGTGTTGGTTGTGGATCTTGTATAAACTTTAAGCCATCTGACGAAATGCTGAGCAAATTAAATTTAACCATGTACAATAAAAATTGTGCTTCGACTCCCGCATCTGCTGCTGTGCCTGATTCAGATCGTGACTAAGTCAATCAAACATTTATTAGTTTTTCAAAGGACAACATGTCATAATTATGTTAATTGATGATTAATATTACTTGAAAATTATAATTACATTCCGTTTTTAATTGATTTACGTAGTTTTA
Organism: Eugnorisma glareosa; assembly: GCA_947578425.1. NCBI lineage: Eukaryota > Metazoa > Arthropoda > Insecta > Lepidoptera > Noctuidae > Eugnorisma > Eugnorisma glareosa. The sequence goes on along the minus strand of OX387967.1, from coordinate 7,569,127 downwards.
TTGAAATTTTATCGCGTACTATTATTTCCTTGAATTTCAAGGCAAAATGCTATTTTTTTTTAGTATACGGTACGATCTTCTAAAAAATAAAGTTGGCAACACTGCGAGGCAACGTGACGACAGCCATTTTGTTGTGGAATTGCTAGAATGCTAGGTGCTCGCGGGACTCGTCTAAATTTGTTTTTTTTTTAATTGTCTTAAAGAAGTAAATAGGTAAGTACCTACATAAAAATGTTTAAGGTGGTAGAATTTCAAGACGCCAGTGTAGGCATCGTCCGCAAAGAATGGATGACTCCACGAAAGAGACAATGTCTGTGGCCGCCTCACAAAATAATTTCCAAATTTAATAAGTGCTTATTGACCCAAGCAGTGCCAGACGAAAACTGGGCGGTGTATTCAATTCGACGTACTTTTTACGAAACAGGTGAGTTTGAAGTTAATTATTGCCTACACTTATTATTATTGTCTAAATTTAAAAATTTTTAATTGTGAGTCATAAATTGATAATATTTCTCAGCACTTGTGCAATTCACGAAGTTGTGGTAGTTATATTAAGTACCAATTTACCACTTTAGGTTGGGTAGGTAGGTACGTTATCTCGTTTCAACAATATCAAGTAGGTAGTCGATCCATTGTTATAAACCTCTTGTATCGGCGCCTTTGATATCTCTATTAGCGTCCTTTGACAACCTAGGCGACTTAAATTTAGAAGTGAGAAGAGAAAAGAACTACAGAAGGCTGTTGTGTCGTACGTACTCGTATTTGTCCCTACTTTTCAGAACCTAGACAAAGTTTCAATAACTGGTTCATACTCGTAACTATCAAAATGATGAGTAATTATGTGGATTCCTATAAGCCCCGGTGTCTGTACACCTTAATAATAATATGATATTACGCAGTTGTCAAACTATTTTGACAACTGCGAAGACCTCACCGATGCTCATTCAATCCTGTATTGTGCGGCTGTTGCGGCATGTCGTTTAGCTCATGTCAAATTTCCGTATGACAGAGCTACACGACCGAAACCAGCCGTACCAGCTTGGCAGTACAGGATTGAACGACGTATTGGTGGGGCCAGAGCGCTCATCGGCAAACTAATCTGCTTCAGGGAGGGCAACACTCGAGTGATGCGCTTTGTGAGGCGGGCATTTACGGGGACTGATATCAGTCCTCGAGATTACATGTCCCGTATCACAGAGCGCATCGACTTCCTGAAGCAGAAAGTGTATGCATGGGCAAACCGTATTCGTAGGTATAAACGGCGGGTGGACCGATACACTCAGAATCGCACATTCCAAAGAGATGAAAGGTGGGTTTATAGGACTTGGGAGCGACCAGACCAAGGTGTGGCTGACATGCACCTGCCGGATGATGATGCCATGTGTTCGTTTTGGCGCAGCATCTGGTCGGTGCCTGTTAGCCATACCGAGGATGAATGGACTCGGGAGGTCGAGCGGGCGTGCGATCCAGTACAAGAAATGGGGGCAATCACTATCTGCCCCCAAGACGTAGTTCGTGCAGTCCGTCCGTTGCCTAACTGGAAATCTCCAGGGCCGGATGGGCTGCACAACTTCTGGATTAAATGGTTGACAAGGTCGCACGCTCGCCTGGCAACCCTGTTCCAGTCAGCCTTAGAGTCAGGGTCGCTGCCCGAGTTCCTGACAACAGGTATAACCCACCTGCTCTATGAATCGGGTAGTACTGCGGAGCCCAAAAACTATAGACCGATTACCTGTCTTCCGACAGTCTATGAAGTTCTTACATCCATTTTGAGAGCTAAAATTAACAAACACATTGATGATAATTCTATCATGTCCGCTTCTCAAAATGGATGTAGGAACGGGTCCCGTGGTACTAAGGAGATACTCCTCATTGATATGGCCATTAGCCAACAGGTTCGCCGTTCCCAAAGGGATCTGTCGACATGCTGGATAGATTATAAGAAGGCCTATGACTCTGTGCCACATACATGGCTCATGAGGGTGTTAGAGTTGTATAAAGTTGATGCAACTCTACGCACCTTCCTGATGTCGTGTATGGGGCAATGGAGAACAGTCCTTCGCTATCCAGGATGTCAGCAAATCCAGAGGAATAGCGAGCCGATAAGGATAGAGCGAGGTATATTTCAGGGCGATAGTTTGAGTCCACTTTGGTTCTGCTTAGCCTTGAATCCTCTTAGCACGCTGCTGGAGGATTCAGGTCTAGGCTATCGGTTGAGGAGAGGTGGTCAAGTTATATCTCACCTCCTTTACATGGATGACCTGAAACTATTTGCCCCCAACGATTTGCAACTGATGGAGCTACTGAAGGTAACTGAAACTTTCAGTAGCGCCATCAGGATGGAATTTGGTGTGGACAAATGTGCGGTCATGCATGTTAAGCGAGGGGAGATTGTGGAATCTGTGGGAACCCAGCTCTCGGATTCCATAAATCTTAGATACCTCTCAGCAACCGAAACCTATAAGTATTTGGGTATGTCGGAAGCGCTGGGCATCAATGTTGCTGACATGAAGCAATCGTTGAAGGAGCGTTTCTTTGGCCGCCTGAAAAAAGTATGTAATAGTCTTTTATCAGGCGGAAATAAGGTGCGTGCCTTCAACGGTTGGGTCATGCCGGTTTTGTTGTACTCTTTCGGTATACTCAAATGGTCTCAAACAGAACTAGACGCCCTGGATAGGAAGGTCCGTACATTGTTGGCGGCATATCGAATGCATCACCCACGTTCTTCGGTTATGAGACTGTATATCCCGCGGAGGTGTGGGGGTCGAGGCTTTTTAAACGTTAAGACTCTCCACAATCGCGAGATATGCAGTCTCAGGGAATATTTCTTAGAAACCGACGTGGGGATGCATCGAGATGTGGTCGCAGTGGATAAGGGCCTCACCCCGCTCTCCTTGGCTAAAGAGAACTGGCGCAAACCTGTAGTGCTTGACACTAACGACCGCAGGGAGGTATGGCAGAGTAAGGAGCTCCACGGACGTTTTTTCCGGGCTCTACATGGACCCGATGTAGACTTATCCGCATCCGTAGCCTGGCTACGTTCCGGGGACCTCTTCGGAGAAACCGAAGGTTTTGTCTGTGCAATTATGGATGAAGTTATGATGACGAATAACTACCGGAGATTTATTGTGAAGGACGGCACGGTTGACATATGTCGGGCATGCCACCGTCCAGGCGAATCAATCCGTCACATTATCTCCGGGTGTTCTCGTCTAGCTAACGGAGAGTACTTGCATAGACACAACCTTGTAGCCAGGATTATCCATCAGCAACTTGCTCTAAAATACAGCCTTGTGGAATCGGAAATGCCGTATTATAGGTATGTGCCCGACCCAGTTCTCGAAAATGGCAATATCACATTGTACTGGGATCGATCCATCATCACTGACAGGACTATTGTAGCCAATAAACCCGATATAGTGGTGGTGGATCGATCAGAGCGGCGCGCAATGATTGTTGACATAACGGTCCCGCATGATGGGAACCTCGTCAAAGCCGAGAAAGATAAGCAAATCAAGTATCTTGACTTTGCTCGCGAGGTTGTCGACATGTGGGATGTGGACTCAGCGATCATTGTGCCGATAGTCGTATCAGCCCATGGCTTAATTGCCAAGAGCCTCGATGAATACCTGAGGAGGCTCTCGTTAGGCAGCTGGATCAAGGGCTTGATTCAGAAAGCGGTACTCCTGGACACGGCTCGTATTGTTAGGAGGTTCCTCTCTCTGGAGCCCTGACCGCCGGTAGCTTGGACCCTGTTCCCGATACCGGTGGGCAACAATTTTTTATATTTTTAAATGTTTTTATATTTTTTTTAAAGAAATATTTAAAATGTAAATAATTTGTATAAAAGTTAAATAAAGGAAATATTATTTTACAGATGACCTATCTAAAGCCAGACAAAAATGTAAAAAGGCTGAAAGTGAATCAGAATTGGCTTCAACTGATATAGAAGTAGAAACAGAAAAGTGGACAAGGAAGAGGAAAGCTCGTCCTCTTCAAATTGATAGTGATGACCATGAAGAAACTGATGATGAACGTCAAATCAAATATCCAATTCCGCCAAAAATAATTTTACCACCAGTACGTACACCTACACCAAGTTCATCACCAAGACTTTTACAAGATTTTAATGTTGGTAAGTTACAGTTTCTCACTTGTAAGAATTGATTTCAAAATATTTGTCAGCTATTAAATATAGGAACTTTTACTATGGTGTAGACGCCGGTACTGAGCTTCACGTGGACAATGACGGGGTGGAAGAATGATGCGCAGCTTGATTTTCAAAATTGGTTTAATACCAAAAATAATTATAAAAATAAATATGTAGGTTTGCGTATGGCGGTTTCAACGTTCTGTGGGCGAGTGCCGCGACACCGTCGCTCGCGGCTGATGATCGGTGTCGTACGCGTGTGTGCGTGAGCCGTTGGTGAACGCACACATGCTAGGCGTCAACATGTTGCCGGCCCGGGAACGCAGTTCTGGTCCAGGACTGGCAGTGGGCACAGTCGGTTGAAGGCTCGTCGAAGAGTGCCCGAATTGGTGAGCACGTCAACCACGCGGGTCACGCCGTCGGAGCCGGGGTACAGGCGCACCACGCGCCCTAGCAGCCACCGGGTGGGTGGCAGCCGGTCATCTTTCACCAGCACCATTTCTCCAAGCTGGAGTTCCTTTCCTTGCTGGCGCCATTTCTGTCGTGTTTGGAGCTCTGTAATATATTCTATATAATAACGTTTCCAGAAATGGGCTTTTAATTGCTGGACGTTCGACGCAGTATCGACGCAGGTTCAGTGTCCTGAGGAGAAGGTAAAACTGTTAGCGTTCGTCCAATTAAAAAATGTGATGGGGTGAGCGCTGTGAGATCAGAAGGATCCGATGACAACGGAGTAAGAGGCCGAGAATTCAAAACCCCCTCGATCTGTACAAGAACTGTATACATCTCTTCGTATGTTAAGTTTGCTAAACCTAAAACCCTCTTTAAATGATATTTTACAGATTTTACGGAACCCTCAACTAATCCATTAAAATGTGGACTATATGCTGGTGAAAATTTGAAGTTAATATGTGAATTAGATGCTTGAGAGCTAATATCATCGGCATTTGACTTTAAAAATCTACCCAACTCATTACATGCACCGACAAAACAGGTACCATTATCAGAGTAAATGGTTTGCGGTCGTCCTCTGCGGGCAATGAACCGGTCTAATGCAGCTAAAAATGTTGTGCTGCTCAAATCGGTGACAAGTTCTATATGAACTGCTTTAACGGCCAGACAAACAAATATACAGAGATATGACTTTATCAGTCTGCTTCCTCTGCCCTTTCGGTTCAGTATCATGACAGGACCGGCGTAGTCGACCGCCGTGTTGGCAAACACATAGTCCGTATGCGAGCGACTGGAAGGAAGGTTCCCCATGATGGGTTGAATGCCTTTTCCTGCAAAACGACAACATTTAATGCATTTTTGAACAATCTGTCTGGCAAGGTTTCGACCATTAATAAACCAGAATTTGTGACGAAGTGTAAAAAGTAATAATTGTGGTGGTGCATGCAACAAAATTATATGATAATGTCTAAATATTAATGTGGCAAAATGGTGCCGTGAATCAAGCAGAATAGGGTGTTTCGTGTCAAAGTCATACAGTGAATTTTTCAGTCGACCACCTACTCGTAATAATGCGTCATTTTCGTTATAAAATGGGTTTAATTGAAGTAATTTATTTTTAACTGACAATTGTTTGTTATTTTTTAATAAGTTATATTCTAAATTGAAAGCTTCAAGTTGTACAAATCTGCATAATGAGTTTAAAGATGAATTTAATTCATGGATTTTTATGAAACCATTGCGTTTGTTTTGTGGGTGTAAACAATTGTGAATAAACCGATGCACGTGTACAATCACACGTTGTAATTTACTCAAACTGGAGAATCTCTTTATGAAGTCAGAGTAATAAGTAACATAATCGGTACAGTCAGCAGTCAGATGACATTCGACCTTGAATTCTGGTAGTTCAGGCTCTTGTAGGTGTGACGGTTGTTTAGGCCATGACTGTTCGTCATGTAGAAGAAATTGTGGCCCTGACCACCACAGGTTATAATTTTGTAACTGTTTCGCATCTGTCCCACGTGACCCAATATCAGCTGGGTTACTTTTAGTGGGCACATAACGCCATCTGCATGATTCAGTTTTCTCGGATATTTCACTGACTCTGTTAAAAACAAACGGTTTAAGCAGGTGTGCCTTAGATGAATGTATCCAACCAAGGACAATTGTGGAGTCACACCAGTAAGTAAATTTATTTATATTTAACCTAAGTGATGATTTTACTTTATCTGCCAAGCAGACGGCGAGGAGAGCTCCACACAGCTCTAGCCGAGGCACGGTCATGGGCTTCAAGGGAGCCACTCTGCCCTTTGCTGTCACTAAATGAACAGACACACTATTGTCATTATTGACACTTTTTAAATATACGCACGCGGCATAAGCTTGTGTGCTTGCGTCACTAAATACATGAAGTTCGATTGATGAAGGACAATCGCAGAGAATATATCTAGGAATTCGAATATTATTTATATGGCTGAGTGACGTTATAAATTTAGACCACATGTTTTCGATATCTGATGGTACAGATTCATCCCACGTTATCTTTGAAGACCATAGCTTTTGTAAGATAACTTTAGCTAGGTGTAGGCACGGGCTTATCAGACCTAATGGGTCAAATATTTGTGCCGTCAGCGATAATATCGAACGTTTAGTTATAGTTTTATGTTCATCAAGATTAACTGAAAATAACAAATTATCTTCTTTAGATGACCAAAGTAGTCCTAATGTTTTGGAATATTCGTTATAGCATAAGTTAAGTAATTCGTCGCTATTATTTTCACCGATGATTTCAGTAACAACGTGAGCACTATTTGAATGGAATTTACGTAAATGAAAGGAGGTGTTTTTTTTTCGGCCCAAACATGTACCGAGGTACAAATTACTATTTAAATTCTTTCCAATACATTGTGTTATTAGCAGTATTTTAAATCCTTCAATATTCGATAGATTAAAAAATAAAAGAATATGAAAAAACACTACCTCGAATCATATCTGCGTTCGAAGAAACGTTCTTAACAGCGCTGGCGGCTGTCAAACTATTCCATCTGTCAAAATATTAAACTCTTTCGAGATCGGTCGATCGATCGATCGTCTGACAAGGGATAAAATAATCTGAATGACAATATTGTCACCAACGACAACAAAAGGAATAAGATAGTAAATTATCGGCCCTGGAGCACTGTCTTTTGGCCAGTAGCTAACCAAACGCAAAAAATAATCTGAAATGTGAAATAAATGTATTTTTTAAATTCTTGATCCTATAATGTTTCACAAGAAAGTGTGCCGGGAAAATGAACCTATCTTTAATACAAAACTAAATTCAAAATAGTATATTTTTAGTTTTTCATACGTGTTTAAATGAAGTAACGAAACGCATCATCGGAGAAATGAATTACGAGATTGCCAGATTAAAATTCTTGGGTTGCAAGTTTAAGCATCTTTGATCGACAATTTCAGGTGGTACAAATGCATTAATAAATCCAATATATTTTTTTTCAGAATCTGCGATTTTTTTCCTATAAATTCGTACCTTTATTGTTAAGGTACATTGTTTGGCCACAATTGTATGGGGGAAAAAACACCTCCTTTACCACTTTCTAACTGTGCTGTCACACCTTTACATGTGTCTATGAGTTCCGATTCAGTAGCGGCGCCTGTAATCAAATCGTCGACATAGAAGTCATGTAAGATGACTTCCGAGACTGCTTGGTCAGGACATTCGTTACCAAGCTGCGTCAAACACCTTGTCGCGAGATAAGGAGCCGACGCAGTTCCGTACGTGACCGTGTGCAGCTTGTACTGCCTCAACTGTTCATGAGGTTCGAATCGCCATAAGATTTGCTGAAGCATTTGCTGTGATGGTTTGACATTCACCATCCTGTACATTTTTTCAACATCTGCAGTGACGAGAAACCTATGCTGGCGCATTCTAATTAAGATACTGATAAGGTCATCTTGAACTGTCGCACCTACCATTTGAATTTGATTGAATGAGACACCAGAGGTCGTCACTGCAGACGCGTCGTAGACGACACGTAATTTTGTCGATAAGCTGGAGTCACGTAAGACACCGTGGTGTGGTAAAATATAAGTGTGAGTATCATTTTTTGGATTTTCATTTAATGACATATGATTTAACGAAATGTACTCTTTAATGAAATTGCAATACTGCTCTTTGAAATGTGGTTCACGTTTGAATCTACGTTCCAAGGACAAGAATCTGGACAAAGCTTGTTCGTAAGAATCGCCCAGCTTATCAGGCGAATCCTTTAATGGAATCGTCACTTCAAATCGCCCATCAGGCAACCGAGTGGTATTATTTATGGGTTAGTCCCGCTATGGTATGGTCCCGGTATGGCACCCTCTTAAAATACCTATCAAAAAGTCCCGCTATGGTACCCTTCAGTTTTTGGTACTGTTGTAAAGAAAAGTTATACAATGCGTTAAGAAAAAAATAGTATAAATAAAAAATATCTTTTCTTAACTATTATAGTTAAGCAAGATAATATTTATTAATACTATTTTTTAAACAAATCACGCTCGGTAATTGTCGTTTCACTTCAGGTAGTTACCTGACCAACCGGTTTTTTCGTAAAACAATAGAGACGAGCCCTTCCTCGAATTCGTATCTAGCTCTTCCCTTTTGTTTTTATGAAATTAGAGAGAGACAGTATTATTCCGGGTTTAGTTTGCTATTTGCAGCTGTACTTTTGCGATATGAGTAATTAGGATAGCTTGTTAGTTTATCTATTGCAATGTCTGGGTCAAGTAGTTCACGTGGTGTAAATTTAATAATTATTGACAGTCGACGCGGTGGAAAAACTTTATTACGTGCCGGACATAAATATATTAAACGCAGAGAAAATAAAAATTCAAGTACTTGGCATTGTGTAAATAGGAGAAATAGTATTAAATGTAGTGGATATATAACTATTGAGAATACCAATAATACAATAATTAAAGATTATAAACACAGTGATCAGTGCGTGCCACATTTTGAAGACAATGAAGTTCAAATGGCTATAAGTGAGTGCAAAAAAGAAGTAAATTCAAATTACGGATCAGTACAGAAAATTTTCGAAAAACACATGGGTAACTTAAAAGACAAAGGGTTACACCTTACAGGAAATGTTCCTGACTATAAAAAATTAAAAACAGTATTATACAGACACCGAAATAAGTCGTTGAACGTACCAAAAACACAATTTAAGAATGTGGAAGAAATTATAATACCAGAAGAATTTAATAAGTATGTATTGGCTGATTATTGTAATGAAGACTGTAATCGAATAATTATATTTTCCTCGACAGAAGTAAAGGAATATATAAAATGTGTAACGCATTACTTTGGTGATGGCACTTTCGACGGCTGCCCAAACCCATTCGAACAAGTTTATGTCATTCATGGAGACATGGGAAGCACTGAGTTATCCACGAATGTAGCACCATTATTTTATATTCTGTTAAAAAACAAAGAAGGGAAAACTTATGAAAAAGTTTTCGAATTGATTAAACAAACTTTGCCTGAATGGCGTCCATCGAAATTTACCTTCGATTATGAAATAGGAGTAATAAATGCAGCAGCGAAGATTTTTCCTGATATCAAAATAAATGGATGTAACGTACATTTTCAAAAGAACGTTATCAAAAAAGCGAAATCTTTAAATCTCATGGAACACGAAGAGTCCTCGAACCATGTTAAGCAATGCATAGGCTTGGCGATTTTGCCAAAACAAGATATTGAAGACGGCTGGCTGCATATAATGGAAAATAGGTATAATATCTTGGTTACTTTCCAAAATGATGTTTGAGTACTTAACTCTAATTATATGGCAAAAAAGTAAAGAACAACAATATCAGTAAGGACCTGTTAATTTCATTGCTTTACAAGTACGAACGTTTAATAAGTATTTTTTTCAGTTTCGACGATGAAGCTATGACCAAATTCAATGACTATTTTGTCACTCAGTGGCTTGAATATCCAGACCTCATTTGGTGTTGCCATAATGAACGCCATAGAACAACTAACTTGGCGGAATCATGGAATGGCAGATTCAACAAAATTATTGGAAAAAATCCCAGTTTATTATTGTTTCTGCAAACAATTGGCAACGACACATGTCACTTTGATATAAAACAAGCCAAGTAAGTTGTATTTTTTAGACAATATTTTTAAGCAGATATAATATTTTTAAAAGCAGATATATATTTTTTTACATAATACGAGTACATAGAAGAATTTGAAAATGGATTTGATTTTATTTATTTTGGTAGATATTATTGGTTGTCGCCTTCTATTACAGACGGTTACTGAAAAAAATATAGCTTAACTTAAATAACTGATGATTTTTGTTATAGCTTTCGACTAAAAAGATCACCTATAAATTCAAGAAAAAGAACAAGTATAGAAATCGACCGCCAGATTCAAAAGCTAACAAAAAGTTACGAAAATAAAGCTATCTCCATTGGTGATTTTCTGATTAACATATCAAAGTCAACATTTCGATCAGAACATTTAAAAAAATAGTTTATTTTAATTTTGTTTTTAGCCTATTAAAATGTTTAATACTTTTTCTCGATGTTGATTATTTTTTGTAGTTTATGTTTACAATTTGCGCCTTTTTCTCCATGTTGATTATTTGTAATTAATATATTTGTCTAGTTGGTTGTTGATTATTTTTGTAGTTTATATAAATTTACAATTACTGCCTTTTCTCAATGTTGATTATTTGTAACTAATATTTATGTCTGGATGTTGTTTTTATTTGTAGTTTATAATATTTACAGTAATACTTTTCTGAGATGTGGATTTTTTATATTTTTTTTATTGTTGATTATTGGTAATTAATATTGTTGATTATTTTAAAAATTACATTGCAATTAATATTTCGTTTTACTGTTTGATATTTTTTTATAAATATTTTGAATTAATAAAAGACTGATTTAATATCGCAAACAGACGTTTTATTGATACACTCCTAAAAGTATTTATTTATAGATACACTTTTCTTTTCAGTTGTACCTTCTATTGTCTAACGTAGATCTAAAAGATGGGTACCATAGCGGGACTTTTTGATAGGTATTTTAAGAGGGTGCCATACCGGGACCATACCATAGCGGGACTAACCGTTATTTATAAAGTTTTGTTCACATTCGAGCTCCTCCTGAGATATTTGTTTACAAGTAGCGACTGTTTCCAATTCAAAAAATTTAGATAATTTATTATTTAATTGATCGTCATTGTTTTGTAAAATAAGATGATTGCAGTGGACTGTATTAATGATTTTAGTACGTTGTGTTGGCACTGGGCCTGATATTAAGAATCCCAGTTTAGATTTATTTAATGTTGGTTTATTTTTACCCAACGATATATTTTGAGAACCGAGTAATGTCCAAAATATATCAGCTCCAAGAAGCATATCGACTGGAGCAGGTATGTGGAATTTAGGGTCCGCCAACGTAATGTGCGGCGGTATATTTAATGTTGTATGGTCAACCTTTGTAGTTGGCAATAACTGAGTGATGCGCGGGACGACATAACAGGAGACGCTCTCGCTATAATTGTTGAATAATGACGATATGATTACGTCACAACGCTTTGTTAAGCATGATATTTGAGAATTTAACCCTTCAACTACAGTCGAAGTAAACGAAGTAGGTAAGTTCAGTTTAACATATAGGCTTTCAGTTATAAAACTTGAGGTACTTCCACTGTCAAGTATAGCACGTATTTTATGACATTTACCATTGTTGTCTGTCACATGGATTAACGCCGTGGACAGTAGAACACAATTGTTTTGAATGGTTGACAAAGCAATGTCTTGAGAAAGACTAGGAAGTTGACCTTGAACGTCAGGCTGTGGCAAGGCGTGTAACATGACGTTACTTGTTGAAGGTACAGGCGCAGACGGCGCAGGAGTTTCATGCTTGTGTAACAAGCTGTTGCGCCGCGTGCCGCACGAGCGACATGGCCCTAACTTGCATTCGTTTTCAGCATGACCCTGACGTAAACAATTTAAGCACAATTTCAGTACCTTAACTTTATCAAGTCTGGTTTCTAAGGGTAATGATTTGAACTTTTGACAAAGATAAAGTGCATGATTACCTTTACAATATGGACAAGAGTATTTGCGAGCTGGGGGAGAAGATGAATTGGCCACAAATGTTTTGTGCCGAACATGTGTAGTGTCACTTGACCTCCGCTTTTTATGAGCATTCTCCATTGTTTCCAAAAAATCAGCACGATCTTTTAAAAAGTTATTAAACATTTTGAGCGTAGGCAACTCTTTCATCTTATTACGATAGGATTCCCACTTATTGCTCGTTTCTGTGTCAAGCTTGTTTGAAATTATTTGAATTAGTAGTACATCCCAGTGCTCAGTAGGGAGGTTAAGTTTTTTGAGTGCTCTGAGGTTCCTATTGACTGTATCGATTAAGTTACGTAATGACTTAGATGATTCCTTCGCTAATTGTTCCAAATTAAAAATGGATTGAATGTGATTGTTTACTAATGACCTTTCATTATTATAGCGATCACAAAGAAGTTCCCAAGCTACTTCGTAATTATCACTCGAGAAATCTAATGACTGAATCACTAAAGCGGCGCTGTCTTTCAACGCAGCACGTAAATAATGAAATTTGTTAATGTTGGGTATCGACTTGTCTAAGTGAATGAGACTACTATATGTGTCACGGAATTCTAGCCAGTCATGATACTGACCCGAAAAACTAGGCAAATGGATAGTAGGAAGTGCAAGTTTTGGCCCACCTTCAAGCGCAGTGCAACAAGAACCTGTCACCGAGCGGTCGCCGCCCGCAATGCCAGCTGCTGGAGCCAGCAGTTCACGAGCGCGTGCTATCGTCCTGAAGTACTTAGTCTCGAAGGCCTCGCGTTCTTTGTACTGCTCATCTGGAATTTCCATGGAATTTTCTATGTCACACTGAATTGAATCATAATCGGTATAAATTTCTTCGATTTTAGATAAACGGATGTTCAATTCATTTATTTGTAATCTACTCAAACTGCCACCATTACTCTCGACGGTTTGCAAATAATTTTCAAATAGCGTAAGCTTAGCTTTGTATGATGCACGCCTTTTAATTAAAGTTTTATCTTCCATGGTGAAGCAGGTAGAAGGATATCTTTATGAAAGAATGTTTAAAGCGACTATTGAATTCCAGTGCAAGCTAAGTTTAAGTCAAATAAGAATGTATTATGTTTATTATACCAAACAACGCGATGAAATGAGTTGCTAGAAGAATCACAAACAATTATTATTGCAATGCAATTTAAAGTAAGAAAAATGGAACGATTACTTAAATCAGCATATATGAACCGAAGTGAGGGTACGCGTAAAATGTGCAATAAGCAAGCAGCGGGTGGCGCGCAAAAGCAGCGATCGCGCAGCTTGCCGGCGCGGCCCGGGCCCGTAGATAGCGCGGGCGATAGGCAGCGGTCAATGGAATGCACTAGAACATGCGAAACAACAATGTATAAATACGCGATATGATACAGTCCATATACACACCAAAGGAATCTAAAATGCCTGGAAACTCCGAAATGGAATAATTGACGTTAGATTACGAATGAATGCTTAATGCTTTTATTTCTTAGTGAAATTTAGTTAAGATTTTATTGAGCGTAATAAGTAATGCAGGAATAAGAACATCGTAACCAGTTTTTTATGTATAAGTTGGGATGTTTGTTGCGCAATGCAATAAATAATGCCTTGTTATAGAAATAACGAATCTTTAACGTAGGTACTATGAAATGGATCACAAATTGAAAGATGTGGGAATATTTAATAATTAATTTAGCAGCACTAAATGAACGATTAGTGACCGTTATAACGGTAGAAATGCAAGAATCACAAAATAAAGGATTTGTGATTTTGATTGAAGGCTCACAAAATGAAGGATTTGTGAATATTTTAAAGATTTACGGGGCAATAAATGGACAAATTGGAACGAACTTACAGTAACGCTACCCTCAGGACTCACGTGTGACCTTCGTTGTAGGTGTAGTTCTCTTTGTCTTCAGCTCCCAACTCCAAATAGCACGATGTTTACGTAGAAATATCGTATGATGTTGTATGACTCGTTGAATGTTGAACCCGTAGCATGAATCTTCCACGTGACGGCCGCCATCCACGTCAGCGCAGTATTTCCTTTGTTCTTCTTGTTTTTGGGTGGTTCAATAATCTGGGGTCGCAGGTCAATCCGGTTCGTAGGGACCAAAATGTAGACGCCGGTACTGAGCTTCACGTGGACAATGACGGGGTGGAAGAATGATGCGCAGCTTGATTTTCAAAATTGGTTTAATACCAAAAATAATTATAAAAATAAATATGTAGGTTTGCGTATGGCGGTTTCAACGTTCTGTGGGCGAGTGCCGCGACACCGTCGCTCGCGGCTGATGATCGGTGTCGTACGCGTGTGTGCGTGAGCCGTTGGTGAACGCACACATGCTAGGCGTCAACATATGGGATCAAACTTATGTTAGTAACAATAATACATATAAATATAAAAACTTAAAGCTTATTAGCCCCACACATTGGGTCTGACAAATTACTTGATTATTTTTTTTCCTGCAACTTTGATGTTGATTCTAAAGAATCAACATCAAAGTTGCTTGTATGTATTGATAGGTTATGTCACCTGTTAAGATACAATATGAGTACAATACAACATACTTACTTCATTGTGAACTAAAAAAAGGATGTACAATTAAAACTATGACATACAGGTGCAGTGTAATCAAATTCAAAAAACAAAAAGCTGACAACTTTAGGGTAATGTAAATATGATATGGCTGGCTAACACATACACCTTTGTATAAGTGTCCAGTGAGATTGTTTATAATTATCACAATAACATTAGTGCCCACTCACAGATTCTCCGATATCTTCACATAACCCAACTCCAACTAATGAGGAAGCTACACCATCAACATTGCGGTCAAAACTTACACAAAAACCGGTCTTGGAAAAAATAAATTCTTCTTTAGGTAAATATTACAATAATACGAAGTTATTCTTTACATCGCAGTTACAGTTTCTTGTCCCATATTTCAAAATGGGAACATTATTGTTTTAAATGGTCTGGTGAAACTTTTAGAACAATGAGATGACTAGGTCATTCTTAATTTTAGAGATTTTTTTTATATTGTTTTGGAATCTACTATCTATGGAAATATATTAAATGTCTCGGACACATAAAAAGCGAAATTGAGGAATTGAAGCAAACTCAAAATGATATTTTATTGCGAATATCCCCTTCTTCAACGATTGTGCCTAGTGCAGCCACTTTACCAGAAGAGATAGACATGCCATTGATATCACTTGACAATCTTAGAAACATTGAAAATTGGCTTGAAGAAGAACAACACAAAGAACAATTGGTAAGTCTATTAATATTCTAATAGAAATATATAAGCTTTACAAAGCAAGCTTTATTTATAATTGCTAGTTGACTTAATGAGTTATGTACTTTTTGTTGCAGATAAATATTTTGAGCTATATTGGTGGCAAAGCAACTGGCTCAATTACCAGAAGAGTTCTGGAACGTGTTTTCACCAACTCTTTGGCAATACAATGTAACTGGACTGGAAAGAATAATAAGTTCAGTTTGAAAAATTTACAATTGATTCAAGTTATCATAGGTATGTATTACTGAAAATTACACATATTAGATATATTTATTGTTATGATAGGCATTACATACATAAACAAATTATTTTGTGGTATATTATAACTTTATCGATTTTGTTATTCTAAATGAAATGCTAATGGCATCGTAATGTTTACAGCTGCAGTGCGAAGAAACAAGGTGGCAGAGACAGCAACTGAATCTGAAATCACAGGTGTCATAACAAGCTGGTTTAGGTTTGCTAGAGACCGAAATGGCGGACGAGAGAACAGAAGAACAAGATCAAACTAATAACAGCAGTTCTAAACGACAATATTCTGGACTATCTGCAAGAACAAAGAGGCGTCATCGAAATGCAATAAAAACTGAATGAAGACGTAAATTAAGGATAAACTATGAAAGTAATGATTCTAGTAATAATTCAAGTACTAATCCATCATTTATCAATGAACATCATAATAATTGTATAACAGAAGATTATACTGATGATTTTGATTCTGAGAAAATCACTTTCCCATGTAATATTTCTTGTACTAGTAAAATTGAAACTGCAGATTTTAAGGATACTGATATTACAAAATCTCTTATTTCATGGTCTCAAGAGCATAACATTACCCATTCTGCTTTAGATGGTTTGTTGAAGATTTTAAAACCACTTCCTCCGTTTCTACCTAAAGATTCACGGACTTTATTACATACACCTAGGTACATTAATGTTGTAGATTGTGGGGGCGGTTCATACATTTATTTTGGACTTTTAGCTCATATAATAGAGAGAGCTTCATGTGACTTGATTCAACAAAATTATCCTATTATTGATAGAAAAATGCGTCAAATGAATATTGATTTGCTTTTATCTGTAAGCCTTAATATAGATGGCTTGCCAGTACACTCCAGTACAAATAAGTCATTCTGGCCTATTTTATGTGTGTTAGACCAGAGTATCAATACAAATCCCTTTATTGTTGGACTTTACTATGGCGAAACAAAGCCACAAGAAGTGAATAATTATCTAAAACCCTTTGTGGACGAATGTATATACTTGGAAAAAAATGGTATTACATTAAATGATCAAAAATATGCTTTTCGAGTTAGTTGTATTGTTGCTGATGCACCAGCGAGAGCCTTTCTAAAGTGTATAAAATCTCATAATTCTCTGTATGGCTGTGAGAAATGTACCCAAGAAGGTATTTATATTGGCAGGACTACATGGCAATATAAATCAAACTTAAATCTTAGAACCGATCATGCCTTTTACAGCGAACAGTATGAAGACCACCAGTTAACAAAGACTGTACTTTCAAATCTTGAAATTGGATTAGTGACGCAAGTTCCTTTGGATTACATGCATTTAGTGTGCTTAGGAGGAAAAAGTTGATCCGTGTTTGGATTGAAAAAGGACCAAAAAAGTGTAAGTTGCGTGCACTTAAAGTAACTCAAATATCGGAGAGATTGTTACAAATTAGTAAAACCAATTACCCTACGGAGTTTTCAAGACGACCTCGGCCTATACAGTTATTTAAATATTGGAAAGCTACAGAACTTAGATCTTTTCTTTTATACCTCGGCCCTGTAGTTTTATCTAACATCCTAACAAAAAAATTGTATGAACATTTTTTAACTCTGCATTGTTCAATTTATATATTATGTGGTGATTTGTGTGCCGAATTTGAATGGCGAGAGTACGCAAATAACTTATTGCATTGTTTTGTTAGTAACGTACCAATTCTATATACAAAAGAACTTCTAGTGTACAATTTTCACAATCTTTTACATCTTACAGCAGATGTTGAAAACTTTGGAAAGTTAGACAACTTTTACGCTTTTCCTTTTGAAAATTTTATGACTAAAATTAAACAAATGGTTCGATCGCACAACCACCCATTAGAACAAGTAGCTAAAAGAATGGGTGAATTTAAATGTATCAGTGAAAAGTCACAAATATCAACCATAGTCAAAAAGAAGAATGTTATACATAAGATAATTTTAGATTATAATTGCAATGTAAGTATTAATTCGTGCTTCAATACCAAAGATGGTGATATTGTTAGGATAAAAACCATTGAAAAGAGTTCTGATAGTCCCTTATTTAAATTGGGTTGTGATTGTTTTGTGGATAAGACTGACTATTACAAAGTACCTATTGAAAGTAGTCGCCTAGGTATTTATAAGGTTTGTCGTTCCAAAAATGTTTATATCTGTTCATCCATTTTGAACAAAAAATGTTTACTTCTACCAAATTTTAACGACAAAGAAACATTTGTATGTTTACCATTTGTTAATATGACGCTAAGTCATTAAAAGTCCCGGCGCCCCCAAAACGAAATTATTTCTTCTATCTATTTTGGACAAAGTTGTAAACTTCTTCCCAATTTTATTCACATTTAAACATTTGTATGTGCTATTTATTAATTAAAACATAGATTTAGATAACTACTTACTTCAAATCATTAAAAAAATACTCTAGCCCATCCATGCTAAAAAATAGTAGCACTGTGCTATTTACCAGCCTTTAAAATTGTAAGAATGTCCACTATGGTGAAACGTACGGGGTAGCCCGCAAAATTCAAATTTTCTCACGTTTTTTCACAGTTCTGTAAATACATACTTGCTACGGCCGCGAATCATATTTTGATCAACATACAACCTGATACTGACTTGCAAATTGCAAAAAACGTATGAAAATTTGAATTTCGCGGGTTACCCTGGCGCTTCCCTCTTAATCGGTTCAGTAGCGTTGAGAACATTAAACTGGCTGGTTGCAAGCATGGTTAGGTTTTATTATTAGAATTCGTGTAATTTAGATAAAACTGCCTATTACTAAAGACGATCAACCGCACGCCAGTGGAAACACTTCCACCGATGTGCAGCTGACTGTATCTATTGAAATTAGTGAGTGTACAAACGTGAGCTCGACAAATGGATGTGCGTTTACGCTTGTGCGACAAAACTGTACTGCGACTCACCATAGTTCGACAGCACGCTTGTGCGACACACTGAAACTCGACGTTACTCTAGTGCTACATGCAGAATTAACATTTATATTCATAATCATAATATGTAATTCGAATTATAATATTATGTATTTAGGAGCCACGACGACGGAGCCCCGCTTAGCGGGGCTCCTATTTGTGTCTGCAGGCTTTAAAGGGACCTAACCCGCCCGTGTCGAGGTGCCCCAAGTTCCCTGTGCCCTTTTGTCGCACTACCGACGTGTCGAACTACTGTCGCACCAGCGTGATGTCGAGCTTCAGTGTCCGCACAAGCGTGCATTCGAAATATGGTGAGTCGCAGTACAGTTTTATCGCACAAGCGTCAATCGCACGTCAATTTGTCGAACTAACGTAGTACACTTGAAATTAGTTCATAGGTAAGTTAAATATAACTTACAAATAATAGATATAAGGTCAATTACTAAAAAAAACAATTATCTGTTCATTTAGTTTAATTTTAAGAACATTTGTGTGTCTGCCTAATTTTAGTTTAATAAAAGAGATTTATTTTAATATCATTTTTTATTTTTAATAATATTTGCCCCACAGCTGGGATACTGAAATACTACACTAAACCAAACCCCAACCGTTTGCCAACTGTAGGATAACCGTCAATGTTAAGAAAGAAGGCCCCACAAAGCAAAACAGCCAATGGCCCTCAGTAGGAAATTCTACAATGGCCCTCAGTAGGAAATTCTACATTGGCCCTCAGTAGGAAATTCTACATTGGCCCTCAGTAGGAAATTCTACAATGGCCCTCAGTAGGAAATTCTACATTGGCCCTCAGTAGGAAATTCTACAATGACCCTCAGTAGGAAATTCTACAATGGCCCTTTGTTGTAGGCCCTACCTTTATAAGATGGCCAAATCTAACCGTTGACCAACTAACGAGGTGCACGTGGCCCAACCAAATGCCAACAATAAATGCTATTAGGGAAAGTACAGAACACGTTATAATTCAACACAAAATGTTGTAGTCAAAAAGCATACACCATCACAAGCATTAGCTATTTTCGTGGAAGCTGATTTGACAAGAAAACAATACGAAGTTATTCATGCTGCTAACAAAAACGTATATCCGTGTTATTCACTTGTTAAAAAAGCCAAGAAAGACTGTTATCCACGTGAAGAGTCGATGAGAGTTACAGAAACATGTGCTGAAATAAACTTGCAGGATCTTCTGGATCATACATCTGCACGGTTATGTATGTACTTAGATGAAGTACTCGAAAGTATAAATGAAGAAGAAATAAGCTCTTTAGAGCTATTATCAAAATGGGGTTGTGATGGTTCACAACAACAAAAATTTAAACAAAAATTTGGTAACAGTACAGACAGTGATTCCTCTATATTTCAGAGTTCATTTGTGCCCTTACGACTGATTTGCAATATTGGTGACCAACAGAAGATAATTTGGCAAAACCCAGTACCTTCTTCTGCAAGATACTGCCGACCCATACGAATCCGTTTTGTTCACGAAACAAAAGACATCACAAATGAAGAAATCTCCTACATAGAGAATCAAATCAAAACCTTGAAAAAAAGTGAAATACCGAGGACAAATGGTGGTATATTAAAAATAATGCATACATTAGCCTTTACCATGATCGATGCAAAGGTTTGCAATGCTGCAACAAACACGCTATCGACTATGAGGTGCTATATACACACATCAAAAGTGTCTAGGGATCAAGCATTTTTATGTGGATTTCTTGAGATTGAGATGTGGCTTTGTAATAAATTTATGATTTTATAAATTTATATGGATCCTTTTTGGTGCATTTCATAATTTGAATCAGGAACTGTGAATCAAATTCGAGTAAAAGATGAAAATCAGCTGTCAATATTTTCCCTATAAAAACATACAACGCATTGAAGACATTATTAGTGCTACTGTTTCCCTACTACTGATTAAAACCAACGTTATTATGGAGCGGCGACGTCATTTAAGCAGGGAAGAAATGCTCAGAGCCGTGGGAATGATAGAAGCTGGTTCCCGGCAACGTACTGTGGCTTTAGCTCTGAATACAAGTCAGAGTGTTATCAGTCGACTTTGGACACGTTACCGAAGCACTGGTACCGTGGCTGAGCGCCATGGAGGACGGTATCGCTGCACCACACGGAGACAAGACCGATACATTCAAATCTTAACTCGAAGAGATCCAACAATAACCGCCATGATGTTAGCCGTGAGGCTTCATCACTCTTCAGGGAACTTAATTAGCGACCAAATAGTCAGAAACCGCTTGCATGAAGTGAACCTTCATTCCCGAAGACCGCTACGGGTACCACCTATAGCAATGCACAATCGTAGGATACGATATCAATGGGCTCTTGAACACAGAAATTGGGCAGAAGAACAATGGCGTTTCGTGTGCTTTTCTGATGAGTCTCGTTTTGGTATGAGACCGGATACAAGACGTATACGACACTGGAGAACCCCTGGACGCCAACAGCGATTAAAATCCTGCCAGGAAGTCCATCCTTATAGTGGTGGAACCATCATGGTATGGGCGGGTATTTGGATCGGCGGAAGAACTGAGTTGATTTGGATCAGAGGCAACCTCAACGCTCAAATTTATGCTGAGACGATTGTATCAGACGTCATCGTTCCTCTACAAGTGCAAATCGGTCCCTTATTTCAGTTAATGCATGATAATGCACGACCGCACACCGCAAGAGTTGTAAGACAGACTCTCGCCGCAGCTAACATCAATGTCCTGCCCTGGCCTGCTCAGTCGCCAGACTTGAATCCGATTGAGCATGCATGGGATATGCTACAGAGAAGAGCTCTGCCGAATATGGAGGGTATCCAGTCGCAAGAAGACCTTTTTTTGTTGTTGCAACGAACATGGGCGGCCATTCCACAGCGTGATTTGGATGAACTCATTTTTAGTATGCCAAACCGATGTTCTTGTGTTGTTAGTGTTCGCGGTAAAAACACGGATTATTAATTGTTTAAGTTACCCAATAAAATTTTAAAGAAAACTGTTATTTCAGTCTTTTTTTCGAACTTTTGTGTTAGTGGTTCAAATGTCAAAAATCCCTTTATTAGGAAAATGGCAAATTTCTTTATTAATGCAAAGGTGACTTGGTTTATCGTTACTGTGACAAACGAAAACACTTTATTTGATGAATCCTTAAAGAAAATTTTAATTAATATCAATCAGGAGAAAAGTTATTGCAAAAATATATGTTGATCCCTAGACACTTTTGATGTGTGTATGTGGGCAAACATCAAAAGACTTCAACAAACTTATTAAAAAAAACATAGAGAATCCTGATAGTCTTAGATTTGGGCTGTCGACACTACATGCCAGAATTCGATTTTTTGAATCACTTCTTCATTTGTCATATAAAATACCTATAAAAAAATGGCAGGCAAGAACTCAACAACATAAAAATATAGTGGCAGAAAGAAAGAAGAAAATTCAAGAGGCTTTTAAAGAGGAAATGGGGCTGCTAGTGGATATTCCGGAGGCAGGGTTTGGGAACACCAATGATGGGAACACTGCAAGGAGGTTTTTCTCAAATCCCGAAACTTCTTCCCGCATTACTGGGATTGACATCAATGTAATAAAAAAATGCAGTGTCATATTAGAGACTTTGTCAAGTGGGCTCAAAATTGATACGCAGAAATTTGAAAACTTTGCTGAACAAACTGCAAAGCTATATGTAGATTTGTATGAGTGGCACCCCATGTCGCCTACAATGCACAAAATTTTAAGACATGGCGCCACAGTAATTGATCACGCTATTCTGCCTATTGGCCAGTTGTCGGAAGAGGCGGCTGAGGCCAGAAACAAACACTTCCGCATCTATAGGCAGAATTTTTCCAGAAAGTTTTCGCGCGAAGACTGTAACCAAGATGTGCTAAACAGACTTCTGCTAACTTCGGATCCTTTTTTGAGCAGTACCAGGCAAAGACAACGAAAAAAAAGTAAGCCATTTTCCGTTGAAGCATTAGAACTCTTGCTCCCGGAGACATCGTACGTCTCGTCTGCAGAGTTTGACAATGAGGAGGACGATGGATCTAATGAAGGTGATTCTGATTAGAAGATTATGTGTAAAAACTTTTTATTGAAACTTCATGTACAGTAGTGGTATATAGGCGGACTTAATGCAACAAGGAATTCATTACCAGTCAACCATTCTCTACTTTTATGTAAATTGTACATGTGTCTGGGTGTTTTAAATACAACATTATCACCTTAAACTACTTTTTATTTTATATCCAATCTATAAAAATCACAAAATAATTTTGATCGACTTTTTAAGTCAAATACTCGTCTGTGCGTTGGTGAAAGCGGGCCTTTGGCCTTAATTTAGGTATTTCTTTGTGTTGATGAAATCGGGCGCTAGGCATTAATTTAGGTATCACTTTGTGTTGGTGAAATCGGGCGTTAGACATTAATTTATGTATTACTTTGTGTTGGTGAAAGCGGGTGTTGGCAATAATTTAGGTAGCACTTTGTGTTGGTGAAAGCGGTCGTTAGGCATTAATTTAGGTAACACTTTGTGTTGGTGAAATTGGGAGTTAGGCATTAATTTAGGTATTACTTTACGTTGGTGAAAACGGGCCTTAGGCATTAATTTAGGTATTACTTTGTGTTGGTGAAAGCGGGTGTTGGCAATAATTTAGGTAGCACTTTGTGTTGGTGAAAGCGGTCGTTAGGCATTAATTTAGGTAACACTTTGTGTTGGTGAAATTGGGAGTTAGGCATTAATTTAGGTATTACTTTACGTTGGTGAAAACGGGCCTTAGGCATTAATTTAGGTATTAATTTACGTTGGTGAAAACGGGCCTTAGGCATTCATTTAGGTATTACTTTACGTTGGTGAAAACGGACTTTAGGCATTAATTTAGGTATCACTTTGTGTTGGTGAAATCGGGCGTTAGGCATTAATTTAGGTGTCACTTTGTGTTGGTGAAATCGGGCGTTAGGCATTAATTTAGGTATCACTTTGTGTTGGTGAAATCGGGCGTTAGGCATTAATTTAAGTAACACTTTGTGTTGGTGAAATTGGGCGTTAGGCATTAATTTAGGTATCACTTTGTGTTGGTGAAATCGGGCGTTAGGCATTAATTTAAGTAACACTTTGTGTTGGTGAAATTGGGCGTTAGGCATTAATTTAGGTATCACTTTGTGTTGGTGAACGCATTAGGCATTAATTTAGGTATTACTTTACGTTGGTGAAATTGGGCGTTTGGCATTAATTTAGGTATCACTTAAGTAACACTTTGTGTTGGTGAAATTGGGCGTTAGGCATTAATTTAGGTATCACTTTGTGTTGGTGAAATCGGGCGTTAGGTATTAATTTAGGTGTCACTTTGTGTTGGTGAAATCGGGCGTTAGGCATTAATTAAGACATTTCTTTACGTTGGTGAAAACGGGCCTTAGGCATTCATTTAGGTATAAGTTTACGTTGGTGAAAACGGACCTTTGGCATTAATTTAGGTATCACTTTGTGTTGGTGAAATCGGGCGTTAGGCATTCATTTAGGTATTACTTTACGTTGGTGAAATTGGGCGTTAGGCATTAATTTAGGTATCACTTTGTGTTGGTGAAATCGGGCGTTAGGCATTAATTTAGACATTTCTTTACGTTGGTGAAAACGGGCCTTAGGCATTCATTTAGGTATTACTTTACGTTGGTGAAAACGGACCTTAGGCATTAATTTAGGTATCACTTTGTGTTGGTGAAATCGGGCGTTAGGCATTAATTTAGGTGTCACTTTACGTTGATGAAAACGGGCCTTAGGCATTAATTTAGGTATTTCTTTGTGTTGATGAAAACGGCCCTTATGTATTAATTTAGGTATTACTTTACGTTGGTGAAAACGGGCCTTAAGCATTAATTTAGGTATTACTTTACGTTGGTGAAAACGGGCCTTAGGCATTCATTTAGGTATTAGTTTACGTTGGTGAAAACGGACCTTAGGCATTAATTTAGGTATCACTTTGTGTTGGTGAAATCGGGCGTTACGCATTAATTTAGACATTTCTTTACGTTGGTGAAAACGGGCCTTAGGCATTCATTTAGGTATTACTTTACGATGGTGAAATCGGGCGTTAGGTATTAATTTAGGTGTCACTTTGTGTTGGTGAAATCGGGCGTTAGGCATTAATTAAGACATTTCTTTACGTTGGTGAAAACGGGCCTTAGGCATTCATTTAGGTATAAGTTTACGTTGGTGAAAACGGACCTTTGGCATTAATTTAGGTATCACTTTGTGTTGGTGAAATCGGGCGTTAGGCATTCATTTAGGTATTACTTTACGTTGGTGAAATTGGGCGTTAGGCATTAATTTAGGTATCACTTTGTGTTGGTGAAATCGGGCGTTAGGCATTAATTTAGACATTTCTTTACGTTGGTGAAAACGGGCCTTAGGCATTCATTTAGGTATTACTTTACGTTGGTGAAAACGGACCTTAGGCATTAATTTAGGTATCACTTTGTGTTGGTGAAATCGGGCGTTAGGCATTAATTTAGGTGTCACTTTACGTTGATGAAAACGGGCCTTAGGCATTAATTTAGGTATTTCTTTGTGTTGATGAAAACGGCCCTTATGTATTAATTTAGGTATTACTTTACGTTGGTGAAAACGGGCCTTAAGCATTAATTTAGGTATTACTTTACGTTGGTGAAAACGGGCCTTAGGCATTCATTTAGGTATTAGTTTACGTTGGTGAAAACGGACCTTAGGCATTAATTTAGGTATCACTTTGTGTTGGTGAAATCGGGCGTTACGCATTAATTTAGACATTTCTTTACGTTGGTGAAAACGGGCCTTAGGCATTCATTTAGGTATTACTTTACGATGGTGAAATCGGGCGTTAGGCATTAATTTAGGTGTCACTTTACGTTGATGAAAACGGGCCTTAGGCATTAATTTAGGTATTTCTTTGTGTTGATGAAAACGGCCCTTATGAATTAATTTAGGTATTACTTTACGTTGGTGAAAACGGGCCTTAGGCATTAATTTAGGTATTACTTTACGTTGCTGAATTTGGGCGCTAGGCATTAATTTAGGTATTACTTTACGTTGGTGAAAACGGGCCTTAGGCATTCATTTAGGTATTACTTTGTGTTGGTGAAATCGGGCGTTAGGCATTAATTTAGGTGTCACTTTACGTTGATGAAAACGGGCCTTAGGCATTAATTTAGGTATTTCTTTGTGTTGATGAAAACGGCCCTTATGTATTAATTTAGGTATTACTTTACGTTGGTGAAAACGGGCCTTAGGCATTCATAATCACTTTGTGTTGGTGAAATCAGGCGCTAGACAGTAATTTGTGTATTACTTTGAGTTGGTGAAATCGGACCTTAGGTATTAATTTAGGTATCACTTTGTGTTGGTGAAATCAGGCGCTAGACAGTAATTTGTGTATTACTTTGAGTTGGTGAAATCAGGCCTTATGCATTAATTTAGGTATTACTTTACGTTGGTGAAAACGGGCCTTAGGCATTCGTTTAGGTATTACTTTACGTTGGTGAAAACGGACCTTAGGCATTAATTTAGGTATCACTTTGTGTTGGTGAAATCGGGCGTTAGGCATTAATTTAGGTGTCACTTTACGTTGATGAAAACGGGCCTTAGGCATTAATTTAGGTATTTCTTTGTGTTGATGAAAACGGCCCTTATGTATTAATTTAGGTATTACTTTACGTTGGTGAAAACGGGCCTTAGGCATTCATAATCACTTTGTGTTGGTGAAATCAGGCGCTAGACAGTAATTTGTGTATTACTTTGAGTTGGTGAAATCAGGCCTTATGCATTAATTTAGGTATTACTTTACGTTGGTGAAATCGGGCCTTAGGCATTCATTTAGGTATTACTTTACGTTGGTGAAAACGGACCTTAGGCATTCATTTAGGTATCACTTTGTGTTGGTGAAATCGGGCGTTAGGCATTAATTTAAGTAACACTTTGTGTTGGTGAAATTGGGCGTTAGGCATTAATTTAGGTATTACTTTACGTTGGTGAAAACGGACCTTAGGCATTCATTTAGTCTAATCATACTGACTGCTCCTGCAAACACGACGTCTATTTATATGACGACCGATCCTTCGAGAAAGATCTACAACCTTCTCGAACGTTCTTCACAGTCCAAAGTCATCCTTCGAGAAACTTCCACAAGTTTCTCGAATCTTCTAGAAAGTTCCATAGTAGTACATTGTCCTTCGAGAAACTTCCACCAATCTCTCGAATTTTCTAGACAGTACTATAGTGGAACATTCGAGACTCTTATCTACTAAGCAGGTCCTTGCAGGAATATTCGAGACTCGCACGTAATCTAGAATGTTCATTAAGGCAACCGGCGTAACAATAAGATACAACCATGATGACGTGACCCTTTTTCTGTCGATAAAACGGTTGAGAGAATAGGGCACAAGGGTACTTCTA
Source organism: Eugnorisma glareosa (assembly GCA_947578425.1). NCBI lineage: Eukaryota > Metazoa > Arthropoda > Insecta > Lepidoptera > Noctuidae > Eugnorisma > Eugnorisma glareosa. The sequence continues at coordinate 7,541,977 of OX387967.1, read as the reverse complement.
CGAGTTCGTGCAAATTCGCTATTTGTAGTTATAAAAAAATAAAAATAATTTTGAGTGTGTGCTTTCTATCAGAACGAAAAAGTATAATATTAAACTATAGCCATACGGTAACGTGAATTGCTATTTCCAATGGGTTTAATAAATATTTTACAAAAATATGCTAAAAATCATCTACCTTCAGTGTCCCATCGTGAGTATTGCCGAATAGGTGTTTCAATTCTAATGCTGCGTTGCTACAATCAATCACTAAGTGAATAAATATTATTACATACATTACAAAGAATCTGTAGAATGTTTTTTTACAAACTTAAACTGTATAATTAATTTGAAAAGAAAAAAACAAACTTTTGTCACGCAAAATTGATCATTACCAGCGGCAAAATTTGTAAGTACAAAATATCAGTATATTTTACTCTGTGGTTTTACTCCCCTCGCCCCTCATTTCGCTCGCCAGCCAGTTGAGCCACAGGCACGGGAGAGGAAGGCTGTTTTAGAGGTTGCAAACCTATACGTTTAATATAAACTACATCTTGTCTACTGCTGTACGTGTCCTAGCAACCGTAGTAACGAAAGTCCGAAAAATTATATTTTCTGATGAACTACAAATAAGTATTTTCTTCCTGCAATCGTATCCCAGTCTCTAATATGGTAGCAGAGCGTGAGGAAGCAGAACACGTAAGATATAAATAATTACATTATCAAGTAATAATTACGAAATAGCGAAAATGAATAACCAATCCATCGCAATTGAAAATCTCTGGGGGGTAAATAATTACACCACCTGGAAACTTCAAATGAAGATGTTGTTTATTCATGAAGACTTGTTTGAATGTGTCAACGAGCTTGATAAGAAAAATAAACCAGAATGCGAAGACAAGAAGAAACAGGAAAAAGCGCTAGCACGAATCTGCCTTAGTGTTCAGCCATCTGTTTACTATTTTGTCAGGAATTGCCATACTGCGTTCGACGCCTGGAAGAATATACAGAATTCGTTCGAGGACAAAGGTCTGTGTAGAAGATTAGGTCTCCTCAGAATGCTATTTAGCTTAAAATTAGAGCAGTTTAAGAGTATGGAGGCGTATGTTACAAAAATTCTAGATACAGCCCAACAACTGCAAGACATAAATGCTTCTCTGGAAGAAGGAACTCGTCCTTGCTATATTAATGCTCAGTGGGCTCCCCAAGAAGTTTGACCCACTCATTATGACGTTAGAGCATAGTAGCATTTCTCTCTCAAGTGAACTGGTGAAAACTAAACTACTCCAAGAAACACAGAGACGAGGTGATGCCGAAGGTATGGAACAGAATGCCCTAACGACTTCGACTTCGGTCTCGAAGCGTCCCAAGTGCTTTCGATGCAAAAAAATTGGTCATTACGCTAGAGATTGCAGACAGAAAGCTCCGCATAAGGATAAGCCATCTAGTTCCAGTTGTCAGGAGCAGGAGAAGATTCAGAAAACTCCTGGTAAGAAGACTATGTTGTCGGCTCTGACGGTAAAGCTGGATCGAGATGTGTGGTACGTCGACAGTGGTGCCACTTGCCACATGACCAATAATAGAGAAATCTTGCATGATTTTGTGTGTGATACGCCAAAAGAAATAAGCGTTGCGAACGGTGAAAAACTTTTTACATCGGGTCGTGGTAATGTGAAACTCTTTTTACAAAACCAATGGATAACTGTCAGTAATGTAGTTTTTATACCGAACTTGTCATGTTATCTGTCAGTGTTTTGACACAAAAATGTTTTGAAGTAAAATTTATATCAAGTTTTTGTAAAATTTACGAAAACGGGCTGTAGCAAAACGGGATGCATGCGGTCTTTATAAATTAGAAACCGGGGATGCGTCTATAAATTCCGTTTCGCGCAAACACAGTATGCCAGTAAGCGTCTCCTTGAGTACCCAGGTAGAGGTTCAATCTCAGGGTTTATGGCATCGTCGGCTTGGACATCTGAATAGTCGCAGCATGAACCTACTCAAGAGTGGTATGACGGCTGGTATCGACTATGATGTATCCACATACGAGCAATGTATCGCTTGTATTGAAGGTAAGGTTACTAATTTACCTTTCCCTAAGAAATCTTTTTCACGTGCAAGTGAGGTGTTAGGACTCGTTCACACGGATGTGTGCGGCCCTATGCCAGTGAAATCTATAGGCGGTGCGAGATATTTGCTAACATTTATTGACGATTTTTCTAGGAAGACATTTTTTTATTCAATAGAATCGAAAGACAAAGTTTTTGAGTATTTTTTGGTTTTTAAAGCTCTTGTAGAGAACGAGACTAATAAAAAGATTAAAATCCTGAGAAGCGACAATGGTGGCGAGTATATCGATACGAGATTTAAGCAGTATTTGAGTAAGTGTGGAATCCGGCATCATACTACTGTACCTCACTGTCCACAGCAAAATGCAGTTGCCGAACGCGCAAACCGAACGATTATGGAGGCGGTGCGCTGTATGCTTCTGGAAGCAGGTTTGGATCAACGATTCTGGGCTGAGGCTGCGAACACAGCGGTGTACATTAAAAATCGCTCACCTACAAAGGCAGTTAGAGGTGCAACTCCAGAAGAAATTTACACTGGACATAAGGTAAATTTAGATAACTTACGAGTGTTTGGTTGTTTAGCATATGCTGTACAAAATAAACGTAATAAACTGGATCGCAAATCTTAACCTTACATATTCGCGGGATATTGTGAGAACACAAAAGGATACAGGCTTTTGGATGTTGAAAGCTATAAGCTAACAATAGTGAGACATGTTAAGTTCATTGAGAATCAATTCCTCAAGCATCTGAACTTCACTAAAGTAGAATCAGATGTGGTTATAGAACTTAAGACTCCTTGTGTATCCGAGAATAGACCAGAGTCAGAACAAACTTCTGTGACTACTGATGATGCTAATGATAGCGAGGCTTCGACCAGTAGCTTGGTCACACATTATCACACAGATGCTACTTATGTTCCAGATGTTTCATTTGAGACAGATGACTCGAGAGCAGAATACGTGGAAGCTGATGAGAACTCCTTCCTGTGTGGTTTTTTGACGGGGGAAGCATGTGGCAGTGATGATCCAAGAACAGTTGAAGAAGCGTTGAATAGTCCTGAAGCCAGGCAGTGGCGAGCTGCTATGAAAGACGAGTATCAGTCCTTTTTGGACAATAAGTGCTTTACCTTAACCGATTTGCCGAAAGGTGCAAAGCCAATAAAGACCAAATGGATATTTAAGAAGAAAACAGGGCTTAATGGTGAACTACTACAATACAAAGCACGTCTAGTGGCAAAAGGATTTACACAAAAGTATGGAGTGGATTATTTTGAAACTTTTTCACCTGTAGTGAGATACGAAACCATAAGAATGTTATTAGCTTTGGCTATGGAGTACGACATGGAGATTGACCACATGGACGTAAAAACAGCCTTTCTAAACGGTGATTTAAAAGAAACCATTTTCATGGAAATACCAGAAGGTTTTGAAAAAGGTAGAGGCAATAATAAGGTATATCGACTACGCAAAGCTGTGTATGGTCTAAAACAAGCGCCTAAATCATGGAATGAAAAGATCATTCATGTTCTTGTCAACAAACTCAAGTTTAAGAGATTGGTCTCTGAACCATGTGTATACATAAAGCGAAATGGCGACAAGCTTGTGATTATCGCATTGTATGTTGATGATTTAGTCATTTTTAGCAATTGTAATGCGGAAAAAACTAAAACTAAATCATTGCTGATGACAGAATTCGTGATGAAAGATCTTGGTCCTGTAGAAAGAGTTCTAGGATTAAGAATCAGGAAAGAGAATGGCAAGATCACTCTAGATCAAAGTGCCTATATTCAAAAGATATTAGAGAAATACAAAATGCAAGATTGCAATCTGTTGAAACTCCAATGCAGTGCCAAAAAATGAACAAAGCTGAAGAAAAGGATGACAGTTTGGAGTATCGAGAATTGATCGGTTGTCTCATGTATGTAGCGGTCTGTTCACGCCCTGATATATGTCACGCTGTTAGCGTATTAAGCCAATTCAATAACTGTTTTTCCGATGTCCATTGGAAAGCAGCTAAACGCGTGTTGCGTTATCTTAAAGGTACAGTAGATTACTGCATTACCTATAAGAAAACTGGCTTATCTGTGACGGGTTTTGCTGATGCAGACTGGGCTTCTAATGAAATTGATAGACGTTCTTATACGGGATATGTTTTCAAAATTGGGAATTCTATTACTTGTTGGGAAAGTAGGAAACAGCGTACCGTTGCGTTATCGAGTACTGAAGCGGAGTATGTCGCTCTCCGATGCATGTAAAGAAGCACTGTTTATAAAAACTTGCTTGCACGAATGTATAGGTAACAACATTGAAATAACTATTTTCAATGATAATCAGTCGGCCTTGAAATTGACTGAAAGTAGTATGTTTCATGGTAGGTCAAAACATATAGACATACGTCATCATTTCGTCCGGGAGGCGGTCAGCAATGGTGCAGTAAAAATACATTACATGCCAACGTCCAAAATGACGGCGGTTGTCTTAACTAAACCTTTGTCGGTAGAGAAACATAAGTATTTTGTAAACGAGTTAGGTTTGGCTACTGATGTATGATTACAAGATAAGTTTAAGGGGCGGTGTTAGAGGTTGCAAACCTATACGTTTAATATAAACTACATCTTGTCTACTGCTGTATGTGTCCTAGCAACCGTAGTAACGAAAGTCCGAAAAATTATATTTTCTGATGAACTTCAAATAAGTATTTTCTTCCTGCAATCGTATCCCAGTCTCTAATAGGCTGCGCGTCTGGGTTGGAGAATTATCGAACATTGAATACTCGAAATTTTACTTTGTCACGAAATATTTGTGTTTACCATCGCCTAAATTGTGGGGTAAGTAATAAGATTTTATTTATGTTTGATCTTTAAAAAGGAAGCTCACTAGGATTATTAATGTTCTTGTTGGTTTGATAATTGTCATATTTACGGATATAGGGTTACAGTCTAAAATTTCCTAAAATGTCATTACCTTCAGCATCATCACCTTCTTTTACCTTCAGCTTTGAAACTGAAGGTAATGATCCTAAACAGAAGGTAGTGACGAAATTATTAAAAAAAAAAAAAACTTTTTAAATCTTATTTTTATATTTTAAAGCTCTGAGTAGGTACTTAAATCGTTTCAATTACTCTGTACGTTAATTTAGTATATAGGTATAGTATAGTGTTATTTTTAACACGTTCTATGTTGTCTTGGGTTGGATTTTTCTTAAGAACACCTGGTGTTATCAAATTTAAGGATATTATCGTGTACTTTTTTTTGTTATACACATACTTTATAACTTCTATAGAAAATATATATATTTATAAAGGTTCACTGTCACGGCAGAGTGAACATAAAGTAAGCTAAGTAGTCTTTAGTTAAATAGATCATTAATTACAGTGTTTTATTTACAGAAACAAGAATCATGGCGAAACCGAAGGCGAAAAAAAAGAAAACTACTGAGGAAAAGTTAGCTCAACAAAGACTTCATAAAAGACAAAAGTATGAAGAAATAAAAAAAGATCCAGAAAAATATGCTGCTCAAAAAGAAAAAGAAAGGTTACGATATTTGAAACGCAAAGAACAGAATAAAATAAAGTCAGTTAAAGACTTAACGCCACGACAACAAAGACAGAAAAGAAAACAATGGAGAGAAAATCGTCAACGATACATAGAAAAGAAGAAAAAAGAAAAAGCAATAGAGCAAATGCTTGTTGATAATTCTCCACCTACCAGCGATGATGAAACAATAGATCGTCAAGTGCCTCAAGTTAGTGAAGTTGACCCACTGGAGGGACCGTCAACTTCTCAGATCGAAGTCAAAAAGAATAAAGGAGATCAATTTAATAAAAAATGTGAAAACTGCGTTAACAGAATAAAGACAATACGGCGCATTCGTTAAAAGAATTGGAATATTGAAAAAAGAAATTCAGAAGGAACAAAATGAGAAGAGAGAGCTGAAAAAAATTGTAGACAGGCTTAGGAGAGAAAATATAAAGACTAAAAAGAAAATCCATCGACAGAACAGAAAATTGAAAGTTTAATAGATAAAATAGATAAAGGCAAAAAAGAACAAGTCAAAAAGAAGTTGATATTTGGTGAAGTTATTTCTAAACAGCTGAAAAAAGGGTTAAAAACCCTAAGAAAAACAGATAAACGTAAATTCAGTGATGTTATTGTAAAAGACAAAGAAAGTTTCAAAAAACACAGGATAACAACAGCAATAATGCCATTTACATTAAGAAATAAAAAACAAATACATGAAGATCAGGAGAAAGAAATAAAACGCGAAATAGAAGAGTTCTTTGATGAAGATAGTAATACTAGAATTGCTGCAGACAAAAAAGAATGTATCAAAAAAAGTGGCTTGACAAAACAAAAACGTTATCTCACGGATACTTTGATTAACCTTAACAAAAAATTTAATGAAACCCATAAAGAAGTTAGTTATTCAACATTTTGTAAGTATCGTCCATTTTGGGTGGTTTATCCAAAAGTTTATACAGAAACACCTGCTCGTGTGTTAAACACGTTAATATGGACTTATTAGTAAAGTCGCTTCAAAGAAATAAAATAATAAAGGAAGCTAACGGATCCATGTTGCTGGAAAGCCTTTGCTGCGATGTTCGAAGAGAAAAGTGCCTAAATAGAACCTGTGGAAAATGTAAAACTAAAGTTATTGAATATGGAGAGTTCTATAATGACAAACCTTTGAAATATTACCAGTGGGAAACGAAAACTGTCACATATGTTAGTAAGGACGAAGAGAAGGAAACAAAAAAGACAAAAAAAAACTGAAATGGAAGATTTGCCACTTACTACAGGATGAAATTGAAAACATGCGACAAATTGAAATGGGAAATTCAGTAACTGTTACCTAATCATTTTAAATTGTTATTTCCGAAATATAAATTGTGAAAAAAAAATTGTGTAATTATCAGCTTAGATAGTGCAAACTAAGTTATTGTCTTCACGTAGACACGATTTTTTGGCGTTCCAGTAAAATAAAATAAATTTAAAACAAACAAAAAAAATAAAGTATCAATTTAGGCGTATCGGAAATGCAATCCATTCATAGCAGAGTTCATAACTTCGTGAAGTATGGCAACGCTTTGCGCTTGCGGTCATTTACCTAATTTTGGCAATTTGAACCACGAAGTAGGGGCATGCGACGTTGCCAAGCCGCGGGCGCATGTATTTTGCATCCCTTCCCTGTACTCGGCTACCCCCCGCCCGCACTGCTCCCGCCCCGCGCACGCCACGCCGGTCAGTTTCCCGAAAACATCTCTAGGAGAGGTCACGGTCGCGCACGCAATTTGCAACATTGCGATTATTCGATAGTATACCGTGAAATTGTTACCTCATGTATATGAGATAATTATCCTGTGTTAGTGTTCGTGTACCGCACTGTAACGTAATTACGTAAGATGCCTAGGACGAGAGGAAATAGTCGTGTGCCATTAACCAACGACCAGTTACTAAACATGGTTGTATGGTATAATACGACAAGAAACTTACGTGAAACGCAGCGAGGATTTCAATTTAGGTATCCTAACAGCATTCCACCATCACTAGGAAGAATTTTGAGAGCCACCCAGAACCTATTGGACTTCGCAAGCTTCCACCTTCCAGCACACGCCCGAGGTAGTGGGAGGTCACCGGTACATCCGAATCGAATGTACCGCATGATAAAGAGGTTTTTTTATGAAAATCCTCAAGCAAGTACTAGACAAGCAGCGAGACGGTTTAATGTAAGCCAATATTACGTCTGGAAATTATTAAATGCATCGGGAATGTATCCGTATCATTTCCAGCGCGTACAAGACATCGTTCTCGCCGACTATCGTCCTAGAAGAGATTTTTGTAGTTGGTTATTACGAAATCTCCACCAAAATATTCTTTGGACTGATGAAGCAACCTTCACCAGGATCGGTTTGTTCAACATCCACAATGAACATTGGTGGAGTGCTCGCGGTCGTTACCCGCACGCAACGCGCAGGGACGCTTTTCAAGTGCGATTTAGTGTGAATGTGTGGGCTGGAATCATTGGTGACCGAGTAATTGGGCCCTATTTTATTGATGGCAGCTTAACTGGCCAACGTTACCTCGAAATCCTTCTTACGACCGTAGTAAGAGAACTGTTAGTAGATGTGCCAGTGTCTTACACAGCCGGTATGTACTTCCAGCAGGATGGAGCCCCGGCTCATTACTTTAGTGAAGTGCGTGCATACTTGGACGGTGATCGGTGGATTGGTCGTGGCGGACCAATAGCATGGCCGGCACGCTCGCCTGATCTTACCCCGCTAGACTTTTATTTGTGGGGAGAAATAAAAAGACTTGTTTACGAACACGAGAGCGAAACTCGAGAACAATTAAAGGACAGAATTTTAAGTGCTTTTACAGTTGTAAAATCCCAGACATTAGTGCTTGGAAAACTTAAAGACAATTTACGGCGCCGTGCCTTATTATGTGTAGAAAATCAAGGAACATTTCGAGCATCTGTTGAAATACACGTAAGTTTTAGTGATTAAAGACCATTGTAAATAAGACAATTATTGTAAATAACGTGATTCCAACTTTTTAAATACGCCTAAAATACAATACTTAAGTGCCTTTGCTTTATTGTTACAAAAATAAGTTTGTATTTTGATAGTCCTAAGCTGATTTAAGTATGAAGGGAAAGTTGGTTTTACAATGTTTTCATGCGCACGCGGGGTCGCGGTAATCAAAAGCGTGGCCGGTCGAGTCCGGGGCGGGCGGCGCGCGGCAACGGGGGAGCGGGGGAGCGGGGCAGCGCGCGGCAGCGCGGAGCGTTTGATTCATAGCATAGGTACTTTGTACAACGTAGGCTACAATGCTAAATTTACGATAGCCGTGATACGACGAATTATTTAGTTGATACTTTTATTGTTTTCATGGTTTTGGCAACTTTTTTATCTTTAATTCATTTTCCTTAATGACATACTCTATATTTTCTTTGTAGCACGTTGAATTATATATTTAAATTTGTCGCGTCTATTCAATTTCATCCTGTATAATTAAAAAAGTTGAAGATTCTCTACCACACTATTTCGAACACTGTTTAAATATTGTCCAACAATATAAAAACATAGATAACTTAAAAAAGACTAACGCCCAATGAAGCCCTCATACATATGGATTTTTCTGAAAATTATATCGCAAAATTTCATGAAGAAGTGCAAAGCCACCATTTCGGTAGTAGTCCAGAACAAATCAGCCTTCATACTTCTGTTGTTTATTTGCTGGATACGGAAACAGGAGTACATAATACTCACAGTATGTGCACTATGAGTGCACATACTGTGGCAAACATAATATCTATAATAGAATTTGTAAAAAGCAGCATTGTCATTGATACTTAACATTTTTTGACTGACAGTCCTTCGAGCCAGTATCGAAATCGCAAGATATTTTATATCATCAATCAACTTCAACACATGTTCCCAGATTTGAAAGCAATATCATGGAACTACTTGGAAACCGGTCACGGGAAGGGAGCTCCAGACGGGATTGGGGCTGTCGTTAAACGTACAGCAGACAAAACTGTCAGATTTGGTAGAGATGTGGGAACTCTGAAAGATTTTTGGCTTGTAATGAAGGAGAAAATCAAGAATATCGAGATGCGTATTATCACAAGAAAAGATATTGAAGAGAGGACAACGCCGAGCAATATTAAAACTTTCAAGGGTACAATGTCTGTGCACCAAGTTTTGTGGTCAGCAAGTAGTTTACGGATGACATTTAGAAAGCTCAGTTGCTTCTTTTGTCCAAATGGAATCACGTGTACCCACGGCTATCATTTGAGATATATGCATGTACCCGAGGATACTATTCCGCAGGAACAAGAACAGGTGTTGCATGATTTTCTGGACACAAATACTACTCCCGAAATGATTGAAGAAGTAACTAAGTCACCCAAGAGATATCTGACCAGCTTTAATAATGTAGAAGATATTCAACATTCATATCCAGACACACAAAAAGTTTCAGTTTCACCAAAAGTGAAAATACTGTCTGATGTTCGATTACACTGGTCGAATACTAGTTTTAGTTTCAAGACTCCAACTCACAAACAGCAGAGATTTCAATCAAATTTTGAAAATTTTATAACTTCAAACAAAATATCGAAACCGGCCGATTCAAGTGCAATTATGTTAGAAGACAAGAAAAAAACTAAAGGTGAAAATCAAAATAAGGAATTTTTTTTTGAATCTGATGACGATGATGATTTGAATATTTTTTAATCTATGAAAGTGACTGAAATGACTCTTCAACTTTATATTTCGGTTTCGTTTATACGTTTTTTTTAGTTTTTATTTGTTATTTACTATAATAATAAAACTAAATACTAAATAACTACTAAATAACTGATAATATGAGTACAAATAGATATCGAGAATTATAAAATACTATAATAATAATGTTAAAAGTAAGATACCTACAGATTTATTTACGAAGTTGATTAAAAATGTTCTGTTTTTTTTTAGATAGATACCTAAAAATTACACAAGAAATAAAAAGAACATAAACAAGTAGAATGTTTATTACCTACTTATCACATTTTTATAATTTTTATGTGTCTTTTCAATTCGTTTTGGCCTTTAAGATCTCAGTCTAAAAAAGAACTTAATATTGAAAGTCCAAAGTTCCTATTTTATTAGATTTTTTAATTTCACTTGTCTTTAAAAGATAATAAAAGTGTTTTTGTAGAAATTAATGTAAAACACCAATAAAAGTAAAATTTATTTTAGGATCATTTGTAAGTCTGATTTATAATTGTGTTCACTAATTAATAAAATGTTAAAAAACATTACCCAGACTTTTAATGTAATCACAAAACTTTTTGTAATCATTATCAGTACGATCGTATCACTACCATCTTCCCTGTTGTCATTACCAGTTCAAAAAAAAAATTAAAACCCTTATAACTTCTAAGTTTATGTGTGCAATTGGCTATTAATTGGCAAATACATAAAGAATTATGCATATTTTAGAAATACAGGTCTAGTTTTGAAGTAAAAAAAAATCTGTCATTTTCGCCAAATTTGCACGAAATGGAAGAATTACCCACAAATATAGGTTTTCCGGTATGCGTCACATAATAAAAAAAAATACATTAAACACTGTTTGAATTGTATTTATTGTAAAAATAAGGGTGGTGCTAAGGAAGAGGAGAGTTATACCCATTGCCAAAATATGCGCAGCCTTTTTATACTTTGCACGTGTTTAGGTCCGTTCGTTAAAACAAGAAACGGCAATATATACTTACTAGTTTTAGTAGACGCATTCACTAAGTTTGCGTTTATCTGCGCAGTAAAATCTACAAAAACATCCGATCTTATAAACGAATTAGATAATTTAACTAAAACTTTCGGTAATCCAAAACGAATCATATCCGATTCACACGGAGAAAAAAATATTTTACAGTAATACCAGATTGTATAGTAGTTATGATTCTGGTGTAGGAAAACAGGTTTCAGCTACGGTAAACAGTTTTTTTTGTTTATAACAGCATGTCATATTTTTATTAACACTAGAATATTCTTGTTAACATATTCTAGTATACGGAAACTCTGATATCGTTTTGGTAACCATCTAATTGTTACAGAGTAAAATATGCATTTAGTTTACAACACTTTTTAATAATTGTAATATTTCGCGGTGTAAGAACCAGATGAACGTATCTACAAAAAAATCAAAAAAAGTTTTTTTTTCATATAACGGTTCACAATGCAGTCCTTTATGAATTGCCAAAACGACGTAACGGTAAAGTTAATATTTATCGAATTCCAAAAAAACGAAATAACTTAAGAATCATTTTCAATGGAACCAGAAAAACGTATTATGAATACCGTTTAAATAGTTCTAATTATCTTCCTACCTCTTTAGAGCTATAGGAACGCATTTCTAAAAACAATATTTTTATTCTTAAATTAAAGTTTGTTTGGAATTATACAAACCATAAGAACGTAAAAGCTTATACGTTGTTTTGGTCGTTACAAAATTTTGTTTTGATGCTCAGTTTAAAGAGCCAGTGTAACGTTTGTGTATTTACGTTTTATTGGCACAAACATTTTTGTTAGATAAATATTACAAGTCAATGGCCAAAACGATGTATTACGATTTACGGTTTTGTGGCAGTACTATTTTGTTTGATTAGTATTATAGTCCATTGACAAAATATAAACTTACGTTAGTTTGGCACCTAAAAGTTGATGTAAGGTCTCAACGAGTTGAAACATGCAGTGCGGGGAGCCCCCTGATTTGAAGTTAGGAGAATACTTTTTTTTTGTTTTTACTTCTTAATAGTGATTTTAATTGACAATAATACAGTGATTCAATAAAATGAAGAAAAGCAATAGAAATTGGAAGATTTTGGAACAGGTGAGTTATCTTTAATACCTATGTTTTAGTCTTGACTGTTATTAATTTGGGTTAGTAGTCGATTCGCACGAAAATTATTCGCACGATCGTGCGAATCGTCCCCTTTCAATAAAAATATTTTTTTAGTAGGCGATTCGCACGGAAGTATTTAAATTGCGTGCGAATCGACCCCTTCAAGAATTAGTAGTATGCGATTCGCACACTTAACAAAATGTGCGAATAATAAATCTAAGTACAGTCATGTACAATATTCTAGAATATTAATATTAAAATTCAATAATTCTCTATTCGCATCGCAGTCAGGCACAAAATACTAGTTAAGAGGTAAGATGAAAAGTTTTGTCAGTATTTAATATGAAAACTTATAAAATGAACACCATAAATGAGAGATTTAATAAATTGCCGGTGTATTTTTATACAAATAATACTAACTGTTAAAGATAACAAAGAAACTAATAACAAGAAACGCCCTTAAGTACTCACAATAGCAGATCCCAAAAATAATGAAGAAATATTTTTTATTAGCTCCAGGGGATTAATTTTTATTGCGGCTTGCCGAGTAGCCCTTTGTTTTGTATTTTACTTACCACAAATATTGCCGGTACATGGCGCTTGAGCACTTGCACAAAGAAGTAGTTAAGCAATAAATCAGTAGTGGTAGGATTTGCCAAAAATATATTTTATCTTTCTGCGTATTTTAATCCTTTTAGAGTAGATAATAAATAAACCCAAGTCAAAACAATAGTACCTATATTTAATCCTACCCCGTAAAAAGCACCGGCATTTGCCTTATACCGAATCTACAGATAACCATAATACTTACGTACAGATGCCCCATCCCATACAAAGAAACGGGACCATCGTTTATTAATCAGGTATAATATAAACAGGGTATTCGCAATTATTTATTATTTAAATGTTCTATAGTTCAAATGTGTTACGATAACTTTGATACAGTGTATAAGATCTAGACGCCTTCATAAGCTGGAGCACAATAGAAAATCAGTTCTGACTCTGAGCCAACCGGGCAACCCTACCTCACTAAGTTGTTGTAGTTGTAAGGTTACGGTTGTACCTATGAACCATTCATTTCATGAGATTGTTTCCGTCGATTTCTTCCCTGTTTTGGTGACAGCGCCATCTATTGGTAGAACCTAGAGCCACAGATTTTGAGAGATCATAGAAATTGGAATTATGGACCCATTATTAGATTTTTCGTACAAGAGAGACTTTTTTAACAATTACATACAATATCCATATCATTTCTTTTACAATTGATATACGCACTATAAAATACAATCGATACAAGTAACGCCATCTATTAGAATTAATTAGAATAAAATATCGATTGTTCGCGTTGGGACCCCGTGCCGAAACTAAGATTATTATTCTGTTTTCGCATTTCACACTGTTCTGAAGTGCGGTCTGTGCTGTACCTACTGCATATTTTTACAGTTACAGTTTAGTGATTTGTTCAGTGATAGTGGATAGCACCATATCCACCGACGACATTGCACATGAGCTTCGCGATATCTTAGGAGATTCCGATGCGTAAGTAATTTAATTTACTATCTTACTTTACTTATTAATTATGTATTAGTTATTTAGCACACTTAAGTAGACTTATTTAGGGTATTTTATTAGGTTTTCTATTTCAAAATGTATTCCAGCTATAAAATTTACAACGTTTAGCTGGTTCAGCTAACAGAATGAACAAATAGATTCAATGTCTTTAAATACCTTTATGTATAGGGATGAAGAGGTTTATAATACTTCATCTTCTTCTTCTTATAAATAGCATTACTATATGAAAAATTATTACTCACAATTCTGTTATTTTAAGAAACATAGCCTACTAAATAAAACTAAAAACAATATTATTTTTATCAAGAAGTTTTAGTGAAGACATTTATTTCTTCCAGATGACTTTGGCATCAACATCATTTGATTTTGAAAAAATATAATGGAAGGGCCATCAACGAGTCAAGGTGGAAAAGGCCAATTCGAATTTATTCAATCAGAGAGGGGCCAAGTAATCTTACTGAGGCACGGTTATAAGCATAACCAACATCGGAAAAATAAAAATGGCATTACAGTGTGGCGATGCGTTAATAGAAAACAATGTAAAGCATTTTTAACAACAAATAGTCAACATGAGATTGTCAAAGAAGATCATCATTTATGTAAACCTAATCATATAGATAATGAGGTCAAGCGTCATATAGACACATGCATTAAACGTGTACAGAATGAAACTACGAGCATGCCTCAGATTTATTCTGATGCGGTAATAAAACTTAAAGATGCTGGATACGATTTAGTCCAGAATATTCCTGACTACAAAAATTTGAAAAGAAGGCTATATCTACATAGAAACAAGGCACTGAAAGTTAGTAAAATAGTAGTTCGTAAAGCTAAAGATATGACTATCCCTCCGTGTTTCGAAGAATTGGTCTTTGCAGATTATAAATGTAAGCAAACCAGACTTATACTCTTCGCAAACAAGGAAGTTTTGCCATTTTTAAATAATGCTGAGACCGTTTTTTGTGATGGGACTTTCAAGAGCTGTGTACCACCATTTTTACAGCTGTATACTTTACACATCGATGTTGGCAGTACTTCAACACACACTAACATTTTACCCGCCATTTATGCATTACTTCCTAATAAAAAAGAAAAAACATATGAACTATTTTTTAGGCTCATAAAAAGTCGTATACCTCAATTTGCCCCTACTGTAATTACCATGGATTTTGAGAAAAGTGCAATGTTAGCAATTCAAACAGTATTTGGTCCTCACACCAGGATACAGGGCTGCTTATTTCACTTTAAAAGATGTATTTATAGAAAATTAAAACAGTTAGGGATGAATAAATTCTTGATTTATAAAATACACGCATTACGATGTATAGCTCTCGCATATCTTCCTCAAGAATACCGATCAGATGGTTGGCTGTACATTGAAGCAGAAAATGAAAATGAACCAAAATTAACACAATTCAACAATTATTTTGTTAATACATGGCTAAAAGAGAGTGCCTACTATTCCGACAAGTGGACATTTTTTGATGTCATTCACAAAACTAATAATGCAATAGAAGCTTGGAACGCCCGATTTAATAAAATGGTAAAACCTAAACCGAATATTGTGATGCTCTTGAAGGTTCTGCAAAAAGATTCTCAACATTATTTAACAATGTTTCATAGAAACCATTACATCTCAGTAAAGTCATGTGAACGAATAAGACTGCAGAAAAGAATTGAAGACATTGTTAATCAATTCCTTCATGGTCACATAGATCTCCAACTTTGTATAGAAAAATTAAGCCATTAGGTCATGACTAAAAAAAAGACTGAAACTGATTATTCTTTATAAGAACTTTAAAAAAAAAACAGTTTTAAAATGCTACATAAATAAATAATAATGTTACATTTTTAAGAACTTTGTACCTATTAATACTACAGATTACTCTGTTTAACAAACTGTGATTTTGTGATTGTTTTAACTTCCAGTGATGCCAATGCTCCTATCATCGTAAAATTTTTGTGTTAAGAAATATTTATAATATTGTTGATTAGTTAAGTGTTACATTTTTAAGAACTTTGTACCTATTAATACAACAGATGACTCTGTTTAACTGTGATTTTGTGATTGTTTTAACTATCAGTGATGATAATGCTCCTATCATCGTAAAATTTTTGTGTTAAGAAATATTTATAATATTGTTGATTAGTTAAGTGTTACATTTTTAAGAACTTTGTACCTATTAATACAACAGATGACTCTGTTTAACTGTGATTTTGTGATTGTTTTAACTTTCAGTGATGATAATGCTCCTATCATCGTAAAATTTTTGTGTTAAGAAATATTTATATTATTATTGATTAGTTGATTGTTATTTTTTACCTATTAGAGCAAAATATTGTTGTTATAGTAACTGTGATTTTGTGACTGTTATTTTATTACATTTACTATAATACTCCAAAATTGTACTAGTTAATACTTAATAGAGAAAAAATATTTTGTTTTTGTTTATTTAATTGCCACATTTAAAACCATACCTTAGCTAATTAAAACGATTTTTATATTGTTATTACGAATATTTAAAAAGATTTATATATTTATAGTTTCGTTATATTTTTCGTTGTTTTTAAAATTAGCTTTTAGACCATTATAACGTTAATTATTTAATTTTGACTTACCTTTTTTAAACAACATTATTTTTAACAAGACTCAGGGGTTCATAAAAAGTTGATTTCGGTAAAAACTCTAATAAGTAGTAATTTGTGATGATTTAAGGTAAATGCAAGTGTACGGAAAAAGAGTACTTACTTGTAAAAATGCAAAACCAAATATTTGATTATAAATCGTACCTACTAACTGTGATTTTATTTGTAATCTTGGTTATAATTATGGTTTTAAGTTATTTAAACTGTGAATGATGTAAAATCACTTTCTGATAGATACAAAGTAAAATATAAAAACTTGATTTCCTTAAAAATCGTTTTATTTGTGTCCTGTATTAAAAGAAAGCATTTTGTACGTGATAGTACTTTTTTCTTGAAACTTTTCGATAAAGTATAGGTGTGTGCGAATCGCATACTACTAATTCTTGAAGGGGTCGATTCGCACGCAATTTAAATACTTCCGTGCGAATCGCCTACTAAAAAAATATTTTTATTGAAAGGGGACGATTCGCACGATCGTGCGAATAATTTTCGTGCGAATCGACTACTAACCCATTAATTTGCATTAATCGTGCTGTTCAGGGTTCGATTCCCAGGTAAGGTTAAGTGTAACAGAGTTTGAGCTCGGATAATAATAATAATATTGTAATAATAATATTGTGTTATTTGTATTAGAAAATGTGTGTAATTTACGATTTAAATTTACTAATGTTATAAAACCATACCCCTTTTACTCATTAGGGTCAATATTAAGTACCTATACCTACAGCAATGATATTATTTACTTTACAGTTAAATAATTTAGTTTTGTTTTGCCTCAGGAACCAATCCATTCAATCGAGACCATCTGCAATGCTGCTGTTGAAGAAATCAACAATTGCTTAAGCCCTTGTCCTCAACCATCCTTTAGTAAATTAACGACAACTTTAGAAAACCACCCACAAAATTATTGACATTGGAAAATGTGTCACTTATTGATTTAAATGAGGATTTGTACTTATCACATTCGAGCAATGATGGCGAGCCCGCACCAGATGAATGTATCTTGTCATTAAGTGATTTCTCAATTTCGGAAACAAGAAATAATGTTCAAATAAATGATGCTAAGACCCAAAACATTCCTCATTCTAGTAATACTCTTGATACAAACATAGAAACTAATACTACCGATATTGCTGGGGTTGAGTCTGTCATACCTGGTCTTCAAAACCGGAAACACAAGCGCAGAGGTCAAGCGGAGCCCAAGGAATGGAAGAAGAATTTGAGAAAAAACAGAAGACAAAAAGGTGAACCTTACCTCTCCAGTAAAGGTGTTTTAAAACCAGGAAAATTATTGGGTGAATCGAAGTTTATGGGGATGTGTCGAGAAAAGTGTACGACCAGATTTAGCGAAGAAGAGCGGCTGGAAATCTTTTCATCTTTTTGGAACATTGATAATATAAATCAGAAAAGGCAATATATTGTAGGCTTAGTAAATCGAGTACCTACACAAACAAAACGAACTGCTAACTTAGACAGTAAAAGGAAACTGACAAACAAATATTTTCTAAAAAAAAGTGGAGCTACAGAAAAGGAAAAGGTATGTCAAAAATTCTTTTTAGCAATATTAAGTGTCTCAGAAACATTTGTGAGGTTTTGTTTCAAAAAACTGACTGAAACTAATGTTGTTGACGCTGATAAACGGGGCAAACACGTGCCTCATAATTAAAAGTCTGAAGATACCAGGAGAGATATACGAGATCATATTAAATCATTTCCCCGAATGCCAGCACACTATTCCCGAAAAGATACAAAAAAAGAGTTCTTAGACCAAGATCTGAATGTAGTCAAGATGTACGAGCTTTATAGAAGTAAATGTTGTGAAGAGCAAAGAGAACCTGTTGACATAGCTTATTACCGTATGGTTTTAAATAAAGAATTTAATATGGGTTTCTATAGACAACGGAAAGATTTGTGTGACAAATGTTTTACTTTCCAACATTTGAACGCAGAAGAAAAAGAAACAGAAAGAAGAGTACGAAAAACATTTAAAAAGAAAAGTTACTGCACGACGACATCGTGATGAAGCGAAAATGTTAGCACAATCTGGTGATATACATTTCGTTGAATATGACTTGCAAGCCATTTGCCCTTCATCATCATCTAAGCTAATTTATTACAAACGGCGAATTGCTATTTATAACTTTACCATGCTGGATTTTGAGGCAGAAAAGCGTAACGTTTTCTGTTATTGCTGGCACGAAGGTATTGGAAAAAAGGGGCTGTTGAAATCGGGTCATGTTTGTTGAAATATCTGAAAACCAAAGCTGATGGTAAACCAATTACATTTATGTCAGATACTTGTGCGAGCCAATGTCGTAATGTATATGTATCAGCTCTACTACTGTACTGCATTGAAAATTTCAATATACCAGAGATTAACCAAAAGTATTTTGAACCTGGGCACAGTCAAATGGAAGCAGATAACAAACACGCAACTATTGAAATAGCTAAGAAGAATATACCTTTATTTCATCCATCTTATGGGAAATCATCAAATAACCCCTCCCGCTCTGGGCTGAGCAGGAGGGAGTGTCAGACTTCTACTGACTAAAACCCATCCATGTTCCTTCCTTTGCCCTTTGTGTTCCAGGGCCGCGGTATCTCTTTCGAACAGTCCCGCAACCCTGGCAGGCGTCGGCCCTTACGGACCCCTTCCTATTTCATCCATCTGGATTCTATACAATTATTAGAAAAGGTTCCCGAAAAAATCCGTATGACGTTCATGAAATGGGAACTGAAGACTTCGTAGATATTAAATACCTAAAAACTATATTAGTTAAGAATGCTAAGGTGGACTGTGATGGCAATGCTGTCAACTGGCTAAAAATAAGATGGCTGCAGTATCGTAAAGAAGACAATAAACATATATATTTTAAATATGATCTGGAGGATGATGATTTTAAAATGATTAAGATTATCAGAAGAGGCAAAAGACCTGTGGAACAAATTGTGTTGAAAAATGCATATGACAAACCCTTACCCATTTCTAGTGAAAAGTATGACGATTTACAAGACTTATGCAGACAAGGCATCATTCCAACGCAATACCATGATTTTTATAAAGGGTTTTCAGTTGGAACTCCAACAACAGATGACGAAGATAATTAATATTTTTCTAAACGCTAATATGTTGATTACAGGTTTTATTATTTAAATTGTACTATTTCAGAAGTAAATAAAGATTATTGATTTATTACCTATTTTATTACTCATTTTATCACTACATAGACATAATAAAACTTAACTTCACAAATAACGTATTTAAGTTTGTTAGCAACATAAGTTTGAAAATAATTACGGGCCACACTAGCGTATGTCAACCGAATTAAAAAAATATATATATTGCGTCTATGTAAGCAAATATAAATAAATAATTTCTAATTTTTTCAAAGCTCTAAGAGTATGGCAATACATAGAAAACATTTTTTTTTTCCATACTAGTATTTTATCTGTATTAAAAAGCTGGTAAAGTTTAAAGAGCCGAATTTTCACAGTATTTTTGCTTTCCTGTAAAATTGAGAAAATGTAGATACGTTTATCTGACTCTTACACCGCGATTTACAATATTTATTTAGCCTGTTCACAATCATCTAGATTAACACACCAATAATAAAATTGTGTTTACAAAATCGTTGTGTAAGGCCACCTTACGTAATTCATTTAAAGATAAGTACTAGATTTCCTCGTACCTTTTAGCGGATTTTTAATACCAATTACTTACTCGAAATTTATTGATTACTAGGAATATTTTACTCATAACTAGATACGTTCTCTGTTGTTTAATAAAGTATCTTTTCAATTAAACTACTATAGTTAATTAATATAGATTTATTGAATGGCAAACACATGCACAGTTATCATCTTGACCACAGAGACAGATTCTTTGATTATTATCCCCAATACCCATGGTTTAAATCCTTTCCGATAATCCCATATCATTACCTTATTATAAAACTTGGATATGGTTCTCTGTTGTCTAATATACTCTTTTTAATGATAACAATAAAGATTAGTACCAGCAACATTAGAAAATGTTGGCATTACAATATTATTGCACACTAAACAATATATTACTTCAAAACTAGAAATAATATTTTGCATTAAGTTTAGGTAGGCACAACCCGCGCGAATTAACTGTGCGCCTTGCGCTGTGACGTCATTCTGTCTCTATCGCTGTACTGAACGCTCAAGGAGAACGCGGGGCGCCGCGCGGGTAAGCGGGAGAGGTGTCGCATTCCAGCGAGGTGCACAGTTAATTCGCGCGGGTTGTATTATGAATATTTTTACTCATAGCTAGATATGTTCTCTGTATACTCTTTTTAATGATAATAATAAAGATTAGTACCGTCTACAATAAAATTACAATATCATTTTCACACTAAACAAAACATTATTACGTGTAACAAAAAACTGTTCCGTCCACAAGTACTGCGGCCGGGCGGCCCCCCGCGCTCCTCCGCCGCGGCGGTGTGGATGTACGGATACTGATCAAAATCAAAAAATCAAAAATCAAAATAGTTTATTTCTGTAACTTTCTTGTACAATATTATTCTGTGGCTAGAACCTCCCAGGAAGCATGTAGTAATGCTTGTGTTGGGTGGTTCTGCTCCTCCCTCGGATCAACATATTTTTAGGTAGTTATATAACTAAACTATTTTAAGTAATTACAAACAAGTAGGTACACAATGAATGAAAAGTTAGAGATACTGGTATGACTTCTCTTTATGAGTGTGAGTGCATGCATGTGTGGTGTGTGTGTGTGTTAAGTGTGTGTGCGTGTGTGTGTGAGGGTATGTGTGTGTGTGTGCCTTTATGATAGTTAGAACATACTATTTCTCATATAGCCTGTGTGAATTTGACTCCTAATTAGGAGACTTCTAGCCCTACGATGTAATATCTTGGGATCGGGAAGTACCGCTAGAAGTCACGAATATTGTCTAGAGTTCGTATTGAAATAATAAGTTCTCTATATCACAGTACCCAAGCCGCTCAAGCTCGTGAACGATTGTTTTTTTACATTCATGGAATTGAAGGTTGTATATTGTATATTTATTGTGAAGCTTATTATATAGATAGACACAGTGGGCTTGAAATTGACGCCTGGCAAAAAGAGTTCTACAGCGAGGAGCAGTGGCCACATTACATTTTCTTCTACCTGTTTGAGCTATATAAACGTAAGGTAATGTTTTATGTAGTTTAAGTACTGAGTTGATAATAAACAGTTTGCGAAGTGACAATATTTTATGATTTAGATATAGTTCGTTAGTAGGAAATCTAAATGGCTTAAAGAACATTGTTTTTATCAAGCATCTCTGGGCTCTTTCTGCTTCAAGGAATTTAATTTTAGTGGCACCACCCCAGATGGGAATACAATAACACATAACTGTTTGTGCCAATGCAATATAAATACGCCTTATGAGGTCTTGAGAGGTGACATGTCTCAACTTTTTAAAGACCCATATGAGTTTACGGATCCTATCATTTATAGCTTCAATTTGAGGGTGCCAGGAAAGTCGGTAGTCCAGGATTACTCCAAGGTATTTAGTGGATTTAACACATCCAATCTCTTCGCACCCACACTGCGTAGTAATAGAGAAGTCACAAGTATGAATCCTCAATACCAAGTTTGGGGGGGGGAGTGTGCGCTTATTTATAGCAAAGCAAATGTAGTTAGTTTTGGCGATATTTAGGGTAAGAAGGGCAGACTTGAGCCAGTTTGCAACCTTATGGAGACCATGCTCAGCAGCTTCAAAAACGGAGTTCCAGGAAGTACCATTAAATACAATGGCAGTATCATCCGCATATGAGAATACATGTCCTCTCTCAATTTCAAGATTAGTTAATTCGTTAAGGTATATCAAGAATAATGTGGGGCCTAAGACGCTTCCCTGGGGCACGCCGTACTCAATTTTAGTGTCAGAACTGGTGAAATTGTCAATTTTTACGCGCTGGGTACGGTCTTTTAGGTAATCAGTTAAGAGATTTAGTGGCATACCCCTAATACCCATATACTCCATCTTTTTTACAAGAATGGGGACAGAAACAGTGTCGAATGCCTTTTTTAGGTCTAAGAAGACTGTCAGACACTTTTCTCCACGGTCTAGACACTGAGTTACCAAGGAGGACAATACTGAGACGGCATCTTCTGTCGATTTTGCTTTTCTGAATCCGAATTGTGAACTGGATAGAATATTGAATTTTTCGAGATAAGTAATTTGGCGTGAGTTGATTAGCCTTTCAATAACTTTAGAGATAACTGACAATACTGAGATAGGTCGATAATTATTGATATCTCTTTTATCACCACCCTTGTAGACGGGTGTAACAATAGATTTTTTAAGTAAGGTCGGGAATATACCTTTTCTGAAGCAGAGGTTAGCAAGATGGCTAATAATGGGAGCAACGAGCGGTTTAACCATTTTTATGAATTTAGTCTGGATACCGTCCCAGCCGGGAGCACTGTCAGTTTTCAGGTTTGATATAACACTGTCAACTTCCATTGGGTCAGTCTCCGGAAGTACGAAAGAAGATGGTTGTGTTTTGGAGTAGATGAGAGATGAGGATGTTTTCTGCGAGCCGCTTGCCGACACATGCGAAAGAACTATTAACACAATTTACCGACGCTATAGGAGAACTTCGAGTATTCAGTAATTCACAGCTTCCAATTTTAGTTGTATTAAGATGCGCTATTTGCTTGATAGATTTCCATAGGGCTTTAGAGTTTTTAACATTAGTTTTTAGTAGTTCAGATTCATATTTACGTTTCAATTTTTTAATTAATTTGTTACAATAATTACGGTATCTAGTAAATGTTATTTTTAATATTACTTTATACGGGTCGGACCTTAATTTTAGCTGCATACTGTTTCTGTTCCTGATACAGCGTAATAAACCACTGGTGATCCAGGGCTTAACAATGCGTTGTTTGCTGGAGATCCTTTTTACCACAACACTATCATCCAGGGATGATTTAAGTTTATTAATTAAATGTTCGATTACAAAGTTAGGGTCATCGCTAAATAATAAGTTGGATAGGTTTTTGTTTATTAGCTTTTCTGCAGCTGCCTCAAAGTCAATGAAGGTCTTGATAGTAGGAGAACGGTATGTAGTTTTTATTTTAGATATGCTCATGAAGACCGTGGCGTGATCAATTATAGTAGTGTTTAAAACTGCAATACTCGCCGATAGCTTGGCTTTGTCAATCTTTAAAATGAAATGGTCAAGACAGCTATTTTCTCGCGTAGGAATTATGTGCCCTGGTAGAAGACCATGAGAGGACAGCATGTTGTCATGTCATGATGTAAGATGATTCATTCTGTTTTATAGATAGGTTAATATTTATATCACCAGAAATTATAATATTCCGATTGCATTTTATCGTGTCTAATAAAGTATTAAGTGAGGTAATAAAATTTGACGCATTTTGATGTGACGGTGACCGGTATATTCCCAGTATAGTACTCCCACAAATGTTTAATTGTATACACGACGCATTATCCAGGTTATGTTCAATAAAGCTAAAGCGAAGCTGCGTAAATGACCACTCCATCATTTTGATTACAACTGTACGTAGTAGCGTAATGATTATAGTTTATTAAAGAGGGGACGGGTTTGTTTGTGTTGAGGTGACATTCGGTAAGTATTATAACGTCAATTTCTGAATTAAGATCCAAGAGTGTGGCTTCAAAGTTATCAAAGTTGCAATAGATGCTTCTTATATTTTGTTGGATTAATGTTAGATCATTATTGTTATATTTTATATATTTGTTTAAATCTACCAAGTCGCATGTTACCGAATTTGCAACCACGATGTCGTCCAATTCATTTAAGTTTCTGAGGTTATCTGTCATTTATTTTTAGGGATCCAGGCTGAGTTTCATTTAGGGGGGGAGTAGTCACCTGCAGCAAGACTAAATAAGAGCGCTTAAAGTGAAAAGTAGAGTTAGTTTTGTTTAGGGCTGATTGTTTAGGGCTGTTTAGGACTGATGATTAGAAACATCGTGATAGTCTACTAGATAAAGAACAACTTTTGAATAGCTTATTCGGCAGAATGATATCTAAGATAATTAAGATTTACGCAGTCGGGTTTTGGCTTAGTTTGCCCCTCTGCTGCTGCCTCCTTCGCCGGTACCACTTATTGTGCGATGTATATTTGTACATTATGTATGTGTATCATGGTTGTATGCCACTTCTAACGGGGTCATCGGCGGAAATGCTCTAGAACGAAGTCATGCTGTAACTAACTGTGGGTTTAGCAAGCTTATAATTTAAAATCACTTATTAATTTTCTAGAAACTGAGAGATTTGCTGCAGAGCACCCAAGAAGGCAAAGGACTGTTACATATGTATCAAGAAAATGGTCTCCTCTTGAATAATGGCCGCAGAAAAGTTTGTCATATCAAGCATCTGCTGGAAGGAGATATAAATAAAAGAGTATCTAGTTCTACACTTCCTAGATTATGCTCAACAGATAACAAACATTTTTCAAAAAGAAAACATTTCGACATACTTATTTTATACCATACATATCTAATACCAAATTGAAGATACGAAAACTAGCGGAAGGAAAATTATATGACTGTCTCCAAAATAGGAAACGCGAATACAGAGAAGCATATGGTAAAACTAAAAAGGGAAATACTGATCAACAAAGCTCTTCTGTGAGTGAAATTCTTCCTCAAGATCAAGATACAGTGTAATGATCTATATTTTAGTTCTCGAGTCTAATACTAGATGGCGTTAGTAGGCTCGCCACAACAGTTTAATTAATAAATATTTTAATTAAATTAATAATTTGTGAGACAACGGACAAATGACGGTGGCAGTAAATATCCTAGACCGAAAAAAATATCAATCGCAGACAGGCAGAGATAACGGTTGCTCCGTGCTGAAATTGTGTAATTCTGATAATTAAAACCATCGTTATTCAGAAATTACGACAGATTGTACATGCGTATTGCTTTGGTGCAATAATTATTCTGAGTTTGTGTGCGAGTGACGGCAGGAACGGCGTAAGTGTTTGCGTCTACTTAACGAAGTGTACGTCAGATTATCGGAGATGTTTTGCAAGGCTGACTGTTCTCATTTTGTTCTCAGCTTGCGGAAACGCCCTTTAATAGTTGAGACACAATAATTATGGAAATTAAGTCCAACTACGTTGGATGAAGTTGCGTGTTGATTCATAACGAGATAGAGGTCAACATATTCGCAACATATTAACGAGCAGGCTGGGGCCTTAGTCTGCTATTGCAAAAGTGTCAGAATGGTCTATCATTGATTTAATAAGGCCCCGCGCAGACGAATTACCCTTTGTACGCACGTCAAACGAGTTTCGAACGCGCTTCAATACGCCGTGGGCTAGGGGCCTTATTAAATCAATTATAGACCATTCTGACACTATTGCAATAGCAGACTAAGGCCCCTGGTCCCGCGGCACAGAGCTTCGGCTTGGAATCTTGTAACTCCGAGTTCGATACCAGCTTTAGTTTTATTTTTGTGAATCGACAATTTTGTTTCTGTTTCTTTTTATTTTATTTGTTTTTTTTTTTTGTAATATGCCTTTTACTTCCTTTCCGTGTTTTCCGTGTTACTTATATACACTACTCCGTGTTACTTATACTTACTTACATACACTACAAGTGATAGCATTGTTTAGCCACTGGTTTTATAACCAAACATCTTTGTTTGGGAGGGATATTTTTTTTGAAAGATTCTACTTGTGCCTATAGTCAGACTCTAAGCATCCTATTTGGCTGAAAGTCGGGCTCACCACGTGTTTAATCTTTGTACCTACTCCTTTGGTTAATACAAGGTTCACTGATAATATTTCTATGGGTTTCTTAAATTCACCGATTATATTTGTATGACTTTCTTAAGTTTGCCAGAAAATATATTTCTATGGCTTTCTTCTATAATTGTTGAGTTTTTAATACAAACAGTCCTCCTATTTCCCTCACTTCTTCTTCTTTCTTCCTTCTCTATCCTCCCATGCTTTTAACTTGGAGTTAATTCTAATATTTAACTTTAAGAAATTGGCTTTGACTTAGAGGACCTTAACTGGAACTCCCTCTTACGATTCGTTGACCTCCTATAGTCACGATATCCCTCTTTTGTCACGATGACTCGCTGTGGTCTCGGTGTACCACCTTTGGACTTATGTCTACGTTTGACATAATGTCTAGCTTTTAACATAATGTCTACCTTGGACAAAGTCTACCTTTTGACCTTTGATATAATGTCTACCATTCAACTTATTTTTATCTTTGACGTAACGTCTACGTCTACCTTTGACTGAAAGTCCTATCTTGACTTGAAGTTCTACCTTGATTCATTTACCATTGACTAAGAGTTCTATATAGACTCAAAGTCCCTCTTTAGTCTCAATGATCTCTTATTGTGTTCCTCTTTCGTCTCCATGACCATGTGTAGTCATATAGACCTTCTTCGTCTGAAGTTTATTTTCTCTCAACCGAGGTCCTTTTTAACCGACTTTCTTCAAAAAGGATGAGGTTCTCAATTCGGATGTTTTTTTTTAATGTTTTTTACCTCATAACTCCGTCATTTGTAAACCGATCTGAAAAATTCTTTTTTTCTCGCCTCGCCGATGGTATATGTCCTACAAACTGAAGTTCCACTGTATAGTTTGAGGTATGAGTAGTAGTGAGCATAATATCAGACCAGTGCAGCAAAGCAGTTTTTTTTTTTTTTAAATGAGTAAAACTACCGCAGACATGGTGGTCCGCGCCCTTTTTTGAAAGATTAATTGTTTGCATTTTGTTTTATAACTAAGGATGACATTCGTGCTCCTACATCGGACACGTTACATTATTCTAGAACTTAAATGTAATAACTTAAAATCTACGTGAGTCCATCTCTTTTTTTTTTTTATTATTCTTATTAACATGCTCATGCAATATTTTTTTTTTTTTTTTTTTTCAGGCTTACGTTTTTTTGTTTAAATTAATTTACGACTAATTAAATCTAAAGTTTCTTAACTAAGCTTCTAATCTAAGGTTACGCAATATAATTTTGAGGACAGAGGTCTGATAACTGCATGGCAAAGTGAGCCGACCAGCTCCAACCAACGGCATCCGTTCACGGACATGACCCGCACATCCGCACCGCTTAGCTCAACCATTTTTAGGGAACTTAACGACCGGATGCGCAGCGCCACCATCAGCAAAGCTTTTACGTGAGTATGACAGACTCACTCTGCCATGCAGTTGTACATAAACTATTTTTGTTAATTGAGAGTTGTTAGGGATTGGGTTCTTTTGGCGTTGGGTTTTGGGGTTAGGATGGGTTTTTTTTTTTTTTTATTGATTTCTTCATCTGACCAGGGACTTCGCTAGCCTGAGCAAAGCTTCCACAACGACTGCGTCTCGATGCTGCATGGCCGTCTTCAAGTTGTACTCGACGACCGTTTTAGTTGGCGCATTCATCGCTCTCTTTGCAAAGCGGCCGGTGGCGTCATCGGCGTCGTCGGTGTAATAGACGCAGCTGACTTTATGTCTCGACACCGCCACTACCGCGTGGGAGATGCTGTCGTGGATTTGGAGTCTTCTGGACTTGGTGTTGATGATAATTACGCTGTCGAAGGTCAAACCCTGAGCCTCGTGGATGGTTAGCGTGCGCGACCCTTCGCCGGACCCGTATCCCTGGCTCATGAGAGAGGCTTTCTCCTCTTGCGTATGAACCAGAAATAGGGTGTTTTGGGCGGTGCTCGGTGTTGACAACCTTCTTGGTATGTTATCTTAGTTGTCTATTTTTGATTTTGTTTCAAGTGATTTTGTCAGTTTGTCTTCCCTTCAACACATTGTATAGATTATTCCTACTTGCTTATTAGATTTATATTGCCATTACTTGGTTTTATTGCACCACACCTCATATATAATCCCATACAGTCCATTCCTATCGTCAACATTTTTGGTCCTTCGACGGTTTTATTTCATATACATTTTGTCATTTTCACATCGGTAAGTACCATTTTTAGCATTACGACATGAACACGCGTAGTAAAACCAAAGCCTTGGCAATGTCATCTCATAGTATCGCCCGTCATTCACCTGTAGAACCTTCAACAACCACTCACGAGCCCGTAGCGTCTAGAGTTAGTGCCGGTGACGATGCGAACAGCATGCACTCTGCGCAGACTAATTCTAGCGCTTCATCCACCACGCTGAAAGCACGCAAGGCCGCCGCGGAAGCCGCGTACAAGCGCCGCCAGTTCGAAAACATGAAGGTGCTACAGCAGCAGCTCGCGGAAGTGGAGGAGGCCGAGTACCGCGCGGAGATTGAACAAATTGAAGCGGAGGTTGAAGGTAAAAGTAGGCGAAGTACTACGAGTCAAAAACGAACGCAAGAATGGGTAAGAAGTATTTCTACAATTCAAGTAAACGAAGGAAATAAACCAAAAGAGGTCTCACAGCCTGCTCATTTATCAATGAACCCTCAGGCTGCTGCTCCATTATTAGCAGCATACCTCGATAATCAGGCAGGTTTCGTTCCCCAAGTACCCGGGCTGGCCGCCACGGTGTTGCCACCCTCTTATACGGGCTTGGAGGAACAGCGCCACAATATACCTGTATGTAATAATGAGTTTTCTCCCTTGCTTTTACAAGCAGTCGCAGACACTGCCGCTGCAGCGAAGTCTTTGGCTGTCGCACAGAATAAAACACAAAAAACAAAAATAGAGCTTTTCGCATTTACTGGAAATGCGTCTCAGTGGCTTCAATTTAGAAAACTTTTTGACACTACTAAACTCTCATACACCCCCGCAGAGAATGTTGCGCGCTTACAAAGCGCGCTCCGTGGGGCCGCACGCGAGTCCGTCGCGTCGCTGCTCATCTCTGCAGAGGACCCGGAGGAGATCATGCGCGCCCTCGAGCGAAGCTTTGCGTGCCCTGAGATGATTGTCTTCGGTGAGGTACAGGTGTTGAAACAACTGCCACGGCTCGGTAATGACCTCAAAGAAATAGGTACCATTGCGAATAGAGTCAGAAATAGTCTTTCTACGATAAAATTACTCAATCATCGTGACTATTTACACTCACCAGAACTTTTTCACATTATACTCGGTAAATTAAACCCTATGATGAAAATGAGATGGTCTGACTATGCGTCAGAGGTATCAAACCCTCTGGTATCAAAATTAGAGGTTTTGTCCGAATTTTTAATTCGTGAACATGAGCGTTATATTAAGTTTGCTTTGTCTCCTGACTTAAGTCTTTCGCAAGCTACACATCAATCGCACGTGATTCAGTCTGTCAATAAACCATTAAAACGCGAGAACATTCATTCTGTGTCACACAATAAAATAAAAAGTAACGATAAAACAGAATGTGTTTATTGTAAAAAAAACCACAACGTTAAAAACTGCGACGAAATAAAATCCTTGGCAGTTGACGAAAGATGGCGTTGGTTACGTGAGAACAAGATTTGTTACAAATGTCTTAGGCGTGTTTCCCATCAATGGAAATCTTGCAAAGTAAATCCTTGTGGGGTCGACGGTTGTTCTTTTCGCCACCATCCTCTTTTACATGGTAGGCAGGATACGTTAACGTCATCGCCTGCATCCGAAAAGCAGTCGTTTAACAACACTGTGTGTGCAGCTGCGTCTCTTAGTGACGTTCCGTGCACGTCACCCTCATCAGCCGCCCCGCTCGCGCTCCAGCCAATGGAAGAAAAGGTAACGGTTTCTAATACAGGTATCCATGAACATTTCAAGATGTCATCACAAACCAATGCGTTTTTAAAAATAGTACCAGTTGTTGTGTCTGGTCCAGCCGGAGACTATGAAACATACGCTCTTCTTGACGACGGCAGTACAGCGACATTGATTGACTCAAACGTGGCTGCTCGTATAGGGTTATCAGGACCGCAAGAACTTATAACTATCAACGGTGTCGGTGGTTTACAGAAAAGTACAAACATTTCATATGTTAATTTTTACATACAGGGTAAACATGAAAATAACAAATACTTAGTTAGTCGTGCTAGGGCTATGCAAGCACTAAATTTAAGCACACAAACACTGTCCAACCAAATGGTTGAATCATACAACCATTTAAAAGACTTAGCTCATTTTCTAATTTATAGTAACGCTGTACCGACCGTGCTTATCGGCGCTGAGCACTGGCATCTATCGATAACTCACGAGGTCCGCACTGGACGCCGCAATGAGCCTGTCGCTTGTCACACTTTGTTGGGTTGGACATTGTATGGAGTAGCTTCTAGTAAAACTAAACCAGTCGTATTTATTAACCACTGTCAGTTAGACCAAGCCGAACTATCGGAATACGAACGTTTAGAACTTCTCATAAAAGAGCAGTACAAACTTGATTCACTTGGTATTTCCAAGCGTGAGACTCTTCATAGTAAGCAGGATTTGCGTGCTATTGAGATTTTAGACGCGACTACTACACGTTTGCCAACTGGTAGGTACGAAGTAGGACTCCCATGGCGAGATGACATTCAGTCTATTCCCGACAGCTATCCTCAAGCTCTCTCACGTTTCTTGAGTCTAGAGAAACGCATGCTCCGAGAACCAGAGTTTGCTGGTCCTTATAAACAGTTTATTGATAATATGCTTACTAAGGGATATGCGGAGGAGTGTGATCCTACCACTTACTATCGTAATTTTACTGGTCAAGAAAATCTTAATAATATAATCAGTCTCAATTCAGGGTGTTCTAAACAGAATGCGCCCTTTTCGACAACAAATCGTCCTGGAGCAGTTTCTAGTTCTAATTCTAGTACGAGGATTAGGTGGTACTTGCCACATTTTGGCGTGTATCACCCACAAAAGCGTAAGCTTCGGGTTGTTCACGATGCGGCTGCTACGAATCAAGGAGTGTCTTTGAATTCCTTGCTTCTCCAGGGGCCTGATCTATTAGAGAACTTATTAGGTATTCTTTTTAGATTCAGAGAGGGCCGTGTCGCAATGTCTGCTGACATTAAGGAAATGTTTCCTCAAATACGAATTCGAGAGCAGGAAAGGGACGCATTACGGTTTCTTTGGCGTGATGTTCAATACAAAAATACAAAGCCTATAAAAGAGTATCGTATGACTGCTGTTATCTTTGGAGCGTCGTCCAGTCCATTTACTGCTCTGTACATTAAAAACAAAAACGCCAGGTCTCATCAAGATTTGTATCCAGAAGCAGCCAACGCTAGTGTTTATAGTTGTTATATGGACGATTATCTTGATAGTGTGGACGACGTCACCAAGGCTGCGCAGCTGTCATCTGATATAGTCACTATCCATCGAAACGCCTGTTTCGAAATGCGTGGCTGGATCTCTAATAATCAGGAAGCGTTACGTCTTATTCCAAAAG
Organism: Eugnorisma glareosa; assembly: GCA_947578425.1. Classification (NCBI taxonomy): domain Eukaryota; kingdom Metazoa; phylum Arthropoda; class Insecta; order Lepidoptera; family Noctuidae; genus Eugnorisma; species Eugnorisma glareosa. The sequence continues at coordinate 7,509,985 of OX387967.1, read as the reverse complement.
AATTTCATGCCGCACAACCGACTGAAGTGAAACTTGGTAATAATTCCACTATTATAAATAATGTCTTAGGCGTTTCATGGGATCCTTTATCAGATACTATAGGTTTTAGGACCGGTTTAGAAAGTTGTAGGTTTCAAGGCTTTTTAAATAAGCGAAAAGCGTTGTCTCATCTTATGAAAATCTATGACCCGTTGGGATTACTTGGGCCAATCGTTGTTAAGGGCCGAATCCTACTCCAGGAGGCCTGGAGAAAAAATATTGACTGGGACACACCATTTCCACCCTCAGAGGTTATGAGGTGGAGTGAATGGTTAGAAGAGCTCGTTGAAGTATCATTTTTTAGTATTCCACGCTGGTACGCTAATGAAAATGGTGAACCTTTATACAGGGAATTGCATGTGTTTGCTGATGCGAGCGAGCTTGCCTATGCCTGTGTTGCTTTTTGGCGTTTTACGTATGCTAACGGCATCGTCAAACTCGCCCTTATTGCCAGTAAGGCGAGAGTTTCGCCATTAAAACCAACATCAATTCCACGCTTAGAGCTGCAAGCTGCTTTGATTGCTTCTCGCCTTGCTGTCACAATCAAAGATTGTCACAAAAAGAAGCCCATGCGCACATATCTGTGGACGGATTCGAGAACCGTTCTTGGTTGGCTGAGGAGCGATGCACGAACATTCAAGCCATTTGTGGCTCATAGAGTCGGGGAAATAACTGAAAATTCATGCGTTCAAGATTGGCGATGGGTCCCAACCGACTTGAATGTTGCTGACGATGCCACTCGTATAAAGCCTCTGCACCTGAATCCCAACCATCGATGGTTTTCGGGTCCTACATTTCTTTTAGAGGCCCCAGAAGATTGGCCTATAGAACCAGCTGGCCAACCTATCGCTCGGGAGGAATGTAAACGTTCTCCTACGCTTTTGATTGCTCATCTGGTTGCGACAGTAGATTTCAGTCGTTTCAGTGACTGGCTTCGTTTGCTCCGCGCTACTGCTCGCGTTTTGCAGGCTGCGGCCAAACTCCGTTCATTTTTGGACCGTACTAGACTCACTGTCCCTAACACCGATGTTAGAGACCGCCATTGTGCAAGTTTACCTGCGTCCACCACTCTATTATTGCCTTTGTCAGCTGAGTTAATGGAAGCCGCAGAAAGGCATATCCTGCAACGCCTACAGGCAGAAGCGTTTGCCGAAGAAATTCAGTGCATCGATCGAGACGAAACGATACCCAAGTCTAGCCGCTTGTCAAAGCTTTCACCAATGATGGGAGAAGACGGTTTGTTAAGATTGGTCGGAAGAATTAGAGCCGTCGAAAATGTCAGCTCCGATGTGAAGCGCCCGATACTGTTAGATGGTCGCCACCATGTCGTCCGTTTGTTGGTGCAATATTTCCACCGCAGAGCTGGTCATGCCAATAATGAGATGGTAATTAATGAGTTGAGACAAAAATATTGGATTCTTCGAATTCGCAGCATCGTCCGGAGTGTAGCCAGCCAATGTTTGTTCTGCAAGATAAGGAAAACAAAGCCAATGAATCCAAAGACAGGAGATCTCCCGGCACAAAGGCTTGCTCACCATCGCCGTCCTTTTACATTTACGGGCTTGGATTATTTTGGCCCCATCTCTACTGCAATTGGCCGAAGAAGAGAAAAACGTTACGTTGCCCTTTTCACCTGTATGACTTCCAGAGCCATTCATTTGGAGCTGGTGCATTCCCTCTCTGCTGATTCTGCAATTATGACTTTGCGTCGCTTTGTTGCAAGAAGAGGAACTCCTGACACAATATATTCGGACAATGGCACGTGTTTTGTTGGTGCAAACCGAATTCTTCGTGATTTTTACCAACCTGAAGTCGAAAACTTTGCTGCCAATAGAGGAATAAAATGGAAGTTTATTCCTCCCGCCGCACCATTCTTTGGTGGATGTTGGGAGAGGTTGGTGCGCAGCGTGAAGGTGGCTCTAAATGCCACTTTGGAAGAACAAGCCCCCAAGGAAGAGGTCCTTATAACTCTCTTGTTAGAAGCCGAAGCGATTGTCAACTCTAGACCTCTGAGTCACGTTTCGGTTTGTCACGAGGACCAAGAAACATTAACTCCATTTCATTTTTTGCTCGGCACGTCATCTAATCAAGTTCTACCTTCGACTCTAGACGACCGGGATTTATTAAGAAGAGCGGACTGGCGAAAAGCTTTAAGATTGGCTGATCATTTTTGGCATCGCTGGGTCAGAGAGATTCTGCCCACTATGCAACCACGGCAGGTCGGGGACAGCAGAGAACCAGCTTTGAAAATTGGTGACATTGTATTCATCGTGGATGAGAACATGCCGAGAGGAACTTGGCCACGAGGCCGTGTTTCTGGAACTTTTCCCGGCAAAGATGGAGTAATTAGAGTGGTGGACGTAGCTACCTCAGGTGGCATACTTCGTCGGCCCACCAAGAGGATTGTCAAGATTTCCACATAGGAGACCCATTGCATTATTTTGTGCACTATCATGCACAAGGGGGTGGAATGTTGACAACCTTCTTGGTATGTTATCTTAGTTGTCTATTTTTGATTTTGTTTCAAGTGATTTTGTCAGTTTGTCTTCCCTTCAACACATTGTATAGATTATTCCTACTTGCTTATTAGATTTATATTGCCATTACTTGGTTTTATTGCACCACACCTCATATATAATCCCATACAGTCCATTCCTATCGTCAACACTCGGTATTTGCGCTCCTGTGTAACCTTTGACGCTCAGTGAGTGGACCCGCGACAGCGACGACTTGGAGGAGTATATACCGGAGTATATCTCGCTCAACGCAAATGCCACATCCATCGGATTGCGGTGTGTGCAAAGCAGCTCCTGGGTGATGCCAGCCACCAGGTTTGGACGGGTATACCTTAACTTGAAAAGGTTCTCTCTGTCCAGAAATGGTAGCTGGTTTACGTCTCCGATGAGGACAACCTCGGTTGCTCCTGACAACTTTACTGCCATAACTATGGCCCCAAAATGGTTCATAAGAGCCTCGTCTACCGTTAGGCGGTAGCATTTCTCTTCTTTCTTGAACCCGTTGACTAAGATTGAGGCCATAGTGCGCACCTTTGTCTTTACTCGGTCTCCCAAGCGGTGCGCTAGCTTCTCTCTGAGGTCTTTGGCAGCTTCGGTCGTCGTGGTGGCTACAACGTCTTTCTCCCCATCGAAGTGTTTCACCACCCAGGTTGTCTTGCCGCAACCCGGAACTCCGTTGACCCACCTGATATTGGGTACCGTCCAACTTCCCTGCGATGCTGTGTTGTCCAGGATCCCCGAAATGGACTGTGCCATTTCAAGGATCTTATCGTCCAGCATGATCTTGGTACATTTGGCGGTAACCACTATCGGGTCGTCATTTGGTGTTCGGAATTTTATTTTGCCCACGCGTTCCGTTTCCTCCTCGTCCAGGGCTACAAAACCGTTCTTCGCGCTGTAGGCTGCCATGTACGACCCCGTCATTTCCCCTTTGATGACTTGGGATTTGACGTTGTCGTACACCGCTGCCTCTGCCTCCTCGAGTAGTACCTTTAGCAGTCCTTCTGTGTTCCTTTGGAAGGTCTGCAGGATCTTCCTGCAAGTCATGAGATTGACCTCTCTGGTCGCCCTCACGATTGCTACGTACTCGAGGAAAGCGCTCTTCACGTGGTCTGTGGTGCCCGATTTAACTGCGAGGACAGGCGGGCTGACTTGCCCCTTGTCGGCTCTCGTTGGTGTAGGCTTCCGTTGTGTCGGTTCTGCTGGCGTTTTCCTGAAAAACCTCTCCACAGCTGCTTCCTGTTTTTCAGCTGGTGACGCGCGGCTGGTGCTTGGGAGCAGTGCTTTGAGGAAAGTGCCGAAAGCTTTCAGGCGACTCCTCGACCTAGCTTGCTCCTCAGGGCTGGTGGTGGCACTCTGCTCCTTTGCAGCTTTTTCGGCGGCTGCCTTCTGCTGAGCCCTCTCTGATCCGCTTTGTGTGATCGGGCTAGATGTGGAGCTCGTCGCGATGGCTGTTGGGTCTCTGGGGGCTTTAAGGAAACTTAGAGTTTCCCCTCTGTCCTCATAGACTACTACCTCATGTTGTTCCGAGGCTTTTAAGCAGCCGAAGCGATCTGCGACGTCTCCTCTCTCTCCTCCGATCTCCATCGCGTCAACACTTATTATGCGGGCTGTGACCGGCGCTTGTTCTCCGGCCTCCCTGATCTTTTGAAGCAATGAGCTTGCCTGAGCAAATGAAGTCTCCTCCCGCCACTCGAGTAGTGCAATCGTCTTTCCTTTGAATCGCACTAGACGGCATCGGTGAGTGGCTACTTCCACTTGAGGCAGTGCGGCGTACTTGCTTGGTGGTGCTTCCGTTGATCAAGGCGGCAAGGCCTGGTGAAATTGGGATACGGGCTGCAGCTCGGCTTGAGCCTATGCAAAAGCTTATGCCCAGCTTTTCTGTATCTCTGTTCATGAACAGAGCGACAGGTCGCAGTCTGACGCCTGGGACTCCGTCGCCTGTACATGCCAGGAATTCCGTGATGGGCATGGCGCTGGGGGCTGGTGGTAGGCTAGCTTCTGCTACTACTGCTGCTGCCGCTGGTGCTTGCTGTTCGTTGGTTCTTGCGTGTGTACCTTGTGTTGTGGTGAGTGGTGTGTGTGTTCTGTTTTGTGTTGTTGTTGTCGTGGTTGTTGTCTGTATTGTTGTTGTCCGTGTTGTTGTTGTGGTCGGGATTGTTCGTCTAGATGGTAGTCGGCTTCGACTTTGTGAGGTCGCGTCCGTTTTGTTAGCCTCTGCTGCGACTTTGGCGACTTTGCTCGCGAATGCCAAGAACGGTTTTCTGGTAGCCGGTCTCCCCATGATGGTGTGGAGTGTGGACTGGCTCAGCTGGGTTGCGATCTTGATTTCCAGCTCCATTCTGTCCTGACTGAATCTGGGGCATTCGAAGAGCAGATGCCAGACTGTTTCATCGCAGCTGGGGTCACAGACGCACGAGGGACTGTCTTTGAGATGAAAGCGGTAGAGATACGCTGAGAATCCTCCGTGTCCTGTTAGGACTTGTACATGGATCGGTGTGAGAACTGCGTCTCTGAGTGTTCTTTTCGCCGCTAAGACATCTGGGAAGAACACCTTTGTGACCGATCCTGTGCTCGAGGACTCGTAGCGCGCCTGCCACTTCTTTACAGTCCCCTCCCGTATCTTCCTTCTCACGAACGATACGGGGACCTTGCTATAGTCTGCTGTCTCTTTTGTTAGGGCTGCCTCCTTGGCCAGCTCGTCCGCTCTCTCATTCCCGGCGGTTCCCACGTGGGCTCTGAGCCAAAAGAGCCTCACTTCTCGGCCTTCTTCTCTGATCTCGCGGACGCATGTAGTGCCAGGTGGTGAGTGATGGACGGACTCCTCAGCAGGTCAAGTGACGATCTTGAGTCACTTAAGATGCTTACGGAGGCCGCACTGGATTCTCTTGCCATCCCGACAGCTCTGAAGAGAGCGTACATTTCCGATTGGAAGACCGTGTTGTGGGGCTCCAGGCCAAAAGTGCTGGACTTAGACTCCTTTCCGTTTTCCCACCAAGTTAGGGCAGCTCCGACTTTCCCCTCTATCTTGCTGCCGTCGGTGTATATTTGGGGACCGATCACTTGATGGGTTTCCAGAGTCTCGGGAGTCAAGTCTTCTAGGCGTGCATACTCTGTTGTTGTGAGTAACGCTGGGTGGGGGTTTTGGGAGGGGTGCACGTTGCACTCCAGCTCGCGGCCCGGTGGTATGAACTCTTGGGAATGTCCTTTTTTGATCTTGAAAAGGGTTGCGGCCTCGATTACCCGGAGATCTAGAGGGAGTTGGCCTGACAGAACAAGTGCCGAAGTCAGAGACACCGTGCGGTATGCTTTGCAGATCTTCTGCGTGAAGCCTCTCTGCAGCGAGTCAAACTGATTCCTTGTCATCAGTTTCTCCTCTGCGGGGGCCCACGCGCTCGCTGCATACATCACGATGGGCTCTATCACCGACACGTATATCGTCCTTATTATCTCTTTGTTGAGACCCCAAGTCACCTTTGCTGCGCATGCAAGCTGCTTGTAGATGTCTGCGGCCTTTTTACAGGTCGCAGACACGTGCGCGTTAAAGGTGAGTTTGCAGTCTATCGTGAGACCCAGCAGCTTGACCTTTTTGACTAGGTTCAGCCGGGTGCCTGACATGTGGAGTACCGGAACATCGTATTTTAGCTTTCTCGTTAACACCATCGCATTGGTCTTGTGCGCGGCGAAACGTAGCTTGTTTTTGACGCCCCATTCCGATACTATGTCTAGCGTGTCGTTGGCTGTTTGCTGCAGGGGACCGGTCGTAAAGTCCGAGAAGACAAGGACGACGTCGTCTGCGAAGGCTTGGCAGTATACTCCCATACTAGCCATTTTGTGCAGGAGTGAGTCTAGGATAAGGTTCCAAAACGTCGGTCCGGCGATTGAGCCCTGGACGCATCCTTTCGTGGTACCCTTCTCACTAGTCGCTCTGGCGTAGTTGACCCTGATTTTCCGGTCTTCCAGGTATGAGGTGACGAGAGCGTAGATATTTTTGGGGCAGTTCTCGACTACCATCTGTCTTTTGAGTGCTGGCCACCACGCGTTATCGAAGGCCCCCTCTATGTGCAATGATATCAAGAGCACGATCTTTTTGGCTTTGATTTCGGCACGTAAGTGTCCCATTAGAGCATAGAGGGCGTCCTCGGTGCCACGCTGCGGCATGAAACCGAATTGGTTTGTGTTGAGTGTTGGGAGGAAGTGCCACTGGAGTCTGCCTACTAGGAGCTTTTCGACGATTTTTTTTATTGGCCTATAGGACTTTGGGCTGGTATAGTCGTCCTTTCCTGGCTTGCGGAGTATGCACACGTGGGCGACCTTCCACTGCTTCGGGAAGTGTGACAGCGACAGGCACCTGTTTGCCATCGCTAGGAACACCTCCCTGTCGCAGTTTATTGCCGCTGTGCAGATGTCTGCTGTTAATCCATCGGGGCCGGGAGCTTTTTTCGGGTTTTGGTTTTGGAGAACCATTTCCAGCTCCGCGGTTGTGAAGGGTGGATCGTCGGCAGACAGTCCTTGGGGGTTCTTTTCCTCCGCTAGCCTCCTCAGTGCTGTGTGGTATGGCTGTTCGGCATCTGTTGAGTCGTCGGGGTAGAAGGTTTTTGCCAGAAGATTCGCGGATTGCTCTGCAGCAAAGCAGTTAGGTAGTATTTTCATTTCTGTAAGACAGGTAGTGTTTGGGATGTGAATTAGTCGAGACTAATATCAGTATGTGATGGCAACACAATAAAAATAAAAACAACAAAATTAGATCTATTGCTAAAAAATATTTCAAAAACGTTCAAATAGGAGATGTGACTGAAGTAGATTGTGAATGCAATGTTCTTTATATTTGTGACCAAATTCAGATTGACTGCTGTCTTTACAGCGCGGATGAAAAATGTCATGTTCTATATTGGACTGATCTATAAATACAAAAACCAGAAAAGGATCTGTCTTACGTTTGCACGATAAAAGTGTAGTTGATATTCAAGAGGCTGCAAGTTCACTGATGGATAATATGGATATGACTCTTTGCCGTCGTTCTCATGTGATTGAATCATGTCGTTTGACTTGCAGTTAAAAATCTTGTAAGTTTTGAAGTACTAGATGAACTAATGTTTTTACTTGAAGCGCCTCCAAAGTTGATTTTACAGAATCACGAATATGAATTCCTTTCTATCATTGAATTTGTTTCGCCTGCTATTGGTACGATGGGTCACAATAAAGCACATTGTAGGCGTGGAAATGTATGGGAATGCTATGATGATTTAAGTAATAGAGTTGTAAGGAGTAATAAAAAGGTACATAGTACATTACATAGCATTATGTATTAAAAAAAAGTTTTGACAAATGTATTTTTTCTACTCTTTATTGTTGTATAGCTGCATTAGACGCTCCCGGTACAATACGATAGATTTATCGCCTACTCAAGCATAACTGCAATGTTAATTATGAGTTTTGCTGTATTTTTTTACAGTATTATCGTTGTAAAACATTGAGAGAAGCAAACGGGAAGTAATTAATGGCCACTTTGAATTTCAATAATTCTACATATTTATCAGGGAGACTACGACTCGGTGACCGGCGCGGCGGTCCTGACATCAGAATGAACGGCCTTCCTTAACATGTTTTTTTTTCTTCTAGAATACGATGGCAGCAATTGTTTGAGAATAGGAAGGAAATAGAAGCAATAGGGAAGCAATTATTGGTCATAAATTCAACGTTAAATACGCCTAGTGACCGTTCATCCTGACGGACTCCTATTATTCGAGGTGGATTGAAGTTAAGGCGCTGAAAGATAAAACAACGGGTACTGTAATTCAAAAGTTTAAAGTAATTTTTGCTGTTCATGGGTTTCCAAAGGGCATTGTTTGTGATAACATGCCTTTTGCCAGTTTTTAAGCAGTTTGCAGAATCTTATGACATGCAACTAGTGCATTCCAGTCCTAGGTACATACAATTTAATAGTTTACGCAAAAAGGGAGTGGGAATTGTAAAAAAACATGATGAGGAAGTGCAGAGAAAGTAACACTGAAATTACAGAGCCACACCTGTAGCTGGATTAGATTACAATCCTTCTGAACTTTTAATGGCCAGAAAATTGCGCACTAAATTACCATGTTTTGTGAAAAGCTTAAAACCCTCTGTTCCTAAACAGGTATATGAAAAAATGTTACAGTTGAAACACAAATGTAAGTTAAATTATGATAAATCTGCCATTGACAAAAAGTCATTTCGTTGTGGAGAGGATGTTAAAATTCAAAATCAACCAAATAAAATATGGGTGCAGGGGAAGATAGAAAAGAGGGGCCTAGGTCATTTGTAGTTAAAACGGAGAAGGGGAATAAAGTTACGAGAAATGAAAGAAATTTGATGCATAGTAGAAATGTATTTCTTGAAAAACCAATGATTATGCATGTGCCTAAAAGTAGGGATGCACAAATGGTTGTTCAGAATAATGAAGCAAATGATGATCAGTCCTGTTATTCTGGGCAACCTATATCATCTCAATCAGAAGCTAGTGGTCGTTCTGAAATTATGCAGACTACTAGGTCTGGTCGCTCAGTGCGTCCTCCTATTAGATTTGCTGATTATTCTTTATATTCATTATTAAGTTACTGTTTGGTTTTTGTGTTGGTTCAATCGCTTATTATGTTCATTTAATTAGTAACGTTTATGTCGTTCCATTATTGTTACAATTGTAAAAGGGGGGGATGTTTGGGATGTGAATTATCGTCATCACTAATATGAGTATGTGATGGCAACACCAGAGTGTCAATCAAATCGATGCCTAGATGTCAACTAGTCAAGTGAATATACGGATTAATGATGGATACTTATTTTATTAAAATATCTGCCAGAGCCTGTTTAAACACTCATTAACAATAACGAATAATGCTTTGTTTTTTTTTTTTTCAATTAAACTTAAAAGTTATTTAAAAAACAAAATTGCTATAGGCACAGCGTATCGTCCCCCACGCTTCGATTTGGACCTGTTCCTCGACGAACTGACTCTGTTAGCTCCTTAGTCAAATGTGATCACTACGTACTTCTCGGCGATTTTAATGTTAACTTACTAAATGATAACGGGCAAACTAAGAAAGTTAATGAGTTTTTGAATAGCCTGAGCCTAAAACAACTGGTGAGTTCGCCCACCCATTTCACAGACCACAGCGAAACATTGATCGACCTTGTCTATACGAATCTCAACCATAAAGGAATATCTGTTGAGCCCTATGGCTCAATAAATGGTCACTCACTTGTTGTGTGCGAGTTTAATATTAGGCGTAGGAAATATAAACCCTATACAATTACGTACAGACCCATTCAGCAAATAAATAGAGAGGTACTAGATAGTGACTTATCGCACATACACTGGGACAACATTTGCGGCTTGCATAATGTGAATGACTTGGTTGAGGAATTAAATAGAAACATTTTAGCAATTTACGATGCGCATGCTCCGGTCAAGAAATGTTTAATTAAGGAACCGTCATATCCCTGGATAACAGATACAATTAAATTAATGATGCACTTGCGGAATGACGCCCTAAGTACCGTAAAACGAAAACTGACTCCAAAAAGGCATACTACAAGCAGTTAAAATCTCGGGTGGTAACTTCCATATTTAGAGAAAAAGTTGCATATTTCAAATTCAACATTAATAGCCAAATCAAAGATCCTAAAACATTGTGGAAAAATTTAAAAAATACTGTATTACCAAAGAAACAAGTTGATGACCTTCCTACTCACTTCAGAGATCCAAACCAAATCAATAATCACTTTTTGAGTGTCCCTGATAACCCTGTCTGCAATACAATGCAGCGCATTTTCCTTGAATCTCATCGTTATGGTGATGATAGCTTCGCATTTTCATTACAACCAGTAACCGCTGATCAGATTCTGCGATACTTCCGCCAGCTAAAATCTAACGCTGAAGGCTGTGATAGGGTGACCCTGAATATGCTTTTGCTTACACTCCCACACACTCTAAAGTCCATCACCGACATTGTGAACAGCTCAATTGTCTCAGCAACGTTCCCTGATATCTGGAAAATTGCTATCGTCAGACCGCTGCCTAAAAAAACAAATCCAACTGACTTAAAAGACCTTAGGCCTATTAGTATTCTGCCTTGCCTTTCCAAAATCGCAGAAAAGGCAGTTTGTCAGCAGGTGTCAAAGTACCTTCTGCCTGAGCTACAGTCAGGTTTTCGCAAACAGCGTGGTACTTCTACGGCTCTTTTGGACGTGACAGATAACATTCTGACGGCACAGGATAAGGGCCTATGCACACTTCTTGTCCTACTTGATTTTTCGAGTACTTTTGACTGCATAAATATAGATTTGTTTCTATCAAAACTTAATTACTATGGATTTGACCAAAATACGATACACTGGTTCCAAAGCTATCTTACCAACCGTCGGCAGCAGATGGAAATACGACTAAGCAATGACTCATCTCTTGTTTCGTCACTCACTTCTGTTTACAGGGGAGTCCCGCAAGGCACAATACTGGGCCCCATTATCTTTATTTTGTATTGTGCAGATATTATAAGTTCCCTGAAGAAATGTAGGTACCATATTTATGCTGATGATGTCCAAGTCTATAGCTCTTTTAAGCCAAGTGATTGCGACGTCGCGATAAAGGATCTTAACGATGATCTTGACAGAATGGCATGTTGGGCTGAAAATAACGGTTTAGTACTTAACCCCACTAAAACCAAATACATGCTGTTTGGAACAAAGAACCAAATCAGCGCAGTGCCACCACTCAACGTTACCCTGCTGGGTGAGTCGGTCAGTCGAGTCAGTGAGGCACGTAATCTGGGTCTGAATATGGACGTTGGATTGAGATACGAAGCGCACGTGGCAGAGTCAGTGCGCACTTGTTTCTACCGGCTTAAGGTCCTTTATAAAATAAGGCCTTATCTATCAGAGGAGCTGCGTATCCAGCTGGTTGAGTCACTCGTGCTATCCAACCTAAACTACGCAGATGCAGTTATTGGACCTCGGATACTGGCAAGAACTGAGCGGCTGATCCAAAGGGTGCAAAATGCCTGCGCTCGATTCTGCTTCTCAATCCCACCAAGAAGTCACGTTACGCCATTCCTAAATAAGCACTATATCCTTAAGATGAAGTCGCGACGTAAGTTGCACTTGGCATGCATACTTTTTGGAGTTATAAAGTACAGGCAGCCGACCTACCTATACAATAAACTGAGCTGGATCGCTAGCAGAAGAGAACGCGCAAGTAGGCAGTGCTCGCAGCAACTCTCCACTCAATCGCACAAGACAGCTGCTTTCAGGGGAAGTTTTAGATACGCCGCATCCAAATGCTGGAACAACATTCCCCCGCCGATAAGGAATCTTAAATGTCTTGGCACCTTCAGAGCTCGACTGCGGCAGTTTCTTGTCGAATCCCAGAAAAAACTGGGTATGACTGTCTCGAACACGTCCATCATCTGTCTGCTGTTTTCTTCCCGAATCAATCTGTCTATCTATACCGTATCTCGTGGTCACAAACCTGTGAACAAGGGGGTTCTTAGTAATTTAATAGTTTGTGAATCTTTTCTTGGTCAATAATTATAATTAGGTACCTTAACATGTTATAAACCTATATCTATCTATTTTAACATAAATTTAATCTAGCCAAATCGTTTATTTTTGTTATACGCACTTACGCTGCTATAATATTAGTATTATACACTTATTTATACACTTATGATTACTCATATAAACACTATACATTTAACATAATAAATACTCAAGGATTAAAACACATTCCAATTAACAAGAACGTTTCCAATACACTAAGCTTACTGTAAAATACTTGATTTAAGTTGAGGGTATACTTAAACAATTTCACTCCGTGCATGAACAACACTTTATCACAAAACCAATTTATCTCGTCTGCTCGACGTCCGTATGCCACTACAGGGATCCAGAAGAATATCAGCGTCAGGTGCATGCCTGACACATGCTGAGCTGGACTCCCATTTGGTGCAACCTTGAGGCGCACACCGCACCTTGTTTAAATACTCGTTATTTTATTGAAGTTTGTCATGGTGTTACCATACTTATTTCATAAATATGTTTTCCTTTTTGCAAATTGGCACCTTGTTTTTTATTTTTACAGGTATTTAAAGAATGTTCATGTAAATTTTATAATTTAATTGTACTTCCGTGTGTTGTGTCTTTTGTGTTCACTAAATAAATGATTTATCTATCTATCTATCTATCTAAACACTCATTCAAAATAACGAATAATGCTTTGTTTTTTTTTTTTAATTCAATTAAACTTAAAAGTTATTTAAAAAACGATTAACAATATTCTTAGTATAGTTTGTTTTTATAACCTGTGTATTTCCTATTTTTATGTCAATTTTTTAAGTGTACTTCTTCTTTGTATTGATTGTATTACCAAACTTTCGTAATAAACGATTTCACATTTAATCAATATCTTTATTTACATTCTACCTAGTTAATAGTGCTTTTAACTGAAGCTTTAGCAGTTAAAACTAGTTTTGACTAACAGCGTCAATTAAAAGCACTATTAACCAATGATTTTCAGTCAAATCCACTTTTGACGAACCTGTTCAGTCAAAATTACTTTTGAATATTTTATTCAGTTAAAATTACTAGAGTTTTGACTGCAACATATACACAACTGGCAACGAGGATTAAACACAGAATGCCGATTGGAAAAACCGAGCAATTCGATTTATCGAATAAAAATGGTTGGCATACATCCGACGCCTGGAACAGTTCATGGCGCTCAACGAAATTAAGGCAGGATTACATGTAGCTACATTAGTGACTCTAGTGGGTCAAGCTACATATGATCTGATGTGTGATCTTTGTGCGCATACCCGAAAAATTCCAATAAAATATGGAAGAAACACTAAGGGTGGGTCTGAAGGGCACTGCAGTGTTTTTGGATGATGTGGCTGTCACAAGTGCCACCAAGTCAGAACACATTGCTAATCTAAGGGCTGCGTTGTCTCGTTTACGTGAGGTTGGTTTGCGAATTAAGTTAAAGAAATGTAGTTTCATTGAAGAAAGCATAACTTATTTACGATAAAGCGTAAATATATGATAATTCAAAGCCAAAAACACTCCAACGATTATTAACGTGAAATTTATTTAACATACTTTACGAAAGTTGGTTACGCATTTCACTACTACGCTGTAAAATAAGCAAAATATGTAAAAAAAAAAAAAATTCGACATCGATCTTCCAACCGGGTTAAAATGATTGATAAATTGAAAAAGAAATTATAATAGTAATATTTCATTCGTCAATCGACAGCCTGTCGATAGCCTACGTTAGTGAATCTGCACAAGCTTATCACTAACTCGTCGCGAGAAGCAGCGGCCGTACTACGCGATGCATCCGCTTAAAAAAACATCGTTTTGTGATTTTTACATTGCTTGTCCAGTCACTTAGCGACAAACTTTGGTAGTGGTTAAGGAACATTGTGTTTATTGCAAAAATAGTGCAGTCGCTGTGATATTTGAAAACAAAAATAACATAGTAAGAGCAAGAAATATTTTACGATTTATTTTTCATGATTTTAAAGACAAAAATATGTAGTAACACACTGGTACATGCATATAGTAAGTGATTCTATGATTTATAAAGTTATGGTTTATGCTTCGGTTTTTACAAGAATGGTTTCTTGTAAACCATAACTTTATCTATATATATGTCGCAGGGATATGATGAAAACAGGGAATTGATCAAATCTCTAAGCGATTTGATCAAATCACGGAGGATGTTAAAATTACAACACGTTTTTATCATTTCCCTAAGCAAATCTGGTGATTTGACAAATCTCACAAAAAAAATCTAGTGATTTGAACAAACCCCTAAATTGATTCAGTGAAAAGATAATAAAACATGTCCAGTTCTTGTTTACGTCGCGCTCGCGCTTGCTTGTCAGTTACCGCGCCCCCTGCTCCACCCCGCGCTCACCCGCGGCCGCCCGCACGTGGTCTTAGTTGGTTCTAAACACTATGGGAGACGGACGCACGCACTTTTGAGTATAATTTTACGAAAATTATAGAGAATGGCTTTGAATACGGAACAAAATCAGCCTCGTACTGAGTTTGTGTGTGAGGAACAGTTTAACGAAGCTATTAAGACGATTGTAGAGGGGCGGCATGATAAGGAAAAACCGTTATGGACTCAAGAGAGGGTAGAAGAAGCGATTACAGCGATTGAACAATTTAAATCAGCTCCAGTACTGAATCTTAAGAGAACAAACAAGCAATATTATTACGGTAACAAATATGATGTAATGGAGGTAGGTACAACCAAGTTTTTGATATTAAAAAGAAAGTTTGCTTCTGACTCAGTGGTTAAGATAGTGACTCCAAATGAATTTTATGCCATACTTTGTGAAACCCATCAAGCGACGGGCCACGGTGGCAGAGATAAAATGCTGTACTATTTGAAATCCAGATATTGAATTCCCACTTCTGTTGTATTAGAATTTTTGAAACTCTGTACGGTATGTCAATCTAAAAAGAAATTCCCAAGAAAAGGTATTGTTGTTTGCCCGATTGTGTCTAATGATTTTAACCATCGCGGCCAGGTTGATTTGATTGACCTACAGTCAACCCCCGACAGGAATTATAAATGGCTATTACATTATCAAGATCTCATACAAACAGCATTTCACAACGGCTAGTCAGACAAATGTCGGATCAAATCAGAGCAGACATATTAACAAATAACTGCGACAATACTGAACATCTGATTAATAATCTACCTAGCCTATCGACCTGGACCCTGCCTACTATAATTAGAAGTGACTGTGACCAAAAGGCAGTGAAGCCTAGTACCGCAACCGAAGAGGTAAAAAAAAATAAAGAAAATAATGACGGGAACAAAAGAAGAATGATTTACATCGTTGGTGACGAACAAGCACGAAATCTTGCTGCAAGTATGCTTGAAAATAGGCAAGGGAAATGGAATGACGACTATGGCATCTTCGGAATAGTAAAAGCATCGGCCACAAGCTGTGAAATATTAAGGACGTGTGAAAATATGTCACAAAATGTCACAGAAAAAGACATTGTAATACTCTGCTTTGGAATATGTGACAAAAATGTATACAAATATGTTTCGAATTTAAGTAATATATTATACATATTTCGAAAGCAGAAGGTTCTCATAACAAATGTACAACACAACCCATATCTTAATGAATACATGCTTAATAGACAGTTGCATCTGATTATAAGAAATTATATTAACTGTAAATTGATTCGCCTGAATAATAGAAATGTTTTTATGAATAAAATGAATGTTATTACTGGTATGCTTAGTTCTAAGATTAATTTAGAAATAGATTCTATGACCTACAATGAAAAATTTTTGACTTTTTCTAATAAAACGAAACATCCATTACAGCCAGGTGTTTGCATTGAAAATAAGCTGTCCACATCCCAAATACCACAGAAAAATAAGAAAGGTACCATTCCATACTATTTCAAACCTAAAAACCAAACGAAACCTAATAACAAACCACAAATACCATTTAAAAAAGGAACTATCCCTTTTTTATTTAATAAAATGAATGTTGCTAGTCAGTCTAACATGAAAGAACCTTCCCATAATTCAAACGCACCATTTTTTCGTACCTCACAGTAAATCCAGTCTGATACTATTTCATCAAAACATTGCAGGGATTTTTAATAAGATAGATGAAATAACGGTGGCACTTAATGAATTCTCTGTGAATTCTAAGGAAATTGACATTATTTGTATAAGTGAATCATTTATTAAAAGCAAAGCAGAATCACTTCTGAAAATTCCTGGTTACAAACTTGTCGCTTCATATTGTCGAGATACTAAACGAGGTGGTACATGTATTCTCATTAAGAATGAGATGACTTGTGTTAGATTAGATAACTTTTTAAATGACATAGCATGTAATTTTAATTTTGAATGTACTGGAATAGAATTAACATTTAATCAAATCATCATTATTTGTATTTATAGGACACCCAATAGCAACCCCAAAGTTTTTCTAGAAAAACTGGAAAAATTACTAATTAGAATCACAAAGAAGTCAAAGAAGGTAATTATTTGTGGTGATTGGAATTTAGATACAATTAAACCAAATAAAAGCTGCCAGGAACTCTTAGGTTTGTTGAAAAATTTCAATATTGAATTGCATATAAAAACACCAACACGAAAACAGTCATGTTTAGATTTATTTGCAAGCAATATCAAGCAAGCTAAAGGTGAAGTTCATCACCTGGCTTTATCGGATCATGAGACAGGGCAAACCCTGACAGTGCCGACTAATAAACCTAAAAGTATGCTAAGTTGGTTTGAATACAAAAGGGACTATCATGAAGAAAATATACACAAATTCTGTGACTGTATGTCTGCGCTTTCATTCTCAGACATGTATCTTATGGATAATTTAGAAGATGCATTTCAAGTTTTTCATGGGACATTACAACTGTTCTATAAACTTTGTTTTCCCACACAAAAGACAAAAAGGTCGAACGGAAAAAATAAGACCCTGTGGTTGACGAAAGGTTTAAAAAAGTCATGTATACGGAAACGATATTTATATTTAAAAAGTATTCATAATAAAACAAACAAAAATAGACTAACGAAACAGTATCAAAAATATAGTGCCTTACTTAAACGTTGTATTAATAAATCTCAACAAATTCACAACAAAAGATATATACAGAATATGAAAAACAAGTGCAAGGCTACCTGGGATATTATTAATAAAAAAATTGGTGACACAAAAAAGTAATGACATAAAACAAATTGGACTAAAAACCGACAATATTACTGACCCTCAAAAAATTTGTGACATGTTTAACGAATACTATATCCAACTGACAAATAATAATGAATTTACATATAATATTGACGCTATAAATAGAACAATGGACATTAATCAGAATAATACAATATTTCTTAAGCCTACTGATCCATTAGAAGTTTTCAGGGTAATCCAAAACCTAAAAAACACTGCGTCAGTCGGTTTTGACGAGATAAGTACCAAAGTTATAAAAGCTTGTGCCAATCACTTATGCAAACCGCTGAGCTTCTTAATTAACAGGTCATTCCAGGAAGGCATATTCCCAAGCGCATTAAAGTACTCGATAGTCAAACCAATATTTAAGAATGGTGATGAAACTGACATGGCGAACTATAGACCTGTATCCCTAATTCCTATAATATCAAAAATATTTGAGAAGACCATGTTAAAAAGGCTATACGACTATGTGGATAAGTTTAATTTGCTAAGGCGGGAGCAATTTGGATTCAGGAAAAATAGCACCACGTCTTTAGCTTGTTTTAATTTAATAAAAATAGTAACTGAGGCAATGAATAATAACACACCTGTAGTGGCAATTTTTCTAGACATGAGTAAAGCCTTTGACTTCGTTGATCATAAACTGTTACTAAGCAAATTGAATAAATATGGCATACGGGGCCAAGCGAATGAATGGGTTAAATCGTACTTAATTAATAGGCGTCAATGTGTGCAAATTTCAAAAGTAATTGATGGAAACAAAGTAGAATATAAATCTAGCTATAAACCCAACGCAGTTGGAGTGCCCCAAGGCGGCGTGATGGGATCGTTTTTATTTCTGTTGTATATTAATGACCTTCCCAATGCAACACGGCACGAAACGATATTATTTGCTGACGATACGACAATAATAATAAAATGTAATGATAAAATTAAACTGGAACAGGAAATTAATGAAGCAATCAAAGACATAATAAATTGGCTTAATAACAACAATTTAAAAATCAATTTAAATAAAACAAAAGTAATTCAATTTCAAACTTATAAATCAAACTTTCAGAATCTTAGTATAAAATATGAAGACAGTATCCTAGAAAAAGTAGTTAACACAAAATTCTTGGGCATAATAGTAGACCAAAACTGCAATTGGAAATCACATATCAATTACGTATGCGATAAGATAGACAAATTCGTATACGCAATAAAACGTCTTCGGTCAACAGTGTCCGTAGCCGCGGCCGTCACTGCATATCACGGATATGTATCGTCTGTGTTGTCATATGGTCTAATACTATGGGGTAACTCAGTTGAAGTTTTGATGGCATTTCGGGTACAGAAAAAGTGTGTTAGGGCAATATCTGGCGTCTGGTTTTTGGACAGCTGTAAACCCTTATTTAAAAAGCTTCACATTTTACCTTTACCCTGCATGTACATCAAAGAACTATGTATGCTAGTAAAGCAAAACCCGCTCTATTTTCGCATGCAATCAGAAGTGAGCCACAAAAAGGCTTCTGCTAGAAATAAGTACAAACATGAACTAAACGTACCTCAATGTAGATTGCAAATTTTTAGGAGAAATGTTTATGTAAATGCCATTCAGGTGTATAACAAGTTACCTAACTCATTTAAGGAACTTCCTGTCCCCATGTTCAAGAAAAAGCTAACAAATTGGTTATTGGATAATTGTTTTTATGACATTGGCGAATATATGGAATATTGTAAGAATCTAAGATGACATGTACTTAATTTAGACATTAGTTTTAAATCTATAATTATTATCATATTAATTCATGCTAGACTTATTGTATCACAAATCTTGACAGTTATTGTACTTAGTTATAAGAATACAGTTTACTATTTAATTGTTTAATATTTGTACACCACATATTGTGGTAGAGTGTATAGAACTTAATTTTATTTTTTTAACATCATACTATGTAAAACTACACTCTGACAAATAAATACATTCTAATTCTAATTCTAATTCTAAGATCACGCAACAAAATTCAGTTTTTTGCGACCATTGATTTCAAAAAGAGCAGCTGAAGTAGCAATGGAACTGTTAAAAATTTTCCTGGAAGTCGGTTGTCCCCATATACTACAAAGTGACAATGGCCGTGAGTTTACTGCTGCAATCATTCAAGAATTAACTACCATGTGACCAACATGCAAAATTATTAATGGTAGGCCTAGACATCCAGCGAGTCAAGGGTCAGTTGAGCGTGCAAACCAAGATGTCGAAGCGATGTTACGGGCTTGGTTAATTGACAATGACAGTAAAAATTGGGCAATCGGCTGTTATTTTGTTCAATTTCAAAAGAATTCCTCCTTTCATCGTACCATTAAGCGTTCACCTTACAAGGCGTTATTTGGAACAGAACCAAAAACAGGACTCCGATCTACTCATATTTCAACAGAATTACTTGACAAGTTAGTTACTGAAGAGGATCTGGATCAGCTTCTTAAACAGCAAAACGTATTAGCCACAGAATCAATTGATAACAACGCCACAACTTCTGAGGAACAACTAACTATTGCATCAAATGAAGATAACACTTCGACTTCACCTATTTTAACACATGAATTATTAGCTGAACCACCTGTTGTATCAGAAAGTGAATCGGTTGTGAGAGTACAGGAAATGATTTGTATTGTTTGTGGACAAGAATCTACAGGAGCTCATTCATGTGACATTTGCGGAAATTCCGTGCATGCAATATGTGGCATTACGACAAGCGAAGAAGGATATGGGTCGGGAGTTTTATGCTTATTATGCCAAAAAGAAGAGAACATTAAAAAGCAAAGGGAAGATGCTTCACAAAATTTAAAAAGATCTGCTGATAAAATGAAAGAAACTTGTTCGAAAAAATTCAAGGATGTATTAGTTGGTTCCACCGTTTTGGTTGATGTACCAAAAGTAGACAGAGGTCCACTAGATGCAAATAGTATTACAGGGATTGTATTAGATACGAAAAACAATTTATTTCAAATCGGTACTTCAGTTGGTATCATAAGAGATTGGCTTCCAAGAAACGCTCTCCAATTATCTACAGTTACATTAACCGATTCGGTTCCATCCACAACGCTGAGTTTGCGTGAAATTGCAGGAAAATTATCTTTATTTGGAGGACAAGGATTCAAGCAGTGTTCTTGTCAAGAGTCCAAAGTACGATGCAAAACGAACAAATGTGCCTGTAAGAAAAATAATGTTCTGTGTAATTCACGTTGCCACAAATCTGCTACGTGTTTTAATAAGTGAATATTACAAATAGGCATATCATACGTTACGTTTTTCTATTTTTTAATACATTTTTGTTTCTCTTTTTCAAATAATTATGTTCTAGTTGTGATTTTTGAGATCTATATTACATTTTGTGTGCGAAGCCGGGGTGGGTTACAAAATAAAGTACAAAATAAACCTTTAAATTACTACAGAAAAGTTATTTTTGTCATTTCACTGAACCAATTTTGAGATTTGTTCAAATCACTAGATTTCTTTATTGGGATTTGTCAAATCACCAGATTTGCTTAGGGAAATGATAAAAACGTGTTGTAATTTTAACATCCTCCGTGATTTGATCAAATCGCTTAGAGATTTGATCAATTCCCTGTTTTCATCATATCCCTGCGACATATATACGGCATTCTTATAAGTTGTCACAATCGCGGTAGAAAGCACACTAGTTCGCGGAGACGGCCACTTGCCTATGATGTCATAGGCAAGTGGCCGTCTCCTTAACGCTTAACGTGGGCACGTAACGGCGTCGCACATACGGGTATTTTACTTAAAAAACCGGCCATAAGAACAAATTAAAAAAAAAAAAAGATAAACGTTACCTTTGTTACTATAAGACAATAGGACTCTCCCACCCTAACTATAACGGACTAACTACGCTTCTTCTACGCTTAATTTATCTGTTGTACTAATTACTCGTTATTTTCTCGGCGCATACAATTTTATCATCACAGTCCTGTGTATTGCGAAACTGTTGTGTTTAATGCAAAACAAAAAATTCTTCTATGGATTCTTCTGATGAAGGTATGTAATTTAGTTTAAATACATTACTGACTAAAATATCATTTATTCTCACTTAAAAAAACTTTTCAAAGACGTGGTAATTTTTCTGACAATTTTGTATTTATTTTTTAGTTTACGATGTTAATTTCCCTATTTTGTAGGATTTTAAGTTATGATAACAACATCGGTCCAATTTAAAAACCCTTCAATGGGCCTAATACTGCTACTCCTACGGGGTGAAAGCGGGGTGCGCGGGGGGCGGGCAGCGGCAAGTGTCGCCCGCCCGCCATTTTGTTATTCATTTGTGATTTGTGATTGTGCGCATGCAACAGCTTTTTGCATATCATGCAAAACGCAGTTGGCAAAGCGAAGAAGAGGGCGTGTTGGTTTCAGAATCAGCTGGAAAACGTTTTATCATTGCGCATGCGGGTTCGGAATCTGGATTTGTACCGAATGCATTATTGATTTTTAAATCACAGTCGCAATCCGCAGATTATCATGATGACATGAACGCAACTAACTGTTTGAAATGGATGACCGAGAAAGTAGTGCCAAATCTGCCTGAAAAATGTCTAGTAGTTATGGATAATGCACCTTATCATTGCACTCAATTAAACAAAGCTCCTACAATGGCAAGCTTAAAATCAAACATGCAACAGTGGCTGAGAGAAAAAAAAAAATCTTTGAAGAGAGTTGGACAAAACCAGTTTTATATGATCTTATAAAAAAAAACAAAGGGCCGCCAGTTTTTGAAGTTGACGAGCTGCTGAAACAATTATATCACGAAGTGGTAAAATTACCACCATACCACTGTGATCTTAACCCTATTGAAAAAATATGGACCCTGGCAAAAAGAAGAGTTGCTGAAAAAAATGTGGCTCAGGACCCAAAAACAATAATTAAACTGACAGAATCCGCTTTTGCCAGCATCACGCCTGAAGACTGGAACATTCAGTGCAAACACGTGGAGCATGTTGAAGACAAATATTTTAAAGACGATGGATTAATTGACATGGAAATGGAGAGATTTATTATATCCACAGATAGTGATAGCGACACTGATTCTGACCATGACAGCGAATTTGAAGAATTGAGCGACAGTGACTGCTATATCGTCTGGTATAAGAGAATTAAATCACGATGACCATAATTATTGTTATAAAATATAAATCAAATCAATAAATAAATCAAATCAATTTATTTGTGTAACATAGGTAGTGGTTACAGTTCTTAAATTGAAGATAGATCGCTATGTTATGCCAAGAGGCGTACAAATATATGGTGGCATGCGAAATGGAATAAATTATCAATGATGCGAGAGGTAAACACTTAAACACAAGATATTTGGTAGGTATGTCAAAATTAATAGAATCATGGTAAAAATAAAGATGATAAATGTCAAAAAATTTCACAACATGGAGTAATTTCTATAGTCAATGCTTAAATAAATAATCATACTTAATTACAATTAGTCTCATTATTCAATTAAAAATGGGTTATAGTGAGCATTCTCCAGTCGAATAATTAAATAAGTTTACTCTAGTTTATCATTCAGAAATTCATCAGTCGTATAGTAACATTTTTCAATTAATATCTGTTTTAATTTTTTTTTTAATTGAGAAATATTTAATTTTTTATGACATCTGGTAATTTATTGTAAATACGCGGTGCCATGCCTAGAACGCTCTTACTCACTAAGGCAGTCCTACAACGCTGATTGCATAAAGAGTTTGCGTATTGGCTACGAATCACAACATCTCGTATCGTTGACACTTTATCGAACAACCTCATGTTTGTTTTGACGAAAACACAAATTTCGAAAATATATAGTGATGGTAAGGTGAGTATTTGAGGTCAGCGATTTAAAGAATGGTACACAGCTATCATCAACTTTCAGACCACACATTGATCTTATGCATCTTTTTTGTGCCTTAAAAACGATATCTTTATCAGTAGAATTGCCCCAAAAAACAATACCATATCGCGAATTAGAGGCTACTAGGCCATGATAAGCAACTAGTAGCGCATCCATATTTATTTTCCTAGCAATTTGGAAAAGTGCGTATGCTGATTTATTTATTCTCTTACTCAGGTCATCTATGTGGGCCTTCCAGTTAAGTTGGTTATCAAGGAATATAATGCAATCTTATCATGTTTTCTTAATAAATTAGCTTTTGCCTGCGACTTCGTACTTGTATTTCCCATTTTTCCCGTTCCCGTAGCAATTTCGGGACGAATTATACACCAAAACCTTCCTCATAAATAATCCCATCCATTGGTGAAAACCGCATGAAAATCCGTTAAGAAGTTTTGAGTTTATCGCGAACAGACAGACAGACGCGGCGGGGAATCATTATTAGAAAACTTATTAGGTTGTGTAAGCAATTACTGTTTTGTGCAGGATGAATTGGCACAAATAAAATGCGATGTAGGAATAAGTACTGTGTAATGGAAGTTTCAAGAATATTGACATATATATAGTGACGGCGCGGTGTCGTTGGTTGCAAATGGCGGCGCGGGCGCGTCGCGGCCGCACCGACGTGAAGTTCGCGCTCGTCCTCTTCCGTCCGCTCGCTCGCCCACAGATTATGTATTCTTAACATCCTCCGCCCCCTTGGAAGCCGTGCTTTCAAGAAGCTCTGGATCTACAACTGGCAGGATGCAGACTTTATTTAGAGCTCGTCGTAAGACTCCTTTATTTGTTGTTATATCTGCAACTCTGCATAAACCGTCTGGTCCGACAAAAAGCTTCTCCACTCTTCCCATTATCCATTTCATTGGCGGCAGCTGATCATCTTTGATTACAACGACATCCCCAATCTTGATAGGTTGACCACTGGACCGACGCCATTTGACTCGCTGTTGTAGCTCGGAGAGAAATTCTTGCGACCATCGCTTTCAAAAATGTTGCCTCAGTCTTTCCAAGTGCTGATATCTATTGATCGATAATTTTTCCACGATAGGAGATGCTGGTGACGTCAACGGATGCCCGATCAGGAAGTGGCCGGGTGTTAATGGGTTAAAATCTGACGGATCCGATGACATAGGTGTCAACGGACGCGAATTCAATATTGCCTCAATTTGTGTGAACAGAGTGGAAAGCTGTTCAAATGTAAGATTAGAACTACCTGCGATTCGTTTTAAATGGAACTTAGCCGCTTTAATGCCAGCTTCCCAGATTCCACCGAAATTGGGTGCATAAGCTGGACTGAATTTAAATTCAATACCCTCGCTCGCTCCGAACTCAGTCACGGACTCGTTAGCGGCCTTAAGCATTTTGCCCAACTCGTTATTTGCCCCTACGTAGTTCCTACCATTATCACAATAAATTATTCGAGGCTTTCCTCGCCTGGAAATAAACCTACGTAAACACGAAATAAATGCATTGGTGCTTAGCTCACTAACAACTTCAAGGTGCAAAGCCTTGGAGGATAAACAGACAAAAAGACACAAATAACATTTACTAGTTCTAGCGCCACGTCCTTTCCGATTTGAAATATGGAACGGACCTGCAAAATCGGTGCCACAGGTCTCAAACGGAGATGAGGGATTTACTCTAGGATGAGGTAGGTTACCCATCAAAGTTTGAACAGATTTACCCTTTATCCGTACACATTTGTTAATAGTTTGTGTAGCAAGAACTCTGCCACCAACAGGCCAGAAATTCTCACGTATCAAACTAAGTAATTGCTGAGGACCGCAATGTAGTAGACGCAGATGCTCCTCTGCAAATAAAAGCTTGGTGAATGCATGCTTAGAATCAATTAAAATGGGATGTATTTTATTATAGGGTTGCGACGCACCTTGAATGCGTCCCCCGACTCGCAGGATATTTTCATTATCCAAAAATGGATTCAAAGAAAGAATATTGGATTTACAATTTACAAATCCTGTAGTTTTTAATGAATGAATATCCTTTACAAAGGAATAAGTTTGTGATATTTTAGCTAAAGTTTTTAATGAAGTTTGAAATTCTTGTAGTGTCAGTTTACCTTTCAATTTATTATTTTTATTTTTACAATTGTATATAAAACGTTGTACATAGCTTAGAACTCTCTGTAGTTTAGATAGTTTAGAAAATTTGTCAAATGAAATAAAACTTTGTTTACATTGTATAGTTAAACTAACCTTCATTTCAGGCAATGTGTTACTTTGCAGATTATGCTGAGGCCACTCATCCTCAGGGTTAGTTAAAAATGAAGCACCATGCCACCAAAGATAGTTACTTTTAAGGTCCTGCGGCTTAATTCCGCGTGAAGCTAGATCTGCCGGATTATCTTGAGTTGGCACATACCGCCATTCATGTTAAATAAATAAATAAATAAGTTCCCGAATTTCTTGTATGCGATTGCATACAAAAGTTTTTAAGGTTTTTGGTTGGGTATTAATCCATCCCAAAACTATAGTTGAATCAGTCCACAAAACGGCACGCGAAATTCCAATTGTTTTATTACGTAATGAATGTAGAACCTTTGTAAGCAACCTAGCACCTAAAGACGCGGTACAGTTAATTCCGGTTTTAAAGGAGCGACCTTTGCTTTGGCACAAAAGAGGTGAGAATGTATTACGCCTAGTGCGTCAATTTTACGTACAAACAAGCACCGTATGCAGTCTGCGATGCATCAGTAAAACAATGAAATTCTACATTAATTGGTGCTGGGCACACTATATGCCTGGGCACCACAAGAGTGGAAATATGGTTTAAATTTTTTATGAATTCTTCCCACTGATGTTTTATATTATTTGGGACTTCTTCATCCCAATCGTTTTTCAATAACCACAATTTTTGTAATATTATCTTTGGAATAATTATAGTTGCTGATAATAAACCCAGTGGGTCAAAAATTTTAGAGGACATAGATAAAATATTGCGCTTAGTTATTTTAGATTCAATTTTGAATTCTGTTGAAAACTTTAAAATATCTGTTTGTGGATACCAATTTAGACCTAAAACAGTAGACTCCTTGCTAAAATCTTGACAGATGTTTGTTATGGGAAGATCCTTTAGAATATCTGGAGCATTTTTCCGGAATTTACGTAAGGGAAAACAGGCTTCTGAAAGTTTATTAATGACTTCATGAACAACATTTCTCAAATCTTGTTTTGAATTAGAACCCGTATTTAAATCGTCGACGTAAAAATCATGCTCAATAGCATTCTGAACGTCGGGTTTATCAGCGCATTCACGCGACAACTCTAACAAGCATCTTGTGCTTAAGAATGGAGCCAGGGCCGTGCCATAAGTTACAGTATTTAACTGTAGTACTTGCAACGGCTTTGTTTCTTCGTCTCTCCACGAAATCAATTGTAGGTTCCGCTGAGATTCGTCAACTAAAAGGTGTTTTTTTTTCGGCCAAAACATGTACCGAGGTACAAATTACTATTTAAACTCTTTCCAATATATTGTGTTATTAGCAGTATTTTAAATCCTTCAATATTCGATAGGTTAACCCTTAATTTGATTTCGTTAAGTATACTCAACGTAACATTTAAAAAAATCTAGGCGTCAAATTTTCTTCGGTGATTCTAAATTTTGTGGGCTGAGAACACTTCAATACTAATTAAATTAAGTAGGAAAAAGTTTTTATACGCCTGGCAACATTTAACTTGACATTAGCGAACAAAAATGGCGACGAGACAACGTGCTCTGCGAGCTTTACAGTTAAATATTTATTTTTGTTGGTTTTTGGTCTAATTTTGATAAATATTTTACTTATTTCTATTTAAATAATGTGTAATCAATATGACTGCGCGATGCTTGAATATAATTAAAAATAACGCAAAATAAATCTAGCCACACAGAAGTAATATGGCAAGTAGGAAATGGAAGGAAAAAATTAGGTACCTCGCACAGTCGATTTTCTTGATTCCTGGATTTTCGGGGCGCCCCTCTTCTTTCACTAAATGCACACAAATTGTCTCCAAAATGACGATTGCTATGTACATACGATAATTTGGTATATACTGATTTAAATTAATTATATTTCTAATTAGACGCACTTTGAACGGTGACGTGACACGAACTGATTCGTGATGACGGCTATGCATTGTCTTTTAGGTGCGACAGGGTGGGGAATAGAGTAAATGGGTGAGAGGGAAAAGGATAGGAAGTTACCAGCCATATTTTGCAGTTTCTAACCCAATTTGAATTTAGAATTAACGATTTAGCGTTAACATCTTCCCCGGCTTGACAGGACGATAGACCTTCAATAATACAAGGCACATTCAAAATTAAGTCACTTCGACGCACCTTAATTAGGTAAATGACATTGCAATACAATACGCATTAATATTCGCGATTTAAAACTATTTATTTGAAATTTAAGTTACTACATTATTCGTAACTTATTTATTAACTTATGTACTTCATTAAACTATTAAGAGTCCGTGCACAAAGTTCACTCGCTAGAGTTTAGGCAAATTCGTTGCGATCCTATGTTAGTGTGCGTTGTTCATGCAGATACACGCACACACGGGTGAAGATCGAGCGTAGTGATCGCTTAAACCATTTTGATCCTGTAGACGATATTATTTTATGATACATAATTATAAAGTCAGTACGGTTTAGAAATAAAAGTCTGGAATGTGTGTGTACAGTATATTTATCACAATCAAAACAAAAATGGTTTAATTTTGTATCAAAATAATTTAGATACATACAAACATTTTGCGAAACGATAAATAAAGAAGTGCGAGTTGGACTCGCGCACTGGAGGGTTCCGTACAAACTTTTTAAAGCACAAACATAATATTGCTTTTGGATCCCCAGAAACGGCTATTGCACCAACCGCAAATAATAAGTTTGTATCAGTAAAATTGCTTTTTTTGTTATTAAACTACATATTTACGGTTTTCAGGTTTTTTCCTTTACATGTACCTACTGTAAGACATTGCTTCTCGCCAAATTTCGTGATTCTAGGTCAACGGGAACTATATAGGTTTTCGACCCAAAACCTATGGGGTACTTGTTGACCTAGAATAGGCTTGTATCCTGAAAAAATCTAATTAGTCCGTCAGTTAGATTAACAAAAAATATTTGATACGTATTTTTTTATTTTGTTACGTAAACCAAAATTGACGAAGATACGACGCTTTTAAAATTCTCAATACGTCACGCCGTGCTATAATTTTTAGTGCGTTGTGAGTTTGTGACGTCACGAGCACAAAGATAAAATGTATCAAAACTCGACAGTGGGGCACTGTCGAGTTTTGATACATTTTATCTTTGTCAATATTCATTGATTTACAAAAACAAAAAATACGTGTCCATTATTTTCCAATACTCTAACTGACGGACTAAATAGATTTGCAATTTATTGATGGTGCAAAC
This sequence comes from Eugnorisma glareosa, assembly GCA_947578425.1. NCBI lineage: Eukaryota > Metazoa > Arthropoda > Insecta > Lepidoptera > Noctuidae > Eugnorisma > Eugnorisma glareosa. The sequence goes on along the minus strand of OX387967.1, from coordinate 7,481,308 downwards.
TAAATCAAATAAAACGAAATTTTGATAGGTACTTACAAGTTTCGCGAAAATCTAAATTTGCCCATATCTCCGCTGCACTTAACACGTCAAAAATAAGTTAATAAACTCAGAACTGAAGACAATCAGTGAATTGACGGACATTTAGGTAGGACATCATAAAGTACTCTAACGTTTAGTTAGACCATCGAGAAAAAGAAAAGAAAAAGACCATACATTCACAGCAAATACAATAAAAAAACAATTCTTCAAAAACTAAATATGCATGTCCTACGTTAGGATTGATTAGATGGTGTCCAGTGATAGTCCTCACCACAGTCGCAGGTTATTTCTGTCCAGGCGCAAAACATTCTCTTTTATGCGTGTATGTTGATTCTGAAATCCTTACTTAGGGTGCCAGATACTTCGAGCCTGAGTCGCCTCTTCTCTTACGATAAGGTGTATAGGTCGGAACATACCAGCATCACATGTAGAGCAACAGTGGGTGATGTTCTCATGCTACCCGTGATTGCTACGCAGGCAAATCTCGATCGCCCTGGGCGGAACTAAAAATGCATGTCATTGCGTAAAACATATATTCATCAATGTCAAGTGTATTGTCAACTGTAAGCAAACATCAGAATAGTTACTAAAAAAAGGAAATAAACAAAATGAGTTGGAGCAATTCCATCCCAAGCGGCCGTTTTGGCTACACTAATATTAAAAAAATTGTATGTTTGTAACGAATAAACACAAAAACTACTGGACCGATTTCAAAAATTCTTTCACCATTATAAAGCTAAATTATCAGGAAGTAAAATGGGCTGTACATTATATTATATCATGCGAATTAGCCGAGCCATAACAATTTTTGCGGACGAAAACGAGGGCGAAGTGCTAGTTCTCAATTTGTAACAGTAGGTATAAGTAAAAAGTTCTTGGCACAGTCAAGTTTTATAAACGATTTGAATTTATTAGGGCTGACATTTTGAATACGGGTTGTAGTTTATTAGAAAATCATAATACATTGAAATCTAAACGAGACACTATTTTTTTTAGCAGTGTTCTAGGTACAACAAATTTGTGCTTCCTTCTAGTATTATGTAGCCCGTATTTTAAACGAATTGTTGGCTTCCGTATATTTACCAAAAATTAAACAAAACATTTACACGAAAAGTCACGGCGATATAGCAAAATAGTGGAAATAAACCGCTGAATACAGTATGCAAAACGATATTAGAAAACAGTATCCCCATCCACACTGTCATAACTGGCTGCTGTTGGTTGATCGAAAAGACCGTACAAAACTAACTCTTTTTCATTGTCGGGCGTGGTAACGGTATTGGATGCAAAAGTTAAGAACTTTTGACTTTGACTTTAGTTATTAGAAGGTAGTCACAAAACAAATCCATGCAGGTTCTGTCTTACGAACAAAGAAAAAGAAATTTGTATAGGTATGTGCTAATGTTCTCAATTCTCTTATCTTCTCTTATCTTCTTCTCTTATTTTGTACTCAATCACAATGCTGTCCTATTTGACCCAAAGTTTGTCTGGTAGAGAATGCCTTGTGGCAGTAAGTCCGCCTATGTACCACTCTTGTACCTGAAGTTTAAATAAATAAAAAAATGGTTCAAACTGCAAAGCTCGGTATTCAATCTTTAGTAAAAAAGATCGGAGCAATTTAATCAATTGTGGCAAAATAAGTTGGTGGATGGATAATGCATTGTAAAAAAACTCGTATCCAGCCCGCTGTTATACCACAATTGTTTCTTTTAATTCCACACAACCTCAGTAAGCCATTTAAAAAACAAAATTGAACAAGAGTCCAAGTATCCAGATCCGACTATTATTATAAATCGACGAAACTGGCAAATTATGGAAACTGTCGAATTGACGCAACCGCCGAATTCACACAACTGTCCAATCAGCGAAAGTGACGAAACAACAGAACAACGAAACAGAAATCAACGAAACTGTCGAATTAAATAAACTGACGAGTGAGGGAAACTGACCAGTGTTACGCGGACTCGACTGTGCAAAAGAAGACAAAATATAAGTTCAACAGATCAAAAAGGCAGGGAAAAAGTAATTTATAGTTAGATCAAATGTCATTTAATCAAAATAGGCTGATAATCAGCAGTTTATTAAAACGTCCGCCCTTCGCCATTTCCTAGTGTTTTAACTGGGAAGAAGCATTTACGGAACAAACTCCTCAGGAACATTGTTATTAACTTCATAATATTACAAGACGTATAAAGCACAGAAAAGCCAATGAAGCAATTACATTCCGGGGCAACTTGGAAAACAAGATAATATAAGAATACTCAAACGTTTTCCTCGGCGCCATCTTGGATTTTCATTTCGGCCTGTTTCGTAACCAGCAACCCCAAAAACCATGAAAACGACACCCATGACGGAAAATCAAAAATTTTCCACGGCACCATCTTGGATTTGCATTTCAACTTCAGTTTCGTAACCAGCAACCCCAAAAACCATGAAAACGACACCCATGACGGAAAATCAAAAAAAATCCTCGGTGCCATCTTGGATTTTCATTTTGACCTCATTTTCGTAACCAGCAACCCCAAAAACCATGAAAACGACACCCATGAGGATAAAACCGAAAATTTTCGTTGTCGCCATCTTGGATTTTCATTTTGACCTCATTTTCGTTATCACCAACCCCAAAACCCACGAAAACGACACCTATGAAGAAAAATATCGCTCGCTCACTCGACCCCGCCATACCCTTCTTGTATACCCACACACACACAACAACATACGGCATTTTCTTACGTGACGATTTCTACCAAATCGCACTTTCAAAATAGAAAATTATCTTTATTTCAAAATCAAATTGTAGTTACCATAGGTTACCATGAAAACTAATAATAATATGAAGTAGTGAAATCTCTATGAAAGAATTTTCGGAATCGGATTAGTAGTTCCGCAGATTATTACCCTTACATACAACATATTAAGTAGGTACAAACAAAGAAACTTAACTTTAAATAATATGAAGACGAAATAAATCTTAATAAACAACCAACGTCAAAAAAATACTCTCATCTAAATACTTAGTGGATCAAAATGTGGTAGCCTGCGTATATCTCGGAAATATATTTACGTAATAACTCGCGAGCGCTTGCAAAGCAAAGTGATACGTGCTCACGCTGGGAGAGCCCGATTGTTACTGACGGGAGCGGGTTTGCGCGGTCGATTTTATAGTTTACTTTGCATTTAATTTACGAAATGAAGTTATTGTTTATTTATAAATTAAAATTCAGATTCTATTAAAAAGCTACCTTGAGATTAAGAATTATTTTTTTAATTTTCTTTGAAGTGTTTCTAAGGTATAGAAAAAAATACTTATTTGTCCCGAAGTTTTCCACAAATTACGTTTTTTCAACATTTTTTTTCTGCTATATTTCGTATTGAAATCAATAATGTTTTCCCGTATGTTACGAGTAGACCATATAATGATGTTATTCATATTTTTTAATGTTCAGAATATTTTGTAGTTCTTTGTTCAGCGAACCACAAACATCACTCGCTCGTTACTTTTGCGGAAAAGGGGTTTTGAATATGGGTGATTGCCATTAATATATACGTTATTTTAAAAAATTGTTCAAGCAGTCGACAAGATGAAGAACCTGTCTCTTATAATAAAAATAAATAAGGTTCAAATTCTTCTTGCCTTTCCCACAAGTAGTGATCAAAAATGTTCAAAATGTCTTCATTTTGTGCACGGGCCCTTAACTATTCGATAGCTAAACTAGAAAATGTGGACTGTACTTTTTTTATTTTTTTTATTGCGTAGGTAATGGGTAAAGTTTTACCACGGGTCTGCGGTAAAGACCTGATTTCGCGCGGACGTCCGCAACTCTCACGACACCGTCCTTACCTTCGAACGTGCGCTCGACCAATCCAAGAGGCCAATTAAGAGGATCGCTGTTGTCTGATTCGAGCAGCACAACAGTTCCAGGTTGGATAGAAGTGTTAGACTTCGTCCACTTGTTATGCACTTGAAGAGTGTTAAGGTATTCGACCTTCCATCTTTTCCAAAATGATTGGACAAGATGGTCGATTGCGCGTTTTCTACTTATAAGATTGACATTTTCGCGAGATAGGTCTTCTGCAGGTAATGATTTAAGAGGTGTTAACACGAGAAAGTGGGCTGGCGTTAGAGCTAGAGGTTCCGCAGGGTCACTACTCAAAACCGAAAGGGGCCGCGAGTTTAACAGCGCCTCTATTTGAGTGACCGCTGTCAACATCTCCTCAAATGTGAGAAGCTGAGTTCCTACTACCTTTGTTAAATGATTTTTAACAGCCTTCACGTTAATCTCCCAAATGCCGCCAAAATGCGGTGCCGCCGCTGGGTTAAACCTAAACTGGATGCGATTTTCACGCAACTCGTTCGCGAATTCATCGCGATACTTTTCTGACTCGAGTAAGTTATATATATTATCAAGATAAGATTTCGCGCCTATGAAATTTGTACCTCTATCAAACTCAAAATCAAAGCGTTTATTTCAATTAGACCTTCGCAGGCACTTTTGAAAGTCAGAAAAACAAAGGCGAAGCTACAGTCACAGACACAAGGCATAATAACTTGTGAAAGTACTGTAGTTCCCCATTCCAAAGCGTAGATCTCTATGAGAATGGGCAAGAAACTCCATGGACACTCTTTTCAATCAAAATATTGTTACAAGATCTTGGTTACATCATTCATGTTGAGATTATACATATATGTGAGAACGATGTAGAAAGACGTGCACATTAAGAGCGTCCAGAGTAAAAGATTATAACTATCAACAATTTAAAAACAAAGTAGTTAAAATAAACCGCGGCAGCTAAGAGATGACCAGTCCCAACTGACAGCGCCCGTTCACGAACATGACGCATGCATCATCTCCATTCAACCATATTGAAGGGAACTAAACGACCCAACATCACTATCAGCGAGACATCTGAGTGAGCCTGACATTCTCTCAGCCACCAGGGCCCATTCGAGTCAATGAAGGATAACCAAATGTAAATGGTAGCTTTACAGTACATAGTACTCACACATGTGCTATGCAGTTATATAATACTAAGAGATTGAATCTATACAATGCAAAGATATTTTTACAATCTTCTGCAGCTTCCACAATAATTTCACATGAGCTTCTAATTAGTTTGCCCCTATGGTAGTGGAGCAGGACCAGCATTGAGCCAAGCATTTTTATCATCGATGTAATCCCCTAACTTATAATATGCTTGCCTACATAGTGTGCGTTTTATACAAGATTTAAATTTTGTCTCATTCAGTTGTTGAATGTGGGGAGGTATTTTATTATAACATTTTAAACAGTATCCCATGAAAGATGAGTCTACTTTAGCTAGCCTGAAACCTGGCTGTACTAGTTGGTCCCTGTTTCTAGTATTATAGTGGTGTCTGTCACCTCTTTTACTAAACAAATGCAGATTTTTCCTAACGTACATGATGTTTTCATAGATGTATTGACAAGGTACTGTCATGATGTTAATTTCTTTAAACAGTTCCCTTAGAGAATCGCGCCTACGTAGATCATATATGGCTCTGATGGCTCTTTTCTGCAGAATAAATATAGACTCAATGTCTGCAGCCCGTCCCCATAGTAAAATACCGTATGACATAATACTATGAAAATAACTAAAATAGACTAGCCTCGCGGTATCTGCATCAGTAAATTGGCGGATTTTTCTAACAGCATATGCTGCTGAACTCAGCCGTCCTGCAAGAGATGTTATATGCGAACCCCATTGTAGCCTTGAGTCGAGCGTGATCCCCAGGAAAACAGTATTTTCGACGAATTGCAGTTTCTCTTGATTCAATACTATGTCACTATCACTACTTTTAACATTCGGTAGAGCAAATCTTATGCACTTCGTTTTTTTCCCATTTAATACTAAATTATTAGCGGTGAACCAATTATGGACCTGCATTAAGGCGTTATTTACGTCGTTGAGATTTGTGGCACGTCTGTTTATCTTAAATATTAAAGAAGTATCGTCAGCGAATAACACCATTTGTGGTTGGTTTTTAAATAAATGGGGTAGATCATTAATATATACCAAAAAGAGGAAAGGACCCAATATCGAACCTTGTGGTACACCCATACTTACTTTTAAACCCATTGAATTGACACCATTTATTTGTACTTGCTGATGTCTATCGTTTAAATACGATTTCACTAAACTGAGCGCAAGTTTCCTTAACCCGTAATGTTCAAGTTTTAAGAGTAGGGTTTCATGGTTTACGCAATCAAATGCTTTTGAGAGGTCACAGAAAATTCCTATGGCATCTTGTGCCTCTTCCCACGCAGTAAATATGTGTTTTAATAAGGTGACACCGGCGTCAGTCGTACAACGTCCTTTGGTGAAACCATACTGTTTCTCATGCAAGATTTTATTGTTGTTAAAGTGGTTGAGCATTTGATTAAGCATTACCTTTTCAAACACCTTGCCGAAAACCGGCAATACGGATACGGGTCTATAGTTATTGGTGTCTTTACTGTCCCCGGACTTGAAAAGTGGTATTACCTTACTGTATTTCATAAGGTCCGGGAAGACTCCTTGGTCCACACACAAATTAAATATTAAGGCCAAGTACGGTGCTATAGTCTCAATAATGGCTTGACAAACTTTAATTGACATATCCCATAGATCCTCGGTTAATTTGACTTTGATTTCTTTAAAAGCTTTAATGACTGCTATGGGGTTTATATGTTTAAATTGAAACTCAACCGGACAGGCTGAAACGTTCGCTCTTAATAAATCAATAGAAAACAAGGGTGAGGAATTTAAGGTTTCAGTAGTTTTAAGTGGGATACTAGTGAAGAAATCTACAAATTCTTGAGCAACTTCATTTTTAGAGCTAAGAAGACCACGTGAAGTCTCTAGAGTGATATCATTATTATACATATTTATTATTTCTGTTAGTTTCACTATTGATGATTTTCCAAACCGTCTTTATTTTATTATCGGCGGATTTAATCTTGTTGCTAATGAATGAGGCTTTAGCTAACTTACAGGAGTTTTTAAATTTTTTTGAGTAAGTTGTAACATATTTATTAAAAGTTTCTGAGTTGATGTAAGGCTTAAGGCCGTACAGCTCAAACAATCGTTCCCTACTTTTCCTAATACCTTTAGTTGCCCAGTCACTGAACATAAACTTTGGGCAAATAGATTTGGTTTTCATTTTTAATGTATTATTGAACTCTGTGTAAACTACCGAAAAGAATTCCTCATAAAATTGATTAACATTTTCAATAATATGGCTCGGAATGCCTAAATTACTAATTAAGCTATTTTTAAATTTATTCAAATTACTGGATGTTATTAGTCTAGATTTTATCTGGATTCTTTGTAATGGTGTGTAGGACTCGAAAGCAACGGTTTGCCCGCTGTGATCAGAAGGAAGGTAATTTACAATGGATTTATCTAAGTAATCGCAGCAACAAAACACATTATCAATACATGTAGCAGTATTTGTAGTAATTCGAGTTGGTTCCGAAAACACGTTTGACAAATTAAATGATTTAAAAAGATGTAAGAATCTACTGCTATTCAATATTAACATTAAAGTCACCACAGATAACTAATGATTTATTACCAGTTGCAAGTTTTGCTAAAGCATCTTCCATTACTGACTCAAATATAGAGTAGTTTTGATAATTTGGGGGTCTGTAAACGCACACTATTACATGCTTATCCAGCTCAACACAAGACAGCTCAATACTATGTTCAACCGATAGATCAACAATGTCATTACGAGTCTTAAATTTAATACAATTTTTAACTAAGATTAATGAACCCCCACGAATCTTAGCTTTCCGGTTAAAGCAACTGCCCACACTGTAATTTGCGAAATTAATAAGCATTTCATATTCTTTTAACCAATGTTCAGTGAAACAAACAATTCCAAACTTTGTTTTTTCTAAAAACAATTCAATTTCTAGTGGCTTTGAAGAGAAACCTTGAATATTTTGATGAAATAACTGCATGGAATTCTGCTTAGCCCCTTTTTTACATTTAGCTAGAGAGCAAGAAGGTACATTGTTGTTGTTCGGTGTAACATTAATGTTTCTGGTATCTTCTGTTGTCTTACTAACTAGTTTAAATGAGCATCCGGAGTGATCCCCAAGACTCCCATGCCATTACAAGACAATGAGATCCTAGTACTAGTGGACCCCACTCGAGAATCTTCTAAAGTTACACATGGATCCTCCCCGTAATTGTAAAAATAATTATTAGTATTATTACTAATAGTCGCAGTTTGAATAATATAACTAAACATAGACATACTACTTATGTCTGAGTGAATATTATAAACTAATAGCCTAGATATTTTGTGTCTACAACTAATAGGTAGATACACTTTACCCCGTGTCGACTTAAGTTTACCAACAAAGCTGTTGATATCAAGAAATACAAGCCTGTCACTATAGTGACCTACTAAGAAATGAACATGCTTATTCAACATGTGAATATAATTGTTTTTCCTGTTTGACAATTTTTCGAAGTATGGGAAAGCACACAATATTATTTTACGACAATTCAACTTTAACAACTCAGTTACACTATCTGTGATGTCTTATTTTTTAATTTTTAAACTATTTCCTATAAATATTGTTAAATCAGTATTAGCATTATAAACATTTCTAATTACTGATGCCATTATCTGTTTGTATGTTGACCCTGGCATACAGTAATTTTGGTTGGAACAACTCAGTTTATTACTTACTAATTTACCTACACCTCTTCCTATACCGGCGTATATGACACTCACTGGCCCCCGTCTAGCCAAAAATCGTCTAAACGAATTCATGAATGCTTCAGTGCTAAGATCTGAGGACAATTCTAGGTGGATCGCTTTAGTAACGAGACATACAAATAAACAAATGTACGCCTTAATGCTGCGAATGCCCCGACCGCGATGCAAGGTAATAGACAAAGGCCCGGCGTAATCGACGCCTGTGTGACAGAATGCCTTGGCTTCCGTGACTCGACATGCAGGCAAGCTTACCATAATGGTTGACAGGTCGCGTCTTAAAGCAAACATTGCATTTGTGTACCCTGCTGCGTGCTATGTCGCGAGCTGCTAAGATCCAGTACTTTTGTCGCAGTAAGTCTTTACTGCGACAAAAGTACTGGATCTTAGCAGCTCGCACAAATTTGCACACTGGGCCGCAACTCTTAATGTCTATTAAGAGTTGCGGCCCAGTGTGCAAATTTTTACGGTGATAATAATCGATAATAAGGTCGACGATGTGATCGCGTCGCGGTAACAAAATAGGGTGTTGACTATCATACCCAATTGGGGCATTGGTCAAACGGCCACCTACGCGTAGAACGCCAACGTCGTCTAAGAATGCCCGAAGTTTTTGAAAAGCAGGAGGCATAACTTTCCCTGCCTTAAATTTGGCAATTTCATCAGCGAAATGTACGCTTTGAAGATTAATTTTTTAATAAATCTAAGGACATACATTACTATTCGGAGTAATTTGTTCCATGATGAGATTCGATTAGCGAGCTCATAAAAAATAGGCGGTGATGGTGGACACACTTCAGTTGTGGTCATCACAGTTACCTTAGCTTCAGGTATTTCACCTGTAATGTTAAAATCTTTGTCAAGTTGCCATTCAGAGCGAGGCTGATTAGCAAACCGCGGTCCGTTAAACCATAATGGATGCACAAGTAGTTGTGCAGGGGTTAAACCGCGACTTAAACAGTCAGCGGGGTTATCTACGCCGGCAATATGGTAGAAATGCTTCTGATCTATATTTTCTTGTATCTGAGAAACCCTATTAGCAACGAACGTCTGCCATCGGCTGGGTGTTGCATGAATCCACGCGAGAGCTACCTTACTATCGGTAAACGCATAAACGGAACATGCTGGTAATGAATAGGTATTTATCACCAGACGCATTAGCTTGGCCAAAATTAAGTTCGCGCATAGTTCCAATCGAGCGAGAGTAACAAGAGTTTTCGACGGTGCGACTCGGGATTTAGCGCACACTAAATTTACCAAGGTATGACCATATTGAGGGAAGTACACGTGAATATAAACTACTCCACCGTACGCCTTCTCCGAGGCATCCGCGAACCCCAGTAAAGAGATGACGCAACCATCTGTGACTCCCACGTGACGCGGCAATTTAATATTTTGCAATAAAGGCAATTCCGATTCAAAGTTTTGCCATAATTTAATAATGTGAGATGGTGGCATCTCATCCCAATCAATGTTGTCGTTCCAAAGTGATTTTACAATTAATTTTGCCGAAAGTGTAACGGGTGCAATAAAACCTACCAAGTCCCAAAGACGGGCAATTACGGAAAGTACATTACGTTTCGTACACTCGCGAGGTTCAAGATTTACGCGAAACGTGAATACGTCTTCGGCCGGTAACCAATGTAAGCCCAATATTTTTAGATGATCGCTCGGACTAAATTCTACAACCTCGGAAACGCGATGATTGGCAGGAATACTAGCCATGACCTCAGGTGAATTACTAGAAAATTTTACAAGTTCGAATCCGCCGGCCGCGAACATTTTAATCAGCTGATCGGACAATTCAACACCTCGGTCAACCGAAGAGCAGCTAGTAGCCAAGTCATCCACGTAAATATCCGTGTCAACCACTTTGGCTGCAGCTGGATAACGAGAGCTCTCATCATTGGCCAACTGGCAAACCGATCGCACGGCTAGATACGGGCTACAACACAACCCGAATGGAACGCGAGTTATTTCAAAAATTTGAGTCGGATCATCAGGGTTAAAGCGATACAACAATCGTACGCAAATATCCCTTTTCTAAGTACTCAATAAATACATTATCGTATTCCTTTTTAATCGCGGGGTCGGTCAACAGCTTGCGCTCTAGTGCTAGATACCTACGCTTGGCAAGACGTATGGAATCGCCTAAGGCAAACGCGTCGCGTTTGAAAGGTAGGAATACTACAAAGCGGCCTAATTCATCGTGACGAGTAGTACTTGCATAAAACGCTTCGCACTCCTTTTCGTCAGGAGAAAGTGTATTTTTAATTATAGGCACTTCTTCCAATTCAAAGAACCGATTCACGCGATTGTCAAGCGATTCGTTTATTGTGCAATAGGCACGAACAATATTACAAACAGGATTAATCATGGGCGCCTGACCGACTACAATATAACCGAGCAAAGTTTCTATAGCTACCGGTTCGCCGGGCGAACGCGCTACGGTGCGCGGGCGCAATATACGCGCGAACAAATCCGACCCCAGAATAATATCTATGGCGGCCGGTGAGCTATAACAGCTATCTGCTAAAGGAAAGTCTTTTAAGTAATCTAACTGAGTGGTATCAATTTTTGAGACCGGCAGGGCATCCGTTATACGACTGACAATTAACGGTTGAATGGTAAATTTCAATTCATCGTTGTGGCGGGAATTGAATGTTAGGCAAGTGATGCCATCAATCGGGTTCGTGACGTCACCAACACCCGATATAAATTTATTTGCGGTCGCATAGACCGGCTGTTTTAAACGCTTACAACATTCGGTTATTAATAACGCCCATAATTAACGCCCGCCATTTTGCTTTGGTTATTAATTACCGGTCGATCTTTTAACTTCTAGTAAGTTTCAAGTGCAAGTCAATACTTATCTTACCGTGGTATTTCATTGTATAATACAATGTCCAGGGTAAAAGAGGGTACTGATCGTGAATTTGAAAGAATTCAAGGCAAATTAACGGTTTATTTCGAACATGTTCAATCGATTTACGACATGATAAAAAAACTAGATTTTAGTAATCCAGATAACATTGAAACATTTCTGGCGGCTAGTTTCACTATCGATTCAATACAACAGAAATATTTTGACGCGTTAGAGGAACGTTGTCGTTATGAAACGTCATTAATCGATGAAGTTTGCCTTCGTATAAAGCGTTATTGTCGTTTGAACAACTTTATTCGCAAATTAAGTATAAAATACGATTGTTATCACGCGAACAGACTAATGTAAAACCCTCGACTAGTAAGGGTCATGTAGGTACTACGCGATTACCTAGATTAGAAATGCGTTCATTTGACGGTGAACATGAAAATTGGACGCTTTTTTATGAGACCTTTCGTGCGGTCGTTCATGATAATCCGGAACTTACCGACGGCGAGAAAATACAATATTTAGTGGGTAGATTACAAGGCAAGGCGTTAGCTATTTGTCAGGGTATATTACCGTCTGCCGAAAATTATGAAATTATTTGGAATGCGTTAATAAATAAGTACAACGATAAACGTTTGTTGGCATCGTCGTATTTAGATAAATTGTTAGATTTACCTACCGTCGCCTCAGGTTCGGCGGGCAGTTTGGAAGAAATTGTCGTTAAGTTTTCGTCAATTATTTCGGCGTTGCGACAATTGGAGGTTACAAGCTTGGAAGATATATTGTTTATCCATATTGGTTGCAAGAAAATTAATCTCGAGACAGTTAAGGCGTTTGAGATGTCGTTAGATGATATCGGTAATGAAAAAACACCTACCTGTACCGAGTTTGTTGTTTGAGTATTACAACGAGCACATAACGTAACAAACGTAAAATCAATTTCTCGTAAAAATATAGTTTCGACTACCAACCAATCGTCTGGTAAAATCCCGGGATCACGTACTCATAATAATGTTAAGACATTTGTAAATGTGCAGGATCACGGTAAATGTGATATTTGTGGAAAAACGGACCACATTAAATTACACAATTACGACAGTATCATCTTCAATGATTCACCACTATGTGCTCAATTAAAGCGTGGGGACTTCGGGACAGGTATTAATTATTCTTGGGGACAGTGGATATCCAAATCGGCCTTATCTGCTAACTCTATTATTACGAGTAAGGACGGCTGCTGAAGAAGCTTATAATCGATCACAAATAAGTACCAGGATTCCTGTGGACAGGCTTTTCTGAGTCCTTAAAAGAAGATTTCCTTGCCTACAGAACGGGAAGGGCCTATATATAAAAAACATACCACCGGTCATTGTAGCATGTGCAATTGTGCAGTGCTTCATAATATTGCCCTGTCGCGATCGGATGAACTTTTGGAGGAAGATATTTCTTTACCCTATGTTGAGGAGGAATCCACAGAACAACAATCTGTAGGACATACGACAAATCAAAACTTAATTGTAAGGAACAATTGATTAAATACACATTTTTCCAATTAAAAATAGTTTTATTTCAATGCAATTTAGATTTCAGCTTCTGTAGTCTCAATTTCCAAAATTGCATTTCTGTTTTGTATTTATTCATTTCCATTTTGTTCTTGTTTATGAGATATTTGGTTTCTAAATTAGCAATTCTTAGTTTTGTCCGAATTAGTGCTGTTTCATTGTAATGTGTGTAGGTTTCAATCGTCCTGAAAAATGGTACAATATTAATGAAATTTCATACCATTAGCACAAAGAACAATAATTCGATAATTACCAGCAGAGGAGAGAGATCTTAGAGGTTTGGTTTTTTCTTGGGGTTTGATGACCATTGCAGCTCGCTGGTCATCTATTAAGTAGAGGAAATGCCTTTAAAGCAAAATATCAAATAAGTTTACCATATAAACTACTACAATAATGAAAGTGTTTACCAGCTATATTTATTGATGTAACTGTACAAGGTTTACTATTGTCTGCTATACTCATGTAGGCCATAGTTATGTCTTGGTGATCTAAAATAATATTCACTTATAGTATACAATAAATAAATTAGGGAAAGAATAAAAAAAATTATACATAACTTGCCAATGGTCTGGATTATGGCAGATGATGATGATGAAGATATGACTTCATATCTGGTTTTTTTGTATAACTCTCAATGAGGAATTCTGGTTCTGTATCACCTATAAATTAAACAAGAACATGATAATTATGATTTTGTGATGTCAAAATAAAAAGATATACATTATAATATTACACAAACCAAAATATATTGCAGCATCATCATGGCAATTACGTAACGGTTGAATTTGAGGAGCGGTCATGGCTAAAATCTGAGTATCTTGTTTCGATTGATTTCTTACAATAAAAATAAAAATGACAATCACAAGATATTCTGTAAGGTCTACGTTACTTTTCCAGAAATATTTAATAAATAAAAACCTTACCTATTGCTGTCTTTTTTTGTACCTCCCGTGTCTCTTTTTAACCGACTTTCTTCAAAAAGGAGGAGGTTCTCAATTCGGTTGAATTTTTTTCGGTTGTTTTTTTAGACCTTTGAAAAGTGGTTGGAGGAATGTGCTTACTACCTGGAAACTACAAAATCCTCGTTTATCGACTGTTCCAAAAGACACTTTCCCTGCGCTTGCTGCAAAAAACACTGAAAAAAATAGATGCAGTGCAAGCAAAGCGTAGTGCACCTTTTGCAAAATTAACTCAAGGAGTCAAAAGAAATTTATTGAGCGCCTTCAAAAGCACTGAAATTTATCCTTTTTCAAGAGAAGCAGTGCTGAAAAGGCTCCCTGTAGATGAGAATGCACCCAACTAATGAAGTTGAGAGGTGTTTAACGAATTACTTGAGGGAGCAAAGATTTGGCGGTCAGTCGATTGCTCCAAGAAGGAGGACACGATTAAATATTGAGCCAAGTGCCAGCGTATCGACTGCCAACACAGTAGAGACTTAGGACAACGTTTCTGTTGCTTTCAATTGTGAACCCGAAAATGGTCAGCCGATCAGTGTTGACGATCCAACTAATGAAAATTACGAAATGGTTCCTGCAGAAGCAGAGAGCAGTGAATTCAGAAATGAGACTTCAAAGGCATATGCTGATTTAGAAATAGGGAGATTTGGCTAAGTTTTGGTCACAACGAGGCAAGAAAACTTACAGATATTTTTCTCGCATTATCGCTCTGGACCCACTGGTAGTTGAAGGTATCAAATCTTTGGGAAATAAAAAAGAATTCAAATTAGTTCGCGATGATATATTTGAAATTGAGGCAAGTGACATATTAGCCTATCTGCCAAAACCAAAGCCTTTTGCGAGTCAGGATAGTAACGTTGAATGTGTCCAATTTTTTTTTTTATATTGATGTTGCAGAACTTGTATGACTTTTAATTGATATTGGTGAATTTCTATGACTTTCCTCAATGTTTTGATGCATAAATTTATTCTTGTTGATTTTTTGAAGACGGATTATTTTATTATGATTTTAATTTGATTATTTTGTTAAGTTTACTTATTTCTAAGTTCTTTACGATCTGAAAATAAATATAAGAACTGATTTTAATAAGACTGCATTTTGTTACCAAAATTTTAATAAAGAAATGTTCATTATTTGACGAATTTAATTAGATCAAAGTTACCCCATAAGACAAAAATGTCAATATCTCCTTTTCCCGTTGGCAGATTTTGTTTTTTTTTTAATTTATTGGCATTATAATAGGGGTTACTTTCTAGTTACGCGATAAAATAAGGGCTATCGACCCCATTCTTAGTATAACTTTGATCAGATAGTTTTATTTTTTTTTTCTCAAAATTGAGCTTCATTTTTTCACTTATTATTACAGGAATCCACAGTACTTTAAAAACCGATTACTAGACTTTTGTTGTGTTTTTTACACCCACAAAGGACAATGTCCAGAATTGCCCTGTACAACAAAAGTATCGGACATACACGATAATTAATTGTCTATTTTAATAAATTAGTTGCAAATACTTTTGTAACACGGACTAGCTGCATGCCAAAATGAACAATAAAATTATTTTAAGCGACTAATAACATTAAACGCAGCCATCTTTGCTAAACGTCATGTCGTGCCGAAAAAGATTAGGGATGCCCAATTGATTGCAATCGATCTCAGATTAAAGAAACATATGGATTAGAAATAGTTGTCTATAGGAAGAATAGATTATGCATATATGGTCTATCTCGACGGTAAATTAATAAACATACTGTTGTTTCTTTTTTACTTATGTCTCTTTGGCTAAGCAAAAAGAGACAACACTAATTTCGATCATTCTCATTCTGGCAATTCTTTTCTGTGACGTCACCCAAATGCCTATTTGCGGCCAATCCGCCATTACAAAATACAGCTGTCAGTGCATGTCAGTGGTAGGTCATCTGTCAAAAAGCGTTATTTTCTGATATTTTTTATGAATATTTCGTGGAAATCGTGTTGTTTTTGTGCTGAAGTGGTGATAGAGGTAAAGATTAGCGAGGAGAAAGATGCCGCAATGCAGTGTAATTGGATGCTGCACCAAAACTACAAGAAAACCGCCAGGTGTAACATTACATCAGTAAGTACTGCATATTTCATTGAAATATCGCTGATTTTTTAAACTATTCAAGTGTGCTTGCTGCAAATACGCTAAATACAATAATGTGCTAACAAATGCAGTTCTTATTTTCATATATTTTAGTCAAAATGTGTCTAAAACTTATGAAAATTTTTTGTATGACAAAATAGTGATGTAGTGCTGGTTGTACCCGTATCGATAATTTTATCTTGGTCAACTACTTAAGAGCTACTTGCACTCTAAAAGGGAAAATATGTTGATTTAACATACTTAATAATAAAATGCAAAACATAATTCAGACTCTTCAAAAAATCAATGTTATCAGCAATCAAATTTATTATAAACTAGCTGCTCCCGCGCGGTTTTACCCGCTGTTCGGCTCCTATTGGTCGTAGCGTGAAATTTTATAGCCTATGTTAGACCTTATTACATCAGCTACCTGTCAGTGAAAGTCCTGTCAAAAACAGACACTCCAATTTTATTATATGTATCTACGATGTTGGTTATCAGTATTTGTAGTTACATAAAATTCACGCTCTTTGCCACCATAATCTATACCTACATAATATAATAATACAATAGTGGAATGATTTTGTAAATTGTCTAAAAGTAATCTTCGTCTAAAATTCATTTTTTAATTATTTTTTTACTGTTAAATACCACTCACAGAACTTGAGTAAAACAAACAAATTAAATACAATTAACTTTAGGGCATTTTGCACTTATTTGTTAGAATATAACTGAGACCACTAAACAAAGTAGCACACTAGCTAATTTTAATAAATTATTTTTAGTTTGCCTACGGTGGAAGCAAGCCGAAATGCTTGGCTGGAAATAATTGGTGTGGAGAATATAGACACTGCAAGAAAACATATATTTATTTGTTCACTTCATTTTGAAGATTCCTGTTTTAATCGAACAATGAATATAGTAAAACTACGGGATGGGGCACTTCCGTCACAAACTCTACTGGTAAGTCATAATACCAACTATTCATTTATATATTTAATTGTATTTGTTTTGAAATTAGAAGCATTGTTTTGAAGACCCCCACAAACTTTATCTTTTTATTATAATACCTTTATATTTAATACAAATATATTCATCAAGAAATTTAATTTATTTGTTTTCACTAAATAGCAATAAAATAATTTAACATTTTGTGCATGTTGTAGCCTCCAACCAGCCCAAAAGTCTCTGGTATACTGTCTGAAAGAGACCAAAATGAAGTTGCAACTATTGGTACCTCGGTGTATAGGAATCAGATTGGAAATATGCCACTGAAAGACAGTACCCCAGAACATACTACTACTTGATCTACTCAAGATGCTTTGGTGAGTGTTTTAAGAAGACAATTATTAAATCAAAATGGGGTTTACAGAAAAAATGAAAGTTTTATAATTTTTTTAAATGAAAAAGCTTGAAATATTTTTTACTTCAAAATGCACATGCAGAGCTTGAATATGTGGCGAGTGAGTGTTGTAGAGCAGCAAGTGAGTGTTGCAGAGTAGCAAGTGGGTGTTGTAAATTGGCGAATGAATGAATGAAAAAACGAGTTAGGGTGTGAGTGATTGGGGGGGAGTGACTTAGGGAGCGAGTGGCTGTGGGGATGAGGAAGTGTCTGAGGAAGTGACTTTGTGTGTATTTTAAATTAGATTTTATAGAAATGAAACAAATAACAAGTAAACGATGACCCTAGTGTATCTGCCTTCGGCACAGAGGGACCATTCCCGGCCTGGGCAGATATTTGAATGAAGAATTTAAATATCTGTTCTTGGATCTGGGTGTTCTTTGTGCGCGTTTCTGTGTATGAACATGGTACCCCAATGAAGGGAATCCTCTGTTGTCCATAGCGTAATATGGAAGGGTCGATACGCGTAAACCTCCTTCAGAGCATAGAAACGAGAGAAATCCATGTTCGATTGTATCAAATAAATTATACTATTTATGTTGCAGTGTCTAGCCAGATCTGTTCATGAAAACAAACCTGGAACTAGTTCTGGAGTCATCTCGAAACATGGTGTTCCTGATATACCGGTAATGATTTTAAATTCTGCAAATAATTAAAAAACCAAAAAAAAAATTATAAACATACAATCATGAAAGCCAGTATCTTCTCATCTGGTTTATAATCGTAATTTTTCACTCATAATGCTGTATTATTTATTTGGGGTGTAAGGGACAGCTTCCCGCATACTGATAGGGCATAAAGCTCATCTTTCGGAGTCATAATCGACTTTTATCTGACTAGTAAGCAGCTACAATCCACTGGTTACTTTTAAGGTTTTAGGGTTACTAGTATAAAATTTCTGAAATAAATGCATGTACCATTCATCTAAAGACCCCACCGATTTTCAGGAAGCTGTCCCATACAACCTGAATAAATAAAAAGGCTTTCTGAGAGATTTTTGTTGGTTTTTCTCAAGTAATAAAATCAGTAAATCACTTTTATTTGTTCCAGGGTCACGCACTTCATATTATTAATAAACTTAAAGCGAAAATCAAAAAACAAGCAAATCAAATTAAAAGACTGAATGAAAAAGTAAGGCGACAGGGGAAAAAAATCGCACATTTCAGTAATATAATAAAAGAATTGAAACAAAAAAAATTATTAAATTCGGAGACGGCGGGTTTGCTTGAAGGCTGTGGGGGACCACAAGATTTCCTTAAAAGGCAAATCGCAAAAGCAAAAGGTTTCCCTTTAGAGAGACAATATTCTGAGGAAATAAGAAAATTTGCTATAACCCTACATTTTTTCTCTCGTAAAGCGTATGATTTTGTACGTCGTACGTATAATACGTGCCTACCACATCGTCGAACCCTTAGTAATTGTTATAAACGTATAAATGCCGAGCCTGGCTTTTGCTCTGAAGCATTTCAGACATTGAAAGCCAATGTGGAACAAAGCAATCATCCCGTGGTATGTGCACTAACTTTTGATGAGATGGCGATTAGAAAGTCTCTTTGTTGGGACGTGCAAAATAAAACATATTGCGGGCGTGTTTATTTTGGCGCCACTATTGAAAGTGATGGTATCGATGTCGCCAGTCAATGTTTGGTGTTTTTGCTCAACTGCATCAACGGGAGGTAGAAATTACCCCTTGGATACTTTTTTATAACGTCAATGACGGGTGAACAAAAAGCAGCACTATTGGAAATGTGCGTGGAAATGTGCAACGAAGTGGGTGTGAAAACAGTAAGCGTTACATATGATGGCCCTGCTGCAAATTTCACAATGTTTTCATTACTTGGATGTGATTTATCAAGAGATCAAAATATGACAACATTTAATTGCAGCTCACAATTAATTCACATTTTTATTGACCCCTGCCATGCCATCAAATTGATTAGAAACACCTTTGGGGAGTTAAGGGTGTTTTACGATATAAGTGGCAGGAAAATCGACTTCAGCTACCTAGAGCGACTGCAAGATCTTCAAGAAATTGAAGGATTGCATATGGCAACAAAACTCACAAAGGCTCACATAATGTTTGCGAAACAAAAAATGAAAGTACGTCTGGCCACTCAATTGTTGAGCAATTCGGTCGCGGATGCTTTGGATTTTTGTGAAAATAAGCTAAAAATGAAAGCATTTGAAAGTGCAGAAGGGATTCTGCACTTTCAAATGCTTTCATTTTTTTATAAGAATTTTAAATGACGTATTTGATGTTTTAAACAGCCAGTCAGTACGACCCCCTGGCTGGAAGAAGGCCATGTGCCCCGAAAATATTGGGCTGGTTATAACCCTTTTCGACGGAGCTGTAGATTATATAAATAATTTAAAGTTGCCGACGGGACAGTTGGTTATTCATTCAAAAAGGAAAACTGGATTTGTTGGCCTTATAGTCGACATGAAGAGTGCTATTGCACTTTATAGGCACCTAGTGGAAGACACAAAGATCCTGAAATATGTTCCATTGTATAAAATCAGCCAAGACCACATTGAATTATTTTTTTCGGCTGTGAGAGCACGTGGAGGCTTTAATAACAATCCGAATGCGGTTCAGTTTAAGAGCGGGCCTAATGGCAGGATAAATTCTGATTTCCCCCGCGCGTCTCGCGGCACCCGCATTAGTGCGGATAACAAACACCACGTGGCGCCACGACGCGCGACTCGCGAAACCAAGCTCGCGTACTCGACGTAGTATATGCAACACAGTTAGATAAAATCACCAATAAAAAATATTTTTTTAACGCCAATGCATTCTTATGTTGTTATGCCATGAAATAAAAGTTATGAGTAGTCCATTTCATCTTATTTTTTTGAATATTATTGTAGACATAATAAAATAATAACTGCGCATTACCCATTGTTTAGTGTTAAGTTGTTTAATGTAGTTGTTATGGGGGTGATATTATCACTAAGTGATAAAACCCCTTTAAGTAAATAAAGATTAAAAAAAAAAATTGTAGACATCGGATAGTTGGATGCATTTATTATTTTATTTTATTTTTGGCGAAGTAATTATGGAAGCGGCTTTTTTCCACATAAATCCCGGGATTAAGAAAATCCGGGAATGCACAACTAATAGAATACAATGGTTGGAAACTATTCGATTCGTATGCTTGTATACTTGAAATTCATTTTTAAAATTACTTTTCTTGACGTTTGCTACGCCATTTTGGAAATCTACTTTTTAACATTAGCTGGCATTTGATTCTATAGTCAGAAAGTACAAAATTGATCAATTCCGGAATACGGAATAAAATAAAACACGTCGTATACATTCGATTCCTAATAGAGCTCTAAATTGGCTGATCCCGGAATCCTGGGTTTTTTTTCGATACAAAAGCCACCATGCCAACGACTCGATTTTAGGTAAATATGCATCCGATTATATTTTCATCGGTTATTAAAAAAATAAACAGCTGTTCCATACATTTTGACCATGTAGGTATTGCACTTTTGTAGGAAACAGCAGATTTTTTTTTTAATAATCGAAGAAAAATTTCTATGTGGAGGGGCTCAGAATGTCGTGCTGCATCATATCTGAGAATTTGGATAGTCTTTGGAAACTAACCCTGTATGTATAAAATACAAAACGTATAAAAAAAAAACATAAATTGTGATAGTATGTAGTATGGAGACACTGATCATTTACTGTTCACGGCAATTTAATCTTGAATTCCTTTATTGGTTTTACTATAATTCAATTATTTTGCTACAAATAAAAAACGATCGTAAGAAATATCTTATAATCATCACAATAATATTTGTTTACTTAATTTTATTCAAAAACACTGATTCTTAATCATTTATCATATATTGAATAAAGAGAAACTTGAATTCGTAGATAAAACGGTTTTCCCGGGGATTACCCTTGATTCAAGGCTACAATGGAGTTCTCATTTAACATCTCTTGCGGGGCGGCTAAGTTCAGCAGCATATGCTATTAGAAAAATCCGTCAATTTACTGATGTAGATAACGCTAGACTGGTCTATTTTAGTTACTTTCATAGTATAATGTCTTATGGAATTTTGTTATGGGGACGGGCTGCAGACATTCCGTCAATATTTATTCTGCAAAAAAGAGCCATCAGAGCTATATATAATCTTCGTAGGTGCGATTCTCTAAGGGAACTGTTTAAGGACATTAACATCGTTACGGTACATTGTCAATACATCTACGAAAACATAATTTACGTAAGAAAAAATCTGCATCTTTTTAGTAAAAGAGGTGACAGACACAATTACAGTACTAGAAATAGGGACCAATTAGTTCAGCCAGGCTTCAGACTCGCTAAAGTAGATTCATCTTTCATGGGATACTGTTTGAGATGCTATTATAAAATTCCACAAAGTATTCTTGAACTGAATGAGACGAAATTTAAAACATGCATTAAACGCACATTATGTAAGCAAGCACACAACAAGTTGGACGATAATATCGCTGACAAAAATGCTTGGCTCAATGCCGGTCCTGCTCCACAAGGACAGGGACGCATAAGTTGATAACATTAAATAGTATTGTTGGAGCTGCTGAAGATTGTACAACTATCTTTGCAGTGTATAGATTCAATCTCTTTAGTATTATATAAAGCCCATATTGTGTGAGTACTATGTACTAAAAAGCTATCGTTCACTGGAAACCTATGTCCTTTCTCGACTTGAATGTGCCCTGGCGGTTGAGAGTATGTCATGCTCACTCAATGTCTCGCTGATGGTGGCGCGTGTTGCGGATCATTTAGTTCCCTTCAAAATGGTTGAGTTGAATGGTGCTGATCCATGCGTCATGTTCGTGAACGGGCGCTGTCAGTTGTGACGGGTCATCTCTTAGTTGCCACGGCTTATTTGAATTAATTATTTTTATTTTTTTGAATTGTCTTTTTTGTTTTTACTATGGACACTTTTAACGTGCACATCTTGCTACATCGTTCTCACTAATGTACCATCTCAGTATGAATGATGTAACCAAGGTTTTGTAACAATATGCTGATTTAAAAGAGTGTACATGGAGTTTCTTGCCCGTTCTTCTCCATAGAGATCTACGCTAGGGAATGGGTAACTACAGTACTTTCAGTTTTTATGCCTTATGACTGGGACTATAGCTACATTTCATTGTTATCTTTGTTTTGACAGTTCAAAAGTGCCTGTAATTGGCCTACTTGAATTAAATGCTTAGATTTTGATTTTATCATCAGTAGTCAGCAAATGCTAAAACATGTTCTTCATCTGATGGTCCAGGAGTAACGAACTCTCTAGAATGAACTGTTTCATAACAGAATTGCTTGCAATTTGAGGGTCCGGCATCAGTTGGTTCTTTGAGCTGACGTTTCTTGGGAATAATTGTTGGTTGTCTCAAAGGCATGTTTCTTGTTTGGCGTGGGTCAACTAATTCAGGCAATATGTGCTCCAT
The DNA here is from genome assembly GCA_947578425.1 of Eugnorisma glareosa. Lineage (NCBI taxonomy): Eukaryota > Metazoa > Arthropoda > Insecta > Lepidoptera > Noctuidae > Eugnorisma > Eugnorisma glareosa. Next base: position 7,458,194 of record OX387967.1, on the reverse strand, counting down.
ATAAAATGCGGTAAGCTTACTAATCATTTTCTTTTCCCAAAAGTCGTCATCGCGAAATATTGATTCAACAGTCAATCTTTGATTTTCACCAGACCACACTGCAAAAAGACACTTGTTTCTGTTGCTTATGTGTAACTGTCCTTGGACTTGGTAAAACCAAGGGTGGTTCTTGTTAATAATATTTTTTTTATCTTTTATGCTCCAAAATTTAACTTTTTTCTTCTTTATGGCCTCTTCTATTGGTATTTTGAAAGCAGAAAGTGGGCATTTAACCTCTACAATTGTGTCGTTACCTACTAAGCCATCTGGGGTAGCTGCTAAAAATGGTATCTTATCGTCTATAAATAGTCCACACGGGCTTATTTCTACACTTTCTTGTCTTGCAAGCTGGTGAAGAGCAATAGCTTCATTATCTACACCGTGTTTTATTGAAGCTACGCTTGAAATATTACTTTTGTATAGCAAAGCTTTGACAATACTTGCGCTGGTAGTCGGGCGACGATTGATAATCTTTCCGAAGTTTGATGCAGTTAATAAATTTCTACGAAGCTCTAACCACTCACTACTATCCCTTTGTAAGATTGTAGCTCGTTCAACCTGTGACTTTTCAAGACTAGTTTTTTCTAAATTTTTCAAAAAACTTCGTTTTGCTAGCTCGTAAACCTCTTCATCCATATCAGGCTTTTGACAACTGTCTGTTCCATAATTTTTATCTGCGGTTGCAGCCGATTTCAGTATTTTGGTAAAAGGAAGTTTCCTGAAACTTTTAACATCTCTTCTACATTTATTTTTATGTTTTCTTCTGTCTTCTAATGATTTCGTTTTTGATTTAGGACTTCTGCCCAAAAGCGATTTTTGTATATTATATAATGGACTTTTCGTATTGAATGCCACAACTGCTGCCGCACATCTCGATTGATATGTTTGCCGTTGAATTAAGTTAGTTCGTTTACCGCCTACGAATTTAGCTATTATGCTATTGAACTGTTCAACAGGATTACTGTCACAGTCATTGACCAAACTTCGTGAGTGCGAAGCAACTAGGCCCACAATGTATTGAACTTTCGCCCAAAATGCTGAACTTTTTACTTTCGGCACGAGGTCTTCATTTTGCCTTTCACTACAGCAATAGTGATTTATACAATTGTTGTGATGACCGAATGCATGATTATATGAGTTATTAATGTCAACAAATAGGTTATGTATTCGCACACCCAATTCAGCGGTATTATTTTTGTGATGTTTTATAGCTGAACAAATAACTTTTCTGATGGCAAGAATTCTTTGGGTGGTTAGCATTTTTCTCATACATAGTGGATATTTTGTATCTTTACTGATGGAAACTAATTTGTTGCACATATTACGCAAGATGTGATTCCTACATTCAATTTTCTCCACGGTTACATCTTTATAAGGTCTTTCTTCCAGGATCTTTGCATAAGTGCTCGAATCACCATCCGCTATAACTCTCCCATATATGATACTATACATTTCTACGGAATTTTTGAATCCCTCTACTATTATTTCTGCTTCCATTCCAGAAGAAGAACCGGTGTAGTTTCTATAACATTTGTGTTCTTTTGGTGGTACTCCTATATTTTCTGCACGAACACATATGCAACAGAATTTATTTTTCACACCTAAATAAAGAACTTCTTTGAACTTCCTGCCGACTATAGCTGCTGCTCCAGAAAGCGCAGAATAATTACTCTTATAGGAGCGCTTAGACCAGCAGCCGTCAGCAATGACATCAATAATTGCTATCCCATCCTTAGTTACTCTACCTTCTTCTATTGCTGCTTTTCTTTCGCGTTCCGCTGCAACCACCATAGCCTGTTGAGCTATTTTTTCCCAATGTTGACAAATTTCAACGTGTTTTTTTTCGAACATTTGTTCTGACAATATGGGAAGATTCATTGCAGCACACAACCCTTGAAACTGTTCTAAACCAATACCAGTGCTTGTGATACCAGATACTGCAGCTGTATTTATATCTACGTTTTGGGTTGGCAGAGGATCTGTTGTATTTACGATAAACTCAGCTTTACACATGTCACAAGAAAATTTCAGTTTTGAATTAAGACCTATTTTCGTTTCTCCCTTGATGTGTAAGTTGGATAGAGTGCAGCCGAACTGAGGTGCATGGTTAGACATTATTTTTAATTGTTCAAAAAAGTACATTTTATCTATTATTAGTCTTTCTGCAGCATCATAAAGATTTTTGTCATGATCTTTGACTTTTCTCTTATTTTTATTTAAATTATTCTTTGGTCCTTTATACACACGTAATTCGGAGTTTCTGTAATAAAAAATAACGTAGTGTATCAAAATTTGCGTGTCAGGTTTTTAGGGTTTTATTCATATTGACTTATGTACTGACTGCTTTGTATACATATTATTTTACGAATTATTAAAAAATACGTACTGTTCCCGGGCAACACTATTGTCATTATTCAACTCAAGCTCTGTAACGTTGTTACTATTCAAGGAACCGCCAATTTTGTTTTTTAAATCATTACTGAAAATAAAATAATACAAACAAAGGAATTTTGGTAAGCACGGTGGCTGATCAAGCCATACAAAACCAGTTTATGCGGATCTCTCATTGTACAAAAAATATATACATAGCGAGGCCACGTTATACTGGAAATATAAAGCCTGATCTACTGCCGTGTGTATATATGTAACTTATATCACCGCAAAAAAGTGACGAAAATACTTTGCAAGAGTGTCAGCTAGAAATTCCTCTTTATTGCTCGAGCTACAAATATCTGATTGTTCGTGCTGGGTGGCTGAAGTGTTACCGCCTGTTATCTCCAAGGTCTTCAACATAGGTCTGAAAGTTGGGTGTGAAAAGTAAATATTCATGATTCTTTAGGAAAACTTAGGTACGTTCATTAGGTATGTGAGATTTGGGTAGTAGGAAAGGATAAACGTACTTCTCTGGTGGTAAATTTTGGTTATCATTCAAATTATTTTCGACCTCGATGGTACTACCGACAGAACCATCAACAAACTCGATCACTCGATTTATATCCTTTTCTGGGAACTGATACCTAAAACAAGCGAGTGTATGGAACAGTTTATTTTAAATCTTTACTAGCCGACCCGACAGACGTTATCCTGTCAACTATGAATATTGAATTCGAATTGACCTACCTACTACCTACTTACTACCTACTACTTACCTATCTACTACCTACCTTCTACTTACGTGCTACCTAACTACTAACTACCACAACTACCTACCGGCTACCTTCAAGTAATAACACATACAAGTAATAAAACATATCCCTTTAAGCATAATTGTATTAAGTAATTTATAATAACATAAGTACCTACATTTACATACAACTCGTACGAATTAACTGTGCATCTCGCTGGAAAGCGACCCCTCTCCAGATTACCCGCGCGGCGACCCGCGTTCGCCATGAGTTCGCGATAGAGTGACGTCACAGCGCCAGGTGCACAGTTAATAGGGATGATTCCTGAGTAAAAAAATATGATTCTATTTGGTCCGTCAGTTAGATTATCGAAAAAAGTTTGGATACGTATTTTTTGTTCTAGCAAATCAATAAAAAATTATGAAGATAAAAGCAACAAATAATCGAAGTGGGGGCTTGTGACGTCACTTGTACGTAAAAACTAAAATGTGTACTTACAAGCGACGTCATGCGAGTTTTCGACGCACTGTCTTCATTTTTTGTTTACGTGAAAAAAGAAAAAAATACGTCGGTATCCAATATTTTTTGCATATCTATCTGACGGACTAATTAGATTATTTTTGTGATCTACCCTATTCGGACGGGTTGTATGTACTCGTAATTATAATAATTTTGCAATACAAAAACAATGCACGATCAAATTATTCATCCGTTTATTTTGCGTTTACTATGCGCTTATACACGTAAAAAATACATGAGTACCTTCGACTTCGACAATCAGCCATCATTTGAGTCTTCAACTGTTTTAGTTTACGCTTTTTCAGTTTTTCAATTGTATTTTTCTTGTTTCCCATGTTACTCAACAAAAATGTAAATATTTAATGAAAATAATAATATCGGCGAGGCGCGGAGCAAAGTGACATAGACTTCCCGTCTCAACAGAGCGGGGGCAATTGATCGGTGAAACAAACTGATGTGTCAAGCTCGCGTCACGCGAGACGGAAGACAGCGTATTTCGCGGGTTAAAAATGTAGTAAGCGCCAAATGCTTTTTATTCTATTATCTCTTAAAATAGAAAATATTTTGAAAAACCGCCACGGTCAGCTCAAGGTTATACATGAGTGATAATATTTATCTAGTTTATGGTTCAGTAATGTGCACCAAAATAGCATTCAAACCGAAAATGTTGAAAATTAGAGGTAACTTTGTGATGGTTTTCTGTCGAGAAAATTTTATCCTATTATGTTTGTCGTCAGGGCCAACCTTCACATTCATAATGAAATTTCCTGACATATACTTTTTTTCCAATTTGAAGATGATTTACTACTGTAAAAGTCTAATCAAAGATTGAAGATTTTGCTTTAGGCCCCATCTTAAAGCGGCTTTCAAGCGTCTTTTAATTAGAGCAGAAATTCGGGATGGAGGAGTTGGAAACTGCATCCCGCTAGAACAAGTTAATATATTAAGTTGTTCCAGCAAAATTGATCCTATAGATGCTTTAAATAATTTGACCATAAAACGCGAATTCGTTGAGGCTAACACGATGGATATCAACCTTTATGATCAATTTATTGGCTGCCTAATTAATGGTCAGTCTAGATATTCAGAATATGTGGTCACTTACATAGCTGGATTTGTAGCTAGAAAATTAACTAAGATCATCAAATGCGAAATTTGCATTTCACTGCTCTATGGAGTTTCAGATGAACATTCGAGCCTCATCACATTAAAAAGTCGCGGCGGTCTTGTATATCCCTCAAAACATTTGGAAGAAATACTTAAAAAAACAGAAAAACTATTAAAAAACGTGTTTAGAAGAAGTGAACAGCCAGAGAAATTGTATTTGCATATATTTTAATTTATTTTTGAATATTCTTCTAAATCAGAAAATTTGCTGAATTCTGGGGACCTGGAACATGACATGATGCATAAATATTTATTAATAAAAAGCATAATAAAATCATACATGGATATTAGGTATAAATATTTCGGCAAAAAAAACACAGAAACGATTTCATTCCGTAATCATCTCAACAAACTTATATTGTTTAGGAATGAATAGGTAACTACAAAGACTTTGCAGACCCGGCTTGATTGGAATTGATGATAACCAAAACTTTCGTAATATTTAGTAGGTATACTTAAACAAATTTATAGTTAAAAATAATAAAAATTAAAGGAATTGCTCCCAGTTTCACACGACTGCTGAAGAAAGAAGGGGAGTGTTATTAAAAATGTAACAGTAAAAATCCCAAAAAAAGTAAATATGTATCGTAATTATTGTAAATTGTATACATATACAGGGTTATTGGAAAAACACCAACAACCTCTTAACAGGTTATTGTACTTATAATTATGAACAACTTTTACTATGGTACCAAACTTTCGAATTCGCGAACAAATATCAGCTGTTCCATACACTTTTTCGACTTACACGAACATAAATGTATGGGACAGCAGATTTTTTTTTCGACATTTTTCATGTTTGGTCCCATAGTAAAAGTTGTTCATTAAGATTTTTCAATTACCCTGTATTGTAAACAATATGAAAAATAGAAAATATTGTAAATTATAAATATATACTATTGTTGATTAGGTCGGGATTTTTCCACAATGAATGAAACGTAGTCACAAATTAAAACAGGCGTATATTGTTCATCACAATCGTTACAGTTACGGTTACACAAAGAAGTCAGTTACACAAAACACATTAGGCACATAGATTAACAAAATTGGCGGGAATATCGGAGCGCACTGATACACGACTCAATTTTAGCTCCTGCGACTCAATTTTAGCGGTAACTGCAGGACAGTGCGACGCGCCCGCGCCACGGGGGGCTCAACCGTCGCACGTCGGTATAAATGCGCGCGAATACAAAATGCAATGTTGCCTTAAATTAAAACTTAACTAATAAAATATGACATATTGAGTTGCCTACATTCCACCCCCTTGTTCCTGAACACAACGGTCAGTAGGCAACACAACGACCTTCACAACCGGTCGCTTCATAAATCCCCTACAGGTTTTCACTGTTACTACTCTAATATGACCGTCGCGGCCTGGGTGGACCGCGCTAATCACGCCTTTAGGCCATGCATTACGAGGCTGGTTTTCTTCCAGAATCAGCACCATGTCTCCCACTTTAACAGGCGGCACTTCATGTTGACACTTTTGACGTTTTTGAAGCGTGGGGACATACTCTTTTAGCCACCGTCGCCAAAACATGTCTGCCAGAGTTTGAGCTTTTACCCAAGCTTTTCTACTAGTTAGATCCGACGCTTCAAACAAACCTAACGTAGATGCACCGGTAGCTGTGCCTATCAGTAAATGATTTGGGGTCAACGCGATGGGCCCATCGGGGTCCGTACCCACGAAGGTTATTGGCCTACTGTTAAGAGTCATCTCTACCACAGCCATCAAAGTAGTTAGCAATTCTTCTTTAGGCGCTCGTGTCGACAAAGTCACTTTAAGTGCGGTTTTTATTGAGCGAATGAGGCGCTCCCAGCATCCGCCCATGTGCGGCGCTGCTGGGGGGTTAAACTGCCAAGAAATGCCCTTAGTAACGACGAAATCGTGAATTTTGTTCTCCATTACCTGAACAGCTGCTTTCATCTCTGCGTCAGCACCTACAAAGTTGGTGCCTCTATCACTAAACATAATTGTCGGCTGCCCACGGCGAGCTATTAAACGCCGAATTGCCATTATGGCGGAGTCAGCTGATAGTGAAGATGCGAGCTCAATATGGACACCGCGAGTGACTAAGCAAGTGAAAATAACGCCCCATCTTTTTTCACGACGTCTTCCTATCGAAACTTCCATGGGACCAAAATAATCAACGCCGCAATGTACAAAGGCTCTTCGTGTATTTACAAGTCTAGCGGCAGGTAGGTCTCCCATCTTAGGCGTGGAAGGGCGAGCATGACGCACCAAACATGATTGACATTTGGATACGGCGGATTTGACTGTACGTCGCAACCGAGTGATCCAATATTTTTCCCTGATACTGTTAATGACAGTTTCAGTATTGGCATGGTGAGCGCGTTTGTGATATTCGAGGGCAATGAGCCGCGCGGTGTGACTTTGACCATCTAAAATAATTGGATATTTTTCATTAAACATTAATTCCGGTGCAGCACTCAGGCGTCCTCTGACGCGGAGTAATCCATCACCTTCATATAAAAACGGATCTAAATCTCGGATTTTACTGTCGGCAGGTAATGTACTTTTTATTTTCAATAGTTCCAATTCCTTGGAAAAAGTCTCAAGCTGTGATTGTTTTACTAAAATATTCTCAGCTTCACAAATATTACTAGCCGTTAACTTCTCAACCTGCTTTTTGCGACACATACTTACAAAGGCAAGAACTCGACCCGTAGATCTAACAGCCCGTGTCCAACTAGAGAACCTATCGACATTAAATAGCGGTACATACTGTTTTATAAGATGAACCTTCTCAATACGCTCCAAATCGGCATTATTACCTACGTCCTCAAACTCGTTGACCGGCCATTGGTCTTTGTCCTGGTACAAAAAAGAGGGACCTGTAAACCACAACTTACAATTCGTGGGCCAGTGCAACTTAGTGGCTTCATCAGCGGGGTTTTCTGCAGATGGAACCCAACGCCATTCACTTGGGCTGGACTTCCGGTCGATTTCCGCCAACCGATGTGAGACAAACTTTTGGTAATCGCGAGGATCCGAATGCACCCATTTCAATACAGTTTTCGAATCGGACCACAAGTACTTTTGTGTCATTGTTAAGCCCTGCTCTTTGACAACAATGCAAGCCAACCTACACGCCAGCACAGCTGCCTGCAGTTCAAGACGCGGCACGGATATAACCTTCAACGGGGCGACGCGAGCTTTACCAATAACAAGTGAGACGGTAGGTGCGCCAGACTCATCCCTACCAACTAAATAAGCGACTGCAGCGTAAGCAGACTCGCCCGCATCACCAAAAACGTGTAATTCGACAGTAGAGGGGTCAAGCTTGTACCAACGTGGCACACGCATAGTACTCAGCTGTTTTATATCTATCAGCTGATCGTCCCAACCTATACCAGATTTCCATACTTTCTGTAACAAGATTTTAGACTTTATCGTATAAGGATAAAGTAAGCCTAAGGGGTCAAAGATACTCATAATAAACCTCAAAAACTGTCGTTTGGTAGGAATAACTCTGCCCTTTAACTACGTCAGGCGACACCTTTTTGAACGACAAGTCGAACGCTAACTCGTCTGTTTCCGGCATCCATATCATACCTAAGGTCCGTTCACCATTATATGGAGACTTGTCAAAATTTACAGTACTAGGCACGACAGCTGGTAGCTCTTTTCGAAGTTCAGGTGAATTGGTCACCCACCCCCTGATGGAGAAACCACCAGCAGAGTGTATCATGGAAACATCTTTGATCAGCTGACGCGCGTTATCTATTGAGTTGACACTGTCCAAATAATCATCCATATAATGGTTTTCATGGATCGCCTTGACCGCCACAGGATATGAATCTCGGAACTCATTAGCATTTTTATTCAATACATGTATGGCTGAGGCAGGCGACGACTTAGCACCGAATATCATTGAATCCATTACGTATGTATCAGGGTCGCGTTCTCTATCTCGGCCTCTCCATAAAAAAAGCTGCGCGCCCTGATCTTCTTTCCTAATCCTAACACGTAAAAACATATCGGCTATGTCCGCTGTATAAGCTATTCGACCATTTCGGAACTTAAACAATACGCCTAATAAAGAATTTAATAAGTCCGGCCCTGTAAGCAAATAATCATTTAAACACGCACCTTTATATTTAGCCGCGGCATCGTAAACTAATCTAAGTTTATTTGGTTTATTAGGGTTAATGACCCCAAAGTGCGGTAGGTGCCATACCGGGTTAACGCTCAGCGGAGTATCCAATAGCCTAGCATATTTTTGTGTTATTAAGCGCTCGATTTGACGTGAATACGCTTCAGCATAATCGGGGTTCTTATCCATCTTACTCTCTATGCCACGTAATCGTTTGAAAGCGTAATCGTAGTTGACAGGTAAGTGTACAGTGTCACGTGACCAAAGCAATCCTACCTCCCAGCCTCCGTCGACACGGCGACTAGTGCTATCAAGGATGTTACAAGCGCGTTCAGTCTCGACATTTTTGCGTGACACTTCTGTGATACCGATGGACTCTAGCAAAAATTGCTGTTTCACAAGGTCATTTAAATCATCTAAACCATCGAAGGTTAGATTTACTGACTCACTATCAGTCTTATCATCGATACCTACAGTTACAGGTCCGTGAATAACCCACCCTAACATAGTTAGAGAAGCTACGGGTTGCCCGGATTTTCCCTGTCGTATTTCTTCATTTACGATCAACCTCCAGTTATCTTGGCCGATTAAAACCATCGGTTTCGCGCACAACATCTGACTTAAATCTAACTCTCGTAAATGTTTGTTTTTATTCAAAACTCTGGCAGGCACAGATTGGGTGGGAAAGTCCAAATTTTCTATCGTTCGTAACGCGATATCATGGCATATGCCGTTGGGACCGCGAATTAGCGCAGTCACCTTACAAGAGTTGTTATCTGTCATAACAAGACCGCGTGCACTAACAATTCTTAACGGAGATGATGGTCCACTGAAATTACACACACTAGAATCTACTAACGACACTGTGGCCCCATCATCTAGCAATGCATATCTTCTCATCAGCATCTAATCATTTGATGCAAGATTTTAAAGTGGCTGCAGCATTAATAAACAAGTTTCACCCGGTTCTAGAAGACAGAGAGGATGCTAGGGTTATAATCTCCATAATACAGGAAAGAATGTTTACTACTAATTCATTGGCTGATTTTGTAGAACGAAACAATGTTAATAGAAGACGGGCCCAGTTTGAAAGTATTACTGTCAATAATGAAATTGTTTAAGATTTCCCACAAATGGATTTTAATGACATGATTTTAATACCTTTAGGTGTATATCAAACTAGCTGACCCGCGCAACTTCGTCTGCGTGCGTGCGTACATAAAAGAAAGAGAGGTTAGAGAGTGTGCGTCAACCTTAAAAGTTAGACATGGCCATTGCGGATATTTTTTAGAGCTTTTTAAGAGGGACAATTCCGACATACATGATAATTGCGTAACATTAACCGTTCTCGCACAACGGAAGCTCATTAAAGTTTAAAGTTTTCATCAAAGTGAATGAAATGAGCCCAATAACATTATACCTGCTGCAAACTGTTTAGGACCGCTTGCAACTGCCATTTGTCTCTATCGTTTGACCGTCGATGACAGTCATACTTCAGCAAGGCCTAAAGTTCTCATCAAGGTGCATGAAATGAGCCCAAACATGATTTCTCAATTTAAAAAACAAAAGATCATGCATATCGGACTTCTCTGTAAAAAGTTATGCGTGTTCAGGTCATACATAAAATAAAAAAATATAGACGCGTCGAATTGAGAACCTCCTCTTTTTGTTTCGTTGGTTAATAAACCAAGCTTCAGACATTTGACACGGGCGAGAATGAAATGACTTCTTTCACGGAAAACTTAACACCGCGACTCAGAAAATGGAGTGAAATTAATAGTGCCATCTATCGAGCACGAAATTAAACCGTTAAAATACAATGCATGTAAAGCGATCGAACACACACTCTACAGGGTTATAGCGTCATGTAGACTAATCTAGAGTACTTTTTGGTGTCAGAATTTTTTTGTAAAGCTGGTCAACCGATTTAAAAGTTATCTTGTGAGCACATTTTTATTAATTACTACCATTTTGGTGCAATAGATGTCGTTGCATGTATCTTACACAATGATGGTAAGTTCTTCTTGAACACTTTAAATTCATAAATCTTTTGATAGAGAGCACTGATCACAATGAAACAAAAACTAAAACCTTCTCTTAGTTACGCACAATATTTGTGCATTGAATCTAATCACATTGGTTTTCCCAACAACATGAACGCCCGCCTCGCAGCGCGCGCGGGTCATTATTTTGATGTGGAGTTATTTTAAAACTGTGATATCTCCTAAGATATTCATGTAAATTTAATGGTGGAAAGGGCAATTTTGGTCACAATTGAATGCTACAGATGACTAACATATTTATTTTGATAAGGATTAATACTATGTCGGTAAAAATACCGTTGCAAATAAAGCACTATTTTTGACCAAATTTTAAAATCATAAAAATGGTAATTGTTAGTCAACCTTAAAAGATATGCATGTGCTGTCACGGACTTTTTTTAGACATTTTTAAGCGGAATAATTCCCTAATACATTATTTTTGTGCAACTTTAACCGGTTAACCAGCGCACGCAACGGAAGCTCTCAAAGATAATAAAATTTCCCCGTTTTTGCAACATTTTTCATTTAGGCTCAGCTCCTGTTGATTGTAGCGTGATGATATATAGCCTATAGCCTTCCTCGATATATAAGCTATTCAACACTAAAATAATTTTTCAATTCGAACCAATAGTTCCTCAGATTAGCGCGTTCAAACAAACAAACTATTCAGCTTTATAATATTAGTATAGGTTCAGCTTTATAATATTAGTATAGATTAAACAAGCCCGTTCATACTACGGTGAACATGTGAGACGTGATGGTTCCTATGTTATTGAAGTTTGCAGGGAGGTCGATCAGGATTTGATTAATGAATTAGAAGTAATTAATTCTGAAACTGTATGGTTATTACGAGGCAAAATTCACAGCCGTCATATCAGCAACACAACATATTTTGTTTATATTTTAGTGGATTCAACACATATAGGTCGACAAGCAATTGTGCAATATTGCTGTAATTGCATCGTTGGGCGCAGAAAAATCGGTTGCTGCGCCCATGTTATGACCATTATTTGGTACCTAAGCTATGCAAGACATCAAAATAATATCAACCCCCCTGCACAGTTTTTACATAATATTTTAATTGCCAATACAGAAGATGAACAATAAACATGAAATTAAAGTCTGTGTTTTATTTCTTATTCTAACATAATAAGTTAAGTAATGTAGGACTAGGTTTAAAAACAACTTGGGTACCTACCTACCCACTACCTAATTGGTAAGGCTGGTTTCATAGTCACGCGTTTGAACTGCGCCGTTCAGACGCACTCGTTTGCAAATGCAAGTAGTCTCGTTTTATAGTCACACCGTTCAAGCGCGGGCTGTTTTTAATTTAACATGAATACACACAATCATTTTATCTCATTCCAAAACCAATACAGGTATCTATATTTATTTAGATTCAATGCATTTAGACGTTGCACTTAGGCTTTAGAAAAAACTGCTTAAGTAGGTACCTAATTATCTAGGTAGGTACTAAAAATATCTAAATGTACTATCTATGATACTGTTTTCAGTTTCTTAATAATCACTCGGAGATATAAAAAACTGTAACTAATATTCGTTGTTATGGTTCGATTATAACCTCAAAATCGGATACTTTTTTGAAATATATCTATTCTGCAGCTAGTCCGCTATAAAAATAAGATCGTCTAAGAGTTTACTAATGATCGACAATACAACACATAATTTTCCGATGCTCTTGGTTCCAGGGCAAACAATGTATGGGTGCAGAGCAATGTCCTTTAAGAGATATGGACCTTCAAAGTTCAATATTGATCAAAATAACCCCGGTTTACGGTAGTTACGTTATAATTATGTATCTTTACTATGAAAACATATATATATATGCGAGGATAATGTGTCAACAATCATTATTTAATTAATCATTTAATAGTTTATTTAATGTTATCGTAAACATAAGAAGTATTAATTGGACAACTTTAAAGAACTATAACTGTTTTGGTATACTTCTTATAGAAAACTAATAATACTATCAAATTTCTATAATTATTTTCCTATTTTATGATATTTATTTGTCGGTTCTGGTCGAGTCTTGAAGGAAACCTTGGCATTCTCCTTTACCATAGGCAATCTGTTGGGTAGTTATAACCTATTTTTACGAATCTTTTGGTGTTTCATGTTCGCCATTTTTTGCCGGTGTGTAGGTACTTACGAAAATCGTTACGTTATTTTATTTTATTTATTTGGGACAAAAAACAGTTATACGTTACAATATTAATAGTTAGCTAAGGTCTCGGTCCTGTCTCGGTCTCGATTCTGTATGTACTTTCTGTTCAATAATGGTGGTGACTTCAAGAACATTACCTTACACACTAACTTCAAGTATTGTGTGAGCTATTCCTATGGCTAAATAAACAAAAATATATTTGTAATCTGATTGAAAATTTAAAACCATTTCACCAGTAGATGGAATAATCCATACCGCCTCTCACCGCCTCGCATGGCTGTGTTAAAGAATGAGGTAAAAAAGATGTTGGACAGTGGAGTAATTGAAGCATGCTCATCACCCTGGTCTGCACCCGTTGTCATGGTACCAAAAAAGGACGGTTCAGTACGAGTTTGCGTTGATTACCGTAGACTTAATGCCATAACAATCCCCGACTGTCCCCGACGATCCTATCCCTCGCATTGATGACCTGCTTCATGCTGCTAAGCCAACGCCTTTCATGTCGACTATTCATGGTGCAGGCGATTCATACCAAACTTTGCCGGAATCAGTGAACCACTCTCCCGTTTAACTAAGAAAAACGCGGTATGGACCTGGTCAGCGGAACAAGAGCAGTCTTATCAAGAGCTCAAAATACGTCTTACATCCACCCCTGTGTTACGACAAGCCGACGAGTTGAGAGGATACATTATGAAAAGTGATGCAAGCAACTATGCAATTGGAGCAGTTCTAGTGCAGGGGGAAGGACAGGACGAGCATCCCGTCGAATATGCTAGTAGGCTGATGATCCTTGCAGAACGCAATTATTCGACAACCGAGAGGAGGCTCTCGCAGTAGTTTTGGGCGATTAAAAAATTCCGTGGATACATTTAAGGTCTCCCAGTAACAGTGGTTACGGACCATCAAGCCCTGAGGTGGTTGATGTCGTTACGGTCTCCAACTGGTCGATTAGCTAGATGGGTTTCGCAGATACAAGCGTATGATTTTATTATCAAGTCGCTACACCCGGTAGGACGAATGTGGTTGCAGACACGCTGTCCAGGCCTATTTGCGATGAAAGCACCGAAAACACCTGTGGAGTGTGTAGCATAGCCGTGGATATGCCGCAGAGACCGTCATCTGAAATAAGGGCAGAACTGCTTAGGAAGGAAAACGTCGCCAGCATCGTAACTGCCTTAGAGGATGCAGATCAAAACGATAATGCCATGTATTGGAGCAATAAAGGCTACGTCAGGAACAACGGGTTGCTGTACCGATATTACTCGTCGGATGGCTCCGATGAGTCTCAACTCGTAGTTCCTGAACATGAATGGGCAAACGTTATTTCAGTTTACCACGATGAAACTTTGACAGGGCATTACGGCGCTGATAAGACATAATGAATTCAGTACCTATACCTATTTTTTTTTTAGCTCCTTGTGAAAATGGGTTGTACGGAAACAAATGGCTGCTTGCAGACAGCGCATATCCACTAAAAGGTCATACTTATTAATTAACACCTTTGTTAAACCCTCAAAGTAGAGGAGAACAGCTTTATAATGAAGCCCACATTCGAACTAGAAACTGTATTGAAAGGTATGTTTATTCCAACTTGTCTCGGATTCAAGATCTCATGCTCCAAGTCTGTTATTTTTTATTGCAGGTGCTTTAGTGTGAAAGAGGAGATTTCCAGTAGTAGCTGTGACATTACGTTTGAGTCTGTTACGAGCCAATGCAGTTATCTTAGCTACTGGTGTGTTGCATAATATTTGTCGATTAAACAGTGCAGCTGAAGTACCACCACAGGTAGAAATTCGTACTGCAGAGGAAGTACCTGTACCAAATACTGCTGAAGAACCAGATTACACAGAAAGAGCAACACTGATTTCCCGTATCTTTAATAAGTGAGTAATAACAATCCGTAAAGCGCTAAGCTGAGGTGTCAAGTTTATTATGGCACTGAACTACTCCGCGATTGTTTTGTTATGAGTGAAGTTACAGGCCGCTATAGTGTTGTTCGACTCATTACGATAAACCTGTAATAGCGCTTTAAAATGTTTTAACTATCCTTTAAAAAAATATATTAATAAATAAATATGATATAAGTAGTGGTTTAATTGATTAGTTGTAATGTATTAAATTCATTTGTGCGTAAGAAAATGATTTAAATCATAAAGTTAACCGTGACTGGCTTCATGCGGTAGGATCGTTGCCTACACTATTAAAAAAAAAGATGGCGTCAAAGTTCTCCAATTTCAAAATTTAAGTGGAAGTGGTTTTAGAAGTGTTTTCGAAATGCAAGTTTATAACATTCACCTAAAGATTTTATTCTAAATTATTGTCCGTTAAGTTAAAAGTTGTGAAAGTTTTATACAAGTGGTAAGCGGGTAAGTAAAAAATCATACTAACTTCATTATTTAAAGTAATATTTATATATTTTTTAAATAGCTAGTGAAATATTTTTGTTTTGTCAATGTAGTTATTTTCTTGGATTATTTTTATGTATTCATATTATGTTAAAAAAAAAAAAAACAATTTAAGTTACAATGACAAACGGGCCCCGTTAGAAGTTTTGGTAGAATTTTTGGAGCAAAACCCAGGCATCGCTAAAGGTTTGTTTGGGACCGCTCAAGCCCAATTAGAAACCAAGAGGGAATAGGCAAATTTAGCAACCACTTTAAATTCTATCGGAGGAGCGAATAAAGAAGGTTGTTGCTGGGCTAAGGTACCTAATTTTAATAATGAAGTACTTATGAAGAATCAGTATTATACAGCAATTTCATTAAAATTTTTCATGTTTATAGTATTGGGCTGAGAAGAAATGTGCTCTAAAGAGGACGTTCGCAGAACTCTCAGCTTCAATGAGGCGCACTGGTGGTGGTACAGCAGACAACATGCCAGTATTGTCTGCCTTAGACATTAAAATGGTGGCGGTGATGTGTGAACAAGAGTTTGCGACTGGTGACTCAAGATTGACGGTCAATCCATTTCCTCAATCAGTAATATATTTTAATATTTACAATTTTATCATACCTGTGATATTTATTTGAAGCTTAACATTTTATTTAACTTTCTAATAATAATCATTTCAAATTGTCAGACTAGACCTGAGCCAGAAGTTGTTGTAGAGGACAATATTGTACCGGAACAAGACACTGAAATGGATTATTTTCATAACATGCCTCCTATTCCTGGCACGTCACGCGATGACGCAGTACCAGCATCATCCACAAGTAAGTCTTTATTCGAATTTGTTTAGGTATGTTTAAAATAAGCCATCCATCGTCATACATCCCAACATAAGTGTGTGTAATATTCAAATGTTTGGGGACTTACCACACTTGGGCTATGGAGAAAAAAAACCTCCAGTATTATTTATTGACTTGTTTTTTGTAACTCAGAAGTTTGAAAATAGTTGGATCAAGTGCCGATTTTTTTTTAAATGTATTTCAGTACCTGCGCCTCCCACGCCACTACAGAGGACCATATCACCACGACCCCGGCGCCGCTCTTCGATTCCGAGGCCATTCTGTGTGTGTTCAGCTTGGGACAATCGGGAGTAAAATAATATAACCACGGTGATCAAACAGTTTTATTTAAATACAAGATATATTGCAGTAACTCTCGCGGCAAACCCAGTAGGTGCTACGTGTGTGAACCTACATACATTTAACTACACGAAAATACAAGAAATTTCTTCTAGCAGCAGTGACTTGTTCAACACGGAAACTACACACTTGAAGGTGAAATGTTGAAGCTCATTTCGGATATCAACTTAAAAGCTAGAGCTGGCGAGAGAGATATTTTCTGGTCATAAATACCCGAAATGGAATAATTATCCGTTAATAAAAAAAATAGCACTGCAAATAACTGCGTTCTTTGCATCGACATAATTATCTTTGCAAGTCTGCATTTTCTCATATAAAAGTAATGAAATCAAAATATTGTACAAAAATGACCAACGGACAGCCTGCTTGCGTCTAGCTTTAACTGAGAATATTCCTAACTACGAACATCTTGCGGAAGTCACGAATCAATATCACGCTTCGACATCAGCATCACGATAATTTTTAACACGTTGTAAGCTTTACGGCCCACCGGTGAGCCTAACTTACTTTTCCATACGAGCCAAGCCAAAATCATGTAATCGGTAATTTTCATCAACTTAATTTTTTTATCCCAAAGTTCATAAAATGAAGTAATTCGTATGGTAAATTAAAATTACCGACTTTTACCGTCTAGTTTTTAAGATATTGTAAAAGGCTCACGGGCGAGTCCCGTGGCCTCGTGCATAGGATTTTGTATTTTCACGGCCCACCGAGCCGCGCGCGGCGCCCAGCAGTTTCGCGCGCTGCGTCGACTAGTGAGGATCGATTACGCTTTTCTCGTCAAAAATTGATAATTTTGATGATTTCGAACAACTCAAGAGGAGATAACGCAGTTAGAAAGTATCGAAATAAATCTTCTGAACCAAAGTTTACAAATAGATTCTGATGTAGACGAAGTTCAACGAACGAATAGAAGATGTCGCCGAATTATACCGTCAGAGAGCGATGATAGCGACACAAAAATCGCAAGGATTATTGCCGATACTGTTGGTAAGTCATCTTTAAACTTGAAACTAGATATTGCCCAAGGCTTTACTTGCTTTATATTCATTTGGCATATAAATACCTACAATCCGAAGATTGTAGGTATGTATATGTGTTCTCATAGGAATCGGGACACATACCTACCTACTTTCATTACATTTAGTAAAAAGCTGTTATTTTAACATGACGAACAAAATTTTATTTATCTATACAAATATTTAAAATGGAATTTCTGTTCGTAATTTCTCAGCAACAGCACTAATATGAGAGATTTATGGTACTAACATTTTTTTGATTGTTTGTGTTTGTTCCGGCTTATCTCTGAAAGGGCTGAAACGATTTCGATGAGACTATAACTATCAGATAGTTGATGTCATGCTACGGCAACTAGGAACTTGCTATAATTTCGTTTTTTTTTTTAGTACAGCGCCATCTCTCCCCCAGCTAGTCGAACTAAAATACTGTGTTGCAATATCAAAATATATAAAAGTGGTGACGGGAAATGGTGTGAAACACATTCATGTAAATAAGATCATTTTCTCAAAATAATAAACAACAGATGTTGAAAAAAATACAAGTAATGAAAGCTGAGCATTATAGACCTGTTTATCTGTTGTATAATGTTTTTTATAATAGTTAACAAAATGGGAACTTATCAAAGCTACAATGGTAATATTTTAATTGCAAATGGCTGTCTGCGCGTGAGAGCCGGTTTTACCGTTTCTCGTTCGGATTTTGCTTTTGCAATTACGTGCTGGTTGTTTCGAAAGTGCATCTGCTATCCATGTTGAGTTGAGCTGTCTCTGTTCCTCCGTGTCGCCGTGCCGCGTACCAATCATCCTCTGTTTCGTACGTCCCCGTTGAGTTTGAACTCCGTGTCGACGTTTCAGACTGTTTGTGAAGTTTCTATTCTGTTTACTACTGAGCATAGGCGCTCTTTAGAGTTTGGACCCATAATTGCGAATAGTGAACATTCATCATGTCACAAAACTCTTGTTGTGTACCTGGATGTGAAGTGACTAGCAAAGATGGTATGTATTGATGTGCCCTAGTTGTCCCTTCTCCACAATGCTTCACGTATTCTAACTTAAAATGAAAACTATTGTTATACCTACTCCCTTAGATTAATGAAACCTCAAAGAATATACTAAATTTAAGTTTTGATAACCTCTTGTGTGTCATCGAGGTAGTTGTACGCCTGTACATATATATTTTTGTACTGGGAAGTATGTTGTTTTTTATTTTATCGTATGTAGATATAAACCCCCACCAATAAAAGTCATAAAACATATACGTTATCGATTTACTTTTTGAAATAATCCTGTTTAAAGTTCACAGTCATAATGTGTTTTTCAACAGTAGTCAATGTTTACACAGCTACATTTTAAAGTAGAGAAACTAACTATCAACAAACACTCAACACTTAAATGAATGGGCCATTCATAATCTATTCATAAAAACAACACTCCAATGCTCCTTTGTAATCGGAGGGAGGCAAAAACTTGTTTATTTTATCGGCAGTGCCCCCGGCTTCCCGCCCTTGAGTTTTTATGAGTGGGCACTTGACAGTGACATTCAGTAGTTTTTGCGTGAAAGAGTAACAAACATCCTCAAACTTTCACATTTATAGTACTATAATTATACTACTAGCCATTGCCAGCGGTTTCACCTGCTACAACTCGAATATTATTCCTTGGAAACATAAAATGGGGATAAAAACCATCTTATGTGTTAATCCAGGTTATAAACTACCAGTGTACTAAATTACATCCAAATCCGTTGCGTAGTTTTTAAATGATAAATACATCCAACTTTTTTTTCTCAGGTATTCCTCTACATCGCTTTCCAAATCCAGATGTGAATGCAGAGAAATTCAATTCTTGGGTTTTCCATAATTGGTGGTGCTGTAACTACAATGGATAATTTCGATGTTTATACCAACAGACGTGTTTGTCATAATCATTTTGAAGACATCCATAAGTATCCAAGAAACAGACTGTCCAAATTAGCAATTCCTGTACTGTATTTGCCAGGTAATATTTTTATTTAATTAAAATTTTATTTCAGTATAAACTCTTTTGGTAAAATAAGTATATTAGGTATACGAATAATATATCTTTTTTTTATTTTTTTCAGAACAACTCCATGTTGAATCTGTAACCCTGCCTGACCTGCCTTCAACATCTGGTACTGGTGGTACTGAACCTGTTATTATGCCTGCCCTATGTACAATGTCTGATTTTCAAGAGATTTCATCAGAAGTTCAGATGACAGGTTTGTATCATATTTTCCATACACTGAATACAACAATTATATACTTAGGTAGTTTAAAGCAAAAAAAACATGAACTCTAATGAGTGGTTGGCTATTTCTGTACTCCACCAATGTAATGCATGTAATATAAAAAAATCAGCCTTTAGATTGCTAATTTTCAAAAGAAGGACAATGCCATTGACCTATGTATATGATTATTTTTGTTAAAGTTTATATCTATTTTACAGGACATCAGTATATGAAGGGGAAAAGACAGAATAAGGACCATAAATATAAATCAAGTAAACCAAAAGGTAAATTGTTTACAACCTTAATATTTAATTTCAACTTCTGAAATAAAATAAGTTCATTTAATCATTCGTAATTCAAAAGAAAAAGACAGATCCCATAAAGCATCACTTTGTTGTCTGTCTGTCCGTCCATCCGTTTGCCTGTCTTTGCTTAGCGATATTTCACTATACTAACCATGTAGTTAGGGCAAAAGCAATAGTATTGAAAGTGTCCTCCTCACATGATTATAATTATACTTGATAGTAAGTATAGATATTGTTACTTGATAGCATATTTTTGATTAAAATAATTAAAAATATTGAATTTACCTACTTTTTTAAATCGGCACTTGAATAATAAAACTATATGTTTGCAAATGTTTTTATATGTTCGCTAGTACTTAACGATCACGTTTATTATTGATAATTCAAGATACAGCTCTTTTTCTTTGGCAAGAAGTGAGAACTTATAGTACAAATGTAGGAAAATATCTTTAGTTATATCACAGAAAAAAAAACCTTTACACTTATACATATTTGTAGTTCATTTCATACAAAATTAATACAAAAGCTTGTCAACGCTGAACAAACTATTTACATAATAACCTACTCGCACTTGTTCAGTTTTTTATTGTATATTTTTTTGTAATTGCTTAGTAATATGTTCACTAAGGTTATAATTATAACTCTCCTTTTTTCAGGACTTTATGTGCCTGTTACCAAACACAGAGAATTTAAAAAGCTATTAAGGCAGTTGAAGAAATGTGAAAGCACTAAGGTGACTTTTAAGAAAAAATATAATCTAGCTAAAAAAATGACACGAACCACAGCATTCAATATCATGTCCTCAAAAATGTCAAATACCGCAAAAATATTCTGCCAAATGCAAGTCTCCGAGAGTGGAAAGAAAAAACTTGGAAGGCGATTCACACTTGACCAAAAAATTTTGGCACTGTCAGTGTACAAGCCCTCGCCTAAGGCTTATCGCTTGTTAAGGCAAATGTGCATTTTGCCAAGTCGCAGAACATTGCAAAATCTACTGCACAAATTAGACATAAAAACTGGTGTCAATGACGTTATGTTTGAAAACTTGAAAAGTAGAGTAGCGAGACTGCCTGAAAATCAAAAATATTGCTCGATTTTATTTGACGAGATGGCGATCCAACCGTCGATTACTTATGACAAAAGGCATGACAGAATAATTGGATTTGTGGATAATGGACAAAAAACTGAAAAAGAATTCTGTGATCATGTCCTTGTTTTCATGATCAGAGGCATTGTAAAAAAGTTTAAGCAGCCGATAGTGTATTATTATTGCCATGGGAGCACTAAAACTGCTGAACTAAAAGTCCAAATAAAAAATATAATTTTAAAGGTGCAAGAAACTGGATAAAAGGTCGTAGCAACCATTTGTGACCTAGGCACTTCCAATGTGGCAGCTATAAATTTATTATTGAAGGAGACACAAGAAAATTTTATAAGAAAGGGTAAAGATTACAAAGAAGGATTTTATAAAATAGGGAAAGACAAAATTTTTCCCATAAATGATCCACCACATCTCATAAAAGGAATAAGAAACAATTTATTGACCAAAAATTTAAAATATAAAATGAAAGGAAAGGAGTGCACTGCCAAATGGTCCCACATTGTGGCTTTATATAATAGGTGCCCATCCTATAAAGGCGTCAAGCTGGTTCAGAGACTGACTGCTCTTCATGTATTTCCAAGCCGCATCCCAAAGATGAGGGTGAAACACTGTACACAAGTGTTTAGTCAGTCAGTTGGAGTTGGACTTGGGTGTTTGGCAGGTATGCATCTATTTTCAGCAAACTATTGTTTTCATTTATGAAAAATAAAATATGATTATGCACTTAGCTCATAATTTTGTTGTTTTGTACACAATGTTCACCACTGAACACTTCTCACAATCTCTAGCCTTGTCATTTATTTTATATTATAGTATTTTTTGAGAAGATATGGTGACCAGCCCTTCATGTTTTCATGAAAAAACAAATATTTTGATCATAATAATACTAGCAAAGTCAGATAGAAAGTTCAAACTCACAAAACACATTCTAAACTGTGTACGTAGTTATAAATTTTATTATGGAAAATAAATTATTTTGCACAAAACAGCTCTGTATGCTTTTCATAATTTATGGAAGTATTTGTGTATTATTGCAGGACCTCCTAATGTTTTTCGACGACCTGTTTGACAGCGTTAATGGCAGCTTTAGCGAAATTAGACAGGGGAAGATTTATCGGGCTGCAGTTACCCCAACTTCACCGCATCATAATTTATGGAATTATAGTATCCCTATCCTCAAAACAATGAAATTTGTAAATGGCAATAGTCAAGGAGTAGTGCCTTCTTTGTCCAGTTGGATTAAAACTTTAGAAAGTTTTAAAAATATTGTGTCTTTTTTAAATTCAAAGGGGATCAATTCTCTTTTAATGCGCAATTTCAACCAGGATCCATTGGAGAACTTTTTTGGAGCAATAAGAGGTCATGGCCATTTTAACACAATGCCCACGTCATCTGCATTTGAAGGAGCTTTTAAAACACTTTTGATTAACAATATGACATCTCCACATTCAATTGGAGCAAACTGTGAAAAAGATGATAGTGTTTGTCTCAAATCGTTAAAATCTTTATTAACGAATCTTGGAGACAACAACACTGCAACTGAATGTGAAGATGAAGTAGACTATGCTCATATTTACATGGAACTTTTAAATCCAGAAGCGTTATTAAAAAGCAAGGCTCCAGTGGATATGGAAAAAAGCGCAGCAATTGGTTATTGCAGTGGTTGGATGGCACAACTCGCAAAAAAAAATGTGTACAAAAACTGTGCCACTTGCAGGCATGATTTAGAAGAAGAAAAAATTTTAGATTTTCATAAATTTATTAAAATGAAAGAATATGGAAATAAAAAGTGGTTGTGCTATCCAACTAGGGCGCTGTTTGATTTCTTTGCTCAAGTGGAACACATTTGCACAGAAATATTAAAAGAAAATTGCAATAAAAATAATTTGGGAAGGTATATTAAATTAATAATAACAATAAATTTAAATTTAAAATTTGTATCATGTGTAACACATAAAGATGAACTGACAAATTTTCTCATCAATAAATCAACCAAATTTTTTGTTGATAATTGGTGCAAAGAAATCAACAGCATAATTACTGGTAAAATAACCTTTTGGGATAAAAATGACCCCATGAAAGAAAAAGCTGAGAGGCACTACTCCAAAAATAAAGGAAGGAAGAGGATTAAACAAAATAATATGCCTGTAGTCGTACAATAAATGTTTTAATTGAACAAAACTGTATTTTTCTTTTACTTTTCATTCAAGCTAGATTTTTTACATATGCGTATAAATGATTGTTATTAAGGCTTTTCTAATAATTATGTGCATTCTTAAAATTACTGACAATTACGTTAAAAAGCTTTAATAACAACAATTTATACGCATATGTAAAAATTCTACAAACAACTTTTTTTATCCAACGGTATCCGTAACTACACCTATATATTCATAGCTATAGATAAAAGTTTCGGTTAGCTGACAACTAGATGGCGCTTTCTGCTGTCACTGGAAAACGAGAGAGTTGCCTGTCTATACCCTATATTATATTGTAGTCTTTGGTTGATGTTTTAAGGCTAAGTAACTTAGGCTACTTTTATTTTAGAAAAAATCTGTATAAAACATATAAGTCGCGCGCATGATCACTAGCAAATACTAAGGTTACACTCTCTGTACGACCGTCAGTTACAAGCCTCTATAATTTAGTAAAAGGGAACCAAGTGTGTCCAGCTCACTTAACTCACTCATTTAATGCATACTTGTTTATGAGTACACTATTTAAATTAGTTGTATTTTTTGGTTCAGGTTATAAATCGCCATCGGACACCTGGTCAAAGCCTAAAGGTAACCAACGTCAAGTAATACCTTTTACTGAACATCCTGGCCTTCCCACTAACCTCTGCTTAAGCATGCGTAGCAAATCTCCAGCTGACTTCTTCCAATTAATGGTGCCTGAGAGTCTTTTCAAAAGATTGCTGACCTAACAAACCAATTCGCAATGAACAAAATCGCTGGTTCTGAAGAAAGTTTACGCTTTGCAAGGCTTCGCAAATGGGTTCCAACAGATCTTGAGGAAATAAAAAAGTTTTTTGGGCTAATCCTGTTTATGGGCATCGCAAAGCTTCCTAGATTGGCAGAATATTGGTCGACGAATATTGTCGTAGGTCATCCGTTTCCACGCAATATAATGCCACGTAATCGGTTCGAATTGTTATTGCAAATGCTTCATTTTTCACAAAACGATGAAACCAATAAAGAAGACCGCCTCCATCGTATTCGATACCTTTTACAAGTATTGAATGAACAGTTTCAGACGCATTATACACTCGGTAAAGACCTATGTATAGACGAAAGTGTTGTCCCGTTTCGTGGCAGAATTATATTTCGGCAGTACAATAAACAAAAACGTCATAAATATGGGATTAAAGAATTTAAGTTGTGCTGTGTGCCGGGATATACTTATAAGATAAGTATTTACGCAGGAAAAAACAACGAAGTCACAAATACCACTTCGTATAATGTTGTCATGGATTTACTTAGCAGTCTTCTAAATAAAGGGCATACTCTTTATACCGATAACTGGTATACCAGCATTGCATTAGCCAGGGCTTTGCTAGATAACAAAACTCATTTGGTGGGAACAATCCGAAAGAATAGGAGGCACCTACCCAAGAAAGTCGTAAGTACTAAACTCAAGAAAGGAGAATTTATTGCCAGAGAGAGTCGAGACGGTATTACTGCCATGAAATGGAGGGACAAAAGAGATAGACAAGAACTTTTCTCACTAAAAAGGTTTTGTTCGGAAACGGACTTAACTAAGGTCTTATTACAAAGTCACAGAATTCCATTCTCTGTTAAAGCTAGGAGAGACGAGACTAGAAAGGTCTTGAATAAATTAATTAAAATCGGTTCTGATTATTTTTCTGTGAATTCTCGGTTTTCCTGAAAACGGAGTTCTTGTAAATCTTTCAACCGGAGTGATTGCGGATCTTTTCGATAAGATATTGTCCGCCTTAGACTTCGGGGAGAGGTATATGAGTGACACAGTATCTAGTAATACTAATCAAAAATTTGGTACTCTGGACGACGCAAAGCAAGCCTATTATAAAGGAGTGCAGCGTTTATTAGATATCATTTTCAAAACCCCACAAGAGTCGAAGGCTCTTTACGACATTTATAATAGCTCTTTTGAGTCAAAATTAAGTTTAAGATGGGTTGATTAATATTAGATAAATAAATTCAACCTTCATACACAATTCTAAACATGGAGAACATTTATTCTCAGGTTATATTAAGTCCCTGAACTTAGAATTGTGTCTAATAGCTTATAATTATATTAATAGGATAGTACCACTTTCAAGTAAAGCCACTATCGTTGCCGAATATGCAACCGACCCTAAGTTGGTTGATTTGGCTACGTTGGTGGTTGATTGAGTTTAATTAGATAAATTCTCAATCTAGATATATTCTTTAAACACAGTATGTTTGTAAAACTTATATTCTAGTTTTAATGTTCTTTGGTTGTACAATGGATCCTGGTCAAGGTGATAGTGCGTTATTTTAAGCAGAGCACCACCACTGCGGATAAATTAACAACATAGTTAGTGGACCAAGGACTCCCGCCGAAACGATTAAAGTAAGAATGCCAAACCAGGTGGAACTCCATATTTTTCATGTTGGAAAGATTTGTCGAATTGGAAGAACCTCTGCGTGCAACCATGGCAGTAATAAAGATCTACCAGTAATAACATCCGAGGAATAAAAAGGAATTTAGAGAGCTGGGCCTAGTATAACGACCATTCGAAGAAATCACGCGCACTGTGAGTGGTGAAAATCATGTCACTGCCGGTTCAGTGGTCGACTATACCAGATGTTTGGCTGAAAGCCTTAATTTATTGATGCGTGACAGTGTCCTTTGTGATGTTGTCTTCTTGGTAGCGATTAATTTAAAGAAAGGACTGGAGGAAAAATTTTAAAATAATGACAAAAGTGGAACATTTTCTCTCTGTCTTCTTTTGGAAGAGATACCGCGGCCCTGGAACACAAAGGGCAAAGGAAGGAACATGGATGGGTTTTAGTCAGTAAAAGTCTGACACTCCCTCCTGCTCAGCCCAGAGCGGGAGGGGTTATTTGATGATTTCCCATCCGAAAAAAATAAAAAGGTTCAAATTAAAGGCTTTTGAAGACCAGAAAACGGGCGCTTCGACAAAAAGTAAGCTCATAGAAGTGGTGCAATGCCAAATTACTAAAAACCTTCACCAGACCTCTTCAACTAGTTTCTCCGGTAGAAACAACAGGGGGAAAAGACAAGTACTCGTCATTTCATATTTTAGACAGTTTTATGGTAACCATTTAATTGGAACTCCTTTTTCGAATGCTGTCAAGGAAGTTGACATGCATTTAAATAGCCGCGTCCAGACCGGCTGAGCGCGGCTCGCGAGTCCCGCTCGCGAGTCAATAGTTCGGCCGGTGTGGACGGCGCTCGGGCTTCCTCGGGCACACGTTGGCTCGGCCGAGCGCCGCTCGGCCCCGAGCCATGCGTTGTCGGTTTTTGCCGATGCTCAAAGGCGGCTCAGTCTGAGCTGCTCGCCCGGTGTGGACGGACGTAACGACACTCGCGAGCCAGAATCAAAAATGGATAAAGAAGACAGTATTCGCTTAATACAACTTTACGGAAGCTTCAAAATGTTATGGGATTCGAAAGATCCAGATCATTTAAATAAAAGCAAGCGAGAAGATTGCTGGAGGAAGATCTCTAAGGAAATGAAGTTACCTATACCTGAGTTGAAAAAGAAACTTGACTCATTGACAGGTTCATACCGACGCGAAAAGTCAAAGCAGAGAAAAAGTAATATCACTGGTTCAGGTAAGGATTCTTTTTAACACCTTTGCTCGTAAAGCTGATGTAATTCCACCGGTTTTAAATATGTAAAGCGGGTCATAAAAAACACGTACCTACTCGGCGCGCGGCGCCAGTCAGTAGGCAGCGCTAGGGCGCTGTTAAAATGGCGGGAAAGCAACAGTGTGCATTCACAGATTGAGTTTATTTAAATGTTTTTTTTTTCTGTTTCCTCGCAAATGTGTTAAAAAACGTCGTACGATATACGTGCGTATTGTTTATAACATCTTAACGCACTAATATCGTAATGTACTATTATTTACTTATAGTGAATGTTAGATTAGTTAATCTCATTATCAAATATCAATATGTACAACATTTACTATAGGACACACCAAAGGAAACGAAAAATAACCTATAACGTCTACATATTTGTTACAGGCGCTGACGAAATTTATATATCGAAGTGGTTTGGTTTCAAATATTTTGACTTTATGTCAAATAAAGATGACACAGGAATTACACAAGAAGCCGGAATAGATAACGCAAGTCCTTTATTTATGTTTATTTTCAAAATTAGTTAAACATTAATATTGATGCTGCCATGGAATTATTCCGTTTGTTACAAAATGTGTTGCTAAATGTAGACGAATATCTTTAGCACTAACAGTACCTCTGCGCGGAATGGCCGTTAGAGGTAATAGTGCTGTAGATGGAATATTGTTTCTCCATTAACCTGGAATAAATGAACCATCAACTTCTCTATCATAATATTCTGGTGGAATAGAATAGTTATTTCTTCGTAAGTAATTATATAAATACACTGTTGCTAAGACAACTTTTGTAGCTTTTTCTGGCTCTAGGAGGATAGGTTTCCTAAGGACTCTGTAGACTGAACTTAAAATACCAAAGGCATTTTCAACGACTCTGCGAGCTCTACTAAGTCTGTAATTAAACACTCTTTCTTTGGAACCCGCCTCTGGATTACCTTCAAATGGTTTCATAGTATATTTGGTAAGCATAAAAGCTTTGTCGCCCAATATGAAATATGGTATTTTCATTATGTACGGTATTTGTAGTATCTGCGCTTCAGGAATGTTCAGTTGACAGTTTTCTAATTTTCGATATAAAATCGTATTTTTCAAAACTCCGCCGTCGGAAATACGCCCTTTACTTCCGACATTAACAAACAAGAATTTGTAATTAGCATCCACGAGAGCGAAGAGCACTATACTAGGAAAATTCTTGTAGTTGTCGTAATCAGTACTTATATTGATGGGTCTTTGAAGAGTTACGTGTTTCCCGTCCATAGCCCCTATAACATGTGGGAAGTTCCATTTTATTTCAAATTCATTTGATACTGCTAGCCATTCTTCTTCTGTGGACGGTGTCTGCAAATAACAAAATAAACATTATTTTTACAGAGCAATCCTTCTTAACAACCAGGACCATCACAACAACCGACGCCATCCCCACAACAACCCGAGCCATCCCCACAAGAACCCACGCCATCCCCACAAGAACCCACGCCATCCCCACAAGAACCCACGCCATCGCTACAAGAACCATTGCCATCGCCACAACCATCGCGAAAGAAAATACGAATGCACAAAATGATTCTCTTGACAATTTATTGAAGGACACTTTTGCCATAATTGAGAAAAGTTCAACTTCCATAAATGATCCATGTGTAGCATTCGGTAATCATATTGCACATGAACTCAGAAAATACGATCCTTACACTCAATCATGTGTTAAAAATGCTATTAATACTATTATTCACGAAGCGGACATGGGAAAATATCAGATGTATAGACCAGGATATTACACACAACCACCCACTACCACGTCAACCATAACTTCCGGTGAAAATCTGCAGAACACACAATTTACTCCTGCTACTACTACAGAAACATCAGACTTTAATTTTGGTGACAGCTCCGTTATTTAAATATGAGGCAGATAAATAAATAATTTGATTGCTTAATTACCATGATTTTTATTTACCTTAACGTAATCACGGAGGGCGTCTATAATTGCATCACACGTTTCTGGAACTATAGTTGATATAGATTGTTTCGATACTCTAAAAAGATATTGAAGACTGCTATAGGAGTCTCCTGTTGACAAATATCTCAATGTTAGCAGCACTCTTTCGGATACAGTTATTGCTTCTCTGTAGTTAGTGTCACATTTTTGTATTTTCACAGCCACTAAGGAGCACAAATATTCAATGTCTCCCGCAGACATGCGTGTAAAATTTGAGACTGAATGGTCGATTGTTAGTTCCTTTAACAAACTGTTACCGTATTGGTTTCGGTTTTGGTACAATTTTTTAATCCAGAGTTTTCGTTTCGTTTTTCTTTTTTTTATGATATATCCAGACAACATAAGCGCCGCAGCAGCTAACAAGACGTGGTTTTCCATCGTTATACGGAGAGAAACTGAATGCTCAAACCGGCTCACCTTGGCTTGCGAGCGCGGCTCGGAACTTTTCACAATTAGCTCGGGTGCCACGGCTCGCGAGCAGGAAGTCTGAGCGCGGCTCCCGAGCCGCGCTCAGCCGGTCTGGACGCGGCTAATGACGATCCACTTCCCCTTAAAGCACCATTGGGTGTGTCGAGTTAAACGATCCACTTAAGTCATCGCCAAATTTATCCGAATTTGGCATGAATATTTAAAACACATTGCAACTTAGTATTAATATCATATAATTATGAAATGTTTATTTCTTTATTTCACATCTGAAGGTGTGTCCAAATACAACGCGGCATTCGAGCGCGGCTAGCCGCGCTATGATTGAACGACTGCCGCACGCGGCATCGGCGAACTATCTGCCGCTCGAGGCGATCGCCGCGAACGGTGTTTGTGTGTGGACGGACGCAGCAATTCGTCTTAATTAAATATATCGCACCTTTAGGACGAAAACGAAACAATTTGAAAAGAACTAAAATTGAGTTATCATCATAAAATGACTCAAAACGAAAAATTCTCAATGTAACAATAGTTCAAACAAAGCCGTATTCGAGCAGGAACAGGACAAAACCGTTATATCGGTCTCTTTCTTACGCTGTGACATGCGGGTCTGAGTCGGGGGGGGAAACAACGCAGTTAGGGTTCATACGCACTATGCGGGTAGCCGCATTACGGCTAGCCGTCCGGCTGACCGCAAGCACAATTATGTACGTAATATTCATTTCTATGCGCACTGCGATGCGGCTACCCGCAGACCGCTCTGGTCGCTCGGAGGGCTGCGGCCCGAGTGACGGCCAGCCGGACGGTTGCTATACGCACTGTGCGGTTCAGTCTGCGGCTGCCCGCCATTGAGTGAGTGTGTGCACGAGGTACGTCTGGTAAAATGGAATTCGATACCGAAAAATTTATCATCGAAATCCAGAGTCGGCCAGCAATTTGGAACACCAAATTACCAGAGTATTCTGATAGAATATTAAAACAAAGAGCATGGGAAGAGTTAGTGCATATTTATCACGGTACGGAATTGACAAAGGAGGAAAAACAAAAACTAGGTAATTATCAAAATCATTTTATTTTTTAAATGTAATTATCCTGCCATTCTACCCTCCCTTCATGCATAAAATATTCTGCAAATAATTCTCGATATCCGAAAGCAGTTCTATTGTTTCTTCGCACGTTATCTCGAGTAATAGTTTCAGTTAGTGGATTACTTAATGAGTCTCTAAAAGAATATCCGTCTCTGTCTCTTACAAAGTTGTGTAAAATGCAAGCAGACTTAATAATATCACTAACTAAATCGATGTGAACATTAATTGGTCTGTGAAAATGCGCCACTTATTCGCAAGTATGCCAAAAGTACATTCAATGTAACGTCTAGCCACACAAAGTCGATAATTGAATGTTCTTTTTGTAATATTTAAATTATTTCTCGGATAAGGGCGCATCATACTCGTACTTAAAGCAAATGCCTCGTCTCCTACAAAAACGAAGGGGAAACAAGTTGCATTGTTTCCTGAAATAGGTGCTGGTTCAGAAATGTTCAAGCGGTTCTCTTGAATTTTTTTTATAAAAGTTTGAGTTTTGAAATATTGCTGAGTCACCGAATCATCCATATGCTCCAACATCAATCATCACAAATTTGTAGCTGCTGTCACAAATTGCTAGCAATACCAAAGAAAAATATCCTTTATAATTGAAGCACATTGATCCACTATTGTTAGGTGCTATAATTCTAATATGTTTTCCGTCACAAGCACCTATACAGTTCGGAAAATGTGCTCTAGTAGAGAAACCATTTGCAATTTGAAGCCACATATCTTTGGTTGGTTGTGGTAGGCATATATTTTTTAAGCAAAACCACATAGCTGCACATACTTCTCGAACTATTTCGGCGATAGTACTAATTCCAATCTTAAATATATAATGCAATTCTGCGAATGAACAGCCTGACGCCAAATATCTGAAACAATGTTTTTTTTTAGGTTTGAGTATTCAAAAAAAATGGAGAAA
This sequence comes from Eugnorisma glareosa, assembly GCA_947578425.1. Lineage (NCBI taxonomy): Eukaryota > Metazoa > Arthropoda > Insecta > Lepidoptera > Noctuidae > Eugnorisma > Eugnorisma glareosa. The sequence continues at coordinate 7,426,469 of OX387967.1, read as the reverse complement.
TATTCGCGACTGTTTTGTGAAGGCCCATAAAGCGAAAGAGACTAAGAGCGGATCAGCGGCAAAAAAAAGACTTCATATGTTTTCTACGATAGTTTGTTATTTTTAAAAGATACTGTAACTGTCAATAGCACAACGGGGAATGTAACTACAGGAAGTGAAGATGGTAACACAGCTATGCAAAATGATGAAACACTTCCATCAAATACTTCATGGGCACCAAAGAGAAACAAGAAAAATAATAGTGATGATCCTATCGGTAGAGTTAGTCGGGGCCTTGAATAGAAATTTAGAAAGAAAGAGTGTTGAAGATGACGAGGATCGCCTCTTTTTCTTGTCTCTAGTAAAAGAATTTAAAAAAAATCCAGAACATATGCAATTACAAAGTAAATTAGATATTTTAAAGGTAATTAAAGTTGCGCAGATTTTCAATTATTCGAACATTGATTATCCAAGGCCTAATTCTTACCGGGGATATCAAACGTCACATTATTCTGGTAATAGTCCCTATTCTCACCGTATACAAACTTAGTCTCACCGTATACAAACTAGTCATACAAACTTCTCGGAGGTTGGACGAGGGAATACCCATCATGGATATCAAACGGCACAGTATTCAGGAAGTAATGTCTACACGCAGCCTGTGCAGTCTTTGGAGTTTGGACGAGACACGTCTCAAGAAATTGTGAGGAATCCGACGAATGCACAATCGCCAATTTCCGAAAAACCTCAGGAGAGTGATTATCGGAATCCGACGAATGCACAATCGCCAATTTCCGAAAATTCTCAGGAGAGTGATTATATGGAACTTTTTAATTCCATCACTGACGATGATGCTTGAAATGTGTACCTACATTATTTTAATAAAAATTGAATTATACATATTTATTTTACTTACCGTAGCACTATTATTAACTTTGCTTCCGGTTTAATACTATTGCGAAATTGTGTGTCTTGCTTTGTTATAATTTTTTCTAAAATGTTCAATAATTCTTCAAACGTTTTTATGCTCATTCTAGTAAATCCGAAAAACTTATCTTCATATTTTTTTAGTTCTTCGAAAATTATTGCAAAATGCTTGCTCTCATCTCGTGTTTGCAAATAAGGATGCACCCAGTACTTCTTTCTTTGTTTTTTCTTCTTTACGTAACGTGTGTAAATGTAGTAAATAGCTGCAACTTCTTCCACGTCCATCTTTGAAATGGATCGACATGACCGCAAATCGCAACGGTTCTTCAACCGCACGTTGCGGTTGCGAATGCGGCTGCCCACGATCTGGCTGGCCGCATTCGCAACCGCATGCTGCGGTCAGCCGCGCGGCTAGCCGTAATGCGGCTACCCGCATAGTGCGTATGAACCCTTAGTGTTGTGTTTGGTGCTGGACGTCACGCATTCACATTGGTAAACGGTTCACCGGAGAGGTCTACCGGTAGACCGGAGCGTGTATGGGAGTAGAACTGTGCAGTTTTTTGAACCTGCGCAGGCGACCGGCGCAAAATCGAAAATCAATTCTTTCTAGTGTCACCGTACGGTGTACCTGTGTGTGTGCGTGTACTCCGGTCGGCTGCGCAGCAGGCTTAGCCAAGTTTACAATCTACAATCGTTAACGCTAATAGAAAACTAATCAAATGTATGGGAATGACGTCATCTTAGCGTTAAGTCACGTGGTCTAAACAAACGAATAGAAAATTCGTAGACAAGTTTACATCGTTCGAAATGATAGAATGAAATGTGATCCTTTCTACAACGTTGAACGCTACATCCCATATAAATCGTAGCCAAGTCACAGTTTTGACAAGCGCTAACGAAACGATGTCGAAGTTTATGAACGCCAGCCGAGCGATCGCCGAGACCCAAGAGAAAACGATAAAAAAATGGCGCCTATATGAGCCAGCAGTGTTGAGACCGAGAAGTGTTTTGTTTATTTACCATAATTTTGGACTGTATTTATCATTTCAGAGAAACAAAGGGTCTATTGATAAGTAGAGGGTCAAACACAATTGTTTTGATTGTGTCTTAAGTAGTAGTATTAGTTTTACGTTTCTAACTTTCAAGTGCCCAAGCATGATAGATTTTAACAAAAGAAGATTACGAATTAACTAACTTACGTACCATTCCATAAATTCTAATAAAACTGCGAACTGTTCCGGGCTTGCTCGAGATCTAGATTCCATCATATAAGTTGTTCATTTAAGGTATCTTTCATTCAAATGCACGATATCATATTATTTTGAGTGACAGTAATGTTCAAAATTACATTCCACACTTGATATATTATAATCAACTAATTATAAGTAGAACTCGCACCTTATTTCGCTTACTTTTTTAACACGTTAGACAATTATTCCTTTCTTGACAATCCAAAACAAAACGTGAGCTCGCGCACTAAGTACACAACTGTGACCTTGACGTTAGTTTGACGTTTGTTGGAACGCTCACCATAGACTAAAGTATAGGTTTTGTCGAAGTTCATTGTAGAACGAGCGATCGACTCAGTCGTGTCAAGTTGGCTACCAAGTTAGCGTTTTCTACAATCGCTTGCGTCGAGGCGTTAACAATTGTAGAAAGAGAATCGATACGAAACGTTTGTAACTTGGCTAGGCCTGCAGGTCGCGTCTTTTGTTTCCTAGTATCTGTCCTGTCTGGACGGTCGTCGCGTCGCTCGCATCGTATTGCCACGAATGCCACGTAATTCAACACTCGAAAATGGCGCCATCAGTCTCGACTAAAAGAGTATTTGAAGATTTTATCGAAATATACATATGTCATCATTGTCTTTGGCAAGTCAAAAGCAAAGAGTACCATGATCGAGACAAAAAAGAAGCTGCTTATCAATTGCTCATAGGCAAATTGAGGGAAATTGATCCGGATGCGAACAAAGAAATAGTTTTGAGGAAAATCAATCATTTGAGAAGCAATGTGAGGAAGGAAAAGAAGAAATATGAATCGTTTTTTATTACTAGAAAAAGTCAAGGATCACGGTAAAGGTCGTTTCGGGACAAGTTAATGTCATTATTTCTGTTTTCGGAATTACTTATTTGAATAAATGTATGTCAATGACCTTAAATTCAGTTTCTCATTCCAAATCAAAGACCAATTCTGTTTCTCACGCGAAGATTATCGGAAGTTTGAAATGTCCATTTAACTGGAGATTTTTGGGTTTCCTATTGTTTTATTAAAGTTATTGTTGGTTTTTACAGATTCTTAAGTGAATAAACGGAACCCTAATATAGGAAATTTATTAAATTGTTAAGTTCATTGGCAATAATTGCGAACCTTAAATATTTTATGTTTTACAGACATATCACAAGCGCATCTGATGATCACTGCGGTATGATGATATTGATCGTTTTAGTTAACATCTGTTAATGTTTTTGTGGGGAAGTTTTTTATTATCATGGTGTACCGGAATGTGTTTGAGGCTTTGGGCACATGAATGAAAATGCTTACTGGAATGTGTTTGAAGCTTTGGGCATAATAATGAAAGTGCTTATGAGTCTGCCTGGAACATTCTAATTGATTTTCTTCCTGCATGGTTTGAATAAACTTTTATTTTTTAGCGTTGCTAAATGCCTCTGGAGGCATTCAGCAACGCTAAAAAATAAAAGTACCCGCGGGAACCGCGCCAACGCGCCCATCACTACCCTGGGGTAGTGATGGGCGCGTTGGCGCGGTTCCCATAGAGTAAGTATGACTTGTTGATTAGTAAGTGACCGGTCCGGTCAACTCGAACAAGATTTGATTGATTTTGGAAGTCCTTTTTAAATGGAAATGCTGCGTCAGCGACTATTGTATAAAGTAAAGGCTCTGTATTCTGACATAACGGCTCATTTAGTGGAGCGTTTAGATCTTGTCGTACAAACATTTGATCCATCAAAGATTTTTCATATATGTATACCACCATCACTATTCCGGCCGTACGCTCCTACATCTATCATAATAAACTTGTAATGAGCATCAACAAGAGCGAGTAGTACAATAGAATGTTCTTGTTTGTAATTGTAGAAGGTAGAACCTGCATTTATTGGGCAAGTTATATTGATGTGTTTTCCATCCAAAGCTCCTCAGTTCGGAAAATGCCAGTATTTTTTAAATGCTTTAGCAATATCTCTCCAAGCTTGTTCGGTTGGTTGCGGCATTACAATGGGTGACATATTGTTCCAAATTGCATCGCAAACTTTTTCTACTATTACCTTTACTGTAGATACTCCCATACGATAATAAAAGGCCATTGAACGAAATGAACTTCCTGTCGCTAAAAGTCTGTAATCAAATAAATGAAATACCTAAATAATTGTTGTTTCAGTTGAGAGCTGTAAGGATGATTGGACAAAATTGAGAAATTCGTTCGCCAGTGGTACGGCAGTGACACCCTCGAAGTATGAACAGCAGATGAGCCTTTTGTGCCCATTTATGGAGTCTCGTAACACCAAGACAAATATAGTATCTCCACCCGAATCAGCAGTCACCATCAAGCATTACATTGGAAAGTCCGCCAAGTCCGTATTTCAGAAGTGAGTCTCAATGCTCTGCCAGGAGTAACGCTTCATCGCGTCAGAATACTGGCAAGGTTGGCATGCAGGAGCTATATGAGCTCATGAAATCATCAAACGACATTAGAATGCAAAAACAAAACGCCAGACGGGAAAGAGACATGGATGAAAATGATCCAGTTGTTTTAAAGTATGAGTAAAGCCGTGAAAGGTCTTTCAATTATGGAACAAACTAAAATGAAACTAGATTTGCACAATGCAGTGTCTCAAGCACAAATCCGTCAATTAGAAAAATAACAGAAAAATAAAGTTTTACAAACTCCAATCCATATAACACCCTAAAAAGTTATTCCGCCTCAGCATGTTACTTTTCCATAACATGTATCACCACCATATCAATATACTTTTCGATCATCCACTGAATCATCATATATCGTTTACCATCCAACCGCATCAACATCTAATGCCATACCTTTCCCGTGTCGCCATCTCAAGCATCACCAAAACAAGTACCTTCATTTCATGATGAAAACCTTGCGACTTACTGCAGTTCGATTGATTATAGTGATTGTGATTAATTTAATAGGTCTAAGTGTTAATGTGCAATTAAAGACTTTTGTGATTATAATAAAAAACTTGTTAGTATAATAATTATTATCTTTTATCTAAGTAGGTACGTACCTTAAGCATACTTCAAGCCTTTCTCTTGTATTTTTTAATATCCTTCTCAATTAAAATGTGTATTTCCTCAAACTGCATTTTATTCATTCTGAAATATCGGTGAAATTTTCACCATCACTTTCTAATTCTTGAACGAGACAGTGAAAAGCTCCTCTAGTCTCCCTTAATGTATTTAAAGGATGTACCCAATATCTTCTTTTCTTTTTATCTTTTTTAACAAGATTCGTCATTAAAAGAAATTGAATATCTTCATCAAAATCACTGTCACTACTTGAAGAAAACATTTTATACGTGTATTTTACCTCAAATCTGACTTGACAATGATCTTATAACGTGCCACACTTGGACACAACACGACACACGAATGTGAACACTCAGCGCCACATCAGATAGCGCCCTGACACACCCCAACACAGCAATATGAACCTAGCTTAAGTCGCTTCGCGTTGTCTGTCCCTATGTATGCATTGATCTTTAAAACTTCGCAACGGATTTTGATGCGGTTTAATAGATAGTGATTCAAGAGGAAGATTTATATGTATAACAATGCACCCGTGCGAAGCCGGGGCGGGTTGCTAGTTAACTGTAGTGTTATTCATGCCAGCAGGTCGGAATTTTAAGATAAAAAAGTTTTATTTGTCTGCTGAGGTAAAAGTTAAAAATTGATATATTTTACAGCATCACCATGCCAGTGCCACTGCACACTCCACAGCCGGGAGGAGGTAGCACCACTACAAATGAAATCACATAAACAGTGAGTTATAGCAAACTAGCTGGACCCCACCTTTGCATAAATGGTTGAGATTTTTTAGAATACGAATCGATAGAATTTAATTTAAAAAAATGTATTTTATAAACTTATAAGAATTATAAAATTCTTTCGATTCTGTACATAAAATGCACGAATGTTTTTTTATTGGCTATTATTAGCTTTTGCCTGCGACTTTCTACGTGGCAATCGGTTAGCCCACAGGAAGTCGCAGAAGATTTCCTTTAGGTCATCCGCACTGGCAAGCCTTTCTCAAACTTCATTACAGTCTGTTTAGTGGTTTAGTCACATTTCTAAAATAGTCGCATCTTGAAAACAGAAGTGGCACTATTGTATAGCGGGCTGGTGTCCGCAACTCCACGTCTAAGCGCGTATTTTGCGTGCGGAACTCTACCGTATAAGTGGCACATTACCGAAGATGGCAATATTGAGTTACAACGACATCTAGATAACTTGAAAGAAAGCGCTTATAGTGCAAAAACTAACATTATTATAGTTTCAATACTTTTCCCTAGAGGCCGCTAGTGCCAGTTTATACTTTTGGGTAAATGACAAAGTAGTAATTCATAAGGTGACACTATATCAGTTGAAGACAAGCATTCGGAGTGGACGCTCGCTGCGGTGAGTAAAAAAGTGGTATTTTATCTATAGTGTCGTTTTAAACGTAATGCAAGCTAATATTTCTAAATAACTACAAAAATTGCATTTTAAGTATAGTGTCGCTTATTTGGTTAATGTTACACCAAAATATTATTTTTAGTGAATTTAAAAATGGCATTTTTTGTTTAGTGCCTTTTTTAACGTTAGTGTCTGTATTAATTTTCTGAACTAATAAAAACCTTGCCATTTTTTGGTTAAATTTATTTCAAATCGTCATTTTTTAGTGAATAAAAAATGGCATTTTCTCTTTACTGCCGTCGTAAGAAAAAAGGGCACAACTAACATTTTTGTCAAAATTGAGTTATATACATATTTAGAATCAGAAAAAAAAAGGCACATCTACTCAATTTTTTATAGAATTTTATCTTCAAGGAATTCGGAGATATAGTAGGCTCAAAAGGCACAAATGAGACTAATATTCATGTTTTATAGAATGAAAAGGCACATTTATTTACCATTATATTGAAAAGGCACAAATACGTAGATGTGACTATTACTTCATACAGATTTTTACTAAAAACTACTTTGAAAAGGCACACTTACAACATAACATAAAGAAAAGGCTCAAATGCCAGATGTGCCCTGTCTACTTAATTAATGATCCATGCATGGCTCAATTAATTTACGTATAAAAGGCACAAATAACCAGTTGTGCCTTTTCTTTAAATTATTTACGATTAGGGGTGAGGAAAGGAGGGCAGGGTTTGATTGCAACGCGCCAGTTGTGCCCGACGTGTCTCGACGAGTCCACGCTTGTCTGTGCTGCGCTGGTAAGATTAAGTTTTTGTTACATTTGGGTGTTTTTGTTATATTAAACTTCTTTTGTGACACATTAATATGAATATAATAATGTATTAGTATTTATTGGCTACATTTTTGAGTGATTAATTGCAATTTAGTTTAAAAATATAACGAAATTTTTAGTAGGTATCTACCTAATCGTAAATAATTTAGAATACGCGCAATAATTGTTACTGGATTTATACTACCAGGTCATTTTTATCAAAGACTTAATTCTTTTTTCAGCAATATGCAATCACGAAGGGCAAGATTAGTTAGTGCTGCTTTACGCAACGATAATGGTGTAGGCGAATCATTCGCTTACCTCGGGAGACCATTATGGTCTACCGAGCCGTCAACCAGTGGCGTTCAACACTCGGTGCAAGCATCAAGCTCGTAGCATGTTGTGGCACCGCTATCTGTGTTAGAAACAGAATCTGATTTTGATTCTGATGACTCAGTATTGGATAAAAATTATGAATTACCAAAAGTACGGGAAAAAAACAGCGATACAGATGGGTCTGACTCAGAAGACTTTATACCATGCTCGCAGCCAGTTCCAGCAAAAACAATTTTAGAATCATCGGCAGAATCAGATGAACAAACCAACCATGTTCAGCTGACTAAGAAAGGAACTATTAGAAAGCGCAAAACTTATAACGTTAGCATAAAGTATCGGAAGAGACTGAAGGCGGAGGAAAAAATAAGAAACAAATATTTTGTAAAACCAGGTTGCCGCGAGGATGTCTGCAAAAAAAAATGTTCAGCGCGCTTTTCAGAAGAGTATCGCAAAGTAGTGAATAACAATTTTCGAAAAATGTCATGGATGGAACAAAAATACTTCTTTTTGTGTCATACTGGTCAAAGAAAACCGGATAGGCCAAAGGACAGAGAAAATAATGACAAAAATAGTAAACATTACATACGATCTAAAACCATATCATATTTTTTGGCAGACGAAAATGGTGACAAAATTCCAGTATGCAAAACATTTTTCTTAACCACCCTAGGCTATAACCAAAATATTTGTAAGGCTGTAAGAAATGTTCTTGATAATAAGAATAATACATCGTACCCAGAATCCCTCATTGATGGCCGCGGACACAACCCAAATCCAAGGAAAATAGATAATACTAAAATCATTGAGCATATAATGTCATTCCGTCCTGCTGTGTCCCATTACAGGCGAGAACATGCCCCTAACAAAAAGTATTTGCCTTCTGATCTCAGTATTCGAATCATGTATGACCACTACTGTGAAAATGCGCCTGAAACGAAAGTATCGTACGGTTTTTACAGAAAACTTGTAAAGGAACTTAATATCTCATTTGTCAAATTAGGCCACGAAGAGTGTGAGCAATGTGAAAAATTTACAATTCATAACCCTAACTCAGAAATTAGGCACAGGGGTTGTCAAGCATGTAAAAGTTATGAAGAACATCACGAAAAGTATATTTTAGCTCGTAAGAAGAATGAAGAAGATGCTGATAACCAGACTCAGAAAAAGAATAATGCTGATACTGTTATTTTTGCTGTAGACCTGGAAAAAGTTATTATGTTACCCCGTATGGATGAATTCAAAACCGTGATGTTCTGCCCGCGGCTTATTGTTTTCAACCAGAGTTTTGTGCCGTTAGGAGACAAAAAAATATACGAAGTTGGGCACACTTTTGCCGTTTTATGGCACGAAGGAAAGTCTGGCAGAAAAAAAGAGGACATTGTAAGTTGCTTCAGGGCTTTTTTTATAGAAAACCGGGACCTAAAGCACGTAATTTTGTGGCTTGATAACTGTGCAGCACAAAATAAAAATTGGACGCTTTATTCTTATTTGATATATCTGATAAACTCTGCCGAAGTTAGTTTTGAAAGTATTACTTTGCGGTATTTAGAAGTTGGTCATACATTCATGGCTGCTGATGAATTCCACCACAGAGTGGAACGATCTCTTAAAACAAAAAAAAACGTGTATACGACTTTGAGGATTTCTGCAAAGCTGTATCTGATACTGGCTCTCGCACAATAGTAAAGAAGATGATTATTCAAGATTTTTTTGATTTTGAAGACTGCTCCTCAACTCAAATTGAAAAATTCCAACCCTCGAGCTTATTTGAATGGTATTGCCGAGGCTAATTTTCGCAGGGGATTCCATTTATTATTTTACAAAAATAGCCATGGCACTGATGAGTATTTTGAATTAGATTTCCTTAGGTTAAAAGATCTTAAACAAGGTATTCCAGCACCACGCCAAAAACTTACTCTGAGGGGTATCACGAGTGAAAGGAAATCCGCTATACTCACTAAACTTGGACCACTTATGCCTGCTAATCGAAGGCATTTTTGGGAAAGCTTACCCGTAAATGACCGCTCAGCTGATCTAACTCATATTTATGAAGACTGATTGTTATATTAATTTACTCATTTTGACTGAAGTTCTAGTTATAGCCTTGATGATTGTGATAACTTACCTAATTACTTAACATAATAATGTACAAGGTTTTTTATTTTACAAATAGTTTTTTTTTTGTTTATTCTTATTTTGATAATTTTAATGTTGTTCAAAGGACATGGCTAGAATTGTTCAAAAAGGTGATAACCTTAAAAATGTTAAAACATTATTATAAAACTTCTACTAGTGGCTGATTAAATATCCTTTTTTTATAAAAAAAAAAGAAACTAATACCTAAGTTCCTTGATGAAGGTTTTTCCTTTAATTTTTGAATTAGTTTGTGTTTATTCCTATTTTGATAATTTTAATGTTGTTTGTAGGGCATGGCCAGAATGATTGTAATTGTGATAACCTTAAAAGTGCCATATTTAACAAACATTCTTATAAGACTTTTAGAAGTTGATTTAATAACCTGACTGTGATTTAAAAAAAAAACAAATAAGTTTCTTGAAGACTGGTAATTTCAGTTAACTAAAGTAAATTTTTTAAAGTTGTGAGACGATAATTTTTGTTACCTTTTTAAAATAAAAAAATTATAATTATTTCCTAATTGTTTTATTACCTGTTTCTTTTTGTATAATTATTAAAACGAAAAGGCACATTTTAATAAATATGCCTTTTCATTGTAATATTTCTTATTTTTTCCCAAAATGTCAGAATGAAAAGTCGCAATTGGTTAGTTATGCCCTTTATTCGTAATATTAATAACTTTAGTTAATTTTTTTTGTTACTTTGAAAGGGAAAATGATGATTATTTAATAAATAGTAATAAAATAATAACTTACACTTCATTAGTTGTATAAGAATCGTGATAATGAATTTATTTTAATTCATCTATTTTCGAAAAATAATGTGTAAGTCAATATTTTTCGCCAAAAACCAATAAAAACTTTAAAGTCGATTTTCTCCTTATTTATAAAATGTTAGTTGTGCCTTTTTTCATTATGACGGCAGTTTAGTGTCTGTTTTTAAACAAAATTAATAAAAAGTTGATGTTTTAAGTTATTGTTTAAGTGTCATATTCTTCTTAGTGTCAGTTATACTGTAAAGTTAAGAGGATGATGATGTTTCATTTTTGTTAAATAAGCGTCATATTGAGTATACTACCACTGTTTTAAAAAATGTAACATCTACAATTTTGTTTAATGACATTAATATAGCGAATCATAACCTAATTATGTTTTCCAAAATTCTTTTTGCTATATTTTTGGACGTCATTCTTGCATTAGTGAAACGATTTTTCTTTCCCTAAAAGGTTATCAACATGAATCCGTCAAGAAATAGGGGTAGAAAAATATTAGAGCTAGCAATTCAAAACAAAGAAAACTTTTCAGAACCTGAAGCCTCAACATCCAATTTAAACAATTTGCCAACAACCAGCAACTATACATATCCAGCTGACAAAGAAAATCTCTGCAACGAAGATGATGGTCATTCGTCTATTCACCCGCTTCTGACGATGATACAACATAAGCACCATCAAAGAAAACATGCCGTAGATCAAGCTCAAGTTCATCGTCGTCTTCGAGCTTTTCATCATCATCTTCATCTTCCAGCAAATCATCTGTGTCATCTTCAACTTCTATTGCACCCGATCCACCAAATATTTGTTAAGCCACCACTCAAAGTACCAATGTAAGTGACAATTATTTAGGATTTGTTAATGACTGTTCGGAAGTGATGTCGAATAACCAAAGTTCTGGGGATGTAGATAATAATATTGAAGTCGATATTGCACCAGCTGTTGATTCTAATAACCAAAGTGCTGGGAACGAAGATAACAATATTGTAGTGGATATTCCACCAGCTGCAGATAATATCGAAAATCGAGGAAAAATAAAAATAATTAAAGGGTTTCTTATATTTCTAAGACATTGAAAGACTGCGGAAAAGAATGAATAAGTTTTTAGGTATAAGGTATGTAATTGTTCAAGTAGAGGACGAAACCACGGCGTGATCGAATTTAAATCATAAAAATGTATAGAGTTGCCGACGTGCTCGATAGATGGCGGTGACGTCGAATTAGATCGCGCTATGGTTTCGTTACCACCGATAGTATAAGTAGATTTGGAGTATAATAATATAGATTTGTACGTGTGATTCCTTGCGATTCTCTATAGAATATAAGCCCTATTGGAAACATAAAGTGAGTTTAATTAGGTGTTCCCGCCTTCGGACCTTGAAATCCTGTTCAAGGTTCAGTAATTTTGCTTCAAAGAAACTACAAAGGATGTATTTTTTTAGAGATGTTCATGAGAGTAGCTGTAGTGAAGACAGCGACCATGAGTCGGAAGAAGATACGACGGAAGCACCGGGGGACGAAGAGTGGACCCTTCAGCGACGCTCAATACCCCGTCCAGTTTTTACTTCCCACGAGGTACGGGTCGATAATTGTAACTCTGCTTATGATTTTTAGATTAATGAATGTTTACGGACAATGTGTTACAAACGATTGTGGACTCGGCAAACCAGTGCGCACAGCAAATTTTATACGCAACGACAGCACCTCAAGCAAGAATTCGCAGGTCGAAACCTATAAACATCGATAATCTACTTATATTTTTGGGAATATTGTTCCACATGGGACACAAAAAATAAATCGTTATTCGGAATACTGGAGAAAAAAATATTTATTTAATTTATTCCCCGGCCAATTTATGGCCAAAAATATGTTTTTGTTAATTTTTTGATGTTTACTGTTTGGTCAGCATAATTTAGACACGTTAATTGCCTATTTTAATCAAAGAATAGCGGAAATATATAATCCCTGCGAGGACTTAGTGATGAGTTCTAGTAGTGCGCGTAGCAAAAGACAAAGAAAGAAGGTAGACAGATTTGTCTGCTCTTAACAATTTATTTTCCATCCGCCCGCATTCTCCAGTCAACCCGCGATCATGGCGCTTGCAACAGCGTCGAAATATCGGGAGCTCAAAATTAAAGGCAATCGCAGAAGATATCTCGTAAGTGACAGTTTATGTGTAGTTGTAAACCGTGAAAGTTGACCGTTTAAAACAGTCATTATATCTTTTTTTCCCACGACGGAACGGAGACGGTGTATGCGTTTGGGGTGAGAGGATGTTTGTTTGTTTGTGCAAATACATGTTGCCATTTTTCTCCAAAACTACTAGTCCGATTTTGACGCAGTTTTCAGTTATGGGTTTGCGTTTGATTGGTGCACGTTCTAAGGTAGGTTTTGCGGTGACAACTCACCAGGGGGCGCTGCAGTAAAAATTTGTTTGTGCAAAACCAAAACTACTAGTCCGGTTTTGATGCAGTTTGTGGTAGATTAGTAAGGGTTCTTAAATAAATGTTACGGTAGTAACTCACTAGAGTGCGCTGCAGTAGTATACTTTATATTAGTTACTACAGTGTATATTAAAAAGTCATTCATTCGGGCGAGCGGGCCGGGGCGGCGCTTTATGTTCATAAACCTAATATCTATGCTCTGAATGCTCTCTAAAAAGTTTAAAACAAAAAAAGCAAAATTAAAAATTTTGAAAAAACCCACGACGGTTATAAAGTAATTGAAAAAAACAAATTAGAAAAACTTGAAACTGCGTTCATGGTCGTATAAAGGGTAAATAAAGTGAGTGTTCAGATTAAGAGCTCATCTGTAGATGTATTGACGGTATTTGATCTCTATGGATCTCTAGTACAGTTTACAATAGCAGTGAGTCCCACATGCTCTCTCGGTCCTGCTTCGAGGATAACTCCTTCCAGTTTGTTGTGACTGCTTCCGTTGCTGCTGTGATGTACGTAATATTGGAAGGTATAACACGTAGCCTACGTTGGTATAAATAAAATAGCGGAATGTAGGGAGCCAGGTTCCATACTAAAACACTCAAACCCCTTTTTAGCATCCTACACTAGATAGGTACGCAAATTGACCAACAGAAAAGCATAGTAGAATTTTGTCAATCGGTCAAAGCTATACAATATGCATATGTACATGTAAATGTACATATTGTACGAGTATTATTATACTCGTACAATATGTACAAGAATACATAAGTGATAAAGTTCTGATCAAGCCACATTTTCTTTGCAAAATATTAACTATGAAGTAGATATCTAAATGGTCGCTTTATTAGTTCATCAGAAGCAATTTGGAGAATTTTCCGATTTCCTATTCATGAACGTTTCCCGGCTGTAGTTCGTTTGGTAAAAGGACAAAGAATTTATTTTAATCATGAAAATCTCCAGGATCCTATCAACTATCTTCCTTCGTCAACGCTCACAGCGTTTTTCGATCTGTGCAAAAGAGATCAATTTGCAAAAACTCTTTTATATCGAGAAGTGACTCGATATTACACATGGGAAAGAAATACATTTCCAGAAGGAAGCATGGGCAAGAACACGCACGTTCTTGCCCACGAAGTGCGTACGTAGTGCCACGTGGTGGCGGCTTCGTCTGTGTTCAAGCCAACTCGCTACGCGCATGCACACACACATAAACCGCCACCGGCGACCCACCTATACTACATTGCGCGCCCGTCATCACAAGCAGGGTCTGTCAACTTTGTTCTACGAACAAAATGTAGGTGGGCTAGAAAACAAGACAGACAGTAACATTAGAGTAAAAGAGATGAATTACATAATGTTGCCCCCAAAAGTACTATTTCACATTCTCCAAAATAATGAGCTACTTAATTAATATTGAAAGTAAAATACCCTTATAATTACCTTTTGCGAATTATTCTGATGCCAGAAAATGTTTGTTAGGAAATATACCATATTTACTTGATTAATACATAAAACAAAAAGAAGATAATATATGACAACACTAACAACCGCACGCCGAATTGTTTATAAACATAGATATTTGATGTCACAAGAAAAATAACTGCCGCACTATTTTATTTTGTACCTAGGTTTATTTGTAATAAATAAACCAGTTCCATTTAATTCTACATACAATGTTAACAGGAGTCGAGCTTGCTCCTCCGTGTCTGTGTTTTGGTGAAATAAGTGTGTGTAGGTGACTCACTACATACATGCATACAAGATACATAGCACATGCATACAACGTACATACACACAACATACATACACACAAGATACTAACACACAACATACATACAAATACAAAATATAATTAGGATATTTTTTACACATTCAAACAAACACGTACCATACAAGATACATACCACATGCATACAACGTACATACACACAACATACATACACACAAGATACTAACACACAACATACATACAAATACAAAATATAATTAGGATATTTTTTACACATTTAAACAAACACGTACCGTACGGTACGGCCCGTCCGTCAATTACACAAATACACTGGACATGCGCGTCGACTGCCGAGTCGCTGTGACGTATGCGCGCGCGCCTCCCCCGCGGTCTCACAGCCTGCCGCTCGCCAGTCCCGACCTACCTCTATCGCTGGACGTAATTTCCGGAATAACCATATTCCCGCGCTAATCCGCTGTATTGCTTCATGATTTGGAACTCTCTTGCTAAAGCTTACTTTCTTCGGCTAACTGTTTTACTGTGCCTTTCAAACATTCTTATACAGTGTATGTGTGGACATTAAAGTGTGACATCAAAAAAGGACTTTGATTTCTCCAGGCCGTAAGTTTATCCTCACACCAACACCAACCACCAAATGTGTATTTGTGAGATAATAGACTCGGTGTTGAGACAGTGACTCTTGTTTGATTTTGTGTTTAATTTCGCGATGAGTTCGCAGAAAGAAAGCACCAGAATCTGTACCATGTGTGGATCTTCACCTTCTAAAGATCCCAGCATCACTTGTGGAAAAGTGATCCTAAAAATAATAAAAATAAACGTTTACAGTACACTAGGTGTAGAAATAAGACACAGAAGCTTATAAATATGGCCAAAAATAAAAGTAGGCGTGAAGCGATAATTAGTTGTAAGGGAGACATGAGAAAGATATGGAGTAATATAAATAGCTGGCTTGGTAGGTCTAAACTAGGAGTAGATTCTGTAATAGAGAAGCATTTACTTAAAAATGAATCATTGCAAAATATCTGTAACAATTTCTGTGAAACCTTTACGAAAGAAGTCGATATGATTAAACATAAATGTCAACACAATTTTTTGGACAGGGTGAGCTATGTAAATTACTGTAACGTAAGTTTCAGATTTAAAAAAGTCCTACCGAGAGACGTAAAATCGGTGATAGAAAAATTAGACTGCAACAAGTCGCCGGGGTCAGATGGTATTAGAATTAAAGATTTAAAACTTATTAAAGAACAAATTAGTCCAGTAATAGCTTATTTTATCAATATTAGTGTTCAAAAATGTCAATATCCAGTGGAACTTAAAAAGTCTATTGTAAGGCCTATATATAAACAGGGCTCGCATCAGGATTACAGCAATTATAGACCTATAGCAATACTTAATACGGTAAATAAAATTGTCGAAAAAATTATAGTTAAACAACTCACAAACTTTTTAGAAAATAATAATATTTTAAATGAGGTCCAACACGGATTTAGAATCAATAGAAGTACTGCTACTGCGCTAGAGAAATTCACAGATTAAGTCAATAATCATCTTAACGAAAAAAAACTTGTTATGGTTATATTTATAGACTTCAAAAAAGCATTTGATACATTAGACCACGGTGGCTTACTGCAGGCTATGAATGAATGCGGCATTAGGGGCCCCATGAATGCATGGTTTAGCGAGTACCTAGAAGCGAGTACAAAGATCGCTTAAAGTATGTGTCAGTGGAACTCAAAGTGTACGGGGCGACATTAAATTCGGAGTTCCGACCGGTTCCGTATATGGGCCATTAGGATATATTATGCACGTTAACAGCATGTCTAACGTATTAAAAAAATGTAAGGCATTTATGTATGCTGACGATACTTACCTGGTTTATAGCCATAATAATATTGATCGGATACAGCAAGAAATGCAAAACGATTTTGACAGTGTAGTTCAGTGGGCACATGATAATGGCATTATAATTAACATTAGTAAAACTAAGTGCATGCTCATTCACTCGCCGTATCATAAAAATAAAAATAATTTTGGGACAATGGGAGTGAAAGGTCATTCGTACGAATGTCTACATAACAACAAACTGAATTGTCAATGCTCATATTTAGAAACAGTAACATCTTATAAGTACCTAGGATTAGTCATAGATAACACATTCACTTGGAATCTGCATGTCAACAACGTTTGCAATAAGCTTCGATCCATTCTGGGTAAACTGAAGACTCTTAAACATGCTGTCAACAGAAAAGTATTGTATACTTTATACTATGCACTGGCTGACTCAGTTATCGAATATGGGTTGGGTGCATATGGCCTTACGTTCCCTACATATTTAAATAAAATCAATACCTTGCAGATAAGGCTACTTAAACTACTTGTAGATAGTAACACTAAAAAAAGTTTAAATAGAAACTATGAAAAGCTATTCAAAATTTGTAAAATACTTCCGGTCCATTTCAAAAGTAAGCTTAATATCTTGACTGAACAATTAAATAATCAAAATTACAAGGAAGAACGTAGGCATATGTACCCAACTCGTTTATCGAAAAAGAAGACACTTGCTGTTCCCAAAGTCACGAACTACTTTGGTAAGCGCACTAGAAAATATGTAGTTCCAACGTTAGAAAATGAGCTACCCCCACAGTTAATATCGCATGCCAAATCAGCCAACCAGCTTAAAAATATACTTAAAAAACATTACCTCTCATTGTGTCCATAGCTTGTTTTGCATCCATGGACAATAGTAATAATTTTCCATGGATGTATGTGTATGAATCTGTAAGTTCACTTTCTTCTTTATTTTAATTATTTTATAAAAAAAAAATCGAAATTTGTTTTAATGTTAATGTGAAACGAGAACAACTGCCGACAAACTGTTTTGCAGTTTGGCAGATTTTTTATATGTTGTATAATTACAGATTTTGAATAAACAAATAAAAAAAAAAATAAAAAACTTTGCATCGGTTTCCGAAGCCTGGCTCAAAAAATGCTCTGCGGTATGTACCTATTCTATTCTATTCGTTTCAGACGATTTAGGCCGCGCATACATTGATGGCTCGAGCAGTCAGTCTATGTCTGGCCACAGGTCTGGCGACTGCTTGACTTCACAAACCGAAAAGGCAGTTCATTTTGAAAGCACATGCTTTAACGAGAAGAAGTTGTTCAGAACAGCTGTACCTGGTGTTCAATCCTATAAGGTTAGTACAATTAACACTTCATCATCTGCCTAGCCTTTTCCCAACTATATTGGGGTCGGCTTCCTGTCTAACCGAATGCAGCTGAATACCAGTATTTTACATGGAGCGACTGCCTATCTGACCTCCACAATCCAGTTAATACTGGGTAATACGATACCCCTTGGTAAGACTGGTTGTCAGACTTTTTGGGCCACTGACTACCTGTAACGACTAGATCTACAATTGACAGCCGGGACCAACGGCTTAACGTGCTTTCCGAGGCACGGAGGAAACCCGGTATGTAATGGCGGTCACCCATCCACAGACCAACCTAGGCAAGCGCCACTTAACCTAAAGATCGACCTGAGCTGCTGTTATATATTAATATTTTGTCACGAGCTACTCCAATACCAAATACAATTAACACTTGAAAACACCTGCCTTACCAGTGTAACCAGTGTAAGGCAGGTGTTTTCAAGTTCTCTGCAGTAGAGAGATACAGATTTCTTTTTAAATTTTTGTGAAAATAAGACAGTGACGAAAATCCTTAAAAAGAAAATGAGTTCAACATTTGCACTGTTACTGCAAGGAGAACTGTAGAATCATAAGAGGAAGAAACTTGGGCGGAGATGGAACTTGGAAGCTAAAATAATAGCATTGAGGCTCTATAAAAGACCACGAGCTACAAATTATCAAGTACTCGTAGAATGATTTGTTTACCAGCACCCAGCAAATTAAAATCTCTTTTAAGTAAATTTAAGATGAATGTGGAACATTCAACATACACACCCCCCTCCACAACAACAACTGCGAACAATCGTGCGCAAAGCGCACATGATTATGTTCATGCGCGTTGTTGTTGTGGAGGGGGGTGTGTATGTTGAATGTTCAACGAACCTTCAAGTTATATAAACCTTTACGGTGAAGTGTCGCCATCTATGGTGACGTCATTATCAACTTGTATATAAATACGCTCATCGTGTAAACTTTAATCATGACGCCCGGACGCGGTAGTCACAAAGGTCAACTACGTTACGGCTCATTACAAAAAGCTTATTAGCTTGGTAATGCTTGGAAAAAATTAAGTGCAGCTGAAAAATCTCAGTATATTAGCTTTAATTCTTGGAAAGTGAGTGATGCTGGTAGGGAAGTTAAAAGACAATTTGACGCTGATTGGCAACGGCAAAATCGAGCCCATACCACCGATTCCGAACGTGACACCGAACCCGTTGCCGGGCCCTCCAGGATCATTGATTTCGATACAAACGATTTCGATTTGGACGATTTATTCAACGAGCATATTGATAGTGGTGACTTCGCTACTGCTATGGCAGATATACAAAAGAATGTCCCTTCGATGCCGTCTTCGTCATCGGTCGCTGCGGGCGGTAGTAACCAGGAGCCTATGGACACCACGGGATTGGGATCAAATAACGGAGGACCAGGAGGAAGTGCTCTTGCTACGGCGGCAGGCGGTCGGGGCTTAACATCTATAATGCCTAATCCAAGATTGAAAGTGATGCATATGACGATTTCTAAAAAGTGGTACCATTATACCTACGGCTATGCGCACGCTAACATCGAGGGCACGATTATTACGAGTATTGACCCCGTACGCTTATTATCCTGTCGACTGGGACCTTGGTATTTATCGCCTCAAGAATTTACGAGCTTGCGGTTCAATTCAAAAATAGTGAATGTAAAAACCGATATTCATATTATTGGTACAAGAACAGCTTTCGTCCGCTACAACGGAATATGTTCCTATTATAAAATGGTGTGTTGGATTGAATAATAAAGTGTATATTGATAATCGTCCTATAAATTCGGATTCTACGGAACCAATGAAACCAACCGGAGTCAAGAATAAATCTCTTCAACAGCAATTTGAGACCATGTACAAAAATGGAGGATCTAATGAGTTACCGCGTCATCTTAATTGGTATGCGGGTATCCTACACAACAAGTCTAAAGGTGAATACGATGGCCTTGGAGAATATGTAAATTATCGTCTTGATAAAGTGTTGAAAACCGGTTTGGCTAACAAAATGATGGAGCAACCTATTATAAATTATTCATATCAACCGGCGAATGGTTATATAAAGCCTACAAAAAAAGTTGTATTACCAATGTATAACAAAGCGGATGGATTTTCTGATGATATTTCTTATAAACAAGTTTTTTATAAACATCAGATTCCTCATACACTAAAATTAACTTCAGTTGAAAATGGAACTGTTACCGCTGATTCACAGTTGAATAAAACGGATTATAACTACTACCAATCTGTAGAAGGTTATACATATGTACATGTGCATTCTGGCGAGTACTCTTCATTCCGTAATCAACCGCAAGTGCATCTGGGTCTCCTTGTAACGCCTGCATTAAATCCTGCTACTGAAAATACAAATTTTCTAAACAGTTCTATTTATACAGTGAGCTATGCATCTTGTGATATTGAGTTTGATATGGAGTCTATGTGTACTAAAGGTGATCCGTGTGATTGGGCAGAGGAAGTTAAATTCTTTATCAACAAAGAAAAAGGATTTCAAGGCTATGGTGCTCAAATTACGGGTCAATCTGCTACTACTGCTGGTAAGATTGAAAGTACCCGTAGTAGTCACGGCTCAAGAAAACAATCAGGATCGATTAAATTTCCAGGGAGTGTACATCCCACCAAGCAACATTCGCCACTTCATGCCAGCGGAAGAGGAAGACCAAGCAGTAATCACGGCAGAGCAAAGCGAAGTAGAGTTGAAAAGTTATCCAGAAAATTCCGAAACATCGATGTTACACACATTGACGTTGGAGATGGGGAACGACACGTTCCAGAAGTGCCAAATTCGTGCGAGTCAGACCCTGATGTCGATATTTACTCCTATGAATCAATTGACGGATTCGAGTCTTCCTGAACATAAAATGTCGTTTGAGAACTGTGTGTTGAGTGAAAAGTGGATTAAAGAATTACCTACAGATCAAATTTCTATTCGACGTTCGTTTCAAGAAATATATAAAGAATTTTTAGTTTAAACGTGTCAGTGATCCTAAAAATAAATTTTCTCAAGATTGTTGGTACAAAAAAAATGTAAAAATAACTCCGGCATATGATTGTTATTGGGCTACGCCGTTCCCAAACAGACAAGTTGAATTTTGGAACTGGTGGAATTATAATGGTCCAGATTTCTTATGTTTATATGATTATATTTTGTTTAATGACCATTTTCCCGATGACCATGTTAACAGGCTTTGGTTTCTTATTGGATATGTTAAAATGATAGCTATGGAAATTGATAATCCTATGAAAATTGTAACTGTTATTAATGCTGCCCTCCACAACAACAACTGCGAACAATCGTGCGCGAAGCGCACATGATTATGTTCATGCGCGTTGTTGTTGTGGAGGGGGTGTGTATGTTGAATGTTCAACGAACCTTCAAGTTATACAAACCTTTACGGTGAAGTGTCGGAGCACAGTTCTACTCGAACACTCTACGCAGTAACATCTTACTCAAACATTGAGTCTCTACGTGAATTCTTAATCTTCAAAGATGGACAGACCGCTATCACCGATTTCGTTAGACGACGAGGAAAACTGGGTGAAAATTGTGGCCTTAAACGAACATCAGGAGGAAACGACGGAAAATATCCAGGAACTTCCGAACACCCAGTATGTGTTGGATGTTCAAGAAACGCCGAAGAAGAAGACAAAAGGAAAGCAGCTGATGGTGCAGAAGAAGAAGCAAGTCAATACGATGAAGAAGCATCCTATGTGGAAATGGTTAGAAAATTCGTGGCAAAGCGACGTAACAATTCCTGCGATGAAGCCGTGGCTAACGTTAGTAAACCGAAAATCGCTCGAAACGAAGAACATGACCCTATACCATGCGGGTCAAAGGATTTCAAGAATAATGAAGGAGTTTATCAACTACCTGAAAGAACAAAAGGCGACATTAACCAACTGTGGATTCGCGAGTTTCGAGGAGTGGGCTTGCGAAGAAGGATTCTCCACGACATTTGGGAAACTCCAAGCGATGGATTGGGACGAAAATTTGAACGAACAATTATTCACCCACTATTCGGACGTTATAATGGAGTTGGCGAAACGTCGAGCGGAGCAAGAAGAAATGGAAGAAATGGAGTGTTCATCGTTGCTGAACATAAAAAACACCTCCATGTCATCCACGACTGTGCATATGCAGGATCAACATGCCGTTGCCTCCACATCCAAAGACTACGGGAATACACAACAGATGTCGATGAAGAAGAAGAAGAAGACAATGACTGGGACAAAGACAGTTACATTCCGGAAGGAGAAATCACCATTGAAGAATCAGAGACGCTTAAGCTCCGAAGACGAAGAATACGTGCCGGGAACGATGTTTATGGGAAGCCAGAACAGTGTGGAAGAAGAAAGCGAACCGGATGTAGATATTCAACCAAGAAGAAAGACGCCGATGAAGAGGAAATTATCAGAGACCGAAGACTGCTACAGAAGAGGGTTACGTCTCTATGCTCGCAAATCTTGCGCAAGCTCATTCATTAGTACAGAGTACTGGAAAAATCTCACAAACTATTTCCTTAAAGGACGACGACGCATTTAATTACAATAAATGCTCAAATTGCTTCCCTTGTGCCCTAATACACGCTCGGCATCTTCTTAAAAATGAGCTTTTGAGTCTGCTCAGGCTTAATTCCGATATTTTTCTTGCTGCAATGTTAACCCTTGCTCTCAATTCATTGTCATTTTGGATCGGTTTTTCATAGACTTTGTCCTTCATGGCACCCCAATAAAAAAAATCCAGGGGGTTTAGGTCCGGAGACCTAGGTGGCCATAATATCGGTCCCAGTCGCCCAATCCACCTGCCTGGATAAGCTTCATCTAAGTAGGCTCTTACTTCCCGGCCATAATGAGCAGGGCACCCATCATTTTGAAGCCACATCACCTCTCTTAGCTCACTCGGAACATTTTCAAGGAGCGTGGGTAGGGTTTCTCGTAAAAACTCCAAGTAATTATTGGCATTTAATGTAGGTGGAAGCTCGACGGGACCCACAATCTGGCCATTAAAAATCCCACACCATAAATTTATTTTGAATTGGTACTGGGACCTGTCTTCTCTTGACACATACGGATTTTCTAATTGCCAACTATGTAAATTATGCAAATTCAAGTAGCCGTCCTTTCTGCAGGCTGACTCATCACTCCATAACACCTTATTAAAAAAGTTTGGGTCCTCCCGATGCAGTTCAAGCATGCGGCGGCAGAATTGAACTCTCGGCAGGTAGCCTCTAGTTAAAAGAGTTTGCACGCGTCGTACGTGAAATGGATGGTATCCATACCTCTTAAGTACTGAATGAACAGTGGAATTCGGTATCCCTGTGCGCCGTTGTATCGCCCTAACCGAAGTTGTCGGGTCTTGTTCTCGTTCCTGAAGCACTATGTCTTCGTCAACCACTTGAGGCCGTCCACCGCCACGTTGACCAGGGAGTCTGCCTTCCATGTAGGAGTTATGCACTCTGGTAAACATTTCATGGTGTAGATGTCTCCTGTCGGGAAACCTTTCCCTGTAGAGGGTGGCAGCAGCTCGGGAACTTTGGCCAGCTTCTCCGTAAATAAGGTGCATCTCAGCATACTCTCGCTGCGTATAACCAGGAAAAACGCGGCGGTTGGCCATGTTATAAAACAAAAAAGTCCAGGTGGTCGCCAAGTCGTCGTAGTGATCAAAATAAAAAATCCAAATCGTAAGGCAAACAAAGTCCGGGGTCCAAGGCACAAAACAGTCGTCAGTACGAAACAATAATTTGTGAACACAGAGATGCGTTGCGCACGGTTTAAGGTAGCGTACTGACAAGTGTCGCAAATAAGGTTGAGAGTGAGACACAAAATCACAATGCAAGAAAGAGCGGGATAGCACATGCGCTTCTTTTGTTAGACAGTAACCGGTCGGGTCGGGTCGGTCGGCGAGCAGGTAAGAACCTTTAGTCATTACGCGTGCACGTCGCATTTTACGTGTCACAACTAGTTTTATAATAATTCGCGTAAATGAGCAGCTATTACTTATTCTCATAGTGGTTTTTGTCAAAATTACGTTAATTACATTTTCAACAAAATCAGCTTCTCTGGAACTAAAATAGCATTTTTTTGTATTTTTTTAATGAAAATGCACTAGTATTGTATCTTTCCTAAATCACCATTAAGGACGCGTATGCAAAACTGACTAAAATTTTAAAAAATAAGTCGTTTTTCGGTTGCTTTTGCGGAAAAATGAAACAAAACTAAATGCAACCAATAACTACCACATATAGATTACTTCTTCATCTTCAAATGGTATAAGCTTTTTTTTCAAAAATGTTAGTTTTTAATACTGTAAAAAAATATTTCCGGTGCATCTCCACACAAAATTAACGATATCGTGTTGAGTTTAGGATCAGTTTTCTTCTATTTAATAACATAAATTTATGTATTTAAAAATATTTTATGTAAGAATATATGTTCAACTCAAAATGGTATTAAAAAAAATATCAAAATGTTACAATCCAACTCAGAAAAAAAATAAAATCGCAACTATATTTTCTACAAATTTTGCTTAATCGCGTGAATCTTACAGGCTTGAGTTACGGGTTATTTTACTTGTCACTGTCTTGATTTATTGCACAAAAATTTTGTAATGAACTACACACATCAAAAGTGTCTAGGGATCAAGCATTTTTATGTGGATTTCTTGAGATTGAGATGTGGCTTTGTAATAAATTTATGATTTTATAAATTTATATGGATCCTTTTTGGTGCATTTCATAATTTGAATCAGGAACTGTGAATCAATTCGAGTAAAAGATGAAAATCAGCTGTCAATATTTTCCCTATAAAAACATACAACGCATTGAAGACATTATTAGTGCTACTGTTTCCCTACTACTGATTAAAACCAACGTTATTATGGAGCGGCGACGTCGTTTAAGCAGGGAAGAAATGCTCAGAGCCGTGGGAATGATAGAAGCTGGTTCCCGGCAACGTACTGTGGCTTTAGCTCTGAATACAAGTCAGAGTGTTATCAGTCGACTTTGGACACGTTACCGAAGCACTGGTACCGTGGCTGAGCGCCATGGAGGACGGTATCGCTGCACCACACGGAGACAAGACCGATACATTCAAATCTTAACTCGAAGAGCTCCAACAATAACCGCCATAATGTTAGCCGTGAGGCTTCATCACTCTTCAGGGAACTTAATTAGCGACCAAACAGTCAGAAACCGCTTGCATGAAGTGAACCTTCATTCCCGAAGACCGCTACGGGTACCACCTATAGCAATGCACAATCGTAGGATACGATATCAATGGGCTCTTGAACACAGAAATTGGGCAGAAGAACAATGGCGTTTCGTGTGCTTTTCTGATGAGTCTCGTTTTGGTATGAGACCGGATACAAGACGTATACGACACTGGAGAACCCCTGGACGCCAACAGCGATTAAAATCCTGCCAGGAAGTCCATCCTTATAGTGGTGGAACCATCATGGTATGGGCGGGTATTTGGATCGGCGGAAGAACTGAGTTGATTTGGATCAGAGGCAACCTCAACGCTCAAATTTATGCTGAGACGATTGTATCAGACGTCATCGTTCCTCTACAAGTGCAAATCGGTCCCTTATTTCAGTTAATGCATGATAATGCACGACCGCACACCGCAAGAGTTGTAAGACAGACTCTCGCCGCAGCTAACATCAATGTCCTGCCCTGGCCTGCTCAGTCGCCAGACTTGAATCCGATTGAGCATGCATGGGATATGCTACAGAGAAGAGCTCTGCCGAATATGGAGGGTATCCAGTCGCAAGAAGACCTTTTTTTGTTGTTGCAACGAACATGGGCGGCCATTCCACAGCGTGATTTGGATGAACTCATTTTGAGTATGCCAAACCGATGTTCTTGTGTTGTTAGTGTTCGCGGTAGAAACACGGATTATTAATTGTTTAAGTTACCCAATAAAATTTTAAAGAAAACTGTTATTTCAGTCTTTTTTTCGAACTTTTGTGTTAGTGGTTCAAATGTCAAAAATCCCTTTATTAGGAAAATGGCAAATTTCTTTATTAATGCAAAGGTGACTTGGTTTATCGTTACTGTGACAAACGATAACACTTTATTTGATGAATCCTTAAAGAAAATTTTAATTAATATCAATCAGGAGAAAAGTTATTGCAAAAATATATGTTGATCCCTAGACACTTTTGATGTGTGTATTAGTCTACGCTCGGCCGCCGTCGTGAGTGCACGCTGTGTCGCTTGTAACCAGGAGCTCGTATTGAAAAAGATCGCTGTACGAATACAAAATATTTGACTTCTCAAACTTGATACTTCACGTATTTTGTACAGGCTACGGACAACCAAGGTAAGATTTTATTCAGTTTCATAATTGTTTTTGCTTGAAATAAAAACGGATTATAAAATTCACATTTTGTTTCGGACTTGATGGAGTGACCTGAAGGTGTACTGGTAAGACTGTTACAGGAACTAATGAACGAGTAGCGCTAGGTGTACCGAGTTTGGGCTTGTTCTGTTAGTTATGTTAAGACCTTACCTCCAGACTTATGGAGTGACCTGAAGGTGTACCTGCTACAGGAACTTATGAACGAGGACTGCTAGGTGTACCGAGTTTGGGCTCGTCTTGTTAGTTATGTTGAGACCTTACCTCCGGACTTGATGGAGTGACGTGAAGGTGTACCTCGAAGACTGCTACAGGAACGAATGAACGAGGAGTGCTAGGTGTACGAGTTTGGGCTTGTTTTGTTAGTTATGTTGAGACCTTACCTCCGGACTTGATGGAGTGACCTGAAGGTGTACCTCGAAGACTGCTACAGGAACTAATGAACGAGGAGTGCTAGGTGTACCGAGTTTGGGTTTGTCTTGTTAGTTATGTTGAAACCTTACGTCCGGACTTGATGGAGTGACCTGAAGGAGTACTTCGAAGACTGCTGCAGGAACTAATAAACGAGTAGCGCTAGGTGTGCCGAGTTTGGGCTTGTTTTATTAGTTACACTGAGATCTTACCTCCGGAATTGATGTACCTCGAAGACTGCTATAGGAAATAATAAACGTAAAGAATGTGTAAAGTTTATACCGCTTATAACTCAATTCTTGTTTTAGATGCCAAAGCCTAAGACGTTTGGGATATGTTCCCGTAAGAAACTTCAGACCAGTAGAAGTAACTTAGAAAAGGCAAGACGGTTAGTACATAAATGATTATCAAAAATACATGTATAATTAATTATGATCATTTATAAACACAGGATCCTTTTTTCACAGGCAAAAGGACGGCGGTAGAGGTGACACGAGTATTGCGACTGATACACCCGAAGTGTGTCCGAAAAGATATGACCAAGCGAGTTGTAGTACTACTGATGACATTAATTTGGAAGTGGCTTACGTAAGTTATATTGCATTTTTAATTAGTGTCATAATTTTTTGTTTATTCATTACTACTTTGTACTGAAAAAAAGTCATTTTTTTCTGTATTTGTTTTAGAATATGAACAATGAGGAAACAGAGCCGTTCCAGGTATCAGGAAGAAGGGTCGTAGAAATAGGTTATTTTATGAAACAGCTTCAAGATATTGGAGACCATAGTTCCATGTTTAAATGTAATTTAGGTACTGTTGAAATCTTAAATGAAAAAAGGACTGGACTAAACTCAACTTTTCATATGAAGTGCCAAATGTGTGGAACAAATTTTATATTGAAATCTTCTAAAGATTCGATAAATAAAATGGATGTGAATGAGGAAGTCGTGGCCGGTATTATGAGTATTGGTGCTGGAGTTATACAGCTAAATGCGGTTCTTAGTCACATAAATACGCCACCTATGTCAGTACGATTGTATCAATCGAAACACGATTTAATTTGTCGATGGTGGAACAAAACTGCAAAGCACTGTATAGCAGAGGCTGGTAAGGAAGAGAAAAGTCATGCTCTATCTATTGGCAGTGTAAATGATAAGGGCATACCAATGATACCTGTATCGGGTGACGCTTACTGTGACGTACTTACTGACGTGTTACTGTGTGCCTAAAATTGTGTGTGCCAAATAAACATATTTTCTTAAATTTTTCTTTTCTTTATAATAGGTGACCGGACAAAAAAAACTATATAGTCCGTCAGATAGATTTCCAAAAAATATTGAATACGTATTTTTTCTTTTTTCTGGTAAACAAAAAATGAAGACGATACAGTGCGTTGAAAACTCGTGTGACGTCACATGTAGGTACACTTTTTACCCACAAGTGACGTCACAAGCACCCACTCATGACTTTTGATCTTCGTCAATTTTGACAGACTGAATAGAATCATATTTTTTTAGTGCTTACCAAACAATCACTGTCCAATGGTATCTACCTATATGACCATTTCACGTTACAAAGTTTTTGAAAACAAAATAGGTAGGTACCTACCGTAAGTTTAAAAAATATTCACGGCAATAAAATAAATAAAAGTAGGCTCAAGTATCAAGTCGTGTCAGTTCACTCATAATTTCGCCGCTTCGCGCAAGGCGCTGTGTGTGTGAGCCGTGCACGTGTAGTAGTAAGATTCAATACCTAAAATCGAAGCGCGTCAATTCGTAAATGCGTCCTTAAACAGGCTATCTTTTAAGTTTGTTGTACAAAACTGCCACATACATTTTTTTTTCACCACTGTAGGTTAAAGTTATGCGAAAAGAAAATCGTTCTGTGAAAATTTTAACAAAAAAAACTATTTCTTCAAAACTTTCTTGTTTTTGATCAAAAAAAAACTTATAATGAGTAGAGTAACCTATTCACGAATAATTTGATGTAAAATAAGTTCTAGAAAAGGATTTTTTCATTACGAGATACTTAAAAATCTGTTTCAAGGTAGAGATTTTTCGATATTTCGGAAAATTTTGTAAACTGTAAATCCGTAAGATTTTGCTGAACATATCGCTCACCTAGCAGTATAATGGCACATTTACAAAAAAAAGCGAAATTGAGTTTTTACGGCCTAAGTGTTTAAAAGTGTATAATATATAAAGCGGTAAAACGGCACGGTGTTAGTTTTCCTATTTGTTGAGAGAGGGCGTTAAGTGTCATTGTAGTACTTGGTATGTTCCCCCCGCTTCCGCGCATAACAACGGCTTATTTGTCACTTGTGCGGGCCGCTCCGCGAAGTGCAATCGCTTCTAAATCTGTGTTGGCGTAAGTGGCAAATGTGACATTTTATTAACTTAGTAAGTTAGTAGAAAAACGGCACATTTGACAAATGAAATTTTTAGATATGTGTTCAGCATGTATTATTATGCTGTCGAAAATTTAGCTATAAATTCTGTGTGCCGCAAGTTTTTAATCAGCGGCCATAGTCAAAAAATGCCCATTCTCTGATTGAAAAATCAATAAAAAGGGCTAAAAAGTCTGGACCTATCTACGTACCAGATCAATATGTTGATTTGATACGAGATTCTAAAAAAGAGGAAACCTTTTCATTGTTCATGAGATGCATTTCAGTAACTTTTATGACTTGAAAGCACTGACTGAAGAGCTAGCCATTAATTACCAGAAAGACACTAATGGGGATATAATAAAACTGACTGAGTTAACAATGATTAAATTTACTAAAAATAGTGACTTATATGAATTTAAAACATCTTTTGAAGGAGAATGGGTCCAGGCTAACCTTAAATTGGTACGACGAAAAAGAAAGCAAACATCACAAATAAATTTAAAAGCAGCTTAGGATTCAAAAATGAATATTTCTGATTCAAAGAAAAACGATTTGTTACAATTACTTCGTTCTAACATAGTGCCCAGCTATTATGAAGGATTTTATAATAATCCTAAATAATTATAAGAAATACCTACCTTTTCTTATTAATTATATTCATACTCTTATTATATTCATTGTTATTAAGTAGGCGTAACTATTCGCCAAGGATCTCTCTGTAGTTAGCTGTGAGTTGGATTTGCGCATGGAATACTCGCGTTTAAAAACTTTACGTAGGTATTTAAACAGAGTTCAAAAAGGCGAAGTTATGCATCACAAGCGTTACAAGCGTGAGTTTGTCATGCACAAATTCATCCAGCTGTTAACTTCACAGAGACAAAGGTCCGTGTCGAATAGTAAAGGTCAAAATCATGAACCTACTGTGCAAGTTCCTAATATTGCCTAATATGCTTATAGTTTTGTTTACTGCTTAGTCAATTGATAAAGTAAACTTCCTTAAAATTTCGGAGTGCTACGGTAAAACTTGATTTGAATCTGCATTTCATTTTCGTACCTTTATCTAAACTTAAACTGCCAAGCTTATAGGTGCTTTTGTTTTTAGAACGGAGAATATCTATGTCACCATAATTTTAAAAAATGTATGATGATTACCTACCTTTACAATTAAGAGAAGATACGTGATTATACTTTATTTTATTTGTTATAGTTTGATGATGACTATTTCTTAACGATTCACAAGCCAAATATAGGTTAATAAAATATTTTAGTTAAACTTTTTATGTATGTTGATTTCAAATAAAAACTTTTGTTTTGTATTAAAAAATTGTCTTAATTTCTTGGTTTTCACATCCTGTTTAATTATGGCTTTTTGGATATATGACATTTTTGGAAGTTGTTAAAAGTATAACGGCACAATTGCATGGCTCTTCTTCTTCTTTGACTGTTATGAAGCAACTCCTGGAAACCTGAAGTGGTCTTTGTTATGCCTAAGTATCTATTAAGGTCTATACTAGTTGCTAAAACGATAAAATCCATGATAAAAATGTAAAATGAAGTCATAACTTCGTTTCAAACATTTGTAAAATCTTTGATCCTCATTTCTGTAAAATAAGAAAAAAGTAGATGTGTCATTATACTGCTAGGTGAGCGATATATTGTGTTGTATTGATAGGTAGTGACCCAAGCTATCACCCCCCGCAGTATGTCGTGCTATTTACTGGACACCCTGTATATCATCACGGCCTAAGGGCAATTGGAGAAGGTCACCAACAGAGTAGGGCGCGCTCACGGTTGATGCATTGCGCCTTTCAATAGATTAATCTATGGCAAATGCGTTTACTTCGTTTGAACAAGCGACGCCATATCATTAGCCAAAATGCATATGGCCGCCACGCCCATGGTTCATTCCTGGAATTGTGTATTGTCCATTGTTGAAAATTTATTTTCATGCTGTGATCAGTGCCTGGAGATGAAATGGATATTTAATTTCAGATTTTAATAATTCGTTAATGTTATTTGTTGAGCATCTTTCAATCTAAGCTTTGTGTTGGTTTTTGTTTGTTGGCATTACATAAAGCATGTATTTTTATTTTGTTTCAAAATATTCTGTACACTTGCAAATATGTCACACAAATGTAATTATTTGCACTCCAACATATAAATTCTTTAATAACAATTATTTGTTCAATTCAAGAATAGAAACCTTTAATAATTTGCTTTATCTAGATATAATTACTCACGGACATGCCTATTTCTTGGACAGCAATAAAAATTTAAGATATGATGACACTATGTTTGATAGACGCACTGGAAGTATAAATTACTTTGGACTTCAAACTATTTTTAAAGATATAAAAAATATGATTATGTTTATCCAAAAAAATGTAATACCATGTTCAGAAGACTGTAATATAAATTCCACAGAATGTAAAGCAAAACACCAAACAAACGTAACTCAAGAGAATAACTCTGAGCTTTTTCTTTTATAATCACATGTTTATTATTCATCAAAATATTGCTGGTCTTTTGAACAAATCTGATATCTTAACATTAAATATTCAAGAACTATTAAGCAGACAAATAAATGTTGACATAATATGCCTTACGGAGCATTTTGTTATCTCTGGTCAGGAAACTTTAATCAATATACCAAATTATAAACTTGCCGCCTCTTACTCTAGGAAACACCAAAGACGAGGAGGTTCATGTATATTAATTAAGAGTTGTTACGAATATAAAGAGCTTCACGATGTAATGAAACTTTCTATAACAGGAGTTTTTGAATGTAGTGCAATAGAACTTATCCAACAAAAAATTATAATTGTATGTGTATACAGACCACCAAATATATCTAATATTAGTGTATTTTTTGATGCTATGGACTCTGTATTAAAAAAAAAGTGCTATAAATCTAATGTAAGGGTAGTATTATGCGGAGACTTTAACATAGATATCCTCAAACGTAACAGAATCACCCTGGACTTTGAATTTCTTCTTCTAAACTATAACCTTAAGCTACAGATTCGGCAACCGACGAGGCCAAAAAGTCAAACATGTTTAGATAATTTTGCTTATAACTCTCATTTAAAGTGTACAAGTGAGGTTGTTGATTTTGCTTTGTCTGATCACTCATCTGTAATACTAAAAATCCAAGTCAGTAAAACTTGCAAATTAAATTACTGGCGCACTCAAAAACGGGATTACTCAAGGGAAAACCTTGTAAAATTTAAAAATTATTTAACAGCTCTATCTTTTTCAGATGTTTATAGTGAGCTCAATCCTAATGAAGCATATGATAATTTTATAGATATTTTTCTTCTACTTTACAATCAATGTTTTCCAATGAAATGGGTGAAAATTTGATCGGAAAGAAAAATTAAATGGATCTCAAAAGGTATTAGGCTATGTAGTAAGAAACAAAGACACTTACTATGGAAATATAGAATGAACTCTTCATATAAGAATAAAACCAAATTCAAGACCTATTCACAAAGATTAAAAAAGATTATAAAACTGACACAAAAAGCTCAGAATAATTGCATAATTAATAATGCTCAAAATAAATGCAAAGCGTCATGGCAAATAATCAATAGCACCAAATATATTAAAGAACCAATTACGAAAATCAGTAAGCAAAATATTTTGATTACTGATCCCTATGACATAGCAACATCTTTTAATGATTTCTTTATTGACCAAGTTCAAAGTACATCTGAAAAAAAAAACTCCGATGGAATTATTCGTATAAACACCATCCCGAATTCAATATTTATGTCACCGATAATACCAGACGACATAACTAGGATAATCAGAAGTCTAAAAAATACAAAAAGCCACGGTTATGACGGTATTACCACAGAGGTTCTTAAATTCGTTAGTAATATTATAGCTCCACCTTTATGTCACATTATAAACATGAGTATTATTTCGGGTATTTACCCTAATAGTCTAAAAAGAGTTGTTATAAAGCCTATACATAAAAAGAACAATAAAGAGGAAATGTCCAATTATAGACCTGTAGCGTTAATCCCTATATTATCAAAAGTATTTGAGAAGATTATTTACGAATCGCTATACACATTTTTAAACAAACATAATATATTATGCAACGAACAGATGGGTTTTAGAAAAAATAGAAATATTAATATGGCAATATACAATTTCTTATGCAATATAATGCCATGTGTAGATAATAAGATTCCTGTGTGTGCTATATATACTGACATGACCAAGGCTTTCGACTACGTAAACCATGACGTGCTTTTGGAGAAACTATATAATTACGGTATAAGGGGAAATGTCCTAGACTTAATAAGCTCTTATCTTACTGGACGAACTCAGCATACGGAAATGTCCAGAATATGCCTTGAAACCAAATGTGAGCTTAGATATACATCAGCCGGTAGGGAGGTCAAATACGGTGTACCGCAGGGGAGTGTCTTGGGACCTCCTCTATTTCTCCTATATATAAATGACTTGCCACGTAAGACACGACAACCCATGGTATTATTTGCAGACGATAGCACAGTGATAATTAAGTGTACCAACAAAGAAAACTATGAAAGGGAAATTAATAACACATTAGAAACAATTATACATTGGCTTGATACAAATAATTTAATAATAAATCTAAAAAAGACAAAAGTAATGCACTTCTACCAAAGGATACGCGCTGATGATATAAATGTTAATTATAATGGTCAAAAAGTGGATACAATTTGTGTAGCGAAATTTCTAGGTATCCTGATTGACAACAATTTGACTTGGAAACCGCATGCCGATGACGTTTGTAAGAAGTTAAATAAATCAGCCTACGTACTATATAATCTATCACACAAAGTTAGCAATGATACACTTCTACTTGCTTATCATGGGTTGGTTGCGTCAGTGTTAAGATTTGGAATTATATTTTGGGGTAACTGTAGTGAGAGGGAGGAGATTTTTAAGGCCCAGAAACGGTGTATAAGATCTATGTCAAACCTTAAAAGTACAGACAGCTGTGAACCTGTGTTTCGGTCTCTGAGGATACTGACTTTTCCATGTCTGTATATATTGGAGGTGGCAATTTTTGTAAAAACTAATCTAAACCTATTTCCGTCACTGGTCAATATAAGAACACGCAATGGCCCCTTGAGATCCCAATACAAAAACTTACTACATTCTGGTAATTACAAAACAGCACTGTTAAGGAAAAGTATTATGACAATGGGTCCTGTCATTTATAATAAAATACCTCATGGTTTTAAGGATTGTTCGGTAAACGTTTTTAAATGATTTGAATTTATTTATATTATGATTGTTTTTAATTACAAATTTGACCATTTATGACTTATTTCTGACTATAATATTATTTGACTTTAATTTCTGTTTTTGCGGTGAAAGACTTTTTAAATGATTTGAATTTATTTATATTATGATTATTACAAATTTGACTATGTAAGACTTATTTAAGTACCTGCCTATAATATTATTTGACTTCACTTTAATATCTGTTTTGTTGACATTGTTTTGATTTTATTCATATTTCAATTTATGTAATAATTTGCACGCAGTAAGGTAGATTGAATTCACTTTGCTTTCTGTTTTGTTGACATTGTTTTGATATTATTATTATTTTAATTTATGTAATCATTTGCATGCCGTAAGGTAGACTGTAGCTGATCTCATTAATTTATGTACAACATCTTATACCTGTACCTACATTCAAAGCAAATAAAGATTTGATTGATTGATTGATTGATTGATATGATATTCCGTGTTACAACTCACAATCATTATGTTTATACAGCTTGTAACAGAAAGGGTATAATCATATGGAATACTGTGGTACGGACCATCATACTGAACAACTTTCTCTATGGGACCACCATCGAAATCGTAAAAAAATAATCAGCTGTCCCATACATTTGGGTCGAGTAGGTATTGAAATTTTGTATAGGACAGCTGATAATTTTTTTACGATTTCGATGGTGGTCCCATAGAGAAAGTTGTTCAGTATGATGGTCCGTACCACAGTATTCCATATGATTATACCCTTTCTGTTACACGCTGTATATTTATTTTCCAAATATACATACATTTAATATTAGTACTTACCATTATTCTTATTAGTGTATAAATAATGACTGAGACACCATAGCACACACCATGGCGGCGGCAATATGTCACTCCTTTGGTCTTTGCTGAAAATCAGCGCTGAGGACTTACGGTCCGTCCGAAGCCACAGCATTTAGCTGAGCATCGACCATTTTTGCACGGATGGGACGCGCAGTTTCATTTATGTTTCACATAGTTATCTTGCCTTCATATTTATTGTAATGTTTTAAGTTTAGTTTTGTACATGCACTGATGTGATGTGAATGTTTTTGTTTTGGGATCTCCTTATGTCAACGTTGTGTCAAAATGTCGCGTCGCAAGTGCTTGTCTATGGTGTCACCAAAGCCAAAGACATGCACTTTCTAGGGTTCTCTATGGTGTGACCATAGGGGATCTCAAGACGGAATCGTAGATGAATTGTATTCTCTGCGAAGGTAATATTATTATTTTTTATTTTTTTGTTTTTTGCTTTGATGTTCTTTTTCTATTTTTTATGGTTATGTTTTATTATTGCGCGTTTGTAGTCGGTGCAAAATAAATGATTTTTCTTTCTTTTCTTTCTTTCTTTCTATATATACAATATTCTCCATAAAATTAGCAAGCAATTAAATTTAAAAAACATTTTATCTCCAAGTACTGAAAATTAAGATTCTAAGTTGCTACTTAAAATCTTCAAGTCTTAATTAATCAGGAATGGCTCAATCTAGACCACAATCGTGAATATTTGTAAAAATACGTGTTAAAAAGCACGCAAAGCGTGAACTTTCTATGAAATCTGACATTTCGGTGCCCCCGCGCTACGCTAGCGCCTCTAGCGGCGAATTCATACGCGATAGCCCCCATTCTATGAGTTGGACAATAATAACCTCAATTTACCTCAAGTTATCGGCCAAACCCGATTTCAGGCCAAACTAGTTTTTCCTAGGCCAAACCGGTTTACTGCAAAGCAATTAAACTGCGCCCAACTTGGATGTAGCGCTCGCAGACCGCTACCGCGGCACCGCTTGCTCTGCTCGCGCGTTGGTCACCAATCTAACCTAAGCTAACCCATTTAGTCAAGGTGCTCTATGATTGTCCTTTTGTGATGAGTTAGTTAGGCCTGAAATCGGCCTAGTTTGGCCTGAAATCTGGTTTGGCCGGTAACATATGCACCATTCTTAAGGTGGAAGCGCAAGGGTAGCCCGCGAAATTTAAATTTTCTTAAGTTTATCGCAATTTGTAGGTCAATGTCATGTTGTATGTTGATGAAAATATGAATCGCGCCAGTAACACGTATGGAGTTACAGAATTATAATCATTCAAATCATCAATACAGTCCTCGAAGTACATACAACCCCATTCAATTGCTATTTCATGAGAAAGTCACTCTTTGGGATTATATGAACTTGGAGGGTTGTATTGATGATTTGAATGATTATAATTCTGTAACTCCATACGTGTTACTGGCGCGATTCATATTTTCATCAACATACAACCTGACAGTGACGTGCAAATTGCAATAAACGTAAGAAAATTTAAATTTCGCGGGCTACCCTTGCGCATTCACCTTAAGTAGAGAACATATTATTGATCCCAATACCAAACAAAAAATTAAGGTAAAACTTGCGGCACAAGTCTTAAGCCACTCAGTTGCAGAAGGAATATTTTCCAAAATAGCCAAAGGTAAGACAGGTATGCTACATATGAATATTCAACAAGTCAACAACACCCTTTCTTACAAAGTCATTTCAACAGTTGTCTTTTATAAAGGGACAAACCATCTTGTCATTATATTTGATTACTATTATTTTTTATTACTTAATCCTGGTTTGAGCAAGGTTTAAAAACTGATTTAAAAAAACTAGCAAAAAATATGCTTATATACAATATTGATCTAATTTGTTTCTTGTGGATTTTCAGGAGACATGGAGCAGTGGCAACGGGCAATTTGATAAAAGATATAGATGAACTGTTTGATGGTATAAACGTGTCGACACCGGACCTACAAAGAAAAAAAAAACACAAACTTAAAAAAATCTACTGAACATTTAGAAATGTTTAAAAAAATGAAATTATTTTTTTAAACTTGTTAATTTTTGGGATGCAAGGGTAATCCTCCGTCAAAAGATGGGTGGATTTGAACCTTCAATGGCATTGAAATGATATGAAGTTTCCTTAGTACCAAATATAAGCAAATCCAAAGCCTGTCTACGAGACGACTCCAGTAGGACCCACTTAAAAATTTATTTGGTTGCATACAATACAACTGTGGGTCCAATAGCAACCCGACAGTTGCGACAATTTGTTGCAGGATTAAAAACTGCTGTGATCAGCAACATGGCACACACACTAGCACAGGCAATTGTGAGGTGGATAGCAACAGTGCCATAATAACGAATTTTAAAACATTGCCAGCCACAGACATATGCACTGGTACAGAGCAATCAGAAAATAGTTACCAAATCGAAAAAGAAATCGAAGAAAACATTACTTCCTCTCTAGAAGAAAACTTGGGGGAAGGCAGTAGCGAACTACAAGCAATTCTTTCAATTGTAAAAAAAAAGAAATTGTCTCCGAAACGCCAGAGGGAGTGCATAATTTTATAGAGCTTAAGAATTATGAAAATGTTAAACAAGCTCTTATTCTCAAGCTTGTGTTGAAAAAAGTGCAGGCATTATTTATTAATATATTTTTGGAGGAAGAGGTTTATAAAGAGAATATAAAAATGAAAATAACACAATTGTTACAGGACTATTTATACACGATTAATTATGACTTCCTAGAAGGTTGCGTGGAGCACAAACAATTAAATATAACAATCATAGTCAATACATTAAAGACACATTACATTAAAGAGATACTGTATTGTAAAAAATAGAATGTTTTGTGATGAGGCGAGTAAATCTGAACTAAAAAGAAAAATGAACATCATTAGGCTTCAATAAATGTACAACATTGCCCGTGAGTTCAACCACCCGAATTTCAATTTTTTTCACCCGAGATGAATTTTTTTCTTTATTTGTATTAAATAATCTAACTATTCATGTTCAATACTCAATCCTCGAAAATCCTAGATTCTCATTTCTATCCTTATTTCTCGCCTTAGGGTTTAAGTTTCCAAAATCGCTCAAAAACGTGTTTCATTGATTTTACCGGATTACCCCTATTTTGCCCTTTCGTAGTGGATGTGTACGTCACAAAAGGAACCTCTTGTTCTGCATTGACGAATAAGTCAGTCAGGACAAGTGATTATAATATGAAAAGATATTGTTAATTTTTCTATTTAGTGCAAGTTTACCGGCACTGGGCCCGCGCTGTGGTTTACAGCACACTCCCTCTCTCACAGAGATGAGGCGTTTGTCCCAGCAGTGGGAACATTATAGGGTGATTATGCTTTATTTATTATTTTACACCTTGTTAAAATATTAGACGATACTGTAGCTACATTGTCAGATCTGTCTGCCTTCAACCAAAATAATAAGTACTTACCTACCTATATCTCTTCCTAACCGTTTGTTTTATTACATTATTTCATTAAACTGAAGTAATAAGTAAATTGTAAATTTTAGTTTGATTTTATCTAGGGTTTATGTGCAAATAGACCTGTCCATAATTGTTATTATGGTCGAAGCTGGTTTCTGTATTTTCAAATTGTAGTATAATCTGATTTTTAGAATATTATGTTTAATTTGTGTTTTAAGATTAGCCGACGAAATGTGTGATTAATTAACATTACCTACATGATATTACACATACTTGTGACTTGTGAACACCTTTTGTCTCAAATGCATAAACAAATCTATTCATGTAAAATTAGTCATACTTGCATAAATGAATAAATTATAATTATAACCATGCTAAATAAAGAAGTCAAATACTAACATTTGTTTTACTAGACTGCTCCCTATTGATTTCAGCAGACTCGCCGCAGCGACAACAGTCTTTGTGTGGCCACACATAGAGATCAACCAATTTAACCTGATTTATAGCCGCAAGTAAAAGTTTTATTGAAAATCACCACTATCTGAAACACATTGCAATATTTAACTGCCAAGTACATTAGTAACAATGTGTATTTCTTAAATTTTTATTTGACTTGTTTTAGAGTTGATTATTTTGTTTTAAAATTGTATTATTTAATTAGAAGAGAATTTTAGTATGTACCCGTTACCAAACAGGCTGCGAAATTTCTAAAAACCAAGAACAAACAAAATTGGAAAGTAGTAATAATAATGAGATCCAACCAAGGTCCTGAGGACCATGGTTGCTGCAGTGAAATATATCCATTTATAAACCATTGAGTTGTTTGGCAGTACATTTCCTGGCATGAGATATGTCGCAGCAATGAGCAGAGATTGATTTGATTTTATTGCCAGGTGTCTAAGAATGGATGGCAATACTCTATGCTAAGACTCAGGACCTGTTCATAGCTCAATGCAAAATGTATTACTCCTCGGGTAGCAATGTCACTATTGATGAACAATTAATTGTGTTCCGGAATGTACATACCTAACAAACCGAATAAGTATGGTAATATTATATAATAACTATATGATAACAGCTAAGCAATAAATTGGAAAAGCAATAAATTGGAAAAGCAACAAATACAAATGGTTTGCCGCAAGGAGAATATTACTTGACTATCACACCCAATTCATGGCACTAACTGCAATATAACGTGTGACAATCCCTTTTACAGTCTTTGCTTCTTGAACCATACAAATTGACAATTGTGGGCACGGTAAGGTCAAACAAATGGGAAATTCCTAAAGAATTATAAAACACCCGCTCTCAACCAGTGGGTATGTCTATGTTTTGTTTTGATGGATATTTAACTCATGTATAATACAAGCTGAAGCCATCAAAGATGATGTATGCATAGTCCTCATGCGATGAAGGCACTGTTATACATTCTAGAACGGGCAAACCTGAAACAATTATGTTCTACAACCGGACTAAAGGCAGTGTCAACACATTTGATGTCTTCTTCTTGAAAGACTAACAGATGGCAAATGGCAGTGTTTTATGGTATTTTGATCATAGCTTTTGTCAACTCATATATAATTTACACTCACAATGTTTTATCAAAAGGAGAAAAACCATTGAGCCATCGCAAGGATATGAATAAACTAAGCACTTCTTGTCTTCACCATGGATGATATCTAGATTGGAAATTCCTACATTATCAAGACATTTTAAAGAAAATATTGAGATTACCTGCCACAAAACAATCAAGTGGTTTTTGAAGAAGTTGATGAGGAACCTCTGGTTAAAATTCGGCATTACTGTAGCTTATGTACAGCGAAAACGAAAACCACCACCACTAACCATTATATTATATTTTAGATATAATACAGCAATAAAGTGACACATTTTACAATTCAGCTCTTTTTTGGAACTAGAACAACAAAACTTGTGCTCAAGCGATTTCTGCATTTGGAAGCAGCAAGTTAAACATACCAACAAATTAAGTTCCGATGCGAAAAGAGACTATTCTAAAATAAAAGACGATTTAGAATAAAAATTCAATGACATATTTTTACGAACGACTGAGACTACCAACTGAGTTCTTCTTTTGGAAACTAGGGCAACAAGTCTTAGTGATGTCTACAGTTGATAACTGCAAGTGTTACGTACCTACCAACCAAATACGTTAGAACCGATAACCAAGATAAATATTGTGCGTTTTTTAAAATACACAACGACCGAAGAATGCGAATTAGCAGGGCCTTCACTTGAATGGAATCCGCTTTTTTTCTCAACCAAAGAACACTAAGTATAAGATTGATACAATGTATGAAACAACGACCCACAGTAAGTACACAGGTTTCGATTTGATGGATTCAGGTTTACAAGCGTTTAGTCTCATAATTCATCAATTCAAAAGCACGAAAACAGACGATGAACAACAACAAAAACCAATAATTCTCACCACCCACCCACAGCACGCAACAGACACACATTAGATATTACTAAATAAATAGCTAGAAAGAGTCCCTATAATGTACGTCACTGTAATGCACATACCAGGAATGCACGACATTGGATTGTACAACACAGGAACGTACAACATTGGAAAACGAACCATCACAATGTCTCCAATTACTGGGCTGTACCTTGCTTGTCCGAACCGAGAGTGTACGGCATGATAATTGGCGACATCGCGTGATTGGCCGATATGTTAGCCAATCAGGTGACTCGAAATTTTGGGACTTGGATACTAGGTAATTGAGCTAGGTAGTGCTGTCCGAAAGACGATTGATTGCGCGATTGAAAAGTTGATAGGGGCTGGATTAGCCATTGATGGTCGGTATAACACGTTCCATTTTACGTTCGCCAGCAATGTAAAAAAGGCGAATAAAAAAATCTGTGGAAATTGCATGTAAAAACACGACAGTCTTGCGCCAGTGTCATTTTGGCTCCGGTAAGGGTGCGATATTTGAATTTGGATTGGTTTTTTGTTTGTTTGTTGAGGTTGATTGATGGGTTTAAAAAGCGTAGTCGACGCTCAACAGATGGTCGGAATGGACAAAAAAAAGGCTGCTAGTGCTGCCACCCTATACCCCGTCAGCCATGTCATCGGATGTCTGAATTTTGGCTCTCGCCATCCCGAACATTACCGACCTGTAGAAGCAGCATAAGATCTACATATTCGCTATGGTCAGTAGCGGCGTTAGGGTAGGGCGCCGGAAATAAAGGGGCGCCTCTTAATATCTATCTATCACATAAAGGGGCGCCTGTTCCGTCCACGCCGTCGCGACTTTCCGGTCCTTGCCCTCCCCGGCCCTCGCTCAAGACAGCTGGCGATGCTGAGCCTGTAGTTTTAAATCAGCTCTTAAATAATGATGTCACTCGGATCCAGCCTGTCCCTTTGCTGTCCTGCCCCAATGACGCCCCATGCCGAGGCTCGTACCCTACAGGGGGTGCCCTTAGCGTGTAGTCCCTTAAGGTGGAAGCGCAAGGGTAGCCCGCGAAATTTAAATTTTCTCTAGTTTATTGCAATTTGTAGGTCAGTGTCAGCTTGTATGGTAATGAAAATATGAATCGCGCCATTATCACGTATGGAGTTAAAGAATTATAATCATTCTAATCATCAATACAGCCCTCCAAGTTCATACAACCCCATTCAATAGCTATTTAATAAAAAAAGTCACTCAATGGGATTAAATGAACTTGGAGGGTTGTATTGATGATTTCAATGATTATAGTTCTGTAACCCCAGACGTGTTACTGGCGCGATTCATATTTTCATCAACATACAACCTGGCACTGACCTGCAAATTGCAATAAACGTAAGAAAATTTAAATTTCGCGGGCTACTCTTGCGCATCCACCTAAATTTGTAAGTTTTTTCGCACTCAAAACATTATGCTGATGGATGCATTGAATAGAAAACGGGTCATGGTGGTATTTAAAGTTATAGCCCTAAAAAGTTAGATAACCTTAAATAACCCCTAAAGTATACAGGGTAGAAAGGACACCGACGCGAAAAAGGTTACCACGTATTCAGTGCATCATT
This sequence comes from Eugnorisma glareosa, assembly GCA_947578425.1. Classification (NCBI taxonomy): domain Eukaryota; kingdom Metazoa; phylum Arthropoda; class Insecta; order Lepidoptera; family Noctuidae; genus Eugnorisma; species Eugnorisma glareosa. The sequence continues at coordinate 7,383,661 of OX387967.1, read as the reverse complement.
CTGAACCCCCCCACATAGAAACTGTTTACTTACTGAATACGTGGTAACCCTTTTTCGCGTCGGTGTCGAATCCACCCTGTTTAGGAATGGTTAGTTAATTATATCCTTTGTATTTTTTTTCGTAGTAGTGCAGTCTTATTAGGGCCGGGTTTCACCTCGGAATGAAAGTTGTAAACTCGTATACAACTTCATTTTGGTGTTCTAAAAGTTGCGTCAAACGTCACAAAAATCAGTTTTTCGCGATTATTTCGGTTTTTATAGCTCCAAAGATGTTAAAATTTATTTTAAAAATTGTAGAGCATAAAATTTGCGACAGATTTTGTTTTGAAGAAATTTTCATACGCCCAACCGTTTTTGAGATACGGGACTGAGAGCCCGCAGCTCTCAGCCATAGTCACTAGGCTGTAATACAAGTTCAACTGACCAAGGTGACCTTTTTTTTGCGGATAGGAAATCGTAAATGAAGGAGTATACGAGTTTACAGCTTATTGTTTCTCATTCCGAGGTTGACACCTTTTTTGCGTAAGTGACTGGAAGGGTTTGAAGTGCACTGTAGGGGGCGCCGTAGAAATCTCGCCCAGGGAGCTGATAGTGCTAAAACCGGCACTGGCTACGGTTTACAATAAGCCAGCTGGTCTCGGGGTACAGTGCTGTTTTACAATCTTGTGTCTTGAGTTCGATCCCAGCCAAAGGATTCTGTTTTCGTCAATAGTCTTTTTTTTTGTTTGTTTTTTATTTCATGCATTTAGAATTTGGTCCCAAGTCATACTTTGGGACATTAGCGTGCCGAAGGCCGGCAGAAATCCGACGACATTCCTGACGGGGTATACCCCGTCGGGGTACACCCTATAGGGTGGCAGCTTTTTTTGCCCATCCCGACCATCTGTTGAGCGTAGACTACGCTTATAACATTAATTCGAAATTAACCGATAACTTGTTATAAAACTTAAGTTTGACACAAAAACATAGCCAAAAACTGAGTCGTTACCCGTGGTCCCGGTTGGTCGACCCATCCCATTACCGGGTCCATGGGTAATTTTAATTACCCGTGATTCCATGGCATTAGGGATTGTTTCTTGGACTATTGAATAATATCGATAGAAAATACAAATCCATAATCTCGGCATAAGTACGTCAAGCTTAGTTAGTTGAATTAGCAGGTTATTTGTCAGGTTGTATCTTGAATACAATATGATTTGCAGCCGTAACAAATATGACTTTACAGAGTTATAATCATTAAAATCATAAACAACCCTTTTAAGGCCATTTAACTCCATTTTTAGTAACTTAAGTCCAAGTTGGTAATAACTCTCTATTGCACTCTGGTAAAATACACAAAATACGTGAAATTGTATTTAAATATTATGAACGACCGCCGGATACAACTATTTTCTAGCATCTCATACATATTCGTTAGTTTTTAATTTAAATAAGGATTTATTTTGTCTGAGATTTTTAAAAACAATTTTAGCGGAATTTGGTGTTTTTTTCATGATCCAAAGGACATGTCCAAAAATGGTTTTTTATTTATCAAAAATTCTAACCAGGATAATTTAAATATATGTGGATAGACATCCCGAAAACGAACAGTTCTAATTATAACATACATTTTTAAGACCTCCAATTTTGAGCAAAATCGTTTTTTATTTCAGTGAGAATTTTCACTTAAAACGAACAAACCTTTCCAAGGTTATTAAAGCGAACACACCGCAGAAATGTAAACTTGACATGTCACTGTCAAGTTTCACTACTGTCAGTCGATATTTTGATTTATGAGTATGACAATGTAAATAAAACAAAAGTTATCAGATTATTTATGAGAAATGAGATGAAATGTGATATTGTCAGAGAAAAGTAGATAGAATATTCGTTTTACGACTGAAAGCACTCTATATTCTGATTAATAGATCTACCTACTTCGAATGTTCACCTACAAGTTACAATATCTTACCCAGAACCGAGTTACCTACAAGTGCATACTTCACCATACATATATATCGCAGAGGTTCCATAACGGGAGTAAATTATAATAGTGTCTACTAAACGATACATATACACATACTTAGATAAACATATTTTATGACTTTCAAGTTACATTCCACTTGCAATTACCAAATAGAACTAACAGGATAATTACCAAATAGACTAATAAGACTAATTTTTTAACTTGGTCAAAAGTGGATAAAAGCCTTTTGACAAATGCTATTTCAAAACTTAATTAATATGCTTTAAATCGGATGTTAGTGTTACAGTTTAGCTATTGAAATAAAACTTCATTATAGGTTTATATGTTAATTTATTAATTTTCAATGTCTTCTCTAATTAAAATATTGTCAAAAAACTGTGCAGGCGGAGATATATCATTTGGATGCAAATTGCATCCAAAAAATGGAAATTGATTTTTAATACAGCTCAGTATTCTTAAAAAATTCAATACTGTCAAGCCTGTCCAGTATCAACAAACGTGGTTATTCATATTTACCACATTTTCAAAAGCAATAATATTGTTTTTTTTCTTAATAAATCTAACATTTCTAAAATATGTGTTAGAGTAAACTGCGTTGAGAACTGAAATTCATTCAGCAGTTCCCAATAATATATACTAGCATGTTCTTCACATACTCGGGCATTAGGAGTGACATATAATTTTTAGTCCATCTATATTTGTTTTTTAAGATATATAGGTACTCTTATACATTCCGGATTTCTACACACAGGAACAAAACAATGATTTGATGAATCAGGGGTTCGGGTGTAACCATCTAATTCAACATTCCTACCTGTTTTCGTTTTGAATTAGGTACACTGCTAATATCAATTTCTGAACTGGGTACACTTACAGGTTTAGCCACAGAGAGATCTATTGTCTATCGATATGTAACTATCAGTCACCCGTAAGTAAATAAGTACCTATGTCGAAATATGGCATGGTCGCGGTCACCTATTCTGAAAAGGACTAAATTCAGAAAAACTTCTTAACATATTGTGTAATGTTGGTAGGCCTCTTGCCCGGATTAACCCTATAGGCCCATAAGGCCCGGGCCTAGAGGCGCCGCCGCCAGGGGCGTCAAGTGGCCGTTTCGATTTCTCGGCCACAAAGTAGTAGAAGAAAAACGACTACGTCAACATTACGAAGGAATTTGTAAAACACAAATAATGAAGGTCGCAAATTCGTAAAACCAATTCAGAAAGTTATAAAGGTTTAACCGTGGCCGTGCGGTCCGCACATGGAGAACTGCGCGGCCACGCAGTTTTCAATTTCAAAACGGAGCTTAGTAGAGCTGTGGTAGAGGTTCCATTCTTTTTGCTAATCACTGATACGATTTCGAAGAAAATGTAGACAGTATGAATAAAGAAAGCCCTAATGTTTGGATTTCATGACCTACAGCACCTATAACCTGTATTGCAATTTGCAAGTTAGAAGTAGGGAGTCCAAGATTTATGGTGAATCAATCAGACATTTTCAATATTATTATGATAAATATGTACCTTTTATTGTAAAAATGATTAATGATTTTCTATTTGATTAGTACCTACTTACCTATACGAAAAAATATATCTTCCTACCTCGTTATGAAGTAAACACTGTTATTTTAATAAATCAAGCGTTGGTTTTAAAAATAGATGTAGGTACTTATTGCTTTTAATGATGACGCCGCGGCTAAATAGTCTACTGCAGTAGTGCACGTACTTTTACAAAAGTGTATTGCATGTTTATGACAGTGTGCTTGCTTTGCGGGTAAGCCATAGATATCCGATGTCAGTGGGCTAAGACGTTCTAAATAACTTCACAAAAATTACATTTTGCTGTGGAGCGGTCGTTCGCTTGCTGAGCAGCCGACTCCTGTCTTTTTTTGGTACATACTCTGTTTCACCTAGTCTAGTATTAGTGAGGAGGGGGTTGTGCTGTCCGTAACCGAGGTAGGCGTCACCAGGGGTCTTTAGATCCTCGATGTGCGATTCGCGGAGTCGGCGCAACATGTCCTCGTTCAAGTCTTGTGCACGGAGGTGCCATGGATTCCAATCGAGCATATCCCAGAGCAATGAGGTTTCTAAGCGTCTTGGGAATTGTCCGCTGATCTTGAGAGCCATTCGATATTGGCGTTAAATTTTTTGGAAATTGTTCTTACTGTAACGTGAGAGTAGTTGTACTACGCCATAATCCAGTATAGGAAGTAGGCAGGCCTGAACAACAGCAAGTTTCACAGTCATGTCTGTCTTGGCGTACCAACCTATGATAGGAGCTAGCGCACCGCGTGCTCGTCGCGCCTTCTGCACGACGTAATCCGTCTGTTTGCTCATGGTCATGGTCTTGTCTAAGTGTACGCCCAGATATTTTATGCTATTTTGATATTCGATTGCCTCGCAGTGTTGCCACCTTAGTTTTTGAAAAGGGGCAGTCGGCCAAGCTAGAAAGAGCTAGATTTCGCAAATTTTGCCATCAAAAGAGGTGCTAGAAGAAGGAGCTAAAAACATAGAAATGCAGAGATAAAAATTGTTTATTTGAAACGTATTATATAATCTAATTATTATTAAGTTATTACATTGTTAAAAATCAGAGTCTTCATCGGAATCTTCCAAAATCATTTCTGCCGAAGCTGAAGAAGTTGATGGCTGATTGACATCTGTGTTCGCACTCGCGGTCGATTATTTCAACAAGTTACAAAAACAAATGTTCGCTTCGCTCTCATTGCCTTAGTGATATTATAATACTGCGAAAAAAACAGATACATAAATAAGATTACTATGAATATATTGTAACTACATCCTAAATTAGTCGGTTTATACTTAGAAACAAACTTGGGGAATTCCCCAGTAAAGAAGCAGAAAGAGTAGGAAGTGTTAACAATGTTACCATAGCTAAATTAAACATATACTCAATTAAGAAATCTTTAAGTGAACTGAAGAAATCTACTACATGGCGCGCATTGTTTCATAACTTGGTAATCGCGGTGTGAAGTTTTCGTTTCGCTTGAAAAGGGCTAGATTGCTCTTTTCGGGCTAAAGCATGAAAAAACGAGTTTACCTTCAGTAAAAAGTGCTAGATCTAGCCCGAAAAGGGCTAAGGTGGCAACACTGTTGCCTCGTCTTTGATGCGAATGGTTCTGCGGTAGTTTCTCTTGTGAGTGAACATAGCACATTCCGTTTTGTCTACGTTACATTTTAGCCCATTTTTTCAAACAGGAAAAACAATTATATTCACATGTTGAATAAGCATCTTCATTTCTTAGTAGGTCACTATAGTGACAGGCTTGTATTTCTTGATATTGTGGTGTGTCACGTACGTCACGTTTAGATCTTAGTTTAAGTTAAGGTAGATAAGCTATGTCCGTAGTTATATTATGATATATGTCACGCGCGGACTAGGTATATATTACACTAATAAAGGGAGTCGGGGGTCTTCAGTCTCCAGTTGACTCATGGACAAGTACACGACATGGTATTTACTTAACCCCTCCTTCCCTCCACATCGCATGGCGACCCTGCCAGTCGACTGGACGGCGTTATAGTTGCCCGACCGGGATCTCATCGGAGTCACTTCAGTCGGCTTCAGTCAGTTTCTCGACAGTTGGTTAGTCACAGGCCATGGGGACCACGTCATCCAAGGAAGAGGTTATTATAGCCCAGACAGCAGCGGGTGGTTCAAATACCGCGACAGTAACACAAGAGCAGATATCCACCATCAGCGCGATGCTGTTGTTTATCGCCGTGTGTTTGGCGATTGTCATCATTGGCGTGGCAGTCCGGCTGTACAGGAGGTGTCATCAGAATTGGATCGAAGAGAAGATCAATCAGCGTGAGGTGCAGCGAGCTGTGCAGATGGCCTGACCGGGAGCTGGCGGAGCGACAAGAGGAGTAAGTGATGTGATTTGAACTTAAGTGTAGTGGCGAGTATTTTCGGTCATCTATCAGTTAGAGGCATTAATTTTGAATGGAAGTGGAGTTAACGTCACTGTTTGTACAGCTTAAGTTATTGAGGGAATCAATTGTCAAGTTAGGTCCCAGTAGGCGGAAAGGCAAAAATTTTGATGGAAAGATAAGCGAGGTAAAAGCCCTGTATTGTAAATTTAAGTGTGTAGTTTCTAAGTGTAGCAAATTTTCGGAGGAATTAGCACAGCTAGTGAGTAAAATAGAAAATTTGTATGTAGACACTATTAAGTTTGAAAACGGTACCGGAACCGATACAGAGATGGCGTTGGAAAGGTTTTCATTGAAAACGGCGGTTAGCTTACTCCCGAAAATGAATGGGGATGAGCAGGTAACCCAAGATTTGATTGATGCCATAGATTTATACAGCTCTATGTTAGAAGCGGCTGATAGTGCTCATTTAATTAGATTCGTGCTAACTACGCGACTTACCCAGGGGGCTAAGATGCGATTGTCCTCTACTTATACGACTGTAGACAGTCTTTTAACGGACATGAAGAAGCATTTGTTGACGGTTAAGTCAGACGTTGCAGTGCAAGCCAAATTTGCTCGCGCTAGGCAAAATGATAGGTCGGTCACGGATTTCGGGGCAGAGATAGAGAAGTTAATGGTAGATTTGACTTTTTCGCAAGCCGGGGAAAATTCGGAAGCTTATAAAATTTTGCGGCCTTTAAATGAGAAGTATGCGGTTAAAAAGTTTGCTGACGGACTTCGTAATCAGCGTCTTGGTACAATTATTACGGCACGGAACTTGACTTGTTTGAAAGATGCTATCAGGGTAGCGGAAGACGAAAATTGTGCTTCGTCGGGTCAAGTCATGACGTTCCAGCGATGGTCCGCGGGTGGTAGTTTTTCTACGGGAAATAGGGGTCGTGGAAATAACTATAGGCGGCACGCTGTAGGTAATGGATACGCGCAGCAAAAAACAGCTGTTGGGCGTACGTACCGAAATGGAAACGTAAGGTATAGTAGTGGAATGCGCGGTCATAGCAATAGTACTCATCGTGGACGGCAGACTCAGCAAGGTCGACAGCGCGTAGCGTGTCTAGAGCACGTGCGGGGCGATGCTGACTCAAGTGCAGTGTCAATGTCACGAAGTAGCGAAGGCAGACAATTGAATGAAACGCAGTTTTTTCGAGGCTAAGCATATTTTAGCTTGCAATAGTGTTAACTGGGTGAATTTTCTAGCAAATAATGTGGGTTCGGAATGGTTAGTCGATACGGGTGCGTCGATATCGGCAATAAAAAGTAATTTCTTGAGGAATAATGCTTTGTGCTGTAAAGTAGTTAAGGAAGAATTAGTGATTAATGGTGTAGGGGGTAGTTTACGGGCTATAGGTTATGTATATTTGACGTTGGAATACGAACAATGTTCGTTCGTGCATAAGTTTTATATATTCAATGATTTGCCATGTAGGTCAGTTGGCATATTAGGCCAGGATTTCTTGCAGGCGTATAGTGGTATTATAGACTTTTCGGGGAACAGGTTATCTCTAAAGAACCGTGAGCAGCAGACGGTTTCGATGCCACTTAAATCGTATAATTATTCTTTAACTATTTCTCCGCGTTGTGAAATGGTTAAGTATTTGCCCGTTAATAGAGCAGAAGATTGTGTAGTGTTTAGGAAAGAGTTGCGCGAAGGGGTTTTCTTAGCAAATGTAGTAGCTAGACCTAAGAATGGGATGATGCCCATTAGGATTTTAAACACAACCACGGAGGAAGTTGTGTGTAGTATGTCCGATGTAGAAGTCTATCCGTTAAGTGATTTTAATTGTTGTAGTTTTGCGGAAACAGAAGTAAGTGTTGAACGTGTTAAGAAAATATTTTCTTTGCTTAATCTTGATTATTTGAATGCCGAGGAACGGTTGTCAGTTGAGCAAATATGTGCAAAATATCCAGATATTTTTTATATTCCGGGAGATAAATTGGATGTCACGAATGTGTATGCGCAGTCAATACGTTTGAAAGGTAATGTTACTCCAGTTTACAGGAAACAGTATAGAATACCTTATGTACAGAAAAAGGAGGTTGATAGGCAAGTGCAGGAGATGCTGGGTAGTAATATTATTGAGGAGGCGGTTAGTGAGTGGTCTAGTCCTGTTTTGGTTGTACCCAAGAAGGCAGATCGTGATGGGGAGAAAAAATGGCGTGTAGTAATAGACTACAGGCAGTTAAATGAAAAGATACAGGATGATAAATTCCCTTTGCCAAATATTAATGAAATCTTGGATTCATTGTCGGGTGCAGTTTACTTTAGCCACTGTGATCTATCACAATCATATTATCAGTGTGCTTTAGATGAAAGTAGTAGGAAATACACAGCTTTCACGACAGATAAAGGGCAATATCAGATGTGTAGATTACCAATGGGGTTAAAGATAAGTCCGAGTTCTTTTAGCAGGTTAATGACTGTAGCCATGTCAGGATTAAATTATGACAAGTGTTTGATATATTTGGATGATTTAATTATTTTCGGGCGGAATTTGGATGAGCACAACCGAAACCTTATGTCAGTGTTTTCTCGCCTGAGAAAGGTCAATCTTAAACTGAATCCATCCAAATGTGAATTTATGAAAAAACAAATACTTTATTTAGGACACGTAATTTCAGCGGAAGGTATTTCACCAGATCCTGAAAAGGTAGAAGCCATAAAGAAATATCCGCGTCCATCGGCAGTTGATGAAGTAAAGCGGTTTGTGGCGTTTGCAAATTATTATAGGAAATTCATACCAAATTTTGCTAGTATAGTGATACCTATGGATAAGCTATGTAAGAGGGATGTAGTGTTTAGTTGGACCGATGAATGTGAGAGGTCGTTTTTGTTGCTTAAGGAAGCGTTAATGAATCCACCAGTGTTGGATTATCCAAATTTTTCTGAAGACAACACGTTTATATTGCAAACCGATAGTTCGGGTTATGCGGTAGGAAGTGTTTTGTGTAATGGGAACGGTAAACCCGTTGCATACGCTAGTAGGTCTTTGGGGAAAAGTGAGTTAAATTATCCTATTATAGAGAAGGAGTTATTGGCTATAGTATGGTCAGTTAAATATTTTAGACCGTATTTGTATGGACGGAGGTTCGTTGTAAAAACGGATCACCGGCCACTATTATACTTGTTTAACATGACAGATCCATCAAGTAGGTTAACTAAGTTTCGTTTATGTTTAGAAGAGTATGACTTTGAGGTCGAGTATATTAAGGGGAAAGAAAATGTATTAGCTGATGCACTTTCTAGGATAGTAATTTCAAGTGAAGATTTGAAAACCATGCGTGAAAAAACTATATCCGTAATGACGAGAGCGCAGTACAAACAGTTGGAAGAACCAAATGTTTGTGATACGGACCCTGTGGTATCTAGGACTGATCACCCTAGGATCGTGGAAGTTCTTAAAAAACAAGGAAATGACATTGAGATATGTTTGAATGAGTGGGAGAAGATGTTACGTAACACTAATGGTGAAAAAATATTTTCAAAGTCGCGCAATTTAATGTATGTGCCAGAAAACTCGAGTATTTACGTAAACTATGAATCTTTATCGGCATCATCGCGAGACGAGTTGTCGAGAGACATAGTCACTTTTTGTATTGAAAAGGGCATAAAAGAAGTTATTATTTTGAAAAATCGTTATAACGTTAAGTTTATTACAAAAATGGCCAAATATTTGAAGGAAAATAGTAATTCGATATGTGGAGATTTTAGAATATGTGTAGTGAAGGGTGTGCGGAAAATAGAAGGGGCAGATGAGAAGAGAATTGTTTTAAATGATTTTCATATTTTACCTACGAGTGGTCATTCAGGAATACGCAGGATGGTGAATAATATAAAGAAATATTATTATTGGCCGTCAATTGAGAAAGATGTAGCGGAGTACGTTGGTAAATGTGATAAGTGTAAAAAACAAAAGTTTTCCAAACATACTAAAGAACCAATGACAGTTACTACCACTGCATCTTCATCTTTTGAAAAGATTTATTTAGATATAGTGGGGCCACTTGATAGGGACGAAAATGGTAATGTTTACATATTAACTCTTCAATGTGAACTTACGAAGTTTGTGGAGGCTTATCCACTAAAAAATAAATCCGCAAATGAGGTAGCAAAAGCGTTGGCAGAAAATTTTGTGTTGAGATATGGGATACCGGGAACAATTGCTACGGATAGGGGTTCTGAGTTCATTTCGAAAGTAATGGTAGAGCTATGTAATGTCTTGGGCATCAATAAAATCTTATCAACGTCATATCATCATGAAAGTATAGGGTCTTTGGAAAACGTTCATAAAACTTTAGGTGCTTATTTAAGGATACAAACAGATAATAATCCATCATCGTGGAGTTCTTGGATTCCATATTGGTGTTTTTCTTATAACACAACAGTTAATACTGTGACTAAGTATACGCCTTATGAATTAGTTTATGGTAAAATTTGTAGGTTACCAAGTAGTCTTCAAGGTGAAAGTGTAGAACCTTTGTATAATTTTGATGATTATCCTTTAGAATTTAAATACAGGTTACAAAGGGCTCAAAATGATGCAAAAGAAAATTTGGTATCAAGTAAGTTATCAAGGAAACATTGTTATGATAAGAATCTTAATTCTATAACTTATAAGGAAGGTGACTTGATTTTGATAAAAAACGAAGTAGGCAATAAGTTGGAGTGTATTTATAATGGACCATTTGTAGTTGTAAAGGACGAGTCACCAAATGTAATAGTTAAATATAAAAATAAGATAGATGTAATACATAAAAATAGGACAAAGTTATACTGTAAGACTTAGGATGTAAGTTTAAAAATGTAAAGAGATGAGGAAAAAAAAAACAATGTAACTAAGTTTTTTTTTACTTTAGGAAGGGTGATGTGGTGTGTCACGTACGTCACGTTTAGATCTTAGTTTAAGTTAAGGTAGATAAGCTATGTCCGTAGTTATATTATGATATATGTCACGCGCGGACTAGGTATATATTACACTAATAAAGGGAGTCGGGGGTCTTCAGTCTCCAGTTGACTCATGGACAAGTACACGACATGGTATTTACTTAACCCCTCCTTCCCTCCACATCGCAATATCAACAGCTTTGTTGGTAAACTTAAGTCGACACGGGGTAAAGTGTATCTACCTATTAGTTGTAGACACAAAATACCTAGGCTATTAGTTTATAATATTCACTCAGACATAAGTAGTATGTGTATGTTTAGTTATATTATTCACACTGCGACTATTAGTAATAATACTAATAATTATTTTTACAATTACGGGGAGGATCCATGTGTAACTTTAGAAGATTCTCGAGTGGGGTCCACTAGTACTAGGATCTCATTGTCTTGTAATGGCATGGGAGTCTTGGGGATCACTCCGGATGCTCATTTAAACTAGTTAGTAAGACAACAGAAGATACCAGAAACATTAATGTTACACCGAACAACAACAATGTACCTTCTTGCTCTCAAATAGCTAAATGTAAAAAAGGGGCTAAGCAGAATTCCATGCAGTTATTTCATCAAAATATTCAAGGTTTCTCTTCAAAGCAACTAGAAATTGAATTGTTTTTAGAAAAAACAAAGTTTGAAATTGTTTGTTTCACTGAACATTGGTTAAAAGAATATGAAATGCTTATTAATTACGCAAATTACAGTGTGGGCAGTTGTTTTAACCGGAAAGCTAAGATTCGTGGGGGTTCATTAATCTTAGTTAAAAATTGTATTAAATTTAAGACTCGTAATGACATTGTTGATCTATCGGTTGTACATAGTATTGAGCTGTCTTGTGTTGAGCTGGATAAGCATGTAATAGTGTGCGTTTACAGACCCCCAAATTATCAAAACTACTCTATATTTGAGTCAGTAATGGAAGATGCTTTAGCAAAACTTGCAACTGGTAATAAATCATTAGTTATCTGTGGTGACTTTAATGTTAATATTTTAGACAAAAATTCGAATAGCAGTAGATTCTTACATCTTTTTAAATCATTTAATTTGTCAAACGTGTTTTCGGAACCAACTCGAATTACTACAAATACTGCTACATGTATTGATAATGTGTTTCGTTGCTGCGATTACTTAGATAAATCCATTGTAAATTACCTTCCTTCTGATCACAGCGGGCAAACCGTTGCTTTCGAGTCCTACACACCATTACAAAGAATCCAGATAAAATCTAGACTAATAACACCCAGTAATTTGAATAAATTTAAAAATAACTTAATTAGTAATTTAGGCATTCCGAGCCATATTATTGAAAATGTTAATCAATTTTATGAGGAATTCTTTTCGGTAGTTTACACAGAGTTCAATAATACATTAAAAATGAAAACCAAATCTATTTGCCCAAAGTTTATGTTCAGTGACTGGGCAACTAAGGGTATTAGGAAAAGTAGGGAACGATTGTTTGAGCTGTACGGTCTTAAGCCTTACATCAACTCAGAAACTTTTAATAAATATGTTACAACTTACTCAAAAAAATTTAAAAACTCCTGCAAGGTAGCTAAAGCCTTATTCATTAGCAACAAGATTAGATCCGCCGATAATAAAATAAAGACGGTTTGGAAAATCATCAATAGTGAAACTAACAGAAATAAAAAATATAATAATGATATCACTCTAGAGACTTCACGTGGTCTTCTTAGCTCTAAAAATGAAGTTGCTCAAGAATTTGTAGATTTCTTCACTAGTATCCCACTTAAAACTACCGAAACCTTAAATTCCTCACCCTTGTTTTCTATTGATTTATTAAGAGCGAACGTTTCAGCCTGTCCGGTTGAGTTTCAATTTAAACATATAAACCCCATAGCAGTCATTAAAGCTTTTAAAGAAATCAAAGTCAAATTAACCGAGGATCTATGGGGTATGTCAATTAAAGTTTGTCAAGCCATTATTGAGACTATAGCACCGTACTTGGCCTTAATATTTAATTTGTGTGTGGACCAAGGAGTCTTCCCGGACCTTATGAAATACAGCAAGGTAATACCAGTTTTCAAGTCCGGGGACAGTAAAGACACCAATAACTATAGACCCGTATCCGTATTCCCGGTTTTCAGCAAGGTGTTTGAAAAGGTAATGATTAATCAAATGCTCAACCACTTTAACACCAATAAAATCTTGCATGAGAAACAGTATGGTTTCACCAAAGGACGTTGTACGACTGACGCCGGTGTCATCTTATTAAAACACATATTTACTGCGTGGGAAGAGGCACAAGATACCATAGGAATTTTCTGTGACCTCTCGAAAGCATTTGATTGCGTAAACCATGAAACCCTACTCTTAAAACTTGAACATTACGGGTTAAGGAAACTTGCGCTCAGTTTAGTGAAATCGTATTTAAACGATAGACATCAGCAAGTACAAATAAATGGTGTCAATTCAATGGGTTTAAAAGTAAGTATGGGTGTACCACAAGGTTCGATATTAGGTCCTTTCCTCTTTTTGGTATATATTAATGATCTACCCCATTTATTTAAAAACCAACCACAAATGGTGTTATTCGCTGACGATACTTCCTTAATATTTAAGATAAACAGACGTGCCACAAATCTCGACGACGTAAATAACGCCTTAATGCAAGTCCATAATTGGTTCACCGCAAATAATTTAGTATTAAATGGGAAAAAAAACGAAGTGCATAAGATTTGCTCTACCGAATGTTAAAAGTAGTGATAGTGACATAGTATTGAATCAAGAGAAACTGTAATTCGTCGAAAATACTGTTTTCCTGGGGATCACGCTCGACTCAAGGCTACAATGGGGTCCGCATATAACATCTCTTGCAGGACGGCTGAGTTCAGCAGCATATGCTGTTAGAAAAATCCGCCAATTTACTGATGCAGATACCGCGAGGCTAGTCTATTTTAGTTATTTTCATAGTATTATGTCATACGGTATTTTACTATGGGGACGGGCTGCAGACATTGAGTCTATATTTATTCTGCAGAAAAGACCCATCAGAGCCATATATGATCTACGTAGGCGCGATTCTCTAAGGGAACTGTTTAAAGAAATTAACATCATGACAGTACCTTTTCAATACATCTATGAAAACATCATGTACGTTAGGAAAAATCTGCATTTGGTTAGTAAAAGAGGTGACAGACACCACTATAATACTAGAAACAGGGACCAACTAGTACAGCCAGGTTTCAGGCTAGCTAAAGTAGACTCAACTTTCATGGGGTACTGTTTAAAATGTTATAATAAAATACCTCCCCACATTCAACAACTGAATGAGACAAAATTTAAATCTTGTGTAAAACGCACACTATGTAGGCAAGCATATTATAAGTTAGGGGATTACATCGATGATAAAAATGCTTGGCTCAATGCTGTTCCTGCTCCACAACCATAGGGGCAAACTAATCAGAAGCTCATGTGAAATTATTGTGGAAGCTGCAGAAGATTGTAAAAATATCTTTGCATTGTATACTCGTAGATTCAATCTCTTAGTATTATATAACTGCATAGCACATGTGTGAGTACTATGTACTGTAAAGCTACCATTTACATTTAGTTATCCTTCATTGACTCGAATGTGCCCTGGTGGCTGAGAGAATGTCAGGCTCACTCAAATGTCTCGCTGATAGTGGCGGGTGTGTTGGGTCGTTTAGTTCCCTTCAATATGGTTGAGCTGAATGGAGCTGATGCATGCGTCATGTTCGTGAACGGGCGCTGTCAGTTAGGACTGGTCATCTCTTAGCTGCCACGGTTTATTTTAATTACTTTGTTTTTAAATTGTGATAGTTATAATCTTTTACTCTGGACGCTCTTAATGTGCACGTCTTTCTACATCGTTCTCACATATATGTATAATCTCAACATGAATGATGTAACCAAGATCTTGTAACAATATTTTGATTGAAAAGAGTGTCCATGGAGTTTCTTGCCCATTCTTCTCCATAGAGATCTACGCTTTGGAATGGGCAACTACAGTACTTTCACAAGTTATTATGCCTTGTGTCTGTGACTGTAGCTTCGCCTTTGTTTTTCTGACTTTCAAAAGTGCCTGTGAAGGTCTAATTGAAATAAACGCTTTGAGTTTGAGTTTGAGCCCCCAGCGACGGTAGTAGTCGATGACAGTGTCGGCGGCCCAGCCCGCGCGGTGTGTCGCGCAGTTTGGGTCCGGAGACCTATTATATTTTCGCATCAGTACTTCTCCATCCAAGTAACCATAGTTATTCCCTCATTATGATATTACACACATCAAAAGTGTCTAGGGATCAACATATATTTTTGCAATAACTTTTCTCCTGATTGATATTAATTAAAATTTTCTTTAAGGATTCATCAAATAAAGTGTTTTCGTTTGTCACAGTAACGATAAACCAAGTCACCTTTGCATTAATAAAGAAATTTGCCATTTTCCTAATAAAGGGATTTTTGACATTTGAACCACTAACACAAAAGTTCGAAAAAAAGACTGAAATAACAGTTTTCTTTAAAATTTTATTGGGTAACTTAAACAATTAATAATCCGCGTTTCTACCGCGAACACTAACAACACAAGAACATCGGTTTGGCATACTCAAAATGAGTTCATCCAAATCACGCTGTGGAATGGCCGCCCATGTTCGTTGCAACAACAAAAAAAGGTCTTCTTGCGACTGGATACCCTCCATATTCGGCAGAGCTCTTCTCTGTAGCATATCCCATGCATGCTCAATTGGATTCAAGTCTGGCGACTGAGCAGGCCAGGGCAGGACATTGATGTTAGCTGCGGCGAGAGTCTGTCTTACAACTCTTGCGGTGTGCGGTCGTGCATTATCATGCATTAACTGAAATAAGGGACCGATTTGCACTTGTAGAGGAACGATGACGTCTGATACAATCGTCTCAGCATAAATTTGAGCGTTGAGGTTGCCTCTGATCCAAATCAACTCAGTTCTTCCGCCGATCCAAATACCCGCCCATACCATGATGGTTCCACCACTA
The DNA here is from genome assembly GCA_947578425.1 of Eugnorisma glareosa. Lineage (NCBI taxonomy): Eukaryota > Metazoa > Arthropoda > Insecta > Lepidoptera > Noctuidae > Eugnorisma > Eugnorisma glareosa. Next base: position 7,367,817 of record OX387967.1, on the reverse strand, counting down.
TAAGGATGGACTTCCTGGCAGGATTTTAATCGCTGTTGGCGTCCAGGGGTTCTCCAGTGTCGTATACGTCTTGTATCCGGTCTCATACCAAAACGAGACTCATCAGAAAAGCACACGAAACGCCATTGTTCTTCTGCCCAATTTCTGTGTTCAAGAGCCCATTGATATCGTATCCTACGATTGTGCATTGCTATAGGTGGTACCCGTAGCGGTCTTCGGGAATGAAGGTTCACTTCATGCAAGCGGTTTCTGACTGTTTGGTCGCTAATTAAGTTCCCTGAAGAGTGATGAAGCCTCACGGCTAACATCATGGCGGTTATTGTTGGAGCTCTTCGAGTTAAGATTTGAATGTATCGGTCTTGTCTCCGTGTGGTGCAGCGATACCGTCCTCCATGGCGCTCAGCCACGGTACCAGTGCTTCGGTAACGTGTCCAAAGTCGACTGATAACACTCTGACTTGTATTCAGAGCTAAAGCCACAGTACGTTGCCGGGAACCAGCTTCTATCATTCCCACGGCTCTGAGCATTTCTTCCCTGCTTAAATGACGTCGCCGCTCCATAATAACGTTGGTTTTAATCAGTAGTAGGGAAACAGTAGCACTAATAATGTCTTCAATGCGTTGTATGTTTTTATAGGGAAAATATTGACAGCTGATTTTCATCTTTTACTCGAATTTGATTCACAGTTCCTGATTCAAATTATGAAATGCACCAAAAAGGATCCATATAAATTTATAAAATCATAAATTTATTACAAAGCCACATCTCAATCTCAAGAAATCCACATAAAAATGCTTGATCCCTAGACACTTTTGATGTGTGTAGATACTACTTACGTATGTGGTATAAAAAAACGACGCTTTTGGAAATGTCTGATTGACGCACCATAAATCTTGGTCACCCTACTTCCTTGCATTTTAGGTTTAAGTGCTGTAGGTTTTGAAATCCAAACAATAGGACTTTATTCATACTGTCTACATTTTCTTCGAAATCGTATCAGTGATTAGCAAAAAGAATGGGACCTCTACCACAGCTCTACTAAGCTCCGTTTAAGAAAACTGCTTGGCCGCGCAGTTCTCCATGTGCGGACCGCGCGGCCGCGGCTAAACCTCTAAAACTGTTACCTACGTCGGCTGCCTTACGAGAACATTCTAGATTAAGTGCGAGTCTCGAATATTCTTGTAAGGACCTGTTTAGAAGATTTGAGTCTAGAATATTCCAATAAAGAACTGTCTAGAAGATTTAAGAAATTATTTTGAGTGCCTGTTTTTTTTAATAATAAATAAATAAAATAATAAGAAATAAATAATGTTATTGATGGATAATTATGCTGTTTTATTATTTATGATTAAGTAATAATAGTATTCAGCCTCCCGATTTATTTTAGGTCTAGCAAGGCTGCTGATCTCATTGATTGGGAGAATGAAATACAATCAGATAGTGATACCGTTAGCAAAACCTCATCAAATGAAATCTGGTTTTGACTTCAGCGAGATGATAACATGCATTAAAACTAGGAAATAATGTGGCTCTGTTTCGTCTACATCGTGTAGAAAATAACCAGGACCGACAGTAATGAGCCCTCCGAATCCGAAGTACGGAATCAACTTACCTACTTTCTAAACAATCAGGTGATTTTAACCTGCAATGCTCTAACTAAACTTGGAACAGTCCCGTAAAGACATTTTTGTGAGACAGTGTCCTCCCCACAGGTAATCGAATCCAGAACCTCGGATCGCGAGCCAAACACTGATCACAATGGAAGCTGTTAATTTGATTTGATGATCCAATAAAAATAGCTAATGGTTCATCATCATCATAATTGCAGTCAGTGTCAGTCAGTGATTGACATAGGCCTCCGCCAAGGTGCACCACAAGGTCTAGTGGTTAAATTCGTCTTTCTTACTTAGTTAAATAAGTATAAACTATTATAATTAGGAGGCCCATGTTCAATAGTGGACTTCCTATGACTGATATGATGATGATAATATTTATACTGCATTATTGTTTATTTAATTTTACTGTTAGGTATCATGGAAAGAAGCAAGCTACGAATAGAGATCAAGAGATGATTTATGCGGGACGTGAGAGGGAGAGAACCTCACGTCCCAGCCGCCGCGGGAGACGCACCGGGCGTCGGGGGCCACGTGGTGGCTCCCGGCCACCGTAGACGCGGGCCTGTGGACGGTGAGCTATGGGCTAGCTCGCCGTCCGTCCGTCTTATGACGACAGGCCGTGTCGACGGCGCGTTCGTGTTCCACGCGCGCCTCAAAGAGAGTCAGCAAACAGGAAGGGGTCCGTAAGGGCCGACGCCTGCCAGGGTTGCGGGACTGTTCGAAAGAGATACCGCGGCCCTGGAACACAAAGGGCAAAGGAAGGAACATGGATGGGTTTTAGTCAGTACAAGTCTGACACTCCCTCCTGCTCAGCCCAGAGCGGGAGGGGTCATTTGATGATTTCCCATCGATGATGATTTATGTATGGTCGCGGGATCTGTGTGGAGAACAAGGGAAAGGACTATCCTGCAGGACATACCTACTACAGACAAGGAAGAGTGAAAAAAAGACAATGAAATTAAATATATAATTAATTTAATTAAATGTTAAATTTATATTAAAACAATGATCATCATATAAATTACCTATTTCTTCAACTTAATTACAAATAAAATTACGTAACAAACAATTAGTAGGTGAAACCTACTATTTTAAAGGCTATTTATCTGTCATGGATCAAAAATAAAAGTATTACCTAGTTGGTTTTTTAGATTATTTTAGATAGAGAGATAAGCTTTAGCATTCATAGAGCACTAACTATAATGCTATCCCGATAATATTTTACTTTGCCACTTTCATACTGTCTCCACACTTAATCTTCTAAACTCTGGTTCCGCCCATAATTTAGTTTAGCAAATTAGGTACTATTTGGTCCTGTTCGCTGATCTTATTCTTGAATTTATTTCATAGTAGGTATTTCTTTTGCCTTAGCAGTTAGGTATGTAATTCAGGGCAGCTTTGACTAGGTATAACCAATTAACTTATTACTAATGAGTTTTTTCTTCTGCGATGAAACCATATAATATATAATAATATAATGTAATGGAATTCTATGTCAGGCTTGTGGTCCTCTTGAGCAGCAAGCAGCAACATAATAGTGGTATGGACTATGTTCGGGGCAAATATTTCATTGCTTTTATAATTATCTCCATCAAGTGTGAGTCTCACACATCTTACAATCGCAGTGATAATCTAAAATAAATAAGATTAATTAGAAAGTTATTATGATGGCAGCTAAAGGTACTTACCTGGTACAAAATTCCTAGTTTACTTTAATAGCTATGTGTTATGTTGTAGATCTTGTCACTGTCTCCACAGCTGCCAGCTGGTGTTTGTAGGTAATATGTAGGAATGTTTTGTGGATAGGTATTTATTTATCAGATAGTAAGGACCTACATACATAATATAGAGTACCTACAAGGTTTGACTAATTACTTCACAAACAAAGCCAAAGGGACCAAACTGACAGCCCCCAGATAAAGAGCTCTAATAATTTACACACTGATAATCTTATGGTACCATAAATTGAGACGATTTGAAGTTACGGAAAGAATCTTCGAGAATAATGCTATTGAGGTGGGTTAGTAAGGAGCTCATAGTAAGAGCCCTGGTTGCTCATGGAGAAATTGTTGTAATGCTGTTATTCAAACTTCCGTAGTAGGTACTTAGGTACACCAATGATGTTGTAATTTGTAATAGCTTATGTACTTACTTGCCAAACATGTTGCAACATCTCAAAGATCACCAATCAAATATCATTTCTTGTTGAAAACGCATGCACGTTGCTGATAGGTATTTCATTATCTTTTGTTTTCTTCCATCCCATATCAGGACCATTTTCGCTTCCTAATTTAGCTGTAGGAGGGTGCCTTACAACCAGAACTCAACAAGAAAACCCAAAATGCGTTTATAAAGTTCCAAACAAACCAAACTTAACATAAATACACGAAAAATTCACAGATTACTTTAGTTAGTATACGATTGAACGTCAACCATACGTCAAATGGAACAAAATCAATCCCTAATCAATCAAAATCAATAAAATCTGTGTATCACCCGTCCCTAGTGTCACATGGCTTTTTACTTTTTTAATGTGACGTCACAGTTTGTTTTGATTCCAATTCTCGTGCTGTACATTATCGAGCCGGACAATCTTTGTCCAGGCCGAGAATGCGCGACATGATAATGTACGTCATTGGAATTCAAAACACGTACGTTCCAATGTCGTGCGTTCTCGTGCCGTGCATTATCATGTTGAGCATTCCTGGTTCCCGCTAGAAACAGTCGGCAGCGGCTTTTTTTTTTTAAATAGTTTTATGGCCTGGTTTCAGAGACCTTTTAGCTGTCGTTCGTCGCGCGCACAGAATAAAAATACTTAGGGTAGCCACTTTGCCAGTGGGGATGTGATAAAAATAATCGACTTTCATATTAATCGATTATGTAGCATATTTAAAGTGGTTAAAGAACAATAGAAAAAATATTAATATTTATCTGACATAACATATTTAGGAAGCATATCTCCTTGTACAGTATGTAGAGTGTTATATTAGTGGTTTTGGGAACTCTTCACAATAAATACAGCTCTAACAATTATTAAAGTGTATTACAATAAAATAAATTACATGTTTATCACTGATTCGCGGCGTGATTACAAATTGATGCCGACCGACCGATACGTTGGTAAGCGTGGATTGGCGAGGGCGACCGAGGGGCGCATCTCCCGTGCAGGGAGGAGGCGGCGTCACGTCGTCGCTAGCCGCACGGCTCGGGAAACTTCGGCAATCTTTGGAGCAGCCGAACTGTAGGTAGTCTAGGTAGCTAGAGATACAGCCTACAAGTATTATACAAACTAAAAATAGAACTAAATTAATGCTAAAAAGAAGACTAAAAGTAAGTTCCTACATTTAGATAACGACGACAATAGGACACGGCTTCAAAGTACTCCTCCCCATCGCTGTCATCCGGAAACGTGCCCAGAAGACAACAAAATACTTAAATATTTAATTCTTCATTACATTATTGTATTTATCTACAGCGATGGGGGAGGCACTTAGAAGCCTGAAATACATACGTCTTACTTGCGAGACTCATTTTTCATCAACATACAACCTGACACTGACCTAGAAATTGCAAAACACCTAAAAAAAAAAAGAATTCCGCGGGCTACCCTGACGCTTCCACCGCGTCGTGTGTGATGTGAAAGTGAACTGTTATGAGACATGTGTTTGTGGCAGTGACAGAGTTGACGTTTCTTTTAGTGTGGCCAGGATTAGAAACAAACGCCAGGGTTGCGGGACTGTTCGAAAGAGATACCGCGGCCCTGGAACACAAAGGGCAAAGGAAGGAACAGGGATGGGTTTTAGTCAGTAAAAGTCTGACACTCCCTCCTGTTCAGCCCAGAGCAGGAGGGGTTATTTGATGATTTCCCATCCGAAAAAAAAAAGGACTAGAAACAAAACTCCAATAATTCATTAAATTCTACTGTTTTAAAACTAATTGTTGTTATTTTTTTTGCCGTAGAACTTATGTGAAGATCTTTTGATTCTTCTGTAATATTAAGGATATCAGTAAGTCTGGAAACAGAGATAAATCGATGCAATCTATATCTACAGAAATTGAAGCTGCACCTTCAATGCCAAAGCGTGCCAGATCAAGCATTGGAGCTTCTTTTTTAAAAAAAAAATATCGTACTCCTCAGTTAAGGATACAAATAAGGAAATAACTCAAAACATAGCAGAAATGATATGCCGGGACAGTCTACTCTGCAGTACGGTAGAGGGAGTAGGTTTCAAAAACGAATGAAGACTTTAGCTCCTTTGTTCAAGGTTCCGTGTCGTAAAATTATCACAGATCTCTTAGACACTAAATATGAAGAAAAGAATGAAAACGAATGACATGCAAAAATTACCATCCGTTAAAAACGTCTGTCTCACAATAGACGAATGGAAAGATATGCAGTCGAGAAGTTTTATAGACGTAACACTGCACTTCGTAAAAAACTTTGAAATGAAGTCAACTAACATTGCATATTGCATGTGAACCACTTCACCCAGAAGAGTATTTGTCAGAAACGATTAATAACACTTGTAAATATCGGAAAAATGAAAATTGTAAGCGTTACTACTAACAATGGCAGCAATATAGAAGGGCAATTAACGCCAACTCCATACAGCCAAACAATTTTTTTTTCACTGAGTCATGTACATTGCCATCTATCGTTTTTTAGTGGAAGCTGGCCTAGAATAAACCTCAAAAGCCTTGTATAGTTTGTTATTTGTTGCAGTTAAATAATTTTATAGATACAATCCCTACAGCACTGGACTACATAGATCAGTGCTGTAGGATTCATTGGCGCTTGAGTGATTTAGCCTGGAAGGATTGATATTGGTAACCATTTGTGAAATTCTCCCTGGAAAAGCAAGATTCCCCTCCAAGTTCATTTAATCCCATTGAATGACTTTGTCATGAAATAGTTACAGAATACGGTTATATGAACTTAGAGGGTTGTATTGATGATTTTAATTATTATAATTCTGTAGCTACATACATGTTACTGGCGCGATACATATTTTCGTCAACATACAACCTGACACTGACCTGCAAATTACAATAAACGTAAGAAAATTTGAATTTCGCGGGCTACCCTAGAGCTTCCGCCTTAAGGCAAGGTAAGTTAATTACGTGCAGAAAAGAGGATGAATGAACAGAACAATGAACAGACCAATCACAAGAAAGAGCCAATGATGGAGAAACTATGGACAATTATATCTAAGGCCGACTGTTGTCACTTCACGATTATTCATAAACACCAATTTAATATCATCAACAATTTATAAAATATCCTTACCTTTTGGATTTGTAGAATGACATCCCCATGATTTGTGATGGGCATTGAAATCACCAGCAAATATCATTGGTTATTATTTTTATTTATTTTTTGTTTTAATTGATACTTGCTGCACTTACAGTTTACACCAAAGCGTACAGCAAGCCAACCTCACAACATAATAACTATTACTAATAACATAAGACTAAACTAACTACTAAACTTAACGCAATAATTAAGCATAGCTTTATAACTACTCATGAACATATCTAAATCCGGCTCCTGAGCAATTAGGGCGGTTAGCAGATTCATCGCCTGGGTTCTGGGCGCATATCGAGCAGTTTGGGTATGCACAGAGGGAGCCGCGAACAGGCCTCGCGAGGCACAAGCCCCCGACCGCCGCAGTCGGTCCGGAACAAAAAATGAACAACGACCTAAAGTAGTCTCGTCGTCAATTCTATTATTTAGTAGTAAATAGTAGTGCATCAGCAGCGCACACTTACGTCTAAGTTCTAACGTGTTGATGCCCACCATTCCCGCGACAAACAGAGACGGATATAAATAGGTAAATATAAATAGTATCCATATATATTTTTTTTATATAGGTACCGAGTAAATTTCCGTTGGACCCGTTTTATCATGAGCTTATATTTATACTCACGCGGACCCCATACAAGCGCATTGTACTCCAGTTTGCTACGTACAAAAGAATAGTACAGCGTAATTAAAGCATTCCTATCCTTGAATTTGTTTGCCTGCCTCATAACAAAACCAAGAGATTGGAAAGCCTTGCCACAGATATTAATGATGTGCTGATTGAATGTCAGGTTTGCATCTAAGGTCAGTCCTAGATCTTTAATCTCGTTAACACGCTCCAGAGGGACGCCCGAAACGTGGTAGTTACGCTGAATGGGCGTACGCGATCGGGTATATGAAATAGTTTTACACTTAGAAGTGTTAAATTCTAAGTGGTTAGCTTCACTCCATTTTACTACCATATCAATGTCCCTCTGTAGCGCTTCACAGTCCTGTGCACTGTTTATACCCAAAAATAGCTTCAGGTCATCTGCAAACATGAGACAGCGCGCAGTCCTGATGACCTTAATATTTTGTAGAGAATTATCAGAATGTGTAATTATTTTTCAGTAATAAACATGATTGCGAATTTAAAAAGCTACACCATTGTGTTTATTTCCAATATCATGTCTTTCTATTTTGTATCCTCTAATGTTAAAATGTTTGATGGGTGTTAACCAGGTTTCTGATATAATTGCAACAAGTATGTTATGCGCATAAAGAATTTAGGTTTAATAAAAGTTTGTTACTTATGGTGGAAGCGCAGGGGTAGCCCGCGAAATTTAAATTTTCTTAAGTTTATTGCAATTTGCAGGTCATTGTCAGGTTGTATGTTGATCGGCGACCTCTCGCTTCCGGCCTTGGTTCAATTCATGGTCCGGAGCGAGACGGAATGGGACGCCGTCACCTCCTTCTGCGAAGCAGTCATGCTAGCGAAGGAGGTGGCGGAACGTGAGAGGGAGAGAACCTCACGTCCCAGCCGCCGCGGGAGACGCACCGGGCGTCAGGGGCCACGTGGTGGCCCCCAGCCACCGTAGGCGCGGGCCTGTGGACGGTGAGCTATGGGCTAGCTCGCCGACCGTCCGTCTTATGACGACAGGCCGTGTCGACGGCGCGTTCGTGTTCCACGCGCGCCTCAAGGAGAGTCAGCAAACAGGGAGGGGTCCGTAAGGACCGACGCCTGCCAGGGTTGCGAGACTGTTCGAAAGAGATACCACGGCCCTGGAACACAAAGGGCAAAGGAAGGAACATGGATGGGTTTTAGTCAGTAAAAGTCTGACACTCCCTCCTGCTCAGCCCAGAGCGGGAGCGGTTATTTGATGATTTCCCTTCGATAAAAAAGAAAATGGTTGTATGTTGATGAAAATATGAATCGCGCCAGTAACACATATGGAATTACAGAATTATAATCATTCAAATCATCAATTCAATTCATTTATTTAGTCAGACAAAAAAGTCCATAATTTCAAACACGAAATCGACAAAACACAAAAATATTGAATAACATATTTTAAAATCAAAATACACACATCAAAAGTGTCTAGGGATCAAGCATTTTTATGTGGATTTCTTGAGATTGAGATGTGGCTTTGTAATAAATTTATGATTTTATAAATTTATATGGATCCTTTTTGGTGCATTTCATAATTTGAATCAGGAACTGTGAATCAAATTCGAGTAAAAGATGAAAATCAGCTGTCAATATTTTCCCTATAAAAACATACAACGCATTGAAGACATTATTAGTGCTACTGTTTCCCTACTACTGATTAAAACCAACGTTATTATGGAGCGGCGACGTCATTTAAGCAGGGAAGAAATGCTCAGAGCCGTGGGAATGATAGAAGCTGGTTCCCGGCAACGTACTGTGGCTTTAGCTCTGAATACAAGTCAGAGTGTTATCAGTCGACTTTGGACACGTTACCGAAGCACTGGTACCGTGGCTGAGCGCCATGGAGGACGGTATCGCTGCACCACACGGAGACAAGACCGATACATTCAAATCTTAACTCGAAGAGCTCCAACAATAACCGCCATGATGTTAGCCGTGAGGCTTCATCACTCTTCAGGGAACTTAATTAGCGACCAAACAGTCAGAAACCGCTTGCATGAAGTGAACCTTCATTCCCGAAGACCGCTACGGGTACCACCTATAGCAATGCACAATCGTAGGATACGATATCAATGGGCTCTTGAACACAGAAATTGGGCAGAAGAACAATGGCGTTTCGTGTGCTTTTCTGATGAGTCTCGTTTTGGTATGAGACCGGATACAAGACGTATACGACACTGGAGAACCCCTGGACGCCAACAGCGATTAAAATCCTGCCAGGAAGTCCATCCTTATAGTGGTGGAACCATCATGGTATGGGCGGGTATTTGGATCGGCGGAAGAACTGAGTTGATTTGGATCAGAGGCAACCTCAACGCTCAAATTTATGCTGAGACGATTGTATCAGACGTCATCGTTCCTCTACAAGTGCAAATCGGTCCCTTATTTCAGTTAATGCATGATAATGCACGACCGCACACCGCAAGAGTTGTAAGACAGACTCTCGCCGCAGCTAACATCAATGTCCTGCCCTGGCCTGCTCAGTCGCCAGACTTGAATCCGATTGAGCATGCATGGGATATGCTACAGAGAAGAGCTCTGCCGAATATGGAGGGTATCCAGTCGCAAGAAGACCTTTTTTTGTTGTTGCAACGAACATGGGCGGCCATTCCACAGCGTGATTTGGATGAACTCATTTTGAGTATGCCAAACCGATGTTCTTGTGTTGTTAGTGTTCGCGGTAGAAACACGGATTATTAATTGTTTAAGTTACCCAATAAAATTTTAAAGAAAACTGTTATTTCAGTCTTTTTTTCGAACTTTTGTGTTAGTGGTTCAAATGTCAAAAATCCCTTTATTAGGAAAATGGCAAATTTCTTTATTAATGCAAAGGTGACTTGGTTTATGGTTACTGTGACAAACGAAAACACTTTATTTGATGAATCCATAAAGAAAATTTTAATTAATATCAATCAGGAGAAAAGTTATTGCAAAAATATATGTTGATCCCTAGACACTTTTGATGTGTGTACATAAAAGCAATAAAAACAATAATTTGAAATAACAACATAAGTAATAGAAGCAGAAGCGAGGCAGCCGCAGCAATGCCCTCAGCGGGTTAATATATTGAACTCGGAGGGCACCGTAGGTTTTCTGCGAGTATGACACCCACAGGCTGCTCGTATAAAATACAGGACAGTAGACTCGAAACAAGGTGACTTTGACTTCCTTGGAGCTAGGAGCAAACCTGCGAGCTATCAAGTTCGCCCTCACCGACAGCGCCCTCCACTCCCGTTCAATATCGGCGCCATCCTTTAAGTCAGGCGTCACAATATGGCCTAAGTATTTAAAATATGGCACGCGCTCCAAGAGCACGCCGCACAACTTGACTGGAGGAACTTCCGTCAGACCTTTGGTCCCAGTTTGGAAGACCATAAGCAGACTCTGCGCGACGTTATATTTGAGGCCATGTACGTGAGCGTAAGTCTCACAGCTCAGTGGCTCAGTGGTCTCAGGGAGCTCATGAGCATATTCTCATGAGCTCCCTGAGACCACCCACAGACGCACACAGCAGCACCATGTCATCCACACAGCTGATGTTATTAAAACAAACATCATCGACATGGCATCCAACATGGCGGCTGCTGAGCGCGACAATAAGCTCATTCATGTATAGCTTGAAGAGCTTAGGAGAGCTCAGGCCACCTTGCCTTACTCCGCACTCCAACCTGTACGAGTCCGACAGAGCTCCCGCCCATCTCACGTTGTTGACCTGGTTACCGTACCAGTGCTGGAAGATTGTAACGATTTCAGGTGCAACTTTATGGTTACGTAGCTTTTGCCACAGCACTTCGTACGAAACCATGTCAAACGCTCTGGACAAATCGAGGAAACTGGCATATACAACAGTATGCAATGCAGCCCTCAAAATACTTTGTGCGTTCCACTGCAATAAATTAATCGGAAAACTTAGCGGCTCTGGACTTGACTTTATTTTCTTCTGTATTCTTTTTTTTCTGTGGGCGAGTATTTGAGATAGAAACATGGTTACTACCACTTATTGACACATTTAGCGTTTGTACGATCTTATTTACAAATTTTAAAACTATGTTTGTCTGTAGATATGGAGCATAAAACTTAATTCTTAAAACATTTTGCAATATGTCCAAACTCCATACATTGCAAACACTGTTTGACAGTAGGAACGTTTACCTCGAGCCTCCAGGAGTCAAGGTATACGTATTGCGGTAACTCAGTAGAGGCGAAAGTAACCGCAACAGTTTGAGTGGGGTCATACGGGTCCGCGCCACCCTCACTTTGTACGCGGCGCATGAATCGCCTCACCTGTATGACATTTCTGGAACTTCCAATCAAAGCAGATATTCTTTTATTAGAAAAATCCGCAAGGACTCAAGTAAGAACCCCCCCGGTCACCTCGGTGTCGACACCAGGGGGCCTAAAATGGCTGCTTTATTAGAATCATAATACGAATCACGTTAAAAATTTAAAACTCTTAAAATGGACTTTGTAGTCATAACCACATAAACCATTTTAGGAATTTTAAATTTTTAACGTGATTCATATTATGATTCTGATAAAGCTTCCATTTTAGGCCCCAGGTATTGTTGCGTTTAAGCCCAATTCATATAAAAGTCTTTTATTTTGTAGGAATACATTAGCATTGTTGGATAGGTCAAATTTTATACCTATTTTGTACTTGTTTATAGATTTTAAATGTAATATGGAAGTGACGCAATATTTGCGTATATTGCGGACAGACTGACTGTTTAGCATGCTAAACAGTCAGTCTGTCTTTGTCGGAAAATTGGCGTTCAGTCTGATGAGATAAAAATACTATGTATTCTGTTTTCAGGGTACTTCCTTGGGTATCCGGGGACTTTAAATACTTGATACTTCCTGCTGTTGTCTTCTGAATCATCGGAGTCGGAAGAAGTCTCCGTGGTGTCCCGTACTGCTCGACCATCAGGGGTCACCGCTTTTTTTTTCTCATCTTACCACTTCCCCCCATTGTTTATTACACTATTTACAAATATATTATTCAACTACTACTTTATAATTACAACTATTTTTGAGGTACTTCAACAATTATTATATAGCAAATTGATTTTTAGATTATATGAGATTTGCGCCTTGCTTGTTTCAAGGTTCCCGCGCTTTTCGTGGCGTTTCATTAAATAATTTAAGTAAGAAATTCCGATGGCTAGGCAGCATGGTCTTAGACCTTAGCCTGTTCCGTCAGGAACTAATTAAAAAATATATACATATCTATGGTTTAAACTGACAGTTGACACTAGGCAATAATGTCGAAAGACTACAGCCCAAAGCCTTCCATTAGGAAAAAAAAAAGAAATGGTAATTGACTTGACACAAGTTATTGAAGTTATTGACTGGCAGTGTTCATGGAATTTAAGGTTATAGGTACTCATTTTCATAATCATTGCTTTTTTCCGTTGGTTTACCTTATTATTATTGTTACTAGGCTTTTCTCTATGTTCGCCATTGTTCATCAAGAGACGAAATCGTTAAAATACTGTATGAGGTAGTAAAACTTCACTGAATAGGGCATTATGTAAAGTTTTATTATCAAGTTACAAGGAAAACAAACTTAGGTTTTGTTTACGGTCTGTTGGTAGGTAACGCAGCAGATCTTAGTCAGAGGGTCATCTTAAATTGTGGTTTCTTAAAAAATGTTGCCATACGTCCCGGTACACCGGGACATGTCCTGGTTTGCAACGTTGTGTCTCGGTCACTAAGTCAGTTGTCCCGGTTCTCTTGGTTGGCCTATCAGAACAGCAATTTTTAAAGACGCTGCTTCCGTATGTGTAGCTCTTGAAGAATGTCTTAACCGCTACCGCAATTGGAAACGCGAATGTTATGCTAGCTAACCCCAGACTGGCACGGTTCACTCCCGATAACAGTGACTTGTGTTTACGCCAAAACACTGGCAATTTAAAATCTCTTTTCAAAACCTGAGCTCTAGGAAAAATCTCTTCTTAAACCTCGAAACCCTCGGAATATAAATTGCATTCAGCTTTTAAGGCAGCCCTAGTCATGTTGCAAAGTTATTGTAATATTATTTGGTACATTGTGGTTGTTTCTTCGATCTTGAGAAGTTGTAGGTGTTATGCAAATTAAAGCTTGGTTATGTTCAAAAAATATTATCTTAAACCTTAGTATGGTCATTGTTTCCTCCATAACTACAGATTAGAAAAACACTGAGATCTCAGTTTTTGAAGTTCGCCAAAACTCTTGATGTGTGTCGATTGAATATGATTGTTGAATTAGCTATATGGTTTTTGTTTGAAGTAACTTGTTTCCCATGATTTGAAATTAGATTATAATTATACAATTATTTCTGCTTGCAAATAATATGATGTAGAACCTATTACATTCAGTTTTAAGGGTATTATCTATACTGTTGTAATGACATATATGGTGAACCCTTAATAACACCTAACTGACAAGTCAATAATTTACACAAACTGAAAAATATGTTTTATTTCCAGCTAATTAACAAATATTTAATATATTTACAAATTTAGAATAATAATAATGTATGCTCTATATATTACTAGCGGCGTCGCTAGTAATGAAGCCTATGAATGAAGTAATGAAGCCTTCGAAGCTGGAGCGCGTGCTCCAGCTTCGAAGGGGTGCAATTTGATACATGGGTCAATTAACTTTTTTTTGTACATGTGATTCAAAAACTAAAAATAATTAAGAATTCTAATTTCACTGTGATTTTTGCATAGGGTAGTAACTAATACAACCTAGTTTACACATACAACCTGTGGTGCGACCAACAACGTATGAAACATAATGTTTTAGCATGAAATATCAGGTGATATCTCATCTTACATCCCCTGGGTAACCAATGATTAGATGATAATTATGTTAATGAAAATGCAATTTTTAAATTTATTTTTTAATGTAATCAATACAATGTAGCTGTATAGGGGCATTCCATGGTGACAGTCAGGACATTTTTACACTCTTTCATAAGTACTTAAACATAATTTTGTAGTTTTATTGATAGTGTACACAATAGGTATGAACATTGATAAAAAATTGAATAATTAAGGTTGAATCTACTTGAATTTCACATGTTTAAACTAATCTCTTTCAATGAAAAATAAAGCATTGAGTGTGACGGTTGGGACTCTTACTTTCTAGTCTACTCCAGATGTACAGTTACTCTTTAAAGTTTGTAAGAAACTATCAATGATATTAGTACAAATATTTAAGTATGTATGCTTAAAGGTTTAAACTATCGTTAAGAGCCATTTCACAAAATATAAACGCTCGAGTTTAGGTAAAAGACGGCAGTGCTGTGTATGTGTGCGAAGCTAACTACACATACACAATACAAGCAGTGGAACGCGAGTGTCGAGACGGAATAAACAAACTTGAGCCGTTATAATCATAATGCAGCATTTAGACATTTATGAAAAAGTTATTTTATTTATGAGTCTAACAAAGGTTTCTAGACTAATTAAAAAAAACACAAATATATGTTATGTAAAGTATATAATAAAAATGAACAGGAAAAAATCAATTATCATTGTCAAGTAATAATAACTATCACTAAATAAATATTTGTCGTAAAGGCATTGATCTTGCCTTTCTAGGGTCTACAATTTCTGGCAATACGCAATCTTCGTAAAACCGAGTCAATTTCGGAAGCATTTTTTCCTGCCAAAATATGTCATCTTTTACAACCTTTACTACTTTCAATGGAAAATCAGGACCAGTCCACACAGCAAATAAACATACGTTTTTTTTCGCAATGTGCAACTGACCCTGTACCTGGTAGTACCAGTCATGATTTTGGTTCATTTCGACTTGAGATTGACTGTTCAATTTGAAACATTTAAGTTTTTTTGCTTGTACCGCGGTATCAGGATCGATTCCGAAAAGTGAGCTAGGACATTTCACTTCCACTAATCCTTCACTGCACAATCCATCCGGTGTCGCACCTAAATAACAATGTTCCTCGTCTATAAAAAGACCACATTTTCCAATAATTGTGTTTTCTTGCACACTGAGTTGTGCTAAAGCCTTTGGTTCGTTATCCCTACCATGTTTTATTGCGGTGATATGGTCCAAGTTATAGGAATAAAGAATGGATTTCACCAGAGGAGCAGAGTTTTGGCTCGCTCGCCTTTTGCAAACCTTCTCAAAGGAGGACGCGGTCAGTATACACCTTCTAAGTTCAAGCCATAAAGAGCTTTCGGCTTGTAATACAGTAGCTCTCTCAATGTCATGGCGATTTGACGCCTGTTCTTGCAAATTTTTCAGAAATAGGTGTTTTCCTTGTTCATAATCTGCGGCGTCCATATCCGGTCTTTGACATTCCTTTCCGTAATGAGCATCTACAGGATTATAATTGATTTTCTTGCGTGCACTACCTCTACGAGCCATTACTTCTCGAGTATTTTTTGCGTATCTCCGGGCTTCCAACGATTTTAAAGACTTTCCTGGACTAGCGTGACAGATCGACTTATACAAAGTATATTGCGGCTTGCCGGTATTAAACGATACCACTGCTGCATAGCATCGTGTAGTGTAGGAGTCTTTCAACGAAAAGTTGACCCGTTTCCCACCTACCATCTTAGCCACGATGCTATTGAATTGTTCAGCGCGATTATTAGTGTAGCAATGTAAAAGACTTCGGGAATTGTAGGCAAGTTGAGATGCGTTCCTTTTTAATTTTAAAAGTAGAGTTGGTATCAATGGGATTATATTAGGCTCTTTTTTCCTCTCATCTGTACAGTAATAACTGTCACATTCTAAATGGTCCCCAAAGATGTGTCGTGGGCTATTAATAATATCTTTTTGCAGATTTTCTATTTTATGTGAATCTGAACCATCGCCCTGTTGTCTGTATCGAATAGCAGCACGAACAGCAGTACGTAACCTTTTCAGTCGGTCCATATTTAAAAGTTTACGTTCATTTAAAGGTATAGATGTATCTTTTTGAAGTAACAAATTCTTTCCATTGTAATTCCTTAACAAATGGTTTGTACATTCAATTTTTTGTATGGGTATATCCGGATAAGGTCGACTCTCTAATATACTTTTATAAGTACTAGAATCACCATCTGCAATTAGGGTTTTATAAATTAAATTTCTTTCCCTAATGGAATTTTTAAAACCTTCCACTAATATGGTTTGTTCCATGCTGGTAGACGATCCCGAGTGATTTTTTGTGCATTTGTGGGCTTTTGCTGGCTGGCCTTTTTTGTTAGCGCGGGCGCAAATGACGCAATATTTGTTGCGAACGCCAATGTGTAGCACTTTACCACTATGTTCTCCAATTATGGCCGCGACACCAGAGTGTGCAGAATAATTATTTTTGTAAGAACGTTTGCCCCAACAAGCATCTGCTTCAACCGGTATCATTGCTATACCCGAATTGCTAACATCGCCACGTAATTTAGCCACTTCAATTTCCTGTTTAGCAGCATTTAACATTGTCACTTCGGCAGTAGTCTTCCACATTTCGGAAATAGCATCATGTTTTTGACTGTATAATCGAAATGGCATTGTTGGTAAATCCATCGATGCATTGATCTCATTTAAGTTTGAGAGACCAATTCCCGTAATTATTGCACCTGATACCGCTCCTGCATTAAGGTCGAGTTTTGATGGTTCACTTGTGGCAGTGTCCGAAGTTCTTAAAACAAAGCTAGATCCACACATCATACATTTCAAGTCAAATTTAGACATGAACCTGTTTCTCTTTTTCTATTTTCAAATAGTTCAATTTGCAGCCGAACTTCTCGCTATGTTCGCTTATATTTATTAATTGACTCCAAAAGTATTGAAAATCAATTATACGCCTGCCATCAACGATGTAATCATTCTAAAAACAAAAGCACCATTAAAATATCTTATTGAAATTGAAATTTAAAGAAATATAATAACTACTAAAAATATTTACGATCGAGTCTGAAACCTCCATTAATTCATCAAGTCCAGGGTCTAATGCAACAGGTTCTTTATCCTATAAAATTAAAGAAATAATAATTATAGTACCTATTAATAAATAAACTTCTATTTTAAACATATAATTCTGTTATCGAATCTGACTTTTCACGTGTACCCGGCGCGTCACTTGTACTCGGCGCGTCACTTGTACCCAGCGCTTCACTTGTACCCAGCGCTTCACTTGTACCCGGTGCGTCACTTGTACCCAGCGCCTCACTTGTACCCGGCGCGTCACTTGTACTCGGCGCGTCACTTGTACTCGGCGCGGTGTCTCTCCAGAAGTTACTATCCTCCTCCATTCGATTCACGCGATTTCTCATTCTAAAATGAAATCAAAATAGCTGTCAAGTTTCGATGCCTACAATTTTTTTTTTTATTCAATAATATTTAAATGATTGTTAAAATCATCAATATTTTTATAGAAGTGTAAGTGTATACAAATCCTTAAAATTTTAATTACGGTGTTGTAGTCCATGTCGATATGTAAGTACACATCGACATGGACTATAAAACCGCAATTTTATTTGCAAAATCGATCTTATACTTATGTGATCGATTTTGCAAATAAAAATAAATATCTACCTCGCTTCTGTTGCTTTCTTTATGGCTGCAGAATTTTTATTTTTCCTTTTCTTGACACAATGGTATACAGAACCCTTACGGCCCATTTCTAAAAAATTTAAACAAAAATATATAATTATTCTATAATCTACTAAAATAACACTTTACTTTATAATAAACCAAACTTCTTACCTTATGCAAAAAAAAATACGAAGAGAATCAAAATATTGTAGTCGTAGTATAATAATGCGTTCACGATACGAGCACTCGCAAATTGAGACGCGGGAAAAAGTGGCACAGGTCCTTCCTCGATGGGTGCTCGCACCGTACTAAACAGTACCCGCTCATGCATCGTAATTTATTCTAATTTAGAGTGATTTTAAAAACGATATTATGTCTTATTAAATGAAGGGATTTTAATCAAACTTTATAATTCGATTTGTTAAAGAACATAGTTTATTTTGACATGATTTTTAGAATGTTATTACGCCTTATTCGAACCAAGAAATAGCGATATAATTGCGAATAAATCGTAAAAAAGGTCCTAAGACTTTATTTTTTTACTAAATAATGTCATTAATAAGCGATATTCTAGTACGTAATGTGTCGACAACATAATATGTCTGATGCATTGTGTATTTTTTTCAGTCAAATTTATAAATATTAATGATAGATATAGGAGTCTGAAATTGACTCTGCAATGATTTTTCAGTAAACTAGTTGTGGGAGATTAATCACTACAAAGTAAAGAAATAAGTTTTTGTAAATGTGTTACATGAAGTATCAATACGAAAAATTAGTCTATTTTTTTACATGTATTTACCAATGCCAAAGTATTAACTAAGATGGTAAATTAGGCGACTAAAATCTTAGATATTCGCGCGAAAACGTGAAATGGCTCTTAAGTAAAGATCTGGTTTGAAATTAAATTAGATTTTTCAACTTTTTCTCTTTAGAAGAATGTGACGGTCGGGACAATTCTATGTGACGCTCGGGACAAGTAACAAATAAACAAAAATGTGTATATATTTTATACCTTTATTTTGTTTATTACCACTAATAATACATTAATTATTTTTCAAAAACATCTACACTATTGTTAAAACGATAAAAAATGCGATTACCTTTAATCTCTAATGTTGGTGCACACAATTTCTTTATTACTTGGTCAAACGTGACATCAGACACATCATTATCAGCAATTTTAAATAGTTTGCCGTTCTTGTCACATATCCTTAGATATGTTATTGTTATTTCACCTTCTTCATTGTCAACTTTGTTGACAACACCTGCGTAACGGTACTCGAATTTTCTACCAGGAATCTCCACCAACACAAAGTCACCACAGTTATATTGGTCTTTAAATAGTCCGCTGCTGCCTGCTTGTGTCCCATCATACATATTAGTTTCTGGCCCTACTTCAATTCCTTGCTCATGCTCCCCAAAATATTCCTTATTGTTTTCATTATCAACTCTTATTTCTTTTACTATTAATTCATCCTCACTTGGTTCTTTTTCGTCCTCGTCCAATTTCATTAAATCCACGTCCGGTTTTTCCATTAAATCCATATCCTGTTTCTCGATTAAATCCTCGTCCAGTTTCTCCTTCAAATCCACGTCCGGTTTTTCCATTAAATCCACATCCTGTTTCTCGATTAAATCCTCTTCCGGTATCTCTATTAAAGTAGAAGTATTATCCTCATTATTAGTATTTATGTTTAGTAAACTATCGTCTTCCGATGAATAAACGTCGGCGTAGTTTAATTTGCCAGTGCTGACGATCATTAGTTTTTCTGTTGAATTACACGTTTCGCTGTAAAGAAGCATTTTTGAATTTTTTGCCTGGAATTTGTGGTGTTTCTGAATATGTGGTATGGCACGAAACTCCGACCATCTTTTTTCGAGAGCTTCTTTATGCGCTTCGATGTCCCCACAAGCCACGAAATATAAGTCTATTCCGCTAATGTTTTTGGACTTGAGGTAGGAATAGCAGTCGTAGCTGTGAAAGATAGCTGCACGCCTGGTCATGATGGCTGACCACAATAGCCTCTTGGCTGTTGCACCAATTCCGTCGACAGCCCCTTTTCCATGACTGGACGCAAAAAAGCACCATTCAACTTCTACACCCCAGTCAGACTCACTGTAGCAAAGGTTGAGCAATGTGTACCTATTCTTGAATTGCGCAGCGCAACCATCTGAAAAAACAGACACTTTCTTCAACTCTGGATACTTTTGCTTCAGGTCTTGGATTATTTGGCGCATAAAAGCCCACACTGCGTATTTGTCGTGATTTAATTCATTGCTCATTATAACATATGAATGTTTAGAATTTCCAGCCAGCATTTCCCCAAGCGCATCCAGTGAACATTGTTGCCTGAGGGTGAGACCAATGTACGCTTTGAATCTCGTCTTGGCACAAAATAGAAACATTTTCTGCAAAGTCAACCTGCAGTACAATTTCCGATGCAGTACTGTTTTTCTTCTTGGACTCAAAATGGTTAGACTGTTGTCTCTTTACAAAAACGTGTCTCTTGAACGTTGGCGTTTTATTCTTCATCTCTTGAATCAATTCATCTAATGAGCCTTGACGAGACACTGGGGTATACTGGGATTCAGACTTCTCCCATTTTTTCCAGACAACTTCTATGTCTGTGACCAAATTAACAGGCAATATATCAGTAACGTCAAAGCAGTCTGGGCAGTCGTCTTGCAGCATACATTTTTCTCTGCTTGTATCACATGTAATTGCATTTAACAAGTCAGCAGTCGTTGATGGTAAGCCTACGATATATTTCTTTAAAGTTTCCAACATAAAATCGAAATTGGCATGTTGTGGACAGACAGACATTGTGAGGCATATTATTCATTGTTTTTACATGAATTGGGCGAAATTCAAAGAATTTAGACTTTCCAATCTTAATGTTAGGATAATCTTTTGTGAAAAGTTGATACGCCTCTGCCACTGACATTGTCATGTGTCTTTTTGCGACATGAATTAGCTTTTTGGTATTTTTGTCTCTAATCGAAATGGTGTCCTTTCTTCCAGGAGCAGCCCGACTGATTTCGTCTAGTTCGTAAAATTTACGCACCACTTCTTCATCTTCTTTGCTAATCTTGGTGGCGCGTGATCTTGGTTCTATGCCATATTGTACTTCCAAAGACAGTGAAGGAAAAATGTTCTTTGCAAGTTGCCTAACAACAGCCTGTTTTTTCGTTGGGCTCTGGCATAGCCCCCATAACTTTATTTAAAGCTTTTTTCAGTGTTCTGTTTGTTTTGTAAGAACCCATTGGAGAACTGGCACTTTCATCTACCTCGACGACAGTTTTGGCTGCTTTCAGTTTGTTCCTATATCTTTGTTTTCTATGGCGCTCTTTTTCCCTACACAGATACTTTGTTTATTGGTCTTGGTTTTTCTTAGCTTCCAGTCTTCTTTTTCGACTTCTTTCTTTGTCCTTCTCTAATAAAACTTTTTTCTTATTCGGGTCTTCTCTTTGTCTGGCCCTGGACAGACGTTCTCGGCCGCGTCCATAGGCATCTAAAACAACACCACAACCACTTCAAATATAACCAAAAACCAATAAACCCAGCGAAATAAATCATATCATATTATGGATAGTTATATTTAAGCCACATGAAAGCGATATTTGTAAAACAAACAAGTATTTTGCTACTTGGGATTGTGACGGTTGGGACTGTGACGGTCGGGACCGTGACGGGATCGTGATTATTACGCTTAATAATATTGAAAAAAAAAAAAAAACTATATTATGAAATACTTAAGATTTGTTTCCAAAATCTGTAACAAACAAATATGACACAAGTTTACTCACAATAAAATCATAAAAATACCTAACTCAGTCACCCTCAACTTTCCACACTCAGTTCTTGGATATTTTCGGGACCCACTTCTACAAATAATTCTATAGTTGCTGGTAAGAAACACCGGCTGATTCTCAGCTTCTGCCGTTTTCGTCCACAGCTCAGAAATGGATCAGAAGTCAGCAAAAGCCTATTGAAGACATCTTTATTACATAGTTCCCTCGAGAATTTCCTAGTAAAATCGAGCCTGTAAGATCGAAAATGTTTATTTCTGGCTTAAGCAGCCTCTTCTGATAGTTGTCCGATAGGCAAAAGGGCATGTTTAATTATGGCAGGACCATGTACGAGGATTTTATGTAATGTAGGTGTCATGGGATGCCAACTATATAATTTGACATATAATTCCGCAGTTTCGTGTGCGAAATTTGCAAACTTGCTTTCATTGATTTCATAACCAGAAGAAATGGCTTCTATTATAACTCTCAGCTTCTGTATGAGACATAATATGTCGATGCCTGTAATTTCAGCAGCTGTTTCAGGATCGCTGAAAAACCTTCTGGATGTATTTCCCGAGTTTGAGTTCCCAAAACCGGCTTTAGGGATCTTTTGACGTTTTTCCACATATATTACATCGCATAGTGGAAGTTGTATTTGTAGCTGCATTGCACACCTTTGCATCTACCATAGTCGGAACCAAGGTGTGCAGAACATGCATCTGTACACCATTCGAATGAGGTACCTCTGTCTTCGTCAATTGTTTTACTTGGTCCTCAATATACTTTATTTCATCTCTTGTGATATCGAAAGTTTCATGTAGGAATCTTATCCGAATTGGACGGCAGAATCTCGGTGACGATGGTGTTGGGTTCTGCCACAATATTTTCTTATGATTTTCAATATTAGATTGTAATCGTATGGGAACCAACGAACTTTGAAATACACACATCAAAAGTGTCTAGGGATCAAGCATTTTTATGTGGATTTCTTGAGATTGAGATGTGGCTTTGTAATAAATTTATGATTTTATAAATTTATATGGATCCTTTTTGGTGCATTTCATAATTTGAATCAGGAACTGTGAATCAAATTCGAGTAAACGATGAAAATCAGCTGTCAATATTTTCCCTATAAAAACATACAACGCATTGAAGACATTATTAGTGCTACTGTTTCCCTACTACTGATTAAAACCAACGTTATTATGGAGCGGCGACGTCATTTAAGCAGGGAAGAAATGCTCAGAGCCGTGGGAATGATAGAAGCTGGTTCCCGGCAACGTACTGTGGCTTTAGCTCTGAATACAAGTCAGAGTGTTATCAGTCGACTTTGGACACGTTACCGAAGCACTGGTACCGTGGCTGAGCGCCATGGAGGATGGTATCGCTGCACCACACGGAGACAAGACCGATACATTCAAATCTTAACTCGAAGAGCTCCAACAATAACCGCCATGATGTTAGCCGTGAGGCTTCATCACTCTTCAGGGAACTTAATTAGCGACCAAACAGTCAGAAACCGCTTGCATGAAGTGAACCTTCATTCCCGAAGACCGCTACGGGTACCACCTATAGCAATGCACAATCGTAGGATACGATATCAATGGGCTCTTGAACACAGAAATTGGGCAGAAGAACAATGGCGTTTCGTGTGCTTTTCTGATGAGTCTCGTTTTGGTATGAGACCGGATACAAGACGTATACGACACTGGAGAACCCCTGGACGCCAACAGCGATTAAAATCCTGCCAGGAAGTCCATCCTTATAGTGGTGGAACCATCATGGTATGGGCGGGTATTTGGATCGGCGGAAGAACTGAGTTGATTTGGATCAGAGGCAACCTCAACGCTCAAATTTATGCTGAGACGATTGTATCAGACGTCATCGTTCCTCTACAAGTGCAAATCGGTCCCTTATTTCAGTTAATGCATGATAATGCACGACCGCACACCGCAAGAGTTGTAAGACAGACTCTCGCCGCAGCTAACATCAATGTCCTGCCCTGGCCTGCTCAGTCGCCAGACTTGAATCCGATTGAGCATGCATGGGATATGCTACAGAGAAGAGCTCTGCCGAATATGGAGGGTATCCAGTCGCAAGAAGACCTTTTTTTGTTGTTGCAACGAACATGGGCGGCCATTCCACAGCGTGATTTGGATGAACTCATTTTGAGTATGCCAAACCGATGTTCTTGTGTTGTTAGTGTTCGCGGTAGAAACACGGATTATTAATTGTTTAAGTTACCCAATAAAATTTTAAAGAAAACTGTTATTTCAGTCTTTTTTTCGAACTTTTGTGTTAGTGGTTCAAATGTCAAAAATCCCTTTATTAGGAAAATGGCAATTTTTTTTATTAATGCAAAGGTGACTTGGTTTATCGTTACTGTGACAAACGAAAACACTTTATTTGATGAATCCTTAAAGAAAATTTTAATTAATATCAATCAGGAGAAAAGTTATTGCAAAAATATATGTTGATCCCTAGACACTTTTGATGTGTGTATATTTGAATCATCAGCTCCTGAATCATCTTGGAAGTTTTGCTGAAATCGAGCCTGTTGACTACCATCGCAACCCCATTTCGTTATAAGTTCCATATTTAGTAATTCTTCTGAAGTACAGGTTTCAAGGACATCATCCAGAAATTTGCATAATCTTGAAGCTGTGTGATTTAATAAGTCTTGGAGGTGAACTTCGGCGCAAGTTTCTGTTACACGCATAGACTCTTCCCTCGGATAGCAATGTTTTTTTGCTTCTTTAATGAGCGAATAACACGGATAGATCATTTTGTTAGATTCGTGTAGTATCTCGTACTGTCTCTTTGTCAAATCACACTCAATAAAAAGGGATAACGCTTCCGAAGCTGAATGTTTTTTTGCAGACACTTTTTTAACATCACACAGCGCTTTTTTAAACTTTTTTGCCCTTGTAGGAGTGGCAGTAACTTCTTTTATTATTTTCGACGCTTCGATGTTTCCCGATTTTCGTTGACTAACACTGGCTGCGTATGTTAATTCTTGGACCGGCACTTGTTCTCGAAGTTCTTTTTTTTTTCGCCTCTTGCTGCGATCAGTTAATTCGTCGAATGACTTGCTTGGTCGCCCTTGTTTTGATGTAGACATTGTTGACCAGCTATGCATTATTATGGAACTATCCAGCCAGTTTTTATTTATACTGAGGAAACGGGTTTCTGTATTGTTGGCTAGGCTCCATCTTTGCTTCAAATCTGCTTTAAAATGTCTCAGATCATTCCTAATTATTCGAAACTCATTTTCTGGACATTTCGTAATCTCCTTAAGTTTCTGTTCCATGTCCAATAATTTATGATCTAATTTTCGTTTACTGCTGTCTCTAAAAAGCGTGTATAATGATCTTCTAGACATTTGCATGTTACATGGGGCCGAACCTAAAATGAAAAAACAACCTCTAAGTCAATGTGCAAAATATGAAAAAAATATAAATTCCAAACAAAAACAGTCTTTAAAAAAAAATGGTGGCAAGATGGGTGAGATATTTGTATTTGGATGGCGTAGCTAAGGTATATAGTTAGCAAAAAAAAAAATTGCCCGATCGTGACCGGAACTATTACAAAAACACCTTTTTTCTGAACAGTTTAGTCAAAAATATCAATATTTTAGTATCAGTAATTTTAACCTCAAAAAGAAACTCAATATCAAAAATAACTATAATATTTTAGCATCATAATGAAGTACATACCCTGTGCTTCGGTATCCATTGAAAATCTTCACAAATATCACCACAAACTACTCAAAACACAAACCGCAAAGTTGTTAAAATATGGGGCGTATCGAAAACAAAGACGTGCGCATTCAACATCAACTAGGTTCCGACTACCTGCACCAACTGCGGGCGGCTTCCAAGCCGTGTTTGGAACCGGTTTATACTAGTTCGATTAGTGACGTGTTCAAACAATGCAAATTGAGTGTCAATTGTTAAAATAGTTTTTTGTGTCTTTTGACCGGATCTTGAGGTCGAATACTCCTGTGTGCGCCGTTCACATTCAAAATGGCTGAGTTTTTTTTGTTTTTAAACCATAGACAAATACTCGACGCGTTGAGCATGACTAACATCCGGTGTTGCTATTGACCAGAAAAGTAAAAATGCAGTTTTTTACGAAAAAAGAATATTCTTTTCATAAACTTTAGACTATGTACTATTATTCTAAATGCATATTAAACTAATCTTCCGACTTTTATTTTATACTTGTCTGGTGTCACATAACGTTGAATGCCCCTGTAGCTACTTTACGCAAATATAAATTCGGGTAAAGCTAGAATACTTTTTATAAAAGAGTCATGAACATGGTCCCTTGGGTAACCAATACAATTTTTTTTTAATATTTTGTACTCAGTGTTTTTATATAGATAATTTTATGTTAAACTTAATATAATCAAATTAATTTAGCTAACCGTAAAGAAAAACTTATAATTAAGCATGTCCAAGAGGAAATAACACAGAAAAACCACTTTTAAAATTAGGGACATTTGGTGACCCAAGAGACAAATTCTTGAGTCTGTAGATGATTGAGTCACTAGACTCAAGAGATCTTATTACTATTGTCCAAGGCTTTCAAATTCCACAGTAAAGACTTTTTGATCAGACTTGGAAGTTTTTTTATACTAACTATACCTATTATATATTATTTATGTATTTAATTAACAAAAGTTAAACTTACAAAATGCAGTTCAGTCTTTAGGTCAAATAGTCTTTTCAAAACTTACTTTAGTAGAATAGAGGTATTAATGATCACAGAAGAACAATAATCTAAAATTGCTACAAACACCTTAGTAATCAGCTACATATCAAAACACTTATTAATTAGTACTTGCATGGGTAACAACACAAATCACTTTTCAAAAACATCAACAATATCCTTAAATTTATAGTATGTTTGACCACGCTTGGTCTCCATCTCAGGCTTAGGTAGACTAGATATTATGTCGAGATGATCTATAAAAGATATGTCGCTTTTATCTAAACGAAATCTTTTGCCATTTTTGACACACCGGAAAAATATAACCCTTATCTCGCCATCATTTTCCAAATCATCAACTATGCAGACATATCTGTATGTTTTTCCTTTGAGATTGCGCACATTCACCAGCAAATAATCTCCTGCGGAATATGCTATTTTTTTTATTCTGTACAGCATCGTCTTGCTCATTCTGTACAACATCATCTTGCAAATTATGGTGGTATTATCGTATTGTAATCGTGGAGAGCTAGGTGGCGTTACTTCAAGAACTCTATTAAGATTTCGCGCTCGTTCTCTTTGATTCTTTTTCCTTAATCTCCAAATCACTCTCGCGTTATATCCCTCTTTAGGGTTTAAATCTTTAGTCAGTCTTTTTTTGGCGTGATAGTTTTCTCTCTTCTTTTTTTTGTACTCATTATATTTCTCTGGATCTTGTTTTAATTTTTCTTTATAACGTCTTTGTTTTTCTGCGTTTGTAAGAGGCATTTTTCATAACTAAAACAAAATAAGCTATGTAAGCACAAAAACCCATTACTGAACACAGCAAAAACAAAACCTTGTTCCGTTTATCACTCCTTTATAACAATTTGTATCATATAGTGAGTATTTCAACCGTTTAATTTACATGCAACAAGTTATGTCTCTTGGGTAACCAAAAATGTCTCTTGGGTAACCACCAGAGTGACCCAAGTGACGGGTTAGTCAGGGGACATTTTACATCAAAAGCTGTTTTTATTATGAAAAAAATGGAATAAAAATAAAATACCACTCCCTGTTGACTTATTAGATCATAATGCAATATAAATAGAGAATAAAATCCATTCAAAAGTAAAAACTTACGATGTTTGGCGTGGTTTTCCAGCAGAACAACAATAAAGCCACGTTGCTACTTCTCCGGCCGCAGTCGAAATGGCCGAGCGAATCAAAATTCTATGTGACTCCAACTTCGATCGCGTGATACTTATCCTTGTTTCTGATTGGTCTAACGCACTAATAGCGGTATCTCACTTGCACTCATTTAAAAATGTCGCGGTTACCTAGTGGAAGGTGAATGTACTCAGTTCGGCGGGGACACTTTCGCGCGGGAAGACTTTTTTAAATTATTCAAATATAACAAGGCTGTATCTGTGTACATTTCAGAATATGTGGTCATTTATATTTTGGTACTATATCTTATATAAAGTGATGTACTGCAGTGAACATTTTTTAAACCAAAACAATATATTTCTGAAGGTGTAATTAACGTGTAATTACTTCTGCTGTGTAACCAATTATTTTTGTTTAAATGTATACGTAAACTTTATCAATAAATATTTTAGTATTGTGGATTTATCTTGCAGTTATCAAAACAAATTTAAAATTATCCAATTATTTAAAAGTTTTCGAATAAAGAGTATAAGTTCATTCGGGACAGGTGTTGGACAAAAAAAAGTTGATTGACCCACATACGAGGGGGCGTTTTTAAGTTCGCGGAATGGAGGGTAAAAAGTGAAAATAAATATACCAAACTATTTTTCTTTTTCAATATATTCACTTGCTACCCTAACACATTTTTCAGATCTTTCAATTAGCTTATGAATACCTTCATAAAAAAATGTTTTGTCTTTGTCCGAAAAATAAGCTGAAACTGCGTCCTTCACTTCTTCATCGGTTGAAAACTTCTTCCCACGAAGTTCTTTTTTAAGTTTTGGGAAGAGGTAATAATCACTGGGAGCCAGGTCTGGACTGTAGGGTGGGTGGTCTAAAATATCGAAGCCCACTTTATGCAGGGCAGCCAACGCAACACGGCTCTTGTGAACAGGCGCGTTGTCGTGAAGAAGAAGCACACCTTTTGTCAATTTTCCCCTCCTTTTTTCTTTAATGCTTTCTTTTAACCTCTCGAGGATTGAAGCATAGTATTCCCCGGTTATAGAAACGCCTTTATCTTTATAATCGGTCAACAGGATTCCTTCCGAATCCCAAAAGATTGTTGCCATGATTTTTCCAGCCGATTGTGACACTTTAAACTTCTTGGGTGGTGGTGTGCCTTTTTTGTGCCACTGCATAGAGTCCTGTTTTGACTCAGGTTCATATGATGAACCCAAGTTTCATCTCCAGTAACAATTCGACTCAAAAGGCCATCCTTATCTTCGTTACAGAGGTCCAAAAACGTGCGAGAACACTCCACGCGGCGATGTTTTTGAGGCGGCGTGAGCATTCTTGGAACCCATCTTGCACTGACCTTTGTCATACTAAGATGATCGTGTAGAATTTTGAAAATTGTCGTATCCGATACTCCAACTAATTCTGCAAGCCGTTTCTTCTTTAGTCTGGCATCTTCCAATATAATTTTTTCTATTTTTTGAACGATTTCCGGAGTAGTCACCTCAATCGACCGTCCGGCCCTTGGATCGTCTTCGAGTGAGGTCCTGCCTTGTTTAAAGAGACTGTGCCACTTGTAAACCATGGTTTTACCCGGGCAAGAGTCCCCGTAAACGGATTCCATCTCTTCCAGTATGTTTTGAACTGACTTTCCTTGCTTGGTAAGGAACTTTATAACGGCACGGTACTCGATTTTTTTCATAATTCACACTTTCTTCCCGATTGAGTTGTTTGATTGTTCAAAGACTAATGATCCAATTAAGATAAAACTTGGTATTTTTACTTATATTGAGTGGCTGAAGTAGTGGCCACCCCGTTAATTACCTTTATTTATATCCTACCGTCCCATTCCGCGAACTTAAAAACGCACCCTCGTATAAACCTTCCTCTTGAATCACTCTATCTATTAAAAACAACCGCATCAAAATCCGTTGCGCAGTTTTAAAGATCTATGTATACATAGGGACGGTTATTTATTCTGATAGGGACAGATAGCGGGAAGCGACTTTGTTTTATACTATGTAGTGATGCTGAATTTGTATATTTTATGATAGTGTAGTAGGTAATCGTTTAGATAGAAGGTATAAAAGTTGTACTTATTCTTTGAATGGGATAATGTTATATTAATTTAGAAGGTAATGGAAATAACAAACTTACATAAAATTTTTACTTACATAAAAAAATATTGAACAAATGTGGGCTGCTTAGTTTAGTAATTAGAAAAAGAAAAAATAAGTCATGAAAAATTTATTCAATTAAACAGATGAAGAGTTTATTTATAAGATAAAATGGGTAACAATCCCTTGGCAAGACTTCTTTTATTCATATAGGGTGATTTAATTTGGTAGAAGCTATGGAAATTGGCACAACATGCAAAGCTGAGTAAGTGACACAAATCAGTTTTCTTGGTATAACAGGTAACTCTATCCAATCGTCATCAAAGTTAATTTTATAATAAATATTGCCATCTGGTCCATATTGGATGACTCTCAGATCAACAACAACAGTGATCACCTGTTTTTCGACCGGGTCTTATGGTCCTGTTTCTCCAATTTGCTTTATTATTGTAATTAACAAAACCGTAGTTAATCTGCACAGCTTCATAAGGAAAAGGAATTATCCGTGCCTCCTTCGCTATGGTTATGTATGATGAATCTCCCTATTTTTTAGGTTAGGCACTAACCACACGATAAAGAAAGAAGCTTTATTTCGATCGCAGCATGGACTGCATCAGTGTCATAGTCACTTCATGTTCATACTACTATTCTATATTTGCCATTATATTATTTCTAATTTGATAGGTGCAACCATCTGAAGAAACGCCTATGGGAAATCCTTTAGGAAAACAATATCTCATGATGTAATTGGACAAAAAAGGTGAAAGTACTAGCGGTAAGATCGGCGCATGTTTCATCAAATCAATAACAGGAGGCTTGGTGGGGTAACCAGCTTAAGGGTAAGCACGTAAGCTTTGTTTTAAAGCAGGGTTTCCCATCCTGTTATGTGTCGAGCCTCCCCAGATTTTTATAACATTTTCATGCCCCCCCATTTTTTTGTGAGCAAAAAACAATCGCACCTTTTTTGATCAAAATTGATTGATCAATCAAACTTGTGTTCCTTTATTCATTTTTCTCACATGTTATTTGGGTGGTTCTCTGAAATTTGGTTAACTTCAGACTTATTTTAAAAAGTGGTGTTTTCAAATAATAATCACTAAAGTTATAATTCTATGCTGTGGGTATAAGTGATTAGTGGGACTAGGGTTACCAGATGACGGTAATTTTCCTGACATGTCCGGAATTTCAGCTGTCTGGAAAGCTGGAAATTTTCAGGAATTGAAAAAAATGAGAAAAATATAAGAAATTAAATTTTAATCTAAGAATGAAATCTTATAATTAACAACCACTTAATTAATTATTAAGTATTCATCTGATCCTCATATTTTTTATTGCTGGATATAAATTTCAGCAACTGCTGATCTTTCATAACAATTTTATGAAAGTCTTCACATGATGTGTTCTTCAAATTGAACTGTGTCAAAAGAAGAGCCTTAACAGAAGCTATGGGCATTATTTCTCTCCTTTGTCCACTGCGCACCCATTAATGAAAACACTCTTTGAATAGCAAACACAAAGCATCAAATTTTGTTGTGTTCTTCCAATCTTTCACAGATGACGGATTTTAAAATAATTTCCCATTGTTTAACAAGCCCCATTTCAATAAAGTCACTGCTTTGCTGCCTTAAAAAAGAATTTAATGCAGTAATTTCATCGAAAAGTTTAACGTCATTTATACATACTCCGTATCCATTCAAAAACTGCAAAGAAGAAACAACTTTCTCGTACTCAATATCAATACCTTTAAGTATCATCCAGTCAAAGATTTTAAATTCGTCTAGAGGCTGCAACCATTTCACCAAATATTCAAGGGAAGTCATGTCGGCATTTTTCACGTCTGACATAAATATTTCTTTGGCGTCTTCAGTACAATTCGACAGCAATTGTCGCACTTTTAATGGAACAAACATAGCCCCTGATCTTGCTTTCAACGGTTCAGAGGTCGAATTTAATATTCCTAGAATATCCATAACAGAGTTATTTTCTCGTTCTATTTTTTCGATTTGTGACTGAAAGACCGACAAGAGAATGCACAAAAAATAAACAACTTTCGGCGAGTTCATTTTCGAAGAAAGCTTTAATTGTTGTCGGCACTTGCGGAGTTGTCGAAAAGTATTCTTTTAGAGGCAGATACATTTTCAAAATTCTTTCAATGGCAGGAAAAAGGCTCTGCCACCTAGTTTTACTGTGAAACAGCAACTTTTGGTAATTTATATCAATGTATTCACTAAGTGATTTTAAGTTTTCAGTGCGCACAGTATATACTGAGAAGAAATTAAAGAGCTTCATCACCAGCGATTCGATATCTATTTTTAGTACATCAGTACCATGTTGGATACAATTATGCAAAATATGTGCTGGACAACCAATTCCAATAATCTCCTTATTGAGTTTATTCTTAAGATTTGTCAACACATTTCTTCCTGCTTGCCTGTTGATCCCTCTAAAATTTACGTTGGCATTATCCGCTGTTAGAGAGATACATTTTTCAGTTAAGTCGTACCTTTCCAACGTCTTCATAATAATATCTGATATTATTTCTGCGTCTCATTTGGCGTGTTAACGACATCCAGTAACTTTTACTGCATTCCATCTTGAGAATCGAAAATTGGATCATAATCGGAAATATTTTGTCCGAGCCATGATTGCTCGCATCGGTTGATACCCCAATGTATGTTATTTTTTGTAATGAGCACTTGATATTTTGAATTATCCATGGAGCTATCACGCCGTTTACGATAGCTTCGGTTTTAGTTCTTTGGCAAGTAATATCCTTGGCAGTATTGGAATCAGCAAAGATTACCTTCATCAAACGCCTAGTGCAGTCCATGGAGTTGTAAGACTGGTGGTGGTTAACGGTGTGAAACGCAAGTGTAGTTTCAGCAGCAGATTTCTTTGTTTTACTTTGAGATTATGAAGACTGGAAAATAGTATCTATTTTGCGGTTTATATGAACCACTGTAGCATTCGCACCACGTCGAAATACCGTGATGGCTTTCTGCTACACAGGGAAGACCGGGCTAAGAGGTCTGACGAGTTACACGATAAAAATAAGATGTTCACTTTGATCTAGGCAGCCAACAGTAAGGATATGTGCAAAGTACGTACCTCAGACTGCAAACTGACACCCGTTGAACTTCCACTTTTCGTATGTCCATGAGCTGACGATGGGCCAGGGTTCGCAAATATCGATGAGATGAGATGATGATCACACGTGGAGTCGGTTAGATTTCGAATTCTTTAGAGTCGGTCGCGAAGTTGCGCGTGCGTTCCGATCGGCGTCCGTTAAGAACTGTCACTTTTGCACTGAGCTTTGACGTTTACGTACGATGCATGACAACCAAAAAGTTGGCGTCTCGTTACTGCTGGTTAAGCCCAGGGATAAAATGTGAACAACTTATGGGTTTTGAAAAGAGTTTTGATGGGAACGGAACATGCCGCCCACCAAAATGCCTATGGTATTTTCTGGTTAAAACATAGAAGATCTAGTTAGGAACTATAATGAGATTATAGATACGATTTAGATTGCTAAAAGCAGCATTAGATTAAGATTATCATAAGATAAACTACGGTTTGCTTAATTAAGATGTAGTGAACTATAATTTAGTGCGAGTGAAACGAATCTTCTGTTGGCAAAGGACAAAGTTTCACTAGATGTCGATTGATGATTTGGTTGTTTGCATTTTTTACTAATGCACTCCGAGCTACCCCATCAACTCCAACCTGGAGTTTTATGACTCGCGCGAGATTCCAATGCAATGGGCTACGATTGTCGTCCTTGACTATCACCATCGAACCTATCGACAACGGTTTGAGTGTTTAGTCCATTTCGCGCGTAGCGTTAGCGAGTTTAAGTATTCAGTTTTCCACCGAGACCAGAAGTTCTGTTGAAACGCTTGTATCATCTGCCACCGATGAAGGCGATTTGGATTAATATGCGTTAGATCCTCATCAGGGACAGCTGTTAGAGGCTCTAAGGTTAGAAAATGACCAGGTGCCAAACATGAAAGGTCGTTGGGGTCAGAGCTGATCGGGTAAAGGGGTCTCGAGTTTAGAATGGATTCAATTTGAACGAACAGTGTTGTCAACTTCTCGAACGTTAGGACTTGATCACCCACAACTCGATATAGATGTGATTTTGCTGCTTTGATTTGTTTTGTCTTCGATTTTTTGCTCGTTAGAAGCCTGTTGTATTAAAGATGAAAGTTGATATTTAGCGTCTACAAAGTTGGTACCACAGTCCGCATGAATAGTGTTACAGCGGCCGCGACGACCTACAAAGCGCCGTAGCGCAGCTATAAATCCATCAGTTGAAAGCGTCGACACAACCTCCAAGTGGACTGCTTTGGTTGCAAGACAGATAAAAAAGCATAGATATGCCTTGTCCATCTTAGCGCCACGATAGGAACCAAGTTTGATGCGAAATGGTCCACCTAGATCGACACCTACCACCGAGAATGGTTTAACTTGTTTGACTCGGTAAGATGGAAGATCGCTCATGAAGGGTTGAAGCGGCTGTGGGTTTGTTTGAAAACACATACCATTCGCCGTTGCCTTTCCAAATGCATCCAGCATTTGGAAAGGCAACGGCGAATGGTACGCTTTGCAGCGATGATCCAAAATTGTTGTAGCCGCGAAAAGTGTGTGGTGTTTTTGCCTGGATGCAAGTGAGTGCGATGAGTGAAGTTGATGATTAGAAGCGTTTAAGGATGATCAGATGGTAAGGAGGCAGGATGCCTGTGTTCGTACTCTAATCCGGATCGAGAAATCCTGCCGCCCACCCTGAGCACTCCCTGATCGTCTAGAAACGGGTTCAGTTTTCAAAAAGGTTTCGATAACACCTTTTTTGATTTTAAGTTGGAGATTTCCTCCGAGAAAGATTGACCCTGTACGTGTTTGACGACTTGCATGAGAGCGTGATGAAGTTCCACATTGTTTAAGAATTTCTTACGATTTGATTGATTTGAGATAAGAGAATTGTTAATAAATCGATATATGTAAGCGAGAACATTAACAAGTTTCGATAATGAGGAAAACCGATTCAGTAAGGTTCCGATAATTGGAGGGTCATCCGTCGCGGTCTCATCGGTCACTAGGATAACCACTTTACGTTCTTCAGCCTTTATAGTAACGTCGTCCTCGTGAAGTATGCTGCCTGAACTCGAAAGCCATGACTCATGATTTTGTGAAAGCCAACGGGCCATGTTGGCTTTCACAAAATCATGAGTCACACTTTGATCTAGGCAGCCAACAGTAAGGATATGTGCAAAGTACGTACCTCAGACTGCAAACTGACACCCGTTGAACTTCCACCTTTCGTATGTCCATGAGCTGACGATGGGCCAGGGTTCGCAAATATCGATGAGATGAGATGATGATCACACGTGGAGTCGGTTAGATTTCGAATTCTTTAGAGTCGGTCGCGAAGTTGCGCGTGCGTTCCGATCGGCGTCCGTTAAGAACTGTCACTTTTGCACTGAGCTTTGACGTTTACGTACGATGCATGACAACCAAAAAGTTGGCGTCTTGTTACTGCTGGTTAAGCCCAGGGATAAAATGTGAACATCTTATGGGTTTTGAAAAGAGTTTTGATGGGAACGGAACATCCCGCCCACCAAAATGCCAATGGTATTTTCTGGTTAAAACATAGAAGATCTAGTTAGGAACTATAATGAGATTAAAGATACGATTTAGATTGCTAAAAGCAGCATTAGATTAAGATTATCTTATACTACGGTTTGCTTAATTAAGATGTAGTGAACTATAATTTAGTGCGAGTGAAACTAGTCTTCTGTTGGCATAGGACATAGTTTCACTAGATGTCGATTGATGATTTGGTTGTTTGCATTTCTTACTAATGCATCAACTCCAACGTGGAGTTTTATGAGTCGCGCGAGATTCCAATGCAATGGGCTACGATTGTCGTCCTTGACTAACACCATCGAACCTATCGACAACGGTTTGAGTGTTTAGTCCATTTCGCGCGTTGCGTTAGCGAGTTTAAGTATTCAGTTTTCCACCGAGACCAGAAGTTCTGTTGAAACGATTGTATCATCTGCCACCGATGAAGGCGATTGGATTAATATGCGTTAGATCCTCATCAGGGACAGCTGTTAGAGGCTCTAAGGTTAGAAAATTACCAGGTGCCAAACGTGAAAGGTCGTTGGGGTCAGAGCTGATCGGGTAAAGGGGTCTCGAGTTTAGAATGGATTCAATTTGAACGAACAGTGTCGTCAACTCCTCGAACGTTAGGACTTGATCACCCACAACTCGATATAGATGTGATTTTGCTGCTTTGATTTGTATTTCCCAGACACCACCGAAATGTGGAGCGCCGGGTGGATTGAATTTAAATTCGATTTTTTTTTCGTTAGAAGCCTGTTGCATTAAAGACGAAAGTTGATTTTTAGCGCCTACAAAGTTGGTACCACAGTCCGCATGAATAGTGTTACAGCGGCCGCAACGACCTACAAAGCGCCGTAGCGCAGCTATTAATCCATCGGTTGAAAGCGTCTACCCAACCTCCAAGTGGACTGCTTTGGTTGCAAGACAGATAAACAAGCATAGATATGCCTTTTCCATCTTAGCGCCACGATGGGAACCAAGTTTGATGCGAAATGGTCCACCTAGATCGACACCTACCACCGAGAATGGTTTAACTTGTTTGACTCGGTAAGATGGAAGATCGCTCATGAAAGGTTGAAGCGGCTGTGGGTTTGTTTGAAAACACTGGACGCATTTGGAAAGGCAACGGCGAATGGTACGCTTTGCAGCGATGGTCCAAAATTGTTGAAGCAGCAAAAAGTGTGTGGTGTTTATACCTGGATGCAAGTGAGTGCGATGAGTGAAGTTGATGATTAGAAGCGTTTAAGGATGATCAGATGGTAAGAAGGCAGGATGCCTGTGTTCGTACTCTAATCCGGATCGAGAAATCCTGCCGCCCACCCTGAGCACTCCCTGATCGTCTAGAAACGGGTTCAGTTTTCAAAAAGGTTTCGATAACACCTTTTTTGATTTTAAGTTGGAGATTTCCTCCGAGAAAGATTGACCCTGTACGTGTTTGACGACTTGCATGAGAGCGTGATGAAGTTCCACATTGTTTAAGAATTTCTTACGATTTGATTGATTTGAGATAAGAGAATTGTTAATAAATCGATATATGTAAGCGAGAACATTAACAAGTTTCGATAATGAGGAAAACCGATTCAGTAAGGTTCCGATAATTGGAGGGTCATCCGTCGCGGTCTCATCGGTCACTAGGATAACCACTTTACGTTCTTCAGCCTTTATAGTAACGTCGTCCTCGTGAAGTATGCTGCCTGAACTCGAAAGCCATGACTCATGATTTTGTGAAAGCCAACATGGCCCCGCCCACCATAGCGAATTGTAAAGAAGTTCACTAGGAAATTGTCCACGTGAGCAGACATCAGCAGGATTATCACCCGAAGAGACGTGATGCCAACATTCAGTAGGTGTAAGGTCTTGGATTTGACTTACCCGTTTGGCAACGAATGTGGTTCAACGAGATGAATGTGAGCGTAACCAGGAGAGGACAACGGTTGAGTCTGACCATAAGTGGACGGCATCGAGTTGGATACGAGCTAGATAAGTGTCGCGAACGAGTGTGTATAGATTGGAGAGGAGAACCACCGCGCAGAGTTCCAATCTAGGCAAAGATGTGCGTTTCAGCGGTGCTACACGAGCTTTTGAACAGACCAAGAAGACATGGGCTGCACCGTCCTTATCAGTGACGCGTAAATAAATAACAGCACCATACGCTGTCTCGGAGCTGTCACAAAAGCCGTGAAGCTCGCACGATTTTGCTTCAGAGTATGTTATTTTACGAGGGATTCGAAGTTGGGACAACTGTGGTAATTGATCCATGTATGTAGTCCATGTATGAATGATCTCATCAGGCGACGTTTGGTCCCATCCAATACCGAGAATCCAAAGCTTTTGGATATATGATTTGATTTGAATTGTGATGGGGGATAAGAAGCCTAATGGGTCGAAGACTCTGGCCAGTTCGCTGAGATTGGAACATTTGGTACACGGACGCTCGGATGGTTTAATTTCGAAAAGGAATGCATCCAGTGACGGATTCCATTGCAGACCTAGAACTTTTAAAGTTCAGGATTCGGAATTATCGAGAGATACGGAGCCACTTAGACAATCCTGGCTGGGGAAATCCCACAAAAGCTGCGCCTTGTTACTAACCCATTTTCTAAGATGAAAACCACCGAGTTTGAATAGAGCGATAAGTTGATTTTTCGCTAGTTCAGTGGTTTCCATCGAGTCGCAACCGGTTGCTACGTCATCTATATAAACATCCGACAGGATGATCCGCTTCGCAACGGGATACGAGTCTCCTTCGTCTTCAGAAAGCTGTTTCAAGGTACGGCATGCAAGAAAAGGGGATGAAGAAATACCATATGTAACGGTATTCAGACGGTACTCTTGGAGATTATCGTGTGCTCTCCAAAAGATACGCTGATAGTCACGATGGTCCTTCGAAATCAAAATTTGACGGTACATCTATCGGGCGTCAGCCATGAAGACAACGTTATGTTCCCTAAACCTCAAAAGAATGTCTATAATGTTTGGTTGTAACTTAGGACCGGTAGGTTGAGAGTTGTTTAAGGAACGTGAGTTAGCGTCTTTGGCAGAGGCGTCGAACACAACACGGAGACGGGTAGTGGCGAAATCGGGACGAAGAACACAGTGATGTGGTATAGAGTATTGTCCCATGCTGCTTTCTTCTACTGGTACCAATGTCATGTGTCCGGTTTCTATGTAGTCTGACATGAAGGCCACGTATTGGCCTTTTAAATCGTAGTCACGAGACAACCGGCGTTCGATAGCGTGGAATCGTCGCGATGCAACCTCACGAGAGCCTGCGAATATGGGTTCCGAATCATCTTTAAAGGGCAAACGTACAACATATCGTCCAGAGGAATCACGAGAATGACTGGATACAAACTTCTGTTCACAGAGCGTTTCATCTGGAGTCAAGAGTGACGCTTTCGGTATGGAATCCAGTTCCCAAAAATGTTGAACCAGAGAATTCAACTCGTTATCTATGTGTGTCGGGGTGTCAGGATTTACTCCCCTAGGCTTCTGCATTATGTGGGCAGACGATGGGTTTCGTGCTATGAAAAGACACTGAGCGATAGACTGTTTCTAGCAAAACTAACGAACTACTTGAGATTACAACTTAGCACAATAACACGGGGCACAATGAATCGGGTACAGTTCCAAGAGGTCTTAACTCGGCCGCGATCAGCACAGAACATATATACCAGGGAAGAACGTCAACTTCATACTTTGTAAATGCCTACATAGAAGCACACTAGCGCTGCCGTTCGTGCCAGGAGTAACTTTCGATAACGCGGGAGATTTGAAGTGTTTGCAATCTCCTTTTTATTTTTCGATACCGGAATTCCAATAGGCGTGAGTGACAATTAATTAAATGGTACATTTAATTTATCACTCACGCCTATTGAAATTCCGGTATCGACTAAGTCATAGAATGTTCGTTTCCTGTTTCAGCAAATATAATTTTTAAAAATGTGCAAAAGCATGAAACGAAAATTCTTTGTTTACGGAATTTCCAAGTGATGTCAAATAATACAAGTTTTTTAAACATGTTTTAGTATATTTATTTTTCTTAATAAAGATTTTTTTGAGGCTTCCTCAACAAACCCTCGATTTTGAATAGTGCAAAACCTCTTCAGACATAATATCTCAACTGTAGAATCAATTATTCTTTTGAAATTTATTTCATTGTGTTCGTCACACCCCTTCAGCCAATCTTTATTTTAAATATCGCACTTTTTTAATAAATAATGTTTAAATTTTTTTTTTATAGGAGTTTTCTTTTAAATAATTATTTATTAAACTTGCAGCATTTTCAACCATTTCACAGAAACTTGGCTGGATGTATTTTAAACTGCATTTTACGTCGTCGTATTCCTTAAATGATGTAAATAAATGACATACCTCAGTGTTCGGATCAGCAAGCATAATTTTTTTACATCGTGCGCACTTGGCAACTAATTAGTTGCCAAGTGTTTTGCGATAAAGCCGCACGCATATGCACATTTCTCCAGAACACTGCGGTATATCTAACTCTTCTACACCTTCAATAGAAACTTCAATAGGAAAAGGCGTGGAAGAGTTTGCATCATTTATTGTTTTTTCACAACCTTTATGCAGAATCACTTTGAAATTATTCAATATATCATTATTATCATCCAGGCAGTTTCTGTTTTTATTATTATTTATTAAATTTGTTATTATGCTAGTTTTCAAAGCTGCAATAAATTGAACTGAAGTGGGGTTCGGATTACAATCACAGTTGCTTCGAATGCACCCGAAACAGTTTTCGAGAGGATCTTGATTGAGTCTTCGGACACATAATGTGTTAATATTATATTTTTTCAAATTTTTAAATATACGCTCAATTGCGTTCATTGTCCTCAACCAGCCATCTTGTGATGGGGGCTTGCTTCTCGCCCCTAGAAACTTCATTTCCGTGAAAAAAACTCTCACTTCATTAAACAAATCTAAATGAGGGCTGGTTGAAGACATGTTGGTAAGATATTTTTTTCCTCTTTTTCTGTCAGGCGTGTCACCATTCATAGCGCCAAATAATTTGTCCAAATTTGAGACGAGTGTCGCAGTCCCCACAGCATCTTGTGGTAATTCGTCTGAAAACAAAAAAAAAAAACATCAAATGTTAGAATGAATTTCTCATGACACTAACCCATTTAAACGGGTGTGAGTAACAGTGGTGCCATTTTACATTGTAGTAATTTTCACTACACACTACACTTTTCGTTACAGCTAGTCAAAAGCCTAAAACAGCAGCTAATCTCATCTCAAGCTATTAGTATAGCTTGCGGCAATAGGATTCCAGGAGCCCGATAAGGACCCATTCGTACTGGTACAATAAAAACTTCGAAAGCATCTTTCTTAGGTTTGGTTTTTATTCATTTAATCCGATTATCAGTATTTAAATTACCGTGAATGATGTTATCGTCTTTTGTCAAAATCAGTTTACCCGTTAAGTCTCAATAAAAAACGGCATACAATCATATTTACATACTCGTGAGATAAACATGACCCTACTTATGGTCATTGCGAGTCGGGTAAAAAGGCTAGAAAAGATGATGATAAATAGAAATACATTTTGCTGAAACTTACTTAGGGCTACTTTGGCCAATAATCCTGCAGCAACGGAATTACTCAAAACTTGAGCAGCTAGCCGAACTTTCATCTTCTATTTGCCATTCGGCTGAAGGTGTTGTTGG
The DNA here is from genome assembly GCA_947578425.1 of Eugnorisma glareosa. Taxonomy (NCBI): domain Eukaryota; kingdom Metazoa; phylum Arthropoda; class Insecta; order Lepidoptera; family Noctuidae; genus Eugnorisma; species Eugnorisma glareosa. The sequence goes on along the minus strand of OX387967.1, from coordinate 7,326,634 downwards.
GTCAATCCAGGAGCAAAGAAGAGTTTTCCTTTGAGTTTAGACCGCATTTTGCACACTTAACATTCCCTTTTCCAACCATGGTGGAAGAACAACACAAAAGCGTCAGTATCGCACCAAGATAATGAGTCTATATCTCGTAATATAATGGTTTCACAACACGAAAGCGTCAATTTCGCACAGGAGTCTCTATCTCATAAATATTGAATTCACAATACAAAAAGCGTCAATTTCGCACAGGGGTCTCTATCTCGCAATTCAAAAAAAGATAAACAAACTGGCAAAAACACAAAAAGCAGCTGAAAGCGAAAAAAATTCAAAAAGTTCTTCTTCCAGTGACAACTACCGCAAAGTAGTAAAAGTTGCCATCACGTAATATAAGTCCGACCATAATTTCGTTTTGATAATTATAATTAGAATCTGTAATACTGTAGAAATTTTAATTTATTAAAGAAATTCAAATTACTTTAAATAAAAAAAGTTAAATGTCCATCATCTATATATTTCACTCTTCAATAACAATAACTCATCAAAATCTAACAAAATCCACCAAAATGGTAGGTAAGTATTCAATGGGGCATGTAAATTTAATTCGTAGAGCGCTATCCTTTTTTTGCAAATCCTGCCACTGTAGGCATTGGCCGCATAGAAAGCTGACCACCCCTGGCGATCAGACACTGACTGACTGTCGTCCTGGCTCAGGGTTTACCATCTTGACTCTGTGACAAGTGACACTGTGGTGTGGGTAGCCTTGTAAGTAGATTGCGTGATGTCACCACCGTGTACTTGTGATTCATTTTAAGCCCGTACCAATGACCGTCTCCGACATATGTTTAATGATGTGTGTACCAGGGTGCTAGAAGCTAAACGAGTTTTTTCCAACAGGAGCCACCCAAAGACGGAGTTGAAAGCGGTGGGTTGGTTAACATTTCCTTAGATTTGTTGGTTGAGAAGTGAATCGGTGAAGACATCGGCGGCGAGCAGCAGATCGATAGATCCCGTAATATCGAATCCGGGGTCTGCGAGTGGCAAAGATTGAATATGTGACATGCAAGTCCAAATCAAAGAATATTGTATCCTTAGCAACCTACTGCACACCTCACGTCACCGAGAATAGACGCTGGTGCCCCGCCGAGTCCACATACGGTTGTGTTAATTGGGGTCGGATGTAAGTTTAATCGTGAGATGGCCGATTCAGTAATAAAATTACTTTAACTTCCGGTGTCAAATAAGGCACGGAACGATTACATTGCACCGACAGCATCTTTGACATGCACTATTGCAGTCGCCAGAAAAACAGTTGTGTGCATAGGTGACCTTGACACCAACGACGATGCGGTTGGATGGGATTCGATAGGATTATCGCGATGGAGTAAGGTGTGATGTTTCCGTTTGCATGTGCGACATGAAAATATCGATCTACAATCCTTCAACCGATGGGATGGCTTCAAGCAGTTGAAGCACCAGTTCTTTTCAGTAGCAATCTGCATTCGTTCATCGTATGATTTTTTAATAAATTCTGAACATGCCGCAATGGAATGAACATCACTACAGAAAGAACATTTACTGGTATATGAAACGGAAAGACTTTCGGTTTGCTTTTGACTGGTAGCAGCTACCAGTGCGTGTGCCGGGGTGGACCGTTTTGGTTGCGAATGTGAAGTTGGACTTCTCTCAAATCTCAAAAGTTCGTTTGACTTGATTGTCTTAACGAAATGTGTATCGCGTAGTGACGCCTCGCACTTAACATGTAGGAAAGCTTTTAATTGTATGTAGGTAGGTAGTTCGACATCCGAATGATTTTCTTCAAATTCGCGTCTTAATTTCGAGTCAAGTTTTGATAAAATATGATATACTAAAATAAAATCCCATTGACCAACCGGCAGATTAACTGTTTTTAAAATACTTAAATTCTCTTCGAACAAATCAAGGGATTTTCTGAACTCGTGAGCATCGTTGAATTTAAAATCGACATTTAAGATGTCTCGCCAGCACGTAAAGTCTAGGTCGCGTTTATTAGTGAAGCGCGCGGTGAGTGCTTGGTACGCGTCGTGATAGTGTTCGTGAGTCATCGGGAACGCTTTGATGACCGTCAACGCATCGCCGCTAAGAGATGATAACAGATAGTGAAACTTCTCCGTGTCAGTCAAAGAAGATGATTTGTGTACCAAGGCGTTGAAAGTATCGAAATATTCCGGCCATTTTTTGACGTCACCGCTAAAAGTCAGAAGTGTTATTTTGGGAAACTGAATGTTCGAAGAAACATTGACAATACCGTGAGAATGATTTGAATCACCTTTAGAAAAGGTGCGATTTATTGACAACACTTCGTAATACATTTCGTCAAAGCGCTCCCTGGTTTCGGCACCAAATTGATGTAGCATTCGCACCACGCCGAAATACCGTGATGGCTTTCTGCTACACAGGAAGACCGCGATAAGAGGTCTGATGAGTTACACGATAAAAATAAGATGTTCACTTTGATCTAGGCAGCCAACAGTAATTTGACGCAAATTGACACTCGTTGAACTTCCACCTTTCGTATATCCATGAGCTAACGATGGGCCAGGGTTCGCAAATATCGATGAGATGAGATAATGATCACACGCGGAGTCGGTTAGATTTCGAATTCTTTAGAGTCGGTCGCGAAGTTGCGCGTGCGGTCCGATCGGCGTCCGTTAAGAACTGTCACTTTTGCACTGAGCTTTGACGTTTACGTACGATGCATGACAACCAAAAAGTTGGCGTCTCGTTACTGCTGGTAAAGCCCATGGACAAAATGTGAACATCTTATTGTTTTTGAAAAGAGTTTTGATGGGAACGGAACAACCACCAACAATTGATTTTGGTGTTTTTTTGCTTTTAATGTGTGTGTCGATATCGAACGCACCTTTGTACTTTATGGAAATGTAACAATCACATACTGTACAGAAAACTTCAGACGGCTCTCGTCCTTGTGTCATTAAAGGATATCTTTAACGTAAAATGTCTGTAAATGTACATTGACGTTAACTACTCGAAGCCATTATAGAAATCTCAATTACTGCCTTTTCATATAAACAATATAATAAATAATATAATTTTCTGCCAAAATGTCAGGAAAATTATTGCTGAAACAGGGGTTTTTTCAGGAAAACTTATTTTTCGGATCTGGTAACTCTAAGTGGGACAGTTTACTCCAGAATCCCTAATGTTTAGACCTGTAACTTTGTATTTTGATATATTATAATGATCAAATAGATATTTTACAATAGATTATGAACCAACTTATAAAACTTTTACCGAAAAAACTAACTTATATAAATATTTTGGTGATATTTCAGTGGTTAAAGGAGTGTGACTGGTAGGACAGTCAAAAATACCTCCGCCTTCTTTACTGTCAATCAAGGTTTTAGCACAAATACACAGCAAATATACATAGCCTTTAATCATAATCCTTATTCAAAGCCATAATCTTTTACTATGCAATGAAATTAATAAATAGACTAAAACAGAAACTAAAAATTAGGACCAAGTTTAGTTTATACAAGAAAATATAGAAAGTAGAAATTGTGACTGGAGGGACATCTTCTTGTGACTAGTGATGGTAAATTCCCTAGAATTTACGAGAATTTAAAAAATGGATGACAAAATTGATTCGATCTATTTTTAGAGTAATAGTTTTGAGAGCATTTGAACGGTAACAAAGTTTACGTCAAAATAAACTACTCTACAACTTAAATTCTCAAGAAAATCTCCTGAGCGAGAACATTCCCGAGAATATTTCCGAGAAAATTCTCTTAAATTTTGTACGGTATTAATGTTAAATCAGAATTTCTGTATTACAACAAACTTTATGAATTACATTAGGCTTATTAATGACACATCATTAGACATTTTTTTTTATAGACATTTAAAGCTCAGAAAAAATAAAATAATTTGTACAATACGTCTTTTAAACCTTATTAAAAAAAAAACGGAGGGTGCTTTTTTGTTCAAACCTTTTTGAAGACATGCTTGATAATCGCTCTTTCTTTTGAGGTATCATTTATGCGGATATCTTACAAATTATTGAAATTAGGGCCTACAAAGCAATTTGAGGGAGAAATTTTTCATTTTAGGCAGACTAATTAAAACAACATTTGAATTAAAATTATTTGTTTTTCATGTTCAAAATGACGGCGGTGATTCCTAATACAAGCACGGCCCCGTCTTCTAACTTCTGTAGTCGTTATTTTCAACATCATCTCCTGCTTCATTGTCTCAAACGCTTAATTTATTCTTTGTATCAATTCTTCTCTAGTGTTTATTTCTATGTTGTTATACACCAGTTCCTTGGCCCGGCCCCACACGAAAAAGTCCAACGGGGTCAGATCTGGGGAGCGAGCGGGCCAAGGGATGGGTCCATCCCTGCCGATCCAGCTATCAGGAAAGCAATTGTTGAGGTGTTCCCTTACATTTAAAGTCCAATGCGCTGGACAGCCGTCTTGCTGAAAGATGACTGTTCGAAGATCGGGACACCTGATTCCTCTACCAGCAGTGGTAAATCAATTTGCAGAAATTGCAAATAATTTTCGCCATTCAATGGATCAGGCAAAAAGTGGGGCCCAATCAATGTTCTGCCAATTATTCCAGCCCATACATTCACAGAGAATTTCATCTGAAATGACACCTGCTTCTTAAAATGTGGATTGTTGTCTGCGTCGGCCCATTCATGGATGTTGTGAAAGTTTGTAATACCTTCCCTTGAAAATTTACTTTCATCCGTCCACAAGATTGATTTCAGAAACCACGCATCTTCGATGTCTCTGTTGAGGAGGAAACGGCAGAACTGAATTCTTCTTTGAGGATCTTGCTCTACTAGACCTTGCACACTCCTGCCATGGAACGGATACTTATCATTTTGGTGCATTGTATGCCACACCTTCCATTGAAAAATGTTTAAATTTCGAGCTACTGCTCTAGTACTGGTAGTAGGATCCGCTTGAAATGCTGCTAAAATGTCTTCGTCGACGGCAGTTTCGTGTCTGCTCGGGTTGACTCCAGGTTCCACGCGGTGAAACCCATCTTGGGCAAGACGACGAAACGTGTTGTAAAACACTCGGACATTCGGTATCCTGCGATTCGGATAGCGCTCTTGATACATTCGTCGCGCCAAAGATCCATATCCGCATATTCTTGATTGGAAAAAGTAGCCATAGTCACTTAACAATTAAGAAAAACGGCGTAGGAGCGCACTAAATGTCAACTCAACACAATTAAGTCAAAAATCAACACGTGCAGGAGCGCGAGGCTACGACTGGACACGGTGAAACAAAAAAGTTCAAAACTAACGCAAACAACACGTGCAGGAACGCAAAGGGCTACAACTGAACACGGTAAATTGTGAATCAACACGACAACGTCCACTCACAAGGGCAGTTGACTAATAAGTAAAAGATGTAACGGCTTCATCACAGACCGACTGACCCTGACTAAAGAAAAACGACTTTGTTGCCTCAGTAACTAAGACCATTTTGCTGTAAAAACCAACTCTTATCGCTTTTTGCTATTCATTGGGCGTTCTACCTGGAAATGCCGTCGCACCGCGCTCGGTGGCCATTGTTTAGAGAATCCCCTTAATGGGTTCCCCTCAATTGGTTCCTGCATGTGCCAAAAATTCTTCGAATTGAACAATGTTATCATTTCGAGCACATAAAGTATTCTTTTAAGCAAAAATTTTGTGTTTTGTTAGACTGCCTAAAACTTAAAAAATTTCCCTCGAATTGGTTTGTAGGTCCTAATTTCAATAATTTGTAAGATATCCGCATAAATAATACCTCAAAAGAAAGAGCGATTATCAAGCATGTCTTCAAAAAGGTTTGAATAAAAAAAGCACCCTCCGTTTTTTTTTAAAAAATAAGGTTTAAAAGACGTATTGTACAAATTTTTTATTTTTTCTGAGCTTTAAATATCTGTAAAAAAAATGTCTAATGACACAGAAGCCTAAAACATGTTTCGCTTGGCTGCTTACACATTACTTTAATTAAATAAATAAAAAATTAATTCATTTATCATTCAATTTGGCCATAATTATGCAGTTTACATTAAATTTTGAGAATTTCCGAAAAAAAACTTAAAAATTTGGTTAAAAAAATTTGGTAAGACTTCGTCTAAGACAACCCTGGCTTAAATGGTTCTAAATTGTCTATACTATCTTCACCTTAAAGCTTTGCACCCATCTTCCAATCACCCTGTATTTCTCGTATAGTGTTTCTAGCTAACAACTTTTCCTTATTAAATCAGTCATTTTGGATAGGCGATCTCCTAACAATAAACTAGTTAAATCTGTACGACCAAACTGAGACCATTCCTGAGGCACTGCGAGGTGCGGGCGGGATGACTGTTGTCTGTTGTCGTCCTGCACTGCGCAGCTACCTCAGGAACGGTCTCAGATAAGCGGTATACAAATACAAAATACAAAAAATATTATTTTTATCTCAAAGCATTGTCGTACATAAACTAAGGCAGTCCCAGCGGTCGGGCTATAGTTTTTGGGTTCTTATTAAATCTATTGTTTATTAATACAATGATAATTTTCCTATTAACTTAATTTAATAATCAGTCTTTATCATGTTTAAAGTTAAAATTATTGAGAAATTGCGATCGGGTTATTGATTGATAAACACTTTAAACTTCCAGCATTTAATAAAGGGAAAATATTATAACAGCGTGCGTACATAATTTTTGAGTCATTGCACTACCATTGACAAGCCAGAGTTGACGTTAGTGATGTAGGCGCATCCCGCCATAGATAAAACACTAGTTATGTAGTGTGGAATACATATCTCAACATCAGCATTTATTAAAGGGAAAATATTACAACAGCGTGCGTACATAATTTTTTGACAGTCATTGCAGTACCATTGACAAGCCAGAGTTGACGTTAGTGATGTAGGCGCATCCCGCCATAGATAAAACACTAGTGATGTAGTGTGGATTACATATCTCAACATAAATCACTTTTTCTTCTCTTCTTTCATTTCTATTCTTATTCTGTATTCTCAAAAGACCGTTCATTAATAAAGCGGAGGAAAGCCTCTTCATGCAAAGTTCCGCTTAGGATCAGAGCGTTTTTCACGATGAGTGGCCCGCGCACTTTGTGTACAGTGGGTGTCATCGGTTGCCAGCTGTATATGCTAACATAAAGTTCTGCTGTACTGTCACAATATAAAGAAAACTTTTCAATATTTATGTCATATCCACTCGAAATAAGTTCCAAAATTGTTGCGAACCTTTTTATTAATTCCTCATGGATACCAGTTGTAGCAGAAGCCTCCGCAGAACATTCAAAAAATCTTCTACTCGTATTTCCGTCATTGGTATTTCCAAAACCAGCTTTTGGAATATCTACCAAAAGACCAAGTTCTGCCCGAAACCTTTTTTGGATTTCTTGCTTTTTAATTTTTACGATGTCTTTTTCTGCTTGCAACCTAATTTGCCACTTCTCTACAGGAATCTTATATGCGACATGAAGAAGGCTTGCGCCCTTGTGGAACATCGGTTACGACTGGGTGCTGCGCGCCGACCTCCCTGACGGCGTCAGCGTAGTTTGCTACGCTGACGATACGCTGGTGCTGGCGCAAGGGAGGTCGCACGAGGCGGCGGCCGAGCTGATGACTCGCGGGGTTGCGATAGTCGCGGAGAGGATCCGGCAATTGGGTTTCGAGGTGGCGCTGCACAATTCCGAGGCCATGTGCTTTCATGGGCCTCGGAATGCGCCACCGTCGGGATCCATGCTCACGGTGGGAGGGGTTCCCATCGGCGTCGAGCCGACGTTGAAGTACCTAGGTCTCGTCCTCGACAGCCGGTGGAACTTCGTGGAGCATTTCCGACGTTTGGCCCCCAAACTGGAACGGGCCGGGGCTGCCTTCAAGCGGCTCTTGCCCAACCTGGGGGGTCCAAACGCCTCCTGCCGGAGGCTCTACGCGGGGGTCGTGCGGTCCATGGCCCTTTACGGGGCCCCGGTGTGGGCGCGTTCTTTGAGGCGGCGAGCCGCCCATTATCTGAACGCGCCCCAAAGGGTGGTGGCCGTAAGGCTAATCCGGGGGTACCGCACGATCTCCGGCGAGGCGGCGAGCCTCCTTGCCGGATTGCCGCCATGGGATCTGGAGGCGATAGTCCTCGCGCGCCTGCACGAGTGGCGCGTGGAGGCACTACGCCGGGGGGAAACTCCGCTGCCGCGGCAAATTGTCGCTCAGCGGACAGACTTCCGGCGTGATCTCATGGCGACATGGAGAGAGCGACTGTCGCAACCCCGTGCAGGGCACGCCTCTATAATGGCGGTAAGTCCCCTCTTTGAGGAGTGGCTGGAGAGGCGCCACGGCGCCCTCACCTACCGCCTGACGCAGGTCCTCACCGGACATGGTTGTTTCGGGAGGTTCCTGCACCTAATCGGGCGGGAGGAAACGCCCGGGTGTCACCACTGCGAGGATCGACCGGAGGACACGGTGGAGCACACTGTGCAGGTCTGCTCCGCTTGGGCGGAGCAACGCCGTGTCCTCGTAGCGGCGATCGGCGGCGGCGACCTCTCGCGTCCGGCCCTGGTTCAATCCATGGTCCGGAGCGAGACGGAATGGGACGCCGTCACCTCCTTCTGCGAAGCAGTCATGCTAGCGAAGGAGGTGGCGGGACGTGAGAGGGAGAGAACCTCACGTCCCAGCCGCCGCGGGAGACGCACCGGGCGTCGGGGGCCACGTGGTGGCCCCCGGCCACCGTAGACGCGGGCCTGTGGACGGTGAGCTATGGGCTAGCTCGCCGTCCGTCCGTCTTATGACGACAGGCCGTGTCGACGGCGCGTTCGTGTTCCACGCGCGCCTCAAAGAGAGTCAGCAAACAGGAAGGGGTCCGTAAGGGCCGACGCCTGCCAGGGTTGCGGGACTGTTCGAAAGAGATACCGCGGCCCTGGAACACAAAGGGCAAAGGAAGGAACATGGATGGGTTTTAGTCAGTACAAGTCTGACACTCCCTCCTGCTCAGCCCAGAGCGGGAGGGGTCATTTGATGATTTCCCATCGATAAAAAAAAAAAAAAAAAAGAAGGCTTTCAAAGAATCTGATTCTAGCATGAAGAATAATTGAAAGCCCAAATTTAAAATTTTCTTTTATTATCTCTGAGCTCCTCACTTTATCGAGATTGTTAAAATCTGTTGAAGTTAATTTGCAGAGATAACACCCTCATTGTAGATTTAGTATCTGTGGCAGCATTACATACCTTACCACCAATAATTGCGACTAATAAGGTGTTTGACAGAAACTTCGAGTGCAGCACTTGTTAATTTGGTAGTATTGAAATCTTTAATTTGGTCTTCAAAATGCTTAATTTCTTTTTTCGTTGTTTCGGGAGTTTCTTTGATAAATCTTATCCTCATAGGCCTGCAAAATCTGTGTGAAGATGGAGAGTTGTTGCGCCAAATGACATTTGCATTTGTCATATCAGAACTAGGGTCATTGTTGCGCTTGCAAACTTATTGAACAGAGACCTAACTTGACTTATTAGAATCTGTATTGCTTGAGGTTTCAAAATTTGCTTATATTCAGCTTATTGTGATCCATCACATCCCCACTTACATATAATTTCAAGTGATGACAACTCCTCTGCTGATAAAGTAGAAATAACTTCCTCTAAATATAGTAACTGTAGGCGACGCGAGTACATAATATTAATTTAAATTGTTTAATAATAAACAGTGGAGCGGGCTAAAGGAGGCGTACACGTTGAGAGGGGCGCGCGGGCACTCGGGGTTCGCATCGCTCGCGCCAAGAGCGACGCAGCCGCGCGCGCGGCGGCGCATGCAGTCGGCTAGAATCAAAGACTACAATATAATATAGGGTATAGACAGGCAACTCTCTCGTTTTCCAGTGACAGCAGAAAGCGCCATCTAGTTGTCAGCTAACCGAAACTATTATCTATAGCTATGAATATATAGGTGTAGTTACGGATACCGTTGGATAAAAAAAGTTGTTTGTAGAATTTTTACAAATGCGTATAAATTGTTGTTATTAATGCTTTTTAACGTAATTGTCAGTAATTTTAAGAATGCACATAATGATTAGAAAAGCCTTAATAACAATCATTTATACGCATATGTAAAAAATCTAGATTGAATGAAAAGTAAAAGAAAAATACAGTTTTGTTCAATTAAAACATTTATTTTACGACTACAGGCATATTATTTTGTTTAATCCTCTTCCTTCCTTTATTTTTGGAGTAGTGCCTCTCAGCTTTTTCTTTCATGGGGTCATTTTTATCCCAAAAGGTTATTTTACCAGTAATTATGCTGTTGATTTCTTTGCACCAATTATTAACAAAAAATTTGGTTGATTTATTGATGAGAAAATTTGTCAGTTCATCTTTATGTGTTACACATGATACAAATTTTAAATTTAAATTTATTGTTATTATTAATTTAATATACCTTCCCAAATTATTTTTATTGCAATTTTCTTTTAATATTTCTGTGCAAATGTGTTCCACTTGAGCAAAGAAATCAAACAGCGCCCTAGTTGGATAGCACAACCACCTTTTATTTCCATATTCTTTCATTTTAATAAATTTATGAAAATCTAAAATTTTTTCTTCTTCTAAATCATGCCTGCAAGTGGCACAGTTTTTGTACACATTTTTTTTTGCGAGTTGTGCCATCCAACCACTGCAATAACCAATTGCTGCGCTTTTTTCCATATCCACTGGAGCCTTGCTTTTTAATAACGCTTCTGGATTTAAAAGTTCCATGTAAATATGAGCATAGTCTACTTCATCTTCACATTCAGTTGCAGTGTTGTTGTCTCCAAGATTCGTTAATAAAGATTTTAACGATTTGAGACAAACACTATCATCTTTTTCACAGTTTGCTCCAACTGAATGTGAAGATGTCATATTGTTAATCAAAAGTGTTTAAAAAGCTCCTTCAAATGCAGATGACGTGGGCATTGTGTTAAAATGGCCATGACCTCTTATTGCTCCAAAAAAGTTCTCCAATGGATCCTGGTTGAAATTGCGCATTAAAAGAGAATTGATCCCCTTTGAATTTAAAAAAGACACAATATTTTTAAAACTTTCTAAAGTTTTAATCCAACTGGACAAAGAAGGCACTGCTCCTTGACTATTGCCATTTACAAATTTCATTGTTTTGAGGATAGGGATACTATAATTCCATAAATTATGATGCGGTGAAGTTGGGGTAACTGCAGCCCGATAAATCTTCCCCTGTCTAATTTCGCTAAAGCTGCCATTAACGCTGTCAAACAGGTCGTCGAAAAACATTAGGAGGTCCGCTGTCTCATGACTTGCTTTTTCCAGAACTCCCATATCTGCAATAATACACAAATACTTCCATAAATTATGAAAAGCATACAGAGCTGTTTTGTGCAAAATAATTTATTTTCCATAATAAAATTTATAACTACGTACACAGTTTAGAATGTGTTTTGTGAGTTTGAACTTTCTATCTGACTTTGCTAGTATTATTATGATCACAATATTTGTTTTTTCATGAAAACATGAAGGGCTGGTCACCATATCTTCTCAAAAAATACTATAATATAAAATAAATGACAAGGCTAGAGATTGTGAGAAGTGTTCAGTGGTGAACATTGTGTACAAAAGTAACAAAATTATGAGCTAAGTGCATAATCATGTTTTATTTTTCATAAATGAAAACAATAGTTTGCTGAAAATAGATGCATACCTGCCAAACACCCAAGTCCAACTCCAACTGACTGACTAAACACTTGTGTACAGTGTTTCACCCTCATCTTTGGGATGAGGCTTGGAAATACATGAAGAGCAGTCAGTCTCTGAACCAGCTTGACGCCTTTATAGGATGGGCACCTATTATATAAAGCCACAATGTGGGACCATTTGGCAGTGCACTCCTTTCCTTTCATTTTATATTTTAAATTTTTGGTCAATAAATTGTTTCTTATTCCTTTTATGAGATGTGGTGGATCATTTATGGGAAAAATTTTGTCTTTCCCTATTTTATAAAATCCTTCTTTGTAATCTTTACCCTTTCTTATAAAATTTTCTTGTGTCTCCTTCAATAATAAATTTATAGCTGCCACATTGGAAGTGCCTTGGTCACAAATGGTTGCTACGACCTTTAATCCAGTTTCTTGCACCTTTAAAATTATATTTTTTATTTGGACTTCTAGTTCAGCAGTTTAAGTGCTCCCATGGCTATAATAATACACTATCGGCTGCTTAAACTTTTTTACAATGCCTCTGATCATGAAAACAAGGACATGATCACAGAATTCTTTTTCAGTTTTTTGTCCATTATCCACAAATCCAATTATTCTGTCATGCCTTTTGTCATAAGTAATCGACGGTTGGATCGCCATCTCGTCAAATAAAATCGAGCAATATTTTTGATTTTCAGGCAGTCTCGCTACTCTACTTTTCAAGTTTTCAAACATAACGTCATTGACACCAGTTTTTATGTCTAATTTGTGCAGTAGATTCTGCAATGTTCTGCGACTTGGCAAAATGCACATTTGCCTTAACAAGCGGTAAGCCTTAGGCGAGGGCTTGTACAATGACAGTGCCAAAATTTTTTGGTCAAGTGTGAATCGCCTTCCAAGTTTTTTCTTTCCACTCTCGGAGACTTGCATTTGGCAGAATATTTTTGCGGTATTTGACATTTTTGAGGACATGATATTGAATGCTGTTTTTCTTAAAAGTCACCTTAGTGCTTTCACATTTCTTCAACTGCCTTAATAGCTTTTTAAATTCTCTGTGTTTGGTAACAGGCACATAAAGTCCTGAAAAAAGGAGAGTTATAATTATAACCTTAGTGAACATATTACTAAGCAATTACAAAAAAATATACAATAAAAAACTGAACAAGTGCGAGTAGGTTATTATGTAAATAGTTTGTTCAGCGTTGACAAGCTTTTGTATTAATTTTGTATGAAATGAACTACAAATATGTATAAGTGTAATGGTTTTTTTTTCTGTGATATAACTAAAGATATTTTCCTACATTTGTACTATAAGTTCCCACTTCTTGCCAAAGAAACAGAGCTGTATCTCGAATTATCAATAATAAACGTGATCGTTAAGTACTAGCGAACATATAAAAACATTTGCAAACATATAGTTTTATTATTCAAGTGCCGATTTAAAAAAGTAGGTAAATTCAATATTTTTAATTATTTTAATCAAAAATATGCTATCAAGTAACAATATCTATACTTACTATCAAGTATAATTATAATCATGTGAGGAGGACACTTTCAATACTATTGCTTTTGCCCTAACTACATGGTTAGTATAGTGAAATATCGCTAAGCAAAGACAGACAAACGGATGGACGGACAGACAGACAACAAAGTGATGCTTTATGGGATCTGTCTTTTTCTTTTGAATTACGAATGATTAAATGAACTTATTTTATTTCAGAAGTTGAAATTAAATATTAAGGTTGTAAACAATTTACCTTTTGGTTTACTTGATTTATATTTATGGTCCTTATTCTGTCTTTTCCCCTTCATATACTGATGTCCTGTAAAAGAGATATAAACTATAACAAAAATAATCATATACATAGGTCAATGGCATTGTCCTTCTTTTGAAAATTAGCAATCTAAAGGCTGATTTTTTTATATTACATGCATTACATTGGTGGAGTACAGAAATAGCCAACCACTCATTAGAGTTCATGTTTTTTTTGCTTTCAACTACCTAAGTATATAATTGTTGTATTCAGTGTATGGAAAATATGATACAAACCTGTCATCTGAACTTCTGATGAAATCTCTTGAAAATCAGACATTGTACATAGGGCAGGCATAATAACAGGTTCAGTACCACCAGTACCAGATGTTGAAGGCAGGTCAGGCAGGGTTACAGATTCAACATGGAGTTGTTCTGAAAAAAATAGAAAAAAAGATATATTATTCGTATACCTAATATACTTATTTTACCAAAAGAGTTTATACTGAAATAAAATTTTAATTAAATAAAAATATTACCTGGCAAATACAGTACAGGAATTGCTAATTTGGACAGTCTGTTTCTTGGATACTTATGGATGTCTTCAAAATGATTATGACAAACACGTCTGTTGGTATAAACATCGAAATTATCCATTGTAGTTACAGCACCACCAATTATCGAAACCCAAGAATTGAATTTCTCTGCATTCACATCTGGATTTGGAAAGCGATGTAGAGGAATACCTGAAAAAAAAAAAGTTGGATGTATTTATCATTTAAAAACTACGCAACGGATTTGGATGTAATTTAGTACACTGGTAGTTTATAACCTGGATTAACACATAAGATGGTTTTTATCCCCATTTTATGTTTCCAAGGAATAATATTCGAGTTGTAGCGGGTGAAACCGCTGGCAATGGCTAGTAGTATAATTATAGTACTATAAATGTGAAAGTTTGAGGATGTTTGTTACTCTTTCACGCAAAAACTACTGAATGTCACTGTCAAGTGCCCACTCATAAAAACTCAAGGGCGGGAAGCCGGGGGCACTGCCGATAAAATAAACAAGTTTTTGCCTCCCTCCGATTACAAAGGAGCATTGGAGTGTTGTTTTTATGAATAGATTATGAATGGCCCATTCATTTAAGTGTTGAGTGTTTGTTGATAGTTAGTTTCTCTACTTTAAAATGTAGCTGTGTAAACATTGACTACTGTTGAAAAACACATTATGACTGTGAACTTTAAACAGGATTATTTCAAAAAGTAAATCGATAACGTATATGTTTTATGACTTTTATTGGTGGGGGTTTATATCTACATACGATAAAATAAAAAACAACATACTTCCCAGTACAAAAATATATATGTACAGGCGTACAACTACCTCGATGACACACAAGAGGTTATCAAAACTTAAATTTAGTATATTCTTTGAGGTTTCATTAATCTAAGGGAGTAGGTATAACAATAGTTTTCATTTTAAGTTAGAATACGTGAAGCATTGTGGAGAAGGGACAACTAGGGCACATCAATACATACCATCTTTGCTAGTCACTTCACATCCAGGTACACAACAAGAGTTTTGTGACATGATGAATGTTCACTATTCGCAATTATGGGTCCAAACTCTAAAGAGCGCCTATGCTCAGTAGTAAACAGAACAAAAACTTCACAAACAGTCTGAAACGTCGACACGGAGTTTAAACTCAACGGGGACGTACGAAACAGAGGATGATTGTTACGCGGCACGGCGACACGGAGGAACAGAGACAGCTCAACTCAACGTGGATAGCAGATGCACTTTCGAAACAACCAGCACGTAATTGCAAAAGCAAAATCCGAACGAGAAACGGTAAAACCGGCTCTCACGCGCAGACAGCCATTTGCAATTAAAGTATTACCATTGTAGCTTTGATAAGTTCCCATTTTGTTAACTATTATAAAAAACATTATACAACAGATAAAAAGGTCTATAATGCTCAGCTTTCATTACTTGTATTTTTTTCAACATCTGTTGTTTATTATTTTGAGAAAATGATCTTATTTACATGAATGTGTTTCACACCACTTCCCGTCACCACTTTTATATATTTTGATATTGCAACACAGTATTTTAGTTCGACTAGCTGGGGGAGAGATGGCGCTGTACTAAAAAAAAAAACGAAATTATAGCAAGTTCCTAGTTGCCATAGCATGGCTAGAATGCTATCGAGAGCACGCACGTACGCCTTCTTCACCCCGCTTGCACAAAATTAAGCTTGAACATTCTTTTACTGGTCCACCCTTTACATCAATGGTCCTCCTAGCCGGATCGGCAATCAGAAACACTAGTCAAGCTTCATCTGTTTATTTGCTTCGCTTCAACTAATTCACGCACAACGCATGTATCGCACGCCGCCCGCGCAAAACAAGATGGTGGGCACGCGAAGCACGGTGCAACGGGAGCACGAACAGCAATTGGCGATCGCAAGTGGTGTGAAACCTGAAGAACAACTAGCTCATCCTCCGTCTAGTTCATGTAAAAAACCTGGCAGCAGAAACATCATGGCAAAATCTCCTTCTGCGAACCCATCAGTAAAGACGAGGAGGGCGTAGCTGCTTTTCGAAGCTGCACAAGAAAAAACGCAGCTACAAATGGAATTGATAGATAAAAAACTAGCCGTCGACCTGGCGGAGCTGGACAGCAACAGGTCACAGTCACTGGCATATATTGAGCCTGCGGAAAGTGAAGTTGGTTCCCGAGTGGAAAAGTGGTTACAAACGAGTCAGGAGGTGAAAACTCAGTGCGTCACTATTGGTAACGACGACGCGCTGTGCCCGGCACATCGGCAAGACGCTATCTTGCAGCAAATGGGGGACGCCGGCCCACTACCACCTGTAACAGAAAACACATCCCAACAACACAGACCGCTGCCAGCGATGACTGCAATGCGAGGTGGCACTGAAGATACCATGCACATGTTGGCGTGTGCACTCAAGGACCTAGCCGCTGCCGCAACTACCAACGCCAACCAGCCAGGAACTAACGTGAAAATGCTTAATCGATTGTGTACGCCAAAGGACTTACCTAAATACGATGGTGACCCGCTCGAGTGGCTACAATTTAAGCAAGCTTATGAAGAATCTTCTCAAGTCTGCAATTTCAGCGACCGAGAAAACTTATGGCGACTAAGAAAGAGTCTCCACGGACGTGCCAAAGAAGCAGTCACAGCGCTGCTGATCGGCGCCACCTCTCCTGACGTCGCGATGTCCACGCTGCAACTGCAATTTGGAAATAATGATATAATAATATCTAGAATATTACAAGACATCAGCAAGTTACGCCCAATGTCACAAGAATATCATAAAGAAATTGTTTCCTTCTCGATCAAAGTGAAAAACTGTGTCGCAGCGGTGACTGCCATCGGCTGCGAAGACTATCGAAAAGGAATGAACATTGTGTCTACAGTGCTGTCTAAATTACCGACAGTACTGATTTCTAAATGGACTGATTACTGTTATCCGCTTCTCAATGAAACCACAAAACCAAAGCTCGTCATATTATCCGAGTTCCTAAGTGAAGAAGCCCAGAAGATAACACAATGCTCAGTGAATATATCGTATGTGCAAAATTACACGAACAGTTACAACGTTATACACAGGTCGCAAACAGTTTTGTTAAACGAAAACAATCAAAATGAAAACAGAAGTACCAAGTGCGGGTTTTGTCCATTAAAAAATCATGCATTACCAGACTGTAAGAAGTTTAAAAAGGCATTACGTAAAGACAGATGGACCTATGCGAAACGTCATGGTGTCTGTTTTAAGTGTTTGACGTCACGACATAACAAAGAATCTTGCCCCGCTACCGCGTGTGATATCGACAACTGTGGGCAATTACCTCGTCGTCTGTTACACTATAACGTGAATAAAAACAATGTAGAGGTGCCGTCAACTAGTGAAAATGAAAGTAAACCGCCAGAGACTGATACATCTGTGGAAACCGTAACGTATATAAACAAATGCAACAAAGTGTTGTTAAAAACCGTGCCTATTTTAATTCACGGACCAAAAGGAACATCGCGCAGTGTTGCACTTCTGGACGATGGCACGACAGTGACATTGATAAGCGACGAGCTAGCGTCGCGCGTAGGGCTGCACGGCTCAAGCAATCTATGCGTGTGTGCGGCGCGTGGGACAATACCGAACTAGTGTGCGAGAGTGAGATTATAAACTTAAACTTATCTAGCATCGAGGACAACAACAAGTTTACGATAAAAGCGCGTAGTGTTAAAAATCTAAACTTACCTGTGCAAAACCAAACTTCAGTGAACTTAAACGATTACGAACTGAGACCTGAAATAAAAAGTGTGATAAGTGACGGACAATGTAAACCCGAAATATTGATAGGGCAAGATAACTATCATTTGCTTTTACCGTTGGAAATAATAAAAGGCAAACTGACCGAGCCATACATCACGCGTACTCCGTTAGGGTGGTGCATACATGGCTGCGTGCGCGCGTCGTCGCTTGACATGAAAGCGACGCCGACTCTGCAATCTACACTTTTCATAAATGAAGAAGACAGTGAGCCATCAGAAACTGAGCGTATCCTAAGAGACATACATGAAGAAATACGCCGGTCCTATTCACTTGAGTCACTAGGTGTCTCTAATAAACCTAGACAAAACGCAGACGACGCTCGAGCTTGGGAACACCTGGAACGATCCTCTCAATTAATAGACGGGAGGTGGTATGTTGGACTACCGTGGAAAGATCCAAAGTCCACGATGCCCGACTCGCGCACCAATGCAATGAGAAGACTCTGTGGAGTTGAGAAGAAGATGAAGTCCAGTAATGGCTATGCTACTCGATACCTGGAAAGAATTGTTCATCTACTCACTAATGATTACGCTTCGCTAATTGAAACCAAAGAAGACGCAAAAAGAACCTGGTACTTACCGCATTTCGGAGTCGATAACCCCAACAAACAGAAACTGAGATTGGTATTTGACGCCGCCGCAACATCAAACGGTGTGTGTCTAAATGATTACATATTGAAAGGACCTGACTTGCTGGTTTCATTATATGGTACCGTGCTAAGATTCAGAGAACACAAAATCGCTGTGACGGGCGACATACGTGACATGTTTTTAAGAATAAAAATTATCAAAGAAGACAGAGATACGCTTCGCTTCTTATGGCGAAAGTCACCTGAGCATGAAGTCAACACATACGCCATGAGCTCATTAATATTCGGTGCAAATTGCTCACCGTTTATTGCGCAATATATAAAAAACAAAAATGCTGAACTTTATAAGTCGTCTATGCCTGACGCTGTACAAGCCATACAAAAACAACATTACATGGATGACTACATAGATAGTTTTGAAGACGAGAAAACCGCTACTAAAACAGTGAACGAAGTTAGTTACATACATAGTCAAGGTGGATTTGACATCAGAAATTGGACATGTAACCATCAGGTCATATTAAATAACTTACCACAAGGAAGTCTGCGAGCTACAGAAGTGAAGTTCAAAGTCGGCCAGCAATACGACGGCGAACGTACACTAGGCCTAATGTGGAATCCAAAAGACGACGACGACGTTGGGATTTGACGTCTCATTCAAACGCTCACATACTCGCTGGACAAAAGAAACCTACGAAACGAGAAATGTTAAAAGTGATAATGTCAATATTCGACGTCTTCGGGTTCTTATCACCGTTTACTATAAAAGGAAAAATTATGTTACAAGACACATGGAGGTCAAGTATCAGCTGGGACGATGAGATACCAAATGAAATACACACAAAATGGTCAGAATGGCTAGATGTATTAAAATACATAAATAACATACGCCTACCTAGGCATTACGTATCGGCTACAAGAACCACCGCTACGACTGCTACGCGGGCTACGGCGTAGACAGCAACTATGGACGATGACGCGAGGGCGAGCGAGACAGCCGACGGCCCGAGTGCAGGTGCACTGAATAGCACGACCCACGAGCGCTCTGGCTATACGATCCTACAGCTACACGTATTTTGCGATGCGTCGACTAAAGCGATGTGCGCCGTCGCTTACTGGCGGTGGCTTGATAATGATAAACAAGTTCGAGTTGCGTTCGTCTCTAGTAAATGTCGTGTGGCACCTGTGAAGTACGTGTCTGTGCCGCGCCTAGAACTACAAGCGGCATTGATTGGTTCACGATTGGCTGAAACATTGATTAATGAACACAGAATAAAAACCGTAAAGAAATATATGTGGTGCGACTCAGCTACTGTATTACATTGGATTCGCAACGATAGGCGTAACTATAAAGCCTATATTGCTCATCGACTCGACGAGATAGACGAGTACACACAGATGAAGGATTGGAGATACATACCTACAAAGATGAACGTCGCCGATGCCGCCACACGAGAGTTTTGCGAAGTAGAAACATTGGAAAATGAGAGGTTATACGGACCAGCATTTTTATACGAGGACGAAAGTTTATGGCCTTTGGAAGCGGATGTACAGCTAGCTGAAGTTAGTAACATGGACCTAGAATGCATAAATACTCTTCGTGTTACGCCTTTATGTTTACCTGCTGTACCAGATCCTAGCAGATTCTCCTCCTGGCTCCGCATCTTGAGGTCTACGTGTGTCGCCTTATCTTTCATAGTAAAATGTAAAAAACTTACCGGTGACGTCGACGGCGCGATGATGGGACGAGCAGAAGCGTTGCTACTGAAATACTCTCAGATGAAATCCTTCCCTGAAGACATAGAAAACCTGCAAAAGAAAAGGGCATTAGATAATAAAAGTAAATTGCTTACCTTATCACCGTTCGTTGATGACGCTGGCGTTCTCCGTGTGGGCGGTCGCATAAACGCTTTACAGTAACAATCGCTTAGCTGTGTGGTCCAGTAATGCTTGCAGTTTTATTTCAGCACAGGTCTCAGATATGGTAATGCTTTCAGGATCTGGATAGCATTGCTGTTTTTCTTTTTGGAGGATAGTGTAGCAAGGATAGAATTTTTTATTTGTCTCACGTACTATATCGTACTGTCTCCTTGTTAAATTAGCTTCGACAAACATGGATAACGCTGTAGTTAGTGTTATTTGTGTTGCTGGTAATGATGACGTGTCACTTTTGCGCAAGGCGATGCGGTACTCATGTCCACGGCCACGAGTCGGTGATTCTGTAATTTCCTTCACAACAATTGCTCCATCAGTATCTCCACGCTCTCGAAGTACCATTTGACCGGTATATAATAGCTCTCGAGCTTCGTAGCTTTCACGAAAATTCTCAGTTTTTCTGCGTTTGCTTCGTTCAGACAAATCGTCAAAGTTTTTTTCTGGGCGCCCTGCATTACCGCTAGAAAGTCCTTTCCGAGGTATTTCAAGAGTGCCTTGAAGCCATTGTTGTTTTTATTTAAAAATTTATGTTTAGTCCTGTTTGCTGCTTGCCATCTTGACTTCAAATCATGCTTGAATGTCGCAAATTTACGACGAAAAACTTCTTTTTTTCTTCATCAAAAGAAGAGTCATTAATTAACTCTCCTTCAACTTCATCAAGTTTTTTAATCGTAAATCCATCAGAATGGTTATGGATCATGTTGTAAATATCCATTCGCGTCAAAACTCGAGCCCCTGATGTTCCTAGAACAATTAAAATCCAAAAATATAATCACAACCGCAAAACAAAGTTTGTTTTATGGAGATCTTAAAACATAAAAATAAGGGAAATCCATAAAGAGGCAAAAAGTGGCAATTTTTCTTTCTATATCATCATAAGCCTACTGCAGTCCACTGCTGGACATGGGCTTCCCCAATCGCACGCCACTCAACTCGATTCTCAGCAGCTCTCATCCAGTTGCTACCAGTCACCCTGCCCCAACTGCGGCAATGGAGATAGCCTTACAATTAACTCCCCTTGAATTGCATATACAGCAGGAGGCAGCACTAGCAGCTATCAGGCTTATGCACTTAGGCATGTGGGGCAAGAACCACACCAGTCCCCACGCAGGCATCCTGGACCGGGTGATTGAGTATCAACCTCTCAGCGCTGCCCCGTGTGACACCTAATAAACCTATGTTCAACAAAAGGTATAGCATACAAACAACAGAGGAATTAAGGGATCAGTCAGGAGTCAATGAAGTACGCATCTACTCAGATGGGTCTGAAACTCAAAACGGCTCAGGGGCTGGCGTATAGTCCCTAAACCTCAATATCAACTTTCACTTACCACTAGGCGAACACAGCTCGATATTCCAATGCGAGTGTGTCGCCCTAACACAACCTGCAACAGCCGTAAAGCGTCTAGGGATTCACAACTACGCAATCAGATTTGTATCTGATAGCCTAGCTGTGCTTAAAGCCCTAGAAAACAAACAAACTAACAGTAAATAATATTTGAATGTCACGCCCTGGAGAGTATATCGCTGTCTAACAGAATCACCCTCCAGTGGATGAAGGGGTACAGTGGATCCCTAGGCAATGACGCCGCAGATGAACTTGCTAAGAGAGGTTCCGAGATGGCAGTGCTAGGCCCGTACCCACTCCTTCCCTTACCTTTCTCACAATTCCGTACATGGGTTCGCCAGAGATCAACTGAACTTAGCAACAACAAATGGTCACGGTCTACGGACTGCAGGCAGTCCAAAATGGCGATGCCAAGTCTACATCCGCGACTAACAAAACGACTGCTCAGCCTAAGTAGAAATAACCTCAGAATAATAATAGGGACAATAACGGGCCATTGCCCCATAAATAAACATCTCTTTAACATAGGCGCCACGGACAGCCCACTCTGCAGGGACTGCTTTGACGCCGTAGAATCAGCCGCACACGTCATCCTGGAATGCGAGGCCGTGGTTTTTTTTTTTGTTTTGGCAGGAGTGGGAAATCCCCACGGACACCTCGACTTTCTCACGGCTGTGAGACAGTCGAGGTAGTGTCGGACTCGAACCGACTAAAACCCACTCCTGCTCTGCTCGTGTCCCCCTGACGTTGTCAGAGACCTTTTTGATCTTAGTTCTATTTAACTGCTATTTTGTTCATGTTTATTCTTGAATTTAGAAAAAAAAAATCAAGTTGCGTAATTATGTTTCTATATTGATTTGTTTCATTATGCCAAAGTGTTATTATCTTATATAAATACTTCGTTATTATTCCATGCTTAGTCTAAATATCTATTCCGGTACGAACATTATATATTTTGAAAAGCATGGAGTTTAGATACTTTTGTTTCGTTCTATTACCTTTTTAGCAACTGTTAAGCAGTACTCTAGTAAAAATTTCTTTGACTTGTTTACAGACATTAGGAGTTTTATGCTGTTAACGTTTATCCTTGCCTCGAGTCTCTGTTCAGCGTTGTACCGCTCCGGTTCAAAAACTGGGCATTCTGTTAGGATATGTGCGATCGACTCCACGATGGGTTCTCCTTACACTTGAAACGGTGCAAGTATTCGGAGAACCCACCGTGACCCGTCAGAATCTGCGTGATTATCCCAACTGGTTGAATTTTTTGGACAATCTTGTGGGCGGCGATCGCATCCGGGAGGAACATTTTTGTCACGGAGGCTGTTTCTCCTTTCTGGTACCTTTGGTTCCATTCGTCAAGCGACCCCGAACGGATCTGCCGCCTGACGAATGAAGCAGGGCACAGGTCGTAATCCGGCTTCTTCTTCGACTTCAAGGCAGCTTCCCTCGCTAGTTGGTCGGCTCGCTCGTTTTCTTCCAACCCCGCGTGAGCCTTTATCCAAAACAAGGTGACGCTCTTGTCTTGGAGCTTGCAGCGTCGTATGGCGTCCCTCGTTTCCACTGCCAGGGGATGGGGGGATCTCACGTTTACGACCGACTGAAGGACCGCCTTGAGGTTCGCTCCTTGCGCTTGAGCACTTCTATTGCCACCCTTTGTAGGGCTAGAAGCTCAGCCTGGTAGACGGTGCAGTAAGACGGCAAGGAAAGTTTCAGGGCCCTAGTTTCGGTGGCACGATTCCATAAGGATAGCGCCGCTCCGACTTTGCCCTCAATCTTGCTGCCGTTTGTAAAGATTCGCACAGCAAAATCGCTGTGGTTGCGGTATTGTTCCTCGTCTACCAGGCTTCCGAACTCTAGGTTCAGCTGGTCCGCGGGGTGCGGAGACTCTGCTACTGGAGCCATCCGCTCAACCTCCCCGCCTCCTAGCGCTGGCTGGGGCACCCCCTTCTTGGCCTCGTACAGCGCAGCTAGTTCCCGTATACGAAGGTCAAGCGGGAGTATCCCTGCCAGCACCAGTGCCGAGTTTAGGGAGACTGTGCGGTAGGCTTTGCACAGCTTCTGAGCAAACCCCCTCTGGACCACACTGAGCTGTTTAATTAACCCCACTTTTTTGGCGGCAGGTGCCCATGCGCTTGCAGCGTAAAGGATGACCGGTTCGACCGCTGCCGTGTAGATGACGCGGATGATCTCCGGGTGAAGGCCCCAGCTCACTTTGGCCGCACGTGCCAGCTGTTTGTAGATATTTACAGCTTTTCTGCAGACGCTGGCGACGTGGGTGTTAAAAGTGAGCTGGTGGTCGACGGTGAGCCCCAGTATTTTGATTTCCTTGGACATGCCAATGTCTACCCCGCCCATGCTCAGGAGCGGGACATCGTACTTCAGCTTTCTGGTAACTACCATTGCACTAGTTTTGTTCGGTGCAAATTTAAGCTTGTTACGAATGCCCCACCCCCGAACATATTCGAGGGCGGCATTGGCCTGTCTCTGGACTTCCAATGCTGTGTCACCGTCGAAGATCATAACCACGTCATCGGCGAAAGTCTGGCAGTAGTCTCCTCGCTCCTCCAGTCCTTTCAGCAAAGGATCTAGTATTAAGTTCCACAGGATCGGACCGCCAATAGACCCCTGCACACACCCCTTGTTTGTGTTCCTTGGGCACTCCGCACCCGCGTACCTGACTCGGACGCTCCTACCAGTCAAGTAGCTATCTAGCATGCGTCTGATGTTCACCGGGCACTTTTCCTCAGCCAATCTGGTCCTGATAGCTGGCCACCATGCGCTATCGAAGGCTCCCTCTATATCCAATGATACAACAGTGATCAGCTTCTTCTCACTGAGCTTTACTTTGATGTGTTGTATCATGGTGTAGAGGGAGTTCTCGGTGCTCCTCTGGGGCATAAAACCAAACTGGCGAGTACTAAGCCTTGGGATCAGGTGCCACTTGAGTCTCCCTACTAGCAGCTTCTCTAGAACTTTGCCTAAGACTGGTAGGAGGCCGATCGGTCTGTACGACTTAGGGGTGGTGTAGGTTTCCTTGCCGGGCTTACGGAGGACTACCACCATTGCCACTTTCCTGGCCCCAGGGAAGTGTCCGTGCTCCAGGCACTTGTTAGCCAGTGCAAGGAACGTCCCCGGGTCCCGGGAAATAGCCTGGGCGCAGATATCGGCTGTGAGACCGTCTGCCCCGGGTGCCTTTTTCGGGATGAAGCTTTCCACCGCGGTTTTCAGCTCCAGAGGTGTAAACGGCGGGTCATGGTATTCATCATGCGTCCACTCGTTTACACGACTGGCCGCTTCACGTGTCCGACGGTGGTCAGCGTTTTCTCCCTCTTCTAGGTCCTCGGGGTAGAAGGTCTCGGCCAGCAGCTGAGCCGATTCTTGTGCACTCAGTGGCATTCCGTCCTATGACCCTGTATATCCCCTCCCACATTCCCTCTCTATCCTGTCTCCCACAGAAGCCCTTCCATCCCTCCGTCTGCGCTTTCATGGCCAGGGATTCATACCTATTTTTTGCTTGCAGGTACTCATCGACGACTTTTTGCCTCCGGACTGGTGCAGCGCACCGAATGCGGCGTCTCCGGGTGTTGAACTCCGACATCAACTCAGCGAGCTCGGTAGACCACCATGGTATGGTAAGTTGTTCGTTATTTTTGTATTTTTTCAGTGTTTCGTCACAGGTCTTGGTGATGTTAACTATATATTTATTGACATGATTTTCTAACTCTACTTTGTTACTGATTTTACTGATTTCTAAAGGATTCAATTTAGCATGAAAATTTAATTGGGCCAATTTCTCATGAAATTGACTCCAATTAGCTTTCTTGGTATTAAAAAGTCTTGTAGACCTGTTGACGTTTGTGCCTTTTGATTTTTTAAGATTAATTTGGAAGACAATACCATTGTGGTCCGAGCTCGTGAGACCCACCTCGACCCGCCAGTCCTCCACCAAGTCCAGCAGGTCCGTTGAGCAGGCTGTTACATCAACGAAGCTGCTGTGCAAGGTGTTACTTCTGACGGTGTCGAAGGATGGAGTGTTGCCGACGTTGAGTACCTGCAAGCGCATTTCCTCCAGGGTTCCCGACATGTTCTCACCCTTGGTGTCGGTTACCAGGCTACCCCACCAGGTGCTCTTGGCGTTGGCGTCACCGCCAATAATCATCCTAGTGGGGCCTATTTCCTCACGAATCTGCAAGAGTTGCCCCAGGTATGGCTGTATGGGCTGGTCTGGCTCAAAGTAGAACGAGACTACTGCGATTTCCCAAGCGCGGGTACGGATCCTCACCACCACGATGTTGTTGGTGGTGAGTTTCGGACACTGCGTGACGTCTAGGTCTTGGTCAAAGACGACTATTGCCGCCTTCACTGTTCCACCTCCTTGTTCCGCGCACTGGTAGACTCTCGCTCCCCGGTAGTCTCGCATCCTTTTCACCCCACCCACATACGGCTCCTGGAGCAATGCGAACGCAACCCTCCGCTCACTAGCCACAATCATGAGTTCTTGGGTTGCTAGGTTCTTCCTCTGCAGATTCGCTTGGATTACCTGGTAACTATTACGGGCACTCGGGTTTGTTCGAGAAACCCTGGACGAGTCCCTGGTGTCTGTTTCCGCTGGCTGGCTCTTAGCAGTACGCCACCGACAGTCCCACTTCACGCGACTTGGGCACTGACTGTCGAAGGTGTTATGCTCGGTGTTGCTTAGCTTTGCGGAAACACAGTTCCTGCACTTTGGCACTTCTGCAGCCAACCGCGAGGGGCAGTCGACCCTCAGATGGGGATCACCACAGTGTGTGAAGAGGTTCGCGGGCTCCGTTCACTGTTTACGGCCGTGGCCATATCGCAAGCAGCGGGTGTATCAGCGGCGACTGGTCCAGCACACGCACCCGCTGCAAGTCGATGTGCACTCGGCCCGCGTGCGTCAGCCTCTGCCAAACGGCAGGGGACACCTGCAGGATGACGTGGCACATGTGGGGGTTCCTCGTCTTACGACGGTACTTCACCCCCATCCTCAGGTCATCTGCAGGCACGTCCCCTATCAGGTGGCTATTTTGACGCTTAAGTGCGTCGACGATGTCCCCATCCGAGTGGCACGAGATGACGTCCTTGGCTATGATGAGAGGATCCTTATTCTTCACCTCTTCCACCATTAAATTTCCGGCCTTCTTGATCCTCTCGGCCACCCGAGTCAGCTCCTCCCTGGTCCTGAAGCCGACCACCACCTTCTGGTCCCTCGCCTTCCGCAGCCTCTCCACCCTGGTGCCCTCGTTTCTCGCGTCGACCGCCGTCCTAAGCTTCTTAATCACCTCTTCACCGGTGTCCGCGTCACTGACTGATGACACGATCATCGAGTGAAGGGGCGCTTGGATGTGTTGCTTCGGAACGGCGGCCATCTCCGCGAACGAGGGTCCCTGGCCTGCGACAAAGCGAGGTGTCTGTTTAAGGTGCTCCAGCAGAGCTCGCGTGTGCAGCTGGCATTCCTCCAGCGCCTCTTTTTGCTGCTGGAGGTTATCCATGAGCTGTTTCATGAGCTCTGTCGGTGCGCCGGAGATCGGTGTCAGGTCCTCGGGGGCCTTCTCAGGTTCGGCTGCCTCTCCCGATGATTTGCCCCTCTCTTCTTCACCCTCTTTGACCAGACGGTACAACCGGTCCACAGCTTTTGTTAGGGCATCCTTTATTTCCTTTTTGAGGTTCCTCGAGCTGTCCAGATTTAGCTTGGCGCTGGTGAGGCACGCCTTTGCCTCCGTGGTTCTATTAAGATACTTCATTGGTGGCACTTGTAGAGGCGGGCTCCCCAGCGCTTTTCCTGGCAGCTCGTAGGTGTCGGATCTTTGCCGCTGGGTGGCTAGTGCTTTGGATTTGAGCTTGGGGGGAGTGGGCACGAGTGCTTTCTTTGGGGGAGTGGAGGCGGGTGTTGTTTTCGCAGGTGTCATTTTGCGGGATTGCTCCGATTTTTGCTTTTCCGCCTCCCACTGGCCAATACTACGCCGCACGGAAGGGCCCGCCTGTACTGAGCATACCCCCTCCACATCCACACTCTCCTCCGCAGCCTTCGCCTTGTTTAGCGGGGTCCTGAGGCCGAACATATCGAGGGAGTCAAGTCAGTTGGGGGACACGTACAGACTGAATCCCTGTAAAGGGGGGATGCAGTCGGTAAAAACAGGTTATAAAGTAATAAATAAAATAATTTGCATAATAAAATGTGCCCAATTGGGTCTTGGTCCTAATGATTAAATTTAATTAAAATTACCGTCAATACTTTCCAATTTTGTATCCCTACCTCGAAATCTTGTGCTAATAAAGTTTAAAAGTAGATAAAATAACGATTTTTGGGCTGAATAAACGCCTGGGATCAAAAACAAAAAATATTTTTTTTTGCCTAAAATACCCAGTCTACCTTCCCTGTATAGAAAGGGATGGGATGGGATTGGTGGGCGAAATTTTTTCCCGATCTAGGGGCGCTTGCGGGGTGTCAAAAGACGCGTCTCCGTGCGGGCTAGCCGAATCGGGAATAAAACCCACTGTTGTTGAAAGAACAAAAATTTGGACTTCTGGTCAAAAAACCAGTTTTTAATACCAAAAATGAGGAATTTCACCCCACAGCCTGGAGACCGGGACACGGGACGCGGACCAGAATTCAGGGATGAAGGGTGAGTACTTGCAACTATATTCTAATGTTATTAAGGTGAAGGAATTTTGATAAATAATTAATTTTGAGAATTTACTTTAAAAATCTACTTATTTTCGCAGGGATGAAGTCCAGACGCGCGTGCGGTGCGCGCGATATGGTCAATACTTAGGAGGAACCCTAGTTTTGTCGGTAAATGCTGAAAACTGCTTGACAAAAACGTTTTTTACTCACTTGCTTAGGTAGATTTTGGTACTGACAGGAATGTATGGAGAAAATTAATTTTTGAAAAAATGAAAGTTTTATTCGGGCTAAGGGCGCGGGCGGGGTGTCAAAAGACGCATCTCCGCGCGGGCTAGCGAGGCCGTGGTTACCCAACGCAAACAAATCCTCGGAACGGTGAAGTCGCTCCGCGAATCCTGTGAAGCTCCCAGGAAACTTCTGTGCTTCTGGGCGGAGCTAGGCTGGCTAACTTAGCCGGACACCTACGCACAACGGACCATATATGAGAGTCTAAGTGCGGAAAATGGAGTCCCTACTCTACTCTACCAGCCACCCTGTGAAGATCGTCGCTCTACCGAGCCTGAGGGCCTTACGTTTACCGATTCGAGGTCTCCACTCAAGACCACGTCTACCCCAACGGTCATCGGTTCTACGGCTAATATGTCGGCCCATTGCCACTTCAGCTTACTTATTCTGTGGGCTATTTCGACAACTCTGGTTCTCTGTCGGATTACCTCGTTCCGAATGCGATCCCTCAGAGAGACTCATAGCATAGCCCGTTCCATAGCTCGCTGAGCGACCTTAAATTTATGGACTAGCCGCACCGTGAAAAATAATGCAGTTATCCAGAAACACTATAACTGTATATAATAATAAATTATTTTTGAAATAACAATATATTTGAATAATACATACCTGGTTCTGCAATATCCATGTTGAAAATCTTCGGTGGAAACAGAATTTATCAATTAATGAAAACTAGAAACTTTTCAAACACTCACTACAAAAATAAACGTGCAACCAATAGCGCAGTCGAAACTCGTGTGACTAGGTGTGTTCTTACAAGAATCAGGTAAAAAAGATGTCTGCACATTGTTCCTTAATTCCTTGGATATAGACAGAAAAGGCTAATTTCTAGGAAACGGGATCTTTTTGAAATTGAATTTTGATCGCGTTTCAGGGTCAAAAATCCGTCTGTGCGACGACTAACTTCTTATTTATTTAAACAAGGCAGTGATTTGTGGCACCTTGCATTACACAAAACATTTAGCTTCTTGCAAATACATCTTTTGGGTTTGCACTGGACCTTTGATTTTTCACAATTACATTTTTTAAAGCCTTGTCCTCAAATGTAGAAATTCTTCCAGCTAACTCTCGTAATGACAGTTCAATTTGTGGCACTGAATCTGTGAATGTTATATCTGCTTTTAGAATTGAGTTTCGGGGTAACCAATCTGTTAATATACCAGCTGAGCACCCAACTTTATTAAGACCATTTTTTATCTCCAATACTATGCCTAACCCTTTAACTGGTAGAGGGAATGAGCCTAGATAATGAAATAAATTTCACTACGTGGAATCATTTTTTTAACATTTTATTTTTATATTTTATTTATAAATTATATAGAAAAAACATGATGGCAACATATAAACCACCATCAATCTAGCATTACCAATTTATGTATCTGTTTATAGTAATTTTTGAAGCAAGGCACTGCACACAATGGCACTTGACACCTATCACATTGTGTCCTGGATCGTTGATTATTGTGCACTACTACACAAGCGACACCTTCTACAGGTGGGTTATTCTACAGGCCAATGAGCTCTCAGTCTTTTTCGGAATGTTGCGTTTGCTAGTAATTCTCGAGACAAAAAATTCCTTTTGAGACAATACTGTGTGGTTACGTGTGTTAGAAGCATACAATATATACGCGTTTGTTATTGCAGCATCAATAAGGAAATAGAAGATGCGTTTCCACCACTTCGAGCTTTTCCGGTCCTCTCCTCCCATACGCTTTGTGTATTCTGTAATTGTCAGCGGACAAGGGAATGATTTTTAGATCCATCATTTTGAGTTCTTTTACAAGATGTTTTCTGCTTTGGATGAAATGCAGTGCTCAAAACGCTTACTAAGTTGTTATCTTTCCAGATAATAAACCCAACATTATTTTTTACCCTCCATTTCCATTCTCCTCTTTTCAGCTTTTTTCTTTTTTGGTTTGCATTTTTACAGCCTTTGCTATCTTTTCATCAATTTCTTTTTTACCAGTCGCTTTGGGCTTTTTTACAATTAGTAGCATATCTTGGCGGTCATTTGTGACTGTAGCAGTTGCATATGCCATTATTGTATAACGTTTGTGGTAAAGCTGGACTAGAAAAAAAGTTATCAAATGCTATATGACCCATATAGGTTTCATTTATGAGTGACTGGCATAATGTCATGACAACATTACTGCCTAATCCTGTTTCGACGTTTTCCAGTATACACTTGAAACTGATACAAGCATCCTGAGTGGCTAGCTCTAACCCAAACCTTGAAGCTTCGTTTTATGGGCTTCATGGGCATGTATTGCTTTAGAGTAGATCGCTCCTTGAACTTTATCATGCACTCGTCAATTGATACGGGTGCAATTTCAGATCTTTCAACAAAATGCGACGCAAAGATGTTCTGGATACAAGTTCGGCTGAACGCTTTCGAGTCGATAGAGAAGGATTACGTTGAACTGAAGCTCGTAACTTGTTCAATTGTTTCTTCCGTTCTTGTTAACCTTGGGCGTACTGCAAGCTTCTGTTTGAGAGTCGAACCAGTAGCTTCGAACTTTCTGACCCACGATCGAATTACACTTGCCTTCGGACACTGATTTAGGTTATGGAATCTAAACTCACGCCGAACAATAGCGCACGAATCGCGATATTGTGTAATGTTAACGCAGAATGCACGTTTCGCTCCGGTGAAATGATCTATCGCGACTAAATTTCCGAGAACCGAGCTACTGAACCCCACATTTGAGGGGACTGCGCGGGTGCGCAGTCCCCTCAAAAGCTTCAAACGCAAGAGTGTTTTTAAAATCATACGCCTTTCTGGGCCACCCTGTAGTATTCTGTGAGATGGACGAAAGCATAACATCTAAAGCTGATTCAGGAACGTGTTGTCTGCGGAAACCTTCCCGGATAACACACTTGTCTGTGATGAGTTCCCAAGCTACCCGGTAATTGTCTGATGACATTTCTAATGATTTAATAATTTCTGAGGCTTCTGCTTGTAGAGATGCACGCAAATTATGAAACTTTTGAATGATATCTATTGATTTGTTCTTGTTTATGAGTGATTCAAGTGTCTCTGTATACGAGCCAATTCTGATATTCCCCTGAGAAGTGTGGAAGGTCAATGGTGGGAAATTTAATGAATGTTTTAGTTGCTGATTCACCTGCAGTTATGTAAATTAATAGTCCTCCTGACCGTTTTCGGTCACGGCGGCAAATATCAACGCAGATTAGCCTTCGGCGAGGGAGATATTATAGTGAACATGTGTGTGCGTAGACACAGGTGCACTCTCTGTTCCTTTACTCTCATAGTCCGATGGGACGGCACTCCGACACGACCGGAGAGAGATCACGTGCAGGACCAATGTCTTATCGTGCTTTCCGAGGCACGGAGGCATCATGCCGCAAACTTTCAAACTTCGGGCTACTACTGAGAAATTTCAAATGAAAAACCCAATAGCACTTTTTGCCCGACTCGGGAATCGAACCCAGGACCATGGGGTCCTGGCTGAACATGGGCTCAGCAGTCGCGCTTGCGACCACGAGACCAACGAGGCAGTCAGTGATGTAAATTAATAGATGCTCAAAGAGTACCTTAGTAAAGTGATGCTTACTACACAGTAAGATAGGATGCTTTGTATCGTACATGTATGGGGAATTATCCAATCTAGTTTCCAAGGAAATATTTACCACCAACACCTAATAGGTTACTGGGGTCTAAAAACAGGGGGACAAGGAACTTAGTCTATTCCTTTTATGCAATGTCAATATTGATTTTTTTTATGAAGAAGACCAAAATGATGTGGTAGATGAACCAAATACTAATATGTCTGGCATGTACTAAGAAATACATTATTTTATTGAAATTTCTACCAATAATTAATTTACAGTACCTATGTTATATGATTATGATATAAGTAATTTCTGTAATAAATGTTTTTATTTAGCTGTCACTTAAATTCAAGATAATTATGTTTATTTAATTATAATTAAATTTTTAACCATGAATTTTAAATGCATGATTTTTTATATTTTCGTGAAAAAATACACATATTACGAAATGAGGTCCCTAAAAAACAGGAAAAATAATAAAAAACACACGTTGTACATAAGTTATATATTGTAATTTTGTGTGTCCCACTTTTATATTTTGTGTGCAATAAAGAATAAGAATAAGAATAAAAAAATCATTTCAATATTTAAAGTTTATTATTTATTAAAAAACATGTGTTATCATTTTTGATAAATTATGCAGCAAGGTCATAAAAAAAAAAAAACAAAAATTAATTAGTGTGGAAAACCCTGAAACAGTTATTATTTCTATTGTCACAGAGTGACACATGACATTTCTCACACATTACTGACGTAAGTTTTTTACATTGGGCATATTTACACTGGTTCCTTTTGGAACCATAAGATTTTTCATGCCCGACACCGTCAAAACGTACGTCATCAGGAGGTAATGTTTGAGCACCTATCTTTGGTCTCTTTTGCTTGTTTACAGGGCCTGCAGCAGTATTCAAACTTGGGCGACCTCTTTTATTTTCCGATGTGCTGCCATATTTACACAAAGTTTCCGCTAGTTCGGTCCTGAAGTCAGCAAGTTTTAAAATATTCTTAGGATTCGCACCCTTCTTCAACAAAACTTTTTTATACAGAATCCCACTATTTATCACAGACATGTCTAGTAGGTGATAAAAGAGTCTATTTTTCCATTTTTTGGATTTCATTCTAATTCTGTATCGACCCAAATAGCTATCCATAGTGTCGACACCGGCCATACTCGCGTTATATTCGCGGATAGCATTTGGGCAGGATATGGTAATGCTTTTCTTCTGCTTTTTGTCATATCTTTTTACCGTGTTTACAGGTTCTGAACCCACATACGTGGAGAGCAGTAAAACCTGTTTATTATCCTTCCAGCTAGTGGCCGAAAATTCAACCCCATCAAAGGTAGTAACATTTTCATCATACGATCCTCTCGGCACTGATGGTTTGAGAAGATCTTTTTTATCAGGCAGTTCACATGTTTTTAACAGTCTATTCTTCTGTACTGTCCCCAAGCAATAAATACCTTCTTTAAATAAGTAATGGAATAGTGACAAACTTGTGTAGAAATTGTCAAAATATATTATATGATTTACATTCCTCGGTAGTGGTCGAAGCAAACGTATGACTGTATTCGAAACTACTCCTAAGTCGGGTTCATTTGGTAGTCTTTGGGTATTAGGAGCCCCTGAATAAATTTCAAAATTATAGGCATAACCCATTGGGCAACAAAGCACGTATAATTTAAATCCCCATTTGTGTGGTTTCTTCGGCAAATACTGCTTCATAAAATGGCCAATTTTAGTGGAGCACATCTTTTCATCTAATGACAGGCGATGTTCAAACGGAACTGATATAAATCGGTTATTGAGATGGTCTACTACTGAACGTATTTTATGTAATCGATCGTGCTCAGGATGGTCAGGAGGTAGGTGGTTACTGTTGTCGTTGAAATGAATTATTTGGCGAATCTTTTCGAATCTGTTTACCGTCATTGTCTCTGAAATTGGATGGAATTGTACAGCTCGTGCCCAATAAGATCTGATGCTATGATAATGATATACTGAAGTGTATATCAAGATACCAAGGTATTTACGAAGTTCTAATAAGTTGATGGGGTCGGAAAAATTTGGATTCACTTGTACAGCATATTTGTTCGTCTCAGCAATGATCAATTCCAGTAGCTTTTGATCAAAAAAGTAAGAAAAAAATTGGTATGGAGTGGATAAATCTAAAATATGTTGAGGGTAAGCTGTGACTCCAAGAAAGGTAAGAGCTTGATCAACCAAAGGCATGTTTTTCTTTTTCCAAACTAAATTTCTTACTTGAGTATAATTAGTGGACCTTGATTCAATTTCTGACAAATCATCAGACACTAATGGGGGATCACAGTCTTGATTAGTATTTAATTCTGTTTGTTCTTCTTCTACTTCCTGTTCCACATCTTCAAGATCTTCGAGCAATTCATTTAGATTGTCATAGTAATCCAGAGCATCTTCATCGATGTTTGCTTCATCCTCAGAGATGTCGCCGTTTTCCAGTTGAGATAATAGTGTTTCAATATCTCTGTCATTCATATTCTATGTCGTATCAATAGAGATCTAAAACCATAATAAAACCATGCAACCCAACACCAAAAGACATAAAAATTGCTCCAAAAACATAGCAATGTAAGAATAATTATGTACATCCATAGTAAGAAAAACTTACACCGGTAATGCATAGATTATCATTTTTGATAACAATATTCCAAAGCAAATTTAGTACCATGCCACAGTATTCAGTTGTAAAATAAACATATCAAAACAAAATATAGATTCTTACCTTTCAGAAAGTATTTTTTTTTTGTAAATAGCCGTTATTTTAGTCTAGATATGAACCGATATAAATATTCAAATTCGTACCCATGTAAGTATTACGACCTTGCAGCTTGTAATGTCAAATTCAACCAATCACAGCCCAGATCGTATTTTGTCATGTTGACAGATTATAAGAATGACACGTAAACAGTCGTCCAGAAACGTTTCGTTACTTAAATATATTTTATTCGGAAGTTATGCGTATGAAAAAGTCAGTTATCATTTTTGATAAACTATGCACTTAAGGGTTAAGTGTTTTAAGACTAAAATTAACCAGTGTTTAAATAAAATGCTTGTTTATTAGTATAATACAGAGCACCACTATAAACTCTTACGAAGTATAAATATCATAATACCACATACATACTATGATAAAGTAGTGGTCAATTTATTATTTCTTAATTTTCTATGACATCAAATCTGTAGCTAAAGACAAAGGCTTGTACATATTAGCTTGTAAACTGTGAGGTATGTTCTACTTATACATACCTTCTTATTCTTTAGAAGACTAATCCTCTATGGCAATCGTTGCCATGGTTATATTTCTTCTTATGAAAATAACGTGGGTGTCAAATATATAAGAAAAAAAACGTAAACATACTTTGAACATATTTAGTGTACTAGGATTTTTTATTATTAAGAACTTCACATGATGGTGGTGGTGAACGTGAAACTGTAAGTACGAGTACCAAGTCGAAATGTCGAACATAAAAATCGATCCACTCACGAAGGATAATTACGACACTTATGTAATTCAAGCCAAAGCCGTCCTAGTACGACAAAATTATTTAATTATGTTGAGAAAGCCTTGACTACAGATGCAAATGCCGATGCTTTCATAAGAAGAAATATAACCATGGCAACGATTGCCATAGAGTATAGTCTTCTAAAGAATAAGAAGGTATGTATAAGTAGAACATACTTCACACCCTTGAAAGTTTTAAGAATTTTTGGTTAAATTCTAAAGTCCCATTCTGGAACTTAATTCCTTTAGTCTAGGCCCAAATAGCGGCTTAGAATACTTTGAACATATTTATTGTACTAGGATTTTTTATTATTAAGAACTTCACATAAACCACAAGAAACAAATCAATCCATCATCACTCAGCCTACAAGTTAACATGGTAATTAAAGTACCTGAGGAGCATTGTTGTCTTTACCGAAGGATCAGGAAAGCTGAGCTAGCTGAGCTGGGGGAAAGAGATGGCGCTAGACGACCTGTATAGCTCTGTCTCTTTCCCACACTGGAATTACTTCTGCTTTAAGACTTCATAGTAACCCCCCAGCTAAGCTAGCTCAGCTTTTGCCTTAGCTTCATGAAGCTGCTCTTTAAGCATCTTCATTTCCACTTCGTGCTTTTCATTTGCCCTCATTTGGCGATCTTTGTACACTCTCTCCAAAATCTGTCAGCACTGTTGGTCTTCTTTCGGGTACAGTTGGAGCGGTTTCTGACACAGAGGTAGCCGTGGATGTCTGTGGAGCAGGTTCTGTGACCACTTGAACTGGGTCAAGAGGTGCAGCCAGTCACTTCCTCTATGTAGATTGTAGACGGGTTGCACCATGCGATTCTCTGTAATTTCTGAAAAGCATAACAATTTTAACATTAATCTCAGATGCATTATGTAATAAAAGCTGTATAAATGTTTTTCCTTTTTATTTATATTTATGTTAGTATAAACATAATAACAAATAGATGTAAATTTACTTTTGTAGGTATAGTATTTACCAAGAACTGCATCCGAATCAATCGCAGTATCTATCCCAACTATAAGCGCTGGGACCACTTCAGTGACATCAGGGTCAATGGTGGCATCACTTATCGATGGCCCCCCGTGACCAAGCGGGGTTGGCGTTCTTTGGTTAACGCCTCCCTCTGTCTTTGTTAAATATTCATCCAGAGCCGACGTACTTGTTTAGTTGTTGCCTAAAATATTAATAACAAGGTGAATGTAAATAGTGCTACAAAAAAGAACAAGCCAAAATTTGTTACTAGCATAATTGCATGGAAATTATGATCAAAATCTCAGACAATACTAAGGTTCCTTTTGTTCTTTTACCTGATGTCACATTATTAAAGAGTAAATAATGTAATTAGTTACCTGGGTAGATGCGTGCAGATTAGCGTTGTATTCTGCAGCTATTTAGTTCCAGGTCTCATTTTTATTGCGTAGAGACGCACCGTCGGTGTCCTTATTCTCCATTACAGCATTATATTTTTTTTAAATGTCTAAAAAGTAATTTTTCTCACTTGGAGTAAAAATATGCTTCCTATTTTCCATTTTTAAACAATTTTACAAGTGCGAGTTAATTGAGCTGGTAAACAAACACGAGTCATATAGATGCAAAGGCAGCAACATGAAGTTTTACCAAAATGCCATTAAACTAATTTTTCGTTTTAAAGCAGTAATTAGTATTAGAGAATCATGTGAATACAAGGAAAATTTAGGATATTACAGTAATATCTTATTTTTTCTAAAAACCAGACGTTTGATCTTTCTGTTTCTGCGCCCAACTCGTGGATAATGCTACCTTTGCAGCCAAATCTCTGGGATGTTGCTGCATTTGCAACCACAGATTTTAGATCATAATTAGACTTAATAATCTTGATACTTTTGGTGTCTACGTCAGGAGTTTACTGTATCTAAGGGCCACCAAACCGATAAATGAAATTATAAACTTAAACCATTATTCTGAATAAAAAATTGAGAAGAGGTAAGGAATTAAATAAAACTACTTTAATTATAAATTGTTTATTTATTTAGCGTACTGTAGCTACCTATAATTAAATTTATTAAAATTATGTTAGTAATTATGTAGTTTTGGTATTTTTAATTTTTATATCACATTTATTGCTGGTGTTCTTTAGTTTTGTGCACTTCAGGTTAAATCACTTGCGCTCTTCACCGTACTCGTATTTTTGCGTGAACTCCTACTGATATTGATCATACATTTTGGGTTATGTCATCCCCGGTTGCAAAAATAGCGTCATTGTTCTTTTCCTTCTGTAGTGGGGTTCATTAGTACTTTGGTAGTTTTGCAATTATGTCCACGATGAAATTATATTCCTCATCAGGTAACTTGTTCTTGCCTCCATTTTTAACTCTACCATCCACTATTGGACCACCAGTCCTAAGCTTATTAAGTTATACAGTGACCCTTTGAGTCGTAATTTGGTAAGTTTTTAAAAACATATCGCGACATACCTTTATGTTATTTATTAAATACACGCGATTGAATTGTCTTGGCTTTTTTTTCAGCTGGGACATTCATCGTGGTGTAACTTAGTTTTTTGTGTTCTTCCTTGACACACGATCATATGAATAATAATTGCGCATTGTAAGAACCAAGCTGAACAAATTTTGTGTTTTCCTCGTCATCTACGTTGGAAGTATTTTCGCTATCGTAGTCTGGTACAAGATTTATTTTTGTTTCTGACACCGACAGTAAATTATTTTTCGATTGCAGGGGCTATCAGTTTCAGCAATAACTTGACTGGCCTGAAATTTAGAATTAATTAGTAAATTAAACAGTGACGTGCTGTAGGTAAATTAAAACATTAAGAAAATTACACATTAAACATCTTCCGTCAACGTTTAAATTTGCATGGTCTTGTTCAAGACAGTCTTGAGTCAGGTAAGATAAAAGCAACTCGGTTTGCTCATCAATTACTTTACTTAGAGTAACCTGTGTTTCTGAACTCATCTCCACTGTGACGTTATAAAATATTTCTAATATTTTAATCGCAATGTCAACTATTTTCCACTCTTCCGCCGTCAACATTTCCAGATTTGTGCCGAGTATGGCCACAGTGGAAATTATGGCCTCTTTTAGAGTAAGGAATCGACTTAACACGTGTGTAGAGTTCCATGGTGTGACTACGTCTTGCTTTAATTTTAATTCTGGAAGACCCATTTGTTGTTAGATTTCTTTTAATTTAGCTAATGCTGACGGACTCCTTTTGAAATATTCTACAATGGACTTCACTTTAATTTCAGTGTTCTTAATTTCTTTTAAACCCGATTTTACAACCAAAACATCCGATGTGCTTCCAGCCATCACCACCACCCATCCTATTATCAGCCGAGATATTGGCGGCATTGTCGCTCACTACAGCAACGACTTTATTTTGTATTTTCCATTCTGTAATTTTTGCCTGCAAAGATTGGAACAGATTTTCTGCCGTGTGTCTGTCAGAAAAATGAAATCAGTCTAAAAGATATGATATCATTTTATTATTATTATCTAAATAATGGGCGGTGAGAGAAACAAAACTAACATTGTTGATCGACGTCCAAGAATCCGTAGTTAGACAGACAGCCCAGGCGGAGTCTATGTCAACTTAACATTCCTGATAAATTTTTGGTAAAGATAAAGATATATTTATTGCGTAACTATACATTAAGTTCTTATTTATTAACATTACATTTTTAGTTTCAACAGTCTACCCAACTCGGATATGCAATAGTATTTCAAGAGATTACGTTCTCACAAATATTATTTTTTATCAAAAAACTCATGCCGATTATAAAATACATTATTAATTAACATTTTTTTCAATTTATTCTTAAACATATTTCCATTTAATTGTTTAATTGCCGGCGGTAAATGATTGTACACACGAATAGCAGTAACATATGTACTTTTATAATACATCACATTGTTAATAACTGGTAAATTAATGTTATATTTATATTGTTTCCGAATGTTTTTTTTAGAATTTGATATGAAATTAAAATATTGCATATTGTTTTTAACAAATAAACATAATTCGAGTATGTAAATACCAGTCAGTGTCAGGAAACCCTAGGTTTTGAAGACATCTCTTAATGATTCGGTACTGTGCATGTTGTATATTGTTTTAAGACATTTTTTTGGAGAATGAAAGTGGATTGTACGTTTGTCGAGTTCCCCCAATAAATGACACCGTAGGTTAACAGTGGGTACACATTTCCAAAATAAGCATTTCTCGTAACACTTGGATTTGTAGTTTCTGCCAGAACTGATAATGCGTAGCAAGCACTGGATATTCTTATATTAATCTTTTCAATATGTGCCTTCCAGTTTAAATGTTGATCTATTGCAACTCTTAAGAAATTTGTGTCTTTTACTTCTTCAACCGCTGTAACAGCCATGGTTACATTTAATTTAGTAGGTTTACTCTTATAATTTCTAAATTGAATCAATTTGGTTTTTGAGACATTGACTTTTAAGTTTATTGACTCTAACCAATCAGTCACAGTTTTTAATGTTCTATTTATTTCAGTTTCGTAAATGAGGTCATTGGAATATTCATTTGAAATAAATATAGTTGCATCATCAGCATACATTACGCAAAGGTGGTCAATTATATTTGGAAGCTCGTTGATATACAATAAGAACAAGGGAGGCCCCAATATACTGCCTTGCGGTACGCCTAGTATTACAGATTCGAATTTAGATGTCACTACCTCCACCATTTTTGTACGTTTATTATATACCTCAATAACAGTGCCTTGCATTCTATTGTTTAAATAATTCTCAATTAATGTAAGTGCTATACCTCTTATTCTTATACCTCCTAATTCATCAAGCAAAATGTCATAATTTACACAGTCAAATGCTTTTGACATATCAATAAAAATAGCAGCACATTGCTTTTTGTTATTTATTTTATCCCAAATGGAATTGAATAATTTGTATATTGCCAATGATGTAGTTTTATTCTTTTGGAATCCAAATTGGTTAACATTTAAAATATTATTTACATTTAAAAACTTTGTAATTCTAGCATAAATAACCTTTTCAAATATCTTCGAGAAATTTGGCAACAGTGCAATTGGTCTGTAGTTGTTAATGTCGTGCCGTGATCCTTTCTTATATAACGGCTTTATGAGAGCTATCTTTAGGGTGTCGGGAAAAACACCCGTTTCTAACATAAGATTTAGAATGTGTACCAGAGGATCAACAATAAATGGGATGCTTTCTTTGATGACTCTAATGGGTATATTATCGTGTCCGCAACTTGTTTTATTTTTTAATTTTTGAACTATATTTATTATTTCGCTTCTGTCTACCGGGTAGAAGAAAACACTGTTTGAGTTAGAAATTGATTGTGATTTGTATTTTTTATTGTTCGCTGACGCACTGTTGAGATTTTGGTTAATGTAGAAATTGTTAAGAATACTAGCTAGTTTTACAGGAGATTTTATTACGTTGTTGTTGTGCAGGATGTAGTCTATTGTGGGTTGAAGAACATAATTTGCAG
Organism: Eugnorisma glareosa; assembly: GCA_947578425.1. Classification (NCBI taxonomy): domain Eukaryota; kingdom Metazoa; phylum Arthropoda; class Insecta; order Lepidoptera; family Noctuidae; genus Eugnorisma; species Eugnorisma glareosa. Next base: position 7,285,404 of record OX387967.1, on the reverse strand, counting down.
TTTGGGTTTGTCGTTTTATTAATGCCCATGTGGCCTTAGTTTTATTGGTACTGCATGAGATAAATTTCGCATTAGTATTTTTTCTTGATTGTTTTATTACACGCTTTAAAATTTAACAGTAGCGACCATATTTTATTTTATGTTCTTGAGACGTGCTACTTTTTGTTTGTAGGTACATTTTTCGTTTATTTTTACTAGAAATTATGATGCCTTTAGTTTTCCATGTTGTATCTTTTTTATAGTGCATTTTAACTTTCTCAACTGGTATACAGATATCGAATATTAATTTAAATAAGCCAATGAATTCTTCGTAAGCTGTGTTTGCATCCAAATGATGATACACATCATGAAATTTTATTTGAGAAATGTATCTTAAAAATATGTCGATATAGTAATTTATATTACGTCGCATTTTGAACCAGTATTTTTCTCTGAAACTTAAATTAGACGGTATCTTTATTACTTGACATGTATGGTCCGATATTCCCAGATCCCATATTTCTGCTTTGGATTTATAATGGTTTGTGATTATGTTGTCTATGCACGTTGCAGAATGTGAAGTTAATCGAGTTGGTCGGTTTAAGGTCAGGTGCAGATAGTTTTTTTTTAAGTATTTTTGAATAAAATACTTTTTGTGGTGCAGGCGAGTGTGTTTATATTAAAATCACCTAGGATAAATATTTTTTTGTTTATAGATCTCAATCTGATGGTTAGTTTAAACAATAATAACTCAAGCTTTTCAATAAACAGATTAAAGTTGCTGTTAGGTGTTCTATACATACACAATATATACCAATTAGTCTCTGGAATTATTATACCACAGCATTCAAAATGAATTTCCACCCATAGTTCAGATATCCATTCAATTTTTTTGTAATTAATTGAGTTTTTTACATCAATGCACACACCACCTCTAGATTTATTTTGCCGAGAAAATATGAACCCATTTTATAATTCGGCAACTGTAATGTTTCTGCCCTCTTGTCACGAAAAAAAGTTTCACTCAGACAAAGTACGTCGATGTCTTTTGACTCAACTAGCAATTCCAAATCATTTATTTTTGACCGTATACCTTGTATATTGATGTGGAGAATAGTAAAATTATAGTCATTCTCGAAATAAATTATTTTCTGTTTGAGTTTCCACTGATATTAGATCTGGTTGTAATAACATTTCTGTCTATGTGGACATCGACACTGCATTTTTTTGTTTAATATCTTTACAACAAGACTCACTATACTGTTTATACTGTTTATAAGAAGGGCACAGGGGAAAAATATGCAATGTCACAAAGACAATGAACTGAGAAATTGCTAAATTAATATTTTGATCCTTGAAAAAAGGTACAATAAAGTTTCAAATAGAAGGAAAATATATTTATTTATAAAGAAAATATATTTGTTTCTGTTGTGTAGTAAAAAAAAACCTTTTCATTCTTATGTTTATTGAGTTAGCACAGGAAAACAGATCGAAGTCAGAAAATACAGGCAAATAATATGCAATGTCCATGAAATATTTATTGTTTAATTATCAATATATTTTATCAGTGAGAAGTATTGCTTAGCTTTTGGTCCACAAAACTTTGACAGGGCCTGGATATCCATAAATTTTGCCTTTGAAACTGGAAGGCTGTCGATACACGATATTGATCTGGCAGTACAAACTCACCTGCACTATGAGAGTCATTATGGGATTTCAACTTTTTTTTAGGTGCCATGAGAATAGATGACGTCCAAGAGGAATTGTAATGTTCTCTGTGAAAAATCAATCTTGGTTGATCCTTTTCAACCCTGATTTCTCTTATGGGTCGAGATAAAAAAGGACATGTCTTCTTATACATTGGGGATAGAAAGGTTGTCCATTTTCTGACAAGCGGTTGATCAACTTCAATCACATTAAAGGGGCATGGCTTCTGTCTAGCTTCACGAATCACTTTTACCCACTCATCAGGCGTCTCACAAGGTGATTTCTGGTTTATGCAACCCATATTTCTGTCACATTCTAAATATGAGTGCCCGCGAATGGGAAATATGATTTTAATCACATCCAAACGTTTTGCACAGTGTACAACATAGTGTATGAAACGAAACACAGTATAATTCTTATTTTGCCCACCGCAGGAATCACAAAATATCACTAGTTCTCGAGTATTTTTATCAAGCATGTTAAATATATAGTGATGGAGAAATGAACAAACTTCGTCAGATCCTTTTTTTGCTATAGTTTCTGGGTAGCAGAAGAAATATGATTTGGATGTAGATAGTTCATGGATGTTAAAAAGATTTAAGGTTAGTTGTCTTTTATAATAAACGTCATTTGTAGTAATGTTTGGCATACTTAAATTTTTTTGAAAGTCCATTGCAATAGCTTCCTTTCGAGAAGATGACTGACATTGAATTCTAGTTTCTCTTTTTCGTTTATAGAAAACATTAGCCTTCAATTTATGTAACTTATTCTCAGTTTCTAACTTTTTTATTTCTTTTTCAATGTCACCTTTTTCGAGCTCGGAAGCATTCTTTAGATTTATTGCGAGAGCTTTTGCCTTAGCCAGAAATTCATCACAAGTACTGCAGGTATCACTTCTTGGATATCAAAATCCTATGTTAAAATGATTAACGAATATTGGTCGATATGTTTCGTAGGATAGTTGATTTTTGTCTTCGAACATATCATACATTTTCTTGACATTCAACTCCTCTGGTAGATAAATTTTTGAGCTGTCATGTAAGCTGTAATGACTTTTTCTTCCACGAAATGACCTTATGTGATCCATGACTTTAGATTTAAGCATTTGACTCAGTTTTTTAGGACGGTTGCAATGTTTTCCTCTCATGTCAGTTGGGGCTTTGCCTGTTGTGAGTAACGATTTTTTTATTGAACATATTCTTTGTCTTGTTACTCCATGTATTGCAATAAATGCTGAGGCACACACTGGCACATCAAACTGCTGGGTTTCGTCTACAACTCTCACTCTGTAAGCGTAATTTGCTGTATGTAACTTAGCTTCAGGTTCTTCTTTTCTAGGTCGTCTTCTTTGAATTTCCAAAACACTTATTAGACCACTTAAATAAAGGTTTTGTTTATCCCTAGACGGAAACAGGTTGAAATCCTTCAAAATTCTAGCCCTCTGTTTCTCATTCACAGCTTCAAAACACTTGTATCTCTTGCAATCACAATTTGGACCAGTTTCGTGACTTTGAAGTCTAATCTTTTTATTAACATCCGACAATCGACCGTAAAGTTTACGTTTTTTGGTTGGTTGCTTCAAATTAACCTCGTTTTCTTCTTCTGACGACATTTTCAATAAAAATATAATATTAAACACACGCGACACAACACAATAAGACGAACGGACGAACAAAATAACCTCAAAAAACAAGACGTCATTAAACAAACGTCAACCTAACAACGATGGACAATGCTTATTTTTCTCCTGTACGAGTTGGACATTGCTTGTTATTGCACTGTATCAATATTTTACTATGAATATTACTCAGTGACTATGCATGTTACTGCAAAGTGTGTTTTGGCGTTTCGTTCTACCAAATTTATACTTCACAATGGCATTGCCAGTTCAAAAAACATAAAAATGTGAAATAGCATGTTTTTCCCCTGTACCCTTCTTATATTTATAGTTAAGATGCAAAATGTCTCTCAGCACAAACCTGCATAGTACCAAAAAGAATGAGGCATAAGGAACTTTATAGTTGATGTTAACAAATACACTGTGGCTAAACTGGGAACAGATGTGATGGAATGTTTTACATAGTTTAAGTTCACTTAAAAACTTTCCTCGTTTTGGATTACAAAGTAACACATTCGTATAAGCAAGTTTATCCATGTAAAAATATAGAATTGATTGTAGTCTTAATGGGTCCTTATCATTATTACCACATAAAACCACGACATAATCAAGCTTATTAAAGTCTTTACATAGTTCGAGTGACGATTCAAGTACACACATCAAAAGTGTCTAGGGATCAACATATATTTTTGCAATAACTTTTCTCCTGATTGATATTAATTAAAATTTTCTTTAAGGATTCATCAAATAAAGTGTTTTCGTTTGTCACAGTAACGATAAACCAAGTCACCTTTGCATTAATAAAGAAATTTGCCATTTTCCTAATAAAGGGATTTTTGACATTTGAAACCACTAACACAAAAGTTCGAAAAAAAGACTGAAATAACAGTTTTCTTTAAAATTTTATTGGGTAACTTAAACAATTAATAATCCGTGTTTCTACCGCGAACACTAACAACACAAGAACATCGGTTTGGCATACTCAAAATGAGTTCATCCAAATCACGCTGTGGAATGGCCGCCCATGTTCGTTGCAACAACAAAAAAAGGTCTTCTTGCGACTGGATACCCTCCATATTCGGCAGAGCTCTTCTCTGTAGCATATCCCATGCATGCTCAATCGGATTCAAGTCTGGCGACTGAGCAGGCCAGGGCAGGACATTGATGTTAGCTGCGGCGAGAGTCTGTCTTACAACTCTTGCGGTGTGCGGTCGTGCATTATCATGCATTAACTGAAATAAGGGACCGATTTGCACTTGTAGAGGAACGATGACGTCTGATACAATCGTCTCAGCATAAATTTGAGCGTTGAGGTTGCCTCTGATCCAAATCAACTCAGTTCTTCCGCCGATCCAAATACCCGCCCATACCATGATGGTTCCACCACTATAAGGATGGACTTCCTGGCAGGATTTTAATCGCTGTTGGCGTCCAGGGGTTCTCCAGTGTCGTATACGTCTTGTATCCGGTCTCATACCAAAACGAGACTCATCAGAAAAGCACACGAAACGCCATTGTTCTTCTGCCCAATTTCTGTGTTCAAGAGCCCATTGATATCGTATCCTACGATTGTGCATTGCTATAGGTGGTACCCGTAGCGGTCTTCGGGAATGAAGGTTCACTTCATGCAAGCGGTTTCTGACTGTTTGGTCGGTAATTAAGTTCCCTGAAGAGTGATGAAGCCTCACGGCTAACATCATGGCGGTTATTGTTGGAGCTCTTCGAGTTAAGATTTGAATGTATCGGTCTTGTCTCCGTGTGGTGCAGCGATACCGTCCTCCATGGCGCTCAGCCACGGTACCAGTGCTTCGGTAACGTGTCCAAAGTCGACTGATAACACTCTGACTTGTATTCAGAGCTAAAGCCACAGTACGTTGCCGGGAACCAGCTTCTATCATTCCCACGGCTCTGAGCATTTCTTCCCTGCTTAAATGACGTCGCCGCTCCATAATAACGTTGGTTTTAATCAGTAGTAGGGAAACAGTAGCACTAATAATGTCTTCAATGCGTTGTATGTTTTTATAGGGAAAATATTGACAGCTGATTTTCATCTTTTACTCGAATTTGATTCACAGTTCCTGATTCAAATTATGAAATGCACCAAAAAGGATCCATATAAATTTATAAAATCATAAATTTATTACAAAGCCACATCTCAATCTCAAGAAATCCACATAAAAATGCTTGATCCCTAGACACTTTTGATGTGTGTAGTTTATCCGTAGTTGCACCAGGTTTGCTAGAAGATGACACGATGAAGCTTGTTCCGATCAGATTTTGTAGTGAGTTTCTCATAGGTGTACGTTCGTCAGACAATATTAGAACCCTATTTCTGTAGCTATTGATTTTATTTACGATTATCTCTGCGCTTGATCCTGCGGTGGGGGTACCATTTACTTCATTTACACCCTGAATCAGGTTTTTTGAAGGAGTATTATTTGAAATAATTATATCATTTAGCTTCTTGTTTGTAGCAGAGGTTCTCTCATTCTGTTGCACGGAGTGACTAATCGGAGTCTCAATAGTGTTCTCAAGGTTAATATGTAATTCGCTATAAATTTCATTCAAAAAAAAAAAAAAAACTGACACAGTTTTTATTGTGGGTAAACTGTAACCAGGAATAATCATAGGGAACATTCTTTAACTTCTAGCTGTTCAATGAGCGAAAATGGATGATATTTTTTAACAATTATTTTGATTATTTGTTTATCGATCTCATTGTTTTTTTTTTACAGACACAGGTTTATGTATAAATTCTGCCATAGTGGATTGTTTAGGAAGTCCCATCACCGTTACGTTTCCCACGGGCATGGAAATATGTGACGTTGAAGATAATTCATTTTGAGGTATTACTAATGACGTAGATGGTACTGGATCTGGAGCTGTTGATGATTGCTGCTGTTGACTTTGAGTATTCTGTTGTCTGCTTAGGTGTATTTGAATTGTAGGATGTTTGAGTTTGCCTACTCAAGTTTCCGATGGATTTATTGGGTATGCTCATAATTTGTGCACAATAACCACATTTAGCTTTATTGTCCGCGAGTTCACTAAAATGGTTCCACAGTGGACTTCTCTTTACATAAGGTATGTAGGTACGTATACCTCTGAAAGTCAGTTACTACGAAGTACGAACACGTAGAATTTTTATTTACACAAACATTAATCACAGAAAGAAAGTGATTGTCACAAATACTTATAATAAGCCAGTTTATCGAAGTTAGCAATACTATTTACACACTATATTTATTCACTAAGAGTCTGAGACAAAAGTCACTTCAATAAGTAATAAACTAAACCTATTACTTAATAATTCAATGTCTATTTACACAAAATTCTCAAGTAAAGTCTTCTAACTCTAACTTTATGCATAAAAAGGAAGAAAGTAATCACTACACTTCGCAAACAATTCGTAGAACTATAATGTTTCCGTAAATTGGCGCGAGCGAATATAAACAATCTGCCAAAGAGTATAATCACCAGCGATACACATCTCATTTTGTATCTCTTTCTGACTTGTATAGATTGTAATTATGTCGCCCGCTCACTCGCGACTCGCGAGTCAAAAGTTACGTAAACTCAGTGTGTCTCAGTCACCCTCTCTCGCTCGCTCACTGCTCAGTCGCCTCGCGAGCGACGGGTCGCGCGGAATGATTCAGATCCAAATGACGCGTTTGAAACGTTATTACTGAACCAATCTTTTGAATCACTTCAGTGATCCGGATCAGTGAGTCGGTTCCGTAAAGAGTTACACACCACTAGTAGGGATCCACCTCCAGTTGGATGGGTTGGTGGTTTCTAATATCTCTCCCAACCTGTGCCGACGATGCCACAAAACCTAAAAAATTAAATCTCACACAGTCTCATCAGTCTCATCTCTCAGTCTCAGTCTCAGTCTCTCGATGGTTTACGGGTCCCCCGTTTCTGTTACAGCCGCCATGTAATTATTTGTGAGGTATTGGAGGATGATGGAAACACTATAGATTAGTTATTACTATTTAATTGCATAAAATCAGGACAAAACTATGTAAAGGCAATCACTTGACAACTGACACACACAACCAAACAAAACTAGAAAAAAGGCATTATAAAAATATATGTATAAGTTTCTTAAGAAAAGGTGGCATCTCAGCCAGTCGCCAACATATAGGATACTTTTTATTCTGAAAACAATGGTTTCCGTGCAATGTAAGGTCCATCCATGGGCAGCCGCTGCGCTATTGTATTGTATAATGGGTCCAAACGCACAGCGCTATGTAAATGTTGAATTGCATAGCCCAATCGACTTTTTACAGATCAATGGATTTGAACAAATTCATTGTGGTGTTATAGCATATGCAATGCAGAGTAATTTACCTTCACATTGCTCAGTAGTTTGAATTTCTTCTTGTACTTCAGCACTATCATTATTGAGTGGTATTATTGTTGTTTCTGCACCAAACTAATCTCCACCAAATGGAACTACAAACCCATTGCAGGTTGACCCCATCATGGTGGAGACTTTTAGTAAAATCTCATCAGGCGGTATAATTATAGTCTGGTTTCCCACCGCCAGTCTGCAAAAGTGATATGAAAATTAACTGTGTTCTTTATGTGCCTAACCATTAAAATAAGTCTGTCTATATGTCAACATTGCTAGTCTCAGCTGTTCTTTTGTCCGGAGGATGCTACCACACTTGGATTAAAAGTGCTTGCAAGCTTGCTCCAAGCATCCTCTTTTGATTTACTATTGGCGTCATTCGTTTCCTTGCTCGTTGTTATAGGAAAAGTTTGTATCAATTCTATGAATACCTCATCCTTCGTCATGGCCTTTTTAGTCTTCTGAAAAAATAAATACCATTTATGGCATGGATTGTACGTAAAGTTAGTATTTATGTAAATAACAATACTTATACTTACTGGTGTAGAGTCCATTTTAACTGTTGTTCTTGTTTTTTTTTCGCTGCGTGGTAAATTTTAACTTAAATTCGAAGAAAACTCGTTAGCAGTCGCTATTCAAACTTTACTGTCCTGTGACAACCTGTATCGTCCTGTTCTGTCATTTGTCACAAGCTGTCATTTCAAGTCACAGATTGGAGCGTTTCGTTTTTACTTATGCATTAAAATAGCAATTACAAATGATACTTAAAATTTTAGCTCGAAACATAAGAACCAACCATTAATTAGCTAAAAACCATAGTACAATTAAATGTAATATGGGTTTTATTGAAATAATCCACAATATTTTGAAAAAACCTCTATCTCATCCACTTAAATATGTAGCTACTATAAAAGCTATACGTTTAATTTATATAACGAAACGCAGGGAGGGCCATCGGTAGAAACATTACTAACGAGTCCTCGTTGTTGATAAGCGACAAAAACGCATTGTGAAATACTAACATGACGTTCGGTAACGGTAACGTTTTACCGATCGGTAGCTCTTATGTACGAAGGTTGGTAAGATATAGGAACCGGGCATAAGTCCGCGTCAAGATTACGTACAGTTTAACGGGTGCTTGATTCGGACAACCACAAGTGAAATAGAGGACCTGCCGTCTCTTTTTGTTTGACGGAGGGGCCAATGAGTATTCACAAAACGTGCAATTTAGTGTTACACCAGCAGTGACAAGAATGAGACAAGTGTGTGCCTGTTGTAATACCTAATATTTCGTTTTACTATAAAAAGGTGCTTGCATTTCTATAATTCTGTGAAGTAATCAACAGTGGGAGGACAGTAAACAACACTAATAACAGTTTTGGCTCCCTTGACACAGACTTCAAGGAAAATAAACTCAGCAGAAGCAGAATATTGTGAAGTGGAAGTGGCAAGTATTTTATAAGGAAAGTCACTGCGGAGGTATATGGCCACACCACCCCCTCCTTTACCAATCCAGAATTAAACCAGTGAGAGGGTAAGTAGTGGACAGGAGATGTGGTTTGAGCCAAGTTTCGGAGATCAGGACGGCGTGAACGTTGCTGTTGTTAAAGGCGTCGTACAGCTCAATGTAGTGACTCGGAATGCTTTGAGCATTAATATTTTATTTTACACTTTTAAGAATTTTAAATTTTTAACGTGATTCATACCTGCACCACCCGCAAGCTAACACCAACATTATAAGCAGTGGAACAAGCCTAAAATATAGCACATATACACAGCAAAATACAAAGGAAAACTGAAAGCCGTAGTTCCCAGACATAAAAGAACAAAAATAGAATAATAGTTAAATAAAGAAGGAGACACACTCACCTGCAAATTACGTGATGTTACACATGGAACGAAACGTTACTGATAATATAATTTTACTAAAACAAAATTTCAAAACGTAGACTTGGAACGTCACTGTCACTTAAATATTTCTAAACGTCAATTTGACAGGCCGAAGCCGACATTCACATACAGTCTATAACACAGTTGAGGGTATCTAAATACCAATGCATTTAATAATAATAAGGAAGTAGAAGTAAAAAGTTGGAGTACAAAACATTATAGTTAAGTAAAGATTTGGAATCTAAAAACTACTAATCTAGAACAACAGCAAAACATCAAACACTCTAACCTATAATTTTCGTGTTATGTTTTTCAGATTCCCGGCAGCCACCTCTTCCACTCGTAGAAGGAGCCGCGTCCGGTGCCTTTGGAAACTGGGCTACCAAGGGCTTCGGCCTCGGCCTCTTTCAGCTTTTTCAAAACAATTTCACCTGTTCGTCTAGTTGGCCCTATTTTAATTAAATATATTCTTATCTTACCGAGGTCATTGTAAAGCTGTAATAACTCCTCATACACAACTGTTCATAATGTTATAGTTCATATACCTGAATGGCGATTATGATTCCACTGCTTAGGCACGCGTACACTGTCCGTAATAGAATTGCCGCACTTTCACATATTTATTAGGACACAGAACTCACAAGAACACTAGCCGAATTATATTATTTGTTACACGCCTCTATGATGTCAGGGACCCTTGTTGGAAGCATGGACCCGACACTCGTCGCTTGCAGACATGCCACAAGCACCGCCGTGGTTCCTTCTGGATCGATCCGACGAACGCCTTAAGATATGTCTCGTTATCTGCTCTCGCGCCCAAGACTCATGACATTTCTTGTAAATTTGATACATGAAGTAAATTGCGCCGAGGAATAAAATCGTGCAAATGATTGTTAATACGATACTTATGGCCGACAAATGAACTTTGAATTCCTCCACCGTCGCGGTGTTTTTAGCGGCGCTATTTTGATTGAGAAATACCTCTTCATTAGTTACTTTTGAGTTGCACATGATTGAAAGTTACTTTTAACGTATCTCTCACTTAAACAGTTGCCGCTCAGAGCAAAGTCTTCACTAATCGCGCACATGATTGAAGCCCTGTTTAGTGGCAGGGTCGCCATGTAAGGACGGGTGTCAGATTGAATAAAACATCACAAGATATGATACAAGACTGCGCTTTATTATGTGAATACATGGGTTATATACTTGGTTACACACATCGTAATAATAGGTACATACGTACTATATCACAAGCTCATCAAGGGAAGTTATCTTGTGCCGACTTCCGTCAGGAGCCTTTATGAAGATTACCCCGTCTTGGGTTCAACACGACCGCATGCTGAAGTGCTCCAGTGTTTTGCCGAAGACGGATTGCCTGGTCCTAGTCAGGAACTCCTTCACAGACATTTTGGAGCATTTCAAGCCTGTTTTCGCCTTCCAAACTGATGACTTCAAGTCTACACTGGCATACCTAACAAGGATAGGCCTGTGATGATCCTTGCTGAGGGCCCCCAGTCTGTGACAAGCTTTAATTGAAGGTGCCGAGATGTTTTTCAATGCTAGCTTGGTATTTAAAACATCCAGGATAACAGCCGTGCAGTCTTCGTTGTCCGCTTCAGCAAGCTCTTGGAAAACCAAAGCTTTCCGGCGGTGCCTGGTCTCTTAGCCAACAATTTGCTTTTTATAGGAACCGGACATTAGTTCGTTTTTTGATTAAATGTCAAAAACTCATGTTTTTAAATTATTTCTGTTTCTTATTAAAGGTGCGGTTAGATTGCGTAGCAAAACGACTGTTGATTTACTCGAGAATAAAATCGTGGAATAGATTATACCTGGTATAGTTACTCGTGTATAAATTCAGCTTTGGTAGAATCCCCCCTAAATAATATACTTAAATATCAAATAATACTAATGGAGTATTCATACAGAGGCTCGCGAGCTTTTCGGAGTGGTAGTTCTACAGAACGCTCTCGCTCCGGGACGCTCCCACCTCTGAATGAAAACTCCTTAATATTAATCTGTCTAAAATGTTTTTCTTCTTTAGTCTGTTCAATATGTATTCTAATGAGTATTAATTAATATGTATTATTGTTTATGTCTAATGTTTTTGAAAACAGATCAGAGAAGGAAGATATTTCAGACATTGGTATTCGTTTCATTAGTCACTGTATGAATGTTGACTAATTAAATTAATGACTAATAATTAATGTAAGAATATAAAATTCTGTGATTTGACAAACGGCCGCAGCGTCGCATATTACTGTGGTTGGGGTAACTGCAGCTTAGCTCACATCGAAAATCAATGCATAAGGCCTGTTATCCATCAAACCGGAGGCGAGACGGAGAGTTGCGTTTTTCATACATTTTATTTTAAACAGTTCCACAACAGCGCTGATTGATGTGAACTGTGTAAAATGTATGAAAACGTCAACACAACACATCTCCGCTCGGCTCATATTTGCTTTGGTGGATAACGGATCTAAAGAGCTTCATTAATAATACATTGAATAGGTTCAAAATCAAAGCTTACGCATACACTTGAACATCAACATTAACTGGAATGCTATTAATTTCAACATCTTACAATGCCATTCTCATGTTCGATTGCGCCCTCCTGATATTGTATATTTTTTGTCCGCCTCTGCTGAAACCTGTGTCAAAATGTTATTTGTGTTAACATTTGCCTTCTTTTTAGGTCTATTTTGTGGTAGATGTTCTCAATTTCTTGCTATTACACCTTTGACTTGAGTTTTTTGACATAATTAAAAAAAGTTATGGGATTCTTTTAACGTAAAACTTGTCAGAGCCGTGTACTCAATCAAAAAATAATTTTATAACTTTGGTGAAACTCTTAAAACAAAGTTTTGTTTCTGTTATTCTTGATCCTCCAGTCCATGAACATCTCTTAAGAAAATTTCAATCAAACATGGTATCAATCAAAGCAAATGCATTATTAATACGTCTTCCTTTGCCGTTACCACATTTAATTTATAATTTTTAAAATTCTGAGCTAGAAATACAAATTAATAAATTTGTATTTCTTGCTCAGAATTTTTTAAATGTTCAAAACGTCGCAATTGCTCGTGATCTTGTATAAGTATAAAATCAACACTTTCTGTTTTTTTTGCAGATCCAGAAGATTTATTTATGTACTCTTCAAGCTGTGTTACAGTTTGAGACTAATTTAGCATCGTAAGTAGCTGACCTTCAAAAATCATTTTTTGTTTTTTTTTTTTATAATATTATTTATATTTCCTTGCAAAATGGCTTGGTTCTCTTGTATAGTGTTACCATATGTTGTCAAATTATCTATCTTTGTCACAAGAGTGTTATCTATAACCAATCCGTTGTTAATTTCTTGAGGTTCTTCAGCTATGGAAGCTTTAGATGTTCTTCATATACAGAAGCTACTCGAGGTTCCTGAGATACGAAAATTACTTGAGGTTTTTCAGATACGGAAGCTATTTAGAACTCTAGTCGGATTTAGGTTACAGTTAACATCTTATCTGCCTTTAATACACGTGAAGATTCGCCTCTAATAAGTGAATCCGTATCTGTGCTCTGTAAATAACATATTTACACAATCATACCACTGCTGACAACAAGTAATCTATACTACAATAAAATAATGTCCTCAAGACCGAATTTCAGTCACGGCGGTTTATCTCAACGGAGACTACCAATCTGCGAGATAAATAAATTAGTGCACAAGTGTGTGCGGAAACACGTGCACTCGATTCCCTCACTCTCATATTCCGAATCTACGAGGGGCGTTCAATGATTTCAGTACATTTGTTTGATCGCGAAATAAGTTTTTCTAATCCCTTAAAAAATAATTTTCTTCTTGGCCTGAAAATGCTCATTTACAGCGGACTTGAGCTCATTATCGTCAGCAAATCGCTTTCCCATGAGGTCTTTTTCAAATTTGGGAATAAAAAGTAGTCACTGGGGGCCAGGTCCGGGCTGTAGGGTGGGTGGTTAATTTCATCGAACCCGCACTCTCGTACTCTCGCCTTGGAGAGCCGCGCAGTGTGAACCGGTGCATTGTCGTGAAGAAGCAACACATTCTTTGCCAGCTTTCCTCTTCTTTTTTCGTTTATTGCTTCTCTCAAACGGCGTAAAGTGGTTGAGTATTTTTCTGCGTTGATAGTTTCACCTTTTTTAACCGACTTTCTTCAAAAAGGAGGAGGTTCTAAATTCGGTTGTATTTTTTTTATGTTTGTTACCTCAGAACTCGGTCAGTTGTTAACCGATTTGAAAAATTCTTTTTACATCTGAAAGGATATGCTTCCCGATTGGTCCCATAGAAATTTCATCTAAATCGGTTTAGGAATTTGGTTGTTTTCCTCACGTTCATTGTCACATCACGCGACGTCGCGTGCTGGCGCTCTGATACATCACGCGACGTCGCGTGATACTTGCTAGTTAAATTTGACACACTTCCAGATTTCTGATTGAGCTGAAATTTTGCACTCATGTGTATATCGCGAGACAATGCAATATTATGATGACATGGAGCTGATCTGATGATGGAGCTGGAAGGTGGCCATACGAACTCTGTAACAAAACGACGCAACGGAGGGATCTGATCCCTTTTTGTGCCACTGCATAGACTCCTGTTTACTCTCGGGGTCATAGTGATGAACCTACGTTTCATCACCTGTAACTGGGTCATAAACAAAACAGGTATTTAAATTTAAAAAAAATGTCTTCTTTTTTATAAAAAATCAGCATTTATTATGGAATATAGCAAAATAATTATGCTGTCCCCAAAATCAGAGATAAAAACCTTATTTTCATGAAAATATGTGACATTTTAGTTTTTATGTGTCCACCGAAAATACCAAATAATCCACAGAAAAGTTTAAAATAGAGCTTTTAATCAACAAAATAAACTCTAATACTTCGTAACCTTAAGAACAAAAACAATTACATTGTTTTTTACTTTTTCATATTAAAAATAAAACAAAAAATCCAAAATAATCAATCAAATAAAATAAAACTTTTACGTCCACAGAAATGACGTCTTTTCTGTTACCATAATTATTATATCGTTGAGGCCTACCATGATCTAATTAAAAACTATTCAAAAGCAAGACATTTCAGTTTAGGTTCCTAAACTGTATCGCTTCAAATCGTACCATGACATCCAATTCGCTCAGCGGCACTTGGATCGCTAAAAGTGAATGAAAGATCGCAATTTGTGGCTGAACCGCGTTTGAAACGTTTTTGGTGAAAAAGAGATAACGCTATTATGATCGAATAACTTTGTTTCGCTCACATTTTAGTGTCAGACACGCAAGTAATGTTATAATTGTTTTTAACTCGGTATCATTACTTAAAGCAAAAAAGACACTCAACAGTTGTTTTTAAGATTCCACGTTAATGCGGCAACTATTGTTAAAATAATTCCTAATCAAAGTAGATATTTATATACCTTTTGCTGTTTATTATACGAAAGAAATATTTTTATTTCGACGTAATAAAACAAATTATGTTTAATGTTTCGAACGTACCAGAGTAAAAAAAGTTGTGTGGGTTGTCACGTCAGTGTCAGTTTGACTAAATGCTTAAGTAGTCTGTGGAGTTGTAATTACGGTGCGAAAATTTAAAGTGAAGTGTAGTTTTAAATTAGTTAAAAACTTTATTTCAAGGAATGTCGTAAGTATTAAACATTGTGTTATTTGTTTCCTCCTCCTCCTCCTCAAGTCGTGCTCCTCATTGCTGAGGGTCGTGATCCTCCCTTGAAATTAGTTTTTCCCTGACGATATTCCGCCATCTTCGTCTATCCCTGGCTTTCTTGGCTGGGTTATTTGTTTATGTACTGTCAATCTCCTATTTTATAGTCACTACGCGTGTACGCCTTAGAATAAGTCCAATTGTAATAAGACTTGCCTCGAGAAGCCACTTGTCTTTGTAACAAGAATTTCAAGTGCTTTTTTTGTTGCATTCTAGTCGAAAGCGGAGAGTAACATTTAACCAGCTCGAGACTTTGTGGGAGATTTTAAATGAGAACAGAGCTCTCGCAACTGGCTACAACAAATCTTCCCAAGCCCGAGAATATTAAAAAAGGATGTGGCAAATCGCGGCAGGCACATTGAACTCCCAGGGTGATGGTGCAGAAAAGGATTGTAAGGTAAATAAATTTCGTAGGTATCACATTATCTGAAATTACTTCACATTATTATTAAATACATTTACTAACTTATGCAATCTTTTCAGTACTGGAATGACTATAAAAGCAAATAAAAACTAAAGTCGCCAGTGCACGGGCCTCTGCACAGAACTGGAGGTGGGCCATCTAACGAAGGCAGATTGTCCGATTTGTTAAAATTTCTCCAAATATTGGGTGAGGATTTTGGGGCGGGTTTCCTGGAGTTAGAGTGCAACCGTCATTTAATATTGTAAGTATGTGAAAGTACCAGACTTTATAGAGATTTGCTTGATTTTGATGTTTTTCTATTCAACATATACACGAAGAATAATGCATTTGTGGCCTGTATACACTATACAGTACCTATCTGATAGACATTGTTTAACATCTTTCAATTATTTACAGCCAACAGACGATCAAACTGAGGCAGGGAGCGCTCCACTATTATCTGCTCATAGTGAGCAATCTGAAAGCATACTGGCTCATCACTTGAACATGGAGTCAGTATTAGATATGCTAGTGATTCCTCCTGAGCCAACAACGGCGGCGTCTACACCACCCGCGCCCGCGCTAGCAACGATCCCGCCCCCTCCGCCAGCCCGGACCCCATCCCCTCCATCAGCCCCGGCAGCGGCGCCACACGTCTCATCTACTCCGCGCCGTACCCCGCGACGGCGGCAGCGCCTGCGCCGGTTGGTACCTATGTCTGCAGCTACAGCAAGGCAATCCCTGGTTAATATGTCTGAGGAGAGAGTTAGACTTGAAGAAAGAAGAAACGCAATTTTAGAAAATATAGCTCTTGAACTCAGAGAAATAAAAGGCATATTAAATTCTAGGTAAGAACATAACTTTCTACTTCAAAATACATACAATGAAACATCACTCCTGAAATATTAAAACAAAACCTGCTACCTGTTGGACATTCCAAAAAATTCTGACAAAGCATTTGTGCTAAGTATAGACACTGATGGATCTTTAAATAGATTATCCAACCCTCTACAGTATAATTATACAAACAAAATGAAACAACAGCTTAAAATATATTATAAAAACTTTAGTTTTCAGGCTTCCCGGGCTGCCCACAGCCGGTGAACAAGCCTAGCTCTTGTGGACATGCCTTGCTGTAAATTATGTTGGCTGCCATCGCCAACATCAACATAGTTATGTAGCATTTGGGCTTCTTGGTGAACCTCTGCATCTGTCAGTTATGGCACCGGAAGTTGAGCCCGATTGCAAATATTGTGTAAAATGACACAGGCATTTACAATAGAAGCTGCAACTTCTGGCTTATAGTGTAAGACTCTATGCACTAACAGACAACGGAAACGTGCTTTAAGAAGCCCAATTGTCCTCTCCACAATGTTTCTGGCCCGGATATGCATATCTGTATAATGTCTCTCAGGCGTATCTGGTGCAGCATCTAATATTGGTGTCATCATGTATGGTCTTAGTGGATATCCAGAGTCGCCTGTAAATAAATATTTGACTTATTAGACTGTTTCAAAAAGAAATCAAATATAATATTAGAATATAAATATTTACATGTAAAACCCTATAATATAATTCCTATATTGTAAGTAATATTTCTTACCAAGAAGCCAAGTTGGCTCATCAAGTGCCTCTAAATAAGCCTTTATTGGATGTTGATTCCAGATAAAAGAATCATGCGAAGCCTGGGGCGTGCCGTCCATAGAGGCAATTAGGCCTAGCCTACCCTACCATTCCTACCAACAACGCAACAAATGCATTTATTATAACTATGTAATAAAATAATGCAAAATATTTAAAAAAATAATTAAAACTCCTGTTAAAATACTTATAGCAACTTGTCGCGCCCGTGTGACGTAACTGATAATAATACTACGACGCTCGCTCCCGGCTCTTCTAGGCAACGACGCCGCCGGCCTAATTTCCATTGATAAATTTACGCACACTGATGCACATTTTCGTGTGTATGAACGGCACACATGTATAGATCATTGATAGATTGGGAGCTCAACTCCTGCGAGTGTAGCTGGCCAGTGATTGGCCACAAAGTATTATCCGGCTAAAACGGTATGCAGTGATGCAATTATATTTGGTAGTGTTTTTTATCGACAAAGTAGGAATTATATTTTTCTTAGAAAGTTGTAAGCCATATTTGTTTCATGTGACAAGCAAAATTTATTTCGCGATTTTGAATGTTTTGCTTGTTATAATATCTGACGGTTGTAATTCGCATTGAAACGTACAGTAGTGTAAATATTATTTGTTGTATTTGTTTATTTACTTAAAATGGTGTTCTGTTGTGAAGTTTGCGCTGATAATGTGTGTTAGTTATAAGTTAAAAACAGTAAGTATTCACAATCGTTTAATGATAAGATTCAAGTTGTGTCTAAAGGTGTAGGTACCCGAATTACGAGAATTAACCCAAAATTCATCTCGTACTCGTCATTTCAAATGAATCTTGCTTCTGTTTGCATTGTCAGAAAATCGTGATTTGAACTTTGAATAATGTGGTGAGTTCTTGTATTTATAACTTTGGTTTTTACAGGCTTATTTTCAATGTTTTTTTTTTCTAATATTCCAAAAATCTATACCATTGTAATTTTAGGTAATTTTATTTTTTTTTGTTGACAGCGCACTCTGTTTTATTTTTAAGATTTTTTTAACGAAGCTTCTACCTTCGTTTTTGTATTGACTGAATGCCATTGAAATTTCTGATATTTAAGCTAGATGGCGTTGTTTCTCATAAGATTACTAAAAATAACAGGGGCGGGTGCGGGGGGCCCGGAAGGGTGACTGAATATATCAATAGATGTGACTACTTTGAGGGTCATCCTAAGTAGAGCGACGCTGTGATGTTGCCGAGTTTTTTGTTTTGGGTGTCAGTAATTCAGTATGTGTGGCATACCTTACCAGAGGAACCACTGCACGCCACTGTGCGAAGCTCCACCGTAGCTGGCATCAACACTTGTGATGTACATATTAGCATCAAATAACTAACAAAAAAAAAAAAAAAAATGTGCCAAAGTTTTAACTTGGAATTGCAGTCATAGTTATTTTCCTTATTTAATAGTAGTTCCATAGTTACTAAGTTTAAAATGTTATAATATTGTAAAAGTTTAATGTACTGTTAAAGTTTCATTACCAGTTGAACATTTAAGGAATGATAGTGTTTTCTACAAAAATATCTTTCTTCATGCTCATTGGGTCTTATGATGGCGATTTGCGTGCCTACGTGTCTAAACCTAGAATAATTGGTAATTTTATTAAACAACCACGAAAATTATTTTACGTAAGTTGGTTGGTTGGTTGATTCATCTCAAGGAATTGACTCATACCAAAAATTTATAGTACGTACAACACCAATAGAGATAAAATCAAGACACGCATTGCAAGGGAACCATCCTTTGAAAATAAACATAAACAGAAAAAAGATATGAATTGCGATCTATCTAAATCTTAATAATGACAGCAATAGGTACTTATTATATCTTTATTTTAGAATTAAAGTTACCTAATTGCACTCTCTATCTTTTTGCTATTGTTGATAATTAATGTAAGAATTTAAATAATGAGTAAGTAATAGTAGCCAAAGATGATAGTTAAACTGAACATTTGTATTAGACTGTGATACTTAATACCTACTTATAATTTTTAATGAATACCTATTAAACAAAATATTTTGCCAGTGGGCATCAGCTAGTTAGTAATTAAATTATTTCATTTAAGAATAAAAAAAAACTTTGTTAGTGTTTAATTGATGTTCTCTACTCATACTTTTTTATTATTTGATTTGATTAAATAATGTAATTGAAAAGGAAGCTTTTTATTTAACAATTATTTATATTTCATCATGAATAATTTCCAATATGCTGTTCGGGTTTGTTACATTGAATGTGATTTAAGGAGAGGGAAGACCTTGTGCCCTGGATTGGGATGTATATAGCGTGAAGTGGTGGAAGTGGAAGCAGCTTTAGGTTTCACTTTATTATTCTTAGTGCCGAGACAATATCAACCTAAAATTATCGCTTTACTTACTCTTTTCTTATGGAATTCCTTTCCTCTAATGTCCTTGGGAAAACAATGTATTTATTTCTCATTTGGGGAGAATTTAATGCAGTGGTTATTTGAGACAATGCTGATGACACCGTTTGTTGTGCCACGGAATGACCACCTATATCTCCACTTGGTCTTTGATAAGACCCTGCGGCATAGAATGACAATGCAGTCAAAACCTTAAACAAATATTATAACAATAATTATACACTTATTATGGTTATTAAACCATACAGTTTTAAAATTTGGATAGGATAAGTAGTTTCTCAAATCTTTTTTCACAAACTAAAACAGGCAATATGAATTAAGTACTTAAACTAAAGAGATAAGAAGTTATTTATCTACCTTGTTCTCTAAGGATAAATCTGTTGACTTGACAGGCTCTTTGAACATCGGGCCCAACTCGGCGCACAAATCGAGCACTAATTCTTTGGATAGCCTGTAGCGCCTAATGAATTCGGTATCCTCAAAGTTATTGAAGGGGTCCAATTGGCCGCGTAACTGGAGCCTCTTACGTTTTTGGGCATTGTGTGAGGCAGAATCTTCCTCAAAAAACTCAAACAAAAGTAGTTCATCAGACATCTGTTAAAGAAAAACAAATGCGGTTAAAAAGGCATGTAAAATAGGTATTTTAGACTTTAGAAGAAAGAATAAAGTACACTTACACTGGTTTTTGTAAAATTCCACTATGTTAGCACTAAAAAACTTTATTTTCGTCAATAATTCACCAAACGTTTCAGTTTAGGTTAGAGAAATAGTAACTTTTATTGAATCGCTTATTTTGACAGTTGAGCGTTTCAGTTGAGCTGCTCTATGGACGTCATGGTACCAAACAAGTATAAAATTGAATGAATGAAACCAAAACTTGCGACTCAGTTTAGGAAAATCGCTGTCAAATGGCATGACCTAAACTGAATCGATAAACTGTCGTCATGGTACGAATTAGGAGAACAGTTCAGTTTAGGTCCTAAAATGGATCGCGTTAAGAGCTCGTGGTAGGCATCCAGGACTTCAGAACCTTGTAAATGCAATTTATTTTTTTGCCGAACTTATTAATATAAAATTCAATATAAAAGCTAGTAGCAAAATAAACTCTGGTGCTCACGTAGCACTTTAAAATATAGAATCTTCATCTTCAATATCTGTATAAGGATTAATGAACGGTTTCTTAGGTTGTTGCGTAGGGAGAAACAAGTCTTCTTCATCTTCGGTGTCTGTTTTATTATTAATTGTCTGTCTTACATATCGCAGCGGAAATATAATATCTGAATCATCCGAATCTGAATCATTTGAATCTGAATCAAGTCTCAAGTTTGTGGGATCAAATGGTGAAATAAAAAAGGTATCTTCATACAAACTGATATATTTTTGTTATTTAAAAAAAAAAATTCAATAATCTACAATCTAATCGTCTAAAGCTCATACGTCGTACTCCCGTCAATCTCTCAATCTTGCCATCTCTTTTACTCCTCCATACCTTTCACTCGCACCTTTGCATGCGTTCCCTTTTACATAAAATTCATTCCACACTCGGTCATCCTGCACACTGTCTGCCCTCAGACACAATGTTACAAGTACTATAAATCTCATAAAAGCAACACACATTGCATAAACAGCTTTAATTTAAACAAAATATTTTAAGTTTAGTCTTACATGAGCTACAGAAACAGAAACAGAAGAAACATAATGAAATTTCAATCTTAAACTTAACTTAGTTACCAACCAACATTTACTCTAGTAGTGACATATTTACTAAACTTTTATTTCTTCAAAATCATTACACAGTACATCAGCTTACATCTTATTATTTGTTTTCCTAGAAAAAGAGATAAAAGACAGCATAACAATTACAAACACACATCTTGACATCTTATTACATCTTAGCTTTTATCAAAGAAATACAAAATACTTTAGAGACACAATATGCTCAGTTATAATTTACTGCAATGCTTAACAAACCGAATCTTAACAACTCTGTATAATAACACATCTTAAACATAACAAAATAGAGAAAACACACAAAAATAACTTTCTTAACACCTATCACTTTCATACAGTCAACACACAACAAACATACTTCATAACCCTTACATACTCACTTGATTTCACTCCTTATCATCTGGCCATTTTTTCATGTGATCTGCTGATGTTGTGGTTTTGACTGGACCTTCTGCCATCATATCTACTTTTTCTACGTCGTACCTGTCGTATCGTTTGGTTTTTGTTACTTGATATGGTCCCAAATATTTAGGTTTGAGTTTGAGCCCTGGCCCAGACTGGGTTTGCTTTATAGCAACTAACTCTCCCTCTTGATATTTCCTACTATCCTTTCTATGCTTATCATAGTTCTTCCTTTTTTCCTGTTGTACTTCGAGTATTTGCTGTTTTGCTGTCTTCCTCAAATCCTCTCTATTTTCCATAAAGCTATCTCGTCCTTCTTGTTGTAGTAGTTCGTATATTTCTATGTCATCTTGTTTCTTCATTTTCTTTCCTATTAGCATCTCAAATGGAGTGGTGTTCACGCTTCTTTGGTAAGTACTGTTTAACGCCATCTGCACTCTTCCTACATGCCGATACCACAATCCTGGTTTCTCAATACATAGCTTGGTAAGTACTGGTATAATAGTTCTGTGAACCCTTTCCACCTGACCATTACCTCTTGGTACTCCTGTAGTTATATGACATAACTCTATTACCTCCTTCATGCAATACTGTTGAAACTCGTTGCTGGTGAAAGCAGTACCTCTATCTGTGATGAATCTCTCTGGATTTCCAAAAGTATGTTGAAGTATCTCCAATTTATTCAACACTTCCCTTGTTGTGGTACTCTTACATGGAAACAACCATACGAACTTCGTAAAAGCGTCAATAACGGTAAGTATATGATTATATTGCTTGTGAGTCTCTGTCAGGGGTCCAACATGATCTAAATGCAGAGTATGCAACGGAGTGTCTCCTTTATCAATTGGATTGTTTTCCTTCTTTTCTATTCGTTAGCAGACATGGTATACATGATGCTATATAATCTTCAACTTTCTTTCCTAGTTTTTCAATGTAGTAATAATAAATAAATATCGCTGAACATTACACACAGCGCCATCTAGGTGCCACACTAAGCAACGAGGCTTGTGTCGTGGACACCAGATATTTGATAATACTACATAGATACTTTTTGTTTGTAAATACATACTTATTATACATATAAATATCCATGACTCGGAAACAAATGTCTATGCTCATCACACAAACATTTGCTCCTACCGGGATTCGAACCCGGGACCCTAGGAACGTAAGGCAGCCTCAATACCGCTGCGCCATTCGGGTCGTCGTAATCCTTGCTAATTAGTTCAAAAGTTTTCTTCTTTGCGAAATGACCATTACTGTGTGCCCTCTTGATAATTTCATTTTCCGTTGTACTAGGTATAACAAGTTGTTGTTCTGATCCTTTATATAGTAAGTAATTCTTGATTCAAACTGTAATTATTAAATGAGTTTCCTTCTTTCAAAATTTGTATTATTGCGCTAAGGCCCTCGTCACACTGCTGTGCGCGTTTAATATCCTGGTGTAAGCTAGATGTTATGGCTGCCACGTACGGGTTTCGACTCAATGCGTCGACATGCCTCATTCCAGTGCCGTCACGATGTTCTACCATAAAATCATAATCCTGTAAAAATAAAATCCAACGAGCAACTCTTGTTGATGATGCTAAATCCTTCTTGTTTAGTGTCATTTGGAATTCTTTACAATCTCTGATAATCTTGAAGAATTTTCCATATAAGTAGTGTCTGTACTTCTTCACACCTTCAATTATAGCAAGTGCTTCAAGCTCATAGCTTGTGTACTTGGCCTGCGCGTCCGTAGTCCTTCTGCTCATATAGTGAACTGGGTGTAAATTTCCATCATCACCTCTTTGCATTAAAATAGCTGAATAAGCAATACCTGATGCGTCAGTGTGGAGCTCGGTCTCTGCTTGTTGATCATAAATCTTCAACACGGGTTTAGTTGCCAACTTCATCTTCAATTAATTAAAAACAGCTCTATGTGCATCATTGAATTCAAACTTGCATTCTTTTTTCAGCATATCTGTGAGTGGTTGCGCTATCTGCGCATACTTAGGTATAAATTTCCTGAAGTAGGAACAAAGTCCCAAAAAACTATGCAGTTGCTTCAAGTTCTGAGGCTCAGGGAATTTTATAACAGCATCTGTTTTCCCTGGCGATGGCATTACTGCACCACCTTCAATAATGTGGCCTAGGTATTCTACTTTCCTGGTTAACAGCTGAGACTTCTTCCAGTTGATTTGTAAACCATACTCCGATGCAGTATTCAGAACTTCCTTTAGGCGCTCAAGAGCCTGATACTCGTCTTCCGCTGGAATCAAAATGTCGTCAATGAAAACAATAACAATACCTCTGGCAATCAATTCTCTGAATATGATTGTGATGAATCGTGTAAAAACCTTTGGGCAAGTTGCCAGACCAAAAGGGGCACGTAAAAATTCATATTGTCCCGTTGTCGTTACAAAAGAAGTATACCTAATTGAATCTTCGTGTACGCGTAAATGAAAGTAACCATTCTTTCTCGGTCCTTTTTTTGTCCTTGTCCTTTGTAGATGTTCTAATTGTCCTTCTGTTTGCTTTGTAAACGTTATCGAATTTTTTTTTAAACTGTATATAATAAAAATTTGCACGTCAGGCTTAGTAAAGTCAGGTTCTGATTCATAAATAATAGACAAAAAGAAACGGAGGGTTTTTGAAAAAGTTTATAACAAATTTTAGCCTCATTGGATTTGGACCCGTATTTACCTTTGCTACATATAATTTTTACTTTTTGTTTAAGGTTTTCTTCAAAATCGAGATTTGTTAATAAATTCTCTAATTCATAAAAACTACCCTGTTTTACTCGTATAATTTTATTTAAATATTATTGTGTAATCTATAAAGGTTTATATGTAAATTAGTTACACACTTCACATTTAGCCTGCGCACCACCAGAAAAATTTCAAATACAATAAAGTAATAATATCATTTTAGGCCATTGTAAAATATTGGGGCAGAAACTTTGAAGTAGAATATTCACAGGCGATACGTTTTTCACACAATACAGATTGCGTTATTTTCCATGGCTATTTGGGGAGGACACTGGCTCCTGCAACACAGTTTCAACTATCGCAGGAGTCAGAGAATCCAATAAACCGTGTACAATGTTTTTATGTCAATAATTTTTTTTTTTTTTTTTCATTCTTTAGCATTTGGATGGCCGTGTAGCCAGTGGTTTTAGGTTTAATTTGACTATTACAAGTGCCATTACTTTACACAAGAGTATTGGACTTGTATGGCTCGGACAGCACTTAGGAGTCGTGGTTGGTCGTTCATTATGATATTATTTTACAAATAATTAAGATAATTTATAGTAGAAGACCCGTGAAAATATTGCGAGTAAAACTACTTTGCAACCTAATAATCGCATATAATGCGAGACAAATACCTACATCGAGTAAGAAATTAGAAAATATACACACAGCGTTTTGTTGGAAAGCGCAATAAAATAATGCTTACGTTATTATGCGACTTTTTACTATTTTCGCAAAATTTTCAAAGCACTTCGCAACCTCACGGCGGTTAGTGATAACACTCTTATTATAAGATTACAAAGAGGACTACTAGCGATATTACACTTAAATAGCATTAGTAAGAGGACTTTAAGGTTATTTACTTTTTCAGTGCACCATTGTAAGTCACTTGTAAGATTGTTTGTCATTATAAAAGTATCAGCAAGAGTTTTGTAAGCAAATTTAACATTACTCGAGACCAAGGCATTTGCAAGGGTGAATATATGGTCCCTTTAAAATAGATGGACTAATTTTAAAACAGCGTTCAGAACGTCTAACCAAAGATATCCAAGCAAAAAAAACACAGATTAAAGTGATTTTATTTTGACCTAATGGATGTGTTTATTCTAGAGCAGCCGGCAATTTATTATTTTAGGTGAAAATAAAATCACTTTAATCTGTGTTATTTGTCCATCTATTTTAATGGGACCTTATATACTTATAAGTGTGGATTTCAGCGCAGTTTATAAGTGTATTTAAATGTGTTACTATAAGTGTGTTATAAGACTGAAAAAATATGGTTTACGTCAGCGATACTGCAATAGTGCGTAACTGCAAGGTCGATAACTTTAAAGGAGATAAAAAAAACTTCATAATTTTAGTGTTTAGAATTATAAAAGCATCTTATTGAAATTTATGGGCCTTAGAGTACCAGGCCATCAGTCAGTGGCAGAAAATTTACGGTTTTTCTAGTGGTTTGGATTTTATGACACTTACTCGGTTTTTTTGTAACAATATCAAGTCTTAAGATGTTATAAATGGGCAGATACGCGTAATTGAAACTATGATAAAGAGTACAAAACAATAATTTATTCATATAAACCACAAATGGAAGGCACTTTTCAATCACAATTATTATGAAAATAAAAAGTTAAATTCTAAAAAAATATTAAACGAATTACAACACTAACTTAAGTTGTTCAGTCTTCACCTTTACCTAACCATAAAGACTAAAACCAAAAAATAAAAATAACTGTAACAAAACATAAATTATTCGGAAACAAAATCAACAATAACTAGCTTTACCTAATCATATTCATGGCATATAAAAACTCTGAATTAAGTATCACAATAAAATTTTAATTGTCAAAAATTAAATTATTATAGAACTCATGGCGATCATTCGGAATGACTGTTTTCAGCTCTTGTAGATGGTTAAATTTAGCTTTAGTTATTTTCTGTCGGCCATCATGGAGCGGTGGAGCTTCGAGCAAGAGGGATTCTATTGGTTTCGCTCGCCGCGGTAAACGCATGTATTCATCAGAGTACGTTAATTTATGCGTGTGCCCCTTTTCTAAAAACTTCTGGGTGATCGTTACATTATATTTGCTAGCGAACCGCAAGAAAGCATTTGAAACCACATTATTGATGTATTACGATTTTGAGCTGTGCAACCATCTGTGTATATAATGACCTCTTTAGGATCATTTTGAACTAAGTTAGTAATGTAATCGATAAAAAACGAAGCATACGTGGTGGCTCTTAAGTCTGTTACCGTTTCGTCAAACCAGTAGCATGTTACTTTGTGGTTACTCAGATTGTAAACTGTAAAGTTATGCACACAAAGCTTCGTTTTGAAGTACAGTGCACTGGCATTTAAATATGGGCACAACATCACGGCTTGCAAGTCGGCAGTTACTACGTGAACTTCTCCTTTGATCGCCGCCTCTTTGTCCTTATTCTTCTCTTGGCGAGCTGCTGTTTTGAGAGACAGATGTATTTTGTGTTCTTCATCACTTAGATTGCCAACTTTATGAGCACAACAAGTATCACACTCGACCTTCTTGGGCTTAAAAATGGCAATGTTTTGTTGAGCTAGTACATCTTCAAAAAACTTTCGACTTGCTACGAAGAGGAGAGAGAATTCGCACGTTCAACATACAAACGGTATAGATGAGCCTTGTATTGAATAATCGGTTCTAAATACAGTTTTTGGCTTGATTTTCTGCAATAATGTGACGGAAGTTTTGGGATTTCTTGAAAGAAATTCAAAACAGAGAGTTTTTTTGTTAGTTGCTCAGCCTGTCCACCAGCCTGAACTGAAGCTTCTTGAGAATACCCTCTATGACCTCTTTCGCCCAACCAGTATCTGCAAGTCCATTCCTTGATTCCGAGCGTGCCCAAAAACATAGATTGGCACACACGAACTAATTTCTTATTGGTAGCTTTTAAATGGTAAATCTTGCTTTCACTACGTCTACTACTGCCGGCTCCGTTAGTCTTTCTTTGGGTGTCCTGGGTGTCAATTAGAGTCAAAACATACAGCTTCAGCCTTCCATGATCTCACCCAAAACTCATCAAATATTTTCTTCCTCATTTCTTCAGTAAAAGTGTTGCAATAGAAAACTTTGCTCGTAGTACAGCGTTCAGAAGAACATGCCATCTCAAGTTTTCTTTCCGGTTTAGCGATGTCTTGCACATACTTTCCATTAATCTTTCTAAATCCCAAGTACTCCTTCCCCATCATTCTTTGTATTTTATTATCTTCTCTTTTCCATGAATCTTTGTCCGCTATTCTTTTTCGTTTTTTTGTCGTTATTTGCTCCTCTACAATAGATCTTTCAGGAAAATTCTCGATATCTTCTAATTGGAGAAGAGGCGATTCTATGACAGGAGACTGTATTGTTGAAGAACGAATGTTGCCTACAAGCTCATCTATTAGTAACACAAAATCAGGGTCAGCTACTGAATCGTCTGAAAAAAAGCCGCTAAAATCTTGTTCGTAAGCGTTCGTAATATTTGCAAGTTACCGTGCTGATGGACTTAAGTGGTAAAGTCTGGAAGGCACTTGAGGGCGAGGTTCCAGGAAAAATATCACTGTCATTGCTGAAGCTTGTGCCTGGTTGTGTTTGTTTGGCTATAATTGATTGCCTGCTCATGAGCAACTCCTCCCGTCGGTTGACTAAGTCCTGCAAGTTAGCAGACATCCTCCACACAAACAAATTCTGCAATAAAAAAAAAATGTAAACTGTTTAATTTCAAAAGTAATCAAAAGCGCTTAAGTACCAAAAACACTTTACTTTTGCCTAACACAAAACCGCGGAATTACAACCCTGCATTAAAATCGATTTTATCCATAAAATATGACACAAATGTACAATCCATGATTGAAAATAGCAAGCCTATACATAAATCAATAGATTATATCACTTACCGGTACTTTCCATGAAGAAATAACCACTTTTTTTAACAATAATTTTCACGGAGCGCAAAGTAATCACAACAATTTGTTTACATTTTGTTCAGTTACGCGGTATTCTCTTCCAACTACAACCGCAAGAAACGCATCGCGCTATTGCAGCGAAGCGTCAGAGAGGTTCTGATTGGCTTATTCAAAGTAGTGTGTTCACTAACACGCACCAATGACAGACTAGGACAGCGCGGTGCGTAAATTTGAATTTCGCTACTTTTTGCAGATTCACGGTATTGCAGATGGTAGTTCAGCGCTATTGCAGTATAGTCGACGTCTTGGGATATTTGTAAGATTATTAGAGCGCTAGTACGGTTTTTTTATTCAGACTCGACTCGAGACTGAATAAAAAACCCAACGCGGCTTAACGCTGTGCGTGCGGCCACCATACTATTGCTACGGGACACATAAAAATCGCGCGCTTACAAACCGCGATTCAAATGTACCATGTTACGTTTCAAAAATCAGTCACTGGAAAAAGTCGCTAATGCGTGCATTTGTACAAAAAGCTGTGTTAATTTTTTTTCGGTTTCTGACGTACGGTTAAACGCGTGCGTTCAATCGCAGTGCGTGCTAAGCCTAAGAGGAGGAACAATTATACTACATAAAATCATAAAATGGGTGGTAATCATGTGTAATCAAGGGTTTCATGTCTTGTAAATTGCTTGTCAGAAACCTGGATAAGATCGGAAACCCAAGCCTTGGCACTGCAAATTGAGAATTATACCCATTATTATAACTATAGAACAGACTCAAAAGGAGGAGGAGTTTCAGCATTTATCCACAATGATCTCAAACATTGTTTATCGGAGTCTAAGTACTTAGGTGGAAATAATTACTTATGGATACACTTGGAAAGGCATGATTTTGAAGTCGGAGTAATATACAACCCTGGTAACACCAACTACAAGGAGTTCCTTGAAGAATATGAGTCTCAACTTCAACAAAGAAAGAGAGCGATCGTTTTCGGCGATTTCAACATCGATCTATTAGCAAAAACCAACAAAGTGACTAAACAATACCAAACAGCAACTAAAGAGGTCGGGTATGTACTATTGAATAAAATAACTAAAAAATACTGTACAAGGGACTCGAAAACAAAGCAAAGTATTATTGACCACATTAGTACTAATTTAGTGAACGACAAATTCCACATGGTGATATTGAAATGTTCTATGTCCGATCACTATCAAATTTACTTAGAACTCAAGAAAGTAAAATGCCCTAGAAAATTGCGAGCTCAGTACGAAGCAATAAATTACACAAACCTATATAACTTCATGGAAAAAACTGACTATAAAAACCCTTATAATGATTACCTGGCATTGGAACATGTGATAAAGTCATGTGTAGAAAAAAGCAGAGTTACGAAGACTAAAATACTAAATCTCCCACAAAAAGACTGGATTAATAAAGAGATTATAGCCCAAATCAATCAAAGGAATATGATGGGGACGACACTTAAAAGTAATCCTGACAATGCACTAATCAAAGAAGCATTTGCTGAAAAAAGAGACTCTGTAGCCAAACTAATAAGGAAAACTAAAAATACCTACTACTACGAAGCGTTTACTAAATGTATAAAAAAACCAAAAAAAATGTGGAATCTAATAAACTCCTTAACAAATAACAAAACAAAACAAGGTTGTGTTCCTTCAAAGCTAGTAGTTAATTCAAAAACGGTTACAGAACCTAATGACATTTGTCAAATCTTTAATGATTACTTTTCCACGATAGGACCCCAACTAGCGAATGAAATACCTATTACATTTCATGATGACTGTGCCCGCGCGTTACCTTTTTCTCTTCCTAAAGACCTCGAAGGGCTATCCAGTTTAAATCCTTGTTCTGCTAAAGAGATACTTAAAATAATTACAAACCTTGATCCAAACTGTAGCACGGGCATAGACGGCATTAATACCAAAGTCATAAAATGTACCAAAAATTTAATTGTATATACCCTAAGCGAATGTTTTAATAAATTACTAGCTGATGGAAACTTCCCTGAAACACTAAAAATTGCAAAAGTAACTCCTATCTACAAATCAGGAAATGCCAGTGATCCTGGCAATTACCGCCCGATTTCAGTATTACCTGTAATGTCAAAAATTTTAGAAAAAATCCTCCACAATCGCCTAGAAACATACTTAAACTCTATTAACTTCATCACCGATCGTCAATATGGTTTCAGACCAAAAAGTAATACCACTACAGCCACAATTGATCTCGTAAACAAAATAAAACATAATATAGACTGTAAAAATACATGCTTAGGTATCTTTATAGACCTGAAAAAAGCATTTGATACCGTTTCCCACAAACTACTTTTAAAGAAACTGGAATCCATTAATATTACTGGCAAAGCTCTGAAAATGTTCGAATCATACCTAACCAATCGCTCGCAAGTGGTTAAACTTGGTAACTATCAAAGTGACGCAAGACCTATAACGTATGGCGTTCCACAGGGATCAATTTTAGGCCCCTTGCTCTTTTTAATATACATAAATAATATACATGAAATAAAGTTACACGGTCACCTTACCTTGTATGCCGATGATACATGTTTGTTTTACTTCGGGTCTTCGATTCACGACATCATTTCACGAGCTCAAGAGGACTTAAATTCCCTATCCATGTGGTTCCAGTTCAACCTTCTAACAATAAATATTTCCAAAACATGCTATGTAATATATAAGGCAAAAAATAAACATATTCCCCCATTTAACCCACTTACAATTAACGATACGCCGTTGCAGCTAAAAACTTGCGAAAAATATCTCGGTCTTAGAATAGATAGTTCCCTTTCCTGGAATGCTCACATCGAATACGTAAAGAAAAAGCTCTCGACACTAGTCGGAGCTCTGCACAACATATCTCAGTGCATTCCACGAGGATTGCGATACACCATCTATAATTCCCTAGTGAAGCCACATCTACTATACTTGGTCGAAATATGGGGTAGTGCTGTAAAAACGAAACTAGCACAACTACAAATTTCCCAAAATAAACTAATAAAAAAGCTCTTTAACTATCCGCGCTTAACATCAACAATAAAAATATACAGAGACACAAAAATAATGAACATAAAGCAACTATATATTTATAACACATGTATATTTATCAGAAAAGTTCTTAACAAAAACATTCACACAAATATCACACTTACCCAACATAGACAAGTTAGTCAACGAAGCTCACGACGAGCAAGTTTATTAGTTCTACCAAAAACCAGGACCAACTATGGCAAAAAAATGCTTACATTTGAAGGAGCACAGCTATACAATAAGGTACCCTCCCGCATAAGAAACCTACACTCATTCAATGCATTCAAAAACCAGCTTAGCCTGTATCTAACCGCTAACCGGACATTATTTGAAAAATGAATGCGTTTGGTGGGTCGAGTTTCGAGTAGTTTTATTTAGTCTGTGACGGATGTTGTCGAACCTAATATTAGTATTTAATTAAGTAATATTTATTGTTCTCAAGTAAGTGACATGTTATGTTTTTATTGAGAATAAAGTTTCTTTAAACCTAAATGAATAAATTTTGCCAAGTCGCTATGGGCAATCAGCTGCGATTTGTATGTACAAGGCAGATGTACTCATGCCAGTATTTGAAATCTGCCTTGGCAAATATTCAAACGCATTCTCAAAATCGAGTTTGTAGGTAACCCTTTACCTACGCGCTCGCTCGACGCGTATCTTCTGTAGTATACGTATAATAATCAGATGAAACAACTGTATTCAAAGTATGACTGCGTTATACAATATTACGAAATGTTATGTGTACACGAGTAAGTTAGTAGGAGGTGACTATACCACTGATACTGAACACGAATAACCAAAAAATAATATTATGTATATTTCAAATAATTATTTTTAAACATTCACGTCTTTTTTATCAATATTCCGTGAATGATACAATATATTCTTGTAATAAAGGAATATAGGGTCCAGCTGCAAAATTATTTGAATTAACGATATATCGGTCTCCTTCAATTATAAATCTTTCAGAAGCAGTACTGCTCGGACCGAGTTGGTCACGTGATATTTTTAAGGGCCCACTACATATTTCCTCTTCAGTTAACCGTATGACGCGGAAAAGCTCTGTCTCAGTGGCATTTTCCTAGTATGACGTGGATCTATCAATTCTGATAATAAAAGTATATATTATTTTACTATTATATATATATTATTTATATCCATATAAAAGTCACTGAGCTTGAAAGCATTTTTTTTTTTCCAAAAATTTTCGTCTCTTTGTATTTTTTCGACGGCCATCGCTTGTCTTTCACCGAACCATACAGCAAAGAGTTTAAACATTTCTTTTGGTTATATGAAGCTGGCCCTGTATTTGGTAGTACCAAGTATCGTTGGTGTTGACAACCATAGTCTCGTCTTTGATGTTCCAGAACTTATTTTTTCTTTTTTCAACAGCTTCTTTAATAGGCATATTAAAAGCTGACATTGGGCATTCGATCTCCACGATTGTGTCATTTCCCACGAGACCATCTGGAGTAGCAGCTAAAAAAGGTATTTCACTATCTATGAATAGACAAAGACAAACGCGAGCCCCTGGGGATATTTAAGAAAAATTAAGGTTTGTTTCTGGGTAAGTAGTATTGGTTAGTACCAGCCACTGTTAATGGGCGCTGATTTCAGCAACTTAATTCTGAGACGAATCTGCCAACTTCTTGTGTAGGTATGTGTTCACGAGCTTTCACTTTAAATGTGAACTGCAGTGTGATTCTGTAAGATCTCATTCTAAACTTCGAACGTGAATCCGCTATGAGTTTCTTGACTGGCATTCTAAAAACTCGGTTGATCATTCGAATTTATACTAGCGCCACCCTTGCGAGCGTGTCAGCGAGTTGAACTAAATTGACGGTGAGATTTTGACAGATAAAGTATGAGATGACATAAGAAGTAGCATTCTATACGGTAATTCCCCCATCACTTCGACGCTCACTTCGCACTCGCACCCGATTCAAAGTGTCAAATAAAAAGCATCTATTTTACTAGTGAAAATACAAGAAATCCTCGAAAAATTGTGTTAAAATAATATTTTTATGTCACTGTTTTAAAAATTTGTACAATAACTATAAAATTTGTGGTTAAAAACGTCTTTTTTGGCGTTTGTGTAAAGTGAATACGATGGCAAGAATGTTTTTGTTTAAATCTTTATTAGAAGAGGCTCATGCTTTGGATAAACAAGAAAAGCGTCGACAATCTAACCAAATTCGAAGTTTATGTTTATTAACCCGAGATGACGACTATGTGAGCGTATATAGATTGTCAAAGGAACTAATTGACCAACTAGAGTATGAGTTACTGCCTCTGATAAAGCCCACAAAACGTCGAGGCAAAGGACTTTCAACTCGTGTAAAAGTAAGTGCTTCATTTTTAGTAAGTATAAAGTTACTTTACAAGTATTTACACAATTTATAGCAGATAGATTTGTAAACTAAGCACACCAACATAATTTATCACTTAAAACTCATGAAAACACTTCATACTATGGAGTATTCCCTTTAGGTTGTTTCCCTGCTAGCTATGTTTTCATGTTAGTCTAACTCTTAAGGACAATATATTAGATCGGTCTCTATTTTGTTTTGACTAGATCTAATTTTTTTATTGATTTATTGTTTCATATTATGCACCTTGTCATTCTTGGCTAATGGTAGTTATCAGAAAATAATAAAATAAAATATAAGGACATATTTATCGCAACCATCAGCATCTCGTTGCATAAATGAAGTAGTGAAAGCTCTTAATAATAGTAAAAAAATATATAAGGTTCCCTCAAAACATACAAGAAAGACAAATGTTATAAGAAAGGTTAGTAGGTATATTATAATTAAAGTGACTCCTCTTTGACTTTTACATTTTTGTGAGAGTTAATAATGTTAGTGGTTACTTTAAATTGCAGGTTCTACAAAAAGTTTGGCTTTCCAGCAGCTCTTGGGTGTATTGATGGCACTCTGGTGGCATTGAAAAAACCAGTAGAGAATGAAGAACGTTTCTACTGCCGCAAAGGTTACCATGCAAGAAATGTGCAATTGGTAAAATGGATTTCAATGTTGTAATCTATTACTATTTGGTACCAATTAGTCTACTTAATATATATATATTTTTTTTCAGATAACAGATGCAGATCTAAATATTTTAAACGTGGATCCAACATATGGTGGAGCTACTCATGATAGCTTTATTTTTAACTATGGTGTTATAAAAGCCCACTTAGAGGCATCTACAAATGCTGGTGAAGAAGTTGTTTTGCTAGGTTAGTTAATGCCTCCTTACCTCTACTGCAGAACATAAGCCCAATTAGGTACTTATAAAAAAATTAAAATCTTAATTATTTGATACTTATTATTTTTTTTCAGGTGATTCAGGATATGCTCAGCGCGCCTACCTTATGACGCCAATTAGTGGTGCTGAAGAGAATTCCCCAGAAGCTTTCTACAATGACCGTCACTTAACTGCTCGCAATTCAGTAGAGAGAACAATTGGTCTCCTAAAAGGACGATTTAGGAGCTTGTTAGTACACAGGGTGCTCAATTATCATCTAGACATAGTTGCAAAAATAGTTATTGCATGTTGTGTTTTGCACAACATGTGCAATCGCGCAGGAATGCCGGCATTCACAATTACAGAAGAAGAGAGACTAGAAGAGCTCCAAACAATTACTGAAATTGAAAGGAGGCAAACTAGGGATTTGCCATCTAACACCGATTTAGCTCTTGGGCAACTACGTAGGCAAAACTTAGTAAATAGGCTATGGCGTTCACGTCATAATTAATTTATCGGTGGTCGTAAACGGGTGTCGCTAGTGGGAATGGGTACACGCCACTGTGTCTGTTAGGTGAGATGTAGGAATGTAGGTAGGTTTGATAATGGTAAGTATAACTCTACAGTAGTCGCGTGGACTACGTAGGTAGTCCACTGGACTACCTATGCACTAAGGGTTAGTTTCTTGTACCTCTATGTACTTTTAAATGAATAATTAAGAGACGCACTCAAGTGAGTATTTTTTTGTTGTTTTTATTTAATTTATGTTAAAATTCGCATATATGCCCAATTTGAATTGAACTGTATTTTATTATGTTCTGTTATTGTAAATTTTACCTTTTACTTCTTTTTAACCGACTTCAATAAAGGAGGAGGTTATATGTTCGTGTGTATGTATTTTTTTCAGAATCAAAATGGACTATCGAAAAGCTGCACAGATTGAGGCGTGGTTGAACGAAGCTAATGACATCGACAAAGATTACCGATCTATTTAGAGAAGTTTTTTTTTTTTTCAATTTTGACACTGAGGTTGTAATTAATTTTTATTGATTTTATCTAGTCAAGAAAACTGTGCTGATAATATTTTGATAAGTAAATTATAGAAATAATGTTTAAATGTACGTGCCCTCAAGACTGTTGCTTACTGTGCACTCAGATTTCGAAGCGTGTTGTTTCGGCCGTTAACCTACTGTAAGAATATGTCGCTAACATGAACATAGGTGCGATAATAAGCCTGCAGTGTCAAACTAAACCAAATCCAAACAAATCACCAAAGGACTTTCAGTAAAACCGCTAGTATTCGTTAAAAGTGATAAATTCACAAGTTAAAGCCCCACCCTAAAGGTGCGCTTACACGGGTAACTAAAATAGCGCAATTCTTGGCAATTTCTATATATATAATCTTGGAAGTGCTGTGTATTGCTCAATCTACATGTTTTTGTAAATATAAAAGACGGAGGTCAACAACCCTTTCTAAGTTTTCTTTCGCCATTTCTTTCTTGGAGAGGCCTCCCAATTTGTGAAATGGTGGTAGATTCAATAAATCTCTATTTTTAGCACATCGGGATATGTATAAAATAAAAACCAAATCCAAACTAATC
Source organism: Eugnorisma glareosa (assembly GCA_947578425.1). Lineage (NCBI taxonomy): Eukaryota > Metazoa > Arthropoda > Insecta > Lepidoptera > Noctuidae > Eugnorisma > Eugnorisma glareosa. Next base: position 7,248,965 of record OX387967.1, on the reverse strand, counting down.
ACCAATGGACAAAATAATAAATTCAATAAAACCGCTCAAGTATCCGTTTAAAAGTGTTTTATTTATTATTATACACTATACTAACTTAAATTACTACACCCTTTCTCTATTCTTAGCCTCTGCCAATGCTTGCAGCCCTTTCCCCACGGCACCCACAGCTTCAGCTAAAATCCTGTCTCTCTCTGCACTCCTTTCATCGATGGCGCTTTCTCTTTCCGCACTCCTCTCCAGAAAGGACTGCAGGATTTGTGTGTTTAGTCGTTGTATCTCCAGCTGCTGTTCTTCCACCCTCAGGAATCTCTCAGTGGTGGTGGAGAATTCCATTCGCCGTTGAATGGTGGACGAGCAGCAACTGAAGACGTGTGACGTGCTGCTGAAAAAAGAACACCGATTACTATGCGTAAATAAAAAATCTTAAATAGCAGCTTTTCGTTGTCATTCGTTTAAAAAATTATGTGTTAATAGTTATTTTTATTTTGTACTTACACACGGAACCAGCACCTCGACTAGCAAGAGCCATATTTGTCCTGGGGCGGCGAGAAGGGGAAGCAATTGGCGTTGCATGACGTGAAGCTAAAAAGATAAATATTTACATAATTACACGAAGGTTCTTTCATCTCAATTTTTTTTCCTAAATCAAATAGTTATAAAATAAAAGTACAAATCAACTCAGATATATGTTTATGAACTGAGTTCATTATTGAGTTCATGTCCCCACCTATGAAAATTGGCGTTTTTTTCTCACAAATAGAGAACCTCGTCACTTCTAAGTAACGAGGTTCACTTAGCCAAAACTTATTTTTGTCGCTTAATTTAAGTGGCATAACTACATTATCTTAGTTTTTAAACATTATTGCATAAACGTTTTAAAACATAAGTGTTCATAGTTGTTAAATAAATTAAGAAAATGTTAGTATAAAAAATGCAACTTCTTTAAAATCCTCCATACAAAACGCTGATTTCATAACTGGGGACCTAATAGTTGTGAAAGTTGTTTAACATTATTGGTCACTTACATGACGAAGCAGCAGTTCGACCACGAATCACTGGAGAGGCTACTTGGGTGGCACCGCGGCATGAAGGAGAAGGTGTGGGTGTGTGTGAAAGTGTTATTGGTGGAGGGGACAGGCTAGGATGATATGTATGAGGATCTGGAGGAGTAGTGTGTTCTATCTGGATATTCTGAAACAACAAAAACAATCCTAAATAGGAATCCCACTTACCCATATTATAATTAAATATTGACAATTCTAAGGAAAGTTGCTAAAGTGCTGCAGTAAATAATATTAGAGCACTTAAAATTTCAAAAAGAAATTAAAAAAATGCATCTACATAAGATTTTTTTTAATAATTAAATAATAATCAACAAAATTTAGAAACGAAAGTAGGTAAGTTACTACCTCCCAAAACTATAGCTCGGGGTCAGACTGTCATAGTGTAACGGATCTGTTCTCTAAATATGATTTGAGTTGTCAGTCACAGTATACACTTACCGTGATAACTCAAATCTGTGTACCCAGACACATACCCGGAAAATGCTTTGGCTTGTTCCAGCAGTTGAGCTGGATGAGGAAGCAAACAGTCTTCTTCTTGAAATCACAGGACCTGGTAGTCTGTAACTTTGAGTATCCCCAATCAGTTCGGAACCCTGAAAAGTAAATTGTATATATAGCTAAGTACTACAATTAGATCTAATAGAATAGAATCTAGACACATCAGCAGATCTATAATAGTGGGTATGTACCTAGTAGTTAATAATATAAAATATAATATTAACTTACATAAATCACAACAGCTGGTGATTCCTCTGTAGGTGCCAGACTCTGATGTTGTTCTGGTACATGAACCTATAATAAGTCAATATGAACAGATAAATGCTAGATATCATTCATTAATCACATACAATTATGAATTCAATTTAAGTATCTTACATTGTCAGTATCAGCATCTTGTATTTGTTGCGCTTCATGTGATGGAGATGGAGTATCATTTTCCTGAAACAGGTAATAATAATATTAATAAATTTGCCAAATAATTCAAATAAAAATACCCTTTATATTATATGTATTTTTAACAGACAGATTGCACCATTATTGGCCACTACCAGCCAGACAGGATTGATGCAAAAAAGCTAGTACTTACCTATTGCATTTCTAAATCTCTTACCGGAAATATCTGTATGCTTAAATGCGCATCTCCTGTTGAAAAACTTTCACCACCACACAAAGCAACAACTCTTTCTTCAAGCTCTGATAGCTCCACTTCATCCTCCACCCCACCACCAGTCCTACGCCTAGCAGCAGAGCATGCTGCAACTTTTCTTTTTATGGCGATTTTTTTGTCAGACCAATACTACAATCAGACATGTAATTAAAGAAATTATAAAACAATTCTGTTATAATACACATGCATTTTTCAAAGTATATTATAAAAAAACTACATCTTATATTAATAGTCATTGATCAAGTAAAATTAACAATAAGATAAAATTTATGAAACCATGGAACACACTTTAAACCAAGATTCGTCGAACATTTTAAGTGGTTTGCTTTGAGGAATGTTAAGTGGTTAGCTTTGAGGAATGTTATGTAGTTCTAACTAACATGTAGTAAAAAAAGCGATGCTAACCTTGGTCCACTTTTTGTAATTTTTAATTGTGCCACCTATACTATTTAGGCGCACAGCTAGTTCCTCCCACTGGCGTCGACTTCGTTCTCTGGCATTTTGAGTTCTCAAGAAACCCTTCGCCATTCCAGGGTTTCTTTCCATAAACTCTACCAGAGTTTCAACCTGAGCCGACGATGGATGAGAGGAACGTGTCTCGTTTAGACTGGAACATTATTGTTGGATCATAAAACAAAATAAATACTATTTTAATTAATATCATTTTTAAACTTCACAACCACAAATATAAACTTACTTCATGATTATTTCAAATTATTTTCGGCACTGAACGATCAAAACAAACAACGCATACGCAACGCACTAAACAAACAAGTCTGTCTGACAGTTCTCAGTTCTGCCATTGACATTTAGTTTTTTTTTTTTTCGTAAGGGAAGCATAAATATTCATGGCACGCATTTAGAAAATTCTGTTTTTTTACCTAATAGCTGCCTCAAATTCTATAAAATAAGAAATTTTCATTTAAACATCATATTAACTAAAATTCTGTGCCAAAAACTCAATAATTGTGTCAAAAAACTACAATCGATAAAACTAGATTTACATTTTGTTGAGTGTGGTAATCACTAGTACAATATTGGTCGCTTTGGAGCTCACTTCACTTCGCAAGTGACTAGGTGATGCTTACAGAATGCAAAATCAAGGTCATTTTGAACCTTAAGCGAAGTGAGAGTGAATAGCGATGTGAGTTGCGAGTTGTTGTTTGAATTTTACAGAATCGACCTACTGGTCGGTTACCCTCTGGATATTCTGAGGGCGCGCATTCCAACGGAAAACCGCCTGGACAAAGAAAGAAGACTATAAAACCAGAGCGATGAGAAGGACAGCGAAGAAGACGATTATTCTCGGACCGAAGATTCTTTCTGTGTGCAGAGCATAAATATTGACAAAGAGCAGTCAGATAAGAAGGATAAACCCAATTGCTTGTGAGGAAGAGAAAACAGGGTTGTCAAAGCCCTCAACGCTCTGCGCTGCCGGAAATTATCGACTTGCAAAATATTACGGTGGTGGTAAAATAGGTACCATTATCCACTACGATCTGTTTAAATTCCTAGACTAATTGTTTTCCCTCGATCTTAGGTAATACTTAAAAAATATATGTTTTTACATTTGTTTTTAGTTTAAGACATTATATGAATGTAAAATTGCCAATCCCAATTGTAGGAGAGGGGCGTGATGAGAGAAACTATTTTCTTTATTTTCAGTTTGTCCACTATCTCCTTAGATGTTAAAGTCTTCGTGGGATATATCCAAACGAATTTGGTATATGCATCAATGATAGTCAAAATGTAGTTATATAATTTCTTCGTAACATCCAATGGACCAAGATGATCACAGTGCAGCGTCTCTAATAGAAGTTCTCCTTTTTCTATAGGGTTAAGAAAGCCTTCTTGTTTTCGTAATCAGATATACCGTCGACTATGTATTGGACAGCAATGTAATCGGGAAATTTTGCTCTTTTGCCCAATTCCTTCATAATGAGCATGTACTGATACACAGTTTCATCTTTCCTCTTCTTGCGGCTCGCCATGAATTCATGCATTTCTTTTGAATTTAGTGCGTCTGGAAACTCTTTGAGAAGGGCCGTCTTCAATTCATCGTAGGACTTATACGTCTTTTCGGATTTAAGCCATTAGAATTTCCGTCCACATAGGTCAACTATAGGTTATAATAATAATAATTCTTTATTTATCGGACAACAATAATCCATTGTGTTAGTAAGCAATACAAAATAACTTATTTCTAGTGTTAGTAGCTGCGATACATTATAAAAGGCAGAGTAACTAATAGTATTGTGAAAAGGGCATCCCCAGATTAATGTTCTGTGATTGTCCTTCTCACAAAACTTTTAATAATCGGAGAGTCAATACTATCCGAAATAGTTTTTAGGATGCTGTTGCCACTCGCCCGCAACCTTGACAACAGCGACGCGGTTTTCTTACGAATGACGGCGTGGAAGCCGTCAGTTCGGTTTTGCGCAAACATAGCAGAAGCGCTGCACCATCGCGGCAGTCCCAACAGCATCCTAAAAATATTATTGTACTGTACGCGTAGGTCATCCAACGTTCTTTTTGTATAGTTGACCCAAAGATTCCCCGTGTAAAAACACTGGCAATATGCCTTAAACAGTGTTAATTTTACTAAATTGCTACATCGAGCGAATCTTCGGGCCAACATGTTACCTCGGACCGCCAGTGCCCTACGCTCTCTTTCAATATCAACATTGTCCTTAAGGTCGTCAGCGAGAAGATGTCCTAGATATTTGAATGTTGTCACTCTTTTGACGTTCAAGCCGTTTAGGGTAATGTCAGGTATAGTATCTGGGCATTCGCCGCCGGCCTGAAAGACAATGTATTCACACTTCTTAACATTATATACAAGTCCGTGTGAGGCAGCATACGCCTGACAGACCCGAAGCATTTCATTTATCGCACCTGCCGTCGGCGCCAGCAACGCCATGTCATCAGCGTAGCTGATACTGTTTATCTTTACACCATGAACACTGCATCCCACCCGCATTTTGCTTAGGTTCACGATTAGGCCGTCTATATATGTGCTAAAAAGCCTCGGAGATGTCAGACCCCCCTGCCTCACACCGCACTCCAACCTGTATGTATCAGAGAGCCAGTTATGCCATAGACTGATAACGCTCACCAAACGGTCACCTTGGGGCTGTGGAGTAGCTGTTGATGTTTTAAACGTGGGTTATGTACTTTAGGTGACCAATAAAGGCAATTCCGTTTATTCACGTATCCATTCAAATGAAAATGGGCTTCATCGCTCCAAAAAAATGTGTTTACCGTACGAAATCACTGTAACATTATTTTGCAGAAGTTTTTACGCTAATTGTAATCATTGGGCATAAGCGCTTGCACAATTTGAATTTGGAAGGGGTGACATTTTAGATCTTTTTTTAATATTTTGTGCAGAATCGTTTTCGGGAAGATTTTTTTTCCAACTGCGAATGGGATGATTTTGGAATGCGGGACGAAGTGCGAATAGGACGAAGTGCGCATAACCCTCCTAGAGCAGCTACCCTCGTGCGCACCGACTGGCGCGGATTATCGCGCAAACTGTTCTCGACGAGTTCGATGTTGTCATCGCTTCTTGACGCTCGGCTTGGCTCTGGCCGCAAATTGTTTGCTGCTGAACTTATTGCTCGGAACTTTCGCACCCACAACCGAATCAAATTTTCACTGGGTGCGTCAGGTTACTGACAAATATTGTACTGCGAACAAAATCCACGACGAGCAACAACGCAATAATCATTGGCTTTGAAAGAAGACACACTCACAGACTACAGATACTGCAAGAACTGTTACTAATAATTGGAGATAGAAACATTTGTCATTACCATGTGCTATTGTCATTACCAAGCGTGTTAAATGTCATTACCATGTGCTATAATGACTATAGCACATGGTAATGACATTTAACACGCGTGGTGGTACCAAGCGTGCAAAATATCAATAAGATGACGCTTAAAACTTTGCGGGTCCGTCCATATCTTCACTAATATGGATCCTAAAAGATGGCCTTAATTTTTTTCAATGGTGTAAACACAGATGTAGTTCAATATAAATTTCGGTAAGTATTCCAAATTTAAATCGCATTCTCCCCCTAGAGGATGAATGAAATTCAGTACAATTTTCTTTCCCTGTTTTTAACAGATTAAAAATGACTATTGTTATGTTCGCTTTTTGTGTCATAAAATGTCACTTTTTTGAGCAAGTGGTACGAAAAACAATATTTTTTTCGTATTTTTTAACGAACCGCCCAATTTGCACCAAATGATATAAAACCCTATCTCGTAACGCACTGTACACGAAAGAATGTGATAATAAAAAAAAAAAAAGAAAAAAAAAAAGAAAAAAAAAAAACATTCTTTATTTGCCAAATCAAAACAACAACCTTGCACAGTTCAGTAAGTTACAAATAAGCAGTAGGTGGAGTTACAATTTCTGTTTGTGTTACGTGTCGGTACTTACTATGGTTGTTAACACAGAACTGATTCACTCTGCTCCCCGTACTAGTATATACTGTATTCCGGTGGACCAGTGTTCCTCGTTCTCTGTGATTGTTCTCATGGTAGCGTACTTGTGACAAAATAATATTTTGTTTTATAGCATAAAAAGTTTTAAGAAATAAAAACAAAATGCAAAATAACTTAAACTAGGGGTAGGGAGAACATAGAATAGTGAACTTTTGTTAAATAGCAGGTACATGTAAAAGTTTACATAGTATACGCAAAATATTTAGATGCTTAGTTTGTTTACATTGTGTTTGGTTATATGTATTTTATAATGTTTGCCTGTTAAAAACCAGAGACAAAGTATATATTTAAAGTTAAAATTAATTAAAATAAAATATGTCTTTAGTGACGTCATCGCATTGCTAATAGCAATAATACCAGCAACCAATTATTGTTGAGATGTCTCAACCCTTTTGTCACGTAATCTTACCATTTCTGGAACAGCGGCTGATATCTCAATATTTAATTTTAGCGCTTGAAGTAGTGTACAATGGGCATGAGATACTGTTTCAATATTTTGTCTGACATATCTTTAACCATTCCCTGTTTGAGTAACGGTAACCATAATTTGGCGAAGTTATTGTGTATTTCCTGGCCCCATATAGGTCCTTCATCAGTTGCCTCGCCAAGAGCGGACAGGATATCTAGATCCAAAGGTTCAGGATGCGCCGGTGGTAGCGACTTCAGATCACCCTGTTGAGTCGGAACAGACACCGGCAAAATGTCAAGTGGCCGAAGTCCATGGGGAACGGAATGAATGAATACCTTTAATTGTTAACGTACTGTATATATACATAGTGCATACGTGATGATATTCCAATAAAACTACGAACACATCTTATCTATAATAACTTAAACTGCGTGATTAAAGTAATGACACGTGCGTCACGTATATATAGCACATACGTGACGTACGTGTGATCACACCACAACTGTTATTGAGTGCGCTAGTATAGTAAGCTTCGTGTAGTACTTATCTTCCATCACCATTAGAATTGCCTGACCAAGTGCAACTAAGCTTCTTATCACTCCTGTCTTACGTTCAGGAGCCAATGTTATACCTTGTAAAAGTAGAATATGGTGATTGACAAGTCCTTACTGAGAAATATTCTGTGTAAGCTCTTTCGTCGCTCTTTAGTTTCTTATGACGACAGGCCGTGTCGATGGCGCGTTCGTGTTCCACGCGCGCCTCAAAGAGAGTCAGCAAACAGGAAGGGGTCCGTAAGGACCGACGCCTGCCAGGGTTGCGGGACTGTTCGAAAGAGATACCGCGGCCCTGGAACACAAAGGGCAAAGGACATGGATGGGTTTTAGTCAGTAAAAGTCTGACACTCCCTCCTGCTCAGCCCAGAGCGGGAGGGGTTATTTGATGATTTCCCATCCGTAAAAAAAAAAAAAAAAGCTCTTTCTCTGATAATTCTCTACCCACAGCACAGCCCCACCACATAATTATTTATTAGTTTAATTTTGCTTCTCGAATAAATCTTAATAAAACACATGTACATATATTTGGCATTCTTTGAAATATGCTGTTAAGGAAATTGACCATAAGATGGGATGGGTTGTCCCTCGATAATTGTGGGGTCATGTTCAGGTTCAGATACGGGTGGCGTGTCTTTTTGCAACAGTTTTTTTTTATAGTTTTGATTTCCTTGCTCTTAAATTCTGTTGATTGGTTTTCAATTTTTTTCTGTGTAATTTCTGACATCTTGGCGTTAACTCATTTATTGATGCCACGCTTTTTCTTTTTCTAGGTATTCTTTATACAGCTCAGGGTTAGATTAAATTTTGTAGCGCCTTTTTTTCCAAAAATCCGTTTTTTTCGTAAGATTATTGAAAATGAGAAATACCCATTTGGATTCCTAATTTATTAGAAAATAGACTGCTATGAATCATTGACACCGTCGCCTGGGACAGCCTACTTAAGTACTAAATATATGTATACATGGAAGTATAAAGGGTTTAACCTACCACTATACACATATAAAGGGTTTAACCTACAACTCACATATTAATCAATGTACCTCTGCTTGAAGACAAGATCGCGCTGGAACCAACGCTCTAACGACAAAAAACGGCATTTAGCCATTTCATAAGATCCGCCTAATGTTCTAGGATCCTCTTTCAGAGGCATGGTAACCACAAACCGACCTTTTTCATCACGGGTTGTATGCAAACGGAAACTTTCTTCGCAAGTCCGTTCCTCTTGAGATAAGTAATGTTTTGAAGAAACGGAATCTAGCTCCCAGAACTTACTTAAATTGTTATTGATCTCACTTAAAGAATCACTGCCTGTTTCTACCGAATCAAGCTTTTATATCGTGTACGTCCCTACATAAGTGTGAATATGCGTGTCATGCTGTGTGAGTCACTTGTTCTATCTAAGCTGAATTACGCTGACACTGTGTATGGGACGTGCATTCTCGGTAGAAGCGAAAAGCTTATCTAGCGAGTGCAGAATGCCTGTGCAAGATTCTGCTACAATGTTCCACCTCGCTCCCACATCACACCATTTTTGAATAAGGGTAATTTGATGAAAATGTCAGCAAGCAAAAAGCTTCACCTGGCTACCCTTCTCTTTGGCACTATCCTCACAAGCAAACCTGATTATTTATATAATAAACTGACTTGGTCGCGCGATGTTAGCAGAATCAAAACTAGGGCTTCATCATACCTCTTGTTGGCCGGATCTCACAAAACTGCTGCATTTCGTGGTAGCTTTAAATTCGCTGCGTCCCGCTGCTGGAACGACTTGCCACCGCCTTTCCGTGCTATAAGAACAGTGGGGACCTTTAGATATAATTATAAACAACACTTGCTACAGTTACAAACAAAAACCAGTCACTAATTTTACTTACCCTAAGACCGCATGAAGCTAGTACACGTATCGTAAAGGAGTTTTTGCCTGGATCACTACCAGGTACACAAGCAACACCGACGCACTTTATTAAATATATTTACACCTTAAGACGACCCACTGACTACCTTTTCTGTTATAACTTAGTATATACTGGCTCTGATATACTCATTCCTTATTTTGTTGTACTTTATTGTTTCGGAAGTTTTTCTTGTTGTTTTCTTATGTTGTTTCTCTAAAAACACCTTGACATTGACAGCCAGTTGCCAAAATGTATCCTCCCTCTGCGCTGCGCTCGCGTCCCTTCGCTTGTCATGGACCATAGACAATAGTCTGTAGCGTTGACAAGCGAAGTCGGAACGTTCGGTGCGGCTGAGCCGATTATTATTAATATTTTAATTTAATCATTTTTGTTTCTATACTTACAGTGTTTATTTTATATAAGTGAATATTATGTTATTTTATTGTTTTTGTTAATGTATTGTGTGTCCGTAGTTGTGACCGTGACGTCACAGTGGGCCCTATCAGAATACCAGCGCTGCGGTATTTGTTCTTCATATATCGCAGCATCATGCTGAGATAGGAGCCTCTTTGGCCTCGCACAGGTCTTTTTTTTATTATTTAGTTTTAGATTCTTTTTTTTTTATTGTTATTTTTTGTTGTCCCTGTGCTTGTCCCAAATAAATATTTTTCTTTCATTCTTCTTTCACCATTATTTAATTCACCAATTTATTTATTTATTGGATCTCCAACAGAAACTACACAATTGCATGCGATGATACGTTGATGCCAGCTACTACAGTATCTTTAAAAAAATATGAAATGCAATGCTATTCTTTAAGGATACAGCCTTGTTGTGCAGCGCTGCCACAGAGGTGAAACTCAGTTTGGTATTCACTAAGCTGAGTAAAGCTACACTAGCGCTCAATGCTGTGACGGCCGTGAGTTAAAACTAACTTACGGAGTAATACGGAGGGAAAATTGACAGTTCTTCATACATTTTGATACACTAAGAAAAAACAGCGACGAATACGCTTACGACCTCGCCCGCAGCCTCGCTTACAACTGTCAAATCCAAAAGCTAAAATAATCGCGCCTACTCTTGATAAAAATAATAAATTGCATGTACTCAAAATAAAATTTATATTTCGATTTTTTTATTTACATATTTGAAAAATGGCAGCTCGATTACTTATAAAGCTACATTTATTAGAACAAGCTAAGAAAAGTGATGATTTGAAGAAAGCTCGACAGGCAAAACAAATATGAAAGTTTAAAACAATAACCCGTGATACAGATTTTATCCATATTTACTAGACATGCTCAAACCAGTGCTTTTAAAAGTAATGTGATATGGCATTACATTTCATACCGCGTAATATTACTTTAGAACATCACTCCGAACATTACCTGAGATGTCGCGCCGTGAGACGGCCTACAACACTTTTGTGATATTCTACTGGCATGTAATGATGTAATATCACTAGATAGACATGACTATCATTATATTGCAATGTGCAATGCGAAATCGAATTGTTGACATACTTTACGAAATGAAACCAACAGGTTTAAAGGAATCACGAGTGTTCACGTCACATCTACTCCTTCGTAATTTACACAGATACACATTACACACACACACAAGCTTCTAACAAAGTTGATCTCCCTTCATACTTCAACCTTACGGGATAATTATTAATTATGCTTTATACAGGTTTTCCAGGCTTAGGACTGGCAATATTCATGAATTTAGAATTATTGGTTTAACAATGATGAATATTGGCGTATTTATAAATCAACTTTATGTACAATGATTTTTTTTTTTGTTTCCTTTTTTTTTCTTTTTATATTTACATTTTTATATTTACATTTTTTAATTACTACTTATAAATACTAATTGCGACAGTTTTTTTGACTTGAGACGAGTCCGTCTTTCATTTAAAATTAGTCCCGCTTTCGAAAAAACTCTCTCGCATGGTACGGACGTAGCAGTGATGTTTAGGCGTTTTAACATGTATTTATATAAACGTGGATATACACCCTTGCGTTCGCTCCACCAGAGCAGTGGATTTTCTGTTCTTTTGATGAGCGGTTCTTGTAAAAATTTATAAAATTCGACTATACCAGCTGCAGTCGGATTTTGGGGAACGAGACAAGCTATTTCGGCGTCAAATTCGTCCCAAATAGAACCAGATTCACCAGGCTGTGAAGATGTCGACTGTGAAACTGGTAATTCCTGTGTCTCATGGGTTCGGTCTGCGCCAATTCTCAATTTTAGAGCTGATGCAGCTCTATCAAAGTTGCGAGGATCATTAAACCCGCTTTTTTAAATCTTGGATCTAATATTGTTGCCTCACAAAGAAGCACATTTTGTTCCACTTCTCCAAATCGTGAATGCATTTGCGATTTCAGAGAATTAAGTAGGCATTCAATTTTTTCATTGTTGGTTATAAATTTGTCAAGTGACCGGTTTATTAATTTACAATAAACTATATATTTTGAAGAAGACACATATTCTTCACCACTAATCTCAACAGTCACGTCGTAAAATGTTTTTAAAACTTCACTCGCTTTTTGGATAACAGACCAATCCTCTTGCGTCAAACTCAAGTCTGGCCGCATTATTGCTAGCGTGGCTATTAGAGGGTCTTTTACTCTAATAAATCGCATGAGCATGTCATACGTAGAGTTCCACCGTGTTGCTACGTCCTGCTTTAGTTTTAATGGCGAGATGTTCATTTGCTCTTCGATCTCCATTAATTTTTTTTTTTGCTGGTGTGCTTCTATGAAAATATTCGACGATAGCCTTAACCCGATTCACCGTGTCGGATATTTCAGCTATGCTTGCTTGAACTACCAAGTTAATGGTGTGCGCATAGCATGATATTGAGCGCCAGCCGCCTAATCGAACAGCATTTAGGATATTTGCGGCATTGTCGCTGACTACTGCATTTACGTACCCGTGAATATTCCACTCGACGAATTTCGCTTCTAAGAAGTCTCTGAGATTCACACTTGTATGCCTCTCTTGAAATTCGATACAACCAATCATGACTGTGCAAATCTTGTGCGTTTCAGTATCGATGAAGTGCGCAGTGATAGCGATGTAACAGTCGTTCACAATAGATGTCCAAGCGTCAGTCGTTATACAAACAGCAACCGCTTTTGCTATTTGTTTTTTAGCAGCTTCCAATACTTTATTGTAAACTTTTGGTAGCAAACTTTCTGATAGAGTTTTCCGGGTTGGCAGGGTATACCCGGGATTCAACATTTCCACAAATTTCCGAAACTCTACTTCATCAACCATTCGAAGAGCGTGGTACCCTTTGGCAATCATCCTCACTAGTTGTTCGTCAAGTTGTTGCATTCGATTTCTAGGAAGAGTTTTTTTAGATTGCACGTAGTCTACCATTGAAGGAGTTGTCAGTAGACTTTGTTTATTAGTTAATCTACTAGGTACTGACAATGATATCTCACTAGTGGCAGTGTCAACTTGTGCTGCATTTGCACTGCCTGAAGGAACCGGCTCTGCATCCATATCATTATTGTCGACAAGACTTTCGGGTGCAATTACTACTGTTGCAGGCTGTCTACTGCTGGTAATTCCTATCGTAGGGTGGATTGATTTCAAATGTCGGCTCAAGCTTCCTATTGAACTCGAAGAAATTGCCAATATCCGTGAGCAATAACTGCATTTCGCCTTTTTGCTAGGCACCACTTCTTCAAAGTGATTCCAAAGAGGACTTATTTTTCTTTTAGTTGCCATTATTATCTTATAACTATCTCCAATTACCTACTTATTATTCTCTTTTTAAAAAACCTACCTAATATATACACAGTTAAATTATCGTTAATTTTTATTTACAGTTTAAAATCACTCTTGGTATTTATTTACACTTATTCACACAGTCACACACAGTATTTATTTAAGTACTTAGTTAAAAATATTTATACAGTCTTGACCGCACAAAACGTAAACAAACTATTAAAATATTAAAATTAAACCCTTAATTCAAGACAATATTAGTCACCGAAAGTTTGACTGCAGAATGCAAAATTAATATCAACAATAATACTATTTTATAGCGCGAAAACTAGCATTGCACTATTGTAGGCATTTTGTATGGGCGCGGGCAGTGCCAAATAAATTTAAACCTTATTTAATGAGTAATACTGTCAAAGTTGCATTGGAAATTGGGCAACAGAGCCATGCAGTCCGGCGCGGCCGGACTTCCGAGTCAGCGCCTCGCGAGAGCTCGGCCCTGCCGAATAGAGCCGAACGAACGACGGAATCAACCGATCACAGCTACAACGAAATGAGCGCCGCCGTCGCGCCGCGCGCATGCAGGATTAGCGTCATGATAATGTGATGTGTGATGTGTCATGCTTAATTTGGTCGAGTAATAAGTAATGCTACAGTACTCGGTCGGGTAATATTACGCGTAATGTATCAATCGCATTACTTACACATGTCTAATATTTACAGGCTTTCTGAGGATTTAATTAATATATTAGAAAATGATTTTACTCCGTATATGCGTCTACGAGTTCGTTCCAGTGGTTTAACCAAGAAGCTAAAGGTTTATTCACCTTAAAATTATTCCACCAAAATATCCAAGGCATTTCTTCGAAATTATTAGAAATTGAATTGTTTTTAGAAAAAAGTATGTTTGATATTATTTGTTTTACTGAACATTGGCTAAAGGATTACCAAATGCTTATTAATTATGATAACTATACGGTGGGTAGCTGCTTTAACCGTAAATGTATGCTGCGTGGAGGTTCCCTAATATTAATAAAAAAATGTGTTAAATATAAGCAACGTAATGACATAGTAGGTCTCTCGGTTGAACATTGCGTCGAACTGTCCTGTGTTGAGCTGGATAAGCATGTAATTATGTGTGTGTACAGACCCCCTAATTATCCAAACTTTTCCTTATTTGAATCAATAATGGAAGATGTCCTGGCAAAACTTTCAGCCAGTAATAAATCTGCAATTGTTTGTGGTGATTTCAATATCAATATTTTAGAAGAAAATTCCAATAGCAGTCGGTTATTAAATCTTTTTAAATCATTTGACCTGACCAATATTTTTATAGAACCTACTAGAGTCACTCCATCTTCTGCTACTTGTATAGATAATGTTTTCTGCGATTGTGATTACTTAGATAAAGCCATATTAAATTGTCTCCCGTCTGACCACAGCGGACAAACTGTAACTTTTAGGTGTAACACACCATTGCAAAAAGTTCTGATTAAATTTAGACCTATAACTACTAGCAAATTAAATAGGTATAATATTTCCCTACAGAACAAGTTAAATGTTATGAGCCATCATATAGACGATATTAATATAAATCAATTGTATGATAATTTCTTTTCAATAGTTCGATCTGAATTCAACAAAACATTTGAAAAGAAGACAAAAAGTATTTGCCCTAAATTTATATTTAGTGATTGGGCTACTAAAGGTATCAGGAAAAGTAGGGAAAGACTATTTGAGCTTTATGGCCTTAAGCCTTACATAAACACTGAAACTTTCAACAAGTATGTTGCTAAGTATTCAAACAGTTTTAGAAATACATGCAAGGTTGGTAAAGCCCTGCACATTAGCAACAAGATCAAAACAGCAGAAAATAAAATAAAGACTGTTTGGAAAGTCATAAATAACGAGACAAACAGGAAGAAAATACGTAACACTAGCTACACATTAGATACAGCATGTGGTCCTAAAAGCTCTAATTTGGAAGTAGCTCAAGAATTTGTAAACTTCTTTACCGATATCCCGTTAAAAACTACGGAAGCTCTAAATTCCTCACCTGAAGTCTCAATTGGTTTATTAAGGGCCAACGTGTCTGGATGCCCGGATGAATTTAAATTTAAACACATAAACCCTGTGATAGTTATCAAAGCTTTCCGGCAAATAAAAATCAAAGTGACCGAAGATCTATGGGGAATGTCTATCAAAGTTTGTACATCCATAGTTGAGACTATAGCACCTTACTTAGCTTTAATTTTCAATTTGTGTGTAGACCAAGGAGCTTTCCCTGATTTAATGAAATACAGTAAAGTCATACCACTTTTCAAATCCGGGGATAGTAAAGATACTAATAATTATAGACCTGTATCCGTGTTGCCAGTTTTTAGCAAGGTTTTTGAAAAGGTAATGCTGAATCAAATGCTTAATCATTTTAACACCAACAAAATCCTACACGATCAACAGTATGGTTTCACCAAGGGACGTTGTACGACTGACGCCGGTGTAACCTTATTAAAGCACATATTTACTGCATGGGAAGAGTCCCAAGACGCCATAGGAATTTTTTGTGATCTCTCCAAAGCGTTTGATTGCGTAAATCACGACACATTACTTTTGAAACTTGAGCATTACGGACTAGGAAAACTTGCACTTAGTTTGGTAAAATCTTATTTGAGTGATAGACCTCAACATGTTCAAATAAATGGTATCAATTCACAGGGTTTAAAAGTAAAAATGGGGGTTCCGCAAGGCTCAATATTGGGTCCTTTCCTCTTTCTAGTATACATAAATGATCTACCTTATTTACTGAAAAACCAACCTCAAAATATGGTGTTATTTGCTGATGACACTTCTCTAATTTTTAAGATAAATAGACGGGCCCAAATTCTAGATGACGTGAATAATGCCCTACTTCAGGTTCAAAATTGGTTCACAGCAAACAATTTAGTATTAAACGAAAAAAAGACTAAATGCATTAGATTTGCTTTACCGAATGTTAAAAGTAGTGATTGTGATATAATATTTAATAAAGACAAAATTGAATTCGTAGATAAAACGGTTTTCCTGGGGATTACGCTTGATTCAAGGCTACAATGGAGTTCTCATTTATCGTCTCTTGCCGGGCGGCTAAGTTCAGCAGCATATGCTATTAGAAAAATCCGTCAATTTACAGATGTTGATACCGCTAGACTGGTCTATTTTAGTTACTTTCACAGTATAATGTCTTATGGCATTTTGTTATGGGGACGAGCTGCAGACATTCAGTCAATATTTATTCCGCAAAAAAGAGCCATCAGAGCTATATATAATCTTCGTAGGTGCGATTCTCTAAGGGAACTGTTTAAGGACATTAACATCATGACGGTACATTGTCAATACATCTACGAAAACATAATGTACGTAAGAAAAAATCTGCATCTTTTTAGTAAAAGAGGTGACAGACACAGTTACAGTACTAGAAATAGAGACCAATTAGTTCAGCCGGGCTTCAGACTCGCTAAAGTAGATTCATCTTTCATGGGGTACTGTTTGAGATGCTATAATAAAATTCCACAAAGGATTCTTGAACTGAATGAGACGAAATTTAAAACATGCATTAAACGCACACTATGTAAGCAAGCATATTACAAGTTGGACGATTATATCGCTGACAAAAATGCTTGGCTCAACGCCGGTCCTGCTCCACAAGGATAGGGACGCATAAATTGATAACATTAAATAGTATTGTTGGAGCTGCTGAAGATTGTACAACTATCTTTGCATTGTATAGATTCAATATCTTTAGTATTATATAAAGCCCATATTGTGTGAGTGCTATGTACTAAAGAGCTATCGTTCACTGGAAACCTACGTCCTTTCCCGACTTGAATGTGCCCTGGCGGTTGAGAGTATGTCATGCTCACTCAATGTCGCGCTGATGGTGGCGCGTGTGTCGGATCATTTAGTTCCCTTCAAAATGGTTGAGTTGAATGGTGCTGATCCATGCGTCATGTTCGTGAACGGGCGCTGTCAGTTGTGACTGGTCATCTCTTAGTTGCCACGGCTTATTTGAATTAATTTTTTTTTTTTTTTTAATTGTCTTTTTTGTGTTTACTATGGACACTTTTAACGTGCTCATCTTGCTACATCGTTCTCACATAATGTACCATCTCAATATGAATGATGTAACCAAGGTTTTGTAACAATATGCTGATTTAAAAGAGTGTCCATGGAGTTTCTTGCCCGTTCTTCTCCATAGAGATCTACGCTAGGGAATGGGCAACTACAGTACTTTCACAGTTTTTATGCCTTGTGACTGGGACTGTAGCTACATTTCATTGTTATGTTTGTTTCGACAGTTCAAAAGTGCCTTTAACTGGCCTACTTGAAATAAATGCTTTGATTTTGATTTTTTGACAGTTTGTTTTTTAAGTTTGATGGGACCACCCCCCAACAAAAGCCTATTGATTTCTTGATGTTTCAGATATTATGCACTCTATCATTTTAGGCAAATGGAAGTTACCAGAAAATCATCGGCAAGAATGTGCACACATAATTATATATCAGTCTTCTGCCTCTAGGGCAATCCGCGAAGTTGTTAATGCTCTGAATAACAAAAACATCATAAGTAAATACATTACATTTCCGCCAAAACCAGAATGATCGACAAGTGCTGAAGTCAAGGCAAGTATTAAAAGTACATTTTCTTATTAGTCTCTTAGAGTTTTGTTAAAACAAGAGCCATTATTTGAAAGGAGAAACCCAAACTCCATAGAAACTTGGGCCTGGCGTTACAGAGCTGAAATTTTGCCATAAATTAGAGCATCTATAAAGGTTTCACTAGCTCCATTTTCACGTCTCCCAGCAATGGCTAAATTGGTAAAATCAGACAATGTTTACATTTTAGGTTATTTTATTTTTCAGCATCTGAAGTTGTCGCTGGATAAGGACCCCCCCTGTACAAACAATCAAAAATGGTTACCAATATTTTGATACTTATGCAAACTGTAGTTTTTTTTGGTACTTATAATTTGAGCTTTTCTGCATATAAACATATGTGCCATTTAAAACAACTATAGGTACAATATGCTAGGTATGGGCTTCACTATTATGGCTACCAAACAGTTCATTTGGAATAAGAAGATTCCTTTCAATTATTTGCTGCTTATTAAGAGCGGCCAACCCGTCATACTTTTCATACAAACGCTCGTACCTGATTATGCAATTGTTACACATCTATCTTTGATTTTTTTTGAACTAATAGGTATTTTGTGCAATATATCTAGGTTTCTATGGAAGCAAAAAATAAAAAATTGTTGAAACAAATTCAGTTTATGCCTCCCAAAATTGCTGTTTTGCACAAACTTTACCTGAACTTTGGCCGTTCATGATGTACTCATAAACTGTAAAAGTACAGAAAACATCTCGATAGAAACCTTGCACATGTAATGGAGATTCTTAACGACAAATATTTATTTCACACACTTGTAAGACTTATTAAAAAATACGTATTTCCTAGAACAGGTTTAAGAAATTTTCGAACACTATTTTTCGTTCAATGTCATCGTGTTCGGCGGTATGAGGTGCGCGGGAAACGAGATGTGCGGGTTCGGGGCGCGGTAAGACGGGGGAGTTAAAAGAAAATTGCCGCTGTGGCTCTGGATGACACAACAAGCTTTTCGACCATGCTCGCGTTGACGATAGACGGACCGGGAATGATTATATATAATAATATGATTAAGTACCAAGTGACGGGGCACAAAATAATCATACAAGAGACTTCTAGCTTTACCCAGTAGAGAACCAAAAGTAGTTTTAGGAATTTGCAGAAGTGTTGACAATCGATCATCTGAGTCCCCAGTCCTAAGCTTAATTAAATAAGCAGCTAATGTAGTAGATCCCTTTTTAAGGTTCAGAAACTGAGGCTGAAGTGCCTCAGTTTCAATATCTGTCCGAATTGGTTTTGTTAAAACCAACCCAGTGGTAGAAAATATCGCCTTCCATAGACTCAACATTTTCGATGTCCAAAAAATTACAATCAGACTCTTTTAATGAAAACATCTTGAATTTGATTTGCACTAAATGTGTTAATATTGTTATCACTTATATCATTGAGAAAGTCCCATGGTGTGCATGTTAAGTGGGTATCACAAAGGCGATTATTTGGAGGTACATAATA
Organism: Eugnorisma glareosa; assembly: GCA_947578425.1. Taxonomy (NCBI): domain Eukaryota; kingdom Metazoa; phylum Arthropoda; class Insecta; order Lepidoptera; family Noctuidae; genus Eugnorisma; species Eugnorisma glareosa. The sequence goes on along the minus strand of OX387967.1, from coordinate 7,229,475 downwards.
GTTATACGAGTACATCTTAAGTAACTGTTTTCGCATTGTAATTGTTATTCGGTTTCTTTCATGTCTCCGACATCCATCCACAAAACATCTATTTTCAGTTTCAACAGCTCTATAATAATCAGGTAAAACAATAAGAGAGTTCCAACTCTAGGTGCCCTTGGTGCAGAATAAGTTTCTTGTTTTGTTGTGGGTTCTTCTAAATGAGGAATGTCCTGACTATTTGGCTCATTGACAGCTGATGAAGCTGCACCAGATGTTGAGTGGCCTGATTGGAAATGCCGGCACTATTTGCCCGCACCCAACAAGAGTGACATACAACACTTGAAGCACCCACCTGAAAATAATTTATTTACATTAAAGGGTGCCTTTGCACCAAAGATGTGGGATGTGTTATTGCCCACTTTGAAAAACACTGATCTAAATCCTGATGTAGGAGCTTGACCGTTATCATACCGTCCCTCTATTTCACGTAAATGTTTTAGCATTCCAAAAAAAACATTTTATAATGTCCTTGTTATCAAAACTAAACTACAAATTTTATTAATAAAACATAAATAACACTAATCTATACTAATATTATAAAGCTGAAGAGTTTGTTTGCTTGGTTGATCGCGCTAATCTCAAGAACTACTGGTTCGAATTGAAAAATTCTTTTAATGTTGGATAGCTCCTTTATCGAGGAAGGCTATATGCTGTATATCATCACGCTACAACCAACAGGAGCGGAGCATCTCTGAAAAATGTTGCAAAAAACGGGGAAAATATATTATTTTTGACAGCTTCCGTTGCCGGCGCTGCTTAAACGGCCAAAGTTGCACAAAAATAATGTATGAGGGAATTATTTCTCTTAAATAGTTCTAAAAAAAAGTCCGCGGCAGCACATGCCTATCTTTTAAGGTTGACTAATAATAACCATTTTTATGATTTTAAAATTTGGTCAAAAATAATTATTTATTTGCGAAGGTGTTTTTACCGACATAGTATTAATCCTTACCAAAATAAATATGTTAGTCATCTTTAACGTTCAATTGTGACCAAAATTACCCTTTACACTATTTAACTTAGATAAATGTCTTAGAAAATACAAAAATTAACATCTCCTTTTTTGCTCAACATGGCTCTACATTTAGTTAAAACATAATCAATAAACACCAAGGGTAGTCTCCTTCCCCGGAGAACTCACCTCGTGACACAGCTTCTGCTCTAATTTAATGAGAAGCTTATTCACCTCTGAGAACTGAGCATTATATTCACTAAGTTCCTCACTTGAGCATTCCTCAATTCCCACCAACGCCTCGTAGGCGTCTATGAACAATGTATAATATTTATCAAAGTGCCGTTTGGCAACTGAGGCTGCAATAGTACTTTCACTGTCCAATATTGTGTTACCAAAATCGAGAAGCATAAGATGCTTTGATTTGAATTGAATTTTAACCGGTTTACTAGCCATTATAACGCTTCACCTTGAATTTAACTAGTAAACAAATAATTCCCAATAATTGTTATTGATTACAATGACATATCACTCAAGTGACAGATTGAATAACTTGAAATTGAAACTTTGAGTTTGACAATTCCTAAGATGAATGAGAGACATATTCGAATAAGCGAATTGACCTAGTTGAACGATTAACTATTGTCCAATAACACGGCACACTGAAGTTCGTCCGGAACGTTGATTGATTGAGCTCTGCTCACGCAGCAATAATGCCAACCGCACCAATGTTGATTGTTTGAATTGAATGAATATCCTGTAGGTTGGCCAACAATCCAAGTTGACCAAACTTCGACACCAAGAAATGTCCCACAAGATGGCGCCTAATGATTTTCTTATAAATATGACATTGTTTGATGAACCTTGTTTTAGCGTATGAACACTTTCACCCCGAAATTGACCTTTTAAACGGCACTGACACTTGCCTGCCACGGCACGGCGACGCCCTGTCTGGTCCGTAGACGAGTCCCGACTTGTTGAGTAGGTAGATCCGGGATGCTCCCCGCGATTTGATGATGACTTGACGCTTGTCCACGCGTCTCCTGCACGTGGCTTGCGTGTTGTTTCCCCTCATGGGTCACCAATAAATGTTCACTCCGGCTAGCGGGTTCGAATGTAGCCCCAATGAATTGAGGTGAACATCGGCGGCAAATGAAACTTCGATGATATTGATTGATGTATTTACTATACACAGTTATTTCCACAAATTGCTTAATTACATACAATGATTGTGACACAACGCACCATGCGTTGGACAAATTTTCTTGAGAGAGCGTGATGATGAGCGGCCGTCCGCCATGAGAGTTAGTGGTCAAGTTTTTTCCGGAAACGGGGAAACGGAACTTGGTTGACAGTGATTCCTTTTAACCACCGATTACATAAATGACAAAATTTGTGCACAAGGGTTGCAAATTCCTGTACTGGATTTTTATATTGAAAATGTTTCTTTATATTTTTCAGTTCCTCTTTAAAGGAGAATGTCAGTTTGTGACATTCTCCTTTGTGTTCATTTCCAAGTGTGTTGCAGATATAAATTTTACCTTAAAGGACAGGTCTCAATCAGTAACGCCGATATTTTTTTGAGGGCACGGTCCGTTCGCGTTCCGGGCACGGCCCTGATATGTGTGGAAAGACCATAAGGGAGTATTTTAAGAGGACGATGGGCAGCAGTCCACTCTCCACCTTTTGACGGTGTATACAAACCGTTGATGGGCGTCAGTATCGGATAGAAGAACTAGCCCTGCAGTCATTAACTCGCATGCCCAGTTTGGTAGAACCGAGTCTGTTAAGGTGTCGGTATGCCTGAAAGCTAGTTAAGGAATAAATCAGGAATTTTGAAATAAAAGTATGATTCATGAATATGTATATAATAATTTTTTACTTGTTTTGGAACAAAACGATTTTTTAGATGATAGCTTTGTAACTAATTTATCTCATTGCATTCGTGTTTACATCTGAAATCAACGAATTTCACAATAATTTTAATTAACAGATTTACATGGTTTTTATCATGTCCTGGGTCGTTTGAATAAAAAAATTAATTTAATCAGCGATAAATTTCATCAATTTTATATATTCGTTACTTTTGTTAATTTTAATACACTTTTCTCAGATTTGAATTACTTTAATGAGCGCTTGTGAGGGGTATGTGAGTCCACCTCGGTCTTTAAGTTTTATTAAAAAGAAATCATTAACAATTGACATAACATAACGAACAGTTATGTATGGCAATTTTCCCTGTATATTCATCCATAGGTGAGTTTATTACGTCATCAAGAAAAAAATCTTCATGATTTTCGTCAAAATCATGAAAATTCATAATATTTATTTCATATGTGGGAGCACTATTATTCACAATTTGTATTGCATCTGTGGTTGAGGATACAGTAAGGATAAGCAAATCATTAAGCTTCCCTTCGGTATGTTGTTTCAATTGGAAACGGGTGATATGGTTTTTTATAACCGTACGACATTGAGTAACATTTGGATTGTCATTGGGACCGCCTTTTGCTCTCATCAGACCAAAAAACATCTCTAAATGATCTTGGATAACTTTATATAGCGGCAAAAATCTTATTTTTTCCTTAATAATCAAATCATAAAACATTAATGCCATTATGAAGACAAATAATAAATGCATTAAAATCAGTTTTGCGACCTGACTGTGCGATTGAATTACCATTCAACATTTTCAAATTTGAAAAATATTCTTCTAATTCTTTAGCAAATGTTATACATTTTTGTATATTATCAGCACATAGAGATTTTTTTATATCCTGGCACATAGGTACATGCACCGCTATTCAAAATATCAAAAGCGTCATTAATCATGATTATAAAATTTACAGTAGCAGAGCAATCACGAAAATGGTCTAATATTAGAATATCTTTGCAATACAGAAGTGCATCTGCTACCGATCTACTAAGCAATTGTGTAGCTACACAGAAAAATACAAGTTACGCACTAGTATTTTTTGTTTTGCTAATCGAACATGTGCTTTCTGTCTTTCTGTCTAATTTTGTTAGCAAGATATAAACCCTTTTGTATTTCATGCAGTTTTAATAGATTAACAACTAAAATTTCATAATCAACCAGAGTATTTCTTATAAGTTTAATCATGTGACACGGATCATAAAAAACATTAATTATTGTGTCGCTTGGAAGCGGCCCCATCAAACGATAATCCACAAACGAAAATATTGATACTGTAAAGCATTTCTATTGCTATTCTTACATCTGCATGAAGCATTTATTGCAGTTACTAACATTACCAAGGCCTGTGTTGCAAACTATCGTCCGATTCCTCAGTGCCTGTATCATTTTACTCTTTGTATTTTGTAGCCTCCACAGTCATCAATCTATTGAATTGTCGTTTAGCTAGTCAACAAAAAATGATTATTCTTGTAACATTCCGTTACAATTTATTTAACAAACTATCCCGCACACTAATCTTTTCCTTATAGCCATTTCACCTATACACAGATTTACATAAATAGGACATTCACTACTTTTCGACAGTTTTACTAATACCTACTACCAAATGATTCAGGGGTGAATACAGGTTCTGCATTATTTTTTTATACCAGCGTGTAATGGTGCCTGGATGAGGCAAAATTGTGATAAATGTCTCCCTCACAAAATTATATGCCCTAGGTAAATAAAAATATAGGTGTAAGGCGAATGATCTTAATTGATGTGAATATGATCAATCTAATTTCTAAAGGAGAACACTTTCCTTTTTTTATGTATCGAATAAGAAAGTCTTTTCCTGGAATGTTATTTAAAATGTGAATATCATCCTGACACAATTTATTTTTAATTCTGTAATTATATCTGAGAATTGTGTACAAGATATGAATTTGGCATCATTGGATGAAAAGTTAGGTATTCAAGAAAAGTATGAGAAGCATTTTTAAGAAAAAATCTGTGTAGAGAGGAAAAGAGAAGTGATCGCTGTATTATGTATTAACGAAACTAATATTTGTGCTGTTTACGACCTAGAAGCTGTAATGACTTGTCCTAAAGGAGATGTTTCATAATTTTATTATAGATTAAGATTAAGACTTAACTGTTATAACTTTACCATAATTGAATTAGCTTCTAAATCAAAAGATAACAATAAACAGAAAAGTGATAGTGAATTAGGTGCATATAAACAAGTAAATTGCTACTTTTGGAACGAAACAGGGTTATAAAGGGGGGAGTTTAAAAGGTACCTGCGTTTTTGATTATTTTAAGTCCATTAGTGAAAATAATGCAGACTAAATATTAAATGTAATATTTTATTCAGACAATTGTAATGGTCAAAACAAAAATAAATATATTGCCAGTTTATACTCTTATGCAGTGGCCTATTTTGACGACATTCAATCAATAACGCATAAATATTTGATTAAGGGACATACACAGAACGAGGGGGACAATACACAAAGTTTAATAGAAAAAAAATTAAGCGAAACCTAAGATCTGGTCCAATATGGAACTGGAACAATATGTGCCTTTACTATAAGGTGCTAGAAAGAGGTAACTAAATGTATTAATCAATATTTAAACGTTTATGATATTCTTCGAAGCAACTGGGGCATAATGGAGGTTTATCTAAGAACCCTTTACAGCGATAGCTCGTCTCTCTTCGTATATTTTTTTTGTTACAAACTTTGCACTTTAGGAATGCGAACTTTTTTTTTGTCCCAGGTCGAGATGGCACTTGCTCTGGCCAGTGACCACTGAAGATATTTTCAGGCTCAGACACGTTCGTCGGCAGAAGAGCAGATGATGTACTGGGTCGAAATCGCTTACTATCATAAATGCTGCTTGTATTGACCAGGTCTACTCCTTTCAGTTTGCGATCACCAAGACCAATCAGTACCTTAATCAATTCTTCTCGGTAGTTTACGAAATGGTATGTGGAAGCATTGTTTTTCTTATATTTTTTGAAAAGGAAGTATGCATTCCACACCGCTATATCCAAAAAGTGAAACAATACTTTTTTATATCACCTAATGGTTTTTCGGGGGCATGAGTAATAGGAAACCATTTGATCAGAGCGATCAATGCCGGACATGTATCTGTTATAAAGATCAACTTCTGCAGGTTTCAATCTTGTTTTGCCAAATCTGTTTCTTACTTCCACAATCGAAGGATGCATTTTAGTGGTAATCATTAGGACAGGTCGTTTATCCTTCCACTTTGAAACATACACCTTGATCTTGCGTACCCAAATGTGCTCACCTGTTTTCAGTTTCTTCTTTCTAATGCTTTTCGGATTTTCTTTACGATTTGTTCGCAAGGTGCCGGGTGCAATGAGTTTTCAAATCTATCAACTCTGTGTTAGATTCACAGATTTATAATAGTTATCCATGAATAAATGATGTCCGCGTAGTAAATATGGACGCATCAGTCTCATGTCAAGTTTTTCCGTCTTAGAATTAGATTCACCCATGTCCTGTCTTGTTGTGTCCTTTCCACTGTACATTTTTACATTTAGTACATAGCCATCGTAGGTTGTGAGTTCATAGAATTTGATCCCGTAGCGGGCTTTTTTCGACTTGATATACTGACGGAAAATCAATCGACCCCGAAACAGAAGAAGCGACTCATCCAGCGACAATTCTTCACCAGCATTGTAAATTTTACGAAAGTTTAGTGTCAACATATCAATGAATTTCACGATCGTACGATCTTATACGATCTTATTTTCGCCTTTTGCATCTGATTCCGATGCACAAATACAGCGCAAAATTTGTTCATATCTGCGTCCAGATAATATGTAGGTAAAAATAGGATGATAATATAATGGATCGGATAATGAAAACACATATCTTTGTTTAGGACATCTAACGTGAGCTTTGAGAAGGGTCAGTCTAAGAAATTTCATCATTCCCTCGCAGTTGGTTTCACGATATACAGTTTTGCGGCTGTGTCTTGTATGAGGTCTATTAGTGTTTCATAGAGCGTTCCCGTAATGTTTGGTACAATTCACCAGATATTCTACAAAATTATGAGGGAAAACGAGGTAAAAAAAGTCAATTACACTGTCCATGTCATTAACATTAACGGTTATTCCACATTGAGAATGATCAAAATTAAAATCGGGTATTTCAGTAACTGTCTGAGACCACGACTCCTCTGTAACAGGTGTGTCTGATCTCCTAGTACTCACATTGACAGAATTTAGCTCACATGGGATATCTTGGGACACATTAGGATCTTGTTCATCATCCAGAGGCACACTAGTCATCAATGAGACAGGTTCTTGTATAAGGTCTGCAAGTAATTACGAACTTTGGGCAAGCTCAATATTCTGACGATGTTCTTCGGGTTCAGAACATGACCTTCTATCAATCACATCATCTGCATCACAGCTTGTTTCTGTCGCCTGCGATTTATTTGTGAAGTCTGAGTTTCATCTTCAGAACTACTGGATTCCATACCAGTTGGTTGGTATTCCAAGTCAGATCCTTATTCCTCATCATCAGCAAACGGGTCTTGACTTGATTCAGGAGTAGACGCCGCAAACAATAATATAAATAATAACAGTAATCAAACAGGTCCTGTATTCGTTTTTGTTCTCGTCCATACGAGTCCCGAGACGACATCTGCAAATATTATTAGTCTTGAATTTGATATAACAAAACAGTTTTTAGATATACATTAGCAATCTAAACAAGTTCTTCAGATGTGTTACTAGACTTGAATTTGTATTTTGTAAGCATAAAACAATAAAAATACTATGAAAACAAACATTACGTACCTTCTAGATAACGATTGCGTGCGAAAACATGCAGCACACAGGCGCACCGTAGCGCGACAGTGCTCAACTAATCGTGCGCAATTGCGACGTCTAAGGGCGTAGTGTGCGTATGGAGGGAACAATTAAAATGTGTATGTGTGCGTGGAGGTACTTTCTTAGGACGAGTTTTTAACAATGTGTTGTGCCAGTACGATGGTCGTATTTAGGACATGCCATGCCTTGTGATAGTATGAAAAATCGACCGTCGTGGAACGTACTAATTTTACACAAGTCAAAATTTTAACGTCGACAAACGTACTGTCGTATAACTTTTAACGCCTTGACGCCTGTCGGCGGTACTGTCCGTCAACGTGTTAAAAGCAAATCCTGTACCTGGTGGTGCCCCATCTTGAAGTTCCACCTTCATTCTTTTCCGGGGAAAAATAATAAAAGGGGTAATGTAGTTTCCACCAGCTGCCATACAAATTACAACAGTGCTTAATGAACCTCGATCTGCTGAGCTGATAGCGCCAACCTGCTTCTTTCCCTTTGGCGCCAATATTTTAGAGCTCTTACTCTGCGCTGTCGTAAAGCCAGTCTCAAAAACATTGAAAATACGATGAGGTGGGTAGCTTGTTTTAGGCCTAACCTCTTGTAGAAGGTCAAAAAAAATTGTGACACTTTATTAAAGCCCTGTGCTCGAGCAAGTGAGGTTGCTTCATGGCTTCTTAGTGTCAGTTCCGGATGACGTTTTCTTAAAGTCGAAGTCTATGCTTTTCTAGCCATTTCAGTTTCTTTATTAAACTTGTGTTCTATATTATTGCGTTCAGCCAACTGATAAGCCAGTCTCCGTACATCTTGTAAAGTTAATCCGTAAAATCGCTTTTCCATTTCTAAAATGTGATGCACCAATTCTTGTTCTTGCTCCGGACTAAAAGTTGAACGGCATGACCCCAATAGTTTTTTATTTTCAACAGCTTCTTTATTTATTCCTTTTACACGTCTATTGAGCGTCGATGGAGGAACTTCGAATTCTTTGCTAGCCTTGAGGTAGCCCATTTCTTCGTTTCTTACAGCTCTTATAAGATAGCTCTCTCTTTTTTCATTGATTCCGAGTCCCATGTCTGTTGCTGCGTCTTCCATTTGTATGTACTTGGCATACTTATCTAAAAAAAAATTATAAATATTTAAATTTATTGGAAAAATTACAATTGAAATGGGTAAACTGGCCTACTAGGTCACTTTACCTAACTACTGAGTAGGCCATTTTACCCGAAACAGCAAAGCGACGAAAAAAAAATGGCCCAAAAGTCAAATGAGATTATATTGTCCGCGTTTGCCGTGAAATAACAAGTCCATAATAGAGACTAAATCGTTAAAATATTACATTATTTATAACTTTTGTTCGACACAGTAACTTATAACAATGTTTAAACCACGTACCTTAGATCATAGACCACAAAAATCACTTTTTTTTGCAATAAAAACTTAACGAGTGAAGCAAGCCTGTCCTTGCTTACTGGAGCACTAATGGCGTCGGACAATGAATTATTTACATATGCCGTAATGCCTGCGCCCTTGACTCGAGTTTCTTAATTTCATCTTTATTAACTAACTGTTCACTCTGAATTGCCGCTAAGCAATCCTTTTCAGTGAGAATACTTTTCATGCGAAACGCCCACGTAGCAAAGTTTTTCCGCAGAATGATTCTATCCTAAACTTTACTGACTCCATCTTAGTTTTTCCTTACTTTTATTCTATCGAGTAATTATTCCTTAAACGTTGGGACTGGGCCCATGACTATTATCGATGTTGTTTAATATTATTGTTCCAAAACCACATTGTATTTTTGATGATGTTTATTAATAAGAAACATGAAAAATTACATCTTGTCATTACAGCCTGAGAGAGACGAACAGTGGCGAACCACACAGTATTAATATACAATAACATGTCACAGATAAATAAATATATGACTAAATGTAAAACTGTATCCATTCCACCGCCATTAATCTGCAAACTGGACAAATCAGACAAAGGTTGTTTAGATGATGTATAGACAATTGTTAGGATCACTAATGTACCTGTTTGCACAAGTCCAGGTATCTCATATGTAGTCAGTTGAGTCAATACAGAATTGGAGGTGGTGGTTGCAGAAGAAAGGAGAACAAGCTTCTGTACTCAATATAATAAATTAAATCACATTACAAAGTACAATAACATTTGACACGTATTTTTACTTTTGACAGACAAATCAATATTTTTTTTTTTTTTTTTTTGTCTTTTGTTGCTATAATATCTCCTCTCAGCAAAGACCAATAAGATTTAAGATCTTGAGAATTCTGGCTCTGGCTACCTTGTTTACCGCTAATAACCAACTCCCTAAGAAAGAAGCGCCGTACCCGAATATGCTTAGTTCGTCGATGGAATTCGGGATTTTCAGCTAGCATTATTGCTGCTTCGTTATCCACTCTTAAGCACGAAATCTTCTTAAGAACAACAATTTTGTTCAAAAGCCGTGCCGGGCATCGAGAACCGGCCCTATTTTGGGAACCGGTTCTTTCGGTTCTAAACTCAAGCCGGAACCGGGTACCCGGTTTTTTCGGTTCTTTCGGGTTTTTTCATATATTCAAATTGAAAAGGTATGCTTTTCGTAGCTCTCTTTTTTATAGAGTTCCTACTATCAAAACGAATAAAGGATCTAAATAAAACACACTTTATTGGTAAACATATTTATATTTTTTTAAATTATACTCATATTACAACATCGTTTAAAGTATTTCTGTAAACAATCAGTTCTTTAAAATTCAGCAATTTCACAACCAGTTGACAATCAGTTGTTTATAACTTATACACTACAGAGATCAAAAAGTAGCTATGAAATAATAAAAATAAAACTTTAAAAAAATTATCAATCTACAAGCTAGAAATAGGAACTTTCACAATCACAAATCCACTTAAAATAAATCAAAAAGCACAAAAAAGTCGTAAATAAATGACAAAAATTAAAAAAAAAAACCCATATGGACTTAACAAAAACCAAACAGTAAAATTAATTATTAAATTGAGCATTACGTACTGGGGTTCTTCTTTCCTAAATAAAAGGAACGTAAAAAAATAAGTGCGTCTAAAGTTTTGTCGCTTAACGACGAACGGAGTCTATTGCAGACTATCCCGGCGGAAGAAAATATGCGTTCCGGCTCCACACTAGTGGGTGGAATTGATAGTAAATGTTGGTAAGCCAGCGATAGGTATCGTCCTCGCTGTCTCTGACCACCATTCTCAAACAGAGCCATTTCTACCCTTATAGTAGTGTTGATGTCATTTGATGTCGGTTCAGGAGCAGAAGCAGTAGCTTGACTTATTTCCTTATTAAGTTCTTCATTTGTTAAAGATTCTTGTAAATCATCATGTCTCCTGAAATCAGACGTACACACAAGACTTACACTTTGTATTGTGCGTTGAATGAGGTTTACGATTTCCCGCAGCATCTCATTACTCGTAGGCCGTAAAAAAACAGTGGGATCTTCATTTGCAACGTTATCAAAATACTTCTCCGGGTTTGTCAAATATTGCAATATTGCTGCTTGGACTAATCGTCGTTTTGCATATTATTTACGCAATGCAGCCGCCATTTTATTGCTCAGATGAGTGTTCATTTCAAGCAATTTTTTATTTGCAAATTTGAGAGAAATATCAGCTGTAAGCAATGTTGCATCACGGCGACAAAGTGCCTCCACGACAGTTTTTATTATATCAAATATATTATTTAAGTCGTGGATGTGTCTCCAGTCGTCGTCAGTAAACTGAATATCAATGTTCAAATCTATTAGTGCTTTTGTGATAGATGTTTTTAATTTTAGAAAACGGCTTAACATGGTGGCCATGCTGCTCCAGCGAGTCTTTCCATCTAAAAGTAGAGAATACTCCTGTCCAAAATCAGCTTTGACATGCTTTTGAAGGACGTCATCATTTTTAGTCGGCGACTTTTTGAAAATTTTTACCACTTTTCATACCTTAGATAAGAGCTGATGATAGCTAAACGATTGTGGTGACAAAAATGCTAGTGGCGATTCGTTATTGAATTCAGCACCATCGTCTTCATCGTTGTTATTTTCACCATCATCAGATTCGTTACTAAATTCGCCAGTTCGCATTCTTAAAGCTAATTCAGATAGAGGCATATCTTCGTCATAATCATAGTTGCCAAGTTCGTTCAACTGCTCCAGTGTCATCTGTGGCGCTTCTACGTCTTCCTCGATGTCTTTGTTGCGATTATACATCACGTCCACAATTGCTAGTTGAACTGCGTGAGCAATACATAATTGATGGTAAGACTTAAGCGACTTCCCAAATGCAACCATAAGGCTGCAGCCATCTGTGGTTTGAGCAACAATATCTTGAGTTTAAGATATGCCATATTCATTCAACTTGGACTCAATTAACTGAACGCACTTTGCTGCATTCATAGAGCCATGAATTCTTATTAGACCAAGGTTTCGAAAAGCGTTTCTAACAAAATCTGGTGAATGCAAAGTAAGACCTATGTATCTTCTGTTGTGATTGGATGTCCATTCATCGAATGATATTGAAAACTTCTTTTCCTGAGTTAGAATCGCTTTAATCTCACTAATCATCTCTAGCTTTCTTTTTTCACTTTCCTTGATAATCTTGTTTCGAATGGTATCTGCAGTCTTGGGTAATTTATTGCCGCTTTTTTCAAAAAGATACCTTAAATCTTGAGAAGTTGTAAATATTCTTAGTGGGATTCCATCCATCGAAGCCATACGAGACACCATTACTTCCATACTTGGATTAGCATCACTCTCAAAAAAATGGGTCAATTTAGATTTCTTTTTCGGCATTTCGGAATCCGGAAGTTCTTTTGTAGTAGACACACCATCTTGTGCTGACGTAGTTGGACTTTCTAAAGTGAGTTTATGTACGTTTTTTAAATGTTTTTGTATACTGCTCGTGCTACCGCCGCCTGATTTTAATATCTTTTGGCATAATTTACATTTTGCTTCACTTTTATTTTTGTTTCTCAAAAAGTAGTGCCAAACAGACGACTTGTCTCCTGCCTTATTAATCACCTCTTCGAAATCCATTGTTTTGTATTTCGTTCAGGAATTGTCAATCGAAAGATGCGTCTGAAATTCAATAAACTTTCTTAGTAAATTTAAGCACTGTAATTTAGCCCCGCCTGAGCAACGCTGTTATTTTTTATGATTATTTAGTTTATAGTTATCTACTAAGCAATAAGTAGTTTAATGTACCATGCGCCACGTGTTCTCCCAAGTACCCAAAACTAAAATATTACCTACTTTGATTTGTGTTGTATAACTCAAAAAAACTCACAATAATTATCAGATTAAATGCCAAAAAACAAAATAATGTAAGAAAAAATAAATAAATAGGTGTAACAAACTTTATCATGTCGATGTCCAGCTAAGTCTGGCTTAGTTATTATTCTATCTATCCCGTCCAATACGTTTCTCCCACAAGAATGATGGCGTAATACTTAATTAAAAGCAATTAAAATAAGTATTCTCAATCTCAATTGATTAATAAAAAGTAATAACTATTTTAAATCACTTACTTGTCAAATTGGCGCCAAAAACAACACACCCACTCACAACGTTTGTTTATGTCGAACTAAACAAAATGGCGACAGCGCGTCTACCAGTGTTGCCAACCAGATATTATTAAGGTGAGAGCTCTAGCTCTCTCTCTCTCTCACTCTGTAATTGCCAGCTCACAAAGTTACTATCGGATGGTAGTAAAACGTAAGTTTTAAGAAACTTACGATTTCGAGATTCATCAATAATATTAAAATAAAATTACAACGTCATTTATTAATTTAATAGTGAAATAACAGTATTTATTTGTTTGGATAATAAGTAGTAACTTGATATTTAGCGTAAATATTATTTCTAAATTAATTTTTAGAGAGAACCGAAAGAACCGAAACGACCGGTTCTCCGTTTTACAGAACCGGTTCTTTCAAGGACCCTCAGAACCGGGTTTTCCCGGTTCTTTTGGAACCGGGAAAAACCGGTTCCGATGCCCTATGCCAGCCATATTGTTTTCCTGGCTGCTACACTTGTGGCAATAATTTCAGCCTCTGTAGTTGAAATCGTAGCACTTGCCTGTCTTTGGCTTAGCCATGACATCGCTCCTCCCGCATACATGCACAGCACTCCGCTAGTGGACCTTCCAGTGCTAGCGCATCTCCTGCATGGTCAGCATCGCTGTAGCGATCCAAAATACCTTCCTTGTAATGCTTCTTATACATAATACCTAGATCTGGCGTATATTGCAAATATCGCATTATGCGGTTCAGTCGGACACAGTCTACTCTACCTCTTCTGGTACAGCTTATACATACCTGAAAGTGCAAGAGTTTGCCAAGAACATCTGATGGATAACGACAATTGGAACTTGTTGATTGATCATTGAAAATTATTAGATGATAAATTAAAAGATTTCCCTCTTTTTAGAATTGATTTTAAGTCAGAGGTGAATGGAGTTCCCTTTTCACTTTGACTTTGTTACCATTCTTACTAATAAAGAAACGCTTACTCTGTGCAAATTGAAAATGTCATTGACTAGGCGGTTTTATAATATCTTGTAGAGCAGCTTTCCAATCGTAAACCATCTCCATTTTACAACTGTGCCATAATTTTTAGAAATATTGTGGTACTTCTCTGGTTGTACAATTACTTCCTTTTTAACTCCCTTTCAATATTTCCAACTCAAACTCTGTCAGCAGGTAAAAAAGAATGCCCTGCAGGCTTAGCCAAGTTGACAATCTACAATCGTTAACGCTAATAGAAAACTAATCAAATGTATGGGAATGACGTCATCTCAGCGTTAAGTCACGTGGTTTAAACAAACGAATAGAAAATTCGTAGACAAGTTTACATCGTTCCAAATGATAGAATGAAATGTGATCCTTTCTACAACGTTGAACACTACATCCCATATAAATCGTAGCCAAGTCACAGTTTTGACAAGCGCTAACGAAACGATGTCGAAGTTTATGAACGCCAGCCGAGCGATCGCCGAGACCCAAGAGAAAACGATAAAAAATGGTGCCTATATGAGCCAGCCGTGTTGAGACCGAGAAGTGTTTTGTTTATTTACCATAATTTTGGACTGTATTTATCATTTCAGAGAAACAAAGGGTCTATTGATAAGTAAAGGGTCAAACACAATTGTTTTGATTGTGTCGTGTAGTAGTAAAGTTTTACGTTTCTAACTTTCAAGTGCCCAATTATGATAGATTTTAACAAAGGAAGATTACGAAATAACTAACTTACGTAAGTACCTTTCCATAAATTCTAATAAAGCTGCGAACTGTTCCGGGCTTGCTCGAGGTCTAGATTCCATCCTATAAAAGTTGTTCATTTAAGGTACCTATCTTTCATTCAAATGCACGATATCATATTATTTCGAGTGACAGTAATGTTTAAAATTACATTCCGCACTTGATTTATTATAATCAACCAATTATAAGTAGAACTCGCACCTTATTTCGCTTACTTTTTTAACACGTTAGACAATAGTAAGACAATTATTCCTTTCTTAACAATCCAAAACAAAACGTGAGCTCGCGCACTAAGTACACAACTGTGACCTTGACGTTAGTTTGAAGTTTGTTGGAACGCTCACCATAGACTAAAGTATAGTTTTTATCGAAGTTCATTGTAGAACGAGCGATCGACTCAGTCGTGACAAGTTGGCTACCAAGTTAGCGTTTTCTACAATCGCTTACGCCGAGGCGTTAACAATTGTAGAAAGAGAATAGATACGAAACGTTTGTAACTTGGCTAGGCCTGCTGGTGTTGGGGAAACAACTTCAATGTTTTTTATGTTACTTGGAGCACTATTTAACCAACAACACATTCCGATGAAAATTGAATTTTTATTTTGCGCTCCGCAACCGTCAGGCACAAGTCGCAAAGTTTCAATTCCATTCATATCTAACAAATTCAACCTGTGAAACACTGCAGATGCAATTTCGTTAGCTCTTCTTGTACTCATTTTCATTCCACGTGTATAACTGTATATTTATTTAGTTTTTTGCCTTCTACTGATAATACTACTGCAAAATTATATATATATATAGCTGTCTATTATAGTAAGTTATTTGGTCTGCTATTTTAGGTAGGACTTGATTCTTTTGACAGTCAAAAGATAATGTCAACATTCCATCTTGTCTCTCATTTAATAGTAAGTAGAATTTTTGTGCTTTGCGTTTATGAACGGTCTTTTCGATCATATATTTGGTTTTAAGTGCTTGATTTTTTTCACTCTTATTTTGCTCATCCAATTCTGTACATTTGGAACACACATCCGTTCTTGGATTACCAAACCCAACATTACAATACTCCACTATGGCATCACCAAAATCTTCCGGATGATTGTAATTGTCTTTTTTTAAAACGTTTCACGGCTGTCCACTGTGACTCTATTCTTTGAGTATGAGTCCCGTCTGGGGCCACAAATGAATTGGCAGGGTCCAAGTGGTTCACTTTTTCGTGGGTGTACCCATGTTCCGATAGGCAGTCATATGCTCTCCAAAAATCTGTGTGGATTGTGGTGCCTATCTCTATATAATTTTTAATTAAGGGCACCAAAACCTCAGCGGAACGTATGTTGTCAGGGCACACCTCTAGTCGCAGATCCTCTGACCCATCTTCAATCATTACAAGGACCCAATGGCCCTCAATATGGCGTCCTAAAACAAACACTATTTGCTTAAATTACAGTTATTACAAGTTTAAGAGAACAAATAGAACGAGATAAATCAAAATTAACTTTGTTATACTTCTGTTTCCCAAATGAGATGTCCAAGTTACATAGGACACTCTGCCTAGCATCTAAAAATTCATGTACATTAACGAATTTTGCTTTATTTTGAATTTAGTATGTTCTAAAATAAACTGTAAAAGTTACATAGTTCAGTAAATTCAGGTTTCTTAGAAATTAACAAAAACATAACCTAACCTAACCCATGATTCAATAACAGTAGATGGTATATGACGCAGGTATTTAAAAGGAGAAAAAAAGATAAGTAATATTTTTATAATAATTTCACGCGGACGAAGGTCTCGGGCAAGTTAGTTGAAAATTGTCTTAGTCATGAACCTCCTCGGGCTCATAACAAAGTAGTAGCCAGATTATTCTGCATGCTGGGTAAGCTACGCTTGTCATGATCAATGGATAGATGACCAATAAGCCAACTACCAATTATTTTCTTTACCGTGAAGGAAAACATTGTTAGAAATCCAGGCCTCTCTCTTGTCCGATGTGATGTAGGTAGGTACAATGTATAATGTAAACCCTGTGAGAGTAGTGGGACATTAATGGAATGATTAGGTACCCTAGATATGTATAACTGGATAGCCTCTTGATAAAAGTTTAGCTAGTGTCTTATAGGATTGCAGTGTTAAAATAAAAAATAAAAACAAACATTGATAAATTTTTTAATGAAAAAAAAAAGCATTTATTTCAAGTAGGCCAGTTACAGGCACTTTTGAACTGTCGAAACAAAGATAACAATGAAATGTAGCTACAGTCCCAGTCACAAGGCATAAAAACTGTAGAGCTCTATGGAGAAGAACGGGCAAGAAACTCCATGAACACTCTTTTAAATCAGCATATTGTTACAAAACCTTGGTTACATCATTCATGTTGAATTGGTACACTATGTGAGAACGATGTAACAAGATGTGCACATTAAGTGTCCATAGTAAAACAAAAAAAGACAATAATTCAAAATACACACATCAAAAGTGTCTAGGGATCAAGCATTTTTATGTGGATTTCTTGAGATTGAGATGTGGCTTTGTAATAAATTTATGATTTTATAAATTTATATGGATCCTTTTTAGTGCATTTCATAATTTGAATCAGGAACTGTGAATCAAATTCGAGTAAAAGATGAAAATCAGCTGTCAATATTTTCCCTATAAAAACATACAACGCATTGAAGACATTATTAGTGCTACTGTTTCCCTACTACTGATTAAAACCAACGTTATTATGGAGCGGCGACGTCATTTAAGCAGGGAAGAAATGCTCAGAGCCGTGGGAATGATAGAAGCTGGTTCCCGGCAACGTACTGTGGCTTTAGCTCTGAATACAAGTCAGAGTGTTATCAGTCGACTTTGGACACGTTACCGAAGCACTGGTACCGTGGCTGAGTGCCATGGAGGACGGTATCGCTGCACCACACGGAGACAAGACCGATACATTCAAATCTTAACTCGAAGAGCTCCAACAATAACCGCCATGATGTTAGCCGTGAGGCTTCATCACTCTTCAGGGAACTTAATTAGCGACCAAACAGTCAGAAACCGCTTGCATGAAGTGAACCTTCATTCCCGAAGACCGCTACGGGTACCACCTATAGCAATGCACAATCGTAGGATACGATATCAATGGGCTCTTGAACACAGAAATTGGGCAGAAGAACAATGGCGTTTCGTGTGCTTTTCTGATGAGTCTCGTTTTGGGATGAGACCGGATACAAGACGTATACGACACTGGAGAACCCCTGGACGCCAACAGCGATTAAAATCCTGCCAGGAAGTCCATCCTTATAGTGGTGGAACCATCATGGTATGGGCGGGTATTTGGATCGGCGGAAGAACTGAGTTGATTTGGATCAGAGGCAACCTCAACGCTCAAATTTATGCTGAGACGATTGTATCAGACGTCATCGTTCCTCTACAAGTGCAAATCGGTCCCTTATTTCAGTTAATGCATGATAATGCACGACCGCACACCGCAAGAGTTGTAAGACAGACTCTCGCCGCAGCTAACATCAATGTCCTGCCCTGGCCTGCTCAGTCGCCAGACTTGAATCCGATTGAGCATGCATGGGATATGCTACAGAGAAGAGCTCTGCCGAATATGGAGGGTATCCAGTCGCAAGAAGACCTTTTTTTGTTGTTGCAACGAACATGGGCGGCCATTCCACAGCGTGATTTGGATGAACTCATTTTGAGTATGCCAAACCGATGTTCTTGTGTTGTTAGTGTTCGCGGTAGAAACACGGATTATTAATTGTTTAAGTTACCCAATAAAATTTTAAAGAAAACTGTTATTTCAGTCTTTTTTTCGAACTTTTGTGTTAGTGGTTCAAATGTCAAAAATCCCTTTATTAGGAAAATGGCAAATTTCTTTATTAATGCAAAGGTGACTTGGTTTATCGTTACTGTGACAAACGAAAACACTTTATTTGATGAATCCTTAAAGAAAATTTTAATTAATATCAATCAGGAGAAAAGTTATTGCAAAAATATATGTTGATCCCTAGACACTTTTGATGTGTGTATAAAAAAAAAAAACAAATAGGCCGTGGCACTGGCAACTAAGAGATGACCAGTCACAGCTGTCAGCGCCCGTTCACGAACATAACGCATGGGTCAGCACTATTCAACTCGACCATTTTAAGGGAACTAAATGGTCCGACACACGCGCCACCATCAATAAAATAAAATATTTAATATCCAATGATTCTTACAAAAATGTCGTCTAAAAATGATGCTGGTGTAACCAATATTACTCATATTGGTCTGGTGTCTTGCCCAGCCTAAGTACCAGATCATTGTCATCACGTGGCAACAACACACTACCGTCCTATTACCGACTAGGCAGTTGCAATAGTAACCCAAAATAGATTCAAGTGGGCAGTTGCTACTGGGCTCAAAATCAAACAAAATATATGCATAATATATTCTTTGACTAGTATGCCTAGACTTTATACGCCCCCTTAGTAAATAGGGCGTATTTCCACCTATATTTAGGATCATCTCCTGGGAATGATCCAGTTCTGGACACACTTCCACCTCATAAACTCCATTTTGTCTTACGTGTTCCCCGTAATATGATCGTGCCTGTTTGACTTGGTATGGCCCTAATGCAAATAACAACAACTGATTGTATGTAAATATTGGAAACCTCTCCAGTTGCGGTAGATTACAGTCAATTCTTGTGAACATAACTCTTCTCCTATTTAAATTAAATTCATTCACGAATTGCCCTAGATGATTTGGCTCATTCATGAACCGTAACGCCCTTTGAATTATTTGTTCACAATTTGGACTATCTATGAGACAAGGATGGAATTTATTTAAAATAGCTGCTGCTATTTTAAAATCAATCATTAAATGAGTAGCAGCTAGATTAAAAAACCGTTGCCTAAATAATTTAAAATCCCTTTTAAACCTTCCATTGACAACCTCGACTACCCATCTGCAAAGTGTTACCCTTCTGCTTGTATTAGCCTGGGAATAGGTTAATTGAGTTAGTCCTTGGTCTAGTGATTTTGGCTTATAAACTCTATAGTTATAACCTTCCAAAGTTGGTATAGCATCGCGAAATCCACGATCTAAGATAAATATGTCATTAGATCTAAAAAGCCTACGGTAAGCTCATTTTCATTTTCAAATAAATTGGTCATGATATCTGCATCACTTTGAGTTGCGGGAAATGGACCTACAGCATCAATAATATGACCATCACATGACACAAACAAAAATGGTTTGACCAAGTTGTCATATTTGTGTAAGCTATAGGTTTTCTTTTGAAACATATAGTTCGCACTTTTTTGAAGATAAATATATGTACCATCAACTATGGTTATAGCAGGCCTATTCTCAGGTGCTGCTTCTGGGTCACTGAAGAGAGCAGAAGGAATTCGTAAATTCCTGGCAACAATTTCAGAATGATTTATATGACTGACGCCTAAATGCTGTGGTACAAAATTCTCATAAAGGCAAGATCTAACTTTTTTCATTATAAGTTCTAAAGTAGCTCTAGGAATATTAAAAATGGTTGACTATTTACGGTTGCTTTCACCAGACCTTAACTTGGCTAATAATATGGCTAAGGCAGTGTTTGGTTTCCGTACATTAAGTGTTGGCAAACTCGGTTACTGTAAGTCCTGTCCAATAATGACACACGTGGTTGGGCATTACATGGATATTTTCAAAATTAATGTATTCCCCTGTACATTTGGATATTTTGATTATATCCTCTAGTTGACTGGCATTAAAAGAAGAAAATGCCATACTATTTTGAGGCAACTCATGCCACTGATTTGCATATAAATGTGGCTCGCACACTCTTGAACTACGAGGAATATAAAAATTATGATCATTGATTAAAATCCGTTTAACAAAATTAGGTATTAGATAAAACGATCTATTATAAAATTTAATAAATATACAGTCGGCAGAGGTATTTGAAGCCCGCTTATAATTAGGTAATGTAATTAGAGTAGAACTACGAGTTGGTGGTAAAACAGCCGGTGGAGGTAAGGGGCATCTTACCTCCACCGGCTGTTTTACCTGGTGGTGGTGGTGGTGACGTTGCATTTTCATTTTGTGTGTTATCTGAAGGTTCACCAGTTTCTTCTCGAGATGAATCTTGATGTAATTGTCTATTAGTCCTCATCCAGCAGGCATGACAAACATAGTTCCTTGTTATTCCCTAAAACAAATCACTACATAGTATAAAACAAAGTCGCTTTCTCTGTCCCTATGTCCCTTTGTATGCTTAAATCTTTGAAACTACGCAACGGATTTTGATGTGGTTTTTTTTAATAGATAGAGTGATTCAAGAGGAAGGTTTATATGTATAACATTGCACCCGTGCGAAGCCGGGGCGGGTCGCTAGTAATATTATAAGTCAATATTATTTGTACTAATATAGCTTGTGATAGCTTAATGGTGTGAATGCTACATAGAATGTAAAGTCTCTATGTCTTCTCGTTCTTACATACATATCAGACATACATAGAACTTACATACATCATTATAATAATTTATGACTTTTCATATAATGTGAAAGAATATCATATGAGAAACCCTTGCAAATGCCTGTGAGTTATTCATCAAATATAAATATATTTTTTCATCTCACATAAGGCCATCTGTTCCAAAACTAACTCAGCTTAGTTTGGGATGGCCGTGTATGATGATAATACTATGGCAGCCAGGTACTCGTAGCTGATAAAAATAAATATTACAAAATAAATACATAACTAGATACTTAACTCACGGACACAGAACAAATACTTTTGCTCACTATGCAAATATTAAAAAGGGACAACTTTGGGAATCGAACCCATAACCATCATCTTAACAGTCAAGGTTGCTGCCCACTAGAACAACAAGCCATTATGTTCTCAAAGGTGTGAAGTCAGGCAATCTGCACTCTCTTCTCGTCTCTTTTCACTTATTATTAGAATGGGCCTACTGGGAATATTATGTTTTTTGATAATCACTTATTTTTGTATTATTTCCATACATAGTAATAAATCATTACTGTTATACAT
Source organism: Eugnorisma glareosa (assembly GCA_947578425.1). Classification (NCBI taxonomy): domain Eukaryota; kingdom Metazoa; phylum Arthropoda; class Insecta; order Lepidoptera; family Noctuidae; genus Eugnorisma; species Eugnorisma glareosa. Next base: position 7,207,394 of record OX387967.1, on the reverse strand, counting down.
GATAATAATCATACCTGAAGTCTTGCAGTAAAGGAAAACTGCAGTAGAAGGGGTGTCCCCGATTCAATTATATGATGCCTTATGTCCCTCACTGATCGGCCACAACCAAGGCACACCATAGTGTGGCCCAGTATTCTATGATTGGCACCTTCTGAAGTTAGAAGCAAGAAGCATGGGTTACAAATATGTCCATCTTCTGGAAGCTGAAAGGCAAAGTAGATTATGGGTATATCAAGATTTTATCTATTGTAATATGAAGAAGTTTCTACAAAAATATTTTTTTATTATTTAAACGTGCTTCTACAAATCATTCGCTGCGCTGTTAGGTAGCACAAGAGAACTTGTTTTATGTATATAAATGTTTCATAATTTATTTTAAATAAGTAGGTACATACCTGAATTGTTAGACATTGTACAAGCAGTCTTTGGAAAGGCATGTCTAACGAAGACACAACATGTCTTCTTAGCCGTCCCGTAGCTATACCGCAGTTAATACACCTCATTGTAAACAGTTCACAATGTCCAAAACGTAAGCACAATCAAGTCCGTATTAATAAGCACTAGATAATCGTTGGGCAATGTAATCGGTCCGTGTAGAATAGCAATGGTCGATATAATTATGGAGAAAAGATAATCGCACAGTTTACAAACAACCAACAAACGCACGCGCAACGAGTACAAAATGTGAAACAAAGAAAATGTCGAATGTCGAACCTGCCATGTCGTTTCGTTTCGTTGTTTGAACAAGAAAGAAGTTATTAAAAATAAATATTTCATTGGATTCGATTAATTAACAAAATATGAATTTTATTATGATTACGATATTGAATAATCATTTAACAGTCAGAATAATTTTAATATTACCTACTCTGGTGGAACATTAATATTTTAGCTTTACAGGGAATGGAACGTTTATCCAAAAAGACGCGTTACCTCGATACGCCGGAACCGTAAAACAACTATTTAAATTAAATACTTTACTGAAGTTGTACGAAAATGTAAATAGTTTTGTCATTTTAATTTTTGTTTATCTATAATCAGGCGTTTATTAATGTATATGTCACTGAGTAACTAGGCTGAAACTGTCCATGTCCTTTTCGGTTTCTTATGTTTCTGATATTCAAATCATAAAAATGTGTCACCGCGCTACGGGGGTCAATAACTTTCCACGTTACTTGCCAATATCACTCTCTCTCTGTCTAATGAATAAATAAAATCTCTTCCGTAATTGTGCGCGCCTAGTACTGTTTAGTAGCCTAGCAGGCGGTGTTCTTTGTCGGCGCGAACTGACAAAATCAAACACGCCGCCGCGCGCCGCGCCGCTGTCGGCCTGCCTAACGCACGTGCGACCCTGCTCGATGTATGTATCTACTACCTACTGTACCGTGATGTAAATATGAATAATGCGTAATTTTATTATTGATTTACAATTACCGTTTACTCGTTAATATCAAGCCAGAAATTTCACGTAAAAACAGATCAAAGTTTAGGTAGGTTAGCTAGTTTCATCCTATTATTTATGAGAGAGTAAACAGTAAAATCTTAAAGCTTTGCTTAATTTAGTAAATTAACTTACATTTTTAAAGGTGGGGTTCGATGTGGTGTCCTTGGTATTGAATGCACAAGGCCGCTCGCTTGTTCATGGACACCTGAACATTGCGTAGCATTTCAGGTGTTACTGTCCTGAAAGCGGCCTCAATCCGCATTTTCATTTCACCCACTGTATCACACGGCACTGCGTACACTACGTTTTTAATGTACCCCCACAAAAAAAAGTCCAACAGGGTAAGGTCTGGGGACCGCGGAGGCCAAGGCACGGTACTACTACCACGCCCGATCCACTGGGGAAAGCGCGCGTCTAAATAATAGCGCACATCTCGAGCAAAGTGTGCCGGTGCACCGTCTTGTTGAAAAAATAAATTATTCCCCATCACAAGATTCACGTAACTTGACACTGGTAGGACTGTGAGGACATCGTCTAATTCGTTTCGTAGAAAGTTTAAATAATTTTGGCCGTTTAAGCTTTGCGGCAAGAAAACTGGTCCTACGACGACATCTCCGACGATACCTGCCCACACGTTCAGTCGCCATTGGTGTTGAAATGACGACTCTGTCGAAGCATGCGGGTTCGTGTGAGACCAAACATGTTCGTTGTGGATGTTGCTTATTTCCCGCTCTCGTGAAGGATGCCTCATCAGTCCACAACACTCTTAATGCAAAATCTGGCGAAGCTTGTAATTGGCTTTGGTACCACTCACAAAATGTCACACGAAGCAAAAAAAACTGCCGTTGTCAGCTCCTGGGTGCGACGGAAGTGGTATGGGTGCTGACCGTCATTGCTCAGTACTCGCCATACCTGCATATGGTTAGAGGCACCCAGCGCTAATGCAGCTCGACGTGTGCTAGTGCGTAGATTGTTGTCGAAATGCTCCAGCACAGCTTCTTCAAATTCTGAATCGGTAGTACTCGGGCGACCCTCTGAAGCAGGTGCGTGGAATGACCCAGTTTGGTGCAGACGGTGTATCATCCGACTAAAACACTGCAACGAAGGCAGCTGTCGAAGCTGAGCATCTGGTCTACCCTCGATAAAGCGGTCATGGTACAGTTCTCGGGCAGCTCGTAAATTACCATGTACTGCTCCGACACACAAAATCATTTCGTAATATTCACTATTACTTAACGACATTTTGCAAAACGACAAAAACAATAACAAACAACAAAACAAACAAAAACACAACAAACAATAACAAAGTCAATTAGTTAGGTGTAGCCGTACTGAACTTATGTAAGTATCACACGGATGGAAATGATCTGCATCGCACGCGGAAAAGTCGACGACTGACGAACAAATAAATTATTAAGAATAATGCTAAATAAAGCAGCAGCTTTATTTTTCATTATTCTTAATAATTTATTTCGGGATAGCAAGGAATAGGAATTCCTTGCTATCCCGGTAATAGGGTAGCTGTCCAAGTTAGTGTCCACTACTATTAAAAAATAAAATGTTTTACCTACATCATAATAATAATTTCAACTAAAATCCGATAAAGCTTTAAGGAAATTTAACAGGAGCAAAAATAAAATAAGAGTTAACTACGTAAATCAAATTCAACATTGAAAAATCATTTATTACAATCCAATAAAGTAATTTTGAAGAAGTTTAATTTACCAGGAGTAATTCAAACTACAGGGACAGCAATTGGTAGATCTCAGAACACTGGTTGGCGAATTTAAAATTATTACTGAAAACCAGCATACACTTTTTCAGAATCAAAATAATATGCTGTTAAAACTTGCGGAAAACCAAACGCAATTGGAAGAATTTATAAAGCAGTCTTGTACTACAAAGGAACATGACAACATACCTGACGTAAAGCCCTTAGATTAGTAACAAGAAAGAGTTATAGACTTAGAACTTTCATTAACAGATCCTAATTTTAAAAGAAGGTTTAAAAATAAAATAGAGGTTGTCTGTAGCAAGGGCAAAGATAGGGGAATTAATAACGCCTATGCTCTGATTGACGTCCTTTTTCAAAGAAGCTTTTTATGCCAATGTTATTGTTCTTGGGCTGGTGGATCCAGAACAGGGGAGGCGAAAATTTGTCTCAAAAGTTTTACAAATATATTTGATTTATTTTTCTCAGTTCTTCACGAATCAGACTCTGGCTTTAAAAAACCAGATTGTGATAAGTTTATAAAAACAATTTAAAAAAATTCTCGTCAACGCAGTGTGAGTCAGAAATTAAGAATGTCGACAATGAGACATCGACAAAAAGAAAAAAAATTAACCTCTACATCCCCATCTAAAGTCTCAATTTGCGACGAACTGCAAGGCCAACCAAAAGCCAATTGTGAAATTATTACAAAACAAATCACAAGTACTTTATGTGAAGGGTCAAATTCCATGAAGCTACCATATGAACCTCTTGCGGGGCAATCAGAAGAAGAATCAAAAGAAGGTTATCAGTTGTGCTAAGAATTTGTTTTTTTTTTAGATTTTTAGTTATAAGTTGAATTATGAATCACCAATGAGGACAAAATGATTAAAACAATAAATATTTTTTTCTTTATTTCTTTAAGTTTTATTTCACATCGTATGTAATAAAGGTATAAAAAATAATTCTGAGTTGTGCTCAATTTTAACTAATTTGCATTTCACATTAGAAACATCACAAATTACTTTAATTTTAACATAATCGTTACAATTGACTTTGTAAATATACAGAAATGAAGACTTTAGAGGTTCGTCAAACACGGCATGAATATTTTCAAAACGATATCCATGAATTGAAATATCGCCTTTATCAGAATTTTCGGTTTTGCTACAAAAATACTGCAATTCAATAACTAACTACCAACTATACTACTAACTATAATAATTTAAATACTTGGGGCACCTAATTACTGAGGGTCTTGATGATGATGAGGACATTGAGAGGGAGCGCAGGGCTTTAGCGGTCAGAGGTAACATGCTGGCCCGCAGATTTTCCCGCTGCTCTGAACAAGTAAAAATAACGTTGTTTAAAGCCTATTGTCAAAGCTTTTATACGGGAAATCTGTGGGTCAAGCACACCAAAAGATCGCTGGATGTCCTGCGTGTCCAGTACAACAACATCTTTAGGATGATGTTGGGGCTGCCTCGCTTCTGTAGTGCATCGGGGATGTTCGCGCTGTATCGAACTGATGGCTTTCATGCCGTCATTCGCAAGAAAACTGTTTCCCTGATCTGCAGAATGCGTGGCAGCTGCAACGGAATTCTGAAGACTGTAGCAGATAGGATCTCTTCTCCGATGTGGGTATCTTTTATTAAGCGGGTAATTTGAGTGTTTTAATTTTCTATTTTTATTTTATCTAATTGTATTTTGAATGTTTTAATTTTTATTTTTTGTATTTTAAATTTGAATGTTTTATTTATTTTATTTTTGAATGAATTTTAAAATGTTATCTTATTTTGATTCTGATTTTAATGTTAATTTTTATGTTAGTGGTCATTTACTTATTAATCTTTTGGTTTTATTTTATTTTTAATACTGATTTTAATTTTTCTGTATGGATCATATTGTTATCTGAATTAAATGAATTTTATTTATTTATTTATTTTTTAATAACATAGCCATCTCATTTAAAAACCATTTGTTTTGCTCTTGTGCCGACAGAGTAAACGAGGCAAAACAAAGTTGCGTCGATCTCCCTTTATGATTTTGTTTTATAAATGGATAATTTGTTAGATTCTGTTCGTTTTTTTCTATTTCTAGATTAAATCTTTCATTCAGTCGTCTAGCGACTTGTTGAAGTGGCTTATTTCCTTGTCTAATCATATTTTTTATTACATACAACTTATTTTCTAAATGATAAGCATTAAAACTCTGCTGTCCAAATCTCCTAACCTCATCGACGACATGAATCAAGTTGTGTATGTTGCTCGAGACATAGTCCTTACCATATATATTCTTAAAAGTTTCAACAAAATGCTTCAGCATATTTTCTGCAATTGTAAGGTATTTAAAATGCTTTTCATTCGAACAAATTGTGATAGCACATAATAGATGCAAAAAATGGTAATAAGCATGAGTTGGTAGTATATCTTTAAGTATTATAAAACTTAAATAATAGAAAAAGCTACGATATTCGGAACCTTTCCAGTGCGCTAAAACGTCAATTTTTCTCACAGATCTATGAATTTCTTTAGGCAAGGCTTTGCGGCACTTGAACAAGAATGCGTTGACTTTATCGATATCTCTGCTGGACCACTTTGTTAGATATTTACCAATATTTCCATCTCTCCATCCCATCAACAAACGCTTCATGACACCAAGATCAATCAAGTGGAGTGAATCGCACACAGGAATGTCTTCTACCATATCGATGTTCAGTTTTAGAAGAGGAGAATCCAGTTTATGATGTTCTTCGTCCTTTTTTGCCCGGAAATCATTGTCATTTCTTTTAGAACAATTTATGTTTAGAAACGCGACGGTGTGAGACAAATGTGAGTATTCGCCCACAACAGTACATTTCAGGCAGCCGTGCTTGCCATTGAAATTAACAACTCCTTTGATAAATGCTCGGGCTGGGGAGTCACAAATAAAAGCTCTTACTTTTACGGGAACTGTAATTGCTTCAAGTCCTGTTGATTTGAGTGATATGTTTAAACCATTTTTTGTAAGATCTTTCAATTCTGTTACCAAAGGATCTAAAAAGGCTTCCAAATTGGATGGTTTGTTATCTCCTGCATATATACCTAGAAAAAAGAATAAAAAGTTAGCATTAATAGTTACAACATAACAAGAGAATATTAAGAAATTAAATAAATACGAAAATAAAGAATAATATGTTAATAATTTTTAATATAAATATATATAAAACTCTTCCGTTACTGAGTCACTGACAGACAACGCACAGCCTAAACCACTAGACCTAGAGACTTGAAATTTGGCACACGTATACCTTGAGTATCCTAGAGGTGCACTAAGAAGGGATTTTTCAAAATTCCCACGGGATAGGGAATACGAACGTAAAATCCCATTGATTTTACGTGTTATGACTTCTACGCGGACGAAGTCGCGGGCAAAAGCTAGTTTTATAATAAAACTAACACTGTTATTATTATCTTTAAAACGAATTTGAAAAATATTGAGCAATAACTTTTCAAAATGACGATAAAAGAAGAAGAGAGAATCAATTTGACGTCTAGGTTTTACTCTTTTATTAGTAATAAAACAAACGGAATTCAAAAAAATAAAAGGACCATGACGCAAATTAGGGGTTTATCACATTATACATTATAATAATAAATAAATATATAAAATAATAACTTAACTAACTTACCTATCACCAGTGGAGGTAACCAGGGCATTTCAAAAATACTACAAAGTATTGGCCAAAATTGTTGTCGCGAGCTCTTGTAAAGCAGCAAACCATCAATATTGATATTAAGTGAAATATTGTTTGATAAAGGAACAACGTCGTGTTCAAAAACCTTTGCCAGTACTTTTTGTAAGCCATTGTGCCAGTGCCAGTGTCCAGTCCCCAATGCAACAATCTGTACTTCTTGTTTGGTTGTTTGAAAAAGTGTGCGGGCATCCTTAGGTAACAGTGTTTGATTCTTTTATTCAAAATCACAGAAAGTGCATTATACGCTGAGAGCGATATGTTATATTTGATGGCTCATATTTTAATTTCTTCCCGCAACTCTAAATCTTTTTCATAATCCATTTTGTCGACGTCCGATTCATTTTCCCATTCATCACTAGATGCACTATTATTTGAAAAATCTATGTCTTCAAAGACTTCAGAAATAATATTATTTTCTGGTAGTACGGAACCATCAAATAAATTGTTAATTTCCGATCTCGTAGAAACTTGTACCGATTTTCGTATACACTCTGGCTTTTGTACTAACTCAGAGTATTTTTTAAGCAAATGATCTTATGAAAGTCTTCCAATATTCTTCTACTCTTTAATGTCTCTTAGATAAGACAAATTACACTTTTGATTTGTTGGAGTTAGAGAAGTTGCATACAAAGTTTTAGTAAGAGCAGAAGTCTAATAAAACACTTACTGCAGACTCTGATAAGAATAAATATACTTGTAAGATACTTTTTTAAGTGTAAATAATGATCAAGAACAATTACTCTTAAAAAGTGCTCTAATAAATCTTTTGTTCTGAGATATGTTTTATAAAGATTTCTTATATAAACCTTAAAGAGTTCTTAACAAGTGTGAATGTCCTCATAGCCCAAACTGTCTTAAAAAATGTCTTTAAAAGACGGGCTATCTTAGTCACGACACATATAAGCCTTTTATAATACCTAAGTTCTTATATAAGTTTATTCTTATGGCTATTTTGCTAGCTGGGCAGTCTCCACTTATACCTTAGGATCCCCACCTTAGCTCAGTTTATGAAACGTCTCGTTTCCAAGTATTTCTTCGATTCCGCTATCAAGCAAAGGAACCCCCTGATCGCATCGGCCGCCCGGTACGAATCCTCGCGTATTAGCATGATTCGCCGTCCGCGACATGCCCTCACCACCCCCGATGACCCCATCACCCTCCTCCAGGAGAGCAGTAGAGAAACCAGTACATTGCGTAAATACAAATACAAACCGTCGAGTTTCCGTCCTCGCCGTCGAGGCCCGTCGCGACGCCCCCGTTCAACGAACCCCCCCCCCCCCCGACCCTTGCCAGAGCCAGCCCGCGATGCTGAGCCGGTAGTTTTAAACCAGCCCCTAAATAATATCACTCAGATCCAGCCTGTCCCTTTGCTGCCCGCCCCAGCGACGCCCGCCGCGAGTGGTCGCTTAGTTTTTAAGTATAGTTTTAAGCCCCTGGCTGGAGGCCTTAGATTAGAAATAGAGAATTGCCCGGTTAAGCAGTAGCCAGGAAAATCGAATTTCGAATGGACTTATTTCTCTCGCTTTTTTCGTATCGAAGTGAAAGTGACAGAATAAAGTGAAGTTGAAATCTTTCGAATTTTGTGAGTAGACCTGCACAGTTCTCGGTATTAAAAAAAAAAAAAAAAAAAGTTACTTTGTCTCACGCTCGCAGCAAAATCGAATTTTGCTCACTATCTGTAAACAGCAAAACCTGCTTGTTTGAGGTGCTGAGGTGAAAAAATTATTAACCGCGTTTTGATGCTCTGTGGAATTCTGCATGTGATATAATTCTTTTAACACATTATTGGCTCCTTTGAAATAAGTACCATTATCACAATAGATTTTTGTTGGTTTGTTTCTCCGAGCAATAAAACGCTTAAGACAGCCTAAAAAAGTATTAGTTGTCATATCTGACGCCAATTCTATCTGAATAGCCTTTGTTGTGAAGCAGATAAATATAACTATGTAAGCCTTAGTACTGACAGGGTTCCTTATTCTGGTCTGTTCCACATAGAATGCGCCAGCATATTCCGTTCCGACTATTTGAAAGGGACGAGACACATTGACTCGATCAAACGGTGGGAACCCATAAGCTGTGTGGCAGCCCTGGCTTTTGACTTAAAACAAATCAAACATTTGTGCAGCACAGCCTTGATTTACTTGTTGGCATTGATCAACCAATACCGCTCATTTAAAGTGCTAAGTACTAATTTCTGCCCTGTTTCAATCTAAGATGCTCTTTTAAGATAATCTTGCGAGTTATATTTGATTTTTGGGGTAAAATGTTGGGGTGTTGTTGGGTGAGGGGTATGTTGGAATTTTGTTGGCGCACTCCAACCCTCATCAATCCAAGTGAATCAATAAAAGCATTTAAACTCTTAAAATGGACCCTGTTGAGCAGTAAAGATCCAACCAACCTTTTTTAGTAACATCGAGTTATCTACGTATCCATAATGTACTCATCAAGTTTCATATATGCACAAAAGATCCAGGCAGTTTGATCACATTAACCTAACAAAAGTTATACTGTGTCAAAGATACCATCTCCCAATCACCAATTTTGAAAATGCAAAAATGTACCATGTTGCTTGGACACAGAAATTAATTAGATTTAAATTTTTCAAAACATTCATGTTGCATGGATCTATTTAAAACTTTTAAAAGTCTCAATAATTGTTGTATACTTTTCATACCACGCAGTTAGGATCTTATCGCATAATGGATACCTGACTTTATTTCAAAAACTTATGGAGCCAAATGCTTTGGATCTAATTTGCATAAAGTCAAGTGTAACGTTTGCCTTTGTTTGACACATACATGATGTTTGGATGTATTCTGCTTAAAATATTTTTTCATTGTTATTTTAAATAAAAGATTCAAAGTGAACTTTTGATGAATCTTAAATATTTTAAAATTCGATACGTTATTGTCTTTTGTTCAGTATAATACAAATATTACTTTATTATGATATTAACCGTTGACTTGATAATGATATTCTTTTTTTACTTGGTAACAATCATAGAATTACTTGTTCTACGGCCACGTTACGTCTGTGTAGTGTAGTGTTCGTTTGGCGCTCAACCTAAATAAATGAAAATTAATATAAAACCTTTAATATTCGAATATGGAACGTGCAAACAAAGTTTTAAGAGGTGCCTACTTGGGATGTAGTTCCGATGACGACGATCAAAATGAAAACAAAGACAGTAACTAGCTTTCTACGTTTTATAACCTCAATAATACTTTCAAAGTTTTTAAATGCTGAATGCTTAAAGTATGATTGCGTTGATGATAATAAAAAGTACATCTATTATGTAAGTCTCAAAATGTGTCTAAATGTGAGGCATGTTCAAAGCTGAGTGTGTATTTTTCACTAGATTGAGCAGAGCGAAGTTTTACTTGTACCTAATTTTTGGTTGAGACCAAAAATTTTAGGTTGAGTCCAAAAATTTGGTAGGGTAAGTTGTCCCACATTGAACCAGGTAAATTTCGGAAGCTCATAACATCACTGTTTACGCTTCGAAGCGTTCAAGATTTTGTGTTTAGCTGGGGAATTTTCCTTTTTAGGTAAATTTTATTTACCTAATTTCAGAATAATAAAAGTTTTTATGAAAAATGAGAATTGGTTCAATGTGTACTCTAGGACGTGCACAATGAACCAGGGTATTTTTCACATTGAACCAACTTATTTCACATTGAACCAATGATAAAGTAAAAAAAAGGAATTTCACGGTATGAAATATCACTATGATTAACACCATACTCCCATGTCAACTGTTGAATAGATGACCCAGAATAAACATACTTCATAATACGACCAGGTGCTGACATAACACTCCTAAGAGGTGGACCATTATAAGCTCTACGTCGAACACGACGGGGGCGCCTGATCTTCCGACGATATGTATATGCTTTCTTGCGAGGCCGACGGAGAACATTCTTCCACTTTCGGAACACACCTACGTATCGCCTCCCAGTACGCTTCCAAGCCACTAACAAACAAAAGACGATTCTTCAATGCATCATCCATCAAATCATCCAACTCATTAGATACAAAAATTATTGGACCATGAAAAGCAATTATCATATCACTTTCACACTTCACAGGATAAGCATACTTACGGCCTACACATTAATGATCAACTTTTTAGCAAATTAAATATCATTTTCATAATCACTTAGTGTTTATTGTGAGCATAATAGTCTTTATCACAAAGGAGAAGGGAATGACTCCATACATTCCTGGGCCCAGGTGTTAACTGAATCAACCTAGCCTTATTTGTAAGAGGATATAATAACAAGGCCTCACTAAAAATTTGGTGAAATTTGGCTATCCAGGAATCGTTATATGAAGTAAAGTAAAAGTGAGGTTATATTTTATCATTGTAGTTTTTTTTTGTTTTTTACGAAATACTTTTGAATGGCTTCGGTTGTGTTATAGTTTTATGCATGGAGCGTGTGTGATGTGTCGAAGATCTGACGATTGGTTCTCCCCCCGCCCTGGACAATCGCTACAGTCGTAGACAAGTTTCTACATCCAATATCGTGCACTTAGAAGCAGTAGGCACCAGCCTTTTAAAAACTAAAAAGGGACAAGTGGATGTAAAATAAAACACCAATATATGTATATGTTATTTATTTTATATGTATATGTATTATTCATCTTCAATAATTAGGAGAATATCGTCTAAGAATTGTGCAGGAGGTACGATATTTTCTTGGTATCTTGCCCAACTGAGATACCATATTATGCACATTACATGGGGACAGCAGCCTACAGTCCTTCTACCTACAATACAATTACAATAATACCCTAATATTGAATCTCGTCCTTTTCGACAGCTGTCATGGTTGATAAGCTAAAAGCATCATTTGAATAGGTAACAGAAAACATAAAAATAGGTAAAAACTTACAGGCTGAGACGCACGCCACTGACGAATAACTGATAAAATCGCCTCATCTTCCAAGACTCTTCTGCCAATAGAGTTACTGCGACCAGTCGCAATTGTACAATTTACACAGCGATCCATTTCGTCAATATCCGATCGATAGGCGTAAAAGTTGTCCAAAATAGAGAGCCAGGTAATTTAGAGTAGCAAGATCCGTCAAAAGTCCTATGTAAAGCCGAGGTCGTGGGGTTAAACAATAAAACATGGAAAATACGGGCGCACTCAGAACGAAAGACAACGAACGAGTGCCCTCTGTCAATCGGTGACTGATTGATGTCAGGCAGAAGTGTTGCCAGAAGAAAAATTAAAGGAATTCTATTCGCTATGAATCGATTCCACGAAAAAACACTTGTCACTCGATTTTCATACATATTTTCAGATTTTACCGATTTATTCATAATCGATTACTAGCAGTTCAGGCATTGTTTAATCGATTATTTAGTTTCATAACTTAATTTAAGTTTTCTCGCTTCCTAGATAGAAACATGGTACCATATTTTGTGATTTCCTTTAGAAAAATATAACGGTTTTTTTAAGACACATTTCAACTAGTTAACTGATGGGCCCAGAAGTCCCCTTCTCCTTATCAGTGTTAAAAATCACAAGAAATGTACTATCATAATAATATGTTCTACCATAAAAATTATTGAAATTTGCGGCAATCCTTAGAAGTAAGGCCATAAAATTTCAAAGCACATTCTTTAACGTAGGTCTTTAAATTTCTTCTTGTTCTGGAGTAAAAATTAAGTGGTTTTCATAATTGGGTATCAGTCTTTTGTCGGAAAGATCCTCATCAGCGACGTTCAAATTTTGTGCAACATAACGGCGTAAGGTGGGACAGGCAATGTTCAAAGTTTTTGCAGCTTTTCGGATGCTTTCACCTGCCCTATGCATCTTTAAGGCTTTCAGCATATTTGAAGCTGAATGTCCGCCTCTTTTCCTCTGTAAAACTTTTTTCCATGCCATTCTGAAACAAATCCCAACAATTATTAAGTAGGTAGGTATATATGGATTTCGTAAAAAGTGATTGAAAGATAGCAGTGAACTGAAAGCCTGTTACGTATTTTAGCATTAATTATTACTAGCTGTTGCCAGTGGCTTCGCCCGCTACAACTTGAAAATTATCCCATGGGAAGATAAAATCGAGATAAAAACTATCATATGTGTTAATTCAGGTTATAAACTATCTATTTAGTAAATTTCATCCAAATCCGTTCAGTCGTTTAGGCGAGAAAGAGCCATAAACATACATTTATCTATCCTCACAAACTTTCAAATTTATAATATTAATAAGAAAAATAGTAAGAGTTTCATGCTTTAAAAGCCTAAACAGGTTTATTTGCTCTGCCTAGCTCCTATTGAGAAAGTACTTAGGCGTGATTATATCAATAAAGTGAGTATACCTTTGATTTACTTAAAAAAAGCACTAAGCAGTGGTTAAATGTGTACTGCCAAAAAATCGTAGGTGGACACATTGAACCATGGTTAATAGTGTACCTCTCAAAAGTGGAACAATCTGAGACACACCACGTTTTCATAACTAACCTCAAAATTTGAATGATAAAGCAAAAGCAAATTATAAAGCGAAATTATTCTAGTATTCAATTTAAATATGAAGAAATCGATATTTAACATTGGAAAAACTTTAAAAATAAAAGAAACATGTATTAGAAACTTACTTTTTTGTTCACTTTTCACATAAATGCTCCGCACTTGACCTCGTTCCGCGAGATCACCACGCAAACTAGTGAGCAAACAGGACACCTCTCTTTTACTCCCATTAGCATAGATCGGCAACGCCGCATTTTGGTAATATAGCCGTGGTTAAATGTGGCTGCCTGGTTCAATGTGAGAAACTCGTATAAAACAAATAACCAATTTTTTTGTGATCTACTATTATATTTCATATAACCTTCTTTTGCTCTAATAACATTTAGTATAACGTTCATTTCATATAATTTTCAATTTGTATAATCGTCTTTTTTATATAATGTTCAGTTGACCAAATTTTTATATGAACTAATTTTCATATTTACTGATTTTCAGACAAACTTCTGTAATCAATAAGTAAATATAAGTACAATTAATAACTTTGTCTGTTGGCCAATTTATAAAAACTTCCATAGTAACACCACATTCTTTACAAGAACCATAACATGACACAGATTCGTCCGGGTTAACATGCGTTGAGTTAAATCGCCAAGTGCAGGGTTTTTTAGTTTTCTCCCATTATTCTTTTCTTAAAAATTCAGAAATATAAATATCATCAGAATGTTTACTTGAAGCAAGTTTTTTTTTAAGATTATAAATTTCTGTGTTTCTTATCATTTACTAGCTGTTGCCCTTGGCTTCGCTCGCGTTTTGTTCGGAAATTATCCCACGGGCACGTTGTAAATATAGCCTATGGCACTCGGGGATAATTTAGCTTTCTATTTGTGAAAGAATTTTCAAAAGCGGTTCAGTAGATCCAGAGATTAACCCCTACAACCTCACAAACTCACAAATGCTACCTCTTTATAATACATTTTAGTATAGAATAGATAAATCTCCTTCTTTTGAAATCAACCAAAAGCTTGAATAATTACTAAATGAGATTATTTAAAAAGAAAGCATAAATGTTAATTTTAAAATTAAATAATTATTTGCAATAGAAGGAGTTTTTATTCCGTTTCTACTTTTTTTTCTAAACTTGATTTCATTGCGAGTATCGATTAGGCTGACTGCAACTTTTTAATCGAATGATGAAACTTGGGTTTACAGTCAGCACTAAGAGTTTTTAGTAATATTTGTCAAGACTTTGATCGTGTTTTTTTACGAAATTATGAATAATTAGGGTTGCCATAACTTCTAGGAACCAATACGGGACGTTTTCCCTTCCGATGCCCAAAGCGCGACAAGCGGCTTTTCAACTACACCATACATAGCAGGCATGTGATGTGTACTGTACATTGTAATTAGGGATGGGCCGAACATGGGTTTCATCGAATATGAACATTCGGCCGAATGTTCGGTAAACCTTTTACCGAACCGAATATTCGGCAGTTTTGATTCCCTTACGTAAATAATACAGGTCTGAACTTGTTTACGCATAGCGCGTGGATTGTTCGTGTGCCCACAACCCGCTCCCGAGTCGTCGTTATTCGTAGCTATAATGATTTGTGCTCATTCTCAGGGGCCCTAAAATAGCAGAATCTTATTATGATACCAATATGAATCACATGAAAATTCTTAAAATAGTCACAAACGTAGTTAATATTATGAATTGTCACTTTGTGACCATTTTACAAATTGTAATGTAATTTGTATTATTATCCTATTACGATTCTGCTAAAGCGGCCATGTTAGGCCCCCAGGGGGCCTAAAATGGACTTTGTGGTCATGACCATAAAGCCGATTTTACGTATTTTAAATTTTTAACGTGATTCCTATTGATTCTGATAAAGCAGCCATTTTAGGCCCCCAGGACAGGACTAGCGAGACCAAATAAACGAATTGTATGAAAAGTCTTGACGTTTCTATTTCTCTTTCGTTTAAAAAAAAGATCATTGATCGTATCTTGAATATCTATTGTGATTTTAGTTTTTCAGAATAAGTGAAATAAAACGAATGTCAGCCGAGCAGCTAACAAAAATTAAAGAGAGGATTTTTTTTTGTTTTATAAATCAAGGACACACTTAACCATAGACAATAATATATATAACTAACTAATCAAAACAAGGTATTTTGAGCACATTACAACACCCCCACTCTCAAAATACAGGTATTATTTATTAAAATACAACAGTTTCAATACCTAACATTTCTACAAACTTATAATGTTTCACTGAACTTAAGCTTTTGGTAAGAATGTCTGCTGGCATATCTTCAGATGGCAAATAATGAATTTTAACAATTTTATATTATAATTATTTCTCGACAATAATGATGTCGCACATCAATATGCTTTGATCTGTTATGGAATACAGGATTTCCTGTCAATTTTAGAGCACTTTGATTATCAGTATATAAGTTAATTGTATACATCTGTTCAGTTATCTCATTCTGTAAATTAATAAGATACACAGCTTCTCTGCACCCTTATGTAATAGCCATATACTCGGCCTCAGTACTTGAAAGTGCTACTGTTCTTTGTTTTTTACAACCCCATGAGATGACTGAACCTGATAACATAAAACAGAAACCTGAATAAGACCTTCTATCTATGGAATTATTGGCCCAATCAGCATCAATATAACCCTCAATATTAATATTTCCACTTTCACAAAACTTTAAACCTAAACATCTAGTTTTCTTCAAATATTTTAATATTCTTTTAGCATATAACCAGTGTTCATCATTATGACTATTGTTGTTATATGATTATTGTTATTGGCTTAGGTATCCTACAGGATAGGATATGTCTGGCCTAGTCAGTACAGCTAAATACATTAGGCTGCCTATGAGCTGCTGATACGGATTTTGACTTTTAATATCTTGACTTTTTACAATATTCAATTTAGCCTCCATAGGTGTATCAACAGCCGCCCGAGCCGTTAATTTTTTCCAACAAAGGAAAAAACCGTCGTTAACGACAGTTTAACAAAGGAATCTTCCGCTTTGATCGCACGGGTGCCACACCGGTGTGTTCACAGCGGGAGCCCTGTACCTGCTGCCCGATGCCCGCCCACACCTTCACCAGGACATCGAAGAGCCTGCGGAGTTCCACCACACAAGGGACACCATCAAAATGCAAAACACACCGCCGGACCATCACGGACCGGACAACGTCGCTCCCACTCATCAGAGACTCGCCGCCCGGTGCTCAAAACGCAGCTGGAATATCAGGAGCCACCGTGAGTAGAACACCATCTCCTACTTCACTCATCCCGCTGTCGCAAAAGTCGCCGACAGCAACCCAGGCCAGTTACGGTTACCCAGCCTACGCCCGCGCACTCGTCAGCAACATCAACGGGTCGCCAACCCGCCGTGCCCATCCGGCCCCCCGCATTTCGCCCCGTGCCTCAACAGGCCCCGGGACCAGCCGGAAGCTGCAACCGCGCTCCGTTCACCGCGGCCACCGCTCCCGTCGTGCGCCAACACCAGCCCACACGTACGACTGCGCCACCCGCGCACTGAATCACCCCCGGCAACCCCGCGCAGCCCGCTACCGCCCCCGCTCGCCCTACGCCGCAGACGCGCGGGCCCGCGGGCACTCGCACCGCCGCCGCCGCGGTCCAAGCGGCGCGCACCGTGTCACCGGCCCCCCACCGCTTGCTGGCAGGCTCAGCCGCCGCAAGCGCCTCAGACAGCCCATTGTCTCCACCACCGCCGCGATCCTCCGCCCGGGACTCGCCGGCTGTGCTGTCCCCGTGCTCGTCGAGGGAAGGGAGCGACCAATCGACCGCCTTCACGGACACACCTGCTCGCCAAGCACCATCAGGAGAGCCCTTGGCGGGCATGGAGGTCAATACAGCACTTGATAACAGCTACAGTGGCAGCGAGATGTGCACAGACGACACGCTGGCCTTCGGATTTGAATTCCAACTGGAGGCCAGGGCGCAACGCCACCCAAGAAGCTCAGATGACGAGGCCACTGAAGAGGCCAAGCGAGTATGCACCGACTCCCTGCTCCCGCAGCTTTTCATGCGCGGTCGAGCCGGAGCCGGGGCTACTCGCCACTCACCCACCGGAAACGATGACGCTACCATCAACACAACGACGCCCCGTGCGGCAGCCCCCGTACAAGGCACTAACGCAGCCCCAAATGCCAAGGACGGCAGGACGAAAATGTCACGTTACCCTCCGCTGGTAGTGGAGACGCTACCCAACTGGGCCGCTCACTTCAAGGCCGTGAGTGCCAAGCTGGGCCATCCTCCCAACGCCCGTCCCAATCAAGGGGGAATCCGTTTCCTCCCGGAGAGCGACGAGGAATACAGGGTGGTCCAGAGGTACCTCACCGACGAACTGACGACGAGTGAAGCGTATTTTTGCTTCTTACATTCGCAGCTTAATACGTTTGAATCTCAAAAAAGAAAAGTTGAAAAATCTAATATCACGGTGCTTGAAGTGAAGTCCATATTACAAGAGACAAAGCAAATTATGATGGAGAGAAAAACATCTAATTATATTGGAATTGCGACGAGGCAAATTTTGAATCGCTTAAAGCTTGATTCTGAAAATAATGACAAGGTAGAAGCTTTTGAAAAACAAGCAATAGATTTCTTTAATACAGCTGTCGAATATATAAAGAAATGGTCACATCCGCTTCAAAACTTCAATGCCTTTGACTGGATGACTCTGAACAGTGTTCCTGAATGGGAAGAAATAGAACGAACTGTAACATATTTACAAACAAAACAAATACATATTGGACAGACTGAGACCCTATTTAACCAGTTTGTTTACTGAAAAGATTATTTGAATAAAAATAATGTCACACTGAAAACACTGAGCATGGAAGAAAAAAGGCTGAATTTTTTTGGAGATACAGAGATTTTTGAGCAGAAGTCATCCCTATTAAAGCTTTGTGAATATTTATTTGCAATTCCTGCCCACAACGCAAATGTAGAAACAATATTTTCGTTGATGACGGCTCAATGGACGGACGAACGAAACTTGATGTCGGTAGAGACCATTGAATCCATATTGATTTGTCATTATAATTTTAAAATGACATGCGCCCAATTCTATGATTATATAAAAAATGTAAAAGAAGTTATTGCAAAAGTAAAATCAACTCCAAAATATGACTGGGCGAAAAAATAAATAAATAATTCGACGTTAATTTTTGGTTAAAAATTTTAATTTTAAGATTAAAAATTGTCAACATGGAACATTTCAAATAAAAACTGTGATTCATTCATCTTGTTTTTTTTATACTTTTGATATGGTTGAGATTACAATTAGGGATGGGCCGAATATTCGTTTTATATTCGGTATTCGGCATATTCGGCAGGTTTACCGAATATTCGGCTATATCACCGAATGTTCGGCAAAGTGGTACTCAAAGTTTTTACTGTATTGAGCCGTGTATGATTGATCATGAGTCGAGTGTTAAATGTGTTATTTTTATGAGGTTAAGTAATTTACAATTACTTATACCTCATAAAAATAACAGGTCTGTCAAGACTAATAAATTCCCTAGGGTGCTTCAATTTTATGTGGTTACTCAAAGCTGAGGATGAAGCCTTTCGGCTGCTGCCTCCCCGCGAAAGTATTGTTTCACAAATCGTAACGTAACGTAACGTCCAACCGGATGTTGAGGAAACCATTGCCCAAGGAAGAAAAATAGTCACATATTTTCATCACTCAACTCAAGCACAAGAAAAGTTCAGCAAAATTCAAGAAGAGCTAAATTTGCCTCAACACAAACTTGTGCAAGATGTGATCACAAGATGGAATAGTAAATATTACATGTGTGAACGTCTCGAAGAGCAGAGACGAGCTATCAGCTTGTACATTTCAGACAACAGTGAATCCATTAATATTCAAAATCTGCCAGAAAGACAGTGGATGTTATTGCGGCAGTGAGTGATTCTATTTCAGCCTTTTGAAGAGATCACCAAAAAAGTTAGCTCTACATATTCATGCATTTCAGAGGTAATCCCACACACAAAAATTTTGCAAAAGTTTTTAATTAAAGAAGAGGTTCAAAGAGCGTGCAGCCACTTGGATTTATTACGAGTGGCACTAAAAGAAGGGTTAGAAAGGCGGGCCAGCAAGTTTGAAGATGAAAAGTATTACACTATTGCCACACTGCTCGACCCAAGGTACAAGATGATTTTTTTCGCTCCAGAAAAAGTTCCATGGGTGAGACGCCAATTCCTTCTAGAACATGTTAGAAGAAGTGCAGATATGGACAGCACAACTAGTATTGAGAACGAGTGTGAAAATTCAGTTCCGTCAACGTCGAATGACCTGCAGTCACAGCAAGCTACTCATAAAGCTCTCTGGATGTGCTATGAAGAATTAGCATCAGCAAAGCAGCCTGTAATTGAAGAACCAAAAAGTCCAATGGCTATCGAATTAGACAGATACATGCAGATAACTTGCTCCTTTGCTGCTCCGTTGAGGACAGAGCTACTGACTGTTGTTTTCTAGTAAACCAAAGAACAGAATTCCCAAAAACTTTAAAAATACACCCAGTAGTAGATTTTTTATCAGTACACCCACCCCAATCACTGTCCACAAACCCAATGACATCATCATTACATTTATTACTAAACTTAAGACACAAGTGTAAAGTCCCCTTAATGTATCTTAAAACATTACATAACATTTTATACAAAAGTTTGCTTGCGCCAGCTTGATATCTGCTTAAAATACAAACTACAGCACACAAATCTGGCCTGGTCGCAATTACAACATACATCAATTTGCCAATTAATTTACATTTATTTTCAATATCTTTACTCTCAGACCCTTCCCTTTTTAACAGATCAGATTTAAAATTTCTGTCTATTGGCAATGACAAGGGCCTGCAATCTGACATACCATATGAGTCCAGCATGTTAGTCAAATATTCTTCCTGTGAGATAAAAGTAACGCCTTCCTCTTGTCTCACATTCATGCCGAGATATCTAGAAATATTCCCCATTTTCTTCATTTTAAATGTACTGCAAAGAGTATTACTCAAGCTGTTGCACTTGCCCTCATCATTCCCAAAGTATAAAATGTCATCGACGTACAATAATAATAAAGTTTTAACACTACCTTTACACTTACTATACAAGGTGCCGTTTTGGATCTGCAAAACATTTTAGGAGGTAATTATGTTAGTGATTCTCGACCCGAATCAACAATAAAATGGGCAGGTATTTTTTTTTCATTTTATTCTTATTTACGGAAATCGGTAAGTGTGAACTCCCCTTTTTAAAACGCAACCAATCTGTACGTGTCCTTAAACTGCGCTTTCACACACACAAACAAACGCAACCGACATTTCTTTCATGAATCCAAAGCACCAACCACCGCCCGCTCCCTCTCCCCCGCCACGCCCCCGCGGCCATCGCAAACGCATAAATCGGGTCAATTTATTAGTGTATTTGATGACGCCGGTATGTGCATACGCTTGCAAATTCCGCCCCTCAAGTGCGCCTTCGATTAACGGTCGAGATAGGTACCTACTACCTAGTTGTAAAGATGACGGACCAATACTCCAATGTAGAGTTGGTGGAGATAGTCCGCTTGTATGCCATCAGTGGAGAAAATGTATCTCGAGCCATCGAAATGTTCGC
This sequence comes from Eugnorisma glareosa, assembly GCA_947578425.1. Lineage (NCBI taxonomy): Eukaryota > Metazoa > Arthropoda > Insecta > Lepidoptera > Noctuidae > Eugnorisma > Eugnorisma glareosa. The sequence goes on along the minus strand of OX387967.1, from coordinate 7,186,357 downwards.
GGAGTTATTCCCCAATCGGCAACGTCCCTCACACAGGGTAATGCTGGCTGCTACGCAGAGACTGCGCGATCATCGGCAGTTCGACGTTCCCCAGCATGCTGAAGGTCGTGGCAACGAAGGCCTGCCTGTCGCCTTGCAGGAAGATATCCTGGAATTCTTCCGGCGAGAGCCACGTGCAAGCACGCGGGAGGCTGGTTGACGGTTTGGAGTGCACCACTCCACAGTGTGGCGGCTACTGCACAAAGAAATGCAGCATCCTTTTCATTACCGCAAGGTACAGGATCTCAAAAGTGCAAAAGTGATCAGTGCTTTCGACACAATAAAAACGAATGTGTTTGTGTAAGCTGAAGGAAAATCAGCTACGTCGTGCTAGACTGTGCCTGGAGTGTGACGGTGGAAACTTTGAACAATATCTCCAGGTAGGTAACATAAGTAGGTAATTTATTTATTTATTTGTACATAGACAATAATTTGTAAATACGATGTTAGCTAAATCAACTTGATTAGTGTAAATAAGTTGATTTAAAATGTTTAACTACGCCAAAAATACCTATCAGACAAAATGAATCACCTAAAATCCCTAACACATGGGTACCTACCCACTTAACTAGCACAAATTATCTTGATGTATTTCTGTCGGTCCCTAGCCCGTTAAAAAGTAGGAAGGAAAATCTTAAATCAACCAATTTAATCTACAAATAAAAACCGTCCTTGGGGCTGAATTTACCTACAGAGCGCGCCGACTGCGCCGAGTACCTACATGCCTTATTATTATTATTAGGTGCCTACCTAAATCCCGCGCACGCGCTCGCGATCGTAGTTTCACAATTGTGCAACAGGATCTGCTTACGTGCTTTGTAAGGTTTATTTATCTCCGCCTATCATTTTGATTTTATTCATCAGCTGATAGGTAACTCACGACGCCAACGTGATCTTTTTTTACCGCAGTTGTATCTACTTCCTACTATTATTATTTATCGTAATAGCCCAGTGGTTAAGGCTTTCTCCTCTCATGCATGAGGTTGCGGGTTCGCAACTGAGCAAGTACCAATGTGTTATTTTTTTAATTCATAATGATGTAAGTACTTTTTAAATTTATCTAGGACATCATTGAAATCCCGTGTTTCGGTAAGCACTTAATTAAAGCCCATGGTTCGAATTGATTTGTAGCTCTCGGACGGTCGTTAGGTACCACACGGGTCGGTACGGGTCAACGACCTTACAGCCCTGCCGTATGGTCGTTGGTACGGGTAGTCAAAAGCCAGAAAGTCAGACAATTAGTCTAACAAATGGGTATCGTGTTATCAAGTAACTGGTTTGTTGAGGTCTGATACGCAGTCGCCCTACGTGATTCACTGGCACTCCATGTAGTGAGCTGCATACAGTTAAACTGAAAGCCGACCCTAACCTAGTTGGGAACAGGCTCGGCAGACTGGCCACGGCATTGTAATGATGCTTAAAAATGAGTTATTATTTAGCGAAATTTTAAACAATAATGTAGGTACCTACATTGTGATTTTCAAATTCGAACTACATGTAAGGTAAAATTATTTGCTATAAGTTGCTGTAGCTACAACAACTTGTACAGATCGCGGCACGTTGGTTGAACCTTCGATGCGCAGTAACAGATTTTTGAGTCTTAATCGAAATGCGGTATGACGAGCATCGCGGGGGCTCCCCGTAACCATAGCAACGACCTTCATTGTAGTTTAACGTACGTGCCGCGTTCGTTTCATAGAAATGTGGGCGGAGACTCGTACAGGCTGACGTCACTGGTCATCGCATTCACGCACACAGTGACATGACGCGCGATACATCGCAATGGGTGATTCTGTTTTTTTGAAAAGGGTTATTAAGAGAGTTATTCTGAAAAACAATAAAATTGAAAAATCGAAAAGAAAAAGTATTATTGATTATTGACTTGGTATCGTATTGTTATATGATTATTTACGAGTCTCATAACAACCTCCTGAAATGTTTTGCAGGTTCAAAACTGCACCTTGTATAAACAACAATCTTTTTCAGAACTCTTAAATCCCATTGACAGCAAAACATCATTTATTGTCGCATTCCAATACTTGGGAGATTTTTTAAGACCATATATAGATTTTTGTAGTTTACAATATTTAGATTCCAAGCCTGCTCCCTCTGGTAACTCTAAATATATCTCATCATCAATTTTACTGTTCAGGAAAGCCCCGCAAACATCCATCTGATTGACTTTTAAGTTCAACTTAGTAGCTATGCTCATAAAAATCCTAAATGTGATTTGACCAACTGGTGCATATAAATCATAACTTGAACCTAAACCTTCTGTCTGTTCAAAACCTCGAGCGACTAACCTGGCTTTGTAGATCTCTTCATTTTGTTCATTTTTCTTCTTTTTTAAAACCCACTTTGAGCTTATAATTTCTTTATATTTTGGAACTGTAGAAACTAGCGACCATGTATCATTATCCTTCAACTGTTTGATCTCATTGTCTATAGCTTCCTTCCATTTTTCTGAGTCTTCTCTTTCCATAGCCTCTTTGTAATTTTTGGGTTCTCCTTCCAGTGTTAAAAATAGATAATCCACCATCCATTTTGGTTTCTTTACTACTCTGCCACTCCTAGTAGTAACTTGCTCTTCAAACTCACTAGATTCTCCATCCTCATTCTGTACCATTGATTCCTGTCTCTGGTCATCTGGAACTTCTGCAAACCCATCTTGGTCAACCAATTTCTCCCTTTGATCAACTGGTTGATCACTGTGGCTACCCTCTCCTTGGTCACTTGGTTCCGCTTCTTGATTACCTATATGAGTATCTGGTACCCATCCTTCATTGTACAAATTGTCCAACCTTATAATAGTCTCTACGTTCTTTCCCTCTGGGTTTTCATTGTTACAGCTTTCTGACTGAAGGAAAATAACATCCCTTCTCACCAGTATTTTTTTTTCGATTTTTAATGAAAATCCTGTGTCCCTTAGAGTCCTCATATCCAACAAATATCCCCTTCTCACCCTTGGCATCCCACTTTAATCTCTTTTCTTTTGGAATATGGATATTGGTTGGGATTTTTGGTTTCAGGTCGTCGGCGTCGTGGTTTTGAAATTAAACCCAGATATGCTCGTAATATAGCGTGTGTATTGACTTTTGAGCTTTACAATGGTTTTTGATGTAGTCGTCGTCGCGTCACAAAGATCAAGAGGAAGCGCGCGCGCCGCGGTCTCTCGTTGTCGGTGCCCGCCCCTCCCCGACCGTCCCGCCACCCGCGTTAGGTTTTGCTCCGTGCTGGATAGATGGCGCCGTGGTCATCAACATGCCCCCGGCCTTGGAAGCACCAGGTTCCAATGAAGCGGAGCTGCTGCGGTCATCGTCTGGATGCAGAAGTGGGCAGATTTTCGGGAACGATCGTCGAATAATGCCCGTCGCTGTTTTGATGGTAGCCACGCGTGATATACCATCCTTGCCGGTGAATGTTTGCAGCACTCGTCCGAGGCGCCACTTCAGAGGTGGTAAGTTGTCTTTCTTGATTACAACTAGGGTGTCAGGAATGAGTGTGTCCAGGTTGAGCTGCCACTTCGTCCTCTTCTGAAGCTCAGAGATATACTCGGTTGACCAGCGATGCCAGAAGTTCTGTCTCATCTGTTCCACTCGATCGTATCGAGGTAAGCTCTGCGTAGCCGTTGCGGTGAGGTCAGGGCTGGCTGGTGAGGTGAGCGGTCGGCCAATCAGGAAATGAGCAGGACTTAAAGGAAGCAGGTCGTTTGGGTCTGTGGACATTGGGTACATAGGTCGGGAGTTGAGAACAGCCTCAATTTGTGCCAATATCGTTGTCAACTCCTCATAAGTGAAATGGGCATTGCCCACAATGCGACATAAATGAAACTTGCAGGACTTGACCCCTGCCTCCCACAAACCACCAAAATGAGGCGAGTATGGTGGTACAAATGTGAATTTTATACCATTTTCAGTTGTAAAATCTAAAATATCGGATTGTGATGAATCTAAAAATTTTGAAAATTCTTTTAAAGCTCCAACAAAAGTAGTGCCGTTGTCAGAGTAAATCTGCATTGGTTTGCCACGTCGAGAGATGAAACGTTTCAATGCCAGCAAGTAGGCTTTAGTAGTAAGACTTGTAACCAATTCTAAATGTATTGCGCGCGTAGCAAAACATACGAAAAGACAGATATAGCACTTTGTCAATTTGGCCCCTCTACCTTCGCGGTTCAACATGAACAATGGCCCAGCGTAGTCTACGCCACTACGTATGAATGGATACCCTGGCTCCAATCGTTCAGTAGGTAAGTTATCCATTTGTATGTTCAACGGTTTAGCTCGCATGCGCTTGCACTTCATGCAGGTGTGAACCACTTGCTTAGCTAAGTTACGCCCTCTAGTAGGCCACCAAGTATCACGAATTGTGGCCAGTAATAACTGACCCTGCGTGTAACAATTCGTTATGTTGATGCTCAAATGCCCGATGCCCGCCCACACCTTCACCAGGACATCGAAGAGCCTGCGGAGTTCCACCACACAAGGGACACCATCAAAATGCAAAACACACCGCCGGACCATCACGGACCGGACAACGTCGCTCCCACTCATCAGAGACTCGCCGCCCGGTGCTCAAAACGCAGCTGGAATATCAGGAGCCACCGTGAGTAGAACACCATCTCCTACTTCACTCATCCCGCTGTCGCAAAAGTCGCCGACAGCAACCCAGGCCAGTTACGGTTACCCAGCCTACGCCCGCGCACTCGTCAGCAACATCAACGGGTCGCCAACCCGCCGTGCCCATCCGGCCCCCCGCATTTCGCCCCGTGCCTCAACAGGCCCCGGGACCAGCCGGAAGCTGCAACCGCGCTCCGTTCACCGCGGCCACCGCTCCCGTCGTGCGCCAACACCAGCCCACACGTACGACTGCGCCACCCGCGCACTGAATCACCCCCGGCAACCCCGCGCAGCCCGCTACCGCCCCCGCTCGCCCTACGCCGCAGACGCGCGGGCCCGCGGGCACTCGCACCGCCGCCGCCGCGGTCCAAGCGGCGCGCACCGTGTCACCGGCCCCCCACCGCTTGCTGGCAGGCTCAGCCGCCGCAAGCGCCTCAGACAGCCCATTGTCTCCACCACCGCCGCGATCCTCCGCCCGGGACTCGCCGGCTGTGCTGTCCCCGTGCTCGTCGAGGGAAGGGAGCGACCAATCGACCGCCTTCACGGACACACCTGCTCGCCAAGCACCATCAGGAGAGCCCTTGGCGGGCATGGAGGTCAATACAGCACTTGATAACAGCTACAGTGGCAGCGAGATGTGCACAGACGACACGCTGGCCTTCGGATTTGAATTCCAACTGGAGGCCAGGGCGCAACGCCACCCAAGAAGCTCAGATGACGAGGCCACTGAAGAGGCCAAGCGAGTATGCACCGACTCCCTGCTCCCGCAGCTTTTCATGCGCGGTCGAGCCGGAGCCGGGGCTACTCGCCACTCACCCACCGGAAACGATGACGCTACCATCAACACAACGACGCCCCGTGCGGCAGCCCCCGTACAAGGCACTAACGCAGCCCCAAATGCCAAGGACGGCAGGACGAAAATGTCACGTTACCCTCCGCTGGTAGTGGAGACGCTACCCAACTGGGCCGCTCACTTCAAGGCCGTGAGTGCCAAGCTGGGCCATCCTCCCAACGCCCGTCCCAATCAAGGGGGAATCCGTTTCCTCCCGGAGAGCGACGAGGAATACAGGGTGGTCCAGAGGTACCTCACCGACGAACTGACGACGAGTGAAGCGTATTTTTGCTTCTTACATTCGCAGCTTAATACGTTTGAATCTCAAAAAAGAAAAGTTGAAAAATCTAATATCACGGTGCTTGAAGTGAAGTCCATATTACAAGAGACAAAGCAAATTATGATGGAGAGAAAAACATCTAATTATATTGGAATTGCGACGAGGCAAATTTTGAATCGCTTAAAGCTTGATTCTGAAAATAATGACAAGGTAGAAGCTTTTGAAAAACAAGCAATAGATTTCTTTAATACAGCTGTCGAATATATAAAGAAATGGTCACATCCGCTTCAAAACTTCAATGCCTTTGACTGGATGACTCTGAACAGTGTTCCTGAATGGGAAGAAATAGAACGAACTGTAACATATTTACAAACAAAACAAATACATATTGGACAGACTGAGACCCTATTTAACCAGTTTGTTTACTGAAAAGATTATTTGAATAAAAATAATGTCACACTGAAAACACTGAGCATGGAAGAAAAAAGGCTGAATTTTTTTGGAGATACAGAGATTTTTGAGCAGAAGTCATCCCTATTAAAGCTTTGTGAATATTTATTTGCAATTCCTGCCCACAACGCAAATGTAGAAACAATATTTTCGTTGATGACGGCTCAATGGACGGACGAACGAAACTTGATGTCGGTAGAGACCATTGAATCCATATTGATTTGTCATTATAATTTTAAAATGACATGCGCCCAATTCTATGATTATATAAAAAATGTAAAAGAAGTTATTGCAAAAGTAAAATCAACTCCAAAATATGACTGGGCGAAAAAATAAATAAATAATTCGACGTTAATTTTTGGTTAAAAATTTTAATTTTAAGATTAAAAATTGTCAACATGGAACATTTCAAATAAAAACTGTGATTCATTCATCTTGTTTTTTTTATACTTTTGATATGGTTGAGATTACAATTAGGGATGGGCCGAATATTCGTTTTATATTCGGTATTCGGCATATTCGGCAGGTTTACCGAATATTCGGCTATATCACCGAATGTTCGGCAAAGTGGTACTCAAAGTTTTTACTGTATTGAGCCGTGTATGATTGATCATGAGTCGAGTGTTAAATGTGTTATTTTTATGAGGTTAAGTAATTTACAATTACTTATACCTCATAAAAATAACAGGTCTGTCAAGACTAATAAATTCCCTAGGGTGCTTCAATTTTATGTGGTTACTCAAAGCTGAGGATGAAGCCTTTCGGCTGCTGCCTCCCCGCGAAAGTATTGTTTCACAAATCGTAACGTAACGTAACGTCCAACCGGATGTTGAGGAAACCATTGCCCAAGGAAGAAAAATAGTCACATATTTTCATCACTCAACTCAAGCACAAGAAAAGTTCAGCAAAATTCAAGAAGAGCTAAATTTGCCTCAACACAAACTTGTGCAAGATGTGATCACAAGATGGAATAGTAAATATTACATGTGTGAACGTCTCGAAGAGCAGAGACGAGCTATCAGCTTGTACATTTCAGACAACAGTGAATCCATTAATATTCAAAATCTGCCAGAAAGACAGTGGATGTTATTGCGGCAGTGAGTGATTCTATTTCAGCCTTTTGAAGAGATCACCAAAAAAGTTAGCTCTACATATTCATGCATTTCAGAGGTAATCCCACACACAAAAATTTTGCAAAAGTTTTTAATTAAAGAAGAGGTTCAAAGAGCGTGCAGCCACTTGGATTTATTACGAGTGGCACTAAAAGAAGGGTTAGAAAGGCGGGCCAGCAAGTTTGAAGATGAAAAGTATTACACTATTGCCACACTGCTCGACCCAAGGTACAAGATGATTTTTTTCGCTCCAGAAAAAGTTCCATGGGTGAGACGCCAATTCCTTCTAGAACATGTTAGAAGAAGTGCAGATATGGACAGCACAACTAGTATTGAGAACGAGTGTGAAAATTCAGTTCCGTCAACGTCGAATGACCTGCAGTCACAGCAAGCTACTCATAAAGCTCTCTGGATGTGCTATGAAGAATTAGCATCAGCAAAGCAGCCTGTAATTGAAGAACCAAAAAGTCCAATGGCTATCGAATTAGACAGATACATGCAGATAACTTGCTCCTTTGCTGCTCCGTTGAGGACAGAGCTACTGACTGTTGTTTTCTAGTAAACCAAAGAACAGAATTCCCAAAAACTTTAAAAATACACCCAGTAGTAGATTTTTTATCAGTACACCCACCCCAATCACTGTCCACAAACCCAATGACATCATCATTACATTTATTACTAAACTTAAGACACAAGTGTAAAGTCCCCTTAATGTATCTTAAAACATTACATAACATTTTATACAAAAGTTTGCTTGCGCCAGCTTGATATCTGCTTAAAATACAAACTACAGCACACAAATCTGGCCTGGTCGCAATTACAACATACATCAATTTGCCAATTAATTTACATTTATTTTCAATATCTTTACTCTCAGACCCTTCCCTTTTTAACAGATCAGATTTAAAATTTCTGTCTATTGGCAATGACAAGGGCCTGCAATCTGACATACCATATGAGTCCAGCATGTTAGTCAAATATTCTTCCTGTGAGATAAAAGTAACGCCTTCCTCTTGTCTCACATTCATGCCGAGATATCTAGAAATATTCCCCATTTTCTTCATTTTAAATGTACTGCAAAGAGTATTACTCAAGCTGTTGCACTTGCCCTCATCATTCCCAAAGTATAAAATGTCATCGACGTACAATAATAATAAAGTTTTAACACTACCTTTACACTTACTATACAAGGTGCCGTTTTGGATCTGCAAAACATTTTAGGAGGTAATTATGTTAGTGATTCTCGACCCGAATCAACAATAAAATGGGCAGGTATTTTTTTTTCATTTTATTCTTATTTACGGAAATCGGTAAGTGTGAACTCCCCTTTTTAAAACGCAACCAATCTGTACGTGTCCTTAAACTGCGCTTTCACACACACAAACAAACGCAACCGACATTTCTTTCATGAATCCAAAGCACCAACCACCGCCCGCTCCCTCTCCCCCGCCACGCCCCCGCGGCCATCGCAAACGCATAAATCGGGTCAATTTATTAGTGTATTTGATGACGCCGGTATGTGCATACGCTTGCAAATTCCGCCCCTCAAGTGCGCCTTCGATTAACGGTCGAGATAGGTACCTACTACCTAGTTGTAAAGATGACGGACCAATACTCCAATGTAGAGTTGGTGGAGATAGTCCGCTTGTATGCCATCAGTGGAGAAAATGTATCTCGAGCCATCGAAATGTTCGCGGAGTTATTCCCCAATCGGCAACGTCCCTCACACAGGGTAATGCTGGCTGCTACGCAGAGACTGCGCGATCATCGGCAGTTCGACGTTCCCCAGCATGCTGAAGGTCGTGGCAACGAAGGCCTGCCTGTCGCCTTGCAGGAAGATATCCTGGAATTCTTCCGGCGAGAGCCACGTGCAAGCACGCGGGAGGCTGGTTGACGGTTTGGAGTGCACCACTCCACAGTGTGGCGGCTACTGCACAAAGAAATGCAGCATCCTTTTCATTACCGCAAGGTACAGGATCTCAAAAGTGCAAAAGTGATCAGTGCTTTCGACACAATAAAAACGAATGTGTTTGTGTAAGCTGAAGGAAAATCAGCTACGTCGTGCTAGACTGTGCCTGGAGTGTGACGGTGGAAACTTTGAACAATATCTCCAGGTAGGTAACATAAGTAGGTAATTTATTTATTTATTTGTACATAGACAATAATTTGTAAATACGATGTTAGCTAAATCAACTTGATTAGTGTAAATAAGTTGATTTAAAATGTTTAACTACGCCAAAAATACCTATCAGACAAAATGAATCACCTAAAATCCCTAACACATGGGTACCTACCCACTTAACTAGCACAAATTATCTTGATGTATTTCTGTCGGTCCCTAGCCCGTTAAAAAGTAGGAAGGAAAATCTTAAATCAACCAATTTAATCTACAAATAAAAACCGTCCTTGGGGCTGAATTTACCTACAGAGCGCGCCGACTGCGCCGAGTACCTACATGCCTTATTATTATTATTAGGTGCCTACCTAAATCCCGCGCACGCGCTCGCGATCGTAGTTTCACAATTGTGCAACAGGATCTGCTTACGTGCTTTGTAAGGTTTATTTATCTCCGCCTATCATTTTGATTTTATTCATCAGCTGATAGGTAACTCACGACGCCAACGTGATCTTTTTTTACCGCAGTTGTATCTACTTCCTACTATTATTATTTATCGTAATAGCCCAGTGGTTAAGGCTTTCTCCTCTCATGCATGAGGTTGCGGGTTCGCAACTGAGCAAGTACCAATGTGTTATTTTTTTAATTCATAATGATGTAAGTACTTTTTAAATTTATCTAGGACATCATTGAAATCCCGTGTTTCGGTAAGCACTTAATTAAAGCCCATGGTTCGAATTGATTTGTAGCTCTCGGACGGTCGTTAGGTACCACACGGGTCGGTACGGGTCAACGACCTTACAGCCCTGCCGTATGGTCGTTGGTACGGGTAGTCAAAAGCCAGAAAGTCAGACAATTAGTCTAACAAATGGGTATCGTGTTATCAAGTAACTGGTTTGTTGAGGTCTGATACGCAGTCGCCCTACGTGATTCACTGGCACTCCATGTAGTGAGCTGCATACAGTTAAACTGAAAGCCGACCCTAACCTAGTTGGGAACAGGCTCGGCAGACTGGCCACGGCATTGTAATGATGCTTAAAAATGAGTTATTATTTAGCGAAATTTTAAACAATAATGTAGGTACCTACATTGTGATTTTCAAATTCGAACTACATGTAAGGTAAAATTATTTGCTATAAGTTGCTGTAGCTACAACAACTTGTACAGATCGCGGCACGTTGGTTGAACCTTCGATGCGCAGTAACAGATTTTTGAGTCTTAATCGAAATGCGGTATGACGAGCATCGCGGGGGCTCCCCGTAACCATAGCAACGACCTTCATTGTAGTTTAACGTACGTGCCGCGTTCGTTTCATAGAAATGTGGGCGGAGACTCGTACAGGCTGACGTCACTGGTCATCGCATTCACGCACACAGTGACATGACGCGCGATACATCGCAATGGGTGATTCTGTTTTTTTGAAAAGGGTTATTAAGAGAGTTATTCTGAAAAACAATAAAATTGAAAAATCGAAAAGAAAAAGTATTATTGATTATTGACTTGGTATCGTATTGTTATATGATTATTTACGAGTCTCATAACAACCTCCTGAAATGTTTTGCAGGTTCAAAACTGCACCTTGTATAAACAACAATCTTTTTCAGAACTCTTAAATCCCATTGACAGCAAAACATCATTTATTGTCGCATTCCAATACTTGGGAGATTTTTTAAGACCATATATAGATTTTTGTAGTTTACAATATTTAGATTCCAAGCCTGCTCCCTCTGGTAACTCTAAATATATCTCATCATCAATTTTACTGTTCAGGAAAGCCCCGCAAACATCCATCTGATTGACTTTTAAGTTCAACTTAGTAGCTATGCTCATAAAAATCCTAAATGTGATTTGACCAACTGGTGCATATAAATCATAACTTGAACCTAAACCTTCTGTCTGTTCAAAACCTCGAGCGACTAACCTGGCTTTGTAGATCTCTTCATTTTGTTCATTTTTCTTCTTTTTTAAAACCCACTTTGAGCTTATAATTTCTTTATATTTTGGAACTGTAGAAACTAGCGACCATGTATCATTATCCTTCAACTGTTTGATCTCATTGTCTATAGCTTCCTTCCATTTTTCTGAGTCTTCTCTTTCCATAGCCTCTTTGTAATTTTTGGGTTCTCCTTCCAGTGTTAAAAATAGATAATCCACCATCCATTTTGGTTTCTTTACTACTCTGCCACTCCTAGTAGTAACTTGCTCTTCAAACTCACTAGATTCTCCATCCTCATTCTGTACCATTGATTCCTGTCTCTGGTCATCTGGAACTTCTGCAAACCCATCTTGGTCAACCAATTTCTCCCTTTGATCAACTGGTTGATCACTGTGGCTACCCTCTCCTTGGTCACTTGGTTCCGCTTCTTGATTACCTATATGAGTATCTGGTACCCATCCTTCATTGTACAAATTGTCCAACCTTATAATAGTCTCTACGTTCTTTCCCTCTGGGTTTTCATTGTTACAGCTTTCTGACTGAAGGAAAATAACATCCCTTCTCACCAGTATTTTTTTTTCGATTTTTAATGAAAATCCTGTGTCCCTTAGAGTCCTCATATCCAACAAATATCCCCTTCTCACCCTTGGCATCCCACTTTAATCTCTTTTCTTTTGGAATATGGATATTGGTTGGGATTTTTGGTTTCAGGTCGTCGGCGTCGTGGTTTTGAAATTAAACCCAGATATGCTCGTAATATAGCGTGTGTATTGACTTTTGAGCTTTACAATGGTTTTTGATGTAGTCGTCGTCGCGTCACAAAGATCAAGAGGAAGCGCGCGCGCCGCGGTCTCTCGTTGTCGGTGCCCGCCCCTCCCCGACCGTCCCGCCACCCGCGTTAGGTTTTGCTCCGTGCTGGATAGATGGCGCCGTGGTCATCAACATGCCCCCGGCCTTGGAAGCACCAGGTTCCAATGAAGCGGAGCTGCTGCGGTCATCGTCTGGATGCAGAAGTGGGCAGATTTTCGGGAACGATCGTCGAATAATGCCCGTCGCTGTTTTGATGGTAGCCACGCGTGATATACCATCCTTGCCGGTGAATGTTTGCAGCACTCGTCCGAGGCGCCACTTCAGAGGTGGTAAGTTGTCTTTCTTGATTACAACTAGGGTGTCAGGAATGAGTGTGTCCAGGTTGAGCTGCCACTTCGTCCTCTTCTGAAGCTCAGAGATATACTCGGTTGACCAGCGATGCCAGAAGTTCTGTCTCATCTGTTCCACTCGATCGTATCGAGGTAAGCTCTGCGTAGCCGTTGCGGTGAGGTCAGGGCTGGCTGGTGAGGTGAGCGGTCGGCCAATCAGGAAATGAGCAGGACTTAAAGGAAGCAGGTCGTTTGGGTCTGTGGACATTGGGTACATAGGTCGGGAGTTGAGAACAGCCTCAATTTGTGCCAATATCGTTGTCAACTCCTCATAAGTGAAATGGGCATTGCCCACAATGCGACATAAATGAAACTTGCAGGACTTGACCCCTGCCTCCCACAAACCACCAAAATGAGGCGAGTATGGTGGTACAAATGTGAATTTTATACCATTTTCAGTTGTAAAATCTAAAATATCGGATTGTGATGAATCTAAAAATTTTGAAAATTCTTTTAAAGCTCCAACAAAAGTAGTGCCGTTGTCAGAGTAAATCTGCATTGGTTTGCCACGTCGAGAGATGAAACGTTTCAATGCCAGCAAGTAGGCTTTAGTAGTAAGACTTGTAACCAATTCTAAATGTATTGCGCGCGTAGCAAAACATACGAAAAGACAGATATAGCACTTTGTCAATTTGGCCCCTCTACCTTCGCGGTTCAACATGAACAATGGCCCAGCGTAGTCTACGCCACTACGTATGAATGGATACCCTGGCTCCAATCGTTCAGTAGGTAAGTTATCCATTTGTATGTTCAACGGTTTAGCTCGCATGCGCTTGCACTTCATGCAGGTGTGAACCACTTGCTTAGCTAAGTTACGCCCTCTAGTAGGCCACCAAGTATCACGAATTGTGGCCAGTAATAACTGACCCTGCGTGTAACAATTCGTTATGTTGATGCTCAAATATTAGACGAGTGAGTTTGTGTTTACCGCACAATAAAAAAGGATGTTTTTTATCATAAGAAAATGTGTCTGAATATGATAATCTACCACCTACTCTAATTAAATCGTGTTCATCTAAGAATACGTTTAAACTAGATATACTACGTGGGCTTGTCACTTGACGGTTATGTTTTAAAGTGTCATAAACATTTAAAAAAGCTTGTTGTTGTGCAATTCGAGTTAAAATTCTAACAGAAATATTCAATTCATCTATGGATAGGCAACCTGTGAGACGTTGTGGTTTTAGTTTTGTACGACTATTATTGACAAAACGCATAATATATGCCACTACACGTCGCAAGCGATTAAAACGTGAGAACCTATCGAATAGAAACAAATCTGATTTTGTTTGAACAAGCAGTGAAGTTTTAATTGTTTTCAACTCAGGTAATTCATCATGATAAATATTATTAGAATTAATATTATGTTCCCATTGTGTGCTAGGAGTGTTTAAAAATGATGGGCCGCGCCACCATAAGTCACTAGTTATAAGTGAATCCAAATGTACACCGCGCGATAACAAGTCAGCTGGGTTTTGTTTACCGGCTACGTGAAGCCAAGGCTTATCACCCGTGAGTTCATTAATTTGCACGACTCGATTCTGTACAAATGTCTTCAATAAGTTGGGTGACATTTTAAGCCACCCTAAAACAATTGTTGAGTCTGACCAAAAATATACTTTATGAAAACTCAATCGTAATGAGTTACATATCTTTTTAAATAACTTTGCAGCTATTACCGCGCCACACAGTTCTAAACGTGGTACGCTAACCGGTTTGACGGGTGCGACCTTACTCTTCGCACATAACAACTTGACCGATATCAGCTGTTCATCTGTATAGCTGCGTATATATGCGCAGGCGCCATATGCGTCTTGCGAGGCGTCACAAAAAATATGTAATTCCATTATGTGCGAGTCTTCTCCAATGACATAACGTGGAATGCGTATATATGTTAAATGTGATAATTTTGATATGAAATTCTGCCACCCTATCTTACATAACCATAGTTTTTGCATAATGATTTTAGCTATGATAATAGTTGGTGTAAGTAAACCCAAGGGATCATATATCTGTGCGATTACTGAGAGAATATTGCGTTTAGTAGCGTGAGTTACGTCATGGTCACATTTAGTGGTAAAATACAATTCATCAGATGAATGGAACCACCCCATGCCTAGTGTTTTGGTATGACAATGTTCACCCTGTGTAAATTCCCTAGACGTAGACAGTGGTTCGACTTGCGGAGATGGTGAATTAAATACCCACTTTCTAAGGGAAAAGCAACCCGATTTTAATACTTCAGAAACGTCTTTACATATTTGTAACAACCTTTGTTGATCCTGATGTCCCGTTATTAGATCATCGACATAGAAGTCGTCATTAATTACTTGTGCGATGACGTCATCCTTACATTCTAACGCAAGTTGTTTCAAACATCTAATACTGAGATATGGTGCGGAAGCCGTCCCGTAAGTGACAGTGTTAAGCTGAAATACACCGAGCGGCTCAGATGGATCTTCCCTCCAAAGTATTAGTTGCAGATTTCTCTGGTCAGGCTGAACTAATATTTGCCGATACATCTTTTCGATGTCGGCGCATGCAACATATTTAAATTGCCTAAAACGAAGCAAAATCGAAAACAAATCATTTTGTAACGTAGGTCCTATGTGTTGTATGTCATTTAATGATTTGCCCGAAGTGGACTTTGCACTTGCGTCAAAGACAACTCTAAGTTTGGTTGTTGAACTGTGTTCCCTATAAACTCCGTGATGCGGTAAGAAATAACAAGGTGAAAAGTATTCCGTTATGTGAGTCATGTGTCCCAGACCTAAATATTCACTCATAAAATCTTTGTACATTTGTCTATAGCTAGGTGCGCACTTAATGAGTTTGCGTTCGAGTGCAAGAAACCTATTTTTTGCCATAGAAAATGTGTCATGCAAAACATCGGCTGATTGACTGAGCGGAATGCGTACAGAGAAACGGCCCTTATCGTCGCGTAAAGTCGTATCTCTGAATAAATTTTCGCATGCAGTTTCATCCTTAGTGAAAGTGTTATTTGTTGGGGGTATTTCTTCCAGTTCCCAAAATCGTTTGAGTTCAGAATCTAATGTTCGCGTGTGATTAAAATGAGTTAGGTTAACGCGTGAAACCTTTTCATGAACAGTCCCCGATATGATCCAACCCAGTTGTGTGTTTTGCAGGTATGGACCATTCGGCAACCGTATGAGACCATCTCTAAGCAGGTCCCAGAATCTATCTGCTCCTATCAATAAGTCGATGTCGCTTGACAGATAGAATTCGGGATCAGCAAGTTGAATATGGTCTGGTATAGATATACTGTTGTGATTACTTCTTAGTGAAGGTAATTGTGCCGTTATACGATTCAAAACCAAACAGTTAAAGCGCGTGTTATACGTGTTCGTTTTGGATCGTATTTGGATACAACATGATTGTGTGGATTGAGAGATAGTGTTACCTACTCCTATAACTTGAACAGTGGACTGTATCAATGGAAGGTTAAGTTTTTTACAAAACGATTCAGATATGAAGCAATGTTGGCTCCCGTTGTCGAGGAGCGCTCGCGTTGTGTGATATTTATTTTGTGCGTCCGCTATTTCCACTAGTGCGGTCGATAATAATACTGTATTTGGAAAATCATGCGCCGTGATATTATTATCTTCCCTGCAAATTGTGTGAGACTTGCAAGACGTGGTCAGCGGCATTTGTGTGTGTGAAGCACTCGTATTACACAAATCAGACTGTGGCACTATTTGCGTGATTTGAGCAACAGCTGATGATGTACGAGAGTCTGATATAGTATCAGTGTGAATTAACGAATTATGTTTTTTGTTGCAAAGCCTGCACGGTCCATACCAACAATCGTTTAAGGCGTGATCTGATCGTAAACAATTACGACATAACTTTTTGTTCTCAACGAAGTCTATCTTATCTTTAAGAGATAGATTTAGAAAATCTTCACAAGAGTACACTGGATGGTTGGAACCGCACTGAGCGCATTTGTAACGAGGTGAATGAGATGATTTTTTGTTATTGTTATCTTTGTGTGTTATAACATGACTGTGTGATTTTGTGACGGACTGTTTTTTTGTGTGTGAGTCTGACGATTGTTTGCTTTGAGGCCTAATAGATTCTAAAAAATCAGCACGATCCGTGAGAAACTTCATCAATTCAGACAGTTTTAATTTTCCTACTTTCGGGAGGGTACTCTTGTGACTTTCCCACTCGCGATCGGTTAGAGAATCTAGCTTCGAAGTAATTATATGGATAATTAATGTATCCCACGTATCTGTAGGTTCTCCTAACGTTTTTAACGCCCGAATGTTTCTCAAAACTGTATCTATTAGCCTACGAATTTGAGCAGCTGATTCTGTATCCATTGATTGCGCATAGAATAAAGCTTTGACGTGATTACTGACCAGCAAATTGTCATTATTATATCTATTCTCTAAGAGACTCCAAGCAACTAAATAATTGTCAGATGAAAACTCGAGTGCCTTTACTACTTGTAATGCATCACCTGTAAGAACTGACCGTAGGTAGTGGAACTTCTGAACATTGTCTAGATTGTCACTATTGTGTATCATAGATAAGTAAGTATCGCGAAACTCGAGCCATTGGTCATATGAACCGTCGAATTTCGGTAATGAAATTGTGGGTAACTTCATATAGTTAGAAGTTCGACTTTGACCCACAGAATCTTGCTTGAAATTATCCTTAAGAATACATTTAGCCTTGCCTACAATACCATAAAACTGATTTTGAAACGTTTCTCTCTCTAGCAATTCCCTATCCAGATCACTTTCTGACACATAAGAGTCTAATTCATCTTGTAAAATAGAAAATTGATCGATTAATAGTTTAAAAGATTGATAACGCTCTTCTAATTCCGCTTTCTGAGGGCCCGTTATTTGCGAATCATCCAATGAAAGAATGTATTTTGAAAACAAAGTTAATTTTCGTTTAACGATACCTCTTTTCTTAACTAAATCGCGAATAATATCTTCACTAGTTTCTATTTCTACGATTGAATGTCTTTTGTTATTGCTCATATTGGTGGTTTGCAAGAGAAAAAAATCAAGTACTTACAGTTAACCGGTACGCGGTTGCGTTTGAGTCCGATGTAGGTAGACGCACAAATGTACACCGTACACTGGAATTTTACGAAAAAAGAACGATATTAGCACAAATTGAACTGAGCTCTGGGTTTGGGTAGTAAAATGGATGGATTGGCCTGACCGTTGCACGTTGCCGTTGCTCCAGGTGTTGATTCAGGACCAGGATTCCAGGGCTGGTCCAGATGATTGTTCGGCTCGAAGGTCCAAATTATGGTTGGGATTTTTGGTTTCAGGTCGTCGGCGTCGTGGTTTTGAAATTAAACCCAGATATGCTCGTAATATAGCGTGTGTATTGACTTTTGAGCTTTACAATGGTTTTTGATGTAGTCGTCGTCGCGTCACAAAGATCAAGAGGAAGCGCGCGCGCCGCGGTCTCTCGTTGTCGGTGCCCGCCCCTCCCCGACCGTCCCGCCACCCGCGTTAGGTTTTGCTCCGTGCTGGATAGATGGCGCCGTGGTCATCAACAGATATAGACTTCAGATCCAAACACAGCTGTCAATTTATTTATATCAAAATCCTTACCTTCCCAAAGTTGGTATGGGGTTTCACATTTTCCTCTGGCTTTAGATGTTCTGTTCAGCACGTACACCACCATATTAATGGCCTCTGCCCATAGCTCCTTAGGAAGTTTCTTCGCACTTAACATGGAGCGAGCTGCCTCAACTAGTGTTCGCATATCTCGCTCGGCCCTCCCATTCTGCTCAGGGGTATATGGTATGGTAGTTTCATGTACTATGCCCTTGCTTTCCAGGAATTCTTTCATAACTTTATTCACAAACTCGCCTCCATTGTCTGTACGGATTTTCTTTACAACACATCCTGTACTCTTTTCCGCTGCAGCAACATAAATTTTCATTTTCTGAGCAACCTCTGACTTTTGGGCCATAAAGTATACTTGTCGATAGTTAGTATGATCATCCTTGACAAGCAGAAAATAGCGTTTCCCCCCTATGGAATTAAGCTCCATCGGCCCACAAACATCCGTATGTATCAACTCTAGTGGGCTGTTCGCGACACTCTCACTGTTCTTGAAGGGTAATCTATGAATTTTACCTTCTAAACATGCTTCACATGTTGTCACACTATCGCCTTTGAACATTATATTGTTCGTGTTTAGCACCTCTTTTACATGTTTGTAATTCTGATGGCAAAGTCTCTCATGCCACACTTGCACAATAGCCACTGCCAAATTGTCTTCAAATATGAAGTCCATGATATAGAAATTACCTTCACGTGACCCTACTGCACGTAACTCATTGTCTTTGTAGACTAAACACTTTCCGTTCGACAATATCACTTTGAAACCCTTGTTTGTGACGCTAGGAACTGAAAATAGATTCACCTTTATGTCAACACACAACACACCATATAACGTCGTATTTATGTAAGAATATCCATCAAAGGCCTTTAAAACTACATCACCAATGCCTTTAACCGGCAATCGTCGTCCATCACCAACAACAACAAATCTGTTTGACATTGACAGTTCTCTATAGTTTGTCAACAGAGTACGTTCGGAAACCATATGCTCGCTCGCGCCGCTATCGACTAACCACTTGCCGATTTGTCCATGACTTGTATCCAAGTCCGAAAAATCTGTTGTTAGAGCACTTGCAACAAAAGCATTATTTTTCTCACTTGAAATGTTCTTTGCACTCTTTTTATTCGTGCACTGAGATTTTAAGTGTCCGATTTTGTTGCATTTAAAACATTTTCGAGTGTCTTTGACACTAACACTGTGACATGAAATGTCCGATACGTCCACACTTGAAACATTGTATCTCTTTGTTGTTATTATTATTTTTCACTGTATTTTGTCCTGAATACAATGCAACACTCTCACTCTCATTGACCTTTGATTTTAATCTTTCTTGTTCTACAAGAAGTCTGGCAACTAACTCATCATAGGTTTGTCTCGCTGGTTCGACAGACTCCCAAGCCGAGACAAAATGACTCAAACTTGATGGCAGGGACATAAGGACCTTGGTTATAACAAACTTCTCTGATACCTTTTCACCGGCATCCTTCAACTGAGCAGTCAACTCCTGCAGTTTTGCCAAAAATGTAGCCATGTCCGAGCCCTCTTCATATTTATATTGAAAGAAGCGCGACTGCAATATATGCAGACTGGTACTTGACCTCTGTTCATACACACTGTGCAGCTTATTCCACATTTCCGCTGCTGTTATGCATGAGATGATGTGAACCATAGTATTCTCGCATAACCTCATTACAATTTGTGTTTGTGCCGAAGCATCTCTCTTGTTCCACTCGGCTGCTCCTTTTTCTTCCTTTTCTGGTTTAACTTCTGAACCATCGACCATTGAGTATAAACCCATTCCTCTTAATAAAACTGAGACTTGGAATTTCCACAAATTCCAGTTTCGCTGGCCCTCTAGTTTGATGGCCCCTCCGATCCCAACTGCAGCCGTTGCCTCCATGGTTGCAATTTTCTTCAAAAGGTTGTGTGTGAGCTGAATAAATCTATTGCTCTGCCTCCACCTGACAGCACCAATCCCTTCAGCCGTCCTGCACTTCTCGCCGACTAGCTAGACCAGCCAGGCCGACGCCAAACCTCTCGAACACTCGTCGATCGCGTCACCGCTATAATTTCCTCTCAACACCTGGAACAGAATTATGAAGCAGCTGGGCCCATAACCTGTTAGGATTTATGAGGAAATAAAGAGGATTTTACTCATAAACTGAACGTTTTATTTCAATCAACACAAACAGTACAGTTTTCACGCACGACGCCATTACTAGGATAACAACCATAGATAATTACAGAGATTATCATAGACACAGACCTAATATTTTATTACCACTTTAATAGACTCAATACAGTAAAAACTTTGACTACCACTTTGCCGAACATTCGGTGTTATAGCCGAATATTCGGCCGAAAACGAATATTCGGTAAACCTGCCGAATATGCCGAATACCGAATATAAAACGAATATTCGGCCCATCCCTAGATTTTACCTTAACAATAAAGGTACGAAGTTATAGGAAAAAAATGGCAGATTCTGAAAAAAAAAAAATTGGGTTTATTAATGCATTTGTACCACCTGAAATTGTCGATCAAAGATGCTAAAACTTGCAACCCAAGAATATTAATCTGGCAATCTCGTGATTCATTCTTAGACTATGGAAAAGAGTAGACATGAAATACCTGTGTGTGTCTGGCACAAAGATGGCGGCTTGCCGTAGAGCTGCGCGCATTTTATTATCGATAGTTGAATTGCACGGTGTTTTTCGAAAATGAGTTTCTATTGGCTTTCTTCAGTTTTATTTACGTGGTAATGCGAGCTATAATAAAAACGCACTCGCTCAGAATGTCATTTTATATGGCAGGGCAAGTGGATAATGAATAGATGCTATCACAATTAGATTATCATCCTCTCATCCTCTTTATTCTGTACTTGTACATGTAGGTACTTAAGTTCATAATAAAACTAATTTTACTATGTTTATCCCATTTATTCCTAGTTGCCACCGCCGCGATCAGGAATAAAAACTGTGTGCGTTGCTGGCTTTTTCCTGTGGGCGTAGTATGCAGCCAAAGACACCGTGGTCTTTAATTACCAAAGAAAAGAATAACTAAATAAGTAATAATGAGTAAATACAGATTTTTTCTCGTTTGTCAGACTATACTTATTTTTATTGATTTTACTTATTATTTTTATTTATAGGTACAGACATAAACCTACCCCAATATTTTCAACTTTATCACAAAAGAAGAAGGTTTATGTTCGATTGGGAAAAATTGACAGCCTGGGGTAGGTTGATGTGCTGGCGTTGATTATTCATAATGAAACGAGAAAAACATTTTACACAGATTTATTAAAAAATATTAAAGCCGTTGGTTCCGGTTTTAATAGAGTTCTAAAAATGCGTTCTTTAAACAAGTATATTTTCACAATAATCAAATGTGGGTTCATTGAACCGCCGATCCCAATCATATTCAAGTCCTAAAAAAACAAATTTTATCTACACAAAAATACAAATTTTAGGTACACAATAATCAAATAATGGCATGTCGGACTGAAAACTAATAAAATTGCCAGTCACTCATTACGGAATAATATTATTTTGTTAAAATAGTTACGAAACGAAATCTTTTCTGTGGTCTTCTTTCCGTAGTATTTAAACCTCAGATCCATGTACGTTTGGACTATAGATTTAATTAGTAAAAGCCTGTGGGTCGTGTCATATTCGCAGTTCGATTTGAACAAATTGGATTCATCAAAATGTTCCATGAAAAATCGAAACGCATACAGGTAATACTGTTCAGACCGAAGCTGCTTTTGAAAAATACCTTTAAGAATTTTTTCGATTTTAATTACAGTATTTGTCACGTCTTTTGACGGGTAAACCAATCCACCCCTATTTTTCAAAGTTATTAAGCTTTTTTGGTAGGCTTGGCATCTCCGAATAACAAATTTGCACAAATATCTTATTTTACAGAGCGAACCAACTTTCTCGATATAAAACCGGCAATGTAAGTAACTACGCTTTCGGAGTAGTTGGGTAAGTTATTATACATGCAGTGCATAAATTCTTCGAACAACTCACTATCATCCTCTGGCAATTCAACAAATGAATTTCATTAAAAACTAATTTGGCGAAAGTTTTTAAAAGTAGTGAGTTGGCAACGTGTCTTTAGTGTGTGATGTTTAATATCGATGCGGGGGTCGTTAACCTGTCAGTGCTTCCCTACTAATAGATACATTATGTGAGGGCTTAAATTTATCCCTATCAGCGATAGATTTCTTTTGTTCTTGTCAACGCAAAGGGAATTTAGTTCTTTTGAGGAAGAAATGTACTTTGTGCCACAAAGTTGCAGTGACAGCCCACTATATAAATAAAGATATGGAGCTATCTTCATATCTGTTAGAATGTGTACAATATGGAGACAGACACACTAGTGAAAACTTATCTGAATTTTTGAAAGATTGTTTTCGGCGCTGGGACATAGATTATAAAGTAAGTGCAGTGGTGTCGGATAAAGCGGCAAACATAACTGCCGCAATACGTTTAGGTAGGTGGAGGCATGTTGGATGTTTCGCACACCAAATCAATCTAGTTGTTAGGAAAGGTTTAGGAGAGATCTTACCTATAACTGAAAAAGTTAAAAAAAAAATTGAATTTTACAAAAGGAGCACTGCAGCTAAATATAAATTGATTGAAGTCCAAAAACAGTTAAACATTCCAGAATTAATATTAAAACAGGATGTTGAAACTCGCTGGAATTCCACGTTCCAAATGTTGGACCGTTTAATAAAAATTAAGGAATCCGTTGTAGCTACATTTTTGCTAAGGAGTGACTTATTAATAAATTCTGAAGAATTTGTAAGTATTGAACAAATACTGCCAATTTTAAAGCCATTCAATGACATAACAACAGAAATGTCTACTGAGAAACCAGTTACTTTATCTAAGGTAATTGTTAACTGCAAAATTATGATAAACCACATTTCAAAACATCATGCACCTCCAGTAATTTCAACATATTTGGAACCAGTACAACAACTGATTAAAAAACTTCATGTTGAAATTTATAAGAGATTTGGTGATATCGAGTCTTCAGCTTTACACTCTGAAGCCATGGTTCTTGATCCCAGGTTCAAAAGGATCGGATTCAACTCTATTACCAAATATGAAAACGCGGTGAGTGAAATAAGGAGAAGAACAACTGCTATCGCCAGAGTCACCCGCGTTGCTAGTGATGATAATGTTTCCCAATCCTGTCACCCCGATAATATCGCCGAAGTAAATGATGATCTTTGGTCCGAAACCGATAAAGAAATGAAGAAAACGGTACCACAAAACTCGGCAGCTTAAGCCAGTATTGAAGTGGACCGATATTTGAAAATGAGATCCATTGAAATGGGGGTACGACCGCAGAAATGTCTATCCGAATTTGTACCAACATATGTTAAAAAGACTATGTATACCCGCTACCTCCGTGCCATGCGAAAGAATCTTTTCAAAGGCTGGCGATATTTTAAGAGCACGGCGTTCATTGTTGAAGCCTGAAAACATGTGATTGGAGAAGACAAAAAAAAAAAAAACTGAAACAAAATATGTAAATAGAGTTGATTTTTTAATATTAATTCATATTAAACATGTGATTAGAGAAAACAAAAAAAAAAAGAAACCAAAACGCCTTTTAAAGTGAAAAGTAGGTTTAATATTAATTCATATTAGTCACTTTAAGTGTCAGTCCTAAGCTTGAAAAAAGTATGAAGGGAAATCGAATCTATTTTATAACTGAATTTCATAGGTGACGTATCTTATTGTTATAGTTCACAGTTTATGAACGAATAGCTAAACAAGTTCCAAATCCGGACTCTGTCGAAAACATGTCTACGCCACAGTTCATTTCGCTCTCTGAATCAGTTGTTTACGCATGATGTTGACGACGTGCTTATTTGCTATCACCAAAACCGTAGGCGTTCCGTTCTTTGGGCACCTACCTACACGTCATGACTCAAAGTTGTGACATCATCTTCGGACAGCCAATGAGAGGACCTCAAGGGTTGCCATCGAAGAAGCACCAATAGGAGCAGTAGAAGATTCCCGAATTCTTCTCCATGGAACGTTAACCGCTCGGGTTTTCTACAATACTAACATTCGAATCTCAACCTTGCTCTGTATAGCTTCGTTTTCAAAACCACAGTTAAAAGTCGTTTTCTTATTGTACCAAGTACTAACACTCATTGGAATAAACCATTTTACATGTTGGAGAAACCAAGTATCATTTCTTTTTAATCCACAATCATAATTCAAGAGGAAGGCGCCTAACGCATGAACATAATTTTGATCCTTCGAGCCGCATCCAGTAAACCAACCAGCCCAGAAAGGTGAAGAGTCAGACGTGGACACGAACGAGAGACGCGCAACTCGGTAAGACGTGCCAGCCAGGACTCCCAATCAACTTCCTCTTTCCTTGTGTTAATAGTGTTTCTCCTCTCAAATTCCAGTGCATCATACTTACTCGCGAGATAGGGCAGGAGCCGCAGCGGCTACAGCCTCTACGCTCCAGACGCTGAAATCGTGTTCGCAAAGTGTGAGTACTCCAGGTTTCTATATCCACCAGAATGGCGGAGTCAAGTTCTACACATCTCACGGTGGCTCCTAAATCACCTCTTAAGTCTCCGTTAATTACACAAATTAACGCCCTCACACGCAAAAGGGGAGTAATTAAGGGTCGATTGTCTAATTTGCAAAAATATGTTGAGTCATTTCAACAGCCGTTAGAAGCTAATAAAGTTCTTGAAATCAAATTACGCATAGATAGTGCTACCTCCCTAATAACCGAATTTAACGACCTTCAGTGGCAAATTGAAGAATCTTGTGATAATTTAGATGAACATCTGGAATATAGGGAACAGTTCGAACAAAGGTACTTTAGTGTCATCGCGCAAGCTAAGTCTTTGTTGTCTGAGGATAGCAAAACACCTAAAAGTTCTAATAACTCTGATTCACTACAACTGGTGAAGTTACCTACAATACAATTACCAACCTTTGACGGTTCTTATGAGGATTGGTTAGAGTTTAGGGACACCTTTTTATCCTTAGTGCATAACTCCACACAAATAAGTAATATTCAGAAGTTCCACTATCTAAAATCAGCTTTGAAGGGTAGCGCTGAATTAATAATCGACTCACTGGAATTATCAGCCAATAATTACAGTGTTGCATGGGAGTTACTCACTAATAGGTTCAATAACAGCCGCCTATTAATACACAATCATGTAAAAGCTCTTTTCTCCACACAAGCTATAACTAAAGAGTCACCCGCGTTATTGCGAAAGCTCGTCGATACGATGTTAAAACATCTACGTGCACTAAAAACACTCGGGGAGCCGACCGACTTCTGGGATACACTCATCATTTACATGATTATGCGGAAGGCGGACCCTGTTACCGAGCGAGAATGGGAAGAGTATGTACTCGCACAAATGGTAAAATGTCCTGCCGATGTGAAGCTTGAGTTAAAGGTAGAGGATTTAATTCGTTTTATCGGACGGAGAGCGGACATGTTGGATAAACTATTAGGGACGCATAGTAAAGGCACACACGATAGTAAGAAACACACTAACGCGGCCACTCATAAGGTACACTGTAACGCTTCTTCATCTGACACTACGAAACCACTGTCGCACAAAACACAGTATAAACCTTGCCCTATGTGTAAGGAAAAACATCCGTTATTTTCATGCCAGAAATTCCTTGATCTGTCCATTGCAGACAAATATAATTTAGTCACGCAAAATAAATTATGTACAAACTGTTTGCGCTCAGGGCACAAGGCGAACGACTGCCCATTTGGACCGTGTAGGAAATGTTGTAAGAAGCATAACACACTACTGCATCGTAACGAGTCAGAGGATAACACGCAAAATCAACCTCTCTCATTAGTGACAGTAGGGCAAATTTCGCAACCCGCATTAGAATCACACACACATAATGCGAATTGCGACGGCGACCCCACCACGCAAAGGCCCGTCGCCAAACCAGTTCTGTTGTCCACCGTGTTAGTCGAGATAGCCGATATTCATAACAATTATCACACGGCGCGCGCGCTTCTCGATAACGGTAGTACACGATGTTTTATCACAGAGGCGTTATGTAATCAATTACACACACAAAAAATACAGTCCACTTACAATATAACAGGTGTAGGCAACTCAGTTTCCCAGTGCACACAGACCTGTAATGTTACAATTAGGTCCCTGGTAGGTTGCTACACTACACACATACATTGTTTAATTTTACCCTCAATAACTTCACATTTGCCAGCAGTGTCTTTATCTAAAGACGGTATCAATATTCCTGTGAACATTCAGTTAGCCGATCCCTATTTCTTCGAGTCTCAACCCATAGATATGTTGATTGGTGCTGACCACTTCTGGGATCTCCTCGAAAACGGAAGATTCCGGTTGAAAAATGGTCCACACTTACAAAACACAAAATTAGGGTGGATCATTTCAGGGCCTTTGAATACTCTCGCACATAGTTATCTAGTTTCATGTAACGTCACATCATCATTGGATGAACAGTTGAGGAAATTTTGGGAACTCGAGGAGATAGGCCGATCGACTGACGTCCTCAGTAATGAGGAGCAGGCTTGTGAGGATAATTTTATAAAGACCACCACACGTGACTCTGATGGCAGGTTTTGTGTTTCCATGCCTTTGAAGGAGCCCCCTGACACATTGGGTGACTCATTTCTTCAGGCCGAACGTCGTTTCTACGCACTAGAGAAACGTCTGCTACGTACACCGGCCTATAAAGAGTTATACATGCAATTCATCCATGAATACATAGCAATGGGTCACATGTCACGTATCCATACATATAACACACCCCACTACGTTCTACCACACCACGGTGTATTACGCGAGCACAGTACTACCACAAAACTACGAGTTGTATTCGATGCAAGTGCCAAAACCACGACCGGCAAATCACTCAACGACATACAACGCGTAGGCCCAGCAATACAGGGGGACTTGTTTGCCATTTTGCTCCGGTTTAGACAACACAGATGGGTAGGATGTGCAGACGTCGAGAAAATGTTTCGACAGATTCTACAAGATCCCAGTCAGCGAAATTTACTTTTAATCCTATGGCGTGACAATCCCACAGACCCATTAGAAATTTACAGGCTCAATACTGTCACCTACGGTACCGCATCCGCACCGTTTACTAGCGTACGTTGTTTAAAACAGCTGGCATTGGAATGTTCTGATCCATTGATTCGTACAATCATTCAGGATGATTTTTTTGTCGACGACCTAGTGACCGGTGCTGACAGTATTGAGACGGTAAAAAATATAGCTAAGGAAACAACTAATGTCCTTCAGAATGGTTGTTTCCCACTTCGCAAATGGATCTTCAATTTTGATCATGATCCACAAGAGTTTCCGTCTCATTTAAAGGAACTTTCACTTGGGGAAAACGCACATCACAAAACCCTAGGATTGGGCTGGTATAATCAGTCTGACACTTTGCATTTCCACACAGAATACACGAATGACATTCGGCAATTAACGAAACGAATCATATTGTCGGAAGTCTCCAAAATTTTCGATCCGTTAGGATTACTTAGTCCATATGTAATGACTGCAAAGGTTCTACTTCAAAAGCTATGGCTACTGAAATTAGGTTGGGACGATATTTTACCTAGTGACGTCACACGCAGTTGGGCACTGTTCGTAAACGGTATAGCATTGCTAAGTACATTACGAATACCGCGGCACGCTATAGGTATCGATGCTACTCGTATAGAACTACATTTATTTACCGATGCTTCACAAACAGCTTACGGCGCATGTGCTTACATTCGTTCCATAACAGACAATGGCATAGTTACAACGAAGTTATTGTGCTCTAAAGGAAAGGTTGCACCCTTGAAACCCGTTAGTATACCACGGTTGGAATTGTGCGGCGCCCTATTAGGAGCCCAGTTACATCATAGAATCACAAAGTCCCTTCGTTGTACCTTTGATAGTGTCACATTCTGGACAGATTCCACTATTGTGATCGGTTGGTTACGCATGAATCCTAACTCTTTAAAGCCTTTTGTACAAAACAGGGTCGCGGAGCTACACGAATTAACTAAGGATATGCCCTGGAACCACGTATCTGGTAAGGAAAACCCAGCTGATCTAGTATCACGCGGTGTGACTTTGGACGTACTTAGTTCATGCACGCTTTGGTGGGAAGGGCCGTCTTTCCTTTCAGATCCGTCATTTAATCCAGCCGATCACAATAGCTCTGACCACACAGACTATACAACACTTGATTTACCTGAGATAAAGTCTCAAACACACACTCATCAAATCTCGGTTACGCATAGTTGGTTCCCATTTCATCGTTTCACTCGGTTCAATCACATGAGACGTGTTTGTGCCTATATGTTACGTTTTTTATATAATGTGCGAAACAACGCTGCAAAGCGTATTGGCTCATTTAACGTCACCGAGTTAAACGAAGCACTGACTATTCTAACAAAGGCGTCACAGTCACAATCATTCCCCGACATTCTAGATAGTTTAACTAAACACAAAACGTTAAATCACTCACACAATTTAATAAAACTAAATCTCTTCATCGATAAACAAAATTTAATTAGAGTCGGGGGACGTTTGTGCAATTCACCAGAGTTTTCGTACAACAAAAAGCATCCAATATTATTATGCAGCAAGCACACATTCACACGGCTGTTGTTTGGCGCCGAGCATGAGCGACTAATGCACGCCGCGCCGCAGGCCCTCCTGTACACACTCAGAGAGACGTGGTGGCCGGTGGGAGGGAGAAATCTCGCAAAACATGTTGTGCATAGTTGTGTTCGATGCGCTAGATTCCGTGCTAAGCCTATTACACCTATTATGGGTAACTTACCTGCACAACGCTTGTCTCCAGGGTTTCCTTTTATGACCACTGGTGTGGACTATGCGGGACCGATTCTCATATTGAACCGTAAAGGTAGGGGTGCTAGAACCGTGAAGGCATACATATGCATATTTATATGTTTCACTACGCGCGCGATTAACTTGGAACTTGTAGGTGATTTGTCAACAGACGCCTATCTATTAGCTCTCAAGCGTTTTGTCTCGCGCAGAGGCAAACCTTCACACATATTTTCAGACAACGGAAAGAATTTCGTTGGCTTAATGAATTTATTTTCAAAATTCCTTTCTGAATGTTCACAAAATATCATAGATTACGCTACTTCACAAGATATTAAATTTAGTTTTATTCCCCCTTACGCTCCGCACTTTGGTGGATTATGGGAAGCTGGGGTAAAATCATGCAAACATCATTTACGCCGTGTTGTAGGGAATTTGCACTTAACATATGAGGAGTTCAACACTGTTTTGACACAAGTGGAAGCAGTCCTGAACTCCCGTCCTCTTAGTCCTATGTCCACAGATCCCCACGATTATCAACCCCTATGCCCAGCTCACTTCTTGGTTGGCCGTCCGCTGACAGCGCCGGTCTGTGAGGACCTGATCGACAAACCTCTACACCGTCTGTCACGCTATCAGCGAGTGGAGCAGATTCGTCAACATTTTTGGAGCAGGTGGTCCAAAGAGTACATTTCCGAGATGCAGACCAGGACGAAGTGGAAGTCAAGGCAAGCTGATCTGAAGCCAGACACACTGGTACTCATAAAGGATGATCACGCACCGCCACTGAAATGGTGTCTTGGCCGTATCATCAGCACCGTCCCAGGCAGCGACGGAGTTGCACGAGTGGCGGATATCCAGACGGAAAAGGGCATCATAAGAAGGGCATTTCCAAGATTTGTCCACTGTGGGAGAATGAAGCTGAGTGAACACGTTGAAAGACCATCTTTCAAGGCCGGGAGGATGTTTACGCATGATGTTGACGACGTGCTTATTTGCTATCACCAAAACCGTAGGCGTTCCGTTCTTTGGGCACCTACCTACACGTCATGACTCAAAGTTGTGACATCATCTTCGGACAGCCAATGAGAGGACCTCAAGGGTTGCCATCGAAGAAGCACCAATAGGAGCAGTAGAAGATTCCCGAATTCTTCTCCATGGAACGTTAACCGCTCGGGTTTTCTACAATACTAACATTCGAATCTCAACCTTGCTCTGTATAGCTTCGTTTTCAAAACCACAGTTAAAAGTCGTTTTCTTATTGTACCAAGTACTAACACTCATTGGAATAAACCATTTTACATGTTGGAGAAACCAAGTATCATTTCTTTTTAATCCACAATCATAATTCAAGAGGAAGGCGCCTAACGCATGAACATCAGTAGTAATGTACTACCAAGTCAAGGAGCTAAATGAACTGTGGAACGAGTTAGCGGAACGAGTTCACTTCACGGAACGAGATTTGATGAACTAGATCCATTAAGTGAACGACAATGCCCAAGGCTACTTTGTGGTACAGTCATCACTAGATCGTAGTGTTAGCACTCGCATTTCTTATTTTGACATGTCATAGTTTGCAGCCAGCAGCCCATAAGTGGTAGAAGCACCGTTGAGCATTTCCATCAACATTCCAACACTTGAATACAAGAACTCTCAGTCTCTGCTCAAGTCCTTTTCGATTTTCTGATACCAATCTGTTGTAAATTCCTTCATCTTGTCATCATCACCCCATATCCAACTCAACCTGGAGAAGAATTTGTGGTTGGAAATCATCACTCCTGGACCTAGTTGTACTTGTTTCCATGCTTGAAATAGGTGACACTTCCAAACTATCGATAGGAAGACTCAGTTCATACGGGGGGTCTTCAGCCCTGGCACCAAAAGCCTGTGAGATTCATCGAACAAATAATGCGAATTGGTAATCTATGCGAATTGTTGTGGACTTAAACTACATCTTAAAAATGAAAAATAATTTCCTGTGACTAAACTACTGAATATATTCAAATGATTTTTTATATGTAGACTGAGAACGTCATAAGGTATGCCAAGTTTAATTTATCGTCGTATTATGATCTCCACTTTGTTTAAGCGGATAACACAACGCCGACTATGACGCTGGCCCAACCATCATTGACGTTCGAAGGAAACCTAGCAAAAAAATTTAAGACTTGGCTACGCCAGGTCGAAATATACATGGCGGCAAACGAATGGCACAAAAAAACGACTGAGACGAGAGCCGCAATAATATTACATTTGTTAGGAGAAGAAGGACAAGATAAATTTGAATAGGAAATGAAAAATTATGAGAAAGTGCTTCAGATACTAAAAGATTATTTCCTCCCAAAAAGTAATGAAACAAGTAGCCATTTATTTTTTTAGAGAAATCAAATGGAAGAAGAAAAGTTCGCAGAATATTTGTGTGAGTTTAAGAAATTATCGATACTATGTAATTTTGGAAATCTAAGAGATAGTTTGATAAAAGATCGCATAATATGAGGTATAAAAAAGAAAACAAAATTAAAGGAAAAACTCCTCTGAAAGAAGAGGAAAGTAAAAATGTAGATTACATCAAGAAGAAAACTCTATTTCACTGCCCCGAATGCTATTAAATAAATCTTTTCTTTTACGTCATTTCTATTAATTTCATCAGCTATAAAGTTTGGTAGCCCAGTGGAACGTTGTATCGTTCCTATTGTTTACATAGCTTACTTCAACATCAAAATGTCAAAACAAACCACAGACGTTAAAAATATTGGGGCCGTCCTAGGTTACTAAACGACATAAATTAGCAGTTTTACCAGTGCTGTGCGCGCGTTTCGTGTATCCGAACGAATGAGTAAGGACTTGTCTATAAGATTCCGCCGCCGTAGCCCCCCCCCCCCCCCCGACCCTTGCCAGAGCCAGCCCGCGATGCTGAGCCGGTAGTTTAAAACCAGCCCCTTAATAATATCACTCAGATCCAGCCTGTCCCTTTGCTGTCCTCCCCAGTGGCGCCCTAAGTCGAGGCTCGTACCCCACAGGGGGTGCCCTTAGCGAGTTGTCGCTTAGTTTTTAGTATAGTTTTAAGGCCCTGGCTGGAGGCCTTAGATTCATTTTTAAGGCATCCACAGGATTTGCCCGGTTAAGCAGTAGCCATTCAAAGAGGCTGAACTGCGAGATGCCATCTCGCGCCGTAGCCATTCATTCTTTCTCAATGACTGGCACATTAATATAAAACACACACACATTAAGATAACCGTAGATAAACGTAGGGTTACTACTGAAACTGCCTCTAGAAGAGAATTTACTTTGCGGTATTATTTACCAAAATAGATAAAAAACAAGATGATAATGAGGTACATAAGACTGATTCAGTGCCTCCAAAGACACAGATAACGAAGATAGACACCTGTCTATCTGTAAAACCATGTTTTTGAACACTTTTGGGATTAAACAAGGCCTGGTATATTCTGCTTTGAAAAAGCTTTCATTGCAAGGCACTGTTGTCCACGACAAAAGAGGCATCCATAGACATACTAAGAAAATTACTGAAGAGATGATTGCAAGTGTTTGTGATCATGTGATTGTAGCTTTGCACCTGTGGAATCGCATTATGTTCGAAAACGTACGAATAAAGTATACTTAGATGGATCTCTTACATTTGCTCGAATGTTTCTGCTGTATAAATATTGGAAAGATCCTCAAAATCAAAGTAAAGTTAAAACAGCAAGACAATACCGAGACATTGTCAATAAGCATATAAGTTTGGGGTTCCACGTCCCCAAAAAAGATCAGTGTGATGTTTGTCAAGTGTATAAAAACTTACCACGTCCTGTGACTGAAGAGCAGCTTAACACATACAATACCCACATGAGATACAAGACTATAGCGCGAGAGCTAAGGAACAAAGAAAGAAAGCACTATGAAACCAAAAGAAGTACTCACAGCGGTATATGATTTTCAAAAAGTGCATGGAATGCCCTGTGGAGAAACTAGTATTCTTTATTATAAAAGAAAGCTGTGTTCAATTTTACAATATACGAAATTGGAAGCAGAGTTGCCAATTGCTATGTTTGGGATGAAAGCCCTGCTTGCCGAGGAGCAAACGAGGTGAGTAGCTATTTATATGATTATATTTAAGAACATCACCAAAAAGGCATAAAAACATTCAACTTTTGGTCCAACAATTGCGGGGGACAAAATCGCAATCGTATCGGTTTTGCAGCCTATTTACGAGCTGCAAAAGATTTTGAAGTCACTATAACTCATAAATATTTTGAGAAAGGCCATACACAAAATGAGGGTGATAGTTTACACGTCCTTATCGACAGAACAGCCAAGAATAAAATGGTGTACACCCCCGAACAATAGTATGCCCTCGTAAGGTGGGCCACACAAGATGGAAACCCTTACCTAGTCCAGGAAATGACTACTTTAAATTTTATGAATTTCAAAGCACTGCTCCCTGGATGCAAATGAACTATAAATACAAACAGAGATCGAGTTTTCTGGTCTCAACTACGGCAGTTAGAAATATGGCCGCAATTTTCTGACAGGATAGAGTATAAAACATATTTTTGTGACCATGAGTTCAAATGCATTATTGTAAATAATGCACTAGAGACTCCCAAAACCAGATCAAGGAACCGCATAAGATTAGACAACAGTCCACTTCCAGCCCCTCTGGCAAGAACATTGACCCAAGCTTACGAAGGGAAGTTACCAATACCCGAGGCTAAACTTCAGGATTTGAAGTGCCGAAATAATGTTAAACCATTTGTTTATCATGACTTTTACATGAGTTTGATAGAGGGCAGCAATGAGAGCCAACATGACGATGAAGAAGACGAAGAAGATGAATGAAGAACTCATCTTGTGATCTCTGTACTGATTAGTTGGTTACTGTTTTGGTCATAAGTCATTAATTATAAATTAAAACGTGCAATTTTATTACTCAATAAGTAAAATATAGAATAAAACCTTGTTAAAATCATTATAGGTAAGTAAACAATGATAATTCAGTAATATGATATTAAATTTGATCTAAGTGCAAAAATGTCCAAATACCTTTATGAAACGACTGATTTATATAATTGATAGGTAAGTTATAATTTTATATACCTACTCAATTGTATTTAGAATTAATATTACGTTATTTTGAGACAAACCCCATACTTTTTACGAAATGAACAAAAACTGCCTTTAAGGCAATTTTTTATAAAGTTTAAGAATATTTTTATTATTGGATAGTTTTACGTAAGTGATTTCTAAGCGATATTTAGAGGTCATTTTAAGGTGTATATTTTACCTCACGTCCCCGGACACCGCGCCTCCCCCTGCCTCGCTCTTTTTTTTTTTTTTTTTTACCGATGGGAAATCATCAAATAACCCCTCCCGCTCTGGGCTGAGCAGGAGGGAGTGTCAGACTTCTACTGACTAAAACCCATCCATGTTCCTTCCTTTGCCCTTTGCGTTCCAGGGCCGCGGTATCTCTTTCGAACAGTCCCGCAACCCTGGCAGCCCTGCCTCGCCCTCAGTTTGATGTTCGTAATAATGTCATGCAAATTAATAATGTAATAGGTCATAGTAATTATATTATCCATCATATTGAGTTATTGCACATATAAATTCTATAATTAAAATACAATATCTTTATCTTCTAAATAGTCTTTTACATTATAATAACATTTTTTAATAAGGAACGTATATAATTTATTCTTAAATAGAGGAGTAGGTAACTTTTTAATGTTATCGGGCAATTTGTTATAAATCAGTGATGCCATACAAATAATACTTTTATTGAGTAGTGCCGTTTCCCCATACGGTATTTCTACATCTAACCTTTTTTTTTGTCTCTTAATTGTCTATAATAGCTTTTAAAGGCAGTCTTATAATAGCTTGGATTCGATTTCACAAATATATTTAATTCGTATATGTACAAGGAGAGCAATGTAAGGATTTTTACATTTTTAAAGGAAGGGTGACAGTTTGTAGTACTGTCTAGGTGGCTGGCTCATTGCTCTGATGCATTTCTTTTGGGCTTTGAATACAAATTCTTTGTCTACCGAATTGCCCCAGAATATTACGCCATATCATAATATAGGTGCAACAAGTCCGTAATAGCCGTTAAGACGGCTTCTTTGTTGACAATTTTAGAAAGTTTGTAGAATGCGAAAGAGGACTTATTAATTCTCTTACAGATATTATTTAGATGTGTTGTCCATGACAAATTGTAATCTATATCAGTTCCCAGAAATTTAGTATTTGTTACAGGCTGTACTCTCTGTCCATCGTAATTAACATCAATATTTTTAGCTTGAGTTCTTTGGTGAAAATGTACTATTTTTGTTTTATCCATATTTATTTTAAGATTATTGTTTATTAACCATTGAATTATAATCAATCAAACATTAAGTACAATTCATGTTTGATTGATTTCATCTTCATAATCATTTGGTTTGTCACATTTTATTATTACTGTGCTATCTGCAAACAGTACCATTGGTTGTTTGACGTGTCTAGGGAGATCATTAATGTACACTAGAAAGAATAAGGGACCCAAAACAGTACCTCATAATACCAGTATAAATTGTTTAGGTTCGTTCTTCGTTCCAGCAAAATTTTCCAAGATTCTTGAAAGTTCTTCTGTTGAAGTTTCACATTCACTCGTCATAATCTGTGCTTTTAATGTAATTTATATTGAGGTTTGTTTATCTGTGGTGTTCTTATTAAGTATCGTGGTATCTGTGGTTGCCCCTCTTCCAAAAACTATAATGGTTCTATGTTATCTCTGGTCTTGCTGCTCTGCTGATTAAAATAGTGCCCGTATATTTTAGGGTTTTATTAACTAAATACTTATACGAAAGAATTAATACGCTTCCACTGCGAAAAGTTCGCTAAGTGCCGCCGATGATAAGTATTACTATAAAAGTATATTATAAAGTAATGGAAAAGTTGAGAAAACTAAAAGAAGAAAAATATGGCGTATGAAGCGGTGAGAAAATTGCTGCCGCAATTCACAGGCACGAATTGTATCTCATGGATATTTAGAATGAAATGCATTCTGGAAGAGAAAAAGTGCAAGGAAGCTATAGAAGATAATATAAAGTCGAAGATTGCAAATACTGAAGATTTCAGAAAAAGAGATGCGAAAACGAGAAACTTAATAGTATACAGTTTAAGCAACAAGTACTTGGAATACGTGAGAGATGCAAAAAGTGCAAGGGAAATAATAGAAAACTTGAAGAAGAAATTTAAGAAGAAGAGTACACTATCTGAATTATACATAGGTAAGAAAGAAATTACTTACCTTAAAATGTGATGCCAATATGGAATTGTGTGACCACTTCAATAACTTTAACACATTGATCAGACAATTAAAAGAAACTGGTGGTACAATTGGAGAGCAAGATAGGGTGTGTCATCTATTGTTGACTGTTATTGCTGAATGCCTGAAACCTAATAACCTTATAATACGACGATTACTGGTCTGAAAACAACCAATATGGAACTCACAACGGAATATGTCAAAAAAATGTTGGATGCGGAGTCACTAAGTATAAAGAACAGTATTTCATTGTTTATGTAGGTACGTACAACTTTATCAGTTCCAAGAGCATATCTTTCTCAGCAGGTGTATAATTGCATACACGTTTCTTCTTCTCCTCCATCTTGAATCAATTACTAATGATCTTTACTTAAACTTGTTAAATCAACGCGCGTAAAATATCAAGTGTGATGTTCCAATTTGCGACAATTATCTCAAGAAAATTTCTTTACTTAATAGATGACCAGCGAGCTGCAATGGTTATCAAACCCCAAGAAAAAAACAAACCTCTAAGATCATCTTCTGCTGGTAATTATCTAATTATTGTTCTTTGTGATACTACAATATAATAATAATAATAAAAATATTTCTCAAAAAACTTAGTAATATTTTACAGAACAATAGTTTGGCAGTATTAATTTCTTATAAGTGGATGTAGGCACTGCAACCGAACTAGGCAATGCCTGTATTTCGGTTTTCAGTGCCTTTTCCCTAAATTATTTACCAATAAAATGCCAACAAAGGAAATATGGTTGGTTGTTTGTACTACTACTTGAATTTGGAATAACTTAAACACACTGTTTAAAATTAAATTAACTATAATATAATAAGAAGGTGATCTATACGTGAGTGAGAAGTGTTTCTGAGTGTGTGTGAACTAGAAGTGATTTATGTGTAGTTTGAGTGATATGGGTGCATGTGTGTGTTGGTGTCTGTGGGTATGTGAGGGTGAGTATAGGGGTGAGTGTGTGTGATTGAGATGCACGAGTTTGATTTAACCTAAGATCGTTTTAAGTAATTCGAACCTAACATTCTAATTAGTGATCAACGTTTAGTAATAGCTCCGTTTCTTCATGATTTAGTTGTTGCAAATATTCACTTACTATTTGTTTAAATTTAGATTTAGTATGCGGGTAAATATTTAATTCTTTATTAATTTTGCTATAAATGAAAGGACCCAGAAATTCAAAAAATCTTTCACTAAATTTGGTTTTACAAGTGATCCGTTCGATACATACTTTTTTATTTCTTCGTTTTTGCGCGAGTGGGTCGTAAGGTAGTTTTGTACGTTGTTTAAGAATAATGTTGAGGATGAAAAGTTGTCTTACGGTCAGAACCCCACAAATCTGATATAGAGAGACAGTAGGAAAAATGATAGGTTTAAAAATTCACACCTTAAGAATTGCGTGCTGAGCGATTTCAATGGATTTCATAGTGGTTTTAAAAGTACCCTCCCAGGATGAAATGCAATAATTTAATAATGACTGACCTAGGGCATAATACATTTGTTTTAAGAGATAAGGCTCAGCAGCGTGCCGCAAATTTTTAAAAACATATATGAGTTTGCACCTAAGTACCTAATGGCGTGAACACGTTCCAGTGAAAAACATGCGCAGTTGACTTTCAGGTCACACTCATGAGAGATAATTTTGGGGCTGTTACTGAGACTTGAATAATTTTTGATGCTGAATGAAATATACTTGGTTTTTTCTAAATTTAAAGTCAGAATGTTCGCCTGAAGCCAGCTTGCTGCAATATTAAAGCCCTGCTGTGCAGCATCAAATACCTCATCCCAAGTACTGGCGGCAAAAACTAAAGCAGTGTCGTCTGCGAAGGAGATGATTTCGCCTAGGGTGAGTTTAAGACTCGTGAGCTCATTAATATATACAAGAAATAAGGTGGGTCCTAAGATGATAGCCGAGTAAGAGAAGCCCTGTGGTACGCCATGTGTAACTGGAAGGAAGGTACTTTTGTATTTACTCACACGGAAACACTGGTTTCGCCCAGATAAGTAACTTTTAAAGAGTTCTAGCTGGGTACCTCTGATTCCTATCTTCTCGAGTTTATCCAATAAGAGAGAAACAGAAATCGTATCAAATGCCTTGGCGAGATCGAGAAATATTGAAATACATTTTTTTCCTATGTCCAAATTTGTGCTAATAAACCTGGTGAGTTTGTTCACTGCTTGTCGGGTGGAGTTACCATGCCGATACTGGTATACTGTATAGATACTGGTATGAAATTTTCATTAATATTGTACTAATAGCATTTTTCAGGACGATTAAAACCTACACATAATTATTTCAATGAAACAGCAATTTTTTCGGATAAAACTAAGAAATGCCAAATTAGAAACCAAGTACCTCATAAACAAAATGGAAATAAATAAATACAAAATAGAAATGAAATTTTGGAAATTGAGACCACAGAAACTGAAATCTAAACATAGCATTGAAATAAAACTATTTTTAAGTGAAAAAAATTGTGTTTATTAAATTGGTTTTGACAATAAAGTTTTGATTTGTATTAAGTCCAATAGGTTGTTTTACTGTGGATTCCTCCTCAACATAGGAAAAAGAAATATCCTCCTCCAAAATTTAATCCGATCGCGACAGGGCAATATTATGAAGCACTGCACAAGCTACAATGACCTGTGGTATGTTTCTTATTTAGGCCCATCCCGTTTTGTAGGAAACCTTCTTTTAAGGACGCCAAAAAGCCTTTCCACAAGATTCCTGGGACTTATTAGGGATCGATTATAAGCTTCGTCAGCAGCCATCCTTGTATGCAATA
This sequence comes from Eugnorisma glareosa, assembly GCA_947578425.1. Taxonomy (NCBI): domain Eukaryota; kingdom Metazoa; phylum Arthropoda; class Insecta; order Lepidoptera; family Noctuidae; genus Eugnorisma; species Eugnorisma glareosa. Next base: position 7,147,174 of record OX387967.1, on the reverse strand, counting down.
ATGGAGTTAGCAAATAAGGCCGACATTGATATCCACTGTCCCCAAGAATAATACCTGTCCCGAAGTCCCCACGCTCTTGTGTTTGTACACAACGGTACCATCTTCAGTGATTCAACAACCTGGCCATCTTGCATTCCATCTTTTCGCGCAGTCTTGCATCACATACCATTTGCACATTTAAAGAAAAATAGCCTTTCCGGTTCCGATCAACTTCTGATTGGGCACCACCTAAAAATAAATTCTAGTAATATTGTGAGACAATAAACTTTACTATAGTACCTGGAGAATTTGTCAAGTAAACTGTCACTTAGTAGATAAAATTACTTGTAACTTGCCCCAATCACCAGTCAGCTTAGAAGGTATACAAATCCCTGCTGGTGTCACTTTGGCAGATACAACTTTTAACCAACCTTAAGAAATAAATATGCTAATTGGTGCGGACATCTTTTTCCAGGTCCTCCTGCCACTTGAGGAATCTCAGCGCTTGCATGCATCCAGTGACCTAGGCGACCCGCAGGAATCTTCATATCCAGGCATCATAAGCACGAAGTTTGGCCATGTCATTGCCGGAGCAATGGCATCTAACATCATACAAAATCAGGTTGTATCTCTTATTTGTACTAAGTGCGAAACAGATGTGAGTGACAGTGTCAGGAAACTTGGGGAGGTGGAGAGCGTTCCGAAATTACTAGTAGAAAGGGATTCAGAGCAAAAATTAGCTGAAAGTATGTTTATAAATTCAGTAAAACTTGAAAATAAAAAAGTTACTGTTGACTTACCTTTGAAGCTAGAAACCTGCAAAATAAATGAGACTCTAGGGAATTCATTTGACCTAGCTTTACACAGGTTTCTCAGTCTGGAAAAAAGACTGCGAAGCAACATCAACTTACTTACTGATTATCAAAAATTCATAGATGAATACATAGAGCTCGGTCATGGGCACTTTGTTGATATTAATTCTTACAATTTCTATGAAGATCCTATTTATTTTATGCCACATCATGCGGTAATAAACGAGCAAAGCAAAAGTACTCGTACCAGGGTTGTGTATGATGCTTCAATGAAAACCAGTAAAAGGATCTCATTTAACGATATTTTGTTGAATGGACCTAAAGTACAGAAATAATTATTTGATATTGTTTTGTTTTATTTCCATTTGGAGAATTTACTTTGAGTTCAGATATTAAGAAAATGTTCCGAAATATTTTGGTAAACCCGGAACACACTTCACTCCAAAACATTCTATGGCGCGATGACCTTAGTCAAGCTATAAAATGTATGCGTCTTGACACTGTCACTTATGGTGTGAAATCTTCAAGCTATTTGGCAACGCGCTGTTTACTTGAACTTGCACAAAAGCATGAGAATAAGCTTCCGCTAGCAGCATTTATAGTTAAAAACTGTATGTATGTTGATGACGTAATCTATTCATGTTCCGATATGCACAAATTGATTCAAGCTAAAAGGCAGTTATGTCATAATCTTGAAATTAACTTCACAGAAACTAAATTAATAACATTTCATCCCCACCAAAAGTCCCCATTAAAACTAAATTTCATGTTTAATAACACAAAAATAGAACAAGTCAACGAATTTACTCTACTTGGTTTATCTATAGATACCCACATCAATTGGAAATCCCACATACAAAAAATAAGAACAAAACTATCAAAATTCTCATACGCCTTACGTGAAATTAAAAAAACTACAAACCTCCAAACTGCACTTGTTACTTACTATGCATATGCACAAGCATGGCTCAGCTATGGGGTCATGCTATGGGGTAACAGTACAGACTCACAAACCATATTTATCTTACAAAAGAAGTTAATCAGAATAATAACAAACATAGAACAAACAGACAGCTGTAAACCACACTTCCAAAAACATAAAATACTCACACTTCCTTGTTTATATATTTTAGAATTATGTAAATTTGTCAAAACACATCAAGATTACTACACCAGTTGCGAAGAGACACAAAAAAGATACACTTTTAGACATAACAAAAACAAAATAAACAAACCTCAATCCCGAATCAAAATGCACTCAACCAGCCCCTTAATTATGTCCATTAAAATCTATAATAAACTGCCAAATGGAATTAGAGAAATAAGCAAAACACACATATTTATAAATAAATTGAAGCAATTTCTAGAATCCAAGGCATATTACACAGTAAAGGAATTTCTTGATGATAAAACGATTGCGAAATGAAATTACTTTATCAAAAACAAACTATTATAAAAATAATATAATATGGAACACAGTAATTCTTGTATAAATATGAAAAAATAAATAAATAATGTATCTACATAATTAAAATAAATAAAAAATATAATTTAAATACAACATTAATTTAATATAATATACTTATAATTAATCTATTTGAATACATAATTTCATTAATACATACATATTATAACAAATACTTCTAAAATACTTTTATTGTGACATGATAATGACCTATTGTTATGCAATACCTAAACAATAAAAATAAATATAATGTTACCCCTATGTACACTGACAAAATAATATATACATATAAAATTATATACCGAATGTAACACACCTAATAATTTATAATACTTATAATATATTTGATTTGATTAAATTGCTATGCAGCCCTCTTCCTCTCTCCTAAATTTTTGCGTGCCCGACAGGGTCCATATTGTATCTTTAATTTGTTATTACCATCTCTGTAACATATGGAATGCAATAAAAAATTGAGTATTGAGTATGTGAAATGCTAAGTTATGGAGGCATAAATGGGCTTCCAACACACCTGTTCTATCTGACATACCGGAGGTTGAACAGCAATTCAGTGAGCTTGACCTGCAAAAGGGCAACTATGATATGAAAGCTTTGGGGCTTACACTTGATGTTAAAAAGGATTGTTGTAAAATAAACAGCCCAGAGCCATTTAATGAAAATATAATAACAAAAAGAGGGGTGATAAGCTATATTTCTAAATTCTATGACCCCATGGGTTTTGCTAGTCCGATTGTAATTAAAGCTAAAAGTATCATTATAAAAATATGGTCATGTGATATTGGATGGGATGATTAAATACCTAATGAGCTAGTTGACGAGTGGCTTCAATTTGCTAGAAGCTTAGCTGCCATGCAACCTATCAATTTAGACCGGCACATCCCAGCCATCAGCGCAGCAGCAGTCCAGGTGATCGGCTTCGCGGATGCCTCCAGCACGACGGGGTATGGGTGCTGCATATACCTACGCGTGGTCGACAGAACAGGTAAGACTGAATTATCCTTACTCTGTTCGAAGTCGCGAGTAAACCCACGTGCGAATGCATTAACCATTCCCAGGCTGGAGCTTAATGCTGCATTGCTTCTATCCATTCTAATGGAGCGAGTTTATGATACTTTACATAAAAATATTAAAATTAATTATTTGTACCTATTCACCGACTCCAAAATAACTTTAGCTTGGATTCAAACTGAACTCACGAAACTGTAGGCTTATGTATCGAACAGAGTAGGGGTAATTCAGCAAAAACACCGATAAGTGGCGCTGGCTATATGTGCCTTCCGCAGAAAACCCAGCTGATTTGATAAGTAGGGGTATCAGCCCTCAGGAGCTTCCGACCTGCGCCTTCTGGTGGGAGGGACCGAAGTTTCTGCAATCGAGGTACAACTTTGATACTGAAAGGTTAGTCTTACCTGAAAACTTACCTGAAATGAAGGCGAAGTCCACTTCCCCTCTTCCGGTTATAGTCGTGTTGACAGCAGGTATACAGCATAATTTATTTCAAGTAATAAATAAATGTTCAGAGATAGGAAAGATGACGCGGGTAATTGCATATGTGGACAGATTTTGTCGAAACCTAAAAGAGAATACAAAACTTAGGTAAGGGTGCTCTCACTCCTAATGAGCTGTAAAATGCATTGCATTCAATAATTAAACATGAGCAGTCAATACATTATTGTGAAGAAATGGACTCGTTGCGGAAGGGTAACTCCGTGCGAGGGTCACTGCAATCCCTATGTGTGTCCGTCTGAAGTTTATGAGTCTGATGTTGTCTGTTTCTGTTTGTCTGAAAATTGCTAATTTGATTGTCTGTGTTTTTGTCAGTCTGTTTGTTCATATGAATTGAACCTGATACTAACCAACCTAATTTAGTTTGCTGCAACTTAGGACGTTGACTACCTAAATTTATGAAGTTGGAAGTTATTATATCCCAAAATATCTCAGCGTACGTATCACCAGTGATAAAGTCATTCCAAGCGCCATACGTCCCCAAACTATAACTTAATACACCTAACGGGATCCTAATAAAAGGTTAAATCGTCATTTGGTTCCATTAAAAACATATTCCACATAATCTTAAGGATCGTAAAAGTGTTGTATTCTAGAACTATTTATTGGTTGAAAACATTTACAAATAAGTTTGGACATCAATAAAAACGGGAACCCGTTTATAACTTGACGAATATCTACAAAATATTTTGGTTGGTATAAGTTTACGACGAGATACCGTCACGCCTTCGGCAGGTAGTTCGTGTAATAAAATTAAATTGAAAGCTGAGAGACGGGTTGCTTCCAGATACCTTTGTCGGGCCTTCCAATACTTTTATAGCTTGTATCCTCTGATACTAGCGGTTTTTAGGGTTTTGGTAGCAGTATTGCACTTGGACGAGAATGTTTGGACAGGTCCAGTTGTGAAATAATTACAGTGAAAAACTATATACTCAATTTGGTACAGTTGGTAACAAAATCACTGATCAAAGATTATACTTGTCATTGTACTGTATTAGCGGCAGTTTATGATAGTCGTAGTGATTAAAGAGAACAAACAAAAAAACTAGAAGGAGCTTTTAGAATCAGCTGCAGGCCCTGTAAATGCTACGACCCTTATTATGAAAACACATACATAATCAGTCTATAAAATAAAATACACACTGCTGAAGCACAGACCTACAAAAATCCAAGTGACTACAATACTCAGTACGCAGTCAAATATAATTGAGGTAAGTAGATGAGATATTTTTGTTTTACTGAAAACTATCAAGACTTCGGTTTACGGGGATCCGCTGGTTGCGAGATGCACCGACGCACGGGACCGGTCAATGTGGCGACATTTGGAGGAGGCCTATGTCCGGCAGTGGACGTCTTTCGGCTGAAATCATGATGATTATGATGATCAAGACTTCGGAATGTCGCTAGCTTGTTTAATTTGAACCTTAATATTCGATCCCGAAAAACTACACACAAAATGATCTGACAACTTGCATGCATCCAAAACTTGTGCTGCGAACGTTACCATTACACGAACCTCTCGTTATTCCTCGCTCCCACACTACCAAACATTTCGGATACATTTCTTCAATGGGCAGTGGGCATAGTCCTTTTTTTACATCTAAGGTGCGTTTCACACGCTCGAAAGTGAGACGTTGTCGTCGGCGTTAGTTAAACATGTAATCAGGCTATTAGCTCATATTGGCGGCTCGATTCATGAGTGATCTCTGTGTTAGGGACCCTTTTTTGTGGCGCCAAATAGGTGGATAGGAGGTTTGCTAGGTGATGCCGAAATGTCAGACTTTGGTCAGAAGTAGGTGTGTTACGAGTAAGTCAGCTCCAACTAATATATCGATAGTGGAGGGAACATTAAAAGAGGGATCTGCTAGAACAATGCCCGTAGGAAGAGGCAAGTCTTTGATGTCTATGTATGACGAAGGCAAAGACTTCGTTATTCTAGGTAACAGCAACATAACAACGTAGCCTGTAAATGACTGTAGGGTTATGTCACAAGACGGCACTATAGGAACATTGATTATTGATACCTGATATAAAGGAGTCTGCGTTGTAACTATTAATTTTTATTTTATTTATTTGGGACAAAAAACAGTTATACATTACAATATTAATAGTAAGCTAAGGTCTAAAAGTAAACAAACGCATAACCCACACTATTGTCCACGGAATAATATCGATTTTAAAAAAGGAATAAGGAAACGGACGTATACAGAAAGGGACAGTAAGAAAATAAAAATAAACCGGAAAGGTCATACTAACCAACTCTAGACAGCGCTGCCCGTCCAGATATAGTTCGCAGTCATCATTCAGGTCACAGCATAATATCAAGACAAAGCAGTCATCGTTACGGATGACCAGAAAGTAATTCAATAGCTATTTTTCTAAATTTGTTTTGATTAAGAGCGAAAATATCTAAATTTATAAAATGTGAGTTTTACGTTTCTAATAATTGGCGGAGTGGAGCTCTCTCCCCAGCATTTGTTCTACACTTCTCTGTGTAGAACAAGCGCGGTGCCCGCACTTCCCGCCGATTAACAGTCCTAGGTACTACATAACATAGTTTATTTGTAAGTTCCATACAATTAAACCTATATGCCTTAAAGCATCATAACCATCAGCAGTTTACGCCTGTGCTCCAAGCATAATATTTTGTACTGCTTCATCAGATCCGCATAGGAAATCTTGGTGTGGTAACACTTATAATGTGTAGTGCGAAGAAATTTTTTTTGTACCATTTCTAGTCTGTGCTTATATTTTTCGTAAAATGGGCTCCAAATGGGTACCGCGTATTCCAACTGGGAACGGACTAAAGTTTTATATAAGAAGTGAAAGGTAGAAGTCTTTTTAAATTCTTTACAAGACCGCATTATGAAACCATACATCTGAAAGGCTCTATTGTTAATGTTGTCAATATGGATGTCAAAATGTAACTTACTATCAAGTAGTACTCCAAGATCACGCGTGCAATCAGTTTTATTCAAGTTTATTTAATAATAAATTAAGACAGTTTATCACAGAAGTTCTGCGTGATGAAGTGGGAAGTACTGCCGTTGTCAAGAAGGACACGAGCTGTGCGAAGTCTTCCCGTGGAATCTGCTACCTTCACGAGCGCTGTGGAAATTAGGATACAAGTTCTGTTAGTCTGAATCTCTGCTGACAAAGCGACAGGAACCTGGGTTTCTGTCTCTTTGTCCATATGTAAAAGAGTATTGTGTCTGTTTGTGCCGTATTTACAATGACATAATTTACAGTATTTCTCTGTGTGACCTGAACGCAAACAATTTTTACAAACTTTAAAGTTCATTATTTTTTGGTTACGTGTGATGACATTTTCTGAAGTCTTGACAACTAAAAAGTTCATAATTCCTTTTGCAAATAGGACATAAAATGAAGGTTGAGCTATTAGAATTTGGACTTTTTGTTTTATTGTAATCTGACTGTTGAGTAGATTTGTTGTTGTTTTGAAAATTATTTTTATGTGATGTTTCTTGTTACATTGTATCTAACAAGTCTGCTCTGTTAGTTAAAAAGGTAAGAAATTGACCGAGCGTAGGATGACCAGTAATTGTACTACGATGCTCTTCCCATTCCCGGAATGATTTGAAATCTAATTTCTTAGACATTATGTAAATGATTATTGCATCCCAGTGATCTATTGGTAGACCTAAGCTGGAAAGTGCACACAGGTTTTTGTTGGTTGTGTCTATCATGTTTCTTAAAAAAGTACTGGATTCTTTTTGAATTTGTTCTATGTTGAACAAAGAATTAAGATGATTATTTACTAACAGACGTTCATTGTCGAATCTATCTGTCAATAAATGCCATGCAATTGCATAATCTGCTCTGAACTCTAAACTTTGAATAATTAACAATGCGCTGCCTTTAAGAGAAGCGCGAAGATAGTGAAACTTGTTAATATTGCTAATAGTTTTGTTATTGTGTATGAGTGAGTTATACGTATCTTTAAACTCGAGCCAGTGCTGAAAGTTGTCGTCGAAGTGAGGCCGGTTGATCTTGGGTAACCTCACAAAATCTCGATGTGCTTCGTCGGATGACCCGCTGGCGTCGTGCCAGTCAATCTCGCGCCCGTCACGGGTAGTCCGGGCTCGCTCTGCTTTGATCAGCGCTGTGGCTTCGGCGAGCAGTAAGAACAGCTTACTGTCGAACTGCTCGAACGCACATTGCTGCTATTCTTCATCAGTTAGCGCTTCTATTTCAATCGGTAATTTATCATATTAAACCGATATACTATCAAATTTTGACAGACGGCATTCGAGTTCTGTAATTTGAATTTCACTGATAGATTCACATGCTGCTTTATTTTTTTTAAAGGTTTGGAAATGAGTTAGCTTTGCTTTTAAGCCAGCTCGTGCAGAGATATTTTTTTTTTAATTTTCGCTCATGCTTCTTTTTTATGAAATGCAACATGAACAATATATATTTTAAGCTATTGTTTTATGCTTAATGTTGCTGATGAAATGAGTCTGGAAGCATGTGTAATCATGCAATAAGTTTAGATTTATAAGTTCTGACAAGCATCAACACAAGAAAAAGCATGTCGCACGACACAAGCACACATAGAGGATATTCCTATATTGCTAGAAATATGGACCAGGAATTAGATGGGGAAATAATTGGAACGAACTCACTCAGTCGGTTCCTTTCTTCTTAGGTTGGGGGCAAAACGTGGCGTCGGCGAGTGTGGTTTGTAGGTACTTCTGTTGATCTTGCTTGTTTCTGATTTCTGTTTCTGAAGGCAGACTGTCGGCAACGCGACGCTTTTAAATTTACGACGGTTGGAGGACCATTGTTAAGGCTATCCCGTTAGCGTTTGTTACTTCGATAGCTGTATGTTTAAATGAAAGTTTGAATGCTTCTGGTTTTCTGTTTAATTATTAAATTAACTTTAAAATGACATAGATAAAAAAAAATGACAGTGACAATGACAATTTGACGTCACTCGTGTGAAGGCACAGAGCGCTGGCGACACACTGACGGCTCGTGACTCGTGGCCACGCTGTGGGCGGAGCTTGTTGCTGCTTTCGTGGCGTCGCGGCATTTCCTTATATGGTCATAAGATGCGACCAAAATATTGTAGGCCACACGCACGCCCTCTGATGATCGTGAGAGAAACGCCCGAACAGTTTATGATATGGCAACATCACCACTCTTTTTAAGCTAATTTTTATTGTAAGTCATGGCGTCGTCGCTTGCTTTTTCTCAGTACCACCTATCAATATGTAAAACTATGTTAAAGTTATTTGGAAGTAATAAAGATACTTATTAAGACCACTGGTTTAAATCAATTAATATCCACCACTCCAACGGTAACAAAGTGGCAAAAATCTAATAATAAAAGAGTGAGGCGCCAAGTTCAAAATGTTCTTACGGAAAATTCGGGAACTCGGAGAAATGGCGTGGGGGTGACAACGTTTGTGGATGCCTGGAATTTATTCATATCTGAGGATATTATTGAAAACATTGTCAAACACACCAATTCATTTATTCAAAAAAAGGCGCCATCGTATGGCAGACCCCGTGACTGCAAACAGACTGATGCTGTAGAAGTTCGAGCATTATTTGGACTATATATTGCAGGTACCTTGCGGGTGTCACACGCGAATTTAGGGATTTATATGCTGAACAGATGGCACAGGCGCACCTATTTTTCCCACTACGATGTCACTGAAAAGGACAAAATTCTTAAAAAATTCTTTGCGGTTTGATGATGCATCCACACGAGAATTTCGTCGTAGTCTTGATAAAGCTGCACCAATAAGGGGTATTTTAGAAAAGTTTACACAAAACTGCCTTTTACCGTATTCTGTGGAGCAGAACGTTGTTATTGATGAAATGATGGCAGGTTTTCGTGGAAAATGTCCTTTCAGACAGTACATAAAATCAAAACCCGATAATACGGAATAAAACTTTATCCGCTTGTAGACGCTGCTACGTTTTATGTCCTCAACTCAGCTTTATGGAAAGCAAGAAGAAGGTCGTACCAGTTAAGTAATGCTGCAGCAGACGTCGTGAAGAGACTAATTACACCAATTTCGGGCACAGGACGAAACCTAACAATCGACAACTGGTACACAAGTGTACTTTTGGTAGACAATTTGACCGTAAATTTAAGTTATGCGTAAAAACAAGAAAGAATTACCTCCTTGTTTTACAGATAAAAACAGACCTGAATTTTCTAGTCAATTTGGATTTTCTGATAGGGCTACGCTGGGCTCGTATGTGCCAAAAAAAATTATTTGTGGTTTTATTATCATCACTTCATTCTGCTGCTGAAATTGATGAACTACAAATGAAAAGCGCAAGCCAAGCATCATAACTTTTTACAATAAAACGAAAGGCGGTGTCGATCAAGTCGATAAAAAAATGTGAAGATGTATTCGACGTCAAGGAAGAATAGTAGAGTAGATCATTGACGAATGAACACCGTAAACGAATAGACACCGTAGGTGACCATTGACGTTCTTTTTTCGTCTTCTGGATATTGCTGGAATAAATGCCATGGTAATATTGAGGTGATTTACGTGAATTAGAACTGACAAAAGAGTACGTTCAACGAAGGGCTAGGATGGTGAACCTTCCAAGAAAACTCAAAAGAAACATAAGAGAGGATTTGAATATGATTATGTATTACTATATAAAGCTGGTAAGAGATATACAGGATGTATCAAGACCCTTAACGGAGCCGTCAACCAAGCATTCTGTACATCAAACTACCTACTAACTTTTCACAAAAATTATTGCTGGGTAACGACTTTTTTAGGGTGAAAAATTACGTTTTACGGTAGGACACTCAAAACATTGTGCTGGTGGTTGCATTGAATAGTACGGGGGCCGTGGAGGTGTTTAAAGTAAAAATCTTACATTAAAAAGAGGTATATTTTTTTTAAACTTGTGAAAAAATTACAACGTTGACCCCCAATATCTCCGTAACTAGAAGGTTTCCGGGTATGGTCTAGAACGAAAAAATGATCGCAATGACGGGGAGAATAAGTGCCTGTCGGCTTCGTTAAGGGTAACAGCCACAGCAGCAAAATAGTGGACCAATTCAGTCAGGAAATCCGACTAGTGGAACACGAATCCAGCGCCGTGCCTACGAGTACCAAAAGCGTAAGGCATTTGAATAAGTATTGGTCCCAATCTAAAGACTTCAAGTTTAGGCCACCAAAACCAAGAGGCCAGACGAGTAAAAGTACGGACTGGGGGGCAACAAAAATGACCGGGAGGCTGGAAATCCGCCCATTTCCTCACAAGCGGACAATTACCATTGTCCGCTTGTGACGAATAGCGATTGACTTCCGATCCCGAGAAGAAACCGCACCAGTGGATAAGCTCTTATCGATATCGGCTCCTACTCGAGTAGTATCTCAGTGCAAGAACTGTATAGTCAAAATTATGACTTTGCTGGGTACTGACTTTAAAAGAGACCACAATCCCTGAGTTTGTTTCGGCATTTCTTTTAGCGGCGGTAGTCAGTTAGGAAATGCCGGCGCCAACGTCCTCTTAAAAAAAAATATTGACGTGTAAAAGTGATTTAATATCCTATTTGCAAATAAATAATTTCATTTCACATAGACCAAGTAGAACGCACTTACGAATCACTTCGAGGTGTAGACCTACGTTTAGACAGAAGATTACCATTTTCGATGTTTCAGCACTATTCACCATTCTTAATTGCTGACTACTTGATATACTCGTATATAGAGTGACTGGTAATTAGTGACCGATACTTAAACACGTGATTGTACACATGATAACAAATAACTTTCCCAAAGAAACATTTTTTTATAACTATTCACTTTTATCACAATATCTCAACAGTCGTATGAAATTCGCGGGCGCCTGTGACCTATCAACTGTTAGCTGCATGACGCCGTTCTGTCTCATTACGTCATTACTATCGTACCGTGCTACAGTGGGTAGGCAGAGCACCCACGAAATTCAGGCGAATTTCATACGGATTTTGTGTTATTATAAACAAGAAATAGGAAGGGGTATAAATAAAAATGTATATGTATACTTGCTCGACACCGACCCCCTCGTTCAGGATTCACCTTTTTTACAAATTACAGCCCCGTAGTTGATCGCAACCGTGAGCTCTTTGTAAAAGCGAAAGTAAGCGGAAATCACATTGTTGTACCACCATTTTTACAATATTGTGGAATATTGTAAAACCTACACCACAATAATTACTCAACTTGGAGGTTCTCTATGCGAATGTTGTTGATTCATGCAGAATTATGGGAATTTGTTGAGAATGACGTGAACGACGACTAAGAGAAAAGGAAAGGGCGTTGGCGCGAATAGCCGTATCGGTTCATCCAACAGTAATTCCATATATTCGCTCCACCAAAAGTGCCTACGAAACATGGCACAACCTGAAGAAGGCGTACGAAGGTCGCGGATTGTGAAGAAGACTAGGTCTTCTTAGAAGTTTGTTTGGCACAAAATTATGTGATAGCAGCTCAATGGAGAACAGCTTCAACAAAATTATGGAATTCTCACATCAGTTGAGTGAAATGGAGCCATCACTGGACAATGAATTTATTGCTATTATAATGCGAAGTGGCCTAACTGAAGATTTTGATCCGTTGATTATGGCCATTGAAAATGCTGGTACTAAATTAAGTACTGAACATGTGTCTGCCAAACTATTAGAAGAGACACGGAGGAGAGAAAACAAGCAGGATAATATAACTGCTCTTATCACACGGAAGCAGCCCAAATGTTTCATGTGAAAGCGTGTTGGCCACATCTTAAAGAATTCCCGATAAACAAACAACAGGACTGCATGCAGCAGAAAAGGTTACACAGACTCACAGTCATGGTCGACATAGGAACAAACCGAAGACTATACCAAAGGACAAGGCTCTTGTCGCTGCTCTTTCTGTCAAGGTGAATAGTGATGTGTGGTATATAGACTCCGGGACTACAAACCATATGTGCAATAATGAAAAAGTGATTGTGAACAACACTTCAAATAAAACTGTGGATGTGAGTTCTGCAAATGGTGAAAAACTATTGACTGCTGGAATAGGACAAGTGAAAGTACATACAAATTTATTGTCACATTTGATAGCAGTTCATGTACTGTTTATGATGGTGTTGAAGTTTTAGCTACTGGTACTCAAATAAATGGTGTCTATCAACTCGACACTGTGTCTGACAATAGCTGTGCTGAGGATAAGGCACTGATACATTTCATGTTATGTTTCACCAGTCTGTACCCGGCTTAATATGCATAAATAGTTTAAAGAATATCAAAACGCCATGGCGACACTAAAAGAAATGAACCTCTTATTATCTGCAACTTTTCAGAGAATGTTGAAGCAAAGCTATCAGAATAAATTCAATCCATGCATTTGCTTCGAAATCTGAAATAACCTTGCATACTGGCATTATATATTGGAAAAATATGTCACAATCATTTAGTACTATCTCCGACGGCAATAATCACTAGCCTACGGCCATATGGGCGCATTTAACCCCAATACTCAACCTCAACAAAGAAAATTCTCCTAATGTCAATGTGATACATTTTTGCATTATATGCAAAACAATAACTTCTACTTACTCATACACTTTACAAAAGAATATAACTTGAAATCATCTACGTAGTAGCCACGGTGAAAGCGTAGCTGATGGTATTGGCGGTTGTATTAAGAGAATATTGGACAAAAAAATATGCTACGTATTTGACATCACAAATGCCATTGATACTTATACTGTATTACAATCAACTGTCTAAAACGTTAAAGTCGCGGAGATACTTCCGAATAGTTTGATTCCCTTAAAAAGGACTATGAACTTACACCAGATCATAACCACAACTGAGACAAACACTATTAAATTTAGAGATGTGAGCTGTTCTTGAGAACCATCACGAGGGGATTGCAAATGCTTTTCTCCCCAAAATCACACTATTCTACAGCCAATTTACCACATGAAAAAGAAAATATTTCAATTACGTCAACTTACAAAAAGAATACTAGCGCAATTCTGATAAACCGCCCCTTAAAAATAGTAACAACAGATAATCAGGACACAGCTCAACTTCGTGATTTCAGGGAAATGTACAGTACAGAAGATGACTGCATCAGTATTAGTAACTGTTCCCAAAATTAAGGAGAATCTGATTTGATGAATATTGAATTGCTGCCCCTGATCTTATTACCTGATATAGAACCAAATACCGATCAAGAAAATAAATTAAATATTACCACAAACTAGGTGTAAAGGTGTGAAGGTGTATATCTCCACTAAGACTTTGGCAGAGTGCCACGAATGTTCGTGTTCGATCCTTGGCAAATTATAAGATGTTTGGCGTGTAAAAATGTATACCTACTTACTTTGACTAAACATTGCAGAGTTACCTCTTGGTTGGTTGGTTGGTTGTCTACTTTTAAAATTCCAAAAAAACGCAAATAAATCTACTTGATCCTATTAAAATTAATGGATATATGTAGACTTGTACATTTAAAAATTTATTACAAGAAAATAATGGATTTACAAATGGGAAAATACAACTGATTATAAAAAGACCTACCTAACCCGCACTCTGTGGAAGCTATGAAGGTGGTAGTTTTATAGATAACACACTCTATCAGTTCAGGGGCCTTAGTCTGCTATTGCAATAGTGTCAGAATGGTCTATAATTGATTTAATAAGGCCCCTAGCCCACGGCGTATTGAAGCGCGTTCGAAACTCGTTTGACGTGCGCACAAAGGGTAATACGTCTGCGCGGGGCCTTATTAAATCAATGATAGACCATTCTGACACTATTGCAATAGCAGACTAAGGCCCCAGCACTACAGAAGAGGCAAGTTAAGGCGTTAGGGTAGCTTTGTAGGACGACCGTCATGCAGTTCTCAGGTTCAAAACATCAGGGCTGCTCCGCAGGAAGGCAGCAGTGTAGTTCACAGGTCAGACGTCAAGACAGCAGTGTAGTTCACAGAGTCGGACGTCAACTAGACAGATGTCTTTTTTGATGGATTCATTCCTGTGCCAACTTTAGAGCTGAAATTAGAGAATCATTAAACATTTCCTGAAGTAACTATGGTAAGTTTATTACGCCTAATGGCATTTGAATTTTAAAATAAATCGTCATAAGTGCGTCATCTCCATGTTATGATCGGTCAATTAACCTGGTACGTATTGATTATTTAATCTTCTAATCGTAAATCCTTTCTATATTTGTTTTGTTCCTCTTCCTGATGGTCTTGTCCTTGGAAACTGAGTTTTTAAACCGAATTTCTCATTTGTCATTGGTTAAAAATCAGTGGAAAAGGGTGTTGTTTTGTAGAAAAGCATTGTATTTCTAGGGTTTTGGGTGGTGGAATTGAGAGAGAGGTTTTGTGGAATAAAAAACGTGCCTTGTCCATGGAAACAATCGAGGTGCTGTATTTTCTTGAACTGACAATTGATATGACATAAAATAATGACATTGACACTAACATGATAAAGTGTCGCAAGATAACAAATAAAATTAATAAAATGTTGCCAACATACTGCCCCCATCACGGACAAAAGTGCTAAGAAACAAAATGTTACATATTTATAAATTTAGTGAAAAACAACCAAAAACTTAACATAAGCTACGCTATGAGGTCTTTTAAATTTTGAAATATACACATGGGAACCTAGCTATAGTAAACTAAAAAACAATATAGTGGCTCAAGTAATCGTGAAGTAAATATCAAAGGGGCAACCACAAATAATAATGTTCCCCACACCGTAACCTCCGTTACACTGACAAGTTCGTAAATCAAAATATTATGAATGTATCATTAGGTCGTAAATTAATAGAATGTTTCAATTGCGGCAGTAATCACAAACAAATTCAGTGCACAGTCAAATGTGTATTTTGCAGTAAAAAGGGCATTCGGAAGGTTCTTGCTAACATAAAAAAAATGCCAGGCTAGAAAAATCTAATTCCAGCACAGATAAACAGGAAACAAAATTCGTGCAACAATCAAACACGAAAGATAAATTTTGTAAGAAAATAAGTATTTGTGGTCTCTCACACGAAGCTTTAATAGATACAGGCAGTAGCTGTTCGATAATTAAGTCTGAGTTTTGCTGAGAAATATAATTTTGAGATAACTCGACTACCTTCTCCTGTGATGTTGCAAGGGTTTTCGAAGGATAGTGACAAATAGGATAGGGACAATGACAAAGAAGGTTCGAGTGAATATTAAATAACATTCGGCTTGCATTAATGATATAGAAATGTATGTTTTCGACGAATTATCTGGTTGTGACGTGTTGATTGGTCGTAACAGAAAGATCTGATTCAATGTATACTCGGATAGGCGATACACTATATTTCAAAATATCACTGATCCAGAGAACATTTGCAATCTGGTAGACGAATCACTACTAAAACGTGGATACTGGTTCACATAGTAACGAATGAATGTTACTATTAAATAAATAAAGGCAGTGCATAGGCCTCAAATATAAGACAATTGGGCAAGGTAGGTCATGAGATAGTTATTAATGTGAGTGATGACAAACCAGTTCAATTTAGGGCATATAGAACGTGTAATTGACACAGAATCATTATCAGGGAGATGGTAAATGAACTTCTAGAGAACGGTATTATACAAGAGAGTAAATCAGCATATGCTAGCCCGGTTTTACTTGTTAATAAAAATAACTGTGAAAAAAGATTGTGTG
The DNA here is from genome assembly GCA_947578425.1 of Eugnorisma glareosa. Classification (NCBI taxonomy): domain Eukaryota; kingdom Metazoa; phylum Arthropoda; class Insecta; order Lepidoptera; family Noctuidae; genus Eugnorisma; species Eugnorisma glareosa. The sequence goes on along the minus strand of OX387967.1, from coordinate 7,130,701 downwards.
TTGACTACAGAGCTCTAAATAAATTAACCATAAAAGATAAATATCCAATGCCACGGATAGAGGATTTAATTGACAAGCTTCAAGGTTGTACATTTTTCTCTTGTTTTGATTTAAAAAGTGGGTATTACCAAATTAAAATGTCCCAGGCGTCTATCCACAAGACAGCCTTCATAACGGAAGAAGAGCATTATGAAAACGGTCTTACAATTAATTTAAAGAAATGTCACATTCTCAAAAGAGAAATAGAGTTTTTAAGGTACCGAGTAAATTTCGAAGGTCTCAAACCTAGCGAAAATAAAGTAAAAGCAGTAAAAGAATTCCATGCTCCCAAAACGGCCCGAAACCGAGCCAAACCCGAACCGATGCCAAGCCGACCGACCCGAGAACCGACCCAACCGAGGCCAAGGCCTTATTAGCTATTTTCGTAAATTTATTAAGAATTGTGCCGTGCTTTCTAGTCCTGTTACTAAATTGCAAAAAAAAGATATCCCATGGCAATGGACTTCGGAACATGATAAGTGCCTTTTTTGTCTTAAAAGACCTCTGACAACAGATGCAAGCAGAGACGGAAATGCTGGAATCTTGATGCAGGTTACCAATCACGATGAGAACCGAGTACATTTTTATAGCCGTCAGACTACAGAGGGTGAAAAGAAATATCACTCGTTTGAACTATAATTATTGGCAATCGTACAATCTTTAGAAAAGTTTAGGCATTATTTACTAGGTGTTTGTTTGTTTTGAGGGTCAGGGCTTCTTCAATGATCGCTTTATTAGTTGTAGAGGTTTGATGCATTTATTGTGCAATTTAAATGAATATACAGGTTGCAAATAAGAATAAGTAAATTAACAGTTTTTTATGATGGTGGACCGACTACCATACTTGTTCTTGTCGACTGAATGGTTGACCCGTGGCACCAACGATTTGAACGATCTTTAATTCTTCGGCGACGACCAATCAGCATGCGCCGCCCTCGCTCATTCCTCTAGCGCCGAGCCTCCGTTAGTCGACGCTAGAGGGTGTCACGTGACGCGACGTTTTCGCCAATAGATGGCGGTACTTCGTTGGAAGCCCAGGCTTCCAACGAAGTACCGCTGGCGTTGACGATGTTTTATTGAGGACCCGTCTTCTCCTTTTCTTCTTGTAGTAGGTAGCAGAGGGCATATTTGGGAGAATGCCCGTCGCACCGTCCCAGTCGCCGTTTTGATGTCGGCGACTCGGGCTAGGCCATCTTTCCCAGAAAACGTATGTATGATTCTTCCCCAGCGCCACTTGAGAGGTGGAAGATTATCCTCCTTGATGAGGACAAGAGTATTGGGTACCAACTCTTCAGTGTTTGTCTTCCACTTTGTTCTAGTTTGAAGCTCTGCTATATATTCCTTCGACCATCTCTGCCAGAACTGCTGGCGCATCTGTTCTACGCGGTCATAGCGGGACAGGCGTTGCGTGGCTGTAGTCGTCAGGTCTGGGCTGGCTTGTGCGGTGAGCGGTCGGCCAATGAGAAATAGAGAAGGGCTGAGGGGAAGGAGGTCAGTTGGGTCTGCGGGCAGTGGGTACATGGGTCGAGAATTTAGGACGGCCTCAATTTGAGCTAATATCGTGCTGAACTCTTCGTAAGTCAAATTCGCGTTGCCAACAACGCGACGGATAAGATGCTTGCATGACATTACTCCTGCCTACCACAATCCCCCAAAATGCGATGTATATGGTGGTATGAAATTAAATTTTATATTGCCTTTCTACAGGTAAGTTACCCATTTGAACTGAAACAGTTTTACCCTTAATACGTGTACATGTGACACATGTATGTACTACATTTCTAGCCAGGTTGCGACCTTTGAGGGGCCCCAAATTTTCGCGTATACTAGCTAACAGTGATTGAGGACCTGCATGAAGCTGACGCTTATGCGCCAGCAATTTCATATTGAAATTACAAACTTGTAAATGGATGTTTGCTACACAATAGGATGGGGTGCTTTGCGACACGGCGACCGCGCCATATCTAAGTATGCGATGTTTGCAACAGCTGGCATCGGAATGCACTGATAATGACATCGCTAATATTATTTACAAAGATTTTTACGTAGACGATTTAATAACGGGTTGTGATGATAAAAAGGAATTATTAGACATTTGTAATAAAGTTTCTACGGTATTACAATCGGGTTGTTTCTGTTTACGAAAATGGTTGTTCAAGGTGACAGGGCTTTATCTAGGTGAGTATGGTATTATGCACTTCTTGCTGTGATTGTTTAATTTTTTTACAGATAATAAATAATCTATGTAATAATAATTTATTACATAGATTATTTATTATCTGTAAAAAAATTGAACGGTCTGAAACAGACATTAATTTAAATTTAGGACAAAGAAATAACATATGGGACGACTTACATAGTATGCAGACTGTTGGTGGCGGCGTGTTATTCATGGATCCAGCCCCGGCATCACCTCTTTTAACAGTTACCATGTGAGTCGCTTTAGCTGTGGGGACTTTTACCGGAGTCTTCTCTGCATCCTATTGCAAGTGCTCGCTTCTCTAAAAATCCGACGAAGTCACAAACTTGAGGGTAACTCTAATGAGTTGGTAATCTTTAGTGCAATACATATCTAGTTTTCGTGTCAGTATACAAAAAATAATAGGACCCCATGAACTAATATTGTGATTTAATTTAATTTTTTAGAGCAGCTTACTGCTGTTTCACAGTAGATACAAACATCCTAATATTGTGTGCTGTTGCTTGCAGAAAGTTACGAAGATAAAACAATTTTTGAATGCTTTTTAAACTGTGAAATGATATGAAATGATAATGCAGGATTTGTACTCGAAGTACTTACCCGTAAATATTGGTACAATGACTTGAGGCAATTTAGTTACCTGTTTTGGAGAAGCATGCTGTGGTGATGGCGAAGTACTCTTACGAAGGGATTTTATGACTGTTATAGTTTCTAAATATTTGGACTCGACGGCATCAAAATCGTCGACCGTAGGATCAAGAGCACTTTCCAAGTTCAAGTTTTCGAATTTATCAAAGGCAGATCTCAGGCGCTCCTCTTTAACAAGAAGGGATTGATGATCGCAATCTGCTTTTTGTTCTTTGAATAAGTTGAAGTACTTTGTTAGCACGTCCTTCACGGCAGCACGCTTCCTCATCAATGCTAACTTCTCATCACGAGTATCACAGTCGGATTCGGACATTTTTGTACGAAATACTTTGCACTTTGATAACTAACGCTAGTTCATATCCGGCTCGAAGGACCATGTTATGGATTATATTTCTAGGGTTTTGGCTGGTAGAATTGAGAGAGAAGTTTTGTGGAATAAAAAACGTCCGCCTTGTGTGCTGTTTTTTCTTGAACTGACAGTTGATATGACATAAAATAATGACTACATGATAAAGTGTTCCAAGACAGCAAATATAATTAATTAAATGGTGGGGATGCCAACAAAGGGTTATATCAAGTCAGGCCCTTTCTTTTTTATGCTACTCCAATTTGGTTAGTCAACTACAGTGAAACTAGCCAATAAAGTAACTCATCGGGTCAATGTCGGCAAGGTTGGCTGCGAGTCCATCTTCAGATGTGTGGGGTTTACCTGGAATACCTGAATTTATCAACCGATTCTAACCTAAGCAGTGATGGCTCATGTTTCAAATCTGGGATGATAAACAGATTTGAAACAAGTGTCATTCGAAGCGCCTGGGAAGTACGGTTTTTTTTTTACTATGGCGACTTTCTTCAGATGTGTAGGGTTTACCTGGAATACCTGAATTTATCAACCGAACCTAACCAGCGGCTGTTGTTTCAAACATGGGATGATCAACAGATCTGAAACAGGTGTCATTCGAAGCGTCTGGTAAGTAAGTTTTTTTTTAATATGTTGCCTTTCTTCAGATATGTGGGGTTTACCTGGAATACCTGAATATTTCAACCTAACCTAGCCTATGGCGACTCTGGTGGAGTATCAAGACCAGGTATTTCATGCTAGCTCGGTCCGCTTTTCTGGCACTTCCAACAGTGAGGTGCGTGTCAGACAGCGGCTGGCATCGGGCGCATTAAATAAATAAAAAATATTCGAGTTAGGTACCTTCATCTGCCAAGCAAGTTGCTTTGCAGATGAAGGTACCTAACTCGAATATTTTCTTAGACACAGACTTATATTACGTCAATTTTATATATTTTTCTTTTGTTTTCAGATTAACTAGTGCTAATACTGTTGTAATTGCATTAGCAATTTAAAGATAATACAATATGAGCATCAACGCGAATAGATAAAATAAGGAATGAGTACATAAGAGGGAGTCTGAAAGTGGCGCCGGTGACTGAAAAATTGTGTGTTAATCGGTTATCGTGGTATGGACATGTGATGCGGAGGAATGAGGAGAATGTATTGAGGAAAAGGTTGAGTATGAATGTAGATGGCTATAAGAGTAGAGGAAGACCAAAGAAACGATGGATGGACTGTGTGAAGGATGATATGGCTAGAAAGGAAAGTGACTGCTGAGATGACGAGTAATAGAAAAGTATGGAAGAAGAAGACATGCTGCGCCGACCCCAAATAAGTTGGGATAAGGGCAGGAGAATGATGACAATATGGGCATCAACATTGATATCGATATAGTTTTTACTTATAACGATTTTATATTATTTTATGATAACAGACTTCACTGACCATGGAAAGAGACCCATTTTATTTTATCTTAATATTGCTATGCATGCAGGGAAAAAGTTGATATGGCAAATTTAAGATTAATACACTTGTTCGATCCTTGTCTAGTTTAAGGTAGTTTTAAGCTCCATTAGTTTTATGCCTTCTACACTCAGTTCTGGTGAGGTGCCGGCGATGAGCAGCCATCTTAGTGCTGTTTGAGTCGACGTTCGACTACCGAAAGGGAAGCAGGATCGCGTTGCCGTGCACGCCGATGTGTCGATTACCACATTGTAAAACCTGACTTTCATCTGCTATTGTGATAACTTGCCTTCTGATCGAACCAAAAACAATCCTAGACAATCAATTTGTGTGTGCCTACAATGCGGATCCCGAAAGACTTTCTAGAAGCCCATAGTGACGTCACATCCAACCACGCGGCAGCAAGCTGCATCAGCAAGCTTGATCCAAGCCAGGACAAGGGTGAAGCTAAAGGTTAGTGGAGTCAAATTGCCTGTTCTAGTCAAGGATCTGAATCTCAGCCAGTTTACACCATAATTATTAATTATTAGATATCTCTAAAACCCTCAAAACTTCTCATACAGTCCACTACTCAAAATTAAAGGTCTTCGTGCCTGTACACTTCTTTCTACCTATGACCAGACAAGACAAGATATCAAGTTCTTGTTAAAATCTTCATATTCTTTGTGTACTTATTGTAATTTTAGTGTCTATGATCATTACCCTACTGATGAATGTCAGTATTGTTTAAATTGATTTTTCTTTTTCTTTTTTTTTAACAAAATTTTACTCTTTTAACCGCCACAGCCACAAATAGATGACTTGCTTGATTAAAAAAAAGTAAATGAAAAACTCTACAAAGTACCTCATTAGTATAAGAAAACTTAACTTAATTTTGTTACCGTCAGCTTTCTTAGTGTCCCCCTAATTTTCAAGCCCAAATTTTTAATTTTTTATTGATAATAATTGAAAGCATTAATTACTTAAATTCCGATGGTAATTAAATGACAATAATAACAGGATAAGTTTTATATTCATACTAGCGACCCGCCCCGGCTTAGTAAAATGCAAAATACAATGTCATGCTCATTTCGATGAGAAATATTGATGCCGTAACAAAAGAATTTCTACCATAGCCGAAACAACATTAATTTACCATTTTATACACATAAACTGTACAATGAGCACAAAAATCTTAAAACATAATCTAATATTGAATTATTATTGTTTTACAGATAACGGAATCCTCCCAGTCAAATGCAAGGAGACTGCACATGTCTTCTTTTGACAATCTTTTTGATTCTGTAATGGCAGGTTTTCAAAACCTCTCCTGGGACCCGTAACACCTAATTCAAAAGACCATAAATTTTGGACAGAATCAAAATAAGTTTTAAAGTCCACGAAAATCACAGAAAAAACTGAAATTGCAAGTGCACCTACTATTAATGATTGGGTATGGACACTGGAAGACATAGAAAAATTAGTTAAAATATTAGCTATTTACCACAATGTTGCGTCTTTATGGATGCGGCACCTAAACTAAGACCCAATCGAGAAAGAATTTCTTTGGGGCGATAAGAAGCCATGGGTGTCGTAACACAAATCCAACTCCAGAAAGATTTCAATCAGCGTTAATAATCTTATTGGTCATTAGCCTGTCCAGTGTCTAAACCCCTGGAGCAAATTATTAAGAAGACCAATGCAATGTACTACATGCCCTTACTGTACATCGTAACAAAGCATGGGAAAGCTGCGACGACTGGTGATATTTTTTTAGATACTGTAAATGAGATTACTCTTACATCTTTAGAGGAAAAAAGTCAGCCCCATACAATATGTTTCGGAATATTTAAAAAAAATGAAAAATAAAGTATTTAGGTCTTGCGAAATTTGTAATCTCTATAGCGAAATTGCTAATGATTTTATTAAAAGAAGAGACCTTCCCAGCCCTAGCCCAGATTTTTTTAACATGTATATCTAACATGCAAGATATAATAAAAAAAATATTAAGTAATAATTTAAAACAAAAAGCTCTCAGAGAATACACAAAAAAAATATTCCTTTATTTCTAGATTTTAATTTTTAAACGTGCTCTAATCATAAAGATAAATTAATAGAATTTTTAATAAAGGAGGTGTTTTTTCCCCCATACAATTGTGGCCAAACAATGTACCTTAACAATAAAGGTACGAAGTTATAGGAAAAAAATCGCAGATTCTGAAAAAAATAATATTGGATTTATTCATGCATTTGTACCACCTGAAATTGTCGATCAAAGATGCTAAAACTTGCAACCCAAGAATTTTAATCTGGCAATCTCGTGATTCATTTCTCCGATGATGCGTTTCGTTACTTCATTTTATACACGTATGAAAACCTAAAAATATGCTATTTAGAATTTAGTTTTGTATTAAAGATAGGTTATTTTTCCCCGGCACACTTTTTTGTGAAACATTATGGGATCAAGAATATTAAAAAAACATTTATTTCACATTTCAGATTATTTTTTGCGTTTGGTTAGCTACTAGCCAAAAGACAGTGATCCAGGGTCGATAATTTACTATTTTATTCCTTTTGTTGTTGTCGTTGTCAATATTGTCATTCAGATTATTCTAGCCCTTGTCAGACGATCGATCTCGAAAGAGTTTAATATTTTGACAGATGGAATAGTTTGACAGCCGCCAGCGCTGTTATGAACGTTTCTTTGAACGCAGTTACGATTCGAGGTAGTGTTTTTTCATATTCTTTTATTTCTTAACCTATCGAATATTGAAGGATTTAAAATACTGCTAACAACACTATATATTGGAAAGAGTTTAAACAGTAATTTGTACCTCGGTACATGTTTTGGCCGAAAAAAAAACACCTCCTTTGTATGGCGATTTTTTATGTTTACATATTGTAAAAATACAAATGTAATATCAGGCCATGAGAACCATAGTGGCCTAACTAATTTTTTTTACAATATTGAGTCTATGATTTTTCCAGCTAAAATTGAACATTTCTGTTTTTGTTTTCTATGGTACTCAAAAGTCTTTGTCCATTGAATTAGGCCACTATGGTTCTCATGGCCTCATATTATCTGGCAAAAAGATATTGACAGTGACGATGAAGAAAAGCAATGCAAAGAAAAAAAAAATTATAAAATATGTTTTAAGAGAAAATAATGACGCTGAAACTGGAGTTGCAGGCCTGTGGAAGACTCAAGGGCATCCCATAGTGAATATGGATGCCAGCACAAAAACCTAGTATCGAAATGGAACTGTCTTAAAACATGGATTGCATCATGCGGCCACCAGTATAAACAACATGTTCAAGAAAGAATTTTGCCGGCAGTACTACCAAGTCCACAAGAAGTGCCCAAGTTATGTATGTCTCCTGAGGCACATCCGCACATAAAAGCGTGTTACTACGCTTATGAATGGGGAGAGGCTGCCTCTTATAGACTGGCAGGAAGGTTTCATGGGAATTAATCTCCTGAAAAATTTCGAGTTTAATTTTCATGTGGACACTATCGACATTATTACTGGCAAGGCCATTATTCCCAAATTTCCTGAGTGGATTCATGAATATGTCTCAAGGCTTTCCGCACCAAGTATGGTAGATTCCCTACAGGTCCACCCCCTACTACCAAGAGTGATGATGATGCACTTCCTCACAACAGACCTTTTCGACTGCAAAGAGATACTTAGCCTTATACATAGATAGTGGGATCATCCCCAATGACTGGAGTTATGGTGGCTGTTCCCAAGGAGAGAGAGTTCAAAAAGAAGATGCACGCTGCTTCAGTAAAATGACACCAGAGATGAGAGCCTTTCAAGTGGTAACTGAGAAAAACATAGCTGGGACTCTCTTTCGTTACATCAAGCACCAATCCATGACCCTGTTCGAAGAACAACTGTCAAAACTCTCTTCCGGATGTGTCATCCCAGAGAGGGAGATGATAATGTCAACATAATCGTAGACTTGTCCTCATGGTGTACCAACTTCAGAGCTGAGCTCCTTAACCCCTTCTTCAAGAGCCTTGATGCTCTCTTCTCTTTGGCTTTCGCAATATTTACAGCTTCAATCGCACATTCCCTCTTATTTCTACCCTTCTGCTCAAAGATAGATACGGGGAGTATCTATCCCTTCCCAAGACATAACTGGTCTGCCGGTAGAACCCTTCCAACCATGCTTCTGGCCCTCGCACACATCGGTCGTGTGCGAGGGCCAGAAGCATGGTTGGAAGGGTTACGTCAAAAGGGATGGCCACCATTCTCATCATACTGCGTGTCATCATCATCATGTGTATCCTCAAATAAAGGAGAGTATTACTTGGGCAGTCGTGTGTATAAATTCTCTCCACAAGTACATACCTTCACCCTTACATGGCGATCCTGCCAGCGGACATCGCCGTGCGATCACGTTACCGACGCCGCCTTGCCATATAAGGTTTATAAGTCTTAAACAATTGGTCTAAGTAAAGCCGACCTAAGATGGATTATAATATTTTATTTTCCAGCGGCTGACAAGTCGAATTCGGTTCGTTGCTCACGAAAATTTCGAGTTTATTAAAAATGGGAAGTACGCAGACTAAAGAAGCGACCGTGGTGATGCAAAACGCAGCTGGAGGAACAAATTATATATATCTGGAGGAGGTGTTCACGTTTCCACCATCACCATTCTGATGATCATAGTGGTGATGGTTCCGGGACTCGGCGTGCTGTATTTTCCATCACAAATGTATTCGGAGTTGTCATGTTACGTTGGATAAATCAGTAGTTGCATCAACCATTTCCATGGATCTATATCTGCCTTCTAGAAATTGTCGCAACTCTGCCCAGGTTGGTAGATCATCTCTTGTACTGTTCTTCATTTCCCACAATTTCACAGATTCTGTGTCTAATTTAGACAACACAATAAACACCATGATGATGTCCCAGGTCTCAATATTGATTCCCATATTTTTCAATGCTGCTAGGCATGCTGTTGTGTTATCTAACAGCTGTTTAACTGCACTTGGTGATTCAGAAACTTTCTTTTGAGCGAACCATTTCTTTAGCCTGAATTGCAAATTATTCTGATGTTATTGTATCGCCGCACCAGCTGTCTCCAGGCCTCCTCATAGTTGGCCTCTGTAGTAGTATATTGTTCAATGAGAAGTAGAGGCTCACCGGAGAGGTTAGCTTTTAAATACTGCAATTTCTGGACAAATGATATGCTGTTATTATTGTCAATAAGTGTAGTAAACATATCATAGAATGTTTGCAATTCCTCGTACTTTCCAGAGAATTTCGGCAATTGAATTTGCGGCAACTTAACTTCACTGTGATTATCACAGTTGCTTTTCGACCTTTCCTCTCTGGTACTTTCTTTCGAACTATTTGACGACATAGTGAGCTGTTTTGATTCAAATGTATGTAGGGCTTCACGAAGTGTAGTTTTGTATTGTATGTATATCTAGTATAATTTCTTTAGCACTAAGCAAACGCTATACGCGGAAGACATATGTCTGCCAGAAAATGGTTGCAATCTGAAGCCAAATTGGGGAGAGTTTGTTGGGCTAAGCGTGCGTGACGTCACCATCTCCTACGGTCTACACTACGGCATTCCTGTTGCTATACGCTGGATGAGGAATACGTGGAGGATTTACCGAGGAACACTCGCCATCGGGAGGTCAGGAATACTGCCGCTGATTACAGCGCTTAACTCTCAGCCCGCTGCTGCCGCTGCGCTGGGTGCATCAGCTTCATCACTCAACTCAGCTACTTTCGAACTGGCACCTTTAGCTGTGCACGTGGTCAGCGGCACCACTGGAATAGTATCTCAGAGTAGTCAGCGAGGGACTGCTATAGTCCAAGGCATGCGCGCCTGGAGGTCAGCCCCTGCGCTGTTACGCGCTGCCACACCAATCGAGGTACTCTCCGCCGGAGCGTCGGGCTCGGCTGCTTCGTTGGATGCTGTGGTAGTGGCCACGGAATTAGGAGCAAGAACTACATGGATTTCGCGGGCCGCTGCTCTACTTTCAAGCCTACGCTTCAAACGCTCCCTGCACCACATCGAGGACACCACTAATCAGCCCAAAGAGTCAGTCTCCTTCGCAAGAACCACGTTCGCAAATAACACACTACAACTCGCGAACCGCTTGTCTACCCGCCTATTGACAACAGTAGGGCCAGCTGGTCCCCCAGTTCACATTAAGCTGCCGCGATACGAACGAGGGTTCTACGGAGAGGCTCCCGAGGCACCATTTATACTGATACGTCTCCAGCCGTTCCACACTTCACATTACGACGTAACATATTCTCCTGATAGCCGCTTCATCAACACCGTCACTATCTCAGACCTAGCCCTAATACGTGACACCCTTACTTCCAACATACCCACACCACTACACATCTTGGAACTTCCAGACCCGAGGGGTCCTTACTTCCTTCTTTACCCTGGAGCCAGCTCAGGTTGAGGATGTACCTATTGTACCCCCGCCACCTGCACAATGCGCCGAGACGTACTTGCTGGACGGTGCCTTACAACAGATACTGCGCATGGACACCTGCCTGTCAGCTATGCAACAAGTAAGGCTGCGTAACAACACCGCCTGGCTATCCAACAGCGGCCAGGTAGTGTATCAACTGCCCCCCACACCCAGACTAAGATCAGCCGCCTACCCAAATGCGGACGCAGAACTCATAGCTAGAAGTATTGGTGCACCACGTCCAACCTTACCTTCACTAGCCGCCCAACCCACCACGGCCACAGCTTCCAGCTCAAACACCAGTAGCAACACAACTACGACTATTCCTGCTGAACCCGCCGAACGCTCCTCCATATCAAAGATACCGGCCCGGTCCGTTAAAGTCAAACACGTGAGCTTTCAGTCCGCCGGACCCACCAAACCGCCGATGTCTGTACTTTGTCAGCAGTTGATAGCCTCGATGGCAAACACAGAGAAGTCAGCCACCCAGCCTTTACTCACCACTGTCCGCAGCCCACTTGCACGTGACATGGCATCGATGCAACTACTAATAGCCTACATGGAAATATCAAACGTCTCATATATTGACACGGCGCCCGCAATACGTGGCCTTTGCTATGCTGCTGCACAATATGGAGACATGTACGACTTCGACCGCACCACCAACCACTTCCTGAGAGAGGAAGTGCTGCTTAATCCACCTGTACGTGTATTCAGGCGCTTCGACAGAGCAGCAGCAGATATGTTTAACGTAAACCTCATTGCAGTGACACTCCCCGCATACACCAACCACCTGAAGGGCCACGATACTTACCTGAATGAAGGCGGGTGGGCACTGCAGGGAATGGATCAGACATGGTGCGCCATCCCCGTTACTTCAGACCTTCTTCAGGCGCCATACCTACTCGAGTACATACTATGCTTCCTGGACACAGCCATTTGGGCGGGTAGATTATCGTACTCCACCTCCACGACCCACAGGAACGCAGACGGCGCCGCACACCGCACACGGTTCACACAAATACCCCACGCACACAACATAAGTGTACCCGGACCGCATGGTGCAATGTTGGTCCTTTTGGATGACAGCGTCAGTGGTGCAAATTCACATGTGCCCATAGTGAGACCTGAAGGGATGAACGTGTATCCAGGATCGCCTTACGTTAGACACGAACATTTCAACATGGCTGACTATATGATGGATGCAACGACCATAATGCACAACCTGCTAAACAACTATGACCTATCCGCGTCTCGAATGTGTAGCGCCCTTGAATGGATAGAGAAGAACCTCTGCACTGACATGGCGTTCCAGATCGCCTTCTCGATGGCAGCCGAACTTTCATCAGCCCTTCCTGAGTCACCTACTATGGAGGTAGCCGCCGTGGCCGCACACAGGTACCTGAACCCACTTAACGGTGCGTGGACTATAGGACAGCAACATTATGCGGCCGACAGCCCTAGGCACACCACATCCGATATAAATGCAGGTCCGATAGCAAACAGACCAGAAACATATACTTCACGGGTCTGCGGTTACAACTGGGCGTCAGTCTCTCCCCTCCTACAATACAGCCAGAGCGCTGCTGCCATCACAAACGTGGCAGTGATCGAGGATGATAGTGTTGTAGCTTATCAAAGCTATTGGACAAGCAACAAGCTGGCAGAAGACCGACCACAATACCAATGCCATTCATCCCACTCAGTCTACAGGATTATGACCTCACTCGGATTGATAGACAAAAACGACTACAAGATGGAAATCCGTACACCTGCAGGACTCCAGGCGATGTTGGTGCTACAGGGATGTGCCCTAAGCATGTCGCTATCCTTATACCTAACCAACAACGACTAAGACCGCTGGCTTTGGTCAGGGCTACACACCGACAGAACCGTCGCAATGTCATCCTCTCGAAACAAAGTCAATTCCACACTACTAAACCATGTCCTCCCTTTACCTGGCAGCAACGTGTTTGAAAGAACTAGTCGTCCAGACCACACAATCAGAGAGGACATTGAAGGGTACTACGGAGTACAACTGGACAGAAGGCACTGGGCTCTGAGCATACCCATACCTTTCTTTGCCACCCTACAGTGGGCCGCTAAATTCAACCTCCCAACATATCTATCCCTACCTGGGCTCCATGGGAACGTAACAGATGACTATTCTTCGTCTTACGTGGAGGTGACTTGCGGCGAACGACTGGCGCTACCATGGTATGCGTCAACCGGCAACACTTTCCGCCGGTTACCACGAATATTATCACTAACCCCGAGAGCTGGACCTGCCTTTTTACCAATATCCGTCGATAACTGGGCGGTACAAACAATTGGACGCAATGGACCTGAGACGGTTGCCAACGGTTTCGTGTCAAATGTGTTTTGTGTCTCACTTAAATACCACTATCGTGATGTAGCGTCCGACTCTTCCATACTGCTACTAAGTGGACCTATTGGAACTCCAGCGTTCTCTAGCAACTTATGGGGAGTAGAACCCACAAGCTACCCTGATCCCCCAAACATACATTTTTTATGCAGGGAGGTATCAGCCGCGGGCCCTGGGCGTCAGAGAGAATCGCCAACTGTGGAGATAAGGGTGAGACAACCGAACGGCCCAACCCAGGCCCAGCCCGCGGAACCAGCACCAGCACAAACACACAGGACTACCTACGGAGGTTTACCCCTGATCGTGAATTGTTGCTAAAAGATAGAATAAGCGTTTCTAAGAAGACAAACTCTAAAACTACAAGAAGAGAGTCAAGAATAAGTAACAACATTGGAATACTTGACATACACCACGTACATGGACACAGAGAGCCTTGAGGGCTCGCCCCTGTTGGGCTGCCGTCGTTGTGCACGTCGGAAATACTTCCCCCATCTGATAACAGCGTTGCTCCTGCTGGTGATAACGATTTGCATCGTAGACGTGTACTACGCTTCGAGGGTGTCTCGCACCGCAGATTCACTACGTAAACTTTGTCAAGCCGTGGTTGGTAAGGACTGCTGATGGAGAGCGGGGTCTACGCTGAGCCACGTTCGTACCACGACGTGCGCGGCAAAGATGGTGCTGCTAACGAATACATTTGCCGCGCCACTTCCATACGTCGGTACCACATTATCCGGCTCGAAGGACCATATGTTCAATGTTATAACTTATAAGGTCTCTGCTTGTGTGCTGTGAATATTCTTTTGTAATTTTGAATAAAAGATGTGCGTTTTCGACTGGAGTTTTATTGCTAGTGCTACATAATACAGGATAAAAATTAAACTTTGACAGATAGGGTTGCACTCTACTCATAGTGTTGGACACAAGGTGGCCTCTTCTTGACGCAGTTTCAATATTTTGTGTATAGTGTATAGTTGGTTGGTTATTCGATAAAATATTAATTTAATAAAAACATGTCTCTAACGTGCAAAGTTAGAGACATCTTTTTATTAAATTAATTGTAAAATTCTGAAATTCATACCTGCATATTTGCCTCATTTCCCTCATCTTGAGGTGTTAATACCATTTTTGGTAGCCTGGCAGCATTGGCGATATTTTGTAATACCACATAAGCATTATATATATCATATAAAGCCTGTAACGGAAAGGGTATATACATACGAAAGGCACGGCTTCTTTGGATGATAACAAACGATAAGGCAAGGGTTTTTTAAACCCATCTCTACATGTTCGGAAGTTATGATATTTTTTAATTCATTGATACCAGAAACCAATCTTTTCAAATTGAAATAAAGACATCACTAGCAATAACTCAGCTGATCGGTGTCAGCGAACTATTTGTAAGTAAGAATAAACCTCTTACTCCTGGTAATTTCGAATAAAGGGTTCCGCATGTTTATTTTTTGTTTGCAAAATATTTTTGCAGACTTTTCCTAAACTTAGATTATGTCTGTGAACAAGCTACTATTAATTTGTCTAGGTATCTAAATTTAATGAAATATTGATACCTGCTTGCATTGTCACGGTCGTATCATTATTTGTCTTTACGAAGTTTTTCTTTTGTTGAAGATTACTTTGTAGATAATTATTATTTAGATAATATTCCACCCACCACCCCACCTTACCATCGTACCTACAACACAGTAAATACCTAATTTAATAACAATATTCCTGTAAATTTCTGAAGGTTATTAGGTCCTTTTATTTTGGTGGCCATATGGATGAACGATGTTTTAATTTTTTTTATTGATTCACAAATGACCGATCTGTTTGATATGAGATAAACCTACCTATTCACTGTTTGTTATTGTCAGCACAATGCTTTGGGCAAAAAAAAACTAAATTATACGCCTTTTTACACATACGATCCAGGAGATTTGATTCACCTTATTATTAAATCAATTTATTAAAAAAACATTATTGTTTGCCGTTAGAAAAGGATTTAGTAACATAATTTGTTCAACTGAACCCAAAACATCATCTTTATGCAACTTATGCATCTCCTAGTACAAATAAAATCACAGTGGGTTCCGTTCATCATTTTAAATTATTCACGCTCTGTCGAAAGTTGCTGTTTGAGTGGTACATAAGTTTTATTGGTTTGAGCACGTTTAGTGTTTAACATAATCCAAATGAAGTTATTAAAAAATGTCTCAAAACTGTATCTAACTGAAGAAAGAAATTAATAAAAGTACCAGGACCGCATGAGTAACAAGAAGTGCTATTGCCGAATTGAAAATCGTTTGCTCACAGAACCCTGATTTCGTCGTTACACACACATAGTCAATCATCGTTGTGTAGGTATGTATGTAACCTGGTTTAGGTTTTAGGGTAGACGTACCAATTGCAGTCCTGTAGTTTGAATTACTCCTGGTAAATTAAACTTCTAATCAGATTTCAAAATACCTTAGGTAAGTTAATATTTTGATTAAAGATTATTATTTGTTATTTTGAAATAAAAGCTCTGGGTTCAGATTCTCACGGATAATAAACGTACAACATAATTATGATCGAATGTACCAATTTTTCAATTTTGAATTTGATTTACGTAGTTAACTCTTATTTTATTTTTGCTCCGGTCTGTTAAATTTCCTTAAATGTTTATTGGAGTTTAGTTAAAATTATTACTAAGATGTAAAACAATTTTTTAAAATAGTGGTGGACACTAATTGGGACACCTACCCTATTACCAGGATAGCAAGGAATAGGAGCTTTATTTTGCATTATTATTAATAATTTATTTGCTCTTCAGTCGTCGATTTCTCCGCGTGTCGTGCACATCGTTTATTCGTTTCCATCCGTGTGATACGCGCATAAGTTCAGTACGGCTACTAATTAATTACTACTACCTAATTGTTGTTATTGTTTTCGTTGTGTTTGTTTCGCGCTTTCCGCAATGGATCGGGCGTGGTAGTAGAACCGTCCGCCCGTCCGTCCGGGCTGGAGTGGAGACCACGCATTGGAAAGCGCAGCGTGGGACGGCCACCTGCCAGATGGACCGACGACCTTGCTAAAGCTGCAGGGAGTCGCTGAATGCAGGTGGCATTGGACCGGACACTTTGGAAATCGATTGGGGAGGCCTATGTTCAGCAGTGGACAACAACGGGCTGAAATGATGATGAGTAGAACCGTGGCATGGCCTCCGCGGTCCCCAGACCTTACCCCGTTAGACTTTTTTTTGTGGGGGTACATTAAAACGTAGTGTACGCAGTGCCGAGTGATACAGTGGACCAAATGAAAGTGCGGTGCCAGTGACACCAGAAATGCTACGCAATGTTCAGGTGTTCATGAACAAGCGATCGGCCTTGTGCATACAATACCAAGGACACCACATCGAACCCCACCTTTAAAAATGTAAGTTAATTTACTAAATTAAGCAAAGCTTTAAGATTTTACTGTTTACTCTTTAATAAATAATAGGATGAAACTAGCTAACCTACCTAAACTTTGTTTCGATTTTTTTATTACGTAACTTTTAGTATCTCAGTTTTTACGTGAAATTTCTGGCTTGATATTAAAGAGTAAACGTTAATTGTAAATCAATAATTAAATTACGCAATAATCATTTTTGCATCACGGTAAAGTAGGCACCTACACTCGGCGGCGCACGGCTCGGCGCGCGGCCTGCGGCTTGTTTGATTTCGTCAGTTCGCGCCGACAAAGACACCGCCTGCTAGGCTACTAAACAGTATGGTTCTAGGCGCGCAGAATTACGGAAGAGATTTTATTTATTCATTAGACAGAGAGAGAGTGATAATGGCAAGTAACGTTGAAAGTTATTGACCCCCGTAGTGCGGTGACACGTTTTTATGATTTGGATTTCAGAAACTTAGTGACACCGAAAATTTGGTATAAATTTTTTGAGTATTTTATTTTGAGCTGAAACTTTGTATAGTGATTCTATACCAGCTGTAATTATTAGTGGTTAAGGATAGTTATACCCTTTCCGTTACACCTTGTATATACACGGTTAATTTTAGGTCGTTCTGGAACCGAAAGCCATAAACTCGATCATCGAACTCGAAACGATTGGCACTATTTTTTTCAAACGGTAACAATAAAAAAAATCACGCGAAATTAAATTTAGTGTTTTTTTTGTTGAATAATGAGAACTCGAAGTAACGCTTCCTTGCAGTAAACGTATATGTGTGTGTAAAACGTATCCACTATCGGCAGCACATGCGAACGGTACCCAATGAAAAATTCATTCATCGATCAGACAGCTTGATCCGTAAGCCACGCCCCCGCCCCCACGCTAAACACAGTTTAGCCGCCGACGCCCCCGCCCTTCCTTCATAGTTAGTATCGTCGCGCGTTTCGCTGTATTAGGTCACTCACGCGCAACCTAATCACGTGCTAAAAATGAGTCGGCAATACGTGTACTCCAACGTGGAGTATTGGGCAATGGTGGATTTTTATGGGATGGCGCACCATAACCTGGAAGAGGCTAGACGGTTGTATGCTCAGCCGGAACACCTGAACTCACTGCGCGCACGTGGAATCACAGACCCTCAAGTTCCCTTCACCTCCACCATCCTAGCTGTAACCCAGCGCCTCCTCGATCATGGACAGTTTCGAGCACCCACACACGCGCAGGGCCGCGGTAGACTACCATACTCGGCGGAATTAGAGGAAGACGTACTGAAGTACTTCGAACGCGACCCACGTCGTAGTACCTACCACAATGGCGGCTAGGCGATTCAATGTTAGCCAATATTAGGTTTGGAAATTACTAAAGTATTTAGTAATTTCCAAACGTAATATTGATGGACGTAATATTAATGGATGGATTACATCCGTACCATTTTCGTCGAGCGCATGCTATTTACGAAGGCGACGGGCCAAGGAGAATCGCATTATGCCAGTGGTTATTAGAAAATGTCACTGCCAACATACTCTGGACGGATGAATCGTTATTTACACGAGTGGGTCTGTATAACGTTCACAACGAACATTATTGTTCGTTTTTAAACCCGCATCTCATTCGCGAAGATAACCAACAGGTTAGATTCAGCGTGAATGTTTGGGCAGGCATTATAAACAATCAAATAATAGGGCCTATTTTTATTGAAGGTCATTTATCTGGTGGTTCTTACAGCAACAACGTGGTACTCACGACCGCCCTATATCAAACTCATGATTAGCAAACCTTCAATACAAAGCAAAATAAGAAGTATCTGTGCCTCGAATGAATTTAATACTTACACTAGTGTAGGTACCTTCACCGTCTCGAAAACAAACGATGCCGCCGCGTTAGATAGGTATACATTAATAAAATAAAAATACATACGCGATAGATAAATTGGTACACAAATAAAAATACGAAAAGCGAATTCAGATTTTATTTCATAGCAGTTAACAATGAAAATTAAAAATTTTACCAAACTAGGTAAGTACGCAGTTTACTAAAATTATTCCGAGAAATTTATTGTCTCGTGTCCGACCTGACTTTACAAAGATGCACAACTGAATTACACGGTTAACTTCATAAAAATAAGGTCTTAATTCCAACTTAATACCTTCAATACCTCCTAATACCTTCAACTAATAATGAACTCTATTCGACAGACGAAACGATTCATTTTTCTGTGCAAATTGCCTGCCTTTGTAGAAGCCGCCGCCATTGCGCAAAAAAATGTTTTAGGCAGTATTATTTTATGGATCATATGGTAGTTTGTGGGTTCAAATTCGGGCAAGTACCTATGTGCAGGGGCGTAGCTACCGCCGTATTTGCCGTATCAATTATACGGGGCCCCCGGGCCAAGGGGGCCCCCAAAGTGTGTAAGGAAAAAGAATAAAAACTTTCTAATTTATTTTATTTTACAAATGACAAAATTCTATGAAGCAATTCCTTTTTTTCCCGCCTTAAGCGTGCGTTCAAAAGTTGGCAACACTACATCGTTATGGCGGGCTGCGGGACTTCCCCGTTTTACTTACTTCATCTTCAACTCAGCGGGGAATCCCCGGGAATCCTTCATCGATATCGCGATGTACGTGTACGTTGTTGTACTTTGCATTGGATGTTAAACCACGGAGTGCAGTGCACTGTTTATTTACGCGCTTTATATAAATGTGCATTACATTGTAATTCAGTACAAACAATATTGTTCTTCTGGTTTAGCAGTATTAGTAACGATTTGTAAAAGAAATGAGTGAAAGGAAAAGAGATTATCCCAGCGGCGCTGAGAAAAGAAAAATTAAACAGAAAAGGGACGAGGTTATAAAAAAAGTGCCCAAAATTTCTTCATTTTTTCAGAGACAAGATACTGTGAGTGATTTAGATTGGAAAGGTAAGTACTACACTACTACCCAACCCATTTATTAGGGGCCCGTAGTGATAAACAAGGAAATCTTTTAATTTCGGTCTGTCCATCTGTCCGTCACAAAAAGTTGTCTCCCCCCTCGATTTTCACAATTATACTGTTTTTAGGGTTCCGTGCCTTGATTAAAAAAAACAAAATTCTAACTTATCTATAGGATCGATTTGTTTTGTTGTTTGTTTATCAGTCCGTATCGTATCGTTAATTGCGTGTTGAGAACTTCAGATGTGCAGACTCGCTTTCGGGTTCTCGTTTTGTATGGCCACTACACTACGCGCTGCGTTTAAATAGCACGCAGGTGTATAGTAATGCACGGACGGGCTGCAGGTGATTTTGTATCTACTAATAGGTACGAGCACAATCCGCGTAGAATCTGTGTGCGTCTGAACTGAACACTCTCTAACTGTGACCCTTAGTAACGTTATTTATTTATATATAACTCTTTTTAGTTTAGTATCAAAGCATTCGTATTTATTTTTTAACAATTACTCGTTTATTTTTAGATTCTTCTGAAGCATGTTCTTCGTCACATATCCATCCGGAAATAGAAGAAAGCCAAGCACATACTTTATCGGATGTCCATCCAGAAATCGAGGAACCCCAAGTCAACGATTCTGATATATCTGCAGATAATGCAGATTGTAATATAATTTCATCAGATAGAGGAAATTTTGGTGACAATTTAACTGAATGCGAACGAAAAATAATTTTTAAATTGGGTCTATTTAAACCACAAGGACCATTTCCAAAAGTTTCAGAAAATAACCGACCTTTTTCAGCTTATTATTATTCATATTTCAATCAGGCAGGCATAAAAATTATAAGACCATGGTTATGTTATTCTAACGTTTTAAACAAACCGTACTGTCACTTCTGTTGGTTATTAGCAGATCGTCAAAACAAATCGTACTCCTCTGCTTGGGTTAACGGTGTTTCGGTTAGAAGCAATTTCACACAAACTATTCTTGACCATGAAAAGTCACAGCAGCATATTAGTGCCTCACTCTCTTATAATAATTGGTTGCAAGGAAATACCATCGATACTCTATTGAAAAGTGAAATCGATAGTAAAATTACATTCTGGAGAGATGTACTGCATCGTATAATTAATGTTATAATTACTTTAGTATCTTGTAATCTACCTTTGAGGGGGCATGATTCTGATTCTGGCAATTTTATGGCAATTTCACGTCTGCTATCTAACTATGATGCAATTTTAAAAGAACTTTTTCTAAAACCGAAAGGTGAAATAAATTATTTAAGCCCTACGATTCAAAACGAAATTATTAGTTTGCTTGGTACTAACGTTAGGAACAGTATTATCTCAGAAATTAAAAAAGCTCCATTTCTGACAATAATTCTGGATACAACACAAGACTTGTCAAAAATTGACCAACTATCTGTAGTTTTTCGATATATCTCGGTTACAGAAAATGATGATAATGTGCCTAAAGAAATAAAAATCTGTGAGTCCTTTTTAGGATTCATAGCAGTAACCGATTGCAGTGCTGCAGGTCTGAAAACTGTCATTTTAAATTTGACTAAAGAATATGGAATTGATTTGACTAAATGTAGAGGACAGGGATACGATGGAGCAAATGTTATGTCGGGTGTGTATGGAGGATTACAAACCCTAATAAAAGATCTTTTAAATAGACTGTGCCATTTAAGAAATCAGAATTCATTTAATAGTTTGCTAAATGAATCCAAAGATTTAGCAAAAAAGTGGGGGGTAACAACTTTTTTTAAAAACAGTAGGCGAAAGATAACGAACCGTTTTTTTGATGAGTTATCACAAGATGAGAGAATTTCCGACCCGGAATCCTATTTCAAAGTCAATGTATACTATTGCTGTTTAGATATATTAATTTCTCAAACTAAAGAAAGATTTCAGAGCCTTTGCAACCTGAGTAGTATATTCGAAATATTACAACCGGAGAAACTCCTATCTTCTTCAAGCGAAGAGATATTAAACGCTTCCGGAAAACTGTCTGCTAAATACAGTAAAGACATCTCACTTAATCTTTGTGACCAATTAAAGGCTCTAAAAACATGCTTAAATTCTGAAATTAAAAAAAATTATTCCATTAAAGAACTCATTGAATTATTGCTAGTAAAATTCAATAGTCTTGCATCCAGTTTTCCCGAGGTAATCACAGCATGCTTTTTATTCTTGACCCTTCCAGTTACAACCGCAACGGCAGAAAGAAGTTTTTCAAAATTAAAACTAATAAAAAATTACTTAAGAACTTCGATGGGACAAGAACGGCTGTCAGACATCTCACTATTGTCCATAGAGGCAGAAACTTTAGAAAAACTAAAATCATCATCAGCCATAAATGATTTAATAAATCAGTTTGCCGATAAAAAGGCAAGGAGAGTGAATATTTAAAATTCGATTTTTATTTGTAAAATGGGTAAATTATGTGATAAATAAATATTACTTCTCACAATATTTTTTTTCTTTTGTGAAAAATCTTTACCTCCATATAAGGGCCTCCAAAAAAATTTTTATACGGGGCCCCGACAAGGCACGCTACGCCACTGCCTATGTGACTTTTTTAATTCATAATTATGCACTTTCTAAGTTTATCTTGGACATCACAGACATCGGTGAAGAAAAACATCGTGAGGAAACCTGGACTTATAAAAGTCTGAAATCGCCAACCCGTCTTGAGCAAGCGTGGTGATCAATGCTCGTGCCTTCTCTGTTGAGAAGAGGTCTTTGCCCAGCAATGGGACAGTAATATGCTGGTATTATTTATTTATTTATTATGGTAGGTAGGTATGCTTATTAGGTACCTAGCTTGATTGGTTCCCAAGAGTACTCGTCGTGTCGGTGTCTAGTAGAATAGGTACGGTACAAGTATTAGTGATTTCGTGATGCGAGAGTGGTGAATTAAATGCCAATTAATTTCTCTCGTGTCGAGATGTGATAGTGGTAAACACCGTGCCGTGCTTCTGATATTAACGAGAGATGATGTAGGTAAATGAAGTTATACAAAACCTAAATCGTATCTGAAATGAAATAACTACTTGCATCCGGTTATTAAATTCGTTCGACGTCCATTGAACCCAACTGAATCGCACACGCACAGCTGTTCTTCGTCACCCAGCGATCGCGTACGATATTGCGTTTATGAATGAAATAGTGGAAGCGCTACTAAGATTTAACTCGAATGACAGAAAAAAAGTGATAAATTCCTTACTTCTATAATTGATGTCCTAAACAAATAATAACAATGCCAATAGTAACTTTTACTCGACTGGAGTTACGGTGTTTCGGCTCCAGAACGATGTAAAAATAATCGTGTATAGTATTTTGTGTATCTATATATATATATATATATATATATGTGTATTACGTTTATTATATTTTATGTATTAGTTTAGTAAAAATAAGTAAATTTAAGTTTTAAAATGTTCGTTTGTGCACATAGGTTTATCCTCATTCGCAAATCTCACAATCAAACGTAAGGTTAGCTGTAAGAAAACCCAATTCTGGGTTAAGCTCGCCGTTGTACATAAGTTATATATTGTAATTTTGTGTCCTACTTTGATATTTTGTGTGCAATAAAGAATAAGAAAGCATTCGTTACATAGCCAACCATGGTGGGGTGGTAATGTAGTTTGCGGTCTACCAACAAACACCTCCAACGAGACGTAAGCACACCAATAGTGCGCTCCACTGTGTTGCGCACAACACAATGTTGCTCTGTATAAAATCGTTGAGGTGTATCCGGCTGAGTCCACTATTGGAGTCAGTAGTGTTGATCTTAGGGAATAACCTGAGTCACCTGTAACATTATTTTTTATTGTTATAAATTAAACAATAATGGTTACAGTATCATTTTATTTACAAGTTATATTTATTTTTGACTGATGAAATTTGTGGTTTTTAGGTAACTAAAGTCTTACCTAAAAACCAATTTTTTTTATTTTCAACCTGTCGGAATTGATCTAAGTGGGAATTCAGTGGATGGTGATTAAGAAGTCATGGTTTGCCCCTCCGTGGCTCGCGTCTATACTTAGAATATTCAAATCAGAGTCGCAAACCTAAATGAAAAGAAAAAGGCTGATTACTACTGATTAGACAGTTTTTTTTTGACTAGTTATTATGTTTCTGTTTGATTATTGCAAGATTTTAAAGTTAAATGTTTATGATGAGAATTGTTAATTTAGTAAAATATTTTGAAACGACAAAAGACTGATTAATTATTATGTTTATATATGATTCGGACGATGACGTTGAAAATGAGAACATTTCAATACTTGACGAAGATTCCGAATGGTGTGAGGAAGACGAGATTGATATAGTACCAGTAACGGATGAGCAATTACTCAACAGTATTTTACCTACCTGAAGAGGGTGACTATGTCCTGGTTCGTATTGAAACTAAACGAAGAAGCGTTTATTATGTTGGCAAAATATTACACAATCATAATGAAAACTTGGACTACTACGTCAGTTATTTGCGCGGAAACCGAAAACACCAGTTCACCATGGACTGTTCTTGATCTGGCCTACGTGAAGGAACATGATATAAAATTTATACTGCCCAAGCCAAGTGTCGGGGGTAGCACATTGCGCCAGCAGTCGTACTATTACTATGACACAGACTTTACCCAAATTGATATTCGTTTAAAAATTGCCTACCCAGTTGGTAAAGTAATACTTTGTAACTTGTATTGTTGTTATTTGATATTATTTAATTATGCTAATTACCGTAAATGTTTGATCTCAGATACAGAGATCTCAGATTCCCGATTCGTATTTCTGCTTTATTCAATGTGTACCCATATAAGTACACATTAAAAAAAAACAGTATCATCAAAATGGTTAAAGGTAGCTGCTGTCTTACAAAAATGTAGACCAGTAATCTACATAACTAGCTTTACAATTATGAAAGTCGAGAGTAATATAGTGATGTATCTACGATGTTTTAAAAAAATACTGATCCACTGTTCCCACAGCGACTATAAGATGAGAATTGTAAATTTAGTAAAATATTTTATTTTTTATTATTGTTTCTGTTAGTAAGTAAGTTTCCAGTACACAAAGCACATTTAACTATAAAGAAATAAAAAAATTAAAAACTTGTCCGGTTTTTTCTTTGAACACATCTGGCATCCCAAACTGGGGATTACGATAACAGTTATCTAAAATCAACCTTAAAAGAGATGTTTTAAAATGTATGGAGCCCCAAGGTCTTTGTACAATATACATTATCTACTCAAAAACGGGGAAACACTCGTTTTGTTGTGTGGGGAATTAAATTAGGTTTCACAAAGAAGCAGTTTGCAAACAAAAAAGCATTAGTCTGGTTTTAAGAATTAACATTACAAGTTACATTATTTGTACAACTGGAGCTTTCTTTTTAATAAATAATTATTAGAATATAAAAATTACCGTTTTATTAAAATTCAGAGTTCATTTTGCGTTTCATTTGGCCCGCTACGGTTTAAAAAATAGTAACTTGGCCCTCCATAAAATTATGTTGGACACTCCTGGCTTAGAGCGTCGCTGGGGGAGGACAGCAAAGGGACAGGCTCGATCGGAACGAGATCATTATTTAGAGATACCTATGTTGAAATCAAACTGACTGGTTGAACAAGAAGGCTGTCCCAGCGCCCCCGCAAGGGAGCGCGGCTGGCGGTCACGGGGCGTCGCCCCCTGGCTGCGGAGTCCGTACCTTGACCCATGAATACGGGCTCGTGATTGAGTGGCCTGTTTAGGTTAAGGCCTTGTTGGCATGCATTTTACAAGGCGCGCCCTTGTGTGTCGTTGCTGTGGTGTTTTGTGTAGGCGCGCCACAGCGCTGTCACACAGCGTTTTCTTCACGACACCCCATGGTCAGTCCCCGCCAAGTGAAACCCCTTGTTACCCGGGGGAGGACCAGCGGCAGAAGTTGACTGGCCGAGAGAAAATTAACAAAGCAATATACTGATAGGGAAAAATTGGCGGCTTGAAACTAATTAAAACGTGAATATTATAAACATTGTGTTTATTTGTATATGAGAAAAAACAGAATAAATTTTACATGACACCGTACATCAATCAGTTAGAAGAATTTCTTAAACCAATTTAAAATAGATGTCATAGACAAACATGGACAATGCTGTCCGACCTTGACCTTCCAACATATACAACATCACAACAACTCATCATGTACCACAATGGCTTCAGAATTAAAGTGTGATGAATGAAAAAGAGAATATCACCGGCAGTAATAAGGAGCGTCCTGGTATCAATACATCATACGATTGTAATAGCATTGAATATGATTGTTCCACATATGTGTTTGATTCACGTAATATCAGCCCCTTGATACCCCTTAGTGAATCTCAAACAAATGAGTGTATTGCTGACAATCTTGGTGGCGAAGTCAACTACGCCGATGTATTACCAGTACCTGCTTCAACATAATCTTTCTTCTACTAAATGGTATTCAGGAATTATGTATAGATGTAAGTAGACAACCCTGCCCAGAGAGTCCATCATTGCTAAAGTTCAATTCTGATATAGGACCGTTAATTAATTTAGTCACGGTGTCCTCTTCTACTGCTAACGTAAAATGTATGTGCTGTATTCCTGTGTACACTAGAATAGTCTTATCCTCCTACAGTCAAAAGAATTCGAGATCTTAAAGTAATTTTTGGTAAATCAAACAAAAAACCATCCCATGAGACCTCCAATGCCAAAACTGCAAAAAAACTGTTTCTCTAACATCTCCGAAACAGACAGAGAGATCATTCACGATCAATTTTTTAGTATGGTCAGACAGAGACGACAGGATTTCTTTTCAAGGCAGGTGCACGAAATGTCCACGGCAGCCAAAACGGATTGTCCTAGCTCAAGGTGACACAATACATTAATATGGACTCTTAATGAGTTCAAAGTATACAAAAAAATGTTTTTAAATACCTTAGGGTATAGTAACGATGAAGCAGTCTAGGCTGTTCCAAAGCAAAATCACTTGACTGGAAATAAAAATCCTAAAATTAGTGGTGCTCCTGATCCTAGAAGTCGTCACTTTCTGCGGAGTACGAATTAAAGTAAAACCCTATTCTATCACACTATAATAATAAACATGCACCAAACAGAAAATATCTGCCAGTAGGCGTGAATTTTACATCCTTAAACAAAGAATTTGAAATATACTGTCAAGAGAAAAACCTGAAAGTTTGTAGTTGGGCACATTTTCACCAAATGATCAAACAGCTTATTCTTTCTACAGCAGGGCCAGCTCAAGATATTTGCACAAAATGTTGAAACCTTCTATGGCAAATTGCAAACCGTAGGTAACATTCCGTACAAACCCCCCGAAAATTATTGGAATTGATTTCATAACTCGGAATCTACTCTCCGAACTAACGAACTAGTACCAAAAAATACGACTAGATGGCGCTATTTGTTACAAATTGAGATTTGTGTTTCGACAGACGGTATTTACGAAACGTGGCGGTTGATTGGTATTTGAAAAATATAGAAAAAAAAATCTGCTTGTGTCTTGTGTATTATCTTGATAAATTGGAGAGGTAAGTGTTTGAACTTTATTGTGTAACGTAATTTTTTATCCCGTTTAATTTTGTTTTTGTTGGTAAATGGTGATTGTTGCCCGAAAAACAAAAGGAGGATGTCAGGCTATTTATAGGTGTGGCATATCTAATGTCTCTAGTCCAATTGCCTAGAGTTACCAACCATTGGAACCATCCCATACTTGGAACACCTTTAATACAGGAATCCATGACGTCGATCTTTAAAGGAGCAATCCTGATCATGATCAAATTCACAAAATACGTCCAGTGGTAGACTCCTTGAATGAAGCATATAGTAAAGTTCCAATGGAAGCGCACCTTTGTGTGGACGAGCAAATGTGCTCTGGTATCTGCGTAATGAAATGGCGAGACAATCGTGATTTTCTCGTAATTTCACCTGAATACGATGCACACATGACTCCAACTACAACACGTCGCAACACGGATATAGTAAAACCAAATATAGTGATAAATTATAATAAAAATAATGGGGCAAACAGTTGATCATCAGGATCAAATGTTATCATATTATAGTTGTGAGCATAAGACTATAAGATGGTATAAAAAGTTGGGAATAAAAAAAATAAAAATATATATATATATAAATATTCAACAAAAATGCTGTTTAATTCCTTCACCATATACAACCTACTATCAGGTAATAAGAAACCTTTTAATGATTTCCGATTGTCAGTGATCGAGTTCCAGATGCCAATATTACTCATTTTCGCACTTTTTCTTAAGTCCATGTAATACACACGCTTGTCCTCGGAAGGGAAAGTCAATGCGCCGAAAAAAAAAGAAAATGGGGTGTATTTTCTTTATTACTGTCCATGAGCTTACGCTTTTTTTTTCTGTATGTCGTTTTTTTTTTTTTTAATATTTTACTATTTATATAAATAGTTATATTTATTATAAACACAATATTTAAAAAAAAAACTAGTGGCTGTGAATGGGTTAAAAAAGCATGTCAAGAATTTTATTCTTACTTAAAATCTTCGCAAACTGTTTTAAAAGTTTGTCCCTCAGAGAAATATAAATATAACTAAACAATTATGAGGCATTTTTTTACATTTTTAATAAATATACACAATTTCACTAAACTTATTAAAAAACATGTGTTTTATTTTTCATTGAAAATCCTGGCCCGTAATTTTAATCATGAAAGAAACTCAAGTTTGATTTCGCTTCTTAAACTCGCCAAAATGTATAGAGTTGGCGAACATAAAAATCTGCCTGACTAATCAACGTTAAAAAACTGATGTCCCGTTTTGATAAAAAAAAAATAATGGTCACGTTCCGTAAACAATAACATTATTTTCTAACTGAAAAATCTTTAAGAAAAAAAATCGGGACCAATTTATTTAGAGTATAAAAAAAAAACGGATATTCTCGTTCCTTCCAAAAAATTCCACGTTCTGGTGATGCTGGAACTTATGAAAGTGCTCAAATCACTTCATCGTAGCTGTTAGGATAAGGTGGCAACACCGGGAGACGGAAGATGGCGGGAATAAATGAGACACGTTCTTGTGACATAGAAGTGAATTTTTATTTAAATCACAAAGTAAAATAACATGGTGGCAGCGGTGGGATACAAAATTCTTACAAGTGAACAGTTAATGGCATAAAAATCGTCGTAAATGAATAGTCGTGATACAAAGGTATTGCATCGCATGCTGGTTTACCACGTGCTAGTCAAGTCAAAACTTGCTCAAGCGCTAACTTCGCAAAGTGAAAACGGGCACCATGGAAGGTCAAATTAACTTTATAAAGCCAATTGATCTCAACAACTTAGACACTGTAGGAACATGGACAAAATGGAAGCAGATTTTTGACAACTTTTCAATTGCCATGAAGTATGACAAGGAGAGTAAGGACAGAAAAAATGCTATTTTACTGCACTTCATGGGCGAGCAATGCTTGGTTGTCTGTAACGCCTTCTCTGAAGAAGAAAGACAGACTTATGAATCGGTCCTAGCAGCGTTTGACAAATATTTTATACCAAAGAAAAATTTGGCTATTGAAAGACATAATTTTTTTAGTCTACAGCAAGGAAATGACTCCTTGGATGTATTTTTGACTAAGTTAAAGAAGTTAGCTGCTGGTTGTGAATTTAAGGAGCTTATAGACTCTCTCTCTCTCTCTTATAAGAGACATATTTATATGCAATTTAATTAAAAAATACACTCAAGAAGACAAAGACTTCTAGCGGAAAATGATATAGAACTCAATAGATTAATTACTATATACAAATCAATGGAAATGTCATACAACAACACCTCATACTTGGAGGGTGGGGGATGTGGAAATTGCAAGAGTTCAGAAGCCTTCAAAGTCCAAAACACAAAAATGTACACGCTGCGGGCAAGTACACAAGTTTACATGTCCGGCAAAAGGAAAGCAGTGTCACAAATGCAAGAAAATAGGACATTTTGCACAACTGTGTAAAACACAAAGAAATATGGTTGAAACAGTCCAGAGTGAAGACACAGGTAACCTGTTTCTAGTATCCAATAATAGTGACTCCAACAATGATTTGTTTCTGGGTGTCTTATATACTGAACAGTGCCTCATTAATCACATAGGTATGAAAGATTGGCTCATAGATTTTAAAATAAATGACCAAAATGTAACATTCTTAATAGACACTGGCCACTGCAAGAGCCAATTGTTTGTCTTGTCACTTATTTCATAAATTAAAATTATGTGATAATGATCTTACAAGTTGTTCAGCTAATTTAGTAGCATATATAATAAAATACCAGTCAAAGGTTGCTGTACTTTAAAATGTCATAAAGACAATCAACAACATGAGATTCAATTTATTATAGTTAACATACCATGTCAGCCAGTCTTAGGTGCAAATACATGTACTGAATTAGGTATTGTTAAAAGAATTTAAACAATAAATAATAGTGACAAACAACAACCAGTCTTACAACAATTATTAAATAAACATCAAAATGTTTTTCTGGGCCTAGGGTGTCAGCCGGGCAAGTGTCACCTGACTGTGAAATCTGATGCACAACCAACGATAGATGCACAACGCAAAGTACCATATGCACTTCAAGCAAGACTGAAGGAGGAATTGAATAGGATGACAGGACTAGGGGTGATTTAACCAGTCTCCAAACCAACTAGTTGGGTTAGCTCAATTGTTATTGTTGAAAAATCTAATAAACAAATTAAGGATTTGTTTGGATCCTCGAAACTTGAATGAAAGGCCATCCAAAGGTGTCAATATACATTACCTTCTCTAGAAGATGTAAGATGCAGACTAAATGGAGCCAAAATATATTCACATTTGGATGCCTATTCAGGGTTTTGGATGATCCCATTAGACTCTGGTAGCTCTGATTTATGTACATTTAACACTCCTTATGGAAGATATAAGTATTTGCGTCTACCATATGGTCTAAATTGTTCCACAGAAATTTTTAGCAAAATACTTAATCATTCTCTGATATACCAAACTTAATCATTTATGCCGATGACTTGCTTATTTATGGATCAGATGAGAAATCACATATTGAAACATTGAAAAAATTATTAGAAAGGGCAGAATCTATTAATTTAAAATTTAACAAAGATAAATGTATTATTGGAAAAACGAAAATAAATTTTTTAGGTCATGTGTTTAGTGATGCAGGAATGTCACCAGACTATGATAGGATAAAAGCTATCTGTGAAATGCCTAAGCCTGATTGTCAAAAAAGCTTGCAATGATCCTTAGGAGTGATTAACTAGGTAGTTAATCACTCCTAAGAATCTTTGCAAGCTTTTAATGCTACTTCCTAGGTAGGAAGTAACATTAAAAATGTATCTTCAGAAACAGAAGTATTAAGAAACCTTCTTAAAAAAGACTAATTAAAAAATATTAAAACAAGATCAGTCTTCAACTGTACCAATATCATTATCAAGTATGTATGTCTTTCTAAACCGAGTTGTGAAAGTGACATTCAAGATACAAGTATTACTCATGATCAATCCATGTCAAATATACAAATAGATAGTCAAGAGTCTTTGTCAAACATAGAATTAAATAGTCATAAGTCTTTGTCAAATGTAGAACTATTGGAGAGTAGCTCGGATCATGAAATAGTCTTGTCATCTCACCTCTTCGCCCGTTGCCTTACTTGCGAGTGAACGTTTTCGGTTTGCGCATAAACTCGTAAAAATTGCACACGCGACTCTAAACCGTAACAGTAAAGTGAAAGTGTCCAGTTTTGATTAAACATAATTAAAAATATTAATTGTTTTTGACCGGTCGCCGCAGTGCATATGCACTGAAGCTCTGACTCGCTGGTTTAGCCCCGCCCACTCGCACGAGCAGGACATACCATAATAATTGCTCTCCCGCTTACGCGCGCGCCTGGGTAGTGTGCGTAGGTACAACTGTGTACAACGCGTACGCACCAAATATCGCCGAGCCTATCGACGTGTGTGTGATCGAAATTGGACTGGGAACAATGCGCGCTCAACGATCGCCTCCGGCTTCGACATCAGTGAACTCCAGTGTACTGCAAGCAAAGTCAGACTCCAATATTCCCGCAGCGGTAATGAGCAGCCCAGTCGGTAATGTTAACACTGCGTCTCGGATCAAACGTCCTTGCCCAGATTTCTCGCCTGGTAATGAACTTCAAGATGTAAAACGCGAAATACTACAAATGCTGTCGACCTGGAAAAAAGAACAAGAGGAACGTCTTACAAAACTCTCCGACGATCAAAACACTTGCCTCTCTAAGTTGGTCTCTGAAATAGCTGAACTGAAACTACAGAATCTTGCGGTACAAAAATCAAACGGCGAGATAGAGAAATCTATTACATTTATCACTGAGCAGTACGATGATATGATTAAAAAAATTGATGCCCTGCAAAAAGAAAACCAAATACACAAAGACAACTTAATCAACTTGGAAATAAGGATTCAGGACATCCAACAGCTTTCCCGGTCATCATGCGTCGAGATCCGCAATGTGCCTGCTGTGGAGAATGAGTCCGCGTCAGATTTATCGAGTATTATCAGCAAAGTCGGAGCAGCAGTTGATGTGACCTTCAAAGGCACTGAACTACGCGACGCATACCGTTTACCCGGAAAACCAGGCACCATCAGACCTATCATTGCGGAATTCATAAATGTTCAGATTAAAAACAAAGTCATCACAAGTGTGCGTAATTTCAATAAAATCCACCCCAACGAGGGTCGACTGAATACTCAATGTATTGGTTTACCTGGCGCTCGACGTCCGGTATATGTTGCAGAATATCTTCCCGCTAGCTCCAGAAAACTGTTCTATGCTGCTAGAGAATTTGCGAAACAAAAAGATTACAAATTCTGCTGGACGGCAAATGGCAACATTTTCTTGAGGAAAATTGAAGGAGCGAAACATGCGAGCGTCACATCAGAGCAAACTCTGCGCAATCTACAATTGGACATAAACCAATGACTGTATACTAGACTTATATATTTATCTGTTAATTACCTAAACTATTTTTTGAATGAATTTATAACTCAAAGAACAAAACGTAAGTGCTTAAAATTATTTAATAATTATCTTTTGGTTACATTATCACACATAGTACACAATCTTAGCATATACGTTATACCAACACTCCTAACAAATTTGCCCCACAAATTATACTCTATTTTACTTACGCTTACTAAACCTCAGTACCTAATACATTTACACACGTACTATTTAACTTATTTACACACATATTATTCAACATTTTTACACATTCACTACGCAAATCATACCATAATTATACTTCCATATCAGTATCGATTACAACAAGTTTCTAGTAATTTCCTCCTGCACAACTCATTATGTGACAGACCAATACATCAAGCTAAATTTTCTAATGGCTAATGTTGCGCAAGTTATTGATGACATCGACAAAACGGCCTTCACGACAAGCATGAAACTTCTTTGTATAGATGACTGTAAGATGCACTTGGGCGACATGGGAGGTCAGTACTCGGTTGTGGTTCAAAATATACGCAGTATTAAAAAGAATTTCGATAATTTCCTTGTTCTCTTAAGCCGGCTAAATTTTTCGCCTGATATAATTATCCTAACAGAATGTTGGCTTGACGAGACGTATGCCTGCTTCGGATTTGATAACTACGTTCATCATTGTTCCAAAAACTTCCTTAACCAAAACGATGGTATAGTTGTATATACTAATTCATCTCTTCAGGCCTCTGTCGTGGAACCAGCAAGTAAAGATTCGAACTGTTTGGTTGTCAATGTCGGGAACGATTTGTCTCTGATTGCCATATATCGATCTCCATCATTTTATAATATTAGTAACTTTTGCGAATCCTTAACAAAACTGATGGAGTCGTGTAAGGCAGCCACGTGCGCTATTGTTGGAGATCTGAACATTGACATCAAATCAGACTGCACTGACAGACGCGCCGCTGAGTACCTCGATCTAACTGGCCACTATGGGTTTTTTCCAGGTCACACTTTGCCTACACGAGGCGACAACTGTTTAGATCACGCTATGCTTAGGACTCATAAGCCGGCAACTGTTATTGTGTGTGAAACTGGCATAACAGATCACGAGACGGTTATCTTAGGCATTCATAAAGAACTAGCTAGGGCCAAAGTTGAGAAACGAAACACACGAATCAACTACATACAATTAAAAGAGGATGTTGAAAAAGAATCTTGGGATTGGCTTTTTGAAGAGTCCAATGTTACGATTGCATTTCAAAAATTTGACGAAACACTCCCGGCTAAAATTAAACAACACACCACTAACCTTGTTTGCAGTAGCTCAGAGGATATTATCAAACCATGGATAACTAAAAACCTCTTAAAGTGCATAAGACGGCGTGACCTCATGCACATTAACGCAAAGAAAAAAGATAATCGCGATAACCTTGTCATCCAACAAGAATATAGGAAGTATCGAAACTACTGTAACAATATATTAACCAATTTGAAACTT
The DNA here is from genome assembly GCA_947578425.1 of Eugnorisma glareosa. NCBI lineage: Eukaryota > Metazoa > Arthropoda > Insecta > Lepidoptera > Noctuidae > Eugnorisma > Eugnorisma glareosa. The sequence continues at coordinate 7,096,309 of OX387967.1, read as the reverse complement.
GACCATGACCGTAAACTTCTTATGGAAAAAAAGGGCGATTGTAAAAAGCTATGGCATGAAATTAAGAAAATTTGCAATATTAAAAACAAAAAGTCCGGAAAGACTGAGCTTTTGACAGACGCCGAAAATCCTGTGCCCACATTAAATAATGTGAATGAATATTTCTCAACTGTTGGTCATAACCTTGCAGCAAAAACACTCAGTGAACTGGGCTTAACTGAAGCCGAATTGGCACATAACAATGAGCAATACAGTACTGTCAACCCCGGCACATACTCTTTTTTCCTTGCTCCGACCGATGAAGAAGAAATTTTTACAATTATTTCCCACCTTAAACCGACGTCTGCAACAGGTTACGATGGCATTAATAACAAATTTCTAAAACAGTGTTCACATGCTTTGGTCGGCCCAATTGCCTTCTTGTGCAACTTAAGCCTAACAACCGGGAAAGTACCTGATTGCGCAAAGATTGCAAATATATGTCCGATATTTAAAAGTGGAGATCCCAAAGTCCCCTCAAATTATCGTCCGATTTCCTTGCTGACAGCTCTCTCAAAAATCCTTGAGAAAGTTGTGAACAAGCGACTTCTAGCATACCTTGAAAAAAATAGCTTATTGTCAGACAATCAGTACGGTTTCAGGGTGGGCAGGTCCACAGAGGATGCAGTAACCAACTTAGCTGATTTCATATCCGTCAACCTTGATCACGGACAAGCATGTACTGGCATCTTCCTGGACCTCGCCAAAGCATTTGACACGATTTCTAGGAAACTCCTGATTAAAAAAATGTCACTACTGGGAGTTCGTGGCGTCGCTTTGGACTGGTTTACCTCATATCTCAATGACAGAACCCAAAAAGTCATCTTAGGGGAATATTTTAGTGACTCTACAATAGCACATTTTGGTGTGCCACAGGGAAGCGTGCTGGGACCTACCCTATTTATTATATACATAAACGGACTATGTGCCATGAAAATCCCTCAAGCCAAAATTTTTACTTACGCGGACGACACCGCAATCGTATTTTATGGGAAAACTTGGGCTGACGTTCAGGCTGCCGTTGAAACCGGGATTAAAGCTGTTGCGAATTGGCTGCAACATAATCTCCTGACACTTAATGTGGACAAAACGAAGGCAATAAACTTTGCCATCTCGAAACGCACGTCCCCTAGCAGTGTTACTTGTCTCCAGCTACACTCCTGTTCTAGCCCCGATTATTGTACTTGCCCACGTATCGAACAAACAGATACGATTAAATATCTTGGAGTCTTTGTAGATGACCGTTTGTCATGGTCCACACATCTCAGTGCTTTAAGGGGTAGGGTGAGAAAGATGCTGCATATCTTTAAGCAACTGGGTAAGATTGCCGATGACTCAGTACTAAAGATGATTTACTACTCTCTGTGTCAATCAGTCCTTAACTACTGTATAGTAGCATGGGGCGCTGCAGGCAAAACCACATTAATAAAGGTAGAAAGAGCTCAGCGAGCTCTGCTTAAAGTTGCCTATAGGCGGCCGTTCCGGTACCCCACTAACACGTTATACAGCGAAGTGGGGGTTCTTAGAGTCAGACAGCTTTACATCCTGTCTGTCACTCTAAGATTTCACAAAACCTCCCTGAGCACTTGCATACTGTCCAGTCGAAGGGTACACTGGAAAAGGGTGCGATGCCGTAAAACAATTGGTAGAAGGTCTTACGGTTTCATGGGTCCGCACATTTATACGAAACTCAATGACCGACTCAAAATTCTGCAACTAACACATACCAAATGTAAAATGACAGTATCAAAATGGCTTCTTAAACTGGACTATGATTTCACCGAAAGTATCTTATCCTAAAAAACGCTCTTGGCTCACCTTGATAGGTACATATGCATTTACATTTACATATTTACAATTATATATTCACAACTATAAATCACAAACTTCCCTAAACAACAGGTATAACATTCAGACACACTGTCTTTATTCACCCCGCAACACACACACACACACACCCACAAACACCACACACACATACACGCACATACAACGTTCATTCAAATATACATAAAATCATAAGTAACCTCTAACTGTTTTTTTTATTTTTTGTGATATGGTTACCCAATGGTCAGACCAAATCTTTGAAGACTTATTCCCAGAGACACACAACATTGAACTCAAAGAATGGACAGAAGGATCAATATCCTCTAGTCTTACCGTCGTAGTCTTTACTTTAATGTTCTGCTTTGCCCAACAATTTGGGCAAAGCAGAACATTAACCCATTCCATGCCAGTAACGCACTCGTATGCGTTTTAGTGTTTTTTATTTGTGTGCCTACAACGCACCCGTACGCGTTTCGTGTATGTTTCACTAAGGTGTAGTTTTTTCATAGTGCGTTTCATTAAATGTTGCCATTTTTTTATTAACCTCAATTTAGACTATATTTCTGATATAGCAACACTGTTACGGTAGTAATAGACAATGAAAAATTTGAATAGGCGTCAGTTTTCGTACTGTGATTTTTGCTAGTAATGTGAATCAAGTTTTTGCAGTGATTTATGTGATAACAAGTAAGTAAATGTGATTATTTAATCAAATTTAGTCATTTAATTATTACAATAACGTTATTTTAAGTCTACTGATAATATTTTGGATATTATTTAGAGATCAAAACATACCAACGATAATGGTGCGTTCAATGGCATTTATGAATGACTTTGTTCGTGGATGGCGTTATAAATCGACATTAATCGGTCACTCAATATTACCTACTACTGTTATTATAACTTAATTTTATTACTTGAGATATTTTACTACAGTCATCGTATTACATACCTACCTAATGGTATTCACCGTTGGCAAAAAAAAATTAATGGTATGAATTTTGTAAAGCTTACTAGTATTTTCGTCTTTTCTAGGTATTTTTGTTTACTGTTCAAGTATGGCAAACAATAATAGAGGTCGTCGCTTGGTTGAATTATCACTTAATATTGCCGAAGGTACTTCACAAGCTAGAAAAAGTAATTCACAAGATAGGTGAGCTATAATACAGACAGTTGATCTTTATATCTATTTAATATCAATATAATGTTTTTATTATTACAAACCCAGCAAATCGGATGACAAAAATGTTTCAGAGTTAAAAGTAGCACATCAGGTTTAAAGCGGAAAAGGGCAAGATCTTTAAATACGGCAGTAGAAGTGGAACCTAAGAATATTCGGCGAAACTCTATTGAATCCCGATGCTTAAAATTGCCATACCCACATTATTTTCAAAGGTACACATGAATTTCCTACCTTCAGTTTTGAGAGTATTTTTAAGTTTCGATTTTCAATAATATTTTGTTGTTTCAGTAAACAACAACTATTCAATCAGTCTCCAGTACTTTGCACATCTTCTAGTGGCGTAGTTAAAACTTGGTCTGTCGAAAATGTGTCAGAATTATATTCAACTTCGAAGGCGATTGTTATCGATATGGTAGCCCAAGAAGACTGCGAAAACAAGACTTCACCAACTGAAATTAATTCTGTAACCTCGTGTAATGTAGCTTCCACCTCCTATAATGAACCTTCCACCTCATATAATGAACCTTCCACCTCATATAATGAACCTTCCACCTCATATAATGAACCTTCCACCTCATATAATGAACCTTCGACATCGTTCGAAAACATTGGAATGTCATTGTCTATCGGAAAAAGCAATAAACGATGTGTAAGAACAAGAGGGGGACACGTAGGAAAAACTTTAAGGGACGGAAACAATTTGAAACAAAAATCAGATACTGAAACAGATGTAGCTGGCCAAGGAAAAAGTCGAAGAGTTAAAACTAGAGGAGGTTCCGCATCTTCTAACAATCACCACTTAAGAACTGCTCGTGACTTGTGTCAAATGCAAAGTGTAAAAATGCCTATTGAGGAGCAGCTTTCGGCAATGTTAAATGAAAATGATGATGGTGCCCGAGAAAATAACGCAAGTGACCAATTTCAGGCGCAACAACTTTCAGATCAACAACTTTTGAACATACTTGAAGCTTCTGATGAAAATTTCGATGATGAGGTTCTAGATGAAGACTTTCTTCACAATTTTGAAGATTGTGACTCAGATGATGATAATATGATACCAACTGAAACTTTAGTACCTCCAACTAGTGATGGCGAGTATTTAAATTGGTCAGACCAATCATATCCCATAAAAGATATTCCTTTTGAAGGAAATCCAATGGGATTAAACGTACCACTAGAAGCATCTGAACCAATCAACTTTTTTAACTTAATTATGACTGATGATTTAATTCAGGATATAATTGAAAAAACCAATCGTAATGCAAGCAATATACTTGCAAAAAGCTTACCAGGGAGTCGAATACAATATTGGAAAAATGTTACAGTTTCAGAGTTCAGAGTATTTCTGGGGTTACTTTTCCATATGGGTACGATAAAACTAAATAGGATACAAGATTATTGGAAAAAGAACAGATTATTTAACCTATCCTGTTTTCGTGAACACATGAGTCGAAATCGTTTTTTACTAATTCTAAGAGCAATGAACTTTGAAAATTTAGAATCAGGGGATAACAAATTGGCGAAAATTTCACCTTTGGTAATGTTTTTCAATAATAGGATGAGAGAAATATACAATCCTTTTCAGAATTTATGCATTGATGAGTCCCTTGTATTGTGGCGTGGTCGACTAATATTTAGACAATACATAAAAAATAAGAGCAATAAATATGGTATAAAATTATATATTTTGACCGATGCAAACGGCATTATACTAAAACAAATAGTGTATGCCGGCGCAGGAGACCCAATTGTAGGTGGAGTGAATCATTCCTCAAAAGTGGTTTTAAATCTATTACATGATTTTTTAAATAAAGGCTACTCTGTCTATATGGACAATTTTTATAATTCTGTAGATCTGACAGAAAAATTATTGTCTGAAAATACTTACTGCACGGGAACATTACGATTGAATCGAAAAAATAACCCAAAGGACGTTACCACTAAAAAGTTAAAGAAAGGCGAATTTGTCTCGCAGTACCAACAAAATGGTGTTTGTGTCATGAAATGGCGTGATAACAGAGATGTTACTATGATATCATCACAATTTAATTCGCAAATGATTACTACCACTACAAGAAGAAATACAGAGGTGTCAAAGCCTAAAATGGTCGTCCAATATAATCGTAACATGGGTGGTATTGATCATCAGGATCAAATGATAGCGTACTATTGCTGCGAACACAAGTCTATCAGGTGGTACATAAAATTGGGAATCCACCTATTCCAGCAAATGATGTACAATTCATTCACCTTGTCTAATTTGTTTTCTGGCAATAAATTAAGTTACTACGAAGTCAGGCAATCAATTATAGAAAATTTACTTCCCGAGAAGGTTCAAAATGTGGAAGAGTCCGCAGCAGAAGGAGTAGTACTTAGCACTATTCATGTAATTCAGCCTTGCCCACGGAAGGGAAAATCAATGCGCAGAAGATGCAAATACTGCTGGGAAGTTAATAAAATACGTAAAGACACACCATTCTTCTGTCCAAACTGCCCTCAGCAGCCTGGGTTTTGTATTGTTGATTGCTTCAGGTTATACCATAAATATAGTGCATGAGCTCACGCACACATAAGCATTCACATACAAACACACACACACATTATATCAGAATACATTACACAATATTTTAGCATTTGTTTTATATTTTTCACATAACTATAATTATGAAAATACCTACTTATATTATAATTATGAAAAATGAGAATTAAAAGACTGATTTGAATTAATATAAGTATTTTTATTTTTGTACCTACACCCTAACAATTTAGATTCTTTGTTCATGTTTCGAATCGTGCATAAAGCCATCCACTATATACTCTCAAAGGTGCGTTCTCGGATCTCGCGAAATTCTTTATTCACCTTGTGCCACCCACGCACCATATGCGTTTGGGGTTTTTTTTCGTATTTATCAACAATTTTTATTAATATTATTATTAATTACACCATGAGTAATCTATTTTGAACCATAATACACAATAAAAACTTATGGCAACTGGTCAACAATTTTTTTTTAGAGGTGGCATCGAATGGGTAGTAAAGACTTTAGCATCGGATTATACAAACAACGTTTATATAGTACCTAGTGAGAAAGCTAGGGCTACGGTTATGGCATATAACGAAACATGGCATACATTTGATGAGTATAAAGAAAAAAACTTTGCGTTCTGGAAAGTTATACTGCCAAGAACAGAATGGAAGAAAGGCATGTGCAATTGCCCTCAATTTTTTAAAATATATGTTTGTAAACATGTAATAGGCCTCGCCATAAGGTTGAAACTAGCCACTCCGCCTTTAGAAGCCAAATTGATTCCAATTGGTCAAAAAAGAAAGCGAGGGCGTCCTGCCAAATCTAAACCTGCCCTAATAATACAATAATAATATATTTTTTTTATTTAATTGTGTCTAACTGCGTAACTTTTTACTGTGTAACTTTAATACTTAGGTATAACTACAGTCTTCTATGATTATTTAAAAATAAATAAAAGTAATTACTCTTTTTATTTTTTTTATTTATTCACCTATAATTTTGAAAATAAAGGCCGCAAAATATTTTTTCTGCATGCCATTTTAGAGTTTATTTAAAGTTATTAAAAGTCACACAATATATGTATAATATAAGCTAGTTTATATTTATTCTTCATACAAACAATTTTAAATAGAATCTGATTTATATTATTTATGAATGCCCATTTTCTATTTTATTTTCGCCATTAAGTTTCCGCTTAGATATTAATTCAGTTCCCAAAAGAAAAACTTGATGCTAGTTTAAATTAAAACGGAGCTTATTACTGATATATTAATATGCTACCTATTACTTATTACGATACTCCTTATTAGCTGCCAACCCATTATATATGGTACCCACTCTATTTTTTTTTTAAACCTATATTCATTTTACTTAGTTGCCGCATTAAATACATGCCATTATTATTTAGCCATTTAGCAATTTGGGCCATGCCACATGAAGCACTTTGCTCTACGTCATCCCAGGATCTCCCAGAAAAAACAACAGCCGTGTCGTCTGAATAAGAAAAGACTTTGACGTTATCAATTGTCATATTACAGAGGTCATTAATGTATGCTAAGAAAAGTGTGGGGCCCATGACACTACCCTGAGGCACGCCGTATGATACTTCTGCATCCTCACTGACGTATTGCCCCAAAACCCAAACCTTCAAGCCTGCTTCTCAGAAATAGTCCAATACCGTGGAGGCACTGTACACGTATGGGCTGGTATGGTCGCACAGAGTTAGTGGCCATGGAAAATGGCACTTTAACTGGGGAAAGATATGCCCAGAAGAGTCTCAATGAGTATGCAGGGCCGTATTTAGTAAATATGGGTGATGGATCGATGCTGATGCATGATAATGCCCGGCCACACACGGCTCGGGTCGTGCAAGAGTATATTCAGGAGGTTGGTATCAGCGTGATGGCCCGGCCATCAAGAAGTCCTGATCTCAACCCGATTGAGCACGCCTGGGATGAGCTAGGGAGGGTAGTCAGAAGCCGCAGACCACCACCTACCACCAGGGCACTAAAACAGGCCCTTATAGAAGAATGGGAGAATATTCCCCAACATCAGCTCCGAAACCTCGTGTTCAGTATGCCAAATCGACTCGAAGCTGTAAGCAAAGCTAGAGGAAGCAATACCAGTTATTAAAAAATCAATAATCATTTATTTACATTTTAAGATCGTTTATTTATCTTTCTCATCACCTCTCACCTTGTTTCAGTATTGTGATTGTGGCAGATTCAAAAGAAGATAGGTTGGTCAAAAAGAGACTGGCTGAAAGACGTCGGAAAGCTCGCATCAAGAGTGATCCGGAGCTTTACGCAGTGCACAAGGCGAAAGATAGGCAACGATATTATAAAAGGAAGAATGAAGGAAAGGTAAAGTCTGTAAGTGAATTAGATCCTCGCTAACAACGAATTTTCAGGGAGAGAGTAGAATGTCTTCCAAAAAACGTAATTTGAAAAAAAGGCGCAAAAAGATGAGGTGTCTTGAAGAGCAATTAATAAACGTACCAGAAGTAACCGACGAAACTGGCGATCCTTTGGTGACTTCACGATCGCAACCAAAACGATCAGGACCACTTCAAACTGAAGAAAGTTCCGATGTTGATTTGCTACCATCAAGTTCATCGGTCGTTTCATCTCCTTTATCTCAGCGTTTTAAGGCTTATCAAGACTTGCCAGCACCATTGAGTCCGTCTAGTGACGTAAGTACAATTTCAAAGCGATGTACCAGATCATTAGTTCGTGTCATTGAAAAGGAGTTTCCTCCAACTCCAAAGGCTAACAAGAAACTAAATACCAAAGTTATTCTACGTAGATTTAAATACCGCATGAACTAAATGTATCAGTTACGAACGACAATGAAAACAGTTAGATTAAAATACCAAAGTGCTGCATTAAGAAAATATGAACCTGTAAGTAAAACCAATACTGAAGATATGAAACAACAAAGTGAATCAGACTCTATATAGTCAATCAAAAAGAATGTGGAAGTTAAAAGTTTTCTTGAAGAAGATGAAAACAGTCGTATGTGTTCTGGGAAGAAGGAGTTCATTACCAAGAAAAAGGATAAAAAACAAAGACGCTATTTAAATGATTCTTTAAAAGACTTATATACTAAGTTTAAGCAAACAAATCCTCAAAATAAAATTAGTTACTCCAGTTTTTGCAAAAAAAAAACGACCGTTATGGATATTGAAACGTACTGTAAATAAACGAGAAACCTGTCTTTGTATTGAACATGAAAATACGGACCTAATGGTGACTGCGTTAAAAAGAAACAACTTAATTCGTGAAAAATCCACCAAAGATATTTTATCATCACTGTGCTGTGACTCTTCGAATGTGTCATGTTTAACAAGGAAATGCGATGACTGCAAAGATAAACGCTTAGTCTACAAAGAATTCAATAATACTGAGGTATTATTTTACTGGATTTGGCAAGAAAGTAAAAGAACTTATTCCAAGATAAGATAAATTTTATTTGTCCAAAACATGAGTATACACACACATGGCATACAAAATGTTAGGAGTACATCAAATTATATATCAGTCATGAATGTGTCACATGACAGCCAAGAATGGAGTTACAAAAAACACCATTCATACAGCGAAAGATAAAGTGCATGCTTTCCCTAGAGACACCATTTTAAATTTTAAAAAATGTTACCTCCATACATGACTCACTGTGGAGTTATGATCGCACAGAACAGGTTCGTTAAAAAAAATGAAAAGCGATCTCACTGATGAAGAGTGCATAATTCACTGCGACTTTAGTGAATATTACAGCACAAAATACGCTAGTGAAGTTCAAGCCATTCATTTCGGGAGTAACAGCCAAGAAATAACCCTGCACACCGTGGTCATTTAATATCGTTAAAATGGACTTCTGAAAGTTCAGTCGATATGTACATTATCATAGTCTGTCCGCCATGACGCACCAGCCATTTGGGAGCATTTACTTCCGATTTTAAAATTCATAGATTATGAAAATCTCAATATTGGTATTTTACATTTCATTTCTGATAGTCCGTCTGGCCAGTACCGAAACCGTAAAATGTTTTATATAATCACCGGACTCCACTGGTACCTTCCCAGTTTGACTAGTATTACATTGAATTATACAGAAAGTGGCCATGGAATGGAGCCCCAGATGGTGTCGGTGCAACACTCAAAAGAACAGCTGATCGAATGCTGCTTAAGGCAATGATATCACAAGCTTATCTTCATTCATGACTCATTTGAAATCTGTTCAAGGTATTATAACGAAAACTATTAACGATTCCGGTATTTATGAAAAAGAGTTGTTGATTCCATCCGATCAGACAATTTGCAGGGACTATGAAAGTTCACTAGGCAGTATGGAACGCCAATGAGCCCAATCAACTATCGATGAGAAAAATGAGTTGCGCCGCAGGTGACTGTAAAAATAATACAGTGTCATGTGAACATGGGCATCATGTAGGATTATACATCAAAGGCGAGCAAACTGACAGACTCCTGACTGATAAAACCAACAAGAACAAGAGTGACAAGAACGATCTAATTAAAAAGTCAAGTCAAGGCAAAAAAGGGAGTAGAGTCGGTGCAGCTAAATCTAATAAACCTCAAATTTTATCGAATATTCCGATTGAACCTGGCAGTAGCTATTCTGTTGATCTTGCTGATGATTTCTATGCACCCAAGCAGCACCTTAACATCAGACATTGAATTGCATGAAAGTGACAGCTTCTGGACGCATGTGTCGACAGTTTGGAAAATATTGCTCCGACAGTAATGAATGAAGTTTTCTCCAAAATTGTAAATTCCAAAGAAAGCAGTGACGAAGAATATAACATTTTTTAATTAAGGATTGAAAACTGTAATACTTATAAAGTTTTTGAAAGTTTTTATTACATTGTTATTTTAAAGCTGGGTGCTTAATATACCTAAAAGCTTATTTAATTGGGTGTTTTGTCGTTTCGCACCACGAGTGGTTCGGACCGCGGTGTGAAACGCCGAAGAGCTCTTAGGAATAGGCTGTTTCGGACCGCGGTGTGAATCGACCATAGAAGAATTTGAATGGGTTTATTCGAACCGCGAATGGAACAAAATTTTTTTTTAGTAATAATGCTTAAAGTACAGCCAGGCACAAAATAAAATAGTGAAAATAAAATAAAACCAACTTAAAAAAAACACAAACAAAACGAAAAACAAAAAAGTGAAAAATAACTTTAGCTTCAGAAGCCGGTGACAAAAACACCAAATCTATCAAACAAAGGTCAAGCTTCAGAAGTCGGTGACCTTTGTTTGATTGATTTAGTGTTTTTGTCACCGACTTCTGAAGCTTGACCTTTGTTTGATTGATTTGGTGTTTTTGTCACCGGCTTCTGAAGCTAAAGTTATTTTTCACTTTCTTGTTTTTCTTTTTGTTTGTGTTTTTTTTTAAGTCCATTTTATTTTTTGAAAAAAATTGTTTTATTTATTTTTCCATTTTTAGTTGTTCCTAAACAAATTGCCATGAATCAATCAAGGTCGACGGTGTCGCCGGAATATCGACACACAAACCGGGATAGGTTTGTTAGCTTTTCTACTATGGATAAAAATTGTAGTGATGCATTTTCTATCACTAACGCTAAAGCTATGGACACACTAACCTTGTTCACGCAAACTATTACCTGAGACGATTTATATCAATGTTCTCATTTAATAGATTTAATTGATCAGCTCACACTCGTAGATGCGGCACCCAAAATTCTTCTAGGTGCTGACCATTGGTATTTGACAGTTAGTCGTGATTTGAGAGAGGGTTCTAAAAATCAACCTGTAGCAACCCGCACAGCTTTAGGATTGGTATTGCATGGAAAATGTGGTAGGTGGACCAAGCCTCTCCATTTCATGAACCATGTTTGTCTGGATGACAACAACGATTTCCACTTAGATAGTCTTATCAAAGACTACTTTCGTCTTGATGCCATAGGAATCTCAAACTTAGAAATTTCGTGTTCCAAGCAAGATCAGTATGCTCTGGACATATTAGAATCTACAGCCAAGCGTTTGCCATCTGGTAGATTCGAAGTTGGTCTATATGTCGTAACGATATTCGATATGTACCTGATAGCTACCCTTTTTTTTTTTTTTTTTTTTCCGGGTGGGAAATCATCAAATGACTCCTCCCGCTCGGGGCGGAGCGGAAGGGAGTGTCAGACTTTTACTGACTAAAACCCATCCATGTTCCTTCGTTGCCCTTTATGTTCCGGAGCCACGGTGTCTCTTTCGAACCGTTCCGCAGCTCCGGCAGGCATCAGCCCTTACGGGCCCCATCTGTGTTGCTGACACTCTTGTCGCTGACATCTGTGTTGCTAAACCTAAAAATCTTGACAAGCGCTGTCAAGATTTTTAGGTTTAGAAAAACGTATGGAACGTGACGACAATTTAAAAAAGGGTTACTGCACTTTCATTAACAGAAAAAGGAAAAAACAAAAAATGTGTTAGAAAAAGGATATGCTGAAGAGTGCCCCAAGGACACGCACCACAACGCAAATAATTCATTAAATCATATCAATAAAATTCGTTGGTATTTACCACATTTTTCGGTTGTACATCCTCAGAAAAAGAAATTACGAGTTGTCCGTGATGCAGCTGCAAGAAACTCCAGGGTTAGCTTTAATTCCCTTCTTTTTCCAGGACCTGCCTTGCTGCAATCCCTTCTCCATATTTTATTTCGATTTTGCGAAGGTCGCGTGTTGCTTTGACGGCTGACATAAAGGAGATGTTTCCTCAGATCAAAATGAGGGAGCATGACCGAGATGCTTTGCGTTTTTTATGGAGAGAGGATCGTAGTAGCGAATTGAAAGAGTATAGAATGACTTCTGAAATTGTTGGTGCTGTATGCAGCCCGTAAACGGCTCTTTATATTAAAAATCGCAACGCACAAGAACTACACACCTTGTACCCTGCGGCAGCAAAAGCTATTAATGATCATTACATGGGCGACTTTTTAGGCAGTATGGATGACGCACAAGAGGCTTCGCAGCTTGCAGCTGACATTATCACAGTTCACAAGCCGAGGAGTCAGGCCTATGGGGCGCGTGACGAAAGGAAATCCAGGTAAAGATGGGGTTGTGCGCGTGGCTGACGTACTCATGAAAGGCGGAACTATTAAGAGACCAGCTAGAAAGTTAGCCGTACTACAGGACTCCAGGGGGGATGATGTTGCGACCTTTTTATATTCATCTATGGTTTTTTACTCGTTTTACGCTTGTTGTCAAATAAAATTAGTTGTGTCAGTGACTCGTAATCAAAGAGAAAAATAATAATATGGGAGCTCGTAATTTTATTGCAGCTTTTTAGGACAGTCCACAATTTTCCCTACAGTATCCTTCTGGCTTTCATAATAAGTTAAATGTGACGAGATGAAGTGTTTTCCAAATATTGTGAACTTGTAAATCAAACAAGGTAAGTAAATCCTGCAATAATCTTCTCAAAATATTCTTATAATATTCAAAGTGACATCTTAAAATAATATTTTCTACTTAGCTATAAATAAATAAAGTAGCTCCATGATTACTTTTAATGTTTCGCATTTATAAGATAGACAGCCCAAAAAGCATCAAAAGTTAATATGAAAAACCCTGACACTACTTAGTTATTGACCATAAAAAAGTAATTAAATTACCTATATGAATATCACCAATTTATTTTGAACCACATATGTTTTCATGCATATTTTTTATTTAGGTTGCTGCTTCATCTCTCTGAAAATGTCGGGTGAACCATCAACTTCACATGGTGGCCCAATTGTCCACTTTCTAAAAACGAAGAGAGGTGGCCAAAAGCTGTGTCGTGCTGGATATAACTATGTGTTAAAGCGAACAAACAAAGACGGCTCTGAATTATGGAGGTGCACCAACAAAGATTCTAGTAAGTGCAACGCAACAATCAAAGTCAAACAAAATCCACTTTCAATACTTCATGAGACTGCCCATAACCATCCACCAAGGGAAGAAGCAGAGATTGAAATAGAGAAACAGATTTATTTATGTACTGAAACAGTCAAAAAGAATATTAATAAACCAGTAACGCAAATTTTCGACGATACCATACAAAATCTATCCGACCAAGGAGTCAATTTGGTAAATCCATTACCAAAATTTAAAAATATCAAGAACAAACTGTACAGACAAAGAAATTCATCTCTGGGTGCTAAAAAACTGAACTTCCGAAAAGCCCGTGACCTCGAAGTACCGAAAAAATTTGAAAATTTCTTGTTTGCCGAATTCAAACACAAAAACATGCGCATTCTAATTTTTGCTAACAAAGAAATGATTAAATATTTTAAAAAAATGTACACGATTTCTTATTGACGGCACATTCAAAATTTGCCCGAAGTGTTTCTATCAAGTATACACTGTTCACGCTGATGTAGGCAGCAGTTATGATCCTGTGCTGATGTGGTTCCTGTGCTGTATGCATTGCTTCCCGACAAGAAAAGAGCCACATATGACATTTTATTTCAAATGATAAAAAGTCAAGTAAAAGAATGGGCACCTACACATATTTCAATGGACTTTGAAATGACTGCGATATCAGCAATCAAAGATTTATTTCCAGAAGTCAAAATAGTCGGATGCTATTTTCACTACATTCGCAGTTTATGGCGTAAAGCTAAGCAATTGGGAGTAGTGAAATCAAAACTGGGCGCTAACCATGTAAAATTGTGCATGGCATTGTCACATTTACCGCCGCACTTGTTGGAAGATGGCTGGCTATATGTAATGGCAGAAAGTCCAAAGAGTAAAGAGTCACACAGTTCAATGATTTGTCAAAACATGGCTGGAACATGATGTGCTTTCAAACACATGGAACACTTTCAATGAAAGCGACAGAACCAACAACATGGTGGAGTCATGGAATGCAAGGATAAAAAAAACCATTACAGAAAAACCCAATATTGGCACAGTTTCTTGAGGGAATACAAAAAGATGCCAAATATTATTGTGGCATATTAGCAAGAACTGGTGACATCCAAATTTCAAAAAGGAAAGCAGAAACCATCGAAATGAATCAAAGAATACAGAGCATCATACAAGAGTTATTGACTCGTGAGATAACTGTCGGTCATTGTTTGGAAAAATTGAGAGTTTAATGCATTTTAGTTTAATAATAATTAAAGTATTTTTTTTTATATTCTGTTGATTTTAAATATTTTATGTAAGGGCCGACGCCTGCCGGGGCTGCGGGACTGTTCGAAAGAGATACCGCGGCTCCGCAACATAAAGGGCAATGAAGGAACATGGATTGTTTTTAGTCAGTAAAAGTCTGACACTCCCTTCCACTCCGCCCATCAGAGCGAAAGGGGTCATTAATTTGATGATTTCACATCCGAAAAAAAAAGGCTTAATCTAGACAAATGTAATTTTAAATGCTAGGTATACACCTGATGGTAGGTTGACACGACGTGCATAAAGTTTATTTACCCTTGACGGGCGTGATAACATGTAAGGTGTGTCGAAGTTAGATGGTTCGTAAGTGTAGTCTAGACAATTTATAAAAGATAAATAAGATAAATGAAACAAGTTTCGAAGTCTGTGATTTTTAATAATTACTAGTGCATTTTGTCATGTGCCATCAAACTGTTAATTTTAAAAAATACGTACGATGTTTCGAACAGTTGTTTTAATCAGTAGTAAATACTTAATTATTATTTGTAAGTAAAGTTTTGTTATGTAGGTACGCCATCGAAATTTCAATCAGTTACTTTTAAGTCAGAATGTGTACCTAATGTTTCAACTGTGATTTAAACTAGTTCTCAATTACTAATCAAACCGTGATTTTAATTTAACCACTTTTCCTCAATTTTAGTAAGCGATCGTGAATTTGAAATATGATTACAAAATATCAAGTCGTAACTGTATATTTTCATGAAACACTTTTCTACTCGACTGTACATACAAACTTTGAAATTAGCTTGTACCTAAACATAGTGGTTCGAATCGCCCCATTCCTAAGAGCTATTGGTCGATTCATACCGCTCGGCGCTCCAAGGACCGCCGCGGTGCGAAACAGCCCATTCTTAAGAGCTCTTCTGCGTTTCACACCGCGGTCCGAACCGCTCGTGGTCCGAAACGACGAAAAACCCATTTAATTATGTTAAGATCAACAGGCAAAGTAATATTTTTAATAAAAATATAAAATAATATTTTTAAGTGATTTTTTATCAATAAGTAAATTGTCTGTGATTAAGCTAGATCTCAACTAAGATATTTAAGTTCCTATAATGTTAGTTTAAGACTACCTACTCATTTCAATTACATTTAATGTAATAATTTAATGCTTCCTACCAAAGTTGAATTTTGTAAATTTTAATTTTTTTTTTTTTTAAGAGGGAATGGTCTATAATCCACCACGCGGGCCCAGTGCGGGTAGATGTCACATGTCTTCCAATTTTTGGTTCTAGGACATTCCTCACGATAATTCCTTCACCGTTACACCGGGCACACATACCTATACTAAAATTGGCAAAGAGAAATCTGAAGAAAAGCAGACAAAGAAATATTCAAAACAAGGAGTGAAAGGACCAGTGAGTAAATTAACTAAAGAATTTCAGGATGATGTATAACAATTTAAAACTCATTAATTCAATGCTTCACATCAGTACCTTACAGGGAAACCTTGATGAAGACGAAGTTTACCAGCTGAGTCACCTGCATTATTCTACACCCCCTATGTGTCTGCATTAGTAAGAAATACAGCTCGCAATGCATCAGGGAAATTACTGCGGTATGTTTACAATAAACGAAAGAAATTAAGAGAAAAAGATATAATTCAGGGTTCATCTCGCTGGACGGTGAGTAATGGGCTTACTCGCCATCGACGACAGGCCGATGTAAATAACTTGGACACTTCTTGTGGACTTTGTAGTACTGCCGGCAAAATTCTTTCTTGAACATGTTGTTTATACTGGTGGCCGCATGATGCAATCCATGTTTTAAGACAGTTCCATTTCGATACTAGGTTTTTGTGCTGGCATCTATATTCACTATGGGATGCCCTTGAGTCTTCCACAGGCCTGCAACTCCAGTTTCAGCGTCATTATTTTCTCTTAAAACATATTTTATATTTTTTTTTTCTTTGTATTGCTTTTCTTCATCGTCACTGTCAATGTCTTTTTTGCCAGATAATATTACATTTGTATTTTTACAATATGTAAACATAAAAAATCGCCATACTAATTTTATTAAAAAATCTATTACTTTATCTTTATGATTAGAGCACGTTTAAAAATTAAAATCTAGAAATAAAGGAATATTTTTTTGTGTATTGTATTTTTCTCTGAGAGCTTTTAGTTTTAAATTATTACTTAATATTTTATTTATTATATCTTGCATGTTAGATATACATGTTAAATAATCTGGGCTAGGGCTGGGAAGCTCTCTTCTTTTAATAAAATCATTTGCAATTTCGCTAGAGATTACCCTTTCAAATTTCGCAGGACCTAAATATTTTACTTTCGTTTTTTATTTTATTTCCCGAAACATATTGTAGGGCTACTGCCTTCAGCTCGCCGTCCGTCCGTCTTATGACGACAGGCCGTGTCGACGGCGCGTTCGTGTTCCACGCGCGCCTCAAAGAGAGTCAGCAAACAGGAAGGGGTCCGAAAGGACCGATGCCTGCCAGGGTTGCGGGACTGTTCGAAAGAGATACCGCAGCCCTGGAACACAAAGGGCAAAGGAAGGAACATGGATGGGTTTTAGTCAGTATAAGTCTGACACTCCCTCCTGATCAGCCCAGAGCGGGAGGGGTTATTTGATGATTTCCAAGCCGAAAAAAAAAAAAAGGGTTCATTTCGCTCCCGATCTTCATCAACTTCATCGCAAACTGCTACAAAAACAAACTTTGACTTCTTATTTATTGTATCTCAAAAGAGACCTTAAGGGGTTATTTGTGTTCGAAAGAGATACCGCGGCCCTGGAACACAAAGAGCAAAGGAAGGAACATGGATGGGTTTAAGTCAGTAAAAGTCTGACACTCCCTCCTGCTCAGCCCAGAGCGGGAGGGGTTATTTGATGATTTCCCATCCGAAAAAAAATATATGGGTTTATTTGTTTTGTTATATAAAATATTACTGTGATGTGTATTAGGTCTAACTCCGACGTTTCCCGCGTGTCTGACTACATAAAGAGCTCGGCGACTGCTTCAAAGGTCGTACCGAGCAAGACCCTGCCTACGAAAAAAAACTACAAAGCGCAAAGCTTCCTCGGTCGTGGAATCAGGATCAAGGTACTTTATGAGTACTCTTTATCCAAGTTATCCCTTTTCATTAGTCTCACATTATTACAACGTAGATCTCAATAGAGAACTTTGATTTGCAAAAATAATTTTAAGTACATACTACTTACTTATTTTTCATACAATACGAGTATAAGTTTCTAAATCAAGGGTCTTCAACCCGCGGCCCCTGCAAATTATGCCTATTTACACATTAAAACCGACTCTAAAAAAGGAGGAGGTCCTTTCTAATATCTGTCACAGAAATTAAAGCTATATTATAATTTACCCTTAATTGGTCGCGTGGGGTGTCGTACGCCCAAAGCAGATTTCTAGGCTGATAACTTTTTAAAATTTGAATTTTGCGCGCTGGTGTTCTAGGTAGCTTCGTAAACACGTATAACGTATACAATTCAGTTGCGAGCGGCGCTCGGTTGTGGACGATTGTGCGCGGAGAGCGTTTTTGGGGTGCACGACACCCCAGGTGACTGTTTGTGTAGTTTAAATTCCGGGTAAGTGGATAATTGTTAATTTTATTTTGTCTGTTTCCAGACATTGTAAATTCACAAATAATAAGTTTTAAAGGTGTCAAATAAGTTAAATTACAATACTCTGTAATTTTTGAGGTTATGTTGTGGTATTTTTGTTATAGCTTAGCAGTAAAATGCCACGTGCACTACAAGAACGGGACATTGCGCAGATTTATAATGAAGAAGAAGAGGCTATCGCTAGTGCATCTGAAAATGAACAAGATCATGAAGTTATAGTGAGTGATCATAACACCGTAACAGAGCAAAGTGAAAATGAATCGAATGATCAGTGGAGTAGTGAGGATGAGGTCCCTTTACAAAATTTAGCCAGCTCCTCTCAGAGCTGTGATCAATCATTTTACCTGGGAAAAAATAGACAAACAAAATGGTTCAAACATCCACCACGCTCCAGAGTAAGAACTCAACTTACTAATATTCTGACAGAAGCTGCTGGACCCAGAGGACCCGCTAGAGATATAATGACATTGAGTGATGCATTTTTGAGTATATTTTCAACGGAAGCTATAAGTCTTATTCTGACTTACACAAACGAATATATAATATCCATTCAAAACAACTTCCAGAGAGAACGGGATTGCAAAGTTGTTTCTTATGAAGAATTACTCGCATTATTTGGACTGCTTTATATGTCGGGAGTGTTTCGATCATCACACTTGAACTATCAAGATTTATGGGCTACTGATGGCACAGGAATCGATTATTTCTCGAACACAATGAGTTGCAAAAGATTCCTTTTTATTCTCAGGACTTTACGGTTTGATAGCCGAACAACGAGGGAAGCGAGGCAAGCATTGGATAAACTGGCGGCTATCAGGGACTTCTGCAATTTGATGAATAACAATTTTCAAAAATGTTATAGTATGTCTGAGAATATTACTATTGATGAGCAGTTGCCTGGGTTCCGAGGTAGATTCTGTGGCGTCGTGTATATGCCTAGCAAACCCACCAAATACGGGATCAAACATTTTGCTCTTGTGGATTCTTCAACATATTATCTACAAAAATTTGAAGTTTACGTTGGAGTGCAACCTGATGGACCATTCAAGCTGACCTCTGATACCAAAAGTCTAGTAAAACGATTGATAGATCCTATTTCAAGGACTGGAAGAAATATTACCATGGACAACTGGTTCACTAGTGTCCCACTGGCCAAATCGCTTTTAGGTGAACATGGGCTTACAATGGTGGGCACACTGAGAAAAAACAAGCCTGAAGTACCAAACTGTTTTCTACCAAAAAAATCACGGGAAGCGACTTCTAGCTTATTTGGTTTCCAAAAAGATTTGACTTTGTGCTCATATGTGCCGAAACCAAGAAAAGCAGTTCTGCTTTTAACGACAATGCATCATGATGATAATGTTGAGGGTGACAGAAGAAAGCCCGAAATTATTCATTTTTATAATAAAACGAAAGGGGGAGTCGATACAAATGATCAAATGTGCGCTAGTTACAATGTCGGAAGACGTACAAAAAGATGGCCGAAGGTGATATTTTTTCATATTTTCAATATCACAGGTATGTCACTCCTATGTAATATACAAATCTAAAATTGACTCCAATATACCCCGGAGGGTATTTTTGAAGCAACTGGCTGTCGATTTAGTCAAACCTCACCAAATATCAAGAGCCAGCTTACCCACACTCCCACGACAGCTGCAAAAACGACTAAAACGACATCACGTGACTCAAGCCCAAGAATCTGTTCCTGAAGCAGGCCGTTCGCAGTCATACAAAAGGTGCCATATATGTCCAAGAACTAAGGACAGAAAAACTAAGACTGAATGCTCTAAGTGCCAGTGTGCAATGACCATATGCTTGTAGTCTGCCAAAATTGTAGCGACGAAAACTAAGATTTCTTTATGTTGATTTTCATAGTATAAAAATTGTTGATTACTATTAAAGAGAAGTTTAAAAGTTGACTAAGTTATTAGTTTAAATGTCCTCATTAATAAAAGTCTGATTTTGCATGTATTTCGTGTTTTATTTTAATTTACTAATTGGGGTGTGAAACACCCCACGCGATCGCTTATGTAACTTTTTAGGCGCGCCCAATTAAGGGTTAAATGCGCGTGATCCGAATTTATGTTCTCCCCCTACCTACAATTACGTACACACACACTACATTCGCAAGCGGCGAGACGCGCGAGACCGCCCCGGGTCCGTGTCGTAGCAAATTGACGAGTGGCGGTGCGAAACGGAGCGGGCAGTCACGTTTGCATCGCACTGCAGCGCGCACGTATTCTATTCATTGCCATTTCTCATTGCGTTAAAACACCATGCGACTTGAGTTATCGATATCAAACGAGTGTGATGGCAGCCAGTACAAGTAGAAAAAGAAAGATAAATGGACGCACTTCTATTTATTCGTCTGTGTCGGGGAAAAACACATTTGTCTCGTACGTAACGAATCAATTTTTATGGTAAAAGAAAACAATATCAAACGTCATTATGAACCGAAACATTCCAGTAAGTTTGCACATCTTCAAGGACAATTAGGAATTCATAAGGTGGAGGCTCTGAAGAAACAAAGTTTGCACATCTTCAAGGACAATTAGGAATTCATAAGGTGGAGGCTCTGAAGAAACAACTTCAAAGACAGCAGTATTCATTTCACAAACAGAATGACTACAGTGATGCAAGTGTAAAAGTGAGATAATTATTTCGAAAAAAATCGCTCGTAAGACAAAACCATTTACTGAAGGCGACTTCATAAAAGAATGCATGGAAGCTGCAGTATGAATTTTATGCCCCTTGCAAAAGCAACTTTTTTCCAAAATAAGTCTGTCCGGCGTTACAGTCGCAAGGAGGGTAGAAGAATTGGCTGGTGATATCTAACGATCATTAAAGGAACCTGTGTCGTAATTTGTTTACTACTAACCTACAGACAGACCTAACTGACACCGCTCAACGGCCATGTTTATTCCCGGCGTCGACGTTAATTTTATTGTTACTGAAGAAATGGCTGCTCTGGTTCCCATGAAAGGTAGTACAAGAGTTATTTTAGTAGTTATTTTCTTGAATGAAAAACGTAAAGTCGAAGACAAAAACTTACCATACGAGTACCCATTCTATCTTTAAATAAATGGTCACGTACTCGGTACAATGCGGCAATTGGAAAGCTATTTAGACGGTTAAAGTATTAATCCTTATCAACTTAAATAAATAAATAATAAATAAAATAATTATAAATTATATATATAAATTATTTAATAAATTTGGTAAATTTACACTCAACAGCAAAACTGATTTTGTTTTTCATAGTATTTTAATGAAAAACAAAGAAATTTAATTGAAAGTTTTATTACGTTCTACGAACCTACACGTTTTTCAGAATTTTCCTCCTCTTACTTTAAAAATTAGAGGGGGACACAATTTTACAACTTTAAAAGCAAACTCTCAACCCTCAGTTACATGCATGGAAAAATTTCGACTGTGTGGGCGGACAGACTGACGGACAGAACGACTTGACAACGGAACCCTAAAAAAACAGCTGTTCAATTCATTTTGACCGTGTAGGCGTTGCATGTCTATATTGCTACTACTACTAGCTATGGGTCGGGCTATGCTTGGATGTGCGTGCGTGTCTCTGAGGGATCGCATACGGAACGAGGTGATCCGACAGAGAACCAGTGTCGTCGACATAGCTCACAGAATAAGTAAGATAAAGTGACAATGAGATGAGACTTGCTGGTAATTGAGTTGAGTGGCGTGCGATCGAGAAAGCCTATGTCCAGCAGTGGACTGCTGAAGTCTGATGATGATGTCTATGTTGTAGACAAACGGGTGGGATTATTAATAGGGTTCTACAAATGGGTTTCATTGTTCCAGGACTTCACTACTACCACAGTATGACTAAGTCCACGACTTGTGACGAACTCTTCATCCCGTATTTCGGGCTCTTCGACGATAAAACAAATCAGTTGACAGGTATGGGTTTTAAGATGTTGGGACAATACAACGCTGGAAGCACCTTTGAAGATCCAAATGAAACTGCTGTTCATGTTCAGATCATAATTATAGGTTTGTTGTTGACTTTCCTAAGCGTACTCTGCCCTAGGCCGCATCATCGCTTCACATCAAGCGAGTTGCGGCCATATGCAAGCTTATTTAGTATAAAATATAACGAACAATAACGGTCCGGAATGCTTGTACGATGTGGTCGCTGAATACGGAGCTTGCACACGCCACTTCTTCTTCAGCGACCTAAACTCTTATTACTCAGAGCAAATACAGTGAAAAAAAGCATCTCCTGATACTTAATGTAATATTTAGATTTAGAAGAACCAAACTCCCAAGTCAATTGCTGAATAGAAGACCCAACAAACATATTTCATAACACGACCAGGTTTAGTCATAACACTAACTTCTGTTGTATCAGGGGATACACATTACGACGAACGCGACGGGGACATCTTCCGACGATATGTAAATACTCTCTTACGACCACGGCGGTGAACTCTCTCTCTTCACTTTCGGAACACACGTCCGTACCGCCTCCCAGTACGCTTCCAAACCACTAAAACAAACGACTTTCCCGAAACCCTTGCATAAATAAAAACTTACTGCGAAAACAAAACCGACTTCTAAAAAACACTAAAAAAGTCTAAAATAACTATACTTTCGGAAGTCGGTGTCTTTGTTTGTATCTTTTTTGCCACCGATTTCCGAAAGTAAAGTTATTTTAGACTTTTTTAGTGTTTTTTTAGAAGTCGGTTTTGTTTTCGCAGAAAGTTTTTTTATTTTACCCTTTTTAGTTGTAGTATACCACACAAATTCTTGTCATGAATTAGTTTTTACATTGTAACTAGAAGTTAGTTAAAGTACTCGTCAAGACGAATCATACGAGCCCAAACTCGATGAGGTTTTGTCGTTTTATAACGGTGTACCTATGGCCACCGTCCAGCTCCATCATCAGACACTGGATACCATTTAGGACCAAAGTACTCGTCAAGACCAATCATACGAGCCCAAACTCGATGAGGTTTTGTCGTTTTTTTACAGAGTTCGTATGGCCACCTCCCAGCTCCATCACCAGATCAGCTCCATGACATCATAATATTGCATTGTCTCGCGATATACACATGCGTGCAAAATTTCAGCTCAATCGGAAATCGGGAAGTGTGTCAAATTGAAATAGCAAGTATCACGCGACGTCGCGTGGTGTACATCAGAGCGCCAGCACGCGACGTCGCGTGATGTGACAATTAACGTGAAGAAAACAAACAAATTCCTAAACCGATTATGATGAAATTTCTATGGGACTAATCGGGAAGCATATCCTTTCAGATGAAAAAATATTTTTTGAAATCGGTTTACAAATGACCTCCGTCATTTGTAAACCGATTTCAAAAAATATTTTTTGAGGAGAGATATTTTTTTCAAAAGATATTTTTTCTGAGGTAACAAACATAAACCGAATTGAGAACCTCCTCCTTTTTGAAGAAAGTTGATTAAAAACTTACCCACCCCAGGATAAAAAACATGCTTCATATTAACATGACCTGTCACAGATTCAATATTATGTAGACCTGCCAACTTTTGACAAAATA
Organism: Eugnorisma glareosa; assembly: GCA_947578425.1. NCBI lineage: Eukaryota > Metazoa > Arthropoda > Insecta > Lepidoptera > Noctuidae > Eugnorisma > Eugnorisma glareosa. The sequence continues at coordinate 7,072,396 of OX387967.1, read as the reverse complement.
ACTCATCGATTTTTAGAGAAGGGTCATAGCCAATCGGAGAGTGACTCTATGCATGCTGCTATCGAGCGTTCAAAGAAAATACATGCTAAATACACTCCCGATCAAATGTATTGCTTGATAGAGAATTCTAAAGTTACTAGGCACAACTACCATGTAAAACAAATGACTAAATGATTTTATGGATTTTAAAGAGTTAAAGGGCAAGAATTGGCAACAAATTTCTTCTTCTTATCCGGTACGCTCTTGACAGAGCGGTCGTGATCGTTAAGAGGGCCCTCCCGGTGCGTCTATCGTCAACGCGAGCATGGTTGAAAAGCTTGTTGTTTCATCCAGAGCCTCAGCGACGAGTTTCTTTCAATTCCCCGGTCTTACCCCGCCCCGACCCCGCATATCTCGCCTCCCGCGCACCTCATACCGCCTAACGCCATGACATTGAACGTAAAATAGTGTTCGAAAATTTCTTAAACTTGTTCCAGGAAATACGTGTTTTTGAATAAGTCTTACAAGTGTGTGAAATAAATATTTGTCATTAAGAATCTCCATTACATGTGCAAGGTTTCGATTGAGATATTTTCTTTAGTTTTACAGTTTATGAGTACATTATGAACGGCCAAAGTTTAGTTAAAATTTGTGCAAAACTGCAATTTTTGGAGGCTTATACTGAATTTGTTTCTACAATTTTTAATTTTTTGCTACCATAGAAACCTAGATATAGTGCACAAAATACCAATTAGTTCAAAAAAATCAAATATAAATGTGTAACAACTGCATAATCACGTACGAGCGTTTGTATGAAAACTATGACGGGTTGGCCGCTCTTAAGTACTCCTAGTAGTATTGGAAGGGGCAGATGTGATACACTACACGATATTTCGCCACAGCTGCTTGCTAGAGGTCATCCTGCGATAAAATTTACTAGAGCAAAATAAAAGAAGTAAACTTCTCTCATGATCATCCTGATACAATTTACTTCAGGTATAGTTTGGAATACGAATTACGACAGATGCAAACAGGGGTGGTCGACTCTTACTGTCGAATCAGGAACATACCTACTAGGGCCAATTTTATGTTGCCAGAAATATATTAAATATTTTTTGATGTATAGTGGCAACATCAAAAAAAAAATCTGTACAACTCAAGTGTAGCTATAGTTTTAACTTTTACTTCAATCCTAGGTAAAAGTTCGTTCGATCGTTTAACTCCTTGGTAAAAACGTTGGAGCACCTTTCAAGTATTTTTTTTTTAAATGACGTAATAATTTAAACAACTCATAACTCCCATTGTATATGTATTAAACGTAAAATACATTTTGTTTCGTAATGATTTGAAGTCAAATATGGAAAGATTTCAGGAAGGTTAAACGTGACATAGCAACACAGCATAAAAAAATAAAAATGTTTTCCTGTTTGGCTCGTGCTTGTTACACAATTAAATTAGACAAATTAAATTAACTTACGTTAATTTAATTTGTCTAATTTAATTGTGTTTTGGTATGTTCTGGTTACCACGATGAAAGACCACAAAGGAAGTGCTTCGTGTGTGGCAGTTCAAGTGAGAATCCAGCTATGACTCTACACCGGTTTCCGAAACCGGGAAGTAAGGACTATCTCCGGTACGTATCTTCATAAATTTGGCAGACTGCAGCCCTTACATAATTATTTATCTACAATTTTACACACTAAACTCAGATTTTTAATTTGCTACATAAAATTCCAGCTGCGACTGACCTTTTTCATCAGTCAGTTTAGTTTATATATGTATATGATTTGCTGGTTCGACACCTCCATTTACCGCCTTTCAAAAAATACATTCAATGCTAAACCTTGTACAGACCTCTCCTAAGGCGACCCACCGACCTTATGTCAAGAGCAACACTGTCACTGTGTCACAAGGTCACAACAAATAACAATACTTATTAACGTAGTGCGCAATCATTCCGCGCATCTCACCAGTCTAGGGAAGCGGAGAGAGAAAACATACGGCACACCAAGGCGTGGGAGTTGGATGGTAAATGTAGGTAAGCGCCGCGCCGTGGTCGTTACGTGAGTTAAAATTTTATAACAAAATCTAATTTGTTTCCCATAGTCGTAAGTTACATTCATGTAGTTTGAAACATTGTTAATTTTCATATTTTATTTACAAATCAGGAAGATAAGGGTACTGAGTCACACTGTAAGCCGTGTAATGATTATTCATAAAACGTTTCAAATGACACTGGAACGTTTTATTGTTTAGCTTTATTATTTTAGTGATAACGTTCCCTCCATAACGCATAACTTTTTTTTCAAGTTGCCACAATATTTCGCTACCTAGTTGTATAATGTAAACAAGTGCGTGCGGCTAATGGGGGCTATCGTTTATGAGCTCACTAGATGGCGCCACTGTCGCTTATGGTCATGTCAATAAATCTATTTTATACTTAAAAGTACCAATAACTTCATAAAAAGTTTATTTGAATACGTATAACATTATAGTGTAAACTTCAGATAATTTATTTACAATATTCTCCCTAAAATTAGCAAGCATGAAACATTAAAAAATAATTTTACCTCCAAGTACTAACTTATAAGATCATAAGTTGCTACTTAAGATCTTCAAGTCATAATTAATCAGGAATAGCTCAATCTAAACCACAATTGTGAATATTAGTAAAAATACGTGATAAAAAAGCACGCAACGCGTGAATTCTCTATGACATCTGACATTTCAGTGCCCTCGCGCTACACTAGCGCCTCTAGCGGTAAATTCACACGCGATAGCCCCCATTGCTCTCAACTGATATTTTAATAAAAGCGTGTTTTAGATAATAATGCAAAGTGTAATTTATGTTCGCGATGAACGAGGAAGAAGTAAGTAACTAATTTGTGTATTGATCAGACGGTTTTTTGTTAATATTGGTGCTGTTTTGATTTACTTAAATGTGGGTTATTTAAGTAAATGCGGTTTAAGGTGGATGCGCAAGGGTAGCCCGCGAAATTAAAATTTTCTTACGTTTATTGCAATTTGCAAGTCAGTGTCAGGTTGTATGTTTATGAAAATATGAATCGCGCCAGTAACACGTATGGAGTTACAGAATTATAATCATTCAAATCATCAATACAACCCTCCATGTTCATATAATCTCAAAGAGTGACTTTTTCATGAAATAGCTATTGAATGTGATTATATGAACTTGGAGAGCTGTATTGATGATTTGAATGATTATAATTCTGTAACTCCATACGTGTTACTGGCGCGATTAATTTTTTCATTAACGTACAACTTGACACTGACCTGCAAATTGCAATAAACTTGAGAAAATTTAAATTTCGCGGGCTACCCTTGCGCATCCACCTTAAGTTTAGTCGTTATTTTTTCGCAGTATGACAAGAACAATGAGAATAACAAGGATTTAATGATCTTGTTGTCAAAAAGACGAAAATTATTAAGCTTGCGAGATGCGATAAAATGTCGTGGCCAAAAAGATGACGACGGTAAGTACCTAGGTACTAAGTAACTTAAAACATATTATCGAAAATGAGATATTAGTTAACCAATTTAAGCAATGTTGAGTAGTCGTAATGCTGGCCCGATTGCTCATAGGTGTCCGATTTGATTCGGGGATCGTCCCAAGTTATCCTAACGTTGCGAAAGTAGGTTAATTAGAATGTAAAGAGGCACAGTAAGATCTTTACTGTGGGACTTGTAGGATTGTTAAAAACATTTAAAAAAAAAAAACATTAACCTAATTAACTATTTTTACTTTATACTTTGTAACTTGTTATCAATTGTTTCTTCTGTGTGCAATAAAGAATATATCAATCTTCTTACTTTACATCAAATTATTTCTTTCTCTCAATCATTTCTATCAACATATTTTTTTTTACTATCCAGGAAATGATGATATCGCATCGGACAAGCCTAACACTCCATTATCATCAACTACGGAGATTTCAATTACTCCACCACCATTTTCACCACTTACTCCTCAAATGTACGTTAAAAGTAACCAAGAAAACAAAGAACGTAAGTAGTTTTATGAAAATTGGTAGGTAGTTATGTGGCATTCAGTATAGTTTTATGCAATCACAAAATTTCTGTGTAGATGGTTCTAAATACATCTTGTTGTTTTCAGATGTATCTTATACTGACTGTTCATTGACTTACGTGTGTTCAACTACTTCGCCAACAAAAAATCAGCTGAGTACTTACATATGTATATTTTTTAAACTTAATTTACGTGGACAAATTAGGTATTTATGTTTCCGTACCCAAAGGGGAAAGATGGGACCCTAATACTAAGACTTCGCTGTCAGCCTGTATATCATGAACCGTGATAGGTAGACAGTTGACAATTTGAGTCAGATGATGTATTTCTATTGCCGCTAACAGACATAATAAAATACATATTTGAGGGGGCTCTCAAATCGCGGGCCTGTGGACGGTGAGCTATGGGCTAGCTCGCCGTCCATCCGTCTTATGACGACAGGCCGTGTCGACGGCGCGCGAGTGTTCCACGCGTGCCTCAAGGAGTGTCAGCAAACAGGGAGGGGTCCGTAAGGACCGACGCCTGCCAAGGTTGCGGGACTGTTCGAAAGAGATACCGCGGCCCTGGAACACAAAGGGCAAAGGAAGGAACATGGATGGGTTTTAGTCAGTAAAAGTCTGACACTCCCTCCTGCTCAGCCCAGAGCGGGAGGGGTTATTTGATGATTTCCCATCGGTAAAAAAAAAGAATAAAGGGGGCTCTCAAACAACAAACATGATTTTTATTTTGTTATTTGGTCGATATTCGTAAGGGCTTGGCATTATGGTACGGAACCCTGCGTGCGCGAGTCTGACTCGCCCTTGGTCGGTGTTTTACTATAAAGCAGTTGTTTAAGTACCTATTAATTTGAAATTATATACACACATCAAAAGTGTCTAGGGATCAACATATATTTTTGCAATAACTTTTCTCCTGATTGATATTAATTAAAATTTTCTTTAAGGATTCATCAAATAAAGTGTTTTCGTTTGTCACAGTAACGATAAACCAAGTCACCTTTGCATTAATAAAGAAATTTGCCATTTTCCTAATAAAGGGATTTTTGACATTTGAACCACTAACACATAAGTTCGAAAAAAAGACTGAAATAACAGTTTTCTTTAAAATTTTATTGGGTAACTTAAACAATTAATAATCCGTGTTTCTACCGCGAACACTAACAACACAAGAACATCGGTTTGGCATACTCAAAATGAGTTCATCCAAATCACGCTGTGGAATGGCCGCCCATGTTCGTTGCAACAACAAAAAAAGGTCTTCTTGCGACTGGATACCCTCCATGTTCGGCAGAGCTCTTCTCTGTAGCATATCCCATGCATGCTCAATCGGATTCAAGTCTGGCGACTGAGCAGGCCAGGGCAGGACATTGATGTTAGCTGCGGCGAGAGTCTGTCTTACAACTCTTGCGGTGTGCGGTCGTGCATTATCATGCATTAACTGAAATAAGGGACCGATTTGCACTTGTAGAGGAACGATGACGTCTGATACAATCGTCTCAGCATAAATTTGAGCGTTGAGGTTGCCTCTGATCCAAATCAACTCAGTTCTTCCGCCGATCCAAATACCCACCCATACCATGATGGTTCCACCACTATAAGGATGGACTTCCTGGCAGGATTTTAATCGCTGTTGGCGTCCAGGGGTTCTCCAGTGTCGTATACGTCTTGTATCCGGTCTCATACCAAAACGAGACTCATCAGAAAAGCACACGAAACGCCATTGTTCTTCTGCCCAATTTCTGTGTTCAAGAGCCCATTGATATCGTATCCTACGATTGTGCATTGCTATAGGTGGTACCCGTAGCGGTCTTCGGGAATGAAGGTTCACTTCATGCAAGCGGTTTCTGACTGTTTGGTCGCTAATTAAGTTCCCTGAAGAGTGATGAAGCCTCACGGCTAACATCATGGCGGTTATTGTTGGAGCTCTTCGAGTTAAGATTTGAATGTATCGGTCTTGTCTCCGTGTGGTGCAGCGATACCGTCCTCCATGGCGCTCAGCCACGGTACCAGTGCTTCGGTAACGTGTCCAAAGTCGACTGATAACACTCTGACTTGTATTCAGAGCTAAAGCCACAGTACGTTGCCGGGAACCAGCTTCTATCATTCCCACGGCTCTGAGCATTTCTTCCCTGCTTAAATGACGTCGCCGCTCCATAATAACGTTGGTTTTAATCAGTACACTACAGTAATCAGTAAACAGTAGCACTAATAATGTCTTCAATGCGTTGTATGTTTTTATAGGGAAAATATTGACAGCTGATTTTCATCTTTTACTCGAATTTGATTCACAGTTCCTGATTCAAATTATGAAATGCACCAAAAAGGATCCATATAAATTTATAAAATCATAAATTTATTACAAAGCCACATCTCAATCTCAAGAAATCCACATAAAAATGCTTGATCCCTAGACACTTTTGATGTGTGTAGTTTCAGATGGATGCACTGCAGATACACCACTGCCACTCACTCTTGCTGATGTAACTTCTATGAATAGTACAGAATTCACTACGATTACTTTAGAACCAAATTCATCGTTTATCCCATATATGACTCCAGAAATTACAACAGCTCTCAATGATGTAGAACAGGATGCATCGCCTCTTCCATGTATGTCTCCTGAAACTCGGAAGCTTTTTAATGTCCTTTATGAACCAGAAATGTGTCTTGAAAATGATTCACCCGATTATATTGAAAATAGTGATGATAGTGTTGCTGATCCAAACTTTGAGATTCGTAATTTAACGGACTCTGAAACAGACTGTGAATCAAATGTAAGTGGCGACGACAATAACACTAAAAACAACACTAGAGATGAACACATTGAGAGCTTCGTAAAAATTTGTGAAGAATGCAGCAAGAAAAGGGTATTGAATTCAACAACTATGAATGTAGAATATGATACAAGACATGACACTATAACACAAGATGAAAATGAAACTAATTTACCTCCTCCTCAAAAAACTATCTTAGATAAGCATGGTGAAGTTTTAAGTCCTTTCATTGAAGTTCAGAAAATAAGAAACATTTCACCTGAAAAGGACCTTGAAAGCTTAAATGAGGAAAACATTAATGAAAGCAATGACCAAGTAATAATAACATCTAGTTCTTAGGCTGGAAGACCGAAAAAGGCCCGCAAACGTAAGCATCCTGAATCCAATTCGGAAAGGAAGTTTAAAAAGTATAATAATTTATCATATACTACTGTACGCTCACAGAAAAATATTGAACCAAAAGTATTTCAGGATTATCAACGCAAATGTCTTAAAATATGTGCCAGTGCAATTTTGTTGGAAGATTGAACAAATATTTGAGACTTATGTAACTCTTGGATCTTACAATGCTCAGTTAATTTACATTAAGTCATGTGTCACAGAGGAACCGAAAAAACGGAGCTACACCATGACTTCTGTCCCTATTACCAAAAAAAAGCCTAAACAATTTTATCGCACCTATAAATTGAACGATGTCAAAGTCTGTCGCGATATGTTCCGGCACACTCTACAAATTACAACACAAAAAGTTACCATAGCATAACATACATACCATAACCTTGTAGCCAGGATTATCCATCAGCAACTTGCTCTAAAATACAGCCTTGTGGAATCGGAAGTGCCGTACTATAGGTATGTACCCGACCCAGTTCTCGAAAATGGCAATATCACATTGTACTGGCATCGATCCATCATTACTGACAGGACAACTGCCGTGTCACACACAACTCTGTTATCTTAAAATAATAGAGTTTCGCCTAACCACTGCAAAACAATTGTATACACCATAACTATCGTTATACTAAAACAAAATTCAAATATTTTAGTTAGATTCCAAGATATTTGTAATAGCAAACTCGTTCAACTTTATTTTTTAATGATTGAATCATGCCAACTCTTTTAACTCAAGTTAGAATAGTTGTGCATTACTCGCGGTAGCTGTCGCAGCGTGTCTCGATTTCTGTTAGATATTAGTTAGAACAGTTGCGCGTGGCCAAGGTCGCCGCGGGCGCGTTTTATATTTACATTCTCTCATTTCACTCGTAACTTCGCCACCGGTAACTTCGCTCCGTTGTTTTTTGTTTAAGAAGTTAGTAATTAGATTGTTTAGGCGTCGAAACATTGTTAGATTTGAGTTCTATTCGAGGAAAGACGTTGATACGTATGTGTAGTGATAAAAGTGTTGTAGAAAATAAAGGATATCCAACAAATTACTCTCAAGTATTAGCTCAAACACCAAGAGAAGACCATGCAATGATCCATTCACTAAATGAAGCCGAAATAAATTGTTATAAAGAAAACTTATGTCCAACAGCTGTTTATCACGAATTTCAACCGTTGCCTTTGAACTTGGTGACGCCAGTTTCTAATTTATTTGAAGAAGTGTCAGATTCACAGAATAAAGCAATATGTTTGAATCATCAAAATGTATTATCACCAATTAGTTTTTGTGAACTTCCACGGGTACCATTGAGCAATACATCGACACCCATTCCTGAATTGCACAAAGAAGACTTAATAGAATTAAATGGAACATTTAGTGAAGATATTATTTCAACGATATGGAATCAATTAATGAGAACATATTATTGGATTTAGCTGTTAAGAAACGAAAATTATGTACTGAAAATTATGAACTTCAAGAAGAGTCATGCAAAAGCACTGAACAATTTCGATCTGACCATGTATTAAATGACACTGTGAGTGCTGTGACGAATGCAAAAAAAAAACACTCACGCTGGTGTAAAGCAGTACCACACTTTATCCAACATCTTAAATAAATGTCGAGTAGATCTTAATGGTCCGTATACTTCAACTCCAAAGCAAACCAGAGAGCGTCGTTTTAGTACAGAAACGCAACTATCTTCGATTATCCATGAAACGTCATTTGATGACAGCGTAGAAGAATTAGTGCAGCAACTTAGTGATAGCAAAACTAACAGTCAACAAAAAGAAGAAGAGTGCAAAACAAAAGAAAATTCAAAAAGTGTAGACTAGCAAATCAAAAGGGCAACTTCAGAAGAGTGAGTCAAAAAGTCAGGAAAATTCAAACATCGAACAATCTAACTATTCCAAGGAGAAAATAAATAAGAGTGAAAATAATAGTAAAACTGTGTCCCAAAGTCAGGAGAATTCAGAAATTGAGAAGTCTAAAGAGAAAACAAAGAAGAGTAAAAGTTTGTCCAAAAATCAGGAAAATTCAGAAATTGAGAAGTCTAAAGAGAAAACAAAGAAGAGTAAAAGTGTGTTCAAAAATCAGGAAAATTCGGAAATCGATAATTCTAGGAACCAACAAGAAGTACCTATTGCCAACAGATAACTCAAATAACTCGAGTACTAATAAGTCGTTAAATGGAAGTAAGAAAAGGAGATAAAGAAATGCTACAAAGCGCTTACAATTGGAGAAAAATAAATATATAATGAAACCGCCTTGCACACAGAAATGTAGAAAAAAATGTTCCCAAAAATTTACAGAGGAAGATAGATACCAAATCTGGTCGAATTTTAGAGACTTGAGCAAACAAAACCAAAGAAATTTTATAAGCAGAAACGTACGGAAGCATCCTAAAAAAAATACTACGAAGGAAAACTTACAACGACATAATTCTTTGACGTGGTCTTTACGGAATATTGAGGTATGCCGACCGGTTTTTTTAACCCTCGGTCCGTCGCGTGGGGTCTTTGAAAGCCCGGGTGTTAGAAATATGTAAAATTAACACATTTAAAACTATCCGCGTGCTTTAGTACTTTAGGTACCCTCCGAAATTGGATTATAGTTACCGCGTATCGCCGCTAACTTCAGTTCGCGCGCCCGCGCCTTATGATACAGACGTGTTTTGTGCGCTCGGGCCTTCAAAGACCCCACGCGACGAACTGCGTAAGTAAAAATGAATTGAAAATTTATGATTGATTTCTTTTTACCAAGTATTTTATTGTTATTTTTTCATTGTTTTAGATTAAAATTAAATTAAAGTTTACTTAAAAATGTGTGAAGAACAGCAAAACCGTATTTTGGGTTGGTTGGAAGAAGAACTAAGAAATGGCACCTATAAAGTTATTAGCAAATGGAGGAAAACACCTTATCCACAGGGTGTAAGAACAAGAAGACAAAATATAGTTACGGAGCAACCAGGTCCACAGGGTGCAGCACGGGAGGTCAGTAGTCCTTTAGAGTCATGGCTCCTATTTTTGGACTTAGATATGTTGCAGCATGTTGTGGATTCTACTAATATAAAAATAATATCCATGCAGACAAGTTACGAGAGAGCACGAGACTGCGAACAAACGAACTTGATTGAACTGAAAGCATTGATTGGTATTATGTATCTAATTAGGATACATAAATCATCACATACTTCGATTGATGACATTTGGACGAGTGATGGTACTGGGATCGAAATATGTCGCGCTGTCATGTCTAAGCAGCGATTTCAGTTTCTACTCAGAGTACTTCGTTTCGATGACATTACAACTCGCCAAGAACGGAACTCCATTGACAAACTGGCTCCAATAAGACAGACCTATGAAGCGTTTGTGAAGAATTGTGAAACATATTACAAAAACCATGAATATGTTAACATAGACGAAATGTTGGAGAGTTTTAGAGGATCGTGTCGATTTCGCCAATACATGCCCAGTAAACCAGCAAAAGACGGGATCAGATTATTTTCTCTGGTGGATGCCATAACATTCTACACGAAAAAGGTGGAAATATACGTCGGCTAGCAGCTAGAAGGCCCATATGTTAAAGATACATCAACAAATGCCCTTGTCAAGAGAATGGTAGAACCAATAGTAGGAACTGGACGAAATGTGACTATGGACAACTGGTTTACCAGCGTTCCCTTAGCTGAACAGCTTCTAACAAATTATATCTTGTTACCAGAGATAGGAATAAGGGCATGCTTAAACTGGATCAGTCTGAGTACATCAAAAGATTATTGTGTAAGTTTGGGATGGAAAATTGCAGGCCTGTTTCCACCCCGATGATAGTAAATGATTAATTGAATAAACCTGAGCCTGATCAACTTCTTAGTGATGATGTTTATAAATACAGAGAACTTTTAGGCTCACTTATGTACTTGGCAGTATGTACTCGGCCTGACATATCATTTGCGTGTAGCCAGTTGAGTCAGTATAATCATGGTTTTGGTAAAGAACATTGGCTTGCTGCCAAGAGACTTCTCAGGTATTTAGCAGGGACATTGAATCATGGCCTATGCTTTTATAGAAGCTCTGATTTATATGTTACTGCCTATGCTGATGCAGACTGGGCCAACGATGTGCTAGACCGTAAGTCTTACACTGGCTATGTGATAAAATTAGGTAAAAATAACATCAATTGGGAATCAAGGAAACAGAGATGCGTTGCCCTTTCCAGTACAGAGGCGGAATATTTAGCGATAACTGATGTCATAAAAGATTTATGTTTTCTGAAAAAAAAATTGTTTGAAATTCTATGTAAGGATATCGACGTTGTCTTGTTTAATGACAATCAAAGCGCTTATAAATTATTACAAGCTAAGGAATACTGTCACAAGAAAACAAAACATATAGATTTGAGATATCATTTTATTAAAGATTTGATTCAGAAAGGGTTTGCTAAGGTGAAATATTTGCCTAGTAATGACATGATTGCTGACGTACTAACTAAGCCGCTGGGTTCGACTAAGCATATGGAATTTGTAAACAAGATGAATGTTAATTAATTAAGGTTTTACATTATGTTGTAATGTTAATTGAGCTGTTTTATTCTGTTTGCATGTAGGTCTGCGTTGTGCATGTACATTGTGTAGTTTAAGACAATATGTGATTAAGGGGAAGTGTTAAATATTGAACATTTGTTTGCTGTCTCCACTAGTATTCACATATTGCAACACTGTGACAGCTGTCAATGTCATTTTTCGACATTGACGTTTTTGTATGTTTGCTCTCTCATTTTTTGCTCTCTGCTTGTGTCCATTTTATTATATCTGTAATTTGTAATAATTCCGACAATCACAAGATTTTCTACAACATATTTTAGTGAATATATTGAGGAATCATCGTGTAACTAAGCTGGCCTTATTATTTACGATCGCCGAAACCCTTCCACAGGAAAAGCGCACTTGAACATAAATATAATACATTAAAATAATTAAAATAAAAAAATTGTTTGTACTACATTATTGTCTTTTTTCAACATGTTTCGCAAAAAAAATATACTAACAATATGAAGAAAAGAGAAAACATATAACATTAGAGTAAACATAAAACTACCTATCATTAATAAATCAAGCTTCCTGAAACCAAAGTAGCTTCAAAGAAAACAAAAAATAGTGTAACCTAACTTATACAAAAATCTAATCAAGCTTCAACTTATTCAAAAAAAAGAACGAAAATGAATCCACGGATAATAATTCTGAGACTAACCTTGCTAGCAACGACGAACGTGCGTCTGCGTCTTGTTCTAGTAGCACAGGACAACCACCTAAAACTAAAATATATTCATTTAGCGACAAATGGTTAACCATTGCGGAATTTAAACACTGGCTGACAACCGACTACAAAAAGGGCATTGAGGTGGCCAAATGCAAATACTGCTAGGTAATTTTACATAATCACAAACCTCACTTGTACAGGCATACTGAGACTGAAAAACACAAAAACATCATGGCTGCTATTCGACAGACAGTGTCGATTAGAGAAGCTTTGAATTTTTCAGAAGAATATCTAGCATCTCTTTTGGCAACAAATAACTTGTCATTTCTGTTGTGTAACACGCGTGTCCCTTTCATAGCCAATATCTGTCCAGATTCAAGAATTGCTCAAAAAATTTCGAAGGGTAGAACAAAGGCCACGGCTGTTGTCAATTAAATTCTTTTTTTTTTCGGATGGGAAATCATCAAATGACTCCTCCCGCTCTGGGCTGAGCAGGAGGGAGTGTCAGACTTTTACTGACTAAAACACATCCATGTTCCTTCATCGCCCTTTGTATTTCCGGGCCACGGTATCTCTTTCGAACAGTCCCGCAGCCCCGGCAGGCATCAGCCCTTGCGGACCCCTTCCTGTTGCTGACATCTCTTTGAGGCGCGCGTGGAACATGAACGCGCCGTCGACACGGCCTGTCGTCAAAAGACGGACGGACGGCGAGCTAGCCCATAGCTCGCTGTCCACAAGCCCGCGCCTACGGTGTCAATTAAATCCTAGGATCCCATTTTATGAAAAATACAGCGGAATACCTAAAAGCGCCCGGAAATTTCTTTTCTGTCATAATGGATGAAACAACAGACTAAGTTTCCATTAAGCAATTTGCAATAACAGCAATATATATTATATGGATAATAAACACACAATAAAAAGTGTTTTCTTCGATATGGTCGAGATGCCATCTGGGACAGCGGATGATCTATTTCATGGGCTTTTAGATAACTTTAAACAAAAGGACATACCTATTTTAAATGTGGTTGGGTTTTCAGCAGATACGACAAATGTCATGGTAGGGCAACATAACTCGGTTTTATCAAAATTAAGAGAAGTTCTCCCTCACATTGTTTGCATAAAATGTAGCTGCCACATGATCCACCTTGCAGCATCAAAAGCTTGTCTGAAATTGCCTAGCTCAATTGAGGATTTATTGCGGAACGTAGGTTCCCATTTCAGTCGGATTCATTCGAGGCAAAAAAAATTAGCGGAAATGCAAACTTTCTTCCAAATTGATATTCTTAAAATTTTTTCATCCGCTACAACAAGGTCGCTGTCATTAAAAGCTTGTGTAGACAGGGTCCTGGAACAATACCCAGCTTTGGAATCTTACTTTAGACTCGAATGCTTTGAAGACCCATCCAAAACTAACGACACTATCTACGCATCATTAAAAAATAATTTCACTAAAGTTTATCTCGAATTTATGTCGTACGTTCTGGAGCTATTGAACGATTTTAATATTATGTTTCAATCAGAGACTCCAGTGTTACATAAACTAAAGCCGGAAACAGAGAAATTAATAAAAACACTAGCTGCCTGAATAATATTAAAACTACTAGTTATCATTTTAAACTTAGCGCGTTTTGTAATCCCATAGATTGACTAGCTCGGTTGTCAAAATTGTACTCTAGATGGCGCTGTGCGTCGCATTGTCCCTTCTGTCAGCAATTTTGTACTGTGCGCTAAGCATGTGCGTTATTTCACGTCACTAGATACAATAACTAGTTACGCGGCATGTAACCGAATCACTAGTTTCGAATCTAGTTATAAGTTATCAGTTATACAGTTATCTGTGATTGTTGGGTGCGAGAAGCTGAGTAGTCGTTACGTTATTCGAGCGATCGAGAATAGATTAGACTGTCGGTAGTGTCGGTTGGTCGCAGAAAGCTTGTTTGATCTGTTTACGACCAGGTCACCACGCTAAAGTGTGCAAGACTCATATAAAATGCCTGATGTGTAATCGCCGCCACAATGTGGTCTTCTGCAACAGCAACTCCAAACTTGAAGATAAAACAAAAGGCGCATCAATTAACCTAGATCAAGCTAACAGTATTCAGGACACTTCTCCAGCTTTGAGTGATCAGATGATTTCTACACCATCTCCAGAGCCATCCAGGCCAACTGCTTTGTCATCAGCCCAGCCACCTACAGGAGGAAGTGGGAATACTCTGCTTCAAACAGCGGTGGTTAACAGCCATGGTAACAATATAATGAAAGTACGTGCACTGTTTGACAATGGTGCACAACGGTCATATATCCGTGAAGATAATCGAGATCCGTCCCTCAAAATGGATATTCCAGCAGTGGGTAGGGAAACATTAGCTCATAGCTTATTTGGGGGTATTGAAATTAGTTCTAAAGAGCACAAAATTTATAACATTCAAGTTGAAAGCTTAGATAGTTCCTTTGACTTTGTAATCACAGTTTTGGGCCAGCCATGTGTTTGTAAAAATATTCCCCGCTATACTGGTTGTAATAAGACCCTCACAGACAAATTGAGAAAGCATAATATAATTTTGCAAGACACCAATGAAAATTTAAAAGACACCAATATAGGTATTTTAATAGGGGCCGACTTTTCAGGACTGTTGATGACAGGTATAGTTATAAAAATAGAAGACAGTCTTGTGGCCATCAAAACCAAGGTAGGGTGGACACTGCAAGGTAAATTTAACAAATCCATTCCTACACCACAAAATTTTAATCTTTTTTGTGCTTCGGAGTCTATAACAAATTTCTGGTCCCTAGACACTTTGGGGATAGGAGATCCAGCAGAGACCGAGGCAGGCGTGCAGACAGAAGAAGATATGATGAGCTGGTACCAAGAAAACACTAAGGTAAACAAAGAAGGACGTTATGAGGTGTGCCTTCCATATAAGGTAGGTCATGATGATTTATTGAGTAATAAAGATCTTGCCACTAGGCGACTGGAGTCTGTGACTAAAAGGCTGATTTCTACCAGCGCCTATGATGATTATGATAAAGTTTTTAGAGAATGGCAAGATCTAAAGGTCATTGAACCTGTGCCTGATTCCGAGGAAGCTCACCGGCCTGCACATTACCTACCACATAGACCAGTCATCAAAGAGTCTAGTCTTACCACCCGCATAAGACCAGTATTCGACGCGTCCGCCAAGGATAAACAAGGTAAATCATTAAACGCGTCATTAGAGAAAGGTGTTAATTTTCTAGACAAGATACCAAAACTTTTAACAGTATTTCGCAAGGGACAGATAGGTGTTACTGCAGACATTGCAAAAGCCTTTTTGCAGATTTCAGTAGCATCCCAAGAAAGAGATATGCTGCGATTTCTCTGGTGGGAAAATGGCGAACTCAAATCTTTCAGACACTGTAGGTTAGTGTTTGGCTTAACATCAAGCCCATTCTTACTCTCAGCCACCATAATGAGTCATCTAAAGAACGTGACGGGAGATATGGAAGGTACGGCGCAGTTACTATCTCAATCATTCTATGTGGACAACTGCATCACGAGCCTGAACACAGAAAAGGCAGTAAACAAATTTGAGGAAGAAGCCAAGGTAATTATGAGCCAAGCTAAATTAGATCTGAGACAGTGGGTAGTAGCCCCTATCCAGGAGAAAAAACAAGAAGGAGTGATTCCTGTACTAGGGCTAGAATGGCACTTAGACAATGATCAGATGGCATGTAACCTAAATTCTATCCCGCCACAATGTGAGCTGGGCAAGGTAACAAAAAGATTATTATTATCTTTAACACAAAAACTTTTTGACCCCATTGGTTTCACTTGCCCAGTTACGTTAGTTCCGAAGTTAATCTTACAAGAAACCTGGCAACGCAAATTGACGTGGGATGAAGAGTTACCAGCAGACCTCATGGACAAGTTTCTAAACTGGTATGATTCAATATTCTGTTTAAGAGACTGTAAGGTGCCTCGACGCTTGTCAGATTTTAATATAAATGAGTGCACACTACAATTGCACATGCTGTGTGATGCAAGAAAGGACGGCTACGCTGCGTGTGTATTCCTGAGGGCTGAGAGAGACGGTGAGATCACGGTGAGGCTAATATTAGCTAAATCTAGAGTAGTACCACCCTAATAAATTACCATTCCACGTCTTGAGCTGCTGGCTGCCTTAATTGGGACTAGATTATTAGTTGAAGCCCGTAAAGACCTGAATCTTTCTTGCCAAGAATACTGTTGGACAGACTCATCTGTCACATTATGTTGGATAAAGAGAGAATTGTTGTGGAACACATTTGTAGGCAACCGTGTGCGAGAAATTCGTGAAAAAACTAATGTCAACGATTGGTATCATATTCCAGGCATTTTGAATTGGGCTGATGTCGCTTCGAGAGGCTGTAATGCAGGACAACTGCTGACATCACGCTGGTGGGAAGATCCATCCTGGCTACTGCTTCCTGCCGGAGAGTGGCCTCAATCACAGCTGATGGGGGATGAGACAGAAGTCGTACGTGAGCTTAAAAAGACTGCCTGTATAAATGTGTGTCACACAGAAGGTATGACAGATAAACTACTTTACTTTTCGCGATATTCGAAGATCATTCGCACAGTTGCTTGGATACTACGGTTTATAAAACACTGTAAAAAGGAGACGGAAAAAACGACAGGAGAATTGAGCTGTGAAGAATGCGACAAGGCCGAAAAGTCAATAATATATGAAAACACTCAATAGAGGGTACCTTGAGTGAACACAAGTTTTAATAGCTCTCATTGAAAATAAATATTTAAAATAGTCTATTATAATCTTTTAAAGTGGTTATGCACTAAAAGTTTAGTTAATCCTCGGATGCACTCACTGCACTTATAAACTCTCCATCTCCTTTCACCTAACTTGAACCAACACAAATCTCCACAAATGGACCTATATGCCAAGCTGTCAAACTGCATGGAGGAGCTGTCAGCCACTTTCGCCACACGCATGGACACCTATGAGGAGGACCTGAAGAATGTCAGCAGCAATGAGGCTCCACACAAGACAATAGCCAGCCTCTCTCGGGACTTCATGGAGTTCAAGTGCTTCATTTGGAAGACTATGAGCGCGCTGAAGGCTCAGATGGAGTTGCTAACTGTGGGCTTAGACCGGCATGAAATGGCGTCTCGCAGGCAAGTTCTACTCCTACATGGTCTTCCTGAGCAGAAGGATGAAGATTGCACTTCCCGGGCCGTCCTAACTTTAACGGACAAGCTGAAGATTGCTAATGTCTCCTCATCGGACATGATATCCTGCCATCGCTTGGGAGTAAATTCAGGCAAGCCTCGTCCACTTCTTGTTAGGTTCAGTTGCCACAATCTGCGCAGCGAGGTATGGCGCAACAAGACAATGCTGAAGGGTTCTGGTCTGGTTCTCTCAGAGTTCCTAACTAAGCCTAGGCACGACGTGTTTCTGGCCGCTCGCAAACACTTTAGTGTGAAGCAATGTTGGACCTCCGAGGGCAAAATTGTCATCATGCTCCCAGACAAGTCGCGTCGAAAGATTGAATCAGCAAGTGAACTTCAAGAACTTGTTGCGCAGTTTCCAGCGTCTGCATCTGCTGATTCGGCTGCGAAGGTTGCTTCGTCACCTATTAGCAACCCTGCTCTGGACAAGAGGTCGCGGAGGCAGGTCAAATGATCGCACACATATGTAATATAGCATCATTTTCTTTATATTTCTCTTTTGTGTCGGTCACTGAAGATATTTAGTTAGAGATCTGTCATGATTCTGTTTTGACATTTTGTTTTGACAGCGATGATTGTAACTTGCTCGTTCGGAAACTTTCCTATTTTCTTTCCTTTATTTTTTTAATGACTTAGATACCAGCATTTTAATCTTTGTTATAACGGCAAGGTGCATCGAGGATATATTTTTTTTATTTTTTGTGTTTTATTTTGTATAGATAGTTTTTGAATAATTTAATATAATATATATTTATTTTATTATATATTTTTTTTATGTTATGTTAGACAATAATGATGATAGTTTTGTTTCCTGCTCTTCTTCTTGTTCGTCTGACGAGAGCTACGCCAGTGCGTTCACTGATGATTCTGTACACTTACGCGACCAGCTTTCTTCTACCTTTTCTTGCTGCAACAAATTTTTCAACGCCGTCCATATTAATGCTCAAAGTATTCCAGCCCATCATACCGATTTGTTATCCTCTTTTGACTCTGATCTTATTCATGCTGTGCTTGTCTCTGAAACTTTCCTCAAACCTGCTCTTCCTTCAACACAATATTCGTTGCCCGGCTACAGGCTTGTGCGTAATGACAGAACGGGCAAGGGTGGTGGGGGGGTCGCTATCTCTCTTCGTGAAGATATTATTTACAAAATCATCGATCAGTCTCCGAGTAACTATTCAAAATCAGCGGAACACCTTTTTACTGAGATAACTTTTAATCACACAAAAGTTCTTTTAGGTGTCTTCTATAGCCCTTCCTGTCATATTGATTATTTCGCTTCTTTTGAAACAAATCTTGAAAATTTTTCTTCATTATATGACCACACTATTATACTCGGAGACTTCAACACCTGTCTAATCAAAGACGATGTGCGCAGCCGTAAACTCAGGGCCCTCGTCTCTTCTGTCAACATGCACATCCTACAGCTCAACGCTACTCATCATGCGCCTCATTGCAATCCCTCACTTCTAGACCTTATTCTAGTTTCCGACGCAAACAAAGTAGCCACGTACGGGCAACTTTCTGCCTCATTTTCTTACTACGATCTTTTATTTATTTCGTATAAAATTCGCCCTCCTAAACGCAAATCAAAATTTCTCTTGCTACGCAGTTTCAAGAACATTGATCTGGACCGCTTGGGTGAGGATGCGGGCAATATTGACTGGTCTCCTGTTTATGACAGCAATGACTTGGACACTAAGGTGGCCGAGTTTACCAAAATAGTGTTAAAACTTTTTGATGTGCATGCTCCACTAAAAAAGGTCAGGGTGAAGCATCTTCCAGCTCCTTGGTTGTCGGATGCAATTAAAAAAGAGATGTCTAAAAGGGATAAGGCGAAAAGGCGGTACAAGAGGGACCCTACTGATGAAAACTGGTCCATCTATAAGAAACTGCGTAATCACTGCGGTCGTATGTGTAGGGATGCTAAAAGGCGTCACATACACGACACAATTAAACAATCGAACACAGCACAGGTTTGGCAATTCCTTAAATCCCTTGGTATCGGCAAGATTGCGAATGACAGCACGCCTAATTTTGACCTAAACACAATTAATGTTCACTTTTCCAAATCACCTGTGACTCTGGATGACAACGTTAAATCTTTCACTCTGAACAATCTCTCTAATCTTCCTCTGCCAACATGTACTTCTTTCTCTTTTCACCCAGTTACAGAAGGGGATATTAAGCGGGCCATTACATATTTCTACAAAGGCAGTGGGTGATGATGGTCTTCAACTTCAAATGTTCCTTCCTATCCTTGATGACCTTATTCCTGTTATTTCACACATTGTAAATTATTCTCTGTTTACTGGCTCCTTTCCTTCTGCTTGGAAGAAGGCCTACGTTTTGCCTCTTCCCAAAGTTTCAAATCCCTCTTCAGTATCCCAGTTTCGCCCAATTTCAATACTTCCAATCCTGTCCAAAGTCCTTGAGAGTGTTGTTAATAGTCAACTGTCGCATTACCTTTCTTCTAATAGCCTGCTTAGTCCATTTCAGTCTGGATTTCGTCCTGGCCATAGCACTGTTTCTGCCCTTCTTAAAATTACTGACGACATCCGATTGGCCATGGAAAACCGACTCCTTACGGTGTTGGTCTTATTGGACTTTAGCAGTGCGTTTAATTCAGTTGACTTTGACATACTCTTAGGTATCCTTTCCTCTCTAAACATATCTCCTTCTGTGACTGCTTGGTTTGATTCATATCTTCGGGGTCGCTCGCAGTCAGTACACTTGAATGAGGCTTGCTCTCATTGGTGCGATCTTTCTGCGGGTGTTCCTCAGGGTGGCGTCCTTTCTCCTCTTCTTTTCTCAGTTTTCATTAACGCAGTCACAAAGGTACTAACGTCACATTATCATCTCTATGCAGACGACCTGCAGCTTTATCGCCATTTTAAACTTGAAGAGCTTCCTGGAGCTATCGATGCCATCAATAATGATCTTCAAAACATCAGACAATGGGCTAAAAGTTTTGGACTATTAGTTAATCCAACAAAATCACAAGCTCTCGTGATTGGTGGCAGATACTTCATCAATTTATTAAATCATCAGTCCCTCCCTCCTGTTGTGTACGATGGTATCGCTATAGCCTACTCCAAGAAGGTTAAGGACTTAGGTGTATTCTTGGACTGCAACCTATCTTGGCATGGTCACATTGCTGAAGTAAGCAGGAGGTTGTTTTGTTCGTATCAGTCTCTTAAGCGTCTTCAGAAGTTCTTGCCATTTTAAACTAAAATTACTCTTGCTCAGTCTCTCCTTCTACCTCTTCTAGACTATGCTGATGTCTGTTTTCTTGATGCGACTGAGGAACTTCTTAATAAGCTCGAACGTCTGCAGAATTTGTGTATCCGCTTCATTTTTGGGCTTCGTAAGTACGACCATGTGTCGGAATTTCGGAAGCAGCTGCAGTGGCTACCTATTCGGCAGCGTCGAGATTGTCACATTCTCTCTTTTCTTTTTTCCATTCTTCACAATTCTAAAGCTCCTTCGTATCTTCGGGAACGCTTTGAGTTTCTCGTTCCTAGAGGTAAACCTTGTCGCTCATCATCATCTCTTCTCCTTCGTTTCCCTCCCCATTCCTCAAGTCGGTATGATGGATCTTTCACTGTTCGTGCTGTGCGCCTTTGGAATTCACTTCCACACTCCTTGCGGGATAGCCCTTCGTTGGAGGTGTTCAGGAAGAGAATAAAGGAACATTTCCTGTCAACATGATCGATATGTATGTATGTATGTTTATAAATATAGGATTTTATATATATGTATATACACTGTATGTATTACGTATATTATACTGTATGTATGTAGTTTAGTTTATAAGTTTAATTAATTTGTAATGTTTACATTGTGCACATTCCCGTGTATCCTCTTGTGCAAATCTCAAAATCAAAATTAGGTTTGCTGTAAGAAAACCCATTTCTGGGTTAAGCTCGCCTTTGTACATAAGCTATATTATTGCAATTTGTATTTATATTTGTAATGTTGTGTGCAATAAAGAATAAGAATATATCTTATACAAAGAGAAACAAATATAGATATAGAGAAGAGAATCGGTAATCTAACACATTTTTACGACAAAGAGTCTATCTTAAGAGTTAAAACAAGGTTGATACTTGCAGACGTTCCTGAGAGCACGAGATGTCCAGCTGTAATACCTGCAGCGAGCCCCATCGTGCGCAGAATGGTGGAGCAACGCCACGTGCAGTTGCAGCATGCTGGCACCAACATACTCATCGCTGATATGCGTTGCAAGTTCTGGATCATTGGACTAAGACACCTAGTAAAGTCTGTAATCTCCAATTGTACTATTTGTAAGCGCTATAAAGCCAAACCTGTAGAAGCTCCGACGGCACCACTACCAGTAGCTCGCACGTTTTGCTCGGCACCCTTTGAGACAACGGTCGTTGACCTAGCCGGCCCATTATTGTTGAAAACAGAAGAAAAGTGCTGGGTAGTACTTTTTACATGCGCGGTATACCGCGCCGTCCACCTAGAGCTGACAAATTCTTTATCAACAGAGGCCTTTTTGATGACTTTACGTCGCTTTATTGCTCGTCGAGGCCGCGTGACCCTGATGATCAGCGACAATGGTACAAATTTCACTGGAGCTTGCAATTTACTCTCCACTATTGACTGGAACAGAGTAATCGCCCAATCTAACATTAACCGCATAAAATGGAGATTTAACGCTCCTACTGCTGCCTGGTGGGGAGGATTTTGGGAAAGATTAATAAGAATTCTCAAAGACCTATTAAAGAGAGTGTTAGGTAAATCTTCTGTGGAATATGAGGAGATGGACACTCTACTCTGTGACTGTGAGGCAACCATGAACGCGAGACCACTCACATACATCGAGGATGCCAGAACCAGCTGCCTAGAACCACTAATGCCTTCTCATTTTTTACAGCCATTAGTGCAATCAGAAGTCACAGATCTAGATGAAATAGATGCTTAAACAAAAGGTTAAGATATTTACAAAAATTAAGAGACGATTTTAGACAGAGGTTTAAATCAGAATATTTGACCGCATTAGTACAGAGAGGAAAAGAGAAGGAAGACCACCAGTTAAAAGAAGGAGACATAGTTTTAATTGAAACTGTAGAAAAACGTGTGAAATGGCCCTTAGGCATGGTTACAGAATTATTTTCAGGTCCAGATGCAGATGCGAGGACAGCAAAGGTGAAAACTTCTTTTGGGTTTAAGGTACGTCCGGCCCAACGTTTATATCGTCTAGAAATAGCTAAGTCAGATGCTGAAGACCTGCCCCAACCTACCCATAGTGAAGCTGAAGCAGAGGTCTTGCAACAGTCTAATACAAAGATATCTAAAGCTGTAATCATTCAGCAGCCACCAATAAGTCCAAAAACCACTACACGAGGCCGTCAAATAAGACTGCCCAGTAGGTATGTGTTGTAGGCGAGTGTACCTTTACTTCCAGCCTGATTTATTTTCATTTTTATTAGCAATAGAGGGTTTTAGATACATGGCTTTCCCAATCTATTTTATAAATAGATAGGTAGGTATTTACTAACATACAGGAAGATAGGAAATAATAACACATTATTGTATGATTAAAATATTTTGTTTTGTTATGATTTTCTGTTTGTTAAAATTGTCATATAGTTTTCTTTTTGATTTGTGGTTTTGAGGATGTTAAAATGTTATAACGTCAGAGTTGGCTGTATGCCGAGAGTTGTGTGCCTGTGTGTTAAAAAATGATCTATACTCTATGGTAATAAAATGGTTGTCAATCCAAGGTGTTTTTGCATTTTTTTCACATACAATTACGAGTGTGTAGTTTGAACTTATTAAAAAACAGTATAGCTACATACACTTAAGTAGATAGTGATTTAATTTATTTTCGTTTCATGTGTAACTGTATAGTTGGTGGAGGTATTTATAAACTAACAATCACAGTAGCTGAATAAAAATAACTAGTTACAAAAATCACTAGTTTTGAAACAGGTGACGCCGACCAAGTAACTGGTTTCGTTACGTTTCTTGAAAATGACGTAACGAACCACCTCTACTGTGCGCAAGTTTTCCTTCAATTATATCGAATTTAAAAGATTTCTGCGTTTTTAATCAAAAATACCACTGTTGGGATATTATTGCGTGGACTGTGTAGGTTTTTCTTGGCTTTTGTTGGCGTCGGTGGTAGGGTATGTGTGATGACTGTAAATGACTGCAAACTCTTCACTTCTCAAAATAATATAATATTTGATTTTTGTACAAACAACTCGCGTGCATTACTGTTACATCTTTTCTTGACAACCTAATTCAAATGTTGCAAGTTTATGAAAACATATATACTTTGTTGGTGTTGCCAACATGCTGCGCAACCACACAAAAAAAACAACCTGTATCTACTTAGTAACAAAAACCTAAACAAACTCTGTTTACAAGCGAACATCTTAATCTAGTTTAATTAACCAATGTTTCAAATTGTCTGAGGAAATGTAACAGAAAACAAGAACCTTATAAATAACTATATGTCTATAGACATTGAAAATAGCTATTATACTTAAACATTATCATCCCTTATGGGCAAAACACGTGTACTTGACAAAAAGCAAGTATAAATGAAAAAGAACTAAAAACAACTCTAGTTTTATGAGAATATCTTACACTAGTTATCTTAAGCAATACTTAAAATTATCTAAGGAAATGTAACTTGACAAAAAGCAAGTATATAAATGAAAAAGAGCTAAAACAACTCTGGTTACATGAGAGTATCTTACACTAGTTATCCTAAGCAATACTTAACATTATTTAAGGAAATGTAACTAAAATTAAACACCTTATAAACAAATTCTATGTATAAGACATTGGATAAACACACTGTTACACTTAAACATTATTATCCTTGATGGGCAAAATACATATACTAGACAAAGAGCGAGTATAGACCTTTCCATTGGGAACTTTAACCTTTATGACTCTGACTTTGTTGTCTTTACCAGGAAAGATCTGTACTACCCTTGCCATTGGCCAAAATAAACGAGGAGAGGTTGGATCTTTTAAAATAACTAACATGCCTTCAGTTACATTAGGCAAATCATCCCGCCACTTTGGTCTACACTGTAAGGTATTTAAATAATATTTGTGCCATACATTCCCAAATTGTTGTTATTTATTGCAGACTTGCCAATACTTAAGTCCAATAATAGAAGTATCAGTAAGATTAGGTTCAGGATAAGCAACTAGAGAATTTCCTATTAAAAAATGACCTGGAGTGAGATAACTAAAGTCTGCACTATCAGAAGACATAGGCATTAAAGGCCTAGAGTTTAACACAGCTTCAATTTGTGCTAAAACAGTGTTTAATTGTTCGTATGTTAATAAAGCCTTTAAAACAATTCTTTTTAAATGAAATTTCATACTTTTTACGGCTGCCTCTGCGAGCCCAGCAAACACTGGCGAGTAACTCGGCACAAAATGAAATTGTATGCCTTGTTGAGCCGCATAGTTTTGCACCAATGTTTGATGACTCGAAGAGGCGCTCAGCTTGTACAATTCAGCTAACTGGTTACTTGCCCCTCTAAAACACCCGCCGTTATCGCAAAAGACTTCACTGGGCAACCCGCGGCGAGAGGTAAATCTTTTAAAGCAGGCTAAAAATGTGTCAGTTGTCAAATCTGATGTAAGCTCTAAATGAATGGCCTTTGTAACGAAACAAACAAAAACACAAACATAACCTTTAGAGACTATGGTTCGTCTTAATCTTGAATTTTTTACATCTACGGGGCCAGCGAAGTCTATGCCAACCTTTGCAAAGGGTCGGGCGGCAGTTATTCGTTGTTGAGGCAAGGAACCCATCAACTGCTTTGCGGTGCTGGCCTTCAACCTGAAACACGTTATACATTTATGTGTTAACTTTTTAATTTCTCTTACACCATTTACAATCCAATATTGTTGATTTAAATGAGCCAACATCAATTTAGGTGCTGCATGTAATAGTCTTAAGTGTTCATGGTTGATTATGAGTTCCGTTATATATGACCAAAACTATATAGAAAAGAATCTTGAACTTTGTCGTTGCTTGGTTTGGCATTGCGTATGAACCTTAGTACGTACGCCATTGTCCTAATAATTTTATTAAGATTAGAATTTTTGCTTAGAGCTTGGAAACAGTCATGCTCTCTTTGAATGCTCAAAGACACCGCTGCATCAGAGGGAGCTAAGCTCACTCTCAGCTCAGGTAAGTCAGCAGGCAATATAACTATTTTGTTATTGGATCGTAAGTAAAGAAACACCTATTTCCACTTAATAAACTTATTACTTTTATTTTATTATTAATTACAGAAAAAAAGAACCTTTGTATGTGCAAGCCATGACAGAACAGGAGTGATGTTGCCAACCTAGTAAAATAGAAATGTATACCAGTCTCTAAAACACTGATATTCTAACACGCCTCCTTACATTTATATTTTCACATTTAATTACTTACACAAATTCATACTCGGCAACATCAATTACAGTTATCCTTTATTTAAACATAATATGTACTTATTCTCCTTATATAATACTTATTTATTTATACTAGTACCTAGCTTACACATATAAACAGTTTAACAGTAATGTTTATCTTAGATATTAACAAAAATAAAAGCAAACTTAAAAACTTTCTTTCATAACAAACTTAGAAACTTTTCTTTCTTAACAAAATTAAAAAAAAGAAAAACTTATAACAATTTTTTCTTATTCACATAATAACTTTCTTATGTATCTATTAACCTAATTTTCTTATGTATCTACTATCCTAACTTTCCTATGTATCTACTAACCTAACTTTCTTATTTATTTAAGTTTTACATAAAATGTAATTCAGTATTCTATTCTAGTTTCAACATTTCTCTAAACTTAAGGAATTTTAATTTACCCAAAGATTTGGTAAGTATATCTGCAACATTTGAATCTGAGTTTATCTTTACAATTTCAATAACTTTATTTTTATAGTTTTCATGTACATAATGATATTGTACTTCTATGTGTTTAGAGTTTTTAGTGAAATTTCCATACTTAGCTATAGCAAGTGCTCCTGAATTATCTTCATAAATCTTAATAGGTTTACATATTTTAATGAACATATCACTAATTACATTTTTTAAGAAATTTATCTCAGTTACAGCCTCAGATAATGCAACATATTCTGCAAAGGTAGATGATTTAGTTACACAAGTTTGTTTTCTAGATTTCCAATAAATTGGATTTCCAAATAATTCAATAACAAAACCTGTAGTTGACTTCCTATCTGTACTATCTCCTGCCCAATCGGCATCTACATAACAATTTACAATATTGTCAGTATTAAGACTCTGTCTGTAAGTTAGTTTTAGATCTTTTGTTAGATACACATACTTAAGGACTCTCAAAGCATATTTAAAATGTGTTTCATCATAACAATTCTGAAATCTACTTAGATAATTCACACTGTAAGATATGTCTGGTCTAGTGCGATGTGGAGGGAAGGAGGGGTTAAGTAAATACCATGTCGTGTACTTGTCCATGAGTCAACTGGAGACTGAAGACCCCAGACTCCCTTTATTAGTGTAATATATACCTAGTCCGCGCGTGACATATATCATAATATAACTATGGACATAGCTTATCTACCTTAACTTAAACTAAGATCTAAACGTGACGTACGTGACACACCACATCACCCTTCCTAAAGTAAAAAAAAACTTAGTTACATTGTTTTTTTTTCCCTCATCTCTTTACATTTTTAAACTTACATCCTAAGTCTTACAGTATAACTTTGTCCTATTTTTATGTATTACATCTATCTTATTTTTATATTTAACTATTACATTTGGTGACTCGTCCTTTACAACTACAAATGGTCCATTATAAATACACTCCAACTTATTGCCTACTTCGTTTTTTATCAAAATCAAGTCACCTTCCTTATAAGTTATAGAATTAAGATTCTTATCATAACAATGTTTCCTTGATAACTTACTTGATACCAAATTTTCTTTTGCATCATTTTGAGCCCTTTGTAACCTGTATTTAAATTCTAAAGGATAATCATCAAAATTATACAAAGGTTCTACACTTTCACCTTGAAGACTACTTGGTAACCTACAAATTTTACCATAAACTAATTCATAAGGCGTATACTTAGTCACAGTATTAACTGTTGTGTTATAAGAAAAACACCAATATGGAATCCAAGAACTCCACGATGATGGATTATTATCTGTTTGTATCCTTAAATAAGCACCTAAAGTTTTATGAACGTTTTCCAAAGACCCTATACTTTCATGATGATATGACGTTGATAAGATTTTATTGATGCCCAAGACATTACATAGCTCTACCATTACTTTCGAAATGAACTCAGAACCCCTATCCGTAGCAATTGTTCCCGGTATCCCATATCTCAACACAAAATTTTCTGCCAACGCTTTTGCTACCTCATTTGCGGATTTATTTTTTAGTGGATAAGCCTCCACAAACTTCGTAAGTTCACATTGAAGAGTTAATATGTAAACATTACCATTTTCGTCCCTATCAAGTGGCCCCACTATATCTAAATAAATCTTTTCAAAAGATGAAGATGCAGTGGTAGTAACTGTCATTGGTTCTTTAGTATGTTTGGAAAACTTTTGTTTTTTACACTTATCACATTTACCAACGTACTCCGCTACATCTTTCTCAATTGACGGCCAATAATAATATTTCTTTATATTATTCACCATCCTGCGTATTCCTGAATGACCACTCGTAGGTAAAATATGAAAATCATTTAAAACAATTCTCTTCTCATCTGCCCCTTCTATTTTCCGTACACCCTTCACTACACATATTCTAAAATCTCCACATATCGAATTACTATTTTCCTTCAAATATTTGGCCATTTTTGTAATAAACTTAACGTTATAACGATTTTTCAAAATAATAACTTCTTTTATGCCCTTTTCAATACAAAAAGTGACTATGTCTCTCGACAACTCGTCTCGCGATGATGCCGATAAAGATTCATAGTTTACGTAAATACTCGAGTTTTCTGGCACATACATTAAATTGCGCGACTTTGAAAATATTTTTTCACCATTAGTGTTACGTAACATCTTCTCCCACTCATTCAAACATATCTCAATGTCATTTCCTTGTTTTTTAAGAACTTCCACGATCCTAGGGTGATCAGTCCTAGATACCACAGGGTCCGTATCACAAACATTTGGTTCTTCCAACTGTTTGTACTGCGCTCTCGTCATTACGGATATAGTTTTTTCACGCATGGTTTTCAAATCTTCACTTGAAATTACTATCCTAGAAAGTGCATCAGCTAATACATTTTCTTTCCCCTTAATATACTCGACCTCAAAGTCATACTCTTCTAAACATAAACGAAACTTAGTTAACCTACTCGATGGATCTGTCATGTTAAACAAGTATAATAGTGGCCGGTGATCCGTTTTTACAACGAACCTCCGTCCATACAAATACGGTCTAAAATATTTAACTGACCATACTATAGCCAATAACTCCTTCTCTATAATAGGATAATTTAACTCACTTTTCCCCAAAGACCTACTAGCGTATGCAACGGGTTTACCGTTCCCATTACACAAAACACTTCCTACCGCATAACCCGAACTATCGGTTTGCAATATAAACGTGTTGTCTTCAGAAAAATTTGGATAATCCAACACTGGTGGATTCATTAACGCTTCCTTAAGCAACAAAAACGACCTCTCACATTCATCGGTCCAACTAAACACTACATCCCTCTTACATAGCTTATTCATAGGTATCACTATACTAGCAAAATTTGGTATGAATTTCCTATAATAATTTGCAAACGCCACAAACCGCTTTACTTCATCAACTGCCGATGGACGCGGATATTTCTTTATGGCTTCTACCTTTTCAGGATCTGGTGAAATACCTTCCGCTGAAATTACGTGTCCTAAATAAAGTATTTGTTTTTTCATAAATTCACATTTGGATGGATTCAGTTTAAGATTGACCTTTCTCAGGCGAGAAAACACTGACATAAGGTTTCGGTTGTGCTCATCCAAATTCCGCCCGAAAATAATTAAATCATCCAAATATATCAAACACTTGTCATAATTTAATCCTGACATGGCTACAGTCATTAACCTGCTAAAAGAACTTGGACTTATCTTTAACCCCATTGGTAATCTACACATCTGATATTGCCCTTTATCTGTCGTGAAAGCTGTGTATTTCCTACTACTTTCATCTAAAGCACACTGATAATATGATTGTGATAGATCACAGTGGCTAAAGTAAACTGCACCCGACAATGAATCCAAGATTTCATTAATATTTGGCAAAGGGAATTTATCATCCTGTATCTTTTCATTTAACTGCCTGTAGTCTATTACTACACGCCATTTTTTCTCCCCATCACGATCTGCCTTCTTGGGTACAACCAAAACAGGACTAGACCACTCACTAACCGCCTCCTCAATAATATTACTACCCAGCATCTCCTGCACTTGCCTATCAACCTCCTTTTTCTGTACATAAGGTATTCTATACTGTTTCCTGTAAACTGGAGTAACATTATCTTTCAAACGTATTGACTGCGCATACACATTCGTGACATCCAATTTATCTCCCGGAATATAAAAAATATCTGGATATTTTGCACATATTTGCTCAACTGACAACCGTTCCTCGGCATTCAAATAATCAAGATTAAGCAAAGAAAATATTTTCTTGACACGTTCAACACTTACTTGTTTCCGCAAAACTACAACAATTAAAATCACTTAACGGATAGACTTCTACATCGGACATACTACACACAACTTCCTCCGTGGTTGTGTTTAAAATCCTAATGGGCATCATCCCATTCTTAGGTCTAGCTACTACATTTGCTAAGAAAACCCCTTCGCGCAACTCTTTCCTAAACACTACACAATCTTCTGCTCTATTAACGGGCAAATACTTAACCATTTCACAACGCGGAGAAATAGTTAAAGAATAATTATAGGATTTAAGTGGCATCGAAACCGTCTGCTGCTCACGGTTCTGTAGAGATAACCTGTTCCCCGAAAAGTCTATAATACCACTATACGCCTGCAAGAAATCCTGGCCTAATATGCCAACTGACCTACATGGCAAATCATTGAATATATAAAACTTATGCACGAACGAACATTGTTCGTATTCCAACGTCAAATATACATAACCTATAGCCCGTAAACTACCCCCTACACCATTAATCACTAATTCTTCCTTAACTACTTTACAGCACAAAGCATTATTCCTCAAGAAATTACTTTTTATTGCCGATATCGACGCACCCGTATCGACTAACCATTCCGAATCCACATTATTTGCTAGAAAATTCACCCAGTTAACACTATTGCAAGCTAAAATATGCTTAGCCTCGAAAAAACTGCGTTTCATTCAATTGTCTGCCTTCGCTACTTCGTGACATTGACACTGCACTTGAGTCAGCATCGCCCCGCACGTGCTCTAGACACGCTACGCGCTGTCGACCTTGCTGAGTCTGCCGTCCACGATGAGTACTATTGCTATGACCGCGCATTCCACTACTATACCTTACGTTTCCATTTCGGTACGTACGCCCAACAGCTGTTTTTTGCTGCGCGTATCCATTACCTACAGCGTGCCGCCTATAGTTATTTCCACGACCCCTATTTCCCGTAGAAAAACTACCACCCGCGGACCACCGCTGGAACGTCATGACTTGACCCGACGAAGCACAATTTTCGTCTTCCGCTACCCTGATAGCATCTTTCAAACAAGTCAAGTTCCGTGCCGTAATAATTGTACCAAAACGCTGATTACGAAGTCCGTCAGCAAACTTTTTAACCGCATACTTCTCATTTAAAGGCCGCAAAATTTTATAAGCTTCCGAATTTTCCCCGGCTTGAGAAATAGTCAAATCTACCATTAACTTCTCTATCTCTGCCCCGAAATCCGTGACCGACCTATCATTTTGCCTAGCGCGAGCAAATTTGGCTTGCACTGCAACGTCTGACTTAACCGTCAACAAATGCTTCTTCATGTCCGTTAAAAGACTGTCTACAGTCGTATAAGTAGAGGACAATCGCATCTTAGCCCCCTGGGTAAGTCGCGTAATTAGCACGAATCTAATTAAATGAGCACTATCAGCCGCTTCTAACATAGAGCTGTATAAATCTATGGCATCAATCAAATCTTGGGTTACCTGCTCATCCCCATTCATTTTCGGGAGTAAGCTAACCGCCGTTTTCAATGAAAACCTTTCCGACGCCATCTCTGTATTGGTTCCGGTACCGTTTTCAAACTTAATAGTGTCTACATAAAAATTTTCTATTTTACTCACTAGCTGTGCTAATTCCTCCGAAAATTTGCTACACTTAGAAACTACACACTTAAATTTACAATACAGGGCTTTTACCTCGCTTATCTTTCCATCAAAATTTTTGCCTTTCCGCCTACTGGGACCTAACTTGACAATTGATTCCCTCAATAACTTAAGCTGTACAAACAGTGACGTTAACTCCACTTCCATTCAAAATTAATGCCTCTAACTGATAGATGACCGCAAATACTCGCCACTACACTTAAGTTCAAATCACATCACTTACTCCTCTTGTCGCTCCGCCAGCTCCCGGTCAGGCCATCTGCACAGCTCGCTGCACCTCACGCTGATTGATCTTCTCTTCGATCCAATTCTGATGACACCTCCTGTACAGCCGGACTGCCACGCCAATGATGACAATCGCCAAACACACGGCGATAAACAACAGCATCGCGCTGATGGTGGATATCTGCTCTTGTGTTACTGTCGCGGTATTTGAACCACCCGCTGCTGTCTGGGCTATAATAACCTCTTCCTTGGATGACGTGGTCCCCATGGCCTGTGACTAACCAACTGCCGAGAAACTGACTGAAGCCGACTGAAGTGACTCCGATGAGATCCCGGTCGGGCAACTATAACGCCGTCCAGTCGACTGGCAGGGTCGCCATGCGATGTGGAGGGAAGGAGGGGTTAAGTAAATACCATGTCGTGTACTTGTCCATGAGTCAACTGGAGACTGAAGACCCCAGACTCCCTTTATTAGTGTAATATATACCTAGTCCGCGCGTGACATATATCATAATATAACTATGGACATAGCTTATCTACCTTAACTTAAACTAAGATCTAAACGTGACGTACGTGACACACCACACTAGTACCATGACTGATATACAAGAGTGCACCTATTAAATTTCTATATTGAACATCTTCATTTAGATCACATTTACTTAGTTTCAAGTTAGCTTCCATAGGTGTCTTATACAATTTTGCATTTTTAATATTATATTTTTCAGCTTAAGACTCTATGTAATTTTCCTGACACAATGTTAAGACATTTGTAGAGTTATCATAATCATATTCAATATCAATACCAATATAGCTTTTTATTTTATTTAAATCCTTCATTTTAAATTTATTATGCAATTGTTTCTTTATATTATTAATAATGTTAATGTCTCTACAACAAATTAATAAATCATCAACAAATAAAAGTATATAGACTGTTACATTGCTCTCTCTTTTTACATAAAGACAATAATCATACTTGCTTCTATAAAAACCAATATTTTTAATAAAATCGTTAAAACATTCATACCAAGCTCTAGGGCTTTCTTTTAATCCGTACAAAGATTTAATTAACTTATAAACTTTATTAGAAACATCATTATAACCTTCTGGTTGTTTTACATAAACTTCTGATACTACTTTACCATTCAAAAAGGCTGTTTCCACATCCATCTGATGAATGTGTAAACTGAACTGACAAGAATAAGATAACAACAATTTTAATGTTTGCATTTTTGCAACAGGTGAGTATGTATCATCAATATTATCCTTTTGCTGAAAACCTCTAACTACTAAACGTGCTTTAAAAATGTTACCTGGTTTCTTTTTGTAAACCCACTTCACATCTAGAATCTCTTTGTCCTCGGGTCTACTCACAAGGTTCCATGTATTGTTTTTAACAAGGCTGCTCATCTCACGGTCCATTGCATCTTTCCATTGACTGGCCTCATCACATTGCATCGCCTCCTGAAATGTACCTGGAATCATAGCATCACAAAAATTTGCACAAATGCAATAATATCCAAATTCTTCATCAAATCTGATTGGACGTCTGATTGTTCTCTTTGCTCTTCCTTGTTCTTTATCATCATTAGGATCATCATTCATCGAGTTGTCATCAAAACTTGGTTGTATTAATTGAGTCTCTTCCGGTAAGTTATTTTCTTCTTTTATTTCCATTTCTTGTCTTTCCTCCTCTGAATCTGTATCTTCATTGTTATTCATAAACTTGACATCTTCTTCTATAATATCGACATGTCTGGCAACTATTACTCTATTATTTATCAGTACTTTGTAGCCAACTTCAACATATCCAAGTAATATTCCTAATTCTGCCTTTTTATCCCATTTTGATTTCCTTTTTTGTTCTGGTATTCTCACATAAACTCTACTTCCATACAATTTCAATTGTTTTATTGATGGTTTCTTATTGAAGAATATTTCATGGGGTGTTTTCTTTAATATAGTATTTGCCAAAGTTCTATTTTTTAAATAAGCTGCTGTTTTAATTACTTCCGGCCAATAGCATTTATTGACTCTTGCTTCTGCTAGTAGACATCTAGCCATATCCATTATAGTCCTGTTATATCTCTCAGCAGTTCCGTTTAACTCATGTACATATGCCGGGCATGCCTTTATCATTATTCCCTTTTCTCTTGCAAAACTATACATCTTACTGTTCATATATTCTTTACCATTGTCACATCTTAATTCTTTTATCATTTTTCCAGTTAAATTTTGAACTGTATTTACATATTCTATAAAACAATCTGCAACTTGATCTTTGGACTTGATGCAATAAACTTTTGCCAATTTGCTGTAGTCATCTATGAATGTCACGAAGTATTTTTCACCACCATATCTTATTGTGTTATGTGGTCCATTTACATCTGTATGCACAATCTCTAATATATCTTCAGCTCTTCTTCTATTGTTTTTAAAGGGTAAGTTATGCATTTTGTTCTCTATACATATAGCACACTTCATATACTCTGATTCAATTTCTTTAGGTATTCCTTCCAGTAACTGTTCCTTACATAAGATTTCTAGATATTTGAAATTTACATGTCCAAGTGTGCGGTGTAATTTTTCCTTCACTGTCAATTTACTTTCACTTATATTTGCTTGTACTTTACTTTGTGTATCTATGTAGCTGATCACTTTATATAAGCTCTTTTCTTTTTGTGCTATAGCTATTACTTTTCTATTAGAATCATAAACTTTTGTCCATTGTCCTTTTGATATTACTGTGTTGTTATTATCTGTGATTCTTGCATAACTCAATAAATTTGCATTCATTTCTTTTACATAGAATACATTTTTTACTGTTATATATGATTTAGAGCCATATACAAGAAAATGCATTTTAATGTCACCAACCTTTGTGGCCTCCAGCATCCGTCCATCTCCAACTTTCACTTGCACTGGTTTTTTCAATATAACTGACTTTTCAAAATACTCGTCGCTGTTGATTATGTGGTCTGTGCATCCACTATCTAATAACCACGTAATTTGGTTCTTATTTGACTTATTTTCACATTCACTTGATGTCATGTTACTTTGAATAACTGATGTTTGGAAAACATTTTGTTCATTCTGTGTATTTGATGCACTATGATCAGTGTGTCTACCTCGACCACGATTATTAAATCCACGACCACGTCCCCGATGATTAGAATGACCTCTTCCTCTAGTATTATTGTTATTTCTATTATGCTGTCCTCGATTGTACCAGCAGTTGCGTTTCACATGGCCTGGTTTTCCACAAATGAAACATAAATTTGAGTTAGGGGCTGACGGGGCTGACTTTGTTTCTGTCTTGAAGGCATTTGATTTGTCCGGAACTTCTGATTTTTCTAGTGGTTTTTGTGCCAAATATTTTATTTTAATTTTGTTTGATAAATATTCCACAGTTCTTTCCTTTAGAGGCAACACATCCAATAAGTCTCCAATGTGACTATATTCACTGGGTAGTGCTCTTAACATATAGTTCAACTTTTCATTTTCTGTTATAGTGGCACCTGCCTGTTTAAGCTCGTTTACTGATCTTTCAAAATCATCAAAAAAGGAGTTTAGTTCTTGATAGTTTTTCAACTTTATATTTTCGAGATTGTTTCGATAAACTATTTGCAAGGATGTTGAGCCTTTCAGGTACATAGAATCAAATTTACAAATTATGTCGTATGCCGTTTCACACTCTGATATATATTCCAATTGCTTATTCGTTATTGCACCGTAAATGTAATTTGTTGCTTGCACATCTTTGTCCATCCATTTTTCTTTGTCATCAGTGCTTATGATTTTTCTCGTAATAACGTCTTGACACTTTTTGTATAGCAAAAATTTTGTCAGTCTTATTTTCCAATTTGCGTATTCTTTACCGTCGAAAACGGGTATTACAATTTGTAGATTACGCTCCATTTTAATAATTTTCAGCAGCACATGTATGACACGCAGCGCAAAGGCAATTTTTAACCTTTTTCAATCCTGCGATATTCTGGCAATCTTTTTCTTATTTTATGAACCACGCTCTGCTACCATATTTTGTTATTGGATCGTAAGTAAAGAAACACCTATTTCCACTTAATAAACTTATTACTTTTATTTTATTATTAATTACAGAAAAAAAGAACCTTTGTATGTGCAAGCCATGACAGAACAGGAGTGATGTTGCCAACCTAGTAAAATAGAAATGTATACCAGTCTCTAAAACACTGATATTCTAACAATAACATTCGCATCAGGCGTGAATGTGTACTTGCTAGAATGTAAAAATGATGGCCCGTTCCACCATAAGGAACATGAGGACAGTTCACGTGCATCTGCTCCTTTACTAATTAAATCAGCAGGGTTTTCTAGTGACTTGACATACTGCCAATCCCAATTTAAAGTTTTTTCTTTGATTATTATTACTCTGTTCGCAACATATGATAGCAATCTAGTTGATTCAGTTTTAAGCCAAGCTAAAACAATTTTCGAATCTGAATATAATATAACATTATCAATTTTGATTTTCATTTTTAATGTATTAAAAACTCTGTCTATTAATAAGGAAAGTAAAAGAGCAGCGTTTAATTCTAGACGCGGTACAGTGTTTTTTTTACTTAGTGGATTGATTCGCGACTTTGAGCAGATTAAAGAAACCGTTACCTTACCCGCTCCATCAACCATGCGTAGGTATATACAACACCCATAGCCGACGGTGCTGGAGGCATCAGCGAAACCAATCAACTGTACTACAACAGCAGACTCAGGAACTGGAATGTTTCTAGCCAATTCAATTGGATGCATTTTAGACACACCTTCAAGAAATTTAAGCCAATCAATCTTTATGCTTTCAGGTGCAGTGTCATGCCAGCCTACCTTTTGTGACCAAAGCTGTTGCATAATTGCCTTAGCCTTAATTATTATAGGACTGATAAAACCCATGGGATCATAGAAACTTGCTATATAACTTAAAATATCCCTTTTAGTTGGGCAATCATTGCTAGAGAATTTAGGACACTTAATTAAGAAGCAATCCTTTTCCATATTAATTGTTAACCCTAAAGCTTTCATGCTACACTCTTGATTTTTTAGTTCAAGCCCATCAAACTGCTTTTGAGACACTGGAATACCATCTAATATTCTAGGAGAATTTGATGCCCATTTATGAGTTGTAAAGTTTCCCAAACTAAGCAATTGTTGTAGCTGCTTTCTTGCACTTAACATATTTTGTAAGTTAGAATCTGCATATAATACATCATCAACATAACAGTTATTATCTAATATGACAGCTCCTAGAGGGAACATTGTACCAAATTGCTGAGAAAGCTCATTCAGGCAACGAGTAGCAAGGTAAGCCGAACTTTTCAAACCATATGTGACAGTTTTCAAGCGTAAGCATTTGATTTCTTCATTTGGGTCATTGCGGAAAAGAATGTTTTGAAGCGGTGTGAATTGTGGGTTAACCCTTATACATCGATACATTTTCTGCAAATCAGTTGAAAATCATCATCACCAAAGCGAAATAAAAGAACGACATCAAAAAGTTCTTTTTGAACTGGAGGACCATTTAACATCAAATCATTAAGTGAAATTTTATTTTTTGTTTTCATAGATGCATCAAATACTGCTCGGACCTTTGTGGTTTTACTATTTTCATTTATTACAGCATGATGTGGCAAAAAGTATACTGAATCTATATTTAAATTGTAAGATTTGAGATCTACATATTCAGCATGATCTAGTGTTATAAACTCATTAATAAATCTGCTATATTCACTTTGTAATTTGGGATCTTTCAGTAACTTTTTTTCTAAATTAAGAAATCTATGATATGCTGAATCAAAGGAATTACCAAGGGTATTATTTACTTCCTCTATTGGCACTTTTAATGGTATGTCAACATAAAATGTATTGTTTTCAAGTTTAACTGATTTTTGTAAAATACTTTCAGCGAGCTCATGCTCAGTTAAAATTTCATTAAAAGTCTCCGGGACATCTTCAGCTTTCCAAAATCGCGTTAATGTTTCATTAACATTAGAATTACATTTTAAGCAAAGCAAAGAGGTAACCTTATTTTTGAATGCAGGCTGCGTAGGCAATGTCCCCGCTATAATGTGTCCAAACCTTGTGTTTGCTATATTTGGTTGGTAGTTGCTAGGTTCCTCAGGCGGCAGCAGGACCTGAAAGAAGACATCCGCACCAATCAATACATCTATTTCAGATGGCGTTTGGTACTGCTCATCTGCCAACACAATGTTTGGTGGTATTTTTATTTTAGATATATCCACCCTAGTATGGGGGAGTTTACATGTTATCTGCTCAACAACCTGACAACTTAGTGAGGTTTTATAATTTGATGTCAATGAATAAACATCTACAGGAACAGAAAAACTGGAAAAATGTTTGGAATTTGTGACCCCTATGATGCTCAAATTATTTTGCACAGGTGCCAATTTTAATTGTTTGACAACCTTAGTTGTGATCATGGAGGTCTGTGATGCTGAATCCAGAATAGCCTTCACATGAACTTCAAGGTTGTCTTTACCCACAAGTTTGACCCTTGCTGTGGGAAGTAAAACTTCATTTAAATTGTTGCCGGACATCAAAGTCACCGGCGATGGTACTGGTTCGTAGTGGATGAGCGAGTTATGCTGTTTATTGCACTCATTGCACTTGAAATGATACCGACATTTCTTTTCATGTTCATTTAAACATATTGTACATAATTTCTTTGCCAGAACAAACTCATATCGTTCTTTAGCTGGCAAACATTTAAAAGTTTTACAATTAAAAATCTTATGATCATTAGCTTTGCAGTAAGTACATGACTTGTTACCTGATGTTGTGGATGCTACATTGACGACTGCCTTTTTTGCCGGAGCTGCAGGTTCAGAGCTCTCTAGAGCCAATGCTCGTTTCTCAAGGAACTCCAAAAACTGCTGGACGGAAGGTGCTATCTCGGCATTTCGATCCAACTGGTAGGCGCGCGCAGTGTAGCTATCTAGTTTACGTAATAAAATACACAACACAATGTCATCCCAAGCATCAACTTTGGTACCTAAATTCTTTAATGCAGCTAGCCCTTGTTTTATTTTAGAAACATAATCTCGAATGTTCTGTGGTGTGGATTTTGACAGAACACTGATATCTAACAAGGAATAAACATGATCACTAACTATTCTATATTTGTTATTGTAACGTTCGTCTAATAGCCTTAGTGCTTCTAGGTAGCTGTCACTAGTAAGTGGAAGATTCTTTATTAAATCCAAAGGTTCATTCTTAAGAAATGTTCTTAGATAATACAATTTCGCAACGTTATCTAGATTGCTGTCCTTGTTTATAACTGACTTGAATAAATTAACAAAGGGTGTATATTCACTGTACTTACCAGTAAAGGGCGGAATTTGTATGGCTGGTAAACGCATTTTAGAATTCGCAGGTTGAGCATCAGCCTTTACAGAAACATGAGATTGAGTGGCACTACACCTATCCATCTCTGCGTTAATTGAAGCGAGAGTATTGTAATATTTGTCCTCTACGTCTCCATAATCCTCCTTATCTTCGGGGTCTAATGCTAGTATTGACATGTTATAGGCTTCATAGTCTGAAAATGCTTTTACCAAGCGCTCCTTTTTAGTTATAAGAGCTTGGTATGTATCATCCCTAAACCTTTGCACTGAAAGTCTAGTTATGTTTCCTTTCACGTATCCTCTGGACGCTATTAGATTTTTGAGCTCTGCCATAGTGAACACTTAAACTTTTACACGCAGCTATTGCCTATTATAAGTAACTTAATATGATAACACTTAATAATTAGTTTATATCTACTATTATTACAGCAAAATATGGCGGACTCCGCATACTTTACGCTGACCGAACAAATAAAAACGCTTCGGTATTAAGTTGCTGACGAGTTACAAGAAGGATGAACCAATCGAATCGTACCACAGAATCGTACGCACACAATGTTGCAGTACTGCCAACTTCCGAATCTTCTTGCTTCTATAGTGGTTTGTTCAAGTGCGAGTGGGATCAAAGATATTGCACTTCACTCGCGGCCGCGCTCGGTTGGCTGCTGGTCTTGCGTGGTTAGGTTGCCGACAGTAGAATCCTCCGTCCCGCAGCTAGCTTCGCTCTGCTCTTCAGCCAATGAGAAATTAGATAATTCGTGCAGCTAAAATGGCTCCAAATTTCCAATGGCGGACGGAAATATGAACTTCCTGTCTTGATTTTTATGACGACTCAAAACTCACGTGATGATTATGATGAATTGCGTAATTTCTTTTATAGTTAGAAATTTAAACGCTTGCAGTTGTCGCTGTATGTTGCTCGTAGTCCTTTCATGGAATTTGCACACGTTGATCACACACGCAGTTAGGCACCTCTTACCAACCACGCCAATCCGGTGAGATGGACCAAAATGTTGGGATATTATTGCGTGGACTGTGTAGGTTTTTCTTGGCTTTTGTTGGCGTCGGTGGTAGGGTATGTGTGATGACTGTAAATGACTGCAAACTCTTCACTTCTCAAAATAATATAATATTTGATTTTTGTACAAACAACTCGCGTGCATTACTGTTACAGATCTTTTCTTGACAACCTAATTCAAATGTTGCAAGTTTATGAAAACATATATACTTTGTTGGTGTTGCCAACAACCACCCCATAGGGATTAAATATTGGTCCATCCACCCGGATATTGAAGTTAGCGACCGGGGTGAGTCTTTCGAGTTGGATAACCGCTTTTGTCGGGTTCGTTTGGGGCTCCGTTTCGACCGGCGAAAGAAAAAATGGCGGACGACGCTGAAAATATGAAGAAATTGCTCAACGCACGACGATACATCAAAGGGCGTATCACCCACATGGGGAACAGCTTGGGTGACATCGAGAAAATCACGTCTAGTGTCGAGCTAAATATGGCTTATGAGCGACTTCGTGATTTGTTCGGCAAGTTGGAGAATGTCAACATCGAGTTGGAAACTCACGACGCGTCCGAGAGCGACGAGGGCATGGAAGTCGAGGACAAGTGCGCGGCGCTTATGAAAAAATTGAAGTGGCGTCTTGAGGTTATCCGTGAAAAACCTTCCTCTACCGCAACGGGTGACAACGCGACGGAATTCAAGCCGAACTTACCGAAAATCAATCTCCCCGTGTTCTCCGGTGATTATGGCAGCTGGATGGCATTTAAGGACTTGTTCACGTCGATGGTGCACAATAATGCCGACCTCAGTGCGATACAGAAATTCTACTACCTTAAGTCCTGTCTGGGCGGTGAGGCGGCGTCCCTTGTGTCCACGTTGGAATGCACCAATGAAAACTATGTGAAGGCATGGTCTACACTTACTAATAGGTATGATAATCAAGTTTTAATTGCCAATCATCATATCCAAAGTATAATTTCACTTAACTCGCACGCAGCGATCGCGGAAGGTCGCTAACTAGCCCAATCACTTACGGTGTCCGTGAGCGCGTACGTAAACATGGTCAAGTGTGCGAAATGTACCAAAGTAGTTACGAAAAAAAGTGTAGTGTAGCAAATGTAACAAATGGCTACATGGTGTTTGTTCTTCATTAACTACAGAACAGCTTAGTGCATTATCGGCTACGGAATCGGTTGATTGGAAGTGCCGCAATTGTGTTGGTCCTAAACCAAAACGCATTTCGTGTATCCTACCGGACCCCGAAGACGATGATTCGGACCAGGAAGAAGGTGGAGCATTTACTGTTCGTGATAAGGATGCTATCCTAGCGATATTTCGACAAGAAACTCGCGAAATTATCAAACAAGAACTGCAAACTACCCTCGATTTTTATTCTAGAAAAATCGATGACTACGAACAGAAAATTAAAGACTACGAAGCCCGCGTTAAAATGGTCGAAAACCAATGCAAAGATCTTCAAAACGTTATAAAAAATATCAACCTCCAAAACGATGTTCTTGAGCAGAAAGTAAATAAGATTGAACAAGCTTATGTCCAAAATAACATCGAGATATGTGGGTTTAATGAAAAAGAGGGCGAAACCACTATGAATATTGCGTTATTGATTTGCCAAAAACTCAAACAAAAATCTGAGGACATCATTAGAGCTTACAGGAAGAAAAAACCAGCCGACTGCTCGACGGGCCAAAGTACAAAGGTCACCACTCCGGCCACAGCGCCGATCATCGTGTCCCTGCGTGATAACGGCCGAGACTACTGGCTTGAGGCGGCGAAAAACATGACCCTTACTGCGCGTGACATAGGTGAAGAGAGTGACGAGAAGATCTACATACGTGAATCTCTCACCCCTACAACAGCGTTCCTACTGTGGAAAACAAAATCTCTCCTGAAAGACAAGCTTTTGTGTAAATATGTGTGGTGCAAAAACGGGCTTATTCTGGTACGCAAACAAGAGGGTGACAAAAAAGTTTATACAGTGCGCTCAAACAGTGACATTGCAAGAATTGCAAAAGAACTACAAAATAAAAAAATGAAGGTATGCCTTAAACTAGAATACAAAAGGAACCGTTCTCATGTCCTGGCAATGTAAGTATTTACCTGCACCTAACTTGTCAACCTCATTTGATTGATATAATTAGTAGTTATAGTGATTCATTCTTAACGGATAAAGTACATCATTCTTGGATTGATTTTACCTGCGAAATACGACCGGAAAACAACGAATTATTAATATTACATGTCAACATAAGATCATTGACAAGAAATCACTCGCATTTGGAGTATATCATTTCTACTAGCCCCGTGATTGTTCACCTGATTATAATTACGGAAGCTAACATCACAGATACAATTAAACCGTTATTTGAACTACAGGATTACGCAGTGTTTACGGAGTTACGAAGCTATAGAAAAGGAGGCGGTATTGTTATTTACGTGCATAAAAGTATTTCATTCACACGACTACCGGTTAATGTATTGAACTTTGAGTGTATTATTGGTGAAGTGGAGTCTTTCGATGGCTATAAAACGTTATTATGTGCCGTATACAGGCCCCCGAGTTTTAATAAGAGTATGTTTATAAGTGAACTATCGCGACTATTATCCGGATTCCCAGTGAAAAAGAACTGTTTTTTAATTGGTGACATAAACATAAATATCGACAATT
Source organism: Eugnorisma glareosa (assembly GCA_947578425.1). Taxonomy (NCBI): domain Eukaryota; kingdom Metazoa; phylum Arthropoda; class Insecta; order Lepidoptera; family Noctuidae; genus Eugnorisma; species Eugnorisma glareosa. The sequence goes on along the minus strand of OX387967.1, from coordinate 7,029,072 downwards.
CTAACGATTCTATTGTTCAACATTATCTAAACTCGTTATATGAGCTGGGGCTAGAATGCTGCATTACTCAGTCTACTAGAATAGAAAAAAGTGCAACTGGCGTATCGAAATCTTGCATAGATCATATATTTACTCGTGACGTCGACGGCGGTCGGCTCGACAGCCATTCACTACGATCAGCTGTTGTGCAGAACGCAATAGCTGACCATTTCATAATCGGTCTTGCAATTACTAGTTCTACCCGAAAGAAACAACGTAAAACTATTTTTAAAATGAATAACGATAAAGTTAAGGAGGAACTGAGTTCAGTTGACTGGTCCCCAGTTTATAGAATGAGTGATCCAAGTGAGATTGAATGTTTGGTCAGAGATAAATTCCAAACAATATATAACAAGTGTAAACAGAAAGTAACAATATGTTTAAATAAAAGATACCAATGTAAATGGATAACGGATAAATTAAGATATATGTCAAATAAAAAGAAAGAACTTCTAGAAATATGGAAAAACGATTTGAGTAATAAAATAAATAAACAGATTTATAATAAATATAGAAATAAAACTAATAGATTATTGTCTAAAGCGAAAAATAAGTATGTAAAAAAGGATATATGTAATAATTTCAACAATCATAAAAAAATGTGGGAAATAATTAACAGACTTACAGGCAGAATTATAAAGGCGTCATCAAGACATCATCAAGACATCATCCTAAGATCTTTTAGATTAAAACCTCAAATAATATCAAATAAGTTTGCTTGTGACTTTGACACAAATGTAAAAAAAGTGTTATCTGTATGTAACCAGCCACTTATTGACTCAAAGTTGTACACAGAATTCTCAAATGTCTCTATTCGAATTAGCAAGATAAATGACTCAATGGTGTATAAAATAATAAGAAATCTCAATGACAAAAAAAGCCCGGGCTTTGATCAGATTAGAGCAAGATGTTAAGCTCATATCTAAAGATATTACACCTGTTCTAACACACTTAATTAATAGTTGTATTTCTAAGTCAGTTTATCCCAATAACTTAAAAATTGGTATAATAAGACTGTTAGCGTTAGTTAGCGTCAGTTAGCGTTTTTAATCAAAAAGACCACTCCATAGGGATTAAATACTGCCAATAATATGGAACTCTCCCACGTTAAAGGAACCAATACATTTAAAATCCAATATAATAATCCAAGGCTCTACGTGCCAATAGATAAAATATACATTGGAATATCAGCACAGGAAACATTGAATGAGATGCAACGCCAACCAAATCCTCCCGCACAATCAGACATAGACCGATTACGCCTTGACTGCATGCAGTTTTGCATTGAAGCAATCAAATAATAACTAGGTTTGATTACTCTGACAGTTTGTTGTATAATATTCTACCAATTGTTGACCCCGCCACTAGTACAAGTTTAAATTTCCCAGAATTGACAGCAGCAATCGAAAGATTTCCATTCCTAAAAGATGTATTAGAATACAAAACATTAGTTAAAGAATGATGGGAGTACTGCCCAATGGAGACCGATGCGCAAATGAATAAGGATCTACCGGCGGAACAATACTGGAAAAAAGTTTTCCAAATAAAGGATATTGCCGGGAATGTAAAATACCCAAACATTAGAAAATTTATTGGGATGCTGTTGATTTTACCATTTGCAAATGCAAGCGTGGAAAGAGTTTTCAGTAAACTGAAAAGAATTAAGACTGAAAGCAGAACCCGCCTGCACACCAATACCTTAGTATTCTTGATGGCAACGAGTTCAGGAATCAAGGATGTCATTAAGTTTGAGTCGACCAAAGACATGCAAGATAAGAAACTAAAATATTGAACATCTAATTTTCTTTTCTTTTTTTTTGTTTGCCCTAAAAATATACTAAATCATACTTTTTTCTCATTCAATCGTAACAAATTAATATTTCTCCAGCCGTCCTTTTTGCCCAACAATCGAGCTATTTCAGTTATTGAATCGTCCGAAAGTCGACGCAGGTACTGGCAACACTTTTTACTGTTAAAACGACTTTGAAGAACGTAGACGAGATGTTTCGGTATAAGAACGGAATTATGTTCAGGTATGTTTTTGATTTTATTACAGCGTAACCAAATATTACAATTGCTGTTTATTTCTAGAAACTGCCATTTCTTTTAAGTTACTGATGATGTTTCAGAAATTCAGAATAATAGATTTCTGCAGGAATCGATTTGCAAGAAATATAATATTGTGAGCATCAGTCGCCAGAAGAAGCTAAAAACAAAGAGAAATATGGAGAAAAGAAAAAAGAGCCAGTAACGCTAAGAAAAAGTCATTGATAAAAAAAATGAACACTCAAAAATACAACCTGAAGAAAATACCAATAAAATATTGCGAAGAAAATATAACTATATCATTAATAAAAACAGACATTTTAGAAATCAGTGCCAGAAACTAAAAAAGCCGAAGGAGTCTTACAAAAAACAGTTACAGCGGCTTAAGCAAAGGAATGAGAAAAAAATTAAAGACTTTGAAGATATAATTTAAAAAATGAAGACTAGAGAAGAAATAATGGAAAATACCTTAAAAAAACTTACGAGAGAAGCCAATCACGTTCGGAAAAAACCGTTTTGAAAACTGTAGTTCATAATTCTACAAACAAACAGTAGGTTTCGAAATTGTTGGGTTTGAAAGGATCAGCGAGATCAGCAAGTAAGAAAAACAAGAACCCATCAACATTACAGAAATCACGGATTTTTACTTGAAAGACAACGTTAGTCGAAACACCGCTGGGACCCGACAAACAAAAACTCTGAAAAAAGAAAAGAAGCAGATTAGATATTTGAATGACACGTTAGTCAATCTTCATAAAAAAATATAGATTAGAAGGTGGAAGATACGCATTTTCAAGCTTTTACAAATACAAGTCATTGTAAAAGTGATTTAATTTAAGTTTCACTATCTGGACATGCGTAAAAATTTTGGAGTGTCCAGATGACGAAATATTAAGTGAAACTAATATTGAGTTTTACCAACTGGACACACGTGTGTCCAGTCTCTCGTGTCCAGTTGGTGACTAACCCGGGAAATTCTAAAGAGCAAAACTTGAAGTGAGAAATGTCACTTTGACAGGTGTCAAACTATGAAATGTCGACTACCAGTAGTACTACGGGTAAAAAAAAAAACTTCCCGTGGTAGTAGTTCTACGGGAACTACGCTTCGCTTAGTAGTTCTACGGGTATTTTTTTTACCCGAGTACCACGGGCAACAAACGCATCTTACGTGCTAGCGCCACGCTTGAATAGCAGTTAAAAAGTTTGTGTATAAAACACGAAAATACTAAGAACCAAAACATGGCTTTAAAAAGGGTTGGTGCCATAAAAACCGATTTAAAAGATGTATTAGCAGAAATAGTATGTGATATCAAAAGTTACACCTGCATGTATAATGAATGCGACTGACTGAAGACTGTCGATTGAAGAAACCTCAATTTCAAGCAGACTCTGAAGAAGTAAATAACATACACGTATCATGGAATCAATGGGAGCGTCAAGAAAACACATAAAAAAAGACGTAATAGAGTAAAAGAACTGAAGACCATAAAAACAGAAAAAATTAGGAAAAGCGAAACATTAAATAGTTTAAAAGAATTATACGCCAATAGTTTACAGGAATTCTAAAGACATCATTTTAATATGGAACATCAACAAGAACAATACCAAAAAGTTCAGTTGGTCGTTGGCTTCGGTTACATGCGACTGTGTTTGTTTTTTTTTTAATTACTGTCGATTTTAAAAAGAATTCCACCGTCTCTCAAAGTTTCGTATTATTTCGCTTGTTATTTGGAAATTACCATAACATCTAAGATGGATTCAGACAAGTGCGGTGTCTGCAGTGATGCGTTGTCCGATGGTGCACACTGCAAATCATGTAACCTCATGATGCATTTCCATTGTGGGGGCGTCACGGAAACCGGCTACCGAAAGCTGGGGGATCGTAAGCTAATGTGGCGTTGCTGTAAATGCAAACTGGCAGGCAATAGCTTACAAGCAAAGCATTATGCACTCGTAGACTCGGCAACATTTTATTTACTGAAATTTGAGATTTATGCTGGAGTACAACCTGAGGGTCCATATCGAATGCCTAATGATACAGTAAGTTTGGTAAAGCACATGACAGAACCCATCTGGGGTACTGGTCGAAACGTTACGATGGACAACTGGTTCACTAGCGTCCCTCTTACAAATACGCTTCTAAAAGATCACCAGCTTACTATGGTTGGAACTATTCGCAAGAATAAGCTGGAAATTCCAACTTGCTTCCAGCCCAAACGAACACGAGCTGAGCATTCCAGTCTGTTTGGTTTCCAAGAAGACGTAACACTTTGCTCTTACGTTCCAAAAAAATCTAAAGCTGTACTGCTGATTTCGTCAATGCATCATGACAATAAAATAGTCGAAAGTGAAAAGAAGAAACCGGAAATTATTTTGTACTACAATCGCACGAAAGGTGGCGTAGATACCAACGACCAAATGTGTGCTAACTATAACGTCGGCAGACGTACAAAGAGATGGCCTATGGTTATATTTTATCACCTTCTCAACGTTTCTGGTATCAATGCATATGTCATTTATAAAAATAAAATTGACCATGGAATATCAAGAAGGGAGTTTTTGAAGCATCTTGCAGTTGATTCGGTAAAGGCTTGCCAACAAACTCGAGCAACTATACCACAACTGCCTAGGGCCATACAAAAACGGCTAAAAAAAAATGCTCAAGATCAGGATCCTAGCCCCACTTCCAGAGGTGGTCCATCGACAACTTGTTTGTCACGACCATTCCACTATGATATGTGATAAATGTATTGATTAAAAAGTTCCTAAATTTAAAGTTTCATATCTTTAAAAGTTTATAATAATGTTGATTAAGGATACTATTACAATTTAGAACAATGTTGTCTTTTTCTAATTTTTATAATAAAAATAAAAGTATGTCAATTATAATATGTTTTATTGTACCTTTAAAATTGGGGTTATATATTCCCCACGCGAGCGTAAGTGCAACTATATGGACGCGAGTAATTAAGGGTTAAGTTATCTGATTGTAGTTAAATACAGCTATTATGGCTACGCTTAAAATCTACTACCAGAACGTGCGTGGTTTGCGCACGAAAACGGACTTAGTGTTTCGCGGAGTATGTCTCAGTTCTTACGATATCATTATATTTTCGGAGACATGGCTTGATGATAGTTTTAAACATAGTGAGTTATTTGATGGACGTTACCTCGTTTGGAGACGCGATCGTGACTACTCCCGAACCGGTCAATTGCGTGGTGGTGGTGTACTGATAGCGGTGAAACATGATCTTACAATAGTTGAGAGGTTGGATTGGCGTAGTTCTGCGCAGGATATTTGGATATCTTTAATCCTTAAAAGGTCCAAACCACAGGTTACTTACAATTTACATATATGTGCACTTTACTTGTGCAAGGAGAATCTAGGTAGTTCTTATAGTACTCAGTTGCTTAATTTCACAGATAGTCTCAACAACTTAATTTTGACTCATCCACTTGACAAGTTTTTGCTGGTGGGTGATTTTAATTTCGGTAATGATGTCGAGTGGTGTAATGGGGACATAGTTACCGATGGTGAGTTAATCCCGCAAAATATATCTTCGCAGCATTTGATTCATTTCTTCGATACAATACAAACATTCAACATGTCACAGTACAATGGTGAGCGCAACGTTAACTGTAGATTACTTGATCTTGTATTCTGTAACGATACTGTGATTGTCACGGGATGTACGGACCCGCTTGCTCTGCCTATTGATTTTCATCACAAACCTTTAATTATTGAGACAAAATTTATTGAAAATCGAAAAACTTGTCGACAAACCCAAGCAATGTTATTGAAGGCTTCTCGAAGGGCAATTATGATGCTATTAAATCTGAACTGGATCTAACTGACTGGCCCCAGTTGTTACAGTCAACGAGCTTGGAAGAAGCCGTCACAATTTTTTATAGTAAACTATATGAGCTTAGGGATAGACACATAATTTTGAAGTCGGTAAAACAGTCCTCCTATCCTCCTTGGTATACCCCAGCACTAATTAAAATTGTTAGAGAAAAACATAAGTATCATAAAATATATAAACGATACAGTAACTTATCTGATTATCACTCATTTTCATTACTGCGTACCAGAATTTTTGAGCTGGAAAAATCTTGTTATGACAATTATATGACAAACATTGAGGCTTCTATTGTAAAAAATCCCAAATCTTTTTGGACGTTCGTAAAAAGTAAGAGGAGGGCTGGCTCCTTTCCTAATGAGAGGTCCTACCGTGAGACCTCTGTGAACACAGGACAGGATATTGGCAACCTCTTTTTCTTATAGCAATCTCTTAATAAAAATAAACAGCTGTTCCATACATTTTGACCATGTAGGTATTGCACTTTTGTAGGAAACAGCAGATTTTTTTTTAATAACCGAAGAAAAATTTCTATGTGGGGGGGCTCAGAATGTCGTGCTGCATCATATCTGAGAATTTAGATAGTCTTTGGAAACTAACCTTGTATAGTTCCGAAGATTTGGAAGTCAGCTTTTGTCACTCCTGTCTTTAAAAAGGGTGATAAAGCTAATATTGAAAACTATCGCCCTATTTCATTACATACATTTCAAAATTTGCCTTTTTTCTAAAATTCTTGAACGAATAGTTTATACTGATGTCTACGTGGCTTTGAAGTCAATTCTTGGTGAGGAGCAGCACGGTTTTGTTAGGAACCGCTCGACCACTTCAAACTTACTTCTGTCACAAGAGTTTATTACAAACGGCATGGCACAGCGTCAAGTTGACGTCATTTATACCGACTACAGTAAGTGTTTCGACCGTATTGATCATTGCATGCTGCTAAAGAAGGTGTTTCTCGCCGGAATACACGGTGACCTGTACCGGTGGTTCTCCTCCTATATAGAAAACAGAACACAAGCTTTGGTGCTTCAGGGCTACACCTCTAGTTGGAATTTTGTCCCTTCAGGCGTACCACAAGGCTCCATTTTGGGTCCTCTGTTATTTGTATTGTTCATTGCTGATATCAAGCAATGCTTTCGTCATTCGTATATTTTACTATATGCTGATGACATGAAGATTCATAAAGTTGTGCGACACATGTCTGATGCATGTCAGTTGCAAGACGACCTGTATAGGTTTGAAATATATTGCATCCGTAATAAACTCCAATTAAATGTCTCTAAATGCCTCCTCCTAACATTCTCACGCTGTACTTCTTTGATAAACTTTAGTTACACCTTGAACGGTCAGCTCATTAGCAGGCAAAATAGAATAAGAGATTTAGGGGTAATCATTGACAGTAAGCTTCTGTTCGATCAGCATGTGGATAGTATGGTTGCAAGGGCATCAAAAGCTCTGGGATTTATACTACGCACCACGGCTTGTTTCCGGTCTCTTAAACCGGTTAAGATCTTGTATTGCTTTTTCGTGCGCAGCCACTTAGAATACGCGTCTCAGGTTTGGAACCCGCAGTATGAGACTTATAAGTCCCGTATTGAAGGCGTCCAAAGAAAATTTCTACGTTATCTAGATTATAGGGCTCAGCAATACTCAGTTGACTACGAGCACCGCTGTAAACGGTACCACTTCCTTCCTCTGGAGATGAGACGTCATATTGGGGACATTAGTCTGCTATTGGGTATCGCTAACGGCCACATTGATTGTCCAGAACTCGTTGCTAATCTGTCATTACGCACGAATCTGATGGGATTGCGTCCGCGGCCAATATTAAGTGTACCTTTTGCAATGACTAATTATAGGCGGAATGCTTTCTCAATAAGAAGTGCATTTAGTTTCAATAGGCTTCCTAGGGACCTTAATGTCGACTTGTTCTGCACCAGTGTGGTGACCTTAAGACGACTATTGGCACAGTCATTCTTCACGGATTGTTAACTTTACTTATCTGCTACTCTCATAACTGATTACATTAACTAGTATTTACTTTCTTTTTATCGACTTTTTTGTTAACCATATGTGGAGGCTTGTTATTAGCTATCTTTAAATATTACATTCTTTATTTCATTGGTTTGTTAGTCTGTAAGCCTTCTTTAAAAATGAATTGAAGTAGCTATAGTATGCGACTTATCTCAAAATTATGAAGCAAAATTGGCGAATGAAATTCAAGCGATGCATTTTGGAGCATATAAAAATCAAATAACGCTACATACAGGGATGATATACTGGCATAATTTTTGCCAGTCATTTTGTACTATATCAGAAGACAATGATCACAAACCAGCAGCTATTTGGGCCCCCTGTTTTTGTGGATCTACTCGTGGGAAATGTGATTGTTTTTCAGCAAAAACTCACTTTGTAGTATCCGCTAAAGTTCGACAATCACAAACTGATACTTCTGGGACGTTTTCATGGAGATTCCGTAATTCCTGTTTATAACAGCGTCAAGTACAGAGGAAAATAGTTTCATACCTGTCATATCTATCAATGGCGCTTCAAGTAAACGATGATTCTAATCCCTTTGAAAGTCCGATCAATACAGCTGAGATCCCTATGTTAATTTATGAAGAACCTACTTTGCTGCGTAAAAACCAGTATTTCCTTGACGTTGTAGAAGATAAATTAATCACAATCAGCATTATGTAATACTGAAAATAAATAATTGGATGTTTTAAATCTGGAATCGGAATCATTCAGTCCCTCAGACCTGGAATCTTTAAAAAATATTGAATGTATCGCATTTAATGCCGACCAACCTATTGATGATTTAATGGATATAGATGTGATGCCCATATTCAGAGTACCGGATAACCCTACAAAATGTGTCAAAGTAGTACATTCTTCCAAGCAACAACATACGAGAAAACCTTTTACAAACAGAATAAATACAATTCAGAATAAAAACCCAGATCTTTAAACATCATAGAGTGCCAGAAATGTGAATGTTCGATTTAGGACCAAAATGCAAATGTATTGCCTGCAAAAAACGGCACTGTGATGAATGCGCGGCTGGCGCCATACCTACAGGTTTTATTTGTGACACTTGTTTAGAAGGTACAAGCGCGTTTTCTTTTATGTATTTAAAGTAATTAAAGCTTTCTCCATTGTTATAAGTTAGTGAAAGTAAGCTTTTAAAACATTATATTTATTTTATTTCAGGTTAAGCAAGGGAGTTTTTGAAAAGAGAATTCAACAATATGGTGATATCTGAATTATCAAGATTTACTGAATTACTACTATTTAAATTTATCATGGCCGTGGGTTGAGACTCATTTCGTCGTTTTGAATAATTGCTTTGGTTTTGGGTGTTATATTTACCCATCTAGCAGACCCTTTTTTTTTTTTTTCGGATGCGAAATCATCAAATAACCCCCCCTCCCGCTCTGGGCTGAGCAGGAGGGAGTGACAGACTGTTACTGACTAAAACCCATCCATGTTCCTTCCTTTGCCCATTGTGTTCCAGGGCCGCGGTATCTCTTTCGAACAGTCCCGCAACCCTGGCAGGCATCGGTCCTTTCGGACCCCTTCCTGTTTGCTGACTCTCTTTGAGGCGCGCGTGGAACACGAACGCGCCGTCGACACGGCCTGTCGTCATAAGACGGACGGACGGCGCCGGGCGGCGCCGGGCGGGCGGCGGGTTACCGGCTTGTGCGTCTCCCGCGGCGGCTGGGACGTGAGGTTCTCTCCCTCTCACGTTCCGCCACCTCCATCGCTAGCATGACTGCTTCGCAGAAGGAGGTGACGGCGTCCCATTCCGTCTCGCTCCGGACCATGGATTGAACCAGGGCCGGAAGCGAGAGGTCGCCGCCGCCGATCGCCGCTACGAGGACACGGCGGTGCTCCGGGCTCCGCCAACGCGGGGCAGATCTCCACCGTGTGCTCCACCGTGTCCTCCGGTCGATCCTCACAATGGTAGCACCCGGGCGTTTCCTCCCGCCCGATTCGGTGCAGAACCTCCCGAAACAACGGTGTCCGGTGAGGACCTGCGTCAGGCGGAAGGTGAGGGCGCCTCTCTAGCCACACCTCAAAGAGGGGACTTATCGCCACTGTTGTGGCGTGCCCTATCTAGCAGACCCTGACATTTTAAAGCAACAATGAATCGAAAAGATTTAAAAGTATTACTTCAAAGTTCCTATTTTTGGTGCCATCATCGCAATTTCTGTGCCTGTGATCATTTTCCTATTGATGAATGTACATTTTATTTAATTAATTGCTTTTGATTTCGACTTATTAAATGTAATAAATAATAATATAATATCCAAATTTGTATGTGTTGCCAAATACAGCTATTAATGCATACTTAAATAATAAATCTTATTCAGAGTGAATTTTTCAACTGGGCGTTGATGGCTATATCGGAAACTATGAGGAATATCGAAAAACGTTGAAAGGAGTCTCGAGGCCGATTTTGAAGAAAACTAAAACTGCATCATTGGATTTTAGAAAATTGGGGGTGTAGTGGGGTGTTTACGTCGGATTCCAGCCAATCCGCCTTTACAGGGCGGCGGAATACTTAGTTGAAATCGTTGAGACCCTACGAACTTGTAGGGACACATGTAAGCGTGCACGATAGACAGAACGCAAGGTAAGCAAAATGCATTTGTGAGCGAGACGTATGAACGGCGGGCAGTTACTGCGCAATAGCCCGGTCGGAAGGTTCTCCTTGGGATTAATTGGAATTAAACTCAATCAGTAGTAAACACTCGTTTATTTAAAGTAACCCAGAGACTTCATAGCCGGTTAGCGCAGTGCTCACATAAATAGGGATTGTCACGGTCACACGGTGACGACTAAATACCTAAAAACTCTCACCAGTGGCTCCAAGTAGCTGTCTTGCACACAGCGGCCCCACCCCGGTAAACACGTCGGCTCGTGGGCTAAACCTGGTAGAGACGGGCTTAAGTGCTTTTGCACTCAAGTCTTGCGGTTGCTCCCCGCATAGTGCACAGGGTCTGTCTCGGCCTCATTGGCAACCCACCTACGGTGGCGAGGCAGCTAGGCATTGTGGAAGGCCTTAAGGGCGGCGATAGGAGATATTTAGTTATCGCTCGGCCAGACACTGCATCCCTCCTCCAGTCGTAACGGTCTCCGTTCCACTGGATCAAGGAGGGTACGGACGAGAGAGTGCATCTGTGTCTGCGCGCACACTTGTGCACTATAATATATCCTGCGTACATGACTGCTTCCGTAATAATGGCTTTTGATTATTAAAGCCCTATGGCGATGGACAGAGGTAGAGAGGTCTGGCTGAACTGACGAAGCAGCCCTATTCAGGGAGGCACTGCTTCCCCCGCTCAGCCGGGGTGGGGACTGGAAAAGGTGTTCCAAAAATTGTTCACCCTTCTTATCCGGGTGGTAGTAACCGCGGCTGCCAGTGCAACCCTTACTTCGTGGTCGACGCTACAATAATAATTATATAAAAACGTCAAGTATGACATTTGGTGCGTGGAATGTACGCACACTTCTGGATAGGGATAATAATCTATGCCCTGAGCGTAAGACAGCAATTGTAGCACGTGAGCTTGCTCGTTACAATATAGACATAGCTGCACTCAGTGAAACGCATTTGGCTGACGAAGGAGAACTGGAAGAACGAGGCGGTGGATACACATTCTTTTGAAAGGAGACTGCTGCGTCTGAGCCCAGACGCTCAGGGGTAGGTTTTGCAATTAAGACGACGATAGCCAAGAAATTAGGTGAGTACCCAGTATACATTTCAGATCGAATAGTATCATTACGCCTTTTTTTTTTTTTATCGATGGGAAATCATCAAATGACCCCTCCCGCTCTGGGCTGAGCAGGAGGGAGTGTCAGACTTGTAATGACTAAAACCCATCCATGTTCCTTCTTTTGCCCTTTATGTTCCAGGGCCGCGGTATCTCTTTCGAACAGTCCCGCAACCCTGGCAGGCATCAGTCCTTTCGGACCCCTTCCTGTTTGCTGACTCTCTTTGAGGCGCGCGTGGAACACGAACGCGCCGTCGACACGGCCTGTCGTCATAAGACGGACGGACGGCGCCGGGCGGCGCCGGGCGGGCGGCGGGTTACCGGCTTTATGCCAATACCAGATGTACTCTCTGCGTTCAATGCATGCCAACATGATCCTGTTAAAATCTGCGACATTTTTGAAGAAACGCCGCTGGAAAAGCGAGCCTTATTAGATTCATTAGTTCAGAAGACGTATTATATAATATGGGTATTTCTCAATTATACTACACACATCAAAAGTGTCTAGGGATCAAGCATTTTTATGTGGATTTCTTGAGATTGAGATGTGGCTTTGTAATAAATTTATGATTTTATAAATTTATATGGATCCTTTTTGGTGCATTTCATAATTTGAATCAGGAACTGTGAATCAAATTCGAGTAAAAGATGAAAATCAGCTGTCAATATTTTCCCTATAAAAACATACAACGCATTGAAGACATTATTAGTGCTACTGTTTCCCTACTACTGATTAAAACCAACGTTATTATGGAGCGGCGACGTCATTTAAGCAGGGAAGAAATGCTCAGAGCCGTGGGAATGATAGAAGCTGGTTCCCGGCAACGTACTGTGGCTTTAGCTCTGAATACAAGTCAGAGTGTTATCAGTCGACTTTGGACACGTTACCGAAGCACTGGTACCGTGGCTGAGCGCCATGGAGGACGGTATCGCTGCACCACACGGAGACAAGACCGATACATTCAAATCTTAACTCGAAGAGCTCCAACAATAACCGCCATGATGTTAGCCGTGAGGCTTCATCACTCTTCAGGGAACTTAATTAGCGACCAAACAGTCAGAAACCGCTTGCATGAAGTGAACCTTCATTCCCGAAGACCGCTACGGGTACCACCTATAGCAATGCACAATCGTAGGATACGATATCAATGGGCTCTTGAACACAGAAATTGGGCAGAAGAACAATGGCGTTTCGTGTGCTTTTTTGATGAGTCTCGTTTTGGTATGAGACCGGATACAAGACGTATACGACACTGGAGAACCCCTGGACGCCAACAGCGATTAAAATCCTGCCAGGAAGTCCATCCTTATAGTGGTGGAACCATCATGGTATGGGCGGGTATTTGGGTCGGCGGAAGAACTGAGTTGATTTGGATCAGAGGCAACCTCAACGCTCAAATTTATGCTGAGACGATTGTATCAGACGTCATCGTTCCTCTACAAGTGCAAATCGGTCCCTTATTTCAGTTAATGCATGATAATGCACGACCGCACACCGCAAGAGTTGTAAGACAGACTCTCGCCGCAGCTAACATCAATGTCCTGCCCTGGCCTGCTCAGTCGCCAGACTTGAATCCGATTGAGCATGCATGGGATATGCTACAGAGAAGAGCTCTGCCGAATATGGAGGGTATCCAGTCGCAAGAAGACCTTTTTTTGTTGTTGCAACGAACATGGGCGGCCATTCCACAGCGTGATTTGGATGAACTCATTTTGAGTATGCCAAACCGATGTTCTTGTGTTGTTAGTGTTCGCGGTAGAAACACGGATTATTAATTGTTTAAGTTACCCAATAAAATTTTAAAGAAAACTGTTATTTCAGTCTTTTTTTCGAACTTTTGTGTTAGTGGTTCAAATGTCAAAAATCCCTTTATTAGGAAAATGGCAAATTTCTTTATTAATGCAAAGGTGACTTGGTTTATCGTTACTGTGACAAACGAAAACACTTTATTTGATGAATCCTTAAAGAAAATTTTAATTAATATCAATCAGGAGAAAAGTTATTGCAAAAATATATGTTGATCCCTAGACACTTTTGATGTGTGTATTTAACGACAAAATGCGTTGCTTCACTTGATTTTGATTTTGATTTTTCAATACCACGAAAATTTGAAGATAACAGCTATGACCTTATTCTTGATTACGGGCAGATAATTGATCGAGAAATGACAGGATATTTTGATGTTGCCATGTTTAGTACTTCTCCTCATCATGGAACGCAATTAAGAGAGTGTGCAGACGTTGCTGAGTCCTGTATGGATATTGAAACACCAGAGGATTTTGATCACGGATTTGGACGATCCTGCAGTATTGATAACACTCGAACCTATGAAGAATTACCTTCATCTCACGCCGAAAATCACGCCAAAATGTAAAAACCTGAACCAAAAAGTGCGAAAAGCTGCTCACATAGCCCAAAATAAAGCGTTTTTGCAAGCCGTTGAAAAACTGCCTGAGCCTGCTGCCATATTTACTAATATGCAGTTAAAAAAGGCATCTAATAAACCAAGAGGAAGAAGGTTCACAAATAAAGAAAAAGTTTTGTGCCTAACAATATACAAACAGAGTCAAAAAGCTTACAAATTGTTGCAAAGACTCTTTGCATTGCCATCAAAAAGGACAATTCAAACAATATTGAGTAAAGTGACTATTAAGCCTGGTATAAATGAGATAATAATAGAACATCTAAAAAAGGCTGTCCGGCAATTACATGAAGAAAAAAAAAATTGCACACTCATATTTGACGAGGTTGCATTAAGCCCTGGCTTATATTATCATAAAACTTGGGATCAAATTATTGGTTTCGAGGATTTTGGTACAAATAATACTAATAAGATTGCTGACCATGCACTAGTTTTTATGGTCAAGGGTCTGAAAGGAAAATATAAGCAGCCCATCTCTTTCACATTCTGCCAGAGTGCAACGAAGACAGCGGAACTAAAAAAACTAATTCAAGAAGTACTAAAAGCTGTACAAAGCACAGGGTTAAAAGTTATTGCCACGGTTTGTGACCAGTCATCAACGAATATGAGTGTCATAAAAAGCCTCATAGATGACACTAAAAGAAAATATTTGTTGGAAGGCAAGGAATTTAAAAGTTTAGCTTTTGAATGGAACGGAACAAAAATATTTCCAATATTTGATCCTCCACACCTCCTCAAAGGATTAAGAAATAATCTCCTTACAAAGGATTTAAGATACATCCAAAACGGAGAAGTCAAATTTGCAAAATGGAAACACCTGCAAATGCTACTTGATGCTGATCCAGGGGAGGATGATGTAAGATTGGTGAATAAATTGACAGATAGTCATGTTGTTAAGGAAAAGATACCTAAAATGAAGGTAAAACATGTAGCCCAAGTGTTCAGTCAGAGAGTGTCTGCAACAATGAGATATTTGGCAAGTAAGTATATTCAAAACAATATATAACTCAAAAACACGACACATAAATCACGCCTGTATTCCACATTTTGCCATTTATGTTGTGTTGATGTTGTATAAAATTGTAGTGTATAGATCTTATGCAAATATTTTCAATCTCTAAATTCAAACCATTTGTTATAATCGTTGAAATACCTTGTGTATTCAGTAATTATAGGATAAAGGTATCAGTTTTAATATTATACATATTGCATCAACAATCACTAGAAGTAGGTAGTAATATACTTCAAACTTAACATTGCTTTTTTAATTTCAGATCACAAAGAATTCCAAAGGAGTGCCTAGGCACAGCAGATTTGTTGCTTGTGGTTGACAAATTATTCGACTCATTTAATGGTCATAGCTACCAAAATTCTGCCAAAATGTGTGCTCTAAAACGGAACTCGCCACATTTTAAATTATGGAATGATTTACTCCCAATATTAAGATCGATGAGATTTAAAGTGGAGAAAAAATTAAGGTGTGGAATGATTTCGACCAAATTTGTACAAGTGCCAAGTCTCAAGAACTGGATTTCAAATATTAACGTGTACAAGGAAATGTTTAACTATTTATACGAAACACATGATGTAAGTAGTCTGTTGACAAGAAATATAAATCAGGATCCATTAGAAACTTTCTTCTGCAACATAAGGAGTAATGGTGTCAGAAACACGTCTCCAACTTGCTCGTAGTTCACTGGAGCGTTTAAAACTCTACTTATACATAATTTTACTTCACCACACTCGGTTGGGGCGAACTGCGAGCAAGACGATAATAAGGCGTTAAAACCTCTAAGAAAATTATTAAATTTCAAAGATAAAGTTGCAAGCCCTCAGAGTCTGTTAATGTGGATTCTGTTATTAACTGCTTCATGCAAACTGATTCAGATAATTATCGGAATACAACTAGTAAAGAGGCGAAAAGGTATGTTGCTGGCTACTTAGTAAAAAAAAACTTTACAGCAAATATGTAAAAAATGCCATACTCTTGTAAAATGCATTTGGTAAGCGCAGTGCCTCCGAGTAATAAAGATTATATACTAGAAAGAGACTATACTAGAAGATCACTTAACTATCCATCGGAGGCATTGTGCGAGTTTGTAGATGATGTTTGCATGATCACGCAAACACAGTTAAACGAGGAACCACAGCAGCAACGTCTGAAGGGTACAATTATGCAAATAGTCAATATATTTTGCAATTTATCCCATTTCTCTTGTGTCACGCACAAAACAAAAGTACAAAATTTCCTAATGGATACTGTATCAAATATTATTTTAAATAGCTGGTGCACAAATGTCAACAGAATACTTAAAGGTAAAACAAATATATGCCATAATAATTCCACAAAAATACAAGCATTAAATTATTATAACACACATTGTAAAAAAAGGAAATAAATTCTTAAAAAAAACTTTTTTTTTTTTTCTGTCTATTCATTGTGTTATTGTAGATTCGCCACAAAGTAAATTCGCCACGAAAAAAAGTGTGTGTAAACTCGCCACAGTTCTATTTTCATGAAGAAAAATCCGCCATATTGTTTATTCCCGTACAGACGGCAGAAAAATCAAGCGATCAGTAGAATAAAACATTATTTCTTTATTTTTCACTACCACTTCGCCTGCGACTTCGTTCGCGAAAATTGTGATAGCTCGGCTAATTTGCTTGATATAAGTATAATTTATTTGACTATTTGACCCGCGTAGAATAATATTTTTTTGATATAATGATTTAGACTTAAAATTGCCGAAAAATACTTTTTTAGTACATACGAGGGCGGCACTGAAAATTTCGGGAATCAAGGAAGTGACACAACATTACTATTTAAAAATGTATTTATTGCTTTTCGAAGTATTCTCCGCGAAATTTGACACATTTTTCCATACGATGGAACCAATCATTGAAGCAACCATTCCATTCGGAAGTTGGGGTCTCGAAAATGGCCGTTTTGTAGGGGTCCACGGCTTCTTCAGGTGATGAAAATCTCTGTCCACGCAATTTATTCTTTATTTTAGGGAAAGTATAGAAATCATTAGGGCATAGGTCGGTGCTGTACGGCGGATGGTCTAATAATTCTATGTTTTCTTGCTCTAAAAACTCTTTTGTTCTGTGCGCGGTGTGAGAACTCGCATTGTCGTGATGGAGGATGATGCGGCGGTTGCAGTTCTCTTTACAGAGTTCAGAAACGACCTGTGGCAAACAAATGATAGCATACCATTCTCCATTAACCGTTCTTTGTCCCTCAAGAGGAATAGTCGTAACATGGCCGGTTTTGGAGACAAACGTGGCCACCATTTTTTTTGCAACACTCCGTGAACGAACAATTTTTGTTGGCTTTAACTCATTTTCGAACACCCAAACTCGTGACTGGTTTTTTGTTTCGGGTTCGTACGCGTATATCCAGGATTCGTCACCTGATACGATTTTGTGTACAGCATTTGAGGATCCTTAGTGGAATCTTTCGAGAGTTCTGACGCACCAAGTAACACGAGCTGCTTTTTGCTCTTCACAGAGCGAATGCGGTATCCATCGGGAAAACAACTTTTTTACACCTAATTGTCCATGCAAGATTATTTGTATTTGACTCATGTCAATGTCTAAAGTTGCCTGAATTTCGCGGTATGTCTCATGTCGATCTTCCTCAATCAGCTTACGCACAGCATCAACGTTTTCTTGGGTGACTGCAGTTTTTGGACGACCTTGACGGGGATCATCACTGAGCTTGACACTTCCACCTTGAAATTCAGCAAACCAGCGATAAATTGTGGTTTTGGATGGGGCTTCATCACCAAATGCAGAAATCATCCGGTCAACACACTGTTTTTGTGTTAAACCACTTCGAAAGTCATAATAAATCATCGCTCTTGAATTTTCTCGAGTCAATTCCATTTTCTCAACGACCATACAAGTTTGACAAAACCTTGTGACAAGACCGAGAATCTTTTTTTAAAATAAATAAATGGTATTCGACTTTTAAAACCAAGGAGTTTTCAATTAAAAATATTTTAATATGACTGGAACAGTGGAAATATTCCATTTCCGATACTTTTAGTGCAGCCCTCATATAAGCTATAGTAGCTTTTATGTACTCAAAAAGTATCAGCTAAAATATAAAAGATAGAATATGGTGTCGCTGACTTTAATTTAAATTTTAAAACACAAAAGCTGCTATTTCGACTTCACTCTGTAGTACATCATTTTTAAGTATCATCAATAGTTTTCTCAGCGCACGCAAAATAATGAATTCGATAGGCAAAACTTTGCTACTTTGGGTTACATTACGGCTAGAAAGAGATAGATACAGCGAGCGAGCGAGCGGGTGATAGCATGTGCAGGAGCGCAGCAGAAATGAAAGATTTTAAAAATCATTTTCCTTTCGAGCGCTAAAAACCAATAACTTTGTTTGCTACCAGTACTTTGTGCAAAAATTATGTACCTATGAAGACTTGTGACGAATTTACACATATTTTTTATGCGTGTGGCGAATTTACTTTCAATGTAAGGAGTTTTCAAAATGTGACGAATTTACTTTGTGGCGAATGTACAATAACCCCATTCATTTAATGATAAGGCTCTTAATGATGTCATTTCTAGCTTGATTTTGAAGAATGATTTTCCTTTTATTGACGAATGATTGTTATTTATTTTGTGAATTATGTAAATTCTTATGTGTGTGTATGTTTCGAATTCTAGAATTTCTTTATGACAAGACTAGAATAATCATGATGGTGTCATCATAGTCTATTTTATACACATTCGAATTCATTTATTCCACACAAATAAATAACAATCATTCTTCAATAAAAGGATCTACTACTAGAAACAAAAACTAAAAGCTCCATCTAGTGAGCGATAACGTAAGCGGAGAGGACATTGACACAAGCAGCGCCATCTAACAGTTTGGGTACACAGTGTTTAAAACGAAAACCTCAGTTGCACATCTATCTTAGTTATATAGTGTATTATCTATGGTAACAGCTACAAAAGAAGCAAAAATAAAATCCTTTTCGTATGAGACCTGTATGCTGCACTATAATTTTTTCCTTAACTATGCAGATCCTCAAATGTGCTGATACTCTTCGATAAAACTAGGTAGAAAAGCCGGTGACCCAAAAGTGACCGACATTAAAGCTATTGCTTACCTACCAGTTGGATTGATTAGAGTGAAACTTGATTATAACTCTGAATGGACGGAACTTCCTCAGAGACCAAAAATACTTCCTGTCATAGAACATTATGAATCATTAAACACTAAGCAACCGACCGACTCCCGACTCTAAATTTAAACATCTTCAAGAATTGAAATCTTTACTGCCGGTAGATTGTCAGTAATTCTACGATTCTTTGCCTCATATTTAATTATAATCTATATAATCTTTTGATACAAAAATATTTAAATTGATTTAAAACAGTACAAAACTGATTAAACTAACCGAGAAGATTAATGCCTCGCGTCCCCAGAAGTCTACTATTGAACAGCCTCCAGTAGACGAACCTCTTTATGACATCGGACCTCACTCAGCTTTGATTCCTCTTGAGGACGTTCATGTTCAAAACTTCGACCTGGGAGGTTCCATTCCCCTCGTCACCCGAGACTTACGAGAAACTGCGGACTATTGATCCTCGGTTACTTGAGCGACTACCATTTTCGCTTTTTCAACATGTTTGTGCCAACCACCTTAACTATTGATATTAATAATAATGTTAGTGTTAATGAAACAATGTGATTGGTCTTATTTTATAAATTAAAAGTTATTTTCTTATTATGACAATATCTTTTATTTTTTGACTTCTTGTAATATCTTGTATTTGTGCGACCATTTCCTCCTAAATGAAATGACAAGAGCTCCTATATACAAATTCAGTCTATAAAAAAGTGTAAATTTCTCCTATCTTATCTAATAATTTATTGGAACAAAGTAAAGAAGTAATTTTTTTGTTAATATTGTAAATAGTTATATTTAAAACAACTATATTTTTGGTTTACTCATATTAACATTTGTATAAAAGTTAGGGACAAGATTTTTTGCGCTTCCTGTAAAATTTTGACATATTCAGTTATGAGGTCTTGACGGCTAACCGTCGATATGGCAGTTTTACTAAGAACGTCTGTGTATCCTTACTCGCAGTGGCCAATTCTTTGACAGTACAATTATTTGTAGAATCTTTAAATCCTTGAAGTTCCACTATAAGGGTCTTCATGATAAATTATGTTTATTTGCAAATAGGTTTTTAAAAGCACTTTTACACGTCTCTTTTTTTAAACTAGTTAAGGCCGGTGTTTCGTACCTGACTACTCTGAGAAGAAACAGCCGAAACAAACTCAGAGGTCATAGTCTCTTTTAAAGTCCAGACATAATCTTGGTTAACTCACATGAAGACTATGCAGATTAGTGTCTGAGATGGTCTCTTGAAGAAAGAACCACACAGATTTGAGTGGACCTGTCCAGTCAGTGCAAGAATTTGTCAGTTATCGTGTAGCTCGACTTATAACTTATACGTCGTGTCGTTGAACTCAAGGAGCTCAACGAAACGACGAACAATACCAAAGAAAGGACATTTCGGTAGGTCGCTTATATTACTCAAACTGCAAGACAATCGCGGAAAAAAATTAAAAAAAAACGAACAAAAAAAAATACCCACACGGTCCTCACATTCACAATAATCAAATAAAATTAATACACAATATACAAAGCGGGCCTTAGGCATTAGTTTAGGTATTACTTTGTGTTGGTAAAAGCTGGTCTTAGGCATCAATTTAAGTATTACTTTGTGTTGGTGAAAACGGGCTTAGACATTAGTTTAAGTATCACTTTGTGTTGGTGAAAGCGGGTCTTAGGCATCAATTTAGGTATTACTTTGTATTGGTGAAAGCGGGCCTTAGGCATTTATTTAGGTATCACTTTGTGTTGGTGAAAGCGGGCCTTAGGCATTAGTTTAGGTATCACTTTGTGTTGGTGAAAGCGGGCCTTAGGCATTAATTTAGGTATCACATTGTGTTGGTGAAAGCGGGCCTTAGGCATTTATTTAGGTATCACTTTGTGTTGGTGAAAGCGGGCTTAGGCATTAATTTAGGTATCACTTTGTGTTGGTGAAAGCGGGCCTTAGGCATTAGTTTAGGTATTACTTTGTGTTGGTGAAAGCGGGCCTTAGGCATTTATTTAGGTATCACTTTGTGTTGGTGAAAGCGGCCTTAGGCATTTATTTAGGTATCACTTTGTGTTGGTGAAAGCGGGCTTAGGCATTAATTTAGGTATCACTTTGAGTTGGTGAAAGCGGGCCTTAGGCATTAGTTTAGGTAAGTATTACTTTGTGTTGGTGAAAGCGGGCTTAGGCATTAATTTAGGTATCACTTTGAGTTGGTGAAAGCGGGCCTTAGGCATTAGTTTAGGTAAGTATTACTTTGTGTTGGTGAAAGCGGGCCTTAGGCATTTATTTAGGTATCACTTTGTGTTGGTGAAAGCGGCCTTAGGCATTAGTTTAGGTAAGTATTACTTTGTGTTGGTGAAAGCTGGTCTTAGGCATTAGTTTAGGTATCACTTTGTGTTGGTGAAAGCGGGCCTTAGGCATTAATTTAGGTATCACATTGTGTTGGTGAAAGCGGGCCTTAGGCATTTATTTAGGTATCACTTTGTGTTGGTGAAAGCGGGCTTAGGCATTAATTTAGGTATCACTTTGTGTTGGTGAAAGCGGGCCTTAGGCATTAGTTTAGGTATTACTTTGTGTTGGTGAAAGCGGGCCTTAGGCATTTATTTAGGTATCACTTTGTATTGGTGAAAGCGGCCTTAGGCATTTATTTAGGTATCACTTTGTGTTGGTGAAAGCGGGCTTAGGCATTAATTTAGGTATCACTTTGAGTTGGTGAAAGCGGGCCTTAGGCATTAGTTTAGGTAAGTATTACTTTGTGTTGGTGAAAGCGGGCCTTAGGCATTTATTTAGGTATCACTTTGTGTTGGTGAAAGCGGCCTTAGGCATTAGTTTAGGTAAGTATTACTTTGTGTTGGTGAAAGCTGGTCTTAGGCATTAGTTGAAGTATTACTTTGTGTTGGTGAAAGCGGGTCTTAGGCATCAATTTAGGTATTACTTTGTGTTGGTGAAAACGGGCCTTAGGCATTTATTTAGGTATCACTTTGTGTTGGTGAAAGCGGCCTTAGGCATTTATTTAGGTATCACTTTGGGTTGGTGAAAGCGGGCTAAGGCATTAATTTAGGTATCACTTTGAGTTGGTGAAAGCGGGCCTTAGGCATTAGTTTAGGTATTACTTTGTGTTGGTGAAAGCGGGTCTTAGGCATTAGTTTAGGTAAGTATTACTTTGTGTTGGTGAAAGCGGGTCTTAGGCATCAATTTAGGTATCACTTTGTGTTGGTGAAAGCGGCCTTAGGCATTTATTTAGGTATCACTTTGTGTTGGTGAAAGCGGGCTTAGGCATTAATTTAGGTATCACTTTGTGTTGGTGAAAGCGGGTCTTAGGCATTAGTTTAGGTAAGTATTACTTTGTGTTGGTGAAAGCTGGTCTTAGGCATTAGTTTTGGTAAGTATAACTTTGTGTTGGTGAAAGCGGGTCTTAGGCATAAATTTAGGTATTACTTTGTGTTGGTGAAAGCGGGCCTTAGGCATTAGTTTAGGTATTTCTTTGTGATGGTGAAAGCGGGCCTTAAGCATTACAAAACAAATGTCATTAAATGAAGCGGAAGCGGGCCTTAGGCACTACAAAATAAATGTCATTAAATGTGACCATTAACAATAAAAAATAAATATAACATTAACAAATTAAATATAACAATAAGAAAAATATAAAACAAAATAATAATAATAAAATACTAAAAGTATTCATGTCAAATAAATTAAATGTCACAGTGTATATGAGAAAGGAATCAATAATAAACAAGCGAAGTCCGAAATTTCGATATTCACAGAGTAAATTTAATTGGAGCAGCTTTATCCCAAGCCTTTTTATCTTCGAAACAGTTATTAATATTATAGTAGGCTTTCAGAAATAGCTTCCGTTTTATAAACGATTTGAATTTGAATTTATTTAGGCTTAGTAATTGAATATGACTCGGGAGTTTATTGTAAAAACGTATACATTGGCATCTGAACGTACCCCCTATTTTTAGCCTCGTTGCAGGAACAACAAATTTGTGTTTGTTCCTCGTATTTATGTTGTGGATATCACTGTATTTTTTAAACAAATTAATATTTTATGTGCGTACAAAAGGTTTTCATAAATAAATTGAGAGGGGACAGTAAGTATATTAATCTTTTTAAATTTTTCTCCGAGGGTGTATCTAGGACTTAATTTATAAATTGAACGAATTGCTCTTTTTTGCAAAACAATGTCTGAATATCGGCAGCAATGCCCCACAAGAGAATACTAACCTACCACGTGGAAATAACTAAAGTAAACTAAACGGGCTGTCTCTAAATCAGTTAAATCACGAATTTTTTTAACGGCGTATGCTGCAGAGCTAAGTTTTTTTGACAATTAGTCTGTATGGGGTCCCCACTGAAGCTTGGCATCGAAAGTTATGCCTAAGAACAGTGTGTTATCTTTCGGTTTCAACTCTTCATTCTTGATTAGTACACTAGTTTCCACTTGTCTTACATGGGGTATCGTAAACTTAAAATACGCTTTACACCTAATAAAACTTAAAAAATGCTTCTTAAATAAAATTCCGTCTTATATCAACTTCTACTCGTTTACCCGTCGTCCATTCTTCTGTCATTTTTCATTTGTTCTTTTTTCTTCTCTTTCATACTATGTTCCTCTCACTCACACCGCAATATTCCATTCCACACACTTTCGTTCCTTTTAAAATCATATCCTACATTCGGCCGTCCTGCACTCATATCTGCCCTCAGGTATGCATCGTATTGACACCTGACATAACTTACACACTTTACTGAACCCTAAAAAAAAACTAACAGTAACACAACATGTTCTTATTTTTAAATCACAAAACAAAATAATCATGTTCTGACAAAACAGCGCTTTACATTAACATAGCATCGTGAGGGTACTAAGCAGTATTATCGATACAGCTATCACATACATACACACTTAAGATTCGCAATCACTCATCCTTACCTGGCCATCTCTTGATGTTGTCCGCTGAGCTAGACGTCTTCTTTGGCCCCTCTGTGGTATCATGCAACTTCTCAACATCATACCTATCATTTCTTTTAATTTTAGTAATCCTATACGGTCCCAAAAACTTAGGTTTTATCTTAAGGCCGGGGCCGAACTGAGTTCTCTTGATGGCCACAAGATGATTCAGTTCATAAGTTGAACTAGTTTTTTTCTTTTCATTGTACGTCTTCCTATTCTCATCTTGTACTTTTTGTATCTGCTGCATGGCTTGCAGCCTTAAATTCTCTCTATTTTCATCAAAACAATTAATAAGTTCTTGTTGTAGGAGATTAATCACGTCAATATCTTCTTTACATCTCATTTTTGTTCCAGTAAGTAACTGAAATGGTGAAGTATTTATTGATCTTTGGTAAGTGCTGTTTATAGCACGCTGGACCCGACCTACATGTCTATACCACTGTGATTTATCAACTATACACAGCTTGGTTAACATGGGAATTAAGATACGATGAACTCTCTCTACCTGTCCATTCCCTCGAGGCACTCCAGTGGTGATCTTAACATGCTGTATATCCTCATCTTTACAATACTCCTCAAAATCTCCACTGGTAAAGGCTGTACCTCTGTCTGTTATGATTCTGGTTGGATTACCAAAAGTCTGCTGGTGAACTCGTAATTTATTCAACACTTCTGCACTTGATGTGGACTTGGTAGGAAAAAGCAATGTAAATTTCGTAAATGCATCTATCATGGTGAGGATATAGTTATACTGTTTCCTTGTTTCTGTAAACGGACCTATGTGATCCAGATGTAAAGTATGCAGCGGGATTCCTTCTTTATCTATTGGGTTCAGGTAGCCTTCTTGCTTTCCTTCTTTTCTGGTTGCTAATAAACAGGGTATACAGCTTAGAACTACTTCTTCAATTCTTTTATCCAGGTTTCTGATATAGTAATCTTTTCCTACAGCTTCTTTCATTTTTCTTATTGAAAAGTGCCCATTTTGATGCACTTTTCTTATTATTTCTTTCTCCATGATTCTTGGAATTACTAACTTCTTATCATCACCTTTGAACAGAATGCCATTATCCATCCAGAAATCATTATAGTGGCCATCTTTCGATATCAGCAGTCCGATAGCGTTGAGCTCTTCGTCTGTCTCCTGACCTCGTCTTATCTCTTGTTGTAGGCTCACCGCCACTGCCACAAATGGGTTTCTACTGAGAGCATCGGCGTGTTGCATTCTACAGCCTGCTCGGTGCTCGATCTCATAATCATACTCATCTAAAAAGAATACCCATCTTGCTACTTTTGGTGTCAAGTCTTTCTTCTTCAATGTTTGTTCGAAGGCTTTGCAATCCGTCACAATTTTGAAGTGAATTCCATATAAGTAATGTCTAAACTTCTTTACAGCCTCTACGACTGCAAGTGCTTCCAGCTCATAACTTGAGTATTTGCTTTCAGCTTCAGTTGTCTTATGACACATGTAATGCACAGGATGCAACTCATCATCTGGGTGTAATTGCAGTAGTATTGCAGCCAGAGCATGACTGGATGCATCAGTGTGTAGCTCTGTTGGAAAATTGGAGTTGTATATCTTTAGTACAGGATCACTGGTCAGTTTCTGCTTCAATGTGTTGAAAGCACATTGTTGCTCATCTTCAAATATAAATGGAACGTCCTTTTTCAGCAGATCCGTCAATGGTCTAGCAATCTTTGCGTAATCTCTGATGTACTTCCTGAAGTAAGATGTTAAACCAATGAAACTCATGACTTGCTTAATATTTTTAGGTTCTGGATACTTTACAACTGCTTCAACTTTCTGTGGGCTTGGTCTAACCTCACCATCTTTGATCAAATGACCCAAATATTCTATTTCACGAGAAATAAGTCTAACCTTCTTCCAATTTACCTCTAGTCCATGCTGTGCAGCTACATCTAACACTTGGGTTAGCCTCTCTAGAGCTTGACTCTCTGAATCAGCTGGAATTACTATGTCATCGATGAATATTACCATGATACCCCTCATTATCAACTCTCTGAAAATAATT
This sequence comes from Eugnorisma glareosa, assembly GCA_947578425.1. Taxonomy (NCBI): domain Eukaryota; kingdom Metazoa; phylum Arthropoda; class Insecta; order Lepidoptera; family Noctuidae; genus Eugnorisma; species Eugnorisma glareosa. Next base: position 7,002,786 of record OX387967.1, on the reverse strand, counting down.
GTAACAAATCTCATAAAATATTTAGGCGAAGTGGACAGACCAAACGGTGCACGTAGAAACTCAAACTGTCCGTGATGAGTTATGAAAGAAGTATAGGGCACCGATTCCTCACTTATTTTGAGGTGGAAAAATCCGTTCATAAGATCCAAAACGCTAAATACCTTTGAGTCCTTCAACTTATCAATCAGGTCATCAATGATTGGTAACGGGAACTCATCTCGAACTATCTTCTTATTTACTAGGCGGTAATCAACACAAATTCGAGTTGACCCATCTTTCTTCTTAACCAGCACTAATGGGCTAGAATATTCTGAAAAACTAACCTGGACTATTCCTTTTTGGAGCCACTCGTCTACCTGTTCTTCCACTATCTCTTGTTCGGCGAGTGATATCCGCCGGGGTCGTTGAGCTATTGGTACTTCGTCTTTTAGCACTATCTTCATCTTAATTGGAGCTTCTTTGGTATAAATGGGCTTGTACTCTTCAACCAGCCGCATTACTTCTGTCTTAATATTAGTATCGGAGATGTGGCCTGTAACGTCAATATTAGTCACACAACAATTCACCCTTTGCAACCATTCATCATCTTGCGTCAACAACAATACAGCACCCTCCCGAACTACCATCACCACATTTTGCAAAAACTCTTGCCCTAAAATTAATCTGTAGGGCATTGACCCCTTTGGGCACTACATGAAATGTTACCTTTGAAAAGCGCTGTCCATCAATAATAATATTAATACAAATCTTTCTAGCTGACTTCACTTTATAAAGTCCCAGTCCTGACAAGACCGTGTTATCTGTTTCACAAGGTACATTTATTTCGTTATGCAAGTCCTCAGACATTAAATTCACATCGCTACCCGTATCCACCAACGCATCCACTGTTTTTTCGCCCAATTTCACCAATTTAATCGCCTTATTCGGAATTGGTAAACGGTCACTCGGTTTGTTTACAACCTGCATGACATCTGTCTTAAAATTTTCGTCATGGCCGCTCGATGCGTTCTGACTGGCCGATGTCGCCCCGAACATAGCCGACTGTTTCGTTGCTCCCGAACTGCTTACCGACGGACGTTCTTGCTGATTGGACGATCCGACTGCTCTTTGTGGCTGCTTTACCGACACCGTTTTACTTCCGCTGTTTCCTGCGCTCGGATTGGTACATTTGAGACTAATATGGCCAAACTCATTACAACGGAAACACTTCACTCCGTTACGACATGCGTTCGCTCGATGATCTTTTTCTCCACAATTGTAGCAAAACTGGCCGGCTCCTGATGCAGCAGAATCTCCACCTGATGGCGTAACAACTCGTTTTACAGGTCGATCAGCGATCTGTTTGGCAGTTTTTTTTTTGATAGACTCGTACACCGCCAACTTTTCTTTCAGCGCTGGATAGGTAACCGCACCGTACAAAATCGCCTTATTGGTTTCTAGGTCTGTAATGCCGTCTATAATGTATTGAATGGCGACGGAATCTGGGAACTTCGCTCGTTTTCCCATCTCTTTCATTATCAGCATATACTGATAATATGACTCCTCTTTACGCTTCTTGCGCGCCGCCATGAGCTCATGCATTTCCTTGCTATTCGCGGTATCAGGGAATTCTTTAAGCACGGCCGCCTTTAATTCTTCATAGGTTTTGTGAACCTTTTCAGTTTTCAGCCATAGCTCTGCTGTCCCCGTCAAGGACCTACGGGCTATGATGAGTCGTTGCTGAGGAGACCACCCAAATATCTCCGTGTTATCGTCCAGGTCTTGAGCCCATTTCGCAGAAGAGTAGGTATGGTCCTCGCCACTGAACTTGGTCATGTCAATCATATTGAAAAATGCGTCGTTACCGTCTTTGTTTTCCGCCATTGATCGCGTTTGCATAGTTGTGCCGCGAGCGTACTTAGGTTTTGAATATAACGTCCCCGTCGTTCTGCTTTCGTCTAATGCGTCTTACGTCTTATTATTCGTCGTTTGATTCGTTTTTCTGGTGTATGCGCCGCGTTCGTCGTATTGCACGTGACCGCGATCCCGGACGAGCCCTCAAAGTGTAGATTCGGGACCGTGGTAATGAAATTCTTAGATCTTGAATATTGGGTTTATTTTGAAATACGCTTTACACCTAATAAAACTTAAAAAATGCTTCTTAAATAAAATTCCGTCTTATATCAACTTCTACTCTTTTACCCGTCGTCCATTCTTCTGTCATTTTTCATTTGTTCTTTTTTCTTCTCTTTCATACTATGTTCCTCTCACTCACACCGCAACATTCCATTCCACACACTTTCGTTCCTTTTAAAATCATATCCTACATACATTTAGTTTTTTTCTCATTTAGGAGTAGATTGTTAGCTGCTGACGTTTGAGTTTAAATAAAAGAGAGGTATCGTCTGCAAACAACACTATGTCATGTCATGTCATGATTCTCCTTTATGAGGTAAGGCAAGTCATTTATATAAATAAGAAACAAAAATGGGCCAAGAACTGAGCCCTGGGGTAGCACCATTCTTACTATAGATCCGGGGGATCTTTTCCCGTTAACATCAACCCTCTGAATCCTATCGCTCAAATATGACGCAAGAAGATCCAGAGAAGCGTTCCGGATTCCGTAGAATCATCAATTCCGTTTTCATAAAGAACCTAATCGAAAGCCTTAAACAAATCCCAAAAAATGCCCAAAGCATCGCATTTATCTTCCCATGCATTATAAATGTGCCCTAAAAGTTCAACACCGGCCCTAAAAGTTCAACATCAGTAGTTGAACGACCCCTTGTAAAACCGAACTGTTTCTTATGCAATAACTTATGTTTACTGAAAAATCTTTGCATTTGTTTTAAAATTAGTTTATCAAAAATTTTACTGATGGTGGGTAGTACAGAAATGGGTCTATAATTAGTGGGGTTTGATTTACTACCCGATTTAAACAGTGGTTACTATTTTTCATTAGATCAGGAAACTCACCACGATCAATACAATCGTTAAATATTACAGCTAAAGAAGGAGCTACAATGGTTATAATGGACTTAGCAACGTCCACAGAACGACCCCATAGATAGGCGGTCTTCTTAACATTTAACGTGTGAAAAGTTTTAATTATATCTTTACAGGTGACATATTGAAAATTAAATTCGGAATCACAGACTGAAACGTTTTCCCTTAATAAAGACTCGACAGCAGCAGGTGACGATTTAGTAGTCGATACGGGAATATCCGCAAAGGTGGCAACTTGAGTGTCTGAATTCAAAATATTATCGCCAATGGTAAGGCTGTAGTCACTATCTCGATTGCAAGACTTTCCCGCTATTAATAATGTTCCATGTCATTTTAATTACATTACTACTATTTTTAATTTTTGAACTCAAATAACGTGACTGCTATAAAACAAACTTTTTTAAATACCTTAGAATAATTCTTAACATTTGACTTAAATTCTACAGTGTTTATATACGCCCGCTCTTCATACAGCTCATAAAGTCGTTTTCGACTCTTATGAATACCAATGGTGGCCCAGTCGTTGAAAGAAGCGTTACTATTAACCGAGATTGTCTTAGGAACAAACGTGGTTTTAAATTGTGTGCAATACATACTGAAAAAATCGTTATATTGTTTGTTGGGATCACCGTTATTTGACAAGTGGTAATTTAGACAAAGGTTTAGTTTTAAAAGTTTCCAGGCGATTTTTAGTTTTTGGATTAACAATGATATCTTTCTTAGTGACTTTCTTGTTTACATTTGGAATTGTGATCAATTGCCCACAATGATCTGAATCTATTAAGTTAATAATTACTGTGTGGGTAGGTATAACATCTGTGTAAATATTATCGAGGCACGTGGCACTAGTGGGGGTTATTCTAGTGGGACCCAGAAATTTGTTTTCAAGATTGACTGAAACAGGCTTATAATTTTAGTACTTAGCCCAGATTTTTCTAACAAATTAATATTAAAATCACAACAAGTGATTATGGACTTTTTATAATTACAGATTTTATGCAACACTTCATCCATTACCTTTTCAAAACTATCATACAACCCTGAAGGAGGTCTATATACACTTAATATGATAAACTGCTCCAATTCTATACAGACTATTTCAACTGTTTGCTCAACAGACAGGCTTACAATATCCTTTCGGTCTTTAAATTTAAGCTGATTATTTACTAAGATTAATGCGCCGCCATGTATAGCATTTTCCCTGCAGAATGAACTACCAACCTGGTGATTACTAAAATTGAAAATTAATTGGTGACACTTAAGCCAATGCTCCGTTATACAAAGATGATCTATGTTGTTACAATTCAGGAAAAGTTCTACTTCTAATTCTTTGTTCAAAAATCCTTGAATATTTTTATGCACCAGGTTGATACTATTGAAATCCTCTAAACATTCTCTTGATTTATTATCTGGCTTCCTTAAAATATTGCAAGAGGTTGCCTCTGTTGTCTCATTTTCTAATTTCAATGATTGACTGATTAATTAATTGTGATCAAACTATTAGCAGAGTAATTTAACTGAATATTGCATTGCTCAACAGAGGCAACTTGATTAGCCAAGTTCTTGGCTGTAATAGAAAAATAGTATGATAGCGATACAGCTACCTGTCTTATACAATAGTTTGTTAGATAGCACCGATCCGCAAGATATCTATCTTTTGTCAAATAAAAATTGTTACCAATATAATTGTTAATGTCAATCAAATGAAATACATTACGAATTGAATTGAATAAACGAAGGCATGCTACTCCAAATTTTTGTTCCAAAAAAGATGTCTTGTATCGGACTCGAAAAGCAACACTAAACACAAAAAAGACATCTTTTAAGAAACCCAAAGACGTGAGATTGCCTGAAGAACTCGTAAAGAACTTTTTTATATTTGATGACGGGTCTGATGAAAAAAATAATTTATTTTTGCCACATCTTCAGCTATCAAAATTTTGAAAGAAAACCAAACTTTTTATGGAGATGGAACTTTTAAAGCCGTTTTATCAGCTATACACTCTCCACGTAAATTTGGCTGAAAACAACGATTCTATTAATTTTGTGCCACTGGTTTACGTTTTGCTAACAAATAAATCCGAACAGACATACAGAAGAATGTTCCAAATATTAAAAGAGCAATTTCATCTAAACATAATGCATTACAAGTGCGACTTCGAACTTGCAACAATAAATGCCGTGAAATCTGTATTCCCTGAAGTTGAGGTGCGGGGTTGTTATTACCACTTTCAGCAGGCCATATGGAGAGCTAGCAAAAAGTTTGGTTTGTCTGATTCTCAAGGTCGTCATATTACGCATCTGATCACAAAATTAGATTTATTACCCTCATTCCTGAAGGATATTTAACAATTCAAGAAATGGCTCCATCTTCTGAGCCTTACAATTATTTTTTCAATTACGTCATTTCGCAATGGATAAACATTGTAACCTGTAAGACGTTTAATTATTACGGTGAAGATCATCGAACAACGAACAAGTTTTTCGTTTTGGATGTACAATTTGGATACGAATATTGTGCACTCGCAGCGTACAGACGTGCTCATTAGCAATATTTAATTGTTAATTTAATATTAGTGACCTCCTTTAGTGCAGGTATTATTATCGTAATGCATAAAGTAATCTTGCTTAGTGTGTTGTTTTAGTCAATAATGGACACGAAATAGTGAAGTTTTACTAAAAATATTAAAATGGAAAATAGCCCCTGTAATCCAAGGGGGCCAGCGCAACCCTCTGTCTCGCCGTCGCAGACGGCCACAGCCGATGTTATTGTTTCAACGCCCGAAATACAACGATGGGATGGCCCAGATCCAGCAGTACTTGAATGAAGTTTGCTCTATTGCCGCGGATGGGAAACTCAATACCGAGCAGAAAATGAAAATTACAAACCTTTGTCGTAAAGTCGAATCTAGTACGTCACAAATGGCAGTCCTATACCAGTCACTGAAGCAAAAAGCTATTCACGCGAATTACACCATCGATACCCTAAAACAACAGCGCGACCTCACAGAACATATTTCGGAGCTCAAGCAGACGATACGGGATTCTAGTTCGGCGGGAAATGCTTCTTTTGCCGATATGGTGAAAAGGGGATCGAACCATTTCGTTCGACCCAATAACTTAAGCTCTGTCGCCATTTATCCCAATGATAAATTGAAAACCAGTGACGAAACAAAAGAACTGGTGCAACAAATCATACGGCCCGAGCAAATGAAGCTGCAAGTACGTGGTGACCGAAAAACGAAAAATGGTGGCGTAATAATAAGTACCGAGACGAAACAGGACGCCGATAAGCTAAAGAACGCAGTCCAGCTCGCTACATCTGGACTTTCCGCTGACGAACCCAACAAGCGCAAACCCCGGATCGTGGTTGTAGGAGTGCCGACTTCCATGGCTGAAGATGAGGTCTACAAGTGCATTTTCGAGCAAAATGTAGCTGACAAGTTACCAGCGATGTCCCTAGAATCCTTCTTGACCTTGGTAAAATTAAGCCACAAATCTGGAAAGAGAGAGGCTGCGACCTGTAACTACGTTATTGAAGTTGCGGCCAGCATACGAAAAATACTAATACCTCAATCAAGGATTTTTATAAATTGGACATCATGTCCCGTCAGGGACTTCACGTTAGTTACGAGGTGTTACAAATGTCAGCAGTATGGCCATGCAGCCAAATCTTGCAGGGAGGTAAAGTCTACATGTGGTCACTGTGGTGAAGAAGGTCATTATGATGTCCGAATGCGTGAAAAAAGCTGACACTCCGAGATGCGCGACTTGCTCCCGCTTTAAAAAGCCTGGTGACCACAAAACGGGAGACGTTGAATGCCCTGCTAGAAAAATAGCGGAATACAGATACATTAATTCCGTCGATTATGAGGGCACCTAGTGCGTCATAAGCCAGAATTACGCTGATCTTCCGCTGTCTAAGCAAATTGTCGTCCGCAACAAAAATGTGTTTGTGTTTAATTTATTGTTATAATACTGCTGACGATCATATTATTAGCATTAGCAAATAAGTGCTACAAATTGTTTTCCTTAGATTTTATATACATGTGTGACCTTAATTAATTTTGTTCGTATCTTATAATAGCGTTTAAGTGCATTAGGTATATTATAATATATATTAATCCATACTAACTTATTTCACTATTATGTTTTTTCACTATTATGTTAAATATTGTTAAGAAATCCATTGTCCAATTAGTATTTATTGGAAAAATGCCGCCTGTGATACAGGTTTAACCTAGTACAGGCATCGAACTTTGATAAACCAACATTATTTCTAAGATTTAAATTGTATATAATGTGCCAATCCTATTTTTTTTTAAATAAATATTATTATTATTATAAATTGCCTATTAGCAAAGTTGTCGTCTAGCGAAGTTGCCCTTCAGCCAATTTGCCGTTTTGAGAAGTTGCCCTACGCTAACGAAGGTTCCCAAGCTCCACAGCACCAACTTGTACTGGTGGCTGTATTTCTTCAATGCGGCTTGCATTGAAGAAATACAGCCACCAGTACCATTTCTTGCTGTTGACTCTTCCGTTGAAGAAATACAGCCACCAGTACAAGTTGGTGCTGTTGATCTTCCAGTTGAAGTAATACAGCCACCGGCACAAGTTATTGCTGCTGACCCTCCAGTGGAAGAAGTTAGAAGAAATCAGCCGGAAACTACTATTGTATTACCAGATTACATGAGAGCGATTGAAACAGAAAGGAGGTGCACTATTGAAGGATGCCAGAGAACAGAGAGGAACAGGGTTCCACTTTCTACCAGAAAAATGTTGCTCAGTCGGTATAAATATTATGTCCCTGAGAATAATCGACTTTGTGATCACCATTTAGTTTTAGAAGCATGGGATTTTCTTACCAGTTTGAGAAATAATTATGTACAGACTTTTACTAGTATTTGCCATTTGCAATTAAGTGCCAATGATGGAGAAACCAAAGCCAAATCATTAGGATGCCAGTGTTGTTGCCTGACCATTATTAAGCAGAATTAAATTATTTTCGTGAATGACCTCTAAGATATTTCGACCACGTGGAGAGTCAAAACCACAACCCCAAGATGTGTGATGAGCATTAAAGTCCCCAGCAAATATAAAAGAACCAGGAATACACTTCACCAATGAATCAAAGTTATCCTTATTGAAAGCTGGATTAGAATTTAAAGGACTGTAGAAACTGACTATACTGGTCTGCTTATTATTAACTTAAATTTTTACACGAATATTTTGTAAGGAATTGTCAAAATGAGTGTTAATTTTATCATAAATAATACTTTTATGGATTATAATGGCAACTCCATTGTGTTTGTTACCACACTCATTCCTTTCAATATTGTAATTTTTTATTTTAATTTTTTTTCAGGTTTGAACCATGTTATACTAATTATTGCAATGTGAATACTATATGTATAGAGGAAATTAGTAAATATGTTTTTATTACTACACTTCTGGGCACATCTATTGGCCCACCTTGTATTTTCAGTTTCGTTTGGTCCTAGCTAAAATTTTATATTAGGTCGAGCAAAAAGTTTTTATGCAGTTTTGAACCTGGCACATTCACAATTTCATTCAATAGTCTTTTTTTGAATTTCGAACACAGAATTTAAAGAAACAAAAGACAATTTGGAGCCTGTTTGTTGATATCAAACAATCGAATACTAAGAAAACTTGGTTTTATTGGTTTACTTGGATTTAATTCTTGAAAAAGTGATTGATATCTTTGGTTTTGCAACAAACATTACTTATTCTTAACATTAAGGTGAGGTTCTATCAATAATCTATGGATACTTCACCTGAAGTCGCCGCCCAAGCTGTGGCACTTATTCAGGCCGGACACAGCCAAAGAAACGTGAGTGCTCAACTTAATTTAAGTCGATCTGCGGTCCGAAATGTTTATCGGAGGTACCTAGAGACTGGCGGCTTTGTTCGTCGCCAAGGAAGGCCACGATCTCGGGTCACAACTGAAAGGCAGGATCGATTCATCGTGACGACCAGCTTGAGAAATCGTCACCTTACCTCCATTGAGATACAAAACCAACTTCGCGACTTCCACGGAGTATCTGTGAGCGCTCGAACTGTTCGGAGAAGGTTAAAAGAACGCGATATGGTACCACACAAGCCAGCTAATGGGCCCAAACTAACGTGAGCCCACCGAACAGCGCGCCTTCATTTCGCACGCAGTCATTTAAATTGGACACAGCAAGATTGGAGCCGTGTACTCTTTTCTGATGAGTCTAAAATTGTGTTACATGGCAATGATGGAAGGAAGAAGGTCTACCGACGTAAGGGAGAGCGTTTCGCACAATGCTGCTTTGAAGAGAGGGTTGCTTATGGCGGTGGCTCATGGACTGTCTGGGGCAGTATATCCGCGAGCGGCAAAACTCAACTTCAGGTTGTTACAGGACCACGGCTGCCAACATTAAATGCTGAAAGATACATTCGTGAGTGCTTAGAACCTCACGTGATACCATACGCGGACTATGTGGGCCCAAATTTCCTTTTTATGCATGATAATGCAAGAGCCCATGCGGCCGGCATCGTCAGGGAATATCTTCGGGATGTGAACATCACAGTTATGGACTGGCCAGCCAGAAGCCCAGACATGAACCCCATTGAGCACATGTGGGACGAGCTAAAAAGACGTGTTAGGGCTCGTCAGCCAGTTGCCCAGACGATGCAGGAGTTGAAAACTGCCATAGAAGAGGAATGGGAGATGATCCCTCAAAATTTCATAGAGCGGTTGATAAACTCTATGCCTAATCGTATGAGAGCTGTGGTAGATGCCCATGGAGGCAACACGCGTTATTAAATTAAACCTTTATTTGATAAAACATGTTTTTTATTCAAAAATCAATTGCCTTTAACAAGGCGCATATCCGACTTGTTAGGCGTAGCTCCATGTCGTATGGTATTCTGAATTCAAATTTAAAACAATACGATCGAAAAAGATGGTAAAATGTATCAGGTTTAAAACTGCATCAACAGTTTTTGTTCAATCTAGCAATCATATTTCGGTAGGGGCCATCGAAACCTAAACTCTAAGGTGGGCCAATAGATGTGTCCAGAAGTATATTAAGATTTTGTGCATTCCATTGCATTATCTTCAAATTTGATATATGAGTATTTTTAAAAAAAAGTGTACATATGTGAATAAAAATGATGTTGTTTAATTTGGAAATTAAAAAAGTCAACAAATACATCTCGTACATTTTAATCTCCGCGTTGTATTTGACAGTAATATATTAAAATCATTCTTAAATAGTCTCATGACTTATTATTCCATGTATTTTTTACAAAAATATTGAAAATAAGACCACTCAATATTTAGTTTCTATACAAAAAACGTATTGTCACTATCAGCTTCAAAAGATTTGGATTAGTTAAAATGGCTTTAAACTTTGATTTATTACGCGTCATTTGTATTTAATGTTTGTACGCATCCGTATAGTATTTACATTTCTGTGTATTTAGGGTTTTCATAATAATATAATTCAGTATAAATAGTTTGAATACCGTTTCTCAACATTTTACTAGTTACTAGCAGTTTCGTTACATGAGCACAGTGGTGTGCCACGGCGGCCTATTTTGGGAATCGAAGTTCTTGGAATAAAAGGAACGGGTTTGATCGACACGGCGGCCAAGGGTACTATCACCGGCTCCTCTCTTTACGCATTGCTGCTAGAGCGTAATCAAGACTTCAAGTCCAGTTCCATGCGGGTCAAGCTTGCTGACGGATCAGCACCAATACACCAGATACTGTCAAAGACTTTGGAAGTGAAGATACAAGGTAAGTGTATCAATGTTGATTTTTTAGTGTTTCCGGAAGCTACTGATTGTAATACATTGTTAGGTATAGATTTTTTAACAGCAGCTGGGTTGGAATAACTTACTGGTACACGTTGCGGGACGCACTGAATTAGCAGTAGATTTTTTGAAGTTGAAAAATGACAGCACGGGCACCGCCGTACAATTTTAAACTCTTTTAAAGTGAGGTACGGGCATTAGAGCGAAATTTCGTATAGAGGAACAAGGAAAACCGTTTTTACTGTCGTATAACATCAATCCCTCATACGTATAGAAGCATTAGAACGCACAAAGTCACACATTGAAAATATATGTGTTAGTGCGTTTTCTATGAAGTCCTCGCACGCACACTACGGTTATGCCCGTAATCGGTCTATAAAGATTCTATGCGACGGCTCGAGTAGTGTCACGCCACGCGCAGTTGAATAAAGTTGTGTTCGTCGACTTTCGCGTCATTTTTTGTTCACCATATTTATGGACTAACGTGAGTATTTTGACTGATATTTGTATTTACAATAGTTTGTTATACACATAGGCTAGCAAACAAGGTTATGTAGACAGATAAATCTATTTCAAAGGCGCGTAGGTATTCGGATGTGTAAGTGAATGATCATTTGTTTTGTTTTAGATGGATTCAAATAAACATTCGAACCGCATTAGTCGTAGACGTAAGTTTCAACGCCGGAATCCAGCGACAATAATGAAGACCCGTACCACGACGATGGAGGAGAGTATGATTCTGACGACGATTATCGTCCATCTGCTGAATCAGATTCTTCCGACGATGAAATTGGCTTCAATGGAATATCAGCGCGCCACCGCCGCCGTTATCATTCGTCGTCTAGAAGCGATAACAATGCGCCGGTAAGTCCATCCCTGCAGTATCCAGCCCTTCAGTCAGAACAGCCCATTGCTCAAGGAGCCAGTGATTTATTGCAGCCTACCGACATGGACCTCTCCTTTCAGTCTCCAGAGATGGAACAGCCTGGTGCACAACCTGCCAATGATAATTTTCACGATATGGATATTTTCGTTCCGTCTCCAGAGGCTACCGATTCAGAGCAGCTCCAAAACAATGAAGGGTGGTCGCAAACGACTATACCAATCGCTGATTTCCACTTTGAGGAGTCCTCATCGGGACCAAGATTTGATGTAAATAGCATTCAAACGCCACTAGATATGTTCAAATTGGTTTTTCCGGAAAGCCTAATTGATCACATAGTTGAATGTACTAATAAATATGGTGAAAAACTAATTGGTCAAGGTGGGCCACGCACTAGGAACAGTCGTCACTATAAATTCCGACTTGTGGATAGGCAGGAAATATTATCTGTTTTCGGCATATGCCTTCTACAAGGGCAATTGAAATTCCCCCTTAGACGGAATTTTTTTTCTAATGATCCGCTGTACTACCATCCGTTTTTTCAACATGTAACATCTGGTAGAAGATTTGAACAAGTCATAAGATGTCTGTGTGTAGCGGATGATCAAGCAAAGGGAGAACACAAAGTGCTTGATTTTATAAAGCTCTGAATAATAACTTCCAGCTTATCTACGGTCCTTCGAAAGAATTATCCATAGATGAATCACTTATTCTATATCGGGGTAGAGTAATCTTTCGTCAATACATAAAGTCGAAGAAAGCGAGGTACGGTATCAAATTCTACGTCCTCACAACTGCGAGCGGTTATGTCCTTGATATGATTATGTACCGTGGTAAAGATGCATCTGCAGAGACAGGAAAGAAAACTCAAAATATCGTGCTGAAATTATTGGAACCATATGTTCTCAAAGGTCACCATGTTTTCATGGATAATTTTTATAATTCAGTGGAGTTGTCGCAAAAGTTACTTGATTTGCGGACACACTCTTGTGGGATATTGAGAAAAAACCGTAAAGGCAACCCAAGGGTACTAACAAGTCTAAAACTAAAAAAGGGAGATTATTACTGGTATCGCAAAGGCCAAATTTATGTTTCGATGTGGAGAGATAAAAGACCGGTTTATACAATTTCTACTCGGGATCACCCAAAGCTAGAACAAGTACCAAATCGACATGGTAAATTAGCAACTAAACCTGCCGAAGTAGCTGCTTACAACACTTTTATGGGGGGAGTAGATAGGGTCGATCAGATGACTTCATATTACTCATCCCCCCGAAAAAGCATAAGGTGGTATAAGAGGGTTATCTTTCACTGCCTCGATATAGCTGTCTGGAACGCATTTTATCTGTATAAGACTTATGTGAAAAAGAATCGAAAATATAAGTCTATTGAGTTCAGAGACCAATTGATAAAGGAAATGTGTCAGATTTCTGGTGATATAAAAGGTCCCGATGTGGTAAGAAAAGATAGTGTGTACAGCAGCCGAAGATTTAGGCAAAATGTTGTTGAAGAGTGTAGCGTCGCTGTAATGAAAGGTCACTGGCCAGTCGTGATGCCACCTCCAACCTCAGATGGCAACAAAAGAAGATTCAAATATTTAAATTGCAAATTGTGTACTAAGGTAAACAAGCGAAAGGAAACTAAATATATCTGCAAGGGATGTGTGAAAAGAACACCTTTGTGTCCTGAGTGTTTTGAAGATTGGCACATTTTGCATGGGCATATTCAGCAAGATGCAAATAATCGGGAAGACTAGATTTAAGGTCAATTTATTTTTTCAGGGCTAGGTTATTTTTTTTTGTTCTGATTATATGGCACTGATTAGAAGTTTCTTTAATTACTGTTTTTGAGTTTTAGATATTAGATACTACATTATGTGATTCAATAAATGCAAAGTATTCTTTTAAATTTTGGTTTTATTTTGAAAACAACTTACATTCTTAAAATACTGCAATAGCCGTAGCATCATATTTTGAGACCGCAAAATATTTATAAAATACGGTACGGCTATAGCCGATTACGGGAATAGCCGTAGTGTAATTTTAACATGTCATTTATGTTAGAATAATGCTAAATGAACGCGACTTTCATGAACGCATGATTCATGAAGCGCCACCTGTGTTTTTATATAGTAACAAAATGTTTGAATGTATGTTCTGTAAAAATGGCTTCATTAAAAGATGTTGAATTAAGTAATTAAAATATTAAAGTGTTTTATCAATCCTGCTGCCCCTATAAAAGAAGACAAAATTACTAAAAGGTTATGGGCTTACAGACACGGTAAAATTCCAACTATGTAAAAAACGAAATTGAGAAAAAACAAAAGAAAAAAGCCACACGGCGACCGGCCTCCATGACAGTAGAAAATTCGTAATAATTGTACAGAAAATAGAAGAGGCTTGAAAAATGGACAAAATAAGAGTAGATCGCCTAGTTATATTAAATGGCACAAACTGGTTGACGTGGAAGTTCCAAATTTCAATAGTTTTGAAATCCAAGGGACTATACGGCGTAGTGGAAAAAGAAATTTCGGCGGGCCAAAAAGATACAGAGATGGACGGAGATAAAGACGCAAAAGCTCAAGAAATCATTGTTACAAGAGTCGAAGAAAAAATCCTGTCATATATTATAATGTGCAAAACGGCACATGAAATGTGGAAAAAACTAACCTCAATATACGAAAGCCACAGCAGTGTAGGCGCGCATCTGGTACAGCAGCAATTTTATAGCATAAAATATGATGAGCGAGAAAGTATGGCGCAGTTTATAGCAAAAATAGAAGAGGTTGTGTGTCAATTGAAAATCAAAAAAGAGGAGATTTCTGAAAATATGATAATCACAAAGATATTGATGAGCTTGCCAAGTAAATACAAACACTTTATTTCTGCTTGGGAGTCAGTGCCAAAAGAAAAACAGACATTGCAAGAAATAACGGCACGTCTAATGGTTGAAGAGGAAAGAGTGAAAGACGAACAACCAGAAATGACATCAGTATTTTTAGCTAAGAAGAATAATTATCAACAAAAAGGTACAAAATGTTTTGAGTGCGGCAAGGTTGGTCATCTCAAGAAAGAGTGCAGAGCAAGAAAGTGCAATTATTGTGGACAGCCTGGTCATATATATGAAAATTGCTTCAAGAGGAAGGGTAAAGAAAACAACTACGGTAACAGCCCTCTGTTACCGTAGTTGTTTTCTTTACCCTTCCTCTATAACACAAACCAAGGAAATTACAGCAACAGAGAAAACTACAATGACCGTGGAAACAACAGCAATAGAGGGAACTACGACAACAGAGGAAACTACAGTAACCGAGGCAACAACAGCAATAGAGGGAACTACGATAACAGAAGGAACTATAATAACCAAGGTGCAAGGCAGCAAGAAAACAGGAATAAATATTCGGAAGGAGCAGCAGTGACAGTTGACGATGAAACAAACTTTAACTTATATTCAGGTACTGATTTGTTTAACTTTAGTTGCACTACTCCTGAAAGTATTGTTGATATAGAGTGGATTGTAGATTCTGACTGCACTGAGCATTTGGTTAGGTCTGAATTTATGTCAAAAATGACGGATATACAGTCATTATCCAAAGAAATGAAAATTTATTTAGCTAATGGTCAATTTATAACAGCCACAAAGAGAGGTTTATTAAGTATGAAAAGTAATGAGGGATATAATGTCAATGTGAATGCTGTGATTGTAGAAAACTTGCAATGTAATCTGCTTTCAGTAAAGAAAATCATAGACACAAACTGCGAAGTAAAGTTTGGTAAGGAACATGTAGAGATAATAAATAAAAAGGCAATGACAAAATTGATAGGGAACGGTAATGCTAAACTTTTTACTCTAAAATTACAGATTAGCCCGTTATATGAACAGTGTAACATGTCTACTGAAAATCTATGGCACAGACGATTGGGACATCTAAATCACAGAGGAATCAGGCAAATGAACCTTCCCACACCAAATCAAACAAAATGTGGAGCATGTATGCAAGGTAAAGCTACGAGATTACCATTTCCTTCAGTAGACAGACCAAGATCAAGACAAATAGAAGAGCTCATACACACTGACATATCTGGACCAACACAAAATGAGTCTATCAGAGGAGAACGATATTTTCAGGTGATAGTAGATGATTTTTCACACTTATGTGTTGTATATTTGCTAAGAAACAAAAGTGAAGCTACCAATAATTTGATAAAATACATTCAACTAATGGAGACAACCTATGAAATAAAAATAAAAAATATCAGAACTGATAATGGAGGAGAATTCAAGAACCAAAAGATAGCAGCATTTTGTGACAACAAAGGTATAAATATGCAATATACTCAGCCATACTCTCCTCAGTCCAATGGAGTCGCAGAACGAATGAACAGGACTTTAAAAGAACGAGCGCGTACATTGTTGATAGAATCTAACTTACCAAAAAACCTATGGGGAGAAGCTGTTACTTGTGCAGCATACCAGCTGAACAGATGTCCTTCTTCAGCAATCAACTATCAAATACCTGCTGAAATCATGTATGGTGACATAAAATTAAATAAAATGAGAATATTTGGATCAAAGGCATGGGCAGTTACATTACCACATGGAGATAAATTTGAGAAAAGAGCAATTGAAACAAGAATGGTTGGATACACAGCAACTGGATATAAACTATGGGATCCTGTAAAAAATGAGATAATAAACTCGAGAGACGTAAGATTTGATGAAAATGATGTTGTTTACAGAAAAATATTACAGAAACCAGAGCATGAGATGGGTGGTACCTATTATGAAGAATATGAAGAAGAGAATAAAGATGAGAATGAACAAAGACAGAGAGTGAGTGGAAATATATCAAGAGAAGAACAAGATACTACGAGTATTCAGGAACCGGCTATAACAACAAGGACTGGACGTCAGGTAAACATGCCAAGGAGATTTGATGACTATGAGATTTATACAGCATATTGCTTGTACACGGGAGATCCACAAAATTATAATCAAGCCATAGAGAGAGGAAATGAATGGAAAGAACCGATAATGAAAGAAATACGTGCACATGAAAAATTGGGAACATGGGAAATAAGTAACTTACCAGAAAATAAGAAAGCAATTGATACTAGATGGATTTTTACAACAAAACAAAACAATATAAAGAAAGCAAGACTTGTAGCAAAGGGTTTTCAAGAGGAAAGTACCTATAATTGTTATTCACCAGTAGCTAGAATGTCTACCGTAAGATTATTACTAAGCCATGCAGTTCAAGAAAAATTGAAAGTACATCAAATGGATGTGCCAACAGCATTCCTAAATGGAGATTTAGATATTGATGTTTACATAAAATGCCCACAAGGTATCGAGATTCCTCAAGGAAAAGTTCTAAAACTGAAGAAAGCTCTTTATGGTCTTAGAGAGTCACCAAAATGTTGGAATAACAAATTCCATGATTTCATGATGAAGCAAGGATTTCAACAATCACAACATGATGTTTGTTTATATATGAAAGACAAAACATGGTTACTAGTATTTGTGGATGATATTTTAACAGTTGGAAATGATAAAACGATAATTTCTATGTTAAAGAAAGAATTTCAGACAAAATTGTTAGGTGAAGTCAAAGAATATCTAGGAATGCAAATTACACACAAAGATGATAGTTTGGAGATAAAGCAAACAGACCTCATCAAGAAAATTTTAAACAAATTCAATATGCAGGATTGTAGACCAATAGATACACCAATGGAGATGAATTTTAACACAGAAGAAAAAGTACCCAAGAAGTAATTCAGGTACCATTTAGAGAATTAATTGGATCACTTTTATACATTTCACTGACCAGTAGACCGGACATAACATTTGCTGTAATATTTTTGAGTAGATTTGTAGACAAGCCCACTATGGAACTATGGAAAGCTGGTAAGAGGATCCTGCGCTATCTAAAAGGCACTATTAACAAGGGACTGGTGTACACAAAGTCAGAGATATGTCAAATAACAGCATACTCAGATGCAGATTGGGCTGGTGACAGAAGAGATCGAAAAAGCACAAGTGGGTGTGTTATATTTTATTGCAACAACCTAGTCTCATGGTACACGAAGAAACAGACAACAGTAGCACTTTCAACAGCTGAAGCTGAATATGTGGCGGGGGCACAGGCCGTGAGTGATATAATTTATATAAAAGGTATATCAGCAGACTTTAACAAATATAATATAGAGACATACCTAAATATAGATAATCAGAGTGCAATTAATATGATACAATGCAATGAAAATAGCAAACGCACCAAACACATTGACATAAAATATCATTACATAAAAGATGCAATTAGAAATAATGTTGTGATGACCGGGGTTCCAAGTAAACTGAATGGAATGAAAGGAAAACGAGCAGCTTAGGATATATGAATTTACTATATAATTTACTAAACAAACAGTCTCTAGAATCCGAAGACTAACACCTTAATAACTAACACGGAAAGAAAGTAAAAGTAAACGGCATATGCACAAAACAAAATATAACAAAAATAAGAAGAAAAACACAAAAATAAATAAAGGAAAACAGAAACAAAATTATCAATTCAAAAATAAAGAATTAAAGTTGGTATCGAACTCGGAGTTTCAAGAATCGAAGTCGACGCTCTGTGCCGCGGGACCAGCTGGCTTGCTAAGTACCGTAGCGAATATGTTGATCTCTACCTCGTTGTGGATACACAACACGCTGCTTCATCCAGTGAAGTCGGACTTAACTTCTATATCATTTGTCTCAACTATAAAAGGGCGTTTCCGCAAGCTGAGGACAAAATGAGAACAGTCAGCATTGCAAAACTTCTCCGATAATCTGACCTACACTTCGTTAAGTAGCCGCAAACACTTACCCCGTTTCTGCCGTCACTCGCACACAAACTCACAATTATTGCACCAAAACAATACGCATGTATAATCTGTTTAATTTCTGAACAACGATGGCTTTGACTATCAGATTTATACAATTCAGCATGGAGCAACCGTTATTTTCTGTCTGTCTACGATTGACATTTTCTTCGGTCTCGTTAATTTACTGCCACCGTCATTTGTCTCACAAATTATGAAATTAAACTATTGCGGCGAGCCTAGTAACGCCATCTAGCATTAGACTGGAGAACTGAAATATCGATCATTACAATATCCCCTCTCCTCTAAAGAATCCAACCGGATTCAAACCAAACGTTTAAGGTCACAAGAATGCCATTTTCCTAAATCTTTGCCTCGGAAACTCTCTAATCTGTAAACGTCCCTTGATATCTTCTCTGCTATGACTGCTTTTTCAAATTTAGGGGCCAATTTAGACATAAAAGCTTTATCAGCATTCGATAGGAGTTTAGTGCGTTTCCAAACAAGATCACCAACTTTATAGTCACATATGCGACGTCTCTTGTTGTACTGTTCTCTGTTGGTCTCATGTGATTGCCGTATCCTTTCACCAACCTCGTCGTAAATCTTACTCCTGAAGGCTATGTTTCTTTCAAATATTCCTCTGTCGAGGGTAATCGGTACGTCTGGTTCGAAGCTATAGGGTTTAATGCCCTGGACCACAGTCTCGCGTCCAAAAAACAAATAAGCTGGTGTTTTTCCTGTGACTTCATGAACCGATGTTCTGATTGCATGTCCTATGTGTGGAATATACTTGTCCCATTCCTTGTGATTATCTTCAACGTAAGAAGCTATAGCCGCGCCAATGACTTTGTTTACCCGCTCAGTGGGGTTGGCTTGAGGATGGTAGTAAGGGGTATACCATAATTTTACACCGTACCCTGAAACTAGATCCTTAAACTGGTTGGATACAAATTGCTTTCCATTGTCACAAACTATTACATTAGGAGTTCCAAACATTAAAAATATCTGTTCCTCCAGTATTTGAGCTATAGTTGATGACTTCCCATTCCTGAGTGGGTATAGGAAACAGAATTTGCTGAACCAGCATGTTATGACTAGCAGCATCGTATTGCCATGCTTAGATTTCGGAAAAGGCCCCATTAGGTCCATAGATATGATTTGCAAGGGTTCTGTTACCTCTCGTTGCTTTCCCATTAAACCAGATGGCCTACTTTGTGAGTGCTTGTATTTTGCACACACTTCACATTTCCGTACGTAGTTTTTTACGTCCTGGATCAATGTCGGCCAAAAATATTTTTGTCTCGCGCGGTTGACCGATTTTTTAACACCAAAGTGACCTGCTGTGGGGTCATCATGACATTCCTTTAGAATTTCTTGACGAAGCTTATCTGGAATCACAAGTTTCCAACTGTCATTTTCATTGGGAAATTGTTTTAATTTCATGTATTTCCACAGTTGCCCTTGACTAACTTCCCAATCCGGATCATTTTTCCCAGAAAGCACCAACTCCTCCTTTGATTTATACCACTCATCTTTATCTTCTGGTTTTATCTCTAATATGTCAATTTCTTCTTCAATCGCTCTTGACAAGGCATCCGGTACAGTGTTATATTTGCCTTTGCGATGGACTATTTCGTAATCAAATTGTTGTAAACGCATAGCCCACCTTGCCAAACGTCCATGAGGGTCCTTATTACGGTGTAGCCACTGAAGGGCACTATGGTCCGTAATGACTTTAAAATGACTCCCTTCAATATATGGGCGAAATTGTTCTACAGCATGCAGAACACTTAATAGTTCTCGCTCAGACGCTGAGTACTTGCATTCTCTTTCCGACAGTTTTCTGCTCGTGTAAGCAATGGGAACCTCCAGACCATCGGCTATTTGAATTAGAACTCCACCAGTCCCTCTGTTAGAAGCGTCACATTGAACAGAAAAGGGCTTGGTGAAGTCTGGCACTCTTAATACTGGTGTCGAAGTCAGAGCAGTCTTTAGATTTAAGAAGGAATCTTCAGCCTCTTTATTCCATACAATGCATTTAGTCTTCTTGCCTCCCTTGGTTAGTTCATGTAGTGGAGCTGCGACAATGGCAAAATTTTCTACAAACCGCCTGTACCAACTTGCAAGACCAATAAATCTCTTAAGCTCCGTGTAAGTTGTAGGCCTAGGGTAGTCGAGAATAGCTCTTACTTTATCCGGGTCTGTGCGTAATCCTTCTTTGTCCACAATGTAGCCCAGGTATTTTAAAGACGATCTCGCAAATACGCATTTCTCCAGGTTGATCGTTAATCCTGCTTCCTTAAGCTGATTTTTCACATGTGACAATGATGATAAATGGCCGTCAAAACTGTCGTCGCATATGACAATGTCATCCAAATAAGTAAACACTCTACTTTCAAATTCCGGCGTGAACAAACGATCCATCAAACGTTGTTGTGTTTGAGATGCATTACTTAACCCAAATGGCATGACTTTGAACTGATAAAGTCCTTTTCCAGCGAGTCCGAAGGCAGTCTTTTCCTTGCTTGTTTCTTCTAGTGGTATTTGCCAGAAGGCTGATCGTAGATCAATAGTTGATAGGAACCGAGCATTCTTTAGACTGTCTAAGATGGTGGTAACCCTAGGCAAGGGATAAGAGTCTTTTACCGTAACCTTATTTAACTGACGACTGTCGAGGCACAATCGATTCTTACCCGAAGATTTCTTGACCAGCAATACAGGAGAGCGCCATGAACTGAAGGAAGGTTCTATTACGTCATTATCCAGCATATCCTGGATTTCCTTCTCAAGTTCTGCCATAATTGGAGGAGCCAAGGGGTACTGTCTATGTTTGACGGGCAAGCTGTCCCCGGTGTCAATTCTATGCTGGATCAACGATGTTCTTCCTAAACCTTTACCAATCTCTGCTGCCATTTCTCCCAACAATTTGTCCAGGCGCTCTTTCTGTTGGACAGAAAGCTCATCCCTCGAAATCACTGGTTGCGAAAAGTTAATTTCCATAATGTCAGCAGTCGATTTCCCTTCACCTATGGCTAAATTAAATGTCTCAAAAAAATTCATACCTAAAATAATATCATGTTTTAAACAGTCCATGATAAAAAATCAAAAATCTACCACGTTGTATTTTCCCGTAAACTCAATAGGTAAATGTACAATGGAATCCATCGTATGGTGGGTGCCATCAGCCGTTGAGATCATTTCTTTGTCGATTTTATATTCCGAAAACCCCAATTTCGCAATTTTCATTGCAAATCTCTGCGAAATTACTGAGACAGTAGCTCCAGAATCCAATAATCCCACAAACGACTGATTTAAAATTTTGATTTCCGCATAATACCGATTGTCTTGACTATGCTTATTGATATTACAGATTCTCCCTGTTTTAAAAAAACTCGAAACTGTATGTAGCCATTGCTGCCAGTCATCCGAGTTAGAATGACTTAGTTTTTCGGGGTACGATCGGCCGGCATCGACTCCGATTTGTCGTTTCCCTTATCGGTTGCATTACATGAACATTTATTAGTCGTTTTCCCGAAACGTCCACATCTGTAGCAGAAGAGTCTTTGTTTTGGCAATTTACAATCCTTGAAACGATGCCCTGGAGCTCTGCAGTTCCAGCATTTTGTTAAAAGTACTCCCTTATCATCAATAGCTGCCAGCTCACACGTGTTTTCATTTCGTAATTTCGTTGAAGTACTTCCCTTATATGCTAAATCCCTTTCCAGAGAATGGTCACTTTGAGTAGGTTCCTTGAAGTTATCACAGCTTAACTTTGTGCGTTCAACAATTCTTAGAACTGCTGTTAATTCGCTCACTGAATCAAAAATGTCTCGGCATATGGCCTTCTGAAAATAGGGTTGTAAATTCCTTCTAAGTATCATCAATTTTTGTGTTTCAGATATAGGATTGGGTAGCCGGTTAAACATATTCTGCATAATGGCTATATAAATCAAAATGCTTTCCTGGTTGCTTTGGGTTCTCCGTTTAATCTCCTCCAATAGCTCCTCTTGGTAAAACGGTTGCTGAAATGTGTCCAACAAAAGCCTTACCAATTGAGCCCAATTTCTTACCGTACCTTTATTGGCCCTAAACCATATTAACGCTTCTTCTTCAAAAAAGTCTATGGCATATCGAAATAAGTCTTCATCCGCAGCATTCCGCGCCTCTTTAAGTTCCGCAATTCTTTCCAAGAATGCGTTTACACTCACGGTGCTCTTCCCACTAAATTTGACGCCCCAATCTTTAACGGGAACTAACTTGCGTTTCTGGAAGCCATCATCAAATGTGGAAGACCTTATTAAACCTGGATGACGCGAGGAAGGACCAGGTCTCTCTAAGGTCGTTGGTGGTATGTCAGTGTTAGCAACTGGAGACTGCGATGCGAGATTCTGGTTGAATTCCGTGACACCATCCATTGCTACGGTGGTTTTCCCTGAGTTTCGGCACTTTCCTAGTTGCTCCAATATCTGCATAGCCTCCTCGCCCAGGGACTTCTGTAAAACGTCTTTATCATGTTCTGAAATTATATCCTCTTCCTCCTCTTCTTCTTGTTCAAGTTGCCTTAGTGACAATAATGTATCCTGGATGTTCTTTAGTAATATCAAATGTTTGTCAATGTCACTAGACTCAGAAGGAATAATAAGTTTGGCACGGTTGGATAAGTGTGTTAAACGAGAGTGTATACGTCTAAAAAACGAATGTTCGGGACTGTGCGATATTTCTGAAATAAGTGTAATTATTGCCGATAATTTCTTTTCACAAATAAATATTTCATTATTTGGGTTATCAATACAGGGTTTCGGAACCTTAAAGGAAATAGTTGACTCGCCTGACTGCTCTCGAGCTAAAATTTCCCGCAAAAATTTTCGCATAGTCGCCACGGTCTTACAATCAGAAATCCCTCGACAAGCCAATTCAAACTCAAGCTCATCTTTATGCAATGCATTAACATCCATGATCAGACACAGTTATAAAATTACAATACACAAAAGCAAGTTAAAGTAAAATAACACGATAAATAGATTTTTCTATTGCAAGTTACAGATATGCCACACAAGTTGTCAAACTTAAAACGTATGTTAGTTACAACGTTTAAACAGGATAAATATACCTAAATAGGTACACTAAATGACAATAATACTGTTGAGCACCTTGTTTATCTTTCATTCAGTTATCCCGTGGGCGCCAATGTGATGACCGGGGTTCCAAGTAAACTGAATGGAATGAAAGGAAAACGAGCAGCTTAGGATATATGAATTTACTATATAATTTACTAAACAAACAGTCTCTAGAATCCGAAGACTAACACCTTAATAACTAACACGGAAAGAAAGTAAAAGTAAACGGCATATGCACAAAACAAAATATAACAAAAATAAGAAGAAAAACACAAAAATAAATAAAGGAAAACAGAAACAAAATTATCAATTCAAAAATAAAGAATTAAAGTTGGTATCGAACTCGGAGTTTCAAGAATCGAAGTCGACGCTCTGTGCCGCGGGACCAGCTGGCTTGCTAAGTACCGTAGCGAATATGTTGATCTCTACCTCGTTGTGGATACACAACACGCTGCTTCATCCAGTGAAGTCGGACTTAACTTCTATATCATTTGTCTCAACTATAAAAGGGCGTTTCCGCAAGCTGAGGACAAAATGAGAACAGTCAGCATTGCAAAACTTCTCCGATAATCTGACCTACACTTCGTTAAGTAGCCGCAAACACTTACCCCGTTTCTGCCGTCACTCGCACACAAACTCACAATTATTGCACCAAAACAATACGCATGTATAATCTGTTTAATTTCTGAACAACGATGGCTTTGACTATCAGATTTATACAATTCAGCATGGAGCAACCGTTATTTTCTGTCTGTCTACGATTGACATTTTCTTCGGTCTCGTTAATTTACTGCCACCGTCATTTGTCTCACAAATTATGAAATTAAACTATTGCGGCGAGCCTAGTAACGCCATCTAGCATTAGACTGGAGAACTGAAATATCGATCATTACAATGTCATTAAACTCTGTTATGTACCAACAAACAATAATGTGGCAGATGCACTAACAAAGGCACTATGTAATACTAAACATATGTATTTTTGTGAGAAACTTAATGTTATGTAAGAAACTGTATTAATATTTTTTTTTGTAACTGTGAAGAATACTGTTAATTGAAGCTATATAAATGTAAAAGTAGTTACATATTTGAGTTAGTTATTATGTAATTGGAACAACATTGAACTGTCCATCTAAAGTCAATGTTGAGGGGGAGATATTTTAGTACCTACATTAGTGAAGTAGGTAATTATATAAGTTAGTAAATAAGTAACATTTTGAGTTCATACTATTTTAAGGGGGATTTAACTTAAGGGGGAGTAACTTTTTAAATTTAAAATTTATTTTGTAACTTGTTTCCAATTACAATATTTTACCAAACATTTTGTAATTGAGGGGGAGTGTTAGAATAATGCTAAATGAACGCGACTTTCATGAACGCATGATTCATGAAGCGCCACCTGTGTTTTTATATAGTAACAAAATGTTTGAATGTATGTTCTGTAAAAATGGCTTCATTAAAAGATGTTGAATTAAAATATTAAAGTGTTTTATCAATCCTGCTGCCCCTATAAAAGAAGACAAAATTACTAAAAATTTATGCATAATTAAATGACAGTACGGCTATAACCGGCATACGGCTATGAAAGTACTATCGTTGTATTATTATTCTTTAGTATTGCTCTAGGTAAGTACGGATATAGCAGTGGTCGTAACTTGTATGGGCAATTTTACTGTCATATCGCATAATTTGAAAAAGTCATTACCGTCCCGCAACGTGTTAATATGCGACTGGGACAGTTATTTTGCTATGAAATACGGAACATTTGCTGTGCAGTCAGTATTTATGCTATGTATGTAGTATTGTACAAAAATAAATTTAACTGTATTGCATTATGAGGAAAAAAGTAATGTCATATTGATGTATAATTTCGAATTATCTGCAGTTTGAGTTTTGTTAAACATTTAGTTTATTTGTAGTGAAGTAAGTTATTTGATGTAAAAAAGAATATAAATGATGAGTATGTATTGATAGGCGATTATTTATTTGATATGCAATTTATAATATCCCATTAATTATTAGATTTTTTTCCTTAAGCTGCTTAATGATTGCCTTAGAGCTCTCTATTTTAATTTCCTGCCTACGGACGGTTTCATTGAGACATTTTATTTTTCTCTTCTGGCTCACTTTTTCTTGTAGAGCTTTTTTTCTTTGAGGACTTGATTCTGAATTTAAAATATTGTATTGATCAAGTTTATGAATTTATTTTTATTGTAAGAGGATTAAGGGCACAATCAGTTGGCTTTTAAATCGGTTGGGCATTAATTTATGATAGAAATTCAAGTCGAGAATTAGCCTTACCAAAATAGGATTTTGTTGACTGCCCGAAGGCTCATTCAAAAGGAGGAGGTTATCAAGTCGTGTTTTTTTTTTTGTGTGTATGTTCAGCGATATATTCGCCAATTATGAACCGATTTCGATGATTCTTTTTTTGTTTGGAAGAACATTATTTCGCGGTGGTCCCATTTTAAATTTGGTGTCGATCTGATGCTGATCTTCGGAGTTATACTATGGAACTCTTCACAAATAGACGGCAAATCTGTCGTGATTGCTGCAATCGCTTGGATGTTTATTGTTTATACAACATCATAACATAATATCACGCTTGTATGCTCTAGGGGGTACGCAGATGTGTACTGTACAACTTTTCGACAGTTAACTATGTTAAGTTCTATTTTATTGGGGATAAGCCTATTACCATGAAATGTATTATTAGCGGTTCACTAATGTTTCACCAAAACTCTTTTGACAATATTTTAACCGTCTTCAAACAAAATGAGGAGGTTCTACGTTTGACTGTGTGTCCCGTATGTTCACCGATTTCTCCGCTAATTGTCGACCGATTGTCAAAATTCTTTTTTTATTCGAAAGCCTATATTACTGAGGTGGTTCCGTTGTCACAAAGTTAGAATCTAATGATGGGATCCCAGGGAAATCGAGGGCAACCCTGACATTTTACAATGTCTTTCATATAAGTACTTAATAACAAAAATATTCAATCGAACAAACAAAAGTCACCGACTTCTGAAGCTAAAGTTATTGTTCCACGTTTTTTTGTTTTTGAAGTCGGTTTTATTTTTTGCAAAAAAGTTTTTTTTTATTGTTAAATTTGAATTGATTAAGTAATCCACTAAAGTGAACTAACTAAACACATCACGTCCTGTGTAATGATAATACATCAATAATTAAGAATAAGCAAAAATAATAAACACTGTGTGTATACACCGTGTTCTTCACGTTATCCATAAACTTTAGCAAACGCTTCTGTAGCTTTTACAAATCAAATATAACAAAGAGGATAGTACTTAAAAAGGTTTCGTTACAAAGATATTTGTAATTTGATTTTATGAAATTTAATTGAGCTATGCAGTATGAAAGGGTCTTAATTTGGCCTATGTTGCCGCTTAGTGCAAATCTATCAATACTATTTGCATCTCATTTCCACGTACAAGAGGAACCCGAGAGATAGCGAAGAAGTACGATCACTTTTAATAACGGATCTATCAAAGAGATTCAACTGATCTCCATGGATACATAAGTTGTTATTTGTCATGCATGATTTTAACTGTCAGATTTGTTGTTTATTGTAATTTACTATTGGGTTTCCGATTAATTTAATCAATTATTTTGATTACAATATTCACTATGCCGTACAAGTATCCGGCGCAACGCCAAGCTGATATTCACTTCGCCTACGGTTTCTGTGACGGTAATGCTACAGCGGCTGTACGAGAGTACCCCGGCGCGGTCCTGATATACGAACATTTACTAACATACACAGGAGATTTTGTGAGATCGGAATTAGACCACGCCGCCCTGGACGAGCAATCAATTTGAGCGTCGCTCAAGAAAACAAAATAATGGACCTTATTATTCACGATCCTAACTCTCGACGAGACGCTTTAGGAGAATCGGTGGGTGTATCGCATAGGCTAATGTGGAAACGATATGTTTTGCATGCCTACAACTACGGAAAATCCCAAGGCATACTACCACCTGATCACTTCTATTGTCACTTCTCTGTCTTGATCAATAAAAATCTTGATGTGTGGTTTTTTTGTGAATAGTTGTGCATTTTATTTGTTTACCAATCTTATTTGTATTATGGTGAAGTTATACAACACGACAAAATGTAGGGTCAAGGTGTGCAGAGATGATAGAGGCTACCACAATGCCATTGAGTACAGTTGCTGCTAGCATGTGTGAGGAGCATCGTATAGTGAATATACTTCGTAATAATGTTGTATTTTTGCCTAGTCCATGGAGGAATTACACTGGTTCCCTACTTGATTTCTAAAGTTGATGATTCACATATTCACATGGTCGTTTGCCCGAATATGATTGCCTAAGGAATTCGTCAAACGGCCAAGTTTAAATGAACGCGCCCTTCTTCATACTCGTCCAGCATCATTGTAGTTTGTTTTTTCGCCATTGTAAGCTCGTATGTATTCCATTGCGATGACTAGTGTAATTGCGCCATTAATAAGCCGACCAAAATTTTATGACAATGAGATGGGTTATGCAGGTGCGGGCACCGTAGGCTAAAGCTAAATACCTAGACAGTTCTTAAATTCTACATACATGTAATAAAATAAAAGGTATAATGGATTGAATAATAATGAAAATAGTTTTGAATGACATTACGGCTGACGTAGTTGTCTATTTGTCTATCCTAGTGTTCTATGGATCTTTTGACGCTCCATTGAGGTTGGACAGGAGAGCGCTATTGGTAAACATTTGTGAAATGTATTGAAAAAATAAGATGGTGGCGTTAGTTCTGATTTTCACCACGCGATAAGTATGGTTATAAATTGTTATTCTAGCCAAATACAACTTTAAAAAAATATGTTGTGGTTACCTTTTATCTTAATTTGACCTATCTTTTGAGAGTGTATTTTGAGATTTTTACAAATGTACCCGAGTTCTAAGGGTGGTCCCAAGATTGCGTGGTGAGCTGCCCTTTTATATTTTTATTCAATAGTTTTGAGATTGAATGTTTGTTACTAAAGCCGAAACGGCAGAATGGGTTAGGATAATTATGGTAGCCTACTTCTCTTCCCGTTGTCGGAGGTCCTGCGTTGCTCTAAGCCTACACTAAAAAATAAAGACTACAGAAACTTTTTATGAAGGCTGCTTATCGTGGGTAGAGGTTATCATGATTTGGTTATGGAATTTTGTTTTTTTATGTCACAATTCGAAATACGTACCTGCCTGCTTGGTAGCCTTATATTTTTTCTATAGGTAGAACGTTTGATTGACAGTGCTACTAATCTGAAGTCTGAGGGAAATGAAGATTAAACGCACTCAAAAAAGGAATGAGATAAAAAACCAAAGAAACTTAGTTTTGACAAGTTTCAGCCCGCCAAATCTTATGAATGAAAATACGACGTTGCCAATTCGGATGAAGAGGCATGCATATCGGGTGATTTACGTCAAGGTATTTAATTTAATTTTAAATTTTATTATAAGTTTGTATGAAAATTAACAAAAAATAAAAAATAAGAATTCATTAAAGCGTCAATAATGAAAAATGCTTATTTCCATGGTCTGAACATCTGGTCGAAGTTTATGTATATCGTCCGGAACACGGTGTATAATAAGCTTTATCACAGTGTTTATTATTTTTGTTAATTACTTTTTTGTTACATAGTTACAATTTCGTTACAACAAATTAGTTATAACATTTTCGTTACGTACAAAAAAAAAATGAAAAGTACTCATATTCATTAAGGAGGTGAAGGAATGTTATTACTTATTTTTTTTTTTTAAACCTCTTTAATTGACGATGTGTTTATAGGGACATCTTTATTAGTTACTATTTTTATAATTGTCTATACTAAAGTATTTATACATTTATCGGATTTCATTAAATTATTAATTTGTACATCAAAATTTTTTGCTGTTAAAGCTGGAAAAGCATTAATATTAAAAAGATCGGAGTATGTGGCAATTCTTGACTTTATTTTGTTTTCTTCCACTTTTTGTTTTTTTATAGGACAAGATGAGGAGATAGCTATATGATCGCGCTTGCAGTTTGCACACTTAGCATCCTTTGGGTCGACCTGACAATTCTTAAAATTATGATTTAATGTACAGATGGAACAAACCTCGGCATTGCGGCAAAATCTAGCGATATGTCCCTTCCGAAGACACTTTAGACATTGTTTTATAGGTGGAATATATTTGCTCACCTCGTGACGCCATGAGTCCAGATATATATAGGCAGGAAGAATGGTGGAAGCAAAGGTAACAGCAACTGCTTGTGTTGGTACAAATTCAACACCGCCGAAACCCTTTACCCTGCGCATGAAGCGCCTGACTTGTACGACATTTTTAGAGCTGCTGATTAATGAAAATATTTCTTTGTTTGACATGTCTACTGGGACTGAAGTCAGGACCCCAGTTACCTCTGTGTCTGCAGCAGGGATGGATGCCTTAAGATTTAACTGATCTAATCATTTTTTATTTTTGATGAACATATTTGCATTATTTGGCGAATCGAAGGTGATGCCAACCTTGTATTTATTTATCGATCGCAAATGCATTACACCTGAAACGCCATGCTCGCGTACACCTTTGGATCCTTGCGATCCCTATCACTGAATGGCTTGTTTTCTTCACAGTGATTTAAAAATACAACAAGCTTTTTTGGTTGGTATTATCCGGGTGTAACATTTAACTTTATAAATAGCGTACTAGTTCGGTTCCTTGTCTGTAGTGTCACAATATAAATATGGAACAGTACGGAAACTACGTACTAACGGTCGAATCGTCACACTCACACAAACGCGCGCATCAACGAGACCCCGAAGCGGACATCAAAGTGCGCTCAGTCGTGACTGTCGCGTCAAGACGAGTCGCGAAGTAAGTTTTTCTCCGATTTTTTTTTTAAATGCCACGTACGTATTGCGTAGCCTATGGGTGTTTAAACACTGCTTTATCAAAACTGGAGCTTTCGTTTTTTAAACTCGCTGCTGATTTAGAACGGTAAGAATGATTTATTGTTTTATTCGTTATCGAATTAAAAGTCCGTGTGATCGATCATTGTAAATGGGCCAATCCGTGAAAAATTGAACGTACGAAAAAAGTACTGTCACAATATTTTACAAACAGTTTACAAGACCATCTCATACTCTATTGAATGCAGTTATTTTTTAATGTACAGTATAGCTCATTAACTTTCAGAAAAAAATATACTGGTGTCAATTGTTGTTAATTCAACTGATTAAAAATTAAAAATAAGAAGCAAAATACGTCATTTTTGCGTGTCACATCCTCTCGCTAACTTTAACTAACTGAGGTTCATGGTTTTTTAAGATATATTTCAGTGTTTTTGGGAGCTTTTACAGATTATTGTTTTTTTTTTAAATTATAACATTAATTTTAATCATAAATCTTACTGTATTACAAAAAAATCATGAAATATGATTATCAAATTAGCACCAAGGTGGACATTCCACTTTAGTCACTGCTGTTTTATTTGCTTTCAATAGTAAAAAAACTACCAATTATTGTGGTAGATCAGCCATTTCTTTTTACCCATCGGGCAGTTGTGACGCAGTGATCGGTGACGAAAGCCGTACTAACTACACGTAGTCGATTAAGAAGTCCGCTATAGTCACAACAATAACGTGATACCGGTAAGTTCTTAAAACATTATTTTATTTGCGAATATACTTAATGTATCTGCGAATGTCGTAAAATAATGATTTCCTCTAAAAGAACAAGGAACATTGAGTGTTGTCGTCATTATTTATATGAAGCGGAGTTCGTCACGTCCATTTAGTGTCGTGACATATTAGTGGAACAATATTTGTGACGAAATGGACACATAAGGCTAAGTTTAGGTGGTGCATGTTTTACCGACAACAACTAAGATGTATGGAGTTCTGTGATTCTGTTAAATTATATAACCATAATAGATGGTCTTTCGTTAGACTACCTTAATTAACGTTTAGTTTCGTTTAATAACATAATTAATAACCATAAGCATTTTATTTAATAAATAATGGTCAACTAGGATTTTCGTTTGTAAATATTTAGAATTTTATTATATTATGTTTCCCTTTCAGATTTACTACGCAAACTTATTAAAAAAATATTGTGGATGTGGTGAAATAGTAACATTAATATATCGACACCCCGACTCAGGGCAGTCCCACTCGGATAGGTTAGGTTAGAAGGCTAAGGCGGGAGCGGAGCGGAGGGAAACTCCCGCCTTAGCCTTCATGGTTATTTCTTTTTCTACAACAATTTACGAAACACAATTTGGTGAGCATTTATCCATTTTGGTTGGCAAAAAGAATATTTTGGTAAGAAAATAGGTAATTTTCTGGTAGGCATTCAAACACAAGCCCATTAAATTTATCTAAGATAAATGAAAGTTTTTCATTTAAATTTGTTATTTTATTTTAATGATTTTGAAGAAAGTGTTACACAAGGGAACTTAAAGTCGCAAACAAATTTGTTATTTTAATCAAGGCTTAGATTATTTTGTAAAGGAGAGCCTTTCGCTAGATAATTATGTAAGGGTCATCCCTTACATAATTATCTAGCGAATGGCTCTCCTGAGACATCCACGAGTCATGCACGACAAAAGTATAGTATAACCGGAAGTCGGTCGGTCGGTCGGTTGACTTTATGATAGTCATTGATGAGAAGTTTATAAATAATACTTCTTCTTGTTCCAGTTTATTTATTATATGATGGCACTACACCTGCTGAACGAGCTAAACGTTACCGCGAAAATCTGAAACTAAATAAAGAAAAATATGAGGCACAACGAAAGAAACAAATAGAACGAGTAAAGAAGGGCCAAAAAAAATAAGGGAGTTGAGCGACCGGGAAAAAGAGGAGCGAAGAAAAATTTGGAGAGAACAGAAAAAAAAGCAAAGGAATGCCAAAAAGCAAGCTGTAGAGATAGCCGTACCTTCAACAAGTCAAAATATAAGAACGGTTAACTATAAAATGAAATATAATAACTTAGCTAATAAGTACAAAACTGTTTTAAAGCAATTGAACAAACTAAGAACGTTCAATGCAAACTTACGTAAAACTTTAAGTCGAACCAAAGAATAAATAAAATGAAATAAATAAATAATACCAAAAAGAAATCAATCTAAAAACAGAAGAGAATGTTAAACTGAAAACGAGACATGAACTGCTAGAAATATCGTTAGGCGAGAAATATAAAGACTGTAAAACACAAGAACAAAAAAAGATATTGCGTTCGATTGGAATGTCCAAGACTGTCCTCCAAAAAAGAGGATCAAAGGCACTGGTATCAAAATGTTTAGGGCTTAAAGGTTGTATTAGATTTACAAGCAATAAGAAATACTAAAAAATAGAAATCTAACCGGAACAATGAAATAATAGTAAAAAAGTGTTACGGCATAAAATACGTGCTCAGGAGCGTTTTTAGGTTTATTTTAACGTGAGAAAAAAAATTACTACGGTGCGCGGCGATAATATCGGTAATATGCGTTTGAAGAGTTAATTAATTGGTAAATTGAACTTGTTTTTATTGCTGTTATTAACGGTTAACGCAAATATCACGTAAGGTACTTTAAAAATCAACGTGGAACGAAACGTAATTAATAAGCCCGTTGTAGATGCTCTGTGCTCCTTTGTGTTTTCTGTCTGTCAGTTTGACACTGACAGACAACTCACAACAGTATTTTAAATATTTTGTGATTGTTATACCGATTTTGTCTAGATATTTGCATGGAAGTGTTTCTTCTGTTCTTTTCGTATTTTTATTCGAAAGATTTTATGAAAATGGCATCTGTAGGTACAGTGCATAATCCGCAAGGCTGTTGTATCAATTGCGCAGTAAGATTTCAACGGAACGTGCAACGACAGTTTCTGTCCGAGACAGCTGCAGACGTGCGCCAACTTGTGTTTGAGTGGATTTCTCGCGAGGTGAGTGTTTATGCTCTCTTCTCTGAAGTTTTACCTTTGAAAATGCGGGTTGAGGATAATTAGTATGCTCTTGCCCACAACTGCACAAAGTCGGATTTATAATTCGATGCAGTATGTTGACATGTCTAATATCACCTAAAACAGTGAAAATACAATAAGGTGGTATGTAAATAAAATAACCAGCTAGGTACTGTACTACAATCTACTTTGTGGCATATACGCACACCAGTTTTTTTCACGCTTAGGGCGATCTAATATCATTTAAGACGCTAATTAAATGATATTAGATCCCTTAAGACGACCCACTGACCAGACCCTGTCAACTTATAACTTGCCTACCTACTTTTTTCAGTTACACCCACTAGATGCCGTATGTGGAAACTGCTTCATGATATTGCAAGAATGTATTCAAACTGGTCATTCAGTGAGAAGATTCGGGTATAGGAATATTTGCATCCCATGTGGTTCCTCAATTTTAAGAGCACACCAAACACATGCTGTGCATGTTGACACTGCGGAAAGGAATATAATTTTACAGTGGATACCGTTGCACCAGGTAATTAATTTCAAATACCTATTTATTTTATTTGGTTACCTATCTGATCTTCCTGCATTTTTTTAACTAACTCCAGCCATGCCTTTGCCCAAATGGAACCCGGTCTGTCACTAAAATAGTAAAAAAACCAACACACTACATTAGGCTGCCTTATTGACTATTTACAGTGCAATAAAGATTTCGATAAACAAATTATATTAAAATAGACTTTATTTGCAATACTAATGATCTATTTTTTCAGGTGGAACATTTAGAACAAGTCTTTATAGCTTGTTGGCTGAGAGCTTCCCGAGCTGTGCGCAGAAACAGACAACAGGATGAAATCAGGGATATGGAAATACAGCCATTGGATGTTGAATACAGCAGTAACATCCCACAACCACCTCCTATGCCTATGACTGTTACACCTGCTATACACAGAGGAGTACCAACAATTACTATGTCCAATTACAAGCGTGCTGCTTCTACTTCCCGCCACTGTATATCCGGTCCCAAGTAATCCCCTTAAACCTATAAACATAAATAAAATGAGTACTGGAACATTTTACTGTACCTTATGCAAAACACGAAAGGCGTTCAAATTACATGAAATGATTAACTGTCTTACCTGTAAGACATGGAACTGCATATCGTGTAGTGGTCCAATTCTCTCTGAATCATATATATGTGTAAATTGTCTAAAAGATTAACTTTGTAAACCACCAGGCTGTACCCAAAAGTCTGATTAAGTTACTTTTTTATAAAATTTAAATAGTTTATATAAACATCTAATTAATATCTACAAATATTAGCAATTATTTTCATTCAAACTCGGATTTCTTGTATAAAAAGAAAGTTACCAAATATTAAAATTAGAATAAGGGATATCGTACAGCAATGTTTTGTTTAACTTTCATGTTATGTGTTTAGTCCTTAAGTTTAAATAATTCTATAAAATTTGTTTTTTTTTGTGTGTTTTGTTTCAGTACAAATTACATGTAAAAAGAAAAAGTGTGATATTTTTTACTAATATTTTTGATTATTAAACTTGTTATGAACACCGCTTATGTTTCAATTTAGTCACGATGACATTTCCTTTGAAGTCACTGTCACAATTTTATATTACAAGTTATAGGCTGTAAAGTGGATTTTTTTACTAGTAATGGTATATTTTGGGATGAAATATAATAGAAATAGTCATTTGAAATAGTTTGAATTCATTTTCAAGGTGCTAAATTAACTACAAAGTTAAAAATATAAGTCGCACTGACCTAAAACGTGACGAAAATATTTTAATATGTGATTCAAAGCTAGAAATATATTTCAAGTAGGGTAAAAGAAATTGATTTCAAAAATAGTATTATATATTTTAACTAATAATTGTTAAGAATTTGTAAAATAGTTCACATTGCTGATAAAATAATATTTGTGATCGTTACTAAATGGACGGTGCTTGTCATGGATCATGTTTGAAATTCCGTTTTTTTTGAAACTGTATACTTTTTAGTTTTAAACTATATTATTTTTCTTAAACTTTGATAAATGCCGCATCGATTCATACAGCTAAAAAAGAAAAAAAGAAAATTGTCCATATTGTCCCCTTAGTAACGCTACAATTTTTCACGGAATGGCTCAAATTCGTGAATTTATTGGTAAATCCAACATGGCGGCTGCTACAAATTTATCATCATGGGTTGTTTTCGTGGTTTTCGAGGGTGTTGAAGCCGATAGTGCTGTCAAAATGTTAATCCAATATGGCGGCTGCAAAAAATGTCACGTTTTTCGTCATGGGTGTCGTTTTCATGGTTTTCGAGGGTGTTAAAGCCGATAGTGCTGTCAAAATGTAAATCCAAGATGGCGGCTGCAAAAAATGACAAGTTTTTTGTCATGGGTGTCGTTTTCGTGGTTTTCGAGGGTGTTGAAGCCGATAGTGCTGTCAAAATGTCAATCCAAGATGGCGGCTGCAAAAAATGTCAAGTTTTTCGTCATGGGTGTCGTTTTCATGGTTTTCGAGAGTGTTGAAGCCGATAGAGCTGTCAAAATGTCAGTCCAAGACGGCGGCTGCAAATAAAAACAAGATTTTTGTCATGGGTGTCGTTTTCATGGTTTTCGAGGGTGTTGAAGCCGATAGTGCTGTCAAAATGTCAATCCAAGATGGCGGCTGCAAAAAATGACAAGTTTTTCGTCATGGGTGTCGTTTTCATGGTTTTCGAGGGTGTTGAAGCCGATAGTGCTGTAAAATGTAAATCCAAGATGGCGGCTGCAAAAAATGACAAGTTTTTTGTCATGGGTGTCGTTTTCGTGGTTTTCGAGGGTGTTGAAGCCGATAGTGCTGTCAAAATGTCAATCCAAGATGGCGGCTGCAAAAAATGTCAAGTTTTTCGTCATGGGTGTCGTTTTCATGGTTTTAGAGAGTGTTGAAGCCGATAGAGCTGTCAAAATGTCAATCCAAGATGGCGGCTGCAAAAAAAAACAAGATTTTTGTCATGGGTGTCGTTTTCAAGGTTTTCGAGGGTGTTGAAGCCGATAGTGCTGTCAAAATGTCAATCCAAGATAGCGGCTGCAAAAAATGACAAGTTTTTCGTCATGGGTGTCGTTTTCATGGTTTTCGAGGGTGTTGAAGCCGATAGTGCTGTAAAATGTAAATCCAAGATGGCGGCTGCGAAAAATGTCAAGTTTTTCGTCATGGGTGTCGTTTTCATGGTTTTCGAGGGTGTTGAAGCCGATAGTGCTGTCAAAATGTAAATCCAAGGTGGCGGCTGCAAAAAATGACAAGTTTTTTGTCATGGGTGTCGTTTTCGTGATTCTCGAGGGTATTGAAGCCGATAAAGCTGTCAAAATGTCAATCCAAGATGGCGGCTTATTATTAATACAACAAAGATACTAACCGAAGCTTACTCTGTTGTACCACCAGATGATTTTGTTCAATATGTCGAAAAAATGGATGAAATTTTTCGTTACTGCTTTAAAAGAAAACACATTAACTGCAAAATATCTGCATTAATTTACGAAGAATTAGAAAATATAGGTTTTATAGTACCCTGTCCTTGTTTCCCAATTGTTTATTTAAATATACTCTTTAATAGAACGAGAATTTATTACACCATAAAATATAATAATAAAGCATTTCGAACGTGTCGTAGCAGACGTAAGTATTTTTCAGTTACTAATTTGTAAGTATGGAGAATAAAGGTATTATTTTTAATGTTATGGTTTTTTAATTACTGTCACATGCATTTTCGGGTTGTAACGCGGTACGGTGTGCAGCCGCTGGGTTAACCAGGCATCGGCGCCGCACATGCGCCCTGTTACGCCATTCTCTAAGTCGTCGTCGACGAGGTTTGACTTTTAATAGATTTTCAACTTTATACCCGAGAGCAAAAAGTTGAAAATCTATAAAGACCAACCGTAGTTTCAACGGAGGAGCGCACGAAACGTTTTCGCCTTTCCGCGGCTCACGCGGTCACGCCAAAACATGTAAAAGGTTACGCCATATTGACAAAGCCAAGTGTAATTTATATACTTCTGCAAGTTATTGCGTATTAATAATAAACTGTTCCGTGTTATAAACTACTTCAACTCGATTGTTTGATCAATACACTACACAATATTTTTATAAATAAACTTCAATTTCAAAAACATTATGAGCGACAACCCTAATGCTCCAATGGAGCGTAGGCAATTATTTTAACAACTAGGCCTAGTTTCCGTACTGTTCCATATTTATACTGTGGTAGTGTCCTTGTACGAAGAAAAGCATGTTACCGCTGATTCCGCTGACTAGGAGTCAGTGGATACCTGCTGGGAATCCGGAGGTGGTTCGTCCCCCTTCCTCTTTCTCTTTTTGACCATTGTGAGAAGCAAATATTATTTAGACTAACTATTTATGACATAAAACTAACTATTAATATAACTTTTTACAAAGATATTGCGCAAAATGTACAAATAAATATTTTAGAAATTTAGAATAAAAAAAGCGCGCCTTTCCTCTTCTACGTTTTCCCGCTTTTTTTTTCTTGACATTCGTTAAGTTGAGTAGGTAGACCATAGAGACCCGTTATATTACTTTACTCTATGCCATAGACCAAGATTTGTTGGAAAGCAGAATGAAAGCGAACGAAATGATAGATCGCTGAAATGCAAAAAATATTTATCAATATTCATTGAAGTAAAGGAGCATACTGCACAATGACGGCGTGAAATTTTATTGTTGTTTATATCGGGGAGCATGGCAGTGCCCCCGCCAATACGAGCGCGAAGCAAACACTGCCGTACCATCCTTTACTGGAACCATTTCGCCGCATTTTCAGGCCCTATTTGAGAACCTCTGGATAAGACCAGAACGCAGAAATTTTCGTCATCTAGTAAGCTATAATCACATACTTAAAATCCAAAATTCCTAGTCTGTAGGTCATTTAGTTCCGAAGTTAAGCGAAAGCAAAGTTTCGCATTTATGACACTTACTCACTCATGATCATCAGAATAGAACTAGTACTTCCCATAAACTCAGAGAGCTGAAATTTGGTACAGAGTTAGGGTTTAATGGCCACATAAAGGGAAAACTATAAAACTAGGATAATCGAAGATCTGGAGTACCTGGTGACCCTGATTAGAAAACACAAGAGCCCAACCAAACTATTAGAGATCGACATACCACCTTTACAAAAAATATTCAACTTGGTGGGCCGCTTCATTTGATGTCAAAAATCGAAGGTCTGAAATATCTGATGAAGAACCCTCAGCTGGTCTCAGCTGTATTAGAGAATTAGAGACTTCTACTATTGGTACATAAAAAATCGACTGTCATTGCAAAAATCCAGCGTAGTGGGACACATCTTCTAATCTAATTTAATCTAGCCTATAGCGTCCCCAATGCTGGCGAATGCCTCTTCTTCTGCTTCTTAAATGTGCAGTAGGAAAATTATTCCCACATCTTTATATGTGTTCTCAAAGGATCAGGACGAAATAGTTTCCCACATTGTGTCAAAATAATAAAACTACGTAAAATTGTCTATGATAAAAAAATAGCGTGAATTGGAACGCACCACTTTACGAAAGAAAAAAAAACAAAAACCCCGACGTCTCCTGTCAAAACATCAGCTGAATGTTAATTTTATGCGTGTTTGTGAGTTTTTTGGTCGAAAATGTCGAAAAAAAATACCGTAAGTATAATTTTCTTACAGATTTGTTATAATTATGATATTTGCTGTACATTTTTTGTAAAAGTTACCTAAATAGTTATTTGGTTCGACTTTTATGGGCTTCCAAAATATGTGGGAACTATTTTCCTACTGATCATTACGGAACTATATCTTTGTTTTTTCTTACAGGTGATACTGAGGAGAGAGTTGAAAGATGCACAGATTGAATCGGAATTAAGTAGAATGATGTCCTCCGATGACGAGGAAGATGAGGACGATGAAGAATTTACCTTCGTGAGTGAAAGGCCCAACTTATTTAATAATTTAGATAGATAAGATTCAATCTTATAGCTACAAAGAACTCTTAGACATTCTTGATGACTGTAATCAGCCAGCGCAACCATCCTCCCCAGTGCAAGCACCCTCCCCAGCGCAGGAATTTACCATACGTTCTTCACCAGAGAGGAATGTTTCTGAAAAGGATGCAGTTGATGAGCCCATGTCATCTTTTTTCACTTGAGAGTAATGTTCCTGTGGAGGGTGCAGTTAATGAGCCCATGTTACCTTCTGCTCTTGAGGAAGATGTTCGTTCAGAGCCTGTGGCTTAAGAGCCCAGACCGCCTCCTATACCTACACCTGCCTATCAACGTAGAGGACCTTCCGATCAACAAAGATTTAGATCCAGTTCAAATTATTTTGATTTATTGAAGAAATCGCGAGAGTGGTCCAATGATTTGTCTAGATTCTCACTCCCCCCAAATTTTGAAAGGCGTTTGACTGTAAACAAGCAATATAACAACCGATCTACTCCATTGTCCTATTTCCGGGATATGTTTCTGTAGAATACAGTTCCAGAGGTCCAGGGTATTAGGATTACTAGGCCAATAAATAATACGCGTCCATCCACTCAGCTGATTTAATCAAGACAAAAGTCTGACAACGTAAAGTTACCCTAACACAAGGAAATAATAATGTTCTTAGTCTACCCACATATCTCACACCTCCACCCTTAATGTCTAACCTAGTAAGTACTTACATAACAACAGACAAATGCCGTAAGGCCTTGCTCTTATACATAGCTCTTAATCTATTTCTAACCTACGGAATTTAGTCACACGATGCAGTAAGGGTCTGAGCCTCAACGGCGACCGAGGCGGAGGCGATAGCGGTGGGAGGGGGCAGCGTGACGGATCTGGGTCTGCACCGCTGATGGTGTCAGCTTCATCCACCACCTTCTCTCCCATGACTTGGTTCGACGAGCGCCTGCCCCTACCCACCTCCTCCGCGGCGGCCTCCGGCGGCACGACTGCGTTCTCACACCCACCTTCCCGCTTTCCTATACTCGATTCCGGACAAGGAACGGTAGACATTCGCGATCTGCGCCTTACTTGGTCTACATGTCTTACTATTGGTTGACCGATTCCGCCATCCAGGATATACCTACGGGAACCTTCGCGAGCTACTACGGTTCCCTTTACCCATTTACTCCCACCGATATAACTCCGCGCCCACACTTCTTCGCCCTGGGCAAATGACCGCGGCGTGCCGCCCGCAGCTGCCAGTTGGCGGTCCTGAGCCGCGCGCACGCGCTCGTGCAGCGCTCTGTCACTTCGCAATAAGTCTAGTCGGGTACGCAACGTTCGCCGCTGTAGTAGCATCGCCGGGATTTCCCCTGTCGTACTGTGTACCGCATTCCTATATGCTAATAAGTACGTTTGTAGGGCCGCATCTATGTCAATACCCTCTCTAAGCTCCTT
The DNA here is from genome assembly GCA_947578425.1 of Eugnorisma glareosa. NCBI lineage: Eukaryota > Metazoa > Arthropoda > Insecta > Lepidoptera > Noctuidae > Eugnorisma > Eugnorisma glareosa. The sequence goes on along the minus strand of OX387967.1, from coordinate 6,961,772 downwards.
TTTAATAGCGCGTTTGCAATAAAAAATTGAGTATTGAGTATACCGGTGAGAACAACTGTCTGACACCACAATGTACCAAAAAATCTTTAAATTGTGTACTTGTAAACGGCGGTCCCTGATCCGAAACTAACTCTGAGGGCAAACCGAAACGAGCGAAGGTGGCTCTCAGAATTTTTATTACCGCGTCGGCGTTTGTGCGAGCCATTTCAAACACTTCTAGCCACTTCATAGTCGAGTCAATAATCACTAGAAAGGTTTTGCCTTTTAGGGGTCCTAGAAAATCGATATGGAGCCTACTCCAAGGCTGGCTTGAGTAAGGCCAGGGGGTCGGCGGCGCCGGTGCTTCTGCTGCACACGTCACACATTGATTGCATAGCGCCTCCACGTCAGCGTCAATATTGGGCCACCACACGTAGCTGCGGGCTATGGCTTTAGTCTTTACAATGCCCATGTGACTGATGTGCAGTTGCTTCAATATTAACGCCTGCAATTGTGGCGGCACTATCATCCGATAGCCCCACATCAGACAGCCTCTATCTATATATAATTCGTTCCGCCTTAAGAAATATGGCTTCAGCGCCTCGTCGGGGCACGTCGTCGGCCATCCCGATTGTACGTAGGCTAACGTTCTACCTAATAATGGGTCCCTAGATGTCGCCAGTTTAACGTCATTATTGGTGATCGGTAAAAAGCTTTCTACAAATTGAATGTAAGTGACGTCGTCGTCATCGAAAGGCAGACAGGGGTGTCTGCCTTTCGCCTGACGCAGTCGCGATAAAGCGTCCGCACAGTTCTTGCCTGAAGCTACATATTCTATGTTGTAGTCATACCCGGATAACAGCACGGCCTATCGCTGAAGACGCGACGCCGCCATAACTGGTATGCCCACTTTATCTCCGAATATGTGCGTGAGTGGTTTATGGTCCGTTCTTAGTGTGAATTTTCGTCCATAAAGGTACTGGTGGAACTTTCGAATACCATAAATGATCGCGAGAGCCTCTCTATCTATTTGCGCGTACGCCTTCTCGGCGGGCGTGAGCGTGCGCGACGCGTACGCCACCGGCCGCTCGCCCTCCGGCGTCAGGTGCGACAGCACGCAGCCCACGCCCACGGCCGACGCGTCCGCCGTCAGTACCAACGGCAACGCCGCCGAGTAGTGCATTAGCACCTCGCTCGAAACCAGTGCAGTTTTGATCCTATCGAAAGCGGCCCGACATGATTCGCTCCAAACGAAACTCACACCCGCCTTCAACAAATTATATAAAGGTGTCAAAACAGTGCTAACATTTTTAACGAACTTGGCGTAATACATGACTAGACCTATGAACGCTCTCAACTCCGATACGTTTCGCGGTGCGGGGGTTTTTACTATCGCCTTGACCTTGTCGGGGCACGTATGAACACCGGCTTTGCTGATCACGTGTCCCAAGTACCTTACTGACTCTGCGAAAAACTCGCATTTTTCTGCCTTTACGCGAAGACCGTAAGCTTGCAACCTTTCAAAAACCTTATTTAAATTTTCGATGTGCGATCGTGTATCTCTCCCGGTAATTATGACATCATCCAGGAATACCCCCACATTAGGCAGATCCGCGAATAATTGTTCTAATCGCCTTTGGAATATTACTGGACTCGACGCTAACCCATACACTAAGCGATTATATATAAATAAACCCTTATGGGTATTGATTACGGTGTATTTTCGTGACTCATCGAGCTCGAACTGCGCGTACGCTTGTGACAGGTCAATTTTACTAAAGTTTTCCCCTCCATCTAGACGCGCTAATAAATCTTCCATTCTAGGTAGCGGATACCGGTCAACCTCCAGCACCTTGTTAAGCGTTAGTTTGTAATCAGCACAGATACGTATGTTACCGTCCTTTTTAACGACGGGCACGATGGGCGTGGCCCAGTCGGAGCGGTCGACGGGCGTGAGGACGCCGTCGCGCCCCAGCTGGTCCAGCGCGCGCTCCACCGGCTCGCGCAGCGCATACGCCAGCGGGCGCGCGCGCAGGAACAGCGGCCGGGCGCCGTCGCGCAGGTGGATGCCGACGCGGCCGCCGGTGAAACGGCCCAGCCCTTCCTTAAACACGTCACAATACCGGGACCTGAAATGTTTTAGATTAAAATCAGTTCCGGTTACATTATTAACATTGCCACATTGCGGTGCGGGTATCTGAATACCGAGTTCGATCAGCCACTGCCGTCCCAATAGTGATGTTTTCCCATGATCTACAATATATAATTCTAGATGTTTTTGCTTGTCCTTGTATTTGACTAGCGGTCTCACTACTCCCACGGGATTGACCAGTTCGCCTGTGTAGTATCGCAACCGCAATTTGCATTTTTTTAGCTCTAAATCCTTAAATAACTTTTGATATAAATCAAGGCTGATGCATGATACGGCACTGCCGGTATCGCATTCCCTACTAATATATTTATTATGCACGTTTACATCTATCAAAATAGGACTACAGTCCGCTACCGAAACTCGATTAAGGTGCGTAATAATTACCTCGCCACTACAATCACTATCACTCGATACTTCCTGTTCCCCCACGGCGTTCATTCCACGGCCTCGGTAGGGCGCCGAGTTGTCGTCGACCACGTCCACGCTGTGCTGGCCCGTCATGTACGGACACATGCGCCGAAGGTGACCTTGTTTATTGCACACCTTGCACACGTAACGTACAAAGCGACACTGCGCCGCGTTGTGCGCCCCGCCACATGCCACGCACTGCTGCGCGCCTCGCTCTGAAGCCGCCGCCGGCGCTTGTGCCGGTCCCCGGCCTCGCGAGCCCGCGCGCCCGCCTCGCGCGGCTGCGGTAGCCTGCGCGCGCCCCGCCCGTGTCGCCGCCCGGCCGCTCGTCGCCGGCTCGCTCGCCCTCGGCCCGTTGGCCTGGCGCGCTGCGTACCCCGCCATGGCTTGACAGTCGACCGAACCTGCCTCCTGCATCGACCTCCCTCGCCCTTCGACCACCGCAGCGTCCTTTTCCGCCGCCTCCATACTTATAGCCAGACTATAGGCTTTGGTAAAATCTAGGTTGCTTTCTGTGAACAATCTTGACGAATTGTCTCACTTTGTATGCCGCATACCAGCTGATCGCGTAAACTCTCTTGCAACCAGGTGCCAAACTCGCACGTCTTCGACATTTTCTTCAAAACTATTACGTACTCTGATATTGTTTCGCCAACTGTTTGCTTCCTGTGCCGAAACTTGAATCGCTCAGCGAGTTCACTTGGCTTCGGTTGTAAATATTTTTCTATAATCGTCGTGACCTCCGCGAACGTTTTCGTCGTAGGTTTGTCGGGTGTGCACAAATTCACCAGCAACTCATAGCATTCCGCGCCCATTACGGTTATCAATATCGGTACGTACATTTCACTCGTAACTTTGTTTACAATAAAATATTGTTCTAGACGTTCTACGTATAACCGCCAGTTATCCGTTGCTACGTTAAACTCGGCTATCTTGCCCACCGACATCGTACTTCGCACAACAAATTAATTAGTCACTGTCTGCACTAAATAACTCGCACTCGCGTCGCGGTTCGATCGTTCTCGTCGCCACTGTAGAATACGGTTCCAGAGGTCCAGGGTATTAGGATTACTAGGCCAATAAATAATACGCGTCCATCCACTCAGCTGATTTAATCAAGACAAAAGTCTGACAACGTAAAGCTACCCTAACACAAGGAAATAATAATGTTCTTAGTCTACCCACATATCTCACAGTTTCCAGAAGAGTTGGTAAATTTGATCGTGAGAAACACAAATACACACATCAAAAGTGTCTAGGGATCAAGCATTTTTATGTGGATTTCTTGAGATTGAGATGTGGCTTTGTAATAAATTTATGATTTTATAAATTTATATGGATCCTTTTTGGTGCATTTCATAATTTGAATCAGGAACTGTGAATCAAATTCGAGTAAAAGATGAAAATCAGGTGTCAATATTTTCCCTATAAAAACATACAACGCATTGAAGACATTATTAGTGCTACTGTTTCCCTACTACTGATTAAAACCAACGTTATTATGGAGCGGCGACGTCATTTAAGCAGGGAAGAAATGCTCAGAGCCGTGGGAATGATAGAAGCTGGTTCCGTGGGAATGATGGAAGTCCATCCTTATAGTGGTGGAACCATCATGGTATGGGCGGGTATTTGGATCGGCGGAAGAACTGAGTTGATTTGGATCAGAGGCAACCTCAACGCTCAAATTTATGCTGAGACGATTGTATCAGACGTCATCGTTCCTCTACAAGTGCAAATCGGTCCCTTATTTCAGTTAATGCATGATAATGCACGACCGCACACCGCAAGAGTTGTAAGACAGACTCTCGCCGCAGCTAACATCAATGTCCTGCCCTGGCCTGCTCAGTCGCCAGACTTGAATCCGATTGAGCATGCATGGGATATGCTACAGAGAAGAGCTCTGCCGAATATGGAGGGTATCCAGTCGCAAGAAGACCTTTTTTTGTTGTTGCAACGAACATGGGCGGCCATTCCACAGCGTGATTTGGATGAACTCATTTTGAGTATGCCAAACCGATGTTCTTGTGTTGTTAGTGTTCGCGGTAGAAACACGGATTATTAATTGTTTAAGTTACCCAATAAAATTTTAAAGAAAACTGTTATTTCAATCTTTTTTTCGAACTTTTGTGTTAGTGGTTCAAATGTCAAAAATCCCTTTATTAGGAAAATGGCAAATTTCTTTATTAATGCAAAGGTGACTTGGTTTATCGTTACTGTGACAAACGAAAACACTTTATTTGATGAATCCTTAAAGAAAATTTTAATTAATATCAATCAGGAGAAAAGTTATTGCAAAAATATATGTTGATCCCTAGACACTTTTGATGTGTGTATATATGCAGCTTATAAATGCTCAAGACATTGGAAAGATACAACATATGAAGAAATGAATGCATATTTTGGGCTTATGGTGTTGATATCAATAAACCCAATACCTGATATAAAGATGTACTGGTCTACTGACGAATTTTATAGAAATTCTGTAATTAGTGAAGTCATGCCTTTCAAACGCTTTTTTTTAATGCAACCTGATACCAATAAATTAAATATTTAAACAAATCAATACCTATTTTCTGCCAGGGTCTGTCTGGTGGTAGATCTAATACCATGGTTTTTTTATGATTTTGTGAAGTTTCTATGCATTTTGAGCAAGACTTTACTTTTTCCTTAATTTGTTTTGATAACCCTAACCACCAAACTGACTGTTTTGCTCGTTCCCTACATCTCGAGATCCCTAAATGACCTTCGTGAATTTTGTTTAATATTTTTTTATGCATTTTTTCTGGTATGACTATCCTTGAATTAAGTAATAGAAGATCTTCTTCAACCGAGAAGTTGTCTCTGTACTGATAGTATGGTTTAAATATACCTAACAGATGTAGCTCGATATAGTAATTAGTAGCTCGTCTAAATGTAATTATTGTATGCCCTACGGGCGGGACATAGCTGATCTAAATTTTCAAATATTTAAGATTGATATTGAGATTGTCTTTTATAGACTGAAATGGTCGTATTTGAGGGTGCACTCAGATAAACATTCGATCTTCTTTTAAAAGTTCATGTTATGGCGCAAGTATGTGAGATTTGTTGGGTATATACCTACCTACAAAATTAACCATGCCTAAAAACTGAAGTATGGATTTTTATATTGTATACTCTGATGGCTGTACTATCTGGATCTACTTTAACTCCCTCATGATTAATTATGTGCCCTAAGTAACAAACTTATTTGACCCCAAATACACATTTACTTTTATTTATTGTTATGCCTTCAGTATGCAGTCTCTTCAATACTTCTCTGAGCATTTGGTCATGGGATTCCTTAGTAGGTTGGAAAATTAAAATATCGTCCATATGTATCGCTATATACAGGGCATTATATAGATTTGAGAACTTCATGCTGAAATATTCAGGAGCGCAATTAAGTCCAAAGACGGTTATATATGTATCTACCGAATGGTGTTATAACAGTAGCCAGTTTTTTAGACTCCTCATCAAGGCAAATTTTATGAAATCCTGAAGTAGCATCGATTTTAGAAAAATATTTTGCTCCCTTTAACCGGCTTAAAGTATTTTGCACCTTTGGAATTGGAAAAACTGGCCTTAAAATATTTATATTAACTTGTCGCCGCCGCCGATCGCCGCTACGAGGACACGCTCGATAAAACACTCGAGTGTTACTTACCTCACCACGGCGTACAACGCGCTGAATCAACAACAACAAAGTACAGAGTGGTGTTCAATGCGTCAGCAAAAACATCTACAGGATGCAGTTTGAACGACCTCATGTACAAAGGCCCCAATCTTCAACAGGACCTACAAACATTATTGATGAAATGGAGGCAATACAAATATGCGTTTACAGCGGACATTGAGAAGATGTTCCGTGCTATTTGGGTGGCCCCTGCAGACCAACAACTTCAACAAATTGTATGGCGGGAATCGTTAGAACAACCTATCCGCTCATATCAACTAACAACCGTAACATACGGTACCAAGGCAGCGCCGTTCCTAGCCATGATGACACTCAAGAGATTGGCGTCAGACGAACGTGAACAGTTCCCGGAGGCATCAAAGGTGCTAGAAGAATCATTCTACATGGATGACCTCGTTCATGGGACACATACAATAGAAAAAGGAAAGAAATTGATCGCTGATCTGAAACAATTATTAAAAAATGGAGGGTTTAACCTTCGAAAATGGTCAACAAACAATCAAGAACTTTTGGAAGACATCTCCGAACAACACAACAACGATAAGATCGTCTTCAACTTCAAAACAGAAAATACACAAAAAACGTTAGGCTTGTGCTGGAACTCAAGAGAGGATAAATTCACCTTTCAATGCACAATTTCAAACGTGAACAAGAAACAGACCAAACGCAGCCTACTAGCCGAAATATCTAAATTGTTTGACCCACTCGGCTGGCTGGCTCCCGTGTCAACAAAATTGAAATTATTATTTCAAAAACTGTGGGATGGAACTTTACAATGGGACGACGAAGTGTCCGACAGCATACATGCGGAGTGGTGCAAGATACAAGCGGACGTAAGGGCTATAAACTCTTGCGAAATACCTAGATGGCTTCAGTGTGGCGAAAAACAGACAATGGAGCTACATGGGTTCAGTGACGCCTCCCTGGATGCCTATGCCTGTGTCATCTACGCACGGGTCCACTCATCAACAATACTTGTAGCCGCGAAGTCAAAGATTGTACCACACCGTAAAACAACAACATTGCCTAGACTGGAATTGAATGGAGCGCACCTTTTATCACAACTAATGCGCAAAGTCAAACAATCATTGCATCAATATCAAGTACACGTCTACGGCTGGACCGATTCCATGGTGGTCCTGGGTTGGTTACAAGGAGACCCATCCCGCTGGAAAGCATTCGTGGAAAACAGAGTACGAAGTATTACTGACGTCATACCCCGCTCGTCGTGGAACTACGTCAAAACAAAGGAAAATCCCGCTGACGCCGCAAGTAGAGGCCAATACGCTAGTCAGCTGAAAGAAAATCAACTGTGGTGGCAAGGGCCTACATGGCTACCGTCGCTTAAAACAAATAACATAGAAAAATATAAGTATAACACAGACCAAGAAGAAAAAACAGTCCGGAAAAACGTCAATGTTTCTCAACACAACATAGAAAATCCGAGCATTGTGGAAAAATTATTGCAAAATCACAGCTCTATCGAACATATTATTCGCATTGTCGCATGGATACTTAGACCGTTCAACCCGAAACGGGGTCAGCTGCCAAGATATCTGACGTTGCACGAATTGGATAACGCAACAAAGGTGCTCGTAAAACAAACACAACAAAAATCGTTTGACACAGATATATGTTATTTACAAAAACATAACACGGTGCAGCCAAACAGTAAAATAAAAGCGCTCACTCCGTTCATTGACCAACAAGACATCCTACGAGTTGGAGGAAGGTTAAAAAACGCCTCACTAACCGAAAACATGAAGCATCCGATGATCATTCCACACGACAGTCGATTAACACATCTTCTCATCGACCAAGCTCATCGAATGACGTTTCACGGCGGCCCAAGACTGACCGTATCACACTTACGTGAGAAATATTGGATCGTCGGCGGAAATCGAACAACAAAAATGCAAATTAGAAAATGTGTGGCGTGCCGCAAAAACAACCCAAAAGCAGAACACCAGCTGATGGGTAATCTACCAAGCGCAAGAGCAAATCAAGCGCCACCCTTTTACCATACAGGGGTGGATTACACTGGATTTGTGGACGTCAAAATGAACAAAGGCAGAGGAGCGAAAACAACGAAGGGCTACATAGCAGTCTTTATATGCATGGTGACCAAAGCTGTGCATATTGAACTGGTATCAGATCTCACCAGTTCTGCATTTTTGGCAGCCCTAAACAGGATGGCAGCAAGAAGAGGCGCCCCTCGCCACTTATACAGTGACAACGGAACAAACTTTGTCGGCGCAAACCGCCAACTCGTAGAGCAATACGAGGAAATTGAACATGTATACAAAAGCGACCAACTACAAAGAGAAATCGCGGAGATGAGGATTGAGTGGCATTTTAATGCCCCCGCTTGGCCATCAGCGGGAGGATTGTGGGAACGAGCAGTCAGAAGCCTAAAACACCACTTGAAAAGAGTAGTGGGAGAACAAAAACTAACATTTGAGGAGTATACCACAATCCTAACAAAACTGGAGGCCTGTTTGAATTCCAGACCTCTGTGCCCACTCAGTGAAAACACCGACGATCTAGACTGTCTGACGCCAGCACACTTTTTATCAGGTAGGCCGGGCCTGACAGTCATCAAAACAAGGGAAGATGCAAGAACGAGATGGGAACTAACAAGAAAGATCTTCGTAGAAATCTGGAAGAGATGGAGGAATGAATACTTGTGCCAGCTATTAGCCAGATCAAAGTGGCAGGAACCACAGAAAAATCTGAAGATAGGCGATCTGGTGGTTATTCATGATGACCATATAGCAGCCGGAAAATGGCTCATGGGGAGAATAACAGAGCTTCACCCCGGGAACGATGGATATGTTCGGGTCGTTAGCCTAAAAACAAGAAACGGGCATATGAAAAGACCTATTACAAAACTATCCGTCTTACCTATCAAAGGTGACGAAACTGCCGAACAGCAAACTTCTCCACAAACAAACGATAATGAGTCATACCTACAGACGAACAACGAGTCGCAAAGTTCACGACGAGGCAAAACAACAAACAGAAAAATAAACTTCATTGGACTGGTCATGGCACTGCTGTATTTGCTAAATCCTGTCGCGGCCACTAACACAACAAACATTGCAGAGCTTCAACAAGGTCTATAATTTGACAAAGTGACCAATATGCAACTAATACGCGGCGAGTGGAAGATTATTGTGTACTATGACGTCAAGCCCTACTGGCACGGCATAGCAGTATCCAGTAAATTCACCAATCATCTAGAAAACATCTGCGAAAAAATAAGACAGAAAACACAATGCAACGTAATTTTAACACAACTACAACACTCGATCGACGAAATAGGACACTACAACCATATGTTGCTGAATCCGCAAGGCCGAGTGAATACAAGAAGCAAACGTGGCTTTATCAACGGTGTCGGTTCCATCGCGCGCTCCCTGTTCGGAGTATTAGATGACGAATTCGCAAAACAATATCAAGCTGACATTGACCTGGTCAAGGCAAACGAGAAACACCTGGCACTGTTCCTAAGAAATCAGACATCCGTGATCGAAGCAGAATATAATTTACTGAAGAGGTCCGAAGACGCAGTTGAAAAACAGTACAAACTATTTAACCAACATCTGCTGAACCTTGAGAAGCTTACGAACGATCTCCAGAAGGAACTGGATTCTCAAGAGCTGTCCATCGAATTCGTGATGTCCGCTATTTCAGCAAGTAGCCTGATTGAGCATCTCAGAAACGTCCAGGAGACCCTTATTGATACTGTAACAAATATCTACAACGGCAAGATGAATTTACATCTTATCGCACCGGAACAGCTTCGGGATGAATTGAACATAATCTCGGGACAATTATCCAAGGATTTAGTCCTACCCATCCCCAACATTCAAACAGAGTTGTTTCGCCTGTATCATCTTCTACAAGTAAAGGCGAAAATGACTGAACAATACCTTATAATCGAGGTAAAAGTACCCTTAATCAGCAGAGACAACTTCGAGATGTACTCTTCTGTTCCGAGTGTCGACTGTTGCTCCACACTCCTGGTTCTTGGTATTGTGCAACCTTTCTCCTCTACGATATGCGCCTTCTCAATTGGTTACTGGGGCGACTCGCTTGTGAGAGACCAGTCCAACCGATTCGCGACCGTAGAAGATATAAATCACACAACACTCAAGTAATCCGGCTCGAAGGACCAAATGTTGGGGCGTAACTCCCAACAGTGAGAATGTTCTGTTGATGTTGGATGTAGGAATGTTATGTTGATTGAGTAGACAACCGATTGTTATAAAGGTTTAATTGCTACTAAAAATATTATGTTATAATGTAATAATGTACAATTAATGCGGAATAAACAAACTGCAACGTATCACTGAAAGTAGGGCAAGTTAGTGGCATGTACAGCGTAGCTCGTACAGCGGTGCTCTGCCCACGCGGGGCAGATATCCACCGTGTCCTCCGGTAAATCCTCACAATGGTAGCACCCGGGCGTTTCCTCCCGCCCGATTTTGTATGGCTTCCTCTAGTGTTAAGGTCGGTTATAGTAGCATTCTGTCACTTTGGATTTTGTCTTCCATGCCTACATTGCCTGCTACAATTCTGTCGCGTATAAGATCAGATTTGATTACCCCATACTCACAATGCTCTGCCAACTTGTGCACCTCTGTAACAAAGTCATCAAATCTTTCCGCATGTAGTTGAATTCTGGCGTTAAATTTAAAACGCACATAGATTACATTTCGTTTAGGCGGAAAAAAAATCGTCAAATTTTTTCATTAGATGTTCAAAGTTTTCCTCGGTACCAAATTGCACAATTATGTCCTCGGCCTTTTCTCCCATGCACTATATGAGGCAATTTATTTTCTCCTGGTCTGCCTTTTTATCATAGCCCGCTAGGCACGTGAAGCGTTCAAATCAAGTTTTGTATTTCGGCCATTCATTTGGAACGAAATTTAAGGGTCCTGGAGTAGATACCTTTACACCACCCAGTCTGTCTGATGTCTTTGTATCTTCCTTTTCCATTTTTTATTTGGTTTTTTACCGCTGCCACCACGTGTTGTTATCAATAAAACTCATGCTAAATCAGCACTTATTTCATGTTTATTTTATATAGTATAACCAACATACATCATGTACAGGGAGCCCCGCATTCAAGTTGGCCCCCAAAGAGAAAAACCATAGACTCTAGTCCTATCGACAATATAGAAGGATGTAAAGATAATACATCACTAAATTTTAAGGGCAAGATTCGTGACCCCAAGTAACCTTTGAAAAGTTTTCGTTTCCTATCTCTCTCTTTCTAGCTCTCCCCACAAGTATGCCAGTGCAAAAAACCAAACCCCCACTTACGCCACAGTAATTAATTTGAAGAACGGCACAAACATACTAGAAAGAGAGGTTTTCATTTTGAGTATTTATAAGAAAAAAACGTTTCCAAAACTCAGTAGATGGCGTTGAACTGACTACGTTACTAGGTGCCGAAGCCAAAATGCTTTAAAAAACATTGCGTCACGTTACATACGCTTGTTGACTGACCCATTTGAAATTTTGTTTGCCGCCACAACTACCTTCCGAATATAACTGAAAACTAGGTGTGCGTATTGTTAAAATTCAGTTTTGTTTTCTTTCGTTGTTTTATCTTTAATAATATTGTTACTGTTAAAACTTGCCAGCAGTTTTTCTTTGAGTGTCACCATGAGCAAAGATTATGGTTCTTGGTCCGTGGCGGACCTAAAATCCGAGCTTCGAAAGAGAAATGCGAAATTGAGAGGAAAGAAAGCTGTTCTCGTGCAAAGGTATGTACTTTAATTGTGGTGCGTTTAACCCTTTTAAATTTTATGTTATAAGTTTCAATAACCGTGATATCTGCATCATGTAGAATGTAATGTTCTTAAATAATAAGAACATTAATAACTTTGATGTCTTAATCCTAACATCTTTATTGTTGCAGACTTGAGGATTACGATAAACTGTTACGATAAAGTGTGTAGAATAAAACCGCCGTAATAATTAAAATTGCACTTCCACCACCTTAACATTTTCAAGATGTCAACAGTAGCTCACCAATGCCATCTTTAAACAGGGAAGAAATGGTAATGTTCTCCCGTCTCACACAGAGAGAAAATATTACTACTTCACCAAGGATATCATTGTACTTCACGTAATATGTATGCATGAATACTTTAAAATGTTATGCCGATTAGCTGAAGAACATGGTGATTACTGTGTGACTGGTATTGTTTTATCGGAAATGAGAAAATCCATTGTGGACATAAACCACCTTGTACTAGAAGCACAATGTGAATGTGCGGCTGGAATGGGGCCATATGCTCAATGCAAGCACATTTTAGTTGTTATCTGCGGTATAATTTACATGTATCAAAATAAAAAGCGCGCTCCACATTCGCGGCGCGAACACCCGTGAACGCCGCGAACCGTGAATGTGGATGGCATTCGCGCCCGTTCGCGGGCTTCGTGCCTGTTCGCGCCTTGTTCCCCGTTCAGTGTCGGTATTTTCGCCCGCTTCAAAGGGTTTGGGGAGCGCGAACCTACCGTGAACGCAAGCGCATCCCCACTCGCGCGTGAATGTGGGCTATCGTTTTTGAGCTCACCAGATGGCACCACTGTCGATTAAGGTCCTGTCAAAAATTCTATTTTATACTTTAAAGTACCAATAACTTCATAAAAAGTTATTTTATAACGTATAAAAGCATAGTGTAAACTTCAGGTTCATATATTTACAATATTCTTCATAATATTAGCAAGCATTAAACATTTAAAAATCATTTTATCTCCAAGTACTGAAAATTAAGATTCTAAGTTGCTACTTAAAATCTTCCAGTCTTAATTAATCAGGAATGGCCCAATCTAGACCACAATTGTGAATATTTGTAAAAATACGTGTTAAAAAGCACGCAAAGCGTGAACTTTCTATGACATCTGACATTTCGGTAACCCCGCGCTACACTAGCGCCTTTAGCGGCGAATTCATACGCGATAGCCCCCATTCAGTATCGCGCGAGACTCGGTGCTGGGAGGTCGTGCTCATTTGTATTTGCTTAAGTTTGCGTCATGAGCGTCAGCTGGACGAATGAGCTGGAACTTATGTCAATAGAGTGCTACCATGCCGAACCCATTTTATGGGATCCAAAACATAGAGAACATAAAGAAAAAACGAAGATACATGATGCATGGATGAGAATACAAGAAGTTATGAATATCGAAATTACTGAATAAATAAAAAAAAGAAAATCTAATGTCCAGTTACAGGACCTAAAAAAAAAGTTGAAAGATTCTATAAAGTCTGGAGCAAGCAGTGATGAAATTTATAAGCCTATTTGGTTTTCATTTGACACGATCGATGCTTTTATGGTGCTCCCACATTGCCGTTAGAAAATGTTTAATAACGTTAGTAAACATTTGTTAGCAAACATTTAATCACAAATAAATTTTCATGTTAGAAAATGTTTAGTAATGTTAGTAAACATTTTATAACAAAACAAATTATAACAAAATAAAACATGTGTTATCTTTTGTTTGTAAACATTTTATAAGGGTGATGGCGGGATAGGCGGTGCGGTGCGGTGGGGGTTAGAGTACGCAGGTCGCTGCGCGTGGTGTCTCGCTTGTGTCCCTTTGTGTCAGCGTGCATCGCTGTGCGTGTGTATTAGTGGTTGCGCGTGCGCCAAGCAATAAAATATGTCCGGTAATTGGAATAACGATGATGTTTACAAACTGATTGAAATGTTTCAAGCAAGAGAAGTACTATGGAACACGATGTCAGAGAGCTACAAAGACCGAAATAAAAAACACGATGCTTGGATGGAAATTGCCAGTGAATTTAATATGGATAAAAAAGTAATTGAAAAAAAGATTCGATCACTCGTAGGTCAATTTAACCGAGAATGTAAATCTAATCAATCTGGTGCAGGAGCTAATGAGTCAAGTAAATGGTTTGCATTTAAAAAACTCATGTTCCTTAAAGGCAAAAATATTCCAAGTTTAACTGTCGATGGAGGGTTGCAGGTGAGTTTTATTTTAACGTCTTTTAATAATATTTAGATGCCCAGTCCAAAAACCCTTCATTTGAAAAATATTCTGTGAATTCTTTTCTTATTTCTTTCCCATCATCTGTCAGGGATTCACATGCTTCAAGTGGTGTTAATTGCTGCTGTTCTAATCTCCATTGTCCATCGATACGTGTACCAGTTACTATGTCATCTCCATCATATTATATATATATTGAGATGGAGCGTAAATCATGCTCGATTCAGTTTTTCTTATAAAATTATGCAGTAGCACGCATGTCATAATTAAAGTAGTAGTTTTTTCTGGATCTAATAATATTGTAGTTCGTAAAACTCTAAATCTGGCTGACAAAATCCCAAATGCGTTCTCTACTGTTCTCCTCGCACGACTCAGTCTATAACTGAAGATTCTTTCCTTAGAATTGCTATCCTGTGGTCCTGGAAAAGGTTTTAATAAGTGTTTTTCTAAAGGGAACGCATCATCTGTTACGAACACATAAGGAACAGGTTTGTTTCTGCCTGGTAGTGAGCTGTCACTGGGTATTTTCAAACTATTGTCGTTAATTTTATTTCGAAATTTTGTGTTTGCGAAAACTCCGCCATCACTTATGCGTCCTTGGCAGCCAATATTCACGTACAGAAAGTTGTATTCTGCGTCCACTATCGCTAAAAGTACAACGCTGTAAAATCCTTTATAGTTGTAATATTCACTGCCGCTATCAATTGGCTTTTGTATGGCTACGTGCTTTCCATCGATACTTCCTAAGCAATTTGGGAAATTCCATTTTTCTTCAAATGAATTTGCCACGTGTAGCCACTCTTGAGGTGTTGTTGGTATCTGGAACAAAAATAGAAGATTAAGAAATAGGCGCGAAAAATAAATTTATAACTCGTTATTCTAACAAATTTTATTGGATATTTTTATTAAGTATGACATATTAATAGAATACACTATAAAAAAATATGATTTCAGTTAAGGGTTGTTAAGTAATAGAAAAAGAAAATCGCGGTTATAGATTTTTTTACAATTTTAGCTAATTTGACGCGCCTATAACTTGAAATTATCGTTTAATTCTATTCTTTCAGGGTAACGAAGAAAACAGAATTGCTTCAGAAAACACTCTCAGTTTGAACGAAACAGGAAATACTGTCACTGATGAAACTACGGGCACGCCTTTCGCCACCCCAAAACCATTTCGGAAAAGAAGACGGCCTGAAGTAGAACAAGATCCAACACAACAAGAAGCTGTAAATATTTTACAAAGAATGTACGAATCTAGAAAAAGCAGGGATGAAAATGACGCATTTGGAGAGTATGTCTCGATGAAACTGAAACAAATAAAAAACAGTCATGCTAAGAATACTGCTCAACATCACATTAACAATATTTTGTACAATGCGACAATGGGACAATATGATTTTCCAACAACCTTTACAGACCCAACCGCTAGTAGTTCCTGGGGATACAACTCTGAACCAAATCTATCCACTTTTTCGGAAAATAATGCTGACTGTAGCTCGAGAGGATACTACACCGCACCGAGTCCCTCGGCTTCATTTGAAACCAGTTCTTCGGATAACTCCAGGACACATACTCGTACCAGCGCAAGAACACAGAGTCCGTCTAATTTATCGGAATCAAGCCAAGATTCGACCCAATCATTAAACGATTTGTTGGAATCAATCAAAAATTAAAAAATACATGTTTGGTTTGTTAATTATTAAAAAAATTATTAGTAAGGTAAGGTAGGTACCTACCTAAAGTATGATTAGATTAGATCATATTAAAAGTAAATAAAAAAATAATTAAAAATGTTGTTTGACTTACCTGTATGTATTCCTTTAAAACCTCATTGAGAGCCTCGCACACTTCTGGTACGATAATAGATATCACTTGGTCTGACAACTTGAACACATTTCCAAGACTTTTATAACTGCTACCAGTTGCCAAAAATCTTAACGTTACCGCAAGTCTTTCCGTCACACTTACAGATTTTCTAAATGTAGTGTCTCGTTTGCCTATTTTTGCCCCAATTAAATTTTATAGATATTCAAATTCGGAACTGTTCATTCTTATAAAATCTTTTAAGCAACCGTCAATACCCAAATCCTTGAGATAGTCTGTGGCACTATATTTTCCTCTAGCTTTTAGCGTTTGGCGCATCCAATAAGAGCGCTTTTTCTTCTTTTTTAAACAAAAAATAAAAGCTATTCCAATGAGCAAATCTTCTTCCATTTTCGTGTAGACGTCCTCGGCCCTCAGAAGGCGAAACCAAACTGCGAGCCAATACTAGATGTTATAAAATGTTTAAACATTTTCCATCAATGTAGGAGCACTTATAACATGTAACAGTTTCTAACAAAGTGCAACAATTGTTAACATTTGTTAGTAAATGTTTTGGTGTTATAAAATGTTTACAAACATTTTATAACGGCAATGTGGGAGCACCATTATGGGAGAAATAGATAGTTGTAAAAAAACTACAAATACGGTTAGTATGTTTTGTTTGCAATTTATTATTGATGTCAACATGGGTTAAACTTTCCATTAGTGGACAACGATTTAAGGGGGGGGTGGAGGGGGGGGGAAGCGGTACCCCCTGTACCACCCCCACCCCGCGGAGCCTCATGGTTATGGAGATATTCTTGGTTAAAGTTTTGAAATCGTTGTCCACTAATGGAAAGTTTATCCAACATGTACCTAAAGATTAAGAGGAAACACAGAGGGTGGGAGAAATGAAAAATAGGTAGATATTTGTAAAAAAAAGCCGCGATGTTTTCTCTTATGGCAGATTTTGTTTTTGGTTTAGTGCAAAAAAATAATTAGTGAATTCTTCGCTTATTTCTCCCGCATTCGAAGCTGGTTGACGAGGTACGTGTGGCAAATCACGAACAGAAGAATTGCTTTCCAATTCTTGTCTCCATGTGCCAGGGTGTATGAGTATGTCATTGTTATCATAAATGTCGATAGTCCCCGGCGCGGGCGGTGTATATACGGGTAACGAAGTATTGCTTCCTCTGAGATAATTGTACAATAATATGCAAGTGATTGTAATAAGAGAAACCTTTTCTGGGCATAACTGTAATGGTTTTTTAAATACACGAAATTTCGTCACAAGTATTCCGAATGTATTCTCTAGAACAACACGTGCTCGTGACAATGCCTGGTTAAATATACGTTTTGGAGAACCATATTCATGGTTGCCTGGATAAGGTTTCATCACATGATCTATAAGTGCAAAAGCACCGTCTCTCAAAAATACATACGGTACATCGACAGTCGAGCCTGGGAGAGGGCTTGGTTCAGGAATATTTAAAGCATTTGTGCAATTTTTGTGCCATAGCAAACTATTCCGAAATACTCCGCCATCACTTATCCTGCCTTGAGAATCTATAACTGAAAAAACAAAATTGTAACTGCTGTCCACCAATGCTAGCAACACTATGCTGAATGTTTTTTGTAGTTGTAATTCTCTGATCATGAGTTACTTGGACATTCTAGAGTGATGTATGTGCTTTCCGTCTATGGATCCAATAGCACGAGGATATTTACGAGCAAATCCATTTTCGATATCTAGCCATTCTTCTAAGGTCGAAGGAATCTGTAATATAAATAAATGTTATAATTGTTTTTTGCACTTATTTTTAGGAGGAAGAATCAGTTATTGAGAATAACGAGGTCGAAAGACAACAAGCCAGCACAAAGCTCGAATAAAGAGATAAAGTTACCACACACAATCCGTCGGCGCAACAATCCACCTGAACTTCAAGATGCTGGCAAAGTTGTTCAAGATGCTCTTGCTACATTAAAGACAACCATAAATAGGAAAGAATCTAAGTCCGACCAAGATGATGTTTATGACCTATATGGTAAAATGTTATCCAAAACAATAAAGACATTACCTGAAGATGACAGATTACCTTTCATGTATGAAATAGACGGCTTATTCCTACGCCGCCAACAAAATAGACGAAATCGATACAACAGATTATCTAATAGCCCAGCTCAGTCTACATATACTGCCTATCGGAGCCCTAGCACATCACGCTCAACATCATATGCTGAACACCAATCTCCGTCTCCATCTACTGCGTTATGTGGGAGACCTAGCACATCACGCTAAACATATTCTGAACACCAATCTCCGCCTCCATTTACTGCGTTATGTGGGAGACCTAGCACATCACGCTCAACATATTCTGAACACCAATCTCCGCCTCCATCTACTGCGTTATGTGGGAGACCTAGCACATCACGCTCAACATATTCTGAACACCTATCTCCGCCTCCATCTACTGCGTTATGTGGGAGACCTAGCACATCACGCTAAACATACTCTGAACATACAATGAATAATTCGCAATCTCCAGTCACTCACAATCCTGACTATAATACATACACTGGGTCTAGAGTTTATTTATTTATTGGTTCACCAACATTTGTTAACACTGATTGTATGCTAAAAGTAACATGCAAAAATGTAAATGCAATAGTGCAGCAATCACTTATAGGTAAACTCCGCATGCATAAAGAAATTGTACAATTTATAACATTAATCTAGTTTTAAATGTAGTTTTAAATGATTACTTAACTAAAAGTCTAAATAATTAATTTAAATAACAACTTGGTACTTAATGTAACTATTTCACAAGATGCTTAAAAAATTGGCTTTCAATTTGCCCAAACTTTCAAAGTGCAAATCGATTTGATCACTGCAGCCATTTACAACCTTGCATAACCTTGCATAGAGGGAATTGGCGCCTAAAACCGTTCTTGTCTGCGGCGGGCAGAGTGGTGTAATCGCACTGCGAGGAATTCTTGAAGGGGCACGGAAATTAAAGGTGTGCAATATTTGTGGCGCATTACTTTGCACACAAACATTGCGTCATTAATGCGTCTGCGATTGTCTAGCGAAACCATTTTAAAATGTTTAAGTCTGTTACTGTATGACCGTACTTTTATAGTTATTCCGCTCGAAAACGCCAGGTGCCATAGGAAACGTTAAGATAACATCCAATAAAGTAATAAAATCTAGAGGCATTCACATTCCCGACTATAGCACAAACACTGATTCGAGAGCTATGGTAACATCGGATGAAGCTATAGAACGTTCAGTCATTCACATTCCTCAAAACAGCAGAAACACTGCTCAATCACTTAGGGTAACATCCGGTGGTGGTTCGAAACTTATGGTAACATCCAATGACGTAGAATCTCCAGCCACTTATTATCTTGCAAACACAGAGACTGATGAATCACAGACTGAATTTGGAAATGTATTGAATATCTATTTTTCTGGTATTGATGTTGGACTGATGTCTTTTTTATTAGGATTGATCTCAGAATAAGTACAGACAAGTGCATGTCAAGCTTTACTTTTTCAGTTTTACTCTAACTTGTATAACATAAGGCATAAGAAAACTACAAAGTGCAAAGCTTGCCGTGCTCTTGACATAATCAAGATAAAGATGATTCTCTTTTGATATTTAGTTATTGGAGGTACTACTTTAAGTTAATTTAGTTATGATAATGCGTGATTATTTCCATTTTGAATAAATAAACAAGATTTGAAAAAAAAAAATATATTTTATTACCTTAATTTCAACCTTCAAGACGTTATTCAAAGCCAGGCATACTTGCGAGGCGGCGAGCCTCCTTGCCGGATTGCCGCCATGGGATCTGGAGGCGATAGTCCTCGCGCGCCTGCACGAGTGGCGCGTGGAGGCACTACGCCGGGGGGAAACTCCGCTGCCGCGGCAAATTGTCGCTCAGCGGACAGACTTCCGGCGTGATCTCATGGCGACATGGAGAGAGCGACTGTCGCAACCCCGTGCAGGGCACGCCACTATAATGGCGGTAAGTCCCCTCTTTGAGGAGTGGCTGGAGAGGCGCCACGGCGCCCTCACCTTCCGCCTGACGCAGGTCCTCACCGGACATGGTTGTTTCGGGAGGTTCCTGCACCTAATCGGGCGGGAGGAAACGCCCGGGTGTCACCACTGCGAGGATCGACCGGAGGACACGGTGGAGCACACTGTGCAGGTCTGCTCCGCTTGGGCGGAGCAACGCCATGTCCTCGTAGCGGTGTTCGGCGGCGGCGACCTCTCGCGTCCGGCCCTGGTTCAATCCATGGTCCGGAGCGAGGCGGAATGGGACGCCGTCACCTCCTTCTGCGAAGCAGTCATGCTAGCGAAGGAGGTGGCGGGACGTGAGAGGGAGAGAACCTCACGTCCCAGCCGCCGCGGGAGACGCACCGGGCGTCGGGGGCCACGTGGTGGCCCCCGGCCACCGTAGACGCGGGCCTGTGGACGGTGAGCTATGGGCTAGCTCGCCGTCCGTCCGTCTTATGACGACAGGCCGTGTCGACGGCGCGTTCGTGTTCCACGCGCGCCTCAAAGAGAGTCAGCAAACAGGAAGGGGTCCGTAAGGGCCGACGCCTGCCAGGGTTGCGGGACTGTTCGAAAGAGATACCGCGGCCCTGGAACACAAAGGGCAAAGGAAGGAACATGGATGGGTTTTAGTCAGTACAAGTCTGACACTCCCTCCTGCTCAGCCCAGAGCGGGAGGGGTCATTTGATGATTTCCCATCGATAAAAAAAAAAAAAAAAAAAAAAAAAAAGCCAGGCATACTTCAGGTATGATCTCCGAAATAATTTGAGGTGAAATTTTGAATAAGAAATGTAATAGCTTTCGTTATCTCCAGAAGCCAAGAATCTTAAGGTGACAGCGAGATGCGAGCGACTCGAGCTAGAATTGCTTTTTGCAGTCGAGTATCTTGTTTCATAATCATTGGTGAAACCCTATTTAGTAAGTACTCGAAATTTTCTAAAGGCATTCGAGTAAACTTTTTAAATTCACCAGAAGGTTCGGCAACTAATTCCATCATTGGTTTTCCATAGTCAAGCTGCAACAAATAAAATTACCCTAGAAAACTCGTTTTGTATGCAATAAAATAGTACTATCACAGGTACTATCAAGTGCATGTCAAGCATAAGAGGACACAAAGAGGGTGCGATAATTGAAAAATAAATATTTGTAATTATATGATATACTTATTCTAATCAAATTTGTTTTCTGAATGTTTGAACACTGCGGGAAATCTGGCCAATTTTTTAGGTTTTTGAAGGTTCATAACTCTTCTAAAATAATTTATAAATAAAAAAAGAAAACAGGGACATGCCTCTAGGAGCTCTACTGGCATTATCCAGGGAGGAAACCGGGGACTACGTTTGTATGGAAAAATCATCCTCCATCCTCTTAAGAGGCCGGCGACCGATGCGTAGTTCATACAAAGGTAATACCAAAAAAAAAAAATTAACTATGTTTAATAATTATAATATATTAAAAGTAACTTACTATTACTGACATTACCACATTTATTTATACTATACTATACATTAAAATGTATAAATTAAAATAACCTAAAGTAACTAACTTATTAATAAAATTAAAAAATGGCGTCAAAAAACTCCTCCTCAACGCAGTCAACTGGTAATGTACCCAAGAGACTGGCGGCGTTGCCACGTTGTATGGCAATACTAAGCCTTTGGCCAAGGTAAAAGCCAATATAAATTGTAAATCAAACATATTCTTAAGGTAGTGTGCCTTTATTCCGATTGGAATACAGAATATCTAGGTTCCCAAATATATATTTTGAATGGACACTGATTTAAACAAGAGTTATGAGAAAAATAAGTTTTTGTATCATTATTTATATCATTGTACTTTCAAAATATATATTTGGGAACATAGATACTCTGTAATCCAACCGAAATAAATACACACTACCTTAAGAATATGTTTGATTTACAAATTATTTTGGTACCGTAAATTGGGGCTTTTTGAGACTCCAGGGGCTATTCAGAATTTTAGTAATAAAAGATTTGATTGAATATATTTTTTCTTCTAGTAAAAGTAGAATCTTTTTTTTACAAAATGGCAATACTACAACTAATGTCAGTGTTACCGGCGAAATTTGGAGGTTGAGAAAGTGTAAACAAGCCGTCAATTCTTTTTTTGAAAAAAACTTGTTTAATCGAGTGAATTTGTACGTGTTTTACTTCCAGTTGATACACCAAAATTTTAAAGGTAAGTGGAAAATGAGTTTATTCATGTAGACATATGTTTTCTTGGGATTTCATTGGTGTTTTCAATTGTATTGTAGCTTGTTCTAGACGCCATATTTTTTGTGTTTTTGAGAATGGGGCTTTTTGGCACGAATTTGAGGCTATTTGGAATCCTGTTCCAAATAACCCCTGGTTTGTGTGTTTTAGTTTTACTAAGTTTAAGATAGTTTAAGAACGTCTCAAATAGCCACAAATGCGTATTATGTATAAATTTAAGGGGAAGCTTCTCATATCTTTTTTATTTTATATTACAGTTCCGGTAATATGGTGCGTACTTACCAAAGAAAGTACACTAATTCCAGAAATGGTAAAACTTTTGCACCGTATCAGAGTTATTCAAAGGAAAATTTGGAAAACGCCACAGAGGCTGTTAAGTCTGGAAAACTTAAGCTAACTGATGCTGCCAATACTTATGACATACCTAAGAGCACGCTATGTAGGAAATATAGAAACTTAAATGCACGCAAGATAAAGCTGGACATCCAACATTGTTCACTCCCGAAGAGAAGAATTCGTTTATACGAAACATATTAATTTTAAGTGAATGGGGATTTCCCTTCGACTGTATGGATCTTCGAGTATTAGCTCAAAAATATTTGAACAAAATAGGCAAAAATATATATGGGCTTAAAAATAACTTACCGGGGACTGATTGGGCACGCAATTTTCTGATAAGACATAAATCAACAATTTCAAATCGTAAAGCGTCTAATATTTCTACTGATCGAGCCAAAATTACAAGTGATGTAATTGATAGTTTTTTCGACAATTATGTGAAGTGTGTCGATGGTGTCACTCCAGACTGTATTATTAACTATGACGAGACCAACCTTACAGATGATCCAGGTTGTAAAAACTATATTTATAAAAGAGGCACAAAGTACCCAGAAAGAGTGGTAAACCATTCAAAAACAGCTGTTTCACTCATGGTTACGGGAACAGCAGATGGTGAGTTGTTACCAATGTATGTCGTTTATAAATCGGATCATTTATGGGATATGTGGCTGGACGGTGGACCTGAAGGAACGAGGTACAATCGGTCAAAGAGTGGGTGGTTTGATTCAGTCTGTTTTCAAGACTGGTTTGATACCATTATAGTACTTTACGCACGAAAGAAAGCAGGGCGGAAAGTTCTAATCGGAGATAATCTGTCGTCTTATTTTTCGGAAAACGTACTGAAGACTTGTGAAGAATTAAATATTGCATTTGTGTGCTTACCACCGAAAACAACACATCTGCTTCAGCCATTAGATGTCGCATTTTTTGGCCCACTAAAGACCTACTGGCGAGATGTCTTAACTCATTGGAAGTTAAAAGAAGGGAGGAAACATAAAACTTTGGTCAAAAGTTCATTTCCAAAATTATTAGGTCAACTAAAAAACAAATTGTTTGAAAGAGGTGCTGTATGTCGTAACCTCCAAGCAGGTTTTAGTAAATCGGGTTTATGCCCAATCAACCCTGAACTTCCTAAATCACGGCTGCCACAAAAGACAAATATTACAGATGAACAAATAAATAACGCGACGTTATTAGTAGTTACAGATTTATTGCAAGAAATAAGGAATCCTCCAGCCTCTGCCGAAATAAGACGAAAAAAAAAGTGTAATGTACAGCCTGGGAAAACCATAACCGCAGCAGACTTGGTTAAAAGTCAAGTTCACACAACTACAAAATCAAAGCAAAAAAACACAAGGGGAAGAAGATATCATGTCAAAAAAAAAGAAGGCATCTTTGAACTCTGGAATAATTGCTTCTGGTATAGACGAAAAAAGCTTTGATTTGAGCGCTAGCAGAGTAATGATAGATGAAGATACAGATATTACTCAAGACTGTTCCGTAATGTCAAATGAGCCCATGCCAGGTAATGATATTTCTGATGAAAAAGAAAACGAACCCAATAATAACAGTAAAAAACAAAATCTTAAGCTCAACAATACTAAGACTGATCAAATTATACACAAGACTGAAGAATGCGAAGATAATATTTTACTACATGAACAAATTGAAATTTCGCAAAAACAAGATAAAAACCTATTAAACATAGCAAAAGGCAACGAAATTTGTGATCAAAATGTATTCGAACAAAAATATTTGGACTTAATTACAGAGTATATAGAAGAAAATTTTAATAAAAACGATATAAACAAAAAACGATTAAGAAACGAAGACAGACGACTACAGGAATGGACAATTCAGGAAAATATACTAAATGAAAAAACAGGATTTATGCAAACATTTATAACTACCACCGCCGTCATAGAAAAACAAAAGTCTCCTATGTTGACTGAAAATCAAAATTGATATCAAAAGCTATCAAAAGATTGATGAGAGGGAAGCCGAAATATTTAATGAAATTATGCGTATGGAGTCACAGAATGAGACATGGTATACAAAAACTCAAGACAACAAAACAGAAATTAATATGAGCTTGAATGAATATGGATATTCAGAATCTCTTTTCACAATTAAAGCAACTGATAAGGGCAAGACTGAAAAACAATTACAGACTGAAGAAGAATTACAGACTGAAAATAAAGAGTGGAACATAGGAGATAATGTTCTAGTTAGATATTATCCAAAAAAAAATGGCAATATCATATCGGCTTAATTACTGACATTAATGACCAAATTGAAAAAAAAATACAAAATATCATATTACAAAACCATTTCTAAAAAAGGTGATCTCATATTTAAGAAACCAAAACGTTCAGATGTAGATTTTGTACCTGACGATATAATTTTAAAGCAAGAAGAGTTGTTACAAATCAATGAAAATAATGAGTTAGTCTTGTTCAATGATAAAGATTTATTATATTTTTGATTAAGTTTTAATAATGTCGTAAGTTAAACCAAAGTGTTTTTCAAAGCAGTAGGTAGGTATACAGGAAGAGCCGCATCGACGTACAAACGATTACCACGTAGTCAGTACATCATTCATACCGAACCCGGGACATAGAAACTTTTCAGCGGTAATTTTAAAAAAAAGTCTGATGTTCCATTCAGTGGATACATCTAGACCGTACAGGTAGTTTTAGGAAACAGCAGATTTTTTTTTAAATTAGGTAGCACGCATATTTCAAAAGCTGCTACTATTTTCCCAACAGCTAAAAATTAAGTTAGACAACGACATTTTGAGGTTAGTTTGTCAACAATGAAAATCAAAACATGAATAACGATGGGAAATGAGTAACCATCATTGTGTATGAGACAAACAGGTATTATGTAGTCAGAAACAGCATGAACTGTGAATTGGGATGCTGTACTAGTCTCATAATAGCGTTAGGAACACTTTACAATTTTGGCAATATTGACACGCAAATTACTCAGTAATTACCAAATGGATTTGGGACATATAACCACATTTAGGAATCCACAAAAATCGATCTTTCCAAGTTTGATAATGGTTTTTGGATTAGTTGAAACATTGCTTTTTACATAACCTTACTTAAAAGGAAAAAAGTGCGTTTCGTTTCGTGCGACCGTCAAGTGATTATGTCAACGCATTAAAACATCCATAACTTTACGTAAATTACGTTAATTAGAACAATAAAGACATGATTGTGCATGGGATGCTGCAACGAACGTATTATTGTGTACTGCTTAAAATAAAATGATAATAAAAATAATTAAAATAATTACATATGTCGTCACTAAACGCAGAACGAATTGTCAACGGGCAGAATTGATCGATATTGGCTGGGCAGTCGGGATTTACTCCTTGTGCGCGAAGCCCGCGTCTCCCGGCTCGCTCATTTTTGACAGCTAAGATGTTTACGTGAATATCTGTGCCACGTGCGATGCGCGCGTAGGTTTTTTTTTCATTTTTTTTTTCATTTATACTACGCCGGACCTCTGTCCTGGTCGTTTTTGTTAATTAGAAGCAGTGTTATCAACATGGAATTGTAAAGTTGTTCATTTAAACGTAAAGCCACGTGGTCCAACGAGCGTGCCTGCGCGTCCTAAGTGATAGCCCTACCGGCATCATCACCTCAAGATAAATCGATGTATCTTTGACCATCCTTAACTCAACACGTCGTCTGGTCGACGTCACGGAGAAGTTCCACGTCCGTAGGGCAACGCCACGGCGCTTGTGCCTGCCACCAACCTTGTGTGGTAGGCGATCCCAAGGACTACCCGTCGTCATCGTGCCTGCTACTCTTCGTCACCGTGCCAGCTTCCGCGCGTCTCTTTTAGGCGTGCTGGAGGCGTCTCCCAGTATCCTAAGCGTGCCCTGGCTTCGCTGGACACCGTCACGCAGTGCCCAGGCGAACGTCCGGTTCACCATCTTCGTGAGGAACCAACTATTGCTTCGGTACCAATTCGTGTTGGAAGAGTGTGCGTTCATGGTACCATGGGTATGTCAATTCTTTATATTATCTGGCCAGACGTTTAAAATCAGTGCGCGTTGTATTTAACAGGCACCGTTGCCTCGTTCTTATTTGGACAATCCGAGTCTAAGACGCTTGTTCCTATGTAACCTTTTTGTATTTCTATTGTTTTGTTTTTCTTGAAAACAATATATTGTTATTGCTGTTAAGTTAGAACTCTTAGTTTTATTTCAAATATATTTCCCATAGGTTTAAAAAGCAAGAGGTCCTTGATCCAATAGTTTGATGCTGAAAGCCGAGAGCTTATCAATAGCAGTAGCATAACATTCTTTAAAAATACTATCGTGTGTCTCACTTCTTATAATCCATTTCACAACTACAACTAAAAAATCATTTTTTTTTTTTTTTACACACACGACAGTACTGAAGAATAATTTCTGTGTGATGCGTTCAGAATCATGTAGGTTCCTACTGAATACGTGGTAATCGATTGTGCGTCGATGCGGCCCCTCCACCCTGTATTGTTTATCATAAGTATAAGTGACGTTACCTAGATTTTTATTGTGGTTAATTCCTTTGTTACGTTGTTTTTTTGTACCTAACATTTACCTGTGAGCATACGTTGTAAATTGTGAGGTTTCCAATATTGATCTCGATGATTTCCAAGTGAAATGTTCATTGTAGTTTGTACAAATAACTTTGGCTTGCGATTTGAGGAAGGAGTCATCCCTTCACCTGTAATTCGTCACTGGACTCTTTGGTAACTCTTCCCGACGATAATTCACTTTTCAAAACCATAATGAATAGGTTGTCACAATTAATTAGATTCACCATATCGTAATTAAGCTGCGATTGTTTATATTCCAAATGTCATTCAGTTGAACGTCAGTTTTGACAGTTGGAGGCGACATCTAGCGGCGGCGATATGCAGTTGTAGTTTTAATCGTTAAATTTTAACATTTTCATTGGAAACCATCGAACTATATCGTATAGGCCAATCCTTAATCATTTTCAGCTTTTGGATAAATAATAGAATTGTTCTTTTAATCGTAAACGGAAGTGAAATTATTTTTTTATTATAGACTTTATTCTAGAAACATCCTGGACCGTACTGTTATACCTTGTCAATGACAGTAGAATGGCTTACTGCTCTCCAGACTTGCCTGGTCAGCATTTAGTAACTTAGACGCTATATTCATGGGCTAGCACGCCAGTTCGGTCTGAATCTCGGTACGGGTCGGAAGTCCTACATCATTCTATTTCCTATCATTTTACTAAATCTAACTCCAATTTCTTTAAAGTAATAAATTCTTATTCCAGTTTAATTAAATAGTTTTTTTTAAAAACAAGAATCCGAACTCTCGTATAATAGTACGATCCATATTTAATCTGTGGTTTGTCAATGACTTAGTGTGCCCAGGTGTTACATTCTCAATTCGCCGAAGGAAATATGGGAAAAGTTACCCCACTCAAGACAAACTATAGTGTTTGAAATAAGAAATAATTAGTTTGTCAGCTTCGATCCTGAAAATTGTTATTGTTTCAGAGTATAAACGTCATGTTGGACAGTTGTTAGGGATTTTCAGGAATGAATTATCTTAGTGTGGTGATTCTGGCATCCGTGCTCTTATAAGTTTTGCCTGCAACAGGGGAGATTTTCTAGGTGCTCCGCCTAATTCCGGTTTGGAGGCATGACAGGACAATGGAAGGTCAAGGGCGTCAATTTGCAATTGAACCCGCTGCCGATGTGAGCTGCAAACTGTATCCCATGTTTTGAAAGGTAAGGATTTTGGTGAATTAGTGTTCGGAAGTGATCTCTGAGGCCTTCCCGGGTCGTTACAAGGATATTGTCGTAATCCCTGGATATTTATTACAGGACTCCATGTGTTGAAAGGATTCGCAAATGAAATAGGCGGACTCGTTCACCAGCCGCTTTGAATCTTGCAGTCGAAGTGTTTTCATCATTACCCAACCGTGAGTATTACCATTTGATTGTTGTCCCACCACGCAGGGTTAGGCAAACAGAAGTCGTAGCTCATTCAATAGCTTGCCAAAGACCACGTTGACCGGCTAATGTTTTAGCCTTTAGATTTCCTAGCTCCTCCCCTCTATTCGTTCTCAAGGAATGTACCATAGTTTCCCCTTATATAATAGGGTCCCCGTATTGTCAATTCCAGGTGAGGCAACTCGAGTGATTCGTCTCGCCGCCAGGATCTAGACGAGCCTCTGGGACCTGGACGCGAGACCCGTTCCTCGAGTCCACTCAAAGCCTCCTGTGGAGACGACCGTGCGTTGGCAGAGTCCGCCTAGCGATTTAACGCAGGCGGGACGGTTTTTTTTTATTTAAACATACACCTATAAACTTATTTTTTACCGGTTCATATACGAACCCGTGTATTAACATCCCGGTTTTCAAAATTAGAAGCCGGTCTTCAACTTAATTAAATTAAGGACCCCGAGTTCGACACCTACGCTTAACTGGAAGTATATTGGACATCTTCGTCGACTCTGAGATCCGGGACTCTTCAAGTCCCTGGCGCCCATTTAGTATTTATTCACATTAACCAAACTGGAAGGTTGTACCTTGATATTTTAGTAAGAACTAATTTAGTTTAAACTTTTGAAAAAAGGAACAGTACTGGGTTTATCTCCAACCCCCCCCAACCTTAGTTCAAAAGCGACTGAATTTAACGCTGGCTGGCATTACCCTTTTTACATTTATGATTATATACCTATATAAACCAATAGAGTTAGTTATATTTTTATTTATATAGATTTAGATAAATAAACTTACATTGTTTGAGATAATTTGTTATTTCTTTGCCTTTTATTACCAACCCAACTTGCATCTGGGCTTTTGTTCCATTACCACTAGAGGGACAAAATCTCAAATTTAACACCTTGCCAAATATTTATTTTTTGTCTATTTCACATTTTATTTTAAGTAGGTAGGTACCTACTTACTTAGGTAGGTAGGTACCTACCTATTTCACGTTTTATAAAGATCTCAATGTTTAAGTATATTTTTACCTTCCCCTTAAATGTTCCAAATATTGCCTTAATTCATAAAAAAATGTTAGTATATGATTACTATAGATTCCAAATAGCACCTAAGTGGCGAATCGCTTTTTTCATAATAAATGTTACGATGCTAAATATTTGGCTTTTTATTTAAAATTAAACCACAAACCTATGATATAATGAAAGGCTGTTTATCCTTCTGTTGGTCTAAATATCGCAAGACCTGTTTAAATTGATACAGCTCCATAGATAGATGAAAAACAAAGTTAGAATATGTCGATTACAAGAAGCCCCAAACCGGCGATATTTGGAACTGCACTTTTGAAAAAAAAAAATCTCTGTGTCTATGTTCAATACATAAATACAACCGTATTTTTCTAGAAGGTATTGATAAGGTTGATCGTAAAAAAATTGTCTAAGCTCATAACCTAAGTAGTTTTTGTGTACAACATAATTTTTCATAAAAAACATACCAAATAGCCCCACTTTACTTACGTTTGTATGAACTACGCATCGACGCGGGCCTCTTAACAAGGTTGATGTGCTTTTAGACATGGTGTCGATTCGGATGGCGAATGCTTTAACTGAATCTCTTTAATTTTTAAATTAGTTTAGTCCTGCAATTAAAACCAAGTACCTACAGTTTTTTGTGACTGACAGGACTAAACTAATTTAACAGTTCTTTGACGCAACCTGAATCGACACTGTTATCATAGGTACCACCTACCTTGCTCTATTGCGATGTATTTTTGTCATCCACCATCTTCGTATTCTCCATTTTTTTTTTTAAATTTTCTTTTATGTACACGTAATTGTAGTGAGCCAAAGCGCATAGCGTCACAGCGATAGCGGTATCTAATTCAGCGTCCATTCTCGATGAACGCGCGAACTAAACTGTGAACGATTGCGAATGTGGAGGGACATGTTTTTCGCGACAACTTCGCGGCAAAACGGGCGCGAATTTGACAGTTGTTCGCGCCACGAATGTGGAACGCGCTAAAGCATTAAATTGAAAGGAAGTGTGACTTCCAGCCTGCAGACATTCCATCATGCTGCGGCCACACATTGGGTATATTTGCACCAATGTTACGTATTGGGTCCAACACACCAATTTGTGGATCAGTTTTAGATGCAATGTGAACATTGCAACCAATCACAATCGAATGTTCAACACCGACCCGCGTCGAGTCGGTTTTTGAAGTAAGTTCAAAGGCGAAGGTTATGAAGGGGAGTGCGCATCATCATCTTGGACAAAATGCCGCTCGCGCGCCACACATTGGTCTGTTCATTCGTCGCGAGTGCTGTTGTTCGTACGTGTTACATGGTTGTGTAGCTCCAGCTACGTAATTAATTTCGAAATGACAACGCCGTCAATTGACAGGTCAAATGTTTTAGTTTTACCGTGTATTATATTTGCACCAATGTTACGTATTGGGTCCAACACACCAATTTGTGGATCAGTTTTAGATGCAATGTGAACATTGCAACCAATCACAATCGAATGTTCAACACCGACCCGCGTCGAGTCGGTTTTTGAAGTAAGTTCAAAGGCGAAGGTTATGAAGGGGAGTGCGCATCATCATCTTGGACAAAATGCCGCTCGCGCGCCACACATTGGTCTGTTCATTCGTCGCGAGTGCTGTTGTTCGTACGTGTTACATGGTTGTGTAGCTCCAGCTACGTAATTATTTTCGAAATGACAACGCCGTCAATTGATAGGTCAAATGTTTTAGTTTTACCGTGTATAGATGCCCTTATTATATTTTTCTTGCGTGGCATTACCGGATGTGTGATTCCCGTATAGATTTGTCGCTCCGTTCTTCTCTCGCTTACTGTCCTCCAATACAACGTGTACTCACTGTTACTTGTGCTCGGATAAACTTAATTATAAAGTGCATTCTTTGTTCGTATTGTGACGATGTTATGTGTGCATTTATTGTGATAATAAACTACTACATATAAATGAAGGTTGGATTGTTTCTAATCGCTACTGGTCCCCCCAAACACTGCCACGAACCACGTGCCTCATCATCATATTAAAAGGTTATTGGCCCAGAGAAGAGAGCATCTTGGCTGCTTGCTTAAACAGTAGCTTGCTTTGCTTTGCATCTAATGAAAAGGTTCGTTGAAAAGTAATCGTCGTTTTGGGAGTGTGATTCGGTGCGCACGTGCAGTACTGCAAGCCGTGCATCATGGAACATAACCTCAATGGGTACGAAAAATTGGATGGTATATGTAACTTCCATACCTGGAAGTTTTCAGTCAAGAACCTGCTTATTCTAGAAGACTTGTGGGAAGTCGTTGTTGGAACAGACCAAGCCGAAGGACACTTCAGGCGTGATCACAGAGCACTTGCACGCATTTGCTTAACATTAAAGCCGCATTTGCATTTGTATTGTACCAATTTTAAATTTGATTAAAAATGTATTATTTATTATTTCCTTTATTCATCTCTACACATATTATTTACATTTTTAAATATTCTAATATAAAACAATATAAAAAACATTTAAAAATATAAAAAATAGGAGCCCACCGGCATCGGGAACAGGGTCCGAGCTACCGATGGTCAGGGCTCTTGAGAGAGAAACCTCCTAACAATACGCGCCGTGTCCAGAAGTACTGCTTTCTGAATCAAGCCCTTGATCCAGCTGCCTAGCGAGAGCTTCTTCAGATGTTCGTCGAGGATATTGGCTATTAAGCCATTGGCCGACACGACTATCGGCACAATTACTGCTGTACTCACCTCCCACATGTCGACAACCTCGCGAGCCAGATCTAGATACTTGAATTGTTTATCTTTCTCTGCTTTCACGAGGTTCTCGTCATGCGGAACCGTTATATCAACAATCATTGCGCGACGCTCCAATCGATCTATCACCTCAATGTCAGGCTTATTGGCAACAATAGTCCTGTCAGTGATGATAGGTCGATCCCAATACAACGTGATATTACCATTATCGAGAACTGGGTCGGGCGCATACTTATAGTATGGCACTTCTGATATCACAAGGTTGTATTTCAAAGCAAGGTGCTGGTAGATGATCCTGGCAACGAGGTTGTGTCTATGCAAGTACTCTCCGTTAGCCAGACGAGAACACCCAGAAATAATATGTCGGATCGATTCTCCCGGACGGTGGCATGCCCGACATATGTTAACCGTGCCATCCTTCACAATGTATTTCCGGTACTTATTAGTCATCATAACTTCGTCCATTATTGCACAGACAAAACCTTCAGTTTCCCCGAATAATATTACATATACGCCCATGTCATGCAGAACAAGAGTCAACAAATGAGTCTGTTAACAATAGCCAAACTCAACTGAATAGCTCTGACAGTCCGGACACACATGATTTACCATCAGTGCCAAATCATTTCAACTTGACACCCAATTCACCCCCTATTTTAGATGCAAATGTAACCAATCATTCTCATACAAATGAAACAAACTCCCAAGCTAATATTGAAAAAGACATCTCACCTACCCCGCCAACTAATTTGTTGGGAAAAGATGATTGTAATTGTCTGCGCCATTCGCATTATTTGATCTATACTTATTATTATTATTAATTTATCTAATTATCCATTGAAATCATAAACGCGTACTTGCAACACTGTATTACACTTCACACATTAGCTCACTCGAGAAGGATCTTCGATTAAAAATCGATTCCTGTCTTACTCCCACTCTTTCCTGTTCCGTTCATTCGAACAACCCCCTCCCTCTATCACTCAAAAATCCGCTCGCTAATTGGCGACACGTATCTCCGTGCGCCCGCGCCGCCCAAAACTCTAAAAGTGAAAATTAATGGTGTTGTGTGGTGAATCCTCAAACTCTCTCCTGTCGTGACGCTTGGTGGAAAGATCGCCTGAACCGGCGTGCTGGAGGCTGCTATCGAAGGGACGCATGATTTACATCCTCCTGTAAGTTCCTTTTCCTTCCAGTAATAACTTGTTTACTAGACCAAAGCGAGACTTAAGAAAGCCTAGCTATTTAAAAGATTATGTAACCTAGATTGTGTTTAATTGTAGGTTGGCATTTGTGATTCTATCCGAATTTGGATTTATATTATGTTTAATTGAAATGTATGTTTATATTTAATTTAGTTTTAATTGTTTAATTTAGTTAAGCAAGTTCTTGGATAATCACTATTAAACATTTAATTGTTTCTGTAATGATTCTTAATTCTGTAAAAGAGAACGTGTGATAGTATTGTACATAGCTAAGAGGCAACACTAGTGGTTGTGGTACAACCCTAGGATACGTCATTCATTCCAACATGGCCGTCTGCATAGATTGTACTCGTGTAACGATTTCATAATTATATTTCTACTTTTACAAGTGAGTTTTATTGTTGAACCACAAGTAAAACAAGACTGTTCTCGAAAATACCCATGGTAACCAAGCGTCGTCGTCCCAACATGAGTCACAGTCAAAGCCTAGTCAAGCAAGTTTTGAGCCGGTTGGTAGGAAGGAGTACATACATACCGATGTATCGTGTGTATGATACATTTACAGCGCATCACCGACTCACCTAATAGTGGAACTGTATTACATCCCATTGCGTTTGGAAACTTTATGAAACGGGGAGGATTTAAAAATATAATTAATGGAAGCATTAAAAGGATTGGCCGCAAGAAGTGTGCAGTTGCATTTTCGACTTTCCATGATATTGTTTTTTTTAAATCTAACTCATTAAGTACTAATGGATTCAAAGCCTTTATCCCGACATTCAATGTAATTTGAATGGGGATTGTGCGTGGTGTTCCTTCAGAATGGTCATTCGATGAAATTGAAGCCAATATTCCTACAGCCGTTGGGTGTGGAAAGGTCATTAAAATTCGGAGGTTAAATTATAACGTCCAAATTAACGGTAGTCTAGTTTGGAAACCTTCAGAATCCATTGTGGATCACCTTTGAGGGACAAATTCTACCAAAGAGAATATTCATGTGCTATAATGCATTAAATGTTGATACATATCGAATCTCCGATCAAATACAATAATAACTTGAAAAATTCCAATTACGTGTTTTCTTAATAAGAAATATCGCCATTTCACACTTGACACTCTCAAAAAGAGTCATAACTGTTTAGGCTGTAGGCCGTTACAAGTTAACTTATAACTGTTTAATATGATAATATTATGTTGTCGTATTTATAATTTCAACATAACGCAATAATTATATTTTTTATTTTACATATATTTTATTATGTGGGTGATAAGCAGTTCTTCACTTTTAAGCAGGTACTCAACTAAAATGAAGCGAAGCGAGGCTATGTTACGATTAGTCTTAAAGGATGATGATAATATTATTACATCTAATAAAGAAAGTATAACTGGTAAGTCATGAGTTTTAAGATTTTTTTTTTAAATTCGGAATTATAAATGCATATAATTTATATTTTTGTATTGTTTTTTACAGAAGACCCGTGTACTGATTACAACAGTAAACAATCAGAAATAATATGTTGTACCAAAATTTTGCTACAAGACGACAAAGGTACTTGTAGATAGATTTGATCGTGTTTTTCAATGTTTGTGGTAAATAAAACCCAAATATTTTAACTTAATTTTTAACATTGTTACAGAAAATTGGTCAACTTCAAATACACCAATCCAGGATGACGTCACTCGTGATTCGTCTTCCAACTCCAGTTCATCTTCTTCGTCATCTGATTCGAGCTATTCTTCTTCTTCAAATAATGAGGATTCCGGAGAAGACAGCGATGACTCTGTGCGAGACCCCAATTTTGTCGCTGATCAGCTTCGAACGCAAAATTCTTCTGATGAGTCTGATTTAGAGGAATTATCCTCTAAATCAGACTCATCAGAAGAATTTTAAAAACCCTCCTCTGGTCGATGAATCAACTCCATCAACCTCTGCGGCGTCAATTTCAAATTCGGTGGTCACTAGTGTTGCCTGTGTCCCGATTTACGCGGGACGTCCCGTTTTGCAGGGGTCTGAGGACGCGTCCCGACAATGCGTTTACATTATTTTTAGAGACAATCAAGACATAACCAATCTTCAAAAGTCATCTTCGTTTATGGCTTCAGTACCAGTATTTTGATACTGGTACTGAAGCCAACTTAATTGGGTAAGCCGCAGCAACGGAAAGAGTATTTTGCCAGGCCAACTTAATTGGGTCCGAGAGACGAAACTGTTCGACAATCGAACATGTCAAAGCTAAAATTAAAATTGAAACTAACTTTGCATGACGTGCAGTGAATTTTACAACCTGGTTGGGCACCTTAAGTGACCCAAATTAATTTGTTTATTTTTTATCTGCTATTTGGGTCATTTCTTTAAAATAATTTATTAATTTCAAATGGTTCCTCTACGTTTAGTATCTAATGCTGTTCGGTTCATATACCAAGAAGGTCGCTCTTGGAATTGCTGAACCTAGCGACACTAGCGCCATAGTTTTGGCTGAAGAAGAAAAAAATTGCCATTTCGGACCTGTTCAAAATCTCGGCCGGAGCTTCTCGCGTATTTTTTGGCTGGAGTTCGTTTTTCTCCGTGATGGACAGCTAAAGGTTATCAAGAAATTCGTGATAGATACCCAGCAGTGATCTGACAATCTGTTTCGTGAAAGTGCTTCACGGTGTGAGCTGCGGACTGTTGCTGGTGAGGCGTCCCTGAGCTAGCATCGCTGAGCTCGATGTAGATGTTCTGCGTAATGACGGGCTACTTAGAGGTATTGAGTGGCGTTTTATACCCCCAGGCGCACCCGAAATGGGAGGAGCTTGGGAACGTATGGTGCGCACCGTTAAGACAGCTCTCCGAGTTATATTGAAGGAGCGTGCGCCCCGTCCTGAAACCCTTTCAACTTTGATGGCTGAGGTTGAAGCTCTAGTCAACAGTAGACCCATCACGTATGTTTCGACGGATCCAAATTACCCCGAGGCTCTGACACCTAATCATTTTTTAATAGGAACGTCATCAATTGGACCATCTTATGGGAGATACACAGACGTGGATCTCCACCTTAGGAAGCAGTGGCGTATCGCGCTGAGACTGACGGACATGTTTTGGTCGCGTTGGCTTAAAGAATATTTGCCCACACTTTTGCCGCGTCAAAAGTGGAGTAGTGAGCAGCGGTCATTGCGTGTAGGAGACTATGTTTTGATAGTTGAACCGAACTTAGAGCGTGGTTCATGGAGGCATGGTGTAGTGAGTGCGGCACTCCCCGGGGATGACGGGCGCATTCGCGTGGTGGACGTGCGCACTCGCACGGGCGTGCTGCGACGACCAGCCACACGCGTCGCCTTACTCGCACCTGAGTGTAATTGTGATGACTAGTCATCACTAGGGGGTGGAATTGTAGGCGACGCATATTAATATTGTTAAAAATTAAATTAGCAATTAGATTTTACCAATTAAGTTAGATAAGATACTTTATTTCTACTTGTAACGCCATCTATTGGATTATTTATAAATAAATAATTATAAAGACGTTGGTGGGTAGCCTCTTTAATATTAGTCCATTTTTTCTATGCAAGTTTCATGCACCCGCAGTTGTAAAAAAGTAGTGTGTCCGCCGCGTTGAATCCTGTCGCTCGCACCAACGCCTTTTCCCCTTTGTCTACCTAAATTATCGAGTTTTCTTTACCCTATCACCTACAAATACTATATAATCAATCAAATTTTTTCTCAAACGAGATAACTTCACTTTTGAATAACAAACCTTTTAAAACTACTCTATGTAGTTTACATCCTTTTGTGGATAGCGATAAAATTTTAAGAGTAGGAGGAAGACTGACCAATGCTCCTAATATACCTTACGATAAAATGCATCCCATCATACTGCCCAAATCATCAAACCTCCAAAAATGATGATTCTTAAAGAGCATAAAAGGCTCTTACATGCTGGTGCCAAACTAGTATTGTCATCTTTGTCACAAAAATACTGGATATTGAGTGGACTGAGGGAGATAAAAAAGGTTCTTCATTCCTGTGTAAAATGCTTTCGCTTAAAAGCTGAAGGTGCAAAAGTTCTCATGGGGAGTCTACCTTCTAATAGAGTGACTGCTAACAGAGTATTTCAAGTAGTAGGGGTAGATTTTTGTGGCCCATATAATTTAAAAGTGGCTAGGATCAGGAAACCAATGGTCAATAAAGCATATATAGCTGTTTATGTATGTTTCTCCACAAAAGCTGTGCATGTGGAGTTGCTTAGTAATCTCACAACTGAAGCATTCTTAGCGTGTCTTAAAAGATTTATATCTAGGCGTGGTCTGCCTAGCTTTATATATTGCGATAATGCAAAGACATTTAAAGGTGCTGAAAATCAATTGAAAGATTTGTACAAACTACAAGCCTCTCCTAGTCACAAAGATTCTGTTTATAGATTTTGCTTAACAAATTACATACAATTTAAATTCATTCCCAGTTATTCTCCAGAATTTGGTGGCCTGTGGGAGGCTGGAGTTAAAAGCCTTTTTTTTTTTTTTTTTTTTTTTATCGATGGGAAATCATCAAATGACCCCTCCCGCTCTGGGCTGAGCAGGAGGGAGTGTCAGACTTGTACTGACTAAAACCCATCCATGTTCCTTCCTTTGCCCTTTGTGTTCCAGGGCCGCGGTATCTCTTTCGAACAGTCCCGCAACCCTGGCAGGCGTCGGCCCTTACGGACCCCTTCCTGTTTGCTGACTCTCTTTGAGGCGCGCGTGGAACACGAACGCGCCGTCGACACGGCCTGAGTGAGTTAAAAGCCTCAAGTATCACTTTAAAAGAATTGTGAGTGATATTGCACTTACATATGAAGAACTCTATACTGTAATTACACAGATAGAGGCTGTGTTAAATTCTAGGCCATTGTGCCCATTGTCAAGTGATATTTCAGATTTGAATTATCTTTCTCCTGGACATTTCTTAATTGGTACACAGATGACTAGCTATCCTGAAATTAAATACTCAAATATAAATGCAAATAGGTTGAAATTTTGGAACTTATGTACCAAGCTGAAGCAGGATTTTTGGAATGTCTGGCATAGAGATTATTTAACTCAGTTACAAAACCGGACCAAATGGAAACATGAAATTGCAAATCTAAAAATAGGTGACTTAGTTATTGTAAAACTAAGCAATGTAACACCCATTTAATGGCCCATGGGGCGTATTGTAAAAGTCGTTCCCGGCCCAGACGGAAAAGTAAGAGTAGCACATGTAAAAATGTCTGATAAGATTTATGTTCGCTCTTATAGGACTTTGTGTCCTCTTCCCTTATGTGATTAGATCTAAGTAAACATAGGTTAGTTCATATAATGTTAGTTTATATCAATGTCCTGTTACATTGTTTTATTTAATAGTTTAGTTTAAACTACTAAGCATAAGCTTTCTTTTTTTATGTTATAATCTTTTTTGTAACCTAATTAACTATAGTAATGTTTAGAGTAACTTGTTATAAAATATTTACTTTTACAATTTTTTATTTCTCAGTTTTTTTTTTCTTTGTAATAACTAATAACTGGCTATATTGTTAAAAATTTCTTTTTCATTAGGCATCCTTGCCGCCCCCAACTCTGTTTAATTTATTATTAAACATGTGATTTGTTGATTTAATTTACTTTATATTAGTAAACCATTGTAATGGCAACATTGCCTTTGCTAGCTTAGTAACCTTTTTAATTTGAGCATCTGGCAACTCTCTCTCTCTTCTGTCAACGTTCAATCCAACAAGAAATATCTCTGTACTCTAATAAGTTTTTATTATTACAAAATTACCAAAATACATACATGTACTTTTATTATACAATTGCTATCTTAATGTATAATGTTTAAAGTATAGTGAAGTATTATACAGCATGTAACAGAAAGGGAATAATCATATGGAAGACTGTGGTACGGACCATCAAACTGAACAACTTTCTCTATGGGACCACCATCGAAATCGTAAAAAAATAATCAGCTGTCCCATACATTTGGGTCGAGCAGGTATTGAAATTTTGTATAGGACAGCTGATTATTTTTTTACGATTTCGATGGTAGTCCCATAGAGAAAGTTGTTCAGTTTGATGGTCCGTACCACAGTATTCCATATGATTATACCCTTTCTGTTACACGCTGTATAGTTTATTTAGTCCATAGTTCTCCAATGTTTTGATAGTATCTGAGTGAAACCGGTTTATCGTTTTGTTTTCAAGTTTGATTAGAGTTTCTGAAATGGATGTGCCTTTAAAAAAGAAGACATATAGTCGGAAGTTCAGAACTGAGTGGGAACATCAAGAAGAGTTTAGAAACTGGTTAAAACCTTTTGTAAATGATCCCACTAAAGCCTTTTGTTTATGTTGCCATAGTGAGTTTTCTGCTAGAATAACCGTTATAAGAAAACACGCAGATACAAAGAAACATAAGCAGAAAAGTGAAACAGTGCCAAAAAATCAGCAAATAAGTTTTGTATCAGCTCCCACGGAAAATAGATTTGTCCAAAAGGCTGAAGGTAAACTTGCTTTATTCATTTCGGAACACGGTTCTATTTCTCAAATAGACCATTTAACGGATTTGTGCAAAGATGTATTTGCAAATTTAAAATCAGCCGACCTAAGGATGCATAGAACCAAATGCACACAGATTATAAATCAGGTACTAGCACCACACTTTAGAGAAAACCTTTTAAAAGATATAGGCAACCAGAAGTATAGCATCATCTTAGATGAATCTACAGACATCAGTGTGACTAAATTCATGGGAATTGTTATCAGATATTTTAGTTATGCTCGGGATGCTATTGTGTCTGCCTTTCTCTCACTGGAACCAGTGAAGCGAGCAGATGCAAGCGGCCTTGTCTCATCGTTAGTAAAATGTTTACAATCACATAAGTTACCGATTCAAAATATGGTCGGTATAGGAACCGATAATGCTGCAGTGCGGCACAATAATGCGTTTATGAAATATTGCGAACGCAGTACATTTACCCAATTTAATTCTGATAACATGCGTTTGCCACTCACTCCAACTGGCTGTCAGCCATGCATCACAGCAAACCATTCCGAGCCGTTTCCGAGCGAGAGTTTCTAATAAGAGAAGCCTATAAGTGGTTTTCTACTTCTTCGAAACGCCAACACGAATATCAAGAAATTTACAATCTTATTAATTGTGGAGAAGAACCACTTATAATTCTCAAATTATGTGATACACGTTGGCTATCCATAGAACCGGCTGTAGTCCGAATTTTATCGCAATGGGAATAGCTTAAGTTGCATTTTTCAGTGACAAAAGATAAATGCCACACTGCTGATTTACTAAGTAAAATGTACAGAAATGAAGCTAATCGTTTGCATTTGCTGGATTTGAAAAGTATACTGAATGATATACAAATTGGGATAAAACCTTTTGAAGAAGAGAACATAGATCCAGTTCAATTAATTACCTCGTTGATGACTTTATTACGATCCATACGTAATGGAATTTTGATACCTAATAGAGCCGTAACCGAGAAAGACTATTTAACATTAAAATTTGAAGATCATCTAAGCCCAGTACCTCACCTAGGATACCTATTTGAATCTCATATTACTAAAACGAAATTAACAAATGAAACAATTGCCCCTGTTAGAAAAAGCTGTATAGATTTCACTGTTAAACTAGCAAAAGAATTGCAAAACCGCTTGCCCAGCAATTATGTGGCACTTCAAAAAATGACACAGTTATCAGTAAGAAATACTTTAAGGCAAATAAAGGACACTTCGATTGTTGAACTTGCTATCAAACTTGGCTTTAATGAGGACAAAATTGAAAAAATATTACAGCAATGGACTAATATTAATTTTGTCAAATGGGACGTAATTCCAAATGACGATACAATAAAATTCTGGGCGCAAGTAAGCAAATACAAAAATGCTGCAGGTATTAACGCAAACCAAGATTTAGCAGATTTAGCCATTGCAGTTTTGTCGCTGCCACACTCGAACGCAGAAGTAGAGCGGACGTTCAGTATAATGAACATTGTTAAATCGAAACTACGAAATAGATTAGCAACAACAACTCTGAATTCGATACTGTTGATACGGAATCAGTTAAAATGTTTTAAAGAAACCTGCAAAAGTTATGTTTTACCCAGTGAAGTCTTGTCCCAAATGATGAAAACCGTTAAAAACATAAATAAGAGTACTGTGCCATCTACTTCCATATTACAACCGCAAGCTTCGACTTCCTCGGCAACTTCAGAGCAACCGTCCACTTCCACCATGCCTGACGAAGACGAAGTGATAATAGATGAAGATTGAATGCAACTAATTAATTTTTAAACACAGTGTTTTTGGAATTCTTGTTGGAATTATTGTTCGTTGATTTTTCATATATTTTTTAATTACTTTTAATCAGTAAATTTGTTTATGAAGATTGATTAAATAATTTAGTGACTTCTAGTGACTTTTTGAGTTTAATTTTTCACCCAATCTGGTGACTTTATTTTTTCCTAAGCGGCAACACTGGTGCACATCATGGTTTTCATCCGTGTGATACGCGCATAAGTTCTAATTGTTGTTATTGTTTTCGTTGTGTTTGTTTCGCGCTTTCCGTAAT
This sequence comes from Eugnorisma glareosa, assembly GCA_947578425.1. Classification (NCBI taxonomy): domain Eukaryota; kingdom Metazoa; phylum Arthropoda; class Insecta; order Lepidoptera; family Noctuidae; genus Eugnorisma; species Eugnorisma glareosa. The sequence goes on along the minus strand of OX387967.1, from coordinate 6,919,507 downwards.
GGATCGGGCGTGGTAGTAGAACCGCCCGCCCGTCCGTCCGGGCTGGAGTGGAGACCACGCATTGGAAAGCGCAGCGTGGGACGGCCACCTGCCAGATGGACCGACGACAGGGACAGGGAGTCGCTGGATGCAGGTGGCATTGGACCGGACACGTTGGAAATCGATTGGGGAGGCCTATGTTCAGCAGTGGACAACAACGGCCCTTACAACCCCAGACCATACCCCGTTAGACTTTTATTTTGTGGGGTTACATTAAAACGTAGTGTACGCAGTGCCGTGTGATACAGTGGACCAAATGAAAGTGCGGATTGAGGCCGCTTTTAGGCCAGTAACACCAGAAATGCTTAGCAATGTTCAGGTGTCCATGAACAAGCGAGCGACCTTGTGCATACAATACCAAGGACACCACATCGAACCCCACCTTTAAAAATGTAAGTTAATTTACTAAATTAAGCAAAGCTTTAAGATTTTACTGTTTACTCTTTAATAAATAATAGGATGAAACTATCTAACCTACCTAAACTTTGTTTCAATTTTTTATTACGTAACTTTGATTATCTCAGTTTTTACGTGAAATTTCTGGCTCGATACTAACGAGTAAATAGTAATTGTAAATCAATAATTAAATTACGCATCATTCATTTTTACATCACACACGGTACGAGTACAGTAGGTACAATCGGCGGCGCGGCGCGCGGCCTGGCGGCGGGCGCGGCCGCTTGTTTGATTTCTTCATTCGCGCCGAAAAAGACACCGCCTGCTAGGCTACTAAACAGTATGGTACCAGGCGCGCAAAGTTACGGAAGAGATATTAATTATTAGACAGAGAGAGAGTGATATTGGCAAGTAACGTGGAAAGTTATTGACCCCCGTAGTGCTGTGACACGTTTTTATGATTTGAATTTCAGAAACATAAGAAACCGAAAATTTGGTATCAATTTTTTGAGTATTTTATTTTGAGCTGAAACTTTGTATAGTGATTCTATACCAGCTGTAATCTTTAGTGGTTAAGGATAGTAATACGCTTTCCGTTACACGTTGTATAGTCAAACAAATTATAAAGAGACAAAATTGTAACGACTGTAAAAATATGTTGATCGCACCTGAATACTCGCAATCTGATCACTTTTGTAGCCTGAATGTTAATAGGTACCAGTCCTTTACGGAATTTATAATTAGAGGGAAGTTATGCTTCCCCTCTGCTGAAGCGTACTCTATAGAAGTGTATGCTGATTAAGTATTTTAAAAAAAGGTTAAATATGCATAAATTGACTTCCTTCAACATTAAGAACACAATGAAAAATTTGGTTAATCAACACTTCACACCCAAATTGCGGCAAATGTTTTGCCACCCCACAGATGTATATTGTACTGATTTGCATGAATCTAAAATTGTAAAATTAATTTCTAACTCGTTCTTGTCCATCCGGCTTAGAAGCTATTTAAAAAATGTAATGGATAAAAAGTTAAGTGCCATTCGGTCAGAAACTGCACAAACTATAATATTTAATCATGTTTAAATTATAGTAATTATTTTTAATTAAAACTGATTAAAATGTTATAATGTTAATTATTAAATTAGATTTAAGGTTAGTAAATAAGCTACAATAATAAGGTTTATGTTATAGAAGACTTGCAATGTCCAATATTGGGTCGTCCTGCATTAGAATTGATGAAAATACTGCATATTAGAGCTATATCAACTAACGTTTTATCTCAAGTCAATGTAGATAGAGAATTTGGAGGAATATTTAATGAGTTAGGGGTATTTAAAGACGAGTTCAAAATTCAATTAATAAAAAATCCAATACCTTATGTCCATGCTCCTCCACGATCTGTATCTATCCCTTATTCACCTAAAGTCAAAGCGAAATTGGAAAGGTTGGAGCAGCTGGGGGTAATCAGCCCTATAAAGGAGCCAACTGATTTTGTGTCACCTATTGTAGTTTTTCCAAAAGGAAGCAATATTAGGATATGTGGAGACTATACTCAAGTGAATAAAAGTATGTTGCGCCCAATATTTCCAATTCCTAAGGTAGAAATGACACTAGCTAGATTGAAAGGGGCTATTTTTTTTTTCAAAAATTGATGCTACTGCAGGTTTTAATCAAATCCGGTTGAAAAATAGCTCTAAAAAGCTAACTACTATAATAACACCTTTTGGAAGGTATGTGTACAATCGCTTAATATTTGGACTAAACTGTGGACCAGAGTATTTAGGTATGTAATTTTCAAATTTATTCAAAGACCTTGCTGTAGCAATTTATGTTGATGATATATTAATATTTGAAGAGACTATTGAACGGCATGACATAGTTTTAAGAGAAGTATTGAAACGTTTACAAAATTAAGGTATAACAATTAATACGGATAAATGTGTTTGGAGTTAAGGAAATACACTATTTAGGGCATATTATGAATGAAAAGGGAGTAAGGGTTTTTAGGAATGGTTAATTTTGTTGGTCGTTTTATACCTAACAAGTCACATATTTCGGATCCTTTGCATGTGTTGTTAAAAGAAGGTTATTTATTCTCTTGGGATACTGAACAGAAGCATGCTTTTGAAGTAATCAAAGATCATTTACAAAAGGCTCTTATACTGGTTTATTTTGATCCAAGTCAAAGAATAATCATTACAGCAGATAGTAGCTCTTATGGGTTGGGAGCTGCATTATTACAGAAAGATATAAAAGGAAATAGCATATGCTACAACTTTCCTATAGCAAGCAGAACCTTAAATAAAACAGAGAAGCAGTATGCTCAAATTGAAAAATAATGTTTGGCATTAGTTTGGAGTGTTGATAGGTTTAAGGATTATGTGAAAGGCATAACAGTCTATTTAGAGACAGATCACAAGCCTCTGTTGCAAATGCTACAAACTAAACCCCTAGATGATTTGTCACCCCGACTTTTACGTTTTAGATTAAGATTAATGTGTTATGACTATAAAGTTAAGTATATACCAGGCCAAGAGTTGATATTGGCAGATGTGTTATCTAGAAATGCCTGATATACTCAAGAATCTGAATTGGATATTAATACAGATAAAGCAATATTTAGCTTTGTTCATGAGACATTTCCAAATACAACATTAGAAATAATAAAGCAGGAACAAAATAAATGTGGTACATGTGAAAGTTTAGAGATATATTGCACAGAAGGATGGCCCATTAAAAGTAGATTAGATAAAGAATTGTCTATGTGTTACCAATACGGGTATAATTTTTCTATTGGGGAGGATTTATTATTGTACAACAGCAGAATAGTTATTCCAAAAACGTTGCAAAATACCATGCTGAAAATGATTCATGAGGGTCATATGGGTATTACTAAGTGTAGGGAACGTGCCAAACAATCAGTATGGTGGGTGGCCTACCCACCATACTGATTGATCCTGTATAACAACTTATGAACATGAGTTTCAACTTTTGGTTGTAACAGTTCTGAGCTAGTTGTTATAATATAAACAATGCTTACATTCACAAAATCATTGTTTCTAAAGGTGAGCGCACACTTATCCGTGCCGAAAGAACCGACCGCGCCGAAAGAAACATTTTCTCATCCGTATGACGTTAATTATTCGTCCGATTCGACGCGAATAAGTGTGCGAGGTTTCCTAAGGTTTCATACAAGCAATTCTAAAATTCACAAAGCGTGATGTTGTTACTATTGAAATATACAATATATATAACACGAGACAAAACACGCCTGGTCTTCATAATATTTCATATAGGTAGTTGTTTATTATTATAATTAAAATACTGTTTATTTTATTTTTCTTGTAATAATATTTATTCTGTTTTGACTTATCTCTGTATTTATTTATTGTAACCTGTATTACTTTCGAACACTTTACCATACTTATTACCTACTCACATTTTTATCCTAACTCGTACCTACACATTTCATAAATTAACTCGAAATCAATTTATTGTACTTAATCATTTATTCATAAACTATCTTTGAAACTGTTTTCTGTCTGTCACTTACCTACTCAAGGTTCATTGGAAGACCAGAGTCAGACAGCCTCTCCTGTCTGGCATGAATGCTGAAATGGACCTTTTTGTCGCAGCCGTGAGGCACACAGTACAGTCATACTATGTATTTTCTTCTTTTTTTTCTAACTTTTTTAATATTATTTTGTGTGTGCCTAATGTACTGACGTCGAATAAACATTTTTCTTTCATTCTTTCTTTCTAGATTATTACTCAAGGTTTTTGGTAATATTTCCTCTTAATAATTAAACTGAAGAGGCAGTTATTCTCAAATGTAAGGAATCCTTTGCTAGGTATGGAATTCCTGAAGTTATACGTACTGACTGTGGTACCTACTCAGTTTAAATCTAAGAAAATTTAAGAAAGCTCATTATGATAAGGTGGATTATATGGACTATCTAATGTCATATAATAATACTCCATTGTCGGGTTTGGATGTTTCCCCTTCAAAAATTCTTACTAGCTGTTGCTAGCTAGTTGAAACTAATGTTCATAAGTTGTTATACAGGATCAATTTTTATTCAGTGCACAAACTTTGACAAATTAAACTTAAATGAGTTTTATTAAATACCTATTTTTTTGTTTTGATAAGTCTTAGTACTAAAAAATAAAGTTATCGTTAAATTGATTGTATGGCCACCAATTCGCGGGCGGCGGCACTCCACGCTTGTTTGTTTACCATTCACAGGCATCATTTACGTGGGTTACAATGTGCTGATCGCCGATTTTATCTGGTTCCAACTAGACTTTTTTAAGATTTGGCCGTGATTTGAAGTTATTTGAAGAGTAATTCCAATTTTTCCTTCATACTTTCGTGAGCTTAGGACCATCAAAATGCAGAAAATAAAGCATACTGACCGTGACCAAGCAGCCTTTGAGTGACTGCTAAAATGGTCTTTTCATTAGGGGCTGCGGGGTTAAGGATACCTTGGGCTCGTATTCGGAGTATGCTTTCCGTTGCATACATTCTGCGAGCTGCTCGTAAACTCACTTAATAAATACACTCCCCGCACCATTTCATAAAACTCGCGGTTACTTAAGTCCGACAACGTGACCTGTACCTCTACCATGAGTTTACACAGCCAAAACTCGCTAGCGTCTCCGTAAATTATTTGTATGAAATATTGTACAGCGCCACTAGCGGTCACAGAAAGAATTAAAATTCGTACCATGAGCACTATAGATTATTACGATAGGTTAAAAACCTAACGTAATCTATTCGATAGTCACTAACGATTTTCAGCTGTCACCATACAAAACGGTACCATGAGTCACTAATTTCACTGACGCTATCGATTAATACGTTTATGATAGTGGTTACGTAGCTCACTAGCATTTTGACGTGTGAAACATTTGTTTACGTTAAAATTGTATACGTTTTGAGTATATTAAAGTCAAAATAATGTCTGCAAGGGCTTATTTAGCATGGAATATGTTAGTGGCCGCTGAATATGAAGATCAAAGACGTGAACAACGTGAATTTCAAGCCAAAATGAGAATTCATGTTGGATACCCATTGGAAAATCTAAGTGAACGAAAGTTTATCAAACTTTACAGGCTCTCTAAAGAATCATTTGAAGATTTGTGCATATTTTTGATTAATGTTACGGATTTGAAGTCAACACAACGAGTTTCATTAGAACTAAAGGTAAGTTGGTATGTTATAAGCAGCTATCTCAAAACAAAACACAATAATTTTCATTTTGTGTGAATTTTCTTACAGGTTTTAAGTGCTTTGTTATTTTTTGCCAATGGTGACTATCAAAGAGTTGTTGGAGAAGCAAATCATTTGTCTCAAGAAGCAATTAGTGTATACGTAGAAGAAGTGACTAAAGCACTGAATCATCCTACTGTTTTGAACAAATATATAAAGTTTCCAACAACACGACAAGAAAGGAATACTTTAAAGCAAAGGTAATGTTTAAAGATATTATTGGTAATAATTAATGAATTACCTATTAGAAGTAACTACAACCTATGTAAATTTACCATTTTTTTTCAGATTTTACAGTAAATACAAAATCCCTGGGATAATAGGATGTGTAGATGGTAGCCACTTTAAAATATTTACTCCAATCAAAGAGGAAGAACACCTATATTACTGCAGAAAACATTATCACTCATTGAATGTTCAAATGGTAATACATTATAATAACTATTTGTTTTTATAAAAATTGTAAAAAAGTATTCGTACATAAAAATATTTTTCATTGTAGATATGCGACTCTGACTGTAGAATTTTGTCCCTAAATCCAAAATTTGGAGGAGCAGCCCATGATGCATTTATTTGGCAAAACAGTAATGTTAATAACTTCATGCAGGATTTACATAGAAATAATGAGATTGTGTGGCTTTTGGGTAAGTTGATATAACACCTACTTATATAATAGAACATTTATGTGGTAATGGGTACTAATTTGATTTTCCTATTTTAAGGTGATTCCGGTTACCCTCAGAGGCCATGGTTGATGACACCATACTCGGATCCAGTGCCCAATTCTGTAGAGGATAATTTCAATAAGGCTCATATATCAGCCCGAGTCGTAATTGAGAATACTTTTGGCAGGCTAAAAAATCGTTGGCGTTGTTTAAGTAAAGACAGGACATTGCATTACAGGCCAGAGAAATGTGCTCAAATTATTACAGCGTGTTGTGTCTTACATAACATTGCTATAGAATATAATGTTCCTGACCCAGATGGGGTTTCCCTACAAACAGGAGGTAATTTTTAAAATAATATTTAAAAAGTTTTCAAATAATTAATTCTGTGTACCTACAGGTTGTAGGGTAAAAATAAGACTGCTCCCATAACTAATTCGAAATTGTTTTCTTTACAGCTTACGAGCAAATGGAAGTATTACAGGAAAATGAAACTTCTAACGATTTACTAATGGGCAGAGCATTACGCGATCAGCTAGCTAGGAGGCTTTCTGTGATGAATACTAACTAAAATTGTAATTAAAGATAATTTATTAACCAACCTTTTTATTTATTTCGGTTCTTTTATCAAATAAAATACACCATTAAATATTTCTTAAAAAATATATTAAAACATTTTTATAATAGAAAACTTACAGATAGAATTTAAATGTTTAACTATTAAAATTATAACTAATCAGTCAGCATTTTAAATTTAATAACTAAAAATATAATAAAATAAGGAACACAACAATAATTCACAGTTAACATAAAACAAATATTTAAGAGGCCCGCGGAGCATGCGTAGTTCATACAAACTTAATACCAAAATAATTTCTAAATCAAACATATTCTTAAGATAGTGTGTATTTATTTCGATTGGATTACAGAATATCTAGGCTCCAAATAATATATTTTTAATGGACACTCGATTTATACATGAGTTATGAGAATAATAAGTTTTCTATAGAAATTTTAAATTCCTCATATCTCGTCTTCAAATCATTTTTCTTTCAAAATATATAATTCGGAACCTAGATATTCTGTAATCCAATCGAAATAAATACACACTACCTTTTTTTTTTTTTTTTTTTTTTTTTTTTTTTTTTTTTTTATCGATGGGAAATCATCAAATGACCCCTCCCGCTCTGGGCTGAGCAGGAGGGAGTGTCAGACTTGTACTGACTAAAACCCATCCATGTTCCTTCCTTTGCCCTTTGTGTTCCAGGGCCGCGGTATCTCTTTCGAACAGTCCCGCAACCCTGGCAGGCGTCGGCCCTTACGGACCCCTTCCTGTTTGCTGACTCTCTTTGAGGCGCGCGTGGAACACGAACGCGCCGTCGACACGGCCTGTCGTCATAAGACGGACGGACGGCGAGCTAGCCCATAGCTCACCGTCCACAGGCCCGCGTCTACGGTGGCCCCCGACGCCCGGTGCGTCTCCCGCGGCGGCTGGGACGTGAGGTTCTCTCCCTCTCACGTCCCGCCACCTCCTTCGCTAGCATGACTGCTTCGCAGAAGGAGGTGACGGCGTCCCATTCCGTCTCGCTCCGGACCATGGATTGAACCAGGGCCGGACGCGAGAGGTCGCCGCCGCCGATCGCCGCTACGAGGACACGGCGTTGCTCCGCCCAAGCGGAGCAGACCTGCACAGTGTGCTCCACCGTGTCCTCCGGTCGATCCTCGCAGTGGTGACACCCGGGCGTTTCCTCCCGCCCGATTAGGTGCAGGAACCTCCCGAAACAACCATGTCCGGTGAGGACCTGCGTCAGGCGGAAGGTGAGGGCGCCGTGGCGCCTCTCCAGCCACTCCTCAAAGAGGGGACTTACCGCCATTATAGTGGCGTGCCCTAAATACACACTACCTTAAGAATATGTTTGAATTAGAAATTATTTTGGTATTACTTTTATATGAACTACGCATGCTCCGCCGGCCCCTTAACAATTAAAATTATAATTAATCAGTCAGCAGTTTAAATTTAATAACTAAAAATATAGTAAAATAAGGAACAAAACAATAATACACAGTTGACATAAAACAAATATTTAACAATTAAAATTATAACTAATCAGTCAGCATTTTAAATTTAATAACTAAAAATAAAATAAGGAACACAACAATAATACACAGTTAACATAAAACAAAATACTAGCTATCTACACTAACTTTCAATTAATTTGATATATATCAGCTATTCTATTTCCTAAATCGATAAATTGAGCAAACAAATCCAACCACCGCTCTTGTTGGTTAACTTCTCTCTCCCTTAATCTTAACCGTTCCTCCTCACTTCTCTGTTGAAAAACCCGCCACTCATTGTCAGAATTAACAAACGCCTGTCTTGCCAATTCTGACTGAGTCTGAGTGCGAGTTCTCCTACGGGTAGGCGAGGGCATTGTTTGAAGCAAACGGCGCCTTCGTCGTGGAGTTGCAGGTAGAGGATTAGGTACTTGTGGCGCTTCAGGGATGGGCGGCGTATTGGGCACCTGACGTTCAGGACGTTCACTTCTGCTACTACTGGGCATAGGTGGTGGTGGTTCTATCTCGTCCTCAGTCAGCTGGGACGGTTGATCACTGGCACTAATCCCTGCTAGACTCCACATAGCCAAAGCTGAAATGAAACAGAATACCATTGCAACATTTTTTATAATAAAAAAAACTGACTACATCATTGGTGGTTGAAAAACTAACTACATCGAATTTGACTGTCAATCATGAGGTTCTCAATGTCAATCTCGGGTTCAATTCCCAAGGCAGTGTTGTTAGGATTTTTATAAACTCCCATTTGCAGGTCAGATTTTGAAGCTTTCCCAGTAAATAGCAATATGATCACCCCCATGGCACCTAAGAACATGTTGATATGTGGGTTGAACACACCTTTGCTTAGCTCCGTTATGTTAATATGTTTATTTTCATTTGAAACTTACTATTTTCTGTGGCTTCTGGAACTTCAGAGTGCACCTGTATTGATGCTGAAATTGGCTGAATGTCCTCCTGTAATTTTATTATTAAATAAAGTTAGAAGTTTCAAAAAAATATTGTTAATTATTAACAATTCTTTTAAGCTGGACCTACAAAATTATGAAGATGTAAATATGTATACATATTATATTATTCAGGTTTTAACAATACGAGCATATTATCAAAACGAAATATAATAACTACTAGCTGCGCACTGCGGTTCCACCAGAATATCAGAATAAAAGATATCCCATGTCCTTCTCCAAGTCATGGTCTACCCATGTGCCACACTCATTTTCACATTTATAATAATAGTTAGGAAAATAGATAACCTGAGACAAGCCAACTTCACCAATTTCAGGTATTCCAGTAGCTGCTTGAGAGCCTATAATATTTAAGACTCTTTCCTCCAAATCTGTTAATTTAGTTTTACTAGCAGGGCCACCACCAGTCCCAGTAGCATCTCGGTGTATGCGAGCATATTTTTTTTTTGTATTATTTTTCAGATCACCTGCACACCAAGCATAGACCATCACCAAAGTTGCAAATGCCAATTAAATTACATGAAATAAAAAATAAAACATATAATCTAAATACTACAAAACAAAAATAAAAGTATGGTGAAAAAGAATACCAAAACTCGTATATTGATACACACCTTTCTCCATTTTTCAACTGTTTTAGTATCACCAGTTGAATCAGCATTTAACATTTCAGATATCTGAGCCCAACATTGAATGTTGTTCAGCCTTCCTTGAGGACCATCAGTGGGTTTGCTAAGATCACCATTCCTGAAAAATATACATTTTTGTTACCTACGATATGATGTTTTAAAATTTTTATCTAGACTATATATTATAATATTTCTATTAAAATAGCAAGATGTGCCTTCAAATTAAATTCAGTCAAATCATATTCATAACCATGTTTTTTTGTTTAATTATTGCATTCCTCACGTCTTTATTGAGACACTTGAACTTAGCTGATAAGCTGACCTAATACACTTTCAAATTTTCAAGTGGCTTGGCATATCTACCTGCGTAGGAGCAACTATTTAGGAATTTTGTAACTTTACGTTATAAATAATTTAATAGAAACTAAAGTATATTCAAGTCATTTATATCCGTTCAGTAGTTTTTGCGTCAATGAATAACAAATATCCATCCTCACAAACTTTCACAGTAATTTATAATACACGGTACTAAACGTAAATTAATAATTTAAGTAATAATCCATACAATAAATTTAACAAAGTTGAAACTTACCTTTCCATGAACTCCACCAACAATTGAAACTGTGAGACACTGGTCCTCATTGTATTAAAATAATCTGTTTGAATTTAATTGTAAGCTTAACCACACAACGTCAACATCAACAAACAAAATTAATTCCAAATGGAATGAATAGAGTAGACGACGACACGACAGTGACATATTATAAGAAATAAAAATTCAAAAGCCACTAAATACTTTAAGTAGTCCACTAACCGTCAACTTTTCTATTTAGTCGGTTTATTTGTGATATTGACTGTCTTAACATTTTTAGCATAGCGATAACAGTACATTTTGAGCTTAGGAGCCGTTCTCTCTTCTTATTAATGGGAAAGAAAGAAACAAAACATAAGTAGTGAAGCATAGACGAAAGTATTCTAATGAGTAGAGTGAAGTTGGTTAGACGACACGACCTATCGAGCTTACCTTAGCGCCTGCGTAAGACTCGGTAAATCTCATGGTGCAAGCATTATCGAAATATATTTGATCCACGTTAGCACGCTAGCGAGATCAACGCTAGCGAGTAAGTTTTCGATGACATCTCATGGTAGAGGTACTGTAGGTACGACTACGACACACGTGTGGCGCAGGAGCTGCGCGGGAAAGGTGGACACGACGTCAGGACATCGCATGCGATGAGTGACTGTCAGGCTGCGGTCGTCGGCCCCACCCCTGCCACCCGGGAAGAGATTTCACCCCCGCTGCACAACATCGCCGTGTGCACCGCATGTCGCGCGCCCATTGATATTATTACGATTTATTATAGTGTCCATATTTTGCTGATTTAAAGTCGGATAAAAAAATATAAAAAAGTTTTGAACAAAAAATGGAAATGACTATTACTGATACTGAACCACCAAAATTTTTTTTGCGCACTGCTTAAAAATTATTCCAGTATAAAAAAATATAAAATACAACATGATCTGTTCATTAAAAGGAAGAGTTTAAGATAGGAGATTATGTGGTTTTTAATAATAATAAAGATAAGAATTGGAAAAAAAGGGAAAATTGTTTCAAAGAGTAAAGAACCAAGATCATATTGGATTCAGAGAGAAGGACAGACTAATTTAATAAGAAGAAACATTGTAAACATGAAAAAATCGGATTCCTATCTATCTGGCAGAATCTTGATGCTCCGAAATTTATTTGGCATAACAAACTTGGCATAATCTTCTTTAAACAAATATTATTAAGGCATAAAAATTATTTAAAATAATTATTTTTTGGTCGAATGTTTATATGTTCGAATTCACAATGGCATACTTTTAAGATATCAGAATTTTATTTTGCATAATTACCTTTGGCTATGTTTAAATTTCGCATAATTTCTTATTTCTCATTAATTCATTTTCTTATTTTTTATTTCTTTTTCTTTTTTTTTTTTAATTTCTGCCACAAAGGGTAGACCCAAAAAAAAACATTTACTAAGAATACCACATATTGTAAAATAGTTCTTTATTTGATTAAAGTTCTGATAAAGTGATAAGAAATGATTGTTCAAACAATGATAACAATTCAAAAAATTCTGGGTCTAAACCTTCACCTAAGATTCCTAATCATGATCAGAAAATAATTGTTACTCGTAGTGGAAGACAGGTTGGGCACGCCACAATAGTGGCGGTAAGTCCCCTCTTTGAGGAGTGGCTAGAGAGGCACCACGGCGCCCTCACCTTCCGCCTGACGCAGGTCCTCATCGGACATGGTTGTTTCGGGAGGTTCCTGCGCCTAATCGGGCGGGAGGAAACGCCCGGGTGTCACCACTGCGAGGATCGACCAGAGGACACGGTGGAGCACACCGTGCAGGTCTGCTCCGCTTGGGCGGAGCACCGCCGTATCCTCGTAGCGGCAATCGGCGGCGGCGACCTCTTGCGACTGGCCCTGGTTCAATCCATGGTCCGGAGCGGGAGGGAATGGGACGCCGTCACCTCCTTCTGCGAAGCAGTCATGCTAGCGAAGGAGGTGGCGGGACGTGAGAGGGAGAGAGCCTCACGTCTCAGCCGCCGCGGGAGACGCACCGGGCGTCGGGGGCCACGTGGTGACCCCCGCCCACCGTAGGCGCGGGGCTGTGGACGGCGAGCTATGGGCTAGCTCGCCGTCCGTCCGTCTTATGACGACAGGCCGTGTCGACGGCGCGTTCGTGTTCCACGCGCGCCTCAAAGAGAGTCAGCAAACAGGAAGGGGTCCGTAAGGACCGACACCTGCCAGGGTTGCAGGACTGTTCGAAAGAGATACCGCGGCCCTGGAACACAAAGGGCAAAGGAAGGAACATGGATGGGTTTTAGTCAGTAAAATCCTGACACTCCCTCCTGCTCAGCCCAGAGCGGGAGGAGTTATTTGATGATTTCCCATGCGACGAGAATGGATTGTGTCCTTGTTTATCAACTGCCAGTACACAAAAAATAAAAAAATATTTTTTTCATACTGTAATCGGAAAACACGTTGATAGCTAAACTAGCACTTAAATCGTAACGGGATTAATTTAATATTCAAATATCAAATATTTAAATAATATTTTCTTGCGAAATTCAATTCTTTATTAACAAATTGCAATTTATGAATGAAAAAAATCATGAAACTCATATAAAAACTCTATGGTCATGAAATAAATATAAAAACATACACTAATAATATGGCCGATATACTTTCGCGTTGAACTCGTATTTTTGCTTTCTCAAGTGCTTTTTATTGTATTTAAGGGACATCTTCCACTTTAAATATGGTAAAATAGTGTTGTGTGAAGGCGTGTAAAAATAATTCTATCAAACCCCTGACGGTTTGATAGAAGGGGAATTTCTTTTTTCCTTTTAATTTTTTTTACAAATTACGATTAGGGTGACAATGTTCTAGATTTATAAACGGGGATCATGAAAATATGGTAAAGTATACAATAATAACTCCAATTGTCGATTCAACCTGAGTCAATTCCAAGAAGTTTAAATGATTTTAGTCCCTGGTCAAATTAAATACTATTAATTTATCATTAATACTAGAAACGTGATATTTACCATGTTTACTGTTCATTTTGAGTCCCTGATATTCAATATCCCGTTTCTAGTGTTAATGATAATGTTAGTGACCATGACAGTTTAAAAACTTATACTATTAATTTATTTAAAAATATCACAGTAATTCTTAGCAATATTTGGAAATCATAACATAACATTACGCCTGTAATCCCGGAAGGGTTAGGCCAGAGGTGTACGTAACATTACACTCACTTTTCGCCAGTTATGGAAATCATGGCAATATAAATCAGTTTTTAAGCATAATAAAATAGGTAAGTTCATAGTCGTACGTAGTAATCAAAATAGTGCTGTAATAGTCACTGTTCGGAGATCATGCTTGTCGTCGGCAGTAGTTTGATGTAAAGAATTAATAATTGTTGTTTCCATGCAGAGTCCCTTATAATGAGAATCTTCAGCAATGGTGGCTTCAAGTTGTCCCTTTAAGGAAGAAGTATTCAAGTTATTGTCTAGTTTGCAGCCGTCACCCATCATCAGCATCTTCGTACTTAGATTTAATTTTAAGATTACTGTATCTTAAAAAAGTCAACAATAATTACATAAAACTATACGTTTAATAATGTGTAGTGTGATTAATAAATGTATTAAATACTATTAAGTTGTTTGAATATGTTACATGCTCATGCTTCATCTATGTACATATTGCAGCCCTGTTTGCTTTAAAATCTCTCGACAAATGATGGATGTAACCTAACATGTAGACCACCGTGAAAGAAAATAAGTGCCACGTATTGTTCACATCGTAAACCTATCCCATTACAGAGATTTTTTTGAACTTTGGCACCCTTGGCATACGGCAAACTATAGGTTACCGCCGCTACATTGCCGGCAGCAGTCATATGAGGGTTTTTTAATATTAATATACCTAAAAACAAAATACGTATTTTTTTCCAAATGGCTCTGCCTTTGATGAGCAGTATGTGTAATCCTTCTTTTAAACCCCGTATTTTTGAATAAACTGCCAAAACCCACGAAAATAGGGGAAGCGGGGTGCTAGTAAGTTAAAACTGAATAACTGTCCCGAATGTAAGTACAAATATTGGACACCCTACTAGAAAGGGATGACATCCACTCTTGAAGTTTTCTCGCTTGGAACGCCTTTTCATGGCACGTCATCATTCCAGTTAGTTTATATGTATAATTTCCTTGATTCAAAGTCTGCCTTCTGTGAACGTGTTTTATTCAACTGCCGAAACTCTTGATTTTAAGTCTGAAAAACTTGTGGATTGTGCTACTTAATGTGTTTACAGGTGTACGATAAATTATAAAAATACAGTGAATCTAAGTGAGAATACGCTATTAAAGTAAAAAAAAAATGTTAAAATCACAGTATGTCAAAAATTGTATGAAAGGGGTCAATAAAATCTATTGAAGGGTGAATAGAACTAAATATGGGTTTAATGGAAACCTAGTAGGGACTAATAGAAACGCTTAATGTGTGAATAGCAACTAATGAGGGGTCAATAGAGATAAATAAATAGGGTTGTCAAATACTAAATAATTACCTACTTTCATAGTTTGTAATGTTGCTCTAAGACTTCGCTCCGGGCACATACGCTAAACAAATTTGCTTTTCTGGTGGGTAAATCAAACTCACCAAAGTGTACCGAGTGTGCCCGGAGCGAGGTTGAGAGGGTCAGCTTTAAGATGGAATATGATATGGATCTGCGGGAAATGGGCATGTGTAATTTGATTCTGGCCCGTCCTCTGTCAGTTGAGGCAAAATATATTTATAAATTAGTTAAATTATCCATTAAGCGTAGATAAGTATTTTTTTTTTTGTGAGGCCTATGAGGGTGGCATGATCATGTCTGATCAAACCCTCTATAAAAAATAAAGAATAAAAAAAAAAAAATTGTTTGTAATGTCGGATTATTTAGCGATAGGTACTTAATTACACAGACACAGAAAAACTTCTAGAAGTTGTGCTTTGATTTTATGTTATCCCCTCGTTTCTATTTGTACATATTTACTTAAACTAGTTTTAGTGGTTCTTTTTGTACCAATTTGTTTAAACATAAGGTTGTTAATAGATTATTTTCATTTTATCATTTTTTGTCATAATTAAATTCTGCTATGTAAAGTGATGGCCTGAAACACAGGTTTAAATAAACCTAGATCGGGCAGGTCACTACTACATCTAAATTGAACTATCATTACTTGCAACTGTTGAATATACACACATCAAAAGTGTCTAGGGATCAAGCATTTTTATGTGGATTTCTTGAGATTGAGATGTGGCTTTGTAATAAATTTATGATTTTATAAATTTATATGGATCCTTTTTGGTGCATTTCATAATTTGAATCAGGAACTGTGAATCAAATTCGAGTAAAAGATGAAAATCAGCTGTCAATATTTTCTCTATAAAAACATACAACGCATTGAAGACATTATTAGTGCTACTGTTTCCCTACTACTGATTAAAACCAACGTTATTATGGAGCGGCGACGTCATTTAAGCAGGGAAGAAATGCTCAGAGCCGTGGGAATGATAGAAGCTGGTTCCCGGCAACGTACTGTGGCTTTAGCTCTGAATACAAGTCAGAGTGTTATCAGTCGACTTTGGACACGTTACCGAAGCACTGGTACCGTGGCTGAGCGCCATGGAGGACGGTATCGCTGCACCACACGGAGACAAGACCGATACATTCAAATCTTAACTCGAAGAGCTCCAACAATAACCGCCATGATGTTAGCCGTGAGGCTTCATCACTCTTCAGGGAACTTAATTAGCGACCAAACAGTCAGAAACCGCTTGCATGAAGTGAACCTTCATTCCCGAAGACCGCTACGGGTACCACCTATAGCAATGCACAATCGTAGGATACGATATCAATGGGCTCTTGAACACAGAAATTGGGCAGAAGAACAATGGCGTTTCGTGTGCTTTTCTGATGAGTCTCGTTTTGGTATGAGACCGGATACAAGACGTATACGACACTGGAGAACCCCTGGACGCCAACAGCGATTAAAATCCTGCCAGGAAGTCCATCCTTATAGTGGTGGAACCATCATGGTATGGGCGGGTATTTGGATCGGCGGAAGAACTGAGTTGATTTGGATCAGAGGCAACCTCAACGCTCAAATTTATGCTGAGACGATTGTATCAGACGTCATCGTTCCTCTACAAGTGCAAATCGGTCCCTTATTTCAGTTAATGCATGATAATGCACGACCGCACACCGCAAGAGTTGTAAGACAGACTCTCGCCGCAGCTAACATCAATGTCCTGCCCTGGCCTGCTCAGTCGCCAGACTTGAATCCGATTGAGCATGCATGGGATATGCTACAGAGAAGAGCTCTGCCGAATATGGAGGGTATCCAGTCGCAAGAAGACCTTTTTTTATTGTTGCAACGAACATGGGCGGCCATTCCACAGCGTGATTTGGATGAACTCATTTTGAGTATGCCAAACCGATGTTCTTGTGTTGTTAGTGTTCGCGGTAGAAACACGGATTATTAATTGTTTAAGTTACCCAATAAAATTTTAAAGAAAACTGTTATTTCAGTCTTTTTTTCGAACTTTTGTGTTAGTGGTTCAAATGTCAAAAATCCCTTTATTAGGAAAATGGCAAATTTCTTTATTAATGCAAAGGTGACTTGGTTTATCGTTACTGTGACAAACGAAAACACTTTATTTGATGAATCCTTAAAGAAAATTTTAATTAATATCAATCAGGAGAAAAGTTATTGCAAAAATATATGTTGATCCCTAGACACTTTTGATGTGTGTATTTTAGTTATAATTTATTAATAAGTGCTAATTTAACCATTGTATTAAAAATATTACTACTGCGCCTAAATGTACACTTTTTGTAACACTTACTTTCTAAAATAAATTATTCTTAATAAATAATAATAAATATCGCTGGACATTACACACAGCGCCATCTAGCGCCACACTAAGCTACGAGGCTTGTGCCGTGGACACCAGATAGTTGATAATACTACATAGATACTTTTTTGTTTGTAAATTATTATACATATAAACATCCATGTCTCGGAAACAAATGTCCATGCTCATCACACAAACATTTGCTCCTACCGGGACTCGAACCCGGGACCCTAAGATAAGGCAGCCTCATTACCGCTGCGCCATTCGGGTCGTCAAATCAATTCAATTCAATTCTTCTTTCAATTTGAAGTCAATTCTTAATCTTATAGTTTCTGTATTCATTAAATGTAACTCCGTATTATATATATATGAGAGTTGTAGATTTAGTGATTGATAAATAAATAATATTTTAAAAGTGATAATTTTTATTGACAGGTATATTTCGCAACGGTGTAACATAAGGATCGCTGATATTATGATTCGGTATTACACATGGACCGTGGACTACGTGACCTCGATAATGCGCATCGCAACGACTTATACGTATTGCCTACGCAGCATTTTCGCAACTGCGGGACCGGACATTGGCGACGCGTCCCACGATTCCACGTTTTAGCTCATTCATCATATCCAGCGACCAATTATCGCCTACATAATTTTAAGCTATAAATTGTACTTTCATTATTTCAATTAATTAGTCTAACGTAAATTATTTTTTGTGGCATCCTCCGGCTCCAGCTAACGTAATTGGCGCAGTCGGTAGGATACTCGCGGGCCGGTTCGCGAGAGTAAATTCATAGGATCGACCTTAAGATCGCGACTCGCGAGTCACCCGGGTGACTATCAAGCACCGTACGAGTATCCGGATCTTCAGAAGCTGTCGTCGGGAGGAGTATCCAGACATTGACACCGCAGAGGGACCAATTATGTTCATGTGAGTACTCCTTAAGTGTTAATAAAAAACCCAAGATTTGCCATCCCAGGCAATCGAGGACTCCTAGGTTAGATAGATCGTCCAGATCATTATTATTAGATTCATTTAGGCGATAAGGAAATAGAGAAATAGCCGTAGGAATGTCGGCGATAGAAGAAATTTATAAGGCCTTACGCATAGTTCCCGAATTTGACGGGAACCCTAACGTACTCACTAGATTAATGAAACTGTGCGACCAGTTAGTGCAGGCTTATGTATCAGCTGAACCAGGGCGCGAATTAATAAATTTAACCCTTTTAAACGGGATTCTTAACAAGGTCACTGGACCCGCAGCCCGGTTAATTAACACCAACGGTGTACCAGAAACTTGGGATGGAATACGTAGTTCTTTAGTTAACAATTTCTCTGACCAACGCGATGAAACCTCGCTTTATAACGACCTGGCTCTATTAGCTCAAGGCTCTTCCACATCACAGGAATTCTACGAAAAGTGCCAAACTCTGTTTGCCACTATTATGACTATGAAAGACTACTACATGAAAGCGTTCAAAGTACAATCGATTCGAAACGTTCCCGTTATAAGAAATTAACCTTGCAATCATACTTACGGGGCCTTCGTGACCCTTTAGGTTAACGCATTAGATGCATGCGTCCGGACACGATCGAAAATGCGCTTGAGTTTGTTCACGAGGAGATGAACACTCTCTGCTTACAACAGCGAAACGAGACACCGGCTAGAAAGCCACAGCCTCAGGCACCGACTGATCAGACCAAATTATTCAATCCTGTCATGCCGCACATTCCTGTGCCCATGCAGAGGCCATTTAATTTTAATATGCCCAGTCCCTCTCGACCAAACATAGCTATGCCACACCCATTGCAACGTCTACCGCAAATGTGGAGACCAGGCTTTAACCAGCCACAACAGTTCCAGCAGCAAGGTCTGTCGCGTACGCAACAGATATTCGGGGCACGTCCTTCTAACTATAATCCACAAAATAATTCATACGGTAATAATCAATTTAAAGGGCCGAACTCAAATGATACACCAAAACCAATGAGCGGTGTATCTCATTTAGTACCGAGACAAATGCCATTCCGGGGTAGCGATTGGGCTAAGCAAGAGAACCCTGGCCACCTTCTAGTTATTTTAAGACAAGAGAAATGAATTTCAACGAATGCTTTGAATATCCATATATGTTTGAACCTTATTGTGATAATAACTTCGACGGTTATCAGTATACCTTCTTTGAACAGCCCGACTATTTTAACTATGACCGTTTGAATGAATATGTGAACCAGCAGGTTGGCTCGTACCCAGAGGTAGGTCAGGCGACATCTGAAGGGAGATCTACTGAGGAGTCAGCGTCTTCTAACCAGGAAAATTTGAAAAGTGTCAGACTACAAACGAATCAAAATAGAGGTCAATCTACAAACCCAACGTTACCTACCATATACAGGGTGTAACAGGACCCTTCATGAAGCCGTCAACCAAGCATTATGTACATCAAACTAAGTAACTTTACGCAAAAATTATTGCTGGGAAACGACTTTTTTTTTGGGGTGACGAATCCCGTTTTACGTTAGTACTCAATGTAACGTACTCAAAACATTGTACTGGTGGATGGATTGAATATTATGGGGGTTGTGGAGGCGTTTAAAGTACAAATCTTACATTAAAAACACGTATTTAAAAAAAAAGTTGGAACTTTGACCCCCAATAACTCCGTAACTAGATGGTTCCGAGGTATGGTCTAGAACAAAAAAATGATCGCAATGACGGGAAGAACAAGTGCCTTTCGGCTTCGTGAAGGGTCTTGTTACACCCTTTATGACCACCCTTTCAGACCCACCATTAAAATTATTAATCGACACAGGGGCAAACCAATTATTTATTAGCCCTGAAGCTGTTCAGAGGTTTTATCCACATTTACCATGGAACTATGACCCTTTTGAGGTAACAAATGTGCATGCAACTAGCCGTAACGATTACGCCGTTAACTTACCTTGTTTTCAGGAAATAAACGACAATAATGACTAACATTCTACATTTACAGGTTTCACTATTACTTTGACGGTCTTATCGGTTTAGATTTGCTAAACAAATGGGAGTCAAATATCGATCTTAAAAATAATAAACTAATTACAAAAGCTGCAGTCAACCCAATAGTTATGTACAACTCGCGCAACAGCAATTTATATTAAGATATCATCCCAGCTAACTCCTCAAAGTTAGTCAGAGTCCCAGTTAATATACAAGATGGTGACGCTTTAATTCCTGATCAGATAATTTCTAATTGTTGCATAAACGAGTGTATTACGAGTGTCAAAAATAATCGAGGTTATCTCTAAACTTTCAATCCAACTAGTAATTACTTAATTTTTTCCATGGACCCACCTATTTATTTATTTATTTAGAAAAAACATTTCAAGCTGACAGTTTTATACCAAAACGCTTAAAAGCTAACAATAATCATAGTTATAATATTACAAATAGCATTTTATAATTATTACAATAATACAGAAAACAAAATAAAAATTACATGTCAAGTGGTGTTTACATATCACGAATAAAATAATATAAAAAAGTCATAATGTCTTAAAAAAATATAATAATAATTAAATGCAATGTCATGTACGGTTGGACAGGAAGCCGACCGAATACAATATACAATAATTCAGAAAACAAAATAAAAATTACATGTCAAGTGGTGTTTACATCCTATCAAAGTGGAAACACATAATTTAGAAAGCACTCATCGATCACATCAATCCCGGGTAGAGGAAGTATTATCTCGGTTACGCACTGACCATCTAAAAATCTAAATGAAGAAGCTAATCTGAAGTCCTTGGTTGCACACCGCAACATTTTTAACAACGGTTAACAAATAGTTGCTGTTCTACGGGGAGAGATGTTACGCAACGGTGTAACATTACGGATCGCTGATATTACGATTCGGTATTACACATGGACTATGGACTACGTGACCTCGATACTGCGCATCGCAACAACTTACATAATTAACAAGGGAAATAAACAAAACAATGATGTTTTATGACAACTATTTACGTTTAAAATTCTGTTACCCAGTCGCGACCGTGGCGTGCTGCCCGTGCTGGCCACATTTTGGATTGTCGTTTATACACGACTGTGGCGGTCAAAAAATCTTTAAAAAATGGAAAACACTCTGTCGGTAAGTAGTTTATTACGATTATGATAATTCTAGTCTGAGGACTCGTATTTGAGTTTACTTGTATTGCTAACTTACTCATTGTTTTTAATTTCAGTCGCAAGGATAGAGACCCTACTCGTGAAGACCGCCTTTGTAGTTGCCATTTTGCTGATGAAAAGGATGTTGTTCCATCAATTTTTGCAAAAAACAAGTTCGATTTTATGTATCCTGAAAATCGGAAAAGGTACTAGGTAAATCAGAAACTTAGAATGCAAACATGAACTATTATGTGGAAAAGTAGGTACACCTGAATGAGACCAATCTCTGATGTGACCCTATACTTGTATACTGAATTTATACCATATTGTTTATTTCAGTTCTAGAACAATGAAACAAACGTCTGCTGAAGATGTTACAGTTGAACGGGAAATTATCCAAGATGTTTTAGCTATCCAGCCCACAATATACCAAGTAAACGGAAGCAGTGGCAGTGATGTATTGACAGGTGCAGAAAATTATTATTTGAAACAAGAAAATCAGAAATTGAAAGAAGATCTTGCAAAAGGCGAATGTAGACTGTCATTTGAAAATATTCAGGAGGATTATTTATTAGTGTTTCAATATACGGGATTGCCCACAGCTGCCCACTTCCAAGTGTTAAGACATTATAGATTATCTGTGATCATACCACACTCGTTTGTTCAACATTCTCTATAATTTTGTATTAGCAAAGATGGCTGTAGTTACAATAAAAAGTAAATATATCTAAAGAAGATGTCATGTTTTTATCAGTTATTACGAAAGTTTTTATAGAATAGGGACCCAGAGCCCCAGACGCCAAATAGTGTCGAATAGGAAATACGATTTTTCAAAGATTTAATTTTACGCAAAAAAAGCGTAACGGAAAAAAAAAGGCCGGGCAGCATCGTCGTTCCACAATTTTCCCCAACTAAATCCAGAAGCTTTCGACAATTGGATGTTCAGGGTGAATTGTATTTTAGAAGAAAAGGGATTGAGTGAAGTTTTGTTATTACCAAAAATCGAAGGCGGTAATAAACATGCCGATGCAAAAGCAAGAAACATTATTGTTCAATGTCCAACGGATCAGCATCTAAATCTGATAAAAGAATGCGTAAACGCAAAGGATATGGAATGTACTTTTCAATCTCCAATTGATTCTGCATAAAAGACAAAGTAGGGAAAGGTGTACAAGATGATCCGTTGAGGTAAGATGATCCTTTTTTATTGCAACGAAACTAATAGCGACATTAGTCCTCGATATTCCCAAGCCACAGTCAAGCGTAATGGCGTCGTGAGTGACAACCAAATTTTTTGTGAAAATAAACAAAAATTACGTGACATTGATCTAAGGTAAGTGTTCGATCGCGAGTTTCCCCGACAACCTCTATATACGGATAGATGGCGTTGTCCAAATACGTCATAATCCTAGATCGCGATGTTAAGATCTTCCGCGCATAGGGTATAGTGATTTGATGAATAAATATTTTTTTGGTACTTGCTTGGAACATATTGTTTTACTTTAAACAATCCCTCGGGCAGTTGACGAGTGCTGAACATTTGGTCCTACCGAGTCGGATCGCGAACGAAAGTGAAATCGCGACGACAAGTAGTGTAGTGACAGTTTTGTGTCGTATGGTGAGGCATAGAAACCAGTGGTGGATCGCCCTGAAGTGCCTGTAAAATCCCCGTGTGTGGGTGATCAGCGGAGTGCAGCAACGAGGTTGCTGGCCATCTCCGCCAGAGGGCGCCACCACTAGCATCGAGGCAACGGTGACGGCAGCAGAGGCCCTAGGGGCCTAGAGCGACGGGCAGCAACGACATCAAGTGTGACGTCACTAACAGTGTCGACATACTCGCAGCGGTATCAGCAGTGACATCAGGCGTGACGACGCGACGCACTCGCATCAGCGCGTGTTTGAAGAGGTTTGGCAGACAAAACTTTGAGTTAAAATCAGTGTTATTATTCTGTAGACTTATTAATTTATCAGTGAAATTATAAGATCAACATAGTGAAAAAATCAAGTGTTGAGACCTTTAAGATTTAGTTATATTTAGAAAATACTGATAACGATAAGGTGTTGCGAAGGGATTTCGTATTCCCGATTTGTAAACCTGTTTGTGGTTCACTGACAAATTTTTTCGTCGGTTGCATTACGGTAATCGAACTAATTTGGTAATTAATTAACTCAGTAATTTTGTACACAATGAAATCTTTAAGTAAATTGCAACAAAACAATAAAGCAATAATAGAAAAAAGTCGAATTAACTTTAAAAAATCACCTAAGGATCGCCTTACACAAAGTTACATCGAAACGAGATTAGAATCAGTAGAGGTACAGTGGAAACAATTTGTTGAAACGCATAGGCGTATCATAGAAAGAGCAACCGACGAAGAATTGGCAAAGAATGTTTATTTTACGGCAGACACATATGACTCAACTGAAGAGTTGTACATAACCTATAAGTCTGAATTAAAGCAGCACTTACTTCAAACTAGTTCGTGCAGTAGTGCTAATCCAAGTAATATTAAACATTCTAATCAGAATAATTCAAATGTAAAATTGCCACAAATTAGTTTGCCTACGTTCTCGGGACTCTATTCTGAATGAGATTTATTTACGTCACTGATCCATAAAAATGATGCACTGGATGACGTTTAAAAACTCCATTATTTAAAGAGTCGTCTCTCAGGCGAAGCAGAACAGTTGCTTCGACATATTCCTGTGACTGCGTCCAATTATAATGAGTGTTGGACAATTCTAAACGGGCGATTTGATAATAAAAGGTTTTTAGTTAACTGTATGCTCAAACGACTCATCCATCAACCGTCGGTTACTAAAGAATCATCAACCAACGTTAAAACTCTGTTAGATACGACTGTTGATTGTTTGCATGGTTTACGCAGTCTAGGAATTGATGTCAGCTCTTGGGATTCAATTGTAGTATTTTTAGGCTCCGAAAAATTAGATGCCGAGTCCCGCAAATTGTGGGAACTAAGAATTAGCTCTAATGAGAATGTAGCGACGTTTGATGAGTTCAAAACTTTTATGGAGTCTAGGTTTAGAGCCTTGGAGTATTTAGATCCGAAAACTAATAAACAAGGTAATAGTCGTGATAATAACGCCAAATCTTTTCATATCGCTTCTCAAAGTAAATGTATTATGTCGATGCTTATGTATTAAATAAACTCAAAAAAGCTGGATATGATTGGCTGAGAGGATTTCGTCAGCGGCATCCAGATATAGCCCTTCGTGCACCTGAATCCACTTCAACTGCTCGAGCACGGGCTTTTAACAAACCTGTGGTAGACAGGTTTTATTCCGTGTTAAGATCCATTCAAGAGACGAGAAACCATCCATGCCATCGAATCTACAACGTTGACGAGACGAGCGTTTCTACGGTACCCACCAAAAACTCAAAGGTGTTTGCAAGAACTGGACGCAAACAGGTAGCACGAGTTACGTCAGCTGAAAGGGGGGAGACTACGACAGCTGTAATTTGTATGTCTGCTTCTGGAACTTTTGTGCCACCCATGTTTATCTTTCGAAGGATTCGAATGAAGATAGAACTAATGGATGGTGCCCCTCCAGGGTCCACATGGGCATGTAATTCATCTGGATGGATGAATTTGGAAGTTTTTACCAAATGGTTTGATCATTTTTTAAGCTACACGAAGCCTTCTGCAGAGAACCCAGTGCTGTTGATTTTAGATGGGCATCTTTCACACACAAAAAAATTGGAATTAATTTTAAAAGCTCGGGAAAACCACGTCACCATTGCCTGCCTGCACCCACAAACTACAGCCTTTCGATGTCAGTTTGATGTACCCCTTGAGCGTATACCATAATCAATCACTTGAAAAGTGGATGAACAATAATCCTGGCAGGCCAGAGACTGTTTTTCAAATTGAAAAGATTTTTTTGGAGAGGCTCACTTAAAAGCAGCAGTCTTATTAAATGCCATCAATGGATTTGCCAAAACCGGCATACATCTTTTCGACCCGGATGTGTTTACCGAAGCTGATTATGTCGCTGCTGCAACAATCGAAATGGAATTTAATGAATACTCAAGTTTAGCAGAAATGCCTACTACGGGTTTAAACACAGAGTAACTACCAGCAGCGGATCCCTCACCACCACAAATACTCATTTCTGAAGACTTGGTAGATTTTCATAATAAAACACCGTCACCAACCACTGTAAATGATGAGAATTTCTCAATTCGCAGTCCTTTTTCACCAATACCATCTATATCTACGTGTATCGCCATCCATCCTTGAAGACAGCCAACGAGGACCTTTTAATGTTACACCGGCCCAAATTCATCCATTGCCAAAGATTGTTGGCAGAAGAAGTCATCTGAAAAGAAAACGAATGGACACGTCGATTCTAACTAGCACACCATACAAAAATTATGTAGAGGAAGAAAGAAATAAAAAGACCGATAAAGAAAATAGAAAAACTCAAAGAGAACACAATGAAGAAAAACTAATCCTAAGAAGAAACAGAAAGGAGGAATGCAAATGCAATGCAAAGGAATGACAAATAAAAGGAAGAAAACCAATATTGTATCAGAGTCATCAGAAGAAGAAGAAGACGCAGAATGTCTATTCTGCACTGAAACCTTTTCCAAAGATAACAGGGGTGAGGGATGGATAAAATGTTGTTTATGCCAAAGATGGGGTCATGAAGCCTGTGCAGGGATAGATAGCGATGATCCTGATGAATTCACGTGTGATTTGTGTGCAACAACTCCAGAAAACGACGTTTAGAACTATAAAAGATTTCTTTTTCAGTTTCATTTTTATTGTTTCATTGGTCAAAAACGTTATTGTTTTTTAAAGTGAGTAAATCACTATTTTATAAGATGTTCCGTTTAATGTTTATTATACTACGGATAGCGCAATTTGCCATTTTTATTATTTTAGAAGAATTTATAATTTTGTTGAACATTTACATAACGATTGATCTCATATGAGAGGTTTGGTATCAAAATCGGCCAAATCCAAAAAACTTACTTTTTAAACTGAATATGCAGCTAAATTAAGAACGTTCCATTTTGTAGTTCTGTGTCATTCAAAATTGGCCAAATCCATGTTTGTTATATGAAATTTCATTGCAAATCGTGACTCTGGGATCAAAAGTAGACAAATCGAGTACTATTTCAAAACAAAATGAGCCAAATCCATAACAGCCAATCAGATTCAAGGATTTAGTACGGCGTGTCAGCCATTTTGTTTTTACGTCGAAGTGCTTGATTTGCGTCGTGATCGAATTCCTAGCGTTTTTACATAAAAATAAATAGAAAAAATGGATGAATCAACTGAAGAAATAAAAGAAACTGCTCCAGAAATGTCTAGAAACTAGAAACGGCTGACACAAAAAACTAAGTGGAAGCGTAATGAACAAAAAGTTTCTAGGTAAGTAAAGTTTGTTGCATCAACTCGAGTCCTACTGACGAACATTTGACGGGCAGGGGTGCTAAACAATATTTTGCATTAAGTTCGCATTTGATCAAGTCTAATTTTTTGTTATTATTATCATGGATGGTTAAATTGCTCCTACGTATTAAAATAAAATTACTAACAACCTAAGCTACTTACTAAAGTCCCATGTGAACATTACTCAAAATCATATAGATGCACATCGCTAAGAAAAGTTGACATTGTAAAATTTCATGCAGCATTTTACAAATCACCATCTAAAATTGACCAAGACAACTTTATTTTGCAACATTCTAAGGCGTCTGCTGTAAGTCGCCATCGGCCTAAGACAGGCACAAGAAAAATGAAAGGAATGCAAATAGTATATTATTGTCGAAGAAGAAATAACTTGATTCCCGTGTGCAGAAAAACATTTCTTGAAATTTTAGGAATTAAAAAAGGACGAGTGAATGGTGTGATTGCTCGTAATTTTAAAAGTGGTGGAGCTTCAGCTAGTGAGTCTCGGGGAGGCAATCACAAAGAACATAAATATGCCGGTCAGAAAAAGTCCATACAAAAATTCATTAAGCGTTTTAAACCACTCGAGATCCACTACTGTCGAGGAAGTATCAAATGCAGACAGTATCTTTCATCTGATTTGAACATTAATAAACTATACAAAATGTATAAAGAGCAAGCAGAGGCACAATTTCAGACTGTTAAAGCATCTTACTTTCGAAGAATTTTTAATACTACATTTAATATTGGTTTCGGAAGCCCACGGACTGACGTTTGTTCTACATGCCTGCAATTACAAGAACAGATCAAATATGAGAAAGACAGTAATAAAAAGAAGGATTTTACAAGGAACTTATATACTAACTGGAATGAGTACGAACAAAACGCAAAAAAAAGAAAACTATCTCAAAAGCTTAGAGTTTCAATTTGTTCATTGATTCAATAAAAAAAAAACATTCCGAGCGAGAAACCGACATTGGTGGATGGTGTCTCTGTCTTGCCTTGTCAAAGTTGTCAAGTTGTCACCGACGTTAAACAATATGGCCGATACACTTTCGCGTTGAAGTCATATTTTTGCATTCTCAAGTTCTTTTTATTGTATTTATGTGAAATTATTAGCTTCAAATATGGTAAAATTGTGTTGTGTGAAGGGGTGTAGTAGTAAGGCGTATGCTGGATGTGGAATTTCGTTTTTCAGGTAAGTTTTTTATCTTTGTTTGTTTAGTACGACTAGGGTTATCAATGTTTTAGATTGACAAACGGGAAATATCCAAATAAATTATTAAAACAGCTAAGTTCGAAGTTTCGAACATCGTTGTCGTACATAGTAATCAAAAGTATATTTTTATTTTATAAAATAGAAACATCGCACATGGCGTCGGTAGTAGTTTGCTTTTTAAATACAAATATCGTTTTGTTTCCAAACAGATTCCCTAATAATGAAAATCTGCAGCAACGGTGGCTTGAAGTAGTTCCTTTAAAGAAGAATTATTCAAGCCATAGCGTAGTTTGCAGCCGTCATTTCAAGTCGGAGGAAGTAATCATTCATACAAGAAAATCAACACTCAAACATGATGCCATTTCGACTATTTTCCCTATTGTAAGTATTTTAGTTTAATATAAGTTATACCTAATTTAATAACACTTAAAAGTCGTTTGTTCCTTGCCATCACATTTGCTATTCGCCTAAATTCAAAATGTACTTACATAATTTAATGCATTTCTTTAGTACACATGGTCATACAATATATTTTAACAGAAATCTTCAAGCTTCAATTGCATAGATGCATTTTGTATTGGTTATATAATTATTTATTAATGTATGTCTTCATTTTCAGGAGATTTCAACGAATAAACAAATTAATGTTTTAAGTAACATCATTATAATATCAGCTCAAGAAACGGTTGAAGCCAGTAAGCCAAATAGGTAAAATTGCTTTGCGTTGAAGCCGGTGTTAATAAAAAAAATAAAAGTAAAAAGAATCTCATTTCTTATTAGCAATAGCTTTATTGTAACATTCAAAATGCTGTTCAATTATGTATTTTCTGACTGTTTTATTATTTTTCAGTTGCAGATACAAGAAAATATAATAAAATCGATTTCGGCTCTTCCTGAAAGTAAAGAAAATTTGGAACCAACTCCAGGCACATCGTACTTTTTAATAATGTGTAATAAATGTATTAATTAAAATTATGTGTTGTTTTAGTATAGAATAGAATAGAATAAACATTTATTCGCTAATGGACAGCAGCAACACAATAGAGCAGCACATACATATACATATACTAACAAACAGCTTAACAATTAATTAAAACAGCTCAACTGCGCTGAGCATGCCCATAACGAAAGGGTCACCTACTCAGCATATGCTGGGTGTAAAACACTCAGCGCTGGTTTTCAGTAGGCCCCCCGCAGTGACACACGGATGAGGGTAGTAGGTAGTAAATAAATAACGTTATTCTATTAAATGGGCATTTCTAAGTGTGTAATAAATAAATAACATAAAATAAATATTTCTGTCCCAGAGTCTAACATAATTATATATATATACACTATTAATAGAACACGAAAATACCTGCCAAATAAATAAGAACTTATCCGAAAACGAAACACAGTTGATTGACATGACGCACTTCGCGCGGCCGATGCCGCATCGACCTATGCATTTTTAAGTTGCAATACCGCCATATCATTTAGTGAGAGTGAGACTACTGCCTAGTTAATAGGTATTATTTTATTGAGCTAAATAAAACAAAAATAATAATACTTCCGAGAAAGTGTACAGTGCCTGTAGACTAATAATACTGCGAGCATTGAGTTCAAAAACAAAAATTAGTTTTTACACTGGAATTTGGAATTACAATGGAAGTCGGAGCAAAAGGATGATTGTACAAATGTAACGGTGTGTATGTATGTGTGATTGTACACACACACGGATTTTGGCGATCGCAGACAACGGATTTACCCCCGCAGCGCATCTACCCACATTATCTTCCGGTGAGTTTCAATGAAATAAATTCGAAATACAAATAAAAAAATTCACATATACTTATTTAAAATTTTGGTGATTACTATGGTGATTAATGATTCAAAATAAAATAAAAAATATAAAATAGTAAATACTAGCTAGATAATAATTAGATTATTAAATTAGATAAACGATTTGTCAAAATTTATATCATTAAATTCAATTTGTGAATGAATTATAAATGTCTTAAGCCTTAACTTAAATGTATTTATATTGTTTAGGTCCCTAATTGGTGGAGGAATATTATTCCAACATTTCGAGGCTGCATACCGGAAGCTTCCTCGAAAGGCTGCAGTTCTGTGATGTGGTGTAGCCAGCTGCTGAGCACAACGCCTGGCCTTGTGCTGCCGGTGGTTATTTATCCACGTAAGCTTTGAGTACAGGTATGACGGACATTTATACTTGATAACTCCAAAAAGAAGACATGCTAAGTGCAGCTTACGACGGGACTTCATTTTTAAAATGTTGTGCTTGTTTAAAATTGGTGTCAAATGGCTCCTTGGTGGTACGTCAAAGCAAAAACGTGCACAGGCATTTTGAACCCGCTGAATAAGTCTTTCGGTGCGTGCTAGTAGTCGTGGACCTACGACGGTATCAACATAATTTAGTTTGGATAGAACTAGGCTTTCAACGAGCTGTACACGCAGGTCCTCGTTTACATATGGGCGCATTTTATACAGGACTTTTAGGCGGTAAAAACAATTTCTCACGCAGCTTGCGATGTGAGCCTCGAAATTTAGACCTTGGTCCATAATCAAACCCAGATTTCTCGCTTCATACACACGATCAATGCGTTGGCCCATCACAAACACGTTTGCAAGGTTACTATTTATTTTGCTTAGTTGCCCTTTAGATCCGAAAAGCATAAATTTAGTTTTGGCCGGGTTAAGTAGAAGAGAGTTCTGTCTTGACCAGTCCACAATCCTTGCCAGATCTTCGTTAACTACTTTAACTGCGCTCTCATAATCTTCAGATTTAAAGGCTAGGTATAATTGAATATCGTCTGCATAGATATGAAATTTACAGTTTTTTATAACGTTAATAATATCGGCACTATATAAACTAAACAAAGGAGGACCCAGTATCGATCCCTGTGGAACCCCCTTTACCACTGGGCTCATATTAGAAAAAACACTAGACCCATTCGCATCCCAAATTTCTACAAGCTGTTGACGATAACTCAGATAGCTTTCGAACCATTTAACGGTAGCGGTGTCGAATCCATAAAAGGTCATCTTCGAGAGCAAGAGACTCAAATTAATAGCATCAAATGCTCTAGAAAAGTCCAGCAGAACTAACAGAGTACAACACCCTTCATCTTGAGCTGATAATATGGTGTCTGTAACATCTAACAGAGCCGTTGCAGTACTACGCCCCCTCCTAAAACCGGATTGAGCCTCAGGGAGGATGTTATTTTGCTCAAGATATGCAGTTAGTTGGGCATTAACTACTTTTTCCAGTACTTTTGATAAAAAGGGTAAAATACTTACAGGCCTTAAATATTTTCCCGTAGTTGGGTTCGCGATTTTAGGAATCGGACGCACAATGGCTATTTTCCATAGATCAGGAAAGGTCGAGGTTGAAATGGAATGATTAACAATGGAAGTAAGGATATCCAAAGTCATTGGAAGAGTCAGAAGAAACATGTCCAGTGTAATGTGGTAAAATCTTCATTATGTCTGATTGACCTACAGTTTCAATAGCGAATACGCCGTCATTAAATCTATGAGACTCATAGTAAGTTAGGCATGTAGACGGTGCCATTATATCACCTGGGACATTCAAGAAGTGAGAATTAATTTTATCTGGGTCATTGAAAATATGAGAGGGTAAATCAGTTTCACTTTTAAAAGGTAGCAAGGTGGTCTTTAGATTCCTCCACAAAGCTTTGGGTTGTTTAATTTTATTATTAATATTGAACTTGAAATAAGCAACCTTTTCGTAATATAGGGACTTGTTCACTAGACTTTTTAATTCCTTGTAATATTCAATTTTACTCTCAGAATTTGAATTCCTACAACGTACATGTGCTTGATTGCGCAGGTACATCATAAACTTGATGTTATCTGTTATCCATGGATATGACTTTTCTCTTATAATCTGGGTCTTACGGGGAGCGTGTTTGTCAAAAAGGGTAGTAATACCAAAATTGAGATGAGCTACCATAGCGTTGACGTCACCTGATCCAGGTCGCGCAAGCCAATTTATAGAGCTCAAGTCTTCCTTAAACTTCTCCATCTGTATATTTTTGAGGTTTCTACTTGTTACAACCCTGGGTAGTACTTTTTCTTTTTTAAAATTTAAAGCAGCTGTAACAAAAGCATGTGCGCCTAGCGCGACTATCCAGTCAACTTCTATGCTGCTCACCCTCGCATCTGTACACACTAAGTCATTAAGAGTCTCGCTAGTGCCCGTAAAATGAGTAGCAGAAGTGACCAGTTGACTTAAGTCAAGGCTATTTAGAAACGCATTTAATTTAGCGGTTTTATAGTCAGTTTGATTAAGACAATTAATGTTAAAATCTCCTAGCAAAACGGTATATTTACATGACGCTACGGAATTTATTGAACATGTTAACGCGTCCAAAAATATGTCAACATCCATCCACGGCGGTCTGTACGCTGTGCCAATAGCGATTTTTACACCATTCGCGCTCAAAACAAGCCACATTTGTTCCACTGACTCATGAACCGGGTCAACAGGGTGCGCATGGGTGCGCACATTCATCCCGCGCTTGATATAAAACCCAACGCCGCCACCGCGTCCGCCGCGCACGGTCACCGGGCGCGGAACGTGTCGCAGCCGGTACCCAGGCTCGGCGGGCGCGCGCCCCTCCTCACCCGACCTAAGCCAGGTCTCATTTATTGCCATTACACCAACATCATGACGATCCAATGCGGCGATAAACTCATCGTGGTTAGTGCCTAGCGATCCAGCGTTGAGTAATCACAAACAGTAAAGTGAGTATAGACAAACTCATGCTTGGTCTATGTGAATTGCATCCCTGTACCTATGCTTTGAAATCTATCTAGTTAATGGCATCCACTCCTGAAGCTATCTTGCCTAGAATAATAAAATAACAGCAGTCTGTAACTGTCTCAAGAGTTAGTATGATTATTGGACACCCTATTAGAAAGAGATAACATCCACTCTTGAAGCTTTCTCAATCGGAATGTTTTCGGGTTGCCCGTCCTCATTCCAGTTAGTATATAAGTTCCTTGGGATTTTATGATTAAAAAAAGAGTACACAGTTTAAGAGCCAAAGCATTTTACAACTTATTAAAAGAAAATGATGAAAGTTTGCTGATTCTTAGTTTCGACTGCCAAAAAAATCAACCTATGACGAAAGTGCCAGATCAAATTACTTATTACTCGCGTCAACTCTACATTTATAACTTTACTATCGTTGTTGGTCACTCAAAGTCCCAACTAAATAGCGAGAATGTGTTTGCATACACTTGGACCGAGGACTTATTGCCAAAAGCATCAAACGAAATTGCCAGTGTCGTGTTTCACAAAAAGTGGAATCAATACCTGGACCAGATGGTTTTTTTTTTTTTTTTCCGATGGGAAATCATCAAATAACCCCTCCCGCTCTGGGCTGAGCAGGAGGGAGTGTCAGACTTTTATTGACTAAAACCCATCCATGTTCCTTCCTTTGCCCTTTGTGTTCCAGGGCCGCGGTATCTCTTTCGAACAGTCCCGCAACCCTGGCAGGCGTCGGCCCTTACGGACCCCTTCCTGTTTGCTGACTCTCTTTGAGGCGCGCGTGGAACACGAACGCGCCGTCGACACGGCCTGTCGTCATAAGACGGACGGACGGCGAGCTAGCCCATAGCTCACCGTCCACAGGCCCGCGATGGTTATGAAAACTTTTTTAAAGAACAGGCTACTGTGCTCCATTTAGGTACTGACGTGCAAGCTATGCAATGGAAAGAAGCAACTGGAAAAATATTAAAACCTACAACTGCAATGCACTTCTCAATTAAAAAATGTAAGAGATGTTTTATTAAAAAAAAAAAATTAAAAGACAAACGTCGTGCGTGCCGAAGAAAGTTACCACAACCGTCTGGGAGATTTTAAGAACATTTGCAAGAAAGGAAAATCTGCTAGTCAGATTAACCCAGACCCTGTACCTCTGTACGTCAAAGTTAAAGACGCAAAACTAGAAGACGTTAAAAATCTACTCACTACTCATTATGGTGAACGATGGAATGAACTACCAGAGTTAAAATATTTCAGCGATGTGTTGTCAAGGCCAGTTGAATCATTACATTCTTATGAAAAAGAAGATTGTGAAGCTTTGGAAGAGTTGCCAAATTTAATTGTTTAATTTTAATTGTGTAGTTGCACAAAGTTTTCATTTTAGTTCTAAATAAACAAATAAAGTGTTTTGTATTATGTATTCTTTACTTTTTTTATTGAATATCTGAATATTTGAAACAAAAATTTACCACCCCTGACCTCTCGTACACTTAGGACAAATACAAAAATGGCCAAATCCATAAATAACCAATCAAAAACAGTCAAATCCAAAGCCATGACAATCAAATTCGGCCAAATCCGCCCCTCACTATCAAATTTGGTCAAATCCGGCAGGTTTTATTTGAAATCCGACTTTTTTTGTTTGAGACTAAGGTAGATATTTGTTTAGTTTAATTTTAAAAGACTCGTTTGAATCACCCGCCTTGAGCTGAGTTGTCAAAAATATTTCCAATAACAAAAATTAGTTTATGCACTATAATGACAAATTGGGTGAATTGGACTTGACTGATTTTGATACCAAACCTCTCATATGTGATGATTGTTACCTATTAATGATATTGAGACTGACTATTAATAATTAAGACTGGCTCATTCTACCTAAATGAAGGTCTGTAAGATGTTTAATTTTGTAATTAAAGATACCTATAGTAAACTCTAATAAGTTATTATTGATTTAATTTTACCAAAACCTAGGACATTCCCAAGATAGGGGCAACATGATCCCCAGGATCATCTTGCCCTTACCGTAGGGATCACCTTGGACACCGTGGTGTACAAGAAAATTCTTTGGTAGCGTTTTAAAAAATGTGAATTATTATTATTAATAATTATTGGATCTAAAAAAAATACATTTTGAGTATGAAAACAGGTAGACAGATAAAACTACTGTTAATAAACGCTTTTACATCTGCATTAAGTTGAATGTCGTTTAAACTACAAGCATTCCCCCTTAACTCTTTCAGGGTCAATGGTTAGCTACGCTAACCACATATTTCGGATTTTATTTCTGTAAGTTCATGCCATCTAGCGATTATTTCTTGAACTATCATAGAAATACACCTTACGCTTGATTTAGTTTAGGCAGTTAGTGGCGCCGATATTCGTTTGTGTTTGTATTGTTCGTATGAAAAAAATTCGTTGAGTGTTTTTGTAACGTGCTCAGAAAAAAAAAAACAAAAATAAGGTGAGTCTATTATTTTTATGACTACGATTGTTTTATCAGACGTATTTAGACATCTTTAGTAGGTATTTGATAAACAATGTATGTAATTTTGCGTTTCTAATGTAATAAGACACTCATAATTAGGTGGTTAGAGTAGCTAACCAGCGCGCAGATAGAATGTTTTATTTGTTCTTATAGATGTGACGGTGATTTTTTGTATATCTTACAGAATGTTTCGTGTGTTAGCTGACG
This sequence comes from Eugnorisma glareosa, assembly GCA_947578425.1. Classification (NCBI taxonomy): domain Eukaryota; kingdom Metazoa; phylum Arthropoda; class Insecta; order Lepidoptera; family Noctuidae; genus Eugnorisma; species Eugnorisma glareosa. The sequence continues at coordinate 6,883,724 of OX387967.1, read as the reverse complement.
GGGATATTGAAAACTGTCTGGAGGAGATACCCTCCGATGACGACAGTTGTTGTAGTGCGGAATCGGACCAGGAAACTCATGATGCACAACCACCTACCATGCTATTGGGTGATGTCGTAGGGGAACGTCTGCAAAGTTACAGTTTTGATGAAGAAGATAGTGAACCCTTGTCGAGTTTGCGCTCTACGCTGCCTCCGGAGGAGGTTGCTACTCCTGTAGCGGAAGAGAGTACCTCCAGTAGTCTTCAAACAAGAGCGCCAAAGTGGAAGAAGAACTACTCGCTTTCCCCACCAGGTGAGTTTACTGAGAATGTGGGAGTACCAGCACATATACTGGAGTTGGAAAGTATTACGCCTCTCGCACTATTTCGCATGTTTTGGTCAGACGATTTGCAAGAAATTGTAAGCTTTCAAACCAACATATATGCTACTCAATCAGGAAAAGCTTTTACTCCCACTACGCCTGAAGAAATCGATGTGTTTGTTGCTTTGAATCTGGTTATGGGTATAAAAAAACTGCCAAGCTATAGAGATTATTGGTGTTTAACTCCGGACTTGCACGATACATACATTTCGATGTTCATGCCATTGAAGAGAATTAGCTGGCTTTTGCATTACTTACACTTGAATGACAATAATGTCATGCCTGCAAGAAATAGCCCGGGTTTTGATAAAGTTTACAAAACCCGCCCATTGCTCGATATAATGCGACGTAATTTTCAGCACAATTACAGGCCTTCAGAGAAGTTTGCAATAGACGAGAGCATGGTAAAGTTCAAGGGCAGGAGTTATTTAAAACAGTACATGCCAAAAAAAAAACATCAAACGGGGGTATAAAATATGGATGATATGTGCACAATCAGGCTACTGTCTGGATTTTGAACTGTACACAGGCAAACAGGGGAGTGAAGTTGAGAAAGATCTTGGTGGGAGAGTTGTGAGGCAGTTTTGTTCTAGCCTCAGAGGTAAAAACCATAAAGTTTATTTTGATAACTTCTTCAATAGTTATCAATTGCAATTTGATTTAGGAGACGGCCAAATACTTGCCTGTGGGACGGTAAACTCAAATAGGAAGCTTTTACCCAAACTAAAAGAAGACAAGGACTTACAGAGAGGACAGCACGACTATCGGATCAGTGACACTAATGTTAGTATCTTGAAGTGGAGAGACAAAAGATCAGTTTTCATACTGTCCAACTATCACGATCCTAAAAACGTCGGGAAGGTGACACGCAGAGAACGTAATGGGGAGACTGTGGAAATATCTTGTCCAGAAGCTGTATCAGACTACAACTCGCACATAAATTTTTTTGATAAGTTCGACCAACTCAAAAGCTGCTATGGTATTGACCGAAAGTCACACAAATGGTGGCACCGGATTTTTTTCCATTTTCTGGACTGTTCTGTTGTCAATTCTTTTCTAGTATACAAAGAATTGCAATCCACTTCACGACCAGAGCTAGAAACACTGACATAGAAGGTTTTTCGTCGTTCTGTCTACCAAGGTCTCTTGGCTCCAGCGTATGTCAATCAGCGCAGGCATCATTCGGTGGACAGTCCACGCAGTTCAGGAGCGCCTTCTCCAGGCCCGGCCGTAATCAAACGGCATAAACCAACGATGGCCGACGAGATCCGCCTTGAAAGCAATCGCCATCAGCCGGAGCGAAGCACATCAAGGAGATGCGCCAAGTGCAGTACCAGTAATACTCCCGTACGTACCGTATTCATGATTAAAAAATTTACTAATTTTCATAGTGTTGTTTTGTTCTACAGCGGCGGTGGTTACCGTAGCGAACCATGTGATTCCTCAAAAGCCTTCACTCTGATATTTTTTTCAACCATGTTTTCAGTATTAATATACAGCGTGTAACAGAAAGGGTATAATCATATGGAATACAGTGGTACAGACCATCAAACTGAACAACTTTCTCTATGGACCACCATCGAAATCGTAAAAAAATTATCAGCTGTCCTATACAAAATTTCAATACCTACTCGACCCAAATGTATGGGACAGCTGATTTTTTTTTTACGATTTCGATGGTGGTCCCATAGAGAAAGTTGTTCAGTTTGATGGGCCGTACCACAATATTCCATATGATTATACCCTTTCTGTTACACGCTGTATATATAACTATAAAAAACATAAAAACACGTATATTGTAACTTATATGAAAGTGCCCCTGAAAGAGTTAAGGGAATCATCTCGTACACCTTTCCTACCAGTGAAAACACTTCGGACATGATGACGAAACCACTGTGTAGTGTTAAGTTTTGCTATTTTCGTGATAAGTTGTTAGTTTTGTAAGAAGAACATTCTTATTTTTATATAGAATGTTTACACATTGTTTTTATTTTGGGTTAGATTATCACTTGTCACATTTATCTGTCACAACCTAGATATGTCAGTTTTAGTGTTACCATTTCAAGAAATTAAATATTTGCAAGTTTGTGTTGCCATGTTATAAGTAAAATTTGGTAGAATTATTATTTGTTTATTTAGAGAAGCAATTTGTAAGTTTTGCTAACATAAAATTGAGGGGGAGTGTTAAGATATAGATTATCTGTGATCATCCCTCAGTCTTTTGTTCAACATTCATTCAAAGGGAGATGCTGTATGTGCGGTTGCTAGAAAGGATTTATGTACAACTTATTATGTAATGGACTTGTTAAATGAGTCAAATAACGGTAAGGCTAATGTAGCAAAACTTGAATTAACTGAATGGCGTAATAGGTTAGTGCATAAAAATTATAGGGAAGTAAAATCCAATTATTAAGAAAATCAAATTGATTATAGTGAGTCGCATAATGATACATGTACAGCCTGTGTAGAAGTCAAACAGCATAGGTTACCCTTTGAAAGCAGCAAAAGCACTACAAGCAGGCCAATTGCATCAATCGATCAATCGATCTGCATGCACCAATTCCAAATGAATTGGTGCATGCAGATCTGTGTGGGCCTATGGAAGTCTCATCACTTGGAGGTTCAAGGTATTTTCTTCTTTTAAAAGATGTTTTTTCCTAATTATAGATCAGTTTATTTTTGGAACTTAAGTCAGAAACTGTAGAAAAATTAAAAGAATTCCTTATAAAGGCAAAAGTGTTGAACAATTCTGTATGTACATTTCGTTCTGATATGAATATGATGTAAAGAAACATGATAAGCCTGAAAGTACAGAAGAAGATGAAGAAGTAATAACTCTAAATATGAATAAAACAATATATAATAAAGATCACGGAGAAGATACATCAGAAACGGACACTGAAGGAAGTACTGAGTTCCAGTACTGTCAGGAAAATGAAAATAAAATTCAAGAAGAGGAACAGGAAGAAGTAAATGAGCAAATGCCTAGAAGCCCAGAAATGTCAAGGGCAACACGACGTAGAAAAATCCCTAATTGGTTAAATGATTATGAAATTGGTCTTATAAGTATTCATAACGAACCTAGCCCTTATTTGGAAGCTATGAAGTGTGAAGATAGAGAAAATTGGATAGAAGCCATGGATAAAGAAATAAATACCTTGAATAATAATAATACATGGACAGTTGTGACTCAAGTGTCTGAAGGAACAAAGGTAATAAATAGTAAATGAGTGTATAGAGTAAAAGAAAATCCTAACCAAGACATACAATACAAGGCTCGCTGAACCTGTATACATGAAGGTAGCAGATGGGGGAATAGATAATTTAAATAAGTCCATTTATGGGTTAAAGAAAAGTCCCAAAGTTTTCTAAAAATGCTGTGATGATTATTCTATGTATGTTCTTATTTATGTAGATGACTAGCTATATTTCAGTGATAGTGACAGTCAAATAATAAAATTCAAAGAAAAGTTATGTAAGAATTTTGAAATATAAGATTTAGGTATTGCATTAAACTATCTAGGGTTAAATATCAAGCAGGATGTAGGAAAGACTGTTAAAAATAAAAAATAATGCTTGTTAAAAGTTTTAGAAAAATTTGGAATGTCTGATTGTAAAACATGTAACACACCTATTGATCAGGACTTCATATTTGAGTTATTAGGAAGACCAAATTCTGAAAGTAAAGAAATAGAATTTAATTGTAGACAGATAATTGGAAAGTTATTGTATGCTTCTAATGCAACAAGACCTGATTTATGTGTAGCTGTTGGCTTCCTTAGTAGATATCAGCATTGTAGCAGTGTGTTGTTATTAAAATGTTTACAACGTGTATTAACATATGTAAAAGGCAGGAGCGTGCCGTCCGTAGAGGCAATTAGGCCTAGTCTACGCCACCATTCCTACCAACAATGCAACAAATGCATTTATTGTAACAATGTAATAAAATAATACAAAATATTAAAAAAAAAAAAGTTAAATCTCCTGTTATAATACTTATAGCAACTTGTCGCGTCCGTCTGACGTAACTCACAGTTCGAGAGCGCAGCGCGCCGGCGCGGCGCTCTGTACTCACTATTAGATTAGGCAGGAACACAACCTGCCTAGTTTCCATTGATAAATTTACGCACACTGGTCCATATTTTCATGTGTATATGAACGGCACACATGTATAGATCATTGACAGATTAGGGGCGTAACTCCTGCGAGTGAAGCTGACCATTGATTGAATGCCCCACAAATTATTATCCAGCTAAATTTTGTTAACCGCTTTTATAAAGGGATCACGTTAAGCAATGATGTAATTATATTTGGTCGTGTTTTTTATCGACAAATTAGCAATTATATTTTTCTTAGAAGCCATATTTGTTTCATGTGACAAGCAAAATTTATTTCGTGATCTTGAATGTTTTTCTTTTCAAAATATCTGACGGTTGTAATTCATATTGAAACGTACAGTAGTGTAAATATTATTTGTTTATTTACTTAAACATGGTGTTCTGTTGTGAAGTTTGCGCTGATAATGTGTGTTTGTTAGAAATTAAAAACAGTAAGTATTCACAATCGTTTAATGATAAGTTTCAAGTTGTGTTTCATGTGACAAGCAAAATTTATTTCGCGATCTTGAATGTTTTTCTTTTTATATCTGACGGTTGTAATTCATATTGAAACGTACAGTAGTGTAAATATTATTTGTTTATTTACTTAAAAATGGTGTTCTGTTGTGAAGTTTGCGCTGATAATGTGTGTTTGTTAGAAGTTAAAAACAGTAAGTATTCACAATCGTTTAATGGTAAGTTTCAAGTTGTGTCTAAAGGTATCTATCTCCTTTGATGATTAACCCAAAAAATAATCTCGTACGTCATTTTAAACGAATCTTTCTTCTGTTCGCATCGTCAGAAAATCGTGCTTTGAACTTTGAATAATGTGGTGAGTTCTTGTATTTATATCTTTTGTTTTTTCAGGCTTAATTTCATTTCATGATTAACTGAAATATAATTGATTATAGAGTAGTTTTTTTACCCAATTCGCTAGTATTTGGCATCGCAGTTTTAGTGAAAATAAAAATAAAACTTTTTCTCTATGGATTGGCAACCCTGATTTGATACTTCTTTTTCGCGCGTTTACCGGCATCGCATGCAAAATGGTTTCTGAAGAAAAACTACTTCGAAAAATACGAAAATACAATAAAAAGTTGGAGCGTCGACGTCGAAACAAAAGTCGGAGTCACGATAGTAAGCGCGGGCGCAGCCTCAGTTCAAATCGGCGGCAAAGTGTCGACCGTGACCGGAGTCCTATGCGCGCCATTACCCCGGATAATGAAGGTAAGCTTTTGATTTAGGTGCAACTATGGCAAAAGACGTGGCTGGCTACAATGGTCGAGTATAATATACCGTGTTAGTACGAGATACTTAAACACGAAGATCAACTTTGATACGAGATATCAACTTTGATGTAAAACAGATTTCTATTACCGGCACGTGATGCCGATTTTGTCAAACCAGCATGTGCTTACAGTACGAGATACTGTTTAGTGCAATTAAAATGCTGTTGAGAAATCTTAAGGGTTTTTATTCCTCATATTTCAGAAGAAATCATCGAACAAAAGGAAAGTCCCCAAACATGCCCTGAAGAACAATCTGACACTCATATTGTTCAAATCCCAGAGGTCGTAGGAATCCTTAGCGTCACCGGAGGCGTCAGATAGCCATCATACTGAGGAACAAAATACCGAACTTGTGCAGGCCCTGGGACAAGAATATGACGACATAAAAAAATATGAAGGAATAATTAACAATGACATTTGCAAACGGTGGAATTACTTATTATCACATGGTCTGTCTAAGACTGAAAAAGATGACAATACAAAATGTCACACTTTGCCTGAAAACTGCCAACTCCTAGATGCCCCAATCTTGAATGAAGAAGTTAAGGCAGTGATCCCTGAAACGGGAATAACTAGAGACTGTATTGACTTGTATTGCATTAAAGTGTATTGCCTACCAGCAAAGACACAGCGGGCACAGCACTTACAATAATTGGCAAAGTCATGTCTCATATAATAAACAACCCACCAGATAAAATAATGATGTTAAAATCACTCAGTGAAGCAGCAAAGTTATCGCAGTGGATTAAAGGATATCATATTCCTTTCATGTCTCATTACCAAAGTTTAGTCCCTAAAAATAACTTACCTGATTGTGAAATTCCACTTATGCAGGAAGCTATTGTTAACCTTTTACAATTAGGAGCTATAACACCATGTTGTCATTCAAAGGGAGAATTCATCTCAAAGATTTTTCTTGTTCCGAAACCTAACGGCAAACAAAGATTTATTTTAAATCTAAAACTTTTGAACAAGTATATAAAAGTTAGTCACTTTAAAATGGAGGATATTTGCACTGCAGTAAGGTTAATTGATGATCATTATTATATGTGTTGCATAGACCTTAAGGAATCATATTTATTAGTACCTATAGCATCTGAACACAGAAAGTACCTCCGTTTTGAATTTAATGGAACCTTATATGAATTTACAGCATTGCCATATGGGTTATGTACTGCACCTAGTGTGTTTACCAAATTGTTAAAACTTGTGGTTAGTTATCTAAGAAATTTAGGCTTCCTATCCACAATCTACATTGATGATATTTTATGTATTGGCCAAACATATAATGAGTGTTTACAAAACATGGAAACAACAATTACCATGTTAAAGTGCTTAGGCTTTATTATTAATTCTGAAAAAAGTAACCTAGTACCTAGTAAATATTGCAAATTTCTGGGATTCATGATTAACTCCACATCAATGTGCCTTGAGCTTCCTTTAGAAAAAAGAAATACAATTAAAAGTATGATTGAAAAATTCCAAAAATTCAAAAATTGTAAGATAAGAGAGTTTGCTAGATTATTAGGCACATTAGTAGCAGCATGTCCAGCTATACCATATGGCATAGTACATACAAAACAAATGGAACATGTTAGGTATTCAGCATTATTGAAATCAAATGACAATTATGATGAATCCATGACATTACCCATAGTATTACAGTCAGACTTTCAATGGTGGAGGTATAACATAATGTATAACAGCAAAACTTATAAGTCAAAACAATTTGATTTACAAGTGAATACAGATGCTTTCCTGACAGGTTGGGGTGCTCATTGCAATGGTGAAAGTGTTGGAGGCCTGTGTGACCACAGGCCTCCAACACTTTCAATCAGAACAAAAATATCACATAAACCAGTTAGAACTAATGGCAGCATTTTTTGGTTTAAAATGCTTTGCAAATTTAAAAATAATTGTGATATTCTTGTTCGGATTGACAACACTACTGCCATTGCTTGCATTAACAAGATGGGTAGTGTTCAATTTCCACACCTAAATGATGTTAGCAGGAGGATATGGGATTGGTGTGAAGCTAGGTGTATTAATGTTCAGGCATCTTACATAAAATCTAACGATAACTTGGCAGATGAGAAATCAAGAAATACTAACATTGACACAGAGTGGGGATTATCAATACATGCTTTCAATAGAATTGGAAAAGAGTTGGGTAAACCAAGTATTGATTTATTTGCTACCAGAGTTAATGCAAAATGCAAAAAATATGTGTCATGGCATAGAGACCTTTATGCATTTGAAATAGATGCCTTCACATTTGACTGGAGCTCCTATTTTTTTTACGCATTCCCACCATTTGCATTAATTACAAAATGTCTGCAAAAAATTAAAAACGATGGGGCCAAGGGAATCTTGGTATACCCACTGTGGACTTGTCAGCCATGGGTATCCTTTGGCAAAAATGTTGATGGTTACAAAACCAATCATATTCTACCCTAATAATAATTTATTACAATCTCCTTTCAGTACCAATCACCCATTAAGCAACCAGCTTACCCTGGCAGCGAGCATCTTTTGCGGGAGGCATTCAGACGTAGAGGTTTGCCAGAGGGTTCACTAAATATTATGTTATCATCCATTTCACCAGGTACGCTAAAGCAATATAGTACTACTTATATGAGATGGTGGTTATTCTGCCGAAACCACAGTGTGGACATCTATACAGCTTCAATACCAGATGTATTACAGTTTCTCACTGAAATACATAAAACAAATGTTGGCTACAGCTCATTAAATACAGCTAGATCTGCACTTTCCCTTCTGTTAAATGAAAAAATTGGCAGAGATGATCACATAAAGGGCCTATACAGAATAAAACTTACTTTACGCAGGTATGTTAATACTTGGGATCCTTCAATAGTGCTAAGATTACTGTCTAATTGGGGTGATAATGTGAATTTAAATTTGGAAAAATTAAGTAAGAAGCTTGTCACCTTATTAGCTCTTGCTACTGCTCAAAGGGTGCAAACTATATCAGTAATTAAAATACAAGATATATCCATGTCACAAGACATATTACATATCAACATTACTGATCTTATAAAAACATCACTGTCATCAAAAACTGAAACATTAATTAATTAAATTAAATTGAATTAAACTACCGTTTTTCGACCAGAACCCCATTGTTTGCCCAGCTAGAGCTATAAAGACATATATTGAGCAAACATCAACTCTTAGGAATGATGAACAATATTTGCTATTAACTAGTAGGAAACCTTATAAAAGAGCATCCAAACAAACAATTAGTAGATGGATTAAATCAGTTATGAAGGAAAGTGGTATTGATACCAAAATATTTACCTCACACAGCACACGTCATGCAGCCACATCTTCTGCTAAACAGGCAGGGGTATCATTAGATGTGATTAGGAAAACTGCTGGCTGGTCAGATAGCTCTCTTACATTTGCCAGGTTTTATGATGTACCACTGAATGTCAATGTCCCACACGACAGCTTTATTAATGCTGTCTTTAATGCCAACTTGAGAATGTAATTATTATTTCTTTTCCTTTTTTAAAAACTTAATAAAAGTTCAAAGAATATTTTTTTTATTTGTACACTTTCATAAGTGTTATAGTTAAGTTATGTGGCTAAAGGTCAGTCAAAAATGTTTCAACTATTGCATTTACTGTTACTAATTGTATCTGACAATAAATGTAAAACAATAACAGTAAATGCAATAGTTACTATCAGTCTTGTCTCCTAATCAGTAGACAAGACTGATAGTAATAGTACTGATGTTAGGTTGTTGTTGCTCTAGTATTTTCATTGCAATTTTATTGTGATGAAAATACTAGTAGCCAATTGTCTTTTTATTTGTCTTTAATTAATGATGCTCTGTTTTTGTACACCACATAATGGATCATTTTGTTTTATTCTGACATGTTGAATATCTTAAGATTATTGATGTTACATACCTAAGTATATACTTATTAGCATACTATAGTTCGATTATGTTGGTCGCAATAAATTTGATTCGTATATGGCTGTTTCGATATGTATTTTTTCAAAATAGTGGCCCATGTCGACTTTTACTCTAAACAGCTACTCTGTAATCAATTATATTTCAGTTCATCATGAAATGAAATTGATTAATCAGACGAACTTACCTTAAGTGAAGTCCGATTACAATTTCATGAAGGATGAACTGAAATATAATTACCCACCCAGCCCATCCTTTTTAGGATCAGTCCCTTGTCGAATGGGCCAACAAACCAACGCTGTCTCTAAAGAGTGTCGAATCAGGGTTGCCAATCCATAGAGAAAAAGTTTTATTTTTATTTTCTCTAAAACTGCGATGCCAAATACTAGCGAATTGGGAACTACTCTGTAATCAATTATATTTCAGTTCATCGTTCATGAAATTGTAATCGGATTTCACTTAAGGTAAGTTCGTCTGAATAATCAATTTTTTTTTTCAAATATTCCCATGGCCAAAATTGAGCCCGGAACGAAAACTCCAAACTGTACATGGCCAATTATATTTTTTTATTTACAGCCCACTCTTGTTTTATTTTTTAGATTTTTTCTAACGAAGCACCATCCTTCGCTCTTGTACTGACATAAAAACATTGAAATTCCTGAAATTTAAGCTACGAGTAGATGGCGTTGTTTCTCATACGCTTACTAAAAAATCGATTTAAGTGTGCACGTCGCTGATCAGGGGCAGGCGCGGGGGCCCTGACGGGTTAGTGGATAAATCAATAAATGTGACTACTTTCAGGGTGATCATATGTATAGCGACACTGTGATGTTACGCGATTTTTTTTTTCGGTGTTAGTATGCGTGGCCTAACCCTCTGCCTGTGGAGAACCACTGCACGCCACTGGTAAAAGGTACAGTTGATTTCTCTTTGATATATTGTTACAATATGAATGATAAATTAGAAGGTTATATTGATGCTGATTGGGGAGGGGATACAAAAGATAGAAAATCTACCTCAGGTTATGTGTTTAAAGTATTTGATTCTGTAATATATTGGTGTACTAAAAAACTATTGTGTGTTTCGCTTTCCTCAACTGAAGCAGAATATGTAGCACTATGTTTAGGTGCTGTAGAATCCTGGTGGTTAAGAAAATTGTTAATTGACTTTGATTATAACTTAAAAGTGAGTGTATATGAGGATAACCAAAGTGTAATTAAAATATCAGAAAATACCTATAGTAAGACAAGGCTAAAGCACATAGATTTAAAATATCATTTTGTTATTGATAAGATAACACAGAATGCGTAAGACTGTCCAATGTAAGCAGTACAAACAATCTTGGAGATCTATTTACTAAAGCATTGGGAAAACAGTTGTATGTAAAACATAGAAATAGTATTTTAAAGTAAGTTAGGATTTATTTTCAATAAATGGTTTTGGTGATACTCGTAATAATAAGATTGTTTAGAAGCAATAGAAGTTATATTTTTTTTGTTATGCAAAATATTGAGTTGTGAAATAATTATTTTGATATAAAATAAGTGTTGAGAGTATGTTGAAGATTGAAGGATGGCAACACTTATATTTGGTGTATAGTTTTATTAACTGTTCTCTTGTACGAAAACCATAGCGTAATGGCTGTCTCCATAATTCCTCTAATAATTCTAATATTTTAAATTCATTTCTGCAAGCGTAACTCTGTTTATTATTGAAATCCTAAGTCCTAATACCAGGCACACGATAAGAAAATATTTCAATAAAAAGTCGGGTTAAGAGCAAGATTACAAACGGTGAAAAACCAACCTACGTAATGGAGGTTACGAACGCGATGAAAATTGAGAAGTTTGATGGCAGAAATTTCAAACAATGAAAATTTCAAGTCAAATGTGTTCGTATGCCGAGTATATAGACAATAAAAAACCTATCGTGTCTCGCGTAGATCTACGTTCTGGCACACAAAGGGTTAAGAGAAAAGAGATTGAACATAGAAAAGGCAAGACCCGTGGACACCAGTTCGCAAGGGCAGTGGGATGAAGATGATGGCATGGCCATGTTCATTTTAACGACGTCCATGGATTTCAACCAAATATCTCTTAAAGAAAACTACGAGACTGCTAAACAAGTCAAATTAATTACGGAGAAGCGTTAGATGGCTATAGCATTGCAGAAGCTAGAGAAACCTTGGTCTTTATGGTAACATCTATATCTATCAATGATGGGTGGAAAATTGCTGTAGGTAATTTTTTTGTTTAACGGGTGCACCGGGGAGCAAAAGGCTAATTCGGTAACGCAATATATAATTTTTTTATTGGACTGTGACATAATTATATCATCTCTGACATTTGATGGGTGCCCTGCAAATTTTTCGATGGCCAACAGTTTGGTTTGCAGTTTGGACTCAACTAAAAATATAACACTATTTTTTTATAATTAAAGCTCATGAGATAGTCATTATTCCAGACCCCGCTCATACGTTGAAATTAGTAAGAAATACTCTCGGTCAAAAAAAAAAAACGCACTAATGCAAAGTGGGAAAACAGTTCATGGCAATTTATCGAAAAATTAAACCTAGTTTCTTGCATGTCCCTCATTCCAAGTCCGCGTACAGGCAGAATTTGTTTCTGGTACGTGCGAGTAGAAGTTTTATTAAACTTAATAATGAACACGATTTGGACATTTTCACTACCAGTGTTTCTCGGCTTAAGCATTTGTTGGTGAAGAGCTTTTGTACAGATAAGTAATTTTTTGCGTCTGAATTCAGTTTTTAATTGTTTTTTTCTCTTTTCATTATTTTTACTTTGTAGTTTGTATTAATCGATCGCGGTATTTTGTTTTCTAATTTAAGTTATAGTATTTTATACTTACCTTTTTTTGTTGTCTTTTTTGTTTCGAGTGTATCAAGTATTTATCGGTAGAAACTTGTAAATGACCTTCAAATTTGTATTGTTTAAGAACATTGTTTATATTAACAGTAAGTTTCCCGAACAGAATAAAATAAAATAAAATTAATCGGACAGGATAATTACGATCTCATTGCCCCTACCTTGTGTTTAAAAGATAATGGAAAAAATGAACCTTAAATTACAAAGACACCGCTAGGGTGGTGTGTGTGTACACGGTGTTGTAAACAACATAACTTACCTTTTTTTTTTTTTTTTTTCTCGATGTGGAAATCCTCAATGGATGTCCTCCGCCCTGGGGAGAGCGGAGGGGTCTGTCAGACTCGTACTGACTAAAACCACACCGGTGTTCCCTCGCACACTTGCGTCGGGGGGCAACGGGATCTGATGCGACTTCCGCTGCCCCGGACTAGTGCCGGCCCGCTTGAGCTGCAGGCCTCGTCTCGGGGGGGAGTGAGGTGTAAAACTCCCCCCGATACGTCTAGGAGAGGCGCGCGTGGAACACTACGCGCCGCCGTCTCGGGTCCAGTGTGATGGGGGGCGACGGATGTCCCCGAATCCGTCGCCCCTGGACCTGTTTAGGGGGGCCGGAAGAGGGCGTTGTCTGCCCTCTGCCGACGCCCGGTGCGTCTGCTACGGGATGGGCGGGAGGTTGTTATCTCCCTCTCCCTTTCCGCAGCTTCCTTCTGCGACATGACGGCTTCGCAGAAGGTCATCACCGCGTCCCAGGCCTCTGCGCTACCAACCATCGAGCGAACAACGGTCGGCAGCGACAGGTCTCCTCCTACCTCTGTAACGAGGGCACGGCGCGGCTCATCCCACGCGACACACTCGGCCAGCGTATGCCGCGCCGTGTCCCCCAGACAGTGGACGCAGTGATGGCACCGGCCGTCCGGCTCCCTGCTTATGCGACACAGGTACTTCCCGAAGCAGCCGTGCCCCGAGAGCACCTGCGTCGCCCGAAACGTCAGGGAGCCGTGCTTCCTCCCGAGCCAGTCGTCGAGTACTGGCCGGATCGCCTCGATTGTGTCGAGGCCGGCGGTAGGGAGCTCTAGCCTCCCCCGCCATTCCGCCACCATGACCTGTCGGAGACGAGACCGGTACAGCGTAATCTGTCGCTGCACCAGCCTCTCGCCCCGATCCCTGGCCTCCTCGCGCCACTGGTGCAGCGTCGCGAGGGTCTTCGCCTCCAGGTCCCACGGCGGTGATCCGGCCAGTACACAAGCCGCCTCGTAGGAGATCGTGCGATAGCCCCGTATGACCCTGACGGCCATCGCTCTCTGCGGTCTGCGCAGAACCGCGATAGTGCGGGCCGTCAGGTCTGTCGCCCATATCGGGGCCCCGTATAGGGCCATCGATCGCACGATCCCCACGTACAACCGCCGACAGGCGGTGCTCGGGCCCCCCAGATTGGGAAGCAGCGTTGACAGCGCGCCCGCCGCGCCCATCAACTTGGGCACCAGCCGCTGAAAGTGGGGGCCGAAGTCCCAACGGCTGTCGAGCACCAATCCCAGGTACTTCATGGTTGACTCGACAGCGATCCGAACCCCCCCGACCACAATGTGCGATCCCAACGGCGGCGCCCGTCGGGGGCCGTGAAAAGCAATGGCCTCCGACTTGTTGAGGGCCACTTCCAGGCCCAGGCGTCGGATGCGGCTCACCACCTGCGAGACCGCGGCCGTAGCCAGCAACGCTGCCTCCCTGTACGAGCTGCCCCGAGCCGTGACCAGCGTGTCGTCCGCATAACACGTCAGGTTCACTCCCGGTGGGAGCTCGCACCGCAAAACCCAGTCGTATCCGATGTTCCACAGGGGTGGGCCCAGAACCGAGCCCTGTGGAACACCGCACGACATCTCGCGACGGCCCGTGCCGTCGCGCCCCATGTAGGTGACACACCTTCCCGACAGATAAGCCCCCACAATGTTGCGGAGGTAGGGAGGCACCCGATGGTATCGCAGGGCCTCTCTAATGCAACTCCAGGGCAGGGTGTTGAACGCGTTGGAGATGTCCAGGGACACCGCCAGCACCACCCCACCCTGGGACACCGCTTCCTCCGCAAGGACTCTCACCCTCATGATGGCATCGATGGTAGAGCGCCCACGCCGGAAGCCAAACTGGCTGTCGTCCAGGTTCGGCCCCTCTGTACACAAGTGGCTGACGAGGCGATCTGCGATTACTCGCTCGAGCATCTTGCCCGCCTCGTCCAGCAGCACTATGGGCCGATAAGCGGACGGCGAATCCGCCGGGCGCCCCGCCTTCTTGAGCAGGACCAGCCGACCAGCCTTCCACCTGGTAGGGAACTGACCCCGCTCAAGACACGCCGAGAAGAGTCCCCTTAGTGGGGGCTCCAGCTCTTTCAGGGCGAGGACTAGAGCGCGGCCAGGCACTCCGTCGGGCCCCGGAGCAGTGTTTTTTGCCCGAAGCCGCATCACGGCCGCGCCCATCTCCGCCTGTGTCACCTCTGGGACGGTTTCGCTCTCCTCTTCTTCTTCCGACGCTGCAGCTGTGGGCTGAGCCATCGACGGTGGCTCGTGCTCGGCTCTCTCAGGGAAAAGAGCCGAGACCACTCGCTCCAAGAACTGCGGCTCGAGACCTTCCGTTAGCGGGGGGGCCCACGGCCGAAGTTTCCCTCGGACCGTGCGGTAAGGGCGCCCCCACGGATCCCCATCTAGGGTCGCCAGCAGTTCCTCCCTGGAGCGCGTCTTTGATTCGCCGATGGCCAGCCACAGAGCCTCCTTTGCCGCGCGGTACACCTCATACAGCGCGGCTTCTTCGTCGGGATCCCGCCGACGTCTTCTCCGACATCGCGTGTACGGGCGTCTTGCGTCTACGCACTCGACGCGCAGCCGCTCGACCTCAACGCACCACCAGTACACGCGGCGCCTTGCGGACAGAGAGGAGACGCGTGGCATAGATGAGTCGCAGATTTGCGTCATCGCGCCGCTAAACCACTGCGCCTCTTGTTCGACGTCGACGGGACCGACGGTAGCCGACTCCCGGATCCAGGCTTGGACGATAGTGGCTTCCTCGAGAGCTTCCCTGTCAAGGCGTTTCAGCACCCAACGCGGGCTGTTATTTCGGGGGGCCGGTTGGCTACGACCTCCAGCGGTCTGGGTGGAGACGTCAAAGCGTATGTATCGGTGATCCGATAGCGTCTCCACCTCCACTTCCACGTGCCAATCGCGAACGCGGTGCACGACAGCGGGACTAGCGAATGAGACGTCCACTATGGACCCACCCCGCTGCCGCACACACGTGTAGGCCGAACCCCGATTTAAGACAGCCAGGCCCGTCGTAATGGCCCATTCCTCTAGCACGTCGCCTCTCGGGTCTGTGACTGGGGATCCCCACGCCGCGGACTTGGCGTTCAGATCACCGAGAAGCAAAATGGGCCGAGGATGAGACTGGCCGACGACGGCTCCCAACTCGATAAGAAAACTCTCGAAGTCGGCGAGACTCTTGTTGGGCGAAAAGTATGCCCCGATAGTGACGATCCCGTTCACAAGGGCGGCAACCCAACCGTGACCCCGGGATATGTCGACAAGAGTCGCGCCGATGATAGCCACGAGGCCGTTCAGATCCCCCGCCCAGTTTTCTCGGGGGGGGACAAAGTACGGCTCAGCGACCACCGCCACATTTATCGACCACTGCGCCATGCTCAGGACCAAGAGATCCTGAGCCCTGGTGCAGTGGTTGATATTCGCCTGGAGGAAACGGACGTGTGCCATCACTGACACTCCATTTCCCTGGCGTTTCCTACCACAGGCCGGAAGTCGGCCAAAGAGGTGCTGGGGGGTGCGGCCCCCGCAGGTCTTGTCCACCGCCTGTTGCGCTTTCTGGGCGCGCCGCAAGCGTTGCCACCTATGCTGTGTCCCGCGGACTTGCCTGCAGCGGTACACAAGCTGCAGTTTGGTTCCGCGGAGCACTGGGCTGCCTTATGCCCAGGCTGACCGCAGCGATAGCACAAATCGCTGCGGTCTGTTTCGCCGGTGCACAGTGCCCGGACGTGGCCTTTCTCCAGGCACCGGTAGCACTGCATGGCCCTGGGTGCCAGGAGTTTAACTCTCGCTGACACCCAGCCCACCAGCAGACGTCCCGCGTCGGCGACCTGCTTTGCCGCAGCCGCCGGACACCGCACCCAGATGGTGCCAAGCCCGCCAGCATTGACGCGGATGCCGCCCAACATAACTTACCTTACCTTAACTTGGTAACGTATCTAATAATGCACACATTCTAAGAAAAAGTATTTAAGAATAGGTCTGGTATTTCTGTCTTTTTTTTTTTTAATTTGTTATGACCCTTGTAGTTCTTAGAAAAAATAGTATTTATTACATCTGGCAACATTTGTAATCAGAAGATCGCAAAATGGCGGAGCGTGCACGTGCGTCTACGAGTTATAAGATAAGGATCGATAATAATCCTTACTAAATAACTATTTTACGATAAATAAATGTAGTAATAAAAATTCACGTGTATTGTCTGAGTGAACCTATCGATGACAAAGTGACGTTTCATGTTTCCACTTTTGACTCTCGCGGAGTAGCCCGCCAGCAGAAACGACAAGTAAGCGGAGAAAGACGATTTCGAATCGGCTTGGCGACGCGACGAGGCGACCAAGGTAATGGAATTTGGGGATGTCATTCCGGCTAACATACCTTCGGAAGAAGTTGTCCGTAAGGCAAAGCAGGAGACTCGTGATAAGGATTTAGGTTTGTTTAAAGCAAAATTAGCTCTTGCCTCTGTGTGGGACATGAAGTGTGGATTGGAGTTTAACGGATGCATTCACGAGATTTGTCTCGATAAATTCTATTTGATGTACAGGACTCCCACACAGTTATACATGTACAAAAAGTTTATAAAGGAAGACCCCGTTGGAAGCATTAGCATCGACGCATCGGGCAGCTTGGTGAAGCAAATCCCGAAACCGGATAGCTCAAATCGCGTTGTTTATCTCTACCAAGCTGTTTGTGGATATCGTCAAAAAATATTGGCAATATTCCAATTGATGTCGGAGAAGCACGACACAAATACCTTGACGTATTGGATTCGAGAGTGGATTCGTTCTGGATGATCGTGTCCGAAACAAGTAGTTACAGACTACTCATTGGCACTTCTCAACGCTACTTGTCTCGCTTTTAATAACACTGATCTAAAAACATACATTGAAACATGTATTGTCTTTGACAAAAACGGTTCGTCTGTGCGGATGAACCTGCCACGTTGTTTAATTCGGACCGAAATTTCGCACTTTATACACATGGTGGCGCGTGGGAGCTGCTTCAATCACGAGAGTCCAGAAAAGAAGGACTTCTTTCTCCTTTGCGTGGGTCTGCTAACCACATGTAGGGAAATAAGTGATTTCATTCGGTTGTGTACCGACGTACTGACGATTGCTTTTGCGACGCACGAAGACATTGATGACAAAAACAGTCATTGTTTTGCAACACAGAAACGAGTTTTAGAGCGCTTGAAATTGTACAGTGTTCCCGATAAGGCTGACAAACTGGACAATTATCTGGACGAAGAGGAAAGTTTGTTGGAACAATATAACGACATTGATGAACAAACGGAACTAGATTCGAGTTCTGCAATCGAAGCTATTTATAAAAAAATCAAGTCAGATAGTAGAAGTGACCTCAAACACGGGAGATTAAATCCGTATCGTTGCTCTGCGTTCGGTTCTCGACTGTTGAAATTAGTAAAACAGTTTGTTTTGTGGACTGCTGTTATGGTTGTCAATGATCCAAAAAGTTCAACTTGGGTAGAAATATCAAATGAAAATGACACACGACTTGTTTCCAGTTCAGCTCGCAGCGAAGAATATTTTCGGGAGTTAAAACATCTGGTCTTCAAAAAAGAAAAATCAATTTGGTTGGACAAGTTTCTCGTTATCCACCTAAGGAATCTGATAGGCACTACCATTTTGTTGAATGCCGACGCAAAGGGAAACAAAAAAACACAGTCCAAGGTTACCCATTCGACGCCTCGGGTAGCCAATCGCATTGAGGAAAAATGCACCATCCTGGTCGCAGAGTCTCTAGCTTCGACCATCGAAAGCGAATTTCACGAGGAAAACTTGAATCTTTCAATACCAGACGAGTTGGAACAAGACCAAGGATGTGAAAGTCATCTGGAACGTGCGTTTGATCATGGAAATGATAGCGAATGTAAAGATAGATTTGATCGTAAACTTGTACGTGAAGATGACATTGATGATAAGAGACGAAACGACCTGGAACTAAATCAAGACAAGCTAGACGGTACATCATTCGAAGATATTTCGACCGAACCGGAAAAATCTTCAATGGCTTTTCTCAATGAGAACGAAGATTGGCGTGGTCTTACAAAAAAGACTGAAGCGATCCAACCGAAGATGCATGGTCAACCCAAAAAACGAGGAAAATATCTGATACCATGTCCTGATATACAGATAATACGCCAGTGGCCGAAATTCAGTTTGACTTTGCCTTTACTCGTGAATGGTAACAGTTTGGCGCCTGCAAAGATCGACAAACGAAATATTGCAGTGCGGAACACGTGCGCATTCGACTCCACTGTGCAGAGTATGCTAGCCGCATACCACGACTTCGCTCCGTATTGCGACATCACAAAATCGAAGAGTGCTGTGCATGATTTTGTAGAGACGTTGTCGAAGTCTGGCGTTTGTTCGAAATTGTACAACCAACGAGGTGAAATTTTAAAAAACACGAAAGAGATGAAAAATGGAGTGCTGGATTGCGAGATCAACGTTGCTAAGAGTAGCAACGTTGATGGGTCTTTTTCAAAAAAAATGTTCATCAGAAAATTGCGTGTCCTACGACTTTAAGCCTCTATTCTTCAGGCAAATGCAGTTAAAACTCAGTGTTTTAATAAGAAAACGACAAAATATGTTCGAAATGTACTATTAACATATTCAGAAGTACGAAAATCTCTGTAATATTGATTAAATTAATCATTATCAGGAAGATGAAAGATGATTTTTGACGTGTCCCACGCAGGATTTGTAAAGTTCCGAACGTAAAATATCACTGTTATCCGACCTTTTGTTCAGTAATTTTATGTAATTTGGCAGGATTATATAATCTAAATTGAATAATAAACTTAATTCATAAGGTGCTAGACTACAAAATTATTTAAAATACACGTTTTATCTTGTCCCTCAAAATAACGTTGATGGAAAATTCCATATACGCTACGCTAGTTTATTGATTTTGAGTAGAAAATTGAATAAACTAAGAGAATTTTTTTAGTGCTGACAACATTTTAGAACGAAAATGTCCGCCATATTTGTTAAATGACAGCAGTTTTGTCTAAAAGCGAGAGTGAGCGGTCGGGCGTCACGGAGTCCTGTTCGCATTTTCCACTACGAACTTGATTTTATTATGTAAGTAATGTTTTTTTGACTTATAACTTTTCATAGCTTATTAGAAAAAAGTGTCTTTAATTCGAATTAAGTGGAACATTTCCTTAAATTGCTTTCGAACTGTTGATTTCTTGAGTTTGTTTTTGTGAAGCCATCATACGTCACGTCCATTACGCTACGTATTGTACTGGTGGAACACCAAATGTGACGTAGTGGAATTTTAAAGCATGGTTTACACATGTCAATATAGTTTTTACAATCAAAACAGGTTTAACATAAAAAAAAAATGTTTTTAAATTGTTGAGAGATTGATTAATTATTTTTAGTGAAAAGTAATTGAGTAAAGCATTAAGGTTTAATTTAAATAATTTAATCGATCGAATAATTACAGATTTTTGTAATAATCATTATTTTCGATAATCAAAACGTAAATTATGCAGCTTTAGACAATTTTTTTTTACCAGATTATGGTGTTGACGGCAGCGGAGCGGTCTAAAAGATACAGGGAAAAAATAAAACAGGATCCAGTAAAGCACGAACTTCATAAAAAAAAGGAACTCAAAAGACTGAAGAAGCATTTTAAGAAGATAAACGAACTAACTGAAGAAGAAAAAGATGCCAGACGAAAGCGATGGAGAGAACAAAAAAGAAATCAAAAAGAAAAAAAGAAGAAGTCATTAGGACAAGGGGAGGCTGCAGCTAGACAGCAGTTGGCTCCAACGGAACAACAGTTAGCTGTAACAGGCAATGCAGTTCCTCGTTTGTTTAGAATAAAATTGAAAAAATTAAGTAAAAGTTATACGATCGCTCTGAACAATATACAAAAATATAAAACAGCTCTAAACAATATAAGGAAGAAGCTCTATCGAGCGAAAAAACGACACGAAAAGGAAATGCATTTACTACAGACTGAAAACGATAAGCTTAAGGCGCGGCAAGAAGTCATGGAAGTGGCAATACGTGAAGCATACTCTGGCTGCAAGAAAAATCCAGAAAAAAGAGTTATTAAAAATATAGCATTCAAAGTAGGTGAAAAAATGAACACAAAACCGGAACGAAACTTATTGGGACTTAAAGGTCAAGTAAGGAAAACCAATTTCAAGAGCAGACCTTTGAACAAAAGTATTGTGGAGGACTTGGAGAAGTTTTACAATCGTGATGATATTAGTAGAAGTACTGCAGGTAAACGTGAAACGAGGACGAAGAATAAAAGAAAAGTGCAGATCAGATATCTAGTCGATACCATGCAAAATCTTTATAAAATCTACAAAGATGAGGGCGGAAAGCATTTTTACTACATTTTTCAGGTATAAGCCATATTACGTACTTTCACCAAGTGCAACAACCAGAAACACATGTATGTGTATCAAGCACAGTAACATAGAATTCATGTTTAATGCTCTGAAACTCAAAGAAGTCATACCACACAAAAGTATTACTGAGCTATTAAACGAAATCGCATGTGACACTAAATCTTTTGAGTGCATGTACAATAAATGTTATCAATGTAAAATTGCTAAAATTCAATACAATGAAGACAAATTTCACGATGAGGTAGCTTGGTTCAAATGGGGTAGGGTGATTCATACATATGTAAAATCAGGGCAAGAAATGACGACAAAAAAAACTACTAAACAACAAATAAAAGGTAAAGTACTAGATCTTATCGCGGAGTTTAGAAAAGAATTGCCTGCATTTAAAACTCATTGCTTTAATTGGACAGAGCAGCAACGTCAGTATCGAGCTTGTGTCACTAATATGAAACAGGATGAAATTGGCATTTTGTGTGATTTCTCTGAAAATTACGAATGCAAATACAGCGAAGAAATTCAATCGATGCACTTTGGTGCGTCGAAAAACGCAATTAGTCTCCATTGTGGTGTGATTTTTGGAAATGAGCGTTCGCAGTCGTTTGTCACGGTGTCCGACGATAACTGTCACGAGCCTCATGCCATTTGGGCACATCTTATGCCTGTTTTAAAACTGGCCAAAGAGGAGTTTCCAAACGCACAAATAATCCATTTTTTTTCCGACGGGCCCAGCACGCAGTATAGACAGAAAAAAAAATTTTATTTGCTTAATTTGTTCACACAGACATTAAAACTAGCCTACTCAACTTGGTCATTCTCTGAAGCAGGACATGGAAAAAGTATGGCAGATGGCATCGGAGGATCTGTAAAAAGACAACTTGACAAAAGAATATCTTATGGTCATGATATTACCAATGCGACTGAAGCGTGTCATGTTTTGCAAAACACTATGAAATCTGTAAAGTGTCTTTACATATTGGACAGTGACATACACAATTTTAAAAAACTAATCCCTGATGGCTTGCGCGCCGTACCTGGAACGATGCAATTGCATCAAGTAATTTCTGTTCAACCTCATGAGATCCAATACCGTGAATTGAGTTGTTTCTGTGGTGAAATGCGAGGTTTGTGCAGCTGTTATAATCCCAAAACACATTTATTGACGGATCAGTTGAAATCAATTACTGTAGCACCTGTAAGTCATGATACGATTAATGAGCTATCAAACCTTTCATTTCTTGATTGTGCAGATCCAGGACCATCCTTAATTTCAAGCCCAGAACCGTCTATATCACTGCTTCAAACCGATTTCCTAATTGATGAATGTCCCTTTTTGGAAGGTATAGAAGCCGTACCACTAGTCGTTTCTCCAAAAAATTCCACTCTTAAACCTCATCTTCCACCGACCGTTGAAGGAATTCACGAAAATTTAGATAGCGATCCTATCCAACTTACGTCACCCATTAAAAAGGTAAAGGTGCTCAAACCCCTTCAAGTACCCTTTGAAGAATACGCCAATAAACACCAATCAAACCCAAGGAAAATATTACAAGAAAAAGTTGAGAATCAGAACATAATAATAGGAAAACGTAATGCGTCATCGAGAACATTTCCTTGTCATGTTTGTAAAACCTGCCAAAGTTTCATTCTGCAAGAAATGGCAAAGTGTATGGTATGCAACAAATGGGTTTGCATCACATGCAGTGGTACTACATCATTTGATTATATTTGTTCAGTGTGCTTAGGTGATGATGAGTAAATGGCATATTTTTTTTCTTAAATGGGTCTCATAACCGACTTCTCGATACGCTATAATTTGTCATAGTGTAGATTGGTTCGTAAAAATAAATAATTTAGTTATTTGATGAACGAATCACAACAAAATAATAAGACAACACTAAGAAAATAATAATGAGTTTTATATTTTTTTTACTATTTTAAGACATATGTTATTAAGAATACGTATGTCACGTTACTTAAGAATTCCTCAAAATGTTATTTTAGAGTGTTTTTAATGACTTTTCTTGATTGTAGATGTACGTTTTAAAATTGATTAATTCTAAGTAATGTAAACTGTGCCTTATAATTCCTAAACGTGACGATTTGTTCTATTAACGTCACTTGTCCTACTTTCATGGTGATATTTAGATTTAATTTAAAAATAATTCTCATATGATTAATACTGTGATTTAAATTGTTTATAATAATATTATTTAAAAGTTTTATGAAACATAATTTTATATAACATATTTTATAGAAAAGTGCCAAAGTAGAGGCTTGACTGTGCAATGAAACGTGCCATAAAGTAACGTAGAGGAATAGTTTTCGTAGAAAAAATGTTGATTTTACTTAAATAACTAATTATAAGTTTGTGATTTTGAAGACTTTTCTTGTTAGAATATATTATAATTAAAAGTAATTTTATTTCATTTACCATTGAGTTTTAATAGCAATCTAAACTTTGTGACGTAACGGAACTTTTTAGTTACCATCCTTCCTTAAAATATATATTTCTCGTTTAATTAGAAACATATCATATTAAATTTTATTATTTTTTAAAACATAATATAACTCGTTAGCCGATAACTTGTTGAATTTCAATATTTTTCTTTTCTTTCTGGGTGGAATTCCATTACGCAACGAACATTTTTTTTGAAAACCACCCTGATCTCAATAGAAACGCACATTCTGCCAAACACTCAGTCTCTTGAGATAAACATACATTGCGGTGATTGTCAGTTCGAGAAAACAAGCAACATCCCAGTACTTGATCTGAGTCCAGACGCCATTTTCGAAGAAGCCACGAGGGGACTACAGGAAGCTGTAAGTCAGTCCGCTAGATACTACGTATCTAAAACTAGAAGCCAGTGTTCTTTATGCAAAGGAACTCACGTTACGAAGACGTTTGCCGGAGAAAGCCACATTTTTCTCAATCTCGAAGCTGCTGAAATTGGATTGATTGCCGCACGGCGTGGTCTAGCCAATTGCAGGAGACAATTCACTCTTTCAGAAATCCCTGACGAACTGAATTACTGCGATGGTCGATACAAAATGGTTTCGGCGATAATTTTCTGGGCTAATGCCCAGCAACGAAAATTTGAAAAAATTGCAAAATTGCTGAAGTACCAGACGCTTGTTTAATACAAGCGTAGTAATCTACACTTGTATTAAACGAGCGTCTGGTACGTGGAAAGAACATAACGACCTGTGTTCGTCGAAAAGAGTAATGGCGATTACCAACCGAGAAGTGCTGAAGCAATGCCGAACCCATTTGCTGTTCTACGTCCGAATTTAGATTTGGACTTGAGTTCCAGGTGGACAAAAAACCACAAAATATGACATTCACTTTATTTAATATTAATTATTTCAAAGTTAAAACAGCCGTTGGAAAAACTAGAAAAAAAATAAAATATAAAAAAAATGCTAAGCAACAAAAAAAAACTAAAAACAAACAAAAAAATACAAAAAAAGAAAGATTAAATGAAACCGGTTTTACGCAACGTCTTCGTAGTGGGTTTTGGGTGATGCCAAGAGAATAAATCGACAAATAACTGCGAACGGGAATAGACGATACGAATACCTAAATACGGACGAAATTTTCTTTGAAAAAACTACAAACAAAGGTCTTGGAAGATTTTTGTATGAAGCGCAGCCGGATTTTATTTCGATATTTTTCAAAGTAGCTGCCACGCATAAGAACTATATTAATCGATAGCTGGTATCAATCCAAACAAGTTTTGTATCATGCAAAATGGTCTAAAGTGTCATGTTTCCGAAAATTGAGCTATCAAAGTTAGAGACCATGGCATCTTCAGCACAACTTTGATTTGATCAGCCACGCATAAAACGTGTATCAATCGATAGCTGGCATCAACAAGTTTTGTCTGAAATAAAATGTTCTAAAGTGTCAAGTTCCCGAAATATATGCCGTTGTGATCGCTACCAGTGTACCAGCACAACTTTGATAGCTTAAATTTCGGAAACGTGACGCTTTAGAAGATTTTTTCTCAGACTTTATCTAGTAAATATCGCTCCGAAACAGTTTTTCTGAACTCAAGAGCTTCTTATCAACTTGTGTCTTTACTACTATCGAAATTCTTCCACTACTGAACCCCCCTTAGTCAATTCGAACGTTTGTAGTAATCGTATTCATCTTCAAACGGACTTTATCTAGTAAATATCGCTCCGAAACAAGTTTGTCTGAACTCAAGAGCTTCTAATCAACTTCTATCTTTACTACTATCAAAAATTCTTCCACTACTAACGTCCAGGAACTCCCCTTAGTCAATTCGAACGTTTGTTGTAGTCGTATTCATCTTCAAACAGACTTTATCTAGTAAATATCGCTCCGATTTTTATTTATTTTTCTTTTTTACTACTAAAGAATAAAATTCCACTACAATCCACTACTAAAGTTTATCTATGAGAAACAGCCGGAAAAAACTGGATTTTTTCGAATTTCGGGGACGAATTTTTTTACATATTATTTTAATTTTTTTGGCATAACTACAAACCAAAATAGCTTCACTACTAATCGAAATCTTTCGAAAAACCAAAAAAAAAAACAAATTTTTCCTACTTCAAAACAATTTTATTTTTTTATATTTTTTCTATTTTACTACTAACGAATAAAATTGCACTACAATCCACTACTAACGTTTATCTATGAGAAACAGCCGGAAAAAAACGATTTTTCGAATTTCGGGAGATGACATTTTCTTTTTTTTTGGTTTTACTACTTACGAAAATAGCTTCACTACTATCCACTACTAATCGAAAACTTTCAAAAAACCATAAAAAAATCATTTTTTTCCAAAGTCGGGTGCCAAGTTCACACAGGTAAAGGGAAGGATGGAAATTGGTCGGAAGTGACTGGGAAGAGTGGGATTAGGTATTTTAGGCAGTGGTCGAACATGGGCTTTTCGCCAAAGCGAAGGGAAATCACCGGAGTAAAGGGAGAAGTTAACGACATGGGAGATTGCAGGAAGGAGCTGGTCAAGAGCCGTCACGATCATGTGGCGACTGATGTTATCACAGCCCACGGATTTGGATTTAATGGAGAGGATAATCTTCTTGATTACTCCCGGGTCGACTGGGGTAAAGGCAAAGGGCGTAATATTGGGTCGCGTCAGACCAGCAAGATAGTCATTAGTTTGACGTTTGGTTAGACTATCGAGAGTGGGAACAGTGGCGAAATGGCGATTTAAATCGTCCAAACCAAATGTTTTGGGAAGGTCTGAATGCCGCGATCTGCCGATACCTAGAGTTCCAAGAAACTTCCAAATATCAGCAGGAGAAGAAGAAGTGATATTATTAAGAATGTGGCGGCGTTTAGCATTGCGTATCATCTATTCTATTCTATCTATTTTCATTGTTATTACTAAATATGTTTTGATTTTATTTTTTTTATTTTTAAGAGCTACTATAATTTTGTTTGCTTAGTACACATTTTGTACTTATACTATCTTTTAATTAAAACTTAAAAAGAAAATAAAACGTTTTATTTAAAATGAATATAACGAGCAAACCAGCTAACTCCTAGATCACATACTTTTACTAGAAAGGAAAAACGGATAACTCCTAAAAACGCTTCAGTATTGTAATGAAAAGGTATAAATGGTTTTACAGCATCATAAATAACAGCTTACGATAATATCTGCCAACGGTATTTTAGATTTTTTCATAAGTAGTCTACAAAAAATATTACACAGTTATAAGTTTCTCCTGAAAAATTTGCTCATATGGAGTTAGATGGTTTGCCAATTAAGGTATCGAAATACGACATCATTATGGTGTGTATTGCTGACACACCTAAACTTAAAACCTCAATAAGTCAAAAATGACATATTGTGGGTTGAGTCCTTACTGCTACACTAAATCCAATTGAGCTTCAAAACATGTGGGAACTTTAGGCCACAACAGACTCTAATTTTAGCAAATACGAGAATACACAACTAACAGAATTTTGTGTTTCAGAGAAAAATACTCGATCTCTCAAAGGGAGACAACGTGCAAAGGGCACTGTCAATATTGATGTCTTCAGAAGACGAGAATCTGACCACCTTAGTGAAGATGAACATCCTTTAGTAGATGATGTAATGTATCACCTATGAATACAATGTTAGACCAAATTCAAAAATCATTTTCTCAAGAGGACTTGATTGCTATTTTGAGTGGTAAGTAGATATGTATTGAACAATTGGGTAAGAATAGAATTTTTTCAGTACTAATTTTTAGAGTACCTGTATTTTTCCAGGTGAAATAAATACAGACATAGCTGAAACTGTGCAATATGCAGATGAACACATACTTTGTCAACAGGCCTGAATGTACCCCACATGCTTACAATCCTGATGGAGTGCTTGTTGCCAGTGCAAGCTCTCAAATAGATTTTCAGCTTCTTGATGAACAGTTTTCTACCAGGAGCTTGGATGTAGGTACTGTATCTCAACAAATTCAAATCAACAATGAAGCAATGGACATAATATACACAGACCCATCTGCAGGAGCCTGTGTTGAATATTCCTCCTGAAAGAAGAAACTTTCCATCAAATACTACCAGACCAAGTTATTCTGAGATGCAAAATAGAGAGCGTTTAAGGACCACATTTGTTGGAGACTTTGATATCCCTTCATTTGACAAGCCATTGCAAGAAAATATATACTAATAAGAGTACCCCAAGAGATTACTTTTTTCACATGTTTCCAGAATCTATGCTAAACTTAATATTGTAGAAAATACAAACATTTAAGCAAATGAAAAAAGATCACAATTGACAAGATGACACAAAGCAAGAGACTAGATATTATTATACTGATGTCCAATACAATTTCTGATAGCCAGCTGTATTGGTCCTCAGATGTGTTTTATAAAAACCCAATTATTTCTGGTGGCATGACCCTAAGACGGTTTAAAAAAATTACTGAACATTTTCATATATCTGACATAAGAACAGAACAACCAATAACATCCCCCAACTATGATAAACTGTGTAAAATACAACCACTCATTCAAAAACTAAATCAGACCTTTGCTGAAGCTTGTACATCATCTCAAACACAGTCCATAGATGAATCTATGATCAAATTCAAAGGTAAGAGTACCATGAAGGAATAAATACCTAAAAAACCCATAAAAAGGGGGTACAAGTATTGGGCCAGGTGCGATTCCAAAAGCGGCTATCTATTCCAGTTCCAATATTAGACAAGTAAAGTTGGTAATACATCCAAAGAAAACTAAGGTTACAGGGTGGTATTAGATCTTGCAGATGATATGTGCCAGAACATACTCTCTTGGTACTTGACAACGTTTTTACGAGTTTGGGGCTAATGACAGCTTTGTTTGAAAAAATAAATATTTTCAATTGTTACTGTTTGCATTAACAGAAAGGGGCTACCAGAATTGATTACCAAGAAATCGAGAGAGACAAAACTAAAACCTGGTGAATTTATTTACCGATATTCAGTGCCGCTTTCAGTTTTCAAATGGAGAGACACCAAAGATGTATTTGTGTGCACTACTGTCTTCAATCCCAAATATATTATTGTTATAAAGAGGACTCAAAAAGATGGGTTTAAGAAAAATATGTTTTGTCCATTGGCCATAAAAAAATATACAGAGTTCATGGGTGGAGTTGACTTTTTTGACCATTACAAGTCTTCATATCCTGCAGGTCGAAAATCCAGAAAAAAATTGGCATGTATATTCTGGAATCTGCCATAATAAATTCATATATAGTATAAATGACCACTCAATACGAAGAAACACCCATAAAGAATTCTGTTTACATCTCGCAAGTACACTTAATGATAATTTTAGCAGCAGAAAGAAGCAGGCTGCGTATTCAAAACGAAAAAAGGGGGCTGATATGGTGTGCCAGAAGAGACCCGTTATCAAATGTTGGACTACATATGCCACACATTAGTGAATACAGAAGGTGTAGATTCGGTAGCACCCGGGCAAAAGAGCAGAGGACAAAATATTCTTGTTCCATGTTTGGTATCCTTATGTGCTGCTCCATGCTTTGAGAATTATCATTCTATAACAGCACTCTCCAACATGTACATTATTTCCCACATAGAGCTCATTTCATTTAGCCCTATACTTGCAGTAGGATATTCCCCACATTGTTTTTTTTATTTAAATAATAAAAAAAATATAAAAAAAAGGATTTTAATCTCATACCTAAATAAAAATTCCCACCAGGTTTATAAAACCGAGTGGAACCCACACACGGTATACCCAATTATGGGTTAACCATAAACCATAAATAAAGACTGCTGAACCTGTTTTTTTTGAGTTTTGTTACTTACTAAAATTTAACATAATACACACAGGTATCGCAGTTCTGACAATTATCGAACTTTTTCTCACTGAACAACCGTTTTAACAAAACTGCTCGACAAACATAAACGTGAGACCATCAAGTCTACTTCTAATTTCGTACGGTATTTTAACGATTTTCGATTTTGTCCCGTAATGTATTGTGGCGAACATCGAGAAAATCCTAGCTACAGTTATGATAAAGTTATGTGAAGGATAAAAATAAAGATTGTGAAAATAAGCAAGATGACCAAGAGACAGCACCACAGAACATATATACTCTAGGAGACCTCAGAACCTGCACAAATACGAGCAGCCTTAAAGCCTGTAAACTGACACTGACAAGCAAGTGACAACACTGAAAACTGACACTTTGTGACTTTTTTTTCACTGTATTATTGCATGCATGGATATAAAATATACCGAATAGGTTATTGTTTCAAATCATTTTTGTCATAGTTTCCGTGTTTAGTTTGACGCAAAAATTTTCGCCTAATTACAAAATTAAAATCTTTTCGTAGTTATTTCACCTCTATTTTTGCATCACTGCTATAATCTTGTAGTTTTCTAATACCGTAGAAACAATAATACTTTTTATTATATACTTAATTAATTAAGTACAGTCACAGAGGCCAGCACATCAAGCTACTATATAATCTATTTATCGAACTTGGATGGTTGTATTGATGATTTGAATGATTGTAGTTCTGTAACTCTATGCGTGCTACCCTTAAAACTTCGCGGGCTCGAAAAGTGACTTTTTCATGAAATAGCTATTGAATGTGATTATATGAACTTGGAGAGCTGTATTAATGATTTAAATTATTATAATTCTGTAACTCCATACGTGTTACTGGCGCGATTCATATTTTCATCAACATACAACTTGACACGGACCTGCAAATTGCAAAACACGTAAGAAAATTTAAATTTCGCGGGCTACCCTTGCGCATCCACCTTAAGGTGGAAG
The DNA here is from genome assembly GCA_947578425.1 of Eugnorisma glareosa. Classification (NCBI taxonomy): domain Eukaryota; kingdom Metazoa; phylum Arthropoda; class Insecta; order Lepidoptera; family Noctuidae; genus Eugnorisma; species Eugnorisma glareosa. The sequence continues at coordinate 6,853,163 of OX387967.1, read as the reverse complement.
CACAAGGGTAGCCCACTAAATTCAAATTTTCTTACGTGTTTTGCAATTTGCAGGTTTGTTTCAGGTTGTATGTTGATAAAAAATGAGTCGCACCAGTAACACGTACGTACAGTCTGTCTATAAAGTCATGAAAAAAAATGAGGGCGCTGCGGTCGTGCACATAGCAACCCTGTATAGTGTGACTAAATTGATTTTGATACTAGCACATTATTTTATATTAGAAGCAAACCTGGTTTTAATGAAAACATAAGTTTTTTCTCGTAGACGCTTTTTTAAACTGGATAGAAAATGTAAAATCCGTAGATCTTATTAAAAAAATCTACAGAAACCATAGACAAAGATGCGACCTTAATTATAAATAATAATAATAGGTACCAGCCTATTATTGTCCCATTGCTGGGCAAAGGCTTCTTCTCAACAGAGAAGGCACGAACATTGATCACCACGCTTGCTCAAGACGGGTTGGCGATTTCAGACTTTTATATGTCCAGCAGGGCTATTGCGTATCTCTGTAGACAGTTCATAGTGATCATCACTTGGCGAATTTTGATATACAATTACTGTTCTGCACGGGTAGCGTCAGTTGAAACCAACAAAAACAGTCATTGTATATCAAAACTCGCCAAGTGATGATCACTATGAACTGTCAACAGAGATACGCAATAGCCCTGTAGGTTTCCTCACGAGGTTTTCCTTCACCAATGTCTGTGATGTCCAAGATAAACTTAGAAAGTACATATGAATTGAGAAAGTCACATTGGTGAAGGAATTTATCATTATATCATACATATCATTGGTGAAACAAAAAAGGCCCGGATTTGAACCCACTACCTCATGCTGAAGGGGGAAGCCGCAACCTCTGGGCCATCACGACATACCTACATTAGTTTGCACAAACGATCAGATAGCACAAATCTATGGTCTTTGTCATTCAAATAAAATGAGTACTTAAATAAAAGAAAAATGTTCATACATATTTTTTATTATTACATGTTTAAACTTTTTTTATTAATGAAAAATATCCCACAACATACTAATTCACTTTCATCATCTGATTACAAAAAATATTCTACGTTAAAAAAGTATTTTCACTGTCAGCTGCGTCACTAACAACGTCTTGGCTACTGCTGTCATTGCTGCTGCTATCTTTGCCTAGCCTAGGCGAATGACTATTTACTCATCTATATCTTGATCTGTTTGCCAGGGTTTCCAAATTTGCCATCATTTTTATAGCCTTCATCTACAATACGCCTCACTTTACTCTGGTTCCTGAAAGAAAGATAAAAAAAAAGTAGTATCTAACAGTAAATACACACATCAAAAGTGTCTAGGGATCAAGCATTTTTATGTGGATTTCTTGAGATTGAGATGTGGCTTTGTAATAAATTTATGATTTTATAAATTTATATGGATCATTTTTGGTGCATTTCATAATTTGAATCAGGAACTGTGAATCAAATTCGAGTAAAAGATGAAAATCAGCTGTCAATATTTTCCCTATAAAAACATACAACGCATTGAAGACATTATTAGTGCTACTGTTTCCCTACTACTGATTAAAACCAACGTTATTATGGAGCGGCGACGTCATTTAAGCAGGGAAGAAATGCTCAGAGCCGTGGGAATGATAGAAGCTGGTTCCCGGCAACGTACTGTGGCTTTAGCTCTGAATACAAGTCAGAGTGTTATCAGTCGACTTTGGACACGTTACCGAAGCACTGGTACCGTGGCTGAGCGCCATGGAGGACGGTATCGCTGCACCACACGGAGACAAGACCGATACATTCAAATCTTAACTCGAAGAGCTCCAACAATAACCGCCATGATGTTAGCCGTGAGGCTTCATCACTCTTCAGGGAACTTAATTAGCGACCAAACAGTCAGAAACCGCTTGCATGAAGTGAACCTTCATTCCCGAAGACCGCTACGGGTACCACCTATAGGAATGCACAATCGTAGGATACGATATCAATGGGCTCTTGAACACAGAAATTGGGCAGAAGAACAATGGCGTTTCGTGTGCTTTTCTGATGAGTCTCGTTTTGGTATGAGACCGGATACAAGACGTATACGACACTGGAGAACCCCTGGACGCCAACAGCGATTAAAATCCTGCCAGGAAGTCCATCCTTATAGTGGTGGAACCATCATGGTATGGGCGGGTATTTGGATCGGCGGAAGAACTGAGTTGATTTGGATCAGAGGCAACCTCAACGCTCAAATTTATGCTGAGACGATTGTATCAGACGTCATCGTTCCTCTACAAGTGCAAATCGGTCCCTTATTTCAGTTAATGCATGATAATGCACGACCGCACACCGCAAGAGTTGTAAGACAGACTCTCGCCGCAGCTAACATCAATGTCCTGCCCTGGCCTGCTCAGTCGCCAGACTTGAATCCGATTGAGCATGCATGGGATATGCTACAGAGAAGAGCTCTGCCGAATATGGAGGGTATCCAGTCGCAAGAAGACCTTTTTTTGTTGTTGCAACGAACATGGGCGGCCATTCCACAGCGTGATTTGGATGAACTCATTTTGAGTATGCCAAACCGATGTTCTTGTGTTGTTAGTGTTCGCGGTAGAAACACGGATTATTAATTGTTTAAGTTACCCAATAAAATTTTAAAGAAAACTGTTATTTCAGTCTTTTTTTCGAACTTTTGTGTTAGTGGTTCAAATGTCAAAAATCCCTTTATTAGGAAAATGGCAAATTTCTTTATTAATGCAAAGGTGACTTGGTTTATCGTTACTGTGACAAACGAAAACACTTTATTTGATGAATCCTTAAAGAAAATTTTAATTAATATCAATCAGGAGAAAAGTTATTGCAAAAATATATGTTGATCCCTAGACACTTTTGATGTGTGTACTATTTTTAATTTCAGACATGATATAACATAGTCAGATTTAAAATCAGCGGTATATTTAATCACCCAAAAGTATCAAAAGTTCTAGTCGCACTATAATATGGCTTATTTAGATTTGGAATCTAACCTATTAATGCGCAATGTAAACAATCTTTATTTTAGTCTTAAAATCGTATATTTAGTAAATTTATAACTTCTGGTAGATAAAAAACAAACAGTAACACGATTACATACCTGCCATAGCTGCTGTTCAAGCTTATACATCATCCAAATTTGATATAATTTGTCCAGGTTGGTGTTCTAATAAACATCACTGATACACTTTAAAAGTAATTTCCCGAGCTCCACTCCAATTTGTTTTCCTCTAAGTTCACACGTTTCGTCAAAGTTTTATCCACTTAGATTTGAAAAGCAATAAAAAATGCAATAGATAACGAGTTACAAAATAAGTTGTTGACAGCTGATGACATTCGATGTACTATGATTTAGTGTTGCCCTACTTTTGAATAATGTTAGTTCCTCAAACATTATTTTCATGACTTTATAGACAGACTGTACCTACAGAATTATAATCATTAAGGTGGATGCTCAATGGTAGCCCGCGAAATTTAAATTTTCTTACGTTTATTGCAATTTGCAGGTCAGTGTCAGGTTCTATGTTGATGAAAATATAAATCGCGCCAATAACACGTATGGAGTTATAGAATTATAATCATTCAAATCATCAATACAACCCTCCAAATTCATTTAACCCCATTGAGTGACTTTTTTTATGAAATATTCATTCAATGGGGTTAAATGAATTAGGAGGGTAGTATTGATGATTCTTTTGATACAACCATCCATAGTCATTTAACCCCACTGATTGACTTTTTCATGAAATAGTCATTCAATGGGGTTAAATGAACTTGAGGGTTGTATTGATGATTTTAATGATTATAATTCTGTAGGTACGTACGTGTTACTGGTGCGACTCATTTTTATCATCGCGGAAAGACGAAAACGTTTCGAGCGCTCGCCGTAAGAGCGGCGGCAGCAGTGCTGGCGGTTGTGCAGGTGTGCTTGTGCTACAGGATACAGCCTTGTGTCAGCGTGACCCCAGCGTTGAGAGTGAAACTACAGTTTGTCTTTAAAGGATTTTAAACTTTATACTGAACGTTCGACTCTATCTATAGGGCTCAGATATGGTGGGAGTAGGGCAGTAGGCACTAGGGCTACTATAATGCACGGAACGAAAGCAAACAAATGATCAATTTATTATCTACACTAATATTTTAGAGAGGTAAAATTTGTTTGTAAGTTTGTATGTAGGGGGTAATCTCTAATTCTATTAATAACGACCTTGACAAATTTACCGTGGGCAACTCCTTTATATGTAACCCAGAAGACTGTCTAAAGTATGTAAACGTTACTGGTAGCGATATTAAATTACTGCATTTAAATATTCGTAGTTTAAATAAAAACTTTGATAAACTTCTAGTATTATTGTGCATAACTAAAATCAACTTTGACATAATAGTTCTGACCGAATTTTGGCTGAGTAAAGCTATTAATTTACCTATATTGGAAGGTTTTCAGTTTCACTCAACTAAAATAAATCAAAATGATGGAGTTATAAACTGGGACTGCAAACTAATTTTTGAGAACCCACCTATATGGGCGGAAATTGCCTCTTTGTCAAATTGACAACAAGTTAGCAGTAGTGGCAATCTATCGCTCTCCGTCATACAAGTCCAACAATGATTTTGATTATTTCAAGACTAACTTGAATAATGTCTATAAAATATAGTATTAGTAGGCGATTTAAACATTGATATAATCAGACGTAATGAGAACAACAAACGTCTTGACTACCTCATCTTAAGTGCCTCTCAAGGATTATCTCCTACAGGGCTATTGCGTATCTCCGTTGACAGTTCATAGTGATGATCACTTGGCTGAGTGTCTATCAATTAACTGTCAAAAGGTTAGTTTCGTATTGGCTAAAGACCAGTGACGATCAAGTACGACGTCATCGGTGGCCATTGCCGCTGATACTCGTAGTCACCCTTAAGAGCGGCCAACCCGTCATACTTTTCATACAAACGCTCGTACGTGAGTATGCAGTTGTAACACATCTATCTTTGTTGTTTTTAACTAATAGAAATTTTGTGCACTATAACTAGGTTTCTATGGCAACAAAAAATAAAATAAAATAAAATAGAAACAAATTCAGTTTATGCCTCCAAAAATAGCAGTTTTGCACAAATTTTAATTGAACTTTGGCCTTTCATAAACTATAAAAGTAAAGAAAACATCTCGATAGAAACCTTGCACATGTAATGGAGATTCTTAATGACAAATATTTATTTCACATACTTGTAAGACCTATTTAAAGACAAGTTTTTCCTGGAACAAGTTTAAGAAATTTACGAACACTATTTTTCGTTCAATGTCATCGCGTTAGGCGGTATGAGGAGAGCGGGAGACGAGATGTGCGGGGTCGGGGCGGAGTAAGACGGGGGTATTGAAAGAAAATCGCTACTGTGGCTCTAGTTGAAACAACAAGCTTTTTGACCATGCTCGCGTTGACGATAGACGGAAAGGGAAGGGGTTTCTTAACTCATTTTGATAGATGATTTGGTATCGATACTTTATTATTGCGATTGTATATGCATAGTCGCTATCAAATTGATGATCACTAAGTTTGAAGTGACTTTCGTGAAAGACGCTACTCATAGATAGTGTTTTTCAAGTTCCGTGATGGACACCGACGCCGGAATCAAATGTAAACGTTAGGTATTCTGTTGTTTTATTGTTACTTTTATTCGTGGTGAATTATGGCACGTATAATAATGCTGAAGACACAAAAAGAAAGTTATGGAATGGTAACGTTAGTTCTGATTTTAGCCACGCGCCAAAAGATCAGTTTTATATTTACTCTGACTTCACTTTTCTTCATATATTAAGTATATTTGTTTTGTAAAACATGTTGAAAAAAAGACAATAATGTACTACAAACATTTTTTTATTTGAATTATTGTGTATTATACATACATACAAATTAGTTTACTTTTTGGCCCACAGTAGGTGCGTTTAGCCCTCTTCTTAGTGCAGGCATCTTAAAAGTGGACATTCAACACCATTTTAAAATATAAAACTAGGTATTAAAAAATTATAAATAACTTATTTACCCTATTTATTTATTTTGGATTACCAACAAGTCACGTTACAATTTATCTTATATAAATGAAAACTATTACAAATACATGGTCATGTAACGCACAATCAATTACAGGTAACCACAGCTTACATATAATGCATGTAAAGCGATCGAACACACACTCTACAGGGTTATAGCGTCATGTAGACTAATCTAGAGTACTTTTTGGTATCAGAACTTTTTTGTAAAGCTGGTCAACCGATTTAAAAGTTATCTTGTGAGCACATTTTTATTAATTAGTACCATTTTGGTGCAATAGATGTCGTTGCATGTATCTCACACAATGATGGTAAGTTCTTCTTGAACACTTTAAATTCATAAATCTTTTGATAGAGAGCACTGATTACAATGAAACAAAAACTAAAACCTTCTCTAAGTTCCCCACAATATTTGTGCATTGAATCTTATCACATTGTTTTTCCCAACAACATGAACGCCGCCGCCTCGCAGCGCGCGCGGGTCATTATTTTGATGCGGAGTTATTTTAAAACTGTGATATCTCCTAAGATATTCATCTAAATTGAATGGTGTTAAGAGCAATTTTGGTCACAATTGAATGCTTAAGATGACTAACATATTTATTTTGATAAGGATTAATACTATGTCGGTAAAAATACCTTTGCAAATAAAGCACTATTTTTGACTAAATTTTAAAATCATAAAAATGGTTATTGTTAGTCAACCTTAAAAGATAGGCATGTGCTGTCGCGGACTTTTCTTTAGAAATTTTTAAGAGGAATAATTCCCTCATACATTATTTTTGTGCAACTTTAACTGGTTAACCAGCGCACGCAACGGAATCTCTCAAAGATAATAAATTTTCCCCGTTTTTGCAACATTTTTCTTTGATGCTCAGCTCCTATTGATTGTAGCGTGATGATATATAGCCTATAGCCTTCCTCGATATATAAGCTATCCAACACTAAAATAATTTTTCAATTCGAACAAGTAGTTCCTCAGATTAACGCGTTCAAACAAACAATCTTTTCAGCTTTATAATACAAGGTGCAGTTTTGGATCTGCAAAACATTTTAGGAGGTAATTATGTTAGTGATTCTCGACCCGAATCAACAATAAAATGGGCAGGTATTTTTTTTTCATTTTATTCTTATTTACGGAAATCGGTAAGTGTGAACTCCCCTTTTTAAAACGCAACCAATCTGTACGTGTCCTTAAACTGCGCTTTCACACACACAAACAAACGCAACCGACATTTCTTTCATGAATCCAAAGCACCAACCACCGCCCGCTCCCTCTCCCCCGCCACGCCCCCGCGGCCATCGCAAACGCATAAATCGGGTCAATTTATTAGTGTATTTGATGACGCCGGTATGTGCATACGCTTGCAAATTCCGCCCCTCAAGTGCGCCTTCGATTAACGGTCGGGATAGGTACCTACTACCTAGTTGTAAAGATGACGGACCAATACTCCAATGTAGAGTTGGTGGAGATAGTCCGCTTGTATGCCATCAGTGGAGACAATGTATCTCGAGCCATCGAAATGTTCGCGGAGTTATTCCCCAATCGGCAACGTCCCTCACACAGGGTAATGCTGGCTGCTACGCAGAGACTGCGCGATCATCGGCAGTTCGACGTTCCCCAGCATGCTGAAGGTCGTGGCAACGAAGGCCTGCCTGTCGCCTTGCAGGAAGATATCCTGGAATTCTTCCGGCGAGAGCCACGTGCAAGCACGCGGGAGGCTGGTCGACGGTTTGGAGTGCACCACTCCACAGTGTGGCGGCTACTGCACAAAGAAATGCAGCATCCTTTTCATTACCGCAAGGTACAGGATCTCAAAAGTGCAAAAGTGATAAGTGCTTTCGACACAATAAAAACGAATGTGTTTGTGTAAGCTGAAGGAAAATCAGCAACGTCGTGCTAGAGTGTGACGGTGGAAACTTTGAACAATATCTCCAGGTAGGTAACATAAGTAGGTAATTTATTTATTTATTTGTACATAGACAATAATTTGTACATACGATGTTAGCTAAATCAACTTGATTAGTGTAAATAAGTTGATTTAAAATGTTTAACTACGCCAAAAATACCTATCAGACAAAATGAATCACCTAAAATCCCAAACACATGGGTACCTACCCACTTAACTACCACAAATTATCTTGATGTATTTCTGTCGGTCCTCAGCCCGTTAAAAAGTAGGAAAGAAAATCTTAAATCAACCAATTTAATCTACAAATAAAAACCGTCCTTGGGGCTGAATTTACCTACAGAGCGCGCCGACTGCGCCGAGTACCTACATGCCTTATTATTATTATTAGGTGCCTACCTAAATCCCGCGCACGCGCTCGCGATCGTAGTTTCACAATTGTGCAACAGGATCTGCTTACGTGCTTTGTAAGGTTTATTTATCTCCGCCTATCATTTTATTCATCAGCTGATAGGTAACTAACGACGCCAACGTGATCTTTTTTTGCCGCAGTTGTATCTACTTCCTACTATTATTATTTATCGTAATAGCCCAGTGGTTAAGGCTTTCTCCTCTTATGCATGAGGTTGCGGGTTCGCAACTCAGCAAGTACCATTGTGTTATTTTTTTAATTCATAATGATGTAAGTACTTTTTAAATTTATCTAGGACATCATTGAAATCCCGTGTTTCGGTAAGCACTTAATTAAAGCCCATGGTTCGAATTGATTTGTAGCTCTCGGACGGTCGTTAGGTACCACACGGGTCGGTACGGGTCAACGACCTTACAGCCCTGCCGTATGGTCGTTGGTACGGGTAGTCAAAAGCCAGAAAGTCAGACATTTAGTCTAACAAATGGGTATCGTGTTATCAAGTAACTGGTTTGTTGAGGTCTGATACGCAGTCGCCCTACGTGATTCACTGGCACTCCATGTAGTGAGCTGCATACAGCTAAACTGAAAGCCGACCCTAACATAGTTGGGAACAGGCTCGGCAGATGGGCCACGGCATTGTAATGATGCTTAAAAATGAGTTATTATTTAGTGAAATTTTAAACAATAATGTAGGTACCTACATTGTGATTTTCAAATTCGAACTACATCTAAGGTAAAATTATTTGCTATAAGTTGCTGTAGCTACAACAACTTGTACAGATCGCGCCACGTTGGTTGAACCTTCGATGCGCAGTAACAGATTTTCGAGTCTTAATCGAAATGCGGTATGACGAGCATCGCGGGGGCTCCCCGTAACCATAGCAACGACCTTCATTGTAGTTTAACGTACGTGCCGCGTTCGTTTCATAGAAATGTGGGCGGAGACTCGTACAGGCTGACGTCACTGGTCATCGCATTCACGCACACAGTGACATGACGCGCGATACATCGCAATGGGTGATTCTGTTTTTTTGAAGAGGGTTATTAAGAGAGTTATTCTGAAAAACAATAAAATTGAAAAATCGAAAAGAAAAAGTATTATTGATTATTGACTTGGTATCGTATTGTTATATGATTATTTACGAGTCTCATAACAACCTCCTGAAATGTTTTGCAGGTTCAAAACTGCACCTTGTATTAGTATTGATGAGAAAAAACAGAATTAATTTTTCATGACACCGTACATCAATCAGTTAGAAGAATTTCTTAAACCAATTTTAAATAGATGTCATAGACAAACATGAACAGCATCACGACCTTCCAACAATTTCGACAGTCAGCCTTTTATAGGAAATCACAGAATTCTTTTCATTAAATCAATTGCAATGCATTACTTCGAAACTCGTATTCACCATTGTACCAAACAATGCTTTGAACCAAAATCAAGAGTAAGAAATATTCATAATAAGTTAGTGCTTTTTCAAGGACAATTTTTTTTTTGTTTATGAATAAAACATTGCAAGTCGCATCGTTCTTTTATTTCTCGGCATAGAAACCTGAAATATAAACCTCATAAAAAAAAATCGAATTTTATTTTGCGAAAAATATTGGGTAAAATGTACATCACTTGCTAACCCTAAACTAAAGATGTACTTATTTTCTGTCCCTTTCGGTGACACATATTGCACCAGTCTATAGAATACTCTGTCTACGGGTGCCGCAGCCAGCAGCGGCCGGCGAGCGCTATGTCGAAATTGGTCGCAGTAACAAAATTAGGGCACTCCGACGATTATGAAAAGCTTTCATATCTACGGTATAATAGTGTTATCAATTATAACATAGTCCAAGTAAATTTCATGGTGTTTTAATTTTATTGGAGGGTATGCATTTTGTCAAAGTTATGAATTGAAACATTTTAGAAACTGTCACTCAATAAAATGTTTTTCTTGCTAAACAATATGAGTCTAAAGAATATTTGATTTGTTATTCTATGATATGAATTATCGAAACGTTTAATTTTATTTGTAACAAAAATCTGTGATTTAAGATTTTTTGAAGCAAGCTTTCTGCGTATTGATTATTCTGTGAAATGATATCATGTGAAAAATTTTATATGAAACGAAATCCTTTTGAACTTCTGTCTGTAAAACAGTGCACACAACCCAGGTTGTATGTTGATGAAAAATGAGTCGCGGAAGTAACACGTATGTATTTCAGGCTTCTAAGTACCTCTCCCATCGCTGTAGATAAATACAATAATGTAATGGAGAATTAAAGATTTCAGTATTTTGCCGTCTTCTGGGCACGTTTCCGGATGACAGCGATGAGGAGGAATACTTTGACGCCTAAGTGTCATAATGTCGTCGTTGTTTTTATGCAAGAATTTACTTTAGGCCTTCTTTTTAGCATTATTTTAGTTCTATTTGTAGTCTATAAATAATGTACATAGTAGATATGCTTCCTAATTATGTTATGTCAGATTTATCTTTTTTTTATTGTTTTTTATCCACATACAATATAATAATTTATGCTACTTAGTCGATTAATATGAAAATCGATTATTTTTATCACAACCCTACTGGCAACCCTATTTTTTAATCTGTGCGCGCGACGAACGACAGCTGCCTGCTGTTTGCGTGCCGTGTAGCTAGCTAGTAGCTACTAATAAATATCTAATCTGTGCTGTGCCTGTTGTGAATCTGTGGTGCATTGGTACAGTGGAAATAATAAGATGCTCTGGGCCCAGTGGCATTGTTGTTCATCGTCTGTTTTTCTGCTTTTGAACTGATGAATTAGAAGACGAAAAGCTTGTAAACCTGGAATCCATCAAATCGAAACCTGTGTACTTACTGTGGGTCGTTGTTTCATACTTTGTATCAATCTTATACTTAGTGTTCTTTGGTCGAGAAAAAAAGCGGGTTCAATATTAGTGAAGGCCCTAATTCGCATTCTTCGTTGTTGTGTATTTTACAAAACGCACAATATTTATCTTTGTTAACGGTTTGACGTATTTAGTTGGTACGTAACACTTGCAGTTATCAACTGTAGACTGTAGCAGAAATCACTAAGACTTTTGTTGCCCTAGTTCCTAAAAGAAAAACTCACATGGTAGTCTTAGTCGTTCGTAAAAATATGTCATTGAATTTTTATTCTAAATCCTCGTTTATTTTAGAATATAGTGTCTTTACGTATCGGAACTGACTTTGTGGGTATGTTTAACTTGCTGCTTCCAAAAGAGCTGAATTGTAAAATGTGTCACTTTATTGCTGTACTAATTCTACAATATAAAATAATGGTCAGTGGTGGGTTTTCGTTTTACATAACCTACAGTAACGCCGGATCTTAGACAGAGGTTCCTCATCAACTTCTCCAAAAACCTCTTGATTGGTTTGTGGCAGGATATTCTCAATATTTTCTTTCAAACGTCTTGATAAAGTAGGACTTTCCAATCTAGATCTCATCCATCGTGTAGACAGTTCTTTGCTTAGTTTAATCATATACTCTGGGCTCAATGGCCTTTTGATAAAACATTGTGAGTGTAAATTATATTCGAGTTGACAAAAGCTTTGTTCAAAATTCCATAAAACACTTCCACTAGCCATCTGTTAGTCTTTCTAGAAGAAGACATCAGATCAAATGTGTCGACGCCGCCTTTAGTCTGGTTGTAGAATATAATTGAGTCTACTAGAATCAAAAACCGCAATGTCCATATCCGTGTTTTGGCCACAATACATATATTTTGAATTATTGGTTGTTTGTACATTCAGTGGTTTATGTAGTATAATAAAAATACAGTAAATATATCATATAATGGTCGCATATTAATGGAATTATGTAAATTTGTCACAGTAACAAGAAAATTGAATAAATAGTCTGGACTTAGCTGTTTTTGTTGCACGCGTCTGATGGACATTGCTTATTTTGAAACATACTTATTTTTATGTACTACGCCTGGTTAGTATTGGTACTATAATCCTTACATCATTGTATAAATTGAAGTCTAGTAATTGAAGAAAATTGGCAGTACTTTTATTTAAAAATGAATAAAAAAATATATACTTTAATGTTTAATTAATTTAAAAAAAATATATAAAAAATATCAAATTAAATTATTAATGATGGTAGCTCCTCTTGGACTTGGCACATCGATTCTTCAGGTTTATCGTTCAACATTATGACGTACAGGAATGTTGTGTGGCAGTACTCAAGCAAAATATCCTAAGGTATCTAAACAGCGCCAATCATCGCCGTAATGAGTTTTAAGTAATTGGTCGACGTCTCTCAGTTTTCACTGTTTTATTGACACTCCTGTGTCATTACTGTCGGTGCAATCATTGCAGAGGTTTAATTTGTTTTACAAATACTTTTATACTGACTTAAGTCTTGTCAATAGTGCAATTCACCTCAAAGACCCACCATGTCACTACATGATGTAGTGACATGGTGGGTCTTTGTCTAGTCAAAAAATTCTATCTAAAAAGAAGCAGCAGATGTAGTCTACATCTGCTGCTTCTTTTTAGATAGAATTTTTTGCATTTAGCAAAAGGTACATGCCACTTACCAACATTTAAAAATATGTCTTTAACGTGCTTTTCCAGTCGAAGATTTGACATGTTGCTACGTTAATAACCGTTGCATGTTGACTTACTACATCTATGTATTCACTAGGATTTATTATATTTTCTTTTTTTCGCAGTTGCTTTTCAATGTGGGCAATGACTCGGTCAGCGGGAAGAAATGAGTGACCCACTACGGGGAATACTATTTCTATAATTTTAATTTGCGTTGGTGCATGATGTACCAACCATTTCGAAAGCATAGCTATTAATATAGAGTTTTTATTCTGTCCGGCGCATCCATCAGCCATAATCCGAAGTAAATTACATTCAGGTGTAAATTCAGTATTACAAAGTCGATGAAAAACTGCAGATGAAATTAGATTTGAATCCTTTGCATATTCATCTTCGGTCCAGCAGTAAATGAATATATTTTGCCTCGTCAATGATGATTTTGAACTGCCTTCTACTATTGTGAAATTAAAATAAATCTGTAATTTTAGGTAATACCATATTTTTTTGGTAGTCAAAGGATATTATTTTTATTGAAGGGTCTTCTGCTTTCAACATATCAAAAAAATACCTTTGCACGTCTCTTGTGGACTGTTTTTTCAATCATCAACCGACTTTTATCAGGCTCTTTCGTGACTTTTATTTTTTCCGTCAACTACAAACAAGTTGAACATACATCAACACGTGGTGACCCAAATCCTAAATTGAAACATGTACCTATCAAATATATTTCGGAAATATAAGGCTTTTACTTTGAGATGATCGGTTCGATGTCTGGTCATTATACATTTTGGCCATTTTATTTATGCTAAATTCTGACGGCAAATACATTCGCTTAGAATTGCCTCTGCAATAGTGAGCTTCAGTGCATTTAAATTTCTTGACGCATTCAGTGCGGCGAACGCACATGCGCGTTTTTCGGACTTTTAACAAGTGCTCGCGGACGCGCATGTGAGTCCATTCAATTTACAAAACTATCTTCGGGTGTGGCGCGACGCACATGTGCGTTCATTGTGCATCTCTATTGTTTCGAAAGCATCGTAAAATAAGGATCCGTAAAGGTGTGACCACATCTGCTAGTTTGTTTAGCTAGTTACATAATTATCTGGCCTTGAAAAAACTGACACGCACTGAGAGACGGAAATAGTATAGGTTTGACCTTTTCTGTTACTTACATACCTAATATCTCAATACTAATATCCCTTTCTTGTGGGAATGAAATGGAGCTACCTGCCGTCTATACTTTTCTTAGTCTAAGCGATATTCGGTTGTTACACAAATAATAGGTATGTCACGAGTGACAGGGTGGGATAATATTCGTTCGTGGTGTACCCACCACAACTCGCTTTCCGAGCCGTGTCTATACGTAGCTAGTTATAGACATTAATATTTGAGCGTGCAATAAAAAAATGAACTTAAAATACAGGGTGTCCCAAAGCTCAACGTCAAGCCGAAACGGGGTGTCAGGATTAATCATAAACATCATGAGAAAAATCTGAAAAAAAATCTATCCCATGCAGTTTGAAAATTATGGGCATTTTAAGAAAAACCTAGAAATTTGATCAAACTGTACCATTTTTCGGTTATTGTGGTTATTCTTTTTTATTTTTGTTCATTTGAACTTTGGAAACGTAATCCTAAATAACATTTCTAGAATCCCAATAAAAAATAATGACACAATTGCCTCAAGTTTCCGAGAATCTCAATTCTCGGAAACTTGAGGCAATTGTATCATTTAAATTCGTAAAATTTTAAATTCGTAGTTTAACAAATAGTCTCAAGACTATTTGTTAAACTACGAATTTAAAATTTTCAAGATTCGTCGACTTTGACAGGCCCTCCTATAAAAAAAATGTACTAGAGTGCCTTGGCAAGTGGCATTAAAAGTTGGCGCATTTAATCAGAATTCTAAAAGGGTACAATACTTGTTAGTTCCATACAATAGAAAAGAGTAAAAAAATTAAAACCTCAAGTAACCCGATTTTCGCTATCACATTTTACTCAGTTAAAATGTTTTTAATTCGCACAAGCTCTAGGGAGGTTCTTAATTTTAAGACAAAATGATGAGAGAGATGGATAATGGGTATGTTTGCCATGAGTGAGCGAGACAGATAGTGACGCCACTTTTACCAAAGTGAAAAAAAGTTAGTAAAATTAGTAAAATAATTAGGTTTGTTGGAATAAAAGTCAGATAGAGAAATAACATTTTTTATTACAATAAATGTTCAAATTGTTTACCATCAGCCTCAATACAAGCCCTACATCTTCTTAAAAAAGATCTACTTATAAGTCGGGCATATCTTCGAGAGTTGATCGCCTCAGCTGCTTGAGAAATGCGTTCACGCAGGTCGGCTACGTTCTCAATGGGCTTTGAGTAAACTTTTTCTTTGAGAACTCCCCAATAGAAAAAATCCAGGGGATTTAAATCTGGTGAACGGGCGGGCCACGAGATAGTGCCTGAACGTCCAATCCAAGGTGGATTGGACGTTCAGGCACTATCTATCTATCCCGGATATTCCTGGTCAAGGAAATCTCTTACTTGCACTGCGAAATGCGCTGGGCAGCCATCTTGTTGAAACCACATGTCGCGAAGATCTGCTAGTGGTACGTCCTCTAACAGGGTTGGTAAATCTTCTCTTAAAAAATGTAGGTAATTAGTTCCATTCAAGTTCTCAGGCAGTTCAATAGGCCCAATAATTTTACCGTTTAAAATTCCGGTCCACAGGTTTACTTTAAAACGATACTGGGATCTATCTTCTCGCATTAAATGTGGATTCTCCACATGCCACTCGTGATAATTGTGCAAGTTCATGTAACCATCTTTTTTAAATGTCGATTCATCTGACCAGAGAATTTTTTGGATGAATTGGGGATTCTCATTATGCCTCTGTAGCATTGTTCTACAAAAAGAAATCCTTTCCTGATAATCTCGAGGTACAAGACTTTGAACTCGTTGTACGTGAAACGGATGCATTTCGTTTCTTTGTAAAATACGATGAGCAGTGCTTTTGGGTATTCCCGTTCTTTCTTCAATTCCACGTACGGAAA
The DNA here is from genome assembly GCA_947578425.1 of Eugnorisma glareosa. NCBI lineage: Eukaryota > Metazoa > Arthropoda > Insecta > Lepidoptera > Noctuidae > Eugnorisma > Eugnorisma glareosa. Next base: position 6,837,177 of record OX387967.1, on the reverse strand, counting down.
TACTTCGGTCACCTGCGACCTCTTGCAATACTTCTTCCTGGAAAGGAAACACAGGTCTACCTCCAGCCTGTATTTGATTCGGGAAATGGCCGCCCTCTGTGAGTGAACGGTGCACATTAACAAACACTCGGTGATCCGGGTAGCGCTCTAAATTTGGATATCTTTCACGATAAAGTCTAGCGGCGGCACTTGCGTTGCATCTGCATTCCCCATAAATGAGGTGCATGTTCGCATATTCTTGTGAAGTGTAGCGCGTAGGCATGGTAGATAAAAAGGATGCCAACACAAAAGTCCAGAGAGAAGCCAAAGTTGCCGGTATGTTATCAACAAGTCCAATTCACAAAGATTCAAGTCCAAAAAGAGAAGCCAAAGTTGTCAGTACTAAATCAACACAAGCGAATACGAACGTGCGCAGGAGACGAATGAGCGAAACGTACTAACTGGTTGGTGTCGGACTGGTAGCGTAGCCATTTGCTTGGCTGAAACTAGTGCGAATGAAACAGATAGATGCCATAGCATCTATCTGTTTCATTCGCACTCGTTTAAACGACGCATCTCGGTCTCAATGCGTGGCGTCACTATCTGTCTCGCTCACTGACGTGCAAACATACCCATTATCCATCTCTCTCATCATTTTGTCTTAAAATTAAGAACCTACCTAGAGCTTGTGCGAATTAAAAACATTTTAACTGAGTAAAATGTGATAGCAAAAATCGGGTTACTTGAGGTTTTAATTTTTTTACTCTTTTCTATTGTATGGAACTAACAAGTATTGTACCATTTTAGAATTCTGATTAAATGTGCCAACTTTTAATGCCACTTGCCAAGGCACTCTAGTACATTTTTTTTATAGGAGGGCCTGTCAAAGTCGACGAATCTTGAAAATTTTAAATTCGTAGTTTAACAAATAGTCTCAATTCTCGGAAACTTGAGGCAATTGTGTCATTATTTTTTATTGGGATTCTAGAAATGTTATTTAGGATTACGTTTCCAAAGTTCAAATGAACAAAAATAAAAAAGAATAACCACAATAACCGAAAAATGGTACAGTTTGATCAAATTTCTAGGTTTTTCTTAAAATGCCCATAATTTTCAAACTGCATGGGATAGATTTTTTTTCAGATTTTTCTCGTGATGGTTATGATCAATCCTGTCACCCCGTTTCGGCTTGACGTTGAGTTTTGTGACACCCTGTATATATATATATTTTTGGTTTTGGACCCACAACAAACGACACGGCGAATGGCGTGGCTCTAAAAAGTGATCGTTTTTATAAGGTCAACCGGGGCAATTGCGTCATAAAAATGCCTTACAGGCTATTGAAAATTCATATCACACTAATTATAAATTTTTTAGAGAAATCCTTAATACAAATGTATATAGAAATTATCTGTGTGCATCCTTAATTTATTGTGTGTTCCATTAGTCACAGTAAATACGAGTAAATACGCATTTTTTTTTAAATTGGAATTTTAGACGCTTTTTCCCGTATTGGGGCAAACGCGTCTTCATTAAATAAGTTTTAAACCTGTGACGTTTGAATTCTGAAATGAATATATTTTCCTTCAATTAAAGTTTTTTATACGAATCTTTTAGTAAATTACAAAAATATTAAATAATCATCATCACATCAGAAGCTATGTCATATCATCATCATCATCATCATTTCAGCCGAAAGACGTCCACTGCTGGACATAGGCCTCCCCCAAGTGTCGCCACACTGACCGGTCCCGTGCGACTCGCATCCAGCGGATCCCCGATTTTTATGTCGTATAAACTGGGTAAATGCGACTATTTTCTCTTAGACGCATTTACCCCGTGTCAAATCCAGACGTTAAGAACATTTTATTTGTGAAAGTAGGGGAGACCGGGGCAAGATGGGATACTTAAGAGAAAAAACGTCATAATATGAAAATCAAACTGTTTATTATAAATTTCTGAACAAAAGCAACACTTATAATTTTAATTATCATAATTATAATGTTTTATAACTCTAAATCACTTATTTTTTTGGAAATAAGGAACTAAATGACACATGCCAAATATCCCGTCTTGCCCCATGATCGGGGCAAAATGGGAAACGCTATGGGGCATAATGAGTACACATTTTAATCTGGTCGGCAACGTTCACATGTATGTGCATCGTCATCCTCATCGTCTACACCTGCGCAAGAATTATGGGCCCAGCCTTGGCACTCGCTACAAATAACCCATCCTTCATTGGATTGTGAATATAAAGTACCCACAATATATACAAGGACAATCATTTTCATCGTCTTCAGATGAACTAGTGTCACTTTCTTCTTTGCGTCTTTTGATTTTATTCTTTTTTTCCGGGTTCTTTTTTGCTGGTCTTTTCTTTTCAGTCTTTTTATTGTCAAGTTTTTTTTTGTTAGGTTTCTTTTTGTCAGTCATCTTATTTATTTTTCGTTTTTTATTTATATCTGTGATGAGATCATTCTTATACGGAGAAGCAGTCAGTATTGCAGTTTTACCTCGTTTTCTTGTTTTTGCTGATTTTGCTGGCTGTATTTGTCTCTCAGGGGTCTTTTATTTTATAAACTGCGCAGAAGTCGAAGGCTGAGACAAAAACTCAGTGCTCATTGGTTCCGCAGTTGCAGGATCAGCAGATTGATATTCTAGGAGATGTAGGTTCAAAATTAATCTCATTATGAGCTGAAGTTGACGATATTTGTTGGGTTGCCTCTAAAGGAGTTGGCGAAGTTGCTGTGGCCTGAGATGTTGATTCAATGTTTAAATTTTCAGACGGTAAAGCCTCGGTGTTTGTTGTTTCAGCCGCTATGAAGTCCGCGTCTGTGAATACATTTCTGTCAAGTGGCCATATTCCACATTTCCTAAACCCGTTTTTAGCAGTCAGCATCGTCGCCGCTTGTAAATATGCTTGCCCAAATAGCTTTGCCACTTGGTAGGGTGAAACTACGCGTCCAGGGTGGTCTCTCAGCCACTTTTTCACTTCTGCACTATAGTACGTACTCAGTGGTCTCATAAAGGCGACGTCCAAGGGTTGTAATTTGTGTGTGCAGTGGGGTGGTGTACATAACAGTACTAGATGATGCTCCCTTGCGTAATCAATCAAATCAATATTTTTTGTGTGTGTCGCATGACCGTCCAGTAGTAACAACACTGGGTTTTCTTTGGTGGGTTTTACTGTATCTACAAACTTTTTGAACCATTCATAGAATATTTTTGAAGTTATCCACCCATTATCACTACAGGTCCCCCAAAATCCCGGTGGATGCACCACCGGGATTTTGGTCCAGCAACTCATTCTTCATTCTTTTTCGAGCGTAGATCAGCATTGGTGTATACAAGTTCCAGCGGCATTAAAACAGATTTCAGCCGTAACTAATTGCCCTCTTTCTGCAGATGACAAGCAGCCAACTTGCTTCTGACCCTTGAGTGACAATATCTTTAGACTGACTTTTTGGCACAGTACTAACGCCGGTTTCATCAACGTTATAAATTCTATCAGGTGTAAAGCCATGCTTTTCTACAACATTTTCTAACAATGTGAAAAACTCATTGACTGCCACTTTGTTAAAAGCCATAGCCCTCGCAGCAGAAGTTGGCTCTGGTCGTCTAAATGAAAGTTCAGGATGCCTTTTTAGGAATCCACTGAGCCAGTCTTCTCCAGCCATTCCAGTCTCTGCGTTGAATGGGTTCTGAATATGGTTTCTCTCAGCTAACTGAAAAGCTAAAATCCGAAGTTCTTTGCCAGTTATTCCGAAAAGGCGCGCTTCCATTGATTTAATATACTGAGATAATTCTTCTTCCTGTTCTTTATTAAAAACTGGTTTAGCGCCCAAATTTCTTTCTCCCATAGTCATTATCTGAATCAGTGTCAACATCTAGAGAACAGCGAGCCTTTCTCACTCGTCGTTCCAAGGTCGACTTAGGCACGTTATATGTAGCTGAGGCTCGAAGAAATCCCATTGTCTCAGAAAGCACAGCTCTAACCACTCTTCTCATATCGTCTTCTTCCCATCCTCCACGATCTGTTTTGCGTTTATAATTTCGCACCATTTTAACTGCAAACAAAAAAATAATTTATTATTGTATAGTAACGAAACACTCTTTTACTAACATATATGGGGCAAAACGGGATACTATGTCATTATGCCCCGACCTTTTTGCCCCAACAGACTCATTTTGCAAAAGTAATAACAGTTCTTACCTACAAAATTATTAATCAAAAAAGCAATCTAAATTCGTTAGTTTTACACTACTGCAACAAGTATGTGGTAAAATAATACAAGAGTACTGATTCCTACCTTGGTGCACATCGATTCAAAACAGAAAACTTCGTAAAAATCCTCCAAAAAACTGTATTTTCTCGCCACGCAGCCAAAACACGCAGTGACACGTACGCACCCGCCGGCCTCATGCGACGCGACTGAACATCGAGCGAATGGCGCTGTGTTAAGCTCTGTTGCGTTCACCAGTCACACACACAAGCACACTTCCCGTCCTGCCCCGAGCTTCGTCTTGCCCCGGTCTCCCCTAAAATTAGAATGAACTCTCCTAGAAAACCCTAAAATGGGTGCTAAATAAAAGTAACATATACATTTTTGAAGTTATTCAAAATCAAGTTACAACAATTAGAACAAAACAAAACAAACTTAATATTTAGAAAGACATTGGTATTCTTATCTTAATAATCACAAAAATTGTCTATACTTTGGTAAGGAAAATAAATGACTTTGAATCTTTACGTTAACTCTATGAATTATTGTATATAACTAGCTCTAATTAGACTTTTAACGAGATCAAATCTTCTTTACTTTAAAAATCACAAATATTGTTACTTAAGAACTTAGGTAAGTACTATTTGTATTTTTATGCTGCTCCTAGAAATTTCCATTAAAGTATCTACCTATTACTATGTATAATTATTATAATTGACATTCACAAGATCAAATCTTTCATATTCTAACATTATCACAGTAAAATCAGATCAAAATCACGGGTAAAGGTACATTTCTATAGCCGACCGCAGGTGGCAACTCCAGGCGACAACGTGTCGTCACGACACGACTGGTTTCTATGTATTACTATGACATCTAAGTTTCGCTACCTAAGGAAATACCTTTTCATAGAAACCAGTCGTGTCGCGGCGACACGTCGTCTGCAGTTGCCGCTTGCAGTCGGGTACGGAATGGTACCTTAAGTATTATTTATTCTTCGATGAGCACACGGAATTTCCTGTCCCACATAAACAATTTTTAATAGGAAATGCTATGTGCCCAAATTTTTCCTATATAAAATCCCTAATTAAAATATCAGTTCCCTATTCCAAGAAAATCAACATAAAAAAATATAATAAGTAGTAGTCAGTTCTACTGACTGTAGTAAGTAAGTATTGCTATTTTCTATTGGATATTAAAAGCTTTTAAATTTTCCTTGAAAATAACATGACCCCTTCGGGTTATTTGGGGTTTTTCAAGAAACTTTACAATGTCAGCGTCATGTCTGAGTACTGAAACATCTTCGACATCGGGGTAATGGAATGAATCAATTTTACTATTCTTAATGAATCTTAGAAATTTGACTTTTGGGGTCACTATGTCGGAATCGAGATTCATTGAAATGACGTTTCCGACAAAGTGCTTGATAGTTTTCTTTGTCGCAAACTTAACTACTAACCAATCGTCAACTTGAGGGCGCCTTGGTTCGTCCAGCATGACTGCCTGTCTTGAATCGTTTATCTTTTCATTGACTACTTGATCGTCACTAGAGTGGTCAAGAATACAGTCCTGTTCTTCGTCGTCTTGAAGAGCGTTTTCACAATAAGCGTTCCAATCACCAGATTCTGTGGCATCACTAAATATTATTTCATCATCAATACTTTCATCTGATGAATACGGTATTTTCTTCTGTGGTTTTTTCTTCTTAGAAGATTTTTTTTTTCTTTCTTTGCAGGTTTACTTTTATTTGTGCATCTTTTTGATTGTCGCAATGTTTTTTCTGCCTCACGTTTTTGTTTTTCTGCTTCTTCAAATCGTAACTTTTCCAAGTAATATTCGCGTGTAATGACTTCACATCCTTTCGCCGCTTTTCTTTTCTTTACTTTATGTGTGCTATCAGATTTTTTTATTGTGCTAAGCAACAAATTCTCAAACGAAATAATACGATTTTCAAGAATTTGAATTCCTGAAGTCCCATTGCTAGTACGGTAGTAGTTGGTAGGTTCTGTTGTTGATTACATTCAAATAGCTCTCTTGTAGCTTCCCGCTCATTGTTCTCCTTATTTAATATTAACAAGCATAAGTTTGAAAGAGGTGGTATGCCGACTTCGATATTTTTATTTTTGTAATTTAGAAATCTTTTTAGAGATTCCGGATCAAATTTTTCGTCTGGGATCACATTACTATTGAATGGGAACACACCCCCTTTTTTAAAGCCATTTCTAATTATCTTAGGATCTAATTCTTTCCAGACTTCTCCTAAGATCTCGCTGAATAGATCCTTTTGTAATTTGGCTCCCACGTTCAAACGCTGCCATGCCAATATTTTTGCGTCCCATTTGTCTTTCATGGATTTGAAGACAGCTAGATCTAAAGGTTGTAAAAGGTGGCTGGCATGCGGAGGCAATTTTAAAATAGTTACACCCATTTCTGCGGCTTTCTCTAATATTTTTAACTGGATGTGAGTTGAGTGACCGTCGTAGATCAACAAACATGGTTTTTCTTTTGTCATGTGAGGCAAGACGGTACCAAGCATATACTTCTCCAATACTTTGGATTCTATCCAACCATTTTTAGTTGCCGCGTATGTGGTGCCTTCAAACGCAATTCTAGACATCCATTGGTCCCATACGTTTTTGCCCCGGTATATGATCAGTGGAGGTAATTTTTTACCAATGGCGCTAGCAGTAAATAAGACCGTTACGTTATCTTTTCCCGCAGAGGCTATGGTTCGAGTACTTGCGTAACCTTTTGCACCTACAACTTTAGTTTTTTCGGGATCTTTACTGAAACTAGATTCGTCTAAATTCCAGATTCTCTCAGGGGAAAATTTTAAGTCCAGCTCATTAAAGCAACTTTCGAGTGTGTTAAAATATTGTTCAATAATAAAGGGGTCACAGGCTGCCTTTCTGGACATTTCTACAGCTGGCGGCTTTTTTAAGGATAATTTGTTTCTTTTAAGAAACGCAGAAAACCAATCATATCCTGGTGTATTATTCTTAAACTGCGTTTTAAGTTTATTACTTTCAATGTATTTGGTTACTAAAATTGATGTTTCATTTGAGGAGAGGCCGAAGCCATATTTCTCCATAGTGTGTAGGCCAGCAGCTAGTCTTCTTTCATTTTCAGCATCGATTTCTGTTGGCCTACCACGTGTGTCTTTAACAACACCTCGCCTTTGCTTGACACGATCTACTATAGTTGTACGCGGTATCCCATATTTTCGTGATGCTTGATATGAATTAAGGTCTCCATTCTTTACTTCTAATACAGCTGTTTTTAAGGTTTCTAAGGTGTATTTAGAATCAGTCTTTTTTTATAATTGCGCACCATCTTCAAATTTTAACATCTGAAATACAATTATTCTATTAAGTTGCATTGAGATTTCGTAACCAAAAGTTTAAATGACAAGCAATACAAATCTTAAAGTCTCAATGGACGTCATTACTTACTAGTTATTAAAATGCAATAGTGTAGTTATAAATTTTCATGGCAATACTCGCATTCATCCTCAGTATAGTGCATATTCAAAGTGAAAATAGTACAAGATGGACACCAAAAGAATGAACTTTCTAATAACGACTTTGCAATTTGAGAATTCATATTCAAAATAAAAAGATTAGGTCCAGTTAGTGTCGCATGGGACTGTCTACATCCGAAACATTCATGTGACCAGATAAAATGTGTTTTATGCCATGGCCAAGTAAGTTTCTGCTCAATGTAATATTGAAAGTCATTTCTGTCTAAATATTTATCGATATCAATGTATCTCAATATAACCATTGTGATCGTATTCTACCTGCAACACAAATTGATAACTTCACTATAGCAAAAAATAATCGCTAAAGTTCTCACAAAAAGTTAAAAAATGAAGAAAGATAAATTTAAATTCAAAGCTAAACAAAACTCTCTGAAACATTTAGGTAATTACGAAAATAAATTAACTATTAAATAAAAATAAAAAAAACACGAAATAAAGGTTAACATTAAGTTTAAGGTTTAACATCTCTGGTTTTGGGGCAAATGCGTAATATAGACGCAATAACCCCGAAACTGCAGATGCATTTATTTCAAATAAACGCAATTGCCCCAAAGACGCTAATGCCCCGGTTGACCTTAATAATTTTTGAAATTGTCTCCACCGCAGCAGTAAAAAGTGAAATGTGTGTCATCTGTCAATTTTTAATCGTAGCTTGAACGAGTGTATGACTAATAAAACAAAATAATGTTACTACCTATATATTTATTTTTTGCATCTTACTTCAACTTATTTCATAGCATCATGAAGAAAATTTTAAAAGAGCTAGCTATTCAATATTAATGGTCTAATGCGCTCTCGGAGTCATATGGGTTGGAGTGCGGGGTGAGGCAGGGTGGTCTGTCGTCCCCTCGGCTCTTCAATCTATATGTTAATGACCTCATTGTCGAGCTCAGCAGCATGCGTGTCGGATGCAGGGTAAACGGTGTTAGTTGTAACAACATCAGTTATGCGGATGACATGGTGCTGCTGGGCCCGTCGCCGGGAGCGATCGTGGAGTTGCTTCATGTATGTGAGACCTTCGCTGCTGCACATGGATTGGTCTACAATGCCAAAAAGTGTGAATACATGGTCTTTGGGGTCGCTGGTAAGTGCCGGGATAATACATTCGAACTTGCCATAAACGGTACAACAATACATAGAGTGAAAAAGTTTAAGTATCTTGGGCATTTTCTTACCGACGACCTCAGTGACCATGTTGACATTGAACGGGAGCGTAGGGCACTGGCGGTCAGGGGAAATATGTTGGCACGAAGATTTGCTCGGTGTACTGACCAAGTAAAGATAACGCTTTTTAAAGCTTATTGTCAGAGTTTTTACACCGGTAATCTTTGGGTCAACTACTCGAAAAGATCGCTGGATGTCCTGCGCGTCCAATACAATAATGTTTTTAGGATGCTGTTGCGATTGCCTCGTTTTTGCAGTGCCTCTGGAATGTTCGCGGTAACTCATACCGATGGGTTTCATGCCATCATCCGCAAGAAAACGGCCTCGCTCTTGAGCAGAATAAGGGGCAGTCACAATAGCATCCTGAAAGCTGTGGCGGCTGATACTTCGTCCACCATAATAAGGCAATTTGTAAGAAGACTTATTCCGTAGTTTTTTGTTGTCCTAGCTAGATAGTATGGCTATTTACTGTGGGTAGTCTTCTTATAAACTCGCCTTTAGTTAAGTTACTAACAATAGTATTTAAGTGCAAACCTGTTACTAACAATTTATGGATCGCTTAGTTGTCCGAAATAAAATGATTTATTATTATTATTATTATTCGCCATTCGGTTTTGATGTGACCTGAGGTGACCTCGGGTGCTCGATTGCGAGTCAAGATGGCCGCCAGATAGGATCGTACAGCCGCATAATTAAAACGAAATGTTTTTGAGTTTTTTTTTAATGTCTATTTACATAATTTTTCTTATATCAACTTATAATTAAATATTTTTAAATTTCAATAAATATAATGTATTAAATTTAAAGTACAATTATTAACAAAATAAACATGCCAAGAGAAATCTTTGTAAATTACGACACGCGGCCCAGAGCCAAGGGTAAAATCAAGTCTTTTTTAACCGACTTCAGAAAAGAAGGTTCTCGATTCGGTTAGTTTTAGTTACAAATAATAAAATAAAAAACATCAAAAAAACTTAACACAAGCATGTGATGGTGTGTTTTTTTAACCGACTTAAGAAAAGGAGGTTCTCTATTCGGTTAATTAAAGATACAAAAAAAAAAAACGTGTGTGTGTGACAGGACACTCTTTCTGTTCGGAGATTTTCAGGAATGGTTTACTCATCCTCTGAAGAGATTTCCTTGATGAAAAAGCCTCTCTTTCTGGGTGTTTGTGACGCTGTTCCCAAGCTCAATGCTGTCGACAAGCGACCGGGGTCACTGTCGAGTGAGCAACGAGAGTTGGGAACAGTGTCAGCTGATGGTGTTGAGGGTGTTCGAGGCCTGAGGCCATAATCAGCATCAGCAACAACTGAAACATAAAACATTTACCTATTTGAAGGACGCACAGAGCCTGGAAATAGTAGAAAGGAAGGGTGGCCTATACCTAGCAGCAGATAACAATATTACTTACCGTGTTCCTCCAATATACACCGAGAAATTTTAATGGTTGTTTTCCCGCAGCGAAATGATTTTGTCTTTGTATTACAATCGTTTTATAAACAAATAAAATATTAGAAACAATAAATGTCAGATTAACCATTGTGAAAAACAAAACTCAAAAGCAACCACGAACTGATAGTTATTATACCTCCCGATTGCGCCGAGCGCCGCGGACAGGCCGCGCGGCCGTTGACCCGCGTGCTTTCCAATCAGCTGATAACTTATTATTGATAATAATAAGCTTTACCCAACAAGTTATTCAAATTTTCCCTTCATACTTTTACGGGCTTAGGACCGTCGCAAATACCTACGTGTTTAGCTGCAATTTACTGAACACGAAATTAAATAAAAACAAGCTTATCGTCTAAGAAAAATAATTTTCTGAATTAGATACTAACAAAGTATTTGTGGCGTATTTCTAAAATTTGAATCAACTTATTTACAATAATTTTAATTAACTAAACTACTAAAAGTAAAACTACTTAAAGTAGTTCAGTTAGGAAGTAGTAGTTAGAAGAAAGGAAGAAGTGTAAAAGTACCTACTCGTACTTTTTTACAAAAGTACGAGTAGGTACTTACACTTCCCGGTAACGGAGTAATTGTTCGAAGTGCAAGCCACTGCGTTGTATACACAATCGAGCACGTTTTAATTGATTATCTTTCAATTTTAATAATGTGTCTCTGTCACTTCTTACGATATTAAAAGCGTCCACTATCGCAGTTCTTAACGCATGACGAGTTTCGTGTTCCTCACGATACACTAGGCGCTTGAGCTCCGACCACAAGTCGATATTAAAAGCGTCCACTATCGCAGTTCTTAACGCGTCACGAGTTTCGTGTTCCTCACGATACACTAGGCGCTTGAGCTCCGACCACAAGTAAAAGTCTAACGGAGTTAGGTCCGGGCTTCTTGCTGGCCAAGGCACTGGCCCGCCGCGTCCGATCCAGCGCTGGGGAAACACCGAATGCAAGTGCTCTCGCACGGCACGGTAATAATGAGCCGGGCACCCGTCATGCTGATAGTACAGATTTTCCATAGGTACCGCTAGTGGAACCTCGTCCAAAAAGTCCGGAATAACGTTTTGTAACATTTCCAGGTATGTTCCACCTGTTAAGTGTCCTGTCACGAAATGCGGTCCAATGAGGTGGCCATTAATTATGCCGGGCCCACACATTAACACTAAATCGCACTTGATGCGCACACTCGCGAATAACATGTGGGTTATTCAAAGCCCAAAAATGTTCGTTACGCTGGTTGAAGAGTCCAACTCGCGTAAAAGTTGCTTCATCCGTCCACAAAATGTTTGTATTTTGATTGTCGATCAACCACTGACAAAAAACAATTCTGTTCGGTCCGTCGTTTTCGTGGAGAGCATGAACTCTACGAAAATGGTAAGGATGCAGTCCTTCAGAGTTGAGCAGTTTCCAGACGTAGTACTGGCTTACGCCAAACCTAGCCGCAGCCTTTCGCGTACTTCGACGAGGATCCCGTTCGAAGTACTCGATGATCTCCTCGATGATCTCTTCGTCGAGCTCTGGCGAAATAATGGCCGATCGACCTCTGCCCTGTGCATGTGCTGGTGTCTGGAACTGCCCATGATCAAGTAGCCGCTGTGTCGCCGCTACGATCGTCCGGGCCGATGGGACTTGGGGGTTCAGAACCCCGCGAAGACGGAGCGACTCCAAGTGTTGCGGCTCCGTGTAAAGTCGCCGGGCAGCATGGGAGTCATAATCAGCCCCAGCATACAGCTGCACCATAGCGACGTACTCTAAATTGCAATAATTTTAATGACGATCCATTACTGATAAGCAGATAACGCGTACTGCGCGTACGACATTCGCGGGAAAACTAGAACGCCGCACTATGGGACCAACCGGTATTTTCCATCTCAAAAATCGATAACTCTGTTGTTTTTTCACGTATTTGTGAATATCTAGGCAATAAAAGAAATCAAACATCATCACTCAAAAAAAAAAATTTTTCCGAAAAAAAATGACAAAGATAAAGTTATACGAAATTTCATACAAAAAATCATACAGTTATATTAAAATAGCAATAAAAGTTACACTTATGCTTAAAATAAGTTTAAAACTAAATTATTATTATTAAACAAACAGTTACATGACAAAAAAAAATTATTACTTAAACTTATCCTACTCATCACTTTGTATTTCCAACAATTCTTTAGCTTCGTCAAATAATTCTTTGGATATTAGAAAACTTGGTTTATTTAAGCTAGATATATAAGGATCAGATGTATATAACAAAATATGCAGAACGTCTTCGTTTGTTGCTGATCTGGAACACTTCCTAGCGTGATGTAACCTATATTTCTTATAATCTTTATTTCGAGCTTCCTGGGCATCTTCGGATAATTGTCCTATAGGCAAAACTGCATAATGCTCTATTATTTTAGCACCATGTATAAGTACTTTATGGACCGAAGATGGCATGTAGTACCAGTTATATTTGCTTACATATAATTGCGCGGTTACCAATGTATACTGACCTAATTTTTCTGCGTTTATAGGAAATCCCGATGACATAGTTTGAAGAATTACATATAGTCTCTTGATTAATTCTTCATCAATTCCGGTTATCTCTGCAGAACATTGGTAATTTTGGAAAAATCTCCTTGCCGTATTACCGTCATTGCTATTACCGGAACCTTGACGTGGTTTATCAATATGCAAGCCAAGCACTTCTCGGAAACGTTTTTGGACAAATTTTTTCTTGTCTTCTTTAAGTTGCTTATTTTCTGGAGTTGTTGCAGACCACTTCTCAAAACCTAAATTGTAAGAAATATGGAGGATCATTTCCATAAATCTTATCCATGCGTGTAGCGTCGACAATCCGTATTTAAACGCATTTTCATTTTCAACTCTCGTTGTAACTTTTAAAAGATCATTCATTTGTCTGGGAGTTGCTCCACAAACAGTGCAGGTAGCACTGGATGATGTGTTTGTCAACACTTGAGCAACTTTCCCATCAATCATTGTCATAAACAGTTGATGTTTAACTTCGATGACTTTGTCTTCTATTGACACAAGAGTTGGAATCAATTGATTAATTTTGGCTTCAATTTCACTGACAACCGCTGTAGTTTTTTCGGGAGTTTCTTTTGCAAATTCTAATGAAATTGGTCTGCAATATCTAACAGATGAGCAAGTAGGGTTTTTCCATATGACCGTAGAAGTTTCTTCGTCTACTAGTCGCAGTGGTACAAGGGACACTATAAACAAATTAGCGTCCGATATTTGTTCGTTTTCTTCCGGTAGAGTTTGTTTATACTCACTTTGCCCGGAGGATCCATCACATCCCCATTTAGTGAAAAGCTTGAGACGATTGTAAGTCGACCCTGACTTTATCCTTATAATACGGCAGACTGTATGGTCTAAGAGATCTTGCAGGTTGATTTTTGCGCTTATATTTGTCACCGTAATGCTGGATGCAGGCGGATAGCAAGCCTTTTTTGCTTCACTTAGTGTTTGATACGAAGGCAATACAGAACTTAAATTCTTATCAACGAGCCTTTTTCTTAGGGCCGGTATTTCAATGTTACCTTAACTTATTGCTTAAGTTAAGTCCTGCATTTAAGATAAGTCTCACTTTTGAGAGACAGAAGCGTATTTCAATCCGGATCTTCCTCGCCTTAGCTAATCTAGGATAAATCGCAATATTGCAACATAATAAACAGAATGTGTCATTTATCTATGATTTTTGTTGTCTTTGACAGTTGACTGACTTAACATGACACTTCTGTCTGCTAATTTTTTACTTTTCTGAGCTATAATACTACATTAAATTTATCAAGTTTTATAATCAAGTTAACGACAATTCTGCTGTGAAAAATGAATGAAGAGTTGTCTCAACAATTGAGTAATATCACGTAAGTACCTGCCTACCGTTTTCCCTCTTTCTCCACGATTTTACAACTTGGCAATTAACTAAAATGTTTTTTGTTTCAGTAATTATACTTCTAGCTCGAGCAGTGATGATGAGGATATTATTGAATTTATCAATTATTCTACAACCCCACGACGTATACGAATCTACAGAACAAGAGAGAATCATTTCCAAAAATGGAATGAAGGTGAATTTTACGACCGATTTCGTCTAACGAAACGTACAGCATACGTTGTGCTGGAACAGATAGGAGACGAAATCAAATGGCCTACTACGAGGTAATATTTTGCAAGAATGTCTGTACCTACATATAGGTACTTAGATTCCTCACAGCCTTCTCTTGTTACCTAGATAATTCAGTAGTTAACATTTGTTTCAGAAATAAAGCATTAACACCTTCACAAATGCTATTGCTAACACTGAAGTTTTTGGCAACTGGTAATTTTTTGCTATGCAATGGAGATTTTATTGGCATACACAAGTCCACAGCTGGAAAACATATATGGAGAGTGTTATTAGCAATTGTAAAACTACGTTCTAAGTATATAGCAATGCCAACAAATCGAAATATTGCAGAAATTAAAAAGAAATTTTATTTAATTTCAAAATTCCCAAATGTGGTTGGAGCCCTAGACTGCACACATATAAAACTTGAATCTCCAGGTGAGTGACATATTAGGAAAAGAAATTAAACTAAAATATTCCAAGGCAGTCATTGTTAACAGCTTCCAGATTCTGTCTAGTTATTTTCATAAAGTACTGAAAATCTGTGCTGCAGTTGTTAGTTGCCTGCCATAGTATAATATTTCCCCTTTAATTTTGTAATGGGTGCAATATATAAAGTAACTGTTATTTATTAACTTTGTAGGTGGTGCACAGGCTGAGACTTTTCGGTGCCGAAAACAATTTTTTTCATTAAATGTTCGAGCGATATGTACGGCTGATTTGATCATTCAAGATATTGTTGCTCGTTGGCCCGGATCAGCACATGACTCAAGAATATTTCAAAACAGTCTGGTGAAAGAGAGATTTGAAAGGGGAGAATTTAATGCATCTATTCTGCTAGGGGATAGTGGTTATGCTGTTACAAATTATTGTCTGACTCCTCTTGCACAGACTACTACAACAGCAGAAGAATTATTTAATGAAGCTCAAATTCGAACCAGAAACCCCATTGAAAGGACATTTGGCGTTCTGAAGAGAAGGTTCCCTGTATTAGCACTTGTTATTCGTTTGGCACTTACAAAAGTGCAGCATATATGTGTGGCTTGTGCAATATTGCATAATGTTGCAGTAAAAATGAATAATGGTGATCCGCCTGTCAATTTACCAGAGATTGAACAAGCCATCTTGGAGACTAGCAGTGTACCAGTTGATCCATTTTACAAAGGCAGCCAGAATTTCTCTCCACATGTTGTGCCATACATTCACTATTTTAATAATTTGTAGCAAGGAGTAATAAAATAAATTATGTAAATTTACATTGTTTTATTTACTTAAACTTAAAAAAATTAACAAGTAAGAAAGCAAATCAAGAAAACGCTAGGTACTATTATAATAGTAAACACCTAATTTTCCGATAGTGAATTCTCTTTCTTTTTCTTTTCTAATTCTAATTCTAATAATTGATTTTGCAAATCATAGTAGCGTTTTCTTGATTCGCTTTCAGCAATAAGGGCTTATATGTGTTGTTTTTTCATTAGACAAATTTCCTTTTTAGCATTGGCCAATTCAGTCCAGGCTTTGTTTGTCAATTGACCAGTGTGATTTCGCTTCCGGTATCTCCGGAACGGATTTTCTTTATCATCATCCGTTAGTAACTGGAGGGATGGCTTCGTCCTTAATGTTTTTGGAGTGTAGTCACTCCACTTATTAAGTTCGTCCTCTTGCACATCATTTTCCAGATAGATACTCTGAAAAAATTAACAGTAAAATTAAATTTTGTCAGTAAACAAATTTTGCAGGGGAGTGAAAAAGATGAGAAGAAACATAGATTGGTATTTAATATATTGACAACTTCTAGCATTACCTCTGAGACGTTCAAATTCTCGTTGTCATTGGTCATATCCACTGTGATATCTGTTAATATTATCTGACTTGGAACTTGTACAGGAGTATCAGGTTGATAGTCACTGTCACAAACAGACTCAGTGCCGGCTGCTTGAACACTAATCAAACTAAATATTCCTTCCTCTTCTTTGGTGAGGTTCGGAGGTGGCATTGGAGGACCTCCCCCCGTGCCAAGAGCATATTTTCTTTGGCCCGTCACTTTATCCTTCACAGTTTTTTTCATATTATCCCATTTTTTACGCAGTGTTTCAGCAGATTTTGAATTTAAAGATCTGCTGTTAAATTCAACACTAATTTCTTCCCAGCAGTTTTTTTTCGCCTTCCACGTAGTAGCATCACTTTTTTTATTTTCAACTACATGTGCTTTACTTAGGACTATGTCTTTCAGCAGATTTATCTCCATTGCACTGAAGTTGGTGCATCGTTTTTTCTCCATTCTGAAATGATTCCGAACAAGAAATACCGAAACAAATAAAACACCACACAAAAAAATCACACGCAACGCAACCGCTCAACTCGACAAAACCCAATACTTCAATTTTGACATTTATTATCCTACTATCAACCTACAAATGTTGCTATTTTAGACGCGACATAAAAAACAAATTGGGAATTACCTATCAGTAAAAAAAGATGTTTAGGCTTGGCTCCTATTAATCCGCGTACTTGCGTAAGGAAATTATTATTTAACAAGCAAACAGCCATTATTTCATTACCTACCATAGCATGTTGATTTTTGCGGGTCAAAAATAATTACCATAAAGCAACTTTTTTTTGAGGTAGCCACACGCCAATCTCGGATCGGAACATAAGCGACAGAAATCCTCCACTTAGATTAGGGCTAGTTAGGGTGGACTTTATTCGCCGCTTAACTTTAATCCTATATTGAAATATATTACTACACGCGAGAGCTTATTTTGCTTTGAACATTTATAAATCTTTATTTTCTTTGTCGGCTTCGCGGCTGTGTTTTGTATTGTTGCGTGCAAACTTGTTTATGCCGTATCACAACGTACGAGAGCTTATTTTATGTAGAAAAATATTTTTCTGAATTAGATACTAACAAAGTATTTGTGGCGTATTTCTAAAATTTGAATCAACTTATTTACAATAATTTATCAACAACATTTATGCATCGTGTCATTGTAGGCGGCGGCGGCGCGTGCGATTCGAGTAGTACCTACAAGTTACGTCTAGTGTTACTATTTATTCTCACGTTTTCGAGTTGATGAAATTTTTTGTAATTAGTTTAAAACAAAAACATCTTTATTTTTTTACTTTTACTCTATGCTTCGAAACTACTCCATATGGCAAGTTGTTCTGCCGCGGGAAAGCAACCATTAAAATGTCAGGCTGTAGGTCCTGCTGGTGCAGGTCCCGCTCCTACTGGTCCTGGTCCTGGTTGCCACAACCCGGAAGGTCCTGGCTGCCATTCCCAGGACGGCCCTGGTTGCGGCTCCCAGGATGGTCCTGGTTGCCGCTCCCAGGACGATCCTGGTTGCGTCTCCCAGGAAGCTCCTGGTTGCAGCTCCCTGATGAACCTGGTTTCAGTTTGTTTTCTCTGGAAAAAAAAATGCTTTTATTTCTTTACGTATTATACAGCAAAAATTCGAATATAGATAGTGAAAAATATACATACCAAAGGATGCAGAAGGCCCCGCTTGAGGCTCCCAAGCCAGCCCAGCTCCATCGACGCGCTCCGGAGATGGGTTTCCAAATAAAATTTTTACTTGACATTGAACAAATGAACACATAGAACAAATGACCACATTAAAAAACAAGTAATAAATAAACTAACTGGGTGCGGCGTTTGCGTGGTGGCTCTTTAGGGGCACCGGCACCGCGACCGCGGCCGCGCCCGAGCCCGCGACCGCGCCCCAGCCCGCGTCCGCGACTGCGCCCCAGCCCGCGTCCGCGACCGTGCCCCAGCCCGCGTCCGCGACCGAGCCCCAGCCCGCGTCCGCGACCGAGCCCCAGCCTTCGTCCGCGTCCACGACCGAGCCCCAGCCCGCGTCCGCGTCCGCGACGGAGCCCCAGCCCGCGTCCGCGTCCGCGACCGAACCCCAGCCCGCGTCCGCGCCTCAGCCCGCGACCGAGCCCCAGCCCGCGTCCGCGACCGCGCCCCAGCCCGCGACCTCTTTCTTCATTTTCACTAAAATTTATTTATAGCTTAATTTCAATTACTTATGAATGAAAATAAATTGATGCAACGCAAGCATTCCATCACGTGCAAATTTAAGCAGTGTAGTGACTTTTTTTTGAAGTTGAAGTGATTAGGAGGGTTAGTGATTAACCAATAATTTTAGAAAATAATTTTAAATACTTTGACGCTGCTGCGGCAGCTAAAATCGCATGAGGGCGCTTCAGATAAACCCCCCTGACCCCCCAGTGAAAGAATCCTTAAAATTCAAGAGACTATTCAAAACCCAACTCCTTTTTCATCAAACTGCAGCAGTAACATTGTTTTTCATTATCATACTATGAAAAACAAATTTAGTTTTGCCGTTGTATGGTATACATGAATGAGCATCCAAATTATTTGTATTATATTGTTTGGTGCTACGGAACCCCGTGTGTCGGAGTCGGCCGCCAAAGACAAAGTAATATCTCCATACAAAAAATAACGGTCTCTACAGTTGCCGACCATCTGTGTGTCTAACACCGCACCGATCAATGATATTATAAAGAAAGATACGCTACTTTCATACTGAGCGGCGTTCAAATACCGTTGTGTTGTTACGACTGCGATACATAATACGGAATGTATGATACAGAAAGAGATAGCTATCGCGCTTGAAGTACTTAAATTACGACAATTAGCTTCATTTGTCTGCAACAATTTGCGCTCGCCATAGTACTTCTTTTTACTTATAATATCATTGGTATCGGTTCAATTTTTTTCTTATATTATTAAGTTCAAGTGCAAGCTTCATGCGCGAACAAACAGTTAGAAGCAGTAATTGCAAACAAAACACACACACCACAATTTAAAATAATGTTTTTTTTTACGCCCATCCGTACAAACCCATATAAACTTTACACGAGAACAGCCACAGGCTGCCAGGATACCCGAGAAAAAAAACCTGTTGAACACAATGAAATAAATGGTAGAATCATCTTGTTACGAAAATGCTTGTTTTAGCCTAGAAACATTTAAGAATATACCAATTATGAACTATTCTTCCGTCTTCATACAGTTGTGCATCAAAATATACACATATTTCTTTACATTTAACCTATAAAACGACAGGATTGTTCACAAAGTGCAAGTTAACTTTTACGAGACGAAATTTTGCAACTCGAGATTCTAAAACGAGTTAACTTTACATAATACTGTAGCACAACAGATCGTATGCGTATCAAGTTGATGCTTGTTGGCGATCAAAAACGGAAAGGAAATAATGTTTTTTGACCCACTCTGTGGTCGATAAGGTAGAAGCGCAAGGGTAGCCCGCGAAATTTAAATTTTCTTACGTTTATTGCAATTTACAGGTCAGTGTCAGGTTGTATGTTGATAAAAATATGAATCGCACCAGTAACACGTATGGAGTTACAGAATTATAATCATTCAAATCATCAATACAACCCTTCAAGTTCATTTAATCCCATTGAGTGACTTTTTCATGAAATAGTTATTGACTAGCCCCGAAGTCGTATTCTTCTAAAATACGAAATTAAAACTTAACGATTTGAGTTATGGAAACAAGTAATAGGTAAGTTATTTTTTTGATGACACTGCTTGTAATAACAATATCTTCTAGAAGTAGACAACTCATAGTACCAATATGTAAAATTCGTTTTCTTTTTATTCTACGTTTCATGATAAATTTCATACGGCCGTCGTTACTTTTAGGAAAACCGATATGAAATTTATTTGCTATTGAACATGCAAGAATGTTTTTCGAAGATGTAACAAATAAGTACAGAAGACAACAAAGAATACTTACTGAGAAATTATGTTCACGACACTCCACAAAATAAAAATAAACATTGTGCAGCTTTGAGCAACAGCTTTGATTTTGAAATTTGATAATAAGTTTTTGACAAGCAAAGTTGACATTTGTTTGTCAAAACTTTTGTAAAAACGTCAACCTTCATTCAGCCTATGAATCAGATTTTTAACCGTGTGATGTTATCTAAGCTCAGTGAATTAAAATAAGTCGGATTGGACCTGATTTTTGGTCATATTAGAGATAGTATAGAACAAAGCATGTACTTCGTCGTACAATTTGGATCAAAGAAAATTTTGCTATTGTTTAAAATCCTGAGAAGTTCAACTGAGAAACTGGCCTTTTCTGTCTACTCCACCCATGCTCTTGTTATATTCAAGGACAAAGTTGGGTTTGTACGTCACTCTGTACTTATGCGACGTTCCAACTCGCAGCTGATGGTATGTCCAAATCATGCTAACCAAGTCAGAATCTCTCCATGCCATCACTGACAAGTCGGAACAGTAGCTAGCCACTACCTCTCCTTGTCGCAAGTCAGTCTTGGTCAAAGTCTTCAGTCTCAAAGTCCCGTAAACGTCAGTCTTCTGTCGCTTCAGACATCGCGATAGTAACGGACTATTATAAAAAGTGTCCATTATTAACGTATGTTCGCGGTAAAGTAGTGCCTCAACTACAATACACAATAAGTGCAGTAGCATTAGTTTGTCGTATGTCCGTACTATTAGACCCAGTGACAAATCTGTCAGTCGCTGTCGTAGATGCAATTTTGACCGTCGCGTCACGTGCTGTCGTCTGGGGAGGGTTAATATCTGTCTCACAGTGCTCGTCGTCAGAATCGTCCAACCATTCGTCTACTATCGAGTCGAACTGTCGGCCTGTAGTCCTGTAAAAAATATATTGATATATAAGTTTTTATAATATAAGCATCAGCAAATTTATCAATTCTTATGTAGTAATATTTACCTATGACTGTGCGACGCTTGGGTTTAGGTGTCCTGTGGACGTCCCGCGCTGCGACCTCCACCTCCATTCCTGTATCAGAATAAAAATGTGAGGTGGGTGTGTATGCGTGTGCGCGTGTGTGTGTGTGTGCGTGTGTGTGTGTGTGTGTGTGTGTGTCATGTGTTTATCAGTGAAATCTCCAGGAATGGTTTACTCATCATCCTCTGAAAATAATTCACAGATAAAAAATCCTCTCTTCCTGGGTGTGTTTGCCGCCGTCTCCAAGCTCATTGCTGTAGATAAGCGAGCTGGGTCGCTATCTAAGAAGCAGGGAGAATTTGGCACGGTGTCGTCGAAGGGCGTACATATGCGGCCGTCATCGCCAGCTTCCTCTTCGACTGAAACAAAACATTTATTTGAAGGACGCACAGAGCCTGGAAATAGTAGAAGGAAGGGTGGCCTATACCCAGTAGTGCATAACAATATTACTTACCGTACTCCATTACCACCTCATGGGCTGGTTCTGGAACTCCCTCTTGGGGCTCCCAGGACGGTCCTGGGCTCCAGGGCCCCCGCTTGCGGCTCTACTGCTTCTGAAAAAAAAACTTTAATTATAATACAGCAAAAAATCGAATATGGTAGTGAAAATATACATACCAAAAGAAGCAGAAGGCCCCGCTTGCGAAGCCTCCATGAAAACGCACTCCGCCCGCTCCGGAGATGGATTTCTAAATAAAATTTTAACATTAAATTGAACATGTAGAACAAAATAATGACAACAGTAAAAAACAAGTACTAAAAAAACTAACTTGGTGCAGCGTTTTCGCGGTGGCGCATCGAGAAGGAGCATCCTGACCGTTTCAACCGTCCTCTTCTTGGCCAGGAGCTCCTTCTTGGTGGCAGGTGATAACGCCGCCACCCTCCGCTGCGTCACTTGCTGCCCATGCTGGATTTCCCCAAGTATGTCACTGAAATAAAAATAATACATATATGTTATGTCTAAAATAAGAAGATTATAGAATGAAGATAAATCACAACGATACATACGGCTCTAGCAGACCACCACCACGTCCGCTGCCGCCGCGACCACGCCCGCGTCCGCGCCCTCTCCCACGGCCACATATTTCTTCAATATTTTCACTAAAATTAATGTGAAGATTAATTTCAACTACTTTTGAATGACAATAAATAAAATTGGTGCAGCGCAAGCTGCCTTCATGGGCAGATTTCAGCGAAATGTGTTGTGTGTGTTTTTTTTATGTATGTTAATCGATTTTTCGAAGATGCCTGAACTGATACTTCCCAAGAAGTCCCATTTAATGTTTATCGATATCGATCGAACGTTTTTGAAAAATCAAAAACAGTAACCGACTTTTTTTTTTCAATGTTTTATGCATGTTCACCGATTTCTCGAAAAAACCTGAACCGATATTTCCACTGTATACTTCCCAAGAAGTCCCATTTAAATTTTATCAATAACGGTCGAACGTTTTTGAAAAATCAAAAAAAGTAACCGACTTTTTTTTTTCAATGTTATGTTTTAGTGCATTCTTCATAATAACCATAATAATAATCATTTTTTACGCCCGTCCGTACAAACCCTTACGATACTTTCAACGAGAACAGCCTTGGATACCGGTTGTACCCAGCTTAGAAAACCTGTTGAATACAATTATTTAAATTGAATAATCGTTACGAAACTACTTGTTTTAGTCATAAAAATTTAACAATATACTAATATGCACTATTCTTCAGTTTTCATACACTTTTGCATCAAAATATACACATAATTCTTTCCATTTAGCCTCTATATCGACAGCCATTGTTCGCATCACGAACGTTAACTTTTCAAAGGCCAAAATTTTGCAACTCGTGATTCTAAAACGAATTAACTTTAACAAAATATTGTACCCCTATTCCTTACGATCATTTTAATGTATAATAGTAGCAGAAAATAGCAATAATATCAAGAGTACTTACGACATATCTGGAGCAGAAAATTCGGTGTCTTAGAGCCGTGCACATCACTTATAAAAGTGTACGTACTTGACGTAACACATAACCAGTCCGTATCAACACACGTCCATTGTTGCTCAGAACAAAAATGGCTCAGTTCATTGTAAAATCCTTCCGTAGGATGCGCATTAAAGTCCACTAATATGTATACGCTTTCAATATTACTGCTGTCTATAATATCACTCACCGTACTAAAAGTGTCCGTGAACTCGGGCAAGTTTGTAGGCGTGTCCGTTGGTTTGTACACACTTATCACTAAGATTGACTTTTTCTCAAGCACTATTTGTATTGCACATATCACACTTCGTAACTATCACGTTCCGAAAAACGCTATGGCGCCATAAAATGGCAACCCTTCAGCATACCCGAGGCAGTATCAACGGCCGATGTTCCTTACACCCGAAGTCACTGTCCACTCCATTCAAGTATGAGAACTCTTCTGGTAGTAGCCACGTCTCCTGAAGGGCTATCAAGTCTGCAGTCTGACATAAACGTCGAATATCAACAAGTGAACGCTTGACATTCTTACAGTTGAATGATACAAATGTGTAGGGCTTATCACCATGCATTTTTATTTTATTTAACGCCGTTAACAGAACCACGCGCTCTGTTCACATTCTTCGACTTAAAATGCACAAACTGTCCTAAAATTGTTCCTTGCGGCCATAAGTCATTATTTAGAAACATACCTCCTTTTCTTTTTGATACAAAAAACTCTTTTGTAATCGAGATCTTTTCTAATTGAACTTTTTCGCTCGTTCGGATAGACATAAGACAAGTAATATCGTTTTCTAACGTCTCCTTATGCACGTTGGTAATAAAAATCGGAATTTTCCGGTCGGCTGACTTGAAATTTCCTTGTTCAGTTGACGTACCGATTTTACCTACTAAACGGTTCTTATATTTGGACTTGTATTGTACTGTCTTACATTCGTTGCCTGTTTCATTTTGCGCCCGCATAGTTAACGTTGCCGGCGCTTGTTTACGTGTATTGGCCGACCCGCACTGCTGTTCACTCGTCTCCATATCAGTAGATCGCAGTGACGTCAGACTTAACGGTGTATCGGGCGAGCCCCGAGAGCTTGACGCCAATTTTTTACTGCTCACCGATTCTGCAACTACCTCCGCAAAAGAAATATTCACATTATTCTGCTTTTTCTCCGTTTGAGAGAATTCTCGTGCAACTGGATTTATCATATTCTGGATCTTGCAAGATGTGACTATCTGATAAATTAATAGGGTCACTTTCAATATGGCCCCTTCTCTTCGTGTTGACCTTACTATTGGAGAAAGATGATGGGGAGAATTTTGTATCCTGGAATTCTTTCTTGAGATTCTGCAAATGCTCCAGAGTAGCGTACGTATCCTTCATAGTTTTGATCTCGGCCTGCACCAACATCAAATCCTTCAGTTGTTTCGATACATCGAGGTGATCGAAGGTAATAGGGGGTAAAATTTCCAGGTTACGAGCCACAAAAACCGGAATTACATCCAGGTCGGTGACTTTGAACTGGTGGATGATGTCATTTAAAATGCGATTTTCTGTTCCCTGTCCTTTACGAACTGGTTTTCTCTTATCGGACGGAAGCGATTCAAACAGTAACGAATACGTTTTTTGTATCTCTCGCTCACTCGTAAACGTTGCAACACATATTCGCACTAAGCTGTCCTTGTCTATAACAGTTTTTTTTTTTTCGTCTAGAGTTAAGTCGAGGATTATATTCCAGCCAACATTTACAATTTAAGTAAATTTTACTTTATTTACCTTCATAAATGGGTTTTGTACCCGTTTTGAGGATCCCCAATTCAAGGCAATGACAACGAGACCTGTGAAGTGAAAATAATCACTACTAGGTACTAATGAGTGATTTTTGGACCTAGGAGCTCCAATAAGGCAACAAATGAGTGGAAATATGAACTGCAAGGTCTATTTTAAATCGCCATGTTTAAAAATGGAGTTCTTGAAAAGTATCTTGTTGAATGGTATTTTATTACAATAACATACAATAAAATGAGTTTTGATAACTAATTGTGATGTAGTTTGACATTATGCTTTTTGTGAAATCACAATATTAGGTTAACAACCAAATTTTTATAAAGTATTATCTTATTTATTTGATCAGTGCATATTTTTTTGATAATTCGTGATTAGATCGAAGGCGCAATAAAATTTACTTTGTAAATATACCATGGTTTCACAATAAAAAACCATTTGCAAGGCCTCCATGATGGTTATCCTGCGTCAAACACATAATTTTTTAATACTCACAAAATAGATGCAATAATCCAAATAAATTTGCTATCACAACACAATAGCACAAAGCACAACCGTCTTTTTGTTTATCACCACCGAAAATAAGAAAATGATTAGATCTAATTTGTCACTCAACGAATGAACTGTATCGCTTTATCGTTCAATCATTCATTCACGGCGCGCAATTTGCACCATTAGTTCCAAGTGCCACTCAGGATAACAATTCGAACTCCTATGCATCGCTTTTGCGCTTCTGCCTTTGGTAACATACAGGTTGCTTACAGGTTCTAACCGCCTTTATAGAACTTAATCACGGTGGATTTTATTACTAAAGTTTACAAAAATATACTATATGCAAGCTATTTGTCACCAAATGTGTACTTGGGACGTCGAGAATTTATTCATCAGGTATGTATTTTTCTTTTTAAGGTTTTGAATAGTTTTTATACAATGAGTTTGAGATGCTGATACTATGTATATCATCTGATTATAAATTGTCGTTGGGTTTCACGTTGACACTATCCTGAACACTTTGCCTTTTTTTCTGTCTACTAGCTTGTTTTTCTTTTCGCCTGTTCTCAGCTTCTTCCAGAGACATTTCTGGTTTTTTTTTGTTTTATTCTTTGTAATTTTTTTATTCTTTGTGCCTCAAGCTTATCAGAATTTTCCTTTTGCATCTTTTCTCTATACCTCCTAGACCTTTCTGCACTAGTGAGTGGCATCGTGTAACCTAAAACGTATATAACGATTTAAAAATACTAAGAATAAAAATTAAAAACCTTTTTAAGGAGGCCTTTGCCCAGCAATGCGATTCACTAACAGACTCATCATAGATGTTAACAACGACGAGTTCACTGATATTTCATCTTAAATATCGCTTTTAAAAACAACGTTGATAGAAATCGTATTCGCTAAACTACGTAAGCTCGTCGGCGATTTGCCGAACTTAAATTAATACAAATGCACAATACGTATGTATAAAACACGTTATATTTATTATGCAACGAATATTTAATTAATTATATCATTTTCGACTTGGAAATTAATTATTTTTGATTATAGCAATAAAACAATACCAAATCTTTGACATTTGTAATTGCAGGATATGTATTTCAAAACAAACAACTTGATCTTATCTTGATAGGAGTTGTTTTATCAAAATCCGAAATTCCAAAGTTCCAAGTGGTTTTAAGTGTCTATTCTATTCAATTCGAAATACGTACCTACCTGCTTGATAGCCTTACGGCCGAATACTGAAAAGCCACTCAAATCTCATGATCATCTGAAAGCTACTTAAATATAAGTATTCCTCAAATTTAAATGGTGTACAAACGCCACTCAAGCAATTCGAAACCATGATTAGCCAAGCAGTCCTCAAATGTTTACATCATGGCAACATCCTGCTCAAAAGTTGTTGTCAGCAAGTTCTCAGTTACAAAATAATTTATAATTTATGTAGTTTACGTCTCGTATTCGTTTTACGCAGTCTTCTATGAACAAATATTTTCTATAATTATTAATCAGTTGAAATATAACAGCGTAATGTAAGTTTGTTTTGAATTGTGATTGAAATTATGTATTTATTCACATAAAAATCAGATGAATATCAAAATAAGACGTCATAAGAAAAGAAAATTTATTAAGATAATTGTCGTAGATTGGAACAACACATTTGTCATTTTACGCGCGTTGATTTAACAAGTTATTAGAGATCATTATTATTATTTATTGATTCACTATGGAGGAGAAGAAGAAACGTGGATGCAATTATACACCTGCTGAGAAAAATTTGCTCTTGGAACTGATAAAAAAGTAAGTACTTACTTACTTAAACAATACTGTTCTTTATACTTAATTAATCGCAAGAGTCTGGTGCATGTAATAGTTTGTTGTATACATGCCTTTAGCATACTCCTACATAGCCTGTAACTTGTGACCACTTGCCATTTGAAAGGATTGGCTTGGCTTGGCAAATTATTTATGTCTAAGTACAAGGAGGCTATTATTCCTACAAGTATAAATATGGCCAGATAATGCACGTTTACTTCCAAACTGTTTCATGTTGTAAATCATATGTTGCATATTTCAGATATCAAAATATAATAGAAAATAAAGAAACAAATGCCAACATAATTTTGAAGAAGCGAGAGGCTTGGGATACAGTGTGCCAACAGTATAATGCTGCCGCTGTGAGTGGCTTCAGGACATGGCAACAACTCCGGCACCTCTATGAAAACCTCATACAGAGGTCTAAAAAGAATATTGCCCAAGCAAATGTACCTAGACTTGATTTTTTTATGATATCTATTTTATCATAATATTTCCTTATTTACTAATTTCTTGAAATATTTTTTAAGCGTCGTCAGTTTTACGAAACCACTGGTATAATAGAAACACGGGAGGTACAGAAAAAGGCATCAATAGATAAGGTTTTTATTCATTAAATATTTTTGGAAAAGTAACATAAACCTTACAGAATAGCCGATAGTCGCGGAGAGGATCCGGCAATTGGGTCTCGAGGTGGCATTGCACAAGTCCGAGGCCATGTGCTTTCATGGGCCTCGGAATGCGCCACCGTCGGGATCCATGCTTACGGTGGGAGGGGTTTCCATCGGCGTCGAGCCAACGTTGAAGTACCTAGGTCTCGTCCTCGACAGCCGGTGGAACTTCGTGGAGCATTTCCGACGTTTGGCCCCCAAACTGGAACGGGCCGGGGCTGCCTTCAAGCGGCTCTTGCCCAACCTGGGGGGTCCAAACGCCTCCTGCCGGAGGCTCTACGCGGGGGTCGTGCGGTCCATGGCCCTTTACGGGGCCCCGGTGTGGGCGCGTTCTTTGAGGCGGCGAGCCGCCCACTATCTGAACGCGCCCCAAAGGGTGGTAGCCGTAAGGCTAATCCGGGGGTACCGCACGATCTCCGGCGAGGCGGCGAGCCTCCTTGCCGGATTGCCGCCATGGGATCTGGAGGCGATAGTCCTCGCGCGCCTGCACGAGTGGCGCGTGGAGGCACTACGCCGGGGGGAAACTCCGCTGCCGCGGCAAATTGTCGCTCAGCGGACAGACTTCCGGCGTGATCTCATGGCGACATGGAGAGAGCGACTGTCGCAACCCCGTGCAGGGCACGCCACTATAATGGCGGTAAGTCCCCTCTTTGAGGAGTGGCTAGAGAGGCGCCACGGCGCCCTCACCTTCCGCCTGACGCAGGTCCTCACCGGACATGGTTGTTTCGGGAGGTTCCTGCACCTAATCGGGCGGGAGGAAACGCCCGGGTGTCATCACTGCGAGGATCGACCGGAGGACACGGTGGAGCACACTGTGCAGGTCTGCTCCGCTTGGGCGGAGCAACGCCGTGTCCTCGTAGCGGCGATCGGCGGCGGCGACCTCTCGCGTCCGGCCCTGGTTCAATCCATGGTCCGGAGCGAGACGGAATGGGACGCCGTCACCTCCTTCTGCGAAGCAGTCATGCTAGCGAAGAAGGTGGCGGGACGTGAGAGGGAGAGAACCTCACGTCCCAGCCGCCGCGGGAGACGCACCGGGCGTCGGGGGCCACGTGGTGGCCCCTGGCCACCGTAGACGCGGGCCTGTGGACGGTGAGCTATGGGCTAGCTCGCCGTCCGTCCGTCTTATGACGACAGGCCGTGTCGACGGCGCGTTCGTGTTCCACGCGCGCCTCAAAGAGAGTCAGCAAACAGGAAGGGGTCCGTAAGGGCCGACGCCTGCCAGGGTTGCGGGACTGTTCGAAAGAGATACCGCGGCCCTGGAACACAAAGGGCAAAGGAAGGAACATGGATGGGTTTTAGTCAGTAGAAGTCTGACACTCCCTCCTGCTCAGCCCAGAGCGGGAGGGGTTATTTGATGATTTCCCATCGGTAAAAAAAAAAAAAAAAACCTTACAGAATAACTTGTGATTGTAATTTTTATAGAAAGTAATCAATCGCACTGGTGGTGGATCCTATAGAAGCGTTCTCTCTGAACAAGATGCTCAGATTTTAGCCATGGCTGCTCCTCAAATTCAGCCTTTACCTAATTGCCATGATGATGCTGCAATATATTTTGGTTTGTGTAATATTAAAATGTATATCTTTTTATTTTGACATCACAAAATAATAATTATCATGTTCTTGTTTAATTTATAGGTGATACAGAACCAGAATTCCTCATTGAAGGTACACAAAAAAACCAGATAGTGAAGTCATACCTTCATCATCCTCATCTGCCATAATCCAGACCATTGGTAAATTTAGTTTCAATTAATTTATTGTATACTATAAGTGGATATTTTTTTAGATCACCAAGACACAACTATGGCATACATGAGTATAGCAGACAATAGCAAACCTTGTACAGTTACATCAATAAATATAGCTGGTAAACATTTTCATTATTGTAGTAAGTAGTTTATATGGTAAACTAATTTGATATTTTGCTATAAACGCATTTCCTTTACTTAATAGATGACCAGCGAGCTGCAATGGTCATCAAACCCCAAGAAAAAAACAAACCTGTAAGATCATCCTCTGCTGGTAATTATCTACTTATTGTTCTTTGTGCTAATGGTATGTAATTTCATTAATATTGTACTAATACCATTTTTCAGGACATCATCATAATACAGTGAAACAGCAATATTTTCGGACTAAACTAAGAAATGCCAAATTAGAAACCAAATACCTCATTAACAAGAACAAAATGGAAATTAATAAATACAAAATAGAAATGCAATTTTGGAAATTGAGACTACAGAAACTGAAATCTAAATTGCATTGAAATAAACCTATTTTTAAGTGGAAAAATGTGTATTTATTAAATTAGTCCTTACAATAAAATTTTGATTTGTGGTCAGTCCTATAGATTGTTGTTCTGTGGATTCATCCTCAACATAGGGTAAAGAAATATCCTCCTCTAAAAGTTCATCAGATCGCGACAGGGCAATATTATGAAGCACTGCACATGCTACAATGATCGGTGGTATGTTTTTTATATTTAGGCCCATCCCATTTTGTAGGCAGGGAAATCTTCTTTTTAGGACACCGAAAAGCCTTTCCACAGGATTCCTGGTACTTATTTGGGATCGGTTATAAGCTTCTTCAGCAGCCGTCCTTGTATGTAATAATGGAGTAAACAGATAAGGCCGACATGGATATCCACTGTCCCCAAGAATACTACCTGTCCCAAAGTCCCCACGCTCTAATTGAGCACATAGTGGTGAATCATTGAATATTGTACTGTCGTGTACAGAACCTGGCCATCTTGCAATAACATTCCTTATGCGCAGTCTTGCATCACATACCATTTGCACATTTAAAGAAAAATAGCCTTTCCTGTTCCGATAAACTTCAGATTGGGCACCACCTAAAAATAATTTTTTGTTACATTGTGAGACAATAAACTTTACTATAGTACCTAGGTACTAACATATTTTTGTAGAAACAATTCTACAAAATTAAATAAGTTTATTTTGCTAATGAACACAAGACTTATTAATTGTTGTACTGTGTAGTATTAGCATTAATCAGACATTTTTGGGCACATGATTAACAGGGAAGTTGGTAAGTACATACCTGGAGAATTTATTTTAATATGAGTGCAGTCCACAGCTCCTACAACTCTTGGAAATCCTGCTATTGCAAAGAACTCATTTGCCACAACTGGAAATTCTTCTGGTGTTGGCATATTTATGTATGTTGACTTCAAGCTGGCTAAATTTTTCACTTTCCACAGTTCTATCTAATGGCTCTTCCTAAAAATGTAAAAGTATTGTATTACTTATTCATTTCAATCAAATCAATAAATTTATAGAGGTATATAGCCGTGAAAATTACAAACCTCAAAAGGATTTATTTCTAAGTTCTGATCTCCGCAACCAAAACTTTCTCCTCCTATAATGGTTTGGATTTTTAATTCGATTTCACTCAGTTCTGGCAAATCCTCGATGCGAATTGACTTATAGACTTATATGATTTGATGTATTAAATAAA
Organism: Eugnorisma glareosa; assembly: GCA_947578425.1. Taxonomy (NCBI): domain Eukaryota; kingdom Metazoa; phylum Arthropoda; class Insecta; order Lepidoptera; family Noctuidae; genus Eugnorisma; species Eugnorisma glareosa. Next base: position 6,805,713 of record OX387967.1, on the reverse strand, counting down.
TCAAATCATATAAGTCTTACTTGTATTGCAGTACTGGAAGAACAAAAAAGAAGGAGTTAAGAGGAAGTCCAGCTTAATTGCACCACCAGCGCGCCGCCTCGCGGCTGCAATTCGCATCGAGGATTTGCCAGAACTGAGTGAAATCGAATTAAAAATCCAAACCATTATAGGAGGAGAAAGTTTTGGTTGCGGAGATCAGAACTCAGAAATAAATCCTTTTGAGGTTTGTAATTTTCACGGCTATATACCTCTATAAATTTATTGATTTGATTGAAATGAATAAGTAATACAATACTTTTACATTTTTAGGAAGAGCCATTAGATAGAACTGTGGAAAGTGAAGAGTCTCCCAGCATCTTACTCGTAAGTTTTTTTTTGTCCGTTTAATGAGTTAACCTTTTATAAATATAATATTATGTAAACATTCTATTTTCAGAATATTGTCCCTCCAAATGAGCAGCAGGCTGACCAAAGTGAGGTCCATGTGGTTCTCTCGGCCTTCTTCGATTTGCCAAATTTTTAAATAATGAATTGCTTATGCGAATATCCCAATACTTTTTCTTTTTTAATTTGTATATAAAATAATATAAATTGGGGTTCTTGGGTATACGGACATTCACTTGTCGATGTGGCCTCCTAAGGCATTTGTGGTGTAATGGCGCTGACTTGCGCAGCTCAACAACACTGGAGTTTTTTTCGGATACCAAGTAGATTCGAAATATCTACGAAAACGCCTCATTTCCGGTGAGTTGTTGGCCTTTTCTAAAATATAATGCCATGCCTCTGGTATATCATTCGACTAGAGGAATAATCGCGCTCATTCTTGTTACGTTGCGGCCTTTGCTGGTTGCATTCAACTTGATTTTTTTAGCATATCTCCAAATCGCATCATTAAAATGATGGTTGCAACCCGTTACTTCAGCTTGCGGAAAAATCAATGACACAGCATTCATAATCGCAATCTCATAATCACATTTGATTTTTTTTATTTGGGTCCTTAATTTCTCCTTAACGAGAGTAAATAGGCGAACATATGTTTCTTCTGTCTTATTTGGTAAGAGGGCGTATATGACTAGTACTATATTAGTTATATGTATTTTTATCGGATTCCAAATACAAAACAAACATTTGATAAAACGGTTTTGGTGCCGATTTAAAAGTCCCGTCAGCATAATAAGAACCTGGTATTTTTATAAAATTCTTTGCTGTATTCGTTGCAAAAAAAATATTATCTTCTGTGTACTTCCTTCACTACAAATTAGAAAATCTTTTGCTAATGCCTGTGGTATTTGAATTGATTCAGTATCATTATGTCTTAGCAAATCTATATTTAAATACTTTTTCCGAGCAACTAACTGTTAAGAAGGAAATACGAAAATTGAAGAGGGCGGTCTGTGAAAATTTAGGACCAATACAGGAAATTGTGAATCTTCTTTAGAAAACTTAAGAAATAAGAACCCTGATGATCAAGATTTAATACCCAAATTTAGTTCCCTTAAAAGTTCCTTATACAGATATATATTATTAATTATTATTAATTAGACGATCTCTAGCAAGACGTCCACTGTCCAAATCACTGATAGAGGCTCACTTGTTGTAGTAACCGGAACACCCTCGCTTCTTGTCTCTGTAAATGAGCTTGTAATTCTACTGGAGGAACTCCGGCTTGATTGCAAATGTTATGTAACACACAACAAGCTTTAATAATTTTTCCCACCATCTCTGGATCATAGTGAAGAACACGATGAACCAAAAGGCATCTAAAACGGCCTTGAAGTATGCCAATGGTTCGTTCTGCAATATTTCTTGCAGTGGCATGCAAATCATTATAGTATTCTTCCCTTGATCCAGGCTCAGGGTTACTACATGGAACTATCATGTATGGCCTAAGAGCGAAACCGGAGTCCCCTGAAATAAATTTAATAGGAATTTAATATGATTTTAATTTTACTATAATAAAAATAACCGAATTTATTGTTAATATTTAAATACCCCCGAAAACAGGTACAATTACTGATGGTAAAAGTAAAGAAACATTTTAAAATATTATTATACATATATTATAATATACCAAGCAGTTACACTGTTTCTCCTGTATTATTTAGCTGCTTCAAATGCGTCTTTATGACTGAATTATTAAATGTAAAGCTGTCATGTGTTGCACCTTCAAAAGTTACATCCACATGCATTATATTTAAGTCTGCATCATTTATCTTAAAAGGCAAAAATAAAAGATTAAAATATGGTTTGAAACAGATAGATTCCTACTATAAGTTTAATGAAATAAAAAAAAAAACTTACAATAACAGTATTTCGAGCATGATCCCCTTTTCTACAATAATATCTTTCTTCATGTTCTTTGGGCTGAACCATTGATACCAAGGTACCATCAACACGACCAAAGGTCCCTGGCATTTTGAACTTTACATAAAATCTAAATATTATTATTTATTTATTAATCAAAAAGCAGACTACAGAAAGGTCCACAGTGTTAGTAACAATATGACTTATTCTATGTTAGTACGTAATAACTAAAACAGATCGAGTGCGATTGGTTAGCGCCCACACTATCGGGCTATCTGCCCGGGCGGCTATCGATTGCACGATAGTGTTGGGACTGCCACGCAGCCTGTGGAGTAGCGAGGCAGATTTCTTACGCCACAACGCGTCAAGACTGTCAGTGCGTGCGTCGGCAAACATTGCCATTGCATTACAAATAAAAGATATACAATTTAAAAATATTATTTAAGTATGTAACATACACTAAACATATAAACTATTACAAATAAATAGCCAAATGGTTGATTCATGAAAGTATTTACTTAGTAAAAAATAAAACTAGTGTGAAACTGAAATACTTACTTTTCTTTGAGAATTTGCCTTTCGTTTGTATTCTGAGGAAATCTTATGTACTTTCTTATAATAATATAATTTTTTGGGTAGTAGATGGCATCTACTACGGTTCTTATAGCCCTCGAGGCTGATGCTTGCGAGATATAGGTTCTTGCATTCTCACATAATATTTTTTGGTAACTCCCACTAGCTAAAAATGCGAGAGTGCATAAAACCTGGAATGAGAGTAAGTTTTAGACATTTTTCCACTGTATGGTGATATAGATTATATTGATTTAGTAGTAATTCCTTGGTTCGGTTGCTAATTCCTCCTCGACGTTTCGCCTTTGCTAAGAATGGGGAAATATCTTCTTCCAATTGTGTAATTAGCTCTTCAGTCAACCTGAATACCTTAATATAGTTTATATCAGTACTAAGAACATCCATATTACGTATCACAAGTGCCTGACGTCTTTTTTCTAAATTATCTTGACGCTTAGCTTCTTGCTCTCATTTTTTTCGTATTTGTGGCAATTCATTTACTAGTTTAAAATGTGTTTAATGCTTACACTCATTAAAATATTCGCCAGATCATATCATATTACTTGTTAGTAATACTTCAAACACAAGGGATAACCGAAAAGTTACATTTTCTAAAAATAGTGTAACAGCTAAATTAGACCGATTTTAGATTTTCCATAGAAACAAATTTCCAATCATCTTTTTTTTTAGACATTTCGAAAATATTCTCTACCAACTTTTTAGACATGTAGGACTGCTTATGCGTATGAAGTTTCATTGAAATCGTTTCAGTTATTTCGAAAACAAATGAGTTCAAAGTTTGAATTAAATGCCGTAAGACGTTAACGCTCTTAAGTAATTCCTCAGGTGCTGATGGTAATATTGTTGATTGTTGTTATAGGCTCCAGGAGTTCAGTTACCAGCACCCAACCCCATTCCTGGGGTTTTAAATCGTGCCATTCTCAACCACTTTTGAACCTGGTAATAAATACGACTTATATGCTCTATCTCAAAATCGGTTGGGCGTATGAAAAAACATTCAATGCAAAACTTGTCGCAAATTTTATGCTTTACATATTTATAGAGATGATAACATCATTGGAGCTATAGAAACCGAGATAATCGCGAAAATCTTATTTTTGTGACCTTTGACCTTGAATAACTTGCAACGCAGACACGAGATTTTATGAGACTTTTGAGGCAACTTTGAGAACACCAGAATAAAGGTGTATACGAGTTTACAGCTTATTATATCTCATTCCGAGTTCGCCCCCTTTTTTTTACTAATTTGACTGGGCTATTATTATTGCTTCGCCGTCTTGCAATTGTTTTTTCGATTCTTCGATCGAAGCCCTCAGAATGTACTTTTTTTTACAAAGCAATGAATTTTGAATTTTTCCATATTACTTTTCAGGTCTTTAACCCTTAATAGGGCAGAGATAAAAATGATTGAAAAACAAGGTTTTGTGTTATTATTTATACGTTTATTAGGACCCTTTTTAACATTATTTATGAAAATCTAAAAATATATAATCACAAGTACGCGAAAATTCGGTGGTAATCATTTTACCATCGCCCGTTTACGTTTCGGTGTTGGTGGTAATTATTTGACCTTAGGCCCGTTAAGATACTAGAAGCAGAGCTGCTACAGTCCATAGCCTCTCCTTCTTCTGGAGCAATATGGAAGCTTTTGAAGCACGGTGTAGCACGTAAAGCTACTTTGCAGACATTGCAATTATCCTTGATCGCTTTTGAGTATTTTTCGTGCTGCAAAATCGGCATCTAGTAGATTTCCCATGGTCTTCTGGGTAGTGTGGCACAGAAGAGCGTCTGATTTCAGCGGGTACCCCAAAATTTCCACCTTGTTTGTTCCTGAAAATATTATCAGTGGTTCTTTTTTTGCCTGTGAATCCATCTATAAGACTGCGAGCCAAACGGAGTCTAAATTCTCGATGTGTGTGAACCGTTTGCTTGTGAATTTGTATATAGGCTATGTACGCGTTGATGATAGCTGCATCAAACATGAAATAAAATAAGCGCAACCAGTTGCGTCTCGATTTTCGGCCGCTTGGATACGAGGCACGGAAGTGATCAAAATGATCCACACCTCCCATGTTCACAGTATATTCGGCAATAGCAGTAGGGATAGTAATATCTTTCTTTGAACCATCCTTCTGTGTTCGTTTGACCGTAGACACAGATTTTGGGTTGTGTGCTGTTGTCAAAATATTCACCAATTGAGTATCCATCCACTGTATAGCTGAAACGGGAGCTTTGGTTTTATACATGAACTCGTGCTTTTCAAGTTTTTCCTTCTTGAGTTTGTTTTTGGGCAACAACTTTTCTGGTAAGCCTTGTCGGTTCAAACGCACGGTACCGACGGCGTATATTCCTTTCTTTATCAGCAAATCATTCATCAGTGGAATGCCAGTGAAGAAGTTATCGAAAGCTACTAGAGTATTGCGGGGAACACCTTGACATAGTTTCATTATGACATTATATCCTAAGCCTTCCTCACTTGATGCATTTTCGTCTGCTTTGCCGATATAGATATGGAAGACATACATGTATCCGGTCTTAGCATCACACCGGGCCCATACCTTATAACCCCTCTTTATGGGTTTTTTCGGCATGTATTGTTTTAGTGTGCTTTTACCCTTGAACTTTACCATGCTTTCGTCCACCGATTGGGTGCTTGATTGAGAACATTGAGTCTGGAATACTTCGTTTAGTTTTGTTATCATAGGACGTATTTTATAAAGCCTATCATAATCTTGCGTATCTCTTGTGGGTTCTTTGGTATTATCATTCAAGTGAATGTTTTCAGTCAGTTTTTTGAATCTCTTTTGAGTGAAAGTTTGGGCAATATCAGGATTTCTATAAAAAGTATCAGTTGACCAATACAGATTGACATCAGGTAAGGGGTGCAGACCCATCATTATCAAGATACCAAGATATGCACGCATTTCAGCTACAAATGTTGGACTCCAGTGAAGCGTTTGCCTTTGTGCCGCATAAATGTTTGTTTGTTCAACCAACAACTCTACCAGATCACGAGGGAAGCAATTGTCGAAAAATTCAATAGGCTGTGTTTTATTAGTGACGCGCATGTTTACACTCAACCGTTTATCAAACTTTGGTATACTATGCTTTGGAACCTTATCTGACCAGTTTTGTGCTACACGAATAGGTCTACTTACTGTGTTAGTGCTCGCCGCATCATTAGGCTGCGCTCAGTCAGACTGAGCTGGAGTCGGGTAGCTTGGTTCAGAAAGAGCGCCAAAATAGACGCCCGAATCATATTCATTACGCGTACTTACTTCCCTCAGCGGTTCTTCAGTGACTGTTTCAATGCTTTCTTGATATTCTACCGAAACACGTGGCCCGGGAGGGTCTTGAAAATTCTCTAATCCTCTCGTCTCCAATTCAGGCTCTTCACCAAATATTCTTGAAAGACCTCGCGAAATTTCATCGTCGTAATCCAGTACACAATCGCCCATAACTTCCGAAACACTTTCGTCGCTACTTTCAATAGCGGAGAGATTATCTTCTAGAATACTGGCGATAGAACTGTCAGATAACTTCGTTTTCTTCGACATTCTCCTGAAATAATAAGCACGGTAATGGGTAACGGTAACTATATTACCACCAAATACTACTATGTTGATGTAACCGGGCAAAGGTAAGAATTTTACCACCGAGTTTACAACGATTTTCTAATTAGTTCAAGTTTCATTTCAAAAGTTATTCTACGGGTCATACAGGGTAATATAATCAATTGTTTTACCAAATATCAAAAAACCACTTACCAGAATCTTGTTAGAACAAAATTTCAATTTATTTCCGCCAAACACCTCCGATTTTCAAAATTCTTCGCTTTTTTTTTTTAATGTTGGTACTTCGCAAACTTTGACAGTTAGCGTAATTGCCAGTACTAATAAAAGTTTTAAGGGTCTTCACGCATTATAAATATTGAATAAAAGAAAGTGTACATATAACGACTCTTGCTTCAATGGTCAAAAAGCTGAGGTGGTAAGCAATTGCCCTTTGCCCTATTAAGGGAGCACTGCTTTGCAGGACGTAGTCTTTGTTTCGACTTTCGGGCTGCCTCCTAAATTTGTCCATTCTTTCCAGGATATACTTTGTTTTAAGCATTCATCATCTTCAATTTTTTTTTCCAAAAGTGCTTAGGACAGTTTATGCAGGAGCTGAGCATGCATGTTTCATTTTCGAGGCTGCAAGTAATGGAGTTGATCAAATCCTTGTGCGTTTTTGGATATCCCGCCAAACATTTACTGACACTTTCAACTTTGTTTATAATATTTGAGTGCTGAGCACAGACCCATTCAACATGTGATGTAAACGAAACAGTGACCACTTCTGCCAGCCGCAAGTTGTAGAAGACGGATTTTCCAATATTTGTGTCAGGATGGCTTTCCTTGGCTTCCCGGATCGTTACGATCATATTCCTCTTTTGCTTTTTTGTTTTCGGGATCTCTTACAGTTTTATAATCTTTTATTCCAGGAGCCTGTCGACTTATATCATCTCTGTAATAAAACTCTCTTACAGCTTTTTCAACCGTTTCTTTTTTTTATCGTTTCTATTATATTTTGAAAATTACAACCTAACACCTCTTATGCTAGTTTCTTAACGACAGCAACCTTTTTAACCGGAGAGTAGGGCAGCCTTTTTAATCTTTCTAACGGCTTTTCCAAAAGTTTGCAAGCATTTGTAACTACCGATCGAATTCTTTGCAATGGAATCAATGGTTTTTGCAGCTTTCAATTTCTGTCTGTGAGCTCGAACTCTCTCTATAATTTTCTCTCTAGAAATAGCTTGAAATTTCGGATCCTTTTCCACAACTTTTACCTATCAAGCTACGTCCATTCGCAAACCTAGGTCTTTGTGGAGAAGAATGGACAAGAAACTCCACGGTAACATCTTTTTAAGTATTATCCCGGGACAAGACCATTCTCAAGTTATAGCAGTTTATCCACTGATAAACTGCTATAACTTGAACAAACACATTATAACGTATATACACATTGTCGTGTGAGAAATAAAAAATATTAAAAAAATAATAAAATAATATAAAGTTGTTATTTGTTTGGAGGTTGAAAATGATTCGTATGGAAAAGTTGTAAGTAAGCTAAGTTGAAAGTGGAACACACGATGAGTTTGTACTAGGAAAAAAAAAAGGGTCTCCAAGCTCACGGATTATGCATTGAACTATTGGTTCAAGGACCTCTTGCTTTGGAAAACTATGGGAAGTTTATTCGAAATAAAACTAGGAAGATCAACTAGAACGATAGCAATGGTATAATATCCAAAACATTACATGAAAGGTTGCACGGGACAGTTTACACACTGAAGTTAAGTAGTCCGAAATGAGAACAGGGCAGCGGGCCTCTGAGATTAAACGCGCACTGACTCTAACTTTCTCTGGCCAGATTATGTAAAAAAAATTGACTCACGCATGGTACCATGGACGCACTCCCTACGCCGGACATTGTCGCAGAGGCGATAGCGGTCCCCCACGGGACCGGTGAACCCAAAACGTTCGCCGGCGCTCCGTTCGACGGCGACCGTCAGGGTCTCGCGCCGGGGCACGTGGAGGCAGGCACGAAGAGCAGAGCAGAGGTGTAGTCCTTGGGGTCATCTACCACACAGGAAAGGTGGCAGACACTCACGCTGACGCGGAGCCCTACGGACGTGGCACATCCCAGTGACGTTGGCGTGCTGATGCGCTGAGCCGAGCGGAGATATTACGACTCCAAAGTCCTCACGGCATCCTTTGGGATGGGATCTCAGCAGAAACGACGCCACCGAATGACGCCACGCGCTAGGCTATCGCGTTCCCATGTCTTAAAGCATTACGTTAATTGAAGTAGCGGAACTAGTTATGCTGCATCCAAGACGACTACGGATCGCAGTCCATCGCGGAATTACGTTAACACTTAAGGAAAAGATGAAAAATGTCGCGCACGCATGGCGCGTGTAAGATTTTACTCCGCCATTAAAAATGGAAAAAACCCAACACAGCCGGTAGAATGGATCGGCGCGTGAGGCGCGCGCTACGGAGGGATCCACACTCTCGATTCCGATCGTAAATTCCAGAATCATCGAATTGACAATTCGTTTTACTTTAAATGTTAATATGGAAAATGAATTACATATATTTACTTATTCTAAATTTAAGTTGATACATCATAATTAATACGTTGCCGTATCCCATACACACACATGACTTAATTGTTTGTGTTAATATACTTTTGATAAAGTTATTGATTTTTAAGTGTGACTGCACGATCATGGAGCGCGCAGCGGATGGCTTGACAGCGCGTGAAATGGATCGCACTAAATGTCATAACAAATATATTTTGATGATTTATCAAAGTTTTAATGAATCCTATAACTATTATTATATTTGGATTGTATGTTTTATGAGGATTCCAAATATGGTCTTATGACCCAAATCTGTGCCGTAGATAGTGAATAATCTGCATGTCAAAATTGCCAACATTGGCCAGTGTTGTTACGTGATTGCTAGACATTTACAGCATCTTAATTCAAAGTAAATATTGTTTTAAGCTACTTAACACCTAACTGTCACGTCTACGATGCAAGTTATCCACTCTCTAATGCATTTCAGATTCATAGCTCTCATTGTCAAAATAACCTCAAAATGTTGGTGACCAAGGTTATTTGTTCTGTTGAAAAAAAAACTAGTAGCAGCTTATGTAATATATCTGCTACAACATAATAATAGTAGCGGGTAATTGTACCAGCGCCATCACAATTATTTCAAAGCTAAAAAAAAAAGATGAAATAAAAACCGTTCTCTCGTCGGGCAACACTGTGTATATGTCATTTCGTTTAAAGCTAGTAATCCTAAACAACCCTATTTAGGGAAAAACTACAGTAGGGACGGGTTGGGAGACTCTGTCTCGGAGAAGGAGCTTCGTATAATTATGATAGAACTTCACTTAAGGTAAGTTCGTTTAATCACATAATTATACTTACTCCTTCTCCGAGACAGATTAACGTGTAGATGTTTGAAGTCAGTCAGGGTTGTTTATGAGTTAATAAATACTTGATAGTAAAATTAGTCAGTCATTTATTAAAATCACAGAATCTTTAATCATTAACAAATTATGAGATCAACAAATCAAGTCTTATTATTAACAGTGTTACATATGACACTGAACATAGTAGGATCTTGAATAACTGGCCTATTATAATGCCTAGCAAAGGTGGCTGAGTTCTGAGACCACCCAGCTGTTCTTTGTATTTGATCTATACTGATACCAGATCTTTTAGCAGCTGACGTAGAAGCATGTCTAGTGCTGTGTGCTGTGAAGGTATTCACATCAATTCCGGCTTCATGTAAAGTGGTTTTTATCCACCGGCTTATAGTTTGAGTTTAAGCCTTGTAGTGTGGTTTTTTAACGGTCAGTATTAGGTTGTCAGTACTGCTTCTCAGTGGTTTGGTTCTATTAATGCAGGGATCCCCAAACTATTTTGGACAAGTGACCCCTTTTCCAAAATGAACTGTTACCTCAGACCCCCATGGCCAAATTACCTACTTTTAAGATCAACCCCCTTATTCATAATGGTCCGCTAACTTAAAACAGCTGCTACAGTGTGTTATTTTTCATTCTGACTTAGGTCAATAGAAGAAGACAGAGTGAGAATTAGCAATGCTTTAAGTTAGCAGACTATTATGAATAAGGGGGCCTATCTTTAGTTTTTTCCTATTGACACAAAATACCTAGGTACTAAGGTACCAATTGGAAAACTTTGCACTTGGTTAAGTGAGTAAAATTGACTTCATTTTCGTATCAAAATTTAACAAAATAAAAAGACATACAATTCAGTAAATATCAAGTTTAATTTATAACGATTATTACAAATTAGGTACTTAAAGAATTTTAAGTAGGTAGGAAATTATATTTAAAAAAGTATTAATTCGCAAAGAGAAAATAAAACATTCAGTGTGATGGATGAACCTGGTGACTATCTACCAATCTAGCTACATCCGGTTCAATATTGGTGAGTTGCAGCCTTAAATCTCCACGTTCGTTGATTTTCAAACGGTTTCTTTGTTTCGTCAAAATATTTGTTACCACACTGAAGCTTTTTTCAACTAGGTATGATGATGGAAAAGCGATAAGGTATTTTTCAGCAATGTTCCACAATGTAGGATACTGTGTTTCAATGTTGCGTTGCAACCAGAACTTCTGATAGCCTTGGTTGAACTTCTGCTTAAGCTCTTCGTCTGTGCTGATGGTAATCAACTCTTCTTGCATTATCACATTGGCTTCTTCTATGGCTGTGGTATTGTACGGATTTATTATCCATTGAGGAATTTGTAAATTTAAAAGATCCTCAAACCTCTCCGTAAAATCCTTGTGTAATGCGTCCAAGTGAGTGACATATAATAAAATGTCATCATCTTGAAGCGTTTCTGGTAATTTTGACAAATGCAGAAACTGCGAATATTCTTTTCTGCCTAAATTTTGTTTATAAAGGATTAGTTTACCCACGAAGGCCGATATTATTGATTTTGTTTTAATCAAGTTAAGATCGTCACCCTGCAGCTGCAAATTAACTTTGTTGAACATTCCAAAGATATCAGTCAAGTAATAAATATCTGTTTTACAATTGTTCAGATTTTCTTTCAAATTCGGATCTTTTTCTTGTAAAAACTCCAACACAGATTCAAAAACGGCTGAAAATCTTTCTAAGCAAGAGCCTCTTGATAGCCAGCGAACTTCAGTGTGAAGAAGTAATCGAGTAAAGACTTCGTCGTTTTCCTCACATAGCTGAGCAAATAACCGAGACTTCAAAGAATTGCTTCGAATCTTGTTGATAGCATTTATTACATATTGTAAAGACTTATGCAATCTAGGACTCAGCTTTTTTGCTACTAAATGCTGCCTGTGAATCACGCAGTGAATGACCAGTACATCAGGCAGTTGTCGCTTTAAGTGAGCTATAAAACCACGATGACGACCAACCATAGACGGTGCACCATCAGTCGCAACAGAAACAATGTTCTTCCATGGAATAGCTTTGTCAGTAAAAAAATGTTCCACGGCCTGAAAAATTGATTCTCCTCTGGTATCAGTCTCTAAATATGTAGCAAAAAGCAGTTCTTGGCACATATTTTCATCTTTGATATATCGAACATATCCTAACAACAGAGCTTCATTGCCGGGTAATGTAGACTCGTCCAACTGGAGAGAGAATCTGTTGGTCTGTAAGAACTTGCATAAAATGTTTTCCACATCGCGTCCCATCTCGTCTATGCGTCTCTGAACGGTGTTATTGCTCCAAGGTATTCTCTTTAAAATATCATGTGCGGGTTTGTGCAATACATTGTTAAGGACCTCCGCAATGGCTGGTAAGATAAGCTGCTCTCCAATTGTGTGGGGTTTCCCCGACTTCGCTATTAGTAAAGATATATTATAGGACGGTCGTAAACCATCATCGTCTTTAATAGATGATGACGCAAACATCGATCTTATGGATGGCCTTTTGTCTAGTTTTTCTTTAAGTGCTTGAAAAAATGTCAAGGGCTTACTTTTTTTGTCAGCATGTACTCTCGATAAGTGGTCATCCATTTTTGAAGGCTTCATGGCATCGTTACTGAATACTTTTTCACATATGAGACACATCGGCAAGTGTTGATTTGATGGAGATGCAATAAATCCGAACTTCAAGTAGTCCAAACTGTATTGTCTGCATTATTTTTTCGTGTCCGCCATCATAAAACTCTCAGTAATCCTGCAAATAAAAAAATAAGAAACTAAGTACCTAAATTAAAAACAATACCTAATAAACTGTTAAATTTACTGGTAAATTTTTACAATTGAAACAACTGAGGCAACTGCAAACTGTTGCAAACAATCTACAGATAGCTCAACTGATCACTATCACACAGTGTGCAGTGGGGCAATGCTGATGCGCTGTGCCGGATAAAAACTGTTTGGTACTTACCCTGTTAATTTTTCATAAACTGCAGATATTGTGTGGTTACGCTATTAACTCGCGTAGGGAGCTCAGCATTTTGTAAATTCTTTTTCAGTCACTTTACTTCACTTAATTTAGCTATGTAATAACTTTGTAATCTCTTGAAATAAATGAGTACTTATATGAGTTATTATCGTTCAAGCTCCAACGAATTTCAAAACGCAAATGAACTTTCAACCTAAGTGCAACCTCGTTAAATAGTAAAATATCAGAAACATGTTTGGACTTGCAACTTGATCATGAATTCGTTCGTGTTAAATCGCGCAAGCGTCAAATAGAGAGCAAGTCAAAACGCGCCTGAAAGACGTACGCTCGAACTCATTATCTTGCACAAACTTGTCCACACTGACTTGCCGAGTTTTTCATCTTGTACGAACTTGAGGCTTTATATTACTACAACAATGCTATTTCCTACATAAATATTAATTATTCTTAGTACACGTAACACAACATAAACAATACAGTACCTACCTACCTATCTTGAGAGTTTTAAATAAGAACTTGTGTTAATTTAATAGGGGTCGATTTTTAGACCTCGTCGACCCCCATAATCAGTTTTCGTTTATGTCGACCCCTAGGAAACCGATATCGACCCCAAGGGGTCGATATCGACCACTTTGGGAATCCCTGTATTAATGTAACATTTTACAGTCAGGACTGGACAAATCTCAATTCTACTTTCAAAAGTTTTAAGGTGTAATAGTGGTTGTAGGTTGCCTGTTTTTGAGGTTTTTATCATGTCTGGAATGTATATTTGAATTCCATCACTCATAATCATAATATTTTTTATATTAATCAAAGATAACGTTTGTACTCTATGACCTGTAGTAAGGGCGAGAATAGTTACCACTTTTTTTGTTAATTTTTCTAAACTTATGTCTTCATTGGGGTAAAGATTCGCTAAATTTATGTTAATACTACCCCGGGGTCCCAAGTAAGATTATACTTTGGGGCAGGTGGGTTTGTACGGTATACACAGTATATTATTATTATTACACAGCCATATTATAACACATTTCTAGCACATAGTTATCAGTAATATTCATAGTACAATATCGATTTAAATTTGACCGGAATATTACCGAACTATTTGTTAATTTAAATAATGGTCCATGATCATTACTATATCCAACACTAGCGCCCCGTCCCGGCATTGCACGGGTGGACACAAGATTTTGTTTATATTTTTATAGCCTATGTTACTCAGGGTTAATGTAGCTTTCTAACAGTGAACAATTTTTTGAAATCGGCGCAGTCTTTTTTGAGTTTATTCATTACAAACAATCGTCAGTGAAGTTCTAACAGTACGAAAGTCAAAAATGGCTACTTTACAGGAGAGTGAAAAAACTGTATGAAATGAATGTAACTTACGCAAATAATACGCATACGTATTGTGTTTAATTATTAATACAAATGAACTCTGTGATGATTTGAACTCGTGAAAATCGCGAGAATCTTTTCCATTGAAGTAATTTGGTGAATTCCGCAGTGTTGCCAGTAGTTGTCACTGACTTACGTCATGTTTCATCTAATTATTATAGGTAAAGGAGATAAAATGGAGAAGGGAAGTAATAAAATTGTTTAACAAAATGGTGTTCAAAGTTTTTTTATAAAAAAGAAAGAAATATAATTTGTATTATAAAAAAATGTTTTGCTTAAAACGAATCAACTTCTTATCTATAATCAGTCTTTTATGAGATCAATAGGGTAGGGAATCATAGTACCCGTGACAGTCAGAAGGAATAACAGTCTTTAACTCCTGTAAATGTTTCCATTTAGTTACTGATATTTTGATGCGACTGGTAGAGTTTTGGTCTAGGGGGTAAAGTTTCGGGCATTACTACTCGAATTCTGCGTGGCAGATCTTGATAATCCTCCTCAAAGTTCAATTTATATTTGATGACTCCACTTGGATTATACTTCAGTGCTCGTATGTCCGTTACTGTAGGATCATTGACGGAGCGACCAGGCCGTATGGAGTCATACATAAACGAATTCTTGTCTGAGAAGTCGTCGAAAAAACTGTAGTCTAAATATTCAACCAAATAAGGTTTTTTCGGTCGAGCTTGTTTTGATAACGTCGCAGATTGACTTGGTAGAAAGATCTCCTGGTTTTTTAATTTTTGCTCGATGGAACTGTGAACTGCATCACACTGCATCCACTCCACACCATTGATAGTTGAAGCAGAGCATTCGATAGATAAACATTCCGATTCTGCGCCGTACAACCATCAGAATATAAAATGATTGGCATGCATTTCTTCAGTAGTGTGTTTTTAAAACAGTCTATGATGCATGATATAAACACAGAAGCAGTCAAACCAGCGTTACTCTCGTCAAACCAATAGCAGGTAACTTCTTTGTTGGCAAGATTATACATCGTAAAATTATGCACACATAGTTTAGTTTTAAAATATAAAGCACTGGCTTGAAGTTGTGGACATAACTTTACGGCCTGTAAATCTTGTGTAAAAACATGTACGTCATCCTATTGACGACTCTCTTTATCTTTCACTTTCTCGCTTCTTGCCATGTCTTTTTTCTTAATATGTGATCGATATTCTTCCTCTGCTATGTTGTCTACCTTGTACGAACAGCAAGTATCGCACTGAACTTTTTTAGGCGAGAACAGGCTTAGATTCAACTCGTCTAAAACTCTGCACATAGTCCAACGACTAAGTGGACTTTTCGACTCTTTTTCGCACTCTTGGATGTACAACCTAAAAAGACAGTTCTTGTTTTCAACAATTGGCTCTAAATACTGTTTCGATGTAGATGCCCTGCAATAGTGCGAGGGCATTTTTGGTAACGAAGCGAAGAACTGTTTGAGGAATATCATGTCTTCTTTCTTAATAACGCGTTCATCATTGTCGTCGTTTGGTCGTGGTGTTGTTTTAGCAATGCCATGTTCAGATCTATCGATCCAGCATCTTATAGTCGACTCTTTCAAACCCAGAGTGTTCAAAAAAGTTTTCAGACAAACTTGGGTACGTCCCTCTGATGTACTGAGAAAGTACTGTTTACTCTCACTTCTACGAGAATTAGATTTTACTTTTACTTTCTTTTTTTCACAAACGTGACGAGACGTGAGATACAACGTACTGTTTCCGTTGCTCCCAAGTCATGCTTTTCCAGAACTTGCCAAAAATGTTCTCTCTTTCGATGTCAGACAAGCTAAAACATCCACGAAACTTAGACTTCGAGCAAAATGTGGAAGTGCAACGTGAACCAATTGAACGTGCTGGACGTGGCACATCATGAAGTACATTAAATTTCTCTTGCCCTGAAACTTTCCTGTCCCTACGGTACCCCACATATTCTTCACCTTGCATACGCTTCAATTTTGTTGTGTTTTTATTCCATTTTTTAGGTAGTGCGAATCCCTTCGATTTCCTTTTTCTTTTAGAATTTATATCTTCGATCTCACTGTCAGACGGTAGCTGCTCCAATAGCGACGGTGAATTTCCGGCAGTCGTGGAAAGCGGCTGTACTTCTTCATTTAAACAGGTAGATGGAGCTGAAGGTAAGAATGTCTCTTCAATGTCATTTTCAGGTGGTTGTGTCGCTTCTAATGGCGGTGAAATCTCAACAGACGAGGACAAAGGCTGCAATTCTTCTGTTGGCCGCAAATGTACTATGGTAATTTGTTCAGATGACGAAAGAGGTATGGTATCCTGAATGTTTTGAGGGCTCAATAGACCCAGCAAAAGCGGAGATGGAGGCTCGGAAACTATTTCTATTGGTAAGTTATTAATATCGATATTTTCTAAGTCAGTCAATGTTACCGGTAATATCTTCTGTTTTTTTGTTGGGACTTGTATCTTTAAGTCGCTGCAAAGAATCAACATGTCATCATCAAGTTCTTCGCTATCACTTAATAGAAAATCCATCTTGTATTTCTATGCAATCACCTTGAAAAAAGAGAAAGAAAGTAGGTAAATATAATGGAAACACAACGTAACTCTTAAAAAATATCACAGTAAATACTACTTTTCGATTAAAGTTTAGGCGACTAATAATCGTAATAATAAATAAACACACTTGTTTTAACAGTTAAACCGTGACCATATAACATTAAATCGATATTATTAGGAATAAAACATCAAGATAAATTGCAAATAATACCTTAAATCGGAATCACAACATCGGAGCACTTGATGCACGACGAGTTTATACGTGAATAGCTGACATACGCAATGTTGGCACCACCAACTGAGATACGCAATGAAACTATTTTTCAAAGCTTTCGACCTGGTCGCGTATGATATCCTGTGGGATAAGCTCGCGAGCATTAATATGCCGCGTGAACTTGTGGCTATCTTCAGGTATTGGTATACGCATCAGATCAACAGTGTCAGATGGGCGGAGGCAGTGTCGGAGCCGTATCGGTTGGAGTGTGGGGTGAGGCAGGGCGGCCTGACCTCGCCAACCCTTTTTAACCTCTACATGGATGCACTCATCGTCGCGCTCAGCAGTGAGCATGTCGGTTGTCATGTTGACGGTGTATGCGTCAACAATTTAAGCTATGCTGACGACATGGTCCTGTTGAGCGCATCGGTCTGTGGTCTGAGGAGGTTACTACGAATATGTGAGGATTACGCAGGTGAGCATGGTCTAAAATATAATGTCTCGAAAAGCCAATGCATGGTCTTTGCGGCAGGTGGTGCTAAGTGCCCTGAAACGGTACCTCCGCTCTATCTGAATGGTTTACCTCTGGACAGAGTGGATCAATTTAAGTACCTTGGGCATCTGGTCACGTCTGATCTCCGGGACCATGCAGACATCGAACGGGAGCGGAGGGCGTTGTCGAGAAGAGCAAACATGCTCGCCCGCAGGTTTGCACGTTGCTCTAATCAAGTTAAAATCACCCTATTTAAGGCCTACTGCACCTCTTTATACACGTGCAGCCTGTGGGCTCGCTACACACAAGCTAGCTACAGCGCCCTCCGCGTCCAGTATAACAATGCGTTCAGGGCAGTGTTGGGGCTGCCTCGATTCTGCAGTGCATCGGGCATGTTTGCGGAAGCGCGCACCGACTGTTTCCACGCCACCATGCGCAAGCGGTGCGCGTCCTTGGTGCGCAGGGTGCGAGCCAGCTCCAACGCTGTCCTGGCGATGATTGCGGGGAGACTTGATTGTCCCTATATGAGGCACTGCTGTAACCGGCATGTTCTAAACACATAATATTTCAGTTGAGTTGACAATTTCCTTCTTGTAAATTAACAATTTTTAAGTAATCTTTTATTAATATTATGATAAATTATTTTGACATTTATTTATTTATTATGAAACAATTGTGTATTTTTAGTTTTAACCTGTTATTTAATCCCGTATAATTCAATAATTTTAATGTAATTCTGACTTTTCAATTATTTATGTGTTGTGTTTGTGTCTATTTTTTGTTTTATATGGGTCTCGGACCTGAATTAAATGATTTTATTTATTTTTATTTTTTATTTTTATTATAAAAATAGTATCATATCATAACCCAATAATAACGGCAATAAAATATCTTAACTTTTATCTTTAGGCCAGAGCTTCGTTCTGGTAGATGTCTCCAACAAGAATGGCCTCTGCCTTTATTTTTTTAATGGCTTCTCGTAGTTCAGCCTATGAGGCTGGCTACTGCTTAACCGGTCTTATCTTGTGGATGCCTTGAATTTAAGGCCTCCAGCCAGGGGCAAATGAACTTAAATACTAAGCGACCACTCGCTAAGGGCACACCCTGTGGGGTACGAGCCTCGGCTTAGGGCTGGCTCTTGCAGGGGATGGGTGTTTGAAAGGGGACCTCGCGACAGACCACGGCGGTGAGGTCGGGATGAGGGCGGTCAGACTTTGTGATTGTATTTTCTAAGAGTGCTTGTTTCCCTACTGTTTTCCTGGAAGAGGGTGATAGGGTCATCGGAAGTTAAGAAAGCGTGCCCGGGACGGCGAGCGCTACTGATATGCGATGGGTCGTATGGGGCGGTATAATAATTATAATTAGGATAATCTATTATGTTCATGACAATGTTTGTTTATAAATAAGTTGCATAATGAAATTTAGTACAACATTAATCACCCCTTTGGATGATATTATGGTTAATAAGACACTGGTTGTTTTAATGTTGGCAATAAGCTAACTGTTTCAGATACTTTTATAGAGGATTTATAGCATGGGTGTAGATAAAAAACCTTATCAAACCACTCGTCTTCTACAGAGTTGATCCAGTTTATGGTAGTAGCGCCCAGAACTCTGGATAACGCGTCAGGTACCACATTGTCCGTGTCTTTCCTGTGCTCAATCTTAAAATCTAATTGAGACAGTCGGCAGAACCAACGTGCTAGTCTACCTGAACGATTTTCCAGCTTAGTAAACCATTTAATTAATGATCATGAATGATCCGTGACAACTTTAAAATTAAGTACGGCTCAAATTTTTCGACATAAAACAGAACTGCCAAAGCTTCTCTTTCTGTCGCACTATTATATCATCAAGATGCATCACAATGCACTGTAAAGGGTTTATTAAAATCTGTTACAGCCGAAACTGGTGCTGTTACCAAAGCATTCATTAAAGTATTAAAAGTCGTCGGCTTCCTCTGACCAAAAGAAAGGTGGGGCATTCTTTCCACTACACGTCAGCTTATTTAATGGTAATAAAAGTGCAAAAGTCACAAAATCCTGTGTCTCAGCAAGCTTCGTGGAGTAGCTATAAGCATGCTAATACATTGAAAGTATTGGTCGGAGCAACTCCAGGTGGGTTACTTTCTTATTGTTCAGAAGCTTATGGTGAATCAGTGAGTGATCGGCAATCAGTAGAGCGAAGCAACTTATTGCAGAAGTGGGAACCTGGTGACAGTATACTAGCAGATAGAGGGTTTAATATTCAAGATTTATTTCCTGGAAAAGATATTACTGTTAACATGCCTACTTTCTTAAAAGGGAAATCACAAATTCCTGGTCTTACTGTGTTACATGATCGTAAATTAGCCAGTAAGAGGGCCTATATAAAACGTATAACAGGACTTTATTTTTTGTGTGTTTTATGTGTTGTAATTTTAGAGAAACTTTTATGAAAAAAAATAAACCGTTTTTATATTTTCATTTGTGTTTTATTTTATTATCATTTTTATACATAACTTTTTCTAGAATAGCTTTTTTGAAATGATTTTTATAATGTTTATGCTATGCATATACAGGCTGTCCCGAAACTCAACGTCAAGCGGGTACGGGGCAATAAGCTAGGTTGTACCAGTTCTAGCAAAAATAAAAAATAAAATCCATGTTACTTGGTTTAGTGATAATAGGTATTCTTTTGAAAATGTTGAAAATCAACACCCTAGATCAGATATTTAGGTACTGTGATCACAAATTTCTAAATTGTACAGTGTTTTTTTTTTTTAATGTAATCCTTAATAACTATGCTATTGATTGCAGTCACAAAACCAATAATTAATATTGTGAGTCCAGTACAAAAAAAAATAAAGTTTAATTAAGTCATGGTTAAAAACGATTTATTACAAAACTTTGAAGCCTTGTCTTTAAAAAAAAATGTACTGTACTGTAAAAAATGTACCATAGGCAATTTATTTAAAAAAATGGCCCTTTTAATGAAGATTTCAAAACGGTGCAACATTTGATACTTATTTTTCCATAAAAAATATGATAACGATTATCAGCAATTTAGAACATAAAATACTCGAACAACAACATATGAAAGTTTGATAATGATGCCCTATTGTCGTATTATAGCAAAAGTTAACAATAATGAAACACTAGGAAATATTGCAATACAGTGGAAAATAATATCCAAGAACACGCAGTCTTTGGATAATATTTTTTAATTTAGCGGCTACATAAACATGTAGGTACCTACCTACACTGCTTACGTACACCGATAACATTGTAATGAGACATCGGCGTCACGCGGCTACCAGTTGATAAGTCAAAAGCGCGCGTGTGGGTATTTCATACAGCTGTTGTGTTATTGTGATAAAATTAAATGAGTTTATAAAAAACGTTTCTTTGGGAAAGTTGTTTGTTATCATGAGTAGAATCACGTGTTTAAGTATCGGTCACTAATTACCAGTCACCCTATATACAACTTTCAAACTGATGAAAGTGTATATTATTAAATTACAGTACTTTTTATTTGCACAAAACAGTTGGCCTTGTATTTGGCAATAATACGGGTGTTATTTTTTCAAAAAATATTGTCCCTCCCTGTCTTCAAGGTAATGGTACTGTAGTGGGACTGATATAACAATATCGGGAAACATAAGTACACTGCTTCAATTACTGTTTCTTCACCAAGAAGTCCATTAGGTGAAGCTCCCAGAAATGGATGAATGTCATCCACATGCTTTTACTTCCAAGTCATAATTTTCACAATATTTATGTATGGCTATGGGTTTTCCCATGAGTTAGCTTCGCTCACGAATGGTTTTGGATTTAAAAACTTTTCAGACAAATGTTGCACGAGTCCATGACTTGCTATGTGTAACAGTATAAAAATTGCTTACTGGTATTCTAAATAACCTGTGCTTATGCCATTCTTCGCATGTATGCTGCCCTCTTGTTTCCATTTCAACATCATTTGTTTTCTGTGTTGTAACATTTTTCAATAGCAGGTCTTCTAGACATTGATCCTGAGAGCTTTTGCTCAAGTATTGGTGATCCCCTCTACAGCATATGGGTTAGCAGGCCTTACAGTTTGTAGTATTGGCATTTTAGTATTACCATGTGAGATGGCTAAATTTCTAACTCAATCTTTATATTTTTCCATAATATATTCATTTTTAGGAGGCAAATAATTTACACTCCTTTTCCGTTTATTAGGCAGTTGTTGAGCTTGCATTGGTGAGTCAAAGAACACTTTCCATGGTCGCTTGAAATTCATTAATTTCTGAGTGCACACTTGGTGTAAAATAATAGGGGTACACGTACACTACATAACTACGAAAAACTTTATTGCGTCAGTCACAAATAAGACTTTCAAAATACCGATTTTCATAATTCCGAATGGTTCAAAATTCCGAATATAACAACTCCGACTTATCATTACTCCTATTTTTATAATTCCTAAATTTCAATATTCCTAACGTTTATAATTAGTATTCTCAAAATACCGAGTTTCAATAAATCGAATAACAAAAAGTCCGACTTAATGATAATTCGAAACATCAAAATACGAATTCCGATTATTGAAATACCGATTAATACAGTTCCGAAATAAAAACTCTTAGCTTGCTGGCCTTCGCTCTTTAATAGTCACAGTTCTTACCTAACCTAACCGATGTGATTCATCAATAATACAGGGGATTTGCAGGCATGCAACATGCAAGCAGCATGCAGCATGCAAGCAGGCAAGCAGCAAGCATTTTTCTGTCACTGCTCCGGCGCTGCGGGGTTTGGGTGGCGCCACGCGAGCTTATCGTCGCAGATGGTTTTAACGCTCACCACCGCAGCGGCGGGCCTTCAAACCACCTGCTCCTCAGCTCGCGGGCCGCCCCTCAGCGCCTACGCAGGCTTAAATTACACTCTAGGGTAGGGCAAACAAGACTGCGTGAAGTTGGTTTTGCAGCAATTCGTTTCGGTCACTAAATTTTGTAGCACAACATGTTGACTTCTTAAAAATATATGTCAAATAATGCATATAGCAAAAAAGACGTCGGTCAATAGTTTTCAATAAAATGAAATTCGAACAAATATAATTCGGAAAAGTGATTTGAATCCTAATTTTTGTAGTTTATTCGAAGTATTGAAAATCGGAATGTCGTTTTACGGACCGAGAACCCTTCGAGCATTTGATTCTTCGAACGTATGAAAATCGGAAAACTAACAAATCGTAGTTACGACTTTCGGTAAAATAAATTTCGTGATTTTTAATAATAGACATTATAATTCTTAGTTATTAAGAAATTCGAACTTTTGAAAATC
Organism: Eugnorisma glareosa; assembly: GCA_947578425.1. Classification (NCBI taxonomy): domain Eukaryota; kingdom Metazoa; phylum Arthropoda; class Insecta; order Lepidoptera; family Noctuidae; genus Eugnorisma; species Eugnorisma glareosa. Next base: position 6,782,903 of record OX387967.1, on the reverse strand, counting down.
GGAACATCGAAATTCGGATTAAAAGTATTTCGGTGTATTTGGGTGTTCCCAAATAATAGTTTTAGTGCGTATGGTACGCACTATATCGTACCATATCCTCAATCCCATGTAATAACACCATAACATGTCTGCAATGTGCTTCTACACCACTGCCAGCTGCATATTCACAGTGACTTTGTTCGATTGAACCATCAGGGTTTAGTTTTATGTTCACAACATATGTTAATTTCTTCATCTGAACTTTACACTGGCCCTGAATGAATGTCATATGACCATCAACAGCTACACGAGTAGTCAAAAGAAATCGCGACTCGTACATCTGTCTTCTTTTGAACAGTGTGGAATCTGAAAAAAACTTTTTTGATTTAATAAACATGTCTAACAGTACTTCCTAACTGAGCTACCCATGGATACCAATGGAAAAACCATAGTTAGAATATAGGTAAGTACAAGTCGAATAAGTGTACGAATGAAATACATATGGATTTTAATGCACAATTACCTTTCAAAAAATGCTTGAATATGCTGTTTTGTCAATTGAGATAGACATGAGCTAGCATTAATATCTCTGAAAGATTCAGCTGCAGGAGCAGCGTAAACCTCGTATTCATTATCATCCTCTACACCGAAATTGAAATTACGGTCGTATGCTTCCAATCTGTAACAACAACAGGCTTGTTAAAAATCTTAACAATATAACCTACAAATATTGATTGTATTAATTTGCACTGACCTTTCGATTAAAGCCGCTTTTTTACCAACTAAGAGAAGCAGTTCTTTGCCGCAATTCGTCTTTTATTTGAATCACTGTCATTGAGGAGTACATAGGTAAACTTAAGAAAGAAAACTAGACACAAATAAACGACACAGTAGTTAATGGCGGAATTAAGTACAGTTGCTGGTTGCGACATCTGCAACTAGCTTTGCGTTTTGTTCCTCATTCAGAAACGGTGCGTCGCACAGAGGAGTATTTAACCTCCAAAGTTGATTAAAACTAATGTGCGATATATTTCGATTTGATATAAAATTAAAAGCAAATTATTAAGATGATAATTTTGTATTTACAACATCGTACATACATTAAATTTTACATAAAATATATTGTAACAAAGTTGTTCTAATGTGATTCGCCTTCACTAGATCCATCATCCTCCGCATTGTCAGACTGTAGACGAGACGTACGATGTCTCCGGGAGCAAGAGGTGCAATGCCTCACTTGAACATGGCTTATTTTTTTCCGGGGCCTTTGCCTGGTACTGCTCAAAAAAGGATCCGAACTTAGCAGAAATCTGTCAAACATCCCGATTACAGTTCTCTAGCGAAAACTCTCTGGAAAAATTCTGCCTATACATGCGGAAGTGTCTGTTTCCGGCCTTAGCCGCCTCTTCAGACAACTGGCCAATAGGCAGATTAGCGTGGTCAATTACTGTGGCTCTATGTCTTAAAATGTTGTCCATTGTAGGCGACATTGGTTGCCACTCATTCAAATCAACATAGTTTTGCAGTTTGTTCTGCAAAGTTTTCAAATTTTTTTACATCGATTTTTAGACCACTTGACAGGGCCACTATTTTGACACTATATAGAGCTGTAAGTCATCAGCGTAAAGATGATACGCACACTGAAGCTCGGTAATTACAAGATCTATAAAAATAGAGAACAAAAGTGGAGATAAAATACCGCCTTGAGGGACGCCAGTATCAAGATTACACCAACTGGAAGAAGAGTCTCCCGCAAGAACCGACTGCTGGCGCCCCTGAAGATAGGAAGAAAACCAATCTAAAACCTCGGGAGACACCATTAGATTGGAGAGGATGGATAAAAAGGACTTCGTGACTGACGGTATTGAATGCATTGGAAAAATCTATCAACACTAAAACGGAAACTTTAGTGTCTTCCATTCCCCGCCTTATATCGTCAGTCACTTTAAGGAGAGCTGTAACGGTACTGTGGCCTGGCCTGAACCCGGATTGGAAAGGACTAATGAGGGAGTTTTGGTGAATGAAGTGTGAGAATTGTTTATGGACGCTGGCCTCGAGTACTTTAGATAAAAAGGGAAGGATGGAAATTGGTCGGAAGTGACTGGGATTAGGTATTTTAGGCAGTGGTCGAACATGGGTTTTTCGCCAAAGCGAAAGGAAATCACCGGAGTAAAGGGAGAAGTTAACGACATGGGAGATTGCAGGAAGGAGCTGGTCAAGAGCCGTCACGATCATGTGGCGACTGATGTTATCACAGCCCACGGCTTTGGATTTAATGGAGAGGATAATCTTCTTGATCTCTCCCGGGTCGACCGATACAACTCCAATAACGGTTTTAGCTCCTTTAACATAAACCTCAAGAAAAAGAAACTCAGCCGAATTATTAGAGGAAGAAGTAGCGAGAATTTTAAAAGGAAAATCAGCACGAAAGTAAATTGCTACACCACCTCCTCTCTTACCGATACGATCATTCCGTAGAAGAACGAATCCTGGGAGAAAGTAAGTGGTGGATAGAAGTTCGGGTTTAAGCCAGGTCTCGGAAATCAGGACGGCATGGACGTTGTTGTTCGTAAAAGTCTCATACAGTTCATTGTAGTGGCTTGGAATACTCTGGGCATTGATGTGGCAAACGTTAAACAGCCGGTCAAGGTTTTGGTTGAAAGTTTGACGTAAAAGATCGCTAAGGGTGTCTATAACGGAACAAAAACTATCATCATCAGAAGTAGCAGCAGATTCGTTGGCAGAGAAAAAAGATTCATTATCAAAAAAAGTTGTCATGGATAAAAATAGAATATAAATACAACAAAATATAAAAACCACTATAAATATATGGGAACTACACGAAAATCTAGAACGACGTTTGCATCTCTGCACCACCCGCCAGCTAACATCATCATTTAAAAAAACTGAAATGAACACACTATGTAATAAAAACAAAAACAAAAAACGATCGCATAATCAGTAAAAAAGTAGTTAAGAAGTAAGGACAAAATAACTCCATTTTGGTATTCAGACACGCACCCTACAAGCCTTAAACACAACATTAAAGTTTCGTAAACGTATCCGATCTTAAAAATCGTCATTGAAATAATACAATGTCAGATTTGACAATAACGCTAATTTGACATGAGCGACATTTCGAGATGACAAATAAAGATAACTTGTTGAAGGTAAACTAATTATTGTAAGCAAATCTTGTAAAATTTTATCACAGAGACGTGTGACGATAAAAAAAATAAAGAAACAAACATAATAACATCAATGATTACAAGCCCAACGTTCAAACTATAACCATATAAATAAACAGTGAAAGATGACAATTTCCAAGGTAAGTAAATCCTACGCATACGTGAGTTAAAATAGAATATTATTACCATAATAATTAACGCGCCTTGTTTTTCAGGCTGTCTCCCGAAGTTTGAACCTTGGGATATTTCACCAGCAGCGGACTCAGTTCTTCGAGTGATGTGACCTTGTGTTTGCTTCCATCGGGGGCTTTAATAACAATGACACCGTCCTGAGTCCAACACGACCGCATAGAGAAGTGAAGCCGCGCCTTCCCGAAGATGGATTGTCGGGTCTTTGTCAAGAACTCCTTGACAGAGATAGAAGAACCCTTCAGCCCAGTCTTCGGTCTCCAGACCGCAGACCTGTCATCATGTGGTGATCCTTATTGGCTACTCCAAGTCTGTGGCAGACCTTTATGGAGGATGCAGTGACCGTTTTAAGAGCCAACTTCTTATTTAACACCTCCAAGATGACTGCACTGCTGACCTCCCTGTCAACCTCCGCTATGCCCTGGAAGATCAGCGCCTTTCTCCGATGCCTGGTCTCTAAACCGTCAATCTGTCCCGCACACTCGCTGATCTATCTTCTAACGGCCGGTCTCAATAACGTACTTACCTATAACAATCTGTTAAATTACCTATCTTTTGTAGCTATAGCCGCATTTGTGCGTCTCAATAAACTAAAGGTAGATAGGAGTATCTATCTTTAACTTTGAACTATCTTTGAGAGGGCTTACCGCTACCATAGTTAAGTAGATCAATAGAAAAAAAACGTAGAGCGTCTCAATAACATTTTGACAGTTAACTTTAGTTTGTTTTCGTTACTGTCAGTCCAAAATTTGTAATCTCCCGAAATTGGGCGATTAACTGCTGGTTTACATAGTAATATACAACTTATTTCAAAATAAAATGGATTTGTTCAGTGATGAAAGTGATAATGAGATGTATGAGGCCGGTGTATTTGATTCTGCGACAACTACAGAATCAGGTGAACGCAGAGTGTACAGTCGCATTAACTACGAAAGTGAATTTTCGGACTCGGAATTTACATTTAGATTTAGATTAAATAAAACTAGTGTAAATGAATTATTAGTAAAAATGTTACCAAATTTGAGAGTAAAATCCTCCCGGTGAGTAAATTAAATACCTATTTCTATTCTAGTACTTAACCTAAACTTATCAAGTAGAACCAACAAAAAGTAATGTACCTACTAACTACTAGTGTAGCTAAACATGAGATATTTTTATTTATTTATGACTACAACTAATTAAACATTTTATTTCAGGAACTATGGTGTATCTCCACTACACCAGTTGTTGCTCACACTTAGATTTTATGCATTGGGCACAATGCTTGTATCTGTTGCAGACTTCGTTGGAGTTTCAAAAGCAACAGCTGGCAGAATTGTGTCTGATGTATCTCGTGCAATAGCTGGACTGTATTGTGAATACGTTAAAGTTTTGGAAAACACCCAGCATGCCTTCCATGCCATTGCAGGATTCCCTAAAGTACTTGGGGCAATTGACTGTACACATATACCCATACAATCACCCAGTGAGTTGGCATTTTTACTGTTAAAATGTTTCAGATAAAAGTCATTATGCTTTGATTCCTTTTACAAAGCTTGTACTTACTCAAATCTAAAGTAATAAATAAGAGATTTTTAGATTCTAATATAGGAGAAGAGTACAGGAATAGGAAAGGAATATTTTCAATGAATGTTCAAGGAGTCTGTAATGTAGACTTGCTATTTATGAATGTAGTTGCTCGGTGGCCAGGGTCTGCTCATGATGCTACTATATTTAACAATTCTATTATTAAAAGTGAGTATAAATAAAATATTTTAATATTTTCTATTATTAAACTTTTCAAGCATGCCTATCTGATAACATCACCTACATAAAATAACATTCTTATAATTATTTTCAGTGCAATGTGAAGATGGGATAATTGAAAATAGATGGCTCATTGGTGATAGTGCATATCCATGTAATTCATACTTATTGACGCCATTGCTCAACCCGGTATCTCTTGCAGAAATTCGCTACAATGAATCACATATTAAGACCAGGAACACCATAGAAAGGTTGATATATTATCATTGATCACTTGCCTATTTGTTTTCATATTAATATGTATAGGTTGTGTTCAGTATATTGTTAATATTTTTTCAGGTGTTTTGGTGTATGGAAAAGACGCTTTCCAGTGCTTTCGTTGAAAATCCGTCTCGCATTACAAACAACACAAGCAGTTATTATTGCCACATCTGTGTTACACAACATTTGTAGGTTGAATAATATAAGTGATGTGGAACCTGAAGTTGAGATACCGCTTGAGCAAGCTGATATTATCGTTGAGGGAGTGGGTCACCAACATCATCGTGTTAGACAACATCTCATAGATAATTATTTTAGTTGGTGTGTACCTATATCATACAATTTGATGGCAGTCTAGAAAATAATATGAAAATGATCAAGGGTATGTTTTTTTTTTCAGATATCTACACAGAATATTCATGGCTAGATTCAACAAAGGAATATTGTAAAAAAATATTAATTCTGATTATATCTAAATGAAAAAGAATATTCAAATGTTTAATTTTTACATCCTTAATCTTTAGTATCTTTTTGATAAAATATAATTAAGAAAAACAATGAGAATATAATGACACAATATTTTTAATTAAACAACACAATACACGATTACACCCCTTAATTATACACCATATTACAAAACATTATAACTAATCAATATAACATGTAAGAAATCAAAACTAACTTATAATTCTTATAAATATTGGGAACTTACATTACTATTAATTACAGTTAATTTTCTCTTGCATTAATTTTATTTCTAATTCAAGTTTTAAAGTTTCTAATTCTATTTTTTTATTTTCTAACACAACTTTTTGTGCCTTAGCTTGAAAGTAAGCTGCCAACGCCAGATCCTTGTCTCTCTGAGCTCTCTGTACTTCTTCAGAGAGCTTCCTCCGTTTATTCACTGTGAACATAAAAGGGTTTTATTAAATTGAAATAGTATTTACACAATATTCCTTCACCACTGCTTATACTAATGAATACAATGTTTACAACTTACAACCTTTAACCAGTACTTTAATATTTATCTCAAAACGCGAACCCATATTACTATGTGGCTAACATTGTAAATTAATTTTAGCGACTAAAGTTAAAAATATGAAACTTACAGGCACTCTTTGGAGTGTTAAAAATAAAGTTTTTTGGTGTGTAACTACTGCCACCACCACCACCACCACCATCACCACCCAATACCACAACGCTACTGCCCTGAGCTAATTCTGGCAATGGTTGGAAGTCTAAAACTTCTACAATTGCTTCACTAGTGGCCGTGCTAGCAATAGCTTCATCCGCCCCATCACCACCAAACTCTGCAGCTAGGCCATTGCATGTAGCACCTAAAATAGATGCTACTCGGTCTAAAACTTCATCAGGAGGGATGTAAGACTTCCCCCCTCCAGTCTGTACATTAAAAACAAAGTTTTGAGCAACCACAATAAAATGCATGACTACATAATAATAATATAAATTCCTTAAATACTGACCTTAAGGTTATTTTGTCTTATGAAAGCACTACGCTTCCTTGCAGACTTCTTTAAATTCTCCCACTTGAGTCGAATTTGCTCAGGACGCCGCATATCTCCCGTAACAGCACTGAACTCCTGTGCAATTGATTTCCAAGCTTCTTCTTTTAGTTTATTGTTTGTTGCATTCGTCGCTTTGGTTGTTATGACTTGATGTTTCATGATCATATCAAGAAGTAGTATGATGCTGTCCTTTACAAGCGGCTTAGCCTTAATCTGAAAGTAAATTATAATTTAGGCGCGAATTTGGTGGCAAGGGAAGCCTTTTGTTTATCTGTCCCAGACATTATAGAGTTTTTAACAAAATATAGGTAATCAATGAGTACTCAGGCAATACTTACATATTGTTGTTCAGCCATTTTAAGAAATCGTTGCACAATACTTTAAAAATACAAATAAGTTATTAATTTCCAAACAAATCACAAGTCGAAACACTTCAAAACAGATGCGAGCAAGCGCCGAGTGCGAAGGTTGACAGCGTCGCGTCGTTTGCTGGCAAATGTCAAAAATGCGTTTTATTGCATCATGTTAGAAAGCATTTTATCATTATTTTATGATAATAAGTCCACCGTTTTAGTATAAATTATAAAAGGAGTTTTTTTTAAAGTACAATTTTACTGAAGCTAAGCGTTTAAACAAAAACAATATTTTTCACGAGAAACAAAACGTAACGCATTTTTTGTGAGGGACAGGACTTATCCGTCTTTAACTGCAGTTATCGTTACGGAAATTTTGTTATTGAGACGGCAGTTATCGATAGATCAGAAGTGACAGTTAAGCTCTGGTAGCTAACCGAGTTTAACTTACAGTAGAGTATTGAGACCGGCCGTAAGTAAACTTAGCATACTGAAGATCAGTTCCCTGAAGGTGCGAAACTCTTCAGCTATCCTCGCCACGGTATCCTTGGCAGGTCCAGGACACTGAATCTGCGCTTCCAGTTTGTGCATGCACACGGTTCGACCTATGCTGGGCAAGTATAATAAAAACAACTTTTAAAGTTTGAAATTATCAGGATTTAATACAGTAAAAGTAAAGTAAACCTTATACTCTATATTAAAACGAAAATTATATTGATAATAAAAATTAGCATCGGTTTTTGGAGGCAAACCTAAAGCATCGAAACCCATGTAAGCCTTACCAGAATGAGTATTAGTAATAACATCAGGAGAACCCATTGCTGCTAATTACTCTCCAATTCTGGCTTTAGAATTTAAAACAGAAGTTTCGATACGCTTTTTACAACGAGGATAGGAAGTCCACTTTATTTTTCCCTCAATACAGTACGCCTCAAATTTGTATAAGAACCTGTAACCGTAGGCGCCCCAAACGAGCCATGATTACCAGTAAAATAAGTACAAATAGGAAATAGGAAAACTATCTTGACTAAACAATGGATCCACTCTTAAATCAGCAAAATATTTATTCATAATCTCAACTTTACCCATATCATAATATCTATTTAACTCTAAATTCGTAATAACATATTCAACCTTATTAATAATCATCATATCATACTGATTTTGTAAATAAACAGCAGCATTATTATTGCCCTTAGCATAAAAAAGCGTAAAAAAAGGAATTTCATGGTACGTAATGTCAGTATGATTAACACCATACTCCCAGGTCAACTGTTGAATGGATGACCCAGAATAAACATACTTCATAACACGACCAGGTGCTGACATAACACTCCTAAGAGGTGGACCATTATAAGCTCTACGTCGAACACGACGGGGGCGCCCCATCTTCCGACGATATGTATATGCTTTCTTGCGAGGACGACGGAGAACATTCTTCCACTTTCGGAACACACGTCCGTATCGCCTCCCAGTACGCTTCCAACCCACTAACAAACAAAAGACGATTCTTCAATGCATCATCCATCAAATCATCCAACTCATTAGATAAAAAATTATTGGACCATGAAAAGCAATTATCATATCACTTTCACACTTCTCAGGATAAGCATACTTACGGCCTTCTAATAATCTCTTCAACATATTAGGAACACAAAACTTATAAGAAATTTCTTCAAACAATATAACCTTATGATATCCTTCCCGAAACCCTTGCATAAAAAACTTACCCACCCCAGGATAAAATACACTTGAGAGCAATAAAATCGCACACCTTGACTTTTTTTGTTAAGGCAGTTTTTTTTCATGAAGCTGAATAAATATTTAAAAAAACACACACACTTATTGAAAGTCTACCTCATTACCTTTCTAATGATATCAAATACAGTGTAAAAAAATACCCATAAGAGGTTTTACGGCACAAAACCTAACAAACGGGTAAAATTACCCAACTTCGCTTAGGAAATAATGAAAATCAAACTCAAAATTCTTGATCAAATTGTTTATTAATAAGGTGTATTCCCTCCCCTAGCCTTAAATACAGCTCTTAATCGGTTTTTCATGGACCGTATTAATTTTACCATGAAATCTTGTGGTATAGCGTTCCACTCCTCTTCAATGGCAAGTTGAAGCTCTCGGAGGCGCGTAGGAGCAGGGCTTCTTGCTCGAACTCTTTAGCTCATCCCAGACATGCTCAATCGGATTGAGATCAGGACTACGAGCTGGCCACTCCATGGCGGTGATTCCAACGTCTTCCATGTAGTCGCAAACTGTTCTAGCGACATGCGGTCTCGCGTTGTCATGCATTAGGAGAAAATCTTCTCCCATAAGCCACGCAAGCGGCCTCACATGTCCTTCAAGCATTTCTTCGACGTATCGTGCAGCCGTCAAACCTCTCGATCTCGGGCCGGTATTGGCTCCAGTGATGAATACAATGTCAGTTTTAGTGTCCAACATTATGCCACCCCAAAACATACACGATCCACCGCCAAAAGCCACACGTTCGCTTATGCAGCATTGTGAAAATCGCTCTGATGACCTTCTGTAGAGCGTCCATCATGACCATGTAATGTCATTCTGCACTCATCAGAGCACATAACAGACCGCCATTGGTCATACGTCCAATTTAAATGTTCCCTGGCAAATTGTAGTCGGGCTTGTCGGTGAGCTGTGGTCAATTTGGGACCATTTGCTGGCGATGGCCAAGTCTTCTTCTGACTGTCCACCGACTTATACTGACATTGCGAACTTCTCGAAGCTCTTGTCCCAGTTGAACCGCATTCAGTTGCCGATTTCTTAAAGACCTCGACACAAGAAAGCGGTCATCACGCTCTGATGTTCTTCGTCGCCGGCCAGATCCTGGTCACCGAATGTAGCCACCGGTCTCTTGAAACCTCTGGTACACACGACGAACAGAGTAGCGGCTCAAATTTAGTCGTCGAGCAACTTCACTTTGATTAAGGCCTGCTTCGAGCAAGGCAATAACTTGAGCCGCTTCTGCGGGCGTGGTATCCATATTTTTCCGTATGCTTTCAGTAGAGATGGTATCACGTTGACTTTCGGTATGCAACTGATTAGAATTCCAAAAAAACCGACCCTTTTATACCTGCGGGTAAGGGGTGCAAGTAGTGACAATGCTAACGGGTGGATTTGGTGAATTTGGTGTACGGCTGGTTTCTGTAAGTTACGTGAAGGTCAATGATTTTAATTTTGTGTTCTTTTAAAGCTAAGCTTGTATTCTTTAATTTTGCCTAATGATTTGTACCCAATATCTTTAGATTTAAGAAAAGAAACAGTTATAAACCAAATTACATGAGGTGTGCGATTTTATTGCTCTCAAGTTTACATACTTCATATTAACACGACCAATTACGGACTCAATATACGTTGATTTACCAACATTAGAATTCCCATACAAATACAACTGCTTCCGCTTAAGACCAACTGACTTTAACCCATATATGCTCAACTTTTTTTTTTTTTGCAAACCAGCAACTTTTTATATTATTATAGGCCAAAACATACCTAAGAAACATGACTTTAAAAAAAAAAAAATATGATTATTGCAGGATTTTGGAAATATTGACCGCCCAATTTTTGGGGCGCTGAGCACGGTCCGCCACGCGAAACATTTTTTCTCAGAGATTGTTCTGTTTTGGTTATACTAGAGGGTTAGGTAAATTATTTTACTAATTTATAGAATCATATTCATTATTTATTTTATATATATTTGACAACATAAAACATAGGAAATATAGAAAATAAAATTGAGATTTTACAAATGAAAAGTCTTGAAACAGTTCGAATGGCAACCGACATTACATTTTCGACATTTTTTCGTAGTATTTTTATGGCATTGACCACAACGTATCTGAGTATCACTGGAAATAATAATGTGACGAACCCCATCCAGACGAACATCATCTGGAATCCTCCTTTTGCGTGTAGCTGGCTTTAGTGGGCGGCCTATGGAGCGGGTCCTGATGAAAGATAAAAATCAAGATGACCCTTCTGTTGCCTAGCCGGTGAAAGTCTGTACAACTGAAATGCGTTGTTCATCGAGGCATTCAAAGGCCACATCAGCATTTGCCACTACCATTTGCCATAATGGCCCGTTACAAATAATGGCTCGATGAATCTTTGCTTCAAAAAATCTAATTGATTTATGATGGATAACTCATTGAACATATATAAAACAACAAAATAAACCACTTAACATAGATCTACTAATAAATAAATTGATAAAAACTTACGGTTTATTGTGCGACATCATAACCTTCAATAATTACACGTTTTATCTCTTCAAATGACAAATAAAATGGCGTCAAAACTTTCTTTTTTTTATTACGTGTGTTGCCAGTATTGTAAATAAGCGATGTAGTGGTTTATAAAAATAAAGAAATGCTTATTGAATGTCAAAAAAATTAAAATATGAAACGTTTTAAAATTGGGGCAGTGAGCACATGGGTTAAAAAAATCATTCCACCACATACACACTTCCATTGATAGTCCAATTACAGTAACATTCATATATAGGTCGCAAGCGCACATTTACAGCAGGTTCTTTAATATCAGCAAATACTTTTTGCAAAAAACAATAACAAAACCGATGCTCAATTACAAACGGATCATCAAAACGGAACCTCGAAGTTCGCCTAGCCCAAAGCCGAAAAATGGAACTCAGACTCTTTACAATTATATATACAATAAGAATCTTCCTTAGAACAATACTTAATACATGACTTCCTAGATTTACACGCTTGTAAATTAAAACGCGTACCATTAGCAAACACTTCAATATACTGTCGCAAATTCTCTATTAATGCCGGATCATTAAACTCCAAAAAACAATGTAAATGATAACTTACTCTTTTAGATGTATGAGGTTCCTCTAACAAATTAAGATAAGATTCCAACAACAAATGTCAATACGTCTTCAAAATAATCAAGTAAACACTGTCTACAATCAGCAGTCAAATCAATTAAATCAAAGGTTAAAAAAAAAAAAATTGCCAGGACGCACTGACTTCTTCTTAGTAAGAGTACCACACGCTAACTGAGCACTTACACCACAAGTATCAACACCATCAGTACTAAAAGGATCCTCTGCTGCGTTCCCTGCGGACGCGCCGGTAGGGTGTTTTAGACCGGCGCGATGTGTGGCTCACGTCATCATCTAAAAACAGAACTTACGCTTAACAGATGGTCGCTCTGGGCGTAAAAAAAAAAGCTGCCGCCATATGCCGTTCGAGGTGGTCGAAATATAAGGAGCAAGACCAAACTCACTCTGAGAGTGGAGATTTAGAGTCGCTCCACAAGATTATCTTCAAGTCTTTTGTGGTGCGGGTCCCAACACACTACTGTAGACTGCTATGAAGTAATTTTGGCCGCAGGGTGTCGTTTATCGGTGTTTTCGCGGAAGTCTTTAAGACACCTCGACTCAGTGCAATATGTGGTCGACCAAACGTAGTTAATAGTTTTTTTTTGTAAAAGTGTTCGATTACTTACAAGATTATTTTGTGTATTGTATCAATGAGTCTTCGATGCCTGAAAATAAAAGGGATTGATCGATTGAAACTAAGTTCTTAGCAATAATTTATGACTGCAATAGATAAATAAAAGGGAATATGTTCTATTAGTGTATTGTTGATTGTATTTTTATTCATTTATATTAATTTAAAATATTAAATTAATAGGTGCCAAATAAAAAAAAAACATTCTTTTATAAACATTCTCTTTACTTTTATCACAATCTTCGTGTAAGCAAAATAAACAGATTGTAAAATATTTATTTTGACGTCACTGCTAAGGCCCACTGCACCTTGGTAGCTCCCCCGGGCTTGCTGCTCTACACAATTAAGAGCAGCAAGGATCTAAAAGTCGCGGGAGACGCACCGGGCGTCGGGGGCCACGTGGTGGCCCCCGGCCACCGTAGGCGCGTGCCTGTGGACGGTGAGCTATGGGCTAGCTCGCCGTCCGTCCGTCTTATGACGACAGGCCGTGTCGACGGCGCGTTCGTGTCCCACGCGCGCCTCAAAGAGAGTCAGCAAACAGGAAGGGGTCCGTAAGGACTGATGCCTGCCAGGGTTGCGGAACTGTTCGAAAGAGATACCGCGGCCCTGGAACACACAGGGCAAAGGAAGGAACATATATGGGTTTTAGTCAGTAAGTCTGACACGCCCTCCTGCTCAGCCCAGAGCGGGAGGGGTTATTTGATGATTTCGTATCGGTAAAAAAAAAAAAAAATCCGTACATGTTTAAAATACCCTCAAGTTTCTAATTCATTGTTCCATTGTAATCAAATAAATATGAGGATCGAATTCCGGTATTGGATCACTACGACCGACATATCTTTAGGAAGTTGAGCACGAGGTATGAATATTATGATGGCAATGTGGTGGACTTGGAGTGGTAGCTTCTAACGGCGGGACTATCACCGATGCCGATTGCTCGCAAATATCAGAACGTATTTCACGAGAGTTATCTCCAACGCATGGATCCTTTGCTACGGTGTGTGCCATCGGGGACTCGTCTCCGGAACGCGCTAACGGAATCTCGTTGGTGGCAATAAGTTCACTTAGGGTACCGCGGGTAGTGATGGCGGCGTATAGGAACGCCCACCAGATGGGGGCCACTGCGCCTTGATTTGCCTCATTCGAGGCGGCGCCCGAACTCCCCCGATGCGGGTAGTACGCTAACTCTGCCTTGCAAGACTTGATTTTCCAATAAGACTATGCGTTCTAGTAATCTACGTGTATTTAACATCTAAATTTAATTAATTAATAATTTAATTTAATTTAAGGCTAAACGGCGACCTTATTTTTACGTTTACTTTTTTATGGTGTCCCATAATTGTAGAATAATCACACGAAGCAATAGATAGGGTACACAGTCAAGTGAAATGCAAGTGGGCTGCAATAGTTCTTCCCGCTTCTGAGCTATAAGAGCTAAGAAAAACAACGTAAAAGATGTATAAATATTGAATTAAAATACACTTATAAGTAGAACAGACTTCTAAGTTGATGTTGAGCCGTCGGTGTCCGCGAGCCAAGAGATCTATTCCCCGGTGCAATATGCCAGCTAGGCGCCGCCGCCACCCGCGCTTAGCTATCTTCGCAGCCGTCAACTTCATGACGGTCCTCGAGCGCCATCTACAGCGTCTTAAAATACATATTTCCAAATCCGAAATATCAAACCTGTCCTCCTTTTACAGTTCAGGTACGAACCATCGCCCCTCACATGTTCGCTATAATAACTCCTGGCATGACTTATTTGGTACGTCCCCCGAGTATATAAAGGGTGTAACAAGACCCTTCACGAAGCCGAAAGCCAATTGTTCTCCCCGTTATTGCGATATTTTTTTTGTTCTAGACCATACCTGGGAACCTTCTAGTTACGGAGATATTGGGGGTCAAAGTTCCAACTTTTTCACAAGTTTTTTTTTTAAATACGTGCTTTAATGTAAAATTTTTACTATAAACGCCTCCACAGCCCGCATACTATTCAATCCATCCATTAGCACAATATTTTAAGTGCGGTACATTGAGTCCTACCTAAAAAGGTAATCTTTCACCCAAAAAAATAAAGTCGTTTCCCAGCAATATTTTTTGCGTAAAGTTACTCAGTTTGATGTACATAATGCTTGGTTGACGGCTTCGTGAAGGGTCATGTTACACCTTGTATTTAATGTCGTTTTTGTCGAATATGGGAAAGTTGTCCAGGCCGGGAACATTCGCAGTAATTAACAAGAAATCGGCTCCGATTGGTTAAGGTTCCTGTGAATAACATAATGGCTAAACTAGTTTTGATTGCGGGTTTAATTTATTCTTATTATTATTGATTCCACTAAAGGATGATCAGTGAGTGGTTTGCCAAAAGCATTTAATAATGCACCGGCTGTTTTTATTTCGTCGAACAAGTGACTCGCAGCTCCATAATAAAAGTAGACCCAACTTGTCGAACCAAATTTTTCAACCGTCCGTTCATTGTTTTTATGACTCATCTACATAAAGTTATGCTGGGAGATGATTGAAACGGACGAAATTTTTTTTTTAGATACTAATTTATTTCTTAATACAAATTGATATTATTTCTGGATAACCGAGCGAGGCACTTGTTTATAGAAACGCGCGCACTCGACCCAAGCTGTCGTCCGAAAGACCGCTCGACTTGTGCCGGCGAGCCGCGACGAATGTGTCAGCACGCCTCTCCCGCCCCCCAGTTCGGGACGGATCCTTAAATTTTAACCCAGCTTTCAATAAAGATAATTTTGATTCATTGGTGAAGTGTATTCCTGGTCCTTTTGTATTTGCTACCCTAGCTGCCCTAAGCTTGTTAAGATAACGGCTAATGTTTCTAACTAATTGGAGTGAAAATTCTTCTCCTCTGGCGTCGTCTGACGACTATAATATGCTACTGGATGAAAAGTACCCTCACTCTCCTGAGCATGCTACAAGAGAATACCGTCAACCCCTGTTTTACTAGCATAAGTATGAAGTTTACTTCATACTTATGGTCTCGCCTAAACGGTCGTAAATATCAAGTACTGCTACTGGGTCTATTCACA
Organism: Eugnorisma glareosa; assembly: GCA_947578425.1. NCBI lineage: Eukaryota > Metazoa > Arthropoda > Insecta > Lepidoptera > Noctuidae > Eugnorisma > Eugnorisma glareosa. The sequence goes on along the minus strand of OX387967.1, from coordinate 6,767,095 downwards.
AGTTTGGTCTTTTGGAACTAGAAACACTTCTTGTTGATCGTTTGACCATTCCCACACTGCAGTCTTTTTAAGCAGTTTAGTGATAGGGTGAGCTAGTTGTGCAAACCCTTGAATAAACTTCCTAAAATAGCTTACAAGCTCTAAAAAGTCGTAACCCGTGCACATTGTTTGGACGGGGGACATTGACTACATTCTAAATTTTCTACTGAACTGATTTCAACGTTACTTATAGTATTTTGTAGAAAACTACACTTAGATATCTCAGAAATATTTATTAAACTTGCAGCAATTTGGAAATAAGCCATCATATTTGGTACAGTTTTATTAAAATGTAATCCTAACCTTAATAATCAAGAATCTCTTTTAAAATATCCATTTACAACCACCACCTCATCTACATATAGTTACACATCTACATACTTCTATTTGGTTGCAAACTCAAAAAAAAACTCAGATTCAAAGCATTTATTTCAATTAGACCATTACAGGCACTTTTGAAAGTCAAACAAAAAAAAGCTAAGCTACAGTCACAGTCACAAGGCATAATAACCTGAGAAAGTACTGTAGTTGCACATTCCAAAGCGTAGATCTCTATGGAGAAGAATGGGCAAGAAACTCCATGGACACTCTTTTTAGTCAAAATATTGTTACAAAATCTTGTTTACATCATTCACGTTGAGATTATACATATATGTGAGAACGATGTAGAAAGACGTGCACATTAAGAGCGTCCAGAGTAAAAGATTAAAATAATCAACACTTTCAAAATAAAGTAATTAAAATAAACCGTGGCAGCTAAGAGATGACCAGTCCTAACTGACAGCGCCCGTTCACGAACATGACGCATGGCTCAGCGCCATTCAACTCAACCATATTGAAGGGAACCAAATGACCCGACACACGCGCCACCATAAGCGAGAAATTTGAGTGAGCATGACATTCTCTCAGCCACCAGGCCTACATTCAAGTCAATGAAAGATAAATAAATGTAAATGGTTGCTTTACAGTACATAGTACTCACACATATGCTTTGCAATTATATAATACTAAGAGATGGAATCTGTACAATGCAAGGATATAATTACAATAACTTAACATGGTAATCAATTAGTTTGCTCCTATGGTTGTGGAGCAGGACCAGCATTGCGCCAAGCATTTTTATCATCAATATAGTTACCCAACTTATAATATGCTTGCCTACATAGTGTGCGTTTTATACAAGATTTAAATTTCGTCTCATTCAGTTGTAGAATGTGGGGAGGTATTTTATTGTAGCATTTATACAGTACTCCATAGTAGCGGGCAGTTCTTGATTCTAAGGCATGGATTGTGGACAAGAGAGATTTCTCGTCTATACATGAGCCCAAGGAGGTATTCTGGATGTCTACTTTAGCTAGCCTGAAACCTGGCTGAACTAGTTTGTCCCTATTTCTAGTATTATAGTGGTGTGTGTCACCTCTCTTACTAAATAAATGCAGATTTTTCCTCAGCGTTGTATTAATCAAATTGAAATTATTTCGTAGCTCTGCATTTTCTTACTACACAGCAGACAAAATATTTATGGTTTTATGTACTGACTACTCATCAAATTAGTGTATTGTGCCATCAGCAAAAAAGTGACGGTACTTACTTATTTTTTCTCTAGTTTCAGTTGAGCAAAATAATAAAAGAGCGAGATTTGAACTCATGGCTCACTGATTCACACATCTATCTGCACTCTCTAAGCCGCCGAGGTAATATAGACTCTTATATACAAATTGAAATTTTAAACTACAATTGTTGACGAATGATGATGCATGTGTCTATTTTCTTGAAGGTTTTATGTCAAACCAAATTTCAAGCTATTGCTTTGTGAGATTGCCTATGGACTTTTGGTCGCCACTGTTTATAGTTTGCGTTGTCACAAATCAACTTACGGTTTATGGATTGTTCTTTCTTGTGTCTTAACCGGATCTTCTGGTGTTTGACGGGACCTCTAATATATCTCGTAATTCCGAAAAAGGTTGATTATCTTTTTTTGAAATTCCGACAAAGGTCTATCATCAGTTCTATCCCACAACTCTGATCCGCCTCGAATTTCCGACAAAGAAAGCTTACGGGATTCGCGTGCTGGTGTGCCTCGGAGTCCCTACAAATAGTTATCACTATTATTTAATCTTTCCAATTTCTTCGGACGTTGTCATGATCTATCATGTTCCCGATTTCTGGACTTTTGCCGAGGTTGGGATCTATCACGAGCTTTTGATTTTCTCCGTCGTTAGGTTTTCCGCGGGGTTCTGATTTTCCCCGACGTTGCGATTTTTGACGACGGTGAGATCTTCCTCGACGTTGGGATCTTTCACGAGTTCCTGATTTTCCCCGACGTTGGGATCTTCCGCGGGGTTTTGACTTTCCCCGACCTTGAGATCTTCGACGAGGTTGTGAGTTTCCCCCGAGGTTGTGAGTTTCCTCCGAGGATGGGATCTTTCACGAGGTTGTCAATTTTCCTGACGTTGCCGTTGTACTTTTCAGCGGGGTTCTGATTTTCCCCGACCTTGGGACCTTCGACAAGAGACTTTGAGTTTCCCAACGTTGCGATTCTTCTTGTGGAACACGCGATGTTTCATTTCGGATCGATTTTCCCATCGACGTTGGCGTTCTGATATTTGCAAATCCCTTCGAGATGTCGCCACATCTGATCGTGAAGCTTATCGATCGTTATTTACAACTCGTTCTTTCATTTCAGTTCGCTTTTCATAGCGACGTTGACGATCGAATTTCTCCTTGAGTATCTTTTCTTCTATTTTTTTGGCTTCGTCCAAGAGTTCCAATTTTTTTTTATTCAACAGCTTGATGTTGCGATATAGCCCGTTGTCTTGATCTTTGTCGAGGTGTCGATCTTTTCCGATATTGCGAACTTCTTCGAGACTGTGATGTTCCTCGACGTTGGGATTTTGCCCGAGGTTGGGATTTTTCCCGAAGTTGAGATCTTCCCCGATGTTGCGAACTACCTCGAGGCTGTGATGTTCCCCGACGTTGGCATTTTACCCGAGGTTGGGATTTTCCCCGACGTTAGGATCTTTAACGAGGTTGGGATCTTCCCCTACGTTAAGATCTTTCACGAGGTTGGGATCTTCCCCTACGTTGAGATCTTTCACGAGGTTGAGAGTTTTCTCGAGTTGCGATGTTCTACGAGGTGGTGTTCATAATCGACGTTGCGATCTTCCACGAGTTCGCCATTGACTTCGCATTTCCGATCTTCCCCGACTAGAAAGTTGTTTTTCTGGCTATTGACAACATTCTCGACATTGTGATCTTCATCAAAGTTTAGACTTATGCTCGTCTTTCTTATCGGCCATGACTCTAAAAGGAAAACTGTATCTGTAAATTTGAAGCTCTCAACTTTTTAATTATAATAAGAAGCACATTCTAGACTCCTCTAGAATTCAGTTCTTCTCTAGTCGTTCTCTGTACTGGTTATCAAAATATATTCTTTTATTTATGCCTGCGTTAAAGTCAGCAAGTTCTAACCATAGTCTTAGTGGCCGCGTTTCGTCCGTTGCCTTATTAACACCATAGTCAATGGCCTTCAATGTACCAGTTGTCCAATTTACCAGTATGTCTTCTGTGACCACCACATTAACCGTTATAATACAGGGTTTAAAGAACAGTTTAGGCAGGAAGTTAACAGCTGGTTTCACGCGTCGTTCTTTAGAGTATTTCAACATCCATTGTGCGTACAGTGTAATTTTACATTGAAATAAAGGAATATTATCTGAAAAAACGATAAACAAGTAAACATTTTCCTGAGAAAAATTCTGGTGGAATATGATTCAAAATATAGAGCTGAATGCATTTGCGGCAAGCTGTCCCTTACAACAACAACAACATTCATACTAAACTAAAACTCGTCACTTAGAGAAGGTGTATCACTGCCTTCACTAAAAATCCTCGTTAATGAGATTACCAACTTGCTTTTCTTTTGTTCAATGCTTCTCTGACTATACTGCCTTCACTCAAAATCCTCGCTAGTGAGATTACCAACTTGCTTTTCTTTTGGTCAATGCTTCTCTGACTATAACCAAGTTAACATTAGAACCATCAGAAGCGGAAACAAAAAAGTTGCAGGGTTACTAACACCCGACAGAGCTACATACAGTTGGCCATGAGAGAAGCAACCAATACTGAGGTTTTTACCCCCGCAATGGATAACGTTTGACCCTGAGCCTTGTTTATGGTCATGGCATAATAACGGCTATCACCCCGGTTTGTAGACGTTTAAAAGGGAAGGGAACATTATTATTCTATGTATATAAACCACATCCACCGGTTAAGATTCGGCTCCGATGATGTCTACTGTTGGTTTCTCAGGCCACCTTCCAGATGTCAAAAAAAGTTATAATTACTTATAACTTACTCACAATATCCTAACTGAAAGTTTTTTATGGAACAAAGTCTCCACGCACCGCTTCACCGGCAAGAGAATTCGCCATTTCATTGCCCTCGATTCCAGCATGGGCTGGATGGAACCCATGCAAATTGCAGGGCCTTGCCCTAAGATAAACTTCTGTACGCAAATTCTCTAATTAAATAAATTATGGGAAACTGAGATTTATGTGCCAGTGGTGATTTGTTGACTGATGGCTAGAGCACTTTAAAAATCTGAAAAAAATTTAACATTTTTGAGCTTAAATATCCGAATATATTCAATAGCTTTTAAAATGCCAAAACATCCTCCTGTAAAAACGGAAGGCACCGGAGGAAGTTTTATTTTTTGCATGATGCTGCAATGAGAGTGGTAAGTGCCAATCTCTACACAACCCGTCGGTGACCACTTGGAAGCGTCCGTAAAAATGTGATGTTAATCAGAGTGTTTAGCCAGAAAATGGTTATAACATAAATGACAAACGCGGTCGGATTTACTAGCACAGTTCAATTTTATGATGTGATTGAAAGTAAGCTAAAGCTAACTATCATAATTACTGCTAAATACAGAAAGTTTGTTGGAACGGAGACTTGGAAAAGATAGAGAAAGGTATTTTTTATAGCTAAACAAGGAGCACGTTTATGGAGCCAGAAATCTGAAAATTCAATCAGCGTCACTGAGTCTAATTCATAAATGAGAGGATGGGTGTAGAACTGAAGAATCTGGAACAAATATGTATCAGGAAGAAACTATCTTCTAAGATATAAAGGGCCTTCTCCGCATTCAACTTGTAAGACTTTTATGGGACTTGGCTTCATAGTATAAAATATAAATGTATATGCGAAAAGAAGAGATCTCCTTACACCAGGCCAGCCTTCGGGGGTGCCTTGCAAGCGACGTTTCCACTTTTTGCGAGACGCGTTCCACGTCTAGTACCTTGGCACTTCCACGTACAACAACTTCCGAGCAAAATCATCGGAAAAATGCGTTGAGGTTTGTCGTGGGCGGTGACGCTACTCGATCACGCAATTTGGGGAGGTGAACCACTGGATAGGTTACTGCTGGGTGTCTTTTGTGCACCGGAAACCGTTGCTTCTCACACATGGGCTCGCTCTAAATATTTGTACTTCGTCTCTAGGATCAATCGTGATGTTTCCCTGCTATCGCACAATAAAAATCGCCTGATGGCTTCCTTCATTGATATATTTGCAAATGTATTTTATGGCCTGGACCGAGCTGCAATATTCCAGGTTAATGTGGGCGTCAAATATCTTACAGAGGAGCGACGAATATGGGACCATCCAACAATTATGCACAACGACGTCTTGTGCGGTACGTCTAAGTTTCATGGTGATCGAACGTCCCCCGTCCTCAGGCGGTCGACGCCCGTATAACGGATAACCGTTATCGTTAGTTTGCGTAGCTTGTATTAATGCCCGAAGATATTTTTGGTGCATTTCCCATTCTTCATGCAAGAGGACTTATGGTTTAATGCTCCGCAAGGCCCGTAGATTATACTTTTGGTGACTGTGTCATTAAACTTTTTGTCGAAGTTAGGGTCGGGGAGCTCTGCGGAAACGTCGGCGTCGTCGGTTTGGCTGGGACGAAGTTCCTCTTTCAGCCAAAGTAATAAGTGGACGTGGGACAGGCTGCGCTTCCGGCACTCAATCGAATTCATGAAACATTGGACCTCACCAAACATCTGCCCTTTGGTGAGTCGGAGAGGAGGGCCACCAACTTTTGTACTGAAGGTGCATCCGGAACACTCGCCACGACGTCGTGGCGATCCGTAATTCTTTAGCCCGACCATCAGTTCGTCTTTAACTTCGTTCCATGCTAGATTGCACGTAATTTTTATAGACAGTTTCGGTCGCCCATAATTTCGGACATAAGAAAAAAGAAGAAAAAGAACGCGTCCTGGGTGTACTCATGTAGGTACAGTGGGCTGTTAACGAATGACGACGGGAGGATCAGCATTTGACCTAAATCGTTCGGGTTTACGTTGCCGTCGTTCGTAATGGCGTCTTGAAAGTGCGCCGCTCCGCCCGCAACTTCTCTGGTTCAACGCTATGAATCTCAGACGCTCGCTTTCAATCTTTACACACCTACGAGTACATACATATCGATAAAAAATTGGGAAAAATAGAATTTTATTTATTTTATTTTATTTATTAGGTCTACCAACAATTGTTTACACTAATCTACATTAAAATTAAACATGCGTTTAAACTACACAGTGCAACAATTACTTAAAGGTAAACACCACATGAACAAAAAAAAAAACAATAATAAGTAATTATGTTAGTTGTGAGCTACATACTAGTAAACCAAAAGTAAGGTTAAAATATATAACTATGTATTGGTAATATCTGCTAAATATGCATGTATATTAAAAGCATCATATCTTTAAAAAGTTACGTACACACAGTCCAAAAACTTTTACAGCAAGTCTGATATACAGTTCAGAAAAGTACACTTTGCCTGTTGAGAGAATCAAAGTGAAACTCAACCATATCACTACAACTATTCAAAACCCTACAAAACCTTGCATATGGAGAGTTAGATCCCAACACCGATCTTCTCATTGGAGGACAAAGTAGAGTAATAGGTTTGCGCGGAATCCTCGGCGGAGCACGAAATTTAATGAGTGCGAGCAGCGGCGGCGAGTCGATATTTCCCTTCAAGATTTTGCTAGCAAACGTTGCGTCGTTTAAACATCTTCGTTCTTCCAGGGTGTGCATGTTGAAGAATTTCAATCTGCTTTTGTAAGAACGCACTTTTTTGTTATTCCCACAGAAAAAGCCAGATGCCAAACGAAGCGCTTTTGGACACGTTCTAGACGCAAACTATTTGTACCGTAGTGTGGCCGCCACACCACACTGCAATACTCTAATATGCTACGTACTAAGCTCTGATAAAGTAAGATTTTAGTTTCAATTTGACGAAAACCTTTACATTGTCTTATGACAAAACCCATCATCCTGGATGCTTTTTTAGAAATGTGATCTAAGTGTGGTGCAAAGGTTAGTTTTTGATCAAACAGAACTCCAAGGTCACGTATAGTGTTTACTTCATTAATTTTGTCCTCATTTATGTAATACACTGTCTTTATTGGATTATTTTTTCTTGAATAGAATAGAATACTCTTTATAATGTACACCATAAAAATTACAGATATAAATGTAAAACATTATAAAAAGGGTGACACAACAACAACAAAAAAAAAAAACAAAAAAACATCATGTTAACAATTTTTTTTGTACTGTTAGAATGACCTTGAACCCAACTTCCCTAGGTTCGATTCGCCCCGGGATCTGCCAAACACGAAATGAGAAATAAACCAGGGAAAGCGGCTGGCCGATATCGACCTGAACCGCACTAGAAAGTATTTTTAGTAGTGATGGGACAGACAAAAATAAAGAGATATCGAAAATAAAACAGAATTATCGTAAAAGAAATGAAAAAAGTTTGTTATTTACTTATGCCTGTCTTGAAAAAATTTCACTGCTTTCATTACCACTATAAATAATTGCAGCGCGAATAATTATATTTTCCAAAATTTGTATTTTTCTTTTATTGCTTGCCATCGTTGATTATATCGAACTAGCGCTACGTCAGATCAGCTAGACAGCACAGCACTAACGGGCGGGGCGCACGCTCTGTGCGGTATCGGGTCGCCGGTTGCCTGTTGGGACGGCGGGCCGAAATAGGCCCACTGCCGCACTCAGCGGATGATTTTCACCGTCAGTGCTTGGTAGGCCGACAAGGTCCTGCCGTGATGTTTGAATGGGGAACAACTACAATTTTTACCGCAAGCTGAAACACACAACTCTTACAAACACCAGAGATTATCGTTCCGCACAAGCGAGAGGGACATAGTGTTCTTCGTCCGCACCAGCTGAAATATACCGCGTCAGGCCGTTATGGGCCTGTTCCGCAGTGAACGTGTTAATAAACATACAGGGTGTAACACGACCTTTAACAAAGCCGTCAACCAAGCATTATGTACATCAAACTAAGTGAGAAATCACGTTTTACGGCAGGACTCGATGTAACGTAATCTAAACATTGTGCTGATGGATCGATTGAATATTACGGGGGTCTTGGAGGTGTGAAATCTTACGCTAAAAACATGTATTTAAAAAAAAACCCTTGGGGAAAAGTTGGAACTTTGACCCCCAATATCTCCGTAACTAGAAGGTTCCCAGGTTCTAGAACAAAAAAATGATCGTAATGACGGGGAGAACAAGTTCCTTTCGGCTTTGTTAAGGGTCTTGTTACACCCTTTAGAGTAAGGAGGGGAGTAAACTAATCCGACTCTACTCTCGGAATATAAGTTATTCCTTCGCTCAACATAGTTTAACATGAGTTTAACGACAATACGATACGAATCTCTAGTAGAAGTGACCTAAGGGTGGTCGAAGTCTGGGACGCCGTCACCTCCTTCTGTGAAGCAGTTGTGCTAGCGACGGAGGTGGCGAAACGTGAGAGGGAGAGAACCTCACGTCCCAGCCGCCGCGGGTGACGCACCGGGCCACCGTAGGCGCGGACCTGTGGACGGTGAGCTATGGGCTAGCTCGCCGTCCGTCTTATGACGACAGGCCGTGTCGACGGCGCGTTCGTGTTCGACGCGCACCTCAAAGAGATGTCAGCAAAAGGAAGGGGTCCCCGATGCTTGCCGGGGCTTCGGGGCTGTTCTAAAGAGATACCGTGACCCCGAAACACAAAGGGCTATGAAGGAACATGGATGGGTTTTAGTCAGGATGATTCCAGATAAAAAAAAAGAAGTGTGATCGACGTTGCTAATAATTTAGTATTTGATAATTTTGTTGTGAATCCTCGCAATAAACAACGAAATCTTTGCTTCCACACTCCGAAGCATTGTTCTACAGTCTTTCAGGTCCTTCTATGTGCACTGTTGTACATTTCTTCTTTGGTGTGAATAAATAAGGAGTACAAGCATATCCAGAATCTCCTAATAGTCTGCCTTTAAATTCTGATTGCTCAAATCTTTGTTTGAAGCGACATTCATTGAATATTCTTGAACCATGTGTGCTGCCTCGCCAATGTACTATATCCATGATTTCTAGATTAGCATTTGACACAACCTGAAACTGTGGCAGTATAGACAATGACATATTTTTAGACTTTTTTTAGTAAGACTGTGACTTTCAACTTAAAGAATTTACTGGTGATTACATGACTAAGGTAAGGTAGTGGTTAAAAGTGGTAGTGTCGAATTGGACAGGCGCACTGTATTTACTGGACAATATAATCATTATATAGGTAATTAAAAAAGGTATGGGCTGAGAGATCATTTTAATTTCGATCTTATCATAAAAGGTACAAAAAGAAATTTGTTCCTGTGTTCACACACGTTAAATTCTAGAATTTCCCATGCTAATTTGGCACATTTCAGTTTTTCTTTTTGTTTTTTCATTTTTATTGCATGTTCTGCAGCCATTTCCATTCGTCGCATGTGTTCTTCGTCTTTTAACATTTTGCTATGGCTTAGCATGCTGTTTATACAGGCTGTAACAAGACCTTTCACGAAGCCGTCAACCAAGCATTATGTACATCAAACTAAGTAACTTTACGCAAAAATTATTGCTGGGAAACGACTTTTTTTTTGGGGTGAAAAATCACGTTTTACGGTAGGACTCGATGTAACGCACTTCGAAAATTTTGCTGATGGATGGATTGAATAGTACGTGGGTCGTGGAGGTGTTTAAAGTAAAAATGTTACATTCAAAACTTGTATTTTAAAAAAAACTTGTGAAAAAATTGGAACTTTGACTCCCAATATCTCTGTAAATGGATGGTTCCCAGGTATGGTGTGGAACAAAAAAAAAATCGCCATGACGGGAAGTACAACAGCCTTTCGGCTTCGTTAAGGGTCTTGTTACACCCTTTATACTCATCATGGTCGTGTAAGTGCTCCACTGCTGGGCATAGGCCTCCCCCAAGTGTCGCCACACTGACCGGTCCCGTGCAACTCGCATCCAGCGGATCCCCGCAACCTTCACCAGGTCATCGGTCCACCTAGTGGGAGGCCTGCCAACGCAACGTATTCCGGTTCGCGGTCGCCACTCCAGAACTTTTCGGCCCCATCGGCCATCCGTTCTGCGAGCAATGTGCCCTGCCCACTGCCACTTCAGTTTGGCAATTCTTCGGGCTACGTCGGTAACTTTGGTTCTCTTGCGGATGTCTTCATTTCTGATTCGATCACGCAAGGAAACTCCGAGCATAGCCCTCTCCATTGCCCTTTGGGTGACTTTAAGCCTTCGAATGGATTTTGATTGTGAGCGACCACGTTTCGGTCCCGTATGTAATCACTGGCAACACACACTGGTCATAGACTTTCGTCTTGAGACACTGCGGTAAGTTGGACGAGAAGATACCGCGCAGCTTCCCGAACGCTGCCCAGCCGAGTCGGATTCGACGGTTGACCTCTTTCTCGAAGTTAGACCTACCTAGCTGGACCGTTTGTCCCAGGTAGACGTAATAGTCTACAACTTCGAGTATAGAGTCTCCGATCTTGATAGGAGTGGGTGTTACATGGACATTCAACATAACCTTGGTTTTGTCCATGTTCATTTTAAGACCCACTCTTTCGGAGGCTCTAGTGAGGTCATCGAGCATTGTACTGAGGTCCTCCATGGTCTCAGCCGTGACTACTATATCGTCGGCAAACCGAAGGTGAGTGATGTACTCGCCATTAACGTTGATGCCTAGCCCTCTCCAGTCCAGAACCTTGAAGACATCTTCCAGTGCAGCGGTGAACAATTTCGGAGATATGACGTCTCCCTGTCTCACACCTCGCTGCAGAAGGATAGGTTCCGAGGTCTGGTCCTGAAGTCGGACTGACATGGTGGCGTTTTTGTACAAACACTTCAACACCTCGATGTACCGATAGTCGATTTGGCACCGTTGGAGAGACTGCAGTACAGCCCAAGTCTCGATCGAATCGAAGGCTTTCTCGTAGTCCACAAACGCTAAACAGAGAGGCAGGTTATACTCTTCGGTTTTCTGTATAACCTGCCGCAGCGTATGTATGTGATCTACGGTGCTGAAGCCTTTTCGGAATCCGGCTTGTTCGGGAGGCTGAAAATCGTCAAACCTGCGCGCGAGACGATTCGTGATGACTCTTGAAAACAACTTGTAGACATGGCTTAGAAGTGAGATGGGCCTATAGTTCTTCAGCCGGGCATTGTCGCCCTTCTTGAAGAAGAGTACCACCACACCCCTGCACCATGCCTGTGGCGTTTTCCCCTCGAGTATGACGGAATCAAACAGCTTCTGAAGGGCCTTAAGTACCGGTTTTCCCCCCGCCTTCAGGAGTTCGGCCGTAATTCCATCATCACCCGGTGCCTTGTTGTTTTTAAGCTGTTTCAGAGCCATCCTAATCTCGTACAGGCTGACGTCCGGTATGTCTTCGGTATAATGTCGGGTCAGTCTAGCTCTTGTAAATATAAAAAAAAGTGTAAATATCAAAAAAGTTTAATAAAATCTATTAACGGTTGAATGAAGTACGAAGAAAGTTCAACATTGCTGGTAGATGGTATAAGAATTACCATTCTCGATTTCAAACTATTCTCCAGGATTTTGTTTAATATTATTTGTCGTTTGGGAACCTGCAAATTAATTCAATTAAATAGGTTAACAATGTTTTAGCACTGGTAATTAAATAATATGTATTAAGTATTTACATACCTGTTATGCTAGCATTGTGCTCATATTTTTTCTTTACTGGAGTGGCCATGATCACATTTTCTTGAGAGATATATGTATAAAATAAATTGTAAAAATGTGAAATATGGGTACGAACTATAAACTCCCAAAACATGTAAAGTTACCTATGTATAACGCCTAGTATATATATCATTTACCTTTGCTTGAATTCTGTCCATATTTTTTTTTTCATTGGAATGTCCACAGTTGTATTATCTTGAGAAATCTGTAATATTGTATAAATTGTTGTAAATAGAAGTACATTTTAGATTTCATAGAGAATACTTTTGTTGTAGGCTCACCACTAATTGAGTTATTTCCCGAAAATTCGCTTGTGCATCAACAGCTTCAATTGTATCTATGAAAATGTTCTAAAAAAAAGCAAAAAGTTTATTTATATACTTAGTAGTATTTTTGAGTGAGGTGGGTTCGGTTCAGAACATTCTGAGAAGAATAAGAAGACATTCTGATAAAAGGTTAGGTCAAGAGTCCATCTCAGACTACCTCCAGGAAATGAGGAAACAGATTTGAATCTATTATGTATATACTGGATGTAATGCTTTTTGGTATTAACTAGATATTTTGATAGATACTTACATCTATCTGCTGATCTTCTAGATTAATAATATTATTATTTTCTAAAGCTTTCACTATATATGTTTCTGGTTTTGAATCCTGTAATAAAAAGGGTTAATTATAAGTAAGGCACATTGTCATGAATATTAATATTTATTATTGCCGTGCAGTTTTAAACACCAGTAACAAAGTTCTAAATAACCATAAAGCAGACATTAGAAATGCAAACGAATAAATCAAATAATAGTAAAGTACATCACTAATTTCGTTCGTGTCATCCGCTGTAGAGGAGACCCGACTCTGGCGTGGCTGGCATGACTTTTGACAACTTCCTCGCATGCGAGTAGGGATGGGATATTGTGGGACATATAAATAATAATCGTATAGTATTTAAAACAATTTAATCAATTGACTTATTATTATTACTCTGATTCTTCGTAACTTGGGAAATTTATGTCATCCAAGTCCTTTTGCTGTCGTACCTTTCTAATAACGTTCAGTATATTGACATGAGTTACTGCACGTTTTTCTTCTGGCACTCGATCCAGTTCAAAAGCGACCAGTCTTGCGAGCGCCGCATTTCGTGGATCACTAGGTTTTGGTTGGTTAAAATCCAACGGAGGTAAATTGGAGACGTTACACCTTAATTCATTTGCGTCCCATATGCTCCGTTGGTACATGATTGCACTCGTTAAATCTTCTGCAGAATCTTGTGTTTCTTTCGTTTTCTTTGCACAGACTTCTTCGTTTGACGATGCCTTCCTTTTACGACTTACTTCACTTAATATACTTGATGAGGAAGGTCCGGCTATATCCTCAGGCGTAGACATAATTAGGGGGACTAGGGCGCGACTTAAAAAAATATATTTTCAGTTGTAGCCTCAAAACGCCTAAACATTTTGAAATGATTTTTGTGTCAAATGATGTCCAAACTATTCAATAACCATATCGTTGGTTTTAATTTGACAAGAAATTGGTACCTTTTTGAAAAAGTCGATTTGACTCAGAAAAGTCAGAAATTAATACTTACTACGCAATCGGGGCTACAATTAATGGTTCCGAGGTAAGTATTAACAAAAGGGGCAACAATTAACATTGTAAGTATTTTCCTCTATAAATAAAGTAAAGGCAAAATGACAATGTCATTTTTTTATTAAGCAATATAATTTAACGTTAGGCTTAAACAATATAGCACTTTGTCACATGCAACAGCGATATAACTATATAGAGAAAGAAACTCAAACAAAACCTCTCTATACAGCGTGTAACAGAAAGGGTATATCCATATGGAATATCGTGGTACGGACCATCAAACTGAACAACTTTCTCTATGGGACCACCATCGAAATCGTAAAAAAATAATCAGCTGTCCCATACATTTGGGTCGAGAAGGTATTGAAATTTTGTATAGGACAGCTGATTATTTTTTTTACGATTTCCATGATTATACCCTTTCTGTTACACGCTGTATAATAACAAAAATCTTAATGATTTCTTATCAACAGTTTTTACTATTATAACTGAAGCAAACGTTAGTTTTCAATAATCACAATGTTCACTTAGTTGAACAATAATTAACAGTATGTTTAAAAGTTGTATCACTCCGTTAAACAACAATATTTCCGCTATATCAATGAATAGAAACAAAAACTAAAAGAAACCTCTTCGTAGAAGAACAATAATCAACAAATCTTTAAACAATTTATAATAAAAAACCCTTTTTACTATTATTATAAAGTTAACAGTCTTTTAAATAGTTTAATCAGACTTATGTGTGTTATCGAATAACAATATAATCACCTTAATGAGGTAGTAAACAAAAAACATTGATTAAAATTTATTTTGACCTAATGGATGTGTTTATTCTAGAGTGCCGCAATTTATTATTTTAGGTCAAAATAAAATCACTTTAATCAGTGTTTTTTTTTGCTACGATATCATTGGTTATACGTACTGAACGCTGTGTTAAAATTTATCCACCTATTTTAATGGGACCTTATATAGCAATGCCAACAAATCAAAATATTGCAGAAATTAGAAATCAATTTTATTTAATTTCAAAATTCCCAAATGATGGATGGCGGCGTGCTGTAGGCACGGTAGATGTGCTCAGCAGCAAGGACCCTCCACGCGGCAGACGTGGATGGCGGCTGAGGCGTGCGGTAGACACGGTAGATGAGGCCGTGACGGGAACGTCAGTAGTTTCCAACTCCTCAAGTAGAACCCTGGAATCATGCACGTGGCATTGTGGCGTGCTGTAAGCGTGGTGCCAGGATCTGTGAGCGCCAACGACGCGTGCGTCTCCCAGCCGTAAGCCCAAGCAGCAGTTTTAGGGAAAAGCATGGAAACTCACCCATCGTGACGACTCACAAAGGTTAAACAAGCCAGTACATGCCGCGATCATTATTTAGAAGCTTCTCGCCTCGTTGCAGTGCAGGTTAACCAAATTGCGGCGAAGCCATGCGGCTGAGTGTGAACGAGGCATGCATGGCTTTACAAAGGCAGTATGACGAGTGAAAAGTTAGATGATATGCAATTTAGGTGACATAGCATCTGTACAACACGGAAACCATTATTGACAACAGACACAATTACCTTGCAGACAATCACCGCAGAAATCAGATAAATAAAGAGAATGCGGTGTATCTGGTCATAAGAGGATTAGCAGATTACTCAAAACACTAACCCAGGTCACTGAGGTTTTATTCTTGAAGGCGGAGTTGCAAATAAAAAGGAGGTTTACGGTCCGGAGGCAGCTTTTATAGCATCGTAGACCGATGTCTATGGATGCCGCGAAGTGCTGCTGCTCCGGCGAACCGTAAATAGGTATGTGCGTGAATCGATTATAGTTAGTCGATTACCACGCTACAATATGTACGGCTGATTTGATCATTCAAGATATTGTTGCTCGTTGGCCCGGATCAGCACAGACTCAAGAATATTTCAAAATAGTCTGGTGAAAGAGATTTGAAAGGGGAGAATTGAATGCATCGATTCTGCTGGGGGATAGTGATTATGCTGTTACAAATTATTGTCTGACTCCCCTTGCACAGGCTACTACAACAGCAGAAGAATTATTTAATGAACCTCAAATTCGAACCAGAAACCCCATTGAAAGGACATTTGGTGTTCTGAAGAGATATTCGTTTGGCACTTTCAAAAGTCCAGCATATATGTATGTGTGGTTTGTGCAGTACTGCATAATGTTGCAGTAAAAATGAATAATGGGGATCCGCCTGTCAATTTAATAGAGATTGAACATGCCATCTTGGAGACTAGCAGTGTGCCAGTAGATCCATTTTATAGAGCCAGCCAGAATGTCTCTCCACATGTTGTGCCATACATTCACTATTTTAATAATTTGTAGCAAGGGGTAATAAAATAAATTATATAAATTAAAAATGTCTTTTATTTACTTTAACTTTAAAAAAATAACAAGTAAGAAAGCAAATCAAGAAAACGCTAAGTACTATTATAACAGTAAAAGCCCAATTTTCCGAAAGTGAATCCTCTTACTTTTTCTTTGCTAATTCTAATTCTAATAATTGATTTTTCAAATCATAGTAGCGTTTTCTTGATTCGCTTTCAGCAATAAGTGCTTGTATGTGTTCTTTTTTCATTTGACATATTTCCTTTTTATTATTTGCCAATTCAGTCCAGGCTTTGTTTATCAATTGACCAGTGTTATTGCGCTTCCGGTATCTGCGGAACGGATTTTCTTTGTCATCATCTGTTACTAATTGTAGGGATGGCTTCGTCCTTAATGTTTTGGTGTATTCACTCCACTTATTAAGTTCGTCCTATTGCAAATCATTTTCCAAATAGATACTCTGAAAATAATAACAATAAAATTAAATTTCGTCAGTAAACAAATTTGACGGGGGAGTGAAAAAAATGAGAAGAAGCATAGGTTGGTATTAAATATATTGACAACTTCTTGTAGCATTACCTCACAGACGTTTAAATTCTCTTTGTCATTATTGGTCATATTCAATGTGACTGACTTGGAACTTGTACAGGACTATCAGGTTGATAGTCACTATCACAAATAGACTCAGTGCTAGCTGATTATACACTAATCAAGCTAAATATTCCTTCCTCTTCTTTGGTGAGGTTCGGAGGTGGCATTGGAGGACCTCCTCCCGTGTTAAGAGCATATTTTTCTTTGTCCCGCCACCTTATCATTCACAGTTTTTTTCATTTTGTCCCATTTTTTTCGAAGTGTTTCAGCAGATTTTGAATTTAAAGATGTGCTGTTAAATTTGTAGCGGCACTACAAAAATACTGCAGCAACATAGAACAAAAAGTACTACAGCGCCATCTATGTCACAGACGAAGAACTAAACATCGAAATACAATGAAAAACCTACATCGCGCAAGTAAAGTTATCTGCGATTTAAGAGTATATAGCAGAACCCGACAACAACTGTCGGGCAGTAGCCCACCAGACACAACACCCGTCTGGTCGGAAGATCTTCCCTTTTCTATGAGGGATGAAGAACTTGACACCCTGTTCTCTGTATCTCCAAAAATTCAACGCTAATTTCTTCCCAGCAGTTTTTTTTTCGCTTTCCATGTACTAGCATTCTTTTTTTATTTTCAATTATATGTGCCTTATCTAATGAAGGTGACGTAGTAGATGGCGTAGACTGACGCCAGCGATACCAATGTAAGGATCAGCAACAAGATTATGTTCGTGACTCCAATATGCGTCCTTAATTTTATTCTTCTATAGAAGCCTGGTTATTGCCCGCAGCGGCGTTCTGGGCAAGGATCACCTCCTCCTTGGAGTTATTGGTACCCATCTTCTCTGGTGATAATTATAACTCGTAGAACCGAAGTAAGAGAGTAGAAACTCGGAAGCGCGCAACACAAATTATTACATATTAAAATATTTCTTTTTTCTCCAGCTATCAGGAAAGCAATTGTTGAGGTGTTCCCTTACATTTAAAGTCCAATGCGCTGGACAGCCGTCTTGCTGAAAGATGACTGTTCGGTCTCTTTCGAAGATCGGGACACCTGATTCCTCTACCGGCAGTGGTAAATCAATTTGCAGAAATTGCAAATAATTTTCGCCATTCAATGGATCAGGCAAAAAGTGGGGCCCAATCAATGTTCTGCCAATTATTCCAGCCCATACATTCACAGAGAATTTCATCTGAAATGACAGCTGCTTCTTAAAATGTGGATTGTTGTCTGCGTCGGCCCATTCATGGATGTTGTGAAAGATTGTAATACCTTCCCTTGAAAATTTACTTTCATCCGTCCACAAGATTGATTTCAGAAACCACGCATCTTCGATGTCTCTGTTGAGGAGGAAACGGCAGAACTGAATTCTTCTTTGAGGATCTTGCTCTACTAGACCTTGCACACTCCTGCCATGGAACGGATACTTATCATTTTGGTGCATTGTATGCCACACCTTCCATTGAGAAATGTTCAAATTTCGAGCTACTGCTCTAGTACTGGTAGTAGGATCCGCTTGAAATGATGCTAAAATGTCTTCGTCGACGGCAGTTTCGTGTCTGCCCGGGTTGACTCCAGGTTCCACGCGGTGAAACCCATCTTGGGCAAGACGACGAAACGTGTTGTAAAACACTCGGACATTCGGTATCCTGCGATTCGGATAGCGCTTTTGATACATCCGTCGCGCCAAAGATCCATTGCCGTCTGCTCTACCGTACATAAATACGATATCCGCATATTCTTGATTGGAAAAAGTAGCCATAGTCACTTAACAATTAAGAAAAACGGCGTAGGAGCGCACTAAATGTCAACTCAACACAATTAAGTCAAAAATCAACACGTGCAGGAGCGCGAGGCTACGACTGGACACGGTGAAACAAAAAAGTTCAAAACTAACGCAAACAACACGTGCAGGAACGCAAAGGGCTACAACTGAACACGGTAAATTGTGAATCAACACGACAACGTCCACTCACAAGGGCAGTAGTTTGACTAATAAGTAAAAGATCAAGATGTAACGGCTTCATCACAGACCGACTGACCCTGACTAAAGAAAACGACTTTGTTGCCTCAGTAACTAAGACCACTTTGCTGTAAAAACCAACTCTTATCGCTTTTTGCTATTCATTGGGCGTTCTACCTGGAAATGCCGTCGCACCGCGCTCGGTGGCCATTGTTTAGAGAATCCCCTCAATGGGTTCCCCTCAATTGGTTCCTGCATGTGCCAAAAATTCTTAGAATTGAACAATGTTATCATTTCGAGCACATAAAGTATTCTTTTAAGCAAAAATTTTGTGTTTTGTTGACTGCCTAAAATTTAAAATTTCTCCCTCGAATTGGTTTGTAGGTCCTAATTTCAATAATTTGTAAGATATCCGCATAAATGATACCTCAAAAGAAAGAGCGATTATCAAGCATGTCTTCAAAAAGGTTTGAACAAAAAAAGCACCCTCCGTTTTTTTTTTTAAATAAGGTTTAAAAGACGTATTGTACAATTTTTTTATTTTTTCTGAGCTTTAAATCTGTAAAAAAAGTGTCTAATGACACAGAAGCCTAAAACATGTTTTGCTTGGATGCTTACACATTACTTTAATTAAATAAATAAAAAATTAATTCATTTATCATTGAATTTGGCCATAATTATGCAGTTTACATTAAATTTTGCGAATTTCCGAAAAAAAACTTAAAAATTTGGTAAGACTTCGTCTTAGACAACCATGGCTTAAATGGTTCTAAATTGTCTATACTATCTTCACCTTAAAGCTTTGCACCCATCTTCCAATCACCCTGTACAAGTTATTATTCAATACTGCAGTACCTATCACTTCTCCTTTAGAATTCTGAATGTCACATCCCTTGCTGTTAAATGTGACATTATATCCACTCTTCACAATAGTGCTGACTGAAACGAGGTTTGTCGTTAACCCAGGGACAAACAGAACATTCTTAATTTGTATTTTATTCTCCTGGTTTATGTGGATCCACACATCCAACTCCTTTTACAGCTAATGGCTCTCTATTTGTCACAGTCACACCCTTTATTGATGGCTCAGTGACTATACATCAAATCATCTCTGCTTTTCATGTGCATATGCACTGGAGTCTATTATCTATTTATCACTCACATTTTGTTGAATAGTTGCTGAAATAACGGCCACATAACCGGAACTTTCTCCTTTATTCATTGTCTTCTTCGATTGCTTACATAACTTGGCAAAATGATCGTAATTGTTGCAGTTATAACATCTTGGCCCTTTTGGCTTAACTGAACTTTTTGTTTTATTTGAGTTTGTATAAAAGGCGGCCGACTTTGATGTATTAGTTTCTTGTATGAGCTTAAACTTAACCGAATCTGCACATAAGTATCTTAATTCTGATTATTGACTCCACGCTAATTATTTGAGTTATAGCTATTTGAACAAAGCCCTGTCCCACCGTACAAACTCTGCAATTTCGCCCTTAAAGTACCATTAACCGTAAACGAAAAACACTGTATAATATACTTATTTTTTAAGTCTGAGCCCACATAAAATTGTTGTATTGATTTTGAAGTAGAGTTATTTTAGCAATCAAAAAAATAAACTTCAAAGAGTTGTTCGTAATTCGTAAGCATCTAGGTCCCTTTTTAGCAACTTGTGGCTTTTAAAAGTATTTTGGCTCAAAATATCGATTGGGACGCCATATGATAAACTATTGAACACCTAGCAAAAACAGCTTTGGTTTCTTACATCTTTGTATTTCCTAAACCTGTTGTTTTTTTTTTCAAATTAATCGTCTCTCACATTAAGTACAACGGGGAAAGGAGCTAGAAAAGACAAAAAGAAAGTTTTTCTACAAGTGCTAAACGAAAAAAAAACTCATTTAGTGTCAAACGACAAGTTCATTATTTGGCATTACAGTCGGACCTACCGTCTTCGCCACGCGTAAGTTCCAAGACTTTACTAAAGGATTAATTTATAGAAGAAAACGAAACTCCTCATTGTCATCATCAACACTAAAATCACCTACGCTCGACGATTTGTGTATAGTGCCAGAGAGTGTTGTTGAAACTAATAAACACTTGATTAGAAGGACAAGGAGTCGTGAATATCAAACATTTATTTTAAATTAAATCTCAAAAATAAAGCATGAACACACCAATTGTACATTTTGGGCGTTTCTGACTTTCAAAAGTGCCTGCGAAGGTCTAATTGAAATAAACGCTTTGAGTTTGAGTTTGAACATATGCTGACATAAACTTTGTGCGTGAACGACGAAGTGGTTTTCATAGCGAGTTTGTTTTTGAGTGCAGAATGTGCAAGATTTTTAAATAAATAAAACCGACTTCAAAAAAAAAAAACAAAACACAATAAAAGTGAAAAATAACTTTAGCTTCAAAAACCGTTGACAAAAACACCAAATCAATCAAACAAAGGTCAAGCTTCAGAAGCCGGTGACAAAAACAGCAAATCAATCAAACAAAGGTCAAGCTTCGAAGTCGGTGACCTTTAGACCACACGCTCCTCACATGCCACTCAAGGAATACTAGGCAGGACGCCATTTTTAATCAATAAAAGTAGAAAATAAGTTGATCAGCAACGTTGGACGGTGATTGGGAATTGGGAGAAGAATGAGAAATAACGGTAGGTTAATAAGGAGGTCATTAATAGAACCGGTATTGTCTGAGACATGATTGTTATTAAGAGCACAGCCATTGGGCTGTGAGGGTTACCGTAAACGAAAAACACTGTATAATATACTTATTTTTACTAACTATCTGCTGATGAGCATTTTTATCATATGATAGGGAAAGGGGGCATGGGTCCTGGGCTTAAGTGCCACAGTTTTGGGATAGGACTGGGAAATAAGAGTTTTGACGAAGTTTGCATAATTCCGGGAAACTGTTGGGATAATTTTACATGCCACAGCATAGGGAATGGTTTTCTCTACCATGGCGGTCTAAATATCTTTTTGCCTGCCATACTTAGGGCATGACTGGCTATCAGCAAAGTGATTACCCGAACAAAGCACACAGAAGGCCTCGGCAAAAGAAATGTTGTAACCATCACCTGGGTGGTCGTGGCCACACTTATTACAGCGTGGTTCAGATCTGCATAGGTTTGCTACATGTCCAAATCTGCAACATTTGCGGCATTTGATTTTTGGGTATATGTACTGTTTAACAGGGAGGGACGTGTAACAGCAGAATATCCTAGGAGGTAGTACCCTGTACATCAAAGGTCAGAAATCATGTTTCGGTAGGTTTCGACTCATTTACCCCGTCTCTTTGTGTTTTCCGGTTAATGCGTCGGACTTTTAATATTTGACCAGAACCTACAAATATTTCATGGGCACAGACAAATATTTCATGGCTTCTTCAGCGTACCAATCTTCATCTGCGGCTCCCTTTTTAAAAGGTTGTTTCTCTCAGCATATTGGTACACTAGTTTCAAGAATTCTGTTTTCGTCAGTCCAAAAAACAGATTATCCATATGAAATAGATACTCAACTAGCTCTAATTCTTGAGCTACTGAAACACTGTTGTGAATCTACCTAGTTTTTTTTTGGACATCCTTTCTTTTCATGTCTGTGTAAAGTCGAAAGGTTGATGCCATAATATCTTTTGGCTGCATCATGGACGGAAGTTTGAGAGCTTCTTCAATCGCAAGCTTCATAACTCCCTCATCCCACGATGCATTTGCAGTCTTTCTTTTATATTTTTTAACCATCTGCAAAAGTAAAAGAACTAATTAGCACTCAATGAAATTATACAGGGCAAATCGGGTATGGGCAAAAAGGGCACCCGCTTTACCCCTACCCTTTTTGCCCACAAGCATGTATTTTTTGAGACGACTCATAACCTTAAAACCGAAATAATAAACGCCAACCTATTACACAAATAAAACGTATTTTTATTGCTAAATAAAAACACAAAACTAGTAAGAACATATTGTAAACCATTTGCGCGTGTTCAAAAGTAATGTACTCAATTTTTTTTTTGTGGATTTAGCAAAAAACTTTGTCCTTGTCTTACCGTGAACTCGTGTCCGCCAGAGAAACGCGCGCGGACTGCCTGTTATTGGTGAGCGGCAGGCGCCGCGCCCTGCGCGCGCACACATTCTCATTAGCAATAACGGCGCGCAATATAAAATGCATACCCGTTTTAGGCTTACCTCCCCTACTATTAATTTTTCATTATATTTTTCAATAATGGTTCGTTTTCGTCGCCAATATTATATATTAATAAAACTCTGTATAATAAATTAAATACTTTGTTTTAATTACTATTGAAGCACTTGTAAACACTTAAAAAAAATCTTAACATCGCGATTCAGAAAAATGACGTCACGCGACAGCGTCATCTAGTGTCGAGTAGCGACGTTTTGTAGTATCTCTCTTGCATAACAGATGGCGTAACTTAAATGAAAATAAAGGTTTTTGCTACAATAATAATTTCATCCAATTGTTGTTATTACGGTAAAAAACATTTGCTATTTTACTAAATATCTATTATTAAATATTCTCTTCATTGTCATATACAATTAGCAAATCATCTAAAAATGACGCAGGATATTTGATTCATATCTTGCCCACCCTATATACCAAAGCACAATCATGGTATGTGTACAACAACCTACCGTGCGTATTCCTATTATACAATTACAACAATATTCATCAATTGCCTCTCGGCCAGCATAATTATTATTAATTTTAATGTACACAAAATATATCTGGCTTATATGTCTACTTTGTATTTTGGCACGCAAGAGCCAGCAGTTTTCATTAATTAATTCGCTTGGTTGGTTGCTATTTTGTTCTGTACATATTTTAATACTATAAATACCGTTGGCTCTAATTATGTTCTCCAGAATATGATCTAGCTTGTTTTATTTGATATGTACCACATGCAATTAATATTAATTCATTCATTGTTAAATGTGCGAAGTCATTTAAATTATCAGACAATAATATTAACAAATTGAGTCCTTCTGCGATTTAAATGATATTCATTTACATAATCTGCTAAAGTATTATGGATATACATTCTTTGATTAATTATTGATAACATTTGAGCAGCATCAAGTCTATCTAGGATCCTAGGATGAAACCTATTATTAATGCGGCAACTACTGCAAAATCTTGCATCATGTGAGTAGAAGCCCGATTAAAAAAAAAAAAAAAAACTTGCCGCAACAATTTAAACGCTTGTTTAATTATATAATTTACTACCTCAACAACCCAGCGACAAATGGTGACTTTTCTGGAATTATGTGCATCAACAGTGGATAATTGTGATTCACCTTCCTCGAGTGATGCTAGAACATTAACAGAGTACCCTCATTCCGTTAGAAGTGATATTGCGTCCCTAAAACCTCGGTCTAATATAAAAACATCACCAGGTTCAAAAAATCTACTCATTGGTGCATTTTGTGAACTAAATTCATTTTTATGAATCCCAGCATAGTCAGATAGGGCTCTTCACATCTAATTATATCCTTCACAACAAGTTATTATAAATGGTTTCACTAAATTCTTAAACTTGTGAAGAGAGTTTGTTTGTTTTTGAAATTGATAATTCGAGCTTTTCTGGATGTAGACTATAAGTTCCATCCATGATTACAATGGGTTTAACTTGGTTTGTGCTTCCAAATATTCCTTTAGGAATTATTAAATTCCTCTGAGCAATGTTGTCTGTAGTAATGTGTTGCGTGTGCTGTGTTTTGTGGTACAAAATCTTGAGTAAGAAGTTCTCTCGCATTATTCATTAATCTTTCTAAAGTACTTCTAGATATTTTCTTACAAGATCGATCACCTGTTCATCTCCTATTTTGACAACAAAACATGTGCACCAAAGGTCTGTTTGTTTATGAAGTGCTACGCGTAAGTTCTAGGTTCACAGTGGTCACACGCGTCGTATAGCGTACGAACATCCGCTCCACCTTCCCATGCCGATCTGGGCATCGCAGGTCAACGTTGCGTGGGAGGTGTGTGATTGCGTTGCATACGATAAGTTGTCCTATTGAATAGTTTTTCATATAAAAACAAAAGTCCAGATATCATAATTCGTTGCATACGTTGCGTACGTTGACCCAGTTCGTCTCTGGGCGTTTTCCAAAAAAGTTGTACCTTGAAAAAAGTCACACGTCCGACCACTTTCAGGCTAGATTATCGAATTGTATAAAGGTTTTTATTAAATAACATTTATTCATAATTAACTGGGAGTCAAATAATACAACAAACATTGTAGTGATACATCTTTATTAATTTAGTTCATCATCATACATCACTAAAACATCATCCACAAATTGTGCTGGTGAAAAAATATTATTCTGATACCGTTCCCATCCTAAGTACCATATCACTGTCATCACGTGGGCACAGCATCCTGCAGTACGGCGGCCGACAATACAGTTATATCAGTACTGCCGGATCGCTGCGCGACCTGCGTTATCAGTGCTGACTAAAACATACACGAAGTAGACTTTGCGACTAACATGACGACTTGCGATTCTGGCCCTCACCAGTGAACAGTTATGTCCAAATATACTGCCATACATAATTCTATTTCTGGCATTAGTGCACACTTCAATACGATAGGTTCCATTAAATCTTATGTGCTCACCATAATATGAGCGAGCTTGCTTAAGTTGGTAAGTCCCACATGCAATCGCCATTAAATCATTTATATTTAATAAAGGGAACTCTCTTAGATTATCATTTCTAACAGTAATATTTAAAAAATCTGCCTTACTGCTATTAAGGTTGTGATCTCGAACATAATCAGACAGATCATTATTTACATACATATTTTAGTTCACTATTTGTAGTATTTCAGCAGCATCTTCTCTGTCCTGTACTCTCAAATGGTACGAGCCCCAGCTACAGAGAAATCTATCATGATATGCTTAGAAGCCCTGATGAAAAATGCTTGCCTAAATATTTTAAAATAAGTTTTAAAAATGCCTTTTTCTACTTCCACCATCCATCGAAATAAAGTGACTGCTCTTGTCTTGCTAGCGTACCTAGTGGAAAGTTGAGTCACACAAGTTGAGTCTCACAATTCTCTAATAAAACCAATGAGTACCTAAAGCCTCTGTCCAAAATAAATACATCAAAAATTTTATCGGCAAGGGCTATTTTGATTTGAAAATTCTTTATTGATTATATCAGCATCATTTGTTGTTGCAGGATAGGGACCAAATATATCAATAATATAACGATCACTGCATACAAACGAAATGGTTTAACTAAATTGCGGTATTTGTGTAGAGAGTAACACCGGTATTCTTAGTCGTGGATTGAATTTAAGTCGGATTTGACACGCCTACATTCCACCCCATTAGACATATTGACAGCTACAGTTGGTTTATAATTGGACATAAACGCCGTTTATGTCGGGTATAAACGAGCGTTTATGTCAAAGTATAAACAAACTGTAGCTGGAATGTAGGCGTGTCAAGTCCGACTTAAGTTCAATCCACGACTAAGAATACCGATGTAAGTCTTTTTCTGATAAGCTTTTCTCTATGTAGACATATGTGCCATCAGCAATTACAATTGGTGTCCTATCTTCCCCTACAAAAAGACCATTAGGAATTATAAGATTCCTTCGAGAGATATCTTCTCTTTTAATATGGTTTAACCCAAGGTTTCTGGGAACAAAGTCCTGGTTCAATATTTCACGAGCTGTATTCATTAACTTTTCTAGCGTGCCCTGCGCACTCGCAATACGCTCGTTACTATCCCCTTTTCTCATTTTTATTAAATAGGCTGCAAATGCAAAAGCTCTATGTCTGCCTGATAATCTTAGGACTTCTGCAAGCATTTGCTCAAATTGCCGTTTGGAAAAGCCTAAACAATAGTGAACAATATGATCTGTCATAGTCTGAATGTTGTCGAAATCTAAATGCAATACCATATTATCTTTCAGTAAAGAGAGTAGTTCTTCCATTTGCTCCAAGCTAAATGTTATAAGAGGATTAAATACTGATTGTAACAATTTATCCAATGAATTACAGGTCAAGTGATATGAGCAGATTCTACAATCTGAGGGCACTTAGTAATTATAATCGCAAAGTAAACTTACGCGTAGTAATGCTGGGACTAAAAGTCTTTCAATACCGTTGCAAACAGGATTAAAACATTGCCATTGTGTTCTTAGTGCCCGTATGTAGTTAGGCAGTAGTATATGGTTATTATCAGGTATATCTGCATTGCTTTCTTCTGCTTGAGTAGAAGCCACAGAGTCTGCTTCAGATTCAAGAGAAGGACTACGTCTTGTTGCATCGGGTTCTTGTTCTAAAGCAGACTGTGATGCAGCTCTGTCAGTCCTTCGCCAACAGGTATGACATAGAAGTGTTGTTCTTGTCAACTGTAATACAAAGCAAACAGCTGATGTAATTAAATTATTTTATGTTTTTAGTTAGCCGTAATTTAAATATTCAATTCTTTGAGATCTATTGAATTACGTTTGGATTATAACCAAAAGATATTACACAACACAAAAAATATAATAATTATATTACCTGACGAGGTGCTATCTGTTGAGCAACCATATTTCTAATAGCAGCTTCACGTGTAGTGTTTTTAGTCAGTGTATGTGATCGTTTTCTTAAAAGTGATGTGCCACAGCTGGTACATACATTTACATGACTAACAATAGGCTCAGGTCTTGTTGGACGTCGTATCTCATCCCAAGCATTGGTCCAACATGCATGGCACACTAGATCATCATTTGTAACTTGTACCAAAAAAAAAGATGAAGTTTTAAAGTCAGTATTTTAAATACGTCGTTGTTAAATAAAGATTTCTAATAAATACGTATTACGCTTTACCTGGCCAATCCATCGTACTATAAGACGTCGAACTTCAGCGATTTCCAAAGGATGTCTTCGAATTCTGGATACATTCAAACCGCAGTTCACACAATGTAGATCACCACTTACAGCAGTAGATTATGACTGTTGTGAACAACTAGGTCTAGAGTGAATACCGGGTTCGTTGGTCGAAGCTTCTAATAAAATGCGTCGCATGCGGAAAATATTTATTTTTAAATGAAAAGACGTTGCGTTTCTTTATAATACTTTATTAAAATGATATAATAAATGTACCAGTATACAAAGAGAAAGCTAGTAGCCAGTACCAAAGGCAAGTCACCCTCGATGTCGTTTGCTACTTCTATTTCGTATTTTCCGTTTCTACGGTCATGCTCCCCATAATAAGACCGAGCCCGTTTAACCTGATAGGAACCCAGAGCTACTGTCATCTGATCATGTAGTGACAGTCTTGGAAATGTGTCCAAATGTGGAAGTTCAGCATCTATAGTCAAGAAAATAGCTCTCCTATTGATATTTTCATTTTGAACGTACTCCCTCAAATAATTTCTTATATTTAATCTAGCTTTAGTTATTTCCAAGAACTATTGAGCATCAGGTCGGTTCACAATTGGTGCATGGAAATATTTGTGAAAAGTGTAAAAGTGCACATGCAATATTAAAATCTAACATCAACAGGTGTGATGATGCACGGTTGAAATATTCTTGGCGAAATAATT
Source organism: Eugnorisma glareosa (assembly GCA_947578425.1). Classification (NCBI taxonomy): domain Eukaryota; kingdom Metazoa; phylum Arthropoda; class Insecta; order Lepidoptera; family Noctuidae; genus Eugnorisma; species Eugnorisma glareosa. The sequence continues at coordinate 6,738,884 of OX387967.1, read as the reverse complement.
TAAAATTGCGTATTATCCTCCCAATACAACTTCAAACACCCATCGACACATTCTAACACATCTTGATCGATTTGCTTGCTCGGTGGTTAACTGATTTTCGCCTTCCAAAAGAGACTCAGTCATATAGGCTTTATAGCCATGGCTGTGCAATTGGCCAATTTCATCTCTAAAGCCCCTATCTAAAATAAAAACATCTCCAGGCCTGAAATAATTTCTTAATATACTTGTTTCATTGCGAAATTCAGTAGACATAATGTCTGCGAACACCTCTATCCATAATTGACATCATGCCATCCATTTGGTACCCAGTAGTCATTATAATGAAACTGTAATTCTGATTCATCCCAAGAGATGACGACTGCATATTCGGGCACTGACTGACTTTATGCTCTAAGAGTAACATTTCCTTTATAACAGATGGTACCAACAAACGTTCTGTATTCCTATACTCACCAAAAATACAATGCCGCGATATGCAGCAGCTCTTTTATAAATGCGTTAGATTGTTGTAGGGCGGTATACAATATTTTGAACCTGATGCAATTTGCTGAATGAGTTGTGGTGGTGGTGTAGGTACTGTCTCAGTACCTACACCACCACCAGGTTAGTTGTAGGCATAGAAGTTTCCAATACACTGACCGCCTCATTTCTTGATGTAAGAACATCTAAATTTTCTTGTGGTGCAACAGCTTCTGAACCTGTGTATCTAAAAATAATAAAAGCTTAAACCCATTCTAAAGGTTTGCTATAATAACATTTATTTAGGGAGAGTCAAAACAATTGTAAATAAAAGAATTAGTACGTGGAATAAAAGACAAAATATATGAAGTATGATGTCCAATACAAGATCTATGGTAGCGGGTTCTAGGTTGTCGTTGATTGGAATTCATGTGTGCTTTCTCTGTACTTTAAGTTTTTTAATGAAATAAGAGAGAGAGAGAGATTTCTTGATGGCATGTTAAGTCAAGTCAGAGGCCCATGGGGGGCCTAAAAACTCTGACACCAGGTTAGGCACTAACCACACGATAAAGAAGAATAAAATAAATCTATATTCACTTCTAATGTTACATTCAATTCGTAACCATCACATATTATAACATGGCGCAGCCGACTCGAAATCACTAAGTGTAAAGTGTATTATTTTGTAAAACTTACAACATGGAAAATAACCTAGTTAAGTTATCAACAAATGGCATTCGATCTCAATCGGCATCTACTGAGTGGAAATTTTGAAAATGTTTATTTGAAGATTATTTAGTGGCGACTATTTATGATGAATATGATGGGACCGGAGTCCGCAAAGGTAATACAAAGTTTAAAATTGTCGGAAAAAGATTCTCAAGTGTACGAGAAACTTGTGGCGGCTATTAATAAAATGTAAACCCTAAATATAACTAGGTCTTTGAGAGGTTAAAGTTCAATGCACTTAGACAAGAACCAAATGAAAATTTGTATACGAATTTGAGACAACTTATCTCCAGATGGAATTATGAAATTACTAAGGAAACTTTAGAGGATCAGCTCTTAAGGTAACACAAGTTGCGGGATCGAACTCACTGGTGGGCGTGGCCAAAAAGCACGCTGTCTCACTTGGCATCGTGACCGACAGAGATAGTATCAGTGATGAGCAGTTAGGCGCTAGTCTTTACGCACGTCTAGTTCGCACACACAGCGTTCCGAACCGTTCCGAACAAAAACGAAGTTACACGACGCACACAATATGCCACTGGACGCCGCTCGACACTCGCCGAGAAATCGGCAAGTACGTACCTACAAACTCGTACTAAAGTAGTTGGCGCCGCGTTATCGTTTTATACCTGCATGGCTTTATTCTTTAGATACCTAATATAAATTGCTTACCGACGCATGCTTACTTGAAAATTCATCGCAGTTTATGTCCGATTGCAGTAGCATAATCAGTCTATAATGTTCCCACTGCTGGGACACAGGACACAGGCCTCTTCTCTATGAAAAAGAATGGGCTGTAATCCACTACGCGGGCCCAGTGCGGGTTGGTCTTATGTCAGAGTGGATACCTAATATATGTAGGTAATTCGTTCTGCCTGCCTATAAATTGTTTTCGAAATTACCTATTTACCTGTCTTCTTACTTTTTTAGGTATAGGTATATGTATACTCAATATCAAAAAATGTAAACACATGTTTTTATCACGACAAATGACGTATCAAGATTGTTTTAGTACCTGCCTACATGAGTACCTACGTACCAAAGTTTAGATTAGTGTCTACGACGCAGCGACGGTTAGTTAACACGTTGGCTGCCAGGAAAAAAAACGCGTCTTACCATTCAAGCCACGTCGGTCAGTGCTGGTCGACATCTAGACTTTTCGTTTGGGCCGCGTCGGTCATAGCTGACCACGTTTTATGAGTGTTTTCAATCAACTCTTACAGGCCGTAGGGCAGCGCTATCAAACTAAATCCTATACTCATTGACCCGCGTGGCCCTCCAGTTAAACGAAATTACGTTGGTTTATGAAAAATTTAAAGAACATAGAAAAAAAACAACAATTACCAAAGAGTAAAAATTTGCGTCGTCAAAAAAAAGTTTATTGGATAAAAATTATACACAAACAAAAGAAAAAATGTGTTCAAAGTAATAACGATATTTTTTAACAATTTTAGAGTCTACAAACAATCAACTTGAATACCTATCCAAAAATAAATCTTGACTAACAACATTAAGTATTTAAAAATTAAATTTTAATATGAACGTTGGCAAAACATTCAACACATAGAAAAGGTTTATCTTCGCAAGTGTCACAGAAAGTAGGCACTTTTTTAGTTTTGTTTCTGGCAAGTGCACGCCCAAAAGTGGTCACATTATTTTTGTAACAAACTGTGCACATCCGACGCACCTTGAGAGAAGGACCTTCTTTTTTCTGGAGCACATGTTTTTTTCTCATATTCCGTCCTGAAGTTGTTTCGGTTGTTGAAGATTTTGCTAAAAAACTTTTGAGTATTTCTTTTCTAAATTCTACAATAGGTATATTTTTATGTGTGACGGATCTGTATAAAACTAAAGCATTCACCAAGGCGACGTTTAAAATCAGATCAAATGCAATTTTTTTGTACCATTTTAAAGATTTTCTCAATGGTGTCTGGTAAGCTGCCATCTGATCAGCTAAATCCACTGCTCCTTTTGCCTTGTTATAATCTAAAACAATAGCTGGTTTCATTGTGGTTTTATTATGTTTGGTAACGGGAATAAAACGTGTTGAATGTTTCGTGGAAAGTACTAAAACCTCTCGTTTGTCTTTCCATCTTAAAACGGTTATGCCATCATCACTTTCTCTCGCTATGAATTGGCCTTTTTTTAGCTTGGTAGAAACTACTACTTTAGGGAAATGCTTTCTGTTTTTTCTTAAAGTTCCAATCAAATGTGTTTCATATTTCAAGAGTTCTCTGGCTAAGGGTACGCTTGTATACCAATTATCAGTATATAACGAGTGCCCTTTATTCAGCAAGTCCTGGCACAGGTTCATTACAACTCTATGAGGGGTGACATTAGTTTGTTCATTTTGTTTTCCAGCATATATATTTATCTTATATGTATAGCCTGGTAAAGTGCACAGTTTAAAAAGCTTGACCCCGTACTTGTGCCGTTTTTGTTTATTATATTGGCGAAATATCAAACGTCCTCGAAACGGAACCATACTCTCATCAATGCATATGGCTTCACCTGGAAATTATTATTCAGTACATCTAACAAGTGTTTTACGCGGTGAAGTCGGTCCAACTTATTATTATTGTCATCTTGAGAAAAATGTATCATTTGTAAAAGCAATTCAAACCTATTTCTAGACATTACAGTTCGTGGAAAGTTTTGGCTCATAATATCACTCGTAGACCAATAATCGGCAATTTTTGGAAGCTTTACCAAACCCATGTACAATATAAAGCAGAAAAAATGTTTTATCTCAGCAAGGTTTGTTTCTGACCATGAGCGGATTCTTGCATGTTTCGAAGCTTCTGTGGTGCGAGTTATTTTAGTTATTGCAAAAGCATTAGTACTTTCAACGATTTGTTGTAATAAGCTATCCGTCACCAAAAGTGCATAAAAATCAGCTGGAAACTTGTTAGTCATTGACGTGCGAATAGAAACTGGCATGCCACAACATTCAGTGAAAGGAATAATATTGCGCTGATTACCTTTACACTCGGTCCATTTTGAGGATGTACTATTTTCTAAACCTTGGATAGCATGATCAATTTCTGCATCACTGTCTTCGCTTGTTGATAGGATCCGCAGACGCCTGTGCCTCGATCGGGGGGGTTGAATTTTTACTTCCTCGTCATCAGAACTTAGGTTTAAACTTTTGTCGAGAAAATCTATTTCTATGTTTTCGATCTGTGTTAAAATATCTTCCGTAATCTCAAAATCTTCAAATTCGTTCATAGTAAATGTTAATAACTTAAACAAACGGATACGCTATCGTAACAAATCAATCAACAAAACGGCGTCTCACATCGGGATTCGGGCGATAACTGCGTAGGCGCGGGAGAGTTCACTGGCTGCGGGGTAGTGGGACGGACCCGACACCGCGACCGCGCGGCCTCCCCTAACGGAAAGTCGATATTTCGTCTCCATGGGCCGCGGCGGTCAGTGTTGACCGACGTCTAATATCTCTATAAACTATGACTAAAATTCACCTTTGTTAATAGAATCACACATTCTGACATTAGATTTAAGTATTTAATCAAAAAAATTGTTTGGCAAAATTTTAACACATTTCCGATTTTTTATTGGCCTAAAGAGGAAGTTCACTGTCGGTCAGCACTGACCTGCGTTGGCATAGAACGTGTTAATTTTTGTTGTATTATAAGTATCTAGGTAATTATTCTAACAGTAGGTACCTGTAATAATCCCACATTTATGTACCTTCTTTGTCCACCGCTAAAGTCGTCAACTCCAGACATCAAATATGTACATAGATACAGATACCGGCACGGTTCTTGAGCGCCCGGCGGCGGAAGAGTGGGGATCGCTTTGCGCATCGTACACTTATGACAAATAAAACGCACACCCGTTTATTATTTATTTTTTCTAAGTTACCTACGTAATTTCTTACTGGTTCTATGGTTGAAAGAAAGATTAAATAATGATTTTATTAAATTGAGAAATGGAAATTGAGATCAAAGGAAAAGGTAATTAACAAGCGATTCTAACTTAAAATTATAACTTAGTTCTTATAGTTTGTCAAAAATTACAAAAAAATCTACTACGTACGTACCTACGTACTTTTTTTGTTAATATTTTTGACCTCGAATTTCATTTGTTCATTAATGAAATGAAAAACATTTTTTACAAAAAAGAAAAATATATTTTATAAGAATTATAAATTATACCCTCCGTAGTCGGGTGTCGTAGTGACAAAACGTTACGGTGATATAGGAGTGACACCTTCCATTTAATCACTTTCCACTATTAAACTAGTACTAGCAGTTGGCATTTCATCATCTTCCTCGTCGTCATCACTATCAGTGAAGTCACTATCACTATCGGAGTCGGCATTAACTCGAATAATCAATTCCTCTGTTAAAGTATCAACCACATGATCAGTTCGTTTGTACTCCTCTTCAATATTTTTAACTTTTTCGCACAACTTACTCCACTCGCTTGCACCCATTAATTCTACGTTTTCTTTAATTAATTCAGTCACTCCTTTAACGCTCCAAGTAACGTTCTTCCTGGATACGTACCCTTTAATCGCAGCCCATGCCATCTCAATCGGATTGAGATCTGGGTGATATGGAGGTAGACGAATTACGTCATGGTTATATTCTGCCAATATTCTGTCTATGCTGAATTTCTTGTACCTGTTCTTGTTAGACTTTACTAAGGTGTATAGGTTTCAACATATCGTCACTATATTCTATGCATTGTCAACTACCACGACGGAATTACTTGGCAGATTTGGTATTAATTGAGTTCGCAGCCATTTTTCATAGTTATCAAAATTCATATTGTCGTGGTAGTCGCCTGTCTTAATACCTGCTTTAAACGTGAGTAATGCATTTGGAATAAATCCTGTCTCGGACCCAGCAACGAACAATGACTACCCGCTGTCCGTTTCAAATTGGTTTTTTAATACCTTTAGTTGACTCATCTGACCAGGCTTTGGGAGTTGAATGTGAAGAATCTACATATGATTCATCCGTATAAACTATAGCCCTTCCTTCAAGTCTATACTGGATCATTCGATTTAAATATTCAATTCTTTTTAATCGAATATTTGAGGTCTCTATCAGCACCTGCCTATTATTTTCCGTGTTCTTCCATTTAAACCCTAAACTTTTGATAATTCTCCTCAAACTTCGTTCAGAGCCTTGAAAATGTATATCCTGCTGCAGTTTTCTTCGCAGTTTTTCTACAGTGGGCAATTCTTTTTCGGTGACATGAAAATTGTGTATACACCTTTTAATCACTCCCTGGTCAAAATTATCAACACCTGTGATAGGTTTCGCTCTAGGTCGTTTTTTTCCTGGTGTTCTAAATACAGAAAGAAACTCATCGCCACAACTTTCTTTCATAATTCGCCTCACAGTTGCAACAGATGTGTTCGTAGCCTCCGCTGTTCTTTTTTGAACTTGTTTTAAATTTCTGACTCCTTCTTCAGCCTCCTTTTTCATAAAACAGTTCACATGGTAAATCAGTTTTCTGGCTTGTCTATTTAAAACAGTGTTTTTCCTTGGCATCTTATACCTAAAAAGAATTTAAATAAACATGTATTGTATACAAAACTAGCTTTTGCCAGCGGCTTCGCTCCGCCTATTCAATACAATCAAACAATCAAATCTTTCCTCTTTATAATACTAGTGTAGATAAAATCTTTATTTGTAGTACATTTCGATAAAAGTACAAGTACTTTCAAATAAAATAATTAAATGAAAAATAGTTTTGCTATAATTACAAACTGACATTATTTTTTTTTTCCCCGCTTTGCTTTCGATAAATATCACCTTTTATTATAATTACAAAGGTCTAATTAATAAAAAAACACAAAAAATATTTGAGTTCTAACTTACCAGATAATTTAAAATGATGCAGTTATAAAAATTGGTGTCAATTAAATTGGCCGTCGTCGTGAGGTACGTGCAACAAGAGCAAAGAACAAATCCCGAGTGACGGCTATGACGCGATGCGCTACGGGCCAATCACTGCACTTTCCCCGCCCCCGCGTCTCACTTCATACCACCAAAGGGACCCAATAACTCACTTTTGCGCAGGTGAAGGTCAGCGCTCAAGAATCGTGCCGATGATTGTACTTACCAACGAAAAATTAGGGTTGTCAATTGAAAGAAATTATTTCGCAAGCAAATAAAATTAAACTGTTTTGTAAATCTTTATTGATTATTTATTTCATTTATAACATTTTCATACATAGTACATAAATATTTTTATAAAAACTAAAAAAAATAAACTTACGTTTCTTTTTGGGCATGTAAATATTCTTTATTCATTTTCTATACATATTAATTATATTTTTAACCATTTTTTTGTAACAAAACTATTAAAAAATAAAAACATACAAAATAGGTAGCCCTCCAGCGTCGGGAACAGAGTACAAGCTACCGGGAGTCAGGGCTTTTGAGATAGGAACCTCCTAACAATACGCACCGTGTCCAGAAGAACTGCTTTCTGAATCAAACGCTTGATCCAGCTGCCTAGCGAGTATCTCCTCAGATGTTAGTCGAGGCTCTTGTCCAATTAAATTATTTCCTTTATTCATTTAATTACATAAAATTTACATTTTTAAGTATTTATTATAAAACAATATAAAAAAAAACATTTAAAAATATAAAAAATAGGAGCCCACCGGCATCGGGAACAGGGTCCGAGCTACCGACGGTCAGGGCTCTTGAGAGAGGAACCTCCTACGCGCCGTGTCCAGAAGTACTGCTTTCTGAATCAAGCTCTTGATCCAGCTGTCTAGCGAGAGATTCCTCAGATGTTGTTCTAGGCTATTGGCTATTAAGCCATTTGCCGACACGACTATCGGCACAATGACTGTTGTACTCACGTCCCACATGTCGACAACCTCACGTGCCAGCAGTGCAAGTACGTAGGACTCGATTCGATAAATCTGACATTTATTCTCGATAAAATGAGTTTTTATCGACTCGAATCGATGTCGCAAGTACGTAACTACTATTTGAACGATGGATAACTAAACTCTAAAATTTTAACGATATTATCGAAAATGCAAGTACAAAACGACATTTTGACAGTTGAGATCGCCTATTTACGCTGTCGAGCTCGATAATTTATCGACACCTTGTAAAAGTGTGTTAAGCTTACCGATCATTATTATAATGGATTCAGGACTTTTGGTTTTACTGCTGGGTGATGAGGAAGAACGGCAGCACCATTACAATGTGATGCGTATTCGGAGGCAAAGTCTCAGAGATACGAACAATCCTCTGGAACTTCCAGAAGAAGATTTTGTTCGACTTTTTCGGGTGTCTCGAGAAGTGGCAGTCATTTTAATACAAGGGATAGAGATAGATGTACGGAGGACACGATCCACTGGCCTCCCTGTCCATATCGTGGTAAGTTTCTACATTTTTTTTTAATAGGTGCATCCTTCATTCGTTTATCATTCACTACAACTTTTAAATTAAATTAGATAAATTCTATAATACTTATATACTAGAACAATTGCATGTTTTAGGTTTTGACAGCCATACGGTTCTACGCAGTTGGGAGCTACCAAAGGTGCATTGGGCAGGAGTACAATCTTGCCCTTGGCCAAAAAACGGTGAGTAAGGTTGTGCGAGAAGTTTCGAGGGCAATAGTTCGTCGCCTCTTTCACACCTATGTGAAGTTTCCGGGTACTGCAGCTGAAAGGTGAGCCATCGCGGAAGGATTCCAGCAAAAATTTGGAATGCCCCATGCTCACCCTACAACAACAATCCCGATGACCCCTCTTATGGCTATAAAAATCGAAAAGGGTACTACAGCATTAACACACGGTTTGTGAGTACTTATTTATTTTCCGATTTACATAGGTGTATTCACTTACTTAACAATCTTTAGTCTCAGAAAAACCGTAATTAAATCTTCCAAGTTAGATATAATTATGCATTTAAAACATTCTAATACCTCATTCAGAGGATATATTTATTCCATCCCAGTATCTAGGTACCTACCCAACAATGTTCACAATCAAATCATGTTATAGCTACTCATACAAGTATGCTAATTAATTTTCCTTAACTGTTTTAGGTGTGCGATGTTAACTGCAGGCTTTTAAATGTAAATGCCCGATTCCCAGGGTCCACACATGACCAATTTATATTTAATTCCAGTACAATAAAAAGGGAAATGAATCGATTGAAGGATGCCAGGATTGGAAAATATTATTTCATTGGTAAGACATTTTATTTTTCAACTTTTTTCACTAATTCAATTTCATTTCATGAAACATTATACTAACATGTTTTAAGCCAAAATACATAAGTATTTTGAAATGGTAAATTACAAATAAATGACAACAACACATTTAAAAACATTTATTTAATATTAATTAAAGAAGTATTAGTTATTTTAAAAAACAAATATTATAAAACGTATCAAAAAAACATGTCTAAACTACATCATCTTCAACCTCCACCTCTTCAGACACCGTGAATCCAGTCTGCTGGTATCTGAAAAATCATATTATTTATTACTTAATTAAGTACTGTAGAGGGTGTTTGTAGGGGTTTCGAACACGAAGGAAACACGGAGTGAAGTCTCAGCAGGCGGTGTATTTCAGCAACAGTTACAGGTGATAATATTGTACAGAAGTGATGATATTTACAGAAGAGAAGAATTTACAGAAGATAAGATGATCTTAGATTAAAACAATAGGGATAGTTCCACCCGACCAAGACCTTAAGGACGAAGGTCGGGGAATGAGTCCCTCTAACCAAAAAGGTTCCCTAAGGAATATTGAGCAACGACTAGCAGAGGTGTCCCTAGTGACTTTTCCAATTAGGACGAAGTCCCAGAATGCACACTCTACGTAGCTGTGTTCAAGGAGGTTCACTGATCCAGCGAGGGTCATTAAGTCACGGAGAATCTTAACACCGCGATTCAGGAATGCGCGTCATATGCACAACGCCATCTAGTGGTGAGCGGTGGCACTAATTAGCTACGGTACTTATTAAGTGGCGGAGAATCTTAACACCGCGATTCAGGAATGCGCGTCATATGCACAACGCCATCTAGTGGTGAGTAGTGGATCTTTTCTACGAACAACTGGATCAATGAACTTCTATTACTTATATCTCTAATACAGGATAGGTGTAAATAATAAATATTAAACTAAACGTGTGTTACAGTACCTATATATATTTTTTTGTTACAGGTGATTCCGGATATGTAAAGGAACCATATTTGATTACACCTATTTTGCCCACACCCGAAGCTGGCTCTCCAGAACACAACTATAATATGGTCCTCAAGGAACTGCATTGAGAGAACGAATGGCATAATAAAAGCCGTGTTTAGATGTCTGCGGAAGGACAGGACCCTTCACTACCAACCGACTGCAGCTGCCTATACATTGCACGCTGCACAATCTATAATATGATGCATGAACATAGGCAAGTGTGGATGACTTGTTTTAAGTAATCCTTATTACATAGTACAGTTATGGGGTGAGCACTAGAAACAAAAAGGGTAGGTTCTAATGCCGACCCCAATTATCTTTATTATTACATTTATTTTATATTTAGTTATTCTTACAGGTTACCACTTCCTGATGTGGAGGATGACGACATTGCTGCAGAAACTGTAATCCAGGATGATGCTGCACCAACAATAATTCCAAGAGCAGCTGCTTTACTTAGACAGCAGGAAATTATAAATATAATAAATAATAATTAAATTTACTTACTACTTATACTTACTTTTTTTTTTACAACTACACTACAAAAACTTGTTACCAAATAAATAACCACCTACATAATAGTATATAGTTAAAAAATAATCATCAATTGATGATTATTTATTAACGCTAACTACTTTTTCCATATGAACAACAAATTACATGCATGAATATATTTTTTAGGAGTCCCACTTTTGTCTACTTACTTAATAGGAAAATAATAATTATCTTACATTTTAAGTTGAATTAACTTATTCCTCTTTAACATTATTTTGTTTCGTTCAGCTTCTATTTCGTCTCGCCGTTTAAGGTGGTTTGAAATGTCCTATTAAAGCAAAAAAATATAAATTTTTGAAATAGTATGTATGCACATTAGTCTGTCTGTTTAATAATGTCTTATTTTGCACAAAACAGAAATATACAATTTACAAATACTTGCTTTCAGAACAGAGATATTTTGTAGCTGGGATTGCTCATAAATTCTCCCTATTCCTTGCTGCTGCACAGCCTGCACTAATCTACGCGGCTGATATGGGGGTCCACGAGTACGCAATTGTGTTGGTGGTGGTGGTGGTCGTGGTGGAGGATTTCCTTTTATGTAGAAAAATAAGACATCAATAAATTTGCAACAGGAATAATTCAAAATATTCTTATATTGTAAAATGACATTGCCCACCCTGTTACAATATATGTACAGACGACATAGTATGATGTAGAGACTTCCTATTGCTATATCACAGCCTATTCAGGATGAAAATTGACTGAGAAGACAACACAATATTCATGCACAAATGAAAATAACAAGAGATGAGATAAAACCAAAAAACAATAGTAATACCTTCTTCAGTGTCCAAAAACTCCTCATCTACCAAAAAATCTTGCAGAGGTGGGGGAGGAGATTGTCTTGCAGGTGGAGGTTGGGCTAAAAAAAAGTATTAAAAAGTTTATTTCATTATATTTATAGATAGACAAGGCAAAGGACAATGGGGCACTGTTACAGCGGTTATTTTGATAAATCAGTTAAATTATAGTCACTGTAACATCATCTACCTCTAGATATGGATGATTCCGGAACCTCCATTCCCTCTGACGTAGCCCTACCAATAATACTCAAAATCTTAATATTTATGTCTCCTAATTCTGGCACTGGCCTGTCGGGATTGCCAGTTTCTTCTAGAGCTCGGGCCCTCTTTGCATTTGAATTTTTTGCCTTAGATTTAAGATCCCTCCATGTCTGTAAGAAAAGCATTAGCAGCATTATAACCTAAAACCTTATTAAGCAATTGTTATGACTGCCTCTGTGGCTGGGTGGTAGAGCACTCGCCTGCTAACTCAATTTATTATTATGGGTACAGGTTATGGGTTCAATCCCCATAGTACACATTAATTTGTGTTCGGTCTGTGTCCTTGGGGAAGGTACATTAAGCTGGTGGTCCAATCATTATTGTGGTAGGGCTCTCCCTCTCGGTGACAAGCAGGTGTACCAAGTGTCGACTATGATTTGCTTCAGTTTACACATGGAAACACCTGACACCCCTTCGGGAGTTCATGTTGTGACAATATAATGTGTTCATTATTATGATAAAACAAAAATAAAACATGTGGAACCAAAGTTGAAAAAATTAAAAACAAATGGTATAAAATTAAAGAATATTTTGTTATTATACATCTACATAATTATTAATTACTCACAGTTATCCACTGATCTACGGTTTATTCCCATCTCGGCACCTTCCCATCTCGGCACCCATGAATTTATTTATCTTGTCTACGAAAAATTCCCATTTCGGCACCCTCTCATGAAACATTTTAAGGTACACAAAAAGAAACGGAAACACAGTATCAGTATAGTAAGTAAATCAACTTTATTATTCATTAAATCATTTTTGTTTCTTTTTAAATTACCATTTTCACAGACAAGCCCTTGAATCGCTTTTTGGAGGCTCCATTATCTCTGCCTTGGCAGTAACATAACAAATTTTAAAATATATGAAAAATTCACGGTTCGTAGGAATAATTGTTTTAAAATCTTTCCAGCAATTATGTAAAAACATATTACAAAAATCAACAGTTATTATGTACAATTAACGTTATGTCATGCAGCCGAAGTGCGGGCCGTTTTGCACGGCACGCGAATTTAAATGACATCATCCGACGAGCTCTTGTCACCGTCGGCGTTCCAGCTATATTAGAACCCAATGGCTTGGCACGCGACGATGGCAAGAGACCGGACGGGATGTCTTTGTTTCCATGGAAGATGGGTAGGCCTTTAGTGTGGGACGCAACATGTGTCGATACTCTTGCGCCATCCCATCTTCCTAGCTCATCGTGCTGTGCTGGGGCTGCCGCTGCGGCTGCAGAGAACCTCAAGCGGCGTAAATATAGTAACCTCATTGGTAACTATATTTTCGAGCCGTTTGGGGTTGAAACTCTAGGACCGTGGGGTCCGAGCGCTCACAGCCTTTTCAAGGATATTTCTAAACGTTTAGTTGACACTTCCCGTGACCCAAGGGCTGGCTTTTACCTTGGCCAAAGGCTTAGCGTTGCCATACAACGTGGCAACGCCGCCAGTCTCTTGGGTACATTACCAGTTGACAGCGTTGAGGAGGAGTTTTTTGACGCCATTTTTTAAGTTTGTTGCTAGGTTATTTACTTTAGGTTATTTTAATTAATAAGTCTGTATATTATGCATATTAATATTCTTAGCATTTAAAAAGGTAGATATTTTAATTTGTACACTTCTCTATTTATTAAAAAAAACATTAACGTTTAATCAGTATAACCGGGACGTAGGCAAAAGGGCGTCCATACTTTGGGGACTTCCATACTGGTACTAAATGCTAATTGCTATAACTCGCTGTACATTCATTTTCAGTCTTAATTATCACATAAATCGGAATTGTATATTTTCATACCTACATAATAGGTAAAAATTCTAAATATAAAAAAATATTAGTCTTAAAAATATCTGAAATAATAAAATCACCGCAAGTTGTTACTCTTCATACAAAAAACAAACTAATAAAAAAATATTACACTAATCAACAGTTGTAAATAGACTATTTTTTAATCTTCTATATCACAGAGAAATCAACATATAAAAAAATATTAGTCTTAAAAATATCTGAAATAATAAAATCACCGCAAGTTGTTACTCTTCATACAAAAAACAAACTAATAAAAAAATATTACACTAATCAACAGTTGTAAATAGACTATTTTTTAATCTTCTATATCACAGAGAAATCAACATTGTACATAATTTTCTTACAATAATAGCAATAATTTTAAACATTACTTATCAAAAATAAATAAAATCACAGTTACTTTGTCGTCGTCCACGAAACAAATATGGCAATTATTGCAGACAGTTGTTCTATGCAGCTTTTTAAATTTATCGAACCATTTTCATAATTTGCTACAATTTGGTTGATTTCGGCATGGGACTTTACGTATTTCTCTTTTTTCTTGGAAATAGGAATGTTACACTTGAAAAATTTGATCATTTTAAATGCAAACCACCTTGTATCATGTTTCACGACACTTAAATATTTGATTAAAGTAGGTCGTTTGCCGACACGCCTATTTAATCTCCCATTCCAACCTTCTACGCTATTGGTGGTACGGTGTCTCTCGCCGTAACAACACCATTTAGCCATCCATTCTCTTGCTTCGTTTGGAGGTCCATTTTCCAGCCATTGTTGAACCATGTAATCGTTGAATTTGGTGTAGTTAGGATCATCATAACTGAAAGGAAATAAAAGTAATAAATAAATAAAAAATACGAATGATGTACCTAGCATGTCAAAATTAATAGAGATAAGTGCCAAAATTAAGCATACCTGTCTTCCATAATCAGTATGAATCCCTCTGCTATTGCCGGCTGAGGAAGTAGCGCCAGCGCCACACATTTTTTTATGTGGTTTACGGATTCATCATGATTGGTTAAATAAAGGGATTGCGCTTTACGTAGTAAGCACCGTGTGTAGTGTACAAAGCATCCTTTTATAGTCGCCCTTGGAAAAACTTTTTCTGCAGCCTTGATCGCTGCAACTTCGTAATCAAATGTCATTTTATTCGGCTTCATCTTTGGAAAGACAGTACGAATCAACTCAAACATTATTTCGTAGGTTTTCATGTTTTTGCTGATTAATAGGCAATATAAAAGAGGCACTATATTCGTATGTCGCTCTGAACTGCCCAGATCACCCGATATGACATATAATTGTTTAAAAGGACTTGGACAACATTTGAAAGTGCCATCAAGAAAGAAATGTTTTACCCGGTAAATGCATTTCCGGGTTTGTCGACTTGAGAATATTAAAATTCTGTCTTCATCATCACTATAGTCAGCGGTCAAACATTCTTTATAGTCCGGTGGAATGACTACCTGACTCGCAATATCATATTGAGTTTTTGAAACTTTTAAATGTTTATTACGATGCCTGTACAGTCTTGATTTAATATTTTCAAGATCTGGTAACACTTTTGCAACACGAACGCTGCGGTTTTTTTTACAGGCGACTTTTTCGTATATTTGAGACACGGACGACATATCGTCGCACACTTGTTGTTCACACTGATATATGATATCTTTAACTTCATTTTTTTCAAAGTTTGGCACACACTCGGGTGAATGTCTGTTTTCATTTAGCACTATGTCACCTTGTACAGTCATACGCCCATAACACCCGTATTTTATTTTTGAGTTCACGCATCGCCACCTTGTAGAGTCCTTATTTTGCTTTTGTACATAGTATTGATGACCTGCGTGTAGAAGTACCTTTTGGCCACGTTGGGACTTCACATAATTTAGCACTGATCTCCCATTACTTGGTCCTGCACTCATTATTATTTCGTAACTCACTTGAACTTAAAACGTGACGATCCGTTTATCTCTAAAAAACTAGAAATACTGATAAAATGACTGAAGAGTAAACACATGCATAACGACTGTAATTGTACATTAAACTGGCTTGGCACCGGCCGCATTGCTAATTGTCTCTATCTCGCTCTTTCTTTTGTTAGTTTGCGCTATTGTCTTATTATACTATCTGGACTGAGCACTTCTAATTTAGTATTACACAAAAATGAACCATAATGAGCAGTCGTTAGGTTTACTTTGGTTTGACTGTCTTAACCGAGGCGAAAGAGATAGCCAGAAAATATGACACTTACTTACTTGCTTACTTATTACTTGCGTATTTTTTTTTAAGACCCATGAAAATATATTTTACTTTGTTCACTAAACACTAAAAATTTAAAATTAAACTTATTTTATAGGTATTTTTTTTTACATTTTTTAGTTTTGAGTCAATTTGATTTACTCACTATACTGATACAGTGTATCCATTTTTTGATGACTCTACATAACAACGACTAATGACGGAGTGCCGAGATGGGAATTTTTCGTAAAGATGATAAATTAATTCATGGGTGCCGAGATGGGAAGGTGCCGAGATGGGAAGGTGCCGAGATGGGACTAAACCTGATCTACTGTCTTGTTCGGGCCAAGATTTGCCAGCTCTTCCGCCAATTTGGCCCACTTTTCATTTTGATGAACCACGCCCATCGGTCCTGTTAAGGTCCCGAGGGCGAGGTCCTTATTGGCGAGCATATAATTGACTAAAAATTGTTTTTGCTGCATGTTACAGCGCCGCCTAAAAGTAAACATAACAGAAACAATTGGCCAGAAAACTTTTAATGTCAATATAGAAACTTAAATATTATTGGATGAATCTATAAAAATACATACCTTGCCAATTCAGCCATCTCGGAGAACCACAGAACAATATTAATAAAACGTTTAAAAGTGAAATACTGATGTAAACACAACCCACTGATCGTATTTTTATCTTTCTCAAGAAAGTAATGTCAACTGTCAAAGTGTAAACTACAAAGTTTTTTTTTGGCAAAGGTAAACTCGACGACGCTTAGAACGAACACGAAGATAGAATATTTTCTGTATTTTTACCAAAATAAACGGAAATTTTGGTAAATACTGATTGTTTCTTTAAATTAAACCCTTATACATTGTTTACAAAGCCAAAAATCTATGAAAAAAAAGATTTTTTTCAATGTCGGATATTAGTCGTGCCACAGAAATGCCATCTTAAATGTTTTGTCTTTGGCCGTCCTCAGTGTTGCCATTTGACAAGCGATCCTTATCGACTCGATTTGGCTCACGATAAATCTTATCGTCGCGTGTTACGTACTTCCAAATTCGATAACAAGATCGATAAAAATGCTAACCTTAGCGATCTCGATGTCTTATCGATGTAAAGTACGTACTTGCACTGCAGATCTAGATACTTTAACTGCTTATCTTTCTCTGCTTTCACAAGGTTCTCGTCATGCGGGACCGTTATATCAACAATCATTGCACGACGCTCCAATCGATCTATCACCACAATATCAGGCTTAGGTAGCATGCCCGACATATGTCAACCGTGCCATCCTTCACAATGTGTTTCCAGTAGTTATTCGTCATCATAACTTCGTCCATTATTGCACAGACAAAACCTTCAGTTTCCCCGAATAGGTAGGTAAGAAGTCTACATCGGGCCCATGCAGGGCCCGGTAAAAGCGTCCGTGAAGCTCCTTGCCCTGCCATACTAATAATAATGCCTGTCATAATAATTAAATTATTATTATTATTGATTGAATAATACAAAATCCTAGTAAGCTTACCTATATGGATACTTACCTAATACTTACGCTAGAGAACTAGGTATGTACACCTTCGTTATCAATAGGGTACCCCGCATGATAGAAGCACAGCATAGATATTTTTACCGTGCCAGATGTGCCAGAGGAGGGTTTTATACATGTATAGGCGGCACCTAACTATTTGAGCTACCATTTCCATTTCCATAAGCATACAAAATAAAAAAATAGCCGACATTAGAAAATCAAGTGTTTTTCGACGCGCTGGGATGGATTCTCAATGCCCGGCCCAACACAGACGCACGCGTTGAAGACAGGGGCCACCAGTATTATAGTGTACTGGCAGATAGCCTATGTCCATCTCTAGGGTCCCATCAAACACTTGTATTTTTTATTTCATTTGTAAAACCATCCATATCTCTATTAAATTTTTAAATGTACAAGTCTACTTTTATCCTTTAATTTTTAATAGGATCTAGTAGATTTGGTACAGTTTATTTTCTTGGCAGATGAAGTGACTTATTTAGGCTATGTTGTTTCTAAAGAAGGGGTCAAAGCAGACAAATAAAAAATCAAAGCAATAAGTAAACTAGAAGCTCCAAATAATATTAGTGAATTACGCTCCTTTATAGGTATGGTAATTTTTATTTCCAAGTTTATCAAAAAATTCATTTCCATGCTAGTACCTTTACACAGGTTATTACGAAAAGGCGTAGACTGGAACTGGGATGAAGAGTGTGAGCGTGTGTTTACGAAGATAAAACAAGCTTTAATGAGTACAGAAGTATTAGAACACTACGATCCACACAAACCCCTAATAGTGACGTGCGAACCGAGTGCGCGGGGCCGAAGGGCGAGCGCCCGACAGCTTATGCGTCACGTTCGCTCACCATCGCGGAAAAAATCTACTTAAAAATACATTGCGAAGCACTTACGATTATATTCTCTATACGGAAATTTCATCAATTTATTTACGGAAGAAAGTTCATTTTACGCACTGATCACCAACCCTTGTACCCAGTATCAATGTTAGGCCCACAAATGGGGATATCTACAATGACGGCTAGTAGGATGCAGCGATGGGCAGTGATATTATCGGCATACAATTACGATATAGAATATATTCGCACGAATGAAAATTGCGCTGACGGCTTATCACGTCTGCCTGACAATAATAGCGTTAAAAATATCAAGGAGGAAACAATTCCTGAGCAAACACCTGCACTTCGCACAAGATGGGTTGTTGCTTAATTATATCAAAATGAAAAAACAAACAGAGAGGGATCCGTTATTAAGGCGGTTCCTTCGGGTTGCTCGTGGCCATTGTCCCGCTAGATGGCGTAATTTAATTTAATTTATTAAATTCATGTTCACGACACTCTTAAACTAACAGCGACATCTATGATATCTAACTACACACTACTACTACACTAATTTAAATATTAAAGCGCCGTCAAATATAAATACAGAATATGCATCACTGATCTTGAGATGATTATACAAATTTGATTTATTTACCTCGTGGAGTGCACTGGTATTGTGTTACATTACATGATTCTTGCACTCAATTTTTGTTATTTTGTTCTCATATGCCAATTTTTCTCTCAAGTTTGCAAACACAGAGGAGTCTCCGTCTCCAATAAAATTCAAATAGCGAAGTTGATGTATTTCTTCCCTCTTTTGAAAACCTACAATAATTTGTGATTCCATCGCTGTAGACGGTTCAGTAAAAGTTTTGCGGCAATTATGTGATTTTTTATCAATGTTTCTTCTCTCATAATATTGACATGTATAACAATATTTGTTTCAAACACCCAGAAATAGACATTTCTTAGTTTCTTTACCAATAATGCAGGCCTGGAAATGAAAACATACTTGAAAATATTGCATATAATAAAAAGGTCATAAAGAACTAAATTTGTGTTTAGTAAAATATTAACTTACCATACCAGATGATGAATCAAAGTTATGCCCATATGACCTTTTCAACCATCCTCCATCTATATAAACAGTAACAAAGGGAACTCCGTCTGAACTGACATGACCTTTTTTAATAGCAATTGATTTTTCTTGTTCAACAGCAGTTTGAATTTTCTCTGTCAAATGATCAAACCACACCGCCTAATTTTTTTCAACATGACGATATCGTCGGGTCAGAAGTCAATTCGCCAATCAGTCAATGTCAAATTGTTGAGGAGGTGGTTATAAATAAAAACAATGTTGCCGCAAATCAGAGATTTCTTAAAATCAATTCAAGATAATGAATTTAAATAATATGTGTGACCTTCTTTGAATACAGTAAAACAAAATAATGTAATTATTATTACCGGTTAAGAAGATATTGCAGATTGATTAGTTGGCTCTGGCAATAAAAATAAGAGTTATTGACTTTGGACATTGTGAAAGTTGCCAATGTGGTAGATTGGCAAGTAGATCGATGTGTGCAAAATCACATTAGAATGAAATCAATGATTTAAACTCGCTTAACTGCAATAAGTTACGTTTTATTTTCTATTTATTCTATAATATAATAATAATAATAGCTGGCAACACTTACGTCAAACAAACGTCTTTGTATCTGATTTACCAAATATTCTTAAATTTAAGTAGTTAAAAATTATACCGAAAGATTTGAATAATACCACCGTTTTCTAATAGCAGTTATAATACAAAAATCAAAGAACAGACACCAATATGGAAATTAAAACAAATTCAACAAGAAAGAAAAATCCACAACCAGTTGCGAGCGCGCCCGCCGCGCCCATCAACTTGGGCGCCAGACGCCGAAAGTGGGGGCCGAAGTCCCAACGGCTGTCGAGCACCAATCCCAGATACTTCATGGTGGACTCGACAGCAATTTGGGTCCCCCCGACTACAATATGTGCTCCCGGCGGCGGCGCCCGCCGGGGGCCATGAAAGACCATGGCCTCCGACTTATCGAGGGCCACCTCCAGCCCCAGGCGCCTTATGCGGCCCACAACCTGCGAGACCGCAGCTGCCGCCAGCAACGCTGCCTCCCTGTACGAGCTCCCCCGGGCCGTGACCAGCGTTTCGTCCGCGTAACACACCAGGGCCGCCCCCGGTTGGAGCTCGCCTCTCAGCACCCAATCGTATCCGATGTTCCACAGGGGTGGGCCCACTACCGAACCCTGTGGAACGCCGCACGATATGTCGCGCAGGCCTCCGCCGTCGCGTCCCCTGTAGGTGACACACCTTTGCGCTAAATAAACCCCAACAATGCGGCGGAGGTATGGGGGCACCTTGTGGTAGCACAGTGCCTCCCGAATACAGCTCCAAGGCAGGGTGTTAAAAGCGTTGGAGATGTCCAAGGACACCGCCAACATCACCCCGCCTCGGGACACCGCTTTCTCCGCCAGGACTCTAACCCGCATTCTGGCGTCCACAGTGGAGCGCCCATGCCGAAAGCCGAACTGGCTATCATCCAAATCCGGCCCCTCTCTACAAGTGGCCGGCGAGGCGGGCAGCAATTATCCGCTCGAAAAGCTTACCCACCTCGTCCAGCAGCACTATGGGCCGGTATGTGGACGGCGAGTCCGCTGGGCGCCCCGCCTTCCTGAGCAGGACCAAACGACCCGTTTTCCACTGACTTGGGAATTGGCCCTGCTCAAGACAAGCTGAGTAGAGACCTCTCAGCTGGGGCTCTAGCTCTTTCAGAGCGAAGGCAAGCACGCCGCCGCGGCCGCGCGCCGGGAACTCGGTCGGGCCCCGGGGCAACGGTTTGGCCCGAAGCCGCGTTATTGCCACCCTCATCTCTGCCTGTGTCACCTCAGGGACGCTGACTTCCTCCTCATCTTCTGGCTCTGTGGCTGTGGGAAAAGCCATCGGCGGCGGTATATGCTCTTCTCTAGCAGGAAAGAGATTTGCGACCACTTCCTCCAGCAGTTGAGGTTGTAGACTCTCAGTGACTGGGGGCGCCCAGGCACGAAGTTTCCCTCGAACCGCACGATAAGGGCGCCCCCACGGATTTACGTCTAGGGTCGACAACATCTCTTCCCTGGCTCGAGTCCTCGCCTCGCCGACGGCCAGCCACAAAGTCTCCTTCGCCGCGCGGTACACCTCATACAGCGCGGCCTCTTCTTCCGGAACCCGACTACGTCTTCTCCGGTATCGGGTGTACTGGCGTCTCACCTCCACGCACGCCACGCGCAATTGCGCGATTACGGCGGACCACCAGTACAGCTGGCGCCTTGTGGGTGGGGTGACACGGGGCATAGACGCATCGCAAATTTGCGTCATCGCCCCGTGGAACCACTGCGCCTCCGCTTCGACGTCGACGGGTTCGTTCGTCGGCGACTCCCGTACCCAAGCCTGGTGATCCGACAGTCGTTGCGCCGACACGTTGACAGCTGGCTCAAGCACCTGAAACAGAGAGAGCATCCGAACACGGTACGCGGTCAGGTTGTTTCCTCCCTCTGTAGCCCCATAATATGCGCGCATTACATTCTCGTTTATGGAATGAGTCCATCGCATGCGCGACACATTTCCACCGGCAGCGGGGACCCTGTTCGGGGCCGGTTGGCCACGAAGTCCCAAGCCCGCTGGTGGCCGTCCTCTTCCTCGTCGTCGAGGCGATGGTGGTGGTGGTGGTGTCGACGGCGGGGAGAAAAACTCGTCGCTCGAGCTCGACGCAACTGCAGCGACCGGCGACACGATGCTCACGGATGTGGCGCGTCCCGGCGGCTGCGAGGCGGAGCTGAGCGACGAGCCCGGAGATGGTGGGTGTGCCTGTTGTTTGACTCGGCTTCTGGTCAGCATCTTTTGACGTTTTATGGCATAGATTTTCCTTTAAGTATTTTCATTTTTCGTTCATTCCTGTCGTGTTTCATTTTATTTTGATAATGTTTTTTTATTATTATTATTTCCTTTATTCAATTATATACATATAAATTACATTTTTAAATATTTCTAAGCAAATTAATATTAAAAAAACATTTAAAAATATTAAAAATAGTGGTCCGCCGGTATCGGGAGCAGGGTCCAAGCTACCGGTCGTTAGGGCTCCAGAGACAGGAACCTCCTCACAATGCCAACCGTATCGAGGAGTACTTGTTGTAATTAATAAAAATATACTTTGATATGTTTGTAGTTTTATTACGAGAGATTCAACAAGAAGTAAATTAAAATTATCATAGAGTAGTTAAAAATGGCATAGACAAAAATAGTGTGGTGCTTACAGACTAAATATTAGTACCACAGATAAAGTAGGGTTCAATTAACAAATACAACACTCCCACCTAATTTGAACCCATTTCATAATACAAGTTACAAAATGAACATACATTAAACATGGCATAAATTAGTTTGCCAAGCTCTCATCAAAAACAAGAAATATTTAAAACTAACGATTTACAAGTACAGGTAAGATAAAGGTATTATGTTAAGTTCTGAACATTGATTCTTTTTCTAAAATACTGAAACTTGTCTCTAGGAAGAGCTTTAGTAAACACATCAGCAAATTATTCATTAGTAGATCCATAATTCAAATCAATTTGTTTTTCTGCATGTTTATCTTTAACAAAATTATATTTTACTTCGACTACTTTTTTTACGAGACTTCTGATTTGTTTTTAATCAAATAAACAAATACTTTTCTTGTGAAGTCGTCCACAAAGGTAACAAAGTACTGAGCTCCTCCAAGGCTTGGTACTTCCATTTTTCCACAGACATCCGAGTGAACAAGTCCTAGCTTCGCTTGTGCTCTAGAACCTTCTGAAGGAAACGGGATTCTTGTCTGCTTTCCTTCTAAACATGAAGTACATATCACTTTATCAGCCTTGTTTATTTTAATTTTTGCACTTTCCAACAACTTGTTTAGGTCCTCAAAATTCAAATGTGCCAACCTCTGATGCCACAAGTAACAATCATTCTCTGTTGATGTAGATAAGTAAGCTGGAATACTATGTGTATTGAACCGGTACTTATTGTTTATAACTTTAGCAGTTGCGACTTGCTTATTATCTTTATTTAGGATTATACAGCCTTGACTTTCAAACTGTATTTGGCAACCACTATTTATTATTTGACTCACAGAGAGTAGATTAGTAGCCAGCTCAGGAACATATAAAACATTTTGTACCTTGATAGTGTCAATTTTGCCTTGTTTGTTCACAACATTAAGGTTCACTGTCCCACATGATTTTACTACTAATCTCTTGTTATCAGCCACTCTTATTGCAGTAATCGGAGGTGGCATCTCATCATAAAGCAATTCACGGTGCATTGTCATATGCATTGACGCTCCAGAATCTATATACCAATTGCTGTCGTTGCTCGTTGTAGCGGAGAACACTGCGACACAACTGGTATCAGTTTGCTCATTGGATTTTTCTTCCTTCTTCTTGTTGCGGCAATTTTTACTGATGTGTCCATGCTTGTTGCACACATAACACCTCGGACCCTTGGACTTGACTTAATTTTGAGCTTGTTTGCCAGATTGCAACTGTTTTCCTTTGCTTTTCACATATAGCGCATTAGACTCGGAGTTTCTTATATCTTGAAGAAGCTTTGTCTTTACTGAATCAGCTGTAATTTTTACACCAGAGCTCTCAAGTGCCATTATCATGGGTTGATACATTTCAGGAAGACCGGCCAGTAACAGGGTCCCAAGCCACTCATCATCAACATTGAAACCAATGTTTCGCAGTTTATGGGCGGTCGTCATTATTTTGTTAACGTAGTCTTCTATGTTTAAACAATTTTCGAGGTTTGTCGTTATCAGATCTCTCAGAAGCCCAACCCGACGTGTCAAACCATTATCATCAAAAGCTTTTACTAGATCGTACCACACTTTTTTTGCTGTTTTAGCTTCTTGTATATGCACATAATTAATAGGATGCACTAATAGAATTAATTTAGATCTAGCTTTCGTGTCGAGCTTCGTATCAACGGCTTCATTTTCTTTACGGGTGACACAACTCCATAATTCTTCATGTTCGAGGTAAGTTTGCATAGCAAATCGCCACGTCGCATAATTTTCTCTCCCGGTCAGCTTTTCTATCAGTGCCATCGTATTGTTTGATGACATTTTGCCGATGAAGATAAATTCGTATTGCGAGAACACGTGCGGAGTTTTAGGTTAGGTTATACTAATTTAACAAGAACTACAACTTTTATTTTTATAAGTTTGGAAATCACTTTACTTTGCAATATTCAGGTGGTCTGGGCCATAACCGGTTGTAATTAATAAAAATATACTTTGATATGTTTGTAGTTTTATTACGAGAGATTCAACAAGAAGTAAATTAAAATTATCATAGAGTAGTTAAAAATGGCATAGACAAAAATAGTGTGGTGCTTACAGACTAAATATTAGTACCACAGATAAAGTAGGGTTCAATTTACAAATACAACAGTACTGCCTTCTGAATCAGGCCCTTGATCCAACCGCCTAAGGAGAGCCTCGAGAGATGTTCGTCGAGGCTTTTGGCTATAAGGCCATTGGCCGTCACAACAATCGGCACAATGATAGCCGAGTTCACATTCCACATGTTGACAACCTCGTGTGCCAAGTCGAGATATTTCATTTGTTTCTCTTTCTCAGCTTTCACGAGGTTCTCGTCATGTGGGATGGTAACATTGATTATCATTACGCCGCGCGCTGATCGGTCTATCACCACTATGTCAGGCTTATTGCTGACAATAGTCCTGTCAGTGATGATAGACCGATCCCAGTACAGCGTGACATGGTCTTTCTCGAGAACTGGGTCGGGCACATACTTGTAGTACGGTACCTCAGATTCCACAAGTTTATATTTCAAGGCAAGTTGCTGGTGAATAATCCTGGCTACTTGGTTATGCCTGTGTAAGTAGTCGCCGTTAGCCAGACGAGAACAACCAGAAATAATATGTCTGATGGACTCACCCGGACGGTGGCATGCCCGACACACGTCAACCGTCCCGTCCGTCATAATATATTTCCGGTAGTCGTTCGTCAACATAACTTCGTCCATAATCGCACAGACAAAACCTTCAGTTTCCCCAAAGAGGTCACCGAAACGTAGCCAGGACACGGATGCTAGAAAATCTACATCGGGCCCATGAAGAGCCCGGTAGAAGCGCCCGTGAAGCTCCTTGCCTTGCCATACTTCCTTGCGGTCATCGGTAGTAAGTACTACAGGTTTGCGCCAGTTCTCTTTAGCCATGGACAGCGGGGTGAGGCCCTTGTCCACTGCGACCACATCTCGCTGCATATATCGCGGTTGTGGAGCGTCTTCGCGTTTAAAAAGCCTCGACCCCCGCACTTCCGCGGGATATACAGTCTCATCACCGATGATCGTGGGTGATGCATCCGGTTTGCAGTCAGCAGTGTACGGACTCTCCTATCCAGGGTATCAAGTTCGGTCTGAGACCATTTGAGTATGCCGAAAGAGTACATTAAAACCGGCATGACCCAACCGTTGACGGCACGCACCTTGTTCCCGCCCGAAAGAAGGCTATTTAATACCTTCTTCAGGCGACCGAAGAAGCGCTCCTTCAACGATTGCTTCATGTCAGTTACGTTAATGCCTAACGCTTCCGACATACCCAAATATTTATAGCTTTCGGATGAGGAGAGGGATCTCAGGTGTATGGAATCCGAGAGCTGAATTCCTTCGGATTCCATAATCTCCCCTCGCTTTACATACATGACTGCACATTTGTCCACACCAAATTCCATCCTGATGGCGCTACTAAAAGTTTCAGGTACTTTCAGTAGCTTCATCAGTTGCAATTTGTTGGGGGCAAAGAGTTTCAGATCATCCATGTAAAGAAGGTGAGATATGACCTGACCACCTCTCCTCAACCGATAGCCTAGACCTGAATCCTCCAGCAATGTACTTAGAGGATTCAGGGCTAGACAGAACCAAAGTGGACTCAAACTGTCGCCCTGGAATATTCCCCTTTTAATCCATACAGGCTCATCGTTCCCCTGAATCTGTCGACATCCTGGATATCGAAGGACCGTCCTCCATTGCCCCATACACGACTCAAGGAAGGTGCGTAGAGTTGCATCTATCTTGTACAACTCCAGCACCCTCATGAGCCATGTATGTGGAATCGAGTCGTAGGCCTTCTTATAATCTATCCAACATGTCGACAGATCCTTGCGGGATGGACGAACCTGTTGGCTAATGGCCATGTCGATGAGGAGTAGCTCCTTAGTACCGCGGGACCCGTTCCTACATCCATTTTGAGATGCAGACATAATGGAGTTTTTGTCAATGTGTGTATTAATTTTCGCTCTCAAAATGGATGTAAGAAGCTTATAGACCGTCGACAAACACGTGATCGGTCTATAATTCTTGGGTTCCGCGGGACTATCTGACTTATGGAGCAGGTGGGTAACGCCTGTTGTTAAAAACTGCGGTAGAGACCCAGACTCTAAGGATGACTGAAATTGAGATGCCAGACAAGTGTGTGAACTAGTACTAAACCATTTGAGCCAGAAATTATGCAGCCCGTCCGGTCCCGGTGATTTCCAGTTCGGTAACGGACGAACTGCTCTGGCTACATCCAAAGGTGTTATTAATATTGGTTCCATTTCTGGGATAGGTTCACACACTTGCTCGACATCACGCATCCAGTCAGCCTCAGTATGACGGACGGGCACCGACCAGATGCTGTGCCAGAAAGAACTCGTGGTGGCATCATCCGGGCGGCATACGTCCGTCATACTTTGCTCGGGTCGCTCCCAAGCTCTGTACACCCACCTCTCATCGCTCTGGAACATGGGATTCTGCGAGTACCGATCAACCCGCCGCTTATACCGCCGAATACGGCTCGCCCATGCATAAACTTTCTGCTTCAGCAAGTCGATGCGCTCTGTAACACGGGACATGAATTCTTGAGGACTGATTTCAGTCCCCGAGAATGCCCGCCTCACAAAGCGCATCACACGTGGTCGTGTATTACCCTTCCTGAAGCAGTATAGTTTGCCAATGAGTACCCTGGCCCCGTCGATACGGCGCTCGATCCTGCGCTGCCAGGCCGGTACGGTTGGTTTTGGTCGAGTAGCTACGTCACAATTTGGGAACTTGACATTAGCTACACGACATGCCGCAACAGCCCCACAGTACAGGATCGAGTGTGCATCAACGAGATTCTCGCTACTCTCGAAAAGATTCTTGAGTTGTGAGTCCAGGGCACACACCGACGCCCTATTTTTCTTATGCATGGGTAACCGAGATGGAGTGGATCGATATTCGCGAAGCGCATCCTCCAGTGCGCTCCTCAATCGGTCGTTGCACTGGCTACTTACCGTGGCAACCCTATCATCCTCCTCTACAACAGCAGGGTTGGACCGCAGTGAGGTTGCGTCAATAGCTAACGCTTGCACCGCGATTTGTGCCGGAGTTAAGACGATACAGTTATTATTATTATAATCTTTATTTAACCAAAGACATAGTGTAGTGGTAGCTAGATAAGATTTCAAAAATATATGATCCAAACAGTTCTCATCTCGAGTGGGGAATATGTGTGTTGGCATAAGACCATGAGATGCATTTAGCGTGAGATAGTCCAAGGTTCTTTCATTCATATTATTTTGTTTTATGTCTATGTTTAGGTCACCTACAAGCGCGATATTAGGGCATATAGATTTAATATTATCGTAAACATTTATCAGACTAGTTGAGAAATTGACAAAATTCTCCCTGGAGTTTAATGAGGGCGAGCGATAGATCGCTACCACCGATATTGTTTTGTCTAGGTGACACACTAAACAGATACCACCTGCAAAGTCTGGCTCCGATACTGTAGTTTGCAAGCTTGATTTTGTGAAAATAATTATTCCGTCATTTTGGTTACAGTTTTTATTTGTGAAATGTGACTCAAAACCGTCCAAAAATGGTACATTGTTGATTTTACTGAGCCAGCACTCGGTTAGGACAATAATATCTATATCCACATTTAACCGATTCAACAGTACTTGTAGGTGTGGAATTTTTTTGTTTACACTACGGATGTTAATATGCAATAGATTTATATTATTTCCAGATGTATCTATATAGTTTAGACATTCTTCTAGACTGCAGAAAAACGATTTTCCCTGGGTTATTTGATCAAGGTCATTATTGACGTTAATTAAGTTAGCCATTAAGAGAAGAAAAATAACAACAATAAAAATAATTTTGTACGAGTCCGGGGGGTATAGGAGTCCCGATAGGCTTTAAATAATAATATACTGGGATTAGAGCCTTAAGTGGTTACATGTGTATGTGTGAGAAATTGTAGGAGTGTGTGACATGTTATTGCAGTTAGTGTTTTGATGTGTGTTGTTTTTTTGTAAAAGGTAGACGTAAGCGTGTGTAATTAAGTAGATAACTAATTGTAAAATTTTTAAAGAATATTCTTGCTTAAGTAGCTTAAATATCATGCATTTTTGTAGTCAGATATTCAGCTTAGGTATGTTGACATTGAGGTCTTGGATACATTTTTCGGAGTTGACCCGTATTTGCTTGTCACCTACTTGCTTTCGGAGGAAAATATTTCCGTTGCTGATCCAGCAGAAACTATATTGATTATCCTTTGCAAATTGTCGCGCCAAGTAGAACAACTTCTTCGAACTGGCGGGCAGTCGTTCTTCGACATAGACCGCCTGGCGTTTGCCTGGAACCCCAATAAATTCCGTGTTGAGTTTGTCTTCTTTTGAAGTTTTAGTTTTGTTGTATGAGCGGACAGCCATCAGTAGGTTTTGCTTGGTATATACCGTTGTAAATTCTGCTACGACAGACAGGACGTGATGTTTGGCTGGGTTTTCCGGGCTGACGATACACATCACGGGTTTCGGTTTGAGATATAGGTGTTCCAACAAGCTGGCTGATGTTGCAGATGGTATTTGATAATTTGTCTGTAGTCTCATTTTCCAGTTGAGGAATATTTCTTATTTCGACACATGATGAGCGTGTCTTGAGCGTGTTAGGGCCATTTACAATCTGGGTCCTAGGGATTCCCTCCGAGAGAAGTTCAAAGAGATGAATATTCTGACCGTAGCCTCTCAATACATTTTTGAAAATTTATTGTACGTTCATAAAAATATATCTAATTTTAAGAAAATGTTCATAGCTTGAATACTAGGAATAAGCACAACCTCGCTGTACATCGCACTCGCCTCCACAGATTAGGCAACTCATTCATGGGCCAATGCATACGCTTTTACAATAAACTTCCCATTGACATTAGAAATTTATCAATCAATCGATTTAAAATTTGCACTAAAAACAAACTATGTAAGAAAGGGTACTATAAAATAATTGATTATTTAGATGACAAAAAGGCTTGGGATTGAACTGCTCGCTCTGCTAAGCTTTGTGTAATTCCTATACAATATTGACATAAAAATCTGATATAATATCCTATTGTATATTTCCTTTTTATAATTAATTCTTTTACAATTTTTGACATGTAAATTTGACATTACAATTATTATCTTATTTTGTATGTTCAAATTATTATTTAATTCATTATAAAACATGAAACATATTGTACATGCTTTAAAACAGACTTTGATCCCTGAGTTTGTTTCGCCATTTCTTCTCAGGGTAGTCAGATACGAAATGTCGACCCCATCTAGCTTAAGTTTAAATTGTGATGACGTGTAAAAGTGATACCTACATCCTATTTACTGAATAAACAATTTCATTTCATTTCTTATACTGCAGGTCTCTTATTTTATTCTCCAGTGTTTCTATGTAGCTTCTGTGTTCTTTCCTCTCTTTCTTTAAGTCTTCCACCTCTTTTTTCATTTCTTAAAATTTTTCGTTGAAGTGCTGCATCGACCTTTCGATCTCGGCATTTGTCTTACGAATCTGGGTGTTTGACTTTTGAATATCGGCATTTTGCGCTTTAATCTCAATTACGTCCTCCATTAATTTTTGTATCAGAGTCGTTTGTGACTCCAGCATCTTAGTCAAGCGGGTGTCCGCGTCATTTCTCCATAAACTGAGCAGATCAGTTAGTTCCTGTTTATTTAATGCAGGCTCAAATTCTTGAGAATTCTCTCTTCTTGCGCGTTTGCCTCTATTTGTTACATGTTCACTCATGTCGATTGCCGCATTAATATCAGGTTCAGATTGAGTCTGACATTGTCTTTGCAATTTTGATGGTGAAGTGCGCTGAACGCCTGTCATTTCGCAACAGGTATTCACCGTAGATGTATTTTGGAGTTACTTGCAAAGTCTGATAGACTATTAAAAATAAATAAACACTTGCCGGTGTTATACTTCGGTGTCGTAGCCGATAACAAATCCGTAGCTTTACTCGTAGCACACTCGTAGCACTGGTCGCACGCAGTCACCGTCGCCCGGAGAAGGCCCGATGACGTCAGCCTCGCGTAGCACACCGGTATTTCGTCGCTCGCTGCTACTTGCTCGGTGGCACAGTGGTCAGGCGCACGGGTCTGGTCGCCCCACCGTGCGAGGTCGCAGGTTCAAATCTCACCAATCAGTGCAACTTTTTCAAATGGTGTTGGAGACGGCAATGTTAAATAGCTATTTATCTCTTTCAAGGACCTCCCAATGGGCGTGAACTCTGGGTTAAAACAATTAAAGAGTGACAAGGAATTGCAAAAAACTTAACGCGGCTAATCACAGAGTTTAGCGACACAATTTCTAACCGATAGTTGACACACGTCCACTCGTCACAACGTCCGCCGACCGAAATTCTAAAATATAGGTAGGTAGAGAGTTATAAAAAATTAAAGTCTGTGCTTGTTAAACTAATAATTTTAATATAAAGAATTACGCAAAATTTTTAATGAAGACCGCATACAGCTCGGGTGAATACGCTATTCACGCGCTATTCACTGTCTTCATTTATGTCTGGTTCTGGGAGGCAATCTCTTGTCGTATCAGAACAAGGAAGGTCTTGGTAATAGTTATGATACATTCTTGGTATCTGGTGGTCTGTGCACAATTTTAAAAGATCTTTTTTCTTTGCAGCTGAAATTTGAAATTTCGCAGTGTAGGCTGCTGTAGGATAATTTAATGCTTTACCTCGTTTTTTTTTAACTCTTATTCTGTAAATGGCTCACTATTGTCAAAGTTTTTTCTTATAAATATTGTATTAGGCACCTCTTTTCGATATTGTATCCATACAGCGTCATTCTCTTCTCCTCATTCATTCCTCTTCCCCCGGACCGCCGCAAGGTGTAGACGTGTACTCAGTGCCATAGACCATTTGGATAAAAAGTTATAAATAATTTAAGTAAATTTAATTCCATAATAAAAATAGGAGTGCATAAAATAAGAAGAGTTATTCAAATAAACCGCGGTAAGCGTAGTTGATCATAATACCCTGGTACCTGACCCGTGCGCCTACGCATTCGCAACATACCTGCCCACGGTGTCCGCCCTCGACACGCCCCTTTGACTGTGATTCGAGGACTAGAGCAGCGACGCCCCGCCTTAGGTACTGGACATTGGGCAATTTGCACCTCCTCACAACTTCTGCTACCCTGGTACTTCGTATGCATTTTGGCTGACAGGAAAAATTGGTGAGCGCTTTTATAACTAACGGTATACACCCGATACTACTAACCCATAACGGAGTTGACTTTAAAACTATCATCCTAATCACTCATACTGCCCTAGTACAAAAATGGACAAGTCACTCTCTGAATCGAATCTAGCCTACCAAGAAGAGAGGTACGACTCTCCACTGAGCATGACTCAAAGAGCTAAAAGAAGAAGAGAAGATGACCTAGTCGTCTTTAGAGAAGATATGATTCAAATGATTAAGTCTATGTTATTAACTCAAGAGATGGAGCTTAAAAAAATTACCCCCACGCTCATGGAAATAAAACTCACAAATTCTCATATAGAAAACTCAGTGGCCGCTATAACTCTGCAAAATGAAGAGTTTAAGAGGAAGATAGAACAGATGGAAATACAAGCCAAGAAGGATAAAGAATATATAGCCATTCTGGAAGAAAAAGTCGAGGATCTTCAGCGAGGTAGTAGAAAATCTAACATTGAGATTAAGAACGTTCCCAGGCAAATGAAGGAAACTAAAGAAGACCTTATCGACATGGTAAAATGTTTAACTGAGACCGTAAACATTGTAGTCGCGAAGTCGGATATACGTGATATTTACAGAATTAAGGGGAAGAAGCAGGGTATGACTAATACCCCTATAATAGTGGAACTATCCTCTACAATACAAAAAACTGAGATACTCAAGATGTGTAAGTCTTTCAACACCAAGCATAAGGTAAAACTCTGCGCTAAACATCTAGGCTTCAAAAGAAACGAAGACACACCTATATTCGTATCCGAACAGCTCACTGCCAAAGGTTCAAGACTACACTTCCTAGCACGCGACCTCGCTAAGTCAAAGGGATTTAAGTACTGCTGGACCGCTTATGGTAAAGTTTATGTGAAGAAGCATGACGAATCACCTACATACATAATTAGAAGTGAGTCCCAAATACAAAGCCTACTGCAAGAAGCGTGACTACTGTTATGTTGTCACCACTGTATGTTATTTCTGTATATTTTATTTTGCTTGTTGAACTTTTTTAAAAATGGTTGTAATACAAATTTTCTCAGTCTACATATACTCAAATTATACACACATATATACGTCCAATACCTTTTACATAACAATTCCACAATCACACATGTTTACATACTAAATTATTTGAAATATTATGATTACTTACGTATACAAAAAATTCGCAAATACATACGCGTACTTATCTCATATTTCACACTCATATCGGCTTCCTTAACCTTTACTTTTAATATAAATATCGTATACGCTAAAATTCCCATCAATTGTAATAATTATGTATTTTTCTCTGTTGTTATATTTGTTGCTGAGGATCGAACAAAACACGTTTACCTAAACATTATGGAACTAGATCTCAGACTAATTTACCTGTATAATGGATAGCACACATACAATAATGCAAGAAATAGACGACATAGTTATATCGCAATCTAAAGAATTTCAAATTGATGATTTTTCAAAACATTTTTATGTACATAAATCGGATCTTACAATAATATCACAAAATATTAGAAGTATTTATAGTAATTTAGATGATTTACTAATCACTTTAACACAATTTAAGTTTAGTGTTGACCTCTTGATCTTAAATGAATGTAGGCTAGATGCAAATAAACGTACCCCTGAAATTAAAAACTATTATACTTTTACCACGAGTAACCATATAAACCAGTGTGATGGCGTGGTTGTATATATCAAGAGTGATCACAAGGTTAGTGTTAAGGAAATAATATTAACTCACGCATCATGCTTACAAATAATAATTAATAATCTTATTGTCCTTGCTATTTATCGATCACCCTCAAATAATTATGCTGACAGTTTTATAGACTCGCTAAATAATCACCTAGACTCACTTAAATCGTATAAAAATATTATTATAACAGGCGATATAAACATTAACATAATTTATAAACCTACTGAACAAACGTATGAGCGCACAAATAGATTAAACTACCTAAATATGCTTGCAATGCATGGCTTGTTACCGGGACATTCCTTACCTACCAGAGGGGAGAACTGTTTGGACCACTTCATTTTGAAACTAGATGAGAATAAAAACGCTGCTTCTGTTGCTGTATTGAATACGACTATCACAGATCATTTCATGATTTTCCTCAAGTTATCAAATTTAGTAAATTCTTGCAAATGCTCGAAAACCAAAAAAGATGTAGACTTTGAGAAAACAATAACAGCCTTAAAACTAAGTAATGTTTCTGAACTTAATTTAATCAATGATCCAGTCACGTTATCTGAACAATTAATAGAAATACTCCAAAATTGCCTTCAGCAAAACACTATTATTACTTTAGTTCCGAGAAATAATCGCATTATTAAACCATGGATAACTTTAGGAATTTTGCGCTGTATTCAAAACAGGAACAATATGCAGAGAAGGCTACGATGTGATCCACAAAA
Source organism: Eugnorisma glareosa (assembly GCA_947578425.1). Lineage (NCBI taxonomy): Eukaryota > Metazoa > Arthropoda > Insecta > Lepidoptera > Noctuidae > Eugnorisma > Eugnorisma glareosa. Next base: position 6,704,398 of record OX387967.1, on the reverse strand, counting down.
CAATATATTACAAATCACTTACAGAAGATATCGCAACCATTGCAATAGTTTAGTTAAAAAACTTAGAAGAAAATATGATAAAGAACAACTACTAAAAGCAAACAAGAACACGAAACAGGTATGGAACACAATAAACAATATAACTCATCGCAAACCTAAAAAAATAATTAACTCAGAACTATTAGAGATAAAGCCCACCCCTCATGCTTCAGTAGACTACATAAACGATTATTTTTCTAACATTGGCAAAACCCTGGCTGAAGACATTACCCCCGCAAACCGATCACAATCTCAATACGATTCTGATCATATGATAAATTCACAAGCTTCCTCCATTGTGCTTCTCCAAACGGATCCTAGAGAAGTCTATAACGTGCTAATGGGTCTTAAATCTGAAAGCGCTCCAGGCTGGGATAATATTACAACAAGATTTTTAAAAACTGCTCATGAATTAGTTGTACCTATAATTTCGCATCTTGCTAACTTGTGTTTTAGCCAAGGGAAATTTCCACCAGCTCTCAAGCAAGCCATCATTACTCCTGTGCACAAGGGTGGAGACAGGGATGACGTAAACAACTACAGACCTATCTCTGTCTTGCCTGCAATATCTAAAATCATTGAAAAGCTAATTAACATAAGACTAACCAGCTACACTAATAAATATAACATTATTTCACAAGCTCAATATGGTTTTAGGCAAAAATTATCTACGGAAGACGCAGTAACAGCATTAACCTCTCATATTGTTAACCTAGTAGATTCAGGAAAAAGATGTCTAACCGTATTTCTTGACTTGAAAAAAGCTTTCGATACCGTCTCTGTCCCCATTCTTGTGCGTAGTCTGGAAAGTATAGGCGTGAGAGGAAACCCGTTAGAACTACTAATAGATTATCTACGGGATCGTAGGCAAAAGGTTAAGATAGGAGACTATATTAGTAAGGAGTCTTACGTGACCTATGGCGTTCCGCAAGGTAGCGTACTGGGCCCGACTCTTTTCTTAATATATATAAACCACCTCTGTAAAATGTTGCTAGATAATGGTCGCGTTTTCTCATATGCAGATGATACTGCTATTGTTTTCTCTGGTGATACATGGGATTCCGTATATCAATCTGCTGAAAAAGGTCTTTCCAGAATTGCTAACTGGCTGAACTCACATCTTCTTACACTAAATATTTCTAAGACAAAATATATTGCATTTACAAACTACAACAATACCCAACCTGGACCTAACGTAACTCTCAAAATCCACACCTGTCATAATATATCTAGCACAAACTGCTCTTGTAAAAATATTGAAAAAGTTAGTCATATAAAATACCTAGGTATAATCGTTGATCAGCGGTTATCTTGGCATACTCATACAGATATGGTCATGGGTCGTGTGAGAAAACTTATCTGGATATTTAAGAACCTAAGACATGTTACAACTAAAAAAATGTTAACTGAAATTTATGTCGCTCTGGCTCAATCAATTCTTACCTACTGCATACCCGTGTGGGGCGGTGCGACAAAAACTAAGTTTCTTGAGCTAGAGCGAGCACAGAGATCTCTTATCAAGGTCATGTATACCAAACCGTACAGATTCCCAACCAATGATCTATACTCTCTGAGCGGTATTCTCACAGTCAGAAAATTATACATACTACATGCCGTCTTAAAATTACACAAAGTCCTGCCCTATGACCCTCACCATAAGGAAAAAAGACGAAAATACAGTGTTGCACCAGTAAAATTCGTTAAAACTAGATATGCCAAAAGACAATTTAACTCAAACTCCGCTGCTCTGTATAATAAAATAAATAAAATAATTAACATCTATCCTATGAGTACCAAAGACTGCAAAAAGGCAATAGTTCAATGGCTAAAACTAAAGACCTATGATGACATTGAATTATTGCTGCAAGCATCGTAAATGTGAAGGTAAGAGACGCACACACCTACACACACGCACATACACGCACACATTTACATACACACACATGCACTCACACACACAAGCACACATACACACTCATGCACACTCACACACGCTATTTAAGGATAAAAACATCTTTAAATCTGTTTTTTTTTTTTTTTTTTTTTGCTTTTATTTGTTATAGTTCAAGTCTCTTGTTTTGTTTAGTTTTAGATTTTACTTGTAATTTTTTTTTTTATTTAAATTCTATTTTCTATTTGTACACCATTTTTACCATTTCAAAATTTGTTATTGAAGAGCGGGATCTCCTAGCACAGGTATATCTTTTACTTAAAAGGAGGTCCCTACGTAAGATTTACTGTAAAAGTTGTACAAGTTTCTGCAATAAACCTTTTTGTTTTTTTTTGTTGTTTCATTCATACCAATTTTATGCCCTTCATTCGAAGCCTTGTATTGGTTTAACACACCCAAGTCTTTAAAATCGTCATGAAGTAATGTTTACATTGTAAGGCCGAGGATTAGTACGTGCTAACCGAACCACCTGTGCCCGCCCAACCGTCAGGAGTATACACACGTATATTTTTTTATTTCAATTCAATCTTGGAATGAATTTAATCGCATTCCATATGAGTGTGTCCTGTTTCAAAGAATTTGTGATCAATTATCTGTAATGCAGGATGTTCTTTTAATGTCAGCAAACACATGGACGAAAAATGATGGTTTTTCTGTTGGCCGCCGCATCCATCTGACATCATTTTAACTGCCTGGATGTTATTATTTGCTGCAATAAATACATTTATACACTTTGAAATTTCAATAGTCCCACGTTTTCCTTCTGTTTCATCCCACATGTAGCATTCAACGTGTTGGTTTCCTAGATTATAAATAGTTAAGTTTTAAACAGCTAACTTTCGTACGTAGAAAAATGGGTCACTTGCGCCTTTACCGCCTGGCCACGGGAACCGGCGACGCGAATGGCGGTGCGTCTGGCGGGGCGGCAATCCGTGCGGCACAGATTTCAGGCCACGGGCACTAGCGTTCACCGCCGCGACCACTATACGCCATGAGCGATGTTTCTTTTTCAAAGTTATCTCGATGCTGCTTGGAACGTAATCGTTTTGGTTCAAGACATAATATTTGGAAGAGATTGTAAGAACCATCAGGAAGAACAACCAGAACTGGAGAAAATGGTAAAATTTTAAGTGCTGCTGAAAAATTGATTTGACATTGAAAATTGACAGATGCCACAGTGTTGTTCCCGTATACGGTAAAACGACTAGGTATAACCTTTTTTCTTACAAAACGACAGACCTTTTCAAAAATACGGAAATTATTGAAACTTCACACCATACAATTTACAACTACAATTTAAAAAATAATTATGATTATACGGCGGTTAGTGTAGAATACGGCAACCCGAAATTTAACATGATCCTTCAACCTCTAAAGTGTTTGAATGCGTCCACTGTGGGTTGCGATACAATATCTAGTGTTATTTGTTATATTTTCGTTGTGGTTGTTTCTGTTACTTTGTTATTTTTTTGTAGTTTTGTTACGTTTTCGCTGAACAACTTAGCGTGATGAAGAAAGTTTATCGCCAAGAAAAAAACGTAAGCTCATAGCTAAACGGAAAAAGTTATGATCATGAACGCTTACAAATATTACGGCACTGTTGGCGCAGTGGCTGAGCGATTGGCTGCTGCGCTGCGTGTCGCGGGTTCGATCAGGTAGTTGTTTCGGGTCTGGCTGTTTGTGTTTGTGAGTTTAATGTTTGTAAACGCACCCACGATACAGAGGAAATTCCAAGAGGGAAAAAGGTTTTTTTTAAAAAAAAAAACTTACGAATATGTTCATACTGAAAACAAAACCGAATCTCCAACCGAGACGCCGAAAAAAAAACGAATGTGTTTTAAAAACTGGCGAAATCCTGAACATATCCTGAGCTTCAATATACAGGGTGCTGAAGGAGCACAAAGAGAATGAAAATGTTAGCTCGCCGAAAATACCTAAAGAAAAATGACGAAGACGACGTAATGACAGTTATTATTTATTTAGCCACTTCACTCAGTCACTTAAACTGCCGTCTCACTCCCACTCGTAATTTTATTTTATCTCAAACAAACAACGGGGTACCTGCAACATTGTGGACTATGCGCTGGGACAGGGCTATATTCAAATGGCTATAACTCTTAAAATAATTGGTGTCGAGTCCATATTTTGATATTGTTTTGTAGGTTGACTCAAATACTTCTGATTTAACATAAAAACATAAGCAATATTTAGGGGTACATTTTGCACTAGATTAAAAAATATTTCAATCATGTACCAATCTCTTCCAAATATTACCGAAACCTTCTTGAACCAAAAACTATTACTTTGCAAGCAATATCGAGATAACAATTTCGCTCTCGGTGTGTACTGGTCGCGGCGGCGAACGTTACTGCCCGTGGCATGCAAACTGTGCCGCATGGTTTGCCACCCGTCCGTCGCTGTTTGCGTCGCCCGTTTCCGTGGCCAGCCCGTATTATAGTAATAGTAATTAGTTCATTAAAAATGTATGTTTCACATTATATATCGACACCTTATTACTTATGTATTATTTCGTTTTAAATAGGTACCTACACATTTTTTCATTTTTTTTACTAACTATTACAAAAAACGATACTACTTGATTTTATTAACGTCAATTTACGGTTGTCGCACATCACTATTTGAAAATTCCAAAAAAAATAGCAACCCACGTAATATCAGTTTTGTCTCGGAAATAAAAAAAACAGACTATTGTTCGGTTCCTACACTATTCGCCGCGTCTACCGCGTGACCCCGTGGCATGCGTCGTACTGATCCATACATTTGTTTCTGCCGCCTGCCGCGCCGCTAGACGCTCTTGAATTCGCTCGGCAAATTTCGCCGGTAGCGCCGCCGGTCGCCGCTACGCGTGGCATGGCTAGTACATTCCTATACATTTGTTTTAGTCGCAAGACGCTTCGCCGTTCGCACCGCGCGAATGTTCGCTGCAGCGAATGCCCAGTGGCCAGGCGGTTAGGTGTATTTAGTACTGCTTCCAAGTCAAAGTTAAATGCAAGAACTGTTTCATTATTTTGTGCTTCCAGCTTATCTTCATCTCTACATTTACGTGCTTAATAATTAGGGAGTTAGTGGTGAAAAGGGAGCTTCAATGCTTGTTTCTCCAATTTCGTGTGTAGTTTTCGGTGTTAAAGGTGGAATAGTAGCTGTTATTTCTTTCATTTCTTTAGAAAACTTCAGATCTGTGAAAATAAAAACTTCTTAGTGTTCACCTAGGACTCATAAGTAACACTGTGCAAAATTCCTGTTTCTCGACCCAGTAGTATAGGTTACCAAGACGTTATTAAGTAAACTAGCTATTCTTTGTAGGATCACTCGCACTAGCCTTACAAAATGTAATTATTATGAAACTGAGACCATCACCAATATTGTGTTTATGTAAAAACAATGCTAAGTTATAATTTGAAACAGATACCTACCTGAACTATATTTTATGTTTTAAATCCAACAGCTTAGGCTGTTTATTGTTAGTCAGCCGAGCAAAAATGATATAATTATACTGTTTGGATTAATAAAATAAATGAAAAATACCTGTATGGGAGCCGCCTTTATCACAGTTGAATTCTGGACTAGCTGTTGGTGTTTTTTCTATGATATCTGTAATGCAATAAAAGCAAGGCCAAGCTATAGATTAAACACCGAAGTTAGTATTCGATAAGCACCTTCATGCGTTTTAGTTATATTTATGTAACATATAATTCTATTCATCATTTTCACTATATAGGTAAGTGATGAAGTATGTTTTCTGAATAAATAAATCCACACGCCCTCTTACTGCAAACACAATACTTAGCAATGAATTAAGTAACCTTATCAAATATACTTGTTGAAAAACTAACATTTATAGGTTATAATATAAAACACTCCTGATACCTTTATTATCACTTTCATCGCTAGAACTGTCATTAATACCTGCGTTTTTAAGTATCTGACGGACACGATTATTTCTTCGAAGCATCTTGTAGCATAATATTCACAATTTAGTTAATATTTAAACAAGTTGACAGACTGCCCACTCGCCAGTAACGGAAAACTTAAAAAAGAAAAACCTTATTTATGGTTTGCACGACTTGTACGCGCCAGTGTTCACACCAAAACTCTCAAATGTTAACGAATGAGCTGGGTAAATAAATATAATAGGTATTTATTTCTGGAGATTGCGATAAACTGACGTTTGTAAAACGTTAAGACTAGTGGAAAAATCATTTAAATTATTTCTAGCCCAAGTTAATGTGTTCAATCTGTCAATTAGGCCAGTTCATTGTAGCACCCTCATATTTAATAACTTTTGGAACTACTATCTGACACTTAAACTGTTTGATCATTGTACCTTATAAAAATAAGATACTTTTGACTGAGGTGAAGTATGCAATCTGTCACATAGGCCAGTTACACATTGTGGCTTTTGTTTTGAGGTTGTATTTCGCTAAAGTAAAGTATTCAATCTGTTAATTACGCCAGTTGAGCATTGTGGGTTTTGTTTGTAGGTTATAGGTATTGCACTAAAGTAAAGTATTCAATCTACCACTTATGCCAAACACACAAAAGCCACAAAGCGTTGAGCTTTGTGGCTTTTGTTTGCAGGTTATATTGCACTAAAGTAAAGTATTCAATCTGCCATTGCACTTAGGTCAGTTACACATTGTGGCTTTTGTTTGTAGGTTCTATTGCACTTAGGGAAATTATCCAATCTGCCAGTTAGGCCAATTGCGCATTGTGGCTTTTGTTTGAAGGTTTATATTGCACTAGAGTAAAGTATTCAATCTGCCACTTTGGCTAGTTTTGCATTGTGGCGCAAATCACATAGACTAGTTTACCTTTGCAGAAATTTTATTTTTTGCAGTTACGCAAAAAACGATTTGTCTGTATCTTCTGTATTTGAAGTGCCACAGATACAATATTTTTGCACAGTGTGTGTCGCCATAAAATAATAATGTCCATGTATTTAAGTCAAAACTGTCAAAATTTCACTTTGGTTAGTTGACTTTTGTACCGACGATATATAATAGCCGACATTGTTGGAATATCCATGAGATTTGCTATGTGCGCTGCTTGTGTGTAGTAGCTACCAGAAGTCACCGTTGCCCGCACAAATGCAGTATTTATTTTATCACTCTTCTCCGTACACTACCTCCACATACTGCACTTGAAAATTAATTCAGTTTGTGAATCCATTATGTCTCTCACTAACAAATTCAATTTGTGAAGATTCGCACATTTCGGTGTCTTGCCAAAAGGAATGCCCACTCAATTACCGCCGTTTTCACGCCAGGTCCACAATGCGATACCCAGATGAAAATCAAAAAAATATGTTACTTTTATACACTCAGTATTTCAATAAAATTGAAAAGTATAGTAATTCGCAACCATAACATGATGAGATCGCACGCAATTGCATTGCATGAATCTATGAATCATAGACAACCATACGGATTTGGTCGGGAACTGCGAACACATCCTGACAAAAAAGAAATTAAATGTAATAATAATTTAAATGTAACAGTACAATTTTACTTACCTTTATATTTCTAGTAAAATATTGGTCGACACTCGACGAATAAAAAAAAACTCAGATTAGATTAAGTTATTTTTTTTTTTAGGAAAAAACAAGAACTCGCGTCTATTTTCGTCTGTATAAAAATGTATGTCTGTCTGTAACGTAGACAGAGTATTCTATAGACTGGTGCAATATGTGTCACCGAAAGGGACAGAAAATATGTACATCTTTAGTTTAGGGTTACCAAGTGATGTACATTTTACCCAATATTTTTCGCAAAATAAGATTTTTTAGATGAGGTTTATATTTCAGGTTTCTATGCCGAGAAATAAAAGAACGATGCGACTGCAATGTTTTATTCATAAACAAACAAAATTATTGTCCTTAAAAAAGCACTAACTTATTATGAATATTTCTTACTCTTGATTTTGGTTCAAAGCATTGTTTGGTACCATGGTGAATACGAGTTTCGAAGTAATGCATTGCAATTGATTTAATGAGAAGAATTCTGTGATTTCCTATAAAAGGCTGACTGTCGAAATGGTCATTGTTAAAGATATTATTGGTGTGTGTGCATTCCCTGAAACACGATAGTACAAGTCTCGGCATCAAATTTTTCTCATTATAAAATGAAATTCCTCGGTGTGAACGCGCTCGAAATATTTTTTCTGCCAATTCACAGACTCGAATTAAGTCAGCAGAAGGATATACAAAGGCCTCTTTTGTCTTTCTTGGCAATGATTCCGTAGTACTTATTTGTGATCAAAGCCAAAAGGCAATCCTCACATTTAATAACTTTCCCGAACTTTCTATAAATCCAGCAATATACGTTATTATTTCTTTAGAATAAAGAGTAAGCCTAGAAGGATCAGTTAAATAATAATGGTCCACGTTGATTATAGGACCAAATTCTAAAGATTCATCAGTGTCAGTAAAAGGTTGAGAAGACAGTTTAGTAAATAGATTGATTTTTTTTTTTTTTTCAAAGCGAAATAGCAAAATTTTAATGTCTTCGAGACAATTTCCAGATGTAATATGCTTAATTTCACCGTGAACAACCAGTCGTTTGTAAGCGCTTTCAAATTGAATAGCGTTTGGATTATTATTAAAGCCACCTCGAGCGCGAACAGAACTAAAAAAACATTCTAAATGATTCTATGGCTGCTGCCTGCCGCTCTAATATGGCATGTAGAGGATCATTGGCACTGGATCGCCTTGTTCGCTGGGGTGAAGGTACAGTGAGCTCTTCATCCAGCGTCTCCACCACCACTTCTGGCACGGTGGTAATATCTTCAGTCACCTAATACATTTAATGAACATGAACATTAGTGTTTGTTTTTAAATTTTAATTAATAAAAAGGCAGTGCTTTGAATATCAAAATGTGTACTCACCTCCAGAGGATCTGCCACTCCTGGCAGCTCCTCCACCATCTCCACTCCATAAAATTGGAGAAGATTTTCCTCCAATGGGCACAGGCTAGGACCCCCACCAGTTCCAGCCCTATATTTTTTTAAGCGGAGCGCTTTCCCCTTTACGTCCGACTTCTAGTCTTGCCAACTCTGAACACAAGTAGGTAACATTAGACAAGCTTGAAGAGGTATTGCTATGTTAGATGATAATAAAGTAAACAATTTTCATTTCCAAAACAAATTAATACCGATTTATAATAAGATACCTACTTTAAACCATTTTTCTGGAGTCTTGGTTGTCCCAGACCCCAACGCATTTAATTCCTCTGCTAGTTCAGCTAGCAGAAGACGCTTCGTGCGGGCTGCGTCAGGGCCTGAGATACGGCCCCGGGCAAGGTCTTCACGGCCTTTCATGAACTCGAATAATTTCTGCCGCTGCTCGAGAGACACTTTTCTGAAATTATGCATTTGCACGTGTTATTGTTTGACAATGAGCAAATAGCAAGAATTGTATAATACTGATATCAAATACTTACAGTCATTTTTCCTTATAGTTTAGTTCCCTTTTTAAATTGAAAAATAAAACTAAGTACCTGCAGCTATATTTAAAAGAACACTTTTTCCGCTAACCGCTACGCCAGTTTGACAGACGGCTGTTTACAAAGCATGTTTATTCGAAATAAAGTTAATTTTGGTTAATAATAAAATCATTTTGTATCGTTTGTGTCGTTTGTCTATTAAATTACTAGCTTTATATTCCTTAGTTAAACGGAACGAAATATTCAAATAAACCAATTTTAATTACTACTTTAAATTTTCTACCACGATCGTCTATTTACTACCATTTTGTAGCGTTCCCTATAAACACAATGGTCAATCGGATAGAAAAAAACGCATCCGTTCGGATCTGTGAATAGCGTTTTGACAGTTCTTCGGCTCGGAAATGAGATTGTCGAATACGGTTCCTTACCGACACGGAAACGTATCGAATGGTTGTGAATAAGCCTGCTGGACCATTCATCATCATATCGTTGAGTGATATTTTATTTTTAGTTTTTGCAGACCCATCGAAAACAACTCTCAACTTAGTTGTTTTGTTGTCTTTTTTGATCACAGGGTGATGTTTTGGTACTTGTTACGTACCACGCTACCCAACCATGACCCCGATCCACAACTTGCATACCGCTGCATAAGGGAAATGGCCAATGCGCCGATACAGCATTACGTGACACATGGGCGTCGGACCAACGACATCGCCATACGGAAATCACCGACTCAGCACCCGATATTTCCAAGGTTTCAAGGTGGAACTACACGGAAGTAAAGAGTCGAGACAACACTTCGATGCACGCACTGAAGTTTAGCTAATAACTAGAACTTAAGAAGAGATCATTCCATATTCACACTTCGAGATGGAGCTAGGCTAGTTTAGGCTATAGTTAGTGTAATTATTTTACTTTAATATAGATTAAGTAGTCATCTTTGGTTTCATTTCAATCCCCCGATTGCAGCTAACGTAATTTACTGGTGGCTTGTCCAACAATAACGAATGATAACAAAAATTGCATTCTGCAATCAATAATAGAAAAGTTTTCTAACATAACAAAAATGACCAGAGTCTTAGCCTATGTCCTATGATATCTCAACAATTTACAGCCCAAATCTGCAAAATGCACGGAAAGCTTTCTGTGTGTGAACGAGTTAGATAGTGCACTATCACTATTGATAAGGTCTGAGCAAGAAAAATACTTTAACAAAGAAATTTAATGTATTTTAGCTAATGATCAATACAATGGCAATCTGCAGTCTCTAAATCCTTTTATAGATCAAGACAAATAGTTGCATGTAGGTGGCAGGCTTCATCATGCCACTCTACCATTTTCCAAAATGAAATCTGTTTGCCCAAGTCATTTATCAAACAGCTGTTGGGCAAGACAATTTACGGCAGGAAATGTTGAGTGTTTTATCGCCTCAATACTTGAGATTTCCTGTAACCCCTGAAGAAAAGGTGGCGGCCAAGACAGAGTGAGGTAATTAATTTTTTTAAACACAATATTCGAAGGTAGCTGCACCACTGTTATTCATGTAACACTTTGCTTGTTTCAGTTTTCTAGACCCAGTAGTAGTATGCCCAACACATTAGGTGCAGTAGATGGCACCCATGTTTCAAAAGCGAAACCTCCTCTGAATCACCCTACTACACCTGGCAACCTGTTCTACTATCGAAAGGGCTATTATAACATCAATTACCAGATTGAGAGTATATAAACTACATTATAATATTAACACACATACTTATCTTGAAATCTTGATTAAAAAAAAAAATACTTTCGGGTATGCAGTGCGAGGGGGAAGATTATTAGGTTAAAGCAAAATTTTTACGGGCTCCACGCACGTTGGCAATAGGAGAATTAGGAGAGCATCAAACATTTATACAGTCCTGAGAAATGAGTTTCTACACGGGGAAAGATCTCGGTGGCTTCTGGGTAGGTCACTAGTAAACTTTTATATCTATGTGTTATGTACAATATAAAGTTATATTTATTTTAGGAGATAAGGGGTACCCACTACAGCCATGGCTCATGACTCCCATTATGGTGCCAACTACTGAAGCGGAGGCTTCATATAATGAGTGCCACACAAGGGCAAGAAATGTGGTGGAAATGTGTAATGGGCGCCTAAAGAACAAATTTAGGTGCCTACACAGGCATCGCTGTCTACATTACCAACCAGAAAAGGCGGCAAAAATTATTCTGGCATGTTGCACACTATACAATATGTTTTTGGAAACATTTGATGGTAAGTGTATCTATTTATACTTATTGATATTATTATGTAATTCTTCTTCCGTTTTATTTGTTTGCAAAATAAGAAATCTAAATAAATTTATCTTTGCAGATGAAGAAGATATCAATGTCACCGAGGATAGCGAGCTGAGTGCTATTGTGGAGGAAACCAGCACAGATTTCCTTGCTGCAAGGGAAATTCGGCAGTCAATTATTTTAAATAAATTAAACAGTTTATTTCTTCACTATTAAAATTTTCATTTTCTAATCCTTAAACCTATCCATAACCCTAAACAAAAAAGAGTGGCGATTAGGTATCACAAATTGAAACCGCATTTTCAGTACGTTTCTGGAAAACTTGCATTGAAAAATTTCGTCGATCATTAAAAAAATCTGATGTTTCCTACAAAAGTGCAATACCTACACGTAAAAAATGAATGGAACAGCTGTTTTTTTTTTAATAACCAACTAAAAATTTTAACGCAACGGTAATGTGACAACCTAATCGCCATTCTGTAGTTATAAAAATAATTAACAAACAATAATTAACAAAATACAATAATCAACAAAATATTAAAATCAACAAAATAATTAATAATCAGCCAAATACACTCACCGGCACGGAAACTTGGCCACATGTGAATTTATCGATAATTCGTATTTAATTTTTTTTTTAACACTGAATAAGGGTAGGTGCACTCTAGAGGTGTTTCTTACGCTTTTAGAACTTAGTAATTAGTAAATGACTACACAATTAAGCATGTTTTCAAAATAAAGCACTTTTCCAGGATAAAAAGGATTTTGCACTATCAATTTAAAAACACTATAAAATTAAAAAAGTACCAAATTTCTTAATTGTCTCTACGTTTTAATATCGGGTGTTTCCTCCTCTAGCCCTAATAACCGCTTGCATACGATCTGGCATGCTTTGAATGATGTTTCTGACATCAACTTGCAGTATGTCTTCCCAAGCGGCCAGTGCCGCACTTCGAAGTTGGTTTAAAGTTTCTGGCGGGTTGGAGGTGGACTTTATCTTTCTTTTGAGCATGTCCCAGATATGCTCTATTGGGTTTAAGTCCGGACCAGTGTTGGATTTAGACCTTCAGAAAATTATTGTCTATGGAAATTAAAATTATACTACTTGTCCAAAATTATACTACGTTTCGTTTTTCTGCGTTTTTGTTTTGAATTGAAATAAAATTGCATTCGTAAGTGAAAATTTGTTTTATTATTTATAAAAATATTCGTAAAATCCTTTGCTTGTTACACGAATTAATCAAATTGAGGCAAGTGGACGTCGATCTCAGCTAATTCGTCAATCGGAACTTCGTCCTTGGCATTGACACGACGCAACATGTCGTCAGTCGGCATAAATTCGATACAATTCTTAGATTTACTTTCTTTTACAGCATCGCAAGAAAGTATCAAGGAATCAATGGAGCGAGTTGCAAGTTTATTTCTTAGTTTTGTTTTGGCCAAGTTTACTTTGCTGAATACTCTTTCACAATCAGCGTTTGCGTGAGGTAAAATAAGGCAATCAAGAGCAAATTTGGCGATTTTTTTAAACGGATAGTTTCCAGTCATATCACACCAAGCGCTTAGTTTCGCCCAAAACACGTCTGGTCTTTTTTCCATCTTTATATTTTCATCAAACTCGATTAGCGGCAGTGTACGCCATTGGTCGTCGAGAATTTGCAATAAAATAATGTCTTCTAAGTCAATTACTCTTGGAAAGTTTGAGGCGATAGACAGAATGGTTGGATTTTGTTCTCGGACAAATTGGCTTAAAGCATTTTTAGGACTTAGTAAATTAATTTTGATGAGCGCCTCGTTGTTAAAATCCCACCTTTTTCGCATTTGCACAGCAGATTCGACAAGAAAATCTTTGCATCTATTCAAAAATTCTTTCCGCCTAGTCATATCTGTCTATATTTCAGGTGTGTTAATTTTTGTTGCTACGCCGATTCCTAAGTAGAGAAGCTCGTTAGGTAAGTGTTTTTTTTTGTCATCTGGATTGATATCAGCTAAGTTAGTTTGGTTAACATACCTCCGCTCCATAAAACACAGCAGCAGTTCCGTGTATAAGTCCTTTACTCTGGCATCCAGCTCTGTTACCACAACTTCCGCGGACTGAAAGTATTTGTTGAAAGTTGTAAACTTTGGTAGTACCCATGCTAGAAAATCAAAATATAGCTTCATATATGGATCCAGAAGCAAATCGAGTATTGCTTGCCCTGACAGAGATCGTTCCGACAGTGCCATGTCAGTGAAAAACAACTTCAAAGCATCCCAATTGCTTAAAACACGTGTTACTACTTGCTGAAGTGACAGCCATCTTGTTTGTGATGGATGCAACATTTTTTGTGGCTTGAGATCAAAAAACTCCTGAAATTGCTTTAGCGCTGCTGATCGTTTTGAGCTATTGTGAATAAAACTGAATATATTTCGTGCCAACTGTTCGCACCTATTTGGTAGTTTTTGACATGCTGCACTGGCGCAGAGATGGGCGGAATGACAAGTGCACTTTAATATGATAATACCAGGACAATCTTCTCTGAACCTGCTTGCAACAGAATTTTCGCGTCCCATCATAACATTACAGTCATCTGACCCGAAACCAACAATATTTTTTAAAGGAATACCGTGTTCCGTAAAGGATTTTTTCAGTTTAATATATATATTTTCTGCAGTTGCTCCTTCGTTTACTGCACTGGGATCATCAGCGCTAAAAATTTCATGAAGATTCCAGAATTTGCTCTCAATACGGCCAGAAGTCTCGTTGAAAAACCTTACTACTACACAAGACGCTTTTGTCGTAGAAATGTCTGTCGATTCGTCTGTCATAACGCTGAATTTAGACATTTTTAATTTATTAGCTAATTCTTCTTTGTGCTCTGGAACGATGCTTTTATATATGATTTTCGCAGTCTTTTTTCGCGTAATGTTAGTTTCTTTCAAAAATTTTGAATCTGGAAAACATTCTTTCAATACTTTTCCGAGGTGGTCAGCAGCATTAAAAGCTATATTATGTTCTGCAAAATAAGCAGCCAGCTTGACTTCAGCAACTCGTGCCATCTTAACAGTGTTATTCTCCTTAGATGTACTTGGTGATGAAAAAAAAGATGTGACCGGGTTTAGCGCACGAATAGAAGATAAATTTTTCTCATGTTTTTGCCCTTCAGAATGAGTCGATAAAACATGCTTTGCGGCCATCATTGAAACATTACATACTTTGCAGCGTGCTTTGAAATTATTTTGAGGATCAACAGTAAGCCACTTACTAAATTTTGGGTCACTCTCCCATTCGGTCCTGTATTTTTGCTATGTTTTTCCTTCACTTTTAGATCTCCTCTTTCAATACGTTTCTTCTTCGGCGTTGAAACACCAGACTTTTCTTCGTCCTCGCTTTCACTCATCCTTACAAAATAATTACGACCACAAAATAGTATTTTATCTGTACTTAATACACGCACAAACACTATATTGTAAGTATTATAACTATTCTAATTAGGAAAACTGTACCGCAGCTACTTATTTATGACTTATTCACTGTCGAGTACTCGAGTCCCGGCTTGTGTGTAATATAGTAATCGAAAACAATCCTATGAAAACTTCTCTGTCACACTCATTCATAAAAAACATCCATCCTACTCTGTCATAATGGCCGGTATAGTAAAACATTACGTGGGAATTCCCTGCCGGGCTGCCTAGCGTCAATGCCTGATTTGGTGTTTCCATACGTACAAAAAATTAAGGATATTAATTAAAAAGTAAAAGGACCGACCAACAACATAAGTATTACATCGGTCGACTTGGAGATAAAATTATGGTATTTTCGCGTAATATAGTTGCCTTACGATACTACATACTACACATTATGAAATAATGGTACAAATAGTATAATTATACTACGAAATCCATCACTGGTCCGGACTACGTGCTGGCCACTGCAATTTTGTAATGCCAACGTCTTGAAGGTATTCTTCAACGCAGCGTGCAACGTGTGGACGAGCATTATCGTGCATAAGGAGGAATTGGTCGTGCCCAATGAACCCCGAATATGGCAAAACATGTTCTTGAAGGACCTCTTCGATGTGGTTGCTAACAATAACCAACTCCGTACGAGCATCGGAACTTATTCCTCCCCAAACCATTATAGAGCCTCCATGAAAACTCACTGTTTGTGTGGTGGTAATGGGTAGAAATCTCTCTCCTCTTCTTCTCCACACTCGCTCCCGACCATCTGGAGCACGCAAAGCGATTCGACACTCATCTGTGAACAGTACTCGCGCCCATTGCTCATGGGTCCAGCTGGCGTGTTCACGTGCGAATTGAAGTCGAGCTACTCGATGATGTCTGAGAAGTTCTGGACCGCGTGCAGGTCTACGGGCTTTTAGGTTTACTTCCTCCATTCGTCTTCTCACCGTACGCTCACTAACATTTACAGCTCTTGCGATTTGGAGCCGCTGACGTATCTCAACCGCGGTAAGGTAGCGGTTTCTTAAAATTTCCAGGACAATAAACCGGTCGTCCCGGGCCGATGTGCATCGAACTCCTCCGCTGCCTGGTCTGCGGGAATAGTGGCCTGTCTCCTGGTAACGTTTCAGGGCATACTGCATTGACGAACGTGGTACGTTAAGCACCACAGCGACTTCGCGCTGTGTAAAGCCTTGGTCGATTAAGGCTACAGCCTGTGCAACTTGTGCTGGTGTTAATGGCATTGTTTTTGGTTATAAACCACCTTTAGTGTTTTAATTAAAAGCACGAAAACACAATAATTGAATAACTTAACCGTAAACTTTCACAACACACAAATTTAAACTTGTAACTTAGTCGCTCAAGAAACCCGATTCAATTAAAAATTAAAAGTTACGCTACAGTGCACTTAAACATAATGAATTACCCTCTTCAACTAAGGGTAAGCATTTTTTGACCTACCTCCATAAGAAACAACCGTTAGAAACACTTAAAGCTTTTGCTATCGCAAGTATTTGCGAGATAAGCGCTTGGCCAAGATTCCGTGCCGCTGAGTGGATTTACTAAACCACATGAAAAACTTGGGCTAATATCAGTAGTGAGCTAAGAGAGCTTCGGAACAAGCACTAATGAGACTAGCGGGTTACATGGAGTTGTAAGCTCCAAGACAAAGTAATGAAGATGAAACCCATCAGGTTTCATTCCCATTATCTTGGTCTTGGGCATGTTCCACAAGGTATGGAATTCCGGAAGAGCGAATGGCAGCTGTCAAAATGTTTGCAGCCAGCACAGTGCTCTCCCGGAGTAACCGGCTATTCTCATTCAGTGCTTGTACAAATTGTGGTGCACTGGCGGGCGGGGAGTCCTCGGCAGTCTTCGACGACGCGAAATTCAGCCACTTGACTGCCGCTGTGGCAAGCCCCGGTTCACCAATCCCGCCATCGGTTTCCACAGGCAGCTCTTCCAGTACGGGTTGTAGAGAGGGCGACATATTGACATTTGGCTCTGAAACCAGGCTTTCCGATGTGCATAGCATGGCTGGTGTTTTAGAATGGATAATTGCCGACTGCGCAGTAATTTGTAGCCTACTTCAGAGCGGCAAACTTACATGACAAGAACTACGAATATATCAGTGCTTGAAAGGTTAATACTACATTTTTGAAAACCAGTCTTAGTAATATATATTATTGAATAATAAATAACCATTTCCAAAGTGGCAAAACCATCTACAGAAGCAGAACCAATGATATCAAGACTTTTTTTCTCGATATCATTGAGATCTGCCCCTGCCGGTCCTCCACCAGTGGCCCTGATCGAATCCCGCACTTTTCTTGCCTTGGTTTTAACTTTGTCACCCACACACTCCAAATTTGTTGAAATTAAATTAGTTTAAAACACAAAAAAACTATGCATGTACTTATCCAATCCAGTTTAACATTTCATCTGCCCGAAACAACTTACATGTTGCCACTGCTCTACAGTCCTGCTGCAGCCCAGTTGATTAAGCTCCCTACTGACGTTAGCCTAAAATTCCATAACTTCGGGATCAAATTGATTTTCTAAAAAAAGAAAAATAAGATGACATAATTCTATTAATGGATATAAACACCGCAGGTACTACTTATAGGTAAATTGATGCTCTTACGTTGTCCGCGAAATTTTCTTACCTCTGGCCATTTGCCGATTATTATGGAACCGCTCCACGAGCAGCTCCTGCTGTCGTTTATTGGCTCGTTTTCTAGAAGCTTGCATGCTGAACACAAAGTACCTTTATATTAAATGAGATGAGATGTTACTGAAGTCTTATTTCTTAGGGAACACAGAAAACATCTAACCGCAGAGCATCATAGTGTCATTCTCTGTAATAGTGAATTATCTCCTTGGAACTTGGTGATGACGTAACTGGTTTCTTTAAATATTGTAAAATCTTGCCGGTACACACAAAAATACGAAAGTGGTTATTGATAGAACAGTTCACCAATAAAGATCTACAAATTAAATTCAATCATAGCAAGGCAACGAGACTGGCAGCCCAATCAAAACTGTTAGTACCGAGATACAAGAACTATTACGGGAAACGAAACGTCGTTTATTTAATACCTACTTTAATTAATGACATTCCACGAAAAATTCAATCGGAAATAACAAATAGTAATTATAAAAGTAAATACAAACAGTTCTTCGACTCTCTCTGAAAATGCATCATCTTGTTTAAATTTCATTCAATTGGTAATTTAGCATCGTCGCGATGTCTCACCCGCGCTGTCGTTGTTTTTGTAAGATTTCTTAGTTAGCTATTTTTTACGAACTACCTCACAACTTGTTATAAACTATATGTTAACCATAAATTCATAATTATTATTTGCTATGTTAGTACAGTCCGCGAGATCTAAACTGAGCTTTGCATTTGTGTGAGTGATTACCAAAAGTAGAGTCAGACAAAAAACTTTTAAAAATATTTTTATTATGTTTTAGGTAGCAGGTGGAATTGGATTGTAATCTTTATTATTTACTTATAACTTGGGTATAGAACTTGGGTGGTATAATAAAAAATGATCCAGAAGCTCTATTTCATTATTGCGTTTAATTTAAGGAACCGGCAAAAATAAATTTGCTCAACCTGGGTGATCTCAGATATTTTGAGGTTGAATAAATTCTCGGTGAATTGACTTACGACTTAGGTGTAATAATAAAAAGTGTTTATTATGTTATGTTCTATCTAAATAATATGTTTATTTTCGTTGGCCACTATGGAAAATAGCCCAATCTGGGTGATCTCCTTTGCTTTCGTTTTCCAAAAGTTGTTTGCCTTCCAATAAAACTCATTTGACAGTGGACAGCGGGATTCCCGTCGATGTCGCTACCAATTGGGCTGATGTAGTGACATGTCTTTAAAATAAGTATTTAAATTACACAATATTTATTTTACTTGGCTGTTTAAAGGTTTTCTTATGATTCGTTTACTTGTGTTGGCAGCTATTTCCCTAGTAAATCGAACACAAAAACAAAATATTAAGAATTAAACATGTCTCGCTGCTGACAGTACAAGAGGTGAAGTGTGGAAGGTGCGCGGCGGAGATGCGTCGCGCGGGGGATGCACCGCGCCTCAGGCCGATTGTTTAAACCGGTTTAAACCAAGCAAAAGACGCGTCGCGCTCTAGGCCGACGTCACACCTACACTATCTATGTGCGCTCACACAAATGCAAAGCTCAGCTTAGGCCTCGCGGACTGTATTAAGTTAGTATTAAGAGCTTAAAAGTGTTTCAACATCCGGACAAACCTATTGAGGTTTTTGTGATGTTTCTGTTTACATTTTGTTTTGTTCTATAATTAATAAACAATAAAAAAAAAGTGAATTTTAAAATGGCGAGCTTTTTGCGAATTAAAGTGTAGGAAAAAAAAAATAAGCATTCACTCACTGTTTTATATTTTATATTGTTTAATACAAATCAAAGATAATAATAAAATGAAGTAACTTAGAAAATAAAAATAAATAATTTAATAAAACTGAACTTAAACTTTTTTTTTCTGGAGTTACACCACTGTGACATGTTGTGATTTAATCATACGTAATTTCGTCATCAGATGAATGCTCATCGGTATTACGTGTGCTTGACTGAGTTGGAATATTTATGGGAATATTCTTGTAGTAATTGTGGTAAATTGGCGGAATGTATGGTAGAAGATCAAGCATATCTTTCTTCTTTGCGTTCGTAACTGGTCTTCTTGATGAATAGAGTGGGTCTTGTCGAATATTGTATAAGTGGGCCGGTCGTCCTTGCTTTTTTTTACATAAATCTACTTTATAAAAGGGTGTGTCGGGATTTAGTGTTTCTTTAAATTGAAATTGTAAAGGATAATTTCTCTCAAACCTCAGCCCTCTAATATGTAGCCGATTAAAATTATAACCGCACGTTGTTTTTTTTCTATTTGTTTGTAATAGAAATTTCTAAGGCAGTGGTACTTAAAAATTCGGCATTTTTCATTTTCGGTAACAACAAAATAAGGTTCTTTGCGTTTGGCTGTTTCTATAAGATCGACCCATTGGTCTGGGCTATAAATTTGTCCACGGCGGCGACTAGCGCTCTCTATTATTCAAATTCCCCACCATTGGGAAGATAAGAATGTCCTGTTACTAAGAACTTGTGGCCTATGGTGTCAATACTAGTGTCAGAGTCTTGTACAAGCTTCAAAAGGGAAAGAGTGGTCTTCATATTCCGGTTTTGTCCAGTGCTTGAATCAGAATACATAATGAATATCAGAATGAATAATGACATGCTTTTGTAATGCCGCATGAGTTTTTAAGTGCATAATAAGACATGCTGCTATGTCTTGAGAACCTCTTCCACCTTCAACATCGTCCCAGAAATTCATGTATCCCGTGTTATTATTAAAGCAATGTGTTCCCAGATTATATAAATAAAGATTTCTTTTATAGTATGCTACAGAGGTAGTTAATGTTGGGTAGGCTAAATCTTTCTGCAGATCAAAAGTTAGTATGTATGCTTCATCAACCTTTTTCTTATCATTCTGAAGGTTTCCTCTTGCTGATTCTGCTTTTCGTTGATGAAGTTCTCTTTGGTTCTCCAACTCCTTGACGTTTTCATCATCAGCTTCTTGTATTTTCAAATTTAAATCGTCACAAGTTTTGCATGTGTCTTGCCGCGGTGCCTTAAAATGGAGATTAAACTTAGTGTTATGTGTGAATATTTTAATGTAATACTTTAATTTCTTGGATTCAGTCATTTCAATCTCACAATTTTCTTTATAAAGATCGTACATCTTACGGATAGTTAACCCAGGATTTAAATATTTTCTGTTAGGATTATTCTTTCGTGTATAATGGCTTTGATATGCAGGAAAACTTTCAATGTGGGCAACAATATCAGAATCATCAAGTTTTCGTGAACTAGTTGTGCCACGTTTATCTTTACATTGAGAGACATCATCTTTCGATAGGCACCGATATAATCTTCCATCACTTATTTGAAATGTCCTCAGAAAATATTTCTTACACTGGGTCTTGATACTGGACTTTATAAAATATTTAAAAGACACGTTTTTTCATGCACGAGACCGATCTTTTGGGCGTTTTCTATTAACCTTTGTTTTTTGTACATACAGATATGAATTGTGCGAATTGAAGTCTTCTAAATTCCAAAATGAGTCAAATATTTATTTTCTTTCAATTTCCGTAAATGACGTAATACATTTTTTTTGACACATACAATCAACATTTTCGAATTTTTTACCATCTTTCCTTACTCCCGTTTTAGTCAAATATTCTTTTCCACTATTACGAAATAACTTTCTTTTATTAACTGCCCAATTTTCTTTGTCGGGTGAACGTTTTCTAGATCTATGTAGATGGTCCAGGTTCAGGTTGAAGATTTTGCTGGTTATTATCTTCGTTAACATTTTCATCATTGCCCGTATCTGGAACAAGTGCAAATCACAAGAGATTAGTTCATGCGACATGCAATACTGCATGTATTCAAAAGAAAATATAAAATGAGAAAAAAGTAACCAAAAATGTAAATAAATAATTTTAAGGTTAGAAAAACAATGAATTTAAATAAGCTTACCAGACCCTGAACAACTTTCTTCGGAAGTAGGCTGATATTCAGACCCGGAATCACTAAAATCCTCTAAATCCATCAATATAAGCTATTAAAACACAATAAAAATATTTTTTATCAATTTTAACACACAACTTATCACCACGTGTCAAAAATTTGTCAAAATAGAAGTGAATCAACTCCGGACTTACTTCACTATTAAAGTGACTTGTGACTTACTTCACTTTTATAATGAATATTTAAAAGTTTTAGTGCCCTGTATGAACAAGTAACGCCATCTTTGGGATTTTAATGAAACTATTGGAGTTGCTTCACTTTCATAATGCAATATAAGTCTGTTCACCCATCATACACGTGAACGAGAGCGGCGTGGCGCGGCAGGCGACTCGCGGTCGGAAGGGTCACACAGCTGATCCTGCCACCGCCAGCCGGGCCGCCACTACTCGCCTACACCACGGTCAACGGTGCACGTACAGTGCGATTTTAAAATATTATAGTAATTGTAATAAGTCTGTATTAAATTACGTAAAATCGTTCACACGTTTATTTCATATACTCAACAAACACTAAATGTGATACCAATAAGCAAAAAAAAACATGTATTTAAAAAAAATGGAGTTACACCACTTTTACATTGAACGACATGTATACTCATCTAACACAGACAGATTGTTTGCAAATTCAAGATGTCCTTGATAGGGCTTTCAACGGCGACGATAATAGCGGAAATTTTCAACTTACTAAACCAAAACCGGATTTTCTTTTCTCAAGATCACATTTTTATTAGTTAACTAGCTTTATTAAACTAAAATAAACAGCAGGATAAATCATGCTACATGTTTTTTTTTTTTTTTTTATAATACGTGTTTTTCTTATTGAAAACCGAAAAAGTATCGCCAAAGTTCTAAATCATTTACAACCCTAGCAAGATTACTATGGTCACAGATGGTAAAAACTACTCGTAAATATAAACAACAATAAAGTATTACGCCGTCATTATGCTCCCTGTACTTCACTAATGATTATTGATAAACAATTTTTGATTTTGTTCAGGTTTTTTTTTGCAATTCAGATCATTTCGTTCACTTTCATTCAACTCTTAATTTAATTTCTGACTAATCTTGGTCTATGGTCTATTCAACTTAGCGAATGTCAAAATCGATTTTAGTAACGTCAAAACTTAACTAAGTTTAGAGAATCTTGTTTTCAGAATAACTTACCAAAACCAACTAACTACAAATAAGACATTTTAGTTATAGTCTAGGTTAGTTCGGTGAACAAAAAAATCGGCACCAATGACGTCTAATCCAGCACCAGCAGCATTTATTTTAGTTAACCTTAATAATATTCTTATAATCAATTAATATAAATAGTTTGAGGCTAAGATAATTTAATAAATATAACAAACAAACAGACGGCCCACCTTCTTAATAAGTACAGCTAATCGGCTGTTTCCAGGCTTTTCTAACTCCAATAGCCATAAAAGTTATGGCATGGCTTGCAATTTCTTGCGTTTGGCCCTGGGCAGCATGATCCTGGTAGCCATCTAATTGGTCTATTTTTGTGTTATAACTCAAGTTTTTTCTTATTGACATTTCGTCAAAAGATATAACACAAATTGTCACTGACTGACCTCTGTTTTGTGATTTCTTTAATTCGGTATGTAAAGTATTTTTCAGGTATTTTTATATTTTTATTTTGTAAAACATTTAATTTTAAGCCTTTTTTTCCCCTAGTTACAGTTTTTTTTTAAATTATTTTTTAAAGTATTATTCGTAATGACGTCATATCATAGTCTGAATAGCTTTATGTCTTTGCCACATTTTCAGTACATACAAAAAACACTAATAGATAACTTCAAACTTGAAATTTACAACAGTTGACACTTGACAGATACGATTGTTTATTTTGTTGTGAATGCTGTGATCGTGGCTGTGATGTGAACTTTTTGTTTCGAGTTACTTTTCCTACGATTTTTAGCAAATTTAATTTATATCCATTATTGTATCCGTGCTGCGTATCCGTGCAATGAATCTGTCATCGACAACTGCTGCTAAATGCTTCCTACCGTCATGTAGAAACACTACAACACTAATAGCCGACACAAATTGTTTATAAATATGAAAGAAACGCTAAAAAAGAAGTGGTGCGAGGAGGTAAATGTGGAATACAAGCCTGGGCGGCGTCTTTTTTGTTGCGAAGATCATTTGAACGTAAGTGTTACAAAGACAGTATGTAAGGACGAAGGCGAAAGGTAGGTAATAGAATCTTACAAAAAAGATTGAGAGAACATTTCGGGTGGTCAGGGCTCTCGAAATGAAAATGAAATCTCGTGAACTATTTTTAAATTAGAACAATTTCAGCTTTCAATTTACTTCAAGCCATGTTTAACATTCAATCTTTTTGCAGTTGGAAGAAGATCTAGAAAACTACCAATATTACAAATTAATGAAAAGAAGACCTGTATTAAAAGCAACTGCTAAGCTACGTAGAACACATGATTTGCCATCATGTAGTAAATATGTAAGTATGCCATATGAAAAGGTGTAGGTACAATGTTATGAGTTATGTGAATTCGGACATCAACATTTAAATACTGTTTTAGGAAACAAAAACTGTTGCGGGGGAATCATCTAGCTTAAAATCTCTCCTACTGAAACCTATTGCGACCTCACAGATGCATACCGAGAACTATTTTACTAAGATACTACCTACTCAGCCTACTGCTACATCATATGCCTCAACACATTCAATAAAAGTAAGATTTATTTATTTATACTATTATTAGTCCAGTTTTTTTTTGTAATGTTGTTTATATTATAATAATTATAATGTTTTTTAATTTTAGATTGATGCTTCTACTCAATATCACGTTGAAATGATGGACCGGAGTACCTCAACTAGAAGGTTTATGCAAAAAACAGTGGATTTGCCTTCACTGGCATCTTCGGCATCCTCGGCATCTTGTCTCATCTCCATGCGAAGCAACATGCATACAGTTCGGGTAAGTCCACTGAGTCCGCTCTCCATCTAGTGGTCGGCCGGATAGAAGAAGCGATACATCAGAAGGGCACCTGCCTGGGCACTTTCGTAGACATCGAAGGAGCCTTCGATAAAACTAATTACACCAAACTAGCCAAAGACCCAAAGGCATACTTAGGTTTACCAAAACAATATTATTGGTTGATTAAACACATTGAAACTCAAAGTGTCTCAAAAATAAGTGAACTCTTTATCATTATAGTGTTATTTAAAATAAATGATCCTGTAAATATAATTTGTGACCAATTCCAGATTTCAAGAGTAACATTTTCACAAGCACTTTATACGGGACTACAAGTTCTGGCAAACTTTTTCCAAAATTTTATTTATATGCCTACTTTGTTACAAATTAAACAGAATCTTCCATTAGCATTTAAAATTAGATACTCAAATGTATGCATAATATTAGATGCATTTGAAATAGAAATTCAAAAACCACATAACCCCATACGTCAAGCACAGACTTGGTCCCAATACAAGAATGCTAACACGGTAAAATATTTGATTGGTAGTTCCCCTAATGGGTTTGTATCTTATGTCTCAAAGGGTTATGGTGGTAGAATATCAGATAAAGCTTTAGAAGAAAAAAGTGACTTAATTGAATGTTTACCTGACTGTGCAGTCATTATGGCTGATAGGGGTTTCAAAGAAATTGAATCTCATTTAATGGTGAAAGGCATAAAGCTTTTCTAAGTGTTTATGCCTCGAGTAAACCAACGAAAGAAGAAGTTATTCAAAGTAAAGTTGTGGCAAGTTTAAGGGTGCACATAGAAAGAGTTATTAGAAGAGTTAGGGAGTTTCGATTTCTAAAACCTCATTCAGTAGTCAGCCACAAACATGTTGGATACCTAGATAATGTGGTGTTAATTGCATGTGGTTTAATAAATTTACAAAGAGAAATAATAAAGACTGATTTAGTAACATTATCGTTTTATTTGTAATAAGCACTAAACAGTAAATGATGTACAAGAATCAAGCAGTTAGTACAATACCTTATTTTACACCTTATAATATATTATATAATTATTATGATAAATGATGTTTATTTTGTAAGTAGGTTTATACAAACACTTTTACACATCATTTTCTTTTAAAACTAGACGGGGCCAGTGTTTCGTACCTGACTACTCTGAGAAGAAACAGCCGAAACAAACTCAGAGGTCATAGTCTCTTTTAAAGTCCAGACAATGCTCAATTCACATGAGGACTATGTAGAAGTTTTATGTCTTGGCACTAATAATAATCTTTTTGTATATAAACATTCTCCAAAACATCAACGCTTTATCAATCAGGTCCCTAGTGTATTGAGCGTCGTAATTTAGCCAATACAGGGTAATCTTTTTATTTTCTTCAAATTTTGGATCAGCCACACAGAATACTGCTTTTTGTTTTTATGCAGCATGCATTTGGGTTTGCATTTGAGCAACATATCTATTTTGGATTTTACCATTATCTACATATGTTTTCAAAGTTTTTTCTGAAGATGGACATTTACATTCTATAATAAAATCATCCCCTACTCCATCAGGTGAAGCACCTACTACTCCATTAATTAATATAAAACCAGATTTTTCTATTTTGAAGTTAAATTTTTTTCTGCCTCCTCAATAACACTTTGTTCCAAGATTTTGCCTCTTTTAGTAAATTTTGTTTCTGGTACTTTGTAACCTCCCAAAATTTGTTGCACTAGTGTGCCATCAGTTTTGCACCTTGACGCTTCATATATTTTAGAGGCTGTTATTCTTCCTTGTCTAATATTATGCCACAGTTTTGAATTTATTTGTGATTTTGATTTAAGTTTAATTTCACTTATACTTACTTGGGGTCACTTTATTGTTTAAAAATGACATGTATTTGTCAAAATCTTCATTTTCGTTTTTTAGGTACTCCACAGTTAAATCAAATATGTTAAAACTTGGCTTTTCATTTGAAAAACATGTTGCCAATGAATTTGATACCCTTTGCTTTCTACATTCTTGAATGAATTTTAAACTAATCCAAACAATAGGCAGGTAGTTCCGTAAAGCGTGCAATGGTCGATCAATGTTGCAATAAGTATCAAAGTCCAACGGGAAAGCAAGGTCTGTCGTGTACAAAGAATTAACGTAGAGAAAGAGAAATGATGGCAGCGCGCGATCCTTAATACACAGAGCATCTATATATACCCGATACCGGTAGTAGCATTGACAGTTGGTTGACACTGACGTGACGGTATGACAGACTAAGAACAGTTTTGTTTAAGACTATAGCCTTCCCAAATGGGAAAAAAAAAAAAAAAAAAAAAACAGTTTTGTTTTTAAATTATCTTGAGAAGCACGAAGGAAAAGTTCTGTTCAGGCTACAGTATGACGTCATTTAGAGGTCAAATGAAAGTCAAATGGTTACAAGTATTATTGTGAAAATAAACACATTCTTATGATATAGAGAGCTAAAGATAGAAAAATAAGACATAAGACCCTAAAATCTCCAAATGGTTTTGGATCAGCGTAGGTTAATTTTTACTTTACATACCGAATTGTTTCAATCACTTGATTGTTTAATCCGCACATCATTGGTATTTTATTCAATAATGCCTTTAGTGTTCACATTAGGCAAACAAAATAGTCGACTTAATAGCTTATAGCATGAACTAGATTTTTTATACATCGTTAATGCTAAAACTTTGTCATCTAGTGTCCATCTCCGCTCAGTTAACTTTCTCGGCACATTTTTTAACTGGCTTTGAGCTGCTTTTCATAATGTTGTTCTCCGCATTATCATAGTGCAAAGAACGTAAAACATCCCTGTTACACTTTTTAACGTTTCTAAATTTTCTTCGAAATCTCAAGATTTTAGTTAATTTTTTTCTGCATCTTTTATAAAGTTTTTGTTTTCTGGGTGTTAGTTCGGTGTTTTTTTTGACATCCAGGTCCTTTAATATGCCCTTTGCTTTTCGATGATACCTGTAAAACGTATAATAACTATTATATATTAATAAAACTCGGTATATTATATTAAATACTTAGTTTTAATTCTTAATCAAGCACACGTAAAACACAATGAATGAATGCCGGAGGGAAAACCATAGAGTATAAATCACACCGTGTCACAGATAGAAAATAGACTAAACGGTAAAGACAACTGACCAAGTAACTACGTCCAACCATACCGTTCCAGTTCTCACACTCTCCCACACATAACAGTATGCATACACTCAGATTAGGTAGCTTATACCTATTATAATTATAAATTATATTTATGATTAACCTATAATTAAATTAACACTAAACATGTACTTAACTTAATTATAAATATATAAAGTGGTTATAAATTTTCTAAGTAGATGTTGAAAGCTAGTTAATAATAGATTTTTGGCTTAGCTTAACTTTCACTTAATGTTTCCGCACACTGTAACATTTGGTTCACATGGCGTTTCCATTTACAGCCTTCAACATCTATTACATAGGTATTATCATGTATTGATTCCTCAATTACTAAACCCAGAACCCATGGCTTGCTATCTTTCCTGTAATCCCGCACCATTACCTTTTGTCCAACTTTGAATTTTAAATTTCTATTTCCCTGCTCTCTCCCCTCCACTCTTTCCTGCACAGTCTCTACCAAAGGTGGTGGCCTCAACAAACTAAATCTATTTCTGATTTCTCTACCCAACATTAATCTAGCCGGGGACACTCCGGTGGTACGTTGTGGGGTACTTCTATAATCAGATAAGAACAAATTAATTGCTGAATAAAGATCTTGTCCACTTTCTTTTATCTTTGTAACAGCGGATTTAAATGTTTCTACAAATCTCTCAGCTGCACCATTTGTAGCAGGGTGGTAAGGTGGGGAAAATGTATGCTTAACTTGAATTAGTTTACAGAATTCTTGAAACTCAGTGCTTGTGTTAGACCTTCCATTATCTGTAACTAAATGTATAGGATAGCCATAACGAGCAAATAAACCTTTTAATATTTCTATAGTGCGTTTACTAGTAATGTTTCCCATTTCAAATATTTCCGGCCATTTAGAATAGCTATCTACCACTACCATGAACATTTTATTATAAAAGGGGCCTAAGAAATAAGCATGAATTCTATACCATGTTGAAGGTGGTACAGGCCATGGCTTCTGAATTTTACAAGGACTTTTACTATTTTGTAAACAAAACATACAATTTTTGGTAATACCATCAATCGTAGAATCTAAATTAGGCCACCAAAAATATGACCTAGCTATCTCTTTCATTCGGATAATGCCAAAATGACTTTTATGTAATTCCGCCAATACTGCCTCACGAATGGCCTGAGGAATTAATATACGATATCCCCAAAATATGCAACCTCTATCTAGTGATAATTCATCTTTTCTATGGTGAAATGGAAGAATATCTTTATCAATTTCTTTCTTCTCGGGCCAGCCGTCAGTCAGATATCTTATAACCTTGGAGAAAATAGTGTCCCTTTTTGATATATCTTGAATTATTTTCCAATTTAATGTTTCCATTTCTGATTCATTTACATAGCAAACCCCATTGTCATCAGAGCATAATAAATAAGTATTAACTTCACCGTTTTTTGAGTTATCTACAGTGACCGTTCTTGACAAAAAGTCTGCCGGGTTAAGTGTTGATTTGATATGTCGTACTTTATAATTAAAAGCTGATAGAAAGATGGCATAGTGTTGTAGTCTTTTGGCAGCCATTTTAGGAATACTTTTTGTTGGTCCAAATATTCGTACTAAGGCTGCATTATCGGTCTCCAATTCAAATGGTTGTCCATAGAGATAATTATAAAACTTTGTTACACCATACACAATCGCCATAGCTTCTTTATCTATAGTACAATATTTTTGTTCTACCGTATTTAATTTTTTGCTTGCATATGAGATAGGTTTAACTGTACCATCCCTATCTCTGTTTGATAATACAACTCCAAGCCCTGTATCTGAAGCGTCACAAGTTAAAATTAAAGGTAATTGAGGATCATAATGTCTTAAAATATTTGTTGAAGCTAATTTGTTTTTTATAGCCTTAAAAGATTCCTCACACTCTGATGTCCAATTAAACCTGTCTTTTTTCGTACATTCATATAAAGGTGATATAATGGTTGCCATATCCTTCAAAAATCTAGAGTAATAATTAATTTTTCCCAAAAATGATTTTAATAATGTTAAATTGGTTGGTGTCTCTGCAGTTAATAAAGGTTCCATGTTGGATTTAATAACACTAATTCCCTTTTTGTCTATGCGATAACCAAAAACATCTAAATAAGTAGTAAAGAGTTTACATGTCTTATGTTTTAATTTAAATTCACTTTCCTTTAATCTTTTTAAAACCTGACAAACTGTTTCATACGCATCTTGCAAGGTGTTTCCTTTAATATAAATATTGTCAATAAATACAATAGTATTAGGAATGTTTGCTAATTTTTTAGACATTAACCGTTGGAATGAACCTGGCCCTGTACTTACACCAAAAGGTAGAAAATTATATTTGAAAGTGCCTAACTCAGTAACTATAGTGGTACAATCCTTACTTTCCACACTTAAGTCCAGTTCGCAGTAGTATTCTCCCCCTTTTAAAACATCCATAATATCTTCAATATGGGGAAGATGAAAATGATCAAAAACTAAGTGAGGATTAATTGTTAATTTATAGTCACCACAAAGTCTAACTGATCCATCTGGTTTTAAAACTGGCACAATTGGTGTACCCCATTCATTTTGTTCTACTGGGGTAATTCTGCCATTTTCAATTAATCTAATAATTTCATTATTTACCTTTTCTCTGAGGGCAAATGGTATTCGCCGGACTGGTAAGCACTTGGGTTTAGCATCCTGTTGTAGCTTTAATGAAATCACATCACCTTTAAAATTTCCCCATCCCGGGCTGAATACTTCTGCGAACTGGGTTTTTAGATGTTGCTGTGCATCTGAAACAGTTTGTATCATATTAATACCGATATTCAGACTATTTTGAATCTTTGGAGGCCATAATTTAAACTCATGTAACCAGTCTCGCCCTATGACTCTAGGTACATTGTCTGGTACTATGAAAAGGTTTAATTTTTTATTAATTTCTTTAAATTTAATTGGTACATCTGTTATAATACCTAATGGACGGGAAATACTTTGGTCAAAATTCTTAAATAGTATGTTGCTTTTCTTGAGCTGAAATTCTTTTAAAAAAATTGATTTATCTTTGAATGACATCACAGTTACATCTGACCCCGTATCTAACTGAAAAGAAATGTCTTGACCGTTGACCTTTATATCTAGATGAAAAGGAGGTATTTTACTTACACTGTTAATATCATAAGTCTTAATATACTTTTTATCGACATCTTTACTGGGTACTTCCACCTGCTTTACATCCTCCTTATCGTTCCCAGGGTTCATCTCCACCATATTGGCTTGTCGTTGTTTTTTCGGACACATCCTGAAGATATGACCTTGTTGGCCACATTCTGAACAGTATTTGAACTTCAGAGTACAGTCTGCTTTGATATGATTCTTCTTCCCGCAGCAAACACACTGACCACTGTTGTTGTTCTTGTTCTTGTTTTTAGTATCTTGTTTTGGTTTTCCTTTGTTAGTGTAGTAGACTTCTGTCATTTCACTATTATTATTAGTCTGTAATAATGCAGCTTCTACGGTGCGTGCCAGTGAAATACATTTTCCTAGTGGCAGGTCCGTCTCACTTTTCATCAATTCAAATTTGATAACCTTAGACAATACTCCTTCCATAAATTTCTCTTTAATTTGGTCTTCCTTATCTTTAAACTTGCAGGCCATTTCTAATTTTCTCAAAGCCAAAACATAATCCTCTATGTTTTCATTATGAAGCTGGTTTCTCTTCCTGAAAGCTGCCCTCTCCAAAGCTGTAGATAATGGTTTGGCATACTTATCTCCAAGTTTGCTGCTAAGTTCTTCAAACGATATTTTATTAAGTTTGTTTGGTGAGCATATGTAGCTTAGAGTTTCGAATACTGATGGTGATATTTTGGTTAGTAACAATGGCACCTTCTTTTCATCGCTGATGTCATTAACAAGTATGAAACATTCGAGTTGTTCTTTGAAAACTTCCCATTTATCTCCGTCGAAAACTTTCGGGTCACCGCACATGGACATTTTTATTTTTTGTTTCTCTGGATTCTGTTCTACTAAATTCTCCTTACTTTTATAATGTTCGCTTAATGTTTTTCGCAAATTTTCTACACTGTCACTGCTACACGAGATATTTTCTTCTTGCAGTAATTGTAGTAATTCACTTTTTGAACATTTATAAATGAAAGTTCTCTTTCCTTCCCTTACTAATTGTAGTTTATGTTTTTGACCTTTTTTATCCAAACTTTCAGCTGGTTCTGAAGATGACATCAGATTTTACTGCAATTTGCATAGCAATTTACGCAAAGATGGCGTCACGCCGGCCGGCACTTTTATTTTACAATTAATTTTTCTGATAGTGCTGTTAATTTTTCACTATATTTTCAATAATGGTTCGTTCTCGTCGCCAATACTATATATTAATAAAACTCGGTATATTATATTAAATACTTAGTTTTAATTCTTAATCAAGCACACGTAAAACACAATGAATGAATGCCGGAGGGAAAACCATAGAGTATAAATCACACCGTGTCACAGATAGAAAATAGACTAAACGGTAAAGACAACTGACCAAGTAATATAGCGATCAAACGAGCTTCACAAGTGAAGTTCGATCGTTATTATATAAGTCATTTCATTCGAAGATATAAGTATATTCCAAACGTAGTCCCTTCAACCTACAAGGTAGACTGCACGATTTTTTAAAGTCGAATCGATACTCTAATCGATTTCGTAAACTTTTTACAGCAACACTACTATTGCGGCATCCCTGCCTCCTCATTCTATTTAAAGATTGAACAAAACTTTATCTTGGGCCCTCGGGAGGGTGGGTACTTACTACAATGGGCCGGTTATAAAACTTTGCAAAAGTAAATGAAGAACTTGACCATCCAGCCGTCTTCCGGATGGTATCTATGGAGACACCAGCCGCGCTCGCAGCAGACGTCGAGGCGTGGCGGGTGCTGTGTGCCCTGAACAGAGTTGTGTCCACACCGCTCTCCGACAACACTGCTTTTATCCATTTGCTAATGGTTTGGGCCGTAGCATTTTTATAAGGTCGAATACACGTTAAAAATAGGTTACTGTTTTGATTTCTAATATCTTCCGTTTCAGCTAAATAATCCTCAAGAACTGTGGCTGGGCAAATATTAGTATTTTCATTGAACCGTGGGAGAAAGAGAACTGGTTGCTCCCGGCCAGGTCCCGATGTCTTTATTAAACTAGTGATTACTATTTTTACACCATTTGACTGGATATCAATTTGATCCACCTTGATCAGTGATAAGGTCTGAACTCTGTGAGCTGTAAAGAGAGCTAGTAGCACTGCTAGTTTTTTTGTTAGTTGGGAGATAGTTATTTCACTATGGGGCACCCATTTTGCTATGTGATTAAGAACTAACTGCGGGTCCCATGTTGAACTGTACCTAGGTGCTGCGGGTTTTAATCTATAAGCACCCTTCAGTAATCGTTTAATGCGGTCATCATCTCCTATATTACTATTCAGTAATAGCGATATTGCCGAGCGATGATTGTTCAGCGTGCTGTAACTAGCTCCGTTACCAAATTGTTCGGCGATGAATGTCATGACAAATTCATTTGGACATTTATACGGTTTGATATTTTTATGGACACAGAATTGCCACCATAGCTTGAGTGATGTTCCATACTGTTTGATGGTGTTGTCGGAAAGAGATGCAAGCATCAACTCTAAGGCTGATTCCGGAGAACCTCGTTTGATGAACGCAACCCGCAGAGCTTCGCGGTACCCAGGGTAAGCTGTTTGTGTAGAGGGTGATGATCCCTGGAGGGGGACATTAATAGGTTTTTATCAGGTCCGAAAAGACTTATTTCAGAAACTATTAAACTATTTAGCATGGGGAACCATGGCTGAGAAGGCCAGTAAGGAAATACTAGAATTCCGCTTGCTTTGTCATCGATGATCTTTCTCAAACATCGAAGTATTAGATTGAACGGAGGAAATGCATAGAAATAATAATTGCTCCAATCTAATGTAAATGCGTCAACAGCCATTGCATCAGGGTCTTGCTTCCAAGAAGCAAATAACTCGCACTTGGCATTCGTGCGAGAAGC
Source organism: Eugnorisma glareosa (assembly GCA_947578425.1). Taxonomy (NCBI): domain Eukaryota; kingdom Metazoa; phylum Arthropoda; class Insecta; order Lepidoptera; family Noctuidae; genus Eugnorisma; species Eugnorisma glareosa. The sequence goes on along the minus strand of OX387967.1, from coordinate 6,670,422 downwards.
AAACAGATCTATGTCAGGATGCCCAAAAGAATTTATTATGTCTTGGTAGACTGACTTCGAAAGTTCCCACTCTATGTCACGATTAACTTTACGAGATTCCTCATCAGCTTCCTTATTATCTCTAGTGTTAATATAAGATGCAAACAACCAGATCTGCCGATTCTCACACCACTGCCAAATTTGTCGCGCTATGTCATTCAAATGGGGATATTGTATCCCGCCCATTCGGTTAATGTAACTGATGGCTGTAGTATTGTCTACGCGTAACAGTATTGCACAATTGCTTTTGTCGCGAACAAGGCTTTTGAGTCCGAGAAATACTGCTAGGAGTTCTAGATAATTAATGTGACAGTTCCTTTCATTAATACTCCAGCTTCCATTGACACGAGATTCATTGCTAAATGCACCCCAGCCTGTCATTGAAGCATCTGTAAAAATTTCTTTACAGTGTTTGTTATGTTCTGTGACCACCAAGTAATATCATCTAAGATATTTTTCGACAGGTAAACTTTTGCCTCATAGTTGTTGTTATGTTGCTTCAGCAAAAGATACTTTTCTCTTTCGAGATTTTTCGTGTACAACCAGCCGTATCTCACGGCTGGACAAGCAGAAACAAGCACTCCAATGAACTGGGCGAATTCTCTAATTGTACATCGGGGTAGACATATAAATTTCTTAATCAGTTGCGCAATACTGTTGCGCTTTTTGTCTGGCAATGATAGTGTTAAGTTGTTCGTGTCAAAGACAAAACCTAGGAACTTATGTACTTTTTGAGGATTTAGGCTACTTTTATCGTAGTTAATTATAAAACCTAAACAGCTAAGCAAGTCTACAGTTACTTTCACATTATTCAAACACTCTGAATAATCATCACCAATACAGAGGATATCGTCTAAGTACTGAACAGATTTAAAACCACGGGCTCTTAACCCTTTATAAGGCCGAGGAAACTAGAGATGATAGCAATGTATAACAAACAAAAAGTGAAAAATAATACTTTTAGGTTGAAAATAATGTTTTGATTTTTTTGGAAAAGCTTTGGGAAGTTTTTGGAAAATGCGGTGGCAACAAAGTTGCCACAGCCTGTCAATAAAACGTAATTTTCAATTATACTCTTTATTACAAATAAAAAAAAAGATAGCAAAGTAAATGCAGATACATCTGGTAGTTCCCCGTTTTGGTATATTTTTAGTTCTGCTGACTATGAAATATATCAAAACAAGGAATCACACAAAGTGGCACTTTACATGTAGAGCATTGTATTTTCGATCTCTTATTCCGTGTTTTTGTGCTACACAAACGACAACGTCGCCATGAGCCCAATTGCTCATGTCGATGACTACCCACGTTTGCCAAGCGTATCTCATCCGCCACGCCCACCATTTTTTGTCGATTGGTGGAGAGTTTTGGCCGTTTCACGAGGTATTGGGGCTGGCTCTCCAGGCTTCTCTTCCTAGACGAATAATTGTTGATCAGACCACGGGCCAGACACAACCTAAAATGCAGTTGTGAAAGTGGATTATGTACCCACTTGTTTCTAGAGTAGAGCAAATATGAATTTGTGATGGCCAAGTCAACACAAAAATAGAAAATTCGGAGCCACCACCTCTTGCTCCTCCTGCCAACTTCGTAAGTGCTCCGCTTCTGATCGAATCTGTCTACTCCACCCATGCGCTCTGTATACTGTAGTATGGTTAGTGGACATTGAATAGCCTTTTTAGAACCATCTTTCTGAGTTCGATCACAGAATGTTTTATTTATTTTTGGATGAAAGGCAGTGGTCAGAAGTGTTACAAGTTTTGTGTCTTGCCACATTAGAAATGCTACATTATTTTTAGTGCGCCATCTAAATTCGCCTCTTGCCAAAGATATTTTATTGTTTCTTGGTAAATTCTTGGTTTTCGCCGTTTTTATTATAAGTGGTAGATCTGATCTATTGCTGTTGACTGTAGATGTGGCGTATATACCATTATTGAATAGATATTGCAATATTTCATAGGATGCGAAAAAGTTATCGAAAGTCACATGTCCACGGAACCCCTCATCTATTAGCTTCTGTGTAAGAGATTTGATAACATTGGCTCCTAATCCGAATTCTGTTGAATGGTCATCACGTTTCCCTGTGTAAACTTGAAACTCAAAAACATAGCCAGTTTCGCTGTCTGCTCTAGTCCACACTTTATATCCTCTTTTTATAGGTTTTAGTGGCATGTATTGTTTCAATGAGGAGATGCCTTTGAATTGTATCATTGACTCATCTATAGATTGGGAAGTTGTGGTTTTTGCAGTACTTTGACAAGCTTTATTGAGCATCTCAAGAAGCGGGCGAACTTTGTACAGTTTATCATAATCAGGTGCTCCTCTCGGCGGCGTCTTCGAATTGTCGTTCAAATGTATATTTTCTAATACCTTCTTGAATCGTTTACATTTCATAACTGATGCTATCTCAGCAACACGAAAAAATGGATCACTTGACCAATATAAATCTATAGTTGGCAGGGAGTGGAGTCCCATCAAAATAGTAATGCCTAGAAAAGCCTTTATTTCAGCAGTGTCAACAGGCGTCCAGCCACGGCTTCGTTTTTGCTCAGCGTAAATATTAGTTTGTTGTACAATGAGATCTATAAGGTTGTGGTTAAAAAAATGCGCAAAATAAGCAGCAGGTTTGGTCCTACTTGGCATAAATTGTTTGCTTTCTAAGTGTATGCTATCAAAGTATTCTATATCGGGATTCTGTGGGTAAAGAACCTTTTTCCATGCGTCTTCTTCAGTATCTGACTCATCTGTGTCAGACATTAGTACTGTACTTGGTACTGAAAGTATTGGTGATGGAGCTACGACACTGGGACGACAAAGGGGAGGAACCGGAGAAGAAGATTCGCTGATACGACAGCGGTTCCTATCCAAATGAAGATCAGATGTTGATGGTTGAACTTCAGCAGAGCTTGTTGATGGCTCTTCAGTAAGTAAACTATTTGATGAAGCTGACTCTACAAGATGCGGCACCTCCTCAACTCCGGAACAAGAAAAGAAAGTATCTATGTCAGAAGCAGTCAGTATATTACTGACATCTAAGTCGGTAAATGTCTCTGGCTCAGGTTCACATTCATCTTCGGAAACCTCGGGATCGTCAGGAAGACCAAATAAACGTTGCAATTCTTCCTCGATACCGTCACCTTTCAGATATCGCGGCATTTTTACCTACAAAAGAAAAAACAACAACCTGACCACCAAGCCATACACCATAAGGCAGAGGCAATGATATTGCCACCTAAACAAATTTCATTTTTCTGCAAGCAGTCAACCCAAACATGAAAAATATGGCTTTATGTTATAGCTAATACCCCAATACCTTGAAATAATAAATAAAACTTACCGAAACAGAGACACAATATAGAGATTGAACTAGATTTGAAAAAATACTTTGAAAAATCGTCAACTTTCAAACTCGCGTCAACTTCAAATGACAGTTATGACGTTTGACAATGTAAAATCAAGTTTGACATTGAAATATATTTATCAGTGTTCTATACAGATAAAAAAAATCGGCAAAAATTTTAAATGTTGCAAGAAAACCGATTAATTACATGGTGGCAACGTAGATGCCGCTACCTTAAAAAGGGGAAGTAATGACCTCTTTCATGATTTTACTGAATATACGAGGCGCCACTGATATTCCATAAGGTAGGGCCTTAAATTCATATGTTATATTTTCGAAGATAAATCGTAAATATTTTCGATGTGTTGGATCAATTGGTATTAAGAGGTAGGCCTCTTTTAAATCTATTGTAGCTAAATATCCATCTCTTGGTATTATTTTTGAAGCGGTTCTGTGATCCTCCATTTTAAAATGCTCCGTTGTGATAAATTTGTTCAGTGGCTTAAGATTTAAGATAAATCTTTTCCCGCCATTTGATTTTTGTGCAAGGAAAATTTTGGATATAAATTGATCGCGTAACAGAGAACAGGGGACAACCGCGCCTAAATCCAGTAAGTTTTGAATGGCTATAGACATTTCAAGCTTTTCTTCTTGAGACCAAGATGAGCGAGGAACAGTTTGCTGCGTTACAGGCTTGTTAAATGGAATGCTAACGCCGTTGCAGATCCATTTCAAAACTAACGCATTTTTAGTAACATTTTGCCAGCAACTATAAAAATGTTGGACTCGGCCAGCATGTGTTACCTGTCTTATGGCTGAGCTTGGGTCCGAGTCTGCGGCTTGGTCGAGTACTTCGCCTGTACAGGTTGTGTTGCAGGTGACTTGCGCGTATTCGCTGCAGCTGGTCTCCGGATCCCTCCCCGTCCACCGCGACTCTGCGGATAGCGAGGAGGGGCTACCCAGTTTCCCCGAAACTGCTGAGGGCGAGGGTTTGCAGAGGTCGATGCAGTAGTTGGAGTTGCAAAGGTCTTTTTGATCTGAAGGCCTTGCTTCTCTATGGTTTTTGAGGCTTTTATCTTTTCGGTCAATTTAGTGCCGAATAAAGTTTCGTCTCTGCAGGTATCCTGAATTATATTTAGGAAACTCTTGTCCAGGCTGGGAGTTATCAACTTTATCCTCGTTTGGCTGTCGCGGTAATGTAGGTCGCTTAGTATGCGACATGCGTCGCTTAGGTGTTTGATGGTCTTTAACTTGTCAAATTCTTTATTCAGAAGCAGATCCATTGCTCTGTTTACGGCTGTGATGCCAGCACCTAGTTGCTGTTGCGAACTAACAAGCTTTTTGTCTCTGTTTCGAGTGCTCTCGGCGACTGCCGCCGAAATTTCAGGATTTAATTTCGGGGCCTGTAACAAGTTGCAGTTTTGTGGTACGAGGAGGTCCTTGAGAAGTTTTTCTTTTTCTTCCTTAGGCAAGCCTTTCTTTAACAGTGGCAACCATAGCTGGGCTAAGTTCTCATGGATCTTTTCTCCATATTCGGGGCTTTCAGATGTACTAGCCCCCAGCGCCGTCAAAATATCAGAGTCTAACTCTTCGATAGCTACTTCATCATCTTTAGGCGTGTCCACAATTTCCAATAAAGAGGTATCGATTTGCGTATCTGTGGACACCTCCGCCGGCCGCTCATTAACCAGTGATTGGTCTGCCATGACTTCGGGTGTACCGTCGTCATCTAAGGACAATATAATAATTATTGTATTATTTTTGGCCTTGTAGCCCTCAGGTCGTATTCCCAGTACCTATAATCTCCCACTGTGGAAAGACTGGTGTAAAGGGAATTCTAATACAGTCCAGTTTGCGACAATTTTTGATATTTTTCTATCAATTTCGCTACTCGTGTTGATTCACGACCAACCCCTGAGCATGAAAGTCACCGTACACGCCATCCGCATAACGGGTAATTTTTTTTTTTTTTTTAATAAATATCTCATACTAGAAAACAACTTGGTTGTTGACTGTACCTTCGTGTTGATTCGCGACCAACCCCCAGGTGTTTTAATTTTAGATTAAGCTAATGATTTTTCCAATTACAAACCTTCGCGTTGATTCTCGATCAACCTCCAGGATTTTGGAAAAAAGGTAGGTAGGTATTTACCTAGATAATACCGATTTTTAATAAGCAGAATAACCTTTGTGCTGATTCTCGACCAACCCCCAGGTTTAGTTAAAGCTCATTTTAGGTAAGTATGGTAAAACGAAACATTTTAAGTAACTTACCGCAGTTATTCTCAGAAGCAGATGAATCCGACGATGAAATTATTCGCCTTCGGCGATTAGTCACTTTTTTCTTTTCTAACTTCCGTATTTTTTCTTCGTAATGCTTGATCTTTTGTTCGGCATTACGTTTCGGCATTTTTTTCACAATTTTATAAAAATGTAGGTAGTTTATAAAAGTGTAAGTAGTAGACAAAGTCTGATACGTGTGCGCGCTACCGTGCACGAAAAAGGAATGAGGAGGCAGGGATGCCGCAATAGTAGTGTTGCTGTAAAAAGTTTACGAAATCGATTAGAGTATCGATTCCACTTTAAAAAATCGTGCAGTCTGCCTTGTAGGTTGAAGGGACTACGTTTGGAATATACTTATATTGAGAATGAAATAGACGTAATATAATTACGTCCAACCATACCGTTCCAGTTCTCACAATAACCATGTCACAGCCTTCAATGGGTTAAGACATACTAAAGTATGTCTTAACCTATATACCTATATGCTTAACAGTTCCTCAACATACACTACAACAACAAGAATGTTACAACAGATTACTTTGTCATAATCCAATAATAACTCAGACCTGCAAAACTTTTAGTGTGCTCATTCCATTGAATTTCATCAGAATTGAACAATATTATGATAAATTGATTATAATTATTATGCATATTACGACTTGCAAATTATAATATTACAACTAAATAAATATACCTATGTCAACAGCAAAATAACATAAATTATATTTATCTAGACTCTAGAGCAATAATGAATTTGGCCTATTCTAAGAAAATATTAATCTACCCTTATGTATACTACTAATTGAATTACCTTGGTTAAATCTGGGCTCCGAAGGTTATATTCATTTGTGTGTGTTCTATGGATGTAAAACACTGAGAAGTACTGGCCGTAATGTCCGTATCCATCTACATCTGTGAAGTCTCTTGATACTGAAATATTTTAATTATATTGATCAACTTTCCTTCTATGAAATGTTTATTTATCTTGCATATCTTTACGATTGGTGGTGGTACTGAAACATTTTATGCATATTGATTATCTTTCTTTGTATGAAATGTTCGACGACCGAATGCGCAGCGGTAGTGAAGCTGCCTTACGTTCTTAGGGTTATAGTGTGGTAGAACAGGGTCCCGGGATCGAATCCCGGTAGGAGCAAATGTTTGTGTGATGAGCATGGACATTTGTTTCCGAGTCATGGATGTTTATATGTATAATATGTATTTACAAACAAAAAGTTATATTTAATTATTATATATGTTATATTTATATACATATAAAAGTTATACCGGAAAGAAAGTATAGTATAATTGATATTGGATCTTGACGTGATCAAACACAATACTCGGTTCAAACACAAAATAAAATTACATACAGAGACCCTATATCTATTCACGGAAAATCTTAACAGCGAGCTAAAAGATTGTGACGTAATTGACCAACGCCATCTAGGTCGGATTGATAGAACTAACTTTCATCAAACATTTTTCGCTGCACCATAAAAATTCTAACAACGCCATCTAGTGGCGTTTGATGGAACTATTAAATGCGAACAGCACCCCCTGTGGGGTTCGGGCCTCGGCTTAGTGCGTCATTGAGGGGAGGGCAGCTAGGGTCAGGCTGGGTCGAATTATTTAATGGGGAATTTAAAGTTACGTGCTCAGCAGCGCGGGCTGGCTCGTCGAGCAAGGGTCGGCTACATGCACCGAGTTTTCAAGTAATAGACAAAGATAAGCGTTGCCGAGAACGAAAAAAAAAAACTTGAGAAAATATAATTTCACAACAGACTGTTACACAAATACCAGCATTATACTTCGATGGGAGAAAAGATCAAACTTTCATTATGTCTGAAAAAGCTGGGAAAAAGTACAAGCGACGCATACTTACTTCTAGAGCATACACAGAAAAAAAAAATTACTTGAAACAAGTGATATTATTTGAGTTAAGATCTTTTGGGTTTTCGATATAAGGAAAGTCGAAAATGTCTTCGATTGAGATATTTTATGTTTCATATTATAGTTCTTAGTCCAAAAACGACTTATTTAGATTAAAACTTAATTGTCTCTTGTCACAAAATCTAAAAACTGTTGTTTCGAAACATATTGTATCTCAATCGAAGACGTTTTCGACTTTCCTTATATCGAAAACCCAAAAGATCTTGACTCAAATAATATTCTGTACTTGTTTCAAGTAATATTTTTTTCAGTGAATACGTTTCAAATGATGTAAAGCTCTTTTTTTAAAAGCTAAATGACTTGACCCAAGAACGAAAATATCTTGTTCTAAATAGCCGAGATAATTCACTCAAGAGCGTTTTATTCTTGTTGTAAAAGGGACCATATTCCGCTCAAAGAAGTAAAGCTCTTTTTTTTAAAGCTAAATGACTTGACCCAAGAACGAAAATATCTTGTTCTAAATAGCCGAGATAATTCACTCAAGAGCGTTTTACTCTTGTTGTAAAAGGGACCATATTCCGCTCAAAGAAGTAAAGCTCTTTTTTTAAAAGCTAAATGACTTGACCCAAGAGCGAAAATATCTTGTTCTAAAAAGCTGAGATAATTGACTCAAGAGCGTTTTATTCTTGTTGTAAAAGGGACCATATTCCGCTCAAAGAAGTAAAGCTCTTTTTTTAAAAGCTAAATGACTTGACCCAAGAACGAAAATATCTTGTTCTAAATAGCCGAGATAATTCACTCAAGAGCGTTTTACTCTTGTTGTAAAAGGGATCATATTCCGCTCAAAGAAGTAAAGCTCTTTTTTTAAAAGCTAAATGACTTGACCCAAGAGCGAAAATATCTTGTTCTAAATAGCTGAGATAATTGACTCAAGAGCGTTTTATTCTTGTTGTAAAAGGGACCATATTCCGCTCAAAGAAGTAATGCTCTTTTTTTAAAAGCTAAATGACTTGACCCAAGAACGAAAATATCTTGTTCTAAATAGCTGAGATAATTCACTCAAGAGCGTTTTAGTCTTGTTGTAAAAGAGGTCATATTCCGCCCAAAAAAGTAAAACTCTTTTTTTAAAAGCTAAATGACTTGACCCCAGAACGAAAATATCTTGTTCTAACTATCTGAGATAATTCACTCAAGAGCGTGTTGTTCTTGTTGTAAAAGCTAAATGACTTGACCCAATAACGAAAGTATCTTGTTTTAAATAGCTGAGATAATTCACTCAAGAGCATTTTATTCTTGTTTTAAAATGGAACGTATTCCATTCAAATCACATACATTTTTCTTTTAAGCGTGTTTAATTCTTCTCGTAAACAGTTACATTCTTGTTGTAAAATGGAACGTATTCCATTCAATTTACTTATAGCTCTTATCATATACGAGTTAAATATGATAGCTTAGCTATTTAGAACAAGATTTCTTCAAATGAAAGTAAGATATCTTGTTCATAATAGCTATGATATTTAACTCATATAAAATAAGAGCTTTAGGTAAATTGAATGGAATATGTTCCATTTTACAACAAGAATGTAACCCTTTACAAGAAGAATTAAACATGCTTAAAAGAAAAACGTATGTGATTTGAATGGAATACTTAAGTTCAATTTTACAAAAAGAATAAAACGCTTGAATATATAAATCAAAAACAAATACCTAAACAAACCTAATCTATACAAGCCAAATTATTTTCGAAACCCATTTAAACCTATTAGGAAAATATTTGTACTAAATAATGAAATGAAAGTGAAATGTAAGTTTATCATTTATTCTGAAAATTACTTAAAATAATGCTAAACTTAAAATAGCTACTATTAGCAGGATACTAAATTATAGTATCCAAATAATTTATATGTATAGAAACTTAGATACAATTCTAAAATTTTCTATTTGAATAAAGAATACAATGTATTAAGATTGAATTTAGAACGGGTTTCATCACTTATCACTTAGGTAAATTACACTGGCGGACTGTCAAGCGGATATACATTTGTGAGTTTCTTATTTCTTTTCTAGATCTTTTAGAGGATAGTTTGTACCATACATTCTCTGCCAATTTTCAATAAGACAATGAAAGATTTTATTTTATGAATTAGTTCTAAATGTAAAACATAATCATTTCATCATTTTTTTAAATTACCAACATCCGCTTTGCATTCGGTACACAGCATTTTATGGATTTATTTCACTTTTTTCGTACAAAATTGACGCCACAAAGTATTCTCTAATAGTCAACCAAAGCAGATACATTTTAGGCGGTGCATATGCAATTCCAGAAATTACATTTAGGCAGGGCTTTATACACGTCCATAAGACCAAATGTCAGCTCAAATTTCGGTAACTCAGTACATCTTTATACATTTTATAAACTTTTATAAAACTCAACCTTACTATTAAAAACCAAATTTTACACATCTAAGTTTAAAACATCGACTATATATGGTGGTACTGTATCATACGCTGTATGGACTTGGTACACTTTTTTTTGAATGATTATGAGAAGGTGCTCAGCCACTTGGGGATACTTGGCGTGAAAGACGTGGTATATCTTGAACAATAAGTCGAACGCCTTTGCAGCTGACTGCATGTGGTATTTGACATCATCAATTACTATGTATATCTGGGAGAAATTTTGCAGCGGTCCTTGTATGAGCACGTATGGTTGCACGGTGTCTTTCCGCGCTACCGCCTTAGTTTTCTGGGTTTGGATTACGTTGTCGATATCTCCGGCGTCCTGCATTAAAAACACAATTTTAAAGTCATGCCATAATTCCCGGGTATATTCCCCAGCTCAGCAGAGGCTCTACTATGAAAATCGAAGTTCGAAGATGCGATGGCTCTGTTCCTTTCTCTTCTCTTGTAATACACGCTGTGGTTTTGAAAACGTGGTGAATTTTTTGAGGTTAGGTACTAGATTATTAAAACTGAACAAATATAGCAAAAAAAAAATAACCATTTTTTTAAGTTAGGTATGTAAAAAAATATCTCTAAAATATTTATAAGATTTAATTCAATGATAATCGAACATTGACCTGACATCAATTTAAGTAGGTACCTAGGTATGAAAAGGATCGCTTTTTCATTTGTAAACCTCTGCTGCTAGGTCATTGACCCGGCCTCAGCTGTTCGCTTATAGGTAAATGCATGGCAGAAGTAATGCGTGCATGAATTTAGTGAAATTAAAAAAAAAACACTAACTAAAAATTATTGGTGTTTATTACTGAGCATAGAATCGCACTATCTACTGCTATGATGACAACCTGTCTGTTAAATTCACCACATTTACAAAACCACAGCGTGTATCAGAGAATCCAAAGTTATTTGTATGAAAAACCAAAAAGAATTTAATCATTTTGAGAAAGCAGATTTTAAGTACTATTTCGTAACCTTTGCACTAAGCAATATGTTGAATTTATCGGATACTAGCTACTGCCTGTGACTCCGTCCACGTGGAACTCGTTTATATCGTAGCTTTATACAAACTTTCACCACCCATTTCACCCCCTTAGGCGAAGATTTCCGGGAGTAAAACTATCCTATGTCCTTCCCCGGGACTCAAACTATCTCTATACCAAATTTCATCTAAATTGGTCGTCTGTCTGTCTGTTACCTCTTCCCACTTAAACCGCTGAACCGATTTAGATGAAATTTGATATGGAGTCAGTTTGAATCCCAGGGAAGGAGATAGTTTGAATCCCAGGGAAGGACATAGTTTTTACGTTTAGTTTTAAACGACTTCCACGAAAAATGAAGTTGCAAAAGCTAGAACTAACATAAATTGGGGCACTTCAACATATTATTTTCGCACCACAAAGATGGCAACTCCACTAACTGGACGAAAACCGGCGGAACCACCCTACATCCATCCATTCAATTTTAATTGGGTACATGCAATACTTACATCTATTTGAACCAATAAGCCCCGGACTGATTCAGAAGTTGAGAACTTGACTTTTCGTGATTTTCGGCCTTTGGGTGGTATTAAAAAACCTAACAAGTAAATCTGGGCAGGTATTCTCTTGTCTGAAATAAAACATTTTAAGAAATTAATACAGATTTTAATAAGACAGCCAATTTAAAATGCATTGTTATTGATCATATCATATGAAGTGTATTAAGTATGTTAGTCTCGACTACTCAACCATTGATATCACATAGTATATTAAATAGACCTTCTGCGACCTGAAGTTCTTTTTCACTACTTTTGGTGGCAAATAAGAATTTAGCCTATTTATTACTTGTATGTTTTGGTGGGATACCAATGTTATGTGTATCGGTGAATAATTTATTCTTAAACTCGATTTACCCTACTCCAAAATTTAACTCAAGATAGACTTGTATTATCGCATGACATGGCACAGATGGGTACTAGGACGATATACCAACATGGCTACTATAAATACTTGTAAATAGATAGAAAAGATCTAAAATTCTGGTACCAATATTACTGTTTATCACCAAAATATTTGCCCTAACCGGGATAGAACCTGGTGCTAGCGTCGTAGGCAGGGTAATACCCACTAGGCCAACACAGACTGGATAAATATGTAGGTACTTACCGTTGTCAATGATATTTCCTAGACCTTCAATGATTGCTTTTGCATCTTCATTAGTCACCATACTTTCTCTAAGCTTCAAAAGTTTCGAGAAAAAATGTTCCCAGTTTTTATAAAAGTTAAGTGACTTCTCTTTATATTGTTTCTCAAAATCCAAAAGTATCTACCTATAACAATAAGGAAATATGAAACAGAGTTGCATAAAACAGAGTGAGCATTCCAAATGGGACAGTAGGGTAAATGTTGAAACTAAAACCATTTGAAAAAGTCTCACACATTCAGTAATTCAAATAGAATGCCTGATGATTCTAAGGAATCAGGCCGTCTATTTCAATTTTTGAAATGTAATTATTTTGAGAAATGTTTTACCAGAGTATCTGCCTTGCCGTTTTTTAAAATGGGCCATGTTTCGAGAAATTCGTGTAGTTTCAAATTTTTGTTTGTGCCTTAATTCAAAGGTGTTATTCCACCTTTCACAAACTTGATCCCATGGCTCATTATTATGTTTCAGCCAAATAGCGTCATCATTTGAGACCGCCTCTGAAATAAGTCCAAGAAAAAGAGAAAATGTATCGTAACTTTTCCATACTTTGTGAAAGTTTAGTAGAATTTTGAAGTATGTTCTACCAATCTCAAAAAGAAGAAAATCTCTTCAAGAACATAAAATGCAGAAAACACCAATTAAAAGAAGAATATTTATACCGAGAATAATCCTACAAAATACGATGCCAAATGATTATTCACTACATCTTTAAGACAATCCATTCAGGATTGTCTTTTCATGTTTCCTATAAACCTGACATTTAAACATGGAGTATCTTTTTTGTGTAAGTAGCCCCAAACAATACAAATCAACTTAGCCCAATGATAAACATATTTTACCTTGATTACTTTCCACAGATTCTGCATCTGAATCCCTAATAGAGTAAGTGGATTTAGTGCTCCTACGCTTTGCTCCTGATATGTAGAGCAGATTTCGGACCTTGTCCACTAATTTGCCTTTAGAGGGCACATATCTTCCTGAGGCAGATTTGGATGTTGGCACAGCTTTCATATAGTATGTGTATATACTTTCTGTCGGGAAAAGTGAAACAATTTTTGCAGCTAGCAAATTGAATTTCTCTGGTTTGATATTGCTGAGGGAAAAAAATACAGATTACTTCCATTGACATTATGTAAACCAGACAGCAGTGTTCATTGCCTAATATAGAATTAAGTTATTTAGAATCAGGATCAACGTAAATACATAAATTTGCTCCCTTGTGACACAATCTCTCACTTTTCACATACCTACATTTCTCTCACTGGAACCGCACTAGGCGGTATACAATCCACATGGTTTGACATGCAATACCAAACCTAAACTAACAGTCTAAAATTACTAATTATAATTATTTTATTAGCTAGGTACTTGAGCAGTACCTATATCTGTTAAGGTAAATCTGCAAAAAGGACATTTACCACCTGGCGTTGGTAAATCTTAGGATTTACCACACTTCACACATTTACCTTAAATAAGCTTATATGAATTTCACTAATCTACATTGTGTACTAACTACTGCATGGTGATTACTGTGAGTGTGTCCAGACTATTCTACTATAGCTACTTAACCTACATACACTACTACTTAATCTAATATGTATACTTAGTAGAAAAACAAACACTACAATAGTTCTACAATGGGAAAACATAAGTAGTTCAATAATTACTTGTTAACAATGAATGTGTAGTGATGTTTCATCAAAACATCAACAACAATGTTTCTTTTTTGTGAATTCAATTGTTTGTATTTTTGATAATAATTTAAAACACTATTTCCCTGTGGAGATGATTGGAGGATAGTCTTCAAATCAAATTCTGGCAGTGAATGCCTACTTGGTATATTTAAGTAGGAATCCAAGTCTAAAGTGATATCCGTCAGAACTATCGATTGATCTTGATCAAATTGCATTGCATCTTGACAGTTAGCTTTAATAATCATTAAATCTTCATTTAATGAAGATGTGGTTTCAGTATCAGCAAATGAGTTTAAGTAATCCAGTAGTTTACTTTTAAGTTTAATTCGGTGCCCAATATGCGGGCAAAGTTCTTTCAAATAAATATCATTTGAAACCAAATATTTGAATTGTTCTTTGCATATATCATTTTCTGTAAAAAAAACTTAGTTTTAAATTGAATTTAGGTAAATGATGAATATGAGCTGTAAACATAAAATATTTTTTAAAATTTTATCATTGCCAGTAAGTGCGAGCCAAAACAGTCTCCATGAAATTAGTTTTGTTTTCATTTTAAAGTAGCATGGTCAATAATTAAGATGACAATGGAGCAGTATACTTACCTAATATATATACTTATTTAATAAGTATACCTACTGTTACATTACATTACGCTTTCGTTATACTTATTGATTTAAGCTTTCACGATTTACACACATTATTTTAACAAAACGGGATCTAATAGCGTATTAATATAACTTAAAGAGTCGCTAGCACGGGCGACGCTTCATACAAACATAGTTTGGTTCTCATTTATTTTAAAACGGCATGCTGGAAAAACATGAAACTGCACTTATACCTACACAGGCAACGACACACGGCGTTACGTACTGGCCACAGCTACTGGCGGCGCGGTGCGCGGTGCGGCGAGCGGCGCGGCGGGCGGCGCGACTTGCGGTGGTAAGCCACAGCTCGACTAGCTGCGACCGCGGCGGCGGCGGCGGTGGACGTATTTAGAGAACGGCTAACTATTAAAATGGCCCTATCAAAAGTGGCACGGTATTTAAATTGTTGTCGTCCCACAATTTTTATAACATGTTTTGATATCCATATTACTGGGGGTCTAAAATGACCACTTTATCAGAATCATAATACGAATCACGGTAAAAATTTAAAACTCTTAAAATGGACTTTGTGGTCATAACCATAAAGACCATTTTAAGAATTTCAAATTTTTAACGTGATTCATATTATGATTCTGATAAAGCTTCCATTTTAGGCCCCCTGATCTACTCAGTATGTCACTAATAAATTGTTCAGTATCCATTATTTATATAAGCTCAACGCCCGATAAAAACAAAATTATTTGTTTCGATCGTGCGATGTTGAATACGTCCACCGCTGCCGCCGCGCGCGCCGCTCTGAGCTGTGGCCTCCTCGATACTCGCTAGTACATTTGTTTCAATCGCACACCGCGCAGCCCGTCGCCGCCGCGTGCCGCGCGGCGCTCACCGCGCCGCAGGTCGCGCCGCAATCCGCGCCGCCGGTAGCTGTGGCTTACTTCATACATTGTCTACCATTTGTTTTCGCCGCTCACCGCTTGCCGCGCCGCACGCCGCGCCGCAATCCGCGCCGCGCTCGGCTGTGGCCAGAAGGTTACGCCGCCCGCCACCGAGGCGGTCGGTGGTACACACGGCCACACATCAAGCTATATGTTTCCAGTATAAGCTGACCTCGCACTGTACGGATATCCTATACAATGCGAGATCAGCGTAAACTGGAAATGTATGGCTTGATGTGTAGCCGTGTGTACGCGGTGGCGGTTTCGACTTTCGAGCGGATTGAAATTTTGTATCACGATCAAGATCTTACCTACATCGCCTACCCGACTACCCACACGGAACCGCCGCCGCCATAGATCATCATAAAAATGCACAACTTACTTTTGAAGTTCTCCACGACTTCTGATGGCACATCCCAGGATACCAGGATGTTTTCTGTAGTTCCGTCCTCGTCCATTATCTTATTCAGCTATTTTAGTAATATCCACTCACTAAATTTGCAATTCACGACAGAAAAATATGATTTGCCGACCCGACGCGACGCAACGAACGAATGAGTGGCGGTTGGCAGCAAGTTTATAAAATGTTGCCAGTACTTGATTTTTATTTTACCCAATAAATACATCACTTATATAGAAATTGTATGGTGTAGATTCATATGAAAAACTAGTTTTGAAGTGGAACTTCTTTTGTCGCAAAATATGTAAGTAGAGGGGTACAGTAGTGGTAGTAGGTACCCCTACTCACCTCACTATTAGGTTAATAGTGAGGCCTGGGCCTTTACTCTGAAATCCGAAAACTAACATCGTATCGTGCTGTCTTATTCCCTCTTGGGTTATACACCATATGAGTGAGTAGAACGGCAGGACATGAAGTTGGATTGAATTAATTTCGGAGTAGGGTAGGTAGGTCAATGTTTTTATTTTTCTCACGGTTTAAATAATTATTCTTTTTAAATGTTTGTTTATTTATGCCATGGGCGCCGGCAGCACTTGCACCCCCCTGTCGAAAGAAAATACAAAGTTTTTTTTTTTTAATTTCTTCTGGATGGGATTGCTGTCCAAATTTGTTCATCACCTTGCCAATAAGTTCAGTATCCTTCAGTATAATACATGTATAATTATAAAATTGGCGGATTTACCAATAGGCAGATCGGAAGCCTAGGGCTGCAGATTTTAGGGCGGCAAATGTTGAAATGATGCCCTCAGATAATTCGTAGAATAATAATTCACAAATAATAAATTTCCGAGTTGAACGGAATTTTTCCTCAATGTTTAGATGCACCTCCCTGAAAGTAATCCTGGCGGCGCGGCGCGGCGCCCATGATTTATGCCTTTTATATTTCAAAAACGCGTGGTAGAATGTGTTAAGATGAGATTGCAGATGATGATTATGAGATGATGAGATGCAAGTCTCAGATGATCGGGTAAACAACTTAATACGGCAACACTGCTCATAGTAAAAAAAATCAATCTCTTGAAACAAGATTTTGTAAATTTAGCTGCAAGAAATACTATCTTGGTGCAACAATGCAAAGAGAATACAATCTTGGCTCAAGATTCATGAATTTATGTGCATCAAAGAATTTATACCTAAGAAATAACGGCTTAGGTACAATATTGCTTTTACTTTCGATGGTCTTAAATCAAGATTCATAAAGTTTGCTGCATCAGTAGGTATAAACATCATTGAACAAATATCTATACCTACATAACTATTAGTGATTTTAACCGACTTCCAAAAAAGGAGGAGGTTCATCTGTATATATTTTTTTTGACGTGATAACGTCTTAAAACTTATTGAGCTGAAATTTTGCATACAGATGTAAGTTTAGTAACAATGCAATAATCTGGTAGGTACTATTGAGCTGATCTCATGATGGAGTCAGGAGGTAGAACTACTCGACGGCGAACAGCAAAGACACGAAATTTTGTAAATGGATTTAACTAT
This sequence comes from Eugnorisma glareosa, assembly GCA_947578425.1. Classification (NCBI taxonomy): domain Eukaryota; kingdom Metazoa; phylum Arthropoda; class Insecta; order Lepidoptera; family Noctuidae; genus Eugnorisma; species Eugnorisma glareosa. The sequence goes on along the minus strand of OX387967.1, from coordinate 6,653,032 downwards.
AATATAGGTAGCCTGTTCTAAACTCCATCATGACTTGGCTGCTGCTCCCAAGGTTTACTTCCGGCGAGGGAAGTCCTCAACGGTGAATAGTACAGACGCGTTTTGTAAACGGATTTAACCATAATAGCCTGTTCTTAATTCCATCATGACATGGCTGTTGCACCAGGGTTGGCTTCTGGCGAGGGAACTCCTCAACAGTAAATAGGACAGACATGTTTTTTTTTTTTAATTTGTGATAGCGCGTTTTAAACTTCAAACTCAAACTCCAAACTCCTCAACAGTAAATAGGACAGACATGTTTTTTTTCAAACTTCAAACTCCTCAACAGTAAATAGGACAGACATGTTTTTTTTTTTTAAATTTGTGATAGCGCGTTTTAAACTTCATCATGACGTGACTGATCATAAAACTTGTTTTGCACTCAAAAACGAAAAATAAATTAATATAAATTTTATTATAAGCGCTACCCCACAGAGCATCTTATATACCTATGCGCTACCCACTCATCTATTTAAAGTCGGTGCCAGGCCAACATGTCTAATAGGGAGTAAAAGATAGGTACTATGTATGTAGTAAGTAGGTAGATACTTGTAGGTAACTAGTAGGTAGGTATTACTATACTTACTTGCCAAATGTTTCCTTCATAGTCATAGTTATTTATTGCCTTAATTATGTTGAGGTACAATAAAATTGTCTTATGATTGATAAAGTTACACATAATTACCCTGATAGGGCGTAGTAAAAAGCGAACCGACGCGCGACGGCTTGAACTGGCTTTATAATGTTTAGGTAATTCGGAATGTCCAGTGGGAATTACTATACCTACTGCACGGTGCCAGCCAAGCCGGGCTTGCTTTAGCAAGGTATTCCTCACCAATAAGCCTGCTAGCCCTACGTTCCACCGAGTACAGTGCGGCAATTTGGTATTTAGCTGAGTCATCTCCTGAGCGTACTCCAAACAGGATTGGACTTGTGCTTTGTAAGTATAAGGTCAAAAGCTGTCCAGGTGTGAAGTATCGAGGATGCCCAGCTTGGCCGCGGTTTGAAATTTAGACTCTATGGTGATGATTGTCACCAGCCGACTCGTTTCTTATTGAAATCAAATGTAGGTGGTATTTTTACTCAGAAATAGGTACCAAAAATGTCTACATACTAAAAGAAAAAATAATAAGTTTCTGTTTAACTGAATCTTGGGTGAAACTAGTAATTTCTCCTACCGAGAAATACGTTACTTGCTATAAGAATGTCTTAATACTTGATTGTGAATTTAACTGAATCTTGGGTGAAACTAGTAATTTCTCCTACCGAGAAATATGTTACTTGCTCTAAGAATGTCATAATACTTGTCTGAAAATTTAACAAATTCTTGAATAAAATAAATAATATCTCCTAGCGAGAAATATATTATTTGCTTAAAGAATGTCTTAATACTTGATTGTGAATTTAACTGAATCTTGGGTGAAACTAGTAATTTCTCCTACCGAGAAATATGTTACTTGCTCTAAGAATGTCATAATACTTGTCTGAAAATTTAACTAATTCTTGGGTAAAATAAATAATATCTCCTACCGAGAAATATATTACTTGCTTTAAGAATGTCTCAATACTTGACTGTGAATGTAACTGAATCTTGGGTAAAACAAGTTATTTCTCCTACCGAGAAATATGTTACTTGCTTTAAGAATGTCATAATACTTGTCTGAAAATTTAACAAATTCTTGGATAAAATAAACAATATCTCCTACCGAGAAATATATTACTTGCTTTAAGAATGTATTAATATTTGACTGTGAATGTAACTGAATCTTGGGTAAAACTAGTTATTTCTCCTACCGAGAATTATGTTACTTGCTTTAAGAATGTCATAATATTTGTCTGAAAATTTAACTAATTCTTGGGTGAAATAAATAATATGTCCTACCGAGAAATATGTTACTTGCTTCAAGAATGTCTTAATACTTGACTGTGAATTTAAATGAATCTTGGGTGAAACTAGTAATATCTCCAACCGAGAAATATGTTACTTGCTTTAAGAATGTCATAATAGTTGTCTGAAAATTTAACTAATTCTTGGGTAAAATAAACAATATCTCCTACCCGAGAAATATATTACTTGCTTTAAGAATGTCTTAATACTTGATTGTGAATTTAACTGAATCTTGGGTGAAACTAGTAATTTCTCCTACCGATAAATATGTTACTTGCTCTAAGAATGTCATAACACTTGTCTGAAAATTTAACTAATTCTTGGGTAAAATAAATAATATCTCCTACCAAGAAATATATTACTTGCTTTAAGAATGTCTTAATATTTGACTGTGAATGTAACTGAATCTTGGGTAAAACTAGTTATTTCTCCTACCGAGAATTATGTTACTTGCTCTAAGAATGTCATAATACTTGTCTGAAAATTTAACTAATTCTTGGGTAAAATAAATAATATCTCCTACCGAGAAATATATTACTTGCTTTAAGAATGTCTCAATACTTGACTGTGAATGTAACTGAATCTTGGGTAAAACTAGTAATATCTCCTACCGAGAAATATGTTACTTGCTTTAAGAATGTCATAATACTTGTCTGAAAATTGAACTAATTCTTGGGTGAAATAAATAATATGTCCTACCGAGAAATATGTTACTTGCTTCAAGAATGTCTTAATACTTGACTGTGAATTTAAATGAATCTTGGATGAAACTAGTAATATCTCCTACCGAGAAATATGTTAGTTGCTCTAAGAATGTCTTCATACTTAACTGTGAAATTTAACTGATTCTTGTGTGAAACTAGTAATATCTTCTACCAAGAAATATATTACTTGCTTGAAGATTTTTAAATTATTCATTTGAGATCTGAACGGATTCTTGAGCCAAGATCGAGTCTTTATTGGTACAAAAAATAATTTTTGAGTCAAATCCGCGCAGCTGAGAAATAATCATTCTTAATGCTAGAAATAAATTGGTTTTGATTTGAGATATAAGTTTTGACTTAAATAATATTTCTTTTGAACAAAGATTTTCGATCTTAAAATTTAAGAATTTTTCATTTTTGAAGCGTTAGTTGGATTATCTTAGTACAAGATATATATATTTGAGATCAAGAAATATTAGGTGAAACATAGTTGGTTCTTGGTTCAAAAGAACATTTTTTTCTGTGTATATTTCTTAGATAAAAGAACCTAAATAGAAGTTTTTGGGTTACATTACACCTGCTTCAGACACTGCAAAGTGTATAGAACAAGAAATATTCAACTTTTTCAAAACAGGAGGAGGTCCGATTGTTGTAAAAATTGGTTGCTCCTTAATAAACCTTTTTTTACTAACGATTACAGACTTTTATTTATAAATAGTGTTCTATGTATGCTATGTTATTAGGCCGTTTTTTTACCATATTTGTTGACAATTTCAACCAGTAACAGAGAATACGAGTAACGACGACGTGGCGTGACGTGACGTGGTGGTGGTGGTCGTGGTGGTCGTGGTGACGTGTTACGAGTAATAGAGAAGTATGGAAGAAGAAGACATGCTGCGCCGACCCCAAGTAAGTTGGGATAAGGGCAGGAGAATGATGATGATGATTTGTTGACAATTTCCTCATGACTGGAGGCAGAAGATAAATTCCGATTGCAATGAAACTTCATAATCTTTTTACACTCATAATTTAGCACCGTTTTGTCGCTGTGCTCATATAAAAATTAAACTTTCATACACATCACATCTATCCACTGTAATGATTAACTAACCTTTTTTTAAATTGTGATAAGAGTTGGGCCAAGTCTCTGCTAAAGACACTTGGCTCGTATTTGTTTAACAGATGTATAACATCACTATTTTTGTTTATTAGACTGCGGCAGTTCCACTGGATTATTTTGGATGTGTGGTTCATTATGAATAAATTGAGGTACATTGAAAGAAGGGGCAACGTTGGACGGTGAAATGTTGGATAGAGAGTGTTGTGTCTGATTCCCAGATGATTTCACCTTTAGTATTTAGTTGTGCATGGATGTCTGACGAGACAACAATTCAATGAAGAACACGGTTATCACATCAAACTATTTATTATTTCCATTTGAATCTAGACACACAATTATTAACGATTTACAGTACAGAGACCACACCAGAAGCAGACGCCATGATCGATTATGGCACAGACAATTTTCATACAGCCAAGTGGCTGTGTTGCCACACAACGAGAGAGAAGACGGAGTAATGCAGAAAATAAATCATTTATTGACAAAATTTGTTTCTTTATCTTCAATGTTGTGTTTCTTAGAAATAGCACAACCATTTCATGGTCGGGGAGTATTGAAAGCTTTAATAATGGCATCGTCAGCTTCTTTGTTATAACCTGGTGGTTTGAGGAAGACGGTGTTTTTATAACTTGTTGTAGCAAACATTCTATTAGGTAAAGAGATAGATGGAGTGTCAGTAAAGTTTTGGATGGTGGAGATAACAGAGTGTCTGCGTATGATTTTGAAACTGGTGGATAGACTTTTGCTGCTTCAGCATATGATAAGATACACAACTTTGCGCCATTTACGTTTTGATAAGGAGACCAAAACAAAGGCAGCAAGATGCGTTTTCTTGGATCAGTATCACAGATGTCCCCAGTATGTCCCTTAGCCACATATATAACATTAAGGTTTTGACCTACACTGGAGTGTTAACGGCAGCAGTTGAAACACTGAACTGTGGGGAAAATGTATGACTCGACAGGTAATGCATTGTAGCACATGAAAATCTTTTAGGTTAAAATCTGCCCATCAAAAGTAACCACAATGGATCGGAATGATTTCCATGTGGTACTGCCATCTAAAATAGTTTTAAAATTAAGGCGCCTCAAACAGTACCATTTCAGATGTATAGTTTTTGGGAGATCATTAATATTCTATGGACGGAGCCTATGAGAGCGTGGCGTGTCCAATTCCTGTTAGTGTGCGTGACTAGGCAAGGGGTGACGCGACGCTTTAAAACATCGATATAATCTGTTAAAAGTACATCGATTTATTGCATAGATATAAATTTATGATACGTCTGCTAATGCGGTGATGAGGGAATTCGTTGTTCGAGGGAATTTGTTGTTCTGTGTCTTTGGTTTTCACAGCTCAAACCCTTCAATGGAAGTAATTTTGGAAACCACTGATTTTCGTAATGGGTTTGGAACCTTTTCAATTCTCGTGTATCTGGTGAGTTATGAAAAATGTAGTTCCATGCAGTAGGTATATCGTTAGCTGGTACTAAGGGTATAATACCTATAATTCTGGAATTGTATGTTCTTCTTTTGTACTATTTATGTTTTTTTTTTGTATTCTTCCATACTGTGGCATTAAAGTGCCGGTACCAACCACTAATTTTAGCAGATGGTTGACACATGTTATATAGCGTTAATTTGTCCAATTTCGTAGTAATTCTTGAAATTATTCATATCAACACCCATTTTTAGAGTTCCCTACCCGAGGGGGTAACCAACGGGACAAGGGAATGCAAAACTGGACGAAGATAAAAACCGTTTTGTATCGGGTCCCGTACAAAAACCCGGTCTTCGGTGAAACCGGTTTGAAAATAAGTTTTTTTATTGTTTGTCTAAACGATATTTTTAAACTGCTTGTAAAATTCAGGCCGCGTACACCTCGCATCTTTTGAATTATCAAATAAAATCTTGTCTAAGTATTAAAAAGCAATACATAAATAATTTCAATAAAAATGCGGTAAAAATGTTTAAGAGCGTGTACGTCTAGCGCACGACATCAAGTTTAGGTAATTCAATGCAAGTATTACTCACACAGACGCAAGCGTGACTGTGTGCGTAGCGCTGGCGCGTTCTCTCGCGCTATAGTCGAACTAACCCATTTTGATCCGTTCGAGTATTATATAATAGAATGTAATAGAATACACTTTATTGTACACCAAAATTAAAACACAGCTTTTACAATATTGTAATATATTGCAAGTATAGGTATAATTATGATTAATATTAAAGTCGTTATTTTTATTTATTCAAACATGAATTGGTTGATCTAAAATGTAGAAAGTAGACCAACTGCAACAATTCTTTATTGTACTTAATTAACGATTTACGGGTTTATAATAAATAAAGATTTATTATTATATTCAAAGAAAACAATTTATACGAATTTGGTCACGTTTATTTTACATCACTTAAATAAAAAAATGATTAAAATAACCAAAGAAAATAAAAACACGCCTGCACCCTGCATGTCAAAAAAAATAAATTGAAAAAATAAAAAAACCCGACTGCGTAAAAAATAACTAATAACTTTAAATAAAAACTGAAAATAATAAAAACAAGTTCAGTTCAATTCTAATACGGAACGTATTGACTGCAATAGTGGGAACCCGTATCGGATAAAATGATTTTAGTCTAGATTATTTAATGGGTCCCGACTGTTGCAGTCAATATGTTCCGTATTAGAATTAGTAGATCGTGCTTCTCAGTGGCATCGACCTGGACTTTCTTGGGTCTACAATTTCAGGTAGCAAACACTCATTATAATAATTAACTAATCTGGTTTGCATTTGGTTTTGCCAGAACTCATCGTCTCGAGTAAATTTCTCAATTTTCAAGAGAAATTCTTTACCCGTCCAGACTGCTAACAAACATAAATTCTTTTTCGTTATATGTAACTGTCCTTGAACCTGATAAAACCACTCGTGACGACGGTTTACAGTCCCGTTAGAATTCCAAAATTTAATTTAATTTTGTTTTAAAGCATCTTCAGCGTTCATTCCGAAGGCTGAAATTGGGCATTTTATTTCAATAATACCATGCTCAAAAATGCCATCTGGTGAAGCTTCCAGAAAAAAGAAATCTTCATCAATGAACAAACCACATTTATGTATGCTTATATGTTCTTGTTCCTCAAGTTGCCGGATTGCAATTGCCTCATTGTCTTTTCCGTGTTTTATACTTGCAATATTATCCAATGAATATGAGTATAAATGACATTTTACTAATGGGGCGGAACTTATGTTTTGCCTTCTTTTACACACTTTACCAAACGACGATGCTGTAACAAGACATCTACGCAATTCAAGCCAAAGTGCGCTCTCTGCCTGAAGTACAGTGTCTCGCTCCACCTCTTCTCTATTGTTGACCTAAAATGAAAAAAATATATAGTCTGATCACTCTAGTCTATTGAGAGTTTTACAGATAGATGTGTATTTAGCAAAATTCAAGCATTCACCTGATCCTGAAGATTTTCAAGAAAAATATTTTTGGCAACGTCATAATCATCCGCAGACATGTCCGGTCTTTGACATTCTTCGCCGTAATGTGTTTTCTCATCAAAATTTAGCCTTCTCCTAGGACGGCGACATGATTTTCCTTTTTGTATTCTTTTGAGCCGAGCCATTTCAATGCGTTTCAGTGACATCCCTAGGAAAAAAGTAATCACATAACAGTCCATTTGAATAAATATATAAAAATTAAATTAAAGTAATCAAAAGTGTACCTGGACTCTTATGAAATTTGGATTTGTAAATAGCGTACTGAGGTCTTGCGGAATTAAAAGAAACAACTGCGGCATGACATCGTGCTGTATATGAGTTTTTCAGCGAAAAATTTACGCGCTTGCCACCAACTAACTTTGCCACAACGCTATTAAATTGCTCAGCACGGTTGTTAGTTACGTTATGAAGTAAACTTTTAGAGTGAAATGCGATCTGTGCCGTATGACCCATTATTTTATTTAACAAGACCCGTACTTTGGGAACTAAACTCTCTTCATTTTTCCGGTTCTCTGTACAGTAGTAGCTCTCACAGGCGTTGTGGTGGCCAAAGATATGCATCGGACTGTTTAAAATATCTTTTTTCAAATTTATTATCTGCTCAGCAAGAGTCAAATTCTGCGCTTTTCGAAATCGAATTGCACATTTGACAGCTGTGCGAAGCCTTTTTTGCCTATCAGCGGTACGTAACCCTCTTTCATTTAGAGGAATGGATGTATCTTTGCTCACATTGAGGATCTTTCCATAGTAATTCCGGAGTAGATGATTGGTACATTCGATCTTACTAACTTGATAATTCGGATATGGTCTGCTTTCAAGTATTTTTTTAAACGTGCTTGCGTCACCGTCTGCGATCAATGTGCCATATATTACATTTTGCCTCGCAACAGAAGTCTTAAAACCTTCGACTATGACACTTTGTTCCATACTGCTCGAAGGTCCATTATGATTTTTATGACAGTTATGGTTTACAGGAGGCTCACCTTTGACTGCTGCTCGGGCGCAAACTATACAATATTTATTTTTCACGTCCATATAGAGTACTTTACCCGTTTTGGAACCGATAATAGCTGCGACACCCGACAAAGCAGAATAGTTGGTTTTATAGGATCTTTTAGACCAACAGCAGTCAGCTATGACAGTGAGAATGGGAACATTATCTTTTACTTCACCACATGCAATAGCTTCAGCAGCTTCTTCCTTGGCAGCCTCTAGCATACTGTCTTCAGCAGCTGCTTTCCACCATTTTGCTACTTCATCGTGACATTTCGCATATGTATTTTGTGTCAAAATTGGTAAGTATATGGAAGCTAACAATTCGTTTAAATTTGATCTTCCAATACCCGTCATCATAGCTCCAGTCACAGCGCCACGATTTACGTCCATACTAAAATTTGAACTATTAGAGCTGAACAGTTGAAGCTTTATATTACACATATTGCATTTCATGGTAAATGTTGATTGCAAGCCCACCTTGCGCTCCGTCAACAGTTGTAAATTATTAATAGTACACCCCATCGCTCTGTTATGGTTATTGATTATTTTAATTTGGTCCAAAAAGTAGTTAAAATCAATTATTCTCCGGCCTTCAACAACGTTACCTTGTTTTGAGTGGAATTTCGGCCTCGATAACCTGAAAATTAAAAAATAAGAATGTAAATAACATAATTATTGTTTTCTAGGTTTATGCGATCATTAGGTATATGCAAAAAATAATGACTAAGGTACGATAGAAAATAGTATAGTATCTAGTGGTCTGACTTTATTAACTAGCTAGATAAATTACCAAACTCGATGTTTCCTCGGTTTCAGATGATGAGACAGAACAGATGAGAAAAAACAGTCCATTTGAAATAGTTTGTGATGGCCTGTAAAGACGTGAAAGGAAAAAAACTCATTTTAAAATAACGTTCAAAGTACCTTTTCTTCATTTTGATTTTCACACTCAACTCTTTCTGTTCTTCCTGCATCATTTGAGTTTTTTTTACATTGCCTGAAGTTAAAGCATAACCCAGTAAGCACACAAACCTTGTTATTTGGAAGCAAGCGTACGTATTATGCAGTAATGAAATAAAAGAAATTAATGTAAGCAAAATACGGTTAGGATATTTATAGAAATTTGAATTAAATTAAAAAAAAACCCCCGACGCTTTTAATATACACATCATACCCCTTTCATTTGGAACCCTACTTGGGCATATTCGAAAATATACGTATATTCATCACCACTTTCACCACCGTGTCTAAAATGGCTGCATCGATTTTGATAAAATATGTCTTATTATAATATACACATCATGTGCTTTCATTTGATACCCCACTTGGGTATATTTGAAAATATTACATTTTTCATACCTACTTTCATCCCCCATATCTAGTAAATGGCTACACCGATTTTGATCAAAACATGTTTAAGAACCGTTTAAGAAACTGGTACGTTTATTTCACAAATATTTCATTTATGATAGTGTATTAGTATGCAAAAGTGTGTGTTTTACGTTAGCGAAGCCGTGGGTTGAAACTAGAATAAAATACATATACCAACCTTTTAGCTCTTGTCTTTTCCAAAATGTCTAAATTTCGTTTTCGTTTTTTCCCTAAAAATAACTTGGTTTTATTTCCCATTACGTCTGAAACATAATTTGTTGTCACTCAAAATATTATCAATAATCATAAATACTAATAAAATATTTTACTTACCAAAGTATTAAAAGTTGTCGATCGCACTATAAACGTCCGCTATCCTTGCACGCACGGTAAAGTTCAACACAGGTCACTCAGAGCGCCGAGCGACGTGTCCTCACTCTGGAAAGCCTCGCGGCGAACTGATTTGTGTTGTTTTTTTTTTTTTTTTGGTGATTGCATCTCGCAGTTCAGCCTCTGAGGCTGGCTACTGCTTAACCGGACTATTCCCTGTGGATGTCTTAAAATGAATCTAAGGCCTCCAGCCAGGGGCTTAAAACTATACTTAAAAACTAAGCGACCACTCGCTAAGGGCACCCCCTGTGGGGTACGGGCCTCGGCTTAGGGCGTCGCTGGGGGGGGCAGCAAAGGGACAGGCTGGATCTGAGTGATATTATTTAGGGGCTGGTTTAAAACTACCGGCTCAGCATCGCGGGCTGTCTCTGGCAAGGGTCGGGGGGGGTTCGTTGAACGTGGGCGTCGCGTCGGGCCTCGGCGGCGAGGACGGAAACATGGCGGTCTGTATCTGTATTTTCGTAGTATGCTGGTTTCCCTACTGCTCTCCTGGATGAGGGTGATGGGGTCATCGGGGGTGGTGAGAGCATGTCGCGGACGGCGAACCATGCTAATACGCGAGGGCTCGTATCGGGCGGCCGATGCGATCAGGGGGTTCCTATGCTTGATAGCGGAATCGAAGAAACGCTTGGAAAGACGTTTCATAAACTGAGCTAAGGTGGGGATCTTAAGGTCTAAGTGGAGACTGTCATTACGGACATAATAGGGTCTGCATCCGGTGCAGATGACGCGGGTGGGCATGGGCAAAAGTGACACAAGCGTATGTCATAATGGAACGGATGACGGCGGTATAGAGTCGCAACTTGCACTTAAGTGACAATTTGCTCTTTGCCGTGATCATAAAATGGAGCCTACCCATGGCAAAGGCAGCCCGGTCGCGGGCTGCTCTTATATGCGCTGCAAAGGACAGGTGGTTGTCGAGAATGACTCCTAAGTATTTGGCTTGCTTCTCCCAAGGGATCGGCTTGCCGAACATAGTGATCGGAGAGGGAACGGGACGTATGAGACGCGCCTTATGGAAAAGAACTGCCTGGCTTTTATCGGGATTGACCTCGATTCGCCACTTACGGAACCAGGCTCCTAAAGCATTGGCAGCTTTTTGGAGCTGACGGGCGATGGCGTCTTGGCCGTGCCCAGTATAATAGATTGCCGTATCGTCGGCGAAAAGGGCCAAGTGAGCCTTTTTGCTCTTGGGGATATCTGAAGTGAATAGAGTGAATATGAGGGGGGAAACGTCAGAGCCCTGAGGGACTCCCGCGCGAATGGGGTGGGGGGAAGAAAGGGTTTTCCCTATGCGATAGCGGAAAGTGCGATTCGCCAAAAAGTCTCGCAAGATGAGCACGAGACGATCTGGCACACCGAGCTGATACAGCTTGTATATCAGCCCGTTGTGCCAGACTTTGTCGAACGCTTTCGCTATATCGAAAAATAACACACCGGTCATCGCTCCACGCTCTACGATGCGGTGGACCTGTTGGACGCACGAGTGTTCGGTCCTGAAACCGAACTGCTCGTTGGGAATGAGGCTCTTAGCCTCGGCAAAGTCTTTGAGGCGCTTATAAATAAGTCTCTCATAGATTTTACCGAGCGCGCTAAGGAGACTGATCGGCCGATAACTAGTCGGCTCAGTTTTAGGTTTACCCGGTTTGGGAATACCTATGACGGTGGCCTCTTTCCACACTTGGGGAAAGATGTTATTGCTCAAGGCGCCATTGAAGATGGCCGCCAACAAGACTATGAGCTGAGAGGGGAGGACTTTGAACACCCTATTGGTGAAGCCATCGGCGCCAGTGGCTTTCCGAGGCTGTAGCCTATCTATTATGTCTTTCACTTCGTCGGGCGTGACTGAAGGAAGAGGACAGTCGGGGTCTTCTACTGGGGGGAGAGCGGCTCTACGTTCGACTTCCGCGTCCACCTCAGCGAGATGTCGCATGTCTACTGGTTGAGAGCTGGGCGTGCACTGAGATTCCAGGCTGTCGGCCAGGCATTCAGCCTTCTCAGAGTCGTCAAAGGCGACGCTCTTATCGGGGCGAATGAGAGGAGGCATAGTAACCTCGTCGCTGCTAGCACGCAACTTCCGTTGCAGTTGCCAGAAAGCTAAGTGAGTGGGCTCGAGTTCGCTAAGCTCCTTGTCCCAACGATTCGAACGAAACTCACTGGTGCGCTGCTTTACAGCAAGCTGCAAGCTGCGCATGTGAGCCTTGTTCGCATAGCAGGGAAAGACGCTATAGGCACGAACGGCCGCGTTCTTCTCGGTTATCAGATCACGTATGTCATCGGGTAGTTTCCAGCGGTGATCGCTCATCGCTGGGACTTCCCGTGAACAATCCTTCAGTACGGATTGTACGTGATCTGTAAACAAGTTGATGGCGGCCGTCGTGTCTGCGACTGAGACTATGTGATCGGGGATACCGTCCGTGAGAGGAGACATGTCGGATTTCAGCTTATCGCTTACTTTCTTCCAGTCTGTTATCAAAATAGGGGCAGGGGGCTGGCTGGGGTCAAAGAGGCCCGAGCTAGAAACGAGATGCATGACTACCGGACGGTGGTCAGAGTTAAGCTCGTGTAGCGTCTCAATCGAGTCCAGCCTGAGGCTGACGTTCCTGAGCAGCGCTATATCGAGCACATCGGAACGCAAACCGACAGTGTCGGGGTAGTGGGTGTGCTCCATAGGAGCGATAGGGTCGAAAGAAAGGGAGTCGCTTAGGTCGAATAACGCTCGCCCTCTCGGGTTAGTCGTTATGCTGTTCCAAGCAGGGTGTTTGGCATTGAGGTCGCCCGCTATGATAACGGACTCGCTCAAGCCGAAGAGAGAAGTGAGATCCTTCTCTAACAGGGAATCGTCCTCAGATGAATTTACGGGGGGCATGTAGGCAGACATGATATGGACCGACTGATGGCCGGTCATACCTAGCCGACAGATTGAAACCTCAAGTACTGATTCTAGAGGGGGTGAGTCTACTGGGATGCAGTGCAGTTCTTTACGGTAATAAATGAGCGTGCCGCCTCTGTGGCAGCGGGAACGGTCATTGCGAACTATATGAAAGTTTGCAATCTTGGGGTTGCGGAGATGGGGCTTTAAGAACGTCTCTTGGACAAGAAAGACATCTATCTGATGATCGCGGAGGAACGCGGCGATCTCATCGCATTGTCCACTAATGCCGTTGGCATTGTAAAAGCCTACTCTAAGGGATCGGGGTTGGGTACTCGTTAAGGGCCTAGTTAGATCCATTATCGGTCTGGTTGTGAGAGAGCGCGCGAAGAGCTGCACGTATCCTAGGATACGACTTAAAGATCATGTTGATCTTTTTCATGTCATTCGTTCCTCTGAGCTCGGCCGCTAAGCGGTCGGCCTCAGGGGATTCGAAGATCGCGAACCTAGCGATGGTGTCGAAGGAGCTTTCCTCGGCATCCTCAGACTCTGGGCCGGGTGGCCTGGAGGGAGGGCGCGCTGGTGAGGCTAGGGGAGCGGCCGTTGGAATGGGCGCAGGGCAAGGGACCGGGTTATCTAATAACCCGGGCATGGGGGCGGTGGCCTTGGGGCTACCAAGTGCTGGAAAAGCACGCTGATGATTCAGCGCGTTCCAGGGGGACGGTCTCTGGGGACTGAGACGCTCAGGCAACTGAGCAGAGGGGATCGGGACTGATGAGGGGGCTTCCCTCAGCTGGCGGGCGTTAAAACGCTTCGCCAGCTTACCCGGAAATTGTTTGGGAGCTTTGGGGCAACCCCTGTAGTTGGCCGGGTGGCCTGACTGACCGCATAGCACACAACTGGGTGGCTCGGTACAGAGGTTCCTGTCCTTGGGACGGGAGCAATCGGCCGTGGCGGGATCGCCTAGGCACTTGACGCACCGGGGAGGAGCGAAGCAGTGCTTTTGGGCGTGGCCGTAAAGTTGGCAACCGTGGCACTGGGAAAGCACCTTGTTGCGGTGAGGCCGCTCAATGAGGATGCCCGATAAGGAGCAGACGGTCTTAACTTTAAAAATGGGGTGATGACCCTCGACGGGGTCACAGATGACGAGCACCATGTCGTACTCGTCACCTCCCCTCGCCTTGTGCAGGCGGTGGACGGCGGAGACTGGAACGTTCTGGGAGGTGAGGTCGTCCAGAATGTCCTGGGATGGGATCTCTTTGGGGATCCGCCTGATCACCACGCGGGTGGGCTTCTCCTCAGGGAGAGAGTAGGTGTGGAAGGCGACGTGCCTCCCACGAAGATTGCGGACAAGGTCCCTGAAGTCCGAGGACGAAGGGACGGTGACCTTTATACCCTGTAGGGTAGATTTGGCTGAGGTGTAATTGATGCGCAACTCAGTGCACATCTTGGACACATCGGTCCATTTCGCCTTATCTTGGATGAAGATAGGCGGCGGGGGCTTAAGCTTCTTGGAAGAAGAAGCAGAGGGGGCGGTAGGGGCGGTAGCCATAGGGCTAATGGGACGGCTAAACGCGGCCGGAGCTGTAGAAGCGACAGGAGAAACGGGGCGAGATAAGGGGGCAGGGGAGAGTGGGGTGGGGGGTAGAGCGAGCCGCTACGGGCTTTTTGGCCTTATTGGCCTTAGCGCCCTTGCCCTTCCTACGCTTGCCCTTGCCTACCATTGTGTACTCCTCAGAGTCAGAGGTAGCGTCAGAGGCTCCCGAGTACTCAGAGGCCTCGGAAAGCACGTCCGCAATCTCCATAGGAGATGCATCAGGACTTGCAGGTGAGTCCTGAGAGTGAACTAACGGGGGTGGGTCGGAACTCGCCGGCGAGATCGGAACGAAGATTTTCTCGGACAGGATACCCATAAGGGGCTCCGCGATACTCATATAATTATCCCTAATATGCGGGTTGGGGTCACTAAGGAGCCTCTTAAGGAGGTCCGTGAGGGACTTAGCCCAGACATCCCTCGTTGCGAGGGTAGGAATCATATCTCAGGCCTAATCTTGACTAATATAGTGGGGGAGGGGGGAAAAACTCCTAGCCCTAGTCCCGAGGAGACACGAGAATCGTGAACCCCCCGGGCGGACAATTCCCACAAAAACGAACCCACCCGTGTGACTTTCCTAGTGCTATACTGGCGAGAAGAAAGGCACAAACAAACTCGCCAGCTACACTGTTGTCCTGGCCAGAGGGGCCGCTAAACCTAACTCCCCGGGAGGGATAGCCCGGGGATGAGTGCACTCCCTGTCGGGTGACACAGGGAGGTGAGTGCCTAAGGTGTGCCCTAAGCTTGAGAACCTGTAGCCAATCTTAATGTGCGACAGGGCCCTATGGGTCTTGCGACCGATCCGGGCCGCTGGGGTAGAGACACCCAGACGTCCCGGGTGCAGCTGTGGACAAACGTGGGTTAGGTACTACCAGACTGTGACTAGGAGCCACCCCCAAGGCCACAGTCGGAGCCCTTCCGACTGACTGCTTTCCCTTGAAGAGGGTCGGCGGGTGTGGCGGGTCACCACCCACTTGGGATCGTTGGCACCGTGAGGTTTCCACCCAAGTACCACCGAAACTGGTGGATTTTGCTCTTAGGGAGCCAAGTGAACGCGACGCGATACGCGAACGTAGAAAACCGACTACAAGCACTGAAGCACTCGTAGCCGATCTGCTACGATGACGTAGTCTAACTCGAAACCACGGTGGCGGAGCTAGACGACCGGCATGCGGTGGTGTAGCATTGAGCGCAATGTGCGCGTCAGAGCGACGGGGGAGGGGGGAGCTTTCGATCGCAACGACAGAGCGCACATGTGCACTCTGCGGCTGCCAAGAGCGGAATGCCTGATTTGTGTTGATTCGCGCGCAGAGTTTTATAGTAGTTTTCAAAAATTCATAGAAAAATAATTACAATGTTTTAGTTGAATTTTTTAAGTGTTTGTTTTTAAAAAGATGTTCGTCTATTATATTATGCTATTATTTTGTTAAATTAAGTAAGATATATCGGTTAAAAAAATCATTGAATTGACTTTAATTTCTTAATAATTTCACATTGTTTGTATTTAATTTCTTTTAGTTAGATAACTAAAAATAAAAATCTTTTTTGGTAACTATTTCCCTTAGAATCTTTGCAATTGGTTATGATTTTTTGTTTATTAGATTTGTCAGTCGTTTCAGATATTTTAAGCTTCGAAACTGACCTTAAAAGGGAAATTAAGGAAACCTCTGTTAGGTTATCTTGATATAATTCACAAATACTCTATTAATCGAAATATTTTTTCTAATAACTATTTAGATAACGAAATTTCCTAAATTTATTAGTAATAAACATATTTGTAAGCTAAGTGGTTGATGGTGTTAACTGGTTTGAAAAGTACAGTTTTTCAGCCAAACAGCGCGTGAACGGCGTAAACGCTCTTAAGTAATAGGTCTATTTGCTTTTTGTGATTGAGATAAGCAAGTTAAAAACATTCAAAACATCAGATTTGGCAATATTGCGTTACAATGTTTTTTATAGTATTGGCTCAAGCTGGGGAGCGCAAAGTTACTGTTTTTGAATAATGTTCTTAAAACCACACAATTCGCAAACATCCTAATCGCAATACCATCAAAGGTAACCATTCTTAAGACTGTCAATTCCATAGAATCAGTAGATTTTAGGTATTCTGTAATTTTCGTGGTTTGTGTAATGTCTATGGTCCTGCTGCTCCAGCCAGTTCATTTTGTGGCTAAGCTGCCTTTGCAGAATTTAATGATATGCAGTGTTGAAGTTGAACCTCCAGAACACAAAAGTGTTTTATTGCAATACATACTTGCATTTTGCTTCCGATTTTGTTTTCGATTTTAAAAAATGACCCCACACGCTATTTTATCTTCAGTTTTTGATGTTTTCTACGAAGTCATCCTTAGTAATCTGAAGCAAGAATAATAAGTTGACCTGTATAATTATGAAATTAACACGAACTTAAAACATATTCAACAAACATGCTAACAAACAAACTTTATATTTATAAATATAAGTGTGGTGAGGCTATAAGCTTTTACTCAGAGATAATTGAGTTGCTATGCTTTTTCTCTCGTAAATGGAATGCAGTTTTTATGAAAATTTCTTTTGCAGCAATGTTACCAGTTGTAAGTCCCAACAATGAATCTGATAGATACTCGACTATCGTGTTTTTAGCGATGCTCTGCTTTTTGTGCCGCTTAGCGTCCAAGTCAGTAGGAGCATGTTCATCGATCACCTTTAGCACTTCAAACTCATTTAAGAGATTACGTATTCTAAGTTTCCAGACACTGTATTTGTCTCCATCAAATGGTTTAATAATTCTTTTCATTCTTAAATGTTCTATTTTATTGAATCACTAAAAGTCACTCGGAATACTTTACACCGCCACAAAGTTCACAGGGCTTAGGTCTCTTTCACTTTGCACAAAAAGTGTCTTTAAATTTATTTAAAAACTAATCTTTCTTTACTTTCATAATTAGTCTGAATCACTGGCTTTACTTTTAATAGTCCATAACCTATTAGGTTATAAGACCAATGAAAGACATAAGTTTAATATAGACGAATAATATTTAATAAAGTTCCTTCAGGAAGGTGATGTGTGTATTCTACTGAGCTACACGTTACAGACTGCTCACAGACTGCTCAATGAGGTCATGTGTATACTTTTTTATTAAAATACAAAGAACTTTTGAAAGGAATTTTTCAGTCTTGAAGTCAAGTTAATAAACTATTAGCAAGATCTTCTGATTTTCCAGATTTGACTTCATATATATCGGGAAACTGTGTGCGAACATAATCTTCATCATAATCTATACAGATTATGATATATCTATACAAATAAATAAAATTAAAGTGTTTGTTTGTAATATCCAAATTACAACTTTTTACGGCACTTATAACAAGAACACATGTTTTTCCATTTTTTTCTGTCTGTCAGTTTGTCTGTCTGTTTGTTCCGACTAATCTCCGAAACGGCTGGACAGATTTTGACGGGAATTTTACTGGCAGATAGCTGATGTTATATGTACAAACTACTTTTATTTACGAAAAATAATTAGGGTCCCGTGCAAAAAAATAAAACAATTGAAATTGGTAACAAAATCCGATTCAAAAAGACAACTAATATTTATATATAATAATTTCACCTTCTTTTGAAGCAATTAAAGAGCACTTTACTTCAACTACTTTATCATCTCCAACAAGATCATCGGGTGTGACTCCAATGAAAGGATATTTCTTGTCGATGAATAGTCCACATTTTTAAATTTTCTTGTTGCTCGATTTGTTGAAGTGCCTGTTTCTCATTTTCAATGCCTTGAGCTATTGAAGCCAGTGAATTATTTTTTTTTAATAGTATATTCTTTACTAGTTATGCTGTGTCTCTTGATGTTTTGCGTTTGGAGACGGGACCAAAATTTGAAGCCGTTCTAACTTTTTTTCTTATTTCCAGCCATTCATTTGAGTATTTTTGCACTACCGTCGACCCTTCAATGCGGTCTCTGTCAGTGGTAAAACTTTTCTAGGTACTCATAGACAGATTTGGCTCGCTCCAATTCTATATTAAACATGTCTGGTGCCGCACTGGTTTCACAGTAATCATGCTGGGAGTTTTTATTAGTTTCTCGTCTTCGCAGTTTTTTAACCGGCTATGGCACATTAATGTTGCTAAAAAAATACAAAATATATAATTTGATTCTAAATTATAATTATTAATCACTACAATTAATTTATAATATTTCAGAAATATCAAAATATGTGTTCACAAAGTATTGAACATATAACATTTTGTATCGAATATTGCCTATTGCATTGTATTATAATCATTAAACAAAATTATTCAGAGTCGACAGTCCAAAGCCTGAAAAAACAAACCCTCGGCCTGTACATGCCGCCAAATGCTCTGCGTAAGATGGAATAAACATAGTCTTTGTATACATTCTGGAAATTGCTGCTTAACGGGCCGCCACTGGTGCCGTGCTGTGACGTCTGCTGCGGTGAAATTACCCGGTGAGGGTACATGTGAGTTAGGGCCGATCAGTATGTGGTTAGGCGTGAGGGCTTCGGGCTCGTCTGGTGACACGTTGACATGCGTGAGTGGCCTGGAGTTCACCGTATTTTCTACTTCTACGAGCAGCGTAGCAAGGTTCTTGTCTGATGGGTGAACTTCTTTCAGGGTGACGTACAGTGCTTCCTTGACTGCCCTCACCATCCTCTCCCATGCTCCGCCCATAAACGGTGACGCGGGAGGTATGTATCTCCAGCTTATGGACCGCGCATTGGACTCACTACCTAAAGCTCTTAAGGCGCTTTCTCCTAGTTCCCTATCAGCCGCTTTGAAACAAGTAGCGTTGTCACTCCATATTTCTTTTGGACAACCTCTCCTACCTATAAATCGCCTGAGAGCGGCGATAGCTGAATCTGCACTAAGTGAATTTGCTATTTCTATATGTACAGCTCTACAAGTTAAGCACGTAAATAAGGACCCTTTTTTCTTTATGTCTAGCTACAGAAACAGATATAGGGCCAAAATAATCTAAACCAGTGAAAGTAAAAGGTCTTAAATGATAAGCTAAACGGGGGTACGGCAGGTTTCCCGTAGAGGGTTTGGCTGGCTGTGCCTTTTTTATTCTACAGTGTAAACAGCCCTTTATAACATGCTTTACAGACGGACGTAGTCTCGTTATCCAAAGACGCTGTCTTAACTCGCTAACCGTTATCTCGGTTCCACCATGATGTAAATTTTCATGCACATATGCTATGTATAGCTTCGTATATCTGTGCATACCCTCAAGTACAATTGGGTTTTTTATTTCTTCATTTACGTCTTGTACCGCTGTGATTCTCCCGCGCAAACGTAAAATACCCACGCTGTCTAGATATCGCACATCGGCAACGAGAGTGTCACAACACAATAAATGTAGTTTTTGGGAAATCACGATTTACTTTTTTTTTGAGCTTATGATTCCATTAAAAAAAATCTGAGAGAGTATATCGGAGAACTTAAGATATATTTAAGAAGTCTATTTAATGCTCTATTATATTTTTATGGAAATTAAAATCTGAAGATATTATTTTCATTTTATATTAATTTTTTACTTTTAAATTCCTCTAATGTGTCACTTTTTTCGACAAAATTATCAAAGATTTCATGAAATGAAACACTTTTATTAGTTAATAATATTTATTGTTTTTTTTAATTAATCAGGTAGGTAATATTAATATCTTTGTAGGCAGTTACTATTAGTTACAATACACGAGTAAATAGTAAAGTATTAGAAAAAACACCGTTGGTGTATTAACAAAATTATAAAAATCAAACCGGAAACAAAAATGGAAATCACTAATTAAATTATTTCTATATAAAATAAGATAGTTACTTTCTTATAATTAATAGGAACATTCAAATTTTCAAACAAATTAATTGTTATTAAGAGATCTGTAAAACGACGCATAGAATTGAGGAATGTGGTTACTTTCAACCAAACTTATGAGGTCATTTATTTTGTTTGGTTTTATTTTAGGTTTTGTTCTGTAGGCTGGTTTCAAATTTATCTCGCCCAAATTTTTTTTTCGAGATAACTCGGCTTTCAAGAACTCTGTTTGATTAAACGATGTTTTATAAAATATTGTTGTCGGTGCGTCTTTCATTATCTTCAATATTTTCACGTCTAATATTTTAAAGGATTGTGTATGGATGCCCATATCCTGTGCTAAAGTTTTTAACGACAGAAAATCGCAGGAACTCATTTCAGTCAAGTTGTACGGTCTCCCTTTTTTCTTCGCTGACTTGATCACTTCAACGTACTGGCTTGGCACGTAAATAGGCCCAGATTTTAACCTTCTCTGTATCTGTTTTTCAATTGTAGAATGGACAGCATCACCTTCATTTTGGGTATGTCCAGTTATCAAAAATTTATGCGATATACTTTTAATTTTTGAATACTTACGTAGGCAAAATGAATATAACGATAAAATAAATCTATTTTTATTTTGGCCACAGCAGTTATCCGAATAAAAGGTGAAATCAAGACCTGGGCCTTCATAAGACTGCATTTTGCTTTGAATGTATTTGAATACACACGAGCCAATTTCATCAGCCCCACGATTAGCTTCCCCTTCATGCCAAAAATAACATTCGTTCCTATCGATGCTTAATTCTGAAATCGTTAAATTAAAATTATTTAATTTTGACTTATAATAAAATACTGAGGTGTTTCCACGAGGTAGCTGCAAGACTGCTTGTAAGTCATAAACCGCCACTACATTATCTGGACTGATATTTCCTTTATCACGCTCTTTTTCTCTTCTTGATTCTTCTTTTTCTTCCAAATGTTTTAAATATTTCAGTTTTAAGTTTTCTTTTGCACTACCTTCGGCATTTTCATAACTTGCACAAAGTTCACAGCGGTCTTTCTTTGGCGTAAAAAAACTTATGTTAAAGTCTTTATTAAAGATTCTTGAATACATTGTCTCATTAGCGTAGGGTTGCTGTTTTGATTCACAATCCTTTTTGTAGTCTCTATATAAATCTGCAAGTGTCTTACCACCTTCTATGAATTCTCGTGTTGAATTTTTCCTAATGTAATGGCTCTCCACCCTTGGTATTGAGCTGATATGATCTTTAACTCCTTGTTTTATAGAATCATCTACTGTGTGGTGACGACCGTGTTTACCTCTTAGATCTTGCTGTAAAAAACCATCTTCACTTTTTTTTATAACAGTACGAATGACACGGTCATTAATGGCTAATGTATTTTTAAAAAAGAGTTTACAGACTCGAACTGTTTCTTGATTGAATGTTAAGTAAAAAGCGTGATTGAGTCGTCTTGGTTTTTCTTTAGCAGTAAATCTAACTTTAGGGATGATAGGTTTAATAGATTTATGAATAAAATTCCGTTGTAAGTTAATGTCGCCCAGTTTCCAGTAACTATGAAATTTATTTTCTCTCTGGCTTTCATTAATCTTTTCGGTGCACTTTAATGTACATTTTTCATTGCATGGAGGTAACATTGACCTAGCAGGCATTGTTTTTCTTTCTTTGGTTCTTGAAATATACGCCTCACCTAAATTCCTAGCTTTTTTAGTTTTATTACTCAACCACTCTTCTCTTCGACATAAACGCTTTTTCCCTTTTTTTACTGTATTTGTTTCGTTATTAATTAAGCTACTGATTGGACTAGATGGATTAGACTGATGATTGGATTCTGTTCCCCTTTCGCCTTGAAGAGAAACTGCGATCGGCGGGGATGAGAGATTGGCCGTTGAGCTTGATGGTAAGATAGCGGAGTTTGAACGCGAAGTAGTGGAGCTTGAACAAGAAGATGAATTAGAGCTTGAGGACGAATTGGAGCTAGAAGATGAGTTTGAAGAAGACGCATCGGAGTCATAATTAGATTTTGTCAGTCGTGTTAGATTTTGAATTGGATCAGAATTAGGAATATTTTCAGAATTTAAATTAGATAAAGTAATATCGAAATTCAAATCGGGATTGTTTTGATGCACTTCCTGCTGTAGTATACTTCTAGATTCAGAAAGTAAGTTACCAGTTAATTCTTCATCCTGACTATTACAAAAAAATCTCTTTCTGAGCATACCACGACCAATAACAAAATCGGGATCTTTGACGCTATCATCACTATCCTCGATGAAATCATCTTCATTTGAAGGAGTTGTAGCTTCTTCTGGCATGGTATGTGTGCCTGAAATTAAAACATGTAAGTATTAGTTTCATTAGAATTTTTAATAGTTTTACATAATCATAATAAAAATAACAAAAGTAAAATAAACCATTTATACTTACACACACCATCCTCATTAATTGAGTATTCGTCTTCGAGTACTGTGTCATTTAAATTATAATTTTGTAAAGTAGATTGTTTAAAACTTGTAGATGCAGGTGCTGAAAATTGATGTAAAGAGAACATTAATTAAGTAAAACTTTGTAAGTACGTAGGTATTTAAAAAAAAATACTGTCACTTACCAACATCAATATCAGAAAGTGTGTTGGTATTGTTGATATTTTCTTTAAAAGTTTCAGATTCATCCAAGCCAACGGCTGGAGTGCCATCGCGTAAAACTAAATCAATCATCAACTCCGCTCTTCTCGAATTCCGCTTCATTTTGTCCTATTAAAGTAAAAACGCATAGTTGTAACAGTTGCAATGCGTCCTAAGATAATTATAAACACTATATAAAGCAGAATTAGAGACACAATATTAAATATTACCCAATTAAATGCTTATCTAATTCGGTAATACAGTTATATCACATGTTATAACACTTCTACCCATATAATAAATCGGTATCAACTAACACTAAAGCAAGAACAGTGTCATTTCCCATGATGTGACTGTTCTATTTTCTAATTTTCTAATAGTTAATGAGAATAACTCAACAATATAGTCATTTCACATGATGTGACAGTTCTATTCTCTAATTTGAAAATACTTAGTGAGAATATTTCAAAAATATAGTCACTTCACATGATGTGACTGTCTTTTTGCCGAAATTAAGCAATTATTTGAAAATTACTTACCGTAATAGGGTTGTTACACAGGTTATGACAGTACTACACACACTAGATGCACGTCCGTTCTGTATCAACTGTGATGTGACACTGTTTACGCTACAAAAGGTAGGAAAGTGGCTCGGTGAAAAAGGGTATTAAATGCCATCTCTCGGCAAAGAATCGCACTATAATTATGACGCTTTTTTGGCAGATAAAGTTTGCGATTGCCTTTCTTATGGCATACTTATCTCAATTTCGTATTTTTATGTGTTGTGACTCTCTTGTTGCCGATGTGCGATATGTACTTAATACCGATAACGGGCTGTCGCAGGGCGCCGCTTTGTTAACCTTTATGGCGGCAATTTCTTTTGTGAAGCTTTCGGCTTGTGCGCCCTTGACCCATTGTTCTTCGGCGCGTAGAATATAAGTAGCAGGTATAGGTATGTAGTTTACTGTTTTATTCCTTGTTATTTTTTGTGTAACTTTTTTAACGGGTTTGTTTTTGTGTATTCTTTTCCACGTTGGATCTTTTGATGCCTTCTTCTTAGTACACTTATATTCGACAGTATGTTGACTTGGTCTACACAGGTCAATGAACTGAAGTACTCTTGCAGTTGTCCTTATCAGCCGTGTCCATTTGGAAAAACGTGTAATATTTGGGAGATGATTGTTTACTTTTGTTTCGTTTATTACATGACATTTGACGCGTTCTTCGCCCGTGTTCGTGGGGGCAATGACCCTTTTGACCTGTGGCCATTCATCTCTGCCTTTTCTAAGGAACTCGGGACCGTTAAACCATCTGTGTTTCGAGTTAAAATGTTCCGGCGAGCTGCGTGTCGCGTCGTCTGCCACATTATCCTTCGAGGGTAGCCACCGCCATTCATTTTTCTTGGTGAGCTCCTGGATTTACGCGATACGATGCGCCACGAAAGTCTTGAATGTGTGTGGTTCGGCTTGAATCCAAGCCAGAGCGGTGGTAGAGTCGCTCCAGTATATTAGGTCATTCACCTCTTAGTCATGGTCTTGAACGACCGTCTGGGCTAGGCGCGCTCCTAATAGTGCAGCTTGCAGCTCTAGCCTAGGTATTGATACCGGTTTAAGTGGGGCTACCCTACTCTTGGCTGCCGCCAGGGTCACTTGTACGCTGCCGTCTGACCTTTCCGTTCGCCAGTATACCGCTGCGGCGTATGCCTCCTCGCTTGCGTCTACGAACGTATGTACTTCTCTGGCTGTGACGTCACGGTAATCGTAGCAACGTGGGATCAGTAGCGTTTCTATAGTACTTAGTGACTTCATCCATTCTTTCCATTTTGGTTGTAGTTCCTGGGGTAGTGGCTTGTCCCACTCCGTTTTGTACTTCCATGTGTTTTGAAGTATCCTTTTAGCCGGTATAGTGATAGGTGATATAATTCCTAGTGGGTCGAATATAGACATAATTATGCTGAGCGCCTCCCGTTTGGTGGGTGGGCGTGTGTTATTTAATAATACAATAGGTGTTTTGTTTTTGTTAATTTGAAATATAAAGCAATCCTTCCTAGTATCCCGTCGTAGTCCGAGGGCTTTCTCGGTGTCGTCGCCGCCTAATACTTTTATGTCTTGTGAAGGCGTGAAGTTATTGTTTAAAACATTTTTATTGTTTGATATCCAACCACATAAAACAAAGTTGGCTTTTTTATGAATGTAATCTACTTGCGTTGTTATTTTCTTGGCTTCCTCTTCGCTGGAAAAGCTCTGAAGATAATCATCCATATAATGGTTGTTTATTATTGCTGACGTCGCGGCTGGGTATCTATCGGCAAAGTCCCTAGCGTTGCGATCTATGTATAGCGCTGTACATGGGGATGACGTGGCGCCAAATATTACAGACGTCATGCGATATTCACGAGGCGGTCCTTCTCGTTGATCGCCGCGCCATAAAAATCTCAACGCATCGCGATCTTCTTCCCTTATCTTTATCCTCATGAACATTTCTTTAATGTCTGCTGACACAGCTATTTTATTTTGACGGAAACGCATTAAAATACCGGGCAATGATTGTAATAGGTCAGGTCCCGATAGAAGTAGGTCGTTTAGGCACAGACCCGCTGTCTTTGCTGCGGCATCGTGTACGAGTCGTGGCGGCTTATGTGGCTTGGCTGGGTTGACCACTGGGAAGTGGGGTAGGTACCAGGTTTTATTGGTCGTGCAGGTATCGGGTGCCTTTTCTGCATAGCCTGAGTTGAATACATTGTCAAGGCGTTGCAAGTACTGGGTCTTGAGGTTTTCGTCCTTATCTAGGCGTCGTTCTAGATTTTCTAGCCGTTTGAGGGCACCTAGGTAGTTGTTTGGTATTTTAGGTACCTCTTGTTTCCACAATAGTCCGGTCTCGAAGCTGCCATCGGGTAATCGTCGACTCTTCTGTTCTAGGATGTCCAAGGCTCACTGTTGCGGGTCATCTCTAGGTATCCTAGGTTCTATACCTAGTGATTCTAATTTGAAAAAGTTTCTCATGGTTTCTTCTATTGGTTCCAGATTTTCTTTACTTTTAATGTGGCCGCAAAATGTAGCTATAACTTTATTTATTGAGTACTGACATCCATTCAATACCCATCCAAGTTTTGTGAGCGATGCTACCGGTTGATCACGCGCACCTGTTCCTGTTTCTGTGGCTACTAATAAATGCCAGTTATCTTGGCCTATTAAAATCATTGGTCGCGCGTGTTCATAAACAAGAATGCTATGAATGTCGTTTAAATGCTTACAATTATTTATGTCCTCAGTTTGTACAGTTTGTGCCATAATTTCAAGCCTAGTTACGGTGCGCGCCGCCTCTATCTTCTGTGGGTCATTATGGTGCTTGCCTTGTATGTGGAGGCTCACGATTCGGCTTTGCTCATGCTTGACCTCCGTACCTATGCCTTGTATCCACATAGGACTGGCTGGCCCATCTGCACCTAGGATATCTGCTACTGACGCGTCTAACAAGGTGACTGTACTCCCATTGTCTAATAAGGCATATGTGTCTTTACACGTATGTGGTCCGCTTAATGAGACAGGTACTATTTTTAAATACGCGCGGCGATTCTGAGGCGAAGTTGTTGATACAGTTTCCCGCGCCGACGTAACGGTTTCGTGTGTAATAACGGGCGTCAACGCCGGCGTCGGCGTCGCTACGTTGTGTGTCGCCTCAACTTTACGCTCTTTATGCAACAATTTGTGGTGTTTCATGTTGCATTCTTTTATGTCACAAATAGGCGCTTTACACATAAACCTTCTATGTTTGTTTCGTAGGCATCTGAAGCACATGTTGGATTTTTTTGCTATATCCCATCGTGTATCTATGTCTAGCTGTTTATATTTACTGCAGTCTGGTAATTTGTGGCCGTGTTGCTCGCACGCCGGGCATTGCTCGTTCGATGTTTCCTTATTCACGTTGAACGTGCGCTCTACTCTGCGCCGTTGTCGTAAACCGCTGGAGTCGTCATTACCGCGTTCCGGCTGTGCATACGCGCCACACTTATCTGCCTCTTCATTCATAAACATAGATAAGCGCTTTAACTCGGGAATATCTTCAACCTTACTATTAGCCGCGTAATCATACCATTTGTTTCTTAGTATTGGCGTTAATTTTTTACGATAAAACGCGACATTTCGGGGCTATGTAAATATTGGATTCTTTTTAGTGCTTCTACCGTACCCACTGTGTTTGCTATACGGCTAGCGAAAATACATATCTCCCTAGGGTTATCGTTTAATTTAGGTAATAATTTTATATGATCTAACTCGGCCATAATCAAGGCCTCGGGCCTACCGAAACGTCTTTCTAGTGCGTCTAGAATAACCTGAGGGTCGGATTGACTAAATAATAGACAACCTACAGCTTCCTTTGCGGCGCCTCTGAGGCTCATCCTGATCCTAGCGACATTTTCTATACAGGAAAAATACGTGTGTGAGTCACAATACGTGGCCTTATAAGCTATCCACTCACCGGATTTTCCGTCGAATATTGGTAGCTGCTGGACGTACCTGGGTGGCTCTGTCGAGCTGCGCGCGGCTTGAGCTAGTGCCGCGGCGAGTGTCCCTACGTCTATCACTTTATCACTCACATTCCCGCGTAACACTTCACTCGCGATATTGCCCTTGTTTGATTTCGCACACACACTTTCCTCGTAGTCAACCCGCAGCGGTTGAGCGCCTGTCTCGGCGCCGGTGTCCTTCACTGCGTCTCTACCTTTGACGTCGTGTGGCGTCGGTCGAGCCTCACCTCCGGGTGGCGGCGCCGGTTGCGCTAGCCACGTTCCAATCCTTACGGAGGCGAGGTCGTCCTCCATGTCGTCGTCTTCACTCGAGTCAGCTTCGGCTCTGATGCGCTGCAGCTGTATTTCTTGCAGCTCTCGCTCTGCCGTCGCTTGCTTGACTTTCATTTCAGCCAACCGCTCTCTGGCCTCCAGCTCTGCGAAGCGCTTCTTTCTCGAAGCTGTAGAACGGCTTGACCTGGTATCGCCGGGCTTGAGCGTACCATGTGTCTGCGTGACGTCGGTGTTGGTAGGCGCCGTAGATCCGCTGCCTGTGTCCATCACAGCGACCGAGTTAGTGCGGGATTCTGGTGCCGGGTTGCTGGCACCTGGTCGCCCGGTCATGGACAGTTCTAGCTCTTGCTGGGTCTGTTCTCTCCTGGTGTCTCCACTGCGGCTGCGTGTTAACACCATCCTGCTGGATCTTTAAGATTCGGCTTTCGAAGGACCAGAATTTTCGGGTTGTGGACTGTATTATTAAATGCGGCACTAGTAGGTACGTAAAAATGGTTTTTATTTATAGTTTATTGCATATTTTAATTATTAGTATACACATTGTAGCGAATTTCGGTCGACTCGCCGCGCTGCCAGGGTCCGGGCCTTTTATATGCACTGATTCGCGGGGGGCGGGAATCGGCCATATTTTTGTCATCGACCAATGGCAACGCGTGGAGCGACCGAGCGGCGTGAACAGGTTTTAACTTGTCGCCAGGCACGCGGCTCCGTCGTTTTACATTGTATAGGTACCTAGGTACTTAAAACTAACAATAGCAGGCGGCGCTAGAGTACGTTGCTGTCGTGCACACTAAGCGACACCTAAGTCAATGCCTAATGCGCGTTTTCACCAACAGTAAGGTTCGCTTAACTGAGTGCCCAACTCCTGTTTTCACCAACACTAAGCGACACCTAAGTCAGTGCCTAAAGCGCGTTTTCACCAAAAGTAAGTGTCGCTTAACTGAGTGCCCAACTCCTGTTTTCACCAACACTAAGCGACACCTAAGTCAATGCCTAGTGCGCGTTTTCACCAACAGTAAGTGTCGCTTAACTGAGTGCCCAATTCCTGTTTTCGCCAACACTAAGCGACACCTAAGTCAATGCCGAAAGCGCGTTTTCACCAAAAGTAAGTGTCGCTTAACTGAGTGCCCAACTCCTGTTTTCACCAACACTAAGCGACACCTAAGTCAATGCCTAGTGCGCGTTTTCACCAACAGTAAGTGTCGCTTAACTGAGTGCCCAATTCCTGTTTTCACCAACACTAAGCGACACCTAAGTCAATGCCTAATGCGCGTTTTCACCATCAGTAAGTGTCGCTTAACTGAGTGCCCAATTCCTGTTTTCACCAACACTAAGCGCCACCTAAGTCAATGCCTAATGCGCGTTTTCACCAACACAAAGTTACACCTAACTCGATGCCTGAAGCCCGTTTTCACCACCACTAAGCGACACCTAACTCAATGCCTAAAGCGCGTTTTCACCAACACAAAGTTACACCTAACTCGATGCCTTAAGCCCGTTTTCACCACCACTAAGCGACACCTAACTCAATGCCTAAAGCGCGTTTTCACCAACAGTAAGTGACGCTTAACTGAACGCCCAATTCCTGTTTTCACCAACACGAAGAGTTTTTTTTTTGTATTTTAGCTTAGAATACGTTATAGTAATCGGCATGGTTCAGATAATATAATAGTGACTTTTGCTTAGAATAAGTCAACATAATTATTCGTGCTATTTATTTTTATGTTTGTTTGTTTTCATTTATTTACATTTTTTTTCCTAACTAGGGTTTTTTTTTATAACAAAAATCTATTACCTGCTAAGTAATTGCGTAACACACTTTCAGTAAGAATCGATTTTATTATGTCAGTACAACAACTTTCATTGATTTACATATTACTTGAACATATGAATATTCGATAACTTTTCGATTTTGTCAATGACTAGCGTGGGTATTCAATTAAATTGCTTTTGCACAGCACAGCGACACCGACCGATGTTTTTGGGTGGGTAAGTTGTACGGTGCATGGTAAATACACGCTGTGTTTGATGGGATAAGGTTTATAATTGATTGTGTAGTACGATCTGTTTTAAGAATTGCGGGTGTGTGCGCGACTGCGTATCTATTGTTTTTACTGAATTGCATTTGTAGTAGTTGCCGGGTGGTGGGAGGAAACGGAGACAGTAGGTTGCGATTCATTTTCGTATAACAGGCGCATCTCCTTATTTATTATATCTATGGGTGGGACCTGGAGGACACTTGACCGACAACTAGGGGACCTCTAATCAGCTAAGGTCTTATGTAGGCTAGATCCAAGGGTTTTAGCAGGGCATTGAAGAATCAGTCAGCGAGTGAGTCAGGACTTACAAGAAACTCTGGTGAGGCTATTTGAATGTACCTTAATCATTATCATTACACATCTCATTAGTTACCGAATGATTCAGAAGCCGATGATATTATTTGTCAGGTTGCCAGATAGGTAAGCAGCTTTTCTAATTATGCCAACTCGGGAAAGAAAGTGCCAGATTTCTGGAGAAATATTGCCAAGATTTCCAGGAAGTTTGACTAATTCAGTTACATAAATTGAGAATGTGATCATATTGGCCGGTTGACGGGAATAGGCTTGCCCCCTATTACGTGGGACTTAACATCCCTCCAGGGATTACAGGCATGGTTTTATGTTACATTATTGGTCGCCAAAGTGTATTTGAGTCTGTCGAAGCGAATTTGCAAAAGCAAGATTGTAGTAGGTATTTGAATGTGTTTTTACTTTATCCAACGCGGGGGTCGACGAAAAATGTGTTATTCATTTTTTCACGTTATAGGAACCAGTCGTATAATATTGCTATTATAATAATATATCACGCGATTGATAATAAAAGAAGCTTGGCATTATTATTTTGTAAACATTTTTTTTTGTAAAAAGTATGAATTCGTGTAAACACGCGGGCAAAAAATGTTACTACGGAATCCAGCAAATTTGGTACTTTGAGGCGGCATCAATCCAAAAGAAGCTAATACATCATGAAAATTTTGGAATGACATCAGAAGTCGGCCCTCTAGTCCGGAAAAGTCAAACTACCCACATTTTGTAAAAAGTCCCATATTATTTTGCATTTGATAGAAAACATGCAATATAACGTGAATCAATTGCCGCAGTAGGTCTTTTAGTCGTGGTAGAAATATATGTACATCCTCATTATTTTTTTAAATTTGCCCAATTGTTCTTTGGACACTGGTGTCTTGAGATAAGTTTTTAGACATGCAAAATATTCCAGGAAATTGTAAAAGTCACGTTGGAAGACTAGACGGTATTCCGCGAGCAAATAGTAATCTAAATATTTTATAGCCATATAGTATAACTGATACCTATGTCTCAGATTGTACTGTATCATCTCATTAGATATAAAATCACGTTCTTAAAGCGATAGGAGCAGAAATTGTGTTAACTGCTCAGTAATAAAAGATTATATTTGTTTGATATGAACTAACTGAATATTCAATTTTATTGCTTTAATAAGATTTTATTATCTTAGGATTTTACTTTTTCATATGTGGGTAGATTGCCTGAAAGCTTGAAGATTATTAAAATATTACTTCAAGACGCTAATGAAATAACTGTTACGAACTTTATTTAATTAATATTTAAAAGAATGCAAAGTTTAAATCGTTAAAGTTTTACTTTTTATAAACTGACATTTGTCAACAAAGCGATCTATCCATTTCAAGGTACTAAAACAGCAAAAAGAAAAACTATATTAGAATTGGCGAAGAAAAAGAGTTAAAGGGACGATTGTGTGCTATTATAATATAAAAGTAAACAAATACTCCCCGTATATATCCGTTTTAATCCGTAGTTAGTCCGTCAGCTGTTGTTTTTAGGTTACCGGTACTGTCGTATAACCGAATACTTTATTATCTACCAGGAAAACAACTTTCCTGAGTATTTACACATTTATGATAAGTTATCAATTATAATTATACCTTAATTACTAATTAAATTATTTTTTTAAATACGGAACAAAAATTTCACATGTCACTCGGGCAGTGTTGCCACTTTTTTCTGCTGTACTCTCGATGTTCTTGACGCGATGTTTTGGGGTTCTGACGCTTGATGGACTGCGTCTATGTTGTAGTCCAGAGTACCCGCCGCTGCGCGACAGGCTCAAGTGTGCCTTTTGCTTCTGTTTTTCTGCAGTGCAGCGACTCAGGTTGACTCCGATGGATTCTTGGGGAAGTACCTCCTTCACTATGCTTCTGCCAGGGCTGATTGTGCAGTTTTTTCTCTCGAATCGAAAGAGCCTAATCTCAATATGGTTATGTCTAACGGTTCCAGAGATAGGCTTCGGGGGGGTGAGGTAACCAAAAGGGGGGAGGGAAGGTTTCTCGAGTGGAGCTTACTTAAGAAAGCGGGGTATGTGGAGGGGGGATAGTTTGGTGACGGTGGGAGGTGCAGGGGTAATAATAGGTGGGTAGTACTTATGGGAAGAGCGGGGGGAGAACTTGTTTTCCGATTCGGAAGAGCCCAAACACGGGTGTTCCAAGTCAAAAGGTAAATAAGATCCCTTGGGATTCCAAGGGGTGGAGGGGGTATCGTTCAAAGGGGGCGGGGTACAGGAAAGTGTCGGTTTTGTAGGGGTGGGGGAAGATCCATGTTTCCCGGTTAAGGCGAACCCAAACACGGGTGTTCTAGGACTACGGGATGAGGAGTTCCCTAGAGGTTACCTCACGGCTTGGGATGTGGTCCTCAGCGCTGCAAGGCAAAGTCCTCGGGTTGGCTTCGAAGGCTTCAGGCATGTCCAATCTGACGTTTTACCTCGTGTGTTTGGTGATATCGTCAACGCTCGTGGAGGTTTGAGGTTAGAACCACGTGTTTTTAAGGTCATTTTGGCAGATTTGGATGCCTAATAACTGCTGCTGGTGATCTGATCTCAGTGATCTTGGTGTCGTTGAACGGAGAATTGCAATGCCTCACCGTCAATGTACACGGTTAACAACAACCTCTGGATGTAGAGAGACCCTCAAAGTTGATGACCAGCTGCAGCCAATCCTGGTGACTTATGACGTTGCCACATGAATCCTGGTGAATCAGACACTAACTCACTGCAATGTAACTTTAAAAGCACGCAGCTCAAAAATTACAATTTTTACCATTTTTTTACGTGGGGCTGATGTTGCGACCGCGTATAGCAGTGTACTCGAAAATACCGGAATATTTTTTAAATGTTGTCTTCATTCTTTAGTCTCTTTCTTTCTTTTAAGCTAACGTTATATATGTTTTCCGCTTCCTTATATTTCCTTTCTTAGTCAGCTGTTGAACTTGGTTTGTTTCTCCATCTGAATGTTCCGGTGATTCTAAAAAGGTTCTGTGTTGAATTTGCTGTGAACATGGTATAAAGTCTGTATCAAAGTACAAAGTCTCCGTTGCGTGAAGCAGCTTTTACTTATTGGAGGTCGCATATTTATGTATGCACTGGCTTGTGAGAATAATCATATTTTACACATGGTCTGTCACTGATTTGAAATTAGCTTAGTTACGGTTGTTTATGTTCTGATACATTGTAGCCTGTGTTTTGGTAACGTGCTTGTAAAAATATTGAACCACGTATGAATATATTCTACCATCCCACTGCTGGTCTTATCATTATTCCAATAGGTCATGGGCCCAGGACCCAGAAGCACAGATGCTAGAGCATAATTTATAAGTTGAGTGGTTTGAATATTTATTGTATGCTTGTGAAATCTCAATTATGTCAGCTGAAGTTGGCATAAGTGGTATTAAGAAGCTGAAAAATTCGTCCGACTACCCGAACTGGAAATTCCTGGTGCGAAATTACTTGGAGAATAAAAACTGGTGGGGAGTAATTTCTACAGATGTAGTAAATGCTGACGTAGACCGGCAGGCACGAACGACAATATGCTTGTTGTTAGAACCAGAGTGCTTTACCCACGTCTACAATGCGAAAACTGCGAAAGAAGCCTGGAATAGCTTACGGAAAGCGTATGAAGACAAAGGTTGGGGAAGACGTATACATATTCAGCGAGAGCTTTTCAACTGTAAGTTAGAGAATTTCGATTCTATGGAAAGCTACATATCCAAAATTACGTTCCTGACACAACAATTGTCTGATATTGATGCTCAAATCCCTGAGGATTGGATCATATCGATTTTGCTGGGTGGATTGACCGCCGAGTACA
The DNA here is from genome assembly GCA_947578425.1 of Eugnorisma glareosa. Taxonomy (NCBI): domain Eukaryota; kingdom Metazoa; phylum Arthropoda; class Insecta; order Lepidoptera; family Noctuidae; genus Eugnorisma; species Eugnorisma glareosa. Next base: position 6,619,138 of record OX387967.1, on the reverse strand, counting down.
GCCCTCTCATTATGGCTGTAGATAATAGTGGACAAGAAATCACGTTAGAGCAGATTAAAATGAAATTGTTACAAGAAGGAAGTAGACAGAGTAAGTTGAACACAGAGTACGAAAAAGTCTTAGTTACACGTAAAGTACCGAACGATGCAAGATCTTACACTAAAACTAATGATCGTAAGCAGAAGTTCGTCTACAAATGTTTTAAGTGCCACAAGCAAGGACACAAGGCGTCCGAATGCAAGGAGCGGATCAAAACCGCGAATATCTGCCTGAATACGAAGGGGGCGATAAACAAAGATAAGTGGTATTTAGACAGTGGGTGCTCAAATCATATGACCCATGATAAAAATAAATTGTTGTCTTACACACATGTAAAGGGCAACATGAAGATGGCAGTAGCAAACGGGGAGAAGTTATTGGTGAAAGGACGAGGAACTGCTGAGCCACGAGTCAGCAAAAACGAAAAATTAATTTTAGAAAATGTTTTACATGTTCCTGATTTATCCATGAACCTAATTTCGGTGAGCGATTTGACCAAGAAGAATTATTGCATGAATTTTGACAATGGAGGTTGCATGATTCAAAATAAAAATCGAATTGTTGCAAGATGTCAAGAGGTCGGCGGAATTTATGAGTTGACAGAAAATCAAAATAACGTCGTGAATGTGACACTGTCAAAACAAAATGAAAATATTTCGAATATTTGGCATAAAAGATTAGCTCATTTATCGCGTAATTATATGAATAAAATGAAAGTTTTAGTAAGTGGTATGGAATTTAAGAGTATTGATTTATGCAAGCCATGTATTCCATGTATCGAAGGAAAGACATGCAAAAGTCCCTTTAAAAAGCAAGGTACGAGAGCGAACGAGGTCTTACAATTGGTTTTTAGCGACGTTTGTGGACCAATTGAGGAGCCGTCGTTCGGTGGTTCGAGGTATGTTCTTCTATTTATCGACGATTATACTCGAAAGACTCATGTTTATTTTTTGAAGAACAAAAGTGAAACTTTCGATAAGTTCCGTGAATACAAGGCGGAAGTTGAGAATGAGACAAGTAAATGTATTAAATGTCTGAGATCTGACAACGGCGCTGAGTACTGTAATGGTAAATTTAAATCATTTTTGAAGTCTGCAGGCATAAAACACCAGACGACTGTACCGTACACGCCGGAACAAAATTCTGTCGCAGAAAGAGCGAATCGTACTATAATAGAAAAGGCAAGAACTTTACTGTCAGAATCGAACCTGAGCAAGAAGTATTGGGCCGAGGCTGTAAATACTGTTGTTTACCTAAAGAACAGAAGCCCCACGAAAGCGTTGAATGATACGGTACCAGAGAAGCTTTGGACAGGAAAAGATGTGGATGTCAGTCATCTGAAAATCTTTGGTTGTTTGGCATATAGACTGATACCAAAACAAAAGAGACGCAAACTGGACATGAAGACAGAACCGATGATTTTTATTGGATATCCAGATAATCAGAAGGGTTATCGTCTGATGAATCCTAAGACAGGTGAAGTGACGACAGCGAAGGATGTAAAATTTTTGGAAAACGTCTTTCTTCAAAAGGAAAACGTAGAAAAAACAGAAGTAATCATAAACCTGAATGAAGATTCTGTTCCTTCCAGTTTACCCTACGGATCTACAAGCAGATCTGAACACTTGGAGGCTTACGATGATATGTATCGTAATACTGTAGACGAGAACGTAGAAGTATCGGAGGAGATAGGACCTGAACCTGTAGTACCAGAGCGAGTACCTGATGACGTATTGACTGAAGAAGAAGTGAGAATACCTGAATCAGAAAGAAGGTATCCTGTAAGAGAACGCAGACAGGTTGATCGGTACGGATGCAATGTCATGTATGCCAATCTTGATGATGATCCATTGACAATTAATGAAGCGTTGGCGAGACCAGATGGTGATTTATGGCAAAAAGCGATAGATAATGAACTTATGTCACTAAAGGAGAACCAGACTTGGACGTTGGTGGATCTTCCAGCTGATAAGAAGCCTATCCAATGCAAATGGGTGTTCAAAATCAAGAAAAATAGCGATGGCAAGGTAACGAAATACAAGGCTAGACTTGTAGCAAAAGGTTTCACACAGGTATGTGGTGTAGATTATACTGAGACTTATTCTCCTGTAGTTAGAAGCTCTACTCTAAGATTGTTGTTCTCGCTAGCTGTTGAATACGATTGGTTTATTGATCAGTGGGATGTCACGACTGCCTTTTTGTACGGAAAAATTAAAGAGGACATTTACATGCTCCAACCAAAAGGACCAGTAGTCAAAGCTCAAGAAACCAAGGTATGCAAACTGCAGCGTTCTTTGTATGGATTGAAACAAGCTTCAAATGCTTGGTTTAAGGAATTGGATAAAGAAATGTTGAATTTAGGCTTTGTACAATCAAAAATAGAACCGTGTTTGAATGAAAAGCAGATTAAAAACAATAAGAAGTTGATTGTTGTCATTTACGTAGATGACCTTTTTATTTTTGGAAATTGTGAACAAGAAAAGCAAAAATTAAAAACGAATTTGCTTGACAAGTTTAAAGTGAAAGATTTAGGGCCGGCTAGGCATGTTTTAGGCATGAGGCTGAGGAGAGACAAAGATGTTATTTGTCTAGATCAGCAACAGTTCATTTCAGATCTTTTGAATGACTTTAACATGACAGACGCTAAGCCAGTTTTGACCCCAATGGAAGTCGGTATGAAATTAGAAAGATCGACAAATTCCCATAGCGATCTGCCATATCAAAGCTTGATAGGGTGTCTAAATTATTTAGCCTGTAATACGCGACCAGACATAGCACATGCGGTAAGTGTACTTTCACAATTCAATTCGTGCTATGATGAAATACACTTTAAATGTGCGAAACGAGTCTTAAGGTATTTAAAAGGTACGTCTAACTTATGTCTCACTTTTAGGAAGTCGGAAGATTTAGACTTACGAGGCTACGTAGATGCAGATTGGGGAGGGGCACTTGAAAGAAAGTCATTCACTGGATTAATTTTCAAGTTAGGCAAAAATATAGTGTCGTGGGAGAGTAGGAAGCAAGCGACAGTATCCTTGTCCTCCACAGAGGCAGAGTACGTAGGATTGAGTCAGGCTTCGAAGGAAGCTCTTTATTTACGTAGTTTACTGGACAGCTTAACAGCTGTGGATAGTAAAGCGGTAGTAATTTACAATGACAATCAGTCGGCGCATAAAATTGCAGCTAACAAAATGATGCATAATAGGACAAAGCATATCGACATCAAGTATCATTTTATTCGTGAGTGTGTACTGGCAAATAAAGTTGAAATAAGGTACATGTCAACTGATAAGATGGTAGCAGACATCTTAACTAAAAGTGTTCACAGCCCGAAGATTAGAGAATTTTTAAAGGATTTATCCCTGTCAAATTATTCTATTAAGGGGGCGATGTGTAGTTAAATGTTTTGATGTATTAGGTTTTGTGTAATAGATAATTTTTCTAAATTTAGTTTTGTTATGCATACTTTATTTTGTTACAGTTCTTCTGTTTTCGTACTATATTTTTGGATACATACGCATGTGTAATAGATTAAGGGGGCGTATTGGAGGTCGCATATTTATGTATGCACTGGCTTGTGAGAATAATCATATTTTACACATGGTCTGTCACTGATTTGAAATTAGCTTAGTTTAGTTTATGTTCTGATACATTGTAGCCTGTGTTTTGGTAACGTGCTTGTAAGAATATTGAACCACGTATGAATATATTCTACCATCCCACTGCTGGTCTTATCATTATTCCAATATTACTAATTTTGCGCTTCGCGATGACATATTGCTGAAAAAAAAAATGTATAATTATTTATTACTACCTGAGCCCCGAAGGGTTAGTTATTGTTTTATTAACTAGAACTGTGTCAAAAAGCAAATCGTTGACACGCGATCGAAACATGATTATTACATTTTTAGGGTTCCGTAGTCAACAAGGAACCTTTCTAGTTTTGCCATGTCCGTCTGTCTGTATGTCTGTCCGCAGCCTAGCTTTAGAGCTAGGCTGCGGACAGACATACAGAGGACATAAGGGAGACATAAGGGTCTTAGGACCCTTAGTACTACAAAGCTGTAATTTGGCATTAATGTACAGATTAGTTATCGGGACAAAGTGGTAAAATAAAATCTCGAAAACTATTTTTTTAGGGTACCTATCTCCTACACATAGAATGGGGATTTCTTTTTCTCGCGTACTCCGTTTTGTGGCATGTCGTTGGATAGGTCTTTAATAAATATGGCGAGTTTATTCAAACAATTTTTCGATTAAGGAATTCGTTTGTGAAATATTAAGCTTTAAAGTGCAAATCCGAAAGGAATTTGACAAATTTTCACTTCCCTAAAATTTTTTCGCATAATTTCATTTGCCAAATTATTACTCAGCAAAAAATCTATACACAAAAAATTGCAACGCAAACCTAATGTTTGGGAAATGAACGTTTAAACTATAACTTGTTTAGCAACTAGTACTTTTAACAATTTTTATTTAGTCAAATATTTGAGTTAGTAATAACAGTTTTTACGCAAAATCAAATAAGCCAAATATTTAGTATTGTCAGTTTTCAATTCACCCTTTCCTATTCAGTCAAACGCTTCAATAACAAAAATGTAAACGGCTCTTGCGTAGGAGGTCACAGTTTTAACCTAACCTAACCATTTTTTTTTAATAAGTTATTATCCTAATCTAAATAGTTCAGTTCCGGGTAACCGACTAAAAACAATGTCTTTTAGTTCTTTCTTTTAGTTTTTTTTATTATATTTAATTATATAATTCCCAAAAAATCTTTTTATTTTTTGTCTAAACAAATCATTTCACCAAACGTTTATTGTCTGAAGATTGTTTGCTGTAATAAATCATTTGATGAAAGACCAAATGCCATAATTACATTATACTTGGTAATATTTTGCCAAATAAAATTTGACCAAATAAAAATATGCGTACTAAAATCATTCGAAATATTGCAAAGGTATAAAAAAATGTAGCTATTTGTTTGGGTAATGAAATTTTGTCAAAATCTTTTCGGCAAAACGGCAGGATCCCCTATTGAAAATAAAAGGAAAACTATCACAGCTAAGTAACCTATACAAGTTTACGAGTAATAGTCGACCAACTTATAAAATGTTCTTGGATAACATATTTTCCTTAACATAATGTATGGGAGCACAGGTTTACAAATGTTTGTGTTTTTTTATTATAACAATAAAAATCGCGGAGAAGAATCCGCATATTTTAACTACGGAACCCTACATTGTGCGTGGCCCGACACGCACTTGGGCGGTTTTTTTATGAGAATTGATGCACGCTGATGAATTATTGAAGCGCGGCTGCGTGGTTTTGATTTTCGCTATATCAAAATGTTTTCAAAATCAAAATATTTTTATTTCACATCAGGTGCACGGTTCGGGTTGGTCGTTTTAACAACGACTGACCCTTTTAATAATAATGAAATAACGAAAATACAAACGAATTTAAGTTACTAGGGTATTTTAATAACTAATTATGGTATCGGCATAGAAATAAATAATGAAAAACAATCTTACCAGGGCGTTGCACCGACGAGTGCTTGTCGGTGCAGCGCCAGGCAGGACGTTCAGGCACAACTAAAGGAATTCCCTGCGTACCTTGCCACCCTCACTTCATCTCCGTTCAGAGATGTTTAGTAGTAAAGGCATAACCGCCAGTGTGCCTTTTTATATCAAATTTTAAGGCGTAGTGTAAATAGTAAAGACATAACTGCTAGTTGTGACTTTTCTTCTAAATTAATTGCTAAGGTGTTGTATACAAAATAAGCACAATTGCCACATAAGCGTTTTATATTTGACGTAAGCCAATTACGCCTTTTCAAGTAAATATATTAAAAATGTAAAGGTGAAATAAAACTCATATCTCACAATGCACCCTTTCCCTGTACTAAAACTTAAAAAATGTTGCAGTTGTACCCTTTAAACTTATGCTATCTCCAGTTAATTTTGTTGCTAAAAATCACAAAAAAATTAGGCTGATAGGCCTTTTTTCCTGATTCCGGATATGTATATAACTCAATTTCATGAAAAATTCTAGTTATGCCCTTTTTAATTAAAACGGCAGAATGGCGCGCCCCCACGCGCCCGCGATCGGCATCGACGAGGTTAAGTCGCGTTCAGAAATAGCTTCAACAGCACTATTGCGTCTCAAATTCAGAGATAAGATTATTGACGGTACCTTTCTGTTCCTTTTTCGAAATTTTATTAGTAGTTATTTCTCTGCCAGATTTTTCATACTTGTGGTCTATTCGTACCCATTTCCGCCATGTAAATTGATCACCAGATTTTCTTTCATCATTATCGACGTGTACAGTTTTACAGTATGCACATACAGTCAAATGATGTTGTATTACAAGAATATGTTTGTCACCTCTTCAATATTTTTGTATGGTACAATAGCCTTTAATTATTGTAGAATTAAATAAATACATGTACACACAATACATGTGTTTGATACATATACAGGTATCCCTAGTTTTTGCATTCGGAGATAAAACATAAAATAGATTATATCTATAAAATGTCGAGAAACTCTGATTGTGTAAGGTTTCCACCATATACCTTATTTGCATATTATTTTTTCCTTTTGTCCTGTACTCTCTTTTTCCTGCAGTACACGTGGTTCTGTCATCTCGAAGATAAAATGCTTCAATATCTTCTCTAACCTTGGTATTGGGCTATCAACAAAACAACAAAATGGAATTTTAAAAAATCATAAAAAATCTTGGAATGTTCTTAACCTTGTGTAACTTTCTTTACCCGGCACCGATTTCATAAAAATACTGCAAAATTAAACGGCATATAATGTTACATCAATAGTAAACATTTACCATTCCTGGGCGCTCATATGAAGGTCTCCCGTTCTCCTATATCAGAAGAAAAGAGACTAGTAGAAATAGTCTATTTTCTTAGAATGGGAACCCAAGAAGAATTCAAGATGTGGTTACGGCCAGCAAATGATACTACAAAAGCCTTTTGTACTTTTTGCCATCGTGAGTTGTGAAATATTTGCCAGAATTAGCGATATTAACAAACACAGAGAGACAAAAAAGCATAAAGATAAGGCTAACTTAGTGTCTAAAAACCGACAAATTGAATTTCTACCCGCTTCTAAAAATAATAGACACTTTGAAAGTTGACGGAACTTTGTTCATTGCAGAACACACATCCATACAGCAAATTCCGTTCAGGAAAGGTTTTTTTATTACTGTGTTTGCCCCTTTGTTCAGGTACCACTATACCTTGCTCGTTCTTCTTGTATATCACTGGTCTAATAGGTCGATCACCAATACCAAGAGTATTTAAAAAAAAAAAATGCACACTGGTGCAAAATATTTTTTTCTTGCCATTTAACTCGAAATGAAATGCATTCTTTGGTTTTCTGTTACTTATTAAGCCTTTTGTACTGATACTTATGAAATACGTTAACTAAATTCCTAGCTAATTATTCCTTTGACGTGTTAATGAGCCCAGATTCCAACACGACTCAAATGATATTCTGCGGTCTTCTTCAGTAATAATATCTTGTCATTTAAGCCAGCATTTTTCATAACAGGGTTTACTCATCACCCTATCCGCAACAATGTTTGATGATGAAAATATGTACGGTTGTCCTAGGTTTCTTAGAGTTTGAGCTGCCTTTTTCTTATTACGAGTAATACGTCTGGCTGGCCCAGAAACTGGTTACATTATTTGACTCTAACTAAGGAATGCGTGACAGTACTTCATCCATTTTCACTGCAGTCATTACTGTTAGTAGTAGGTTGGATTGTAGAGAATTTGTCTACAGCGGCAGAAGCCAATGTGTCCAACGATTGACACTGATTATTTCTGATTATTCAGAAGAAGAACTGGACAAAGACGAATAACTTGACGAGGAAGAGGAACTAGACGAAGAATTACTCGATGATGAGTCTGACCGTCGACGGTTTGCAGTGGATGGTTTTAATGGTAAGTAACTTGAGTCATCGTCAGAGGCAGGTGAAAAATCACGTGGAGAAGCACGACTGGAGATAGATGACATGGATTTTTTTCTTTCTCCATAAAGTTGTTTGCTGTCATACAATGAAATGATACACTTTTCAAGTACTTTAATTTGATACATAGATGGGAGTGCTACAAGGGTAGGGAAGGGGTTTATACAAAAACGCCAATTGGACTTTAAAATCAGTATTTATTACATGCCCGATTTGACTTGACAAGATTTTTAATGCCCGGGCATTATACAAAGTGCACTGATCACTGAATCACTGTATCCATGACATATATACCTAAACCATTAAAAAAAAAAGGTATTTATTTTTATATCAAATCCTATTGCCTATTGCAGTCACTAGACCAACGGGGTAGTTTTTTTTTGTTATCTTCCTTCTTTTCGAAAAACTTAATTTATGTAAAATAATAACAACGTTTTACATAAAAAAAAAAAAAAACATTTTTATAAAGACATTTATTCATTTCTGAATAAAATTATTTTATTAAAATAGTTTCTATAAGAAACTTTATCACTATATTTTTTAGCATGATAACGGAATCTTATGTCAATAAAGGCATTTATTATAAATTTAACAAGCAACAGTTTGTGGTTGGTGTTATGCTCCATGTTGAGCGGCAAGTATAATATTTTCTCACTATCGTAATACTCCGTCAGAAACTTGAAAATATATAAATAATAATTTTCTCGTTTCTCCTGGTTCGTGAGGTGAGGTTTGATTAATTTTTCAGTTTTCTTTATAATATTTATGACTCCGATAGAGGCGTACTGAAGGCCACCTCGAGACTTCTGGAAGATCAAGCTGTTATTGTTTTCTCGCCCAATTAGCAGCGATAAACAGAAGTCACATTTTATCAGCCATGACAACTTTCGTGTTACAAAACCCGCAATATATTCTAACACACTGTCTGTGTATTCATCGATGTTCATTCCTAAATATTCAATATAAGAATCGTAGAGATCACAGTCGAAGAATCGTAGGGATCAGAGGTCTTCAGATATTTTGACAAAATCATTTCTAGATGTCAAGAATTAAGTAGGTTTCTTGCTTGAGCACATCAATTTACTAATTTGCTCTAGAGGAATGCAATTACCAACTCCACCATCTCGAATTTCTGCTTTAATCAATAGTTTTTTGTACGCTGCGCGAAACTGACCCGCATTGGGGTTATTAGTCAAATCTCCCTTGGCTCTAATAGCCAAAAAGAACAGTTCCAGGTGGTCTACGCTAATTTTATACAGTGGGACGTATTTTAACATGCATATACATACCCTCAACTAAATGGTCGTAAAGTGCCAACGCACTTTTCATGTCTATAATTAAGCCAATAAAACCAGTTTTTCTTCGTGATTTTACTAACAACTCTCCTGAAGGAAGCTTTAAACTACGAGTTATGCCCACAGAAATGTATGGGGCATTCGAACTTTTTTTCACGATTTCTGCGTTGATCCCATAGTGAAAGTAGTTCATAATGATGAGTACAATGACCCCTTAAGAGGTTTTGCGGTTATTCTGTTACACGTTGTATTCATATATCATCGTTGTATTAGCACTTACAAATAATGCTCTATGAAGCTAATAGTGCTCTATAAATCTAGTGGCTGTTGAGTATATCAAAAACATCGTTCATCATGTTAATAAAGTTTAGAGTGCCACTGCAGCGTTCGAAATCTTTCTTTTTAATTTGCTGCAGCAGAATGCAACAACTGCCACAGAGCTGCTGAATAATTGTGTGGCGAGCTTCACCTAAATTTTGTTTTTCATACAATATGTGGGCTTTAACAATTTTAGTCGCCAGATGAAGACCTTTCTGTTCTTGTAAATCTAGAAGTAGCTCCAAGTATTCAAAATTAATTTCCCGACCCATTAAGGCATTAAAAATCCGTAATTCCCCAAAAGCATTTCTGACTTGCAATTCTGACCTCATTCGATAGCATGATTTTCTGACCTCTTTGATAGTGTGGAATAGAGACAATAGAGTAATGGATTGTATGAATTTACGTTAATGTGATGGTAAGAGAGGAAGTTCTGTATGAACGGAGTGCTTCCCGTTCGCCCAGTCAAGGAACAATCAACTAAGAAAAATTCGAGTACGACTCACCTTTCTCAGCTGCGGCCGCTTCTTGATGCTTTCTTTATTGGAAAGGTGATCACGGAGTCCGGCACGTTGCACAAGACACGGTATTGTACAAATTGTCCTTGTTTTATAATTTTCACTCACGGAGCTAAAATATTCGATGCTGTTCGAACGAGGCGCGCACGGGGTCTCCCGTTTTCCTAAACGTTCTGCGCTGATGGCGCGCAGATCGCGTTGTTGCAGTGACATGCAGCACAGTGCAGCCAATAGCGTGCCGGTATGGTGAGCGCACAAGAATATTCCAAGTTGAATTGTCCAATCATGGGCTATATACAGAACAGATAGCATTACATGGGTGGATGAATGTACGGATAAAACTGTCGAAACTTTAAAAGTACAATGGATATATGGAAGCCCGTACCATGCTGCGTCAAAATCAAACTTTGTATGTAGTCTACACTTACTATTATTAACTCCTACAAAAGTTCTTTTGGTAAACAAAACCCGAGATTCAGAGTAATTTTATAAAATCGAAAATAACCTCAAAACCAGGCTGCTAGAAAATTAAAATTGATACATTGGTTTTAAACGTTACCAAAAGCGCATGCTGCTGTCCTTTTTCTTTACCAGGACCACAGGAGAACACCATGGACTGGATGAAGGCTCTATAACACCGTCCTTCACCATTTTCTCAATCATGGTCTCCATTTCTTTTTCCCGTGCAACTAGCAGTCTTCATGGTCGCTGACGAAAAGGTAACTCGTTGCCTGTATTAATCTTGTGCTGAACCAATCCAGTTATCAGCATCATTTGTAGAGAAAATTCCGGCGCGTACTGAAGTAACTTCTTCATAGCCTTGTCCATTTCTCCTTCAGTTATATCGCAGTTTTCCAAAAGCGTTGACACGTCAAATTTTGCACTACGAATTTTATTTCTGGTAGGCAGATCTTTCAATTGACGCATCCACGCTACTTTCTCACAAATGCCGATCAAGGTGCCCTTCTTAATCACATGCTCCTTGTCACTTAGATTCAATATGCGTACTGCTAAGACGTTGGTGGCCTTTACCAGAGTGCGTTCCATCTTCCATGGAAAGTCATTGTTCAGCCTTTCTATCAAAATACTTCGATCTTTGCTGGTGGTTGGGCTGGTGGCTGGGCAGTCACTTCAGCCACCCTTCCCTGCTGGGATTGATCTTCTCTCGGTGTGCTGCGCTTAGGACAGCTTGACCGAAGATGACCTCTTTCTCCACAAGTGTAGCACCTAGGGCTGTACCCTTGCGGCCGGTCGCTTACAGGTGATGCTACCACCTCCCTGACGCGGTGCGTTCGGTGGTCTTGCCTAACTGCCTCTACTTCTAAGGCATGGGCCAAGGCGTCTTTCAGTGTCTCATAATGGCCACGTCTCACAGCGGCTCTAACTTCCAAGTCGCGTATTCCATCTACGAACGCCTGTACCAGATTCCCATCGATAAGTGCAGAGGCAGAGTGGTATGCTTTCCGAACCAGCTTTTCAACTTCCAGGGCCCATTGCTGTAGATTCTCGGTACTACGTTGAACACGATCCCTTAACTTAGCACGAAATACGTGCTCCAAGTGTGCGTCGCCGTATCTGGACTCTAACGCCCCCAGCAGCTGTTCGTAAGTCACATCCTTGCAGAGTACCTCAAAAATGGTTAAGGCCTGGTCTCGGAGGCCCAAGGTGAGCGCAGTCATGGCTTGCGCTTTGGTCCACCCATTCGCCTTCATAACGGCCGCAAATTGGATCTTATAGGCCGACCACGAAGATGTTCCGTCGAATGGAGGCACCTTAAACACACGTGCCGAAGGTGCAGCAATCACTGAAGCCACAGGTCCGTCTCCAGCCTTTATTTCACTCAAAACCTTCTTCACCCCAGCAATCTGAACTTCAATCTCCGAGATACGATTCCATGCTGGTGGATCTGCTCCTTCATCACCTTGAGATCTTTGCCAAAAGTTGCATGGAGATTTTTATTATGAGTAGCATCTGTTTCCTTTATGAGTAGCATCTGTTCTTCTTGGCGTCGAACCTGCTCATCTTTGTCTCGTTGCAACTGTTCTTCCAACCGGCGAGCCTGCTCTTCTTGACGGCGTGCCTGCTCCTCTTGACGGCGAGCCTGTTCCTCTTGACGGCGAGCCTGCTCCTTCTTATCTCGTTGCGTTCTGCTCCTGTGGCTGGCGAGCCTGCTCCTCTTGACGGCGAGTCTGCTTGTCTTGACGGCGAGGCTGTTCCTGCAGCAGCGCCATTAAAGCAGACAAGTCTGGCGCCACTGATGCTGGAGAAACTACGGATGGGCCAGTAACTGGCTCTGACGGAGGCTGGACACCGCCCGGTGTCTGTGTCGGAGGGTCTCCAAACTGCCGTTGGTCCATGTCCTGCTGGCGATGACTCCCGGTACCGACACCGTCTTCCCACGAAAGTATTCCCACTTTACAATTTTTAATTGATTTTCGTGCATATAATGCATTTCTTTATTTAATAAATTATTTCTAACTCCTTTTAACAAATGGGGAACATCAAACAGGGGAATTATTTCTTGACTGTTAACATTAATAATGTCCTTTCGCCACTCTTTTCCTGCTTGGAAATATGCAGTTTTGGCTTCGGAGATTAAGCTATTTAAAGTGCTTACATTTGCCGAGCTTTGGTCGCATACAGTAGCGACTATCTTTAGACCAGTAGCTTGTACGTTAGCTATAACATCTACTAAAATTTCTTTAAGTTTTGACGTTTTTAGTGTTTGCGTAAAGTAGTAAGCTACTGGTTGTTTGTAATTTTTCCTTACCCCTTTGACCATGAACACCAACACATGATTGGCAAAATTTTGCGTCTTACAGTTCCCATAGTTCTCAAAACCTACAAGATCGTCTGTATATACATTGTAATGGATTTGGGGACATATGGACATTTCATCAAATATTAATGTACACAGACGATCTTGTTGCAACATTTTGGACACTGTGGACTTTAATTCTTTTAAAACAATTTCATTTATGCCTGGAGTCAATTTTACTTGAGCAAGCAAAGACTTCAGGACTTTTATAGAAGGCAACGTAAAATGTTTGCACATTAACTTGTAGGCTTTAGGGCTTTTCTTAAAAATTGAAAGTGATAAAATCTTTTCTTCATGAGTAAATCGATGCCCCTTCTTTTTCTTCCGTCCTTCTATGCATTGCATTCGAGTAAACAATTTAGCTGACTCAGACATGTTACGAGATAATTTCTCAAAATCCCTGTTAGCATTTTTGTTTTTAAGTTGCTTAATGTGCAACTTGTAAGTTTTAAGTTTTTGACGTAATCTCCTCACTTCATTTTGAGCTTGTCTTCTTTTTCTGGCACACTGCGTTTCAGCTTTTTTCTGCAGATACTCAGAAGTTTTACCTGAAAGATTAAATTTAAAATCATACATAAGATGTTCGGTTTATTACATAAAATTGCTCACACAATCAACTAAAGATTTGCTAAATTCCATAAGATTTGTCTGCTCAACAATGTAAATAACGCAATGAATGTTGTTAAACTGTAAAAATGAAACCCATTGCTATTATTGTTAGTGTGTTACGCAATTGGACTACAGTTCACATTTATAATAATAGTGATAAAGAAACAAAGTACCTGCATCAAATTTGGACATTGGTGTGCGAGCAGGGCACTTTTCACTTAATGTGAAACAGCTAGATCCAGATGGCCCTGGGAACTCTGTAGAATCAACAGCAGGTAAAGGTCCAGATCTGGATGGACCAGGTAGGGGTTTAGTTTGTACTGATGACCCAGGCATGTTGGTGATATCAAACATAGGTCCGGCATGACCAAATTCTCTTCTAGGCAGTAGCTATGGTCTGTCTCCGCAAAGGTACTGACTGTTTGCTGAACACCTGTAACATAACATTACAATATTATAATTACTTTTTTCCAAAACATAACGCCTCGTTTCCCAAAGGGTTGGGCAGGTGTCCCCATAGTATGAACACCCACATTTCACCAGTTATCGTTAAGTCCCATATAATAGGGGGATGGAGTCTATTGTCATCAACCGGGCACAAATCAAGACTCTGGGCTACTTTTTTTCGATATACAAATTCGGCTTGAATTTTGTGTAGCTGTTTAGTTTGCCCATCCTAATCATCAGCTAGTCTAATGAAAACAATGTGTGCTCACAATATGGTGTTTCAAATGCGAAAATAATAGATCCCAAATGCCTGGACTGTAGAGTAATTTTATGTTACTATCTGAGGATTGCTAATCTGAATCAATTTATTATTGTTTTGTATATTGTTTTCTCTTAAATGTTGAGCTAATTTATTTCTACTTACGATTCATATTAACTGTTGGTATTGCTGAACAAATAAGACGACCTCCAGTTGTTTTGAATGTGGGATCAAAATGATGATCACATATTCTTTTGCTCTTGTAAATCTTCGCACGGTCAGTTTCTTTAACCTTGCTGCCAACAGCTGCTATCCAAGCATTGAACAAATTAGGGTGCTTGTCAGGGTTTGGGAACCGGTGAAGGGGTACACCGTAAGCAACTGAAAATAGAACGAAATTCATGAATAAAATGAAATTATGGAATAACATAAAACTTTTTCTTGCTTTTATTATAGGTAATCCGGTATGGTACGGTAATAAACACTTACCTAGAGCATCACAGCCAAAAATACAATATCTTCTTCGGAGTTCACTCATGATAACAAAACAACAAAAATTACCAACGAAAAACAAAGTAATAACAATATTATGAACTAAAAACAAAACTTAACAAAACAAATAACAGTAACAAGCAACAATTAAAATAGAAATAACTGAGATAAACTCGGGAAGCACATCAACGTTCGGGAAAGCCGGAGTTGATTGACAATGACATGGCCGAATGGCGACTATGACATTTGTTTGACAGTTTGACAACCAAAGCAAGATGGCTGCCAAGTTCTATTATCGCACCAAACTCCAGATGTCGCTGTCGTCTATGTAAATTCATGACAGTACTAAGTGTGCCCCCCTGGAGCGGACTGCGCCGCGCTCTTAACTCATCTCGAGTAGTACGGTCCCCAAAATAAACTAGTCTTTTAATTTCAGTGGCAGTGAATAGCATGCGCTCGACGAAAATGGTATGGATGTAATCCATTCGTATTTAATAATTTCCAAACGTAATATTAGCTAACATTGAATCGCCTGGCCGCCATTGTGGTACTACGCCGTGGGTCGCGTTCGAAGTACTCCAGTAGGTCTTCCTCTAATTCTGCCGAGTATGGTAGTTTACCGCGGCCCTGCGCGTGTGTGGGTGCCCGAAACTGTCCATGATCGAGGAGGCGCTGGGTTACAGCTAGGATGGTGGAGGTGAAGGGAACTTGAGGGTCTGTGATTCCACGTGCGCGCAGTGAGTTCAGGTGTTCCGGCTGAGCATACAACCGTCTAGCCTCTTCTAGGTAATGGTGCGCCATCCCATAAAAATCCACCATTGCCCAATACTTCACGTTGGAGTACACGTATTGCCGACTCATTATACAACATGATCAGGTTGCGCGTGAGTGACCTAATACAGCGAAACGCGCGACGATACTAACTATGAAGGAAGGGCGGGGGCGGTCGGCGGCTAGACTGTGTAAACGTGGGGGCGGGGGCGTGGCTTACGGATCATGCTGTCTGATCGATGAATGTTTTTTTCATTGGGTACCGTTCGCATGTGCTGCCGATAGTGGATACGTTTTACACACACATATACGTTTACTGCAAGGAAGCGTTACTTCGAGTTCTCATTATTTCACAAAAAAAAACACTAAATTTAATTTTGCGTGATTTTTTTTATTGTTACTTTTTGAAAAAAATAGTGCCAATCGTTTCGAGTTCGATGATCGAGTTTATGGCTTTCGGTTCCAGAACGACCTAAAAGTAACCGTGTATAATGCATCTCTAACAGATTCATATTTTGGAACAGCAATAGAATTCAAATTTTCAGTTTTTTTTTTCAAATATATCTTGGGTTGGACCAAGGTCCTGACATACATCTTTTTTGAGTTAATAATTTACGTGTCTCATTTTTATCTTCATTTTTCGCACATACATGTTCGGAGCGTCTTAAAATAGCTTTCCTTGTAGTATCTATAGTCACGGATGCATTACAAATGGTTATATTATAACAGCTCCATAACGTACTCCCACTTTTATTTAAAATATGTAAGTTATAACGATAACCGTTACTAATTAATGTATCATTGTCCATTTGATTTTTCACAATGTCAAAGTCTTCGTTTGCTTGGTTCATTGTAA
Organism: Eugnorisma glareosa; assembly: GCA_947578425.1. Classification (NCBI taxonomy): domain Eukaryota; kingdom Metazoa; phylum Arthropoda; class Insecta; order Lepidoptera; family Noctuidae; genus Eugnorisma; species Eugnorisma glareosa. The sequence continues at coordinate 6,602,726 of OX387967.1, read as the reverse complement.
AAAAACGATCACTTCTTTGCAACTTCAGTAAAAACTTAAACGCATTGATATATGGATATTTAACTGCGACTGATACAAAAAACTGTTACGTCAAATATAATTCTGAATGACAAACAACGTTTCGTCGAACAATAAATAACACCCGCAGTAAATAGTTCTTAATACCCTCAATTTTTTTAAAGAAAAATAAAGTGAAATACCTGACCGCTCCATGTCAGGTATTCCTCCGGACACCAAGAATTATAGACCGATGACTAGTTTGTCGATGGTCTTGAAACTTCTCAGATCCCCTTTGAGAGCGAAAATTAATACACACAGTGATAAATGGCTGCCTCTCAAAATGGATGTAGGAACGGGTCCCACGGTACTAAGGAACTACCTTATCGACATGGCCATTAACAAATAGGTGCGTCGATCCTGTGAAAGAGCTGTCGACATGATGGATAGATTATAAAAAGAACTAGGAGTCGGTGCCTGATACATGGCTCATGAAGGTGCTGGAGTTGTACAAGGTAGATGCAACTCTGCGCACTTATCTTGAGTCCTGTATGGGGCAATGGAGGACGGTCTTTCGCTATCCAGGTTGTCGACAGATTCAGGGGCATGATGAGCCTTTATGGATTATAAGGGAATATTCCAGGGCGACAGTCTCGAGTCCACTTTGGTTCCACATGGCCCTGAATCTTCTAAGCACACTGCTAGAGAAATAAGGTCTAGGCTACCGGTTGAGGAGAGGTGGTCAGGTCATATCTCACCTCCTTTACATGGATGTTCTGAAACTCTTTGATCCCAGTAAATTGCGACTGATGGAGCTACTAAAAGTAACTGAAACTTTTAGTAGCGCATGTTTGTAAAGCGAGGGGAGATTATGGGATTGCATCTTCGGTCGTCTCAAGAAGATATTAAATAGCCTTTTTTCAGGCAGACTTTGTGCTTCGGGTTGAGTTTCATTGATGACAAGCGAGTGACGTTGGGATATTCGGCCAGTATGTCGTGGAACGTTTGTTGGAGATCAATACTGCGTATTGTAGGTATGCTTGAATATCGCCCCAGTGCCTTTGAAGAGAGTTTGGTAGTATTGTCGATGAGACGCTCATTCCTTAGGTCGACCAGTAGATTATGGTAGCCTAGGAAATCCGTGGGTGTAGGAAAGCTGTGGGTATCTCTGAATTATTCGCGGCGTATAACTTGTACGAGAGTGGGGTAGATCGAGTTCCTTTTCGCTTTGGTATCACTGATATGTTTGCGCCGGTATCGACCAAGAAAGTTGTGTTGGTTTGCTTGTCGGTGATGAAAAGGCGATATGATTTGCTGTCGACATTAGGTACCGCCACTTCTAATGCCTGCTTTAGTTTTCCGTATTATTATCCTTGTTAAAGCTGCATGGTGTTGTGCAATGTCTTGCTTTTGCGCCGAATTTTCTGTGATAATAACAATGAGGCGATGGAGTAGATGAGCGAGATCTGAAGTTTCTTGAGTGCGAGCGAGACGGCGTTCTTGAACGGTCGTGGCGATGATTGCGTCTGTGTTGATAACGCGACGACGGCGATGTGTGTGTGCACCGGTAGTTGACTTTCTTGAGCTCGGCGATTTCGAGGTGTAACTTGCGTATTTCTTCTACTATGTACTGCATATTAGCCTGTACCTGAGAGTAGTCTACTGATGCTACGGCGGGCACTTCGGACGTCTGCTCCATCATCTTGTCTGCCATCTTGGCTAACTCGTCCAACTCAGTGTCCTTGCTGATGGTGGCACTGACAACAAGTACTGATCTAACTTGTTGGGGCACACCTGCCCCAACAAGTTAGATCAGTACTTGTTGTCAGTGAACCACCGTTCATCCACATCAATCTGAGTGTATTGTCTGGAACTTTATTATGCGCTAAGTTACGCATGCGTCGTAATAACTGGCTTGGTTTTTGGTCACCCAGCTCCATATCCGATAAAAGCTTTTGCAGTTGTTTTTCATCTGATTCTTCATACACGGATATAAGCCGTTCTTTGATTGCGTTGTAGGGTCGTTCCGCTGCCGGGTTTTCAAGCAGGTCACAAATTTGCTCAACCTCTTCCTTCGATAATTGAGCTACAACCATTTGTGCTTTTTGGACGTCGCTTTTCTTGAGATCGCTGACGGCGGCTTCGAATGTGATAAACCATAGCCGTGGTTTGTCACGCCAAAACGGTGGAACACGCATGGAAAGTGCCATTCCGGCGATTTCTTGTTGGAAATTTGCTGCGTCTACCATCGCTGAGCTTCGCTAATCTTGAGCGTAATTGCAATACCGACTGGTTTGGTCGGGGTCACCACTTTAGCGACGTTAACAGTTAGGTAGAAATAAAACAGTGTTTGATGTAGGAACAAACTGATAATCATAATCTATTTATTGATGGCCTATCTACATACACAATCACATAGGCACAAGTAGTGGAAAGTAAGTATAATCTAGAATTTATTAACAGCCAATCAGAAAACAGTTAAAACATTGGTACAATAATGTGCGCGCGGCGCGCGCCCTCTGCCAATATTCTAGCGAACGAATTTACGTCTGAGGTTATAAATATATGTGGCGGCGCCCGGCTCGATCTATAGTCCGGTTAAGCAGTAGCCAGCCTCAGAGGCTGAACTGCGAGATGCCATCTCCAAAAAAAAAAAAAAAAAACCGGCTCGATCCTTCAGTGTAGCGGCGTGCGCGCTGTCGTGATGTCGTCCAGTCGTCCGCATGCTGCTACAATATGGTACGTTTATCTCACAAATATTTCATTTATTATAGTGTATTAGTATGCAAAAGTGTGTGTTTTACGTTAGCGAAGCCGTGGGTTGAAACTAGAATAAAATACATATACCAACCTTTTAGCTCTTGTCTTTTCCAAAATGTCTAAATTTCGTTTTCGTTTTTTCCCTAAAAATAACTTGGTTTTATTTCCCATTACGCCTGAAACATAATTTGTTGTCACTCAAAATATTATCAATAATCATAAATACTAATAAAATATTTTACTTACCAAAGTATTAAAAGTTGTCGATCGCATTATAAACGTCCGCTATCCTTGCACGCACGGTAAAGTTCAACACAGGTCAGTCAGAGCGCCGAGCGACGTGTCCTCACTCTGAAAAGCCTCGCGGCGAACAGCAGGCTTAGCCAAGTTGACAATCTACAATCGTTAACGCTAATAGAAAACTAATCAAATGTATGGGAATGACGTCATCTCAGCGTTAAGTCACGTGGTCTAAACAAACGAATAGAAAATTCGTAGACAAGTTTAAATCGTTCGAAATGATAGAATGAAATGTGATCCTTTCTACAACGTTGAACGCTACATGCCATATAAATCGTAGCCAAGTCACAGTTTTGACAAGCGCTAACGAAACGATGTCGAAGTTTATGAACGCCAGCCGAGCGTTCGCCGAGACCCAAGAGAAAACGATAAAAAATGGTGCCTATATGAGCCAGCCGTGTTGAGACCGAGAAGTGTTTTGTTTATTTACCATAATTTTGGACTGTATTTATCATTTCAGAGAAACAAAGGGTCTATTGATAAGTAAAGGGTCAAACACAATTGTTTTGATTGTGTCGTAAGTAGTAGTATTAGTTTTACGTTTCTAACTTTCAAGTGCCCAAGTATGATAGATTTTAACGAAGGAAGATTACGAAATAACTAACTTACATACCTTTCCATAAATTCTAATAAAGCTGCGAATTGTTCCGGGGTTGCTCGAGATCTAGATTCCATCCTATAAAAGTTGTTCATTTAAGGTATCTTTCATTCAAATGCACGATATCATATTTTTTCGAGTGACAGTAATGTTTAAAATTATATTCCGCACTTGATATATTATAATCAACCAATTATAAGTAGAACTCGCACCTTATTTCGCTTACTTTTTTAACACGTTAGACAATTATAATCCAAAACAAAACGTGAGCTCGCGCACGAAGTACACAACTGTGACCTTGACGTTAGTTTGACGTTTGTTGGAACGCTCACCATAGACTAAAGTAGGTATAGGTTTTATCGAAGTTCATTGTAGAACGAGCGATCGACTCAGTCGTGTCAAGTTGGCTACCAAGTTAGCGTTTTCTACAATCGCTTACGCCGAGGCGTTAACAATTGTAGAAAGAGAATAGATACGAAACGTTTGTAACTCGGCTAGGCCTGCTGATTTGTGTTGATTCGCGCGCAGAGTTTTATAGTAGTTTTCAAAAATTCATAGAAAAATAATTACAATGTTTTAGTTGAATTTTTTAAGTGTTTGTTTTTAAAAAGATGTTCGTCTATTATATTATGCTATTATTTTGTTAAATTAAGTAAGATATATCGGTTAAAAAAATCATTGAATTGACTTTAATTTCTTAATAATTTCACATTGTTTGTATTTAATTTCTTTTAGTTAGATAACTAAAAATAAAAATCTTTTTTGGTAACTATTTCCCTTAGAATCTTTGCAATTGGTTATGATTTTTTGTTTATTAGATTTGTCAGTCGTTTCAGATATTTTAAGCTTCGAAACTAACCTTAAAAGGGAAATTAAGGAAACCTCTGTTAGGTTATCTTGATATAATTCACAAATACTCTGTTGAGAACAGGATTTATTTAAAATCAAAGAAACCACAAGTGCGTTTTTTATTTGTCGCGCAACACATATATTTTTTACAGACAGACTTTTTGAGAAAACAAAAGATGTATAGCAAAAAAAGAAAAAGTAAATTATTAAAAAGAGTTTGGTAGCTGGTCGCCAACATACTCTATTAATCGAAATATTTTTTCTAATAACTATTTAGATAACGAAATTTCCTAAATTTATTAGTAATAAACATATTTGTAAGCTAAGTGGTTGATGGTGTTAACTGGTTTGAAAAGTACAGTTTTTCAGCCAAATAGCGCTTGAACGGCGTAAACGCTCTTAAGAGGTAGAGGACACAACTTGTTTTAAGATCTAACATAGGTTTTATTTTTACTGCCCATTCTTACTTCAGCCACTCTTACTCTACCGTCTGATCCTGGAAAGACCTTTACAATTCGCCCCATGGGCCAGTTAAAGGGAGAAATATCCTTTTGTTTTATGATTACTAAATCTCCTTCTTTCAAGTTACTTCTCATCTTTCCATTTTGGTCTATTCTGAAGCGAATTTAAATAATCTGAAGACCAGACTTTCCAGAAATCTTGTTTTAATTTATTACATAAGTCCCAGAACCTAAGTCTGTCAACTGATGTTTCAGTGAGATTAATTTCTGGGTAACTTGTTAGTGAGGTACCAATTAGGAAATGACCAGGCGTCAAATAATTTAAGTCTGAAATATCGCTACTCATTGGAAGGAGAGGTCTAGAATTGAGAATAGACTCTATATGAATAATAACAGTATTAAATTCTTCAAATGTTAAAGATATGTTACCAATAACTCTCTTGATATGGTGTTTAACACTCTTAACACCGGCCTCCCATAGGCCTCCAAATTCGGGAGAATAACTTGGAATATATTAAAATTTTATAAGGTTCTTTGAACAAAAACTCTCTACATCATTTATGTGAGGTTTAGATGACTGTAAGTTATACAATTCTCTAAGCTTATTATCAGCGCCTTTGAAAGTTTTAGCGTTATCACAATGTATGTGAGATGGTAATCCTCGTCTGCCTATAAAACGCTGAAGGCATGCCAAGAATGCTGGTGTTGTCATGTCACTTACAAGCTTGACATGGATGGCCTTAGTGGCAAAGCAGACAAAAAGTGCTATATAACCCTTTTTTATTAATGGCTTTCGAACCCGTGCAACTTTTATGTCAAATGGACCACAGAAGTCCACTCCAGTAATTTGGAATGGCCTAGACATTGATATTCTTTGTGATGGTAGTGAACCCATCAACTTCCTGGCAGCTACAGCTTTAAGACGAAAGCATTTAATACATTTGTGAACAATTTTCTTCACTTCTCTTAAGCCATTATTTTATTAACCAAAATTTTTGTGAAAGAGAGCTTAACACTAATTTGGCTCCAGCATGTAAAAGTCTTAAGTGTTCCGATTTTATGATCATATCAGTTATGTGATTTGATTTAGGCATGATCATCGGGTGCTTTTTGTCATAGGACAATTTATCCACTGTTATTCTGAATGGGAAGTTGAAAGAGGATATATACATGCAGCAGCCTGATGGATACTCAGATAATCTAATTGTTGTTATTGTTTTCGTTGTGTTTGTTTCGCGCTTTCCGCAATGGAACGGGCGTGGTAGTAGAACCGTCCGCCCGTCCGTCCGGGCTGGAGTGGAGACCACGCATTGGAAAGCGCAGCCTGTGACGGCCACCTGCCAGATGGACCGACGACCTTGCTAGAGTTGCAGGGAGTCGCTGGATGCAGGTGGCATTGGACCGGACACGTTGGAAATCGATTGGGGAGGCCTATGTTCAGCAGTGGACAACAACGGCCCTTACAACCCCAGACCTTACCCCGTTAGACTTTTTTTTTGTGGGGTTACATTAAAACTTAGTGTACGCAGTGCCGTGTGATACAGTGGACCAAATGAAAGTGCGGATTGAGTCCATGAACAAGCGAGCGGCCTTGTGCATACAATACCATGGACACCACATCGAACCCCACCTTTAAAAATGTAAGTTAATTTACTAAATTAAGCAAAGCTGTAAGATTTTACTGTTTACTCTTTATTAAATAATAGGATAAAACTAGCTAACCTACCTAAACTTTGTTTCGATTTTTTATTACGTAACTTCTATTAAGTATCTCAGTTTTTACGTGAAATTTGGCTTGATATTAACGAGTAAACGGTAATTGTAAATCAATAATTAAATTTCGCATTATTATTCATTTTTACATCACGGTCAAGTAGGTACACACGGCGGCGCTGCGCGCGGCCGGCGCGCGCGGCGGCTTGTTTGATTTCGGCAGTTCGCGCCGACAAAGACACCGCCTGCTAGGCTACTAAACAGTATGGTACTAGGCGCGCAGAATTACGGAAGAGATTTGATTTATTTATTAGACAGAGAGAGAGTGATTAATATTGGCAAGTAATGTGGAAAGTTATTGACCCCCGTAGTGCGGTGACACGTTTTTATGATTTGAATTTCAGAAACATAAGAAACCGAAAATTTGGTATCCATTTTTTGAGTATCTTATTTTGAGCTGAAACTTTGTGTAGTGATTCTATACCAGCTGTAATCTTTAGTGGTTAAGGATAGTAATACCCTTTCCGTTACACGTTGTATAAACCTTTTGTCCCGGATAGAATCTACCTATTTCACAATTATTTCTCTTATCATGGTAATATTTATATTTAAAACGCTTATCTTCTACCTGTTTCTTCAATTTATTGTAATTATTTTTAACAAAAGTATTCTTAGTTGGTAAAAAAGATGATACTTGCCTACCCATTAACCATTCATTAGGTGATTTTAAGTTATCATCAATAGGTGTATTTCTGTATTCCAGTAAAGCTAAATATAAATCTTTTTTCTCAATCAAACATTTTTTAATTATTTTTTTAATAGTTTGTATGTGCCTTTCTACCATTCCATTTGATCTAGCATAATATGGTGATGAAGTAATATGCTGAAAATTTCACAATTTACAAAAATCTTTAAAATTGTCAAATCAAATCAAATCAAAATATTTTTATTTCACATAGGCCTAGATGGGCACTTATAAAACGTCGACAAAAAGGTGCACGGTTCGGGTTGGTCGTTTCCTATGGAGAAGAACCGGCAAGAAACTCCATGGTTACTCTTTTCAAATCATTTGGTGTTACAATATTATCATGTTACAGCATTAGTACTTAAGTATGGGGGAACAGCATAGGCCCGACAATAGGTCGTTGCTTACTACACAAAAAAAATTAAAACAAGATAAAAAGTTAACAAAAGTTAACGAGCATCTGGGAATCTACAAAGCCTATAATGTTCAAACATTCACAAACAATCGGTAAAAAAGAATCTATACAAAGGTAAGAAAATATTGTAAAATAGTAAATTAAACAAGTGACACAAATATTGTCATCAGTGCTGTAACTATTCTGAGCAAAAGATGTATAAATGATTTGAAAACTATCGTAAAGAATCTGGTTAGATAGATGAGAAAAAATGAGCTTGAGAATAGTTAGAGACATCCACATATTTGTGCCGTTTATGAGCTACCAGGGAAGCCGCATGCGCTGAAGGAATTAAAGCCAAACTTCTTTGTCTTCGACGTAGTCCTTGATTTTGTAATATGCTTTTTTAATAAGGACACGTTTGATGTAATTTTTGAACTTTCCATCGTTCAGTTCTATAACTGACTTTGGCAACTTGTAATAAAAGCGTATACTGTTTATAAGAAAAGACTTGCTAGTTTTAGTTAATCTGAATTTAGGTATTACAATTTCGTGTTTACTGCGTGTATTTATATTATGGAAGTCGCTACTAATTTTGAAAATTTTGAAAATATTGTAACTTTTATATTGAGATTCATCATCAGTATACAATTTTTCAGGAATTCCCCATCTAGCAAAAACTGAACTTAATGCTTTTATATGACTATCAGCAGACTGATCATACATCTCAACTAATTCAACATAGTTAGGTAATCAACTACTAACAAATAAATTTTATTATTCAGAAAAAACATATCTGCACCAATTGTAGACCAAGGTTTGTTTACAATATCTCTTAACATTAATGCTTCATGCGAATGATTTTTACTAAATTCAAGACATGTGTCACAATTCTGAATTAAATCTTCCAATTCTTTATTCATAAAAGGCCAAAACAATAAACCCCTAATTCTATTTTTACATTTTATCAATTCCCATATGATTAAAATGAATTTTGTTTAACATCTCTCTACGCAATGACTTGGGTACTAAAATAGCTGTATTTTTGAAAATTAAACCATCTGTAACATATAACTCATCTTTTATAGAATGATAATATTTAAGTTTGTATGGTATGTGATCTTTATAATACTTGTAGTTTTTCTTTACTAATATTTAAACTTTCTTTTATCAAGCATACATGTAATTCTATAGTCTCATCTAATAATTTATTACATATGGTATCATTCACATATGACCTTGACAGAGCATCTGCCACTAATAATTCTTTCCCTGGCCTATATCTTATTTCTAAATCATATCCTTGCAATCTTGATCTAAGTCTCTGTAGCCTTAAGGGTGTTTCATTCATTGATTTTTTAACAATGTACTCCAGAGGTTTAGGCCTGAATTCCTCTGGCGCTGACGTCGGTCGCGTACCGTCAGTCGCGTAGCGCGCTGACCGTCAGCGCCAATGAAATGGAATACATCCGTAATGCGATACCGACCGCTCCACGGTACAGGCGTCTCCAAGTGGATTTGGGATAATTATGAACCCGTTTATAAATTGTTTAGTTGCTGCAGCATACTTACGCAAGCGGAGACGGCGTCAATGTAGAAAAAGATATCACTTTTCACCCAATTGTTGCTGATAGGGTGACGAATGGTGAATTTTCTACATTATTTGAAAAGCTACGTCAGGACGAGGAAAAGTTTTTTAATTATTTTAGAATGAAAGTAAAAACTTTTGATGAATTGTTATCAAAGTTAGAAATATCAATCTATTATTGGAACATAATAATAAGAAAGAAAACAATACATTTTTATATTATTTTACACATTTTTTTACATTTTTATATAATTTTTTGTAAAAAATAATGAAATTGTTATTTATTTAGTTGAAGGACACATTTTACTTGTTCTCGTTGGCTTTCCTAGTAATGCCATGGATGGTTTGGTATCCTTGAGAAATAATTTGGGATCCGGAGTTTGATGTATAAGAAGTAGTGGGACGTACTTCGTACATCACACATTCTTGTGAAACGGTATTTGATATATCAGGGAAAGTTTCATATTCATGTACGTTGATCGGATCTTGACTGCGTAAAATCGATTCAGACTGTTGAGAAAAATAAGAATCTGAAGAATTCGGTCTACTGGTTATTTCATATGGATTGTGCATATTACTAATTTCCATTGCTTTTTTGAGCATTTCTGTACGGAAAATCAGTTTTTGATGCTTTGTAAACTTTTCTGTTATTGGCAGGAGAGACATGAAAAAATTCATGTCATAATTTTTAAAAAGTTAGGCATTATCTTTGAACATCATTAGCATCTCTTTATCGAATTCATCAGTGTCCGTCTGTTTTCTTTTTCGCTGATTTTTATTAGAATGTTTATTACGAAAATTAGAGTCTGTAGAATTTTCTTGAGCAACACTTTTCTGTAATTCTGTATTTACTTCAAGTCCTGTGCTCCTTGGTATGTCCTGACTGGACGTACTTGGCACGTCTTGATTAGATATGCTTGGGATATCCTGATAATTGCGCTCGGTGTAGCCTGATTACTTTCGATGGAGTCCTCAACTTCAGCTTGGTGTTTTTTATCAAGAAATTTCATATCTTCAAAATATATGTACACCTTTCTTTTACTTCCTCCTGATCCTGAGGGAGTATTTTTTAAGACATTTTTGCAGCGCATATATGCATCTCTTGTATTCTTCCATCGTTGCTGCACATTTTTTTCTGAAACAATAAAAAATAAGAAAAAAGAGTAAATTTAATACATATTACACTTTACAGATTCCTTGCGACCGGCAATACCTACATAGATCTACATTACCACTATCGGCTTGGAGAATCAACTATTGGCAAAATCGTTACAGAAGTGTGTACAAAAATTTGGGATGTTCTGCACGACGAAACTTTAAGACTGCCTTCGTCACATGAAGATTGGCTGAGAATCGCTGAGGGTTTCGAATCACGAGCAAATTTTCCGAATTGTTTTGGAGCGATAGATGCCAAGCACGTCCGTATTATTTGCCCTGCATTCAGTGGAAGTTTATTCAGTAATTATAAAAAATATTATTCAATCGTTCATTTGGCTATGTGTGACGCTAATTACTGTTTTAAGTATATTAATGTGGGTGCTTGTGGAACAGATCCTGACTCAATAATATTTAGGGACAGTAACTTGTATGCAAAATTACAAAGCGGCGAAATAAACCTACCAGAACCAAGACAAGTAGATAACAGCCGGACACCGTTTCCTTACATGATTGTAGGGGATGCAGCGTTTGGAATATCACGTCATATTTTAAGACCATACGCTCGTAGTAATATGACTCACAAGAAAAAAATATTCAACTACCGTCTTAGTAGGGCAAGACGCTATATAGAATCTACTTTTGGTATTACATCTAATAAATTTGAAGTATTTCACAGGCCTATGAGTCCTCATAGGCCTGTGAAATCGCTTGTCTCCCACGAGGATTAAATTTATTTACTTCTCCAACTTCTTTTTCTTTAATTTTCTCCATTTGACCTCTTGCTACTTCAGCCGCTTTACAAGTGTTTATGCATTTTTCCAGTGTAAGATCCGTTGTTCTTATTAAACTTTCCTTCAAACTATTGTCACTTATTCCCATTATGATTTGATCTCTTATTAATCCGTCCTTCAGATGATCAAAATTACAATCCAAACTTAGCTTTTTTAGATCCGTGATAAATTCATCGTATGTTTCCCCCGTTTTTTGCTTACAAGATAGGAATACATGTCTGTTATATGTTTCATTGCTTGGTGGACGGCAGTGTTTTTCTATACTTTGTAGTACCTGTTCAAATGTTAGCGACTCTTTTTTCTCTAATGTATTATAAAATACATTAGAGAAAAAAGAGTAGCATATTACATTATTATATTATGTATATTGCCAGACCTTCGTCACCCAAACTGTGCAGTAATAGAGCCTTCAGTTGATCTTTCTCCAACCTAGTTTTCGCGCCACTCGCAGTCAAATACAAGTCAAACTTTTGTTTCCAAGCTAAAAACGTTGTTTGGTATCTTGTGGGTTTAACTTTAGCGGATCTGGAGGCCGTAACATCTCCATTTTTTACTTTAGGATATTTTTTTAACTTTACGTACTTTAATGGCGTCCGTCGTTCGGTGCCGCTACACAACTTCTCCGTCTTCGCCTTATAAACTTTAAAAACTCCATCCACTCGCCTAATTCCGATTCCTCAGCGCCATGTGATCTTTATAATGGATCATTAATCATTAAAAATGATTGTATTGTAGAGACTGGGATTCTATTTTAAAAATGAAACTGCAGGGACTTTATAATCAGCCATGTTCATTGTTCACTATATTACCATCGACCACGACCACAGACAATTAACACTCTTATTTAGGGATGGTCCACACTACTGACATAGTGCACAACTTATTATCAGTAGCAAACTTTATACGCTGTGAGGCTGGAGCCAATTTGAATTTAGGGCTTGTATAGATAGGGTGATCATTGCTGCAGAATAAGCAAGATCGCTTTGAATTGGTTTTGGTTACCATATTGGAAACCTTGTTATTGTTGTGATTTAATTTTGACTTACCTTCATAGCAGGTAATCTTTTGAAGACAGCTGTCCTCCAAAGCTATAGCTCTTTTTTTTCTAAAAAAGACATAAATTCTTGACAACCTGTCAAGATGGTACGCCCGGTTAGTATAGCTATCGAGCTTCCGTGATAATATAGATATCAACAGCATATCCCAGTTCTCAACAGTTTGCTTCAGATTTATCAAACCATAAAGTTGTAGATGCACTTCAGATATAAATGATCTGATACTTGCCGCAGTACCATTTTGCATTTGGGGAATGTCCAAGAGAAGACCAATATGGTTCGAAATAATTCGCGTTTCATTGTCAAATCGTTTCTCTAATAATTTTATTGCTTCAGGGTAAGATTCATTGACAAGTGGCAAGTTAATAATAATAGCCAATGCATCAGCGGTTAAATATTTACGTAGGTAAAACAACTTCTGTACGTGTGACGATGAATTGTTTGTATCAATGACAGCATTAAACAAGTCCATGAAAGGCTTAAACTGAGCAAAATCTTTACCATCAAATGTTGAAATTTCTATGTTTGGTCATTTGCAGTAGAAATGGAATGCCTTTCAGAGTCTACTCTGGTCTTACCGGAGAAAGCACTTTTACATGTAAAACACAGCCGAAGGACCACAAGTAGCCTGTTAAGTAAAAGGCTAATGAATTTTAAGTAATTTATTTTTAAGTTTTATGGAAAACAATGCGACTGTTCTTAGCAGTTGAAAAAGTGAGAGAAAAAAATATGACCATCGGAGTGGTCAACATAAAAAAAACCTAATTCTAGTTTTGCTATTACAATAGCTTAAAATACTACTTATTTCTTCTATTTCTTAATATTTTATATTTTGGATTGAACAAATACGGTTTGCCAACACCAACAGTCGATGGGGAACGTGTAAACAAAAAGTTTGCATCAGAAATTAGTTATAATCCCGTGGAACTCGCAGAATTTTTACAAAATGGCTGCGCAAATTTCACAGAGGAACAGAGCCAGACGTTTCATAGGGTATGCTGCAGTGTAGATAACACCTCGGGTGAAATCCTGTTTTTAGACGCACCGGGCGGAACAGGTAAAACTTTCCTTATCAAAGTTATTTTGGCTCGAATAAGGAACTAAAATAAAATTAATCCAGGTTAATAAAAAACAACATAATTATTAAACCCACTTGACTGTTATTCGAAACCTAATAAAACATGAGAGTAGCATTCTTGACTTCCTGCTAGTACCAGCCGTGCGGAAACAGCCCCACCACTGTCTGCGTCTCGCTCTAACGTCTACCCCACCACCCCCACCACCACCTAAGGCAGCTCGCTTGTCGATCGCGAGTTGGGCGTCATTGGCGTTTTGATTTCCGACCAAATAGGTCGCTAGTTAAAAGTGCTTGTCCTACAAGTCACTTTGTTAAAATTACTATTGTGTCGTGCGGTGATAATATTATTGTTCAACAGTACAGTGTTAAATAATTAACAAAGGTAAATTATTTGCTGTCTTGGTAAGTACCATTGCTTTTTCTGCATACCTACTACATACCTAAACTGTTACTGACTTATTTCCAATTTTTAATCTGTAAAATACTTACGAAATATTATTGTATTTGGAAAATAGTCTAATTATAATTTACCTACCTACAGTAATGTATTAATTTTTAAACGGTGATACCGTTCGGTATACTTATTTGAATTAGATATTTTATTTTTCATATGTAGGTTTCTTGAACCTATTAAGTGTTTTATTTCCTAATGGTGATTTTGTTCGGTATTCGAAGCAGAATTTTATTTTTTAAATACGTATATTTTATTAGGTATCGCGACATTGCAATACCTACGGTGTAAATCTTTTCTTTGTTCTTTTTCTTTTGAACGTCATAAACTTTGACGTATTTTGATATTGCGTTTTTATTCAACAGTATAGTAAATCTAAACTGGGATTTCGAATACGAACATGGATAAGGCAGGCCCATCCGCTGCAACGAGGGAGGAAGGTGCGGTTGAGAAGAATCGTAATGGTGCCGATGCCGTAAGGAAGCGTAAACGATCTTCAAGTACAGAGTTGAGCTCGAGCAGTAGTTCATCAACAAGCTCAATCTCCTCGCCCAACAGTCATATGAACCGTAATAACAGACGTCGTAGTAAGTACAAATCCAAAAGGAAACGTGACTCAAGTAAGATAAACAAATTATTAACCGAAGTGTCTAACCTAAAATACGAGCTGTCCCAGCGGCAAACTAGCACTCCAAGAGAATTTTATCAAGAAGAATGTAGTTCTTGTATAGATCCTAACATTAGCGGTGACTTATTTGTAGGGGAGGCCAATGAACCCCCCTTACCTCCGTCATCAGCTGTTGATACAGCTGCATTGAACATGCTATGATAATACGTTTAGTCTAAACATTAGCACAAAATTTAAGGAACCACCGGTTCCTCATGCTTCATTAGCATTTTTGGATCAGTTAACAATCTTGCAACATTTTGGGCTTTTTAAAGCTGTATGGTTATGATCCAGGTTTTACTAACCTCGAACTTAATGAAGAAATAAAGCGTTATGATACTTCTAAGTTTACAGCACCGATGGAAAAAGCTTTTTCAGGTATAACTTATGCTTTATTAAAGCAAAGGGATGTAGTGCAAAATGAAATGCGTAGTTTTTTAACATGGGCACAATTTGAGCAGTTAAGCCATGCCAATATTGTTGACAAAATAACCGAAATCTTCACTAAAGGTGAGTATCCAAAAATAACAAGTGACATATTTCAACTAGTTTGTGGACATAGAGCTGAGTTTGTACAATACAGAAGAGGCCATTATAGCTTCGGTGAAAGACCCGTATCATAAAAGTGCATTCCGGAAAATTCCACCGACATGTTCCCACTTATTTGACAGCGACAAGTTTACAGCTGTCCTGGAAAAAGCAGGAGGCGTGAGAAGCGTATTTTGGCCCAAAATAAGGATCGCACAAACTCTGCTCCGCAGAACGATCCAGGGCCATCGCAGCGACCAAGTACGCCGTACGGTCCTCCGTCAAAAATATCCCAGGCCCCAAAACGGGACAACAAACCTGCTTTTAAAAGGAACAACCGTGACCAAAATCATCAATCCTTTCGAGGCAGAGGTGAAAGAGGAGGAAGACAACGACGGTCATAAATGCCGCAGGCAAACTCTCCCTCATCCCGCCGGGATAGGAGAGAACCAAACAAACGCAAATATTGACTCGAGAATACCTTTTCGTGCCGGTCAACTTCAATTTTACCACAGCCGTTGGGAAGCGCTCGGGGCACCGTCCTACATTCAAAAAAATATAAAAGGCTACCGTATTCCTTTCAAGACGAAACCACCGCTCAGTCTACATTTTCGTCACCGTCTAACTGCACACTCGCCAGAGATGACAAACATAATTTCGGAAATGTTATTACAAGGTGTAATACGAGAGGCCAAGCGATCCCCGAGTTTCATATCCACAATTTTTCTTTGGCCAAAAAGCGACGGCACGAGGCCTATTTTCAACCTGAAAAACCTAAACGAGTACGTTCACACCGACAAATTCCGGCTTATAAATATATAGAAAGCGACTGGATGACCAAAATAGATTTGCGCCAAGCTTATTTTCATCTACAGATTGCACGAACACACCAGCGATACTTACGTCTAATGTACAACGAAAAACTGTAAGAGATGACTTGCTTGCCATTCGGTCTATGTTGTGCCCTCATAGCCTTTGCCACTCTAACAAACTGGGTAGCCCAGATGCTGCGAGATCAAGGCATCCGCACTCTAGTATACCTAGACGATTTCCTCCTTGTCCATCAGAACCGTTCGGTTTTACAGTCCTATATTGCAACCACAATAAACTTGCTCGAACACCTGGGATGGATAATAAACAGGAAAAAGTCAATCCTAGTCCCACAAAAGTCTCTGGAGTTCTAAGGCATCGTATGGGACACATGGAAAAATATCAAATATCTCCCAGAAAGAACAACATCCAAACTAAAAGACTACGTTTCGAATTCCTTGCAATCTCGTTCGGTGGAATTGAAACAACTTTAGATACTTATAGGGGTACTAAACTTCGCCAGCTTTGTCGTGACAAGAGGAAGATTAAACTATCCAAGCCTTCAAACGCATGCAAATGCTCTTCTGACGACACCTGCCTGCACAAAAACTCAGCTAAGCCCAAAAGCAAAAAGCGAACTCCAGTGGTGGCTAACGAATTACAGAGTCCCTTCAACCATTCACTGTCCTCTACCATCACACTATCTGACAACCGATGCGAGCGACATCGGTTGGGGGGGCCTGCTAGACAACACGGGCTTACAAGGCACATGGTCAGCGACGGAACAGGAGTTGAACGTTAAAGGTTGTTGAAAAGAACTCATTGCCATAATAAACGTCCTACGAGATCACTGTCGTTACCTGAGCTCTTCGGCTTTACTAGTTCAGTGCGACAACAAAACCACGGTATCGTACCTACGCAACGAAGGCGGCACGAAATCTCAAGCCCTAGTAAACCTTGCAGCAGAAGCTTTCGGAATCCTAGATCAACACAACATCCACATGACGATTTATCACCTGCCGGGCAGTTACAACTCGGAAGCAGATCACCTGTCTCGTCAGAAGACGCCTTCAGAATGGCACCTTCTGCCAACGGCAACAGAAGTAATTTTCTCAAAATGGGGCCAACCACAAATCGACCACTTTGCCTCTCGACGGGCACATATCCTACAGGACTATTGCACACTCGACAGAACTGACCCGCGAGCCAAGAGGTACGATGCTCTAGCAGGGAACTGGACCTACACGCTAGCTTGGGAGTTTCCACCACCCCAATTGATCCCCAGGGTACTAGCACACCTAAACAAAGCAAGAGGCGTTTACCTGATAGTAGCTCCACGATGGGACAAAGTATACTGGAGACCAGATCTGAAGAGCAGAGCATTAGGTCCCCCGTTCACCATTAGAAACCTACCCAAGGTACTAGTAGATGTCTCAACCGGTCTCCCGCCGCCAAACGTGGCAACAATGACGCTCGAAGTTTGGAGATGTGGGGGTGGGAGCCAACATTGAAGAACAAAGGTCTCTTTTATCATCCATTTGGCGTAAGTCTACTAAGAACAAAGGTCTCTTTTATCATCCAGTTGGCGTAAGTCTACTGTTAACACTTATAGACCAGCTTGGAAAAGATGGATGAACTGGGCTAAAAATAATGAGGTGAACTCGGTACAACCGACTGGTTCTCAATTTGCACGATTTCTAGCTGATCTGCATCAAGTAGAGGGGCTTTCTCTGAGCACGATTCTCGTTCATAAATCGGCGGTCTCGACGTTTTGTGACCCGGATAATCAAACAAAAATAAGTTCACACACCCTCGTAAGACAAGTTCTAAAATCGATCTCTTTGGCTCACCCTAAACTACCCAAACCACCGATTTGGGATATTAATAGGCTCATTTCATGTTTAAGTCAGAAAAATCCTGAAACTGTTAACTTCTACGAAGCTTCCTGTCAAACTGCCACAATCCTACTTCTCTGCTCTGGGCGACGTGTTCACGATCTTACACTCCTTCGGATTTCATCAGAACGCTACATTAAATCCGAAGATAATATAATCTTCTGGCCGGCTTTTGGATCAAAGACAGACACAGCTAACCAGAGAAAATCAGGCTGGAAACTTCTACAAAATAAAGAAAATAAAAGTTTAGACCCAGTCCATTGGGTCAAACATCTGATTCATCTGTCACGTCCAAGAAAGGAAGTAATATCGTCAGACAACTTGTTTCTGAGCACTTTTGGAGACCCCAAACCGGCGACCCGCGCTATAATTGCCGGTTGGATGAAGGAAACGTTAAAGGACGCTGGCATACAGGGCACACCGGGCAGCTTCCGATCAGCAGTAGCCTCGAAGAACTGGATGGAACAGTTCTATCTAGACGACATACTCTTAAGAGGTAATTGGAAATCGGCCAATACTTTTAAGAAATTATATTGCCATGAGATTCGAGCAGACGCATCAAAGACTGATTTGATTACTACTTTGTTTGAGCCTGTAGAATAGAAAAGGTCATTATTAACTAATTATAGCTTATTTGTAAGTTTCAAGATGCTCTCCCATTAATCCTCATACGTAAAAAATGTATATTAACAGTAAATGTATATTAACGCACGTTAAGCCGTTGGTTGGTCCTGCGCCTGATCTCTCTCCGCGAGTGTCGGATTGTCGTCCCAGCAGACTATGAGAGTAAAGGAACAGAGGGTACACCTGTGCCTGCGCACACACTTGTGCACTACAATATCTCCCGCGCCGATGGCTAATCTGCGTTGAAATTGACCGCCGTGACCGAAAACGGTCAGGATGACTAATTGCCTATACAGGCGGTCGTTTTGCATCCTGGTCAAATTCAAGGAGGTATCTAAACTAATGATTCTCGACCCGAATCGATAATAAAAAGGGTAGGTTTTTTTATTTTTTAAATCGGTAAGTGTAAATCACCCGTATTTATATTGTTTTCATTTATTTGTTTTTTTATTTTTATAAACTGCACTTTACACTGATCAATAGGTTTTGTAATGGTACCTACTATGTGTTTTAAATAAGAAGATAACTGTCAATTACACATTTCAGTACATAATGGTAAAAAAACTATGAAAATAGTGACGTCACGATTATCTGCTAATTTGAAATGCATAGTAGGTATGATATCAAAACATGCATTTACAAAAGTAATTTGTTTGAGTTAAATACGTAAGTTAATTTGTTATGACCGAATTCATGAATAACTTAGTAATTAGGTATCTAGAGAAACCTTATTTAGGTACCATCCAAAAAGTCGCTTTATTAGTCATACAAAATTATACACTCACAGATGGCGTTGACGAATGCCGAAAGGCAAAAAAAATATCGTGAGCGGATGCGAATCCAAAATCCCACGAAATACCAAGAAATCAAAACAAAAAATGCGGAGAGGAATAAAAAGCGGAAGAAAGTTAAAGAATGTTCCAACGAAATTATACAATTAAAAAGAAAACAGTGGAGAGATAGTCAGAACCGCCACAGAACGAAGGCAAAAGATACTACATCAAATCATGAAACTGATATTACCACTGATAATGGTGCTGAAATTGATGCCAAAAGAACCGTGGAAAGAAAAAGATTCCAAAGAAGATTGAATGTTCAAAAGAAATCATATGACGAGACGGTAAAGAAAATGGCGTTGGAAATTCAAAGTCTGAAAAAGAAATGTAAGCGTTATATGCAGAAGAATAAACAACTGATTCGGGTTATAGAAGAACTGAAATTAAAAACATCTAAACGACAAGTCGTCTTTCCAGTTGACAATGAAATGACACCGTATGAATCGCGTGTCATCAATCATGATGAGAATAAAATGACACCTTTATCTAAGTTTAACAGTTTCATAGAGCAAAATCTGCCCTACATTTCAGAAGAAGAAAAAGAAAACGTGAGGAGACAACTTTTAACTCATAATGATTTAGTAAATGCCATTTTAACACATACACGGAGACCAAGAAAAACGATGAACGAAATGTTCTAAAAAGAATACTTAAAAATGATAATATACAAAAATATTGCAAAAAGAGTGAAGTAACGAAATCTGTGTTTGGATTAAAAGGACAGGCTCGTCAAAGCAGAAACATAATTAGAAAGAATAATGTAATTATAAACGAAATAATAAAGTTCTTTCTATAACGGAGACGATGTGAGCCGAGCAACAGCTGGGAAAAAAGAATTTAAAACTAAAGGTAAAATTAAAAAACAAAAGCGATACCTACTAGGTACCTTGAAGGAGCTTTACAAAAAATACAGAATGAACGGAGGTAGAGCAAAAAAAACATCTTTCCAAAAGTACAAGCCCTTCTATGTAGTATCACCGAAACTTTCTGATAGAGAAACATGTGGGTGCGTCAAGCATGAAATTTTTTTCATGAAAGTTAAGAAGTTACATTCTTTAGGAATGATAAAGAAAACCGAGATAAATGAAATCTTATTAGAAGTGGTATGCGATTTGGATTCTAAGACATGCGCCTATGGAGAATGTTCGATGTGCAGCAATAAATCCATAAAGTTTAACGGGGACACTTGTTATATGAATGAAATTGTTACTTGGAATGACTTTGCTATGCAGACACATGAATATATTAATAAAAATGATGGCCAAAAGGTGAGCACAAAGAAGATGGCGAAAAAAGAAGTTCAGGGTACATTGAAATCACTGACAGAATTGCTTAATAACAAACTCAAAATGATGAGAAAACATGTATTCAATATTAAACCCCAGTAGGTACTCACAATATTTATCGTGTATTAAAAACTTGAAGTGTACTGAAGTGGCCATTCACATCAATTTTAGTGAATATTACGTGTGCAAACTCTCACATGAAGTGCAGTCCATGCACTTCGGTGCATCTAAATCACAAGTAACCATCGCTACTGGCGTTCTGTACGTAAAAGAAAAAAAGTCACAATCATTCGCTTCCCTATCGCCCTCCACTGAACATGGCCCTGAGGCAATTTGGGCACATTTAAAACCTATATTGGACTACGTGAGGAAAGATTATCCGCTCGTTAATGCAGTGCATTACTTTTCCGATGGACCAGCCACCCAATAATGTCTCCCGTCTGACCACAGCGGACAAACTGTAACTTTTAGGTGTAACACACCATTGCAAAAAGTTCTGATTAAATTTAGACCTATAACTACTAGCAAATTAAATAGGTATAATATTTCCCTACAGAACAAGTTAAATGTTATGAGCCATCACATGGACGATATTAATATAAATCAATTGTATGATAATTTCTTTTCAATAGTTCGAACTGAATTCAACAAAACATTTGAAAAGAAGACAAAAAGTATTTGCCCTAAATTTATATTTAGTGATTGGGCTACTAAAGGTATCAGGAAAAGTAGGGAAAGACTATTTGAGCTTTATGGCCTTAAGCCTTACATAAACACTGAAACTTTCAACAAGTATGTTGCTAAGTATTCAAACATTTTCAGAAATACATGCAAGGTTGCTAAAGCCCTGCACATTAGCAACAAGATCAAAACAGCAGAAAATAAAATAAAGACTGTTTGGAAAGTCATAAATAACGAGACAAACAGGAAGAAAATACGTAACACTAGCTACACATTAGATACAGCATGTGGTCCTAAAAGCTCTAATTTGGAAGTAGCTCAAGAATTTGTAAACTTCTTTACCGATATCCCGTTAAAAACTACGGAAGCTCTAAATTCCTCACCTGAAGTCTCAATTGGTTTATTAAGGGCCAACGTGTCTGGATGCCCGGCTGAATTTAAATTTAAACACATAAGCCCTGTGATAGTTATCAAAGCTTTCCGGCAAATCAAAATCAAAGTGACCGAAGATCTATGGGGAATGTCTATCAAAGTTTGTACATCCATAGTTGAGACTATAGCGCCTTACTTAGCTTTAATTTTTAATTTGTGTGTAGACCAAGGAGCTTTCCCTGATTTAATGAAATACAGTAAAGTCATACCACTTTTCAAATCCGGGGATAGTAAAGATACTAATAATTATAGACCTGTATCCGTGTTGCCAGTTTTTAGCAAGGTTTTTGAAAAGGTAATGCTGAATCAAATGCTTAATCATTTTAACACCAACAAAATCCTACACGATCAACAGTATGGTTTCACCAAGGGACGTTGTACGACTGACGCCGGTGTAACCTTATTAAAGCACATATTTACTGCATGGGAAGAGTCCCAAGACGCCATAGGAATTTTTTGTGATCTCTCCAAAGCGTTTGATTGCGTAAATCACGACACATTACTTTTGAAACTTGAGCATTACGGACTAGGAAAACTTGCACTTAGTTTGGTAAAATCTTATTTGAGTGATAGACCTCAACATGTTCAAATAAATGGTATCAATTCACAGGGTTTAAAAGTAAAAATGGGGGTTCCGCAAGGCTCAATATTGGGTCCTTTCCTCTTTCTAGTATACATAAATGATCTACCTTATTTACTGAAAAACCAACCTCAAAATATGGTGTTATTTGCTGATGACACTTCTCTAATTTTTAAGATAAATAGACGGGCCCAAATTCTAGATGACGTGAATAATGCCCTACTTCAGGTTCAAAATTGGTTCACAGCAAACAATTTAGTATTAAACGAAAAAAAGACTAAATGCATTAGATTTGCTTTACCGAATGTTAAAAGTAGTAATTGTGATATAATATTGAATAAAGAGAAACTTGAATTCGTAGATAAAACGGTTTTCCTGGGGATTACGCTTGATTCAAGGCTACAATGGAGTTCTCATTTAACGTCTCTTGCCGGGCGGCTAAGTTCAGCAGCATATGCTATTAGAAAAATCCGTCAATTTACAGATGTTGATACCGCTAGACTGGTCTATTTTAGTTACTTTCATAGTATAATGTCTTATGGCATTTTGTTATGGGGACGAGCTGCAGACATTCACTCAATATTTATTCTGCAAAAAAGAGCCATCAGAGCTATATATAATCTTCGTAGGTGCGATTCTCTAAGGGAACTGTTTAAGGACATTAACATCATGACGGTACATTGTCAATACATCTACGAAAACATAATGTACGTAAGAAAAAATCTGCATCTTTTTAGTAAAAGAGGTGACAGACACAGTTACAGTACTAGAAATAGAGACCAATTAGTTCAGCCGGGCTTCAGACTCGCTAAAGTAGATTCATCTTTCATGGGGTACTGTTTGAGATGCTATAATAAAATTCCACAAAGTATTCTTGAACTGAATGAGACGAAATTTAAAACATGCATTAAACGCACACTATGTAAGCAAGCATATTACAAGTTGGACGATTATATCGCTGACAAAAATGCTTGGCTCAATGCCGGTCCTGCTCCACAAGGACAGGGACGCATAAATTGATAACATTAAATAGTATTGTTGGAGCTGCTGAAGATTGTACAACTATCTTTGCATTGTATAGATTCAATATCTTTAGTATTATATAAAGCCCATATTGTGTGAGTGCTATGTACTAAAGAGCTATCGTTCACTGGAAACCTACGTCCTTTCCCGACTTGAATGTGCCCTGGCGGTTGAGAGTATATCATGCTCACTCAATGTCTCGCTGATGGTGGCGCGTGTGTCGGATCATTTAGTTCCCTTCAAAATGGTTGAGTTGAATGGTGCTGATCCATGCGTCATGTTCGTGAACGGGCGCTGTCAGTTGTGACTGGTCATCTCTTAGTTGCCACGGCTTATTTGAATTAATTATTTAAATTTTTTTTTAATTGTCTTTTTTGTGTTTACTATGGACACTTTTAACGTGCACATCTTGCTACATCGTTCTCACATAATGTACCATCTCAATATGAATGATGTAACCAAGGTTTTGTAACAATATGCTGATTTAAAAGAGTGTCCATGGAGTTTCTTGCCCGTTCTTCTCCATAGAGATCTACGCTAGGGAATGGGCAACTACAGTACTTTCACAGTTTTTATGCCTTGTGACTGGGACTGTAGCTACATTTCATTGTTATCTTTGTTTCGACAGTTCAAAAGTGCCTGTAACTGGCCTACTTGAAATAAATGCTTTGATTTTGAATATAAACAAAAAAAGAACTTCTTTTTGTTTACGAAGTACATGAAGGATCTGGGATTCCCCCATTCGACCTGGAATTTTAGTGAATCTGCTCATGGAAAGGGAGCTGCTGACGGAGTTGGAGGGGGTCTCAAACGCAGACTAGATGACTATGTTAAGCATGGCATTGACATACCAGACGCTTACACGGCCTATACACTTCTTAAAAACTGACACATCTGTAATAATTTTCTACATCGAAGAAGATGACATTGCTAAATACTCTATAGAAGAAGATTTAACGCCGGTTCCTCAGACAATGAATTTACATCAATTAGCCAACACTGAAACAACTAACGTCATACGATTTAGATGTTTAAGCTGCTTTTGTGGCGATTCGCATAGAGGTTATTGTGAATGCTTTGATGTGAAGAATCATCAGCTTGTAGTCATTAATAACAAAAAAGATAAAAACAAAACAAATAAATCTAATTTAAAAAGTGGAGATGATGAGGCAAATCAAGTGGAGAAAGGCAAAAAGAAAGCAAAAGTGACCGTCCTATCGGAAGTTCGATACACGGCAGAGAACATGGCATATGACAATTTACATAATTTTGGACCATTAAATCTTCACAAAATGCAGAAAATAGACAAAAAATTACACCTGTTCGGCAGAAACCCAAATCACGAAAAGGAAAACATAAATTACGACAATCCTGTACCATCTACTTCAGGAACAGGGAATACACAAAGTAACCGGACTACAGCGATAAAAAAGCGACCAGTTAAGGTATCTGTAACCTGTAACTAATCCCGATGACAGCTGTACTGACGAGGACGACCAGTATTCGTTGCATGACGAATCGGAATTGGAAAATTTTTATGAAGAGCCGTTATCCGATACTGAAGAAGGTATTTCAAATCTTACGTAATGTGTCAATGAGTATGGTGATTTTATTTATTAACTATTATTATGTTACAATAAAATTATTTAAAATATTACAGAAATGGAAGAGAAGACTGACAATTCTACTCAGAATAATATTAATGAAGATGCCAAAAATATATTAAGACTGCAACAGATAATGAAGAAAAAAAAGCATTGTACCTCTTCAGCAGGTAAAAATAAATTCGTTATCTCCTACATTTTTCGAAACAAATTTTACTGCTACATAATATATTCATAATTTTATTTATTTACAGGGGCAGAAGAAAATATTAAAGAAAGTACCAAAGAAACCAAAGAAACACCTTATTATTACATTGGTGATAGTGTTATTGTAAGATATTACCTTAGAAATAAGTGGAAATATTATGTAGGTTTCGTTCAAACAATAAATAATGAAGAGAATGGCATATTTTATGCTATAAGGTTTTTAAAAACGATTAATAAACCCAGACTGCTTTGTTTGGTGTACTAAATGATAATACCGAACTATGAAATTGAACTTGTTTAATTATCTTTCTAATGTACTTATTACATAAATCAGCATAGAGTTACTACATGGTTATTTCGGGCACGCCGACGCCATCTTCGTCCCGCCTTCTTCCAGGCTAGTGATGTTCCACTACCCTAGTGACGTTACACTCATAACATCCTCCTTATTAGAAAAAGTTAAAATTAAGTATTATAATTTTACAGCTTGAGACAGTTTACAAAAATTTACTCAATTCTTAACAGTAACTCTTGATAACAAAGACTGTTTCTAGTAACTAAAAATAAGACAGTTTGTTAAGCCAAGTCTCTATTTAAGATTGTATTCTAACTTCCCTAAATCAATCCTTCACAGTCATTGATAAGTGTTTTAACTTTTATAACAAAATTTATAAATCTAAACGTCTTGGTGGTCTTATGACTCTTCCACACCTAGTGCGCATTTGAACTGGAGTAATACGTTCTTCAATAGACGGTGCTTCTGTATCAGAATTAGGAGATGTCTTTATTTTTCGTAACATATCTTGAGGTGACTGCGGAGGCTTCAAAATATGCTGTCTATTTCTCCTTCCTATAAATCCATTTGACCCTTCAACAGTATAAGACCTAGGCTGATTACATTTGGACCTTACTGTGCCTGTTATCGATGGAGTATCAGCCATTTTCTTAAAATAGACCTCATCTCCTTCTTGGAGTTCTGGTAATGATTTAGTGTTTCTGTCATAGTAATCCTTCATTTTATTTTTATTTTCTTCCTTAGATTTTACATATTCTTGGAATTTGACTGATCTTGTTATTAAGTTTTTTGTGACTGTTGGTAATTGTGTTCTAAATGAACGTGACATTAATAATTGTGCTGGAGATGGTAGATTTCCTCTAGGTGTATTCCTGAATTGAAGCAAAGCTAGATATGGATCTGTCCCTGACTCCTCTGACTTGGTAAGAAAACGTTTACATATCTTTACTGCAGACTCTACCAAACCATTTGACCTTGGTGTGTAGGGACTTGACGTATTATGATGTATTCCCCATTCCCAAATAAAACTCTTAAACTCTGCCGAATTTTATGGTGGCCCATTGTCAGAAAATAACTCAACTGGAATACCATGACTGCTAAAGATACTTTTAAGACAAACAATTACTGTTTTGGCGTTAGTACTTGCCACTGCCATTAATTCAATATAATTTGAGTAATAATCTTGTACAACTATGTATTTTTTAGATTTATAATCCATAAAATCAACACCAAGTTTTTCCCAAGAAAATAATGTAACATCATGTGGAAGAAGTGGTTCTGGAGCATTTGAGTTTCTTTGTGACAAGCAAATATGACACGACTGAATGTTTTTTATATCAGTTGACATAAATGGCCAAAATACATGTCCTCTAGCAAACGCTTTTGACCTTTCAATTTCCAGATGACCACTGTGTATTATTTTCAAAATCTCTGGCCTTAATTTTTTATGTATGACTATACTGTTACTTCTGAAAATTAAATCATTTTCTGTATGTAAATCAAATCTATACTGCCAATACTCATGCAGATCTTTGTGAATTTGAGTTTTACTTAACGGCCATCCTTCTTTACAGTATGTTTTCAAAATCTGCAGACTTTCATCTTCATTAGTGCCTCTGATTAACCACTGTAGACGTTCTGATGAGACTGGTAATGACTTAATCAGTAAATTTACATGAACAATGACATCATCATCTAGTTCATTTGAACTTGTTTCAGAGAGTGCTGCTCTTGACAAGGTATCAGCAATGTACATTTGACTACCTTTCTTGTAAACTACATTTAGACTATAGGGTTGTATTTTCAACATCATTCTTTGAAGACGTGTTGGAACCTCCACTAAAGACTTTTTAAACAATGTAATTAAAGGAGCATGGTCTGTCTCTACAGTTACAGTTTGTCCATATATAAATTGATGAAACTTGATGCATGCAAAAACTATTGAATAGAGTTCTTTCTCTATCTGAGCCATGTTTTTCTGTGTATCTGTTAAAGTTTTTGAAGCATAATATACTGGATGTTGATTTTGTAACAATACTGCTCCGACAGCACTCTTACTAGCATCACTTTGTAGGACAATAGGATCATGAACATTAAAATGTGACAACACTGGAACTTGACATAGTAATTGCTTTAGACGACAAAATGTTGTTTCATGATTGGCAGTCCACTGCCAATCAGTAGATTTTTTTAATAATTGGCGTAGAATTTCTGTCTCTCCTGCCATATTTTTAATAAAAGGACTTAAATAATTAAGTATACCTAGAAATCTTTGCAAATCCTTTAGACAGGTAGGAGATGGCATCTCTTTGATTGCTCTGACTTTGTCCGGATCAACTGTGATTCCATCCGCTGAAAAAATATGACCCAGATATTTAATACTCTCCTTGGTGAATGAGCATTTTTCTTTATTAAACTTGACATTATATTCCTTTGCTCTTTTAAATACTATATTAAGACGCTCATTATGCTCTTGTAGTGTTTGACCACTTACTAAAATATCATCACTGTATACTGCCACCCCTGGTATGTCACCAAACATTTCAGTCATAATTCTGTGAAAATACTCAGGAGCACAGCTGACTCCATATGGAAGACGTTTAAAGCGGTATCGGCCAAAAGGTGTATTAAAAGTTGTAAGGAAAGAACTTTTCTCGCTCAATTTACACATCCAAAATCCACTACTTGCATCCAAGGTGGAGTAAAATCTTGCACCAGCTACCTTGGCACGGACCACGTCTACTGATAGGATATGATAATGAGTCCTCATAATTGCCTGATTTAAATTACGGGGGTCTAGACATACCCTTAATTGACCATTTTTCTTTTCTATTAAGATTAAAGAACTCACCCATTCAGTAGGCTCTGTGACCTTGGTAATGACATCCATTTTTTCCATTTTCTCAAGTTCTTGTTGAAGTCTATGATGTAATGCAAATGGTACCTTCCTTGGAGCATCGACTTTTGGCTGGACCTCAG
This sequence comes from Eugnorisma glareosa, assembly GCA_947578425.1. Classification (NCBI taxonomy): domain Eukaryota; kingdom Metazoa; phylum Arthropoda; class Insecta; order Lepidoptera; family Noctuidae; genus Eugnorisma; species Eugnorisma glareosa. The sequence continues at coordinate 6,574,341 of OX387967.1, read as the reverse complement.
GATTTGTACTTATATGACACTCACCAGGAAGACAACCAAGACCGGTAAAAAGAGACTTATTATATTCAACAAGTTTATTTAAGTTTATATTTTTTGACTGACTTGACTGTAATAGAAATGACTGTGATTGATTTTTTGTGACTTTAGGCCATATAACTTGACTTGAATTTGACTCATTTTGACTTAATTCAGAACACAATTGACTAATTTCACCTTCTGACGTTTGCATGCTTGTAGTGTCTACACAAAAAACTCTTTTAATTAGTCCCATTTCTGAGCAAGTAAGTTTACCTAATACAGTTGGAGAATTCACATTGGCAATTATAAAATTAATTTGTTTTGTCATATAGAGGTCATTCAATTTAAATTTACACTCTAAGTTTTGTTGACCTAGTACCTGTAGACTATTACCAGTGTATGACTTAATTTTTACATCAGTTTTAGACAGTAAATTTGTTGTATTAAGTGAATCATACACATTTTTAGACATAATATTGACATCACTGCCTGTATCAATAACACAATTTATTTCAGAATTATTTATATATAAATTAATTGTCCATTCACTTGACAATGACTTGGATGACAGAATATGACCTATAAACAACTCATCTTGTTCTGGCTGTACCTGTTGCATATTACTATCTGACTGTACATATCTTATTGACTTTGACTGAAATGACCGACAACTGACTGCAAAATGACCAACTTTTTCACATTTTTTGCACTTTACACCTAATTCTGGACACTTAAAACGATGTACCTGACCACACCTTGTACAAATTTCCTGTCTTGACTGCTGACTATACTGACTGACTGACGTTCCTTGAATTAGACTTTGATCTTGAGCGTGACTGACTTGTATTATACAAGACTGAACTTTGTTCTGCTGTCAATTCATCCGTTTGATGTCTGGAAGCAAGCATGGCCTTTGCCATCTCTAAGGCCTTATCAAGATCCAGCTTATCTTCAAGCAATAATTTTTCTCTTATATAGTTGTATTTTTGATGCATGTTACATATAAACATTATTTTGATTAGGCGTTCTTGCAGCTGTCCTAGCTCACAGTTTTGTGACCTTAATTTTAATGTGCAAGCAAAATCATCTAAGGTTTCATTTTCACCTTGCTTGTATGTGAAAAAATTGTGACATTCATAAGTGAGGTTAGCTTTTGGGGCGAAGTGATTTTGAAATAACTGTATAAGCTCATCGTATGTAATGTTATCCTCGTCTTTTTCAAATGTATTGAATACATCCACGCCCTTTTCACCAATGACATGTAGAAATAAAGCTACTTTTCTGCCATTACTCTCTTCATCCAAGCCAGACGCACGTAAATAAAATTTAAATGATTGCACCCATTTTTTTCATTGTTGGGCCAAGTTACCATTCATCACCATGGGCTGCGGACTGGACATTCCAGAAAGTTTCTTGGGCTTTTCATTTTCATCAGACATGACTGACGCCGACTTTTCACACGAGAATTTCACTCAAGGTGCAATGATTATACGACACATAGATTACGAACCCAATTCTGACACCATGTTTTGGTTGGTGTACTAAATGATAATACCGAACTATGAAATTGAACTTGTTTAATTATCTTTCTAATGTACTTATTACATAAATCAGCATAGAGTTACTACATGGTTAGTTCGGGCACGCCGACGCCATCTTCGTCCCGCCTTCTTCCAGGCTAGTGATGTTCCACTACCCTAGTGACGTTAAGCGGGGAATTCACTAGACGGACATGTCCGCGGGCAGTCTGTCCGGGCATGCCTGGCGACGCAATACACTTCACAGACTCTTCAGTTTGTTTTAGAACGGCTTCGCTATTAGTTGTGTTGCAAGATGGCAATGCAAAGGCGAAAAATTGCAATAGTTACCGGTGCTGCGTTAATATTCTAAAAAAAATTTGCAATAGGTGCTACATGTTTTAAATGCACAAAGTACTGCTCATAGTTTCCGGATTTTTAACTATTAAAAAAAATTGCGAAATCCTTTCTAGGTGCTGAAGACGCCTCAGGGCGTTTTCCAGGATTTAACAACCTTTGATTCTAAATATATTTTGTTAATTATTACTTTTCTATAATAGTAGTGATAGGTATTTTGAGAGATCACTTACATCGCATAATTTTTATTTCCTATTTTGCATTGGTTTTACGTGTTAGGTATGACTTTTAATGACATAAAATTGTGTACGTATATTTACAGTAGACGCAAAATAACTTGACAGCCCCAAACTTCGTGCAGATGCATGCGCAGCAATACATTATACCATAAGTTTAAATTCACTAAAACTTAATAAAACTTTACCGATAACAAGACTGACAGTCTTAGGGCTTCTTTCACCATCTCCAAGTAAAGTGTTGATTAGTTACTTGCCGATTAGCATTAACTGGCAAGTAAAAGTGCTGAGTATCTTCTGTCAATTTCACAAGCGAAAATGAAGCTTCAAGTAACAACTTGCTGGTTAAGTGAATGAAGTAACAAATTGTGCGTTGCTTTCGTTCAATGTGACGTCAACAACCCTTGTCAAACTGTGGCACATGGGGTTCTAGGTAGAAATAAAACAAAGAACACCGCTGTATTTATTGCAGTTGTAATTTTTTGTGTGTTCGTCTATTGTTGTTTTGTTGCGTAAATTAGTAGTTCAGTACTTAGAACTAAATTAAATACCAATTTAGTTCTAAGTACTGAACTACTAATTTAATAAAATGGACAAAGTAATGAATATAGACAGAAGGATTTAAAAATATACCACGCTCCTTTGCGTTTTAGGCAATATTTTTAGTTTCATGTAGCACTTCGACGAAATCTAGTAAAAAAAGAGTTTCGTCTAGGTCCGTAAAATATTCAACAAAGGATATAAACGTTGCATCTTATACAGTTCTAGTTCATCAAATAAATTCATTAATTTATTCATGCATATCAAATAAAGCTGCGTACAAAATCACAACTGACAACTTTTAAATATTTAACCGTCAAGTAAACAAGCTAATTGGCGGAGGACCTGGCAAGTAAGTTACGGATTGGTTTATCTTTTGAGTAGTGCTACTCGAACGTCGTGAAATTCGTACGTGTAGTTACTTGGGACTTTAACTGGCGAGTAGCCTACTCAACACTTTACTTGAGGATGGTGAAAGAGGCCCTTACTGCTGTGGAATTTGGTTCCCATTGTTCTGTTGGCTAAGCCCGAACCGGTCGGTACACAGATTAAAGTGAACCTTTATGATTTGAAGTTAAGGTTCACTTTCGTTTGAAAAGTATTTTGCACTAAATGACAGTTAATAATTTTCTCACCGTCATCACTTCTGTTTTGCTTTCATAGTGATCAGACGTGCTGTGATATCGCCGGTATTTTTAACAACCCGCTTACGTTTTATTGGACTGTTTCTTGCACTTTCGATTACCACGCCTTGTGATTTTTGGACACTGATTGTGCCTACGGAACTTGTGTTGTGTACTATAATATACAAAGGAGCAAAAAAAGGTAAATATAAGTACTTAATGACATTCACTGTTGTTATCTGTTATAAATTTATAACATTGTACGTATTATAATAATATATTTATAACATATTATATCCCATGTGTACGTATCGCTAAGTTGTATGTAAATCGAAAATACGGCCGAGTTACAATACTGTATGGATATTATTACCATGGTTTAAATTTTTCAACATTATTGGTAGGTAATAAGTTCTTAAGATTTTATTCGTCCTCGCTATGTTAATGGGTTCTAGGTTGAGTCTGGATGAAGCGCCATGCTTTTCCATGACGCCAGCCAATAAGCGTCCAGCTATCACCAATACCATGCGCCCTCTGTAGGGACGCGTGGCGAACTATCCGGCGGCTCTCACGCTTTAGAGTCAGCGCACACTGAACTGCAAACTGCTCTATCTATTTAGTCAAAGTGATGCTAAAATAAATAAAAATTGTATTAACTCTCTTGTAAATAACATGGAACCCGTGCCGTCAACAAGTTTTGACAGTCTCAAAGACATGATCACGATGAACCACTAGAAAATATATTATCTTCGATGTTTTCACCCGGGCACAACATGCCATCGAGCCATGATTACGAGATACAGACGCAGGAAGTTTTAAACGACGAAGACCTCTACGGTATATTATTAGGTGACTGCGATAATTTACTTAACGAAGAAATGGATGAAGATGAGGATAATCATCCCCACGAAGAAGATGAAGATGATACCATTGAACAGCCAGGCCATGATTGGAGTATTGGAAATCCACATCGCCAGAATTTTCTTGATTTTCAAAAACAGACTGGTTTGAAAGTGGATATGATAAACAAAGAACCGTTAGATTTCTTTTTTTTTAATAATGAATGATCTAATGAATCTCATTTTAAGATGTTCTAACCGGTACGCGGACAAAATCACCAGCGGGAATCTCAAAAATTTTAGCAGAATGAAAACCTGGCGCCCGTTAACAATGGATAAGTTAAAGACTTTTGTGGGTCTCATAATACATATGGGGAATATCAAAATGAACAGGTTAAATGATTTTTGGAAGTCTCATTACCTCTTCAAAACAGATATATTTAGGCAACACATGAGCAGAGACGTATTTTTGAATATTTTGAGAGTTTTAAATGTACAAGAACAAGAAGGCAACGAAAGTTTAAAAAAGGTCATAAGTTTAATTTATACGTTTAATGGAAAAATTAAATAAATTTATTATCCAACTAGAGAATTGGCTATAGATGAATCATTATTGCTTTGGAGAGGTAGACTTATATTTAGACAATACATGAAATCTAAAGCAAGCCGTTATGGCATCAAATTTTATGTTCTCGCAGATACTTTTGGAGTATGTCAGAAATTACACATATATGGCGGGTCGGGTGACCAGCTGGTAGGAGGACGTGGTCATGCAGAAAAAGTCGTCCATTTGTTATTAGAAAACTACGTCAATTGTGGCCATTCTTTGTATATTAACAATTACTATGCCAGTATATCGTTAGTCACACAACTTTTGGATAAAGCGACCTTTTGTACGGAAACTTTACGTAAAAACAGGGCCGGAAATCCCAAAAATATTACAATGAAATTAAATAAGGGAGAATGTATAATACTACACAATAAACGGAATTTAACACTTTGCAAATGGCATAGTAATAGAGAGGTTACAGTCGTGTCTAGTGAACATAACGCAGACATGGTTCCTGTCCAAAACCCCAGGCGACCACAACGAAGACTTCTAAAGCCCAATTCCATTTTTCAATACACAAAATACATGCGCAATGTAGATAAAATAGATCAATTGCTCTCATACTACAACAGTGAAGACAAAAAAAAAAAAATTAAAATGGTACAAGAAAGTAATCATTCATATTATTCAAATATGTGTCATAAATTCGTACCAAATGTTTAAAATGACCACTAATACGTCTTTATCGTTTTACGATTTTAGACTAAAATTATTAGAATGCCTTCTACCAGCTAATACTAGTATAATGACCACTCCGCCAACGCGACAGAGAATTCATTTGCCAGAACTTTTGCCACGTGGACCATCGCAACGGATTAAAAGAAAAAAATGTAGATATTGTTTAACAAATAAAAAAAGAGTAGACACCATTTATTTCTGTTCAGATTGTCCTAGGTCACCAGCTCTATGTATTACCTGCTTTCGACTATTTCACAAATACTGATGATTACAAGCCAAAGAAAATTTAATCTTAAATTTTATAGTAATTATCAGTTTTCTAATATGCAAGCCAATATCCCATTACTAATATTTTATTTTTATATATATTTTTTATACATACACTGCAATAATAATATTTTTATAATATGCAGTGTAGGTATTTAAAATAAGTAATGGAATATTGGCTTACATACTAAAAAACAGTTTAATCAATGATCTGGTTATAAAAATATATATTTTTGTTATGTTTTTAATATTCTTTAATCAGAAAAAAATTGTAACAACAAATGATCTCGTCAGGTTAATAGGTTCACAAGCTCACTAATTATAATTGTTTTTGTACTTTTAAATGTCTTAACAATCACATTGATCCACAATTAATAAATGATTATTCGATTTGAGTGTCGTATTTTATTTGACCCGAGTGTGAACCCTTTGCATCATTCAGAAACGTTAACATTTATGCATAAGTGCGGGTACGAAGGTAGGGTTTAATGTGGTTCATCTCTTCAGCCACTAACTGACCAAAAAGGATATTCCGTTTATCTGCACTTTCAATATTGTCATTGATGACGCTCATGCTCATGCAGTCTTCGCATGTCAACATATCAACATCTTCTTTCTTAATCTTTTTTTTTTCTTTTCTTTCGGGTAACAAAATAGACTGAGAATCTTGAGTATCGTCTAATAAATTGGGCGACCATGAACGTTTTTTATCTGAAATAAAGAATAAGACGTGAAATATAAGAGTAATTTGGTGTAGCATCGGAATCCTGGGCAATAAATCGGGAATAACTTAAATAATTGCATCAATTAATTTAAAGTTCATTTTGAAACGATTGTTTTTAAATAAAAAAATGTCAATGAAAATAAGGTGTATAAATATATAATATCAGTAGCTATAATAAAATAATAGTGGTATTATAAAAGTAAAAAAAGGTTTACTACCTCTGATATTATTTTTATAATGATAATTTTACCTTTCCTGTCATTGAAAACTAAAATATATAAGACGGTACCTTAGAAATAAACTACAATTTATGTAACTAAAATAATTTACTTACCATTTCTTCCATTCTTCTAATTTTCACGATCCAACGATTACAGAACCAAAACTTCACAAATAGGCGCCTAATCGATCTTAATTTATTTTTTAACACTAAATATGATCGTTATCGTACCACCAATTTCGCGCATTTGAAGCTTGTTGAACATTTTAACGTAAGAATTATTAATCATTTTAAACAGTGCTGAAAACGCCCAACGGCGTTTTATGTTATCCATTTGAGGTGCTGAGGACGCCCATCGGCGTTATAGACGAAAACCACCCCGCACCTGAAATATAAAGTTAATTTTCTCTGCCGCAATGAATGGGTTAACAATAGTGGATAAGTAAGTACCTTTTGTTCAAATGTAACATTCCAATCTATACAAATGTGTTTTTCTCAAACATGCTCGGAAAAGATCGTATTATGTTTGAAATTTGAACCTGAAACACTTTCCAATTATATGAGTAAAATCATAATCAACCAGAGGGACCGGTTGGAGGCGGCCTGCATCCAGCGGCTTCCCATCACCTTTATGAGGTCATCTGTCCACCTTGTTTAATAAAAGAATATGGAGATAAATGGTAATTAAACAATTTTTTTAACACGCTGCTATAATTTCCTCGCATTACTTGAGAAAAGCACTATACCTGCCTCAGCGGAAACAGATATTGCCTGAACTCGGCTAACTGCCAGCGTCGCTCTGCTCGGCTGTCAATCTCGTTTCGTCACCTTACTTTCCGCACCTCGGCAATAATGTACTATTAAATTTGTTTGAAATGGATAGCTTCTAATTTTATAATCTATTTAGGTACAAAACAATAATAGAAAATAAGAGCACCAATGCAGTGACAATCGAAAAGAAAAATGAGGCGTGGGAAAAAATTGAAAAAACTGAGAATCCACGAACAGCGAAGCAACTGAACACTGCTTATCAGAATTTAAAACGCCTAACAAGACAAAAAACAGCTGAATATAATGTGTGTACCTAAATTTTTATTGACTATTACATACTATTATACTATACTTTTCATAGTTTAGATCTCTGTGCAAACAAATATTATTGAGCGAAGTCTTCTGTACATAACATCTCTGTGAAAGACTTCCAGTTTTCTTTTACATACTTGTATATTAATATTATTTGTATCTAATATTGTAGAAGCAGAATTATATGGAAAAAAAAGCCAATGTGATTTAAAAAGCTTAAAAAAGGCTAAAGCTGAAGACAAGGTGTGTATAAAATTAGTAATGTTTATTAAATGGTATCAATTTGTCTGTTGGGGTCCTTTTCACAAAACCACAATTTTACAATTACAGTTAAATGTACATGACGCAGGCAATATGTAGTCAAGAAATAGTACATAAACATACTCAATTGACTACACATTAAACATCACATTCCCCTTGTAATTGTAAAATTGTAGTTTTGTGGGGCAGACTATTTTGACAATATTAGTGAGGTATTTTATGGAGTTAATAAATATTTTCAGAAAGCAATAATGGCTACTGGCGGAGGAACTTTTATACCGCAATTGAGTGAAGTTGGTGCACAAATGTTGGCATTGATGGGAGATCAGTTGAGACCGCTGTCCAACAACTGGGACAGTGCAACTAATTACTTTTGCGACAAGGACGAAAATAAAACTGCAAATGATGAAAATTGTAATGAAAATAACAAGGACATTATAATTGACATAATACAAGAGTTTGGTGACTAACTTTCTGTATATATTCTTTTTTAAATATGTATGGTTCCCCATTACGAATAAAGCCATCCCAACTCATTGCTAGTGATAGTTGTCTGCTCAACCGGACTATGGAAATAAGATATTCCATAGTACAGTTGACCATGGAATTACTGTCCTGTATAGAGGCATTGTGTAAATGGATTATAAGACAGTGCTAATTTCATACTTAAATAATATTTATGTAAACTTCAGAGATACTTACATAATGTTTTGAAAAGTATGTATTGATTGTTTAAACTCTAAATAATCTAATAATCTGGCTAGATGTGTGTCATCTTCGGATTCAAATTCAGAGTTAGGTAGATTAGTACCTTGGAAGTCTTCTCCGAGGAAAATTTCTCCAGTTGTCGTACTTCGACCTTCAACGATGAGCTCATCTTCGATATCCGAACCATCGCCACCCGCATAACTGTCATCATCAGAAGGGATATCGACATATTCCGATAAGGCATTCTCTATGTCCAAGGTTGATAAACCTCTTCTTTTCATTATCTGCAAAAATAAAACCAATATAAAATATACTACTTGTTATTGAAAAAATATGCCTTTACAGTACGGTGGTTACCACTGCTAACCACTTTAAATAAGGTATCATTGTAAAGAACCTCTTATGTTTATTTGTAATATTTATATTTATTATACATAATTAATCATATTTCAATAATTTGAGCATATATATAATTCATATTTGTAAATAACTTACCAATGAAATATAACACTTGCAAAACAACGAATTCAAATTTCACCAACTTTCGTTTGAAAGTTTAGTTCTCCTTCTGACCGTCAAAGCACTGACAATTGGCCATAGTTAAACGGAAAGGATCCAACCCACACAGAGGTAGTTTTGAGATATTTAAGTTTTAAGTTCAGATCGTATTTCGTCTTTGATTCTCCACTTTAACTTTCGGGGGTTGGTTTTAACTAAAGGATAAACATATACATTTAAATTTTATGTATCTCTAGTCCGACATCATGACATATTTTTCGAGATATTAGCAAAAATATGGCGATGGATCCTTTTCGTTGAAATAATATTTCAAAAGCCCAGGGTAGTGTGGCACTACTCTGGGCTTTGGGCCCAGGGTAGTGCCATGGTCCGGAGCGAGACGGAATGGGACGCCGTCACCTCCTTCTGCTAAGCAGTCATGCTAGCGAAGCAGGTGGCGGGACGTGAGAGGGAGAGAACCTCACGTCCCAGCCGCCGCGGGAGACGCACCGGGCGTCGGCCGGGCCACCGTAGGCGCGGGCCTGTGGACGGTGAGCTATGGGCTAGCTCGCCGTCCGTCCGTCTTATGACGACAGGCCGTGTCGACGGCGCGTTCGTGTTCCACGCGCGCCTCAAAGAGAGTCAGCAAACAGGAAGGGGTCCGTAAGGACCAACGCCTGCCAGGGTTGCGGGACTGTTCGAAAGAGATACCGCGGCCCTGGAACACAAAGGGCAAAGGAAGGAACATGGATGGGTTTTAGTCAGTAAAAGCCTGACACTCCCTCCTGCTCAGCCCAGAGCGGGAGGGGTTATTTGATGATTACCCATCGGTAAAAAAAACAAAACGAAAGGGTAGTGAAGATATTTTGCCATAAGGATCCAAGCTTTAAAATAGAATAAAAACACTAAATATTGAAAAGAAATGGCTGATTTGTGTGTTTTAGAAAATAAAACAAATAGTGTACATAATATATCTTTAATCTTAAATCACAACTTCCACAATTACTAGCTTAGTAAGTATAATAGATCTTAGTTAGTTTACTAACAGAAATGAACATTTTTAACAGACGCATAAAAAAAGAATATACATTACAAAATATCAAACATTTAGTCTTCAAAATTAAGGAATAAACATATCAAACAATCAATATTCAAAATTAAGGAACAAACATTACAAAATATCAATTATTAAGTCTCCAAAATTAAGTACAGAGTATATCTTTTACATAAAATAATTAATCATCATTCTCGTAATCAACGTGTAAAAGTGTTTTAAAAAACCTATTTGCAAAATAAACATAATTTATCATTTAATGACAAAATCAACACCATCCCCAAAACCATCAACATCGTCCATAATATTTACATTTCCTCTCAGTGATTCATAAAAAGGTAAGCAATCTTTTGGGTCTAAATCAAACATTGATTTGAGATCATCTAATTTAGCCTGCGGAATCTCTTTACCATCTGGCCATAACAAAGTTAAATCTTCTTCCAAAATTTCTAAAGATATTTTTTTTTAAATTTTTTCTACATTTAGCTCCTGAAGCTCTTCACTTTCTGTGGTTTTCATAAATATAGAGTATGGTTTTTTTTTCAATAAGTATTTCTTTAGTTTTTAGCCAGTTTACTTTATTCTTAGTAACAAAAAAAATTCTATTAACTATCTTTTTTTCTATTTTCTTTGTACATAGAAAATCGTTTGTCTTCATTCTACAAACTTGTAATGGTTTCTGTTTCTTGCAGCTTTTGATGATATTTATATACTCTTCAGCTGTATAAATTCTGTCATGATATTTCAGTTGACTTTCTATTTTTGAAAAATCAGTATCATTTGGAAGAAAAGTATGGCCTGATTCCAGATACTTTAGTGTTATAGTTTTGAGAGTGGCGTGGGAGATCAGCACCGATATCATCATTAAAACTATTTTTATATTTCGGTTTTGTCCCCTACAACAATCGCTCCATAATGCTAGGTGTTCTTTGGGACCCATTTTGTATTTAATATAATTTATGAGGCAAGACCCAACTTCTTGTGCCCCACGGCCAGCTTCACCTTCGAGCCACACATAACAGAAGCCATTGTCACTAGATCCTGCATGTATTCCGCAGTTATACAGCCATAACTGGCGTTTGTAAAAAACTATGCTTGTGGGAATCCGGGGGAGAGGCAGTCTTTTCCATGTCATAAGTAAGACATTCAAACTTCTCGTCTGTGGTCGCTTTTTTGAGATCATGATTCATGTTTTTTCGTAAGGTTTCAGCTCGTTCAAGATGCTCCTGCTTTTCTTTTTGAAACTTGGTGGCTTCAGTTTCCGTGGCATTGGCCAATTTTATGTACAGCGAGTCGCATTTATTGCAAGTGTCCTTTTTTAAGCTTTTGTAACGCAAATTGAAAAAATTATAAAATATATTTTTAAGGGTACCAATACTTGCTGGTTTTTTATCTTCCCCATATGTATTTTTAAACTGTTCTATGTATAATTCATATATTTTTGGCACAGTCATCCCTAATTTTAAATACTGACACCCATTAGTGTCTTCTCGCCTATAGTGAGACTCGTATTTAGGCAGAGAGTCAATTACTTGTTTCATAAAATTAATATCCTCCTCAGAAGTTTTGTTCCAGCCACCAGCCTGTCCTCTTCCATCTTTGATTAAACCCTTTCGAAATTTTTTCAGACATTCGTCTACTTTTTTTGGTGTGATTTGAAAATTGTTTATAAACATGTCACGGCATACTTTAAACGCCTCCTACTGTATAAATTCGGCTTAACTGTTTCGGGTTATTTTTGTTAGTTTTATTATCGTTGCTGTAGTATGTTCTTTTTTTTGGTTTTTCAGTAACGCAATTGACTATATACAGTAACTGAGCCTCATAAGACCCCAAGGTTACGTATTTTTCAAATTCTTCTATACGTTTTTCCTTCCCAACAAGGTTCGAACACTGTGTTTGACAATGACAAACATAATCTTTAAAAATTTTTGATTCGATAAGTTTTTTGTTGTTGTGGTAATTCAAGTTCGCATATTTTCTTATTTTCCTTTGGGCAATAGTGTGGTCTTGATGAAGACGTTTTCGTCCTCTTTTCGGCCGACCACGCAGAGTTTCTGGACCATTTTGATCAGAATGTATTTCTATCTCTTCTACAATATTACTTTCCACTGCTTCATCATTTTCTGAAAATGGTGACCGGCCACCGCCAACATGCAACCTAAACCCAAAGACACAGGCTGATAGAGTTAAAAAAAAATATGTCGGCAAGTAATAGGAATGAAATAAATAGGTACTTGGATAAAACTTACTATTGCTGATACTGTTCACTGTCCACAGTACTATAATCCATTACTGGAAGCACCATTGTGTTATGGATAGCTAAAACAAGGTTAAGCATTATAGCAATAAGTTTTAACAATACATTTGTATTTAGGTTAGATTTATGTATTGTTAAAGTATTTTTACTTACACTTATAGTCTATGGTTACAGATCTAAGTGTCAATTGTCTTTGAAGTAAATCTGACGTTTCTATTCTTACTTTTACCGCGTTTCACGCATGTACTTTTGTGTAACTACAATTACAAGAATCATACTAAATTACATTGTTTCATTGCTATTTACATGGTTGCACTACGATTTAATAGTTTCGACGAGAATTGGTGTTTTGTTCGAGAGTTTCTGCTGTGAATCATGGCTAAAGTGCCACCTAATTTCATAAAATTCTATGATACGAAAAACAAGTTTAAAAGATGGGTGCAGAGGTTTGAAAGTGCCTTAACTATTTACGCAATCACGGTGGAAGGAGTTTCCGATGCGGTGGAAGCCATTTTGCCAGCAAATGCACTATGATGAACATTGAATGTAATTTCTGCCAGAACCAGGACCAGAACCAGGACATCTTAGAGAGATGTGCCTTCGCTTAAAAAGAATTAATGCTGTGGATGTAACTGGCCAAGTGGATCATAATACAGAGGAGGTGGTATTTGTCAATAATTGCAATATAAAGGCAAATACAAACAAGTTTTGGACAAAAGTAAAAATCAATGGGTCCGAAGAGTCAATGGAATTTGACAGTGGGTCAGCAGTGTCCATAATGAACCTGGAAGACTATAGAAAAATTTGTGATGAGGAATTAGCTTCTACAAAAACTAAACTATGTACTTATTCTAATCAATTTTTAAATGTTTTAGGTGTCGCTAATGTAACAGCTGCCATTGGAAAGGAAAGTAGAAGTGTCAAGTTATACATCATATCGGGGAACCAGCACCCACTCCTGGGAAGAGAGTGGATCAATAATTTTGATGCATTTTGTGGGTTCAGGGATTGTATAGCACAAGTTAATCAAATATCTCCAGGTATTGTGTCGCATGGCCATTCTTTCCAAAAATTATTGTACATTGTTTGATGACAAAAGCGTAGATAAGATTAAAGGGGACCCAGTTGCATCGCACTTAAAAGAAAATGCCAAACCTATTTGCTATAGGGCTAGACCAGTGCCTTTTGCATTGAAGGAGAGAGTTGAAATGGAAATTGATAATTTGGTAAGGGAAGGGGTTTTGATCAAAGTTGATTATAGTGAATATGCCACTCCAGTGGTACTAGTAGTGAAAGCGAATGGCAAAATTAGGCTTTGTAGAGATTACAAGATAACTTTAAATAAAAATTTACTAGTAGATGAACATCCTTTACCAACTTCAGAAGAGTTATTTAATGGTTTGGCTGGTGGTGACAAATTTTCTAAAATTGACCTTCGTAATGCATACTTAAATTGGGAAGTTAGAGAAGAAGATCAACACTTACTTACACTTAATGCCCACAAAGGGCTTTACAAATGTACACGATTAATGTTTGGTCTTAACTGTGCTCCAGCGAAATGGCAAAGGAAAATTGAGAATATACTAAAAAGCATACCGGGGGTACATTGCTTTATTGATGCTATCCGTATATCAGCTCCAAATGATGAGGAACATCTTGATAGGCTAGAACAAGTTTTCACTAGGCTTTCTGAATATGGGTTGAAAGTTAATTTAGAGAAATCAGAGTTTATGAAAGATATGATTGCATATTGTGGGTACAAAATCAGTAGAGATGGAATCCATAAGTCAGGCAGTAAAATAAGAGCTGTAGTTGGCGCTCTGCAACCTAAAAATATCTCAGAACTGCAAGCCCTTTTAGGATTAGTTAATTACTATGGCAGGTTTTTACCAAATTTAAGTGATACATTAGAACCATTGCATGAACTGTTAAGAAAGGAAACTAATTGGTTTTGGTCTGATGATTGTGAAAAGTCATCAGTCATATCAGTGATAAAGAAGCAAATGCTTTCAGACACTGTACTTGCTCATTACACACCAAGCTTACCTTTAATTTTGGCTACAGATGCTTCTTCTACGGGGGTGGGAGCTGTACTTTCACATATTATGCCGGATGGTACTGAACGCCCTATTCAATACGCTTCTCTGACTTTAAATGTTACACAAAGAAAATGGGCACAGATTGACAAAGAGGCTTATGCAATAGTGTTTGGCGTTAAACGTTTTTTTCAATATCTATATGGGAGAAAATTTATCCTTTACACGGACCATAAACCGCTTGTTCAAATTTTCTCACCATCTAAAGCCTTACCTCATTTTTCTACTACACGCATGCAACACTACGCCATTTTTTTACAAGGGTTGCAGTACAATATTAAATACAAAAACACCAAGAGTATTGCAAATGCAGATGTCTTCTCGCGGTTGCCGATGGCGGAAGAAGTGCCGTCGACAATCGAGGAGGCAGATGTTTATCAAGTCAGTATGATTACTGTTCTGCCAGTGACGGTTACTGACATTGCTGCCGCTACATTTGATGACATTACGCTTAAGCCATTGTTGGGAGCGTTACGAACTGGGAAGTTGGTGCCTCCAAATGACAGGTTCGGTATTGACCAAATAGAGTTTTCCTTGCAAAATGATTGCTTAATGAGAGGGAGCCGCGTTGTTGTGCCTATATGCTTGAGAAGCAAGATATTAAAGGACCTGTATTCATGTCATTTCGGAGCTACTAGGATGTTGGCTTTGGCTAGGAGCTACTGCTGGTGGCCTGGAATGGATAAAGACATTAGGGAATTAGTAAAGAATTGCACGGAATGCTCCTTACATTTAAATTCACCGCCGTCGGTAGCGCCTAAACATACGTGGGAATACCCGTCGAAACCATTTGAACGAGTGCACATAGATTTTGCCGGCAGGTTCCATAATGTATATTTTCTATTACTAATTGACGCATTTTCAAAGTGGCCTGAAATTCATATTTTAAATAGAATAGACACGGATTCTACAATTGAAGTATTAGATAAAAAATTTACAACCTTCGGTTACCCAGATATTTTGACTAGTGACAATGGAACACAATTTGTTAATCCTAAGTTTAATGAGTTTCTTAAAATGCGCGGAATCTCGCACAGGCGGTCAGCTCCGTACAATCCGGCTACAAATGGACAAGTAGAACGCTATGTTCAAACCTTTAAGAATAAATTACGCTGTCTCAGCACATTGGGGGATCCATCGGAAGCAAAGTTAAACCAAATTCTTTTTCAATATCGCATTACACCACACCCTGCTACAGGCAGATCTCCAAGTGAATTGGTTTTGTCCTACCAGCCTAACTCGCGGTTTTCATTAATTTATCCAAACAAGAGTACAGTGCTTCCCCGAAAGGATCCGGTTTGTCTAAGCAATAGTACAGAGCCTTTCGAGAGAGAGGTGAAGGTGGCGCGTGTAAGAACACTAGTGCCTGGGGATAGAGTGGTTGCTAGAAACTATACGAATGAGGGTCATTGGAAGCTGGGGGTGATTAACGAGGTTTTCAGGAAGCTACATTATTCGGTTAAACTTTACAATGGCATGCTATGGCGTCGACACATTGATCAGATACGTAAAGTGGGCGGTAATATACCCATATTCGAGGAAAGTACTACTGCACCAGTCGCTGAGGAGAGGGAGAATAGCGAACGACCGATTTCCAGCCTGACTTCTGCCTGTCATTCAAAATTAGACTTTTCTCCAGCTGAGCCGTGTTTGGACTCTGGTACGGTTGCTCAACCAGACTCTGATCCAAATATTGTTGCAAATTCTGAGGCCGAAGCGAACAACGGTTCGGGCACCTCATGCTCAGAACAAGGTTTGCGCAGGAGTCAAAGAGTTAGGAAGCCAGTAGTTCGCCTTGATTTGTAATACCTAGATATAGGTAGTTTGGGTTATGATTATGATTTACATTGTTAGTTGATGTTTCAATCTTTAAGCTTATTATGTTAATTTAGTGAACTAAGTTGATGTCGTCGTATTTACGTTCCGGGGTGTAAAACAGTCGCTTCTAAGTAAGGGAGGAACTGTTATAGTCTCTGGTTACAGAACTAACTGAACTAAATCTGACTTTTCTATTTTTACTTTTACCGCGTTTCACGCATGTACTTTTGTGTAACTACAATTACAAGAATCATACTAAATTACATTGTTTCATTGCTGTTTACATGGTTGCACAACGATTTAATATACACGCTGAACTATTTGCTTCTGTGTGAATACTTGAATTCCCCAACGCGTTCATTATCTTTTCAATCCTCTTCATGTTTGCTACACGGTGAATTTATTATTTCAACAAACCGAGACTACAATCGAAATCTAGTCACGCGCAGGCAAGACAACCTGACATCGAACGTGTACGAACTTGAATAAAATGAAGTAAATCAATGTTGCCAAGTTTCTTAAATAGCATTCCCACTAAAAGTACCTTCATTCATCAATATTATTGTTTCTATTATACAAACAGCCAGCTAGTAATATTATAGAATAATTAAATATTATTAATTAAATAAGATCCAAGCGCCTTGTTTTTTATTTAATATTTTAATCTAGTCACACAATTAATTACAATAAAAGGATCCACGTTACATCGATCGTTTTCGATATATAACTCAGTTATTTTTAATAAAGCTATTGAATCGAATTATCATCAAGATTGTTATCATTATCGACTAGTGCTCGAGAAAGAGTATCTGAAATGTACATTTTTGAGCCTTTAGTATAAGATACTATTAAATCATAAGCTTGCAAAGTAATCATCATTGTTTGAAGTCGTGAAGGTACTTCAGATAATGGTTTTTTGAAAAGTGTTACTAGAGGTTAATGGTCTGTCTCTACTTGAATTGGTTTTCCATAAACATATTGTTGGAATTTTTTACATCCAAAAACAATTGCATATAGTTCTTTTTCAATTTGTGCATAGTTTTCTTGACATTTAGTTAAAGATTTAGATGAATAAGCAATAGGATTGTTACTAAATAAGAAATATGACTGCACCAACTGCACTTTTAGAGGCGTCTACTGACATTCGAACAGGTTTATTGACATCATAATGAACAAGAACTGGGGACTTGCAAATAATTGATTTTAATTTATTGAACTGTTTTTCATGATTTTTTTTTAAAACGTTATTAGAAGAACGAGGTCTAAAAGATGCCATTAACAAGGACAAACAATTAGACGAAAAAGTGAAGAACGAACTTGATGCTAAAGCGAAAAGCATCATTGTTCAATGTGTCTCCAACAAGTTTATAGACATAATTAAAAAATGTAATACAGCATTACAAATGCTAACAAAACTAGAGGAAATATTTGAAAGGAAATCAGTTTTCAACCAGCTATACTTACGAAGAAAACTACTGTCATTGAAATGTGGAAACAATGAAAGATTGACTGATCACTTTATTAAATTCGAGAATGTAATTTCGGAATTGGAGTCGTCAGGAACAGAGATGAAAGAAAATGACAAGGTATGTCACCTATTGTTGACACTACCAGACCAATACAATACAGTCATAACAACGTTAGAGACGATGGACAAAGATTTGACGATTGATTTATAAAGTAAAGAATGTTAGATGCTGAATTAAAAGTAATAGTTGATCAAAGCAATTCGAGCAAGGAAGCCGATGCTCACAGCTTCCTAACATGTTTTAAATGTGGAAAAGAGGGCCACAAATCTTTTCAATGTAGAAGTAATCAAGCTAACAGAGGCAACACAAGAGGTCAAAGAGGAGGAAATTATAGAGGCAGAGGACAAGCTACCAGCTCAGCGAAAACCCAAATAGAGGACAAGCTACCATCTCAGCGAATACTGCAGAACAGCAGGAAAATAATGAGAACACCTCAGTAACATTCTTCGCACAAGCATTCTCTACTAAAACTAATGACATGAACAGAGAAATAGAATTTGTGATAGACTCAGGAGCGACCTACCACATGATTAATGAAAAATATGAGAAACACATACAAAATATAAGTGAAATACCTGAAATTTAAATTCAAGTAGCGAATGGAAATATCCTATCAGCAACAAGAAAAGGAAAAATAATTGGAATAAGCAACGAAAATCTAAAAATAGAAATGGAATGCCTAATAGTCAAAAATTTAGCTCACAACCTGATATCTGTACTAAAATTAAATGAAAAAGGATTTAAAGTAAAATTTGAACTAACAAGAACAGTAATTAGCAATCAAAGTCATGAAATAATATGTGAAAATAATGGGAGAATATAGATGCAATGTTGACAAACAAAACAGATGAAAATCTATGGCACAGAAGAATGGGTCATTTAAACTATGGAAGCATGAAGGTACTAGGATTACCACTGTCAAATGAACGCTGCTCCATATGTATACAAGCCAAAGGTACGCGGCAACCATTCATTCCAACTCCAAAGTCAAGAACACAGCAAATAGGAGAACTTATTTATTGTGATCTCGGAGGACCTGTCTCACCCATAAGTAGAAGAGAAGAAAGATACTATTTAACAATAATTGATGACTACTCACACTTTATGGAAGTCTACCTACTAAAATCAAAAGATGAAGCGAAAGGCTATATAATTACATAAGAAGAATGAAAAACAATGGTACAAATGTTAGAAGAATAAGAACTGATAGAGGTACTGAATTTGTAAATGAAGAATTAAAAGTATTTTATAATGAAAATGGTATAAAGCAAGAAACCACATGTGCCTATACACCCCAGCAAAATTCAGTATGTGAAAGAATGAATCGAACATTAGCTGACAAAGTGAGAGCTATGTTATTGGAAACAAATCTACCAAAGAAATTATGGGGCGAAGCCATCAGATCTGCAGCATATGTTATAAATAGATCCCCAACAAAAGCATTACATGGTATCATACACCAGCCAACATATGGTATGGAGAGAACAAACTTGATAAAATAAGAGTATTTGGCTCAAAAGCATGGAGTGTCATATTACCTAAGCCAAGCAAACTAGAACCTAGAGCAAAACCTATGATAATGATTGGATATTGTGGATCAGGATACAGGCTATGGAATCCATTAACTAATGAAGAATCTCGAGATGTAAAATTTGACGAATCAGATTACAAGTATGATGAAAGCCAATGGAATAAATCCATTACTTATGAAAAAGAAGAAGAAACAGAAGAACCAGAAATAGAATATTTAGAGGATGAAAAGGAAAACATTCCCGAATTATCAAATGAAAAAGACATGAGTATAAATCCAGGACAAGAGCAGAATAATTCAGAGAAAAGAAGACAAAGACCAACTAAGACACCAATAAGATTCCAAGATTATGAAATGTCAAATATAGCTTACGCACTACTGTTAGAAGATCCTTTAAACTATGATGAAGCTGCAAAACATGAAGATTGGTCTGAAGCTATACAGAAAGAGCTAGAAGCACAGAAAACATGGAACATGGGAAAAACAAGTGAACTACCAAAGGATAAGAAGGCAATAGACACAAAATGGGTATTTCGTACAAAGGCAGACAATACCAAGAAAGCTATGCACCAGTTGCTAGAATGACAACTGTTAGACTATTTCTAAACAAAGCAGTACAAGAAGATTTACCTACATATAAAGCAAAATGGACATACCAACAGCATTCCTGAATGGTGAACTAAAGTCTGACATATACATAAAGTATCCAGAAAGGTTAGCAGAAGAAAAAGGAAAAGTTCTAAAATTAAGAAAAGCATTATACGGACTGAAAGAAGCTCCAAGATGTTGGAATGAAAAACTCAATAATTTACTCATACAGAAAGGATTTAATCGTTCAAAAAGAGATTTCTGTCTATACACTGGAATAAATGTTTACATATTAATATTCGTTGATGATATTTTAATTATTGGAGAAGGAAAGAAAATATTAGAAGATTTGAAAGAAGAATTTAAAGCCAAAGATATGGGAAATATACACAAATTTCTAGGAATGGAAATTAAGAGATCTAACAATGGAATAGAAATAAATCAGACACAAATTATTGATAAAATTTTATTCAAATTTAATATGCAAGATTGCAAAGGCATAAGTACACCTATGGAAATCGGTTTTTAATGTTGCCAGTTTTGCATGATTGTAACAAGCCCAAGTTTAGTGATTATAGTAGTTTAATTTAAAGAAAATAATAAACTTGATTTGAGCCGTGGTATTGGATATTATAGTCTATGTATATTTAGTCTACGATAGATTAAGTGGCAACACACTCTTCCGGTGAAGCCAATAGTGAGTAATGGCGTGGTAACGTTTTGTGCTAATGAAAAATAAATTATCTGACTTGATTCATGGTGCCGCTTTTATTCCACTACATACTCTATACTCTTGGCTCTTCTTCAACATCCTACCCAGCTCATTGCATGCCCCTATGAAATTCCGACCATTATCGCAATAGATAGCATAAAGTTTACCTCTCCTAGCCACAAATCTACGGAGGCACAGAATGAAGGCTTCAGAGGTGAGATCGCTGACTACATCTAGGTGAACCGCCTTAGTAGTTAGGCACACAAACAAACATAAATAGCTTTTACTTATGCGGTTCCCTCGGCCCTTGCGGCTTGAAATTTGAAAGAAACCCGCAAAGTCTACCCCACAGGAACCGAAGGCAAAGCTACGGTCAGTTCTTACTGCTGGCAAGTCACCCATGATTGGTTAAAAAGGTTTGCCGCGCAGTCGTGTACATACCACACACAGCTTGGTAACAGTGCGAGCTAGGTTTCTCCCTCCTAATGGCCAGTATTCTTCATGACTGGCAGCGAGCAGTGCCTGAGGACCAGCATGAAATAATCGTAAGTGTTCATGTTTAAATAACAGTTTAGTGAAACTATGTTTCGCATCTAGGAGAATAGGGTGCTTCTTATTATAATCAAAGCTAGAATTTCCTAGACGGCCTCCCACGCGCAGCACCCGTGTAGAGTCTACAAAGGGATTAAGTGGCAATTTTTGCAGCTCTTCAGCTGACAATACCTGACTTAAATTTCTTTGACCTTTACAATTGTCAATGAACCTTAGCACATAGGCGACTGTTCTTTTCAGCCGTGAAAAATTAGAAAACCTATTAAAATCTATCATCTTAATATCTAAACCTTCCTTATTGTTTCCAATAGATGAATATGTGATGAGCGATTATTAACCTCAGGTAAGGGCTCCTTCACTGACGGTGGTAGCTTCGTAGACCACTCACATTTCTCTTTTTTTAAGAAGGGAGGGCCTTCCCACCAAAGCGTTGAACTCTATGTCAGCAGGGCTCGCGGGTTGTGCGTCCGGCAATACCAACGACGCAGCTTTATGTATCCCGGCTACATCACACCACGAAGGTTGAGGAGATCGTGGAGTATGTCCGATCGAAAACCAGCTGGACCTTGAGGGTTGAGAAGTTGGAGTCGCGCCACAACACGAATTTCAAGTCGTTCGTGGTGCGAGTTCCGACTCATCATATTGAGACCTTCCTCAAGGAAG
The DNA here is from genome assembly GCA_947578425.1 of Eugnorisma glareosa. NCBI lineage: Eukaryota > Metazoa > Arthropoda > Insecta > Lepidoptera > Noctuidae > Eugnorisma > Eugnorisma glareosa. The sequence goes on along the minus strand of OX387967.1, from coordinate 6,552,359 downwards.
AGTTTCGGCCGAAGGGTGTCATGTATCGACGTTTCCGCGGAATGCTACGTGACACGACGCAGCGCAAAATGACGCCGTCACTTCGTGTACAATCGTTATTTCTGGTTCTTATAAATATGTATGACAGTCTTTAAGATGTTATGGGTCTTTGTAACCTGAAGTAAATGATATATTATTATGAATCAGTCCAAAAATAGGTTTTGTATTTCTTACATTAAGTCAATTTTTCGGACTCCTAATTCTAATCAAGGTAAAGACATTTTATTACTAGCTGGAGCCACTCTACTCTTTGATAAAATGAGTTGTACATGTTAATTTTTATCTTTTCAATTCATTTTTTTTCTTTAAAAAACAATATGTTTTGTTATTAGTTTTTATTTCGGGTTTTACGAGTTACATAATAATTATGAGCTACCACTTTCATTTCATTAATTTCGTCCCAAAACGTAGTTTTTCCAGATATCAACTGATTAAATGTCTACACCAATTGTTTAAAAAGAAGAAAAAAAAACATATTTTATTGATAAATTTCTGTGAAGGTTACATAATAATAAAATTATAGTTGATGTTTACTGTATAAACTAGTTTCAAATATTCTTTTATGTGGGGTACAGGGTTTCTTCAATAAAATATTGCAGTTTTGAGTAACTATTAATCGTCTTTTATTTTCTTAAAAATCTAAGCGCAACGTCTTTGGTAGGTTCGTCGTCTCAATATGGCGTCCTTCCAATCCCTTCTCCCTTTCCTCGTCTCTCGCTCTCTCACTCACACACAGCGCTCTCTCCCTTACTTTCATTAACGTTCCATTTCCCACATTCGGCCATCCGACCTTCATGTCTGTCCTCAGACATGCTGGACAGACTTTAATTCCTCGTTACATTCTTACTTAAACATCATCCTTCATTGACAGTCATCCTCATTCATCAAAACAACTTAAATACACAAAACAAAAACATTAGCAACAAAAGAAATAACAATATTAATCTTACATGAGTAATTCTTAACTAAAGGTTTCATGTGAACACAATGCAATGGTTAACTTCTTAACACATGTTATAAACTCAAGCACTATTTTAAAACAAAACAGTAGTAAGTTAGCTTACAATTTTGACCAGCTTAGGAGATTGAACTGCAATTTACACTTGCAAAACAAATGAAATGAGTTTCTCTTGAACACATGATACAAACCAAAAAAATAAAAACATCTTTCATTCGATCTTACATCCATACATCATCGCAAACAAAACTCAACATATTTACCCATAGTTTTCACCGTTGTCAGGCCACCTCTTCATTCCATCGGCTGAGCAAGTTGTCTTCATAGGACCTTCAGATGTGACATCATCTTTCTCGACATCATAGCGGTCCTTTCGTTTGACCTTAGTAATCCTATATGGGCCTAGGTACTTCGGCTTTAGTTTTAGTCCTGGGCCAAATTGTGTTCTTTGTATTGCTACTCGTTCTCCTACTTCATACTTAGTACTTTCTTTTCTTTTTTTATTGTAAGTACTTGTGTTTTCCTCCTGAATTTTTAATATTTGTTCTTTAGCTTTTTTCTTAATTCTTCTCTTTCTTCGTTGAATTGTTCCAGACTTTCATGCTGTAATAAATAAATTAAAGGTATGTCTTCTTTGGATTTCATCTTGACGCCTGTTAATAGCTCAAATGGACTAGTGTTAATACTTCTTTGGAATGTGCTATTTATTGCCCGTTGCAATTGACTTACATGTTTGTACCACACTGATGGATCTTCAGCACATAACTTTGTTAGAGTTGGTTTAATGATTCCATGTATCCTTTCCACCTGTCCATTTCCTCGTGGCACTCCTGTTGTTATTTTGATGTGTTGTATATTCTCACTCTCACAATATTCCCTAAAGTCGTTGCTCGTAAAAGCAGTACCCCGATCACTTATAATCCTTTCTGGGTTCCCAAATGTCTGTTGGTGGATTTTAAGCTTGTCCAGAGTTTCACTACTGGATTATACCTCTTTCTGGTCTCAGTCATTGGTCCGATGTGATCCATGTGAAGGGTATGCAGAGGGCTTCCCTCCTTTGGAATAGGGTTAAGAAAACCTTCCTGTTTACCCTGCTTCTTTGATGCTAGTAGGCATGGTATACAGCTCACAATAAAGTCATCAATCTTCTTGTCTATATCTTTGATGTAGAAATCTTTAACCAGAATTTCCTTCATTTTCCTCTTACCAAAATGGCCATTAGCATGCACTCTTCTTATGACTTCTCTTTCCATGCTTCTAGGAATTACTAGCTGCTTCTGGTCACCCTTGTATAGAATATTGTTTTGTAACCAATAATCTAAATAAGATTTTTCTTTTACAATTTCAATTATAGCTTTCAGTCCTTCATCCTGGATCTGTGCTTCCTTGACTTGGTCATGAAGACTTACTACCACGGCTGAAATATAAGGGTGTCTGCTCAATGCATCCACATGCCCCATCTTTGAACCCTTTCTATGCTCAACTTCAAAGTCATATTGGTCTAGAAACAACACCCATCTTGCAATCTTAGCTGATAAGTCTTTCTTCTTCAGAGTTAGCGCAAATGCTTGACAATCTGTAACAATCTTGAAATGTATGCCGTACAGGTAATGACGAAATTTCTTGACAGCCTCTATTATTGCTAAAGCTTCCAGTTCATAGCTAGAGTACCTTTGTTCAGCATCATTTGTCTTCCTACTCATATATTGGACTGGATGTAACCCACTATCAGGATGCTGCTGTAACAGTATTGCTGAGTATGCAATGCTAGATGCGTCTGTATGTACTTCTGTGGGCAGCTTAGGATTGTATATCTTCAACACTGGACTACATGTCAGCTTCTGCTTCAAAAGGTTAAAAGCATTACGTTGATCTTCTTCAAAAATAAAGACAGCATTCTGTTTTAATAAATCGGTTAAGGGTTTTGCTATTGTAGCATAATTTTCTACATATTTTCTGAAATAAGAAGTAAGTCCTATAAAACCGTGTACCTGCTTAGTTGTTCTTGGTTCTGGGTATCTCATCACAGCATCTGTCTTTTCTGAACTTGGGCTAATTTCACCATTCTGTATGCAATGACCAAGATATTCAATTTCACTGCATACCAACTTTGCCTTCTTCCAATTTATCTGTAGTCCATATTCTGAAGCAACTGATAAAACTTCTTTCAATCTTTGCATACCTTGTACCTCGTCCTTGGCTGGAATGATAATGTCATCGATAAAAACTAACATTGTGCCCTTATCAATTAAATTCCTGAAAATTGTTGACACAAATCGCATAAAATACTTAGGGCAGTTTGACAGACCAAAAGGTGCTCGCAAAAATTCAAATTGACCATGATGGGTCACAAATGACGTGTAGTGTATTGATTCTTTACTGACCTCCAAATGGAAAAACCCGTTTTTTAAATCAAGAACACTAAATACTTTGGAGTCTCTCAGTTTATCAATTAAATCTTCAATTACAGGTAATGGATACTCGTCCTTTATCATTTTCTTGTTGAGCTGTCTGTAGTCCACACAGACTCGTGTAGAACCATCTTTCTTCCTGACCAACACTAAAGGACTGGCATATTCAGAAAAACTTACCCGGACTATGTTGTTATCCAACCATTCCTTTACCTGATCTTCGACAATTTGCTGTTCACTTAGTGACAATCTTCTTGGTTTTTGAGCCACTGGGATGTCGTCCTTCAAGATGATTTTTAGTTGTATAGGAGCTTGTTTTACTTGGATTGGTTTGTAGTCATCTACACACTGTAAAACTTCCTTTTTGATGGTTGGGCTGGCTGTGGGACCTACAAAAACACTCAAACCTACAGAAAAACAATTTATTCGTCTCATCCACTCTTCTCCAGAAGGTAACAACAACACACTTCCTTCATTCATAATCATTGTCACACTGGCGAGAAACTCATGACCTAATATTAAACAATAAGGCATACAGTCTTTAGGCACAACATGGAAAGTAACTCCGTCGTAACATCGTCCGTCAATCGTAGCACAAGTTGTAAACTTCCCGAATGAACGCACTTGTTTTAGTCCGAGACCCGACAACACAACACTATCTTCAGTCATCATTGGCCGACCGATCACGTCGTAGAAGTCTTCAGACATTAAGTTGACATCGCTTCCTGAGTCAATGAGTGCCTTCCCTTCGGTATTTTTAACAAAAATACTCAGAATCGGCTTGCCCGGCTTCTTGTCAGGTTTGTTGACTATCTGCATAACCTCTTTATTTTCATGACAGTGACAGCTGTCATTTTCATTATCGCTGTCAGTGGTGCCAACGTAGTCCATAGTAAACATGGCCGACTTCGACGTGCTGGGATTCGTCGGATTTCTGCCCGAACGACGTCCGTCATGTTGGCAGCGCTGTCGGTCGCCTCCGCCACTGGTTGGCCGACTCGATCGGCTGCCGAAGTTCTCCGAACCCGAAGGCTTCCGATCGTCTTCATGTTTCGTCGACGCCGTGCACTTTGTTGAAATATGGCCGAACTCATTGCACTTGAAGCACTTGAGACCCTTTTCCTTATGAGGACAGCTTTGCGATGAATGATTGAGTTCTCCACAATTATAGCACCGTAACTCACTGCTTGAATTCTTCGTTGGATTCCGATTATTGCCGTTACCCCCCTGATTACGTTGCGTGTCACGTCGCGCCTTCATTTTTTCTTTCACAGCTTCATAAATTTTCAGCTTCTCCTTTAGTTCACTTTATGTTGTAACACCGTACAACAGTATTTTATTCGTTTCTATGTCTTGGATACCGTCTACAATGTACTTGATTGCAACATAATCGGGAATTTTACCCCTTTTTCCTAGTTCTTTCATAATTAGTACATAATCCATGCAGCTTTCATCAGGTTTTTTCTTACGTGCACTCATCAATTCATGAATCGTCTTTTGATCAATTGCGTCGGGAAACTCTTTGGTGATGGCTTGTTTCAATTCGGCCCACGATTTGAACGGCCTTTCGCTTCTTAGCCACAGCCCCGCCGTCCCCGTCAAGGATCTACGCGCGATCACAAGTTGTTGGAGCGGCGTCCATTCGAATATTTCCGTATTATCTTCAATATCTTGAACCCAACGGCTCACTGGGTAGGTATGGTCTTGACCCGAAAAATTACTTATAAAGTCTTCAGCATATTGTACACCCCTCGGTGACACGTCTTCAGTAGATTTCGGCATCTTTACGTCTTCAGTCTTCGTCGTAGCTCGTAAAATATACGTTTTTTCGTATGTAGCCGCCGTCTTGTTCCCGCGCACCCAACCACGTGCAGCGTGAAAAACTTTGACTCGTCGTCGATCGTCGTCGTCGCGTCTTCAATCCTGTATCCCGGACGAGCCCCCAAAATTGTGGGGTACAGGGTTTCTTCAATAAAATATTGCAGTTTTGAGTAACTATTAATCGTCTTTTATTTTCTTAAAAATCTAAGCGCAACGTCTTTGGTAGGTTCGTCGTCTCAATATGGCGTCCTTCCAATCCCTTCTCCCTTTCCTCGTCTCTCGCTCTCTCACTCACACACAGCGCTCTCTCCCTTACTTTCATTAACGTTCCATTTCCCACATTTTATATTTTTGCTTTGACATTTTATCTATAAGACTTCAGTATCATTTTCTGAAAAAAAAGAAAATGCTTCGACTTGGGTAAGAAAGCCAAGTTTTAGTGCTATCATACTCTTTAATCTTAATAGACAGTCTTGCATTTCTTCAGACTCTAAATCATGGTTCAAGGTTTGACAATCCTTATAAATATTTTTTTTAAAGATAGATGAGCCAACCGCTACAGTATTCTACAGTATACTACTTCTGCACATTTTTCTTTGTTTTTTGGATTTGACAATAAATTTTCTACATCGGCGTCCCTTATGCACAAGTGCTCCTCCGCTATTTCAAAGTTAACATCGCTTGTTTCTGGTTGGGGCTGGTTTTCAGTTTTTTGTTTTAATGAATGCTATAATTCAAAATTGTCTTCTTCACAATTTGCCCCAACCGATTTGTATGATGTTATATTACATATCAGTAATGATTTGTATGCGTTAATAACAGCATGAGCACTTTGCATATTATTGCGGAGACCATGTGCTCTTATTGCCCTAAAGAAATTTTCTAGGGGTCTTGATTAATATGGCGCAGCAGTATCGACTTCAAACCTGCAGAATGCAAATCCTTTGTAAAGGCGAAAAAAGTTTCGATACTTTTACCAAACTCGTTAAAGACGCCACAGTTGCTTTGTTACCAGTTTTTGTGATGAAGGTCATGGATTTCAATATTGGTAAACTTTTATACCACAATCTGTGATGTAGAGTTACAGCACATCTATAAATTTTTCCCAATTCAGGTTAATTGAAATTGCCATTGACAGAATGAAACAATTTGTCGAAGAATAAGATGAGATCAGCTGTGTCCACACATTTTTTCAGGAGTCTCCCTTCATCTGAAAAGAAAAAGATTTTTAATTAACTTTCATCGTGATTTTATGCATCGATAATGAAAGATTCACTAACGACATGGACGGACTAAATTTTAACGTCGTTACATAACGTGTTAATTAACATTAATCTACCAACGCAAAGGCTACTACTGAAGCTACAAATTAATAATGTATTTTTTACAATAGGTTCCTTTAATAGCGAAGCAGCCACTAAAAATATTTTATGAAAATTCCGCCTCCCAAAACCTCTGTTTAGTATTCCCAGATAAAACGCCATCAAAGAATTTAAGACAAATGTACTGTTAGTAAAAAATAATAATACTGGTATTCAGCTGCATCCGGTTAGACTGGAAGTCGACCCGAACATAGTTGGGAAAAGGCTAGGCAGATGATGAACTGTTAGTAAAAATGCTCAATGAAAAAACAAACCTGCCATATATCCCATAGTCGGTGTCCCTTTATTTCGCTGACAGAAATTTCATAGAATTTCGTTTCGCCGAAAATGTTTCTTATAATATTTGGTTCTTGTATTTTTATTTCGAATATTATTGTTTTAACGACTACTTACTTGAATGAAATATATTTCACAGAAATACAATTCACTGAATTTTATAATCACATTTTTTTATTTAACATACTTACGTATCAAACAGTAAAATTATTTTTTAACGAATATTGTTTGTTCGGTGTTTTTTTCCATGGTATTTTATTTCAACGAAAATTTAAAAGTAGACGTTATGCTATCCATTGTTTTTTGTTGTTTTGTACACACACCACATCAACATAAACAAGGCATTGTGGCAAGGAAAACTTAGGATGCAAGAGCGAGCGAAGTGAGCTCAGGACTCCGGACAGGTTAGGTTCGAAGAAGATTGACGTTGAAACGTTCCGCTCACTACGACCAAATAGGTTAGGTTAGAACGGTGACCAAATACGCGCGTGCCGAGCGATGCCGCGGCAGCGGCCGGCGAGCGCCATGTCGAAATTGGTCGCAGTAACAAAATTAAGGCACTCCGACAATAATGAAACGCTTTCTTATAATTATACTACGGTATAGTAGTGTTATCAATTATAACATAGTCCAAGTAAATTTCATGATGTTTTAATTTTATTGAAAGGTATGCATTTTGTCAAAGGTATGAATTGAAACATTTTGGAAACTGTCACTCGATAAAATGTTTCTTGGTAATAAGTTTTATATTAACTAAACAATATGAGTATAAAGAAGATTTGATTTGTTATTCTATGATATGAATTATCGAAACATTAAATATTTGTAACCTAAATCTATGATTTAAGATTTTTCGAAGCAAGCTTTCTGCGTATTGATTATTCTGTGAAATGATAATATGAGAAAAAAATTATATGAAACGAAATTCTTTTGAACTTCTGTCTGTAAAACAGTGTACAACCCTCATAGTCAGGCCAACGGTGTTGCCAATTTGTGTGTAATGTTTGACTCTCATTTTTGATATAAGTTGTGGATAGACAAGCTCAGCTGTTAACATTGTCATAAGTTTAACTCCTCTGTATTTTGGTCCTCGGTTATTTATGTGACCCGGGAAGCTAACTTTGTTTTATCATCTTCTTTAAACAGTAAATCTTTCGTAAGTAGGTTATTTCTAACGCCCTCTATGGATGAGGTTTTGCTTTTTGTTTCTATTGCGAGCTTTGCGCAATTTTGCTTTTACTTCAGATATTATGTCTTTCAAAATCAAAATATTTTTCACATAGACCTAGATGGGCACTTATAAAACGTCGACAAAAACGGCACGTTTCGGGTTGGTCGTTTCCTATGGAGAAGAACCGGCAAGAATCATTTGGTGTTACAATATTATCATGTTACGGCATTAGTACTTAAGTATGGGGGGACAGCATAGGCCCGACAATAAGTCGTTGCTTACTACACAAAAAATGTAAAACAAGATAAAAAGTAAACAAGCATCTGGAAATCTACAAAGCCTACAATGTTCACACATTCACAAACAATCGGTAAAAAATAATCTATACAAAGGTAAGACAATATTGTGAAATAGTAAATTAAACAAGTGACACGAATATTGTCATCAGTGCTATAACTATTCTGAGCAAAAGATGAATAAATGATAAGAAAACTATCGTAAAAAAATCTGGTTAGAAAGATGAGAAAAATGAGATTGAGAATAGTTAGAGACATCCACATATTTGTGCCGTTTATGAGCTACCAGGGAAGCCGCATGCGCAGAAGGAACTAAATCCTAACTTCTTTGTATTAGGAATTGTATAAGCTCTGCATGAACGCAGCTGAAACGCAGACATAATGATCAAAATGACATTTGAATCTGTCATCTGTCAATCAATTATTTTCTTACTTCCTTCCTGCTCACGGCTCTGTTTTTACATACGTTTTTTGTGTCGTCTCCAATATTGTCAAAATGTAATCTTAATTCATCTAATGTAATTTATAATGGACCTATCATATCTGCTTATATTTTAATAAATAAAAGGATAGATATGCTATCGCAGTGTTTAATTTGGTTGATCACGCCTGACACGCCATTCCATTGCCGCATCGCACCGTCTGCTTCAACAGGTTATGGACCAGTGAAAAAGAAAGGCAAATAAGGCAATAGTGTCTGTACCAAGATTAAAAGGCGTGCAACGAGAGATCTACGCATAATCATCGTTGTATGTATCACCAAAATTCACTGTCGACCAGATTTATTGTCAAAGCAGAAAGATGGCAACGCAACCAGCGATACACATTAATAATCAAGTGGAGAAGCTGAGTGGTATCTCATCTTATCCGAACTGGAAGTTTTCATTGAAGATGTTACTCACTTTAGAAGGTTTGTGGGATTGCGTGATCGGCACTGATACTGACGCCGTGCGTGATAGCCGCGCCTTGGCGCGTATTTGCCTGGCACTACAACCCAACTTGTACCAAATAGTTCGATCAGCATCAAAAGCTAAAGAAGCATGGGAGAATCTAGCTCATACATTCGAGGACAAAGGTCTATATCGCCGTGTTCTGCTACTTAGACAGTTACATCGAGTTGACTACAGTAAGTTTAGCAGCATGACTGAATACATAGAAAATGTCACCGGATTAGTCCAGCAACTCTCAGACATTGGAAAAGTTATTGACGACGGTGAGGTGGCTGAAATTCTACTAAGTGGCTTACCGCAAGAATTTGACACACTAGTCTCCGGTCTTGAAACTGCCAATTTAACTAGCTCGCTAATTTCGCTAGCTCTGACTTCTGAACTAGTGAGAACAAGATTGCTTCAAGAGGAACACAGAAGAAATGGAAAATGTGATAATGATGCTTCAGCTTTTCATGTAAAGAAGAACAAATTTTTCAAATGTGATTACTGCCGAAAACCAGGACATACAGTGAAGCGATGCTTTAAGAAAAAGAGGGATGAGAAGAAAAAAGAAGAACAGCATACCCTTTATGCATCGGCTTACATTGCTCACCATAATGATGTCATCATCGACAGCGGGGCTTCAGCTCACATGATTAATGATGCTAGGTTAGTAAGAAATTTTAAAAGTTGTAATAATAACTCAATTTCTATAGCAAATGGTGTTCAATTAGAAATGTCTGGCATTGGCAATTTAGTTTTGTCTACTGACAAAAATAATATCACTTTAGAAAATGTTTTAGTTGTTCCCAATCTGTCAACGAATTTATTGTCTGTTAGTAAAATGTGTGACAATGGTTTTACAGTAGTTTTTGATAAAAATGGGTGTCATGTTTATAATGAAATAAGTTCTTTAACTGGCAACCAAATTTTAGCTGCTACAAATGTGAATGGTTTGTATAAGATACAGCAGTGCAAGCCGCATGTGTTGGGGCATTCCATGCTGGTGCATCCTAGGCAGCAGCCAGAGAGTGTCAATACTGCATTGGTGTCTGCGACAGTCTGGCATAAGCGTTTAGGCCATATCAGCCAGAAAGGTATGAATAGGCTACGGGGTGGTGGTATATGTTGTGGTGTCGTTTTTCAGGATGACGACTCGCCAAACAAGTGTGTTCCCTGCTTAACTGGAAAGATGCATACAAAGCCTTATCCGAAGCTTGTGGGAAGCCAATCTACCGTGCCACTCCAGCTTGTGCATTCCGACGTCTGTGGGCCCATTCAAGTCAGCAGTTGGGGCGGTGCCCGTTATCTTTTGACTCTGACGGATGATTGCACTAGAAAAACCTTCGGTTATTTAATGAAAACAAAATCCGAGGTGAGTTCACATATTGTTAACTTTAAAAACATGGTTGAAAAACAAACAGGTTTGCAGCTTAAAATTTTAAGAACCGATAACGGTACTGAATACTGGAACAAAACGTTAAAAGGGAAGGGATAATACATCAAACATCGGTGCCTTACTGTCCACAACAGAATGGAGTTGCGGAGCGCGTCAATAGGACGATTTTTGAGAAAGCTAGGGCCATGTTACATGACGCGGGTCTGTCTGAACGTTTCTGGGGAGAAGCAGTAATGACTGCCATATATCTGAAGAACAAGTCTCCTACCAGTGCGTTGTCAGATGACATCCCTGAAAGTAAGTGGACTGGACAGCCAGTCGATCTCAGTCATTTGCGCGTATTTGGCTGTGTAGCATTTTCTCACATTCCTGATGTAAAACGTCGTAAACTTGACGCTAAAGCTAAACCATATATCTTTGTTGGCTATGGTGAGACTTTTAAGGGCTACCGTCTCCTTGATCCACTTAATCCTAAAAAGGTTGTGAATTCGCGAAATGTTACATTTTTAGAAGATGAATTTATTGGAGGACTTCACTTTAAAACACAAAGCATGAATAGTGATTTTATCTCTCATGAATGCATTATAAATAATAATAATTATACAAATATTGGTAATGGAATTTTAAATATTGACTGTGATAATAATAATGCAAATGAAATGAATGATAAAATTATTAATAATGTCTGTGATAAAATTAGTCATAAGTCTACTATGGAATCACCTATTTCAGGATCTGAGAGTGACCTGACACCTCAGGTGTTGTCTCCCTTGTCGGACCTGGTATACTGTACTGGTGACGAAAATGATGAAGATGATGTCTGTAAGGACGCTGTGTCTTCTCTACCTGATGCCACACTTCGAGGAGGAGAGGTTGACCATGTGCAAAGTGTTGCTTCTGGCTCGCGTCCCGAGGTTGACCATGTGCAAAGTGTTGCTTCTGGCTCGCGTCCCGTACGTACTAATAGAGGTAAAATTCCGCTTAAATATAATGATTATGACTTATCGGCTATGCTAATTGAGCAGAGTTTGGCAAATGAGCCTGATACATACGAGCAAGCTACGAAGTCTACTGACTGTGAGCAGTGGCTTCACGCCATGAAATGTGAGTATGATTCATTGATTAAGAACAATGTTTGGACATTAGTCGATCGACCGGAAGGTGAAAACATTGTAAAGTGCAAGTGGGTCTACAAAACGAAACACGATGCCACAGGTAAACTAGATAAGTATAAAGCTAGATTGGTTGCCCGTGGGTTTAGTCAACAAGAAGGTATAGACTACAATGACACTTTTTCACCTGTTGTCAGACATTCCACATTGAGAATTTTATTTTCCATTGCAACAGAAATGAATTTGCAGATGGACCACATTGATGTTACGACGGCTTTCCTAAATAGTGATCTGGATGAGATTATATATATGGAGCAGCCAGAAGGTTTTTGTTCAGATAAAAGTAAAGTTTGTAAGCTGAATAAAAGTATATATGGTCTCAAACAGGCTAGCCGTATGTGGAACTTAAAAATAAATAATGTGTTAATTGATAATGGATATTCTCAAAGTAAATGCGAACCATGTGTATATATAAAGAAAAATGTTAAAGATTATATAATAATTGCTTTGTATGTTGATGACTGTTATATATTTCATAATGGATGTATTAGAAATGTTTTATCATTATTGAAAGAAAACTTTGAAATACGCCATCTAGGCCAATTAAAAAATTGTTTAGGTATGAATGTCACTAGATATAATAATGTAATTGTGCTAGATCAGTCTAATTATATAAGATGTTTGCTAGCTAAATTTAATATGAGTGACTGCAAGCCAGTACTTACACCGTTACCTGTAAATTGTAAGTTAGAAAAGTCTGATGGGAAGTGTCTTGATGATGAGATATACAAATACAGACAACTCTTGGGATGTTTAATGTATTTGAGTGTGTGCTCACGCCCGGACATTTCATATGCTTGTAGTCAACTTAGTCAATACAGTACATGTTTCGACGTGAGTCATTGGCGCGCGGCAAAGCGAGTACTTCGTTACTTAGCAGGGACGATCAACTATGGTCTTCATTTTACAAAAGGTACTAATTTTAATATGAGTGCTTATGCAGATGCCGACTGGGCTAATGACTCGTCAGACAGAAAGTCCTACACTGGATTTGTTATAAAATTAGGTAACTGTTTAATCAATTGGGAAGCTAGAAAACAGCGTAGTATAGCTTTATCAAGTACAGAAGCAGAGTACTTAGCAATAAGTGACGTTTGCAAGGACATTTGTTTTGTGAAAAATTTCTTATCTGAAATTATTAACAAAACTTTTGATGTAACTGTATACAACGATAATCAAAGTGCTCAAAGATTATTACTTGTAAAAGAATATTCGCATAAGAAAACGAAGCACATTGATTTGCGTTACCATTTCGTAAAGGACTTAGTACAAAAAGGAAACATAACTGTAAGATACTTACCTACTAATGACATGCTAGCAGATGTATTGACAAAGCCACTATGTGCGCAGAAACATTGTAACTTTGTAAATTGTTTAAATGTGAGAGTTTGTGGAGCAAATAGTTAATGTTTAGTTGTGTACTTGTTTTATTAATGAATAATATTATTGTATTGTGATGAATCATGTTATGTGTAATATATAGAGTCGCTCTAAACTAGGTGGAGTATGTAACTTAACTCTTGAATGTAGAGTGTAGAGTCTTTTATTATATTGTGTAGAGTCACAGTAGTTTTTCTTTCATGTAGCGCTTAAGGAGGAGTATTAGGAATTGTATAAGCTCTGCATGAACGCAGCTGAAACGCAGACATAATGATCAAAATGACATTTGAATCTGTCATCTGTCAATCAATTATTTTCTTACTTCCTTCCTGCTCACGGCTCTGTTTTTACATACGTTTTTTGTGTCGTCTCCAATATTGTCAAAATGTAATCTTAATTCATCTAATGTAATTTATAATGGACCTATCATATCTGCTTATATTTTAATAAATAAAAGGATAGATATGCTATCGCAGTGTTTAATTTGGTTGATCACGCCTGACACGCCATTCCATTGCCGCATCGCACCGTCTGCTTCAACACTTTGTCTTCGACGTAGTCCTTGATTTTGTAATATGTTTTTTTAATAAGGACACGTTTGATGTAATTTTTGAACTTTCCATCGGTCACTTCTATATCTAACTGATTTTGGCAACTTTGTTATAAAAGTATATATAACGTATACTGTTTAAAAGAAAAGACTTAAGCTAGGCTAGTTTTAGTTAATCTGAATTTAGGTATTACAATTTCGTGTTTACTGCGTGTATTTATACGAGTATTATGGAAGTGGCTTCTACTCGTAATTTTGAAAAGCCCTCGATTTTTGCGGACATATGAAATACATTCTAAGATATAGAGCGAAGGCAGAGTGAGTATATCGATCTCTTTAAATTTTTCTCTGGGGGACTCGCGAGGACCCATTTTATAGATTGACACGGACGCGGACTGCCCTCTTTTGTAGAATAAAAATTGAGTCAACGTCTGCTGCTGATCCCCACAGCAGAATGCCATAAGACATAATACTGGGGAAAAAAGCATAGTATACTAACCTAGCTATGGCTACATCAGTTAACTGCCTTATTTTACTTACTGCATGTGCAGCTGAGCTTAACCTACCCGAAAGAGTTCTTATGTGCGCGCCCCACTGCCATTTTGAGCCGATAGTTTTTTGCCGTCACGATTTAAATTGGTACATTTGGTAAAGAGAACTTTAGACATTTTGTTTTGTTCGCAATCAGTAAAAGATTGTTAGCTGCGAACTATTTTGAGAGAACAGTTAGACTTTCGTTGACTGTCCGTTGTCGACCTACCTTTCGTGAAACCAAACAGCTGACCATGCAGAATCCCATTAGAGTTAAAGTGCGATAGCATCTGGTCCAGAATGATTTTTAGATTTTACTCAGTTCTGGAAGCACAAATATAGGTCTATAATTAGAAGGATCACTCTTACAACCTGATTTAAACATTGGTACTACTTTACTATGTTTCATTAGATCAGGAAATTTGCCTCTGTCCAAACATTGATTGAATATGCCTGTTAGGACAGGAGCGAGTCAATAATATCTCTAAGAACCATGACGGATATCCCCCATAAGTCTTCAGTATTTTTTTAAATTGAGACTTTTGAATGCGTTTATAATTGTAGCAATACATAAGGTTTAAATTTAAAGTTAGGTATGTCCTGAGTAAAGTTTTCTTAAAGAAGAGCTTCAGCTAGTTCAGATGAAGAGGGGAGAGATTTCGTAACATCTAACGGAATGTTGGTAAAGAAATTTTTAGTGTCTCCTTGACTTCTAGCTTATCAGAAATGGTCTGATTATTTATTTTCAAAGACAATTCATTCTGATCTCGTTGTTGTGCCTTTCCAGTTTCTCTTTTAATTACTTACCACACAATTTTTATTTTATTATTACTATATTACTATTTATACTACTATTTATATTATACTATATATCCTCCTGAGTCCGCCATATTTATACCATAAATGTCGGAAAGACCGGTTGTCCTTAATAACGGACAAAATGGGAGAAGACCCTGACATTTTATTTGATAATTACAGGGTTACCATAGCATACCATGATTTTTACCAAAATAAAAGGTTTAGCGTTTTTTTTTTAAACTATTTTTTGACGTATTTAGCTTTGACGTAGCAAATGTCCAATTTAAAGGACTTTCGGTCATAATAGACAAACATTGTAACCGAAAATTGTTCATTCTATTGGACTCTCAGGTATTCTGGGATGTCAACTAGCAACATAAATAAAGTAAAACATATTTCAAAAATACATGTATTTATCAAAATAACTTGAAACTAGGATATTTCATAATAAGATAAAATCATAATAGTATTCTTATTTTGATTCTAAACATTTATTTTTAAAAATAATTATTATTTAGAAAGAAGACTAATTACTAATTTGTTTATTTTATTTCAAAAAATCTGTCGTCGTGCTCAACATGAAATAAAATATTTCCCCATTCAGCACCATTAACATTTTTGATTGATCTCAGAAAGATCAATCTCTAGTGTGAAAGATTTTAAAGCAGTTTTTTTTTGTTGTTATACATAAAGTTAATATATTACAACCAATACCTACATTTCACCGAGGTATTTTTGGATTCCTGCAGCGATCCTGAACAGTAGAGAATTATAACGTATTAGTATTATTTAATCCCTATGGGGTGGTCTTTTTGATTAAAAACGCAGAAATCTTTTAAATTCGATATAATTGAAGATAAACTTGCGCACAGTACAAAATTGCTGACAGAAGGGACAATGCGACGCACAGCGCCATCTAGAGTACAATTTTGACAACCGAGCTACTAAGTCAATCTATGGGATTATAAAACGCGCTAAATTTAAAATGATAACTAGTAGTTTTAATATTATTCATACAGCCCCCCGTTGAAAGGTAGGGCTTTCAACATTATAGATACAATGCAAATTTGAAAGGAAATTAATGACTCAAAAGTTATACAACTCAATGAAAAATTAAACATTTTTGACTTACTACATTTTGTTACAAACTCCAAAATATCATTCTAAGTTCAAAGTTATGAAAGAACAGTTTTACTACAATATTATTTATAATTTATATTCAGTTTAAGTTTCTGGAACAAAGGTACGCACAAATTACAATTTGAAGAAAATCAAGACTAGGTTGTATGTGACGTAGCAAAGTGACGTGCAATACCTTCGCTACATTATTCATGAGCTTGGCGAGAAGAAGAGCAGCACAGAGCTCTAGCCTTGGCAGGGTTACAGGTTTCAGTGGAGCAACACGCGACTTAGCGCAGACGAAGTAGACTGTAGTTTTTTCAGGTAGGCTGCAGCGCACGAACACAACGCAGCCGTACGCCTTCGTAGAGGCGTCTGCGAAGCCATGGAGTTCCACCTTCACCATTCCCGGTGATATCATGAGACGAGGAACTGAAATTGAGTTCAAATGAAAGAGGTTAGTACAGAAAGACTGCCATATGTTTAAAATAGTCTCAGGAATAATAGAGTCCCAGCCCACACTTTCCTTCCAAATAGCCTGCATTATTAACTTAGCAAAAACTGTCACAGGAGCAATGAACACTAAAGGGTCATAGACCTTTGCTATGTCTGATAAGACATTCCGCTTTGTAGGCTTGCTGGTCATCAAAGTGTCAGGCACCACGACTTGAAATTCATCTGAAGAAGGTTCCCACTTTAAACCTAAAGTTTTAAGAGAACTATTTTCATTATTGTAGAATGAAAAATTGCGTTTTTCAAGCTTTTCAGGGGGAATGTGGTGCAACAACTCTGCACTATTAGAATACCATTTATGCAGTTCAAACTTGCCAAGACTCAGCAGTTGCTCCAGTTCCTGGATGGTCCTCAACGCAGAGGGAAGATCATTTTTGCCATGTAAAATGTCATCGACATAGGTACCTTCTAACAGAGCCCTAGAAGCAAGAGGAAACTTCTCACCTTCATCCTCAACTAACTTCACCAAAGTCCTTGTTGCTAGGAAGCTGGCAGGGGCCGTCCCATACGTCACCGTATCGAGCTGAAGACATTTGATTTCCTCAGAAGGGTCATCTCTCCACAGGATCCTCTGGAGCGCTTGATATTTCGGTTTGATGCGAACCTGTCTATACATTTTCGCAATATCAGACACAAAAACATACAAGTATGTGCAAAATTTTAGTAAAATAGCAAACATATCCGGTTGCACTACCGGACCCACCAAAAGTACATCATTCAGGCTCACGCCTGATGAAGAAGGAGCAGACGCATTAAATACTACCCGCAGCTTTGTGGTAGAAGAAGTGTCCTTGAGGACAGCATGATGCGGCATATAAAATTCACTCTCTTTAGAGTTGGGATTTTTCTCCACAAAATGAGCATGACCTAAGTCAACAAACTCATGAATAAAGACTTGTATGTCTGAAAGAAATCAGGATTATTTTGGAATTTTTTCTCCAATGATGAAAAGCAGCGGTAAGCAAGATTTTAAGAGTCACCTAGTTTAGGTAGGAGCTCCTCATTGACAGGTAAATCAACATGGTACCTGCCAGTTTCATCCCTTGACACAGACTCAGCAAAACTCTGCTCACATACCTTTTCTTGAACTGACATTACAGGGTCGGTAGGTAAATCCTCCAAATGCCAAAATCGCTGGATATCATTCTGCAAAATAGACAAATAACATGAGCGCACACCCCTAGAGCGTGTAACATGCCTGCTTGCAGTCAACAAATCACCACAAAAAACCCATCCAAAAGCAGTGTTCAATAGATTTGGCAAACCAGGACCCAAACACAACTTGCCATCTTTGAGACACAATGCAAAACAATTAGCCCCCAGTTTCATATCGATTTTCCTAGAAACATTGAAATCGGGGTCAGCAAGTGCTATAGAAGACGGCCAAGTAAAAGCTGCCTTAGCAAATTCAACAGTAGGCAAAGGATCAGTTATAAGATCCAACACACCAAACTCTGAAGTGAGTCTAAAATCAGAGCAGAGTGAAATAACAGAAAGCTCAATCCTCTTAGTCACAGGCACAGTGTGACCTCCCACACCAGACACAGAACAGTCAACATTATCAAAACAATAATTTGTTAGTTTGCTAGCAAACTCGGAAGAAATATAATTTTTCTGGCTCCCGGCATCCAAAAGCATGCGGCATTCATGACGGTTACCTGCAGCGCCATAGACATAGCCCAGTGCAGTAGGCAAAAGTGCCACCTGACACAAAGTAACACTGAGGAGCAGTTGAAAGCGTTGACAGAGACAAAGTGTTCTTATTGACATTATCAGCATTTGATACAGGCTGGTTATTAGTGGCAGCATGAAGTGATGAGTCAGTATCCAAATGAAGTAAGTAATGATGTTTGTTATTGCATTTTTTGCAAGAAAAGTTTTGTTTAGTGCACTGTGCAACTGAATGATGGTTTTTAGAAAGACACAAAGAGCATAATTTGGTTTTTTCAACAAATGAACACCTTTCCGCAACTGAGATTTTAAGGAATTTATAACACTTAGCTATGTGATGATTTTTGTTTCAAAAAGAACACTGTGACTTGCCATTAGGAGCAGCAGAACTAGAAACTAAGGAGTGCGATGCTGGAGAGTTCCTCACAGCACAGGCCGCATCATCTCGAGACAACATTTCAAGCGCCTGACAGCGCTGCTGCAAAAAGTCAATAAATTCTTGTAACTTAGGAAATTCCTTTCCGTCCCGCTGAAGCTCAAAGTCTTTTAATGACCCAAAGTCAAGTTTTGCAGACAAAATATGAATTAAAATTATATCTGACATGTTTTTAATATTCAGTGACAATAATGAGTTGTAACACTGTGAAAAATCATTAAGAAGTTTGCGCAGACTGTAAGACTTATTTACTTCACATAGTGAAATTATACTTTGGATAAACGTAGACCATGCCTTCACATAGTTTTCATTGGTGCATTCCAACGTGGACACAAGGGACGCCGCCTCACCACCCAGACAGGACTTAAGGTAGTAGAATTTCTGTACAGCACTGAGGTCGGCATTATTGTGCACCATCGACGTGAACAAGTCCTTAAATGCCATCCAGCTGCCATAACCACCGGAGAACACGGGGAGATTGATTTTCGGTAAGTTCGGCTTGAATTCCGTCGCGTTGTCACCCGTTGCGGTAGAGGAAGGTTTTTCACGGATAACCTCAAGACGCCACTTCAATTTTTTCATAAGCGCCGCGCACTTGTCCTCGACTTCCATGCCCTCGTCGCTCTCGGACGCGTCGTGAGTTTCCAACTCGATGTTGACATTCTCCAACTTGCCGAACAAATCACGAAGTCGCTCATAAGCCATATTTAGCTCGACACTAGACGTGATTTTCTCGATGTCACCCAAGCTGTTCCCCATGTGGGTGATACGCCCTTTGATGTATCGTCGTGCGTTGAGCAATTTCTTCATATTTTCAGCGTCGTCCGCCATTTTTTCTTTCGCCGGTCGAAACGGAGCCCCAAACGAACCCGACAAAAGCGGTTATCCAACTCGAAAGACTCACCCCGGTCGCTAACTTCAATATCCGGGTGGATGGACCAATATTTAATCCCTATGGGGTGGTCTTTTTAATTAAAAACGCAGAAATCTTTTAAATTCGATATAATTGAAGAAAAGCTTTTTTTTTTGTTAATGGCGTTGCACTATTCGTGCTTATTGCCACTGACAATATTTTATATAATAACAAAACGTAGGAATCAAGTACTCGCGAAATTATATATTAGTACGACGGGAAATTTGGAAATAGAAAGGAAATAGGTTGCTAATATAATATATATATATATATTATATACAGAAAAAAATATAACAAGTTTTAACAATAGGTTATATAAAACATGAACGCCACAAGGTGGCCCAACAAATAGGCCGACTCGTTGCGTAAACTAAGAACTACCTAAGAACTACATGGTAAATTAAGTACTTATATACAGTTTATAAACTAATGTTTATATAGCTATATCATTATTTACAAAGAAAAGAGCTATGGTTTTATAAATGTTCCGTTTTCGAATTATTAAATATTGCAGGGTTTTACGGGTAGCTAGAATACTTATTAATTAATTGAGAGAGTCGTGAAATAAAACCACACTATTTTTCTGTAGGAGTACAAGAAACATAGACACTCTTCTTTTTTAATTTTGTCTTTGACATTTAAGTTGCGTTCACAAATAAACAATAAAATTGCGTTCACTATTAATTTACAACATCCTCCAAACGCGCAAAAGAAAATCATAACATTTTTTTTTTTTTTTTAGTATTAACATATTTTTATAACATATTTATTAACATATTTAGCCTTAACATATTATTTAGCATTAAAATATTTAGCATTAACATATATATCATTAAAATAATTAGCATTAACATTTTGAACATTAACATTATTATTTTGCTAATATTTAGCATTAACATAAATATCATTAAAATAATTAGCATTAACATTTTGAACATTAACATTATTATTACCCCATCAGTTAAGTTACAATGCAATGAAACTCAAAATAAACACAAATGACTACTGGCAGTCAACAAGTTACCGTACCTACAAATTACAATTATTACAACTCAGAACAAGTTACAATAGGTACATTAGTAAATTAAACATACAAACTAAATTTGCTGGGCAACTTGACCTTTCTTCCCGATCTTGTACTTTGAACTTTGTCATGTTGTGGGGACAATGAATCAGTATTACTGTCTGCTATAGCAGAATTGGCATCAGGGACCCCACTATTAAAACTATTATCTGGTATCTCCATCCTAAACAACGTTTGTACTGGGCGAACCCGTACTCCCGACGAGGTCTTAACTCTTGCTGTTCTTTGTACACCATCCTTGCCTGAGATTAACTGTTCTATAATACCCAGAGGCGATTTAATTATTTTCTCATCTGTTTCTATTAAAACAATATCACCTACCTCTATTTTGTCAGACTTCTCCTTGCCCTTTTGAACAAGAAAGGTAAGATATTCTGACTTAAATCTCTGACGAAATTGCTCTCTCAGTGTTTGTAAATATTTAAGACGACTATTTAAACTCGTTGCGTCGATCAGATCCAAATCGGTCACATCTGAATCAGATATGGGCTGAATAAAACATTGAGGAGTTAGTGGCTCCAAGTACTCACCTTTATCGTCATTGATAAACGTTAAAGGCCGCCCGTTCATAGTAGCCTCGCAGTCACACACTATAGTTTGCAATTCATCGTATGTCACAGATGTCTTACCTATAATACGACGCAGTAGGTCCTTCATTATTCGAATTAGACGCTCCAAGTAGCCTCCCCACCAGGCTGCTAAAGGTGCATTCATTTTCCAAGAAATTCTTTTGACGGTTGATTCTCTCTGGATTTCCTCCCAATCTATAGAAGAATATAGGTTTTTGTGCCCTGAAAATTTGTACCCTGATCCGACATTACTGTACTTACTCGTCCTCTCCTCGCAATAAATCTACGTAAAGTATTCATAAAAGCTTCTGTGGATAAGGATTTAGTTGTCTCTAAATGTACTGCTCGATACACTGCACAGGTATATATGACAATCCAGCATTTCTCACCTTCACGAAGATATAATGGACCTGCTAAATCCACTCCTGTTGTCTGAAATGGTACAGAACAGGTGACGCGTTCAGGAGGTAACGGTGCAGTCGGTGCTTGTGTAGGCTTAGCTCTGTATCTAGTACAGACTGTGCAAGAATGAATTACAGACCTTACTAAACGTCGAATTCCTATGATCCAAAATCTGGACCTTATGTCCGTAATCAACTGATTGGCACCTGCATGCTGGAGTTGTATGTGTCGCTGTCTTACCATCATCATCACTATTGGTTCTTTCGCTGGCAATAGGTAAGGTGTCCTTATACTTTCTGGAAAGTCTGCTAACAAAAGTTTAGTCTTAACTCTAACCAAACCTTCACTGTCTTCATAAGTAGTCAAATTATTTTTACATTTTAATATATTCGAATTCTTTGTGTGTATCAGTTTTATTATTTGTTTCTCTGCCTTTTCATACTCTTTAAATGATATTTCTCCCTTCCTTTTATTATTTACATGCCTTGTATTGTATAAGAACCGAAGTAACCAGGCTGTCATTCTAATTAACTTTGAATATTTAGAGAAATAACTTTGTAAAGATTCCAAAAGGCTGGTATCTACACTTACCATATTACAAACAGTCTTCTTAGTTTCTAGGTATATCTCCCTCTCATCTACTGTGAGCTCTGAACGTGGCCACTCCTCACGTGGCAGGTACAACCATCTGGGCCCCTCCCACCAACGACAGTCATGAAGAGTTTTGGCGTTGCATCCTCTTGAGGCTAGATCGGCCCAATTCAACTCACCTGGGATATGATACCAATGTGTTAGGTCACTATTTTGGCGAATCTCTTTTACTCTATAGCCTACAAAAGTTTTGAGAGGTAACTCACGTTTTATCCAAGACAATGTAACACCAGAGTCAGTCCAGCAAAACTCGTCGCAATCCTGGCGTTGTAAAGTTTTCCTCACATATGTAAGTAGTCGTGAACCTATCAGTGCTGCTGTTAACTCGAGTCGCGGTATAGTGGCTTTTTTCAGTGGCGTCACTCTCGACTTTGCTTGTATAATTTGAACTGTCACTTTACCTTTATTTTCAGCTCTCAATAAAACACAAGCGCCACAACCATCCTTGCTCGCATCGCAAAATAAATGAAGACTTAACTTACATTCTTTCAGTGTGTCCGCTGTAAGTCTTCTTGGTACTCTGCATTCTTGAAGGTAAGTTATATACTTATACCAATCGTGAAACTCAGAAAATAATTCGACAGGTAGTGCCTCATCCCAGGTCAGCTGTCTGTCCCACGCTTCTCGCAGTATTAACCTTGGAATCAACATTACTGGCGATGAGTAACCAATCGGGTCAAATATTTTATGTGCTATTGACAACAATTCTCTTACCGTAAGTTTTTGTACACAGTCAGGCGGAGGTAAACTATTCAGGTTGCAGTAAAGCTCATCAGTGCGGGTGTCCCAACTTACTCCAAGTACTGATATAACGTCATTACCTGATTCGTTGATACCGTGAGATGTTACCCACATTCTCAGGTTGAACTTGCCTGCATTCATGATAGATTTTGCTTCTTTCATAAATTTGTCCGCTTCAGCCTCGGTATCTAAACTTACCACACAGTTGTCCACATAATAAGAATGACTTAATAGTTCTGCCATTTCGTTCATATGCCCACCTTTTATTTCATTCAAATGGTGTAGAATAGTCGCTGTTAATAAAAAGGGACTTGATGTCAAACCGAAAACTACACGGGTGTGTCTATAAGTAATTAAATCATCATCTTTGTACCAAAGAAATTTTAAATAATCTCTATGTTCAGGTGCGATACTAATCTGCAAGAAAGCTTTTTCAATATCTGCAGTCATGCCGATAGCTTTAGTACGGAAGCCTATAATCAAATCTGGGATTAGTTCAATAAGATTACTACCTTTTTCTAAACATGCATTGAGACTAAGCCCATTTCGATCAGTAGCAGATGCATCAAACACTGGTCTGACACTGCATGTTAAACTTTGTTCTTTGAAAACAGGGTGATGCGGTAAATAATGACCAGAATTAGGATTACTATCAGTCCTTTCGATTATATCTAGCTTTAACCAGGTTTCGAAAACTGCATCATATTTTGAGACATTTTGGGACTGAATTAGTTTTTTATTCATAGATTCTAACCTCTGCTTGGCTTTTATAAAATTCGGTGATAAATCTTCACAGTTAGTTTTGAAGGGTAATTTAACCTCATACCTGTCATCCACCTTCTTTATATTTTCTTCGAATATCTGCATCATATCAGCTGTGGTCTCGGCTTTTGTTTTCACCTGTACTGGATCACGAATGCCGAGAGTTTCCATGGTCCAAAAATCTGTCAGATCCCCCGGCAGGTGCAATGCAGTACAGTACAGTGATGAAATTACAGTTAGTGTTACTTACCAATTTTCCTTGAAGTGTCCATCCTATCTTAGTTTTTATTGCTACTAGTCCATTATGCAACTGGATCATTGTACCTGTGAACAAATGACCTAAGAAATCTGCCCCAATTAATAGCCTTATGTCGGTTTCATCATTGCCCACATCTGTCAAAGTTATTTGATATTCATTCAAAAGCTTATTTAACTTTTCATCATATGTGCTAATTTTGGGTAAGTTTGTGCAGATACACTCTTGCGCCACAGCACCCAACTCCATTGAAAACTGATTGTCCAATGCATTTACTTTTAAATTGTATAAAGAGAACTCCTTCGCAGTCGATTTTACTCCTCCAAACAGGCAGTGCGTTAATCGTTCTTTTCCCGATGATGGAATGTTCAATTTTTCAACAATATCCTTCTTCACATATGTTCTCTGAGAACCGGAATCACACAAAGCACGAACTCTCATCCTTTTATCCTGATGTTGTATTTCAACCACCAGTGTTTGAAGCAGTGTTTGTGCCTTCGGCTGTACTGCTGACAGTGAAGTAGATTGATCTCCACCTGCTTTTCTGTTCTGGACACAGGACAATAGAATGTCTTTTCTGACAAATCAAGCACTTTACAGAGGCTTTGTACTGCTTTGGGTGATGTCCCCTTCGTAGGCATATTGGACAAATCTTCTTTTATTTGATAATATTTCTCCTGTCTTCTAGTTTTAGTTTCTGAAGTTTATAGCACTCGATACTGGAATGGCTTTCTTTGTCGCACCACACACAAGTAATCTTTTTTATTTCTTTAGAGTTTGTCAATAACACTTCTGTGGTAAGTAGCTTTTCTTTCTTTTCTTCACTTTCTGTGTCTTGTTCAACGGTTTTTCTTGAGATTTCTATTCTTTGTTCACCGTCTACTTCCCTTTTCAGGAAACTCAGGAGGTTGGCAAGCTCTTCTTTAATGTCCTTGCTAGCCATTTTACATCTTTCCCATGTTCTCAGCAAATCCTGGGTCAATGCAGATTCAACCATTGGGAGTAGGAATGCCGCATATTTGTCTTTAGTTACTCCTAGGCTTTCTAGCGCTCGTAGCTGTGCATTCAATTTATCATACAGTTGAGTTATTGTGATATTTTGTTTTCTCATTAGTACTAATGCCAGTAATTCCCTCACATAAACTTGTATAAGCAATTCTTCTCTGGCATAACGAGTTTTTAACTGTTCCATACACTCGTTGTATGAATTTGGAGGATAGCTTTCAACTAGAGCCCGTACTTCAGAGTCTTCTTTCATAGATTGCACTAAGTACTGGTATTTGTCCACATTATCTAAACAGGGGTCTTCATGTATTTTCTGGAACTGGCCCCAAAAGGGAAGCCATCCCTTTAAATCACCGTCGAATATTGTGAATTTAATTTTAGGGAGCAAAATGTTCCTATTTTTCTCGTTGCTTGAAGATGACACGGCTGTACTCGACTTAGTTTTTTCCAGATACATCGCATCTAGCCTTCGCCATTTTGTTTTATACTTGGTCGTCTCGTTCATTTCTTTTTCCAAGTCGGATTCAAATTCTTTTTCACATAGAATCAGCGATTTTATTTCCTTATCAAGGCTCATCAGGTTTTCGCTCAATTCTAGTAGATTGGCTCTTGCAACGTGTGTATCAACGTTTACAGAGTTTTCAAGGATGGCTTCGAACTCATTAGCGGAATTTGTGAAAAATCGCCGCTGCACTGTTCTCTCTTTTTTGAGTTTTTCTAGCTCCGACATTTTCTGTATCACGGTCGCCAGATGTTCCGTTTTCGAATTATTAAATATTGCAGGGTTTTACGGGTAGCTAGAATACTTATGAATATATTTGAGAATATAATTGAGAGAGTCGTGAAATAATACCACACTATTTTTCTGTAGGAGTACAAGAAACATAGACACTCTTCTTTTTTAATTTTGTCTTTGACATTTAAGTTGCGTTTACAAATAAACAATAAAATTGCGTTCACTATTAATTTACAACAATAAATATCTACATTGAAATTAAATAAAATACACGAAATAGAAGTGGGAAAAGGGACTCGCAGGGAAACAAGACTTTGGAAAAGTGAGGAGTGGTCATAAAGGGGGCAGGAAAAAATAAGGTGGTTCAGATCTCCCACCTCAGCGCCACATTCACACGCAGGGTTCTGCACAATGCCAAGCCTGGCAAGATGAGCAAGAGTGCACACGTGACCCAATCGCATACGTATGAATATTGTTGTAATCTTTTTGATTAGCTTGTACTTGCTAAACCAAGGTTTAACAAAAATGGATGGCTGAATAGTGCGATAAAATTTCCCTTTCACTGATTGCTCGGACCAAAGCTTACCCCAGGATTCCTGTAGATAAACCTTGGGCAGAGCTGCCAGACCTTGGGAGTTATTTTTGTACGGAAAAACGTCTCCACACAATACGGCATCATTAGCCAACTGGTCAGCTCTCTCATTACCTAAAATGCCACAATGCGAGGGGTATCCACGCAAAATGCACTGAATACCCCTAATAATAGAACACCTATAAAGGAGTTCACGTGTTTCAAATATAATATGAGGAATAAGAGAATAGAAAGGGAATCTGGCCAAAGATTGTAAGGCACTCCTTGCATCAGTTAAAATGAGTGAATTTCGTAAGCCCATCATAAGTATATATTCGACAGCTTTGAATAGACCGTAACATTCTCCCGTAAATACAGATGACTCGGGCGGGAGCTTTATTTTTTAAACTATATTATATTGGGAGTGGAATACACCTACTCCCACGCATGAGTCTCTTCCATGCTTCGAAGTATCTGTAAACAAGAGCTGACAGCCCTTCCAGTCTCTATCTATAGTGAAGTTGAAGTTAATATTATGACATACGTCATCTTGGTAAATGTTAAGGTTATAGTGTATATTTGGTGACTTAATTAATGAACTGTAATTACAGTGAAATATAGGAAGAAATTGAGATTGGTAATAGGGAGCTTCAATTAAAGTGTATTTTCTAAAGCTTTTAACTAAACACGGAGTATCTTTGTGCCTCCAGTAAGTGGACGAAATTACTTCTTCAGAGAGAATGGAAAGTTTATTTCGCAAAGGATGACATGTAAATTGCAAACACCGAGCCATAAATCTATCAGCTAAAAATTGACGTCGTAAATGAAGTGGAGGGTCTCCACATTCCACCTGAAGACAATTAATAGGACTGCTTTTCATTGCACCTGAAACCACTCTAAGTGCCTTGGACTGAACACTGTCAAGTTTCTTAAGACCAGCAACATTAGCAGGCTCCAGCAAAAAGGTGCCATAGTCCAATACGCTTCTAATCAAGGTGTTATAAAGTAGTTTTAATGAAAAGGGATGTGCACCCCACCAAACACCAGCAAGACATCTAATTATGTTGATATTTCGTGCACATTTAGCAGTTATATAATCACAGTGTGGTAAACCAGCAAGATGTGTATCCAAAATAAGGCCTAAAAATTTAACCTGGTTTTTAACGGGCATAGGGATATTATTATACTGTACTGTAACCATAGGAGGCTTACGCATTCTTGTAAACAAGACGCTGTTGCTTTTATCAATTGACAGGTGTAGACCATTGGTTTTTAGCCAAGTCTTCAGTAAACGTAAAGAAGAGGTTAAGGAAGTACAAATATTTTCAACAGAATGACCAGTTAAATAAAGAAATAAATCATCCGCATATTGAAGGACTTGTACGGACTCATTTAAAGAGGATTCCAAATCATAAGTGTAAATATTGTAGAGAATTGGACTAAGTACGGAACCTTAGGGGAGACCTTTCCATACTAAACGGGTAAATGTATACCCTTCAATATGAAGATTTAAAGATCTCTCTGAAAGCATGTTAATTATGAAGTTAGACAGCATTTTTGGAACTTGTAATGAATTCAGCTTTTGTTCCAGGACTGATACCAGGACATTATCGTAAGCTGAGCTAATATCCAGGAAGGCAGCAATTACAGAGTTATTGGCAGAGAAAGCTAAACGAATAACAGTTGTGAACACACTAAGGCTGTCCATCGTACTTTTACCCTTCCTAAAACCAAACTGTGATGTAGCTAGCAAGTTTTTGCTCTCCAAATACCATTCCAAACGATTCTTAATGAGGTGTTCAACAATTTTAGCAAGAACTGTAGAAAGTGCAATTGGTCGATAAGAAGTAACATTAGAAGAAGGTTTGTTTGGTTTTAGAATGGGAATAATCGTTTGAGAATTCCAACTTGATGGAATGCTGCCAGATATCAAAGCTGTATTGATGAGATTTAAATATATTAAAAGAACAGAGTCAGACAGATTAGCTATAAATGAATATGGTATACCATCTTCACCAGGAGCTGAATCCTTAACATGTGAAAGGACTCCTTTCAACTCACTTAGTGTGAACAGGGAATTCAACTCAGAATTAGGAATAGGAACATATGGAAGGTGGATTAAAGATCTCTGTTCTGGGACTGAAGGGGGAGCTAAATGATCCATAAATTCATTGGCTAATTCTAATGGTAGTTTTGAGGCTGTTGTGTCGCTGAATGCTGACCTGAATCGCCTAATATCTTGCCATACTAAAGATGCGTTAGCTTCTGGCGAGATAGATGAACAGAATCTTTGCCAACCTTCAAATTTCTTTTTCCTAAGGAGCTTACGAGTTGTTCGAGCAGCTTCTAGGTATATCTGAAAATTGTGGCGAGTCATAGTATGACCATAATTTTTTTCTGCTTCTTTTCTTTTTTTAATGGTTTGAGTACACTCAGCATCCCACCAAGGTGGTGAAGGAATTTTGCCTGTAGCACCATTCTTAATAGGGAAAGTATTATCTGCCACCTCTATTAAAACTCTTGTAATTTGATTAGATAATATCTGAGGGTCATGTAGTTGCAAAGAATCAGATAAGGCAAGCATTCTTTCTTCTACACAATTTTTATATGTATCCCAATCTGCATTTTGAAGTCTGTACTTTAATCGTGGTGTTGGAATGCAAGCAGCTGGTTTTTGATGTGGAAAAGAAATGATTAAAGGGTAATGATCACTACCATAGGAAGACGTTAAAGGAGACCAGGATAATGTTGATGCTAAGTCAGGTGTGCAAATTGAGAGGTCAGGGGCGCTTATTGGGATCATCTGGATTCGTTTGGCGTGTTGGGAGACATGTATTTAAAATACACAAATTATTAGAGTCTAGAATTTCTAATAACTTTTCCCCATAGTAATTGGAACTAGAACTACCCCAGGACTGATGTTGTGAGTTAAAGTCGCTCATTACCAAAAACGGTTTAGGTAAAATTGAAAGAAGATTACTTATTTGAGAAAGGATATTTACAGTGGGACGAGAATAATACATACATACTAAACAGATTTTATTTACAATAGCAGCAACAGCAGATATATCGTCACTGAGACTTGGAAGAGGAAAAGATTGAAAAGGCAAGTTGTTTTTAATAAGTATGGCAACACCGCCATATCCATTGCTTCTGTCTGTTCTTAGACACGCATAGCCAGGAATTCTAAAAGAGAACCCTGGTTTAAGCCATGTCTCACAGTGAGCGACTGCAAAGGGATCGTATTTGTTCACTAAGTAGGACAGATCAGATTTTTTATTCAGAATGCTGCGACTGTTCCACTGAACAATCTTGGATAGATTTGGATCCATTATGATTAAGATTAAATAAGTTAAACAGCGTATCAATTACAGTGGCAACGTTGGACGGTTCAATATTGTTATTTTTAGATAATGTATTAATTAACAAGATTATTAAATTTAAAATTTGATTTTCACTATTATTTGTTGTTTTATTTTGGAATGCAACACCATTCCCTGACGCAGAAACTTCGTTATTGATTAATGCTTGATGAGCTGTACGGTCATACCCCTTAGCTGTTTTTGGGGATCCCGAGGTTTAAGGAATACCGTTTTTCTGTGTGAGGAGATAATTGGTGGGTTACGTGATTGGGGCGAAGGTGAATAGAATGAATTTTTAGTGTTATTTGATGGGGCAGATGTCACTACATCTGCATACAATTTTGAAATAGGTGGATGTAGCTGCGACGCTTCAGTATACGACACGCAGCTATGGGCCATATAATGCTTAATTGATTTTTGCCTCTCAAACTCTGGGCATTTTTTATTGATGGCGTAAACTACTACTCTCGTCATCAATACTGCAAGTGTCAGCAGAATGCTTCTCCCCACACTTGAAGCACTGAGGGTTCGACCTGCATTGTACCTTTGTATGGCCAAAACGACAACAATTAAAGCACTGAATTGTTGGGAATGTATACAATTCCACTGGCATGGAATTGTAACAACAAAACACACGTTTTGGTAAAGTTTGTCCGTCAAAGGTGAGCACGACTGTTTGCGATGGTTTCCACACAGGGGTCGGTTCGTGCGCTTTATAATTGAGACGCCTTGCCTTGATAACCTTCCCGCATCCAGCAGGGACAGATATATTTTCAATTATTTCCTCCGGAGACCATTCGGTAGGTACGCCTTTAACAATTCCAATGCGACACACATTAATTGATGGAACAAATGCCCTCAATTTCTCTTTGGCCAAACTTGGGTCATTTAAAAAAGAATTGGCATCTACGTAACGAGAGAAGCTCAGTGATATTCTATTACGATCAATGCGTTTTAATGAACCGTTAATTATATTATTGAAACTGCGTTTTTTAAGAAAATGTCCTAAAGTTATAGGGTGTAATGTTTGGGCCGAGTTTTGAGTATCAAAAATTTTTTGGATGTGTACAACGTATGGCGACAGGTCTGTGGCTTCGTACAAAGCCCTAGCAACCTGTGGCGCCTTCTGGGGAAGATCTGACTTAATGAGGTTTTCAGTCTGGGGACCATCCACAGAGAGTGGAGTGGATTCTTGATGAACTACAATTGAACTTTGCCTGAATGTGACTGATTCATTATCGCAATGACAGTGAGTTCCTCTATTTATTTCGGTTGTAGTGTGTGAGTGACTATTTCGCCTTCTTTTATTGTAATTTTTGCATACTTTACGTGGAGCTCTAGTCCTTTTCCGCTCCGATCTGGTTATGGATGAGTCGGTATCCATACTGGATTCATGGATTGTAATATAAAGCCCGACCGAGGGGACTGTGCCCCCCGGATCAGGCGGTTCATTGTCCATTGTGGCCACTGGCCAAAAAATAAAATATAAAAAACTTACCCTATCTAAGAAGAATTATATCTACAAACAATTAAATTAACTAATCTAATGAATATTAACATAAATCTACACAACTTATCTCCAATCGCAAACGTTTTATATTATTTAGAAGAAAACGAAAGAAAAATCACGGCCGCCAAATTCGATGATTCCCGCGCTTTTTCTCAGAAGAAAACTTTGATACCGAAGAAAAGCTTGCGCACAGTACAAAATTTCTGACAGAAGGGAGGATGCGACGCACAGCGCCATCTAGAGTACAATTTTGACAACCGAGCTAGTCAATCTATGGGATTACAAAACGCGCTAAATTTAAAATGATAACTAGTAGTTTTAATATTATTCAAGTATAAACATATTCTGAATATATGGTAAATGGTCGATTGCATGCTTTCTTGCTTTGACAGCAGTGGTACTATGGCCTCTACCTCCTCTTACATGGACTCCTCCTCTCGTTCGAATTCTGCTTGAAATAAATTCAGTGTGAGGAGTGTCTGCAGTTTCATTTTCCGATTCTGAAGAAGTCTGATGGAATTCAAAATCAGGGTCATCAAAATCAGCCTCGTCTTCCGATATGTCCTCAAAATCTAATTGATTTACAATTTCGATAAGTTGGCTTGGCTTTCCCTCAAATCTGTAATGATAAAACACATTATAATTTACCACGAAATTGTGGTAAAAGAGGGTAGTCATTATGAAATGTGGATTATTAGGTAACAGTGGATCATTTCAATAAAAGCCTAAAGTACTATAGAACGAACAAAAAATGTCAAGCTCTTGTTATAGTAAAAACCGAGATACCGTTTAAAAGGACAATTTTGTTAATGGCTTATTTTACACAAAATCTTACTGGTATTTCGTAAAAAAATGTGAAAACAACAAAATTTAACATGTTAGCAATTTAAAAACGTAGCATTATGCTAAAATTAATTAAATATCAGTAAGTTAAACAAAGATTAACTTACCTCTACTCGGACGGCCTTACATTTTCAACCCCGCACGCCGCCAAAGTGAATGAATGTCAGTTTTGTCGTTGGCTCATTGGATACAGGAACAATACAACATATAAATTCTCATTGGTTGATGAAATCAGGTGTAGCAGCGCCGATTTTTAAACGAAAAATTAATACGTCGCTCATTCGGAGAAACATCGACGTAATTGTTATTTTTCTAATTTTACAGGAGAGTGATTTGAAGTGTTTTTATTTTTTTGTAATGAGTTATCGTCTGCTTATGATGACTCTTGACTATTTTTTTGTACTTAAAATGTGGCTACACCAACGTAGTTTTATGTGCAATTCATTAGAGCAGAATATTTATGTTGGTATTCTTATAAATAAGTAAAAATATGTCGGAGGCCTACAATTCCGTCCTTGTTTCCCAAAGATTCAGCAAAATGTGCAGAGTGCCGCGTATACATTTTTAATGCTTTTATGACAAAATGATACCACATTTTCCAAAGTAATCAAACTATCCATTTATTTCGAATACATTTTGTAACAAAATCACTCATCTGAGGAACAGGCACGACAATCACAGTTTCGTTAAGCCTACTTTTACAAAATATTAAGTACCATTTAAATATTTAAAATACTGTCGTAAAAACTGCTATAAAACCTTGCTATAATATTTTTTGTAGTAATTCCTGTAGATCACTCTTCTTATTTTGAGCAATAGCATGTTGCCACGGTACGCTGGTTTTAGTGTTAAATCATTTATCTCTCTTGTAGTTCCTCTGGAGATTTTTGTTACAGCTTCTATCCAGTCATCCTCGTATCCAGTTTAAAATTTACAAGTT
Organism: Eugnorisma glareosa; assembly: GCA_947578425.1. Classification (NCBI taxonomy): domain Eukaryota; kingdom Metazoa; phylum Arthropoda; class Insecta; order Lepidoptera; family Noctuidae; genus Eugnorisma; species Eugnorisma glareosa. Next base: position 6,519,162 of record OX387967.1, on the reverse strand, counting down.
CCAGTTTCCTTTTGATATTGAATCATTTTGATACCATTAGTTTTAATTGTGTTTCCTTCTTTTCCTTCATTTTGGGTATCGCGGATCAAAAAATTATGAGTGATTGTTTTGATTCATAATGTTTTGACAGCATACAGACACATTGAGAAAATGAATCTGGAAACGTTAAAGTGAAATGTAGTTCATTTAAATAATTTATAATTTAGGTAGATTAAGAATGTAGAATTATTGAAAATAATCAATTTATTTATCCAACTCTCACCTGCAGGCTTAGCCAATCTACAATCGTTAACGCTAATAGAAATCTAATCAAATATATTGGGGTGACGTCATCTCAACGTTAAGCCACGTGGTCAAAATAAACGAATAGAAAAACCGTAACCAAGTTTACATCGTTCAAAATGATAGAATGAAATGTGACCTTTTCTACAATGTTGAACGCTACATCCCATGTAGATCGTAGCCAAGTCACAGTTTTGACAAGCGCCAATGAAACGATGTCGAAGTTTTGTCGAACTTGTAGTAGATTTTGTAACCAACAATTCTTTTTAAATTGTCAAAGGTCTTTATGCTCATTCTGTAGTAACCAAAAAACTTTTTTGGAAACATTCGCAAATCATTATATCTCATATAGAAAAAACCCTTCATAGGTCTCATTGCTGTTCATGGATGAACCCAATACTGCTCGTGTTTCCGTTTTCTTGCTGTTAATATTAAATAAATGCAAATCCGACGCCTGGTTTCGTAGTCCATGCTGGTCGACCTTCCGCTGCGAAAGCTGAGATACGAATGGCAAAACTTGCGGCTGTTTAGCCGCAATGCGCGTGCCAAATCGTTTCAGAATTTCGCAGTACCGGTTTTAAAACCGTAGCCGCAATGCGCGCTAGGCCTTAGCGCTCGTCGAGACCCAAGAGAAAACTATAAAAAAATGGCGTCTATGTGATCCAGCTGTGTTGAGACCAAGAAGTGTTTTGTATAATTGCCATAATTTTGGACTGTATTTACCATTTAGCATTTAAAATGCATACTTTAAATATGTTATGGTGCGCTCATAATGAAGAAGTGTTGGTTAATCGCCAAAAAAGAGACATATATCGCCAGTGCATGGAAACAATACGCGAAATGCCGGAAACTTTATTTGTGGAGCATTTTCGGCTAGACAAATCGACTTTCCAAGACCTTTGTCAGGAAATCCGTCACAAAACTTCATTAAAAGGAACCAACGAAATTCCCCTAAAAGTTAAGGTAAGTGCCTAATAATCCGACTGATAACATAGTACTTATCAACTTTTACCCAAAGCGTCATTTTAATTTCCTGAACGTTTGTGTTTTTTTAGGTGTTGTGCGCTCTTAGTTTCCTAGCCACAGGATCCTATCAGCGAATTGTTGGCGTCACTCAGCATCTTGCCCAACGCACAGCTAGTCGGTGCATCAGACAAGTTGTTGCTGCTTTAAACCACCCTGCTGTCATGGCAAAATGGATTGTGTTTCCGAAAACACGACAAGACAGAGCATTTATAAAACAAGAGTGAGTAGCAAACGACTTAGCAATACTTAAATTAAGTAATGTAGGTAATACACATAAAATTCAAATTAAATATTATTGTTTCAGGTTCCAAAAAAGATTTGGCCTGCCTGGAGTAATTGGGTGCATAGATTGTACCCATGTAGCTTTGGTAAAGCCCAATGATGAAGAGCATCTTTTTTATAATAGAAAAGGGTATCATTCATTAAATGTCCAAATGGTAGATATAATAATTCATTTAAACTGTAAAGCATGTTAAAGGTAGATAAATCACATTTGAATCATAGTTGTTATTTTCAGATTTGTGATGTAAATCTACATATTTTAAATGTTAATGCAAAGTTTGGTGGAGCTACACATGATTCACATATATGGTCTTCTAGTAGAGTTGAACCATTTATGCGTGAACTTCATCAAAATAATGAACAAGTATGGCTATTAGGTATGTATTTATAACATTAAAAATATCTAATCTATAGGAGTTTTCCTGTTTTGTCTACAGAAACTAATTTTTCAGGTGACTCTGGATATCCACGACGCCCTTGGCTTATGACACCTATCCTCAATGCAGTTGAAGGTTCTAGGGAAGAACGTTATACTCAAAAGCATGTGCAAGCCCGTAACTGCATTGAGCGCTGTTTTGGATTACTCAAAGCACGGTGGAGATGTCTGCTTAGAGACAGGGTTCTTCACTATCATCCTCATCTGGCTAGCAATATTACAAAGGCATGTTGTGTATTACACAACATAGCTTTGAAAGCTGGCTTGCCACCACCACAATCACTTCCTGCTGCACATGACGATTGGGATGATTTAACCATGCCAGATCCCACACCCACTGCAACTGTGGGTAGCCAGAGTGAAGTAATCCAAGGAAGAGCCATGCTGAGTTGTCTATTGGATAGGTTAGGTTAGTAATAGTAAGAATATATTAAGCTTTTATTGATATTTCCTGATTATAATTTAAACTTCTTGTACTCTTTATTATATTTAATTTATCTAATATAAATAATAAGTTATTGATAGTATTTAGAAAATGTCTAGTTAATTTTATGTTGATTATCATGTACTTAGATATTAATAAAACAACTGTATATTAACAAACAAGTTTTTTATTATTTTTACTAAAACACTGGCATTCCTAATAATTTGGTCATGGTGGTGGGTAAGGAGGAAGGATTTTTCCTTTATCCAATTTATTGTAAGAAAACATAAAGCACAAAAAAAATATAAAAACAACAAACAAACAACAATTACCTACACATACTGTTCATAAAACTAATTAAAAATACATAGAATTTGTAAAAGGGAGTGTGGAAACAGGATTGGAATAACAAACAATTGAAATAAAAAAATATTGTTGTTCCTCTGATATTGTAGGCAATTAGAAATGTTCATAGCTCACAGCTGAGATCACTATCACTACATTACACATTTTTAAGGGATAATATCTGTCGAAGGTAGTGATGATAGTCTCAACTGTGGTAAAATTTCTATCAAATTGTCTACAGTACCAGCCAAACGACTTAAAATGTCATTTTGTCAGTCTTCCATTTCAATTCTTCTAGATTCCAATCGCAGCCTTTCCATCTCCCTCTCATGATAATTTTTACCGGTCTGCCTCTAGTTGCAGCCGGCGATGCTCGATAGCCACGAACTCACTCGTGGCTCGTTCGAAGGGCGTTTGAATTCGGCGTGTACGCGCTCGAAACAGCCCACGGCGCCGAGGGGTCGATGTGGTAGGCGACGCCGCGGGCGACGGGCTTCCCCGAAGCCGCCGCCGCTGCGGAGCCCCCCGTGACGTGGACGCGATAGGCGACATCGCTGACAGCATCGGCGCGGAAGCAGTGCCGGTCGGTGGCGTTATCATTGGTGGTCGAGGATGGCGTGGAAGTTCTGGAGGTGGTAGTGAAGGGGTGGCTGTGGATGCTGTTGATGCTGAGAATAAATAATTATATTAAATTGTGCCTAAATTAATAATTTAAAACACTGAAATTGCTTCTTTCAAAAAAATGGTACCTTGTATAGAATAATAAGATGGAACAAAATCTAACCCAATATCATCTGTGGCAGGAATTTGGGATGGACAGACAGTTTGTGCAGAATCTCTGGTTGGTGACGGTAGAGAGTTTCTCTGTGATGTTGGGGCCCGAAAAATATGAAGAATACAAATTAGAAAGTTTACACTTGTTACAAAAGAAAATATAGTAATATGCAAAGAAAAAAACTAACATCAAAGCCTCTCTCCTCAATTCCAGCTTGACCAGTGACAGCCGTCAAACCCATTAGGCCCAAAACTCTCTCTTCCGAAGCGGTGAGGGTTAGTCTGCTGCTTGGACCACCACCAGTACCAGAAGCCTCACAGCGTATTGCCAAGGCTTTTTTCTTTGTTTTAGTTTTCCAGTCTGCCCACACCTGAACATATTTGTCTGTTAATTGTTGTCATGCATGTTTTTATCAATAATTTTCTAGTCTATGAAGTAAGCTGATTGTTATATTTACTTCATCTTGTAGAATAATAAATGTTAATAATAGGAAACCCAACACCGTAAAATAATATTTTTATGTGACAAATAGAGGTAGAATCTTACTTTTTTTCCATTTGTCCATTGGCTTTATTACTCCTCCACCGATGGAGTTCAGTAATTCTCCCAGTTCCTGCCACAGTCTGTCAGATTTTATTCGGCCTTGAGGCCCTGGCTGGGGCCTCGTTATATCGCCATGGCTAGAACATAAGTTCAGTTTCTATTTCAGAAAAACAAAGGGTCTATTGATTAAGTAAAGGGTCAAACATAATTGTTTTGATTGTTTGTAAGTAGTGTATAAGCTCAAGTCGCGTATCACGTCATTGTTTATGTTTCTAACTTTCAAGTGCCCAAGTAAATCAAAATCTATCATAGATTTTTGTGACATCAGTCGGTACTAATAATTGTATGGTGGTGGGTAGTTAGTAGGATTTTACAAATATACCAGTCTGTCGTTGACCCACGTATTTCATTGACGTTACATTGGCAACGAGAACGGTATTTTAAGTAATTTCCTTGAAATTATCGGGTTTCGCGTGTGTCAAGATGCCTATTGGTAAAATAGAACCATTTAATTTGAGCTCGAAACAGTGGCCGGCGTATATTCGTCGAGTAAATCAGTACGTACGGCTTAACGAAATCGACGAAGAATTGAAAGTGCCTATGTTAATAACGGTTGTCGGGGAAGAATCATATGCGCTTATGTGCGATCTATGCTCACCAAGTTATCCAGAGAACAAAACGTTTGACGAATTAGTGAGGTTGGTGACGGAACATTTGGAACCGCAACGATCGAAGATCGCCGAGCGCCACGTGTTCAGGTTACGCCGACAGCGTGCGGGCGAGCCCCTTACGGAATATCTGCAGGCATTGAAAAACTTGGCATCTACGTGCAGTTTCGGAAAGTGCAAGTCATGTTCGACGCTCGAAGAGAATTTGCGCGACCAGTTTGTGTCAGGGCTGGCAAGTGACGTAATGCGATCGAGAATCTTCGCAGAAAAAAAAGTACAATACAAAGAGGCAGTGGAGCTGGCGCTGGCACTAGAGGCGGCGGAGAAGCATGCCGAGCTGAGCGGCACCACGACGACGACGGCGGCGGACTCAGCAAAGCCGGCAGGCGGCGAGGCGGGCGAAGGCCTGAATTACGCGCGCAGCGGACGGATGCGCCTGCGCGGGTCGCAACGCGCGCTCGGCGGCGGAGGCGACGGAGCAGCGGCAGCAGCTAGCTCGGGAGGCGCAGGCGGCGCGCGTGCGGACGCGGCGGAAGGGTGCGCGCAGGCCTACTGGCGCTGCGGCAAGGCGCACACGGCCGAGAAGTGTCGTTTTAAAAATTACAGTTGTGATAAGTGCGGAAAAAAAGGGCACTTAAAAGTGATGTGCAAACAAGTGCGCGGTAGTGGCGGTCGCCATAATTATGTGAGTGATGAATCGGATGATGGTATGTTCAACTGAACGTGGCAGCTCGAGGTAACAAACCATATTTTATTAAACTGTCTGTTGATAACATGGATATTGTATGTGAAGTGGACACAGGTAGTCGTAGATCTGCAATAAGTGAGGTGATGTACCAATCTATGTTTTCGCATAAAAAAATTGAACCAGATAACTTAGTATTACGTTGTTACTCGGGTTCAAGAATTGAATCACTTGGTTACATTGAGGTAGACGTTTGTGTAGGCGATTTTAAAGCTAAATACGGGTTGCAGACCAAGAGCTAAGCTAAGTTAGTTTAGCTTAGCTCGCATAGCTGACGCAGTTTTCCATACTTGTGTGCAGACCGCAAACTATGCGAACTAAGCTATGTGAGCTAACTAAAATATGCGAAGCTAAGTTAGTTGTGTATGCCGATGCGCAGCTACACGAGCTAAGCTAAGCCCCTCCCGCTTTCCCCGCACACCCTTTGCACATCCTTCGCCAGTGCTGTCCAGTGTTCTTTGTCGTACGCACGGTCTTTGGGTGTATGCACGGCGATTATGGAGCTATTTATTGAAACTGTTAAACAATTTCCTATACTATGGAACACACAAACAAAGGACTATCACAACTTAATTAAAAAGGATGTTGTATGGAAAAGAATAGTGGAGGAAATAAGTAGTCCAGACATACCAGACGGTAAGTTTAATTAATATTTATTCAAAGTTTAATCTAATTCATATTATTAAAATAATTACAAAAGGATTCTCTGACACGAAATGCTTCTCTAGTTGCTCGTAAGTTGTCGTATTGTACCGATCTTAAAGTTTGCTGTTCTTCAATATTGACGGTATTTGCGTTACTAGTTGTCGTTCTTGAAGACATTAAATAATTGTGCAAGACACAGGTAGTCTTTGTAATGACGTCCACTAGTTCTAATTGACATTCGAATGGTCGACGAAACACACGAAATAGCGCTGACAATATACCGAACGCATTTTCTACTACATTTCGTGCTCTACTGAGACGATAGTTAAAGGTGTTTTTTGCTCTGTTATCTAAACATGTACTCCGTGGGTACGGTCTCATAAAGTGTTTTTGTAATGGGAATGCTTGATCACCTATAAACACAAAAGGTGTTGGATCGCCATCAGGCGTTAAAGGTTTATGATTAGGTAAGTTTAGTTGCCCGTTTTGTAATTTGTAGCCAAATGCGCTATCTGCAAAAATACCTCCGTCGCTAAATCGGCCCATTGAACCAACGTCTATTATAATAAATCTTTTGTTCGCATCAACGACTGCGAGAAGGACGACAGAATAATTTTTTTTATAATTAAAATAATTAGAACCCGACTGTGGGGGGCATTTTATTGAGATATGCTTCCCATCCACGGCACCAAGACAGTTAGGAAATTGCCATTTATCATTAAAGTCTTCTGCAATTGCTTCCCATTCACCTTCTGTCGGTAACTTCATATATATTGGTTGCAAATGAATCCAAAGTGCATTGCACACATCTTTCACAATCAAAGAAACTGTGTTATTACCCACTCTGTAATTATATCCAATTGTTCTAAAGGAGTCACCAGTAGCTAAAAACCTGGAACACATAAATATTTATTACTAAGTTTGACTTTGTGTTTGTTACAGTGAAAACTGCGAAGAATGAGTGGAAAAAGTTACGTGATAGTCATTGTGCACGCCAAAGTGTGCACCCGCACTAATAATAAAAACCGTACCGCGTGCGACGACGCGCGCGGCTCATCACTATCTGCGGGGCGACGGTCATCTGGCAACACTGCGCGCCGCCCGCCATTCATTCGCATCAACCGACGCAAGCGACGAGGTCAAGAAGCACGTAAAATAAATGTACGCCGTGCGTGTTATAATACTTGTAATACAAAATTAATAAACGTGGATTCAAGAAGAGGACTTTTAATGCAAGCCCCTTCAGTCATCGAGAGTCACTCAAAAGGATGAAAGCCAGTACAAGTGGTCAGGCTGCTTCTCCGACAAATAACTGGAAATATGCCGAGTTACTCGAATTTCTTTTACCCCACATGGAAAACCGTAAGAGAACCGGTAACGTATCAATTAATAATAAAAATACATTGGCCAGTACATCAACCCAAAGTCAAAGTATTTTGCTCGGTGCATCAACTGATAATCAAAATACTTTGCCCAGTACATCAACTGAAATTCAAAGTATCGTGCTCGGTGCATCAACCCATAATCAAAGTACTGTGATTTTCGAAGAAATTCCGAATGATGATGATGAAAACACTTCCGAAGCACCAAGGACAAAAAAAAAAAAAGTTGGCGATGACTCATCATTACGCGACCTACTTCAGGATGTCGATAACGATTTTATGAAACGATGTGAGCAAAGAGAGAAACGGAAAGCTGAGGAGGCGAAAGAGGCGGAGAAACACAAACATCCGTTAAATTTGTTTTTTGACAGTATGTGCGAGTCAACTAAAAAGCTTCCCGATTGGATACAAAGAGATGTTAAAAAAAGCTTTTTCAAATTGTAAACGAAGCAGAGGAAAATTATGAAAGTTATTTGTCTAGGCAGACTTATCAATATGGGTACTCATCATCATCTAGCTTCTCAACACCAGCTCAAAACGATAGCTTAAATAATTCGTAATGTAACCTTTTGTCATTTACCTATTAAAAATTGTTTTAATTAAAATAGTTTTGCTTACCTCAAACAAATAGCTAATCTTTCTTCTGGCGTTATAGCCTTCCGATAGTTAGTATCTTGTTTAGTAATATCTCCGATAATCAATGATAACAAATCATAAAACTGAACTCTTGTAACACGATAATATAACTGAAAATGTTCATCATCTAACTCATAAAATAAAGTTCTAAACTCTCCACTTGTGTGCCGAGATTGAATGTGTTGACATATCCAAGATCTGGAACGTCTTTTTCTTAAATAATAATAAGTCAGTATTAATCTTATTTTTCTATGTGTAACGTATTCATCATCGGAACTTTCTTCATCGATTATATTCATGGCGAGCGACGTCCGTCTAATTGAACTACGCAACACTGACTGAGCTTTGGCTTAGCTGTTGGTGTGCACGCTATTTATTTCTAGCTTAGCTTAGCCTAGCTTGCTTGGCATAGCTTAGTTTAGCCTTGGCATAGCTTAGTTTTCGGTCTGCAGCCGGCTAAATCATTACGATTATACATTATTAAGGGTGGGGCGCGGCCTTTGTTTGGACGAGAGTGGATGCGCGCTTTAAAGATAACGCAAATAAACTTCAATGAAATCATAGATGATGAATTGGTAAACAAATTATGTAAGGAATTCCCAGAAGTATTTAGCGATAAGTTAGGTACATGCAAACAGCCGATACGACTACAGCTGTCTGATAGGGAACCGGTTTACGTGCGAGCGAGACCAATGCCGCTGGCACTGCGCGCACGTCGAGCGGGAGCTGGAGCGTCTCGAGGCTGACGGTTCCATCTACCGCGTCGACTACTCAGACTATGGAACTCCAATAGTACCCGTGGTAAAACGAAACGGAGAAATACGCATTTGTGGGGACTATACGATAACCATTAATTCAAAATTAAAAAGGGATTATTATCCGTTGCCGCGTATAGAGGAGCTGTTCGCAAATCTTAGCGGGGGAGATAAATTCACAAAGATTGATTTGAAACATGCTTATGAACAGTGCCTGTTGTCGGACGACTCGCAACCCTATACGGCTATAACTACACATATGGGTACTTTTGTGTATAGACGTACGCCCTACGGGTTGTCGGCTATACCGGAAAAGTTTCAAAAAATTATGGAGGAGACGTTGCGCGGGGTGCCAGGGTGTGTAGTATTCTTAGACGATATTTGTGTGACAGGGTCTAACACAGTTAATCATATGAAGAATTTGAGAACCGTACTAGAAAGGCTACGTAAAATGGGACTTACTATTAAACTAAATAAATGTAAATTTTTACAAGATAGTGTAAAATATCTAGGTTTTATTATTAATATGGAAGGTTTGCGACCGGATACCGAAAAACTGGAGGCCATTTCCAGCGCGCCTAGACCAGAAAACGTGTCACAACTAAAAAGTTTCTTAGGGATGGTTAATTATTACGGGCGATTTATTCCTAGTTTGAGCACAATGTTACAACCTCTACACAATTTGTTAAAAAAAGATAGCGGCTGGGCCCATTCCCAGCCGCTATCTTTTTTTATCCCAAGTGTGATAAGGCTTTCGTGGAGGCAAAGCGATCTCTCCTGAGCGAACGTGTATTAGCACACTACGAGGAGGGGAGCGACCTGGTGCTGTCGGTGGACAGCAGTGCGTACGGACTAGGCGCCGTACTGGCGCACCGGTACTCGGACGGTAGTGAGCGGCCCGTCAGCTGCGTGTCGCGCACACTTAGTGCGCCCGAGCGCAACTACAGCCAGCTCGATAAAGAGGCGCTGGCTATAATGTTAGGAGTCACAAAACATCACCAGTATTTGTTCGGAAGGCGCTTTACGCTACGCACGGACCATCAGCCTCTGACACATATTTTTGGGGCCAAAGGGGGAATCCCACGGACGGTTGCCAGTCATCTACAAAGATGGGCGGCACGCCTGGCGGCTTATGATTTCGACATACAATTTGTGCGATCAGTGGACAACGGTCCGGCTGATGCGTTGTCACGACTACCATTACCTCAGGAGGGTCGCTTCGTCGACACAGTGGATTATTTGAATCTGGTAGAGGAGTCGCTGCCTGTTTGTTTTAAAGACATCGCGAAAGAGACAGAGCGCGATACATTCTTAAGTAAAATAAAAGGTTATGTACTATTCGGTTGGCCAACAGTCCCGAGCTGCGACGCGGAAAAACCATTCTTTGCTAGGAAAAACGATTTTCTAGTAGATCAAGGATGTGTTATTTATAAATATAGGATAGTGGTCCCTCACGTTCTCCAAAATAAAATATTACAAGAAGTTCATGAGGGTCATTTAGGTATGAACAAAATGAAAGCATTGTCGCGGAGCTACATTTATTGGGCGAGTTTAGATCAGGACATTGAAGAAGTGTGTAGGTCATGTGCTGCATGCCGCGCCGTGCAGGATGCGTCGCCACGGGCGCAGCTGCATCCCTGGGAGTTCCCACTGCACCCGTGGCAACGCGTACACGCTGACTTCGCAGATTACGGCGGTGTGCGATATCTAATCATAGTAGACGCGCATTCTAAATGGATAGAGGCCCTGCCGATGCGTGACACGAACGCAGCTGCTACAATAAAAGTTTTTAGAAGTACATTTGCGCGTTTCGGTTTACCATCGCAGCTCGTGACTGACAACGGCCCACCATTCTCTTCACAAGAGTTTAAAGTTTATTGTGAAAAGAATTTCATTAGACATACAACTTCGGCACCGTATAGGCCTCTGGGGAATGGTGCGGCCGAAAACGCAGTTAAAACCGTAAAAAAGGCAATAAAGAGAGCGATGTACGAAGGCGAGGACGTCAACGCTGCCTTAAGTAAATTTCTTCTTCAGTACCGTAATTGTGAACATGCAACTACAGGGGTCTTGCCAGCAGTGGCGCTCCAGGGGCGGCGCTTGCGCAGCCGACTGGATGCACTACGACCGGATGTAGCCGCAGCGGTACGAGCGAAGCAAGAGTGTCAGGTCGCTCGCTCTTCGGGGGCCGATAAGGAATTCCGCGTTGGGGATGCGGTCATTGCTCGCGATTACACGGCGAGGGGAGACAAGTGGGCTGAAGCCACCGTTGTCAAAAAGACAGGCCCAATTTCGTACAAAGTTAGTTTGGGTAACGGGGTAGAGTGGCGTAGACATGCCGACCAAATTATTTCAGCAAGTAGTAAAAATAGGTTCTCATTATCACGCGTGAGTGACGTTACGTTAACGGGCTCTAGGGCAACCAAACCGGGGGTCGATAGTGGTGCCGGAGGTGAAGTGTTTGAGGACGCATCCAGCGGTGACAGTGATACTAAAGACGCACCGCTGGAAGGGTCAAAGTCTGCGCAAGTGCGATCTGAACGGCTTTCGACGTCGTCGGTATCACCGCCTTATAATAAACCAATTATAAATAGAACTCTTACCTTAATTCACTTACTTTTTTAACACTTCAAACGGTTGGAGTGTAGCCTTAGGGGCGCTATGGCGCGGGACTTAGAAAATTTTTCGTTTTTTTTTTTTCTAATTGGTACCATACGCTTATAGGCACCATGAGCCGTGCAGAAAACAAACAAAAAAAATTTAAAAAAAATCGTTTTCTTTGCTTCTCATAGCGCCCCTAAGGATATACTCCAACTCCTAAAAATCCGCCCCTAAAGCTACCCACTGACCCTTCAAACAATAATTATTCTTTTTTTAACAATCCAAAACAAACAGCCCGCGCACAAAGTACTTTTTTTTTTTTTTTTTTCGTTCGCCTTTATAAAGGCAGGCATCGATCTATAGACCATTCAGCCTCCGCGCACAAAGTACACAACTGTGACTTTGACGTTAGTTTGACGTTTGTTGGAACGCTCACCATAGACTTAAGTATAGGTTTTTTCTAAGGTCATTGTAGAACGAGCGATCGACTCAATCGTGTCAAGTTGGCTACCAAGTTAGCGTTTTCTACAATCGTTTACACCGAGGCGTTAATAATTGTACAAAGAGAATCTATACGAAACGTTTGTGACTTGGCTAGGCTTGCTGGTGTTATAGGTCATTACAGAAGTTGGTGCTACCGAAGGTCTACAAAAACTTGGGAATGCTACGACGACTTACAAGATTTAATTTCATTACCTTCCACAGAAATAATACCGCATATCCTTATTTACACGTTGTAAGTAAACCCATAAAAATGAATTATAAATATACGAAATATGTCTTAATTCCCAGGAAGGAGTAGAATTAAGGTTCGAATCTTAAAAAAACATGTTTTCTAACCAACGGACCGAATAGTGCTAACATTACGCATAGTGAAAGTCCTGTTGTTATTTAAATACTGAGATTTCTATACTGTGATTAAAATGTATACCTACTGTGATTAAAATTTATACTGTGATTAAAATTTATACCTACTGTGATTAAAATTTATACCTACTGTGATTAGAATTTATACCTACTGTGATTAAAATTTATACCTAATGTGATTAAAATTTATACTGTGATTAAAATTTCACGATAACTGTATAATTGTAAGGATTTTATAAAAATACTGTTAGTTAATGTTGTACTGTTATTGATATATTTGATATTGTTACGCCTGTTTCAAACGAGGGCAGAACAGTGTGCAGCACAGTACCTACTGCGACTGTTTGAACGCACAGAACAGACTGTCTTGATAGTAACCAGGACAGAACAGTAAGTTATATCCTGCCGGTCTATTTTTTCGAGGCAGTTTGCTCTTCCCATGTGTGCGCGCGCATATCCCGACTAGTTTTGCTTGTGGATTGGCGAGCACTGACAGCGGCATGACGTTCTCAAAATAGCAGCTTCGTCGACGACGTCGATCGTAGATGCTCCATCCGCTGTCACTCGCGGACTGTCCTATATTTAAACACCACTGTCCTTCCAAACTGTTATGTCCCAGTTCTGCCCCACTGTTCTTCCCTTGTGTGAAACAGACATTAATGTTGGCATGATTAGTGCAAAGAGTAGAAATTATTTTTTGTTATTATTGTTGTGTTTATATTATTTGTTACCTGAAATTCAAATAAGTAATGAATAATCATTGTTTGTAATATTACTGCAATACTATTACAATGACTGTAACTTCATGTAGGTAATTATGCGGATAGAACAACGTAATTGGACTTTATTGAGTTTCTACAGTACCTACTTGTAGTAGATATTCGCTTACAGCTAATGGCGTCGTATCGGGTCGGTCGCAGTCGTGTCGTTGGCGAAATGAAGAATGTAGCTGTCGGTGACGTGTCGTCGCCGCGTCGAGTTAAAATTTTTGTATTCAATTTTTTATTGAGAAACTAGCTGACCCACGCAACCTCGTCTGCGTCACATAAGAGTGAAAAAGCTCAAAAGGAATAAAGATTTTTTTAAATCGGATCAGTAATACCGGAGATTAGGTATTTACCCCTAACATCCAAATTCACAAACTTTATCTCTTTAGATTATTGATTAAGTAGGTATTTCTAACATTTTCTGTTAGTACAATAATTTTAAGGTAACTAATAAATAATTTTATATTTCGACAACAGAAGTTTTATTATTCTAACCTAAATTAAGATAAAATAAAAACTCAACCCGTCCATACAAACTGTACATACACGACACAATACACATACACCCACAACACAACACTAACCTCAAAATACACACACAACTTTGTGGAAATTCATTTTTATAAAATAATTTGATTTGATTTTGATTTATATATTATTTCCGGCATTTAGATACAGTTCAACATGTTGTATTTCTATGGAACAGTAAATAAACTTACCTATTAAACTTTAATTGGAGCCGTTAATGCTCATATTAGGTATGCTAAGTATTTACAACTTTGATTTAAGATTATTAAATAAGTATGTATTTTTTGTAGTGTATTTTAAGCAATGGGTTGATACTTACATACTTACAATACGTTTTCAACGTTTAAGTATTACATTTTACTAAAGGTACCATAATTTTAACGTATTTATTATTCTAACGGTAATTATAGCTCAACATTGTAAATTAGTAAAACAGTTGCATGCGACTGTACATCTTGACACTAAATAGACCAAGAGCAAGGTTTAATGGTTTCAAAGATGTTTAAGACACTCTAACCTAGTAGTTAAAAACATTAAAACATGTATTTAATAGACAATTTATCTCTCTGGGACATTTCTAAGGACTTCAGACCGATAAAACTAGAAGTATATTACACATATTAATAGAAATACATTGTTTTTCTTGGCAATTTTTCGTGAACTCTTCGATCTAGCTCTTGGACTATACCTTAATAATTGAACTCATTATATCTTCTGAACTAGGACCCGATTAATTCTGTAACTTGGCGGCTAATTTCGACTAATTAGCGACTAAATATGGGAGAAAACAGATGTTTGCTAGGTGCCCTAGTTTTTGAGATATAAATGTGGCCCTGCTGGGGTAGGCTCTCTGCAGATCGGCCACCTATAAACCCTTATATCTTTTGAACCCTTTTTTTTTTTTTTTTTTTTTTTTTTTTTTTTTTTTTTTTATCGATGGGAAATCATCAAATGACCCCTCCCGCTCTGGGCTGAGCAGGAGGGAGTGTCAGACTTGTACTGACTAAAACCCATCCATGTTCCTTCCTTTGCCCTTTGTGTTCCAGGGCCGCGGTATCTCTTTCGAACAGTCCCGCAACCCTGGCAGGCGTCGGCCCTTACGGACCCCTTCCTGTTTGCTGACTCTCTTTGAGGCGCGCGTGGAACACGAACGCGCCGTCGACACGGCCTGTCGTCATAAGACGGACGGACGGCGAGCTAGCCCATAGCTCACCGTCCACAGGCCCGCGTCTACGGTGGCCGGGGGCCACCACGTGGCCCCCGACGCCCGGTGCGTCTCCCGCGGCGGCTGGGACGTGAGGTTCTCTCCCTCTCACGTCCCGCCACCTCCTTCGCTAGCATGACTGCTTCGCAGAAGGAGGTGACGGCGTCCCATTTTTGAACCCTTGACCCACCAATTCTGATATTTGGCGACTAGTTTCGACTAATTAGCGAGTAAATATGGGAGACAACAGGTCTTCGCTAGGTGCTCTAATTTTAGAGATATTAATGTGGCTCTGCTGGGGTAGGTTCTCTCCAGATCGGCCACCTATAAACCCTTATATCTTTGGAACGAGTGACCGACCAAATCTGATATTTGGCGACTAATTTCGACTAATTAGCGACTAAATTTTTGTGTTATCAAAGTTAAAATCCCTGATGGTGGCTCTGCCAGTGTCAGTCACACATTACCGAGTGCTATTTTGGCATGAGGGTGAAGGCAATCGAGGAGCAGACGAAATCGGTAGCTGCTTGCTTAAATTTATCGAAAAAGAATTGCGCAGTCTTACAGGGAACGAGCCCATTGATATAGTTTTCTATTCGGACAAGTGTTGCGGGCAAAATAAAAATAAGTACATAATAGGTTGTACATGTTTGCGGTAATGAAATACGAAAAACTTAATTCGATTAGTCATAAATTTTTAATAGCACACTCAGAATGAAGGCGACTCAGTACATTCGGTGATAGAAAAGCAAATAAAACGCTCGTTGAAATCAGGTCCAATTTACGTTTCCAGTCAATATGCACAGATAATTAAACAAGCTAAAAAACCTGGGGAGTCACTGAGAGTAAATGAGCTCTCACACAAATATTTTATTTCTTTAAAAAGTTTTACTAGTGATATGGGTATTACGACTCTCAATAAGATAAGGATCTCTGATGTAAAAACGATGACTATTGCCAAAGATAGACCAAATATTTTAAAGTTCAAAACGTCTTACACGGACACCGAATGGTCAGAAGGTAATTTACTCTCCCGAAATAAAAAACGAATAATTCCTGGCACAAAGCTAGCTTATACTACTAAAATTAAAATAAAGGAGAATAAAAAGACTGATTTAATGACTTTGATACAAAACAATCACATTCCAAGTTTTTATGCTGACTTTTATAATAATTTGTGAGTTATTTTGAAGTTAATTCTAATTACCTAAGATTCTAAATATGTTTTCCTAAGATATGAGACTTTTTCTGTTTCATCTTTGTACTGTTGATTATTGATAATTCGTTTTAATTAAACAATATTTCGTAAATTATTCGTTTTTTTTTATCATTATAGTGTCACAACTCAATTTTTTTTCATGATTTCAGGATACCTAATACACCGTTTTGTAGGGTTTCAAAAACCATCGTAACTTACCAAAAAACGTATGGCGCAAATTTTTTTAGTTTTCGATTTAACCCCCGAAAAGTGAAAAAAAAAGTTACAATAAATTTCAAACGCCTTTTTCTCGAAAGTTTGCTTTTTTGACTTATGACACTATTTGAGCGGAGGTGCGATATCGTGAAAATAACTTAAAATTCTAATTATTGTTGGTCCTAGCTTGCTCTTTTTTAAATTTATTTATATAATTTCACAAAGCAATGTTTAAGCGTATTTGAACCAACTAATAATATTTCTGTAGCAACAACGACATTACTAATAAGAAATTACAAATTATGCCGTTTAGCTTATAGCTATGTCCACACTATGCACTTTCATCTTCAACTTTCGTCTTCATCTTTCTATTCAACTTTCGTTTGTCGCTTTCAATAATTGAATGCGTTAACGAACGCAACGCCAATATAGTCATTTAGTTCAGTCGTAGTTTGTCAGCTTGTGGAAACATGTGCGACGACAACATTTTACTTAGCGGAATATGTGCTGCTTACTTGGACATAAGAAATTCCAGAAAAAAAAGAACCATGCGAAAGTTTTGGATACGAGGCTATTACAATAATCGAAGTAATGTGATTATGAGAGAACTACGAGAAGATAAAGATATTCTTTTTTAAAATTTTACACGCATGTCTGAAAAAAAATTCGATAGACTTTTGAAATTGGTTACACCAATAATAACAAAGCAGTCAACCCAGTTAGGTGAAGCAATACCTAGTGAAATAAAATTAGCTATAACACTTAGGTTCTTAGCTACTGGAGACAATTTAATGTTTCTTTCTCTCTGCTGATATGAATCGTAAATATCAGCAATGCTACCAGATGTATTGAAAGCCATAATTAAAGTACTAAAGGAAGAAAGAGTTTTATTTATATATTATACATATTATAGAAAATATTTAGCACAATGATAATCATTTTTTAAATATAACAAATTCAGAAACAGTATTAATATCAAATGCTTCTGTCTCAGCTGGAGCCATTTTATGATCACGGCAAAGAGCAAATTGTCACTTAAGTGCAAGTTGCGACTCTATACCGCCGTCATCCGTCCCATTATGACATACGCTTGTGTCACTTTTGCCCATGCCCACCCGCGTCATCTGCACCGGATGCAGACCCTTCAGAACCGTTTTCTCCGTAAGATTACCGGTGCCCCCTATTATGTCCGTAATGACAGTCTCCACTTAGACCTTAGGATCCCCACCTTAGCTCAGTTTATGAAACGTCTTTCCAAGCGTTTCTTCGATTCCGCTATCAAGCATAGGAACCCCCTGATCGCATCGGCCGCCCGATACGAGCCCTCGCGTATTAGCATGGTTCGCCGTCCGCGACATGCTCTCACCACCCCCGATGACCCCATCACCCTCCTCCAGGAGAGCAGTAGGGAAACCAGCACATTACGAAAGTACAAATACAGACCGCCATGTTTCCGTCCTCGCCGCCGAGGCCCGACGCGACGCCCACGTTCAACGAACCCCCCCCGACCCTTGCCAGAGCCAGCCCGCGATGCTGAGCCGGTAGTTTTAAACCAGCCCCTAATTAATATCACTCAGATCCAGCCTGTCCCTTTGCTGCCCCCCCCCAGCGACGCCCTAAGCCGAGGCCCGTACCCCACAGGGGGTGCCCTTAGCGAGTGGTCGCTTAGTTTTTAAGTATAGTTTTAAGCCCCTGGCTGGAGGCCTTAGATTCATTTTTAAGGCATCCACAGGGAATAGTCCGGTTAAGCAGTAGCCAGCCTCAGAGGCTGAACTGCGAGATGCCATCTCCAAAAAAAAAAAAAAAAAAAAAAAAAAAAAAAAAATCTCAGCTGGAGAGTCATTTGGCATCTCGGTATCATTAAATATCTCAATAACATTCGGTATCTCAGTCACATTCCGCATCTCAGTAACATTCTGCGTTGCGGCTGCACCAGTCATCTCTTGCATTTCCAGAATTAAGTCAAAAAGTATATTATTTATGCGCTGTTGAGCTAATAGCCGATTTAATGGATTAAGATTTCGAATTTTATGCGCTATTAATTGTCCATAAACAGTAAGCTCGTCTTTTTGACTTAATTCTTCAGTAGCTTTTTTCATAAATATGTAAGCTTCTTCCTCTTTATCGTCAATCTTTGTACTTTTAACATTTCTCTTCTTTCTTATTGATGATAAGGTAAAATCATGCTCATCTTCAGACATACACGTAGACTGCGAAGTCGCAGAGCTTTCTCTATTGAATACTCCAGCTTGCGTGTCCTGAAATGTAATGTAAATATTACTTAATTCAATTTTTTTTTTCAGTTACCAACAAACGAACAGCAATGGAAATCTATTGCGAATGAATTTGACAAGCGATGGAACTTTCCACATTGTATTGGCGCCATGGATGGAAAACATGTGGTCATCCAAAGACCAGAAAATACTGTGGGCGAATTTCATAACTACAAAGGAACACATAGCATAGTATTGTTCGCAATCGTAGATGCAAACTATTGTTTTACATATGTTAACGTTGGTTGTCAGGGCCGTATATCGGACGGTGGTGTTTTTAAATCCACTGCGTTTTATAAGAAAATTGAAAAAAATGAATTCAATTTACCCCACAATGAACCACTACGTGGTAGAACGATGTCAGTTCCTTATGTCTTAGTTGCTGACGATGCATTTGCTCTATCTACCTATACTATGAAACCGTATTCAACAGATTTAAATGTGGGGTCTCCAAAAAGAGTGTATAATTATAGGTTATCAAGGGCAAGACGTATGGTTGAAAATGCATTTGGGCTGCTTGCATCTGTATTTAGAATATTTCGTAAGCCAATTGAATTAAAAGTCGACAGTACTGTAATTGATATTGTTTTGAGTTGTGTTTACATTCACAATTTTCTACGATTGCAAACAGATTCATCCCGTCATTACTGCCCTCCATGTGTTAACCAGGTTTATATTAATAAAATAAAAGATGTACTTTCCACAAGAGGCCATAGCTTTTCCTTTTAAGGCTGAAGGCTATACAGCCTAGTCTCATATGTCACATCCTCCCTTTTAACACTCATAATCAACTAAATAGGAAGGAGGTTTCACAGACCTTCCACTACGAGTAACATATGAACTGCCTGCTTCACAAGCATCTCTTAACACTCTGTGCTGACTAGGCACAGTCCCCCCATCATTTGAATCAATCACCGGTCTAACATTAATTGGGGCTTCAAACTCAACCTCTGATCTCTCATTAAACTTATTTCTACTTAGTAACATATGCTTTTCATTTCTCCTAAAACAATTACCTTTTTCATTTTGAACAATATAGGATATAGGACTATCCTTCCTTACTACCCTTCCTGGCTGCCAATCCTTATCATCCCCATTCTGTATTAACACACTCTGACCATTACTATATGAAGCTCTATTTTTGGCTGTTTTATTATATTTACTTTTAGATTTTTCTTTCATTATTTGCATTTTTTTCATTGATATTGATTGGCAGTCTGGATTGAAGATCTGTGTAAGTGCAAGGTAAGTTAGTTCTTAATAGCCTGCACATCAGAAGTTCAGATGGGCTATAATCTAACCCAGCAAGCGGTGTTGTTCTATAGTGTAGCAAGGCCATATTCAAGTTCTCATCATTTGCTCTGCATTTCTTCATTAAATTCTTAACAATACCTACAGCCTTTACTGCCAGGCCATTAGACTGATGATGATGAGGGCTTGAAAACAACAACTGCATATTAATATCTCTTGAGAACTGTTTAAGTTCAAAGCTGTTAAATGGATTATTATCACAAACTGCGTACTTAGGTATTCCATGTGTAGCAAAGATTATTTTTAATTTCAATATAACATTTTTTGCTGTTTTTTGTTGTAATTATTTCAACTCAATCCACTTTGAATAATAATCAATAACCACTAGATAATCTTTGCCAGCAAAGGAACAAATATCCATACCTACTTTATAAAAAGGAATATCTGGCACATCATGACTCCTGAGGAATTCTTTACAGTTACTTGACCTATATTTCTCACATTCCTTACATGACAAAACAACATTTTCAATGTCCTTGAACATTCCTGGCCAAAATAAAGACCTACGGCCCCTTTTCTTGGACTTGACTACACCTGCATGAGCAGTGTGTAAAATAGTAAGTATTTCTTTTGTCATACAATAAGGTACCACTACCTGGTTATTATAATATAAAACATCATCTTTAAGGTGGATGCGCAAGGGTAGCCCGCGAAATTTAAATTTTCTTACGTTGATTGCAATTTGCAGGTCAGTGTCAGGTTGTATGTTGATGAAAATATGAATCGCGCCAGTAACACGTATGGAGTTACAGAATTATAATCATTCAAATCATCAATATAGCTCTACAAGTTCATATAATCATATTCAATAGCTATTTCATGAAAAAGTCACTCTTTGAGATTATATGAACTTGGAGGGTTGTACTGATGGTTTGAATGATGACGGGTTCATTTAGGGGAACTTTTCAAACCGTATAGGGATTTATTCAATTTACATATTTTACCATTTGGTAGCTTTAGGTATACTATTTCATCTATATCACCATGTAAGAAAGCACCTACCACATCCATTTGATGAACTGGGAGTTGTAATTTATTGGCAACAGCCACAAATACTCTAAATGTTGGTAATTTAGCTACCGGAGAGTATACTTCTAAATCAGTGTCTGATTGCTCAAAACCCCTAGCTACTAACCTAGCTTTGTATACTTTTTCTCCACCTACTTGTTTAACTTTGAAACACCATTTACTTGATATAACTTTATTTCCACTTGGAATACTATTAACTTCTGCCCAAGTATTGTTTTCTTTCAGGGTGTTTAATTCAATATTCATAGCCTTTTCCCATTCTTCTTTTTCTTCTGAATTTAATGCTTCTTCCAGAGTGATTGGTTCAGTGTCGATGGATAAGAGGTTTGTGTCATACTCTGATAACCATGATGGTTTCTTTGATTCCCTACCTTTTTTTGTTATTGTTACCTCTCGTGGTTTTACTTCTTCCATTGCTTTATCAACTGAATACTCTTCTTCTGAATCTTCTGCAGAGGTTCTTCTGGCCTGTTCTGGACTTGATGTTCCCTCCATAGGGATCTCTAGATTCTCTTCTAGCTCTGATGCCTGTAATCTGTCAATTCTGTCATCTTCTTCTTCTTCAAGGAAACTATGACATTCTTCTGTTTCTTGGTCATCATTTTCTATTTCCTCTGTTTCAGAGTCTATGATAACAACTGAAGGTGTACGGTTCTGATCCTGACTATTTTTACAATCTTATTGAACATTAATAAACTTACCTTTTATGAATGTTACCTCTCTTTTTATAAAAACAGCTCCACTATCCATTATCCATAGACTGTTGTCTGACTCACTATAAAAGGTTGATGACAGCACGGACACAGGGAATGCATTGCCTTGCTCGCTAGGCTTATTTTCGTTCTTATATTCGTTTCTTATTGAGATTGGTACCTTTACCGGTCCGCCCGACGCGACGTTTTTCCGCGTGGAATTTTCCACTCGTCGTCGTTTTAGCTGCTGATACCACAGCGACCCCAAAATAGACTCCTCTTGAAGATCTGACTCCCGTGAGCGCGTGCTCGGCCCATAACCTTTTGGAGGATGTTTTAGGATATCTATTTGGGTTTTTGGTTTGGAATGAGACGCCACACGAATGCAAGATGGATGACAGTTTTTTATTATATAACTTGTGATAGTGAATATAATCTTTCATTGACAGTAGCGCCACGGCGCATAGCGGCTAATAATGAAAACAATATTTGTTGTAGCGTTCACAAATAATTATTTTAGTATCAATGGGTGCATTCATTTTAATAATAACTACTACACTTTTTGGCAAAAACAGCGTAACTGTTACAGTTGTGTAGTTTTTGTAAAAAAAAAAGTCGTCAAATCTGTCACTCTATGAACAGTCAGTCTATGAACGTATGAACTGAAAATTCAAAAAGTTGTTTTCTTTCGTTGGATTGAGTGAATATTTGCAAGTTTTTGCTATAAATTATGGTGGAAAATAGTGAAAATACTATTGAAATTAAACGTAAAAAACTGAAGGTGAAAAAAGAAACTGATAAAATTAAAGAAAGCTCAAGGAGAAGAACATATAAACCACAGAAATAATCTAGTCAAAGAAAGAGTGGTTGGACCTGATTGCAGGTTAGCTGAGTAAATATATTAGTATTTTAATTGATTTTTATAGATATTACAATATAAATAACCTAAATTCTTTATTTCCAGGTGCAAAGTTTTGAAATGTTATACTAAAATAAGTTCTCAAGATAGAGAAAATATAGTACTACATTTCAATAAGTTGGGCAACAAAAATGATCAAGATGCTTACTTAATGAGCCTGATTTCATCATCATACCCTAAGAGGGATACTGTTGTAAATTGGTGTACTAAAGGGAGCTAAACGACAGAGTTAACACGCAGTTGGTTTTAAATATTATCATTGTATTTTATTAAGACATCACACTGACACAGAAAATGATAAAACAAGTTGTTACCTAGTAACAGAACCAAAAATTAACTCTGGGACGCATGATGATTTCAACCTATTTTCAACACCCCCACTGAATCCCCATGCGCTCCATGCAATACTTTAGCTTAACGCAAGCCAGGCTTTTAGTAAGACAGTCAGCTGGCATCTGGTTTGTATCACAATATTCTATACGAATCACACCGGCTTCAGCCAACTCTCTTATGAAATGATAGCGTATGTTGATGTGCTTCGACCTTCTACCAATCGCAGAAGAGTACACTAATTTACTTGCACTCTGACTGTCGCTGAACACTGTAACGCAGTCGTTGAATCCAGCTAGCTCTTCTAATAAGCCTTTAACGCAGACTAGTTCTTTTGAGGTTTCGCAGATGGCTATATATTCAGCCTCAGCTGTGCTTAAGGCTACGCAGCGCTGTTTGCGAGCTTGCCAGGAAACAGCACCTCCACCGAAAATAAAGGTATAACCGGTAAATGAGTGCCCATCGGCGTTGGCTCCCCAATCGGCGTCTGAGTATGCAACCAGGGGTTTCCCTGTTCTTTCATAGACTAGTTTATAGTCCACGGTGCCTTTTAAGTACCTGAGCACCCGCTTAAGCGCAGTCATGTGCTGTTCATTCCAGCATGTATTAAACTGGCTCAAATAGCTAACCGCAAATGTCAAATCAGGCCTTGTGCCGCAGGATAGATACATGAGCGATCCTATTACTTCTTGGAAAGAAAAATCCTCACGCCTCTCCCCCTTTGCAAGTCGTAGATTAAATTCCATCGGAGAAGCTACAGGCTTGCAGTCTTGCATTCCATATTTTTCTAGAATCTTTTTGGCGAAGCTTGCCTGTGATAGGGATATCTGCCCATTGGATCGCGTGATATGGATCCCTAGACAATCCTTGGCCTCACCTAAATCTTTAATTTTGAACGCTTTGGCGATTGTCTTTTTGACTCTTTCTATGTCCCCCACTGAACTTCCAAAAATATAGAAGTCGTCGACATAAAGTGCTATTGCAATCACGGTATTATCTTTCCCTCTTTTAATGTACACGCACGGATCATACTTCGATCTTGTAAAACCACTTTTAGTGATGTGATCATGTACTTTGACGTTCCAGCAACGTGCAGCTTGTTTGAGGCCATAGATGGCTCTCTTCAGCTTGCATACTTTCTTTTCATTTCCCTTCTTTATGAAAGATTCAGGTTGCTCCATATACAGATCCTCATCTAAATCACCATTTAAAAATGCTGTGGTGACGTCAATATGGTGTACATTTAAATCCAATTCTGCTGATAATCCCAGCAGAAGCCTAATGGAAGAAAGCTTGACTACAGGAGCAAAGGTCTCGGTATAATCTTCTCCAAACTTTTGAGAGTAACCCTTGGCAACAAGGCGAGCCTTATGCCGTTGAACCTTTCTATCTGCCCCGATTTTCAACTTAAAAATCCATTTATTTTTGACGACATTAGCGTCTCTGGGACTATCGACGAGCTCCCAAGTCTGATTCTCCATAAGAGAGTCGTATTCCTCCTTCATAGCCTTCATCCACAGGTCTTTATTAGAACGCTCCATAGCGTCCATAACCGAAATCGGGTCAGTAGCATTCGTGACATGGAAGTTGTATACCATGTCTTCATCTATTCTTCTGACTCTATTTCTTAGAGGATAACGCCATTCCTCAGGCTCCTCTACAGCTTCAACCGGCTCGGTTGACGGTTCTTCAAAAGAGTCGTGAAACTCTTCTTCAGCACTAGTGGGCGATGAACTTGGTGACATAACTATGTTACTCTGGCTTGGGCCATCCTCAGGTGCCACAGCCCTAGAAGTGCCTTGAGCAGTATCTGGCTCAGTAAAAATTAGTACCTCTACATATTCTCGCCTTTGTTTCTCCCTCGAAACCTGTACACTGCGCTCAGGGGGTTTAATCTCCTTGATTACTTTTGACCGCTCATCAAACACGGCGTCGCGAGCAACTATTATGCGGCACGGATTGACCGGGTTGACAAATCTGTACCCCTTTTGTACTTCACTGTACCCAACGAAGACAAGCTCACGGGTCTTGGAGTCGAATTTCCTTCGGCTATTATCTTTCACCAAAACCTGAGCTGTGGAACCAAAAACTTTTAAATTGGTAAGATCCACCTCATGATTTGTCCAAACTTCTTCGGGAACTTTCCCGGCGATTGCTAATGTGGGTGAGCGATTTTTCAAATAGATCGCAGTCCCCACCGCTTCTCCCCAGTACCGTTTACTTAGGTTACTGTCATGGAGCATGCATCTCGCCTTTTCAGTAATGGTGCGGATCGTTTTTTCCGCAACCCATTCTGTTGAGGAGTATGAGTAACGCTCGTCGGATGCGTAATTCCATATTTGGCCAAATAAGCCTGGAACTCCTTATTGTTATACTCAGTACCATTATCACTTCTAAACCGTTTAATTTTCCTTTCGGTTTGGTTCTCTACCAGACGCTTAAACTCCTTGAACTTCTCTAACACCTCAGTTTTTTGCTTCATGACGTAACCGAAAACCTTTCGGCTGAAGTCGTCAATGAACAGGAGGAGATATCTGTTTCCTCCCCAAGTCTCCACATCTATTGGACCAGCTACGTCGCTATGTTAAGCCTAGCATGCCGGAGGCTCTAAAAGACTTCTTCCGTTTAGGAAACTTTTTTACACACTGCTTTCCTTGACTACAAGGAACACAAGGGGCTCCATCACCCTTCTTGCCGTAATCTAGGCCCTTGACAATTCTTTTCAAAATATACATTTGCGCGGGAGACAAATGGCCCAATCTCCGGTGCCATAATTCAAACTGTAATGTAGGTATCTCTGTATCTTTTTATTATAATGTGTTGAGGGTAATGTTGTGTCGGGCAGTCAAATTATACTCTGCTAACTACCGGACGTTTGCGTTTGATTTATCTCCGAATATTACATTGGCTGACGAGGCTGGTGATTTCGCGTGTGGAACGGAGGACAATAGTTTTCTTTAGCATGGGGTTGGTTCGATAAATACAAGAACGAGACAATGTCGGTGGGAAAAGTGACCGAATTCGATGTCGCGAACGGGGCGTGGTCTTCCTACGTTGATCGATTGGAAATGTATTTCCTAGTAAATAAAATCAGTGTGGAACTAAAATTACCAACATTAATTTCGGTGATGGGTAACGAAGCATACGAACTGTTGGTGAATCTCGCTAGCCCAAAGAAACCGTCGGAGTTGACGTATGTAGTTGCGGTCGACATGTTACGTAATCATCTGGAAACGACACCGTCCGCCCTCGCTGAACGATATCGGTTTCGGCAACGCAGACAGGTTAGCGGTGAAAATATTGCTAATTACGTCGCAGAGCTCAAGAAGTTAGCTCGAAATTGTAAGTTCCAGGAGAATCTTAACGAAAACCTCCGCGACCAATTCGTCTGCGGAATAAAAAGTGACATCATCCGACAGAGGTTGTTCGCAGAGGACGATTCGTTGACCTACGCAGAGGCGGTGAAGTTAGCATCATCACTGGAGGCGGCGGAGCGCGATGCGGCCGCAGTGGAGGTTCGTGGGAGCGACGTGACAGCGGACGCGGGGCAAGCCCCAGTGCACTCGGTGCAGGGGCGAGCGCACGGCAGCGGCGGCGGCGGAGGCGCCAAGGGGCGCGGGCCGCAGGCAGCCCGGCGCGCACCCGGCGGGCCGCGGGCAGCGCCCGGCCCGGCGCGCGGTGGCACCAGCAGGCCGGGCGAGCCTGACCGAGGGGGACGACATTGCGCAGCTTGCGGAGCTACAAACCATGAGTACAACGAGTGTCGGTTCCGGGACTATGAGTGTAGTCGGTGCGGACGAATCGGGCATCTGCGTCGCGTATGTTCGAATAATGTGTCAGAAAATAACAATGCGAGAAGCGGACGCGGCTATCCAAGGAGCTCGGGGAGAGGCTTTCACTACGGCGGAGTTGTGGAAGATAACCAACCAGAGGAGGAAGCACGGCAGCTGCAGGAGGATTTTCATCAGTTATGTCTGAATAACTATAAGGCGGTGAGTTTGCCGATTCAAATAGACAACCGCACAGTGTCTATGGAAGTAGATACAGGCACCGCGGTGTCGTGTATTAGTAAGGAAACTTACGATATGTATTTCAAACATATTAGAATTGAGAAAAGTGATATTGTGTTAAACTTTTACGATGGGTCAAAAATTACACCCATAGGTATTATAACGCCCAAAGTAGGGTATTGTGGCCGTACTAAGGAGTTGGAATTGTTTATTATAAATGGAGGTACGACCGCATTATTAGGAAGGCAATGGCTCGCGGAACTTAATATAACAATACCAAACTTCACTAATTGTCATATAGTAGGCAGTGAAATTGTACAAATGTCGAGTGAAATAAATGTTTTATTAAACAGGTATAAGGAATTATTCAGTGGAGGTTTGGGCCGTTACACGGGCGGTAAGGCAACGCTTCGGTTGCGGGAGGGGGCTACGCCGGTGTTTCACCGAGCGCGGCCGGTGCCGTTCGCGCTGCGCGAGCGCCTCGACGCCGAGCTCGATGCGATGCTGCGCGACGGCGTCATTGAGCCCGTCGACTGCTCCGACTGGGCCTCCCCGCTGGTACCGGTAAATAAAGCTGATGGCTCTCTGAGAATTTGTGCAGACTTTAAAGCTACGGTGAACCCCGCCTTACTAATTGATCGCTACCCGTTACCTAGAATAGATGACCTTATGGTTAACCTTAGTGGCGCTCGTTATTTCTCTAAAATCGACCTTTCTCAGGCGTACAATCAAATAGAGCTGGATGATACAAAAGAAATTACAGTAATTAACACACACAGAGGCTTATATAGGTATAATAGATTAGTATATGGGCTATCGTCAAGCCCGGGAATATTCCAAAGAATAATGTGTACATTATTAAAAAACATCCCGAATGTGGAGGTGTTCCTTGACGACGTGATTATAGGGGGGAGAAATAGAAGTGAACATATTACTGCTTTGGAGACTGTTTTCAAAAGGCTTTATGAACATGGC
Organism: Eugnorisma glareosa; assembly: GCA_947578425.1. Lineage (NCBI taxonomy): Eukaryota > Metazoa > Arthropoda > Insecta > Lepidoptera > Noctuidae > Eugnorisma > Eugnorisma glareosa. The sequence continues at coordinate 6,491,298 of OX387967.1, read as the reverse complement.
TTAAAATTAAAAAGCAACAAATGCGTATTTTTCGTAAACGAGGTGCGTTACTTAGGATATATTATTAGTAAAGACGGAATAAAAACAGACCCCTCGAAAATTGAAGCTATAAAGAAAATACAAAGCCCGACCAATGTTACAGAACTTAGATCATTTTTAGGTATAATAAACTTTTACGGTAAATTTGTTAAAGATATGAGCTCTAAGTTAGTATTATTGTAGAATCTGTTAAAAAAGGGGCAAAAATGGTATTGGTCATCTCAATGTGAGAAAGTCTTTCTAGAAATAAAGAAAGTACTGTCCAGCACAGAGGTGTTAGCTCATTACGATCCAAAAAAGCCGTTAATAGTCACCTGCGACGCAAGCCCGTACGGAGTAGGTGCGGTGCTGAGCCAGCCGGGCGCGGAGGGGCGCGGGGAGCGGCCCGTCGCGTACGCATCGCGATCTCTTACCGATGCAGAGAAAAACTATTCACAGATACATAAGGAAGCACTGGCTATCATATTCGGTGTCAACAAGTTTCATCAATATTTGTATGGGCGTCGGTTTATCCTGAGAACAGACCATAAACCTTTGGTATCCATTTTTGGACCCAATACAGGTATACCGACCATGATAGCTAGTCGCATGCAAAGATGGGCGATAATCCTATCTGCATATACGTTTGAAATAGAATACGTGCGCACGGATGAGAATTGTGCAGACGGATTCTCTCGGCTACCATTGTGCAATAAAGAGATAGGTAAACAATGTACACCAGAACAAACTCACTTACATTTTGTGCAGGAAGCCCTTATGTTAGATTATCACGAAATTAAACGAGAAACAATGCGCGATCCTCTTTTATCAAAAATATTAAGTTTCATAAGGGACGGCTGGCCACATCAGTGCGATATTGCCAATTTGAAACCATACTTTAACAGGAAGAATGAATTGTACGAAGAGTTAGGGTGTGTTATGTGGGGACATAGGCTAGTTGTTCCAGAGAAATGTAGGGAAAAAGTATTAACGATGATTCATGAACCCCATATGGGTATTGTTAAGTCCAAAGCGTTGACTCGTAGTTATGTGTGGTGGCCTGGAGTAGATGAAGCGGTCGAGCAATTATGCCGGGCGTGCGCGGTGTGCGCGGCGCATGCGGACGCGCCTCCGCGGCAGGCACCGCGCATGTGGCCTTGGCCCCAAAGGCCTTGGACCAGGCTACACCTAGACTTTCTAGGTCCGATTGCAGGGTGTACATACTTGGTCGTGGTGGATGCCATGTCTAAGTGGTTAGAGATATTTAAGGCAAACAGTACTAACGCAACAGCACTCATAGACAGATTGAGCGAGCTCTTTAGTAAATGGGGGCTCCCAAAACAAGTTGTCAGTGACAATGGACCCCAGTTCACTTCCAAGCAATTTGAGGAATTTACTAAGTTTAACGGTATAGAACACATTTTTAGTGCTCCGTATCATCCAGCGTCAAACGGATTGGCAGAGAATGCGGTGCGAACATTAAAACGCGTCATTAAAAAAGCGTTATCGGAAAAAGTTAATGTGGAACGGGCCTTATGGTCATTTTTAGCCTATCATAGGAATGTAGAACATTCCACTACAGGCGAAAGTCCCGCTATGCTAATGTTAGGGCGCCGTATTCGTACGCGATTAGATATTATTAAACCAGACAGGGACGGGCAGGTGCGTCGTTCCCAGCAGCGGCAGCAAGCAGCGGCAGCGGGACAAAGCAGAGCTGTCGATGAGGGAGAAGATGTATGGTACAGACAGTATTTGAAAGGGGAGAAATGGGCCCCAGGGCGTATTATTGACACATTAGGCTCAAGTAATTACAGAGTTTTAGGTAAGGACGGTGAAATGGTTCATAGACACATTGATCAATTGCAGAAGCGCCCCAGTAGGAGTCGGGCATCACTTATTTCTGTACCTGCGAATATTAGCGACCAGTCGCGCACGAATTCTCAGACAGTGGACAGTTATTTTAAGGAGGACACTCCTTTGGGAGGGCAGTCGGAGGAGCCGGTGGAGCTGGTGCCGCCTGACGATGTCGATGAGCATAAGGGTCAGCCCGATTGGGGGGAAACTCCAACATCAGCTTCGCCACAAAGGCTATCGGTCTCGCCGACCGTGTCACCGCCCAAAGCTCGAGCCATAAGACAATGTAGATTAAATAAACGTCATATATATAAGGTATAGCTGTAATTAAATACTGTTTAATTTCCAAATAAAGGTGATGGTTAGGAATACTTTAAATAAAATAGTTAAGTATACTTGTGTAACAACTAGGTATTAATTGAGCGCAGAGGGATGTAATGTAGGTATCTCTGTATCTTTTTATTATAATGTGTTGAGGGTAATGTTGTGTCGGGCAGTCAAATTATACTCTGCTAACTACCGGACGTTTGCGTTTGATTTATCTCCGAATATTACACAAACTTGTCCTGATTGTCTTCCCCTAAAAGAGCTGTAGCCTGATTACAACCGGAACCTATAATATAAAGTCCATTTTGGCGCGGTGCGGTAAACAATGCCTTACCATCTATTTTTACATTATTGTTAAAAACACTACATTTGGTTTTATCAAAAACAATAATATTTCCTGCATCTGCAAACTTTCCTACAGACATTAAACAGAAACAGCAAGGGAGATCATATGTCAACTAGAAGATTTTTACGCAGATGGCACTTTTAAAAGTTGCTCTCCTCCTTTTGACCAGCTTTATACTATTCATGGGGATATTGGAAGTACGGCAAACCACACAAATTTAATGCCACTGCTGTACGCTCTCATGAGTAACCGTACGACTGAATCTTACAAAATATTATTTATGTTGATAAAAGCGGAAATTCCAAAATGGAGTCCGAAAAAATTCATAACAGACTACGAGAGAGCAGCCAATGAAAGCCATTGTTGACGTTTTCCCTTGTGTTGAGCTCAAGGGTTGTTACTTTCACTTTAACAAAGCAATTTGGGCTAAAGGTCGGGAATTGAGTCTTACTAATACAAAAGACTAAAGAAAAGACGTTTGGTGGCACTCAGCGCAGTTCTTCCTTTATTACCAAAGACTGAAGTAATGAACGGATGGGCTTACATCATGCGCCATGAAAATGACGATTCAGCTGTGAAAAAGTTTAAAGCTTATATGGAAAAACAATGGCTAAAGGATAAATTTATACCAATATGGAATGCATTCGGGGAGAAACACAGAACTACAAATTCTTTGGAGTCTTGGCATCATAAGTTAAATTGTACTGTAGGTTAAAAAGGACCCAATTTGTTGCATTTACTGCACTGTTTGTATGAAGACGCTGCTTTTTATTCAGTACGAAATCGTCAAGGGCATACTGAGACGCTAGTGACGAAAAGAATTGAAAAATATATGATCAAAGACGAATTTATACAGGACGCTCAAATAGAGTTAATACATGGTGATTTGACAGTTGGACATTTCCTTGCAATGATGCGAAGTTAATTTAAAAAAAAAAGTATGCTGCTGATTATAACTCTTGAGGTGAATTATATAGGGCTGTCTATGTTTATACGTAGGCTAAGTCATAGAAGCAATGATATTGTTTACAATATCATTGAATAGAAGTAATTAATAACTTTGAGTACCTATGTGATATAATTGAGTACCTATGAGTAACGAGTTGTGTCTCTGTGAATCTGAAATTTACTTTTATAGGACAACAAATTATTATGTAAATTATTGAAAACATGTGATTATCTGTGATAAAAATGCTTAGGTATTTACAACGCTTTAATTAAAATAAATATATAATAATATAATTATTATTATATATTTATTTTAATTAAAACTTAGGTATTTACAACGCTTTAATTATTATTGTAAAATAGTTGATTATCTGTGATACAAAATTCTTTATTTACTTGATTATCTGAAATATTTTATTTTTACTATTTTTAATTAGGTATATTTTAATTTTAGGTACTTAATATAAAAATATTAAGGTTTATGGTTATAGTTTCGTTATTTAATTAGTGTAAATTAGATGATTATCTGTGATACATAATAGTGTACTTAGTTTTCATTAGTCACTTTCTCAACTATATTTGATTATGTTAAATCAGTGCCACAATTTTATTACTTATCAAAGTGTAAAATGGTTATTATGCACATGATAAGGCCATTTTTTTATTTTCTAGTTAATTGTGTTTTAAAAGATCTAACGTAATCCATTAAAACATTTTAAAAATCCATGACATGTTTTATTTTTATTTCCATATTTTAAAAATAAAAACCAGCATTCATGGACACTGCGAACGAACGAAACTTTTTTTTCCCGATCGTCAACAGTGTTGACGACAGGAACGAAAGGTGTTACCGAACGGGAATTACCCGAAATAATAAGTAGCGTTCGTCAACACTGTGAACGAACGAAACTTTTTTTTACGATCGTCAACAGTGTTGACGAAAGGGTGTTACCGAGCGAGAATAACCCGGCGTTTACCTTACTAAAGGATAAAAATTCAAATATTATGAAAGCAGGATGTCTAGCTCACGTTTTGAATAATACATTCAAGCATGCTATGAACAAATTAAACCTTGATGTAGAAACTGTCATATTGAAAATTTACAGCCACTTCTCATCTTCTGCGTTAAGGAGGGAAAATTTAAAGGAATTTGTAACATTTGCGGAACTGGAATGGACTGAGATCAACAAACACGTAACAGCAAGATGGATTTCATTGGGTACTGCAATACAAAAGATTATGAAGGTTTATCCAGCCATCATTTCTTACTTTATATCCATAGGCAATGAATGCCCAAAAGTCATAAAAACATTGCTTTGTATAACAACAGACGACGAGAGCGACGTAGAATCGTATACGTTCGGCAAGACGTTTTTGTATTTAAGTTTTTGTGCCAATATTTGCAGTGTTTGAGAAGGCAAGTTTGGTGTTGCAAAATATGTCAACTAGTTCGACCCAACTGTACAAAATTTTGGAAGATGAGGCAGAAAGCCTAGAGACAAGATTGAAAGAAAATTTTGGATCCCATTTGCGTATTGCCGGACACCGTGCAGAAAATACTGTTTATAAACAATGTATATCGGATTTCAAAGAATCTTACCAAAATGCGCTGAATTATCTTCAAACCCGCTTTGATTTCGATGAATCGAATCCCCTGAAAAAATTGGAACCATTGTCACTTGATGGGAAATTTTACAGAACTTTGTGATGCTGCTTCAATTATAGGATTCGACTCCGAAGAAGAATTTTCTACGGACGAGTTATTTGAAGACTACAGTGTGGTGAAGAATATACTACCACAGATCGAGAAAAGCAAAGCGTTGATAAAAAATGGGTCCAAGTATTTAAAGTCGCAAAGGAGCAGAAGTTAAACGCATTATTTAGTGTTGTATCTCGTGCTTTGAGCATACCTCCTTCAAATGCGTATTTTCACAAATGACCATAAAATGGTCTAATATCAGAAATAGTTGTTCGGTAGATTTGATAAAAGCAGAATTGCTAATTTCTTTGAATATGCACATGTCTTGTTCAGACTTCATAAATAAATAGAAAAATTGATATAGATTTACTAAAAAGCGGCTCGTAACAATAAGAAATACACATGGAAAAAATAATTATATAAAATAAATACAAATATAAACACAAAATAAAGTTTCATTTTCCTTTGACTGTCTCATGGGTAATTTTTTTTTTCACCAAACTCTGAACGTCTCTTATGGATGCCCGATCGTCCCGTTTTTTCCCCCTAAAGGTGGCAACCCTGCTTATAAGCCTGTCACAAAAGAAGAAATGGAAGTATTCATTGGTCTCAATTTGGTGATGGGAATAAAAAAGAGCCCAAGTTACCGAGATTACAGGTCTTCTTCATCCGACTTACGAGACGAGTACATATCGTCATTCATGCCTTTGACGAGATTTTCTTGGATTCTAGGAAACCTTCATTTGAATGACAACAATTTGATTCCAAGTAGGACAGTTCTTAACTATGACAAGCTGTACAAAATCAGGCCATTTATTGATAAAATTAGAGACTCGTTCATAAAAAACTGCTACCCTACAAAGAATATTGCTATAGATGAGTCAATGGTAAAATTCAAAGGAAGAAGTTCTCTCAAGCAGTACATGCCCAAAAAACCAATTAAACGCGGGTACAAAGTTTGGACTAAGTGTGCATCCTCTGGCTATTGCCTTGACTTTGAGATCTATACTGGAAAAGTTGGAGATAAAGTGGAGACAGATTTAGGAGGTAAAGTTGTTAAGAAGTTTAGTAATGGCCTGGAAGGAAAACACCACCATGTGTACTTTGATAACTATTTCAATAGTTATGCTTTAAAGCTGATTTACGAGAGAAGCAAATTTATGCTTGTGGAACTGTCAACGCTTCTCGTAAACACCTGCCGGAACTAAAAGCAGACAATAAACTGCAACGTGGTGAATCTGATTATCGTATCAGTGATAATGAAATGGTGGATTGCTATATACAGAACATTATAAAACACACAAGTGGTATATGGCAATTTTTTCACAGCTTCTTGATATATTTGAAATAATGCGTGGTTATTGTATAGACGAGAATATGGTTTATTAATGACTGATGACAAATACCTTCGATTAAAAGAATTTAGGTTAAAAATCGCTGAAGGCTTACAAGCAAAACAAGAACCTCCACTAGAAATGGATTTGCTTAATATTCCGGGGCCATCATGTAGGAACATAATAATCAGCCCTATAAAGGTACGGCCTGCTGAAGACTTACGATATGATGGACACAACCATTATCCTGTAGTGACAACCAAAGGTCGATGCAGAAAATGTAATTCGGGAAAAACTACTTTTATGTGTACTAAATGTGAAATGCGATTGTGCATAAAAAAGGACCGAAATTGTTTTATAAGCTTTCACAATAGGGAATAACAAGAGGATAATTTTTATTTCTGTGTCTGAAACTAATATGCAGATGATGAGCAGATTAATTATTATAACATTAAGTACATATTAAAACTATGCTAGTTTTGGTCACGGACTAATATTTTGGTTCATTTGTAAGAAATGTTTTTTTATAATTTATTGATTTTGAGTTAGTAAGTATGGTTATATTTTGCGTTCGATATTTTTGATCTCATAAGGAGGCTGTTAAGTTGGATAAAGCTTAATTACATAAATAATTAATTTTATATGTAAGTTTGTTCTACGAACAATTTGTGTTGTTTTTATTTGAGAATTTATGTTGTTTTATTTTTGAGTTTGGTTGAAATATTATTCTGCCATTTCTTTTAATAAATTACTGATTTTCATAGATACAAAATATTGTTTTATTGTTATTTTTGTATATTATTACCGCACTACATTATCTTAGCCAAAAACGGCAAAGTGCCTTGCAGGGGACAAATAACAGTAAAAGCTCATTCAAGCGAAATTGTTTATGTGCCCTTTTGGGCACTATTAATATTTAATAAAGAAACAAATGAATAATATAAAAAAAACTTATTTTTGGTATATTTAAGCTCCCTTTATGCCATTTTAAAGTAAATAACTGGTTAATTTGAAGTTTTGTACTTTGCATTTTGCCAAGTTAAGGGTTAATGAGTCGGATAAAATCCCAATAAATCCTGGAGCATCACACATAATAAGATTCCTGGCCAAACCACGAACACAACAATTTGGCGACGAAGATGGAGGTCAGTGGTAAAAGTTTCATCGGAAACTTACCAGTTTTCGATTATGACGCTCAAAGTTTCGCAAGCTGGATGGAGTTATTTGAAGAATATTGTACGTTAAACAGCGTCCCACTAGAGAATGTCAGCAACGTCAGAAATTCACTATGTCTATGTCATATTGGAGTCAAGCATTATAACGTGCTACACAGTATAAGCTTACCAAACAAGCCAAGTTCATAAACAATCGCAGAATTGGCAACCATTTTGTCGGAAAAATATGATTCGCCAGGTCTAGAGTCTACAAACAGGTACATATTCTACATTGGTCTGTTAACATTGGTTACTGAAGCATCCATGGAATCATCCAGACCAGCTACAAATTCACAGGTTACACCACGTCATGATAACAATGCTGCCTTGATTGACAACTATATAAGCGATGATAGTGACTACAATAATGAACAACTTGTACCCTATTCTGAGCACTCGGATTCTAATAGTGAAGAACAACCAATGGGAGTTAAGAGAAGAAAAAGGTGTCAGGTTAACAAAGCGACATGGAATGAATACAAAATCAAACTTAATCGGGAAAAGGGGAGGCAGTATATTGGACGAAAAAAAGTTGACGGGAAATGGGAAAAAACACTAAAGAATAAGCGAGTGCTTAAACGTCGATGCAAATGACAAAAGTGCTTTAAAATGCTGTGAAATTACAGAAGATGATAGAAAAGTAATATATGAAAAGTTTTGGGGATGACTCGGGGAGAAAAAAGGTTTTCGTAAATAGTCTTGTACAAAAGATGCCTACAAAACGCCCAATAGATAGAAAAGACCCATCTATTACAAAGAGAAAAAGCTCAATGATTTATAACTTGCATTTGAATGACGGACGTCGTGTGAGCGTCTGCAAAACGATGTTTCAAAACACTTTGTGTATCACCAAAATGACCATCTAGAACTGGAAAAAAGGTAAAGAAATGTATCTGCCAGAAAAATCCCCACGAAGCAGAGGTAGAATCACTTAAAGAGTTTTTGAACAATAGACCAAAAATGGAATCCCACTATCGCCGCAAATCTACTCAAAGCTTTATTTGTTACCAGAATGGACATCAAAAAGAGCCCTATACGAATTCTACAAAAAAGACAGGTGTGCGTCGCGGAATAATAAACCTCTCTCAGGCAGGTGCCTGAGAGAGGTTTATAGAGAGAGAGGTTTAAACCAAATGAGAATAATAAAAGAAAACTGACTTGTTATTCAAAAGTATTTAAAAACATTGTAAAACTCACGCAAAAGACACAGAATAACCATGCAATAAATACGTCAGATAATAAATCAAAAGCTACCTGGAAAATTATAAATAACTCAAAATTCATCGTTCCGAAAAACTGTATTGACAAAATTTGTGTAAAAAATTACGTCATCACTGACCCAAAGGCTATTGCAGATGCTTTCAATAATTACTACGTTGACAAAATAAACCCCATAGCAGGATCTGGGAATAATGCTGCATCGCTGATACAAACAAGAAAAGACTCCTTTTTTCTCGTCCCATGTCTGCCAATCGAAGTGTTTAAAATTATAAAACAATTGAAAAATACAAATAGTGTAGGACATGATGGCCTATCAACAAAAGTTTTAAAATCTGTAGCGGGAGAAATATCACCGCATCTAAACCATATAATCAATCTATGCATCGAGACAGGTGTTTTTCCCGATGCATTAAAAATATCTACCATTAAGCCACTATTTAAAAAGGAAAATAAAGAGCTTATGCAATGCTATAGGCCAGTTTCCCTTATTAGTATAATTTCTAAAATATTTGAAAAGTATTTATGTAAACAGTTGTATACTTACCTCGAAAGAGAAAATATACTCGCTAATGAACAGAAAGGGTTCAGAAATGGTAGAACAATAAACATGGCAATCTACGATTTTTTACATAATGTCATGCAAAAAGTAGATTCGAATATACCTGTATGTACCATATTCTGTGACATGACACAGGCTTTCGACCATGTCCGGCATGACATACTTATTGAGAAATTAGAAGCATATGGCATTAGAGGTAATGTCTCAAACCTTATTAGATCTTATTTAAGCAACAGAACACAATTTACAGAGATTTTAGCAGTAAATAAAATCAATAAACTGGAAATTATATATAAATCAAGGGAACGTGTGGTTAAATTTGGCGTACCCCAAGGTACTGTCGTAGGCCCGCTATTTTTTATACTGTATATTAATGATCTACCTAAAAGTATCGACCACCCAATGACACTTTTTGCCGACGACAGTACCATAACTATCGCTTGTAAAAATAGGGACACATACGAAACTGACATTAACAATTCTATAGAATCGATGGTAAAATGGTTGAAAAACAATAATCTTAAGATCCATACCAAATGTAAATGTCCATTATTGTAACAACAGCATAGACAAAGTGAACATAACAAAATTTCTTGGAGTAACTATTGACAGCAAATTAGATTGGAAAGCGCATACGGAAGCATTAAGCAAAAAAATTAGTATTTCCACATATGCACTGTATAAATTGGCCCCCATCCTAAATGTTGATGCGTTGCTAATTGCTTATCACGGCTTAGTGTCCTCTAACTTAAGATATGGACTAATTTTTTGGAGAAATTCAACAAACTATGATTTTTAAAACGCAAAAGAGAAGCCTGAGGACTATGTTTGGATTCCATGTTACAGAGAGTTGCAAACAATTTTTTAAAGCATATAAAATATTAACCCTTCCGTCAATGTACATTTTAGAGACCATTATGTTTGTCAAATCAAATCGACACCTATTCCCCTTATTGTCAGATAGAGTAGTTCGTAATAGACGCGACAATAGTAAACTATGTATCCCGAGATCAAGGACAAGTCTAATGCGTAAAAGTGTATTCTGTATGGCGCCAATTCTTTATAATAAGTTGCCAAAACAATGGAGGGAATTGACTACTGGAAAATTAAGAAATAGATTAAAAAGCCTTCTGTTAGAGAAAGTCTATTACAGCACTGACGAATTTCTGAATGACAAATTAATTTGACATGTATAATGACATCGTAATTTTTATTAATAATTGTTTAACATTTGATATTTTGATTTGGATTATTGGATTTGTATTATTTGCTAAGATGAGCTTATGACACTATTTGATTGTATTTTATTTGTACCTTTTAGTTTAAGTATGGTCTAAATTGGATTGTTAACTGCTAGATTTGCTGTGTGTAATGGACGAATTTAAATTCACTTGATGCTGTGTACCGTCCGGCATATTATATTTGTACGCCGTTCAGGCAAAACATGACTGGCATAATTATAATTTGATGTAACATCTTGCATGCTATGTGTGTGTATACTCATGTTTGGGACAAATAAAAATTATCTTATCTTATCTCTCTATAGCAACATTCAGCAAACTTAAGAAATTGAAAACATATCACTGTTTAAGCCGAAAAAAGATGAGTGCGAAAAATGTCTATCCCATAAACTCGGAAATATACCTGATACAGAACATAAGGAGCACATAGAAAGAAAAAATGAAGCCCGAATCGAAAAAGAAAACGATAAAAATTCAGAAGAACTCGTATTTACGATGGATACACAAGCTGTGTTATTAGCACCTAAATCTAATGTTTCATCTCTATATTATAAAACTAAGGTATGCACACACAATTTCTGTTTATTCAATTTGAGAAACAAAGATGGATTTTGCTATTTGACCTGAAAAGGATATTAAAATTATATTGTACAGCGATGGATGTACAGCACAAAATAGGGACGTGGTATTGGCAAACGCTTTACTGAATGTGGCAACATTAAACAATATTATAATTGAGCAAACAATATTATATTTGGAGGTTGGCCATACCCAGATGGAGGCTGACTCTATGCATGCCGCCATAGAGAGGAAGCTGAAAAATAAAGTTATTCATGTACCAGCTGAATATGTAGGAGTTTGTCTTGGAGCACGCATACACCCTAAGCCCTACAACGTGTCTTATTTAACGCACGATTTTTTTAAATCCTTTGGAAGTCTACAATATTATAAATCTATAAGACCAGGAAAAGCGACAGGAGACGCTAAGGTACCTTTGATTTTATTTATATTTGATCTTATTGTTTTTTTCAATTTTATTACTCTTTTTGATCAGGTTTCAGTAGAAGTGTAAAAAACACATTTTACTGTGTATTTCATTGATTAGTTAAATTATTGTTTGTGTTCAGGTCACAGACATTCGTGCGCTGCAATATAAAAAAGGGAAAATATACTTTACCACAACGATGCGATAGAAATATCACGGCGATTGAAAGCTTACCAAATTTTCATAAAAATCGGCTACTAATTAAAAAACGTAAGTTCAAAGACCTCCAGGAATTAAAATCTACCCTACCGGTGGACTACAGGGACTTCTACGACAACATACCACATGAATGAAGACTTATAACATTATAATTAAGACGTAATAAAACATATTAAGTAATAAAAATATGGTTTTTTTTCTCTTTTTACCCAATATTAATCTAAAGAAATCTATATAAATCTAAATATATGAGTCAAAGAAAAGTGGACAACTCCCGTATTTTTATTGTTTTTTAATTTGCAAATAGGCCTGTAAAGGTTGCATAGCACCCTGTCATACAAGCACTGGCAGGCTAATATTATTCTTTATAAGTTGCTATGACAACATCAAAATTTAATTATAATTGTCTTGTCAATATGTTTTCTGTATAAAAAACATAGAAAAAAAGCGCGGGAAATTCGTAACGAAAGGGCGCCTTTTTTTAAACAAATTTTCATAAAATTCATTCATTTCCTAGCTATTCACGATGGGGAAGAAGGGAAACCCCAAGAAAAGGAAAAAAGAAGACAGTTCGTCATCTGCTCCACCGTTGGTGTCCTCTGAAGACGACGGTGGAGCCTCAAGCTCTTCAGAGGAATCTATGTCAGTAGAAAAAGATAAGTATCAGGAATTCAGGATTCCCGACTACATTCGGTCATATCCTGAAAATGGAGGCAATTTTGAATACGTTGTATTTTTAGAAAGTATAGACTCAGTCCCGATCGGCGATAGAGACATGATGTCCCTTTCAACCAATATAAAAAAATATAATAAGGGCGTAAAACAACTACTACGAATGAACCGATACAAAATTGGAGTTATTTTTGAACGACCTGGTTTAGCCAATGCAGCGCTAATGAATCGAAAATTTCTAGATAGTTTCAAATTGAAAGCCAGTATTCCTGCAGCTGCAACGGAGAACACAGGTGTTATCATGCATGTTCCCATTGAACTTAGCAACGAACACATCTACAACGCGATAACTAGTACCAAAAATATTATATCTATCAGAAGATTCATGCGTCGCACTATTTCAGAAGGAGGGGGGGTGTCCTTTCAGCCTACGAAGACGGTGTCCATCACATTCTCGTGTGCAGCGATACCAGATAGTGTAGACCTGAATAGCTGGAGGTTCGAAGTGCGTCCTTACATTCCGCCGGTTAAACAATGCCTGAAGTGTTTAAGGTATGGTCACATAGCTAAATTTTGTAAGAACTCCCAAAGATGTTCCATATGTACAAAGGACCATAACTATAAAGAATGCCAAATACCATCAACTGAGGCAACATATTGCCACTGTCAAGGTAAACATGTAGCTATTTCATCACAGTGCCCAGTCAAGCAAAAAAAAGTCGAAGAAAACAAAAACAAAATTAATAAAAAATCATTTGCAGATTTATTCAATAAAAAGTCATTTCCATCTCTTTCAAAGTCCAGTCCTGCTAAACAATTACAATCTCTAATTGAAACAGAACCAATCTTAAATATTTTAATACAGACAATAGTAACATTAATTTCTCAAAATAAAAATAACGAAAAGAGTATTTGCACTCAAAGTATAAAAGATGTTCTATTATCAAAAATTCAGAATAATATAAATAAACCTTAATTTTATGGATCAGCTAAATATTGTACAGTGGAATGCTCAACAACCAACAAAACTCGATACTCGAGAAGTTGAACGCTACCATCGAATCTCTTCAAACCCAGCTGCTAGGCCGAGACAAAAGCCGTGTATGTTGCGAATCAGATTCTAGTAATGATTCGAGCGAAGCAAATAGTTGGACAGCTCCATCATTTCAGCAAGAGCTGCCACCAGAAGAATGCCAGGGATTAAACCCAAACAATGAAGAGGATGTTTTCCTCGACTTCGCTCCACAAACAAAGGAAACCGAGGCTAAAATCAGTGCTGCTGATGAAGACCTAGCTCAACAAGGCATACAGTGTCAACGCTTAGGCATGGAAAGCTGGCAAAATATTAGGTACGCCGAGGTACAAAAGAAGTTCTAAGCAGCTCCAGTCTTCACAAACCTCAGGACAAATAGTAACTTAGCAACGGTTACGCCATCATGGCAGCTAGTGACCATACTAGAAAAAATGGATCTTTGTCTCGGAGCTATCACCCACGGGTTGCTGCAACAAAGAAAGGAATTTCAGGACATTTACCAAAAATCATCTCTGGAGGTCAAACGAGCAATAAGCGCCAATTTCCTGACTACAGACGCACCTTTTCGTCGCACCTGAATCTGCGTGCGGCTGAAGTTTACTTTGTGAGTTAGTGATCGATATATCCAGTTCAAGTTCAAGTATGTTATTACTCATGTAATAAATTTATGTTTCTTATAAGAGGGTATGAGATTTGTTTGCAACATCAATAAAGCTATCCAGAAATAATTACAAATAATGCGGAAATTCAGTTTAATCATAATATTATCTCGTGTGATATGATATACGGGGTAACCACGTCACTGTTATTCAGTACATCGTATTGAGTTGTTGTGTTTAGCCGTTTCCTATTAAAGTGCAGTAAAGTAAAGTTAAAGTACGGTCTGACTTTAACTTTACTTTGATGGAAAGATCTACTTTCACCCTAAAATATATTTCTTAGTCCTGTCAAGCTCTACTTTACTTTCCAAAAATTATACTTTGCTTAGTAAAGGCTAAGTAGTCGATAATCATGACTTTGGCCTGAAAGTAAACTTTACGTTACTATGCGTTTAAATAAAATAGTCCTTCGTGTTAAACTAATTTCCTAGAACAGAAACACATTTTATTATGGTTGGGTTACCTATAGCTCGAAACGTCATGTCGATTTGACAGTGACATTTTTTATTGGTATTGTGTTTGTCGTTAGTCGTTGCGTCGCGTTTTTCTTTCATATTATCTTTATTATATTTTTCCAACGAATTTTGCTGTGTCTACCGGTTTCTGATATTTCGAACAATCTTCCCGACCCTGGCTTGTTATAACGGACTTGATACTGCTACCTGACTAACAATTGTTGCAAAAATACTACCTGGTTACCGATCCTGCCTTTGATAGCGACCCTCGCCTGTTTACGGACCCCGACTGCGCTAGAATGGAGAAAAAAAAGCCGCCGCACACCGAGTACGAAAAACATTTGCTAATAGAGTTGGTACAAGCACATGTCTCGGTGCTAGACAGTAGAAGGACTGACGGCATTACTGTTATGAAGAAGAATGAGGCTTGGGAGAAGGTAACGGTAGAGTTCAATAGCTCTCGAAATATAACCCAACCTGTAATTGTTTAAATATATTTTTCTTTACAAAGAAATAGCATAATACGACCAAGGTACCGTAACCCATATATGGGTTATGTGCGGTCTACGGGTGAAAAATGCATAACCCATATATGTGCAAAACGCGGTCAAGAGGTTTTGTACATATATTCACCTATCACTACATATTTTATTTATAACAAAGTCGCTCGCCGCGTCTGTCAACGCAATGTATTTTGATGCGGGTTTTTTTAATTACATAGAGTGATTCAAGAGGAAGGTTTTAGTATATAATTTGCGGGCGGGCGAAGCCGCGGGCATCTGCTAGTATTAACTAAATGACTAAAATGTTTATTGAAATATTTTAGGTAACCTCCAAACAACTTAAGAAGATGTGGCAAAATCTCAAAACTAAAGCAAGAGATGCCAAAACTATCGCCAACCAGGCAAATAAGACTGGAGGAGGCCCACAACCACCTCAAATAGGGGCACTGGAATCCCAAGTTTTAGCCGTTATGCCAAATGTAATGCCAACAATAGCTGTGGATATTGATAGTGACGTGATGTGTAAGTAAATTTAATTTAATTGTTGATAAAAAATTTAATGTTCATAACATTGACTCACAGTTACCCTGTAAGTGCCCTGCATGATCAAATCAGAAATGAGGTGATGAGTTAGAAGAACGATTGACATAGCTCATCGAGTTGCAAAACTGATTTGGCAATGGCAGACAGACAGACAGCAGGGCACATCGCTCGAAGGATCGATGGGGCAGAAAGGTTCTTAAGTGGCATCAACAATACGGAAACGTGGCAAGGCATCGTCCGAGATGATGATGTTAGACTCGCATATTAATATCCTGAGAGGATTGGCTGCAGGGTATTACTAGCCCTACATTTTCCTAGTTCAGGTTGCAGATAGAGATACTATAGATAATTTACAGTTGGGAACCCCAAGAAACCTCATGTACAGCAGTCACACAAACTGTTTGTGGCTTACTACTGCATCAGTCTATAGCAATATCGTTCTATCAGGTCATATAAAATATTTGCTGTAGATAGCTGTAATTAAAATAATATAACTATTTTTATAACAGCTACCTACTTACCCTAGGTCAACAGGCAACTTGCAAATACAAAGTTATTTATTCCATTTTGACACATACTTGGTTGGAGAAACAATTGATTTCTTATTTGAAATCAAATACCTAATTATTTCAAATCTTCTGCCTTACAGATATAGAAGATCACGAAACTGAAGCAGATGACGACAGTGCTGCTTGGCTTTCAAAAACAAACAGGGTGATTGAGCTGGAAATTTACCCAACACAACAATCCATCTCAAACCAAGATTCAATACCACAGCCAGCAGCCTCAAGCCAAGAGCCTTCAACCTCAAGGGTACAACCACCAGTACCACCACAGGCAGCAATTAGAGGGTCAAGTAAAAGAAAGGAAAGGAATGAGGAAGAGGAAACTGTCGATGGATTAAGGAAAAAAATATACATAAGGGAACTCCAGCATATGGATGAAAAATATGAATTTGAGAAGAATTTACTGATTGAAAAACACACTTAAGGAGATGGAAATCCTAGAGATAAAAAAACAAATAGCACTTAAAGAATTAAATAAATAATGATTCCTTAATTATGGTTATTTTGATTTTTTTTTACATAATTCACCTAAAACTTCATAGTTCTGATACTATCTTATATGTAACCTTAGCATATGTGAAAATTCTATGGTTATAAAATTCTAACCCCTAATATCTAATAAAAAAATATAAATAATAACTATCTAATCATTTCAAAAAATGATTTGTGAAATGATAAGATAAAATTCTGCACAGAAAAATCAAAACACATCCATATTATCCAAGAAAATATATTTTTATTCCATAAAATTATAATTCTAGACTTGAAATACACAATTTAACCTCCAACTGCAATGTTGGATTCTTTCAATAAGTAGGTACATCATATTCATATAAAACTAATTAAATTGAGCTATAACTGCTTGTCTCATGGCAAGACCTTGAGCAGAAGAAGGGATCACTGGTCTTATTCCCATTTGCTGTGGTGGAATCAGATTTTCATTTTGATTTTCCTCGTAATTGTCCTCATAGGCAATACCAATGTTATGGAGAACAGCACAGGCTATGATAATATTGGTTGTAGTCCTCAGCTTGGTACGGAGACCCAGTTGTAGACATGGAAACTTCCTTTTCCATACACCAAAAAATCTTTCAATAATATTTCTTGTCCTTATTTGAGCATAATTGTAATTAATTTCTGGTCTAGTAGCTGTTTGCAAAAGTGGTGTTAACATAAATGTCAAAGAAGGGTATCCACTGTCACCAACAATAATTCCATTTATCTCACCTCTGGAAAAACATCTGAAGGCACGGGAATTTCTGAAAATTCTACTGTCATGGGAGCTCCCTGGCCACCGTGCTACAATATCAAAAATCTCCATATTTGGGCCTATTATTACTTGTGTATTAATAGAAAATATACCTTTCCTGTTTCTATAGGCCTCAGAGTGTTCAATATTTCTGGGTCTCTGAACTTTAATATGGGTGCAGTCAATTGCTGCTATAATATTGTTTAATCCATGACGGGTAGGACTTCTGCCTAGTTGTTCAAATTGGTTTTTTATATTTTGTTCTTGTTCTCTATTTGGAAAGTATATGTATCTAGGTAATAGTTTTGCTAATACCAAAGATACTTGGGCTATAACCCTACAAACTGTAGGCTGGCTTACACTGATGATATCACCGCACGCAGTCTGAAAACAGGAAAAAGAGACATTGATATTTTTACAGTATAATGTTTATTTGATAGTCTCTTCGTCTTTTCTTTGTATGTCAGTTATATAGCTAGCTAGAAAAGTACTTGTGTTGCCTACATAATAGATAATCCTTTCAGTGAACTAAGTAGGTACAAGTAAAAAAGTTATTCGACGATTTTATAAAATATAGATAAAACAAAGGGGATTTTTCGAAAACAATTAGATGTACCTGAAAGCTCCCAGTAGCATAAAATCGTAAAGCTATCAATAAATTTGTTCTTGCTGTTAGTGGAAGTCCCCTGTTACCAACAGACGAGTGGATGTCTCCTTCAACTCGAGGTAGGATAACATTTTCCACAGTGTGTTTGGTGAACCGATATCTGCTCCTGAACTCATCATCTCCGTAATGATCAAACGGATCTTGATTGTACATATTACGAAAATACACTCGGGGTTTGGCGAGTCTTCGCGCATGATTATCAGCTGCGTCTACCACAGCTCCAATATTTTCAATTCGATTGAAAAGTTGGTCAATCCTTTCGACGTTGTCCATCGAGCAGCAGGTCAAAAGCAAGGTATCGGGAGTCCAAAAGTAATGCGTAGATCGAATCAATTAGGCGGTAGGTATCGGGAGTCCAAAAGTAAAGCGTAGATTGAATCAATTAGGTAAATTAGAGATGAAAAACAAAAACAATTTTTACGTGCAAGCAGCAAACAGCAGAACGTCAACCACACACACACACGTCAACGATGTTTCGTTACGTTCCACGATTTGATATACAGTGATAATATTATTATTATAAATCTAAGCATGAGCACGTCAGAAACACTTGTGTTGGATAATATGCTAATAAGTATTTTTTTGAGGAAATAAAAATTGATTTAAAAATATGTTCTCCAAAACATTTATGCGTGTAACGTAGCAACCTCACGTCTTTCGATAAACTTTACTTTGGGCCGTACTTTTCTAAGGAAAGTCAAGCAACTGTCTCTGAAATTAAATAAGTTGAAAGTAAACTTCTGTAATACAAAGCTTACTTTGTGAAGACTCCTTTGCTGTAAAGTAAAGTCACGATTATGAATCTGGGCCTCAGAGTATCAATAGTAACAAACATGCTTTTTCGTATTTTTTACATGAGTATAATATACATGTAGCTTTATTGTGTGAGACTTGGCTCAAGCCTCACATGAGATTTAGTATTAAAGGATATAATATAGTAAGATTAGACTCAGGTAATACACACAATGGTGTAGCTATTTTAATACATAACAGTTTACAATTTAGTAAAATAGATACTTTATGTGATGATTCAATACAAAATATAGCGATTCGTTTAAAATATGGCAATAATAAAGAAATTTCATTAGTCAGTTTTTATAGTCCCGGAAACGCTCTATTTACTAAGTATAAGTTTGATAATTTAATTCGCAGTATTCCTGGTCCTCTCTTGGTGGGTGGAGATTTCAATGCACACCATTCGGCTTGGGGATGTAACAGTGTGAACATTCGCGGCCGAGAGGTGCTTGAAGTCATTAATGACTTTAATTTGGTTTTATTAAATGATGGAGAAATGACTACTGTAGGCTCTGATAGGTGGCAAAGAAATGCACTTGATTTGACTGTAGTATCAGCTTCAATTTCATTGTCTTGTAACTGGTCTGTCCATGACGATCCTTTAGGTAGTTACCATTTGCCTGTAATTACAAGGGTACTTATTAATAACAATTATATTATCCCACATGAGACAGAATCTTCAAATTTACAAAAACATTTTAATTTTAACTTGGTTGATTGGGAAATATATAGGAAAAGTGTTGATAGTTTGATAGTGGATTTTAAAATTAATCAAGATAACCCATTACAGTCATATAATGACTTGATAAAGTTGTTAAATTTAGCTATAATTAAATCATTACCATCAACTTTAAGACCTGCTACATCTTTTGATACGTCATTAGTAAATAATAATCGTAAAAAACGCATCCCATTACCATGGTGGAATTTGAATTGCACTAAAGCAGTAGAAGACTCTAGGAATGCCTATATAGAATTCAAGTACAATCCCACATTAGAAAAATATATTGAGTTTAAAAAATTACAAGCTCTTAAAAAGTTAGTGTTGAAAAGAGAAAGATATTTAAGTTGGATTTCTTTATGTGAGTCATTTAACAGAACTACTCCATTATCTAGAGTTTGGCAATTTTCAAAAAGATTTAATAAAACATTTACACCTCCAAGTAATAATATTTCTCCTTGGGTATTCGATTTTCTTAAAAAATATACTCCAGATACAGTTGAGGGGCCATTTCAATCAATTCCTCATGAAGAAAAAGTTTCAGGACACTATGAATATCTAATTTATCCATTTTCTCTTCAGGAATTAAAATCTGCAATATCATCTAGACGTGATTCAGCTTTTGGCCTTGATGGAATACCTTATAAAATGTTGAAATATGTATCAATTAAGGCACTTTCTGACATACTAAGTGTTTTCAATTTACTCTGGCAGGAAATGATCATCCCTAATGTATGGAAAACAGATTGTCTCATCCCAGTACTTAAGCCTAACAAAGAAAGACACAAAGTAGAATCATATAGGCCAGTAGCATTAACATCATGCATGGGGAAAACCTTTGAACAATTAATTAAACAAAGGCTAGAATTTTATATAGAAAGTAATAGTCTATTACCATCCAATCAATTTGGCTTTCGACGTGGGTGCTCCACTCGAGATAGCATTTCTCATTTGCAATTAGATATATACAATTCTAATAAAATGGATAATCATTTTGTTGGTGTCTTCTTTGACATAGTGGGTGCATTCAACAACATCAATTTGCACATTTTGTGTGTTGAACTTCGGGCTCTTGGTATTCCTGAAAAAAATATATTATGGATCTTTAACTTTTTACATGGCAGAGAAGTATATGTCAAAGTGAATAAACGTTTAATAGGGCCACGTTTTTCATACAAAGGGGTATGTCAAGGTGGCATTCTCAGTCCATTGATTTATCTTCTCTATTTACATAGACTAAACATTGTACTTGGTCTTGAAGTGGCAAATTTACAGTTTGCAGATGATTTGGTTATCTATGCCTCAGGTTCAGATATAGGTTCTGTTGAAAGAATTTTAAACACAGCTTTAACTCGGCTAAAGAACTATTTTCATTATCTAAACTTGGATATTAGTCCAGAAAAATCTAAAGTCATAGTGTTTGGTGAATGTGAAATAGACCTACATATTTATTACAATAATAGTGTTCTTCCAATAGTGAATGAAGTGAAGTTTCTGGGTATCATTTTTACAAGCAACCTTTCATGGACTAAGTATGTTGATTATCTGTTAGGTAGAGCTAATAAAGCATTTAATTTTGTAAAGTCACTGTCATTTGCAGCTGATCCTAAAATTTTGCTAATGCTATATAAATCTTTAGTACGTAGTCATTTTGAATATGGATTTTTATGCTTTGGGTCTGATCAGAGATTGGTTCACAAATTGGATATTCTGCAAAACACAATCTTAGATGTGTAACTGGTGCAATGAAGACAACTCCAATTAATTCACTTCAAATTGAGTGTTACACTCCTCCTATGAATATAAGATTTCAGTTTTTAAAATCCAAATACATTCTCAAGCTTTTATCTTTCGAAAATCATCCTTTATTAAAGAAAATATTATTTTATCATAGAGTATACAGTCCCTCTAACTCCGTAAATGTCCCTTATATATTTCATGACTTTTCTATTTTAATCAGTATTGATGATCAATATCAAATTGAGAAATGTAAAGGCAGATGGCCATGTTACTCTGGTAATTATATTAGCAAATTCTGGCCCATGGACATTTACATCAACCGTGAACTACGGTGTAAAGAAGATATCTATCAGTTAATTACAGAGTTCCCTGGGTACAGGCATATATTTACTGATGGATCCAAAAACAATAGAAATGTTTCGCTAGCCATTTATCTACCTCATCTTACTGTTGGACATGGAGTTCGGTTACCTGGAGCCATGACTATATTTACAGCAGAATCTCTAGCCATTTTAACAGCTCTGCAGTATATACATGAAAAGAATCTTGGGCACACAACTTGGCTTATAGTGACCGACTGCATGAGTGTTCTCATGGCCTTAATAAACCCGAAACTGGACGCCAATACCGGAAATATTTTATATGAGATTCGGACTTTATACGCTGATCTTTGTTCTAGAGGATTTACGATAAGTTTAATATGGACACCCTCCCACATAGGAGTAACAGGAAACGAAAACGCAGATCATCTTGCAAGAGTTATTGTTGACGTTGACAACGTTGACATCCCAGAAACGAGAAATGTTGCCATACCAAGCTCCGACCTCCTTACCAAATTACGTGAACAAAACACCTGTATTTGGCATGAGAACTGGCAAGAAACACTAAGAACTAAGGGAAAATGGTATGCGAAAATAAATCAAACCATTGGTTCTGCGCCCTAGTTCACCAGATCTATTCTTCCTAAGAGCAGAAAATTTTATACTACTTTAAATCGTCTTAGACTTGGACATGGAAGATTCAATGCACATTTAGCCAGAATGAAAATTATAACATCACCTGTTTGTATTAATTGTGAATTAGGAAGTGATCAGACCCTAGATCATATAATTTTTGAATGCCCTGCATATGATTTACAAAGAATTCCTCTAATTGATAATTTATTGGAAATATATAAAACGCCAGCAAGCATCCCGCGCGACACTCAAGGTTTGCTGGAAAATTACAGTACGTACATAGCACTGTATAAATTTATTGACAGCACTGGATGGGCTATTTGACCGATCGGGACGACGTATTATAAGGGTATGACCCTGGATATGACCGTACTTCACAACATGATTATGACGAATACACGGATATGACACCATATTATTATGAATTTGACTTTAATGAATACTGAAGACACGGCTTTGGCCTTAAATAAACTACTAAGGATGAGGCACCGGCCTTATTTACTTTTAGACAAGAAGGAAAATAAAGAAACTCAAGACGTGGCTTCGGCCTTACTTATTTTTGGACAAGAAGGATGAAACTGAAGACGAGCCTTTTTTTTTTTTTTTTTTTTTTTTTTATTTTTTTTTTTTTTTTTTTTTTATCGATGGGAAATCATCAAATGACCCCTCCCGCTCTGGGCTGAGCAGGAGGGAGTGTCAGACTTGTACTGACTAAAACCCATCCATGTTCCTTCCTTTGCCCTTTGTGTTCCAGGGCCGCGGTATCTCTTTCGAACAGTCCCGCAACCCTGGCAGGCGTCGGCCCTTACGGACCCCTTCCTGTTTGCTGACTCTCTTTGAGGCGCGCGTGGAACACGAACGCGCCGTCGACACGGCCTGTCGTCATAAGACGGACGGACGGCGAGCTAGCCCATAGCTCACCGTCCACAGGCCCGCGTCTACGGTGGCCGGGGGCCACCACGTGGCCCCCGACGCCCGGTGCGTCTCCCGCGGCGGCTGGGACGTGAGGTTCTCTCCCTCTCACGTCCCGCCACCTCCTTCGCTAGCATGACTGCTTCGCAGAAGGAGGTGACGGCGTCCCATTCCGTCTCGCTCCGGACCATGGATTGAACCAGGGCCGGACGCGAGAGGTCGCCGCCGCCGATCGCCGCTACGAGGACACGGCGTTGCTCCGCCCAAGCGGAGCAGACCTGCACAGTGTGCTCCACCGTGTCCTCCGGTCGATCCTCGCAGTGGTGACACCCGGGCGTTTCCTCCCGCCCGATTAGGTGCAGGAACCTCCCGAAACAACCATGTCCGGTGAGGACCTGCGTCAGGCGGAAGGTGAGGGCGCCGTGGCGCCTCTCCAGCCACTCCTCAAAGAGGGGACTTACCGCCATTATAGTGGCGTGCCCTGCACGGGGTTGCGACAGTCGCTCTCTCCATGTCGCCATGAGATCACGCCGGAAGTCTGTCCGCTGAGCGACAATTTGCCGCGGCAGCGGAGTTTCCCCCCGGCGTAGTGCCTCCACGCGTGAAGACGAGCCTTAGGCCTTACTTTTAGACAAGAAGGATAATAAGCACTGAAGACGAGGCGGTATGGTCCAAGACCTTAGCCTGCCCGAAAAGGGCGAAGAAAAAAACATAGCTATTTTTCGTAAAAGTTTATGTTATTAATTTTCAACTGCGCTACTGCAAACATGAAAACTCAACAAGGCCAACTCCAAAAATCTATTTTAAAGGTATGTGATCAATATATCGTCTCGGTACATGCAATAGGCCGAATGTGAAAAAAATGCAATTTTTCCTTTTTGGCATGCAAGTATCCAAAACATGCTTCCGCAACGATTGCAAAGACTCCTATGTCTACCGACCAATCAGAAGCGAGCATTTGAACTATTTGCAATATGACCAATGACAGACGTCTTTGTTTTGGTTCCTGCAAATTGACGTATGTCATTGTATTCCCGTGATGCGAGACGTGTTTTGTGGTTTAAAAGGTCAGTTTACGAAATTAAACGTTTTTGATTTGTTCTTTAAGTAATCAACTCTTTCTTTATATAATTTGATCTAACAGACAGTAATATTACGTTATACATTTTTATAATCATAACAAAGAAGTAAATTTCTAACATAAAACTAACCTCACAATTTTGTTCTTTTCGAGTTCATACTTTAATGATTGTGATTATAAATGTTTTTCAATTTATTACAAAGGTTAAATTACTCAAGATAGGCGTTAATTATCCTTTTTTTTGTATGAAACAATTACACTTGTTTATACTTTTGTTGACAAAGGAGATTTTGCAATAAACATAGTATGTAGGGTAAAATTGACATAGGAACTATTGTTGAACAAGTGACTATGTTATTTGTTGCAGGAGTAACAGAAAACAGAACTTACCTATAATGTCACGAGCTAGAATTTATTCATAGATAGTTATCACCCCTTTACATTAGTAGAGGAACGAGCTTTTAAAAAAGTTATGCGCTGGATTCCTGGCTATCAACTCCCGACTAGAAAAACTATTTCTAACGTCATGATTCCTGCCTTGTACAATAAAACCGAAGAAATTTTAAAAACAACGACATTGGGCAGCATTGAACATTTGTGTCTTACAGCTGACTTATGGACATCAAGAGCCAATGAATCGTATTTGGCTGTTACCGGTCATTTTATCACGGAGGAGTTCGAGCTAAAGACCATCTTGCTGGACTGTTCTAATTACGAGGATTCTCATACGAGTGAAAACATTCAGAGTGTGTTAAATGATGTAATAAGTAAATATGAATTAACATTAAACAAAATTAATTTTATAGTAACTGATAATGCGGCCAATATTCAAAGAGCGGTTACTAACATCGGTTGGAAGCATTATGGATGCTATGGACACAAGCTAAATTTGATTTTACAGAATGCCATTACAAGAGAAAAGACCCTAAAGCCCGTATTAGATAAAGTAAAAAAAATGGTGCGCTTTTTCAAAAAAAACAGCACCGCCTTAGAGAAATTATTAAAAGCACAAACTAATGAGCAGCCAAACTGCGTACCAAAACGCTTGATTCAAGAAGTTCCGACGCGCTGGAACTCCAGCTTTCACATGATACGGCGCTTCGTGGAACTGGAACATTGTATTAGGTCTACAGTTGCAGTCATCAGAAAGGACCTTCCCATTATTACCAACGAAGAGTGGTGGCTACTTGCCGAAGTCACAAAAATATTGAAACCGTTCGATTATGTGACAGAATCGATGAGCGGCGAAAAGTATATGACTGGTAGTTCAGTTATAGTCATGACACGGTGTCTAATAACATCATGTGACAAACTCCTGGACGAAGAATTCTGTGATGTATCTAAAGAGCGAATTTACACTTTAAGGACAGGACTAATAACCAAATTCTCCAATCTTGAAAGAAGTGGAACATTTTGGGTATGTACATTTTTAGATCTCCGATACAAACTGGCTGTCTTTTCTGACGAAAATGAAATTAGAAATACTAAGAAACGAGTTCAGGACTTACTAAGTGGAATTATAGCGCAGGAGAGAGTGCAAGAACAGGCACCCGTCTCGTCATCTGAGGACCACAACAATGCTGATAAGTTTTCCCCATGGACAATTTTAGGTGAAATAGTGGGAAAAAAACAAAATGTCGGGACACCGGTGTCAAAAGCCATTAAAGAAATAGATGGCTATTTGAATGACGACCTATTGCCAGTTTTCACAGGAACTACGTGGAATTGCCCTCTCGAATGGTGGCGCAAACATAGGTTTACGTATCCATATTTGGCGAAACTGTTAAAAAATATGGAAACATCATGGCGACGTCAGTTCCATGCGAGAGAATATTTAGTAAAACGGGACTAATTATAAATGATCGTCGCACTCGGCTGACATCATCAAAAGTGAACCAGCTCGCCTGCTCGCATTTTTAAACGTAAATCTGGATGAAAACAGATTTAAATTAATAATATTTTAAACTACCCAATGCTAAACAAACAACGTAAATAGTTAAAAATGTAAATAGACAATGTAAATAGTGTAAATATAAAAAGTTTATATATATCATCAAATGAACTGTTAAATACGCCTGCATTATTTTATCGGTCGGCACCTACATTTAGATAGAATTTATTATAAAACTTTTCATAACAGACAATAATGCAGCCAGTAAAAGTATGAAGGATAGTTCATTCATTGATGATTAGGATAGTATGTTTTCTGTAACTACGTAATAGGCTTTTTCATCACGTGAAATTAGTGATATTTGGAAGCTTCAGCTAAGTATCTAGACAAAACCGTTGTTTGTAATTTAGCTCCCTAGAGATAAATCGTATTACGATGTTTACAATATCGCATACCTAGGTGGTTCTCACAATATGCTTTATGGAACGATACAACATCATGAGACGGATTACGCGTATCTGTAAATATATAGTTTCGATTTGATACTGTGAAAAAGCTATATTACCCACTCCTAACAGAGACTCGGAAAGATTTTTCTAACCTGTCAATAAAATAATTGCCAATACAAAAAAAAACATTGATGGCGAAAATAATTCCTATCATTAAATAGTTAATTATTAAGAACAATCTTAATAATGCAATAATTATTAATTGTAAGGTATAAGGTGTAATTGGTTAATTATATTTACTGTTATTTCTATTTTTAAATAATTATTTATCATTTTGAGCCTCGTGATATTTTACAAATGGCAA
Organism: Eugnorisma glareosa; assembly: GCA_947578425.1. Classification (NCBI taxonomy): domain Eukaryota; kingdom Metazoa; phylum Arthropoda; class Insecta; order Lepidoptera; family Noctuidae; genus Eugnorisma; species Eugnorisma glareosa. Next base: position 6,464,077 of record OX387967.1, on the reverse strand, counting down.
CTTCTTAATACATAACTACGTTTAGTTGCGTTTAGTATAAGATTATATTACGTTTAATTACTTAAATCTTTTAATTTATATAATTAATTAATCCGGACTTCTAAAAATACTAATGTTACATGAAAATGAATGGTTTAGTTGCCTTATTAAGTGGTACAAATTCTATCACAGAACAACAAAAAAAGTATGTTGTACGAATTCTGAAGTTCGCCTTTCACAAATATTACTCATTGAAACCCTTGTTGCCTGGTTAAGGGTTAATATTAATGGTAAATCTGTAGAGAAGCCAATAGCTTATGCATCATGTTCATTAACTAAAGTCCAGTGTAACTATTCTCAGTTAGATAGAGAAGCCTTTTTTTTTTTTTTTTTTATCGATGGGAAATCATCAAATGACCTCTCCCGCTCTGGGCTGAGCACTCGCGAGCTTTCGCGATTTCAGTGTTGATCCCATAGTGAAAGTTATTCATAATGATGAGTACAATGACCCCGTAAGAGGTTGTGCGTTTATTCTGTTACACATTGTAGAGACAAAATGTCAGTCTTGTGAACCTTTTTCTGTTGTTAATTTTAAGCCTAGTAATGATAAATTGTTATGGCCTAGAACTTCTATTCTACTTCTTCTTCTTCTTCTTCTATTTTAAAGAGTTCCTATTGATTTCTTTGAATTTAAGAAACAACATTTCCTCATTTATTGTGATAGTTATTCTAAGTGGTTAGATATTAAACACATGTCAAAGTCTTGTAATGCAGAGAGTGTGATAGAAGAGTTATGTGGTATATTTTCATTTGTTGGATTACCAATTGAAATTGTGTCTGATAATGGTCCACCATTTGATTCTTATGCTTTTATAAATTTTTGTACTAAGTTCAATATTAAAGTCACAAAAAGTCCTCTTTACCATCCTGAAAGTAATGGTTTTGCTGAAAGAAATGTTCAAATAGCTAAGAAAGCATTAAGTAAACTTGTTTTAGATAAAAATGGTTCTGAATCCTTAAGTCTTAAGATTAATAAATTTCTTCTAAATTATAGAAACACTCAGACTACAACTACAGAAAAATGTCCTAATTCATTGTTATATTTCTATCAGCAAAGAACTCTAATGTCCATGTTAAATCCCAATTTTAATCCTAAGTCTGTTAAAAAATATCCTAGTTCTCATGTATTTAGTGAGAATGATAATGTTTTAATTCGCATAGGGAGGAATGGTGTTATTAATAAGGGTATAGTTTTAAAATGTCTTAGCCCAGTTATGTTTCTTGTATCTGTAGATGGTGTAGTTAAGAAAGTCTATTTAAACCAAATGTCCCATGCACCCCTACCATCCAGTACTCCAGTTGCTACTCTTTTAGTGCCAAGTCAGTATATCCTGGTCCAGTAGTAATTCCTCAACCCAGCTTTAGTCAGTCCATTCCAATGTATCTTGGTGTCGTCCGATCAAGTCCCTTACGTCCTAGTCATGTCCAGCCCAGTCCAGTACGTCCCAGTCCTGTCCAGCCCAGTCCAGTATGTCCCAGTCCTGTCCAGCCCAGTCCAGTACGTCCCATTCTTGTCCAGCCCAGTCCAGTTCAGTCTAATCCAGTGTCAGCTCCTCAACTCAGGAGATCTAAGAGAATTATCCACCCACCAACTAAACTAAATCTGTGAGGGAGGATGTAGTGTCCATAGATAATAATTAGTCAAGCACTATGATTGTTGATTGGTACACCCCTTTATAATGTAGAGTTATAGTTTATGGTCAGTAAAATAAAGAACATGGCGAAGACAAAATAAGGTCGTTTTAATGAGTCGGATAAAATCCCAATAAATCCTGGAACATCACACATAATAAGATTCCTGGCCGAACCACGAACACAACAATGACGATTTAAAATTTCAATATGCTAAACCAATACAAGGCTTCCAATGAAGGGTGTCGCAAAGTCCCATATGCGAAAATCCGATGCCTGATTCAGTCAGAGTAAAGTATGGATGTGTGGTACCTAATATGAAAGATTGAGTGTGTGTGTGTGACGACTCCTTTGTAACAAACTAACTTGAATGAAATCAATACACTAACTTCTATTCCTGATTCATTACGGTCGCACCGTCTTCTTGACAGCATTACCGTGTGTGTGGGACTCCTAGTCCCTAAAATGGCCTCCCAACACCCCTTGTAGCCATCCCTGACCGCCGCGGCCATTCTTTGGCGGCCTTTCATTGTCATTTATACACACAAGTAAAACACTTACCGAGATTGCTTCTATCTAGCACTAATTTCTTTGTCTCTTACCGACCAATGACCCTTTCCTTGACTTTTACATTCTTCCTTTTTATTCACTACTCCCGCACTCACTCCCCTTCATCCTCGTAGTTATCTATTATAGTCTTTGGTCCTCGTGATTCTCCCGCCGACCCTCCTTCCTCCTTCCCACCTCTTCGCCTGCCGCCGCGTCCCGTTCCGTTTTACGTATCCTATACTTCGCGTTCGCGACACTCCCCAGCCGAGGAAGTGTTGACAGAAAAGCATTTAAGTTGTTTTTAAGAATTTCCAGAATAATTTATGTATGTGTTATGGTCATGTTATAAACAAGTGAATAAGTAAAGGAAATATGTTTAGAATAATGAAAGTATCAAGAAGTTATTACTTTACTATAGTTATAGATGTGTACCTACGGGAAACCCTGTAGGGAAAATAAATCAAATTATAATTCCATTAACATTGTGTATTCATGAACATACTAATTAACAAATCAATAAATTAATACTCTCTTCGTTTTCTTTAAATTATATCCCTCATTTTTCCTCCTACTTTAAGTTTCGAGTTTCAAAAATAGCATACAGTAATTTAGTCCACTCATTTATTTTAGTTTTGGCATCCTTAGACGCTTTCCTTTTAGGTCTTTCATTACATGTATCCTTTACTACCTCTTCTTCTGCAGATAGTGTTTCATGTCTTTCCTCTGTTTCTGTCTCCTTCACTATTGATTTCATGTCACTACTATGCCCCTCTTAATGTTTTTGCCTGCCTTTTCTTCATTGTCCATTTCCAACGGATAAAGATGAGTTATAGATCTTTTTAATTGTTCTCCGTCTGGTAATTTTACTATGGCGACCCTTATCTCTTTGTCTTCGCTTCTTATTAACCTTTCTATCTTTCCAACTCTCCATTTCATTCTGTTCTTACATTCATCCTTGATCTGTACGACGTCGCCTACTTTGGGAACATACTTTTCTGTTATTCTTGGTTCTTTCCGGTTTAAAGCGCGTTCTCGGAGCCCAACTAAATACAGGTTAGTAAACACAAAATAGGGTACTTTTGGTTCTCTGGCCAATCAGTCATTTTGAATCTACCCGGCATCTCAGAACACCCTCATCCATAAAGAGGCCCAAATTGCTCGATAGGTCGGTTACTTTCCCTGTAGTCTCTGCTGGAAAATATTGTTTCTGAAGTCCTTTGATAATTTGAATTTCTTTATCGTCGGTTCTTGTTGTCAGGACATGTTCAGTTACAGCACTTGATGGCCAAGAAATTTCGTTCTTAAGCAAATATTCAGGTCCTGCAAACCAAAGTCTGTAGGTTTTGAGGTTCTTGCATGGTCTTGTGGCGAGATCAGCAGGGTTCTGTTCCGTAGGAACGTATTTGAATTCCACATTCTTGAATCTATTTATCTCCATTATCCTGGCGCTGACAAATGGAGGCAAAACTCTAGTTGTTTTAATCCATTGTAATACTATTTGACTATCTGTCCAAAGATAAGTGTTGGCAATAGTGAAAAGCATATGTGCCATTACAAATTTAATAAGTCTGCATCCAATAAGTACACCTAACAATTCCAGTCTCGGAATGGTGTAAGTCAGTCTGGCTTTAATTGGTGTCAAGCCAGTTCTTGATATTACCAAACTTATTTTGGTGTGGTTGGTGTCTGACACTTTCAGATACACTGCAGCGGCATAGGCGTTCATTGAAGCATCGGTAAAACAATGAATCTCTACCTTACTAACTTCATCACTCAGTGGTTTATCTATTCCGTACCACCTTTCCACTTTAATTTTATTTATTTCCTTGAGTTGCGCATCTATTTCGATCCATTGTTTTTGCAAATCTAGCGGAAGTATGACATCCCAATCTAATTTTCTAATCCAAAGGGTCTGCAGAAAAAGTTTTGATTGCAGCAACAGCGGCGCACAATAACCGGATGGGTCGAACACGGTGGCGATACGTCCCAGAACCTTTCTCTTTGTCATCATGGCAGCATTGGTGGGTGCTTCAGTTATTTCTTTAAGGGAAAGGTAATCATCATGCATGTTCCAGTTGATTCCTAAGATAGTGACGTTATCAGCTGGGGTGCGATCTTCGTTAGTTTCCCTCATTAGAGATTGGTTGTTGGAATTCCAGTCCCTCATGTTCATTGAAATGGAGTCAAAAGCGGCTTTTGTTTCTTTGAAGATTTCCAAACATTCATGTGTCGAATCCCCTCCGGATACCAAATTGTCCACATATATTTCTTGTTCAATTTTTCGACCCACTGGAGTGTTCAAGTTCTGCAAGTGATGTTTAATTGTAATAGCCAGTAAGAATGGGCTGCAGACAATTCCGAAGGGAACTCGGCAAAATCTAAGATGCAACAAGTTATCCTTGGTAGCATCCTTTCGGATGTCCTTCAACCACAGTGAGCGAGTCACATCTCTGTCCTCGGTTTGGATGCCAATCTGTAAAAAAGCCTTTTCCACGTCAGCCAAGATTCCATATTTGTGGCTGCGGAATCTTAAAATCAAGCCTATTAGGTTTTCTAGGAGTAAAGGGAAGGCCCTTTACTCCTAGACCTGAAATGAATGCCTTTATAAAGGTATAAAGGCATTCATTTAGACTTACACTACCCCTTTGTTTGGATGACCCATCATACACAAGTCTGAGTTTGTCTCCTTTCTTTACATAGTGATGAGGTAGGTAGTGTATAAGTCCACCGAATTTCTTTTCACCATCAATTTCAATTTCATCAATTTCTAAGATGTGATTTTCAATTTGCTCCTTTATTATCGTGTCATATTTCTGCAAGGTAGGTTCATCCACTCTTTTCAGCAGGCCAACTAGTCGTCCATATGCTAGGCCATAATTGTCAGGTAAGTCGGGAGGGTTTTGGTTCCATGGCCACTTGATCCAGTATTTTCCATCCTGAAACTTCACAGACTTGTGGAAGTCTTCAACTGCTATGTCATCTCTAGTAGCTTTCGGACAATCACTTATGCCAATGGTTTCTATGTCCCATAATTTGGGCACTGTTACATCCTTTAAAGGAAGATCTGGAAACGGCATCATGAGAGTTTCCTTTTGTATGTATGTTATGACCTGTATATCTTCATTCTTAGGCTTCCCGTGCATACCTGACCATATCCAACCAAAGATGGAATTGACCAAGTATAAGTGTTCATTAATTTTCAATTTCTCACTTAATTACAATAATGTCCATGCATCGAACGACGTGAAATAATTTTCCGATGCCCATACATCGATGTCATGACATTTAAACCAATAAAATTGTTTCAATTAATGGTCTTTGGTCTTCATTCAAGCGCCCGCCATTGTTTATGTACCACCTGTACCTTAGGCCGCTCAAGCGGTTTGTTCACAGGAAACCAATTCCGCAATATAATCAACACTAACAACTTACCGTTCTAAATGGATAATTTTCACTTCAGGGATAGCAATTTCACCAAACTCACTCACTTCACAAAAAGAAATATCATAAACGACGCGCCGAGGGCGGCGCAGACGACGTCTCCATTTTTGAGAAAAAGTAAAAATTATTACGATTGGGCGGAAATGACAATATCCCGTTTCAGATCCGTTTAACTATCTCTGTCTAGCGCGTGCGGTTTTTGTGTAACGTTGTCTTATTTCCTCGGGGGCGCGCACGGGCACGTTTTAAAACTAAGGCAAGGACTAAGGAGGTTAGGGTTGGGTCACGAGTCACAATCGACATCAGTTCCGATATACTGTTATTTCGTAAATTCGTTCGGTATGACGTTCTTGTAGTCATGGGTCATTTTTGTTACTCGGGTAAACCAAAGCTCGCATTTAATTGACACTTCTCTGTGCCAGGCGATTAAACCAAAGCTCACATTTAACTGACACTTCTCTGTGTCAACCCAGTAAACCAAAGCTCGCAAGTAACTGACACTTGGTGTCACGCTATATTAACAAATTCCTTATCCAGCTGTCCTCGTAAGCTACGACAGCTAGTAATATACTTTCACGGTTATCTTTCAACATTCCATAACCATCTTTCTGTCCTTTCGTGACTGTCTTTCAGCATCCTACAGCCACTTCTCAAACCTCTCTCCGCGACTATCTTTCAACATTCTATAGTCACCTTTCACACGCGAGCGATATATTCCATTCGGCTAATTCTAACAACATAATTTCATGGTTATCTTTCGACATTCTATAACCATCTTTCTGACTCTTCGTGACTATCTTTCAACATTCTATAGCCACCTTTCAAACCATTATTTCATAACCCATATTTTCATTTAATCGAATCCATAACTGTGATAGCTATTATGTATCGGTAACATGAAATCATGTTACAAGTGGCACAACACTATCCATCAAACCATCGACTACAATTCCTCTATACGTCAGTCGAATAGCCTCGACACTCGGTCACTTCCGGTAACAATGAGACTATTGAGTGTTTACTAATGTTGTAAAAAACCAATTAAACAATGTTTATATAAAAAAAAGGAATAATAAAACTATAAATTATTGATAAAACAGATCCCAGCATCTCCACCATGTCGCAAAGTCCCATATGCGAAAATCCGATGCCTGATTCAGTCAGAGTAAAGTATGGATGTGTGGTACCTAATATGAAAGATTGAGTGTATGTGTGTGTGACGACTCCTTTGTAACAAACTAACTTGAATGAAATCAATACACTAACTTCTATTCCTGATTCATTACGGTCGCACCGTCTTCTTGACAGCATTACCGTTGGTGTGGGACTCCTAGTCCCTAGAATGGCCTCCCAACACCCCTTGTAGCCATCCCTGACCGCCGCGGCCATTCTTTGGCCGCCTTTCATTGTCATTTATACACACAAGGGAAGTTAGTTCCGAAAGATAATTCATTACAAATGGAGTTGATGTTTCTTTAGCAGTTCACGTTTTCACAAGACAGAATATGGCGTGGAGAGAGGATTTAGCACACGCTACTGCTGTTCGAAGGAAAGGTTCACGAATAAGTATGGGCGTAGGCTATCCAAACTTCATCGATGAACTTTATCGTCGGTTCACTGAATCCAGTATAGACTACGCTAGATCCATTTCACAATCTCGCGAGTTGGTTGAACATAGAAATTGATTCGTACGGTTTGCAAAAAGGAGAGGATTATTTATGCAACATAGTGATCCTGGTTTACCGGACATACACACATCAAAAGTGTCTAGGGATCAACATATATTTTTGCAATAACTTTTCTCCTGATTGATATTAATTAAAATTTTCTTTAAGGATTCATCAAATAAAGTGTTTTCGTTTGTCACAGTAACGATAAACCAAGTCACCTTTGCATTAATAAAGAAATTTGCCATTTTCCTAATAAAGGGATTTTTGACATTTGAACCACTAACACAAAAGTTCGAAAAAAAGACTGAAATAACAGTTTTCTTTAAAATTTTATTGGGTAACTTAAACAATTAATAATCCGTGTTTCTACCGCGAACACTAACAACACAAGAACATCGGTTTGGCATACTCAAAATGAGTTCATCCAAATCACGCTGTGGAATGGCCGCCCATGTTCGTTGCAACAACAAAAAAAGGTCTTCTTGCGACTGGATACCCTCCATATTCGGCAGAGCTCTTCTCTGTAGCATATCCCATGCATGCTCAATCGGATTCAAGTCTGGCGACTGAGCAGGCCAGGGCAGGACATTGATGTTAGCTGCGGCGAGAGTCTGTCTTACAACTCTTGCGGTGTGCGGTCGTGCATTATCATGCATTAACTGAAATAAGGGACCGATTTGCACTTGTAGAGGAACGATGACGTCTGATACAATCGTCTCAGCATAAATTTGAGCGTTGAGGTTGCCTCTGATCCAAATCAACTCAGTTCTTCCGCCGATCCAAATACCCGCCCATACCATGATGGTTCCACCACTATAAGGATGGACTTCCTGGCAGGATTTTAATCGCTGTTGGCGTCCAGGGGTTCTCCAGTGTCGTATACGTCTTGTATCCGGTCTCATACCAAAACGAGACTCATCAGAAAAGCACACGAAACGCCATTGTTCTTCTGCCCAATTTCTGTGTTCAAGAGCCCATTGATATCGTATCCTACGATTGTGCATTGCTATAGGTGGTACCCGTAGCGGTCTTCGGGAATGAAGGTTCACTTCATGCAAGCGGTTTCTGACTGTTTGGTCGCTAATTAAGTTCCCTGAAGAGTGATGAAGCCTCACGGCTAACATCATGGCGGTTATTGTTGGAGCTCTTCGAGTTAAGATTTGAATGTATCGGTCTTGTCTCCGTGTGGTGCAGCGATACCGTCCTCCATGGCGCTCAGCCACGGTACCAGTGCTTCGGTAACGTGTCCAAAGTCGACTGATAACACTCTGACTTGTATTCAGAGCTAAAGCCACAGTACGTTGCCGGGAACCAGCTTCTATCATTCCCACGGCTCTGAGCATTTCTTCCCTGCTTAAATGACGTCGCCGCTCCATAATAACGTTGGTTTTAATCAGTAGTAGGGAAACAGTAGCACTAATAATGTCTTCAATGCGTTGTATGTTTTTATAGGGAAAATATTGACAGCTGATTTTCATCTTTTACTCGAATTTGATTCACAGTTCCTGATTCAAATTATGAAATGCACCAAAAAGGATCCATATAAATTTATAAAATCATAAATTTATTACAAAGCCACATCTCAATCTCAAGAAATCCACATAAAAATGCTTGATCCCTAGACACTTTTGATGTGTGTATTTAATATCTTTCTTGCCAATCAATTGATCCGTTAGTCATAAAATGTCTTGACAAAAAAATACGAATATCAGAAGGAGTGGTAATACATTGATTTGGAGTAAAGGTAGCTGCTTCATTCGCTAAATTATTAGATTTTTTTAATAAAGAGTCTCTGCGAAGAAAGTTATGCAAGTGAACAGTAGCTAGAACTATGGTTTTGGCTGACTTTGGGCTTAAAATCATTGTACTTCTCAATACTCTAAATTTTGCTGACAAGATTCCAAAAGCATTTTCTACTACTCGGCGTGCCCTTGATAGTCTATAGTTGAAAATCCTTTCTTTTGACCCTTTTGGATGAATTCCTGCAAATGGTGTCATCAAATGTGTGCTTAATGAAAATGCTTGATCTCCTAATATTACATATGGTATGTTATTTGTGTAGGGTATTTGTAAAATTTCTGGTGCTGGTAAATTAAGTTGATTATTTTCTAGCTTTCGATATAATTCGGAATGTTTATAAACTCCTCCGTCTGTATTCGACCTTGGCATCCTACGTTAACATACATAAAATTGTAGTTTGAGTCTACTAATGCCAATAGCACGATGCTAAAGAACTTTTTATAATTAAAATATTCAGTGCCGCTACGAAAAGGAGCTTGAATAGTTATGTGGTTTCCATCTAACGCCCCAATAGCGTGCGGAAAATTCCATTTTTCCTCGAAGTCTTTCGATACTGCCTTCCAATCTTGCTCTGATACTGGTAGCTGAAAAAAAAATTAATAACGGTTTATTTATTTTGTTATTTTTGTTTCAGGATTGTGGCTCACCCTCAGAGCCAGGTAATACAGAACAAGCTATTCCGGAACAAGGCATTTCAGAACAAGGTATTTGTTCACGCCATTATCTTAATAATTTGAATTCGCGCTCTTTATGAGAAATCTGCGACCTATCCCTTCCTGCCCTTCTCCCACTCACACGCACCACCAAACGCCGAGCGAGAAAAGGACAGAGCTCGCCGTCCACATGCGACTGCAGCGCCGCCAACGCATCGTTAAAAACGCAGAAGAAAAGTTTAGTGCAAGTTTGTGTCATGCTGTGTGCGCGTCTTAGCAGCAAAATGTAATAGAAATTCTCTCAAAAAATAAGACTGGTACCGCTTCAAATTACCGCAAACTGTTCTGGTTCTGTGTGCACCATATTGTGACCATAATATAGCCGGCCGGCAGTTACATAACCAAAAACAAAACTTTCTGTGCAAACGCGATTCCCGCGCATCTTCCCACGAGCCTCTGAGGCTGAAGAAGTATACAGAACTGGCTTCAGAAGACTGGTGAGTCCTTATTAATCTGTTCATTACCTATACCTACCTAATCGTCTGTCCACCCGCTCCGCAGATTACAGTCCACTACCGCTAGTTAAAATCATTTTCTGTTCATTTTTGGTCTGACTTCGATCCAGATAACCTCCCTTTCGCGTTCTCATCCTTTTTGGTGTTAACTCTGATAGTTTACACGTATTCAAACCGCTTATTTAAAACCGCCATCTTGTAATTACCTACACGTGGCGATCTCCCGCGCCGCTCACTAATATTAATATTATCCTATTTCGTTAAGTAGTTACTCAAGTCAGTTATAACGAAATACCTACTTATTTTATTGTTTTCACACGCAAATCGTGATAGAAAAAACGTAGATTTTACCGCTTAGCCTAAACAGGTACCTACTTACTTACGTCGCATTCTACCTACCATACTTACTCAGTAAACCTACCTACCTACGTGTGTTTACTCGAATATTCAAGTATTTACCTATCTAGTTAAATTAATATCCGCTTAGTAGGTACCTACCTAACATAAGCAAAGTTATTTAATTACCTATTTTTTCCTACTTACGCATCATTTGCTCACCATGGCAGCTAAAATAGCAATATTACAGGCTAAAAACAATGCAATATTCGCTCGTTTGACTAGTCTCAATAATTTAGCTAAGAAAATAACTATAACTACCGCGGATCTCCGTTCCTCGGAATCATTCATGGCGGAAACCGAAACATTATCGGTCATACGTCAGGAATTCATTTCTAATCTAGACTCCATTAATGAGCTAGGCTTTGAAGTTAATCCTAAGTTTACAGCTAATTACGAATCTCTCAATGCATTTGAAGATATTTACACTAGAATACAGAGGGTTCGTTCCCTTATCGGTGAGAATTCGCCTCATCAAAACTCGCACTCGTGCGAGAATAAAGGTGCGCTTCCACTGATCAAATTACCGCCGATAAACATTCCTTCGTTTGATGGAAAGATGGATAGTTGGCCCATATTTTATGAGTCGTTTAAAGCTAATATACATTTAAATGAGTCGTTAGGTGATTCTCAGAGAATTCAATATTTGACAGGAAAATTGACCGGTCCTGCATTAAAAATAATTGCGGGCATCATTCCGTCAGGCGAAAATTATTCGTCTATTTGGGAAAGTTTAGTGGAAAAATACCAAGATAAAAGGGCTTTAGGGTGTCATTACATGTCTATACTTTTTAATATCAAACCCGCGAGCAATAATTCCTCGTCTTTAAATACGTTCGTTGAAACTTTCGACGCCGCTGTTTCAGCATTGGAGCAATTAAAATTCGACGATTTAAAAGATTTTATGTTATTAAATATTGCCATGCGTAAAATCGATTCTGCCACCGCACATGCCTTTGAATCTTTTGTCAGAGACAAAGAAATTCCTTCTTATAAGATCTTCATAGAATTTACAAAAAGTCAAGTTAAAATACTAGATCGTACCTCGTCGTCATCACAATCAAACCGCGGCCCTGCCTCGGCAGTGGAACTGCACCCTAATAACAATGCGAAACATAACCGCGCGCGCAATACCTACCAATCACAGACGTTTACGACGAGTGACTGCAAGGGTCTTGAGGCTTGTTTAATGTGTAACAAGTCTGATCATCAGCAGTTATACAAATGTCCCGCATTTAAATTGCTTCCCGCCAAAAGTCGTTTCGATTTCATCAAATCCAAACGAGGATGTATAAACTGCCTAAGTTTATCGCATACCGCTTCGCATTGTAACTCCACTTATACATGCAGATCCTGTAAAAAGGCCCATCATACCCTGTTACACTTAGATAGTAATAATAATAATAACGCGTCGTCATTGCAACAACCACCTAATCCGCCCGCGCCCGCGTCCGCGCATTTTGCGCAATCGCTTGGCGCTGCCGCCGCCGACGCCGCGACGTTGCCGTCCTGCTCGCACTCGCAAGCTTCGAATATGAACAACACCGCTCCCACGAACGTATCGCTATGCGCTCGCTCTGAGGATACTCGTTCGTTTCATACAAACTCGCCGCGTAATACTGTACTTCTTTCAACCGCTCAAGTAAATATTTTAAATAATGATAAACAAAATATTTCGGTTAGGTGTTTAATTGACAATGCTTCGCAGAATAATTTGATTACGTCCGCCTGTTGTGAACTCAAACTTAAACCTAATTCGCTCTCAAATTCTTTTATTAAAGGCATCGGGTCCGCTTCACAAACGGTTCATGGATACATCCCGCTGCTTGTAACCACGAAAGATAAAAAATATTCTTATAACGTTACCGCGTTGGTAGTTGATAACATTACCGACCGCATGCCTTCCGAATATGTTGACACTTCGGTAGTGCAACATTTGGTTGACTTACCGCTCGCTGATCCGTATTGGCACATTCCGGGCGAGGTTGAGTTAATACTCGGCGCTCAGCTGTTTCCGTACTTGTTATTAGGTGGTAGGGTTGTCGCGCCCCCCGCACCGTCCGCTATTGAAACCGTGTTCGGATATATTCTGATGGGTGATGCTCCTACTAGCAATTTTAACATAAATAATACCGCTTGCACGTTGAAAAATATAAACTCTGCTACCTTCTTCATGTGTTCTAGTGGCGTGAAGATGCGTGATCCCGTCGATGAACTTCATCTTGATAAAACATTGACCAAATTTTGGGAAATGGAGGAAGTGCCTATCAAGGGGTTTCTTAGTCCAGAGGATAGTCAGTGTGAAGACATTTACACCTCTACCGTATCACGTGACGCGACTGGTCGTTACTGCACCGCTTTACCTTTTTGCCGAGATCCATCCGAGTTAGGGGACTCTCGCTCCGTCGCTGTTCGCCGACTGCTCTCATTGGAGCGCAAGCTTCATGATCCTGAGCTGCGAGCCAGTTATAATGAGGTAGTACAGGACTACATAGAGAATGATTATTTGTCCGAGGTCCCGCCTGACAGCGAGGATTATTCGCAAGGTTATTTCATTCCGCATCATGCTGTCGTTCGTCGCGATAAAGAGACTACCAAGGTTCGTATTGTCCTCGACGCTAGTGCTAAATGTCATAACGACATTTCACTCAATGATATTCTTCATACAGGTCCGAATCTCCAGGCTGACATTTTTGTTTTGTTACTTAATTTCCGCTTGTTTGCGATAGCGCTAGCTGCAGACATAAAACAAATGTATCTCAGAATTCTTCTTAAATCTGAGCACCGCAAATATCAAAAGATTTTATTCCGTTTTGACCCCGCGCAACCTATACGCGAATTTCAGTTTAATCGAGTCGCGTTCGGTTTAAAATGCAGCCCTTTCTTAGCTATGCGCACAGTGCGACAGCTAGCGATCGACGAACGCGATCGTTTTCCGCGAGCCGCTGATGTGGCGTCTCATGAGCTGTACATGGACGATCTAACCACGTCTGTCTCTACACTAGACGAAGGAAAATCTCTTTCCAGCGAACTCATTGACTTGTTTAAGTCCGGTGGGTTTCATTTGACTAAATGGGCCAGTAACTCACCTGAGTTATTAGAAGCTGTGCCACAGTCTAACCGCGCCGCAATAGAATTTTCAGATAATGCAAACTTGAAGGTGTTAGGCCTTAAATGGTTACCCGCGCAGGACATATTTACATTTTCAACCGCTCCGGTAAAGGAAACATATACCAAACGGACAATACTTTCAAGCATCGCCCGCTTATGGGACGTACTTGGGTTCGCCGCTCCAGTAATATTATTCGCCAAACTCTTAATTAAAGAGCTATGGCTACTTAAAGTCGATTGGGACGATCCCTTACCCCACGATATACTTTCTTTATTTCAAAAGTTTAATGAACAATTGCCGCTTCTTTCCGCGTGTAAAATCCCACGTCATCTAGGTGTAACCATCGGTTGCTCTACCAACATTGTCGCGTTCGCGGACGCAAGTATGAAGGCATACGGTTGCGTCGTGTATCTCCATGTCACTGACGGCGAGGGAAATGTGTACGTCAATTTAATATGCGCCAAATCCAAAGTCGCCCCTGTCAAAGTCGTTTCGTTGGCAAGATTAGAATTATGCGCCGCAGTCCTTATGTCAAAACTAGTCCGTCTGATTTATGAAACGTACAGTGCTCGTACAGAAATTTATAATATATTCGCATTTTCAGACTCAAAAATAGCTCTTTCATGGATTAATTCCTTACCGCATAGATGGGATATTTACGTTAGCAACCGCGTCGCAAAATGTCAAGAAAATCTCGATGCGCGACATTTCTATCATGTCAGTGGGATAGAGAATCCCAGCGATTGTCTCTCTCGAGGTCTCTTGCCAGAACCACTACTCTCTCATCCGCTATGGTGGCATGGCCCTCCTTGGCTTTGTGCTCCTGTATCAAGCTGGCCGATCACACCTTTCATTCCAGAGGCATGTGAGACCTTACCTGAATATAAAAGTAAAACATTCGTTTGCTCGACTTCCAACTCCACTCCTGGTTTTCTCTATGACCTGACGCAAAAGTTTTCATCCTGGAATAAAATTATACGTATTATTGCATACATTTTGATATTTGCTAAAATATTACCGCGTAATAATCGAATATCCGCGTCTCAGCTCATAAAAGCTGAAAGGTATTTAATCCGCGCTGTTCAGGGTTTTCACTTTACTCAATTAATTCATGACTTAAAAACGAATAAAGTTATTTCCTCACCGCTCAGAAAATTAGACTTATTCATCGATGAACACGGAACTGTACGAGTAGGAGGTAGACTTTCAAATAGTAACTTACCATACGAAGCTCAACATCCCGCATTATTGCCTAAACATGACCATGTTACTCACCTTTTAATTGACTACTATCACCGCCTGCATTGTCACACTGGTGCCAATGTTTTGAGTTCTTTATTACGCCAAAAATATTGGATCTTAGCGTCAAGGAATGTGATTAGGCTACGTGTTCACGCTTGTAATTTTTGTTTTAAAAATTCTCCATCTCACCTTAATACGAAAATGGCTGACTTACCAGCATACCGCGTTCAAGAAACCAAAGCCTTCGTGCATACAGGCGTGGATTACGCCGGTCCCATAAATATTACTCTATGTAGACGCCGAGGTCAAAGAGGCCAGAAGGCTTACATTTGTTTGTTTATCTGCTTAGTAACTAAAGCAGTTCACATCGAACTAGCTTCCGATCTGTCGTCTGAAGCTTTCATTTCCGCGTTTAAACGCTTCATTTCGAGGCGTGGTCCGGTTTCTCATATGTATTCCGATAATGGAACGAATTTTGTTGGTGCCAAGTCTCAGATAAACGAATTACTTACCGACCATCGCATCGAATGGCACATGATCCCGCCCCGCGCTCCTCACTTCGGAGGACTCTGGGAGTCGAATATTAAAAGCATGAAACTTCATTTATACCGCGTTATTGGATCCCAGTTACTTACCTATGAAGAACTGTTAACTGTTTTGACTCAGGTCGAAACCATTTTAAATTCCAGACCGCTTTGTATTTTATCAGAGGACCCACATCCTGAGCCTCTTACTCCCGCTCATTTTATAATGGCTTCTCCCTTGACTTATCTACCTGCCGCGCCTGTTTCTGAGGAAACTAAAACTCTACGTCATCGGAAAGAACTGCTAGATCAAATGGTGCAGAGTTATTGGAAGAGATGGCGTTTAGAATATCTTAATTCATTACAAGTGAGACAAAAATGGCTTACTAACTCGGATAACGTTAAACCCGGTCTTATTGTATTGATACATCAAGATGATGTTCCCGCGCTTCGCTGGCCTTTGGGCATTATACAGGAGGTTTACCCGGGTAAGGATGGTAGAGTACGCGTTGCCTTAGTTAAAACTGCTTCTGGCACGTTTAAACGACCTATCGTCCTATCGACCTATCGTCAAACTTTGTCCACTACCCTCTCAATAGATTAATAATAATTTAATTCCATAGTTTAGGTAGGTAATTACTTATAATTTAGGTATTTCATAAATTTTATTTCTTTCAATTTGATCGCTTTTTTCGATAATACTACGTATTATCAAGGCCGGGAGGATGTTCACGCCATTATCTTAATAATTTGAATTCGCGCTCTTTATGAGAAATCTGCGACCTATCCCTTCCTGCCCTTCTCCCACTCACACGCACCACCAAACGCCGAGCGAGAAAAGGACAGAGCTCGCCGTCCACATGCGACTGCAGCGCCGCCAACGCATCGTTAAAAACGCAGAAGAAAAGTTTAGTGCAAGTTTGTGTCATGCTGTGTGCGCGTCTTAGCAGCAAAATGTAATAGAAATTCTCTCAAAAAATAAGACTGGTACCGCTTCAAATTACCGCAAACTGTTCTGGTTCTGTGTGCACCATATTGTGACCATAATATAGCCGGCCGGCAGTTACATAACCAAAAACAAAACTTTCTGTGCAAACGCGATTCCCGCGCATCTTCCCACGAGCCTCTGAGGCTGAAGAAGTATACAGAACTGGCTTCAGAAGACTGGTGAGTCCTTATTAATCTGTTCATTACCTATACCTACCTAATCGTCTGTCCACCCGCTCCGCAGATTACAGTCCACTACCGCTAGTTAAAATCATTTTCTGTTCAGTATTTCAGAACAAGGCACTTCGGAACCAGGAACTTCATTACAAGGCACTCGAGACCAAAATACTAATACCAAGAAGTCAATAAAAGAAAAGCCAGTCAATAAGAGGACATACCAAGAATCAGAGTATGATGCTGAAAATCAAATGATAGAAGAAGCATTAGAAATAATGCGAAAACAAAATGACAGTAATAATAATGATCCTTACGTTGCTTTTGGCATGCACGTAGCAGCCGAACTAAGAAAATATGATGCCGCTATGTTTACGAGAGTTAAACATTCAATAAATACTGTATTATACGAAGCTGATATGGAGCGCCTCAATCAATCATCAGCACAAGAATATAACGCTGAAAACAGACGAGGATATTTCACTTCACAGTTTACCGATCTTGACTCATCATCATCTTGTAACATGGATACTGGCCTTACACAATTGTTTCATGATTTGGACACGGATTTAGATTAATATTGTGAATTAGTTGAGAGCAACTGTGATTTATGAATGATGATTGTGATGTTTTTTGATTACTGCTTAATTATGAACAATCTGTAGTTTAAAATTTTTCACCAAATAATAAAAATTATTTAATTAATGAAGTTCATATTTACCTGTACCATGTCCTTAAGAGCTCTCACTATGGCATCGCACACTTCTGGAATTATTGTTGATATTGTTTGCTTTGATACGTGAAATGTGTATTGTAGGCTGGCATAGGAGTCTCCTGTAGCCAAATATCGTAACGTTATTGCAAGTCTCTCCTTCGACGTTATTGCCGTTCGCCAGTGAGTATCCATTTTTTTAATAAATGGTTCTACCAATGTATGTATGTGTTCGAATTCTTCCAAAGATAATCTTAAAAACTGTGGCGCTCGGTAGTTGATTTCGTGATAGATCACTTCCAGATTCTTTGTCCTCTGTTGTAAGAGTGGTCGCATCCAAAACTGCCTTTTTTTAGTACACTTTCTTCTATTCCTTCTTCTACGTAATTTACGAATAATAAGCAGAGCAACAACACACGCGGCCGCTTTCATTGTGGTTTAAATACGAAATAAAGTGCGCGGCGTGTCTCGGAAATGCCGCGCAACACTGCCGCGCAGAAGGTCTAAACAAGTTGCGCGGCAAATTTGTGTCCCACGAATGCCGCGCGTAGCTGCCGCGCACCTTGCACGCCGTGTTTGGACACACCTTAATAATTCAAATTGATAAATCTGAATTGTGCCCCATACAAAATACAATGTAGGTACTTACTAAGAAAGTACAAATTCATTTTGTATAATGTTTTCATGTAGGTAGGTACTTAGTGTGTTAATTTGAAGTAAATTTTAAGAATGTACCAACTTGAGAAATTTACTGGTTAACCTCTGCTGATATAGTCCTTAATTTTTATTTTCTGGTTGTTGTTACAAAAGAGTGGTGTATATAAAGAAACAATGCTTGCATGTTTGTCCTATAAGCGTTCTGAACCTCGCCCTGTATTTCTGTATACTTTATTTGGCATTGCAACGCATTCCGGGTACAGTTAGTTATGTATAAATCTGACAATCATCATTTCAGCCCTAAAAACTCCACTGCTGGACAAAACAATCCATGATGAACGTTTTATACAATAATACACCATGATCTCCAGGTATTTGTGTTGGGTGTTGTGGTACCAGTACTAGAGTGTGAGGTCACTACCATGTTTTTGTTGAGTGTGGGTGGATTATGTTACGAGTATGTCACTACTATGTTTTTGTTGGGTGTGGGTGTGTTATGTATATTTTTTAAAGTAAAAACTTTTTTAGGTGGGCTCGGCACTTTGAAAGCGTTTTTTGAGATGGGCAAAAACCTATAAACTTGTAACGGTAACCGGTAACAGTAACCTATAACCAACCCTTCTTTGGCCACTACCTTTTTATTTCCTTTTTGTCAACACTCCTGGAGTCACCTACCACTAGTTTTTGTTAGATTTTACTTTTCCACACTTGTCGATTTAAAATCCTGCGTACAATGTTAACAATTCCGTTTCCACTAACAATTATTTCTTAACTCGACACAAAAAGAGAATTTTTGATTTTACATTCCACATCAAATTTGGCCAGAGTCACAGGTGACGAATGATAGAGGTGAGTGGAAGAAGAGAACCTGTTGTGCCGACCCCACTTAGTGTGGGATAACGACAGGAAGATGATGGATCAAATTTGGCCAGAGTATGTACATAAACAGGGTGTAATAAGACCTTCCCCAAAATCTAAAAATAAAACAGCTGTTTCATACAAAAATTAAAAACCTCTTGGCTAATAACAATGTATGAAACAGCTGTTTTGATTTTCACATTCACAGCATTGGTTCCATAGAAAAAAAACTGTTTAATAAAATAAATAATAATATTTATTTATTAAATCTCAACTTTTTGGTCCATTTGTGTAAGTAAACTTACAGGCTATCTTAGGCTATATTAGTATGTAAAAGCAAAGCTTTATGTTAATGGGTAATTGGGTATTTACACCCCCTGAAATTTTCGGGAGTGGTCAATACACCCTGCATATGTAAGTAAAAGTCTCCGTAAAAAAATTGTGGATATTTTGAAAATAACAAACTAACCAACCATCGAGCGGGTTTGTAATGAACGCGAGCGAAAGTCTGGGTTGTGAGCTGGTGTTTGAATTAATTGTTTCAGATAATGGATACTCTTCTGTAGAGGAGCTGAAATTTATCACAGAATACGATTTAAAAAACTTGATACCACAGTTACTAACACGAAAAAAAATTGCATGCGCACTCGCTTCATGGCTGCTTGATAATGATCAAGAAGTAGAAGAAAATATTGTCTGTGTTAAAAATTTAAATTTAATTCTTATTTTTTTAAACTATGCATGGTTCTGGTGTGACATTAATATATTATTTATTTTTAAATTGGAATCTTCAGGCTTAGTTCTCATATTATTCCAGACTGCCGGCGTTCATCCTAGCCAATCTGTGAGTAGAGGAGGGTCTAGGTGTGGGACCTCTACAAAAAGCAGTTGTAGTTCGGCTACAACCCCAAACACTGACAGTGCTCAAACAGAAGAAATAACTGAAGCAGAATTATCATTATTCGACCAAAATTTAGAAAACTTAGATTGATGTGTACGTGCTGCTGAAGACGCAGCGAATGTTGAAAGTTTCAAACCAGAGAAAAATATAATAGTAACCCGTCATAAAAACCCGATCTGGATCTTGCTAAATAAGGGAAGAGTAGAACACTAGAAGAGAAAAGGATCACCAACTTACCGGAAGACTGTGTCCTTGATGCATGCCAAATCAAAGTGGTGGCACAAAGTGTGGCACAGTATTTGTTTTCAGAAGCTACGCCGCCTAAACGTCAGGTTGCACCCAGTATTTGTACCTTCTGGACAAAAAGTTATTTTGAAGCCCTGTTCCCATGCACAAGTGCACACAGGTTTTATTTTATTAAAATAGAAGAATACAAGACAAAAAGCGGAAAACATGTTAACAAAACACGTCCCATTGGAGCTTTGTATACGCAACTAAGTTTACTTCGAAAGAAACTATTGGAAAAGGATTCGTCAGCAAAGTTGCGTACAAACAGGACCTCGCTACCAACACCGCAGAGTACTCCACAAAAAGTTAGTAGGGCGTCCTGCCACCGGACAGCTGAAGGTATCACCGACTATTGCCCTCCAGGTATTTACGAAATTGTTATCTCCTTTTTTTTTCGGATTGGAAATCATCAAATGACTCCTCCCACACTGGGCGGAGCAGGAGGGCGAGTGTCAGACTTTTACTGACTAAAACCCATCCATATTCCTTCATCGCCCTTTGTGGTCCGTGGCCACGGTATCTCTTTCGAATAGTCCCGCAACCCCGGAAATTGTTATCTCCTCAATTAGATGCTTGCTTGAGATTATAGCCAGGGGATGAGAAGCGAGAAAGTGGGAATAAACCATGGGAAGCACTAAACCTTAACGTGCCGTTTATGAAAATGATTCGTATTTAATTACTTTTATTTTGTTTCAGAATCTGATCCGAACGTGAAAACCCAAATAACGAATTTGCGCACGCTTGTACCGTCACATACATCCAGTGACCTGCTGCAAGACTGGGTCGATACGCATGACTTTCGCATGAAGGAACTGAAAGAAAAGCCGGGAACATTGTGGGATTACTTCCAAACTTATAAAGGACTCGCAGTACCAAGTGTTGGGCCGGCTCTAGTGAGTATTTAATATTTAAGTACATTGACAGCCTCTTAAGTCCGCATTTGAAACCAAGAAGCCGGAAAATCATACCCATCAATCATACCTGTTACCGGTCAGTCTGTCTACCGGTCTGTCGGTTAGTCTGTCTACCGGTCTGTCGGCCAGTCTGTCTGTCAGTCTGTCGATCAGTCTGTGTATCAATCAGTCTGTCAATCTGTCGGTCAGTCTGTCAGTCTGTCGGTCAGTCTGTCTCTCGATATGCCAGTCTGTCTGTCTACCAGTCCGTCGGTCAGTATGTCTACCAGTCTGTCTGTCAGTCTGTCGATCAGTCCGTCTAGCAATCCGTTTGTCAACCGGTCTGTCAGTCAGTCTGTCTACCGGTCTGTCGGTCAGTCTGTCTACCGGTCTGTCGGCCAGTCTGTCTACCGGTCTGTCGGCCAGTCTGTATAACAGTCTGTCTGTCAGTCTGTCGATTAGTCTGTGTATCAATCGGTCTGTCAATCTGTCAGTCTGTCTGTCAGTCTGTCGGTCAGTCTATCTCTCGATCTGTCAGTCAGTCTGTCTACCAGTCTGTCGGTCAGTCTCTCTACCAGTCTGTCTGTCAGTATTTCGGTCAGTCTGTCTACCAGTCTGTCGGTCGATCTGTCTACCAGTCTGTCTGTGAGTCTGTCGATCAGTCCGTCTATCAATCCGTTTGTCAACCGGTCTGTCAGTCAGTCTGTCAGTAAGTCTGTCTACCGGTCTGTCGGTCAGTATGTCTACCGGTCTGTCGGCCAGTCTGTATACCGGTCTGTATACCAGTCTGTCTGTCAGTCTGCCGATCAGTCTGTGTATCAATCGGTCTGTCAATCTGTCAGTCTGTCTGTCAGTCAGTCGATCAGTCTGTCTATCAATCTATCTGTCAATCTGTTTGTCAGTCAGTCTGTCGACCCGTCCGTCTGTCAGTCTGTCGGTCAGCCTGTCTACCGGTCTGTCGGTCAGTCTGTCTACCAGTCTGTCTTTCAACCAGTCTGCCAGTCAATCTGTCTGCCAGTCTGTATGTCAGACTGTCGACCTTTCCGTCTGTCAGTCTGTCTATCAGTCTGTCTTTCAATCTGTCTTTCAATCTGTCTATCAGTCTGCCTGTCTGCAGTCAGTCTGTCTGTCAGTATTTCGGTCAGTCTGTCTACCAGTCTGTCGGTCGGTCTGTCTACCAGTCTGTCTGTGAGTCTGTCGATCAGTCCGTCTATCAATACGTTTGTCAACCGGTCTGTCAGTCAGTCTGTCAGTAAGTCTGTCTACCGGTCTGTCGGTCAGTATGTCTACCGGTCTGTCGGCCAGTCTGTATACCGGTCTGTCGGCCAGTCTGTATACCAGTCTGTCTGTCAGTCTGTCGATCAGTCTGTGTATCAATCGGTCTGTCAATCTGTCAGTCTGTCTGTCAGTCAGTCGATCAGTCTGTCTATCAATCTATCTGTCAATCTGTTTGTCAGTCAGTCTGTCGACCCGTCCGTCTGTCAGTCTGTCGGTCAGCCTGTCTACCGGTCTGTCGGTCAGTCTGTCTAGCAGTCTGTCTTTCAACCAGTCTGCCAGTCAATCTGTCTGCCAGTCTGTATGTCAGTCTGTCGACCTATCCGTCTGTCAGTCTGTCTATCAGTCTGTCTTTCAATCTGTCTTTCAATCTGTCTATCAGTCTGCCTGTCTGCAGTCAGTCTGTCTGTCAGGCTGTTGATCAGTCTGTCTGTGGGCCTGTCTGTCAGTCTGTCTTTTAATCAGTCTGCCAGTCTGTCTATCTGTCTATCTCTCGATCTGTCGTTCAGTCTGTCTACCAGTCTGTCGGTCAGTCTGTCTACCAGTTAGAAGTGGGCGCCGACCAAAAATTTGCCGGCGGCGGCGCGCCTGGTGGAACTGGTCGGCGCGGCGGCGCCACGCCGCGGCGCGGGTGTTTAAAAAAAAAAAGAACCATTTCTGGTTTAAGTGTTATATTATAAAGCGATCAAAGGAAGGAAATAAACATTAAAATCAGAAAAATATATATTTTAAAGTTTTTGCAATATTTATAATTGTCATGGATGAAAATTATTTTGTTGACGCGTGTAGGGCTCAACCGCGATCTTTTAGTGCTCAAAACCAATCCTGCTATTAAAAAAACACGTTCACTCGGCGTACTTATAGCAGGAATTACAAGAATAGTCCTGGCAAGCGCAGCAAGTCCTGGGATCACATTTTTCTTCTCTCGCCAATAGGCAAGCACATCTCCGTTCAAAATCTCCACTTCTTTGGGGTAGACCGAAGCTAGGTATCTCCAGCATCTCGAAAAGAAAAATCTGTTCGCGTTACCTCTTCAATGTCGCTGAAACTACTATGCTTCTTATATAATTTTGTCAGCAAAGATTGAGTCGAAGAGGACCTTGGATCTGATAGGATGCTCTGTAAGATCACGGGAAGTATTTACATGTTCATTGATGCAATCTGCCATAAAAGCCACACGATTGGTATTTCTTTCTTCTACATAAGAATAGATTTCTTTCAATTCTGAAAACAGGGATCTAAAAGAGATTGGCACTACTACGTTTTTGGTCAAAAGAAATCTGTGATGAAATTTCTTTGGTATCATTGTGACTCTTTCTTTGTCTGAGATCGAATATAAAATCTCTTTCAATTCAGAGCGAAACACAAGAGCAAGAAATTAACAGAAACAGACTTTTGCGCACATAAAACTTTCGACAGCTTCGCGAAACTTTCGAAGAAATATAATAAGGTCTTCCAGCAGGTTCCATTCTAATTGTATTAGTTTCAAGTCTTCCTGGCCAATCTTTGTGAGTATGATGTTTACTGGATTCCTATTGCAACAATGCACCAAGCTCTCTAACATGCTTAGCACACTATGCCAACGGGTCGGCATTGCAGTTTTGATGCTTTGCAAGTGATTTATATCGCCAAACTCAGTATTGAACGTTTGAAAATTCTGTAAAACGTCATCATCGTCACCAGTTGGTTCATTTTCGAGTCAAAGTCAGTCAGGTTCCAAGTCAAGAGCGTACGTGGCAACTAGCGCGAAAGTGCCGTGACGACTGGCGGTGGCGCGTACCGCGCGGGCGCGGGTTCACAGCGGCCTGGACCCTCGGCGCCGCCCGCCTCAATCGGCGCCAAATTTCAAATGATCGGCGGCGGCGGCGGCGCCCAAAACGCGGCGCGGCGCCCACCTCTACTACCAGTCTGTCTACCAGTCTGTCTGTCAGTCGGTCCGTCAGTCTGTCAATCTGTCTGTCAGTCAGTCTGTCGATCTGTCCGTCTGTCTATTTACTAGCTGTTGCCTGCGGTTTCGCTAGCGTTTTGGTCGAAAATTATCCCACGGGCACATTGTAAATATAGCCTATGGCACTCGCGGATAATGTAGCTACCTATTAGTGAAAGAATTTTCAAAATCGGTTCAGCAGATCCAGAGTTTAACCCCTACAACCTCACAAACTTTACCTCTTTATAATATTAGTATAGAATAGAGGAGGAGAGGAGATTTATTCTCCTTCTCTTGAAATCAGCCAAAAGCATCGAATAATTACTAAATAAGATTATTCTAAAAGATAGCATAAATGTTAATTTTAAAATGATATAATTATTTGAAATTATACCAAGGAGTTTTTATTCCGTTTCAACTTTTTTTTTCCAAACTTGATTTCATTGCGAGTAATCGATTAGGCTGACTGCAACTTTTTAATCGAATGTTGAATCTTGGGTTTACGGTCAGCACTAAGAGGTTTTAGTAATATTTGTCAAGACTTGGAACGTGTTTTTTTTATGAATTTTTGTATGAATAATGGTAAAAATAAGAACGCAGATAGAATGTTACTGTCTTTATTTTGCCCTTTCGAGTTTTTTTAGCAAACGAGAAACTTGTCCATGTACATTATTTCAAGCGCATCTAAGTTACCTATTTTTGGAAGGGTGTAGTGGTATGTAATTTACACATATTTGGCAATAGACTGACGGCATTTTACCGACATCAACACGTTTTTGGAGATATTATCCACAAACTTATCGTATGAAACAGCTGCCGCGACATATTTTTCATTATAAAATCGAATGCTGAAAGTTCACGAAAATTCTTGAATTTCTTGACAATGCGCATCACCCCGCCGATTCAGCTGATGTGTCATGTGTCAAAATTCTGTCGTGCATAGTGGTTAATAAATAAAAAAAGACGAACAATACGAAGAATATCATACTGCACTAAAATCTCTCAGTTTAGATTGTAACTTTGGAAACCTAAAGGATAGTCTTATAAAAGATCAAATAGTACTTAGAATTGCTGATGGTAATATCAGATAAAGATATTAAGAATACCGGACTTGACTCTTGACAAGTGCAGGATTTTAGGTAAAGCGGCTCAAGGTCAATGGTTAAATCTGGAATTGTCAAATGAAGTAGGTGCAGTAAACAAAGGAACATGGAGTCGCCCAGCAAGTAAAAACGAGAGCCAAAAACCAGGGGTTCAAGCAAGTTATGGTGCGAGAGGAACATCCAGTGGCCGACAATCAAATTATCAAGAAAGGTCAGATGAGCATTTCATAAAAGATGCCAGTACATCAAGACCATGTAGAAAATGCAATAAGGCTGCGTTTACATTTGGTCTCCGTTTTATCGGAAACGTCTTTTTAAATCCATCGATGGCGTATGGAGTTGTATGAGCGACTTCACATAAGATAAAGTATTCAGTATGCAGTTAAAAATATCGGTCCGTTAAATTATGACATTCCGTATTGTCATCGAATACTGGATGAACGGAATACGTATCCGTCATGTATCCGTACAACTTAACCGGATATAACCTGTCTATGGGGTGAGGGGGCCGGCGCGGCGGGCGGTGGAGCTAGACAAACCAGTTTGTACGCGCACGCATTGTCTTTTTTGCATTCACAGAGAACGCGTGCTTTCACTGTGACCAACCATGTCAATCAAGGAGTGGCAAAAGTAAATAGACAAGGAAGTGTTAATTAGTTTAGTGGAAGAGAGACCAGTCCTTTGGGACAAGACGCTGGATAAATACTGTACAAGGAGGTCTCATAGATAACAATAGTGTACACGGACCTTAACTATTGAGTGTATAGTCACCTTTCCAAAACGATGCCGCCGTCTTGGCAGACTGCTCGAACTGGGATTGTCGGGTCAATCTACTTTACATGTTTTAATGTGGTCATTAATAAATAATAACTGTTGTGATTACTAAACCCACAACATTACAAAAACAAGACTGCAAGTACTGCAAGTTAGCGCGTTATATGCGTTATTTTAAACAAAGATTTTGAGGATATGGAACAAAAACAAAGACAAAAGTTCGGTAAGTTTTCGTTTTATATTTGAATTGAGGTATATTCTAGAATTTAAAAATATTCCATTCCATTCAGTAATATTCCATTTGGTCTATAACTGGTGATTTAGCTTTTTGATAATTTGTTTATATTTTCTTTTACATGTTTGTCAAGAAAGTCATGAAAAGAATGTTTTGGGAACTACTGCTTATCCTAATACTGGCAACACTGAATAATTGTCAAACTGAGTACCTCATCTGTCACATCGTAGCTTTGTGGTTGATGTTTTATATTTTTTTGTGCTATTTCGAGTTATTTTAATCGTGTGACCGTTTAGAGACAAAAATGAATCGGAATATCTATAAGAGCAGTGCGAGACAAATTATATTTAAAGTTTTCCAAGAGTGTATGGCCGAATTTCAAGCTGCAACGAACAAATACGATGTTTACGGTCGAACAGCAAAGTTAACCGGTACGTAAATATATTTTAATGTTATACACAGTAAAGGAAATATAATCTCTTGGCAATCATCTGTTCTTAAGTTTAATTTATCTATTTTTAACATTTTTTATATTTCGTTGAGGTTATGAAATTTACCTACGATTTATTATACTACCACTCAAGGGTTTTGATCCTTTTGTGTTATTTATTTAGATATGTTTAAGGTATTTGTTATTTAACATGTCTTTATTGATTTCAGGTGTTTCTGAAAGCACAATTCGGCGCATAGTGGACGAAGGTATACAGAATGGAGGTAAATTTGTAACGCCTGGAAAACATAGGAAAGGCCGACCTACAAAACACATCGATGATTTCGATTTATGTGCCATTCGACAGAAAGTTCAGTTTTTCTACACAGTGCAGAAAGAAGTACCAACATTAAGAAAATTACTGGCAGTGGTGAAGGAAGATTTAAATTTTGATGGCAGCCATGAACTCCTTCGAAAAATTTTAATTTCAATTGGCTTTAAATTTAAGAAATGCCAATCAAATAGACTAGCTCTCATAGAAAAACCAGCAATTGCTTCAAAACGTGAGTATTATTTAAGGCACATCCTTGCAAACAGAAGACTGCCTGAAGAGCTCCAAAAAAACATTATTTATTTGGATGAGAGCTACATACACGAGTCCTACAAAGTAACTAAATGTTGGCAGTCTACTAATATTGCTGGTGTCCAACAAAATGTGTCTAAAGGGAAAAGGTGGATAATTGTTCACGCTGGAAGTGAGAAAGGTTTTGTGCCTAACGCACTTTTAATATTTACTGGTAAAAACAAGCAAGAAGATTACCATTCTGAAATGAATGCTCAAAATTTTATAAAATGGGTAACTGAAAAGTTAGTACCAAATATAAATGAACCATCAATAATTGTGATGGATAACGCACCGTATCACTCCATTACGACAAACAAGGTTTAGAATTTTTTATTTGTATTACATTATGATTCCTCCTCCTATACATAATTTATCGTTTTTTAAAATTTGAAATAAAAATTGAACTACAAAATTAGGTTTTTTTCCCCAGGCTCCTACATCTGCATCAAGAGTTGATGAAATCAAATTGTGGCTACTTCAAAATAGAATTCCATTTGATGAAACATTGCGGAAACCATCCTTATTGATGCTTGTAAAAAAATATAAACCTGAACCGATCTACTACATTGATGAACTTTTATCTGAAAATGGACATACAGTGGTAAGACTGCCTCCTTACCATTGTGATTTAAACCCAATTGAATTAGTTTGGGCAATAGTAAAAAGGCGAATTGCACAAAATAATGTTTGTGGTCAAAATGTTGCGAAGTTGGCTGAAGAAGCATTTCAGTCAGTAACTCCACAAGAATGGAAAAATTGTGTTGACCATGTCATCAAAATTGAAAATGAATATTTTGCCCATGGAGGAACTCTCTATAATGATATAGACCGATTTGTCATCTCAGTTAGCGATGATAGTTCAAGTGAATCTGAAGAGTCCGAAGACAACCAATTTAATTATGCAGGAGTTTCAGGCAACATTTCGGGAGTCGAATACCTCGACTCTGATTATTTGGATTCTGATTAATAAAGAAATATCTAATAAACTTTAAGCATTTTCATTTCTCATTACACACTTATTTATATTATATTCTAATTTACAAATTTATATTGTGGTGTGTCACGTACGTCACGTTTAGATCTTAGTTTAAGTTAAGGTAGATAAGCTATGTCCATAGTTATATTATGATATATGTCACGCACGGACTAGGTATATATTACACTAATAAAGGGAGTCTGGGGTCTTCAGTCTCCTCCTCTCAAATCAGGTAATAATCATCTCAAAGAAACTACAGAATACATAACTATTAGACAATAGCAAAAAAGCTAATGTCATTGGAATATAAATTAGTTGGAAGGCGAATGTTGTTCACCACTACCAATGAAAGTCATAACTCTTTTTTTGTACCCTGAGTGTCACAGAGTTAGATAGATGAGTATCAGATAGATATCTGTCAGATAATCCACATGACTTAATATATTCATATTCTGACAACATCACTTAATGGCCGCCGCAACTTGCGCCTGCGCTTGTTTGTGTTTCGTGTGTCCATTTTGTGTTTAATTATTGATATTTGGTTGTTTTATCTACATCAGACGTCGAGTTGAGTTTCTCCTCCGTCCTGTGTTTGGATTTCTACCCGAATATTAATAGTTTTCAGTCGCTACGTTGGGGCTAGCAATTTCACAAGTTTTGTGTTATTTAGTTGTATTTTTGCGAAAAGACGCTATTTTGTGCTGTGTGTGTCTATCAAAATAGATACAATGCCTTACCGTTGCGCTTTTGGATGTAAGGACACTGGTAAGTAGTAAGCAACCCTAAGATGGATAAATACATAAATATATACTAAAACATAGTGTACTTAATTAGATATTTAAAATTTTAATATTTAATCCTTTCGTACTATAATGTTTTAATTATTAAAAGCCCCTATGACGACCTACTGACCCAAAACTGCGACAAAACATACAATATTATTTCTTTTGGTTTCAGGCAATGTGATGCATTCATTTCCGAATCCTGGCAAATTTCCTGAGCGTTTCAAAGCTTGGGTTAATCTGGTGGGACACAATCTGGAAACATTAACAGACTATGACATTCATAAGAAGAAGAGAATATGTGATATTCACTTCACTGATGAACACCGTAATCGCTTTAAGCGTCTAAATGCTTTGGCAATGCCAACTCTTTATTTGCCTGGTGAGTTGAATATTAAATTACTTCATACAAAGCATAAACCAAGGAGATCTGCATCAAGTCATGTGGCTCCTATATTCTAAACATGTTTGTTTTTGTAATTAATCTATAGATGCAATGTTCATCAATGTTTACTTACATAAATATTTACATAATTATATTAAATTTCTTAATTCTTTCAGGTGAAAGTCATGGCATCACTGCTACAACTGGGCAATCTGGGGCTAACCTAAGTTTTAGTCACCCAACCACTGGCGCTTCTTTTCCTTCCACTTCGACTCCAGGTATGTTCTATCAAATATTAATTGAAGTGATTGATCACCATAATATCAGGTTTATTTGCTAAAATAGTTCTATCTGTGACGATAGATCGATCCCAATACAATGTGGCATGACTATTCTCAATAACTGGGTCAGGCACATATTTGTAGTATGGTACTTCAGAACCCGCAAGGTTGTACTGCAAGGCAAGTTGCAGTGTAAATATATAGTATTATTAGCATATTTATTAACATGTGTTGTAATTATTCCAGATGAAAGTTACAGCATCACTGCTACAACTCGGCAGTTTGAGGCTATCAGTGTTAGTCATCCTTCCACTAATACCTCTCTTCTTGCTACTTCAACTTCAGGTATAATAATAATTACTTTGTATTCCATCAACATGGTGCATTCTCTTGCATACCAAATTATTCATGAATTGTATATTATGTTTTCAGATAAAAGTTACTGCCTTGCTGCCACAAATTATGTATCAATGGAGCACAATTATAGCATGATGAGCGGACTCAAACAAAAACGATTACTCGAAGGTAATTTATATTTACTTACACTTATTGTGCCACTGTTGAGCATTGGCCTGCGCGAATATTGAAATTCCACGAGTGATTTTGTAAATAGAGCTAGTGTTACGTAATCAACTAATTACATAATTTATTTGTGTAGAAACAGTTTTAAATTAGAGGGATCAGAACAAAAGATATAATCATTATGTTTTTGCAATTTTTCAGATGCTTGTGGAAGTATTGGGGCTCGATTCAATTGCGTACAAATGAGACCACTCCAGAAAAAAATGAAATATCTTCAAAACGAAATAGGTCGTTTGCGGAAAAAAGGGCACTCATTCAAAGAACGATTGGCTAATGCTGAAAAATTGTCCAATAAAGTTGCATTTCAACTAGTTACAAAGAACATGACGAAACCAGCACAACTGTTTGTTCACATGCAACTGCAGTCGAAAAAGAAATCCAAGGGCAGACGGTATTCCATTGAGGAAAAAGTTATGTCCTTGTCTCTCTTCAAAAAGAGTCCGAAATGTTACAGGCTGTTGTGCAACTACTTTGCGTTGCCATCGGCAAAAGCTATGAAGCGATTGCTGAGCCAAATTAAATTAGTACCGGGTATAAATCCCATCATCTTTGAAAAGATAAAAAAAACTCTAGCAGAAAAGGATGTGCCAGATCGACTCTGCAGTCTCATGTTCGACGAAATGTCACTTCATCATCATCATCATCATTTCAGCCGAAAGACGTCCACTGCTGGACATAGGCCTCCCCCAAGTGTCGCCACACTGACCGGTCCCGTGCAACTCGCATCCAGCGGATCCCCGCAACCTTCACCAGGTC
Organism: Eugnorisma glareosa; assembly: GCA_947578425.1. NCBI lineage: Eukaryota > Metazoa > Arthropoda > Insecta > Lepidoptera > Noctuidae > Eugnorisma > Eugnorisma glareosa. Next base: position 6,432,903 of record OX387967.1, on the reverse strand, counting down.
ATCGGTCCACCTAGTGGGAGGCCTTCCAACGCAACGTCTTCCGGTTCGCGGTCGCCACTCCAGAACTTTTCGGCCCCATCGGCCATCCGTTCTGCGAGCAATGTGCCCTGCCCACTGCCACTTCAGTTTGGCAACAAATGTCACAAATGTCACTTACGCCACAAATTCTGTATAATGCACATAAGGATGAACTGGAAGGATTTGCATCAAATCAAGCGGAATCATTTGCTGACCATGCCCTTGTTTTTATGGTGAAGGGTGTGAAAAATAATTTTAAACAACCAATTGCTTACTATTTTACAACCGGGCTAAAAAAACAAGAACTGGAAATTTTAATAAAATCCGTGGTCCAGCACGCACTGGAAAATAGCCTCATCGTGGTTAACACGGTATGTGACCAAAGTCCCGTTAATGTTGGCGCTATAACCGAATTGGTCCGTAAAACTAAAGCCGCCTATCTACGTCAAGGCAAAGAGTGGCGTCATGAAATGTTCCGAGTTGATAATCAGAGCATAATCCCCCTATATGATACGCCTCATTTAATAAAAGGTCTCAGAAATAATTTGCTGAACAAAGATATGACGTACGTCACATCAAATCAAAGAAAAACTATAAAATGGGAATATTACCAAATGGTATATGCTGCTGACAAATCGTATGGAGAGTTACGTCTCCTTGACAAAATAACGGAAGAACACATAAATCCGGACAAAATAAATAAAATGCGTGTGAAATCGGCGACACAAATATTTAGCCACAGCGTTGCTGTTGTAACAGAACACTTGACAGCAAGGAAAGATCTTCCTGATGAATGTCGTCAAATAATAGACATGACTTTATTAATAGATAATTTGTTTGATTCTTTAAATGTAAGCAGTATGTTCATACCAAATGGTAAAATTTATAAAGGGCCTGTGAAACACAATTCGCCGCACCATGAACTGTGGCAAAAAGCTAAAAAAGTTTTTAGAACTGTAAAATATATTAAAAAAATTAAAGTTGGAAACAAAATCCGTCTGACTGAGACGACTATACCATCTGTGACAAATCTAATTAAAACGATAGAGGGCATGGAATCTCTTTGGACAGTGTTGTCTAGTAAATATGGTTTAGATGCAATGTTGACACGGAACTTCAACCAAGACCCTGTCGAAAACTTTTTCGGGAACATCAGGAGTTATGGAGCAAGGAATAATGCACCTAATTCAGTGGTTTTTGAAGGAGCTTTCAAAGCTCTGCTATTAAATAATTTTAACTCTCCTCATTCAAGGAGGGCAAACTGTGAGGAGGATTCAAATGAGTGCCTCCAGACACTGGATTTTTTTTTAAGAGAGAAGGTTGGTGATACTCCTGATGTTCTTGGGGAAAGTGAAAAAATTCATTTTAATAGTGAAATTTGCTTTGATCAGTCAACAATTGATGCTGGTCAAAGCAATTATGTCTGTGGTTGGGTACTAAAAAAATGTTTAAAAAATGTTGTAAAAAGTTGTCAAACTTGTACGTTTACTTAACATTTTACTAGAGAACACAAATAATCCAAATAATGCATTCATAAAAGCAAAAGAATATCAAAACAAAAAATGGCTTTGTTATCCAAGCAAGGAAACTGAAAATTATTTCAATGAAATTAAAAACACAGTAACGGCATGCCTAAGGAAAAACGTACCAAAAAAACGTGTGAAACAAACAATTATTTCTTTTATTGATATGTTTGTGAATTGTCCAAATAAATGTCCAGCCCATAGTGACACATTTCACAAATTATTTTTGAATGTGGCATTAAATGTAATCATTTACAGTTGGTGTCGATCAGTCAATCGAATTTTGGTCGGAAAATTAATTTATGATGGTGAAGACGAAACCAAAACTGCAGCCCAAAAATATTATAATAAGAATAAAAATTATAAAAATAGAAAATAACATAATGATATAATATTGTAACACTTACAATAAAATATTTAAAAAAAAAATCTGTTTAATTTCTTTAAATAATGAGTTATTTTTATTTAGTAATTTGTTGTAATTTGTAAAATATACAGTTTTCTGAACATTATGAAAACTCTTTTCTGTAAAATAGATGTTTCTCAGTGTGATATTTTGCTCTCGTTAAATGTTGATTTATAATATAACCTATCACCTAAAATTACAATGAATTACTAAAACAAAATAGTTAACTACAGTTTACCTGCCAATTCTATTCAAATATAAAATGTAGCCGGCGAAATTCTTTGTGTTTTGCAAATAGGACATCGTATGTTAATCAAAATGCAATTCGCGAATATAATGATGGCTCGTTTACTTAGTGAATCACGATTATTAAATTCTAATTGTCGTAATTTATTAAATGTGTAATCATTATATTCGCAAATCACATTATGATAAACATACGACGTAAACAGCTGCTATTTGCAAAAAACTAATATGAAGGTATACATATACATTCTTAACTACCTATAAACATTCATATCTACCTATAGCTACCTATAGAGCTTTAGTTCCTGTCAAGAAATCCAGATGGCGTTTCGAATCTGTATGCTTCGAAATGGCACAAGAGGGCTCTCTTCTCCCATATTATTATTATACTCTTTGGTCTTTGATGCGGTGCGGTGCGGTGGTGTGGCGTATCGAGCGCACCGCACCGGTCCGTCGGTTCGGACGCACCATATTCGAACGTCTGTTAATACTTTTACTTTTGTCACAATTTCAACGATATGCGATTTGTTGCCATAATATATCCATTTCCCTCTATTCCACGATGTTTCAAACCATTTTCACCTTTCTACTCGATTAATACTTACTATAGACAACTTTACAACGGCAAGAATATCATCTGAAACGTCCATGCATTAAAAAAAAGTCAAAGTTAGTCTGTGGTAGCATTGTGAGACGGAACGCAGATACAACAAAATAAAATACATATTTTCGGTTTTGGGTGAATGTTTTTGAGTGAATTACTGATTTATTGGTTAATTAGAATATAGTTTACGTGTGTGCAGCCGGGTAAAGTAAATTTCTATTTCTGTGTGGTTTTCAGTATGCTTAGTGCGAGTATTTTCTACGCATCGAGCGCGTTTACGCAAATGGCGAAGAAAACTGACAATTTATCCCGCGGGTGTTGCTGGTAACACTCGACTCCCAGAAAATGTCATTAGCTGTCAAAAACTTGTTTACAAAAAACATTGGACGGCATCTGACAAAAATATGCCGCGTTGTGATGTAATCGGTTGTAATAACAATGGGTCAGTGGGTCGTCTTAGGGGCGGAGTTTTAGGAGTTGGAGTATACGCTTAGGGACGCTATGAACAGCAAAGGAAACCAAAAATTTTTTTTTGGGACTTATTTGATCGAGAGAGTTTCTCGAACGATTCTTGGCGAGAAATCGTACGCTACTATCGCAAGCAATAATCGCCATAAGATTATCGTATCATAATGTTTACATACAGGCTAGAACTAAATCCTCGCCTACGATTATGTCATACGAGATTCGCAAGTAATTTATCGCTAGGCGATAAATTATTGCGACTGTTTACACAGCGAAAATTATAGTAAGAAGATTCTTGCTTACGAGTTCTCGACTTGTATAAACACGATCTCGTATGACATTTTTTCAAGTTCATACGAGTATCGAACAAAAAACGGTAAAACACAAAAACGGTTCAAACCGATTTGTACGGTTTGAACCGTTTTTGTGAGTGAGATTTGCCATTCGAGTTCAGTGTTTACTGATTACCTACTACGGTATTGTTCTCAAAGTGACACTAAAATCATTCAAATTTGGTACTGCCGAAAATGTTAAGTTCATTTGAAATTTATAGAATTAACGGAGAATGGGCATTATAAAAATCGTGATGTAAGAAATTACACCCTCGCGCACTGCACTCATGGACAATGGTAGAGACTAGCACAAATTTTGTGCCACAAAACCTCGAAATACAATTCTCGCTTTGTAGATCTGGAGGTCTACTCTCTAAGTCCGTCCACGAAAATACGGGCCCGTCCGAACGTAGTCCGTAAATACGGAGTTAACCCTACTCCCGATTGATTACGAATTCATGAGTTTCGAACGGAATCATAGACAATATTCGTGAACGAATGATGCACGGCGATAGGGTTGCGCTATTTTACCGGTCGATTACCGGTTTATTTACTACGTGGTTTTCAAGCTTTTAAACAAAAATTATCATTGTTATTGTCAAATACGACGACATTTTTAATAAAATACGTTTTATTATGCTTTTATATATGGAATTGTATTATTTTTGTCTGGATTGTGGCATTATCCTGTTAGTACCTTTGCTTTTTTTCTTTCTGGCGGCAGTTGTCAAATAAAACGTCAGTTTTTTTCACCTACCTACCTACGACGCAGGAACTCTAAAGATAGTTAATTTTATTTTTGAAATGGCCTCAACCCGTGCTCCAACCGCTCCAGCAGCAACGTATTCACAAATCGAGGCACTCCTCGACTTTATGGCTGCGAACGAGGACTTGGCTCGTGGACGACTAGGGACTGCCGACGGTCGACTTCGGTCGAAACGGCTGTGGGAGAGTCTGTGCAACTCCCTTAATTCAATGGGAGGTTGCACAAAGTCCGTGGTGCAGTTTAATACATTACTCGTTATTATTTTTTGTGTTGTTGTTGTTCTTGTCTTCCGGACATGTTGGAAATCGATTGGGGAGGCCTATGTTCAGCAGTAGACAACAACGGGCTGAAATGATGATGATGAATGGTATTGGCATCAGTAAAGTGCATACAATGATAATCAGTTAGGTTCCAAATACTTATCTATAGGAGGACCTTCGAGTATACCGGCCTTTATATAAAGGTATAGTTTTTTATGTATTTAAAATTCCATTTTAGGTGTGGTTTGATAAAAAACATCTGGCGAAGAAAGCTGCTGGGGATGCCAGACGATCAGCATCTGACAGGTGGCGGCCCATCGCAAGCACCAACCCTTACCCAAAACGAGTTGAGGGTACTTTCCATCATGGGAGAGGGGTTTGGGGAGCCGCAAACCGAGGCAAGAGTGCCAGCTTTTCCAGTGGTAATAATTCAATTTATAATTTATGATAGTTAGTTTATTCCAATGGTAAAAACAACAATCAAGAGCAATAATCTATTAATAAAAGTGCATATAATTGATTTATCTGAAATAAATGCTTTGAATTTGAGTTCATACTTATGACTTTATTATTAAATAATAATAAATGATATAAAATTATAATATATGTTGTATCCGTCAATGATATTCAGTTTTTGTTGTACAGAGCCCATCTGTCAGTCAAGACCCAGCACCCATTTCACCCACCCTAACATCTGCTGCTGCACTTGCCCACCCACTTTCTCAGGAGCAAGAACCCTCTATAACCTTACCCACTAAAGCAAGGGAATTGCCACTACAAAATCAGCAAAGTAAGTATATTATTGTTCGATAAAAAGAGATTAAGTTAATCATGTTTCAGAAAATTACTTAAACTAACAAAAAATATTTCATTTGATTTCAGCATTAAATTCTCGTCGTCGTGCCCGTCCACGAGTTAGGCGACCCCTCGCTTTCGACTCTGCAAGAAGCAGAATTGTTGAGCTGGAAGAACAAAGACTTCTAGCCGACAATAGAAGAAATGAGGTGCTGAATAAAATTAATGAAACACTTGTGGATCTGTCCAATTTGGTGCGGGAACACATTTATAGAGAGTACCTAGTCCTCTATTCCTATAAATGTGTCCTTTGCCCAAAACTTTGGTGCCACAGGCAGCATTTATTTCCCAAGCTCCTCATTTCTTTTGTTGCTTGGAGTCTCTGTTCTTCCACAGTTTTGTTTTATAGTATAGTAATTTTTCTTAATTTGGCGGTAAATAAAAAAAAAATTTTGTTCATAAAAAACAATGCTTTTATTATTACACCCAATAGATCTCATGGAGACGAATGGGCAAGAAACTACATGGACACTGTTTTAAAATCTAGTTAGATATCAAATAGTATAATGTAGAAAGAGAAAAAACAACTAAAAACTAAAATATTAGGATTAGCCCGTAAGCCTTAATACAATGTCTAAATGGTACTCGCATTTACAAAAAGTATAGATAATTTATGTAAAAAAAATTGGTAATCAGTATTAAAAAATATACAGACAGAGACGCGAGTGATCCTATAAGGGGTTCCAGTTATTCTTTTGAGTTACGGAACCCTAAAAAGAAAGAACTAGAGGTCCGAGCCTTCGTTGGCCCAAGTGGCTGTGGAACAAGACCAGAACATTAAGCCAAGCATTTTTATCAACAATTATAATCTTCCAAGCAACTTATAATAATTATTGTCGCTTACATAGTGTGCGTTTTATGCATGTTTTAAATTTCTTTTCATTTAGTGGTAGAAGAATCAAAAGCTCCCACCAGTCCCAACACTCATTATGTCCTGTAAGCAAAATAAACCGTTTGTAAAATCAATAATATAAGTACAAATATCGTATGTATTTATTGACATGTACATATTATTAGAAGAGTAGTAGTTTTATGAGATTGCATTTATGTATAACTAGCTGTTGCCCGCGGCTTTGCTCGCGTTTTGGTCGGAAATTATTCCACGGTCACGTTGTAAATATAATATAAAGCACTCTCGGATAATGTAGCTTCCTATTAGTGAAAGAATTTTCAAAATCGGTTCAGCAGATCCAGAGATTACTTCCTACATACAAACTTACAAACAAATTTTACCTCTTTATAATATTAGTATAGATAGATTACCTATTTCTGTCCAGCAATTGCACTAATCTGTCTCTCGCTCTTTGCCCTTGCTGAAGAGCTTAATGAGCGGACATAGACTCATCTCGCTGTCTTCCTTGTCTACTGCGCTCTAGCTCTAGGTCTTCTTCAGTGAGAGGTGCTTCTAAACCCGCACGATTACACATATTGTGTAAAACACAGCAGGCAATGACAATTTTACCTGAAAAAAAAAAACTGTAATTGATTGAATTGAAAACACACTGTTCACCTTTTCAATGCGTTATAAAAAATAATAGTTATAGTGTAAATTGTAACAAATACCTGCTGTGGCGGGTGCATAATGCAGCTCTCTTGCTGCTAAGAGGCATCTCCATCGGCCTTTTAAAATTCCAAATGTGCGCTCTATAGTGGAGCGAGCACGTTTTTGGGTGAAATTGTATCTCCCTTCTGGAGAATCTTCGACAGCATTGTCTATTGGGATCATCATGGATTCCCGAAGTGGGTACCCAGAATCCCCCTGTAACAAACATGATTGGTAAACAATCGCTGCTTAATAAATCTGCCACAGGGAACTTGAACCTTAAAATTATATTATACTATTAAATAAATAAAATATTTTAACTTTGTAAGAAACCAAATAACAGCCAGCAGAAAAATATTACAAGAGATATGGTGCCTCCTGTTGAGTCTCTCTCCAGATGAGTTTTAATTTCATGGCGCGACCAAATGAAAGAATCGTGGGTCGCTCCACCATAGGACGCATCAACATTTAAAATTGTGCATTCTGCATCACATATCTAGAAGACATAAGTAAATTAAATTATTTTTTATGAAAACTCTGACTATCATCAAGCACTCAGATTATTGATGACAGGCCTATTTTATGTACTATGCATGAGTTCACAAGGCTAACTTTAATTTAGGTATTCTGCCTTATTTTAGGGTATTTAACTTAGAAAATCATTTTATATAAAACATTGATACTTACAACTTGGACATTTAAGGAGTGAAAATGTTTCCTGTTAAAGAAACGCTCCTCATATTCAGTGGGTCTCACAAGTGCCACATGTGTGCAGTCAATGCAGCCGATTACGCCTGGCAGGCCATATTTATCATAAAATCTGTAAACATAACAACAACACAACTTTAAAAATGCTGATCTATTTTAAGTATATAAACACTTAAATAGGTAGGTAGTCATTGTTCAAACAACATGTTTTCATCTTAAGCAGTTTCTGCTATTATTATTACTATCAGTCATTTGTGTCCCACTGCTGGGCAAAGGCCTTCCTTCCCTCTTTCAACTTCTCCCTATCCAGTGCTGTTATTTGCCAATCCTATTGAAAAGAGTTCTGCAATATTTTATTTTTTTAAATAATGGGTTTGCTTTACAAAACAGTTCCAAGCTTTTAAACTTACTTTCTTTTTATTAGGTTCCTCTCAGCCAAATTCTGTGGAAACCTAATATATTTTTGGGTGATTGAGGGGCTGTTCAGTGCGTTTGTGACATCCCGCAGACAGCGTGATACTGTCTGTTGTGCCATTGGGACGTCACTGTTAAGGCCCACTGCACCTTGGTAGCTCAGCCGGGCATAAAAATTGAGAGCAGCAAGGATCTAAAAGAAAACAAAAACAACAGTAAATTGGTGGACATTACCTATATTGGTAATACAACTCTCAGAATCTGCAGAATCTTTAATACGTTTATTGTTAGTTCTTAATTCTTGGATCAAACCATTACCTACCTTCTTTTGTGGGTCAACACCATTTCGACGCTTTTGTTAAGGCAAAAGAGGTAGTAGATCCTCACATAGATCATCAAATAGCTCCCGTGTGAGCCTATAGTTGCCTTTGAATTCGGCATCGGGAATACTTGTCAACCGGAAGTTTTGGCGCAAGTGCTGTCGGCGTCGCCTCCGCTCTTCTTGTAGGGCAAGCTCTTCAAACATTTAAAAAACAGTCATTTTCTTAGTACGATAACTATTTTAATGTCGTTTAAAATGACATAACGATCCGTCCTAAAAAGTGTCAAATTCGACTTTTCGGACGGGCAAAAACACATCGGGAGTAGGGACAACTGTCAAATCGAATGGTCATTCCTTCTTAGTTCGGGCCTCGAACGAATCGTTTGTCCGTAGATGCTAGGTAGTAGGAAACACCCGTAACTACGGCCGAAATTACGGGTTTCGTGCTTAGAGAGTAGACCCCCTGTTTACACGGAGACAGATATATTCTATTGCGAGGCAATTGTAGCCAAGGAAATGGGCGACAATCGTGAATGTTTACAGGAAGAAACTTTTTTAATGTTCTTTCAATAATCGTATCTTCGAGTCGAGAACCTCTCTCCCATCTAATTTTATAAACTTTTTTTTTTTTACGGAAATTGATTTTTGCAGATTCTGGTTAACCATGATCATAAAAACTATTTAAATTTTGAGAAGCATGGCCCTACGACGCACCGTTTTGGAATTATGGGACTCCGAATTTTATTTTGTATAAAACGCTCTGTATTTCCAAAATGGTAGCTCGGATGAAAAACTTTTCGGGAAAGAAATTGTTGCTCTGGTCGCAAACCATGAGCTGGTGCAGAAGAGAGAAGTATTTTATTTATTATTAAAGAAAATACGATATTGCGCAGATTTTTTTACACCATTTCATGGATTGCGACTAGAGCAACAATTTCCTTCTAGATAGTAAATGGTTTCTATGGGCAAGGTTAATAAGGTGCTGCAAAGGAAATGGCCGAAATCCATTAAAAAACTGAAAATTTGGCTAAGTCCATGCATAAGCATACTCAAGGTAAAGATGATCGGCCCACACTTACAATTTTTTTCATGTTTGTATATTTCTCAATATTTCTCGGGTTTTTTTACATTGATTGCGACTAGAGCAACAATTTCCTTCCCGAAAAGTTTTTCTATATAAAATTCGGAGTCCCATAATTCCAAAACGGTGCGTCGTAGGGCCAAGCTTCTCAGAAGGTTAATGGTTTCTACGAACAAGGTTAATAAGGTACTGCAAAAGAAATGGCCGAAATCCGTTAAAAAAAAAACTCTGATTTGGCTAAGTCCAGTATACTGAAGGTAAAAGATCGTATTCAGACAGAAAAAATTTCATGTCTTTTTTTTTTCAATCATACGCGTGTTCTTTTGCACCAGTTCATGGTTTGCGACTAGGGCAACAATTTCTTTCCCGAAAAGATTTTCAGCCGAGCTACCATTTTGGAAATACAGAGCGTTTTATATAAAATAAAATAAAATTCGAAGGCCCATAATTCGGAAACAGTGCGTCGTAGGGACATGCTTCTAAGAAGGTAAATATTTTCTACGAACAAGGTTAATAAGGTACTGCAAAAGAAATTGCCGAAATTCGTTCCGGTTTGCGACCAGAGCAACAATTTCTTGCCCGAAAAGTTTTTCATCCGACCTACCATTAGGGAAATATAAAGCGTTTTGTAAAAAACAAGAAAAAAAAAAACTCCTAAGTCGGAAACGGTCGTAGGGCCATGCTTTTCAGAACTTAAATAGTTTCTATGGTCAAGGTCAACCTGATACTGCAATAAAAAAAGACCGAGAAAAAAAAAAATTAAAAATTTTCTAAGTCCTCGCGCCTTAGCGCCCCTAAGGCTACACTCCAACCTAACAATGGAAATCATTCATTTCCTAAAGACATGGTTTTTATAATCGCAAGATTAAAAAAACCATGGGAAAAGGCGACAAAGATACGCAATTTTAGAGCTTCCGAAAATTCGAGGTTATGTTCTAAACATTTTAAAGAAACAGACTTTCAAGGAGTAAGTCAAGCTACATGTTAGTGTACCTATCTTTATGCTTGTTATAATTATAAAATATACTGCCTTGTTGGTCTAGTGGTCGCAAGCGCGACTGGTCGGGCAAAGTTTTATTAGGTTTTCCCATCAGGAATTTCTAAGTTCCAGCCCGGGTAACCCCGGTCTGGGGTTAATGGGAATAGGCTCGCCCCCTAAGGGACATAAACATAACTAGCGAAACGAGGGTGTACTAAAACACCTCTGCCGAACCCTTTGGGAAATACAAGGCGTGATGTTAAGTTTATAAAATAGATAATTATATTTGACAGGGTTATTTTGTATATTAAAGAATTGAGTCTAACTACTGTAATCTTTTTATTTTTATGACTGCCTCAAGTACACCGATATTTAAAAAAGACGGCGATTCCTTCAGTTTTCGCCTGGAACAAAGCAACTACTTCTACTGCAGCTGCTAGAGCTCAGCGGTATTTGCAACGTTCTTCTAGGAAATAATTGTTTCCATCTACTTCACAACAATTATCTTTGAGGATGCTATTCAAGTTATACCTGAAGAAGAAGCAGAACATTTACCTGAAGTTCCCGACTTTCAACATGAAATGGAAGTAACAACTGCGGATCTTAGTGCAACCAGTCCAACTTCAGCTCAAAATACTACCTCAACCCAAGTCTGATGCTAGATCAGTATTATTTTACACAGGATTAGAAAACATTAATAAATTTAACTTAATATTATCTACACTATTACCTATGGCAAATCATTTGCATTATAGAGGCAGTCAAGTTATTAATGTAACTGTTGAAGATCAGTTACTTTTAATGTTAATTAAATTAAGAAGAAACAAACAAGTCATACGTGAGAACTAAATTTTGTGAGTATAAGTTTTAAAAACTTACTTGATAGTGACAATCGCATGCTTCTCTTAAGTGAGGACCGTTTCGAGAACGTTTGCATGTAACGCGAGTATAAGATACAATTTTGACAGTTTTGACAGCTCGTTGCTCGAATAGTGAACACGTATGAAACACAGTCACTTGTGAGCGAGTACCTAAAGTTGTCACTTGAAATTTTGTGGTGAGAGTGGTGAATTATCAAAGTAATTTAATTTAGTTTCATAGTTTCTAGTTATTATATTATATGTATATAAGGTCCCATTAAAATAGGTGGACGAATTTTAACACAGCATTTAGTACGTCTAACCAATGATATCCAAGCAAAAAAAAAAAAACACTGATTAAAGTGATTTTATTTTGAAACAGTTGTTCAACTTGCCCCCTTGCACAATGTCCTTATTTTCTATGTTTATTATTTTAGGTCCGTACAGCCCTGTTTTTTTATGCAACTGGGTCTTACCAGCGCCCAGTGGGAGTTGCTAAATACATAAATGTGCAGTGTACAATGAAGAGGTTACCAAGGCTTTGACACATAAAAACATATTAAGAAATACACACATCAAAAGTGTCTAGGGATCAAGCATTTTTATGTGGATTTCCTGAGATTGAGATGTGGCTTTGTAATAAATTTATGATTTTATAAATTTATATGGATCCTATTTGGTGCATTTCATAATTTGAATCAGGAACTGTGAATCAAATTCGAGTAAAAGATGAAAATCAGCTGTCAATATTTTCCCTATAAAAACATACAACGCATTGAAGACATTATTAGTGCTACTGTTTCCCTACTACTGATTAAAACCAACGTTATTATGGAGCGGCGACGTCATTTAAGCAGGGAAGAAATGCTCAGAGCCGTGGGAATGATAGAAGCTGGTTCCCGGCAACGTACTGTGGCTTTAGCTCTGAATACAAGTCAGAGTGTTATCAGTCGACTTTGGACACGTTACCGAAGCACTGGTACCGTGGCTGAGCGCCATGGAGGACGGTATCGCTGCACCACACGGAGACAAGACCGATACATTCAAATCTTAACTCGAAGAGCTCCAACAATAACCGCCATGATGTTAGCCGTGAGGCTTCATCACTCTTCAGGGAACTTAATTAGCGACCAAACAGTCAGAAACCGCTTGCATGAAGTGAACCTTCATTCCCGAAGACCGCTACGGGTACCACCTATAGCAATGCACAATCGTAGGATACGATATCAATGGGCTCTTGAACACAGAAATTGGGCAGAAGAACAATGGCGTTTCGTGTGCTTTTCTGATGAGTCTCGTTTTGGTATGAGACCGGATACAAGACGTATACGACACTGGAGAACCCCTGGACGCCAACAGCGATTAAAATCCTGCCAGGAAGTCCATCCTTATAGTGGTGGAACCATCATGGTATGGGCGGGTATTTGGATCGGCGGAAGAACTGAGTTGATTTGGATCAGAGGCAACCTCAACGCTCAAATTTATGCTGAGACGATTGTATCAGACGTCATCGTTCCTCTACAAGTGCAAATCGGTCCCTTATTTCAGTTAATGCATGATAATGCACGACCGCACACCGCAAGAGTTGTAAGACAGACTCTCGCCGCAGCTAACATCAATGTCCTGCCCTGGCCTGCTCAGTCGCCAGATTTGAATCCGATTGAGCATGCATGGGATATGCTACAGAGAAGAGCTCTGCCGAATATGGAGGGTATCCAGTCGCAAGAAGACCTTTTTTTGTTGTTGCAACGAACATGGGCGGCCATTCCACAGCGTGATTTGGATGAACTCATTTTGAGTATGCCAAACCGATGTTCTTGTGTTGTTAGTGTTCGCGGTAGAAACACGGATTATTAATTGTTTAAGTTACCCAATAAAATTTTAAAGAAAACTGTTATTTCAGTCTTTTTTTCGAACTTTTGTGTTAGTGGTTCAAATGTCAAAAATCCCTTTATTAGGAAAATGGCAAATTTCTTTATTAATGCAAAGGTGACTTGGTTTATCGTTACTGTGACAAACGAAAACACTTTATTTGATGAATCCTTAAAGAAAATTTTAATTAATATCAATCAGGAGAAAAGTTATTGCAAAAATATATGTTGATCCCTAGACACTTTTGATGTGTGTATATTCGGTTTCCTAATACTTCAATTACCAGGCAAACAATCTGTCAAAGGTATGGTCTACATGATTTATATTAATTTGTATGAGCATCTAAATTAATTGTAACGCGGCTTTTGAGATCGTTACATAAAGTCCATTTCACGAAAGAAGTCCCGCGGACAATTGTGGAACTAAATTTGACAGATAGGGAGATCGGCCATGTTGTCGTTTGTCGATGTTATCAAGGTGCGTTTGTTGTGGTAGATATTTTGTGAGTTTATTATTGGATTAGTGCGTTATAAGGTTTATTTACGATGCCAAAAGTTGTAAAAAGTGCAGGTCGAGAAATGATATTAAAGGTGAAGGAGTTCTGTGAAGCGGAACACAAGAATCGCGGCGTTTTAATACCAATACACAATGTTCGCAAAAGGGTCGCCGCCATGTCAGGTAAATTTTGGGGCTGCCATATACAGATTTTTTCCCGATTGATTTACAGATTGGAATTAAGTTTTTTTTTTAATGCACGATTTTTATTAAGGAAAATTTGAAAAGGAATTAACACAACACAACAAAAATTTGTAAAGTTATATTCAACAATAATGTAATTAAATACGAAAATAATCTTTGTTTGATTTTTTTTATTGTTAATTTTATTGCAGGTATGTCAGAGAAAACTGTAACCAGAGTTACAAAAGAAGGCGCAACAGCGGCGAGTACTTCTAAAGTTATCGTCACCCCAGGGAAGAGTCGCCCGCATCCTAAAAAGTTCGACTTGGATGGATTTGATTTGTGTGCTATACGGCAAAAAATTCACAGTTTTTATGTTGTGAAGAAGGAATTACCTACATTGGTTAAATTACGTGCAGCTTTGAGAGAAGACATAAATTATCAAGGAAGCATCACAACATTGCACCGTATATTGCATAGCATCGGTTTCAAGTATAAGCGATGCCAATCGAAACGTAAATTACTAATGGAACGTTATGATATTACTGCATGGCGTTCAAGATATTCGGAGAGAATCCGAAGAAATCGCAATGTGGAGAAAAAACCTGTAGTATACTTAGACGAGACCTATATCCACAACACATATCATGCCAAAAGTTGCTGGCAAAGTGAGGAAGAGCCTGGGATGTTCGTGTCAGAGTCATCAGGGAGTCGTTGGATAATTGCTCATGCGGGAACTGAAAATGGTTTTGTTAATGGTGCATTGTTAATGTTCAAATCCCAATCCAAATCCTCAGATTACCACGATGACATGAACTCAACTAATTTTTTGAAATGGATGAGTGAAAAAGTCATTCCTAACCTACCTGAAAGGTCACTTGTGGTAATGGACAACGCTCCGTATCACTGCACTCAAATTAATAAAGCACCTACAATGTCAAAAGCTGTATTATTTGAATTAATTAAACAAAACAAAGGTCCACCTACATATGCCGTGGATGCATTATTAAAATCTCACAATCATGAATTGCTAAGATTGCCGCCTTACCACTGCGATCTCAATCCGATCGAAAAAATGTGGACCTTGTAAAAAGACGGGTAGCGGATAAAAACGTGGGCCAAGATCCAAAAGAAATTGTACGCCTAACAGAAAAGGCTTTTGAGACTGTTACAGCGGAAGATTGGGCAGTTCAATGTAAACATGTACAGCATTTGGAGGAAGAGTATTTAAAAAATGATGGTCTTATGGATGAAGAAATGGATCGATTTATTATATCCACGGCTAGTGATAGTGAAACAGAATCTGATTCTGTTTCTATTCACTCTTCTGACAGTGATCATAGTATAACCGATCATAATTATTCAATAAAAAATTGAATAAAAGTTTTAAATGTTATTTTATTTTTCTAATTTAAAGTTGGTCGAACATCTCCATTTTATATTTTAGAAATTACAGGAAGATTTATTTTTCACTAATCTGACCTTAGCAGTATGGACATCAAATGGTACCTATTATATTAAAAACATTTTTTTTTCTTATCTAACTATTCGAGTACCTAGTTAATAAAATGAACTATAAATTATTTCCCCTGATTTTCCCATATTTAACCGTGGCAACATTATGTCGCGCGAATACAGCGCTGCGTCTGCGGGACTTCTTTCGTGAAATGGACTTTGTTTAGTAATTTTTCGGCATTAGTTTGAAGGCACAGTTGTTTGTTGCCATTTAATTAAATTTCTTGGATCGATTTATAGAGCGGTAACACTGATTGGACTGTCAGATGACAGAAATTGAATTTGACGTTTCCGGCAGCTTATCACTTTCCGACCGATCATTTTGGAAGTCAGCCATATTTTGCGATGCTGGTTAAAATCTAAATTTTATTCGTTTTTCCAATGGCATCCAGACCCAGGAATGGTGGTCTTCTATCCCTCTTTGAGGAATTCATTTAGTCATACTTCGATTTTGATGGTGAGTTGGATTATTTACGATTTCTTTAAAATCTCCTCGTTGTATTCTATTTATGGGAGCTTGTTGCTAAAGCCTTTTTTTGGTTCACACATTGTTACAGGAGATTAGACGTCCAAACTTACGGGATCCAAACCCTATTACGGAAATATTTTGTTATACTTGAAAGAACGGTGAGTTTTACAAAATTTGCTTGCATCTAAAACGGCGTCGATCGCCATATTTTTGCCTATGTTGGGATTCCAACTAATAAAAATTATTGTTTGTTTCAGCCGCATGGCGTTTTTTTTTCTTTATACTTTTTTTCTTTATATTTATATTGGATTGTCGCTCCTATCCAAATTAAACAACCATTTTGGTAGGTTTTCATCGTGACGGTCGCTGCAATGAGAGCCCGATGATCTGACCGCGTGGCACGCCTCAAGCTTTTGAATCGACCGGTGACCTATTTAGATTTAAAATTTTCCACAAAATTTTGGTAAGTAGTTTAACCCTTAGACTTTTATATGACTATAAAATGCATTGATGACAGGCTTGACAGGGATCTTATTTATAAAATTAATTTAGAACTTAAAAACTAGTTGCCCAGACGCTACCTATGGGAAATAAAAATAGACCTATAAACTAAAATGGTAGAGTTTTATTGAATCCCCCCGCTTGAAGATTAAAAGTACCGGTTCCTGCAGGTGAGTTATCCATGGCATTTTCTTAAGTGTGCTCCTGGCGCCCGAGGCGTATTTCCCTTTCCGTGTTCAACTGGCGACACCGGTCTCGCGAAATCCACACGCTTTTGTTTTACTACGGAATCCTACGATCCCGTGTTCAATTCGCGTCAACTGAGCACGCTTTTGCGATCAAGCAACGTTAAAAGAAGTTTTACAAAACAGTGTGTAATTGAATTGAACACGGTTTTCCGTTTTTTAACCTGTCTATTCGAAACAAATCCGTACTGATTTAGCGCGTTCGTAAATGTTCGGGATAAATCGTGCGGGCCGAAGCAGGCGAGAGCGCCCGAAGTTGGATTCGCGCGCTTCTCATTGCAGTTTGTTACTGTGCGTTCAAGGTTATGTTTTGTTTACATAGTGCATAATGGAAGAGTTTAAAAGGGTTTTCAGTGAAATCACTAAAGATTTTGAAATACTCAACTATGACGGACAGTCGAGTGACAGTTATAAGTGTAAAGTTCAGTGCTTATTACATTATGACGGAGAATACGACGAAAAATGTGCTAGATTTGTGGAACGTTTTTCAAAACAAACAAATTCTAACTGGGTTATGAAAAGACGGTTTGCAGAACCCATACGTTATGAATTCAGAAAATTGTTTGTATGCCATCTTTCGGAAAGAAATAAATTGATAAATAAAACGCAAGGAGTTAACAGAAACTTTAATTGCAAGTCGTCTCTTAATATAAAATTTTTGAAAACTACACCAAGTACTCTGAGAAGTTCAGCCCTGCTGAGAAAAGGATATAATGTTATAGTTGACATCCACTTCAATCATTCCCACAGAGTTAATGTAGCTCAATCGTTATCCTTGCTCCGATGTTCGAACGATACGAAACAAATATTTATTAAGATATAAATATTTCGATAGAGGTATGACTGCCGCGGCCGCTAAGATGTACCATGAATTAAATATTATAAGTACTTATGAAAGCGATGCCTACAAAATCTTAGCTAACGCTCAGCATAACCCTCTAGATCGTCAAGTTGTGTATCTTTACGAACAATGGCGTAAACAAAATTATGGAAATAGAAATGAACAGACTGTGTTACAAATTTTGAAAAGAAAACAAGACGAGTTAGGGAAGTTGGGTATAAGTATGTAGTAGCTTGTAATGTTTTTGAATTTTTAATTGTATTGAATGTTTAATTTGTAATGTTATTGACTTTATTTATTTTAGACTTGATCATACTCGAGAATCCTACTATTTGTGTAATTATTCACCAATAATGCAGCGAGTTTTCACTAAAGGATTAGCCGATGAAATAGTTTTTATAAATACCAGCGGATCATGTGATCAATCAAACATATGTGTGACATTTATTTTTGCAGCTTCTAATATTGGTGCGTTGCCTGTTGCAATAATTTTACACGCTAATCAGACAGAAGAACAATACAGTTTAGCGTTCAAAACTCTGAAAGAGTTCTTCGAAAATAAATTCAACAAATTATTTCAGCCAAGTGTAGCCATGACCGATGACAGCAGAGCTGAAAGAAATGCGTTGAAGTCAGTTTTACCTAACACCAGGCTTTTGCTTTGCATATTTCACGTTAATCAAGCAATATGGCGTTGGCTTTGGCAAACAGAGCATAATGTTATAAAAGATGACAAACAATACATAATGAAACTGTTCCGCAAAGTTATGTATTCAAATACTATAGCAGAGGCCGAATTAAATATGTCCATATTGAATGAAGATGTAAAAGTCGCGACAAATTATAAATTGCAAAATTATTTAACAAATATGTGGGCCCGACGAGAAGAATGGTGTTTGTCATATAGGCATGACATTATCAATAGAGGACATAACACAAACAACTTTTGCGAGGCGTCTATAAGAATTTTTAAAGATATTATATTGCAAAGATGTAAAGTTTTCAATATGTGTGCCCTGCTGGATTTTATCACTGACACGTTTGAAAATTACCACAAAAAAAGATTGTTGCAATTTGCTAATGGGAGAGAGCGAAAGTTAACAGTAAGCTACGAAAAATTTTGTCAGAAAAGTAAGTCGATAACTCAAATATCACCACTTGATGACACGTCTTACTTAATAAAAAGAAAAAACAGACGTGTATGTAGTTGATTGAAATGGGAACGTGTGACTGTTTATCAGGGAAAGGTGGACGCTACTGCAAGCATGTATGTGCTGTGGAACTAAAGTTTGGCATAACGATTACTACATCGTTAAATTTGACTGAAGATTGTCGCCAAGATTTGGCCAAATTGGCATTGGGAGACGAATATAACCCCTATTTCTTCCAAAATATAACACTGGATTCAAATGACGTGGAGATGGCTGAAAAAAGTCAAGGCACCTCACAGCAACAGTTTACGTTGCCGATTAATGAACCTGATAACACAGAAAATAATATTTCCACAGAGTCTTCAATTCAAGAAAATTATATGATTACTGTAGACGCAATTGAGTCTGAGTTTATTAGAATAATCAAAGTACTTAAAGAAGAACCAAATCCAGTAAACACACAAATACTGAAAAAATATTCATCTGAACTATCTCGATTGCAGACTCCTTCCTCTATTGTTTCATACATGCATGATAAGAAAATACGACGTTCACGAAAAATAAAGGTCCAACCTACATCTATTTCGAGACGGCATCAAAAACAATTACCCAGCAGTGGTAGAATTCAGTCCGGCCGTCCTGTTAAAAAGAAACGTGCACACAATATCGCTGTGAACATAGACCAAAACGAAGGTTTCGCAAAATAGTTGTCTTGTTGGTGTTTTTTTTGTTATTTTTGTGCTGATAATAAATGTTTCATTAATTGTATTGTATGTAATATTTCATTGAAATCATATTGAGTTAATAATACAACCTACTGTCTACAATAAAATAATACCGTCGCTGATTCAACACGCTTTTGAAGACTCAAACAGTCTAAGAGTCAGGTCAAAAAAGTGTTCAGTTCAACTGCACACGATTTTGTTAAACCTTACCCAGCGCCACTTGATCACAAAGGCGTGCTCAGTTGACGCGAATTGAACACGTGATCGTAGGATACCGTAGTAAAACAAAAGCGTGTGGATTTCGCGAGACCGGTGTCGCCAGTTGAACACGGAAAGGGAAATAAACGTGCCCGAGTTTTCTATTATTACCCAATTTTTGTTTTTTTTTGGAACACACAATACAAATTTAATTTTTTTATATTACAATTGTCGCCGTAGAACAGGAACTTGAAGTAGGTTAGCCTGAGGTACATGGTCATCACTGCACTATTGATTTATTAACAATTTAACTAATGAGTCTATTGTTTGCAATAATTTGTTCTGTGCATTGTTAATTTCATAACTTTGTTTTTATGTAACTTTAATTATTAGACTCATAAGTTTTAATTTAACTTGGTAAATCTTTTGTAAACAATGTTTAGTTTTTACTACTGATAATTTTGTTTATAACCTGTTGTTTTAGAACATGTTTTTTTTGTTTAGCAAAACCAACAATTGTATAGCATAGACCGTGTTTTGTTGTTCTCAACAGTAAAGTTATTTTGTAACTTAGTTTAACTTTTTAAGTAAATAATTTAACCTTAACATTAAGTACATTAAAGTACAACTAGTTTATCTAGACTTAAGCTGTTTGTAAGTGATTACTGCACTTTTCAAAGTTAATTAACTTAGTAATTTTTCTTGGAAATACCACATTGACTTTCATACTTAACCTCAAACTTAGGATTTTATTTTGAAACTTGGTTTATTTTGAAACTTTTTGAAGTTTAGTCTTGCTTTTCACTATTGTTTGTCTCACTGCTTGCTAACAATGGACAAGGGAGTTCAGTTTCCGCCGCTTTTGGATACAGGTGATATTGGTACCTGCCTGACTGCTGATGCCAACGCTGCTGAGAAAGTTCATGAGATGGTCAATGCCCCTGATATTGACAATCCTTTTGGATCAAGAATCGCACATTCTTCTTCGGCTTTCACAGCTCAAGCTTTGCTTTCATTTAATTCTTTGAATGCGCTTGTGAATGAAAACATTCGGAAAAACTTTTCTCCTTTTAGAAAATTGCACATCCATACCAGGTGTTATTTGCTTTGAATTTAATAAATCTGGAGTTGCTTCTAGGACTTGTGACGATTGTAATTCGACTGCTAAAAGCTCGCATGAGTCAAAAAACTGATTAGGCTGCCTCGAGCCCACGTTTTTGATAAAACTTCGCGCGTCTCGATGTGTTAGAAAATTATTGGAAGTCCCAAACCTGATGACGTAGCTCGTAACAGGAAGTTTTCAAATTGGTTGGAATAATTAAACACATTTTTTTAACATTTACCGTTCAGCTCCTATTCTTTTTATGAAACAAAATGATACTAGACCATTTTTAGAATTTACAATTAATAATAAAACTTATATAGGACATAGTTACATACTTTCAGTTGTAGATGTTTTCACTAAATATTGCTGGTTTTTCCCAATGATTAATGCTACCACTAAAATAATTTGTAAACATTTTGAAAAAGATATATTTCTTAAATTTGGTTGTCCAAAAATAGTAGTTTGTGACAATGGAACTCAATTTACCTCAAAACATTTAGTAGCTTTTTTTAAAGGTTTTAATATAACTAAAATATTCTATAACACTTTGTATAGATACACCTCAAAATAATCCTGTGTAGAGATATAATAAAACGGTCGAAACTTGCATATCGTGTTTTGTTAAAGATGATCATAGATAGGACTTGGTCAAGTTTTTTGCCCAATGTTCAATTAGTTTTAATTAATAATGTGAACCTTGCTACAGAGTTTACACCTAACTTTCTAATGTTTGGTAGGGAGCTTGTTCTTGATGCTTCATTACATCATTTTAGTAATTCAATTGATAACTTATCTCAACTAGAAATTTCAAATAGGAATGCTTATGATGTTTCTCTTAATTCACTTAGTGATATTTTTGTTAAAGTTCAAGCTTACTTGTTAAGGGGGTATTGAAAGCGAAATGCCGCTTATAAAGGTCGGAAAGTCATTTCATTTGATATGGGTGATATAGTGTGGAGAAGAAGTTTTGTTCAATCTCATGCACCTGCTTATTTTTCGGCTAAGCTAGCACCTAAGTTTTTAAAGTGTGAAATAACTGAAAAAGTTTCTGATAATGTTTATGTTTTGAAAGATTTAAATAACGGTTCAGTGGGGCGTTATCATGTAAAAGATATTATTAAATTTTAACTATGGGGAATTCATAGACTTGGTTTGGTGTTGAATAATTTTGTTTGAAGGTCACTTGTGATAGTGTGAGGTATGTCGGGATGGATGATAGGTTATCGGTGATTTGAATGAAGATGTATGTGAGGTAACTTCTTATAGATTATTAGATACCAAATCAAATCTTTCTATATTATTGGTCATTTTGGTTAAGTTTAAAAGTGTTTTTTTCCACGCTTATAAAAATATTTTTCACATCAAAGGATCTTATTTATTTCTTTTTTTTGTTTGGATTGTATAAGATCTTAAATTTTTTCTATACTTTAAGGGTACTTTTTACCTATTTATATTTCCTTAAGATCTTATATAGGGTGACTGGTAATTAGTGACCGATACTTAAACACGTGATTCTACTCATGATAACAAACAACTTTCCCAAATAAACTTTTTTTTTAAACTCATTTAATTTTATCACAATAACACAACAGCTCTAAGTATGAAATACCCACGCGCGCGCTTTTGACCTATCAACTGGTAGCCGCGTGACGCCGTTATGTCTCATTACAATGGGTGGGTAAGCAGAGCAAGCGGCGCCCGCGTACCTACATGTTTAGGTAGCCGCTAAATTAAAAAAAAAAACAATAACTATTTAATATGAAAATAGGAAATAGAACGATTTCAAACTAAGAAAACAAAGATTACTAAAACTTAAAACTTGAATTTAAGTTTTAGTAATCTTTGTTTTCTTAGTTTGAAATCGTTCTATTTCCTATTTTCATATTAAATAGTTATTGATTTTTGAATCTATTTATTTTTGCTGTTTCTTAACAGTTTATTTTTAATTTTGCTCGAGTTTCTTTGAATTCAATACTCGGATTTGACCTTGTTAGTAACGCGTTCATCCTGGATTTTACTTTTTAGGGTCATTCTGTAACCTTTGTTATAGAATACCTTATAATATTTTCTTGGTGTAACTTTTGACCTTGGTTTCGGTTTTTTTTCCCATTGTGACCGGAAAGTCGGTTGTGTTGTGCCGATCACAATGATAATGATATTTCTATTCTGTCATGTCATGTCTAAGTGTGGGGGTCGAGGCTTTTTAAACGCTAAGACTCTCCACAACCGCGAGATATGCAGTCTCAGGGAATATTTCCTAGAAGCCGACGTGGGGATGCATCGAGATGTGGTCGCGGTGGACAAGGGCCTCACCCCGCTCTCCTTGGCTAAAGAGAACTGGCGCAAACCTGTAGTGCTTGACACTAACGACCGCAGGGAGGTATGGCAGAGTAAGGAGCTTCACGGACGCTTTTCCCGGGCCCTGCACGGGCCCGATGTAGACCTGTCAGCGTCCGTAGCCTGGCTACGTTCCGGGGATCTCTTCGGAGAAACCGAAGGTTTTGTCTGTGCAATTATGGATGAAGTTATGATGACGAATAACTACCGGAGATTTATTGTGAAGGACGGCACGGTTGACATATGTCGGGCATGCCACCGTCCAGGTGAATCAATCCGCCACATTATCTCTGGGTGTTCTCGTTTGGCTAACGGAGAGTACTTGCATAGACACAACCTTGTAGCCAGGATTATCCATCAGCAACTTGCTCTAAAATACAGACTTGTGGAATCGGAAGTGCCGTACTATAGGTATGTGCCCGACCCAGTTCTCGAAAATGGCAATATCACATTGTACTGGGATCAATCCATCATCACTGACAGGACTATTTTAGCCAATAAGCCTGATATAGTGGTGGTGGATCGATCAGAGCGGCGCGCAATAATTGTTGACATAACGGT
Source organism: Eugnorisma glareosa (assembly GCA_947578425.1). NCBI lineage: Eukaryota > Metazoa > Arthropoda > Insecta > Lepidoptera > Noctuidae > Eugnorisma > Eugnorisma glareosa. The sequence goes on along the minus strand of OX387967.1, from coordinate 6,409,323 downwards.
CCCGCATGATGAGAACCTCGTGAAAGCCGAGAAAGATAAGCAAATAAAATATCTTGACTTGGCTCGCGAGGTTGTCGACATGTGGGATGTGGACTCAGCGATCATTGTGCCGATAGTCGTATCAGCCCATGGCTTAATTGCTAAGAGCCTCGATGAATACCTGAGGAGGCTCTCGTTAGGCAGCTGGATCAAGGGCTTGATACAGAAAGCAGTACTCCTGGACACGGCTCGTATTGTTAGGAGGTTTCTCTCTCTGGAGCCCTGACCACCGGTAGCTTGGACTCTGTTCCCGATACCGGCGGGCAACAATTTTTTATATTTTTAAATGTTTTTATATTGTTTTTTTATAAGAAATATTTAAAAATGTAAATAATTTGTACAAAAGTTAAATAAAGGAAATAATAATAAAATACTAAAAGTATTCATGTCAAATAAATTAAATGTCACAGTGTATATGAGAAAGGAATCAATAATAAACAAGCGAAGTCCGAAATTTCGCATTCACAGAGTAAATTTAATTGGAGCAGCTTAATCCCAAGCCTTTTTTTCTTCGAGATAGTGATTAATGTTATAGTAGGCTTTCAGACATAGCTTCCGTTTTATAAACGATTTGAATTTATTTAGGCTTAGTAATTGTATATGACTCGGAAGTTTATTGTAAAAACGTATACATTGGCATCTGAACGTACCCCCTATTTTTTTTAGCCTCGTTGCAGGTACAACAAATTTGTGTTTGTTCCTCGTATTTATGTTGTGGATATCACTGTATTTTTTAAACAAATTAATATTTTTATGTGCGTACAAAAGGTTTTCATAAATAAATTGAGAGGGGACAGTAAGTATATTAATCTCTTTAAAGTTGTTTGTTGCTTTTATTACCTTGTCAACTGTTTCTATTTTGCATTCGAAATCTTTGTGATACACGTACCACTTTCTCGTCAATACACCGAAAGTTGCCTCAACAATGCGACGTGCTCGTAACAATCGGTAATTAAATATTTTTCTTTCTGCATTTAGTCCATCACCTGGGTATGGTCTCATACAATTTTCCATTAGTGGAAAAGCTTCATCTCCTATAAATACGAACGGCATTTTTGCTCCACCTTGATACAGTGGTACCGGCTCAGGTAAATTCAATCTCCTCTCTTTTAGACTCTTTCCGAAAATGCTGTTATCAAAAATTCCTGCATCAGAAAATCTTCCCATAGATCCGACATCAACCATTATGATTTTCCTTCTGGCATCAGCTAAACACATCAATACTACAGAAAATCTCTTTTTGTAGTTGAAAAACGAGGACCCAGTTTTCGAGGGAGTCTTGATATACAATGTGTAACATAATTAACGCACAACCTCTTAAGGGGTCATTGTACTCATCATTATGAACAACTTTCACTATGGGACCAAAACTGAAATCGCAAAAAAAAAAATCGACTGCCCCATACATTTCTGTGTGCATAATTCGACAAAATGTACTGAACAGCTAGTTTTTTTTTTCGCGTTTCGGGGTTAGTCCCATAGTGAAAGGTGTTCATAATGATGAGTACAATGACCCCTTAAGAGGTTGTGCGTTAATTATGTTCACACATTGTATACGTGCTTCCCATCAAGAGCACCTGTACAATTTTTAAATTGCCATAGTTCATCAAAATCTTTTGCGATTTCTTTCCAGTCGTTTTCTGTTGGTTGCGGCATAACAAGAGGTTGCAATACATTCCATAAAGCATCACAAACTTCATCAACAATTCTCGATACACTTTTCAATCCAATTCTAAAATTCTCTCCCATCGTTGTAAATGACTGGCCGGTTGCTAAATACCTAAAAAAATAAAAAGCTATTTAAGGTGGTTGCAAGGTAGCCCGCGAAATTCAAATGTTCGCAATTTTTTTCAATTTGCAGCTCAGTATTGGATAGTATGATACTGAAAGTTTTATTCGCGGTAATGGCATGTCTACTACTGGAATGGTACTATCCAATACTGAGTTGCAAAATGCAAAAAAACGTGCGAAAATTTGAATTTCGCGGGCTACCTTGAAGCAACCAACTTAATTGTATTATTTACCTTCGCGTAAGTACATGCAATATTTTTTTCATAAATAGACCGTCCTGTATAATTGTATGGAATACATTTTCGTGTTTGTTTATTTGTTTCAGTTAAAAAAGCAAAGTCGCGATGGAAACTACTGAGAGACAACCATCGAGATGCATTAAAAAGACAAAATGCAACAAGGAGTGGACAGGCTAGAAAACAACGAAAAGAATGGAAATATCAGAAAGCCATGTCATTTTTATTGCCTTACATGTGTAACAGAGAACGTTCATCAAATTTTGCGCCCTTGGACGACTCAACAAGCGAAACTTCAAATCCACCAAATATCATTGATGAGAGTGAGATGAATTCAAGGGAATCATGCAATTTGTTGCCATCAAATTCAAATAATCTTCCTTCTCTCAATGTTTCTAATGATTCAACAGCATCTGGGCCTCTCCCATCGACATCCAAAAAAAAAGAACGATGAAATTCTCGATTTTTAAAAAAAAATCAAGAACGCCGCGAACTTTTGGAACGAGAACGGATAGAAGTTAAAAACATGATGTCAGCCAGTAATAAGTACGACGATATAGATTTTTTTTTTTAAATTTGGTTGCATCTACGAAAAAGCTGCCGTATTATTTACAACTTCAAATTAAAAAAGCCTGCTTTAATGCGGTATTGTCAGCTGAAGAAAGTAATCTTAAACAGTGTTGGTATTCTCCGAATAATTATGGTTATTCTACAGGCTCAACACCAACACCAGATAATATCAACACTAGTATCAATTCTCCTAGTGCTTCAGATGATATCAACACTAGCATCAATACTCGTAGTGCTCCAGATAATATCAACATTAGTATTAATACTCCTAGCGCTTCACACATTCAAGCAACCCAGGATATTGAAACATCTGCAGCAGAGCAAACAGGACCGAATGAAAATATGAACAACTTTGAGACAGATTATAATTTTTAAATTAAACTAACATGGCGTCGACTATATGCAAAAATAAAAGTTACTTTGATTTCAAAATGTGTACTTACTTTAAACACACTGCTAATCTTTCACAGCTACTGATAGAATTTCTGTAATTTGTGTCTTGTTTCCGAATATATGGTTGAATCAGAGAGTGAAGTTCATAAAAAGTATATCTTGAAACTCTATAAGAATTTTCGAAAGTTTCTTCGTCAGCAGTTGTGTTCTGAACGATGTTTGATATGATTTCTTAACCAAAATCTGTGTTTCCTTATAGAATTATTCAAATGGTATATGGTAAGTAATTCGGTTTCTTCTGACTCCAACTCTTCTTCCTCGAGCAATGTGAGGTAATAACGTATTAACTTTTTCGATAACATGTCTGCTGTCAGTGAAATTTAGCGTAGAACTAAACAAATCGCCCGCCACCGTAAGCTCGAATGACTCGTCGCGTGCTCGCGGTCTAGCTCCGTATAATGAAAAACACAGTCTGCATCTCCGCTCCGCATTACTTTCTCGCTCCACTCCGCTGCCTTGCTCCGCTTCGGTGGACAGACACAGTACGCAACTCCGCTCCGCATTACTCCGTCGCTCCGCTCCGCTGCCTCGCTCCGCTCCGGTGGACAGGCAGCCTAAGGCGGGCGCGCGGACGCCTCGCCGACACGGAATTATTACCATTCAACCAACAGTGTAAAAACACACTGATATGAATTCTCTGGAAATTGTCATAAGGTCTAATTTAGCGTACAACAATGTACGTAAACTATAACCAGCCATACTTATGGACTATGTAATATCACTAAGATATTAATATTGTAATACCAAATGATTTGAAAAGAGTAACCATGGAGTGAACTCGAACCGTGCATTTTATCGACGCTTTATAAGTGTCAATATAAATGTAATAAAATATTTTGATTTTGATTACTAGAGTTTGTATGGTTATTAAGTTTATGAAAAAATAACAATATTCTTTATTTCAACTGGCGTTTTCTTCTGTAAAAATTATTAACTAAAACGATTTAAATTAGTTGATAAACTACAGTTAGACACATGGCAACCGAGAACGGTTTCAATATTTACTATGAATACCTATGAATGATGGATAATAAAATGACCGTCATTAAAAGTGAGATTGGTTCTAGAACCGTTAGCCTTTGTTAACCAAAGAACGGTAACGGTCATCTGTTTGCGCAGGCCCTAATAATTAAAGTAGAAATTCGTTTATCTTTCTTATAATTCGCAGTTCGACAAAAAACTACTGTACGTAAACTTAGCCGAGTGTTGGGGATTTCGGACTAGCGTTCAGCACAAGTTGAATTTAATTTCTATTATCATTAAGTTCATATTCGTAAGAATGGAACAAAACTGAACTAGACTAGTGAACTGGTGAAGTGCATCAAATTCAATACATCGTAACTTGTCAATCACACTGTCGCTCGTCTCGAACTCACGACTCGTTCTGATTTACTGAACTAAATGAGTGGACTAGTTCATTGAGCGAAAAGATATACTTCAATCATTTCTTTTCACTGACACATTTTGCGCATCCCTAATTTGAATAGGCAGTCGCTCCTACTACGAATTCAAAATACGAATCAAATTGATTCGTATTTTAACTAAACGAACAATCATTCATTCGATTGTTCGTTTAGTTCTTTCACCAATCGTCACTTCTCACGGTGGATTAACTCGAAACGAATGGTTGTATGTATTAATGACTCACACTCGCAAGTTAACGATAGTCGATGCGTTTGACGTTAACTCGATTTACGCGATCGTGAAGTTACTCGAATTATACTATGACACTCGCACTAAGCATACAGTGCACGCGAACCAGTACTGGAATGTTGTCGGAATGCTATCGTATTTCTGTGTAAAAAGTAATAGTGATCGCATAGTATGTTTACTTGACAATAGTTTTCAAGCAAAACATATATCGATGCGGCAAAAACGAAATGTCAATGACCCCTAAGATGGCCGCCACCCGTAAAGCTTAGGACACACATGATGAAATTTCGTAACGGTCGTAACGACCGAAATTGATAAAATTAATTGAAAATTATTTTTATTTAGATTTTTATTTAGACGTAATTTGTTTTCCTTATTTTGTACTATTTTTAATATTGAATGTTTTTTCGAATGAAGATATTTTTTTTTTGTGTTAAGTTTTGTTTAATTTGTTTTTGAATTTTACTTTGCTTTTAACAATTTAGAAATGAACGCAAACATTGGCTGTGGTGGTGGTGGTCGTGGGCGTCCACGTGGGGGTGGGCGTGGGCGCAGCAATGCACGAACGCTGCAATTTAGAATGTTTGTGCTTTTTTCGTACTTATTTTGCATAATTAATTATATTTGGTTTTTTCTTGCTTTGCTGGGTTATTTTAGATCCTTACCCAAAACTTAATTTTTAGGGAAGAGCCAATTGAGGAGGTCGGCGGCGTTGCCGTAGCTCCGCCCGTTGCGGGACCGTCACAACCGACGCTGTAAGTGAACTTTAATCACTAGTTGAGAGTAATACTATACTATGTTTTTTTTTTTCTCTTGGTCAATTGTTGATAATGCCTTGGCTGCTGTCGCTGGACCATCGCGGCCCCAGATGTAAGTTAATTTAATCACTATTAAAAAGCAAAATCATGTGTTTTTTTATTCTTTACATTTTTTCTACTAGGTCGATGGCCCCAGCAGCTCAAAGAGTTCAAGAAAGTGCGGAAGGTGGACAAGAAAAACGTGGCCCGGCTATCAGTAGAGCAAAGGGCACGGCTTGCAGAGCTCCGAGCCAGGAAGGAGGTCGGAATTTTTTTAATGCCCGATGCTCCCTCCAAAAGGCGACGGCAAGTGTCGCCGGTTCGAGTGCCGTGCCCTTTGGTGCCGGGCACCCCACCAGTGCCAGCCCCGCGCTTTCTGCAAGCTGGGAGCTGCAGACATCAGGTGTGTAAATTTTCTGCCGGATATCGTACCGTACCCCTCATTGACTGATCCAACATAACATAGTTTAATACTTTTTACAGCGCTCGACGCAAGTGGGTCGTCGAGGGTTTTGAAATAGAGGAACTGCAGGAGCTGCAGGACGGTGCAGCCACGCCGCCGCCGCTTCGCTTTCGTGCAGCCTCGCCGCTGCCGCTTGGCTCGTAAGGATAGACTTATACAAAGAGTCCAAAATGCGTGTGCTCGATTCTGTTACTCTGTTCCCCCTAGCACTGTATGCTCAAAATGAAGTCGAGGCGAAAGTTACACCTAGCGTGTCTTCTTATTGGTGTTATTAGGACTACGAAACCGAAGAATTTGTACGACAAGTTAAGTTGGATGGCTAGTAAACGAGAGTGTGCACCAAGGCTTTGTGCGCAGCAATTATCGACACAATCTCATAGGACAGCAGCTTTCACAGGTACTTTTCGATAAGCTGCATCTAAAGTGTGGAATAATATTCCTTCACCATTACGGGTACTGGGCACTATTCACACATTCAGAATACAACTGCGGCAGTATTTGTTGGCAGCACAGCAGAAACTGGATATGGTCACAAAGAATGTTTCGATCATATAAACGCTCAGCAATTATAGACTGCACCGTATTCGTAGGTACCTATTTATGCATACACGTATTTATTTATATCCTATTCGACACTATTTACGGTCCATTTATCTCTCTCACATACTGTACTTGACACATACTGAGCGTCACAGCAACAAATTAATTCAACGAGTACCACAGCTACTCTGTCCGGTCCACTGCCAATCCGCTCTCAATTCCTCGTCATAAGTCCACAGCCTGCAGGGGATTTTTCAAATAATCTGTACGTCGCCACCTGGCAAGTAACTCCAACAGCGAGTGGCCCTTAAGATCCCTAAAAACAAAAGAAAAATTTTAAAATAACGTTGAAAAAAGTTCTTTTAAAAAAACAATAGTATGAACAACATTGGGTATAAATAATAAACACTCACATTAGGTTTATCATCTTTCTGCAAGGCATAATCAATCCCATCGGCTCAGACGGTATCACGAAAACACGTTACTTTTTATTAAGCGTCGACTAGATACAAGTCGGTAGGTAACTAATCACGCGAGCGGGACTCGTCGCATGAGAACACAGGACTCTTGCGGCGCGTTGGGCGCCGCGTCACCGAGACCGCTCTAACTTTTTGATGCGTACGTCACCGCGCTAACAGCTGCAGAGGAGAAATGCGTTTGCGTCGTGTGACGAAGGATAGGGGGCGCGCGCGCATGCGACGGCGACGCGAATGCGGGGTGGGAACGAGACAAAAACACGCCTGGTCTTCATTACATTGCACAATGCACACATCCTACTTGTATATTCTTTGGTGATTGTAATTATTTCATAAGGTAGTTGTTTGATATTATAATTAAAATACTGTTTATTTTAGTTTTCTTGTAATAATATTTATTCTGTTTTGGCTTGTCTCTGTATTTATTTATTGTAACCAGTATTACTTTCGAACACGTTATAATACTTATTACCTACTCACATTTTTATCCTAACTCGTACCTTCATACACATTTTTTCATAATTTAACTCGAAATCTATTTGAGGAGGTTAGGAACAAAAAGTAACATTTACGCAATTTAGTTTTTGAATAAATTAAGAAAATAAAATTTTTAGTTGATCTGTAATTTTATTATATAATTTTTATTTACCATAATGGTGGCATTCAATGCACTGCCAATGTCAATTATATTGTAGATTCTAATCTACTTTAAGTATGTGTGTAGGTTTCAAAATTATGCCAATATGCTACAAAGTATTTATAAAATGACACCTTTTGATGAAATATGTCACCTTTTGAAACTCACAGTGTAAAATTTACCTTATGAAACAAATTAGGCAAGTAAATTAAAAATTTAGATATTCTTACATTTTTTTTTATTATACATGTAACTCTCCACAGTCTGGCTCCAAACAGTTGCACTCAGCATCTTCATTATCTTCGTCATTGTTTTCATATAAAATGTCACATGTATGGTGATGTATGATGATCAGTCATCAAACAGTTTGGAGAAGAGTGGAAAAATGAGCCTGCCTTAAAATGGTACTGTACAAGAAAAAGGATGTTGAGAATCTGAATTCTCAACATCCCTTTTTTTGTACGTTTGATAAAATGCCCCTATTCTTTCTCAACTAATTTGACATTGGTCAAATTGGTTTTTTGCTTTAATTGATTTTTCCCCTTTTGTTCTTCGACACTTTCAAATCTAAAGTTTGAAAAAGTTTTGATTACTATTTCAGTCCTATTTTTCACAATTTTTGTTTTGTTTGTTTATGCGTTTTATTTCCCTCATGCCCCCAATTTTTTTATAATATTCATCAAGGCTTTTAATATCTTAGAACTTCCAATCTTCACCTAAAAAATGGACTCTAATTTTACTATAATTCAAATTGCTTAACTTGCCGATACTAATATCGATGTAATCGTCACAAAACAATTGAAATTAGATTTTTTTAGTAAAATGTATACGTTTAGATCCGACCTAATGCTATCGGTCGTATTTACTAAGAAAAATGACACTTTTTGATACTGAACTTTTAAGTCCTACCGTGGTTGAATAAAAATGTTACTTTTTGTTCCGGAAGAAGCTTTTCGGGTTGATTTTTCTATGAGAAACGTGCTCTTTTTGATCTTTATCATTGCAGATTCGGATAAAAAACAATCTTTTGAGCCGGATTAAAAAAAAACAAGAATAACCAAGTACGTAAATAACACCTTTTGTTCCTAACCTCCTCATTTATTGTGCTTAATCGGTATATTCATATATAATTCATATACCTACTATCTTTGAAACTGATTTCTGTATGTCACTTACCCCCTCAAGGTTCATTTGAAGACCAGCGTCAGACAGCCTCACCTGTCTGGCATGAATGTTGAAATGGACCTTTTTGGCGCAGCCGTGAGGCACACAGTACAGTCATAGGTACTATGTATTTTCTCTTTTTTGTAACTTTTTTTAATATTATTGTGTGTGTGTCTAATGTATCTAATGTATCGTCGAATAAACATTTCGTTCGTCTATCGTTATGCTATATATATACGGACACCTATAGATAATGCTGTTGAAGATTCTCCTGAAGGCAGATACAACTTTGTCCAAAAGCGTGCACGATCCATCATTTAACGCACATTTGGCATATTAAAAGGTCGATGCAGATGTCTTTTGCAGCTCGGGAACTGTATTACTGCCCTGAAACAGTAGGTAAAATAGTAATAGCTGGCTGTGTTTTACATAACTTATGTATACGGGGTGGTATTGATGTTCCCGAGTTGACAGAAGATGAACTCCAAGCTGAAAAAAGCAGACAGGTTCCCATATATGTCTTTAAATTATATTAAATAATTGCTAATGCTATTTGCAACTGATAAGAAAATTCAGTGTGTCACTCAAACATTTATCGGAAGCAGGACCTTCTAAAGGGCGAGAGCGCAATCACGAATTTACGAAAAACAGATTGAAGGGAAAGTGGTTATTACATGCCAGGTATGCCTATGTCTTAAATAGACAAAATAAAAATTCAAGTGTTTGGACCTGTACTTATAAAAGAAAAATAAAATGTGGTGGTACAGTGAAATTGGACACTAAGGGTGACTTTATTAATATTCAATCTAATCACCATAATGTGTACCAGATTTTTTCAAAAACTGAGTGTCACTATCAGCCAATTCAGTATTATCCAGTTCAATAGATATATGAAAAAAGCATGTTATGACACAAAGGGTCTAGTGCTGAAATACCATCATACCAATCTCTGAAAAACTTACTATATAGATCAAGAAAAAATTAATTGAAAGTGCAAAAAAAACATCATTTAAAAACTTCCAAAATTCGGAACTAACCTTTTTGTAAATTATGGCGAAGACAACAACCGAATTAATATATTTGTGTCACTGAAAGGCCGAAAAGACCTAACAAACGTGAAAGATTAATTATTTGTGTGACGGTACATTTGGTTGTTGCTCTGAACCTTTTAAACAGAATTATACTATACAGGGAAGGGTTTTTTATCCTTAAAGTTAAGTAGGTACTATAATTTTAGTCAGTAATAAAATTTTATTTAACATAATATCATCCGCTGGCGGTACTTTTAAGCTAAACTGACTCTTTTAATTGAGTTTATCAAGAAAAAATAAATCGGGGTCCTCCGGGACGGGGCTTTGGGGATCAGGGTACTCACGGAATAACCCCAATTTTCGATGTACCTCATTTGATTAAAAATATTAGAAACAATTTGCTTGATAATAATTACCATTTAAACGGTAATTTAATTTCATTTAATGATATAACCAACTTTATAATATCGACAAAACGAATAAAAGCATCTTTCTTTTTTACCCCAGTGCACTTGAAATATAATAATTTTCAAAAAAATTAAGATAGGTACATAAACTAGGTAAACAAATTTAACCATTTAGTATCAGCAGCAATTGTGACTTTAACCGCGTGTCATGTGGAGAGCTAAAGAGTGATATGGCAAAACATACGGCTGGTTTTGTAAAAAATATTAATGATTTGTTTGATTCACAGAACTAAAAAAATAAATCCATTAAAAAAAGTAAAACGAAAAAAAGATTTTTTTTTGTTAACGGAACATTAATTAGGGGGCTTAGAGTAACTCGCCCGTCCTCCTCCTGCTTCGAAGAAATACTGCAGACTATTGCTGTACTTCAGCTCTCCACTGAACAAATTTCTGAAGGTACTGAGAGGTCAGATTTCATGACTAACCGCTTAAATCAAGATGTTAAAGGACAATGCCAATATGTTCTTCAATGTCCATCTCACCGTACTGACTTCATTCACCGTTTATTCTTCGTCCTGTCTATTTCTCTGTGGAATGCGCTTCCCCAGGAAATCACGATGGCAACCAACCATTTAAATTTTAAAATTAAAGTTCTCGAGTAGGGGAGCCGGGGGGAATGGGAGTCAGTGGGCAATGGGGGTCAATTCAAAATGAATTGAACCTAAAGCTTTACAGAATACGGCTATGTCTCACGGGGTTTAGCTCTGAACCCCTCCCGCACCGGCCAATACGCCCGCCCGCCAGTCACGCTCTCATCACCGGGAGCGACACTAGTGTCACAGGGGAGGGGCCGTTGTAAAATTTCCGAAATTTCGATCGATAACTTGAGTATCTATAATTGTTAATTTTGCGCATAAAATAATCTTAAAATGTAGTACTGTTACTAAACTTATATTTATTCATGCAAGTTATTCGATCATAATTTTAACAGAGGTACTAAAATGGCTGGCAGGGACTGGATCCAAGGATGTCTTAACAGAAATCCACGGATAAGCATTCGAAAACCTGAGGCTATAAGTATACAGAGAATCACAGGTTTTAATAAAACCGATGTGAATATTTTTTTTTTAAACTTGGCAGAAGTCATAACCAAAACTTCGAGAAACCCGTTTTATTAATATTGGACAACCATTATAGTCATTCTACCCGTGAATCATACAATTTCTGCAGATAACATTTCATTACTGTGGTGTCCATTCCTCCTCATAAATCGCATATGCTTCAGCCTCTTGATGTGATTTTCTATGGTCCTCTTAAGAAAGCTTACAACAGAGAGTGTGATTTATACATTAAATCACATGATTTACAAAAAATCTTGACATACGAAGTCGCTGGATTTTCAACAAAGCCTATATGAGAGTTTGCTTCAGTAGAGAAAGGAGTCAGTGGCTTCGCATCAACAGGAATATTCTCACTCAATCCTACAATTTCAAAGACGAAGATTTCTTAGACGCCTCTGATGTTTCCTGTGTTGAAGAAATTTCTGGCACCGTAATATTTATTTATTTGCTAACATGTAAACACTGGTTAGTAGGCATGCATTAAAATTTCATGACACAGTATTAAGACATGCACCCAGTAAGGGCACTGCAAAATACTGGAATATTTTTTAAGCAGTGCGCAAAAAAATTTTGGTGGTTCAGTATCAGTAATAAAACACATTTCCATTATTTGTTCAAAACTTTTTTTTTATTTTTTTATCCGACTTTAAATCAGCAAAATATAGACACTATCTATTCGTAATAATAACAAGGGGCGCGCGCCAGGCGGCGCATGCGGCGATCTTGTGCAGCGGGGGTGAAATCCGTTCCCGAGCGGCAGGGGCCGGCTGTCGGGCACCCGCGGCCCGACAGTCGGCTGTCGCGACGTCGCGTCCAATATTTCCCGCGCAGCTCCTGCACCACACGTGTGTCGTACTCGTACCTACAGGTTACGATGTCGGACTAAGTAACCGCGAGTTTTATGAAATGGTGCGGGTGTATTTATTAAGTGGTGAAAGTTTACAGCAGCTCGCAGAATGTATGCAACGGAGAGCATACCCCGAATGCGAGCCTAAGGTATCCTTAACCCCGCAGCCCCTAATGAAAGGACCATTTTAGCAGCCACTCAAAGGCTGCTTGATCACGGTCAGTATGCTTTCTTTTCTGCATTTTGATGGTCCTAAAGCCCACGAAAGTATGAAGGAAAAATTGCTCTTCAAATAACTTTAGATCACTGCCAAATCTTAAAAAAGTCTAGTTGGAACCAGATAAAATCGGCGATCAGTACATTGTAACCCACTAAATGATGCCTGTGCATGATAAACAAACGGGCGTGGAGCGCCGCCGCCCGCGAGTTGGTGGCCATAAAATCAATTTCAAAGTAAACATTTTTCGTTAACGATAACGCTTTGGAAGCGCAAACTTCAACAAGTGATAATATTACAAATTATAAACCAAATGATGGTATACATCAAGAGAACAATAAATCCGACAGTGAACCTTTAATTAGCGTAGGTACTCTCACTACTAACACCTCTGCCTTGCATTTGAAAAGGTAAAGGCAAAGGAAAAAGAACACAACGATCAGAAATTCTTACTGCCACAGCTCTGAAGTCGGTTTTTGAAGAAAAAGTTAAGAAACGAAAGGAAAATGAAAAGCATACTGCATACTGTGCATGCTGTGGGGTCCAAGGGTCCGGCTGATTCATCAGAATTACGGCTGACGCACCTTTTGTTCCGGCTATCCGGTTATCCGCGCTTCGGGTATCTTCTTACCTGCGGCTGCGACGTGAATCTGCGGGTCAGGCACGACCATCTGCCGGCCGTCACCCTACGTGGCGTCTCCAGCGTGGCATATCGCTACGGTCATCGTCACAAAGGCTGAGCCAGGAGAGTACCGTGCCATCCCTCCGGCGGGCTTAGAGAACATAGTGACCGTAAACCTTCCCACACCCATTTTGTTATTTTAATATACATTTTATGTTGACCAGGTTCCGTGGTTTGTTTTAATAAACATCCAGCAAAACTCCCAGAAAGAGAGTGATCAGTCTGTATGCGTGACATGCTTCGAAGAGGGAAAACCGAGAGAAATCTGGTACCGTTGCCGTCTTTGTGCTGGATGGGCCCATGAGGCATGTACAGGATGTGATGATCCAAGTCATTATCGTTGTGATTTTTGCAATTAACTCAATTTATTTACTATTCGTTTTTAAGATTCCATTGGGTTATCATTTCTAACTTTTAATTTTGTTTAATTTTATTTTTTGATTAAAAGAGATAATAGTTTTGTTACTTTCTTCGTTTGATAATTTTGACCCATGGACTGACTTTCATTTCCCTTACATGTACCCACATGTTGGAGTCAAAACTACTTTTTTGTTTTTTAATTATAATAACGTTTATGGCAATGATAGCCTAAAAAGACATAAATAATTCGATACCTGATTAGTTTTTAAAGATAAGTAAATGTGAACAAATTATAAGACTGATCATTAGTGATTACAATAACGAGTTTTCCTTAAGTGACTCGCAATACCCCCAACTCCCTACATTCGGCAAAAACTGGCAGTTACGTCACAACGTTAATAATTTTCCCCATTGTTTGTATTTTTAGTTTAGTACATCCGCGTAAATGTATATTTAAATTTATATTAATTTTATAAATGTTTTGATATACATGTATAGTATTTTATATGGCCTTGTAGTATATCGTAGTATTTATTTAATTATTTTCAGACCACTGTTTGTGTCTGCGTCACCCAAAAGGTCGACTGTAGAATATGTAAGAAACTTTTATTTACTTCTTCAGCTACGCGCACTGACACAGCTGATTACTGCTACCGATTTAAAAGCCCGCTTACGCCACAGTATCGCAACATAGCTACTAAAAGTTCCCTGCAGCCAATAAACATTTATTAAATACAGGTATAGTGCTAGCTTCACCGACCACCGTGCAACACTGACTTCAATCGTCTGCCAGGTCTGCTGAGGAGGTTTTTCGAAATATTGAAAAATACATTTCTGACCAAACAATAAATTATAGGGTCTGTGGTGTTTGCTTGGACCAAATGAGTACGAGTATTATGACTGATTTGTAATGTACAAAAAAATATTAGGTCGAGGGATTTGAAGAGATTTATGATGGTGAGCATTCCTCGAATGAAGCAAAATATGTTTTGGTATTTGTTGCCAGAGGAATCACATCACATCACGCAAATTGAAAAATGCCTGTGGCATATTTCATGTCATAAAAATATTAACACCAACAAATTAATATTAATCAAAGTTATAAAAGAAATATGGGTAATCAAATTATTTGAAAGTGGCTTATTGCCAAAAATCATTATATGTGATCAAGCTACAACAAACGTCAAACCAATAAATAAAATCTTTAGGGACTAAAGATGATCAGTTATTTTTTATTGATGATCGAAAAATGTATAAAATTTTCGATGCACCTCATTTGATTAAAAATATTAGAAACAGTTTGCTTGATGCTATTTAAATGGTAATGATATTTCATTCAATGATATAATCAACGTTTACAATATCGACAAAAATAAGAAAAGCGTCTTTACGCAAATTTACCCCAGTGCACATGAAACCTAATAATTAAAAAAAAAAGTTAAAAGTTTAATTTGCTACATGTTTAGTCATTCAGTATCAGCGGCAATTGTGTCTTTTATCGCAGACAATCCAAAACAATTCCTCGATGAAATCGAAAGCGAGTATTGAGATTTAATATATTATCAGAAGTGAGGTGGCTTAGTCGTGGATTGGCTCTGGAGCGATTTCTAAACATATTAGAAGAAGTTGAAATATTTCTGGTGGAAAAGCAAAAGGATATCACGGAACTTAAAAATCCTGATTGGTTGTGTGATTTGGCATTTTTAGTAGACATTACAAATCATTTGAATGTCTTTAATACACTGCAACAATACACCAACTGATATCCCAGCTATACGCTATTTTCCATCGTTCCAGTGCATAGCTGGCTCTTTTAAGGTCACAAATACTTTCTGGCAATTACAATCATTTTCCAAATTACAAGAAAATGGCTTAAAAATTCAATAAAACTGCGATTAATATTAGCTTTGTCGAAAAGTTAGATATTTTGACACAATCTTTTCGTGAATAAACTAATTGAAATACGAATTTAAGAAGAAGAAAATAATAAATACATCTACACCCCACTGTTTGTCTATCTGCGCCATGAGTGTCACTGGCAGCACTGACGAAGAAAGACGCAGGCGCAGACATATTTGTTTATAAGGAACATTATGTCAGCAAAGAAAAATCAAAACAATAATCAAAGGCGAGGAACACCACTCTCAGCACCAAATTTTAATGTGATGTTAAACTCACTCTCAATAAATACATTCAGACAGTACGATTCACCGTTAAAATTATGGTGGATGTTCTGCAGTTTAGACACTTTTCAGGCATCTATTCCATAAATTTTGATTTTTTTAACAAAGTGTTGTCAAAATAGGACGTCATATGGAACAGTTAACACTACCCGGTCTGCACTACCCCTCCTGATGGGACAGAAAAAATAAATTTGTCCCTGTCAACACCATTTAAATCTTTTATCGATCAGGCAAGTTCCTTTTTTTCCAGTAAAGCTACCATTTACATTTATTTATCTTTCATTGAATTGATTGTGCCCTGGTCATTTAGTTCCCTTCAGTACGGTCGATTTGAAGGGCGCTGATCCATGCGTAATGTTCGTGAAGGGGCGCTGTCAGTTGGGACTGGTTATCTATTAGCAGCCACTGCTGTCACCGCAGGGGCGCCATGAAGAGTCTTTCTTCGGGGCTAGATGCAGTGGCGAGGACCACGGACTCTTGGAGCGGCACGCGGTGCCGGCTTGCACCATATCCGAGAATTTGTCAGATGCGAAGCGGCGCGGCCGTGAAACGACTGGTGGGCCGTCGGTCGTCTTTTGTAATGTATTGTGTTGTGCTTTACCTTGCAATGGATGCCGGGGGGTGCTGTCATCTCGTGATCACTGGAAATTCAGACAAGACTTTATGAAATTCTAAATTTTCAATTTTAACAGTTTTTACACTGAGCTGGTTAAATTTAGCTACAGAGGCTGCAGCAGTAAGACCGGTAATACCGCAGCGTATTATTTTGTTTCAGCAGTCGGGAAGTAGGTTGTAGAAAGTAATGAAATCAGCACCGATGATGGCAGTATCAACATCAGTTCACTTTCTATGTATGTATATATATATAGTAAAAAATAGAATTTCCAACCCCTTGTGGCTGGTATCTAGTTAATATTACTACTATACATACATAGTAGTAATATTAACTAGATACCAGCCACAAGGGGTTGGAAATTCAATTTTTTTTAATGATTAGTATTTATTACCCATAATTGTGCAATCTGTCCATTTATTGACATTGGCCGATTTTTGTTATTTTTGCCCAGTATTAATGAAAATTGCGACCGGATTCTGTGTGGTTTGTTTTGTTTTAAAAACATTAACATTATTTTTTTTGTTCCAGCCCCAGTTGAAGAAACCACAAACATTGCAGCATTTATGGCATTTAACACATCTGATCACGACAAACGTCCTTAGTCATTCAAACAAAAAGAAAAAAACCGAAAAGTAGAAAAAGTGGAAAAAAAACAAAAGTAGAAGCACGTGATAGCTTCATTTCGCATGTAAGGGACGACAGCTACTTAAGATTAACCATCGACAAAAGGCACTCAAGTTGTTTAGAGAGAAGTTTGACTTCACAGCCATATATTGTTTTGGTGAGCCTTACATTGTCAGATATAAAATCCTACTTTGTGGTTTTAAATACTGATGTATTTTACAGTAGGAACAACATTTTGTCAGCTGTAGATTCATGCTTTAAAGCTATTTGGGCCCTCAACTTAGAATATTCGGCTGAATGCTACGGAGTGTGGTATTTCATTCAAAGGGCGATTTTCAAACTCACCAGTACTCATGACAAAGGCTCCACATCTGCGGAATCATTATTGACAGACTGTGACTGTATGTGAGAGTTGAGATAAAAATGGTGGTTTGTTTCTTATGCAAGATTGAACTAAATAATTTCAGTGCGTTTAAAGGACATCTTAGCTTGTTTCACAATCAAGTTGATTATAACACTTTTATTTGTGCTGAAGATAATTGTGGCCGGAAATTTAATTTATTTAATTCTTTTAAAAGACATATACTAACTCAACATAATTCTGAAGGTCCATTAAATATAAGTAAACAAATTGAACAACATAACAGTAGCAATGCTGACATAGTACCTTTAGGCAATACTGACAAAGAAGCGTAGGTCGAGCTTTTTTCATCAGCCAATTTACCAGATTATAGTTCCAATGAACAAATTACATCTCAAGAAATTTTTGATAAAGCTATTTCTTTATTTATAGCAAATTTATATGCAAATGATTTTTTACCTAGAAATGTGATTCAGTCAATTGTAGACGGATTAAAAAATTGTGTGTCTAGTGCATTACTTCCTGCAATAAACAAAAATCTAGAAGAACTTTCGCAAAATGAAAATATACCGGCTTTGTTAACACACACTATTATAAATAGTATCACACCATTGTTAACGGATACTTGGAATAAGTTTAGCACTGAATATAAAAGATTTCAATATTTTGAGGCCCACAATTTTTTTATTAAGCCTCAATCTATAACCATAGGTCAAAGATTAGAAACAGTCATAGAAGGAGTTAGAAAATTAAAACCAGTAACCTGTGAGCAAGCCTTTATCAGTCTAAGATTAGTTTTAAAACAATTTTTCTCGCTCAAAGGTGTTCTATCAGATACCCTTAAATACATAGAATCTTTAAACAACAATACCTAATTTTACCTAATTTTGCTATAGAGAATTTTATCCAAGGAAGCTATTGGAAAACAGTCCAGACACGTTTTGGTGATAAGATAGTTATGCCGTTGGTTTTGTTTTATGACGATTATGAGCCAGGTAATGTTTTAGAAAGTCGAGCAGGACAACATAAATTAGGGGCTGTTTACGTTTCTGTTCCATGCTTACCACCCTGTCGCTCTTCAGTTCTAATAAATATTTTTCTCCTTCTCCAGTTCCATTCGTCAGACAGATCATTTTTCGGTAATAATGTCATATTTCAATGTGTCATTGAAGAGTTAAATTTTCTTAGTGAACATGGCGTAAATATTGAAATCCCTGACTTTAAAGGAACACTATACTTTGAACTAGGTTTAATCCTTGGAGACAACTTAGGGATCCACTCCATGACAGGGTTCCTAGAAAGCTTTTCTGCTAACTATCCTTGTCGTGTGTGAGTTCGAAAGGAGGTTATGAAAATCAGGTCGAGGAAGATATCTCCTTAATGCGTAATAATGAAAATTATGAATCGGATCTTTTGCAAAACCAACCATCGGAATCTGGTATAAAGGAGTAATGCGTCTGGCTTCGTGTTAAAAATTTCAACCTGTTCGACCAAATGGGGGTAGACAGTATGCACGATCTTTTAGAAGGTGTTGCGAAATACATTATGAGTTTCTTAATCCCTTACTTTATTCGGAATGCTAATTATTTTACTCTGGAACAACTAAATTACAACTTAGAAGGATTTAATTATGGCCCTGATGAAAGGAATCGCCCATGTATGTTATCTCTTGATCATTTATCTCAAGGAAATGTTCGTTTATCAGCATCTGAAATGTTAATACTTATTCGTTATTTCGGTTTGTTGATTGGGGAATTTATTCCGACCGGTAATGACCATTGGAGTCTATACTTGAAGCTGCGAACAATTGTAGAATTACTTTCATCAACTACTTTTAGTAAAGGCACTGAAGAACTGTTACAAATTAATA
Source organism: Eugnorisma glareosa (assembly GCA_947578425.1). Classification (NCBI taxonomy): domain Eukaryota; kingdom Metazoa; phylum Arthropoda; class Insecta; order Lepidoptera; family Noctuidae; genus Eugnorisma; species Eugnorisma glareosa. The sequence goes on along the minus strand of OX387967.1, from coordinate 6,390,185 downwards.
TGACGGAGCTTAATTCTATGTATCTCTCTATATGCAAGGACACGTTAAAGCCAAAATTTCACAATCTATCGCATTACGACACAGCTTTGCAGGAAGGACACTTATATCGTTACTTTTAGGTAGGAGGTTGGGGTTTGGTGGGGGGGAGGGGGGAGGTTATAGGAACCCTCCGAGGGGAGCGAAAGTCGTCGGAGAAACATAGTTTTTTTTTATGAGCTTTTTAAAAGTGACATATTTTTTAGTAAAAATCTGGTATCACTCCCATGAAAAGGTAATGCACCAAAACCGATTAATGTAATCTAACCTCAAAACACTTTTTATTCACCTAAAAAGCCTAAAAGGTCTACAAACACTAGTATTTAAGAACATTGTTACTTAGCCCAAAATATATGCTTTCCCGCTTTTTTTTTTCTTTTTTTTACGTGGAAAGGGGGTATTTTACCATGCTACGACTCCATGACGTGCGCTCGCTTCGCTCGCATATTAAATAACACTCTTTGACTTCTGTCCCCGAAGTGCCGGGCCTCCGCCGGCCTCCTTCGTCGGCCTACGGCCCGGTGCCCATGCCGCCCTTAAACGATACTGCCGCGAGACGGTCGGGGTGGGCGTCCGCTTATTGAAAATTTGAAAAAAGCTTTCTATTTATATGTACTATCTACAAAAAAAATTTGAACTTCGAAATTCTTGTCCACTAATGGATATTTTATCCATTTGAAGTATCGGAATATCAAAATTCTGAATAAAGCTTTTTTGGAATTTTTGGGTGTTCCCAGTAGTAAGTGTGCTTTGCTCGCTGAACATTCCACACGTACGTTATACTCTATGCTAAAATAGTCTGTGGTGTGGTTCAAAATACTCATTATCATGTGTCATGGTGTAAAATGTCACCTTTTTCTATACAATAATATCAACAATTCTGCAATTAATATCTCCGAAACTATTCATCTCCGATGGTTGAAATTTCACAAATGGTTTTCATAAATTAGTAGGAACCTACAATAAAAATTACAACATCCTAGGTTAAAGTATCGATATAAGTGTCTAGCCGCTTTGCATAAAGAATCATGTCCAATAATGACCTGTCAAACATTTTGACAGAAGGTTGTGTGTATAGTGATGTTATTTAGCGTAATAAATAGGTAATTTTTTGTACGTAGCACTAACTTAAAACAGAATTAGTAATGTGAAAAAAAGAAAAGTTAATTTTAAAACGACCACCAAATAAAGCGTTGTTTTTAATAGAACGCAGCCATTTGAAATGCATTGAAGTACCGTTCCGTTTTATGGTGAGTTTGACATTTAGACGCAGTGTTAGCACTGTTAACATTTTTTGATTTTGTGTTTCGTGCATCGTTTTTTGTACAGTTAATTTAATTTAAATTCGTTGCAAGGTTACTTAGTAGTAAGCATGGCATATTTTTAGGTTGTCAATCCGCGGTTGTGAAGTTTTTGAGTGAGTTATAACAGTGAAACGAAACGTTTTTTGGTGCTGTCAGTGTGACATCCCTGACGTGATGGCGTTGGTTGGTTACGAATGTTCTTTGCAGTCCTTCGTTTGCTTTCGCGTCGATGTGTTCTGTATGTTTTTACGGTTTTCCTCTTTCTGACGACATTTGCATTCACTACGGACTCCGATTCCCTGCGCTTACGTTTACTTTGGCTTGTGTTACACGGATACTGATTAAGCTTACATTTATTTCGGTTAGTGTTACACGGATACTGATTAGTGCTTTTGTGATTTTGGACTTGTCTTCGTTTGCAATAAAACAGGACACCATGAGAGAATGCACGAGACCGCTGATGTCGCAGCGGATACATTGTATCAACTGCAATACATGTGTGAATTCATCGAACACACAAAGCTGCTATCTCGTCTTCGAACAAAACACAAGAGTCATCTCTTTAATCAGCAACTGGATATCTCCGGTCATAGTAAGTTTTATATTTAATGAAAAACATATTACCAAGCTTCTAATAGCTTCATTGTGGAATGTTAGGAAGTGCCATTTGAAATACTTGTTTATCTTCTTCTATCTATACTAATTAAGTATTTATTCAGGCAAATCTTTTTAGTTGGTTTTTCTAGTACCTACCTGTATTATTCAATCAATTTTATTTTTTTATTTTAGGTTACTGAAGAGGACTTTATTTGCGAGGCATGCTTTTATTTAGCAATGCAAGGTGTCAATGATGAGCTTCATGGGAACAGTGATCGATCTGCAGGCTCATCTCGTCATGGTCAAAAAAAAGTTTGCTTGCTGTGTGGAAGATCATTGGTCAAACTGCAAAGCCACTTGATTCTGAGCGTGATTACATGTTCACATCATAATAAAACTATTCAAATAGTTGAGAGTAGAATAGCACCTATAGTATATGCTATACTTACACTTTATACTATACTTACAATTGTCATACCATATACCATTTATCATCCTCTTTTATTAATTTGTTTATTTATACTCAGCGAATCGATCTAAATACGATTCGTTTTCATTATATTTATTTGCTGAAATAAAATATAAATTTTCATAATTTTCAATGTTGTGACATGTACGTCAGATTTGCCAAACTGACGTACATTCTTTCTGTCATAGAGTTTCTTACTAGCTTAGTCTATGATGAATACTTTTTGGTTTATCTAATCTAAATTATATTTTTCAATGTTTAGCTGAAATATTGTATTTTATAGATAATAATGATTGTTTACTAATAACTTAATTTTAAATTATATTTATAAATTCTTTACGCACTCATGGTTTTATGAAGTAAGTCTGCTATGTCCTGGCCAACTACACTTGTCAGATGAGATGAATATATGGCCGCAAGTAGAAAATCGGAGATTCAAAAATGGACGGAGACGAGTCGAGACGAGACTAGACGAGAGAGCGTTTCTTAAATGTGAGACTGAAGAATTTCTTGAAATTCGAGACAAGACAGATTCTTGAAGGTGATCCATCTAAAGATACACCTGGGACTACTACTCCCAATCTTATTATTAAAAACTGTCGTTGTGCCATCCCTGCTGATCATCTCGCGGAGCTGCCCTGGGTCTAAAAGCTGGTGATCCAACTCTAAAGATCTACCAGGACCTCAACTCCTGTTCTTACAAACGCCGCCTTCCTGTGGAGCAGACCTGATACATCGTCCTACATCTCCACCTTTACATTTCATCGTGCTTCAACAGTGCTACTTAATCGTTTAAATATACTCAAAAACTGCTTCCAGAGTGCGGGTTTGATACGTCTTTTTTGTAAACACTTGTATTTTTTATCTCATTTGTAAAACCATCCATATCTCTATTAAATTTTTAAATGTACAAGTCTACTCTTATCCTTTAAATCTTAACAGGATCGATCGATTAGTAGATTTGTTACACACCTCGTCAGGTAAATATAAACAATTCGTTTTACTTATTATTTACTAAAGTTACTATTTTGTAGTTATTTCGTTTATAAATACTTATTATTACAAACCGATGTTTAGTATGAAATTGACCCTGAAATGTGAAGAAAAAAACAACTGCTCCACATATTTACAGTTGTATAACTCCATGAAATGTGTCTGAACAGCTGATATTATCAAGTGTTTTTATTTACTGTTGTATTCTGGTCACTGCATTGTATATGTATTGATTTTTACTGCATTCAACACTTGAATTTAGAAGTTACAGCACTACCACAGATTAATTAAAATGTAGATATTACACTTATATTTTATTATAATCTACACAACTGTATAATAAGTCTTTGTTTTTTTTTCTACTATTTAGATAAAAGAGAAGATTTTGGAAAACAGACAACTTAGTTACTTATATTGTTGTATTGTTCGTAGATATCGCCATCTGATCGCGTATGCCATGCCTGTTTTATGAAGGTGAAAAGAGACGCCATTCGTAGCGAATCACATGATGAATCAAGAAACGTGTTTGTGAATCTTGACGACATGCAACCTGGGAGTTCAGGACTTCAATCGCAAACTCTGGAAGCACCTGTGGATGTGGTGCCCCCTGCAAACCCAGATGAGGCTTCAGAAGAATCCAGTGATTCGGCAAGTCCAGAAGCTCATATTCATCAGGAACCTACTGACCATCCACTCGTCCCTGACACTATTATGCAGAATTATAGAAGAGCTCCAAATTCGGCATCTCATTGCCTTTTTTATGGGTGCAATCAAATCTCACATCTTCACAGAGTGTCAGATCCATTAAGAAGAACACTACTAATTAATTATAGATTTTATGTACCCATCTTTGCCAGAGTCTGCACAAACCACTTGATACAAAATAGTTGGGATTCCCTGTATGATGCAGAGAACAGCCGATCTAATTTTACTGTTCAACAATTAGAACACATGCTGTCATTTATAAATGTAGATAAACCATTTCTTGATTTTAGCAGCATGGAATCAATAGAACAAATGGATTATCATTTGTGTAGGTTTTGGATGGGTATAACTAAAGATAATTTATTATCTTTAATAAGAGAGTTACCCCGAATCATAGAGATGCACAGAGGTATATTAGGATTAACATGCATCCTTATAAAGATGCGAACAGGAGATTCCGATGAACGAATTTCCACACTTTTACAAATACCACGCACTACATAAGAACGTCTAATGAGTAAAGTAAGAGATATTTTGTTACAAGACTTTGTTCCAAGAAACTTAGGCTTAAATCATTTAACTAGGGAAGAATTGCTTCAGCACAATTTAACCATTCCAAATGGAATATATAATGAAAACAATTTGCAAACAATTGTAATCTGCGACGGAACATATATTTATTTAAATAAAAGTAGTAACTATATGTTCCAAAAAGAGTCATACTCTTTACACAAATACCGAAACCTGATCAAACCATTTATGCTTGTAACATGTGATGGATATATTTTAGAGTGTTCTATTTATCAATGAAAATTCCCCAATCAGACATTATTTTCAAGAAAATTACGTATTTATTTTAGATAGGGGTTTCAGGGACAGCATCAACTTATTAGAGAGCTGCAATTACAAGGTTTATGTACCAGAGTCTCTAAGTGAAGGCGAACACCAATTGACTACTGCCCAAGCAAACAGAAGTCGCTGTGTAACAATTTGCAGATGGGTGGTTGAGGAGGTCAACGGATATTTTAAAAGAGATTACAAATTATTTCGGTTTGACCACTTCAATAAAACAGTGCCAAATATGATGGCTTATTTTCAAATTGCAGCAGGATTAATAAATAAGTTTGGTGTTCGCCTACATGACAGAGTTGATGCTGGCCAAATTGTTCATTTGATACGAGAAAGGATGCCCTTAGAAAATAATTTATGAAAAGCAGTTAACTTATTAAATCTTAATAGACGGGCATCCTTTTTCAGGAGTATCACAGCCCATGACTATAATGTTTTGTTCCCCCGTCTAGAATATAACGATCTGATATTATTCGCCTTGGGAACATACCAAATACGTTAAGCTCGTTCTTATTATGGCGAGCATGTAGGTTTTCATGGTGGATATAGAATTGAAGTGTGCAGAGAAATGTTAAACCTGGACGAGTTCAATTTGAGAGGTAGTGGGGAAAATTCATTGATAAGAGGAAAAATTAAGTCAAGGCATATTGGCAGGCGGCAATACGATGTCTACATTTTAATTGAAAATAATTTAAATGGAAGAGAAGGCAAAAGTGAGTATTGCTGCAGCTGCCTCGTAGGACGTCGCATTGTTGGTTGTTGTGCACATGTGATGACATTGGTGTGGTACCTTGGATGGGCCAGGTACCAAAACAATATAGTACCTCCAGCAGCATTTTTAGATGATGTAGTAGTAAGAGAAGATTTAGAATGAAATAATGAAATTAATAAATGTGCTGTTTTACTTTTATTTAATTTCCCAACTTTTTCCTAGTTTTTCAACGAGTAATAACAACCAATAATAACCACTTATTCAACCAATAATAAAAGTACTTAATTCATGAAGGTCTATACTTGGATAATATGGAATAGTTGTAAAACTGATAGTTTGTTTGTACTAATGTTCGTTTGACAGTTAAGTAGGTACCTACATAACCTCAAATATTGTTTTCATTGTAACATTTTTACCTGATTAAATGAAATAATTTTACCTGATTTAAGACTTATTCGATAATTTGATATGATTCACATCACTATACATCATCTGATAAAAAATTTGATTGACAGGTCATCGCATGTATGGAGCGTGGTCATTGTTCTTTTCCACACATTTCCCAACAGTTTTCCGATTTAAAAAAAATCTTAAAAATCTAATAAAAATACCCATATTAACATACCAAAATTTCATTTCTGTACTACATCTAGTTTTCTCGGCCTTATAAAGGGTTATAGCATTTACTCCAGAAATTCTGCAAAAATAAAATTGGAATCGGAAGGACCAGCTTTCACCATAAGAAAAGGCGTCAGGCAGGGTGACCCACTCTCACCTAAAATATTTTCGTCGGTTCTAGAGACCATTTTTAGAAACCTAGACTGGGAAAATAAAGGTGTAAAAATCGACGGTGAATATTTAAGCCACCTACGTTTCGCAGACGACATCATTGTGTTCACAGAAGAATTCTTACAACTAGAGAACATGTTGCAGGAGCTTGCGAAAGAAAGCAGGAAAGTAGGTTTGACGATGAATGCTGCAAAAACTAAAAGTTTAACAAACGGTTCGGAAACACAAATAGTCGTAGATGGGCACGGCATAGAATATGTTAAGGAATACATCTATTTAGGACAATCCATTTCATTTCAAGACCTAACCGAAAATGAGATCAATAGAAGAATAGCAATATCATGGAAAAGTACTGGAGTTTTAAAGAAATCATGAAGAACACTCAGATAAATATGAAGTTGAAAAGTAAGTTATACGAAATAGCGATCCTTTCATGCCTTACATATGGATGCCAAACATGGTCACTACGAAAAGCAGATGAGCACAAACTCGGTGTCATGCAGAGGAAAATGGAGAGAAGCATGTTGGGCATAAGACTGTCTGACAGAATGACTAATGGACAAGGAAAAAAACTAGATTAACGGACATAGTAGAAAGAATAAGAAGTCTGAAATGGAAATGGGCAGGACATATCTGTAGAATGAAGAACGAAAGATGGACAAAGAAAATCGTGGAGTGGGTGCCTAGAGATGGAAAAAGGAAGCATGGAAGGCCGCGAAAGCGCTGGGAAGATGTATTTAAGGATAGATGTGGACCTGACTGGAGGAGAAAAGCTAGAGATAGGGAAAAATGGAGAAAACTGGGGGAGGCCTACTCCGCAGAGGCGACTTCCATTAACTAACGAAGTAAATAGTGTAATTTTTGAATGTAATTTAATTAATGTAATGAAAAGTATGTACCTAATGTTATCAAATTAATGTAATGATATGAATGAATGTTATAGAACTTATGTAATGCTGATAGGGTAAGGTTAATAATGTAATGATAATAATGTAATATTAATGCTAATAATGGAATGCTCATATGTTAACAATGTAATGATACTATTGAACGTTAATAATGTAATGATACTATTGAATGTTAATTATGTAATGTTACTAGTGAATGTTATAGAATTATTGTAATGTTGTTAATGAAAAGCTAAATAATTTGTTACACTTACGACGAATCTAGTTCATAATATGTCTAGTTGTTGTGTTTTATGGTAGAATTAAAGGCTTTTTATTTTTATTTTTTTATTTTTTTTACAATGCCAGATTGCCTATATCCAAGGCCAAATATAAAGATCTGATGAGACTTAGTGTTAGTGGAACCATTCCAAAGACTTATCACGATGCGTATCGTCGACTTCCTTGTGAAGAAACCGTTTGTGACTTTTTTTCCTCATAGTTATTACGAAGAAAACCCGGAAATTAATGAAGATTAGGGCTTCAGCACTTTTAATTGATTCCATAAAAATGAACATTTCCTTTTTTTCTGCGGTCATTTAATAACAAACTTATTTTCTATAGAAATGTGTAAACCCATTGATCCCACAATTACTTCTGTTCAACAGATCCATTTTTAGAATTTCGTAGAATATTATAGGCACATTTATAAGTTAAGCTTTTTTTAAAGTAATTTTATTGTTAGTATTTTGTCTTAGATGGAGCTTCTAGTCTTTTACCATAATTTAATTGAGCAGTGATTCTTGTTGTGATGATTAGGAACGATTCCAAAGAATATTTATAATTAAAGTAAGGTAGAGAAAAAAAGACTATAGTAGAAGTGCCCGTAACTATAATTAATGTCATAAGGATAATAAAGATTTTGAGACGATTAATTGTTTTTTGTTATACTGATTCCTTAATGCGCTTTTATCTGGGTTTTAGTTCTAGTAAATCAAAGCCATGTTTTTTCAATGACAACATTTACTAGTATTTGCGTAACCTTAAGCCAAAAGTTTGAGATTACGATGGCCAACTTTTTCAGTAGATGCTTTTATGAATATAAATAACAACAAGGAGATGACTTTGATTTCAAAATAACAATCGAAAAGTGAAAAACATTGTTAATATTAGATAAATACTTCTCCGGTGACTGTCTTATACACCCGTTCTTGACAAAAAAAAAAATTGTAGTGACGTATAAACCCTAACCGTTTAATACAATAGTTTGCAGTAAGTACATAATACTGCGTTGACTATCATATACACCAACATTTTTTATTTTTTTTTGGGGCGTATAACAATCCTATTTTGTTTATTTATTAATTTATCCTAAATATTATATAATTGCACTGTTTATTACCACCAGCTTAACCTTACCAGCTTAACTCGATAACTGCGCGGCATTTAACCGACTTTAAAAAGGAGGACGTTCTCAATTCGTCGGAATCAGTTGGAGTGTTGCCTTTAGGGCGCTATGGGGAAAAAGACTTAGAAACTTTTTGATGACTTTTTTCCTCTTATTCGACTTAGGGCACATTTAGGAACATTTTTAAACTTATAATTTTTTTTTTCGTTAAATGCATATTTAGGTACCGAGTTATATCGTTTTTCGATCATTGTCCCCATTAATTTATGTCATGGGCTGATGGGCATGATGTGTCCCCGACTCACAGTTATTTAATTATTATCACGACATATTTAATTATTAAAAAAAATAGTGGCGAAATGTGTGTGTACTATTAGGTACACCTCTGCCTAACCCTTCGGGGATTACATGCGTGATGTTTTAAAAAAAAAGTAAAAAAAACTTCAAAGTTAAATTACTTGAAAAATATGCATTTTACGAAAAAAGTGTACAAAGCCTAAATTGTTTTTACGGGTATCCTTAATTAAATAAGAGCAAAAAAGGAGAGATCATCGGTAATCGAAATTTTTTTTTACAATTCTATTTTTTTTTTTGGTTTATTGACTGCTCATAGAGCCCCGAAGGCTATACTCCAACTGGACCATTTACTCATTCATTTATCAATTTGTTCAACAACTTATTGTGTTTGTGTTTTACATACAGGAAAGTTTAGACGGCAGAGCAATACTCAAAGAGGGAAAAGGAGGCTTACTCACGGAGGGTTCCCGAAGGAAATTGAGCCAGCTGCTAATACACCACCAACTTGAAAACAATTGTGCGAAGAAAATTTCCAGTGAAGAATTTTATAAACTAGCTACCGAAATTGTGGAAATATTCCACAAGGAACGCGTTGTGGTGTATTATTCTGCATATTTATCAGCTACAAATAAAGTAGCTAAAAAAATGCTAGCGGAAAGCTCTACGAGAGCTATATAGCTCGAAGAAGAAAGTTGCGAGAAAGTGGACAGTTGCCGAGAACTAGCCGTTCATCCTCGAAGTCGTCCAGATCATCGCTCAGATCTACGCCAACTATCACAGATGATGACATTTATAGCCTGGGATTTGTGGAAAGTGGTAAGCAAATAATCGCTAGTCACCTTTTTCGTGATTTAAATGCACCACGGGCGACTGTACTATGGTGCCCATCCTCTTGTTGACTCATCCCACCATACACATATAAATTACAGATGTTGTCTATGAAGAAACATTACTATGGCTGAAAAACAATGTTGATCCATGGAAATCTGTTGAAGAAAAGTGGGCAGAAACTGCAGATCACCGCCTAAATCGCATCCAATGTGGAAAAGGTGATATAGCGGATTACTTCAAGGATTTCCCAGCCTTAAAACAATCGCAAGGCTATACCTTGGTAAGCATACACTGCCACCGCAGCCGCTTATTCTTGACATAATCCTTGGGGTTTTTTCTATAAAAATCCACAAGGATTATGTAAAAAAAAAAAAGTTGTAGAATACTCTTGTCAAAACTGTCTCAATCATTACTTCGTTCAACTGTGTAGCCAACAAGTATTTTTAAAAGTATAAAACACATTTGCGTTTACATTGAAGTCTGTGACACATATTGTGACATGTATTAACTCGTCTGATACATTGACAGCGTTCTCACCTACAAAATACAAACGTGGTTTAGACAATTATTGTTTATTTTATTGCAATTTCTGTACATGAGATCACGATTCTTCTCTTTTCGCACAGACTCTAGTCAGTCACTTGCAACACTCGCGCGCTGCCAACCCATCAGAACGAGATAATATTGTGCAGGCACTAAAAGAGACAAGCTATTCTAGTTCTCGCTCAACAACCCAATAACCTCTATAGTAGCGATCCGGACCTTTCTCACCAGTGGAAATAACGTACCGTACATTTATTGTATTCTTTTTTTCAGCTAATGAACGATTTTAGTCGTCTGTATCCGGGAAAGGAAAACAAATTATTTTCCTCCATCACCATCAAAAAAGAAATTATAAAATATGCTTCATTACAATTACGAAAAATTAGAGACCAAGACACGAGAACAAAAATAGCAGATATAGTTGCACTGGTTGATGGTAAGAAGTTTTGCTCTAATATTAGTTCTTATTATTAACCTTTATCTATGGAGTGGAGTCTCAGTCCCCGCCCATTCTAGAAATCGCACAGATTTGTGACTTCCCCCTTCCCCTCAGCACTGAGCCGCTCAGTTAGTGTATTGAAAAAATGACGTCCAGTGTTTTTTTTTTTTTATTTTAGTTGAAGGTTTAACCTTCGTAAAATTAAGTCTCAAAAATTAACCGAATCTTTTTTTTTCTTTGAATACAGAAGATGAACCAGAGACATCTAGCAATGTTGCTTTGATGTTGCTGGCTTATGTCATCTTATGTATGCGACGGCTATATATCGCAAGCTGCTTCTGAAGCCGACGTTACCAACAAGATCATTCAAAAACAGGAGAACCTGCAGAGGCTAGGCCGCACAGTTCAACCCTATGTAATTTTTGTTGGCCCTACCGTTACTGAGGTAAAAGTAGCATATGTGGTAATAAATGACACATTGTATAGTTTCAACAAATTAGTAACAGCTGTAGACTGTGCATTTAAAATATTTCAATCGATAGGAGCTTGTTACCCGGAGGAAGCTGGAGACATATGGCTTTTTATTCAATTGGGTTTCTAGGATATTAAAACTAAATTTGACAGGCCCACACAGGCTGTGAATAGTCTTTTAACTGATCTAGAGTTAATACTTTAAAAATGTTTACCTGTTACTATTGCAAAAAAGCCAGTGTGTCTCCGAGTTTACTTGTAACTCATGTGCGAACTTTCTGTAAATTAACGGTAGGATTTTCCGGATTTCGGTGTGGTGAACAAGGGTGTTATCGTCATTATATTTCCTCTGCATCTTTCAAAAAGCATTTAGTTAGAGACCACCAGTCATCATTGTCAGTCTTGCCTCATCCAAATACACACATCAAAAGTGTCTAGGGATCAAGCATTTTTATGTGGATTTCTTGAGATTGAGATGTGGCTTTGTAATAAATTTATGATTTTATAAATTTATATGGATCCTTTTTGGTGCATTTCATAATTTGAATCAGGAACTGTGAATCAAATTCGAGTAAAAGATGAAAATCAGCTGTCAATATTTTCCCTATAAAAACATACAACGCATTGAAGACATTATTAGTGCTACTGTTTCCCTACTACTGATTAAAACCAACGTTATTATGGAGCGGCGACGTCATTTAAGCAGGGAAGAAATGCTCAGAGCCGTGGGAATGATAGAAGCTGGTTCCCGGCAACGTACTGTGGCTTTAGCTCTGAATACAAGTCAGAGTGTTATCAGTCGACTTTGGACACGTTACCGAAGCACTGGTACCGTGGCTGAGCGCCATGGAGGACGGTATCGCTGCACCACACGGAGACAAGACCGATACATTCAAATCTTAACTCGAAGAGCTCCAACAATAACCGCCATGATGTTAGCCGTGAGGCTTCATCACTCTTCAGGGAACTTAATTAGCGACCAAACAGTCAGAAACCGCTTGCATGAAGTGAACCTTCATTCCCGAAGACCGCTACGGGTACCACCTATAGCAATGCACAATCGTAGGATACGATATCAATGGGCTCTTGAACACAGAAATTGGGCAGAAGAACAATGGCGTTTCGTGTGCTTTTCTGATGAGTCTCGTTTTGGTATGAGACCGGATACAAGACGTATACGACACTGGAGAACCCCTTGACGCCAACAGCGATTAAAATCCTGCCAGGAAGTCCATCCTTATAGTGGTGGAACCATCATGGTATGGGCGGGTATTTGGATCGGCGGAAGAACTGAGTTGATTTGGATCAGAGGCAACCTCAACGCTCAAATTTATGCTGAGACGATTGTATCAGACGTCATCGTTCCTCTACAAGTGCAAATCGGTCCCTTATTTCAGTTAATGCATGATAATGCACGACCGCACACCGCAAGAGTTGTAAGACAGACTCTCGCCGCAGCTAACATCAATGTCCTGCCCTGGCCTGCTCAGTCGCCAGACTTGAATCCGATTGAGCATGCATGGGATATGCTACAGAGAAGAGCTCTGCCGAATATGGAGGGTATCCAGTCGCAAGAAGACCTTTTTTTGTTGTTGCAACGAACATGGGCGGCCATTCCACAGCGTGATTTGGATGAACTCATTTTGAGTATGCCAAACCGATGTTCTTGTGTTGTTAGTGTTCGCGGTAGAAACACGGATTATTAATTGTTTAAGTTACCCAATAAAATTTTAAAGAAAACTGTTATTTCAGTCTTTTTTTCGAACTTTTGTGTTAGTGGTTCAAATGTCAAAAATCCCTTTATTAGGAAAATGGAAAATTTCTTTATTAATGCAAAGGTGACTTGGTTTATCGTTACTGTGACAAACGAAAACACTTTATTTGATGAATCCTTAAAGAAAATTTTAATTAATATCAATCAGGAGAAAAGTTATTGCAAAAATATATGTTGATCCCTAGACACTTTTGATGTGTGTAGTTAGGTTTATGCGTATGTATTAGCGTTCGTATGCGAACGACCTTTAAGTTTACCGTAGGCCTAGACGCATTGGTTTCCAGCGACGACCACGCGGACTCCATTGATGCCAAGGTACCCTTAGAGCCAGTCCACATGACGACGCAGTAATAACGTTCCGACATCGCAGCGGCGACGCACAGTTGCGGCAAGCATTTAATTTACCCATACCTTACCATTTTCGAACCGTGTGTACATTATGATTATTAGTATGTAAAATGACGCAACGGCAGCGCTGCGTCGACGCAACGGAGACGCAACGCGCCGTGTGGACTGGCTCTTACTAATGATTCTTTGGTCGGAAATCCTAGGTTGCTCTTACGCAAGGCGGGTAACCGCCTCCGGCTCGTGCAACAAATACCTGAGATCTGAGACATTGTTTATACTACCATGTAATTCTAGAATAGTATGATTAATTAATAATAAATTGTTTATTGAGCCACACACGTAACAGTATACTTGCGCAAGTATACTTGTACCGTGTATGGCCGGCATTAGATTTACATAACAAATGTGATTGAAACAGCCCCAGTAAGTAGTTAATAACACTTGTGTTGGGGTTGTCTCGCTCCTCGTTTTGGCGTTGGGAAAACGAGTGCCACCCATTTTATTGATGTAGGCTATGGCGGTTGTGTTATCTATTCTAAGTAAAACTTCACAGTGACTGAGTGTGCTTGCAAATGTTTTGAGTCCTATAAATGCTGCTAAAAGTTCAAGGTAATTTATGTGGAACTTTTTATCATCAGTTGTCCAGTGCCCATGGCTTCTGATATCATTACATACCAGACCCCAGCCAGACTGTGAAGCATCAGAAAATATTTCTAGAACAAAGTCAAATTGTTTTATTTTGTTGTGGGTTGTTGGGATGTGAGACAACCACCAATCTAGTTCTAACCTAATTTCTTTTGTGATAGGCAGCAGCGCTTTGTAATTTTTATTATTGTTTTTTAAAGCTGCTGTTTTGTTACTTTCCATAACCTTGGTGTAAAGCCAACCATATTCCACTGCTGGGCATGCAGCAACAAGGATACCTAGCAACTGAGCAAAATCTAATATTTTGCATCTCCTCTTAGATTTAAAATTCTTTAATAATTTAAGAATGAGATCTATCTTTTTCTGAGGAAGTGAGATATTAAACTGAACTGAATCTAACACAAATCCTAAATATTGACAGCACTGTCTGGGTTCTAAGGCTCTTTTTAGTATTGATAACAAACCCTAGATTTTTTAAGACAGTTTGAGTTGTTGACACATTTTTCAAACACTTAGCATATGAATCACCAAGGCACAAAATATCATCAAGATATATTACAGAAAGCAACCCCAATGACCTCAGGTGACACATAACTGGCTTCATGATCTTTGTGAATACATATAGTGCTGTGCTAAGCCCAAATGGAAGGCATGTAAACTCAAACAATGTATCTTGAAACTGAAACCGGAGAAATCTTCTATCATATTTTTTATGGATAACAAGTAATAAGCATTTTTTAAATCTATAGTTGCCATAAAACATCCTGGGGTCATGAGTTTGGTTGCTGTCCTTAAGTCTTCTAGTTTGAAGTGGTGTGTAGTAATAAATTTATTAAGTTTTTTGAGATTTAATATAAATCTCCATGTGCCATCTGATTTTGGATGCAAAAATATGCTGGATAAAAATTGATTATCTGCAGATAAACATCTTTCGATAGCACTTAACTGTAGGAGTTTATTAATTTCCATAGAAATAAGATTGCTTTCTTTCTGACTGAAGTTATTATTTTTAGGAATGGAAGTTTGTACTGGAATTTCATAAAAGGGTAGTTTATAACCCTTGATCCAATCATGTATTGTTGGATTAGTGGTAACATTATTCCAGACTTCAGAGAAATACTGCAATCTACCAGTTTGTACCTGAGCTAGCGGCGTTCCTGTCCTTGACGTCGCAGCTGGCGCCTCCGTGGCGAGTGCCTCGGGCGTTTTGCTGGTTGTTTCACCTGGTTGTTCCGCTTCAGCACTGTCTTCTGCCTACTCGGGCGAGGGAGCTGCTGTCTGTGTGGGCCCCGAAAGTTTAAATTCTTTGATCTCGTCGGAGGTCTTGCAGGTGTGTTCTTCAATTCTTGTCCTGACTTTTTTACAGCTTTTATTGCACTAAACTTATCCTGTAGTTTACCCCCGAAGTTTACCCCCGAACAGGTACTCAGATATTGGTGTCTGCTCTATTAGCTCTTTCATATCCTTATTAAGGCCAGGTAGGATTAGGGAACGTCTAGTGATGCAGTTTTCATAATAAATGTGACAAAGTAGTCTGGCTGCATCACTTAGAGTCAAAATTTGATCACTACTCTCTTGGTTAGCGATTAGATTGTTTAACACTTTGCCTATTGATGTAATGGCAGCAGCCAAGGTGATCTGCTGCCCCCTGATTTGTTGGTCCTTTTTCACTCCACCATCACTCAGTGCAGCTGCCACTTCTTCGTTTAGTTTTGGCGGGTTCAACAAACTGCAGTTCTGTGGTGCTTCCTGCTTGTTTAGGATGTTTTGTCTTGTCTCCTCATTTAAACCCTTCACAATTATTGCTGACCACCGCGTGGCCAGACTGCTGTGAAGTACTATAGGTGTCTTTGTTGGCTGCACCCCCTCATCTCCAAGGACCTCCTCAATGCCTGGAGGAAGAGCTTCAGGTACGGTTGCTCGTTCACTGTCTGCCTCTTTCTGATTTCCTTCATTAGGTGATACAGGACGACTGTCGGTAGTCAGAAGTGGCGGAATGTGTGATAATTGATGGCAAGGAGTCAGTGGTATTTGGCGATATGGGGAAGGGCTGTCGCGGCGAGTCAGGCTGCGTCGGGTTTTATCATGTCGTGTCTCACAACTTCGGTCGCGGTAACCACGGCTTCTCGAGCGTGTTCGACTGGAGCGTGACGGACTGGATCGTGATCTGCTGAAGCGGGCTTCATACTCGTCTACGAAGAATTATTAGAGTTAGACCTCTAACTGGTTGAGTTTAAATCCACGGCTAACCTCTCGTGATAGCTCAAGGGATGCAATAGGGACGAGATTTAGAACAACTGAACGTGTACATCATCGGCTGACCTCTCGTGAAAGCTCTTGTGATGTCGTTCTATTGTAAGTTAGATCATCGGCTAACCTCTCGTGAAAGCTCTAGTGATGTCTTGCACAGTTGGTGTTCTCATGGTTAACCTCTCGTGAAAACTCTAGAGACATGTGCGTCTTAGGGCACCAGGTAATTCTAGGAAAAGACGAGTGGGTAGGTATTCAAAAAGCTTACCAGAGTTTCGATGACGACTCAGTTTTCGCTTATTCAACCGATTTTCTAGTTCTCGCAGGCGTTCGTTAAGTTCCTTCATCTCTTCGTCTCGTTTTCTTCGATGTTTTCCAATCTCGGTTTGGTAATTACAAAATTTTCGGAACTTTTGTAATAGAAACGTGACCGCGCGCTTCACAAAAAAAGTACAATGAGTTGACAGATGTCAAGAAAGCGCGCCTACGACCGGACCACAGATAACATTTTTCGTTTTGATGGAATCGATTCATCTTTAAAAAATGTGATAGCGAGTTAGCAAGAAGTGCAAACTACAAGTACTAAATGAGGACGAGATTACGGAGCATAATTCTAAGAAACAGTCTCATTATTTGGTAGGTACGTTGTTAACATTTAAAATAATAAACTTTTTGATAATCAACATTTAAGACTAGGTAATAACTCAATCAGTTACACTTTTTAACAATAGCACAGATATAGGTAGACGCTTAGCCACTACCTATCTAAAACTGTCTGTAAAAGTAAGTCAGTTATCAGTCAGATAAATTGATATAATTTATAAGATAAAAAGTTATATTATTCATCATCGCTGTCCATTAAATCTTTCAGAATATCATATCGTTTTTTTAATACGATGTTCGCCGAGTTTGTAAACCGCTTGGACCAGGACGACTTATGTTATCAATTTTATCTTTCAAAATTTTAAGACGCGAATTTTTACTATTTTTTTGCACATATTCAAAGAAACTTTTTTCATCGTAGTAATATCTGATACCTTTTCATTCGATATAATTTTCAGTTTTCTTTTATTTTTTTCGGTTGCAAAATTTTTTTTTCGCTCTATTTCTTCAATTTTTTTTTCTGATTGTTTGGGTGTTGAAAGTTAAGTGCTTTTGAGTCATTAGCAAAATGGATTATTCATCAGACGATTCAGTAAATGATCGAAATTATAATCCCAGTAATGATCCAAGTGACAATAGTGGTAGTGATACAGGAGACATCAGCAGCGATGAAGGAATCCCGCTGGCTGAATTGAGGTCGAGAATGCCACAGCGAGCTGATTCGCCAAATGTGCCGAGTACTTCTGGTTTAATAACCCTTAATAAGGCAAAGGGATATAGTTTCCCACCAAGACTATTTTGAAAAACATGTTTATTTTACATGAAAGATAGCCCATAGAATGAACGCAACCGAAATATACTATTCTTTAGAAGATTTTAAATTTCATAACTTGCAACACTTTTCAAAAAATGACTACCTTATATTGAAATGTCAATGTCAAAGTTCAGTGACGTGAAAAAGTGCTAAAATAACGGTCGATTTTTGGTTACTTCCGAGAAAAAATCTTTTATTGTTCAACGAAAAATCTTGTAAGTAGATTATGTTTCCATCTTATATGAAATGACAACGTTAGCTATGTTTTTTTGTTGATTTTATGCGTATAACATTGATAAAAGCGTTAAAATCTGCGAAATACTAAGTGGGAAAATTATTCCCTTGGCCCGATTGAGTTTATAATTTATTTCTTATTATATATATTATGAAAGTTTGAACTCACATACAAGTCAATACAAAATACAAATAATGATAGAATGCTGAAATTTGAATGAAAGTAAGCTTCTTAGGGGATGTAGATGTGATATTTACATGTAATAATTTATTTGTAGGATTCACCATGAATAAGAAATTAAGGAAACAGGAGTTAGAAGATATCATGAACAACCTGTCAGATTTATCCGATCTTGACTCAGATGATGATGCCTATTACCAAACAGCCCCTGTAACCAGCCCGGCAGATTACCAGAATGAGTCTCAAGATGTTATTGTTGAAAGGCGTCTTGAAGAGTTGTTTGGTATATCTGATAACTTGGAAGAAACTATTGAAATTCAAGAAATATATCGTCGTATCCTACGAATAGTGCCCTAACGAACATAAGGGCTTTCTTTTTTTATTGCATAATTAAATTCTGCTCGTCATACCACAGATAACCAGTTTAACAAAACAATTAAAAACCGCACAGGTTATCACATAATTAGGTTTTCTAAAAAGCCACAATTTTAAGCACTACGTTTTCAACGAAGAAAAAAGCCACAACCGCCGTCGCGCCTTCGTTCTACGCGAGTAGTGGGGGTGCGGGGACGCGGCGTGTGCGTCTTAGCGCCGCTCGGCTAGTATTCGGCGGAACGCGGAGATTGTTAGTTGCGGCAAGCGTAAACTAATTTTTAAATAAAAAACTTTTATGCTTGTATTACTAAAGTTTAGTAATAATTATTAAATATACCGTAGTATTTCATAATAAATAATGAAACGCCGAGGACGAAAGTTGGTGGAATTAGTTGGAAAGGAGGATTGTAGAAATGAAAGGAAACATACGAAGATTATAGCAAGTAAGTAAATTTAAAATATTTTACACTTCAAGGGATTTTAAGATAAAAATTATTTATATATATAATATATAAATAATTTTTATCTATAATCTATAATTTTTATATTTTAGTTATCTTAATTTGTACTGTATTGATTTAGTTCAAATAACATAATATCAACGAGTTTGTGCTTAATTAAGTCATTTTAATTACTTATTCATTTCCAATATAGGGTACATAGAAAAAAACCCTCATGGTGATTGTGGCCGTTTTCTATGGAATGACTAAATTGCGTATGTATAGTAGAGACGAAGCCCTAATTACGTTTGTGTCTTTCTTCTACGTTCAAATTATGTTTTAGTCTTTTATTATTTCTTTGGTGCATTTAAAATATTCACATTGCTATTTTAGGTACAATATTTTTTACGCTAACATGAACTTAACCCTTTTTTACAAATTTAAACACTGAGTACACAATTAAATGCTTTTTCTGGTTGTTTGGGGCTTAAATACATTTAGGTCTTTTTTCTATTGCTTTAAAATTGTCATGAAAGCATTTGTGGCCGCATTAAGTATTAGCATTTCGCACGAAAATTACAATTACGCTTATTTAATTATTTTACAAGTTTAAAAAAAAAATTAATATGTTTCGGTTATTAATACATGCAAATTTGTTCGATCAAATTCATATTATATGTGCTTAACGGGATACCGGCAGTTTTCTTTGACAACAGTTTTAAATTTCATTTTGTTTCAGCCAACGCTATCGTAAGTTGCTTTGATGAAAGGGATCGCATCGAGTCTCCGGTGCCACGAGGTTGTGAAAAAGAGATAGAATATTTAATCCAAGAAAATGTTACCTCTGAGCTTAACAGCGTAAGTGGTTTTTTGATAATTTTATTCCATTTGATGCCCTTCCCCGACATTGTATTCCATTCAAAGTTTAGTTCATAATTTTAGTTGAAATATCCATGATATTAATTCATTTTTATCTACAATACTGTACAACTATTTAAGTATGATAATTTTATGATTAAAAGTCTCCTTTCCTACTTTCAGGATGTTGAAAACAACATGGACAAGCCTAACGAAAGTGCAAGTGAGATTGTAATCTTCTCTGAAATACAAAATTTGGAACTAAAGAATGGCGACCCTCTAGAACCTCCGTCCAAATCCCAATTTGTAAGTGACAATATAATTGTAGAATTTATTGAAGAGTCCGACCAAACAAATATTTGCCAGTTAGAAACGGGACAAAATGAAATTACACTTCAATCTGAAAATCTATCTATTTCAATGGCTGATATCGTTTTAGATAGTCCGACTTCAAGTTTTATAATTCCCACTCCGCTATCGTCAGCTGTTAATTCCCCTGTAGGTTCTCCTTCTACTCGCAGATGTACAAAAAAACGAGGTCCAGGTAAAATACGGACAAGAAATCCTACAGAATGGAAAGATTTAAAACGAAAAGCGCTGAAAAATTCCGGCAAAGCATTTATTAATAAAAAGGGAGAAACAGTTCCTGAAAAAAAAATTAAACCTCCATGCAGTTGTCCAAAAAAATGCTTTGAAAAGTTGGATGAAAATGATAGGCAACACATTTTTAATTGTTTTTGGGAGATAGGGAGTCACGAAAAGAAGTGGGAATATATTTTAAAATTCGTAAAGAGCCACAAACCGAAGAGAATTAAAGCCGAAGGTCCTAATAGATCACAGACAAGAGTCTATAGTTTACCAATCAATAATGAAAGCGTCTTAGTATGTCGTAAAATGTTTTTAAATACGTTATCGATCAGCGAAAAAATTATAAGAAGTTCATTTAAAAAACGGGATACTGCGACCAATAAGCACATTTTACTGGATTTAAGGGGAAAACACCATAATCGACCAAAGAAGATAAAAGAAATAATTGTAGACAGTGTGAAAAATCATATTCTTTCTCTTGCACCTGTAGAATCGCACTACTGTAGAAAAAGTAGTACGAAGAAATACCTTGATGGACAACTTTCTTACAAGCGACTCCATGAATTGTATACTGAGTGGTTTGATCTACAAACTTATAGCTCTCAAATGGCTACATTGCGTCAATATCAAGATATTGTCAACACTAATTTTAATATTGCCTTTTATACTCCCAAAAAAGACCAATGCGACAAATGCCATGCATTTAATAATACCAGAGAGCCAACTGAAACTCAAAAGAATGAGCAAGATCAGCACATGCAACGTAAAAACTTGGCGAGGACTATTAAGGCGGCTGATAAAACCGAAGCTGAAGGAGACCTCAGTGTGATAACCGCCACTTTCGATATGCAAAAAATATTGACTTGTCCTTTTGGAAACGTGAGTATATTTTATTACAAGAGGAAACTTAATATTTATGATTTTACTGTTTTTGACGTAGCCCGAAAAAGTGGATTTTGTTACATGTGGACAGAGGTGATCGGTAAAAAGGGAGCCAATGAGATAAGTAGCGGTTTAAACTTGTTTATTAAATCAAAGATTGACGAAGGTGCAAAAACATTTAAATTTTGGTCCGATAACTGTTCCGGGCAGAACCGTAACCGTATAGTTTTCGCTTTTTATCAACACATCGTAGGAAAATTTGACATTGAATCTATTACCCATAGGTTTCTCGAAGTCGGTCATACACAGAATGAAGGTGACAGTGTCCATTCTGTTATAGAAGGAGCTGCCAGCAAAAAAACTATTTATACTCCAGATCAATGGATCAACCTAATCAGATGGGCAAAAACAACAGGAGAAACTTATAGGGTAAAAGAAATGACCTTGGCTGATATTTATAATTATCGTAAATTGCTTGATGGCAAGAATTGGTTAAAGAATGACGATGGTGAAAAAGTTGTATGGAACAAAATCAAAGAGGTGCATGTTAGCAAGGACAACATAAACGTTCTTAAATATAAATATGAACTGGATGAGGATTACAAAAAAATCACTACATTAAGAAAGGGTACTAGAGGGAAAAAAAATGTAGTTTCGGAAGTCACGCCAGTAAATGAATTACCATTAAAAGTAAATTATGATAAATATAAAGACCTTATGTCAATGTGTGAGGCTAAAATTATTCCGGAGGAATACCACACATTCTTTAGAACATTGCCTCATGAGCAAGCTGGTGATGCCAATATTATTTCTGGTAGTTCTGACGAAGAGGGCGACTAAATTTGAATTTCACTGATGTCGTTTACGGTTTATTTGATTTAGTTATAATTTTGACAACGTGCAATTTGATTTTAAGAACTGATTTTGGTTATTTGCAATATTATTTTAAGCAGGGACCGATTGTGATTCTGTGCAATTTTTTTTTAAAGACTGATTTTGATTATGTGTAATTTGATTGTAAGGACTGATTTTGATTATAATTATTAAGCTCTGATTGTTAAAAGATAAAGGTTTCTTCACAAAAATACATTTTTTTACATGATTCGGTTGTTTTAATGTTTACCAAAGCAAATACGTTAACAAAATTCAGATTTTGTTTTGAATTAATTATTGTAATTCTATAATTATTTTCTTTTATAACATTCACATGTTCCTAGTACTGTTAAAATAGTTATGATACACAAATTCCTATGCCATAAAAATAAAAAAACCCGCATGAAAAAAACATATACAGGGCATTAAGGCGGTTGTGGCCTCGACATTTCCGCAGATAAAAGGCATAATGTAACTTATTTCTAGAGTTTAGACGTACTAAGCCTTAACACAACGGAGAAAAAGGATTTAAGGGACAAAATGCGTATAAACTATAAAGATAATTTATTGAAAATAATGCTAACCAAACCATAAAATACCAATACACATTATATTAAACCACCAATACATATTTTGTCACATTTAATTTAATTAAACACAAAAAAGTGTCTCCTGAAAAGTAGCTATTATGCAGTTACGCTCCTATTCGTAGGATACGACGATATTCAGTAGAAGCACTCACAGATATTTTAGAAATAAATAGTCCTAGACCTATTGGTAGTGTGGGTGAGACAACAGGACAATATGATGTTCTTCCAACAGAGGAAAATATTGCAACTTATGAAGAAAGCTTTGTTATGGATTGCAACCAACGAGAAACTGAAATAGAGCAATGCTTAGCTGAAATCTGTGAAGAACACTCCCACTATACTCCAATATCTACAGATGACGTAAGTGCAAGACCTTCAAGCAGTAATGTTATTGTAACAGAACCGGATCGTCGCTCAAGATCAAGCAGAACTATGAATACAGTGAGACAACCAAGGGAGTGGAAAATTGAAACAGAGATACACAATGTTCCAGAATTTACCAATTCAATTCAACCACAATCAACATATAGTCATAAAACGCGGCCTATCGATGTTTTTCAAAACTTTTTCCCAGAATATTTAGTACAAGTTCTAGTGGAACAAACAAATAGATATGCGGTTCAGAATAACAGCAATAATTTTACACCAGTATTATCAGAGGAAATGAAAGCTTACCTTGGAATATTAATAATGATGGGGTAAAACCCATTGCCTGATATGGAGCTATATTGGTCTAATGACCCTTTTTACAATAATGCAGAAATTTCAAAAATTATGCCTATGAAAAGATTTAAAAAAATAACTGAAAATTTACACATAAATGACAATGAAAAAGAACCAAATAGGAACTCACCGGAATACGATAAAATGTACAAGTTGAGACCAATGATTCAAGAGCTTAATAAATTGTTCCAGCAGGAAACAGGTAATTCAAGTAAACAATCAATAGATGAATGCATGGTGAAGTTTAAAGGTAGATCATCTTTAAAGCAGTATATGCCAAAGAAGCCAATCAAGCGTGGCTTCAAAATCTGGGCACGTTGTGATTCTGCAACCGGCTATCTGTACCAGTTCGAAATTTATACCGGGAAAGGAGACAGTATGGAAGACGAGGGACTGGGGTACAATGTGGTTAAAAAGCTGTCAGCCGGCCTTCCTGAGAACACTCTGATAGCGTTTGATAACTTTTTCACTAGCTGTAACCTAATGGAAGATTTGTACGAAAATCAAATTTTTGCTGTTGGTACAGTTAGAGTAAATAGAAAAGATCTTCCGGAATTTTTTTAAAAGTCTCAACCAAAACATTTAAGACTTGAAAGGAACCAATTTGCAGCTGTAACTGCTAAACCAATTACAGCAATCAAGTGGCTTGATACAAGCGATGTTAATATTCTTACAACAGCTCACCATCCAACTGACACAGTATTTGTAAAGACAACTCAGAAAGATGGTACTAAAAAACAAGTTCTCATCCCCACAGCTATCGCTCAGTATACGCTCACCATGGGAGGCGTCGATCACTTTGATCATTTCAGATCATCATATCCGATCAATAGAAAATGCAGGAAATTTTGGATGAGATTGTTTTTTTATGTTTGATGCGGCAATCATAAACAGCTATATAACCTACAACACTGTGCATGTAGCAAGTACTCATTCTCATAGAAATTTTCGTGGCTCGTGAGCTGATATCAAATTACTCTAACAAGGTAAAACGCCAGGTTGTTTTCAAAAACAAAAAGGGCTCCAACTTTGGAGTTCCAGATGCGATACGTTTACTCAATGTCGGCGTCCATCTTCCAGATGAAGGAAATACTTACAAAAGATGCCGATTTTGTAGCACAAAAAAAGAGGAGAGAAGAACAAAAATAGTATGTTCCACGTGGCAAGTTGCACTATGTGCAAAGAAATGTTTTAAATTATTCCACGAGGCTTCACCCCAAGAATAATTATATTTTTAACACGGTTTTAGCTTCACTTGTAATTAGCTATATTAATTATTAGAATAAAAATGCGATTGCAATACCGCTTTTTATTTAACATGCATGATAATATTCATAGGTAAATAAAATAAAAGTTCGTAACGCATTTCACTGGTTTTTTTTTCTTTATGAATAAAATAAATTAAATGTAAAAAGCGAAACCAGGTCAAATACTGGTATATGAATAACAACAAAACTAGGCATAATTTCCTTTGCCTAAATAGGCAAAGGGAATTATTTTCCCACTTCGAGACACAGTGCACATACATAATCGGGCAAAGGGCACATTCCCCCACCCAAAAAAAGGGGGGTAAAAAACCATCCCCCCTTTTTCAAAATACTTTTTTTAAATTCTGCAGTATCTATTTACTCTATTTCCACTGTAACTTACTTTCTAGCTCTAACACAGGCTCGAGCCTTATTAAGGGTCAACCAACATTACTGAAGATGTGATAGTGAAGCAGTTTATTGACAACATGCAATGGGTCTTACCAAAACCAAAACCGGAAGAAGAGTTCTGAAACCATCTTCTGTCATTGATTACAATACTGGCAAATCAAGTATTGACATAAGCGACCAAATGGCATCATACAGTTCTGCACTGAGAAGATGTGTTTGACACATCTTCTGGTACAGAAAGCTGGTATTTAAATTGATCTGGGGTACAAGCCTCGTGAACGCCTATTATTTGTACTCCAAATATAGCACGCTCAGCAAACTAAGTATCACTGAGTTTCGAGAGAAAGTCATTGAACAGATGATAGATAAATACAAGACGTGTGTAATAAGTACCGAGCCAGAACAAGTAGAGAGAAGAAACTCAAGCTCGAGAACACACAAACGAATAGACCATATTTCCGGAAACCCGCCAAAATCAAAGAGAGGCCGTTGTAAGGGCTGTTATGAAATTAATGGTAAAAAGGGCACAATAGTTGATGGTAAAAGGAAATATGCATCCCAAGTAAAAACTACTTGCAGTATTTGTAAATTCTTCTTCTGCCGTAAGCGCTTCAATAAAGCACACCCATAAAATGAAAAAAAAAAAATGCGTGTTTTCAAAATAATTTGTGATGTGAACTAAATTTACAAATACTATTACTAATAACAGTCATTAGAAATTAATGTTTAGAATAAGATTTTTTAGTTTTCTCAATTATAAAAACAAATCAAATAAAACAAATCTATAACTTGGTGTTTTTTTTTCTTTTAACCCACATTTTCTTAATTTTTTAAGATATTTACACCCCAATAACACAGGCATATTCTCCAGGGCCAACACTTTTGAACGCCCTACTAAAATCTGAAAGGGTGTATACTGAGGGATACACCGGCCTCCAAAGACTGGGCAGTGTGGTGTATCATTAAGGATACACTGGCCTGTGACAAAACACCCTATGGTGTATCATTAAGGATACACCGGCGCTGAGCGTCTTAAAATCACTGCTGCCATTTTAAACCACTTCCACGTACCTATTACATATAATGCACTCGCAGAAGAGTTTTTAACTCAAATAAGAGCTAAAGTAGATTCGCCGAATCTTTTATATAATTATGTTGAAAGGAAGCGACTCAATTCCCGAAGGGCTACTTTCAACTTTTGGCAGCTAATGAGCTAGAATCCTTTCCAATTTTGTCAGAGGAACAAATAATTGTCTTTGCGTTGGGTACTTATCAATTAAAACTGGCAAGGTCTTACTGCGCTGAACACATTAGAAACGGCTTGTACTTAATAGAAGTTTATAGAGAAAACGATTTAGATGACTTGCCTGATTATGGGATGGATGAAGATGTGTGGCTGTTACGTGGACGTATCCAATCAAGACACGTGCGTTCAAGAATATACTATTGTTATATTTTAGTAAATAATAATGAAAATAATCCCATAGTACAGCACTATTGTACATGTTTAACCGGACGACGTACCATGGGCACTTGTGCGCATACTTTATCAATAATTTGGTATTTAGGACACGCAAGACATATGGGATTCAAAGAGAATTATGTACGTACCTACGTACCTATTATGTATGTACCTCGTAATAATAAGCAATTGTAGATTTTGTTGACAATATATGACGTGGCACGGTTATTCTGTGTTTACTTTATACCTTCTACGTTCAATAACCAACATTTTTTTGAAAATAAGAAATATAATATATGCAAGCAAAATCGATGGACAAAGCGGCCTATAACTCCGAATGGACAACGAATAGAAAAACGCCGTTACACGTTGTATACCTAAGCTAAATTGGATAATACTTATTGTGAATCTGATCAATACACCTTTATACCTATGCCGCCGAGAATCAGCACCACCACTAATTGCTGGCCCATGGTATGCTGAGCCCTCAAGTGTTGTAATTGATCTCCAACTTGAGGGCGCGGATAACGAAAATACACAGGTTCCTAAAATCCTAATGTAGTTTCGGGTGGGGAACTAGAACTACACGGAATTAAATTTAAAAAAAAAATAGCTGTTCGATGCATTTTGACCGTGTAGCTGTAGGTAATGCACTTTTGTAGGAAACAGCAGATTTTTTTTTAACAACCGATGAAAAATTGAATGTGGTAACCATTTTCACGTCGGTGTCCCTTTCCACCTCGTATTGTCAAAAAATATAAACTAAAAACAAGGATAAGAACCTATCTGGGATTCAAGATTTATTTAAAACATACCGTCAGCAGAAGACTAAAACCACTGCATTTGCAAAAGAATATTGAATGTTTTTTTAACAGAGATTATGTAAGCCTGCAGGCAAAATATAATTACGAACATTCAAAATAGTTACACGTCAAAAAAGATATTTGCTAGAAAAACTTATCGCACTTCATATAAACTATCGCAGAAGAAGCCCAAATAAGTTTCAGTACGTTCAAAAAGTACCGCCCCTTTTACGTACTTTCTCCGAAAATCAAATATTGCGAGAATTGTGCGTGCAAAAAACATTCTAATATGCTATTCTTGGTTGATGAACTGAAAGCACAAAATACATACAATTAAAACTAACGTTCTTAATGAGGTAACAACACATTTATTATATGATTTTTATTCCATACATTACATGTACAACAACTGTAATGCGTGTTCAGATATAAAAAGAAAAGTTTCAATTTTGGTACGAGTATTTGTTAAAATATTTATTTGTTTATTTTATATGTATTATGTGTATATTATCACTATAAGTACTAATATAAATATTTTTTTTAGATATTTATTTTGTACCCTACCACGGCGTTTTCTTATTTAACCCAAAGGTTGACTGGTAGAGAATGCCTAATGGCATTAAGTCCGCTTATGTACCACTATTGTACATGAAGTTTAAATAAATAAACAAGTTAATAGCGAAGAACTGTCGGATAAAGCAAGCTAGTTTGATTGGGTTGTACAAGATCACGAATACGAAAAGGAGGGGATAAGAACAAAATTCAAAAGATCATTAAAATTAAGAAAGAGGGTACTTTACAAGACTTACTTGAAATATTTAGTGCAGAAATGAAACAATTATAAATACAATGTTTTTTTATTTTTTATCTCTAATATATAAAATACAAATATTGCACTAATAATTTCGTCGGCTTATTGCAAGAACTCATTAACT
This sequence comes from Eugnorisma glareosa, assembly GCA_947578425.1. NCBI lineage: Eukaryota > Metazoa > Arthropoda > Insecta > Lepidoptera > Noctuidae > Eugnorisma > Eugnorisma glareosa. The sequence goes on along the minus strand of OX387967.1, from coordinate 6,361,819 downwards.
GCAAAAAATCACTAAATACGTTTATATCTACAAAGGACTCCTTTTGACACGTTCTAAAAAATGCAAAAACTCACTAATTTCTATCAAGCCAATTTTAGGCGTTACGGCCATGCCATAAAATCCATAACTGCAACTTTGGAAGTCGGGCATTTACAAAGAATCACTAAGCTGCACTAGTTATTTTTATTAAATACATAATTATTTAAAAAACAACATACATAATTTACAGAACTCATTTTCACCATGTAATTAACTTTATCCAAACAAGTGTAGCATAAATAGCTTAGAATTATGTTCGATAAAGTTAATTAGCTTCTGTAATGAATCATTTATCAGAAGTGCAATAACTTATCTTAGTGAATTTTATGAAAATTAATTTTATACAGCGTGACATTTTAATGGTTGTTTTCCCGCAGCGAAATGGTTTTGCCTTGATAATACAATCGTTTAATAAACAATTAAAATATTAGAAACAAAAAATGGCAGATTAACCATTGTGAAAAACAAAACTCGAAAGCGACCACGAACCAATAGTTTATACCTCCTGATTGCGCTGAGCGCCGCCGCCGACCGGCCGCGCGGCCGTTGACCCGCGTGCTTTTCAATCAGCTGATAAGTTGATAACTTATTCTTGATAATAATAAGCTTTACCCAACAAGTTATTCAAATTTTCCCTTCATACTTTTACGGGCTTAGGACCGTCATAAATACCTACGTTTTTAGCTACAATTTACTGAACACGAAATTAAATAAAAACAAGTTTATCGTTTAAGAAAAATAATTTTCTGAATTAGATACCTAAAAAAGTATTTGTGGCGTATTTCAAAAATTTGATTCAACTTATTTACAATAATTTTAATTAACTACTTTTAAATGTTCACTATTTACAAAAGTACGAGTAGGTAGGTACTTACACTTCTCGGTAACGAAGTAATTGTTCGAAGTGCAAGCCACTGAGTTACACACAATCGAGCACGTTTTAATTGGTTGTCTTTCAATTTTAGTAAGGTGTCTCTGTCACTTCTTACGATATTAAAAGCGTCCACTATCGCAGTTATTAACGCGTCGCGAGTTTCGTGTTCCTCACGATACACTATGCGCTTGAGCTCCGACCAGCGACCACAAATAAAAGTCCAAAAAGTCCGGAATAATGATTTGTAACATTTCAGGTAGGTTCCACTTGTTGTGTCACGAAATGCGGCCCAATGAGGTGGCCAATAATTACCGAGCCCACACATTAACACATAAAACGCACTTGATGCGCACACTCGCGAATAACATGTGGGTTATTCAAAGCCCAAAAATGTTCGTTACGCTGGTTGAGTCCAACTCGCGTAAAAGTTGCTTCATTCGTCCACAAAATATTCGTGTTTTGATTGTCCATCAACCACTGAAAAAAAACAATTCTGTTCGGTCCGTCGTTTTCGTAGAGAGCATGAACTCTGCGAAAATGGTAAGGATGCAGTCCTTCAGAGTTGAGCAGTTTCAAGACGTAGTATTGGCTTACGCCAAACCTAGTCGCAGCCTTTCGACGAGGACCCCGTTCGAAGTACTCGATGATCTCATCGTCGAGCTCTGGCGAAATAATGGCCGATCGACCTCCTGTCCTGTGCAAATTCTGGTGTCTGGAAATGTCCATGATCGAGTAGCCACTGTGTCGCCGCTACGATCGTCTGGGCCGATGGGTCTTGGGGGTTCATAACGCCACGAAGACGGAGCGAGTGTTGCGGCTCCGCGTAAAGTCGCCGGGCCAGTTGCACCATAGCGACGTTCTCCAAATTGCAATAACTGTAATGGCGATCCATTGCACGATAAGATAACACGTGCTGCGCGTACGACAATCGCGGAAAAACTAAGTATTACATAATACAATAATAATACAACAGGAAGTCGGCGCGCGGTGTCGTTTGTAATTGTTGCGCGCAGGCTAGTTTATGTCGTATCGCTACACGCGAGAGCTTATTTTGCTTTGAACATTTATAAATCGGTCTTTCCTTTGTCGGCTTCGCGGCTGTGTTTTGTATTGTTGCGTGAAAACTAGTTTATGTCGTATCACCACGAACGAGAGCTTATTTTACTTTGAACATTTATGCATCGTGTCTTTCGGCGGCCGGCGGCGCGTGCGGTTCGAGTAGTACCTACAAGGTACGTCTAGTGTTACTATTGATTCTCATGTTTTCGAGTTGACGAATATTTTTTTAATTATTTTAAAACAAAAACATATTTATTTTTTTACTTTTATTCTATGCTTCGAAAGTACTCCTTATGGCAAGTTGTTCTGCCGCGGGAAAACAACCATTAAAATGTCAGGCTGTATAAATCGTAATATTAAGATTTCTCTAAAGAGAAGGCTAGCTGACCGCCGTCGCGAACGGTCGCTTTGCGAGCTGCACTTGCCCATCTGTTACGAAAATAGTATATTTCATTACAAGTGCGGAAAGGCTGTCATTGCAAAGAGTTCCGACAAATGTCTACCCGAGCGGAGGCGCAGCCGAAGGCGAGGGTTGACAGTCGGAACAAGTTGCAATGACGGTTCCGCAGGTGTACTAAACGACTATTTTTAATACAGTTGCGAAAAAATGAAGCAATTTAATAAAATTATAAAAACACAATAAACTCAACTAACTAATCTGGAAAATGGCGCCAACCATAGAATATAAGTAGTTTTTTTTTTCTTCACCCATTTTGGTAGGCAAAGGGCCATCCATACAGCTTAGTCTTCAGTAGATTTTTTTTATTGATATGTGTAGAGACTACATTTAGTAATAATGCAAGCAAGGCAAAATGTAAGGCGCCCCGCGCAGAGAGTCGGGTGGCCAGTCGTCACCGCCGCGCTGTAGCATAAACTTGTGTGCTATCGATATAATAAGAAACGTCACGGTACATAATTCTTGATCTTAAAATAGACTCTTTATTTGGACTTGGCATTTCATTCATATCCTGCTCCAACCCACTACCAAAGGTTCCAACATTGGTGACCCCGACGTGATCCTAGGGAACTGGGTTGAGAGGCAAAGAGACAGTTAAGTGAGATAGTGACCGCGCAGTGACGACTCCCCGTTGAGTTTGGAACCGGCCGACGGGAATATCAACGAACGATTCGAACGGTACCCCAAGATGAGCCCAACACCACCACCGGTAGCTCATTTGGCCAGCATCAATGTCACGGACAGGATTCCGCAGTTTTGGACCGACATGCCTCGGCTGTGGTTCGCGCAGTTTGAGTCCGCAATGGAGCCGCAGAAGCAGGGAGACGCAGCAAAATTCCACCTGGTAATTTCAAGGTTGACCAGAGATGCCTTACAACAGGTTAGCGACTTGATTTTTAAATAGAGCCTACCATAACATAGCAGTTTCAGCGGAGGATATAGAAAAAACCGCTATAGCAACGCCATTCGGTCTCTGGGAATTCCCACGCATGACGTTCGGGTTGAGGAATGCGGCACAAACGTTTCAGAGGTTCATGGACCAACATGTACTTAGAGGTATAGAACGCATAGAAAACACAAATGGCAGGTCAGCACTTTTCTGTTATATAGATGACATAATTGTGGCATCAGAAAATGAAACTTGGAGCATATTCGCATATTGTTTAAACCTTTCAGTGAGGCTGGCATAACGATAAATCTAAGTAAAAGCGAATTCGGACAATCAAAAGTAGAATTTCTAGGATTTGAGGTAACGCAGAAAGGCATCAAACCGTTAGCAGATAAAGTTAGGGCGATAACAGACTACCCGAGACCAGATCTGCCCCTGATAGTAAAAAGGACGTATCTAACATTTTTTTCCAAAATTGAGTTGAATATATTGCCGGAATGAGGAAAAAAAGACGAATCTGCAGATTTTTTTTATCTCATTTAGTTTCGGATTTACCACAGTGAAGAAGGGCTCATCTTCATTATTATTTAACTTTAACTAAGATGAAAGGACACATTTTGAAGGAAGTAAAATGAAAAGACGTATTTGCGTAGATGAGTCTAATTTTTCAATGAATAATTACTTTGATCGACAAGTAAAAAGGCGCATCTATTCATTGAATTCCGCGTGTGACAATGAAAAGACGTAACTGGCTGTTGCGCCTTTCAATCCATTTGAAAATTAGGGTAATACTAGGTGAAAAGGACCTATTTACCACTTGCATCTTTTCAATGTAGTACACCACTACTGTCACTAGACGTATGTGGTAGATGCGTTATATTTTCCTATGGAACGAAATTATTTAACAATCAATACTTAATAAAAAAGACGCAAGCAAGTAGAAGTGTCTTTTCTACTTCGTTTCGATATATGCAACGAGACGCGGGGGGAAGGGAAATGTTCGAGAACGCTTCAGTTGCGCCTGAGCGGCTGTCAAGGTTGGGCGTTGCGTCGTTGTCGGTACCGCACTACGCGCCGCTCGTGAGCAACATTTTCGGGTGTGGAGGATTTTCACAGGTAATGATAATTTATAACAAAGTTATACTGTATTCTTTTAGGTATTTAACTAAATGTAAACAACCAATAAATACTTATTTTATGTGCATGATTTTAGTTCTTCTAAATAAAATTAAATGATAACTACTTTGAGATATTATGACTTAATTTCATAATGTTTGTTTATGGCAAATATTTCGCTGCCAAATAACTTAAAACGTCCAATTAAATTTCTGTTTGTGACAGTTCTTTGTTTACCTTTAGCTAAGCGCCTAAAGGAATAGAGTTTAGGTCTTAGTTTACACGTATCTTCGGTATAACTTACGTCGCTATAAAACTACGGTGACGATGAACGTGTTATAATATAACGTATATCTACTTAATATGCTTCTTGGTTTGGTTTGCTTTCACGTTTCAGATAATGAGTCGTTTTTATTAAATTAGGGACGCAATGTAAAATTATGAAGCATATTAATCAGTATTAAACAAAATTATACATGTTTATATTTTTTTTTTAGATAAAACTAAAGATGAAGAAGGGTCGTGGTTATGACTTAATTTCAAGAGCTTTATCTAACAACACAATCGATCACGCTTGCAACAGTAATGATTCTGAATTGCTGAGAAGTCCGGCTACTTTGATCGGCAATTTTGGTACCGGCGAGCAAACTTGTTGCAGCTTTAACTCCGCCATCAACAGCCTACGTGCCAGTCCGGTCAACGAAGCTTGTTGTAGAAATAGTACCGCCAACGGCAGCATTAGCGTCAGTCCCATCAATCAAGCTTGTTGTAGCACTAATACCATCAATGACAACTTTGGTGATGACCACAATCTAAAAGAAAACTCTAACGATAGTAGCAGCAGCAGTTCATCTTCAGGAACTGAATTTGATTCGGATGATTCGGTTAAAGATAAAGATTATGTTCCACCTCAAAAAAAGAAGACAGGATATCCGCAACTACTTGATTCAGACTCTGAAAACGATGTTATACAGATTTCACAGCCGTTGAATAACGTACGTATATCCGAGTCATCAGAAGATGTTAACGAGCTGGAGTCAAACATTCAGGAACACCATAACGTCGAAGTTCAACTCACCAAGAAAGGAACGATAAGAAAACGAAAACATTATGAAACAAAACTGTGTGAGCGGCAGAAAATTATGAAGAACTTAAAAAATGAATCCAAATACTACGTTAAACCAGGCTGTAGTGAAAATTGTAGTAGAAAATGCTCAATTAAATTTTCGGAAAGTCAAAGAAGCTCATTAAATATATTGTTTCGTAATATGACTTGGAAGGAACAAACATACTTCATTAAAGGAAACACTTCTCAAAATAACCCAGAGAGGCGAACAACTAATAGTTCAGACCCAAGACGTTTAAAGACTGTTCATTACTTCTTCTCAAACGAAAACGGAGAAAAACTCAGTGTTTGCAAGGTTTTTTTTTTAACTACACTAGGATTTAACAAGTCTAACGATAAAGCTGTTCGAAATGCTATTAAGTCTGTAAACCATGAAGAACCGAAGGACAAGAGAGGCACAAACCCTAATCCTAAAAAGATAGATAACACGAATATAATTGAGCACATTAATTCATTTCATCCTTCCCTATCACATTACAGACGAGAACATGCACCTAACAGAAAATATTTACCTGCCGATATAAATATGCGAGACATGTACATTGACTTTTGTGCGAAATATAATAACCTTAACGAATTAACTAATCTCGAAATTGAGAGAGGACATGTATTCTCATATGCGGATGATACTGCCATTGTATTTAATGGTACTTCCTGGAACTCCGTTTTTGAAGCTGCTGAGCATGGTCTCCATAAGGTTGCAAACTGGCTCAAGTCTGCCCTTCTTACCCTAAATATCGCCAAAACTAACTACATTTGCTTTGCTATAAATAAGCGCACACTTCCCCCCCCAAACTTGGTATTGAGGATTCATACTTGTGACTTCTCTATTACTACGCAGTGTGGGTGCGAAGAGATTGGATGTGTTAAATCCACTAAATACCTTGGAGTAATCCTGGACTACCGACTTTCCTGGCACCCTCAAATTGAAGCTATAAATGATAGGATCCGTAAAGGGTCTTTAAAAAGTTGAGACATGTCACCTCTCAAGACCTCATAAGGCGTATTTATATTGCATTGGCACAAACAGTTATGTGTTATTGTATTCCCATTTGGGGTGGTGCCACTAAAATTAAATTCCTTGAAGCAGAAAGAGCCCAGAGATGCTTGATAAAAACAATGTTCTTTAAGCCATTTAGATTTCCTACTGACGAACTATATCTAAATCATAAAATATTGTCACTTCGCAAACTGTATATTATCAACTCAGTACTTAAACTACATAAAACATTACCTTACGTTTGTATAGCTCAAACAGGTAGAAGAAAATGTAATGTGGCCACTGCTCCTCGCTGTAGAACTCTTTTTGCCAGGCGTCAATTTCAAGCCCACTCTGTCTATCTATATAATAAGCTTCACAATAAATATACAATATACAACCTTCAATTCCATGAATGTAAAAAAACAATCGTTCACGAGCTTGAGCGGCTTGGGTACTGTGATATAGAGAACTTATTATTTAAATACGAACTCTAGACAATATTCGTGACTTCTAGCGGTACTTCCCGATCCCAAGATATTACATCGTAGGGCTAGAAGTCTCCTAATTAGGAGTCAAATTCACACAGGCTATATGAGAAATAGTATGTTCTAACTATCATAAAGGCACACACACACACATACCCTCACACACACACGCACACACACTCAACACACACACACACCACACATGCATGCACTCACACTCATAAAGAGAAGTCATACCAGTATCTCTAACTTTTCATTCATTGTGTACTTACTTGTTTGTAATTACTTAAAATAGTTTAGTTATATAACTACCTAAAAATATGTTGATCCGAGGGAGGAGCAGAACAACCCAACACAAGCATTACTACATGCTTCCTGGGAGGTTCTAGCCACAGAATAATATTGTACAAGAAAGTTACAGAAATAAACTATTTTGATTTTTGATTTTTGATTGATTTGATTTTGATAATACAGGGTGGCCCATAAGTCTTTTAACATGTTAATTTCGAATAAAATGCATAAGTCGCGCGGGAGGGGCGCGGGCGGGGCAAAAACAGTACGTTCGGTTTCTGGGAAGTCAGTCGCCATGGAGCGTTTCACCGGTGCGGACCGTGCTTTTTGTGTGCGCGAGTTTTATCGCAACAATTTTTCGGCAACCATTGCGCGGCGTTAATTTCGAGAACATCACAATCTACACAACTTTCATGACACTCCAACTGTTCAAACGATCAACAACTGGGTTGCAAAGTTTGAAGAGACTGGTTCGACGTTAGATAAAAAGCGGTCGGGCCGACCAAGGACATCAAGGACGGAAGAAAACATCGACATAGTGTTACAGTCTGTTCGTGAAAATCCTACCCAGTCTACTCGTAAGCGTTCCAGAATATTAAACGTATCCAGAACAACGTTACAGCGGATTTTAAAGAAAGATTTACGTCTGCACCCCTACAAAATTCAGTTGGTACAGGAATTAAAAGACACTGACGCCATCCAGAGACTAAATTACGCGAATGAAATGTTTAGCCGCTTTTCTTCGTTCAATAACGTGTTATTCTCTGATGAAGCTCACTTCCACATAAATGGGCATGTAAGTAAACAAAATTTCCGCTACTGGAGCCCCGAAAATCCAAAACGAAAACATCAGAAGCCATTACACAGCCCTAAAGTGACGGTATGGGCCGCTATGTCAGCTCGTGGCATCATAGGCCCTTATTTTTTTTGAAGACGGCAGAGGTCGCGCGATTACAGTTAATTCAGAGCGATAGCAATGATCGAGGAGTTTTTTACACCAGCGCTGCAGAATTTTCCAGGCTACAATACGCGGACCTGGTTTCAACAGGATGGCGCGACGGCCCGTACCTCTAACACGGCTATGCCCGTCATTCGTGAACTTTTCCCCAACAAAGTGATCTCTCGAAGAGGAGACATTTCCTGGCCACCACGTAGTCCGGATCTAACCCCGATGGACTTTTTCTTATGGGGTTATCTGAAATCTAAAGTGTATGACACAAACCCGCGGTCAATTGAAGCCCTAAAAGAAAATATTCAAAGAGAAATGGCTAACATCACAGAACTGACTTGCCGCGCAGTCGTCGATAGTTTTAGACGTCGCTTACAGGAGTGCCGTGATCGTAACGGGTTACATTTGGATGATGTTATTTTCAAAAAATAATTCCCATTTTATAAAGGTTAATACGAAATAAAAAGGTATTTCTTATTGTAATTAGTTTTTTATTTATTAATTATTTACATGTGTAAGGACTTATGGGCCACCCTGTATAACAAATAATCTTACCCAAGACGGTACTGTATCCTATGATCACTATCGAAAAGTTGTTAAATCACTGAACATATCTGTAGCTAAATTAGGCAATGAGGAGTGCGAGACCTGTGAAAAATATAAATTTCACAACCCTAATACTGAAATAAGACATCGTTCCTGCACTGAGTGCATAATTTACGAAAATCATTACAAACGTTATACTCTGGCAAGAGAAAAGTATAATGAGGATAAGAATCTTCAAACGACCTTTGGCACAAACAGTGACGTTATGTACTACTCCGCTGACCTAGAAAAGGTGATCTTGCTTCCACGAATTGACACATTCAAAACAGTGATATTTTGCCCGAGGCTGATAGCGTTCAATGAAAGTTTCGTTCCTCTCGGTGATAAAAAAAGTAGCAGCTCAAGAGAGACATTGGCATGTATATGGCACGAAGCTATTCAAGGCCGAAAGAAAGATGATATTGTCAGCTGTTTTCGGGCTTTCTTTTTGCATAACCGAGATGTGAAACATATCACTCTGTGGCTTGACAATTGCGCTGCGCAGAACAAAAATTGGACCTTATTTTCATACCTTTTGTTTTTAATCAACTCTACACACGTCAACCTAGACACAATCACCCTCAGATACTTTGAAGTTGGGCATACTTTCATGTCCGCGGATGAGTTTCACCACCAGGTCGAACGTTCTATGAAGCGAAAGAAAAAAATCTATGACATCGACGATTGCCATCGTGCGGTGGCAGACACCAACCGTAAGATCACAGTTAAAGATATGGGTGTCAGTGACTTTTATGCATTTGAGGATTGCTCATCTTCATATAAGTTGCAACATGGACATCGATCATCTTCAAGAAGATCGCAACCTGGAGCAGCCCGAGCCTTCCTTAGTGACATGTGTGAGGTTGTATTCCAAAGAGACTGAACTTCAGTTGCCTACAGAACGTATTTTGATGCAGAACCGATGGATCTTGACTTTCTGAGAGTAAAAAATATTAAAATTAATGAATAAATAAATATTGCTGGACATTACACACAGCGCCATCTAGGTGCCACACTAAGCAACGAGGCTTGTGTCGTGGACACCAGATAGTTGATATTACTACATAGATAATTTTTGTTTGTAAATATATACTTATTATATGTATAAACATCCATGACTCGGAAACAAATGTCTATGCTCATCACACAAACATTTGCTCCTACCGGGATTCGAACCCGGGACCCTAAGAACGTAAGGCAGCCTCACTACCGCTGCGCCATTCGGGTCGTCAAAGATTGGGATACCTGCGCCGGTAATCAAAAACTACTACCGAGGAATAAAGCAAGAACGTAAAGATGAGATAGGTACTTCAAAAGTTAAGTCCTCTAATGCCCGAGAATAGGAGGGCATTCTGGAATAATCTGCCCGTTAATGATGACGCAGTCAATTTGATCACTGAATACGACGATTAGTTAAAGAAACTTTTTTTGTGTAAAAACTTTTTTTTTTTTAGAATGTTTTTTTTTTAAGTTTAGCTACCTACTTTTAAATTAAGTTGGACTTATTTTTGTGTGTCGGGAAGACAGACCTTTTTTATTTTGTTTATTGATGGTTGCTGTAACAGAGTGCCTAACTTATATATACTGATCTCTTTGTAAACATTTAGATGTTATTTTTGGCGCTAGAAGAGCCGTTTTGTTACCTTTTTTAATTGATAAGGAATTTTTGACTGATTTAGACTGTTTATTGTATCTAGTAGCCATAAGATTTATGGGTCACAAGGTAACTAAGTTCCTAACGTAGGTACAGGGTTCTAATTTTTACCAATAAGATAATTATTACCTTCATTTATTTTCTTTACATATTATATACATTTTTAAATATTTTCAGTAACAAAGATTATATAAAAAACATTTAAAAATATAGAAAATAGTAGCCCACCGGCATCGGGAACAGGGTCCGAGATACCGATGGTCAGGGCTCTTGAGTGAGGAACCTCCTAACAATACGCGCCGTGTCCAGAAGTACTGCTTTCTGAATCAAGTCCTTGATCCAACTGCCTAGCGAGAGCTTCCTCAGATGTTCGTCGAGGCTATTGGCTATTAAGCCATTGGCCGACACGACTATCGGCACAATGACTGCTGTACTCACGTCCCACATGTAGACAACCTCGCGAGCCAAATCTAGATATTTGAATTGTAGATAATTATTATTATTATATTATATTACTCAAGATAATTATGTGGTTCCTGAGAGTAACAGAGTGCCTATTAATTACGTATAGATACAGATCTCTTTGTAAATATTTGTGTCATTTTGGGCGCTAGAAGACCCGTTTTTGATACCTTTACATTGTTGTGAAATTTTTGAATGATTAAGACTGTTTATTGTAGTAATCATAAGACTTAAGGGGCACAAGGTGATAAGCTCCTAATGTCAGGGTTCTAATTGTTACTATTTAAGATATTTGTGGATTAGTTTTTAATTTTGTGATTGTGCCATAACTAATATTTCCATTTTTGATATAATTGTACCACTCCGTTCATAAATTAATGTTGATTATGTACCCAATTAAAGTGACTCTGATTTAATATTAAAATCAACCACCAATTTGAATGATGTTTATACCTTCAAAAACACTGTTTGCTTTGGCTTTGCCAAAATTCCTTTTATTGTTGACACATAGGTGATAGATACTCCATTAAATCCTATTAATTGAATAGCCGCAACAGCTAAGGTACTAAGGATGAAAGTCGTAAATAATAAAATGCGCCTTTTATTCTTAAACTTAGTAATATGAAAATAGCTGTTGTAGTTGGCGAATTGGTAGTGCTGTATTTGTGCTACATTGAAAGGGCGCATATGGTCTTTTACGGCTTGCCTATTTAGTTCTAGGTAATTTTCAGTTTTTTTTTTTGCTAAAAAGAAACGCTTATTTAAAAAAAAAAAATAGAATAATGTTATTAATACAACAAAAAAAAAAAAAAACTAAAACACGAAAACCAAAAAAAAACAACTAATCTAAACTAAAATATTATAATACTAAATTACGAGGAGATATGGGCCAAAAAATGGTACATTCACAGAATTTTGAAAAATGCAATAACTAAGTCACAGCATTGGTTTTCTCGTTTTTCAACTAAAAATATTTTTTTCTCCGTATTTACATTTTGTTAGATACGTCTTTCTTATTATCGGGGGCAGAGATACAGTAGAGCAGCTACGTGCTTTTTGGTTGTGGTTGGTTAATTTCTATAGGTTAATTTCTATAGGTCGCATTTACCACACGCGGTAGAGTATCAAGCGGTACTTAACAAATTTTTACACAATGCAAAGAAAAAAGATAAGACGAAAATTCCATGGGATAGCAAAAGCATCGAGGCTTTCGAACAATGTAAAGTTAGCATCAAAAACGCGACTACATTGTTCCACCCAAGTGCAAACGCGCCTTTATCGATTATGACGGACGCATCGGATACACGCGTAGGTGCAGTTTTACAACAAAAAGTAGGCGGAAAGTGGAAACCAGTCGGATACTTTTCCAAGCAATCCTTATCAGAGGCACAAAAGAAGTATAGTACGTATGACAAAGAGTTAGCAGCGATTTACACGGCCATGGTTCATTTCCGAAATTTGATAGAGGGACGACAAATTACCATATACACAGATCACAAACCATTAATATATGCATTCACTCAAGTAGGTAACGATAAAGAAATACCAAGAAGGGCCAGACAATTATTGTATATTAGCGAGTTTACCAGCGACATACAATATGTAAAGGGCTAAGATAATACAGTTGCGGACGCATTATCGCGTGTAGAGGCGATCTTTTGTCCAGCAGTGCTCGATTTCGACGAATTAGCTCAAGCGCAGGCACGCGATCGGTTTACGGCAGGATGTAACGTCAGCAAAAAGTTAGCATTCAGTCACGTAGCTATCTTATAAGCAGACCAATCAGATCCAGAGAACATAGGATCGCGCTCGCAAAACTACAAATAGCCAAGTTTATCAAAAACTGTTACCCTAGAAAAAAAAAATCAATCAAGCAACTAAGCGAAGCAAGACAATCTGCAAAATATAAGAAATAATGCGAAATATTCTTTAGAAATCTAAGCAAAACTTATCCATCACAACGAATGAGAATCACATACGATTTTTACAGGAGACATAAAATGAACATGAAGCGCAACAACAAACAACGTTTTATACCCATGTCAAGGTGAGAACAACAGTTAAAAAAGTCAACAGGCCCACACATAGAACTCCTACCCAATGAACACCCATCAGACGTAAAAATGGAACTATCAGAAGAGGAAATAAGTGACACCATAAAATCATGAGCAGCGGCAAAGCACCAGGTACTGACAAAAATAGTATCCGAGCTAATCAAAGCCTTGCCAACAGAAATGCTATCGGAACTTATAAAACACATGCAGGCAGCATGGGTAAGCAATGAAATACCAATGTCTTGGAACAAAACGATCCAAATTCCAGTGCCTAAAAAAGCAAAGCCAGACGGAATTAATGACTACAGAAAGTTATCTATGTGTAACGTGGGATATAGAATATATGCAAGCTTTCTTCTAAGCAAACTGGATGCTTCAATGAAAGAACTAGGAAACTACCAAGCAGCCTTTCTTCGCAATAGATCGACCGACGGTCATATGTACACACTGAGGAGAATTCTTGACGAGGAATGGAGAGCAGGCTCAAAAACCTATGTGCTAGCGTTAGACATCGAAAAACCTTTCGATAAGCTGGACTTGAACTGTCTTAGAAACATTTTAGTTACTAGAACTAACAAATAGAATTATTAAGGCATGCATGAATGAATTCGTCTGCATAAAATGGTTTGGCCAGCAAACGGAATCGACGCACAAAGGCAAGGGAGTCAAACAGGGATGTCCACTTTTCCCCTTTAAGTTTCCCTAAGACAAAGGTGCCAACTTGGTATCCACTTAGCTTGCATGGCAATACCTGTCCATTTTTTCAGGTGAAATTTCCCAGGAACATGTTTATTCACTTCCTTCAACCAGCCAATCGGAAGTCTCTCTTCATTTGCAGAATGAAGGTTTGTGTTCTCATTTTAAATGCATACATATTATTGGGTCTTACGATGCACAGTGAGGCATATCTAAATACAGAGATGAGTGTCATATCTTAGTGGTATGGTATGCTTATTGAGGTAGTGATAAAAGTAAAGAAGTTATTTTAAGAGACTGAGCATAGCGCCCCCGTATCAATGTTCAATATCAATCAATAGCCCTTCTATCCTGAAGACTCTGTGGCGGTTATCCGCCTTGTCACATCAGCTGTCAATTTGACACTAGGAGATTATTCTGCTGCCGCTAACCAGTATTGTATCTTGTCAAATATTACAAGAAATACAGCAGTAAATCCGTCATACGCCGTTTTATTCTAAAGTCTACGCTCCAGACTATAAGCAAGGGAATTATCAGCCAACACCGCTAGTAAATCTCTAAATTGGTGACCACCGCGTTCGAAAAACTGCAAGGAGCCAAGGGCGGACAGTGCAAAGGTTTTTCTGACGTTCCTGCCTATTCATCGTTGCTTGAGTGATTGAATTTTTTCGCGGTGAAGTCTGTGCATGAAGAGAAGTGCATTCAGCGTGTTTTCCAAGGCATTTTCGAAAAAAAAAATCGATAGGTACCAGTGTTGATGAGAGGTATCCAACGCCATTTAGTGACGCCATTGTGCATGATCTCAACTTGGGCGATACCATTTTGACGCTTTCTGACATCTTTCGTGCGTTTACGAAGCATATTTATATTTGTGCACGTTTCAGATTTGGCATCACGGCAAATCGTACTCAGTCAAAGTGACAGCTAGTGTTGTAACACAATAGTTAAATACAATAGTGATGTGACAAGGCGGATAACCGTCATAACTCCTTTGTTATTGTTGGATTTCGTATTCGTTCATAATTTACATTGCAGGGTAGAAGTAAAAATGGCTTGCAAAATGCGTCCCTATCGTATCGTATTCCATCCTTTTCCCACGTGCACACCTTTTTTTTTTTTTATTAATTATAGAACAAAACAAAATGTAAACAGAAACATCACAAAAACCTCATTAGGTTTGTCCGGATGTTGAAACACTTTTAAGCTCTTAATATTATCTTAATACTAACATAGCAAATAATAATTATTAATGTATGGTTAGGACATAGTACGTAGTAGTTAAAACAAGTTGTGAGGTAGTTCGTAAATAATAACTAACTGTACGAGCATCGCCACATGATATTCATTGTTTTAGTTTTTACCTGAACTAGCAGTTGCTAAATTCACAGATTTATGTACATTCGCTGACTAGGCTATTACGCCCGCCACAAGTCACCTACTTTATGTATTATATATTTTAATGTTTTACATAATAAACAATCAATCATTTACGGACACAAAAACAGTGGTTTTATTCCCTGTACACATCCCGTGTGATTCGTCCATCTACATACAACATCTCAGTGTGCGGAGCTGCTGCCCGTACATTTTTGGTCCTTCGAGCCGGATAACGAGTAAGTACACCAAAGAGAGCGTTGGCAATGTTCCCAATTCCGTTTATGAAACCTCGCTTAGCGCGTCTTCCCTGGTCAGATTGTAGTACTTCGTTGTAGTGTTTGAGCTCGTTTAGTTCGTGCTCGAGTTGTGTGGCTATAGTCAAGTACGCTATATTTCGGTTACAAAGTCCGTGTAGTTGCTGGACGTATTGTTCAACGGCAGACGTGCTTTTCCAGTAAGTCGACATGTTGTAGTACACCACCAGTCTCCATTCATCTTGTATTATCTGTAAGTCTGCGGCTTTGTCAAAGTATACAAGACGGGTAGGGTCTAGGGTTGTTACATTGACGAGTTGTGGCATGGACGGTGTCACGCACGTAACCATGAGTACTAGTAACGTGCTTAGGTACTTGAGGATGTTACAGCTGGAAACTCCCTTCCGTTCCTGTCTAGAGCTCACCCGACGTTGTCGTTGTGATGTTGATGAAGTCGCCTCTGGTTGGTTATTGTTCGAGAGTTTCGTTGGTTTGTTTTCGGTATTATTCCCTATTTCAATGGGTAACCGGGACAATTTTGTTACGGGTCTCTTCATTATGTTGGATTTCGTTTTGAGCGTGACGACTCGTACTAAGTTATCTGGTCCAGGATGCGTCTCTATAACTCGTCCTAATAACCATCGGGCGGGAGCCACTTGTTCTTCCTTTATAAGGACGACGTCGTCCAATGTTATGTGTTGGGGTTTGCCATTTTCCTCGTAGTTGTAACGTTTGTAGGTAGTCTTTGGACCATTTCTTCCAAAATTCCTTGTACATGTTTTCGATCAACTCGCAGACAGTCACCATACATTGCTGGACCGACTCTATGGTGGTGCTTGGCTGGCTACAAGGGGACGTGAGTCGCTGGAAGAGTTTTGTAGCCAATAGAGTCATACAAATAACTCAAATTACTCCATCCAACTTCTGGAAACATGTCAAGTCCGAAGATAATCCTGCGGACTGCGCAAGCAGAGGAATCTCACCATCAGACTTAATAGGTCACGAACTGTGGTGGAAAGCCCCTTCATGGCTTCAAAACAACAACATACCCAAACAAGAATTTTTTACAACGAACGAAGAGCAGAGGAAACTAGGTCAAACTTGCGCAATACAAACAAAACACGCGCCACTCATCGAGCAACTACTGCAAAAATACAGCTCAATGACTTATGCAACCCGAGTCATCAGCTGGATCATACGATTCATAAACAACTCGCGTGACGTAACAAGAGCCAACCGCATGTCACACTTAACTACAGAGGACATAGTGCTGACTCAACACCTGCTCGTCAAAACTGCACAGAACAATGCCTTTGCCGATGAAATAGCGTACCTATACAAACATAATAGGGTACGGGCCACAAGCAAACTGTTGAGTTTGAGCCCTATACTAGACGCACAAGGCATTCTTCGAGTGGGAGGAAGACTTGAACATGCCAAGTTAAGCAACTCCCAAAAACATCCGATGATTTTACCAAACAATCACAAGCTATCAGAGCTCTTGATTGACCAAGCCCACAAGAATACTCTCCACGGCGGTGCCAGACTTACTTTGGGACACCTTCGTAACAAATATTGGATACTTGGCGGCATGAAACCAATCAAGAAGCAACTTAACAAATGTGTCACCTGTCATCGCTACAAAACGCAACGCAGTAATCAGAAAATGGCAGACTTACCAACACCTCGAGTTACACCGTCACGGCCATTCACACACACCGGCGTAGATTTTACGGGACACGTTGAAATAAAAGCTAACAAAGGTCGGGGCATTAAAACAGTTAAGGCCTACATCGCAATCTTCATTTGTCTATGTACAAAAGCTACCCACCTGGAACTGGTGTCAGATCTTAGCACTGTAACATTCCTCGCAGCACTGAAGCGGCTATGCGCACGACGAGGAACGCCAAAACATATCTACAGTGACAACGGAACGAACTTCGTCGGAGCAGCAAAAGCGTTAACCAAAGAACGGCAGGAGGCGATGCAGCTTCTAGTCAACGACGACCTCATTAACAGCACTTCCGAGAATGGCATTGAATGGCACTTTAACGCTCCATCTTGGCCAACCGCGGGAGGATTGTGGGAAGCTGCAGTCAAGAGTATGAAACATCACCTTAAACGAGTTCTTGGTGAACAAAAGCTTACGTACGAAGAATTTAATACTTTACTAGCACAAATCGAAGCCTGCCTCAACTCGAGGCCACTTGTCGCTTTAACAAAAGACCTCGACGACATCGATTACTTGACACCAGGCCACTTTTTAGTCGGTGGACCAGTACTGGCACCTCCGATGACGTCAGAGGATGATAACAGTCAGTTAACTTTACGATGGCGCTTGACCGAAAACATGTACAAGGAATTTTGGAAGAAATGGTCCAAAGACTACCTACAAACGTTACAACTACGAGGAAAATGGCAAACCCCAACACATAACATTGAAGTGGACGACGTCGTCCTTATAAAGGAAGAACAAGTGGCTCCCGCCCGATGGTTATTAGGACGAGTTATAGAGACGCATCCTGGACCAGATAACTTAGTACGAGTCGTCACGCTCAAAACGAAATCCAACATAATGAAGAGACCCGTAACAAAATTGTCCCGGTTACCCATTGAAATAGGGAATAATACCGAAAACAAACCAACGAAACTCTCGAACAATAACCAACCAGAGGCGACTTCATCAACATCACAACGACAACGTCGGGTGAGCTCTAGACAGGAACGGAAGGGAGTTTCCAGCTGTAACATCCTCAAGTACCTAAGCACGTTACTAGTACTCATGGTTACGTGCGTGACACCGTCCATGCCACAACTCGTCAATGTAACAACCCTAGACCCTACCCGTCTTGTATACTTTGACAAAGCCGCAGACTTACAGATAATACAAGATGAATGGAGACTGGTGGTGTACTACAACATGTCGACTTACTGGAAAAGCACGTCTGCCGTTGAACAATACGTCCAGCAACTACACGGACTTTGTAACCGAAATATAGCGTACTTGACTATAGCCACACAACTCGAGCACGAACTAAACGAGCTCAAACACTACAACGAAGTACTACAATCTGACCAGGGAAGACGCGCTAAGCGAGGTTTCATAAACGGAATTGGGAACATTGCCAACGCTCTCTTTGGTGTACTTGATGACAAATTTGCCGAAAAATACCACAACGACATCAAACTATTACACAGTAATGAAGACCACTTGCTCAATCTGTACAAACAACATACTTCAATAATCGAAGGGGAATACAACCTCCTGAAGAGGAACGAGCAAGTAATGAACCGACAGTTCATCGTCATCAACAAAAGTCTCAGAGACTCGCTGCAACTACTGAAAACCGAACAAGACCAAGCAACTTTCCTTACTGCTACAGCACTTGCCGCAAACATGATGGTAGCAAACTTGCGGAGAATACAAGACATGTTGATCAACCTAGTTACAGATCTTCGCCACGGCAAAGTCGACACTCACTTGCTGAAACCCGATGCATTCGAAAAACAGTTGAACATCATATCGGGACAAGTACCAAAAGGATTATCACTACCCTGCTCAAACAAATTCAAGTGCATCCGGGAAATGTATAAACTAGCAAGTGTGCAAGGAAAACTAACCGAAGAATTTATTATTTTCGAAGTAAAAATCCCGTTAGTAACAGACGAACAATATGAGCTAACCGAAGTCATCCCAATCCGCAACATAAAAGGAGCCTCCATGATTAACATAATACCAACAACTCAATACATAGCCGTTAACTTGAAAATGGACATGATGATACCACTGGATCAACGACATCTTTTATCATGCACACAAGTAAACACAAATCAGCTGCTTCTAGGTAACCTTGACTTACCTATTTATGGTATAAAAGCAGCCACAAAAATGTGCGAAGCTGACATAATAAACAATCGAGGAGTATCAAACTGCCGCACTGAGGTATCAAGTTGCAGCAACGAATGGAAAAAACTACACAGCAAAGGGGCTTGGTTGTTTACGTGTTGCGAGGAATGCACTATGCGCATTTTCTGTCCAGCTGGAATAACGTCACAAACACTACAAAATACAGGCATAATCACTTTAGCGACAGGTTGCATAATGCGCGGCGATAAACATCTCATTCATTCGCACTACAATATGCAAAGCACAATGGATTTAGGAAATGAGCAAGAGATCGACGTACCAGAGATAAACCTAAACGAACTACTCAGAAGCAACAGTCAAATTACAAACATAACAAACATGGAAATTGAAACACATGAAGAACAACTAAAGGGTCTTAAGAGAAAAATCGAGCTGGTTAAAGAACAACAGGACATTCAAATAGTTAATTCCGTTGAGGCGGAGCATCATCACTACGTCCTGTACGGCTGTATGATAACCTGTGCAACAATATTCAGCATATGGGTATACTTTCAAATAAAGGCACGCTGCCTCCATTTACCTCAAGAAAGCAGAACAGCAACGCAGGCGCACCAGGAAGGGATCGAGATGGTACCAAGTCATACTCAACGGGATCTTCCTGGGAAAGGACAAACACAGGCAGATATACAGACACTAGACGAGGTCCCCGGACATCTTCCTAACAGCAACAAGGTGGATCGCGAAACGTCGCCAATATCAGTTAGCGGCGAGCGTAGAACCTGTTAATAACCCTCTTTACATACTTTGTGATAATACATTTTATTTGTTATTTGTACTTTTATAGTTGGCAGGATGTACGAGCATCGCCACATGATATTCATTGTTTTAGTTTTTACCTGAACTAGCAGTTGCTAAATTCACAGATTTATGTACATTCGCTGACTAGGCTATTACGCCCGCCACAAGTCACCTACTTTATGTATTATATATTTTAATGTTTTACATAATAAACAATCAATCATTTACGGACACAAAAACAGTGGTTTTATTCCCTGTACACATCCCGTGTGATTCGTCCATCTACATACAACATCTCAGTGTGCGGAGCTGCTGCCCGTACACTAACTAAGAAATCTTACAAAAAACAACGACAGCGCGGGTGAGACATCGCGACGATGCCTAATTACCAATTGAATGAAATTTAAACAGGATTATGCATTTTCAGAGAGAGTCAAAGAACTGTTTGTATTTACTTTTATAATTACTATTTGTTATTTCCGATTGAATTTTTGGTGGAATGTCATTAATTAAAGTCTCGACTATTGCTGTCCTTGTCACCGTCGACGGTGACTGTGTGAAGACTCTCCCTCACTTTAACGAGAGTAGCGTTACTAAGAACATGCTCCCGTATTAATTTATTACTAATTTACGGTTGCGAATTGCCGCAAGTGCATTTACGAACTATTATCTAAAACACTACGGAAAGTACGTGTTTATGTGGTGAAAGGCGTCTGTGCGCCCTCTCGTGCGCTGCCCTGAAACCAACAAGGACTCGAACCCTTTGCCGACCGACGCGGAGGATAGATATTGAAGACGGCGAATCTAAAGGTCAGTGGTGCTGCATGTTTCCTGCCAAATTCCTTTGTCCATATTCACAAGTTCGTCGTCCTAATTCGTGTCGCATTTGCAAGGTTAGTAAGACCTACCTAAGTACCTTTTCAACCCCCGCAGTAAAACAGTCCATTATTCAATCAAACCAGCTCCCTGCGTCTGGGATAAACGCAAACAATTTATATTCCCGCCCAAGTATTTGGTGTAAGGCGCCACCAGTGATGTTGCTTATACTTTGCTTTTTTCTTTTATATAGTTACAATATAACTCATATAAAATTTTCAAATTTTGAATAAGAGGATGGCGACTCATTAGTGGATTTGAATTATCTTTTTACTTGTAATGTAAAAGATAGTGATGAAAATGTTTCGCCTAATGTAATTTTAAATGCGCCGGCGCCGTCATCTTCAAAGAGTCCGACAGGGACAGAGGGAACTCTTAAAAACGTAGTTTCCGAAAAAATAAGGGTCCAAACATCGGCGTATACTGCGGGATACATATGCAGGAAAATAACCAAAAAAGTAAATTGTTATTCATGCACAAAAACGTATACGACAAAGGAAATCGAGGAGATCCATGCATATATACAACACAGAGAATATAAAAGATTAAAAAATAATCATTTGGCTTAACCAATAAGGAAACTACTGTGGCTGTACAGAGAAAATTCTCAATTAATTCATGATTTTTTAAATGAAAATGGTAACAAAAATAATGTTAAAACACATCTAAAACGGCTGATTGAAAAACGTGACATGTCTTTGTAGGCTAGGCCTAGGCTGCAAAAAACATAACAGAGATGTAATTAAATATTACATAACGCTCATAATTCGCCTGCAATGCCGCAGTTGGTGTAATACAATAAATACAATTTTAAAGGGGAAGATAAAAGAAAAATACGTTTTAAAAATGCAAAACATGCAACAGTTAGCATTAAGAAAATATAAAACCCATAGACAAAAGAAATAAATAAATGACTACAAAATGAATGATAATTTGTTTTATTTATTAATTTACCTACTTATTAGAAATAGATCGGAGTAACTTACCTAGTAAGTAACCTACCCGATCCTTAATGATGTGAAGTAATCTCGTCCTCATATGATAAGTATCATAATGAGGACATGATAAATATACTATACCTAAACAGATTTTGTCGATATCGGGTACATCACTACACTACACTAAAAATTATCGATAACTGCCATTGTTTAAAATCAAACCTTTAGTAATAAATAAAATCGCAGCGCCCGCGTCGCGCGAGATCGGCCGTGTGAGCTCGCGGTCGGCTGCGCAAGCGAGATATCACTACGTGCGCGAGCAGGACAGTATCGGCCGCAGGCCGCGGTGCGTGGTCCGCCGGGACGGTGTGTCGGCAGGGAACCCGCGGAGTGTACGCGCCTTTTGAGGTTATATTTTTTCGGGAGCCATTGCGCAGGCACACGGGATTTTAAAACGCGAGTACGGTTTGCCTTGTATCGGCTGTGCTGTACGGAGCACCGAGGCCTTGTGTTTGGGACTATATTATTTGAGACTAGAGTGATCAGTTGTGCGAGGATTGGTGTGAACAAGGCGTTGTTGGGCGGCGAGCTGACGAAGGCGAGGCAGGACCCTGCTGCAGGCCATCGCAAGGTTCATAAACATACACTTACACATACACGTACACCAACTCAAACTTGCGAGTGGTCGACGAGCGGTATCAACTATAAGAAGAGGTGGGTCAATTAGGTTAAGTTAGGTAGGTATAAGATTTAGCTGGCGCGTATCGCGCTAGGTTTTGCTCTCGTCAGGATAAACTGTTTGTTTGGCTTTTCACCTATGGGCCCGTGAAATGCCCGGTTGGTTCTGGCGAGAACAGCCATATTGATTACCTAGTATTATTGAAAGCACTATTCTATTTTCTATGTGTGAGTCATGCCGCCATCATGCCGCAGACAAATTGAAGCCACAACAGCGCCAAAACTGATAGAGTAGGAACTAAGCAAATTCGACTGTCACATCTGTAGCTTGCTACATATTAGTAATCTGTGGCTCAGTTCGCGGCGAGATACGTTGACTACCACGCGTGTTAGTCGTGAAGTTAATGATTTCTGAGAAAATGCAACGAAATATTTTTTTTAAACCAGGACGAGGCAGCAAGATGTTGGAGCAATTGAACTATAATAAGAAGAATAATAATATTAATATTATTGTAGAGGAAGTTTCTACGGAAAATGAGTAGTACTTATTATTCCATTTACTTTGGCTTTACCATTATTTACCTATGTTAATTACACGAGTTTTTTTTTTGTCTAGGTATTTTTTGTTGATAGAACTTACTACGTCCAGCAACAGCACGACGTGATGCAGAAGACCGCGAAGCACAAACACGGAAGGTTTCAAGTGATAACTGAACGTTTAATGTAAGATTTGTATCTAAATACTTACCTGGTTTTCATACTTGTATACATAACGTTGAGTAAAAATCACGTAGACATTGTAAGTTTAACTAGTAAGGTTTGTAATATACATCTATCAATACTTGGCCAAAGCCCTGTTCAACATATTACGGGCCCATATTCTCCTATTACGGATGTTCAATCACCAGGACATATATCATCACCAGAACCTACACCAGAAGACACCGATGATAGTCTCCAAACTTTTTTAATTTATAAACTTAACTCACCTTAATGTTAAGAATAATTTTTCTTCAGCGTTGATAACTTCCTTGCGAGAAACTTTTCCTTCAATTTTGTCAGCAATTAAATTATGAATAAAACTGAACTGTTCTTTATTTAAACGACAGTACTCACTCAATTTTTCTTCATCACTTATCAAATGGTTTTTAATCAGCGTCTTGTAACATCCTTCCCGTTGTCTGCTTTTATAAAACGAATCTGTTTCTTTTCTTTTACTATTGGCATAAAGCAACTACAAATCATCGTCATCTTCTTCCTCTTCCAACAGTATAAATAAAAGTTGGTCATCAATCGACTTCTTGTCAACTCAGAGTAAACAAATGAATACAGAACAACGCATCACCACGAACAGAGCGACACTGCGGGTTCGGGTTTTTTCGACAGTTTGGGTTTTTTTTTCATCCGGGTCGCTACCTACCCGGTGGGAACCATCGCCGTGTCACCTGGTGGACATCAGACGCAGCAGACACAGGCACCGCCACCTCAGGCATCCGGCATCCGGCACTACTACCACCTACCCTGCGGGTCCTGCACCTAGCTCCGAGGGTCTGCTCCTCGGCTCCAGCGTCCCTACAGCACCGCGCTAGCCAGGATAGTACTTGTCGCGCCTACCTCCATGTGAACGGAAAAATTTAAAACGGGCTTTTACACCTGCGACCCTGAATTAAATTCTTACTGAAGGTGTTAGTGAGTTTTTTTTGTTTCTTTATGAACCCATAACTCCAACGCTTCATTGGCAAACCAAATGACTTCTCAGAAACAATTAACATTACCAATGACACTCTATCAGAGTTGATTCCAAGTGAAGAAACACAATTGAATGTGCCAAACACTAGTGCAAGTGGAAGTAATACTTCAGAAATGACGCGGACTGTTTTTATGGGTAGAGGAAAAAAATTACAAGAGTTTTTGATTCTTAAAAAATAAATATTTTCGAATGGACATATAAAAATAAAAGGATTTGATTTTGTTTGAATTCATAAATATTTTGACACTTAATAAAAAATGTTGTATGGATTTGTATTAGTCTTATTATTTTTAAATACGTACCTTCATAGATTTTTAAGCACTTTACATATTGCTTCACAGGTCTCTCTCATATAATAGTTATCTCATACAATAGTTGCGATGAATAAGAAATCATCTTGATGCCAATATGGCGGGTGTATCTTCATTTCGAAATAATTTTAAGGTGGTACAGGTTTTATAGAGCTAGGTACAGAATAGTGTTTTTAGGTACATTTGTTTGGTAATTGGTTTAATTTAATTCGCTATGGTACACCCGCCATTTTGACTCTCACAAATCCAGATCGTAAGCAATTGAAATTAGAACTCACAAGTGAAGCCTATAGCCTATTGTGATTTTGTTCGACGTTTCTCAGACTTTGATCCATAGAAGCGACAGTATCGAATGGTGTAATAATACAGTGTTTTTTTTCAAAACTGGCTTATTCGCTTCCTGGCTAGGAATATTGATTTAAACAAAATATAATGATGCAATTTTAGTTTTCTTCAAAATCGTAGACACCTTCGAGCATTTTTCGATATTCCTCTTAGTTTCGGATTTGGCCATCCACGCCCACTTGAAAAATTCATCCTGTATATTAAAGTTTGATGAAAAGGCAATTTTTTTTTACAGTATAATGTGAAAGCAGAGAATATTGAAGGCTTGGAAGCCAGACCATGGTGAGCAGGGTAGAACAGTACAACTAGTGACATATGCACTAGTATGCATGGTTGCTGGGATTTCGAAAAATAATAAAGCAACCCATAGCCTATTATCTATCGGGCTCTTCAGTCACTGCTGATAGATTAGCAGTCCTAATAAAAGAGGTAGGCTTAAAAATAAATAATCACTGTAAATGTATAATGTTAATAATATGCTGTCTCGATGCATCTGCCTTGCATAACTTTAGCAATATAGCAAAATATTAAGTTCAAATGATTTCTTTTTCAGGTGCTTGAACAATGTAACGATCATGGATTAATATAGCAGCCGGTGTGTGTGACATGGATGGAGTCAATAGAAGGGCCTTAAGCATTTTAGGGGCAACTGCCACCTGTCCATATTTTGAAATAAAAAATGTAAACACTTTTGCACTTTTTGATTCACCTCGTTTAATAAAGTACTTCAGAAATTTATTTTTAAAGTATGACATACAATGCTCAACAAATATAACATCAGCTGATGGAATCAAGGAAACAGGTAAACATTACATTGCATAGATAACTGGCAGTTCTTGATTTAAGAAGAAACCTATTCAATGTGACAATGTATTAAAACTGGTCATGATTATTATAATTACATTGTTTCAGGTGTAGCCAAATGGAGTCACATTGTCAAATTCTATGAACTGGACAACTCGAATTCAAACTTTGTTATTGCACCCTGTTTAAGACAAGAATATCTGAATCCCAATACTAAACAAAAGATGAGGGTAAAACTAGCCGTTCAAGTGCTGAGCCACTCAGTTGCTTCTGGCATGTTTGCTAAAATAAAAAGGTAAAAATATCTATTCCTAGATATTTTTAGGGTTCTGTCGCTCGAAACGGCAAAAATGGAACCCTATAATTTTGTTTTCTCCATCTGACCATAAGACATAGCCATTTTGCTTTGAGACTATTGGGACTATATAATTTGAAAAGCTATTTGTTCAAAAAATCCATAAGACATATATCACAAATGTGATAGTAGCTCAGTCTATCTGTTTGTTACGTTTCTATGTACGGGTAAAAATCGCTGGACCGTTTTTAATTTTTATATTTGTACGGAGATATATTGAACCATGGGGAATGACATAGTGCAGTATATCCTGACATTCCTAACAACGCGGAAGGAGCCACGGGTGGAAGCTAATAGTAAAAATCATCATAATAAAATTAAATATTATGTTCTATTACATGTGAATTGACTGCTGACGCGGCTGTTACGACGGATATTATATCCAGAATGGACAAGCTGTTCGACACTCTAAATAGCGACACGGGTTATCTGCGGAGAGGAAAACCTTTTGAAACAAATTTAAAAAATTCATCACCTCATCTTAAATTTATAGGTGAAATTAAATAGTTCTTACAATCACTCAAATTTATAGGCTCCAAATGCACACCACTATCTCAAGTAGGTTGGCTGTGGACACTTAATGGAGATGAAATGTTGTGGGAGAGTTTGCGCCAAAAACATAAATCTATAAAAAGTCGAGCGACTCAAAGGGTACAACAAGATCCTTTAGAAAATTTATTTGGTGTGTTCGAGGAAATGGTGGTTCAAAGTGCAGTCCTACCACTGGCCAGTTTATTGCAGGCTTAAAAACGTCTATTTTAAGTAACCTTTCTCACATTGGTGATGGAAACTGATTTGAAGTAAGTTTTAAATGTTCACACACTGAAGAATCATACACTGTAGTTAGTGTGAGACCCCAGCGAGCCCGAAGGAATGGAAACACATTTTTTTTACTGCACCAAATCTAATAAAAAGATCTGTATTGTGCAAGACTAAAATGGAAAATTTGCGGTATAGGTATCGATGGATGCCTACTGTGGACAAGGAGTACTATGAGGCAATATTCGAAAAATAATAATGTTAAGGTCAATGCTGGGAAGACCGTCTAAAAGGCAAGTCCGTCTACACGTCGTTACGATCGTGTTTGATTATCTATGGAGTTTACCTCTCGATCGATAAAACAGCTTAGTGGATTAGTTCGAATTGAAAATCATAGATGTCGCTATAACTAGTTTTGGTGAAGAAAATTGACTTCCTTCTTTACTCGCGTTGTGAACTCCAATGTAAAGTGCAATGTGTTGGGGAAAAAAGAAAAAAAGTGCTAAATAAAACGAATTGAAGCGTCGAGTGTAGTAATGTAAGTAGTTAAATAGGCCTTCTATATATTTCTTTTATTGAATTGATCATTAACGCTAAGAGTTTTGTAATATTTAAGTGTAGTAAATATCTAACCTTAAAATACAATAGTTGGGAAGTCCGTATAAGACGCACGAGGTAAGTCCGTTATATAGTCCGTCTTGCCTCGAAGCTCAGATCGTCTTTTACGGACTTTGATACCCGAAGGATCGATTTATGTAGGTACCCAAATGCGGCGGTTCAGGTTGCACGTTGCTTGCAATAAACAAAAATAACAACGAATACTATTTAGGGTACTTATAGTTATTATACGAGAAAAACCAACAAGTGTTTTTTTTTCAGAAATTGAAAGAGAAATTGGATATTATGCCTGAATTGCCTTTGGATGTTGATCGTTTTTTATCTAGAAATGATTTCGAACTTTTAAACCAGCATTTTATATGACCGTGGCACGTGACACATTTTATAATGTCTAGAAGATGTTATCATTGTGGTTATTACGCAGACTTAAACTTGCCACGCCACTTCTTGATTTATAAATGGAACTTACAATATTTATTACATTTTGATTTTTTCTGGTGTCAAAGTTATCTGCATATGGCAATTTACGATCACTACCCTGAAGACGAATGTAGTTACTGTTCTTAAATATTTTTGCACTAAACTTAAAATACATCATCTACGAAGATACCTACTAATTTCTTTACAAATTGAAAGGTGCGTGTAAATATTTAATTCCTAATTAGCTAAGTTTTTTTTATAAATGTCGGAAATTAATTTTTAACTAACCAAACGTTTTTTTTTTTTCAGTAATATTTACAATCATGGTTTCCAATTATAAAAGAAAAACGGACAAAGGTTCGTATTCAAAGGAAAAGTTAGTGGAGGCAGCACAAGCAGTCAGAAATGGCCACCTGAGTGGTTATAAAGCTGCGCAAATTCATAATATACCTCGCATGACTTGACAAGAGATTTAAATCTAATTCTCTTGGCAGAAGCACAGCACTTACTTTTGAAGTAGAAACAAAATTAGCTTCTTCAATAAATACAATGGAAAAATATGGTTTCGGTTTAACTTAAAAAGAGGTCCTTGAAATGGTTGGCCAATATGTTAACCGAAATCACATTTCGACACCTTTCAAAAACGGAACTCCTGGTCATGCGTGGTTTACAGCATTCAAACAAAGACACCATTTATCAGTAAAGAAGCCCCAGGCCGTCGAATACGCGCGTAAAAGAGCCATAGCCTTTTATAGTATACCCATATTTCGAATTGCTAAATAATACATTGAGAGAATTAAATTTATTGGACAAACCATACGCCATTTGGAATTTAGATGAGACCAGTTTTTCGAAAGATCCTGAGAAATCAAAAATTGTAGGCGTGAAAGGACACGCCGCGACGAGAGTAATTTCTTCGCCTGGTAGAGAAAACACTACTGTTTTGATTGGCGCCAGTGCGCTGGGAGAAAAAACACCTCCATTAATAATTTTTAAGGGAAAAAACGTGTGGGATGAATGGACATCTCCGGATGCTTATCCCGGCACATCCTACGCTGCCACGAAAAAAGGCTGGATGGAGACCGAAATCTTTGAAAAGTTTCTTTTTTTAATTATTTTTGCCAGCTGTTGGAGCTCAGCGTCCGATTCTTCTTATCTATGACGGACACGCTACTCATGTGGGATTAAACATAAACGAAGAAGCGCGTAAAGCAGATATAACAATACTTAAGCTACCTCCGCATACTAGTCACGTATTGCTACCGCTAGATATAGCAGTCATGAAAGCATTTAAAGATCGATGGGATCCAATGCTCGTAAAATGGCAACGTTCAAATGTCGGAGTGAAGCTGCCAAAGAAAGAGTTTGCGAGGTTAATTAGAGTGG
Organism: Eugnorisma glareosa; assembly: GCA_947578425.1. Lineage (NCBI taxonomy): Eukaryota > Metazoa > Arthropoda > Insecta > Lepidoptera > Noctuidae > Eugnorisma > Eugnorisma glareosa. The sequence goes on along the minus strand of OX387967.1, from coordinate 6,332,564 downwards.
TTTGGGCTCAAATTGATGGTCAAGTGTTAAGAAATGGCTTCCGAAAGACTGGAATTTACCCGTTCAATTTTGAAGAAATCAAAGAAAGTCTATTTGATCCGTTAAAGCTAAGGCGTTGGAAAGAATTCCAAGTTCTTAAGCCCCAAGAAATACATGAATATGACCACGATATTCCAGAAAGACTCGTTTGTTATAATGACGAATCTTTATACGTTGCCCTTGCTACAAAAAACGAGCCGCAAAGTCTAGTCTAGTTTAGTCTAGTCTAAAGTAGTTGGTACACTTTCTAATCATAGCAATCAGCATTGTTCTGCAAATTGTAAAACTGACAACCGCATTCAGAATGATGATTTAGAGACAAGGGGTGCCAAAAGTTTAAAAGGAGAAGAATCTCATCAAAAACTGGAAGAAGAATCTTTAAAGATAGAAATAAAGAGTGACACTGCAAAACAATATTACCTATGTAATATTGAAGATGCGGTATATTTTATAAACAAATAAGACTGTTGATTTTAATGACTTGTTCATTTTTATTGTAAGAAATTAAAGCTAATGGTTATAATTGGTAAATTGAAACCAAATCGCTTTTAATAATTGAATTTAATAAATATACAAGGTGGAAGGGGCACCGACGCTAAAACGGTTACCACGTATTCAGCACATCATAGTTTTGCATAAAACAGCAGTTTTTAATAAATATTACACAGAAAACTTCTATGGGGGGGAGGTGTTTAGAATCGTCGGTGTGCCTTTCACCCTATATTAGATGATTGTGATTTGTTATCTTTTTTTAAAGAAAATAATAACTCTCGGTCTATTCTCACAGTAGGTATATCTGGCATGACGAATCATGAATTTATTTTGGACGGATTCAACTGCTTTTTTGACATAACAAAAGGGAAAAATCAGTTAAATCCGTACGAAATAAAATCTGATTAGTCATGTCGGATGAATGTGTGAACAGATCATTTCAGTAATTACTGCTAAACTGCAGACTAATATTGTATGACATAATTTGAACAAATAATATTCGATTTACAGTAATTTGTTATCCTTTTTTAATACGAAAATAAAGCATGGTTCTGATTTTATATTTTGCTTTTATTTTATCGAAAATGTTTACAACTTCTACACGTAAATATATACTTATATACGGGTCTTTTTCAAAAAAAATGTTCATCAGAAAATTGCGTGTCCTACGACTTTAAGCCTCTATTCTTCAGGCAAATGCAGTTAAAACTCAGTGTTTTAATAAGAAAACGACAAAATATGTTCGAAATGTACTATTAACATATTCAGAAGTACGAAAATCTCTGTAATATTGATTAAATTAATCATTATCAGGAAGATGAAAGATGATTTTTGACGTGTCCCACGCAGGATTTGTAAAGTTCCGAACGTAAAATATCACTGTTATCCGACCTTTTGTTCAGTAATTTTATGTAATTTGGCAGGATTATATGATCTAAATTGAATAATAAACTTAATTCATAAGGTGCTAGAGTACAAAATTATTTAAAATACACGTTTTATCTTGTCCCTCAAAATAACGTTGATGGAAAATTCCATATACGCTACGCTAGTTTATTGATTTTGAGTAGAAAATTGAATAAACTAAGAGAATTTTTTTAGTGCTGACAACATTTTAGAACGCAAATTGTCCGCCATATTTGTTAAATGACAGCAGTTTTGTCTAAAAGCGAGAGTGAGCGGTCGGGCGTCACGGAGTCCTGTTCGCATTTTCCACTACGAACTTGATTTTATTATGTAAGTAATGTTTTTTTGACTTATAACTTTTCATAGCTTATTAGAAAAAAGTGTCTTTAATTCGAATTAAGTGGAACATTTCCTTAAATTGCTTTCGAACTGTTGATTTCTTGAGTTTGTTTTTGTGAAGCCATCATACGTCACGTCCATTACGTTACGTATTGTACTTGTGGAACACCAAATGTGACGTAGTGGAATTTTAAAGCATGGTTTACACATGTCAATATAGTTTTTACAATCAAAACAGGTTTAACATAAAAAAAAAAAAATGTTTTTAAATTGTTGAGAGATTGATTAATTATTTTTAGTGAAAAGTAATTGAGTAAAGCATTAAGGTTTAATTTAAATAATTTAATCGATCGAATAATTACAGATTTTTGTAATAATCATTATTTTCGATAATCAAAACGTAAATTATGCAGCTTTAGACAAATTTTTTTTACCAGATTATGGTGTTGACGGCAGCGGAGCGGTCTAAAAGATACAGGGAAAAAATAAAACAGGATCCAGTAAAGCACGAACTTCATAAAAAAAAGGAACTCAAAAGACTGAAGAAGCATTTTAAGAAGATAAACGAACTAACTGAAGAAGAAAAAGATGCCAGACGAAAGCGATGGAGAGAACAAAAAAGAAATCAAAAAGAAAAAAAGAAGAAGTCATTAGGACAAGGGGAGGCTGCAGCTAGACAGCAGTTGGCTCCAACGGAACAACAGTTAGCTGTAACAGGCAATGCAGTTCCTCGTTTGTTTAGAATAAAATTGAAAAAATTAAGTAAAAGTTATACGATCGCTCTGAACAATATACAAAAATATAAAACAGCTCTAAACAATATAAGGAAGAAGCTCTATCGAGCGAAAAAACGACACGAAAAGGAAATGCATTTACTACAGACTGAAAACGATAAGCTTAAGGCGCGGCAAGAAGTCATGGAAGTGGCAATGCGTGAAGCATACTCTGGCTGCAAGAAAAATCCAGAAAAAAGAGTTATTAAAAATATAGCATTCAAAGTAGGTGAAAAAATGAACACAAAACCGGAACGAAACTTATTGGGACTTAAAGGTCAAGTAAGGAAAACCAATTTCAAGAGCAGACCTTTGAACAAAAGTATTGTGGAGGACTTGGAGAAGTTTAACAATCGTGATGATATTAGTAGAAGTACTGCAGGTAAACGTGAAACGAGGACGAAGAATAAAAGAAAAGTGCAGATCAGATATCTAGTCGATACCATGCAAAATCTTTATAAAATCTACAAAGATGAGGGCGGAAAGCATAGTTTTACTACATTTTTCAGGTATAAGCCATATTACGTACTTTCACCAAGTGCAACAACCAGAAACACATGTATGTGTATCAAGCACAGTAACATAGAATTCATGTTTAATGCTCTGAAACTCAAAGAAGTCATACCACACAAAAGTATTACTGAGCTATTAAACGAAATCGCATGTGACACTAAATCTTTTGAGTGCATGTACAATAAATGTTATCAATGTAAAATTGCTAAAATTCAATACAATGAAGACAAATTTCACGATGACGTAGCTTGGTTCAAATGGGGTAGGGTGATTCATACATATGTAAAATCAGGGCAAGAAATGACGACAAAAAAAACTACTAAACAACAAATAAAAGGTAAAGTACTAGATCTTATCGCGGAGTTTAGAAAAGAATTGCCTGCATTTAAAACTCATTGCTTTAATTGGACAGAGCAGCAACGTCAGTATCGAGCTTGTGTCACTAATATGAAACAGGATGAAATTGGCATTTTGTGTGATTTCTCTGAAAATTACGAATGCAAATACAGCGAAGAAATTCAATCGATGCACTTTGGTGCGTCGAAAAACGCAATTAGTCTCCATTGTGGTGTGATTTTTGGAAATGAGCGTTCGCAGTCGTTTGTCACGGTGTCCGACGATAACTGTCACGAGCCTCATGCCATTTGGGCACATCTTATGCCTGTTTTAAAACTGGCCAAAGAGGAGTTTCCAAACGCACAAATAATCCATTTTTTTTCCGACGGGCCCAGCACGCAGTATAGACAGAAAAAAAAAATTATTTGCTTAATTTGTTCACACAGACATTAAAACTAGCCTACTCAACTTGGTCATTCTCTGAAGCAGGACATGGAAAAAGTATGGCAGATGGCATCGGAGGATCTGTAAAAAGACAACTTGACAAAAGAATATCTTATGGTCATGATATTACCAATGCGACTGAAGCGTGTCATGTTTTGCAAAACACTATGAAATCTGTTAAGTGTCTTTACATATTGGACAGTGACATACACAATTTTAAAAAACTAATCCCTGATGGCTTGCGCGCCGTACCTGGAAAAATGCAATTGCATCAAGTAATTTCTGTTCAACCTCATGAGATCCAATACCGTGAATTGAGTTGTTTCTGTGGTGAAATGCAAGGTTTGTGCAGCTGTTATAATCCCAAAACACATTTATTGACGGATCAGTTGAAATCAATTACTGTAGCACCTGTAAGTGATGATACGATTAATGAGCTATCAAACCTTTCATTTCTTGATTGTGCAGATCCAGGACCATCCTTAATTTCAAGCCCAGAACCGTCTATATCACTGCTTCAAACCGATTTCCTAATTGATGAATGTCCCTTTTTGGAAGGTATAGAAGCCGTACCACTAGTCGTTTCTCCAAAAAATTCCACTCTTAAACCTCATCTTCCACCGACCGTTGAAGGAATTCACGAAAATTTAGATAGCGATCCTATCCAACTTACGTCACCCATTAAAAAGGTAAAGGTGCTCAAACCCCTTCAAGTACCCTTTGAAGAATACGCCAATAAACACCAATCAAACCCAAGGAAAATATTACAAGAAAAAGTTGAGAATCAGAACATAATAATAGGAAAACGTAATGCGTCATCGAGAACATTTCCTTGTCATGTTTGTAAAACCCGCCAAAGTTTCATTCTGCAAGAAATGGCAAAGTGTATGGTATGCAACAAATGGGTTTGCATCACATGCAGTGGTACTACATCATTTGATTATATTTGTTCAGTGTGCTTAGGTGATGATGAGTAAATGGCATATTTTTTTTCTTAAATGGGTCTCATAACCGACTTCTCGATACGCTATAATTTGTCATAGTGTAGATTGGTTCGTAAAAATAAATAATTTAGTTATTTGATGAACGAATCACAACAAAATAATAAGACAACACTAAGAAAATAATAATGACAGTTTTATATTTTTTTTACTATTTTAAGACATATGTTATTAAGAATACGTATGTCACGTTACTTAAGAATTCCTCAAAATGTTATTTTAGAGTGTTTTTAATGACTTTTCTTGATTGTAGATGTACGTTTTAAAATTGATTAATTCTAAGTAATGTAAACTGTGCCTTATAATTCCTAAACGTGACGATTTGTTCTATTAACGTCACTTGTCCTACTTTCATGGTGATATTTAGATTTAATTTAAAAATAATTCTCATATGATTAATACTGTGATTTAAATTGTTTATAATAATATTATTTAAAAGTTTTATGAAACATAATTTTTATATAACATATTTTATAGAAAAGTGCCAAAGTAGAGGCTTGACTGTGCAATGAAACGTGCCATAAAGTAACGTAGAGGAATAGTTTTCGTAGAAAAAATGTTGATTTTACTTAAATAACTAATTATAAGTTTGTGATTTTGAAGACTTTTCTTGTTAGAATATATTATAATTAAAAGTAATTTTATTTCATTTACCATTGAGTTTTAATAGCAATCTAAACTTTGTGACGTAACGGAACTTTTTAGTTACCATCCTTCCTTAAAATATATATTTCTCGTTTAATTAGAAACATATCATATTAAATTTTATTATTTTTTAAAACATAATATAACTCGTTAGCCGATAACTTGTTGAATTTCAATATTTTTCTTTTCTTTCTGGGTGGAATTCCATTACGCAACGAACATTTTTTTTGAAAACCACCCATACATATACTATATGACTTACCTCAAATGTGAGAAAAAAATAAATAATTGCAGCCTTATAGGTATGACCCTAAAGCATATATTTGAATGACATTCATTAATCTATTGAAAGAAAATGTTTCATGAAACCTGTAAGATCATTCAAATTTAATGTAAAATGACCACTAGACGGACTTACCTTTTTTATATTGCTCAAGTCTAACTATTATGCATACTTTTTAAGGTAATAAAAGAAAGTCATGTCTGTTTTTTAATGTAACCGAAAATGTCTAAAACAATTAATATTTTGACATAAACTGTTTTATTTTAATTATTTTGAAGGAAAAGTCATAAATAAGTTCTGGTCTAATATCAATAAATTAATAATTTTTCAATCACAAAGTTCAATTTTCTTTCTGATACCTAATATTTAAAAATGTAAATTCAATATTTTTTACCCAGGAACCGTTTGGTAGTCCTAAATGGTGACAGGTATTACAATTTACAATGTCACAAAAGCATCAGTGTTACTATGTGTACATTTTACTTAAGTCAAAAATTGAAAAGTCGAATCACCAAAATTCATCAAAAATAACATAGAACCTTGTTATCACTAACAAGGTTCTATTTTAATTTTGATGTTTATTTTTTGCCAACGATTTATGAGTCGCTATCCTTTAGTGATGAAAAACTTGGTAGGCAAATGTCAGCAACTATAGGCACTTAAAAGTCTGATTACGTTTAATGTCAGCCCTAAGAAAAAAAGTTAGTTCATGTTAAAAATTAATTGATACTTTAAAAAATATTTATGTTTCAGTTGATGTTTCAGAAGTTACTTTATAGTTTGAATTTAAAAATAATGTAATGTTTCCCTGTAATAAATAGATGTGATTGTAACTTTAATTGATAACAGTGCGTTTTATTACCTGTTTATAATCCAACCTTAAAATTCCTTCAAATAATAGACCTGAAACCATGTTTAGGTCTATTATTTATGGTATATATTTTTGTCTCCAGACTGTCATTTTAAGTATTTGCCTCTGAGGTGTATGTTACGGCTTTGTGTACCTCTAAATAGATTATGCTTCTAGGGTTAAAAAAGGTAAACATGGAGTTTTTTGCTGGTTCTTCTCCATAGGAAACTACCAACCCGAACCGTGCACCTTTTTGTTGACATTTTGTAAGTGCCCATGTAGGCCTATGTGAAATAAAATGATGATAGAGATGGGGATGGTGACCACAGATTTGAAGCCAACCTCCCAGTCGCTGGATGACATAAAAATTTCAATGATGGGGGCAGAGAAAACTTGAAGGGGCAAATCTGACTTGATCTCCTCCTGTCAATAGACAATTGATAAGGGGTTGGTGTATGGGTCTGGGCTTTATTCCTACGTCACTGAAGTGTGACTCTGCAAAGATCCAGAACACCCACACTATAGAGAAACTCGAAGAGGGAGCAACAACCAGCAGTATGGCAACAAGTTCAAATTCAAATGTTTATTGCTCAGCACAGTACATAATCATACTTTTCCAGATATCAAATGAATTCTATTCTCTTCTTATTGCACATAAAATTTAAAAGTAGGACACAAAAAATTACAATATGTAGCTTATGTACAATGGTTCCCAACGGTCAGGCTTTAAATCAAGCTATAAATGGCAACAGCTTCATCCAGACTGAGGTTCCTTTCAATGCTTCACCACTAGTGTGCTGGGCAAGTCGGACGGCCGTGCCGCTTTGACTACCTGCGATGTCACCGTACAGCATAGCACAAACTTCGGCCAACTTCCATCTCTGGCCAGCACAGCAGCGGGAAATCGCCTGCAACTACAGGGGAGTACCTAACCCTGCAGAAGTGACAACAGACGTCCGTAACCCACGACCTACAAATTGTTGTGTGCCTCTGGCTTAACCAGTTAGGTTCTTTGAATTATACACTTTTAAAGGTACACACTCGTTTTTTATTCAGTCTCCAATTATTAGGTGGGAATAGAACAGGTGGAGGCTACACTGGCCTGGAATGCACAATTCACTGTGTTGTACCAATTCAGGCATGCAAAATTTACCATTAAAGTTATAAAATTTCATTAATACCATTCAATGTTATACATTCCAGTTAATACCCTATACAATGACCTGATCCATACACTACAATGAACAATATAATGAATGATACAATGAACTGATCTCTATAAACTTGGGTTTTAATTTCACCTGCCAGTCCTCACTGGTGAAGGGATGATCAGAAGCGTGAAAGGCGCACTTAGAGTTATATTGAAAGAATGAGCACCATGTGATGAGACACTCCAAACATTATTAGCTGAAGTTGAATGTTAATCATCTCTTCTGATGATAAATAGCTGTCCCCAACAAACAAAGGAATTTTAAGTCTATAGAGAACAATACTCATTTCAAAAAGTAATTTAAAAACATAAACCATCCTAGGCAGTCGGGTAAAAATAAATGAAACACTTGACTGTGATTTCGTTACTGTCTTAGAAAAACAATGCTTTTCAAATCAACCAGGGTCCGAATTCTGAGTGCACTTTTATTTTGTGTGAGCATTCTCCTGACCTTCTTTAAGGTATGATTCTGATTAAGATAAATAATGGAAAAGAAGAAGCTATGTCTTGTATGTGTCAAGTTTATCACACAAAGAATGTGTTTGGTCCATTGAAGTTCCATGTGCTATTTGCAATTTTAGAGTGAAATTGGACAGCCATGATTGACAAGCTTGAGGTAAGGTTGAGTTCCCTACAAATCGCTTTACTATGACTACAGCCAAAATATTCAATATGTCAAAGACTTTGGTGAAGAAAGGTAACATCCTAATTATCTATGCTTATCAAATTGCAGAGCCCTGAATAATGGTTCCATTGATTTCAATACTGGCAGATATTATTTTAAAGACAAACACTTTTCTCCTATTAGTAAGATATAGAAAACCAGATTCAGCAGGCATAACTGATAGTGAAAAGTCCAACCAAAACCAAAATCGAGGCCTACACATACAAGTAACTAAAACTGTGGAAAAACTGTTGAAAAACATTGGTAAATCCTCCGACAAAACAAACTAACCAAACCTTTTAGAAACAACCAATTGTTAGTCAAAAGGAAATTATTGGAATATAATAGAATACATTTCGACGTTATTTTTATAAACAAAATATATATAGCCTCAATTCCTATTATTTTTAAAACACATACAACTTTATTTCAGCAACCGTGGTGCACCAAACACTATCACATCTGACATAGGTAAATTTTATTGTAGTCGATTGACTAACTTCTCTTTTGGCCAGATAATATTAACACCGTGTTAGTGGAAAAAACTAGAATGAATAACAGCAAAGACTGAATGATGTGGAACCAAAAACCAATTTCATGCACTTGATGGTTATTTTGTAATCACTTTTTTTTTCTTTCCCCTTTAAAAATATTTGTATTCACTAAATCGACCGGTTTGATTGATGATGGCTATTGGTGTATTATGCTCTGCGGTGTTGTCAACCTCCGATATGAGCAATAATAGTACTTTCCTGTGGTATGGGTGGTGTGAAACAAAACAAGAAAAAAATAACGATTCTTTGGCGGGAATTTGAACTGAAGAGGCGCGAATTTTTCACAAATTCAAATTTTTTGAGAAAAATATATAGTAGAACGATTATTTCCTTTCCAATTGTGTAAATATAGTGTGTAAATAGTTGTGAACTAAAGTAAAATGTTAGAAGACGAGGCCGGGGGTGAAATCCCCCCGGCCACTAGAGGCCCAGGCACTTTGGGCAAACGAGCCAGAAAAATGGACCCTCAGGACCAAAATAGTGATAAAATATCAGTCAGCGGCGGTGAGGATAACTTTTTACCATATTTTAAACCAAATTATAAAAGACTTTATCCAGAAAATTCAACCAACACTGAGTTTAAGGTGTTTGTACAAAGTGACAATAACAATGATCGGTTGGGCAATAAGAGCCCTATTTATTTAAACCACATATTCACCACAGGCGTCAAAGGCGTTGTCTCAATTCAGCGAGTAAACGCTAACAAAATTGCAGTGATCTTTAAGCAATATAATAATGCGAACAACTTTTTGATGAACACTGCTTTCTTGGACAAATATAAAATTAAAGCAATTATCCCAGCTGCCCAAATTGAGAAGACTGGCATTATTAGGTTTGTTCCGGCGAATATATCGAATAAAGAATTGTATTGTAAGCTTTCTTCTGAATATGAAATTATAGCAATACGTAGATTTACTAAGAAAGTTGGACAAGAGAGAGTGCCTCTCCAAACTGTTAGTATTACATTTCTGTCTAGTTCTCTGCCAGATAATGTACAATATGACCTTTTTTCATATAGAGTTTTTGAATATATCCCACCTCTGCTGCAGTGTTACAGATGCTTTAAATTCAACCACTCAGCAAAAATATGTAACGGAAAACAGCGATGTAGTCTCTGCTCTGGAGATCATTATTATAAGGAATGTCCCAGGCCCGATGAGCTTTGCTGCGTGAATTGCAGTGGACCACATTTGGCAATCGCTAGCGTATGTCCCATAAAAATGAAAAAAATACAAGAAAAGAAAGGTAAAATAACCTACGCCGCTGTTACCGTTTCTAAGGAAAGAATTTGTAACACAGAATTTCCTCCTCTAGTAGTTAATAAGCCAATGAAAAATAAGACTAGTGTAAATATAAGCAATAAGACTGATGTAAATTTTAATAATAAGATAAATGAACACAAGCCAATTCCCACTGATGAGTTGAAGACTCAATTATTAAATAATACTGAGATTACAAATGCCCTGGTACGCACATTAATTGCCTTAGCAAATAAAAGAGATGACAGTCCAATTACAACAATATCTATTAAAGAAATGCTACTTAAAAATCTAACTTAATGGATAGTTACAATAACAATAATATTTCTGTTCTAAGAATTGCACAGTACAATATTCAAAGCATTTATAGCAAAAAACCTCTTTTAACTAACTTTTTACAAGAAAATAACATAGATATTTGTTTAGTTAATGAAACCTGGATCAACGAAACTAGACCTTGTCATATAACTGGTTATAATATTTATTTCAAAAACGCTTCAAATGGGTATGGAGGTGTTGCCATTTTGATTAAACCATTTTTAAAATATAAACTGTTACAAACTTCGTTTAATGAAAATGTACAAACAATAGCTTTGTCGCTATTTACTTCTTGCGGTAAATTATCTATTCTTTGTGTGTACTGCCCTCCCTCGGGACCTTTAAGAACTGACACGTTAAGTAACATAATTAATGATCTTCCAAAACCTATCTTTGTGGCTGGAGACTTCAATGCCCATCACATTGCTTTTGGATGCTTGTCAACCAAAAGCCGTGGCCATCAATTATATAAAATTATAGATGATTTAGATTTATGTATCCTAAATGAAGGTGATTTCACTACCATAAATTATCCGAATCGGAATCCATCAGCTATAGATATCAGCCTGGCTAGTCCTTGTATTACGCCTTTATGTAAATGGTCTGTTCATGATGACAACATGGGAAGCTATCATTTTCCAACTATTACAGAAATCACAATTTTAGCCAACCATTATAATTATAACCCTCCTGTAGATAAGTTTCTATATAATAAAGCAGATTGGAACAAATATAATGAGCTATCAAGTACAATTATTAATAATGTTCATCTAGACCCTAGCAATCCTCTAATATCATATGATAACTTTTGCAAAGCACTTAATGAACTTAAATTAGAGTGCATTCCAAAATTTACTAAAACTTCAGAGTATAGATATAAACTACCAGCTCCCTGGTGGAATGATAAAATTAAAGAGAGTGTTACCAAGTCCCAAGAGGCCTTAAAATATTACAGAAGCAATCCTAGTATTAGTAATTTTATTTCTTATAAAAAATTAGACGCAATTAAGAAAAGAACAATAGCAGAAGAAAGGAAAAACGGTTGGAGAAATTTGTGTGACAGTTTTAACAGAACTACTCCTATTTCAATAATTTGGAACAATATTAAAAAATTTAAAAGAATAAAAACTAGTAATAAATCTTGCTGTGATGAATTTATTGAACCATTTCTTAACAAATTATCAGAAAATTCTCATGAAAGTGTTGACAATTTAAATGTTTTTTTCAATCTTCATAATGATGATGATAGCTCCAAATACTTATTGGAACCCTTTTCATGGAATGAATTCTTAATAAGCCTACAATCTCGAAAGAATACTACGCCAGGCTTGGATGATTTTCCTTACATTTTAATTAAAAAATTAAATACTGAATCACAAAATTTATTTTTAAAGATTCTCAATTCACTTTGGCTTAGACAAATTATACCTCAGTCTTGGAAAACACAATGTGTTATTCCTGTTCTTAAATCTGATAAGCCTCCTGATAGTCCAGACTCTTATAGACCTATCTCATTATCATCCTGTTTAGGTAAAATTTTTGAAAATATGATAAAACTTCGATTAGACCATTATGTTGAGTCAAATAACATAATTCCTAATATTCAGTATGGCTTCAGACGTGGTCGAAGTTGTGCAGACAGCTTCATTTCACTCATTTCAGACCTGAAAAATGCAAAGCAATTTAAGAGTGTAGCATGTGCCTTCCTAGATGTTCAAGGTGCATTCGACAATGTTCAACCTGACATTCTGGTACATATATTATCTGGACTGGGTATTCCAGGTTTATTGTGCAAATGGCTTCATGAATTTTTAACTAATAGAACTCTTTATGTTAAATTTAATAATATTTTACATGGACCTAGAATTATTTCGAAAGGTACAATGCAAGGGGCAACTGTGTCCCCTCTGCTTTATAACTTGTACACTTCTGAGATTTGTAAATATGTAAATAGTAGCAATGTAAATATTCTACAGTTTGCTGATGACTTGGTATTGTACAGTATAAATTATAATGTTGATTCTGCAATTCAGAATGTTAATTTGGCTTTACATGATCTACAAATGTACTATAATGACAAACTTAAACTAAAAATTAACCCAAATAAGAGCAGTGTCATGATTTTCAGCAAAGATTTTCCTAGTTCTGATATACTGTTCAATAATCAAATAATTCCTGTAGTTAATCAACATAAATTTCTAGGAGTTATTATTGATAGAAATTTGTCATTTGAACCACACATTAAACATATACTAAGAAATGCTTTGAAAGGATTAAATATAATTAAATGTTTAGCTGGAGTGTCATGGGGTGCAGACCCTCTGACTCTATCTACTCTGTATAAATCTATTGTAAGAAGTCACTTTGACTATAGCTGTATTGCATATTTAGATAGTAAACATGTAAATAAGTTAGATATAGTACAGAACAAGGCTTTGAGAGTTATATCTGGAGCTATATGTTCTACCCCTATAAGAGCCATGGAAGTGGAAACAGTAATAATGCCTCTTACACTTAGGCGACTGTTCCTAACAGAAAGATATTGTATCAAACTTCTATCTTCCAACAACCAGCAGATAATAAAGAAAATCATACCTTGTCCCATGATACCACAGTCTCCACTGACAACAGGCAGTGACTTATTAAGTCATAAATTTCCCAAATTGCCACATATTCTTCTGCACCTGCAAAGTAAATTTCAAAATATTCAAAGTAGTTATCTGTGGCCTTTTTATTCAAAACCATTTAAGGTTTTCATAAATAAAGTTAAGATTATTAAAACTAAAATATCTAACAATCAGGCTTTGCAAGCTTATTTAGATGAAAATAAAGGTTTATACAAATTTTACACTGATGGCAGTAAAGGAAATTCTCATGTCCGAAGTGCAGTTTATGATCCCCAAATTAGATTTGCTCAGAGCTTTGTTCTTGATAATAATTGTAGCATATTCACAGCAGAGGTATATGCAGTCTTTGAAGCTCTTAGACGTATTGAGGCAGTAAATAATTATAAACATTTTTTGATTTTGACAGATTCACTTAGCTTCATTCAAAGTCTTGAAAGTTATAATGTTCACTATAAAGGTAATTATATTTTATATAATATTAAAGAATTAATATTTTATTACCTGCAAAAAGGTGTTGAAATCTTCTTTATGTGGGTTCCCTCACATAAAGGTATAACGGGAAATGAAGTAGCTGATAGGACTGCAAATGAAGGGATTAATCCATTAGATGTTAGACTCGCGTTGACAATTCCTTTTACTGATTGTTACTCTGAAATAACATCAGATATAAATGCCTTCTGGAATAGTTTTTGGAAGAAAGATCAAGAAACTAAAGGTAGATGGTACGGAAGTATTCAAGAAGAGTTACCTTCTAAGCCCTGGTATTCTAAATTGAGTGCAGCTAGTCGTCACTTCATAACGACGATGAATAGACTTCGCTTTGGCCATTCTAAAACACCCGCTCATTTATCAAGATTGGGTATTGTTCAAGAGAACAAGTGTACAAGTTGTGGTTTAAACGTTGGTGATGTTGATCATATGCTTTTCGACTGTCAAACTCATACGTTACACAGACTGATTTTAGCAAGTGAATTGAGTGAATTATGCAGTGAAAGTGAAGTGTTTTTAAATAATACCTCCCGCCGCTTGATTGAATTATTAAAAAATAAGACTCTATATCGACCAATATATAAATACATCAAAAACACTTTTGAAGTACTTTAAAAATAAATATAAAAAAGAATAAAGACTTGGCTAAAAGGTCTCTGAAACCAGGCCATAAAACTAATAAAAAAAAAAAAAAAAAAAAAAAAAAAAGAAAAAAATAACAAGTCAAAAGTCAACCCCACAGAGTACTTGTAGATAGGTATAGGTAGTCAACCCACAGAGTACGAATACCAAACATACCGACCAGTGCCAGTGACTGTGTGACCACACTACCAATGCATTGGGTCGAAAGACTAAAACCTTCCCGTCGGGGTGAATTAAAAAAAAAAACAAATGTGTTATTCGTTCTCTATAGAAAATAGAATCTTAGTTATATAGTGTATTATCTATGAATAGAATTATTGACATAACCTTACTCGACAGTGGCGCCATTTGGTGAGCTCAAAAACGATAGCGCTCAATGAGCACTTGGAAGCCAACATTCAACGCATTACAGCCGCGGTGGCCACATGACCGAAACCATATTAATACATTTATCGCATAAAACTCTCCGTGAAATAACGCCAACTTCATGGATATATAAATATTTTTCTGTTTTATTCCTAATTAAAATCTCCGCCGGTAAAAACAACCATTTCTTTTGTATGAATAGTCAAATGAAAACCTAACCTATCCGAGCCGGGAAACGAAAAAATTCGAGCTCGCTTTGCTCGCTCTTGCATCCTACTAGGGCCCAATTATTATTCTCAAGTAGTAGTCAAGGTAGCGTCTGTTGAATCCGACAAGAACGGTAATTTATTGTATATCAAAACTCGCCAATTGATGATCACAATGAACTGTCAACTGCAGGGTCTCCAATGGGGGCAATCGCGTATGAATTTGCCACTAGAGGCGCTAGTGTAGTGCGGGGTCACCGCAATGTCAGATGTCATAGATTGTTCGCGCGTTGCGTGCTGTTTTCACACATATTTTTACAAATATTCACGATTGTGGTCTAAATTGAGTCAGTCCTGATTAATTAAGACTTGAAGATTTTAAGTTGCAACTTAGAATCTTAATTTTCAGACAGGCATTTAAAAATAATATGATCTTCAAGTACTGAAATTTTCAGTACTTGGATATCATATTATTTTTAAATGCTTCATGATTGCTAATTTAAGGGAAAATATTGTGAATATATGAACCTGAAGTTTACACTATGTTGAACGTAATAAAATAAACTATTTATGAAGTTATTGGTACACACACACCAACTGGTACAACACCACTGTCTGGTAGGCACTACATAGTAAAAAACAAAGTCGCTTCCCGCTGTCTGTCCCTATGTATGCTTAGATCTTTTATCTCTTATAGATAGAGTGATTAAAGAGGAAGTTTTATATGTACGACATTGCACCCGTGCGAAGCCGGGGCGGATCGCTAGTTAAAGTGTAAAATAGAATTATTGACAGGACCTTAATCGACAGTGGCGCCATCTGGTGAGCTCAAAAACGATAACCCTGATTGGTTAGTTGTCACAAACAACTTTATCCGTCGTCTAAATTCGCTAGCATCGCATGTACCATTGGTTGAAAATGTGTCAACATCATTTTATATTTCTAGCTTGACCTCATTTGTCAGATTGGGACTAAGCTATGGACACGCCATCAAAATCAGCTTTGATCTTAGTTTATTTAGATAATTTCCTTGGCTTTGACTTGCCTTCCCCATTCCATAAACGTGTCATAGCGTTTGGTGTATAATCTGTGGATTAGTTGACGTACAGAAATGGTTGGGATTCTTTGGCGGGAATTTGAACTGAAGAGGCGCGAATTTTTCACAAATTCAAAATTTTTGAGAAAAATTTATAAGAGATCAATTATTTCCTTTCCAATTGTGTAAATATAGTGTGTAAATAGTTGTGAACTGAGTAAAATGTTAGAAGACGAGGCCGGGGGTGAAATCCCCTCGGCTACTAGAGGCCCAGGCACTTTGGGCAAACGAGCCAGAAAAATGGACCCTCAGGACCAAAATAATGATAAAATATCAGTCAGCGGCGGTGAGGATAACATTTTACCATATATTCAACCAAATTATAAAAGACTTTATCCGGAAAATTCAACCAACACTGAGTTTAAGGTGTTTGTACAAAGTCACAATAACAATGATCGGTTGGGAAATAAGAGCCCTATTTATTTAAACCACATATTCACCACAGGAGTCAAAGGTGTTGTCTCAATTCAGCGAGTAAACGCTAACAAAATTGCAGTGATCTTTAAGCAATATAATAATGCGAACAGCTTTTTGATGAACACTGCTTTCTTGGAAAAATATAAAATTAAAGCAATTATCCCAGCTGCCCAAATATAGAAGACTGGCATTATTAGGTTTGTTCCGGCGAATATATCGAATAAAGAACTGAAACTGAAAATGAAGTAGCTGATAGGACTGCAAATGAAGGGATTAATCCATTAGATATTAGACTCACGTTGACAATTCCTTTTACTGATGGTTACTCTGAAATAATGTCAGATATAAATGTCTTCTGGAATAGTTTTTGGAAGAAAGATCAAGAAACTAAAGGTAGATGGTACGGAAGTATTCAAGAAGAGTTACCTTCTAAGCCGTGGTATACTAAATTGAGTGCAGCTAGTCGTCACTTCATAACGACGATGAATAGACTTCGCTTTGGCCATTCTAAAACACCCGCTCATTTATCAAGATTGGGTATTGTTCAAGACAACAAGCTCCCATATTATTATTATACTCTTTGACAACAAGTGTACAAGTTTTGATTTAAACGTTGGTGATGTTGATCATATGCTTTTCGACTGTCAAACTCATACGTTACACAGACTGATTTTAGCAAGTGAATTGAGTGAATTATGCAGTGAAAGTGAAGTGTTTTTAAATAATACCTCCCGCCGCTTGATTGATTTATTAAAAATAAGACTTTATATCGACCAATATATAAATACATCAGAAACACTTTTGAAGTACTTTAAAACTAAATATAAAAAAGAATAAAGACTTGGCTAAAAGGTCTCTGTAACCAGGCCATAAAACTATTTTCCCATAGATAAGGAAAACTATCGTTCCGGTGGAGACATTTACGTTGAAAATTAACCCCAAGAATAGATAGGACAATACTCAAAAATAAGGTAACATTTTGGTAATTGAGGTACATTTCAGAACCTTACTAGCAATTTGTAATGATAACTTGCCTAAAATACGCTGATTGTATTTATCATGCGTGAATATCCTACGATAGGGAAACATACAATAACACAAAATTCGAAACCAAGTGGTACCGTTTGCGAATGAGCATTGTTTAATATGCTTGTTTGTTTGCATTTCCTATTTGAAAAATAAAATAATGCAGAACGTTTCGTTTTGTGGAAGAAAAGATTGAAATTGGTTAATTTGGGGAAAATTCAGAAACTCGATCTGGCAACTTTGGCGTGGTGTTGTGTAAAACAGTGCTGCCAGAAGGTTACATGTTACATGTCTTACATTTTTCGGAAATTTTGACCCCCTGCCCTCGCGTAACATTAAGTAATTTTTATATTTTAGGCTGTTTTGGAAACTTTTCAGAACAATGAGATTTGTAATACCTTTTTGCATTGAGGCGTTCTTGCCCTTTATCATAAAAAATGTAACATTTCAGGAAACGAAACGTAACTTCGACTCAAGGACCCTGGCAACTCCAGGGTTGCGGGACTGTTCGAAAGAGATACCGCGTCCCTGGAACACAAAGGGCAAAGGAAGGAACATGGATGGGTTTTAGTCATTAAAAGTCTGACACTCCCTCGTGCTCAGCCAAGAGCGGGAGGGGTTATTCGATGATTACCCGTCCGAAAAAAAAAAAAACATATTTTTGACAAATAGAATAAATAATTCAAATCACTGGTAATAGCTTTTGCCACAGTGAAAGGTTATAATTTATATACTCTATGGCCACAGTTGCCACAGATCACACACACACTCATTCTGATTTGTATATTTTTATTCTATTTGTAACTGTCTGTTTGGTTAGGATTGTTAGGAAGACGCTTGTTGGACAATATTTTGTGAAATCGTTGAAGGAAAGAAAACACAAAATGGCGGGGTTAGTTCTGGTTTTGCGTCACAGGAATCGTTCCTTTTTTTGCTACTAAAATTGTAATTGTGTTGCGGTTACTGTTACAGGCTGGGTTGTCTTGTCTCACTGTTGCCATAATTACATATCGTTCTATCTTAGACCAACAATAACCGAGGGCGGCAAAATTGCTTGCAATCACACAAGTTATGTCAAGCAATACTTCCGAGTTTGTTTTGGGCTGTTTCTTCCGAGGGGTCAGGTACGAAACACCGGCGTGTAGTTTAAAAAAAAAATACGTGTACAAATGTTTGTAAAAACCTATTTGCCTTATATAAATCATTTATCATATTACAGCTCTCTAAATCGAATATTTTAAATGTTGAATTTGATCGTAAATGGTTTTTGGAAGTTTCGAAGTTTGGCAAAGGTATAATCTGCGGCGTTAATCTTATTCGTTGTGCGCTTGAAAATTCCTTCGCTTGAAATTTGGTTTTCTTGAAACTAGAAAACATGTTGGTATTGTTATTTCTTCCAATAACAATAATTATGTTGTTGCATTGTAAATCATCAATTTGTTGTACTTTCTTAAAATTGTTCTTAAATAATAATATGTTGCAGTCATTTTCATAGTGGTTTATTTAGGTTAGAATTGTCATCCTGCAGGCTATTTTCAAATTCAAAACTGAAAAATAAAAAAAAAGACGGTGATTGGGTCAGTGGGTCATCTTAGGAGTGGAGTTAGTCATTGAGTGTAGTTAGGTTTGGCAAAACACCTTTGAAGATCGCTGCTTTGCTATCTTCGTGCTGTTTTCTTTGGTAATTGTTCAGTTTCTACATCAACATCCAAATTTCTTTGAAAATTAAATAAAAATTAAATCTTTATTTGTAGACATAGCTTGTACAGGGTTGTTACAAATAAATATATTATATCGAGTCCATCTATGTCTTGTGTTGAAGGGTAAAAATTAAATGAATACTTGGGCCATTCTGCGGTGATGGGTGTTACATTTGTATGTCATCATTGCGCTTGCCAAAACCTCTATGTGTATTTAGTCAAGTTTTCAGGGGAGACAATTAACTATTTTATTTAATGATTGATTGACTTATCAATAAATTAAAAATGCAGTATGGTGGCCAAAAATATTACATATGAATTGAGATACAAGTGAAAATAATAACATGTACTGTTCATCCACAATATTTTTTTTTTCCCTTTTTGATGCACATATCAGAATTGTCTTGCAAGCACCGTTTCTTATCAGTGAAAAATGTACACATATCACATTTGAAAAGGAACACAATGGAATTAAATTAATTCTATTCATTTAATATAAAAAAATAGTTAAATTAAAAAAAGTCATTATACCTTAGTCTAATGAGTAGCACTAACAAAGTTTGAAAAGATTTATCCCCACCCCCTTTAGGACCTTTGAACTAAATATAATATGAAGTAAATAAGTATTGCAAAAACTTAATTAAGGCATACAGGTAATAAAATCTTAATTCTAATGTAGGTAAACTAACATAAACTAAATAACTGTTTCTTGAGCTTTAATAAATCACAGTATTTTTTTAAAAGTATGCTTATGATTAGTTAGGAATAATGTCATCAAGACTAAGATCAACAAATTAAATAATAATAAAGATACAAAATCACATGTTGTACTTATATTTACTTCTATGTTCTATGTTAAGGGTTTGGTTTCTGCACTTAGTCCCTCAATTGGACCATTGTACGTGCTTATATTTACTTACATTAATACCAAATATTAAAATTTTATAAATCAAAAAAAAAAAATTGGAATAGTAAAATAATACTTAGGTCTATCTATTTAGAAATCAGTCTTCAGATTTGAAAGTCTTTTCCAACAATAATATAAATAATAATGTATTACCTATTTTAATTAGGTATGTATAAGGTTGTCGTAGAAGTAGTGGTAGTCCCGGTGCATGTAGTTCTTTAATGATTGTAAGCTGTCATATTTTGTCTTGTTTATTTTTCTTGGTGTGTTGTAAAGAGCTGTGAGGCTTATGATAGTTTGCATTCTTTGAGGTAAAATTTGCCATTCCTGTGGATGGCGTAATAATTTGAAAAAGATGTTTCCATCTTTATACAGTAAGCCTCTGATATCTGTAACTACAGGGTCACCAGCCTTTTTTCCTGGTCGTATTGAATCAAGCTGACATGCACGCTCATAGTTTTTGAAAAAATTGTATTCCAGGTGATGAATAATTAGTACATAAGGTTTTGATAGTCGGACTTGTGCCATGAGATTGATGTAGTCATTGGGTAAATAAATTGGTGGTTTAAATAGATGTTCTAATGTTGAGCGCAAGGTATCCACTTGCATCACTGTGTGTCCTTTTCCTAGTATTAGCTGCTCAATTTCTATATTTTTACGCGTAAAGGTTCAGTAATGATGAAGACAGCACTCTCTCATCCTTCATCAAGTTTCCTATAAGGCAAGTGGTGAATTCGTTTGCCGTTACTCCCCCATCGCCTTCGTGCCATACATATAAATGGACATCTTTATCGTTGTTACAATACAAGGTGTAATTATGTATTTGCAGTTTTTGCTTATAGTACTTTAAAGTCACCTGAAGTTTTGGTGATAGTAACACACTTTGCACATCCATAGTTACCACTAAAACTTCAGATAACTCAAGGACTGTGCATTCTTCTTGGCTTCGTATGCTTCTTCTTTCTTAGCCTTGTGAAGTTCATATTCTTCCAGCATTCAATTTCCTTCTTTGAATGTGGTACATATGAGACTTTTTCAGCTTCTAAAATTGATGTAAATAGTTTGCGCTTTAATATTTCCCTCTCACTTTCCTGGCTCCACTTTTTATACACTTCAAACATGTGTGTCTTGTTTCTAAATGAATCCTCAACATAGATTCGCGATGTGCTTGCCCTGCAGTAATGACTAGGGACTTTTGGCAATAAGCCCAACCATTCTCTTACTGCAGCTGATTTAGAGGAAGGATTCCTTGGTTTATTTACAGTAGAAGATGAGTTTGATTTGGAGTCATGCAATTGCTTTATCCATGTTTTTAATGTATCATTTGTCATGCGTTCTAAGCATAAAACTTTTGTACACGTATAAGTTCGTTGTTTTCGTTAGGTAAAAAACAATCAAATCCTTGTTCTTTAACAGGGTTTTGAGATTGCGTAGTTTTGCGTCTTCTTTTATTAGGACGAAGTCGAATGAAGTTTTTAAGGTAAGCATTTTTAGCATCCCACTTAGCTAAGCTCCAGTAATATCGAAAAGTAGCTTCTCTTTGTTCTTTACTTAGTTCCACACAAAAAAGTCCTATATGACTGCTTCAGTAGCGCTATTGGAACAAGTTTTAGTCTTCATCTCTCTGTCTTTTCGCAATAAAGCTGAGCGTCTTCTCAGAATTTTCATTATCAACTTCTCTTTTTCTTTCCATTTAAGGCTTTCCTTTAACTCTTTGCTTCTTATTAAAGTCCCTGTTTCTTTTGTTGTCATGTATTTCATTAATATTGAACTCATCGTGGTTTTCTTCTGATCCCCTGGTTTCCTCGTCAATTTCTATCAACTGTCCAGTTTGTTCATCTAGAATGAAGTGTCCAGTTCCAAAATCCACCGTATTTTTGCTTACGAATTCTCCAATATCTGCCTTATCCGTATGCCCGGATTCGGCGGTCTCCATCGGCAACGGCTGCAAGTTGATCTCGGACTCATGGCGTACAGTTGAGGTAACAGTGCATGCTTTCTGATTCTCAATAGGTCCTGTGGCAAACATCTCGTAGGCATATCACCATCTGCATAATTAACAGGGTTAGCAACAAAATTGAGTGTGAAGCAATTGACTGAGGCAGATGTGGTCATGATCTTATCGCAATTTTCTACAAACTCTGTAGCAGAGGGCTCGGGCGGTTCCTCATGATGTAATTGAAGTTTTGCTGTTAGATCATAGCACACAGGACAGGATCTGATGTACTTTGTTCAGAGGTCTCTATAGCAATGTTTCCTGTGCTGTGTGTGTGTATATTTTATCCCTTCATCGTATAGATCCAGTGAAGAACTAAAACTTCTGGGAAGAAACCGTGGTTTTATTCTGTTTAGTTTTGAAGTTATTTAAAGTAATGCTGACGTCAGCAAAAAACTGTTTTTGTTTGTAAATTTCAAAATAATAATATGATTTCAATCGTTGTTTGATTATAGTAACAATACAAGATCTAACTGCATACAAAGTTCAGGTATTGTATCTACGATGAAAACAGAGAAATCGCTTTTTTTCTCTTTTCACAAAATTGCGGTTTTCTCTGTATTCCTATCGGTTCCGCGTCTGATTTTAATACTGAGCACGCACAATATAGTTATTAACAACACAAAACAAAAAGCCTATGAGTAAATAGTGGGACTTCGGGAATATTACATTTTTATTACATTTTCAAATTGCACATACCTTTTTTATGTATACAGGGTGTAACAGAAAGGGTATAACCATATGGAATACTGTGGTACGGACCATCAAACTGAACAACTTTCTCTATGGGACCACCATCGAAAGTTGTTCAGTTTGATGGTCCGTACCACAGTATTCCATATGATTATACCCTTTCTGTTACACGCTGTATATTCAAAAGAAAAGATCTATTAATAACTAAAATTGTTAACGTTTGAGCCTATTCATTACCCGACTGCGCCAGAAGTAGGGTTATGTTTTTCGAGTGTATGTAAACAGCTTGATGTATTATAACTTGAGAGGTGTCGTTACATTCTTCATGATTGTGAGTGAAGGTGCCATAATATTATGTCTTTAAACATGTTTTTTGTTCAAAACAAACCTATCGAGTGGGGTGTCAAAATAAAGGACTCGAGGAGTAGATTCCAAAAATGTGACTCCTTAAAATGTAGGTAATAAAAAATTGACTTTGTCAAAAAACCCGACTGCAGGAAAAACAAAAACGACAAAAAAAGTTAAAAACAAGTCAATTTTCAAGAAGTCTGGTGCAGTTCATTTACAGATCTGCCGCCAACAACTGCATCGGACTGCTTAAAATCGTCATTTTAGTCGTTTTCAGCAGTCGGGTTTTAAGACAAAGTATTTTTTTTTCTTTACTCTTCGTCATCCGTAGATAATAAAACTTCTTCAGATGGTAAAATAACATTTTCTTCAGCTTTGGTTTCTTCAAGTAAGTCATCGTGATTCAGAACATTTTCTGTTTATGTTTTAAAAGCCAAAGAACTTTTTCTGGAAGAACCAAACGCTTTTTTTTTTTTGACGACTACTGAGTTACATCATGGATAGAAATGGATCCGAAGATTCTAATGCTCGGTGAAATAGGATTTCCTTACTCTTTCGAGTATTTCGTCCCCCGTGTCCATCTCCTGTGTTGAGGAGACAACCACAGAGTGCAGCGTCGTTCGCTCCAACACCTGTGCCCCGGTGTAGAGTTTATTGGCGGCGGCTATACTCGCGTAGGTTGTCTCCCCCACATTTTCTCTGCTAGACAGACTGTCTCGGGAGTCTGTCGAGTTCCTCGGAGTTGTCTTTTAACTCCGAGATGTGCTCCTTCATGGTCTTCAGGAGGTCAGTCTGGCCAGCTAAGGGACTAAGGTCAGCAGTGGGCGCGAGCTCCGGTACGGTGATGATTGCCAGACCATATTTTAGAGCTTCCGAATTAACTGGCCTCCTCGAAATCTTGTCTAGTTTATTAAATTCTGTACATGTGGCATCGCAACACGCGCATCGTAATTGTGATTTGGTATCCGTAATCGCTTTAAATACCTTGCCATCAATTACTCGTAAGGTCAAATATAATTTGGGATCTCCAATGACACTATGTCCGGCGCTAGTTTCGGCTTACGAGTACATAGGTGTGAGATGTTAAATTTCCTCCTCAACCCGTTTTTTTCATGCAAAGTCAATTCTGTAGATTCAGATCGATATTGCAACTTAATTGGGCGACGAAACCTGTAAGATTGATGGTTTGGGTTTGACCACAGTACGAAACCGTCGTAAGTTATTATTTTTAAAGGTATATAAGTCGTTGTAAATAAACTATGTTCGTCATTTTCACCATCTGAAAAAAATACTCCATTTCACAAAGAAATATTAAATTTTTCAAATCGTCTAATAAATTGGTGAATCATTTCTAATGAAGTTTTTTTTCATCAACCAGTTTAAATAATATGCTATTAGAAGCGCAACTAAAAAGTCTTTATTCTGTTTTTTATTTCATTGATCTAACTTTTACAATTCTGGAGGTATTTCAATTTTTGTGACTGACCCGTAATTTTTGGAACCGAGTGTAGATATAATGTCCTAGCTTGTGCAAGCAAGACTTCCCATGGTATAATCACTCATCCTGCAGTAAACTATTAATAACTTGGATTTCTGCATAAAAAGTAGTTATGATACATTCAATTGTATGTATTAATGTATTATAATGTATTATTCAGATTGAACTTTAGCAAAGTTCAATCTGTATTTTTTATGAAAAGTATTTCATACAAATACACTCACAAAATAATGTTAACTACATCATGTACTAAAATTCTTATGATAGCATTACTCAAAATACCACAGTAACAAATACTTACAAAGTGTGGAAGTCAGGCATACTTGTGACACCGGTGGTTGACTCGCAGGTTGTAAGGCCTGACTATCTTCCTGGCTGGGTTCGACATACTCTCCAACAACTTCCTCGTGCATATAGAAACTAAAAGGCTGTGAGGAGCTCAGTGGTTGGCTTGCTTGACTGGAGGTGGATGGAATTGGTTCATTGGTCTGAAAATAAAACAGATCTAATTAACTAATAGAATCATGAAATATTGTACAGGGTGGCCCATAAGTCCTTACACATGTAAATAATTAATAAATAAAAAACTAATTACAATAAGAAATACCTTTTTATTTCGTATTAACCTTTATAAAATGGGAATTAATTTTTGAAAATAACATCATCCAAATGTAACCCGTTACGATCACGGCACTCCTGTAAGCGACGTCTAAAACTATCGACGACTGCGCGGCAAGTCAGTTCTGTGATGTTAGCCATTTCTCTTTGAATATTTTCTTTTAGGGCTTCAATTGACCGCGGGTTTGTATCATACACTTTAGATTTCAGATAACCCCATAAGAAAAAGTCCATCGGGGTTAGATCCGGACTACGTGGTGGCCAGGAAATGTCTCCTCTTCGAGAGATCACTTTGTTGGGGAAAAGTTCACGAATGACGGGCATAGCGGTGTTAGAGGTATGGGCCGTCGCGCCATCCTGTTGAAACCAGGTCCGCGTATTGTAGCCTGGAAAATTCTGCAACGCTGGTGTAAAAAACTCCTCGATCATAGCTACATATCGCTCTGAATTAACTGTAATCGCGCGACCTCTGCCGTCTTCAAAAAAATAAGGGCCTATGATGCCACGAGCTTACATAGCGGCCCATACCGTCACTGTAGGGCTGTGTAATGGCTTCTGATGTTTACGTTTTGGATTTTCGGGGCTTCATCAGAGAATAACACGTTATTGAACGAAGAAAAGCGGCTAAACATTTCATTCGCGTAATTTAGTCTCTGGATGGCGTCAGTGTCTTTTAATTCCTGTACCAACTGAATTTTGTAGGGGTGCAGACGTAAATCTTTCTTTAAAATCCGCTGTAACGATGTTCTGGATACGTTTAATATTCTGGAACGCTTACGAGTAGACTGGGTAGGATTTTCACGAACAGACTGTAACACTATGTCGATGTTTTCTTCCGTCCTTGATGTCTTTGGTCGGCCCGACCGCTTTTTATCTAACGTCGAACCAGTCTCTTCAAACTTTGCAACCCAGTTGTTGATCGTTTGAACAGTTGGAGTGTCATGAAAGTTGTGTAGATTGTGATGTTCTCGAAATTTACGCCGCGCAATGGTTGCCGAAAAATTGTTCCGATAAAACTCGCGCACACAAAAAGCACGGTCCGCACCGGTGAAACGCTCCACGGCGACTGACTTCCCAGAAACCGAACGTACTGTTTTTGCCCCGCATTTTATTCGAAATTTACATTTTAAAGGACTTATGGGCCACCCTGTATTAAATTAGAGAAGAATAATTAGATTTGGTGACATTAACTTAAAATGGACTTTAAACTCTTGTACTTGAAAAATATTTTTGGATGTAATTAAGATTGTGATTAATTGATAATTCAAAGAATGACTACCTCTCTGAAGGCTGGCACTCTTGCACTTGTTTGGCGTTCACCAAACCCAATTCCCATTATACAGCCTGAAATTTTAATGGTTGTTTTCCCGCGGCAGAACAACTTGCCATAAGGAGTACTTTCGAAGCATAGAGTAAAAGTAAAAAAATAAATATGTTTTTGTTTTAAAATAATTAAAAAAATATTCATCAACTCGAAAACATGAGAATCAATAGTAACACTAGACGTACCTTGTAGGTACTATTCGAATAGCACGCGCCGCCCGCCGCCGAAAGACACGATGCATAAATGTTCAAAGTAAAATAAGCTCTCGTTCGTGGTGATACGGCATAAACTAGTTTTCACGCAACAATACAAAACACAGCCGCGAAGCCGACAAAGGAAAGACCGATTTATAAATGTTCAAAGCAAAATAAGCTCTCGCGTGTAGCGATACGACATAAACTAGCCTGCGCGCATCAATTACAAACGACGACGCCGCCCGCTGGCTACCTATTGTATTATTATTGTATTATGTAATACTTATTACTTAGTTTTTCCGCGATTGTCGTACGCGCAGCACGTGTTATCTTATCGTGCAATGGATCGCCATTACAGTTATTGCAATTTGGAGAACGTCGCTATGGTGCAACTGGCCCGGCGACTTTACGCGGAGCCGCAACACTTGGAGTCGCTCCGTCTTCGTGGGGTTATGAACCTTGATGGTTGGTTGATGGACAATCAAAATACGAATATTTTGTGGACGAATGAAGCAACTTTTACGCGAGTTGGACTCAACCAGCGTAACGAACATTTTTGGGCTTTGAATAACCCACATGTTATTCGCGAGTGTGCGCATCAAGTGCGTTTTATGTGTTAATGTGTGGGCCCGTGACAGGACAAGTGGAACCTACCTGAAATGTTACAAATCATTATTCCGGACTTTTAGGACTTTTATTTGTGGTCGCTGGTCGGAGCTCAAGCGCCTAGTGTATCGTGAGGAACACGAAACTCGCGACGCGTTAATAACTGCGATAGTGGACGCTTTTAATATCGTAAGAAGTGACAGAGACACCTTACTAAAATTGAAATACAACCAATTAAAACGTGCTCAATTGTTATACAACGCAGTGGCTTGCACTTCGAACAGTTACTCCGTTACCGGGAAGTGTAAGTACCTACCTACTCGTGCTTTTGTAAATAGTGAACATTTAAAAGTAGTTTAGTTAATTAAAATTATTGTAAATAAGTTGAATCAAATTTTTGAAATACGCCACAAATACTTTTTTAGGTATCTAATTCAGAAAATTATTTTTCTTAAACGATAAACTTGTTTTTATTTAATTTCGTGTTCAGTAAATTGCAGCTAAAAACGTAGGTATTTATGACGGTCCTAAGCCCGTAAAAGTATAAAGGGAAAATTTGAATAACTTGTTGGGTAAAGCTTATTGTTATTAAGAATAAGTTATCAACTTATCAGCTGATTGAAAAGCACGTGGGTCAACGGCCGCGCGGCCGGTCGGCGGCGGCGCTCAGCGCAATCAGGAGGTATAACTATTGGTTCGTGGTCGGTTTCGAGTTTTGTTTTTCACAATGGTTAATCTGTCATTTTTTGTTTCTAATATTTTAATTGTTTATTAAACGATTGTATTACAAAGGCAAAACCATTTCGCTGCGGGAAAACAACCATTAAAATGTCACGCTGTAGACAGTATCTTTAACTGCCATTGGGAGAGTGGGGGTGCCGTCGATGGACCACCTCCAGTCGCTGAAGCCGACCTCCGAGAATCTTGGTTAAATGTTTTCTATCAAACCATATATATTATGATTGTGATATGATTAGATATTTATGTCACTATATTATTATGTTATTAATGAGCAAAACACTAGGTACCTTTTGCCACTGCTGGACAGATTTAGTGCAACCACCAGATTTAGTGAATTGAGCATGTTGCACAATTCTTCCCACAGCCTCTTTGCATGGGCACTCCCGTCGCCACCCCTCAATCTCCCGCGAGCTAGATCCCTATGCTCGTCCAAGAAATTGAGAAGGGTTTCGATTTGTTCGGGAGTAGCCGAACCCGTATGTGGAGCCATTTTAAACTGAAAATATGTTTAAATGATTATTATTAGAAGAGGCGATACTTTGTGTTAGTGAAAAATCAAATGTTATGTATGTATAATGTGATATCTACTTACAAAGTTTTTAAATCCAAAACAAAACTTGTGGAGACCCAAAATACAGCAGACGTCGGACGTAGAAGTCGTACTATCGTACAGTACGACTTGAAACTTTCTTAAGGAATGTGTAGTATGTAAATACGCACTTGGAAACATGATTTATTTAATACAAGACTTGAGAAACACACTCTAGAAAACTTTTCAAAGTATTCAAACAAAAAAATCTTAAGTTTACATTTTATCATTAGATTGTGATTAGAGAGATATTTTAGGTTGTCATAAATAGTACTCTTCAAATTAGTCGGTTCACAATGACAGTGAAAGAGTGTTTTATAGTGTCACGGTGAATATCGTCGAAAATAGATTTTTTATCTTTAAATATATATTTTCGGCATGAATATTACAAGAAATATTTAATAAATCACATTTGTAATATAAAATGTTAAAATAAAGCAAAAGAGTTTATTAATTTTAAGATAAAGTAAAAACCGTAATTTACTTTAGACGACATCAAAAAAGACCCACACAATATTAAAAATTCCATTCGTTCACGAAAATTGTCTATGGTTCCGAACTTCTTGTTTGCGTCCAAAAATGAAATAGAGCAGAATCACTAGCGAAACTTCTTTTAAATTTCGTTCGTTTGCGAAGTTTCGTTTCGGAGAAAGAGGGTAGATCTCCTGACTCCAACGGGACCCAGGCGCTAGGATTTGTATCCTCGTCTTGCCTATCAAAAAGTTATAAATATGTATAAGGACCTATTGTTTCGATAATTATATCTATGGCACCAATAACCTCAAAGGAAACTACTTAAATACCCATACTAAACATATTACACCTAACCTTTGTATTTGTAGGTACAAAATTATGAACACTTACAGATATCCTTCGTTTTCCATCATAAAGAATGTGTACATGTTAACGGAAAAGTATGTAGTCCGTCTTTATAAACAGGGTAAAAAAAAGCAAAATAAATGATAAATAAAACAACATTTCGTTTTAAAGTTCATTGGTTTTATTTGGCGGGGTTATGAGATGACTAAAATATCGTACTTTTTTTAGTCATAACCCCGCAGATCCTCTACGTATCTGTGGTGCCGCCACATCCACGATGGCACCGGGATGTCCTTGGGCGGCGAAGGACGCAGTGGCCGGTCCCGAAGTAAAGAAGGAAGTTGCAGTGGAGGGATTGCCAGTGTACGTCGCCACTGCAGCTCCCACAGGCGACGCTCAATCCGCGTCCTCCGCCACAACACCACCCGATGCTCGCCAGTTTTGTATCGTATTCTTCTAAAACAGGAAATTGAAACTTAACGATTGAGTTATGGAAACAAGTAATAGGTTATTTTTTTGATGACACTGCTTGTAATTATATCTTCTAGAAGTAGACAACGCACAGTCTGTAAAATTCGTTTTTTTTTTATTTTACGTTTCATGATAAATTTCATACGGCTTTCGGCCGGTTAGAAGAAAAGCGATATGAAATTAAAAATGTAACAAACAGAAGACAACAAAGAATACTTACTGTGAAATTATGGTCGCCAAACTCCACACAAAAAAAAAAAAACATCGTTGCACTTCCTCAGTTCGGTTTCTTCTTGGTTGTTCTATAGAAAAGTTTTTGACAAGCGAAGTTGCTTTTTTTTCCTTCGCCCTGTTCGAGTTGACCGCCTCGTCTTCAAAAGTTCAAAGTTGACATTTGTTTGTCATAACTTGTAAAAACGTCAAACCTTAGAGCCAGTGATGCAGATTTTTAACCCTAAGATGTAATAACAGAATTATCTAAGCTCAGTGAATTAAAGTAGGTTTTACTGTAAATAGCTGTTGCCCGTGGCTTCGCTCGCGTTTTGGTCGAAAATTATCCCACGGACACATTGTAAATATGGCACTCGGAAATAATGTAGCTTCATATTAGTAAAAGAATTTTCAAAATGGCTTCAGTAGATCCAGAGATTACTCACAACATACAAACTTACAAATTTTGACCTCTTTATAATATTATATTCTTTATTTTCCTTATATTAACTTGTAATTAGATATTTTTAAAATTTAAATAAATAAATATTTAACTAAAATACAATTATTAACAGAATAAACATGTAAAGAGGTATTTTTGGAAATAACAGTAAATGTGTCGTTTTACGACACGCGGCACAGAGTCGCGGGTAAAATCAAGATTCTTTTTAACCGACTTAAGAAAAGGAGGTTCTTAATTCAGTTAGTTTTAGTTACAAAAAATAAAATGAAAAACCTCAAAAAAGATAAAACAAGCATGTGATGGTGCGTGTGTGTGTTTTTTAACCGACTTAAGACTAGGAGGTTCTCTATTCAGATAGTTTTAGTTACAAAAAATAAAATAAAAAACGTGTGCTCTCTAGGAATGGTTTACTCATCATCTGAAGAGATTTCACTGATGAAAAAGCCCCTCTTTCTGGGTGATTGTGACGATGTTCCCAAGCTCAATGTTGTCGACAAGCGACTTGGGTCACTGTAGAATGAGCAATGAGAGTTGAGAACAGTGTCAGCTGATGTTGTAGAATTGTAGATGGTGAACCTGGCCTGAAGCCATCATCAGCATCAGTAACGACTGAAACAAAAACATTTATTTGAAGGTTGTACACAGTAGGGTGGAGCGTTTTGTTTTTTTTTTTAGATTTTTGAAATGGCGGATAGCTGGAAAGTTACATCTTGGTATCAGGTTTAAAACTTATTATGGGACATTTAAATTAAATTAGTGGAAGTACTGCCCCAAGATCATTGTTTTTTTTAAAAAGGAAAAAGCTAAGTCAATAGAAAAATAAAATAAAAAATTCACGGAGTATTTTTTAATACAAATAGTACAGTTTGCTGTTTAACAAGGTGTGAGGAAACTAAAATAAACAAAAATAATAAAAATTAGAACTAGTTCATAGAACATAGAAGTGACAAAATAACAAGATTTATTCAATTTTGTACTGAACGCGGGCAGAATACGACATTACTCCAACTTATTCCTAATCCAGCCTTCCCTACTTACCGGTCCACAGACTGCTGCGCAAGATTCTGTAACTAATTTTATGCATCTTTCTGTTGCTTGAGTGTGACATGGGATCCCGCGAAAAACTGATAAAATTTCGGAATCCACTTTAGGGTAATCTGCCAAGGCTTCTAAAATCACTTCCGTAGTAATCGTTTTGGTAAGAAGTGGTTCCGTAGGGTTTTCCCAGTAAATGATATCCGTAAAATCTTGTTCACCAAAATTTAACTGTGGTAATTTAAATATAGTCAAAGGATTTAAGCCAGTAGAACGATCACTGATCTTTATTTAACCTTTAACTGGTGACGTGGTATTTGTGTAACGTTAGTGGTGACATTAGGCCTGACAGGCTTCGATTGAATTTAAGTATAATTCGCGATGTACATAAATTAGTGACTGTAGCCTACCTATTTATGTTAATATGGATATTGAGGTATTAAATAAAACGATTTTGTGTATTCTAATTATCACTTTTATTTAAGAACAGACATATCAACATTTGCTGTCGTATTATTAGAAAAAAAATGACATGAGATCAACAATTAGTTATAAAAAACAAAAATCAACATTCTTATTGAAAATGACATTTTTAAATCCTAGTATAGGCTTGAAACATCTTATAAAATAACATAAATCTCTTATCAAATTTGTAATCCCAAAACTGACAATGGGTAAACATCACAAATTTTTATTGACACTCAGAACACAACTGTTTCGCGCACTGGAGGCATACGTGCTTGTTACACGAAACACATTGGTAAAAAGATTTCCGATCCTGCTTAGGTGGACAGGTGGCACTGGCACAACTGTATTTTCCTGATCTAGCTGAGGTTCGTGGTCCTCATTATCAGATGCGCTTTCTTCAGTGTCTGAGTTGTGGTCGATTTGCTCTGGAACACAGTTTTCTTCTAAATCATCAGCTTCAGAACCACTAAAGTCATCACACCCCAACCATTCTTCATTTTGTCGATCGACATTTGAACTAGTTCCCGCTATAACTTGTATACTAGTACTTGGTACTGAATTTCTCTGCTCTATTACTCTACGTCTTTTTTTAGGTTGTTCTGTATCATCCATCCTTTATGTCTGCAGGCACACGCTATAATAAACCAAAAATAACAATTTAACAACACTGACAAAAAAGTAACGTAAATGGTGACGTAGGGCCTGAGTAAAACATTAAATACGCATAACTCACCGAATTTGCTCCCGCCAACACTTTTATCGCTCTCCACGGCGTTGGAGCAACTAAACTCGAAGCTACTGAGACGCACAAACCCGGGACGCGCGGGGAAAGGGGTGAAATAACGTTTCGTTAGTGTGTTTCGTTGGTGACGTTACCAGTTAAAGGTTAAAATTCATCGAAGGGCTATTTCATGTGTTCATTTTCTTTTCATATGTTTTGGATCGTCCGCTAACATGGCAATTAATATATTTTCACAGAGGCCAAAATACCCATTTCGCTGTATCACGGGATCTATCACCTGCTTGAGACTATCTGGCAGGTATCGTGATTGTTTAATTGTATCAAAAAAATGTCGGCTCCATAAATGCAATGCGGCTGAGTTTTAATACGGAACCACATAGGAGCGTAGACTTTAACCACGAACTCCGATAATATTATCAGATGGGTTTTCGGTCGAAACGTAGAACCGCAGAATACTGTTTGCCATAGTGCCACCTTGAGTGACATATTTTGCCAGGCTCACGTTTGGTCAAACTTTCGTGGCCTTTATTTAAAGATTGCTTGACATCTTTCTAAAAGTTATGATTGGTCTGTACTCAGATCGTTACGGGTTTTCGTTATGTCTGGCAAACAACATGTTATGGCACTGAATGTTTTGGCTGGTAGGGACTCACAATATTATTTTTAGTCTTTCCTATTGGACCACTAAAACTTTTTGGGCCTGTGTTAGAACCGTCTAAATGTTCAAAAAGATGTCTTACAAGTAATTTTTTTTGCATGCAATTGACACCAGCCATTGTAATGGACGTTGCAGCTTGCTTTCAAGCGATTTTATAACTCCAGCTTTAGTTCCAGTGTTAACGGCGGTTCCGTAACAACCAATAGGCACTATTTTTGTCAAACTAATTGAGTTTTCCACTAAAAACAAAAATAACTTATTATTCTAGCATTCCCAGACTTTAAGGAGACGTGACACATGTATTTGGACCCCAGCTCTTTCTAAAAGGTTATAATGTTCTTCAACTATGACTCTCCTTCTTTCGTTTTCTTGAACTAATGTCTTATGCTTTCTGCCATCAAACGAAATACCAATACTATCTTGAAATTCAGTCGAACTTTTTTCTATTAATGATTTTCTTGTCTTCGATCGGACTCGGCGAATTTTGGACCGATCAACAATATTATTCGTATTTTCATTTGTCACTAAACGAATATCTTAGATCGTGGCAGAGACTAATGGCAGCACCAGCCCTATCAGAATCTCAGAAACGATCTAATGTTTATACTTACGACGTTCCAGAAGAAGTAATTTATCACACCAAAAATCGATATTTTAGAAAATATGTTAGAGGTGAATCGCAATCCAATGTGACTTTAGCTGTATTATATTGGTTTTTCTGTCGGTTCACTACTGATTTCAAATTAAAAAATGGACGGTAAGTATTGACTTACCGTCCATTTTTTAAACGCAAACTAATTGTAGTTTGCGTTTTATTCACCCTATGAAAAATTCACGATTTTTGTTTTTTTTTGAAAATCTTAGGGCCTGGGGGCAGTACTTCTAATGACTTGTTTCGAAAAATATTTTATATACGTAATGCAGTATATTGGCCACTTTTGATGACCCCGCAAAAAAGGAATTCCAAAAAAATAATATTTTCATACATTGAGCGCTCCACCCTATTGCACAGAGCCTGGAAATAGCAGACAGGAAGGGTGGCCTACACCCAGCAGCAGATAACAATATCACTTTCCGTATTCAACTATTACGTCCTCCAATGTAGGTCCTGCTGGAGATCCCGCTCCTGCTAGTCCTGCTCCTGCTGGTCCTGGTCCTGGTTGCCGCAACCCGGAAGGTCCTGGCTGCTACTCCCTGAGCTCCAGTATAAAGTTCGAAATCGTAACTAAAGCCGGAACTACCGCTCAGCACAAAATTTTTAAACCCCCATGTGTGAGGCTTTTTTGGATTGCACTGTCGCATAGTTGACCTACTTTTCGTAGGTATTATTTGCTCGTCTACTGCCATGTATTCTTTACGTACTGTCAAAACTCTCAGTCTGAGTTGCTCCAAAAAAAGTCGTAATTTGTGAAGAGGATCGTGTCCTGGTTGACCTTTGGGTACTTGCGTTGAGTTGGTGTTGAAATGTATAAATCTTTTTATTTCCTCAAACCTATTGCATGCCATAACATTGTTTATTTTTGGGTGTCCCAGGCTTTCATTCAAATAATGTCTTGTTGATGGCAATTGTATAACAGACATGTAAATACACATACCAAACAAACTGCTCAATTTATTTTGCTGTGGTACAAAAAATCTTTTCCAGGACGTTTTTCTATTGCATATCTCATGGTTTCTTGCTCTATGTGCAGGAACATTTCGTCAGTAAACAAGTATTTAAAAGTTTCTAAGCTCATGA
Organism: Eugnorisma glareosa; assembly: GCA_947578425.1. Lineage (NCBI taxonomy): Eukaryota > Metazoa > Arthropoda > Insecta > Lepidoptera > Noctuidae > Eugnorisma > Eugnorisma glareosa. The sequence goes on along the minus strand of OX387967.1, from coordinate 6,297,251 downwards.
TTTCGGCAGGCAATACCACTGAATGTGGTTTCGGTCTCATCTTTTTCAAGAAATCCGTCCCTCCATCGTGGTTTTTCATATCTTGCGCTTCTATTTGATGAAGACGGCAATAGGGTGTATGCATGCATTTATTTTATATTTTTAATTCACTGATTACACCGTTATAAAATATTAAAAAATATATAAATACTGATTAAAAATGATGTTATTAGGTTAAAAAATAAAATAGACAATAATTTTGATCTGTTTAAACGCCGCCATTTTCGCGCGCTCTGTTGATGACGTCAAAAGATATGTCTAGTGACAATCCAGTCCTGTTACTATAAAGTGTTCTCGTTCTTAACTTATTTCACCATGAAAAAAGCTCAAAAGCATGATTATAAGTATTGCATTACCTAAATGCAAAAACACTACCAAAAGTACACCTGTTAAAGTGTTTGTTCGAGTCCCGAAAGGTGCAGAAATACGTAAGAAATGGTGTAAGATTAGTAGGAGAGATGAAGTATCTGCAGCAACTTGTTTACGTTGTCGTAAAGATCACTTTAATGTAAGTATGACGTATTTGGATACCTTAAATATGATTTCAGTTAGTCAGAAGTAATTTTTGTATTGAAAAACAATCACACAAGCTGTAGATAAATGTAAAAAGAAAAACAGTTTATAAAGTTTTGTGATTTCGTCTATTGTTTATAATACGTCCCTAAAAAAAAACATTAAATATTCAGCTCTGTGCCTAAATTATACCACAGAAGAAATGGGAGATCTCTTCAGACACGTTCATCCCTTGACTTTTTAATTTGTTAACCTACATAGATGTTTTGTTTTTATATGTACAATATATCTTTTATTACAGATAGAGGAGTATACAGAAAATTATGTTCATTACAACATAATGAAACATGAAGGTCTAAATGTGACACTACGATTAAATAAAGGAGTTTTGCCTCACATATTCCTTTGTCAAAATCGAAATATGCCACCATCTTTTATAAGAATGGGTGCTATCAAGAGAAAAAAAACGGTTAGCACTGGTAGCAGACGCTCTCTAAAAGTAATTATTATTTGGTAAAACAATAAAAACTTACCTAATTACGAATATTTAGATTACTTTCTTTCCTGTAGTATTTATTTGCAGGCACTATCACTGAGATTTGTATTTTTGACACAATTTTGAAAATCATCTCCGCACCGGTTCGTACTTGTTAACTGACTTTGACGAAGAAAGTAGTTCACACAACTTGCTCATAGATGGCGGTTTTATACATAAAATGAAGCTCGTATGGGACGAATTTGACACAGTATGCATAAAATAAGGAAATCAGTTTGGAACTTAACAACTTCCCTGTCCAATGAGTCATATATGACTCGGTACAGTACATACAGTACTAGAATAAGTTCATGAGTCACAGGTGACTCATTTCTCTTTACAATTTGAGGCACATTTTTCGGTATGAACGTGACATGATATTTATTTAAATCGTACGTGGACGTATAGCAAAAAGCCTAATGTTTACAATGATAAAAGAAAATTTCGCGATTTTTTTATATTTATCATTTAATCACTATAGAAATTTGCCATAAATAAAACTCTAATAGGTACTGCAACGTAAGGATTTTATTACAAGAAAATATTATAAAATCAAGCATGTTTCTCATTATAACATTCTAAACAGAATGCTTTTTCACACCTTTTGCACTCAGTGTGTACTTGCTTAGCTTTTCTTGCCAATAATCCTTCGTTTTTCAATTTGACATAGCACCCAGTGCATCTTTTTCGGACGAGTTTATTGTTTCTATTTGAAGAGAGAATGTCCAGAATGACTTGAAGAGGCTATTGAAGGTCTTGGAGAGTTACAGGAGATTGAAGATCTTTTAGGTTGGTTACTTTCTGTGGTTAATGCTGCAGGTCCAAGGAAATGTCGGACTAGATGTTCTTGGACTTGTAAAACTGACAACTTAGGGCCGTCTGCCAACTCGTAGATGCATCTGGCATTGATAATGGCGACTTGAAATAGCAAATCTATTGCTATCTTTTTGTACCACGATAAACTTTTACGTAACGGCGAATGAAAGGAAGCAAGTTGGTCTGAAATATCGATGTCTTTTTTGGCATCATTGTAATCGATGATTGCATCAGGTTTCATAATGTCGCCGCGGTAAGAAGTGACGTTAGACATACCGTCTCCATGGCAGGTTGAGATCATAAGGACGTCGCGTTTATCATGCCATTTTAGTACAGTATAGAGGTTGTCCTTTTGTCTAGCTATTTGTTCTCCTTTTCTTAACTTCGCCTTTACTACTTCTTTTGGCAAATTTCTTTTATTTTTACGTAAAGTGCCGCATAAATCAGTATTGCGACCTTTTAGATACTCGGCCAAAGGCAAACTGGTATAATAGTTGTCAGCGACGATAATACGACCTGCATCTAAAAGCGGCTCTGTGAGCTGTACCACTGTTGAACCAGGTTTATCAAGACCCTCTAATTGATGCGAAATCCCGTTATAAAGTTGGTACGACCATGTGTAGCTATTTATTGTGCAGGCCTTATATATTTTCATACCGTAGCGATCTGTTTTGGCTGGGTTATAAGTTCTTATTAGCAACCTTCCATGAAATTTGACCATTGACTCATCAACGACAACAACATCGGAAGGTAGATAAAGACTACGAAAATTGTTTACCATTTTATGTATGAGTGGGTCTATTTTATGAGTTCTTTGCTCTCCAACGACACCTATTTGGATTTCTGTAAAGTGCCAGCATCTTAGAATGGAGCTGAACCTGTTATACGACATATTTATTCTGTGCATAAGTGGATTATAGTAAAGCACGTCTAATTTCCAGTAGTGTTCGATTGACGGCTTAGGATTGAGACCCATGTAGATTATTACTCCAAAAAATGTTTTCAATTCCTCTCTAGTGACGTCTTTCCATCTTGTCATTCGACTAAATCGTGCAGTTCGTAATTCTTTCAACAACTGAGCGTAATTATTGGTATGAATTACCATTTCATCAATTAAATCATCAGGTACAAAATAGGCATAAATTTTGATCAAACTAACTCGCACATCTTCAGTAATTGCGTCGATATTTTGTACACCGTGATTGCCTATAAACGTTTCTCTCCCTAAAGGCAAAACATCTCTTTTCCATTGAGCAACAGATGTATCGGATGACGATGAACTTGCTGGAGTGGGTGACGGAATCTCAGTACCTCTGCCTGCACTATTTGCTATAAAATCTGCAATTACCTCGGTATCCTCGCTTTCTTCATCTTCATTGTTGGGCTGATATTCTTCGTCACTTCCGCTACTAAATGGTTCTTCATCTGAATTTTCTAAATACCGCAACAATTCTTCATTTGTATGTCTTCTATAAGCCATTTTCTAGATAAATATCAATTTATAACCACAAAACAGACCTTTTTCCAATAAAATATCAATTATATCCTCAAATGAACATTCAACTTTCTAATCTAATTGTAGTTATGACAGTTGATTGACATTTGACGGATGATGTATTGTTAGTGTCACTCAATAAATGCATTTGTGTGTGTGTGTTCACATATGACTCATTGAACGTGGTAAAGACAAATTAACGCCCTACGTTCGTGAGTCACATGTGACTCAAAAAAGCTAATGAGCGTAACAATAAGAAAAACCTGTGGACGTAGGGCATTATCAAAATGAGTTGTATGGGGACAGGGAAGTTGTTAAAAATATTCAAGATAATATTGTTTGGTTCATTTATGAACCACAATGCGGTAAAAAGTGTCTAGTTTCTTTAAATAAGTCGTCCTTTTATAATCAGTATTATAATTATTAAATGCATCCTGATATCATCAGAAAACTAACATTTTAATCTTTTAATGATTTTTGTTAATAGGTAAAATGCATCTGATAAGATACTAGTTATTGATACTAGTTCAACAATATAAAGGGTGTAACAAGACCCTTCACAAAGCCGAAAGGCACTTGTTTTCCCCGCCATTGCAATTTTTTTTTGTTCTAGACCATACCTGGGAACCTTCTAGTTTCGGAGATATTGGGGGTCAAAGTGTGTGTGTTTTTAATGTAAGATCTTTATACACCTCGCCGACCCCCGTACTATGCAATCCATACATCAGTCCAATGGTTTGAGTGCGTTGCATTGAGTCCTACCGTAAAACATGATTTTTCAGCCCTATTTTTGAAAATCACATTCTAAATGATCAAACTACTTTAAACAAACTTGCCCTACTGCTGCGTTGCCTTTTTTGCGGCACCGAGCTCGCATTCCTTATCTGTAGTGATTATTTGCGACCACAGTAACTATTTCTTTTGCGGGTGGATGGAGAAAAATTGTAAGCTTTGTGTTTTGTTAATGTTATTTGCGTACGAAATTTTATTTTATATAAAAGATTAGTGAATTGTTAAAAACAATACTTATCCACTTAGTTTGTGTGTCAAAGTTCATATAATTGCTATATTTAAGTTCCAAAATGTTCTCAAGTGAGTGAAATACTGTAATTTCTTATTGAGAAATAAATTTCTTTAACCTTATAACGCGTACTGCGCTTACGACATTCGCGGGAAAACTAAGTGCGCCGCAGCAATAATACAATAGGAATCCGGCGCGCGGCGTAGTTTGTAAAGGGGGGTTTACACGGGTCGATTTTCGCCGTGCGGCGAGTCGCTTCACTAATTGCCTCACCAAGCCGCATCGCTAGCCCATTTACACTGGTTACTAAAATCGCATGCGGCTCTGTCATTTCCATCGAAAATGTTGAGCAGAATAGCCGTTTGTGCCGAAATTGAAATAATTAATTATTCAATTATTCAACAATTGCTTAAAGAACAAAGAGTGAAGAAAAAACAAAAGGAAAGAAGAAAACGTAATGTTTGGGTACGTGGATGGATTTCTCGACGTAAGGACTTGGGTGCTTCGGATACTTTATTGGTTGAGTGGAGTTTAGAAGATCCTGATTATTTTAAAAAACGATTAAGAATGACTACTGATCAGTTTAATACTTTACTACATAAGGTTACTCCGCTTATACAAAAATGCGAGTAGCACTTTCTCCGAAAATTAAATTAGAAATAACCCTGAAGTTCTTGGCTACCGGTGATAACTATTCAAGTCTTGCAGAGTCATTTAGAGTTCCAGAATGCACAATTTCCTTGTTTTTGAAGGTTTTGGATGCTATATACAATGTTTTACAGGAGTTCATTATGGTAAGTGAAACTAGTAATTAATTATAAACGATTTATTTATAAATTTTCCATTGTGTTTTCATCTAAGCTGTAATATAAAAAAAAATCTTTATTTATTGTGTTCCAAAAAAAAAAAAAATTGGGTAATAATAGAAAACTCGGGCACCAGGAGCACACTTAAGAAAATGCCATGGATAACTCACCTGCAGGAACCGGTACTTTTAATCTTCAAGCGGGGGGATTCAATAAAAATCTACCATTTTAGTTTATAGGTCTATTTTTATTTCCCGTAGGTAGCGTCTGGGCAACTAGTTTTAAAGTTCTAAATTAATTCTAAAATAATAGAGCTTGTCATCACTGCACTTTAGTCATATAAAAGTCTAAGGTTTTAAATTACATACCAAAATTTTGTGGAATTTTTTTAAATCTAAATAGGTCACCGGACGATCCAAAAGCTTGGGGCGTGCCACGCGGTCAGATCATTGGGCTCTCCAGGCAGCGACCGTCACGATCAGAACCCACCAAAATGGTTGTTTAATTTGGATAGAAGCGACAATCCAATATAAAGAAAGAAAGTATAAAAAAAAGAAAAGAAAAAAAAAACGCCATGCGGCTGAAACAAACAATAATTTTTATTAGTTGGAATCCCAACATAGGCAAAAATATGGCGATCGACGCCGTTTTAGATGCAAGCAAATTTTGTAAAACTCACCGTTCTTTCAAGTATAACAAAATATTTCCGTAATAGGGTTTGGATCCCGTAAGTTTGGACGTCTAATCTCCTGTAACAATGTGTGAACCAAAAAAAACTTTAGCAACAAGCTCCCATAAATAGAATACTACGAGGAGATTTCAAAGAAATCGTAAATAATCCAACTCACCATGAAAATCGAACTATGACTAAATTAATTCCTCAAAGAGGATTAGAAGACCACCATTCCTGGGTCTGGATGCCATTGGAAAAACGAATAAAATTTAGATTTTAACCAGCATCGCAAAATATGGCTGACTTCCAAAATTATCGGTCGGAAAGTGACAAACTGCCGGAAACGTCAAATTCTATTTCTGTCATCTGACAGTTCAATCAGTGATACCGCTCTATAACGCGATCCAAAAAATTTAATTAAATGGCAACACCACGACTGTGCCTTCAAACTAATGCCAAAAAATTACTAAATATGTAACGATCTCAAAAGCCTCGTTACAAAGCATGACCTAACAGCTTGAGATAGAATATTATCGTTCACTCCGTATTGTTGCCCAGTATTTTCTTGTGTAAGTAAACAGCTGGCAAAATAGTCTTCTTCATAATCGAGGTGCCTTCTAGAAGTGGATGTTTCGGGAGTCAAAGTTTCACGCTGGTTTTGAAAAGCTTGGTTTCGGGAAGTAGTAGCTTCGGCTTCTGGAGTCGAAGTATAGCGTGTATACTCTGAGAATGAACTCGTAGGTCTAGCAATTGGAAAATGTTGTGTATTTAAGGTTTTCAGTCTTTCTTGTGACAAATAATTATTGATGAAATTTTGACAAACAATAGCATTTCATAATGGCAAACTACGTAATTGGCTTGCCACATGTACTCCGAATGTATCAAATTCATCTTGACGGATAGTTTGAGCCAAAGTTTCTAATCTATTGACTGCTTGTAAAACAGGTGGGTCCATTTTAGGTGCGTCCATTAGAGCACGCTCCGCCTTTTTCTTTGGAGACAATTTTTTTTTTCTTTTGTAAGGGCGCAATATTATCTTCTTGTTCCAATTCATCAAAATATGAAGACGCGTCGCTGTTTGTGTTCACCGCTGAATCTTTTCCCTGTAACCATACACTAATATAAGTTCATTTCTTTTAGGTGCCATCCACCACAGATCAATGGAAGAAAATACAAAAGGATTTTTTAGATCGCTGGCAATTTCCTTTTTGCTGTGGGGCTATTGACGGGAAACACGTATTAATCGAAAATCCACCACACGGAGCATCAGACTATTATAATTACAAGTGTGGTGGTGTTTGCTATAGTGGATGCACATTACCGTTTCATATATATAGATTTCGGAACTAATGGACGCATGAATGATTCGCATATTTGGAATAAAACAAAGTTCTATAGTTTTTTGAAATAAATAATTTAAAACTACCTAATAAGGCAGTTTTTGTTGGTGATGATGCGTTCCCTTTGGCAACCTATTTAATGAAACCGTATTTAAGACATGAAGGTTTGGAACACAAACAAAAAATCTTTAATTACAGACTATCAAGAGCACGCCGAATCGTAGAGAATGCCTTTGGCATAATGGCTTCACGATTCAGAGTATACAGAAAACCTATATCTGTTTCATTGGATTAAACTGATTCTATTATTAAAGCGACCTGTGCGCTGCATAACTGGCTTCGGACTAATCTCATATACATGAATACTCCCGAATTAGTAGACGGAGAAGACTTCAGTTCAGGGACAATCAGAAACGGAAGTTGGAGAAGCATTCCTACGGCAGGAGTAGACGAATTAATGACAATGCTATCTTCTAACAACTATTCACGAAATGCAAAAGATCGGCGCGATAGATATGCTGACTATTTTGTCGGACCAGGAAAAGTTTCATGGCAAGATAGAATGATTGCGTAAATATTGTATGTTTATTTAAGTAATATTATAAAAATGGCTCTGTTCACAATTTACCTATAATAATTTATAATATGCGAACAAGAATAACTATTTAATAAATAATAATAAGACTTACCATGTTATCTTTACTGTTTCTTCCTTCTATTACTGGCTTTAAAAAGCGGTCAGCCAAATTAATTGAGGTCTGTATATATCATCCTTTCCCGCGCCACTCTTATTTGACTTTGCTACCTTACTGGCCTCTCTATTATACGTGGTTCGTATATTTTTTATCTTCAATTTAAGCTCTTCAACTGTTATGGACAAACGCATTTCTTGAATAATAGATTTAAGAGCCGCTAAACGTACATTATTGTTCCTGTAATCTTGTTCTCTTGGGTTCCATAAGCATGGATGCATTTCATAGCATTCCAAAAACTGTATGGTGTTATTTTTATTCATGGTTGTTACAATACATGTACACAGAAACGCTGTAGTAAATAAATACACGTGGGTGTGCGAAACACCTTCATGCGGCGGGCGATCGCCTGCACCTGATCGTTTACACGGTCGATTTTAGTCACCAGTCGCATGCGGCCGGTTGCCGCGCGGCCAAAGTCGGATGCTACCCAACTTTGGGGCTTGCGGCTTTAGTCACTTGCAACTTAGCCGAATTGCCATTTAGATGGTCGATTTACGCCGCGCGGCAAAAATCGTGCGGCTTTAGTCACCCGTGTAAACCCCTCATAATTGTTGCGCGTAGGCTAGTTTATGTGGGGCCCCGCAGGCTTATTACGTATCTTGCAGAAGCGTAGCGATAGCAAAAATTGCGCAATAATTGCTCTTTAATTGCAAATCCGTATTAATGTACCAGCGATAACAACACGATAGCAATCCAGCGATGGTGCTGCCTCTGTGGAGCAATAGGTAAACTAAAAGTGCATGGATCCATTTTAAAATGATTACCGGGTTGGTTATTACTATTGGTTCTTTTATCAGGTAAACGGTTTTTACGATTTTGCAGATACATGGTATTCGTTTCTTCATGAACGAATTCTAGTGCTTGTTCTATACTTTGAGGGCGCATACAACGCACGCGTGATCCTACAGGATCTTTTAATCCACGCACAAACGCCTCGAGAGTTAATTTCTTGTACAAATCCCTTTTAGCGTCTATAGTAGTTTTTATGATGGTAAGGAAACATACGTCATTATTGTACTAAAAAGATTCTGACAATGCTCATAGAACTCTTGCGGAGTGTTAGAGCCCTGTGTTAAATGAGATAAATCGCTGTAAAGAGCGGTCTCGTCCCTTTGGTCAGCAAAATTATTTATTAAAGCCTACGGATGCCATCCCAATCACGTGCTATGCCTTTCGAGTTGATTAAGCGAGCAGCAGACCCCACAATTTTATTGAATATACCATTAATAAGTGCAGAGTTAAATAATTCGGAACCACCTTGCACATTATAATATTCTTTAACTAAATGATCACACAATTGAATAAACCTAGTCAGCACATTCGGGTTCCCGTCAAACTCTGGTACCAACCGTAATGATTTATAAACGGTATCTAAATCCAAAGACATTTTTCCAGAAAACGATTCTGTCTTCGTATAATGTATCTAAATTAATATCTCTTATAGAGTCTGTCACTAATTCTCTACTACTTCTAACTATCCTAGTATTCCTGGATTTTCATGGAAAGAAAATTTTGGAAAGTTATATTAGTACGGGTTAGGAGAAAGCGGTCACTAGAAATAATCTAATGTACTTACATGAACATTATATCAGCCCCTTTGCGTAATCAATGTCTGGATTCCTCGATACAGCAGTCGTCGTGCTGTACGACGTGTAGATTCGGGATACTCTGGAACGACTGGATAGCCGTACGGGCGGCTTAACTATTGCGGAAATCTTCCTTACGCAAAACCGACCGCGAGTGTCCTACCGACTGCGCCAATTACGTTCGGCTGCAGGAGGATGCAAAAGAAACGGATATAATTTACTTAAGGAATAAAATTAAATTAAATTATTACAATTAAATCGATAAAACTAAGAAGCGCGACAATTGTTCGATATGAGAAACAAGAGTGGTTCACTAATGCACTAAATTAATATCGATCACTGCTATTACACAATCTTCGATCCCACGCCAGCGGATTGCTGAGAAGGCGAATCGCACGGTGCCGTCGGCGGGCGCGCTGCGGTAGGTCATTGTCAATGCGGTAGGTATTAGTCATTGCCTTAAGATTTTAGGGTTCCGCAAGTACGACATAACACAAGTACATAAACAAGCATTGTTTTTACTGCGAGCTACCGCTGTACCATAACTAGTAACGTAGGTATATTAAGAATATTGTGATATTACACTCTCATTCTATGCTACGGGGTCATACCAAAAACCTGTGGGCATGAACTATATGCATGGGCTCAGCCAAGCCAGTGTATCTATAGCTGTAAAAAAGGTGACCATTGCTCTGAATACGCTTAGTATTTTAACAAAGTATATAAGGTTTCCTCAAACACAACAAGAAAGAAACACAATCATAAATGGGTAAGAGATGATACCTACCTATTTAAACATTATAATCAAAGGTGAGTGGTTGCATAATAAGTGTAATTATGTATTTGCGATTGTTTGTATTTTAATGTTTACTTATCCTTTTTAGGTTTTCAAACAAATTTGGATTTCCTGGTTGCAAAGGTTGCATTGATTGCACTCACGTAGCTTTAATTCAGCCCATATAACACGCAGAAAGGTTTTTTAATAGAAAACATTACCATTCCAGGAATTTACAAATAGTAAGTCCAACAAAGATTCTGAAGTCTCAGTTTATTACCATAAAGTTTATATTTTTAGATATGTGATAGTGATTTAAATATAATCAATATTGATGCATCATTTGGTGGAGCTACACATGATGCCTACATTTGGAGTAACTGTGAGATACAGAAGCATCTCCAACAGCTACAAAATAGAGGAGAGACTATCTGGTTGCTAGGTAACCTAACAAAGTTATTTTTTTGACTTATTCAATATAATGATACCTTATTTGCAATTTTTATTTAGTGTTCACAAGAATTTGAGTACACTTTTTATTCAATGTTGTCTTTAAATACAGATCTTAGCTATAATATATACAAACTATAAAGTTTATTTTAAATGTAGTACATTAAATTATGCTCTTTACAGTGCATTTTAATATTTCAGGTGATTCTGGATATCCGCTGAGACCATGGCTTTTAACTCCAATTGTTCACGCTGAACCTGGTAGTGCAAATAAACATTATACAAATGTTCATTGTCTCACCAGAAATGCTGTAGAACGCTGCATTGGGGTTTTAAAAACACGTTGGCGATGTTTACTGGCACATAGAGTCTTGCATTATGATCATCATATGGTGGCTATGATCATAAATGCCTGTGCTGTATTGCATAACATCTGTAACAAACATCGGCTGCCAGTACCACAGTTGCGATACAGATACTGAAGGAGATCTCAGCAACCAAGTCACACCTCAACCACAGCAGGATGTAGGTGCTGGTGTTGAGGAACAGCTCCTAGCTAGAGGCCGACAACAAACAGATCGCATTGTCCAAAGATTGTGGTCAGCTAGAAGGCTTTAATATTTAATTATTTACTATGTTGGGTGTGTCTCAAACTTTTATTGAGCTTGACTGTGTGTGTAAATGAAGTGATAGACAATAAGTTAGCAAATAAGTAATGAGTACAGTGTAGATATGTTTTAATGTTAAGATATGTTTTATTAATGTTCTACAATGAAGGTTGTTTACAACATTAAAAGCAACATATAAATGATAAATTATTTTTATTGAAAACAGATTAAGATCAATTTAGTCCTGTTCTGACCTAGCTGCCAGTCCACTGCTCAGCTGACGGACAACCTCCACCACGGTATTGAGCACCTCTAACTGCCTTCTAGACGTCTCAGCATTTATAAGAGACGCCTCAGCAATCTTATTTGCAGCCTCCGCCATTATAAGAGAAGCATCCGCCAGCTTGTTCTCAGCCCACACTATTCCTCTCTAATTCCATGACCCAATCTGGGTCGATTCTGGTTTGTGATCCTGTAATAAGTATTTTCATAACATCATCATCAATATCAAATGGCTAACAGAGTTGTACATTTATAGAATTATGTTTATAGTTCCCATATAATAAAGGGCGAGCTTATTACCATTTACTGGTCATAACTGCAGAGCTACACTCTGGGCTGCAACTTAAATTCCCTGGCTAAATATTCCAATAACTTTCTGTCCAACCTAGAGCCTCTTCAGATTGATTGGCAATTAACATAATTATAATAATTCATTAGTACTCGTACATTGAAAACCAACTGATTTGTAGAACATTGATTTATAGAAATCAAATAGAATCCCTAATCTTGATAAACATAATATACGTACTATTTGTTAGACTGGGCCTATTTTGACGGCGCGGGCGATCTGGCAGGTGTCTGGCAGGCTGACTCCCTGGATCCTCTACTCCTGAAATATATAATTAGGTTAACAAAAATCTTGCCTACAATAAATCTAATAGATAATTATTCATTGAGCTATTATTACCTGTCTGATTTCTCTCAGGCACTTGTGCTTGTATTTGTATAGGTGCTTCTGGGCTGACAACAGGCACAGGAAGTTCTTCAGTGTCTGTAAGTATGTAAAAAGTAAAGTGAAGTATGTTATGGTTAAACATATTAATCTAATCTATGCATACACAAGTATATTGTTAGAAGTGCTATTTGTGCAATATAACTAGTGCCTCAAATGAAATTATGCATTTCAATGATAAAATAAATTGTAAAGAATATAGTATTAATTCGTTTATTATAAATAATATGTTAATACAGTACTGTCAAATTGTTGATTTATTATTTTATAAAACAAACACATTTTTATCCACCGCAAAATAAAATAAAATAGATTTTAATAACTTACCTGATATATAAAAATAAATAATAAAAATAACTTCTTCTGACACCACCATGTCCTCTACTTCCACTGGAGCCACTACAGGTTGAATGTTCTAAAAAACAATAATTGTTAATAGGTGCATATTCATTCAGGCTTTAAATATATTTTTACATTTTAGTAAGTAACTTACAAATACAGGAACTCTATGTTGGTTGTCACCATACACCGCTTGTTCCCCGATGATGTCCAAGACTTTTTTGTCAATCTCAGACAGATCCTCTTGAGTGCTTGGACCACCACCAGTAGCCAGAGCATCCTGCCTCCGCCTCGTTAGTCTGGTCTTGGTTTTAAATTTTAAATCAGCCAAGTACTATAACATTAAAGAAAAAAAAATAGTATATCTATAAATTAAAGCTTTTATAGCATGCAGTTATTGGAAACCATTTAAAATCATAAAAATTAAAAACCCTATTTACCTTTTTCCACCGTTCACCCGTCTTCGTTGATCCAGAGCCAAAAGAATTTAGCTTCAAGGCAAGATCATTCCACTTCTTGGCAACCGTTTCTTTGGATCTTGCTCCAAGGCCAATTCCTTTGGCTAAAGTTGGATGCGCGGCGAGAAACTCGAGGAGTTCTTCCGTTTGCTCGTTGGACACTCTATTTGCCATTTTATACTGAAACAGAATGTTTATTATGTACTGCTACCGCAAAACTTTTACTTGTATGCACTAGCTATATCACATTTAAATTTACTAGTTGTTGTGATGAGAACAGCCGAATATCGCTTGGAATCCAAATAAACACTGAGTTCGTGCACTTGAAACCATCTTAAAACCGACGCCAAGCTATTTTTGGTAAATTTCATAATAATTTTTTTCGGCTTAGTAGGCGTTTCGGCCGCTGAGTTTCGTCCGATCCGGTCGAAACAGGAATTAAAACAAAAGTTTTGTCACATCTGTTTGGCACTTGATTAGTACCAGTGATTGCTACTAAATGGTTTCTAGCGCTAGTACCGTTGCGATAAATGCATACATAACAAACGGCGAACGATTAGCAATCGGGTTTTAGGTAATATCGATTTTTTAAGCAATAAGCGATAGATCGCGCGATGACTGCGCGATAGTTGCGCAATTTTTGCTGATCGCTATTTCATACGTAATAAGCCCGCCGGTGTGGGCGCGTTCCTTGAGGCGGCGAGCCGCCCACTACCTGAACGCGCCCCAAAAGGTGGTAGCCGTATGGCTGGTCCGGGGATACCGCACGATCTCCGACGAGGCGACGAGCCTCCTTGCCGGATTGCCGCCATGGGATCTGGAGGCGATAGTTCTCGCGCGCCTGCACGAATGGCGCGTGGAGGCACTACGCCGGAGGGTGACTCCACTGCCGCGGCAAATTGTCGCTCAGCGGTCAGACCTCCGGTACGATCTCATGGCGACATGGAGAGAGCGACTGTCGCAACCCCGAGCAGGGCACGCCACAATAGTGACGATAAGTCCCCTCTTTGAGGAGTGGCTAGAGAGGCGCCACGGCCTCACCTTCCGCCTGACGCAGGTCCTCACCGGACACGGTTGTTTCGGGAGGTTCCTGCACCGAATCGGGCTGGAGGAAACGCCCGGATGCTACCATTGTGAGGATCGACCGGAGGACACGGTGGAGATCTGCCCCGCGTGGGCGGAGCACCGCCGTGTCCTCGTAGCGGCGATCGGCGGCGGCGACCTCTCTCGTCCGGCCTTGGTTTAATCCATGGTCCGGAGCGAGACGGAATGGGACGCCGTCACCTCCTGCGAAGCAGTCATGATAGCGAAGGAGATGGCGGAACGTGAGAGGGAGAGAACCTCACGTCCCAGCCGCCGCGGGAGACGCGGCGAGCGTCGAAGGCGCGTCGTAGGCGCGGGCCTGTGGACGGTGAGCTATGGGCTAGCTCGCCGTCCGTCCGTCTTATGACGACAGGCCGTGTCAACGGCGCGTTCGTGTTCCACGCGCGCCTCAAAGAGAGTCAGCAAACCAAAAGTCCTGCCAGGGTTGCGGGACTGTTCGAAAAAGATACCGCGGCCCTGGAACACAAAGGGCAAAGGAAGGAGGAACATGGATGGGTTGTAGTCAGTAAAAGTCTGACTGATTGATTTCCAGAATATTAATAGGGTGTGGTATCATTGAAAATTAGAAACTTAGTATCTAATCTGCAATTTTGCTGATATGGTATGAGAGTAAAATCATATTGCAGTTAAGATTTTCAAACTACGTACTACTTTCGTGGCCAACAGTGGCCACGAAAGTACGTGTGTACCATGTCAGCAATATTGCAGATTAGCTAGTAAGTTTCTAATTTTCACACCCTATTATGGCACACCCTAAAAATATAGTAGAAGAAAAAACTTGAGAATGAGAAGTTGAATATTTTCTAATATTTTAAGAGCAGTTTTCGGGTTAACCCCACCGTCACTGAATAATGAGAGCGCTAACATAGCGACAGATTTCTCTAACATACTATGGGCAGTATGCAAAGCGTTCTCACGACAAATATTGTTTAGAGGATGTTATTCAGAGGATTCACAAGGATCTAACAAACTACACGTATCATGTATCTTTTCACTTAAAGCGCAATCATTTGTAGGGAGATTTTGATTAAAAATTGTTTGTTTTTTCAAATGTTGGGAAATTAAGTGGCGTCTAAAAGACCGTACGTTTTGATATTGGCGATCACATTGATACTGTTTACAGCGATATGTTGCGTTTGCACTTAGTTATGGTCTTAATAAATGTTCACAATCTTTGTAATCTTCTACTGAAGCGAGACATTTGAAACAAACAAACATTTTGATTAAATTTAGCAAATAAATCACTTATTCCAAGTCGGAGATAAAAGATGAGACTCCCGAAAGCTTTTTGTCTGATTTTGTGTCAATGTTATAAAAATATTTTGTGGGATATTCTGCGTCCAGGCAGTGAAAAGTTTTGAATCATACATCCAGCGCTTTCAAGAACGAGTCTATTTTACAAAGGTTGTTATCATACGCAACTTAAAAGTCCTTTGGGCATCGATGGTTGGTCCGACAGCAATAATGATGGGTTGGCACCGAAGACCCTTAGCAGTTTGGGCTTTTCGCCGATAGTCCAGCTGGGTGGGGACTTCGCTTTGGTTCTGGAAATTAGAATTAATCGTTTACTTTTAACCTTATTATTTTGTAATTCCTAGTCAGTGTCGACACTGAGCATTTTTTATTGCTTAGGTACTGCAATTATATTTATTTAAAGGGGTTCGGAACGTAATTCACCCTTATGATTAGTCTGTGCGAAGCTTTCAAGCAAGAAGTGTACTTATACAGGCTGTTCCAAGGCTATGTCACATGGAGGGAAAGTATCTTAAGTATTGTTGATAGACAGTTTTACTGAAAGAAGACATCATTTTGATTTTGAATTTGCGTAACCGATCAAAAGGCTTAAATCAGAAGCTTTATTTTTTTCCACGTAACATAGCATCTTGAATAAAAGGAAAGTCTTGGAATTTTACTTTTAGCCTAGGCAAAGAAAACGAATGCAAAACTTTAAGCCGCTGTGGGAAGCGGAATACACCTGGATCAAAAATTTTAGGGTTCCGTACCGCAATCTGAAAAAAACGGAACCCTTATAGGATCACTCTGTTGTCCGTCCGTCTGTCTGTCAACACCCTTTATCTTGAGAACGCGTAGAGGTATCGAGGTGAAATTTACATACATAATATAGTCCACCGGTTCACTAACTAAATATTGCGCGCACTTAACACACCCACAAACACACGTCCTGACTGTCATAAAAAAAAAAAAAAACTTTATTGCTAGTAAAATGGGTACAGTAAATCTCCTTAAATATTAATTTGGTCGAATATAATGTGCACTTTAGTATCAAAGGAGTGCTTTGGCACTGGTTGTTTATGATGTATGATTGAAATAAAGGATGCTCAGATGAGCCATTCCGTGAAAAATTGTACCGTTACTAAGGGGACAATATGGACAATTTTCTTTTTTTTTCTTTTTTAGCTGTCTTTATGAATCGATGCGGCATTTATCAAAGTTTAAGAAAAATAATATAGTTTAAAACTAAAAAGTATACAGTTTCAAAAAAAACGGAATTTCAAACATGATCCATGACAAGCACCGTCCATTTAGTAACGATCACAAATATTATTTTATCAGCAATATTCTGAACGATCTTTTACAAATTCTTAACAATTTATTAGTTAAAATATATAATACTATTTTTGAAATCAATTTCTTTTACCCTACTTGAAATATATTTCTAGCTTTAAATCACATATTAAAATATTTTCGTCACGTTTTAGGTCAGTGCGACTTATATTTTTAACTTTGAAGTTAATTTAGCACCTTGAAAATGAATTCAAACTATTTCAAATGAAAATGAGTATCATATTCTATTATATTTCATCCCAAAATATACCATTACTAGTAAAAAAATCCACATTACAGCCTATAACCACAGAGTACACTGTATATATACTGAAATAGAGACCAAACTTCGGCCATAAAATGGGTAACCTCTTAAGTCTAGCCCACTAACGCCATCTGTTAGCAATAGTAAAAATGATTACTCATACTATCTATAACTTTAGCTATACCTGTATAGACGCCATACGTACGTAGGTATATTTATATCATAATTTCAATTTCATGAATGGTTATACCTTAATAAAATGCAGGTTTTAAAGATTTATAAATAAAACATTTTATTAATCAAAACAAGTTTATTTGTGTCTTTTAAAGCACCTATTTAACTTCTTGGCTTTTATTTGTAGCTTGTCCTCATCATCATCAACCTGTTTTCTCCCAGCTATTATTTTATTAATATTTTTACAATAATTAAAAATCATACAATGTATCACAATGTCAATCAAATAATCAATTAATTTGTTTCTATGCGTTATGCATCTTATAAATTCAAAATCAACAAATATAATGATTGCTGTTTTAATAATTTCTTTCAAATTACATTTTTCAATGTTTTCTTTCATTATTTCATATAATATGTCCTGCATATTTGAAATTAGTTGTATTAATTCTTTGCTGGGAGTGCAAAGCCATCGTCGACCTGCATATTCCCTATATTTTATATATTCGATTTCATTTTTTGATGAGAAATCTCTAATGCAATCCGAGCATGATTTAAAAATACGGGATTTTATTTTTTTTAGAAAATAGCCGCTCATATACTGTATGGGAGCAATAATGCGGGGATCCCTTTCTTTTACCTCGAGTGGGGTAAAATTAAATTCGAAAATTTTAGAAAAATCGAATGAGGTGCAGGTCGACGTTGCTTTTGCATTTTCGTTGATGATGAGAGAATGCAACGCATCACAAAAGTCGCCTTCGCAGTTACCACGGGTGTGAACACTGCTTAAATTATTTATTAAAAGAGTGGTAAACGCTGACTCGAACTGGTCACAGGTGGGATTAGTGTTGCGACACCCTTGGCTTCTTACTGCGCCAAAGAAATTTTCTAAGGGGTCCTGATTAAGGTGCCGCAACCATACTGACAACACATTAAAATTTGCTTTTAATTTTTTTAATAGAGTTTGTATTCCTTTCAGTGTCCACACCCAATTGGTTACTGAGGGAACAGTTTCTATTTTACCAGCCGAAGTTATAAATTTCATTGAGTTAAATATTTTTATGCCTTCCACCCATGTTTTATGGTGGACAGAGTTCGGCGTTGCTGGGCCAAGTAGGGGTTTGGCGTTTTTATTTTTCATGTTGCTTCCATTGACCGAGTCAAATATTTCATCCATGAAAAGCAGCAAGTCCGCAGTTTCCTTGCATTCTATAGGAATGATGTTCTTATCTGAAACAAAAGGAAAAAAAAATATAAAGACAATACTCAATAAACAAGGGAAATATCCCAGCAAAAAAATTAATCAGGGTGGGTTTTGTTGTATTTGACATTTTTATGTGATCAATTGATCATTAAGCACAATATAAAAATACATTTTAGATTTGAGTATTATTAACTCTCAATATAAGTACAGTGCAACTTTCTGTGCAAACAAATAATAATTCTATTCTGAGTACAGTACGGAAAATACCATAGGTACGGTCTACCGAATTTTACTATAATAAATAAGTAATAATATAAAATACAGTCATCTATATCTATACTAATAAACTTAAAAACTACTGGACCGATTTGAAAAATTCTTTCAGCAATAGATAGCTCCATTATCACGGAGTAAAATAGGCCATATTTTATCCCCGTACTCCCACGGGAACGGGAAATACGCGGGTGAAACTGCGTGCGGTCGGCTAGTAATATATAATGATGTAAAATAAGCCAAACATTACATACCTGCTAGATATCCCATGTTAGATGCCACAGTACAGCTGAATATTTGTGAGGCGAATTTTACTTTCATTTTATTTAGTTTTTCAGGGTTGACATGATTTTCAGTTAATTTTGGGATCAATCTAATGCCCTTGTAACCCGGGTTTTCGTAATACAGTTTTTTTAAATGAGACCATTTTGCGGTTTTTGTAACACCCTCTTTTGTGGTGTATTCCAAATTTTTATTTAGAAGGTTATTTCTTATTCCTTTGAGAAGGTGTGGGGGGTCATAGAGAGGTATAATTTCTTGGTCATTTATTAGAATTATGTTTTCTTTCAATTCCTTTCCTTTTCTTAAATAAATTCCTCTGGTCTCATTAAGCAACAGTTTGAGAGCCTGTCTGTTGTTGGTTCCCTGGTCACATACTGAAGCAATCACTATCATCCCTGCTTCTTGCAAGCCTGTTATAACTTCTTTGATTTGTTTTGCTAGCTCGGGTCCCTTGGTTGCACTTGATGAAAATGTGTATGCAACTGCCTGTTTGTAATTATAAATTAGACCACGCACCATAAAAACTTGGGCGTGATCTGCAAACTCACATTTTCTATCTTGCCCATTGTCAACAAGACCGGTTACTTTATTTTTCCGTTCCTGGTATGTGACATTAGGCTTCAGTGAGACCTCGTCAAACATTAGTACACACAGCTTTTGTTCTGTTTTCATAAACTGACCTTTGGCTTTTAGTTGCGAGAAAATGTTTTTGTTAATGCCAGGCTTTAGATTACTCATTTGTATTAATTTAATAAGAGTTTGCTGAGCAGGCAACATAAAAATCTTCCTGAAGAATCTATATCCTTTAGGACTTTGCTTAAAAATTGATAAAGCGGCAATTTTTTCCTGCAATGTAAAACGTCGTCCTTTTCCCTTTTTTCGGTCCTCCCGCCATTGCATTCGCATTAATAATTTAGCAGTACTTGTGCAATTTTCAAGGGTTTCTAAGACTGCAGGACTAGACGCCAATTTCTTTGCCGTTTTCAAGTTGGCTGACTGTTGTCTTGCTTTATTTTTTATTTTGCTTATTTTTATTCTTGCAGCGATAAGTTTTTGGTGTAGTTCTTTTTCCACATTTGTAAAGAACACTTTTTTAGTAGTTTTCCTGACAACTCTTTTTCTTCCTGTACAATATAAACAAAACATGTTAAGTATGGATTATTACATTTAATAATTATAATAATAATAACTTTAACCGATGAAGATTTATGTGCACACGAATCGTCGTGTGCACATAAATCAGCACACAGCTTGATACAGCTACAGCTTGATATATCGATATCAAGCTGTACATTTCCAGTTTTAGATGTCCTTGTCTAGAATAGGTTTTTCATACAATGAGAGGTCAGCTTATACTGAAAATGATATTGTCGTGCGCACTAATTGTAAATTCTCAGAACTTTTGCTAAATTTCAGTTCATTCTAACCCACCTCTGGCGAAGCCAAAAGTCAAATATTACGTTTCTTAAATTAAAATGAAAACTTACCAAGATTTTGTTTTATATTTTTCTTGGGAATTGGAGGATTTCCAAGTGGCATTATTTCCTCATGCAATGGAGTGTCTGGATCTGAAATATGAGGATATTATATTTTAACAACATATACCTACAATACTGGAAGAATAGATACACACGACGATATATCAAGCTGTACATTTCCAGTTTTAGATGACCTTAGATGGAATAGGCTTTTTGTACAATGAGAGGTCAGCTTTAAATACAGAAAATAATATTGTCATGAGCACAAATTATAAATTCTCAGAACTTTTGCTGAATTTCAGTTCATTCTAACCCCCCTCTGGCGAAGCCAAAAGTCAAATAATCCGTTTTCAAAATTAAAATGAAAACTTACCAAGAAATGGTTTTATATTTTTCTTGGGAATTGGAGGATTTCCAAGTGGCATGATTTCCTCATGCACTGGAGTGTCTGGACCTGAAATATGAGGATATTTTATTTTAACAACATATACCTACAATACTGGAAGAATAGGAGTTTACCCTGCAGTGGGACAACATAGACTACACATAATAATTTAGATAGGTAACTAAATTATTATGTACAGTACATTTATAATATTCAACAATTCATTACAGATGAAATTATTGGGGTTTTGGTCTATTAAATAACTGTAATATAATAGTAAGCGACGGACGTAGCAAGCCTTTATTTCTAAAGCATAGACACACACTTTTGCTAGAGCATAAACCATAGAGCATAAGATAACTTCTTAAAAATAATTGTTGCCAGTTTTTCAACACCCCCTCTCAACAAATATTTTTATAACATATCAATACAAAGAGAAAAAGAAAAAATTAAACTTAACATAGGACACATTTGCATGAACTAATACATTTCTAAATAAACATTATTCTTAACTTTGAATTACACACTTTTCAAAATAGCATCCCTATGTTTCTCAAATAATATTTTACCCAATGGTTTTGTTAAGAGATCGGCCAAATTATTCTCTGACATTATATAATTCAAACAAACTTTTTTATTCTCTACATTTTCCACAATATAATGATATCTTATGTCTAAATGTTTCAACCTTTTATTATTTTCTTTATGATAGGCAAGCTTTATAACTGACTGGTTGTCTTCAAAAATATTAATATCTACCTTAATGCTAAAATCTAAAAGTAAATTTTGTAACCAAATTGACTCACAAATTGCATTACTGAGTGCTATATACTCGGACTCAGTTGAGGACAATGAAACAGAGTTTTGTTTTTTACAATTCCAGGAAACTAAACAGTTAAATAAAAAGAACATGTATCCCGAAGTTGACTTACGGGTTACAGTATCTCCTGCCCAATCTGCATCAACAAATCCAAGTATGTTTGACTGATCACTTTCAAATATTAAACCTAGATCTAAAGTCCCTTTTATATAACGCAACACCCTCTTAATACACTTATATAAATACTCACTAGCTACATGCTGATATCTAGCAAGAAAGAATACACTTGTACATAAATCTGGTCTTGTGCCACACACAGCGTACATTAAGCTACCAATCATTTGCCTACATTTTTTCTCAACTTCTTTATTCTCAGAACTTTCCCTTTTCAAAAGATCAAAATTAAAATTTTGTTCAATTGGTGTGTTAATAACTTTACAATCTGACATATGGTACATTTGTAGAATTTTTAATAAATATTTTTTCTGATTTAATATTGTTTGAGAACCTTTCTGTTTTATTTCAATGCCTAAGTAGTTAGAAGCCAAACCCATATCTTTCATTTTAAAGTTATTCTTCAACTGATTTTTGAATAAATCTATCTCATTTCCAAATAACAAAATATCATCTTCATAAAGAAGAACATACATTACTGTTGTACCCTGTCTCTTCATGTACAAACATGGATCATTTTTTGATTTCAAATATTTTTGTGATATCATGAACTTATCAAATTTTTGATTCCAACATTTTGGAGATTTTTTCAAGCCATACAGTGATCTATTTAACTTAGCAAATTGACCATTTGGAAGTTTTAGGTAAACTAGCTCATCAATGTCTCCATGAAGAAATGCTCCTACCACATCCATTTGATACACCGGATATTTAAGTTTATTTGCTACGGCCATGAATAAGCGGAATGTAAGTAATTTAGCTACAGGTGAGTACACATCGGAATCACAGTCACTCTGCTCGAATCCACGGGCAACTAACCTGGCTTTATACAGTTTTTCACCATTTATTTCTTTTGTACACAACACCCACTTACTCGACACTACATCTGAACACTCTGGCACACTCTCCACTATTTCCCATGTATTATTCTCATTTAGAGTATCCAATTCCTTTTGTATCGCTTCCTTCCACTTGTTGCTTTTGTCAGTACACATTGCTTCCTCATAAGTTATTGCTCCTACACTCGAGTAGCACTGATAATCCCTGTACTTTTCAGGTTTCTTATGATTTCTCTTGGGATGTGAATATTTTTCTGTTTCTGACTTCTGGTCTTTATTTTCTTGTTCATCTGACGTAACTAACGTTTCGTTTTCCTTTTCAGGTTCCCGGATCGACTGCTGCAACTTATTATCTTCAGATTTTTGTGCTAACTGGTTATCTTTTTGCAGGTCTTCTGGTGAATCAAGGCTTATGCACTCCGAAAACTGATCGTCGCTGTCCGCAAAATAATCGGGGATTTCTGAAGACGGATCATCACTTTTTTCGTCACATTTTATGTTACAAACGTCAACAAAATTTTCCGAACATTTTGCGTTCGGAGACTCACTGCTATTTTTTGATTTTAAACTTTCATTCGATTTTGTATCACTGTTTTTAATAAAAACCACTTCACGTTTCACAAGAACGTCGTTTTTCTTTGGAAAATATACACGAAAACCCTTTGACGTCTCCCCATAACCTACAAAGTAACCAATCTCAGACTTCGAGTCCCACTTACGTCTTTTTTGTTTCGGAATTAGAACTGCTACACTGGAACCGAATTCCTGTAACTGATTGACTTCAAACATTGATGTGTTGAACCACAACTCATATGGTGTGATATTCTTTACCCTACTTTTTCCTGTCCTATTTAACACGAAAACTGCTGTATTTACGGCCTCAGCCCACATGTTCTTGTTAAAATCTGTTGACAATAACATTGTTCTAGCGCATTCTGTTATTGTGCGAATCTCCCTCTCTGCCCTACCATTCTGTTCTGGTGTGTAAGGCACACTTGTTTGATGAATTACACCGAAACTTTCTAATAAACTTGACATTTCACGATTGACAAACTCAGTACCACAATCACTCCGCAGTACCCTTACTGAATAACCAAGATTCTTTGTCACAAAAAGCAAAAAACACTTCACTTTTGCATATACTTCACTTTTTTGTTTAAGAAAATACACTGTCTTGTATTTTGTGAAATCATCTTTTATTACAAGGTAGTACCTAGACCCACCTAATGATTCTACTTCCATTGGCCCACATAAATCTAAATGTAACATTTCACCCGGCTTTTCAGCATGTGACTGACTCAATGGAAATGATTGTTTATGTTGTTTCCCTTTTAAACATGAAACACACGAACTTTTGTTACTCTCATTTACCTGAATATTACTTCTTTTTAAAATGCTTTTTACATGTTCTGTGTCCTGATGCCCTAACCTCTTATGCCATTCACTTAATGGAACATAAAAGGCACATGAACTGTTTGAGTACTGAAACTCCATTATAAATAATTTACCTTTTGGTTTGGACAAAGCAACACAATCACCATTAATATTATATATTTTACAACAATTACTATCCATTTTCATGGAAAATCCTTTATTAATTACCACTGTGACAGAGAATAAATTTACCTTTAACTCTGGCACAAAAAGAACATCATGCAAAGTTGTAGCAACCCAATCAACTCCGTTATAAGCTTGTAATTGTATTTTTCCAAGACCTGTGGCACGGATAGTAGAGCCATCACTTATAGTGACATTTCGATGTTCATTTAACTCCTCAAACGTTGAAAAAAAATCTTTATCAAAACACATATGTTCGGTGGCTCCGCTGTCCATAACCCATACATTTTCTCCTGTAAAAGTTGTCAATAGAGTTGCACTTAACGCATTACCTTTTTGTTTATTTTTGAACCAACAACTGTTCTCAGTGTGATTAGATTTCTTACAAATGCTACAGACTTTACTGTCTTTACCAATAAAATTAGAATTTTTTGACTTGCACTCACTTTTGTAGTGTCCCACCTTACCACACTTAAAACACTTTCTTGTTTTTTTCGCTGACTTTGTGACTAATGCTGTTGATGAAGCCTCCTCTGCACCTCCACCCCTTGATAGGTAGCGCTGCTCCTCCACTAGTAACCGAGCTGTTAGCTCTGCCATAGTTTGCTTAACTTTAGGCACTGACTCCCACGCAGACACAAAATGACAGTAGTGTATTGGTAAACAAGTATTTACTTTAGTTATGGCCATTGAAGAAGGGATTTCTGAGCCCAAGGACTTCAGGTTACATAACAAGTCCTCTACTCTGGCCAAAAACTCGGACATAGTCTCCTTTTCGTCATATTTTAATGCAAAGAACTTTTCCTGTACTAAATGCAATGACAATTCTCCTTTTTGCTCAAAGATGGTGTGGAGTTTATCCCAGATTTCTTGAGCTGTTTTACAACTCACCACCTGTGATATAACTTTGTCTGATAGACGCGTCACAATGATACCTTGTGCTTTCGCGTCACTACTGATCCACTTTGTATCCTTCTGTTCGATCTTATTGCCGTTGACATTGTCGTACACCCCAGCTGCCATCAACAGGACCCGGATTTTAAATTTCCACACACTCCAATTGTGAGGACCCTCCAGTTTAGAGTTCACGTCGATATTATTAAAATTTATTGATGTGTCCATCTTGTTATCCTCACTGTTTTTCGTTGCGATGACGATTTGACCTCGCCGGTACCTCGCTGATTTTGATGACGATTTGACCTCGCCGACCACGCCTGCACACGCCTGACGCGACGATGCTCCTTTTTTTTTTCTTATTCTTACCAAGAGAAAAAAAAAACCCGCCTGTCCAAAATGGCCGCCGAATAATTTTCGATTTCAACGCTATGTACCGCGTTTTTCGCCTTGGAAATCCAAAACCAATAATTACCTCAGCGGTTACAGCATTCTGGGCCCATAACCAGATGAAATTATTGGGGTTTTGGTCTATTAAATAACTGTAATATAATAGTAAGCGACGGACGTAGCAAGCCTTTATTTCTAAAGCATAGACACACACTTTTGCTAGAGCATAAACCATAGAGCATAAGATAACTTCTTAAAAATAATTGTTGCCAGTTTTTCAACAATTAAATTTCTAATATTTAATAATAATATGATTGGCCCGTTTTATAGGAGATCAAGATAATATTTAGGTTTAAGATAATATTAATATTTAAGTTTATTATTATTTATAAAAAAATATATTATTTTGATGAGGTTTTCTTTGCTAAAACTGGTTAGTTCTAAATATTTCCTTTCATTTCTTCAGGTTCCCTAAGAAGATCAAATCTCATACAGTACAATCATAGAGAGAGAGCAGCGGTGGCCCAGTGGTGGCGGCCCCGACTTACGAACAGTAAGTCGTGGGTTCGAACCCAGGCAGGCGCATTACTTTGTGTAATTTATTTCATCACCACTGCTCTCGAAACGGTGAAGGAAAACATCGTGAGGAAACCGGCATATCCTAGAACCAAAAAATTCGAAGACATGGTGACATTACCAATCCGCACTGGGCCCGCGTGCTGGATTATACCCATTCCCTCTCATAGAGAGGAGACCTGTGTCCCAGCAGTGGGAACATTAATAGGATGATGATGACAATCCTACTGTGATTTGACTTTTTAGGAAGTTTCTTATGGAGATGATTTCCCCTTGGAGAATTCTATTTCCCATAAGAGAAAAATGTGTACTTCTATACTGTAATATTTTAAAGAGAAAAGATTTGAATACTTGCAGCATACTACAATGAATATTGGAAAAGACATAGTGCAAAATGAAAGAATTGGTAAGTCTTTATTCATCATCATCATCATCATCAGCCTATTAATGTTCCCACTGCTTAGACACAGGCCTCCTCTCTATGAGAGGGAATGGGTTATATAATCCACCACGAGAGCCCAGTGCGGAAAAACACTTTGGCGCATAAGTGCAGTCCTACAGAGAGGTACACGTAGTTGGGTTTGGTCACGCCTGTTTCTGGGAAATTGATCAAAATAATAATATTATTTACTTATTCTAAAATAATAATCTTCCCTTGTTTGCAATAACTTTTTTGAACTGATACAAAAACTGTTTTTTATTGTTTGAGGTAACAACCTTAGATACTAAATTTATGCTAAATATTATTTGACATTTGGCTTCACCACTCACCTAGTGTTGCCCAAATGCAAGACCAAGACGAGACCTTACCCAGTCTTGGTCTTGGTCTTGCGTCAATGCACCTGGTCTTGGTCTTGGTCTTGGTATTGCGCTCTCAGTCTTGGTCTTGGTCTTGGTCTTGCAGCAAGAGTCTCGCAAGTCTTGCGAGACTCTACTACTTAGACTAGACTACTTTCAAATACCTATTAGCCTATTGCTATGTAATAACCACGTTAGTTTAGATCTTAGAATAACGTAACAGAGTAGGTACATGTTGAGCTTAAATTGACATAAGCATAGTGAACCACCTAATTAATAAAATTAACTTGACAATAATTAAAAAAATGACGCAATTTAGTAGGTACTAAGGCGTAATTACTAACTCTACTAAAATATCAGCCTTAATGATGAAACCTACACCTACTAACCTATACCTACCTTTAATGATCTTCCGTACGTATTTAGTGGCTGGCTATCCTAAACTCTTCACAAACAGCTAGCGGCTAAAATAATTATCACTTATACTTTTCATCTTCATCTGGACTTGATAGGTACCTAGGTACTTCTAACTAATAAAATTTGTCGTCATCTAGACTTTTAAATTAGTACCAGCACAAACATCTAAAACATGAATTAAATTTTTGATAGGTACCTAGGTACCTACATTATAATGTATCAAACATATCATTTTTTGGATATCTATTGTGGCTTGTGACGAACGAAAATTGTTTGTAGGGATTTTTAAGCACCATTTATTTATCTACCGCACTTCAAAAAAATCAGCTGATTTATGAAATAAAATAATTGATGTTTTGAATTTCAAACCTTATAGGTATTTCAAGCAATATTGCGCGTTCCGTGACTCATCGATCGCAGAAAATGCAATATACTTACGAGTACGATACGAAACGAAACAAACGTACTTACCTATACAATTTTAAAATGTACTATGAAGCGTGGGGTTCAAAATAAAAAAAAAACTTTTTTGTTTTAATCAAATAGTCTATTATACTAATAAAAGTAAACTTAATTGTTATCCTGATCTCTATTATCTTTGAAAACAAAACTTATTTGTTTCCTATTTAATAAAGAACACCGTCTTATTCGTAACAATGGCAACCGGTGCTATGGGTTTGACCTTGAAAAAACGTAAGAAAATTTCGCGGGCTACCCTGCAGCATCCACCTATTTCACTTTAACAATATACAACGTTGATCAACTAATAATAGAAAACTACAGGCAGAGCCTACCTATGTGGCCAAAATAAGGAAGTGTGTGTGTGTTGAGATTAGCAATTTCATTAAAATGTGCGTACATTTTTTATCATTTTTTAGCAATTTGTCGTAAGTAGGTACTCGTGACTGGCGCGCATTGCTACGTACTGTCGTATGTGTAAGTAAGAAACGATGTAGGTACCTTCTACAACAAAATTGTATTCCATATGTAGGTATTAGGTACGATGATTATTTCTATTTATTTAATTAGTAAATAATCGCTGAAGACTATTAGTAGTTTCTTTTGGATTTATATTCATGAGGTAGGCACTGCCTAATTGCCTAAGTTTATGGAGTGCATGCCACTGTTTATAAGGAAAGGGATGGAAGAGTAATAGAATAAAGACAATATATGCAATTTACCATTTATTTAAATAAAAAATTGAACACAAATTAAAATTGACGTAGGCGCGAGTTATGAATGACCGCGACAGAACACCCGGACGTTGTGTTTTAGAAAAACAAATCTGGTTACT
Organism: Eugnorisma glareosa; assembly: GCA_947578425.1. Taxonomy (NCBI): domain Eukaryota; kingdom Metazoa; phylum Arthropoda; class Insecta; order Lepidoptera; family Noctuidae; genus Eugnorisma; species Eugnorisma glareosa. Next base: position 6,268,538 of record OX387967.1, on the reverse strand, counting down.
TTATATTAATTGTTTTGACCAAGAATTAATACAAAGTAACCACCTGGCTGACTCATCACTTAATCGATTTCTGTGTTTTCTAATGACTAAGGATGCTTTCGAAAATAATCTCTCAGCAGGTACTGATGTAGCAGGTATTGAGAGAAAATCACGAGCCATCGTGGATAAAATTGGATATTCTGTCTCATGCGTCCTCCACCACTCTAAAATATCTTCTGAGCTGGCGGTTCTCGGTTTACTTAAGTACTCCTCCAACTCGTCAACAACTAAACCTTGAAGACAAGATCCAGATGACGACGTAGAGGGACATGCATACAGTTTATCAAAGTCTATTACATCTTCATGTTCATCATACTCACATACTTTGTTTTCATTTATTGGTAATTCAGGAGATTTAGACACCGAGTGTAGATGTAGGTAGGTGTAGACTTTTATACTCTTTATAAAGTTCATTAAATTTGCGCAGGCTTTCTGTTTTAATTTGCTTCCCCCATAATGTCATGTCAAAAGTCTGAGCTTTGTGCCTTGGGTCTAAAATTAAAGTGGTACAGTAAATCCAGTTGCTCTTCTTATAATGTTTAAGTATTTTATCTCGGGCTGCTTGGAAACCTAGAATAAGCCTTTTGATACCCTGAAGGGTAGATTTGGCTGAGGTGTAGTTGATGCGCAACTCAGTGCACATCTTGGACACATCGGTCCAATACGCCTTATCTTGGATGAAGATAGGCGGCGGGGGCTTAAGCTTCTTTGAAGAAGAAGCAGAAGGGGCGGTAGCCATAGGGCTGGCGGGGCAGCTAATCGCGGCCGGAGCTGTCGAAGCGACAGGAGAACGGGGCGAGATAAGGGGGCAGGGGAGGGTGGGGTGGGGGTAGAGCGAGCCGCTACGGGCTTTTGGTCTTATTGGCCTTGGCGCCCTTGCCCTTCCTAAAGAAAGAAAAGAAAGAGAAAGAAAGAAAACATATTTATTTGGCACATGCCACAAGTGCACACAACAAAAAATTACATAAAAAAGAGCTTAAATCTAAACAAGAAAAAACAAGAGATAATTGTGTGTCTCACGGCTGCGCCAAACAGGCCCAGTTCAGCAAGCTGCCGAGCAGCTAGTGCCCGACGCTGGTTTTCAAACTCAAACTCAAAGCGTTTATTTCAATTAGACCTTCGCAGGCACTTTTGAAAGTCAGAAAAACAAAGGCGAAGTTACAGTCACAGACACAAGGCATAATAACTTGTGAAAGTACTGTAGTTGCCCATTCCAAAGCGTAGATCTCTATGGAGAAGAATGGGCAAGAAACTCCATGGACACTCTTTTCAATCAAAATATTGTTACAAGATCTTGGTTACATCATTCATGTTGAGATTATACATATATGTGAGAACGATGTAGAAAGACGTGCACATTAAGAGCGTCCAGAGTAAAAGATTATAACTATCAACAATTTAAAAACAAAGTAGTTAAAATAAACCGTGGCAGCTAAGAGATGACCAGTCCCAACTGACAGCGCCCGTTCACGAACATGACGCATGCATCAGCTCCATTCAGCTCAACCATATTGAAGGGAACTAAACGACCCAACACACCCGCCACTATCAGCGAGACATTTGAGTGAGCCTGACATTCTCTCAGCCACCAGGGCACATTCGAGTCAATGAAGGATAACTAAATGTAAATGGTAGCTTTACAGTACATAGTACTCACACATGTGCTATGCAGTTATATAATACTAAGAGATTGAATCTATACAATGCAAAGATATTTTTACAATCTTCTGCAGCTTCCACAATAATTTCACATGAGCTTCTGATTAGTTTGCCCCTATGGTTGTGGAGCAGGACCAGCATTGAGCCAAGCATTTTTATCATCGATTTAATCCCCTAACTTATAATATGCTTGCCTACATAGTGTGCGTTTTATACAAGATTTAAATTTTGTCTCATTCAGTTGTTGAATGTGGGGAGGTATTTTATTATAACATTTTAAACAGTACCCCATGAAAGATGAGTCTACTTTAGCTAGCCTGAAACCTGGCTGTACTAGTTGGTCCCTGTTTCTAGTATTATAGTGGTGTCTGTCACCTCTTTTACTAAACAAATGCAGATTTTTCCTAACGTACATGATGTTTTCATAGATGTATTGACAAGGTACTGTCATGATGTTAATTTCTTTAAACAGTTCCCTTAGAGAATCGCGCCTACGTAGATCATATATGGCTCTGATGGCTCTTTTCTGCAGAATAAATATAGACTCATTGTCTGCAGCCCGTCCCCATAGTAAAATACCGTATGACATAATACTATGAAAATAACTAAAATAGACTAGCCTCGCGGTATCTGCATCAGTAAATTGGCGGATTTTTCTAACAGCATATGCTGCTGAACTCAGCCGTCCTGCAAGAGATGTTATATGCGGACCCCATTGTAGCCTTGAGTCGAGCGTGATCCCCAGGAAAACAGTATTTTCGACGAATTGCAGTTTCTCTTGATTCAATACTAAGTCACTATCACTACTTTTAACATTCGGTAGAGCAAATCTTATGCACTTCGTTTTTTTCCCATTTAATACTAAATTATTAGCGGTGAACCAATTATGGACCTGCATTAAGGCGTTATTTACGTCGTCGAAATTTGTGGCACGTCTGTTTATCTTAAATATTAAAGAAGTATCGTCAGCGAATAACACCATTTGTGGTTGGATTTTAAATAAATGGGGTAGATCATTAATATATACCAAAAAGAGGAAAGGACCCAATATCGAACCTTGTGGTACACCCATACTACTTTTAAACCCATTGAATTGACACCATTTATTTGTACTTGCTGATGTCTATCGTTTAAATACGATTTCACTAAACTGAGCGCAAGTTTCCTTAACCCGTAATGTTCAAGTTTTAAGAGTAGGGTTTCATGGTTTACGCAATCAAATGCTTTTGAGAGGTCACAGAAAATTCCTATGGCATCTTGTGCCTCTTCCCACGCAGTAAATATGTGTTTTAATAAGGTGACACCGGCGTCAGTCGTACAACGTCCTTTGGTGAAACCATACTGTTTCTCATGCAAGATTTTATTGGTGTTAAAGTGGTTGAGCATTTGATTAAGCATTACCTTTTCAAACACCTTGCTGAAAACCGGCAATACGGATACGGGTCTATAGTTATTGGTGTCTTTTCTGTCCCCGGACTTGAAAAATGGTATTACCTTACTGTATTTCATAAGGTCCGGGAAGACTCCTTGGTCCACACACAAATTAAATATTAAGGCCAAGTACGGTGCTATAGTCTCAATAATGGTTTGACAAACTTTAATTGACATACCCCATAGATCCTCGGTTAATTTGACTTTGATTTCTTTAAAAGCTTTAATGACTGCTATGGGGTTTATATGTTTAAATTGAAACTCAACCGGACAGGCTGAAACGTTCGCTCTTAATAAATCAATAGAAAACAAGGGTGAGGAATTTAAGGTTTCAGTAGTTTTAAGTGGGATACTAGTGAAGAAATCTACAAATTCTTGAGCAACTTCATTTTTAGAGCTAAGAAGACCACGTGAAGTCTCTAGAGTGATATCATTATTATATTTTTTATTTCTGTTAGTTTCACTATTGATGATTTTCCAAACCGTCTTTATTTTATTATCGGCGGATTTAATCTTGTTGCTAATGAATAAGGCTTTAGCTAACTTACAGGAGTTTTTAAAAATTTTTGAGTAAGTTGTAACATATTTATTAAAATTTTCTGAGTTGATGTAAGGCTTAAGGCCATACAGCTCAAACAATCGTTCCCTACTTTTCCTAATACCTTTAGTTGCCCAGTCACTGAACATAAACTTTGGGCAAATAGATTTGGTTTTCATTTTTAATGTATTATTGAACTCTGTGTAAACTACCGAAAAGAATTCCTCATAAAATTGATTAACATTTACAATAATATGGCTCGGAATGCCTAAATTACTAATTAAGCTATTTTTAAATTTATTCAAATTACTGGGTGTTATTAGTCTAGATTTTATCTGGATTCTTTGTAATGGTGTGTAGGACTCGAAAGCAATGGTTTGCCCGCTGTGATCAGAAGGAAGGTAATTTACAATGGATTTATCTAAGTAATCGCAGCAACAAAACACATTATCAATACATGTAGCAGTATTTGTAGTAATTCGAGTTGGTTCCGAAAACACGTTTGACAAATTAAATGATTTAAAAAGATGTAAGAATCTACTGCTATTCGATTTTTTGTCTAAAATATTAACATTAAAGTCACCACAGATAACTAATGATTTATTACCAGTTGCAAGTTTTGCTAAAGCATCTTCCATTACTGACTCAAATATAGAGTAGTTTTGATAATTTGGGGGTCTGTAAACGCACACTATTACATGCTTATCCAGCTCAACACAAGACAGCTCAATACTATGTTCAACCGATAGATCAACAATGTCATTACGAGTCTTAAATTTAATACAATTTTTAACTAAGATTAATGAACCCCCACGAATCTTAGCTTTCCGGTTAAAGCAACTGCCCACACTGTAATTTGCGAAATTAATAAGCATTTCATATTCTTTTAACCAATGTTCAGTGAAACAAACAATTTCAAACTTTGTTTTTTCTAAAAACAATTCAATTTCTAGTTGCTTTGAAGAGAAACCTTGAATATTTTGATGAAATAACTGCATGGAATTCTGCTTAGCCCCTTTTTTACATTTAGCTATTTGAGAGCATGAAGGTACATTGTTGTTGTTCGGTGTAACATTAATGTTTCTGGTATCTTCTGTTGTCTTACTAACTAGTTTAAATGAGCATCCGGAGTGATCCCCAAGACTCCCATGCCATTACAAGACAATGAGATCCTACATAGTACTAGTGGACCCCACTCGAGAATCTTCTAAAGTTACACATGGATCCTCCCCGTAATTGTAAAAATAATTATTAGTATTATTACTAATAGTCGCAGTTTGAATAATATAACTAAACATAGACATACTACTTATGTCTGAGTGAATATTATAAACTAATAGCCTAGCTATTTTGTGTCTACAACTAATAGGTAGATACACTTTACCCCGTGTCGACTTAAGTTTACCAAAAAAGCTGTTGATATCAAGAAATACAAGCCTGTCACTATAGTGACCTACTAAGAAATGAACATGCTTATTCAACATGTGAATATAATTGTTTTTCCTGTTTGACAATTTTTCGAAGTATGGGAAAACACACAATATTATTTTACGACAATTCAACTTTAACAACTCAGTTACACTATCTGTGATGTCTTGTTTTGTAATTTTTAAACTATTTCCTATAAATATTAATCAGTATTAGCATTATAAACATTTCTAATTACTGATGCCATTATCTGTTTGTATGTTGACCCTGGCATACAGTGATTTTGGTTGGAACAACTCAGTTTATTACTTACTAATTTACCTACACCTCTTCCTATACTGTCTGAGAACATTATTGAGTAAGAACATTCATGACTATCATAAATCTCAGGCTGTACCACGTGCAAATAATCTTGTGTAATATTAGTTATTTCTCGGTTGAGTATAGAGTCCTGAGACAAATTCAAATCCTGGGACGGGTCTTCCATTACCTCAGGCTGGACAGTATCATGGTTCTCAACCGTCTGACAACTACATTGACACATTACCAACTCATTTGCCGCAAGAATATGTTCCCTAATTTGATTCTGAGAACTCACATATCTACTAGAAAGGGAACTAAGTGAGTCCTGAAGTACTTGTATTTCAGACTGCAAATGCTGAGTATCAATTTCATATATTTTTATGCTGTCTTCTAATCCAATTCAATCTTCTAATCTAATCCAATTCTGTCAACTGGACCTGAGATGGTGATATGACGGATATAAATCAGTTTTGAAGTTCGTGTTACTATTATGGTATGTCTGAATAGGCAATAAATGTATGTGTAATGATAACAAATATAATACTATATACTATAATATAAATATAACTACATATAATAATAAAACATAAAATAGAAATAATATAAAAATCGAGCTAAGTGTGAATAATTATTGTATACATCAATTTACTTTATTTTTGTGCAGCATTAGTCGACAAAGGTTTTTGTTCCGTGATCAAGCTAATTAGAAAGTGGGTAGAATAGTTTGTAATTCATATAATTGAGATATTCAGTGTGGCCATATCCAACTTTCGTTGCGATTCCATTAGATACTGCCGTAAACGTCTTCTAAATGTGTCCTACGCTTACCCTTGCCTACCATCGTGTACTCCTCAGAGTCCGAGGTAGCATCGGAAGCAACCGATTACTCAGAGGCCTCGGAAAGCACGTCCGCAATCTCCATAGGAGATGCATCAGGACTTGCAGGTGAGTCCTGTGAGTGAACTATAATAGGACGTGTGTCCTGCGGGTCTGGACTCGCCGGCGAGACCGGAATGAAGAGCTTTTCGGAGAGGATACCCATAAGGGGCTCCGCGATGCTCATATAGTTATCCCTAATATGAGGATTGAGGTCACTAAGGAGCCTCTTAAGGAGGTCCGTGAGGGACTTTGCCCAGACATCCTTCGTTGCGAAGGAAGGAGCCATACCTAATGGGCCTAATCTTGACTACAAAAGTGGGGGAGGGGGGAAAAACTCCTAGCCCTAGTCCCAAGGAGACACGAAAATCGTGAACCCCCCGGGCGGACAATTCCCACAAAAACGAACCCACCTGTTGACAACCTTCTTGGTATGTTATCTTAGTTGTCTATTTTTGATTTTGTTTCAAGTGATTTTGTCAGTTTGTCTTCCCTTCAACACATTGTATAGAATATTCCTACTTGCTTATTAGATTTATATTGCCATTACTTGGTTTTATTGCACCACACCTCATATATAATCCCATACAGTCCATTCCTATCGTCAACATTTTTGGTCCTTCGACGGTTTTATTTCATATACATTTTGTCATTTTCACATCGGTAAGTACCATTTTTAGCATTACGACATGAACACGCGTAGTAAAACCAAAGCCTTGGCAATGTCATCTCATAGTATCGCCCGTCATTCACCTGTAGAACCTTCAACAACCAATCACGAGCCCGTAGCGTCTAGAGTTAGTGCCGGTGACGATGCGAACAGCATGCACTCTGCGCAGACTAATTCTAGCGCTTCATCCACCACGCTGAAAGCACGCAAGGCCGCCGCGGAAGCCGCGTACAAGCGCCGCCAGTTCGAAAACATGAAGGTGCTACAGCAGCAGCTCGCGGAAGTGGAGGAGGCCGAGTACCGCGCGGAGATTGAACAAATTGAAGCGGAGGTTGAAGGTAAAAGTAGGCGAAGTACTACGAGTCAAAAACGAACGCAAGAATGGGTAAGAAGTATTTCTACAATTCAAGTAAACGAAGGAAATAAACCAAAAGAGGTCTCACAGCCTGCTCATTTATCAATGAACCCTCAGGCTGCTGCTCCATTATTAGCAGCATACCTCGATAATCAGGCAGGTTTCGTTCCCCAAGTACCCGGGCTGGCCGCCACGGTGTTGCCACCCTCTTATACGGGCTTGGAGGAACAGCGCCACAATATACCTGTATGTAATAATGAGTTTTCTCCCTTGCTTTTACAAGCAGTCGCAGACACTGCCGCTGCAGCGAAGTCTTTGGCTGTCGCACAGAATAAAACACAAAAAACAAAAATAGAGCTTTTCGCATTTACTGGAAATGCGTCTCAGTGGCTTCAATTTAGAAAACTTTTTGACACTACTAAACTCTCATACACCCCCGCAGAGAATGTTGCGCGCTTACAAAGCGCGCTCCGTGGGGCCGCACGCGAGTCCGTCGCGTCGCTGCTCATCTCTGCAGAGGACCCGGAGGAGATCATGCGCACCCTCGAGCGAAGCTTTGCGTGCCCTGAGATGATTGTCTTCGGTGAGGTACAGGTGTTGAAACAACTGCCACGGCTCGGTAATGACCTCAAAGAAATAGGTACCATTGCGAATAGAGTCAGAAATAGTCTTTCTACGATAAAATTACTCAATCATCGTGACTATTTACACTCACCAGAACTTTTTCACATTATACTAGGTAAATTAAACCCTATGATGAAAATGAGATGGTCTGACTATGCGTCAGAGGTCCCTCTGGTATCAAAATTAGAGGTTTTGTTCGAATTTTTAATTCGTGAACATGAGCGTTATATTAAGTTTGCTTTGTCTCCTGACTTAAGTCTTTCGCAAGCTACACATCAATCGCACGTGATTCAGTCTGTCAATAAACCATTAAAACGCGAGAACATTCATTCTGTGTCACACAATAAAATAAAAAGTAACGATAAAACAGAATGTGTTTATTGTAAAAAAAACCACAACGTTAAAAACTGCGACGAAATAAAATCCTTGGCAGTTGACGAAAGATGGCGTTGGTTACGTGAGAACAAGATTTGTTACAAATGTCTTAGGCGTGTTTCCCATCAATGGAAATCTTGCAAAGTAAATCCTTGTGGGGTCGACGGTTGTTCTTTTCGCCACCATCCTCTTTTACATGGTAGGCAGGATACGTTAACGTCATCGCCTGCATCCGAAAAGCAGTCGTTTAACAACACTGTGTGTGCAGCTGCGTCTCTTAGTGACGTTCCGTGCACGTCACCCTCATCAGCCGCCCCGCTCGCGCTCCAGCCAATGGAAGAAAAGGTAACGGTTTCTAATACAGGTATCCATGAACATTTAAAGATGTCATCACAAACCAATGCGTTTTTAAAAATAGTACCAGTTGTTGTGTCTGGTCCAGCCGGCGACTATGAAACATACGCTCTTCTTGACGACGGCAGTACAGCGACATTGATTGACTCAAACGTGGCTGCTCGTATAGGGTTATCAGGACCGCAAGAACTTATAACTATCAACGGTGTCGGTGGTTTACAGAAAAGTACAAACATTTCATATGTTAATTTTTACATACAGGGTAAACATGAAAATAACAAATACTTAGTTAGTCGTGCTAGGGCTATGCAAGCACTAAATTTAAGCACACAAACACTGTCCAACCAAATGGTTGAATCATACAACCATTTAAAAGACTTAGCTCATTTTCTAATTTATAGTGACGCTGTACCGACCGTGCTTATCGGCGCTGAGCACTGGCATCTATCGATAACTCACGAGGTCCGCACTGGACGCCGCAATGAGCCTGTCGCTTGTCACACTTTGTTGGGTTGGACATTGTATGGAGTAGCTTCTAGTAAAACTAAACCAGTCGTATTTATTAACCACTGTCAGTTAGACCAAGCCGAACTATCGGAATACGAACGTTTAGAACTTCTCATAAAAGAGCAGTACAAACTTGATTCACTTGGTATTTCCAAGCGTGAGACTCTTCATAGTAAGCAGGATTTGCGTGCTATTGAGATTTTAGACGCGACTACTACAGGTTTGCCAACTGGTAGGTACGAAGTAGGACTCCCATGGCGAGATGACATTCAGTCTATTCCCGACAGCTATCCTCAAGCTCTCTCACGTTTCTTGAGTCTAGAGAAACGCATGCTCCGAGAACCAGAGTTTGCTAGTCCTTATAAACAGTTTATTGATAATATGCTTACTAAGGGATATGCGGAGGAGTGTGATCCTACCACTTACTATCGTAATTTTACTGGTCAAGAAAATCTTAATAATATAATCAGTCTCAATTCAGGGTGTTCTAAACAGAATGCGCCCTTTTCGACAACAAATCGTCCTGGAGCAGTTTCTAGTTCTAATTCTAGTACGAGGATTAGGTGGTACTTGCCACATTTTGGCGTGTATCACCCACAAAAGCGTAAGCTTCGGGTTGTTCACGATGCGGCTGCTACGAATCAAGGAGTGTCTTTGAATTCCTTGCTTCTCCAGGGGCCTGATCTATTAGAGAACTTATTAGGTATTCTTTTTAGATTCAGAGAGGGCCGTGTCGCAATGTCTGCTGACATTAAGGAAATGTTTCCTCAAATACGAATTCGAGAGCAGGAAAGGGACGCATTACGGTTTCTTTGGCGTGATGTTCAATACAAAAATACAAAGCCTATAAAAGAGTATCGTATGACTGCTGTTATCTTTGGAGCGTCGTCCAGTCCATTTACTGCTCTGTACATTAAAAACAAAAACGCCAGGTCTCATCAAGATTTGTATCCAGAAGCAGCCAACGCTAGTGTTTGTAGTTGTTATATGGACGATTATCTTGATAGTGTGGACGACGTCACCAAGGCTGCACAGCTGTCATCTGATATAGTCACTATCCATCGAAACGCCTGTTTCGAAATGCGTGGCTGGATCTCTAATAATCAGGAAGCGTTACGTCTTATTCCAAAAGAATTTCATGCCGCACAACCGACTGAAGTGAAACTTGGTAATAATTCCACTATTATAAATAATGTCTTAGGCGTTTCATGGGATCCTTTATCAGATACTATAGGTTTTAGGACCGGTTTAGAAAGTTGTAGGTTTCAAGGTTTTTTAAATAAGCGAAAAGCGTTGTCTCATCTTATGAAAATCTATGACCCGTTGGGATTACTTGGGCCAATCGTTGTTAAGGGCCGAATCCTACTCCAGGAGGCCTGGAGAAAAAATATTGACTGGGACACACCATTTCCACCCTCAGAGGTTATGAGGTGGAGTGAATGGTTAGAAGAGCTCGTTGAAGTATCATTTTTTAGTATTCCACGCTGGTACGCTAATGAAAATGGTGAACCTTTATACAGGGAATTGCATGTGTTTGCTGATGCGAGCGAGCTTGCCTATGCCTGTGTTGCTTTTTGGCGTTTTACGTATGCTAACGGCATCGTCAAACTCGCCCTTATTGCCAGTAAGGCGAGAGTTTCGCCATTAAAACCAACATCAATTCCACGCTTAGAGCTGCAAGCTGCTTTGATTGCTTCTCGCCTTGCTGTCACAATCAAAGATTGTCACAAAAAGAAGCCCATGCGCACATATCTGTGGACGGATTCGAGAACCGTTCTTGGTTGGCTGAGGAGCGATGCACGAACATTCAAGCCATTTGTGGCTCATAGAGTCGGGGAAATAACTGAAAATTCATGCGTTCAAGATTGGCGATGGGTCCCAACCGACTTGAATGTTGCTGACGATGCCACTCGTATAAAGCCTCTGCACCTGAATCCCAACCATCGATGGTTTTCGGGTCCTACATTTCTTTTAGAGGCCCCAGAAGATTGGCCTATAGAACCAGCTGGCCAACCTATCGCTCGGGAGGAATGTAAACGTTCTCCTACGCTTTTGATTGCTCATCTGGTTGCGACAGTAGATTTCAGTCGTTTCAGTGACTGGCTTCGTTTGCTCCGCGCTACTGCTCGCGTTTTGCAGGCTGCGGCCAAACTCCGTTCATTTTTGGACCGTACTAGACTCACTGTCCCTAACACCGATGTTAGAGACCGCCATTGTGCAAGTTTACCTGCGTCCACCACTCTATTATTGCCTTTGTCAGCTGAGTTAATGGAAGCCGCAGAAAGGCATATCCTGCAACGCCTACAGGCAGAAGCGTTTGCCGAAGAAATTCAGTGCATCGATCGAGACGAAACGATACCCAAGTCTAGCCGCTTGTCAAAGCTTTCACCAATGATGGGAGAAGACGGTTTGTTAAGATTGGTCGGAAGAATTAGAGCCGTCGAAAATGTCAGCTCCGATGTGAAGCGCCCGATACTGTTAGATGGTCGCCACCATGTCGTCCGTTTGTTGGTGCAATATTTCCACCGCAGAGCTGGTCATGCCAATAATGAGATGGTAATTAATGAGTTGAGACAAAAATATTGGATTCTTCGAATTCGCAGCATCGTCCGGAGTGTAGCCAGCCAATGTTTGTTCTGCAAGATAAGGAAAACAAAGCCAATGAATCCAAAGACAGGAGATCTCCCGGCACAAAGGCTTGCTCACCATCGCCGTCCTTTTACATTTACGGGCTTGGATTATTTTGGCCCCATCTCTACTGCAATTGGCCGAAGAAGAGAAAAACGTTACGTTGCCCTTTTCACCTGTATGACTTCCAGAGCCATTCATTTGGAGCTGGTGCATTCCCTCTCTGCTGATTCTGCAATTATGACTTTGCGTCGCTTTGTTGCAAGAAGAGGAACTCCTGACACAATATATTCGGACAATGGCACGTGTTTTGTTGGTGCAAACCGAATTCTTCGTGATTTTTACCAACCTGAAGTCGAAAACTTTGCTGCCAATAGAGGAATAAAATGGAAGTTTATTCCTCCCGCCGCACCATTCTTTGGTGGATGTTGGGAGAGGTTGGTGCGCAGCGTGAAGGTGGCTCTAAATGCCACTTTGGAAGAACAAGCCCCCAAGGAAGAGGTCCTTATAACTCTCTTGTTAGAAGCCGAAGCGATTGTCAACTCTAGACCTCTGAGTCACGTTTCGGTTTGTCACGAGGACCAAGAAACATTAACTCCATTTCATTTTTTGCTCGGCACGTCATCTAATCAAGTTCTACCTTCGACTCTAGACGACCGGGATTTATTAAGAAGAGCGGACTGGCGAAAAGCTTTAAGATTGGCTGATCATTTTTTGGCATCGCTGGGTCAGAGAGATTCTGCCCACTATGCAACCACGGCAGGTCGGGGACAGCAGAGAACCAGCTTTGAAAATTGGTGACATTGTATTCATCGTGGATGAGAACATGCCGAGAGGAACTTGGCCACGAGGCCGTGTTTCTGGAACTTTTCCCGGCAAAGATGGAGTAATTAGAGTGGTGGACGTAGCTACCTCAGGTGGCATACTTCGTCGGCCCACCAAGAGGATTGTCAAGATTTCCACATAGGAGACCCATTGCATTATTTTGTGCACTATCATGCACAAGGGGGTGGAATGTTGACAACCTTCTTGGTATGTTATCTTAGTTGTCTATTTTTGATTTTGTTTCAAGTGATTTTGTCAGTTTGTCTTCCCTTCAACACATTGTATAGAATATTCCTACTTGCTTATTAGATTTATATTGCCATTACTTGGTTTTATTGCACCACACCTCATATATAATCCCATACAGTCCATTCCTATCGTCAATACCACCCGTGTGACTTTCCTAGTGCTATACTGGCGAGAAGAAAGGCACAAACAAACTCGCCAGCTAGACTGTTGTCCTGGCCAGAGGGGCCGCTAAACCTAATTCCCCGGGAGGGATAGCCCGGGGATGAGTGCACTCCCTGTCGGGTGACACAGGGAGGTGAGTGCCTAAGGTGTGCCCTAAGCTTCTGCCGCCAATCTTAATGTGCGACAGGGCCCTATGGGTCTTGCGACCGATCCGGGCCGCTGGGGTAGAGACACCCAGACGTCCCGGGTGCAGCTGTGGACAAACGTGGGTTAGGTACTACCAGACTGTGACTAGGAGCCACCCCCAAGGCCACAATCGGAGCCCTTCCGACTGACTGCTTTCCCTTGAAGAGGGTCGGCGGGTGTGGCGGGTCACCACCCACTTGGGATCGTTGGCACCGTGAGGTTTCCACCCAAGTACCACCGAAACTGGTGGATTTTGCTCTAAGGGAGCCGAGTGAACGCGACGCGATACGCGAACGTAGAAAACCGACTACAAGCACAGAAGCACTCGTAGCCGATCTGCTACGATGACGTAGTCTAACTCGAAACCACGGTGGCGGAGCTAGACGACCGGCATGCGGTGGTGTAGCACTGAGCGCAATGTGCGCGTCAGAGCGACGGGGGGGGGAGCTTTCGATCGCAACGACAGAACGCACGTGTGCACTCTGCGGCTGCCGAGAGCGGAATGTGCCTGATGTCAAACCACTTTTTTTTTTTTTTTTTTTTTGTGATGGCATCTCGCAGTTCAGCCTCTGAGGCTGGCTACTGCTTAACCGGACTATTCCCTGTGGATGCCTTAAAAGTGTATCTAAGGCGTCCAGCCAGGGGCTTAAAACTATACTTAAAAACTAAGCGACCACTCGCTAAGGGCACCCCCTGTGGGGTACGGGCCTCGGCTTAGGGCGTCGCTGGGGGGGGCAGCAAAGGGACCGGCTGGATCTGAGTGATATTATTTAGGGGCTGGTTTAAAACTACCGGCTCAGCATCGCGGGCTGGCTCTGGCAAGGGTCGGGGGGGGTTCGTTGAACGTGGGCGTTGCGTCGGGCCTCGGCGGCGAGGACGGAAACATGGTGGTCTGTATTTGTATTTTCGTAATGTGTTGGTTTCCCTACTGCTCTCCTGGAGGAGGGTGATGGGGTCATCGGGGGTGGTGAGAGCATGTCGCGGACGGCGAACCATGCTAATACGCGAGGGCTCGTATCGGGCGGCCGATGCGATCAGGGGGTTCCTATGCTTGATAGCGGAATCGAAGAAACGCTTGGAAAGACGTTTCATAAACTGAGCTAAGGTGGGGATCCTAAGGTCTAAGTGGAGACTGTCATTACGGACATAATAGGGGGCACCGGTAATCTTACGGAGAAAACGGTTCTGAAGGGTCTGCATCCGGTGCAGATGACGCGGGTGGGCATGGGCAAAAGAGACAAGCGTATGTCATAATGGGACGGATGACGGCGGTATAGAGTCGCAACTTGCACTTAAGTGACAATTTGCTCTTTGCCGTGATCATAAAATGGAGCCTACCCATGGCAAAGGCAGCCCGGTCGCGGGCTGCTCTTATATGCGCAGCAAAGGACAGGTGGTTGTCGAGAATGACTCCTAAGTATTTGGCTTGCTTCTCCCAAGGGATCGGCTTGCCGAACATAGTGATCGGAGAGGGGACGGGACGTTTGAGACGCGCCTTATGGAATAGAACTGCCTGGCTTTTATCGGGATTAACCTCGATTCGCCACTTACGGAACCAGGCTCCTAAAGCATTGGCTGCTTTTTGGAGCTGACGGGCGATGGCGTCTTGGCCGTGCCCAGTATAATAGATTGCCGTATCGTCGGCGAAAAGGGCCAAGTGAGCCTTTTTGCTCTTGGGGATATCTGAAGTGAATAGAGTGAATATGAGGGGGGAAACGACAGAGCCCTGAGGGACTCCCGCGCGAATGGGGTGGGGGGAAGAAAGGGTTTTCCCTATGCGATAGCGGAAAGTGCGATTCGCCAAAAAGTCTCGCAAGATGAGCACGAGACGATCTGGCACACCGAGCTGATACAGCTTGTATATCAGCCCGTTGTGCCAGACTTTGTCGAACGCTTTCGCTATATCGAAAAATAACACACCGGTCATCGCTCCACGCTGGAAGCCAGCGCTCAAGTGCTCTACGATGCGGTGGACCTGTTGGACGCACGAGTGTTCGGTCCTGAAACCGAACTGCTCGTTGGGAATGAGGCTCTTAGCCTCGGCAAAGTCTTTGAGGCGCTTATAAATAAGCCTCTCATAGATTTTACCGAGCGCGCTAAGGAGACTGATCGGCCGATAGCTAGTCGGCTCGGATTTAGGTTTAACCGGTTTGGGAATACCTATGACGGTGGCCTCTTTCCACACTTGGGGAAAGATGTTATTGCTCAAGGCGCCATTGAAGATGGCCGCCAACAAGACTATGAGCTGAGAGGGGAGGACTTTGAACACCCTATTGGTGAAGCCATCGGCGCCAGGGGCTTTCCGAGGCTGTAGCCTATCTATTATGTTTTTCACTTCGTCGGGCGTGACTGAAGGAAGAGGACAGTCGGGGTCTTCTACTGGGGGGAGAGCGGCTCTACGTTCGACTTCCGCGTCCACCTCAGCGAGATGTCGCATGTCTACTGGTAGAGAGCTGGGCGTGCACTGAGATTCCAGGCTGTCGGCCAGGCATTCAGCCTTCTCAGAGTCGTCAAAGGCGACGCTCTTATCGGGGCGAATGAGAGGAGGCATAGTAACCTCGTCGCTGCTAGCACGCAACTTTCGTTGCAGTTGCCAGAAAGCTAAGTGAGTGGGCTCGAGTACGCTAAGCTCCTTGTCCCAACGATTCGAACGAAACTCACTGGTGCGCTGCTTTACAGCAAGCTGCAAGCTGCGCATGTGAGCCTTGTTCGCATAGCAGGGAAAGACGCTATAGGCACGAACGGCCGCGTTCTTCTCGGTTATCAGATCACGTATGTCATCGGGTAGTTTCCAGCGGTGATCGCTCATCGCTGGGACTTCCCGTGAACAATCCTTCAGTACGGATTGTACGTGATCTGTAAACAAGTTGATGGCGGCCGTCGTGTCTGCGACTGAGACTATGTGATCGGGGATACCGTCCGTGAGAGGAGACATGTCGGATTTCAGCTTATCGCTTACTTTCTTCCAGTCTGTTATCAAAATAGGGGCAGGGGGCTGGCTGGGGTCAAAGAGGCCCGAGCTAGAAACGAGATGCATGACTACCGGACGGTGGACAGAGTTAAGCTCGTGTAGCGTCTCAATCGAGTCCAGCCTGAGGCTGACGTTCCTGAGCAGCGCTATATCGAGCACATCGGAACGCAAACCGACAGTGTCGGGGTAGTGGGTGTGCTCCATAGGAGCGATAGGGTCAAAAGAAAGGGAGTCGCTTAGGTCGAATAACGCCCGCCCTCTCGGGTTGGTCGTTATGCTGTTCCAAGCAGGGTGTTTGGCATTGAGGTCGCCCGCTATGATAACGGACTCGCTCAAGCCGAAGAGAGAAGTGAGATCCTTCTCTAACAGGGAATGGTCCTCAGATGAATTTACGGGGGGCATGTAGGCAGAGATGATATGGACCGACTGGTGGCCGGTCATACCTAGCCGACAGATTGAAACCTCAAGTACTGATTCTAGAGGGGGTGAGTCTACTGGGATGCAGTGCAGTTCTTTACGGTAATAAATGAGCGTGCCGCCTCTGGGGCAGCGGGAACGGTCATTGCGAACTATATGAAAGTTTGCAATCTTGGGGTTGCGGAGATGGGGCTTTAAGAACGTCTCTTGGACAAGAAAGACATCGATCTGATGATCGCGGAGGAACGCGGCGATCTCATCGCGTTGTCCACTAATGCCGTTGGCATTGTAAAAGCCTACTCTAAGGGATCGGTGTTGGGTACTCGTTAAGGGCCTAGTTAGATCCATTATCGGTCTGGTTGTGAGAGAGCGCGCGGAGAGCTGCACGTATCCTAGGATACGATTTAAAGATCATGTTGATCTTTTTCATGTCATTCGTTCCTCTGAGCTCGGCCGCTAAGCGGTCGGCCTCAGGGGATTCGAAGATCGCGAACCTAGCTATGGTGTCGAAGGAGCTTTCCTCGGCATCCTCAGACTCTGGGCCGAGTGGCCTGGAGGGAGGGCGCGCTGGTGAGGCTAGGGCAGCGGCCGTTGGAACGGGCGCAGGGCAAGGGACCGGGTTATCTAATAGCCCGGGCATGGGGGCGGTGGCCTTGGGGCTACCAAGTGCTGGAAAAGGACGCTGATGATTCAGCGCGTTCCAGGGGGACGGTCTCTGGGGACTGAGACGCTCAGGCAACTGAGCAGAGGGGATCGGGACTGATGAGGGGGCTTCCCTCAGCTGGCGGGCGTTAAAACGCTTCGCCAGCTTACCCGGAAATTGTTTGGGGGCTTTGGGGCAACCCCTGTAGTTGGCCGGGTGGCCTGACTGACCGCATAGCACACAACTGGGTGGCTCGGTACAGAGGTTCCTGTCCTTGGGACGGGAGCAATCGGCCGTGGCGTGATCGCCTAGGCACTTGACGCACCGGGGAGGAGCGAAGCAGTGCTTTTGGGCGTGGCCGTAAAGTTGGCAACCGTGGCACTGGGAAAGCACCTTGTTGCGGTGAGTCCGCTCAATGAGGATGCCCGATAAGGAGCAGACGGTCTTGACTTTAAAAATGGGGTGATGACCCTCGACGGGGTCACAGATGACGAGCACCATGTCGTACTCGTCACCTCCCCTCGCCTTGTGCAGGCGGTGGACGGCGGAGACTGGGACGCTCTGGGAGGTGAGGTCGTCCAGAATGTCCTGGGATGGGATCTCTTTGGGGATCCGCCTGATCACCACGCGGGTGGGCTTCTCCTCAGGGAGAGAGTAGGTGTGGAAGGCGACGTGCCTCCCACGAAGGTTGCGGGCAATGTCCCTGAAGTCCGAGGACGAAGGGACGGTGACCTTTATACCCTGTAGGGTAGATTTGGTTGAGGTGTAATTGATGCGCAACTCAGTGCACATCTTGGACACATCGGTCCATTTCGCCTTATCTTGGATGAAGATAGGCGGCGGGGGCTTTAGCTTCTTGGAAGAAGAAGCAGAGGGGGCGGTAGGGGCGGTAGCCATAGGGCTAACGGGGCAGCTAGACGCGGCCGGAGCTGTCGAAGCGACAGGAGAAACGGGGCGAGATAAGGGGACAGAGGAGGGTGGGGTGGGGGTAGAGCGAGCCGCTACGGGCTTTTTGGCCTTATTGGCCTTAGCGCCCTTGCCCTTCCTACGCTTGCCCTTGCCTACCATTGTGTACTCCTCAGAGTCAGAGGTAGCGTCAGAGGCTCCTGAGTACTCCGAGGCCTCGGAAAGCACGTCCGCAATCTCCATAGGAGATGCATCGGGACTTGCAGGTGAGTCCTGAGAGTGAACTAACGGGGGTGGGTCGGAACTCGCCGGCGAGATCGGAACGAATACTTTCTCGGATAGGATACCCATAAGGGGCTCCGCGATACTCATATAATTTTCCCTTATATGAGGGTTGGGGTCACTAAGGAGCCTCTTAAGGAGGTCCGTGAGGGACTTAGCCCAGACATCCCTCGTTGCGAGGGTAGAAATCATATCTATCTAATGGGACTAATCTTGACTAATATATAGTGGGGGAGGGGGGAAAAACTCCTAGCCCTAGTCCCGAGGAGACACGAAAATCGTGAACCCCCCGGGCGGACAATTCCCACAAAAACGAACCCACCCGTGTGACTTTCCTAGTGCTATACTGGCGAGAAGAAAGGCACAAACAAACTCGCCAGCTACACTGTTGTCCTGGCCAGAGGGGCCGCTAAACCTAACTCCCCGGGAGGGATAGCCCGGGGATGAGTGCACTCCCTGTCGGGTGACACAGGGAGGTGAGTGCCTAAGGTGTGCCCTAAGCTTGAGTACCTGTCGCCAATCTTAATGTGCGACAGGGCCCTATGGGTCTTGCGACCGATCCGGGCCGCTGGGGTAGAGACACCCAGACGTCCCGGGTGCAGCTGTGGACTAACGTGGGTTAGGTACTACCAGACTGTGACTAGGAGCCACCCCCAAGGCCACAGTCGGAGCCCTTCCGACTGACTGCTTTCCCTTGAAGAGGGTCGGCGGGTGTGGCGGGTCACCACCCACTTGGGATCGTTGGCACCGTGAGGTTTCCACCCAAGTACCACCGCTACTGGTGGATTTTGCTCTTAGGGAGCCAAGTGAACGCGACGCGATACGCGAACGTAGAAAACCGACTACAAGCAATGAAGCACTCGTAGCCGATCTGCTACGATGACGTAGTCTAACTCGAAACCACGGTGGCGGAGCTAGACGACCGGCATGCGGTGGTGTAGCACTGAGCGCAATGTGCGCGTCAGAGCGACGGGGGAGGGGGGAGCTTTCGATCGCAACGACAGAGCGCACGTGTGCACTCTGCGGCTGCCGAGAGCGGAATGAGATGTCAAACCACAGAAAGTGCCCCTTTTTTATAGGTAAACTCGTAAGGCTCTGACCAATCAGGGCCCTACACTTTTGCACACGGCACTAACGTCCCGCCCCTTGACCAATCAGAGCATAGGTGCTCTTTTGTATGGGAAACTTAACTTAGCCTTTTTCTGTGTTAGGACACTCTTTACAATACTTTTGTATATTTCTAACCTTAGAACTAATAAATCTTTATTATTTACATAAAAATCAGTTTAGAAATCCTTAATTAACACCTTGAAATAATGAAATTACAGAAACCGTTCTCGTTACGGTAAAGTTTCTTAGTAGTTTAGCTTACGCATTGAAATATGTTACAAGTGGCGCCACTAGTGGCTGGAATGTAAAACACTTTAACATTAAATCTTAGGAAAAATACCACGTTGAGAGACAAGTTAATAATCAAATTAATTAAACAGAGAAAAATTTGAAGAGATAAATAACAAATTACATATCGTCGCTAACAAATACTATTGATGAAAAAATATCCCACTGGTATTTTCCACTTTTGATCTAGTGATATAACCATGAAAACAAGAGCTTGAGAAGCTATTTCGTCTTTTATGTCACAAAAAACCTAAATTGACGGAACCTTCATTCGTTTTGGTGTTCCATATTTTTTGACGTCTAATAGAAATCTCATCAAAAACTAAAGAACAAATTATCTCCTTTCCCGTTTTGATTCTTTTTATGCATCATATATATTTTGTGCATCTATACTAACATACCATCTGCGTAATGTTCTTACATGTGGAAAAACTTTATTGAAACATTTTCTGGCATAATTATACGCGGCAGGAGAGTAATAATGAAGAGTTAAAGCAAATTTACGAAGAGACGGACAAAATTTACGACGCGATAATCCTGCCTTCGTGGAATTTCTGTAGAGTCTATCATAGAGGGCTTGAGTTTCTGCTGTAGTTTAAAGAGAGTTTACCACATTTTTTTGGATGTCAAACTTTTTTTCTAAATGGTTAACGAAATCTTAAGTTTAATATTTTACGTTTTAAATATCTATTTTGTTGGCCTATTTTTTTAATTTTAACCTGATGACGTAGTTTTTGTTTTTGTAACTTATGAACTTGTGCCTTCAATGCAATTTTTCTCGGAGTGTCGAAGATAGACTCAGAGTCTGAAACATCAACATTGACTGGTGTAGTAAGTCTGGTGGCTACGGGGTTCATTTCATCATTCTGAAATTATAAAAACAGTCTACATGTGAGTCGTACTCGCGCTCAACTATACTAAGTTTGAAACCTTGTGTTACATCGGTTATTGTACTCATCATTATGAACAACTTTTACTATGGGACCAGCACTGAAATCGCGAAAAAAAAATCTGCTGATCCATACATTAGGTCGAGGTATGCAAATTTAAATGTATGCAGTTGTTATTTATCGAGCCACCAATCCCTTATGTACTCGTCGGTGATGAAGCTTTTGGTTTAAGTAAGCATGTTATGCGCCCATACGGCGGATCCAATCTCAATGTGAAACAAAGAGTTTATAATTATCGCCTTAGCAGAGCTCGTAGATACGTGGAATGTGCATTTGGGATCATGGCAAATAAATGGCGCATTTTACATAGGCCAATTGATACGTCATATGATTTAACTATTAATATTGCGAAAGCATGTTGTGTTTTACACAATTTTGTTATACAACACGATGGTTTAAAACAACAAGACAATATGGCAATAAGTAGGTTCCCACAATTGAGACCCCATAGCAATGAAGAATCATTAGCCGAAAATTTTATCAGAAATGTATTTGCTAATTGCTTTGAGTCCAGAAGGGGCTTTCCCATGGCAGTTGAAAAAGATATAAATTAACTTATGTATTGAATTTACAAATACTTACTCCTCTAGCAGTGGATCACTGTCCGTCGTCGCAGCAGAGCTCCGACAACGCAGCGCATACCCTCCCTCCCGCTTCGTCTCTTGTCCGTCGATCCGTTGAAAAGTCGCGCGCGATGACGCATCGGTCTAATGGGGCATGTCATAAAAAATGTATGGAAAACGACGCAGCGACGACGCAACGCAGCGCAACGCACTAGTGGGGCTTCGCCCTAAGCTAGCCTGAAACCTGGCTGTACTAGTTGGTCCCTGTTTCTAGTATTATAGTGGTGTCTGTCACCTCTTTTACTAAATTAGATTTTTCCGAACGTACATGATGTTTTCATAGATGTATTGACAAGTTACTGTCATGATGTTAATTTCCTTAAACAGTTCCCTTAGAGAATCGCGCCTACGTAGATCATATATGGCTCTGATGGCTCTTTTCTGCAGAATAAATATAGACTCAATGTCTGCAGCCCGTCCCCATAGTAAAATACCGGATGACATAATATTATGAAAATAACTAAAATAGACTAGCCTCGCGGTATCTGCATCAGTAAATTGGCGGATTTTTCTAACAGCATATGCTGCTGAACTCAGGCGTCCTGCAAGAGATGTTATATGCGGATCCCATTGTAGCCTTGAGTTGACCGTGATCCCCAGGAAAACAGTATTTTCGACGAATTGCAGTTTCTCTTGATTCAATACTATGTCACTATCACTACTTTTAACATTCGGTAGAGCAAATCTTATGCACTTCGTTTTTTTTTTCTATTTAACCCCTTGGCAAAAGGCAAAGCTCGTCTTGGTACGGTATTCTGGCAAAGTACACAACTTCAAATTAACCAGTTATTTACTTGTAAAATACACTGTAAAAATATTTTTTATATTATTGGTTTGTTACTTTATAAAATATTAATAGTGCCCCAAAGGGCACATAACCAGAAACTCACTTTTTTATTTTCTCCGGAATTACGTGTTCGTCAGTCAATTTATGGAGGAGTCGCGACTGTGCATGATTGCAGTCTATTTTATAGACATCTACATTGTCATTCCATTTAGTTAACGGATATATTTTTTGTAATAAAATTATTTCTCAACCCTTTAATGAGGTGTGGCGATCGTGAATTAGACTGAGCTTATGTTCGTTAATTTCAATAATATCATCTGAAACATTAAAATTATTACAATAAAGGTCAAAACATTTCAAACTCAAACTCAAAACTCAAACTCAAAGCATTTATTTCAATTAGACCATTACAGGCACTTTTGAAAGTCAAACAAAAAAAAAAAGCTAAGCTACAGTCACAGTCACAAGGCATAATAACTTGAGAAAGTACTGTAGTTGCACATTCCAAAGCGTAGATCTCTATGGAGAAGAATGTGCAAGAAACTCCATGGACACTCTTTTTAATCAAAATATTGTTACAAAATCTTGGTTACATCATTCACGTTGAGATTATACATATATGTGAGAACGATGTAGAAAGACGTGCACATTAAGAGCGCCCAGAGTAAAAGATTAAAATAATCAACACTTTCAAAATAAAGTAATTAAAATAAACCGTGGCAGCTAAGAGATGACCACTCCCAACTGACAGCGCCCGTTCACGAACATGACGCATGGCTCGGCGCCATTCAACTCAACCATATTGAAGGGAACCAAATGACCCGACACACGCGCCACCATCAGCGAGAAATTTGAGTGAGCATGACATTCTCTCAGCCACCAGGCTACATTCAAGTCAATGAAAGATAAATAAATGTAAATGGTTGCTTTACAGTACATAGTACTCACACATGTGCTATGCAATTATATAATATTATTAAGGCAGTGAAGCCTAGTACCGCAACCGAAGAGGTAAACAAAAATAAAGAAAATAATGACGGGAACAAAAGAAGAATGATTTACATCGTTGGTGACGAACAAGCACGAAATCTTGCTGCAAGTATGCTTGAAAATAGGCAAGGGAAATGGAATGACGACTATGGCATCTTCGGAATAGTAAAAGCATCGGCCACAAGCTGTGAAATATTAAGGACGTGTGAAAATATGTCACAAAATGTCACAGAAAAAGACATTGTAATACTCTGCTTTGGAATATGTGACAAAAATGTATACAAATATGTTTCGAATTTAAGTAATATATTATACATATTTCGAAAGCAGAAGGTTCTCATAACAAATGTACAACACAACCCATATCTTAATGAATACATGCTTAATAGACAGTTGCATCTGATTATAAGAAATTATATTAACTGTAAATTGATTCGCCTGAATAATAGAAATGTTTTTATGAATAAAATGAATGTTATTACTGGTATGCTTAGTTCTAAGATTAATTTAGAAATAGATTCTATGACCTACAATGAAAAATTTTTGACTTTTTCTAATAAAACGAAACATCCATTACAGCCAGGTGTTTGCATTGAAAATAAGCTGTCCACATCCCAAATACCACAGAAAAATAAGAAAGGTACCATTCCATACTATTTCAAACCTAAAATCCAAACGAAACCTAATAACAAACCACAAATACCATTTAAAAAAGGAACTATCCCTTTTTTATTTAATAAAATGAATGTTGCTAGTCAGTCTAACATGAAAGAACCTTCCCATAATTCAAACGCACCATTTTTTCGTACCTCACAGTAAATCCAGTCTGATACTATTTCATCAAAACATTGCAGGGATTTTTAATAAGATAGATGAAATAACGGTGGCACTTAATGAATTCTCTGTGAATTCTAAGGAAATTGACATTATTTGTATAAGTGAATCATTTATTAAAAGCAAAGCAGAATCACTTCTGAAGATTCCTGGTTACAAACTTGTCGCTTCATATTGTCGAGATACTAAACGAGGTGGTACATGTATTCTCATTAAGAATGAGATGACTTGTGTTAGATTAGATAACTTTTTAAATGACATAGCATGTAATTTTAATTTTGAATGTACTGGAATAGAATTAACATTTAATCAAATCATCATTATTTGTATTTATAGGACACCCAATAGCAACCCCAAAGTTTTTCTAGAAAAACTGGAAAAATTACTAATTAGAATCACAAAGAAGTCAAAGAAGGTAATTATTTGTGGTGATTGGAATTTAGATACAATTAAACCAAATAAAAGCTGCCAGGAACTCTTAGGTTTGTTGAAAAATTTCAATATTGAATTGCATATAAAAACACCAACACGAAAACAGTCATGTTTAGATTTATTTGCAAGCAATATCAAGCAAGCTAAAGGTGAAGTTCATCACCTGGCTTTATCGGATCATGAGACAGGGCAAACCCTGACAGTGCCGACTAATAAACCTAAAAGTATGCTAAGTTGGTTTGAATACAAAAGGGACTATCATGAAGAAAATATACAAAAATTCTGTGACTGTATGTCTGCGCTTTCATTCTCAGACATGTATCTTATGGATAATTTAGAAGATGCATTTCAAGTTTTTCATGGGACATTACAACTGTTCTATAAACTTTGTTTTCCCACACAAAAGATAAAAAGGTCGAACGGAAAAAATAAGACCCTGTGGTTGACGAAAGGTTTAAAAAAGTCATGTATACGGAAACGATATTTATATTTAAAAAGTATTCATAATAAAACAAACAAAAATAGACTAACGAAACAGTATCAAAAATATAGTGCCTTACTTAAACGTTGTATTAATAAATCTCAACAAATTCACAACAAAAGATATATACAGAATATGAAAAACAAGTGCAAGGCTACCTGGGATATTATTAATAAAAAAATTGGTGACACACAAAAAAGTAATGACATAAAACAAATTGGACTAAAAACCGACAATATTACTGACCCTCAAAAAATTTGTGACATGTTTAACGAATACTATATCCAATTGACAAATAATAATGAATTTACATATAATATTGACGCTATAAATAGAACAATGGACATTAATCAGAATAATACAATATTTCTTAAGCCTACTGATCCATTAGAAGTTTTCAGGGTAATCCAAAACCTAAAAAACACTGCGTCAGTCGGTTTTGACGAGATAAGTACCAAAGTTATAAAAGCTTGTGCCAATCACTTATGCAAACCGCTGAGCTTCTTAATTAACAGGTCATTCCAGGAAGGCATATTCCCAAGCGCATTAAAGTACTCGATAGTCAAACCAATATTTAAGAATGGTGATGAAACTGACATGGCGAACTATAGACCTGTATCCCTAATTCCTATAATATCAAAAATATTTGAGAAGACCATGTTAAAAAGGCTATACGACTATGTGGATAAGTTTAATTTGCTAAGGCGGGAGCAATTTGGATTCAGGAAAAATAGCACCACGTCTTTAGCTTGTTTTAATTTAATAAAAATAGTAACTGAGGCAATGAATAATAACACACCTGTAGTGGCAATTTTTCTAGACATGAGTAAAGCCTTTGACTTCGTTGATCATAAACTGTTACTAAGCAAATTGAATAAATATGGCATACGGGGCCAAGCGAATGAATGGGTTAAATCGTACTTAATTAATAGGCGTCAATGTGTGCAAATTTCAAAAGTAATTGATGGAAACAAAGTAGAATATAAATCTAGCTATAAACCCAACGCAGTTGGAGTGCCCCAAGGCGGCGTGATGGGATCGTTTTTATTTCTGTTGTATATTAATGACCTTCCCAATGCAACACGGCACGAAACGATATTATTTGCTGACGATACGACAATAATAATAAAATGTAATGATAAAATTAAACTGGAACAGGAAATTAATGAAGCAATCAAAGACATAATAAATTGGCTTAATAACAACAATTTAAAAATCAATTTAAATAAAACAAAAGTAATTCAATTTCAAACTTATAAATCAAACTTTCAGAATCTTAGTATAAAATATGAAGACAGTATCCTAGAAAAAGTAGTTAACACAAAATTCTTGGGCATAATAGTAGACCAAAACTGCAATTGGAAATCACATATCAATTACGTATGCGATAAGATAGACAAATTCGTATACGCAATAAAACGTCTTCGGTCAACAGTGTCCGTAGCCGCGGCCGTCACTGCATATCACGGATATGTATCGTCTGTGTTGTCATATGGTCTAATACTATGGGGTAACTCAGTTGAAGTTTTGATGGCATTTCGGGTACAGAAAAAGTGTGTTAGGGCAATATCTGGCGTCTGGTTTTTGGACAGCTGTAAACCCTTATTTAAAAAGCTTCACATTTTACCTTTACCCTGCATGTACATCAAAGAACTATGTATGCTAGTAAAGCAAAACCCGCTCTATTTTCGCATGCAATCAGAAGTGAGCCACAAAAAGGCTTCTGCTAGAAATAAGTACAAACATGAACTAAACGTACCTCAATGTAGATTGCAAATTTTTAGGAGAAATGTTTATGTAAATGCCATTCAGGTGTATAACAAGTTACCTAACTCATTTAAGGAACTTCCTGTCCCCATGTTCAAGAAAAAGCTAACAAATTGGTTATTGGATAATTGTTTTTATGACATTGGCGAATATATGGAATATTGTAAGAATCTAAGATGACATGTACTTAATTTGGACATTAGTTTTAAATCTATAATTATTATCATATTAATTCATGCTAGACTTATTGTATCACAAATCTTGACAGTTATTGTACTTAGTTATAAGAATACAGTTTACTATTTAATTGTTTAATATTTGTACACCACATATTGTGGTAGAGTGTATAGAACTTAATTTTATTTTTTTAACATCATACTATGTAAAACTACACTCTGACAAATAAATACATTCTAATTCTAATTCTAATTCTAAGAGATGGAATCTATACAAAGCAAGGATATTATTACAATCTTCTGCAGCTTCCACAATAACTTAACATGGTAATCAATTAGTTTGCTCCTATGGTTGTGGAGCAGGACCAGCATTGAGCCAAGCATTTTTATCATCAATATAGTCCCCCAACTTATAATATGCTTGCCTACATAGTGTGCGTTTTATACAAGATTTAAATTTCGTCTCATTCAGTTGTAGAATGTGAGGAGGTATTTTATTGTAGCATTTTAAACAGTACCCCATGAAAGATGAGTCTACTTTAGCTAGCCTGAAACCTGGCTGAACTAGTTGGTCCCTATTTCTAGTATTATAGTGGTGTCTGTCACCTCTCTTACTAAATAAATGCAGATTTTTCCTAACGTACATGATGTTTTCATAGATGTATTGACAAGGTACTGTCATGATGTTAATTTCTTTAAACAGTTCTCTCAGAGAATCGCGCCTACGTAGATCATATATGGCTCTGATGGCTCTTTTCTGCAGAATAAATATAGACTCAATGTCTGCAGCCCGTCCCCATAGTAAAATACCGTATGACATAATACTATGAAAATAACTAAAATAGACTAGCCTCGCGGTATCTACATCAGTAAACTGACGGATTTTTCTAACAGCATATGCTGCTGAACTCAGCCGTCCTGCAAGAGATGTTAAATGAGGACCCCATTGTAGCCTTGTGTCGAGCGTAATTCCCAAGAAAACAGTTTTATCGACTAATTCTAGTTTCTCTTGATTCAATATTATGTCACAATCACTACATTTGACATTTGGCAGAGAAAATTTTATGCACTTAGTTTTTTTCCCATTTAGTACTAAGTTATTAGCGGTAAACCAATTATGGACCTGCAGTAGGGCGTTATTGACGTCGTCAAGATTAGTGGCACGTCTGTTTATCCTAAATATTAAAGAAGTATCGTCAGCAAACAATACCATTTGCGGTTGGTTGTTAAATAAGTGGGGTAGGTCATTAATGTAAACTAAAAAGAGAAAAGGACCCAATATCGAACCTTGTGGTACGCCCATTCTTACTTTTAAACCCATTGAATTGACACCATTTACCTGTACCTGCTGCTGTCTATCATTCAAATACGATTTTACTAAACTGAGCGCAAGTTTACCTAAACCGTAATGCTCAAGTTTTAATAGCAGGGTTTCGTGATTTACGCAATCAAATGCCTTCGAAAGGTCACAGAAGATTCCTATGGCATCTTGTGCCTCTTCCCACGCAGTAAATATGTGTTTTAATAAAGAAACACCATTTGTGGGGTGGGGCCCATTTATAGGCATTGTTATAAATTTTGTCACAAAAGGATACACATAAAGAGAACAAGCCCTTCTCACTAATATTTTCACCGGCAATTATTTGCAGTCTTCTTGTATCTTCTTGCAGGCTCTTCAGGGCAGCTCGAAATGCTGTACCTTGGTCACACACCAAAGCCAACGGTTTCAGTCCTGTGTTTCCAACAGCAGTGATCATGTCCTTCAGAATTTGTTTTAATTCAACCCCCGAAGTTGCTCCTTTACATTAATAAAAGGCCAGAGATTGCTGCCACTTGTGAACCACTCCCCGTAACAAAAACTCAAGGGCATGGTCAGCGAAATCATTCGACGCTTGAAAGGCAATCCTCACTAAGCGACATTGAGTAAACTTTACAGGAGAGTGATTTAAAGATCAATAATTAAAAAAAAAAAACATAAAAAATTTCCTAATTGTTCGATTAAAATGATGTTAACACTCGTAGAAATCATTTTTTTATAGCTTTCCAAATTGTCAAAATAAGACACCTCACTCTTTTAAAAACACCGGTTTGTGTCGATTAGATAAAATTTACCTGATTTGATAAACAGGTAAAATTATCTAAATCATCACTGTAGCGTGTACAGTAACATGTAAAAATAGGTAAACTTACTTAATTTAGAATTTTGATACAGAAAGATTGATCTAAAAAGATCTGACAGTTTAAAATAAATCAAGTAAATTTACCTAAGCATTATTTAATGATTTTTGTGATTGTGGAAATTGTATCTTAGTTATTAAAATTGCCCCAAACCTCCCTTCATAACTGACATTTAACCAAGAACTGTATGGGTAATTATTATCATGCACGAAAATAAATGAAATCAATTATTATTGAATAAAAGTCTTTATTGAAAATTAAACAAATACGCTACGTAGTGCCGACCAGGAAACTAATTATGACATAACATTCAGTCTGAGATCAATATATTTTTTAATTGAACAGTTATTATTGCTGTCGCAATTATAAATTACCTATCATTTTCATCACTCAGTTTCTAAAAAAAATATAACTCGCAATTGTCAGTAAATGAATTAGTAATAAACTATTAAACACAGTAAACAAACCAAATAACATTCTTACAAAATAACAGCAAGATGATCCTACTGTACAAAGTGTAAACATTTTTGACACAATTATTAATATTGCTGTAATAATTATAATAACAACATTTATATTATTCTCACAACATAATCAGTCTCTAGAAACAATCAAGATATTTTTCATATTAAAAATATAGCAATATAAAAATAAAATCCTTAATCTAATAATTGTACCCTTACAAAATAAATCTTTAGTATGAATTGCAACGTGAGATCTTGTTGGTTACCCAATCTAAATGTTAATATCACAATCTTCAATGTCTGATTCGGGTAGACAATCTTTGACATTTGTTGCGCGTGGAATGTTCATAAATTCATGTTTGAAGCAGTTAGGAATAACTTTGTGCACGCAAAGTTTGACTAAATCGTCATATTTGGCTTTTGATATGGGAAGCTGGGATCGATAACAAGGTAAAAGAGATACCTTGGTTTTAGACTGAATTTCAACATCAAAGGACGCCGCAGTAGGATTCATAGATGTTTTATATTTAACGCTTTGCTTGTCTTTTCTGAAAGTCATAATACGGATCTTGCTTATTTTTCCAGTTAGGTTACCTTTATAATATTTGTCACTAATACTATCCCATCTGTAAAAATCTTCATAACTCAGTCTTTCTACCTCGAAAGGCGCTGGTTCCTGTCTGGCAGTTGCAAAAACTGTAAACCATTGTGATGGTGCGTAAACAGTTGTATTCTTCAATCTATTTTCAATAATAGCATGCACTGTATCTACGGGCATGTAAGTGTGTCCAGTCAAGAGAAAGTTTATTTGAATAGTGTCGATATTTTTACACTCCTGTAATGATGAATGCAACATTGCCAACACAGTACGGTTGCGGTTTTGGCCCGGACAACAGTCACAATACAGAAGTAATCGAGTGACGTTTCCTCTGGCATCTACCGATTGAATATATTTGTGCAATATTGATGCAATCTCGTTAGCGCCACGTTTACCATTGCTCTCATCCCAGTAGTAACAGAAAACTTTACGAGTTCCATTTTCATAAACACACAAATTGTAGACAGCTAGTTTTCTACTGTAGTACAAAAGCATAGATTGTGCATAGGGTGTGTTAAGTACTTTTTCGAGATCAAAACTAGCACAAAGAGTTGAAGGATCATCCTTATGAATATTTTTGTGAACTTTAAAACGGGCATAACTTTCTTCTTTTTCTAGTTCATGTTCTTCCTTTTCTTTTTGCTTTTCGGGATTATTATTATTTTCGTATTGAAGACACTTAAGGCACTTGTCTTTTTTAGGTACATGGAATCCAATATTAAAATTATCTTGAAATATTTTACGAAAAATTCTATCACTTACTACGTCCACACCCTGATCCACATAATGCTGCTTGTAAAGTTTATACAAGTTGGTGATATTTTTATATTCTTGGGGAAGGTAAACTTTGCTTGAGTCTTGACGACAGTCGTGCGAAGGTACAGCTGGTAAATTTTTGATGAACCTGTTAACAGCATCTATAGTGGATTCTTTAGTCTTGTTTGGTGGTTCACATTTCCCTCTCATATCTTCTCGTGCACATCCCCAAGAAGCATTTTTTACAATACTGTAAATTGTTTTATCAGAAATGTTCAGAGTGGCTGCTAAAAATTGTTGGCAAACAAATCTTCTACCTTCTCCTTCGTTGATAAAATATTTGATGGTGTAATTGCGCTTATTAGAATCGGTGCGTTTCCGTTTAATATTTTCTTTTTGAGACAGGGATACTAACCAATCACGGCGACGTGTCTTCTCAAGATTCCAAAAAAAATTAAATAAGCTTTCTCTTCTTTCGTCAGACAGAGACCCGCAGTCGTTGCCACATTTCTTGCCAGAACAAGGATTAGCCAATACGGTTTTTGCTGGTACAACGACACCTTTATTTGTTATATATTGTTGACCGGAATGTTTATTTTTTGACCGTTCTTTTCTTGAATTGGGTTTTTTTATTCTCGTCGCAGATTCTCCGACTACATCATCTTCGGTATTGGCATCTTTAACTTTTGACCCCTTTTTAGTGTACCTTTTATTTCTTTTAACTTTTTGTTCCGCTGATAGCAAATCATTTTCTGATGTTATTTCTTCTTGTCCTTCTGACCAATTATCGGAATCAGTTATGTCACCATAAAAAGTAGAAAAATCTTCTTGATCTGACATATAATCAATATATTTAATATCTTTCTTGGATTTTCTTTTACCAACTTTACTTTTAATTGGATTTGATACGATAGATTCTTTACTTGGCCCTGCCGATGTAGACTGTATATCATGAACGGACGTAAGTGATGTATATTGTGTGTTTTCCTCAACCTGGTGATCATTCAAAGTCGGTTCTTCAATGTCTGGTTCAGCAGTTAAAGTGATATTAAATGCGTGATCAACCGATATACGTGGAGCAGTAATCGATGCAGTCGTTTCAGTGTGATCTGTTGTGGTGCATAAACTATCGGCAAGAACCGGAAATGCCAAATCTTTTGAAGTGTCAATGCTGATAGAAGCTGACTCTAATGTTTTATCAAACTGGTTTGTGTTGCCATTAATTGACGAAGCCGCAGACTGCAAAAAAAAATCAATTCGATTATGTCACATTTAAACTGTGTATTTTTACTAAGTGAACACAACAAATTATAAAAAAGTAGGTACTTACTGTGTTTAGATCATAACTTAATCGTCTTCGACACTGCCGAATATTTCTTGCAATGCCGGCACTCACCAACGCCATCTCAACTATGGATGAACTTCGTCGTTTCCGCTCGCGACTCATTTTTAACTGCAAAGAAAAATAAAATTGATTTAAAATGAGTACTTTGTTCCATCTAAAACATAATAGGGTTTAAACATAATCCGAAACGAAATGCAGTTTTGAAATAAGTACAACCTTCGCATAATTTGATTGAATACTTACCATGTCTTCATAGAATGCGCGCCAAAATGTGAAGCACGTCCTCCCTAAGCGACGGCGGGTGCCTGAATGAGAACCCGTATAGACGTATCACGACGCGTGTCGCGTATACCTACAAGACGTTTCTTAAACTCGTGCGGTTCCTTAGCGACGAGAAAATATCATTTTGCGCACGGGTAAATTTATCTACGTGCCATACTTAGCCATTTAGCAAATAAAGTAAGACTATCTAACCGACATCATTAATATTAACCGTTGTCAAATAAAAATATCTAAGCTCTAATATTCTTCCACTTTATTTCAGGTTAACTTATACAAATGACACTGTCACAAAATATATTATCATGTTAAAATATATAACCACATAAATTACAATTGCTTTGTGTAGGTAAAATCTACTAAGTAATTTCAAAGGAAAAAATCTTAGCAAGTAAAAATACATAAATACAAATAAATGAAAAAGTCAATACTAGAAAAACCGACTAAGTTCATATTCCTAATTGTTAGAACGTCTAACTGCTGGATATTCATAAAATCACAATTTTTTGGTCGTTTAGTAAGCACAAAATGTAGATTTTGCCGAAATCACGCAATATCTAAGCGACAATAAAACTCGTCGTAGAACTATGAGACCTAGACCAAACGACGCAGAAAAATCTAGCGGTTCGATTGGTATATATAACTCATTTTACTTATTTGTGTCGGTTAGTAAGGATTGCCTTTCAAGCGTCGCATTGATCTTTTTACTTAGTTCCACAATTCCATCAATAATGTCTTTATCTTTGTCATAAGACCTGCTTCAAAAGCCACTTCATCAAAAAGTATGGAGCAATATTTTTTTTTTCGTCCCATGTGTTGACCTGAAATTATTTATATTCACTCATAAAAATTTTTGCCAACAAAATAAGAAATAAAAAAATTTGAAAAACTAGTTATTTTAATTCTTCACAGCTTCAAATATTTGAGGATTGATTCCTGATTCTATGTTTAATTTAGAAATCATTTTGGTTAGTGTGTATTTGGATGGCAAAATAAAAATATCCTGTGAAGAAATCTATAGCACTTTGGGCTCTGTTTCATTATTGCCATTGCTATCAATTTTTCTTCATCCGAGAATCGCCGGCCCCTGGCTTTTTTAGTGCACTGTTTAATCTGTATCCATAAGAAAGCTTGTGCCATTAGATTCAGTTTTTCTGTGAGCTTTTCAAAAGACTTTTCTTTTGAAAATTTCAATGCCTTTTTTGCTCGTAAATTGAAATTAAACTGCCTCCTTGACTTATTGTATTCCTTGTAAAGCCTAGTAAAATGTGGCGACAGATTATTTTTCGAATATATGATACGCCGTCTTCTCTTTGTAGTTTGAGTATGCACAACTTCAGAAAAATAAATAATTTAATTGATTACCATATCAAATAGTTTATCCTTTCAACTCTGTCCTTTTAGGTAATTCACTATACTATAACTATTGTATATAAAAACAATAAAAAATCTTACAAATGAATATTATACTTATTATACAAAATGTTTATTTGGGTAAGTTTGTTGACTTTTTTAAATGATTGCCAGTTGTAGCAAATATACTTATGAATGGGTACTACTATAATTTACTTCCCCTATCTAATATTAAACAATTTGTATTTCTTACCAGCTATTGGTTCCATATTGACTTCATGTCTACATCCAGATGTAGAAGGCAGAAGCTGTAATGACAAAATTACATCCGCTTCCATTTCTGAAATGAATATTTAAACTCTTATTAATTAACAAAAAAAACTAAATTACTATTGGTACATTGAAGGAGCTCCCAATACTTCTTACTTATTACTTGCCCAAAAAACAGACGTTTTTATTTTTTTGTAACTATCATATTATTAGAAATATCTGGATTTATCATCGCTAAAAGCAGTGATAGCCTAGTGGTGTGACCGTCGGACTGCCAAGTCATAGGTCTCGAGTTCGAACCAACCTCTGATTTTCGGATTCATGTGCGTATTGTATAATTATCACTTGCTTCGGTGAAGGAAAACATCGTGAGGAAACCAGCATGCCTGAGAGATGTTTCTCGACGGCATGTAAAGCCAAGTCAGAGGCCCATGGGCGGCATAAAAAATAACTCTGACACCAGGTTAGGCACTAACCACACGATAAAGGAGAAGACCGCTGAAACCCCCTGCATACTAAATTTCATGAAAATCGTTGGAGCCATTTCCGAGATTCAGATTATATACAAGAATTGCTTGTTTATACGTATTAGATTGATTGAATGGGAACTTACCATTACCAACAATTTTGTCAGTTTTTAAGTGTCTCTCCACAACTTCTGGTTTACAGTAGGTGTGATCCATGTGTCTTCTTTTTTTTAAATAGTCATGATCGGTTTAAGTAAATCTTAATTGGAATACATCACTGTTAGTAATATGTAATACAGTCTCCCTTTCATTTTCCGTTACAGTGAACACATAAAGAGCTAATGAAAATCAAATGAATCAAGCATATATTGTGTCTCGTTCACTGTCACTAAATGATTAATAAAATCTATAAATGTAACTGCTTAAACTGAGCTGCTTCTTGTTGAGAGTGAAGTGTCTACACTAATAAACTGTACAAGTTTGCATGTAGTGCAAAGAGTAAAACATGTGTGATGTGCAGATTAGAAATTAAATATAAATTGACAACTAAGGCGCAAAATACACAGAAGCTATGAAAGATTCGGATACGATGCGGATGAGAGACGGATACGGCATCGATGTGACTTAAATTACATATAAAAGGCAAAGATCTGCTTAAGATCGTTATTATACAGGCTGACTTTGTTGCAAAACATGTCTCAGACTTACTCTTCAGAAGACGAAGATACGTTTGCTGTGCTCCAATTTATGAATACACAAAATGTGCATAGACAAAGGTCTTATTGGGTGCATCCTTTATGGAGTTTGTCACAAGAACATAGATATTTTAAGATAATGGAAAAATTATATGAATACCCAGATCGTTTTCCGGAAGTATACAAAATGTCATTAGAATGTTTCCATATTATATTGAATACGGTAAAACATGGTCTTCAGAAGAAACATACTAATTGGAGAGAAACAGTCTGTCCCGAGGAAAGACTACTGATAACACTAAGGTTAGTAAAATTAAAACACGTTTCATGTTTGTTTGATTCTTTTGGCTTTATTTATTTTCAATGTAAAAGTTATAAATTTAGTTTTGTTTGTTTTATGATTAATTAATAAGAAGAAATGCCAAATCAGCCTTTATTCCTTTTTTAAAGTAAAAGTAACAAATTAACATTTTTTGTCTATAATTTAACTTAAAATAGATATGTCAAAATTAACTTTTGGTAGCTTCTTGATTACCTTATTAATAAGTACGTATAAAACAATAACAAATTAACTTTATTTGTCTTTAATTTTAAGTAACAATGTCAAAATTTACTTTTGTTTGCTTTTTGATTAATTAATAAGTACTTATGAAACAATATGCTCTTAAAATATTTGACCTCGTGCTAAATAGTGTTATTCTTCTAAATTATACTACTGAGTAAACGGAGTTACTGGAGAAAAAATTGGCAAATACAATGAAGACTGCGTGTACTGAGGTGCAGGACCAGCATAAGATCCAGATGTCTGACTCTGCTGAGGTTCAGAAACTCTGTAAGGTCCAGATGTCTGCGTCTGTTGAGGTGCAGGATCTCCGTAACATCCAGATGTCTGCGTCTGCTGAGGTGCAGGACCTCCGTAAGGTCCAGGGCCCCGAGTCTGCTATTTTTCATTCCTTCACGATTGCATTGTCATTCCAACACAATACCACTATCATTGTCCTAAAAATCGGTAATCTGCTAATTCATAATGGTCGTATAATGGTCTCGTAATGCCATTGCGTCGGAATGGCATTGTTGTATTGCCATTATTATAAAACCCGATAGTAGAAATGATTTTCGAAAAACTACTACTAATTTGGAACATTATTCATGCCAGATTTCATTTATATATATGTTTACATGTTATTTAATAGTGTTATAAGCAATCTGAAGTAGTAAGAAGTTCGTAAATAGCAAAAATATTTAATTTATGTGTAAAAACTCAATAATATTTTATCTGTATAGCTGTCAAAAGTCGACAGTGACATTACTGCTTACTGACGTTTTATCTGTTTCGAAACTTTCGACTTCTAGCGGCCGGTGTTGTGTTATATTTTTTGTTGTTTTTTATATTTGTTTTGTTTGTTGTGTTATCTCTCTTGTGTTATCTACAAAATGGTGCTCCCTGAGCAAGTATCAGCTCTATTAGATTATTTAGAAAACCACCCAGACGTGGCGCTTGGCCACTGCAGCCGCACCAGCGAAGGGCGGAGTTTATTAAAACGCTGTTGGATGGAGTGCGCCCAAATTTTAAATGCTGTGTCGGTGGACTGCCCTAATAAAACGCCGGCAGAGTGGCGCTCAGTAAGTACATAAATACAGTATAGCTAGTTAGGCATTTTAAAATGATAAATGTATAATTATTTTAATTTTTGCACTTTTTTTTGTTCTACAATGAATACAAAAGCAAAATGATCAAAAGAATTAAAGCACAGAAAAATGAAGTAAGTGCAACAGGTAAGTAATTCTTTCTTTTGGCAGCCTTGCAGAATTATAGTGGGAAGCATTATTATACCTAGTAATCATTTTCTAACTTTCATTTCAGGTGGTGGTCCTGCAAAAAATTACTCGCTAACCCCACTCCAAGATCGCTTATATGGCATAATAGGGCGAGATGTAGGAGAGCCACTGCCAGGTGTCCGACATAACCCACTCACTGTAAGCATTAGAACATTGGTTTTATCTTTTATCAATCCTATCTGTTGTATTGCACATTAAGAAATACTTCTAACTTGCTAACAAAACTAGTACTTATGTCACAGTTATATTAGGTGTTTTTTTTATTTGCATGCAAATCTATATTATTAATTTGTTCACAGTCTCATTTTGTTGACTTGCTTGCTTTGTTTTACTAACTGTGTTTTTTTTTTTTGTGAAATAGCCAACAGCAACTATCACGCTTCCTGTGGATGATAGTTCCACAGGTCCCATTGAAAATCATTATTTCTCGTAAGTGGTACTAACTTGGTACTCTGTTCTTAATTTGCTTAGCTTTCATCATTTAACCAGTAACTAGTTTCTTAACTATTTTGATAACATTGTTTTTATTATTACAGAACATTAGATGAGTATGAAGTGCTAATTCCAATCGTCACTGATGAGCTTGTAGAAACACAAGAAATAAGGTATACTACAACTTTTTGCAGATGGGTTTAAATAAATAGGATAACATGTAGACTAATGTCATTGTAATTGTTTATTTTTCAGCTTGGAACAGGAAAATTTACATGGTCGGCCATCCACCATTGATCGGCCATCCACCATTGTTCGGCCATCCACCATTGACCGGCCTCCAAAGCGGCGCCGTCGCCAAAGATCTGCACGGCGTTATGCAGCAGAAGGTAAAGATCTTGCAATTATTTGTTTTGACCATTAACACCCCACTCTAGGGAAAAGTATGTCGCCTGATGTAACCAAAAATATTTTTTTTTTAGATACAGACCATACAGCTCTCGAAGCTGCTCAAGAAAGGTTGGACAGAATCGAAAGCAAGAGCGCCGACGCAACTCTACAACAAGCTCAGGCCATTAATAATTTAGCTGCGGCGATAGACAGACTGAGCTCAACTACGGAGAAAATGGTGGATCTTATAGGCCATTGTGTGCCAAAAAAGGTAATTACAAATTTATTTATTTATTTACATAACATATCTTGGTGACCCAAACAGGATACATTACACTAGGTTAATACTTTACAGTGTTCTGCTATTACCATTCATTTAGGTAATTCACTTTTATAAAATGGTTTCACCCAAAATTGGAACTTCTACTCATTGTGTGTACTACAAACATACACACAATAAAGTATTAAGGAGCATTGAAAACAATACAATAACAATTATAATAATTAATATAACCTGGAGGGGTTATTTATGCTAAGCTTGTGTTAGGTGTAAGCTCATATTATAGTATTACTTTGGCTAGAATTTGACATCTTGATTGAAACTCTGATACATATGCTAAATACGAAGTCGCAACTTTTGTATTAAAGTTAATTTTGTTTTCACAGAAACTCCGCAGAATTCTAGTCATCGGATTCAGAGTAACTGTATGCAAGAGGTAATTTTGTCAGATTATTTAAAGATAAATGAAATCTATTTTAGGAGGAGTCTATATCCAGCAGTGGATTCCAAATGGCTGTAATGATAAATGATTAAATTAAACAGTGTTTATAAAAAGAGTATTAATTTATTTTAAATCAAATGTTATTTTAAAAATTAAATATAGCTGCAGTCCCAGTCACAAGACATAAAACCTGCGAAAGTACTGTAGTTGCCCATTCCCTAGCGTAGATCTCTTTGGAGAAGAATGGGCAAGAAACTCCATGGACACTCTTTTTAAATCAATATTTTTACAAAATTTTGGTTACATCATTCATCTTGAGATGGTACATTATGTGAGAACGACGTAGCAAGATGCCATAGTGTGTGGATCTGTAACAAAGAGTTAGGGCCGGCGCACATATGGCGGGGCGCAGCGCAAAGCATAATCACTTGATTTGAGATATTATTTCAATGAGGACAATATGTATAATAGTTTGACAGTGAAAAATGCTCTGCGCTGCACTCCGCCATATGTGCGCCGGCCCTTACATCAGTTTAATAATAATTAGAGCATTTTCATACTACACTAGAATATTGAGGTGGGTTTACATTACATACTTACCTGCTAATTTAGTTTGCATTTCTCCACAGTCTATCAACAAGAGCCTGCTGCAGTGCTCGACCTTCAAGAAGATCCCGATTCACCCTTCGATGACCTTGATTATTAGGTGCTGCAATTTCTTCCTAAAATAAGACTGATTAGTGACACAACTGTTATTATTTTTATTATACATTGTAAAGTAAGATTTGTGATCCTGTTATTTGAATAATGATTAAAATATTGAAGATCTTTTTATTTTGTATGAAGACTGATTTTGATTTGTTATTATTATTACAATAGATAATTTTATATTCATTAGAATAATTTTAATTTATTATAAACATACTGTAACTAGCACAACTATAACATATTTAAATGACAAAATGTCTTTTTGTTGAGATTTTTCAATTTGTTTGTAAGTCAAGTGTAATTTTGTTAAATAAATGTATAGGAGAAATAAAGAGTAATTTAAATGTTGATTTTTTAACATAGTAGTATTATTTAAAATTCCAACTTCATATTCCAAAATAGTGAAATAGAAATCACATGCCTCTTGCAAGCCAAGTGCTTCTGCATTAACTTCATCAGGTGGCAACGGTGCTCCTGCCATAATTGCAATATTGTGCAGTATGCAACATGCATTCACAATCTTGCCTGCAGTTGTTGGCCTATAATGTAATGCACGTGCAGAAAGCAAACACCTGCAAAAATCAATTTACTTTTAAACAACCCCATCTATATATCTCATTAGATTAACTTTTATATACTTAATGTTCTTGACATATACAAGAACCATTGCATCTAAATTTCTAAAATAAGAAATTCATTCAACAAATAGTCACTGATGTTGTGTATTAAAACAATTACCTAGAAATGCTCTTTACCTGGAACGTGTATTTAATACGCCGATGCAACGCTCCACTGTATTGCGTGCAGTCACATGTTTCATATAATAATGATGTTGTGGTGTCCCATCTACAGTATTCAGGATTGGGGTCATCATTGTTTTCCTCAGTGGATACCCGCTGTCACCTGAAAATTATAAACATTTTTCCAACAAACATTAACACATGAACATGAGTAAAGGAAATTAAAAAAATATTGTAATAAGTACCTAATAAAAATACTTGTTCGTTAGTATTTTCTGTAATTGTTTCAAGTGGTGACTGAGTGGATGACTCTGCCATACTGTGCAATCATGTGCGGATCCTGGGCTGCTTGGGTCCACACATAAAATATTTAAATCAGCATCGCAAATCTGTAAATGAATTAAATATTATGTATAATTATTAATTAGTTATTATTACATTACAGACACTACAAAATTTATTAGTAAAAATTTGGGCAGTACTTACTATCATAACATTAAGGGAATGGAAACCCTTTCTATTATAGTACCGTTCCTCATGTATGTGCGGCCTTAATATTGCTATATGTGTGCCATCAATACAACCTAGGACACCCGGAAATTCAAATTTCTGATAGAACCTGGAAAGTTTTTAGTAAGTAAATAATTCTGCACATGTACAACATACAATACAAACAAAACAATCAGGGTATATTTCATTTCTCACCTAGCCTTTAGAGTATTCCTCTCATCACATTGTGTTGGCCATTTAATATATTTGTGGTATAGTTTATTTAATGCCTCTGTCACTACATTAATTGATCTTGACACTGTAATTTGTGAAACATTATGGAGAGCACTCTGTCCAATCAAAGTTTGGTAGGACCCTGATGCATAGAATGAAAGTGTCAGTAGAATCTGTAATAAGAAATATAACATTAATCAACATTTCGTGTCAGCTTGTAATATTAGATCAATGTCAAATTCAGTTTTCTCACCTTCATTTCTGCCGATATGCTATCATTTCGACGCGGTCGGGCCATAAGGGGAATGAGTTCTTCAATTAATCCAATCACTGTGGCCTTTCCAAGGCGAAACGTTTTTACGAATTCCACCTCGGGAATATCAGTAAAGGGGTTCACGTTCATTCTCATCAAGCGCCGGTCTCGACGTCTTCTGCATTCCGCCCATCTTCTTTCTCTAGCATCCACTGCGTTGGCTAACTCGAGAATATTTGCTCGTAGTGCATACATCGTCCAATGTCCACGAAACAAAGAAATGAAAACAATAAACTGAAAAAAACACGTCAAACACGATACTCGTTCGAAATAAAAGCAATGATTGCACAATGACTTCGTAATGGTAGTTCAATGGTCAACTGAACTGTCAAAATATTAGCAGACTACCACTTAGGTCTGCCATTGAGTTGTCATTGTGTACGAGATTACCGATTTGTCACTGGAAAAACAGTGAAAGTTCATTGGAAAATCATTGTGACGCCATCATGACGCAATTATGGTTAGCAGACTACCAAACTTGTCAAAATCAACTATTGTGAAGTCATTGAACGACAATTGTGACACAATTGTAATAGCAGACTCGGGGCCCTGATATCTGTCTGTTGTAGTGCAGGACATCCGTAAGGTCCAGATATCTGCATCTGCTGAGGTTTTTCCTTGAATGAGGCTTGAGTAAAGGTATTTTAACGCTTTGGCGCATCCTAGGAACCCAACGATTCAAGTTCATCACAAGCCATATCCAAATAAGTACTCGAAAATCTAAGATGTTGCGCTCATTTAAAGCCTTCTTTAAACCATACTGATGGAGGTTTCGAGAATTAAAGATGAAGAACATATTATTGATCAGCAATATAAATTTTTCTGTGGCGTCACTTTCTTTAAATGCCATAATTTGTAGGTCTTTATGGCAAAATTGCATAGCCTCCGCCACGCTTAAGCTAAAAAGCTGTGTTTCCAATTTCACCTTCATTGGTTGATTTTGGAAGTTAATATGGCGGTGTCTAAGTTTATTAGAAAGATGGAACTTTTCATTCTCTTGTATTTTATTAAGTTCAATTAAATATTGCCACTGCAGGTTGTTTCCATCTTTATCTACCAATATCTTATACGTCTGAAATGTATTTCGTATGAGCTTTATCATTTGGCATGGATCTAATATAACGACAATGAGTTCTTTTCTTGTCGGATGTTCAAATTTAACTTGTCCGTTCTGGAAAGAGCAACCTAGGTGATGTGCCATTTATAAATTCGCTGCGCATCCATCAAATGTCAATGCGACGATTTTCATGCCTATATTGTGGATCCGTTCAATGCATTGTTTAACCAGCTCTCCGCGTTGTTCTCCTGTGACTCCATCTACCAGGAAAAATACCACTGGAACCTTAAAATTATGGTTTATGGCCGTTATTAAAACAACCAAAACTTCTTTGGCTTCTGCTAGGTGGTCACCTTTTAAGCCTGTCCCCATGTCAATATATCCATGGAATTTATATCCATCCCATTCAATCCTTCGACGTATAGCCATTTCATCAATTACCATTGTAGCTAATAACGGATAACTTGATGAATCTGCTTATGTTTTAAAGCTACAAACGACTCTGTTGTAAAACCTGGCTCGCCGCCTATATTTGCATACCATTTTTTTATGTTTGTGGATGAGGCAAAGAACTGTTAAATGTACTACGCACGTATTTATATGCTTTTGGTGAGTAATAATGGAGAGTGAGGGCAAAACTACGTAGTTCTGGTGAGTACTTTTCTTTTGAAATAGCTCCTGATTCTGAATTTCTAAATTGTCGAGAAACCAAATCTGTGACCTATAAAATGAAAAAAATATAGTTAAAGACCAATTGTTAAGTGCATGATGGATTACGCATTTCATAATCATGTCATGCGGTTATGCTACTCCGTAGGCTTACGAAATGGCTTCAACCATAAAAATTAAAAAAAAAAACAAGTAATTTTGATCAATTAATTTGCTGGCTTGTTCTACAGCGGACACTGTGCGTCCGTCCCTCTTATGACGACAGGCCGTGTCGACGGCGCGTTCGTGCTCCACGCGCGCCTCAGAGGTATGTCAGCAAACGGGAACGGGTCCGAAAGTACCGATGCCTACCAGGGTTGCGGGACTGGCTGAAAGAGATACCGCGGCCCTGGAAAACAAAGGGCAAAAGAAGGAACATGGGCGAGTTTTAGTCAGTAAAAGTCTGACACTCCCTCCTGCTCCGCCCAGATCAGGAGAAGTTGTTTGATGATATCCAAACCGAAAAAAAGGCGTTTATTAAAAGATCCATACCAAAAAAGGATATTGTGAAAATCCTCGACGAAAATTTAACAATTTAAATTTTCTAAAAAGTGGCCCAATTAAAAACAAAAATAAAAATTAATAATGTGTGTTGCCGCTTCGGGCTCTAATGACTTCTTGGAGCCAGTTTGGCAATCCATCCATGATATCTTGAATATCCGACGATGCCACACCTCAACCACAGCCGTCTTGAGCTCTTGTAGGGTCGTAGGGGCTGGTATTCTTTTTTTAGAAAGCAGTCATGCTTGTAGTTTGCTGACTATCTTTCTAAATCCTTGCGCTTTATTTCAGCGACTTTCTCAGGGTCATTTTTTCGTTTCTCCCGACAACGCCGCTGTCTTTCTGCTGGTGTTAATGCCTTCTTTTTCGCCATGATGGTATCTGGAAATAGGAAATAAGCACCTAAACATACGAGAAGAGAGGAAAATATTTGTAACACTTTCCGTAGGAATATTTACCATAATAACTAGTGTATCTATTTCAGTATTTCTCGGATTCAACATAAATAGAACATGAATATCCGTATTTTACGCCCCCGTCACGTACTTTACCACTCCGTCACAATAAATGTGTGACGGAATTGTCATGTGACGGAGGGGTAAAAATTTGTTGCAAAGTCGATAACATTTCAAAGTTAACATAGAATATACAATTTACACGTTGGCAATAAAATATTTCTTATTACGTAAGAGTAGACAACGAAAAGTAACCATAATAATTATATTTTGAATCAATTACTTACGTGACGAAGCGGTAGTCGAATAAACACACGCACCTCCTATCACAGCTTTCGGGCGACTGACGCGCTGTCTCTTGATCTCAGAGGGGAAATCATACCAAGGGGGGAAGGGGGTCTTAACCTTCAATCGCAGGCCACAAAGACGAGCGGCGCAAACGCGTATTTCGAAGGACAACCCACGTGACAGAATTTACAAACTAAAACATCAGGTAGTAGGAGACAAGTATTTGAGATTTTTTGAATATTTTATTAAAAGTGATAAAAAATAATGGTTGCTATGACATGGTAGGTAATATATTTAGGAGTTATAAGATATTTTTACGTTTTGTGTCGTCATATAATTTTTTCGTAATATTATGGATTATAAGCAAGCCGAGGTAGCGGGAGACACTTGTGATTTGTATGAAATACACTTCTGTCACGCGGATTGACAACGCTGTAACGTACTTTTTACAATGAAAT
This sequence comes from Eugnorisma glareosa, assembly GCA_947578425.1. NCBI lineage: Eukaryota > Metazoa > Arthropoda > Insecta > Lepidoptera > Noctuidae > Eugnorisma > Eugnorisma glareosa. The sequence goes on along the minus strand of OX387967.1, from coordinate 6,223,933 downwards.
TATTCAATACATATGTTATTTAATCGTGCACAGCCATTATGAGTATAGTACAATGCATGTTGAAATAGAATTAAGAAAAAATAATGGTAATTTCCTTGTTTTTTTTTTCACTTACTGGTGAAGACACCTTTTTGTAGGTTAAAAAGAAGAACGACCCATATTCAAACGGCCTTCTGTCAACATTTTCCAAAAACTTGACTCTTTAAATATTGATGAGTCGCATTCTTTTCCATAGGAACCTACACTGACGTAAACGAATCGATAATCTGAATCTACGACTGCTAATAACACTATTGAAAAGAAATCTTTGTAGTTCATATATACTGAACCACTATTTGACGGCTTTCGAAGCCTAATATGCTTCCCGTCAACTGCTCCAAGGCAGTGAGGGAAATTGGCCTATTCATTAAATCCACTTGCTATCTTTAACCACTCTTCTTCCTTATTAGGAAGTGGCATAAATTCTTCATATAAATTATTCCATATACTTTGCGTCACTTCTACTACGATGGTGGAAATGGTTGATTTGCCAATTCGATAACTCTACCCATTTTCGTTTAAATTCACATTTGAAATGGCTCATCGTATGTTTTAATGTCTCCAGCTCTCTTTCTGGACATTTTGTTACCCGTGTAACCCGGATTCCTACTTATATTATTAATACCGTGCTGCAGTAAATTTATTGGTACGGAAATAAGGAAGTGAGTTAAATTAAACCAGTCTTTAACATCAAACTAGCATGGTTTATTCCCCAAACCAATAAGGCATTAAATTCATGCCCCTAAAAATTATACAAACACTTCACTTAATTAAAGTTAGTACATTGTAAAATTTCTTCTTGGTACTCCCCGTCTCCGTACCAAGGAGAGCCAAGAAGCAATACGCGTGAGACAAGCCTCAGAGTCGCTATGAGGGCTTCGAGAGGTAAACAACAGTAACTCTTCTAGCTCAATCTACACTTAGATCCTATCCTATTTACTATTTTATATTTACTATTTTATATTACTATTTACTATATTATATACCTACCTATTTACTATTTTATATTTTTTATTTTATTTTTTATTTTGAATCATTAATCACCATAGTAATCACCAAAATTTTAAATAAGTATATGTGTTTTTTTTTTTTTTATTTCGAATTTATTTCATTGAAACTCACCGGAAGATAATGTGGGTAGATGCGCGGCGGGGGTAAATCCGTTGTCTGCGATCGCCAAAATCCATGTGTGTGTACAATCACACATACATACACACCGTTACATTTGTACAATCATCCTTTTGCTCCGACTTCCATTGTAATTCCAAATTCCAGTGTAAAAACTAATTTTTGTTTTTAAACTCAATGCTCGCAGTATTATTAGTCTACAGGCACTGTAAACTTTCTCGGAAGTATTATTATTTTTTGTTTTATTTAGCTCAATAAAATAATACCTATTAACTAGGCAGTAGTCTCACTCTCACTAAATGATATGGCGGTATTGCAACTTAAAAATGCATAGGTCGATGCGGCATCGGCCGCGCGAAGTGCGTCATGTCAAACAACTGTGTTTCGTGTTCGGATAAGTTCTTATTTATTTGGCAGGTATTTTCGTGTTCTATTAATAGTGTATATATATATAATTATGTTTTATTTTATGTTATTTATTTATTACACACTTAGAAATGCCCATTTAATAGAATAACGTTATTTATTTACTACCTACTACCCTCATCCGTGTGTCACTGCGGGGGGCCTACTGAAAACCAGCGCTGAGTGTTTTACACCCAGCATATGCTGAGTAGGTGACCCTTTCGTTATGGGCATGCTCAGCGCAGTTGAGCTGTTTTAATTAATTGTTAAGCTGTTTGTTAGTATATGTATATGTATGTGCTGCTCTATTGTGTTGCTGCTGTCCATTAGCGAATAAATGTTTATTCTATTCTATTCTATTCTATCCCCAGGTTGTACACATGAAAACAAAACTATAATGTATAGCCCTAAGCATAACCCTAAGGCCAAACCTACATAAAGCTTCAAGGGCTCCACCGGGGTATTACCTACTTGTCTCTCTTTCAGCGGAACAAAGTTCCCTTGGCTTCGGTGCACGGATTACCAACTGGGGCCTTCTAGCTCCGCGCACCACACGACGAGATGCACGCGTCCTACGGGAGTCTGCTAGTCCAATGGGATAACTGAACTGATAAGCTCTTCTTTACCTGATGCGGTGTATGTTAACTCGACGAGGATTGAATAGGTGTGACCGTCCTTGGCAATGGGAGGCCACACTGTCAGCACACTCGTCAGGACCAAGCGCTGGATGTCAAAACCAGGATAAGAACCGAGCTCGCACCAAGGACATCAGGCTTTCCAGTTCGTGATGGTTCAGGCTAGCCCCAAACAGCTAGACAGGAATATAACCTCCTTCGACACACTCTCACGTTAACCCAGCGGGTTTTTAAACATTACAATGCTATTGCATCAAATTCGAGAAGTGTGCTGCTCACGGAGTTATCTGAATCTCCTTTCCACAAGGCCAAAGCTTCTTTCAAACGACCAACGCATCATGACATACTCTTTTCGATTTTCCAAAATTCTCCAGTCATCTCTTCTAGGCAATGACAATAGAATCAACCATAGACAAGTTAACCAAACGAAAGCGACTAAAGTGGCTTGGTAAAAATGTATTTTTTGTTAAACTTAAAGGATTATCTTGATGCAATAATATTTATAACCAATTTCTATATTAATAAATAATAATTTATCTTTATTGGTTTTAAAATCTCATTTCGACTCTTACGCCTTCACTCTAACTAACCTGTCTTACTTGTTCACGCTTTAACCACTAGATGTCGCATTTATAAAAAAAAAAACGTCTACAGTAGGCTTTAACTCGTATAAATTTTGTAAATGATGAATATCTATCCCATAGGGAATCCTCAGTCACGGTAAAGTTAACTTTTGCAACTTCTAAATCTGTCTCTAATTGTTTTGGCTTACTGTAATTGTTCAGGTTTAGAAACCAAAATGTTTTCAGTAGCAAACTTATAGCAAGTTCAACGTCATGCTACTTCTTGCAAGGAAAACTTCATCAGGCGTTTAGCGTTAGTTTTATTAGTTTTAAGTCTACCTACATTATTATTGTGTCTTTTTCTTTGTTCTTCGGAATACATACGCATTTCACAGCTCCAGTTTTTAATTTTCATTTTTCCTGCATAATCACGCATCTCAACATAATTTGGTCCATATCGAACCGGATAAGTGATCCAGGAATAAGGATAAATCCAGGAAATATAAAATTTCTCAAGAAATACTACCGTTTGGAGTTTTGTGAACAGCTGGCTAAGGTCAAAGGGTCACAGCGCAGCATAGTCCAGTACAGTACAGTGTTCCTATTTACGTTTATTTCAGAACCCATTACTCATATTCAGGTATATAGTATTAAACGTTTTTTATGGAATTGTAAAGGTTAGTACAACATTGATATACAACTTCTTTGTTCAGTTGCCATGTATGATTTCTATTCAAGTTACCAAATTATTGTTATAATTTGCAGTAAATCTATTGTATTAAAGGTAATTAAGCAGCAAACTTGGTTTACAATAATTGTTAACCATTAATTTAAGCAGTTTCCTTTGTTATCTTGCAATAAATATCATAAGAAATCTTACTTTGTCAATTAGTATTACCCACATTGAATGTGTATTGTATTATAGTATTGTATTTAGTGTACCTATTGTATTCCGTAACATTTTAACTCATTAGTAAAGTTCATAATAATATTAAATGAATAGCAAAACCGGCAATCACATTAATATTATTGTCCATAGTCTAGTCAGAAGATTAGTACTTTAATAGTGTTTGCATTATCACTAAAAGATTTTGTTTTCTATTTCACATTAGAAATATTATCAAGTTGAATCAGCTATTTTAATGTTTAAAGCTTACACCAGCGATTCAGTAACCCCTATAAGTGTTTAACCTATAGTGAATCGACACCAATATTATATGTATTAAAAATTAAACTTGTTACATTTCAGCTGGTTACCTGCTTCCCAAAGAATGACTGATAAGGAAGAAAAGGAGCTTATTAAAAAGCGAGCAAGTTACAAAGGTCGATTAAGGGCGCATTCACACGGGATACGTCTTTGACGATTCGGTATAAAACACGATTCGCCTTGACGGATAGATGTTCACATTGAATACGGAATCGTGTTTTTTCACGATTCGTCAAAATATCCGAATTGATGTTCACATGTTGTTTCGTGATTGTGTTCAGTTGAGAGTAAACTACCAAAGACAATGGACGTGAATACTTTAATTTTGTACTGGTATTATCGTCGATCTAAAAAAAGAAAAACAAGAAGAATACACTGGGTGCATCCAATTTTAAGGCAAAGACAAAGTGTTGGGGATTTTTATACTTTGATGAGCTCGTTACGAGAAGTTTAAGTTAGTTTAAATTTTGAAAATTTACTACCCCAGGAAGTATCACCGAGTGTCGGAACTGGCAATTCAATGAGAAATGAATTTATGACCTACTTTCTATCAGAAACTGGATCAGTACCATGGCAAGACAACAAAATATAGGCAGTATAGATTTGTATTTAAAATTTTCTCAATAAAAACTTACCAAACAACCGTCGGTCCTTTTGATCCATTTCTTCAAAATCTTCTTTCAAAATTATGCATATTTCCCGCCATGCTGCTGTTTTAGCGGTTTTGTCCTTATAAATTTCCAAAAATTTATTCCATAAAACTGGCCTGTCTTTGATTGCAGCAATCAAAACTTCGCGATTTATTTGTTGGTCATACAATTTTTCTTTTTCTTTTTTCGACATGATTTTATTGAAGCGCAGCGCTACACGTCTTAACAAGCCAAAGGAATGTACTGAATTGAGCGGGCGCGCGGCGGGTGGGGCAGACAGGCGGGCGGAGCAGGCAGGCGCGCGGGGCGCGAGCGCCAATCACGATTCGAGATTTTTAACGAATCGTCATTCTAATGACCGTAGTGACCGACGTATCCGTCTACGTCTTTTTTCACGATTCGTGAAGCGTGTGAACATGGGTATATAAAACGCATTGCTCCCGTCAAAAAAAATAACGAATCGTGAAAAAACACGATTCGTGAAAAATCACGATTCGTCTTCGTGTGAATGAGCTCTAACGGTATTTTCTAATTACTTAGAGGAGTTTAAGAAAGATTCTTTAACGCAAGTACAGATGAACGAACTGCAGTTACGCCTCGGTAAGATTGAAATTGTTTATTCGCAATATGACGACGTTCAGTTAAGGTTGGAATGCATGGTTGAGGATGTGAAGACACAGTCTTCAGAACGTTATGAATTTGAAGCCTCATATTTCAAAGCTGTCGCGAGGGCACAGGAATTACTGGTCAGTCAGAATGACACAGTTCATGAAGATAAGCTTTCTCGAGTTAGTAATAATAGACTGGTTAAGCTACCAACCATTCAACTACCTAAGTTTGACGGAACGTACGACAAGTGGTTAGAGTTCCATGACACGTTTTCAAGCTTAATACATTTGGATGACCAAATTGATGAAATAAATAAGTTTCATTACCTCCGAGCTTCCTTGGAAGGGACAGCCGCCTTGGTCATACGTGCTATTGAATTTTCGGCTAATAATTATTCTATTGCGTGGAATTTATTATGTGAAAGGTTTGATAACAAGCGGCTTCTCATTCAAAATCATGTGGCAGCCTTATTTAACATTGAAGTGGTCAATAAAGAATCCTCAGATAATATTAAAAACATTATTGATACTTTAAACAAAAACCTACGTGCGTTAGAATCTTTAGGGGAACCAGTTAAGTTTTGGAGTACGTTAATAATTTATATAGTTACCCACAAGTTAGATTCAAGGACGTATCGACAGTGGGAGGAAGATAAGGCTCATATAGATAAAGATAAAACAATCACATTAGAAATATTTCTAGAATTCTTGAGAAATCGTGCAGTTTTGCTTGAAACACTAGATTTGTCTCGTAGTCAGGCTAATCACAATAGTACTCCTAAATCGAACAAGCATAAAACCATGATATCAGTAGGCAGTGATACACCACCACAGAAAAATAAAAATAATACCAGTTCCTCACCGGTGTCATGTCCACATTGTAGTGATAAACATAATTTACTCAACTGTCCACAGTTTCTTGGTCTCAGCAACGAAAAACGGCTTGAGCTTCTTCCTCAATACAAGGTATGTTATAATTGTTTTCGGTCTGGTCATTACGCAAATCATTGCAAATCTCTTGGTTGCAAGATATGTAAGCGTAAGCACAATACTCTGGTCCATGTAGCAGGTGCGTCACAGAAATCTACGCCTAATGCTTCTACTTCGCAAACTGACAGCACTGTTACTGTAGATGTTAGCTCGGCTGATAAGAAACCCAATACAAATGTGACATTATCTGCACGAGCTACAACTTATCTTAATAATAAAAGTCAAATTCTATTGGCTACTGCATTAATAAAAGTTTATGATAAGAATAACCGCGAATATCTCGCTGGGGCCATACTGGACACTGGCAGTACTTCTTGTATAATGACAGACAAGTTATGTGATTTATTGGATTTACCTACCGTGCAGGTTAATGAATCTGTACAAGGCATTAATAATTCTAAAACAAACATAAGTAAAATGTGCAGTGTTCCTGTAAAATCATTAAGTGAAAATTTCACCATTAATCTTTGTTGTTTTATTTTACCAAACATAACGGATGAAGTGCCAAGTCATAAATTATCCATTAACAATTTAAATATACCAAGCAATATTTGTTTAGCTGATCCTCATTTCCACGCGCCATCGGCAGTGGATCTAATAATAGGGGCAGATGTTTTCTGGGACCTACTGGGGATGCAAAAAATCAACTTAGGTAAAGGCAAACCAATATTATTTGAATCTAGGCTAGGTTGGCTAGTTTCAGGTCCGTTACTTAATAGTGGTCAAGTATCACGGTCACCATCAATTCTAAAAGTTAACTTTGCCCAACTCAATGTCAGTTCTTCTCACAAACACACTTCAGGAGATGACATTCAAAACCTTTTATCGCGTTTCTGGGAACTGGAAGAAGTCCCGAATCAGTCATCTTCATATTCTGATGAAGAAGCTAAGTGTGAAGAACATTTTGTAAAAAATACCACTCGAATGGCAGATGGTCGATTTTGTGTTAGAATACCACTCAAACAATCGCCTCATATTTTAGGTGACTCAATGGCTAGAGCAAAACATTGTCTCTCTTCGATTGAACGTAGATTTCAAAGTCAGCCAGCTTTAAAAACTCTTTATTGCGATTTCATGAAAGAGTACGTTTCATTAGGACACATGTCTGAGTGTTCCATTAATTCAAAAGCACTGGCATATTTTATTCCACACCACGGTGTTCTGCGCGAACATAGCATAACCACAAAGTTAAGAGTAGTGTTTAATGCCAGTAGTCCTACTACTTCAGGTGTTTCATCTAACAACCTACAAATGGTGGGTCCAGTTGTTCAAGACGACTTAATGTCTTTACTTCTTAGATTCAGAAAACATAAATACATTATTTCTGCTGATGTAGAAAAAATGTATCGGCAAGTGATCGTACACCCTGATGACAGACACTTGCAAAGAATATTATGGCGTGAAAACCATTTAGAGCCTATTAAAACCTATGAATTAAACACTGTGACTTATGGAACAGCAAGTGCCCCGTTTTTAGCAACTAGGTGTTTAAAACAAGTTGGGTTAGAATGTAAGGATAAAAAGATTGCTGATATTATAATTCATGATTTTTATGTTGACGACTTGCTCACAGGTGGTGATACAATATCTGACGTCACAAATATCCGTCAGAAAGTTATTGCCGAGTTGGCTGCCGCTGGTATGCCACTTAGGAAGTGGAAGTCCAACAATATCCTGGTTTTATCAGATGAAGTCACAAGTTCATCATTAAATTTAAACATTGGCTCAAATGAGCCAAGTAAAACATTAGGTCTTAACTGGTTAACAGACTCAGATGAGCTTAGGTTTTCAATTAGTAATATGTCAATATCAACTAATGTAACAAAGCGTGACGTTCTGTCAGTAACATCCCAAATATTCGACCCTCTGGGTTTATTAGCTCCTTGTATCATTCCAATGAAAGTAATAATGCAAAAACTTTGGTTGCTTAAATTATCATGGGATGACTGTTTACCACTAGATGTCGCTAAGACATGGAAAGATATTGTTGACAGGTTATTTATTCTGAATAGTTTACGCATCCCACGTTTAGTTTTTTGTCATTCTTGGAGGGTGATAGAACTACACATATTTTGTGATGCATCACAAACTGCTTATGGTGCATGCATCTATGTTAGGAGTATTAATAATAATAATGAAGTTATGGTGCGTTTGCTCACAGCAAAGAGTAGAGTGGCTCCTATCAAGCCAACTACAATTCCTCGGCTCGAGCTCTGTGCTGCCTTGGTTGGAGTGAGGCTCTTTAACAAGGTGATTGAGTCACTTGGCGCACCAATTCAAAGTAGTACATTTTGGAGTGATTCCACAATAGTGCTGGGGTGGTTAAAAATGTTGCCAAGTAAGTTGCAACCATTCGTGCGCAATCGTGTAGCAGAAATAGTTGACAAGACTAACACTAATAATTGTACCTGGAGACATGTTCCCACACATCTCAACCCCGCTGATCTTGTATCTCGAGGCATTGATGTAAGTCAAATTCAGACTCATAATTTATGGTGGTCGGGACCAACATTTTTAACCCAGGATACAAGCAAGTGGCCTTCTTTTCCAAGCACTGTAGTGGAATCGCTACCAGAAACTAAAACTGAGATTTCTTTATTAACTACTTCTAAGACTCAAATACCTTTATTTGATTTTAATAGATTTTCAAACCTTTCTCGACTTAAACGCACAGTAGCATATATGTTACGATTTATTCAAATTTGTAAAAAGCAACCACCGACCACTTCACACCTTAGTGAAGATGAATTACAAAATGCGTTAAACTTAATTGTGAAATTGTCTCAAGTAGAATCATTCCCTGAATATGAAATATTAATGAAAAACCAGTGTTTACCAAAAGGTAGTCCATTGACTAAACTTAACGTATTTTTAGGCAAAAATAAATTAATTCGTGTAGGTGGTCGCTTACAAAATTCTTCATTTTCATATGAGAAAAAACATCCGTTAGTAATACAGTCCACTCATCGATTTTCTAAACTATTATTTGAATTTAATCATAAAACTTTAATGCATGCAGGCCCTCAACTACTGTTGGCTTGTATAAGAGATACTTACTGGCCAATAGGTGGTCGCAACCTTGCTAAATCGTGTTATCATCGTTGTGTCACTTGCAGTCGCATTACAGCTAAACCAATTAATCCCATTATGGGAAACTTACCTGAACGACGGGTGGCGTCTGGTGGTCATCCATTCGAATGTGTTGGGGTTGATTACGCTGGACCCATACTGTCAGCGTCTCGTCAAGGTCGTGGTTGTAGACTTGTAAAAGTTTACATTGTACTCTTTATTTGTTTTACGACGAAAGCAGTTCACATTGAGTTGGTGGGTGACTTAACCAGTCAAAATTATTTGTCAGCACTTCGTCGTTTTGTCTCGTAGAGGTAAGCCTACCCATATATATTCCGACAACGGAACCTCGTTTGTAGGCGCTTATAATGAAATCGGTAAATTTTTGAAGGCTAACAGTAGTTCGTTGTCTGGTGACATGGCCGTTGAAGGGATTAACTTCATTTTTATTCCTCCCTACGCTCCAAATTTCGGTGGTCTATGGGAGGCAGGTATCAAATCAGTGAAGTTTCATTTAAAAAGAGTAATGGGAAATTGTCATTTAACTTATGAGGAACTGTACACAGCACTGGTTCAAATCGAAGCACTCCTGAACTCACGCCCGCTCACGCCGTTGTCATCGGACCCTAATGACCTGTTGCCGCTGACACCTGGACATTTTCTGATTGGGCGCACACTCACTTCCTTGCCCGTATCATCGTATGAAGCTGCCTCCGTCACTCACTTAAAACGATACGAGAGAATAGAGGCATTACGTCAACACTTCTGGTCGAGGTGGAATAAAGAATACATCTCTGAACTACAGCAGCGGACAAAATGGAGGTCTTCAAAGGCGGTCTTAGAGACTGATCGCCTTGTTATAGTAAAAGAAGACAATTTACCGCCATTGAAATGGCGACTGGACCGGATCACAGGCGTATATCCAGGACGTGACGGGATCAGCCGTGTGGCCGAAATCAGGACTGCGAGTGGAACCATCCGACGTGCATGCAGCAAGATATGCCCCCTGCCATTAAACGAACATTCTGGTTGAAAGATTGCCTTTCAACGCCCGGGGGCATGTTCAGGTTTAGAAACCAAAATGTTTTCAGTAGCAAACTTATAGGAAGTTCAACGTCGTGCTACTTCTTGCAAGGAAAACTTCATCAGGCGTTTAGCGTTAGTTTTATTAGTTTTAAGTCTACCTACATTATTATTGTGTCTTTTTCTTTGTTCTTCGGAATACATACGCATTTCACAGCTCCAGTTTTTCATTTTCATTTTTCCTGCATAATCACGCATCTCAACAGTAATGTATTTCAGCTTCACACAAAAATGCCGGGCCGTTGAACCAGGAAGAACACTTGCTCAGTTCCGAGGGGTAGATTCCTCGTGATCCGAGGTCAGCAGGATTTTGGCCTAAAGAAACATGAGACCATTGCACAGTGTGTAATTTTGGCTTAGTTGTGGCCAGGTATATTTTATGTATTAATTCGAAAGATCTTGTGATACTTATTAATTGGTGAAAATTCCTACACTAAAATTGTCTATACTTTCAGAGAAATATTTTTTTTAGTGAAAGGTCAGCGACCTCAAAAAAACATTAATATATTTTTTTCTCCTAAAGTGTTACTGGTATCGTTTTTTTTTAATAACACCAAATAACGTAAAATCTGAATATGTATTCATATCAAAAATTACGGAGCTAGCTTTGATAGTTTATGAAATATGTGAAAATTTCTTAATTTCACTTTTTATCGATTTTTTCCTTACCCCTATCATTACCGCATTTTATTCTTTGCTATAAATATGGACACAACTGTTGTTTATCATGTCCTAAAAAATTACACACGTAACCCAAAGGACTAGTGAGAAAAAGCGTTTCTAAATATTTCAGAAATTACTATGGAAATAGGGTTGTCCAAATGTTAAACCAAGAAAAATTCAAAAGTTATATTTTGTCGATGTCGTCATTATCGCAATCTATGTATACTTCGTCTGACGATAACACGATGTTGATATCGTCATTATCGTCAGAATCACATTCGAATTCATCAACCGATTTTTGCAACAACGGGTCACCGTGGATGAGTACGTTATCCATTGTCGGTTTTAAAAGTTTTAGAACTTTTTCCGGAATCTTAGCATGTTTCTTGTTTTTTTGTCTCTTGTCAATTGACAAACCTGACAAAAGCTGGTCAGAAGACTCTAAAGCTCGGTGAATCAAGTCGAAGACTGTTGTTTCGCGATTGAGTTTACAAGTGTGATGCTCACGATCGTAGCGCCAAAATTTGTTGCGTGATTCACCGGCTTGTTCTGAGAGCATTCCTATTGGTATAGATATAGAATCTATAATTTGTGCACCATGCATTAAAATTTTGTGAATGGTGACAGACATATTGTACCAACTGTATTTTTGTACATATTTTGTTGCAACACCATTGCAAAAGTCCTGAAACTTCTTAGAATCTATTTCTAAGCCGCATGATAAAGCCACCAGAATTGTATGTAGGTCATTGACGAGCCATTCTTCAATACCTAAAATATTGGCAAAAGTCAATCGATTTGAATCAGACAAAGCCGTACGGGCAGTGTTCCCGTCGTTGGTTGTACCCGAATTTGGACGAACTACCAATAAGCCCATTTTTTGTCTGATTTCATCTTGTATTTGTTTTTTTTTCTCTTCTACAATTTTATATTCTGGGGATTTTTTTGACAGGTTTTTTAGATATCAGATCTAAATTTTTGAATTCGCTACAAGTAGCTCCACAACAGGCACACCGTAATTGTGATGTTGTGTTTGTAATGGCATTAAACACCTTTCCATCTATGATGGTTAAATGTAGTTTTGGGTCTCCAATAACTGTTTTTCCTAAAGAGTTTTCAGCAAAAATCGGCGAAAGATTCTTTATTTCTTCTTCAACTCGGGTTTTTTCGTTTAAGATAAGTTGTGTCGTTTCTGGCTTATATTGGATTCGTATTGGGCGACAAAATCTGAAAGATTGGGGATTCGGATTGATCCATAATACATAACCGTTGTCAGTTTTTATACGTAAAGGTATGTATGTGGTTGCAAACAGGCAATGTTCATCATCGTCTCCATCACTGAAGCTTTGTTTGTAGACAGATTGCCCAGTAGTTCCGTCAAAACCCCATGAAGCCTCGAATATGCAATGGAGTGTACCTATTTTTTTTTGTTTGCAGTACTCCGAAACTTTTTGGTCGCACACGTCAATAATTCTACGAAAAGTGTGCATAACTAAATCTAATTACGGTACTGTTGCTTCCCGTTCTGATATTTGTATATCCACATCGGGATAACATAACTTTTTGACCATTTGAATTTTGTAGTAAGGAGGGTAAATATTAGATCCACGAGATTTGGCTCCTTCACGAATACTAATATAGTCTTCAACAGATAGGTTTCTATCTATAATTAAGCAGCTAATAATAAATTAAATAATTTAGCAAATATATAATATATATATAATATAATAAATATAATAAAAATCTATATAATAACCAAATCTATCTATATAATATATATATTTATTTTATATATATATTTTTTTTTTTTTTTTTTTTTTTTTTTTTTTTTTTTTTTTTTTTTTTTTTTTTTTTTTTAATTTAGCTTCATTGGGTGAATAAGGTTCATCAGTTTTTTGACTTGACCTTATTAGTTTGGCAATTTTGGTAGACTCGGTTGGAGATTTTAGACACTCTTGAATAACAAATTCAAAGTCACTAGCAGCAGCTTTTCCTAATTTATTACCTGTTTCATCAACTACAATTTTTGAAAACACCTTGATCAGAGAGTCCGAAGGGTAGTTCTCTAATTCTTGTTCCAGAGATTTTCTTATGCGTCGCTGACTACGATCGCTAATATTATCATACTGATTGGATCTAGAAGTAGAAGGAACATCAAATGACTGTCTAACTTCTTCTGAGGCTGAAGGTATTATTTTTATGAAACTTGTTGTAGGTTCCTCCTCAATGATTTGGTTTTCGCGACTTTTGTAGTTAATTTGATGTAATGTTTCGTGAAGTTGAAGATTAGATGTAGAAGAAAGCCATTTTTTATGTTTAGCTAAAAAGGTTTTGCGATTCCTACTCGAGGCTTTGTAAAGCTGTTCGCATTTGGAAATAAACTTTGTAGTTTTTTTTTTAAAGATGTCGAATTCTATTTGTGTGTGATTAGGAATACCCTTAGGGTAAATCGCACTCAAAACTATTTTTGCTCTTTCGTTTTCGGGAATATCCAGAGGTCGCGATTTGGGTCCTTGCAAATGAGCACTATTTTCTAATATCTTGAATAAGTCAAGATGCGTATGTTTGTGAGGCGTTATTGATGATTTAAGCACTTGTCGCTGATCATCTTGAGGGTCAATATTCTCTTTCCTTAAGTCACTCGGTTGAGACCCGAAATGACAAGCCCCAGGAGAACGGGTCAATTCCTCCTCAGGAAAAATATCTGACTGGTCCGATTCCATCGTTTCTAAATTCCGTTTAGATAACAGTAAAATAATTAGTGGCTGCTCCCCTGCGTTACCGGGTAGGCTACCGTGCCACTAATAGATTCACGGGTACGAAAAGACAACTCAAACATAAGCCCGAAGGCATCTATAAGTATGAAGCTACGGAAGTTTCATATTGATGGGAGTTTTAGCCAGTAAAAACTGTTACCGCCTTCACCACGTGGAGGTACTCCCAGCTTATGTTGTTAAAGTTTTGTCTTTTGTATTTTAGGAAAGTATAACTTTATGGCATATATATGAAGGTCATATAATATCAATATCAATAAAAATAGTAGCAAAAAATATTCAATCGAATTGAGAACCTCCTCCTTTTCCGAAATAGGTTAAAAATGTTACGGATGGTTTTGCGAGTGTGATAAATAATCATAGTATACTTCAATTGACGATTTTATTAATGCCCAGAATAAATAAATCAAATGGTTAAGTGGGTTAGTGACAACCCTAGACAAAAATTTGAAAAATTATATCTCATCAGTCCTTTATTATTTTTAGTTGATATTTTTTATTCAAATGTATTACTATGTCGTACATATTTTGCATCAAAAAGAAAATGCGGTAATTTAAAAAGAGACCGACTAAAAATTATTAATGTTTTTTTGCTAAAAACATTTATTACGTCTTAACTAACCGTATAACGTATCTAGTTTTTAGCAACATTATAGTTTTTCATTCTCTTAATGAGAAGATACTTAATTTATTAGTAACTGATGTATCTGAAAGAAAATATTGCATTTCTATGGTTTTTATGGGTTTTTCTCTATAGTTGAAATATAACCAAAACTACTTTTAAAAAAATTGTCGGTGTCTTTGTCAAGCCTCCAAATAGTAAAAGCAATCAAATAAACACATAAACTGTACTTGGCCACAACTAAAAAATTACACACTGTGCATTGAGTTGAATCCAACGTTGTCAATATTTCTGAAACCCGATTAGCAACGAACGTCTTCCAACGATTTGGATGACTGTTGAGCCATGCTAACTAAAACTTATAAGAAAATTATTCAAACAATACCTTATGATATTAGGCCGACCTCTTTGTCGGAAGTCCTCCTTCTTTGTTTTTAATTTTTGGAGATGGCATCTCGCAGTTCAGCCTCTGAGGCTGGCTACTGCTTAACCAGGCAAATCCCTGTGGATGCCTTAAAAATGAATCTAAGGCCTCCAGCCAGGGGCTTAAAACTATACTTAAAAACTAAGCGACCACTCGCTAAGGGCACCCCCTGTGGGGTACGGGCCTCGGCTTAAGGCGTCGCTGGAGAGGGCAGCAAAGGGACAGGCTGGATCTGATTGATATTATTTAGGGGCTGGTTTAAAACTACCTGCTCAGCATCGCGGGCTGGCTCTGGCAAGGGTCGGGGGGGGGGTTCGTTGAACGGGGGCGTCGCGACGGGCCTCGACGGCGAGGACGGAAACTCGGCGGTCTGTGTTTGTGTGGTCCACGAATTGTGCTGGTTTCCCTATTGCTCTCCTGGAGGAGGGTGATGGGGTAATCGGAGGTGGTGAGGGCATGTCGCGGACGGCGAATCATGCTAATACGCTAGGGTTCGTACCGGGTGGCCGATGCGATCAGGGGTTCCTATGCTTGATAGCGGAATCGAAGAAACGCTTAGAAAGACGTTTCATAAACTGAGGTAATCCTCCTTCTTTGGATAAACCAGGCCCTTTTATATGCCCCAGTGGCGTCAGTTCCGGCCCACTATTTCCGACGCTTTGGGTCTCTAGCAACAACAGTTCTCGCTACGCTACTGTTTATTTGAAACCATAAAAGATACACTTAGTGCGAGTAACAATGGTCGCACTAACTGTTACTACGAACTTTTACAATTTTACAAAGTGCAATACATATTTTTATCAATGGGTGCAGACAATACCATTCCTTAGACTATTACTAACAAACATTTAAAGAAATAATAAAACACTGAATTTTACGACGACCCTCGGCAATAAACAAATACAAAAATTCCCAAACACCAGAGAGTTTCTAACATCTAGCTAACTTTCTAAAATGGTTATTATTTAAATGGTACATTAGTTCTTCCCTAAAGATAAAAATAACACGTGCCTAAAACTTAATACTATTTAATCAACTGTTATCACTATAAATTCTTCTTGTCCCGCTCAAAACGCGAAATGCCGGAAACTTTATTTGTGCATCATTTTCGGCTAGATAAATCGATTTTCCAAGACCTTTGTCAGGAACTCCGACATAAAACTTCATTAAAGGAACCAACGAAATTCCCCTAAAAGTTAAGGTAAGTGCTTAATAATCTGACTGTTAATATAGTACTTATCAACATTTTTATTACCCAACTATCATTTTCATTTCCTGGACGTTTGTGTTTCTGTAGGTGTTGTGCGCTCTTTTGTTGTTTCCTAGCCACAGGATCCTATCTGCGAACTTTTGGCATCAGAGCCAGAACACACAGCGCGTTGCGTTGCGTCGTCGCAATGCAAATATATTGACGCATAACCGGCCACACAGACGCTGCGCTTTCATCGCAGCGTTACTACGACGCGTTCCATCGGCTTAGCGGTGACGCACAGTTGCGGCAAGCATTTTGTAAAAACATCGCAGTCAGTCTATAGGAAAGCATGGATCGGAAAAGACGTCTAGCATTGCTCCTATTACTACGTCACCGCCGAAATCGACGCAAAATCACAAGACGGTATTGGATCTGTCCCTTCATTTAATTAAGAAATAGTGACGGACAGTTTTTTTTGTTAGAATATCGGGAGTTGCTATTAGACGAAAAGAAGTTTTATAATTTTTTTAGAATGACTGTATCCAGCTTCGAATGTTTATTGAAGTCCTTAGAACCACACAAACGGAAAAACTATACTAATATGAGGAATCCTGTGGAATCAATAGAAATGCTGGGAAGGTAAGAATTTATTTATGTAATGAAAAGATAACAGTTTTTTTGGTCTGCATATTTTATAATAAACTAATCAATACATATAATTAATCAGCTAACAAATAATCAGCAACAAGTTTTTTCACTTGCATTCGGTTCTTTCACTTCCTCGAGATGCTTGATCTTGAGATGTAATTGAATTATTATCAGAATTGTATGTACTTCGAAATTTTTTTGTTTGATTCCCATATGATAATGGTTGTTGAGACGTTGATGGGCCACACACATATGATGATGTTTGTCCATACCGCATTTCGCGTATAATTTGTAACAATTTACTTTGGAAACTGAGAGTTTCTTGGTCGGAAAAATCTCGTATTGATGGCAATATACCTCTGAAAAAAGACATGGCGATTTTGCGGCTCCTTGAGTAATTTTAGCCCTCTCTTTTAAACTCATCTATTTGCATTGCCCTTTTGCGAGCGATTGGAACACAGTGCGGAGACTCGTCTATAGTAATTTCGTTTGTGGACGTAGAATCAGTGTTGATTTCTCTAGGCGAGTCTAAAGCTAGAGTCGGTGTCATTTTTTTCCACTCTTCTCAAAAATAAAAGTTGGATAAACAGGAACAATTTTTATTCAGCGCGCAAACATTGACATATTAGACTTAAATGAGTTTTATGAAACAGCTATTTTTATTTTGATAAGTCTTACTCTTAAGGTAAAGGATACTATGGGCTCGCGTTCGGGGTATGCTCACCGTTGCATACATTAGGCGAGCTGCTCGTAAAATTTCACCACTTAATAAATACACCCGCACCATTTCATAAAACTCGCGGTTACTTAATTCCGACATCATGATCTGTAGGTACGAGTACGACAAACGTGTGGCGCATGAGCTGCGCGGGAAATATTGGACACGACAGCGCATGCGATGTGCGACTGTCGGGCCGCGGGCGTCGTCCCCGCCCCTGCCGCTCGGGAAGGGATTTCACCCCCGCTGCACAACATGCGCCGCATGGCGCGTGCCCATTGATATTATTACGAATAGAAAATAAATAGTGTCCATATGTTGCTGATTTAAAGTCGGTTAAAAAAATATAAAAAAGTTTGGAACAAATAATGGAAATGTGTTCTATTACTGATACTGAACCACCAAATTTTTTTGCATACTGCTTAAAACATATTCCAGTATGTTGTCACCGGAAGAATTTCTAATTTTTTTTACTTCGACTCAAAACTGAACTATTTCTTCAGAATGCCACTTGTGACACATTCTACGTATAAATATATGTAGAATGTGCCACTGTTGCATTATCTTGTCTATTATTTCTGGTGTAAATCCCAAAATTATAGCCCATTCGTCGATGGTAGTGTTTGACTTGATTGGTTTTATTGCCTCTTCTGGACTTAGTAACGCCATTGATTCTAGCTGCTTGTAGTTGTCTGGAAGCCTTTGTTGCAATTCCTTAAGTAATTGCAGTAAGAAGGTAGTTGCAATTCCTTAAGTAATTGCAGTAAGAAGGTAGTAGAAGTAGGAGCAGCGTTGTCGTATTGCATTTAAAATTTCGGAGTCTAAATTATGTTGAGTAGTTTCAAACATGTAGCCAAGATAAGGCCTAGGGTTAATATCCCTGTCAGTTATTGCATCTATTAATTTTCTGTTTACAGGTCTTGGCATTAAAATTATCTGGCTCACTGATTCTATCAGTGTTGTGAGTGTATTGAGAGGTTTTAATGGATTAGTTTTCACTTTCAAATGATTTAATTGCTGTTTGAACATCATTTAAAACTCTTCTCAGAAACACAAAATATAAATAATTTCTTGTCTTCAAGCATGTTGTAAATAAGCTCAGCTGAGTAGCAATTGTCTTTCCCTCTTGCTAAATTAAAATGTATTTTCAATTGTTCCCATTGTGTCACAAGTTTTGTTATCGCTGGCTCTATTGAAAGCCAACGTGTATCGCACACTTTGGTGATTTTCAACGGACTTTCGCCACAGTTTATAAGTTCGTATATTTTTGGGTATTCGTCTCGCCGCTTAGGATTTTCTTGGCAGAGTATTTTTGGAGGCATGAGTCACTGCTAACTGCAACGAGTGGCAGACACATCGCATCAGTATAAAAAAAAATACATTACCCAATACTACCTTACCTAAAGATTAAGTAAAAAGATATTACAGTACATTTTTCGTTTCATTTCAAGGGGGGCAGACTCGGGCATTTTTGTTTGCCCTGACTTCTATATTAGCTGCTCTATTTGATGCTATCAAAATTACGATATTGGCAGACACCACTAACTGTCAAAAGTCTATGTGAAGTTTCTAATAAGGATAGAATATTAGGTCCTGAAATAAAAATTCTACACCTCCCCTGTTTTCACATAATGGTCCACTTAAATTATTTTTAAATAGAGTACCTCATAAGTCAACCATTCTAAACATATATCACTTCACTTACAAATTTGCTGTGAAAATAATGAAAATTTGACCATATAAACTGGTGGAATTGTGTTCTATATGATTAAAATAATTTTGAGCGTCAACTTGCTAGCCTTAGTCTAATAGTAAAAATGAGAAATAGTATATTTTATCTGCTATACAGGGTGTAACGGGACCCTTCACGAAGCCGTCAACCAAGCATTATTTACATCAAACTAAGTAACTTTACGCAAAAATTATTGCTGGGAAACGACTTTCTTTCTTGATGTGAAAGATTACGTTTTAAGGTAGGACTGAATGTAACACACTCAAAACATTGTGCTGGTGCATAGATTGAATAAATAGTACGGGGGTCGTGTAGGTGTTAAAAGTAAAAATCTTACATTAGAAACATGTATTTAGAAAAACACTTTGAAAAAGTTGGTATTTTGACCCCCAATATCTCTGTAACTAGAAGGTTCCCACGTATGGTCTAGAACCAAAAAATGATCGCAATGACTTAGAGAATAAGTGCCTTTCGGCATCGTTAAGGGTCTTGTTACACCCTTTATAATAAGCATTGGACATTCAGTTAGACATGTACATTAACAAAGTATTCATTAAAGAACATTACGAAAACCTATTTTTGATACGGTACGCACGGTTCTGGCCCATAGCGCGGCGGCGCGGCGCCTGCGACCGGGCACCGTAACGAGTTTCAAGAATCCAAGCCGAAAACGCGCGTATTATAGGTTATTTAAAATAAAAAAATAAGACTTCATACAGTACACATGTCTTTAATTTTGTATAAAAATATTCACTAAGTACCTATACCATTTACAAAAAAAAAACTGTAACTAAACTATTTACTAAAGTACTGATAACTTTTGTTCTCGCCAGGACCAACCGGCCATTTCACGGGCCCATAGATGAGTACCCAACAAACAGTTTATCCTGACGGGAGCAAATTGGACGCGATACGCGCCAGCTAATACTTATGCCTAACTTAACCTAATTGACCAACCTTTTCTTCCAGTCGTTATCGCTCGTCGACCACTCGCAAGTTTGAGTTAGTGTTTATGTGTATGCTTGTGAACCTTGCGATGGCCTGCGGCAGGGTCCTGACTCGCCTTCGTCAGCTCGCCGTCCAACGCCTTGTTCACACAAATCCTCGTACAACTTATCACTCTAGTCCAAAACATGTAGCACAAAACACGAGGCAAAACCGTACTGGTATTTAAATCCCGTGTGCTTGCGCAATCTTTCCCGAAAATTATAACCAAAATGCGCGCACATACACTAAAGGTAAGCGTCCACTTGTCGGTGTCGCACGCATCGGACGTATCGCATTAAACGGATAAATTTTTCACAGTGCGTCCACTGTATTGGCAGCGTACGGATTACCGACGGTGAGTACCAGCATACGGATTGACGATGCCAGCAGGCCTAGCCAAGTTACAAACGTTTCGTATCGATTCTCTTTCTAAAATTGTTAACGCCTCGGCGCAAGCGATTGTAGAAAACGCTAACTTGGTAGCCAACTTGACACGACTGATTCGATCGCTCGTTCTACAATTAACTTCGAAAAAACCTATACTTTAGTCTATGGTGAGCGTTCCAACAAACGTCAAACTAACGTCAAGGTCACAGTTGTGTACTTAGTGCGCGAGCTCACGTTTTGTTTTAGATTTTAAGAAAG
Source organism: Eugnorisma glareosa (assembly GCA_947578425.1). Lineage (NCBI taxonomy): Eukaryota > Metazoa > Arthropoda > Insecta > Lepidoptera > Noctuidae > Eugnorisma > Eugnorisma glareosa. The sequence continues at coordinate 6,203,151 of OX387967.1, read as the reverse complement.
GAATAATTGTATAAAGTGTTAAAAAAGTAAGCGAAATAAGGTGCGAGTTCTACTTATAATTGGTTGATTATAATTTAGCAAGTGCGGAATGTAATTTTAAACATTACTGTCACTCGAAATAATATGGTATCGTGCATTTGAATGAAAGATACCTTAAATGAACAACTTTTATAGGATGGAATCTAGATCTCGAGCAAGCCCGGAACAGTTCGCAGCTTTATTAGAATTTATGGAAGGGTACTTAGGTACGTAAGTTAGTTATTTCGTAATCTTCCTATGTTAAAATCTATCATACTTGGGCACTTGAAAGTTAGAAACGTAAAACTAATACTACTACTTACGACACAATCAAAACAATTGTGTTTGACCCTTTACTTATCAATAGACCCTTTGTTTCTCTGAAATGATAAATACAGTCCAAAATTATGGTAAATAAACAAAACACTTCTCAGTTTCAACACAGTTGGCTCATATAAGCGCCATTTTTAATCGTTTTCTCTTGGGTCTCGGCGATCGCTCGGCTGGCGTTCATAAACTTCGATATCGTTTCGTTAGCGCTTGGCAAAGCTGTGACTTGGCTACGATTTATATGGCATGTAGCGTTCAACGTTATAGAAAGGATCACATTTCATTCTATCATCTCGAAAGATGTAAACTTGTCTACGAATTTTCTATTCGTTTGTTTAGACCACGTGACTTAACGCTGAGATGACGTCATTCCCATACATTTGATTAGTTTTCTATTAGCGTTAACGATTGTAGATTGTCAACTTGGCTAAGCCTGCAGTTCATTCGGATTTTCGTAGTGAGCGTACGTGTGGCTCTGTGTGTGACTCTGGAAGGAAAGCGATGAAGAACAAGTCGTTGTAGCTTGTTTGTTAGCAGAAGAGGAGAAAATGGAAAAAAAAGCTAAAAAAAGAAAACATAGTATCTGGATACACAACTTATTCAAGAAGAGATCGGAGCACGGAGAATATCACACCCTATTTCCTGATTTGTTAAACGATGACACAAAGTTCTTCCAATATTTTCGTATGTCACAAGATAAATTCAATTATCTTGTTGACATCCTGAAACCACATTTACTGAGACAGAATACTACATACAGGGAGGCTATAAGGCCAGAAGAAAGGCTTGCTGTGTGTTTAAGGTATTTATTAAAATTAAACATTGGATGCATTATTTCTTATTAAAATGTAAATATTGGCCGAGAATCTGCGTATTTTGATCCACTGCATGTAAACGTTCCGTATAGTTAACATTTTCTTGGGAGGACATCATGTGCAGAGTTTCGCTATTGGCACGTGAAGACATAGTTTCATCAATCGGTGAAGGCGGCATTTCGTAAGGTGTAGATAAACGAGAAAACATCATCGGAGACAGATTGTGCAGAGTTTCGTTCATGGCAGGTGGAGGAGGAGGAGGAGACATCATTTATTTCACAGATGGTGTCGAAGCGATGGTTGTGACTTTCTCCATAGCAGGCGAAGTAAACATCGTTGTATTTGAACGAGTAGGTGCCTCTCTCTTTCATTTGATGATAGATGTCATAAGATTAGCATCAGGATATTCAGGATTGATTGGAGTTGTCGCAAGCCTCATCTCCACGTTGTTAACCATTTGAAACAATTGAGATTTAATTTGAATTTGGTCTCGTAAAGGAAAAGTCTTTACTGTTTTAGCCATATTGATGAAAAAATCCAACAGAGGATCACTCAGAGTTCGACTTTGACAGGCCCTCCTATAAAAAAAATGTACTAGAGTGCCTTGGCAAGTGGCATTAAAAGTTGGCGCATTTAATCAGAATTCTAAAATGGTACAATACTTGTTAGTTCCATACAATAGAAAAGAGTAAAAAAATTAAAACCTCAAGTAACCCGATTTTCGCTATCACATTTTACTCAGTTAAAATGTTTTTAATTCGCACAAGCTCTAGGGAGGTTCTTAATTTTAAGACAAAATGATGAGAGAGATGGATAATGGGTATGTTTGCCATGAGTGAGCGAGACAGATAGTGACGCCACTTTTACCAAAGTGAAAAAAAGTTAGTAAAATTAGTAAAATAATTAGGTTTGTTGGAATAAAAGTCAGATAGAGAAATAACATTTTTTATTACAATAAATGTTCAAATTGTTTACCATCAGCCTCAATACAAGCCCTACATCTTCTTAAAAAAGATCTACTTATAAGTCGGGCATATCTTCGAGAGTTGATCGCCTCAGCTGCTTGAGAAATGCGTTCACGCAGGTCGGCTACGTTCTCAATGGGCTTTGAGTAAACTTTTTCTTTGAGAACTCCCCAATAGAAAAAATCCAGGGGATTTAAATCTGGTGAACGGGCGGGCCACGAGATAGTGCCTGAACGTCCAATCCACCTTCCCGGATATTCCTGGTCAAGGAAATCTCTTACTTGCACTGCGAAATGCGCTGGGCAGCCATCTTGTTGAAACCACATGTCGCGAAGATCTGCTAGTGGTACGTCCTCTAACAGGGTTGGTAAATCTTCTCTTAAAAAATGTAGGTAATTAGTTCCATTCAAGTTCTCAGGCAGTTCAATAGGCCCAATAATTTTACCGTTTAAAATTCCGGTCCACAGGTTTACTTTAAAACGATACTTGGTTTCTATCTTCTCGCATTAAATGTGGATTCTCCACATGCCACTCGTGATAATTGTGCAAGTTCATGTAACCATCTTTTTTAAATGTCGATTCATCTGACCAGAGAATTTTTTGGATGAATTGGGGATTCTCATTATGCCTCTGTAGCATTGTTCTGCAAAAAGAAATCCTTTCCTGATAATCTCGAGGTACAAGACTTTGAACTCGTTGTACGTGAAACGGATGCATTTCGTTTCTTTTTAAAATACGATGAGCAGTGCTTTTGGGTATTCCCGTTCTTTCTTCAATTCCACGTACGGAAATACTTCGGTCACCTGCGACCTCTTGCAATACTTCTTCCTGGAAAGGAAACACAGGTCTACCTCCAGCCTGTATTTGATTCGGGAAATGGCCGCCCTCTGTGAGTGAACGGTGCACATTAACAAACACTCGGTGATCCGGGTAGCGCTCTAAATTTGGATATCTTTCACGATAAAGTCTAGCGGCGGCACTTGCGTTGCATCTGCATTCCCCATAAATGAGGTGCATGTTCGCATATTCTTGTGAAGTGTAGCGCGTAGGCATGGTAGATAAAAAGGATGCCAACACAAAAGTCCAGAGAGAAGCCAAAGTTGCCGGTATGTTATCAACAAGTCCAATTCACAAAGATTCAAGTCCAAAAAGAGAAGCCAAAGTTGTCAGTACTAAATCAACACAAGCGAATACGAACGTGCGCAGGAGACGAATGAGCGAAACGTACTAACTGGTTGGTGTCGGACTGGTAGCGTAGCCATTTGCTTGGCTGAAACTAGTGCGAATGAAACAGATAGATGCCATAGCATCTATCTGTTTCATTCGCACTCGTTTAAACGACGCATCTCGGTCTCAATGCGTGGCGTCACTATCTGTCTCGCTCACTCATGGCAAACATACCCATTATCCATCTCTCTCATCATTTTGTCTTAAAATTAAGAACCTACCTAGAGCTTGTGCGAATTAAAAACATTTTAACTGAGTAAAATGTGATAGCAAAAATCGGGTTACTTAATCGGGTTACGTTACGGAACTAACAAGTATTGTACCATTTTAGAATTCTGATTAAATGTGCCAACGTTTGATGCCACTTGCCAAGGCACTCTAGTACATTTTTTTTATAGGAGGGCCTGTCAAAGTCGAGGAATCTTGAAAATTTTAAATTCGTAGTTTAACAAATAGTCTCAATTCTCGGAAACTTGAGGCAATTGTATCATTATTTTTTATTGGGATTCTAGAAATGTTATTTAGGATTACGTTTCCAAAGTTCAAATGAACAAAAATAAAAAAGAATAACCACAATAACCGAAAAATGGTACAGTTTGATCAAATTTCTAGGTTTTTCTTAAAATGCCCATAATTTTCAAACTGCATGGGATAGATTTTTTTTCAGATTTTTCTCGTGATGGTTATGATCAATCCTGTCACCCCGTTTCGGCTTGACGTTGAGTTTTGGGACACCCTGTATACAATATATAGATACATACAAAGAAATATATATTTATAATATATTTTAAATAAACTATAAAATTATGAGTGTATTGAAAGCAGTTTTTAATGCATAGGGTTTTGTTGCAACCGACACAGAACGTATACACCCGCTTGTTGCAAAGAGTGCACTTCCGTCGGGGACGACGTGCACTCTTTGCAGTGGAGATTGCGTCGTATTCGTCTATCCGATGAACCGACGCAAGGTACAATTGTCTGTTCTGTGTGGTTGCAGGGGAAATGGGAATGGGGAAGGGACGATGACGAGAAAGAAGAGATTTGAGAAGATTAATACGGAATTTTCGATGAGACAGAGGAGAGAGAAGAAAGAGAACAAGACGTGCGATGGATGATATAAGAGTTTAATATGGAGACGTTAAGTAGTCTCCGGAACAATTTTTTGTACCACACCATGGTTCGTTTCCGCTCGACCGGATACATGGCGAGGAGCTGGTCTTTTTTATCCACCCCACCCATCATGATATTGTAATCCAATATCAGGGTGGATTTGCTGGATCCTCGGATTATTTGGACGGCGTTGCCATGGTACGTAGAGATTGTAGCCACTCGGTTAGCATCTCTCCATACCATGACATCGACGTCCCCCGAGGTAAGAACAGACATCGGTCCCTCGCGCATTTTCCGCTTGGTCAGATTGTGCAGGGTCTGCGGAACAAACTTACGATCGGTCCGCAGGGTTCCTACACAATCAAAGCCCAAGGACTTAAGAAGTCGTCGAGCGAGACACGGCGAATTGTAGAAATTGTCCATCCACAATGTGTATCCCTTGTGCTCCAGACCTTGGGTCATCCGCAGCACTATTGACGGCGTAGGTGCGTCTAATGGATCTTCAAACTGCTGCGGCGGCAGTAGACTTGTTTTATGAGCGTGAACCTCAAACCGCCATAGGTAGCCGGTTTGAGATTCACAAATCTCATGTCTTGATGCCTTTTTTTGCAGATTTATTAGGAATGAGCTGGCCGATTTCCAGCCAGCCCTTCCACATCAAAAGACTCTCGTCTAGCGCAATGTTCTGCACTGGTGTGTAAATATCTTGAAATTTCTTATTTAGGTGTGACAGTATTGGCTGTATCTTATATAGTCTTGCCTCGGAGGCGTCCAGGTTCAGCTCACCCATGCCATCGTTATTATTGAAATGTACAGCTTGGCAAAAAAGAGTGTGGATTAAATGAGGTCGCCAGTATCGTACCTGTGGCAACCCGAAATACTATGACTTAACAGTTTTTGATACTTGTTATTTTTGGGGATATGATTCCAATCCCAAGTGGGTGGTTTAGTACCTCGGACGCTACGCAAACACCATGGGGGACTTCAATGTACAGTAGTATTAACAATGTTAATAGTGGGCGCTGAAGCCTTGCGCGAAAGCGGTGCAGTAGGTAGGTAACACACACAGACAGATAATCATATCCCTGACGGGCCTGAGGGCAGTCTAACAGTGGGATTGTTAAGAATTTACGATAATAGTTTGGTTACAGGGATAATGAAAGAACACGTTTTATTCGAAGTTTTATTTTAATTTAAAAAAAAACAATCAGACGAATCGAAAACATTTTCATCTAAATATTCGATCCCAGAAAAGCTTACATTTTGGCTAGAGCTTGTATGATGAGTGAATATAACTTTCATCCAAATATATTATTTGTTTTTGTAGTTCTGGAGGCAGGTTTCTGTTATCCATAATAATTTTCAAATATTGCTCCCGCTTTGCTGCTATGTTAGGTTTCTCCATTACAGCCAATCTGTCTGTTTTACATTTCTGATATGAAAAACCCAGAGAGTGTAATATCTTTCTGAGATGTTCACGGCTTCCATCATAACCCAAGTCCTCTCTACCGGCAGTAAATTTCTCAGTGTAGGCACCTGAAACATGGTATTTTGTTTTATATCTGCTTTTTTAAATTCATGAAATCAGGAGTAGTATAGGAATAAAACGTACGTACCTGCTTTTTCACTGTGTAAGAGAAATGAACCTTTTGTCTAATTGCACATAAATCGAAATCATCTAAATCTTTCTTCGGGCGACCTTTGCGATGTTTTCCCGGTGTTGAAAAAATACCATTATTTTTTTCACCTTCCTCAACAATTTTTCTTATTGTGTTGACAGATTCACCTAAAACAAAAAAAAATAGTATTTTATTATTAATTCCATGTTCATTATGTTCAAGTATCAATCAGGAAGGTTAGCGTTTATGAGACTTGTCAAACTACAAAACATAACCTCAATTTTCAACTTTGTAAACAAGACTAAAAGTTACTAAAATCTGGTTATCAACAAAACTACGCATTGAAAACATATAAAAAAAACTTATTTAAGGAACAATGAGTTATATAAGGTACATAAATACCTGTCATATCGTCAGTTCTTTGATAAACATTCTCGATATCTGACAAAACTTGTCCTGCTTGAGATTCGGCCAAACACCGCGAAAAGACGCGGTAAATCACTTCTCTGCCACTACTACGAATAGTTTTATTCATTTTCAATAGTTAATTATGCAACGAAAGAAGATAATTTTTAGAAATCTATGAAAAACGACTAGGATACACGCATTGTTGACACAGAATGTACTAGCAGTTGACAAGTAAAACAATGTTACCACAATTATCGATTTTTAGTTCCAACTGTCACCGCGTCAGACTCTTTTTTGCCAAGCTGTAAGCATTTGGTCAGCAATAAAAATCTGTCGATGGTCATGTGTAGGTTAAAACCTGGAGTAGAGAGTATGTCAGAGGTAGTAGCCCAGTACTCATCCAACCGAGACTTGACAACAACCCCCATAGCCATAACAAGCCCGAAATAAATATATAATTCATCCACCGTGGTATTATACCAGCGGCAGATGCGGCTTCTGGTATGGAGGCTGTTGTCAGCAGTCATCTGCAGGCCTAGCCAAGTTACAAACGTTTCGTATCGATTCTCTTTCTACAATTGTTAACGCCTCGGCGCAAGCGATTGTAGAAAACGCTAATTTGGTAGCCAACTTGACACGACTGAGTCGATCGCTCGTTCTACAATGAACTTCGCCAAAACCTATACTTTAGTCTATGGTGAGCGTTCCAACAAACGTCAAACTAACGTCAAGGTCACAGTTGTGTACTTAGTGCGCGAGCTCACGTTTTGTTTTGGATTGTTAAGAAAGGAATAATTGTCTAACGTGTTAAAAAAGTAAGCGAAATAAGGTGCGAGTTCTACTTATAATTAGTTGATTATAATATATCAAGTGCGGAATGTAATTTTAAACATTACTGTCACTCCAAATAATATGATATCGTGCATTTGAATGAAAGATACCTTAAATGAACAACTTTTATATGATGGAATCTAGATCTCGAGCAAGCCCGGAACAGTTTGCAGCTTTATTAGAATTTATGGAATGGTACGTAAGTTAGTTATTTCGTAATCTTCCTTTGTTAAAATCTATCATACTTGGGCACTTGAAAGTTAGAAACGTAAAACTAATACTATTACTTATGACACAATCAAAACAATGGTGTTTGACCCTCTACTTATCAATAGACCCTTTGTTTCTCTGAAATGATAAATACAGTCCAAAATTATGGTAAATAAACAAAACACTTCTCGGTCTCAACACTGCTGGCTCATATAGGAGCCATTTTTTAATCGTTTTCTCTTGGGTCTCGGCGATCGCTCGGCTGGCGTTCATAAACTTCGACATCGTTTCGTTAGCGCTTGTCAAAACTGTGACTTGGCTACGATTTATATGGGATGTAGCGTTCAACGTTGTAGAAAGGATCACATTTCATTCTATCATTTCGAACGATGTAAACTTGTCTACGAATTTTCTATTCGTTTGTTTAGACCACGTGACTTAACGCTGAGATGACGTCATCCCCATACATTTGATTAGTTTTCTATTAGCGTTAACGATTGTAGATTGTCAACTTGGCTAAGCCTGCTGGGCTGCTACCTGCTGAGCATACCTATTCGTCTCCGAGGCAATGTGCTCCATAATTGGACGATCCCAAATGTCCACGAAAATGTCAAATGGGTCGTCCCGTGGAGTTGTCGGACCGACATTAGTTTGGGAAAAAGTTTCCCTCCTCGATTCAGGTGGAATCGGGGAACTCGGGAACTCTTTCCACTCAAAATCAAACCACCTCCAAGGCTGGTCCGTCGTCGTTGGAGGGACAAAGTCGGGCTCTGCAGTCGCTCCGGGCTCTGCAGTCTCTCCAGGCTCAGCAGTGGCAGGCGCGTCGTCAACCTCACCGTCTCCATACTGCTCGTCCGAGGGTGTATCCAGCACGGTCTGCAGCGCCCTTGGCAACACCCTTGGAATTATCACCTCGTTGTCCTCGTCCTCTTCGCTCTCGTCAGAACTTATGTCGCTTCCTGTAACATTACATTAGTTTAAAATCAGGTAGAAATTAGAAGACACAGCCCCAAACCAAACTAAAATCAGCAGGTGCTTACCATAATTGATGACATTAAAAATTTCATCATCACGCAGGTTCTGACGAGAGTAACGAGGTGCTGGTGGGGGCAGTAGTGGAGACGGTGAGGGAACAGCAGCTGGCTGCTCCACATACGTTAAACTGGAACAAATGCAGTGATGTAATAACCATATATTTACAGATAAATAGAAAAGTTAGTAAGTAACTTACAAAGCTGGCGAGGGCACCAGCATTGAGGAAGGCGGTGAAGGCGGCGCCGCAGGCTCAATCTGCGCCAGGTCTGAACTAGATGGACATTTTAAAACATGTTAAAACTTGCTTGCGAGTCAATACTTCAACGAACATACACAAGTAGAACTACTTACGCCGGCGCCAGTGACGGTGAAGGTGAGGGTGCCGGTGCCGGTCGTGTCAGGTTTGATCTGGATGGACATTTTAAAACAAAAGTTAAAACTTGCTTGCGAGTTAGTATTACAACTAACATACATGAGTAGAACTACTTACGGTAGCCACCTGCGCTCCCTTCTTGGATGCAGGGGCGTCTCAAGGCCTTGGCCTTCCGGCATGTCGGCCGCATCCATCACAATTAGGCTAAAATTCAAAATGATTCATTTGTAAAAGTGTGTGTGTGGAGATAGTGGAAAAAGAAAGGGTTAATTAGGCATAAAAACTAACTTTTCTATATTATAGGGCCCCGGGCGCTCGTGGACATAACCACGGGCTCCGCGGCCACCGCGGCCACCGCGCCCGCCGCGACGGCGGGTAGCGCCACCGCGATTTTCTGCCACCACCGCCACCACTTCCTCCACAGCGGCAGCCCGGCCACCTCGAACACGCACACGCCCACTACTTCTTCGCGGTCGGCGCGTGCGAGGTCGTCGGCTACAAAAAAAAATAAAAAAAGCAAACAATACGTGCAAGAAAGTTTTTAGAAATGGAAGTAGTAAGAAATACGTAAAAAAAAGAAACTTACACTGGCGCTGGAGATGATGACGATGTCGATGGTGACGGGCGATCCAGCGGTGATCGCGACCGCATGCGGGCCCCGCGTCCGCGTCCACCTCTGCGTCCGCGTCGTGGTCTTTGAGTACGAGGAAATAAAAGAAACAAAAAACATGCCTATGTCTTTCGGAGAAAGTTGTGATACACAGACAGACAAACAAACAAACATATATACATACACACACACCTACTAAATTATCAGTTCCAATACGTTCAACATATCGGCTCAGTCGTGCGAGAAATACTGTGGAAAATATATTTGGAATATTGGCAAGCAAATGTAGAATTTTCGAACGAAGATTGTCTATGCACGAAGAGCACATTGTAACTGTTGTAATGGCCACATGCTGTTTGCACAACTTTTTAAGAAATGACACATGCCACTGGACAGAAAATGATAACACATCTATGAGAGGACTGCAAAACCTAAGGAATTTAGGTGGTAATTCACGCACATATGCTTTAGCAGTCAGGGATAGCTTCAAAAGTTATTTTAACTCAGAAGCAGGGTCGGTAGATTGGCAATTGAGGAGAATTCGGGCTGGAAGGCGCGTTGTATAAGTAATTAAATAAACTTAAAAATTTATAAACTTACCATTTTGTATTAACTTTTTCCCAATTTCCTCCCAGATATTGTCCCGTCTTTGCTGGTTAGAATAGTTAGGGTTTTTTAAATTATATGTTTCTTCGTACTCTTGCACAATTGCAATTAGTCTTGACGCGTCCATGGTGCAAAAACAACGCGTATACACGACAAACGCCAAAATGCAAAAGGCCGAAAATGCGGAGCGAGGGCGTGGGGTGCGTCCACTGATCGGCATTCCGTATGACGTCATCGGCACGCATCGCAAAAGTTGCCTCTCGGAGCAACGGTACCGGCATTGCCGATGTTCGATGCGTACGATGCGGACAGGTGGACGCACTTATATGAGTTTCTATACAAAGAATACTACGATCCGTTGAGTGCGATGCGTACGATACCGACAAGTGGACGCTTACCTTTAGCGGGTTCCTTCCCGACCGCCATGTGCAGGCGGACCGCTCGCCCCTGGCCGCTACTGTCCTGCTCGCGCACGTAGTAATATCTCGCTTGCGCAGCCGACCGAGAGCGAAAACGGCCGATCTCGCAAGACGCGGGCGCTGCGATTTTATCTATTTGTAAAGGCTTGATTTTAAACAACTTTATTGTCTCTTGTAGAGGCAAAAATCATTTAAAACACTACCACTTAGCAAGAAATAGTACGGAAGTATATTGAGAAGACATTCATTAGGGCATCTGGATTAATATTTCACAACATCTTAAGTTAAAGTATGAGGCAATAAAAAGAGATATTAGAAAGAAGAGTGCTATGGTTCGAATTGAGCACTATAAAACTAGTAGTGGAACGAGGATAGCTCCAGTGCTTAAGCCTGCAGAACATAAAGAAACAATGTCTTCATTTTTCCTCCAACTGTTTTTTTAATAATTTAATTTTGAGAAGAAGTTGTTTTTCTAATATCTTTGTGATCCAACTCTTTTTCTAAAAAAAATCTTTGAATAAGTTTCTGTTCCAGCTCTTCGGTTATAATTTTTCTTTGTTTTTTGGCTATTTCCAGTTTTTCTTCAGTAAACTTATCAACAAGGCCTTTTTTCCTTTGGCTTACCTTCAACACAAAAATATTATTTTTAGTAAATAAAAATAACATATTTATAAGACCAAAGCTTAAGAGCGCGGCGCAGTCCGCTCGCAACTGCAATTCGAAGCGAAGGCAAAAACCTGTTCAAATATTGTTGTCTCTGTTTCACACTCCTAGGCCCGTTGCGTAGCCGCGCGTGAGCGTGTGTGAATAGTGTTTACCTACGCGTGTGTGAATAGTGTTTGGTGTTTACCTTTTTAGTAGTTATCATGTTAATTATTTGCTTTATTTTTGTTAGTTACTTTGTGCAATCGTTAGTGTATGTGCAGAATAGTAATGCGTTTTTAGGAAATCTGTCTACAATGTTTTTATCTCAAAATCTAGGCTTTTTTGAAAAAAAATCTGGGTTACTTACTACTCTTTCTATACCACTAATGTAGGTAACGAATAAGTATACGGTTCGCCTGAAAATCTGAAATAAAAGTACGTACTGGTGGCTCAGTGGTGGCGGCCCCGACTTACGAAAAGTAAGGCGCGGGACAAATACAAGAGGCGTCGGGTGCGGATATGGCGCGGGCGGCTTCCTATTCCATTCAAATATCATACAAAATGCATGGAAATAAAGTGCAATTTAGGCTACACGGTATATCATTGCGCTGGCGAGGATGTGACGATATACCGTGTAGCCTAACCAAATTCGAAGACATGGGGCATCTACCAATCCGCACTGGGCCCATTCCCTCTCATAGAGAGGAGGCCTGTGCCCCAGCAGTAGGAACATTAATAGGCTGATGATGAAGTACCTACCTACCTACTTACGCCCGCCATAAGTTTTACGTCCTTAGGATAAATGATTTCCATTCTCGGCTTAGAATAATAAAAATAAAAAAAACAAGGATTTCCAAAGGTACACATGTATTTTGTTATTCATAAATAGGTAAGTAATAGAGATGGTAGGTACATTGATTTAAAAAAATATAAATCGAAACGTGATTCTAATCAAATTGTGTAGGGTGACCATATTTGCTAAATGGTAGGTAGTAGGTAGGTAGTAGGTACTCATCAAGACGAATTAAACGAGCCCAAACTCGAAGCGGTTGCGTCGTTTTATTACGGAGATCCTTTGGCCCCCCTTTCAGCTTCATCATCAAACCCTGATTACCATTTAGGACCAATTTACTCTTCAAGATCAATCAAACGAGCCCAAACTCGACGGGATTATGTCGTTTTATTACGGACTTCCAATGGCCAACTTCCAGCTCCATTATCAGACCCTGGATAGCACCTAGCACCAAAGTACTCGTCAAGACAAATTATACGAGCCCAAACTCGATGGGGTTATGTTGTTTTATAACGGAGTTCCCATGGACACTTTCTGGCTCCATCATCAGACCCTTGATATAACCTAAAGACAAAGTACTCGTCACGACGAATCAAACAAGTTCAAACTCGATGGGGTTACGTCGTTACATTACAGAGTTCCTATGGCCACCTATAGCATTGTCACGCGATATGCCTATATGTAGGCGTGAAAAGTTTCAGCTCAATCGGTAATCGGGAAGTGGATCAAATTTTACTTGCAAGATTTGATTTCGTACTTACAGATTACAGACAAACATCGGGACACGTGAAACTATATCAAAGCTTGTAAAATAAAACAAAATATTTATTTAGTCGTTATGTAGGTACCCATAAGTTATGATTATGAATGAAACCTATTAGTCGGACATTTGAATCCTAAACACATCTAATTCATTATGTACCTAACCTCGTGTAATGTAATTTCGATTATGAACGAGAAAAAATATGTGTACTCGTAGGTAGGCAGGCATTTTCTTGGTCTGAGTTTAAAAAAATGATGAAATCAAAAAGGTAGGTACCTAGATACTTACTGTGAGATACATCTCAACGTTCGGAGTCCATGGTGCTAACCTTTATATAATTATGTTTATGTACCTGTTTTGTAACCAACATTTAACCAAATCGTAAGCAAATAACGAAGTCCGTAAACAAAACAAAAGTCATAATAAAGTAGGTAGGTTACTCGATTCCAAATCACAAGGCAAATCTAAATCCAAATCCGTAGCATAGGTCAAGAAGTGTCAGAAATATTACGATACAATTGGCAAACAAATATGCACGCACAATGCAATCAAGTAATCGTCTAAACACTGACGAACGAATTGCCTGGCCCGGCCGGGTGGCGAGATGCGCACGCACACATTTACATTATTTTGTCGGGTTAGTAGTCGATTCGCACGAAAATTATTCGCACGATCGTGCGAATCGTCCCCTTTCAATAAAAATATTTTTTTAGTAGGCGATTCGCACGGAAGTATTTAAATTGCGTGCGAATCGACCCCTTCAAGAATTAGTAGTATGCGATTCGCACACACCTATACTTTATCGAAAAGTTTCAAGAAAAAAGTACTATCACGTACAAAATGCTTTCTTTTAATACAGGACACAAATAAAACGATTTTTAAGGAAATCAAGTTTTTATATTTTACTTTGTATCTATCAGAAAGTGATTTTACATCATTCACAGTTTAAATAACTTAAAACCATAATTATAACCAAGATTACAAATAAAATCACAGTTAGTAGGTACGATTTATAATCAAATATTTGGTTTTGCATTTTTACAAGTAAGTACTCTTTTTCCGTACACTTGCATTTACCTTAAATCATCACAAATTACTACTTATTAGAGTTTTTACCGAAATCAACTTTTTATGAACCCCTGAGTCTTGTTAAAAATAATGTTGTTTAAAAAAGGTAAGTCAAAATTAAATAATTAACGTTATAATGGTCTAAAAGCTAATTTTAAAAACAACGAAAAATATAACGAAACTATAAATATATAAATCTTTTTAAATATTCGTAATAACAATATAAAAATCGTTTTAATTAGCTAAGGTATGGTTTTAAATGTGGCAATTAAATAAACAAAAACAAAATATTTTTTCTCTATTAAGTATTAACTAGTACAATTTTGGAGTATTATAGTAAATGTAATAAAATAACAGTCACAAAATCACAGTTACTATAACAACAATATTTTGCTCTAATAGGTAAAAAATAACAATCAACTAATCAATAATAATATAAATATTTCTTAACACAAAAATTTTACGATGATAGGAGCATTATCATCACTGAAAGTTAAAACAATCACAAAATCACAGTTAAACAGAGTCATCTGTTGTATTAATAGGTACAAAGTTCTTAAAAATGTAACACTTAACTAATCAACAATATTATAAATATTTCTTAACACAAAAATTTTACGATGATAGGAGCATTGGCATCACTGGAAGTTAAAACAATCACAAAATCACAGTTTGTTAAACAGAGTAATCTGTAGTATTAATAGGTACAAAGTTCTTAAAAATGTAACATTATTATTTATTTATGTAGCATTTTAAAACTGTTTTTTTTTTTAAGTTCTTATAAAGAATAATCAGTTTCAGTCTTTTTTTTAGTCATGACCTAATGGCTTAATTTTTCTATACAAAGTTGGAGATCTATGTGACCATGAAGGAATTGATTAACAATGTCTTCAATTCTTTTCTGCAGTCTTATTCGTTCACATGACTTTACTGAGATGTAATGGTTTCTATGAAACATTGTTAAATAATGTTGAGAATCTTTTTGCAGAACCTTCAAGAGCATCACAATATTCGGTTTAGGTTTTACCATTTTATTAAATCGGGCGTTCCAAGCTTCTATTGCATTATTAGTTTTGTGAATGACATCAAAAAATGTCCACTTGTCGGAATAGTAGGCACTCTCTTTTAGCCATGTATTAACAAAATAATTGTTGAATTGTGTTAATTTTGGTTCATTTTCATTTTCTGCTTCAATGTACAGCCAACCATCTGATCGGTATTCTTGAGGAAGATATGCGAGAGCTATACATCGTAATGCGTGTATTTTATAAATCAAGAATTTATTCATCCCTAACTGTTTTAATTTTCTATAAATACATCTTTTAAAGTGAAATAAGCAGCCCTGTATCCTGGTGTGAGGACCAAATACTGTTTGAATTGCTAACATTGCACTTTTCTCAAAATCCATGGTAATTACAGTAGGGGCAAATTGAGGTATACGACTTTTTATGAGCCTGAAAAATAGTTCATATGTTTTTTCTTTTTTATTAGGAAGTAATGCATAAATGGCGGGTAAAATGTTAGTGTGTGTTGGAGTACTGCCAACATCGATGTGTAAAGTATACAGCTGTAAAAATGGTGGTACACAGCTCTTGAAAGTCCCATCACAAAAAACGGTCTCAGCATTATTTAAAAATGGCAAAACTTCCTTGTTTGCGAAGAGTATAAGTCTGGTTTGCTTACATTTATAATCTGCAAAGACCAATTCTTCGAAACACGGAGGGATAGTCATATCTTTAGCTTTACGAACTACTATTTTACTAACTTTCAGTGCCTTGTTTCTATGTAGATATAGCCTTCTTTTCAAATTTTTGTAGTCAGGAATATTCTGGACTAAATCGTATCCAGCATCTTTAAGTTTTATTACCGCATCAGAATAAATCTGAGGCATGCTCGTAGTTTCATTCTGTGCACGTTTAATGCATGTGTCTATATGACGCTTGACCTCATTATCTATATGATTAGGTTTACATAAATGATGATCTTCTTTGACAATCTCATGTTGACTATTTGTTGTTAAAAATGCTTTACATTGTTTTCTATTAACGCATCGCCACACTGTAATGCCATTTTTATTTTTCCGATGTTGGTTATGCTTATAACCGTGCCTCAGTAAGATTACTTGGCCCCTCTCTGATTGAATAAATTCGAATTGGCCTTTTCCACCTTGACTCGTTGATGGCCCTTCCATTATATTTTTTCAAAATCAAATGATGTTGATGCCAAAGTCATCTGGAAGAAATAAATGTCTTCACTAAAACTTCTTGATAAAAATAATATTGTTTTTAGTTTTATTTAGTAGGCTATGTTTCTTAAAATAACAGAATTGTGAGTAATAATTTTTCATATAGTAAAGCTATTTATAAGAAGAAGAAGATGAAGTATTATAAACCTCTTCATCCCTATACATAAAGGTATTTAAAGACATTGAATCTATTTGTTCATTCTGTTAGCTGAACCAGCTAAACGTTGTAAATTTTATAGCTGGAATACATTTTGAAATAGAAAACCTAATAAAATACCCTAAATAAGTCTACTTAAGTGTGCTAAATAACTAATACATAATTAATAAGTAGATAGTAAATTAAATTACTTACGCATCGGAATCTCCTAAGATATCGCGAAGCTCATGTGCAATGTCGTCGGTGGATATGGTGCTATCCACTATCACTGAACAAATCACTAAACTGTAACTGTAAAAATATGCAGTAGGTACAGCACAGACCGCACTTCAGAACAGTGTGAAATGCGAAAACAGAATAATAATCTTAGTTTCGGCACGGGGTCCCAACGCGAACAATCGATATTTTGTTCTAATTAATTCTAATAGATGGCGTTACTTGTATCGATTGTATTTTATAGTGCGTATATCAATTGTAAAAGAAATGATATGGATATTGTATGTAATTGTTAAAAAAGTCTCTCTTGTACGAAAAATCTAATAATGGGTCCATAATTCCAATTTCTATGATCTCTCAAAATCTGTGGCTCTAGGTTCTACCAATAGATGGCGCTGTCACCAAAACAGGGAAGAAATCGACGGAAACAATCTCATGAAATGAATGGTTCATAGGTACAACCGTAACCTTACAACTACAACAACTTAGTGAGGTAGGGTTGCCCGGTTGGCTCAGAGTCAGAACTGATTTTCTATTGTGCTCCAGCTTATGAAGGCGCCTAGATCTTATACACTGTATCAAAGTTATCGTAACACATTTGAACTATAGAACATTTAAATAATAAATAATTGCGAATACCCTGTTTATATTATACCTGATTAATAAACGATGGTCCCGTTTCTTTGTATGGGATGGGGCATCTGTACGTAAGTATTATGGTTATCTGTAGATTCGGTATAAGGCAAATGCCGGTGCTTTTTACGGGGTAGGATTAAATATAGGTACTATTGTTTTGACTTGGGTTTATTTATTATCTACTCTAAAAGGATTAAAATACGCAGAAAGATAAAATATATTTTTGGCAAATCCTACCACTACTGATTTATTGCTTAACTACTTCTTTGTGCAAGTGCTCAAGCGCCATGTACCGGCAATATTTGTGGTAAGTAAAATACAAAACAAAGGGCTACTCGGCAAGCCGCAATAAAAATTAATCCCCTGGAGCTAATAAAAAATATTTCTTCATTATTTTTGGGATCTGCTATTGTGAGTACTTAAGGGCGTTTCTTGTTATTAGTTTCTTTGTTATCTTTAACAGTTAGTATTATTTGTATAAAAATACACCGGCAATTTATTAAATCTCTCATTTATGGTGTTCATTTTATAAGTTTTCATATTAAATACTGACAAAACTTTTCATCTTACACTAGTATTTTGTGCCTGACTGCGATGCGAATAGAGAATTATTGAATTTTAATATTAATATTCTAGAATATTGTACATGACTGTACTTAGATTTATTATTCGCACATTTTGTTAAGTGTGCGAATCGCATACTACTAATTCTTGAAGGGGTCGATTCGCACGCAATTTAAATACTTCCGTGCGAATCGCCTACTAAAAAAATATTTTTATTGAAAGGGGACGATTCGCACGATCGTGCGAATAATTTTCGTGCGAATCGACTACTAACCCATTTTGTCACTATACTCAACACATCCAAAATGTTCTGTCCCGCGCCCCGCGCCCCACCCCAGCTCAATGCTTGATGCGATAGCACGACTTCCGATGAACATTTGTGATTAATTTGAATGTGTGCCGTAATACCAAAAATGATGAATGAAAACTCAATGCTTTTCAATTTTTTTTTATATTATGTAACTTAACAATATAAGACATGTTTCCATTTGAACAATATTACAAATACTACCGTTTTTAATATAGAACAGATGAGATGAAAACATCGTATTTAAACTGTAAAAATGTGAGAAATTCAATTTGTTTGCATTTCGCTCTTGGTAAGTATTTTGCACAAAAAAAACAATAGAAACCTAGGTAATTACCATCTTGTTCCGAATAACAGCAATTAAGGTGGAAATATGCTCAAACTGAAAATGATTTTGGTATTACGTTTGTATGGACAAATTCATACTCCCCGGCCCCTTAATCTTAGTACTTTAACGTCCTGTTGCCGTACAAATCATTATTTTTTATTTGCCGTAAGGCAGGATGAGATTTGTAGGTACATATTAATTATTTTATTATTTGCGTGGGCACATTTCTAATATCCCCTTTATCTTCCATTCCTTGGGAATCTATTTCATACTTCTGGGATGGAGACGAACACGAAATGATTACAAACAAGCGCTCAATCACGCCGGGCAAATAAATAAGCACTAACTTGAACAGTTATCGCGTCGTGTCCTTTGCGACGGGAGGGAAGGAGAAGTTTTAATACCGTCATTCTTTCTCGCTCTTGCAAATCCACTGGTGTTCATTCATTATGGATTGTAGATTCCGGCAGGAATGAAAGTTAGTGGATCTAATATCGCGAGTGAAATATCGGAATCCCGGTAGTCTCGCTTGAAATGGACTCTGGCCGCCTTATTGGCTTCACTAAGTACTATTTTTCGAGCGGGCTTTCTATTGTGAATTCCTGCTTGATGTAAGGCATCCCGGTCTATCTGCATGGAGCAATTAAATTCATCCGCTAACTGTATGATAGGCGTGAATGGCTCTTGAGAAAAAATTTCAACCATTCTTTCAACACGTTGGGGAGTTATTATTCACGTAATACTTCGTTGGGTTTTTTTTTTTTTTTTCAATTCATATGTCCTTTCTAAGTTTATCTTGGACATCACAGACATCGGTGAAGGAAAAAATCGTGAGGAAACCTGGACTTAAAAAGTCTGAAATCGCCAACCCGTCTTGAGCAAGCGTGGTGATCAATGCTCGTGCCTTCTCTATTGAGAAGAGGCCTTTGCTCAGCAGTGGGACAGTACAGGTCGCGCGATGATTCTAGATCGCTCGAGGAAAGTAGTGAGCAATCGGCGCATGTGTACAATCGTGCACTGAAATTCTTAGCGTGTTATTAAGCATTTTTTTTCGTAATTTTGAACTTTAGTAACTTAACATACTAATATTATAAAAGTGAAAGTGAGTTTCTTTGTCTGTTATATCTTCACGCCTAAATGGCAAAACCGATTTTGATGAATTTTGATACAGAGAAAGTTGGTACCCTGGAGACGGATATAGGCTAATAAAAGCGGGCGAAGCCGCGGGTAAAAGCTAGTTTATGATAAATTGATAACACTAGGTTTTACTTGTAATTTATCTTGCAAGTAGGTAAATTAAGAAAAATTAAAAAACAAAAGTAAACAGTTATTATATTTAATACGTAAAATCACACGAAAATTATTCATCCGGTAGTGGTGATATTCCTTCCATTAATTCATCTTGGGATGTTGAAGTAGAAGGTTGAGGATGGAAGCACGAACGTAAGGGCACTTCATTGTCGTCAGACATTTCGGAGTCATCATCATCACTCTCTTCGCTGTCGGAGCTGTCATCAGTAACACGAATAATAAACTGTTCTGTCATAAGATCTATAATGTGGTCACTTTTTGCGTATTCTTCTTCTACAGATTTGGTTTTATTACACAAGATCTCCCAATCTCTTGCTCCCATTAAGTTAACTTTTTCTTTGACAAGCTCAATAGCATTATTAAGATTTCATTTTACGTTTTTGCTACCCACATACTGCTTAATCATAGACCATGCCATTTCGTTGGGGTTGAGATCGGGGTGATACGGAGGCAGTCTCAGAATGTTGTGATTGTTCAGCCAAAATCTTGTCAATAGAAAACGTTTTAAATGGTTCTTTGTGTGTTTTTATTAACTGATACAATTGTGGTTTTAACATGTCGTCATCGTATTCTATACCTTTTTCGGACAGCCAGGCTTGCATATACGCTTTTCTGGTGTTTGAAGTGGGTGCAAGGTCATACTGCTTATTATGATAGGCATCGTTATCAACCACGACAACAGAATTGGGTGGAATATTAGGAATTAGTTGTGTTTTTAACCATTTTTCGTAATTCTCGTAATTCGTTGTCGTGGTAGTCTCCTGATTTTCCTCCAGCTTTAAATGTGAGCAACGCATTTGGAACAAAGCCCGCCTCGGATCCAGCATGTACGATGACCACACGTTGTCCCTTAGAAATAGGCGTTTTAAGGCCCTTGGTTGAACCATCTGTCCAAGCTTTGGGATTAGAATGTGATGAATCCACATACGATTCAACCGTGTAAATTATTGGTCGTCCTTCTTCACGATATTTTTTTAGTTTTTTTAGGTACTCGATTCGTTTGAGTCGGATGTTTGTGGTTTCTATCAAAACCTTCCTGTTATTTTCGGTCTTTTTCCATTTAAACCCCAATTCTTTAATAATCTGACGTAGACCAGTTTTAAAGCCTTGAAAATTGATATCTTCCTGTAACTTTTGTCTTAGTTTTTCTACTGTAGGAATTTCTTTATTAGTTAAGTGAAAGTTATGAATACATCTTTTTATAACTCCTTGGTCAATATTATCAATGCCCGTTATCGGTTTTGCGCGCGGTCTTTTCTTTCCAGGAGTTCTAAATACCGTCAAAAACTCGGAATTTGCGGCCTGTGTGGTAATTCTCCTGACTGTTATCACAGATGTATTTGTTGCTAGTGCTGTTCTTTTTTGTTCTTGTTTCAAATTACTCATAACTTGTTGTAAAATATTTTCGTTAGTTGTACAGCTGCAGTTTCCTCCCGAATTTGTTCTAAAATGTTACAGACTTCAATTAATACGGACTTATCGATGGTATTCGTTGTTCTATTTGCAAACAGGTGTAAGCGTTGTATAGGTGTGGCCAATTTTTTCTGTAATGATATTGTGGCTGCTGCAGTTGTATTTTTAACCTGCTTTAACTTACTCACGATTTCATTAGTTTCTTTTTTAACGAAACAATTCACGTCATAAACCATTTTTCTAGCTTGCCGTTTTAAAATTTTATTTTTAACCATTTTTTTTACTGCTACGTATTAGTAACGCGATAACACAAGCTGTGCGCAACAGTACTCAAGAGGCACGAGACGCGTGAACGTAGCGCGGGAATCGATGAGCGACTAACCTACCAATAAAGAGTCGCCGTCGGCGCACACCCACCCCCCTCACTCCGCACGTCTTCATAAAGACCTTAAAATTGAACACTGCGCATGCCCTTTCCACTTTTGCCGAGCGATCATAAACCACCGCGCGACCTGTAATAGGCTGGTATTATTATTATTACTTTTTGGACGCTGGTTTCTCACATGACGTTCGTTTTCGTACCGCCGGAGCCATAGGCGGGTAGTGTTTCTCTGTTAAATGAAAATTAACTTTTTCACAAATAGTTGAAATTTTAATTGAGCAAGCTAGATAAGAAGTTTGTTTACGTAACTGGAGTTAAACAATCTAAACAAATATAATAAGTATAAGCGATAAACATTAAAATCAAAAACACTTCCTTCTTTTGACTAATGTTTAGTCCTTCCTCCCGCAGGAACATCTGATGCGTCAGTTCGGTGGTTTTGTCGGTAGGTAGACATGTTTCACAGTTACTAAGTAAATACGTTGTGACGGATAGTATGAAAAAGCATTACTTATAAAGTTAAAATGAAACAGTTATAAACTTTCTCTTCCTTGGTTCTTTTTTTGTGTTATTCCCTTTAGTCAAAAATGGGTGGTCAATCTGTGATCACCTAAGCAGCATTATAGCAACAAATAGCCAAAACACCGAATTATATATGTAAATAATGGTCCATGATCATTATTATGTCCAAAACAATAGCAATCAAACATAATAACATGATATGGGCTTTGCCCTTAATCCCGCGGCGTCAGGTTAGTGCCGTAATAGCACGGCAATCTTCACTTATAGTGGCCATATGGGCCCCACCAACGGCAGCGCGCGCACGCAACTTGACTATGTGTAGTTGTCCATTTGAGTCGGTAGGGGCAGCACGGCGCTGTACAGCAGCGCCACTTTATTCACTCCACCTCCGCGGTGATTTATCACCGCCAGGTGAGACCGCGCCGGTTACGCGGTGGAGGCCCAGCGGATGACGACCAGCGACACAGGTGGCTCGGCGCTCACTACCAGGGCTGCTGACCTCCTTGTGACGGCGATTTCAGGCCTAGCCGAGCTCGCTCCAGACAGGGAGCCGTGTGTGTGTGTGAGCGGTAATGTGTTGTGTTACATCGTTCATGTCAGCGAGTGAATGGCGACCCCGCGCCGCACATTCAACGCGTGAGTTTATTCGCCTGTGAAGTCGTGTATGTATGTATGGGGCGGTGCGCGTCGGGCCTATATTAACTTAACACATACTCGATTGTGTGTTATGTGTGTGGAGTCTCTGTGTTTGAATAAGTCGCGTGTGGATGGAAACGACTTACCCGGGTGCGACAATCCGGTGGGTTGGCGTCCACGTCCGCCACGAGATCGCGCTTCGTGACTGGTGGTCGTGCGTGCCATGGCGCTATCTGCTTGACCATGGGCCAGGCAGAAGCGTCGGCCCGCGTGAACATGTTGGACGCAAGGCGGCGGCAGAAGTCATCCGGGCTCTCAATACCGAGGTCCCGCTGGATGGTGGAGTTCAACACGTAGCGAGGGGCGGCGATTATCTTGCGCAGCGAGATGTCCTGCTGCGCGCGTAGGGAATTCCGGTTGGACTCGCTTGTGAGGGCGAACCAAGCTGGGGCGGCGTACGTGAGCAGTGGACGGATGTACGTTTTGTACACGCCCAGCTTGGTACGCAGCGTGCGGACGTGGGGCGTCATGGCGAGCCGACTCTCGATGGTGACCCCCAGGTACTTGGGAATGGTTTCTGCCACTCGGAGCTCCCCCTTTTATAGTCATGAACAAACAACTTTAACGCTTCTATCTACCGTCTTCCAAAATATCAACGACATTAAAGGCAGATATCCGTTTATTTATAATATTTTCTATTTTGCTACATTATTCCTTAATATTTTAACTAGTCTACTTTTACAGACATACTCAAATAATGAAAGAATTATTGAATAATGTAAATTAGGTATAACATACTTGTTATAAGTTTTTGGTTATGCAAAACACTACTATTTTATCAAGTTTTAAGATTATCCTAATTACAGAAATAGGATAGTCTATTACGCTCGAAATGTAAAAAAGGGCTTCTATTATATTATTTCTCTTTTAACCGGAATCTAGATGAAGATGAACTTTTGTAATTAATCTTTACAATATTTATCAGCAAGTTTTGGAAAAAATAGCAGACAGCTACTAGCAGCAGCTAGCTGCGCAGCAGCTGGCTAGCTTGCTAGTTTTTGGTAGCTTTGGTATTGAATTGATATTGATGGCCATTGAAGCGTCTGAGTTAGGATGACTAAAACTGAAGTAAAACAAACTCATAAACACCTTCAATTATAAATTAATTTTTAATACAACACAAATAATATATTTTGTATCTAGTTATCTAGTGAAAGCGGAATTCTGATGATTTCAGCTTCAATTAATAATCTTAGATTTTGCTAAGTTGCAAATATAATAACAGTTGCGCCATTGTAATCTAAAGACCCACTAAAACTTCCATTTCAGTTTTGGTAATTACCTGGTATACCTCCATCACTTAGTTTTTTAGGAATACAAGGTTTATTTTTATTTCTCGTCCGAGTTATCATTTTAGTCATTGGGTACTTATTAGGCATACTTGGAGAACTTACACTTGGAACATGCTTCATACAACTTTGTATTATTTGTACAGATGAATCCATACTACAATGAGCTTTGTTTTTTATTTTAGCCTGGAATGTACGAACAACCAGTAGTTCGGGATTCGGCATGTGACAATGTTGCCTGATAGTTTTACTTATTAAATCATGTTTCCCGTCAGTAAATTTGGATTTCACAAACACGCTACAATATTTTTTTTTATTTTCGACACAAGTCCAATAAAACACATCTCCACGAACTTTATTTCGGCAATACAAAAATATACATCAATCACTAATTGTAAGTTACCGGTTTTTGATTCGATGAATTCATATAAACTCATTATAAAAGAAATTGTAAAAGTGGTAATTATAAGCGTACTGTGTTCGTGTTGAACTGTAATGCAAAAGTGTAAGTATAACATTTCAACTAGTGAACTATTTTATAAATACCTTCAAATCCGCATCTTAAAATAAAAACCAATGCAAGATCTTATTTTTTTACGAATTGTATTATTACAAGAAAAGCATGATCGATTTCAAAAGTAAGTATCTGATTATCGGAGATAAGTTGTGTCGCTGATGAGCCCTGTCGGCGTAGAGTCCTGTCGGCGCAGTGTCTGTTGGCGTTTAGTCGTACGCTCAATTCATCGAAGAGATTTCTTTAGAAATAAGCATCACTTTTGTGCTGTTTTCTGTTCCCATATTATTTTCTGTATTTAGTGTGTATGTACATACATTGTTAAATAAAATGTCTTCGGAACGGTCTATTTTCATTTCCAAACAAGTGCGTCATAATTTCGGCATCACTTTGGGTGTCATTCATAGGGCCCTACAGCATCAATGATGTGACCATCGCAAGATACAATCATAAATGGTTTAATCAAATTTTCATATTTGTCCAAACTATACATATCCCATAAGTAAGTCCCATCAAATATTGCGATTGCGGGCCTATCTCCAGTTACAGAGTCGTCAGGGTCACCCAATAATGATTGACGAGTCTCAAGTTGCTGTCTGATATTTCCCTATGAGTGACATGGTTAACACCAACATTATTAGTATTAATTTAATATTATTACAAAATGCTCATTGAGATACAAGCTAACTTTTTTCATTATCAGTTCCAATGTTGACCTAGGTAAATCAAAAAGAGATGCCAAGCGTCTATTACTCTCGCCTGTTCTTAGTTTAATTAAATAAATAACTAATGAGCGTTTAGTTAACATTTAACGGCGGTAAAAGAATTAAAAACTGGGGTACTGTACAAAAGTGGCAAAAATGGTTTGGCATTTCCGAGACATTTTCAAAGTTCAAAATGTGAAGCTTTCGACTTCATAATATTAATCATGTCTTCTATACGGATGGCACTAAATGTAAAATGTGTCTCATTCATTTGAGACAATAGATGCCACTGATTGAGGTACAAATGTGTATCAATGTTGTTCCAATAGTAGTCTTTTAACGAATTGCGGGACCAAATGTAACATTCTGTTTCTGCACTGTAGAAATATACAGTGGGTGGATGTGACCGAAGCTCGCTTATAATTAGGTAATGATATAGTACTACTTTCTCTTCGAAGAGACCCACTTAGAACAGGCGGTAATGGTGGCTCTGGTGCGCTAACCACTTGAACAACAGGAGCTGCTGGATTGTTGTCCGAGGCCAATTTCTGCATATATTTGCTTGCATCCAACACACATGACATATATGGTTGTTTCTTGAGGGCTGTAAACAATCAACAGGGAGAATAATACACAGATGAAAGCTTATATTTTAATCATTTTTAGCAACTAAGGTGTGGACGGTGAGCTATAGGCTAGCTCGCCGTCCGTCCGTCTTATGACGACAGGCCGTGTCGACGGCGCGTTCGTGTTCCACGCGCGCATCAAAGAGAGTCAGCAAACAGGAAGGGGTCCGTAAGGACCAACGCCTGCCAGGGTTGCGGGACTGTTCGAAAGAGATACCGCGGCCCTGGAACACAAAGGGCAAAGGAAGGAACATGGATGGGTTTTAGTCAGTAGAAGTCTGACACTCCCTCCTGCTCAGCCCAGAGCGGGAGGGGTTATTTGATGATTTCCCATCGGTAAAACATGGTTTGGATTAGGTGAAGGGGTTGTCTTAGGTTTGGTTAAGTCGGCTGTCGTGGATGTAATAAAATCCAATGCCATAAACTCGTCAGAAATGTCATAATTGTAGTAAATCTTATGGTCTCCTTTTCTGTACTTCATTCGTTTAATCTTGAGCCTGTTCACTTTTTCGCCTTCTGTGTTTCTGTTTCTATTTATGATTACATTCTCTGCCAAAGCCTTCTTTAAATTCATTGTGTTTTAATTCTCTAACGTTGTAAACGTTTTTTGTAACTTTTTTATCATCATGTTTATAAGTTTGTTTAGACCTAGCCCGTTTAAAAATATTTATCGAGTCAATCATAGAGTAGATGTCACAATTTTTCTTTGAAGTTTCTATGGCGCTGTGCATGGAGTCAGCTTCCATGTAGCTGTGACAGGATTCTAGGAACTTATGTTCTATTATGTCTAGGTGTGTGTCCTGCATCATGATCCACAATAGTATGGCAGTCAGCAATATACTGATTACGGTTTTGGCCGCCACACGTGTCTGAGAACAAGCTGACTTTAATCTCCTTTGGCACACGTGTGGTTAAATAGTGATGTAAAATAGTTCCAATTTCAACACTACCTTTTTTACCGTGCACCCCATACAAAACAGTAGGCTTCATTGGGTAGTGCGTTTTCGTAAATTGTTAAAGTATACAACGTTAACTTCCTCGAATAGTATAAAGAAGACCAACATCAGTACTTGGAATTTGTAGAATCACTTGCAAATCAAATGAAACTGTCAAAAAAATCAGTTTCTTTTTCCGCCCTTTGTTTGTCTTTCTGTTTTTCCTGATTACAATTTTCTTTCCTTAGTATATGCTGATCATAATTTTTCTGTAGTTTTTCTTCGCCATTGGCACGCTTAAATTTGGTGCTTAAAAGACATTGGTATTTTAAAAAAACCTAAATTAAATTCGTAGAGAAAATCCTTCGATATGTCATTTCTGATACAAGTGGTTCGCTATCTTTGTTTTTACATTAATCTACATAGAGAGCGTACATTTTACTTAAAGTTAGCCCCGCATCTAAACATCGACTTGACTTCAACTTCTTTCACACGTAGTGGCTTTCCATGCTAGGAAATGATGCTTTGTGCTTTTTGATGGCTTCTACCACCTCAGCCGAGATTTTGTTTGGGGGCTCACGACTTCACGCGGGTCTTATTCTGTTCAAAACTGTTCCGGTGCTTTACGGCATCTTCTAACACATGCTGTGAAATGCTTAGTGTCTTCCAAAAAAATCCTGGCTCACATTTTTTTCTCTACTTCAATGATAAAGAAACATTATTCCCAATAATGAACGATAGTGAAACTTGATCTTCAGTGAACGTTGGTGAAACCTCATGGTCAGAATCATTTCTGACCGTGAGTGCTGTACTTTTACATTTTTTATTTAACATGAAAAAATATAAAACTACTTTTTTAAGTCTTTTTATTAATATGCAATATCATCAGTAGAAAATTGTATGCATATCGATCGACACAGTAATTAGGATATGAAAATATAATAATAATATTATTATCAAAAAACAGTGCGTAAATACCTATTTGTGAAATAATTTTGTACTACCTATTCAGTCATGAATCATTGGTTTGGGTCTTTATAATGACAATACTTGACAAAAGTATTAATTACTTTTGTACACATGTAGGTAACTAGTCTTAAATTATATTTTTAAATATTTTAAATCACATACGATGAGTATTAATTATTACCTTTTGTTTTATCTACTCTTACACTGGTATTCTTAGTCGTGGATTGAACTTAAGTCGGACTTGACACGCCTACATTCTGCCCCATTAGACATATTGACAGCCACAGTTTGTTTATAATGTGTCATTAACGCCTTTGAAAAGTGGGATTATAAAAAAATGGTAGCTGTCAATATGTCTAATGGGGCGGAATGTAGGCGTGTCAAGTCCAACTTAAGTTCAATCCACGACTAAGAATACCGGTGTTAAACTAAGAATAATTGGACCCAGTTAAGCAGAAAAGATCCAGCCAACGTTTCATTACTTTTGAGTAAATGCAGTTTAAAGTTAGGCAGAGAATAAAAAAATCGTATGATACTGTACCTATTTGAAAGTTAGTAGTGTAGTAGGCCATTACATATACATTATTTTGAAAGTAGTATATTGTACATTTTCATATGAAAAATATCTGTAATTCCTGAAAAAATATGCGTGGATCTTTTATGCAAAATACAATATTACAATAATAAACAGTGGTTTAATGTGTGGTTCATTTTAGAAGGAAGGAAATTAAAATCTGTACTTATATAAAAACAGTTTAATGAGAAAAACTAATTCAAATTGTTGCTTTGAGATGAAAAAAAATATATAAAAAAATGAATCGGCAATCACTGGTTGGTTTTCCAATTTATTTAAGCAATATCGCTTTCCTCAGCTTCAAACTCTACCTCATAATCAGGTTCGACACCAAATCCATCAATGTCGTCTTCTACATTATTGTCGCCCGTTAGATTTTTGTAGAAGGTGTGAGCATCTCGTGGAATTAAATGCATAAGGCTTTTGATATCGCTCAATTTCGCAGCTGCTATAGGTTTACCATTTCGCCAAAGCATATTCATCATATCTCTGGAAACTAAGCGTTGTGTCTTCCACGTTGACGTTTTTTCAGATCCACCTCTTCATAATCATCCTCTAAACTTTGTCGCATAAACAAGGAAAACATTGCTTCCTTTTTCAATAAAATTTCTTTAGTTTTAAGCCAGGATATTTTCTCACCAGTAATAGATTTTTTTCTATTAGTGATTGTATTCTCAAGATTTGCTGATCCAAGAAAATCTTTGGCTTCCATTCTGTGCACTTGAAGAGGTTTATTTTTTTGCAGGTTCTCATTGTGTTCATATAATCTTCAGGTAGGTAAACTCTTTGTTGGTGTTTCAAAGCACATTCTATTTTTCCGAAATCAGTAATTTAAATGAAAATAATGTTTTATTCATAGTAATTATTATCTACGATATTAATCAGACTTAAACATTAACAATCACAGAGGTAATACCTGCTGGTTCAGGTTTAACAAAAAAACAATCACCCTATCTCTCTCTGTCTTACAGGTCTTAAAAACTTAAAAAAATTCAAAACAAATAAGTAGGTAGGTACCTAAGTATTTTTTCGCTTAAAACAATCTAATATTTATCCTCTTCTTCTAACTAATCTATGTTGTACGAGTTGCAGTCTCATTATTTAAAATATCAAAATCATTGTCATTTTTGTTTTCGCTTAAAACAATCTAATATTAATTAATTATCCGCTTCTTCTAACTAATCTATGTTAAACGAGTTGCAGTCTCATTATTTAAAATATCACAATCATTGTCATTATAATAAGGTATAACTTCTTATTAATTTAAGAATAAACAGGTAACAAAAATATCACATGATTAAAACCAAAACCCGAAACTCAGCCAGATTTTAACGCAAATTTAGTCTCGGTGATACACGAAGAGGGAAAACATAGAACGAGTTTCGTCTCTTGGTGCCGTTAATTTTTGGCTGAGGTAGAATCATCTTTATGTCTGTCAGTCTTATTTCTGAAAGATCTGGCTCTAAAGGGCTATAAAATTTCATCTCAGTCTTGTTTTTTACTCTCAAGAAAGAAACACCATATGCATTGGCACTTATTACTTCAGTAATCAATGCGACGTAGAATATTTCAAGCTTTGAGTTTTGGGTTACGAAATGCAGCCCAAAAGTTTCAACGTTTTATGAGCACCGTAGTACTGCAGGGTTTAGACTTCTTGTATACATACATCGATGACATAATAATCGCTAGCGACAACGACTTTCAACATAGGGAACATTTAAAAATTGTTTGCGAAAGGTTACAACAGTTTTGTATCACTATCAAACTTCCCCAATGCGAATTTGGACAGGAAACTGTAGATTTTGTAGGTTTTCATGTGTCGCGTAACGGTATAAATGCCTTTAGATTCAAGAGTTCTGGCAATCTGGCAAGTAGAATTTCCTTAACCGGAAACTATAGAACAATTGCGTAGGTTTTTAGGCATGCTGAATTTTTACCGACCACATATACCAAAGGCAGTAGAGTCACAAATGGAGCTTAATAAGTTTATTCACCATTCCAAGAGAAATGATAAGTCAAAAGTACCATGGGACGAAAGCGCGAATTTAGCATTTGAACAATGTAAACTAAACCTACAGAAGGCGGTTACATTGTCGCATCCTTGTAACGATGTTCCTGTTTTATTAATGTGTGACGCAAGCGACACGTGCGTCGGCGCGGTCCTTCAGTAACTGTGACGTAGTGGAATTTTATATTTAATACCACTCGTTACCTTTGTAAACATAACCAAAATTCAACAATAATAGTATGATTAAACGTCAAAACAAACGCACAGATTATGAAATTTACTGGGGCTTGTAAGTCAATATGTTACGTCTAAACGTCTCAATTATCGGCTGTGTTCCAGCGCAGTGCGCGCGCTCCGTTGTCCGCACTAGCGGATTATCTATGTGCAGGAGTATAAATGTCATCGCATTGCGATGACCAGCCTTTTTGAGATTATTCTGCTCCCGATTGTAAGACGCGTTCACCTGAATTCATTATACCGAATTCCCTGCCGTGATCTAATACGTGGTCGAGAACATTCGAGGTAGCAGGCAGACTTGGTCGTATCGACATAACCTATTAAATTCAGTGCGCGTAACCCCATACTGGGTAAGTTGTTGAACAGCACAGCAAATATATATATATTTGTGTAACATTAGCTACGTGGACTCAAGATGTGAGTCCACCCTCTCATCCTTTTTGCCAAGCACATGCTTTATCTTGTAGCCTTCAGCTGAGTGCACTTTTGACATTTTGTACCTATTCCATGCTTTTCCATGACACTCAAAATGTGCAACTCATGTCGTGCTTTTCTCACCACCTTCTTGTAAACTCCGTACTGATTGTGACGATCACACATCACCTTCATTAACGCACGAGTATTTCTCGCTTTGCTTATGCCTTGGTGTCACAATCAGCGGAGATGAATGTTTGCCATCCCGTGACACGCTGGACGTATTTTCCAGGGTCCAAGGTTCCGGCTGATTCCTCAGTATTACGGCTGACGCACCTTTTGTTCCGGCTATCCGGTTATCCGCGCTTCGGGTATCTGCTTACCTGCGGCGGTGACGTGAATCTGCGGGTCAGGCACGACCATCTGCCGGCCGTCACCCTACCTGGCGTCACCAGCGTGGCACACCGCTACGGTCATTACCGATACCTGTACTGGAAGCAGTTTGGTGTCTAGCCTTTCTACCCACTTATGTATCCAACTCTCTTTGTGATAGGGATGGTTGGGTACTATAAGTTGGAAGTAGGCCCAACCTAGCTCTTGTAAAATATGTTTTTATGGTTTTCCGTGTTATGCTGAATAATCCACAAATATTGGGAACGTTGGGATTGCTCGTTCCAGACAGGAGGCTGCGGTTGGGACCGAGGAGGGGCTTTTTAAAGTTCCGGCAACCCGTACAAACTTATTAAAGTTTGCGCCAGTGATTCGTGCAATAAAAAATATTAATAGTGTCTCTCGGCGTTTGGACATATTTTCTTGCTCTTTGGTGGAATTCCAGAGGGTGACACTTAGTACGTTGTCCACTGTGTAACCTGTGCTTCTCCCCAGACCCGTTACTTGGGACTGGTGTTACATTTGAGATTTTGTCCCTCTAGTGGTAATGGAACAAAAGCCCAGATGCAAGTTGGGTTGGTAATAAAAGGCAAAGAAATAACAAATTATCTCAAACAATGTAAGTTTATTTATCTAAATCTATATAAATAAAAATATAACTAACTCTATTGGTTTATATAGTTATATAATCATAAATGTAAAAAAGGGTAATGCCAGCCAGCGTTAAATTCAGTCGCTTTTGAACTAAGGTTGTGGGGGGTTGGAGATAAACCCAGTACTGTTCCTTTTTTCAAAAGTTTAAACTAAATTAGTTCTTACTAAAATATCAAGGTACAACCTTCCAGTTTGGTTAATGTGAATAAATACTAAATGGGCGCCAGGGACTTGAAGAGTCCCGGATCCCAGAGTCGACGAAGATGTCCAATATACTTCCAGTTAAGCGTAGGTGTCGAACTCGGGGTCCTTAATTTAATTAAGTTGAAGACCGGCTTCTAATTTTGAAAACCGGGATGTTAATACACGGGTTCGTATATGAACCGGTAAAAAATAAGTTTATAGGTGTATGTTTAAATAAAAAAAAACCGTCCCGCCTGCGTTAAATCGCTAGGCGGACTCTGCCAACGCACGGTCGTCTCTACAGGAGGCTTTGAGTGGACTCGAGGAACGGGTCTCGCGTCCAGGTCCCAGAGGCTCGTCTAGATCCTGGCGGCGAGACGAATCACTCGAGTTGCCTCACCTGGAATTGACAATACGGGGACCCTATTATATAAGGGGAAACTATGGTACATTCCTTGAGAACGAATAGAGGGGAGGAGCTAGGAAATCTAAAGGCTAAAACATTAGCCTGTCAACGTGGTCTTTGGCAAGCTATTGAATGAGCTACGACTTCTGTTTGCCTAACCCTGCGTGGTGGGACAACAATCAAATGGTAATACTCACGGTTGGGTAATGATGAAAACACTTCGACTGCAAGATTCAAAGCGGCTGGTGAACGAGTCCGCCTATTTCATTTGCGAATCCTTTCAACACATGGAGTCCTGTAATAAATATCCAGGGATTACGACAATATCCTTGTAACGACCCGGGAAGGCCTCAGAGATCACTTCCGAACACTAATTCACCAAAATCCTTACCTTTCAAAACATGGGATAAAGTTTGCAGCTCACATCGGCAGCGGGTTCAATTGCAAATTGACGCCCTTGACCTTCCATTGTCCTGTCATGCCTCCAAACCGGAATTAGGCGGAGCACCTAGAAAATCTCCCCTGTTGCAGGCAAAACTTATAAGAGCACGGATGCCAGAATCACCACACTAAGATAATTCATTCCTGAAAATCCCTAACAACTGTCCAACATGACGTTTATACTCTGAAACAATAACAATTTCAGGATCGAAGCTGACAAACTAATTATTTCTTATTTCAAACACTATAGTTCGTCTTGAGTGGGGTAACTTTTCCCATATTTCCTTCGGCGAATTGAGAATGTAACACCTGGGCACACTAAGTCATTGACAAACCACAGATTAAATATGGATCGTACGGTCCAGGATGTTTCTAGAATAAAGTCTATAATAAAAAAATAATTTCACTTCCGTTTACGATTAAAAGAACAATTCTATTATTTATCCAAAAGCTGAAAATGATTAAGGATTGGCCTATACGATATAGTTCGATGGTTTCCAATGAAAATGTTAAAATTTAACGATTAAAACTACAACTGCATATCGCCGCCGCTAGATGTCGCCTCCAACTGTCAAAACTGACGTTCAACTGAATGACATTTGGAATATAAACAATCGCAGCTTAATTACGATATGGTGAATCTAATTTATTGTGAAAACCTATTTATTATGGTTTTGAAAAGTGAATTATCGTCGGGAAGAGTTACCAAAGAGTCCAGTGACGAATTACAGGTGAAGGGATGACTCCTTCCTCAAATCGCAAGCCAAAGTTATTTGTACAAACTACAATGAACATTTCACTTGGAAATCATCGAGATCAATATTGGAAACCTCACAATTTACAACGTATGCTCACAGGTAAATGTTAGGTACAAAAAAAAACAACGTAACAGTACCTCCCCAACCACCAGAGATTTGACCCGATAGGGCAAATCTCGACGCTGGCCCTCCAGCGTCAAAGCAGGCTCAAAAGAACCAAGCACGTTTACAATATTCTACAACGCTCGACCTTGAAAACAGGAACTGAGAAAGAAAAAAAATAAACGTTGAAACTGGTGCACGATTAGGTAGTTAAGGCATGTACAACAACAACAATACAGAATTCTGGTTACACTTAATTATCCATGTAGCCAGTGTGTTATTAAAGTGTTACTTCTGGAGCGAGTCTAATCCATTTAAAAACATGTAAAAGACAAGCTTCAAAAAGAGTAGAAATGTGCAAGTATCTGCTGAAGTACTATCTTAGTCTGACCTACTATAATTATATAGGAGAGACCACCCCACCCAATCGTGCACGAACACCAGCCTACACAATACGTACTCTAACTAAAAGTGATGACTGCCGAGAATAACGCCGAGCTGGTACAACAAACAATACGCCAAAAGAAATTAAACTAACTGCTACAAACTAATAACAATTGGCTAACCGTCCTCCCTAAATGGAGTGTGACGGTTATTCGGCCACTGTAAAAAAAAAACCATCTAAAAACGTTTTCCATCAATGCAGCCTACACGCCCGCCATTAACGCCTCCTAACTCAGGACTATCATTATGCTGCTTTACCAGCAATCCGGAGGTTTATACACTCTTCAAGGGTATTAATCCTACAACAACAAGTGACCAACAACAACTTTTAAACAATCGTCTATTGGTACTCTACAAGTAGTTCACAAATGTGTACACAGTAGAAACCTGTGTAACACTACGAACCGCAAAAACAGTGTAAAATATATTTAATTGACATGATTCTAACACCGTGGCATATACAGCCACTAATGCTACAAGTAAACCAGTAGTCCAAGGCATATACAGCCCTCAAAGGTCACTGCGACCATCTATAAAATAAAATATTAAAAAAAAATTAATCCTCGCCACATGGTGGTTTAAAATCCTTGATATGCCATGTGCCAAGGTTTTTACCGGAACTACAGCCTTCCAATTCATACACTAAGGGTGAAAGTTTTTTCCTAATTATACATCTCTCATATTTAGGGGCTAATTTGGCCATAAAGAATTTTGAGGCGTCACTTTGAGGATATGTTCTCTTCCAAACAGTGTCGCCTACATTAAACTCCGCGTGCCTCCTACTACTATTATAATACCGAGCACTACGTTTATGTGATTTGACGAGCGCGTCCTTTACTTTGTTGAAGATATCACCCAAACCCCCTAACTGATTGGCATATGAACTGCGGGAAGCGCAAGCTAGAGTGGGCTGTGCAACGGTATCATTGCCGAAGACATCTCCACTACTAACTGCCTCTCTGCCATGTACTAGGAAGAACGGGGTAAAACGAGTAACCTCGTTTGTGGAGGTGTTCATAGCGAACTGGATCTTTGAGATGTTAACATCCCAAGATCGATGATCATCCTCCACGAGACTTGATACCGCGGTCATAATGGTACGGTTATAGCGTTCTACGGTATTCACGCTTGGGCAGTAACGAGGTGTGAAGTGAACTTGAGGTATTTTGTACCTCCCCAATAGTGAACGTAACTCATTACCCGTGAATTGCGTCCCGTTGTTCCCGTTGTTATGTTTGCTATAACCGTACGGGGTATACCATGTACTAGGAAAACGCCGTCTTCTAGTTTCTGTGCTATAGCCTTACCAACAGCTCTACGTAAAGGAAATAGTAAACAATATTTCGTAAAACAGCACACGACAACTAAGAGATATGTGAATCCCGCTCTGGATCGTGGCAACGGGCCTACCAAGTCCATGCTTATGGTTTCAAAAGGCTTGGAGCACTCTTTCGCATCACCCAAGAGTCCGGGAGGCGGTAATTGTGAGTGTTTATATGCGGCGCACGTATCACATTTACCAACGTAGCTAATCACGTCCTTATACATGTTAGGCCAGTAGTATCGGAGTGCAAGTCTTTTATAAGTTTTAAATACTCCGAAATGTGGAGATAATTCGCCACTATGGTGACTCTTTAACAATTCTAGTCGATTGCCCTCCGGTACCACCTGCTTCCAGTCATAGTCACTAGCCACACCGAATTTATTTTTAGAATAACGGTAAAGTTTATCCTCCTTAATAATGAAGTTAGGGCACGACCTGGGCGTACTGACACATTTATCCCACAATGCTTTAAACCATGGGTCATTAACGGGCACTTTAATTTCCAACACCGGAACGCCACGAGATAGGGCATCCGGAACCACATTGTCCCTGCCTTTGCGGTGTTCAATGGTGAAGTTGTAAGGTGATAACCGACAACCCCAACGGGCTAATCGACCAGATGGATTGGTTAAGTTAAAGAACCATTTTAAGCTCGAGTGGTCGGTTATCACTTTAAACGCAGGACCGCCTTCCACGTAGGGACGAAAGTGTTCGACGGCGAAGACCACAGCGAGGGCCTCACGCTCCGTTGCGGAATAGTTACGCTCCGCCGGATTGAGCGAACGACTGCAATAGGCTATTGGGTGCTCCTCCCCATTTGTAACCTGAGTCAGAGTGCCCGCTATCCCAAAGCTAGATGCGTCAAAATGAATCTCAAAAGGTTGAGAGAAATCTGGGCAAGCCAATACCGGAGCAGACACCAACGCCTCTTTCAAGGTTGAGAACGCGGTTTCCGTCTCAGCCGTCCACTGAAAAGGCGGCGCTTTTTTGCTCGTACTCGTTAATGCGTTTAAAGGGGCCGCTATTGTGCTAAAGTTTTTAATAAAACGTCTATAGTATGAGGCCGTTCCAAGAAACATTTTCACTTCCTTACGGGTTGTAGGGGTTGGAAAGTCAACAATTGACTGTACTTTCGACGGACCAGTGTGTAAGCCATGCTCGTCCACTCTGTAACCCAGATATTTTAATTCTCGTCGAAAGAAACAGGACTTTGGCAAATTAATTGTCAGATTAGCCTGCCTTAATTTGTCTAAAACCCGTTTAAGAAGCGAAATGTGTTCCTCGAAGGTTGATGAGCAAATAATAATGTCATCTAAATAAACGAACACCTTATTACCGAACTCTGGGCCGAAAAGTCTGTCCATTAATCGCTGTTGGGTTGCTGGGGCTCCCGTCAACCCAAAGCACATAACTTTAAAATGAAACAAACCTCGACCCGGAACCGTGAATGCGGTTTTTTCTTTGGAAGAAGCGGAGTCCAAGTCGATTTGCCAAAATGCGGATTTCAAATCGATCGAAGAAAGGTATCGCGCGTCCCGCAACTGGTCTAAGATGTGAGAGACGTAGGGTAGTGGATACGCATCTTGCTTGCTGACCGCGTTTAGCTTTCGACTGTCCAGGCAAAATCGCCATTCCCCATTCGGTTTTGGAGTCAGTAGAACCGGGTTATTCCACGCGCTATTGCTGGGTTCCACCACTCCCATCTCCAACATCTCATCCAGCTGACGGTTAAGTTCCTTGAGGCGTTCAGGTGATAAAGGATAATAACGCTGTTTAATAGGAGGAACATCCCCTGTGTCTATTTTATGACGCAACAGCTGGGTACGACCTAGTCCCTTAGCCTCAAAGGAAACGTTTTCGAAATCCTTAATTAATGACTCCGCTTTATTCTTTTGATCAGGTGTTAATTCGTCAAAAGGTTGTAGGTGCCTAACCTCCGAGACACATGTATGGCCTCTATTGTTTTTTAAATAATGTAATGGTAATTTATTAAAAAAATTTGGGGCCAAATTAAAGGCCTTCCAAAAATCAACGGTGTGGTAATGTCTGGAATAACATAAAATTTAATAACCTTAGTCACTCCCATGAGAGTCACTGGTAAAAATAAATAACCCTCCACGGATGCCCGCGAATCATTGGCAGTTACGATGTTGCCCAACTGCGTATCGGCGTGTAGACTCGCACCTGCCCTTATGAATTGTTGGCCAACATCGGTACCCAACACCGAGATGCAGGAACCCGAGTCGAGTAAACCATAATAATACTCATCGTATATGGAAACTGTTAAATGTGGACGACTATCATCCGTAGTTTTATATCTTACTGTATCTACCCTTAGTGCTTGAAAAAATAATTTTAAAGATTTTAAATAATCATCCCAATCTGCTTGATCGAAATTTTGGCTGTAGTTCCGAAAATTTAGTTTTTTGATTTACAAGTTGGACAAGACTGAGCCTCCTTCTTCTTCTGCTTCTACTGCACGTAGGGCACGACGGTGCACGTACGCCTTTCTTGCCGCAACGGTAACATACAATTTCCGTAGATTTGCATTGTGATAATGAATGCCCTTTAACCCTACAACGAACACAGAACAACGAACCAGAATCAGTTTGCACGGTTTCAACGCGTTGTGAACCTTTTGGTGGTTGGTATGCCAAGTCTGCTGCAACAAAAGAAGACGTTGGTTTGGGTGGTTCATGGAACTGAGCCCTGCTATGGAAACCTAGCTCCAGTTGTCTACACTTCTCCTTTAAGTCGTTCAGCGTGTTGACAGTCATTATTGACAACCCCGTCGTGTATTCCGGTCTCATGTTGAACTTGATCCGTGCTAAACGGTCGCGTTCTGGAACCTTATAAGATAGCCTATTGTATAGATTCTCCATGACTGCTATATATATACAGGACAGCTCAGTTGACCCTTGCGTTCTGTTTGTTATTTCCGAAATTAGACGCATATCGTAGTCAGGTGGAGCGAAATCTGTGAGTAACTGCTTCTTTAGATCCGCCCAATCATCAACCGACTCTTTAATTCCACGGTACCACAATAAGGCTCCGTCCGAGAAAAGATCCAGCGCAGACGTATGTAAGGAGGCTTCGCTAATATCTCTGGCCTCACAAAGCTCCTCTAGGCGCTCAATAAACGCTTTCACGCAACCTGTACCATCGAATTTAATACCCAGGGTCTTAACTGTGTCTTTCTTGCAGGAAACGATTAAGTCCCTTGGCTGCAAATCTGACGTTGCTTTCGGTGTCTCCTCGGCGGAAGTAAACGATTGATGGAAGCTTGCGTTAGCCGAATCAATTCTAGACAAGTAACCCTCAAGCTGCTTGTCAATGGTTGCATAGTCGGTACTATGGTCAGTTGGAGGGGTAATCCTACTCAAGCGATGATATAGGTGGTAACATAATGCCTTTACGCGGTTAAATTTTTTGAAACTGGAAGGATATTTATCTAGTACTTCACTAATTTCTGGGAGTTTGGCCTTGATTGTTTGTAATTCGCTTTTCGGATCTATATTTGTCTCCACAATTTCGTCTGAACTTACTAATTTATTAAGTTCCCTAATCTGAACACGTAGTTCCTCTACGGTTGAAGCGGGCTTCGCGTCTCGAACCAGTACTTCATATATGAGTTCATCCTTACGAAGTAAATTAAATGAAATGGGACGTTCCATATTGTTAAATGAAAAAAAAAATTGAAGGGAACTGAACTAAAAACTGGCTGTCACAAAGTACAATCTCAAACAATGTAAATATTATCTGCAGTATAGGCAGTTAGACAATTGGCAGTCTTATTGAGAAGGTTTTGTTATGTAAAAGTAAACAAAAGTGTATAAAACAGTACAAAAATATAGATAAGAACACGTTAACAAAGGACTCCGCGCGACGGTTTTTTTCTTAATAATTATAATAACTGGAAGGTCTAAGAAACAGTACTCTGGCTTGTAAGGTACAGCAATAGACGTAACCTCTATCTCCAACCAATACACACGTTGGGCGCCACTGTTACATTTGAGATTTTGTCCCTCTAGTGGTAATGGAACAAAAGCCCAGATGCAAGTTGGGTTGGTAATAAAAGGCAAAGAAATAACAAATTATCTCAAACAATGTAAGTGTATTTATCTAAATCTATATAAATAAAAATATAACTAACTCTATTGGTTTATATAGTTATATAATCATAAATGTAAAAAAGGGTAATGCCAGCCAGCGTTAAATTCAGTCGCTTTTGAACTAAGGTTGTGGGGGGTTGGAGATAAACCCAGTACTGTTCCTTTTTTCAAAAGTTTAAACTAAATTAGTTCTTACTAAAATATCAAGGTACAACCTTCCAGTTTGGTTAATGTGAATAAATACTAAATGGGCGCCAGGGACTTGAAGAGTCCCGGATCCCAGAGTCGACGAAGATGTCCAATATACTTCCAGTTAAGCGTAGGTGTCGAACTCGGGGTCCTTAATTTAATTAAGTTGAAGACCGGCTTCTAATTTTGAAAACCGGGATGTTAATACACGGGTTCGTATATGAACCGGTAAAAAATAAGTTTATAGGTGTATGTTTAAATAAAAAAAAACCGTCCCGCCTGCGTTAAATCGCTAGGCGGACTCTGCCAACGCACGGTCGTCTCCACAGGAGGCTTTGAGTGGACTCGAGGAACGGGTCTCGCGTCCAGGTCCCAGAGGCTCGTCTAGATCCTGGCGGCGAGACGAATCACTCGAGTTGCCTCACCTGGAATTGACAATACGGGGACCCTATTATATAAGGGGAAACTATGGTACATTCCTTGAGAACGAATAGAGGGGAGGAGCTAGGAAATCTAAAGGCTAAAACATTAGCCGGTCAACGTGGTCTTTGGCAAGCTATTGAATGAGCTACGACTTCTGTTTGCCTAACCCTACGTGGTGGGACAACAATCAAATGGTAATACTCACGGTTGGGTAATGATGAAAACACTTCGACTGCAAGATTCAAAGCGGCTGGTGAACGAGTCCGCCTATTTCATTTGCGAATCCTTTCAACACATGGAGTCCTGTAATAAATATCCAGGGATTACGACAATATCCTTGTAAAGACCCGGGAAGGCCTCAGAGATCACTTCCGAACACTAATTCACCAAAATCCTTACCTTTCAAAACATGGGATAAAGTTTGCAGCTCACATCGGCAGCGGGTTCAATTGCAAATTGACGCCCTTGACCTTCCATTGTCCTGTCATGCCTCCAAACCGGAATTAGGCGGAGCACCTAGAAAATCTCCCCTGTTGCAGGCAAAACTTATAAGAACACGGATGCCAGAATCACCACACTAAGATAATTCATTCCTGAAAATCCCTAACAACTGTCCAACATGACGTTTATACTCTGAAACAATAACAATTTTCAGGATCGAAGCTGACAAACTAATTATTTCTTATTTCAAACACTATAGTTCGTCTTGAGTGGGGTAACTTTTCCCATATTTCCTTCGGCGAATTGAGAATGTAACACCTGGGCACACTAAGTCATTGACAAACCACAGATTAAATATGGATCGTACGGTCCAGGATGTTTCTAGAATAAAGTCAATATAATAAAAAAATAATTTCACTTCCGTTTACGATTAAAAGAACAATTCTATTATTTATCCATAAGCTGAAAATGATTAAGGATTGGCCTATACGATATAGTTCGATGGTTTCCAATGAAAATGTTAAAATTTAACGATTAAAACTACAACTGCATATCGCCGCCGCTAGATGTCGCCTCCAACTGTCAAAACTGACGTTCAACTGAATGACATTTGGAATATAAACAATCGCAGCTTAATTACGATATGGTGAATCTAATTTATTGTGAAAACCTATTTATTATGGTTTTGAAAAGTGAATTATCGTCGGGAAGAGTTACCAAAGAGTCCAGTGACGAATTACAGGTGAAGGGATGACTCCTTCCTCAAATCGCAAGCCAAAGTTATTTGTACAAACTACAATGAACATTTCACTTGGAAATCATCGAGATCAATATTGGAAACCTCACAATTTACAACGTATGCTCACAGGTAAATGTTAGGTACAAAAAAAAACAACGTAACACTGGATAATTAGCAATTTATGACTACTTTGTTAGCTTGGGTCTTACCTATTAAAACAAATGTATGTGATAATGAATAAATAAATAAATAACAAATATTCATATTGTTACCTTAGACATCACAGACACCGATGAAGGAAAACATCGTGAGGAAACCTGGACTTATAAAAGTCTGAAATCGCCAACCCGTCTTGAGAAAGCGTGGTGATCAATGCTCGTGCCTTCTCTGTTGAGAAGAGACCTTTGCCCAGTAGTGGGACAGTAATAGAATGGTATTATTATTATAATATTATTATATTCATATTGACTTAATAGGTCCGCTCACTCCGCTCGTTACATCAGCGGAAGAGTCTATACCCTTCCGCTGGCAATACCTATGTATTGCCTAACGATTATTGATCGGTTTACGAGATGGCCGGAAGCCATACCATTAAAGGATATAACAGAAAGAAAGAAAAAATAAAGAA
This sequence comes from Eugnorisma glareosa, assembly GCA_947578425.1. Taxonomy (NCBI): domain Eukaryota; kingdom Metazoa; phylum Arthropoda; class Insecta; order Lepidoptera; family Noctuidae; genus Eugnorisma; species Eugnorisma glareosa. The sequence goes on along the minus strand of OX387967.1, from coordinate 6,161,025 downwards.
TCTAAAAAGAAGAAGAAATTATACATAATTAACCGAAGTAAACAGATTTCGATTTTTCAAAGTGATCGCCTACTTTTTTTGATGTGTGTATGCAGCGCATACAGTGTTGGTTTATTCGCGCGTCCCTTTCATTAGGGGATAGATAAAGCAATGTTTTGGAATTTTAGGTTTGGCTCTCACGAGACACCACCGCCAGCCCTTTATGCGTTTAATAAAATTATCATTTGATTTACCCTGGGTATCTTCTGTGTAGTCATTGCCTTCGTGACTAATTACCGCGTTAAGTTGAGCTTGATTGCTTTGGTAACGCCTTGCAAAGTCTTTGCTATTTTTATCTCTGAAGCGATTATTATTGTATTCCCGTTTTCTACATTTCTCAATAGTGTGGCCCACATTTTTATAGTTTTTAACTATTAGGCTCGTTTGAATAACCTTGTGTAAGTTTTTGGTCCTTTTGGAATCGACGCTGAGGCCAACGTCCTTAATTAGGTGAATTGGTATTAATTGCTGATGGATTACGTTTAGACGTGGTCTGCAATATTTTTTCTTCAGACACAGCAAACCCAATGACTTCATTTAAACTTTCAGGGTCATGGCATCTGACTACAGTAGCCAATCGAAAATTTAAGCCACTAATAAATATATGCAATGCTAAGTCTTGCATTGCAGCGACACGGCCAGTCAGTTCACCTTTCTTTTTCGTGGGTATTGAAATATTGATTTTGGTTTATAGTTTGGTTAGGCATATCTCTACCGTGCAGACCGATACTAATTGATTGTTTCGCTATTAGTTCGATAGACATCTTGGAGGTCCGAGAGTAGTGCAGCGTAATGTTTTTTCTCGCCAAATTAATTTTTGAGAAATTCTTCTAACTGTTGCCAGTTTTCAAATTCTTTGATGGAGCATGCACTTTTGGACCTAAGCAATACGCAACCGACAGCCGCGCTAATGCGTCCCTCTTCACGCAAATCTTTGTCGATGGCGTTGTGCTTGGTCTTACCCAGTTTTGAGCATAGTGCGACAGTTCCGGCACCAACGGTGCGGTGCCGGCAGTTGCGGTGGTTCCGCAGCCAACCAATTTTGACGTCTCATGCTATCTACTACTAGCATTTATTTGTACAATTATTTGAGGAAGACAGATTTGGTTTCATGGCTTTAGCTGGCACATTTTACCTTTCTTGGTTGTATACTCTCGACCAGTTTCTCTCTTTATTTTCGTTTCTTTTCTAATATTCTTCTGTTTCGTTTTTTCTGCCATACACACAATTTTATCCGTCCGTCCATCGTCCGTTGATTTAGAAGCTGAATGGGAAAGTATTTTTTTTCGGGTTTGTTTTCTTAATTTTTTTCATAACGACTTCAGATCCTGATGATTCTGAACCACTTTTTTCACAGGATGAAGAGCTACATATAAAATCTTCAATTCATGGGAAAATCGGATTTAAACGAAATTCGATTTCTCCATTAATTCGTTTTTAATACCGAAGCGAGCAAAGTTCCTCTTCAATATTATCACTTAATAATAACACGTCATCTATGTAAACAAGCACTTTTCCTGACTCAATGAATTATTTGAGTTTCGGAAATAATGCGTTGATACACTACGGGTGTATTCGCAAGTCCAAAGGCCATTTTGAGATATTCAAAGTGACCTTCGGGGGTAACGAAGGCTGTTTTGTCATTAGAATAGTCACACATTTTAATTTAAATTGGAATTGGAAACCTAAAATATTTACATTTCCCCGATATCTATGTGCTCCGCTGTAAGTGGCAATGGGTACCGTTCCTTTACTGTAACACTGTTAATGACGCGGTAATCAACGACCATCATAATGGTGCCGTCTTTCTTCTTCACTAGAAGAATTTGGCTTGCGTAGGAAGATTCTGAATTGTGTATTACGCCTTTGTGCTTGAGATCATTAACGATTGCGCGTACATACATGTTGTCTCACAACGAAAAGTTGTAAGGGCGATAATAAACAGGAGTCTCTGTTATTAAGCGAATTTTCATTTTTCCGGTATTTACAGTACTTACCATCACTCTGTAACCCTGTTCCCTGTCTTTGATACTTATCACCTTACCAAAGACAGGCGTCAGGCGGGGAATGTGGCGTCTTGTAATACAGCGCCTTGGTTGGTGATCGGTTTATTATTTAAGCAGCTGAAGATCTACATTTTCTTCGAAATCGTATCAGTAGTTATCAATAAGAAAGGGACCTCTACCACACAGCTCTAGTAAGCTCTGTTTAAGAAAACTGCGTGGCCGCGCAGTTCTCCATGTGCGGACCGCGCGGCCACGGTTAAACGGTAATGTTGACGTAGTCGTTTTTCTTCTACGACATTGTGGCCGAGCAGTCGAAACGGATACCTTTGGCGCCCCTGGCGGCGGCGGCGCCTCTAGGCCCAGGCCTTATGGGCCTATAGGGTTAATCCGGGCAAGAGGCCTACCAACATTATACAATAATTATGTTAAGAAGTTTTGCGATGAAGTTGAAATGAAGTTTTGACAATAAAAAAGGCACACTGTTTATACGCATGCACTTGTTTCCCTACTACATAAATGATGGCATGCAGTATTTATTCTTCCCTAACTCTTATGACTATTCAACTAAAAAAGAAACAAAAACCTGCCCCGATTATGACGCAAACGCAACAAGGTTAGAAATATATACAATAATAAATATTAACAAGAAACGTGAACGCGCCTAATAAGTTTGGAAAAAAATATTTATATGAAAATACTCAAGGTTCTAACTATTGGAGTTCTGCAAAATGGACAATTATGCTCGTTAAATTCCTGGTGTTGTGCCTGCTATAATGAATTTAAACAAGCTGTACAAATTAAATGACCACACGGAATTAATGCGGTATTTGGGGCAGACTCCCAACAAATGCGACATACTGCTATAACGGTAGGTTCAGCACCAGGCTCTACAGGCAGGGGTGGGGGAGGGGCGGCTGCTGGGGCGAAAAGATGGTCTTTGCCCAGGACGACTTCATTGGCTACTTCGGGTACGTCCTCTACAGCCGGGGGTGGGCGAACCAAAGGCTGTACAGGCAGGGGTGGGGGAACCAAAGGCTCTACAGGCGGGGTTGGGGAACCAAAGGCTCTACAGGCGGCGGTGACGGAGGGGCGGCTGCTGGGGCGCAAATATGGTCTTCGCCCAGGATGACTTCAACAGCTACTTCGGTTACATCCTCTGCAGCCACAACCTTACGTTTACGTCCAATAGTTGGGACTTCGCCGTCAAAAATTGACGCAAAGAAACAAGTCCCCTATCAAGGGATCTGTTGTTGCCATTTAAAATTGTTTGCTGAATTTAGTCCTTTTCAGATTAGATGACCGTGCCCATATTATTTACTTATGGGTAAATGATAGCTATATCTATCGATAGACAATAGATCGTCAATAAATAATTAAATAAAAGAAAAAAAAACTATAAATTATCATGTCATAATTTATTTTATACTTTACATTGTTACATTATAAGTAAATTAATTAGGTATTGATTATTAAAAATGTCGGCAGGTACTTCTGGCTATAAGGCAGGTAGGCCGTCCGTGCTGCGTACTGCTGCTTCCAGGATTGCGAACCATGGTATTCAGAATTCTGTAATGCACAAACCACAAATTGTATTACAAAAACATTATCTAGCTTTGTGCGGTCGAGTATATCTGATACGGGCTGTCACTTACCGGGTAATCGCCGTGATAGCAAAAATTCGCCCGCTGCGTGTAGTTGGTCCATAGGGCGCTGGTGTAAAAGGCAAGGCGATTTTGGCAGTAGGCTCTAAACAATGTTACCTTTACCTGTACTGTACACCTCGCAAACCTATGCACCAACATATTAGCCCGCACCGACAATGCTCTCCGCTCTCTCTCAATATCCGCGTCATCATGTAGGGTTTCGGTCACCATATGCCTTAGATACCTAAACTGAGAGACGGGTACTCAAAGAAACTCCGTTAAGATATACTGGTGGTATTTGTTCAGGTTGTTTAATCTTACCTCTGATAAGCATATACTCACTCTTTCTATCGTTGTATTTCAAACCGTGACTCTCAACATAGACTTCACACATACCTAGAAGCTTCCGTAGGCCACCAATAGATGGACTCAACAACACTATATCGTCCGCGTAACTGATGTTATTGACGCAAACGTTATCTATGTGACATCCAACATGGCTGTTGCTGAGCTCATCAATCAGCTGATTGACATACAGATTAAAGAGTCTTGGAGAGATCAGTCCCCCTTGCCTCACCCCACACTCAAGTTTATATTCATCAGAATATGCAAGATAATATGCAACATAATAGGCGACTGTATGTTTTAAAGTCAAAATAGCAGTTTCTGTTGACAAACTCTCACGAAATCCAAACTGAGCGTCATGAGGCTGCTGAGCTGTGCATCTAGAAGACCATCGAAGACCTTCGCCATCTATGTTATACATGGTACTCGTATTTGTATAACATTGCAGCGGAGTATGAAAATTTAAGGTTCAGTACTTGCATGGTACTGGTGGTCTTGCCACAGATTGACTTACTAAATTATTACACATGTCGCAAAAGACTGGTATCCAGTACGCCAGCGCCGGTAGCGCTTGATGGAGTTGGTGGGGCGCGCGCCAACGGGTCGAGAATTCAGTCAATTCTCGTTTGGCAAGCGGCGCGCGCGGACCACTGAACCATCGCGCGTTCTGCGATACGTACCTACGTAGCTATACAGTGTATCGTGTAAAAGTGTTATCTCAAGTAATTTGTTAGTTTACTCAGTGTATCTGTTTGAAAAGAGTGACCATGGAGTTTCTTGACGGTTCTTCTCCATGGAAACAACCAACCCGAACAGTGCACCTGAAAAAAAATTAGTGTATTGCATCCAGTGTATTTTCATTAGCACGAAAACAGTCTTTTGCCCACATTAGCTCGAGCCTACCGAAATAATTCCTGACAAACCCGACACACATATTGAGTATGTATTATCATTAATAAATGATTACCAATCAACTTTTTTACTCTGTCACAAATTTGTATATTCCATAATTATTTTAATACGTGAAGTGTTTGTGCCTCAGAATATAACATGTATTAACGTAATAATGCGGCGGAATCACACAGCCATACCATTCTCGCAATCGGTCCTTAAATACGTAGGTATAATATTATTACACCATAAGTAGGTAGAATAATATTATACCTACAAACAATAAAAAAGGCACACTGTTCATACGCATGCGCTGGTTTCCCTACTACATAAATGATGGCATGCAGTATTTATTCTTCCCTAACTCTTATGACTATTCAACTAAAAAAGAAACAAAAACCTGCCCCGATTATGACGCAAACGCAACAAGGTTATAAATATATATAATAAATATTAACAAAAAACGTGAACGCGCCTAATAAATTTGGAAAAAAATAGTTACATGAAAATACGCAAGGTTCTAACTATTGGAGTTCTGCAAAATGGACAAGTATGCTCGTTAAATTCCTGGTATTGTGCCTGCTGTAATGAATTTAAACAACCTGTACAAATTAAATGACCACATGGAATTAATGCGGTGTTTGGGGCAGACTCCCAACAAATGCGATATACTGCTATAACGGCAGGTTCAGCTCCAGGCTCTACAGGCAGGGGTGGGGGAAGGGCGGCTGCTAGGGCGAAAAGATGGTCTTCGCCCAGGACGACTTCATTAGCTACTTCGGGTACGTCCTCTACAGCCGGGCGTGGGGGAACCAAAGGCTCTACAGGCGGGGCTGGGGGAACCAAATGCTCTACAGGCGGGCGTGGGGAAACCAAAGGCTCTATAGGCGGGGGTGGGGGAACCAAAGGCTCTACAGGCGGGGGTGGGTGGGGGAACCAAAGGCTCTACAGGCAGGGTGACGGAGGGTCGGCTGCTGGGGCGAAAACATGGTCTTCGCCCAGGAAGACTTCAACAGCTACTTCGGGTACATCCTCTGCAGCTACAACCTCTACGTTTATGTCCAATAGTTGGGACATTGCCGTCAAAAATTGACGCAAAGAAGCAAGAACTTTTTTTTTTTTACGCATATGTGCGGAGTATACGCAAGCGAGGAAAATTTGACGAACTGAAATGATCCTTAAAATCGATCGGAAACACAACCCATGTTATCCTACTTACCGAGACATGGTTGAGATCTAAAGAGGATGCCGAATCATTCCAACTACCCAACTATACACATTATTACTAATAAAGTTTATAACTTACGAGCGATGCAGAGCGGTGGGATGGTCCAAATTGTTAGTTCGGTCGGCAACACAACACAAATTTTGACACGTTATTTTTACAAGAAGATATTTTTTTTTCACACATGACAAAAAGTCAAACACCTTTTTGTTTTACACGACACACTGATTTTCATTTTCTTTTTTCAATAGTATTTTTAGTCTTCGAATATAGAGGTAGCTATACAAACTCCTACACTTTCCCTTATTCAACAGATCTAAGACCCATTGCATGATTAAGAGATGCGAAGCTCGTACGAATGTCAGCCACTTGATTTGCCGTACCAATTCTTAAAACTTCAATAGCACCTTCAGCCACTAGTGCGAATGTGCTTTGTCCTCTTGTGAAATTCCGGGTTGTGGGCAAGTCGAACTGCTGCTTCGTTGTCCACACTGAGTGTCGGTGTATGCGTGAGGTTAGTAAGGGCTTGCAGAATTCTCGTTAGCCAAACAAGTTCTCTAGCTGCTTCACTAGCTGCTACAAGCTCAGCTTCAGTCGTAGAGATAGCGACACAGACTTGTCGCTGACTCAGCCATGAAATAATTGCACCAGAATAACGACAGAATACTCCTGTAGTAGATCGTCCGGTATCTCGATCTCCACCATGATCTGCATCGCTAAAACCTTCTAGCACGCCTGGTAAATGATGCGCTTTATAAACAATTCCATAAGAGCTATAGATGCTATAGATGTAGCGTATAATGCGTTTTAATCGAAACCAATCTTCTTTGGACGGTGATTCCAGTTTTCGAGATGCAACTCCTACAGCATAGGCAATGTCTGGACGTGTTCCGACCATGAGGTACGCGAGAGCGCCAACAGCTTCACGGTATGGAAAGTCTTCCACTTCTGTAGCTTCAGCTTTCCCTGATTGTGAAGGTTCCTTCTCTATAGGTGTACCAACAGGGTAACAGTTAGCCATCCCGAAATGGTCCAAAATTCTTTTTGCATAGGATTCCTGATTAATGAAAACAGAGCCATCTTCTTTTCTAGTTAATTGAAGACCTAGGTAATGAGACGCAGGTTTCGTTGTAATCCGTAGTCTTTTTTAAGGTAATTCAAAAAAAAAAATAGCCAAAGCTTCATCCGTGGCAGCTACCAATCCATCGTCTACATATAATGTAATTAGTAGCTTCTTGCCATTCACATACTTGGTGTATAGATAACAGTCAGCTTCACACTGCTTGAAGTCCATGTCTAATAATATTTCTTGGAAACAGGCGTCCCAGCACCTTGGAGCTTGTGTCATTTCAATCCATACAGGCTTCGATTCAGCTTCAAAACATTAGCTTCACTATCGGCATAACCTTCTGGTGGTTATACATAAATTTCCTCCTTCAGTTATTTATTCACGTTTGGACAAAGACCTCTATTAACTTCCTTTACAAAAGGCAGTATGGGTTTCGTCCTCTGTCCAACACTTTATCAGCTACAGCAGACCTTATCACAGCAACACAAACCAATATTGACCAAAAAAAGATAGCGCTAGGTCTTTTTATCGACCTAAAAAAAGCTTTCGACACCGTTAGCCACTCAATATTACTGCAAAAGCTCTTTAACATAGGTTTTTCGGGGGTCGCACTCAAAATTATTGAATCATACTTACAGAACAAGTTTCAAATAGTAAAAGTCGGGGAATACCAAAGTAAACCACATAGCACCGGCTTATTAGGGGTGCCTCAGGGATCGGTTCTTGGACCACTATTCTTTCTCATTTACATCAATTCCGTACACGAAATCTCATTACACGGACATGTTTCTCTTTATGCTGACGACACCTGCCTCTTTTATTACGGTACTTCAATTGATGACATGATTAACCAAGCGCGGCAAGATTGAAACACGTTGTCTATTTGGTTCCAGCAAAACCTATTTAGGGATTTTATCGTCACCGTGTGACCGTGACAATCCCTATTTATATGAGCACTGCGCTAACCGGCTATGAAGTCTCTGGGTTCTCTTAAATAAACGAGTGTTTACTACTGAGTGAGTTTTATTCCAATTAATCCCAAGGAGAACCTTCCGACCGGGCTAGTGCGCAGTAACTGCCCGCCGTTCATACGTCTCGTTCACAAATGCATTTTGCTTACCTTGCGTTCTGTCTATCGTGCACGCTTACATGTGTCCCTACACCTACTTACTATAAATGCTGCTAAGACTAGTTATGTAATCTTTAAAGCCAAAAATAAAAAAATACCAGCTCACCCCCCCCCCCCCCCTTGATCATTAATAATCCTATAAATTAGCCAGTTAGACTGGAAAATACAAATTGAACACATTAGATCCAAGCTTTCCTCACTTTTGGGCTCATTGCGTAATGTTGTCCATTGCCCTTCCTCTTCGAGTGCGCCAGACCATTTACAACTCTTTAGTGAAGCCACACCTAATGTACCTCATTGAAATCTGGGGTAACGCGCCAAAAACTAATCTCAAGGACCTACAGATTGCTCAAAATAAAATCATTAAACTACTATTTCACTATGATTACCTTACCACACCTACAATTACAATTTACAGGGAAACAAAACTCATGAATATTAAACAACTCCATACATACTGTACCAGCATACTTATAAGAAAAATTCTAAACAAGTCCATTCACACACAAATACACTTCACTAAAATTCATCAATTACGTAATCGTAGCAGTCGTAGGAAGGATCACATTTTACTGCCACGAGTGCAGACAGTCAATGGTGAGAGATCAATTATCTTTGCGGGAGTCCAACAATATAATAAGCTACCTAAAGAGGTGAAGAATGCGAGCTCGTTTAATATTTTCAAAACTAAATTAAAAAATCACATTCTAAATGATCAAACTTTACTTAAAACAAACTTGCCCTACTGCTGCGCCTTTATTGTGGCACCGAGCTCGCATTTTCCTTATCTGTAGTGATTATTTGCGACCACAGTAACTATTTCTTTTGCGGGTGGATGGAGAAAAATTGTAAGCTTTGTGTTTTGTTAATGTTATTTGCGTACGAAATTTTATTTTATATAATAGATTAGTGAATTAAAACAATACTTATCTACTTAGTAAGTGAAATACTGTAATTTCTTATTGAAACAAGAAAATTCTTTAACCTTAAATTGTTTAGCCACTCAGCGAGAATATTGCAAAATTGAATGATCAAGCGAGCTTACCTGAAGTGAAGCTCGATCTTGATTATACTACTTACTTGTAGTACGTAGGTACGCTAGACTATATCGCACAAGTGTTTATAGGGAGACAGAGAACGAAAAGAACCGATCCCTGCTACCTCGCCTCGCCGCTAGCTTACTCATTATCTTCAGAGCAGAGTCACAGCAACGTTGATCTTCCTGGGGATTTGTCAAGGTAGGGAGGGACCTTTCTCTTCGGTGAAGGCAGTATAATCAAGATCGAGCTTCACTTCAGGTAAGCTCGCTTGATCATTCAATTATACTGCCTTCACCTTCAGAGAAATTCTTCCTTGTAGATGTTTAGAGTACATGATCAATGTTGCACTAATTCAATTTTTGATAAGGTATACAAATAATTGATAATCGATATAAAATTATTCACGAGAAATCAAAAAACAAAAACAAATGAAACATGAATTAAATAATAGCTTTATTGTAAACAATAAGAGTAAAAGCTTGCTTGAGTACATTATTTTCTTTTAAATAATTACAGAAGACCAAAGCAATAACTAAAAATGATTGACTTTCCCTTAGCACAAAACCAAACTTATTCCTTATTAGGAACTTTAGTACCTTCTATGTAAATAATTTATTTCCCTAAATCCAGGTCACTAGAATTCGTTTTAACATTGTTAAATAATCAGGTTAATGAACTCAATAAGTTCGTTGACTCAACAATCGGCCTATTATAAAAATTTGCAAAAACAGCTGATTGTGTAGACCAACCAGCTGCCTTTCTTATGACGTCAATACTAAGTCCAGATCGAGCAGCCGCTGAAGTAGAGGCATGCCTCGTACTGTGAGCTCCAAAAACAGACGTGTCGATACCGCTATCAGTTAGCGTTTGTTTAAGCCAGCGTCCGATAGATTGTGGAGACGCAGGTTTGTTAGGTTTTTTATAGGTTAAAATAAGACGATCTTCTGATTCCGATCTGATAGAAGACGTTACCATTAAATATTTCTGCAATACGGAAGCGGGGCAAATACCTGGTCTTTGATGAAAATAGGGTAAATTTAAAGAAGGTTGCATTCTACCAACCCCGGAAGTTTTAATCAAATTTGTTATTGATATGACGATTCGATCATTAAAGCATTTAATATTTGAAATCAGAATCAAAGATAAGGTTTGTATCCTCTGGCCAGTTGATAATGCGAGTAGCATAACTAGTTTTTTGGTCAAAGCTTCCAAATTAATTGTATCATTCTGAAGTTGTATCAGTCTAAATAATCTAAAACTATACTCGGATTCCAAGTAATATCGTAACGAGGAAAAGTTGGCTTTAATTTAGAAATGCCTTTAAAGAACCGCTTGACTCTTATATCTTCACCTACTTTGTCTAAGGATATTAAAGAAATAGCAGATCTATGATTATTTAAAGTACCATATGATGAACCTTTTTTTAAACAAATTGTGAGAAATTCCAAGAGAGATGATAAAAAAATAAAAATAAATTTATTGCGTATAAAAAATGAAATAAAATAAATACATTAACGTTATGATACATTAACGTTATAAAAATCGTTATTATTTATTAAACAAAACTCCCACCATTGTTTGAGACTGCCATTATATTGTGATCTAGTATTCAGAGAAATAGAAGAGAGCATCACGTCTAATGCCGGTTCCGGGACAGATTGTCTGCGGAAGGCTTCCCTGATAACACACACACTGCCAGGGAAAGCTGATGATGCAACGGGTGTAACGATCTGAAAGGAGAAAGAAGAAGATATTTACTTGGAGGAAGTATCAATATCTCTTCAACGCATAGTGACCAGTAAAGAGGGTACCATGGTTGGGACGTCCAGAGTGGTACCACAACAATACCCGTGGCTTGATCAGATACAATTTTATTTAGGGTCTTTAAAATTAAAGCAAATGGTGGGAACGCATAAAAATAAAATTGAGACCAATTTATCGTAAAAGCATCAATGCTATAGGCAAAAGGGTCTTTTTTCCATGAAATATATAAAGAACATTTTGCGTTGATACGCGACGCAAATAAATCTATATTTGGTTTATGAAATCTATTTATAATTTCTTTAAATTCATTTGTTCCTAATTCCCACTCCGTATCAATATTAAGTTTCCTCGATTCCGCGTCAGCTTCTGTATTTTCAGCGGAAGGTATGTATGAAGCGAAAACAAATATTCTTCTTTCCTCACACCATTTCCAAATCATATTAGCCACCTTGTTAAGATGTGGATATTGGACCCCACCCATTCTATTTACATAAGAAATAGCAGTTGTGTTGTCCACCCTTAAAAGAATATCACAGTCTTTTTTATCTTTAGCTACTATTTTTAGACCGAAGTAAACCGCCATCAAGTCGAGGTAGTTAATATGATTCGAACGCTCCGTGGTAGACCAATGCCCCCCAACTCGTTCAGAGCCACTGGACACACCCCAACCAGTGGTTGAAGCATCCGTAAAAATTTCACAATCATACACATGTTGCCGGATAGGATTAATCACTATCGAAATATTATCTTTCCACCAAATCAGATCATCCCGAAGGGTAACTGGGACATCCATCAATACTTCATAATTGTCATTATTTTTTAGTAGGGCAAGGTACTTGGCCCTTTCCAAGGACTTTGTGTATAACCAGCCATATGGAATAGCTGGGCATGCTGCAGTGAGGGATCCTAAGTACCGCGCAAAGGCTCTGATCTTAATTTTCTTAATGTTTATTATCATATTAGTTTCTTTTAAAATCTTTTGTCTTTTCGCATCTGGGAGTTGCAAGGTCATTGACTCAGTATCAATTATGAAGCCTAGAAATTTGCAAGAAGTTTTTGGTACTAAAATACTCTTTTTATCATTGATAACAAACCCTAAACGTGTTAAGCAACTAATAGTCGCTTTCGCGTTTTCTAGGCAACCAATTGCTGACTGCGCTATACAAAGTATATCATCGAGATACCTTACTGAAACTAGCCCCTGAGATCTTAGATGAGATATAACCGGTTTTAATAGTTTTGTAAAAACGTAAGGGGCCGAGCACAAGCCAAATGGAAGGGCCTTAAATTCATATAAAAAACCTTGAAAATAAAAACGTAAATATTTTGTAAAATCCTTATGAATCGGAATCAAAAAATAGGCTTCCTTTATATCAATATTTATCATGTGAGATCCTTGGGTTACTAGTTTAGTAGCGGTTTTAATGTCCTCCATCTTAAAATGATCAGATTGAACATACTTATTTAAATTCTTTAAATTTAGTATGAACCTACTACTACCGTCAGCTTTGGGAATTAAAAATACATCTGAAATAAATTGTCCTGCAGTTGGATTACACCTTCCAATAGCCTGAATATCAAAAAGATGATCTAGTTCAGATTTTATCGCAGCAATTTCAATCTTAGAATACCTACGTTGTGGATAATATTCTAGGTTTTGGTTAGGTATTTTTATAAAAGGTATTTTGTAGCCAGACACAGTATCTAGAATAAATTTATCATTCGTGATAGCTGTCCATTCGTTCAAAAAGTACTTGAGACGGCCTGCGTGTACCTGCGGTGGTGAGTCTACGATCTCCGATGAGTTGCCGGGTACCGCCGCGCGTAGCTGGCCGGCTGGCGCCTCGCTGGCGGCGGGTGGCGGCGGCGGCGCACGCGGCGCGGCTTGCGCGCGCCGCTGTTGAAATGAGTGGTGCGGGTAGGACGTCGTCTGTCTCGGCCCACCGGCTCGGCGCTGGGTTCTCACACCGCGAAACGATGGGCCTCTTCCGTTTAAATTCCCACTTGATGAAACGGCTGGTTGAATCAGCTGACTAGTTTTCTTTATGCCTCTGGAATTTTTTACTAGATCGGCTAAATTTTCTCCAAAAAGAAGACTCCCTTTTTTGATCTTTGAATGGGTCCATCAGGGACTTATCTATTAGCGGGATGATCACCGATCGACGAGTGTCGGTTTCTGCGTAATGAGAATCGGCTAGAATTCTGCCTGCATCATTTAGCGTACGGATGACATCCGGAATATCAGAGTTCTTTTTCATCAGATTTGTCATTGCCTTACCTAAGATTGAAAGTGCTTTACCAAGCTGATCTTGCTTCGTAAGCAAACGTTGGTCTCTAAGTTTGCAAGTATCGACGAGCATAGCACCAATCTCTGGGTTTGAGAAGGACCTTTAGCAAACGACAAGTTTTTAGGATATAGGTATCTTTTTAAAATCACCTCTTTCGTTTCCTTTTGAAGGCCGTTTAGCAAAATTTTTTGAAATCTGGAAGCCAATTCAGCTTGAATATCCTCACCATATTCCACAACATCAGCTTCTGCATCGCCGAGGGCCTGAAGCAAATCAGGATCAAAATTGTCTTCGTCGGTAGCCTCCTGCGCCACCGTAATACCAACCTGCTGTTGACCTTCTGTACTTGGCCCGGCCTCGGAGCTTGGCATATCCACTATATCCTGTACCGGTGATACCCTTTCAAGCCCTTCGTCAAGATTCATATGAAGAGAACAGTCCACCGATGGATTGATATGTTCTGAAATAGCAGACAAAAATACCCGCATATGAAAAAAAATAAAAAATATTTTTGGTAGTAATAGGTAACAGATAGCAAACGGAATGCTGCTAACGTGATTTTTCAAATAATTTCCGATAGAACGGTTATTCGTAGAATACAACGAACAGAAAATATACCGTTTTGCATAACCCAAGAATACAAGGGGACCTTAATGTGCGTTATCGTTGAATGCAACGAAACACAGCTAGATATTACACATTATTATAGTGCAAAGACTCGATGAATGACATCGAGAATATCCGAAGAATACAACGGATACTTAAAAGTAGGTCAGTATAGATGCACAAAATTCACCTTGAGAGTGTACATCGTCCTCATCATCTGAATATATGACCCGTCTTCTTTTCCGCTTTCTTTCCAGTTTCTCTTCATATTTCTTCATTTTCCTTGTCCACCTATCTTCCTTGGTTTCTTCACGACTACGTTTGGGCATATTTCGTTGCTCGAACGGGGAAAAAACTGTTATCAGTTTATCACCTGTGCGAACGCCGTGCGCGCACGAACAAGAATGAGTAAGCTAGCGGCGAGGCGAGGTAGCAGGGATCGGTTCTTTTCGTTCTGTGTCTACCTATAAACACTTGTGCGATATAGTCTAGCGTACCTACGTACTACAAGTAAGAATTTCTCTGAAGGTGAAGGCAGTATAATTGTTTGTATATTTGTCAATAGATGGCGTTGTGCATTTGAGATCGATTTCTACATCGCGGTGTTAAGATTCTCCGCCGATACTATAAGTGTCTAGGATTCAATATAATTGTAATTTCTCTTTATAAACTAGTATTCTATGGTGTAATCACTTAATCTACGAATAAATCAGGCTTGGGGTCAAAGTGTCGGTATCAGTGAGCCGCACTCCCAAGAACAAATCAGAAACTTTTTTGATTCAATCCCCAGTTAAACCCGTAGGAAAGCTAGGGTTCTTCAAAAATGTTATTGTTGATGTAAGACATTTCGCGGTTACGTCTTACCAGCCGACCTAAGCGCTGAGCCTGGAATCGTGCCGCAGTCACTGCCATCTTCTGCTGAGTTATCTCTAAACAGACAAAAATTGGTCAGTTCCTATTCCTAATATTGTTTCCTATCATGAAATATAAGATAAAACTTCATGAAAAAAAAATTAAAGTGGACAATGATAATTAATGTCAAAAATAACCAAGGTACCAGAGAGAGGTTGACAGGTATGCAAAACATTACACATTTCACTGACATCTTTGTTCATCACTCAAATATTTTGTTCAAAGCAAAAATATAACCCACGACTTCAACTGTCGATTCAGTCAGTCCAATACGAGCAAATACCTTTAAACACTCATGATGCAATTGTGATTTTTTAAATTGGGAAATACACACATCAAAAGTGTCTAGGGATCAACATATATTTTTGCAATAACTTTTCTCCTGATTGATATTAATTAAAATTTTCTTTAAGGATTCATCAAATAAAGTGTTTTCGTTTGTCACAGTAACGATAAACCAAGTCACCTTTGCATTAATAAAGAAATTTGCCATTTTCCTAATAAAGGGATTTTTGACATTTGAACCACTAACACAAAACTTCGAAAAAAAGACTGAAATAACAGTTTTCTTTAAAATTTTATTGGGTAACTTAAACAATTAATAATCCGTGTTTCTACCGCGAACACTAACAACACAAGAACATCGGTTTGGCATACTCAAAATGAGTTCATCCAAATCACGCTGTGGAATGGCCGCCCATGTTCGTTGCAACAACAAAAAAAGGTCTTCTTGCGACTGGATACCCTCCATATTCGGCAGAGCTCTTCTCTGTAGCATATCCCATGCATGCTCAATCGGATTCAAGTCTGGCGACTGAGCAGGCCAGGGCAGGACATTGATGTTAGCTGCGGCGAGAGTCTGTCTTACAACTCTTGCGGTGTGCGGTCGTGCATTATCATGCATTAACTGAAATAAGGGACCGATTTGCACTTGTAGAGGAACGATGACGTCTGATACAATCGTCTCAGCATAAATTTGAGCGTTGAGGTTGCCTCTGATCCAAATCAACTCAGTTCTTCCGCCGATCCAAATACCCGCCCATACCATGATGTTTCCACCACTATAAGGATGGACTTCCTGGCAGGATTTTAATCGCTGTTGGCGTCCAGGGGTTCTCCAGTGTCGTATACGTCTTGTATCCGGTCTCATACCAAAACGAGACTCATCAGAAAAGCACACGAAACGCCATTGTTCTTCTGCCCAATTTCTGTGTTCAAGAGCCCATTGATATCGTATCCTACGATTGTGCATTGCTATAGGTGGTACCCGTAGCGGTCTTCGGGAATGAAGGTTCACTTCATGCAAGCGGTTTCTGAGTGTTTGGTCGCTAATTAAGTTCCCTGAAGAGTGATGAAGCCTCACGGCTAACATCATGGCGGTTATTGTTGGAGCTCTTCGAGTTAAGATTTGAATGTATCGGTCTTGTCTCCGTGTGGTGCAGCGATACCGTCCTCCATGGCGCTCAGCCACGGTACCAGTGCTTCGGTAACGTGTCCAAAGTCGACTGATAACACTCTGACTTGTATTCAGAGCTAAAGCCACAGTACGTTGCCGGGAACCAGCTTCTATCATTCCCACGGCTCTGAGCATTTCTTCCCTGCTTAAATGACGTCGCCGCTCCATAATAACGTTGGTTTTAATCAGTAGTAGGGAAACAGTAGCACTAATAATGTCTTCAATGCGTTGTATGTTTTTATAGGGAAAATATTGACAGCTGATTTTCATCTTTTACTCGAATTTGATTCACAGTTCCTGATTCAAATTATGAAATGCACCAAAAAGGATCCATATAAATTTATAAAATCATAAATTTATTACAAAGCCACATCTCAATCTCAAGAAATCCACATAAAAATGCTTGATCCCTAGACACTTTTGATGTGTGTATTACTAATTGGGGAAAAGAAATACACATTAAACTTACCTTCATTAATTGGGTATTGGTAGAGTAAATCTAGCTACGCTACACGCTACGCTAAATATATCTGAAACATTCATTTTATCAATCGTAATATTACAACACAAATACGTACAGTAAATACTCTACTTATCTTATACATGCGTAAATAAACAATAATAACTGAAAGTTGATTCATTTGTAAGTTACGAGTACATTAGAAGTAGAAGTAAATTAAATATTTAGGAAGAAGAGAAGTTACTAGTAAATTAAAAGAAGGGTATTGATTATACTAATTGTAAGTGAGACTCTGACACGAAAGGGTCGGGACCCGGTACAATAATAATAGAAACTGAAAAAAAAACAAACTCGTAACTACTTTAAAGTATATTTTGCGTAAATGACAATTTTGTCTGAAGTGAAGTTTTAAAGCACTGTCGGTAGTCTTTACTTGACTTATTTTATATGATAATTTATCTGTGGCTACGAGCGAATTGGAGCTTTATTAGCTAGACAGAAAGATAGAGAATTTCTTGCTGAATCCGAATTAATTTTAACTTATTTTTGATAAAAATGTTAGTTACCTCCTTTCACCGTATGACGGCAGTATTATCATCAATAATCTAGTCAAAAAAGCTCTCAATTATGACGACTTTTTTTCCAGACTTTCACAGGCCTTAAGCTTGATTTGATAAAACTTTGTAAATTATTCCGTCGGTATCTATCACAGTGACTTACGTAGACGCTTAATAATTTAATCAGCAATTTGTTCGCCACTGTTCTTTTCGCACACTTCTGTTTTGCACTCCTCCATTGCCATATCAATTATATTTCTTTCAAAATCAACGCTGCAACTATGTTTGGGCTGTCTAACGACTTTCTTATCCAAACTTAATGTAATCGAAGTTTTGCACTCCCTTTGGTTGCAACATCTGCAGTTGGTTGTACCATTTTTATTTTTCATGAAGAAGTTGTATTTGTAACCGTTACATAAAAAACAGACTTGCCTTTTTGACTCGTTATAAACTTGGCTTCACTATCTTCAGACATTTTTATTTTAATGTTTATTTATCAGAATGCAAAATTTATTCCCAATAAATATTTTTCACAATGTCACATTATACATAAAAAAAAATGATAAATAAAAACTGACACTAGTACAAACAGGTTTTTCATTGTAATCTGACATGAACTACTAGCAAAGAGTTTATCTATTATAACTTCAATATAAATGCACATAATATTATATTAATGCATATCTTCAGGATTACCTACTACTGGGTGATATAAAATCATTAGTCAGATTTATTTTACAGAAGGTAGGTAAACCTTAAAAAAAGGGGTTGTAGGTTTGATTCCCATACGAGACAAATATATGTGATGAATAACCTATGTGATGATGTCAAATATTTATTATTGTTTCCCTCAAATTAAAAACATTTTTCGCTGTGATTGTTCTTTGTGTAATATTTTGAGAATATTATAATTCGAGAGTATAATATTTTGCGTATGTAATAATATGAGAACAAAGGGTTTCATTGACACCCATTAGGTACGAACATGGAACAGGGCTATTATAAATCTATGAATTAAACACTAACAATGAGTCAACATCCCTTTTTATGTAATGGAGAAGATTCCATTTTTTTTTTTTCAATTCAGTTTGAAAATATAAGTAAAATTAAACATAAGTGTAAAATTTTTTGATTCATGAAAATATCACTACAAATAGAGAAGTTATAGGGCCTTAAAATTGCGCTTGCAAAATAATTTCGCGACATGCGTGTGACGAAACTTCTCCATTAAAAATATTCAATTATTACAATAAACTACAATACATTTACAATATACTTTCTACTAAATAATTGCATATTTGTTTTACCTGTGAACCTCTATACATTTGGGTTTCCGGAGAGAGATCCGCGCAAAGAAGCGTGAAAACTCTCAGCCACATTGGAGGTCCGGTGGGGCCTTTGATAGACCGAGATCCTCTCGGGTCCCTCCTGTAAAATAAAAATTATATTTTCTATGTCTGCAATGTCTTAATTACCTAAACTAGAAACAAAGACACAAAGTTATTACTCTCCGTTGGGATTACACCCACGACCTCATAGCGGCAGGTTTGAAAAATACAAAAATAATATGTTTAAGAGCCAAACCACACGGGCGGTGCGGCGCCGCACCGCAAGCCATTTAGCCGCGCTGGCGACCACACGGGCAGAGCGGCGTCGCAACGTTCTACGGAGCCGCGGCGGCGGCAAAATGAGGGGTTGCCCATCGCTACGTACGACAGTCTGTAATAACAATGGATCGGGAAAGACGTGTGCTGCTGCTCTTATTACTTCGCCACCGAAGAAATCGACGTAGAATCATACGAAAATTTTTTTTTTTTTTTTTTTTTTTTTTTTTTTTTTTTTTTTTTTGGAGATGGCATCTCGCAGTTCAGCCTCTGAGGCTGGCTACTGCTTAACCGGACTATTCCCTGTGGATGCCTTAAAAATGAATCTAAGGCCTCCAGCCAGGGGCTTAAAACTATACTTAAAAACTAAGCGACCACTCGCTAAGGGCACCCCCTGTGGGGTACGGGCCTCGGCTTAGGGCGTCGCTGGGGGGGGCAGCAAAGGGACAGGCTGGATCTGAGTGATATTAATTAGGGGCTGGTTTAAAACTACCGGCTCAGCATCGCGGGCTGGCTCTGGCAAGGGTCGGGGGGGGGTTCGTTGAACGTGGGCGTCGCGTCGGGCCTCGGCGACGAGGACGGAAACATGGCGGTCTGTATTTGTACTTTCGTAATGTGCTGGTTTCCCTACTGCTCTCCTGGAGGAGGGTGATGGGGTCATCGGGGGTGGTGAGAGCATGTCGCGGACGGCGAACCATGCTAATACGCGAGGGCTCGTATCGGGCGGCCGATGCGATCAGGGGGTTCCTATGCTTGATAGCGGAATCGAAGAAACGCTTGGAAAGACGTTTCATAAACTGAGCTAAGGTGGGGATCCTAAGGTCTAAGTGGAGACTGTCATTACGGACATAATAGGGGGCACCGGTAATCTTACGGAGAAAACGGTTCTGAAGGGTCTGCATCCGGTGCAGATGACGCGGGTGGGCATGGGCAAAAGTGACACAAGCGTATGTCATAATGGGACGGATGACGGCGGTATAGAGTCGCAACTTGCACTTAAGTGACAATTTGCTCTTTGCCGTGATCATAAAATGGAGCCTACCCATGGCAAAGGCAGCCCGGTCGCGGGCTGCTCTTATATGCGCAGCAAAGGACAGGTGGTTGTCGAGAATGACTCCTAAGTATTTGGCTTGCTTCTCCCAAGGGATCGGCTTGCCGAACATAGTGATCGGAGAGGGGACGGGACGTTTGAGACGCGCCTTATGGAATAGAACTGCCTGGCTTTTATCGGGATTGACCTCGATTCGCCACTTACGGAACCAGGCTCCTAAAGCATTGGCTGCTTTTTGGAGCTGACGGGAGATGGCGTCTTGGCCGTGCCCAGTATAATAGATTGCCGTATCGTCGGCGAAAAGGGCCAAGTGAGCCTTTTTGCTCTTGGGGATATCAGAAGTGAATAGAGTGAATATGAGGGGGGAAACGACAGAGCCCTGAGGGACTCCCGCGCGAATGGGGTGGGGGGAAGAAAGGGTTTTCCCTATGCGATAGCGGAAAGTGCGATTCGCCAAAAAGTCTCGCAAGATGAGCACGAGACGATCTGGCACACCGAGCTGATACAGCTTGTATATCAGCCCGTTGTGCCAGACTTTGTCGAACGCTTTCGCTATATCGAAAAATAACACACCGGTCATCGCTCCACGCTGGAAGCCAGCGCTCAAGTGCTCTACGATGCGGTGGACCTGTTGGACGCACGAGTGTTCGGTCCTGAAACCGAACTGCTCGTTGGGAATGAGGCTCTTAGCCTCGGCAAAGTCTTTGAGGCGCTTATAAATAAGCCTCTCATAGATTTTACCGAGCGCGCTAAGGAGACTGATCGGCCGATAACTAGTCGGCTCAGTTTTAGGTTTACCCGGTTTGGGAATACCTATGACGGTGGCCTCTTTCCACACTTGGGGAAAGATGTTATTGCTCAAGGCGCCATTGAAGATGGCCGCCAACAAGACTATGAGCTGAGAGGGGAGGACTTTGAACACCCTATTGGTGAAGCCATCGGCGCCAGGGGCTTTCCGAGGCTGTAGCCTATCTATTATGTCTTTCACTTCGTCGGGCGTGACTGAAGGAAGAGGACAGTCGGGGTCTTCTACTGGGGGGAGAGCGGCTCTACGTTCGACTTCCGCGTCCACCTCAGCGAGATGTCGCATGTCTACTGGTAGAGAGCTGGGCGTGCACTGAGATTCCAGGCTGTCGGCCAGGCATTCAGCCTTCTCAGAGTCGTCAAAGGCGACGCTCTTATCGGGGCGAATGAGAGGAGGCAGGGTAACCTCGTCGCTGCTAGCACGCAACTTTCGTTGCAGTTGCCAGAAAGCTAAGTGAGTGGGCTCGAGTTCGCTAAGCTCCTTGTCCCAACGATTCGAACGAAACTCACTGGTGCGCTGCTTTACAGCAAGCTGCAAGCTGCGCATGTGAGCCTTGTTCGCATAGCAGGGAAAGACGCTATAGGCACGAACGGCCGCGTTCTTCTCGGTTATCAGATCACGTATGTCATCGGGTAGTTTCCAGCGGTGATCGCTCATCGCTGGGACTTCCCGTGAACAATCCTTCAGTACGGATTGTACGTGATCTGTAAACAAGTTGATGGCGGCCGTCGTGTCTGCGACTGAGACTATGTGATCGGGGATACCGTCCGTGAGAGGAGACATGTCGGATTTCAGCTTATCGCTTACTTTCTTCCAGTCTGTTATCAAAATAGGGGCAGGGGGCTGGCTGGGGTCAAAGAGGCCCGAGCTAGAAACGAGATGCATGACTACCGGACGGTGGTCCGGTGGTCAGAGTTAAGCTCGTGTAGCGTCTCAATCGAGTCCAGCCTGAGGCTGACGTTCCTGAGCAGCGCTATATCGAGCACATCGGAGCGCAAACCGACAGTGTCGGGGTAGTGGGTGTGCTCCATAGGAGCGATAGGGTCAAAAGAAAGGGAGTCGCTTAGGTCGTATAACGCCCGCCCTCTCGGGTTGGTCGTTATGCTGTTCCAAGCAGGGTGTTTGGCATTGAGGTCGCCCGCTATGATAACGGACTCGCTCAAGCCGAAGAGAGAAGAGAGATCCTTCTCTAACAGGGAATGGTCCTCAGATGAATTTACGGGGGGCATGTAGGCAGAGATGATATGGACCGACTGATGGCCGGTCATACCTAGCCGACAGATTGAAACCTCAAGCAGTGATTCTAGAGGGGGTGAGTCTACTGGGATGCAGTGCAGTTCTTTACGGTAATAAATGAGCGTGCCGCCTCTGTGGCAGCGGGAACGGTCATTGCGAACTATATGAAAGTTTGCAATCTTGGGGTTGCGGAGATGGGGCTTTAAGAACGTCTCTTGGACAAGAAAAACATCTATCTGATGATCGCGGAGGAACGCGGCGATCTCATCGCGTTGTCCACTAATGCCGTTGGCATTGTAAAAGCCTACTCTAAGGGATCGGGGTTGGGTACTCGTTAAGGGCCTAGTTAGATCCATTAACGGTCTGGTTGTGAGAGAGCGCGCGGAGAGCTGCACGTATCCTAGGATACGATTTAAAGATCATGTTGATCTTTTTCATGTCATTCGTTCCTCTGAGCTCGGCCGCTAAGCGGTCGGCCTCAGGGGATTCGAAGATCGCGAACCTAGCTATGGTGTCGAAGGAGCTTTCCTCGGCATCCTCAGACTCTGGGCCGAGTGGCCTGGAGGGAGGGCGCGCTGGTGAGGCTAGGGCAGCGGCCGTTGGAACGGGCGCAGGGCAAGGGACCGGGTTATCTAATAGCCCGGGCATGGGGGCGGTGGCCTTGGGGCTACCAAGTGCTGGAAAAGCACGCTGATGATTCAGCGCGTTCCAGGGGGACGGTCTCTGGGGACTGAGACGCTCAGGCAACTGAGCAGAGGGGATCGGGACTGATGAGGGGGCTTCCCTCAGCTGGCGGGCGTTAAAACGCTTCGCCAGCTTACCCGGAAATTGTTTGGGGGCTTTGGGGCAACCCCTATAGTTGGCCGGGTGGCCTGTCTGACCGCATAGCACACAACTGGGTGGCTCGGTACAGAGGTTCCTGTCCTTGGGACGGGAGCAATCGGCCGTGGCGTGATCGCCTAGGCACTTGACGCACCGGGGAGGTGCGAAGCAGTGCTTTTGGGCGTGGCCGTAAAGTTGGCAACCGTGGCACTGGGAAAGCACCTTGTTGCGGTGAGGCCGCTCAATGAGGATGCCCGATAAGGAGCAGACGGTTTTGACTTTAAAAATGGGGTGATGACCCTCGACGGGGTCACAGATGACGAGCACCATGTCGTACTCGTCACCTCCCCTCGCCTTGTGCAGGCGGTGGACGGCGGAGACTGGGACGTTCTGGGAGGTGAGGTCGTCCAGAATGTCCTGGGATGGGATCTCTTTGGGGATCCGCCTGATCACCACGCGGGTAGGCTTCTCCTCAGGGAGAGAGTAAGTGTGGAAGGCGACGTGCCTCCCACGAAGATTGCGGACAAGGTCCCTGAAGTCCGAGGACGAAGGGACGGTGACCTTTATACCCTGTAGGGTAGATTTGGCTGAGGTGTAATTGATGCGCAACTCAGTGCACATCTTGGACACATCGGTCCATTTCGCCTTATCTTGGATGAAGATAGGCGGCGGGGGCTTTAGCTTCTTGGAAGAAGAAGCAGAGGGGGCGGTAGGGGCGGTAGCCATAGGGCTAACGGGGCGGCTAGACGCGGCCGGAGCTGTCGAAGCGACAGGAGAAACGGGGTGAGATAAGGGGGCAGGGGAGGGTGGGGTGGGGGTAGAGCGAGCCGCTACGGGCTTTTTGGCCTTATTGGCTTTAGCGCCCTTGCCCTTCCTACGCTTGCCCTTGCCTACCATCGTGTACTCCTCAGAGTCAGAGGTAGCGTCGGACGATCCCGAGTACTCCGAGGCCTCGGAAAGCACGTCCGCAATCTCCATAGGAGAAGCATCGGGACTTGCAGGTGAGGCCTGAGAGTGCACTAACGGGGGTGGGTCGGAACTCGCCGGCGAGATCGGCACGAATACCTTCTCGGATAGGATACCCATAAGGGGCTCCGCGATAGTCATATAATTTTCCCTTATATGAGGGTTGGGGTCACTAAGGAGCCTCTTAAGGAGGTCCGTGAGGGACTTAGCCCAGGCATCCTTCGATGCGAGGGTAGGGATCATGTCTATCTAATGGGACTGATCTTGACTAATATATAGTGGGGGAGGGGGGAAAAACTCCTAGCCCTAGTCCCGAGGAGACACGAAAATCGTGAACCCCCCGGGCGGACAATTCCCACAAAAACGAACCCACCCGTGTGACTTTCCTAGTGCTATACTGGCGAGAAGAAAGGCACAAACAAACTCGCCAGCTACACTGTTGTCCTGGCCAGAGGGGCCGCTAAGCCTAACTCCCCGGGAGGGATAGCCCGGGGATGAGTGCACTCCCTGTCGGGTGACACAGGGAGGTGAGTGCCTAAGGTGTGCCCTAAGCTTGAGTACCTGTCGCCAATCTTAATGTGCGACAGGGCCCTATGGGTCTTGCGACCGATCCGGGCCGCTGGGGTAGAGACACCCAGACGTCCCGGGTGCAGCTGTGGACAAACGTGGGTTAGGTACTACCAGACTGTGACTAGGAGTCCCCCCAAGGCCACAGTCGGAGCCCTTCCGACTGACTGCTTTCCCTTGAAGAGGGTCGGCGGGTTTGGCGGGTCACCACCCACTTGGGATCGTTGGCACCGTGAGGTTTCCACCCAAGTACCACCGAAACTGGTGGATTTTGCTCTTAGGGAGCCAAGCGAACGCGACGCGATACGCGAACGTAGAAAACCGACTACAAGCACTGAAGCACTCGTAGCCGATCTGCTACGATGACGTAGTCTAACTCGAAACCACGGTGGCGGAGCTAGACGACCGGCATGCGGTGGTGTAGCTCTGAGCGCAATGTGCGCGTCAGAGCGACGGGGGAGGGGGGAGCTTTCGATCGCAACGACAGAGCGCACGTGTGCACTCTGCGGCTGCCGAGAGCGGAATGGGTCCTGTCATACGAAAACACTGGATCAGTCCATTTATAGCCTTGAGGAATAGTGACGGACTTTTTTTCTTTAAAGAATATCAAGAGTTGGTTTTAGACGAAAAGAGGTTTTACAATTTTTTTCGAATGAGTGTATCCACTTTTGAAGGTTTATTGCGATCCTTAGAGCCACATATACGGAAACAGTATACTAATATGAGGAATCCAGTGGAGCCAATAGAAATGATGGGAATCACTTTGAGGTAAGTAATGAAAATCTTTTATTTTTTCCACTTGCTTTATTCTCGAGTTAAGTACAAACACACACGACTTTGTTTTATATATTATAATAGATTTTCAAATCAAATTCAGGGCAATATTATCACTTACAAGCTTGCAAAATCATATTCAATCTCTTCGCTATTTTGAGACACTTCAAAACCTTGATTTGGAGATTGAAATACATCAGAATTTGAGTTTATTGAACTGTACGTACCCGTACTTTGGTAATTTCGGGTTTGATTCCCGTGTGATAAATGCTCTTCAAACGCAAAGGACGAATGTGGAGTCGTTTGTCCATAGCGCATTTCCGTGATTAGTTGTAAAACTTTACTTTGGAAAGTGAGGGTCTGAAGTTCGGTAAAATCTTCTATAGACGGCAGTATGCCTTTAAAAAAGGCCAAGTGGCGATTCTCCTTCTCCTTAGGAGCTCTTAATACATCTAATGTATCTTTTTCAAAATCATCCAATTGTAATGTTCTCTTCCGGGTGACAGGAACATAGCGGGACGGCCCAGGTACAGGCATATCATCTGAAGAACTCATGGTCGATTCATCAGCTAAGTTTAAACTATCGTCCGTGGCATTCTGTGCTATTTTGGTTAAAATAATAGCTGATGGTAATAATGATATTTTGTAAGCTTTGTAAGAAAACAGGAACAAATAGTTAGATATACCAGCGAGTGTCATAAGCGATTGGGGAGAATTGATTTTCCTGCAGAGTGTACAAACTGTGCTGACTTCTATTGTAATAACCGTGCCCACACGTGTACTCTTGATAGGCTGTATTCTGACATTGTGGCCGCTCTGCTCGGCGCGTCTGTGGCGGGTCGAGGGTGCGCGAGGGCTGGTGGGAGTGGGCCGCGCTTAGTAGGTTGGAATGTACACGTCAGGGAGGCCCACCGGGCGGCCAGGAAGAAGTTTATCGAATGGGTATCCTGTGGTAGGCCTAGGTTCGGTTTCATGTTTAATGAAATGTGTGAGAGCCGGAGACTGTTTAAGTCTAGACTGAAAAGGTGCCAAGACCAACAAGGCCAATTGAAAATGGATGCACTTGCTCGATTGCATTCGAAGGGTGATTTTCGCGGATTCTGGAAGGGTACAAGTAAAGTAAACGTAAGACCTGGCCTTCCGGTGAGCGTCGATGGGGAGAGTGACCATAGGGACATAGCTAATACCTTCAGAAATCATTTTTCTGTACAGTCGCCACTGGGTCCAGCGTGTGAGGCTGTCAGTGCTGAGATACCAAATAACACAATGGTCCGTTTCACTGCAAACGAGGTGTCTAAAATTATTAAAGATATGACTAAAGGAAAATCTCCTGGCCATGATGGTCTCAGCATCGAGCACCTACAGCACGCTGGGCCTCATATATCGAGGGTACTAGCAATGTTCTACTCGTTGTGCGTGAGCCACTCTTACCTGCCATCCGATTTAATGAGGACTGTGGTAGTGCCTATAGTGAAAAATAAAACGGGCGATCTTGCGGATAAAAGTAACTATAGGCCTATTTCACTAGCCACAATTGTAGCTAAAGTGTTTGACGGTCTGCTTAATACACAGTTAAATAAGTTCGTAGCGCTGCACGATAATCAGTTTGGATTTAGACCCAAACTGTCTACAGAGAGTGCGATACTGTGTCTGAAGCATACCGTCAGATACTACGTGGATCGTAAAACACCCGTGTACGCGTGTTTCCTCGACCTGTCCAAGGCTTTCGACCTGGTCGCGTACGACGTTCTGTGGAAAAAACTGGAGGACATTAACTTACCACATGAACTTGTGGGAATCTTTAAGTTTTGGTATACGCACCAGGTGAACAGCGTAAGATGGGCGGGGGCTATGTCGGAGCCATATAAGTTGGAGTGTGGCGTGAGGCAGGGCGGATTGACTTCCCCAACCTTGTTCAACCTCTATATGGACGCACTGATCGTCGTGCTCAGCAGTGCCCGTGTCGGCTGCCATGTTGATGATGTTTGCGTCAATAACCTTAGTTATGCTGACGACATGGTGCTGCTGAGCGCTTCGGTCTGTGGCCTGAGGAAGCTAATGGAAATCTGCGAGGAGTACGCGAGTGGACACGGCCTTAAATATAACGTGACCAAAAGTCAATGCATGGTCTTTGAGACGAGTAGTGCGAAATGTCCACGAAGTGTACCTCCAGTTTACCTCAATGGTGTTCCCCTAGACTGGGTGAAACAATTTAAATACTTGGGGCATTTGGTCACGGCTGACCTCAAGGATCATGCGGACATCGAAGCGAGGCATCGAACGAGCGGAGGGCGGTGTCTAGAAGAGCGAATATGTTGGCACGCAGGTTTGCACGCTGTTCTGATCAAGTTAAGATCACACTTTTTAAAGCATACTGCACATCTTTGTACACGTGCAGCCTGTGGGCTAGCTATACTCAGGCGAGTTTCAGTGCCCTCCGCGTCCAGTACAACAACGCGTTCAGGGCGATACTGGGGCTGCTCCGCTTCTGCAGTGCCTCGGGCATGTTTGCGGAAGCGCGCACCGACTGTTTTCACACCACCATGCGCAAGCGGTGCGCGTCCTTGGTGCGCAGGGTGCGGGCCAGCTCCAATGCCGTCCTAGCTATGATCGCTGGACGTTTGGACTGCCCTTATATTAGGAAGTGTTGCAGTAGGCATATAGCCAGGGCGTGTTAATGACTGTTAAACATTATTGCTGAGTTTTGTATTATTTTAATTTATGTTCTATTATATTGTATCCAAATTCCAAAATTTGTATTTGTATTTTAAATTATTGATGTAATTTTTTTGTGTGACATTGACTTTAATTTGATTTTCTTGACATTGTATTTCTAATTTGTTGACACTGTATTTATTATTATTTTATTTTTCATTTTATTTGTATTTTTAAATTGTGATTTACGATTGTGTCCTAATAACGTGTATTTTTAATATGGGGAAACCTGAAATAAATGGATTTTATTTTATTTTATTTTTTTTCACAACAGTATTACCTGAAATGAAAATCAAATATTAAATGTATATTTGTAGGTTTATCGCTTCTTTTTTTTAAGATCCTATAGATGCGTAACTAGAGCCTTAAATCGAAAACTTCAGAAATGCATTTCATAAATATAAGGGAAAATATTGCCGAATAAACATGGGTCGTCGGTCAAATAAGAAAAAAAAATTAGCACTCCCAGACTGATTGCGGATTATGCATGAGAAGGCAAAATATTTTTTTCTTATTTCGAATCATATTTTTTTGGGAAAAATAAAATGTATTTGAATTACCTCTAAAAAGTGACTACAAACTAACACCAGTATGTGGTCACTTTCAAGGGGTGATTCAAAAACATATATATTTTTTAAAGCATCTACTCCTGAGTGAGTACTGTTTTATATATCTTTTATTTAATAATCTTAAAATGTTTTTGTTACAGGTACCTAGGAAGTGGAAATACGATTCAAGATTTAGAATTCAAATTTAAACGGGGAAATCTACGATTGCATGTATGATATTGAGAGTATGCGAAGCTATATGGAAACATCTTCTTCGTGACAACATCCCTGAACTGACAACAGCCCGATTCCAAAAAATAGCATCTGATTTTGATGTCAACAAATTTTCCTCATGGCATCGGGGCCATCGACGGAAAGCATATACGCATGTGTAATCCTGCTAATAGTGGCTCCCTCTTTTTTAATTACAAATCTTTGTTTTCTATGGTGTTGCTAGCTGTTGTGGACTCTAACTATAAATTGACTTTTGTCGACATTGGCGCATACGGAAAAGAGTGCGATTCAACTGTTTTTCAAAACTCAAAACTGTACGAGTTAATGATTTGCGAGAAGCTGCCATTGCCTGATCCCCAGCCACTATGTGGTTTTAATAGATCAATCCCATATGTGTTAGTGGGTGACGAAGCTTTTGGATTAAGCAAACATGTTATGCGTCCTTATGGTGGTAAAAATCTCGATGTAAAACAAAAGGTATTCAATTATCGTCTTAGCAGGGCAAGAAGATATGTCGAATGTGCTTTTGGAATCATGGCAAACAAACGGCGCATTTTTCACAGACCGATAAACGTATCCTATGATTTTGCTACTGCCATTGTAAAAGCATGTTGTGTCCTACACAATTTTGTGGCCGATCGGGAAGGTGTTCGTCAAAAAGATAAATTGGCGATAATTTGTGATGAGTTCACTCTCTCCAACCCCAAAATGAAGAATTGACAGCAGCTAATGGTATTAGAGATGAATTTGGAAACTATTTTATGAGCATCACAGGATCTTTGAAGTGCCAATTAAAGAAAATTTAGTCATGTTACTAGTATGAAGAAAAATAAGGACTCACCAATTTTGTTCTTTCGATCGGGAGCGTAGCTATCATATTCTGGAACTAAATTTTTTGTAACTTCTGCCCATGCCTTCGCTTTTAAATTATTGTTTTTAAAATCCACATGAAACTTATCCCACAGTACTTCCCGTTCTTGAACTAAAGAAATGAGGTAGTCCATGTCAATATTTTCCTCACTGGTACTCATTTTGATAGGTACAGGTTACGTGATCGTACTTAATCCAGCATGCGTCCTTCCCTATGCTGCGCAAACAAACAACTGCGAGCGGCGCCGCTCCGGCTCCGCTCTGCTTACACCCCTCCCCGCCTCGTCTCGATTCCGATGCGCGCGCCGGAGCACACCGCACGGCGCCATGTGGCTACAATGCATTTTTGTATGTAGAAAACCGCAGTGGCGCCGCCCGTGTGGCTTGGCCCTAACTCACCCTGACCAGCCATTGTGCAACGAAGTAATTGTGGAATTCTTCGTTGTATGGCAGACCTCTTTCTGCCGCGATTGCTGGCACTTCTGCTAGCCCGAGCGCAATGCGATGAGCTGGCAGATATGCCAGCGCGGCGTACAGCTGCACCAGTTTGTAGCCAGCAGTGTTGCGGTGGGCCGCCGGGATGCCCTGTCGTCTCGCTTGTCGAAGAAGCGCCTGAAATAGATGGAAAAGGCACCCTGACACTGGCACATTTGTAACAGACTGGAGCGCTCTCTGAAGAGCGTGCTCATAGTCTGTTACTATTTGCACAGGCCTTGGGTTTCCGGCAGCCTGCCAAACGCGCAAAAGGAACGCTTCGTAAAGCAGCCTGCGACGATTCTGCATCAAGACTATGACATGAGTGACCAGCGATCACCGCGTGCAGGGTCAGCATTAGGGCTGCAGGTAACCCAGCCGTTACTGTTAACCCGGCGGTACTCGCTAGGTGTTTACATGCACGAATACTCGCTACCGGGTAAAAAATACCACATAATTTAAATGACATTATCTTGGAAAATAAGTTTGCATTACAGACTTTAATGGTGAATTTAGTTTATCAATACTAATGTATAACAAATAAAAGGAAATTAAAAGTTTGAATTTTTATTTATTTC
Source organism: Eugnorisma glareosa (assembly GCA_947578425.1). Lineage (NCBI taxonomy): Eukaryota > Metazoa > Arthropoda > Insecta > Lepidoptera > Noctuidae > Eugnorisma > Eugnorisma glareosa. The sequence goes on along the minus strand of OX387967.1, from coordinate 6,130,351 downwards.
AAATTATAGCTTATCCTAAAAAAATACAAAATTTAACAAAAATTCTTCATAGTCTTAGAAAAATCAACAAAAAAAAAATTGTATCACGTAAAATTGAGATCAAAAATTATAAATCGACCTTATACTCTACCAAAACAACAAAAAATAAAATACTGTTGATATTAAATGAACATCGAGAAAATAATCGTCAAACATTATGTTTCAAAAAACTTGTACCTAATCTAACTATTTCGCTTTCACATAACAATCGCAACAAATTGGGGTCGTATGCTCACGGCATATTCTTTTGGAACACAATTTACAAGATGTCTTGGTTTTTCGGTCCTTCTTCCATTCACATACTGCACAACGGGAAGCAGATGTGGACGGTCGCAAAGCTGAGGGTGTGCTTGTGAGCGTGGCTTCGTCATTCGAGTCAGCATTGAGCATACAATCAATTTTTGTTTTGATAATTTTTGGCAAATTAGCTACTGTTGACCTATTTTTTATCTGTGGCATCACAAGGGCCAAAGCCAGTTCTTTCAAAGCGATCCTTCTCTGAGCCATCACAGCTCCACTATTTACTTTATTTGTCTTCACTATCACGTACGCATTGATGCCGCTGACGTTCAAAAGACCATAAAACAAAACCAATGGCCATCTTTTGGTAGCTCGTGCTGCTTACTCAGCAGCACGAGCTACCAAAAGATTTAGCACACATCTCATCCACAACATCGACGCCACATTTTGTTCTATTATAGTCCATTATCATCTCGGGCTTTTTTTCTTCTCCAGGATCTTTTTTGCCATCATGGTGCATAGTTGACGCCAAGAGCACGACTTTATTTTTCTTTGGAATATAAGACACAACAGTACAATCATCTTGAAATCCAAAAAGGGAACTGTGAACTTCCTGGTCTTCGGTAGAGGTAAATACAGGTGGAATTTCAGGTTTATTCTTTCTCTAAGTACCCAATGCTGTCAAACCATAATCATTGAGTAAATCACGTAATAGCGGAAAACTAGTGAACTAATTGTCCATCACTATGTTACGATGACTATTCTTTATAGGTTCTACTAAGCGTTTGACGACTTCACTTGGTGAATTACTGTGATCATAAGGCCCATCATTTTTGCCAACATAAATTTCCATATTATTTGTATAGAAGGTTCGTGCGACAGCCAACACAAATATCTTTATACCATATTTACCGGGTTTGCTGGGTATGTATTGCCGAAATGGACAACGGCCGCGAGTCTTCTCCAACTTTTCATCGATTGTTACATTTTCGCCGACAGCATAATATTTTTTTATATTATTATTGAACTCTTCGAAAATATGTACTCTCCTGTACGAATATTGTCAAACCGTAAACTCCGTAGTAAGAAATGGAACCTTTCTCGTGACATAGTGGCTATACAGACGTCGGAACCACTTCCATCTTTTTCCCAGAGATCTTTTGTGTTCAGGTGACCACTTCGCAATCTTCCGCAGAAATCAAGTAATCCAAAAAGAGCTCTAAGTTCAACGATATCTGTACTTTTACAATTGCGTTCTCTTGAGAATTTAGACTTTAGCTCTTCTATATAAATGTTAGTATACTGGACTATCTTTAGTAAACACGTTTCCGGAAAAATAAGATTCTAAGCTTCTAACATAGACAAACAAGATCTGCCTTCGCCAATCGGTCCCGGCAAATGATATATAATGTTATGGGATCTTGTTCGTACACGTCGCGGCGGCTCACGAACTTGCCAGCGAGTTCTTTTGTCTTTTCCAGTAAAACGACCTCTCCTCAAGTACTTCAGCGGTACATCCTCTAAATATTCTTCATCTTCAGTATTCTCAATATGTGAATTCGAAGGAAAACTCTCTTCCGACACTAAAGACCCATCTGAATCACTTGCTTCTTGCTCTGTTCCGCTTTCATGATCACTATGCTCCTCAAAATCTTCTATTTCTGACACATTTTCTTCTTCACTATCTTCTTGTTCTATACATTCGTCTATAATTTGATCCGTCACTAGGGAACTCATCATGAACCAGCTCTAAAACAAAATAAAATAACCAATAACATTAAAAAAAAAAATGTAACAAGAACCGTCGCTACCGGGTATTTTTCACCCATACTCACTTTAAACGTCCGTTGTCGCCAAGCGCCGCGCGCGAAATGGCCGCCCGTCGTTGATGTCGCTGCGCCCCCGCAAGGGGGCGCGGCAGGCGGTCACGGGGCTATGCCCCCTGGCCGCGGAGGCCATACCGTGGCCCGTCAATACGGGACCCGTCATTGGGTAGCCCTATATAGGCTAGAGGCTTGTGAGCGCGCGTGTACAACGCGCGCCCATGTGTGTGTTTGCTATGCGAGTAACTGTAGGCGCGCCACAGCGCTGTCAATACAGCGCTGATTTCTTCACGACACCTCGGCGGTCCGTTCCCGCCAGGTGAGACCTCCGGTTGCCCGGAGGAGGCCCGGCGGAGGACAACCAGCGACAGAGGTGCCGACTCCGACGCACCCACAGTGTGTGTGTGGCTCCCGCCCGTCCCACCACCAGAACTAGCCGGCGATGACCCGGACTAGAGAGCCGTCGTGTGTGTGTGGGCGGTATTGTGCTGTGTGACACCGCCCAGTGGCTGCGTAGACACAGGCCCGCGGAACTGGCCGCCCGGTGTCGCACGCGCGTGTTAACTATTGGCCAGAAGGTACTTAAAGTCGTGAGTTGCCACAATGTTTAGTAATAAAAATATCACGTGATTTAGGTACTTTGCGGTATTTTTTATCCAGTAGCGAGTGCCGCCAGGTTAGAAATGTGCCATCCGACAACCACCGTTTCAGAGGCTCGGAGACACGCAATAAAATTAGGCATCATCAAAATGATAGCCAAGGCGCCGTCCGCGGAAACAGTCCCTAATAGCAAATTGCTATAAGTGTGATGCTCCGCAAGCGCCACCCCGTATGTTTCAAGGGTCCTGGGTACTGGAGGTACGACTGATCGCCGCCGACGACACCACTGACTCGTAGAGCAGATATGGCACACCATCAGGATCCCTATAAATAAGACATACACTAATTATAATAAAACATGCAAAAAGACAGACAAACAGGTCAGAGGCTCAACTTTGGGGTGGGATTTAGGAGTTGGCCTTTGGGGCACTAATAAAACATGCAAAAAGACAGACAAACAGGTCAGAGGCTCAACTTTGGGGTGGGATTTAGGAGTTGGCCTTTGGGGCACTATGAAACGCAAAGAAAACATTTTTTTTTTTCAAATTCCCAAAAGATGTTATACCCTTTAAAGTCCCAGGGACCTTAAACATTTCTGTCAAAAATTTTACCCCCCCATTTTATTGTCCCAAGGGTCTCAAGGGTGTCAACATTTATTAAGGTCATTTGACAATGTACTGCTTTGTGCTGCAAATTTAGGCTACATCTCATATACATAAATAATAATGATAGGTATATGTATATTAATATTTAGTTAGATATTCACCTAGCTGCCTCCTCTTCATAGATAGCACTAAGTGGTGTTGCTTCTGATGAAGCTCTCCTTTTTAGGGCTTGAAACAGATTGTTCCTGTAAATCCGAATAACCTAGTGGTAATATCATTTATTAAATAAAGGATACGTAGCTTAATGCATATGCTTTATGTATTAATGAATAATGATAATCTGTCTGTACTCGCCGATACCCTTTAAAGTCCCAGGGACCTTAAACATTTCTGTCAAAAATTTTACCCCCCCATTTTATTGTCCCAAGGGTCTCAAGGGTGTCAACATTTATTAAGGTCATTTGACAATGTACTGCTTTGTGCTGCAAATTTAGGCTACATCTCATATACATAAATAATAATGATAGGTATATGTATATTAATATTTAGTTAGATATTCACCTAGCTGCCTCCTCTTCATAGATAGCACTAAGTGGTGTTGCTTCTGATGAAGCTCTCCTTTTTAGGGCTTGAAACAGATTGTTCCTGTAAATCCGAATAACCTAGTGGTAATATCATTTATTAAATAAAGGATACGTTGCTTAATGCATATGCTTTATGTATTAATGAATAATGATAATCTGTCTGTACTCGCCGATACAGATAGGTATGTAAAAAGAAATACAGGTTGCCAGCGTTAGAGAGTCAACTTTGGTCCATATCTGTAGTGCTACCTGGTTTCTCAGTCTTCTCATAAAGCACACACGCTGGATTTATCCCGGCAACCATATCTACGACAAATTTAATTGATTTTACTAAGCTGTTTCTAACCCAAGGAGTGGGATCATGGTCATGTTCTCCTTGTATGGACCCTGGCTGACCAGCTCTTAGGACCCACGCGACGGGGCATCTATCGGTGTGGCACCTAAGATAGGTGCTGAGCCCTGACGACCGAAAGACAACGAAGAAGTGTCCCCCTCATTGATACCAGCGCGTAGCGCCACGGAAGCCGGATATTTCCTCAAAGTTGTCCATACCTAGGTGGGCAAGGCACTGAAAAAAACATGTACGTCAGGCTGGCCCGGCCCCATGGAATTTAATAATGAGATTGTTATCAATCCAATGTACCCGGGTATACTAATATATGTAACACCTTCATTTTCAATGTAACTCTTTTTAAAAGAAATTACGTGCACTTCTTAGTGGCCGGGCCAGCCTGACGTTTTCAGCCCGGCCACCTTGTTTCCCACTAATCTACAAAAAATACTGGCAATATTGTGCTACAGATGAAATGTACCCTATAATTTATGCATATGTAACACAAAATCGAATCCTAAAATGCAATAGCATACGAAATATTAGCGGTTGCAGGTGGCCGGGCTGAAATTATTTCGTTAATATAAAACAGTAAAACTGCAACACCTACCAAAAACTAATACCAGTACATAATGAGATATAGAGATATAGAATACATGTAACGCTTTCATTTTAAATTATAATACATATTTAGAAAGAATAATCACTTGAAATTATATTTCAGCCCGGCCACCTAAAAGCGGTAATATTCCCTAAAATCTTATGCCAATTTGTACAGTAAAACCTAATACAGCTATGAAATGAAAGTTACATTCGTTTCGTTTTAGTCGTATACCTTTAAGCCTTCTGTTTGACTAGATTATCAAAATCTGAGAAACTTTCCGAAGAGTGACTATCATTTATTAACTAATTTCAGGACATTTGGTTTGTTGAGTGAAACAAAATTGGTAATTGTCATATTTTTTTAATAATCATTTTTGAAATTAGTTAGACAACATTTGTACTTATATTAATTAGGTACTATAACAATTGTTAATTATAAATAATGTAAAAAAAGGTTACACATTGATAATAACACAGTTATCAAAAAATTATAGTAATATCAATATTACCTTAACATCGAACATTCATTCATTCAGAATATTAGAAGATAATTTTTGGTTAAATACTTATTATACCTTGGTAAAAAATCACAGATTTTCATAATGATTTTTACATCAACTTTGAATTTAAAGTTTTGAAAACTTTCAATTAAAATTATGCTAATATAATTATTACAACAATTCTTAAATAAAGAGAGAACCATAGTTCTTTCAGTGGCAGCTAATGGAAATATAGCTATGTAGTATATATAATTTAACATAATATTAAAATCACAGCTAAAAATCACAATGTTAACTTGTATAATTAAACGTATGCTAATATAATAATCATTGCTAGCCTATATCTGGCATTTGTACTATAAGTATTTTGACTAATTCAAATTTAAATATATTGCTTATTAGAATCGATAAAAACGTACTAATCACTTGATTATGTTATTTAATCAAGCTAAAATGTACGTCAAGGAATGTAAAAATATTAAATCCAAATTACTTTTTTTAACACTAGACTGTAAATCGTCATAACACATCCACAGATCTTGATTAAATAAATGGCATTTATAATGTCCTAGATTTTCCCCCAATACTACATATTCAATAGCACCTACAATCACATAAATATTAGTTCTAACTTTGATAGATAAAGGTATATCGTTCAATATTATTTGATCTGTTCCATTTAAATCAAATGATATAATATTGTTTACATTATAGCTGGACAAAACAGTGCCCGGGCAATCGTGTTCACAATCCTTCGAAATAACGTCTATACAAATTGAGTCTTCTAGGGCTGATATTCCAAATGTTTTAATTACGTTCATATTAATGGGTAAAAATGGTACTGTTCTTTGAAGTTGAAATGCACATTTTTCTTCGGTACATGTTTTTGTAAATAGAGCGCTATAAAATAATTCTAAAATCATTTGTTCAAACAAATTTGCGACATTGCATTCACAATTTATATCTATTGTATTTTTCGAGGATAGTTTGTAGTACTTTTTACATATGGTATTTCTTAGTTCGTATACTGCGGCTTCAGATATGTTTTTGTTACCTATAAATTGTATATAATTACATAACATATTATTATTATTTTCAGTCTGATCTATTTCTAATTTAAAGTTATTAAATGCAATATAACCATAAGCTATTAAATATGTAACAGCATCAAAACCACATGTATTTGTTAAAGTGGAACCAGTTACAATATTTCCATTTTTTATAAATTTTAACATTTTATAAATCGGTACGGTAACTGGCTCTTCAGCTTGTCCTTTCCAATTTTCTACAAAACTTGGCATATCACTGAAAATAGAATCTTGAGGAAATAACCGTTTTTGGCGTGTTCTTTTTTGACGATTCTTTTTGATTTTAATCTTTCGCTCTTGAAGGGGCGGTGCCTCATTATTTTGTAGTTCACTAGCAGCGATATTAAGCTCTCCATTTAAATGATTAATATGTATGTTTAGAAATTCGTCAATCCTGTATTTTCTTACTTTAGTTTTGAGTAATAAATGTTTTATTGTTTTAAAATAATCCTCTGATGCACTAGACGATGGATTTTTGTTTTTTGAATTGTATAATGGAGCCATAACGTTTGACCACATGGGCAATTTTCCCAATAAACGTTTTAGAGTAGATATTAGAGGCGGATAATATAATTTGTTGGGGCGTTCACAAGATTCCTCTTCTTGTTTATTTTTACAAGCAACAATATTATCAAACCATACCATAAAATTGCTTACATCTAAAACATTCTCCTCATTTAGGAATCTTTCTTCATCTACGTAATTGTGTGCGTTGTTAGAATCTTTTTTATCAATTGTAATACCTTGAATTCTTCTTTTCAAATTACAGTGGGCATCAAAGCAAATTTTTGAATAAAATTTAGTTAAAATAACAGTTAACATATTTTCAATTATCTCTCTTATGACTACGATACACTCTGCTGTTTTAATGTAAAGAATACAACGAACAAAGAAAAAATTTACATTTTCTGTTGTATTATTGAAGCACGAAAGATTATGAATAGTTTTGACAAAGTGACTTGTATCTATTCGCATATATACTACAGGCAAACTATTTGTATGTCCCTCCAATGCACTGTAAGAAGCTTCTAAGTAATCTTTTGTAGATTTATATGAAGTAAAGCATTGGATTGTAGCAGCAATCAAAGCTGAGGAATCGTCCGTGATTATTTCTGCAGGAGGGATAATTCCATTACTGGCCCATTTACCCAACCAATCCGCAATGCTATTTTTAGTGTGAGAATCACTAAGCATTTGTGAAATTGGAATAGATTTTAAAAAGCTATCAGCAGTTATTAATATAACATATAAGAATAATCTTTTAGTAAATTTAGTCCCATTAGGTAACACAATTGGTTTAATTATAGAGCATCTAATGATATGGTTGGTCGACCATACTCTTGAACATATTGTTTGTAATATTTTATTTGTTCTTCTAACCAGTAGTAAATATGAAAAGTTGGTTTCATTAAAATTTCCTGAATTACGGAAGAGTATGTTGAAGTATTTGCCATAATGACAACAGATAATATTTGATTGGTATGGTACCATTTCTGCTTCCTTGTTTCATGACGTATTTGGCGTAATGCTCCGACTGATGGCAATACAGGTGGTTCCTTATCTTGAAATATCATATCATGACTCGCTATTTGTTTTCTAACTATTGTTGCTGAATCAAATTTTAATTTCTTAGATAATGTTCGTCTTGAGTACGGAGTGAGTCGTATTTTTTTTAAAGGATTATGCTTAAAATTTGGTTGAAGTTGATCAATTTCACATAAAAAATCAATAATATGATCAGTCTTATCTTTATTTTGAATTTTCACTGTTGCTTGACACTGAGTGCAACGTCCGTAGAATGTAATGTTAGCGCCTTGAATAACATGTCTTTTAAATGCTACAGTACAAGGTAACTTATAAAACTCCCAGAGTTTTTTTCTTAAAAGACCGGACCACTTAAATTTGGGAATAGCTCTGTACGTCTGATATCTTGCACTAGGTTTATTTTTATCGTGTCGTTTATACGTATAACTTAAGGGTTCAATTTTCTTCCATTCATGAACATCAATTGGAAATTTAAAACTAATTTGATGAAGTAAGCTTGCTTGTTGAATAACTGGAGAAGACCCTGATGATGATGTTGACGAAATTATAATACTATTGGTATTATCTTCATTTCTTTTAATGAAGCACTCATCTTTTGCCCGAGGTGAGTTCTGGTTGTTTAAAAAGTTTCTTCTAAAGCTGAGATATAGTGCTTTTGGTGACATCACATAGTTTATATCTTTTGCTATGGTATTGTATATAATAGAACTATATCTTGTCGTGGTGATCAAGCGTTTATGTTTCTCAAATATTTGTTTTTGAGCCACAATATCTAACGCACTACGTTTTCCCATGGTGTAGGCACGCTCAACTGAAATAAAATATATTCATTTTAACTATGGTTTCGTAATAGGTATTCATGTAGGCTAAATAACTACATTAATATTTATTTAAATACAAATTCCCTAAAAAGATAAGTGTATGCAGTAACATTTGCATGCATTATCAAGTATATACATAAATCTATTAAAAAATATTTTAGCACCTAAGGAAAGAAAGAAAGAAAGAAAGCAAAGAATGTTCATAAGAATCAAATTTACTTTCACAAAACTTATAACTTTTGGGACATTAGAAATACAGCGTGTAACAGAAAGGGTATAATCATATGGAATACTGTGGTACGGACCATCAAACTGAACAACTTTCTCTATGGGACCACCATCGAAATCGTAAAAAAATAAATAAAATAAAATAAATAAATATATAAAATAAATAAATAAAATCTTTGATCCACTAGGTATTATTGGCCCTGTCGCAGGGGTTGCTAAGATGTTCATGCAGGAACTCATCGTCTGCCGAGCCTTTTCCCAACTTTGTTGGGGTCGGCTTCCAGTCTAACCGGATGCAGCTGAATACCAGTATTTTACATGGAGCGACTGCCTATCTGACCTCCACAATCCAGTTAGTACTGGGTATTACGATACCCTTGGTAAGACTGGTTGTCAGACTTTTTGGGTAACTGACTACCTGTAACGACTAAATTTCACAACGCTTAGTTTTAAAGATCTCCGTGGCCGAGTCACAATGGCGCGGCCACGTTCAAACTCTTATAACTTTTTAACCATGGCTTTGACAAATTTATGGTTTCGGGGATCAACTTTAAAAAATATATTTTTTAAATTATTTATTATTTAACTTTAAAATTGCGCTTGCAAAATTATTTCGCGCCATGCGTGTGACGAAACTTATCCATTAAAAATATTCAATTTACTACTTTCTAGTTAAGCTATATTTCTATTTTGCTTAAATACAATACATTCACAATATACTTTCTACTAAATAATTGCATATTTGTTTTACCTGTGAACCTCCATACATTTGGGTTTCCGGAGAGAGATCCGCGCAAAAAAGCGTGAAAACTCTCAGCCACATTGGAGGTCCGGTGGGGCCTTTGATAGACCGAGATCCTCTCGGGTCCCTCCTGTAAAATAAAAATTACATTTTCTATGTCTGCAATGTCTTAATTACCTAAACTAGAAACAAAGACACAAAGTTGTTACTCTCCGTTGGGATCACACCCACGACTTCATAGCGGCAGGTTTGAAACAATAATACAAAAATAATATGTTTAGCTCCCCCTGACCATCCATTGTGCAACGAAGTAATTGTGGAATTCTTCGTTGTATGGCAGACCTCTTTCAGCCGCGATAGCTGGCACTTCTGCTAGCCCGAGCGCAATGCGATCAGCTGGCATATATGCCAGCGCGGCGTACGGCTGCACCAGCTTGTAGCCAGCAGTGTTGCGGTGGGCCGCCGGGATGCCCTGTCGTCTCGCTTGTCGAAGAAGCGCCTGAAATAGATGGAAAAGGCACACTGACACTGGCACATTTGTAACAGACTGGAGCGCTCTCTGAAGAAACTGCTCATAGTTTGTTACTATGTGAACGTGTGTGTATATGGGTTTCCGGCAGCCTGCCAAACGCGCAAAAGAACCGCTTCGTAAAGCAGCCTGCGACGATTCTGCATCAAGACTATGACTGGATGAAATGAGTGACCAGCGATCACCGCATGCAGGGTCAAAATTTGGGCTGCAGGTAACCCAGCTGGCACTGTTAAAAATGTGCCATCCACAACCACCGTTTCAGAGGCTCGGAGGCACGCAATAAAATTAGGCATTATCAAAATGATAGCCGAGGCGCTGCCCGCGGAAGCAGTCCCTAATAGCAAATTGCAATAAGTGTGATGCTCCGCGAGCGCCACACCGTATGCCTCAAGGGTCCTGGGTACTGGAGGGACGACTGATCGCCGTCAGGTACGCATCGACGACACTAGTGACTCGTAGAGCAGATATGGCACAGCATCAGGATACCTATAAATAAGATATGCACTAATTATAATAAAACATGCAAACAGGTCAGAGAGTCAACTTTGGGGTGGGATTTAGGAGTTGGAGCCTTTGGGGCACTATGAAACGCAAAGAAAACATTTTTTTTTTTTTAAAGTGCCTGTAGAAGTTATGGCCCGTTAAAGTCCCAGGGACCTAACATTTCTATCAATAATTTGACCCCCCCATTTTATGGTCCCAAGGGTGTCAACTTTTATTAAGGTCATTTGACAATGTACTGCTTTGTGCTGCAAATTTAGGCTACAACTCATATGCATTAACAATAATGATAGGTATATGTTAATTTTTTAGTTATATTCACCTAGCTGCCTCCTCTTCGTAGATAGCACTAAGTGGTGTTGCTTCTGATGAAGCTCTCCTTTTTAGGGCTTGAAACAGATTGCTCCTGTAAAACCGAATAACATCAATTACCTAGTGGTAATATCATTTATTAAATAAAGGATACGTAGCTTGTTGGGGCGTAACTCCCAACAGTGAAAATGTTATGTTGATGTTGTATAGGAATGTAATGTTGAAAGTAATGATGTACAATTAATGTTGGATTAAACAAACTGCAACGTATCACTAAAAGTAGGACAAGTTAGTGGAATGAACAGCGTAGCTCGTACATAGATTAATGCAATATGCTTTATGTATTAATGAATAATGATAGTCTGTCTGTACTCGCCGATACAGATAGGTATGTAAAAAGAAATACAGGTTGCCAGCGTTAGAGAGTCAACTTTGGTCCATATCTGTAGTGCTACCTGGTTTCTCAGTCTTCTCATAAAGCACACACGCTGGATTTATCCCGGCAACCATATCTACGACAAATTTAATTGATTTTACTAAGCTGTTTCTAACCCAAGGAGTAGGCTCATGGTCATGTTCTCCTTGTATGGACCCTGGCTGACCAGCTCTTAGGACCCATGCGACGGGGCATCTATGGGTGTGGCACCTAAGATAGGTGCTGAGCCCTGACGACCGAAAGACAACGAAGAAGTGTCCCCCTCATTGATACCAGCGCGTAGCGCCACGGAAGCCGGATATTTCCTCGAAGTTGTCCATACCTAGGTGGGCAAGGCACTGAAAAAAAACAAGACTTTTAATACACCAGAAGATTCGTTTTTTTCAAATTCACACAGAAGCGCAGAATCAACCAGGGTTGCCACCTTGGATTTTTTTTAAGGCGCTAGGTAAATCATTAACACTTGAGCATTCAACACATAGATTTAATTTTATTTGAACTACAACACACTCACCGTGATTCTGAAAGTTCTCTTAGTGCGTTGGTTTATAGTGTCAACAAAAATCGCAGAGCCCTGTCAAGTTTAGGTCAGTCCACGGATGAATGGGACCACTGATAGTACAAATTATGTACCACAAACTTGATTTCACTACCAAACGAGCATGGGACGAACATAGGAATCCTGATGATGATGACACTATGCCTAAATTAAGCGAATTAATAAAATTCCTCCAAAATCGTGCTAACATTGTTGAAAACACTTCTAGTAGTAATAAACACAACTTTAGCAATAAGCAGGAGCGTGCCTGCAAATCCTTAGCATGTATGGGTGTTTCTCATTTTTTAATAGAATAAAATGTAATCTACTGAAAATGGTATTCAAATGTAATTGATGATGCATTATAACAGATTTGGTCTTGGTTGTCATATAAAAAATACTTTCCGAGCTCGCAGTCTTATATATTATCAATTAAAAGGGTTGAAATAAAATTGCCCTCCATGGAAGTGACCCCAGATCCACGGAAGTGACAATCCGTACATAAATATTGTCCATGGAAAGATCAATGAAGTCATGTTTTTAAAATAAAACATTCTACTATTTTATCATTTAAAAAACTATTATTTATCTTAATGAGTATATAAAAAAGGTTGAAGAAACGCGCTTCATGGAACTGACCCCATCAGATCCACGGAAGAGACAATATCTAAATAAATATTGTCCATGGAAAAACCAAATAAATAATATTTTGAAAATAAAAGGTTCTACTACATATTGTATCATTTATTTATTTTTTATTTAGGTATCTTATGAATATGTAACATAGGGTCTTTCTTATAAACTTCAACTTAAAACAAACCTTTCATGTCAATTATTTATTATGCAGTCTCAGTAATCAGTCTCGTATTTTTTAATAAATTCTTACATTTAGGAAATATTTTAAATAATATATTTATCATTTGTGCATAAATGACCATCTAAATACTTATTCTGTTTGTGGCCATTTACTCAATATTTCTGTTTCTATATATTTTTATGTTCTGTATTGTTAAACAACAATCGTCCCCGCCGACCGGATGTAGGTTCTTTCAAAACACACATTACATCATCGCGAGGAACAGGAAATATGTCCTCAGGGTCTATCCAAACGAAAACAGCATGATCCTTTGTAATTTGTTAACCTGTGGCACCAAACTGTTGGGCAAAGGACATATTTATAGGAATAGAGGCTGGACTAATCTCTATAAATGTGTTCCCGCACCAAATTGGACAGATCCACAAGTGTATCATTAATTTTATTCAGCACTTCATTTCTTCTATTGTCGGCTAGAAGTCTTTGTTCTTCCAGCTCAACAATTCTGCTTCTTGCAGAGTCGAAAGCGAGGGGTCGCCTAACTCGTGGACAGGCACGACGACGAGAATTTAATGCTGAAATCAAATGAAATATTTTTTGTTAGTTTATGTAATTTTCTGAAACATGATTAACTTAATCTCTTTTTATCGAACAATAATATACTTACTTTGCTGATTTTGTAGTGGCAATTCCCTTGCCTCAGTGGGTAACGGTATAGAGGGTTCTTGCTCCTGGGAAAGTGGGTGGGCAAGTGCAGCAGCAGATGTTAGAATGGGTGAAATGGGTGTTGGGTCTTGACTTACAGATGAGCTCTGTACAACAAAAACTGAATTTCATTGACGGATACAACAAATATTATAATTTTATATCATTTATTATTATTTAATAATAAAGTCATAAGTATGAACTCAAATTCTAAACATTTATTTCAGATAAATCAATTATATGCACTTTTATTAATAGATTATTGCTCTTGATTGTTGTTTTTACCATTGGAATAAACTTACTATCATAAATTATAAATTGAATTATTACCACTGGAAAAGCTGGCACTCTTGCCTCGGTTTGCGGCTCCCCAAACCCCTCTCCCATGATGGAAAGTACCCTCAATTCGTTTTGGGTAAGGGTTCGTGCTTGCGATGGGCCGCCACCTGTAGCAGATGCTGATCGTCTGGCATCCCCAGCAGCTTTCTTTGCCAGATGTTTTTTATCAAACCACACCTAAAATGGAATTTTAAATACATAAAAAACTATATAAAGGCCGGTATACTCGAAGGTCCTCCTACAGATAAGTATTTGGAACCTAACTGATTATCATTGTATGCACTTTACTGATGACAATACCATTCATCATCATCATTTCAGCCCGTTGTTGTCCACTGCTGAACATAGGCCTCCCCAATCGATTTCCAACGTGTCCGGAAGACAAGAACAACAACAACACAAAAAATAATAACGAGTAATGTATTAAACTCACCCTTTTCCACTGCACCACGGACTTTGTGCAACCTCCCATTGAATTAAGGGAGTTGCACAGACTCCCACAGCCGTTTCAACCGAAGTCGACCGTCGGCAATCCCTAGTCGTCCACGAGCCAAGTCCTCGTTCGCAGCCATAAAGTCGAGGAGTGCCTCGACTTGCGAATACGTTGCTGCTAAAGCGGTTGGAGCACGGGTTGAGGCCATTTCAAAAATAAAATTAACTATGTTTAGAGTTCCCGCGTCGTAGGTAGGTATGTGAAAAAAACTGACGTTTTATTTGACAACTGCCGCCAGAAAGAAAAAAAGCAAAGGTACTAACAGGATAATGCCACAATCCAGACAAAAATAATACAATTCCATATATAAAGGCATAATAAAACGTATTTTATTAAAAATGTGGTCGTATAACAATGATAATTCAATTCAATTTCAATTCAATTCAATTTAATAACAATGATAATTTTTGTTTAAAAGCTTCAAAACCACGTAGTAAATAAACCGGTAATCGACCGGTAAAATAGCGCAACTCTATCGCCGTGCATCATTCGTTCACGAATATTGTCTATGATTCCGTTCGAAACTCATGAATCCGTAATCAATCGGGAGTATGGTTTACTCCGTATTTACGGACTACGTTCGGACGGGCCCATATTTTCGTGGACGGACTTAGACAGTAGGTTTCGTACTTACATATTTAAGTCACATATGGTTTTAAGTCTTCCACCTTCTTGGCCACCCGATGTTTAATTGAACTAGCTAATAAAAACAAAGATAAGTTTCCTCTTGCTGCAGAAGCCATGTATTCTAATATTTATATTGATGATGTCCTTTGTGGTTGTAATAATGTAAAGGAACTTTCTTTATTCAAATATCAATTAGTCGAACTACTCCAATTGGGTAGCTTTGCTCTGCACAAATGGTGCTCTAATTATCCGCCTGTGCTGGACAATGTTCCTGAGATGTATGTGAATTTCTTTGGGTGATCCGGGATACTTGTAAAGAAAGACGTTCGTTCAACCGGAGTAATATATTCAGATGACAGATTGACAAAGATTGCATCGTTCCGGAAATAGTCACGGAGAGCCATAGTGTTGTAATCCTCATAATGAATAAGGTGAAAACATATTACATACATTACACCTCCCCACTTAATTAACAAGTCATCCTTGTAACAACAAATTGTAAACTTAAAACTATTTAGATATTTAATAACAATTTGCAAAGATAAACTATTTAGATATTCTCTTAACAACTACAAGTATGTTACACGAGTATTGCTTACAATAAAGATTTAACAACTTACAACTATTCACATATCTTAATTAACATTTACTATTGCTACCCACGGTGTTACTTTTAGTGAACAGTAACTTAAAAGTTAACAATGAAATTGATGTGACTAACTAACTATACGGTGGTATAGCTCCACAGAAGTTTTGTTCATCATCGTTAGCCCTGCGACATTGTCTTGGGTTTGGAAGAGGCTAAGCACACTCTTCCACTAACTATGATCGTGATTATTTAGTTAGTGAATCATCAAAAGTCAATTTAGCAACTGGTCTACGATTACGTCTGGGTCTATCCACCTGTGGTGGCGGTAAGGGTGGCGATGGATGTTCTGATCTTCCAACGCTTGACGTTCCAGGGTCCTCACTCGTTATTTTAACCCTATCGCTTACATTTTTAGATTGTGAAGTACCAACATCCACCGCCCCTCCTGGTGTCGGCATGACATCCCCCCCTGCCTGTGCCTGTGGTAAAACGTACTCTAAAGTGGTACCATCCGAACTTGCGATAATCGATAATCGGGATCAGCGTTTAATGTGATCTACATGTTTCCTAGTAAGCTGACCGTCACCGATATCCACTATATATTCTCGCGTGCCTGCCCTAGCCTCTATTACACCCTTCAACCATTTATCCCTCCTAGCGTAATTTTTAGTCCATACCGTATCTTGCTCAGCTAGCTCCCGAGTTACCGCGCCAGCATTTAGTGTCTGACGGTGCTGAGCTGCCTGAACCCGATCCTGAATGACGCGGTCCGTCCGTAATAAATCTAATCGCGTTCGTAATGACCGTCGTTGCAGCAACATGGCAGGTGTTTCTCCTGTTGTGCTTTGGGCCGTGTTCCTGTAACTCAGTAGGAACGTTTGTATTGCTGCTTCTATGTCTTTATTGTCTCTGTAAGCTTTTTTAATTGCTGTTTTGCATAATTTGACCGCATTTTCCGCCGCGCCGTTTGAAGAAGGGTGATACGCTGGTGAAAACCGTTGGCGAATGCCGATATTCGTCAAAGTCGTCGAGTCCATGGCCGCACGTGGCTGTGCTCGTGGCGGTGCAGTGCCCTCTGTCGCACAAGTTTCGCAACTATGACATAATTGTTCAATGTCACTATCAATGTTTGGCCACCATACGTAACTGCGTGCTACTGATTTAGTTCTTACGATTCCCATGTCACTTGTGTGTAGTTGAGCCAGTAGCGCTTTCCGCAACGAACGCGGTATAATTATACGATAGCCCCACATTAAGCAACCACAATCTACATATATACAATTCGTTCCGTCTATGATAATACGGCTTTACCTGTTCATCCATACATAGTGATGGCCAACCCGACTGCACATAAACTATAATTCTACTGAGTTGTGTATCGGTCGCCATCTGCTTCCTAACTTCGTGGTTAGTTACTGGCAAGAAATCTTCAACTAAGTTTAAATATGTGATTTCTGTGCTATCGCTCGGTTGCTTACCCTGTGGCAGTCTTGATAGGGCATCAGCACAATTTTTCTTAGATGATACGTATTCTATTTCATAATTGTAACCTGATAATGCAATCGCCCATCGTTGCAAACGCGACGCCGCCATTACTGGAATGCCTACTTTTGTTCCGAAAATATGCGTTAATGGTTTATGATCTGTCCTTAGTGTGAACTTACGCCCGTACAAGTACTGATGGGACTTTCTGATACCGAAAAGTATCGCAAGTGCTTCCCTGTCTATTTGTGAGTATGCACGCTCGGCCGCACTTAATGATCGCGACGCGTACGCTATCGGGCGCTCTCCGGCCGCTGTGATATGCGATATCACTGCACCCACCCCTACACTGCTCGCATCCGCGGTCAACACTAGTGGTAGGTCTGGTGTGTAATGCATCAGTACCTCACCTGAAGCTAATTGTTGTTTAACTTGTTTGAATGATTCTTCACATTCACTACCCCAATTGAAAGGAACATCTGTTCGGAGCAACTTGTACAGCGGTGCAAGAATTGTACTGACGTTCTTAAGGAATTTGGCATAGTACATCGTCATACCAATGAAAGCTCTCAACTCTGACACATTTGTAGGCGCGGGTGTATTAATTATTGCCATTACTTTATCCGTGCATGTTTGCACCCCTTCTTTGCTAATAATATGGCCCAAATAACTTATTCTCTTTGCAAAAAAACTACATTTTTCCTTATTTACCTTGAGACCGTATGCTTGTAAACGATCGAAGACCTTGTATAAATTGTTGATATGTTCCTTAGAGGTAGCACCCGTTATGATAATATCGTCTAAGAATACCCCGACACTAGGTAAATCCCCAAATAGTTGCTCTAAAGACCTTTGAAATATTGAAGGGCTGGATGCTAAACCATAAACTAATCGATTAAACATGAACGTTCCTTTATGTGTATTTATGGCAGTATATTTCTTTGACTCGTCCAATTAAAATTGTGCGTAAGCTTGAGATAAGTCTATCTTACTAAAGTGTTCACCTCCATGCAAACGAGCTAACAAATCTTCGACTCTCGGTAAGGGATAGCGGCCAACTTCCAAAACCTTATGATAGTACCATTTTTTTTTACCACGGGCACGATTAGTGTGGCCAAATCAGAGCGATGCACCGGTGTGAGGATGCCTTTCCGCACCAGCTGCTCCAGCGCACGCTCCACCGGTATGCGCAGTGCATACGCCAGCGGGCGTGCTCTCATGAACACCGGTCGCGCGCTGTCTTTCACATGGATGCTCACTGCACCACCAGTAAATCGACCTAGGCCTTCTTCGAACACCTTACAGTATCTGGAACTGAATTCAGTCATATTAAACGTTTTATTTTCCACGTTATTAACCGACACTACCTCACTCTGTAAACTAGTTAATAGTACATTCAATTCGGCCATCCACGGCCGACAAATTAATACTGTCTTACCTCCCCTAATGACATACAGGTCTAATTTCCTACACTTACTGCTGGTTATATTCTACTTCTGGTTTTATAACCCCAACTGGTTTTACTATTTCCCCTGTGTTATATCGTAACACAATATTACATGTATTAATTTTTAAGTCACTGAACAGCTGTTTGTATGTTTCAAAGTTTATACATGATATGGCACTTCCTGTGTCACACTCCATACGCAACTCTCTTTTGTGCACCTTTAATGTCAAAAATATGGGTGGACACTGCGTGAGAGATAAGTTATTAAATTCGACCATCCTTACCTCATCACTTTGTTCACCATCTGTTATGTTTAATGAAGCTGGAACTCCCTCCAAATGATGATGTCCTACTTCTACCGGACATACTCGGCGCAGATGTCCCTGCTTATTGCATACGCGACACACATAACGCGTGAATTTACACCATGTCGTATCATGTCGGCCACCACAAGCGTTGCACTGTTGATCTTTACGAGCACGTTCCCCCGGAGCGGTCGTCGTTGCCGCCTCCTCGCCATGCCGCGGTTTGCGCCAACCTGTACGTCGCTGCCCGTTCCTCGTCCACGGGCGCCTTTCACTCTGCGCTCCCGCACCTGATTGCTCCGCCCCGCCGCGGCCACCGTTTTGGGTCGTCGTTTCCAGCGCCAAGCAGTCACTAACTGTGCTCGTTTTATCTATAAACTTTATGTTGCCCTCGACAACAGCTGCATTTTTCTCGGCCGCTTCCATACTCATAGCCATGCTGAACGCCTTTGTGTAGTCCAACTTTTCCTCTGCGAATAATCGTTGCCGAATTACTTCACTGCTTATGCCACATACGAATTGATCCCGAATACTCTCTTCCAGCCATGTTCCAAATTCACATGATTTTGTAATTTTCTTGAGAGTTGCCATGTATTCTGCAACACTTTCACCCTCTTTTTGTTTCCGCTGGTGGAATTTATATCGCTCGGCTAATACGCTTGGCTTGGGTTGAAGATGCTTTTCCATAATGGCGGTTATGTATTCGAAGGTTTTTGTGCCCGGTTTGTCAGGCGTTACCAAATTGACTAATAACTCGTAGCTTTCCACTCCCATCAATGTTATTAACGTTGGCACTTTCAGCTCCTTTTTAATGTCGTTGACCAAAAAATAATTTTTCATGCGCTCGACATATAATCTCCAGTCATCCGCCATTCTGAATTCGCCAACTTTGCCGATAGTCATTTTTATTACTTGTATACGTAAGCCACGCGTTGTTATACGCTGATTTTTAATCCTCGTCGCCACTGAGACGTATGTGAATTTCTTTGGGTGATCCGGGATACTTGTAAAGAAAGACGTTCGTTCAACCGGAGTAATATATTCAGATGATAGATTGACAAAGGTTGCATCGTTCCGGAAACAGTCACGGAGAGCCATAGTGTTGTAATCCTCATAATGAATAAGGTGAAAACATACTACATACATTACAGTTCCAATTGAACATAGGTATTTGGAGAAGTTGACCTAAATAAAGATAGTTTTATAAAAGCTTTAGGTTTCAAATATACTGCTGTAGATGATAAGTTTTGTTTTGATACTACATCACAATGTGATGAGCAGTTGATAACAAAAAAAAGTTCTCAGCTAGATAGGTAAAATCTTTGATCCACTAGGTATTATTGGCCCTGTCGCAGGGGTTGCTAAGATGTTCATGCAGGAACTCATCGTCTGCCGAGCCTTTTCCCAACTTTGTTGGGGTCGGCTTCCAGTCTAACCGGATGCAGCTGAATACCAGTATTTTACATGGAGCGACTGCCTATCTGACCTCCACAATCCAGTTAGTACTGGGTAATACGATACCCTTGGTAAGACTGGTTGTCAGACTTTTTGGGTAACTGACTACCTGTAACGACTAAATTTCAGGTCACTACAACGCTTAGTTTTAAAGATCTCCGTGGCCGAGTCACAATGGCGCGGCCACGTTCAAACCCTTATAACTTTTTAACCATGGCTTTGACAAATTTATGGTTTTGGGGATCAACTTTAAAAAATATATTTTTTAAATTATTTATTATTTAACTTTAAAATTGCGCTTGCAAAATTATTTCGCGCCATGCGTGTGACGAAACTTATCCATTAAAAATATTCAATTTACTACTTTCTAGTTAAGCTATATTTCTATTTTGCTTAAATACAATACATTCACAATATACTTTCTACTAAATAATTGCATATTTGTTTTACCTGTGAACCTCCATACATTTGGGTTTCCGGAGAGAGATCCGCGCAAAAAAGCGTGAAAACTCTCAGCCACATTGGAGGTCCGGTGGGGCCTTTGATAGACCGAGATCCTCTCGGGTCCCTCCTGTAAAATAAAAATTACATTTTCTATGTCTGCAATGTCTTAATTACCTAAACTAGAAACAAAGACACAAAGTTGTTACTCTCCGTTGGGATCACACCCACGACTTCATAGCGGCAGGTTTGAAACAATAATACAAAAATAATATGTTTAGCTCCCCCTGACCATCCATTGTGCAACGAAGTAATTGTAGAATTCTTCGTTGTATGGCAGACCTCTTTCAGCCGCGATACCTGGCACTTCTGCTAGCCCGAGCGCAATGCGATCAGCTGGCATATATGCCAGCGCGGCGTACGGCTGCACCAGCTTGTAGCCAGCAGTGTTGCGGTGGGCCGCCGGGATGCCCTGTCGTCTCGCTTGTCGAAGAAGCGCCTGAAATAGATGGAAAAGGCACCCTGACACTGGCACATTTGTAACAGACTGGAGCGCTCTCTGAAGAACCTGCTCATAGTTTGTTACTATGTGAACGTGTGTGTATATGGGTTTCCGGCAGCCTGCCAAACGCGCAAAAGAACCGCTTCGTAAAGCAGCCTGTGACGATTCTGCATCAAGACTATGACTGGATGAAATGAGTGACCAGCGATCACCGCATGCAGGGTCAAAATTTGGGCTGCAGGTAACCCAGCTGGCACTGTTAAAAATGTGCCATCCACAACCACCGTTTCAGAGGCTCGGAGGCACGCAATAAAATTAGGCATTATCAAAATGATAGCCGAGGCGCTGCCCGCGGAAGCAGTCCCTAATAGCAAATTGCAATAAGTGTGATGCTACGCGAGCACCACACCGTATGCCTCAAGGGTCCTGGGTACTGGAGGGACGACTGATCGCCGTCAGGTACGCATCGACGACACTAGTGACTCGTAGAGCAGATATGGCACAGCATCAGGATACCTATAAATAAGATATGCACTAATTATAATAAAACATGCAAACAGGTCAGAGAGTCAACTTTGGGGTGGGATTTAGGAGTTGGAGCCTTTGGGGCACTATGAAACGCAAAGAAAACATTTTTTTTTTTAAAGTGCCTATAGAAGTTATGGCCCGTTAAAGTCCCAGGGACCTAACATTTCTATCAATAATTTGACCCCCCCATTTTATGGTCCCAAGGGTGTCAACTTTTATTAAGGTCATTTGACAATGTACTGCTTTGTGCTGCAAATTTAGGCTACAACTCATATGCATTAACAATAATGATAGGTATATGTTAATTTTTTAGTTATATTCACCTAGCTGCCTCCTCTTCGTAGATAGCACTAAGTGGTGTTGCTTCTGATGAAGCTCTCCTTTTTAGGGCTTGAAACAGATTGCTCCTGTAAAACCGAATAACATCAATTACCTAGTGGTAATATCATTTATTAAATAAAGGATACGTAGCTTGTTGGGGCGTAACTCCCAACAGTGAAAATGTTATGTTGATGTTGTATAGGAATGTAATGTTGAAAGTAATGATGTACAATTAATGTTGGATTAAACAAACTGCAACGTATCACTAAAAGTAGGACAAGTTAGTGGAATGAACAGCGTAGCTCGTACATAGATTAATGCAATATGCTTTATGTATTAATGAATAATGATAGTCTGTCTGTACTCGCCGATACAGATAGGTATGTAAAAAGAAATACAGGTTGCCAGCGTTAGAGAGTCAACTTTGGTCCATATCTGTAGTGCTACCTGGTTTCTCAGTCTTCTCATAAAGCACACACGCTGGATTTATCCCGGCAACCATATCTACGACAAATTTAATTGATTTTACTAAGCTGTTTCTAACCCAAGGAGTGGGATCATGGTCATGTTCTCCTTGTATGGACCCTGGCTGACCAGCTCTTAGGACCCACGCGACGGGGCATCTATGGGTGTGGCACATAAGATAGGTGCTGAGCCCTGACGACCGAAAGACAACGAAGAAGTGTCCCCCTCATTGATACCAGCGCGTAGCGCCACGGAAGCCGGATATTTCCTCGAAGTTGTCCATACCTAGGTGGGCAAGGCACTGAAAAAAAAACAAGACTTTTAATACACCAGAAGATTCGTTTTTTTCAAATTCACACAGAAGCGCAGAATCGACCAGGGTTGCCACCTTGGATTTTTTTAAGGCGCTAGGTAAATCATTAACACTTGAGCATTCAACACATAGATTTAATTTTATTTGAACTACAACACACTCACCGTGATTCTGAAAGTTCTCTTAGTGCGTTGGTTTATAGTGTCAACAAAAATCGCAGAGCCCTGTCAAGTTTAGGTCAGTCCACGGATGAATGGGACCACTGATAGTACAAATTATGTACCACAAACTTGATTTCACTACCAAACGAGCATGGGACGAACATAGGAATCCTGATGATGATGACACTATGCCTAAATTAAGCGAATTAATAAAATTCCTCCAAAATCGTGCTAACATTGTTGAAAACACTTCTAGTAGTAATAAACACAACTTTAGCAATAAGCAGGAGCGTGCCTGCAAATCCTTAGCATGTATGGGTGTTTCTCATTTTTTAATAGAATAAAATGTAATCTACATTTGAATAACAGATTTGGTCTTGGTTGTCATATAAAAAATACTTTCCGAGCTCGCAGTCTTTTATATATTCAATTAAAAGGGTTGAAATAAAATTGCCCTCCATGGAAGTGACCCCAGATCCACGGAAGTGACAATCCGTACATAAATATTGTCCATGGAAAGATCAATGAAGTCATGTTTTTAAAATAAAACTTTCTACTATTTTATCATTTAAAAATCTATTATTTATCTTAATGAGTATATAAAAAAGGTCGAAGAAACGCGCTTCATGGAACTGACCCCATCAGATCCACGGAAGAGACAATATCTAAATAAATATTGTCCATGGAAAAACCAAATAAATATTATTTTGAAAATAAAAGGTTCTACTACATATTGTATCATTTATTTATTTAGGTATCTTATGAATATGTAACATAAGGTCTTTCTTATAAACTTCAACTTAAAACAAACCTTTCATGTCAATTATTTACTATGCAGTCTCAGTAATCAGTCTCATATTTTTTAATCAATTCTTACATTTAGGAAATATTTTAAATAATATATTTATCATTTGTGCATAAATGACCATCTAAATACTTATTCTGTTTGTGGCCATTTACTCAATATTTCTGTAATTTTTAAGTTCGGTATTGTTAAACAACAATCGTCCCCGCCGACCGGATATAGGTTCTTTCAAAACACACATTACATCATCGCGAGGAACAGGAAATATGTCCTCAGGGTCTATCCAAACGAAAACAGCATGATCCTTTGTAATTTGTTAACCTGTGGCACCAAACTGTTGGGCAAAGGACATATTTATAGGAATAGAGGCCGGACTAATCTCTATAAATGTGTTCCCGCACCAAATTGGACAGATCCACAAGTGTATCATTAATTTTATTCAGCACTTCATTTCTTCTATTGTCGGCTAGAAGTCTTTGTTCTTCCAGCTCAACAATTCTGCTTCTTGCAGAGTGGAAAGCGAGGGGTCGCCTAACTCGTGGACAGGCACGACGACGAGAATTTAATGCTGAAATCAAATGAAATATTTTTTGTTAGTTTATGTAATTTTCTGAAACATGATTAACTTAATCTCTTTTTATCGAACAATAATATACTTACTTTGCTGATTTTGTAGTGGCAATTCCCTTGCCTCAGTGGGTAAGGGTATAGAGGTTCTTGCTCCTGGGAAAGTGGGTGGGCAAGTGCAGCAGCAGATGTTAGAATGGGTGAAATGGGTGCTGGGTCTTGACTTACAGTTGAGCTCTGTACAAAAAAACTGAATTTCATTGACGGATACAACAAAATATTATAATTTTATATCATTTATTATTATTTAATGATAAAGTCATAAGTATGAACTCAAATTCTAAACATTTATTTCAGATAAATTAATTATATGCACTTTTATTAATAGATTATTGCTTTTGATTGTTGTTTTTACCATTGGAATAAACTTACTATCATAAATTATAAATTGAATTATTACCACTGGAAAAGCTGGCACTCTTGCCTCGGTTTGCGGCTCCCCAAACCCCTCTCCCATGATGGAAAGTACCCTCAATTCGTTTTGGGTAAGGGTTGGTGCTTGCGATGGGCCGCCACCTGTAGCAGATGCTGATCGTCTGGCATCCCCAGCAGCTTTCTTTGCCAGATATTTTTTTATCACACCACACCTAAAATGGAATTCTAAATACATAAAAAACTATATAAAGGCCGGTATACTCGAAGGTCCTCCTACAGATAAGTATTTGGAACCTAACTGATTATCATTGTATGCACTTTACTGATGACAATACCATTCATCATCATCATTTCAGCCCGTTGTTGTCCACTGCTGAACATAGGCCTCCCCAATCGATTTCCAACGTGTCCGGAAGACAAGAACAACAACAACACAAAAAATAATAACGAGTAATGTATTAAACTCACCCTTTTCCACTGCACCACGGACTTTGTGCAACCTCCCATTGAATTAAGGGAGTTGCACAGACTCCCACAGCCGTTTCAACCGAAGTCGACCGTCGGCAATCCCTAGTCGTCCACGAGCCAAGTCCTCGTTCGCAGCCATAAAGTCGAGGAGTGCCTCGACTTGTGAATACGTTGCTGCTGAAGCGGTTGGAGCACGCGTTGAGGCCATTTCAAAAATAAAATTAACTATGTTTAGAGTTCCCGCGTCGTAGGTAGGTATGTGACAAAAACTGACGTTTTATTTGACAACTGCCGCCAGAAAGAAAAAAAGCAAAGGCACTAACAGGATAATGCCACAATCCAGACAAAAATAATACAATTCCATATATAAAGGCATAATAAAACGTATTTTATTAAAAATGTGGTCGTATTTGACAATAACAATGATATTTTTTGTTTAAAAGCTTGAAAACCACGTAGTAAATAAACCGGTAATCGACCGGTAAAATAGCGCAACTCTATCGCCGTGCATCATTCGTTCACGAATATTGTCTATGATTCCGTTCGAAACTCATGAATCCGTAATCAATCGGGAGTAGGGTTTACTCCGTATTTACGGACTACGTTCGGACGGGCCCATATTTTCGTGGACGGACTTAGACAGTAGGTTTCGTACTTACATATTTAAGTCACATATGGTTTTAAGTCTTCCACCTTCTTGGCCACCCGATGTTTAATTGAACTAGCTAATAAAAACAAAGATAAGTTTCCTCTTGCTGCAGAAGCCATGTATTCTAATATTTATATTGATGATGTTCTTTGTGGTTGTAATAATGTAAAGGAACTTTCTTTATTCAAATATCAATTAGTCGAACTACTCCAATTGGGTAGCTTTGCTCTGCACAAATGGTGCTCTAATTATCCGCCTGTGCTGGACAATGTTCCTGAGATGTATGTGAATTTCTTTGGGTGATCCGGGATACTTGTAAAGAAAGACGTTCGTTCAACCGGAGTAATATATTCAGATGACAGATTGACAAAGGTTGCATCGTTCCGAAAACAGTCACGGAGAGCCATATTGTTGTAATCCTCATAATGAATAAGGTGAAAACATACTACATACATTACAGTTCCAATTGAACACAGGTATTTGGAGAAGTTGACCTAAATAAAGATAGTTTTATAAAAGCTTTAGGTTTCAAATATACTGCTGTAGATGATAAGTTTTGTTTTGATACTACATCACAATGTGATGAGCAGTTGATAACAAAAAAAAAGTTCTCAGCTACATAGGTAAAATCTTTGATCCACTAGGTATTATTGGCCCTGTCGCAGGGGTTGCTAAGATGTTCATGCAGGAACTCATCGTCTGCCGAGCCTTTTCCCAACTTTGTTGGGGTCGGCTTCCAGTCTAACCGGATGCAGTTGAATACCAGTATTTTACATGGAGCGACTGCCTATCTGACCTCCACAATCCAGTTAGTACTGGGTAATACGATACCCTTGGTAAGACTGGTTGTCAGACTTTTTGGGTAACTGACTACCTGTAACGACTAAATTTCAGGTCACTACAACGCTTAGTTTTAAAGATCTCCGTGGCCGAGTCTCAATGGCGCGGCCACGTTCAAACCCTTGTAACTTTTTAACCATGGCTTTGACAAATTTATGGTTTTGGGGATCAACTTTAAAAATATATTTTTTACTAGCTGTGCCCGCGACTTCGTTTGCGTGGTTGTCGAGAACAAAACAACGTCGTCGTTTAGATAAGAGTATATCACCTTTTTGATGATATAAATAAGAGTCCTGACTTTGGTACAGTTGATTACGTTAATGCTTCTCTATATACTATGTTAGCAGTGGAATTACCCGGAGCATATACAAAAAGGTTGTTTGGGTTGCTAACACGTGATAGAGACACATAGAGTTGGCCGTGTGAAAAACAATCAAAAGTCCAGTTCCTTACTGTGTAACGATTGGCACTATTGGATTCAAACTACGAAGTAAATAAAATACAATCTTTACTTCGAACTTCAAACCAATCACCAAAGTTGACCAAACGAAACCAATAAGATAAGCCAATATTTTTTTTCGACCAATTTAGAAAATCGATAAACCAAGCAACCAAAGAACTTTTACGACACACGCAAGAACTTTTAAGTCACCTAACGAAACCCAATTTGCCTAGTAAACACGGTGGACGTCATTCTCGCGCGGAAAGTCTTAACACCGCGATTCAGAAAATGACGTCATTTGCACAACGCCATCTATCGGATTTGGATTTCAACTATCAACATTAGTTCTACTTTTAGTCTTAAGATGTCGTTGCAAGTACTATACTGAATTGCGTAACGTAATATTTTACTTCTTGAACTGACTAAATTAATCATATCTTTTGATAGAGTGAACCGATTTCGATGAAACAAAAACTAAGTTAAACCTCAAGTTGCGTATAATTTTTGTATATAAACATTGTCAGCATTGAATTCGTAGATTTTACGTGATGTGCGCACAAACAAACAGACAAACAGACAAAAAATTCAAAAATGATGGAAATGGGTTTTGTTACTTATCTTTTCACACGCTGGCTATTTTTTGTTTCAATTTCTTCAATGTACAAAAATGACTTTTCTACAGATTTATTATATGTATAGATAAAATTATTTATTATTTAACTTTAAAATTGCGCTTGCAAAATTATTTCGCGCCATGCGTGTGACGAAACTTCTCCATTAAAAATATTCAATTTACTACTTTCAAGTTAAGCTATATTTCTATTTTGCTTAAATAAAATACATTTACAATATACTTTCTACTAAATAATTGCATGGGTATTTGTTTTACCTGTGAACCTCCATACATTTGGGTTTCCGGAGAGAGATCCGCGCATAAAAGCGTGAAAACTCTCAGCCACATTGGAGGTCCGGTGGGGCCTTTGATAGACCGAGATCCTCTCGGGTCCCTCCTGTAAAATAAAAATTACATTTTCTATGTCTGCAATGTCTTAATTACCTAAACTAGAAACAAAGACACAAAGTTGTTACTCTCCGTTGGGATCACACCCACGACTTCATAGCGGCAGGTTTGAAACAATAATACAAAAATAATATGTTTAGCTCCCCCTGACCATCCATTGTGCAACGAAGTAATTGTGGAATTCTTCGTTGTATGGCAGACCTCTTTCAGCCGCGATAGCTGGCACTTCTGCTAGCCCGAGCGCAATGCGATCAGCTGGCATATATGCCAGCGCGGCGTACGGCTGCACCAGCTTGTAGCCAGCAGTGTTGCGGTGGGCCGCCGGGATGCCCTGTCGTCTCGCTTGTCGAAGAAGCGCCTGAAATAGATGGAAAAGGCACCCTGACACTGGCACATTTGTAACAGACTGGAGCGCTCTCTGAAGAACCTGCTCATAGTCTGTTACTATGTGAACGTGTGTGTATATGGGTTTCCGGCAGCCTGCCAAACGCGCAAAAGAACCGCTTCGTAAAGCAGCCTGCGACGATTCTGCATCAAGACTATGACTGGATGAAATGAGTGACCAGCGATCACCGCATGCAGGGTCAAAATTTGGGCTGCAGGTAACCCAGCTGGCACTGTTAAAAATGTGCCATCCACAACCACCGTTTCAGAGGCTCGGAGGCACGCAATAAAATTAGGCATTATCAAAATGATAGCCGAGGCGCTGCCCGCGGAAGCAGTCCCTAATAGCAAATTGCAATAAGTGTGATGCTCCGCGAGCGCCACCCCGTATGCCTCAAGGGTCCTGGGTACTGGAGGGACGACTGATCGCCGTCAGGTACGCATCGACGACACTAGTGACTCGTAGAGTAGATATGGCTCAGCATCAGGATACCTATAAATAAGATATGCACTAATTATAATAAAACATGCAAAAAACAGGTCAGAGAGTCAACTTTGGGGTGGGATTTAGGAGTTGGAGCCTTTGGGGCACTATGAAACGCAAAGAAAACATTTTTTTTTTTAAAGTGCCTATAGAAATTATGGCCCGTTAAAGTCCCAGGGACCTAACATTTCTATCAATAATTTGACCCCCCCATTTTATGGTCCCAAGGGTGTCAACTTTTATTAAGGTCATTTGACAATGTACTGCTTTGTGCTGCAAATTTAGGCTACAACTCATATGCATTAACAATAATGATAGGTGTATATTAATTTTTTAGTTAGATATTCACCTAGCTGCCTCCTCTTCGTAGATAGCACTAAGTGGTGTTGCTTTTGATGAAGCTCTCCTTTTTAGGGCAAAATGATAGCCGAGGCGCTGCCCGCGGAAGCAGTCCCTAATAGCAAATTGCAATAAGTGTGATGCTCCGCGAGCGCCACCCCGTATGCCTCAAGGGTCCTGGGTACTGGAGGGACGACTGATCGCCGTCAGGTACGCATCGACGACACTAGTGACTCGTAGAGTAGATATGGCTCAGCATCAGGATACCTATAAATAAGATATGCACTAATTATAATAAAACATGCAAAAAACAGGTCAGAGAGTCAACTTTGGGGTGGGATTTAGGAGTTGGAGCCTTTGGGGCACTATGAAACGCAAAGAAAACATTTTTTTTTTTAAAGTGCCTATAGAAATTATGGCCCGTTAAAGTCCCAGGGACCTAACATTTCTATCAATAATTTGACCCCCCCATTTTATGGTCCCAAGGGTGTCAACTTTTATTAAGGTCATTTGACAATGTACTGCTTTGTGCTGCAAATTTAGGCTACAACTCATATGCATTAACAATAATGATAGGTGTATATTAATTTTTTAGTTAGATATTCACCTAGCTGCCTCCTCTTCGTAGATAGCACTAAGTGGTGTTGCTTTTGATGAAGCTCTCCTTTTTAGGGCTTGAAACAGATTGCTCCTGTAAAACCGAATAACATCAATTACCTAGTGGTAATATCATTTATTAAATAAAGGATACGTAGCTTGTTGGGGCGTAACTCCCAACAGTGAAAATGTTATGTTGATGTTGTATAGGAATGTAATGTTGAAAGTAATGATGTACAATTAATGTTGGATTAAACAAACTGCAACGTATCACTAAAAGTAGGACAAGTTAGTGGAATGAACAGCGTAGCTCGTACATAGATTAATGCAATATGCTTTATGTATTAATGAATAATGATAGTCTGTCTGTACTCGCCGATACACACGCTGGATTTATCCCGGCAACCATATCTACGACAAATTTAATTGATTTTACTAAGCTGTTTCTAACCCAAGGAGTGGGATCATGGTCATGTTCTCCTTGTATGGACCCTGGCTGGCCAGCTCTTAGGACCCATGCGACGGGGCATCTATGGGTGTGGCACCTAAGATAGGTGCTGAGCCCTGACGACCGAAAGACAACGAAGAAGTGTCCCCCTCATTGATACCAGCGCGTAGCGCCACGGAAGCCGGATATTTCCTCGAAGTTGTCCATACCTAGGTGGGCAAGGCACTGAAAAAAAACAAGACTTTTAATACACCAGAAGATTCGTTTTTTTCAAATTCACACAGAAGCGCAGAATCAACCAGGGTTGCCACCTTGGATTTTTTTTAAGGCGCTAGGTAAATCATTAACACTTGAGCATTCAACACATAGATTTAATTTTATTTGAACTACAACACACTCACCGTGATTCTGAAAGTTCTCTTAGGCCCGTATTACAGAACATCGCTCAATACTCAAGCATTATTTAAAACTAGATTCAAGCCATTTCATTGGTTGAAACTATTTTTAAGTAACGCTTGAGTCTTGGTAGACGTTCTGTAATACGGGCCTTAGTGCGTTGGTTTATAGTGTCAACAAAAATCGCAGAGCCCTGTCAAGTTTAGGTCAGTCCACGGATGAATGGGACCACTGATAGTACAAATTATGTACCACAAACTTGATTTCACTACCAAACGAGCATGGGACGAACATAGGAATCCTGATGATGATGACACTATGCCTAAAGAAATAAGAATTAAGAAAGAAGAATTAAGCGAATTAATAAAATTCCTCCAAAATCGTGCTAACATTGTTGAAAACACTTCTAGTAGTAATAAACACAACTTTAGCAATAAGCAGGAGCGTGCCTGCAAATCCTTAGCATGTATAGAAGCTTATACAAACAATGACAAACCTAACGGAGATTCAACTTGGGCCTGCATCTATTGCAGTGCTGATCACAGCATCTACAAATGTCCTACATTAATAGCAAAAACTCCAGAACAATGAAAAGCTCAAATTTAGCGCCTGAAGTTTAGCGCCTGAAGTTATGTCCTAAGCCGCCCTTGTGGAACATCGGTTACGACTGGGTGCTGCGCGCCGACCTCCCTGACGGCGTCAGCGTAGTTTGCTACGCTGACGACACGCTGGTGCTGGCGCAAGGGAGGTCGCACGAGGCGGCGGCCGAGCTGATGACTCGCGGGGTTGCGATAGTCGCGGAGAGGATCCGGCAATTGGGTCTCGAGGTGGCATTGCACAAGTCCGAGGCCATGTGCTTTCATGGGCCTCGGAATGCGCCACCGTCGGGATCCATGCTCACGGTGGGAGGGGTTTCCATCGGCGTCGAGCCGACGTTGAAGTACCTAGGTCTCGTCCTCGACAGCCGGTGGAACTTCGTGGAGCATTTCCGACGTTTGGCCCCCAAACTGGAACGGGCCGGGGCTGCCTTCAAGCGGCTCTTGCCCAACCTGGGGGGTCCAAACGCCTCCTGCCGGAGGCTCTACGCGGGGGTCGTGCGGTCCATGGCCCTTTACGGGGCCCCGGTGTGGGCGCGTTCTTTGAGGCGGCGAGCCGCCCACTATCTGAACGCGCCCCAAAGGGTGGTAGCCGTAAGGCTAATCCGGGGGTACCGCACGATCTCCGGCGAGGCGGCGAGCCTCCTTGCCGGATTGCCGCCATGGGATCTGGAGGCGATAGTCCTCGCGCGCCTGCACGAGTGGCGCGTGGAGGCACTACGCCGGGGGGAAACTCCGCTGCCGCGGCAAATTGTCGCTCAGCGGACAGACTTCCGGCGTGATCTCATGGCGACATGGAGAGAGCGACTGTCGCAACCCCGTGCAGGGCACGCCACTATAATGGCGGTAAGTCCCCTCTTTGAGGAGTGGCTGGAGAGGCGCCACGGCGCCCTCACCTTCCGCCTGACGCAGGTCCTCACCGGACATGGTTTTTTCGGGAGGTTCCTGCACCTAATCGGGCGGGAGGAAACGCCCGGGTGTCACCACTGCGAGGATCGACCGGAGGACACGGTGGAGCACACTGTGCAGGTCTGCTCCGCTTGGGCGGAGCAACGCCGTGTCCTCGTAGCGGCGATCGGCGGCGGCGACCTCTCGCGTCCGGCCCTGGTTCAATCCATGGTCCGGAGCGAGACGGAATGGGACGCCGTCACCTCCTTCTGCGAAGCAGTCATGCTAGCGAAGGAGGTGGCGGGACGTGAGAGGGAGAGAACCTCACGTCCCAGCCGCCGCGGGAGACGCACCGGGCGTCGGGGGCCACGTGGTGGCCCCCGGCCACCGTAGACGCGGGCCTGTGGACGGTGAGCTATGGGCTAGCTCGCCGTCCGTCCGTCTTATGACGACAGGCCGTGTCGACGGCGCGTTCGTGTTCCACGCGCGCCTCAAAGAGAGTCAGCAAACAGGAAGGGGTCCGTAAGGGCCGACGCCTGCCAGGGTTGCGGGACTGTTCGAAAGAGATACCGCGGCCCTGGAACACAAAGGGCAAAGGAAGGAACATGGATGGGTTTTAGTCAGTACAAGTCTGACACTCCCTCCTGCTCAGCCCAGAGCGGGAGGGGTCATTTGATGATTTCCCATCGATAAAAAAAAAAAAAAAAAAAAAAGTTATGTCCTAAATGCCTTTAAAAAGGACCTGTTCTTAAGGATTGTCCTCAAGGGCCATGTCGAAGATGTAACTAAAAGCATAATTCATTGCTACACACAACTTCACAGCCTGCAAACAGTGTCTCTGTGCAACCTGCCATCGCTGAATCCACGGACGTTCTTGAATCAACCATTGAAGTTCCAGTTAACTTCTCATCTCAGGTACAACGAAACAATATCGTATTACTATCTGCAGCAATTATTGACGTGACAAATCCAAGTAGCAAAGCATGCCAGAAAATACGTTGCCTTCAATACGTTTTAGCTTTGCTTGACAGTGGAAGTCAGGCTTCCTTTTCTTTAACTAAAAAGTTAGGTAATACTCAAATTTTTCAGCCAACCAATCAAACTGTTAATTCAATATAATGTTACTTGTTTTGTGACTCCTGAAGCTGTAGCTTCAGTTACAGATGAGTGTCAGAAAGCTGAGGCTATTTTCCAACAGTTTGTGGAACATAGGGACAACAAATTTCATGTTGACTTGCCATTCATTTGTCCCAAAGAGGAGCTGCAACTTGGTGACTCCTTTTCGGTTGCATTTCAAAGATTTTTAGCATTGGAAAGAAAGTTTAAACAGGATCCTTCATTATTATAAAAATATAGTTCTTTTATAAACTAACTACTATGGACTATGCGGTGACTCATGGTCTCAGGTACAACTCAAACAAAAGCGACCTCTTAGTGTTTAGGGCACAAAATAAAATTTACGACGTTGTTCCATCGGTACCCTTGGGCAGAGTTCCGCTGAAAAGAGACACACGTTTTAAATACCTGGGGCACTGGGTCACCGATAGGCTGTCGGATGACGCTGATTTAGAGAGGGAACGTAAAGCGCTGGCTGACAGATGTAACATGCTGGCCCGCAGGTTCGCACGGTATACGCGTAAGGTTAAAATAACACTGTTCAGGGCCTATTGCCAGTCGCTGTCCACGAGCGCCCTGTGGGTCAGTTATACACAGGGCTCATACAGATCTCTTACGAGTCCAATATAATAACGCGTTCCGGGTGTTACTGGGGCTGCCGCGCTTCTGTAGCGCGTCGGGGATGTTCGCGGACGCACGCGTTCCGGATTTAGGCTCGCTGCTGCGTCTGCGAATCGCATCATTGATGCGTCGGGTGCGCGGCAACCCCAACAGCCTCGTGGCTACTATAGCCGGCCGGGTGGATGGCCCGATAATGTGTCACTGGGTGGCGGCACACAGACCGTCATTCAGATATGTGCTTTAAGTTTTTTTGTTAGTATATGCCAAGCTGTTGTTTTGTTTGCTATTGATCTCTGGTCTGAAAATAAAGATTTATTATTATTATAAAACAATATATTGCATTAGGACAAGCTAAGGAGATTGATATTAATACCTATGATATTAATAGTGGCTTCACTTGTTTTCTAGCTCACCATGCAGTCTTGAAGGAAGACAGCAGGACCACGAAGTTACGAGTGATTTTCGATGGCAAAAAACAAAATTTCATTAAGTCAAGAAACAAAATTTAATTAAATGATGTCCTGCTGAATGGACCTGTAGTACAAATCGAGCTGTTTGACATACTTCTGGGGGTCTACTCTCTAAGCACGATACCCGTAATTTCGGCCGAAGTTACGGGTGTTTGCTACTCCCTAGCATCTACGGACATACGATTTGTTCGAGGCCCGAACTAAGAACGAATGACCATTCGATTTGACAGTTGTCCCTACTCCCGATGTGTTTTTGCCCGTCCGAAAAGTCGAATTTAACTGTTTTTAGGACGGATCGTTATGTCATTTTATACGACATCAAAATAGTTATCGTGCTAAGAAAATGGCTGTTTTTTTAATGTTTGTAGAGCTTGCCCTACAAGAAGAGCGGAGACGACGCCGACAGCACTTGCGCCAAAACTTCCGGTTGGCGAGCATTCCCGATGCCGAATTCAAAGGCAACTATAGGCTCACACGGGAGCTATTTGAAGATCTATGTGAGGATCTACTACCTCATTTGCCTCAACAAAAGCGTCGAAATCGTTGATCCAAAAATGAAGGTAGGTAATGGTTTGATCCAAGAATTAAGAACTAACAATAAACGTATTGAAGATTCTGCAGATACTGAGAGTTGTATTACCAATATATTTCCACCAATTTACTGTTGTTTTTGTTTACTTTTAGATCCTTGCTGCTCTCAATTTTTATGCCCGGGGGAGCTACCAAGGTGCAGTGGGCCTTAACAGTGTCGTCCCAATGGCACAACAGACAGTATCACGCTGTCTGCGGGATGTCACAAACTCACTGAACAGCCCCTCAATCATCCAAAAATATATTAGGTTTCCACAGAATTTGGCTGAGAGGAACCTAATAAAAAGAAAGTAAGTTTAAAAGCTTGAACTGTTTTTCTAAAGCAAACCCATTATTTTATAAAATAAAATATTGCAGAAACAGGAGACGGCGGGACGAACTCAACTCTTTTCAATAGGATTGGCAAATAACAGCACTGGATAAGGGTAAGTGGGAAGAGGGAAGGAAGGCCTTTGCCCAGCAGTGGGGCACAAATGACTGATAGTAATAATAATAGCAGAAACTGCTTAAGATGGAAACATGTTGTTTGAACAATGACTTTTTAAGTGTTTATTATATACTTAAAATAGATCAGAATGTTAAGCTTTAAAGTTGTATGTTTACAGATTTTATGATAAATATGGCCTGCCAGGCATAATTGGCTGATTGGGAGATGTTAAAACTTGCAACCTAAGAATTTTAATTTCGCAAGCGTTCGACCGTGTTTGGCATGATGGACTTTTGTACAAAATCCGTAAAGGCCTACCCATAAATTTCTACCTTCTCATCAAGTCATATCTTAGCGACAGACACTTTTATGTTAAATATGACGACATTACCACAAAGTTACACAAAATAAAAGCAGGAGTGCCGCAGGGCAGTGTAATGGGCCCAATGCTCTATCTTATATATACCTCAGACTTACCAAACAGACAAGACACAGTGACAGGAACATTTGCTGATGATACAGCGGTTCTTGCCATTGATGAAACCGCAGCTGGAGCATCGGCGAAGTTACAACGAAATCTAAATGATATCTCGAACTGGCTGAAAGACTGGCGTATAAAGGCAAATGAAGCTAAATCAGTCCAAATAACCTTCTCTTTAAGAAGAGAAACGTGTCCAGAAGTTGAACTAAATCAAATAAAGATACCCCAGGCAGATGAGGTTCGATACTTAGGAGTCTACTTAGACAGACGACTTACCTGGAAAAAACATATAACGACTAAAAGAAAGGCGCTTGACTTGCAACTGAGAAAGATCTATTGGCTCATGAGAAGAAAATCCCAAGTTACACTGGAAAATAAACTCCTTCTATACAAGTGTATACTCAAACCTGTCTGGACTTATGCTTTGCAGCTATGGGGCACTGCATCCAAATCAAATATTGAAATTTTACAACGCTTCCAGTCAAAAACCATACGTATGATAACTGGCGCACCATGGTATATTACAAATAATCACCTACACCGTGATCTAAAAATCAAGACAGTCAAAGATGAAATAAAGGACTCTTTACTACCCTACTGCAAGAGAATTGTAAACCATCCAAACCAATTGGCAAGAAGTTTAATGGAACGACAACCAAATCGCACATTCAAAAGGCTAAAGAGACGTGCTCCTCAAGATCTTCTCTAACACAAATATAAAGAAGCTATACTAGATGGACATATCATTGGATACTGTACCATGCTCGCCATATTTGTACATACATAAAATCTAGCTTAATGTCGGCAAGACAGATTGCAAGAAAAAAAGGGAGATTAAAAAAAAAAAAAAAAAAAAAGAATTTTAATCTGGCAATCTCGTGATTCATTTCTCCGCTGATGCGTTTCGTTACTTCATTTTATACACTTATGAAAACCTAAAAATATACTATTTAGAATTTAGTTTTGTATTAAAGATAGGTTATTTTTCCCCGGCACACTTTTTTTGTAAAACATTATGGGATCAAGAATTTAAAAAATACATTTATTTCACATTTCAGATTATTTTTTGCGTTTGGTTAGCTACTGGCCAAAAGACCAAGACTCCAGGGTCGATAATTTACTATTTTATTCCTTTTGTTGTTGTCGTTGTCAATATTTTCATTCAGATTATTCTAGCCCTTGTCAGACAACGTTTAATATTTTGACAGATGGAATAGTTTGACAGCCGCCAGCGATGTTAAGAACGTTTCTTTGAACGCAGTTACGATTCGAGGTAGCGTTTTTTCATATTCTTTTATTTCTTAATCTATCGATATTGAAGGATTTAAAATACAGCTAATAACACAATGTATTGGAAAGAATTTAAATACTAATTTGTACCTCGGTACATGTTTTGGGCGGAAAAAAAACACCTCCTTTAAAACATGCATAAAACGCACACTATGTAAGCGAGCATATTATAAGTTGCTTGGCTGATTATAATTGTTGATAAAAATGCTTGGCTTAATGTTCTGGT
The DNA here is from genome assembly GCA_947578425.1 of Eugnorisma glareosa. Classification (NCBI taxonomy): domain Eukaryota; kingdom Metazoa; phylum Arthropoda; class Insecta; order Lepidoptera; family Noctuidae; genus Eugnorisma; species Eugnorisma glareosa. The sequence goes on along the minus strand of OX387967.1, from coordinate 6,092,715 downwards.
CTTGTTCCACAGCCACTTGGGCTCACGAAAGCTCGGCCCTCTAGTTCTTTCTTTTTAGGGTTCCGTAACTCAAAAGAAAAACTGGAACCCCTTATAGGATCACTCGCGTCTCTGTCTGTATTTTTTTTTTTAATACAGATTACCAATTTTTTTAATATAAATTATCTATTCTTTTTGTAAATGCGAGTACCATTTAAACATTGTATTAAGGCTAACGGGCTAATCCTAATATTTTAGTTTTTAGTTGTGTTTTTTCTCTTTCTACATATACTATGTGATATCTAACTAGATTTTAAAACAGTGTCCATGTAGTTTCTTGCCCATTCGTCTCCATGAGATCTATTGGGTGTAATAATAAAAGCATTGTTTTTTATGAACAATTTTTTTTTTTATTTGCCACCAAATTACTAACATAATTAGAAGAAAAATTACTATACTATAAAACAAAACTGTGGAAGAACAGAGACTCCAAGCAACAAAAGAAATGAGGAGCTCGGGAAATAAATACTGCCTGTGGCACCAAAGTGTTGGGCAAAGGACATATTTATAGGAATAGAGGCCGGACTAATCTCTATAAATGTGTTCCCGCACCAAATTGGACAGATCCACAAGTGTATCATTAATTTTATTCAGCACTTCATTTCTTCTATTGTCGGCTAGAAGTCTTTGTTCTTCCAGCTCAACAATTCTGCTTCTTGCAGAGTGGAAAGCAAGGGGTCGCCTAACTCGTGGACAGGCACGACGACGAGAATTTAATGCTGAAATCAATAAATTTTTTGTTAGTTTATGTAATTTTCTGAAACATGATTAACTTAATCTCTTTTTATTGAACAATAATATACTTACTTTGCTGATTTTGTAGTGGCAATTCCCTTGCCTCAGTGGGTAAGGGTATAGAGGGTTCGTGCTCCTGGGAAAGTGGGTGGGCAAGTGCAGCAGCAGATGTTAGAATGGGTGAAATGGGTGCTGGGTCTTGACTTACAGATGAGCTCTGTACAACAAAAACTGAATATCATTGACGGATACAACAAATATTATAATTTTATATCATTTATTATTATTTTATTATTTAATAATAAAGTCATAAGTATGAACTCAAATTCTAAACATTTATTTCAGATAAATCAATTATATGCACTTTTATTAATAGATTATTGCTCTTGATTGTTGTTTTTACCATTGGAATAAACTTACTATCATAAATTATAAATTGAATTATTACCACTGGAAAAGCTGGCACTCTTGCCTCGGTTTGCGGCTCCCCAGACCCCTCTCCCATGATGGAAAGTACCCTCAATTCGTTTTGGGTAAGGGTTGGTGCTTGCGATGGGCCGCCACCTGTAGCAGATGCTGATCGTCTGGCATCCCCAGCAGCTTTCTTTGCCAGATATTTTTTTATCAAACCACACTTAAAATGGAATTTTAAATACATAAAAAACTATATAAAGGCCGGTATACTCAAAGGTCCTCCTACAGATAAGTATTTGGAACCTAACTGATTATCATTGTATGCACTTTACTGATGACAATACCATTCATCATCATCATTTCAGCCCGTTGTTGTCCACTGCTGAACGTAGGCCTCCCCAATCGATTTCCAACGTGTCCGGAAGACAAGAACAACAACAACACAAAAAATAATAACGAGTAATGTATTAAACTCACCCTTTTCCACTGCACCACGGACTTTGTGCAACCTCCCATTGAATTAAGGGAGTTGCACAGACTCCCACAGCCGTTTCAACCGAAGTCGACCGTCGGCAATCCCTAGTCGTCCACGAGCCAAGTCCTCGTTCGCAGCCATAAAGTCGAGGAGTGCCTCACTTGTGAATACGTTGCTGCTGAAGCGGTTGGAGCACGGGTTGAGGCCATTTCAAAAATAAAATTAACTATGTTTAGAGTTCCCGCGTCGTAGAGGTATGTGAAAAAAACTGGCGTTTTATTTGACAACTGCCGCCAGAAAGAAAAAAAGCAAAGGTACTAACAGGATAATGCCACAATCCAGACAAAAATAATACAATTCCATATATAAAGGCATAATAAAACGTATTTAATTAAAAATGTGGTCGTATTTGACAATAACAATGATAATTTTTGTTTAAAAGCTTGAAAACTATTAAAACGCAATGGCAGTTTTACACAGACTATTTAATACAACAGAACATTAGTACGTATTTTACCCACTAGATGACGCTACTAGTATGAAGGATACATTATTTTGTTACAATTTTAATATCCTCCTATAACAAAATAAACAAACTGCTCAAATTTCTGCGATGCCTAATAACTTCAAAAATTTATAATGTTTATTAGTACAAAGACTTTTGGTAAATATATCTGCACGCATATTTGAAGTTGATACATATTCTACATTTATTTTATTATTTAAAACACATTCTCTTATGAAATGGTGACGAATATCAATGTGTTTCGACCTTTTATGATATAATGGATTAGCAGCTAATTTTATAGAGCTTTGGTTATCACTATATAAACATATAGGTTGCTTGCTATCCAGTACATATATTTCATTCATCAAGTGTTTGAAATAAATAGCCTCCTTGCAGGCTTCAGACAAGGCCATATATTCGGCTTCAGTGCTAGACATTGCCACTGTTATCTGCTTTTTAGATTCATAACTAATTACGCATCCTGCCAAAATAAAACTGTACCCAGTATATGACCTCCTGTCTATAGTACAAGACGCCCAATCGGCATCAACATAACCATGTAAATTTGTGTCATCATTCTTAAAAACTAGACCATATTTTTTAGTTTTCTTCAAATATCTTGATAATCTCTTTAAGTGTTTCCAGTGAGTCTCATTATAGCATGTATTATACTGACTAAGAAAACTAATGCTAAAACATATATCCGGCCTTGTAAGGACTGATAGGTACATTAAACATCCTACTAATTGCTGATATGGAAATTTCTCGTCACATTGGTTATCAACAGATTTTTCTAATTTAAGATTGGTTTCCATGGGGGTATCAGATGGATTACAGTCACTCATATTAAATCTAGCTAATACATTTTCTATAAATTTCTCTTGATCTATAGTTATACAGTTTTTACTGACATTTACATTCATACCAAGACACTGCTTTATTTTACCTAAATCTTTAATTTTATATTCATTTTCCAAAACCCTTTTTAATTCTAGGTTTGCTGAGTTACAGTTATAAAATACAAAAAAATCGTCGACAAATAGTGCTACATACACTTTGATATTTTTGTGACATTTCATAAAAAGACATGGCTCATACTTTGATTTAAAGTAACCTAACTTAATCAAACTTTCTTCCACCCTTACATACCATGCTCTGGCAGATTGTTTTAAGCCATATATTGCCCTTTTTAACTTTAAAACTTTATTTTTACAATTAACATATTCTGAATTTTCTGGTAATTCCATAAACACACATTCATGAATATAGCCATTTAAGAAAGCTGTGGGAACATCTAGGTGATTCATATTAAGATTTAGAAGTACGCTCAGAGCAAATAATAGTCTTAAAGTACTATACCTTAACACAGGTGAGTATGTCTCATTAAAGTCTACTCCCTTAACTTGGGTGAACCCCTTTGCCACTAGTCTCGCCCTATAACGCACTTCACCTTCACAATTGAACTTTTTCTTAAAAACCCACTTATTTTTTACCACTGTACCAACACTAGGTCTGTCTACTAACTCCCATGTATTATTGTCTCTGAAAGACTGTAACTCTTCCTTCATTGCTCTTGTCCATTGCTCCTTTTCAGAACCTTTAAGAGCTTCACATACTGTAATTGGTTCACTTGTCATATCTTCAACACACATGTTGCTGCACCCGTAACGTTCTGGTTTACGACGAACACGTTTTTCTGGCTGATTGACAGTCTGATCCTGAGAAACAACCTCCATATCTTCTGTTGCCAAGGGTTCATAAAACACTTCATCGGAATCAATGGACGATCCGCTTGCAACTTATGTGAAGTCGTCTTTCTTCAGTGTCTGCTCGGTCTTATCTAGACTGCTCAGCTGGTCATCATCTGATTCTGCTGGTACCTCCTTCTCTGTGTTAAAAAGTGGCTGCTTTTCTTCTATCATGATATTTGTTGTACTGCTGTCATCTTTAATATCTTCCATGACTACAACATCTCTTGATATAGTTATTATTCTGCTCTCTGAATTGTACAAACGAAACCCTTTCACATTTTCTGGATATCCAACCAAGTACATCTTCTGAGCTTTCTTGTCCCACTTTTTGCGACGTTCTTTTGGAATATGGACCATAACTGGGCTACCAAACACTCTTAAGTGGCTGAGGTTCGGTTTGCTGCCCGTCCACATTTCATAAGGGGCAGTATTTTTGTCTAGACCAGCTACTGGTGATCTATTTTTTAAATAGACCGCTGTTTTCACAGCTTCTGCCCATAACTGTTTATCAAACTGAGCATCAAACAGGAGACATCTTGCTTTTTCAACTATTGATCTGTTATATCGCTCACACAGCCCATTTTGTTCAGGTGTGTAGGCGTTACTTTTCTGGTGGACTATTCCATTCTTCTTCAAGTAATTCTCCATTTCTGCAGAACAAAATTCCCCTCCATTGTCGGATCTTAATACTTTAATTCTTGCAGATTTCTGGTTCTCTCCTTGTTCTTTAAATTCTTTGAAATACTTGAAAGTTTCATCTTTTGTTTTAAGAAAATAGACAAAACACATTCGGCTGTAGTCGTCTACAAATATCAAATAATACCGAGACGTAGCAAGTGATTTGTTTTTGTTGAGATTAAAATGTGCCCTCATCGATTTTCTTTGTGATAATATGTTTTATCTGTACTCTGTGGTGTCATCTGTCAGTGTTTTGCCCGCGCTTATTTTTCCATGTCCGCTGTGTAGGATCTCTGCTAAATAAAACAACGTTTATTGTGTATAAACCACTTTTATTTCAATGCCTGGAGCCCTAAATCTCAACAGGTAATGGGCCCAGAGCTACGCGAGTGAAAAATAAAGTGCGAACAGTTGTTGGACTCGATCTGTGACGTGAGAGTTGCGTCGGTGCACGTGGTTTTGTACGACGACGTAAATCACGATGGATCTTGGAGGTCTTGGTTTGGCAGCTGCGAAAAGGTTCGCAGGCGACAATTATAGACAATGGAAGTTCCAAACAACACTTGCCCTGAAGGCCAAAGGGCTGGGCGACCACATAACCTCTTCGAACTCGCCGGCTGGGGCCGACGTCAAAGAATGGCAAAAAGAAGCTGCGAAGGCGATGTATATCATTACGTCGAGCATGGAATTAAGTCAGATAAGCTTAATTGAGACTTGCGATACGTCGAAAGCGATATTTGACAAGCTGGACTCTGTTTATGACTAGAAAAGTGAAAATAGCAAAATGTTGTTGTACGAGAAGTTTCACACTGTAAAGTTCAATGAGGGTGACAGTGTCGCCGAACACATCTCAAAGATCGAAAATATAGCAAAGCAGTTGAAAGATGCTGGAGAGACGATCTCTGAAATAGCCGTTGTGACGAAAATACTGGGATCACTGCCTGAGCGCTATCGGATGGTGCGACAAGCTTGGCTGTCATTGGAACCAAGTAAACAAACTGTAATTAACCTTACGGCGCGCCTCTTGGACGAGGAATTGAACTTTAAAATTAAGGAAGAAAAAGCAGAAATAGTACTTGCTGCGGAGAAACCTTTAAAATCAGTGAAGTGTTTTAAATGTAAGAAAAAGGGGCACTATGCTCGAGATTGCCGTTCTAGTGCACAACCCAGTGGCTCGAATAAGCATTCAGATGCAAGTTCACAACCCAGCTCAAAACCCAGTGGCTCAAAGAAAGAATCTGATTTCACCACTCAGCTCGAGGCAAATACCATAGAAGATGGAGAGATATGGCTCCTGGATAGTGGAGCATCTGCCCATATGACATATCGGCGCGATTATTTCTCTGATTTCAAGCCAGAGTGTAACTGTGTGAGGCTAAGTGACAAAAGTGAACTGTCAGTGCAAGGCTCGGGAACAATTAAAATAAAGAAATTGTTGGATGGTGAATGGTATGACTCCACCATCAATAATGTGCTCTACGTGCCTGATTTGAAGAGGAATTTGTTCTCTGAAGGTGTTGTAACCTCAAAAGGTTTTACAGTGACCAAAAACAAGGACTTAGCATTGATAAAAAATAGTGATGGGACTGTAGCCGCTACTGCTGTTAAACAAAGTAATAATCTATACAGAATGCTCATTAAGACCATCACTGAAGACTGTCAAGCAAATGTTGTCACTCTAAAACAGTGGCATGAGCGTCTCGGACACGTGAACATAAAAACATTGCGTGAAATGGTGCGAAATGGTCATTTGCCTCCAGTAAGTGATCTGAGTGACTTTTTCTGTGAAGCTTGTGTGCTAGGCAAGCAACATAGACTGCCTTTTAAGAAGTGCTCATCGGAAGTAGTGAAGCATAAAGTGTATAGTGACCTGTGTGGTCCTATGCCCACACCATCTGTTGGAGGGGCTCGATACTTTATCACGTTCCTGGATGCAGCATCTGGTTTCATCACTGTGTACTTTCTGAAGCGCAAAAGTGAGGCTTTGCAGGCTTTCCAGAGGTATGTACAGCTACTAGAGAATAAGTTCGACACCAAAGTGAAGCTGTTACTCAGTGACAATGGCAAGGAGAATTGCAATGATGAGTTTAGAAAATATGCAGCTGGAAAAGGTATTGAATTAGAATATACTGCCCCCTATACGCCGCAACAGAACGGCAGGAGTGAGAGGGCAAACCGAACTATCATGGAGTGTGCCCGGTCCATGCTGTATGCGCGACATTTACCTCTTTATCTATGGGCGGAAGCAGTGCAGGCAGCTGTATATCTGATGAACAGAAGATCTAGAGAGGAGAAGACTCCGTTTGAGTTATGGGCTGGAGCAAAGCCTAGTTTGACTCATGTAAGAACATTTGGCTGTGTAACTTACATGCATGTACCTAAAGAGAAGCGAAACAAACTAGAACCGAAAAGCAAGAAGCTGCTTCTAGTTGGCTATGAAGGTAACTCTGACAACTACAGGTTGTTTGATCCGGAGACTAAGAAAGTGACTGTGTCAAGAGATGTCATTTTCAATGAAAATGAGCTTCCTTCTTCAAGTGATGAAACATCTGAGTACCTACTGGCTCTTGATAGTGACCAGAGTGATCAAGACAAAAGTATAGAATCACAGGACTATGAATATGACGCTTTTGAGGACTTCTATCAAAGTATGATAAGCAGAGCAACAGTAGAGGAAAAGAAGGAAAGCACAGAGATTCAAAAAAAGACAGACCAGTCGAAAATAATGGAAAAGAGAAAACAGAAACAAGAAGATACAATCTGAGACAGCGGCCTCATAGACCCATGATGGCAGAGGCTAATCTGGTTGAGGTGCTGCCTAGTACTTATAATGAAGCTGTTAAAAGTGAAGATTCTGAAAAATGGATCGCTGCAATGAGTGAGGAACTAAAGTCTCATGATACATGCAACACATGGGAGCTTGTGGAACATTCGGCAGATAAGAAGCTGATCGGTTGTAAATGGGTTTACAAGATCAAGCAGAATGCTGATGATACCTTAAGATACAAAGCTCGGTTATGTGCAAAGGGTTACACCCAAGAAAAGGGTATTGATTATGGCGAGACTTTCTCACCGACTATGCGTTATGATACCATAAGAATTATGCTCTCACTGGCAGCCAGGGAAAAATTGTATATGACTCAGTTTGATGTTAAGACTGCTTTTCTGTATGGTGTCCTTGATGAGGAAGTCTATATGGAACCACCACCTGGATTTAATACAAATGGTCTGTAAACTAAATAAATCTTTGTATGGTTTGACGCAGTCACCCAGGTGCTGGAACCATAAGTTTGACTCCTTCATGAAGGAAAATAAGTTTACAAATTGTAAATCTGATAGATGCTTGTATGTGTCTTTGCAACAGGATGTTCCCTTGTACTTACTTCTGTATGTAGATGATGGGCTGTTGGTGTGTAAAAATAAAGAGTTAATTGACAAGTTTGTAAACAAGCTGGAACAACATTTTGAGGTGACTGTAATGAGCCCAAAACAATTTGTGGGATTAGAATTAGATTTTGATGAGGATGGATCTATTTTTATACATCAGACTAGGTACATTAACAGTCTGCTGAATAAGTTTGGAATGGACCTATGTAAACCAAGTATAGTGCCAGCTGACCCTAATGTAAAGTTAGTTAATTGTGAAGGATCAGCTGATATGCCAGATGTGCCTTATCGCGAGGCAGTAGGCTCACTCATGTATGCTGCTATAGGTAGTAGGCCAGATATTTACTGCATAGTATGCTCTCTTAGTAGATTTTTAAACAGTTTCAATAATGTACACTGGGGTGCTGTTAAGAAAGTTTTGAAATATCTTAAATTAAATAGAGACTTGGGCATACGTTATGAGGCAGGCACTGAGGAAAATTCACTTAATATTAAGGGTTTTAGTGATGCTGATTATGCAAATTGTGTGATGACTCGTAGATCTGTAACTGGATATGTGTTTTTAATGAATGGTGGGGCCATCACATGGAACACTAAACTGCAAAAATGTATTGCTCTCTCGACAACAGAGGCAGAATACTTAGCTGCTTGTGCTGCCACGAAAGAAGTTGTGTGGATTAAAAATTTAATTAAAGAAATTGGTTTTACAGAAGCTAATGTAGATCTGCTGATTGATAACCAGAGCACTATCAAACTCATTCGTGGCGCCAACCTCCACAAAAGATCTAAACATATAGATGTTCAGTACCATTATGTGAGAGAAAATTATCTCAAAAATGTTATGAATATTATGTATTGTGAAACAAAATTACAGGCGGCTGATATGTTCACCAAAAGCCTTCCGAGACCCCAGTTTGAGTTTTTGAGGAAACAAATTGGTATGTGTAAGGGAGTGCACATTTAGGGGGGGTGTTGAGTTTAAAATGTGCCCTCATCGATTTTCTTTGTGATAATAGTTTTATCTGTACTCTGTGGTGTCATCTGTCAGTGTTTTGCCCGCGCTTATTTTTCCATGTCCGCTGTGTAGGATCTCTGCTAAATAAAACAACGTTTATTGTGTGTAAACCACTTTTATTTCAATGCCTGGAGCCCTAAATCTCAACAGTTTTCCATTGGCCCGCATAAGTCTGTATGGATCTCTCTAGCTTCACCAATACAGTCATTCTGAGCATTGTAAATGTAACATCCACGTTTGTTAAAGGATAATCTGTTTCCATTTTCAACCATTCTACTCACTGACAACAAATTAGTGGTCAGATTAGGAACGCACAAAACATTGTTTACTTTTATCTCATACCTTTTCCCTATAACTGAGATAGTAAGGTTTAAATCTCCAGAGCATAGAACTTGCGCGCTTGTCTGGTTCGCCACTTTGATTTCCTTAGTTATCGGCTGATAGGAAATGTTCGACAACATATTTTCATTCGCTACTAGATGGCAACTGGCACCGGAATCTACATACCAGTCGTTTTGATTGAATTCACTAGTCATAAATACTGCACTAAAAGCATTTGACTTTTCTTTCTCTGTATTCGAACACTGGTTTTTATAATGTCCTACCTTTTTGCATTTGTAGCAACGAATAACCTTTTTGTCGTTTTTGAGGTTATCATTGACATTGACATTTGATGGCTGCGTTCCGTTTTTTCTAATATTACTGTGCGGCTTCCCGCGCTTTTGCTTGGTATAAAATGCGCTTTCGGATCTAACCTCAAACTCCGAACTCATGTCCAATAATTTAGTTTTGATTGCATCTGAACTAATTTTCATACCTGAATGCTCTATAGCCATTATCATTGGGCTAAATTTTTCAGTAAGCCCTGCCAGCAATAACGAGCCAACCCATTCATCATTTATTTCAAAACCGGTACCTTTTAACTTTTGGGCGGTTTCAACGAGCTGGGTCACGTAGCTGGTCATGGAGTCGCTGGTCTCTAAACGGATTGATATCAAACTTCTGAGGAGGCTGATCTTCCGAGTGAAACCTGAATCGTCGAACAAAGATTTTAACTTGCTCCACAAACCTCGTACCGTAGCTTCGTTCTTGATATGAGTGTATAGGGATGGATCTATTGTCATGATGATCTTCGCCCTGGCCTTTTTGTCTTCAATTTCGGCAAGCTCTGTGGCGTCGTTCAAACCCACGCCTTCTAAGATCATGTAATTTTCAACGGCAAAAGTCCAATCATCATAGTTTTCACGTCCCCGTAATTAAGGCACATTCACTGAGTAACTGGCAGACATATTTAGTTCGGATCACCTTATTTTCACGCCAATAACTTATTAGATTTGCGAACTGGGCACATTACCTATTAAAACGCAATGGCAGTTTTACACAGACTAATACTACAGAACATTAGTACGTATTTTACCCACTAGATGACGCTACTAGTATGAAGGATGCATTATGTTGTTACAATTTTAATATTATTGGCCCTGTCGCAGTGGTTGCTAAGATGTTCATGCAGGAACTGTGATCTATAAAGGTAGTTTGGGACGATGTCCTGCCTGTAGATTATTTTAAAAAATGGGAAAAGTTTATTGACAAAATTGATGGGCAAAAACTTTATCCTTATAGAGTTGGTAGGTTTCTCTGATGCTTCTCAGAAGGCATATTGCTGTCTGTATGTTAGAGTTTTAAAAGCTGATGGGACAATTGAAACCAATCTTTTGAGTTCGAAGTCGCGAGTGGCTCCGCTAGCTAAAGCACTTACTATACCTCAGCTGGAATTGAATAGCGCTCTCTTGCTTGCACGGTTAATAGGTAGAGTTAGTTAAATACTTTCCTCTAGTTTTCCACATTGAATTTATCTGTTTATTGATTCCCAAATTGTATTTGATCACTTTCTTTTCTCGTGTTTCACTTTCCTCAAAGCTTCCATTGTTGGAAGCACTGGAGAGTTTACAGTATCATCATCGTTGATGACAACGGATGGAATTTGTTTGTGGACAACTGTTGCGGGTTTATATTGCAACTTTTTTGCTAGTTGCCGTCTTTTGTATGGTGTGAGCTTCGTCTTCTTGATTGGATCTCGTGGCATTCTAGTATTATAGGTATTAAACAGAGTGCCGGTCATTGTCACTGTTTTATCTGTAGCTGCCTTGCTCGTTATTTCCAAAATGCAACTACATTGTGAGCACTTTCCTTTAATCAGAAATGATATATTGTCCACCTATTGTCTAAGTTGACGCGCTTAGTTTTTAAAACCCATGTGCATGGAAGCCTTGTAGATTCCCACACTTTTTCTCGTAGTAAGCAGGCCCACTTGTACTTACGCAGTGTTTTGTACTTTTTATGAGGTAGTATTAATCTGAGATGGGTTGCACTTTCTTCCAGTCGTATACATCCCTTAAAAAGTGAACTCTTTAACACTTTCAAGTTCTTTTGAGGTACATTTCACTGGTGAAGAAACTATGCTACGGGACGAAGGAGAAGTTGATGTGCTTTGTGTGAGTAAACTTTCTTCATCATATCGTTGACCAAAAATCGTCTTGAAATTTCTCTTCAGTCTCATGAACAACGAATATGGCGTCATTTCATTGTTCAGTTCTTGAGCAATAGTTGTAAATATAGGATTTTTGTATGATGTGTTTTTATTTTTGCAACTAGTTGCATAAATAAGAAATTTGTTATCCAGCTGCGTCGCATCAATTTTCGTTTCCTACCTCTTACCATATCGCACCTTCATTTCGAAACCGTTACTAAACAAAAAAACTAAATTTTACAGGCGAGCTAATTTACGATTTTTGCATTACTATTTACCTCTTAATAAATAAATTATGAACACATATGAGATATTTGGAGCATTATTAGTTAAATTATTGGTTTCTTTTTAATTCAATACAATATTTTCTGTAATTATTATTTTATAATCATTTTAATTTTTATAGTAACACTTTTGCATTAATTATTTTTTCAATTAGGATTCAATTACGTAAAGTTAGTATAAAAACAATGTTACTATATTAAAATTTGAATTCTAGCTATTATACGGACTGTTAATTTATTTCGAAGGTATTTTATGCACAGGTCAATTAAAACATAATAATTCTAATCAATATTTATTTAAAACAAACTTAAAATAGTACTTTTATGACAATTAAACCAAAAATGTTATTCCCCAAACATTAATCTCTTACAATAATCAAAATCAATCAATCAACTGTAATAATCGCATCTTGAACTAGTAAATTGTTATTATAGTTCAAGTTCAATAATAAGACTATTCCAAAATGTTATTATAATACGAAATCGCGTAGTACTGTGGAATTATGTTACTTTGAATCAAACTCTTTATGTCATTCTTTTTTCGTTCTGATAATTTTATTCTAGACTGGTACAATGGTTTCAATTGGATATCTTTAAGGGTAACATTTCTACGTAAGCGGGATGAACGACTATTATAGTACTCAATTTCTTTAAATTCTGTCTGAGAGAATGAAGTTTTATAATAAATACAGACATTGTCAAAATCTACCTTTTCAAACTTAATTACTTTTATATCGCTTAATCTAACTGTTTCCCCTAGGGTATTCTTCGAGAAACGTCCACCACATTCTTCTGACAAGCTTTTAATATCGATAAAATCAGAGTAACACATTGGATTAACTTTATAAGGGTTAGCCTTTTTTCGCGCAGATTTTATGACATTAATGTAGTCATCAGGTACGTACATAGGACCTGAACGTAAACGTTTTTTTACAGCTTTTTCGATGACTGAATGAACTAAATCATTTTCGTTCTGCGTATGCCCACTAATTAGAAACTTATGCGTGATAGACTTAAATTTATATGCTGATACGGCATACATATACATCGCAAACATAAATTGATTCTTTTGCTGGCCGCAACAATTGTCCGAGTAAAATGTGACTTGTAACTCATCATTATTAATTTCAGACGCTCGATTTGTTAAATACTTGAATACGCATGTTGCGATTTCATTGGCTCCCCTCAACGCATCTACTTCACTCCATACAAAACAATCACAATAATCGTTGGCTAATTCACTTATGGTAAAATCAAAAACATTAAGTTTACACTTATAATATAAAGTGGATACCTCACCCTTCGGAAGGGGAAGCACAGCTTGCAGATCATAACAAGCAACAATGTGGTTGGTATTTACCAAAGCTTTATCATTTGCCTTTTCTTTGCGGCTAAGTTCTTTTTCAATCTGATGTTGTTCATACTTTGCTTGTAATTCTGTATTATGGTCTACGTCATTTTTATAAGATGTGCATAATTCACATTGATCTTTTTTAGGTTTAAAGAAACTAATATTATAATCTTCATTAAAAATTTGTCTATAAATGTGAATTTTAGCAGCTTCTTCACCAGTAGTAATGCATTCTGTTTGATAGTCTTTATATAAATCAGTCAGATTTTTTCCACCCTCTATATATTCGCGTGTCGTTTGTTGTCTCAAGTAATGCGACTCTATTCTGGGTATACTATCTATATGCCTTTTAATGCCTCGTTTAATATTGAAATCAATTTCATTATGCTTACCATGTTTGCCTCTTTTTTCTTTTTCGACAATACCGGATTTATTCTTTTTTGCAATGACAGTTGCTATTGGTCTATTATTTATAGCTAAAGTACTTTTGAAAAATAACTTACAGACACGAATTTTAACATTATTAACTTCGAAGCAAAAAGAATGTTTAGGCCCCCTGTTGCTACTATGCACTTTATACTGATATCTGGGAGTAATCACTGAAATACATTTTGCTAAGAAATCCCGCTGTCTCGTCAAATCACCAAGTTTCCAATACTCTTCAAATAAAAATTCTCTCTCCTGTTGCGTAATTTTCTTAGTGCACTTTAATCTGCATTTATCCCCACACGGAAGTCCTATCTCTCTTTTAGGAATAATCCTTTTTGACTTGGATAATGAAGTGTATTGTTTTCCACTGTTACGAAGCATTTTAGCTTCCTTAATTTTAGAAATGTTTCTTTTGCGTTTACGTGTGCAAGAGGTACTCACACTTGGCTGCTGGATTGGATCAGCTTCTTGCACCACCTCGTGAATCATTGGTTGCTGAATTGAATCAATTTCTTGCATTACCTCGTGACTCAAAGCTTCGATATGTACTTGCTGCATACCATTATCATGTTGAAGAGAAGAGCTAGATGAAGATGTTGAAACACGTCGTGTAGGTGCAACTGGCTCTACGTAGTCAGGATCATTATCTGCTTCATCGGGGGAAAAGTCCTTACCTGAACGAAAAAAGAAAGCAGAAACATTCACAACACAGTCAAGCACACGATAAGAATAAATAAGGTATATCTTTAGGTGCCTACCTGAAGATGTACTAGATGATGACGATGAAGATGTGCTAGTTGACGAAGATGTACCAGAGCTAGAAGAATCAGACCTTGGTCTGCTACTAGGTAAACAATTTTCTGTCGCTATCACAAACAAACCAGTACCACTCATAGATGTCACCGGCATCATCTCATTTTCTGGATGTACATTATTAACACCCACTAATTCTTTATAAGATGTTATTAAAGGTGCGGCAGCAGTAGATGATCTCAGTTCTTCAGGAACAGCATAATTTATCAACTGTGGTTGCGTCTCAAGAGCAGATTTGTTAGTTTGCACAGTAGGTTCAGAAGAACACAAGCAATTTGTTGATTCACTTTCTAAACAAAATGGCATTTCAGGAGCTGTTTCACAACTATGAGAATTTTCATTTACGACATTATGAAGGGGATCATCTAAGCAAAGATTTTCATCCTGAGGTGAAACTTCTTTGGCTTGCATTGCAGCCATAATACGTTTTATGTGTGGATTTCTTAGATATGACATTATCTGAAGCAAAAAATATAATAAGCGTTAACTCTAAAGAATATGTGTTATTATTATTCTAATAAATCTTAAATAATATATTATTATTGTTATCTTCTTAATAAAACTCTAGACTGACTGACATATAACGCACAACTACCTAATGCTAATTGCCACCGCGTAAAATACAAAAACTGCATCTAACCTAAAAGTCACACTTTTGTAATAATCGAAACAATAAACTCAAAAGTTTATGAACTAAAAAATGTTACTAAGCAAATAATCACTATTTTATGCTAAATATTAATATCATAATTTTATCCAGAATGTAAGCTAAACGGATTATACAAAAAGTAACAGATTATTGTAAACATTTGAAGAATTAAAGTATACATTCTAAGTTAAATACTGTGACTAAACCAAAAACCACACTTTATCAAATAAAAATAAGTAAATAATTTACCTTAATGACAAAATCAGCCGTATTTAAACAAATAGTTACACTTTTTCATAAAATTGTATGTCGACTCCATAAGTGACA
Source organism: Eugnorisma glareosa (assembly GCA_947578425.1). Classification (NCBI taxonomy): domain Eukaryota; kingdom Metazoa; phylum Arthropoda; class Insecta; order Lepidoptera; family Noctuidae; genus Eugnorisma; species Eugnorisma glareosa. Next base: position 6,077,330 of record OX387967.1, on the reverse strand, counting down.
GGTGACAACTGGTGTAGTACCGGTTTCGTCTTTAGTTAAGTTTTAAATTTCAGTTTAGTAGCGTTTTAATTTAACGCCATCTACCAAAATATTGGGAAATTAAATAGACCTGTCAAATTCATTCCGTAGATTTTGCCGATATAAGTAAGATGGCGTTATTATCTCAATTTCGTAAAAATTTCGTTTAGTAACGGTTTCGAAATGAAGGTGCGATATTTCTGTAACAAAATGATAATAGAATTGATCAACATCTTTTGAGGCTGTCGTGAGGCGGTTGGATCAGGAGCCCGATTCAAACGCAGTACTTCTCGATACTGCAGACTGCTCACATTGTGAAGAGTATTGAGAAGGTTCCTATCTCTGCAGACCTAACCACCGGAAATTTGGCCCTGCTCCTGACATCGGCGGACCTTTTTTTTTTTTTAATTTAATCTAAATCTTTTGTTTTAAACACATTTGTTTGACCGCTTGAGAACCGCCAACAAACACGTAGGCAGTAAAATTATTTATTCTTTTACGGGTTTCAAAGACCTTTCGGTTTACCGTGCTAATAAAAAGAACAAAGAGCAGAACTCGCTAAACTAAACAAAAGAACGCCTAGCTAATCTTCTTACGCCCCGCTCATTAACAAACACAAAACATATATTTTTATATTTTAACTATGTATTCCTACAAAACTAACCCCCAGTTAGCAATATCTTTGTCCAAGCAATCTAAAACATCGCTTTAGAATATATTAAATGGGCTGACAGCAAGAAGTTCCATAAGTACTCAGCAAGTTTGTTTTAAAGAATTTTTAGTGCCAAAGAGTCAGTATATAATCAGTAGCATTTTTCCCATACAAATATTAATTATTGAACTAAAATGGGAAAAGTATTAAGTTATAAAAGTATGAATTACTTACCTTGATGAGAAGTATTATTGTAATCAAATCCTGATGCGTACCGAAGTCCGGATTGTAAAAGCAGAACGTAGTTTTCCAAAGATAACAAACCGAAACAGTGCGCAAATCGAAGTCCATAGGAGCCAAAATTTAAAACACCAACAAGTACTCCGTACGAATTAACTGAAAGTAAAACGACGACTGATCGAGAAAAAGCTTTTGGCGGGGGAAGACGAGGTGCGACGGCACCGGCGGCAGGATATCTCTTTTTGGACTGCTTTGATTGGTAAAACAGCCAGTCTTCGTCTCCCGCGCTTCACCCGCGTTCCGTTTGTTCTTGTGTACTATGCGTGGCCATGTTAATTCCTTCAGTGCTATTCAATGTCGGAATGTATGATTTAATTACAGCGGTTATTTCTGGCAGAATTTAGTCTTAGACATACTCAGCGGCACAGAATCTTGGCCAAGCGCTTATCTCGCAAATACTTGCGATAACAAAAGCTTTAAGTGTTTCTAACGGTTGTTTCTTATGTCTTTGACAACTTTATGGTTTTGGGGATCAACTTTTACAATTTTTTAAAATATCTTGGCAAGGTTGTTTTTTTAAACTCTCGTGGCCGCGCCATTGAAACGGACACCATTTGCAGTATAAGCTGACCTCGCATTGTACGGATATCCTATACAATGCGTGATCAGCATAAACTGGAAATGTATAGCTTGATGTGTACTTAGTCTAGGGTGAAGTCCCCGATAAAACGTGTACAGAGCTAGATCTTCTGTCATCAGGGTCGGCATGATTAAAACAAGTTTTTTTAAAACACATGTTTAAAACAGTGTTTTTTATCACACTTTAAAACTACATTTCATGGCGAATGAATGAATATAAAATGAAGAATAAATTAATATTTAGGAGTCTAAATAGCTTGACATATAACCAGTTGATTCTTTTCACAAGTCCAACTAGTTCTTTCTTAAATTTTTATTGGTCTTCAGTGTAGTATTTGTTTTGGGGGATCGATGTGAATTGTTCCCAAATTGCATGCTTTTTGCGTCTGGAGTTGACATCTGTATGAGGACATGACAGTCGCAGCATTAATAATTAAATGAAATATTAAAAAGAAACGCAAACGTATTTATTAATAATTCCCCGCCGGTAAAATCCCGTTAGGAAAGTCCCTAATGTCAGCTGTCGAAATAAAGTAAATCAATGGACTAGTGGTTATTCCCCTCATTTTAATATAAATATTGGCGTTGCCCCGATTCATAAAATAGAATTCATAGTTCATAGGTAATTCCCCGCCGGTATAGTCCCGCTAGGAAAGTCCCTCCTTATGTCGCCCAATTTAAAAATCAACATTAGTTAGAACATGCAGGGTGAATGTGAAGCGTTCAGAATTGATTAGAAATACGCAACATAAAATAAATGTTTATCCATTGATCGTTTTTTGTAAATATTTAATTTACTATGGCGAATTAGAAAAGATCTAGTCTAGAAATGAAATATTATAGGTTGAATTAATTTGAAATAATGCCCTAAACAAAAAACACTTGTTTAAAACAATTTGAACTGTTTGTTTTATTAAGATTTATAAAATTAAAAAAAAAAACACTTTTTTTTTTAACCCTTGTTAATAAGACCCGGGAGTTCCCTTTTTAAGGAATCTGAATTGTGAATTTCGGATTGCAGATCTGTCAGGCATGTCTCAATCCTGAGGGCGTATTGTGCGACGGTTTTGTTGACATTTGTTTGCACGATAGCAGCTCCTATAAAAGATGGTTATAATGCTTTCTTTACCCGAAATTTTGCCTTACGAATGTTCGTAACTCTAACTAATATTTTATTTGAACACGGTACCTGTGCCTTCCCTTGTAATTTTGATGTAATGTATTTAAATAGCAAGACATTTGGACCCTCAGATGCTAGGTCGAGAGCGTTTTGGCAATTTGTTAAAAACGCTGATAAAGTTTCACGCTCACCTTGGTATGGGTTTATAAAGTTACAAAAACTTGGATAGAGTATGGCTCAGAGATAGTGGGAGTTAGTTGTTTTTTGTCACTTGAGTTAGCTATAATAACGAGTGTTTGGGTAGTTATACAAAGCTCAAGGATGGAGAAGATTTAGGAAACCAGGGAGACATATTATGGGCAAATTCTACTCACAACAAGGTGACGGTTTGGAAAACGGAACGCATCACGCAGACTTTGACGAGGAGCACGCTCAGCAGCAGCCCAGACGTGCAGCAGCAGCAGTAGCACACTTGGACTCAGTCTGTAATAAAATAAATAATAATTTGGTAATTTGATTCAAAGAGAGACTTTTATCAATATTAATCCTATTCCAGGCAATTAACCCTTCGGGTGCCGGAACGTAGATCTACGCGAGACACTATAGGTTTTTAATTGTGTCTATATAGTCGGCATACGAAAGGTTAAACTAGTTTCAAGTATGGCAGATTCAACTAAAGGATATAAAATTGTTACATTTTTTTGCTTTACAATGCCTAATGTTTCTAAAGATAATAAATAAGTTGACAATTTATCGTATAAATTCTTAGATTCTTGATTTTTGTTATGATTGCACTAACGCCCGTGCATTACTGCCCCCTCTATTGACTGAATCAAGTATTGAAATTTATCTTCGTTGTTCATATTAGTGTCCGTATGTATCTTCTTGAACTGACCCAAGAAACCTTGTAACGATACGTTACCTGTTTTAAATTAAAGTTAAGAATACAAATGAAATTAAAGTTAATAATTCTAAGCTAATTAGCCTTCACTTAAAGTTTTATTATTGTACAGACAGACTGTCGCAATCCTTTTCTTATTAGCTACGGGGCGATGCGCGCGCGCACCTCTCAGACCGGTTCCAACGTATACGTCACGATCGCCGGGAGCTCACTCGCGCGGAGGCCGGCCGACAGTCCACTGTACCGTGTCAAAGCGACTCCACGCACCTCTTGCGCGGCACCGCTTCTTATTTTATTACGTCGCAAGGCTTGTCGACATTATATCTGGAGAATTACTATTGCTGAGGAAGGCTGGTAAATTACTATTGCTGAGTAAACTCTGTGTTCCCACCTCTGGCTAAGCTGTGCATTATTACTTCGTAGTTGTTGAGATGTGCTTAAAATATTGTAACGCTATATAGTTTGAATTGTACGTAACGGGACACTTTATTTGAAAATGTAACGGCAACCTACGGCCAGCCGCTTATGCTACGATAGTGTTGCAAGCGTAGTACCTACTTACTTAGTACTTAGCTAGCTGCCGTTATTTTAAATGCTTGGCCGTCTCAGTGTTCTTTTACTTTTTATTGATAAATTTATTTATTTATTTAGTAGGTGGCTTTCCTTGTATTTTATTAAGTTTCAATCCTGTTTATAACTGTTTCCTTTGTTCTTATGTAGCTTCACTCATGTTTGATACCTAATGTAAATACCACTCTGGTTTCTTCGCTCCTTGGAAAGCTAACTTGTATTTGGGGGTACTGTATAATCCCTAGGTTTTCTTCGGACATCCCTTTCGTTGCGTGATCCTAATGCCGAAGTGCTTGCGTTCCAGGAACACCCTTAGGGTTCAACTCGGACCCGATCTAGTCGTAGAGAAACGACGGCGCGGCAGCGCGTAGACTGCAAACTGAAGACTGGAATCTGGACTCTGGACGCGGCACCACCCGGGCCATCCCAGCAGAGGCGTGTGGAAGGAGGAAGCCACAGGAGAGTGCGGTATTCCCCGACCGCGACCGTGTGAAAATTGATTAGGCGACCTGACCTGCGACCCTCTCACCTCTTAATTTATTAAACCTTTCATTTAAATTCTTTCTTTTATTCTTTTCTCCCCTTGACTTGTTGCACTAGGTGACAACCTAATCAATTCTTTACGTCATCATCTAATTTCTTGAATTCAATTTAAGGTAGTTTGTAATTCTTAGCTGATTTCACCTCTTGGGATGTTACATCAGTGGTGGTTTTCTTGAAACTTGAACAGATTGCTTTAATGGTACACCATTTGTGAACAAATTCTTCAGCTTTATTAACTTCTTCTGTGTAGCTTTCTTCATTAAAATCTTCTAAATTTAATACTCTTCTGTTGATTTTTTTTCTTCTAAATAGGTTATTTCTATTGTTGCTTGCGATAAATCCCGATTTTTAATATGTGATTTTACCGTTGTTGCGCTCCTGTTAAATAGTCTTCGGAGTTGATCCCGCTCCCGGATTTCTTTTAATGCTTGTGTAGCTATCGGGGTGTGATGATCACGCTACACGTGGATAACCCAGATCGGTCGGACTTCTGTGTAAGTTCTTGATATTTCCTTCGGTCGCCAACTTTGTGATGGATCGAAGACTGACCGGCTGAGAAGAGGGAGACACAAGCACCAGTTAATCACACTTTTATCTTCGTAAGATTCATGAAAGTAAAAGTCCTTTTATTGCAGTGCTAGTTCACAGTCACAGAGTATATTACCTTTCTTCAGTGTTGCAAGCTTTAAAAAAACATATAAAAATGATACCGTAGTATCTACAACAACCAGAGCTCTTGGTCTTTACCAAACTCTCCACAAATGACACAAAACTCGTTCGTAACTCCCGTTTCTCCTGCTTCATAAAATACATTATCACTATCATTGCTTTTTTGCGTCAGAAGCAGATTGTCATCTTCTGAACTCGAGCTGTTTAAGATTCTTCTTTGTTACGATGGTTTTGCTTCTCTTTTCTTTTGGTCTGATTTCAAATTCTTCTTCTTGAAATTTTCTTTATCTTTTAAAATTTTCTTTCCCTTGTTTCTATCCGTCTGTTTTTGAGCTTTTTCTTGTTTCATGGTTTTTAATGTATAAGAATTTGTGAGTTTTGCTTTCTTCCTTTGCCTTATCCTTTTCCAAATTCTTTACCATCATCAGATGCTTTCTTTCGTGGCGGATGAGCAGCCGAACAATCAGCAAAAGGTACTAAGATCTCCATTTCGTCTTCATCGGTGGTATTTGATTGTGCTACATCGGCTTGCGTCGGCCTTGACGGTGGCAGAATACCACTTGTTGATGGTATTGGAGAATTTAGAGCATCATGTGTTGGCTTTGACGTTGGTATAATAGCACTGGTTGATTGTGATGGAGGAAGCTATTTATTATTATTATTTGATGTTTGTTTACTTTTCGTTACGCGTTGTACTGCGCTTTAAAATGTTGATACTTCAAGACTTATTGGGGTTTAAAAAGTATTTTTTTTCATTACTTTTAGTGTTTATTTGCAACAATAAGCCTTTGCAATGTGATAACTACAATTTTTAAAGTTTTTCATACTTCCATTAATAATATCTTTGATTTACGAATTATTAGACCTAATGCAATCAGTATCGTGAGTAGAGCCTTAGATTAAAATATTGCCTATGACTTAAATTGCACCCTGTATACATAGTATTGACAGAACCGCGGAAATCTTTATAAATATGAATATAACGCATGTCGCCCAACATTGTCCCCCATGGCCTGTTGCGTATGATTTTTAGAACTTTCTTCCGTTGAAGCCGCGCGGGTCAGTGTCGCCCACTCCCGAGTATCCCGCCCGCGCGGAAAAGAAGAAAAGTAGACACTTCTGTGACGACTGCCCCAATAAACCGTTTCTTTGTTTAGATTGTTTTAATAAAGTACATCGCTCTTTTTAAAATATTTCTTTAATATGACTGTTATTTTATTACTTTTAATTATTTCCTAAACTAAAAAATACTGTTGACTTATTTTAATTTACGTAGTAAATGTGATAAAAAATGTTTCGCATGATCTCAAATATATAAGTTTAATTGGCATAATATTGTTCCTATTCTAATTCATAAGTTACTCAAGCATGATCGACGATATTTAAGTTTAATTGTGATTAAAATTGTTCCTATTTCATAAGTTTAACACAATAAACAGAGTTTGATTCTTACTCTCATATTTTTTCATTTAATTTTTCCATAACATCGTAAAAATAAATCCATAAATACATTACACAAAAATTGTGTAAGTTAACGACAGAATATTATCAGAAAAACAGACATAACTTTTGGAAAAATAAATATTTTTAGAGTGCTGATTTACACTGTTCTAGGAGGCCGCGCGGGTCATGCTGCGTAAAATGATTCCTTATGTTGTTGAGCGACAGCTCAAAAGAGACGTTTAAACATAGCTCTGACTGTCGGACACCATTGTCCCCCACGGCCCGAAAGGAACATACTGCAGGCCTAGCCAAGTCACAAACGTTTCGTATCGATTCTCTTTCTACAATTGTTAACGCCTCGGCGTAAACGATTGTAGAAAACGCTAACTTGGTAGCCAACTTGACACGATTGAGTCGATCGCTCGTTCTACAATGACCTTAGAAAATATATATATAGCCATGGCGATATAACGAGGCCCCAGCCAGGGCCTCAAGGCCGAATAAAATTTACAGACTGTGGCAGGAACTGGGAGAATTACTGAACTCCATCAGTGGAGGAGTAATAAAGCCAATGGACAAATGGAAAAAAGTAAGATTCTAACTCTATTTGTCACATACTAATATTATTTTACGGTGTTGGGTTTCCTATTATTAACATTTCTTATTCTACAAGATGAAGTAAATATAACAATGAGCTTACTTCATAGACTAGAAAATTATTGATAAAAACATGCATGACAACAATTAACAGACAAATATGTTCAGGTGTGGGCAGACTGGAAAACTAAAACAAAGAAAAAAGCCTTGGCAATACGCTGTGAGGCTTCTGGTACTGGTGGTGGTCCAAGCAGCAGACTAACCCTCACCGCTTCGGAAGAGAGAGTTTTGGGCCTAATGGGTTTGACGGCTGTCACTGGTCAAGCTGGAATTGAGGAGAGAGGCTTTGATGTTAGTTTTTTTCTTTGCTTATTACTATATTTTCTTTTGTAACAAGTGTAAACTTTCTAATTTGTATTCTTCATATTTTTCAGGCCCCAACATCACAGATAAACTCTCTACCGTCACCAACCAGAGATTCTGCACAAACTGTCTGTCCATCCCAAATTCCTGCCACAGATGATATTGTGTTGGATGTTCCATCTTATTATTCTATACAAGGTACCATTTTTTTTAAAGAAGCAATTTCAGTGCTTTAAATTATTAATTTAAGCACAATTTAATATAATTATTTATTCTCAGCAACAATAGCATCCACCACCACTCCTTCACTGCCACCTTCAGAACTTCCACGCCATCCTCGACCACCAGTGATAACGCCACCGCCCGGCACTGCTTCCGCGCCGATGCTGTCAGCGACGTCGCCTACCGCGTCCACGTCACGGGGGGCTCCGCAGCGGCGGCGGCATCGGGCAAGCCCGTCGCCCGCGGCGTCGCCTACCACATCCACGCCTCGGCGCCGTGGGCTGTTTCGAGCGCGTACACGCCGAATTCAAACGCCCTTCGAACGAGCCACGGGTGAGTTCGTGGCTGTCGAGCATCGCCGGCTGCAACTAGAGGCAGACCGGGAAAAATATTATCATGAGAGCCCGATGGAAAGGCTGCGATTGGAATCTAGAAGAATTGAAATGGAAGAACGACAAAATGAAATTTTAAGTCGTTAGGCTGGTACTGTAGACAATTTGATAGAAATTTTACCACAGTTGAGACTATAATCACTACCTTCGACAGATATTATCCCTTATAAATGTGTAATGTAGTGATAGTGATCTCAGCTGTGAGCTATGAACATTTCTAATTGCCTACAATATCAGAGGAACAACAATTTTTTTTTAATTCAATTGTTTGTTATTCCAATCCTGTTTCCACACTCCCTTTTACAAATTCTATGTATTTTTAATTAGTTTTATGTACAGTATGTGTAGGTAATTGTTTTTTGTTTGTTGTTTTTATATTTTTTTTGTGCTTTATGTTTTCTTACAATAAATTGGATAAAGGAAAAATCCTTCCTCCTTACCCACCACCATGACCAAATTATTAGGAATGCCAGTGTTTTAGTAAAAATAATAAAAAACTTGTTTGTTAATATACAGTTGTTTTATTAATATCTAAGTACATGATACTCAACATAAAATTAACTAGACATTTTCTAAATACTATCAATAACTTATTATTTATATTAGATAAATTAAATATAATAAAGAGTACAAGAAGTTTAAATTATAATCAGGAAATATCAATAAAAGCTTAAAATAATCTTACTATTACTAACCTAACCTATCCAATAGACAACTCAGCATGGCTCTTCCTTGGATTACTTCACTCTGGCTACCCACAGTTGCAGTGGGTGTGGGATCTGGCATGGTTAAATCATCCCCATCGTCATGTGCAGCAGGAAGTGATTGTGGTGGTGGCAAGCCAGCTTTCAGCTATGTTGTGTAATACACAACATGCCATTGTAATATTGCTAGCCACATGAGGATGATAGTGAAGAACCCTGTCTCTAAGCAAACATCTCCACCGTGCTTTGAGTAATCCAAAACAGCGCTCAATGCAGTTACGGGCTTGCACATGCTTTTGAGTATAACGTTCTTCCCTAGAACCTTCAACTGCATTGAGGATAGGTGTCATAAGGGCGTCGTGGATATCCAGAGTCACCTGAAAAATTAGTTTCTGTAGACAAAACAGGAAAACTCCTATAGATTACATATTTTTAATGTTATAAATACATACCAAATAGCCATACTTGTTCATTATTTTGATGAATTTCACGCATAAATGGTTCAACTCTACTAGAAGACCATATGAAATGTGAATCATGTGTAGCTCCACCAAACTTTGCATTAACATTTAAAATATGTAGATTTATATCACAAATCTGAAAATAAAACTATGATTCAAAAGTGATTTATCTACCTATAATATGCTTTTATAGTGTTAGGAGCAATTAAACGATGTCGTTATTACTGGACTATTTATATTATGTAAAAAGAAGTGAAAATAACAGGAAAGGTAAACAATAATTACGGTTACAGTACAACTTGACTAAAGTAACTATGACGACCGGGTCGGCGCGCAGCCAGAGCGCGCACGCGTGCGTATCGGTAGCTGGTCGCGAGGTACTAACGAGAGTGAGCGAGGCGGGGTGCCGCGTTACGATCGTTCGGCACCAGCGCGGGCGCTAATACGGGCGGAGCGCCGACTCGGTTGGGGGGGCTGAAGAGTGAGTACCTAGCAAACGACTTATCGTTTGCTAGGTACTCACTCTTGTTTTATAAATGCTCTGTCTTGTCGTGTTTTCGGAAACACAATCCATTTTGCCATGACAGCAGGGTGGTTTAAAGCAGCAACAACTTGTCTGATGCACCGACTAGCTGTGCGTTGGGCAAGATGCTGAGTGACGCCTACAATTCGCTGATAGGATCCTGTGGCTAGGAAACTAAGAGCGCACAACACCTAAAAAGCACAAACGTTCAGGAAATTAAAATGACGCTTTGGGTAAAAGTTGATAAGTACTATGTTATCAGTCGGATTATTATGCACTTACTTTAACTTTTAGGGGAATTTCGTTGTTTCCTTTTAATGAAGTTTTGTGTCGGAGTTCCTGACAAAGGTCTTGGAAAGTCGATTTATCTAGCCGAAAATGCTGCACAAATAAAGTTTCCGGCATTTCGCGTATTGTTTCCATGCACTGACGATGTCTCTTTTTTGGCGCCTAAGCCACACTTCTTCATTATGAGCGCACCACAACATATTTAAAGTATGCATTTTAAATGCTAAATGGTAAATACAGTCCAAAATTATGGCAAATAAACAAACACTTCTTGGTCTCAACACAGCTGGATCACATAGACGCCATTTTTTTATCGTTTTCTCTGGGGTCTCGACGAGCGCTAAGTGGTCGTACAAAAACTTCGACATCGTTTCGTTGGCGCTTGTCAAAACTGTGACTTGGCTACGATCTACATGGGATGTAGCGTTCAACATTGTAGAAAAGGTCACATTTCATTCTATCATTTTGAACGATGTAAACTTGGCTACGGTTTTTCTATTTGTTTGTTTTGACCACGTGACTTAACGTTGAGATGACGTCACCCCCATACATTTGATTAGATTTCTATTAGCGTTAACGATTGTAGATTGTCAACTTGGCTAAGCCTGCTGATGTCGATCATTTTATTCCGTGGCGTTGACGTGTTAAAGAAAAGGTGACATCCCAGCCAGTCGCCAACAATGACAATCGTACATTCGGGAATCCAGATTACCACAGGTGCAATAAAATCGAAATTCGATTTGGAAGTTTCTTCAAATTACACTAATTTGGATACCAGTGACGCTGCATTCTCTGCGAATAAATCGTATTCGAAGACACGTAACAACATTAAAAAACAAAATGGCCACAATACTGACACGCCCGGTTTAGGCGCAGAAGGCCTAATTCTCAAAATAGCAACAGAGTCGCAAAAGGACTAGTTCTTAAAATGGCAAATTCTCTAAAAGCCTAATTGTCTGAATGGCCAATTCTCTAAAACCCTAATTCTCTGAATGGCCATTTCTCAGACGAATGACATTCATTTACTTCCTTAAACACAAAAATGGAGTATTCCAGAAATTTAAAGATTATAAAGTTATGGCTGAGAAACCAACAAAACAAGAAATTAAAGATTCTACGTACTGATAACGGGCGGTGGTGGATTTTGTAATAGTGCGATGGAAAACTATTTAACCAAAGAAATTAATAATTTAATAATTCATCAAAAGACAACAGCATACACTCCAGAACAGAATAGTGTCTGTGAGCGAGCCAATAGAACAGTAATAGAAAAGGCTAGAAGCTTACTGCTCGATGCAAAACTACACAAGAAATTTTGGGCAGAAGCGGCAAGTACTGCTGTGTACCTAAAAATAGGTCTGTTACAGCAAGCGTGATAAACGAAACACCATACGAAATGTGGTACAACAAAACAGGGAAGGTCAATGTTGTAACGGAACATAAGAAGGAATGTCCTAGCTGCCATCTTTGAGGTTATCTCGATTGTTTTTTCGGAGCGGCCGTTTGTGGTTTGAATAGATATTTGTTATTTCGGTTTATCGCTGGAAAAATGAGTAATAGTGATGAAGAAAAGATCAGGACTTTCGTGCTTAACACAAATAAACGAAAGAAAACAGGAAGAATGCGTGAAGTGATGAAGAAATTAAGAGTTTCTACGCACGAGCCAGGAGATGATTGCAGGTGTAAAAGATTGAAATGTTTTGATAGAATACTAGCTGTTGCCCGCGGCTTCGCTCGCGTTTTGGTCGGAAATTATACCACGGGCACGTTGTAAATATAGCCTATGGCACTCGGGGATAATGTAGCTTCCTATTAGTGAAAGAATTTTCAAAATCGGTTCAGTAGATCCAGAGATTACCCCCTACATACAAACTTACAAATTTTACCTCTTTATAATATTAGTTGTATAGATATAGATCATCAGAGCAACGTGCAAAATTACTTAAAGACTTCAACAGCATGAACTGCACACATGAACAAAATATATATTTATGTGGCTTGATGAATGTGTGTTCAATAAAAAGAAGGCGAAGTAGAAAGAAGAAGAAATGGATGCTAATTTCCACCAAACGCATGAACCTGTTTGCTACTAGGCATTTAATCCATATTTGGTATTACCAAAGGAAAACTTGAACATCTTCGAAAGTCATTGAAAATGTCAGGTACTGCACGAAGTGACAAAAGAGGCAAGTCAAACAAGCGATTAGACAATAACATTAAAGATTTGATATGTAATCATATAAAATCCGTTAAAGGACGGCTAAATCACTACAGGTTGAATGATACAAAAAAAGAAAATGTATAAATTATACTTGGATGCATACAAATCACAAAATTATGTATCTTATGAAACTTACAGAACCATCTTACTATTAATTTGGCTATCCCATGCCTGATACCTGCAATGCTTGTGATGAATTCACAATAAAAGCGAAGGAAATATTGTAGAACTGAATCGGTTAACTATTCTGAATCTGAACAATTTGCACAAGAAAAAGGCTCAAACATTTTACGATCGTAAGAAGAATGCAAGAATCAAGAGCAAAACAGATGTGGAATTTCAAGCAATTGCCATGGACTACCAGAAGAATGTGTCGTTGGCAAAAATCACCAGAAACGATGTTTATTACGAACGTCAATTATCAATGTACTCTTTTAATAATCATGCATTGGGTGATGCAAGCTCCAATTTTTAAACCTATCTAGAAACCTGTGGTCGTAAGATTTCAGATGAAGTGGTTTCATTTCTGTTTCAATATTTATCAAACCACCTGGATAGTCGTGTAAAGCATTTAGAAATATTTTGTGATTCAACAGGTGGACAGAACCAGAACTACACGGTGATAAGGTTTTCATTTTGTTGTCCATAAAATGAAACTTTTGAATACTATCAAAATTACTTATCTAATACGAGCACTTTTGTATTTAGAATGCGATAAAAATATGGGCCTGATCAATCTAAAAGCTCACATGGAAATTCCTTACCAGTATTAAAATAATAAATCAGATTACTATATTAAGCAGGTTTTTAATTCTAATCAATAAGGAAAAACTATTTTAAAAATAAAATTTCGGTAGCTGACATTATTTTTCCACCGTAGACTGACTAAAGATTAGTTATGTCATGCAACCCGTGACAAAGGGTGTAGTACAGTGGAACACAAGTCACCATTTGAGCTTTGGGTTGGTAAGAAGCCACAAATAAAGCACTTGCGAATAATTGGATCAACTTGTTACGCGCATGTACCGAAGCAGTCCAGAAATAAGTTGCAAAAGAAAGCAGTGAAATGTAAACTTGTCGGTTATGGTAATGACGATGGATACAGGCTGTGGAATGAGCAGAACAACTCGTTGATTAGATTAAGGGAAATAAACATAGATGAAAAATCCTTGTGTGGAAAGTCCAGTTAATTATTCAGGAATAACAAATAGATTCCTTTGGGATTTCAGATCCAGTATTATGCATGTATGCTGGAGGTGCTGTGTCATGGATGAACTTCAAACAAGCGTGGCTATATCAACTACACAAGCTGAAGTCGTAGCGGCTAGTGAAGGTGCGCATAGATTAATTGGAGATATAACAAAATTGAAGGGCGTTCCTGTACTGAAAGTTGATAATGAAGCTGCAATCAAGTTAGCAGAGAATCATTACCACAAACATACTAAGCACATCCGGATTCGACACTTCTTCCTAAGAGAGATGGTAACCAATGGAGAGCTGAATGTTAGCAAGGTGACCACGGAGAATCAGCTTGCTGATACGTTTACTAAAGCATTAGCCAGATCAAGGCTGCAGGAGCTCTTGAAACTAATGGGTCTCTATTGAGAGAAAATTATAAGGTTGCTGCAATATGCGACCTCATTAAGTTTAGAAAAATAAGAATAAAAATTTCACTTGTGAAAAATGTGTCGTGAAATAATATTGTTTGTAAAACAATATTTTAAAGCAAATTAAATAGTGCACGCTCTAAAGATCTGTATTTATTAGTATTTATCAATGAACGTACCCAATCTGTCAACGTCAATTTGTCATCCATCTGTCAGGGTCATTATATAAAGTCTTTAGCTGAACATACGTGTCTTTAATTCCTAAAAATTAAATCTCCTGGAATCACCCATAAAATAATCAAAACAGTCCTTTTTACAACGGAGGTTCTATACAACTGGATTCCTACCGGCTTCCCTTTGAAAAATGGCACAGTCAGTATTCTATAGACAAATAATTTACTCACATTAAAGATATGTAGGGGTCGAAAATCGACCCTTCCGCTACTGCTGTATCACATATCATTTCGCCTTTATTTCCCAGAAGGATTAGACAGAGATGTACCATAAATAGTACATCCACATTGTGCCAGTAATGTTTAAGTCCCATATAATAAGGGACGAGCCTATTACCATCAATCGGCATCAAAAGGCTTGGTAATTTCATCAATTCACAATAACCGACCCGTACTATTAGATACTAGTTGCGCCCGCGACTTCGTCCGCGTGGACTTAGAGTTAGAATCAAGGCTGTAACCTGCGCCCAATCAAAAAACACCAAAACAATGGTGTAAATTGTCATACTAACGATCAGACAAAGTCATGTTATCTTTTATAATACGAATGCTGAAGGTGCCGCCATTGGGAGGGTCAACGGTTGGTTTATGTTTTGAAGCCACCATGATAACTCTTGCCTTACTAAGTTTGGTAGCTGGAACCTTTTGTTTCTTTGTGCGTCTGGAAGTTGTTTCGCTGCGATTTGTGCTAGAAGCAAAGTTTAGTTTACCTAAAAGCTGTTTTGCTTTTAGCCAGCTCCACGTGTTTTTGCTCAATGTTTGCGTTATTATATTTCTTATATTCGTTATTTTTGACTCTGGTAAGCTTTTCTTATTTTCTATAGAATCCCAGGAGAGCCCAAGGTATGATGCGGGTATTAAATTGGGTTTATTCAGATTGATATGCCAGCCTAAACTTTGTAGGAAACCGACTGTCCATTGAGCCTGTTGTGCCAATATACTAGCGTCCTTATTTAGAAGTAAGAAATCATCTAAATACACAATAGTTCTGATTCCTTTTTCGCGTAGCAGTGATGCTGCCCCCCACAGGGATGTGGTAATAGGCGTTGGAGATGTCAATTTTGACCATATAATCTCCTTCTTGTATTGTTTGGGATACCTTGCTCAAACTTATAAGTCGAAATTTAGGAGAATAGACATAAAAAATTAAGTTTTTTAGATTTAAAATCAATCTGTGAGAACCGTTTGATTTCTCCCTCAAAAATATTGGGGATAGATAGCCACGTTTAAATTTGTTTACCGAAATGGCTCCCATTTCCAGTAAGTGAGATATTTGTAGTGACATTGTTTTTGAAGGTGTAGGATCAAGCACTTTTTCCCTGGCTTGAGATAGGTTGGTCAAAGGTGGTTTTCGAATGAAAGGTATTCTGTAGCCCATTAGAATGTTAGTGATCGTAATTGACGCCCCTAACGAGTTCCACAGATTAATTTTTATGTTTCAATTGACCAGCGAGGAATGGACTGACCTTATTGTGATTTCTTTCCTCCACCATGGGGGGTTCTGTTTTTATTGGTGAAATCATATTGTTGTTGCTTGTTCGTAGGTCGAAAATTTTTGGAGCCTTGAAATGGCTTCTTAAACTTTGTTGTTTCGCGAGCTGCTGGAGTTTTTGTTGTTTTTGTGGGAAAAGTTTTCTTTCCAACCGGTTTGTAATCATTTTTCCGAGGAAAAAACTTATGCGCTCCTCCTTGATCTTTCATGGCCTCAGCTGTTTTCTCTTCCGAGAAGAGGTGTGTGTCCGACGGAGGGATTTCATGGAGAATATCACTGAGGACCTTATTGGCTGGTTTGTAGGTCTCTTGTCGAGTCTGTATGATCTCCGCCCTTCTACCGCATGTATATTGGAGCAGTCCGTCTGAGATTTTCCTGAATGAGCAGTCGGCTGCCAAAAATTTCCCCTGTATTTCTTGACGGGTTTTAGGATCCAGGGTTTTGCAGGTCTCTTGGAAGGCTTTCCGCTGTAGCAAAAGACCATGAGTGATTGCACCCAAAGTTAAATCTGCCTTTTCTAGTTGCCATAACGATGTCCATGATGGGGTATTGGTTGCTAGGACGCTGTTAACTTTCAGGGCTCCGAAAACCGGCGTGGCATGGAAAGTTTTTTGTACCTCTGCATATCTTACATTCTTCTACCCATCGTTTCCAAGACGCTGGCATTTGCGACCTTGTTCTACCATTTCAGGGTCGGCTCTTGCCAGTTTTGGTTCGGCTTCGGCGGTGTTTGGTGAGAAGTCACAGTCTGGTGGTTCTAACATATTTGTGCTAGATAGATATCTCTGCCAGCCTTTTTTGAGCTTCTGCTATTTGAGATGTCAAAGCTTCCGCTTCAGGGCAGTCTGGTGAATTGTTATTCATTGTTGATGTTGACGTGGCGCGAAAAACTGGTGGATGAAATTCTTCTTCATCCACACTCTCTTCTGCTGATTCGAAAGACTCAATGGGGTCTGCTTGAGGTTCTTCGCGATCTAGCTTCAGAGATGTGACCTTTGCCGAAACATTTTCAATTGCTTTGGTTTGGCTCGCGATTACCTGCATCATTTTCTCGAACAGATCATATTGCCTTTCCTCACTCAAGCTCTCTGTACGTTGTGTTTTTGCAGAGGGTGTGCTTTCTTGAGATGTGGATCTCCGTTTCCTGCTGGCTGAGGCAAGGTCTCTAGATGTCAGGGTTGGTTTTAGAGCCCTTACGGTGGTCATGAACTGATCGTATGATTTTTCATGCACCGTTTCAGCCACTTTGTGAGGTCCGTGTAACAGTGCACGACCAAGAGGCAATTGTAGCAGTTTTCGTTTAATGGTTCTATATTTCTTTTCGGAGAGGTAGGGGTCATTTGGTGTGAGAGCTTTCGCTAACTCCATCGTCGGGATCGCGAACCTCAGCTTTGCTTCAGTTTTTGGCGAATGGTCTGTCCAAATAAGTCGGCATACGAAAGATCTTCGACTTCCCAGGACTTCCAGTCCTTTGGGTAATATTCATCCAAGATACTAGGGAGATTTGCCACTTTTTAGTTAGTAAAAAGATAAACTTCTTACCTTTTTGACACTTTAATATTATAAGTACTGACGACGCCGAGATCAAAAAGCGTACCGAGTTAGAAATGGCGTCCGCCGCGCTGACACCACCATCGACACGATGACACATGACATATCCATGACAGTTCCATAGAATCTGTCATCAAGACTGCTAGATGGCGCTGATGTGCATTAGGTTAATCTCAATGGCTCAAGCCTGAAGGCTCGACACCTAAATATTTTATAATAACTATTAAGTCCACGCGGACGAAGTCGCGGGCACAGCTTGTAGATTATAAATGTGAAAGTTTGTGGGGATGAATGGATGTTTGTCACTCTTTCACGCAAAAACTACTGACCGGATTTGGATGGAATTTGGCACACAGATAGTTTATAACCTGGATTAACACATAGGATACATTTTATCCCGGTAGTACGATCCCGTGGGACATTACCGAACACGCGGGCGAGGCCGCGGGCATAAGCTAGTGTTACAATAAAGACGCCCAGTAAGTTTAATTATTATGTTGTAATTTAAATGTAAGAAAAACTAAAAGTAAGTTCCTAACTAACTCTCAAATTAAAATAAAATACCTACTTGACTTTTCAGGTGGCGATTCAGCAGAAAGCTATAGAAACAGAAAGTCACATTTCTCTATAAATGTTCAGGTGGTTTGTGATAGCCAACTAAAATATTTGGATGTTGTAGTAAGATGGCCTGGGTCTGCACATGATCAGCCAATTTTCAATAATTCATCTGTGAAACAAAGATTAGAAAGTGGACAATTAAGGGATGGCCTACTGCTTAGTGATTGATAGTGGTTATGAATTAAAACCGTATCATAGGACACTTTTTTGAACCCATTATACCCTGGAGAAAATCTATATAATGAGTCACACATATGAACCAGGAACACCGTTGAAAGATGCATTGGTGTGGGCAAAAATAAGTTTCCTGTCCTGAGGCGACAAATAACATTAAAATTATCTCGTGTCCAAGCTATTATAGGTGCCTGTTTTGTACTACACTTACACTATATTGCACTTGATGTAAATGAAAGAAATTTTGGTGACAACAATGACTTGCATATGGATACACAGACTCAAGAAGAAATTACAGCAACAAACACTAAAATGAACAGTGATGCCAGAAATAGGCTGGTTATAGAGTATTTTTTACCATTACTTTGTAATAATAGACCATGAACAAAATGAAATAAATTTAATTTGAATTTTTCCCCTAATTTTAATTTGTACTCTTCTTCTTTCTGTTACGTATTTTAATTATCTGTGGTTCGTACCACTTGTCTCTGACATGTATGGGATTGTCTCGGTCTACGTCCGCTCACCAAAATGTGAATACACGATTTATAGCAAGAAGTCCCTGTCGTATTTTTTCATACATTGAAACCTGACCACCCATCATAACATGGTGTCAGAAGTGAAAGAAGAAGACACAGAAGCAAGATCCCGCAAAAGTCTGCAATTGTAAGTCGTGAAAATATTCTTCTTCACACAAAAGACGTCTCGTCACGTGCTCTTCAAAAATGGCCGAAAAAGGTGAAAAAACTAGTCATCCGTTGCCACCGAGTAACTTCAGTCTTAATATCAACGCCTCAAATATGCCGCTGGCTTGGAAAAAATTTAAAACCAGTCTAGACATATACATTTTTGCCAATGATTTACAGAATGAATCTGACAATAGAGAAGTCGCCATCTTACTTCAAACAATGGGTCCCGACGCTCTTCAAATATTTTATTCATTTAACCATAAAGTTCGGTACGGGTACCTTTGGGGGCGCGACACACAAACCTCCGCTGACTTGGTACCGGCCCCTAAAGGGGCAAGCGTTTAAGTCATACGTCATCCTCATTAAATAAGTAAATATTTAATATTTCGATTATCAAATGCTATGAGTGTGCGCTAATTAAGAGAGTTGGATAAAAAGTTCATATGTCCTCGCCATTAAAACTTCTGTCTTTAGCGCGCAAGTTTCTTAATTTACCCTTAAAAAATCCAAGTGCGTAAATATGGTCATCGCCATTTTGACGGCAGTGCTGGCCGAGGCTAAAAATCATGAAAATAGTGGTTTTCGGACATCCAAGCTCCAGTATGTTGAGAATGATTAACTTGTCATTTAATTATGTGACGAATTAATCCAGGGTTCAATTTAAGTAAGCAGTGGTAATGACGAATTTTGATATCAAAAGTCGAAGTTTCGCGCCAAACTTGCGTGTTTAAATTTTTATTTTTCACATTACATCACACAGACGCGTATTAATTCGATAACAAATATGACAAAATATCATTCCAATTATTCTAAACAACATGAAAATGCCCTGATCTTAGAGTAGTTTACTAATGCGGGACCAATAACTCGTAATATTCATTACCACTCCTCAATTTATATTCGAAATTGACGACCATTTTTTTTTTGTTATCTTGATGTGTGGAAGCGATTATTTCAATCGATTCTTTTTTTGTAAATTTCAATCAAATCGAGAAATTAAATTAAGGAATTTAAAAAATTGATAGATTGAAATTAAAATAAATTTGTTTTAAGCATAAAATACAATAAATAAACACTAATTATTTTTTTAAGTTTATAATAGTCATTTTAATAGTTTTTCGTACATTGTTGTACTAAAACCGACACAACAAACAGCACAGACTAACTATGGCTAAATTCGCGCCGTTTTTATTCTATACTTATAAAAAATTAAATTATGTGTAATTATGTTCCCCTATACCGATTGAGCTGAAATTTTGCACACACTTTTGGTTCTGGTGACAATACATTCTTATGAGAAACATTACTTAGTCCTGCAGCCAGGATCGTCTCCTCACGAGAGAACTCCTTAACGGTTAATAGCGCGGACACAAAACTATCTACGCGTTTGATTTTGATAGATATAGATAATTTCTTTCATGACTTTATCCTGCAAGCAGGATCGTCTTCTCATGACGGAACTCCTTAACAGTTAATAGCACAGATAAGAAATTTTTTATATGCGTTCATATTTGATGAATAAATATGATTTCTATCATGACATCATCCTGCAGCCAGGATATTCTCCTCACGAGGGAACTCCTCAACGGTTAATAGCCCAGACACGAAACTTTGTATAGATACTCGTTCAATTTGGATGAATAGACATAATTTCAATCGTATTTGATCCTTCAGCCAGGATTATCTTTTCAGGATGACACTACTCAACGCTGAATAGCATAATATAATGATGCGGTATACTGATACCGCTGTTAAAATTTTTAGTTTTGCCGTTTCAGTAAACGGCAAACTAAAAATTTTAAAAAGAGACTTAAGTATTTTTTTGTAGAATTACTTAAAAATAAATATTTTTCTATTGTTTGGTCGATTGGACGAAGTATTATATTATCTGTGGTTGGATATATCCAACCACAGATAATAATAATTTTTTTCTAAGGGCCCAAGACCTGGGTATTCTATAGAATACCCAGGTCTTGGGCCCTTAGAAAAAAATTTATTTGGTTCCCAAGCAAGGCCTCTGTTAAGGCTTGTGGGTTGTAATATTGAGAGAGAGGTTTTGTGGAAATAAAAACCGTGACTTGTTTCATGGAGACAATCGAGTTGCTATATTTTTGAACTGAACGTTGATCTGACATAAAAATATTGACATTGACAGTTAAAGTGTTGCAAGACAACAAATATAATTTATAAAATGTTGGGGATGCCAACAGCCTCCCCGTGGGTAAATGCAAAAAATTAAAAAAAATGTAAATGTTTACATTTACATTTTTTTTAATTTTGGCATTTATGCCAAATCTCACGCTGTTAGTTCAGTCTGTAGGTCAGTCTGTCTACCGGTCTGTCGATCAGTCTGTCTACCGGCTGTCGGTCAGTCTGTCTACCAGTCTGTCGATCAGTCCGTCTGTCAATCTGTCTGCCAGTAAGTCTGTCTACCCGTCCGTCTGCCAGTCTGTCGGTCAGTTTGTCTACCGGTCTGTCAGCCAGTCTGTCTACCGGTCTGTCTTTCAATCTGTCTATCAGTCTGCCTGTCTGCAGTCAGTCTGTTGGTCTGTCTGTCAGTCGGTCGATCAGTCTGTCTGTCTCTCCATCTGTCAGACAGTCTGTCTACCAGTCTGTCTGTCAGTCTTTCGGTTAGTCTGTCTACCGGTCTGTCAGTCAGTCTGTCGGCCGGTCTGTCAGTCAGTCTGTCTGCCAGTCTGTCGATCAGTCCGTCTATCAATCCGTTTGTCAACCGGTCTGTCAGTCAGTCTGTCTACCGGTCTATCGGTCAGTCTGTCTACCGGACTGTCGGCCAGTCTGTATACCAGTCTGTCTGTCAGTCTGTCGATCAGTCTGTGTATCATTCGGTCTGTCAATCTGTCAGTCTGTCTGTCAGTCTGTCGGTCAGTCTATCTCTCGATCTGTCAGTCAGTCTGTCTACCAGTCTGTCGGTCAGTCCGTCTACCAGTCTGTCTGTCAGTATTTCGGTCAGTCTGTCTACCAGTCTGTCGGTCAGTCTGTCTGTCAGTCTGTCGTGTCCGTCTATCAATCATTTTTCAACCGGTCTGTCTGTCAGTCTGTCTACCGGTCTGTCAGTCAGTCTGTCTACCGGTCTGTAGGCCAGTCTGTCTGTCAGTCTGTCGATAAGTCTGTGTATCAATCGATCTGTCAGTCTGTCTGTCAGTCTGTCGGCCAGTCTGTCTCTCGATCTGCCAGTCAGTCTGTCTACCGGTCTGTCGGCCAGCCTGTCTACCAGTCTGTCTGTCAGTCTGTCGATCAGTCCGTCTATCAATCCGTTTGTCAACCGGTCTGTCTGCCAAACTGTCTACCGGACTGTCGGCCAGTCTGTATACCAGTCTGTCTGTCAGTCTGTCGATCAGTCTGTGTATCAATCGGTCTGTCTATCTGTCAGTCTGTCTGTCAGTCTGTCGGTCAGTCTACCTCTCGATCTGTCAGTCAGTCTGTCTACCAGTCTGTCGGTCAGTCTCTCTACCAGTCTGTCTGTCAGTATTTCGGTCAGTCTGTCTACCAGTCCGTCGGTCAGTCAGTCTACCAGTCTGTCTGTCAGTCTGTCGATCAGTCCGTCTATCAATCCGTTTGTCAACCGGTCTGTCGGTCAGTATATCTACCGGTCTGTCGGCCAGTCTGTATACCAGTCTGTCTGTCAGTCTGTCGATCAGTCTGTGTATAAATCGGTCTGTCAATCTGTCAGTCCGTCTGTCAGTCTGTCGGTCAGCCTGTCTACTGGTCTGTCGGTCAGTCTGTCTACCAGTCTGTCTGTCGGTCAGTCTGTCTTTCAACCAGTCTGCCAGTCAATCTGTCTGCCAGTCTGTATGTCAGTCTGTCGACCTGTCCGTCTGTCAGTCTGTCTATCAGTCTGTCTTTCAATCTGTCTATCAGTCTGCCTGTCTGCAGTCAGTCTGTCTGTCAGGCTGTTGATCAGTCTGTCTGTGGGCCTGTCTGTCTTTTAATCAGTCTGCCAGTCTGTCTATTTGTCTATCTCTCGATCTGTCGGTCAGTCTGTCTACCAGTCTGTCGGTCAGTCTGTCTACCAGTTAGAAGTGGGCGCCGACCAAAAATTTGCCGGCGGCGGCGCGCCTGGTGGAACTGGTCGGCGCGGCGGCGCCAAGCCGCGGCGCGGGTGTTTAAAAAAAAAAAGAACCATTTCTGGTTTAAGTGTTATATTATAAAGCGATCAAAGGAAGGAAATAAACATTAAAATCAGAAAAATATATATTTTAAAGTTTTTACAATATTTATAATTGTCATGGATGAAAATTATTTTGTTGACGCGTGTAGGGCTCAACCGCGATCTTTTAGTGCTCAAAACCAATCCTGCTATTGAAAAAACACGTTCACTCGGCGTACTTATAGCAGGAATTACAAGAATAGTCCTGGCAAGCGCAGCAAGTCCTGGGATCACATTTTTCTTCTCTCGCCAATAGGCAAGCACATCTCCGTTCAAAATCTCCACTTCTTTGGGGTAGACCGAAGCTAGGTATCTCCAGCATCTCGAAAAGAAAAATCTGTTCGCGTTACCTCTCGAGTCGAAGAGGACCTTGGATCTGATAGGATGCTCTGTAAGATCACGGGAAGTATTTACATGTTCATTGATGCAATCTGCCATAAAAGCCACACGATTGGTATTTCTTTCTTCTACATAAGAATCGATTTCTTTCAATTCTGAAAACAGGGATCTAAAAGAGATGCCACTACTACGTTTTTGGTCAAAAGAAATCTGTGATGAAATTTCTTTGGTATTCTATTTTTAAGCGATATCATTGTGACTCTTTCTTTGTCTGAGATCGAATATAAAATCTCTTTTAATTCAGAGCGAAACACAAGAGCAAGAAATTAACAGAAACAGACTTTTGCGCACATAAAACTTCCGACAGCTTCGCGAAACTTTCGAAGAAATATAATAAGGTCTTCCAGCAGGTTCCATTCTAATTGTATTAGTTTCAAGTTTTCCTGGCCAATCTTTGTGAGTATGATGTTTACTGGATTCCTATTGCAACAATGCACCAAGCTCTCTAATATGCTTAGCACACTATGCCAACGGGTCGGCATTGCAGTTTTGATGCTTTGCAAGTGATTTATATCGCCAAACTCAGTATTGAACGTTTGAAAATTCTGTAAAACGTCATCATCGTCACCAGTTGGTTCATTTTCGAGTCAAAGTCAGTCAGGTTCCAAGTCAAGAGCGTACGTGGCAACTAGCGCGAAAGTGCCGTGACGACTGGCGGTGGCGCGTACCGCGTGGGCGCGGGTTCACAGCGGCCTGGGCCCTCGGCGCCGCCCGCCTCAATCGGCGCCAAATATCAAATGATCGGCGGCGGCGGCGGCGCCCAAAACGCGGCGCGGTGCCGCCGCGCCGGCGCGGCGCCCACCTCTACTACCAGTCTGTCGGTCAGTCTGTCTACCAGTCTGTCTGTCTGTCTGTCAGTCGGTCCGTCAGTCTGTCAATCTGTCTGTCAGTCAGTCTGTCGATCTGTCCGTCTGTCTATTTACTAGCTGTTGCCTGCGGTTTCGCTAGCGTTTTGGTCGAAAATTATCCCACGGGCACATTGTAAATATAGCCTATGGCACTCGCGGATAATGTAGCTACCTATTAGTGAAAGAATTTTCAAAATCGGTTCAGCAGATCCAGAGTTTAACCCCTACAACCTCACAAACTTTACCTCTTTATAATATTAGTATAGAATAGAGGAGGAGTGGAGATTTATTCTCCTTCTCTTGAAATCAGCCAAAAGCATCGAATAATTACTAAATAAGATTATTCTAAAAGATAGCATAAATGTTAATTTTAAAATGATATAATTATTTGAAATTATACCAAGGAGTTTTTATTCCGTTTCAACTTTTTTTTTCCAAACTTGATTTCATTGCGAGTAATCGATTAGGCTGACTGCAACTTTTTAATCGAATGTTGAATCTTGGGTTTACGGTCAGCACTAAGAGGTTTTAGTAATATTTGTCAAGACTTGGAACGTGTTTTTTTATGAAATTTTGTATGAATAATGGTAAAAATAAGAACGCAGATAGAATGTTACTGTCTTTATTTTGCCCTTTCGAGTTTTTTTAGCAAACGAGAAACTTGTCCATGTACATTATTTCAAGCGCATCTAAGTTACCTATTTTTGGAAGGGTGTAGTGGTATGTAATTTACACATATTTGGCAATAGACTGACGCCATTTTACCGACATCAACACGTTTTTGGAGATACTAACCACAAACTTATCGTATGAAACAGCTGCCGCGACATATTTTTCATTATAAAATCGAATGCTGAAAGTTCACGAAAATTCTTGAATTTCTTGACAATGCGCATCACCCCGCCGATTCAGCTGATGTGTCATGTGTCAAAATTCTGTCGTGCATAGTGGTTAATACGCAAATAGACAACATCACATATAAGAATTTACTTACCAAATTTCAAGAATATTTTTCGCCACGAGTAAACAGTTCAGTAGAGAGACATAAATTGTTCAACAGGAAACAAGGCCCAGAGGAAGAAATTGAAACTTATGCAACTGACCTCAAGAACATTAGCATGCAATGCAATTTTGAAAATCTTGCGGATGACCTAACGAAAGACATATTTTCATGGAACTTAAATTCATCTTGCTCGTATATCAGAGAACGCATTCTTATCGAAAAACCGTCTACATTTGATGCCGCCAAAACGTTAAGAAACACTAGGTTAGAAGCAAAAGCTCTATCAAACCACGAAGTAAGTGTTGTCGCCAGTCAATCCCATCACAGTCGTCAAACAAACGCTGGTCAAAGAAGTCACAGTCGTCAAAGAAGTCACAGTCGTCAAAGTAGTCATAGCCGTCAAAGAAGTCACCAAGAAGAGAAAGCCGTCAACCAAGTCAACCACCGTCCAGTCAAGAACATCAGTCATCAGCCAAGCAGTCTTCCAAGACCTGTTCCAGATGTGGTCAAATTCATCGGTCAAAATGTCCAGCCATAGGAGTCACCTGTAATAACTGCCACAAGCTCAACCACTTTGCTAAGTATTGCCGTAGTAAGCAAGTGAGATTCATAGAAGAAGAAGATAGCACGGGTAACTCTTCAAATACTTATTTCCTAAATAGTCTTTTCACTAATGAGATCTCTGTCAGTCAGAAAAACCCTTATTATATAACTCTGTCCATAAATAGTATGAATGTAGAATTTTACTTGATACAGGTGCTGACACTAATATTTTATCATTTAATTCTTACAAAAAACTTAACTTGCCATTATGTAGTTTAAAAAAAAGTAGTCACAAACTCTCAACGTTTAGCGGTGAAGTATTGCCTACTGTAGGTCAATGCATTCTGTCTGTCACACATGACAAAACAGTACACAATGCTAATTTTCACATTATAGATATACCTTGTAGAAATATTATTGGTCGCAACAGCTGTGAGATTTTAAAACTAGTCAAAAGAGTCCATAATGTACAATTTTATGAGTCAGTCAATGGTTTACAGCTTGATGAATATAAAGATCTCTTCTCAGGTATAGGTTGTCTTAAAGATTACGAATGTCATTTAGCAATAAAACCTGATGCAATACCTTCTGTTGATGCCTGGCGTAGAATTCCATTCAGTCTAATAGAACAATTAAAAGAAGAATTAGCTACATTAGAAAAAGATCAAATTATAGTTAAAGTTGAGGAACCTACTGAGTGGGTTAGCTCTATTGTAATTGCAACAAAGAAAAATGGTAAACTACGCTTGTGCATTGATCCAAGAAAACTTAATAAAGCTATTATGCGTCCTCACTATCAGTTTCCAACTATTGAGGAAATGAAAACAAGTCTCTCAGGTTCACAATATTACACAACTCTTGATGCAAACAAAGGTTTTTATATGCTTAAGTTAGATGAAACTTCTTCAAAATTATGTACATTCATCACACCACAAGGTAGATATAGATTTCTTAGACTTCCCTTTGGAATAAATGCAGCCCCAGAATTATTTCGTTCAATTATGACAAAAAGATTCACTGATATCCCAGGAGTCAAAATCTGGATGGATGATTTCTTGATATATGGTCAAACAAAAGAAGAACATGATTTAAGATTAAAACAAGTCTTTGAAAGAGCTAGGGAAATAGGAATAAAATTTAATAAAGATAAGTGTAACATATATAAAAGTGAGGTTAAGTACTTAGGTCACATTTTTAGTAAAGAAGGAGTGAGAGTGGATGAAGATAAAGTCAAAGCCATTTGCAGTATGCCACCTCCTACTAATGTCACAGAGTTACAAAGATTTTTGGGTATGGTCGCATATTTAGGCTCATACATAAAGAATTTGTCAGAAAAAACTTCTAATTTGAGAACACTTCTACCTAAAGATAATGAATGGTCTTGGCAAGATAGACATAATATAGAATTTAATGTATTGAAGGAATGTATAACTAAAGCTGCAGTCTTGACATATTATGACCAAAATAAACCAATTACATAATCTGTCGATTCGTCTAAAGATGCCATTGGTGCAGTGATTTGCCATGACAAACATCCCATTGCATATGCTTCAGCTTCACTAAGCCCTTGTCAACAGTCATACTCTCAGATTGAGAAAGAGCTTTTAGCTATTCTATTCGGTTGTACAAAGTTTCACCAATACATATATAGTCGTCACACTTTAGTTGAAACTGATCATAAACCAATAGTATTACTTTATAATAAGCCAATTTATAATATACCTCCCCGTCTTCAGAGAATAATGCTGATATTACAACCATATGACCTGAATGTAACTTACAAACCTGGTAAATATCTTTATGTAGCTGATACACTGTCCAGAGCAGCCTTACCAGAACAGTCATTACTTGATCTAGATTCAGACCTAGACTTGCATGTCAATTCAGTCATTAGATCACTGTCAGTTAGTCCAAATAAACTTAAATTAATTCAAGAACAGACTTCCCAAGATGAGGAACTGTCACTTTTAAGTAAATGTTGCATAACAGGTTGGCCTGAACATAAAAAATTACTTCCAGACATCCTTATGATACACATTATTAATGGCATAGTCTTCAAAAACAACAGTGTTATTATACCTGTAGCTATGAGAAATGACATAGTAAAACAAATCCATGAAGGTCACCAGGGTATTCACAGTTGCCAAAGATTGGCTAAAAATCTAGTATACTGGCCCAATATGTACTCAGATATAGAAAAATATATAAATAACTGCCACATTTGCCTTACTTACAGACGCAGTAATTCCAAAGAGCCACTTCAGCCTCATGAAGTAAAACTAATCCCTTGGAATAAAGTTGGTGTTGATCTATTTGATCTCAATTCCGACAAGTATGTCTTAGTTGTTGACTATTTTTCTCAAGAGTCGAGCTGGCTAAGCTAGTTGGTGGTTCCACTAGTAACATTGTAATTAGTCACCTGAAGTCTATTTATTCCAGGCATGGAATTCCCAATATTCTAATTTCAGACAATGGTCCTCCATTTAACTCAAAAGAGTTTAATAATTTTGCCATAGACTGGCAAATGCAACATATTACCTCAAGTCCTTATTTTCCACGTTCTAATGGTCTTGTAGAAAGAACTATAGGAACAGTTAAAAATATGTTAAAAAAATGTCTTACTGATTGTTCAGACCCTCATTTAGCATTATTACATTATAGAAACACGCCTAAAGAAAACAATTTGTATTCTCCTGCCCAGTTATTAATGTCCAGGTCACTTAGAACTAAACTTCCAGTCATAGAAAAAACCCTGAAACCTAAAATTCCTAATTACAGGTCTTTAACAAATAAAACTCCTATTAAAGATAACAAAACACAGGTTTATTACAATCAACATACAAAACCATTGCCTCCATTAAATATAGGTGATAAAATTTATTACAAAAAACAGCCAGATAGTAATTGGACACCTGGTACGGTTTCAGACACATGTCCACAGCCTAGATCCTATACTATTGTTTCCCCGGAAGGCACTTTTCGTCGTAATCGTCAACATATTATAAAACCAAAACTTTCTCCCACTTTGTCTGCTCCTAGTGGTAGTCCAGTAGCGTATATGGAATCTATACCTTCACACAACGCTCTATAGTGTTGAGTACGGGTATACCATAAAAATATGTAAGCCGTGTTGAGGATTTTAAAATATACCCAACTCCAACATTCGTTTTGGGTATAGTATAAAAATATTTACCGTCGTGTTAAGGATTTCAAAATATACCCGACCGCAACATTCGTTTGGGATAGATATCAGATAAAGGGACGTTTATTTTATAGGTGAGGAATTGAGGTAAATCATACGAGAACAAAAGTGGATAAACAACGTTTATTAGTTACTAGAAAAATAATCATAAAATTAAAAAAAAAGAATTTAGCGCGCATTATAGACATTCATTTTAACATTCTGGCCTAAGTTATGCTTTCGTTTAGTTTTGCGTTCTGTGTTAGACGGTCGCCCAGCTTGAATCCTTGACTTGGTTTTTCCTATTCCTCTGTCTTTACGTCTACTCAGAGCTGTGCTTTGAACATTAATTTTCCTTGGTATACGCCTTGTTATTATCTGACGTAAAATGAAGTTTTGTCCTTGTTCTGATGTATTGATTTTTTTTAATCATATTTGTAAATTTTCCTAGTGCTCTTAGATTGTGGACAGTGGGGTTTGTTTCAAATAACTTTGTGAAGCGTTGTACTTCAGTCTTAAACTCTGCAAGTGCATTTTTATATTGGTGCGGAAATTCTACAGCAACCTGTTGCTTGTAAGACGAAGAATTGTCTACATTCTGTATCGGCTCTTGTGTATCGGAGGAAGAGCACTGTGGTACTACCTGTATCGACTCTTGTGTATTAGAGGAAGAGCACTGCGGTTCTATCGAGTCCAAATCATTGTTCGGTGTTTGATTCAAATCTACCATACTCATGTAGAAATTTTCATTTATCACATTCCCCGTCGCAATTCTTGCTAGTGACATTCTATCTTGAATAGACAGCCGAGGAGAATTGGGAAATATGACTCCAAAGTTTTGTTCAATGCTACACAGGTGCTTGCAGAATCTTCCACATTTTCCAGCGTCACAGTCACAAACGGCTAAATCAGCTCTCACAGTGTAAAAAGTATTTGGGCTTGTCTCTGATTCCACACTGTACTCATTATCGTTGACTTTAGATATATTTTTAATATTTCGAGCAGTCTTCATGAACATTGCATATATGGAATCCTTGGTTTTTCGTGTGTTAGCGTAGGAAACGATGCGCCGCAGAAAATAATTTTCAAAAATGGACGTAATGAAATCTACTAATGCGCAAGCATTAAATGCTTTACAGCGCTGAAGTATCACGTCTTTAAGAATGCGTATAGATGCTTCTGTTATGTTGTTGGTGTTTTTTCCTCGCGTAATTAAATGCAATCTATCAGAGACACACCATTTAAGCCGGCGTTTCCATAAGTTACTCAGATGATTTAACAGAGCTGGCATCGTCTTAACATACTCGTCACCTGTCAAATCCTTATACAATTTTACTGTTTCTTCTGGATCAGTTACAAAAAGAATATTTCGAAATCGTGTCATGATTGACTGTCTTTTCATTATGTCAACCTTGTGATCTGCAACGCAAAGCCAACGCCAAAAGGCTTGGCAAACATGAAATGCGCATAATAGTAATCGAGCATTTGGAAAAATTGTTCTCAAAGCATTTCGTTCGGCAGTAGAATCATCCGTCATAACAATATCAGGCTCAAATTT
The DNA here is from genome assembly GCA_947578425.1 of Eugnorisma glareosa. Taxonomy (NCBI): domain Eukaryota; kingdom Metazoa; phylum Arthropoda; class Insecta; order Lepidoptera; family Noctuidae; genus Eugnorisma; species Eugnorisma glareosa. The sequence goes on along the minus strand of OX387967.1, from coordinate 6,046,700 downwards.
TTTACCCACCTCGTTCTTTTCTACAGCTTCTTTAATAGCGGCAAAAACCAACGTGTAATTGGACTCATTTTGCTCAGTATGTATAGCACATGCCAATGGAAGACCACCGATTTTGTGAGATGTAAAAACTAGAGTAATCGCAGAACTGGTCTGGTCACACGATGATGTTGTGTCTACAAAAATCATATTCTCATATGCAGTAGACAGAAAGACTCGTTTCATAATAGGAGTAATTATCACGATAATCCTGGGATTTTCTTTCAATAGTATCGAGTAGCCTTTGTTATTTAAACTCTCAATTTTCCCTTGTATGATTTCGGGGAGATTGCATTCATTACGGTCACCATACTTTTCAGTACGCCATTTATTGTACATGTAGTACACATGATTTTCGGAGGGATTTATTTGAGAGTTCGATAACATCTCTATTCCATTTAGATCCTCATCTTGAAACGAGTCCAGTATGTTCAATTCGTTGTAATTTATTGCTGCGCAAGGTGTCATTCCACTATCAAAATGTTTCTTCGGTTTGTTGGCTGCATTTTAATAAATTCAAGGCTTCGGCAACGTAAACACGATGAGAGTGTTCAAAAACTATAGTCACTAACACATTATACCCTTCCGACAACAGTTTGTCGTTTCGAATAGTGTCCTTATTAACTTTTTTGATAACAAAGTCTATTTTAGCCTTACAGTTTTGTCCACGAGACGACTTCTCTGATTTTTTATTGAACGATGAATGTTGACATGTATAGGTTTTTCGATACAAGAAGCGCTTCAACGAAGGATATGACTTTCGAACTATCCAGTTAGTGTTCGTAAAATTTGATATTTTTTTAACAAACTCGTCGATAAACTTAACATATCGTTCTTGTTCTTCATTTTGATCAGTCTTCAGTCTAAATCGCATGGAGTACTTTTCCTCCGATTCAAAATCCAGATTCTCGATAACTCCACAATGTTCGGTTATAAAACCCTCTAAACTAGCTTTATCTATCATTATTCGCATCTACTTTTACGCTAAAAGGATCACAAACCATATAGTTATCGCTTTATTATAATTTTCGCAATGTACTGTGCACTTATTACCACTTTTTAAATTAAAAAACACTTGAAATCACAATTCAAACAGTACTGACTCGCACGTGGTCACAAAATGATGCAACAAACAAAATATTGCGTCAAGCCTCGGGCGCAAAGGATAGAACGATTGAAATAGTAACGTGCCAAAAGAGTACCGAACAATTGCTTCGTTGCGGTCGGGTATGTTTTAAAATACTTGCAGGGGCGTATACTAAATCTGAATGTATACCCGATATCAACACGCGCCAGTGACGTCACAAATGTTAGGTAAAGGTACACTTTATTGAAATGATTTTTGTTTACTGGATTTGAAAATATACCCGAAGGCAACGCGGTTTCTGACGTCATGACCGTTGTGTGAAGGTATAGATTCCATATACGCAGTCCAGTATCCCTTCCACCAGTTCCATAAGACATTAATCTTCCGGAGTCGACCAATTCTTTGCCGTCGTCTCCTCCATCGAATTATCAATCGCCTTGTTCAACTAGTTCAAACACTGAAACAAACTCAAACACAGTAAACACACCAAATAGTCATTTAGACCGTCCAACAGTTACTTTTTCTTCGTTCGGTAGAGCTATCATAAAGCCCAAAAGATTTTGGTAGTTTTAAGTTAAGATTAATTTCTTGTTGGTACTTAGATTTATTTATAGTCATAAGATTTTTTAAGGTTATGTTAAACTTCATTTTCGTTTGATTGATGCTGTCAACAAAACTAAAGTCAATTCGACAGATGTCACAATATTTAAAGAGACGTTCCGTTTTACATTTCATTTACTGATTAGTATTTAAGAATATGCTGCTGTAACTTAGTATGTAAGAAGTTTGCAGTAAAAAAAAAAAAAAAGTGTATACTTACGTTCCTTATTTTGCCGTCATGTTTGTTTTCTTTTTTTTACTAGGGGAGATGTTACGTATTTTAATTATCTGTGGTTCGTACCACTTGTCTATTACATGTATGGGATTGTCTCGGTCTACGTCCGCTCACCAAAATGTGAATACACGATTTACAGCAAGAAGTCCCTGTCGTACTTTTTCATACATTGAAACCTGACCACCCATCATAACACTTTCCATTTCCGCTCTTTTTCTTTGACCACGGCCTCCTTCTTGTGTTTCTTCTCTTCGAACTCTTCTTTCCTTCTTTTTTTCATGTAGGTATTTCAGATTCAAAACTGTTATTGAAGTTGAACTAATTCTAACTTAGTTTGAGTCAGCTCATTAAAAAGTGTCTTTTATTGTACATTTGCTGTCAATAAAAGAATAGCGAAGGCGCAAGGCGCGGAAAGATAGACATAGGCGCTTCTAAATAGTAGGTGCAGTCAGCAATGAAAAGAGCTTAAAAGACAAATTATTCAAAAGACGCCCCAATAGCGTTTGCGGACTAAAGGCATTATGGGGTTCCCATTATATTTGTACCTCTCTGATGAATTCTAATGTCAAAGTTATGTTATAGGTAATGAGTACCTACTTTTAATAAGTATTTAGAAATAATGTTTTTAATTTTTAGTGCGTCAATCGATTATTGTTGCTGACTGTACGAACTATTTGAGTACCAACTTACCAACAGTATTCACAAACTAGGAGATTGAGTCAATTATTGAAAAAAAAAATATTTCAATGGATTCTTCGTCGTCAGTGAGGTTGATACTCGTAGATTCGGATCTTTGACTGTAATTTGAGGTAGGAGAAGGTGTATCTGGAATTGAAATATTGTAGTCACCAATGTCGCTAGGATTCGTAATCGCAGTGTAACAGTGAATAGAAGAAAGTGAACACATTCCAGAGTTATTAGGAGGTTGAATGCATACTTTCTGGACTTGACTGCGATGGTTTGGTTTGAATGAGGCTTCAAAGTTACCACTGACTCGTCAAAGTTGGGAATTGTAATGATAGGTAACTTAATTGAATTTGAACTTGTGTCTGGCAGGTCAGACATGTTAGCCGTCGACTTCTCATCATTACTTGTCATACATTCAACAAGTGCAAGAACATTGCAATATTCCCGCTGGAATCCCTCGCGCGATTCGTGCTGCTTTTCAATATCTGACTCGGAACTGATGTCCTCTGTTTTGCCTTGCACCTGGTTGAAATTATTAATTAAGCTTTGAGATCCTACCTTTTATTTCTACTTGCTGATGAACATATACATTTAGATCGATGAATGAACTCACATATTTTAAAATTAGTAAGCCGACATTTTATAGACGCACGTTTCTTGTTTTGGGTTAGTCCCGCTATGGTACCCATCTTTTAGATCTACGTTAGACAATAGAAGGTACAACTGAAAAGAAAAGTGTATCTATAAATAAATACTTTTAGGAGTGTATCAATAAAACGTCTGTTTGCGATATTAAATCAGTCTTTTATTAATTCAAAATATTTATAAAAAAATATCAAACAGTAAAACGAAATATTAATTGCAATGTAATTTTTAAAATAATCAACAATATTAATTACCAATAATCAACAATAAAAAAAATATAAAAAATCCACATCTCAGAAAAGTATTACTGTAAATATTATAAACTACAAATAAAAACAACATCCAGACATAAATATTAGTTACAAATAATCAACATTGAGAAAAGGCAGTAATTGTAAATTTATATAAACTACAAAAATAATCAACAACCAACTAGACAAATATATTAATTACAAATAATCAACATGGAGAAAAAGGCGCAAATTGTAAACATAAACTACAAAAAATAATCAACATCGAGAAAAAGTATTAAACATTTTAATAGGCTAAAAACAAAATTAAAATCAGAAAATCACCAATGGAGATAGCTTTATTTTCGTAACTTTTTGTTAGCTTTTGAATCTGGCGGTCGATTTCTATACTTGTTCTTTTTCTTGAATTTATAGGTGATCTTTTTAGTCGAAAGCTATAACAAAAATCATCAGTTATTTAAGTTAAGCTATATTTTTTTCAGTAACCGTCTGTAATAGAAGGCGACAACCAATAATATCTACCAAAATAAATAAAATCAAATCCATTTTCAAATTCTTCTATGTACTCGTATTATGTAAAAAAATATATATCTGCTTTTAAAAATATTATATCTGCTTAAAAATATTGTCTAAAAAATACAACTTACTTGGCTTGTTTTATATCAAAGTGACATGTGTCGTTGCCAATTGTTTGCAGAAACAATAATAAACTGGGATTTTTTCCAATAATTTTGTTGAATCTGCCATTCCATGATTCCGCCAAGTTAGTTGTTCTATGGCGTTCATTATGGCAACACCAAATGAGGTCTGGATATTCAAGCCACTGAGTGACAAAATAGTCATTGAATTTGGTCATAGCTTCATCGTCGAAACTGAAAAAAATACTTATTAAACGTTCGTACTTGTAAAGCAATGAAATTAACAGGTCCTTACTGATATTGTTGTTCTTTACTTTTTTGCCATATAATTAGAGTTAAGTACTCAAACATCATTTTGGAAAGTAACCAAGATATTATACCTATTTTCCATTATATGCAGCCAGCCGTCTTCAATATCTTGTTTTGGCAAAAACGCCAAGCCTATGCATTGCTTAACATGGTTCGAGGACTCTTCGTGTTCCATGAGATTTAAAGATTTCGCTTTTTTGATAACGTTCTTTTGAAAATGTACGTTACATCCATTTATTTTGATATCAGGAAAAATCTTCGCTGCTGCATTTATTACTCCTATTTCATAATCGAAGGTAAATTTCGATGGACGCCATTCAGGCAAAGTTTGTTTAATCAATTCGAAAACTTTTTCATAAGTTTTCCCTTCTTTGTTTTTTAACAGAATATAAAATAATGGTGCTACATTCGTGGATAACTCAGTGCTTCCCATGTCTCCATGAATGACATAAACTTGTTCGAATGGGTTTGGGCAGCCGTCGAAAGTGCCATCACCAAAGTAATGCGTTACACATTTTATATATTCCTTTACTTCTGTCGAGGAAAATATAATTATTCGATTACAGTCTTCATTACAATAATCAGCCAATACATACTTATTAAATTATTCTGGTATTATAATTTCTTCCACATTCTTAAATTGTGTTTTTGGTACGTTCAACGACTTATTTCGGTGTCTGTATAATACTGTTTTTAATTTTTTATAGTCAGGAACATTTCCTGTAAGGTGTAACCCTTTGTCTTTTAAGTTACCCATGTGTTTTTCGAAAATTTTCTGTACTGATCCGTAATTTGAATTTACTTCTTTTTTGCACTCACTTATAGCCATTTGAACTTCATTGTCTTCAAAATGTGGCACGCACTGATCACTGTGTTTATAATCTTTAATTATTGTATTATTGGTATTCTCAATAGTTATATATCCACTACATTTAATACTATTTCTCCTATTTACACAATGCCAAGTACTTGAATTTTTATTTTATCTGCGTTTAATATATTTATGTCCGGCACGTAATAAAGTTTTTCCACCGCGTCGACTGTCAATAATTATTAAATTTACACCACGTGAACTACTTGACCCAGACATTGCAATAGATAAACTAACAAGCTATCCTAATTACTCATATCGCAAAAGTACAGCTGCAAATAGCAAACTAAACCCGGAATAATACTGTCTCTCTCTATTTTCATAAAAACAAAAGGGAAGAGCTAGATACGAATTCGAGGAAGGGCTCGTCTCTATTGTTTTACGAAAAAACCGGTTGGTCAGGTAACTACCTGAAGTGAAACGACAATTACCGAGCGTGATTTGTTTAAAAAATAGTATTAATAAATATTATCTTGCTTAACTATAATAGTTAAGAAAAGATATTTTTTATTAATACTATTTTTTTCTTAACGCATTGTATAACTTTTCTTTACAACAGTACCAAAAACTGAAGGGTACCATAGCGGGACTTTTTGATAGGTATTTTAAGAGGGTGCCATACCGGGACCATACCATAGCGGGACTAACCGCTTTTTTTGAATGTTTCATCATTAACTCAGTTTAGTATTTGATGATTCCATCGTAGAAATATTAGGTAATACTTACAGTGTAATCAGTGTACTTAGTGTTTTCTTCCCGATTTACTTTTTTATCCTGCGATATCTAAAAGGTTAATGAATTGATTGGGCTAAAACTTAGTATTTATTGTTATATTGAGTCACCGAGTAGAACCGTTTAAAAAAAAAAATCTTCTGCCCTCTAAATGACTCCTGACCAAATAATAAACAAAGTGTCAGAAAAACTAAAAGTTGTACATTAATTAGAATACCAGTCAGATTCTTATAGATTAACATATCTATAAGTGGAATTAGAAAATAAGTGTAAGCAAACATCACTACATAGTATAAAACAAAGTCGCTTTCTCTGTCCCTATGTCCCTTTGTATGCTTAAATCTTTGAAACTACGCAACGGATTTTTTTTAATAGATAGAGTGATTCAAGAGGAAGGTTTATATGTATAACATTGCAACCGTGCGAAGCCGGGGCGGGTCGCTAGTGAGTAATATAACTAGTATATAAAAAGTGTCGACTAGACTTAGCAGCGTATGAAATAATATAGTGTACTGTGCATATAAAGTGTTTTGTTGAGCCAACCGAAACGTCATTGGTATGCCACTGTATAACTTACAAAATAGCATTCAATATTACAGTGTAACACTTACAGCAAACATATTATTGAATAATTCAGTATTCATAACTCATAAAAATGGGAAAAACATATAGTATTGAGAAAAAGACAGAAGATGTAATCGACGCCCAAAACGGAGCGAACAGTGCAACCAATTCGCACTTCGAGCAAACAATTGAAAAATATGGCATAGTGATAATATTGATAGCAGCAGTACTTAGCATATACACACTATACATGGTGTTTAGGAGATGTGTCATGTACATGATTGTAGTTTGTTAGGGTGGATATGTGTATAGACTATTGAGGGTAAACACAGATGGCGCTGCCGTCAACATAACATCGAGTTCCTGTCAGAAATTTCAATAATATTGTTTAAAATTCAAAATATAAGTTAAGAGTAGCGAATTATACGTCAAAGTGAACATAGATAGCTGCAAGACCACATCAAGTGTTATCCACGGAAAGAATGAAGAGTATACTACGAAATACTTCAAAGACCCAGGACCCGTGAAAGTGCAAAATATACAGTTTAACAGTGCAATAAATATCAGACTGGTGATCAAACGAACTTTAAGAAACAAAGTGTACCTAAACCAGAGAAGAACAATATCAAAACTACAAAACAACGGTGAGGAAATACAAATCTTGACTAAAAGTAATAAATCAGTGACCGTTTTTTCCATCAAAATTTGAAAAAGTGACATCACCTCCCTGCGGCCAGCAGCGACACTAAAGACACTAAAGATTCTGTAAGGTCCTCTAGTGGCGAGTAGAATAACTAATAGACATTCAAGATATTGATCTGTCATATTACTTCCACACTACACCTACAGAGGGAGCTTTCCTAAAATATCTTTGACGGTTCAAGAAAATAAATAATTTGCCTATTTCCGTAACAATATAAATTTCACAATGGAAGAAGAAAATATAACGATTCGTCGACACAAAACTACTGCAGATAACTCACTTGATATTTCTTTCGAGTCAACAAACTCTGAAATGATTAGAAGATATAGTTTACCGGACTTGTCAACTGCATATGACAGTGACATAGAAGATTTAAAAGGAAAAATAATCCAGCTGAAAAGCGAGTTAGACAGTGCACACAAGGAAATAGAAATCCTTAACACAGAGAACATGACGCTAAAAATTGCTTTGAATAAAGAAAGGAACAAATCTAAAAATTTTCGAGATATATGCTCAGAAACAAAAATTCAAGGAATGAATAATAAAATGAGTGAAAGCAAAAAAAAGAAAAGGATCTCAAGAAATCTAAATCAATCATGTAAGGAGGCAATCAACAACAGTTGCATAGATCTTGGGCTCAATGAAATTACTGACGCGATAATAGATGGCACCACCAGCAACATATCGACACCACATAGATTACCGGATCAAGTTTGCAGGGACACTCTTACATACAAGGAACTTGAAGAGGACAACCAGCAAATAGATGGCGTTACCAGTCCCGTAATAGAACCACTCATATCGGTACGTCAGCAACGCAGACTTTGTATAATAAGTAGTAACAAAACAAATAAGGTATTAGCCATAGCACAGAGTACATTCCCCAATCATAATATTTGTCATTACTTATCATCAAATTGTGGAATTATACAGTTGATAGATCATCTGGAACAAAAATTGTTAAACTACACAAATAATGACTATTGTTTGATTTTTATAGGAGAGAAAGATTTTAGGAAAACTGACAATTACTTTAATTTAATTAATAGTTTAAGGACTATATTAATGACAATAAAACACACTAACATTTTGCTCTGTTTACCAACCTACAAATTTGATGGATGTTGTTCCATGTTTAACTCCAGAATAGAAACTTTTAGTAATTTATTATACCATGATATTTGTATTCATGACTATGCGATGTTATTTGATTCGAATTTAAATCTGAAATACGATGAGACAATGTTTTCTAAGCGCCGTGGAGTTCTCAATAACTATGGCATGAAGAATATTTTTGACGATCTACAGTGCTATCTTGGCATTTGTACAGACCCTTGCCCTATAAATATTGAGGATCCAAATGCAGATAACCATGCTAAGTTAAGAAAGGAAAAGTTTTTTCGTTCCTATCAATGAGAGTAGTAAGAGGACACATAATAGTAAGGAAACTCCTAACCATAGCGTACGACTATTGCACCAAAATATTGCAGGGTTATTGAATAAACTTTCTATGATTGAAATATGTTTAACTGAATTTAAGGAAAGTCATAAAGAGGTAGACATATTATGTTTTTCAGAAACATTTATTAGTAATAATAATGAATTAAATATAAGTATTAATGAGTTTATACTTGCAACTTCATACTCACGAAATACGGAAAAGAGGGGTGGTGTGTGTATTTTAATTAAACAGTTCTTAGAATACAAAATAATTCAACTATGTAAAGAAATGGCAGTAGATAAAATATTTGAGTGTTGTGGAATAGAAATACCACGTTATAATTGTATTATTGTATGTGTTTATAGGACACCCAATTCGAACATTACAATTTTTTTTAATAAACTCGAGTCTCTATTGCATAAACTAAGTTACAGGAAAAACAAAAAAATTATACTGGTAGGAGATCTAAACATAAATACCCTTACGACTAACAAAAATGCCACAGTACTAAAAGATATACTTTTAAACTTCAACATGACTTTAAAGATAGACACTCCGACTAGACAGACTTCTTGCATTGACCACATCATCACTAATATACCAGACTCGTCAGGCGAAACATGTGAATTACATTTATCGGACCATAATACTGCGCAGATGTTGACATTCACATCAAAAATATCTTCGAACAAGCATGCTCCATCGCATTGTTTCATATACAAGAGGAATTATAATGAAGCGTACATTGGAAAGTTTAGAGAATGCCTCTTGAGCCTGAATTGGCAAAATATTTATGATGAAATAGATCCTAATACGGCTTTTGATAATTTTCATGAAACCTTTTGCCTTTTATATAAATTAAATTTCCCTTTGCAAAAAATAAAAGTAAAATATCAAACACCTACTTTGAGATGGATAACTAAAGGTATAAAAAAATCTTGCCTCTCTAAAAGATATCTAAAATCAAAATATCATGAAAATAAATCTAAGGAAAATAAACTGGCCTATAATAAATACGCTAAAATATTAAAAAAGTGTATTAACGTGGCGAGAAAGCAATCTTCCAGCAAATTTATTTTTAAAGCAAAAAACAAATGTCAAGCAACATGGAAAATAATTAAAAATAAACCTAAATGTACAAATTCACAATATATAGAGGCAATTAAACTGAATGGCGCTATGATTGAAAAACCTGAAGAAATAGCGGAAGTTTTTAATAATCACTTCATTGATGCTACAAATATAGACAAAACCTACAAGACAAAGAAAACCAATAATACAAAAAACACTACCAATGTAAGTAATAGTTTATACCTCGAACCTTGCACGCCCAATGAAATAAATAAAATAATCGAGTCGCTAAATAATACCAAAGCAGTGGGATATGATGACATTTCCACCCACATAATAAAATCATGTGCCGATATTTTGTCTCCGATAATAGCTCATCTTGTTAATTTAAGTTTTTTTGAAGAGAAGTACCCGAAAAAATTAAAGTTTTCAGTTGTAAAACCATTATATAAAAAAAATAATAAGCATGATTTAGACAATTATCGTCCTGTGACCTTGATACCTATAATTTCAAAAATATACGAAAAAGCAATGTATAATCGAATTGTCTCATTTATATCGAAATACAATATAATAAGTACGGAACAAAATGGTTTTCAAAGAGGAAAATCAACCGCACTAGCTTGTTATCAACTAATAAAATCAATTACGGAGAATATAGATAAGAAGATACCAGTCACTGCAATATTTTTCGACATGACCAAAGCATTTGACTTTGTTAATCATGATATACTGTTAGAAAAGTGTGAGAGATACGGAATAAGAGGAAAAGCGTTAAATTGGCTAAAAGATTACTTAACGAATAGACAACAACGGGTTGAAATTTTAGGCGTTAATAAAGACAGAGAAGTGATAACGTATAAATCTCAATTCAGGACCAATGCGTATGGCGTGCCTCAAGGTAGTATTTTGGGGCCATTGCTTTTTCTTCTGTACATAAATGATTTGCCAACAGTGACGAGGAATAAGTGCGTGTTGTTTGCAGACGACATCTCAATGATAATATGTAAAGATAATGAAAATCATGAACAATTTGAGACTAAAATTAATGCTGCAGTAGAAGCTGTAATAGAATGGCTCGAACAAAATAATTTATGTGTGAATGTTTCCAAAACAAAATATATTAATTTCTCTAATTACAAAATGACAAATGAAGCAATGAAAATTATTGGAGGTGATAATGCAATTGAAGAAGTTGACCATACGAAATTTTTAGGCATAGTAATTGATAAAAATTGTAATTGGAAAAAACATATTGAAAATACATGTAATAGGCTAAACAGCTTTGCATTTGCATTAAGGAATCTTAGGAAAACTGTTGGACGTAATGCCGCGCTATTAGCTTATCATGGATATGTCTCATCTGTGCTAAGATACGGCTTAATTATATGGGGTAATTCCACTGACAGTAATAAGGCATTTATTGTGCAAAAAAAATGTTTACGAGCTGTGTTTGGTGCAGACCCATTAGATTCGTGCAGACCCATTTTTAAAAAACATAAGTTATTAACATTAGCATGCTTATACATACTGGAAATAGGAGTATTTGTAAAAAAACATCCTCACCTATTTAGCAAAGCCGATAGCCTCAATGTTTATAAGGTGGGCAAAATGTCAAGGGATCCAACAAAATTAGCAATGCCAAGATGTAGAACAGCGTACTGCCATAAAAACACGAGTCGGATGGCAATACAGATATTTAATAAAATACCGAAGGTTATTAGAGAACTGCGGACGAGCTTATTTCAAAAGCATCTCAGAGCGTGGCTTATGGAAAACTGTTTTTATAGTATTAAGGAATTTATGAATTTTAGGACAACTGGGAAAATTGCATGACATGTAAATTATATTTGACATTTTATTTTTAAGCTATTGACATAATATTTTGTAATTTAATTTCGTTGGTTATCATTTTTGTAAGTTGATTTTTAGAAAATTTTTAATTGAATTATTTTTATTTGACATTTGTTATTTAATCTTTATACAATTTTGATTTAGTACTTATATTTTTTGACATTGGAATTTAATTATTTTGTTTAATTAGAATCATTCTTATTGTTACAAAATTTGCATGCCGAATTTAGTTGGCGGAATATGAAGAACGTTTGTAATTGTCGTAAAATCTGTAAAGTACCATATTTCAGGCAAATAAATGAATCTGAATCTGGTACTTGTTTCTCTTGTTGACATATAAGATGAACTAAGTTGGGGGTAGGTTTGAATCTACACATTGTGTCAGGCTACCTAGCTGAATAAACATGCAGTTACCTAATTTCGTGTTTTAATGATATTTCTGGACATAATAGTGGCGACGACGGAGTAAAATAAGTGAAAATGGATCGTAAATGTGTGAAGTTTAGTGAGTTCAACCCACATACGGACAATTGGGACATTTACATAGACAGACTTAAGTTTTGTTTCGAAGCGAACGGAATCGTGGTAGACAATGTAAAACGGGCAAATTTCTTTACTGTGTGTGGTTCGCAAGTGTTTGAAACTTTATTAGCACTAAGTACACCACGAAAAGCCACCGAAGTGACGTTCAATGAGATCATAGAAATTCTCACCAAACATTACAGTCCGAAACCGAATGAGATATCCATTTCATACAAATTCTATAAACGTGATCAAAATCGTGGCGAATCGGCCGCCGAATACATAGCTCAACTTCGGAAAATCAGCGCTAGTTGCAATTTTACTGATTTGGAGCGCATGCTACGTGACAGACTTGTGTGTGGAATGAGGGACGATAGGTTGCACTACGAGCTGCTTAAAAGGGACAATTTAACATATCACAATGTAGTCGATGCTATGTTGTCATCTGAAAGTGCGGGTAACGACGTGCGCATGATGCGCGTGGGGGAAGGCGCTGGCTGCAGCGCCACGCCACCGCCGACACAAGCCGCGCCGCCCGCGCCGGCCGCGACGCCGCCGGAGCCCATGGATATTTGCGCCGCTGTGCCGCGCCCTGCCCCGCGCTCCGCGCTTCGTCGTTGCTACCGCTGTGGAGATCGACACGCTGGCGAGTGTCGGTTCATTAACGTTACGTGTCGATATTGCAATAAAAAGGGACATCTCGAAAAAGTCTGCATTTCTAAAAAGAACGCAAATAAAATGAACTTTACGGAGGAGGATGGAGACGCGAATTTAAACGGCATTTATGTCGTCCAAAGTACGACTCGAGTAGCGCCATTTGTCATTCATGTGCTGCTGGCTGGTGAGCCCGTCACACTGCAGGTGGACACAGGCGCCTGCTACACTCTGGTGAACGAGAACACATGGCGCCTGCTGCGGCCGCGCCTGCCGCCGCCGCGCTGCCTCGACGCGGCGCCGCTGACTCTGCGCACCTGGACCAACGCGCCCGTGCACCTACTCGGCCAGATTGTACTGCCTGTGCGCTATAAGGACATTGAGTATCATCTTCCGTTACTAGTGGCTAAGGGTAATGGACCGAATCTCTTGGGAAGAGACTGGCTTATGCATCTAGGCATTACTATGAATATTAATTTCGTATCAAACGGAGATTATACTGAACTGGAGAAAATAATCACAAAACATGGTGATGTATTTAAGGATGGTCTCGGTACGTACCGTGGAGATCCAGTGGAAATACATTTAAAACCGGGCGCTACTCCGAAATTCCTAAAAGCTCGTCCTGTTCCTTACGCTATTAAGGACAGAGTGGGGAACGAAATCGACCGTCTCGTATCCGAGGGCGTGCTTCAGCCGGTAGCGTACTCTGAGTGGGCCACACCGGTAGTGCCGGTTGTCAAAAAATCAGGCGAGATTAGGCTATGTGGTGACTACCGTTGTACAGTCAATCAAGCTACGGAATCGGACACCTACCCTATGCCTACGGCGAATGAAGTATTTGCAGCTGTAGCAGGCGGAAAATTCTACACGACATTGGACTTGGATCGTGCTTACACTCAAGTGACTATCAACGACGAAACGATTGCAAAGGATTGTACACCGTACATAGACTTGCATTTGGTGTGAAGGCCTGCCCCGGTATTTTTCAGAGGCTGATGACAGCGCTACTAGCGGGCATCGGAGGAGTCGCAGTGCTGATTGATGACATCATAATCGCGGGACGTACGATGCCCGAGATGCTGCAGCGCTTAGACATGGTCCTGCAGCGCATAAAAGAAGCGGGATTACGCCTTAACAAAAATAAATGTAAGTTCGCTAAAAAGAGAGTCGAATTCTTGGGATTCATCATCGATGCTGATGGCATTCATCCGTCGCCACGCAAGGTTGAATCGATAATGAACACACCGGAGCCCCACAACGTTCAAGAATTACAAGCGTTCCTCGGTTTGTACAATTTTTACGAAAGGTTTATAACACACAAAGCTACCATACTTGAACCTTTGCATCGTCTGCTAGACAAAATGCAAATATGGCGCTGGACCGAACGGGAACAACATGCTTTCAACACTGCCAAACAGGCCCTAACATTTGACATGACTTTAGTGCATTACGATTTAAATAAACCTCTGATTCTGACATGCGACAGCTCAGAATCCGGCGTCGGAGCTGTGTTATCACACGTGATGGAAGATGGCAAAGAAAGTCCCGTGGCCATGAGTTCCCGAACATTAAGCTCCACCGAAAGGCGCTATTCGCAATTAGACAAAGAGGCAACGGCGATTTTGTTTGGGATACAGAAATTCCACAACTACTTGGCAGGAAGATCATTCACCGTAGTCACTAATCATAAGCCTTTGCTGGGTATATTCAACCCAAGAAAACCGACACCTAACATACTGTCACCCCGTTTGACAAGAATAGCAATCGCGCTCACCTCACACGATTATGATATCCGTTACAAGCCTGGAAGACAGATAGGCAGTGCAGACAATTTGAGTAGATGGCCACAACCAGTTCCTGAGCGACCTGAAACAGAACTGAGTGAGATACTGCTGATGGCTGAAAAACCTGAAGATTTCCCATTCGATGCAGAGCGTATTGCGACTGAAACACTAAAAGACAAAACACTATCAAAGATAGTGCACTACGTTCAAAGGTGATGGCCTGCCAAGGTTAAAGAGGCGGATCTGCATACTTACTGGCTACATCGCACAGAACTGTCCTTGCAAGACGGCTGTCTGTTGCTTGGTAATCGCGTAGTTGTGCCGCCGCCGCTGCGCGCGGCCACTTTACGGGCCTTACACAAGACACACAATGGAATCGTACAAACGAAAGCGCTGGCAAGAAGCTACATTTGGTGGCCACACTTAAATGAAGACATAGAAGCACTCGTGGGCCAGTGCAACAAGTGTCTCGAGCACCGGCACATGCCTATCCGATCTCAGCATGAGTGGATCACGCCCACCAGACCATGGTCGAGAATACACGTCGACTTCGCCGGGCCATTTCGAAACAAGAACTTTTTGATCATCGTCGATGCGTACTCAAGATGGCCCGAGGTGTTTATAGTTAACATTGTTACCTTCGGGGTGTATTTGCGACTCATGGTTTATGCGAGATACTGGTGTCTGACAATGGGACCGCTTTTGTGTCCGAAGAAATGAAACAATTCATTGACTCAAATAAAATAAGGCACATCACGACAGCACCGTATCACCCTGCCACCAATGGGTTAGCAGAGCGGATGGTCCAAACTGTGAAAGATAAGATACGGAAAATGGATGACATGGCTTGGGACATAAAAATCCCAAATCTGCTACTAAGCCTCCGCTCGACACCGTGTGCTGGAACACAAAAGAGTCCTGCTGAACTCCTGATGAATCGAAAACTGCGCACCCTACTGGACACGATACACCCAGACCATATACAAAGAAAAAAGACCGAACAGCAAGTTTTTGACAATAATCAAAGGCGAAACAGAGAGTCTGAAGTTGGCTGTAGAATTAGATACAGAAATTACAGCAACGGTCCGAAGTGGTTGCCGGGCAGAATAGTAGAGAAAACTGGTCCATCCAGTTACAAAGTGCAAACGGATGATGGTCTTGTCATCAACAGACATATTGATCAACTTATCAAAGTTGCATCACAGGTAGAGAGTTCACAAAACGAGAGGAGAGAGATAAGTGAGGAAGCTCGGGACCAGATCAGTGAAGAACCTGAACAGATGATAGAAATTCCCAGTGAAGAGTCTTGGGCTGACATTCTAGGAATACCTAGATAATTGCAGAAATAAAGTTATAATTAAACAGTTTCTTTAAACGTACTTGAAATTGTCTATGTTGTTTAATCTTTTGTTTTATTCATAGAATGTTATATTTCTTATTTAATTGTTCATAATCTTCGTGTTAATTTCTTATGTACTATTTTGTGTGTTTACTTGGGGGAAAGGTATGTCATGTACATGATTGTAGTTTGTTAGGATGGATATGTGTATAGACTATTGAGGGTACTTGTTTCTCTTGTTGACATATAAGATGAACTAAGTTGGGGGTAGGTTTGAATCTACACATTGTGTCAGGCTACCTAGCTGAATAAACATGCAGTTACCTAATTTCGTGTTTTAATGATATTTCTGGACATAATAAGATGCAAGCTAGGTTCCAAGAAAATGTTGCGAAAGGAAATGGCAGTATGGCACAGCACCAATAGTTTGTTTAGGCCCAGCAAGCACAACCACGACATAATATTGTGTAATGTAAAAAGTGCGTAAATAAAAGTGTGTTAAAAATAAGGGTGTAGTAAAATAAAAAACAGTTGATTAATAGTGTAATAAAAAACTTTATTCCAGTGAACCACAACAACAAAAAAGAAAGACTACTTAAATAATACATAGTGTAAATCTGATTAAGAAATAAGAACATCCTGTTATTAAAATGTTAGGTACATACTCTTACAATCATATATTGATTGTAAGAGTATGTACCTATGCTAAATAAGCACAATGTAACATAGAAGCAATATTATAATGTAATGTACACTTAGAACAAAAACATAGAGACCAAGTAAAAATTGTATTATATACATTTTCTAAAAAAAGGGAGGAATACTGTAGGGACACACACACATGATGTATAAACGTAAGTAAGTCAGAAATATAACCAGTTGGCAATAGACTCTCGTGCCTTTCATTGCTCTCCCATTATTGCCTATATTGTATTATAATGGAATACCACAGTGTTTTTTGATTTCTTTGTAGTTATTTGTTCTTTTTCTTCGAGGTTAACTTTTTCAGGTGTGCTGGTAAAAATGACAGAATGTTTCTTTTTAACTAACCGTTTGTTTGTTACGGTTAGGCTGTAGAGTTGGTACTTTTACTATGTCCATTAAGTGATAACGAGGTAGATGGGCTCGCTTGAACTGTCCTATTTTGGCTAAAAATTAGCATCATTAAAAACATTATTCTCCATTACTTGGTTTGAATCACCAACGTTAGTTAAAATTACGTTGCTAGCAAATTGAGATGTTTCTTGAGATCTTGTTTGACTTAGAATATTTACGATTAAGTTAAAATTCATTATGGGGCTCTCTTTGGCTTGAATGATCAGAATTGGTATTTCTATTATCAAGGAGTTTCTAGTCCAGTAATATCACCAAAACTTGCGAAGGTGCCTTTGAATTTATCTGGATCCACAGGGTAAATTCCAGCAGAATAGTAGCCATTTATATATACACGTTGTCCGATTTCATATGAAATTCATATTTTGTCTAATAATGCTTAATATTTCATTTGCATTCACATTGTCCTGCAGGCGAGCACCAAACTTATTTATTAAAGCCGCTGCAATTGAGAAGTTTTGCATCATGTGGGGAAGAGATATATGGAAATATTGTTGCCTGAGTAATTTAAAGTCTCTTTTAAAATAGCCATTGATCACTTCCACCACCCATCTGCAAATGGTAACACAGCGGCTTCTATTTGCTTGAGCTGTAGTTAATTGGTGCTCGTCTTCTAACAATGATTCTGGCATGAATGGTTTGTAGCCACATCCTTCCAACAAAGCAATGCTATCTCTAAAATCTCTAAACTCTTGTTGATATAAATATATGTGCCGTCAGAAATGACTATGGCATTGTTATCATGTCCAAACAGCCCATTGGGAATGGTTAAATTATGTTCAATCAATTCATCACGAGTAATATGACTAATGCCGAGATATCTTGGTACTTTGTCCATTAAACCCTCCAACGTTCGACGAGGCACTTGTACCAATGTGGCAATTCTCTCATCTGAGTCCCCTGTTCTCATCTTCAGCAGAAGTGCTGCCAAACCCAAACTACCTCTATGGCGTTCAGAGATACGTGGTATTTCGTCAATTAAAACATTGAATTTTTGCTCATGCTGTATTTGATTTACGTTAAATGTAGATATACTGTTTTCGGAATCATATAATGTATCCCATTAATTATTTGTCAAATGTTGACTGCATTCACGAGCTAATTTTGGCAAATAATAATTATGATTATGCAGAACCGTGGCTCGTAACTTGTCAGAGATATTGTGAAATGTGGTGCTGCTGCAATTCGGAAAGACACAAGTGTGTGTAGAATTGGCTGCTCGTCTATGATTGGCTAATTCCACTGCTTGTGTTGGCTCAGGTTGGGATGATGCTGATGGCTGGATCAGATTTTCTTCTAGTGCAAATTGTCAGTTGTGTCCAGTTGAGGTCGGCTTTCATCTTGACGATTCATACGTAGAACCTCTCTTTTTGTGCGTAACCAGCATGCGTGGCAAACACGATCTGAAGATGATATCTGAAAATAACATAATAGATTAATTGGGACAAAAATTGACACCTTAAAAAGGGTGAAATGTAATCAATATTTTTTACCACATAACAAAACTAAACAAACCTCTCGCAGTGCCACTTGGCTCTCTATAATATTCATTATGTCACTCTGTCTTTGAAGTGTTGAACAGCCACACAAAAGGCACACATTTGTATGCCCCCTCGTACTTGGTTCAGCTTTTTCACTGCCAGAAACTTCTCTTGCAAGGTGTTATTAACTGCAGCCATTGCAAGATCTCTGCATGCCTCGCAAACATAATCATCTTCCAAAATCTAACAACAAAAGGATACTACACTTAATATATTAGAAAGATTTATTTTATTGTGACCTATTATTAGATTATACTTTTAGCATTAAAACTAAATTAGAATTAAAAAAAAAGACAATTAGAACAAACCTAACCTTTATTATTACTTTTTACAAAATAATTAAATCAAAACAAATTAACGAACCAAACTTATGACAATCTCAATAATTTAAAATTAACAATAAAACAAAAACGGCTCACGTGTTCACAAACAAACGCAATGTACACTATTACCAGGTCTTGACTCCACGAAGGCTGGCGAGGAAAAAGGGGCGTCCATCGGTTGTACGGCTGTTTTATAGCTTTGCGGCTTCTAGTAAGGCACGCGGTAGGGGAAGTGCTAACACGGCCTTTCCTGACTGGAGTCGTCCTCGACGTTGGGAGGCTCGGCGGTTCCTGACGAACACTCAACATCCGCATCAAGAAGGGGCATGGATGGTCCAGGGCGAGGATCCATTGACCTCGTGGAGAATTCTGCCTCAGAGCCATCATTTTCAGGGTCGTTTTCGAAAAACGCAGCGCATGTTTCCGGACACCATTCGCCTTGCCAAGGGACCATAAACTGTGCAGCAGCCTGCGTTTTCTTCCCATAGCCCCCGGCAAGCAGTTTCAACTCGTAACGTCCGCTCGGCAGGACCTTGGTCACCTTGTATGGACCCCGCATTCCAGGGTCCAATTTTCCTGTTACCTGTGAGTACTTGATCACGAAGACTAAATCATTGACATTAAACTGCCGTGGTGCGCTTCTATTTTGATTGACGCGTTTATCTTGGCTGGATTGATTCTCCTTAAGGAGCTGTTGAGCTCGACTCCTGGTTATTTCTCGAGTAGCCTCTCTGTTGACGCTGGAGTCCGGCATCGCGACATCGTGAATTAGTGACCGTATGACCGGTGTCATTGCGTCAACACCAATAAGAAGGTTCAGTGGAGAAGCCCGAGTAGATTTCTGCTTGGTTATGTTAATGACAAGCTGTAGTTTCCACAGCACCTTTGACCAGAATGAGCCTCTGTGATTGACCTCAATGCGAATCATATTGAGGACAGTTCGCACGTATCTTTCAACCTGACCATTGGCGTGGTGCATCTCTGGTGTTATCGAGTGGAGATCACATCCTAAGTATCTGATCCAAGATGTAAACTCTCTTGACTCAAACATACGACCCTTATCAGTAACTACTAATTTTGGGGTACCGAATAGCGATATAGCTTGTGTGACCACGCGTTTGAGTTCTGTTGTGTCTTGTCGACAAATGGGGCAAAGTAAACAGTACTTGGTGAATGCGTCCACTATGATAATAGCAAACTTAAAGCCTTCCGAGACCGGCAGTGGACCTAAAGCATCCATATGTATAGTGTGAAACGGAATATGAGGCTTCTGCCAAGAAGTGATGTTTTGTAAAGGAGCTCGTGGTACACGTTTTTTTGATAAACAAACTAAACAATGCTTAACGTACTTTACAACAAATTGCCTTAAACTAGGAAACCAGAAATGTTTCAAGATAAGGTCCACCGTTTTGTCAGCGCCAATATGCTCATGCTCGTCATGGAACACTCGGAGAAGACTTAAACGGTGTCCCCTAGGTATAAAACAGAGTAATCTTGG
Organism: Eugnorisma glareosa; assembly: GCA_947578425.1. Taxonomy (NCBI): domain Eukaryota; kingdom Metazoa; phylum Arthropoda; class Insecta; order Lepidoptera; family Noctuidae; genus Eugnorisma; species Eugnorisma glareosa. Next base: position 6,026,199 of record OX387967.1, on the reverse strand, counting down.
TTCCTCCCCGACTGGAGTGTAACGATAACAAAGCAAGTCATTATGAACCACATACCGGGTGGGGTCGAGAGCACCCTCCTGAAGCTTCTGTAACAGACCGTGTGTCTCATCGTCAGCACCTTGGGCTATCTGTGCCCAGTTGCGAGGCTTCGATATTTGATTTACAGAAACTTGAGGATTTCGGCTGAGATAATCGGCATGAGGTATCATTATGCCCTTGCGGTACTCGATGGTGAAATCGAAATCTTGTAGATAGATCCACCACCGAGCCACGCGAGGGATAAGATCCTTTTTCTGCTGAGTTGCCTTCAAGGCATTACAGTCAGTGACGACAACAAATTTCACTCCCACGAGATAGTGTCGAAATTGTTGCAAAGCCTTCACCACGGCTAGTGTTTCGAGCTCATAGGAGTGATACCTGCTCTCAGCGCCCTGGGTCACTCGACTAAAATAAGCCACTACGTGTTTTTTTCCATCGGGATGGCTTTGAAGGAGGACTGCCCCATAGCCTATGCCACTTGCGTCCGTATGGACTTCGGTGGGGTAATGTGGGTTGAAGACAGCAAGTATCGGTTCACTGATCAGGTGATGAATTATTTCCTGACGAACCTGTTCTTGGTCAGGTCCCCAGGAAAACTCAACCCCCTTTCTAGTGAGCCGAGCGATACATGCAGTCCTCACAGCGTAACCTTTAATGTAACGGCGAAAATACCCTGCCAAACCTAGAAATTGGCGCACCTGTCTAACGTTTCCCGGGGGAGAAGTGTTAACTAGTGCCTCTACTTTACGGGGGCTTGGTCTGACTTTGCCAGCACTCACTACTCTACCCAGATATTCGAGTTCAGTAGCAAGGAAGGTGCACTTCTTTAAGTTCACAGAGAACCCTGCCCGAGTCAAAGTTATTAACACCCTGCGCAACAAATCTATCCCATCGGGCACAGAGTTACTCAGTAACAAGACGTCGTCGACGTAGACTAAGACATTACCTTCATCGATTAGTTTGCGCAGAGTATCATTTATTATTCGCTGATAGACAATTGGAGAATTTGCCAAACCATAGGGCATTTTGAGATACTCAAAATGCTCCTCTGGAGTAACGAATCCCGTTAGATGAATACACTCTTCCCTAATCGGTATCTGGTGGAAGCCAGTAGCCATGTCGAGGCTTGAAAAGTACTTATGACTACCTAAACGATCGATGTGATCATCGATTAAAGGAAGAGGGTATCGATCCTTTACCGTTATCCTATTGAGCGCCCTGAAGTCAACACAGAGCCTGTCGGAGCCATCGCGTTTCTTCACTAATATTATAGGGCTCGCATACTCCGACTGTGATCGTCTAATAATATCTTTGGCCAGAAGGTCTTTGGTAATTTCGCGTACTTTAAGCTTTTTCTGATAAGAAAGTTTGTACGGCCTATACACTACAGGAGCGGAACTTGTGAGCTTTATTTCCATCTGACCCGTCTTAACCGTGGTCGAGGCCGTACCCGATATGAGAAACTCAGAAAACTCATTGATAACATTCATCAACGCGTTACGTTTGTTTCCTAATAGTGGTGAATTTACATCAGTGTCACTAACGACTTTGACCGAATTAACCTTCAGGGAGACGTTTGATGAATGCGTTAAATACTGTCGGTCTTTCGTCCTAATATACGTCACACCTTCGCGATTAAGAACGTCTGTTCCTAATATGATCGGCGCATTCATGCAGCTTGACGGTACAACCACCAGATCTACTTCGATCGAAATATTCTGAAATTCTAATGTGACTGTGACATATGACGTTGAAATTATTTCCATTTCACTAATACCTTTCAGAACACATCGTTTTTCTTTCGGGTGAGTAGAAACATATTTTAACGCGTCAGAAGAAATCAAAGATACATTTAAAGCACCAGTATCTATGAGAACATCTATCGGAACACTGTTTATTACGGCAATGGTAACGTCATTATTGTTAGAGTAGGAAGAAAGTTCAGAACAAAGGTTAACTTTGCGTTGGCCGTTGTTAGAATCTACGCGCGTCTTAGCAAAACATTTAGCTTCCACGTGGCCAGGCTTTTTACAAAATGAGCAAGTCACGGGACCTGTGCCCGAACTGCCCGGATTTGAAGATTTTGCCTGATTACTAGATTTTGGCTTAGAACAGTTACGACTAATGTGACCTTTCTCACCGCAGTTGAAACATGCTCTGACCTCACTACGTGGTTTAGTGTTCGGAGGAAAGTGTTTTTTAGAAGTCGTTTGAGAACCGGACCTATTATTATTGTTACCTTCTGTTGTGTCTGCATGCCGGTCTTGTATCTATAATTCTCCATTCGTTGGTTATTAAATTGTTTTCTAACTGTATTATTATTCTGACCTCCGCGGCCTCTACCGCGTGGACGTGAACCACGATTGAAATTGAACTTTACTTGGGTACTCCTTTGAGGCTCATATTGAGCATCGGTAAGATTAGGATCAGCCATTTTTACTAAAATAGATGGAACGAGTGGCGATCTCTGGGTCTGATATCAGTATGCCTAAAATCACCTTTACTATTAGGTTTTGTGTAAATAGAGAGAAAAGATACTAAGTTCTGAGGGGTTACATCGGCGTTTGCCGTGGCCGCTCGCACTTGCGGGCTGTCAATACCTCGAATGACAATGAGTGTCCTAAGTTCATCGCTTAAACCCGGAATTATTCTTAGTCGTAGAAGAGTTCGGCGTGCGTACTCGGAATACGTGGGATAATTATCGGACGTAGACTTCATTGCTTCAAACAAGATGTTTGCGTAATCCAACTTAGATGGGCAAAGCGGCTTAAATTCCAGCTTAAAATTAGTCCAAGATCGATCATTAGTGACCCACTCCGATAGCCACACTCTTGCATCGCCCTTGAGACATGAGGCAACACGAGACAAACACTCATAATCACTCCAGGAATTTGCTTCTTTGGCACGATCAACCTCTTCACACCAGACTTCAATATTATGAATCGTAGGGTCGAAATTTGAAACGTAATAGTTTTGTGACCTAGTCGGCTGTACCGATTTCAGAGCGTGTATGAAAGCTTGGGTGAGGGTAGATGCCTCAGAATGTTGAGAGTTCAAATCAGGGGTATTTGGAACAATATTGATACTCGACTCAGCGTTATTTGCTTTATTCGTAGTGACTCGCGTCAACTTCCAATGCCGGGTATCGGCGCATTTTATTGACACATATGTTGCAGTTGACACACTTGATGCGTGTAGGCCTTACACGGCTACTCATCGTGATAAATAAATCGATGCACACACAACAAAATCCAAGGTATCCGGCAGAATCGGAATCCAGAGTCACAGAAAAATGTCGTCGTATTGGCAAACAATCAGAATCCTTAGGCAAGCACTAGTCACACAGGGAACCGTAAATCTCAGAGTCCATAAGCAGAAGCAGTCGATGAAGTAGAAAATCACGGAAAATCGATGGGAAACAAAATAACAAGACGCACGCGAAGACAACGACAAGTTATCAGTGCCGACCGGTTGACAATTGAAATGTCACGTTTTTTTTTTTTGCGATGTTGCCATAGTCGAATTGCACTACGATGTCATTTGTACGATTATGACCGCTTTAATCTTAGCACAAACAACCATTTTTATGTTAACATTTTTTTGTATTCTGATGGAGAAATGTATTTCTTATGTATATTAATGCAATACGTAAAGTCACAGCGTTTGTAACTTGACTAAGATTTATATTACATGGCAACATTAAAAGTACCGCTTAGCCAAAAGTCATGAAGTCAAGCAAGAAAGAAAAAAGAACTAAGCCATGATTATTTGCTATCATCATTATTCTAGTCAAATAAGCTCTCAATTATGACGATTTTTTTTTCAGACTTTAATAAAACTCATGCTTGATTTGATAAAACTTAGTAAATTATTTCGTCGGTATCTATTAGGGTGACATACGTAGACGCTTAATATTTTCATCAACAATTCTCTCGCCGGTATCCTTTATTTCCTATTTATTCAGTCCAATCACAATTTGTTTCAAAAATATATAAAAAGCGTTGAGAAGAAAAAAGTGTCAATAATTGAAATAAAGCAGATATTACAGGAAACACAAAATTCACTAACAGAGAGAAAGTCTGCCAATTTTATAGGCATGCAAACTAAAATACAACTAAACAAATTTAAAAAATGAGAATCCTGCACTTGAAATAATAACATTGATCACGAAGTTAGTTTGAGGAGGAGACAGTGGCTTTTTATAATACAGCTTTTGGTATCTGCAAAAGTGGTCCATATCATTTGATAAATATAAAGTGTTTGATTGGATGATGCTATCTGAAATCCGAGAATGGACAGCAGTTGAAAACACTATTTTATACCTAAATGAAAATGGTGTGGAGATTTTGGGCGACAGTTGCTTTCAACAATATAATTATCTGAAAAACTTTTTGGAGGCTACAGTTGACACGGAAGAGTCGAAGGCCAAAAATTCTGTAGAAGAGAAGTGGATTGACTTTTTTAATCTTACAGAAAATCCTGAAAGAAAATGCCAAATGCTCAAATTATGCCAATATTTGTTTGCGATACCTGGCCACAACGCTACAGTAGAAAGAGTATTTTCATTAATGTCGAGCCAGTGGACCGATGAAAGAAATCGCCTGCTGCCGGAGACTGTGGAATCGATATTACAGTGTCAGGTTAACTTCAATATGACTTGCACGGAGTTTTATAAATATGTAAAAGGACAGAAAGAATTACTTAAAAAAGTAAAGTCTTCAGCAAAATATGGCCAAGCTACGTCTAGCTTTGCTTCCATGCAGTAGAATTTGTATTTTTTTTTAAATAAAAAATATTCATTTTTTTTTTTTCTCTCTTTGCGTCCCGATACGAGCCTTGCCAAATATGGCAACCCTACCCTGTGGGGCACGAGATACTCGTAATACTAGTACCTACCTACAAACAATTTTTGCTTTTATGATTTATTTCAGAAACAGCCATCATGGGGTCAGAATAAGCGCCATCATTCGCCAGATATTTTTGTAAATTCGGAACGACCACAGTCTCCTTCTGTTCTCCACTCTTAAGTAGAAAAACACCTGGAGAAAGAAAAACATCGACCTGAATGTTTCCACTGCATGGCTATCCAACGAGAAGAAAAGGATCAAAGAAATTACATTTTTAGCTTACTTATAAAAGTAGAGATGAAAAATATAAAAACTTGTATGACAGCCCGTGTGTACGGGTACGTATCAAAATCCCGAATGTTCATAATACCTATGATTGAAATACCGACGTCCAAAATACCGAAATTCAGAATACCGAGAGTTTTAAATGCCGATAGTCGTTAAATCGAAACACAAAATACCGATGTTAAAATGCCCGAAAGGACGAAATCCCGATTGGACGAAATAACGACGTATGAAATCCCAAAGAGCTGCAACGTAGTTCCCGCGATTACTCATAGATGGCACTACAACACAGTTATGACGGTGGGCATTCTGCTTAACATGTTTTAATATTTTTTTATAGCAGGGATAGTTCATGAAAAATTATTTTATTCATTCGTAGTTACTGTTAGCTACTTAGTAGCGAGTGGTTGCTATAATGAGTCAAGATACTTTTAAAGTGTTCAAGTCTCAAATAGGCGGACTTAAAGTAAAGGTAGACGGTTTTGTGTTTACAAAGAACCGGCAGACGACGGCTAAATGCTATTGGAACTGTGAATATAAGAGACATGATGTTTATGAGTGCCGAGCTACCCTTACTACCAATGTATTCGCGTATGTTGAAAGTGCAACATTAAGATCATTAAATAATGAACACTCCCATGAAAGCACACCGCTTCGTGCCGATATTGCTGACAACATTCAAAAAAAAAAAACAAAAACATCAGACCAGCCTACTGTTAAGACCTGCCAAATTTTACAAAACCACTTGGCAAGTACGTTAGTTAGCTACTTAGTAGCGAGTGGTTGCTATAATGAGTCAAGATACTTTTAAAGTGTTCAAGTCTCAAATAGGCGGACTTAAAGTAAAGGTAGACGGTTTTGTGTTTACAAAGAACCGGCAGACGACGGCTAAATGCTATTGGAACTGTGAATATAAGAGACATGATGTTTATGAGTGCCGAGCTACCCTTACTACCAATGTATTCGCGTATGTTGAAAGTGCAACATTAAGATCATTAAATAATGAACACTCCCATGAAAGCACACCGCTTCGTGCCGATATTGCTGACAACATTCAAAAAAAAAAAACAAAAACATCAGACCAGCCTACTGTTAAGACCTGCCAAATTTTACAAAACCACTTGGCAAGTACGAGATCAAGTATTGCGATGCATACGACTTCCAGAGACGCGCTCCGGCAAGTAATTACCTACGCGCAAAAAGAAAAAACATCTAAAAATGCCTAACGAGCCGAGTTCTTTTGATTTTGACCTGGATTTGGAAGCAACAATGTACGATAACGATACCAGTTTTGTCATCAAAGATAGAATTTTTGCAGACAATAAAAGAGTGACGATGTTGAGTACCAAACAATTAATAACTTATTTGTGCCTAGCTCTTTATTTAGTAATGGACGTCACATTTAAAATTGTGCCTATGATTTACCAACAATTATATACGATGCACGGTCCTGTTCACGGCAGCGATAAGACGTTCCCGTTATTGTTTGCCCTTTGTACCCACAAAAACAAAGCGTCGAATGATATGATGCTGGACTTATTATTTGAATTATGTGCTGAACATGAGATACCGCTTAATCCGACGTTTATAATACTGGACTTTGAAAAGGCTGCAATTTTAAGTTTGCGTCAATATTTTGAAAATGTGACACTCAAAGGATGTTTTTTTCGTTTGAGGCAGATCATCTACAGAAAACTTCAAAGGGAAGGTTTGTCTTCGAAATATAATAATGATGGACAATTTATCGTGAGACAAAATCTTTATTGGTATTGTGTTTTCTTCACCCAAACAATGTCGACATGTATTACAAGGATTTTGTTGAAACATTGTCCAATGATGGCCGCAGAATTGCTAATTGGTTCAACGAGTATTACGTAAATGGAAAAAAATAATCAACAGCCTGTGAACAGTCCAACCTTTTGGTGTCTCCACGAACATTCTTCGGTTCCACGCACACAAAACAGTGCTGAGTCATTCCACCACCATATAAACGTGGTGTTTTCTAAAAGACATGTTGGATTTTATCGATTGGTGGCGGAGTTGATCAAGGAAACAAAGGTAAATGATATTCTTATAAATAAATTACTAAACGGAGAACGTCTGCATGAACGATGAACCTAACATGTAGTGTAACATGTTAGGTTCATCATAAAGATCAACTTTCTCTTTAAGGCCCGTGTCGAAATGTAAGAAAAAAATACTCGATTTACCATCCACTTTTTTTTTTTCCATGTTCTTTCTTTTGCCCTTTGTGTTCCAGGGCCGCGGTATCTCTTTCGAACAGTCCCGCAACCCTGGCAGTCCCGCAACCCTGGCAGAGCTCGGGACCTTAGTGCACCCCGACACGGACAGGTTAAAGCTGGGCTAGTACTTTAGTAGGCTCCGACTACGCTATTTAGGCAACTTTTAAGTGTTTTGAGGTTAGGTTTACAAAAAATCGTGTTTCTCGGAAACGGTGACAATTTCGGGATTTTTAGCTTTTTGAAAATTATCAAACTGTTTTATTATCTTAATTATTTCTTAAGAATAGGATATCATCAATTAAGTCACTTTCTGACTTCGTTCGAAGTTTGCTGAATACAAAATTCAAAGAGGAAAATAACCTCTCTACACTGACCTGTGTACTAGGTGAAGTCAATACTATCTTTGATAAAATATACAGGTCAGGCAATATATTTTTTTTGCTTTCCCAAAATAATAAAATATTTTTACTCGAAGGAAGGCGCACCTGTTTGTTCAAAAATTCTTTTAAGTGTATTTTGATATCTGAGTCGTCTCCAGCGCAGCCATAGCTTGGATCTCCTCGCAGGGTATTATTATACGACTGATCCAAGAAGTATTCGAGCTGAGAACCTTCATTATGCTGCTGCGTTGAAGTAGAGGCGACAGGAGAGCTAATCACTGTGCTATCACGGTCTTGTTTATTTAATTTGCGCCATCTCCTCCATGTACTAACCAACACATTTTCTGCAATCTCCAGTTGATCAGTGGTCAACAGGAAGTTAACCCGTGGATCCTTATATACAGCTGCGACAAACGCTTTAGATTCGAACAGGACTTTTTCTCTAATTTCACCTTAAGCTCTATTTTGCAAATTATCCAATGAAGGTAAAAGTCACCCATAGCCAGTTGTTCGATTTGTTACTTTTTAGTCAAGATTTTGCTTGGTTTAAAGAGGCTATAGTAACCTCAATAGAATTCCACGTAGTTTCGGACAAATAGAGCTCATAATTAGAGAATTATGCCAATATGTACAGAGGTACATATTGGCCGAAGTTCTAGTACCCGAGTGAGCATAACGTAAGTCGAAATCCAACTCCAACGCGTGGGTCCACACCACAGGTTTTTTAGCCCCCATTCTTTTAGGCAAGTGTTGGTACACTGTGGTGCGTAACTTTTTTATAACCTCGCGCGCATTTGTGAGCATCGTCTGATTGTATAAAGATTCACTCCCTAAAGCGTCGTGTACCGCTAACTGCAACGTATGTGCAGCACATCTAACGGCCGCAACTGTGTAATGTTCACTTTCTAAGTAATCTTCGAGTATAAAATTTACTTCGTCACCCGTCATCTCCATTATTTCATTCTCGTCATCATCTGAATCGTCCTCATTTTCTTGGATGCTAGTTTTTAAGGCTTGTTCCACCAATCTGACCATTTTAAGCATATTTGCTCCATTATAAATGGTTATGGAATAAATTTGAGCGATAGATATCCTGAAACGATTCAATACATAAACCGAGTTTTTAAACAAGTTATACATAAACCGAGAGAACCGAGTTTTTAAAAGACCAATTGGTCTTTTAAAAACTCGGTTCTATGTCTTTGGGTGAGTTCAGTCACACTTAATGTTTTAATAAGTATCCATTTTCCATTTTGGCCATTTTCGATAAACTGCAGGTATTAATTCCTAAAAAACTTCTGCCATTGCCATATCCAATATGTTTTGGAAAGGTTTGTCGTCAATCAAAGGTAGCGGTCTCCCACATGTCGTTACTAAATTTATACATTCGTCCATCAGTTTCATTTCCAAATTTTGTTTGGATTTTTTCTTTCTATTTCCTTCGACGTGTTCTCCACTTGCGCTATTGCTATTCTCTTGAAGTATAAGCTTATATTGCACAGGATGCTTCTTCATGTATTTTAATAAATTTGTTCCATGATTTCCCTGTAAGAAGCATAAAAGCACGTTCATAAATTTACTAAAACTCGCAAGTAACATGCACCATCTTTGAAATGCGGTAAGTTGTTTGTTTAAAAAAAATTGTCAAGTCAAAATTAGTCAAGTAGCCAATCTTAAGTAATCAAACTTTAAATAAATACCATAAGTATTAACAATTATGTTTAAAAAAATATAATAACTGGAAGTACTTTATACGTTTTTTTTTTATGAAGAGGTCCCGAAGTAAAGTTTGTTCACAGTTTTAAATATTTACATTTATACTTATCACTGAACAACGTTTATTTTGCTGCTTTTTTGGCTTGGTCTTCTTCCATAATTTTTTTATATTAGTCAATTTACTCTCTTTAATTATAAATTTGATTACCTAAAGGGTGTAAAAAGCCTCTTAGCGAAGCCGAAAGACACTTGTTCTCCCATCATTTCTATCATTTTTTTGTTCCACACCATACCTGAGAACCCTCTAGTTACGGAGATATCAAAAAAGTCAGAGTTCCAACTTTTTCAATATTTTTTTTTACTTTATACGCCCCCATGACTCCCGTACTTTTCAATCCATCCATCAGAATAATGTTGTGAGTTCGTTACATTGAGTTTTACCATAAAACGTGATTTTTCACCCCAAAAAAAATGTCGCTTCCCAGCAATAACTTTTGCGTAAAATTAATTAATCTGATGTACAGAATGCTTGGTTGACGGCATTGTAATGAGGTTTTTTACACCCTGTATAATATTTTGTTAGAAGAGAAAACACCAAATGCAATTCAGCAGCAATACTGCCGCCGTCTTTCGAGCACAAGACACACATACAAACAATGCAAAGGCAAGCATAACTATCCAACACCTTAAATTACATACGTAATTGTCACAGATTGCGTTATCAGCTCAAGTCCCATCACTAAAATATTGAAATAATATTTACGATGTTTTTTGTTAGGGTTATACGAACACTGTATATACCTAGTTATGCATAGTGAACCATTGTCACAGTTATGCATAGTGAACCATTGTCACGAACCGAACATAGCCAACCATTGTCACGAACCGTAATGAGTTATGCCTAGCTAACCATTTCCAAGAAATATACTACAAGGCTCGTTCACAACGTGCCACTCGTAGTTTCTGGTAATAATACATAAAGGCAATAAATCCTAGAGTAATGACTCAAAAACATTAGAAGTATGATCCGTCATACGAGCTGCATTCCTATTGATAGGAACCACCACAGATACAACACATGTAAAACCTTCCAGACACACACATGTAAACCCTCTGTTAGTATATAAGTCCTTGTAACTTAGATTTAAGGGTTCTCGTATTGTAAAGCTCATGCTGAGCACATGTATCTTTAATTAGATAAATATATTTTTTGACAAGTCTTGCTCGTTCATATTTGACTACCTATTAAAAATCTACTTGCTCTCTGGTTAATCATTAGACTCTGAACAACAATAATATTTGTGTAACAAACTCACGGGTTCCGTGTGGAGATTGAACTCGCACATGTATTTTTTGCAATGTTCTTCAAACAAACCTTTCATAGTATTATTTACTATGAAACCACTCAATCCTTAATAATAACCTAGTTTCTATAAAATTATAATTTATAACACTACATACAACTACTAACTTAACTTATACGAAGGCAAATAGCTTGTTAGACTATTAAATAAAAATCGATTAAATAATGACATGTAAGTACTTTCCTTTATAACTGCTCCACAGTACATGTGGAATGTTATTGATATTCACCATTTATGTAATAAAAATATTTATAGACGCAAAACGACTTATTTCGGCCCATTGTCAGTTTTAGTATTTTAAATAAAGTACTTAACGTCTTCTTTTTAAAATAGATTATTATACTAATATATTTTACCTATTACACTAATATACTACAACTAATTTAGACACAAAACAAGCCAATCAAATAGGTATGTATGATTTTAAAACAATAGTTTTATCAATATGAACACGAGCGAGTGGCGCGCGCGTTGGTAAAAGAAGATCCACCAAACACCAATACAAATGTGATTTCCACCTCAAAAACAAGTTTAGACTCGCTTTGCCTAGGAACCGGTAAAATAAAGGTTCTTAAAGGTTCCAATTTAGGTTCTGGTTCCTGTTCCGGTATAGGTACCGGAACCCCAAAATACCGGTATTTTTGCGGTATTTTGGAACCGATTTCAATCCCTAGCTAAAATCAATTCTTCAGCAATATTGTATGACTTGCCGGTCTTCGCGATTTTTTATGCCACAAGGAAAGACGCACGTAAATATTCAGAGTTAGTAGCTAAGATGGTTTTCATAGTCTTTTTCGAAGAAGCCAACTTTTTCTTTTTTCGAACAAAAAAAGTCTATAGGTTTGTCTACGCACTGCGGTTGTTTTGTTTCCAAATGTCTTCACAGCAATGATGGCTTCATCGAGGTATTTGCGAGAACTTCTGAACATATTACACACTGTGGCTGTGGGTACTGAGATTCTTCTTTGCACATAAATCCAATTTTCAGATAGTCTTTGTCTTATTTTCTTTTTTTTTTGCCGATGATACGACTGTTTTTTCTTGTTCTCTCGATTTCGCAGAATTCTTGAAGTAGTGAAGAAGGAGACGCAATTAGAGTAAATGTACTTTGTACAGGTTGCGAACTAGGATATACCGTTGAATTACTTGGACATTTTCTGCGTGATGACCCCGTTTTTAACCACTCATTCGTTTTCAAAACGAGCTAGCCGCACGAAGGGATTGCTAATATTTTGTTTTTATTTTACTGTAAACAAAAACGCGCTCACAGTGCTCACACAATAAACTGAAACAAATGAATCAATCACTGAGCGCGGTCTACGCCACGCGCCGGGCAGTGGGAACGGCGGGGTCCCTGCACTAAATCAACCAAACACATAAGCAGCACCTGAAATCAATTATGTAGACAAGAGAGCGAGAATAAAACCTGCAAAACTTGAAACAAGTAATAGTAAGAAGCACAATAATACTTATATAAAATGTGGCAGGCAACCGAAACACTTTAGTGACTGTGAAACAGCGACAGCAAGGATTTAGCACTTAAATGGGAAAGTAAGAAAAAAGAACTACTGTAGGGGTTTTTGATCACGCCTACATTTGGATGATAGATGATATATGACTGCTGGTATGGATACAGGCAGAGAGATCGCGTAATAAATGATAAACGACACAAACTTCTGCGATAAGTATTTAATTGACACTTATTGATAGAAATGATAAAGTGCAGTGATACATAATGCTAGAGCTACAATATAAATACTATACAAAAGTGCTGACGCGCGCCGCGACGCTAATTATGTATATAAAACAAAATTAAACCTGTACAGTTGTCTGTACATGCTGCCCGGGCGCAAAGGAGGAACAAAAATAACAAAAAATAATAACATAGATTGGACCCTTTAACTTTCACATAATGGAATGTCAAACTTTATTGATTGCAAGTTAGGGGTTGATGTGCTCTCGGTGATCTTCCGTGGGGCAGGCTGCGGATTGGTGATGATAGTCTGAAGTCCTGCTAGTTCCAATCTTGACTCCAACGCCGGCTGCTGTCTCCGTCTTCGTCGGATCCACATGACGACTAAGATAAAGCCCGTCAGGATCGCTCCGCCCACCAGCAAGTAGAGCACGCTGAATTGATGCACGTCGTGGACACTGATTGTTTGTGTCGACTGTTGCTTAAGATCGTCTATTTCAGATCTCAACTGATTCCCCATAGTGCGATGATCCATCCTCTGGTACAAAGGGCCCAACAGAAGGGATGCTTGTGTTGACTATTTCATTGACTACAGACATCTGTGGAAGCTGCATCTCTTCTGCATAGTAGTCAACGTGATTGAAGAAGTTCTTATGAGAGTAAATCTTGAAAGACTCTCCTTTAAGTGTGCATCCTGGACAAAGGCTGATTATGCCATTGCCTGATAAAGTTTTTACTTCCGTGCTAAGTGTGCTGAATATGCGTATAGTGCATTGCTGGCAACATTGATACAGCCAGTCGTTCGGGTGCCGTAACTTGACCCACTTATTTTCGCACCTTGATTGTTTGTATATACAGGCCGGTGTTATTATATCATTAATTTTAATATCACAAATGGATTGTTTTTCTCGAATTTCATAGATTGGCTTATCAATGGAACATAATATCTTCTCTGGATTTGCGTGAAGGCACTGTTGGAGATCGTTTTCTATGAAGAATAAAACCAAGTCCTTTCTCAAATTAAATGCCAGATATGGATATGTCGGTATAACTTGATGGTTTTGTCCTGATTCTTCTCTTTGTAGGGGAATAACCTTATCCAGTTCATATTTTTCTGTAGTAACCAGAGGAATCTTGATTTCCATTATAAGATAGCCGTTATATACTTGAGCGAACACCCGCAGTAATTTATAAAGACTTCTGATACTTGATTTGTCTATACTGCTCTGCAAATTTGTCGTCTAAAACCCCAAACAAGTAACTAGCCAGGTTGCCAACCCCATTTACTAGTCCTCTCTTGTATCGTTTGTTAGGGTTTCGCAGTAAGGAATTATAATGTTGAAGTTCGTTCAACTCATGTTGCAGTTGTAATATGATAGCTCCGTACGGCATTCCTGATAGTGGTAAGCACGTATGCTGACACAGTTGATTTAAATGTCGAACACATGTTTCCAAGTCAGTGAATCCAGACCAATACGTAGACATGTTGTAGTAGACTATTAATTTCCATTCGTCCTTGATGTGTTGAAGTTCTGATACCTTGTCGAAAAGCATATTTCTTTGACTGTCCAGTGACGTGATAAATCATTAACAGAAGAAGTGCTGACGTTAATAATGTTCTCATGCTGAATTTGGACCGATTGCGATGCCCGTGGGATGTTCTTTGAGTTCCATTCAAAGAGGGAGTTCGCATGGTACTATTTTCTTGTACTGGCAAAGGAATAAGTTTGTTGACCGGACGTTTGATAATGTTCTTGGCAGTTTTCAACTCTTACACACCCATCTGAACCGGGGTGCAGTGCTTGAACTCGCGCCATCGCCGTGAAGCGTATTGATATGAGCTTGCTGAATGATTAACTCGGCCAAGCGACTTCCAGGTGATATTATGAGAGGATGCTTCGCCGCGTATGTGATATTTGTTTGCTCAAGGCGTCCGCAGACTCTTAGAATCCCGTGTTCGTCTAAGAATGGTCGCAGGCAGGACAATTTGCTGTTGCTGCGGACGAAGCCCTTTTGCTTCAGATGATGTATATCTTCCTTAAAATCTGTACCTTGCACATGTTTGATAACAAGGTGCAATGCGCTTTGTATTTCGAAACCGGTCAGCGCACTTCTCGCTGCACCTGAATTTTTATTGTGCAGGCTAGCGATAAAACGTGACACCCATGCCACTGTTTGTGCAACCTTAGTCAGCGAATTGAATTTATTTAGTAATTCAATTATCCAAGAACAGGTTTGACATACGGCTGTGTGTACAAAAGGTTTTTTCATCTCTGCTGTTGGAGTTTGATATTCGATTGTAGGGATACCCCTAACGTGAATCATACGATTCACGTTAAAGTTGAGAAGCCATTCTGGCCCTTCCCACCACAAGCGATCTCTTGACAGACTTTCAGAGCTCAATCCACGCGCAGCACAGTATGCTGCATTGTCACAGGACTTGACGTGACGCCAATTCGATGCTGGGATGATCCCAGTGATTTTCTGTACGGTTACGGCACGGTTACCCAAAAATTGCTCCATCAGTTGTGGTAATAATAATGCACCAAGTAGCTCAAGCCTAGGTAAAGTGATTGATTTATTAATTGGCGCAACCTTTGTTTTTGCTGTTACTAGCTTCGATGTGCGATTGCCTTTAAGATCATTTGTTACAATGTAAATTGCGCATGCATAAGCCCTTTCCGAGGCGTCACAAAATGCATGTATTTGTATGTTGTTTTTCGTTTGACCTAGATATCTAAGTATTTGAAAAATGTTGATATTTCTTAGGTCATCTCGCAACCTTTCCCATTCTAATGATATGTTGGCCGGTAGTTCTTCATCCCATGTCAGTTGCGCAGTCCATGTGGTCTGGAATAATATTTTTGCTCTGATAGTGAGCGGTGATAACCAGCCAATGGGGTCAAATATTTTTGAAATATCTGACAGTAATTGCCGCTTCTTAAATGGCTTGTCGTTGTCTTGAAGTTCGATTCTAGTGTTGAAGGTAAACATGTCACTTGAGGGTATCCATCGCAGACCTAGTGTTTTTCGAGATTCGCTATCTTTGAACTCGAATGGAGCGTTTATTTGTTCTGGTTGTAAGGTTTCGATTAGCTGAGGTTCGTTGCTAGACCATTTCCTTAGATTCATGCCAGCACTCTTTAAGACTGCTATTAATTCGTGTTGTAGTTGTCTGGCATGCTCGATGGTATTGCTTCCTCCCATATAGTCGTCCATATATGTAGAAAGATGATTCCAAGGCGGCCGCTGCTAAAGGATGTGGTTCAGCATGATCGATGCCAATTTGCTTCAAGGTTCTCATCGCCAAGAACGGTGCTGCTCTTGTTCCGTACGTAACGGTAGTAAGATTATATTCTTGAAGTAATTCACGAGGTTGGCTTCTCCACAATACAGATTGAAGATGCTGATCTTGAGGTCTTACTAGGATTGCTCGAAACATTTTTTCTACATCTGCAGTGACTACGTTCTTATATTGTCGCCAGCTTAGGATGAGATTATGAAGGTTTTGTTGAAGGTTCGGTCCATTGCGTAAATTTTCCGAAGAATGTAGGTACTTCTCATTTGGGCGTGGCCTGCTCGAGGTGAGTAGTGGAGTTTAATTTTCTGTTCAACTCCCTTTTGATGGTAAGGTAGCGCTCTTCAATCTGCAGAAATTTGGTTTCATATACTTCGTTGGTTCCTTTTAGTTGGTTATCGAGACGTAGGTGAGTAGTGTCAATAACCTTCCATAGATGCTGTAGATTCTTTAGTTCATCCTGAAGCTCCCATTTTTCCTCTAAGTCTTCAGTGTTGATTCGATTCATTAGTCGTTCCAATGCTCTAATATTGGTGTCCTGCTGACCAAGCAGGTCATCCCCTTGATAAGAATATTCTTCAAAAGTGGGTAAGGAAAGACTCGGAAATTTAGGCTCCTTATATGATGACAACATTCCCTTGGTTTTGATATAGTAATCCTTCATGTACTCATAAATCTTTTTTGAGAAATATTCGTACTGATCATCTTCAAAATCCAGCAGCTTGATGTGATTTTCTTCAAACTCCTTCCAGCATTTATCCAGCGAGGCTAAACGACTGTCAAGGTATTCAGGTGTCTTCCTGCTCGAACTGTCCTTCCGGAAATTGGTATGTATTCTCTCAATTTCCTTGGTGAGGAAGCTCTGGCGTTCGAACATTGATTGTAAGCCCTCCATGATATATGATAAAAATTAAATGATAAATACCTGAAGTTGCGCTGATATGATATTCTCCTCTGATACTGAGGATAAATGATAGATTCTTGATTGATATTGTTGCTTAGTGCTTCTATAATCTCCAGCACGATATGTGCGCCTTCTCAATCCTACTGGTGACCCAAGTAGCAAAATATAGCCCTGTAAGTATCCTAGGAGCACGTATTTTAAAGTCCAATAGAAATCCTAAAAACGTTTATAGAGCCGCATTTGGGCGCAGTTTATTGGAGTATTACGCCCTATAGTCGGTTTTTTACAGTCCGGTAAAGTGCAATTCGATTTTATAATTATCTTATTAGTTACTTTTACAAGATATAATTGTCCTTTAAAGATCCGGTAAACGCACTGAGCAAGCGCGATTAGTCCTGTAACGATCTGGTACGTGCAGCTACTGGTGTAATTGATCCAACAGTTGTCATTGTGATGCCATTATTAGATTCGTTCGTTCAATCGCTCGTTCATTATTTTTGTAACGGTGACGTGCTGGTGTCTGAAGAAAAAATATAATATTTTCAAAGGGTAAGTGATCCACATTATATACATATATTAGCTTAACATGCGAACAAACTTGCGAAATTAATTTTATTGATAAAGTGTTCGATGATAATAGACATATCTTCATGCCCCTTCAAGACTAAACATATTTATTATTTGTTTATTCAATAATAATTAACAAATAATTAAGCCGCCATAGGATCCAAATCACGTGTCATAATATTGCATTATCAAAACTTTTATAAAACAATCTAATCAAAGTTAAGACTACTACAGGATATACCTACTACGCCACCATTTAAGTTTTAGGGTTCTTTTAGAGAAATACAACGGGAAAAAACACCGCATGCCAATACATGTAGGATAATGTTTTAGTCAGAACTAAGATTTTCAGAGTAGTGTCAGTTACCTTGAAATGATTTTACATTTCTCTTTCAAATTTATTCGACATAAATCAAGACAGGGACAAGGACAGTGTAGGGATGCAAAACGGTAATATATTTATTATATTAGTATCAGTAAATTTCAAATTATTTTTAAGTACAAACGTTTCTTTTGCGTTTTGATATGATTATTATGAGAATGGAATTAAACACGAGATGACTTGTTTACATTGCGAGGTCCCCGCGACCCCCACCACCGCTCTCTAAGCCGGATATTCTCTTCTCAAAACGTCAGTCTCGCGTAAGTAAGTTTAGTGATAGGTCGCGCTTTGTAACTCGCAGGGTACTCGTAGTTACCTAATTAGGTATTCGTATTTGACGGCAACGCGACACGAACAGTCGAACACCTCTATTTCCTCTGGAATTAGGTAAGATTAAACACGTTTTTACAACGACGACAAAGCATAAGAATATTTTTGTTTTTTATAATGTGTTATAATAAACAATATTATGGTAATGTGTAGCAATTCATACTAGGTATATAGCTTTAAGGTGAATACTCCAGGGTAGCCCGCGAAATTCGAAATCGAGGCTGAAAGACGTATAGTAGTTACAGAGTTTTAATAATCAAAATCATCAATACAACCCTCCGAGCTCATAAAGGTGCATGAACGACTTTTTCAAGGTCAAAGTCATTTCTGCACCTTTATGAGCTTGGAGGGTCGTTTTGATGATTTTGATTATTAAAATTCTGTAACTACGTACGTCTTACAGCCGCAATTAACATTTTAATTAACATACAACCTAGCACTGGCCTGCAACTTGCACAAAATGTAAGAAAATTTGAATTTCGCGGACTGGATGGAGCATCCCCCTTAATTAAAGCAAATAATGCAAATAAATACATCAAAGAACGCCCATGTCAGGGCTACTTCACTCGGCCGTACCTAGCGATAAATGCCTACATTTTCGCGTGGTGCCCGTCGCCGCTCCGCCAGTCGGTTGTCAGCGCTCGCGCGCAGAGATTTTAGATCATCGTGTTGTTCACAAATAAAATTTGATACGTTTAACGTTTGTTAGGATAGTTTTTATAAGAATTGTTACGCGTTACATACATGTTGGATAATTAAGAGAGCAACTTAGAAATGAGTTTTTTTGTTTGTTGAGATATCTTAACGATTTTGTCTAAAGTCTAAAGTAAGTCTAAATACATTAATATCCGTATGAATCATGTAAATCAGTCCCCGTGTTTAGGAGATAATTAAGAATTAGTACTTACTTGTAGTGAAAATTTAAACAACCAGAGTTTTTGATGTTTTTGTTTTACGAACTTTTTAATTACTTAATGCAAAATGTGAAAATATTATTATTGTAAGTTAATGAGGACTATTAAAAAAAGGTACCTAGCCTAAAGATTAGTTTGTTTTCATTATTTTTAATTATGTAAGTACTTTAAAATTCTTCGTCTATCGAACTAATTGACCGTGTAATCATACGCATCAAACAAGATAGATTACGTGGCCAAGTCATTGAGCTATTACGTAGTAATAATAGCTCAATGGGTCAAGTAGGTAGATAAGCGATAAATATTATAGTAGCAGCGGTAAGCCAACAACCCTAGCGCCACAGCTAGCGCGTCACTCCACGTCAGACAGCGACAGAGTTACGCGTTAGAAGAGAGCGGCAACTTTTAGGTGAATATCGCGGTAGGTACTGAGCGCTTATGCGAGCTGAATTGCTCTTTGTTGCTCAGTAGCGAGAGTCACATTTCCTATTTATTGTTGCGCGAAGTACCGTTTCTGTACTTGTACTAATTATTCTGTGCCCAGGTCACCTAATAATCTGTATAAATTATCACAAAATATCGTTATTTTACGAGCCTACGAGTATATCATAATTATGCATTTTATACTTCCTAGACTGTCCCTCCCTAGAGTGTCCAAACAAAATGTATGCGCATCTTCAGGTTAAAAAACATAAAATTTTGTATCTTTTTTTCTAATTAAGTAATTAAAAACGTAAAAACAATTTCAGCGTGCCACATTTGATCCTGGACTGGAAATGGTTGTACTAATGGATGTTGATGATTTCTTGACCAAAATGGACTTCCGTAAGGTCAAGTATTCGAAATGGCCATGGAATATCACACACTTTTTGTTAGCAGAAAAATGTTACGGTTGTAACTATAATGTTTCAAATGACACAACCAATAAGCCATTACACTTCACTGTGGCTCAAGGGAAAATAGTAAAATTGTTAAACCAAGATTTTTTTTGGTGCCAGAACTGCAAGCAATATGCAATCTATGATCATTTTCCTACCGACGAGTGTGAATTTTGCTGTTAATATTTTTTAGGTACATTTCATTCATTTTATCATAATTAACGTATTTTAAATATTTATGTAATATGTATGCGAGTATTTTTTATATTATTGTAGGGATATTATCAAACATGATGTTGAAGTCGTTAAGAGGTTCTTCAAAATGAATACTTATTATGGCAACAACTACGAAATCCCAAAATAATCAACTGTGCTTTCATACAGAGTAGATATTCAACAATTACGTATAGGTACATCAGAATAGAATAGAATAGAATATCTCTGTATTATTATACGGAATGGAAGGGACACCGACGCGAAAACGGTTACTACGTATTCAGTACATCATTCTTAAACCATATAAATTATTGATCGTTTATTAAAAAAAAACTGCTGTTCCATATGTTTTGACCGTGTAGGTATTGCGCTTTTGTAGAAAACAGCAGATTTTTTTTTTGTTGAATGAACCTAATATGTGCGTCTACCTAATTACTTACCATGTTTTTTAGATTTACCGTAACCAAGAAATTATGCCATACAAAGTAGTTCAAACTATAGAGCGAGGGAAATCTCTGCTAGTAGCAGTCCCACAGCAATGGGAACAAGATGGGGTCTTATATTGGCCCCGAAAAAACTCTGAAAAATTACAAAGAAATGAAAATTGTGAACCAGAAGAAAGTTGGTCTACAAAGAATTGCATATTAAAAAGAAGAAACATTTACAGTCTTCAAAAGGCAGAGTCCATAATTGACGCAATGTGTCAAAACTCGGACACTGAGACTGAGCCCGACATAAGTCAACGAACTAGGCAAATTCAACACACGAGACAAATCAATTTCAACGATATGGCCGAAGAATGTACTAAGGTTGGTTGAAAGCTCACAGTGCGCACTTCTCTACAGAAACACGATAAAAAATTCAGGGCCTGATTCAGTATCTTTAATAGAGTACCTACCCAGTTTGATAAAGATCAGTATCTTTATCAAACTGGGTAGGTACTCAATCGTTTATTTACACTCTTGTACTACATCACTACTTGACGAGCCCTTTTTTCCCCTTACTCCCTTTGAATGTTACGTACAAACTGTCTTGTCAGTATATTCTACTTTGTTGCGATTGTTAGGATAGTCATATAAAATTTGCTTTACGTAAATTTGTAAACTATGCCTTTGTTTCAGGATTATAATAAAAATATTTTAAATTCTGATGGTGTAATAGAACAGTCTACGTCATTTGAATATTTTGACAAGCAAGAATAGGTTGTTACCACTGAAGAAACTATGCCAAACGTGGTAACTATACCTGTTTCGGTAGAACCACAAAGTCCCATTATTCTACAACAAATTGAAGATTCACGTGTGACGAATTATGTATTACCGAAGCTTGATGAAATATCAGAAGGCGTGAAAACAGTTACAGCTACTTTAAATACAATCAACGAAAATCAACAAATACTATTTCAAACTCAAAACAACATACCGTCTAAACTTTCAGAAATGCAAACACAATTTGAAGAAATTGTAAAACAACTTTGTAAACCAGCAGACAGAACCCAATCATCAGACATAAAGCCCATTAGCAATTTAAAACAATTTCAAGAACTTGAAAATTTACTATCGACTAACGATCCGGAATTCATATCTGAACTGAAGAATAAACTTTCAGTAGTATGCAGTAAAGGTAAAGGAAAAGGATATAACAATGCCTATATGTTAATAGATGTTTTATTTGAAAGAAACTTTTTAAAGGAATGCTGTTGGGCTGGAGGTTCAAAATCAGATAAAATAAAAATATGCTTCAAAGGCTTTACGAATACAATAAAATTATTCTTCAATATAATTCATGAATCAGATGGAGAGTTTAATTTAGTTGATTGCCACAAGTTCCTCAAAATTATTCTGAGAAACTCACTTCAGCGATGTAATAATAAGCAATTAAGGTTATCTGCAAAGAAAAATAGGCAAAAGAAAACTAAGAACACACCTCAATCCCAATCGGCAGAGTCAGCCGAAAATCAGGTAGATCAGCCACAACCAGAGTCGGTGGTGTTTCCAGTAATTGATCTGCCAGGTTGTTCCACATTTGATGAAGAATAAAAATTATCTCGTGACTGCAAGCATATTGGATACCGATACCTACTAAATCTTCCTAAATATCTAATAAAATTATCTAAAAGTTTGTCGAGAGTTGACTGATTCGTGAGGGTACAGGTGAAAAGACTTATACTGAGTTTTAGTAGACTAATTTATTATAGTGCATTTAATACCAATTATTATTAATATATAGGATTTAAGTAAAAGTATCAGTATACTCGTAACTTTGTGGGGGGATGACTTAGCCCATCATACTCAACAACTTTTATCAATAAACCTATATTGAATTCGCGTTTAGCTGTTCTTAGAACAGAATGGAGAGGCCAATTTTTTTCGCGAATTTGATGTTGGTTCTTTGGTAAAAGTCTAGGAGTATGATGGGTTGAGTCAACTCATAAAGTTATACCGATACTTTTACTTATACCTCATATTTTGTAATTGTTAAGGGTACCTAATGAGGGTACCTATATGGAATCGTTAAGAACAATAATGATTGTGCGTTCATTTTCTATATAATATAAGCAAGCATATTGGATAGCGATACCTAATAAACCAACTTAAATACCTTATATAATTATCTAGAAGTTGCGAGGGTTGACTGATTCGTGAGAGTACAAAATTATAAGACTTATACTGAGTTTTAGTAGACTGATTTATTATAGTACATTTGATGTCAATTATTATTAATATACTGAGTTTTAGTAGACTGATTTATTATAGTGCATTTAATGTCAATTATTATTAGTATACAGGGTGTAAGTAAAAGTATCAGTATACTTTTATGGGGGGGGGGAGACTTAGCCCATCATACTCAACAACTTTTATCAACAAACCTTTATCGAATTCGCGTTTAGCTGTTCTTAGAACAGAATGGAGAGGCCAATTTTGTTCGCGAATTTGATATTGGTTCTTTGGTAAAAGTTAATGAGTATGATGGGTTGAGTCAACCCATAAAGCTATACCGATAGTTTAACTTGCACCTCATATTTTTTAAATGTTAAGAGTACCTACTGGTTTTTAAGATATTAGATTGAATAGTTAAGAACAATAATGATTGTGCGTGTTCATGTTCCTGAATTATTTAAACATGATTATGTCATTTGCGAGTTCAAATATTGTCATAGTACGAGTATAAGCATGTTGATTATGATAATTAAAGATAGATTAATCTTAATACTGTTGTTTAATTTCTTTGCTCCTATTTAAAATTACACTACATACTTATACGGGGTGGAAGGGGCACCGACGCGAAAACGGTTACCACGTATTCAGTGCAATAGTGTATGAATTCTAAGCCCCCCAACAAAAACATTTATCATAGGTTATTTTAAAAAAAAGCTTTTCCATAAATTTTGACTGTGTAGGTATTGCACTTTTGTAGAAAACAGCAGATTTTTTTTAATAACCGTTGAAAACTTTCTATGTGGGGGCGCTCAGAATGATACTGAATACGTGGTAGCAGTTTTCGCGTCAGTGTCCCTTCCACCCGATATATTATAAATCAAAGAGTATGTAACAAAGGTATGAAAAACAATTCAGAATTGTACTCAACGCACAATAGTTTGCATTTTACATTGGTCACTCCGTAAACAGCTTCAATTTTGTTAATATTATTACAATCACATTTATAGATATCTAAGAACGAAGATTTCAGGGGTTCATCAAAAACATCCCCGATGTTTGTAATACGATGTCCATTTAATAGAATCTCCTTTCTTTCATCATTTTCTTCAAAAGATATTGAATTTAGCTCAACAACATGATCTTGGTCACTTAAAAACCACTTGTTTTCTTTTTGTGTTGATAATACGTATGATTCAAAGTGAAGGACATGTTTTAATCCACCCTTTCGCTGATTTTTCTTTACATATGGGTATTTTATTAGTAGATCTTCATGTAGATTTTCTATATCTGTTGCTAATCGTTCATTTAGTCTTCTGGCAACTTGTTGTAGTGGTTTATTTCCATGTCTGATCATATGTTTTATAGTTTGCAATTTGTTTTCGAAGGGATAAGCATTAAAGGTGTGCAGTTCTCCAAATTTTCTCACTTCATCTACCAAGTGAATCAGATTATGAATGTTGCTGGTAATGTAATCCTTTCCGTAATATATTTTAAAGTTTTCTATAAAATATTCTAACATTCGTTCAGCGATTCGTAAAAACTGGAAATGCTTTTCATTCGAGCAAATTCTGATTGCACAATAAAAGTTGAGAAAATGAAAGTAAGCGTCAGAGTTCAATAAATTTTTCAGTATTATGATACTGTGGTAATAAAGAAAACTACGGTATTCGGAGCCCTTCCAATGTGCTAACACGACGATTGTCCTTACTGATCTATGTATTTCTGAGGTCATTTTACACTGAGATAAAAAACTGTTGATCTTTTCAATATCTCGAGCACTCCACTTGGTAAGGTATCTACCGAAATTGCCATCTCTCCAACCCAAAAGTAATCTCTTCATCAAATCAAGATCTATTAGGTGAAGTGAGTCGGCTACAGGAAAATCTTCTATCATATCGATTTTTAATTGTAATAGTGGTGAATCATGTTTATGATGGTCTTCATAATTTTTTTGCTCTAAAGTCTTCGTCATTTCTCTTTGTACAGTCATATCTAGGAAACGTTACAGTGTGAGATACATGTGAGTACTCACCCACAACTGTACATTTCAAGCAGCCATGCTTGCTGTTGAAATTAGCAACACCTAGAAATAAATAAATAACTTTAATGTAAGATACCCACAAGTAGGTACATACCTAAATCTTTTGAGATCAAACACTCAGAGTTTATTTTGCTAAGTAAACGTTTCATATGAATACAAACATTATATGCATACAATTATTGTTCATATGAAATTCATTTTTTTAAACGATTTCCAAATAGGGTTTCTTAAGAATACGAACATTATTGGTTCTACCTTTGATTAATGCTCTAGCTGGAGAGTCACAAATGAAAGCTCTGATTTTAACTGTGACTGTCATAGCGTTCCCAGTTTTAGTTTTGACTACCAACCCACTTTCAAATTCTTTAATTTCGGTTACCATAGGATTAAGGTAAGCATCCAAATTAGACGGTTTACTGGTCCCCGCATAAATACCTAAAACATACAGATAATAAAATTAGGAAAGAAAGTTGTGTGAATCTGTCACATAATATAAAAATATGTACAAGTCTACCTACCAATTATCAGTGGTGATAACTTTGGTATTTCGAAAATACTACACAGTATTGGCCAAAACTGTTGTCTCGAACTGTTGTAAATCGGTAGCCCGTCGATATTTATGTTAAGGGAAATAACATTTGGTATTTGAACTACACTTGCTAAAACTTTTCTTAACTGTTCTATTAGACTGTTATGCCAGTACCATCCTGTGCCCACAATAATAACGTCTGTTTTTTTATTGTTAGTTTTAAGGATAGTGCGGGCATCCCCAGGTAAAGCATACTTTATTCTTTTATTTAAAATCACAGAAAGTTCAGTTAAGGCAGAGTGTGATATATTATTCTTAATAGCCCAATGCCTTATATTTTCCCGCAATTCATAATTTTTTTCAAAGTCAGTACTATGATCATCATCCAATTCGCTATCACTGCTTCCGCTATTATTGTCATTGTCAGCTTCTTGATTAAAACAACTATCAGAAGAATTATCTTCGCAGTCTTCTAGGTTTATTTTGATTTCACGCTGTACGGAACCATCACAAATTTCCCCAGACTCACTTTTATTCAAGAGTATCGACGGGTACTCTGATCCCGATTTCAAATCAAGATACTTTTTGGAAACTCTTCTTCGATAACTGCCACTACGTTTAAATCGTTTCCATTTGTTTAAATCCATTTTTATTTTTTCTTGTTCAAATCACAAAATGCAAACAAAATGGCTGATTACTCTAGTAATAGCAAATGTAGGACACATATAAGTAGAATCTTGCCTATAAAAACATAACCTTTCCCTGGCAGTCGGGTAAACATCGGAAGGCATGCTAGTTCGATGCTAACTATCGATTAAAAGTCACGACTAAGACAAATCAATCCTTTAATATCCTTGACCTATAGCAGCTATATCTATGACGTTTTTAGAAGTACATGTCTTATAATAGAATGAAACAAGACTTTAACAAGAGCATATAATCATATTAAATACGTTTATAGGATCAAAAGCGACACTTTGCTAATTAGTTTTATAACCTGCGCTTATTGGACTGCAAGTTCTAATAAGAATCTTATAAAGTAATCCTGTAAACGTTTATAAAACTAGTTATAAGATCGTATGTACTTGTAGCGCAAATCATCTTGTAAGATGCTGTTGTAAGATCACTGATCTTAGTCAAAGCGTCTATTAGATTCCTATAAGACGTTTAGTCTTATAAGTCGATGACTATAGGAGAATTTTGCTGCTTGGGGAGACCCGCTTGTGGGAGGCCAGCGGACCGATTCGCTATCGTACCGGAAATCTTCAAAACACAATCTTGATAGTGATACACTGATAACTGGATCCGTAGGTCGCTGGTTCAGATCCGGCTCGAAGGACCAATAAATGTAGGGGGTTTTTGATCACGCCTACACTTGGATGATAGATGATATATGACTGCTGATATGGATACAGGCAGAGAGATCGCGTAATAAATGATAAACGACACAAACTTCTGCGATAAGTATTTAATTGATACTTATTGATAGAAATGATAAAGTGCCGTGATACATAATGCTAGAGCTACAATATAAATACTATACAAAACTGCTGACGCGCGCCGCGACGCTAACTATGTATATAAAACAAAATTAAACCTGTACAGTTGTCTGTACAACTACTAACATTTAAGTTATAGAAGGTCAAAAATCACCATTATTGGGCATACCAGAATGTGAAGTATTTGGTTTAATTAAATTTCATAAAGGAGTTCATCAGATTACATTTACTACTACCTGAGGATGAGTACACAACGCCAGGAATTGGTGCAATGAAAGACAAATACCGTATAAAGCTGAATCCTATAATAACACCATATGCTGTTCCTGTACCACGACGTGTATCACTTCCGTTAATGCCAAAAGTAGAACAAGCGCTCAAAGAACTTCAAAGTTTACAAATTATTGAACCTGTAACTAACCATCAGAGTGGTGTTCCCCAATTGTACCGATAATTAATGGTAAATAAAGTCAGAATAACTGTAGATAGATTACTCAGAGTTAAATAAAGCTATTCATCATGAGTACTATCCCTTGCCAATAGTAGAAGAATGCTTGGGACAGCTAGCTGGAGCTAAAGTATTTTCCAAAATAGATGCAAACAAATCTTACTTCCAAGTGAAGCTCACAGAAGACTGCAAAGATTGACAACATTTATTACGCCATTTGGTAGATTCAAATTTAATCGCCTATCTATGGGTATGAATATTTCAAAGAAAGATGACTACTATAGAGGGTGTAACAAGACCCTTAAAGAAGCCGAAAGGCACTTGTTCACCAAGTTTTTTCTTTAAATAGATGTTTTTAATGTAAGATTTTCAGATGTAAGGTTTTCTTTAAACACCAACCCGACCACCATACTATTCAATCCATCCATCAGCACAATGTTTTGAGTGCGTTACATTGAGTCCTACCGTAAAATTGATTTTTGACCCCAAAAAAAAAGTTCAGCGTTTCCCTACAATAATTTTTGCGTTAAGTTACTTATTTTGATGTACAGAATGCTTGGTTGACGGCTTTGGTCCTGTTACACCCTGTATAAATGGACTCAAAGGTTGTAAACCAGGGGCAAAAGAAGGAACATGGATGGGTTTTAGTCAGTATACAGGTTGTGTAAATCATGTCGAAGATACCTTAGTTTTTGGAAATACATTCAGAATACATGACAAAAATACGCCGGGGCTAACACCGCTGCCGCGGCAAATCGTCGCTTAGCGGACAGACCTCCGGCGCGATCTCATGGCGACATGGAGAGAGCGACTGTCGCAACCCCGCCCCGTGCAGGGTACGCCACAATAGTGGCGATAAGTCTCCTCTTTGAGGAGTGGCTAGAGAGGCGCCACGGCGCCCTCACCTTCCGCCTGACGCAGGTCCTCACCTTCCGCCTGACGCAGGTGCTCACCGGACACGGTTGTTTAGGGAGGTTCCTGCACCGAATCGGGCGAGAGGAAACGCCCGGGTGCTACCATTGTGAGGATCGACCGGAGGACACGGTGGAGCACACTGTGCAGGTCTGCTCCGCTTGGGCGGAGCAACGCCGTGTCCTCGTAGCGGCGATCGGCGGCGGCGACCTCTCGCGTCCGGCCTTGCTTCAATCCATGGTCCGGAGCGAGACGGAATGGAACGCCGTCACCTCCTTCTGCGAAGCAGTCATGCTAGCGAAGGAGGTGGCAGAACGTGAGAGGGAGAGAACCTCACGTCCCAGCCGCCGCGAGAGACGCACCGGGCGTCTTGGCCACCGTAGGCGCGGGCCTGTGGACGGTGAGCTATGGGCTAGCTCGCCGTTCGCCCGTCTTGTGACGACAGGCCGTGTCGACGGCGCGTTCGCAAATGGAGTCAGCAAACAGGAAGGGGTCCGAAAGGACCGATGCCTGCCAGGGTTGCGGGACTGTTCGAAAGAGATACCGCGGCCCTGGAACACAAAGGGCAAAGGAAGGAACATGGATGGGTTTTAGTCAGTAAAAGTCTGACACTCCCTCCTACTCAGCCCAGAGAGGGAGGGGTTATTTGATGATTTCCCATACGAAAAAAAAAAAAGGCCGTATGTGAAATGCCTTTACCAAAAGATATCACAGCATTAATAAGTTTTTTTAGGAGCCAACAACCAACAATTGAGATTTTTACCTAATCTAGCACACACATCAAAACTCCTAAGAGACCTGCTAAAGAAAGATGCTATATTAGAGTGGACCGATGAACATACCAAAGCATTCCTAAAGATAAAAAAACTACTTACATCATCACCAATACTAGCTCACCATGACCCAAAACTAGAAACAAGAGTCACTGCTGACGAATCACAGTAAGGGATGGGTGCCATGTTGGAACATAATCATTATGGAATATGGAAACCTACATACTATTGATCTTCAACTCTAACACCTTCACAGCAAAGGTATGCAATGATAGAAAAAGAGGCATGTGCAATAACAATGGCATGTGAACGATTCTCAATATACTTGCGAGGCTTAACATTTAAATTAAGAACGGACCACAAACCTCTAGTGTCTATTTTAGGATTCAAACCTATTGGAGATTTACCTATTCGCCTTCAAAGATTTCGAATGAGACTGATTCCATTCAATTACACCATTGAGCACATACCGGGTAAAAACATGTATATGGCAGATATGCTATCCAGATCACCAATCCCGTCCTTAGCAGAATACATAGATATACTACCGGAAGAGGAAAATGACTAACTCACAATCTTGACCATCGTGAAAATAATACCCATAATAGAATGCAGACTACAAAACGTCAAAGATGCACAAAAAGATGACTACATCTGTCAAAAACTACATACTACATTAACGAAGGATGGACTTACTACAAAGATGTAAATGAAGAATTAAAATCTTACTATGAAAACTAAGAAAACTTAAGCATACTTAATGACCTAATAGCCTATAACAACCGAATTTATATACCAGGTATGATGAGAAATTAAATACTCACTAAATTACATACTGGGCATGTACCAACACATTAGGTCCAACAGCGCGCAAAACAGTCTGTATGGTGGCTAACATTAGACATAGACATTACTAACATGACTTAAAGATGCATAGAATGTAAAAAGGAAAAGAATATCTTGTTGTTAGAGACACATTGTCTAAAAATCCAGAAGTTGTTAAGCTTACATCAACTACTTCTACAGCTATAATAATTCATTTAAAAAGCATCATGGCAAGACATGGAGACATGGCATAGCAAGAATACTAAGAACTGACAATGGACCACAGTACTCGTCAAAATAATTTGATAAGTTCACCAGGGAATGGGAGTTCAAACACATACCTGACACCAAGCCCACACTTTCCACAAAATATTGGAGTAGCTTAAACAGAAGTAAAAATTATTTTAAAAAAATGATAGAAATCCTCAAAATATAAGAAATATAGAGATACTTGGCTTACTTTACAGAACAACACCTTTAAAATTAGGTCCATCGCCAGCACATATCTCAATGTCAAGAACATTAAACAGCACTCTTCATAATACTACAGAAAACTTAAAACCGCGAGTTATATCTCGAGATCTTGAAAAATATAGAAGAAAATTGTCTGAAAGAAGAGAGAAATCAAAATGATAGAGACATAGAACTAAACATAAAACACAGAAATGAAATAAGGATTTGACTGACAAAGGTAATACTATAAGAAAATACAGAGGTGATGTCATAGATCTTAGCAGCACAAACCCCTCACTGCAACAAGACAACACTTTTGTACCTAAAACTGAAAACTCAAATAAGTAATGAGATACCTAACAACTCATAGTATGAAGCAACAGTAACCAAATTTACAGATGACATACCATACACTATGAGTATTCCGGAATATTCTCCAAGCATCTCAACAAAATATGTATCGAACTCTAATTCTCCAATGAAAGAGATATGTCCCATAACTTCGATGAGTGAAAGTGATCAAAACAGTAATACTGAGGAAACATTGTAAACCTCTCCACACCATATGAAACACCAAGTTCATCATTTGATTCACTGAGCCTGAAAACAACACCTGAAAAAGAGAATGAAGACAAGATATAATATTATTAATAATAATTTATTGGTAGCACAAGTCTAGGTATTAACAAAATTTTGTGATTGGACCCTCCTTTTAGGCAGATAGTGCCTGTATTAGGAGAGTCCGCTCTTCCATAGCAAGTTGTGTTAGTTATACAACGAGTGAAACGTATAATTTCTATGCTAAAACTATTCAAATTACAAATTAAATTAAGTTAAATTAATACTAATACTAACTTATACTAATGCATGTGTATGTATAAAAGGTGTGTATGAGTGCAGGGTGTAGGTTTATGTGTGAGTATATGTGAGTGAATGAGGGAGAGTGTGAGTGTGTGTATGTGTCAAGGTTTCAGAAATGTTTCGGTATCATTATAGGTAAGGGTTTGTATCCATTCAATTATTATTTTTTTACTTTCATAATAGTTTTTGGGATAAATGTAGATGTATTTATTTATCCTATTATATAGCGCAGCAGATCGTTTAATAAATTGCATACTGGCAAATAGAGTCCTTGTCCTAGGGACATTTAATACCATGTCTTTCCTTCTTTTTCTCAGTATGTTAGCATCATAGGAGAGTGACTTATGTTGTTTTAGTATTATGAGTGTAATGTAAAGTTTCCTGACTGAGAGCAAGTTACAAAGTCGAAATAAGTCTTCAGTAGGATATCTCTTTTTTTTAAAATACATGCACTTGATAAGAGCGCGTTGAGCCCTTTCCAGCGCTAGAAATTTGGTTTTGGCTGCACCACCCCAGACAGGTATGCAATAGGAAAGTACAGATTGGACTAGCGCAACATAAATAATTTAAAAAAAATCTTTTTTATGGCCTGAATGATTACCGACAGTCCTCGGAACGACGTATCTAAGAGTTCTGAACATCCAGCTTAATTTCCTGATTCTATTTGCAACCTGCTCAATGTGTGGGTACCATGACAGTCTCTGGTCTACAATAACACCTAGGTACTTAACATGAGGTACTTTGTTGATTGTTGGGCAGTCACAACCGTTGCGAATACTGTTATTGCAGCTATGAATTTTTACACTAAAATCTTCCCCTGGTTGTGTACGTTGGCAGACACTAAAGCAAATATAATTAGTTTTGGTTACGTTTAGCGTTAACAAATTAATTGTTAACCACTTTGCGATCTTTGCCAAGCCCGTTTCAGAGCTAAGCTTAACATTCTGCCAAGTATCCCCAGTGAAGACCACAGCAGTATCATCCGCGTAACAGAATACTTGTGCGTTTGCAACATTAATGTTACAGAGTTCATTGACGTAAATAAGGAACAATGTAGGTCCCAGTACACTGCCCTGAGGGACGCCATATGACGTGTACGCGTCTTCACTAGTGTACTGACCCAGAAGAAAATTACTACTAGATCAGGAAAAAATTTAGTGAAACCAAAGTGTTTCTGTTATAATTGTGTATTGAAGTGTATGTACTTAGCAATAAGAAACCTTTATGTTAGAGTAGTCAGTGATAAACGCTTGTCTTGAACGGACGTGTTTGAATCAACTTCCCTACTTCATGGCGACCCTGCCACACACGTTCCGCTTGCGAGCTATCGGGTAGCGGGCGCAAGGTGCAAATGTGGAGGATTCCTGTGGGCCTCGGTGCACGAAGTTATACTGTTTAACACATGGAATATTATAAGCACAAGTGTGATTAACTCTAGCTGTGCACTATGGGACGTGAATAGAAAACAAAATGGGAAAAAGTTACTCAAAACTGAGGATAAAGAAGTTACATCGCCCAAACTGCTTCGGGAGGCAGAAATAACGCCAGTGCTTCGGAGCTTGTGCTTCTTTTAATGACGACGTTTCTGGTGCTGCTGGTTATTCTGATTCCCGCATTAATTTACAAGAAAATGATAAAGAGACATAGGAAATGGATAGACAAGCAAGTGGATTCTGCATTTATAATAATAATAAATCTTTATTTTCAGATCAGAGATCCATAGCATAAAAATACAAATACAAAAAAGCTTGGCACTAACTAAATAAAATAAAATAAAATAAATAAAACTTAAAGCAGATGTCTGAATGACAGTCTGTGTGCCGCCACCCAGTGGCACATTATTTTGCCATCCACTCGGCCGGCTACAGTAGCCACAAGGCTGTTGGGGCTGCCGCGCACCCGACGCATCAGCGATGCGAGTCGCAGACGCAGCAGCGAGCCAAAATCCGGAACGCGTGCGTCCGCGAACATCCCCGACGCGCTACAGAAGCGCGGCAGCCCCAACAACGAATATAAGAAGGATGCTGCAGCTTTTATCTGGAAGGAGAGACCAAGCCATTAGTCGTAAGTGTAGTGATAACATGTAAAACACAGAAATAAAAACGTATGGTGTAAAATCTCTAGAGCTTAATTTAGGCCTGCGCAGAGTTTTTAAATCGTCCTTTATTGTGAGCGATGTCAAGCAAGCTCTTTTTTTCCATTTTCTTGGAAAGGAGTCACTTTGGGAGTTAACAACTATGTATTCTTCGTGGAAATTGGGTGAATTAAACGAAGAGTTAAAGAGAAGAGGTGCAATTATTAAGGGTAAAAAGGCAGACTTTGTCGAACGGTAAGTAAGGTTAGGTTGTGGAAAACATCAAAATAATCCTAAAATAAACTTAATTCTTGACGTGCAACATAATGAGCATCAGTCTATTAAAATAAGCGGACTCTAGTGGTAACTAATAGTATTCTGAAAAAGCAATAAAATAGTAATTTATATGTGTTATTTTAGTTTAGAGGCAAACGATAAAAATTTCAACTTCCAACCCCATTCTTCTAATCCATTACAAGCTGAACAAGATGGGGACTTGGTTTTACCAGATGAATGAAACTATAGAGACGTTAACAGCAATACTTCATTGCAACCATTAGATAACTATCAAGTTGAACAGTACTTTGAAGAGTAAGTTTCAATTTCAAATATTTTCTAAGGCTTCTCGCGCATTAGGCTGCCAAAATATGGAGCAAATTCGTGGCTGCTGAGTGCGCGGGCTCCCATACGCCGCCGCCGTCACATAGTGGAATAGCAGCCCCAGCCTGGCACATAAATGGTGCACCTCAAGAGTCACATTGTGAATATGCAGCAGGGTCCGGTGTTCACACTCAGTGTAAGCATGTTGCCATAGTATTGATTGCCACTGCCCACATAAGCCACGATAAGACAATTTTTCTGGAGAAAGTGTCTACGCAAAAATTATTATCTTTCTACTATCCGAAAAATAAATTTGGATCATCACCAAAAACAAAGCAAAACAAAGCAGAGAAATTTCCAAATAAAAGGAAAACATAGATTTTCATACATGTAAAAAAAACAGTATGTGTTAATTGTGAAGGACTTTTATAGGAATATTGCTGGTCGGGGAAGGTGGGCAAATAAAACGATGTATTAATATTACTGTTTACTTATAACACAAAAAACACGTTTTTATAGCACTTACTAATAAGACACGTCTGCTCTTTTCTACTACTGTGACACAACGATCGATAAAACAAAAAAGGAAAAACATTATTCTTCTAAAAAATACATTTCAAAAATAAATAAAAAAGATATAAAAAGGTTGACCGTCGCCAACATGGCGGCCCGCGGTGTGCTAACACCAATAATGGGACGGTGACGGTCATTCCAGGTCCAAAACCGCCAACTTCCGCACCGGTCGCCTTAGCGTTCCCCCCTTCGTAGTGACATCAACCACTCTCACTACACCGTCGTGCCCGGGCCAGACTGCTTCCACACGCCCTCTTGGCCAGGTCCCTCTGGGCAGGGATCCATCCGCAACCAAGACAAGATCACCCACTGCTATTTGACGGATTGGTGATTCGGTCGTTGATCTGACCTTTTGTCTCGGGACGAGCGTCGGCAGATAGTCTTCGACCCACCTGCGCCAGAAATGGTCAGCTAACCGGAGGCCTTTCTTCCAGTTGGCGCGGCGAATCAGATCAGCGTCTGTTAATTGGCGTAGTGGCGGCTCCGTTGAAGCTCTGCCAAGAATGAAGTGGAAAGGTGTTAGCGCTTGTTCCTCACCCGGATTCACGGGGACATGTGTTAATGGGCGAGAGTTCACTAAAGATTCGGCTTCCAGAAGAAATGTGTGTAGCACTTCTTCTGTGGGAGAGCGTTGTTTCAAAGTGACGGATATTGCTGTTTTTATGCTTCGGACCAATCTCTCCCAACATCCTCCCATAAAAGGCGAGCCTGGTGGTATAAATTGCCAATGTATACCTCTATTGGCAACGAAGTCTTGAATCTTGATATCATATAATTCATCAAGCTTGTTCTTGGCACCGACGAAGGCTGTTCCGTTATCGGAATAAATCTTAACTGGGCAGCCACGTCTGGCGATAAATCTTCGCAAGGCCATTATTGCGGCGTCAGGCAGGTGAATAAAGCCACATACTTTTTCTCTGTGCGACGTCCCAGGGTTACACTCACGGGGCCAAAATAGTCTACGCCCACGTGTGTGAAAGGCTTCTCGTGATGCGCTAGCCTTGCTTCTGGAAGATCACCGAGTAGGGGCGTGATAGGCAAGGCTTTCCGGATTCGGCAAAAGTTGCAGACCTTTGCGACAGTTTTGACATTGGGTCGCAGTCCGACGATGTGGTAGCTGCGACGAAGTTCGTTTACGACAAGCTCATTATTCGCGTGGGCTGCCTTCTTGTGGTAATGTCGGATCAACATACGAACTATTGGGTGTCGGCCATCGAGAACAACGGGGTTGACTTCTTGTGAGGTGTTTTTAACTCGGCAGATACGTCCGGATAATCTGAGAAGACCTCTCTCTCCCAAAACAAGCTCTAGGTTTTTTAGGCGAGATTCCTTTGGCATGGGCGATGATCCAGCAATACTCTTTAGTTCTTCTGGGAAAGAGTCTATTTGCGCTCGTGACAGAAGTCGCCTTTCTGCGGCTTTTAAGAGATCGGCATTCAAGGGTGGAAATTTTCGTGCAAAAGACATGTCATTACTTTGCATTATTTTTGAATTTGGTTGTTTGTTTCCAAGACGAGACCGAACAATATCTACAAATTGTTGAACACGCGCCGTGGATCTTACTAGACGAATCCACTCTGAAAATCGCGAGGGTTCCGCAACTACTGGTGAAAGTAGTGACTGCGACGGGTGCTCATTTATTTGTCCTACTAGCTCCTGGGTAATTCGAGGACTATGTTTTAATTCTTCAGGAGGTAGTAGCACGTTCTCGCATGGTTCACAAGGCCACAGATGAGGGGACGATAAAAGAAATGGGGGCCCGGTAAACCAACGAGCAGATGTGTCGAATGAAATATGATTATGGCGCGTAGCGTCGTCCGCGACGTTTGAGGAAGTTGGAACAAATCGCCAACGAGAGATGTCTGTTATCTCCCCAACCCTATGCGCGACAAAAGGCTTAAAAGTTCGAGCGTCGCTACGCAACCACCTGAGAACAGTCATTGAGTCAGACCAAAAATAAATCTGGTCTGGCTTATGTTTGTGAGAATCAGTGATGAAATTTGCGAATCTTGCTGCAATGAGCCCGGCTTGCAGTTCTAATCGAGGTATTGACACTGGTTTAATGGGCGCGAGACGGGCTTTGCCGCCAATCAAAGAGAGCTCCACTTGCTTATTAGCGAAAGTAAGGCGCCAGTAGGCTACACAAACGTACGCATGCTCCCTAGCGTCAGCAAAGACGTGGAGTTCCCTGGTGAGAGGCTTCCCTTCATGTAATGACTGACACCAGCGAGTAATGGAACCGGTTGTCAACTTAGAGAGATCTGCAAACCAGGATGTCCATTTCAAAGAGAGCTCTGGAGATAACTTCTGA
Source organism: Eugnorisma glareosa (assembly GCA_947578425.1). NCBI lineage: Eukaryota > Metazoa > Arthropoda > Insecta > Lepidoptera > Noctuidae > Eugnorisma > Eugnorisma glareosa. The sequence continues at coordinate 5,989,583 of OX387967.1, read as the reverse complement.
TCCCATGATATGCCTGTTCTCCACAGCTTTTGAAATAAGATACGACCTTGGATGACAATGGGACATAGAAAACCGAGAGGATCGTATACTTTCATCAAAACAGAAAGTGCTTTTCGCTTCGAAAGCGGCATTGGTAATGTTTCTGGTAATCCCGTTCGAAAATGTAAATTGTCTTCCAAGGTATTCCATGATAGGCCAAGAATTTTGACATGATTAGATGGATTTGATGCAGATGATGATCCAAGTCCTACGTGTAGAGTTTTTGCATGAAGGTCAAATGGGATTAATGACAATGCACCGGGTTTGTTAGAGATCCATGACCTCATGTCGAAACACGCTCTTTGATGGACCTTGACGATGTCAGCAGCGAGACGTGCTGCTTCGTCAATTGTGTCTACAGAGCCCAAATAGTCGTCCATGTAGTGGTTCTCTACAATGGCATGAACGGCCTCAGGGTACTGGTTACGAACCTCTAGGGCATTTTTGTTTTTAAGGTACAAAGCAGTGCAAGGACTAGAAGTCGCGCCGAAGATCATTGATGTCATGCGATAATGTTGAATAGGTGGCAATGATAGTGCTGATGATTGTGCAACCGAGGGTTTGTCTCGCCAAAGAAAGCGTTGCGCATCGCGGTCTTCTTCGCGAATTTTGACTTGAGGAACTCCCGCTCTGGGCTGAGCAGGAGGGAGTGTCAGACTTTTACTGACTAAAACCCATCCATGTTCCTTCCTTTGCCCTTTGTGTTCCAGGGCCGCGGTATCTCTTTCGAACAGTCCCGCAACCCTGGCAGGCGTCAGTCCTTACGGACCCCTTCCTGTTTGCTGACGCCCGGTGCGTCTCCCGCGGCGGCTGGGACGTGAGGTTCTCTCCCTCTCACGTCCCGCCACCTCCTTCGCTAGCATGACTGCTTCGCAGAAGGAGGTGACGGCGTCCCATTCCGTCTCGCTCCGGACCATGGATTGAACCAGGGCCGGACGCGAGAGATCGCCGCCGCCGATTGCCGCTACGAGGACACGGCGTTGCTCCGCCCAAGCGGAGCAGACCTGCACAGTGTGCTCCACCGTGTCCTCCGGTCGATCCTCGCAGTGGTGACACCCGGGTGTTTCCTCCCGCCCGATTAGGTGCAGGAACCTCCCGAAACAACCATGTCCGGTGAGGACCTGCGTCAGGCGGAAGGTGAGGGCGCCGTGGCGCCTCTCCAGCCACTCCTCAAAGAGGGGACTTACCGCCGCTATTGTGGCGTGCCCTGCACGGGGTTGCGACAGTCGCTCTCTCCATGTCGCCATGAGATCACGCCGGAAGTCTGTCTGAGCGACAATTTGCCGCGGCAGCGGAGTTTCCCCCCGGCGTAGTGCCTCCACGCGCCACTCGTGCAGGCGCGCGAGGACTATCGCCTCCAGATCCCATGGCGGCAATCCGGCAAGGAGGCTCGCCGCCTCGCCGGAGATCGTGCGGTACCCCCGGATTAGCCTTACGGCTACCACCCTTTGGGGCGCGTTCAGATAATGGGCGGTTCGCCGCCTCAAAGAACGCGCCCACACCGGGGCCCCGTAAAGGGCCATGGACCGCACGACCCCCGCGTAGGGCCTCCGGCAGGAGGCGTTTGGACCCCCAGGTTGGGCAAGAGCCGCTTGAAGGCAGCCCCGGCCCGTTCCAGTTTGGGGGCCAAACGTCGGATATGCTCCACGAAGTTCCACCGGCTGTCGAGGACGAGACCTAGGTACTTCAACGTCGGCTCGACGCCGATGGGAACCCTCCCACCGTGAGCATGGATCCCGACGGTGGCGCATTCCGAGGCCCATGAAAGCACATGGCCTCGGACTTGTGCAATGCCACCTCGAGACCCAATTGCCGGATCCTCTCCGCGACTATCGCAACCCCGCGAGTCATCAGCTCGGCCGCCGCCTCGTGCGACCTCCCTTGCGCCAGCACCAGCGTGTCGTCAGCGTAGCAAACTACGCTGACGCCGTCAGGGAGGTCGGCGCGCAGCACCCAGTCGTAACCGATGTTCCACAAGGGCGGCCCCAGAACCGATCCCTGTGGAACACCGCACGACATCTCTCGCCGGTTCCACTCCGGCTGACCTTGCATACCCTTACTCTGCAACAGTCTATAGTTAGAGTATAGGTGTAAGAGAACTTTCTCCTATCAACCTCTATGTCCCCACCTGTCCTCATAACACGCTTAATTTCTTTTGTTACATTGTTAACAATAAATTGTCGACGCTGATCCCAATTAAGACATTTTTTCCAAAACTGGTTAAAGATCAGCAGTCTTTTTTCAGGTGATATCTTCGTGTAACATTTGAATTTGCAAGAACATGGAGGTTTTAACATGCGACCCTCTACGTCAGGGGTCTTCCTGGCCACTGTTGAGTGATATGGAGATCCTTTCAATCTCGCAGCTTTGGAAACATTGCGTTTCCATTTTGCTGGATTTCTTTTTAATTTGTGTTGATGGTACTTGTTCATGATTTAAGTACACAACTCCATTAACGTCAACAAGCATCGTGGGGTAGGAAATTGGCGTATTGATCAAATCGGATATTACTTTTTTATTGCAAACCACAGCTTTTGAAATGTTTGGTTTCGTAGGCAAACATAAAGTTTCGTCTATGCATTGTGTATCGGAGTCATCACTTAATTCACCTATTTCATCAACATAAACCATTGGTCCATCTAAACGCGATTTTTTCTTGAGAGGTGAATAAAAGCACTTGTCTAAATCCGTTAAATTTGTCTGAATGTCATGGTTTCCATCATATAACTTTTGCGGTCCCAAAAGATCTTCTACTGTTATTAAGTCAGAAGTCTGAGTGTTTTTTGCATGTATTTGACCTTCAGTTGTTTTCTTATTCAGTGATGATGTGTTAAGTCTTTTCATAGGAATATTGCTTTTTTGTTTGATAGAATCATTAGTGCACTTGTCTGGTGAGAATAGTCGTCTTTTTACGTGCACTTGGGAAATTTTTATGACCCTCAAATTAGGAGAATTACTTATGTCACTACAACTGGAGTCATAGTCTTCATGCGGTTCATAATTTTTGTCTTTGACACTGTCATCACTGCCGTAATCAAAATTTAATTCTTCGCCATCATCCAAATTACAGCCGTGGACAAAACTGTTTTCTTCTTTTGAAAAACTCTCAGTGTTTCTAGGTACCATTGCACAAGGTAGTTCATTTTCTTTAACATCAAATTCTTTTTTCTCACGATGCTGAATAACTTTTTTGCGTAGATTAGCAAGCCTTCGTCGTCTTTCAAATAATTCTTCGTACAACGACAAATTGCTCTGTAAGAATAATACAACGAGTAAGTGACAAAGTATTTTTTGATAACAAACTACTGGCTCTCATCTGATGGTAAGCGGTTACTGTTGCATAAAGGCGCTTTCAAAACTAGATGTGTTAGTAAGGCGTACTAATTCATTCATTTATGGAGAAATTTACATTCACATTAAGAGGAAAACACAACGTGTTAAATCGCTCCAACCATTTCGAAGCTATAACAAGTATGTCCATACGTACAGACCATACCAAGCAATACAGACAAGCAGAGATTTCAAACTTTAATCGGGTAATCAAGGTTCTTTCCGTCGGGAGTTAAAATAGATTGGAATTATTAGGTATCAATCACACCCTGTAGGTTCTGTCCCAAAATATTTATTAATACCTAACCAGTTTCGAGTTCAATATCACATTTTAGGTGTCTCTGTTGCACTGCATTGCATATCACATAAAAATTAAACGGCAAGTGCCAACAGACGCAAGAGTAAAATTTATTGTAGGCTAATACTTACTTTATTGGTGTTGTCCTCCATTATTGCTATATTTTATCAAACACAAACACAGTATAATAATATCACTCTATCCATTTACCACTGTTTTTCGTAAAATCAATCGGATTAACTAAAAACACAGGTGATAACTGATGCGACCGTGCGCTGCGTGCCGACTGAATGATAATGTTTACAACTGGCGCCGAGCGTGCGACGCGACGCGACAGGCGGCTCGTGGTACACGCGTTTCTCTCGCTCACTCTTATTATAATAAGCTATAATGCTGTCGCACGCCATTCGAAGAAAAGCCACGTGTGGTCCGTACCACTCGATGTAATACGACTTTATCCGAACTATCTTGAGTACCGACCAAGTATATTACATTTTTGTATTAATTTTTGGAGCCATAAGGCTGAAACTCTTTGAACGTACACAATATTACACACAAAACGTTATTATTATAACAATAAAGTTCTTTATGAATAAAAGACTTTATGCCTTTGTAGCGTTTTGCAACATTTTTTTAAGCATAACGCTATATTTGAAGATACGCACTATGATTTGATTGTAAACTTTAGAGGCATAAATGCGTATCTGCTGTTGCTACCAGCATGTTAGACAAAACATTTTTAATTCATAATAGCTTAAGTTGAGATACGGCTCAAAAAACTATTAATAATTTGATGCATAAAGATGCAAGTAAATAAAAAAGGTTATGGCTCTAAGGTATTTGAAAATGTCTTTAAATCCGACATTATGCATAAGTGTATCTTTATAATGGTAAGAGATAGAAATACCAGGGTCAGGTAGTTAGAAAGAGCAACAAAATTATAATATCGTTATACTAAAAAGTAATTTTGGTTCTATCTGCAAATCAGAGTTATATTTACATGATTATCTACGAAATTTGCTATAAGTTATTATCGGTGTTTATATTTTGAGTTTGAGTGTTGCTTAGTGTAATTAAGCTAGGGCTTAATCGCTGTTATTTATATGAAATTATTTTTTTAGGACATTATGCCGAATAAGAAAAGGATGAGTGAAGATGAGTTAGAAAGAAGAAGAATAGCAAGGAGAGAAAAATATAAACAAATTAAAAACGAACCAGAATAATATGACTCTGTAAGAGCTAAAAAAAGAGAAGCTTATCTAAAACGAAAAGAGAGTAAGAAGGTGAAAAGTATTAACCAATTGTCTCCAAGAGAGCAAAGATTACAACGAAAAAAGTGGAGGGAAAATTCCAAACGTTATCACGAGAAGAAATTAAAAGAGAAAAAGATACAAGAATTGATTGTCCCGCAAAGAACTGAAATAGATTCTACAGCTGATGATAAAACTGGCGACCCATTGGATGCACCTGATACAGAACGACAAAATAAGTTAAAAAACAAAATCTTGTTAAACAAAATTAAAGCTTTAAAACGAAAGCACCTCTTGGAAAAGAAAGAAATGTCATGTTTAATAAAAAAGTACCAATACAGGTGAAGAATTCTATTGCGAAAAATTAATATTATGAAAAATAATCGAGAAAACGAAAATGTGGATAATGAAAAAACAGGCATAAATGAAGCTACAGAAGATAACACTAAGTCGAATACTGTATGTCGAAAACGAAATAATGACCTCTATAGGAAGTTCCTACGCAGCCGTTTACAAAAGAAGATTTTAGAAGGAGGCAAAAGTATCCAAGAGTTAGTGGAACGATTTTATGAAGATGATATCAACAGTCGCAATACTGCCGGTAAAAAACAATGTATTAAAAAGTTCGGAGTTACGAAACAAAAGCGGTATTTACTGGACTCTATAAAAAAATTACACAAAAAGTTTATGGAAGAAAATTCAAACATACGAATAAGCTATGTTACATTCGCGCGACTACGTCCGTTTTGGGTTTACCTACCTAGAGATGACAGAGATACTTGTAGTTGTACAGTTCACACTAATATGGATCTTTTAGTTTCGAGTTTGAAGAAAAAAGGGATAGTTGATATAACTAACTTCCAAAAGATGTTGGATATCTTGTGCTGTGACAAATATAATCTTAAATGTGTTTCTCGTACATGTCAAATTTGTAAAAGTAAAATCATACCATACAACGAATTCAATAACGATCAAGAAATAGAATACTATGAGTGGGGTAGGGATAAGAAAAAAGTGGGTCAAAAAGAAATTAACATCACTAAGAAATTTAAACGCACAACTCAAATAAGAAATCTGATATTAAAACTAGAGGATTCTCTTCCTAAATTCTTCGCACATACTGCGAATATTATCAACCAATACCAAATTATAACAGAGCTGAAAAAATCCCTGAATGATTACGAAACTTTAGTCCACATGGACTTTTCGGAAAATTATAGCTATAAATTCGCTGAAGAAGTACAAAGCTTGCACTTTGGAGGCAGTCGTGGCCAGGTTTCTTTGCACACAGTAGTAATTTATATTAAAAAGGGAAGGGAATTAATTAACTATTCTTTATGCACAGTTAGTGAATGCACTCGACACGATTCACCAGCAGTGTGGGCTCATTTGCAGAAAGCACTGGAGTTTGTATTTGAAAAATCTCCTAATATTACTACTGTGCATATACTAACAGATAGCCCTTCGAGTCAATATCGCAACAAGTATATATTTTACATTATGACACAGCTGCAAAATGTCTTCTCATCATTAAAGTCAGTAACTTGGAACTATCAGGAAGCCGGCCACGGTAAAGGTGCTCCAGATGGTGTTGGCGCCGTAGTTAAAAGGACGGCTGACTACCAAGTTAAATGCGGGCGTGATGTGGGGGACTTCTCAACATTTGTTGGTATTGTGCGAGAAAACATAAAAAATGTCGAAATAAGGGTTGTAGAAGAACATGAGATTAGAGAAAAAGAAATTATTCTCCCTAAAAACATACTTCCTTTTAAAGGAACTATGTTAGTCCACCAAGTGCTTTGGAACTCCGAATCGGAGTTCCTTGAGTTTAGAAAATTGAGTTGTTACGAATGTGTTGACACCATTTGTAAGCACGACAAGCACATGCAATTGCATAAAATTTACAAAAGTGCAATAGATTCAGAAGTCGGTAATGTTAAAATAATACCTACAAATAAGAAGATTAAAATATTGAGCGATATCACCATTAAACACGCCAACAAGCCCAATAAAGCTCTAACTTCTCAAATTCGCAAAGAGCAGAATGTAACACCACTTGCTAAAGTTAAAGGTACTTGGGAAAATCAGTCATTCATGGTAACTCAAACAGAAGCAATGGCATCTGGATTTGGGCAACAACATCAACAAGAATTTCTTACGTTTTTGAATGAACAACAGGCATCCAAAGATTGATTGAACGATTAAGACTGAATATTTCTGGTGAAGATGTAATTAAGGAAAGCAAAAGCAGAAATCAAAAAGAAAATTTTATATAAATCATGATTAAAACCAAAGAAAACCAAGACCAGAATCAGTAAAATTATGGATAGATACAAAAATATTGATACGGAAGACTTAAAAATTGAATCAATAATTGAGTACTTTTAAGTTTAAAGAAAACTACTGTTTTTTAATTATATGGATAATGTGTGTTTAGACTGTGATTAGTTGTTATATATTTGTTTAAAGATTGTACGTGCTTAAAGGAATATATTAAATTTTAATCCTGAAGTTCCTTTAAGAAGACTGAAAAATTATATGCATCCAAATAATATTTTTATGATTGTTAAGAGGTTGGTTTTATTTTAATTTTTTGATATAGAGTACATCGCAAAATTATTAAGATGAGTGGTGGTAGTTTAATTGTCATTAGTACGCATCTAATCTCATTAGTGTTTTAGATAATTTCACTAGTGTAACAACATCACTCATTCGTGTCACTCTGATTTCAATTTTTTTATAGTTATCATTAAAAAAACATTAATATTTTATTATACTTATGTTTATATAACCTCATACAGTGATGTTATACCATTAATAACCCAAAAAACGGGTATTTAAGAAATCAAACCAAAAAGTATCATTTTAATTCGAAATTTGAAATCGACCCGGAATCATGATTTGTAACATTTCAGGTAGGTTCCACTTGTCCTATCACGAAATGCGGCCCAATGAGGTGGCCAATAATTAACGGGCCCACACATTAACACATAAAACGCACTTGATGCGCACACTCGCGAATAACATGTGGGTTATTCAAAGCCCAAAAATGATCGTTACGCTGGTTGAGTCCAACTCGCGTAAAAGTTGCTTCATTCGTCCACATAATGTTCGTATTTTGATTGTCGATCAACCACTGACAAAAAACAATTCTGTTCGGTCCGTCGTTTTCGTAGAGAGAATGAACTCTGCGAAAATGGTAAGGATGCAGTTCTTCAGAGTTGAGCAGTTTCAAGACGTAATATTGGCTTACGCCAAACCTAGTCGCAGCCTTTCGCGTACTTCGAACGGGGTCCTCGTCGAAGTACTCGATGATCTCATCGTCGAGCTCTGGCGAAATAATGGCCGATCGACCTCTGCCCTGTGTACTCCAAATGAGCGAAATCGAAGGATTCCTTAAGCTTTGCAGTTCGATTGGCAAACGCAGAAAATTCGCTGTAAACTTTCAATACTAAAGATTCTACATCAAACTGTAAAGTTGTTAATGCATGTTTGTTACAATTGTGTAAAATGTGGCACTTACAATTCGCTTTCAAAATATTAGAATTTTCATTTTTAAGTTTTTGAAAAACTGAGTTATGAATTCCATAGTTGACTGAAGCATTATCCGCGGATAGAGAAGATACTGATGCCTAGGATAAGCCATTTTCCCGTAGAACTTTACAGAGCTGTGTTTTAATAGCTTCACTAGTTTCAGCAGGGTCTTGATAAAAGTCAAGTAAACCTTGTTTCAAACCATCTTTAAGCGAAAACCATTGCACAGTTACTGGAAACATTTTTAAAGACGAACACCCAAAAAAGCCCCAGTCCCGGCGCAAAAGAAACTTATCTCATCCTTTAGAGTATTTTAGGTTAAAGATTTTTTGATAGGTGTGATTGCCGCAATGCAATTTTTTTTAGGAGTAAATTGAAAACTACAGGATGTTGAACAAATCAATTTGCAAATGGGTAAGAATTATTTTGCATCACATTTGTATTGAAAATATACGGATATTCTTACATATTGAATAAAAATAAGTGTAAAAAGAAGTGCTATAAAAACTATTTTCTTGTTTTGACACAGTGATTCAGGAATAAAAATAATAAAGAACAAAACAAGATTATTTTAATAACCATTTATTTTTATAAATCATACAATATTGTAATTAGGTATGAACAAGATCGACTTGGAGAGGGTGGCTAATAAAACACTGGACTTTATAATTGAGCGCGTATAATATAATAACCACAGTGCTTGCTGCTCACCCCAAAAAAAAATTGTATTCTTGACCTAGTTGAGCGACGGAAAATCTTAACACCACCATTCAGAAACCGTCGCTCAACTAACAACGCCATCTCTTGACAACAGTCGGTACTAATGTGCCAATATTAAACTCGCGATTATTTCGCTACTTCTTTAAACCTAAACATACCGCCGACCAAGGACATTATTGCAGAATGTCTTTCAATATGGCCACATTGTTCAATAAGGTAAAAATATCTCGCATGCCCTAAACTTAACTCTTAGTACATCCCTGGTGAGAAGCAATTCCATACATTTTTTTTTTACCCTTTACATGTTTGGTTACAATTTACATATTTTTATGACTATTAAAATTAAAACTACTTAACAAACAGTTAAAACAATGAGTTCAACATTTTGCTTACATCTAACAAATCAAGTTTCAATTGGACACAGGCAGTAAACATAACTTAGAAGTCGGTCTTTTTATCGTAGACGATTGTGCGCGTAGTGTGTATGTTTAAGTTCAATCCGGCCTAATAACCACTTGCCAGGAGGCATATCGTCCTCTTTCACCAAAACTACATCACCGACATCCGGAATTTTATATTGCCACTTATGTCGTTGCAAGAATTGGTGAAGGTAGTCGTGCGACCAGCGCGCCAGAAATCTTGCATCATTCTCTGATGAAGTTGCCATCGCTCCCCCACCAGAAAATGCCCTGGAGTTAGGATGGTTAATTTGTCCTGATGCTCCACATACGATAACGGCCTCGAATTGAGGCACGCTTCAATTTGAGTAGCCATCTCTTCGTATGTCAGAGTAGTGTTTCCTATGACCCTCTTTAAATGGTACTTAGTTGACTTAATCCCTGCCTCCCAAAGTCCCCCAAAATTTGGCGCATGAGGAGGAATAAAGTTCCACTCCGTGCCACTTGTAGCGAGATACTCTGCTAATTCCGTATTAAAATTAGATTTTTCTTCATTATATAAATGAATCAATTCCCGTGCAGCGCCGACAAAATTTGTACCATTGTCGCTGTACAACTCGGCACAGCGACCCCGTCTAGCCACAAATCTTTTGTACGCAGCCAGGAAACCTTTGGTACTCAACTCACTAACCGCCTCTCTGTGTACTGCTCGAGTGGACATGCATATAAAGAGTGCAATGAAACCCTTATATGACTTGTTCCCGCGACCCTTTGACACCCGTATGTTGATGGGTCCTGCATAATCCACTCCTGTGCACAGAAAGGGTTTATTTTGCTTCATTTATTTAGATGAGACCTATAATCATAAAAACTACAGGCCCAAGAAGTCTTGACAAGGTCCATCTACAAGTGGTGCAATTGAAAATGTTTCAACAGGGAAAAGGTATATAATTCTACACGCCGGATCAGAGAAAGGCCCTGTGCCTAACTCATTATTAGTATTTAGCACTTAATCTAAAATGGCAGACTACCACTGTTCGTGGCGAAAACATAAATAAAATTTTAATGTGAATTCTTAATCACTTTATTCCTGATATGATCTACAATATTTATAATAGAAATCACACCTTTTCTGGCCAACGTTTTTACACCATCCTTTTCTATTGACAGCCCAATCCACCCACGTTGCCAGTCACAATAAATTAAAAAAAACACACATCAATGATAAGCTGATCATTATTACTTAATTTACATTTAATGCTGTCAGCCAAGCTTTCAGTGATAAATGATACTTGACTCCCCGAGTCAAGTAGTGCCCTAGCAGTGATAAACGTGCCATCATCTTTTACCAAGCGCACCATAGCTGTGGGCAACAAGACATCTGTGTAAGCTGTAGCACTCGATAACGCCACCTGATTAACTCCTGCACTATTTTCCGGCTTATCCAGCAATGCTGTATTAATAGATGCATTATCGTGCAAAAGCGTATTATGCCTTTGTCCACAAGTCACACATTTTATTTTTAGGAAGCACTTTCCATTATGGCTATTTAGGCATACCTTACCAAGCTTGTTGTCATTAACAAAGGATAATCTTTTCCTATCAGAAGCCAATTTAAATTTTGAACATTCATAAAGCTTGTGTGTCTGATGACAATACTTACATAATGCGGACTTGGATGTGCTTGCACCACTCATTACCTTAACCGGCTTTTGGGAATGCAACGACTTATCATCAGTGGTGTTTTCCATTGCAATAGCCCTCCTTTCCAGAAAATCTAGAAACTCAGACAACTTAGGTATCTCCTTGCGAAGCCGTTCCTGATGGAACCCTCTGTTAGTATAATTATCTACCTTTTTGGACACTATATTAACCAGTAATGTGTCCCAGTGCTCCACTGGCTCTTTCAGATTCTTTAGTGCAGCAATGTTTAAGTTTATTACTGAAACAAGAGACCTCAAACCTTGAGCAGTGCATTTTGTGACTATGGGCAACTCTATAATATTATTAACATGATTATTAACTATGAGAAATTTATTGTTAAATCTGTTGTTTAGCAGCTCTAATGCAACTGTACTGTTTGGTTTTGGGGGGAACAAATAAAAGAAGTGTCTTTCTCGAAGTACTAACCTTTACTGACCTACTTACATACTACCCGTTATTTAATAATACAAAAACAAAAAAAAATGTTTAATATAATTTGTGCATTAAAAGGCTAGACATAGCCATTTCTATAGTGCGCTTAATAGTAAAACAACTTATGGCTATGACATATTAATTTGGCTTATTGTATAATTTTGTTCGGTTTTTATGGATTATGTCTTCTTTTCCATTTTTCATAACTTTTACATTAGGTGATAAATCTTGTACAACTTCATAAGGCCCTGAATACACTGGATTTGTTAATTTATTACCTGACTCATTCTTAACTAATATTAATTCACCTTTTGTATAAGTTATTGGATTTACATATTTATCAAAATAACATTTTCTAAGTTCTTTACTTTTTATTAAATTTTGTCTTGCATCATACTGAGATTTTTGTAAACGGTATTTTAGTTCCAATGGATAACCATCTGTATTGTATATTGGTTCTACATAATTTGTATTTAAATTACTTGGTAAATTACACCTTTTTCCAAATACAAGTTCAAAAGGACTGTATTTTGTTTCACTATGTACTGTTGTGTTATAGGAAAAGCACCAATATTGCAACCAATTACTCCAATACCTGGAATTGTTATCAGTTTGAATTCTTAAAAATGTGTTTAGGGATTTATGAGTGTTTTCTAAGGATCCTATTGAGTCATGGTGATACGCTGTTGACGAAATATGCTTTATCTCTAACAATTTACATACTTCGGTCATTGTACTCGTTATAAACTCTGTTCCCCTGCCACTTCCTATTTCGCGCGGAATCCCATACCTAAGAATAAAATTTTCGACAAATGCTCTAGCTACACTACTATACTATCTTTAGTTTCTAAGGGGTAGGCTTCCACATACTTACTCAATTCACACTGTATAGTTAATACTAGCTGACCCGCGCAACTTCGTCTGCGTGCGTGTGCACATATAAGAAAGAGAGGTTAGAGACAGTGTGCGTCAACCTTAAAAGTTAGACATATGGCCATTGCGGATATTTTTTTAGAGCTTTTTAAGAGGGACAATTTCGACATACATGATAATTGCGTAACTTTAACCGTTCACGCACAACGGAAGCTCGAAAAAGGAGTAAATCCCTATTATATACTATTACCGATGGATAATCATCAAATGACCCCTCCCACTCTGGACGGATCGGAAGGGAGTGTCAGACTTGTACTGACTAAAATCCATCCACGTTTCTTCTATTTATATCTTCGTTATATCTCTTTGAGACGCGTGTGGAACACGAACACGCCGTCACCACGGCCTGTCGTCATAAGACGGACAGATGGCGAGCTAGCCCATTACTCACCGTCCACAGGCCCGCGACCCTCGACAGCCTTACGTCTTCATTTTTAGACACTCGATGACAATCATACACCAGCTAGAACGAAAGTTCTCATCAAAGTTCTTGAAATGAGCCGAGACACGATAAAACTGCTGTAAACTGTTGCGGACCTGTTGCAACTGCCTTCCGTCTCCATCGTCAGACCTTTGATGACATACTCCAGGCAGGTCTAAAGTTCTCATCAAGGTGCATGAAATGAGCCCAGACACTATACAGATGCTGTAAACTCTTGAGGACCTCTTGCAACTGTTTTCCTTCTCCATCGTCAGACATTCGATGAAAGTTATACTGAGTTAGGTTTAAACTTTTCATCAAAGCGAATTCAATGAGCCCAATAACATTATACCTGCTGCAAACTGTTTAGGACCGCTTGCAACTGCCATTTGTCTCTATCGTTTGATTGTCGATGACAGTCATACTTCAGCAAGGCCTAAAGTTCTCATGAAGGTGCATGAAATGAACCCAAACACGTTATTGTTGCTGCAAACTCTTGAGGACCTCTTGCAAGTGCCCTCCGTCTCCATAGTCAGACCTTCGATGACGTCATACTCCAGCTAGATCTAAAGTTCTCATCAAGAAAAATAAGGAAATGAGCCCAAACACGATTTTTCAATTTAAAAAACAAAAGATCATGCATATCGGACTTCTCTGTAAAAAGTTATGCGTGGTCAGGTCATACCTACATAAAATAAAAAAATATAGACGCGTCGAATTGAGAACCTCCTCTTTTTGTTTCGTTGGTTAATAAACCAAGCTTCAGACATTTGACACAGGCGAGGGTCATTCTTTCACGGAAAACTTAACACCGCGACTCAGAAAATGGAGTGAAATTAATAGCGCCATCTATCGAGCACGAAATTAAACCGTTAAAATATAATGCATGTAAAGCGATCGAACACACACTCTACAGGGTTATAGCGTCATGTAGACTAATCTAGAGTACTTTTTGCTACCAGAACTTTTTTGTAAAGCTGGTCAGCCGATTTAAAAGTTATCTTGTGAGCACATTTTTATTAATTAGTACCATTTTGGTGCAATAGATGTCGTTGCATGTATCTTACACGATGATGGTAAGTTCTTCTTGAACACTTTAAATTCATAAATCTTTTGATAGAGAGCACTGATTACAATGAAACTAAAACCTTCTCTAAGTTCTCCACAATATTTGTCCATTGAATCTAATCACATTGGTTTTCCCAACAACATGAAGCCCGCCTCGCATCGCGCGCAGGTTATTATTTTAATGCGGAGTTATTTTAAAACTGTGATATCTCCTAAGATATTCATCTAAATTGAATGGTGTAAAGGGCAATTTTGGTCACAATTGAATGCTAAAGATGACTAACATATTTATTTTCATAAGGATTAATACTATGTCGGTAAAAATACCTATGCAATAAAACACTATTTTTGACCAAATTTTAAAATCATAAAAATGGTTATTGTTAGTCAACCTTAAAAGATAGGCATGTGCTCTCGCGGACTTTATTTTAGACATTTTTAAGAGGAATAATTCCCTCATACATTATTTTTGTGCAACTTTAACCGGTTAACCAGCGCACGCAACGGAAGCACTCAAAGATAATACATTTTCCCCGTTTTTTTCAACATTTTTCGTTGATGCTCAGCTCCTATTGCTACAATAGCGTGATGATATATAGCCTATAGCCTTCCTCGATATATAAGCTATCTAACACTAAAAGATTTTTTCAATTCGAACCAGTAGTTCCTCAGATTAGCGCGTTCAAACAAACAAACAAACAAACAAACAAACAAACTCTTCAGCTTTATAATATTAGTATAGATGTATGAAAAATTATGATAATCTCTTTCTAATGGTCCTACAATATCTAAATGTACCTTATCAAAAGCACCTTGTGCCGTGGATGTAATCTCCATAGGCTGTTTAGTTGGTAAAGAGTGTTTTTGCTTCTGACAACTGTCACATTTCTTAACGAACTTCTTAACATCCTCGCACATATTTGGCCAGAAGAAGTAACGTTTAATATTATTTAGCATGCGCCTAACGCTTGCATGTCCACTCGTGGGCAGTAAATGAAAATCATTTAATATGACTCTCCTGTCGTCGACGAATACGATACACGATATACCATAAATTCATTGTCCTTCGAAAAATCGGGGTATTGCAATATTGGTGGCGACATGAGAGATTGTTAAAGATGTAAAAATGAGTTCTCACATTCTTCGGTCCATTGAAATTGAATGCCTTTACGACACAATATATTTAATGGGATAGTAATTTCGGCAAATTTTGGAATAAATTTTCGATAATAATTGGCAAATGCTACAAATCTTTTGATTTCATCACTATTGCATGGCCTAGGATAATTTTGAATGACTTTGGTTTTTTGCGGGTCTGGGCTAACGCCTTTATCCGAAACCACATGTGCTAAGTACAATAATTCCTTTTTCAAAAACTTACACTTAAGCGACTTTGAGGTTGACTTCTCGCAATCTTTCCAAAATATCGATTAAATTCTTATTATGTTGATTAATATTACGACCGAAGCAAACTAGATCATCTAAATAAATAAGACACTTGTCATAATTTAATCCAGACATAGCTACTGTCATAGCGCGGCTAAACGCACTTGGACTAATTTTTAAACCCATTGGCAATCTTTTTAATTGATATTGCTTGTTTGTGGTGAAAGCTGTATATTTTCGACTTTCTGGACAAAGTTCTAATTGATAATATGACTGTGTTAAATCCAGATGACTAAAATAGACGGAACCAGACAGTGAATCTAATATGTCGTTTATATTAGGCAAAGGAAATTTGTCGTCCTTCACTACTTCATTCAACTTTCGGCAGTCTATTACAACACGCCATTTCTTCTCGTCTGAATTGTCATTTTTTTTTTGGTACGAGAAGTATTGGGCTAGACCATTCACTGGGATTCTTCTATGATATCTTCTTCCAACATCTTACCAATTTGCCTATCCATTTCTGGTTTTAGCGATTTAGGTATCCTATACGGTTTAGTATAAACAGGTACAGCATTGTCTTTCAATTGTATAGTTTGTTGATAAATATTAGTTACCCCTAACTTATCTGCATCCATATAAAAAACATCTGCATATTTCGCACAAATATTCTCAATTGATATTCTCTCTTCCGTGTTTAAATGATCCAAATGCAACAGTGTAAATAACTTTTTCACTCTATCTGCATTAACTGAATTCGTTTCAAAACTACATAAACTATAATTACTTAAATAATCTATTTTTGGTGTGAAATAACTCAGTTTCACTGAATTGTCTCTGGTGTTTAAAATCTTTAAAGGTATTTTTCCTGACTTCGGAGAAACTATAGCGCTCGCTAAATAAATTCCATCACAAAGTTCTTCCGGAAATATTACACAATCTTGATCTATATTTGTATCAACGTAATGTAACGTTTCACACCGTGGTGGTACTACCATATAGTTATTAAAACCTATATTGCCCATTCTTAAGTCTAAAACAATAGTTCCTATAGTTGTTTGAATAGACAAAGTATTTAATTCGAAGTTCAATATGCAATTGAATTTTGTTAAAAAGTCCTAACCCAAGATTCCATCTGTTCGACATGGTAAATTTTTAAATACGTATAACTTATGAGTCAGTTCGGTATTATTTCTGATGGTTACCATCAGTATAAATGTTCCCACCAATACCTCTGACACAAATTCTCTCTAAATGAAATGGAATGTCTTGCGAAACTATTTTCTCGTACTTCACGGCGGACAATGAAGCACCGGTGTCAACTAACCAATTCTGAGTAACGCCGAATACACTCATGGGAACCGAATTTATGCTGTCACATGTTGTGTTTGATTTATTATGCACGAAAAAAACTATGCACTGACTCTATTTTTTCTGAACTTTTCTGATGATTTTCCTGTGAATTTTCAGATGTCGGACGAGCCATATTGACTTGGTTATTACTATTTCTATTATTTTGGAATCTATTTCCTCGAGTATAATATGTATTTTGGTATTCGCGGCTACCACGATTGACTTAATTAGACTTACCTCTATTATTCGTATGATAGTTTGAATAATTATTATAATTATTTTCCGTACGTGCACCTCTACCACGTATCGGCTGCGCCATAGGCCTCCTCATGTAGTTTGATCTTTTCTGATGACCATATCCACGATTGTAAAAGTTATTGAACTTACCTCTTGCGTGCCCGTAATTCATGATTGAACTTTCAGGTTGCGACGACAGCTCTTCGTCCATTGCTCCCCTGATAGCATCTTTCAACGTGCAATAATTGCGCGCCGCTACAATAGTACTAACGCGACTATTTCTCAGGCCGTCAGAAAATCTTTTAATCGCATTTTTCTCGTTAATTGATTTTAAAATTTCATATTTCTGAGAATCCCCGTCGGCCTGTGAAATGGTCAAGTCAACAAACATAGTCTCGATATCCTTACCGAAATCTTCTATAGTCTTTCCACCTTGTTTTGCGCGCTGCAATTGACTTTGGATTGCCGTATCAGACTTTTTCGACAGTAGAAAACATTTCTTATCCCTTATTAATTCTGCAATTGAAGAATAACTTTGAGACATACGCAATTTTGCATTTTCTGGCAATCGTGATTTTAAGATAAAGCAAATTAAGGATTTTTTGTCCGTGTCATCTAACATAGCTTCGTACATTTCGATGTTTGCTATCAATTGTTTGGTAACATTTTCGTCACCAGTCATAACGGGTAGCAAAGAAATTGCCGTTTTCAAGTTAAATTTTTCCATGTTGGAGTTGATGCTTTCCGATTCCACAACAGAGCAAAGTGACTTTATTTTATGAAAAGTAGATTTTACCTTTTCATATAAATTTTCTAAAATTGTATAATCTGATGTTTTAATTTCTCCACTTGATACCTTATCCTCTATGATCGTGCAAATATCATTAAACTTATCATATAATTCGTTAGCATGTTTATATTTACCACTTAAATCTTGTACCGATCTCCTGGCTGGTCCCAACTTTGTAAGATATTCTTGGATATACTTTAATTGTGTTAAAATATTATTAATCTCATCAGCCATAACACATTTTTATATTAAATTACCAGAAGATAGGTACCGACATACTCTAATATTATAAATAATTCAAGGTTGTCATACATGTGCTTTAAACATCTAAGAACATTGGGTCTTCGAGATAATAATAATATAAGAAAATTATAAGTAAATAAAAAAGCCCTTAATTTTGACCTAGTATGGAGAGGTCACACCAAACATTTGACGCACTATCGCACTTTAACATTGATACGCGCACTTGTCGTCACTTTATCGCGGTCACTTTCCTGAAGGCTCTGCTGCGCCCACACGCTCAGCAGCAATCGGTGCGGATGTCCTGCGTCTCGATGAAGCTCGGAAGCTCTGGAACGTAGCGTGGAACACTTCTTGCCTTATCCACCGTTTATGGCATTGCTCGTAAAACTTATACGCCATGTATAAAAAAAACAATCAGTCCCATTACAGCCAAAATGGACAGAATCAGGCTATTCACTCCCAGATGCCAGCCAAGGTCTTGGTTCGCTTTGCCATTATTAGCTCCAGCTGCATTTTGGTTTAGAAAAAGCTCCTCCTTATTTTGCGTTGACTGACACATATTTCACAAAAAGTCGTCCGTTTTTAATAAGTCCGTAAGTAGAAGTAATGTCTTTAGCACACATTGTCACTGCTATTGTTTTATAATTCCGAGTAAATCGCGGTAGGTGGTCGCGGTTGATCCAGTGCCAGTTACAGGCAGGGTCGCCATGTACTGTTTGGTGTTGGGGGACCAAATAAAAGAAGTGTCTTTCTCGAAGTACTAACCTTTACTGACCTACTTACATACTAAGTTACATTTATAAGGGAGGATGTCTTACACACACTACACAACATTATAATCTTCATCATTCAATATTAATTTTTTTATTAGATCTAGAGCCTCCCCAGTCAAGAATGAGCGTAAATAATGCAGTTTTTCACATAAACTTAGCCGACTATTTGCATCAATAACCGATTTAAACATGTTAATGAACGGTGGAAAATCCACTACATTTTAGGATACCTGGCTCTCACCCAGGAGGCTCGGGTTCGATTCCCGGTATCGGAACTAAATTTATGTTCGTGGCGAAAAAATATATAAAATTTTAATGTGAATTCTTAATCACTTTATTCCTGATATGATCTACAATATTTATAATAGAAATCACACCTTTTCTGGCCAACGTTTTTACACCATCCTTTTATATTGATAGCCCAATCCACCCACATCACCCAGTCACAATAAAAAAAAAAAATATTAAAATGTAGCCAGCGTAAAAAATCTGTGTTCGGATACGAACAACCACCACGACATGAATGCCGTTAACTTTAATAAATGGCTAAGAGAAAAGCTCATACCCAATTTAAATGAGCCGAGTGTATTAGTTATGGATAATGCCAGTTACCATTCAATCATTCACAACACAAAGTCGCAAAAATTAGATAAGAGAATGGCTTACTGTAAATGATATTTCATTTGAACAATGTCACACAAAACCAGAGCTTTTATGTCTTGTGAAACGAAACACACCAGAACCAGTATATGAAGCCTATATCATGAAGAAAAAACAAAAAAAAAAAACAAATAGTTAGTATAAAAAAAGACCACGTTAAACATTTAGTGGCCAAAACTGGGGTTTCTAGGTGTGCCACTTTTGGCCATCGAAATGGCCAAAGATGGGAAATTGCATAATATTTGCCCTATTTGTGGCCATCGGATTATAACCTTACTTCTCGTATGAATGGCGAGCAAATAATTAAAGTTCTACTTACACAATATGATTTAAATGTAAAACGAATACTAACATTTAAAAAATAAACAAAGATTCCAGAGATAGTAACTCACCCACTGTCCTTATTGGTTTTACTAAGAAATGAACACTTTGCACGCATATTGACGCTGAATGGCTGCTGTCATCTCAGTGACGTTTGACACATTATAAATGACAACTGTATTTGTGTTGCCATAATTCGTTATTGTAACTACCATAGACCATAGACTTGTTTAGTTATCTGTACCTTGTTAGCATCGCTATGAAGTTGAAAATGGCCAAAAGTGGGTCACTGGCCAGAACCGGGTCGCCTGCCCTACGCACCATATTACCGGAACTGTAATATAAAATAAAAAAGATATGAGAAGCTTCCCCTTAAATTTATACATAATACGCATTTGCGGCTATTTGAGACGGTGATCTTAAACTTAGTAAAACTAAAACACACAAACCAGGGGCAAATAAAATGTTATTTAAAAAAATGGTATCATAACCCCTGGTTTTTGTGTTTTAGTTTTACTAAGTTTAAGATCACCGTCTCAAATAGCCGCAAATGCGTATTATGTATAAATTTAAGGGGAAGCTTCTCATATCTTTTTTATTTTATATTACAGTTCCGGTAATATGGTGCGTAGGGCAGGCGACCCGGTTCTGGCCAGTGACCCACTTTTGGCCATTTTCAACTTCATAGCGATGCTAACAAGGTACAGATAACTAAACAAGTCTATGGTCTATGGTAGTTACAATAACGAATTATGGCAACACAAATACAGTTGTCATTTATAATGTGTTAAACGTCACTGAGATGACAGCAGCCATTCAGCGTCAATATGCGTGCAAAGTGTTCATTTCTTAGTAAAACCAATAAGGACAGTGGGTGAGTTACTATCTCTGGAATCTTTGTTTATTTTTTAAATGTTAGTATTCGTTTTACATTTAAATCATATTGTGTAAGTAGAACTTTAATTATTTGCTCGCCATTCATACGAGAAGTAAGGTTATAATCCGATGGCCACAAATAGGGCAAATATTATGCAATTTCCCATCTTTGGCCATTTCGATGGCCAAAAGTGGCACACCTAGAAACCCCAGTTTTGGCCACTAAATGTTTAACGTGGTCTTTTTTTATACTAACTATTTGTTTTTTTTTTGTTTTTTCTTCATGATATAGGTACTAAACTAGTTATAAAAATTGTTTCGATGGGAGGGTAGATCCGGTATGCATTTCACATAACTACGCATTTGATTGCTGAAACACGACAAAATAACATAATACGCCGGTAATTTAATAACTTTGAGGACGTCTTTGTTCAGCAGTGGACGTCTTACGGCTGATATGATAATGACGTACACATATATATGTAATGTGATGTAATAATATAATGTATTTGTTATTTGAATATGTTATTTTCTTGCAGATTCTGGGAACGTGTCGTCTTCAAGCAAAAACAAAACAGACGTAGTAAAAAGAAAATTATTTCAGTACTCACCACACAAAGTAGGTTTAGCGTTAGACGCTATTAGAAATGGAATGAAAGTTTCCACTGCTAGCAAGAACTTTAATGTCCCTCGAACGACATTGCGACATAAACTTTCTGGTAATGCACCTGAAACTTCTGGACATGTGGGCCCTCAAACAGTTCTTGGAATTGAAATCGAAAATGAACTTGTAGAGTGGATTAAAGAGTCTGCTCGTAATGGGTTTCCAATCAACAAAGAAGGGTCATTAGACTCGGTCAAAAAAATCGTGGAGAAGGGAGGTCTTAAAGACACCCTTTATAAATAGCAGGCCTTCAAGATGGCCTCCTGGTTCGGAGCGTTTATGGCTAGACATCCCGATCTCAGACAAAAACATGCCGAATATATAAATAAAGCTCGTTCATTAATTACCGAAGAAAAAATAAGAAATTGGTTTCAGGAAGTTTCTTCACTATTAGGCACAGAAGATCTGAAAATTCTTGAAGACCCCTCACGATTGTGGAATTGCGATGAAACTGCTTTCTTTCTAGCACCTAAAGGAGGTCTCGTGTTAGCCGAAAAAGGATTGCATGTCTATGATACATCAAAGAACAGCGACAAAGAAAATATAACGACACTCTTTACTGTAAATGCCCTTGGCGAGTATGCGCCTCCTACAACTGTTTACAAGTACAAAAGGATGAGTAGTGAAGTCGTTCAAAATGCACCAGACGGCTGGGGAGTCGGAAAAACCGAAAAAGGTTGGATGACAGGAGAGGCTTTTTATGAATTTGTTGGAAACATCTTTATTCCTTACCTGAAAGAAAAAGGGATAGAATTACATATCATTTTATTTCTGGATTACTGGACACAAATCTCACCTGACCATGCAACTAGCTATCATTGATAACGATATGATATCCCACAAAATCGAAAACAAATATTGCAAAATGTCTGAGGTATGTACTAACATTGTTTTAACGTAGGGCTGTCACAACACATTAAATTGGTTTACACTTATTGAATGTTGAGTTCATATTGAAATTATCAAAATAAATTTTAATTGAATACGCATTATTATTTCAAATCAGTTTTGGATTTCTTTATTTTATACACTATTTTTTAATTTAGTTTACCTAACACATGTTAACACGCTTTGTTTTTCTTTTTAGATATTCGTCAAAAGGCATGCCAACTCGAGTATGCGATCATAATACGAAAGTATTGAAATGCGCAACATTGACAATGAATAATTTATCAAAAATACATCGGGATTTTTATAAGAACTCGACAAAGCATGACCAAAATATAATTCTTTTCAAACTGTGTTCAATAAAAGAAACTCAAAAAAGACCCTAACTTTAAAGGCAAAAAGAAATTTAAAACTAACTATTCCGTATTCATTAACAAAAAGAGGATGCCAATCTGCCAAAAAAAATTTCTTAGTATTTTTGGAATTAAAAAGTATAGAGTGGAGTACTTAATGAAAAAGTTTTATGAAACGGGAGAATTTCCTCGTGAAGCTCGTGGAGGTGATCGGAAGACTGAAAAGTACGCAGAGAAAAAAGAATCTGTTCATCATTTTATTAAAAGTCTCAAATGATATAGAGTCTCATTATTGCCGAAAAAGCAAGGAAGCTGAAAGAAAATACTTGCCATGTGAGTTGAATATTAAAAAACTTTACCTAATGTATAATACTGACCAGCGTAATGCACAACTTGGGGTAATTTTATCATACTTTCGGCATATTTTCAACACTGAATATAATTTAGGCTTCGGAACACCACAAACGGATGTTTGTTCAAAATGTCTAGAACTAAAAGAAAAGATCAAAATGGAAAAAGACGAAAATTAAAAAAAAAAATATGACAGAGAAGAGGGTTCATTCTTTGAGAGCGAAATCATTTTTTGAAAACTTGAGAGACACTACACCTGGCTTGAAAATAATATCATTTGATTTCCAAAAAAAATTACCGTTACCAAAGGTGCCTGACCAATCATGCTATTATAGCCGACAATTATATTTCTACAATTTAGCCGTAGTTGAAGGCCATTGAAATTTGCCTCTAAATAAAGAGCGTGTATTCTCTTATTATTGTACAGAAGACGACTTTAGCAAAAATGCGAATTTGGTGGCATCTGCAGTTTATGACCGGCTTTGTAAAACTGATAAAACGGGCATAGCAAGAATTCGTTTGGTTGCAGACGGATGCGGCGGGCAAAATAAAAATTGTATTTTAATTGGTATGTGCTGCAAATGGCTATTAGAAAATAGAAACATTAAGAGTTTAGAAGTCATTTTTCCTGTCACCGGTCATTCCTTTATGCCTGCTGATCGCTTTTTTGGAGTTATAGAAAAAAAAGCTGCGTAAAATGGAGGTAGTACTTCATCCCAAAGAAATCATAGATATTGTGTCTGAAAACGCAACTTTAGTAAAATTTGGTGAAGATTGCACGGTTTTTGACTGGAAGACATCTATCAAAGACATCGTAAAACCCACCACAACTTGGAATATTCAATTCAACCAGTGTAAAAGATTTATTCTGCGTCGTTCAAAAAAACCTGATAACGTGCTTGTGAGGGGCGAAATATATTATAAGAGTGACCTAGCTACCGCTCAAAATATTTGCAGACCACGAAAACTTATGAATATGATAAATCCGATTATACTGCCCAGCATAGTTGCTGTTAATAAAAGTAAATTAAGTGATGTGAATAAATTACTGAGCAAACATTTTGGTACCGAATGATAAATAATGATAAATGATGTTTATTTTGCAAATAGGTTTTTTAAAAACACTTTTACACGTCTCTTTTTTAAACTAGATGGGGCCGGTGTTTCGTACCTGACTACTCTGAGAAGAAACAGCCGAAACAAACTCAGAGGTCATAGTCTCTTTTAAAGTCCAGACATAATCTTGGTTAACTCACATGAGGACTATGCAGATTAGTGTCTGAGATGGTCTCTTGAAGAAAGAACCACACAGATTTGAGTGGACCTGTCCAGTCTGTGCAAGCATTTGTCAGTTATCGTGTAGCTCGACTTATAACTCAAGGAGCTCAACGACACGACGAACAATACCAAAGAAAGGACATTTGGGTAGGTCGCTTATAGTACTCAAACTGCCAGACAATAGTGGAAAAAGATACACATGGTCCTCACATTCACAATAATCAAATAAAATTAATACAAAATACTCTACAAAATAAATGTCATTAAATGTGACCATTAACAATAAAAAATAAAAGTAAAATACTTAGCAAAGTAAGTATTCATGTCAAATCATTAAATATAACAATAAGAAAAATATAAAAGAAAATAATAATAAAAAAAATAAAATAATAATAATAATAAAATACTAAAAGTATTCGTGTCAAATAAATTAAATGTCACAGTGTATATGAGAAAGGAATCAATAATAAACAAGCGAAGTCCGAAATTTCGACATTCACAGAGTAAATTTAATTGGAGCAGCTTAATCCCAAGCCTTTTTATCTTCGAGATAGTGATTAATGTTATAGTAGGCTTTCAGACACAGCTTCCGTTTTATAAACGATTTGAATTTATTTAGGCTTAGTAATTGAATATGACTCGGAAGTTTATTGTAAAAACGTATACATTGGCATCTGAACGTACCCCCTATTTTTTTAAGCCTCGTTGCAGGAACAACATATTTGTGTTTATTCCTCGTATTTACGTTGTGGATATCACTGTATTTTTTAAACAAATTAATATTTTTATGTGCGTACAAAAGGTTTTCATAAATAAATTGAGAGGGGACAGTAAGTATATTAATCTCTTTAAATTTTTCTCTGAGGGTGTGTCTAGGACTTAATTTATAAATTGAACGAATTGCCCTTTTTTGCAAAACAAATATTGTCTGAATATCGGCGGCATTGCCCCACAAGAGAATACCGTACGACATCACACTGTGGAAATAACTAAAGTAAACTAAACGGGCTGTCTCTAAATCAGTTAAATCACGAATTTTTCTAACGGCGTATGCTGCAGAGCTAAGCTTTTTTGACAATTTGTCTATATGGGGGCCCCACTGAAGCTTGGCATCCAAAGTTATGCCTAAGAACACTGTGTTATCTTCCGGTTTCAACTCTTCATTCTTGATTAGTACACTAGTTTCCACTTGTCTTACATGGGGTATCGTAAACTTAATACATTTAGTTTTTTTCTCATTTAGGAGTAGATTGTTAACATTAAACCAATTAACGACTTTTGCCAGGGCGCTATTAACATCGTCCGTAACTAGCTGCTGACGTTTGAGTTTAAATAAAAGAGAGGTATCGTCTGCAAACAACACTATGTCATGATTATCCTTTAGGAGGTAAGGCAAGTCATTTATATAAATAAGAAACAAAAATGGGCCAAGAATTGAGCCCTGGGGTACCCCCATTCTTACTACGGATCCGGGGGACCTTTTCCCGTTAACATCAACTCTCTGAATCCTATCGCTCAAATATGACGCAAGAAGATCCAGAGAGGCGTTCCGGATTCCGTAGTGGTGTAGTTTCCTGATTAATGTTTCATGAAGAACGCAATCGAAAGCCTTAGACAAATCGCAAAAAATGCCCAAAGCATCGCATTTAACTTCCCATGCATTATAAATGTGCCCTAAAAGTTCAACAGTAGTTGAACGACCCCTTGTAAAACCGAACTGTTTCTTATGCAATAACTTATGTTTATTGAAAAATCTTTGCATTTGTTCTAAAATTAGTTTTTCAAAAATTTTACTGAAGGTGGGTAGTACAGAAATGGGTCTATAATTAGTGGGGTCTGATTTACTACCCGATTTAAACAATGGTATTATTTTACTATTTTTCATTAGATCAGGAAACTCACCACGGTCAATACAATCGTTAAATATTACAGCTAAAGAAGGAGCTACAATGGTTATAATGGACTTAGCAACGTCCACAGAATGACCCCATAGATCGGCGGTCTTCTTAACATTTAACGTGTGAAAAGTTTTAATTATATCTTTACAGGTGACATATTGAAAATTAAATTCGGAATCACAGACTGAAACGTTTTCCCTTAATAAAGACTCGGCAGCAGCAGGTGACGAGTTTAGCGATTTAGTAGTCGATACGGGAATATCCGCAAAGAAATTTTCAAATGCTGTGGCAACTTGAGTGTCTGAATTCAAAATATTATCGCCAATAGCAAGGCTGTAGTCACTATCTCGATTGCAAGACTTTCCCGTTTCGCTATTAATAATGTTCCATGTCATTTTAATTACATTACTACTGTTTTTAATTTTTGAACTCAAATAACGTGACTTTACTATAAAACAAACTTTTTTAAATACCTTAGAATAATTCTTAACATATAACTTAAATTCTACAGTGTTTATATACGTCCGTTCTTCATACAGCTCATAAAGTCGTTTTCGACTCTTATGAATACCAATGGTGGCCCAGTCGTTGAAAGAAGCATTACTATTAACCGAGATTGTCTTAGGAACAAACGTGGTTTTAAATTGTGTGCAATACATACTAAAAAAATCGTTATATTGTTGGTTGGGATCACCGTTATTTGACAAAGGTGGTAATTTAGACAAAAGTTTAGTTTTAAAAGTTTCCAGGCGATTTTTAGTTTTTGGATTAACAATGATATCCTTCTTAGTGACTTTCTTGTTTACATTAGGAATTGTGATCAATTGCCCACAATGATCTGAATCTATTAAGTTAATAATTACTGTGTGGGTAGGTATGACATCTGTGTAAATATTATCGAGGCAAGTGGCACTAGTGGGGGTTATTCTAGTGGGCTCCAGAAATTTGTTTTCAAGATTGTATGACTGAAACAGGCTTATAATTTTAGTACTTAGCCCAGATTTTTCTAACAAATTAATATTAAAATCACCACAAGTGATTATGGACTTCTTAGAATTACAGATTTTATGCAACACTTCATCCATTACCTTTTCAAACCTATCATACAACCCTGAAGGAGGTCTATATACACTTAATATGATAAACTGCTCCAATTCTATACAGGCTATTTCAACTGTTCGCTCAACAGATAGGCTTACAATATCCTTGCGGTCTTTAAATTTAAGCTGATTATTTACTAAGATTAATGCGCCGCCATGTATAGCATTTTCCCTGCAGAATGAACTACCAACAAGGTGATTACTAAAATTGAAAATTAATTGGTGACACTTAAGCCAATGCTCCGTTATACAAAGAATATCTATGTTGTTACAATTCAGAAAAAGTTCTACTTCTAATTCTTTGTTCAAAAATCCTTGAATATTTTGATGCACCAGGTTGATACTATTGAAATCCTCTAAACATTCTCTTGGTTTATTATCTGGCTTCCTTAAAATATTGCAAGAGGTTGCCTCTGTTGTCTCATTTTCTAATTTAAATGATTGACTGATTCATTAATTGTGATCAAACTATTGGCAGAGTAATTTAACTGAATATTGCATTGCTCAACAGAGGCAACTCGATTAGCCAAGTTCTTGGCTGTAATAGAAAAAAAATATGATAGCGATACAGCTACCTGTCTTCTACAATAGTTTGATAAATAGCACCGATCCACAAGATATCTATCTTTTGTCAAATAAAAATTATTACCAATATAATTGTTAATGTCAATCAAATGAAAAACATTACTATTAGATGTCAAATTATGCAACGTGTTATTAATATTATATCTAAGGAAATTTTCTTCCTGTGGCAAACTTTTACTATATGGAAATGTAAACAACACAATTTTTCTTAAATTTAAGTTTGACAATGTCCTATGATACTGGAGCAACTCTCCTTTGTTCACATTTCCTCTGTTACCTATCAAAATTAATAATATGGTGTCCTGGTTAAAGTTACACTTAATTATTTCTTTCATTATGTGATATAGAGAACATCCCGGCATACAGTTGTTTATCACTGAGTGTCCTGGGTTCTCATCTGATAACAAATTACCTAGGTCTTTTCCAATCTCATCACAAAATATTACTATGTCATTATTTACTTTTTGTATGATATTTGAATGGCAAGGCTTATTGGAATTAAGTTTTTATAAAGAAATATTATTAAGACAGGAGACCTTACAAGAAACGCCTTCTGAAGATATATATTGTGATGAAGAAGTTCAGGAACCTGACGAACTTCGAATTTAATTTTGTGAAAACAATAAAAATGTTTGTGAAATAAATAAAAATTCAACATCTTTGTGAATTTTAATTTGAGTGACAACCCTAAATTACGTGTTGCATTATTATAATCAAAGACAGCAATCTTTGACATAGCTATTAACAAAAGCAGCAATCTGGTGTTTGTTTAGAATCAAATCCAGCAATATTTAAATGTAAGTATCAAAAACAGCAATCTGAAAAATTAATTAAAATTTTATTAATTTCTTCTAAATGCAATCTACCCAATGTAATATTTAATTAAAATGCAAACCTTTTTATTTACCAAATTAAATCATAAATGATAAATTTATCAATTTTAATAAAGAATGAAACGTTTTTTTTTATTCACCACTAATTAGTGAAATGTCAGATTGCTGTTTTTGTTTCTAAAGTATCTGATGCTTGCGGAGAAAATTGCGTTTGCTCGACATCCCCATGTTGATAAGCCGTCTTTAAAAGGTTCGCTGGATGTGCTTGTACTTGTGGATGGTTGAGGTGACGCTGACCTGATGCCACGAGATTTCTTGTTGATTTCTGCAGTGACGAGTTCTATCAGGGTTTTTTTGGCTTTCTCAGCAGCAGACTTGTCTTTGAAACAGTGCATTTTGTGTCTGGGATCCAACAATGACCAAATTGAAAAAGTGCCGCTGTATTCTATTTGCCCCAATCTTCTTTTCAGTTGTCCCACAATGATCTCAACGGATATGGCTACATCGGGGTCGATTGTAGTTGGAATTTTATTTTCATAGACTGTTAAAAGGACTCTTGTATATACAATAATGAGGCTCCCGGTAACATATTCCTCACCACTCATTTGTTGAGTAACTTCTTGTAAGGGTTTCAGAATGGTACATAGGTCCTTGCATATTTTCCATTCTTCAACAGATAACATTGGTATGTATCTGTCCAACAAGCCCGCTGTACTTCGCAGTGCATCCTGCAATTCCAAGAAACGTTCTAACATAAAGAACACAGAGTTCCACCGCGTAGGAACTGCTTGAAGAAGCCTCTTGGGTTGCGCGACGCCAGTTTGAATTTGGTATCTGAGTAGCTTTTCCATAGCTATATTGTTACGTCTGTAATACGCAACAGTAGCTTTGACTTTTTCAATAGTCGATTTTACCGTGTCAACCTCCAAGGCTTTCTCCACCACTAGATTTAATGTGTGGGCGAAACAACCAAAATTTTTTAAGCCCAAATGCTGTTTGACAGCATTTTGCATATTCGGTGCATTGTCGGTTGTTATAATGAGAATTTGTTTTTTATCAATGTCAAGATCATCGATTGTGCGAGATATTTCCTCTGCGATATTTACGGCTGTATGAGAGCCGGGCAACGGTGCACATTCCAGTAATACCTTTTTGAACTTAAAATCTATGTCAACATAGTGCGCTATTATGGCAATGTAGCTCTCTTGAGACGCCGATGTCCACAAATCAGTAGTTAAACTAAGCGAAGTGATGTTTTTTATTTCATTTGTACGAACTAGAAAAAAGAACTATCTGTCAATGTCACGGTTAACAATTGGCTCTGTAATAAAAATAACTTAAAAATAGTAATCCTGTTATAAAA
This sequence comes from Eugnorisma glareosa, assembly GCA_947578425.1. Lineage (NCBI taxonomy): Eukaryota > Metazoa > Arthropoda > Insecta > Lepidoptera > Noctuidae > Eugnorisma > Eugnorisma glareosa. The sequence goes on along the minus strand of OX387967.1, from coordinate 5,959,504 downwards.
TCTACAAAACTGTGCTGGTCCAACCTTTTAACGAGCAATAATTGCAAGTGAATATTTGCAGCAGCGGGTTATCTCGTCTGTGTGAACGAACCGGTGAATTCGATACCGGTGACTGTTGGTGATTTTGGTCTGTAAACAGGGCGAAACTTCTGAACTGTGCATGGAAAAGGATTAATTCACCAAGGAAATACAAATGTGAGTGTAAATTTGTTCTTAAAATAGTGATAGAAGTGTTAAAGAATAACCATATTATTGAAAAGCGGTTGTTTTTTTAAGAATGTAAACAGATCACAGCTGACTCATCGACATTGTTCAGAAACAAACATCTGACCAATCCAAGCGCACCACGAAATCGATGACACAAAATCTGTCGTTCGGAAATCGAATCTTTAAAGTTTAAACACCAGCACTTTGGGACTGCGCTCCGCTACACGCATAGTTCGCATGTCAGCGATCTGTCGCAATATATTTCAATATATCTTGCTATTAAAATATAGTCAGGCGTATCAGTATCAATCGAATTTAAACTATGAATTCATTCTTGGAACATGTTACATTCCGACGCACCCGTACACGCTCGGAACCCAATGATGACAATGGAAACAAATCAAAAAATTTGGACAGTACAACAAATAGCATGCCTGAGTTATCTGAGGACGAAGAGGACATTCAACTAATCGCCTATAAAGATGAAATCAAAAAACTTCAATCCCAATTACAAAGTGCACATAACGAAATTGAGTTGCTATCGCTGCAAAACAGAGACCTAAAACAGATAAACAATGAATTAATGAAGAAAAATGATATATTCAAGAACATTGCAAGTAGCCCAATCAAGAAAAAAGTAAAAACACCGTTGAAGAACACTATTAACAGCAGCACGAAAACAAAACAAACACAAACTACAGAATACCCTACATTTAAACTATGTACACAAGAAGACAAGACAAAAATCACTCCTCAAGATATCAAACAGCCGAAGATCCAACTACTTCCTATGAGACATAAAATCTGCATTGTGAGCAGTGAAACATCTGACAGGATTTATAAAATGAGTGAAAGAACTCAGCTCGCTAACTATAGTAGGTGTCATTATCGCACTCCACGATGTGGTTTAAAACATGTCTTATGTAATATTCATGAAAAAGTTCGTAATTTCACTTTATTTGACTACTGTATTATAGTTTATTGGCGAAGAAGATTTCAGACAAACTAATAACTATATGGAACTTGTTTCATATATCCGGGAAACACTACTCCCATTAAACCATACTAATTTTATTATAAGTCTTCCAACATTTAAATATATGGAGAACAATGCTAATTTAATGTTTAATAGTAGAATAGATATTTTTAATAATTTGATTTACATGGACGCCGAGACGCATAAATATGCGTATATTCTAGACTCAAACCTCAATCTGCCGTATTCATACGACTCATATAACCAACGGTCCGGCAGTATAAATAACAAAGCTCTAAATATTATTGTAACAGACCTAGAGAGCTTTATTTTAAACCTTAACGCACTGAATACTACCTACCAAGATATTGATTGTATACCAAATCTTAGCACGGGTAAAATCATAACACAAAATGAGATTTCTGTTATAAATGACACAAAGCACTGTGATGAGGATAGTTTTTTTCGTGTATAAAAATCTCAATATTATGCATCAAAATATAAATGGCCTCTTAAATAAATCCAATGTATTTATTGTACTGCTAGAGGAACTGCATAATTCAGGGAAAATAGTGGATGTATTATGCTTTTCTGAGCACAATATGATATTGTCGGATGTAAACCTATTACATGTACCTAATTTTACTTTAGCCACACATTTCACTAGAGAATCCAGACATGGAGGCACATGTATAATGATAAGAAACGGTATTAAATATAGAACTTTGGAGTCTGTTGCGAAATATGGTGTATCCAATATTTTTGAATGCTGTGCAGTGGAACTCACCGACCACAATATTATTATAATATGTTTATATAGAAGTCCACATAGTAGCGAAGTAAAAAGCAAACATGAAATATTTTTTAATAAATTAGACAGTCTGTTAAATTCTTTATCCATTCACTCAAATAAAAAAGTGCTTCTGTGCGGTGACTTCAATATTGATTTGCTAAAAGATACCACAAGTTCGCAGCAATTCAAGCACTTAATAATGGGTTATAATCTTAAATTTGCCGTAAACGTTCCAACTAGATTAAGCAGTGGGACCTGCATTGATAATATAATCCACAATGTGCGAGGAGCTAAAGGAGAAGTTTTGGAACTAGCAGTATCCGATCACACAGCACAATTTTTACGATGTCCAGTTAAACAAACGTGCCTTTTAGACTACTGGCACTGTACAAAACGGGACTACTCAAAAGAAAATATAGAAAAATTCGCAAACTATTTAAAACAATTGTCATTTTCTGATGTTTATGAGGAAACAGACCCTGAAAAAGCATTCAAATTGTTCTATGACTGGTTTAAATTGCTATATGACTTATGTTTTCCTAACATTAAAATAAAAATATCGACGAAAGTAAAACCAAACTGGATTAGTCGCGGTATTAGATTATGTAGCAAGAAAAAAAGAGATTTGTTATGGATATACAGGTTATCACCGACTGAACATAATAAAACAAAATTCAAAACGTTGTCTAACCGGCTTAAAAGAATTGTCAATCTCACGCAGAGAGCCCACAATAACCGTTACATTCACTCGGCTAAGAATCGATGTAAGGCAACGTGGAAAGTCATAAATAAAAACAAACATAATTTACCAAATCAAGCCATAATGAGAATTAAATCAAATGATAAAATACTTACCAACCCTCTTGATATAGCAGAGGCTTTTAACAATTATTTTGCGGATCAAGTCAAATCCATTAATAGTTCTAATAATAATAAATTACCAATAAATACTCCAAATTCGTCCATGTTTATGAAACCTACAATACCACAAGATATTCATAAAATTATTATGTCTTTAAAGAATACTCCCAGCACTGGATATGATGGTATTAGCACAAAAATTATTAAAACAGTATCTACAATAATTGCACCCGTCCTTAGTCACCTGATCAATATGTGCGTCTTGCATGGTGTTTTTCCAAAGGAATTAAAAATTAGTATCATAAAACCGCTTTTCAAAAAAGATAATAAAGACAACATGTCTTCTTATAGACCTATAGCACTGACACCTATTTTGTCAAAAATATTTGAAAGAGTAATATACAATCAAATCAATTCATATTTCGAGAAAAATAAACTATTTGTCGATAGCCAAAAGGGCTTCCGGAAAAATAAGTCCATTGACATGGCAATCTATGATTTTTTTAAACTCGTTAGCAACAGAGTAGATAAAAGAAAACAGGCTCTGGCTCTATATATGGACATGTCGAAAGCCTTTGACCGCGTAGACCATAGAATATTAATTAATAAACTTGACGCATACGGGATTAGAGGTAACATATCAAATTTAATTAAATCATACCTACAAGATAGACAGCAAATAACAGTTATTAATAGAATATGTAAAAAACATGAAACAACATTTAAATCTAGCCCGAGAACAGTGATGTAAGGAGTTCCACAAGGTAGCATACTTGGACCTCTCCTATTTATTATATATATAAATGACTTCCCAAAAGCATCGACCTATCCCATGACAATGTTTGCAGATGACAGCACTCTACTTTTCAACAGTGACCAATTAAATACATTAGAATCAGACATTAACTCTAACATAAAATCAGTTATAAATTGGCTAGAGAATAATAATTTGGTAATAAATTTAGACAAGACAGTAATAATGAAATTTCAACAAACAGTAAATCAGAATTTAAATTTAGATATAAGATATAATGATAAAAGGATTGATGAGACGAATGTGACAAAATTTCTGGGATTAAATATTGAAAGCACATTAAAATGGAATACCCAGATTGACAAAGTATGTAGTAAAGTAAACCAATTTTCTCATGCGCTGCGTATGCTAAGTAAAACGGCCAATCGAAACACCGTACTAACTGCATATCATGGTCTAGTAGCCTCGACATTAAGATATGGCATTATATTTTGGGGAAACGCCTCGGGTAAAGATATGGTGTTTAAGTGTCAGAAAAGGTGTATTAGAGCGATCTGTAACCTGCAAACCACTGACAGCTGTAAACAATATTTTAAAAGTATGAACATTTTAACAGTGCCCTCATTGTACATATACCAGACATCTATGTTCGTAAAAAATAATATGTATAAATTTGACCGAGTAGGTAGTCAGCGTCGAGCTGACCGGCTACAAACTGTTGGATCTAAAACTGCTTTATACAAGAACAGTATTTTCGTAATGGCTCCAAAATTATACAATAAATTGCCAAAGTGTATCAGAAGTGAGGAAAATGTCAGCCATTTAAAAAAAAAGTTGTTCCTGTTTCTTGTTGAAAAGACGTATTACTCGATTGAAGACTTTTTAAATGACAAATTGTGACTAAATTTAATTTTCTTTGACATTCTTAATAATATAATTCAATTACTTTGTTTTATGCGGCTCATGACATTTTTCAATTGCTTCATTTCTTTTATCCTAGACTTTAATAATTATGATAGTAAAAATAACCTGCTTACTAATATTATATTTGTATGCCGATTATTGGCCGAACATACAGATCAGCTAAAATGTATAAATAACACCTTTTTGTACTTATGTTCACAAATAAAGTTTGATTTGATTTGATTTGAACTCTGTTTACACATTTTTCGTATAGTGCCGGCAAAAGCGTATTAGAAATATGTTGCCTAGTCGGTAGTTGGTAAGCAACATTTAAAGCATTTGTATAGGCCCTAAATCCTGTATCCTCGACAATGGAGAACGGTTGAAAATCTTTAATAAAAAGAAGCATCAACTGTTCGTCAATTTTTTCTCGTTGAAATGCAGTTAATTTTTTAACTGGTACATTAATTTTATTCTGCACCAGTTGTCTTGAACACGCCTGATAATTCGCAACTGTGTTGGATGTGCTAGCAACCGATGAGGATGACCCAGCCACAGGTTGTACATTTTCTGAACTGCATACCTGTGTATTGGTGGAGTCGGTTTCATTTTCTGGGGTTTGCCGCATTTGTTTGCTTGACGATGACGATAATACTGCAACATGCTTGCTTTTCATGTGTTTATTCAAGTTCGAAATCGTTGTTTTAAATGAGCACTTTTTTGTTTTCTTCTGAATCTACAGTAAAATGTGTCCAAACTTCACTGGTTAGTGCCCGCTTCATAATTAAAACTAAATTCCTCAATAACCACAAAAAAACCACCACCAAACCCAAACCTCCACCAAAAATAAATACAAAATAGCTACTAACTTAATACGTATTAGGTAAATATTATCAATCACTGCGTGCACGTGCTATCTGAATACAATATAGAGTCGCTGTGAGCTTCGGTCACCGCTAATATTCGTATTAGATTAGCGAATACACAGTGCGACAGAAACAAGTGACCAAATTTGAAAAACGGTTTTCATTGCTTACTTACTTTGTTCCCATCTCATGCAGCTTTCATACGAAGCCCGACGTGTATAACTATATCTTTACAATTACAATACACACATTACGTGCATAATTCGACAAGCAAGCGGCCAGATACTATTCATACAATACAATATTCATCTCGCTCACTCGCCCGCCTAGAGTCGGTTTAAGCGAGTCTTGTCATCTCGCTCACTCGTCGGCGAGCGAGTGAGTGAGATGGCAGCGGCGGTCGGCAAATAGTAAGTAATAGACTAGCGAGCGAGGTGAGTCGCACAGATTAGGTATAGCCTCGCTATTACGCGTCCCTAATATTTGACTAATACCTGGTAACCTATTACTTTACATTCGCGTATCCTAATATTAATATACCTACGTGGCTTGTATTATAATACCTGTACCTATTATGAATATATTAGTTACACGTCTAGAGAGAATATTATTTGTTTGTTAGCACTAACAATAACCTATTCTTGGTAGATTTCACACTATCTTCAATTTCCGTACTTTGACTTGTTTTATTTTGTTTTGTGTTTGTGGTGCATGAAATAATTGTTTGTTGTTTTTCTCTTGTAGTCCATTTGCTGTTTAGCTTGTTTTTTTTATTTCTGATTTAGGTGTTGGGCTTTTACTTTGATCCTTGTTTTTATTACGTTTTTGAAGCAAGTAATCTTCTTCATGGGATAAATTCAGTTTGCCTTTATTTATACTTTTCCTCTTAGTTACAGTTGAAACTCTTTTAGGTGTACTATTACATATTTTTTTCAGGTTGTTTATAACTTTCTCATTGTTAATTATAACATTTTTAAGTGAATTATTCTCTGTTATTAGGTTTTCAATTTCACTATCCGCAGATGCCAATTTCCTCCGTAAGGTATTAACTAATACCCCCCCCCCCCAACTCGGTTATTGTTTCATTTTCATTAATTTTATTTTTTTATGTTATTTTTTATTTTATTTTATTTTAGGAAGGGTTACAGACTACTAACAAAATAGTAACAAGAATATATAAATAAATTGCTAATAACAAGCCTCCACAGATAGAAACATAAAAAAAAAAAAGAAAAAAAAAGTTAAAAATAATATTAATATTAGTTCCTTATGACAAAATAATCTAACACTACTGTCAAATTACTGATTAATATCAAGAGGTGGTTCAAGAGCAAGAAGGTGCCTCCTGTACAATAAATTGCTTTGCCAATAGTTTTCTTACTGTGCTTGCATTGGTGCAGAATAGATCAATACCGGGTTCACAAGAAACTTCGTTAAAACTTTGACTGGCTCTCGGAAAGTATGCATTACGCCTATAATTAGTGTTCGCAAAAGGTACATGTAAGAGTGGTCGTTGTCGCAATCCCATCTGATTAGTGCGCAACGTTAATTTTGAAACAAGTTCAGGACAGTCGATGAAAAAAGAATGACTTTTTCATGAAATGGCTATTGAATGGGATTATATGATCTTGGAGGGCTGTATTGATGATTTAAATGATTATAATTCTGTAACTCCATACGTGTTACTGTCGCGATTTATATTTTCATCAACATACAATCTGTCACTGACCTGCAAATTGCAATAAACGTAAGAAAATTTAAATTTCGCGGGCTACCCTTGCGCATCCACCTTAACACATGCATTTTAACGGAACTCTATTCAATTCTAAGGTTTTGTCACGGAATTTTTTAGTAAAACGTATTCATTGGTTTAATTATTATAAACTTTGTTAAACTTATTTAATACTCTACAATGGACGTTACACAGGTAAGTCATTTTGTTAATAAGTATCACGTATGGTGTAGTTTAAAAAATATTTATATTTTGGGTATTGTTCAAATGCGTAGGAATAAATTGTTGTTTGTTTTATAGAAAATGAAGAAGGCCATAACCAAAGATGAGGTTGCCTTGTTGATTGACCTCATACAGAGCACTCTGATCTTGACCAGCAAAGAAACGAATGCTACAACAAACAAATGTAAAGACGATGCGTGGACTTCTCTGGCACGAGCGTTCAATGCCAAGAGTGGGTCTGTTCCCAAATCAATAGGTCAGCTAAAATTAAAATGGGACAATTTAAAAAAAGCAGCCCGTAAAAGAGCCCAGGAAGTTAGGATGAATAATATAAAGGTGAAAAAAAAAAACTATACAAACAAACTAAACTACTAAATCTCACACAACTGTACACTTATTACACCTGCATTCTCATAAAAAAAATCACTACGAACTCCGTGCAATCAAACATACAAATCCATAAAAAAACAATAACATACAACACAAGAAGTAAAAATAAATTCCAACTTAGGGCTGCCCGTGCACGGACTAATTACGGCAAAAAAACAGTGTTAGTGGAGGGAGCAAAACTGTTCAATGATTTACCAGAAGACTTAAAGAAATGCGATAATTTGAACATATTTAAAAGTAAACTTAAAAAACATGTATGTACCCTATAGCGTCACCAACAACGCCCCAGAGGCAAATATTATATTATTATTAAGAAATAACTCTGTATCTCATTATAAGTGAACTGTTATTTATAAGTTCTTATGAGAAATAAATATCTTTAAACCGAAAGGTAACATCATAAAGTTGTAATAATTATAATATCTGTTTTATTTACATGTAAAGTACCTAATTAAATGTTGTAAAAGTTGTTCCTATGTACCTTTTTTATCTAGACTGGTGGTGGTAAACCAGATTGTATACCACACGATGATATACTGGAAAAGGTGACTGGTCTTCTGGGGTCTACTTTCACAGGGTTTGATGTGCCATTTGGTGGTGATGGTATTGATGGTAGTTGTGTGGTATTGGATGTGAGCGGTAATGCAGAAGTGAGTTTGGTGGATATGGATATTGCCTTAGAACATGCACCATTAAATGATGCATTGAATGCTATATCTTTTAATCCATCTCTACAAGAATATCTTCTTGTGTTCCTGAAAAACCATGTAGAGGTATTATTCTGATTAAATCTTCCTTCTCTATCTGCCTATTCTTTCTTATTTGTTTGTAAATGAAAATCATATTTTATCAGGCATAATCAGACAAGTAAAAAAAAGAAAAATTGATGTAAGTGAAGGCAACTCTCCCAGTGCAGAGGGGGCAGGGGGCTCTAATTATTTCTTTGGTATGTCTATGTCCAGGCAATTAACAACAAAAAAGAAAGGTACCTATGAATTTAAATTTATTATTATTTTAAACAACATAATTCATGTGAATTCCATAAACCTGTTCTCATAATTTGTAAACTATAGTCTAGTGAACGGTGGTCACATGGAATATATGAAATAAAAGTATTTCCATTTATTTATTTCAGGTAAAAAGAAAGCAGACGATGTTCAGACATCCATCATCACCCGTAACCTTGCTATAGCAAGTTATTATGAGAAGAAAACGGAGAAATTGAATTTAGAAATTAGACTTTTAGAATCAACACAAAAATAAAATAATGTAACAGTTAATGATATTTAGAGTTAGTATTTTATTTTTACTTTTAAGTCTTAGTTTGTATGTAGTTCAGTGCCATAATAATTTAGAATATATTAAGAAAAACTATAATTTGGGTTAATAAACTTTATTTCAATAAATTTGTGTCTTTCAATAACTAAGCCAGTGTCTGTCCTAACAATTATTTCTTCATAGACTTTGTTTTGTATGTAGCACCTGTAGATTTTCTTATTTTTCTTTCTTTCTTGATATTAACTTAAAACTACTCATGTGATGATAAACTGAAATAAGGCAAAAGTCATCATTAAACAATATCAGTGCACAGTACTTTCAACACAGACAAGGTTTCAAACTTGACACCTCAGCTTAGCGCTTAACAGATTGTTATTACTCACTTATTAAAGAAATTTGAAATCAGTGTTGCTCTTTCTGTGTAATTTGTTTCTTCAGCAGTATTTCGTACAGGTATTTAGTAGGAATTTCTACCTCTGCTGGTACCTCAGCTACACTGTTTAATCGACAGATATTATGTAATACACCAGTAGCTATAATTACTGCATTGGCTCGTAACAGACTCAAACGCAATGTTAAAGCCACTACTGGAAATCTCCTCTTCCACACTCCAAAGCACCTGCAATAAAAAATAAATAGTTATCTTTAGAATAGCAATAACACCCGGACTTGGAGCATGAGATCTTGAACCTGTTCTCCTCTACTTTGAGGGTTTAACAAAGGTGTTAACAAGTATGGTTTTAGTGGAGTGTGCGTCAGGATTGCTCCGCCAAGTTATCAAATCAGAAAATGGTTTCAGCCAAAAATTTGTCGATATTTGTCAAAATCGAAAGAAACAAACCCCGTATTTGTCAAAGCAGAAATAAAGAAGTTATAAGCGTTTTAAGTTGGTCGCGCAATCCTGACGTCAAGGACTGCGCGGCCACGGAGATCTCAGCAACTACTTGGGATAGAGAAATAATTCCTTTTGTCAACTCAAGTCTGTATTTGTCAAGATTTGTCGAAAAATGAATCAAAGCTCTATATCAATATTATAATTAAATATTCGCCTTGAAAGTCATGGCCGCGCAGTCCTTGATTTGCTATTTTGTTTTTAGTATTTTTTTTATTAAAATTGAAGACTTCATATAGTATAGGAGTTAAAAGGAGAAAGGTCTTAATTTGTCGAAACTGACAAAAGCTTTAAAATACGACTAAAGTGTAATTAAACAGACGAAATCAATTTAAAACACAAAACTCGTGGCCGCGCAGTCCTGACGTTACTTTAAACCATGATATCTCAATAACTATAGTAGCTAGGATTTTGCTGTAGACGTCCATATAATCCTTATATTAACCCCATTAAAATGACATATCCTTTTACCCTCAACACTGTTTGGGACGCGAGTAATCTCAAGAATTATGATACCCCATACAATGTTCTAGTAGAGTGACCATAATTTCAAGACCATAAGTTCAAGACAATACAGTCTAAGCGCATTTCTGTTCTGGTTTCTATTGTTAACTGATAAAAAACTTTTTTAATATTTAGATATTCTTATACATTATAAACAAAATGTACAGAATTATATTAATAGAATCTTGCAAGTTACTGCTCGTGGAAATGTTAATTATATCTAAAATAACGTTATAAATAGATATACACTATTTTAACAATTACTTACAGTAGAAGCACTAAAAAAAAATATCATTTAAGACGTGCTCAAGAATAAATGCAGCGTTACATTCACAATTATAATGATATATTTTAAAATATATCGAAGCAATTCTTATTCTTAATCTGTTTGATTCTTCACTGTTAATATAACGCTGTTATATCGTTATTTCTGTGATTATTGTCAAATAAATTGAGTATACATAAATACTCTTTATTCCCAGGGTCAGTAAAAAAAAACACTGAATCAAATGCACGAGTAAATTTAATATTTTTTACAGATAAATCAGTAAAATTACTATTTTAACATTATTCTAAGTTGGTCTCTTCGGCCGCACTACAGGAGCATCGACGCGAGTTTGCCTATTGCGCTCTCTTTCTAATATTGCTTTTCATTCGCACAACTGCTGGTCAGCGGACCACCGCGCTCGCGTCGAATCGTCACGATACCAGTATTATATCTCAACTGCTGGTCAGCGGACCACCGCGCTCGCGTCGAATCGTCACGATACCAGTATTATATCTCAACGGACTGTTACTGCTGTACGTTGTGGATCCGACAGTGATATTCCGATAAAAAGGACATAAGTGTGTATTCAGTGAGAGACTTAGTGTATATTTAAACGTGATATAAATAATTACGTGATATTAATCAATATGGTGAGTTATTTATTTTTGAATTAAATTTGTTAACGATATTTATTTTGTGTTATCTACCACCATACCATGTTAAAACTTTTACCAGTTTTGCTGTAGTCAGTACTTTTACATAGGTACCTAGTTAAAAAGTAGATCGGAATAAAGTCCTAACAAATTAGGCCTTAATGAACAAGGATGGAATTTATTGTGTTTTATATAATTAATAATAATAAATAAAGCCTGGGTAAGGTAAACCTTTCCCAGGCTCTCTATTTAAAAACTAAATAGAGCGTTTAAGGTTTTGCCTAAACCAGACGCAACTTTTAACTCCTGGTAATCTCAAATTATTAAAAAGCAGTTATAAATAAATAGATATTTAAAAATATACTTTTTAATTTAATTTTCAGATAAAAGCGGGTCGCAAAGGAAAAGTCAATAGTGAAAAATTAAAAAAAATATTTCTTAAGTACGGAGATGTATGCAGAAATCGCAGTATTAAATATAATGATCCAGTATTTAAAACAATATCTAATGAGTTAGATAATACGATAGCTCCTTATGCAATCTACAAAGCATTGAAAAGGCACTACGACGAGTATTTTCAAAATGATGAAGATGATAACCTTTATTCACCCCGAGTTCAGAGTAGTTCATCTTCTTCACCGTCGCGTCATAGTGTGGCTTCATTATCGCTGACATATCAAGACAAGGTGAAAACATTTAGTTTTACAATGGACGAGCATGAATGGAAAAAAATTCAACCCGTGATGGTACATTATGCTAGAAGAGATATAAGGACCTCATCGACACACCAAAAATACAGGAGTCTGCCAAAGTTTAAGTGGGCGACTTTTTTGAGAGAAAAGCTCTGGGAGTTATCTAAGCTACCATGTACTTGGAACTTTAAAAATAAGAAAGTTGACGGTGAAAATAACATTTCGTTATTTGGAAAGTGCTCACAATGTCAAAGAGAAACAATAATAAAAACCGAAGCAATTTCTGAAAAAACTGTAAGATTTACATGCGATATACTTACTTGTAAGGAAGAGAATGTACCACACAATCCTAAAAAAAAATCAAAATTAACTCCATACAAAAGAGGTAAATTAGCAAAAATTCTACAGTATAAGCCTGCCGTAGTCGTACAAAAAGAACTTGCGGCCAAATTAATTAAAGACCCAAATCAAGTTTGCCCACCAGTGCTGCCAAGTTTAGCAGCTCTCCGCCAGATCAAGTATGAGAAACGACAAAGCAAGAGACTTCATGCTCACCCAATTTTAAGTATACTCATGATGACTCAAGAGGTACAGAACTTTATCCGTGAAGTGACATTGATACCGTGTTTTCATTTATATTATTGGTCTGATCAGCAAATAGAGTACTATACTAACTATTGTAATAGTTTTTCTAAAGTGACCATTACTGTAGATGCAACTGGATCTTTTTTTCAGGCTATAAAGCTTCCCGATGGAACTACACTAACAAAACGACTATTTGTATATATTGGCATGATTGCTTCGGATTCAATTAAATCTACTCCAATTTTTCAAATGGTTACCGATTCTCACAATAAAGATTCAATTGCAGCGTGGTTAAAAAAATGGTTAATTCAAGTAAGGAGCCCGCCACATGAAATTATTACCGATGACTCATCAGCATTAATTGCAGCTAATGTTTCAGCATTTACTACGTTTAGCAGTATAAAAGATTATGTTAAACGATCTGTTTTAGTCTTAAGTGGCCGCAATTATGCATTACCTGAAGTATTTATTAGGCTAGATACAAGTCATTTTATCAAAACAATTTATAATTTACGTTGCTTTGAAAATAGGGATATAAATGTTAAAATGTTATACGTTCGTTGCATTTTGTATATGAAAGAATGTGAATCGTTTCAGCAAATTAAAACTCTCATTACTGATGTTGTAAGACTATGTCTAACCGAATACGATAACCCAGAAAACCCTGTTTCTGTTTATATTCAGAAAATAAGTTGCACCTTAGGTAATACTACATATACGGAACCTAATGAAGACACCGATGAGAAGGAAAATATTCACGAAAACATAATCCTCGACGATGATGACGGTTTGCTCTCATGGTTTGATGAAATTGTTGAGAGGGAAAAAAGCCTAGATAAAACAAAAAGTTCGTCAGAATCACAAAACTCTTTCTACATGCCTCATTTAATAACAACGCTCAAACGGTTACTCCTAAAGTTACCCCTCTGGAGTAATATTATGTGCCCATTATATAAATCACAAAACAAAGTACCAACATCTTCAGCTATAGAGAGCTATTTTAAAACTATGAAAAATTTGTTATTCACAACAAGGTCGAAGAAATATAACATTGATGAATATTTAAATATGCATTATGATTATTTATTAGGTGAAATAAAAATTGCTTTAAATTGTTTAAATAATTTCGCCGACATTGTAGACAAAAAGGAGAAAAACATTAAAAGAAAACGAGGTAAGACTAGGAAGCGAAAAATGTTACCATTTGAAAACAAATGCTGCAAAAAAGAAAAACCTAGTGTAACCAAAACGTTTTTAAATGATTCGGTATTCTCAGTAATTCCTACGTATGTTGAAAACTGGAGAGGCGAAGGTGTTCCTAAAGATGATTCTGCAAATAAACCTGTAAATATAATGTTTTTAAAAAATAGTAATTTTACTGTACAAGATATATCTGAAAAAAATATTAAATTAACAAACACTTGTGCATTTGATTCCGTATTTTTTTTATTGGCCCACGGATTTAAAGAGTATTCATGCATACGCGATTTATTTGACAATAATTGCAGAAATAGGGATATAACAGCGTTTTTACAAATCCTCTGTAACTCTGATAATAACAGTGAAGAAGCAAACAAATTAAGAATAAGAATTGCTTCGATACATTTCAAAAACAATCATTATGATTGTGAATGTAACGCTGCATTTATTTATGAGCACGTCTTAAATGATATTATTTTTAGTGCTTCTTCTGTAAGTAACTGTTCAAATAGTGCATGCATAAATTCTACCCCATCAAGAAGAAAACATGTGTTTATACCGTTAAATTTAGATATAATTAATATTTTCACCATCAGTAACTTGGAAGATTCTATTATTATTCATGATTGGGAAAACAAGCAATGCAGAAAATGCAATGAAGTAGTTCTATTTCATTATACCTTGTCAAAAATTGTTACATTCGATTTAAATGGCACGCAAATGGTGTTTTTACATGAGGTACCTAAAAGTATAATAATTAAACAAAACATTTATAAATTATTAGGTGCCGTAGAATATGTTCCTCCAATACTTGGAACAATAGGGCATTATAAGTGTCATATTATAAGAAATAGCGGAATGCTTTGTTACGACGATAACAAGAGTAAATTAGAAGAGAGTACAAACGATTCTGTATATATCCATTTTTTAACTTATGTTTTAGTAGAGGTGTAAGAGCCGATGAAAAACATTTAAAGTTGAAGAATAATGATTTTGTTGATTTTTGAAATCTTTATATTTGTGCAATGAATAAAAATATTCAAATATTAAACAAGTTTTTTATTTCGTCTTATTTAGTATTTTATTTAAGTTTTTGACTAACAGAACAGAATGCCCTTGAACTGTGCTGTCATAGCCAGTTTGACAAAGATTAAAAACAAATCGAAATTATGGTCACTCTACTAGAACATTGTATGGGGTAACATAATTCTTGAGATTACTCGCGTCCCAAACAGTGTTGAGGGTAAAAGGATATGTCATTTTAATGGGGTTAATATAAGGATTATATGGACGTCTACAGCAAAATCCTAGCTACTATAGTTATTGAGATATCATGGTTTAAAGTAACGTCAGGACTGCGCGGCCGCGAGTTTTGTGTTTTAAATTGATTTCGTCTGTTTAATTACACTTTAGTCGTATTTTAAAGCTTTTGTCAGTTTCGACAAATTAAGACCTTTCTCCTTTTAACTCCTATACTATATGAAGTCTTCAATTTTAATAAAAAAAATACTAAAAACAAAATAGCAAATCAAGGACTGCGCGGCCATGACTTTCAAGGCGAATATTTAATTATAATATTGATATAGAGCTTTGATTCATTTTTCGACAAATCTTGACAAATACAGACTTGAGTTGACAAAAGGAATTATTTCTCTATCCCAAGTAGTTGCTGAGATCTCCGTGGCCGCGCAGTCCTTGACGTCAGGATTGCGCGGCCAACTTAAAACGCTTATAACTTCTTTATTTCTGCTTTGACAAATACGGGGTTTGTTTCTTTCGATTTTGACAAATATCGACAAATTTTTGGCTGAAACCATTTTCTGATTTGATAACTTGGCGGAGCAATCCTGACGCACACTTAGTGGATATGCACTGTCTGCAAGCAGCCATTTGTTTCCATACAACCCACTTTCACACTGAGCTGAAAAAAAAAATAAGGTACTGAATTCAATTATTTGGCCACAAAACATACTATATCATGCTGTTATATAATATTACTGTTACGTATGGAAAACATTTTTATCATTTAATTTATATTTTTGTTTAAATAAACACCGAGGCCCCGCTGTTGCAACATTACACGATCATAGTTCACCGTTCACTCAAAAGCGCGAACTTCATTCGCGCGGAATCGCACGCCACGTTTGAGCGACCAATCGTTCACCATCAGTTCGCCTACTCCTCTCGTACCGAGCGCACGCGCTGTTGCGCAACGCGGACTCCGCCGCCATTGTCGCGCCGCAGGACCTCGGTTTATAACTACTAATCGCTCTTTTAATTACCCGACCTCACGTACTGCGCCCTGTCCGCAATATTAGCTGGTACTTCGAGCCCGATTGCTATTCGGAACCTACCTACTCGGCCACGTGCTTTAGTTGGACTAAAACCTGTATGTCAGGATGTCGCTGCTCCGCACACCCCCAAAGGGTACGATAACGCCCAGCAAAGCGCGTACCGCGGAACAGTCGATAACAAGTGTTAATGAACGATTAGTGCTAAAATCTGTGAAAAGTATGAAAACCACGAGTTCATCAGCGGCGGCGCGCAAGCGCCTCGAATACGAAGCGGCTCAAAAGTTAGCACAGATAGAGAAAGATCTCATCGAGAAGAAGTTAGAAGTAGACGTAGCCGAGCTGGAGCAGGAATCTTGCGGACCTGTTTCGACGTGTTCGAAATCGAAAGTCGACACGTGGCTAGATAGTCAAGATGGCGTCGCACCGATCGCGCTCAATTGCGACACAAATGTCTGCAGCGATGACGCATTCAAATTGACCACGATCAACAAACCGTGGTACAACGAACATCAGCACGACCTGGAAAAGGAGCGCCCGCCGCCCCAAGGCGTCAGCGTGAAACAGTTGACGGATGCGTTGCACTTATTTACGAAAAATAACGATCGAGCTAACAATAATAAAGAAGTACTTGCTCGTTTATCAACATCAAAGGATTTGCCCATATTTGATGGCGATCCTATGCAGTGGCTGCAGTTTAAGGAATCATATCGTGAATCATCACACCTGTGTAACTACAGTGATGCGGAGAACACTTGGCGACTACGCAAGTGCCTACGCGGTGAAGCCAAAGACGCCGTATCATCGCTACTCATAGGCAATACATCACCGCAAGAAATTATTGACGTACTTCAGTTACGCTTCGGCAGGCCGGAGTGTATCATCCATAAAATATTCACGCAACTGAAGAAGATTCAACCGCTTACAACTGCATACTACTCAGAGATAGTAAACTTCGCAATTAAGGTTAAAAATTACGTTACAGCTGTGAAAGCTATCAAGCTACCGGAATACCTAAACAGCCCGGAAACAACCACGATAATACTCGCGAAGCTACCGCCCGCAGTTATCACCAAGTGTGCCGAATACTACACCTGTAATCAAACTAGCTCCATACCTAAACTGGAATTATTATCGAATTTTCTATACAAAGAAGCGACTCTCGTCGCAACTTCAGGTGTTAGTTTCATACATAGTCAGAATGACTTAAAGAAGAAACACGAACATACGAAAACTCATTAGTCTCATTCAGTGTTAGCGTGCACTACCACAAAGGATGATAAGTGCATGTTTTGTCGTGCCACTACGCCACACGCTTTAGAAAAGTGTGGCAAATTCAAGCGCGCAATGAGACGCGATCGCTGGCAATTTGTACGCAATAAACATCTGTGCTACAAATGCTTAGGTGCGCGGCACACTGAACCTGCCACGTGCACCGCAACTAACTGCAAAGAGTGTGGACAGCCACACCATCACCTACTTCACTGGACGAAGTCTTCAGCGCCCGCAGCGACTGCGCGCCCCGAGATGTCGTGACGTTTGTGATCCAAACATAGCATATAATCTTTTCATTGATACATTTCAGTTGTTTTATGACCTTTGCTTTCCCTACAAAACTATAACCATACACCTCCACAAAAAAAGCAAGTGGGTATCACGGGGTATTAAGACCTGTAGCGCTAAGAAACGTGAACTACTGTGGAAATATAGAAAAACACTAAGTGCGGACAATAAATCAAAATTGAAGCAATACACCAAAAGACTGAAGAGGATTGTATCTTTGACTCAACGAGCACAAAACAATCACAATATCTTGAACGCTAGTAATAAACCAAAAGCTGTATGGTAAATATTAATACAGCAAAGCAAAACAGACCATTAGAATCCATCCCATATATTGAATCGAATAATAATATCGTGACAAATCCGTATGACATATCGAATTAATTTAATGACTATTTTGTAGATAAGATATCACCCATTAATATTATGCACATCGATCAGCATAGGTGTTGTGGGTAGTCATCGTTGACATTATACTTCGATGTGGGTATGTGGAAATAAACCAGTTGTTGTCCGGCACTTGACGCGTTTCATTTAATCACAACATGGTGGCAGCGGTTTTACGGTTATTAAGAGTGTAAAGTGTGTAAAATCAATCAAAACTGCAAGCAAAGCACAAAGCCAGTGTCGAGTGATTTGAGCTAAGTGTTAGTAAAGCGATATAGGTATACGCATTTTATTCATTAACAATGGAACACGCTCGTCCGCCGCCAGAATTAAACATGGACGGTGCCGGGGGGCCAGTCGGCCGGGCCGAGGCTTGGAAAAAATGGAAACAACAATTCCTCCTGTTTGTAAAGGCTTCAGGAGTACAAACGGAGCCCTCAAGTGTGCAAGCTAGTCTATTGGTGAATCTTATTGGCCCGGATGGATTCGATGTGTATCAAACTTTAACCTTCGAGAAAGAAGAGGAACGCGATGACGTAAATGTGTTGTTGAAAAAATTTGATGCTCTCTTCGGTACAAAGTCCAACGTGACTCTCATGCGTTACAAATTTTTTACACGTAACCAAGAGGATGGTGAATCTATTCAACAGTATGTCACGGCACTTCGCCTTATAAGTAAAAAGTGCGAGTTCTCGACTTTGGAAGAGGATTTGATCAAAGATCGGATCGTGTGTGGCATTCGTCAGGCCGCGGTCAGGGACCGATTGCTGAGATGCGAGGAGCTTAACTTGGACAAAGCAATGAAGATTTGTCAGGCGGTTGAAGCTTCAAGGGAAAGTGAGCTTCAAATGGCCAGCACGAGTAGCGTCGAAGCGACCGCACATGTCGACAGTGTCGCTTTTAGAGCACGCTCGCGCGGCCGAGGGGGGCGTGCGTGGGCGCAGCGCGCGCCGCCGAGTGCGTCGTCGGGGCCGGTGCCTGCCACCGCCGTCGCCGGAGCGCGCGGCCGCGGGCGTGGCGCGAGCACCAGCAGTGGTGCGGGCCGTGCGCAGCCGCTGCGGGTGCAGGCGCTGTGCGCGGCGTGCGGCTCCGCGCGGTGCGCTGGCGGCGACGAGTGTCCGGCGCGACGGGTCAGCTGCTTCACTTGCGGTAATCGTGGACATTTCGCACGCAATTGTGAGTTAAATCGTTCTTCTAATAATAACAGTGCTCGTGGCCGAGTAGATCGTGTGTACAAAGTGGAATGTGATGTAGGTGAGTGCTATAGTGAGTCGGAAGATGATTGTTTTTATATTTCAACCATCGGGGTCGAGGATAGGAAAACCGGTACGGGTGACTGGTTTCAGGTACTCTCATGTGTGAACGGTACGGAAAACTTCAAGCTCGACACGGGAGCCGATTACAATATTATGTCCTATCGTAGGTTCTGTGAACTAGGCTTCGACGAAGCCTCCATTATTAAAAAGAAGATACCCTTGTTATCTTACACGCATGATATCATACCGTTAAAAGGAATTTGTATTTTACCCTGGTCATATAAAAATATTGTATATAAACTAAAATTTGCAATAGCGGACATGGAATGCAATAGTGTGTTGGGACAGAAATCATGCGAGTATTTGGGCTTAGTTAAACGCATAAGGTCAGTCGAAATGTCGAATTATGATGATTTATTTAAAGGATTAGGATGCTTACCAGGTAAATATCATATTGTTATTGATCGATCCGTTCCACCTGTCATTTGTGCGTCTCGAAAAATTCCACACGGGCTTCGCGACCGATTAGGAGAGGAACTAGGTAAAATGGAACAGTTAGGTGTGATAAGGAAGGTCACTCACCCTACACAGTGGGTTCACCCGTTAGTTCTGGTTGCCAAAAAGAATAACGGTATACGGATATGTTTAGATCCGCGCGAACTGAACCGAGCCGTGCAACGCGCACATTTTCAGCTTCCAACAGTATCTGAGCTGGCGTCACGCCTGCACGGCGCACGGTTCTTTTCTGTGTTGGACGCCAATTCTGGGTTTTGGACAGTGGAACTGGATGATGAGAGTGCCGACCTCTGCACTTTTAGCACACCTTTTGGTAGGTACCAGTTTCTCCGACTTCCGTTTGGAATAAATTGCGCATCAGAAGTGTTTCACGAGAAGCTACGCCAGCTTCTGGAAGGCTTAGAAGGAGTAGAGAGCTACATCGATGATGTTGTGGTGTGGGGAGAAAATAGGCAGATTCACGATACAAGATTAAAGGCACTGCTAGACAGAGCAAGGGAAATAAATCTGAAGTTCAATAAAGAAAAGTGTAAAATAGGAGTACAGGAAGTTAAATACTTGGGTCACGTTTTTGATTCAAAAGGGATGAGGCCAGACTATGAAAAAATTAAGGCCATCAAAGAGTTATCACCCCCAAAAGATAGGAAAGAGGTAGAAAGATTTTTAGGCGCGGTTAACTATTTATCTAAATTTATCCCGCACTACTCCGAAATAGCGATTCCGTTGACTAGTTTATTGCGGAAAGGTAATGAATGGCGCTGGGAGTCAAGTGAGAGCGAAGCATTCAATCGTCTGAAAGAGGCAGTGACGGGCGCGGGTGTGCTGGCGCTATACGACCCGGCGCGGCCCGTTGTTCTGTCGGTGGATGCGTCGCGCGACGCACTGGGCGCCGTTCTCCTGCAGGGCGGCCGCCCTGTCGAATACGCCTCGCGAACGCTCACAGACGCGCAGAAAAGATACGCTCAGGTAGAAAAAGAGATGCTGGCTATCGTGTTTGCTTGTGAGCGTTTCCACCAGTATGTCTACGGTCAGAAAGGGGTCGTCGTGGAGTCAGACCACAAGCCTCTAGAGAGCATTTTTAAAAAGACATTGATGTCTGTCCCAGCACGCTTACAACGTATGCTATTGAGAATTCAAGGTTATGATCTGATTGTTACATACGTGCCCGGTAAATATATGTATATCGCAGACATGTTGTCTCGTGCCGCGCTCCCCGATTTATATAGTGAGGAAGTGCATAATAATATTGTATGTCAAATACAGATGATAGTGGGAAATGTACCAATGTCAAACGATAAACTGACTTTAATAAAAAAGGAAACGAAACGGGATACAGAATTGCAAATTTTATTGAACTATATAAATGCCGGATGGCCAGACCATAAATATAATGTCTCAAATGAAGTCAAGTTTTATTGGTCTATTAAAGAGGAGCTACTAGTAGTGGATGATGTTATTTTTAGGGGTAACTTGGTATTAATTCCTAAAAATGCAAGAGATGAGATGCTAAGGATTATCCACGAGGGTCATTTAGGTATAGATCGGTGCAAGCGACGCGCGAGGCAAGTCATGTTCTGGCCTAATATGTCACGTGACATAGAATTGTATGTGAAAAGATGTCACACATGTCAGGAGAACTCAAACGCACCCGCTAGGCAACCCATGATACCTATTGAAATTCCTGAGCTGCCTTGGTACAAGATAGGCTCTGATCTTTTTGAATTCAAAAGGCAACATTACTTAATTTTGGTTGATTATTATTCTAATTTCGTAGAAGTCTGTAAATTGAGCAATTTGACTGTAGCTGCGGTGATACAAAGCATGAAAAACATATTTTCACGCCATGGGATTCCCAGCGTTTTGATAAGCGATAACGGAACCCAGTATTCTAGTCGTGAGTTCAAATATTTTGCCAACGCATGGGGATTCGACCATGTGACGTCATCACCCAACTATGCGCAGTCAAACGGCAAAAGTGAACGCACTGTACAAACGGTTAAAAAAAATTAAAGAAGTCAATTCAAAGCAACGGAGATTTTGAATTAGCGCTTTTGAATTACAAAAACACACCCAGAGACGGCTTGAGCTCTCCTGCACAGCTGTTGATGGGTCGAAGGCTGCGTTGCCAATTGCCTGTGCATTCAAACATTTTAAAACCACAGCCAATCGACCCATCAGAGCATCTGGCAATGTTACGTAAACAAAGTAATGTGAAAATGTATTATGATCAGCGTTGTAAAACCATACCCACTCTAAAAGAAGGTGATTCAGTTGTTTGTATAGACGGGAAAACTAGAAGTAGGGCAAAAGTGGTGAGCCATTCTAATACTCCTCGATCATATATTGTTCAGACTAGTGCAGGTGGTAGGTACAGACGCAACCGTCGTCATCTAATTAAGTGTGAACCCGATCCAAAATCACCAAGCGCTAGTGCGAGCAATGAAGAAGAGTTCAGTGACGCTCACGAGGATGTCGACATAAAACACACAGATCCATATGATCCGAATAATGATTCACACTCAGACTCAGTCTCAAGTCATGAAGCAGAAGTGCCATGGGTACCTACGAGCAATACAAACTCACCGCTCATTCGCAACGCTAAAACATTTGCGGCGCAACGCATAGCTCATCATT
This sequence comes from Eugnorisma glareosa, assembly GCA_947578425.1. Classification (NCBI taxonomy): domain Eukaryota; kingdom Metazoa; phylum Arthropoda; class Insecta; order Lepidoptera; family Noctuidae; genus Eugnorisma; species Eugnorisma glareosa. Next base: position 5,937,081 of record OX387967.1, on the reverse strand, counting down.
ACCAAAGTAAGAGATATAAGTAATATAGTACGTAAGGTAATATCATCTACAAAAATTAAAAATAGTTAAGCAAAGTTTTTTTTTTATGGTCTATTCAGAGGTGGGTCCTCTCTAATTGTATTTTTTTTTGTTATATAGGTAAGTGCATGTTTAGTTATGAAAGGTTACACTTACTTGAGTGTAAGTCTAATTCATTTTATGAGGAGAGGGATGGAAAGATAGGTACGTAGCCTATTATCTATAGGTTTATTTGTCTGCCTATCTTTCAGACATCAAATGTGTACCGTCCTACACATGTTTTGCTAGAATTAATTATAAGTTATGTTTAAGGCTACACATATACATTATTATTGTTTGGGGGGAGATGTTGTGGGTAGTCATCGTTGACATTATACTTCGATGTGGGTATGTGGAAATAAACCAGTTGTTGTCCGGCACTTGACGCGTTTCATTTAATCACAACAATAGGCAATACCTAACATCTAGGCTAAACTCAATCTTCATGAAGCCATGTCTACCAGAAGATATAAAACAAATTATAAAAGGGCTAAAAAACACCAATAGTGTAGGATATGACGGTATCTGCACTAAAGTCATCAAGCTAGTAAAAGAATGTATTTCGCGACCCCTGAGTTACATTTTAAACCTGTCTATTGAAACTGGTATATACCCAGAAAAATTAAAAGTAGCAATTATAAAACCGATACATAAAAAAGAGAGTAAAGAAAGCATGATTAATTATAGACCTATTGCCTTACTGTCAATCGTCTCAATTTTTTTTGAAAAATGCATTTATAGTGAGCTGACTAAATACTTTGAAACCCATAACATCTTAGCTAAGGAACAAAAAGGATTCAGACAAGATAAAAGTATCAACCTTGCTATATATGAGTTCTTAGAAATCATAATGTCTAATGTCGACAAGCGAATACCGATCTGCGGCATCTTCATGGACATGACACAGGCTTTCGATCACGTGGTGCATGACGTTTTACTTTATAAGCTCGAGTTATATGGCATAAGGGGCAACGTTTTAAAATTAATAGAAACGTACCTCAAGAACCGCACTCAATTTACACAAATTAATAGAATTAATAGTAGAACTAAGATGGAGGAGACATATTTATCAGGGGGACGTGAAATTCAGTACGGTGTCCCACAGGGAGGCGTATTAAGCTCACTACTTTTCATTATATACATTAATGACCTTCCGAACGCGAATTCAAACCCAATGACACTCTTTGCTGACGACAGCACCGTTGCAATTAAGTGTAATGACAGAACATCTTACGAGCATGATATAAACAGTAGCCTAAATGCAATCATTCAATGGTTAGATAGTAACAATCTGAAGGCGAACATTGGGAAAACAAAAATAATGCATTTCAGTCAGCGTATAAATGCAGGTACACCTAAGATTAACGTATAAGGGTGAACCTGTAGCTGAAGCCCTATTAACAAAATTTATTGGGCTTACTCTGGATAATAAGTTAAATTGGAAATCCCAGATTGAAACATTGTGCAAAAGATTAAATAAATCAGTATATGCCCTACATGAACTTAGAAAGGTCTCAAATATAAATACGTTGTTAGCGGCTTATCATGGTTTAGTTGCTTCAGTACCGAGGTATGGTGTAATTTTCTGGGGAAATTCGACAGATATTGACATAATTTTTAAAGCACAAAAACGGTGCTTAAGGGCTATGTTTGGGCTTCAAATGGTCGAAACCTGTAAACCGTTTTTCCAGGAGTATAAGATTCTGACTCTCCCAAGTCTGTATATCTATGAGGTCTCATTATTTGTGAAAACCAATAAAAACCTATTTAAATTAGCATCAGAAATAAATAATAGGCAACAACGTGACGCACTACGCCTCTATGTACCCCGAACATGTACCTCTTTAATGTACAAGAGTGTGTTCCATAGCCATCCTGTAATCTTCAATAAATTACCTAAAGAAATAAGGGCGATGAATACGGCCCTAATTAAGAAAAGTCAAAAAAAAAATCTGGTTAAGAAATGCTACTATAACCTGACTTACTTCCTCAATGATAATTTTGCCAAATTATTAGAGATTAAACGAACTTACCTGTGAGTGAAGTTCGATCCTAATTATATGAAGGCTTCGTCCGAAGAGATTAGCATTTTATACACTTGTAGTAACGCGTAGTACACACCATTCCACACTATTTTGAGAATATTTGATTTCTTTTACCTTCATTTAAAAAAAAAAAACACTTTGATATTTATTTTACTGAGGGTAGATTAGTCCACTTGATTCCTGCGCTCACAATCCGCTTCATTTAGTTTAGAGTCTAGCCCATTAACTTCATATTTTACGATTGATAGGGGTAGACACCGAACGAGTGGGTGGGGGGGTTGCTAATCTCTTCGGACGAAGCCTTCATATAATTAGGATCGAACTTCACTCACAGGTAAGTTCGTTTAATCTCTAATTATATTTCAGGCTTCGTCCTCGAGATTAGCATTTTATACACTTGTAGACTTTTAGAGATATGAATCGTAAAATATAATTGAATGAAATCCAGAACTTATAAGTTGCAAAGTATTTAATATTCTTGTAAACAAAACAAAAAATATTAATATTAATTAATAATTACTTAATTTTACAATTGTTCTAATTACTTGAGTAACTAAGTGATTTGCTTGTTAATTGAATCATTCATAATAGCCATACTAAAACAATCATTAAATACATTATTATTAACAGGTCTATTATAGAATTTTGCAAATGCCTGGGAGTTGTGGCTCCAACCAGCAGCTCTTCTAATTTGGTCAATATTAACACCTAACCTCTGCGCAGCTGATGTGGCAGCATGCCGAGTACTATGCGCAGTGAACGTGGAAGTATCAATTCCGCTTAAACTTAGGGTATGCTTTATCCATCTAGATAAAGTTTGTGCACCTACCGGTTTATGAGGTCTTTTAAAACTGATAAATAAAGTGTCAGTATTATTGATTCTAAGTCTCTCAGTCATTTCGAGGTAAGTGAGTATAGCTTGTGCTGGGCAAATCTCTGGCTTTTCATCAAAAAACGGAATAACTAGCATGGGCTGAGATGCTCCAATTCTAGAAGTTTTTATAAGGTCGGGAATTTTAATTTTAATTTCTATAGGAGACCTTTCAATATTACAAATTTTAATTTTTGATAAAGTTTGCACCCTATGTGCAGTGACGAGAGCTAGCAGAGTAACTAATTTCTTTGTAATTTTTTCAAGGCTTAATTCATGGTTAGGGTACCATTTTTCAAGATTATTTAATACCAGAGACGTGTCCCAGGTCTCGTTATACTTAGGCAGAGGGGGTCTAGAACGAAATACCCCTTTAAAGAATCTTTTTATATCTTCATTCCCGGAAATATTTTCTTTAGTAATTAAACTTAAAGCCGACCGGTAGGAATTTAAAGTTCCATATTGGGCACCACCATTATACGATAATGTTAAGAAGTTCATAATATTTGGAACTGATACCTCATACATGTTCAATTTATTCTCATTACAATAAATGAACCACTTTTTATAGCACCCTTCATATTGTTTATAAGAGTTCTCCGAGAGGGAATTAAGTAATATATCCATAGATGAAGGTGGGATACCTCTTCTTATCATCGCCTCGCGGATAAGATCCCTGCCACCAGGGTAATGGTGTTGCGCATGTGGCGCCGACTGAAATCGGTAGATAAAATTAAATTTTCATTAGCCCTGAATATGACCATTTCAGACACTAAAAGTCTTTTAAATAATGGGTACCACGGCTGTGTAGGCCAGTGTGGGACAACCACTATTCCCTTGGCGTTGTCAGACTGAATTTTCCGTAATAATTTTAATATCATAGTAAACGGTGGAAACGCATAAAAATAAAATTCTGACCAAGAAATTGTAAAAGCATTTACAGCGTACGCATCCGGATCTCTATGCCAAGAGACGTATCTTGGGCATTTATTATTTAATCGACTGGCGAATAAATCTATATTTGGGGGACCAAAGATTGTTACAATTTTACTGTAGGCATAGTTTGCAAGTTGCCACTCAATATCAGGATGCGTACGTCTTGACTCTTGATCTGCTTCAAAGTTCTCAGAAGAGCGAATATATGAAGCGAAAACATATAGATTTCTATGTTCGCACCATTGCCAAAGTTGCCTTGTTACATCTGTCAGATGGGGGAACTGGATGCCTCCCATCCTATTGACGTAGGAAATCGCGGTGGTATTGTCAATCCGAAGAAGAATCTGAGAGTTAGAAAAATCCTTGGCAAATATTTTAAGGCCAATATAAGCAGCCATAATTTCTAGATAATTGATGTGTTGGCTGAGTTCAGCGTCTCCCCACAGGCCACTAGCTCTCTGATCACCACACGCAATTCCCCACCCCGTTGTTGAGGCATCCGAGAAAATTTCAAGGTCATATTTATCTACTTTAATTTTACAAACAGAATGGTCGATAGCACGATTCCACCATTCAAAGTCTATTTTTAATGAATTTGGTATATTCATAACCGATTCATAATTATTATTTGTATATTTTAGATAAAGGTATTTACATCTTTCAAAAAGTTTTGTATACAGCCAGCCATACTCCGCAGCTGGACAGGCAGACACCAAGAGACCAACAAAACTTGCAAAGGGTCTGACTTTGCATTGTTTTAGATTTTTCATTTTTGTGATTTCAAATTTAATTCTATCTATTTTATCTTTTGGTAATGTGACCTGAAACTTTCTCGTATCTAAAACATATCCTAAATATCTGCAAGTGTGGGAAGGATTGAAATTACTTTTTTCCCTATTTATTATAAAACCGAGGCTCGTAAGGAGCGTTTTGGTTTCTTGCAGGTTTTTGTAACAAGTTTGATAATCATGACCAATAAGGCAAATGTCATCTAAATATATTGTAGATAAGTATCCACGTATTCTTAATAATTTCATGACCGGTTTCATAACCTTTGTAAATACAAACGGAGCAGTATTTAAGCCGAAAGGTAAAATATTAAATTCATAAATAGAATGCTCAAACTGGAACCGAAGATATTTTCGATCATCTTTATCAATCTTAATTAAATAATATGCGTCGTTTAAGTCGATAGTGCATAAATAACAATCTCTTGATATCAGTTTTAGTACTGTTCTCAAGTCTTCCAGTTTAAAGTGATTAGTATCGATAAATTTATTCAAAGATTTTAAATTTAAGATAAAACGCATCTTTCCATTGGACTTGGGTATTAAAAAGATGTTTGACAAAAATTGGTCGGACTCGGCTTCACATTCAATTTCAGATTCAGATGGATTCAATGAAATGTGCTCTTTCTGACTCGGAATATTTCCGAATACTAGGAGGTACTGTCTGAATTGGTGACCGAGAAAAGGGAATTTTATAACCCTTTATATATGAAAGGATCATTGGATCATGAGTGATCATTGACCATTCTTTAAAAAATAAGGACAATCGACCAGCAGGTTTTACCTTGTTTAGCGACGCCTGTAGTTCTGTCGCTGCTGCGGATGCTGAGACTGCTTCGACGAGCTGGCTGGCTGATTGGTCGATGTCGTCGCAGGCTCCTTCATCCTTGGTGGACCCTTCGGCCTGCGCGTCGGACCCGGATTCCTCCAGTTTAAATTCCTTGAAGGATTAACTGTGCTCTGCGTAAACTTCTTATTGGGGGGTTTAGGTGCCGGAGGTTTAAGATCTGTACCAGATTTAGTGATGGCTTTCGCAGTTTTAATGGTTTCGGCTAAATTCTCGCCGAAAAGAAGCTTATCAATCTTTGTATTTTGTAGCTGCTCTCTAACTTCTTTCTTTACTGCATTCAATAGGAAATTTCTCCGTGTCACAGAATCAGCGTGTTGACAGTCGCAGATGATACTCGTAGAATCCATCAGAAGTTTGAGTAGAGCTGTATTTTTCTCCTTCGCAGATAATATAAGCGTTATGGCTTCTCCTAGGGAAGTAATGGCTAAGGTAAGTTGTTTTTGTTTACTTTCAATAGCTTTATCGCGTTTAACAATAACATCTGAGACAGCTGCTTTTATTTCTGCATTCAATTCAGGAGGATCAATCAACTTAGCATTTTCAGGAGTTAAATAATTTTCTTTAAGTTCCCTACGCAGCTCTTTCGTTATCCCCGTCGTAGTCCAATGTTGAAATCTTATCGACAAATCTTTTTGTATATCCTTTCCGTATTTTTTCTCTGTTGTAGGATCTGTGCCTAATATATCCAACAGCTCATTATCAAGTCCCGAGTCTTCTGTTGCAGGTATCATCGAGTCTGCAACTGGAACAGGCTCTGGGACTACGAGTGGTGAAGGGTCCCTAGGATCCGGCGAAACTATCACAACAGACCGAATCTGGACAGAGTTTTCGTCTCGTGATGTGCTGGGGATTGGATCTGGTTCCAGCTCCACTTCGGGCTGCGTTAGGTCTACATCTGTTTGTAGCTCAGGAGAAGGCTGATATAGGTCTGACATGACCCCTTCATTGTTTAAAAACTCCATATATTCTCCGTCTGAAAAGGAGACGTAAACCCCATGTAGCCTGGCAATGCGAGTCAATATTATATTGTAAGTGACAGTCCCAAGTTATGGTAACACGTACTGTCCACAAACAAATTTATCAAGCACCATGAAACAGTCCCAATGTACTGCTCGGTGGGCCGGGAGGTGACTGCATTAGATTTTATCATCGTAACAATAAAACGTTGTGTTAATTGTTGTATTCATTGTGTTAAATTCTATACTCACTTGTGAGTTACATAAATAAAGTCTAAAAGACTGAACTAAATTGTTAGTAGGTAATTAACAGTAAGAAACAGTCCCAATGCAAGCACGTACTGTCCGCAAACTATTATTCCCTAACTAAAGAATAATTAAATCTTAATAAGTCTGGCCCATATTAGTGAAAAAATCAGTCCCATTGTACTGTCCGTAACACTAATTTCTTGAACAGAAATAAAACTACAAGTAAGTACCTATATTCGTTTAAAATCTAAACAAGAAGTAAAATATCTCGTCTATTTTCATTTTAGTAACCTAGCAGATCATTATGCAATCTAATTGAAATAACATTAGTGCGTAAGTAGGTCAAACACTGATTCATATTATAGCATGAAGAAAAAAAACAAAACATACCTTGTAACGGTGAACGTCGGCGCAAACTTGTTGTTGACGATAACTCTGAGTCGTCCGAATAATAACGATCACGCGATCGACGCCGCTTGCGTCTTAATTTTCTTTCTAATCTTCTAATTTTTTGTTTTATACGATCACAATTATCACCTTTTCTTTTAGGCATTATTATAACAATAACACTCGATATTAACTTTTAAAATAACTTTTTTCGAGCGAGCGAGTGTGGAACGGCGCGGCACTAAAAAGCGAATGAAGCGGATTGTGAGCGCAGGAATCAAGTGGACTAATCTACCCTCAGTAAAATAAATATCAAAGTGTTTTTTTTTTTTAAATGAAGGTAAAAGAAATCAAATATTCTCAAAATAGTGTGGAATGGTGTGTACTACGCGTTACTACAAGTGTATAAAATGCTAATCTCGAGGACGAAGCCTGAAATATAATAGACCTCACAGTGACATCAAGTAAAAACAATTATTCAATGAATTATGCATGTATCTCTTAATAACTAATTTTGACATTGACGTTGAAATAATCTAAATATTTTTATTATCCAATAAATAATTTATTCTCCACTATGACTTTAACTTATTATAACTATATCGTGCTTATTTCAATGACTATTTTGATTAATTGATGAATAACTATGACTGTATAAATTTTTGCATGCCTTACGGTAGAATCACTTGAAACATGTAATTCTTATAACACCATTGTAACAGTGTTTTCAACGAAAATAAATGATTTGACTTGATTTTGACTTAACTCCCCCCGTAACTGCTGGCCTAAAGGTATCGTACAATCCGTGTACCGCACCGGGGCTGACGGACGCGTAAGAGTTGTCGACGTTAAAACCACCTACCTATGTAGGTCTATTTAAACGCCCTGCATCTAGGTTAGCCATATTTTAGATTTAGTATATAACATATACTTGTATAACATTTTAATTTAGTTTATTTAGTATAATATTTTAACTTAGGATATCGTTTTGAGTGTCGTGTCGACACTGTGGGGGAAGAATGTTACGTATGGAAAACATTTTTATCATTTAATTTATATTTTTGTTTAAATAAACACCGAGGCCCCGCTGTTGCAACATTACACGATCATAGTTCATCGTTCACTCAAAAGCGCGAACCTCATTCGCGCGGAATCGCGCGCCACTTTTGAGCGACCAATCGTTCACCATCAGTTCACCTACTCCTCTCGTACCGAGCGCACGCGCTGTTGCGCAACGCGGACTCCGCCGCCATTGTCGCGCCGCAGGATCTCGGTTTATAACTACTAATCGCTCTTTTAATTACCCGACCTCACGTACTGCGCCCTGTCCGCAATAATTACTGTTAGCTCTTAGTTCCGAGTTATTAAATATAGTGGCATCATGAGCGGAACCAGGCCAACGGGCTACTAAATTGATGAATAGTAATTGTACATTACACACAGCTTGTACATTAAGGGAAAAGTAGCCCTTTCGATTCCTGAATTCTTCTCCAATCTCTGAACCTATGCAACAGAATTGAATAGCGTTAATAAAAAAAAAAAAGTAAAAACCTATCATATCCCATCACCAACTAAATATAACACATGGGTGTTAGGATTCTCTTATCATTATGATTTACAAGGTATTGCTAGATTAAAAGAACCTACATATAAGTTACAACAAAAACTTACATGGTGATTGAATTCTGATGTGTGTACCATCAAGTGCTCCAAGAACCCGTGGGAAGCGGGCAGTTTTATAAAATCTTGTTCTGTGTCCGGATGCATGTATATGTATTTGTTGTATAACCGTGCTATAGCATAGCTTACATCAAAAACTATACGACAAGCCGAAGATTTTGATACCCCAACAAAATCAGCCACTGATAATAGCATTGTCCCTAATGCGTTAAATAATAAGTTAATAAGAGTTGGTGAAGAGGATGTATACCATGGTTCCTAAAATAAAGATAATATTAATGTTTTATGAGTAAAAATGCGTAATGAACTATGGTTGTTTCAAATGAATATTAAAAGGTTAGTTTGAGAAATAAGTACGTACCTGGCTCCCTTCACTTTTAAATGAGGATAAATTTCGAATGAGTAAACTTTGTACAAACGGCTTATCTAGCCGAAATCTAATTTGGAATTCATTATTATCCAAAATACTAAAATGATCGACCCTCGTTTTGTAATTCCGTCGATTAGAAACACTTTCTTCATCTGATTCGGAGTTACTCCAGTCCGATAATCTTTCTAGATCACTTAATTCACTATCTGAACCAGACATTTTATAATTATTGAAAACAATTATCGCAGAATAAGTAAAACTTTTGTAGAAAACCGACCGAAATCGGGCGGTAAACAAATTGTAAACGACTCGTAACAGTCGTAACTTTGACAGCTCGTTGACGTTTCTTTTTCTTTATAGGAACACCATCACCCGACATCTGCATACATTTGCCAGTGTTCGTTATTCGTAATCCTCCCATCCGTAGTGTAAGCTACAGCTCAGAAATAAAGGACTTTGCAAAAGAAAACCAAACACAGTATTTTAAATCAGACATAAACCTTCATTTCCTCTTCCACAATATTTAAAAATAACAAACATTAAATATCACCAAAATAATAAGTCCTGTACTTACTTGCTAGCTTTTAAGTCTAAATTACACCACTATAATACACTGTCACTGTAGAGGTGTTCACTGCTCGGCGTCTCGAACAAGAATGCCGACTCGAATTGCAAAATGACCGCGAATGACATGATGAACGAATAATCAATTGAGTGACCAACGAGCATGGACTTAGTAAGTCCGCGCCTATGAATTACAAGCTAACAACAAGCTAACAGCTCGGCCATCCTGTTCAAAGCGCGTCCTCGAGCTTACAATTTTATTTGAATTGTAAAGAAAAGAGAACAATAAAGGAGGGAAGAAAAAGAAACAAAAAGTACATTTCCATCAAACCAATGAACAAAAAAAAAAACATCAGTAAATATCAGTTCATTATCTATAATATTTATAACCATTAAATCAATTACAATTTACTTTATAAAATATAATTTCGAAGCGAATACCTAATTTTACTTATTATGCTAAACTTTTGGCAACAAGAATGCCGACTCGAATTGCAAAATGACCGCGAATGACATGATGAACGAATAATCAATTGAGTGACCAACGAGCATGGACTTAGTAAGTCCGCGCCTATGAATTACAAGCTAACAGCTCGGCCATCCTGTTCAAAGCGCGTCCTCGAGCTTACAATTTTATTTGAATTGTAAAGAAAAGAGAACAATAAAGGAGGGAAGAAAAAGAAACAAAAAGTACATTTCCATCAAACCAATGAACAAAAAAAAATACATCAGTAAATATCAGTTCATTATCTATAATATTTATAACCATTAAATCAATTACAATTTACTTTATAAAATATAATTTCGAAGCGAATACCTAATTTTACTTATTATGCTAAACTTTTGGAATTCATATTCATTACAGATCAACATCACAATATAATCATAAAAATTCAAACCAATCATTCACAAAAATTAACTCTCCACATCGTTCCGTTCATTTTTGGAATTACCATCACTATCCTGATCACCGCTACTTTCTAAGTTTCTACTAAATGTTAGCCAAGGCTGCATTTTATCTACGGCAACCACGGCTTCGTATCGCCGGCCGTGTTTGCGTGTCATAGGGGTGTCTTCAATCACATATCTTTCATTGGGAAGCACTTTCATTACTCGATATGGACCTTGGAATTTAACCACTAGCTTTTGGGATTGGCCAGTATAAGGAACTTGCCTCTCAACGCGGACTAAGTCTCCTACCTTATACGTTTTAGCCGATTTTCTATGACTGTTGAACCGTTCTGCATCTTTTAATTGTTGAGCCTTTATATTCAAACTTGCCTTTTCTCTTATGCTATTTAAATCTTCAGAGTCAATTAAATTAGTGGTATCGGATATAACGGGATTCAAAATACCTTCCGACCTGCTGGTTATATTAAATCCAAATAATAATTCAGAAGGGCTTTTTTGCGTGGTCTTATGAACCGGGGTATTGATGCCTACTTGAATATCGTAGATATAGTCATCCCAGGATTTGTCATCTTTGTTGTGAGTGCAAGTCGAAAGAGCATCTAGGATAGTCCTATTAAATCGCTCAACTTGCCCGATAGCTCTGGGTGTTGCTACGGCATTAATAATGTGTTTTATTCCGTATAGTGTAGTAAATTCAATAAACGTTTTGCTTGTAAAACTAGATCCTTTATCGGTTATAAGACGTGTCGGACCCCGAAATAACTTATGTGCTCTTTTATTACGCGTATACTAGTAAGGAAATTTCGTGAAACTATCTACCAAAACCAGTAAATAACAGTTACCCCTCTTGCTCTTGATAAAAGGACCTAAGTGGTCAGCGTATACTGTATGGAAAGGGACACTGACTTTCTCTATCGGATGCAGTTCGCCTTCTCGTTTGCCACCAGGCGTCTTATGGTGGGCACATTGTAAGCAAGATTGCACGTATTTTTTGACGAACCGACGCATTTTAGGAAACCAATAATGCAGTTGTAAACGCTGTAACGTTTTGTCAAATCCGTAATGTCCTATGTCGTCGTGGTTACGTTTTAATATTTGCCAACGTACGCCCTTCGGAACTAGCCACCTAATTTCATCTCCCACAATGCGATAAATACGACCGTTCTTCATTTTGTAGTTTTTATGAATATCCATGTCTAAATCGGCGGTTTTATCCTCTAATATATTTTTAATTCTCTGGACCTCTTCATCCGCGTCTTGCACGGTGGTAATCCAATCCTGATCGGAGCGTTCAATACTGAGAATGTCAAGAACGTGCGTTTCAGGCTCGGGAGCCATAACTGGTCCGCAGCTCAGCGCATCAACATGCGCCATGCGCCATGCGCCATGTGCCATTCGGGAGCCAGGTCGATATTCGATAGTCCAATCGAACTCCAGTATCTGGACCCACCAACGTGCAACTCACAGAATCAGGTCGCGTTTTGCGAATGTGGATCTTAATGCACTACAGTCACTATAAATTGTGAATGGTATCCCCAACAAATATACCCTGAACCTACTCAAACATGCTATTACCGCCAAGGTTTCGAGCTCGTACGAGTGCAGCTTACGTTCATCGGGGGATGTTTTACGACTAAAATATGAAACCGGATGAAATGCACCTAAACTTCTCTTTTTCTCTTCTCTTCGATCTTAAAATCACTTTGTAGAAGTATACCTGCAAGGCCATCTTTGCATGCGTCGGTATGCAATTGCGTTACTGCTTTATGGTCGTATAAAGCCAATAAAGGTCGTTGAGTAAGCAAAGTTTTAACCAAATTGAAAGATTCTTCTTGGTTACTACCCCAGGTCCAAACGACCTCCTTTTTCAATAAGTTAGTCAACGGGGAAGTTATTATAGCATAATCTTTTACGAACCGCCTAAAGAACCCAGATAACCCTAGAAATTGTCTTAATTCGTGTAAGTTTTTGGGAGTTGAAAACTTTGAGATAGCCTCGGTCTTCCGACCACCCGGACGGATACGCGACGAGGTTACTTTGAACCCTAAAAATCAATAGTATCTAAGAAGAAGTTACATTTACTGAGCCTGAGTGTTAAGCCTCCTTGTTTCAGCAACTGTAAAACTTCCTCTAATCTACTTAAACCTTCAGTGACGTCTTTACATGGGATAAGGATATCATCCATGCATACGATTGCGTATTTGATTTTAGCGTCGTGAAGAATTTTATTAATCGTCCTTTGAAAAACAGAGGGCGCATTAACAAAACCAAACGGCATGCGAGTATATTCAAATTGCCCATCTGGGGTAACGAACGCTGTTTTATGACAGGACTCTTTACTAATCGGAATTTGGTAATATCCTAAAGCTAAATCAAGAGAAGTGAATAGTTTATTACCTGCCAGTTGGTCTAGTTAGTCCTCAACGTGCGGGAGAGGATAATGGTCCTTTTTTATTTTATTATTAAGTGCTCGATAATCGACGCACAACCGTTTCTCTCCCGTTTTTTTCTGGACTAAAACAATGGGGGCTAACATAAGGCGAAGAAGACTGCCTCACAATGCCACTGTCTAACATCTCTTGTACCATATTGTTTACTAATTCTCTTTCAGCATGAGATAAACGATACGGTCTATACACGATTGGTTCGGCATCTTCCAGTTCTATGACCATTTCTGTCACTTTAGTAAATCCGAGATCTTTTAGGCTTTTAGAAAACAGTCTTGATATTTATCCAATATTTGCTGTAATCGTAAACGTCCTTCTTTATAGAGTTTCTCATCACACTTAATTAGCTCATCAGAATTCTCAGAATCAAAGGACATTTGACAGCAATTAAGAACTTCTGAAGAATCTAAATACTCGCTTTTAATAGAACGAGTCAATAAATATTTTTTTGAGATGGTTATTTCGCTATCGGACACATTATATACAAGTACTGAACCGTTCCATGCATTGACGTTATATTCGCCCGATAAAAAATAATAGTGTTTTTCATTAAACTCCCTAAGGGACGCTTTTACGTAAACATTGCCGCTAAAAGATGGTTCAGAATATACTGGTAGCACACGTAGTGAAGACGGCGGAATACAAACATTATCAGCGCATAGTAAATGTATCTTTGTACAATCTATCCTTTTAAATATTAATTGGGTTGGCGTCTTAGTAATAATAATATCGGGCATTTCAGTAAAGGAGTGTCCCAAAAGGGAAGGATGACTCAGCACGTGATCTTCTACTACATAAATATCAATAACTTTCCCAATGCCTTAAACTTCCACATTAGCAGTTATTACGCCCAACGGAATAGACAAGCTTGCCCCTATACCCCTCAGCACGGGTAAATTAGAGGGACATTTTGTAACGGAACGTTACGTCAATCAACGACAAATAATAATTATTGTCATAGAGTAAGTTAGAAGTTTAGTCTAGAACGATTGCGGCTGGGAATGCGCGGGGGCAAGTGTGGCGCGCGGGGAGTGGCCCCTCGCCTACGTGCCGTGGGACATGTAGACGCCAAGCGGCCAGTGGTCATTACACCGTCCCCAGAGAACACACGTTCTTACTTCGCGTCGTGTCTAGCGCTCTAGCGGACACAACTTTATTAAATCATTTTGAAAGTTCTCTTAGGGATTATAACCCCTTGTTCAAGAGTGCAAATTAAATTAAGTGTTAACAGTGCAGATCCCGATTGAGGGTAAGTTTTAGGTAGCACACAAAATCTCGCAACTCATCATGCATTTTTGCTAGCTAATCTTTATACTGTGTTTTCGTCATTACATGATTAATCATTGGCAGCGGCTTATTTCATTGTAATAAATTAGCACCATTAAAACCGCTTGCTATAATTGCTGATCTAGGATCATGCCATCAAATATTCTACCACCCACATATTTTGCTACTAATTTTCTTCTTTTTCAGTAAGTAAGGTAATCGTTCCTAAACTATATTGTTTTTAACTGTTTCTGTGTATTTGCTGATTCTGCCTGTAAATGTAAACTCCGTTCTGGTCACCACCACCACGACAATACTGTTACCACTGGTGGGGCAATGTCTCCCTGTGGTCGTGGGTGGTGTCCCAGCACGGAGGATTTCTGGCCGGATAGTAACAAGCTGGTACGGTGGTTCCAGGATCTACGCTGAGGCTTACCAGTGAGACTCCGTACTGCGGGTCTTCCTGCACTTCATTTTGCGTTGCGGTTTCCCGCAACGGTTCCACGCCCCGGGCTATTACGCACCGGGACGCTGACTCACCGGGCCAACCGCCCGTGCCATCGAGAAGGTTCGGCGTCGGTCGCCCGCGCTATCTCCATCAACCTACGTGCGACATCACCGTACCGCGCTGCTCAGCTAGTCGGCCTCCTTCCATCCTCGGCCAGCTGCGGGGACTCGCCTGCAGCTACAGGGAGGTGTTTTTCCCGGCAGTAGTGACGACAGACAAAATAGCAACCTGTGACCATGCAAATTTCGTGTGCCTCCGACTATAGTCTATCCGAGTTTTGTTTTTTTTCTCAACGTAGTAATTTTTAGTTTCTATCGTTATAACGATTGTTTTTTTTAATGTTATTTGTAACGTTATAACGGTTAAATTATAAGATTAATAGTGCACACTCGTTGTTTTATTCCTACGTCCTATTAAGGTGGGAAATCAGTCGAGTGGAGGCTACAATTTAATATCTAACTCAAGTTCCTTAGCTTTGCTTATAGTAATAAGTGTACACTGGCTTCCTAGATCTATGTGGCATTTTATTGCTTTACCATTAATTTTAATATCAAAAATATATTTATCAATAGACCTTTCAGTTGTCAACTCTGAGACCTGTTTTTCATTCTTATCTTTTGTTTTGGTCTCGTTTTTAGGAGGATTTTCATTTGTCCTGTTGATTTATTTATTTATTTATTTATGTACACACAAAATACTTAATAGGACATTACATTAAGATAAAAGAGCACAAAGGTACTGCTTATTTCATAAGAAATTTCTTCCAGCAGACCTGCATCATGTTGATCTTATAGCAGCTAGAAGCTTGATGACCCGATTTGTCACATAACGTACATTTAATAGGTGGTTTATCGCATCTTAAACTAGGGTGATCAATTTCGTTACAATTAAAACACCGAATGTTAGAATTTATTGTACCAGACTTCGTATTCTGGGTTCGCGATGTCGCGTCAACAAGAATTGGATCGCGAAACGACACTCTACAGAGCATCCAGAAGCCGTAGAAGCAATCATAGAAAACCACTACATGGATGACTATCTTGATAGTTGCAAGACAATCGAATTGGCGACGCGCATAGCAACAACAGTCAGAGATATACACAAACAGGCGCGCTTCGACCTCAGGAAATGGGTGTCAAACAGCACAGAAGTCATAGAAAATATAGAACCGTCACAAAGCCCTACTGAAGCTGTCAACATAGGCAGTACAGAAAACATAGAGAAGATACTCGGTCTGATATGGAGACCGAGCACAGACGAGCTGGGTTCTTTCGGGGTTGCTCGCCTACTGAGTGGCGTATTGGAAAAGGAGGTGCCGACTAAGAGAGAGGCGCTGAAAATCGTCATGTCACTGTACGACCCGCTCGGCCTTGCTTCGCCAGTTACCATTCGAGCCAAGCAGATACTGCAAGAAGCATGAAGGCGAGGTACAGACTGGGATCAGCGAATCGACCAAGACCTGGCGACACAGAGGAGAAGCTGGATAGTACACCTCGAGCGGCTCGGGAACATCAAGATACCGCGACGTTACCCAGGTTATAGTTTGGCCGCCGAGATACAAGTTCATGTGTTTACCGACGCGAGCGAGATGGCATACGCACGGCAGTCTACTGGCGAGCTACAACACCAAGCGGCGAGATACACGTCAGCCTCGTCATGGCAAAGGCGAAGGTGGCACCACTCAAGCTGCAATCGATACCACGTCTCGAGCTGCAGGCCGCGGTGATGGGAACCCGCGTGGCCACGGCTGTGATACGCGAACACCGACTCAAGCCCACCTCGACCACGTACTGGTCGGACAGCAAGACCGTACTCACATGGGTCAGAAGAGGAGCGCGAGTATACAAGCCTTTCGTCGCTCATCGCATAGCCGCCGTCGAAGAGAACAGTAAAGTCGAAGATTGGCGATGGGTACCTACAAAAGTAAACATCGCCGACGCCGCTACGCGTGAAGTGCCACTCCACTTTGACTCAAGACATGAGTGGTATTGTGGCCCAAAATTCCTGTATGAAGAACCATCGTTATGGCCATCAGAGAAACCTCCAATCGCAGAGCAAACAGGAGAAGAAAAGACGCTCATCACCGTCGAAGAAATTGAAAGTCGATAGCTTTCAGAAGTCATTCCCGATCCGACAAGATTCTCCAGGTGGGAACGATTGCTTCGTGCGGCGAACGTTCCACGCTTCATATCTCTATGTCGCGAGCCGTCGGAGAAAACGTTCTACAAAAGAACGAAGAAGAACACAGAAAAAGATCCAGACTGGAGGAAACAGAAAAAATCGATAACGCCTACTACGAAACTAATAGCAAAGACTAGACACAATAATAATAGGCGCCGAGTTTCTGCGGAAGGCTGAACACATACTCGTGCAAGTCGTACAACAACAGACATTCGCTAAGGAAATAGCGAGCCTGCGAAGCAACAAAGCAATAGATAAAGATAGCCCACTGCGACCGCTGCAAATAGAAGTCGAGGACGACGTCGTACGTTTAAGGAGCCGCATAGCCGCGACCTGCGAGATAAGTGATGACGTCAAAGGACCGCCGATATCGCACGGCGATCACCGCATCACCCAGTTATACATAGACTGGACGCATCGCAGTCTACAAAACAGTGGGACCGAACTCACAATCAACGAGGTGCGACAACATTACTGGGTCATCAAGCTGCGACCCACAGTAAAGATGGTAGTGACACGCTGCCTGCAGTGTCGCATTCGCAAGGCGCGAGCTCCCGTGCCTGCGACCGGCGACCACCCGAGAACGCGCCTAGCACACCATCAGAGGCCGTTCACATATACTGGACTTGACTACTTCGGCGCACTGTCCGTCACCGTTGGCCGTCAACATCAGAAGAGATATGTGGCGCTGTTCACGATTCGCCGCCCGTCGCGGCTGTCCCACCGAAATACACTCTGACAACGGTACCAACATGCATGGCGCTGACACGAAGCTCCGAGACGCCTTCAGAGAAGAAGCCAATCGCCGAGGCATCGTGTGGCGCTTCATCACACCCTCCGCATCATTCATGGGGGCGCCTGGGAGCGCCTCTTTCGCTGCGTGAAGTCCGCACTGTACACCGTACTCACTGAAAAGCACCCACAAGAAGAGGTGTTGTCCACACTGTTGTGTGAGGCAGAGTCCACAGTAAACAGCCGGCCGCTGACACACGTCTCCGTGGACAGCGAAGACGACGAGTCGATCACACCGAATCACTTCTTACTCGGTGGGTCGGCCAGACTACCCACACCAGGCGTGTTCACCGAGCACGACATAGATAGCAAGAAACTCTGGCGATGCTCACAGATACTCGCTGTCATGTTTTGGCGTCGCTGGGTACGAGAGTACCTGCCGGAGCTGCAAAACCGGCGGGAGGCGCACGGCCGGGGGCCTGGCCTACAGGTCGGCGACGCCGTCCTGATCGCCGACGGCCAGCTGCCTCGCAACACATGGCTGCGAGGCCGTATAGTCGCCGTGTTCCCCGAGGCGGACGGAGAAGTCCGGACAGCTGAGGTGCGCACTGCCTGCGGCACCTTGAAGCGTCCGGTGAAGAAGCTCGTCCCACTACCGAAGTAAGCCAGGAAGCGAGGCGTCGAGACGGCGAGCATCACGGCGGCGGGCGCCGCGACTACGGTCGTCGCTCACCGGAGTGATGCCACGCCGCGCCGACGTCGCACCGAGTCATCACAGCACTGCACGGCGGGAGAGATGTTCGCGACGAAGCGTCACCAACAAATCATAGTGATAAATTAGAAAACAATTTAGTGAAGTGTATATAAAGATAGCATACATAGTGTTTCAAATAGTACCTAGGAACTAGTTTGTGTAAAAACCGTAAGTACAATCCATTTTGTAGCTTCGCTTGAGTGGGCAAATAGCCGAAATATAGTTTGTTTTTAATATATCCAGGTAGCCTAAGTTGAGACCTAGGCCTGGACCTAATTTTGTAGTATAAACCCTTTAAGTAACCCACTTAACCGAGGTCGCAAGGTGTTACGTACACAGCTTTTTGATTATAAGATTATCATTAGTTAGTTTTATTTTCCCCTAATTTAAACGGGCTTGATGCCCTGAAAAACATAGGTGTGTCTATGTACATAGTAAATTACATGAAAGGAGTACATTGAATACTTAACGCCACTTGTTACAAAACAATCGCTGTAACGCTTCCTGAAATACTGGCCTGTAAAGCGAAATAATAGTAGAATTTTGTAGAATATTTTCCTTTACACTGCAATAGTTTTTCAGTAGTTATAGATGCAATCAACGTCATGATTTCAGGAGACGGGAAATATTTTAAGGTTCACAACCATGACCTACATGACCTAGGTCACAGTCAGAACACTAGAATTAATCAATACTATGTACACGAGCGCAAGCAATATTTCTTATAAATAAAGATTAAATCAGGAAGCGATTAGCGGTCCTCGTTACGGTAAAGTTTCGCAGTACTTTAGTAACGCGCGCTCTCGGGCTAATTGTAGTCACCGGCAAGGAAGATATATCTCTCGCTCTTTCACTCTAAGTACTCCTGAAGGATTACGCCGATCGCTTCCTGAAAAGTTATGAAGACTTATAGCTGTTGATTTTATTTCATCGAAGCCTCATTCTAGTCACTCCCGTTCTGCATTGTCGCCGTATGTTCATGCAGTCAACTGAACCAACAGGTGTAGGACGTCAGCGCCGCTTGGACATTCTTCAACCTATAGCAACCAGCGATCACGCCCGTCCAGCACAAATAGAAACGACCAATTACGACTGCAGTTTATTTGCGACTAAATTTCTTTGTATCACAGACGCAGCCGTGCGTTACAAATAATATATTCGCTGAGTAAGCTTGTACATACATTGTGTCCCTACATACCGCTAAATTTGATGTGGTAACATTGTAATGTTTTGAATATTATTCTAATAAAAGTGTAGAATAATTGATAACTGAGTTGATCTTCATAACATTTATTCAGGAATCCAAACACCAGTTATAACACAGAATCACTGAATATATTAAGGTTATCTTGGTCCTCCTGGCCGGCTGTCAAACTAGTGATGTAGTATAGGGATAGTGATGTATCTCCTACCATAACATCCTCTCTCATAAGAAACAATATAAAATTATCGAATAATATAATCATCCATCCAATTAGGTTTCCGTCTTACGCGACTACTTCCCTGCCTAACCCATCTGTCCCCATTCACAAAAGTGTCTCCGCCTTCAGTTACCTGGTCCGTCACAATCTCAGCTACATCTTCCATCTCACCCACAACCTCTACAGAATTACCACCATTTCTTTCCAAGACATCTTCTCTTGACCAGTTCATTTATTAGTTTAGACTGACTACTACTGTTTTCCTTAGTACAATCCTCAACCTCCCTTAAGCCTCCATGACTAACATCTATTTGATTCCTGCGCGATTGTAAGAAAGGCGCTGGTATTAGATGCCATCTATTTCTTCTATAATTAACTCCTTCCACTTCCACAAAATACGATCTTGGTTCCTTTGCCTCTCTTACAATCATGCCATATTTTCTAAGATTAATTACCCCAACCATATCCCCCACATTTAAATCACTTATATCTATTGTTTTATGTTTCTTATTGTAATTTGTAGCCATTTTTTCTCGGAATTGCTGCCTTTTTGTTTGAAAGTTATTGTGAAAGTTAGCTTTCTCATTTAATTTATTTGGAAACATGGGCAATACTTCTCTAATTTTTCTATTGAATAACAATTCGCTTGGACTATATCCACATTCCAATGGTGTGTTTCTATATACTAATAATGCTAATTCTTTTTTAACAGATTCTTTGTCACTTTTACTCCGGCCTCCGCGCAACCATTGCTTTGAGCATAATAAGGACTGCTGGTTATGTGTTTGAAATTATATTTTTTTGAGAACTCCACAAATTTACTTTTAAACTGTGTTCTACGTTCAGTACGTACTACCTCAGGCACACCGAACCTAGAAAATGTTTCCTTACAATGTTTTCAATTATAGTGTTTTCTGACAAATCATGTAGTTGAAATAGATCTAGATATCTAGAATAATAATCAATAATTACAACATACCATATGCTATTTTGCAAAAACAAGTCAATGCCTACTTGTTGCCATGCCCTTTTTGGCATTTCTTCTACTTGAAGAGGCTCTTTACTGTTAATTCTTTCTTGAATACATTTGCGACAATTTTCTACTATATTTTTTATTTGAGTTGACAACCCTAATCACCATACAGATTGCTTTGCTCGTTCTCTGCATTTTGTCACCCCAAATGACCCTCATGTATTTCATACAATGTCTCTTTTTGTAAGGCTGCTGGTATAACTAATCGATTACTAGACAACAAAAACCCATCCTGAACTGAAAAGTTAAATCTGTACTGATAATACAGGAGCATAGCATTTCCTTCGGAATTTTATTCTTATTTGGCCAACTATTCAAGGTATATATTTTCAGTAGACTGCAGATTTTACACTTGTTTTGTCCTTCTCTTACTTTATTTAATTTACAATCCTGGTTGAATTCAGAATTAATACTACTAATACTAAAACTGAGTGTTTCTGGCTCCGTTTCCTTTAGGGGGGCTTTGGATAGGGCATCGGCCACAATTTTTTTTTCCTTTAACCTAAATAATTTTATATGAATGTCTCATAATTTGTAACCTAAATCTTAACAATCTCGGGGTCAAATCATCTAATGGCTTTTTCTGTAGTATTTGGAGCAACGGCTTATGGTCAGTTTCCAAAATCACCTCTATGCCAATGACAAAATCTTTAAATTTATGCAATGCCCATAACAGAGCCAATGCGTCCTTTTCTATCTGAGCATAGTTCCTTTCTGAACTATTCAGTGTCCTACTTGCATAAGACACAACAGACCTACTTCCATCTTGATTTTCTTGCAATAAAACTGCCCCCAATCCATAGGAACTGCTATCTGCAGAAACTATTATTTGTTTATTTGGATCATAATGACTCAAGGTATCAAGGCCTTTTGTATCATTTCTTTTTTTTTTTAAATGCGTCCTCTTGATGTAAACCCCACACAAACTGTATACCATCTTTTAAAAATTCATTTAATGGTTTCAAAATGTTAGTTTTATCTTTAATAAACCTGTCCACATAATTTACCAACCCTAAGAACCGCATTAAATCTTTTTTACTCTGTGGCTGTTCAAATTTAACTATACTATTTACTCTTTTAGGATCCAATGATATACCTTTTGCATTGATTATGTGACCCAAATACCCTACTTCTGAGACATTAAAAACACATTTGTCTTTGTTTATTGTTAGTCCTTCTTTTGTTAACCTATTTGGAACTTCCTTTAACAATCTATTATGACTCTGTTGGTCTTTAGTATACACCAATATACTCGTATCATCAATATGAACGACAATACCTTCAAGGTCACCAAAATAGGTTCGAGAATTTCATAGCAAAATACTCCGGTGCACAATTTAGTCCCTTTGGTAATATATGTACATATACCTGCCAAATGGGGTCAAAATGGTTGTGAGCTTACGGGACTCTGGATCTAGTTTAATTTGATAAAATCCAAAAGTTGCATCAATTTTAGAAAACACTGTAGCTTCTTTTAGCTTAGCTAAAGTATTTGCTACCTTCGAGATGGGAAAAATAGGTCTGAGCACATTTTTATTAACATGAGTGTAATCTCCGCATATTCTTACACCTTTTTCCCCCTTTGGTACTACCACAATTGGAGACACATACATAGTTGGCTCTTCAACAGGAACTAAAACTCCCCTTTCTACTAAAGTATTGAGTTCTTTCTTGACTTTAGGCAATAACGGAATTGAAACTCCTCGGGAAGTTGTCTATACAAATGGCACAGGATTATCTATTAATTTAATAGTAAAACTGTCTTTGAAGACTCCTAAATCATCAAACACCTGAGGAAATTCTCTTTCTACATCAACTTGAACACAATTTTGTTTCTTATCTTCCCTTTCTACTTCTTGGTTTTGCTGCTTTTCCCCAATTTTCGATACAACACAGCTTTAATATTTGCATTTGGCTGATAGCAGGCTTTCCCAAAATAGGTATCTTTATTTTTTTTATAATATAAGCTTTGCCCTTATACACACAAGTCTTATATTTCAACTCCACATAAATTGCCCCAAGAACTTTCAATGCTGTACCGTCAGGCCCTCTGATAATTTCTTCACACTCATAAATTTTCTTACTTTTATTATCTTTTAATATTGCAGGTGGCAAGGCCAAAATGTCTGCCCCCGTATCTATTAAAAAGTGTTCATTTAAACTAATATTGCCTAAACCCACCTCAATGTTGATTTTAAATTCCTCTCCAGTTTCCATTTGATTTACTTTTTTCCAGTCGCGGCAGCACAGTGACCCACCCGTCTTGCCACACTTCAAACATTGAAGCTTTGCCGCTGGGCACTGACCCTCCAAATTAAATCTTGCGCATCGTCCGCACTTCTTCCTACTTTTATCATTGTTCCATGGTTTCGTTCCTACTCTATTCAGTTCTAATTCCTCTTTCCACAGCAACTTCGACTCTTCTTTTTGTTCCTCTGCTTGGCGTGCCAGCCTTACTGCATCCTCCAATTTTAAATCTGACATTAGTTGAAGTCTCTCACTGGTCTTTCTGTCCTTTAAACCAACTACGATCCTGTCTCTAATGAACTCCTCTTTCAACTCCCCATCCCATACTGGCACGGCTCCGACAGACTGTGCAGGTCCTTTACAAAATCTACTACCGATTCTTGCTCCAGCAGTACTCTTGTGTTAAATTTAAAGCGATCGTAAATGACGTTTCTCTTAGGCTTAAAATACGCCTCAAATTCCTGTACCACCTTGCCAAAATCGTTTATTTTGTCAACTTTAAGTTGCTTCGCCAGCTGTTCAGCGTTTTTTCCCAGCGTGTATAAAAACAAATCTATTTTTACACTATCATCCTGATGTTCTAATCCCGATAGTAAAAGGTATCTGAGGAATCTCTAACACCAAGCTTCCCAATCTTCGGAGCGAAAGCTGAACTCTTCTGGTGCTTTAATTTACACTGTCCTTTCCATGCTACTTTTCATCTTTGCCGCTTTCGAATCTTCAACCTTCCCGTCGTTTCCCATTTTCGGAGACTAAAGATAACACCGCTGCCACCATGTAGAAATAATTGATAACTCTCGAGTTGATCTTCATAACATTTATTCAGGAATCCAAACACCAGTTATAACACAGAATCACCAAACATATTCAGGTTATCTCGGTCCTCCTGGCCGGCTGTCAAACTAGTGATGTAGTATAGGGATAGTGATGTATCTCTTACCATAACCATAACAAAAACGCCGCGATACAGATAACAAATAATATAAATGCCCGAGGGAGCAGAATCGACTGCGATCCCGCTCGCCCGCCACCGTCAGTCGCCCTCTAGACACGACGCCGCACATAGGAGTATTACACATAAAAAACCGGACAAAATTGAAAATAGTGACGTTAATCCAACCGCACCCAAAATACATGTTTCTGTACCTACGATAACCGGTTTATCAAAAGGCAGACCCCCAATCCTCAACTCCCGCGCAAGTGCCACACAACGTCAGTCGGAACCCAGTCATCGCACTGTACGCGTGTCTTTGTCTCTCGTTTGTGTTTATCAGTTTTCTGTGCTAAAATGGCTTCGTGTAGCAAACGACAGGAGATTAACTATTCGGACATGGATATAGAAGGTTAGTACTATAGACTGAAGAATATTTTATTACGTTTCTTCCAAATTTTCTACTTGTATAGCCATCAATAAATAGCGGCACTTTTTTGACTTTTTTTTGAAGAAATTTGAAATACATTAGTGTTTTTGTTTATGTGTCGCGCCTTGTCGCCTCGAAATTTTTATGTGGGCATAAAATGTAGACTAAGGAAGTAGAAACATGAATAAAAACACCCCCCAACGTACCCCATATTTTTTTATAGTACTTCAAACTATATGATATTGTTATGCAGCTTACTCATTCTTTGAAATATTTCAAGACCAGTTTCAAAGAAAGATGGTCAGCAGCCCGTAATACTGATACGAGATTCGTAGAAAACAATATGGAATGGCTTAATGTATCACTGGAACTACCTTCTTGGACCCACAAAGCAGGCCGACGAACAAAAGAATTCGGAGAATTTTGTGAACGAAGCAAGCGTCGAAGAACAAAAGATTTACGGGACCGGGTACCTGTTGAGGAATTGACGTACGCTGCGAGCGTGAGTCAAGGTACTTCGGGAAATGTTGATGCGTCTAAGATTATGAAAGAAATAACGTCAACGCCTACCAGAGCTAAAAAGTTCCGAAAAGCAATACGGTCAGCTAAAAAAGTACCAATCGCGAGAAAATACACACCACAAGAAGCGTTAGCGTTATTTGTAGAAGATAATTTTACAAGAGGGCAGTGGGAATTAATACAAGGTGGCCGAAAAGAAATTTATCCTTGCTATTCGCTTTTACAAAAAGCGAAAAAGGAGTGTTATCCCGCCGAAGATAACATAAAAGTTACTGAAACTAGCTTTGAAGTGGAACTTCAAGCTTTGCTGGTCCATACGGCTTTGCGACTACTTCAGTATTT
Organism: Eugnorisma glareosa; assembly: GCA_947578425.1. Lineage (NCBI taxonomy): Eukaryota > Metazoa > Arthropoda > Insecta > Lepidoptera > Noctuidae > Eugnorisma > Eugnorisma glareosa. The sequence goes on along the minus strand of OX387967.1, from coordinate 5,911,605 downwards.
AAAAGAAGTGATTGAAACGTTATCAGAGTTTGAGAAACAAAATCTTACCTTAATATCAAAATGGGGCTGTGATTAGGGCTTCCAAAATTACGGAAATGTCAATTACGTAACTAATTACGCAACTTTTTTCTCCAATTCCGTAATTACGTAATTTTCCTGTTTTTTTTAATTGATTATGATTTTTTGTAAATATTGTAGATAGAGTATCTACAATTTTTACAGTTATCTTTTACTATCTCAAATTCAAGGAATTATCAAAATAAACACAATATTTAAACAAAAAAATATTTATTTATATTTATTTATTTTATTTTAGGAAAGCTTACAGACTAATAACATTATAATAACAAGAATATATAACTAAATTGCTAATAACAGGCCTCCACAGATAGATTCCAAAAAAAAATATTAATATTAGTTCCATGACAAAATAATCTAACACTGTACTGCCAAATTATTGACTCATTTAAAGACGTGGTTAATTTTATTTAATTGTTATGAATTATTCAAGAACTTAGTTAAGTCAAACCATTTTTTATCGTCCCGAGTATAATCTTTCTTCTTGAAAATGTGATCTCATAAATGACAAGGCATTTAAAGTTTTGTACCCAGGGAACTTCTTAGTTTATTACAAAAATATCCGGCGGATGAAAAGGCTCGCTCGGCTTCAACACTTGTAGGCGTTATCGAAAGTAAATAATTATACGCTGCAGTCAAAAAAACTTCGCGACCGCCGCCAGCGCTGTCGTAAATGCACATTTCTACCCTAATAATGGAATGGAGATCTGTGTTTACTGTTGAAATTGTTTTATTTACAGTCACTTTGTTTATTTCTTTGTCTAACTGTTGTGCGATTGTCAACTCCGATGCACTCGGTTGTGGTTGTGAATTAGTGCTTTTTTGAGTAAAATTATATTTCAACCGTTCCAAAAGTTCCACTATGTACATTCGTATATCATCCGACGATGGTTTCGTGAAATATTCTGAGGCAGCTGTTTTAAAAAAATCCTCATTGTTATGCAAATATTGCAAAACACCGAATACATTTGTACGCGTTTCCTTAATTATCTTTCTAAGAGATGTGGCTAGTTTTCCACTGAAATCGTTTGACTGAAGATCAAGTTTCTCTAGCATGAATCGAAGCGCAGCGTCGGCCGTCAATAAGTTTGAATCACGGCGACATAATGACAAAACTGTAGTTTTTATTACATCCAAACTGTAATTAATGTCGTGAAGGTCTTGGATCTCTTCGTCTGTAAATTTCGCATTTGATTTCAAATCTAATAACGCCTTAAAACGCATGATTTTAATTTGAGAAATCGGCCTACCATATCTGACAAGCTGTTCCATCGCGTTTTACAGTCTAGTATTAGGTCAATATTTTTACCATGTTTATCTAAAATGTACTTTTGCAACAAGTCGTTTTTCAAAGGGGAGTTTTTAAACGATTTTATTAGATCTCTTAATTTTTTTATAGTGCCTTTGTATAAAAACTCCGATTCTGGAACTCTGGTCGATTCTACAATAAACGCATCCTCATCTTCTTCAGTTTCCTCTTCTTCTTCAGCGCCGGTATTTGAGACATCCTCCTGGACTTCAGGTTCTGGAGATTTTTGTGTTTTATATAAAACATCCAGGACTGCTAGTTGTATCCCATGAGCCATACACAATTGGTGGTGGCCGTCAAAATTTCTACCCATTTTGACCATAACACTCGCTCCATCTGTTGTGAAAGCAATTATGTCGTCTTCCAGACTTAAACCGAAGTCACTCAAATGTTGCTGTAATAATTGAGTGCCTACTTCAGCTGGCAGGTTCCCAAATATATATTTGGGAACCTAGATATTCTATAATCTAATCGAAATAAATACACCTTAAGAAAATGTTTGATTTATAAATTATTTTGTATGAACTATACATGCTCCACGCCCCATATGGTTTTGAATGCCCTTTTAATACTAAATAAGACTGATTTAAGTACTTACATCTTTCAAGAGATAATCCACACATTCAAATTTCAAAGTCACCCACGATAAAGATACAACTGCTACAAATTGTTAATATTTGCGCGCATTTACCACCAACTTTTAATTAAGTAATCAGATCAAGTGTCAACTGTGCCGAGAGTCTAGCGATGTGAACTGAACAACCCACAATTGAGCAATGAAACTACTTTCTTTTTAGTTTTCCCCGTGGTCGTAGGGACTTTTCGTCAGGGACTCCCCGGCCTTGCCGACTCGCCAAGTTGATATATTTGAACTCTATTCTGTACGTCTTAGAACTATTTTTTGCAAAATAGATATAAAATAAACTGCGGGGAATACCCTATTTGTACAGTTTCGATGTAGGTATATCGTATAGTGTTGCCACATTATAAATGTGTACGTATAATGCTTTTTTATTGGTTGACTATTTTGATGGATTGATGATACTTATAATTACGCAAGTACGGAATTGACATCTTCAGTTACGGAATCATAAATACTTTAAAATGAGTTCGTAATTACGTAATTACGTAATGGAAGCCCTAGCTGTGATGGATCTAGCCAGACACAGTTTAAGCAGACATTTGCCAACACTGGCGACGATGATGCCAACATATTTTTAAGTTCTCTTGTACCTGTGAGAATGGTTGTTTCTATTAATGGAGAGACAAGAAAACTTGTATGGCAAAATCCAGTGCCTTCTTCAGTGAGATTCTGTCGTCCTATCCGGTTCATTCACGAAACAAAGGCTATCACAAAGGAAGAAATCACCTATATTGAAGAACAAACAAGGAATCTCAAAGAAACAACTGGTAAGGAAGATTCCGTTAAAATAAATCACACCATTTTGCTCACAATGGTCGATCGAAAGGTGTGCAATGCCGCGACTGATGCGGCTTCAACAATGAGATGCTACATATGTGGACAGACATCTAAGGACTTCAACAAACTTGAAAGAAGTAATGTTTGTGAAGAGTCTCTGAAATTCGGACTCTTCATTCTGCACGCGAGAATTCGTTTCTTCGAACTATTGTTGCACCTGGCGGACAAAGCGCCCTTACAGAAGTGGCAAGCCCGAACGGCAGAAGACAAAAATGTTTTGAAAGAAACAAAACAGAAAATACAAAAAAGCTTCAAAGAAGAGATGGGCCTTCTTGTTGACATACCCAAAGTCGGTTACGGCAATAGTAACGACGGAAATACGTCGAGAAGATTTTTTGACAATCCTGAATGCTCATCTCGGATTACTGGAATAAATATAGATTTGATAAAAAGGTTCCAAATCATTCTTGAAGTGATATCAAGCGGATATGTTATTGATCCGGCGAAATTCGATGACTTTGCTCACACAACTGCCAAACTGTACGTGGAACAGTATGGTTGGCATCCCATGTCACCTACAGTTCACAAGATTCTGATGCATGGCGCTCAAGTAATATCAAGTCACATTGTACCTATCGGACAGCTATCAGAGGAGGCTGCTGAAGCCCGGAACAAACATTTCCGTAAATATCGCGTAGACTTTGCAAGAAAATTTTCAAGAGTGGACTGCAATGGAGATATTTTAAATAGGCTGTTGCTGACATCTGATCCCTTCATCAGCTGCAACCGAATAAAACGGAAGAAGAAAAGCAAGTCTTTTTCCCAGGAAGCTATTAGTATGCTTCTCACGAAAACACTGAATTGTGACAGTTCCGACGACGAAGATGATGAGGACCAAATCACATGTGAACTCGGAGACAGTGATTCTGATTGATTCGGTCTCCTCATGATTATCCTCTTGAAAACAAATCCTGTTTTAAGAGTAAATACTCTCTTAGATTTCTAGCTTTTTTTTTAATTGTTTTTCTTTTTAAATAAATGCCTAATTATTATGAATTACTGACTTTTATTTCATAAAATAGTAAAATTAAATATAAAATAATTTTGTCCGGTTTTTTATGTGAATTACTTACTCCTATGTGCGCCTTAAGGGCGGAACCGTATGCGCACCGGACACGTCTGCGCAGCTACCCCGTGTTAGCATATTTTCGTGGTTTTCTTTTGACATAGCCAACAGTGCAACATTCCGCTACAAAAGTGGTCCATCGAGCCGGATCAGCAATGTTCAGTGTTAGGAAGCACAAAACCTGTGTGACAGGATGCCGTTATTTCAAACGCCACGTACCGGGAGAACGCGAGCATAATCGAGAGAAATGATGGCTAACGAAACGAAAATTAAGCTAGAAGCGAGTTCAGACGTCCATTACAACAAGAAAAACGCTGGAAAGATCCTGTCCGACATCGTTGCGACTCAAGATGGCGGCGTACACAGCCGCCACGTGTACGAGCCACGTGTCTTGAATTGCGCTCGAATATAAAGCAGCTCAAGCCAGAGCCATCATCGAATTGAAAGAGGCTCAAGCCGAAATGACGATGACTATGACTAAAGCTCGCATAGAAAAGGAGTTATTAGAGGAAAAATTTGCCGCAGGTTTGGCACACCTAGAAGATTCCAGATGTTCAAAGCAATCTCCGTCTCCGTCCGTATCATGCAAAAGTAAAGTAGAAAAGTAGCTAGAACAATCCGCACCCGGGTGGGTCGTCGCTTGAACAGAACGTGGTCGGCGAAGTTTGTGAAAACAGCGTCAGCCGCGCACGGCAACCCACAGATCAGTCGGCCGGTACTCAACCTGCAATTGAAACACTCACTATCGCTATAAAGTACGCCATCAGTGCTTCAACCTCAAAATAAACAAACCGTGAACTCTTGTCAAGGTTAACTCCGGAGATCCGATGGAGTGGCTACATTTCAAAGGAGCCTTCTACGAGTCCACGCGCCTTTGCAACTACAGTGATTCCGAGAATTTATGGCGGTTAGGTAAGTGTCTCCGCGGCGAAGCAAAGGAGTCAGCGTCATCTTTACTGATGAGAGCCACATTGACTCAAGAGATACTTGACATTGGAACTTCGTTTTGGTCGACCTGAAAACATAATGAGGACAGTTACGCAACAGTTAAGAAAATTAAAGCCGCTACCACAAGCATAATTCATACGGAGATCGTAAACTTCGCCATCAAAGTAAAGAATTATGTTACAGCTACTCGCACTGTGCAACAAAGTGATTATCTACTAAGTCCCGAACCAGTAACCATTGTTGTCTCCAAATTATCCACCGAACTGATTAATAAATGGGCCGATTAGCTATATATGTTCCGTATATTCTGCTTACGCGGGTTTGATTTAAGGGTTGTGGAGCGGGCGTTAGGTGTCTGCTGTTGATTTGCTTTTGGCCGAGCACGCCACATTGCGGTTTTGGACTTATGTGTGTTGACTCTCGACACCGGCTTGCAAAAATTACGACCTGCCACGGACCATCCTGCCCTCAATCCTGTCCTCGACGGTAAAACCTGTCCAACGCCACTATCTTTAAGGAATGCCGTCAGCCTTTGCTCTTGAAATAAATGTGAATATAAATAAACATGATGCCTCTGGAAACTTTACAAAGTATAAAGCGCTATTAGTAGTAGGGGGTTTACACAGAAACATGGAGCCGATTATAATGAGACTTTTTCTCCAGTGGTTGGGCATTCTACTATGCGAATTTTGTTTTCATTGGCAAATGATTTAAATCTCAATACAGATCACATTGATGTAGCTTGTGCTTTCTTGAATGGTAACTTAAATGAAACAATATTTATGGAACAACCTATTAATGGCTTGAAACAAGCTAGTAAAATGTGGAACAGTAAAGTTCATTACTTGTTAAATAATAATGGTTATGCACAAAGTCAATGTGAACCATGTGTTTATGTAAAGAAAGAGAAGAATAATTTAACCATATTTACTCTTGTTGATGATTTCTATATATTTTATATTGAAAAGAGTGTTATTCAAAAAGACTTAGTAAATCTGTTAGAAAAGGAATCTAATGTAAAGAACCTTGGTCCATTAAAAAGCTGTCTTGGTATTAATGTAACGAGAGATAGGACAAAATGTATTTTAAAGTTGGACCAGACTGATTATATTAAGAAGTTACGCTGCGGTTTGTTATGGGTAATTGTAAGACTGTGTGATTGTCGGCCATTGAATTGTAAATTACTGATACTGAAAATGTAAGCAAGAGCAATGATAATTTCAGGCATTTGTTAGGCTCATTAATGTATTTAACTGTATGCACTAGGTCTGATATCGTTTATGCATGTAGCCAGTTGAGTCAATTTAATAACTGTCACGATGACAATCATTGGCAAGCTGCTAAACGTGTTTTACGTTATTTAGCAGGGACAATTAATTATAGTTTACTATTTGTAAGAAGTAATAAATTGATTTTGGCTACTTTTAGTGATGCAGACTGGGCTAATGATATAACTGATCGTAAGTCTTATTAACCTAGTCTTATACTGGGTACATCGTGAAGCTAGGTAATAATACTATAAATTGGGAGTCACAGAAGCAACGATGTGTGTTGTGTTGTGTGATGTGTTGCTTTATCTGTGAGTAACAATAAAGTAGTTTTCGTAAATTGGCAACCCTGTTGTTACACATCCCTATTAGCTTTTGTGTAATGTCGGCTATTGTAATTGCTGTGTTCATAGCGTCGTCTTAAAACGTTTAATAATAAACTCATGGTAACCATATGAAACTGCCTTTTCACTGCGAAGTCCTAACAGGTTATGGGGCCAGTGCTTATTAATCTGTTTTAGGTGAAGATCGCGGAAGTATAGTTGGGTAAAAACAATGTCACCGATGCCGGCGTTTCGTTGTTTAGAGCAAACGTGGCGTGGTCAGCGAAACCCTTTGGGCGCATTATGTCCAATTTGCAAAATGTCCAACTGTCCAATTCTCAATTGGTCCAGTTCGCAATTGGTCCAGTTCGTAATTGGTCCAGTTCGCAATTAGTACAATTCGCAATTGGTCCAGTCAGAAAACGTAACCTGGGCTGTTAAATCATAATATCCCCTATTAATTCAAAACAAAAAAATCACGTAATGTAGTAATGTCAGTCATAAGTATTTTGTTGAATGAAATCAACATAATTATGGATACCTAGTACCTATCTAGAAATAACGATGTATTTTGACATCAACGCATATACAAATACAATGTAAGCCGAAGGAATATAATCTATGTGAAAAAGTTTTTAAGACTAAGTTTACCATTTTGCAGTTCGATCAAATATTTTTTGTACTTTTTGTCTCATAATGTTCTTTTATTTCCCACCATTTTTATCACAATATTAATTTGGCTTCTTTACCGGAGTTTATAAAGATTTTTCGAAATACGTCAGTTGATGAGCCGGTGCCTTTCAGAGCATACGTTGTACGATGTCTCCGAATTGCACAACTGAGAATGGTTGGTGGTAATTATTTTGTAATGGCGGCACGTGGACAGAGTCATTTTGGAAGGTGGGGATTGTCGAACAGGCACTTCGCATCGAGACACGGACCAAGACACTTCTCCAAAACGAAACTGTCGTTTTGCCTAGTTGCATTATTATAACCTATTATTGTCTATTTAGTTTATCTGATTAAAACTGAGGTTACTTTTACACTTTGTTGTAATTCAACGACACCTACGAAATGGTCCCTTTACCACCGAACCAAGATGGTGACGCTCCGACGCTGACGTCATCATACATAATTATTATGAGCCTGATGTTTCACACTGCAGGGCAAAGGGCATCCTTCTTTCGATTTATCTCTGTCTTTGGGTATTTGCGCCCAATCCTTTTGAGTTCAGAGTCCAGCTCGTCACGCCGTCTCCTTCTGAGCTAACTGTGTCGCTGGGTTCTGTTGTTCGGAACCAATCTGTTGCCACTTTGGCCCAATTTTGATTCGACAATCGACATGCAGCAGATGTAGCCTGCCCAGTTCCATTTTCGAACGAAGTATACGAGTATAAGTATACTATTCCGATACGGTCAGAAATTTTGACTCCTAGTATACTTCATTCCATGGCTCACTGGCAGACCCCGAGTGCGGACTTCTGACGCTTCGTTAATTACCAATTTTGTGCTCCAAAGGTAAGGGTGGGAAGGATGCACGTATCCATGAGTTTCTTTTTGAGGGAAGGAAAGTGTCCTCAAGTGAAAGTGTTTCATGAAGTTTTTCATCGACTAATAGCTCTTCCAGGCGTTGTCGGTGCGTCGACCGACTTCTTTATCTTGCTAAATTAACGACTGTAATTTGAATTGGTCAATTTGCGAACTGGACCATTTGCTAATTGGACAATATGCGATTTGGACAATTTGAGAATTGGACAAATTGCGAATTGGACGTTGTGAGAATTGGACATTTTGAGCCCACTGGACATTTTGCGAATTGGACATAATGCGCCCAAAGGAGCGAAACAAACAATAATTTGAGCTGGAGTTATTGTTGGTAGCGGCGTTGAAGGAGGTCGTGTGGAGGATAAATATCCGACATCAGGCTGCAGGCTTACGCGGGGGACCATAAAACAGTGGATCAATACAAAATGGCTATGGCGTCTAATTCGGTCATTAGGCTGGAGGGCCAAAGAATTGGAATGTTTGGAAATTCCAGATTGCAGTCACGCTGAAGGGAGCTGAATTGTATTCGGTTGTGAGCGAGACTGAGGCAAAGCCTAAGGAAACTGCGTAGAATAAGGAAGTTGAAACCTGGGTGTCAAAGGATGCAAAGGTGTAGACTATGATAGTAAGCAGAGTAAGTGAGGCAGCGATGGTTCACATATTCACATGTGAAAGTGCAGCTGAGATGTTGCAAAAACTACACACTGTGTACGAGGCTAAGAGTGATACGAGTACAATGATGTTACAACAAAGGTTTTTCAAATACAAGTTCGACTTGGCAGTTCACCTATCCTATTGAAGTGCTGATGTGTCAACTGAAGCAGGCTGGAGAAAAGATTTCTGCCCAATTGATTATGACCAAAATCTCTACCGGAGGCATACAGTCATTTATTAAAGAAAAGTTAGAAAATAAAGTTATAGTTTTGAAATATGTGAATACCAGTGACCAAGTTGCAGACATACTTACCAAAGCATTGGGTGGTGTAATGTCTCAGAGTAAGAAATGGTTCGTTGGGTTACCTTTGGAAGTAAAATAATTTTGAGACTTGTTTAAATATTTTATTGATTTTTATTGGTGTGAGTTACAATAAAATAATTTTAGTAAATTGGCAACATTATTACACAATTACACATCCCTATTAGCTTGTGTGTAATGGCGGCTATTATAATTGCTGTGATGATAGCGTCTTCCTAAAACGTTTAATAATCAACTCATTGTAACCATATGAAACTGTGGAGTATTTATGCTGCTGTTGTAGCTATCCCGGAATTTCTCCAGGGACGTCGGCGTAAGGTGTTTGAACGGAGCAAGCAATAATGAGCATTATGCGTGTAGGCGGAAGGATGATTTTACAGTACACGGAATGAATGATTTATTAACTTTAGGATTAAACTAATTTATTATTTAAGCACTTTACACACTAACACAATTTAACACAAGAGGCAAGATAGGTATTAAAACTAAAAGCAAGTGAGGCTGAATATAAAAACTGAATATAAGCTAGCTAGGTTATGAGCGCGTGCGCGGGACGACAACCGATCGTGGAGTGCCGGCCGGCCGCCGGTCGCCGTGCGCCTGCACCTCGTATGACTTCTCTGGAACATTCTCGAAGAAAGGCGGAGCTTGCGCGTCGAAACAAAAGATCAAGCCGCTTTAGGACGCGGTTCAAGATTTATAAGTGGAGCGGACTATGTAGTGTGTTGGTGGTCACTACAAAACGGCCTTTTCACTGCAAAGTCCTTATATTATCTACTACGGAGGCTGAATATACAGGTGTAACTCTACCCTTCACGAAGCCGTCAACCATGCATTATGTATATCAAACTATATTGCTGGGAAACGACTTTTTTTTTGGGGTGAAATCACGTTTTACGGTGGGACTCAATGTAACGCACTCAAAACATTGTGCTGATGGATGGATTGAGTAGTACGGCGGTCGTGGAGGCGTTTAAAGTAAAAGTCTTACATAAAAAAAAAAAACTTGTCAAAATGTTGGAGCTTTGGCCTCCAATATCTCCTTAACTAGAGGGTATGGTCTAGAACAAAAAAATGATCTCACTGACGGGGAGATCAAGTGACTTTCGGCTTCGTTAAGGGTCTTGTTACACCCTTTATTTTATTTGAATATCTGATGTTTGTAAGGACATATGTTTTATTAAGAGTCAGTTGTCAGAGATATTCTGTTTAAATGTAGAGTCTATTGTTTATAAAGACAGTCAAAGTGCAATTAAGTTGTTCGAATGTTTACACTTTGACTGTGACAGTACTCTTTAGAGTACTGACACATACACACACGAACAAAGCACATAGATCTCAGATATCATTATGTAAAAGACCTAATAAATAATAATATTTTAAATGTAAATTATTTACAGACTGAAAAGACGATAGCAGATGTGCTTACCAAACCGCTTAGCTCTAAGAAACATGTAGATTTTGTTAAGGACATGAATTTACGTGTTGTGTAGCATGTCTGTGTGTGTTTTAATTAGTGTTCGACCGAAGTTTCGGTTTCGGCCAAAGGTTCGGTTTCAACCAAAAAACAACCGAACCTTTCGGCCGCGCCGAAACTTACATCGTTTCTTTTACAATACAAAGTGCTGAATAATATGTAATCTTCTTAAAATTACGAAATTTATGTTCTTAGTTGCATCTCATTTATATGCTAATTTTTGTAGAAACGTTTACAATGTTAAATTAAAGTTACTTAGAGAGTTTTCATGAGTTTTAAGCGATATATTATGTTGGTGTGCTTGGTTACAAATCTATCTGTTATAAACTGTGTAAATACTTTTAAAGTATCTCTATACTTACTAAAATGAAGTACTTACTTTTACAAGAGTTGAAAGTCCTTTGCCTCGACGTTTAGTGGGTTTTATCAGAGGCAGTAACTCATGCTCTAGTTGGTCAATTAGTTCCTTTGACAATCTATATACGCTCACACACAAGTTTTAATTTTATTTTATTTTAATAAATAGGAACAACAAACAGCTACATTATGGAATATTCCAACACGATATCATAAATAACTTAAATAATAATGTAGCCCACAGCGCTGTTCACAGATTACCATTAATAACTATGCTTAAATTGCTAGGAGATAAACTGTTCATGCATGACAGTTAAAAGTTAAAACAGTTAAAACACATTATAAATACAAAAAGAGAAGCAATCAAGACTTATGCCTACTGATGATAAATTACTAAATAAGATGGCTAAGAATATAAATTAATCTAAGAGCTTAAGTGTCTCATACAAAAGGCGTCGAAACTTTTGCATGGAGCATGTAAATATGTCTATGTGTTCGAGTTCGTTATTGTACGATGCTGCCATTCGCCGAATTGGTGAACGTTTGCCAGTATTAGATCGGCAGGTACCTATTGCAAAGTGTACCTGCGCGCACCTGGCGTCTATGAACAGTTCTGGGGACAGCATAGCACAGGACATTATTCAGGTCGATACAGTCAAATTTGCCATTAACAATATTGTACAAGGTCATTGCTTCTAATTGTTTGCGTCTGGAGCTGAGCGTCAGGAGTTTGTATTTATTGAGCAACTGGTCATACGGCAGATAGGATCTGTGACACCTATAAATACATTGCACGAAGGAATTTGCGTTGTACATTTTCTAGCATATCAATATATTTTTTATAATACGGGTTCCAGATGGGCACGGCGTATTCAAGCTTTGAGCGGACTAGAGTTTTATGAAGGCAGAGGTACGAAGAGGTCCGTTTAAAGTCATGAGTTGATCTCATTATAAACCCATACATCTTGTATGCTTTATTAATGATTTGTTCGACATGTAAATCCAAGCAGAGTTTAGAGTCAAGCAATATGCCCAGATCACGTATTGAGTTTACCTTATTCAGTGAGACACCACATAAAGAGTACACAAACCTAATAACGTTTTTATTTTTGGTAAAATTAATATAATTGCATTTGGGAATGCTTAGAAAAAGCTTACTTGTGTAACAATAGTCCGTCAGTCTGTCCAAGTCCTCTTGGAGAAGATAGCAATCCTGTACATTTTGAATAGGTCTGTATACCTTAAGATCATCTGCATATAACAAGAATTTTGAGTTGTGAAAGCAGTTACCAATATCATTTATAAAGATAATGAATAAGAGAGGGCCAAGAATAGAGCCTTGAGGGACGCCAGAGGTAACCTGAATAGCATCAGAGTGGTAACCGTTGATTACAACCCGTTGACAGCGATTGGTAATGTAAGAAATGAACCACCGCAACAAGTTACCACGAATGCCATTGAAGGCTATTCGGCTCAGCAACAATTCATGATCCACCTTGTCGAAAGCCTTCTGAAAGTCAGTGTACACCGCATTAACCTGTATACGATTATCCATCCTGTCAAATAGATCGCTAGAGAAAGCCAATAAGTTTGTTGTAGTTGATCGCTTTTTAACAAACCCATGCTGTTGTTGTATGATAGCGTGATGAAGAATAGGGTAGGGTAGGGTTTTAACTACAAACTATATAATATTGTACTAATTTTTAACACTGTGACATCAAAATATTATTTTAACATAATTTTTACAGGATTTCTTCTATTTTCACTCGTAAAATAGATGCTTTTTATTTGACACTTTGAATCGGGAAAGTGACGGGGGAATTACCCTATAGAATGATACTTCTTACGTCATCTCATACTTTATCTGTCAAAATGTCACCGTTTATTTAGTTTAACTCGCTGACACGCTCGCAAGTGAGGCGCTAGTATAAATTCGAAATATCAACCGAGTTTTTAGAATGGCAATCAAGAAACTGATAGCGGATTCAGATTCGAAGTTTAGAATGAGATCTTACAGAATCACACTGCTGCCTCTTTTTCCATTAATGTCGGACCAAGCGAAGCAATATGCGATGTTTGGCAGCGCTGCTTCGTAAATACAAAGATTGTAAACACATAGTTTTCGATAAAGCTGTCCCACCATTCCAGAAGGTAGCAGCTTGTAAGTCGAATGTTACACAGTAAAATTCTTTCTGCCTTTTCTTTATCCTTCGCCTTTGCCGAGTTACAGGACTCTTTCCTTGCTAAATGATCCTCGTATTCCTTTTTCAACACAAACTTTTCCGTCATTTCTAGCTATGTTGAAATTAGAGCATGTTAAACATTGATCCTTTTTTGGAACAAAAAAACTAAAATTGTAATTGTTACAAAATATTCTCCTGTACGTTATTTTAGATACCGCAATCACATTATTTTCAGTGCACTTTTCTATATAAAGTTTATGCATTTTCGTGATGGATAACGAAGCATCCACATATGTATAGGCGCTTAGAAGTTTGCCTTATGTAGTGTGGCTCCATGACAGGGAAGGATTCTATGTGTTTTTTCACGAAGTTCACATCAGCTTCATTAGTCTTATTGGGTGGTTCATGTTTACCTCTCTTGTCAATATCCTTGTAGAACCCCATATCATTCCGCTTTCGAATAGCATCATTCACAACAATCGGAGAAATTGCTAGCGTGTAACAAAAAACTTCTGACATACCTGCTTGTAACGGGGAGACCCGTTGTGAAAAAAGAAACATCTTTTTGTAAATAACCGCTGTTTCTTTGGTCCACGAACTCTCTTCGGAGTATCTACTTCCACATTACTGAGAATGAAATTCTTTTGTTCAGTATAACTCAAACTCCAATAGTGGCGACAGAAATGATTGCTTTCTTCAAGAGAGATTCCTCTACATTTGTCACAGTAATTTCTCACAGTCAATCTCCTAAGGTGTTTTAGCACTCCTTTCTTTTTTCCTCGTAGAATAAGGTAATCCTTCAGATCGCTTTGTCTTCGCGATATTTACTTGCCAATTTTCAGGTTCTGGTTTCATCCAACGTTTCCTTTTCCGAGTAGCATCGAATACTTCTTTCAATAAGAGCCCCCACAGAGATATTACGACTTGCTGTGCATCAGATGTTGGCAACACCTGTGCAATCATAACGTCACCGTCATTAGGTTGAACTGCTTCGTTAATATAATGATCGTTTTCGCAGAATCGCACAACATTTTCTAAGTTCTCATCCTTGTTATTCGAACATTGTTCTCCAAATAAATCCTCTGCTTGTATTGAAAAGCCTGGATCCGGGTAATAAGTGGGATCTTTATCAGAGTCATCGCTGTCAAACATGAGCTCCATTTCAGCTACTATTTTTTCCCTAGAGTCGCTCTAAGCTGAAGTGCAGTTCGAAGCCGGGCTAAAAAACCTTTGATGCGAAGGGCCTGGCTCTTCATCAAATCATCAGTAAAAAATTAAAAAACGCAAACAAAAATTAGTCGATATAAGATTATAATGTAAACAAACAATGAATCACGCCCAGTAACTCATCATTCAGTGTCAACAATCGAGAGAAAGTGAATATCACAGAAACTACGTAGGTACCGACGTAAGGAGACCTCTCCGTCGGAATTAGGATTTACGTTAACAACCTCCAACCTTCTTCCTATAAACTATTATTTAATTAAATAATAAAACTAACACAACACCTCGATTCTTACGCACCAGTAAGTGTTATTTATTTATTTAATTTTAGTACATGGAGGACTTACAGCTTATAAAAAACAAAAAAAAGGGAACCATAGTCAACAGAAAGCCAATTACAAATCCTCACGTATATACTTATAATAAAATAAAAAATAAAATAAAATATGGTGTGAGCACAAATACAGAAAACTCACCGCATAATCAAAGCAAGAAGAATAAAGATACTTTGCTTGCAATTACACGACTAAAATAATAGAAAAAATAAGAAAAAAAAAAACAAAATAACCTACCGCTACTAGAAAAAATTGAGGCTTAAGCACCTTCTGGCCGAATTTACACTAACTGTGAATGGGTCCAAATCATAGAGTATAGTAACTGTCCAAACATGTGTCAAGTGTTGCCAAATATAAATTACCATAATAGAAAAAGTAGTATCTAAAAATCTTTGTAGACATAATTTTTACGTAGCATGATTTGTGCTGTTCTTCGTTTCTTGTGTGTTATAAACATGTGTTATAAACTAATTTAAATATTAAGTTGTCCGTTAATTTGAAAGTTTTAATTAGCATGCTTTATGTGAGTGATAAAAGTCCACAACGAAAACGTAATTTCAAGAACACGCATCTAAAAAATGAAACTAGAAATAAAAAAAGTGCAAATTAGATACCTGGTCAATACTATGCAAAATCTTTATTAATTTAGAAGGACGAAGGCGGAAAATATAGGTTCACTACCTTTTTTATTTATGGTACACACGGCTACACATCAAGCTATACATTTCCAGTTTATGCTGATCTCGCATTGTATAGGATTTCCGTAAAAAGCGAGGTCAGCTTATACTGGAAATGTATAGCTTGATGTGTAGCCGTGTGTACAAACCGTGTTTGCGCCTGATGCTTTGAACTGTAGTTGCTATCCGTGTCAAGTTGCTGCTAGCTGTTTTTGATCAGGCGCACAAAAATGTCGGTAGTTTACGCACAAAATAAATTGTTAAGGAAAAATTTCAACCTGACTTTTTGGATTAATCAATTCACCAAGCTCCTAAAAAGGACGAGCATCGGTCCACACCATATTTCCTTACATATATATTTAGGATTGTCTTGTCATAAACTGTATAAAATAAGGCCACTGTTACAGTTAGAGCACATAAATATAAAATGTCTTCACAGTACCACGTTATTGGTGATTCACATTGGCTTATTATTATTTTTTACGGCTGGGAAATCATCAAATGACCACTCCCACTCTAGGCGGAGCGGATGTTCCTTCTTTTGCCCTTTGTGTTCCAGGGCCGCGGTATCTCTTTCGAACAGTCTCGCAACCCTGGTAGGATTCACATTGGCTTAGAAAAGCAATCGTACATATTGCATAAGAAGGGTAGGTGGAGCCGCGATTACTGAATTACTCGGAGAAGAGGTTCGCTTGCCTGAATTATAACCAGATACCAACACTTTTCGTGAGGCATAATGGAATACCTAGAATATCTGGTATTTTCTTCGTAGTCATTTTTTCATTTGTTTAACATAGGTACAATAATAATGGTATATCAAGGAAATAAAGAGCGCGCTATGTCATGCCACAGGGCGTACAAAAGTTAGTCTCAATAGTTAAATAAAAATAAGCCTGGACAATAACAAAAACAAATTTTAAAGAATTGCATACTACAAATTAATGAATAATAAATAAAAATAGAAATCAATGTCAAAACAAAATAATACTCGTATAAAAATAAATCAATACAGTAAAAATGTCAAAGCACAGACTGAAAACAAATTATAACACAATGTCAAAATGTGTGTGTATTGTGGACGGTTCGTTAATTCCTCTAGATGCGCCTTATCAAAATGTATCTGCGTTTGTGTACAGAAACGGAAACCATTCAATTAATACTATGGTGGTATGCGGGCCAAACTTAGAAATTTTCTCCGCATCTCTGTTCACGATGCCAGAGTGATGACATGCTCTTCTTTGGCACAGACATGGGAAAGTGGATGGAGACCATTCCCAAAAGCAATAATCTTGGGATATGGTTTAAAAAAGTGGCTAATTACGCCTAATATACCAATACAAATACCAAGGACAGTATCACTAGAAAGATTCTTGCGTGCTTTTAAGTCAATGAGAAGAATGGTGGAAAATTCTTTGGGAATCATAAAAGAAAAAATTCCATGTCTTAATTACCTAAGAGTTCAGCCAATAATTACGAGCATTGTTTTGCATAATATTGAAAAACAATTAAACTCCGATTGCTATGCACCCTATTTAGAATAGATTTACTCTTTGTAAAATATCGCTAACTTGTTCATTATCAGCACCTGACTGTGTTGTTTGAACAATTAGTTCGTTTTGTATATTACAAACATCAATAATTGGGACTTTTTGTAAATACAAAGGTAGTGTAAATTCTGATGGCTGCAAATTCAATTCTTTTTCATGTTTGAGTAGTTCCAAATCTTACTTGTCTTTTTCTGTTTTTGCAATTAGAAGTCTTTCTTTAGCAATTTCTACTTCTATTTCATTTTAGCCGTCTTCTATGCGATATTCAATCTACCGATTCTAAATCGAGACGAAATTTCGCTATGTTTTCCGTCAAGAAAGACATGAAGGAACACTTATCAAGCACAAAAATAGACAAACATCTGTTTGGAGTGAAATTGTCTGATACATTGAAATCAGCAAAGGCGGTTAACAAATCCGGAACAGATCCAAAAATCCAACAGAAGACTTTCAAGAAAGCATTTGTGCCACACAATTCTAAAGCTCCACCAGCTTAAAAAAACTGGAAGCCGGTGGGTCCAGCACGCAGGCAGCAGGACCCGCCGGCGAGGAGCCGCGAGCCTGCCTAACCGCGCCCTCATCGAGACGATCATCGCCGCCGTCTGTAGGCCCAGTCGGTCTTACAAAAAACTAAATAAACCTTTGTTTAAACCTGGCTATGAAGTCCAGGCTTATCTGCAGAACCATGGTCTAAATTTGTTCGTATTACAAAACTTTAAAAAAACCTTGGTTAAAGATGTGACCGATATATTCGTATTCGTTGAGATATTAGTAATATTAGGCGTATTCACATATCAGTAATCCGACGGATTCTGATATGCTAGTATTCCGTATTCACTTCATTTATACACTGGTCGTTCAACATCGGTTGGATAATATCACTCGGCTACTCGGCTCGACTCGGCTGTTGATATTCGTGAATATTCGAGACGAATATTTGTAACGTTCGTATCGTAAATATGGCGCGACGGTGCGAGCGAGCGAGACAAATGAATGACCGAATGGATTAACCGATATGAGCGTCTGGCGGGTATTCGTTCTCTATAGTACAGAACTTAGGGACTATTTTCCATTGGATATTTTAAATCACGGCGACCAGCGGGATTTTACAAATACAACAACTCTTTTTAAGATTTCTTGACTGGACTCTCTAGTAGAGTTTCTAATAGTGTATTTATTTACGTTTACTTATTTTATAGTAACATTATTGGGGATGTATTAGTTTTATTACCTACCACGGTTTTTCCCCAGTCTTCTTGTTAGGATTATAACGACATTAATTGAAATGAGTTATTAAAACGTTAGTCGTAAATCATTCTTAAAATGAGTGCGTAGTACCCTATTTATGCTGCAGTGGAATTTATTTTTATTCTAATATAAATAAACAAAAGGGTCTCGTTTGATCCAATCTTTGTAGGAATTAAACGCTCAATTGAGTTATACTTATGCGTTAGAACAATAACTATACTTCTTATGCATATAGCCAAACCTCATAGAAGGTAATAAACAAACTTTTATTCATTTCCGACTTTCTGAGTGCATCGTGGTGAAACACATTAGGGAATTCGTGAATTCGTGGACATTAAATTCAAATTATTTGAAAGCAGTGTACAGTGTATCAATTAGTTTAGTTGCCGTGTGTTAAAGCGGTTAAAAGCAAAGGTTTAAATATACCTATTTTTAGTTACCTACTGTAACGAGGCTTTTAAATTCGTTACATGTTTAGTGATTTTTCGACATTAATTTGAAAGCACAGTCGTGGTGTTGCTATTTAATTAAATTTATTTGATTTGGATGTTAGGGTTGATAGAGCGGTAACACCGATTGGACTGTCAGATGACGGAAATTGAGTTTGACGTTTCCGTTTGGCTTGTTACTTTCCGACCTTACGACTGGGAGAATGGCGACATTTTGCAACGCTAGCTAAAATCAGAATTTTATACGCTTTTCCCATGGCATCCTGACCCAGAAATAGTGGTCTTCTATTCCTCTTTGGGGAACTCGTTTAGTTATTCTTCAATTTTGATGGTGAGTTAGATTATTTATGATTTCTTTGAAATTTCCTCGTTGTAATTTTTTATAGAAGTTTGTTGCTAAAGCCTTTTCGATTCTCACATTGTTACTGGAGTTTTGATGTCCAGATTTACGGGATCCAACCCTATAATGGAAATGTTTTGTTACCTTTGAAAGAACGGTGAGTTTTATAAAATCTACTTATATCTAAACGGCTTCGGTCGCCATATTTTTACTAGTGTTGGGGTTCCAACTAATGAAATTTTTGTGTTGTTTCAGCCCAACGGCGTTCTTTCTTTCTTTTTCTAATATTTTTAACCGAATTCAAAAAAGGTCTTCCCTGGTGGGATTTCATCGTGTTGGAAGCTGTAAGGTGGTGGCGTTGATTGGAACGCGTGGCACGCCCCAAGCATTTAGTCCGACCGGTGACCCATATACAACGTGTAACAGAATAAACGCAAGACCTCTTAAGGTGTCATTGTACTCATCATTATGAACAACTTTCACTATGGGACCAACACTGAAATTGTGAAAAAAAATCGACTGCCCCATACATTTCTATGCGCATAACTCGACAAAATGTACTGAACAGCTGATTTTTTTTTTCGCGATTTCGGGTTTGGTCCCATAGTGAAAGTTGTTCATAATGATGAGTACAATGACCCCTTAAGAGGTCTTGCGTTTATTCTGTTACACGTTGTATATAATTAATATTATCATCGACTGACTTTTGGTATGTTTCTTAATCTTTAGACTTTTATTGAAAATAAAATGCAGTGTTGACAGGTTCTATAATTAAAACAAATTCATTAGATTTAATAGAATCACTGTATTAGTAACGAATTTTGATGTGGAGAATGTGCCCTTACTCGTCCTACGGGAAATAAAATAGACATATAAACTAAACCGGTTGATTTTTATTGACTCCCCCCACTTGTAGATTAAAAGTGCCGGTTCCTGCAGATGAGTTATCTATGGCTGATGTGTATCCGAATAGGATAATTTTATTAGTAATAAGTACGAGTGGCAACACCTTCTTCTTCCGCTCTCCTACTTGCTGTATACCCATATGTGTGCAATTATCATTAAACAATTTATTATAATTTGGTGGCATTTACATTCTTGGACCCATACCCGTGTTCCTGAGGGCCAGGGCACCACGGGGCATGAAGACACCTCATTTTGGCGACGATAAAGGAAATACAGTAAGCAAATTGCAAAATTTTTTTTCGTCATGGCGGCGACAGCGTCGAAGCGTACTCAAACCTTTTTCGGAAGGCGAAGATATTGATTGTTTTTTTGGAGCGATTGGAGCAATATTTCACAGCCAACGCAATAGATGCTGAAAGGCAAGTGGCAACTTTACTGACTATGATCGACGAGAAAACCTATAAAGTTTTGAAGAGCATCGTGCATCCTATGTTACCGAAACAAAAGAAATATGTAGAGCTGGAAACAGCACTCAAAATGCGTTACAAGCCTAGGACATCATACTATAGGAAAAGAACTGCGTTCGATAGGATGAGGCAGGATGAAGGCGAGTGCGTCACCAAATGGTATGCCCGTGTCAGACAGACGGCGGCTGATTGTAATTTTGAAAACATTGAAGAAAGAGTGAAAGATAAATTTGTAACCGGAATGAAGCAAGGTCCAGTTTACGAAAGATTATGTGAAGAAGATGTAAAGAAGGAGCTAAAAGAATTAATTGAAATTGCGCTGAACAAGGAATCTGTACTCCAGGAGAGGGCTCAAATAAACAAAGTAACTCAGAGGAACCAAGGCGGTCACAGACAAGCAACGAAAGAAACAAACAAGGAGCAGAGCCAAGCGGAGACAAAAGGGTTGAAGTGCATTCATTGCGGTAAAGGTAATCATTCATTTGCAAGGTGCAAATACAAATCTTATAAGTGTAAAATCTGTAAAAAAGTTGGACATTTAGCTAATGTGTGTAAATCTAAGCCCACAAATATTGTAGATGTACACAACAATAGTGATAATAATGAAAATTTAGATATTTTTAACTTTTCTCAATATGGAAATGTAGACTATATTTCTCCTATAATTTTTAAATGCAACATTAATAAAGTACCTATAGACATGGAGTTGGACACAGGGGCAGCGGTCTCACGTATTCCAGAAGTAGTATATAAGCAAAAATGTTCTAACGTTAAGATTATTGAAACATATGTTGAGTTAAGGACATACAATGGTGAGATCATAAAGCCTGTAGGTAAAATTATGGTATGTATACAGTATCAAAACACAGAAATTATTGGTGAACTGTTTGTAGTAAGAAATGGGAGCAAAACTTTGCTGGGTAGAGATTTAATAAAGAAATTTAATTTTAATATTAAAGATATTTTATCCATTAATACAATGGAGAAGGGCAAATTAGATAATTTGTTGCAAGAGTTCTCAGAAATTTTCAATAGTGGTTTAGGAGTAATAAAAGGGGAAGAAATAAGATTAGACTTGAAGGAGAACACTAAACCTATATTTCACAAACCAAAACCAGTTCCACATGCATTCAAGGAAAAAGTTGATCAGGAAATAAGTAAGTTGGTGCGGGAAGGTGTATTGGAGAAGGTAGAAACTTCCAAATGGGGTACACCATTGGTTCCTGTTATCAAGGAAAATGGTAGTCTCAAAAATAACTATAAATAAATATTTAAAAGACATTAACCATCCGTTACCGCGTATTGAAGATATTTTTATAGCTTTACAAGGGGGTGAAAGGTTCACAAAGTTAGATCTTCGCAATGCTTTTAATCATCT
The DNA here is from genome assembly GCA_947578425.1 of Eugnorisma glareosa. Lineage (NCBI taxonomy): Eukaryota > Metazoa > Arthropoda > Insecta > Lepidoptera > Noctuidae > Eugnorisma > Eugnorisma glareosa. The sequence goes on along the minus strand of OX387967.1, from coordinate 5,890,025 downwards.
ACTAGTGGACAGTGATACAGGTGAGTTATTAGCCTGGTCGACACCAAAAGGTATTTATAAATTAAAAAGACTTCCGTATGGTACCAAGACTTTTTTTTTTTTTTTTTTTTACCGATGGGAAATCATCAAATAACCCCTCCCGCTCTGGGCTGAGCAGGAGGAAGTGTCAGACTTTTACTGACTAAAACCCATCCATGTTCCTTCCTTTGCCCTTTGTGTTCCAGGGCCGCGGTATCTCTTTCGAACAGTCCCGCAACCCTGGCAGGCGTCGGTCCTTACGGACCCCTCCCTTTTTGAGGCGCGCGTGAAACACGAACGCGCCGTCGACACGGCCTGTCGTCATAAGACGGACGGACGGCGAGCTAGCCCATAGCTCACCGTCCACAGGCCCGCGCCTACGGTGGCCGGGGGCCACCACGTGGCCCCCGACGCCCGGTGCGTCTCCCGCGGCGGCTGGGACGTGAGGTTCTCTCCCGCTCACGTTCCGCCACCTCCTTCGCTAGCATGACTGCTTCGCAGAAGGAGGTGACGGCGTCCCATTCCGTCTCGCTCCGTACCATGGATTGAACCAAGGCCGGAAGCGAGAGGTCGCCGCCGCCGATCGCCGCTACGAGGACACGGCGGTGCTCCGCCCACGCGGGGCAGATCTCCACCGTGTGCTCCACCGTGTCCTCCGGTCGATCCTCACAATGGTAGCACCCGGGCGTTTCCTCCCGCCCGATTCGGTGCAGGAACCTCCCGAAACAACCGTGTCCGGTGAGGACCTGCGTCAGGCGGAAGGTGAGGGCGCCGTGGCGCCTCTCTAGTCACTCCTCAAAGAGGGGACTTATCGCCACTATTGTGGCGTGCCCTGCACGGGGTTGCGACAGTCGCTCTCTCCATGTCGCCATGAGATCGCGCCGGAGGTCTGCCCGCTGAGCGACAATTTGCCGCGGCAGCGGAGTTACCCCCCGGCGTAGTGCCTCCACGCGCCATTCGTGCAGGCGCGCGAGGACTATCGCCTCCAGATCCCATGGCGGCAATCCGGCAAGGAGGCTCGCCGCCTCGCCGGAGATCGTGCGGTACCCCCGGATTAGCCTTACGGCTACCACCCTTTGGGGCGCGTTCAGATAATGGGCGGCTCGCCGCCTCAAAGAACGCGCCCACACCGGGGCCCCGTAAAGGGCCATGGACCGCACGACCCCCGCGTAGAGCCTCCGGCAGGAGGCGTTTGGACCCCCAAGGTTGGGTTTTGAATAATATTTATTATTTTGCTAGTGCAATTTTTCAGGCAAAAATGGAAAAAGTATTGGTAGGTGCTAAAGGAGTAGTCAATTTCATAGATGATGTGTTAATTACAGGGAGTAATGACTTAGATCATATAGATAATTTGAGAGAAGTTTTGGAAAGATTTAAAACGGTAGGAATTAGGTTAAATAAGTCTAAATGTATATTTTTTCAAGAAGAAGTTAAGTATTTAGGTCATATTATTTCCAAGGAGGGATTAAAAAAGGATAAAATAAAGTTGGAGGCAATTTTGAAAGCACCACCACCAACCAATGTAAGTGAGGTTAGGTCTTGGATTGGTATGGTAAATTATTATTCTAAATTTGTTCCACATTTATCTGAGACATTAAAACCTATTTATGAGTTGCTACAGAAAGATAAGAAGTTTTCATGGTCAAAAGATTGTGGTAATAGCTTTGAAAAAATAAAAAAGGAGATAGTTTCTGATAATATTTTGGTGCATTTCAATAGAGATTTACCCTTAAGACTTTCATGTGATGCGTCTAAGAATGGTATAGGTGCTGTGCTGAGCCATATAATGCCAGATGGTTCTGATAGACCTATTAGTTTTATTTCAAGAGTATATTCAAAGGCTGAAAAGGGGTACTCAATGATCCATAAAGAAGCTTTAGCTATTTATTGGGCAGTAAATAAGTTTTATCAATATTTAATAGGTATGAAGTTTGAACTTGAGTCTGACCACAAACCTTTACAGGCATTATTTGGTGAGAACAAAAGTCTCCCACAAATGGCTGCAGGTAGGTTGCAGAGATGGTCTATATACCTAGCTAACTTTGATTATACATTTAAATACATTTCAGGTTCAACTAATGTAAAAGCAGACTGTATGTCTAGATTACCATTAAATTGTGAAATTCAGGATAAAAGTGAGAGTGATTACATAAATTTTGTAGAACAGCAGAATATTATTGATTTACATAATGTGAGGTCTGAGACTAGAAAAGATTCATTGCTGAGTTCAGTTTATAATATGATTAGATATGGTTTTCCTAACATGATACAAAATAACAATTTAAAAGCATTTATTCAGAGAAAAAGTGAATTGTACATTGATCAGAATGTTATTATGTGGGGGTACAGAGTTGTAATACCTAAAAAGTTACAGTTAAATTTATTAAAAGAGTTACATTCAACTCATGAGGGTATAGTGAAAATGAAAGCAAATGCAAGGTCTTATTTTTGGTGGCCTGGCTTAGATAGTGATATTGAGAATTTTGTAAAGTCTTGTGATATTTGTGTGTCAGCCAGACCAGAACCACCAAAGTCAGCTGTTATTTCATGGCCAAAAACCAATTTTCCATATGAACGTGTTCATGCAGATTTTCTAGGGCCTGTTGACAATAAAATGGTTTTGTTAATTATTGATACTTACTCCAAATGGCCAGAAGCTTTTATAATGAAAAACTTAGATTCTAAATTAACGGTGGAGAAGTTCAGGGAATGTTTTAGTAGGTTTGGTTTGCCTAGATTTGTTGTGACAGATAATGCTGCTACCTTCTGTAGTAAAGAGTTTTCAGAATTTTTAAGTAAGAATGGTATTCACCATGAAACATCTCCTCCATTTCACCCAGCTACCAATGGTTTTGCTGAAAATGGTGTAAGAAATTTTAAGTCATCTTTGTTAAAGTCGTTGAAAGATAGAAATAATTTTAATGTATCTTTTGATATCTTTTTCATTATAGAAATTCAATACATGTAACTACAGGTATGACACCATCTGAATTAATGTTTCAAAGAAAACTAAGAACTAGATTTGACTTATTAATTAATAATAAGAAAAATAGCAATAAAAATATAGTAGAGGGAAAAAGGAAGGAAGAATTTGTAGAAGGAGATATTGTGTACTGTAGAGATTATAGATATCCTAATAAGAAGAAATTTGTGAAAGCTGGAATAGATGAGGTATTAGGCAAGAGAACTTATTTGTGTAAAACTGAAGATAATTTAATTTGGAAGAGACATGTAGATCAGATTATTCGTGCATCAGATAACTTGTTTCCTAACCCTATTCAAAGTAACTTTAAAGATAATGATGTGCCACTGTCATCACCTGTTCAGGAATACTTACCACCTATTGTAAAAGAAAATGATAATTCTATAAGTTTACCTAGTCAGGAAAATGTACCACCTGAGTCTACATATAAGAGTTGTGACACTGCGATGTCAGAGATTGCAAATCCTGTAGAAAGTAGTGTTAGTAAAGAGTTAGTGTTAACCGATGTAGAAAATAAGAATGTAGCTGATGAGACAGTAGAGATAAGACGTTCGACTAGGATTAGGAAACCACCCCAGCGTTTAAATTTGTGAGGGGGATATTGATGTGTATCCGAATAGGATAATTTTATTAGTAATAAGTACGAGTGGCAACACCTTCTTCTTCCGCTCTCCTACTTGCTGTATACCCATATGTGTGCAATTATCATTAAACAATTTATTATAATTTGGTGGCATTTACATTCTTGGACCCATACCCGTGTTCCTGAGGGCCAGGGCACCACGGGGCATGAAGACACCTCAATGGAATTATCTTTAGTGTGCTCCTGGTGCCCGAGATTTCTATTTTTACCTTTTTATTTGGAACACACTTATTCTTAGATCCACAATTTTGGATGGAAACAGTAATTTTTCACACCACACACATTTTTTTTTTATATTTTTGTACATTACACTATACAAAAAGACTATTGTATTGGCCACTTGTATTTCGGGAGACACAGGGCATCCTCGAGCATCTCTGGTTAAATCTTCTCTTATTAGGTCCACTATTTATTTGACGACCCGAATGGCGCAGCGGTAGTGAGGCTGCCTTACGTTCTTAGGGTCCCGGGTTCGAATCCCGGTAGGAGCAAATGTTTGTGTGATGAGCATGGACATTTGTTTCCGAGTCATGGATGTTTATATGTATAATAAGTATGTATTTACAAACAAAAAGTATCTATGTAGTAGTATCAACTATCTGGTGTCCACGACACAAGCCTCGTTGCTTAGTGTGGCACCTAGATGGCGCTGTGTGTAATGTCCAGCGATATTTATATTTATTATTATTATTATTATATTTTAATTGCATACCGTTTAGTAAACCTATATTGTTGCCTGAAATCATCATCGGATAATTCCACGAAGGGAATGACTCTAAACACGATTTCTTTTGTGTCGGCGTGGCTTTTCCAACAACTCAGCTGCTTCAATATCCTCAATATCAATGAAATCGACCATGTTAATATCCATTTTCGAGTTAGAACAACACAAAACAATGAAAAAGATGATATAACCTTTAGGAGAACTTTGACAGATCCGATTTAGTGATTTAGACCTCTGACCTCTGGTTCTTCCAAACGTCGGAAATATTATACTGCTGAATAGTTCCGGGACCAGTGGAATCTAGATAAGATATCCAAACAATTGGATACAAGGGAGACGTGTTTGAGGTTTGCCGAGGAACAAGGGCATTGAGAAGCAAACTTTACCCTCAACATCGATCTCCTATGACTATTATAGACATAGGAGCTGTTGGAGCAATTAGGTAAATATGTAACTTGTACTTATAATTGGGTGGTAATGAGGTGGTTGATGATAAACTGGTTTTGCCTAGGCCGACTTAGGGCACCCCGACACGGATAGATTAGGTTATTTTTTATAAACCATTCAGAAGTAGGAACCCTGCGCAGCGGGGCTCCGTCGACTGGGTCTCCCTCGAATAGGATACAAGAGCATAACAGCTCAATTTCTGGTGGTCATTAACTAGAAAAAAAAAATTTGGTTCTAGTTTCACGATAAAATAGGGATTAATTTTGGTGATCATTTACTAATTTTAGCAATCATAAGTGATTTTTTTGCCGTTACATTTTTCTAAATCTGCGGGTTCGTTAATTATATCCCCTTATTATTGTGCTTATTATATTAATGCTTATACAGTGTAGTTAGGGCGATCATTTTGCAATTATTTATTTAGTAAATTACTGTTTTAATTTCAGATGCAACAAGAGGAACTGCAGATATCCCAACGTGTGCAGATCATCAAAAATTTGGTTTGAAAACGTGAGAATACCGCTAGAAATTGTATTTAGATTAATGTTCGCTGCGAACTTTAATTATAAACAAACATTGCGGGAATGTGCCATAATGGGAAGGAAGCGCACTGTGTGCCAAAATACTGTGGTAGACTGGTTCAGTTACTGTCGTGAAACAATTTCTGTTTTTGTAATGGAACATGCCGAATGTCACAACAAAATTGGTGGCCCAGGGACGGTATTACAAATAGACGAAAGTAAATTTGGCAAGCGAAAATATAATAAAGGAAGAAGAGTGGAGGGTCATTGGGTGCTCGGCATGATTGAGGATGGGAGTGACGATTTGCGATTGGGATGTGCCCTGAAAATATTAGGAATACCGAAACATTAATACCACTGATAAAAAAAAACATGTTAAAGAAGGCACAACTATCCATACCGATAGCTGGAGAGCGTACCGGTCACTTCCAGATCATGGTTATATTCATAAAATAGTCAATCAGTGATCCAGAAAACCCATTTGTGGCTGAAGATGGTACCCATACCCAGAGAACTGAAAGCCAGTGGAGAAATTTGAAGAAGAGATTTTATGAAGTAAATTATAAAGGAAATTTCAGTGACTGGTTAATAGAATATCTATGGAGGAATAAAATTAATACTAATCAAGGAGATGAATTTATGGAATTAATTAAATGTTTTAAATATGTTTATAAAATTTATTTATTTGGTTTGATTTACCCTTAAATGCATTGTGATGGAAATTTCCATCAACCAATTCAGTGCCATTTTATCGTTTCCACAGAGCACGGGGATTATGTTTTTTGTACATGGTAACTTTTACGCAATCTTAGTGACGTTTCGAACGAAAAGAAAAACTTCATACGTCAATGTCAGCTGTCAAATGTTATTTGGAAATATCAACACGCCCTATTTTGCTCGGTGAAGATTTTGATTATTTTGATTGGAAAAAAGTTGTAAAGATACTCACGGTTTCTTTTCAATTTATTCGTAATTGTTGGATTTGGGGTCAGTTTTTTGATTTATGTATATAATTTTGTTCATAAATAGAAAAATATGTAGAAACAAACTCAATATTGTGTTGTTGTAAATTTACATCTTCGTGTAATGGCGTTCATTTAGCTTGTATGACAGTTAGTTATGGATACACCTCGCCCGTCTGCTCTAGATTAAGCTAAGTAGATATATGTCTACCTTTGCGAACTCAGCGGTCTATGCCCGCCGCCTGAGCCCTGTATTATGCTTTGCAACTTAGAATAAAACTCGCCTCCAAATCGGCAGTACGTCTTCTCATTTTAATTCCCAGTAAAAATCTTGGTATTAGTTAATCGTTAAAAAGGGTTTCTCACGCTCCAAAACAAAAGTGGCGCAGCCGGTAGGATTTCCTCCTTGCCGTAGTTTCGCGTTTTTCCGTCGTCCAAATTCGACCAGGCGTAAACCTACAAAAGCAGAGGAAATCCTCGAACCAAATAAATATTCTTTTCGTGAGTGCAGAAATCTTCGAGTATGGGAGTTGCGGGCGGTTGGTGAGTAAACCTTTTCGCCAATCCTATGTTCCCCTATTCCTCCTATATTTTTCATAAGTTTTAAATGTTATTTTCGAGATCAAATCTTGCTCATTATAACAGTGTTTAGTCTAGTTGATAACTCTGTATCAAATTATATGGTCTTATCTCTGTTCAATTCACAGAACATAAAACATAGAGTAGTGTCAATGTTAGAGAGTTCACAATTTAATATAATGTTTTAGACTTGAAAAATTTAATTGAATAAAATAAACTGTATTAACTGTTAATTCTATGAAAAGTAGTAATCTAAAGTAATTTTTAAGGAAAAACTATTTTTACAAATTCTTCATTATAAGTTTTATAAATTTTATTTTCTAAATGTATTCAGTATTCTCGATTATAATAGTGCTTTAATTGTGTGTTTATTGTATTTTAAGTGTGTGTGTGAATTTTAATAAGATTGTTTTAAAGCGAGCTGCAACCTCTGATCAATTCATTACTCTATAACCATGACTTCGCCCACGCCCACAATAGTTGCAGTTGCACCAATACCAAATGAAATTGTAAACTTAATCCCACTGTATAACGGTGACAAAAGACAGTTAAACCTGTATTTGAGAAAATGTCAGTACGTAGTTGATCGATATAAGGGCAGTGTAGAACAAAATCTTTATGTTTTTAATGTTTTAACAAGTAGATTGAAAGAGGATGCAGCTGCGCTCTTATCGGAACGTGAAGATATTGTTACATGGTCGGCATTCAAAGAATTGCTGATTCAACATTTTGGAGACCCACGTAGTGAAGCGTGTATTAATATTGAATTAGAATCGTTAAAAATTAAGTCCGGTGAAAACTTTTTAGACTTTTGTAATAGAATCCAAAATGTTCGCTCGTTATTAATTTCGAAGGTGAATACAATTGATGATATGGAATTAAGACGTGCTAAGGCAATTATTTACAACAATACGGCTTTAAATGTATTTTTGTACAACCTTCCTGAAAATATGGTGCGTATCGTTAGGATTAAATCGCCTACAACCTTAGAAGCAGCCTTGAGTATCGTACTTGAAGAAGTTAATTTCTTAGATCAATATAATATGCGTAACCGCATTCATGGTAATAGTCAAATTTTGGGATCAACATCAAGGTCATTGGTAACCCAACCAGATGCGAACAAACCTACCGGACCTTTTCAGCCTACACAAATTAAGATACCTCAAACAATGGGTCAAGGTCAATCGTTTAAGCCAGTATTCGAGTATCGTCCCCAAGCGAGTTTGCAACCGTTTGGTTATAGGCCAGTTCAACAGTTTGGTTATAGATCACCACAACCGTTTGGCTATAGGCCACCTCAACCGTTTGGCCATAAGCCACCTCAACCGTTTGGCTATAGGCCACCTCAACCGTTTGGCTATAGACCACCTCAACCGTTTGGCTATAGGCCACCTCAACCGTTTGGCTATAGGCCACCTCTACAGTTCGGCTACAAACCACCGCAACAGACAGCATCGAATCTTCCCCAGGTATTAAAGCCCCAAAATCAAGACAGTGACGTATCCATGAGAACAGCCCAACCTAAGCAGCAACACGGTTTTAATTTAAATGAGCTCACTATGAACGATTGCATATATGAAAACGATCCATATTATGACGAATTTTACTCGTACTATTATAATCTAACAACTGACTATGACTACTCAAACGACATTAACTTTTACTTTTTCATCTCTTTGTTCAAATTTACATATTGCTGAAGCATGATATTTCCCAATACAATAATAGGCAACGTGCAAATCAAGGCAGAAGACCAGATCCATGCTATAAAATAGGAGATTTAGTATTGGTTGAGACACATCCAATAAGTAATAGTGACAAACAGTTCACAGCAAAATTTGCTCCACGCAGAGATGGACCGTATGTTGTTATAAAAAAACATGGAGCATCAACATATGAGGTAGCAAACCCAAAGTTACCAGAACAATCTATGGGAAAATATCATGCTTCAGCAATATGTAAATTTGAACAAAGAGATGAAAAAGTACCCAAACCTTTAAATCCCATAAGAAAAAGAGGGAGACCAAGGAAGACGGATACTGATCCTGGTACTCTGTCGGGACGACTATAGAGTACCAGAGGGGGAGAATGTAACAAACACACAGCGCCATCTAGTATGACTTATCCAAACTACTATGATAAGCGGATCAATAACACAGAAGACAGCAAGCCTTATAGTCAAGTGACGCCATCTACCATCGTCGTGTGTAACAAACTGAACCAGCGCCACTCCGGGTGTTATCTGCACTACATCTAAAGAGGACCACACGATGATGTTAAACACACATGCAAACCGAACCGCTTTATAAGCAGAGCTGTCTTCAAACAAATCATCATTCACTAGCTAGAGGTTCAGAGCGCGGCAGCCACGCAGCCAGTTCTGATCCTGAGTAAAGCCTAGTTCCTGCTTCGATAGCCTAGCAGTCTTCAGGAACTAGACAGCTAGGGAAGGTCTGATTGGAGATAGCCACGCAGTCCCTTTCATCCCTCCACTTAGGGTTGCCATCTGATATAAATATTGTAACTATTGTAAATTATACTAAGCAAGTTACCAATAAACTATCAATAAGTCAATGGGGCTTTAATTTCACAAAACAGCAACCCTACATCGCTGGTTTGCTTAATTTCAACGTGGACGTGTCAAGCTCAGTGATGATCCCCGTCAAGGTCGTCCAAAAACTGCAGTCACCCAAGAAAACGTTGATGCTGTGCGTAAGCTGATTGAGGAAGATCGACATGTGACATACCGCGAAATTCAGGCAACTTTAGACATTGGCATGAGTCAAATACAAATAATCTTGCATGAACAATTAGGTGTAAAAAAGTGGTTTTCCCGATGGATACCGCATTCGCTCTGTGAAGAGCAAAAAGCGGCTCGCGTTACTTGGTGCGTCAGAATTCTCGAAAGATTCCACGCAGGATCCTCAAATGCTGTATACAACATCACATCAGGTGACGAATCCTGGATATACGCGTACGAACCCGAAACAAAAAACCAGTCACGAGTTTGGGTGTTCGAAAATGAGTTAAAGCCAACAAAAATTGTTCGTTCACGGAGTGTTGCAAAAAAAAATGGTGGCCACGTTTATCTCCAAAACCGGCCATGTTACGACTCTCTTGAGGGACGAAGAACGGTTAATGGAGAATGGTATGCTAGCATTTGTTTGCCACAGGTCGTTTCTGAACTCCGTAAAGAGAACTGCAACCGCCGCATCATCCTCCATCACGACAATGCGAGTTCTCACACCGCGCACAGAACAAAAGAGTTTTTAGAGCAAGAAGAATATTAGACCATCCGCCGTACAGCCCCGACGTAAGCCCTAATGATTTCTATACTTTCACTAAAATAAAGAATAAATTGCGTGGACAGAGATTTTCATTTCCTGAAGAAGCTGTGGACGCCTACAAAACGGCCATTTTGGAGACCCCTACTTCCGAATGGAATGGTTGTTTCAATGATTGGTTCCATCGTATGGAAAAATGTGTCATATTTCGCGGAAAATACTTCGAAAAGCAATAAATACATTTTTAAATAGTAATGTTGTGTCACTTTCTTGATTCCCGAAATTTTCCGTGCCGCCCTCGTATTACAAATTAAGAAGTATTACAAAATACTTTAGGTAGACTTACATAATATACATATTTTATTCAGGGCTCTCTTATATATTTCAGATTTACATTTGACTGTAACAACCCACCCGGGTCAAGTTATCAGGACCGGGATTTTTATCTATAATCCTCCCCAGCAGCCATTTTGCTGGAGGAAGATTATCTTCCTTTAATAGCAACGTTTTCCCCCCGTAGGGTTGAAAACGTATATTTAGGTTCCAGCCGAAGCTTGACCCACTACATTATTGTGAGATAACCTCTTGGATTTTACGTGTGGCAACACTGGTTTACCAATGGGCAGCCTACTATACCGGGTGCGTGACGTCACTTCCTAGCCACTCAGTCGATCGCAGCGGCGGGGCAGGCGCTTGCGCTTCTTCAGTACTCACAAGCCAGCAAGAATGTTAATTCATAGTGGGTCAAGCTTCGGCTGGAACCTAAATATACGTTTTCAACCCTACGGGGGGAAAACGTTGCTATTTAGGTGTCCGAGCCTTCGCTTGACCCACTACATTATTGTGAGAAGTGTTTATTTTCTGCTGGCGCTGCGATTGTACAGAGGGGGCCCAATGCTGTGACAGACATTTCAATGAAACACACAAAGACCAAAATCACAAGTCTTTAATGTTCGGAATGTTTAATTATTTGGAGTGAACAAAAAACAGGTTTCCTTTCAACTAACGAAAATAACTCAATGTTTCAATTTAAGTATAACTCAGTAAACAAAATTAACAAAATTTGTAATGAAACTTCTTCATAACAATGGTAAATATACATATAATTAATTATAAGTATTTAGATTCTACTTATTCATAGAACAAAAATTAGGAACGATTAAGAGATCACTTTAATTATAAATCACAATGGCGAAAAGCAATTAGCCATAATATTATCATCAACATGTGGCCTACTTCGACGACTTTCGGTTTCTTTAAAGTAGTGCTTTAGAAAAGTATCTCTACTTTTCCAGTTACCTCGGTTTATTACTTCGTCCAAATCTAGGTTGTAGTTTCTCCAGTTTGCACTATTTACTGCAGATCGAAAACTGCCGGGTGAATCATAGATATGGGCATCCTTTAAAACTGTTCGGATCCATCCTGCGATGACTGTGCGAGAGGCAGGACCGACTTTACTTCGTGTCGTGATAAAAAGGCTGCACAAGTTATCTCGACTTGATCTGCGAGATTCTGACACGGATATCAGGATACAAATCCAATGTACTAGATCAAATTTTTGATCTTCATTAGGAGATAGTTTCCAGCCAGACTGACGAAAGGTTGCACAGTCAGTCTTCGAACCGAACCTGGGCCATAGGATTAAGTGATTGTCTACTTTCTCAAGGCCTTCTGAGCTGATATCGAGGAGAGTCAGGTCATGGATTCTCCTTCCAGTGGCGAGAAGAAGAAGAACAGCTACGTGCCGTGACACTTGGAATAAACTACTATTGTCAATAGTGTAACTACGAAGGTAATTAATAAGGTCAGTAACTTCCCAAGTATTGGGTTTTCTGGAAGGAGGCTTACTGAGGGTGATAGCTTTTAGGGCTTGGCGAACTAGTTGATGATTACTGAGCTAATTTTTTCTAGTAGGATTTGCAAACATTGCGACCACTGATTTGTGAACCGCTATGGTACTGGGGGCGAGTTTAACATCTGAGTGTAGATGACAAATGAATTTTGCAAGATCACTGGCTTCTGGATTGTTAGTGTCGCAATGTTCCTTAGACCATTGTCGCCATCTTTCCCACGCGGGTTTGTATGTCTCTAAAGTTGACTTACGCCAGGACGATTCTAAAAGTTTTTTGTCCTTTTCAGGCCAGGAAGAAACTATATTGGACCAGCCTGAATTTTCCAGACCTGCAAAGACAGATGGTTTACTGCCACTGGTGCCCGGCCCGTAGTTAGGTCTATCAGGTGTTTCCTGACGTTCCAGATCATCATTGGAATTCACAATCACAATTGGAATCAACGAGCTTTATGCCCATAAAGCTCGTTGCCTCAGCTCGGCTTTCCAAAAGGTCTTCTCCCATTTGGGTACTACAAATAGGTAGACTCCTTTGCTCTTTCCGAGGTGGCGCAGGACGCGAGGCACTAGGGCTGGTGGAGGGAAGATCCAACCGAGTCTGGAGTTCCACGGTCGGCTGAAAGCATCCACGAACACACAATGTTGATCCTCCGCATTTTCGCTGACATAGCTCGTTACTACGGCAGATCGTTTGCTTGCAAATAGATCTATTGTTGGTATGCCGAATTTCCTGAATATCACTTTCAGAATGTCTTCTGATAACGTCCATTCTGGCGGGTCGTTGTCCCTTGAAAGACTGTCGGCGATGAGGTTGTATCGACCCGGCAGGTAACGAGCTATGAGGTGTATTCGCCATCTCTCCGCAAACTGGAAAATTTGGATTGTCGTTTGTAGGAGTCTCACAGATTTGGTTCCTCCTTCCTTCGTTATGTACGATACAACTGTTTTGTTGTCCGTCTGTACCATAACTGTTTGTCCGCGAATTTGCCAGCCTTTTATTTTTAATACTTCCAGGATGGTCCACAGCTCTTTTTGATTGCTGTGCCATTTGAGTTGCTTTTGATTCCAGAGCCCACTCAAGTTTTGCCCGTTTACTGAAGCTCCCCAGCCGAGAGCTGCTGCGTCCGTGCTTACAAAGGTAGTCGGGTCTGCGTGATGTATCGGCGACTGTCGCGTGATATTTGTTTTCCACCACTCCAGTGCCTCTTTCACCGATTCCGGTAAGCAATGGCGTTTGTAGCGGTCTTTCTTTGTCAGCTTGTTCGCTTCTATCTGAATTCTTCGGCTGTGAAGACGCCCATACGGCACGACGCAAGAAGCGAAGTTGATATTGCCTAATAAGACTTTTGCAGATTGCCAAGTCCAATGTCCTTTTTGAAGTGTATCTTCCATTACGCTTAGGTTTTTCATGATCTTGTCGTCTGTAAGACTTTTGGTGTTGTGATGTGTGTCCCAGGTTAGTCCTAGATATTCCACGCTGTTGGTTGGTCGTAATAAAGATTTTTCTGAATTTATGCACCAACCTAGTTTTGTGAGCTGATTTACAACGGAGTAGGTTTGAGTCTGTAGAACATCTGGATCCGTATGCATTAGGAGAAAGTCGTCCAAGTAAACTATCATTCGAATTGATTTCTTTCTGAAATAGTTAGCAAGCCAGTTAGTAACATTAGCGAATGTACAAGGAGCTGTTGATAAACCAAAAGGCAGACAAGTCATCTCATATGTAACAGCAGCGTATACTAATGCTAAATATCTTTGATGAGATTTCGCAATTGGAATATGGAAATATGCCTGGGATAGGTCAATTTTAGTCATATAATCGCCAATATTAAGACATCCCGGAATTTTATGTTGGTTTATGAGTCTAAATTTAGGTGCACGTAAATAAAGGTTTAAATTTCTGAGGTCAAAGATCGGTCTATTAGATCCGTCTGCTTTCCTTCGTAAGAACATAAATGATAAGAAACCTGTTTTACGTTGACATGTGCGTAATGCACCAATTTGTTTTAATTTACCGATTTCTTCAGACATGTCTGTCGAAGATTTGGTTTCATATCGGGCGCAAGTGTCTTTATCCAACCTAAAATTCGGGGGACGTCGTATAAATGGAATTCTATATCCAGATATAATTGATATGATACAACGTGGAGCACCGAGTGCCTCCCATTCCGTGAGTTTCTGGAGTTCGGCGGTTTTGTTTCCGAAATGTCGTTCTTTGCTTGAATCCTTGTCTAGCTTTAGGCTTAGAGTTCGCAGGCGCATTCGGTCTTTTGAATTTTCCAGGGAACACCTTCGATACTCCTCCTTGTTCTTTTATTAAATCAGACAGCTGGGATTCAGCGAAAAGGTGAGTACTCGATGGTGGAATAGCGTGCAGCAGTTCACTGATTGTTTTATTTTGAGGTTTGTATAAAGCTCGTCTTTGTTCGATGGTTTCGGCTCTTTTCCCACACGTATATTGCAGCAAAGAGTCTGATATTTTTCTAAACGGTGATTTTTCTTTGTTTAGAAAATTCTTACTAAGATAAGTTTTCACATCAGGTGGGGCACTAGCATACGTTTCCTCAAATGCTATTCGCTGCTGTAATAGGCCGTGGGTTATGGCTCCCAGACACAGGTCAGTTTTTTCCAGGGTAGACACTAATTGCCATGGAGGAGTTAATGTTGCTAAGTGCCCATTAACTTTAAGTGATGTGAACACAGGCGATGCCTGAAACATCTTTTGCAACTCTGCGTAACGGATGTTGTGCCAACCGTCGGTATCTAATTTTTGGCATTTCATACCGGTTTCGACCATTTTGGCGGATGCTTTGCTAAGTTTCGCTTCACTTTCCTTAGTTTCAGGTGCGAAATCAAGCAGGGGTTCGTCATGATCTTTTGGCTCTTCGTCCTCCGCCAGGGGTGGTGCAGTCCAGGAGTCTTCAATGTCTGAACCCCTTTCACGAGCTTCAGAGTCAACTTCGGAGCTTGCCTGACTACGGCTTGTAGACTCTTTAGGTGCTGAGGAATGTTCTGGCGTGTGACGGGTTAGGCCATAAGTGATTTCACACAGCCTACCCAAGATCTCGTTTTGTTGCCGCATATACTCTGACAGGGACTCAGCAGAATGACTATCATCTGCCAGTCTTTGTCTCTTTCGGTGCTGCACAGGGTCAGGCGTTTGCTGTCGTTTGGAGGCAGCAGAAGTGCTCGAGGCAACAGATGGTGTGTTTTCCTCGTTCGCTTCCGATTTCAGAATATCAGATGCCTCTTTGCGTGATATCAAGTGTTTCTTCAGCCCTGGGAGCATAGCTTCAAACTTATTTTGTGGCCCGTTAGGGTGGACTTTCACCATTATGGATAGAGGTTGGTAAATAAGGGCTAAGCCAATTGGCCACTCTAAAAGTTTTCTTTTTACAGTTTTGTACCGGCGTTCACTGAATGATTTTTCACAACGGAAGACTCTGGCAAGGCGGAGCGTTGGCACGGCAAAACGTAGACGTGCCTCAGTGTCGGGAGTAAGAGTTTCGCCGAAGAGGTCTTTTGGTGTAACGCTCTTGACCACCCAATCCTTCCAACCATCAGGATAAAGAGCTTCTAACGTGTGTATCAGCGCGTGAAAATGAGTTTCATCCGCTGGCGGGGGCTGCCAATCTATCAGCTCCCTCATAGTCGTTGTCATCTGCAGACAAACGAAAAGCGTAAGCAATTGTACACGACAAACGTGCGCAGGCGACGTTGTCAGCTGTCTGAACAGCCGACGTCGTCTGTTGGCACCGGCGACATATATGTCGGCTGCCCATGTCGTCTGAACAGCCGACGTCGTCTGTTGGCACAGGCGACCTATATGTCGGCTGCCCATGTCGTCTGAACAGCCGACGTCGTCTGTTGGCACAGGCGACATGTCGGCTGCCCATGTGAAATTAACAACCAGACAACAATGTTTGTATATTGCGATGAAAACTAGGGCTTTCCTAGTAAATCGCGATAAGGTTGTATGCGCTTCTGTTTTAGAAAGCATAAAGCGAGCATGGGGCTTTCCCATACATAAAGCGCAATCAGAAAGCAAGCATGGGGCTTTCCCATGTATAAAGCGCAATCAAACATAAAGAAACAGGGCCTTCCTGTAAAGAACAGAAATACGTTCGAGCTTACCTTAATAAGTTTGTGTAGATTCGCACTTTAAATAACTATTTTGTTGTTCACTTCTAGTCACAGGTGTTAACACGTCAAAAATCCAAGACGTACTGAAGAAGCGCAAGCGCCTGCCCCGCCGCTGCGATCGACTGAGTGGCTAGGAAGTGACGTCACGCACCCGGTATAGTAGGGTGCCCATTGGTAAACCAGTGTTGCCACACGTAAAATCCAAGAGGTTATCTCACAATAATGTAGTGGGTCAAGCGAAGGCTCGGACACCTAAATAGTACAATATCATTAATATTAGGCTCATCTTTAGGAGAACGCCATTTGTAACGCTGATTTAAAGTAACTAAATATTCTCTAGACCACCTTTTCTTTTTATTCCAGAAATCTCTAACACTTTTTGTGTTAATTTCCACCTATCTAGATTGTTTTTGTGTCGGTCATTACGGTTATCATCTAAACTGACTAAAGGTTCTCCAACCAGAACATGACCCGGTGTCAGGGGAAGTGGGTCGTCAGGATTATCACTTAGAACACTTATCGGTCTAGAATTTAAGCATGCTTCTACCTGAGCAAGAACAGTTGATAGCTCCTCATATGTGAGTGTATTAGTACCTATAACTCTATGCAAGTGATTTTTAGTACTGCGCACGCCAGCCTCCCCACAATCCTCCGAAGTTCGGGGCGTAGGGGGGAATGAAATGCCAGGCTGTCCCTTCTAGCGCTAAAGCCTCAGCTATCTCTGTGGGAAAAGATGATTTACAAGTGTTAAGCATGTCCTGATGTAACTTGTGCGCACCAACGAAATTACTGCCGTTATCGCTGTACATGTCTTCACAACGACCTCTTCTGGCCACAAATCGTCTGAATGCTGCAATGAATCCCTTGGCTACTGCGCGAGTCACCATACAAACGAATAGGCATATGTAGCCTTTATATGATTTGGCTCCTCGACCTGGTAAAAAACGTATATTAATTGGGCCCGCGTAGTCGACTCCTGTAGATTTGAAGGGTTTGCTCGGCTTTAGTCTAACTTCTGGAATTTGACCGATCAGTTGGTTAGTGGGTTTTGCAGAGTACCTTTTGCATTTCACACATTCTTGAAATATTTTCTTCACTTCAGACTTGCCTCGTACAATCCAGAATTTAGTTCTCAAAAAGTTAAACATGACTTGTGTACAACAATGGAGTGTTCTGTATTGAGCATCTAGGTTTACAAGTCGAGTAAAATGACATTTAGCTGGCAGAATCATGGGATGTCTCATGTCATACAGTGCATTGGACTGCGCGATACGGCCACTCTTAATATTCCATTCTCTTCGCAAATAGGATGAAGAGTTCGGAGACTGCTTTTCTTCGATACAACTCCTCGCGTCTTCAGTTGAGCGATTTCTTCAGAAAAGTATTTCTCTTGTACTTGATTGACACAAAATGAAAGTGCTTGTTTTATTTCACCTGCTGAAATAAACTTTGGGTAATGTGGACGTTTTTCTTTGGGTACTTTCTGGATAAAACGTTTACAGTAAGCTTTTAGTTTTAAGGTGGAATATAATTTGGCGAACGGACAGATTTTGAAATGCGTCGGTATCGGTAATGTGTGTTTGAAACTCGGAGATTATGATTTGACTCTTAAAGAAGTGATGTACGTTCAGGGAATTAGTGTTAATTTACTGTCTATAAATAGCTTAAAAAACGTTCCTCTAGACTATATGCATTTGGTGTGTTTAGGAGTTGTCAAAAGATTGATCCAATTTTGGCTTCGAGGTAATAAGGCCATTCGAATGAAAACAGTTGACTCTGATAATGTTAACCAAATTATTATGGATGTAAGAGCTCATTCACACGAAGACGAATCGTGATTTTTCACGAATCGTGTTTTTTCACGATTCGTTATTTTTTTTGACGGGAGCAATGCTTTTTATATACCCATGTTCACACGCTTCACGAATCGTGAAAAAAGACGTAGACGGATACGTCGGTCACTACGGTCATTAGAATGACGATTCGTTAAAAATCTCGAATCGTGATTGGCGCTCGCGCCCCGCGCGCCTGCCTGCTCCGCCCGCCTGTCTGCCCCACCCGCCGCGCGCCCGCTCAATTCAGTACATTCCTTTGACTTGTTAAGACGTGTAGCGCTGCGCTTCAATAAAATCATGTCGAAAAAAGAAAAAGAAAAATTGTATGACCAACAAATAAATCGCGAAGTTTTGATTGCTGCAATCAAAGACAGGCCAGTTTTATGGAATAAATTTTTGGAAATTTATAAGGACAAAACCGCTAAAACAGTAGCATGGCGGGAAATATGCATAATTTTGAAAGAAGATTTTGAAGAAATGGATCAAAAGGACCGACAGTTGTTTGGTAAGTTTTTATTGAGAAAATTTTAAATACAAATCTATACTGCCTATATTTTGTTGTCTTGCCATGGTACTGATCCAGTTTCTGATAGAAAGTAGGTCATAAATTCATTTCTCATTGAATTGCCAGTTCCGACACTCGGTGATACTTCCTGGGGTAGTAAATTTTCAAAATTAAATTCTTTTTCTAATTCAATTCCCTCCTTTTTTATAATCAAATTGTGGAGGACAGTACAAGCTTTCACTACTGAAATAGCTGTTTCTCGTTTAAGGTCTATGGGTCTATGTAAAATTCTCCACTTATTTGCTAGAATGCCAAACGCACATTCAACGTATCTTCTCGCTCTGGTTAAACGATAATTAAATATTCGTTTACCTCTGTCAAGATGCGTTCCACCAAAAGGTCTTAATAAATGTGTGTGTAAACCAAATCCCTCGTCGCCAATAATTACGTAAGGAACTTGAACTTCTGATTCTGTAAATAAAGGCCTTGGTTCGGGTATATTCAAACGGCCTTCTGTCAACATTTTCCAAAAACTTGACTCTTTAAATATTGATGAGTCGCATTCTTTTCCATAGGAACCTACACTGACGTAAACGAATCGATAATCTGAATCTACGACTGCTAATAACACTATTGAAAAGAAATCTTTGTAGTTCATATATACTGAACCACTATTTGACGGCTTTCGAAGCCTAATATGCTTCCCGTCAACTGCTCCAAGGCAGTGAGGGAAATTGGCCTTTTCATTAAATCCACTTGCTATCTTTAACCACTCTTCTTCCTTATTAGGAAGTGGCATAAATTCTTCATATAAATTATTCCATATACTTTGCGTCACTTCTACTACGATGGTGGAAATGGTTGATTTGCCAATTCGATAACTAAAATGAAGATCTTCATAGGAAAGTCCTGACGCCAAATACCTAAAAAAATATTTCATTAAAACCAAATTAGTGGGATGAAGAAGTCGTATTTTCATTCAGAATAAGCGTTCCCACTAGGCACCCAAACGATTTCATATGTTTGACTGGCTGCCTAGTGGGATAGATTAGTCTAAATGAAAATACAACTTCTTCAAGCGCTTCTTCAATTATACAAATTCAGCTTACTAAGCATCCTCTTTTTACGAAAGCAAAAACCGTTATAAAACGTATGGGGCGTAGCCCGTACAAAACAACCACAGATCAGGTCCCTGTATATTTTATTTATGTATAATAATTCATAAATACACAGACGGACAGCGAACGGCGTTTGTGAATAGATATTCGCCCGACAACAGACCGCTCGTCTTGTCGTGACGTGTTTCGAAACCGTGTCCTTATTATTACAGTTGTTTTCTAGTATATATATATTCATCTGTGGTTGTTTTGTAATATTGGGAATAATGCGATGTAAATAAAAATCTTCTTATAAAACCGTTCATACAGTTTTATGAATTATTGTTTCAGGAAGTTCAGTGATGAAAAGGTGGACACAATTGAGAGACACTTGGAGGAAATCATTAGATGAAAACAAAGAAACAAAAAAATCTGGGTCTGGTACAAAATCTAAGCCCTACAAATATAATCAAGAGATGAGCTTTTTGAAGCCAATTATTAAGCCAGGTGAAACATATGACAATAATCCAAATACAAGAGATGAAGCCCAAAGAGAAAATGCAGATCAACAAGAAAATCAGAAAGAGAAACACTTAGAATCATCATCAAAAAAGAAAAGAATGGATAGTGGCAGCGTATTGGATGATAAAATGATGAAACTTGTTGATCATCAATTAAACACAATTGGAAGTGATGACCGTAACATGAATTTTTTTAAGGGGGTTCTGCCATCCCTTCGGCATTTTGATGATGATCAAATACTGGAATTCCAATCTGGGGTCATTAACCTAATACAGAGTATTAAAACTGGACGAAACTATTCGAATTGGCATCAAAATTATTACAATTCACATCATCACAACTATAATAGTGGTGGTTATTATACTAAGCCTCAAGAATCACCGGGAGGAACGTCTAATAATAATAATACTCGGCCTCTTCCTGAAAGTTCATCGATAGTAAATGCAGAAGTGTCTGCAGAAACGCCCACCCCTCTACAACCTGGAACATCGCTGATCCATCGCGATGATCCAAGTGCATCACCGGCACTATCTACAGCTCTAAGTCAATTAAGTGATTATCTGGATCTATCAAATTTCTAAAAACATGTTCTAAATTATCATAAATATAACCAATAAATAAGAATAATAAATAATATAATTAGTTTTTCTTGCCTTATAGTTATCGCCAACTTTTCTTCAGGGCTAATGGCCTTTCTCATACATGTATCCTGTTTTCTCAAATCCGTATCCAACCTTTGGAGAAGGAAGTCAAAGGTATCTTTAGACATTCTAAAATAAGTGTAAAATTTGGTATCATCTTCTCGTAACGAGCTCATCAAAGTATAAAAATCCCCAACACTTTGTCTTTGCCTTAAAATTGGATGCACCCAGTGTATTCTTCTTGTTTTTCTTTTTTTAGATCGACGATAATACCAGTACAAAATTAAAGTATTCACGTCCATTGTCTTTGGTAGTTTACTCTCAACTGAACACAATCACGAAACAACATGTGAACATCAATTCGGATATTTTGACGAATCGTGAAAAAACACGATTCCGTATTCAATGTGAACATCTATCCGTCAAGGCGAATCGTGTTTTATACCGAATCGTCAAAGACGTATCCCGTGTGAATGCGCCCTAAGGAATTGCATAAGTTATCATGACTTTTCAAGGTTACCAAGGCCTCTTAGTGACTTTGAAAGATGGAAAGCAACAGAGTTTAGACAATTTTTATTATGTACCGGCCCCATCTTGTTAAAATACCGATTGAAGCCTTCACAGTATATACAGCGTGACATTTTAATGGTTGTTTTCCCGCAGCGAAATGGTTTTGCCTTGGTAATACAATCGTTTAATAAACAATTAAAATATTAGAAACAAAAAATGGCAGATTAACCATTGTGAAAAACAAAACTCGAAAGCGACCACGAACCAATAGTTATACCTCCTGATTGCGCTGAGCGCCACCACCGACCGGCCGCGCGGCCGTTGACCCGCGTGATTTTCAATCAGCTGATAAGTTGATAACTTATTCTTGATAATAATAAGCTTTACCCAACAAGTTATTCAAATTTTCCCTTTATACTTTTACGGGCTTAGGACCGTCATAAATACCTACGTTTTTAGCTGCAATTTACTGAACACGAAATTAAATAAAAACAAGTTTATCGTTTAAGAAAAATAATTTTCTGAATTAGATACCTAAAAAAGTATTTGTGGCATATTTCAAAAACTTGATTCAACTTATTTACAATAATTTTAATTAACTAAACTACTTTTAAATGTTCACTATTTACAAAAGTACGAGTAGTAGGTACTTACACTTCTCGGTAACGGAGTAATTGTTCGAAGTGCAAGCCACTGCGTTGTATAACAACCGAGCACGTTTTAATTGGTTGTATTTCAATTTTAGTAAGGTGTCTCTGTCACTTCTTACGATATTAAAAGCGTCCACTATCGCAGTTATTAACGCGTCGCGAGTTTCGTGTTCCTCACGACACACTAGGCGCTTGAGCTCCGACCAGCGACCACAAATAAAAGTCCAAAAAGTCCGGAATAATGATTTGTAACATTTCAGGTAGGTTCCACTTGTCCTGTCACGAAATGTGGCCCAATGAGGTGGCCAATAATTACCAGGCCCACACATTAACACATAAAACATTCAAAATAAAACGCGAATAACATGTGGGATAATCAAAGCCCAAAAATGTTCGTTACGCTGGTTGAATCCAACTCGTGTAAAAGTTGCTTCAGTCGTCCACAAAATGTTCGTATTTTGATTGTCCATCAACCACTGACAAAAAACAATTCTGTTCGGTCCGTCGTTTTCGTAGAGAGCATGAACTCTGCGAAAATGGTAAGGATGCAGTCCTTCAGAGTTGAGCAGTTTCAAGACGTAGTATTGGCTTACGCCAAACCTAGCCGCAGCCTTTCGCGTACTTCGACGAGGACCCCGTTCGAAGTACGCGACTCCAAGTGTTGCGGCTCCGCGTAAAGTCGCCGGGCCAGTTACACCATAGCGACGTTCTCCAAATTGCAATAACTGTAATGGCGATCCATTGCACGATAAGATAACACGTGCTGCGCGTACGACAATCGCGGAAAAACTAAGTATTACATAATACAATAATAATACAATAGGAAGCCGGCGCGCGGCGTCGTTTGTAATTGATGCGCGCAGGCTAGTTTATGTAGTATCGCTACACGCGAGAGCTTATTTTGCTTTGAACATTTATAAATCGGTCTTTCCTTTGTCGGCTTCGCGGCTGTGTTTTGTATAGTTGCGTGAAAACTAGTTTATGCCGTATCACCACGAACGAGAGCTTATTTTACTTTGAACATTTATGCATTGTGTCTTTCGGCGGCGGGCGGCGCGTGCGATTCGAGTAGTACCTACAAGGTACGTCTAGTGTTACTATTGATTCTCATGTTTTCGAGTTGATGAATATTTTTTTAATTATTTTTAAAACAAAAACATATTATTTTTTTTACTTTTACTCTATGCTTCGAAAGTACTCCTTATGGCAAGTTGTTCTGCCGCGGGAAAACAACCATTAAAATTTCAGGCTGTATGCATTTCTTAAGTTTAAGTTGTGCACTTAGATTTTTTTTTATGACTCTATGTTTAAAGTATCATAATTATGCTAAAGAATTTTTAATGTATTTTGTTAGAAATTATCCTCGAGTCTATGGTCAAGAATATATGTTTCTCATAATGTTCACAATCTGACACACTTGCCTGACGATGTGTCAAATTTTGGCGTATTGAACAATTTTTCAGCATTCCAGTATGAAAATTATGTCAGAAATAATAAAAAACTGTAAAAACCTGTAGAATGCCTTTACAACAATTTATAAACAGAGTAAATGAAAAACGGTCATATCTATGGAAAAATAACAACGCTAACAACAAAAATAATATCGTATTAAATCATATAACTACATACAAAGAACCACTTTTAAATGGCCGTTTGGTTAAAGCTTACAAATGGTTTAGATTACTACATTTTAAGTTAGGAACTGATATTAAAAAAATCACTGCCTTATTATTCAAATTAACAAAATTATCCAATGTCAATGTGGGCGACGCGAGTACCTAATATTAATTTGATTTATTTACGCGGAACGTAAATGTTACTGTTTTACCTCTAATGTACAATGTCATTGTGATTTTGAGTTTTTTAATAATAGACAGTGGAGCGCGGTCAAGGAGGCATACACGATAAGAGGGGCGCGGGGGCATTCGGGGTTCTCATCGCTCGGCTCGCGCTTTCAATCGGTTAGAAAGCTATCAAATGAGAGATACATAGATATGAAAATTCTTTTACACAACCTTGTCATTCAAAGTTACTCTACGGAGGCATATTAAAGAAATTGTCCAATAGCTATGAGATTATTGCAGCCCATGAAGTGGTGACAAAATGTATTCACTACAAAGAATATGTTGTTACTTTTGTTGTATATCCACAACTGTGTATATAGGTATTTCTCACCTTGTAACCGTAGTAGCTATGTAGAAAATTGTAGTGTAGGTGACTCACTACATACATGCATACAACATACATACCACATGCATACAACATACATACACACAAGATACTCACACACAACATACATACAAATACAAAATATAATTAGGATATTCTTTACACATTCAAACAAACACGTACCGTACGGTACGGCCCGTCCGTCAATTACACAAATACACTGGACATGCGCGTCGACTGCCGAGTCCTTTGTTTATGAGGGGTTTACACGGGTGACTAAAGCCGCACGATTTTTGCCGCGCGGCGTAAATCGACCATCTAAATGGCAATTCGGCTAAGTTGCAAGTGACTAAAGCCGCTAGCCCCAAAGTTGGGTAGCATCCGACTTTGGCCGCGCGGCAACCGGCCGCATGCGACTGGTGACTAAAATCGACCGTGTAAACGATCAGTTGCAGGCGATCGCCCGCCGCATGAAGGTGTTTTGCGCACGCACGTGTATTTATTTACTACAGCGTTTCTGTGTACATGTATTGTAACAACCATGAATAAAAATAACACCATACAGTTTTTGGAATGCTATGAAATGCATCCATGCTTATGGAACCCAAGAGAACAAGATTACAGGAACAATAATGTACGTTTAGCGGCTCTTAAATCTATTATTCAAGAAATGCGTTTGTCCATAACAGTTGAGCTTAAATTGAAGATAAAAAATATACGAACCACGTATAATAGAGAGGCCAGCAAGGTAGCAAACTCAAAGAAGAGTGGCGCGGGAAAGGATGATATATACAGACCTCAATTAATTTGGTTTTCTGTAGCTGACCGCTTTTTAAAGCCAGTGATAGAAGGAAGAAACAGTAAAGATAACATGGTAAGTCTTATTATTATTGATTAAATAGTTATTCTTGTTCGCATATTATAAATTATAATAGGTAAATCGTGAACAGAGCCATTTTTATAATATTACTTAAATAAACATACAATATTTACGCAATCATTCTATCTTGCCATGAAACTTTTCCTGGTCCGACAAAATAGTCAGCATATCTATCGCGCAGATCTTTTGCATTTCGTGAATAGTTGTTAGAAGATAGCGGTGTCATTAATTCGTCTACTCCTGCCGTAGGAATGCTTCTCCAACATCCGTTTCTGATTGTCCCTGAACTGAAGTCTTCTCCGTCTACTAATTCGGGAGTATTCATGTATATGAGATTAGTCCGAAGCCAGTTATGCAGCGCACAGGTCGCTTTAATAATAGAATCAGTTTTATCCAATGAAACAGATATAGGTTTTCTGTATACTCTGAATCGTGAAGTCATTATGCCTGTGCACGACGCACCTTTTTGTAATTTTTATACTTTTTGGTATATTTTGTACAATGTTTCTTTTATATTTCGAATGCTGTTTATTTTTGATATTTTGTTTTCCATTAAAAAGACCAGTCTACCACCAACCATCACGGCGTTTACTTTCGTATAACAGTCCCCTTAAAAATAGGAAGTCTTGTAAACCAGCAGTGTGGTGATTAGGCTCAGTCCGCTACATCGTGGTCCTTCTACAGCCAGTCTAGCAAATATTGGTGATGGTGCGTACTCGTGCGGGTGCCAAGATGGGGGCTGAAGGGAACGCTGTGGAGAAGGAGCTGGAGCAACCAGGGCCCAGCCATTCACCCGCCGACGCGGCGGCCGCAGTCCAGACCCCTTCCGTCTCCGGCAATCAGACCCCGCCGAGGCCCGTCACTACAATCCAGACTCCGTCGAGACCAGTAAGTAGAACTTCATCTCGTTCTTCTGCTACAATGGTGGCTAGAAAGTTAGCCGCAGAGGCTTTACATGCTCGCCGTATGGCTGAATTAGAGCAGGAGGCCGCAGAGAGGGTCGCCGCGCGAGAGCGCGAGGCAGCGGAGTTGGAACTCCGAGCAGAATTGGCGGCTATAGATGCTGATGCCAGTCATCGTAGTTCGAGAAGCAGTCGTTCGGTCAATGACTGGCTGCAAAAATCGCAAGCTGCTCTGAAAGTTGATCCAGTTGGCCTAGCTGACCCCGTCGAGTTTCATTCAATTATCTCGGTCGCCCCCTCTCGCCTAGCCCCAGCCCCGGTTTCGCCTATAAAACCGGCTGACCTAGCCACAACAGCTACAAATGCTAACATGCATCTCTGTTCCAGCGATTCAGACCGCCTTGTGAAGTCGTTAGGCATTCTCATAGATAATGTTAATAACGGCGCATGCCACCGTAGGGGTGATAGGGATTTTCCATTGCCGTTTTTCGACGGTAAATCGCATCTAGAATGGCTTTCTTTAAAAAGAGCCTTTCTAGATACGATGGACTCACATTCTGCAGTGGAAAATCTAGCTAGGTTGAACAAAACAACAATTTAAACAAAATGGGTACTGTCACTGTTCCGCGTTGTGTAAATTCTTGTGACAAACTATCCATAGAGCTAGTAGGCTATGCAGATGCATCACAAAAAGCATTTGGTTGCTGCCTATATTTAAGAATTTTGAATAAAGACGGGTCAGTAATTGTAAATTTATTGTGTTCAAAGTCTCGTCTTGCTCCGCTAAATAAAGCCTTAACCATTCCTAAGCTTGAACTGAATGCCGCTCTATTATTAGCCCAACTAACCCACAGAGTGAATAACCTATTGCTGTCACGATTCCCATTGAAGGTTTACCTGTATAGTGACTCACAAATTGTGTTGGCATGGATTAAGTCAACTAATATTAATTCCAATGCATATGTTGCAAATAGAGTCAAACAAATACATGAATTGACAAGTGAAGTTGAGTGGTCATTTGTAAAAACCTCAGATAACCCTGCTGATTTGCTGACTAGAGGAGTTGAGCCACAAAAATTGGTGTCCATCAGGCTGTGGTGGGAGGGCCCCACAGAGCTATCCAATAAAGACTATATACACCCATTTTATGCTCATTGCAATTTACCTATTCCACCTCCAACTGTGTCGGTAGCTACTGTAGCAAACCCATCCGTGGTTGACCAGTCAGAATTGTTTGATATCTTTAAAAATTTCTCAAATCTAAATAAATTACAAAGAGTTATAGCTTATATGCTTAGATTTAAAAATAATACTTTGATTTTAAATAACAGACTCACAGGTGTGCTAACTCCCAAGGAGTTACAAAAGGCTTTATTGGTCATTATAAAATGTACCCAGAAAAAGTATTTTTCTAAAGAAATAGTTTTAATTTTAAACGACAAAGTTTTAAAGTCTGGTATATGCAATCTTCATCCATTTTTGGACAAAGAAAACATACTACGTGTTGGTGGCCGCTTACAAAATGCAAATAATATACCATATGACAAAATGCATCCAATAATCTTACCAAAAGCTTGTCATATAACAAGATTATTAATAGAAAGGGAACATATGCGTCTGCTGCATGCGGGACCCAAGATAATATTGAGTTCGCTAGCCCAGCGATACTGGCTTGTCAGTGGGCATCGAGAGGTCAAAAAGGTACTACACAAGTGTATGAAGTGCTCACGTTTAAAGGCTGCAGCGGCTAAACAACTGATGGGTTCTCTCCCTAAAGAAAGGCTCACGTCAGCTAGACCATTTGAGGTCGTAGGTGTAGATTTCTGTGGTCCATTCAGCATGAAGTCTGCAAGAATTCGGAGACCTCTTGTGACTAAATGCTATGTCGCGCTGTTTGTTTGTTTTGCTGTCAAAGCGGTTCACATAGAACTTGTTAGTGATCTCACTACTGAGACCTTTTTGGGATGTCTGAAAAGGTTTATTGCAAGGCGTGGCATGCCTACTCAGATTTTTTCTGATAACGCAAAAACTTTTAAAGGAGCCTCTAATCAATTGAAGGGTCTGTATGATTTATTTCATTCGAAAGCTCACAGGCATTCTGTAGAGCATTTTTGTACTACAAATATGATAAAATTTAACTTTATTCCGAGTTATTCTCCTGAGTTTGGAGGACTCTGGGAGGCAGGCGTCAAGAGCTTTAAATATCACTTTAAAAGAATTATAGGAAGTTTATGTTTAACGTTTGAAGGTCTTTATACCATCATAACAGAGATAGAAGCAGTGATGAACTCTCGTCCCCTGCTGCCCATGAGCTCAGACATTTCTGATCTTAATTTTTTGACGCCTGGTCATTTTTTAATAGGTAGCTCCTTGACCTCCTATCCTGAATTAGATTTTTCAGCAGATCCCATGAACAGGCTTAAGTTCTGGAATATGTGCTCCAAGATTAAACAAGACTTTTGGAAGGCTTGGTCAAGGGACTATCTAACACTGTTACAAAACAGGCCCAAGTGGCATCAAACACATCCCAATTTAAATGTAGGGGATTTGGTAATTGTTAAACAAGATAATGTGCCTCCACTATCATGGCCTATGGCCAGAATTGTAAAAATTTACCCTGGCCCCGATGGTAAGGTCAGGGTAGCCGATTGTAAAATAGGTAGCAAAATCTATACTCGTTCTTTGAGAAAACTTTGTCCATTACCTTTATAAAAATAAGTATAACACTTAGGTGGTTTTATCATATAAGTTAGGTTATCTCATTCATTAAGTAAAGTACTTATGTTAAAATTTAATTACTTAGTTGTTTAACCAACTTGCCGGCCCCAACTATGTTAAAGTAAATTCAACATATATTATAAAATAAACATTTTTATTTCAGTTTAAATCGATTCCGAAATAGCTACTCGTTTTAGTAACATTAAACAACAAAATACTTGCAACACTATTAATATTATTTATGGCTAGCAACTTTTTCTAGAATTGCTCTCTGGTTTTTTCTCTCAGACGGACCGGCAAGTCTATCTTTCTATAAAATACTGTTAATTTCAATAAATTCAGAATTCATTCTTCCCCGCATGTTTTATTTATACATGCGAGTGTGGTCCTTCGAGCCGGATTCTTATTTCTATATTATCTAGGAAACTAGACACATTTACAAACAGAGCCTATCAACTTGACAGGAACTCTGAAGTATTACCAACGATGGAAGAATTTACAGCATTCCTTGAAAAGCGTGCTATGGCGCTTGAGGACTGCGGCTCCTATGAAGCTATTTCAAAGAAGACAAATAAGGTAACCAATGTTGCTACTTCTAATAATGCAAAATTATGTACATTTTGCAAGGGTAATAACTCCCACAAACTTTACAATTGCCCTTCCTTCAAAACTGCTTCTGTAGAAGACCGTCAGAAATTTGTTTCTATAAACAAACTATGTTCTACATGTCTAAACTCACATAATGGCAAATGTAAATTTCACTTTACCTGTCAAGTGTGTAAGGAGAAGCACAATACTCTTCTGCATGTAGGCAAGGAAACAGCTGAGGTAAAGGAGGCTGTTACATACTCCAGTATAGCACTAAGTAACAATGTTATATTGCCAACTGTGAAGGTAAAATTATTTAATATTGCAGGCCATGAAGTCTATGTCAGGGCACTGCTTGACTCTGGTAGTCAGGTGTCACTCATCAAAAACTCCCTTGTGAAGGCTTTGGGTTTAGCATACAATAAAGAAGAAACACATATTATTGGTGTTACAAATAAACGCAACAAAATCAGTCATTTTGTTAATGTAAATTTGCATTCCCCAGTGTCAAAAACTCAATTAAATGCAAAATGCCATGTTGTGGATTCTATAATCACAAAATTACCCCAGCAATGTATTGATATCTCACAACTTAATTTACCTAAAAATATAATTTTGTCTGATGATAAGTTTAATCTTCCTGAAGAAATTTCTTTGCTTTTAGGTGCCGATATATACTTCAGCATTTTGTTAGATGGAAATATAAAAATTCCAAATGGCCCTGTTTTGCAGAGAACTTTATTCGGATACGTTCTTGGGGGGACTATAAATATATGTAATGTTGGTAACAATTATGTTTCAAATTTGACCATCTGTGATTCTAAAAAACTGGAAAATGTAATGGAGCAATTTTGGCTCACTGAAAAGCTTCCTGAACTAGCTGATAAGTTGTCTAATGAGTCTAAAAAAGCCGAGGCTACCTTTCAAAGCTCAGTTAAAATTGAAAATAATATATTTCAAGTTGATATGCCACTTGTCTCTGACTTAGAACAACTACAGCTTGGAGATTCCTTTTCAGTCGCCCACCAAAGATTTTTGACACTGGAAAAGAAATTCAAAAGAAATCCTTTGTTCTTGGAAAAATATAAACAATTTATTGAAGAATATGTTGCCTTGGGACATGCCAAAGAGGTCGACATTAGTGAATATGATGTGACTAATGGACATGTTTATTTTTTAGCTCATCATGCTGTGATCAATGAGGACAGCAGAACAACCAAGCTGCGTGTGGTATTCGATGGTAGCATGAAGTCAAAAGGTAGAGTCTCCCTCAACGATGTCATGTTGAATGGACCAGTTGTACAAAAAGAACTATTTGATATCCTGCTCCTGTTCCGTACGTACCTTTTTACTTTAATTTGTGACATTGCCAAGATGTTTCGCTGCGTGAGGATAAATCCAAAGCAAGCCTGCCTCCAAAACATACTTTGGAGAGATGATCCATGCAAGCCTATCAGTTGTTTACAGCTGCAGACAATTACATATGGGTTAAAAGCATCTACATTTTTGGCAACCCGATGCCTAATAGAGTTGGCCCATAGGTATGGAAAGAGGCATCCGCTTGCAGCAGAGGCTATGTTCTCGAATACTTACGTAGATGACGTACTATGTGGCTCTGACAGTACAGAGTCCCTGCATGATCTCAAGGCCCAAGAGACGGTAAATCGCATCTAGAATGGCTTTCTTTAAAAAGAGCCTTTCTAGATACGATGGACTCACATTCTGCAGTGGAAAATCTAGCTAGGTTGAACAAAGCATTGAAGGGATGCGCGCGTGAAGCGGTCATGATGCTGCTGGCAACGGCGCGTGAGCCTGATGTCGTGCTGCGCGCGCTTGATACGCGCTTCGGCCGCCCCGAGCTTATAGTAGCTCAGGAGGCAGCTGCAATGCGCACTTTACCGCGCGTCTCCGGTGAAGGTAAAGACCTTGCTATTTTTGCCAGTCGTGTTCGTAATTGTGTGGAAGCGATTCGGCTACTCGACCAGCCTCACTACCTAACATCGCCAGAGCTGATTCAATCGGTTATTTCTAAAGTCCCCCCACTGTTACGAGCACAATGGGTGGCCTACGCCAGCAGTCGCGCGGCCAGTGGTCTACCCATGCTCGACATGTTCGCCGATTTCCTGGCCAACATAGTCGAGCTTCAGTCTAGATTCGGTCTCCTCCCTGAATCGGCTGGCGCACCGAGTTCGACTTCCGCTGCCAATAGCCGATTCAGGGATAAGGTGCACGCAGTCGTTGATGGAGAGAAATCTCGGTCAAAATCTAAAAATAGTTCATCCACGACTGTTTCAGGCAAAATTCATTGTGGTTTATGTCAACAACAGCATTCATTGACGCAATGTGACAAATTTCTTTCCTTGTCAGTAGATGACAAGTGGCATTTTATAAAAAAGAAAAGAATTTGTCACAGGTGCCTCAAAGAAGGTTGGCATAGGCTAAGTTCGTGTTCAGCAAAAAGTTTGTGTGACATTGGCGATTGTAAATTCCGCCATCATAGGTTGTTGCACAGTGCTAGTGAGCGCGCAGCCGCAGCTCACGTAGGCTTAGAAGAGGACGACGATACTGCGCCGTCCACGCTGAGCTCCGCCCCGTGCGCGTCGAGCTCCGTACCTATAGTTTCTCTTGCTGAAGGGAAAGAAATCCTGTCCCACGCGTCAACTTCTTTTTCAGCTGAAAGTCCGGCGCAATCGCTGAGTCTTCGCCCGTTACTGAAAGTTGTTGCTGTAACTGTGTCTGGTCCGTCTGGTAGTGTCGATACTTATGCCTTATTGGACGACGGGTCGACCGCTACTTTTATTGATGCGGAGGTTGCTGCTAAGATAGGTGTTAAGGGGCCAGAAGGACGCGTTCACGTAGATTGCATAGGGGGCCTTAATAAGAACGCACTGGTGCGTTACGTCGACTTCTACATCAAGGGTCGTCACGCGAAAGATAGTCACCTTATTCGTAGGGCTAGATCTATTGGCAGTCTAGGGGTGTCGTCTCAGTTTGTCAACAGGGACGCCGTCACGAAATACCCATATCTTGCGGATCTTGCAGATGAGTTGTGTTACGGTAATATTCAGCCAATGCTCATCATTGGCATTGACAACTGGCATCTCACCGTATCTAGGGCCACACGTAAGGGGTCTAAGTCACAACCTGTCGCGATTCGTACTGCGCTTGGTTGGGTATTATTCGGTTTCGGTTGTAGTTCAACTACTCAGGTTGATGTTGTTAGCCACGCCACACTGTTTGAATCCGCGACTGTAGCCCACAGCGACCGTTCCGAATTAGAGCAGCTTATTAAGGAGCAGTACAAACTCGAGTCTATAGGTATTTCGAAACGTGAGGCGCGCAATGCTGATGACGAACGTGCTGATCAGATTATTGAGCGCACAGCACGCCGCCTGCCCAGTGGTCGTTTTGAAGTAGGTCTGATCTGGAAGTCTGACGTTTTATCGGTACCTAATAGTTACAACCTCGCCTTATCTAGGTTTTTAGGCTTGGAGAAGAAGTTGTGTAGGGATGGTGCCTACGCGGAGC
The DNA here is from genome assembly GCA_947578425.1 of Eugnorisma glareosa. NCBI lineage: Eukaryota > Metazoa > Arthropoda > Insecta > Lepidoptera > Noctuidae > Eugnorisma > Eugnorisma glareosa. Next base: position 5,857,327 of record OX387967.1, on the reverse strand, counting down.
GGTATCGTGCCAACGTTCTCGATATGGTTGGGAAGGGCTACGCCGAGCTGTGTCCAGAGACACCCACAGGGCCACGTATTTGGTACCTGCCTCACTTCGGCGTGGTCAACCCAAACAAGCCTAATAAGCTGCGGGTTGTGCACGATGCCGCTACCAAATCCAAGGGCGTCTCACTAAACTCGTTGTTGTTACCGGGCCCTGACCTGCTTGTGCCACTACTCGGCGTTCTTTTTCGATTTAGAGAAGGCAAAATTGGGTTGACCGCGGACATTCGGGAAATGTTTCCGCAAATTAAAATTCGCGTTGAAGACCGCGACGCGCAGAGGTTTTTGTGGCGCGATAATCCACGCGAACCGCTGCGCGTTTACCGGATGTCGTCGATGATGTTCGGTGCCGCTTCTAGTCCCTTTACGGCAATTTACATTAAAGATAAAAATGCGGCCGAGCATCAGACACAATACCCGGACGCAGCACGTGCAATCATTTGCGACCATTATATGGACGATTGCATCTGCAGCCTTGACAGTGTGGATGAAGCAGCAAAACTGGCCGCTGATATTCACGCTGTCCACAAAAACGGGGGTTTTGAAATGCGTGGCTGGGCCTCCAACAGTGCCTCGGCTCTGACGTTGTTACCGAAGGAGACATTGCTGGAGGTGCCGGTGACTTCACCCGTGGACCTGGGCCACCTGGCCACTCCTGTGAGGACGCTTGGCCTTATTTGGCAGCCCACTACAGACTGTGTCGGTTTCAATATTGGATTAAAAAAGGATGGGCTGCCAAAAAAGCTTACCAAGCGGGTGGTTTTGGCCCACGTGATGCGAGTTTTCGACCCCCTCGGAATTATTGCGCCTCTAGTAGTGACCGGTCGCATCATGTTTCAAAATGCGTGGCGCAAGGGTCTCGAGTGGGATGAAGAACTTTCACAGCAGGACAGTGCAGCGTGGAGGCTATGGTTTCAGGATTTGTTTGGGGTTGCCGAATTGCAGATCCCACGCTGCTACTGCCTAGCCGACTATGAAGTGAATCATTGCGAGCTTCATGTTTTTTCTGACGCCAGCGAGTCTGCCTTTGCTGCGGTGGCTTACTGGCGGTTCGTAGTTAAGGATGGAGGAGTCAAGCTCGCACTGGTTTGCAGCAAGGTCCGTGTAGCTCCTTTAAAGCCGGTGTCGATTCCGCGGTTGGAGCTGCAGGGAGCGTTGATCGCCGCGCGCCTCGCTTCAACAATCTGCGATTCTCATCGTTTCAGACCCGTCAGGCAAGTTTTTTGGTGTGATTCAATGACGGTGTTGAGTTGGTTACGAAGCGAGGCCCGCTCATTCAAACCTTTTGTTTCGCATAGAGTCGGCGAGATCCTGGAGTTAACGAGTGCCAGTGATTGGCGGTGGGTGCCTAGCGAGTTGAACGTCGCTGACGATGCAACCCGGTTAAAACGCACTACGTTATCCCTAGAGTCTCGCTGGATCACTGGTCCAGAATTCTTGCTTTCTTCTGACTGGCCTAGTGAGCCTAGTTCCTTCCCAAACGTAAATGAAGAGAGTAGGAATCCGGCATATACCACAGCAGTTTACCTCATCGGTAGCGTAGAGAGGCATGTGCCAGTCTCAGCTGATCCCAAGCGGTTTAGCTCTTGGCTGAGATTGGTACGTGCAACTTATAAAGCTCATAAATATATAACTCTTATAAGACTCCAATCATTATCACGTAGGGGGCTTCAGGTAGATAATTTAGTGCGTGAGCAAGGGCGGATACTAACCTTTTCTTTTCAGCCTTCAAGCTCTTTTGGCTCTCCACATTCAGCGCATGAGACAGCTGCCGATATGCGCCTGGCCGAGACGCACATTTTGCTCCAGGCACAGCTGGACTCATTTCCTGTTGAGATGATGCGTTTGAGCAGTCTCCCTCCCCTGCCCATACCTCGCACCAGTCGGCTGTTCCGACTGTCACTGATTGTGGATGAAGACGGCCTCATACGCCTATCCAGCCGTATCGCCGCAGCCTCGGGAGTGCCTGAAGTCACAAAAAACCCCATCATCCTCGATGGGAAGCACCCTGCCGTCCAGCTACTAGTAGACCACCACCACCGCCGAGCCGCCCATGCCAACACAGAGACCGTGGTCAACGAGCTTCGTCAGAGCTTCTACTTGCTCGGCTTAAGAAACGTCGTCCGCTCCGTTGCCTTCCGTTGTCAGCTATGCCGCATTCGCCGAGCTGAGAAATTCCAGCCGCCTACAGGGAATTTACCGGAGGCACGTTTAGCTTACCACAAGCGCCCCTTTACATTCACTGGGCTAGACTACTTTGGACCAGTTCAAGTGACTATTGGCCGAAGACGGGAGAAGAGATGGGTCGCTTTGTACACGTGCCTAGTCGTCCGCGCCATCCACTTGGACGTTGTTGGAAGCTTGTCGACAGATTCTGCTGTAATGAGTCTTCGGCGCTTCGTGGCTCGCAGAGGAACGCCTTCTGAGATTTGGTCTGACAATGGCACCGCATTCATCGGGGCAAGAAGAGAACTCCGTGCACTCTACGGGGACGCAGCCATAGAATATGCTGCAACGGAGAAAATTAGTTGGCGCTTCATTCCTCCATCGGCTCCATTTATGGGTGGAGTATGGGAGCGACTGGTGAGAAGTGTGAAGACAGCACTCCGAGCGACCCTCACCGAACGTGCTCCGACAGAAGAAGTTCTCCGAACCGTACTCGCAGAAGCAGAAGGGCTAATCAACTCCCGCCCCCTGACGCACGTTTCGGTAGAGCCCGGCAGCGAAGAGGCGCTCACCCCAAATCATTTCCTCCTTGCAGCTTCATCGGGACGTCCCGTTCCAGCAACCTTGACGGACCGTGATCTGGTGTCGAGAAGCGGTTGGCGCAAAGCGGTCAGACTGGCGGACCACTTCTGGCAGCGCTGGGTTAAAGAGTACTTGCCGAATCTCATTCCCAGACCCAGGCAAGGCGACGTTCCAGAGTTGGCTGTGGGCGATCTGGTCCTGGTGGCTGACGGCAACCTACCGAGGGGCTCCTGGCCGAGAGGGCGCATCTCAGCGACTTACCCGGGCCGCGATGGGGTGATCCGAGTGGCGGAAGTCAGGACTGCAGCGGGCACACTGAAGAGGCCCTTGAGGAAGCTGCTCAAGCTGAGTGCTTAACTTTGGGGGGAAGGAATGTGCACGACGCACCTTTTTGTAATTTTTATACTTTTTGGTATATTTTGTACAATGTTTCTTTTATATTTCGAATGCTGTTTATTTTTGATATTTTGTTTTCCATTAAAAAGACCAGTCTACCACCAACCATCACGGCGTTTACTTTCGTATAACAGTCCCCTTAAAAATAGGAAGTCTTGTAAACCAGCAGTGTGGTGATTAGGCTCAGTCCGCTACAATGCCAAAGGCATTCTCTACGATTCGGCGTGCTCTTGATAGTCTGTAATTAAAGATTTTTTGTTTGTGTTCCAAACCTTCATGTCTTGAATACGGTTTCATTAAATAGGTTGCCAAAGGGAAAGCATCATCACCAACGAAAACTGCCTTATTAGGTAGTTTTAAATTATTTCTTTCAAGAGCACTATAGAACTTTGTTTTTTTTCCAAATATGCGAATCATTCATGCGTCCATTCGTTCCGAAATCTATATATATGAAACGGTAATGTGCATCCACTATAGCAAACAACACCACACTATAAGTGCCTTTGTAATTATAATAGTCTGATGCTCCGTGTGGTGGATTTTCGATTAATACGTGTTTCCCGTCAAATAGCCCCACAGCAAAAAGGAAATTGCCAGCGATTTAAAAAATCCTTTTGTATTTTCTTCCATTGATCTGTGGTGGATGGCACCTAAAAGAAATAAACTTATATTAGTGTATGGTTACAGGGAAAAGATTCAGCGGTGAACACAAACAGCGACGCGTCTTCATATTTTGATGAATTGGAACAAGAAGATAATATTGCGCCCTTACAAAAGAAAAAAAAAATTGTCTCCAAAGAAAAAGGCGGAGCGTGCTCTAATGGACGCACCTAAAATGGACCCACCTGTTTTACAAGCAGTCAATAGATTAGAAACTTTGGCTCAAACTATCCGTCAAGATGAATTTGATACATTCGGAGTACATGTGGCAAGCCAATTACGTAGTTTGCCATTAAGAAATGCTATTGTTTGTCAAAATTTCATCAATAATTATTTGTCACAAGAAAGACTGAAAACCTTAAATACACAACATTTTCCAATTGCTAGACCTACGAGTTCATTCTCAGAGTATACACGCTATACTTCGACTCCAGAAGCCGAAGCTACTACTTCCCGAAACCAAGCTTTTCAAAACCAGCGTGAAACTTCGACTCCCGAAGCTTCCACTTCTAGAAGGCACCTCGATTATGAAGAAGACTATTTTGCCAGCTGTTTACTTACACAAGAAAATACTGGGCAACAATACGGAGTGAATGACGATATTCTATCTCAAGCTGTTAGGTCATGCTTAGATGAAAACACAATGGAAAATTTATAAATAAATCGTTTATAATTAATTACTAGTTTCACTGACCATAATGAACTCCTGTAAAACATTGTATATAGCATCCAAAACATCCTTCAAAAACAAGGAAATTGTGCATTCTGGAACTCTAAATGACTCTGCAAGACTTGAATAGTTATCACCGGTAGCCAAGAACTTCAGGGTTATTTCTAATTTAATTTTCGGAGAAAGTGCTACTCGCATATTGGTATCGCATTTTTGTACAAGCGGAGTAACCTTATGTAGTAAAGTATTAAACTGATCAGTAGTCATTCTTAATCGTTTTTTAAAATAATCAGGATCTTCTAAACTCCACTCAAGCAATAAAGTATCCGAAGCACCCAAGTCCTTACGTCGAGAAATCCATCCACGTACCCAAACATTACGTTTTCTTCTTTCCTTTTGTTTTTTCTTCACTCTTTGTTCTTTAAGCAATTGTTGAATAATTGAATAATTAATTATTTCAATTCCGGCACAAACGGCTATTCTGCTCAACATTTTCGATGGAAATGACAGAGCCGCATGCGATTTTAGTAACCAGTGTAAATGGGCTAGCGATGCGGCTTGGTGAGGCAATTAGTGAAGCGACTCGCCGCACGGCGAAAATCGACCCGTGTAAACCCCCCATTACTAAGGCGGGTGACGTAGCGCATCATACGATCGCTGTGACGTATGCGCGCGCGCCTCCCCCGCGGTCTCACAGCCTGCCAGTGTTGCCATTTTAGTGCTTTCGGCACTAAGTCTAGTGCAGTTTTTGGTATGTTTAGTGCGCATCCAAGATTTTTTGTGCCTAGTGCAATTTCCAGTGCTATTTTCATGTCTGCTCTTTAATTATAAATAAATTGATATAGCGGCCTTTTTCTTGAATCATTTCACCGCACACGCTATCTCTCGCATTAACACGAGTTGGATATCGATGATGTCACCAGTCACCACACTAGTGTCGCTCTCTGCTCTATGGCCGGGGAATTTCCCTGATGGTTTTTTTTCAGTACTCTGTCAACTCGTTCCTTACGCGTACGTACTCATACCTCTTGTTTTGCGTTCAGGTTACATTGTGTCCCTTGATAAGTGTTTAGTTTGAACTTTTATACTTTCTGTTGACTTTAAATATTTTGAAATGGAAGTACCTACCACTTCAGAAAAAAACTGTGTATAAACTTAGGTATAAGGGCGAATGGGAAAATATAGAAGTCTTTAAACCTTGGTTGAAACCTGAAACTGGTGATGGTGCAAAAGCAATGTGTACATATTGCAAAAAGAGTTTTTCTGCAAGATTAGCTGATATTCAAAAACACCGTGATTCGGAAAGTCACAAAAAAAAATGCGAAACGTTATTTAGACAAAAAGCAATTGCGTATGAATACGTTCGTACAAAAACAAGTGTCAATAAACCCTCCCTTGAAGCTGAAGGTGCTCTTGCGATGTATATTGCCGAACACACATCTATTCAGGCAATTGATCACCTTACTGAATTATGTAAAAATAAGTTTTGTGATTCCAAAGCAACTACAGATATGAAACTACACCGAACAAAATGTACGGCCATTATTCGAGAAGTATTAGTTAGCACTCCATTTTAGAAGTACTTTAAAAAATGACATCGGTGATAATTCTTATAGCTTGATAATTGATGAATCAACTGACGTGTCTGTTCAAAAATATCTTGGCGTTGTCATAAAATATTTTAGCAGCAGCCGTAATGAAATAATTTATAAATTCCTTGGTTTAGTCGAATTGGAATCGGCAGACGCCGAAGGAATAGTTACGGCGTTGGCAGGATTACTTGAACTTTTTAACTTCGACAAAAGCAAGTTAATTGGAATAGGAACGGACAATACATCTGTTATGACAGGAATTAACGCTGGTGTCCATAGAATACTGCAGGAAAGGTACTCTCTACCCAATCTCGTATTAATTAGATGTGTCTGCCATTCGATCCAACTGGCAGTGTCGCATGCTTCATGCGAAACGATACCAAGAAATATAGAATTTATGGTTAGAGAGACCCATAACTGGTTTAAACTTTCAGCAAAACGACAGGCCGATTATAAAGCATTATATGAAACAATAAATTTTGGAGAAGAACCTTTAAAGATTTTGCGAGTATGCAATACCCGATGGCTGTCAATTGAACATGCAGTGTCTAGAATCCTTAGCCAATGGGATGAATTAAAATTACATTTTCAAATTATAAGAACTCGTGAAAACTGTTACCAAGCAGAATTGTTATACAACATGTATAACGATGAAAGAAACAAACTGTATTTGCAGTTCTTATGTGGAACTATAAGTAATGTTCAAGGAGCCATAAAAACATTTGAAAACAAAGTCTCAGAGCCATGTCGCTATATAATACACTCCATGACTTGATACAAAATTTGTGTACAAAAATACTAATAACACGACCGGGGATGGATTTTGTACGCATAAATGTCAGAGAACATCTTTCCATGAGTCCTTATCTTGGTTGTAAGTTTGAAAAGGATATAAACGAGTCCTCTCTAAATGAGACAGAAAAAATGGAATAAAGTAAAGGTGTATAGATTTTGTCATAAAATTAATACACGAACTGCAACAAAGAATGCCAGAGAATTTTAAATTGCTGAAACACTCGATGGCATTATCAGTCTCTGTGATTTTAAAGCCCAACAGATTAATTTCTAACTTCATAGAGGTATTAGAAAGCCTAGGATATACAGACAATATAGATAATATTGTTCAGCAATGGACAACTGTTATCCTACAGTCGTGGGAAAATACCAACAATACATTGAAGTTCTGGTCTGAGGTTCAACAATCAAGGGATGCAGCTGGCAGCTGTCCATATAAAGATTTATTTGATGTTGCCACTAAAATTATGAGTTTGCCGCATTCAAATGCAGATATCGAACGTGTTTTTAGTTTGATGAATGTGGTTAAAAGCAAGTTACGGAATTTATTGTGTTTAAAAACAATCAACGCAATCCTTATAATTCGCACGCAGCTGACTGCTATGAACACGAACAGCACATGCTACACTGCTATGAACATCACATGCTACAAGTATGAACTGCCAAGTGAGGTTGTAAAAATGATTGGATCCTCCGAGAAATATAAATAAAAAGATTCGAGCCAGGCTGGCCCGTCAAGGCAAGCAGATACCACAGAAGAACAATATTTTGTTTTTTTTTAGGTTTTTAAGTACAACACAATTGTAAGTTGATTGATTTAATGTCGTAGTTAAGTATTAAAATATATTAAAAACTAAGTTTTGAGTTTTATATGTCTTTCTTTTCAAATCCATGCCAATTTTAAATAGTGCTCTGAAGTCGAAAATACCACAGATCTAGTGCAATTCGCACCGCTTTTAGTGATCTACAGACTTTGCATTCTGGCAACACTGCAGCCTGCCGCTCGCCAGCTCAATTTATATATATTAGTCTATGCTCGCCAGTCCCGACCTACCTCTATCGCTGGACGCACGCTTGCGTGTGTAATTTCCGGGATAACCATATAGAAAGAAAGAAACATATTTATTTGGCACACGCCACAAGTGCACACAAAAGAAAAAATAACAAAAATGAAATATAAAACTTAAAACTAAACAATAAAAAAATAAAAAACCTAAAACTAAACAGAAAGGGTGTTTCGTCGTTTCGCACCACGAGTGGTTCGGACCGCGGTGTGAAACGCCGAAGAGCTCTTAGGAATAGGCTGTTTCGGACCGCGGTGTGAATCGACCATAGAAGAATTTGAATGGGTTTATTCGAACCGCGAATGGAACAAATTTTTTTTTTAGTAATAATGCTTAAAGTACAGCCAGGCACAAAATAAAATAGTGAAAATAAAATAAAACCAACTTAAAAAAAAACACAAACAAAACGAAAAACAAAAAAGTGAAAAATAACTTTAGCTTCAGAAGCCGGTGACAAAAACACCAAATCTATCAAACAAAGGTCAAGCTTCAGAAGTCGGTGACCTTTGTTTGATTGATTTAGTGTTTTTGTCACCGACTTCTGAAGCTTGACCTTTGTTTGATTGATTTGGTGTTTTTGTCACCGGCTTCTGAAGCTAAAGTTATTTTTCACTTTCTTGTTTTTCTTTTTGTTTGTGTTTTTTTTAAGTCCATTTTATTTTTTGAAAAAAAATGTTTTATTTATTTTTCCATTTTTAGTTGTTCCCAAACAAATTGCCATGAATCAATCAAGGTCGACGGTGTCGCCGGAATATCGACACACAAACCGGGATAGGTTTGTTAGCTTTTCTACTATGGGTAAAAATTGTAGTGATGCATTTTCTATCACTAACGCTAAAGCTATGGACACACTAACCTTGTTCACGCAAACTATTACCTGAGACGATTTATATCAATGTTCTCATTTAATAGATTTAATTGATCAGCTCACACTCGTAGATGCGGCACCCAAAATTCTTCTAGGTGCTGACCATTGGTATTTGACAGTTAGTCGTGATTTGAGAGAGGGTTCTAAAAATCAACCTGTAGCAACCCGCACAGCTTTAGGATTGGTATTGCATGGAAAATGTGGTAGGTGGACCAAGCCTCTCCATTTCATGAACCATGTTTGTCTGGATGACAACAACGATTTCCACTTAGATAGTCTTATCAAAGACTACTTTCGTCTTGATGCCATAGGAATCTCAAACTTAGAAATTTCGTGTTCCAAGCAAGATCAGTATGCTCTGGACATATTAGAATCTACAGCCAAGCGTTTGCCATCTGGTAGATTCGAAGTTGGTCTATATGTCGTAACGATATTTGATATGTACCTGATAGCTACCCTTATTTTTTTATTTTTTTTTTCCGGATGGGAAATCATCAAATGACTCCTCCCGCTCTGGGCGGAGCGGAAGGGAGTGTCAGACTTTTACTGACTAAAACCCATCCATGTTCCTTCGTTGCCCTTTATGTTCCGGAGCCACGGTGTCTCTTTCGAACCGTTCCGCAGCTCCGGCAGGCATCAGCCCTTACGGGCCCCATCTGTGTTGCTGACACTCTTGTCGCTGACATCTGTGTTGCTAAACCTAAAAATCTTGACAAGCGCTGTCAAGATTTTTAGGTTTAGAAAAACGTATGGAACGTGACGACAATTTAAAAAAGGGTTACTGCACTCTCATTAACAGAAAAAGGAAAAAACAAAAAATGTGTTAGAAAAAGGATATGCTGAAGAGTGCCCCAAGGACACGCACCACAACGCAAATAATTCATTAAATCATATCAATAAAATTCGTTGGTATTTACCACATTTTTCGGTTGTACATCCTCAGAAAAAGAAATTACGAGTTGTCCATGATGCAGCTGCAAGAACCTCCAGGGTTAGCCTTAATTCCCTTCTTTTTCCAGGACCTGCCTTGCTGCAATCCCTTCTCCATATTTTATTTCGATTTTGCGAAGGTCGCGTGTTGCTTTGACGGCTGACATAAAGGAGATGTTTCCTCAGATCAAAATGAGGGAGCATGACCGAGATGCTTTGCGTTTTTTATGGAGAGAGGATCGTAGTAGCGAATTGAAAGAGTATAGAATGACTTCTGAAATTGTTGGTGCTGTATGCAGCCCGTAAACGGCTCTTTATATTAAAAATCGCAACGCACAAGAACTACACACCTTGTACCCTGCGGCAGCAAAAGCTATTAATGATCATTACATGGGCGACTTTTTGGGCAGTATGGATGACGCACAAGAGGCTTCGCAGCTTGCAGCTGACATTATCACAGTTCACAAGCCGAGGAGTCAGGCCTATGGGGCGCGTGACGAAAGGAAATCCAGGTAAAGATGGGGTTGTGCGCGTGGCTGACGTACTCATGAAAGGCGGAACTATTAAGAGACCAGCTAGAAAGTTAGCCGTACTACAGGACTCCAGGGGGGATGATGTTGCGACCTTTTTATATTCATCTATGGTTTTTTACTCGTTTTACGCTTGTTGTCAAATACAATTAGTTGTGTCAGTGACTCGTAATCAAAGAGAAAAATAATAATATGGGAGCTCGTAATTTTATTGCAGCTTTTTAGGACAGTCCACAATTTTCCCTACAGTATCCTTCTGGCTTTCATAGTAAGTTAAATGTGACGAGATGAAGTGTTTTCCAAATATTGTGAACTTGTAAATCAAACAAGGTAAGTAAATCCTGCATTATCTTCTCAAAATATTCTTATAATATTCAAAGTGACATCTTAAAATAATATTTTCTACTTAGCTATAAATAAATAAAGTAGCTCCATGATTACTTTTAATGTTTCGCATTTATAAGATAGACAGCCCAAAAAGCATCAAAAGTTAATATGAAAAACCCTGACACTACTTAGTTATTGACCATAAAAAAGTAATTAAATTACCTATATGAATATCACCAATTTATTTTGAACCACATATGTTTTCATGCATATTTTTTATTTAGGTTGCTGCTTCATCTCTCTGAAAATGTCGGGTGAACCATCAACTTCACATGGTGGCCCAATTGTCCACTTTCTAAAAACGAAGAGAGGTGGCCAAAAGCTGTGTCGTGCTGGATATAACTATGTGTTAAAGCGAACAAACAAAGACGGCTCTGAATTATGGAGGTGCACCAACAAAGATTCTAGTAAGTGCAACGCAACAATCAAAGTCAAACAAAATCCACTTTCAATACTTCATGAGACTGCCCATAACCATCCACCAAGGGAAGAAGCAGAGATTGAAATAGAGAAACAGATTTATTTATGTACTGAAACAGTCAAAAAGAATATTAATAAACCAGTAACGCAAATTTTCGACGATACCAAACAAAATCTATCCGACCAAGGAGTCAATTTGGTAAATCCATTACCAAAATTTAAAAATATCAAGAACAAACTGTACAGACAAAGAAATTCATCTCTGGGTGCTAAAAAACTGAACTTCCGAAAAGCCCGTGACCTCGAAGTACCGAAAAAATTTGAAAATTTCTTGTTTGCCGAATTCAAACACAAAAACATGCGCATTCTAATTTTCGCTAACAAAGAAATGATTAAATATTTTAAAAAATGTACACGATTTCTTATTGACGGCACATTCAAAATTTGCCCGAAGTGTTTCTATCAAGTATACACTGTTCACGCTGATGTAGGCAGCAGTTATGAATACGTAAATGTGGTTCCTGTGCTGTATGCATTGCTTCCCGACAAGAAAAGAGCCACATATGACATTTTATTTCAAATGATAAAAAGTCAAGTAAAAGAATGGGCACCTACACATATTTCAATGGACTTTGAAATGACTGCGATATCAGCAATCAAAGATTTATTTCCAGAAGTCAAAATAGTCGGATGCTATTTTCACTACATTCGCAGTTTATGGCGTAAAGCTAAGCAATTGGGAGTAGTGAAATCAAAACTGGGCGCTAACCATGTAAAATTGTGCATGGCATTGTCACATTTACCGCCGGACTTGTTGGAAGATGGCTGGCTATATGTAATGGCAGAAAGTCCAAAGAGTAAAGAAGTCACACAGTTCAATGACTATTTTGTCAAAACATGGCTGGAACATGATGTGCTTTCAAACACATGGAACACTTTCAATGAAAGCGACAGAACCAACAACATGGTGGAGTCATGGAATGCAAGGATAAAAAAAACCATTACAGAAAAACCCAATATTGCACAGTTTCTTGAGGGAATACAAAAAGATGCCAAATATTATTGTGGTATATTAGCAAGAACTGGTGACATCCAAATTTCAAAAAGGAAAGCAGAAACCATCGAAATGAATCAAAGGATACAGAGCATCATACAAGAGTTATTGACTCGTGAGATAACTGTCGGTCATTGTTTGGAAAATTTGAGAGTTTAATGCATTTTAGTTTAATAATAATTAAAGTATTTTTTTTTATATTCTGTTGATTTTAAATATTTTATGTAAGGGCCGACGCCTGCCGGGGCTGCGGAACTGTTCGAAAGAGATACCGCGGCTCCGCAACATAAAGGGCAATGAAGGAACATGGATTGTTTTTAGTCAGTAAAAGTCTGACACTCCCTTCCACTCCGCCCATCAGAGCGAAAGGGGTCATTAATTTGATGATTTCACATCCGAAAAAAAAGGCTTAATCTAGACAAATGTAATTTTAAATGCTAGGTATACACCTGATGGTAGGTTGACACGACGTGCATAAAGTTTATTTACCCTTGACGGGCGTGATAACATGTAAGGTGTGTCGAAGTTAGATGGTTCGTAAGTGTAGTCTAGACAATTTATAAAAGATAAATAAGATAAATGAAACAAGTTTCGAAGTCTGTGATTTTTAATAATTACTAGTGCATTTTGTCATGTGCCATCAAACTGTTAATTTTAAAAAATACGTACGATGTTTCGAACAGTTGTTTTAATCAGTAGTAAATACTTAATTATTATTTGTAAGTAAAGTTTTGTTATGTAGGTACGCCATCGAAATTTCAATCAGTTACTTTTAAGTCAGAATGTGTACCTAATGTTTCAACTGTGATTTAAACTAGTTCTCAATTACTAATCAAACCGTGATTTTAATTTAACCACTTTTCCTCAATTTTAGTAAGCGATCGTGAATTTGAAATATGATTACAAAATATCAAGTCGTAACTGTATATTTTCATGAAACACTTTTCTACTCGACTGTACATACAAACTTTGAAATTAGCTTGTACCTAAACATAGTGGTTCGAATCGCCCCATTCCTAAGAGCTATTGGTCGATTCATACCGCTCGGCGCTCCAAGGACCGCCGCGGTGCGAAACAGCCCATTCTTAAGAGCTCTTCTGCGTTTCACACCGCGGTCCGAACCGCTCGTGGTCCGAAACGACGAAAAACCCAACAGAAATACAAAGATAATATTGTGTGTCTCGCGGCTGCGCCAAATAGGCCCAGTTCAGCAAATTGCCGAGCAACTAGTGCCCGACGCTGGTTTTCAACTGGACCTGAGATGGTGATGTGACGGACGTAAAACAGTTTTGTGCTTTGTGTTTCTAATTAGGTAAGTATGTGTAATATGTGTATGTATGAATAGATACTTAAATATAATCAATTTGTGTACAATATTATTACAAAACAAACCTTCATATGAATAAAGAAGTGCAAAACAAAACAAAAAACATAAGGTGCCTAAATAAATTGAACGGACGCATTGAAACATATTAGAACCTGTTTCGCATGTGGAACTTGTAAAACGCATCATGATTCCGTGCATTTAGTCGCCGCCGCTCAATACGCTGCAAGCAGCCGATATATATACCCGCGCTAATCCGCTGTATTGCTTCGTGATTTGGAACTCTCTTGCTTTAGCTTACTTTCTCCGGCTAACTGTTTTACTGTGCCTTCCAAACATTCTTATAAAGTGTGTGCGTGGACATTAAAGTGTGACATCAAAAAAGGACTTTGATTTCTCCAGGCCGTAAGTTTATCCTCACACCAACACCAACCGCCAAAGTAGTATTGTAATAAATATCATTCAATAGACAGGTGGTCTGTCTGTTCTGTCTGCAATGGAATTTTCGATTATTTTGTTTCATTTCTGGGTTGGTCTGTGGATGGGTAACCGCCCATTACGTACCGAGTTTCTTCCGTGCCTCGGAAAGCACGTTAAGCCGTTGGTCCCGGCTGTCAATTGTAGATCTTTGACAGTCGTTACAGGTAGTCAATGGCCTAAAAAGTCTGACAACTAGTCTTACCAAGGGGTATCGTGTTACCCAGTACTGACAGGGTTGTGGATGTTACATAGGCAGTCGCTCCATGTAAAATACTGGTATTCAGCTGCATCCGGTTAGACTGGAAGCCGACCCCAACATGGGATAAGGCTAGGCACATGATGTTTGCGTGAAATATTTTTCTTTTGTATATGCCATAAATATACCTTTTTTAATAATTGTTTGTTTTCAGCTCAATTATATGGTAGTAATATTTTCGCATGAAAAAGAAGACTATGTTTCAGCTGCACCTAAAAATGGCTATTGGAAAATGAAACTATGGTGATGTGGCCTAGACACAAGTCTTTAGAGAGAAAAGCCATAAAATTAAACATGAATCCTGAAGAAGACTGGATGAAATATTCAATTATTCGAATAGTCGGATATTATGGTAATTCATTTTGTATCAGGTAGGTTCAGTCAAAGGTAAAAATATGTATACTGGAATATTTTTTTAGCAATGCGCAAAAAAATTTTGGTGGTTCAGTATCAGTAATAGAACACATTTCCATTATTTGTTCAAAACTTTTTTATATTTTTTTATCCGACTATAAATCAGCAAAATATGGACACTATCTATTCGTAATAATATCAATGGGCGCGCGCCATGCGGCGCATGCGGCGGTGGTGAAATCCCTTCCTGAGCGGCAGGGGCGGGGCCGACGCCCGCGGCCCGACAGTCGCTCATCGCATGCGCTGTCGTGATGTCGCATCCAACCTTTCCCACGCAGTTCCTGCGCCACACGTGTGTCGTAATCGTACCTACAGGTCACGATGTCGGACTTAAGTAACCGCGAGTTTTATGAAATGGTGCAGGTGTATTTATTAAGTGGTGAAAGTTTACGAGCAGCTCGCAGAATGTATGCAACGGAGAGCATACCCCGAATGCGAACTCAAGGTATCCTTAACCCCGCAGACCCTAATGAAAGGACCATTTTAGCAGCCTCTCAAAGGCTGCTGGATCACGGTCAGTATGCTTTATTTTCTGCATTTTGATGGTCCTAAGCCCACGAAAGTATGAAGGAAAAATTGGAATTACTCTTCAAATAACTTTAGATCACGGCCAAATCTTAAAAAAGTCTAGTTGGAACCAGATAAAATCGACGATCAGTACTTTGTAACCCACGTAAATGATGCCTGTGCATGACAAACGAGCGTGGAGCGCCGCCGCCCGCGAGTTGGTGGCCATAAAATCAATTTCAAAGTTAACATTTTTCGTTCGAACGATAACTTTATTTTTTTGTACTAAGACTTATCAAAATAAAAAAAATATGTATTTAATAAATAAGTTTAATTTGTCAAAGTTTGCGCACTGAATAAAAATTGACCCTGAATATTTCATAACTTTCAAAATAGCATCACAACTATAAAATTAACTCTTACACAACAAAAATTAAAAAATCAAGTATATTGTGTTACCGTGACCATCATTTTAAAAGTTTCGATTTGTATTCATCTTTTTGCCCTTGAGTGTACCTAGTTGTTTATTTTTGCGATACAGACGATAACGAACATGTGACTAATGTAATAGTTAGTGCTCAAGTACATCAAACAAATGGCGACACGGATTTATCTAACCAGACACATACAAACAGTAATATTTCGAAGCTTCCATCAAACGTAGTTGTAAATGTCGATAAAAAATTACGTCATATAAACACCACCATCACTAATACGGCCTTGAGCACCTACATCAGCAAATACACGAAAACAGTAAAGCTTAGTATCAAAAGCTTTCAATTAGTATCAAAAGCTTTCAATTCCATGCGAGCTTGCCAATGGGAAACCTCCGCTGAGGATCTTTGGGTGAGCATCAAAATAAGAGAAGGTAAGAAGAACAAAGAAACATTTGTGCTGCTTACCTATCCCCGCCCGTAACTCTGAACCACCTGGAATCGTTGTTAGACAACGCATCGAGGGTCAGCGAGACTACTTGCGATGACATGATAATCATCGGAGACTTTAACCTGGGATTTATAGAATGGATCGCAGACCACCAGACCTCTCACAAGACCGCTACTAAACCTGTCAATTACAGCAGTAGTTTAGGCTATTGTTTAGTGGACTTTATGTCATCAAACTCTCTTTGTCAATTTAATAATGTTAAGAACTCAAAAAACAGAATCCTAGACTTGATTTTAAGTAACATACAAAATATAAAAGTCGAAACATCTGTAACTTGTTTATCAAAAGTAGACGATCATCATCCTCCCTTAGATATAAACTTTGATATTGGTGTATGCAGTAGCTTAAAACCTAAAAAGTCATATAAGTATAACTTTAGAAAGGCTGACTATGGATTAATCAACGACAAACTTAGTCAAATTAATTGGAGCGAAAGGTTTCAGTCTTATTCTAATGTTGACTCTATGGTTACTTCGTTTTATGAATGTCTACATAACATAGTTGAGGAAACTGTTCCCAAAACAACTTACACTAATCATAACTTCCCTCCTTGGTACACTAAAGCTCTGGTCAGAGTCCTCAATGAAAAGGAAAAAACCTGAAAACGCTTCAAAAAGTACCACAACCCCCGCGATAAAGTTGAGTATAGACTTCTTGACGACCGAGCGCGACTACTCATTAAAGAATGCTTCAGAAAATATGTGCATACAATGGAAAATAATATTCGTTACAATCCAAAATCCTTCTGGTCATTTGTGAAGTCAAAAAACTCCAACTCCTCAGTAATTCCTTCAGAAATTAAGCTTGATGACTCAACAGCTACTACGGGTGACGACATATGCAACATCTTTGCTCAACATTTCTCTTCAACGCTTAGTGTTTCCTCCACTAATAGCCAGGTACTACCTCCTGTGTCGCAGACGCAAGAGTTTCCTCAGACTACACTAACGACGATGAAATTCACCGAAAGACAAGTCCTAAAAGCACTGTCAGGAATTGATGTTTCTAAGGGAGCTGGGCCCGACGGGATACCACCTATTTTCATTAAAAAATGCGCTCGCTATCTGTCTCTGCCATTAACACTGATATATAACATATCAATTGAAACTTCCCAGTTTCCCCTAGAATGGAAAAAGGCTAACGTCGTGCCTGTTTTTAAAAAGGGAGACAAAACTGATGCGAAGAACTATCGCCCTATCTCACTGCTATCGTTATTTTCAAAGATATTCGAATCCTTAGTCGTTCCCATCTTAACTTCACATCTCAGATTACATATAGCTCCACAGCAACACGGTTTCTGTTGCAACAAATCAACTGTCACTAACTTATCATCATATCTCAATGACATCTCCGAACACGTTGACGCAGGACAGCAAGTCGATGCATTGTATACTGACTTTAGCAGCGCGTTCGATAAAGTCGATCACCAGATACTACTTACCAAATTAGAGAGACACGGTGTTCATAAGAACCTTGTGGAATGGTTTAGATCATACTTATGCGATCGGAAACTAAAAGTAGTGGTAAGCGGCTTCCACTCGACACATTATTGCGCTACTTTCGGTGTGCCGCAGGGTGAGAGCCCTGCGCCGGCCCGATACTTTTCATTGTAAACTCAAACTCAAACTCAAATTCTTTATTGCATTCATGTGTACATTTAGTTGTTACATAATAAGTAAGTTCCAACATGAAACCCGGTTAGGGCACGGCAACATAATAGATTGGACAAAACAAGCATCCAGTGAGTAGGTATACTGGATCGCAAGTTTGTTATACAAATACAATCATTATCGATATTATTAGGCTATTATTAGGTATTGGGTTTAAGATTATTTTATTAGGTTTATGTAGTAATTTTAATTAATGTCATGAGGTTATAAGATTATTTTATTTACGTGTATTCAATATTCTATTTTATTAATTTGTATTTGTTTCATTAATTTGTATTAATTATTATATTTTATTGATGTATATTATTTATTATATTTAGGTATATTTTGTTAATTTGCGTAAGTATTATTTCAATGACTATTTATAAATTTCTATCTATCTTAGTTACTCTTTTTTTTTTTTTGTTCTAAGTATTCTGCGACCGAGTAAAAGCATTTTTGCGTTAGATAATCTTTTAATTTTCTGTTAAATTTATTGAAGTTGGGTTCTTCTTTAATTTGTTCCGGTAATTTATTGAAGATTTTGACTGCCATGTAGTATGGGCTATGGTAAAGCATTTTGATCCGAGAGGGTGGAAGATATAATCTATTTTTATGACGTGTGTTTACGTTATGGAGGTCTTTTGTTTTAGGGAAAATGTTATTATTTTTAAATACAAATATGCAAAGATCATGTATATATAAAGAAGGTAAAGTTAGGAGTTTTAATTTAACAAAATATGGCTTACAGCTTTCGGTATTGTCAATATGAGCCAGTATTCTAACACATTTTTTTTGGATAATAAATACTTCGCTTGCATTTACGCTGTTGCCCCATAACATCACTCCATATCTTAGCCACGAGTTTGCGTATGCGTAGTATGCTGATAGTGCCGTTTCTGTATTTGTGCTGTGCTTAAGTTGGAACAAGGCGTAGGTAAATTTAGATAATTTAGATTTCACTGTTTCTATGTGCTTTTTCCAATTGAGATGTGTGTCTATGTTTATAGCGAGTAAGTTAAATGTAGTTACTAATTCTATAGGGGTGTCATTAAAAATTACATTATTACTTAGGGGGGAGGCATTCATCAATGATATTGTTGGATACAACATAAAATATTTTTATTATAAAAATTAATTTGCAACATTAAAACACTATTATGTTAGCTAAACTGGTGTCACTCTCTCTTTGCTCCTGTTCCTTGTACGTGGCGGTCACGAAATCTAAAACTTTTTACAGTATTAACTATTAATTGTGAATTGTGAGAGTCATATCTCCATTAAACTGTGTGAAGTGGAAAGAAACCGAAGTTTTCATTATTGCTCATCAATCCACCCAAAATATTGGTGGTGCGGAGCTGGCAGTATACACGCGCTCCCGCCATTCTGGTCCTGCGAGTCGGATGATCGAGAAGCCTGCGAAGGAGAAACTTCCACATCGAGCGTGACTGACCGCGCAATCCTACAAGAGAAAAGCAAGAGTGTTTCCAAGTCACGTTTGGGATCAAGATTTCGTCATCAAATTGCCGGCAGACATTTTGTTGGTAGCTGTAAGTGTATACAACTCCATGAACATTCATTGGCTGATACGCTGCCCTGCCAGGTGAACCAACATAACGACGAGACGATAATCGACCAACAAAATACCAAACGATCGGAAGAAAATATTTTTTAGGTTGACAACACCAAACTTCGACCAAATCGTGCAGTTGGCGAACCTTAACATCGGAACATCCGAGTGGAGGCGAGTTCACCCGAACGTTGCCGAAAGGAAGCGTCGCTCAATCACATCGGCCACACGAACATTCTACGCTACGTTTAAGAAGAAATCGCCATTTTGTTTTCACTTTGGCGTCCCTCCGCGACTGCGTGTGAGCTACGTAACGAAAATTTGTATTCATAAGTTTGGTGTAGTTTTTATATTACTAATACGATAATTTATTAGTATTCATTTGTATCTGATAGTTATTGATACATTGTTATCGTGTGTGATAGCCGTGTTAACTTGTGCACAAATTAACGATGGCAGATTTAAAGCTGCTAGTTGCAAGCAGAGGTTATGCAAAGGCTTCCATAACACGGGTAAAGCAGTTTGTTGAAGGTACGTCCATTCAATCATTTTCAATAGAAAAGCTTAGGGCTAAAAAAGAGAGGTTACAGGAAGTGTTTAAACAATATAACGAACTATGCGTTGCTATCCTGTCGATCGACTCTGACGATACGGAAGACTCTGCAATCATTGAGGACCTGTATATCGATCTGATTGCCGCAATAGATGCTGCTGCAAATCGTAAGATATCAAATCCAACGCCAGGTAGTAGTGATCCCAAATCCAAAATTAAGCTTCCAAATATTAGTATTCCCACATTTTCAGGTAAATACACTGAGTATTACGAGTTCTATAACATTTTCACTGCAATGATTCATAATGATGTGACATTGTCAGCAGTAGAAAAATTGTATTACTTAAAAAGTTTCCTTAGTGGGGAGCCCCATGCCCTAATCAACAATTTACCTTTACAAGATGACAGCTATGAGGAATCTCTCAAATTGCTACGGGATAGATATGACAACAAATGCAAAATTGTTCATGAACATATTTACACCCTGTTGGACACGCCTGCTATAGCACGGTCAACAACTAATAGCATACGTACCTTAATTTCAGAGGTAAAACAGCATCTCGCAGCACTTAAAAATCTCAAGGAGCCTGTTGAGTCTTGGAACAGCATAATAGTGTGCATCATCATGCGCAAGCTAGACAACTTTACCAGCCGTGCCTTTCAAATGGAGCGAGACAATCGGGTACTTCCTACAGTTAAGGAGTTTTTAGATTACTTGGAGCGTCGAGCCCTAGCGCTGGAGGCTAGTGACACTAGCACGCACAAGCAGCAACCACAACGGCTTGCCAGTCATGCTGTAACCACTCATCAAGCACCAGCTGCATGTCCTTTCTGTAAGTCATCTGATCATAAGTTATTTAAGTGTGAAGGCTTTGCCCTTACAGCACCTATTAAGCGACTTGAGTTTGTCAAAGAAAATAAGGTTTGTAACGTCTGCTTGGGGCAGCACAAGTCGCGCAAGTGCAGATTTCATTTTAAGTGTGCTGAATGTAAACAAGGACATAACACTCTGCTGCATGTAATAGATTCTCAAGCTACTGCTGCTGTAAATGTCGCACTCAAGGGCTATTGCACCACTCAAACTCAGGTTTTATTGCCTACTGCACAAGTAAAATTGGTTTCTTAGTCGGGCAATACAGTGTATGCCAGAGCTTTGCTTGACAGTGGGTCGCAGGCTTCATTAATCACTCAAAGCACAGTGGATCTATTAGGCATGATTCCGATGCATACTAATACCAGCATAGTTGGTATAACCAACATATCTAAACCAATTGACAAATGTATAAATCTTGAGGTTCATTCCACCATTTATCCAGTCAAATTAAATGTCAATTGTCATATTGTTAAAACAATCACAACCAAATTGCCACAGACAGGCTTTGAAATGTCTCACTTTACATTCCCAGCAAATTGCAAGCTAGCTGATGCTAAATTTAACCTGCCTGGTGAGGTGAACTTGTTGCTTGGAGCTGATGTCTTCTTCCAGATACTGCTGCCACAGCTTGAGGATCCCCCTGCAAGCAGCCATTCATCCATCCCAGTCACACAGTACCAGCAACCGGCAATAGTCCACACGGCGCTTGGCCACATAGTCGCTGGTCGCAGCAACGCTTCACACTACAATAATCAGGTTGTATCTTTGCATTGTAATGAATGTAATAGTAGTTTAGATGAGACATTAAGTGCATTTTGGAAAACAGAAAATGTGCCTGAAAGGAGATGGCCAAGTTACATAGGGCACTCTGCCTAGCATCTAAAAATTCATGTACATTAACGAATTTTGCTTTATTTTGAATTTAGTATGTTCTAAAATAAACTGTAAAAGTTACATAGTTCAGTAACTTCAGGTTTCTTAGAAATTAACAAAAACATAACCTAACCTAACCCATGATTCAATAACAGTAGATGGTATATGACGTAGGTATTTAAAAGGAGAAGAAAACACAAAAAAGATAAGAAATATTTTTATAATTTCACGCGGACGAAGGTCTCGGGCAACAGTTAGTTGAAAATTGTCTTGGTCATGAACCACCTCGGGCTCATACCAAAGTAGTAGCCAGATTATTCTGCTAAGCTACGCTTGTCATGATCAATGGATAGATGATCAATAAGCCAACTACCAATTAATTTTCTTTACCATGAAGGAAAACATTGTTAGAAATCCAGGCCTCTCTCTTGTCCGATGTGATGTAGGTAGGTACCATGTATAATCTAAACCCTGTGAGAGTAGTGGGACATGAATGGAATGATTAGGTACCCTAGATATGTATAACTGGATAGCCTCTTGATAAAAGTTTAGCTAGTGTCTTATAGGATTGCAGTGTTAAAAAAAAAAAACAAAACATTGAAAACTTTTTAATGAAAAAAAAAAAAAAATTGTTACAAAACCTTGGTTACATCATTCATGTTGAGTTGGTACACTATGTGAGAACGATGTAACAAGATGTGCACATTAAGTGTCCATAAGTAGTGAAAACAAAAAAGACAATTTAAAATATTAAAAAAAAAAAACAAATAGGCCGTGGCACTGCCAACTTAGCAGTAGCAAGTTCTAAAGTAGCTCTAGGAATATTAAAAATGGTTGACAATCTACGGTTGCTTTCACCAGACCTTAACTTGGCTAAATATATGGCTAAGGCAGTGTTTGGTTTCCTTACATTAAGTGCTGGCAAACTATTCAATAAGCTAATCAACTCGGTTACTGTAAGTCATGTCCCATAATGACACACGTGGTTGGGCATTACATGGATATTTTCAAAATTAATGTATTCCCCTGTACATTTGATTATATCCTCTAGTTGACAGGCATTAAAAGAAGAAAATGCCATATTATTTTGAGGCAACTCATGCCACTGATTTGCATATAAATGTGACTCGCATACTCTTGAACTACGAGGAATATAAAAATTATGATCATTAATTAAAATCCGTTTAACAAAATCAGGTATTAGATAAAAGGATCTATCATAACATCTAATAAATATACAGTGGGCAGAGGTATTTGAAGCCTGCTTATAATTAGGTAATGTAATTAGAGTAGAACTACGAGTTGGTGGTAAAACAGCCGGTGGAGGTAAGATGGGGGGCTCTGGTGGTGGTGACGTTGCATTTTCATTTTGTGTGTTATCTGAAGGTTCACCAGTTTCTTCTCGAGATGAATCTTGATGTAATTGTCTATTAGTCCTCATCCAGCAGGGATGACAAACATAGTTCCTTGTTATTCCCTAAAACAAATAATATTGACTTGTAACTAATATAACTTGTGACAGCTTAAATGGTGTGAATGCTAGAATGTAAAGTCTCTATGTCTTCTTGTTCTTGCATACATATCAGACATACATTTCTGACTCATAGAACTTACATACATGATTATAATAATTTATGTCTTTTCATATAATGTGAAAGAATATCATATGAAAAACCCTTGCAAATGCCTGAGTTATTTATCAAATATAAATATATTTTTTCATCTCACATAAGGCCATCTGTTCCAAAACTAACCCTGCTTAGTTTGGGATGGCCGTGTATGATGATAATACTATGGCAGCCAGGTAGCTGATAAACATAAATATTACAAAATAAATACATAACTAGATACTTAACTTACGAACACAGAACAAATACTTTTGCTCACTATGCAAATATTAAAAAGGGACAACTTTGGGAATCGAACCTATAACCATCAGCTTAACAGTCAAGGTTGCTGCCCACAAGAACAACAAGCCATAATGTTCTCAAAGGTGTGAAGTAAGGCAATCTGCACTCTCTTCTCGTCTCTTTTCACTTATTATTAGAATGGGCCCATTGGGAATATTATGTTTTTTGATAATCACTTATTTTTGTATTATTTCCATACATAGTAATAAATCATTACTGTTATACATGATAATAATCATACCTGAAGTCTTGCAGTAAAGGAAAATTGCAGAAGGGGTGTCCCCGATTCAATTATATGATGCCACACCACAAGGCACACCATAGTGTGGCCCAGTATTCTATGATTGGCACCTTCTGAAGTTAGCAGCAAGAAGCATGGGTGACAAATATGTCCATCGTCTGGAAGCTGAAAGGCAAAGTAGATTATGGGTATATCAAGATTTTATCTATTGTAATATGAAGAAGTTTCTACAAAAATATTTTTTTATTATTTAAAGGTGCTTCTACAAATCATTCGCTGCGCTGTTAGGTAGCAAGATAACTTGTTTTATGTATATAAATGTTTCATAATTTATTTTAAATAAGTAGGTACATACCTGAATTGTTAGCCATTGTACAAGCAGTCTTTGGAAAGGAATGTCTAACGAAGACACAACACGTCTTCTTAGCCGTCCCGTAGCTATACCGCAGTTAATACACCTCATTGTAAACAATTCACAATGTCCAAAACGTAAGCACAATCAAGTCCGTATTAATAAGCACTAGCTAAACGTTGGGCAATGTAATCGGTCCGTGTAGAATAGCAATGGTCGATATAATTATGGAGAAAAGATAATCGCACAGTTTACAAACAACAAACAAACGCACGCGAAAACGAGTACAAAATGTGAAACAAAAAAAATTTCGAATGTCGAACCTGTCATGTCGTTTCGTTTCGTTGTTTGAACAAGAAAGAAGTTATTAAAAATAAATATTTCATTGGATTCGATTAATTAACAAAATATGAATTTTATTATGATTACGATATTGAATAATCATTTAACAGTCAGAATAATTTTAATATTACTCTGGTGGAACATTAATATTTTAGCTTTACAGGGAATGGAACGTGTATCCAAAATAACGCGATAACTCGATACGCCGGAACCGAAAAACAACTATTTAGGTTAAATACTTTTTCTGAAGTTGTACGAAAATGTAAATAGTTTTGTAATTTTAATTTTAATTTTTGTTTATCTATAATCAGGCGTTTATTAATGTATATGTCACTGATTAACTAGGCTGAAACTGGCCATGTCCTTTTCCAGGAACACTTGCCGGAGCATGAGTATTGTGAGAAACTTTTTCAAGAAACTACAATTCTTGTGAATAATAAGTTTCAGTTTCAATGCCCATCAAAATTCCACTAGAGCAAGTTAACTATGAACTTGGACAGTCATTTCATATTGCATTTAAAAGGTTCATTAACTTAGAAAAAAGATTGCATAAAAATAATAATCTTTTCCTTGAATATAAAAAGTTTATTGATCAATATATAGAATTGAATCATGGCGAGTATTATGACATAGGTAACTACAATTTATCTAAAGATCCTGTGTATTTTCTCCCTCACCATGCTGTTATTAAAGAGAGTAGCCGAACTACTAAATTAAGAACAGTGTTCGATGGCTCTATGACTACTGACAAAAAAGTCTCGCTGAATAATCTTCTACTGAACGGTCCTGTAGTACAAAAGGACCTGTTTGAAGTTCTTATAGCATTCAGATTGAGTAGCTTTTTCTTTATTTGTGATATTTCTAAAATGTTTAGATCTGTAGAATTAGATCCTAGGCAACGCTCACTGCAAAATATATTATGGCGCGAGTCTCCTGATGCAGATATTAAGTGTATACAGTTGAAAACTGTCACATATGGTCTTAAACCATCTTCATATCTTGCTACTCGCTGCCTTATTGAACTTGCCAATAGGTTTCATGACCGGTTTCCTTTAGCGGCTAAAATTCTCAAAAATAATACTTATGTTGACGACGCGTTGGCATGTAGTCAAAATAGCCAGGAATTAATGAAGATGCAATCTGAATTGATTCAGTTACTTGCTCTAGGAGGATTTCAGCTCCACAAGTGGGCATCTAATTATAGTAATGTCCTCAAAAGTGTTCCTAAGCAAACTCACCACTTTGAAGACCTGGATTTCCAACGTGATGATATGTCTATGAAAACACTAGGTGTTAATTTTGATGTAAAAAATGATGTTTTCAAGACTACATGCCCTGAACCTTATAACAGTGCATCTGATTCAAAACGTAAGATATTAAGTTATATTAGCACATTCTTTGACCCCCTAGGATTGATAGGGCCTATATTAGTTCGTGCTAAAGTTATTATGCAGAGCTTGTGTGCTAGCAAGGCAGACTGGGATGCCACACCCCCCGAAAATATCAGGAGCATGAGAATTATTTTGTCAAAGAGTTATCTCTCATGGACACAATTACTATTCCTCGTTGTGTTAGCCCATCAGATACAATCGATGCCCAATTACTAGGCTTCGCTGACGCATCCTCTGTGGCATATGGGTGCTGTTTATACTTACGCTGCATTGATGCACAAGGTAAAACGTATATTCAGTTATTATGTTCTAAGTCAAGAATAAATCCCCTCCGGAAAGATTTGACAATTCCTAGACTTGAACTTAATGCAGCACTCCTGCTTGCTAAATTGGCTGCAAAGGTACTAAATATACTTAACACTAACATAAAAGTCAGTAAGTCTCACTTGTTCTCAGACTCACAAATAGTCTTAGCTTGGTTGAAAACCGACCCCACAAAGCTACAGGCATATGTTGCAAATAGGGTTAGAGCAGTTCGAGAGATTTCACATGGTTGTGATTGGCAATATGTTGATACTGTCAACAATCCTTCAGATTGTCTAAGTAGAGGTCTTAAACCAAATGAACTTAAGAATCATAGGTTATGGTGGCATGGGCCAGCATTTTTACATGACATTCATTATAAGTTTGAAACTGTGTGTGATCCTCCTTTGGAATTGCCTGAGTTAAAGTGTAACAGTGTTATGGTTGCCTCTACTGCAATTAATACAGATACAGGCTGCAATATCTTTGAGTTGTTATTGAAAAAATACTCTAACATAAGTAAAATGTCTCGTATACTTGCTTACATAATTAGATTTTGTAATAACGCTAAGCCTAATAGTAATAAACAAAAGGGTTTCTTAGTGACTGCCGAATTAAATAAGGCATTATTGTTAATTGTTAAAAATGAACAATACCAGCATTATGCTAGTGAGATTAAGTGCTTGTCCTCACATAACCAAGTCTCAGGGAGTTTAAAGCCATTAACACCATTTATTGATAGTTTAGGCATACTAAGGGTGGGCGGCCGTCTTCAAAATGCACCCATACCCTATGCCAAACAACATCCAGTTCTGTTACCGAAAAATAGCTTAGTAACTACTTTGATTATAAGAGAAGAGCACTTAAAACTACTGCATGCTGGACAAAGATTAGTATTGAGTTCCATCAGGCAACGATTTTGGATTGTTGATGGACTGCGCACTGTAAAAAAGGTTATTCACAAATGTGTAACGTGTTTCAGATTGAAAGCTGTCGCGTCATCTCAGCTGATGGGTTCCTTGCCTGCTGAGCGAGTCACTGCGTGTCGACCATTCCAGAAGGTCGGAGTGGACTTCGCTGGGCCAGTGTCCGTAAAAAACAGCCGCATTAGGAAACCGATCATCGGCAAAGGTTACATGGTTTTATTTGTATGTTTTGTCACCAAGGCGATACACATTGAGCTTGTGTCAGATTTGACCACAGAATGCTTTCTTGCATCCTTTAAGCGTTTCACTGCAAGACGTAACTTGCCCAGCGATGTTTACTGTGATAATGGCTCAACTTTCAAGGGGGCAAGGAATCAGTTAGATGAGATGTATCGATTCCACGTCTCTCATGGTCACCAAAATAAAGTTCAAAGTTATGCAGCTGAACGTGGCATTAAATTCCACTTTATACCTAGTTATAGCCCTATTTTTGGTGGACTTTGGGAGAGTGGCGTTAAGAGTGCAAAACACCATTTAAAACGTGTCGTAGGAAAGGCCCTGCTCACGTATGAACAACTCAATAGTGTATTGGTAGAAATTGAAGGGGTACTCAATTCTCGCCCATTAACTGCTCTAACAGCTGATCCTAATGATTTTTCTTTCTTATCACCTGGGCACTTTTTGACTGGTGCACCTCTTAACAGTTACCCTGAGCAGGACTTAAGCAACACTAATGTAAATTTACTTAAATTTTGGTCTGTAATTGTCAAGATGAAACAAAATTTTTGGAAGTATTGGAGTAAACATTACTTAAATATGCTTCAAAATCGCCCTAAATGGCGAGATAACATGTCAAACATTACAATAGATAGTTTAGTTATATTACGCAATGACAATACCTCACCTTTGAATTGGCCAATGGCTCGTGTGACTAATGTATTTCCAGGGAAAGATGGACAGGTCCGCGCTGTAGAAATAAAAACCGCTAATGGTCATAAACATAACAGGTCCATAACAAAGATTTGTGTATTGCCTTTAGATATATAAGATTAAGTTTGTACTTAGTGCTTAAGATCCATAATGTATTAGGAATACTTGCTTATCTTGTTAAATTTCAATATAAGTTTAAGTTAGTATATACACATGAACATAGCTTTTTAGATAGTATAGTTTATAAGCATAACATAACGTAGATTTACTTTAAAATTGTTGATTATTTTTGTTATCAAAATAATTGAATTGTTAGACCCTTCGGGCCGCCCCCCCCAACTTATGTTGGATACAACATAAAATATTTTTATTATAAAAATTAATTTGCAACATTAAAACACTATTATGTTAGCTAAACTGGCAACATTGTTTGTCACTCTCTCTTTGCTCCTGTTCCTTGTACGTGGCGGTCACGAAATCTAAAACTTTTTACAGTATTAACTATTAATTGTGAATTGTGAGAGTCATATCTCCATTAAACTGTGTGAAGTGGAAAGAAACCGAAGTTTTCATTATTGCTCATCAATCCACCCAAAATATTGGTGGTGCGGAGCTGGCAGTATACACGCGCTCCCGCCAAATAAACCATATCAAGCACTGCCATTGTTCACTCTTTGCAGACGATCTTAAAATGTATCGGCCAATCGAATCCCCAGCAGACGTCGCTCTGCTACAGTCTGACTTGGACTCCCTTCAGGAATGGTGTATTGTAAACAAGTTGGTGCTCAACGTCAGTAAATGCCAGCACATCACATTTACCCGCAAAAAGCAAATAGTGACATCTTCTTACTCACTCAATGGAACAGTACTGCAAAAAGTCGACATCATAAGGGATCTGGGAGTTTTACTCAGTAGTAACCTGTCGTTCATTCCTCACATAGATAAAATGTTGACCAAAGCCGGAAAGATGGTCGGGTTCATAAAAAGGATCGGGCATGACTTCAAAGGAACACATGCATTGAAAGTACTTTTCAACTCCTTTGTGCGAAGTACCCTAGAATACGCTTCTCCAGTCTGGAATCCAATGTACAAAGTACACATTAATCGTATCGAACGCATCCAAAAAAACTTCACCAGATTCCTTCGGTATAAAGATCGTAACTGTCCTTACAGAGCTAACTACTCACAGCGATTGTCTCACTTTGGTTGGCATTCCCTTGAAGAGCGACGCATGTTGGCTGACGTCACGACTCTCTTTAAAATTCTTAATGGTCAAATATCCTCACCCGACCTTCTCGCTAATATGCACCTGAGCGTGCCTCGTCAATGTCCAGTCAGAACAGTACGAAAGCCCCAAATGTTCGTTGTCAAATCATCTCGCACAAATCTCGGTCGATCAGCACCATTAAACCGAATGATGGACACCACCAACAAGGTCATCTCCGTTAATACTGATATCGACATTTTCCGCGACAGTATACACAGTCTCAGGCAAAAATTGCTGGAAATTCATTTGTAGTCAGCTTTCCATCACACTTATTGTTTAAATATTCCATTTCTCATTTTTATCCTGACCGCTTTTAAATTTTTTAGAAATGTATAGTACTTGTATAACATCTCAAGAATTATTTATGTTAATGTTAAGAATTGCATATTTTTAATCTGTATTTATGTTAATGTGTATTTATGTTATAAATTGTTTTTTTTTTTAGGATTAATATTTCAATTTTTTTTTTTATCATAGTTATTAATGTCAACTATAAGAATTTAATTACGTCAATTAATAGAATTTGTTCAATTATTTCATTTATTCTTCTATGTTTCTATTATAAAAATATCTTTATTTTAATTATTAGGGGCTTAATTTATAACTTTGTTGTGAATGTTGTGGTCTCCTATAAGTGAAGGAGTACACCTTCCAAATACCTTGTGTTTTCCATTAACTAATAATGCTTTGTGTACATCTTTTGTTGGAGATCCTTAAATAAATAAATAAACAGTAATCACTGTCGACTAGACCTAATAGAACAATACTAAAGTCTCCTTTGTAATTGTAATATTCTGATCCAGTTGCAGGGGGGCATTGTATTTTATTTAATATGTTTCTCGTCTAATGCTCCTACGCAATGCGGGAATCTGAATCTTCTTGCGACAGCAAGCCACTCTTCTGGAGATGTAGGAATCTGGAAAAAACAAAAGAATATACAACCTGTTTTTTTTTGATATCCCATAACTCTAGGGTTATATTCTGTAGGTAAAAATAATACTAAAACTCCTAGAATAGGTGGTCCAAAAATGCATCGTTTCGGAGATATCATCAATCATAATTAAATTAGGTCAAAAATTGTCACCAGTATGACGAATCTTTACTTTTGCGAGGTTGCCAAACTTTGCAGTAGTGTTGTAAAATAAATAGTAAAATAAAATATGTAGGTAGGTAATTCATTTTTATTCAAACCAATCATTCATATTTAAAGCTAAGAAAATGCGACGTTGTCATATTTCACGTAAGGGTGTTTTACATTAATAATCGTGACTTTGCCGAATTATTTTGTAAGAAAAATGAAAAAAAAAAAATAACGAAGGATTGGAACATAACTCATATGCCAGTTGATTCTTTGATATGGCCTCAATCATACCCTAGAGTTATGGGATATAAAAAAAAACACGTTGTATATTAGCTTAATCTTTTTTTTTCAGACACTAGCTGCAAAAGACGAAAGTAGTTCGACAGACGGGCAGTTTGACGCTACGCAGTCCGAAGATGATCAAGGACAGCATTCAAGCTCTTCAAATCTTACTAAGCAGGAAGGACTTACACCTACTTCGAATAGAACATTAAGAGCATTTAAGCGCCGTTCTTCTAACCCTCCTGAGCTTCAAAAAGCAAGGGAACAAATGCAAAACGCATTAACAACTATCAATACCGTATTAACAAACAAATCTACTCAAAAGGATGATGTTTGTGATCTCTATGGAAAATGATTAGCTTCCAAATTGAAGAAATATTTTTCTGATATCGAGCAGCAGGAAGTCATGTTTGAATTGGATGAATTGTTGACAAAAAGAATTAGACACCGCCTCGAACAACGTCTCACTTCATCATTTAGCTTGATGAGCTCTAGTGGTTTTTTTCGTACTCGTAGTACATCACCGGCTGAAATGCATCGTCCTTCTTCCTCTCAAACTTTTTATGTTCTTCCGGATTCACCTGTACAAATACCACAGCGGCCATGTTCGTCTCATAGTTATCCAGTGTCACATAATATGCCAGAGCAAAATAATATATTTACTCAAAACATGATATTGTCCTCACCACAACAGAAACAGCAACTACAACCAACATTTGACCAACCAACTAATCAAGTCCTAATTATTTTATCTGATGAAGTCATTGATGCGACACAACTCAATCCAATTTTGCGTGAAGCATTTTTTAGAGCAGTTGGTGATAAACCATATTTTTTAAAAGTACACACATCAAAAGTGTCTAGGGATCAACATATATTTTTGCAATAACTTTTCTCCTGATTGATATTAATTAAAATTTTCTTTAAGGATTCATCAAATAAAGTGTTTTCGTTTGTCACAGTAACGATAAACCAAGTCACCTTTGCATTAATAAAGAAATTTGCCATTTTCCTAATAAAGGGATTTTTGACATTTGAACCACTAACACAAAAGTTCGAAAAAAAGACTGAAATAACAGTTTTCTTTAAAATTTTATTGGGTAACTTAAACAATTAATAATCCGTGTTTCTACCGCGAACACTAACAACACAAGAACATCGGTTTGGCATACTCAAAATGAGTTCATCCAAATCACGCTGTGGAATGGCCGCCCATGTTCGTTGCAACAACAAAAAAAGGTCTTCTTGCGACTGGATACCCTCCATATTCGGCAGAGCTCTTCTCTGTAGCATATCCCATGCATGCTCAATCGGATTCAAGTCTGACGACTGAGCAGGCCAGGGCAGGACATTGATGTTAGCTGCGGCGAGAGTCTGTCTTACAACTCTTGCGGTGTGCGGTCGTGCATTATCATGCATTAACTGAAATAAGGGACCGATTTGCACTTGTAGAGGAACGATGACGTCTGATACAATCGTCTCAGCATAAATTTGAGCGTTGAGGTTGCCTCTGATCCAAATCAACTCAGTTCTTCCGCCGATCCAAATACCCGCCCATACCATGATGGTTCCACTACTATAAGGATGGACTTCCTGGCAGGATTTTAATCGCTGTTGGCGTCCAGGGGTTCTCCAGTGTCGTATACGTCTTGTATCCGGTCTCATACCAAAACGAGACTCATCAGAAAAGCACACGAAACGCCATTGTTCTTCTGCCCAATTTCTGTGTTCAAGAGCCCATTGATATCGTATCCTACGATTGTGCATTGCTATAGGTGGTACCCGTAGCGGTCTTCGGGAATGAAGGTTCACTTCATGCAAGCGGTTTCTGACTGTTTGGTCGCTAATTAAGTTCCCTGAAGAGTGATGAAGCCTCACGGCTAATATCATGGCGGTTATTGTTGGAGCTCTTCGAGTTAAGATTTGAATGTATCGGTCTTGTCTCCGTGTGGTGCAGCGATACCGTCCTCCATGGCGCTCAGCCACGGTACCAGTGCTTCGGTAACGTGTCCAAAGTCGACTGATAACACTCTGACTTGTATTCAGAGCTAAAGCCACAGTACGTTGCCGGGAACCAGCTTCTATCATTCCCACGGCTCTGAGCATTTCTTCCCTGCTTAAATGACGTCGCCGCTCCATAATAACGTTGGTTTTAATCAGTAGTAGGGAAACAGTAGCACTAATAATGTCTTCAATGCGTTGTATGTTTTTATAGGGAAAATATTGACAGCTGATATTCATCTTTTACTCGAATTTGATTCACAGTTCCTGATTCAAATTATGAAATGCACCAAAAAGGATCCATATAAATTTATAAAATCATAAATTTATTACAAAGCCACATCTCAATCTCAAGAAATCCACATAAAAATGCTTGATCCCTAGACACTTTTGATGTGTGTATATGCTGTAAGATTTCTTATATTTCATAACCAATTTTTGTGTAATTAAAAATTAATTAATATATGTGAATGTTTCATTTAAGTACCTTAACAGTATCCGTCAAAACATCAATGAGGGCTTGGCAAACTTCAGGAACTATTTGAGATATTAATTGACTGGATATTTTAAATATGTTATGTAAACTTCTGCAGCTGTCTCCAGTTGCTAAATATCTGTGTCACTGCAATTCGAATCTTAGCGAGTATGCTCTCTCTGAAGTCGGTATCTTGTTTGCTGATTACTGGAGATATTTTCTGGAGTAAATACTCAAAATCGCTATCCGACATTCGAACGAAGTTTTGAAATTCCTTTGATTCAGGTTCTTGAAAAAGCTCAGATAGCTGATTTTTCATACTTTGCCTGTAATAAAGGAATGTATATTCGACAAAATTGCAACAATTAATACAAAAATATAGGTAACAAAGCAAAAGGTTGAACACTATACATACCTTGTTCTATTTCTGTGAATACTTAACATCTACCACCTTCTTTTTTGTCGTTTCTTTTTCACAACTCTATTGCGGTATACACTGACATAATAATTGTAAGCGCTCATTAAATAAATAGCAGCGGCGGAGATAATTTCCACGTCGTCGTCCATATTGTTTCAATGCACAATAAAAACTGACACGATAAAAACTGACTGCCCAACATGTGGGCGTCTCCTCAAAACTCGTCTACATTGGCCATTTGGATTGGCTTCCTTCAAACTTGCCGAACAGTAGCGCTTGCCTTGTATCCGTTTGGTTAGGCTCGAGTTGGTCTAAGCTTGGCTAACATATTGCAGGCTACATTTCTACTACCTTCACTGTATCTACTCGTGAGAACCTGTAATTGGCTCTGTGTTAACCATACAATTGTTATTCATCTTTTATAGCTGTTGGTTCTCCTATTTATAAATAAATAAAGCATAACCATTCATCCATTTATATCAAAACTATTAGGCACAATGTAAACAAACTTCCGTGTTGAAAATAACATATTAATTTACCTATTATCAGTCAAAGTATTTGGAAAAACAGCAAAACTAATCAGCTAAACTTACTGGAAGTTTGACTAGACACTGTAAAAATGTTTGATGAGACAATGAGAAAGTTGTGTTAATAATGTTATTTGGTAATAATTTACAAACCCGTTTAGGTAATATAACCACAAAAATAATTACTTATAGACAAATAGATATCTTACTGTAACATAAATGAGGTGCTATATTGACTGGAAGGTTTGGCAAATGGTAACTTGTAATGATATAATAGCGCGCATGGACATCAAACAAAATCAAAACATGCGCCTGCGACGCGCTCTCCGGGGTGACTGTTTTTAGTGTTTTACGTCATTACTGCACTGAGGCAAAGGGTGCGGGCGGGTGGGGAGTGGGGAGCGCGAGACGCTACTAGTACAAGTACATTTTTGCCCCTTCCCGAGGTCAGACTATCAGCTGATAGATTGTGCCTACTTTTTATGTTGGGCGCGCGCCGTTCCTAGATATTTTGTAGTTATGCGGACATACGTTGCATCTTAAAAGTAGTAATACTTAAGACTACTGTGGAACACGCAGTTTTTGGATATTATTTTTTAATTTAATGAGACATAACGGCGGCGTCACGCGGGTACCAGTTGATAGGTCAAAAGCGCGCGCGTGGGAATTTCATACAGCTGTTGTGTTATTGTGATAAAATTAAATTAGTTTAAAAAATAAGTTTCTTTGGGAAAGTTGTTTGTTATCATGAGTAGAATCACGTGTTTAAGTATCGGTCACTAATTACCAGTCACCCTATATATGATACATACGCTTTGCTACAGCTCTTCCCTACACAGCACTGCCACTTTGTGTGAATTGATTGTGATTTGATGTGCCTGCATGTGTGTGTGTTTACAAAGGAAATGGCAGAAAAGAATTGTGACGATCTATGTAACGTAGCTAGTACAAAATAGGCTTTAGATATACTTATATTTAAAGCCTATTTTGTACTAGCTACGTCTATTCAAATAGTCGTAGTTCAAGAAAATTTGAGAAGCCAGCCGGTCTGGGCGCTTTGTTCAGTCATTTTGTGGAGAGCAAAAAAACTATCAAGAAACCTCGGGTTTAGGTAAGTAAATATGGTAAATAGATTGTGTAGCATTGTTTAGTAAGTAAATTGGGCCATTGAAACCACAGGTTGAAACCAACCACGCGCGTTGCTAACCTCAAATCCTAATGGATTGATCATAGTCTCATACCTATTTGCAAATATTTTGAGAAATAAAACTAAAGCGGAAAACATCCCAACATTCGCCTATAAAGAGAGTTTGCACTGTTTTTTTATTGAACTATGTTTGACGTTCGCACAATCATAGGAAGTTGCAGGAGACAGAATGTTTATACAACATGTTCATCAAGCACGTGATGGCTACCCATCACGAGCTTGATGAACACACGACGAACGTCACGAACGAACGACACGACGTCACGATGAACGTCAGCTATACTTAACATTCACAATTCTAAAAATTCTCGGAGAATATTATCTCGGTTATTATATCGGTTAATTAACGATTTTATCCTTTCATAAGTGGACAACCCTATGCGTCCAAAGCAAAATATAAGATGTCATTCTAATGTCAATTTTGACAGTATTGTGCAAAATGGTGTTCCGGTCACGAGCTGCTCCCGCGCAAAAGATAAGAAATATATACTTTTTAATCAAGGTTCCTATTTCATGTAAAAATAACATATTATTTATGTTTTTATGATTGCATTCTATGACTTGTCAATAGCTTTGTTACAAATAATACAAGTGAGTGTGCTCTATAACATGTTGAAGTTGAATTTTAGCTATAGTTAACATTGCGATTGCGCCATAGAGTTGAGAGTGTAAAAAATAGTTAACATTGCGGAATGGTATACATAATTGCTTTTATTGGTGTTTGAGGGTGTTCGCATGCATAATTTGCTTTATTTATTTTTAGTGTAACCTGCGATTAGAGCGTGTGAGGAAAAGTTCCACTACAAGATGCTTCTTCCAGCGATAGTAGCACATTAGGAGATGATAATGAGGATAATGTACTAACTGATAATACCGAATACAGTTCCGAACCCCGTTCATTAGATTCTTCGTTTGAACGACTTGCTTCTACAGTTATAGTGAAAGAAACTCGATCAAATAAAAAAGAAAACTAATTCACCTCATTTATTGACAAAAAAATTAAACCTTTGGATGAAAGCCTCTCGAATTTAAACGGGAAGGCGGTAAATTCAAACATTTAACAACGTTGGAAGAAATGAACTTCACTCAATTTGGTTCGGAATCGAAGTCTCCATCAGATTATTTTGCTGATTTTTTTAGTAAAGATGTTACGGAAATAATTATTCAAAATACAAATTTATACGCATTGCAACGAAATCTCAAGCCCGTAAATGTTACTCATGACGAGTTGTTGAATTTTATAGCAATAAATTTGTTAATGGGTATTGTCAAGATGTCTTACCGTGACTACTGGACCTTCTTCCAGTACCTTAGATATAATCGTATTGCCGATATTATGAGTTTGAAGCGTTATGAACAAATTCGCCAGTTTTTGCATTTTTTGATAATTCTCAACAAAATGGAGGTCGTTACTTCAAAGTCCGTCCGATTTTAGAAGCAGTACGTAGAAACTGCCTTAAAATAGAAGAGGAACATCGCTACAGTATCGACGAAATGATGGTGCCCTATAAGGGTACAAGCGCTGGTAACAAGCGCCAATATTTGGCAAAGAAACCTAAGAAGTGGGGTTTTAAAGTGTGTCAGAGCTGGGGTATCTGGCTGTGTTTACGACTTTATTCCTTATGGTGAAGAAACATTCAGATACCATTCTTTCACGGAATATGAAAACTCTTTAGGAGTTGGCGCCAAAGTTGTAATAGCTCTCTGCCTGAGCATTAGACATAAACCGGCGATTGTGTATTTTGACAACTCCTTTTCATCTTTAGAACTGATAAATTTATTACGCAGTGAGTATGGCATCTTTTTCTTGGGCACAATCAGAGCTAATCGTTTAAGGGAATGTCAAAAAAAAACTGCCTAGCGATAAGGACTTGTTAAAAAAAGGTAGAGGCTCCAGTAAACAAATAGTTTGCAATTAAAATAAGTTGAGTGTCGTAAAATGGTACGATACCAAATCTGGTATATTAGCAAGCTCTTATGTAGATTCGTTTCCTATGCAGAACATACAGTGATTTTCTAAAGAAACCAAGTCCAGGATTGATGTTCCATGTCCTCAAATAGTGAAACATTGCAACTCCCACTCCAACTCCAACACCTACAAATGAAGGGAAAACAAAAAATGAAAGTTCGGTTGGCTGCTCAAGTGTTAAGCTACTCAGTTGCAGTTGAATTATATATTATATATATAGATTAATTAAGTGTAACACATTCAGGGTCTAGTTGATAATTCATCGGCATTCTCTTAAGTCTGACCACATAGAAAGCGCGCGCGCTTCCTCCCAATTTTGTCATCGTTGAATTTCCTAGCCTTGAGAGTTTACATTTTATGAAAGTCAAACATACAAATAAATTGCTTTTTACTTGTGTTTTTTTATAGATTAGCTCCTATGTGTGTATTATGTGCTAAACGTCCCCCACGAAAGTATATACAGTTTTCTTTTTTCAATTTCAGATGAGTTATCGCAAAATGCTGCCTCAACAGCCACCGTGATCGCCAATATGGATCAGTTATTTGACGAGACAGAAAGAGGGGAAAGCCATTACTGATTAACATGTCCTCAACCAGCCTCCATTCCGAAATATTTGGGAAAAAAAGATTTTTTGGGGGCCAGATCCAGGCCTCCCTCACAAGATGGCTGGTTGAGGGCACTATGTGCCATAGAAAAGATATTTAAAAAAGTACAATGTAAAAACTTTATCGCCGCGAAGACTAAATCAAGACCCTCTGGAAAATTGCTTTGGATGCATAAGAAATAATTGTGGATCAAATCCAAATCTCACATCAGTGCAGTTTGTAGCAGCACTAAAAACTAGCATTACAACAAATTTGATAAAATAATAATTTAACAAAAACCGAAACTGTGCTGATGACCAAAATAGCATGTTAAGCAATTTTAAGACTTTCTTAATGCAAAAACAACCCGAATCCGCAAAAGAAAAAACTTCATCAATAAGATGATGGTGCTTCTTTTCCAGTGGATAGTGACCTTGAGCCCCTGGAAAACTTAGATCACTCAGTGTTCGGGTGAAATGCAAGCCTGTGCTTAAGTATGCGGGTTTATTGTGAAAGTAAAAAATTTTAATTGCGTACTGTGCAAAATGTGCAAAATCTATTTCTGTCTGACCCGAACACTGAGGTATGCCACATCTTCACATCATTCAAAGAATATAATAGCGAAAAATGTAGTTTGAAATACGTACAAACTGAATTTGTCAAATTTGTTGAAAATGCTGCTACTTTAATAAATATTTTTTTAGCAAAAATATTAAAATGATCAAAATAATGCGAAAAAATACTAACCAACTGCCTGAAGGGATGTGAAATGCATGATGATAAGATTTTGCATAACAACGAACAGAGGGTTTATTGATGAAGCTTCAAAGCAATCACTAGCAAGAAAAATAAATATTTTAAAACATTCTTAATTAATTGGTTTTATTTAATGTCCTGTGAGATATATGAAAGATGTTAATGCTTCAATTGCGAAAACCCCAGAACAAATAACTTTTGTTGTGGCATTTTTTGAAATCTGCGAACAAATCTCTGTTTCCGAAAAAACTAGGAGTCATAGATTTTTTAACCTCTATATTCCGTCATCACTATGGGTAGATAATTTATTCTAGTTTCTTCTAATACTCGTTTTGCATCTTTTACTTGGTAAAGTGAATGGTTGCGCCTAGTTTTTCACATTTAACTGCGAATCGTTTGAAGCGCTAGTGAGCCTTGTAGGCGTTCATAATGTGTGAACCAATCGTTCTTCTCTTTAGAGTATATATTAGAGATGGGCCGAATGTGATTTGAACCGAATCCTTCGAAACTTCGGCCGAACATTCGGTTCAAATGAAATGTTCGGCCGAAGTTCGGTTCACTTTCGCGCGCTTTCTCGAGAGCGACGCGTCGTGACTTGTTTACGCATTTACTTCAAATACCCCGCCCGCACACCGCGCTCCCTCCGCGTACCCCGAGCCGGCAAGTCAGTATCAAATACGTCACGAAATCGGCGCGTGTCGCGTGCGATTGTAATCAACAAAAAGAATTGTTTTAAGTGGATTGACGAGGTTTTAAGTGATAAGCTTTGTTACTGGCTTATTCCAAAAATGAGTGCAAGGAAAAAATCAAGTGTTTGGACATTTTGTACAGAAACTGATCAACCAAATAAAGTGAAATGCATCCTATGTGATTCGCTGATATCTCGTGGTGGTAGTGGACGTTCAGCGTCTACTTCTGCACTGACCAACCACCTTCGTGTGAAGCATGATCGAGAATACACACAATTACAATATCCCATTCATTCGCCAAATCCAATCCTTCCTTCAGTAAGACCTTCATCGTCGAATACTACTGAAGAGTTGCCCGCAGCGGAGTCATCATTACGTCAAGTGACCATTGAGGGCACATTTAAAAGTAAGTGGAAAATTGATGGCCCAAGGGCTAAACAAATTCACAAAGCCATAGTAGAACTGATATGTGTGGATAATCAACCTATATCTATTGTAGAAGATCGAAGTAGAAGTTCGAAAATACATTACTGAAACAGTGATAGTTGAAATGTATCAACAATTAAAAAAGAAGATTTTCAACCAACTATCCGAAGCTAAAACGATTTCAGTTACAAGCGACATGTGGACGTGCATCAATAATATGCTGGGTTTTTAAAGTTTTACTGTTCACTGGCTTGACAACAATTTTGTACTGCAACATGGGATGCTGAAAATGAAATCGTTTTCAGAGCAGCATACAGCGCATAATATCCAGTGTGCTCTAGAAGAAATAGCCGAGTCATGGAACATCTCAGACAAAATACATGTTATCGTCACTGATAACGGCCGCAACATTGTGAAAGCCGTAAATGACAGTCGTTTTGAAGGAAAAATGTGCTTCATTCATACTTTGCAACGAGCAATTCACGGTGCTTTAGACGCGCAGAAAAGTTTTAATGAAGCAATAGCGGCAGGGCGTCGTATAGTGACTCATTTCAATCACTCACAACCGGCTCAAGAAAAATTGCAGCTGATACAGACTGAGCTCAGTGTACCCAAGCACAAACTTTATTTTATTATTTATTATTTCGTTGTACATATCTGACAACAGTAACACAATAAATTTTCAAAATTTGACAGAGAGACAATGGGATCTTCTGAAAGAATGTCTTGCTTTACTTCAACCTTTCGAAGAAATCACAAAAAAAATGAGCTCTTCCTACTCCTGTATATCAGAGGTCATTCCTAACTTGACGATTCTTTCAAAGTATTTGATCAAAGAAGAAGTTAAAGTGGCTTGTTCTAATATAAACACAATGCGTTCGTCACTAAAAGAAGGACTGGACAGACGTTGTCAGGGGATTGAAGATGACAAGTACTATAGTCTAGCAACAATGCTAGATTCACGCTACAAAATGTTTTTTTTTACACCAGATAATGTACCAATGATCGACAATCTTTCCTGGCGGAATTTGTAAGAAGGAGCGAGGATATTGGGTCAAGCAGTGATGAAGAAGTTGTTCAGGTAGCACAGAGATCCACGTCATCATCCAATTGTGAAAACACACACAGAACGTTCTGGAGCTGATACGAGGAACTAGCAGCAGTAAAGTTACCGATAGATGTAGAAGAAACCAAAAGTCCGATTGCGTCAGAGCTAGACAGATATCTCAGTGAAGTTCTGCTACTCAAAGACCTATGTCCATATGGCTGGTGGGCTAAGAATAAAGACAAGTTCCCTAATATGAGTTGTTTGGCTCGGATATACTTATCGTGTCCCGGAAGCTCTGTTTATTCTGAGCGACTTTTTTCGGAGGCAGGAAACATATACGAAAAAAAACGTAACAAACTTCTGCCAGACAAGGCATAGTCTTTGGTGTTTTTTCACCATAACCTGCCTCTAGTAAATTTTAAATATGAATAGATAGATAAGAAAAGTTGGTTTAATATGATTGTTGAAAAAAATACCCTTTAATTTTAATAAAAAATACTTCAGGTTAATGAATGTTGAATCAAAAACGTTATTTTTTTATTTAATTTACGGACTCCTATCCAGATGTTTACTAGGAGAATACAAAGTTTATTTCATTTTTGTAATAGTATGTCTAATTATTAATTAGGCAGGGATTTCTAAGATTAATAACTAAACTAAGATTAAGGTTAAGAACTAAGATTAAGAGTAACAATAAGATAAGAACTGATTTAATATAAGGTTTACATTTACAATGTTCCTAAATAAATAAATAATTGACCATGAATGAGTAAAAATAATATCTTTTATTTTACAGTATCTAATGTTGTTATTGTTATATAAGGTGCTTCTAAAATATATGCCACGGTTGTTTGTATGGAGACTTGGCCAATCGGCTGACCGATTTCCATACAAAGTGCATTTTTTTTTTGAGAATTGACTATGGGTTCCTTGGGGAAAGTGGTTCAGTATCATGAGTAGAACCACCAGTTGCAGCCATGGCATATTGTAATTTAGAAGCACCTTATATTTCAGTTAAAATAAGTGCAAGTAGGTATTATTTTTCTTGTACCGAATTTCGGCATCTGAACCGAATTTCGGCCGAATGCCGAAGTTCGGTTCAAGCTGCCGAAATTCGGTTGAACCGAATGTGAACCGAATTTCGGCCCATCTCTAGTATATATGTTTTGTGATTCAGTCGGTTAGAAAGCTATCAAATAGAGCACGTACGCGCCTTTTTCACCCCGCTTGCACGAATTTAAGCCCGAGCACTCTTTTTACTGGTCCACCCTTTACAGTCAAAAAACTGATAGTGTGTTTTTAATTTTCCAAAGGTACTTAATATATGAAAATTCTTTTTTACCATTGCCACTCGAAAAAGGGCATTTTATACATCGATAATCAGTGAATAAAACGCTCTTTTACTCACTGAGTGAATAAAAACATTTTGAATTAGGAACAAGCACGAATTGTGTACAATAAATAAATAAAACGTGCCGCTGCGCCTACAAGAATATGACACTGAATGTCGAAAATTGTTCTAATTTCAACACATTTTTTTTTGTTTATTTTCTTTAAACCTTTGTTCTATTATTATATTACCGATTATATAATAAAATGTGATAAATCTGCCTAGTCTTATCCCAACTTCATTGGGGTCGGCTTCCACTCTAATCGACTGCAGCTGAATATCAGTATTATACTTGGAGTGACTGCCTATCTGACCCAGAACACAACCTAGTTAGTACTGGGTGGGTAATACGGTACCCCGTGGTAAGACTAGTTGTCAGACTTTCTGGCCACTGACTTCTTGTAACGACTGTCAAAGAACCACAAAAGACAGCCGGCCCAACGCCTTTATGTACCTTCCGAGGCACGGAGGAAAGTCGGTATGTATTGAATTAATGGTCACCCTCTACGAACTGACCTTGGTAAGCCCGGCTTAACCTTGAAGACCAACCCAAGTGACTTTTTATTTTCTCGCAGTCAATGGTAAAAAGTAGAGAACACAACTCGTGAAAAAAATTCATCTCGGTTCTTGTATCCTCGCTCCGCTCAGGATTCTACTCTAGAATCCCTTGCTCCGCTCAGGATTCTACTCTAGAATACTTCGCTGCTCTCGGGATCCAACTTAGTCCCTCGAATTAAATTCCCTTTTTTTGTTTCACTTGTTATTTAAAAACTACTATAAAAAAGCCTTGTAATTCAAAGTTATTGTCAAATAGCTATGAGATTATTGCAGCCCATGAAGTGGTGACAAAATGTATTCACTACAAAGAACATGTTGTTACTTTTGTTGTATATCTACAACTGTGTATATAGGTATTTCTCACCTTGTAACCGTAGTAGCTATGTAGAAAATTGTAGTATTGTAATATCATTCAATAGACAGGTAGTCTGTCAGTTCTATCTGAAATGGAATTTCCCATTATTTTGTTTCGTTTCTGGGTTGGTCTGTGGATGGG
Source organism: Eugnorisma glareosa (assembly GCA_947578425.1). Classification (NCBI taxonomy): domain Eukaryota; kingdom Metazoa; phylum Arthropoda; class Insecta; order Lepidoptera; family Noctuidae; genus Eugnorisma; species Eugnorisma glareosa. The sequence goes on along the minus strand of OX387967.1, from coordinate 5,814,154 downwards.
TGACCGCCCATTACATACCGAGTTTCCTCCGTGCCTCGGAAAGCACGTTAAGCCGTTGGTCCCGGCTGTCAATTGTAGATCTTTGACAGTCGTTACAGGTAGTCAGTGGCCTAAAAAGTCTGACAACCAGTCTTACCAAGGGGTATCGTGTTACCCAGTACTGACAGGGTTGTGGATGTTACATAGGCAGTCGCTCCATGTAAAATACTGGTATTCAGCTGCATCCGGTTAGACTGGAAGCCGACCCTAACATAGTTGGGATAAGGCCAGGCACATGATGTTTGCGTGGAATATTTTTTCTTTTGTATATGCCATAAATATACCTTTTTTAATAACTGTTTGTTTTCAGCTCAATTATATGGTAGTAATATTTTCGCATAAAAAGAAGACTATGTTTCAGCTGCACCTAAAAAATGGCTATTCGAAAATGAAACTATGGTGATGTGGCCTAGACACAAGTCTGTAGAGAGAAAAGCCATAAAATTAAACATGAATCCTGAAGAAGACTGGATGAGGACTGGAGGACTGATTCAAACATCCGAATAGTCGGATATTATGGTAATTAATTTTGCATTAGGTAGGTACAGTCAAAGGTAAAAATATGTATATATTTTCAAAATAGCATCACAACTTTATAATTATCTACACAGCAAGTATTTGTCCTGTAAATGTTTTTTGTGTTGCTGTGACCATCATTTTAAAAGTTTCGATTTGTATACATGTTTTTGTCCTGAGTGAACTAATTTAACTTCCATCTTATAATTAACTACTCTTGTTATACCCTAGGTACTTTACGATAATATGTTTTTAATAATTCTGTGATTTTTTAGCAACACTAAAGGAAGCTATGTTCGTAGAGAGAAATAAACAAAACAGTAGTAGCAGCGAGTTGGAAATAGTAAAGCGAGAACAAGGAACAAAGATAAATAAAGAATTAATACCGAGATGACTATAATTCTACGCCACCTGTCATTGAAATAGAAGGTACGTTTGTAACTTCATTAATTTTCTATGAACACGTACTTTTTATTCTTTCTGAATGTGAGTAATGGATCAATAGAAAATATTTTATTGCACTCTACAACTTAAAAATAAACAAGTAGGTACGTAGTTACATTCTCTGAACTCACCTTATCTGTCGCTGTGGTAGAGCCATAAGCTCGTATGCTGCACTTTTGTCTTTATCAGCCAGACATGACGGGATGTGCAGGCGCCAGCGACCACCAGCTTAGTCTTAAGTTCTAAGTATGTATTAGGGTAGGTAGGATAAGTAGTCTTGCATCAAAATCTGTAAGCTCGGGTCGTTTCTAATAAAACTCTTAGTTATAACGGGCCCTTTTTTCGGATGGGAAATCATCAATGACTCCTTCCGCTCTGGGCTGAGCAGGAGGGAGTGTCAGACTTTTACTGACTAAAACCCATCCATGTTTTTTCATCGCCCTTTGTGTTCCGGGGCAACGGTATCTCTTTTGAACTGTCCCGCAGCCCCGGCAGGCATAAGCCCTTTCAACAGGAAGGGGTCCCCTTCCTGTTGCTGACATCTCTTTGAGGCGCGCGTGGAACACGAACGCGCCGTCGACACAGCCTGTCGTCAAAAGACGGACGGACGGCGAGCTAGCCCATAGCTCGCCGTCCACAAGCCCGCGCATACGGTGGCCGGGGGCCACCACGTGGCCCCCGACGCCCGGTGCGTCTCCCGCGGCGGCTGGGACGTGAGGCTCTCTCCCTCTCACGTTCCGCCGCCTCCTTCGCTAGCATGACTGCTTCGCAGAAGGAGGCGACGGCGTCCCATTCCGTCTCGCTCCGGACCATGGAATGAACCAAGGCCGGACGCGAGAGGTCGCCGCCGCCGATCGCCGCTACGAGGACACGGCGGTGCTCCGCCCACGCGGGGCAGACCTCCACCGTGTCCTCCGGTCGATCCTCACAGTGGTAACACCCGGGCGTTTCCTCCCACCCGATCCGGTGCAGGTACGTCCCGAAACAACCGTGTCCGGTGAGGACCTGTCTCAGGCGGAAGGTGAGGACGCCGTGGCGCCTCTCAAGCCACTCCTCAAAGAGGGGCCTTATCGCCACTATTGCGGCGTGCCCTGCACGGGGTTGCGACAGTCGTTCTCTCCATGTCGCCATGAGATCACGCCGGAAGTCTGTCCGCTGAGCGGCAATTTGCCGCGGCAGCGGAGTTTCCCCCCGGCGTAGAGCCTCCGCGCGCCATTCGTGCAGGCGGGCGAGGATTATTGCCTCTAGATCCCATGGCGGCAATCCGGCAAGGAGGCTCGCCGCCTCGCGGGAGATCGTGCGGTAACCACGGACCAGCCTTACGGCTACCACCTTTTGGGGCACGTTCAGGTAGTGAGTTATAACGGGCCCTAACGTTTTATTTTAGCCGCTCCGCTCCCGAAATCTAACTGGCGCAGCCGGTAGGATTGGCGTAAACCGTTGCTTTCGTGGAAAGTCAAGTGTGAAACACGGAAAAGTGGAAAAGAATACTAAAGAACTTTATTGCGAGTGATAACGTAGAGTCGTCGTAACTTAAAATCAGTGAGACGTTCTTGGCAATCTTCGAACCAAATAAATAAGTTAGATAAAGCGTAACGATAACGTGGGTGAGCAGAGATGTTGAATGTTTATAAGGCGGTTGGACTGTGAGTAACCTTCTACTTCCTTCCTATTTCCCCATACTAGTAATGTTAATATGAAATAAATTATTGTATCGATTATTTCATTAATTCTGGAAAATCGAGTGAAAAACCTTTTATGGTAGAAATTAATTTCTTTATAATTAGTGATTTATAAATTAAGTGAATATTATTTTCACGCTATTACAACGAAGATTCATTCATTTATAAAATAAGTGAATATTATTTTCACGTTATTTTAACGATAAGATTTTTCATAAGATTTTCTTTTCTTTGTAATAGTTAGTTTTATTTAATAGAAATTTTAATTACTTAAGTTTGATAATTGTATAATAAGAATTTTACTTTTAATTAATTTTTATTTTAAATTGTTGCTTATCTTTTGTTTGTTTTTTTTTACGATTTTATTTCAAATTAATCAAGGTCAGATTCCTGTAACCGCGGCAACTGGTGCAGCCCCGTCGGCTCGTACCGAAACACAATTTTCTATGCAACTTGCTGAATCGTTGATACCTCGGGATGTTTTAAATTTAATTCCAGAATTTAGTGGCGAAACTAATTTACTTAGTTTATTTTTAAGAAAGTGCGAATATGTTATTGAAAAGTATCAAGGGACTACGGATCGAAATGAATTTTTAATGCAGAATATTACGAGTAAATTAAAAGGTAAAGCGGCAGCCTTAATTAGTGAAAGAGGTGATTTTGAGACGTATAGCGAATTAAAATCTTTATTGATCCAACATTTTGGGGATCCCAGGAGTGAGGAATGCGTTGCTATTGAACTGGAAACCCTAAAAATCAAACAAGGCGAGTCATACTTACAGTTTTGTAGCAGAATTCAAGACATTCGTGCTATATTAATTTCAAAAGTGAATCAGAACAGCTCTACAATGTTAAAAGAAGCTAAAAAAATAATTTATAACAATACTTCTCTTAATGTATTTCTGTATAATTTACCAGAACACATGGTGCGGATTGTTCGAATTAAAAACCCTACTACGTTGGAAGAAGCTTTAAAATATGTCCTTGAAGAAGTTAACTTTCAGGAACAATATAATTTACGTAGTAAAATGTTACGACCGCAAGGTCATATGTTACCATCACGCGATGGAGGAAATGTTTTTAATTCACCCAATCTGAAACCCTAATTGCAAAATAATAATTTCAGACCTTTTACAAACCCAACTCAATTCAAATTTGGTATACCTAATCAAAATTTCGTACGCCCGAATATACCGAATCAACAAATTGATCGACCGCAAATGGCTCAATTTGGACCACCAGTCGTTGATAAGAAAACCCCCAGCAATTAGGCTTCCGACCTCAAGGAATATTTGCCTACAGGCCCCCAACAGCACAACCTGGTTATAGACCCCAAGTAGGACAATTTGGCTAAGCTTGAACGGGCCTATGCCCGTTCAAGCTTCGGCCTATCGTCCAACTAATAATTTCCACGATAGTGACGTGACAATGAGAACTGCTCCAGCAGCGGTTAAACCACAAGGTTTTCCTATAAATGAACTTTATACGGATGGCGAACAATACTACTACGACGTCACTCATGACGATCACTGTGACTACGACTATAAAAATATGAATACTGAAGATGGTTGCGTAGATGAGAGGCCTAGTGTAGAATTTACCAAAACTGCGGAAAATTTACATTCAACTGAAAATAATAATGATCCGGAAGCTGTTCAAAATTTTCAAATACATTCAATACAAACCCGCCGGTAATGATAGAACTTAATTTTAACACCAATCTAAAACACCCATACATATACATCCCTGAGATAAACGGTAAATTTATGTTGGACACAGGAAGCACACGGTCTTTTATAAGTCCCAGAAAAGCTGATGAGTATTTTTCTCAATTAAAATTCTATGAACCATTTACAGTTACAAGCATACATGCGACTAGTGAACATCATGAAGTGGCTGTTATTCCCCTATTTTCCATTTTTAATAACGATGGGTTACAAAAATTTTATGTTTATGATGTGGATAACAGATATGACGGGTTAATTGGAATGGATCTTATAACTAGACTTAATGCTGATTTATCGTTTAAGGAAAATATATTAAAGACAAACGGCGTCAACATTCCTATAATCTACTCAACTGACCCTGAATTTAGACTAGAACCCCGGACCGAACATCGAGTGAAATTACCTGTTAATCAAAAGGATGGCTATGGCATATTAGATTACAAGGAGTTTCATGAAGGCAATCGAATGCCAGCTGCAATTGTAAAATGACAAAATTATTTAGCCTCTACTGTTATACAGAACGCAACTAACCTTGAAATGATTTTAATTATAACTTCTCCGTTCAAGGTTACTTATTTTTCTAACGAGTGTATACAGCGTGTAACGGAAAGGGTATAATCATCTGGAATACTGTGGTACGGACCATCAAACTGAACAACTTTCTCTATGGGACCACCATCGAAATCGTAAAAACATAATCAGCTGTCCCATACATTTGGGTCGAGTAGGTATTGAAATTTTGTATAGGACAGCTGATTATTTTTTTACGATTTCGATGGTGGTCCCATAGAGAAAGTTGTTCAGTTTGATGGTCCGTACCACAGTATTCCATATGATTATACCCTTTCTGTTACACGCTGTAGTAAATAATTTAACTGATTTAACTGACGTAGAGATAGACTCACTACTGACAGACAATTTAAATAAATTGCGACTTGACCACCTTAATCAAGAAGAATGTGATCATTAGTGAATTATGTATGTCACGAGTACAAAGATATATTTTACTGTGAAGAGCTGCCTTTAACCTTTACAAATCAAGTTAAACATCATATAAGAACCACTAATGAAGATCCCATTTATATCAAACCATATCGACAGGGTCCAGCACAAGCTGAAGAAATCAAAAGACAAGTTGATAAACTTCTCCAAGATAATGTGATCCGCGAATCACACTCACCCTGGAGTGCACCTGTGCATTTGGTTCCCAAAAAGGCAGATGCTTCCGGTCAAGTAAAATATAGAATGGTTGTAGATTATCGCCGACTCAACGACATAACAATCGATGACAAATATCCACTTCCCAACATTATTGACTTACTTGACAAACTTGGTAAAAGTAATTATTTTACAACCCTAGATGTAGCTTCCGGTTATCACCAAATAGAGATTTCTGACACTGAGAAAACAGCTTTTTCAACACAAAATGGGCATTACGAATTCCTTCGTATGCCATTTGGCCTCAAAACCGCTCCAGCGACTTTTCAAAGGACAATGGACAATGTCTTAAGAGGGTTGCAGGGTATACATTGCATGGTCTATTTAGATGATATTCTTATTTACTCTATTAGATAAGTCTGAATTTTTACGCAAGGAAGTGCAGTACTTAGGACATACACTGACTAAAGACGGACTTCGACCAAATAACGACAAAATACAGGCAGTTCTTAACTATCCATTACCACGCACACAGACCGAAATCAAACGATTCCTAGGGTTTGTGGGATATTACAGACGGTTTATTAAAGACTTTTCTAAAATTACACAACCTTTGACAGCTTGCTTAAAAAAGGGTAAGAAAGTTTTGACGGATCAAAAATATATTGAGGCTTTCGAAAAATGCAAGGAACTTTTAATAAATGCACCTATATTGCAATATCCTGACATGAATAAACCATTTGTACTAACCACTGACGCTTCAGAAGTCGCTATAGGTGCTGTTTTATCACAGGGCCCTATAGGCGGCGACAAGCTCATAGCTTATGCTAGTCGAACGTTATCAGACACTGAAACGAGATATAGTACTATTGAACGTGAATTGTTGGCAATCGTCTGGGCCACAAAACACTTTAGGCCCTACTTGTACGGACATAAATTCGTCATCTACACTGACCACAGGCCCCTAGTTTGGTTATATCAACTTAAAGAACCAAATAGCAAATTAACACGTTGGCGTTTGCGTTTACAAGAATACGATTTTAACGTTATTTATAAAAACGGTACACAAAACGTAAACGCAGATGCGCTATCTCGCATACGCCTAAAAGGCGACGATTTAGACAACAGTTCAATGATTGTTAATATACACGAACAGAAAGACATGATCACACAAAGTACGGACGGTTCTACAACAATTTCCATATCTGACTCTGAAAGAACCGCTACAGCTAGTCCAATTAGTATACCAGAGACTGAGGCAGTTCTTGACGAATTGCCTCATTATCCCTTACCGTCTGAGTCTTCTTCCATACAGACAGTTCATTCGGCTAAAGATCTCGAATCCAATGGAATACCGATCTTGAACGAAGCAATAGATACCAAGCCTAATCAAATACTTGTCTTTAGCTGGTTTCGTCATGAGATTCAAGTAAAAGACTTATCTAGAGACAAACAAAAGGTGTTAGAAGTATTTCTGCCTCTTCATAACTATAATCTCATCACAGAATTTTTGAAAGACTACATAAAACCAAAAATTAAGTATTTCATTTATTTCGAAAATCAAGAACTTCGAAAAGACTTCAGTAATGTCATAATTTCTCTGTTTAAGAAAGATGTGGTTAAGTTTTATGAATGTACCGAGCGTGTTGTTTACGTCGAAGACGAGCAGGAACAAAGAGCTATAGTAATTAAATTACACGAAGGCAAGACATGTCATCGTGGAATCAGCGAAACCATTAAACGGATTCGTCGTAATTATTATTGGCCAAAAATGATTGAAACCGTTTCCGCCATTATTAACTCATGTGAGCGTTGTAAAACTTCTAAATATGATAGGAAACCCATTAACCCCTTATTGCAACTTACACAAACTCAACATGCACCTTTTCAAGAGATATTTATAGACCTGTTTAGTATAGAATCGAAATACTATTTAACTTTAATTGATGCCTTTAGTAAGTTAGGTCAAGCCATAGAAATTCCATCTCGTTCATCACCTGAAGTGGTTAGAGCGTTGATGAAATATTTTTCATTTTACGGTATACCACAGAAAATAAGTTCTGACCCTGGAACTGAATTTAACAGTGAATTACTAAAAGAACTAACAGATTTACATAAAATAAAATTACACATAGGGACCCCAAAAAATCCAAACTCTATGGGCCTCATAGAACGTTTTCATTCCACAATTATAGAAATTTACAGATTGGCAAAATATGAAAAGAAGTTTACGGACGCAGCCTCTGTAATGACTTATGCCGTTATGGCCTATAATAGCACTATTCATAGCACCACAGATTTAACACCGTTTGAAGCTGCGTTTGGTCATACCGAATTAAACTCTACATTTAACTCTGAATTTGATAAAGCTTTCAAACAGCAATTGATTAGGGATCATAAGAAGAGAACTCAGGCACTCTATAAGTATATTTCCGAAAAGGTAAAAGGTCACAAAGAAAACATTTTAACGAAACGAGGAGGGGAATTAGAACCAGCATTAGAAATAGGTAATCCTGTTTTCGCTAAGACAGTTAATAAGAGACAAGCAAAAGATAAGCCTAGGTACCAAAAAGCTGTTGTCACAGGGCCAACAGAACGCAATATTATACCAATTAAATTAAAAAATAGGGATACCAAAGTACCTCTCAAAAACATAAAACGTCCTCCACAGGTGGAGTTTGATCCTGGTGATATGGACATCAACCAATTGGACTCTCCCAAGCCAGGCCCTTCAAGCAGTAAAGATTAGTCAAAACCCTGGTATTCTTCCGGTGAAGATAGGCCAAGCGTTTACTCAATATGATAAGTGGTCTATTGTTAAAATAATCAATCTTCAGGGCATAAGCACTGACCTTTCCTTTAATATTCAAAAATATTCGGAATTCTGCCAAATGTTACACCTAAACAAATTCTATACAGATGAATTTATGGCACATAAAACACAAGTCGAGTACATTCGAAATCAGACCGTAGAGAAATTACAGCAATTAATTCCATCCAAAAGATTTAAACGTGGTATTGTAAATCCTTTAGGCTCTATAATCAAAATTATAACTGGTAACCTTGATCATGAAGATGCGATTAGATATGATAATTTAATTTATAATGTTCAGACTAAAGAACAGGCAATAGCGCATAAATTCACTATGGTTTCTGAAATGTTGGATCACTTTCTGAACACTACTGAAATAATTAATGAAAATACAAATAAAATAAACAAGCGCATTAAATTACTTGAAGGCCTTGTAGCTAATCTTAACACAAAAGATAAGCATTCAATTTATATGACCTATGTATTTGGATTACTCAATCAATTTATTGTAAACTTTAGGACTATTTTTATGGAACTTAGCGAATTAGAAACTGCTGCTGCATTTTGTAAGGTATCAGTTTTACACAAAGCCGTAATAAATTCTAATGAATTGTTAAATCTATTAAAACATATTAATGAACATGATAACTTAATGTATCCTGTAAATGATAGAAATTTAATTAATATAGAAGAGTCATTGTCTGTAAAAGCTTACCTTAAAAATGAAGAAATAACCTTTATTATTGAAGTTCCGTTAATTTTAAATGTTACTTATAATTATTATAAATTGTATTCCCTCCCTATGGATTCCATGAACCAAACCTTTGTTGTTTTTCTGAATTCCCCTACCTTTTAGTAGAAAAGACGAATATCGTCCAATTGATCAACCATGCCAAGAGATAACAGTCAAGGAATACCTCTGCTCTGAAAATAACCTCATTCAATATGTGGAAGAAACCTGTATCGAACAACTAATGAAATATCAACATAATCTATCGCGATGTATTCCCCATCAGATAAAGTCTGAACATCTGAAACTACAGAAGATTAGTTCAAATAGTTGGATAGTTTATACCAAACACAAACAAATTATGTCGCAAACTTGTGGTAATGACGACACCAAGGAACGCATACAAGCTACATACATTATAACCATAGAACCGCAATGTGATGTTTCTATAGAAAATATCCAACTTCATGGACAGCGTTCTTTCTTTCTGCAAACAGAGTATAAGCCTGTTCCTGTGATAAACTTACCTGATCTACGAGAACTCACCTCTAACGCCGTGAAAATGGAACCTGTAAACCTGAAAGGAGTTAACCTGGATGATATACGCCAACTAAATTACCTTCTGAAGAATAGTGCGAATAGTGAAATCAGTGCATTCAGTGAAATTAACAGTGATAGTGTCAGTGCCGCTCTTTACTCTCTGTACGCGATCGTCTTTTTATTGTTAATAGCTGTAGTTATGTATAAGTATATTATAAGGAAAATATGTAAAAGGCAGGATCGTCGTTCGAATGGTGTTGAAGACAATCCTACTCAACTTGAGGAAAATAGAGTTATTCAGAGACCTGTACTATTAGTGTCATAACTCTATGACTCTATCTCTACTCCTCTTACATCTATACTAATATTATAAAGCTGAAGAGTTTGTTTGTTTGTTTGAACGCGGTAATCTCAGGAACTACTGGTTGGAATTGAAAAATTCTTTTAGTGTTGGTTAGCCCATTTATCGAGAAAGGCTATAGGCTATATATCATCACGCTACAACCAAGAGGAGCGGAGCATCAATGACAAATGTTGCAAAAACGGGGAAAATTGATTCTCTTTGATAGCTTCCGTTGCGTGCGCTGCGTAAACGGTTAAAAGTGCACAAAAATAATATATTAGGGAATTATTCCCCTTAAAAATGTCTAAAAAAAATCCGCGACAGCACATACCTATCTGTTAAGGTTGAATAACAATAACCATTTTTATGATTTTAAAATTTGGTCAAAAATAATGCCTTATTTGCAAAGGTGTTTTTACCGACATAGTATTAATCCTTATCAAAATAAATATATTAGTCATCTTAAGCGTTCAATTGGAACCAAAATTGCCCTTTACACCATTCAATTTAGGTGAATAACTTTGGAGATATCACAGTTTTAAAATAACTCCGCATCAAAATAATGACCCGCGTGCGCTGCGAGGCGGGCGTTTATGTTGTTGGGAAAACCAATGTGATTAGATTCAATGCACAAATATTCTGCGTAACTTAGAGAAGGTTTTAGTTTTTGTTTCATTGTAATCAGTGCTCTCTATCAAAAGATTTATGAATTTAAAGTGTTCAAGAAGAACTTATCAACATTGTGTAAGATACATGCAACCACATCTATTGCACCAAAATGGTACTAATTAACAAAAATGTGCTCACAAGATAACTTTTAAATCGGCTGACCGGCTTTACAAAAAGTTCTGATGGCAAAAAGTACTCTAGATTAGTCTACATGACGCTATAACCCTGTAGAGTGTGTGTTCAATCGCTTTCCATGCTGTATATTCTATCGGTCTAACTACGTGCTCGATAGATGGCGCTGTTCATTCCACTCCAATATCTGAATCGCGGTGTTTTTCGTGAAAGAATGACCCTCGCCCGTGTAAAATATCTGAAGCTTGGTTTTTTCACCGACGAAACAAAAAGAGGAGGTTCTCAATTCGACGCGTCTATATTTTTTTTATTTTATGAATGATATGCATGATCCTTTTTCTTTAAATTGAGAAATCGTGTTTGGGCTCATTTCATGCTCCTTGATGAGAACTTTAGACCTAGCTGGAGTATGACTGTCATGGAAGGTCTGACGATGGAGACGGAAGGTAGTTGCAAGAGGTCCTCAAGAGTTTACAGCATCTATATCGTGTTTGGGCTGACTTCATGCACCTTGATGAGAACTTTAGACCTGCCTGGAGTATGTCTATCATCAAAGATCTGACGATGGAGACGGAAGGCAGTTGCAAAAGGTCCGCAACAGTTTACAGCAGTTTTATCGTGTCTCGGCTCATTTCAAGAACTTTGATGAGAACTTTCGTCCTACCTGGTGTATGACTGTCATCCAGTGTCTAAAGATGAAGACCTAAGATTGTCTAGAGTCGCGGGCCTGTGGACGTTGAGTAATGAGCTAGCTTGCCATCCGTCCGTCTTATAACGACAGGCCGTATCAACGGCGCGTTCGTGTTCCACGCCCGCCTCAAAGAGATGTCAGCAAACGAGAAGGGGTTCGAGAGGACCGATGCCTGTCAGGGTTGCGGGACTGTTTGAAAGAGATACAGCGGCCCTGGAACGCAAAGGGCAAAAGAAGAAAAGTGGATGGGTTTAGTCAGTACAAGTCTGACACTCCCTTCCGCTCCATCCAGAGTGGAAGAGTTCATTTGATGATTTCCCATCGGTAAAAAAAAGGAACGCCTGATTTGGAAAAACATAAGTAGAATATTTTTGCGATTAATGCAAATATTTCCGAGAAATTAAATTGTTAACTACTTGAATCTGTACTAATATTATAAAGCTGAAGAGTTTGTTTATTTCGTTGATTGAACGCGCTAATTTCTGGAACTACTGGTTTGAAATGATAAATTAGTTTAGTGTTGGATAGCCCATTTATCGAGAAGCGGAGCATCAATGAAAAATATTTCAAAAACGGATTTATTCCTTTTGAGAGCTTCCGTTGTGCGTGAACGGTTAAAGTTACGCAATTATCATGTATGTCGGAATTGTCCCTCTTAAAAAGCTCTAAAAAAATGTCCGCAAAGGCCAGATGTCTAACTTTAAAGGTTCACGCACACTACTCGCTCTCCCTCCCCTATACTCTCTTTTATGTACTCACGCACGCAGACGAAGTTGCGCGGGTCAGCTAGTTAGTTATAAAATATGTGAATGTTATCTTCACGTTATCCTAGAATCGCTTTAACTACTTTAAGTTTTGTCATTTTATAGTTTTTTTTCGAAGTTCTTGGAAAATCTCTGTTTTTCCGATAACTTCGCTCCAAGGGGGGAGGAGTTACATTCTCTGAACTCACCTTATCTGTCGCTGTGGTAGAGCCATAAGCTCGTACGCTGCACTTTTGTCTTTATCAGCCAGACATGACGGGATGTGCAGGCGCCAGCGACCACCAGCTTAGTCTTAAGTTCTAAGTATGTATTAGGCTAGGTAGAATAAGCAGTCTTGCATCAAAATCTGTAAGCTCGGGTCGTTTCTAATAAAACTCTTAGTTATAACGGGCCCTAACGTTTTATTTTCGCCGCTCCGCTCCCGAAATCTAACTAGCTTCAAGTACAAGAAAATAAGGATAAACATAGCCAAACAAACATCTCCAAGTTCGTAAAACAAGGTAAAACTAGATTATCATCCGTAAGCATAATATCAGGTCATAAATCATACGTACTCGTAGAAGAAGTTCATAAATTTTATAACGATGATGCTAATACAAGGTGTCTCAAAAGTAAGTTCACATTTGCTTATCTTATTACGCGAAAGCAACTATTCTGAGGGGCGCGGGGGGTATGTTAGTCGGTAGTCTGGCTCTTGGGAATTTAGTCGCTATGGAGCGTTTCTCTGGTGCGGACCGTGCGTTGTGCGTACGTGAGTTTTACAAAAACGGTAATTCGGCGACTGTAGCGCGTAGAAAATTCTGCAGTATTCGACATATTCGTCACTTAAATGATGCGCCTAGCACTCGTCTCATTGCAAAATGGGTTGAGAAGTTTGAAGAGACTGGGTCAACTCTGGAGAAACCAAAATCTGGGCGACCAAGAACATCAAGAACAGCCGAAAACGTGGACAGTGTTACTCAGTCTATTCGAGATGATCCAAACCTCTCGATTCGGAAGCGTGCTGTTGCTTTAAATGTGCACAGATCTTCATTATGCCGCATTTTACACAAAGATTTAAAGCTGCACCCGTACAAAATTCAGTTAGTGCAAGAACTGAAGCCTCAAGATGCTGGTCAGAGGCTTGCCTTTGTAAATCAGATGATTGAGCGCTTTCCAACGTTCACCAACATCTTGTTTTCCGATGAAGCCCATTTTCACCTGAATGGGCATGTAAACAAGCAAAATTGTCGTTACTGGAGTGCAACCAACCCAAAACAAAAACATCAGAAACCGCTACATTCACCCAAAGTCACCGTATGGGCAGCGATGTCGGCGCGAGGAATTATCGGCCCTTACTTTTTTGAAGATGGAGGGGACGCACACTCACAGTGAATTCAGAGCGTTATGTGGAGATGTTAGACGAGTTTTTCGTACCCCAACTGCAAAACTTTCCTGGTTACAACCAAAGAACATGGTTCCAGCAGGATGGAGCAACTTCACACACGTCCAACAGATCTCTGCCTCGAGTTCGAGAAATTTTTCCGAACAAATTAATCTCCAGGCGAGGTGACATAAATTGGCCTCCACGGAGTCCCGATTTAACGCCTATGGATTTTTTCCTGTGGGGTTATGTCAAATCAAAAGTTTACGCTAATAAACCGACTTCCCTGGCACAATTAAAAAAATATCCGTCATGAAATGGCAGCCATCACGGAGACTACCTGCCGAGCTGTCATAGGCAATTTTAGTGCCCGACTAAATGAATGCCGAGAGCGCAACGGTTTACATTTGGACGATGTTATTTTAAAAAAATAAATTCCCAAACAGTGTACTTCAATATAAAATAAACATTTTTTCAATAAAGCTAAGACTTTTCTTTTAAAAAAAGATTTAAATGTGAACTTTCTTTTGAGACACCTTGTAGTTCTATAAGTGCTAGTAAAAAAGAGTTTGTGACGAAAAATAAACTTAAGATGCAGAAACGGTATCTGAATGCCCCACTGAAGATGCTTTATCAAAAATTTATATCTCAAAGTGGTATAAAAATTAGTTACTCGACTTTTTGTAAACTTCGACCCTTTTGGACAGTTTTCCCTAAACCTACCAATAGGGATACTTGTCTCTGTTCCCGACATCTTAATATGGAGTTATTTCTACAAGGTCTGCATAGAGCTTGTATAGTAAATGTAAGAACTTGTGAGCAATTATTATCAAAACTATGTTGTGACTCGAGAAATTTAGCTTGTTTAAATAGAAGTTGTAATACTTGTTTGTCAAATCACCTTGAATATTTCAATGTTTCCGATAACAATGTATCATTTTACGAATGGCGAAAAACAATAAAAGAAATAACTCTGAAAAATGGAACTAAGAAAAAACAACAGTTGACTGAAAAAATAAAGACTTCAATTAATATTAAAACAGCAATAACCAAATTTGACGCAGATTTGATAACATTCTTGAATCATGTCCATAAAATTAATTTTCAATATAATTTCATTAAAACTCTTAAAAACAACCTAACTGTTCAGGAAGCATGTTTACATATAGATTTTTCTGAAAATTATGCCCTGAAATTTGCCAAAGAAGTCCAGGCTTTCCATTAGGCCTCTGGGCCATTAAAGTCACTAGTCAAAAGTAAATGTAATAATTGTATTACCTAACTATTGTAATATACCGTAAAACGAGGGTGGACAGGGATGCAGGGGTTAATGGGGATGAAACTTTCAAATGGATTTTAACCTTTGTTGTTGTGTTTTAAGCATGCCAAGAAGTACGATTCCATCCCGTGCGCAAGTAGAGATGTTAATAGAGAATTTGGAAGAGCGGCGTTGGCTTGCCACAGGGCACGCTCGGACATCTCATGCTCGAGACCGCACAAAAGCGGCATGGCAAGAAATAGCTGTCAAGATAAACAGTGATGGAAGTGGCTGCATTAAAAGTTGGAAGCAATGGTCAAAGGTTTGTTAACAACAAGTAACCTAGGTATTGCATTACTGGGGTGCTTCGGCAGTTCGCATGCATACCTTGACAACTTATTTCTTAAAAAAAAAAGTATCTCAATATCCAGTACTTACCTATGTACATTGGGTTTAATTATAACATAGGATATAATATTATTGATGCTTATGTGAAGTCTTGATATTTAGACATTGGATATATCTTTTTAGTATTGGAAAGATAAGAAGTCAGCGTTAAAGACAAAAGCTAGTGAAATAAGAATAGCTAGACAACGAACAGGTGGTGGTGAACTGGAGGACGGGTTTCTCTCTGCAATTGAAACAAGAATAGTTGCAATAATGGGTGGTGAAAGCTTTGTTACTGGTGACAGGGAGCTAGAAATTGACCTTCATGTATTTATGTTTTTTTTAGTTACATATACTTGTTTTTAATTTTATGAAAACTTTATAAAGTAAAATATATAGTCAGATATTCCTGAAACATCAATCTAATGACCAATAATTTTATTTTTAGCCTGCTTCTGAACCTGAACCAAATTTTACCTCTCCACACTCGACTCCTGACGTGCCAAATGCTGGGGCATCAGAAGATGTGCTCTTGGTATGTTTATTGAAATATTATTCAACACATGTAACAGTACCTACTTTACTTCCCAAAAAATGTTTAAGTCACATTTATTTGCAGAGTATACAAGATGTTACAGAGGAGGCAAATGCAACTCCAGTGTCAGAGAGCATACTTCAGATAGGTATTATTACTACTTTTAAACTGCTTACACCATTTATGAAAACTATACAGTTAAGTTATAATTTACAAATTTAATTTTGTAGTCATGTGCAAATCCCAGTAGAACATAGCATACTGCGCCAGACAGAACAGTCCACAACTTCCATACCAGTAAGTTATTTCTAATATAATAAAATATGATATTGTGATGTTACATTCGAAATAAATGTGATGATTCTGATTAAAATATATTTGCAGGATGGACCAGGCCCATCTTGCCATTGGGACATACAAATGGAAAACCAGCCTAATATGGAACCTGCCAGGGTTGCGGGACTGTTCGAAAGAGATACCGCGGCCCTGGAACACAAAGGAAGGAACATGGATGGGTAGTCAGTAAAAGTCTGACATTCCCTCCTGCTCAGCCCAGAGCGGGAGGAGGTGGGTTATTTGATGATTTCCCATCCGAAAAAAAAGCCTAATATGGAAGAATCGGTGAGATTTTATATAAAATTCTTACAATTTTTTTAATGGACATCTACATAACTTTTTGTATTTCTGTTTAAGAAGGCTAGATCCCCACCTGACCACCAGACCTGCAGTGCCTCATAGGAGTAAGGCCCCAATTGCCTCTTCATGTAAGGTTAACATAGTTAAAATTTAAATTTGGTTAATTATTGGTTTAGTCTAAAATGCACTACATAGTAGTGGTCTCACTTTTGATTCCCAGGTTGGGTCAAGTTGTTGGGATTTTCTGTACTGTTACATACAACTTATTCAATCAACATGATTATAAGTACTTATACTACATTGTAAAATCTCTTCCTTCAGAGAGAGTGATGTGTTGCTCTTATAACTACATAATAATTATGTTCGTAGCACCTCGTAGGCGTCGAACGGTACGACGCCGTCTGATCCAGCGCTCACTACCTTCTCAAAGGCAGTCAGTCACAAATGGCGAGCTTGACTGAACGGTTTGTCGCCCTTGAAGAGAGGCGTTTGGAAAATGAGCGAATTCTTATCGACAACCAGCAGAGGATGTTAGAGACTTTTAAGGAGATAAGTGAGGCATGGTCAAGGCAGACCCAGGCGTTGCAGGATTTGTGTGCATCAATGAGACGAGGGAGTTAAATAGTATATAAGTACCTATCTGCTTCTATCGTAGCGAGGACGACTACCTGATGTTGATGATATCAAATTCTTATGATGAAACTTTTATAATACAGTCATTCCCATTCTTAATTGGTAAACATGACAGAGCCAATATACGCTGAAGACATATGTCTACCAGAAAATGGTTGCAGCTTGAACCCCAACTGGGGGTCTTTTGTCGGATTGAGCGCGCGGGACGTGGCTATCACATTTGGAATCCATTACGGGTCGCAAATGTGTAGGTTTTTATAATTTTGTTCATGTTGTGTTGTGTTTGTTTTGTGTTTTTTTTTTAGGTAAATAAAAAGAAGACAGAGACAGAGAGATCTACACATGTTTTCGACATCTAAAAAGAAAAGAAAGCATATTTGGAAACTTAAATATGACGTGCTCGCCATAATTGTACTGGTGAGCGTTGCGGCGACGAACCGTTTCCAAAGACCGTTTTGTGTTCTGCGACGATGTAACTTTTTTACGTCCTGGGTTCAAACAGTCTCCGTTGCACAAACCAGTCCTCGAATTACTTGGTGCGATTTTTTATTGTACGCCTATGAAAATGCAGCCGAGAATGCAATGGTTCAATTATCTATCACACTCGTTCGTCATATCGCGTCGTCGCGTCGTCCTTAACTTTACGCGTTCGTTTGCAAAACAGTCCTTACAATAAAAAATGAACCCTTCGCCACTGAAATACAGTCGATAATCTATTACCACTTGAAGGGTACAGGGGAAAAGTGATGGATGTCATTTTTTATTTGCGTTCAAATGAGGAATCTTAGTACATTATATACATAGTGATTGTACAAAAAATTATAAGAGATGTCCTATTTTATGGAAAGCTAGGAAACTGAACAGATGAATACATTGTAATTCTATCACCACAACACGTAGCACCATATCCTCTACTCCGCATTCCTCATCGCTACCATCAATATTTATGTATATGCACACTGTATATGCATATCAGGGCGGGCAGCACTATCGTTCACTATCGTTCAGCACGACAGCGACCTATAGAACATTATATTCGGGAGTTCGCGCGAGAGTGACGTGTCGTTTCGATTTCTTACAATATATATAATGTTATAAGTATCCATGGTTTGATTTCAAGACCTAACAGAATTCAGAAATGGGATCAACAAATGCCTAATATAGTGATAAGGACCTTAATATTTTTACCTAAAATATGTGAACTATTAGTGTATCATAAGAATTGTTGTGAGAAAGGACACTTCTTTGTACTGAAGGTGATTAGCATTGCTTGGACATTTCGAGAGGAAAGAAATAAATTAAGAAAACTCAAGGTTCATAATGGTGTTGTGGGACTGTTCGAAAGAACACAAAGGGCAAAGGAAGGAACATGGATGGGTTTTAGTCAGTAAAAGTCTGACACTCCCTCCTGCTCAGCCCAGAGCGGGAGGGGTTATTTGATGATTTCACAAACGAAAACAAAAAAAAAAAAGTTCGTAATGGTGACTTATCAATGGTGATAATATGATATATCTGTGATGTGAACAAAGAACTAAGACATTTTGGTAAGGCAGTGCTCACATCTGCCGTCCTTTAACTAGAAAGCCGTTAACCCTCAAATGGTCAATTCTTACTTTTTGATACAAAGCGATATAGTTCAAAATTCTCTATCTTTCGGTCTAAGTAACATATTTAGAATTTGAATAGTTTCTGAGATATAAAAACTTTGCAGGCCGTTAAGCAACAGAATTTAAGATGAAAGAGTCTAAACCGCACTTCCTCGCTAAATGTACGATAAAATACCTTAACTGCCGAATATACCGTTGTAAAAAATTTCATATCCTACCACTCTACGAAAGGCGAAAAATATCAGATCTTGTGTTACTTTTTAAGATCGCCAATGGAACAACTGGTGTTACCGAGTTGCTGCACAAAATCGGGCTGCGAGTCCCGTCTGTGTTATTACGTAGACCTCATTTATTGCACACCCCAGTGGTAGCCACAACGTACAGACGGAACTCGTACATGGTGAGAGCGAGTCGTATGTACAACGCAACCTGCCAGGAAGTTGAGATCGACATTTTCAATACCAGTATTGCTAAATTAAAAAAAACTTTATCCAATAGCTTTTTCGAGCGTATTTAGTAATCTTTCTGTTTGGTGTTACCTAAATGTTTCTTTTTTGCTCTTATTTTATTTTTCTTTTACGTCATATTATTTATATATGACATAACTACATATTCTACTACATGTGGAAACTTATAATTGGCCATATTTTGTTTTAATTATTACTCACTATCTGTTTAGCTGTAAGGTTTCCTAAAAATGTAATAAATAAATAAATATGTCGACCATTTTCTGGTCTACTTCAAGTAAGTTATCTGAATTTCTTGACTGTAAAGATGAAAAAGGACTTTATAGTTAAGCATTTTCTTCGGAACAAGTAGAAAAATGCTAGATTAAAAAACAGTTTCAAAGAAAAAACTCAACTTATTTGCAATTATACGCCTTTAACGGCTTTTTAGTTAAAGCGGTTCCTTCGGTCTGCTAGTGGCCATTTCCCCGCTAGATGGCGCTGAAGTCAACATTTTTTATTTTATTTTTGTTATATTTGTAATTGGAACATTAGTAAGCCGTTGAAGTAGTTCGAGCGCCACGCGGACATTAAACTTCATTGAACTTGATCATTACATTGCCTCAAAATCCACCCAATCCGGCAATTAGTCCCAGAATAATATCTGTCGTTGATTAAAGTATCGTTTACACACCGACACACAGCCGTGATCGAGTACTAGTTACAAAGACGGAAAAAAACGGACGAATGTACGATTTCACTGATTTTGAAGACGCCGTGGCATCATCTAACAATGGAAAAGTTATTTTGAAGTCGATGCAGCCTCAAGATTTTATAAAATATCAAAATAAAATACGTCGCTCCGATACATTATAACTTCAGTCATGTTATTGAGATATGGATCTCAAAAACAGGACTGAAGTTTGTTTCATGAGATCGATGTTTGTTCTTCATTATAAAAATAATTTCGCTGAAGACTATAAAACTTCTGACTTAACTTGTACTACCCGCAGAACATTAAAAAAAAAAACTAGTACCTTAAATATCCACGACGCGACAAATGAAAACACGTAGTGACATCTAGTGAAGACTGTTTTGATATCGAAAAAAATTTGACAGCTCAACTGTAGGTTAGTTGCGCTAAAATGGCTTCCAGATCGAGACGTACCGAAGCACGCTCTGGCAATGGTAAGTTCAATCTCCTTGAATCTTATAAAAATGTAGCTATTGTTATCAATAATTATTCAAATTACGTTTTTGAATGGTAGTTTTAGTTTGATTTATCTATATTTACGCGAATTTCGCCATTATTTTATTTTCATTGGAGATAAAAGTTTTATGCCCTGTGTTTAGGAATCATGCAGAATATTACTTTTGAACTAATATTATTGTCCTCTGTGAAGGTACCTGTAAGTGAATAACGTAAATTATATTTTGTTTACTATTTGTTTTAGCCTGTTCTGACGTGGACGTCTTAGCATTACTGGAAGAATCTGATGTCGATTTTAGCAGCGACGATGACCACTAAGACCCCACATATTATGAACCCTCCGAGGGTCCACAAGCGCATCAGAGGTATGAATCTAGTGATTCCTCAATTGATACAGACTCTCATAATGTAGTTGAGCCACCATCGTCAGCTATATCAAAATAAATGGTTCTGTAATTCGACAGACTTCTGGCTCTGGTTTACAACGAGGAAGAAATTCTCGTCGCCCTCGAAGATCAGCTCAGCCAGACCGCAGACAAACACCATTTCGACCTGCAGGCTTAGCCGAGTTGACAATCTACAATCGTTAACGCTAATAGAAAACTAACCAAAAGTATGGGAATGACGTCATCTCAGCGTTAAGTCACGTGGTCTAAACAAACGAATAGAAAATTCGTAGACAAGTTTACATCGTTCAAAATTATAGAATGAAATGTGATCCTTTCTACAACGTTGAACGCTACATCCCATATAAATCGTAGCCAAGTCACAGTTTTGACAAGCGCTAACGAAACGATGTCGAAGTTTATAAACGCCAGCCGAGCGATCGCCGAGACCCAAGAGAAAACGATTAAAAATGGCGCCTATATGAGCCAACTGTGTTAAGACCGAGAAGTGTTTTGTTTATTTACCATAATTTTGGATTGTATTTATCATTTCAGAGAAACAAAGGGTCTATTGATAAGTAAAGGGTCAAACACAATTGTTTTGATTGTGTCGTAAGTAGTAGTATTAGTTTTACGTTTCTAACTTTCAAGTGCCCAAGTACGATAGATTTTAACAAAGGAAGATTACGAAATAACTAACTTACGTACCTTTCCATAAATTCTAATAAAGCTGCGAACTGTTCCGGGCTTGCTCGAGATCTAGATTGAAACCTATAAAAGTTGTTCATTTAAGGTATCTTTCATTCAAATGCACGATATCATATTATTTCGAGTGACAGTATTGTTTAAAATTACATTCCGCACTGTAATATTATAATCAACAAAGAACAGTGGCGAACTCTCAAACAAATTTTTGTTGACATTTTTTTTTTGACGTCTGCCTATGAAAAATATGTTACAATATTGAGTTTGAATTCCTGAACAATTTTGTCTTGAGTTATACTTTTATAGGAAGTCAGGAATTAAAGATATTCCATTTTTTAAGTTTTAGAGGTTATGTTTATTCTTGTCAACAACAGACTAATCGAAAAAGAATTATAGAAATGCACTTATACAAAATAAACTACGCAATGCGTATTCAGAATATTAAGTCCAACCGACAGGTCTGGCACATGGCCCACATGGCCACATGAGACGTAAGTAGGTACTTATTTATTTAATAATCTTAGTCAACTATCATAAGAGCAGTTAGTTACTTATATGATTAATTACCATGGTAAGGGTAGGTCAGGTACAGAAAAAAGAGCCGTATTTTTTTTTAATATTTATTCCTCATCTTCTCTAATCACAGTGTCAACAAGAAAACCTGCGGGTGCTGAGATATTTGGTTCAGCTGTAGTTAACTGGTGCTCGCCTTTTACAATGATTCGGGTATGAATGGTTTTTGGCCACATAAATAAATAAATAAATATCGCTGGACATCACACACAGCGTCATCTAGGTGCCACACTAAGCAACGAGGCTTGTGTCGTGGACACCAGATAGTTGATACTACTACGTAGATACTTTTTTGTTTGTAAATACATACTTATTATACATCCTTTCAACAAAGCTATGCTATCTCTAAAACCTAAAATAAAAGCCAAAGTCATTGTTTCTGAAATGCAGCCTTAGAGCAGAATTCTCATTATTTAAATAAATTAAAAAAGATTTTGTAAAAGTTCAGTTGTCAGTTCAGTACAGTACATGTAATTAAGCATGTTTTTTTTCGTTGGGGATTATGATACGGTGTCATTTTTATGAATTAAAAAATTATAACCGCTATATTCTTAGCACAAACAATATTTTTTTTTATAACATTTGTATTCTGATGCAGAAATGTATTTACTAAATATATATATAAATTAATGCAATACGTAAATCCAAGCATTTTATGTAACTTGTCTAAGATTTATATTCCATGGCAATATTAAAAGCATAGCTGAGCCAAAAGTCATGAATTCAAGGGGTTAGTCCCGCTATGGTATGGTCCCGGTATGGCACCCTCTTAAAATACCTATCAAAAAGTCCCGCTATGGTACCCTTCAGTTTTTGGTACTGTTGTAAAGAAAAGTTATACAATGCGTTAAGAAAAAAATAGTATAAATAAAAAATATCTTTTCTTAACTATTATAGTTAAGCAAGATAATATTTATTAATACTATTTTTTAAACAAATCACGCTCGGTAATTGTCGTTTCACTTCAGGTAGTTACCTGACCAACCGGTTTTTTCGTAAAACAATAGAGACGAGCCCTTCCTCGAATTCGTATCTAGCTCTTCCCTTTTGTTTTTATGAAAATAGAGAGAGACAGTATTATTCCGGGTTTAGTTTGCTATTTGCAGCTGTACTTTTGCGATATGAGTAATTAGGATAGCTTGTTAGTTTATCTATTGCAATGTCTGGGTCAAGTAGTTCACGTGGTGTAAATTTAATAATTATTGACAGTCGACGCGGTGGAAAAACTTTATTACGTGCCGGACATAAATATATTAAACGCAGAGAAAATAAAAATTCAAGTACTTGGCATTGTGTAAATAGGAGAAATAGTATTAAATGTAGTGGATATATAACTATTGAGAATACCAATAATACAATAATTAAAGATTATAAACACAGTGATCAGTGCGTGCCACATTTTGAAGACAATGAAGTTCAAATGGCTATAAGTGAGTGCAAAAAAGAAGTAAATTCAAATTACGGATCAGTACAGAAAATTTTCGATAAACACATGGGTAACTTAAAAGACAAAGGGTTACACCTTACAGGAAATGTTCCTGACTATAAAAAATTAAAAACAGTATTATACAGACACCGAAATAAGTCGTTGAACGTACCAAAAACACAATTTAAGAATGTGGAAGAAATTATAATACCAGAAGAATTTAATAAGTATGTATTGGCTGATTATTGTAATGAAGACTGTAATCGAATAATTATATTTTCCTCGACAGAAGTAAAGGAATATATAAAATGTGTAACGCATTACTTTGGTGATGGCACTTTCGACGGCTGCCCAAACCCATTCGAACAAGTTTATGTCATTCATGGAGACATGGGAAGCACTGAGTTATCCACGAATGTAGCACCATTATTTTATATTCTGTTAAAAAACAAAGAAAGGAAAACTTATGAAAAAGTTTTCGAATTGATTAAACAAACTTTGCCTGAATGGCGTCCATCGAAATTTACCTTCGATTATGAAATAGGAGTAATAAATGCAGCAGCGAAGATTTTTCCTGATATCAAAATAAATGGATGTAACGTACATTTTCAAAAGAACGTTATCAAAAAAGCGAAATCTTTAAATCTCATGGAACACGAAGAGTCCTCGAACCATGTTAAGCAATGCATAGGCTTGGCGTTTTTGCCAAAACAAGATATTGAAGACGGCTGGCTGCATATAATGGAAAATAGGTATAATATCTTGGTTACTTTCCAAAATGATGTTTGAGTACTTAACTCTAATTATATGGCAAAAAAGTAAAGAACAACAATATCAGTAAGGACCTGTTAATTTCATTGCTTTACAAGTACGAACGTTTAATAAGTATTTTTTTCAGTTTCGACGATGAAGCTATGACCAAATTCAATGACTATTTTGTCACTCAGTGGCTTGAATATCCAGACCTCATTTGGTGTTGCCATAATGAACGCCATAGAACAACTAACTTGGCGGAATCATGGAATGGCAGATTCAACAAAATTATTGGAAAAAATCCCAGTTTATTATTGTTTCTGCAAACAATTGGCAACGACACATGTCACTTTGATATAAAACAAGCCAAATAAGTTGTATTTTTTAGACAATATTTTTAAGCAGATATAATATTTTTAAAAGCAGATATATATTTTTTTACATAATACGAGTACATAGAAGAATTTGAAAATGGATTTGATTTTATTTATTTTGGTAGATATTATTGGTTGTCGCCTTCTATTACAGACGGTTACTGAAAAAAATATAGCTTAACTTAAATAACTGATGATTTTTGTTATAGCTTTCGACTAAAAAGATCACCTATAAATTCAAGAAAAAGAACAAGTATAGAAATCGACCGCCAGATTCAAAAGCTAACAAAAAGTTACGAAAATAAAGCTATCTCCATTGGTGATTTTCTGATTAACATATCAAAGTCAATATTTCGATCAGAACATTTAAAAAAATAGTTTATTTTAATTTTGTTTTTAGCCTATTAAAATGTTTAATACTTTTTCTCGATGTTGATTATTTTTTGTAGTTTATGTTTACAATTTGCGCCTTTTTCTCCATGTTGATTATTTGTAATTAATATATTTGTCTAGTTGGTTGTTGATTATTTTTGTAGTTTATATAAATTTACAATTACTGCCTTTTCTCAATGTTGATTATTTGTAACTAATATTTATGTCTGGATGTTGTTTTTATTTGTAGTTTATAATATTTACAGTAATACTTTTCTGAGATGTGGATTTTTTATATTTTTTTTATTGTTGATTATTGGTAATTAATATTGTTGATTATTTTAAAAATTACATTGCAATTAATATTTCGTTTTACTGTTTGATATTTTTTTATAAATATTTTGAATTAATAAAAGACTGATTTAATATCGCAAACAGACGTTTTATTGATACACTCCTAAAAGTATTTATTTATAGATACACTTTTCTTTTCAGTTGTACCTTCTATTGTCTAACGTAGATCTAAAAGATGGGTACCATAGCGGGACTTTTTGATAGGTATTTTAAGAGGGTGCCATACCGGGACCATACCATAGCGGGACTAACCGAATTCAAGCCAGAAAGAAAACAACTAAGCCATGATTATATAGTCTGCCGTCAAACGGTGAATGGCCGTAAATACTTTAAAGTATATTTTGCGTAAATGACAATTTTGTCTGAAGTGAAGTTTTAAAGCACTGTCGCATGTCGGTAGTCTTTACTTGACTTATTTTATATGATAATTTATCTGTGGCTACGAGCGAATTGGAGCTTTAGTAGCTAGACAGAAAGATAGAGAATTTCTTGCTGAATCCGAATCAATTTTAACTTATTTTTGATAAAAATGTTAGTTACCTCCTTTCACCGTATGACGGCAGTATTATCATCAATAATCTAGTCAATAAAGCTCTCAATTATGACGACTTTTTTTCCAGACTTTCACAGGCCTTAAGCTTGATTTGATAAAACTTTGTAAATTATTTCGTCGGTATCTATCACAGTGACATACGTAGACGCTTAATAATTTAATCAGCAATTTGTTCGCCACTGTTCTTTAAGTAGAACTCGCACCTTGTTTCGCATACTTTAGACACATATTCCTTTCTTAACAATCCAAATCAAAACATGAGCTCGCGCACTAAGTAGGTACACAACTGTGACCTTGAAGTTAGTTTGACGTTTGTTGGAACGCTCACCATAGACTAAAGTATAGGTTTTTTCCAAGTTCATTGTAGAACGAGCGATCGACTCAGTCGTGTCAAGTTGGCTACCAAGTTAGCGTTTTCTACAATCGCTTGCGCCGAGGCGTTAACAATTGTAGAAAGAGAATCGATACGAAACGTTTGTAACTTGGCTAGGCCTGCTGATGACAACATCAGCAGGCCTAGCCAAGTTACAAACGTTTAAATCTACAAGGATTTATGGTGTGGAAATTTTGACCCTCTCGAAATAAATCTGCATGAACCAACTTACAGGCCAAATTTCGATCATGGATGGTCATCAGACATTACTTAATTCGTACCTACAAAACAGAAAACAAATAACTGAAGTCAATAAAATT
Source organism: Eugnorisma glareosa (assembly GCA_947578425.1). Taxonomy (NCBI): domain Eukaryota; kingdom Metazoa; phylum Arthropoda; class Insecta; order Lepidoptera; family Noctuidae; genus Eugnorisma; species Eugnorisma glareosa. Next base: position 5,787,643 of record OX387967.1, on the reverse strand, counting down.
AATATGGTAAGTAAATGTGAAGAGACATTCGGAGCGTAAAGTATTATTTGGGGTACCGCAGGGGAGTGTTGTAAGTCCCTTTGCATTTATTTTATACATAAATGACCTACCGAAAACTATTGAACGACCTATAACACTATTTGCGGACGATAGTACGATCACAATAGCTTGTAAAAATATAGATACGTATGAGAGTGAAATTAATAATAGTTTAATACATATGGTAAACTGGCTAGACGCAAACATCTTAAACATAAATTTGTGTAAAACTAAAGTTATCCACTTTAGACAACAGACCTCTGGTATTAACTTACCTACTACAAAATTCCTGGACCTCGAAATAGATAAAAAACTAAATTGGAATTCACACGTTGTTACTTTATGCAAGAAAATGAATAAGACTGCATACGCTCTACACTCATTATCACCAATATTGAATACGGACGCTTTTCTGACTGCCTATTAGGGATAGCAGAATCACATTTACGGTATGGGATTATATTTTGGAGAAACTCTACTGAAGGAGAGACTGCTTTCAAGGCACAAAAAAGATGTGTTAGAGCGATGTTTAAACTTAAACCCACTGACAGTTGTCTTTAGAAACCACAAAATATTAACATTGCCGTGTCTGTACTTATTTGAAGTAGCTGTGTATGTAAAGACAAATACGAGTCGATTTAGACGACTATCAGATATAGTACCCCGCAATAGACGCGATAATAGTATGCTATGTCTGGAGCCAGACAACACTGCACTTATGCTCGAAAGTGTCTACTTCATGGCACGAGTCATTTATAACAAATTGCCGAAGACATGGAAAGAGCTTCCGTTTTCATTATTTAAAAAGAGACTCCGAAGCTTTTTAGTTGCGAAAGCATATTATAATATTAAAGAGTTCCTAATTGACAAAGAGTTTTTAAGCTAGTGCATAATTATGTATAATTAATAACAATATTTAAAATAGTATTTAGTTTTATCCTTTGCATGCCTACGTGGTAAAATATGGCTGTACTATTATCACACACACAACACACACATACACATACACACACACATATTATTTCTATTATATGTTTTTTGTCAGCGTTTGAGGTTACCCATATTTGCAAAATAAAGTTATCTTTATCTTTATGAGGAGTAGGCAGTATTATTATAGGTATACAATCTGATGCATGCAGCTTAGCTGGCATAGTTTGTTTGGTCTCCGTCTCTCGGGCTATGTTAAAAAGCAGATTAATATTGTATCCTTTTGTCATATCTACATAGTATGGTAATTGAGCATGCGAATAATGTAATATGAGCATTATTATAAAGGGTTACAGGAAAAGTCGTGCTAGATCCGTTAAGGCCGTGGAGTACCCATCATTTCTGACTTATTTCACTATGAAACACCCTACCCTAAACTTAACCCTTTTCGAGATATTCGCTATATTATATTTTTTTATTGAAAATTGCCGATTTTTATTCTACTAAATTAATTTTGATTATTTTGTGTCTTATTATTTCCTTTATTCATATTTTTACAAGCTAATTACATTTTTAAATATTCCTTAGAAAAAACAATATAAAAAACATTTAAAAATATAAAAAATTGTTGCCCGCCGGTATCGGGAACAGGGTCCAAGCTACCGGTGGTCAGGGCTCCAGAGAGAGAAACCTCCTAACAATACGAGCCGTGTCCAGGAGTACTGCTTTCTGAATCAAGCCCTTGATCCAGCTGCCTAACGAGAGCCTCCTCAGGTATTCATCGAGGCTCTTATCAATTAAGCCATGGGCTGATACGACTATCGGCACAATGATCGCTGAGTCCACATCCCACATGTCGACAACCTCGCGAGCCAAGTCAAGATATTTTATTTGCTTATCTTTCTCAGCTTTCACGAGGTTCTCATCATGCGGGACCGTTATGTCAACAATCATTGCGCGCCGCTCTGATCGATCCACCACCACTATATCAGGCTTATTGGCTAAAATAGTCCTGTCAGTGATGATGGATATTATTATTATTATTGCATTTTTACATGTGTAATAAGATGCTTTAGGACGTCAATCATTAAAATAGTGCATAAGTTAATTGAACACGCCGTAGTAGACAAGTGAAAGTTAAGAAATAAAAAAAAATTAGAAGGTTTATTTTTCTCTAAGAGATATCTTAAATAAATATTATGGCAGTTGTTCGGCAGATGTGTTTTTAAAATATCTACGTTTCATCAGCTATCTAACGAGGTATAACAATCTAGGATTTGTATTGCATTTCGTGGAAAAAAAGTAGTTGGGACGCTCCAGGTAGCAGTTCTAACGGTCCCGCGCCTATTGTCCTTCAAGTTAAGACGCACCGTGCGAGCGAGACAAGCGATGTTTTACGTAGGTGCGAATGAAAGAAAAAATATTGTAGAGACCTGTTAGGGCCGGGAATACAACACGGTATATTGTTTTGGTTGTCAGTCTGCTTTTGTGCTTCGTACATAGTAGATGTGATATCGTTTTGCTCTTTTTCTCGACTTGGCTGTGATTCTGGACTATTTCTTCTGATTTGTGACTACTGTGCTTGTTAACCGGACTCTGATTTGTACTTGTGATACGGAAGTGTTGAAGATGACGTCCTACACACCTGAGGAATATGCTGATATGCTTATTTGTTACGGATACTGCGATTGTGTGTCTGCGCAAGCTCGCAACGAATACATAACTCGATTCCCCGGTCGTCGACAGAGTTTATCGAAGACTTCGAGAAACTGGCTCTGTTTTGAGACGGAATACAGACATGGGACGACCACGAATTGATGACGACGAAGAACAGAACAATGAGATAGTGCAACACTTTCGAGCAGATCCGACTACTTCCACTAATATTGTTGCCCGTGATCTGGGACTTTCGCAATGGAGAGTGTGGTTTACAGTGCATACTGCTGGCCTATACCCGTACCATTACACGCCGGTACACACTATTGAAGAAGGAGACCCCGCGAGAAGGTTGGACTTCTGCAGATTTATGCTAAATGCTGACGTAGAAGACCCAGATTTTCTAAAAAATATCTTGTGGACAGATGAATCCAAATTTTATAAAGATGGCATAACTAACTATCACAACGCCCATTACTGGGCCCCAAAAGAACTAAGGAAACCCAATAAGAAAAGAGTGAAGGGTTCCCAACGAAGATTCAGCGTGAATGTGTGGATGGGTATTATCTCCAATCATTTGATTGGACCTTACTTTCTCTCTTTTCAAAGTTAATCGTGAACTCGTTGAAGATAACAACGTCGTCGCCTATGCAGTACCTCGTGATACATCCCAACGTCAAGAAAACTCACAACCTCGTGAAACATCCCGATATCGGCGAAGATTCCAACCTTGGGCAAAATACCATCGTTAAGTCGGGGAACATGACAGCCTCGAGGCAATACGCAACGTCGGGGAAGATCCCAACGTCGGGGAATATCAAAACCTCTGACAAAAGCCCAACGTCTGGATACATTACAGCCTCGGGCAAAATCACATCGTCAAGTCGGGCAACATGACAACCTCGAGGCAATACGCAACGTCGGGGAAGATCCCATCGTCGGGGAAAGTCCCAACCTCTGACAAAAGCCCAACGTCGGGATACATCACAGCCACGGGCAAAATCACATCGTCAAGTCGGAGAACATGAAAGTCTCGAGGAAATACGCAACGTCGGGGAAGATCTCAACGTTGGGGAAAGTCCCAAACTCTGACAAAAGCCCAACGTCGGTATACATCACAGCCTCGGGCAAAATCACATCGTCAAGTCCAAGAACATGAAAGTCTCGAGGCAATACGCAACGTCGGGGAAAGTCCCAACCTCTGACAAAAGCAAAACGTCGGGATACATCACAGCCTCGAGGCAGCTCGCAATGTCGGAGAAGATCCCAACGTCGGGGAAAATCCGACCTTGGGCAAAATCCCATCGTCAAGTCGGGGAACATGACAGCCTCGAGGCAATACGCAACGTCGAGAAGATCCCAACGTCGGGGAAAGTCCAAACCTCTGACAAAAGCCCAACGTCGGGATACATCACAGCCTCGGGCAAAATCACATCGTCAATTCGGAGAACATGAAAGTCTCGAGGAAATACGCAACGTCGGGGAAGATCTCAACGTTGGGGAAAGTCCCAAACTCTGACAAAAGCCCAACGTCGGTATACATCACAGCCTCGGGCAAAATCACATCGTCAAGTCGAAGAACATGAAAGTCTCGAGGCAATACGCAACGTCGGGGAAGATCTCAACGTTGGGGAAAGTCCCAAACTCTGACAAAAGCCCAACGTCGGTATACATCACAGCCTCAGGCAAAATCACATCGTCAAGTCGAAGAACATGAAAGTCTCGAGGCAATACGCAACGTCGGGGAAGATCTTAACGTCGGGGATAGTCCCAACCTCTGACAAAAGCCCAACGTCGGGATACATCACAGCCTCGAGGCAGCTCGCAATGTCGGAGAAGATCCCAACGTCGGGGAAAGTCCAAACCTCTGACAAAAGCCCAACGTCGGGATACATCACAGCCTCGGGCAAAATCACATCGTCAAGTCGAAGAACATGAAAGTCTCGAGGAAATACGCAACGTCGGGGAAGATCTCAACGTTGGGGAAAGTCCCCAACCTCTGACAAAAGCCCAACGTCGGGATACATCACAGCCTCGAAGCAGTTCGCAATGTCGGGAAAGATCCCAACGTCGGGGAAAATCCCAACGTCGGGGAAAATCCCAAAATCACGTCGGGGAACATGACAGCCTCGAGGCAATACGTAACGTCGGGGAAGATCCCAACATCGGGGAAAATCCCAACCTCGGGCAAAATCCCAATTTCCCCAACGTCCTGTGGTGTGTCACGTACGTCACGTTTAGATCTTAGTTTAAGTTAAGGTAGATAAGCTATGTCCATAGTTATATTATGATATATGTCACGCGCGGACTAGGTATATATTACACTAATAAAGGGAGTCTGGGGTCTTCAGTCTCCAGTTGACTCATGGACAAGTACACGACATGGTATTTACTTAACCCCTCCTTCCCTCCACATCGCATGGCGACCCTGCCAGTCGACTGGACGGCGTTATAGTTGCCCGACCGGGATCTCATCGGAGTCACTTCAGTCGGCTTCAGTCAGTTTCTCGGCAGTTGGTTAGTCACAGGCCATGGGGACCACGTCATCCAAGGAAGAGGTTATTATAGCCCAGACAGCAGCGGGTGGTTCAAATACCGCGACAGTAACACAAGAGCAGATATCCACCATCAGCGCGATGCTGTTGTTTATCGCCGTGTGTTTGGCGATTGTCATCATTGGCGTGGCAGTCCGGCTGTACAGGAGGTGTCATCAGAATTGGATCGAAGAGAAGATCAATCAGCGTGAGGTGCAGCGAGCTGTGCAGATGGCCTGACCGGGAGCTGGCGGAGCGACAAGAGGAGTAAGTGATGTGATTTGAACTTAAGTGTAGTGGCGAGTATTTTCGGTCATCTATCAGTTAGAGGCATTAATTTTGAATGGAAGTGGAGTTAACGTCACTGTTTGTACAGCTTAAGTTATTGAGGGAATCAATTGTCAAGTTAGGTCCCAGTAGGCGGAAAGGCAAAAATTTTGATGGAAAGATAAGCGAGGTAAAAGCCCTGTATTGTAAATTTAAGTGTGTAGTTTCTAAGTGTAGCAAATTTTCGGAGGAATTAGCACAGCTAGTGAGTAAAATAGAAAATTTGTATGTAGACACTATTAAGTTTGAAAACGGTACCGGAACCGATACAGAGATGGCGTTGGAAAGGTTTTCATTGAAAACGGCGGTTAGCTTACTCCCGAAAATGAATGGGGATGAGCAGGTAACCCAAGATTTGATTGATGCCATAGATTTATACAGCTCTATGTTAGAAGCGGCTGATAGTGCTCATTTAATTAGATTCGTGCTAACTACGCGACTTACCCAGGGGGCTAAGATGCGATTGTCCTCTACTTATACGACTGTAGACAGTCTTTTAACGGACATGAAGAAGCATTTGTTGACGGTAAAGTCAGACGTTGCAGTGCAAGCCAAATTTGCTCGCGCTAGGCAAAATGATAGGTCGGTCACGGATTTCGGGGCAGAGATAGAGAAGTTAATGGTAGATTTGACTATTTCTCAAGCCGGGGAAAATTCGGAAGCTTATAAAATTTTGCGGCCTTTAAATGAGAAGTATGCGGTTAAAAAGTTTGCTGACGGACTTCGTAATCAGCGTCTTGGTACAATTATTACGGCACGGAACTTGACTTGTTTGAAAGATGCTATCAGGGTAGCGGAAGACGAAAATTGTGCTTCGTCGGGTCAAGTCATGACGTTCCAGCGGTGGTCCGCGGGTGGTAGTTTTTCTACGGGAAATAGGGGTCGTGGAAATAACTATAGGCGGCACGCTGTAGGTAATGGATACGCGCAGCAAAAAACAGCTGTTGGGCGTACGTACCGAAATGGAAACGTAAGGTATAGTAGTGGAATGCGCGGTCATAGCAATAGTACTCATCGTGGACGGCAGACTCAGCAAGGTCGACAGCGCGTAGCGTGTCTAGAGCACGTGCGGGGCGATGCTGACTCAAGTGCAGTGTCAATGTCACGAAGTAGCGAAGGCAGACAATTGAATGAAACGCAGTTTTTTCGAGGCTAAGCATATTTTAGCTTGCAATAGTGTTAACTGGGTGAATTTTCTAGCAAATAATGTGGATTCGGAATGGTTAGTCGATACGGGTGCGTCGATATCGGCAATAAAAAGTAATTTCTTGAGGAATAATGCTTTGTGCTGTAAAGTAGTTAAGGAAGAATTAGTGATTAATGGTGTAGGGGGTAGTTTACGGGCTATAGGTTATGTATATTTGACGTTGGAATACGAACAATGTTCGTTCGTGCATAAGTTTTATATATTCAATGATTTGCCATGTAGGTCAGTTGGCATATTAGGCCAGGATTTCTTGCAGGCGTATAGTGGTATTATAGACTTTTCGGGGAACAGGTTATCTCTAAAGAACCGTGAGCAGCAGACGGTTTCGATGCCACTTAAATCCTATAATTATTCTTTAACTATTTCTCCGCGTTGTGAAATGGTTAAGTATTTGCCCGTTAATAGAGCAGAAGATTGTGTAGTGTTTAGGAAAGAGTTGCGCGAAGGGGTTTTCTTAGCAAATGTAGTAGCTAGACCTAAGAATGGGATGATGCCCATTAGGATTTTAAACACAACCACGGAGGAAGTTGTGTGTAGTATGTCCGATGTAGAAGTCTATCCGTTAAGTGATTTTAATTGTTGTAGTTTTGCGGAAACAGAAGTAAGTGTTGAACGTGTTAAGAAAATATTTTCTTTGCTTAAGGTGGATGCGCAAGGGTAGCCCGCGAAATTTAAATTTTCTTACGTTTATTGCAATTTGCAGGTCAGTGTCACGTTGTATGTTGATGAAAATGTAAATCGCGCCAGTAACACGTATGGAGTTACAGAATTATAATCATTCAAATCATCAATATAGCTCTACAAGTTCATATAATCACATTCAATAGCTATTTCATGAAAAAGTCACTCTTTGAGATTATATGAACTTGGAGGGTTGTACTGATGATTTGAATGATTATAATTCTGTAACTCCATGAGTGTTACTGGTGCGATTCATATTTTCATCAACATACAACCTGACACTGACCTGCAAATTGCAATAAACGTAAGAAAATTTAAATTTCGCGGGCTACCCTTGCGCATCCACCTTAATCTTGATTATTTGAATGCCGAGGAACGGTTGTCAGTTGAGCAAATATGTGCAAAATATCCAGATATTTTTTATATTCCGGGAGATAAATTGGATGTCACGAATGTGTATGCGCAGTCAATACGTTTGAAAGATAATGTTACTCCAGTTTACAGGAAACAGTATAGAATACCTTATGTACAGAAAAAGGAGGTTGATAGGCAAGTGCAGGAGATGCTGGGTAGTAATATTATTGAGGAGGCGGTTAGTGAGTGGTCTAGTCCTGTTTTGGTTGTACCCAAGAAGGCAGATCGTGATGGGGAAAAAATGGCGTGTAGTAATAGACTACAGGCAGTTAAATGAAAAGATACAGGATGATAAATTCCCTTTGCCAAATATTAATGAAATCTTGGATTCATTGTCGGGTGCAGTTTACTTTAGCCACTGTGATCTATCACAATCATATTATCAGTGTGCTTTAGATGAAAGTAGTAGGAAATACACAGCTTTCACGACAGATAAAGGGCAATATCAGATGTGTAGATTACCAATGGGGTTAAAGATAAGTCCAAGTTCTTTTAGCAGGTTAATGACTGTAGCCATGTCAGGATTAAATTATGACAAGTGTTTGATATATTTGGATGATTTAATTATTTTCGGGCGGAATTTGGATGAGCACAACCGAAACCTTATGTCAGTGTTTTCTCGCCTGAGAAAGGTCAATCTTAAACTGAATCCATCCAAATGTGAATTTATGAAAAAACAAATACTTTATTTAGGACACGTAATTTCAGCGGAAGGTATTTCACCAGATCCTGAAAAGGTAGAAGCCATAAAGAAATATCCGCGTCCATCGGCAGTTGATGAAGTAAAGCGGTTTGTGGCGTTTGCAAATTATTATAGGAAATTCATACCAAATTTTGCTAGTATAGTGATACCTATGAATAAGCTATGTAAGAGGGATGTAGTGTTTAGTTGGACCGATGAATGTGAGAGGTCGTTTTTGTTGCTTAAGGAAGCGTTAATGAATCCACCAGTGTTGGATTATCCAAATTTTTCTGAAGACAACACGTTTATATTGCAAACCGATAGTTCGGGTTATGCGGTAGGAAGTGTTTTGTGTAATGGGAACGGTAAACCCGTTGCATACGCTAGTAGGTCTTTGGGGAAAAGTGAGTTAAATTATCCTATTATAGAGAAGGAGTTATTGGCTATAGTATGGTCAGTTAAATATTTTAGACCGTATTTGTATGGACGGAGGTTCGTTGTAAAAACGGATCACCGGCCACTATTATACTTGTTTAACATGACAGATCCATCAAGTAGGTTAACTAAGTTTCGTTTATGTTTAGAAGAGTATGACTTTGAGGTCGAGTATATTAAGGGGAAAGAAAATGTATTAGCTGATGCACTTTCTAGGATAGTAATTTCAAGTGAAGATTTGAAAACCATGCGTGAAAAAACTATATCCGTAATGACGAGAGCGCAGTACAAACAGTTGGAAGAACCAAATGTTTGTGATACGGACCCTGTGGTATCTAGGACTGATCACCCTAGGATCGTGGAAGTTCTTAAAAAACAAGGAAATGACATTGAGATATGTTTGAATGAGTGGGAGAAGATGTTACGTAACACTAATGGTGAAAAAATATTTTCAAAGTCGCGCAATTTAATGTATGTGCCAGAAAACTCGAGTATTTACGTAAACTATGAATCTTTATCGGCATCATCGCGAGACGAGTTGTCGAGAGACATAGTCACTTTTTGTATTGGAAAGGGCATAAAAGAAGTTATTATTTTGAAAAATCGTTATAACGTTAAGTTTATTACAAAAATGGCCAAATATTTGAAGGAAAATAGTAATTCGATATGTGGAGATTTTAGAATATGTGTAGTGAAGAGTGTACGGAAAATAGAAGGGGCAGATGAGAAGAGAATTGTTTTAAATGATTTTCATATTTTACCTACGAGTGGTCATTCAGGAATACGCAGGATGGTGAATAATATAAAGAAATATTATTATTGGCCGTCAATTGAGAAAGATGTAGCGGAGTACGTTGGTAAATGTGATAAGTGTAAAAAACAAAAGTTTTCCAAACATACTAAAGAACCAATGACAGTTACTACCACTGCATCTTCATCTTTTGAAAAGATTTATTTAGATATAGTGGGGCCACTTGATAGGGACGAAAATGGTAATGTTTACATATTAACTCTTCAATGTGAACTTACGAAGTTTGTGGAGGCTTATCCACTAAAAAATAAATCCGCAAATGAGGTAGCAAAAGCGTTGGCAGAAAATTTTGTGTTGAGATATGGGATACCGGGAACAATTGCTACGGATAGGGGTTCTGAGTTCATTTCGAAAGTAATGGTAGAGCTATGTAATGTCTTGGGCATCAATAAAATCTTATCAACGTCATATCATCATGAAAGTATAGGGTCTTTGGAAAACGTTCATAAAACTTTAGGTGCTTATTTAAGGATACAAACAGATAATAATCCATCATCGTGGAGTTCTTGGATTCCATATTGGTGTTTTTCTTATAACACAACAGTTAATACTGTGACTAAGTATACGCCTTATGAATTAGTTTATGGTAAAATTTGTAGGTTACCAAGTAGTCTTCAAGGTGAAAGTGTAGAACCTTTGTATAATTTTGAAGATTATCCTTTAGAATTTAAATACAGGTTACAAAGGGCTCAAAATGATGCAAAAGAAAATTTGGTATCAAGTAAGTTATCAAGGAAACATTGTTATGATAAGAATCTTAATTCTATAACTTATAAGGAAGGTGACTTGATTTTGATAAAAAACGAAGTAGGCAATAAGTTGGAGTGTATTTATAATGGACCATTTGTAGTTGTAAAGGACGAGTCACCAAATGTAATAGTTAAATATAAAAATAAGATAGATGTAATACATAAAAATAGGACAAAGTTATACTGTAAGACTTAGGATGTAAGTTTAAAAATGTAAAGAGATGAGGAAAAAAAAAACAATGTAACTAAGTTTTTTTTTTACTTTAGGAAGGGTGATGTGGTGTGTCACGTACGTCACGTTTAGATCTTAGTTTAAGTTAAGGTAGATAAGCTATGTCCATAGTTATATTATGATATATGTCACGCGCGGACTAGGTATATATTACACTAATAAAGGGAGTCTGGGGTCTTCAGTCTCCAGTTGACTCATGGACAAGTACACGACATGGTATTTACTTAACCCCTCCTTCCCTCCACATCGCAGTCCGACTATGACCGAAAATATATAAACGAGCTCAAGCACTTCTCACTTATATCTTTTTGTATGTCGTAGTAGTAATTTGTATGTAGTAGGTTGTGTAGGTAAATGTACATGTTTATAGGTCGGTGATCAACTGGTGGCTCTGATGGCACTGCTTTTTGTTTAAGATTTGTATAATGGCAGGATATACGCAACCGAAGAAAAGTTTTCTCCAACATATAATGCCGCACGGAAACCTGACCTCACGTGCTTGTCGACGGCACCATATTCGCATTGAAGTTAATGCAACAGGATTAAACTGCATTTTAAGAAATACAAAAACCCGCAAGGTATGGTATAAATACCGACATATCATATATCGCACTCAATAAAGTTATCTGCTCGTGTACATATAAACAGAAACCCGAGTTTCAACTGGCAGGATATAGCCTAACGACACAACACCCGTCTGGTCGGTGGATCCGCCTTTTATAAGGATGGAAACTTTACACCGTTTCTGATAGCTCGAAACAGTTTTATTTACATGAATAAATTTTAGATGATAAGTTTTCAAGAAGCCGACAAGCATAAGATAATTATGCATTAGGAGGATTGTAATGACCGATAAAAAAGACGAGCATAAGTCTAAACTTCGAGGAAGATGACAATATCAAGAATGTTGTTAATCGCCAGAAAAACAACCTTTCAGTCGGGAAAGATCGGAAATTCAAAGTCAATCGTGAACTCGTTGAAGATCACAACGTCGTCGCCTATGCACACCACCTCGTGATAAATCCCAACGTCAATAAAACTCTAAACCTCGTGAAACATCCCAACGTCGGGGAACATTCCAACCTCTGGCAAAATCCCAACGTCAGGATACATCACAGCCTCGAGGCAGCTCGCAATGTCGGAGAAGATCCCAACGTCGGGGAAAATCCGACCTTGGGCAAAATCCCATCGTCAAGTCGGGGAACATGGCAGCCTCGAGGCAATACGCAACGTCGAGAAGATCCCAACGTCGGGGAAAGTCCAAACCTCTGACAAAAGCCCAACGTCGGGATACATCACAGCCTCGGGCAAAATCACATCGTCAAGTCGGAAAGTCTCGAGGAAATACGCAACGTCGGGGAAGATCTCAACGTTGGGGAAAGTCCCAAACTCTGACAAAAGCCCAACGTCGGTATACATCACAGCCTCGGGCAAAATCACATCGTCAAGTCGAAGAACATGAAAGTCTCGAGGCAATACGCAACGTCGGGGAAAGTCCCAACCTCTGACAAAAGCCCAACGTCGGGATACATCACAGCCTCAAAGTAGTTCGCAATGTCGGGAAAGATCCCAACGTCGGGGAAAATCCCAACGTCGGGGAAAATCCCAATATCCCCAACGTCCTGGAATATGACCGAAAATATAAAGACGACCACAAGCACTTCGTACTTTTATCTTTTTGTATGTCGTAGTAGTAATTTGCATGTAGTAGGTTGTGTAGGTAAAGGTACACGTTTATAGGTCGGTGATCAACTGGTGGCTCTGATGGCACTGCCTTTTGTTTCAGAATTGTATAATGGCAGGATATACGCGACCGGAGAATAGTTTTCTCCAACATATAATACCGCACGGAAACCTGACCTCAGGTGCTTGTCGACGGCACCATATTCGCATTGAAGTTATTACAACAGGATTAAACCGCATTTTGAGAAACACAAAAACTCGCAGGGTATGGTATAAATACCGACGTATCATATATCGCAGACAATAAAAATATCTGCTCGTGAATATAATTATAAACAGAAACCAGAGTTTCAACTGACGGGGTATAGCCTAACGACAAAACGACCGTCTGGTCGGTGGATCAGCCTTTTATAAGGATGGAAACTTTAAACCCTGTTTCCGATAGCTCGAAACATTTTTAGTAACATAAATAAATTTTAGATGATAAGTTTTCAAGAAACCGACAAGAATAAGATAATTTTGCATTAGGAGAATTGTAATGACCGATAAAAAAGACGAGCATAAGTCTAAACTTCAAGGAAGATAACAATACCAAGAATGTTGTTAATCGCCAGAAAACCAACCTTTCAGTCGGGAAAGATCGGAAATTCAAAATCAATCGTGAACTCGTTGAAGATCACAACGTCGTCGCCTATGCACACCACCTCGTGATACATCCCAACGTCGGGGAAAATTCCAACCTCGGGCAAAATCTCAACGTCGGGAAACTTTACAGCCTTGAGGCAGTTCACAACGTCGGGGAAGATCCCAACGTCGGGTAAAATCCCAACGTCGGGATACATCACGGCCTCGAGGCAGCTCGCAATGTCGGGGAAGATCCCAACATCGGGGAAAATCCCAAACTTGGGCAAAATCCCACCGTCAAGTCGGGGAACATGATAGCCTCGAGGCAATACGCAATGTCGGGTAAGATCCCAACGTCGGGGAAAGTACAAACCTCTGACAAAAGCCCAACGTCGGGATACATCACAGCCTCGAGGCAATACGTAACGTCGGGGAAGATCCCAACATCGGGGAAAATCCCAACCTCGGGCAAAATCCCAATTTCCCCAACGTCCGACTATGACCGAAAATATATTAACGAGCTCAAGCACTTCTCACTTATATCTTTTTGTATGTCGTAGTAGTAATTTGTATGTAGAAGGTTGTGTAGGTAAAGGTACATGTTTATAGTTCGGTGATCAACTGGTGGCTCTGATGGCACTGCTTTTTGTTTCAGATTTGTATAATGGCAGGATATACGCAACCGAAGAAAAGTTTTCTCCAACATATAATGCCGCACGGAAACCTGACCTCACGTGCTTGTCGACGGCACCATATTCGCATTGAAGTTAATGCAACAGGATTAAACTGCATTTTAAGAAACACAAAAACCCGCAAGGTATGGTATAAATACCGACATATCATATATCGCACTCAATAAAGTTATCTGCTCGTGTACATATAAACAGAAACCCGAGTTTCAACTGGCAGGATATAGCCTAACGACACAACACCCGTCTGGTCGGTGGATCCGCCTTTTATAAGGATGGAAACTTTACGCCGTTTCTGATAGCTCTAAACAGTTTTATTTACATGAATAAATTTTAGATGATAAGTTTTCAAGAAGCCGACAAGCATAAGATAATTATGCATTAGGAGGATTGTAATGACCGATAAAAAAGACGAGCATAAGTCTAAACTTCGAGGAAGATGACAATATCAAGAATGTTGTTAATCGCCAGAAAAACAACCTTTCAGTCGGGAAAGATCGGAAATTCAAAGTCAATCGTGAACTCGTTGAAGATCACAACGTCGTCGCCTATGCACACCACCTCGTGATAAATCCCAACGTCAATAAAACTCTAAACCTCGTGAAACATCCCAACGTCGGGGAACATTCCAACCTCTGGCAAAATCCCAACGTCAGGATACATCACAGCCTCGAGGCAGCTCGCAATGTCGGAGAAGATCCCAACGTCGGGGAAAATCCGACCTTGGGCAAAATCCCATCGTCAAGTCGGGGAACATGGCAGCCTCGAGGCAATACGCAACGTCGAGAAGATCCCAACGTCGGGGAAAGTCCAAACCTCTGACAAAAGCCCAACGTCGGGATACATCACAGCCTCGGGCAAAATCACATCGTCAAGTCGGAGAACATGAAAGTCTCGAGGAAATACGCAACGTCGGGGAAGATCTCAACGTCGGGGAAAGTCCCAACCTTTGACAAAAGCCCAACGTCGGGATACATCACAGCCTCGGGCAAAATCCCACCGTCAAGTCGGGGAACATGATAGCCTCGAGGCAATACGCAATGTCGGGGAAGATCCCAACGTCGGGGAAAGTACAAACCTCTGACAAAAGCCCAACGTCGGTATACATCACAGCCTCGGGCAAAATCACATCGTCAAGTCGGAGAACATGAAAGTCTCGAGGCAATACGCAACGTTGGGGAAGATCTCAACGTCGGGGAAGATCTCAACGTCAGGGAAGATCTCAACGTCAGGGAAGATCTAAACGTCAGGGAAGATCTCAACGTCGGGGAAAGTCCCAACCTCTGACAAAAGCCCAACGTCGGGGAAAATCCCAATCTAGGGCAAAATCCCAACATCACGTTGGGAAACATGACAGCTTCGAGGCAATACGCAACGTCGGGGAAGATCTTAACATCGGGGAATATCCCAACTTCGGGCGTTTGCCCGAGGTTGGGATATCCCCGATGTTGCGAGTTTGCCCAATATCCCCAACGTCTTGGACTATGACCGAAAATATACAACCTGTTTTTTTTTTTGATATCCCATAACTCTAGGGTTATATTCTGTAGGTAGAAATAATACTAAAACTCCGAGAATAGGTGGTCCAAAAATGCATCGTTTCGGAGATATCATCAATCATAATTAAATTAGGTCAAAAATTGTCACCAGTATGACGAATCTTTACTTTTGCGAAACTTCGCAGTAGTGTAGTAAAATAAATAGTAAAATAAAATATGTAGGTATGTTGGTATCGGGGCTTCTCGCGCGGCAGCTAGTGAAGGGAAAGCTACCTTGTCAACATCGATGAAACCTCAAGTAGTTTGAATGTCTAAATTACGAAGCAAAATTTAAATGACATTACATCTTATCTAATATACGTTTCAACTAAGAATAGGATGACCTTGACGCCATATTGTGATTTAATGCACGGTTTTCTAATACTTACACGCTCTTAATATGAAAGTAACATTAACAAGATAATAACGATAATAAATACTATTGAAAATTAATTTGCAGTCTTTTTTAATGTGATTGTCGTCACAATAATTAAAGGTCATCCTATTCTTAGTCGAAACACATTGTACGCTTTAGTAGAACTACTACTGCACCAAAATGATCGGGTATGCTACCTAAACTAACTACAAATTAGCATCATTAATTAAGGTTTGTAACCTATGGCTAAAGTTTAAATTAAGTACTGGGTGAAGGTTATTATTAATTTGAGCCACCTTCGTAATATTCGCACTTTTGCTTGACTAGAAAATTCGTAATCTTCATTGAATAATTATGTGCGTTAAATCAAAGTAAGTGTTTAATGACATTGAAGACTAAGTACGGGTTTAATCGATATCGATTTCATTAAAAAGGCAGCACAACATATCCTAGTGCGCAAGAGTTGCCTAGATACTTACAACGATAACTCGGTGAAGTGCACCTGCTACGACTCGGGTTTTTCACTCTCTCATTGGCGCTTGTCGCTTTGTGTAAGTAAGATAGAGCTATTGAGTAGGTTCCTGCGTAGCGTCACGGGCTCGGACGGGACGGTTAACAATGAGTACTATGTGTGTGTAGTGCTCGGAATATCAGGGTTGTCACCTACGAGTTTATAATGCGTAGGTAGTTATGTACGTAAGACTTTTTTAGTCTTTCATTCATTAGGAGTCATTGGCTTTTTTCTGATTTTTCCTAAGTTAATTCTTCTAAGCGAAACGAACGGCCTGGATAGCCACATCACATGTACCTAATATGTTTTAGATATTCCAATTAAGTAACTGAAGAAGACTTTTTTGGAATTTATTATGTAGGTCCAAATCAATAAACGAATTTAAAAATGTTTATGTTAGTTTCCATGAGGTATCTATCCTAGCTGTTGACTTTTCTGAAACACTAAAAAGTTTTTCATTCCAATGTGCAAAGTTGAAATGACGTCATTTTACAAGGATAGTATCTAGTTTGCGTGGCTAAACATAACTAAAGTTGAGCTACACAAACTAGATACTATCGTATGATGTTAAATTGTTGAGTAACATTAAGTACCTGGATCCCTTCGTCCTTTTTTATAATATCCATACGCATTTTACCAAACACGAAATCAAACCTGTCCTCGAATCTCACTTTCACAACTAGTTTATGACTCAATTACCTACATAAATATTGACAACCCTACTAATTCTTTTATCCGACACCGACCTGTTAGGTACTAAATACAATGAACGCACACATGGAACTCGTAGCGTTAGCAAAAAGTGAAATTATTTTTAGCAAGCCCTTTGTTTAACACTTGTTTCCTGACTTTCATCTCGCTTACAAGTTTCTGTGCCACGTAAAATTGTTACGGTTTTGCTGTTATTTTATTGTTGTTTTTTATTAAGTTTTCTTGTTAATTTGTTTTTGTTGAACTTTGTACGTTGAAGTGTTTTGGGTGTTAACTCAGTTACAATGCCGAGGCACAATTATGCTCCGTAATCTCGTCCTCATTTAGTACTTGTAGTTTGCACTTCTTGCTAACCCGCTATCACATTTTTTAAAGATGAATCGATTCCATCAAGACGAAAAATGTTATCTGTGGTCTGGTCGTAGGCGCGCTTTCTTGACATCTGTCAACTCATTGTACTTTTTTGTGAAGCGCGCGGTCACGTTTCTATTACAAAAGTTCCGAAAATTTTGTAATTACCAAACCGAGATGGGAAAACATCGAAGAAAACGAGACGAAGAGATGAAGGAACTTAACGAACGCCTGCGAGAACTAGAAAATCGGTTGTATAAGCGAAAACTGAGTCGTCATGGAAACTCTGGTAAGCTTTTTGAATACCTACCCACTCGTCTTTTCCTAGAATTACCTGGTGCCCTAAGACGCACATGTCTCTAGAGTTTTCACGAGAGGTTAACCATGAGAACACCAACTGTGCAAGACATCACTAGAGCTTTAACGAGAGGTTAGCCGATGATCTAACTTACAATAGAACGAAATCACAAGAGCTTTCACGAGAGGTCAGCCGATGATGTACACGTTCAGTTGTTCTAAATCTCGTCCCTATTGCATCCCTTGAGCTATCACGAGAGGTTAGCCGTGGATTTAAACTCAACCAGTTAGAGGTCTAACTCTAATAATTCTTCGTAGACGAGTATGAAGCCCGCTTCAGCAGATCACGATCCAGTCCGTCACGCTCCAGTCGAACACGCTCGAGAAGCCGTGGTTACCGCGACCGAAGTTGTGAGGCACGACATGATAAAACCCGACGCAGCCTGACTCGCCGCGACAGCTCTTCCCCATATCGCCAAATACCACTGACTCCTTGCCATCAATTATCACACATTCCGCCACTTCTGACTACCGACAGTCGTCCTGTATCACCTAATGAAGGAAATCAGAAAGAGGCAGGCAGTGAACGAGCAACCGTACCTGAAGCTCTTCCTCCAGGCATTGAGGAGCTCCTTGGAGATGAGGGGGTGCAGCCAACAAAGACACCTATAGTACTTCACAGCAGTCTGGCCACGCGGTGGTCAGCAATAATTGTGAAGGGTTTAAATGAGGAGACAAGACAAAACATCCTAAACAAGCAGGAAATACCACAGAACTGCAGTTTGTTGAACCCGCCAAAACTAAACGAAGAAGTGGCAAGTGTGAAAAAGGACCAACAAATCAGGGGGCAGCAGATCACCTTGGCTGCTGCCATTACATCAATAGGCAAAGTGTTAAACAATCTAATCGCTAACCAAGAGAGTAGTGATCAAATTTTGACTCTAAGTGATGCAGCCAGACTACTTTGTCACATTTATTATGAAAACTGCATCACTAGACGTTCCCTAATCCTACCTGGCCTTAATAAGGATATGAAAGAGCTAATGGAGCAGACACCAATATCTGAGTACCTGTTCGGGGATAAACTACAGGATAAGTTTAGTGCAATAAAAGCTGTAAAAAGTCAGGACAAGAATTGAAGAACACACCTGCAAGACCTCCGACGAGACCAAAGAATTTAAACTTTCGGGGCCCACACAGACAGCAGCTCCCTCGTCCGAGTAGGCAGAAGACAGTGCTGAAGCGGAACAACCAGGTGAAACAACCAGCAACACGCCCGAGGCACTCGCCACAGAGGCGCCAGCCGCGACGTCAAGGACAGGAACGCCGCTAGCTCAGGTACAAACTGGTAGATTGCAGTATTTCTCTGAAGTCTGGAATAATGTTACCACTAATCCAACAATACATGATTGGATCAAGGGTTATAAACTACCCTTTTATGAAATTCCAGTACAAACTTCCATTCCTAAAAATAATAACTTCAGTCAGAAAGAAAGCAATCTTATTTCTATGGAAATTAATAAACTCCTACAGTTAAGTGCTATCGAAAGATGTTTATCTGCAGATAATCAATTTTTATCCAGCATATTTTTGCATCCAAAATCAGATGGCACATGGAGATTTATATTAAATCTCAAAAAACTTAATAAATATATTACTACACACCACTTCAAACTAGAAGACTTAAGGACAGCAACCAAACTCATGACCCCAGGATGTTTTATGGCAACTATAGATTTGAAAAATGCTTATTACTTGTTATCCATAAAAAATATGATAGAAGATTTCTCCGGTTTCAGTTTCAAGATACATTGTTTGAGTTTACATGCCTTCCATTTGGGCTTAGCACAGCACCATATGTATTCACAAAGATCATGAAGCCAGTTATGTGTCACCTGAGGTCATTGGGGTTGCTTTCTGTAATATATCTTGATGATATTTTGTGCCTTGGTGATTCATATGCTAAGTGTTTGAAAAATGTGTCAACAACTCAAACTGTCTTAAAAAATCTAGGGTTTGTTATCAATACTAAAAAGAGCCTTAGAACCCAGACAGTGCTGTCAATATTTAGGATTTGTGTTAGATTCAGTTCAGTTTAATATCTCACTTCCTCAGAAAAGATAAATCTAAAATCCAAAAGATAGATCTCATTCTTAAATTATTAAAGAATTTTAAATCTAAGAGGAGATGCAAAATATTAGATTTTGCTCAGTTGCTAGGTATCCTTGTTGCTGCATGCCCAGCAGTGGAATATGGTTGGCTTTACACCAAGGTTATGGAAAGTAACAAAACAGCAGCTTTAAAAAACAATAATGAAAATTACAAAGCGCTGCTGCCTATCACAAAAGAAATTAGGTTAGAACTAGATTGGTGGTTGTCTCACATCCCAACAACCCACAACAAAATAAAACAATTTGACTTTGTTCTAGAAATATTTTCTGATGCTTCACAGACTGGCTGGGGTCTGGTATGTAATGATATCAGAAGCCATGGGCACTGGACAACTGATGATAAAAAGTTCCACATAAATTACCTTGAACTTTTAGCAGCATTTATAGGACTCAAAACATTTGCAAGCACACTCAGTCACTGTGAAGTTTTACTTAGAATAGATAACACAACCGCCATAGCCTACATCAATAAAATGGGTGGCACTAGTTTTCCCCACCTTAATAACTTAGCCAGAAAGTTGTGGCAATGGTGTGAGGAAAGACACATTTGGATCTATGCATCTTACATCAGTTCTAAAGAAAACACTATCGCAGATCTGGAATCTAGGCGTCCAAATACAGAGATTGAATGGAAGTTATGTGATGTAGCCTACAAGACTATTATTGTTAAACTTGGTGTGCCTCAGATTGACCTATTTGCAAACAAGTTTAACACTGTCAGAAATATATATCATGGCTCCCTGATCCAGATGCATGCTCTGTTGATGCATTCACTGTCAAATGGTGCGGTGATTTCTTTTATGCATTCCCACCATTTGCACTTATAAGTAAGATTTTACAGAAAATAAAAAGGGAAGGGGCGACAGGCATAGTTGTAGTACCTTGGTGGCCCTCACAACCATGGTTTCCCTTATTTGAGTCCATGGTTATTTCTGAAAAAAAATTATATTGGTATTAATAATATTAAGTAATTATTAGTAAATCATGACAGGGTTGTCATGATTTACTGTTGTCTCCTTCCAGGGATCCACATACATTGCACAGGAGTCTCAAACTGATTGCCGCCATATTATCAGGACCTCTTTCCTGAGAAGAGGAATACCACTTCCTTCCCTTGATATAGTTTCAGCTTTTTTGTCTACCAAAACAAGAAAGCAATATGAGTCTGCTCTAAAGCAGTGGATTTCCTATTGTCAGAACCAAGATATTGACCCTCTCCTAGATTCAGTTCCCACTGTGATATGTTTTCTGACTAAAAAATTTAATGAGGGACTATCATATAGCTCACTCAATACCATTAGGTCAGCTATTTCTTTAGTTCTAGGGCCCCACATTGGCACAGACGATCGACTGTCAAGGTTCTTCAGGGGTATATTTAGATTAAGACCTAAGAACCCTAAATATGAAGTAATATGGGATCCCGGTATAGTTTTGAATTATTTGTCTAAATTATTCCCTAATGAAACTCTCAATTTAGAACTAATTACCAAAAAGTTAGTTACCATATTAGCCCTTGTAACTGCACACAGAATTCAAACCTTGTCTCTCATAAGTATAGATAACATTTCATATAATGAGGATAATATTAACATAAAAATTCCAGAAATTATTAAAACCTCTGCACCTGGTAGTTCTCAGCCCAATCTGATACTACCATTTTTTAAGGAGAACTTGTCTGTATTTCCTGCTACTACCCTTTTGTTCTATCTAGATATTACAAAAAATATAAGACAAGATTGTAAATCACTAATTATAACTATAAGAAAACCATATCATGCCGCCACTACTGCAACTATTAGCAGGTGGATAAAACAAATTTTAACTAATAGTGGAATAGATACTTCCAAATTCACATTACACAGCACAAGGCATGTTTCTACCTCAAAAGCTTCTGAAGTGGGTATTAATATTGAAGTTATAAGAAAAGCAGCTGGTTGGACTACAAATTCCTCAACTTTTGCTCGCTTTTATAAGAGACCTATAGTTAGTGATTCAAATGCTTTTGCACAAGCAGTGTGTTCTATAGAGAGTGAGAGTTGATTAAATTTAAGGTCAATGGTAACTGTCTGATATAAGTACCTAATTGAGTTCTTTATAAGATTATTATACACTGGTTGATACCAGTGTCAGAGAAGATTTAAGTTATGTTACCTTAAATATAAATAATGTATAATTACTAACTAAGTAATGATACTCAGAATAGTATGTTAAGTTACATTGTTCAATGATTAAAGATGTTGATTATGTTACCAACACAACTTTCTTCTTTGAACATCTACAAGTACTAAATGAGGACGAGATTACGGAGCATAATTATACAGATCGGACTAACTTACCTAGTGACGTCCGATCCTTAATTATGTGAAGTAATCTCGTCCTCATTGTATCCCAACCCTTCCCAGAAGATCAGCCTACTTAAATGTGTATTATATTGTCTTATCTAGACAGACCCCTTTTTAAAGTTGTGTTGTTATCTAATGTATCGGGACTGTACGATAACCGTATCGGTCATCTTGAAGTCCCGATCATATGCTTTGAAAGAATGAGTTGACAGATGTCAAGAAAGCGCGCCTACGACCAGACCACAGATAACATTTTTCGTCTTGATGGAATCGATTCATCTTTAAAAAATGTGATAGCGGGTTAGCAAGAAGTGCAAACTACAAGTACTAAATGAGGACGAGATTACTTCACATAATTAAGGATCGGACGTCACTAGGTAAGTTAGTCCGATCTGTATAACTATCCGCCAGAACATCAAGCAGATATTCATTTTATGTATGGATATTGTAATGGAAATTCCATGGAAGCTATGAGGGGGAATACCAGCGTCGATTTCCGAATCGCACTGTGCCGGACAATCAAACCTTCATAAACGTAAGTTCACATAGTTTATTTATTCGTTTTAGCCCTTAGTATGGTCTCTTTCAGTAATAATAACATACATGAAGCAATAGTTTAATAAAACGTCTTTTGTAACACATTTGCTCGTAAAGGGTCTCTTATTGCATCGCTAATTTGTGAACAAGTAAAAGATTTATTCGTGAACAGTTTTATTTATTTACTCGCAAATATGTTATAAAACGTTGTATGACATACGTACGCTTTGATAATTACAGCCTCTGCTGTAATTTTCAACTTACCACACTTACCTATATCATAATGTACTATTACATGACAGTTAAATGTAATTAATTATTTATTTTATCATTTATGTACACACAGTAAAATACATAGGATGAAATGATCTTTTTTTAAATAAAAATAATTACAGAAGCTTCTTAAGAAGTGTTACAGTTGCAAAATACACAGCGTCTGTCCGTACCGGATAATAGGTTTCGCTTGTTGATATTATTGAAAGGTTCGAAAAAAATTGTACCTAAATAATTCTGCTATGCTCCTGGTGACTTACTAATTTAGTATCGGACACGAGGGTTTGCAAGCCTATTGCCATTAACCGGACACAAATCCAGACTCGGTGGCTGCTACTCAGAAATTTTTAATGGCAAAACCCAATAACACTGCTCGACCTGGGAATCGAACCCAGGACCTCATGCTCAACAGTCGCGTTGAATAGGTATGTGATGTGCAGGCGAATGCCGCTTTGAATAGGTATATGATGACGTGACGAATGACATTTAATTGTTGTTCTAGGAGAGATGCTACGTGTTTAATTTGAAGCCGGTGTAAACAAAACCAAATTCGACGGCACGGTTGGCGCAGTGGCTGAGCAATCGACTGCTGCGCTGCGTGTCGCGGGTTCGATTCCCGCATGGAACAAATATTTGTATGACCTACAAGTAGTTGTTCCGGGTCGGGTCTGGGTGTTTGTGTACGTGAGTTTAAATGTTTGTAAATGCACCCACGACACAGGAGATATTCCTAGTGTGGAGCAACGTTTTTTTATAAAAAAAATAGGCAAAAAAGTCCCCGGTTGCCTTTGTTTCCACTCTTACCTATGTCACATTTTAAGCGCACCTTTACTTGTTACAGATACATAGACGATTTCGGGAAAATGGTTTAAGATCATCTTGTCACGAAAGAGTCTTGAATTTGACTCAGGTTCAAGAAATGAGGATTGAAGATTCAACATTATCTACGAGACGTGTGGGTGTAATAGTTGGAGTGTGTCACAACTTAGTGTGGAAATTATGGAAAAGATATGGGCTCCACCCTTACCATTATCGCAAAGCTCAAGGCCTATTACCCGCGGATAATTTTTCTAGAATAGCCTTTTGTCAGCGCATGAATGCACTTTTAATTCAGGACCCAAATATGATAGGTGAAATTTTATGGATGAACGAAGCCCAATTTACGCGCGCTGGGGTTTTTAATTCAAAAAACCAGCATCAATGGAAAACAGAGAATCCGCAAGCTGTGTGGGAAACTTCTTACCAACATGAGTTTTCTGTCAACATGTGGGCGGGAATTTTAAATAATAAATTAATAGGTCCCACAGAAATCCCGCACCGCCATAACTCAGAAAATTATTTAACGTTTTTACGGAATCTAATATTCTTAGATTTTTTTGAGGATGTGGATCTGGAGACAATTCGCACAATGTGGATCCAACACGATGGCGCGCCTGCCCATTATGGGACACAGGTACGGGAATACCTAAACGAACAATACCCAGAACGTTGGATCGGGCGTGGAAGCCCGACTATAGCGTGGCCGGCGCGATCACCAGACCTTACCCCGCTAGATTTTTACGTATGGGGTACCCCATTAAAAAGTAAGGTGTATGAAAAAAAAAAAATATCAAGGGACCATTCACTTAGGCGAATTGAAGAAGCAGCTAATGAAATGCGCCAAAACAATGTTTATTTAAATAGGCAGATTCGCACCAGGCTAAATGTGTGCTTGGAATACCATGGCAGACACTTTGAAAATTATTTAAATAAAATGGATTACTTTAACAAAACTTGTTTTATTTATCATACCCTAAACCCATAAAACACACACACAACACATCAACTTATCCAAATCTGTCAAATCCCCGCAATCAATTTTCAACTCAATATCTAACGATGGCATATTTTGACATATTTGGATAGGCAGGTAAAAATTATCAGTTTAGTTTACAAATTAAGAAAAATAAAGCCAGTGCTATACCAAATTGCCAAAAGTCCCAGGTTTCATACGTTTCTAAAACTTAATTAAACAATGAAGTGATAACATTTAGGCCAGTTTGTTTTCGCTTAACTTATTTCAAATTATCCTATCCATCATCCTAGCGTTGTCTTAGTTGCGTCCTTTAAAAACACTAAAAGCTGAATTTGATGAAACTAAAATTATAAAGTTCACCTACCTAATTTTGTTTGCTTACCGTACAAAATAGCCCCTCTATGTGTCTAGGTATCTAAGTTTAATTGATAAATACAAGTAATTCATTTTTATTCAAACCAATCATTCATATTTAAAGCTAAGAAAATGCGACGTTGTCATATTTCACGTAAGGGTGTTTTACATTAATAATCGTGACTTTGCCGAATTATTTTGTATGAAAAATGAAAAAAAAAAAAACGAAGGATTGGAACATAACTCATATGCCAGTTGATTCTTTGATATGGCCTCAATCATACCCTAGAGTTATGGGATATCAACAAAAACACGTTGTACACGAGCACAAGCACTTCGTACTTTTATCTTTTTGTATGTCGTAGTAGTAATTTGCATGTAGTAGGTTGTGTAGGTAAAGGTACATGTTTATAGGTCGGTGATCAACTGGTGGCTCTGATGGCACCGCCTTTTGTTTCAGAATTGTATAATGGCAGGATGTACGCGACCGGAGAATAGTTTTCTCCAACATATAATGCCGCACGGTAACCTGACCTCAGGTGCTTGTCGCCCTCACCATATTCGCATTGAAGTTAATGCAACAGGATTAAACCGCATTTTAAGAAACACAAAAACTCGCAGGGTTTGGTATAAATACCGACGTATCATATATCGCACACAATAAAGTTATCTGCTCGTGAACATATAAACAGAAACCCGAGTTTCAACTGGCGGGGTATAGCCGAACGACACAACACCCGTCAGGACGGTGGATTCGCCTTTTATAGGGATGGAAACTTTACACCCTGTTTCTGATAGCTCGAAACATTTCTAGTAACATGAATTAATTTTAGATGATAAGTTTTCAAGAAACCGACAAGAATAAGATAATTTTGCGTTAGGAGGATTGTAATGACCGATAAAAAAGACGAGCATAAGTCTAAACTTCGAGGAAGATAACAATATCAAGAATGTTGTTAATCGCCAGAAAAACAACCTTTCAGTCGGGAAAGATCGGAAATTCAAAGTCAATTGTGAACTCGTTGAAGATCACAACGTCGTCACCTATGCGCACCACTTCGTGATACGGGGAAAATCCCAACGTCGGGATACATCACAGCCTCGAGGCAGCTCGCAATGTCGGGGAAGATCCCAACGTCGGGGAAAATCCCAACCTTGGGCAAAATCCCATCGTCAAGTCGGGGAACATGACAGCCTCGAGGCAATACGCAACGTCGGGGAAGATCCCAACGTCAGGATACATCACAGCCTCGGGCAAAATCACATCGTCAAGTCGGAGAATATGAAAGTTTCGAGGCAGTACGCAACGTCGGGGAAGATCTCAACGTCGGGGAAAGTCCCTACCTCT
The DNA here is from genome assembly GCA_947578425.1 of Eugnorisma glareosa. NCBI lineage: Eukaryota > Metazoa > Arthropoda > Insecta > Lepidoptera > Noctuidae > Eugnorisma > Eugnorisma glareosa. Next base: position 5,761,349 of record OX387967.1, on the reverse strand, counting down.
GACAAAAGCCCAACGTCGGGATACATCACAGCCTCGAAGCAGTTCGCAATGTCGGGAAAGATCCCAACGTCGGGGAAAATCCCAACCTAGGGCAAAATCCCAACCTAGGGCAAAATCCCAACATCACGTCGCACGTGGGCTGGAAATCGGCTTTCATAGACTTAGGGATTTCAATTTGCAAGTGCTTGTTTTTTTATGCTGGATATCGCTTCTATTAGTCATTACTATGTACAAAAATGACACCCGAGTTAATTCTGCCCAAAAACGAAGGAAATATATTTTTTTTACGAAAAATTTGTATGAAACTAGTATGAAAAATCGAATTATCTCCTAAACGGCATTTTTAACCGTAATATCCTTGGAGGTGGTCATAGTGCTAATTATTTATGATTTTTTGGTTGCCGATTTGACAAAAAATTTCAAGCCGTTTTTTTTTAAAAATCGTCAAAATATTTTTATTTTTTTTACATATGAAACAATTCCTTTTAGTGTTTATGTTGAAGAACACGGACTTTTAACTACACGTAACATAAAATAGCATCACTCCTATATTTCCGAAGGAGTTGGCAGAGGTTTATAGTACACCCACACGTAGACAACTATGTATGAGCTAGATATTTATCAACACATCATGAGTTTTAAAACTTTTCATACAACCAAATTACTCTTCTAATGAGTCCGAAAAGAAGTGATTAAGTAACTACACTGATTAGGTCTTCTAATGAGTCTTTATAGGTGATTTAATGATTTTCAATATCTCACGACAATGCCAACTATGGATTACATTCAACTTTTCCTGATAAGTAAGCTAATTTGTTAATTAGCAGTGCTATGAGTTCTAAGAATAGTTAGTGACAATTATAAATTTTCATTAGCTAATGAGGAGATAACTAATGAGGGTAGTTACCTAATTATTGGCGTTTTGCAATAAAAGGGCTAAAGTTTTGTTTTATAATTTAGTTTGTTCACAACTGTGTAACTGCTAACCCTAAATCTACGACTATAAAATCTTAGAATGGAAAGTTTAATCACCAATTTAGACTTGTTTGTTCTTCTACGAAGTGAGAGTACTTCATTTGATCATGAAGTATTGTTCAGTGCAGTTGTATCCCGCATAGGCGATTGCCTGTCTGACGAAGATCGTGTTGTTCTCAAAGAATTTTGTCGGAGATTTACGCGAGCCGCTTTACAAAGGTGGCAGAAATCCAACCGATTCCTTGATAATTTCAGGAGAAAGTACGAGAATTGGTTGGGAGCAAATATTGATTGGCCGAGTTTTGTGCAAACTTTAGTTAATCAAGAATCAAGTGTTGATGAGATACCAAGAGCGCCCTCAGTCTCTCCAGAACCGTCGACATCAACGTCCATTGGAACAATGATGTAAAGATCCCGTAAACCATTCGAAGATCTGGGAAGTAAACAAAAAAAGAGAAGATCTGATGAACACACAGGCGAAGATTCCAGTGAATTGGCATATGCAGCTGCAGCACGTTTAAAAGAAGATGGAGAGATGGAGATATCGCCTCTGTCATCGAATACGTGATGAAAAATCCTGAAGCAGCCGCTAAATTAAATGAAACGCTTAAGAAACCAGCGAAAACTATCATATTTACGCCAGAAAAGGCGCTTGGATTGCTTCTTTCGCTAAAACTCTCAAAGTGGCAATATATTACGTTGCGAGAGGCTGCCATTCGGGGAGGTGCTAAGGATATTTATCCGTCTTACTATAAATGTAACAAAGCTTGATTGCTACCCTCCGAAGCAATCAGTGACAGTTACTGATTCATCAGCTAGGATTACACTTCAAGCTTTACTTGATATCACAGTTACAAGAATCCTTCAAAGCCTTTCTAACGAAGAGCATAACAAGCAATCCATCAATCCAGCAATCCATTGATATCCAAGTGGGGATTTGATGGTGCTTCTAACCAAAGCCGATACAAGCAGAAAATGGAGGATGAGGAAGATGACTCGAGCATTTTCATGACCTCCTTGGTGTCACTAAAACTGACAGATGGAGACAAAATCTTATGGACGAACCCAAAACCATGCTCAGTTTTGTATTGTCGTCCAGTTCAGTTTACTTTTGTAAAGGAGAGTGAAGCAGTTGTCCTTGAGCTGAAAAAACAAATGGATGAAGAAATTGAGGCCCTTATCATGCTCAGTTTTATATTGTCGTCCAGTTCAGTTTACTTTTGTAAAGGAGAGTGAAGCAGTTGTCCTTGAGCTGAAAAAACAAATGGATGAAGAAATTGAGGCCCTTATCCCCACAGAGTGCAATAATAATTATAGGGTGACTCATGAACTAATGATGACGATGATCGACGCTAAAGTTTGCACTTACCTTTCTGAAGCTAGATCAAATGCATCGTGCTACCTGTGCTTAGCAAAGCCTACAGAAATGAACCGCTTAGATGCTGTAACATCAAAAATTGTGTGTTCTGACCTGTATGAATTTGGCTTGTCATCCCTACACGCCCGTATAAATTGTATGGAATGTCTGTTACACATTGCATACAGGCTCGACTTCAAACGGTGGGCAGCGAGAAGTGATGAGCACAAAGAAATGCTACAGACAAGGAAAAAAATAATTCAAAATAAATTCAAAGATGAGCTCAATCTGTTGATTGATATAGTAAAACAAGGCTCGGGAACCACCAATGACGGGAATACTGCAAGGAAATTCTTTGAGTTTCCTAATAAAACCGCAGCTATAACCGGTTTGGATGAAGACCTCATCAAAAGATTTGCTGTAATTTTACAAGCAATTACATCTGGAGAGCAGGTCGATATAATAAAATTTAGAGATTATGCCCGCAAAACAGCAGAAAAGTACGTATTATTATACGACTGGTACTACATGTCGTCAACCGTTCATAAATTATTAATCCATGGGGCTGACATAATCGAGAAAAATAATATTGTGCCGATTGGGACTCTCTCGGAAGAAGCCTCAGAGTCTCGAAATAAAGATTTTAGGAGGTTTCGAGAACATCATTCGCGGAAAAGAAGTAGGCAGGATTCCAATCAAGACATTTTAAATATGCTTGTTGTTTCTTCGGATCCTTTGCTAAGTGCACAAAGGCCTAAGTTAGATGCCAAGAAAAAGCAGAGCTTTTTTGCTGAAACTCTCGACTTAATTCAATTTCAGGACACTGAGTTCGAGTTTTTGGATATATCCAATCTGGATGCTGACTCAGAATTGGACTCTGACAACGAGAGTGATAAGTAAAATTTGTAAAAAAATTATATATGTACATATTTTTTCATTTGTATTTGAGTGTGTTTGGGTTTTTTTTTGTAATATTTAATGATATTTTGTCTTTTTTTAAATTTATTTTACTGTTCATTTTAGTAACTAAATTTATTAAGTAGTTTGTAATGGCAACCTTGAGATCCATTTTTGGGTTTAGCAACATTTTTTTTCTCGTTCGCTCTCTTGCTTTTTTTTTCGATTAGGAGCGCGTGGGCGCACATAGTTTTCCCCGTTATATTAAACCGTCATGATATTTCGAAATCCTTAAAAGTTGTGCCAATTCTAATCGTGAGTGTGCTATTGAATCGGTGCTCAAGCTTGCGTGATACCTGGATTCAGCCGGGCCGATAATTAAGGAAGGTAACCTGTACAGCGACTGGGTAAGTCTGGCGTCAGTACTGGGTAGCTGGAAGGGTTCCTTCGTGAGGGTCCTGGTTTCGGAGACATCACCCAGGGAGCAATCAGGTGAGTGCCTATTCAAAGCACACCATTTGTCGTAACATAACATTTTGTCGAATTCTCGTTTGGGCGCTATCGTTGCCGTTTTGAAAATTTACAGTCCACTTAATATCTCGCTAAAACATTGTTCCTTCGAGCGGATCTGTGTGAAAAGCATCCTTTATCGAAGTAGTTATCGTATTTTCGTATTTTGTTAAATCATAATCTAATTTTATTTACTTTCGAAGGTACATCTAAAATAATTATTGAGGTGCCATGACGGTTTGGTGGGAATTTTATCGTAAGGTTTAAGTTGGTAGCTTTGGTTGCGTCGGTCATAGACATTGCCTTTTTCTCTACTTTATGTAGGCAGCTTTACAAGACTGTCAAAAGTGACAGATTCGTAGATGGCTGTCATTTGTCATTGTGAGAACTTTGTTTATAATATTAATTCTCGTGCTTTATTCTATTGTTTTCGTTGTTGTTTACAACAATGCCGAGTGACACTCAGAATAGTGATCAAGATATGTCGGAAGGGGGCAATGAAGGTGCAGATGCCAACAGGGTCGCGCGCGATTACGCGATGATGCGATTAGAGTTTATGGATAGTACTGATTTAGTAGGTTATATAGATCAGGATTTAAGCGACCTAGCAAACGATTTCCATAGTGCACAGCGAAAGCTTCTTTCATCGTTAAGTCCGTCGTTACGGAATACTGAATTGCAAGTTATGGCAACGTTTGAAAATAAATTAAAAGCAGTCAAAACTCGCGTTCGAGCGAAGTTATCGCAAGTTGACTTGAAGCCTTCTGTGACTAAGTAGTGAACCAATGTCTGCTAAATTGCCTGAAATTAACATAAAACCCTTTGATGGCAAGTTTGAAAATTAGATATCGTTTATACAGTTGTATGACTCACTCATTCATAAGCGTACAAACATATCAAATATTGAAAAGTTACATTATTTGTTGTCAAGTGTCCAAGGAACAGCATATGATTTGATAAAGAATTTCCCTCTCACAGATGACAGTTATGTTGACTCCTATAATATTTTGTTGAAGCATTACAATAAGAAATGCCAAGTTGCAAAGATGTATTATGACAAATTAATGTTTTGTGAGCCAGTTAAAACTAAATCTGGTCCTGAATTGGAACGGGTTTATCGGACATTTTCGGAGAACTTGGCAGTTTTGGAAAAGTATAATTTGCCAGACAAAAACTTTATGTTGTTCTATTTACTGTGGTCAAAGTTGGATAAGTCTACCCGGGAATTGTTTCAGCTAGAACATAATTCATCTGATATTCCTAAGTATGAGGATCTTGGATCATTTATTGAAAAACATTTCAAGGCATTGGAAATTGCCAATGTTAGAACTTTGACCAGTAGTAATTCTGTTACTTCCAAACCTGCAAGTCAAAATAATAATAAAACCAAATCGAAGGCTGTTCTTGTCGTATCAAACTCGACTTGTGCCTTTTGTTCTGGCCAGCATGGTCTCACCACATGTGAAGGTTTTTTAAAATTGAATACTCGTTCTCGTTTTAATGTTGTGAAAGAAAAGAAACTTTGTATTTTGTGTTTCTCGAGTAGTCACGGAGTGAAAAAATGTAGTGTAACTTCTCGTTGTAAAGAGTGTAACAACTCTCATAACACATTACTACATTTTAGTAAAGAGCCTGTGCCTCCCCCCGTGGTGACAGAAACTGATACACAGTGGACACAGTTTTACCTTCCCTTGCTGGGGCTGAAAATTCTACTGTTTTATTTTCAACTGCTAAAGTTCTGATAAAGGATAACATTGGTCAATTCCAACCGATTAGGGCCTTATTGGATTGTGCCAGTGCATGCAATTTTATCTCAGAGCCTTGTGCAAACAGACTAGGATTAAATATAACCTGCAGTCAGTCAGTGGAATCGGTCACTCGGTTGCCTCACCTCTTGGATTGTTATCATGTTAGGTCAAGACTCTTAATCCAAGTCAGATATCAAATTTCAAATTAGAAGCACTTGTTCTTCCTTCGATTTGTGCTGATCAACCTTCTCAGCCTGTCGATTTATCGGGTTGGTCTCACATAAATAAATTGGATCTCGCTGATCCTGGGTTTGCAAATCCAGGACCTATAGATATGCTGCTTAGTGCAGACGTTTTCGCATCGTCGCTCTTGCCTGGTCTTAGGCGGGGTAAGCCTGGTCAACCAAGGGCATTGAATACCGTCTTTGGTTGGATTGTGATGGGTGGTTGTTGTGATGTTCCTGCGATCCCCACTCACAATAAAAAATTTCGTTCTCGCTGTCGTAGCAATGATTGCCTTATCGTGTCGCAATCTTTGTCAAATTTGTCGTTAGATAATTCCATTAAAAAATTTTGGGAATTAGAAAATATTAATTTTCCTACTAGTTATTTCTTGTCGAAGGATGATCAACTATGCGAAGACTATTTTGTCAAAAACTATTCTCGTGACAGTAAAGGTCGATTCGTAGTGCCCTTACCTTTCGTCGATCCTACGAATAAGCCTACCTTTTCGAATTCTCGTGAGATTGCTCTCAAAAGATTATTCTCGTTAGAAAAGAAATTAAACTGTAACCCTAATTTTCGAAAGGCCTATGCCTCTTTCATGGAAGATTATGAAACTAGTGGCCACATGGAAGAGGTAGAGCCCCCAACATGTAAAGATGGTAAATTTTATTACATGCCTCACCATGGTATTTTGCGGCCTGGGTCTGTGACCACTCCACTTCGCGTTGTATTTAACGCTGGTGCCAAGGACGCACGTGGTACTCCACGTGCGTCAATTTAACGATACTTCGTTAAATGACACTTTGTTGTCTGGGCCAAAGCTGCAGACAAATATTTTTAATTTGTTAATTCCCTTTCGTTGGCATGAAGTTGTGTTCACTGGTGATGTAAAGCAGATGTATAGGAATATTTTAGAGCCTGACGAGGACATGGAGTACCAACGCATTTTGTGGCGCTCCACTCCTGAAGACCCTGTCCGTGATTACAGTCTTCGTACAGTCACGTATGGAGTTTCGTCGGCTCCATTACAAGCTCTACGCACTATTGCCCAACTGGCCAAGGACTCTGCTGCTGATTATTCTCGTGGGTCTTCGGTGCTCAGCCGTGACATCTTCGTTGATGACGTGGTTTCAGGCGCAGACTCTATCGAATCGGCTCTACTTGTGAGATCCGAACTTACAAAAATATTGTCGTCGGGTGGTTTCCAATTGAGGAAATGGACCTCCAATCATAAAGATTTCTTTGCTGATCTTGCTTCTTCAGAACTCTATTCGGAGAGTTTCAGATGCTTTGAGGACATCTCTGATGTTTCTCTCAAAATCTTGGGGCTTTTATGGATGCCTGTCTGATAGCTTTCAGTTCAAGGTTACGAACAATAGAGACCAAAGATGTACGAAACGAACGATCCTATCCTATATAGCTCGTATATACGATCCTTTAGGATTCCTCGGCCCTGTTACGTTTCATGTTAAATATCTTATGCAGCTTCTTTGGACTTCTGGTGTCTCCTGGGATGATGATTTGCCGGAAGCTATTCAGTCTGAGTGGTAGCGCTTCAAATCTCAGCTGCCTTTATTGGCATCAGTTGCGATTCCTCGTCGCATGGTTCAGTCCTTCATCACAATGCAACTCCACGGTTTCGGTGATGCTTCCGAACGTGGTTACTGTGCCGTGTTGTATTGTCGTGTCGTTGACGCGGAAGGCTTCGTCTCTGTTCATTTTTGTTGTACAAAGTCTAGAGTTGCACCTCTTCGCAAGCTGTCTATCCCTAGACTAGAGCTCCAGGCTGCAGTGTTGCTTTCAGACTTGCTACAGTCTGTAGTGGAGGTTCTCAAGCCATTTCACACTGTCACTGAAATCTTCGCCTGGTCTGACTCCAGCGTCGCCCTGACTTGCATTAAGTCGTGTCCCTCCAAATGGAAGACTTTCGTGGCCAATACGGTCAGCCACATCCAAGAAATTATCGCGCCTGATTGTCGGCGTCATGTGAGTACCTCTATCAATCCTGCTGACAGTGGTTCTCGTGGAATGCTTCCTGCGGATCTTGCCGCAAACGAAGTCTGGTGGAATGGTCCCTCATTTCTTGCAGACCCCGAGGAAAACTGGCCTGAGTCGTCGTTATCGTTTGACAAAGAGGACACCTTGCAAGACGAACAAAGGATTTTCAGCCTTCTGACTGATATTGATGTCAATTGCGTTGACAAATTGATAAACAAATTCTCGTCGCTTTCAAAGCTTAAACACGTCCTATCGTATTGCTTTCCTTTTGTACAGAATTCGAAGAGTTCTGTTTCTAAAAATAAACTTGTCGGGCCTTTGCAAGTCTATGAAATTAATAGAGCTTTTCTGTTCTTAATAAAATATGTGCAGCAAGGTGCATTCTCACATGAAATTGAAAACCTTCAAAGGAGTTCCCTCAACGCTCTTCTAGGGGTGTGACTAATATATTAGTATTAGTTAAGAGATTAGTAATATTCTATGGATTCACATATTAGTAATCCGACGAACTCTCATACGCTAATATTTAATATTCACATAATCTGGGATTCATTTCGCTTGGCACGGATCGGGTTGACTCTACTGCACGGAGTACATTCATGATATTATATTTATAATCTGTTCTTTTGGGAAGGGAATCAACACTGAACGAACGAAGAATCCTACGTACGAATGAGACGGATATAATATCTCCCGGTGAGAAATACAGATGTATTATGATGTGATGGTGGCGAATTTAAAAATTGTACACATACTTATTATTACAGTTTATAATGTTTTGCCCTCTAGTTGACTTTAAAACATTTATTAATTATAATTATAAATATTGAGCATTAGAGCAATGATTTCTGTTTTGCTACAGATTTTTTTTGTATTTTACAAGATAAATGGACAGGATGTGAATGATTTAGAAGTCTGAGTTCTATAATCGCAATATTTTTTGGGTATCTTTTAAAATCGGACAGAAAATAATTCGATAAGTATCAACCTATCAAGCAAATATTACGTTATAATTATGCTGTGTTATTAATTTTGATAGGTACTTAAGTTCTAAACACTTTCAAATAATAAAAGGTTCATTGTTCATTTGATCCCACTTTGATTTAAACACTAATTTGACTGTTGAGCTTTGTTTACTTTTCTGTGTACCTATTCGTTTTACGAACTTACCTACGTTAGTTTTGCGGATCGGGATTAGTTTAAGTAACTATTCTGACTATAAGTGCAGTGTGTGTGCAACTTTTAACAAATTAGATTACATATTAAAATAAGTACCTAATTTAAAAATGAAACGCGCTCGGGTAAGTGGAGTGTGGAATTACTTCATAGTGGATTCGGAAGAAAATAAGATTGCAAAATGTACGGTTTGCCAATCGAAAATAAGTTTTAAGGCATCAGTATCTAATTTAAATAAACATTTAAAAACTAAACATTTAATAATTATTACGCCGAACAAAACTACAAGATCGGAACAGGAACTCAGGCCGCCAACTTCTACGGCTTCTACAGCGACAGCGGTTGAATCCAACGATGGCGCGTACGTTCCGCAAGCCAGTACATCCACAGATGACGTGACGCCTTCTGCATCATCTTCACACTCTGTTCATTCTGAAAGTGCCCCAAGTACACAAACGCCATCAAGTCCTCGACCACCTAATGCAATACAATCAACTATAAGAATGTTCAGTAATACGAAAAAGTTATCTAAAAAACAAAGAAAAGAAATAGACGACGCGCTAATGGACCTATTTTCTAAAAGTTTTCTTCCTTTTTCCATAGTTGAGGATGATGCTTTTAAGAACTTTGTGGCACAATTAAATCCCGCTTACCAACTGCCGTGTCGAAAGCACTTATCTAATACATTATAAGATGCAGAATATTACAGCTGCGTTAACAAAGTTAAAGAAAATCTGAGTAATGTTGATTCTGCGTGCATTACAATAGATTGCTGGACATCGCGGGCACAAGAGGGCTATTTAGCAGCGACAGCGCATTCGCTGTCGCTAAATACGACATTGTAAAAGAGCCGTTTCTAAATTAAAATCATCATTGATGTCATTACAAGAGGGCTATTTGTGATTTTAATTTAGAAACGGCTCTTTTACAATGTCGTATTTTAGCTGGGCCGCATACAGCTGTTAATTTGAGTGTAGAGTTGAATGAGATAATACGTGATTGGAATTTGACGAAAAAAGTTAAACTAGTTGTATCTGACAACGCTCCCAACGTCCAAAACTGTATTAAAGAGCTTCAGTTAAAAAAAATCGGTTGCTTTGCTCACACCATCAACTTAATAGCTGAAAATAGCCTAATTTTACCGGAGGTTGAACATTTTTTAGTTAAGTTAAGAGCCATCGTGAGTCACTTCAGACGGAGTAACACAGCTGTAGAGAAACTATTGAAATATCAAATCAACAATAACGTAAGCCAACCAAAAAAAATGATAATAGATGTCGCAACTAGATGGAACTCTACCTTTTATATGTTGGAGAGAGCTTTGTTACTGAAGGAAGCAGTATCAAGTACACTGGCGATTTTAGACTCCTCAAGCAGTGCTAGCCTTGAAAATATAACTGCTGATGAATGGAAATTGTGTCAAGATTTATGCACGGTTTTAAAACCATTAGAACAGGTTACGGTACAGATTAGTGGAGAAAAGTACCTCACAGGCAGTCTTGTCATAATTTTCAATAGATTATTACTCAATGTTTATTCTGATAAAATTTCCCATGATGCAACGCTACATTCCAGTTGTAAAGACGTGTGTAATAGAATATTAAGAGGTATAATGACAAGACTGAATAATATAGAAATGAGCGGCACATTCAGCGTAGCTACGTTCCTTGATCCACGTTTTAAAACAGCATTTTTTTTGGACAAAATGGCCGCCGAAGCAGTTAAGAAGAAGGTGATCGAAATGGCTGTCATTGAAATAAATAAAGAATGGGCTACAGTGACATCTTCAACACCAACGGTACTGGCAACAGCACCAACTACTACTTTGGATGCCAGAAGTTCTGAAAATGCTAGCAAGCCGTACAATTATACTGATATTTGGGCAGATATCGACGTCCAAGACGTCCATACACTAGAATCACCACTGGCCATTGCAATTGCTGAGGTTCAAAGATATCTAAACGATAAAATGTTGCCCAGAAACGCGAGCCCGAATGATTGGTGGCGTAAACATTAGTTTTTGTATCCGAACCTCAGCAAATTATTCAAAAAATACTGTTGTGTACTGGCGACTTCAATGCCTTGTGAGAGGATTTTTTCAAAATCTGGAGAGTTGATTTCCGACCGACGTACTCGGCTATCATCAGATAAAGTGAAAAAATGATGTTTTTAAACACAAATAAAAAGTAATTTTTTTGTTTTGTTATTTATTCCGTTCTCACACCACGACTCGATATGTTAAATGTTGTATTATTTATACTCATTACTTCATTAGTACCTAACAGCTAAAACAATTTAACATTCATAATCCACCTAGCAATAATAAATACCGAGATGATACAGTCTATTGAACACTAATATTTAATAGGTACGGCAGTGATACGTATTATCAGCTAAAACAATTTAACATTCATAATCCACCTAGCAATAATAAATACGAAGATGATACAGTCTATTATACACTAATATTTAATACGGCAGTAATAAGTATTATTAGGTCTTACTCGTAATTAAATATCACTGATCTCAAATATTAGTTTAGGTATTATAATATTACTAGACGAATATATTCATATTAGCTAATACGTAGAAATATCGGTATTAACCCAACTCTACTCTCTTCCAAAGGGCTTGCGCAAATTGTCGCCTTTTCTCGATGATGCGGGTCTCTTGAGGGTGGGCGGTCGCTTGGCTCATGCTGACGTAGAGTTCAACGTCAAGTATCCTCTGTTATTGCCGCGCAGTCACTGCCTAACCGTTCTCATTATCGATGAATATCATAAAAAATTCATGCATCCTGGCGCGCAAACATTACAAAATTTGCTTGCGCAATCCTCTTGGATCTTGTCACCGAAACGAGCTATTCGTTCTGTGATTTTGGGTTGCTTAAAATGTTTCCAACACAAGCTTCAGCTCCTATGATGGGAAACCTGCCGTCATATAGAATAAACCAAATAAAGCCTTTCTCGGTTGTCGTTGTCGATTATGGTGGACCTTTTGATATCTCTCTTGGTCGTGGTCGTGGATTAAAAACCTATAAAGGTTATATCTGTGTCTTCCTTTGTACCTCTACTTAGGCGATCCACATAGAAGTCGCTTCGGAACTGTCGACGGAGGCTTTCTTGGCTGCGTTGAAGCGGTTTATGGCACGCCGTGGTCGATGTAATCGCGTTGTCTGCGATCAAGGGCGAAACTTCATTGGTGCCAGTAACTACCTTGACAAGCTCATGCAGAATGCTGCCGAGTCCCAAGAAATAGAGTTCTCGTTCAATCCTCCTGGAATTCCTCATTTCAACGGACTTGCCGAAGCCGGTATTAAGTCGGTTAAAACGCACCTTTCTCGTGTTGTTGGTACGCAGCGATTGGCGTATGAAGAATTTTATACTGTCCTGACACAAGTAGAATCTATGTTGAACTCTCGTCCCCTCACCCCTCTTAGCTCAGACGCTAATGACCTGTCTGTCCTAACTCCAGGTCATTTTCTAACTCTGGAACCGTTGTCCATTGTTGCTGAAGAGAATTTCGTGGATCAGAACATAAGCGTCCTCCACCGTTGGAAGTTGATTCAAAAGATTCACCAAGATTTTTGGCGTAGGTGGCAAAATGAATATCTTCACACATTACAACAGAGAGCTAATGGAAGAAAAATAACACAAACGTGACTGTAGGTATGTTGGTTCTGATCATAAATGAGCAAGTCGGTCCGTTGAAGTGGAGCATGGGTCGTATCACAGCCCTACATCCCGGTGCTGATGGGGTCTGTAGAGTGGTGACTGTGAAGACTGCTGCTGGTTAATTCAAAAGGCCAGTCGTAAAATTGTGTCCACTACCTATCCTTAATTAAATAACCGTTTATCGATGAAATAACCTTTCGCTGTCGTTAATATTTAGGACTAGTTTAATTTCGTTGTTTAAATTTCATAAATACTTTGTATTTAGGTGGGCGGAATGTTCACTTTAGTAACTAAATTTATTAAGTAGTTTGTAATGGCAACCCTGAGATCAATTTTTGGGTTTGGCAATATTTTTTTTCTCGTTCGCTCTCTTGCTTTTTTTTTTCGATTAGGAGCGCGTGGGCGCGCAGAGTTTTCCCCGTTATATTAAACCGTCATGATATTTCAAAATCCTTAAAAGTTGTGCCAATAACATCAGTTTCTCGTCTAATCGTGAGTGTGCTATTGAATCGGTGCTCAAGCTTGCGTGATACCTGGATTCAGCCGGGCCGATAATTAAGGAAGGTAACCTGTACAGCGACTGGGTAAGTCTGGCGTCAGTACTGGGTAGCTGGAAGGGTCCCATCGTGAGGGTCCTGGTTTCGGAGACATCACCCAGGGAGCAATCAGGTGGGTGCCTATTCAAAGCACACCATTTGTCGTAACATAACATTTTGTCGAATTCTCGTTCGGGCGCTATCCTAGCCGTTTTGAAAATTTACAGTCCACTTAATATCTCGCTAAAACATTACTTTATTTTACAAATACTTAGTATTAATTCCTTAAATTAAATTATTTTGTATATAATATAACTTTATAAGTTACTTAAATAAGAGTTTGATAATCTTTTTTATTTAAATTAATAAAAATGTGTCAAAAAACAGCATTTTTTTATTTAATTTTTATTCTTTTGTGTGTTCTTAATTTTTGGGTTGATAACATATCGAACTTTTAAACTTGGACGCGAAAAGGGATCCGTTTTACGTGTAAAAATAAATAAAAATATGTTGACGATATTTAAAAAAAAAAACGGCATGAAATTTTTCGTCAAATCGGCAACCAAAAAATCATAAATAATTAGCACTATGACCACCTCCAAGGATATTACGGTTAAAAATGCCGTTTAGGAGATAATTCGATTTTTCATACTAGCTTCATACAAATTTTTCGTAAAAGAATTATATTTCCTTCGTTTTTGGGCAGAATTAACTCGGGTGTCATTTTTGTACATAGTAATGACTAATAGAAGCGATATCCGGCAAAAAATCAGGCACTTGCAAATTGAAATCCCTAAGTCTATGAAAGCCGATTTCCAGCCCACCGTGCGTCGGGGAACATGACAGCCTCGAGGCAATACGTAACGTCGGGGAAGATCCCAACGTCGGGGAAAATCCCAACCTTGGGCAGTTCGCAATCGAACTGTCTCGAGGCTGTGATTAGGGAATGCAATCTCGTCTCGCCGAGATCCCGATCTCGCGAGATCCCGGCCATATTTTACGAGATTGTATCTCGTCAAATTTCGTACGAGATCTCGCGAGATAACGAGATCGACAAATGCAGCGTGACGACGTGTATTTCATAGCGCGGCTGCGCGCGAACGGAATCCTGGCCAGCCGTGCGGCCGCGCCTGGCGCGGGCACAGGACAAGAGGGGTAGGCGGGCTTGCGGGGGACGAGGTCCGGCCGTCCGGCTCATTTTGCAAGGCGGCGCGCGTGCGTTTGTTTACAATTGCAACGAAATAATTTGTTTTGGAGACAGTTTTGTGTTTTAATTAGTTTCGCAGAAATATGACACTACAATTACAATACAACTACAACTACCAACCATGTCAAAAGTGTACAGTGAATATAAAAGTTCTTTAGAAGTATGGAAACATTGTTTACGCGATCAAGATGGTCTCACTGCAAAAACTAAAGACCATTCTACAAAAGGCTTACATACACACTTGAAGTCTATACATCAGATAGATACTAAAAAAAGTGTTGAGGTTGAGATGCAGGCAAACGATGGTGTTCCCGGGCCATCAGCATCAAACTCTTCGGCTTCCGAACCAGCTCCAGCCGAAAATACTCTTCAGCAAGAGCAACCTTTGCCTTTGACTGCCCCATCATCAAAATCAACAAAAAAGAGAAAAATTACGGATCATTTTCATAGTGAAGATAATTCAAAGGAGATGAAAGTGTCAAGGATGGTTGCTAAAGGCGGTTTACCATTTCGTGTGTTTTGTACCTCGCAAGACCTGAGAGACCTTTTTAGTGCTGCAGGATACAAATTACCAACATCTCCTAATTCAATTAAACTTATGGTGATGAATTATGGAAAGACCTTAAAGTTAAAAGTTCAACGTGATCTTGCTGAGCTAAAGGACGATAACCACCGATTTACATCAACTTTTGATGAGTGGACTTCGTCTAAAAATAGACGTTACATGAACGTAAATATACATACGTGTAAGAACAATAAAGCTGTCTTTTGGAATTTAGGCTTGATCAGAATATACGGCAGCATGCCTGCAGAAACTGCAGTAGACCTTTCGAAGAAAAGACTATCGGAATTTGGCCTGTCTCTCGACGATGATGTGGTCAATATTACGACGGATGAAGCTTCTGTAATGAACAAGGTAGGGCGTTTGATTAGTCCTCTACAGCAGCTTTGTTACACCCACGGCATTCAACTGTCCATAATAAATTGCATATACATAAAACAAGATTTGCCTGTGTCTGCTGAAGATGAAATAGATGAGATTCCGAACTTGCCAGGAGAAGAAACAGAAACAAACTCTGTTGATGAAGATGATGTTTTTTATTATTATTTTCCTACACATGAAGTAGATTTGGACACTGAGTACGCAAGTATCATAAAAAAAGTCAGAAAGCTGGTCAAACTTTTTAAGAATTCACCCACAAAAAACGACCTCCTGCAAGTTTACATTAATCAAGAATTTGACAAAAACCTACAGCTACATCTTGATTGCAAGACTCGGTGGTCCAGCCTTGCTGACATGATATCGACATTCAATAAAGTCAAACTATGTGTAAGTAAGGCTTTAATTGACTTGGGTCTTGATACCGATTCAGAATACTCTTTGAGTGCAGAAGAGTGTACAGTTTTGACGAACTTAGAGCGAATTTTCGAGCCTGTCAAACTCGCCGTTGAAGTCTTATGTCACCGAGATTCTGACCTGGAAGATCAGTCGACGCCACTGGCAAAAAAGCTGGCCGAATCCTTAAGAATCCGTATATCTGAGCGCCGCACATGTTTGACATCAGTATTGCTATATTTAAGGAACTTTACCCAATACGAAAATGATTTGGAAGAGTATGCGCAAGATGAAACATTCATTATTTCCCCGAAGACCACTATCCGTAAAGAAATTAAAAAACTTATAGAAAGATTGCACTGCAAAACACAGTACAATTATAACTCACAGACGCAGGATGTCGATGTTGTTGCACCGGTTGCACAAGAGGACGATGAAGGCTTCGATATTGAAGACACTACAATGCCTCTTTCTGCCGTCTCCGCGGAAAAAAATATCACACTTCATGAAAAGCTGCAAAAATCGCTGAAGGGTCATATTCAAAATAATTGCTCATTTCAGAAAATTTTCTTGTCCATCATCTTTCCTTAATTTCTACTAAAAAACTGTCAGGGCAATATTAATAAAATACTGAATATTACAAAAAAGACCTTCTCTATATTGTATTATAAATGTCATTGTTGGTAGTTGATATCTGGTTTTTTAATATTGCGGCATTCTTAAAGGTGTGTGTGTCTTTTGGTCTTCCTACAAAAAACGTGTGTCCAACTTCCAGCACTGATATTTTAAACTTGAAAAAACATTAAAAGTATTATAATTTATTATTTAAAAAATTGGATATCCTCTCAAATAACACTGTAAAATATGCGTAGAATCCTTGAAAATTCATTTGAAATATAAATTATTCATCCATGTTATTTCATTTATGTAACGCATTATTTAGTCGCGAAAAAGGTAGTTTGTAAATCTTTAATACTGGCAACATTAGCTGTCACAGTCCGAACCTCAGGCGACCAATCATAGGGCAGCAGCCATTTTGTTCTTGGCAAAAAAGTTGAGTGTAAGGTGTGCGTCGAAAAAAAAACAAAAAAGTGGTTTATTTTTGGTAAATTGAAAAAATACGTTAGGTAAGTAACTTTAAACTATTTCTTATTGTTAGGAAACCATAATGTCAGTGCTATTCTGTCGCTAATTAGCTGCAACGATCGAGTTAATCATGTTCTGTGAATTGCGGTTAGTCTGTAGAAAAACATGCTTATTTCTTCCTTTATGTCACACTTATGTAACATTGTTTTATGTTACGTTACGTAAAATTGGATTAGGGCGTGTCCACAGCATGCTTTTAAAATATTAAACAAATAGTGTAAAAAAAAATAAGCTTGTTTTTTTTACGGGTGCAGTTAGTGTTTTCAGTGATACAAACTTAAAATCCTCATTGATTTGTGTCGTTGGCAAAGACAAGTATTTCAGTTTGATATTAATATGAGCATAGTGGATAGTGGATACATCCATTTCTTTTAAGATAGTTTCCGTCGTGTATGCATCGTGGCACGTTGCGATGTCGTAGATTCCCATTACGCGACGTCGCATCGTGACGCGACGTCGCATCGTGACACGATTTCGCGACGTGGCACGATACGACGTCGTATCGTGTTTATGTGTATGGGCCAGGCCACAACAGTGCGTTGCGGCGTCGCATCGCAAAAATCAACGACGCCGCACAACGCATCGTGGAAATTTCCGATGCGCTGCCGCAGCGTACAAATCTGCGATGCGACAACGCTTTGCCGTTTAGTCGGTGTCCATACTTTGAACGACCTGCACGTGTTTTTTAAGCGATATGGCGCAGTACGATGTCAACCGTCCCGTCCTTTGGGACAAAACTATATCACAATTCAAAGACAAATTTTTAAAAACAGAAGCATGGAGGGAAGTGTGTACAAGTTTATATTCAAATTTTGAGGAGTTAAATAGTGTTGAAAAAACAAAACTCGGTAAGTACTTATAAACATTTATATTTTTGTTAACTGCCAACTAAGACCTCCAATGTTACTATTAAAATAATTACAAAATTCGTTTCTGATTATGTTAGCTCCTGTTCTACTTTCATGTGTTGTTTCGTGTAAAATTTGCAAAGAATCGTCAATAATCATTTCTTCAAACGTTTGTGCGCCATCTCGATTCAATACAAAGTTGTGTAATACACAGCATGCTTTTATAATGTCTATTGTGAAATCGTAAGAAACATTAATGGGTCGATGAAATATGCGCCATTTATTTGCGAGTATGCCAAAAGCGCTCTCAACATATCGTCTGGCTCGGCTCAAACGATAATTAAAAACTCGTTTTTCTATCGATAAAAACTTCCCAGAATATGGGCGCATTATATTATTTGTCAGTGGTAATCCTTCATCCGCCACGAAGACAAAAGGAATTTCTTTTTGAAAGCCAGGTAACGGTTTTGGCGGAGGTGTAGATAATTGACCTTTTTTTAATAAGTCGTATAGATTTGAGTTCTGAAAAACAGTGGAGTCACATTCCTTACCATATGCACCTATATCGACATATATAAATTTGTAATTCGTATCAACAAGTGCTAATAGAACAATGGAATTATAATTTTTATAATTGAAAAATAGGGATCCACTGTGATCCGGGCTCAATATACGAATGTGTTTTCCATCTAGCGCTCCTATACAATTAGGAAAGTTGGTCTTTTTTTCATACTCTTGAGCAATTTGTTCCATCAGCTCTGTTGTAATTTTTGGTAATTCCAACCTTTTAAGAATGTTCCATACAATACGACAAACAAATTTTATTATTCCTGTTATTGTAGATTTTCCACGATAATATGTGAAATGCATATCTTTAAAAGTACACACATCAAAAGTGTCTAGGGATCAAGCATTTTTATGTGGATTTCTTGAGATTGAGATGTGGCTTTGTAATAAATTTATGATTTTATAAATTTATATGGATCCTTTTTGGTGCATTTCATAATTTGAATCAGGAACTGTGAATCAAATTCGAGTAAAAGATGAAAATCAGCTGTCAATATTTTCCCTATAAAAACATACAACGCATTGAAGACATTATTAGTGCTACTGTTTCCCTACTACTGATTAAAACCAACGTTATTATGGAGCGGCGACGTCATTTAAGCAGGGAAGAAATGCTCAGAGCCGTGGGAATGATAGAAGCTGGTTCCCGGCAACGTACTGTGGCTTTAGCTCTGAATACAAGTCAGAGTGTTATCAGTCGACTTTGGACACGTTACCGAAGCACTAGTACCGTGGCTGAGCGCCATGGAGGACGGTATCGCTGCACCACACGGAGACAAGACCGATACATTCAAATCTTAACTCGAAGAGCTCCAACAATAACCGCCATGATGTTAGCCGTGAGGCTTCATCACTCTTCAGGGAACTTAATTAGCGACCAAACAGTCAGAAACCGCTTGCATGAAGTGAACCTTCATTCCCGAAGACCGCTACGGGTACCACCTATAGCAATGCACAATCGTAGGATACGATATCAATGGGCTCTTGAACACAGAAATTGGGCAGAAGAACAATGGCGTTTCGTGTGCTTTTCTGATGAGTCTCGTTTTGGTATGAGACCGGATACAAGACGTATACGACACTGGAGAACCCCTGGACGCCAACAGCGATTAAAATCCTGCCAGGAAGTCCATCCTTATAGTGGTGGAACCATCATGGTATGGGCGGGTATTTGGATCGGCGGAAGAACTGAGTTGATTTGGATCAGAGGCAACCTCAACGCTCAAATTTATGCTGAGACGATTGTATCAGACGTCATCGTTCCTCTACAAGTGCAAATCGGTCCCTTATTTCAGTTAATGCATGATAATGCACGACCGCACACCGCAAGAGTTGTAAGACAGACTCTCGCCGCAGCTAACATCAATGTCCTGCCCTGGCCTGCTCAGTCGCCAGACTTGAATCCGATTGAGCATGCATGGGATATGCTACAGAGAAGAGCTCTGCCGAATATGGAGGGTATCCAGTCGCAAGAAGACCTTTTTTTGTTGTTGCAACGAACATGGGCGGCCATTCCACAGCGTGATTTGGATGAACTCATTTTGAGTATGCCAAACCGATGTTCTTGTGTTGTTAGTGTTCGCGGTAGAAACACGGATTATTAATTGTTTAAGTTACCCAATAAAATTTTAAAGAAAACTGTTATTTCAGTCTTTTTTTCGAACTTTTGTGTTAGTGGTTCAAATGTCAAAAATCCCTTTATTAGGAAAATGGCAAATTTCTTTATTAATGCAAAGGTGACTTGGTTTATCGTTACTGTGACAAACGAAAACACTTTATTTGATGAATCCTTAAAGAAAATTTTAATTAATATCAATCAGGAGAAAAGTTATTGCAAAAATATATGTTGATCCCTAGACACTTTTGATGTGTGTATTTCCCGTCGCCAGGTACCTGAAAGAAAACAAAATAAATCATTATTCGTCATATTTTTTTAGGTAACGATGTCATAAAGAAATGGAGAGGAATCAAGGATAATTTTACAAAATACGAAAAAAAATTAAACGAGCAATGTAAATCCGGAGCTGGGGCCAAAAAAATTAAACAATATCATCTATACGACCAGCTCCTATTTCTGAAAAAGAATTCTCAAAATAAAACAACATCAAGTCTTGACGATGAAGAAATAAGACCAAGCACCTCAACCCAACAAAGCCAGCAACCTGTCATGCCACGTTACCAGCCTGCATCGCGTAAAAGAAAAATTGACGAAGACGAATTTGAGAAGAATATTATAGCTGCTTTAAAAACACCTGAAAGTAGACATTTATCTTTTTTTAATGGAATTTTGCCATCATTGGAAAAATTGAATGATAATCAAACAATAATTTTCCAAAGTCGTGTCCTACAGATATTAAGTGATTTACACCAACCATCATACTATCCCAGCCACTATCAAACTTCACAAACATCCGTCCAAGCAAACTATCAAACATCTCAAACAACTGTTCAGACTGGCTATCAAACAGCTCAAATGTCTATGCAGAGTGGCTACCAATCAGCTCAAATGCCTATGCAGAGTGGCTATCAAACATCCATTCAACGCAGTGCCTTCCAAAGCGGATGCGAAACATCACCGGCACCTATGCAATCGTCTCCACAAACGCCAAGGAATGATGATGTAAATGAGCCAGAACAAATTCATTTCGATGAGGAACTAACAAAGGAGAAACCCAAACTCTATAGAAACTTGGGCCTGGCGTTACAGAGCTGAAATTTTGCCATAAATTAGAGCATCTATAAAGGTTGCACTAGCCCAATTTTCACGTCTCCCAGCAATGGCCAAATTGGTAAAATCAGACAATGCCCACATTTTAGGTTATTCTATTTTTCGAGTTATTTAAATAAAAATATATTTTTGAGGCGTTGCTTCCTACGTAGGTAAATCTGGAACGCACATGCGCTGAGCTGCAGTGCCTGCAGCTTATCATAATCTGATTGATCTTACTTAAAACCTCAGCCTGAAAACTATGTGCATTAGAAAAGACCCACTTTCTTTACTACTGGCTTGCATTTGTTAACATTGTATCTACTACCTACTAGGGGATTTGTGGCTATCTCAGATTACTTACAGTAATCTCAGATTCAGCAATCTCAGATTACTTACAGTAATCTGAGATTGCAATAAAAGGGTACCATTGAAATAAAAAACGCATAATTGAGATAGGGTTTTATTAATCACCTTCTTCGTTAGGATTATCATAGTATAATAACACAGAATCTAGGAATTGTGCAGGAGGTAATTGACTACCCTGGTGCCGTGCCCAACCAAGATACCATATTATGCTCATGGTGTGGGCACAGCAACCAACCGTTCTTTTGCCAACGATGCAGGTGCAATAATATTGGATTATAGCATCCCTTCCACTTAGAGAGCTGTCAACTAATATATAAACGAAATACATCCTATTACTAATATGCCTTTTTTTTTTTTTTTTTTTTTTTTTTACCGATGGGAAATCATCAAATAACCCCTCCCGCTCTGGGCTGAGCAGGAGGGAGTGTCAGACTTCTACTGACTAAAACCCATCCATGTTCCTTCCTTTGCCCTTTGTGTTCCAGGTCCGCGGTATCTCTTTCGAACAGTCCCGCAACCCTGGCAGGCGTCGGCCCTTACGGACCCCTCCCTGTTTGCTGACTCTCCTTGAGGCGCGCGTGGAACACGAACGCGCCGTCGACACGGCCTGTCGTCATAAGACGGACGGACGGCGAGCTAGCCCATAGCTCACCGTCCACAGGCCCGCGCCTACGGTGGCCGGGAGCCACCACGTGGCCCCCGACGCCCGGTGCGTCTCCCGCGGCGGCTGGGACGTGAGGTTCTCTCCCTCTCACGTTCCGCCACCTCCTTCGCTAGCATGACTGCTTCGCAGAAGGAGGTGACGGCGTCCCATTCCGTCTCGCTGCAGAGGACGAATAAAATCCATTACTAATATGCCTGGATTTTATTCGTCCTCTTAACAACCAGGTTGAGTCCAATGTTGACAGCTCTTGCTGTAGGTCACCGTCCACCTCTCTACACACTTCTATAACATATGAGCCATTTTCCTGTACCAGTCCTAAGTTGATGGCAACAAACTCTTCTCAGAAGAGAACGTCCACAGTGAATACACACTCGTCGGTGTCCTATAGGCGCCTGTTCACTCTCTTCTGGTCTATTTCCATCAAGAGAAACAGCATTAGCATGATTCCAGCAAACTTGGCAGATAAAGTCATTTTCATTTACCTGAAGCAAACATTTATCATTTGTCTATTGGTTCTAGCACTAGCATTTAGCAATAAACAACTGAGTAGCACATGTGGGTTAACATAAGCGGCCTTATTACATTCCCACTGCAACGAAACAGGCCTCCTCTCTGAGAGAGGGAATAGACCGTAATTAATTATGCAGGTTCAATACGTTATACATAGAAATATCGGATACTAATCGATTGAGGGACGACCTGTACAATTGAAAGAATCATTTCATCTTCCAATCTTCGCCTTCCTATTGTGTTGCAGCGGTCCGTTGCTATTCCGCAATTAATGCACAGGCTCATGATGTCGTATTAACTAGTCGTCAAAAGAGCAATATTCAGATCCGGCTTTCCAGCAAAAGTCAGCAGGGATGGCAGGGTACGGTGTCCAATGTTCAAGCGAGGATCAGTCAGAAGGCAATCAATTTCGGAGTCCAGTATTCGAGCAGAGGTCTTATGAAATAATGTTGTAATAAATCTCGAGAAACGGAAAAACACATTCACTTGCGCAAAGATAAGAAAAGCGAATGACGGAATGACATTTGATAAATAACTATATAAGCATGACAATTGACTTGACAGACATTGACATTTGCCGTTTACTAGTGTAATCCATGTGCAATCCGTGTTGCAATCGATTTTATCGATTAATTATTTCTTTTACAGATTTTTTAATGATACTTAATTAAAAACCCAATTAAGATTCCAGAGTTTTTTATTCTACATTGATTTCAATATCTAAAAAACAATTAGACTGAAACAATGGAGTATTCATCAATTATTTGTAACTATCGATATCCACAAAATCGATCAAATTCCGAAGGCACGCTCTATGGTTTAAATGTACGTTTGCGAAGAAAGTGACGTGTAATCAAATAAGTGCTGTTACGGTTTACAAAGGTTGTTTAAAACGAAAAAATAGAAATCTACATAATTTTTAGACTTGGCCATTGTAATTGTGGCTAAGATTTAAATGGGTTCATTAAACAAAATAGTAGATTTTTTTGGTACATATCTGATTCGTGTAACGGCTAGGCCCAGAAACGGGTTTCTCCTTTGACGAATGACACACAATCGGAATACGAGTTTTGAATAACACTAAATTATGAAAATGATTAAACAGTATGATTATAGTAAAAATAGTTTATTTTTTTCTTACCTTACAGTTAATCCCAGCATCTCCAGAGGTTCGATGGGTTTTCTAAATATGTATTTCTTTTGTAAATGAGGCTTTATCAAACTAAGAAGTTCTTCAAAACTTACTACACTCATCCTAAAGTAATCGAAAAATTTAACCTCGTCCACTTTTAGCGCCTCATATTTCCTTTTGAAGTGGTTTCCATCTTTATTCATAATTGTCAGTAATGGGTGCACCCAGTACTTTCTTTTCTGTTTCTTTTTCTTAATACGCCTTAACGCAAGCAGAAGTATAACACGCGCAGTGCGGTCCATGTCTCACTAGAAACTGAACTGACGGTTAGCGTCTTGTCGTACGATGTCGTATCCGATGAAATTTTTGCGTTGCGACATCGCATCGCATAGCTGTGCAATGTTGTTTTTGCGATGCGACGCCGCAACGCACTGTTGTGGCCTGGCCCTATGAGCCGTTAGGGCTCCCACACATAAACACGATACGACGTCGCGTCGTACAACGATGCGGCGTCGTTTCACGATACGACGTCGTCGTGGCAATCTACGACACGACGTCGTAACGTGTCGATGCACGATACGACGTCGTGACGTTAGAAACTCACGATGCAATCCTGCGCAGTTGTTATTCGAAATTCAAAGATGACGGATGGTATTGAAGTCGATCATTTAATTACCCTAGTCGAGCAGCGTCCCGTACTATGGAACAAAACATGTGAAGAATACAAGAATAAAAATGCAAAAACAACAGCATGGAAAGAGGTCTGCGAAAATTTATTTCCTGGTTTTCAAGAATTAAGTAATCAAGAAAAAACAAAACATGGTAAGTAATATCCTATATTTTATTTAGTTGCCAACTAAGAGCTCCCACATCACTATTAAAGTAATCACAAAATTCATTTCTTATGTCGGTAGCTCTTGTTCTTGTTCTACCCTCCTGTGTGGACTGTTGTAGTTCAATAAAAGAATCGTCAATTAATATATCTTCAAATGTTTCGGCTCCTTCACGGTTTAGAATGAAATTATGTAAAACACAGCTTGCTTTTATGATATTTGTGCAAAGATCGAAAGAAACATTTAATGGCCGATGAAATACCCTCCACCTGTTAGCCAGGATACCGAACGCACATTCTACAAATCTTCTTGCTCGGCTCAAACGATAATTAAAAACTCTTTGTTGTATCGTCAAATGTTTTCCTGGGTATGGGCGCATTACATTATTTGTTAACGGTAAGCCTTCGTCTGCAATAAAAACAAAAGGAAGAGGCGTTTGGGAGCCTGGTAAAGGCTTTGGCGTTGGTAAATGAAGTAGTCCTTTTAAAACGGTTGAGTCACATTCCTTGCCATATGCTCCAATATCAACATATATAAATCTGTATTCAGAATATACGAGAGCCAACAACAATACAGAATGATAATTTTTGTAATTATAAAAAAGAGATCCGCCATGTTTGGGACTCCAAATACGAACATGTTTCCCGTCAAGTGCGCCTATGCAATTAGGAAAGTTGGCAAACTTCTCAGCAATTTTTGTTAGCCGCTCAGTAGTTATTTTCGGTATATTTTCGATCAAAAGATGCTTCCATATAGCTCCACAGACTATTTTTACAGTTTTAGCAATAGTAGACGCTCCACGATAGCAGTTTAAATGCATGTCTTGAAAGGTGTTTCCTGATGCCAAAAACCTGAAATAAAATAAGGAAATAAATAAATGAAATAATTTGTAGTATAGGCATAGCCCACACTACAAGTTAAAAGTGTATACATAAATAAATAATGTGAAGGTATGCATGTGTATATGTGTATCAGTGTGGTGCGTGTGTGTGCGTGTGTAAGTGGGATGGACGAGTGAATGTATTATTTATTTATTTATTTATGCGTGTCTAAACATAAAATACTATTGTTTCAGGTAATGCTGTGTTAAAGAAATGGACTGGTATTAAAGATAACTATGCCAAGTACGTAAAAAAACTTAAAGAAATAAATAAATCTGGAGCAGGCGCTAACAAACTTAAAGAATATCATTTACATAAACAGCTCCTTTTTTAAAAAAGAAATGATCAAAATGAAACCGATGATAGTATACTAGATCTAGAAACAAACAATCACAACACACAAAAGGAAAGTACAAAAAGAAAATTTAAAAGTCCATCTCTCCCTCAGCCATCACGAAAAAGGAGAAATGTCGATACATTTGAAGAAGAGATTATGGCAAAATTAGAAGAGCCCGAAAACAGACATTTATCTTTTTTAAAGCGATATTACCATCATTAAATAAACTAAATGATCATCAAACGTTAATTTTCCAAAGTCGGGTCTTACAAGTTTTAACGGATCTATACGAACAATCACAGCAACATACCTCTATATATTATTCTCAGAGCAATTGTCAATCTTCGTACCAGGGTAACTATGAAACACAAAGACCCCAAAGTTTATGGCAAAGTTCTTACCACGGTGGTTACCAAACAGCCGGAAGTTCGACACAGTCTACCCGAGAAGCAGCACTGTCACCAGCTGCCAAGCAAGGCCAAAGCGATGAGAGCGCATCTAATGATTAGTCGAATACATCACGTGAACCAATAGCATCACCCCTGTCGCTTTACGACTTTTCTTAAAAAAAGGAATCCAAAGGTGTAATGTTGATTTAAAATTATGTTTGAGTTGTTGATTTAATATCTGTTAATTTGAGGTGAAGCTTTGTTTGTTAACAACTTAATTTTCAAAAATTGTTGTTTAGTGTCGTTGATTTGTGGAATGAAAAAATATGAGAAAGTTGTTGTTTCATTTACCTTATAGTTAATCCCACCATCTCGAGAGGTTCGATGGGTGGTCTGCCTCTGCCATATTTTCCTGCTATATGTGGCGTTATCCGATGAAGTAACTCTTCGAAACTTGATGCACTCATTCTAAAGTAATCAAAAAACTTGTTGTGGTCTATTTTTAAGGCATTGTACTTCTTTATAAAGTGACTCCCGTTATTCATGTTTGAAAGAAATGGGTGAACCCAATATCTTCTGAGTATCTGTCTTTTCTTTCTTCGTCTTCTTATTAACAGCAGAAGCAGAATGCGTCTAGAGCGGTCCATTTTTCGGAATAGAACTAATATATAACCCCACTGTATCGACGGCATCGTGCCGTGTATCGTGCGTGGCACATTACGTTAAGATGTCGTGTTTTTTTACGATGCTCATCGTAGATTTCCACGACGCGACGTCGTATCGTGTTTATGTGTGGGAGCCCTTAGCTCCGCCCCATCATTCGCTTAAAATAAGAAAAACAATATGACATGAACAATAATACCAATATATAAAATAAATAATTTCATAATTTTTATATCATTATCGTTTTAGTTGTAGCTACTTACAGCATCTTGATAAAAGTAAATAAAAAATGCGTCAACTTTATTTGCCAGGCCGTTTCTTTTACTTAAAATCTTTTTTTTTTTTGCATCAGTGCTTCATTCAGTGTTTGGCCTTATAATAGCTGACTGTAATTTATTAATCATTTTTTACTTACGTCTAGCATTAACTTATTCTGGCATGACAAGTTTGATAATATTCTAAAAGGTTCAAAATACTTAGTAGCAATGTGATTTGTTAATGTGATGTAAAATTAAATGTGAAAGGTCGTATGCTTCAAAATAGACTGCTTTTATCGTTAATAACGAAATTTTTAATTATATGTGTTTCCAAAACACACAGCATTTGTTGAAGAAGCATTCAATAAATTAAGCCTAAGATTATGCAATTTCATACCTGAATTCTCCTCTTTATGTTACCTGTCTCTTTCACTCGCAGCAGAGCGTGACAGAATTCCTGTACTGGAGCGCAGCTGTCAATGTCAACTCATAGCGTTCATAAATTTTGCCGCGAAGACATGCAAAATTTTTTCATTGTGAATATTATTTGTAAAATAAAGTATTTGAGTTTGAATTAAGTGATTGTGTAGATTATTAGTGAGTATGAGCACTCAAGATAAGGCCAATATTGTTGGTAAGGACAATGTTAGTGGTGAATGTGGTAGTTCGATCGTTGTTGCTTCGGATGAAGAACAGCCATCTCGACTCCCACGCCACTCTATATCTACCAGTGGGCACTGCAGCTCTTCCTCATCTTCGGAAGTTGAGGAGGGCTACGCCTCTCCTCCGCCGAATAAACGTCGTAAGTACAAACATAATGTAATTTCCGATCCGCGTATAGATGGCCTTATAAACCAAGTAAGTTACATATCCGGTTATTTATCACAGTTACCTTTTGCCATTAATCGCTTAGTTGCGGGCAACCTAACGAACGTTTTACACACAAAGACAACCACACAATAAAACACCAACATAAAAAAATACTTACCCTCAAGTGAACCCAGAGAAAAGTGACCATAAAACCACGTTTTTGGGCGCCAATGTGACGGAAAGGGTTTTCGTGAGGTTTATTAAAACAAACCACGGAACCTGGTCAACATAAAATGTATATATAAAATAACAAAATGGGTGTGGGAAGCTTAAGGTTTACTATGTTCTCTAAGCCCGCCGGAGGGATAGCACGGTACTCTCCTGGCTCAGCCGGTGTGACGATGACCGTAGCGGTGTGCCACGCTGGAGACGCCAGATAGGGTGACGGCCGGCAGATGGTCGTGCCTGACCCGCAGATTCTCGTCGCAGCCGCAGGTAAGAAGATACCCGAAGCGCGGATAACCGGATAGCCGGAACGAAAGGTTATAGTATATGCTATACTTACACTTTATACTATACTTACAATTGTCATACCATATACCATTTATCATCCTTTTTTATTGGTTTGTTTGTTTATACTCAGCGAATCGATCTAAATACGATTCGCTTTCATAGTATTTGCTAAAATAAAATATTAATTTTCATAATTTTCAATGTTGTGACATGTACGTCAGATTTGTCAAACTGTCAGTTACTTTTTCTTTCTGTCATAGAGTTTCTTACTAGCTTAGTCTATGATGAATACTTTTTGGTTTAGCTAATCTACATTATATTTTTCAATGTATAACTGAAATATTGTATTTTATAGATAATAATGATTGTTTACTAATAACTTAATTTTAAATTATATTTAAAAATTCTTTACGCACTCATGGTTTTATGAAGTAAGTCTGCTATGTCCTGGCCGACTACACTTGTCAGATGAGATGAATATATGTCCGCAGGAAGAAAATCTGAGATTCAAAAATGGAAGGAGACCACTGGGCAGGGGAGACGAGTCGAGAGGAGACTAGACGAGAGAGCGTTTCTTGAATGTGAGACTGAAGGAATTCTTAAAATTGGAGACAAGACAGTTTCTTGAAGGTGATCCATCTAAAGATACACCTGGGACTACTACTCCCAATCTAATTATTAAAAACTGTCGTTGTGCCATCCCTGCTGATCATCTCGCGGAGCTGCCCTGGGTCTAAAACCTGGTGATCCAACTCTAAAGATCTACCAGGACCTCAACTCCTGTTCTTACAAACGCCGCCTTCCTGTAGAGCAGACCTGATTCATCGTCCTACATCTCCACCTCTACATTTCATCGTGCTTCAACAGTGCTACTTAATCGTGTAAATGTACTCAAAAACTGCTTCCAGAGTGCGGGTTTGATACGTCTTTTTTGTAAACACTTGTATTTTTTATCTCATTTGTAAAACCATCCATATCTCTATTAAATTTTTAAATGTACAAGTCTACTCTTATCCTTTAATTCTTAACAGGATCTAGTAGATTTGTTACAAGGTGCGTCAGCCGTAATCCTGATGAGTCAGCCGGAACCTTGGACCCTGGAAAATACGTCCAGCGTGTCACGGGATGGCAAACATTCATCTCCGCTGATTGTGGCACCAAGGCATAAGCAAAGCGAGAAATACTCGTGCGTTAATGAAGCTGATGTGTGATCGTCACAATCAGTACGGAGTTTACAAGAAGGTGGTGAGAAAAGCACGACATGAGTTGCACATTTTGAGTGTCATGGAAAAGCAAGGAATAGGTACAAAATGTCAAAAGTGCACTCAGCTGAAGGCTACAAGATAAAGCATGTGCTAGGCAAAAAGGATGAGAGGGTGGACTCACATCTTGAGTCCACGTAGCTAATGTTACACAAATATATATATATTTGCTGTGCTGTTCAACAACTTACCCAGTATGGGGTTACGCGCACTGAATTTAATAGGTTATGTCGATACGACCAAGTCTGCCTGCTACCTCGAATGTTCTCGACCACGTATTAGATCACGGCAGGGAATTCGGTATAATGAATTCAGGTGAACGCGTCTTACAATCGGGAGCAGAATAATCTCAAAAAAGACTGGTCATCGCGATGCGGTGACATTTATACTCCTGCTCATAGGTAATCCGCTAGTGTGGACAACGTAACGCGCGCACTGCGCTGGAACAGCCGATAATTGAGACGTTTAGTAACATATTGACTTACAAGCCCTAGTAAATTTCATATTATTTTTTTAAACTAAAAAGCGTTTTGTTTCAGGAACCCGTTCTAAAGATTTTGATAAAAACAAACATACATAGCTTGCGGAAATTTTTGCCTCACCAAAAAGCCTGCACGCCGTTAATTTGAGAGGATAAAACTGCTGCCCCGTCATAAGTTTGTGAAATTAATTTAGAATGACAGAGTTATGAATCCAGCGCAAAAGTCAGCGGTGAGGTAGTGCGTTCATTGAGAGAGGCCAACAACGAATTCAACCTCAAGTCTTGTCTCCAAGTGGGGTAATGAATAAAAATCTGGTTGATTTTAACGCCACCAAAACAGAAGTGTGCCTGTTCACCACCAGGAGTCCGTTCAATCTGACTCCAACTTTTAGATCAGAATAATATAAAAATGACATTATGGCGATTGTGGCCTCAACATTTCCGGAGATAAAAGGCATAATGTTACTTACTGCTCAAGTCCGGCCCAACTTAGCCTTAACACAACAGAGAATTAGGATTTAAGGGACAAAATGCGTATAAAATATAAAGTTAATTTATTGAAAATAATCCTAGCCGAACCATAAGATACCAATACACATTATTTGAAACCACCACATTTCGTTCATATTTAGTTTAATGAGACACAAAAATGTGTCTCCTGAAAAGTAGCTAATATGCAGTTACGCCCCTATTCGTAGGATACGACGATCTGATCGTGGAGCTTCCAGCACCCCCGACCAAAAAAGAGGTGTTATTTACAACATGTTCTTTCATTTCCGTTCGTTTTTCATAGCGACGTTGACGATCGAATTTCTCCTTGAGTTTCTTTTCTTCAATTTTTTTGGCTTCATTCAAGAGTTCCAATTGAGCTTGATGTTACGATATCGCCCGTTGGGATAATCTTTGTAGAGGTGTCGTCAAGAAAAATCACAACCTCGTAAAATATCCCAACCTCGGGCAAAACTCAACGTCGGGAAACATTACAACCTCGAGGCAGTATGCAATGTCGGGGATAATCCCAACGTCGGGGAAAATCCGAACTTTAGGAAAAGTCCCAAAGTCACAGCCTCGAAGAATTTCGCTATTTCGGGAAAGACCGACACCTCTACAAAGATTATCCCAACGGGCTATATCGTAACATCAAGCTCAATTGGAACTCTTGAATGAAGCCAAAAAAATTGAAGAAAAGAAACTCAAGGAGAAATTCGATCGTCAACGTCGCTATGAAAAACGAACGGAAATGAAAGAACATGTTGTAAATAACACCTCTTTTTTGGTCGGGGGTGCTGGAAGCTCCACGATCAGATCGTCGTATCCTACGAATAGGGGCGTAACTGCATATTAGCTACTTTTCAGGAGACACATTTTTGTGTCTCATTAAACTAAATATGAACGAAATGTGGTGGTTTCAAATAATGTGTATTGGTATCTTATGGTTCGGCTAGGATTATTTTCAATAAATTAACTTTATATTTTATACGCAGTTTGTCCCTTAAATCCTAATTCTCTGTTGTGTTAAGGCTAAGTTGGGCCGGACTTGAGCAGTAAGTAACATTATGCCTTTTATCTCCGGAAATGTTGAGGCCACAATCGCCATAATGTCATTTTTATATTATTCTGATCTAAAAGTTGGAGTCAGATTGAACGGACTCCTGGTGGTGAACAGGCACACTTCTGTTTTGGTGGCGTTAAAATCAACCAGATTTTTATTCATTACCCCACTTGGAGACAAGACTTGAGGTTGAATTCGTTGTTGGCCTCTCTCAATGAACGCACTACCTCACCGCTGACTTTTGCGCTGGATTCATAACTCTGTCATTCTAAATTAATTTCACAAACTTATGACGGGGCAGCAGTTTTATCCTCTCAAATTAACGGCGTGCAGGCTTTTTGGTGAGGCAAAAATTTCCGCAAGCTATGTATGTTTGTTTTTATCAAAATCTTTAGAACGGGTTCCTGAAACAAAACGCTTTTTAGTTTAATCATTATATGAAATTTACTAGGGCTTGTAAGTCAATATGTTACTAAACGTCTCAATTATCGGCTGTTCCAGCGCAGTGCACGCGTTCCGTTGTCCACACTAGCGGATTACCTATGAGCAGGAGTATAAATGTCACCGCATCGCGATGACCAGTCTTTTTAGAGATTATTCTGCTCCCGATTGTAAGACGCGTTCACCTGAATTCATTATACCGAATTCCCTGCCATGATCAATACTATAATAATAATAATATGATAATAATACGTGGTCGAGAACATTCGAGGAAGCAGGCAGACTTGGTCGTATCGACATAACCTAATAAATTCAGTGCGCGTAACCCCATACTGGGTAAGATGTTGAACAGCACAGTAAATTCATATATATATTTGTGTAACTTTAGCTACGTGGACTCAAGATGTGAGTCCACCCTCTCATCCTTTTTGCCAAGCACGTGCTTTATCTTGTAGCCTTCAGCTGAGTGCACTTTTGACATTTTGTACCTATTCCATGCTTTTCCATGACACTCAAAATGTGCAACTCATGTCGTGCTTTTTTTCACCACCTTCTTGTAAACTCCGTACTGATTGTGACGATCACACATCACCTTCATTAACGCACGAGTATTTCTCGCTTTGCTTATGCCTTGGTGTCACAATCAGCGGAGATGAATGTTTGCCATCCCGTGACACGCTGGACGTATTTTCCAGGGTCCAAGGTTCCGGCTGACTCATCAGGATTACGGCTGACGCACCTTTTGTTCCGGCTATCCGGTTATCCGCGCTTCGGATATCTTCTTACCTGCGGCTGCGACGAGAATCTGCGGGTCAGGCACGACCATCTGCCGGCCGTCACCCTATCTGGCGTCTCCAGCGTGGCACACCGCTACGGTCATCGTCACACCGGCTGAGCCAGGAGAGTACCGTGCTATCCCTCCGGTGGGCTTAGAGAACATAGTAAACCTAAACCTTCCCACACCCATTTTGTTATTTTATATATACATTTTATGTTGACCAGGTTCCGTGGTTTGTTTTAATAAACCTCACGAAAACCCTTTCCGTCACATTGGCGCCCAAAAACGTGGTTTTATGGTCACTTTTCTCTGGGTTCACTTGAGGGTAAGTATTTTTTTATGTTGGTGTTTTATTGTGTGATTGTCTTTGTGTGTAAAACGTTCGTTAGGTTGCCCGCAACTAAGGTGTACGTAACAGCTCCTTGTTCTTGCGGGGCTCTCAGTTGTTTTTTCAGTTAATTTTTATTAAGTGAGGCAGGTAGAAGGAAAAAAAAAATCTTTTCTTATTTCTCGTAGTAGTAGGGCCAATAGTAACGGCTCGCCCCGGGGAAGTACTACCACCAAACTTAATTCTTCCGGTGATCAGCGTTGCTGTGTGCTGGCTGAAGGGTTTGGGTGCCGGGTATTAATTACTGGCTAAATTTAAAAGGAGAATAACAACTTTTTTTTTTCTCTTGTGACACCAACAATTTATGCGGGTTGTTGAGTTTTTAACAAACAACTTTGCTCGGTAGGTGTCATTTTTTTTTCTTTTCTTTTCTTTTATATCTCCTCACTCTAATTTAACTGTAACACATTGAACAACATCAGTATCAATAACATTAAACATTTTTAATTTTTAACTTAAATTGTACAATCACAGCATTATATCTTTACACAAGCAGACACATTGGACGTTAATAACTTTTGTTCTTGTGAATGCTCTTATTATAGACAACTTAACTTTAGTCACAATCATAATGACTTACGTTATATGTATTATAGTTCACGTTTTTAATTGTTCTCATATATTTTGAGTACAGTCAACAAAATGTTTTGTGTACAGTCAACAAAAAAAAGTTTTGTGTACAGTTAAAAAAATAAATCATTGTACTATTTGTATTTTTAAATTTAATTTCACAAGAATTATTGTTTAATAGAACTACCTGCACGAGTACACATTAGTTGCACCTGTTTCATTGTAGTCATTTTCAAATTTAATTTTTGTTTTTTATTTTTAGTTCCTTTGTATGTCACTAATCATTTTATTGGGAATACAACCCGAACGTTATTTCAGCTTTTATTTGTAACAGACTGAGTATTGTCGCTATTCTTCTTTCTTCGCTTTACATACCTTGTTGAATGCTGTTCAACACTAAACGGTTAACGTTAAAAAAAAAAAAAAAAAAAAAATGTGATATACTACAACTAGTGTTCACTTCACAGTAGCTAACTCTCTTAATTTTTCATGAAAATCACACAACATGTATCTATGCGGTTGCAACTCATTAAATAAGCCTTTGCAGGAGCGGGTAGATACTCCTTAAATAAGCCTTAATCCAATTAAAATTAAAAATCTCAGAGCGGTTGCAACTCATTGAATAAGCCTTTGCTATCGTCACTACCACAACCGAGGCCGCGAAAGATCTGCGGCAAAAGCTAGCACACCAAATTGGCGAAGACAACAGAACCAAGGTGCGCACACTGGCCTCAATATTATCGAACGGGTTCAAAGGGCCACACAAATGCAGGCGCATTGTAGTGGACGAGGCTCTCATGAACCACTTTGGGGCCATAGTGATGGCAGTTCGATTGTCGGGTGCGACCGAAGCGGTCCTTATCGGAGATATTAACCAACTACCCTATCTGGACAGGGAAAACCTATTTCCCCTTAGATACGCCCGTCCGAACTCTGTGGCGACCATCAGCCAAGAGTTGTCCTGTACACATCGGAACCCGATGGATGTCGCGGACGTCCTAGCAGAAATCTATCCTGGAATTTACTCATCGAAGAACCAGGTCCATTCCAGTACCTAGCACCCTCTCCGACACACTGTTCCTGGTACACACGCAGGAAGAAAAAAAGTCTCTCATTGACCAAGGATACGGTGTGGGTACTGGATCTCGCGTTCTGACCATCCACGAAGCTCAGGGACTCACATGCAAGACAGTCTTCATTCTGAAGACAAAGTCCAAAAACATCGTGATCCACAGCAGCGTCCCCCATGCGGTAGTGGCCGTATCACGACACACAGCCAGCTGTGTGTACTACGCCGACAACGCAGACGACGCTATTGGACGATTTGTGAGACGAGCACAGGAAGCCTCAACAAACGACATCATCAACACCAACATGATGAAGGCTATGCGACATCGGGACATGAAGGTCGTCGAGGCGCTGATACGCCTCCAAAGGCAATGACCGACGATGCTTTTGACACCGGGTGAAAACCCCCCTTTTTGACTCAGGGACTTAGTATTTGACAATAGACATATTAAAGCTGGCTGCAGCAGCCGTTCCACGGTGGGAAACCTGCAGCTGACGAGTGACCCAAAGACCTTACCTTACCTTTATTTCGAATTAAGCAACTAACACCACGTTAAGAATAGTTTGTAAAGGAGGTGGTGCATAGCTGGCATCATGAACCTTGTCATACTCACTCAAACGACCCGCTGATGGTGGCGTGTGTGTTGGATCGTTCGACTCCCTCAAATATAGTTGAGTAGGGCGATGCCAATGCAAGCGTCAGCTTTCGTGAACGAACGCTGTCAGTAGAGTAAGGTCAGTTTCCGATTGCCAGCTGTGCAACAGGCCCAATATCTGCATGTGTAATTAACCTTGGTACATAAGTCTAATATAAAGTATAAAGCGTAATATAACTGTAGTAAATAAGTGTAATATAACGTCTGTAAAATTGAAAATAATAATAATAAAAAAGAAAAAAAAATAAGGTAGTAAATAACAAAAAAAAAAAAAATATATATTTATAAATGAGTGACGGACTCATCAGTAGTAAGTAGTTTTTAAGTAGAAGTAAGTTGTACTCCGGAGTCACCACTTGTACGTGGAGCTACGAGTCACAAAGAAAACTGTAATTAAACAAAGGCACGGACGCTTATGTCTGTGGATATGATTGTAAGGCAGGAGAAGGTTTTAGCTGGTTGGAGCCCAGCACTACTCAGACTGACTTGTCTGTGAGGCAGCTTGAGTGTCCGACCAGATTTCCCCTCCTGCCAAAACAAAAACAAAAAAAAAAAAAAAACCTTTGCAGGAGCGGTTGGATACTCCTTAAATAAGCCATAATCCAGTTTCACATTTAATAACCAAGTAGACTTCTTTAACTTTTACGTACTTGCTGGTAAACGTTTACAGCTGCTAGCACGTCTATTTCGCGCGAGTATTAAATCAACTACGGATATGATACTCTCACATACTTGATAGGATGCGGACTCACCTCATGTTAAGGTGGTCTTTTAGACTTGCTAGGATACGATTAGGTGATATGATGGATGAATGAGGACGAATAAAAGGGGTCGTGATTCAGATGCGAAGTATAGTAGGATTTTTACTGAGGTAAAAACCCTAACCAAGCGGGGGGGTATTGTAACGTAGTGGAATTTTATATTTAATACCACTCGTTACCTTTGTAAACATAACCAAAATTCAACAATAATAGTATGATTAAACGTCAAAACAAACGCACAAATTATGAAATTTACTAGGGCTTGTAAGTCAATCTGTTACTAAACGTCTCGATTATCGGCTGTGTTCCAGCGCAGTGCGCGCGTTCCGTTGTCCACACTAGCGGATTACCTATGAGCAGGAGTATAAATGTCACCGCATCGCGATGACCAGTCTTTTGTGGGATTATTCTGCTCCCGATTGTAAGACGCGTTCACCTGAATTCATTATACCCAATTCCCTGCCGTGATCTAATACGTGGTCGAAAACATTCGAGGAAGCAGGCAGACTTGGTCGTATCGACATAACCTAATAAATTCAGTGCGCGTAACCCCATACTGGGTAAGTTGTTGAACAGCACAGCAAATTCATATACATATATACACACATCAAAAGTGTCTAGGGATCAACATATATTTTTGCAATAACTTTTCTCCTGATTGATATTAATTAAAATTTTCTTTAAGGATTCATCAAATAAAGTGTTTTCGTTTGTCACAGTAACGATAAACCAAGTCACCTTTGCATTAATAAAGAAATTTGCCATTTTCCTAATAAAGGGATTTTTGACATTTGAACCACTAACACAAAAGTTCGAAAAAAAGACTGAAATAACAGTTTTCTTTAAAATTTTATTGGGTAACTTAAACAATTAATAATCCGTGTTTCTACCGCGAACACTAACAACACAAGAACATCGGTTTGGCATACTCAAAATGAGTTCATCCAAATCACGCTGTGGAATGGCCGCCCATGTTCGTTGCAACAACAAAAAAAGGTCTTCTTGCGACTGGATACCCTCCATATTCGGCAGAGCTCTTCTCTGTAGCATATCCCATGCATGCTCAATCGGATTCAAGTCTGGCGACTGAGCAGGCCAGGGCAGGACATTGATGTTAGCTGCGGCGAGAGTCTGTCTTACAACTCTTGCGGTGTGCGGTCGTGCATTATCATGCATTAACTGAAATAAGGGACCGATTTGCACTTGTAGAGGAACGATGACGTCTGATACAATCGTCTCAGCATAAATTTGAGCGTTGAGGTTGCCTCTGATCCAAATCAACTCAGTTCTTCCGCCGATCCAAATACCCGCCCATACCATGATGGTTCCACCACTATAAGGATGGACTTCCTGGCAGGATTTTAATCGCTGTTGGCGTCCAGGGGTTCTCCAGTGTCGTATACGTCTTGTATCCGGTCTCATACCAAAACGAGACACATCAGAAAAGCACACGAAACGCCATTGTTCTTCTGCCCAATTTCTGTGTTCAAGAGCCCATTGATATCGTATCCTACGATTGTGCATTGCTATAGGTGGTACCCGTAGCGGTCTTCGGGAATGAAGGTTCACTTCATGCAAGCGGTTTCTGACTGTTTGGTCGCTAATTAAGTTCCCTGAAGAGTGATGAAGCCTCACGGCTAACATCATGGCGGTTATTGTTGGAGCTCTTCGAGTTAAGATTTGAATGTATCGGTCTTGTCTCCGTGTGGTGCAGCGATACCGTCCTCCATGGCGCTCAGCCACGGTACCAGTGCTTCGGTAACGTGTCCAAAGTCGACTGATAACACTCTGACTTGTATTCAGAGCTAAAGCCACAGTACGTTGCCGGGAACCAGCTTCTATCATTCCCACGGCTCTGAGCATTTCTTCCCTGCTTAAATGACGTCGCCGCTCCATAATAACGTTGGTTTTAATCAGTAGTAGGGAAACAGTAGCACTAATAATGTCTTCAATGCGTTGTATGTTTTTATAGGGAAAATATTGACAGCTGATTTTCATCTTTTACTCGAATTTGATTCACAGTTCCTGATTCAAATTATGAAATGCACCAAAAAGGATCCATATAAATTTATAAAATCATAAATTTATTACAAAGCCACATCTCAATCTCAAGAAATCCACATAAAAATGCTTGATCCCTAGACACTTTTGATGTGTGTATTTGTGTAACTTTAGCTACGTGGACTCAAGATGTGAGTCCACCCTCTCATCCTTTTTGCCAAGCACATGCTTTATCTTGTAGCCTTCAGCTGAGTGCACTTTTGACATTTTGTACCTATTCCATGCTTTTCCATGACACTCAAAATGTGCAACTCATGTCGTGCTTTTTTTCACCACCTTCTTGTAAACTCCGTACTGATTGTGACGATCACACATCAGCTTCATTAACGCACGAGTATTTCTCGCTTTGCTTATGCCTTGGTGCCACAATCAGCGGAGATGAATGTTTGCCATCCCGTGACACGCTGGACGTATTTTCCAGGGTCCAAGGTTCCGGCTGACTCATCAGGATTATGGCTGACGCACCTTTTGTTCCGGCTATCCGGTTATCCGCGCTTCGGGTATCTTCTTACCTGGGAATGCGACGAGAATCTGCGGGTCAGGCACGACCATCTGCCGGCCGTCACCGTATCCTGGCGTCTCCAGCGGCCACACACCGCTACGGTCATCGTCACACCGGCTGAGCCAGGAGAGTACCGTGCTATCCCTCCGGCGGGCTTAGAGAACATAGTGACCGTAAACCTTCCCACAACCATTTTGTTATTTTAAATATACATTTTATGTTGACCAGGTTCCGTGGTTTGTTTTAATAAACGCCACGAAAACCCTTTCCGTCACACAGTATGTAACTATTTTCTTTGTTTCAAATTGCACGCCGAAGTAAAAACATGGTTTGTTCTATAATATCTCTAATATAACGAAAAAATCGCGCCCATCCGCAATTTCATTATCAACAACACATAAATAACAGCAGTGAGAATTAAATGGGTTGAAATATAGGCCAAAGTAGTTATTTTGTTCTGATTAAAAGTTTCAGGTTAAAAATTTTCTTTATAACTGTGTGTGTATCTGTGACTTATGAGGTTGTTTATTGTTTGTAGAGAAACACTGTCCGGCTGTGGATCAGACGCTATGAAGAAGAGGGTATCTTA
This sequence comes from Eugnorisma glareosa, assembly GCA_947578425.1. NCBI lineage: Eukaryota > Metazoa > Arthropoda > Insecta > Lepidoptera > Noctuidae > Eugnorisma > Eugnorisma glareosa. Next base: position 5,721,975 of record OX387967.1, on the reverse strand, counting down.
GAGGATAGATCGCGGGCACTACGTCCACATCTGCAGGCTTAGCCAAGTTACAAACGTTTCGTATCGATTCTCTTTCTACAATTGTTAACGCCTCGGCGCAAGCGATTGTAGAAAACGCTAACTTGGTAGCCAACTTGACACGACTGAGTCGATCGCTCGTTCTACAATGAACTTCGACAAAACCTATACTTTAGTCTATGGTGAGCGTTCCAACAAACGTCAAACTAACGTCAAGGTCACAGTTGTGTACTTAGTGCGCGAGCTCACGTTTTGTTTTGGATTGTTAAGAAAGGAATAATTGTCTAACGTGTTAAAAAAGTAAGCGAAATAAGGTGCGAGTTCTACTTATAATTAGTTGATTATAATATATCAAGTGTGGAATGTAATTTTAAACATTACTGTCACTCAAAATAATATGATATCGTGCATTTGAATGAAAGATACCTTAAATGAACAACTTATATGATGAAATCTAGATCTCGAGCAAGCCCGGAACAGTTCGCAGCTTTATTAGAATTTATGGAATGGTACGTAACTTAGTTAATTTGTAATCTTCTTTTGTTCAAATCTATCATGCTTGGGCACTTGTAAGTTAGAAACGTAAAATGAATACTACTACTTAAGACACAATCAAAAAAATTGTTTTTGACCCTCTACTTATCCTCTACTTATCAATAGACACTTTGTTTCTCTGAAATCATAAATACAGTCCAAAATTATGGTAAATAAACAAAACACTTCTCGGTCTCAACACTGCTGGCTCATATAGGCGCCATTTTTTTATCGTTTTCTATTGGGTCTCGGCGATCGCTCGGCTGGCGTTCATAAACTTCGACATCGTTTCGTTAGCGCTTGTCAAAACTGTGACTTGGCTACGATTTATATGGGATGTAGCGTTCAACGTTGTAGAAAGGATCACATTTCATTCTATCATTTCGAACGATGTAAACTTGTCTACGACTTTTCTATTCGTTTGTTTAGACCACGTGACTTAACGCTAAGATGACGTCATTCCCATACATTTGATTAGTTTTCTATTAGCGTTAACGATTGTAGATTGTCAACTTGGCTAAGCCTGCTGATATCAGAAGAAAACCTCCAACATAAGAGCCTGTTATAGAAAAACGTCGTAAACGACTTAATATAGGTATTTCACTTTTTTATCGTAACGTCATGTTAAAATTAATTAGACCCTAACGCAAAGACCCCTAAACTCATATTTCATAAACGTCAAAATTTTAACAGGAAATAAATATTATCGCAAACGACAAAAGTTAAAGTTTCAAATAGTAGAACAATCAGAATTATCGTAACCAACTTATCGTAACGCTTGTCACTTACGATAAAACATAGTTCTAAGATCTGACCAAAATATGTGTTGCGTTTAGTTATCATATTAAGTATTTTGTTTATTTGTAGGAAGTAGGTACTCGATCTAATTGTTTGACTGCATATTTATTTGAATGAAGTAATATTTCTTTTAGATTTTTTATTTTATATAATATTGAAATGTGAATCTTGAACAATAAAATTTATGTAAAAAAATATATTTTAATTATTGTTGCTGAGCAATAACTAAACACTGATTGTTAGAAAGGTTCAAGTTAAATTAATAATAGTTAATTAATTAATTAATTTAATTTATATTATTCAAGAAAATTTGCCTATTTTAATGAAACTATTTACGAGAGTGGAATCAAGAATGGATATTGTTACTTATGGCATGAGTCAAGCCAAACGAGGCTGTAATGAAGTTTGTATGGTGGTTTTTATGTACCTCAAAATGATTGATGAGAAGGGCGAGCATTCATCTTTAGCTTTGTACTGTGATAGTTGTTGCGGACAAAATAAAAATAGAGCGATGCTTTCGATGTTGTCGTACTTCGTAAGTAATGTTGCAAAGTTCATTGAGAACATAACTATAAACTTTTTGATTCCTGGGCATACAATGATGTCGGTAGATTCGGTACATGTAACCATCGAAACTTTCATAAAAGGAAGGACAATTTGGGCACCATCCCAATGGCCCACGTTAATTTCTAACGCCAGGAAAAATCAAAGAATTATGAAATTAAAATGCTCGAAAATGCCGACGTCTTGGATTGGAAAAAAATTGCAGATCTATATTTACCAAATTCAATAAAAATTCCAGTTACACAGCTAAGATCAGCTTGCGTTAAAAGAGAGAAGCCAAAAATAATTGTTAATTACGAATTTAGCTTTTTAATTAGATCTCGCCAAAGTCAACAGCATCTCTAGGCACCCACGGCGGCATACTCGGCAAAAATACCTATTGCTAAACCAAAGTACATGGATCTGAAAAAAATGTATAATTCCTGCACAATATGCGCAGGAATACCCTGGCTTGCCTTATGATGACAATACAAGAGACTTACTACCGGAAGAAAGTGACGACGAATGATTGATTCTATTAAGGTGGATGCGCAAGGGTAGCCCGCGAAATTTAATTTTTCTTACGTTTATTGCAATTTGCAGGTCAGTGTCAGGTTGTATGTTGATGAAAATATGAATCGCGCCAGTAACGCGTATGGAGTTATAGAATTATAATAATTCCAATCATCAATACAATCCTCCAAGTTCATATAATCTCAAAAAGTGACTTTTTCATGAAATTGCTATTGAATGTGATTATATGAACTTGGCGAGCTGTATTGATGATTTGAATGATTATAATTCTGTAACGCCATAAGTGTTAGTGGCGCGATTCATATTTTCATCAACATACAACTTGACACTGACCTGCAAATTGCAATCAACTTGAGAAAATTTAAATTTCGCGGGCTACCCTTGCGCTTCCACCTTAATATAAATGATTTATTATGTTTTCGTTTTATTGTGAAAAAACTTGATATTCATACACCTGATATTATAACGAAGTGATAGCGTAAATGACGATTTTTGTAATACAAGATGAAATTACGACCTTCAATTTTATCTTAAGCGACAAAAGTACTCATTATTTAACTATTTCTGCAATGATTTAATTGTTTATACGTAGATCCTAACGGGCTTTGCACATAATACAAAAACCGGACATGTCTGATTACCCAGTAAAATAATTGTCTTGTAAAATTGTATGTTTGTCGCTTACTGTTCTTCCATAACAGGCTCGCAGTATGGTGAACACACAATCAGTAAGAAAATGCGTTCACGCTGACAAGACTGTTCGCCGAGGAGTACGACGCACGGTGGGCTGGAAATCGGCTTTCATAGACTTAGGGATTTCAATTTGCAAGTGCTTGTTTTTATACCGGATATCGCTTCTATTAGTCATAACTATGTACAAAAATGACACCCGAGTTAATTCTGCCTAAAAACGAAGGAAATATATTTTTTTTACGAAAAATTTGTATGAAGCTAGTATGAAAAATCGAATTATGTCCTAAACGGCATGTTTAACCGTAATATCCTTGGAGGTGGTCATAGTGCTAATTATTTATGATTTTTTGGTTGCCGATTTGACGAAAAATTTCATGCCGTTTTTTTTAAAAATCGTCAAAATATTTTTATTTGTTTTTACATATGAAACGATTCCTTTTAGAGTTTATGTTGAAGAACACGGACTTTTAACTACACGTAACATAAAATAGCATCAATCTTATATTTCCGAAGGAGTTGGCAGAGGTTTATAGTACACCCACACGGAATGGAAGCGCATCCAGGCTTCACTAATTATGTTTTGGAGCGGATCAACATAGAAGAGGTCAGTAAAACAGGTTCATTAAATAAATAATTGTCATAATAATTATAGGTACCTTTGTTGTAAATATCAGCTTATTTATTCCCGAATCGGGTTGCTTTGTAAGTAATTGTATGTATGTACAACTGTACAGGTACGACATAAAACCAACCAGCAGGGTTTAATCAACATAATATATATAACAACTGGATAAAACAGATTATTCGTTAGTATTTTTCATACTTAAAATGTCATCGATGTCATTTTCCCGTCTAACGGGCGCTGTCAAAAAGCCGTTGTATGTCATGCGATCGTGACACGGGCCGCTCTTCCCGCACGTCATATTTGAGTCATAAGCAGAATAGCTTTCGATTTACTGGCACGTCGAGCCAATAGACATTCGATGGATCAGGACTATCGTTGAAATGGCTTTTCGGCACAACGGACGCTTGATCTAATGACTATTTGAAATTGTGATAAGTACATCGATGCTATGGATTTTCGGCAATTAGGACGTTCGATCTGATGACTTCGGAGAATTAGCCATCGGGCATAATTATGACATTCGAAATCAAGCAGTAAAATCAAATCTGATAGTTGCCAAATGACACGTTTTTCTGCATATAAACTATCATTCACTTATATGGGAATATGCACTGTATTTGATCAAAGGACTTTGTATTGGCTTATTCAGGTTCAACAACTATTTTATTTTATTTTTTTCAGGGCACCCTGAATGGAAATCAATACATGTGCTATCGTTGTTGGGTGGCAGCAAATCGCCAAGAAGCCAGGCACGTAGAACAAGAACGGAGACAAAACGAAGAACAGCAAGACGAGCAAGTAAATGATGATCAATCGCGTCCTACTACAGTACCAACTTATAAACGGTTAGCAAATACCTCTCGTCGATGCTTATTTCATGGATGCCTTAATGAAGATCGTCACAGAGCGCCCCATTTCATTAAAATATATTTAATGACAGAACATAACGTATATGTTCCTCAGGATGCACGAATATGTCAAGACCACATACGTTCAAATGAATGGAGCGAATTATATGACCATGCTGAGACGGTATTTACGCCAGATCAATTGAAAGATATCATTGATACTTTAAAAGACGCTTACAACAAAAAATCCGGCATAGATTTTGATAACATTGAGTCAATTTCTCCCAATGAACTATATTATCGAACGGGATTGACGCACGATCAATTCGATATTGTTCTCCAAGAGACTCCATCTCTAACTGAGCAAACAAAACGTCCAAAAACTGTGTTGGGATCTTACTTGATGAAAATAAGATCGGGTGAGCCAGATGACAGAATTGCGTGCCATTTAAATGTTAGTAGGAGAACACTGGAGCGTTATTTTAAAATAACACGTGACTGTTTGACCAGAGAGTTTGTTTTGCGGCATCTGGGTTACGACCACATAAGCCGCGATGAGATTATTGCACACAATCTGACAGTACCAACAGCATTATTTGGACAAACCGTAGACCCAAAAGCCATAATACTGTGTGACGGAACTTACATCTACATACAGAAAAGTAAAAACTACTTGTTCCAAAAAAGAACGTATAGCCTACATAAGTATAAAAACTTACTAAAACCATTCCTTTTGGTCTGTTCAGATGGTTACATTATTGACATCCTTGGACCCTATGCCGCAACTACCTCAGATAGTCAAATAATGACTCAAATAATGGTCAATGTTTTATCCCCCGTTCATTACCTTCTACATGAAAGAGACACATTTATATTGGATAGAGGCTTTCGAGACTCAATACCCAATATTGAAACCTGTGGTTATGAGCCACATATGCCACCAAGCAAAGACAGAAGTGCGACTCAACATACAAATGAGCAAGCTAATAAACCAAGATTAATAACGATTGTACGTTGGGTCATAGAGGTAATAAACGGATGGTTTAAACGGGACTTTAAAATATTTCGTAACCAATTATTTAATAAGTCATTGCCACATTTATTTACTGATTTTCGGATTGCTGGAGCACTATTGAATGCATTTAGAGAGCCTTTGCGTGACGGTACTTATGCCGAATGAGTAACGATAATACATTGGGCAACTATATAGTTGAGCATAACGTAAACCGGCAGCGAGCGTCGTTTGTGACATTGACAGATGAGTCAATAAATGTGCCGTTCCCAATACTCACAGATGAAGACATTATTTTATTCAGTCTGGGAACATACCATTTAAGTCTGGCACGTTCTTACGTCGGCGAACACTTGCGAGGTGGCGTTTACAATATTCAGGTGTGTGTAACTCCAAGTCCAAGGATGACAGAATATGGATTAGCAACGGACACCTGCACGCTAATGAGAGGTCGTATTTTATCACGACACAGGTCAAATACGACATATTATACTTATACCAGGTGGGCCAAAAGAAATCACCCTATTGCTCTATGCTCTTATTTTTGCAAATGGCGGCCAATGTCAAATCTGTTTTGACATTTGTGGACTAGACAGATGTAGAATACAAGTGAACAAGCTATGGAGCGATACACTCCCCAAGAACGCGGAATAATCGTGTCTATTTTTTTGTGTAACAATTCGTCTGTGGTGTTGGCGCAGCGCGAATTCCGTCGCCGATTCCCCGGTCGTCCGACACCGACTGCGCAAACTCTGCGCCGTTTGGTCACCAACCTTGAAGACTATGGGACCACACGAGACGTTGCCAAGAGTGGCCGGCCCCGGAGCGCCCATTCTGCCGAGAATATCGCCGCTGTTGCCGAGGATGTCGAGCTGTCGCCGGAATCATCGACCAGACGCCGTGCCTCGCAATTAGCCATCAGCCGGTCGTCCCTAAGGCGAATTTTGGTCAAAGACCTGCGCATGTTCCCGTACAAAGTCCAGTCCGTGCATCAGCTGCTGCCTGTCGACCGCCAAACGCGTGTAACCTACGCCCAAGCCATCCTCAATCTCGAGGACGAAGTGGACGATTTTTCGACCAAAATCGTAATGAGCGATGAGGCTCATTTCCACCTCAGCGGGTACGTGAACAAGCAAAACTATCGCTTCTGGGGCACCGAAAATCCACGAGTGATGCACGAGAAGCCATTACACCCGCTCAAAGTGACTGCATGGTGCGCTGTTCACGCTGGAGGAGTCATCGGGCCATTTTTTTTCGAGAATGCCGTTGGTCAAACGACAACAGTGGACGGCGCGCGCTATAGGGCCATGTTAACTGAGTTTTTTGTGCCGCAATTGGACGAATTAGGACTGGAGGACATGTGGTTCCAACAGGACGGAGCAACGGCACACACTGCGCGAGCCACAACCGATATTCTGAAGGCGGCGTTCCCGGGTCGCCTCATCTCTCGTTTTGGCGATTTGCACTGGCCCGCAAGATCACCCGATTTAACCGTTCCAGACTTTTTTTTGTGGGGTTTTTTGAAGTCTCGTGTTTACGTGAACAAGCCCGAGACCCTGGAAGCCCTCAAGGACAACATTCGACACGAGTGCGAGAATCTGTCGCCCGAAGTTCTCGCCGAAGTGATGAAAAATGCCATAAAACGAGCCCGTATGGCAATCAATTGTGACGGCGCCCATTTGGCCGATATCATCTTTTCGACTTGACCAATAAAATTCTAAAGGTTCAAATAAACATAATCAAAAAACAGAATCGAAGCTTTTCATTTAGAAAAAAAATGAGAGCCAAACAACATCGGATGACTTCTTTTGGCCCACCCTGTATATTGATGAACTCCAATGTTCAGGACATTAATGCTATCCACGCATATTATTGTTCATGCTTAACAGGAATGAGGACTGTTGGAGCATGCGCCCATGTCGTCAGTATTATATGGTACTTCGGTATTGGAAGGCATTTAGAAAACTTTGTTGGCCCCGCAAGTGCCTGGAACGAGATTATTATTGAGAGCAACAACACTCATTAGGACAATTCTTTATAGTTTCGTAAGAACTAACGCCTTATCCTTGTCGTTCTGAGTTTCGACGGTACCCAGTAGTGGGATACTAATCGGCTGATTATGCATTAATATGTAATATTTTAGTGAATAAAGATGTTTCATTTTCATAATCAAAGGTATTTTTTAATTATAGTCCTATCCCAATACCGAAATAAAGAATATTTTTACACTACTTATTCTTAAACTGAATTGTTCAAGGTGTCATATAAAAGAGAATAATGCATTCCAACTGGCAACATGTAGACACAATTTTGTATGCGCATCATTAGGCCAAACTATTAGCATTCGTAACGGAAATTATTGATTATTTAGAACAGCTGTAACTTGTTTTTTTAATGCATTAGAGCTGTGCTGCTTTATAGTAAAATGTTGAGATTACTCGGATCTGTATTTTAAGGTAGGTAAGAAAGTGCTACAACACTGGGCCCACGGTCCATATAAAGTTGCCCATTGTTCTTTAAGTATATTATTTTTTTGCAGCAATCACAACAAATAGAAGATACAGATCAGACAGAGGATGACCCTCTGATAACAGACCGTACAAGTACGGTTACCACACCATCCAGACCACCATCTAGATCACAATCCAGACCACCATCCATACAAGCTATTACTAATAAACGTTGTCGCCCTGCTTCTGAAACGGCTGAAAAGCAAATGGCCGTGGCTTTTCGACAATTAATAAATGTTTTGGGTCAAAGGCAGAATGAAAATATACCTGCTCACAAAGACGATGATTGCGATCTATACGCAAAATTATTGGCTATAAAGCTACGTGAACTGTCAACTGATGAACGAAAAATTATGATGTACCAAATAGATGGGTTGTTTAAAAACAGATGATGTATGGTGTATGAGCGTCATACACCATACCCTCAATATTATTCTCGACCGTCGTCAATGGCTGGTGCATATTCAACACCATCTCCTCAAGTCATTCCGAGTCGGCCAACATCAGTTAATAGTGTTTATTCTGAACCTATTCATAACAACCAAAGTTTTTTTCCCTCTCCAAACACACAAACTTCTTATTCAGCGCCAGACATGGCAAAACATATACCAACTCCAATAGCTCCAGCTCCGTCTACATCAACAGCACCCTCGTCATCTATTCGTATCATATCGGACCAAATCATCAACCCAGCCCCACGTGAAACCAACATTATAAACATGGCTATGTTGAATGCTTTCGAAGATTTTGATTCGTCGACATAATTCTTATTTAAATTAATAAATAATTAAACAATAAAGCAGTCGGCTAACATACATTCATAGAACAGATTTCCTATGATTCTATTAAAATCTAAATAAATGTATAACATAATGTTTTGTTTTATTCCTACCTTAACTAGATCCTTTAGAATTTCATTAAGAGCTCGGCAAACTTCACGAATGATTATTGATATCATAGAGACAGATACTCTAAACAAGTAGTGAAGGCTTTTGTAAGAATCACCAGATGCCAAAAATCGTAGCGTAATGGCAAGACGAAATTTGGCTGGTATAGCTTTTCTGAAGTCTGTATCATGCTTGGATATCATTGGTGAAATTTTTTGCAGTAAAAACTCAAAATCAGAATAGCTCATTCGGCAGAAGTTATCAAACTCTCCAGATGGTTCATATAAAAGTTAATTAAATTTCTCTTCTATAAATTGTGGCATAACTCAACTGCAACAGATAATGGTTAAATCAAAATAGTAGTTACCTGGTACGATTATGATGAATCTTTTTCATCCACCATCTTCGCTGTCGTCGAGCTCTCCTTTTTTTTATTTCACTTTGCTTACATTTCAAATAAAAGTACGTTAAACCAAATGCAATAGCCGTCACAAGTTCGGTGTCCGCCATGCTTGGATGTATATTGCAGACTGACGCATTCACAAGCGTATAAACGCTTTTCAAACGCCAAACGATATTTGTGGAGGCTTGGGACTGTTTGCAGTTTGCCAAGGCTTGGCAAGCGTGTAAACGTACCATCAGGTCGAGCGAACATGGTCGTCGACACTTGTGGCGCGTGATGAATACGCGCTACGCACCTACAACCGTGTTAACCGAATAATGATTCTGGAAGGGTATACGCGAATATGTGGGGCTGGATGAGTGCTGATGGTCCCGAAGAGCTTGTCCATTTCCCAGAGCGCGCAAACGGTGCAACTTACCGCGAGCTATTAGAAACCGTGATGATGTCTACTGTGCGCACAGTTTATCCGAGAGCAGAGATCCCCGAATTTAGTTTTATACAAGACAATTGTCCAATTCATTCAGCACAAATTGTGCAGACTTGGTTAAACCAACAACCAGAAATAAAAACCTTACGCTGGCCATCCCGATTTCGTGACGTGAACCCCATCTAAAATTTGTGGGGTATAATGGTCCAGAGATGGCATCACCGACGGGAAAAAATATAAAACACAACAAACATTTTAAAATATTTAAAAAAAAAAAATGCCCACCGGTATCGGGGACAGGGAGGACAAAAAAAATATTATTATTTACCTACTGTTCATTTAATTCTTCTTAAACCTTTTGTATTTTTTATTATTGTTTTCTTTTTTATTTTTATTTATTGAATCATTTTAAAACTTATGTCTAATTTTAATATCAATACGGGCGAACTCGAATACTTTCTCGCTCACACACACATTATCTGTTTCAATTTTTTAGGTTTGTTGGTTGATTTTAATTTGGTTGCGTAGCAGTTTTAACTTTTTTAATACATACTCGTAATAGTATTTATGTAGTTAGATTGATTAAAAATCTCGTTTAAATTATGCCTTTTCAAGAATTTGAGTGATTGATTCTAGACTGATTTTATTTTAACCTTGTATTTAATACTTAATAAGCAATAAAAAATATTATTTACCAAGTGTTAATTTAATTCGTTTAGTTAGTTAGTTTTTGTATATCGTGCCTTTTTTTAATTAAAAAAAAAATCTATGCACGGATATAGAACTCGAATACTTTCTCGCTTACTCACGCATTATCTGTTTCAATTTCTTAGGTTGGTTTTAAAGAAACAATGCTTGCCATTGTGTAAATATCAGTATTAACTTAAAATGAAACATAATTATAGTTAAGGTTGACCGAATTCTCTTTTAAATGGAGCTACTTCTTACGGGAATTAGTGAGCAACTAATTATATTATAACCATGTCATTAATATTTAATCAGTAATAGAAAAAATATTATTTATCGACTGTAAATTTAATTCTAGGGAAGTTTTTGTCTATGGTTGTCTTTTTATTGTTGTTTTTTTTTTAATGTTTACTTTCAAAAATATATTTGAAATTTTCGCATAAATTGCAAAATGTTTATGTATAAGTACTATCATTTGTGCCTGCGCTCATCTATAGATATTTTTTGTAAAAACATCACCGTAAACATGGATAGCATCGTAACCAAAACTGGATATGGTCGTTATTTTTAAAAGTTCAGCCAAAATAAACGATTATCAGTTTTTATTTGAGACAGTGTTATCTCGATTGAGTAGTAGTCTATCTGAGGAAGATCGTGTGACGTTTAAAGAATTTTGCCGGAAATCTACGAGAGCAGTAGAGAAGTGTTGGCATTGTGCAAAACGTCAAGCCGAAACGGGGTGACAGGATTGATCATAACCATCACGAGAAAAATCTGAAAAAAAATCTATCCCATGCAGTTTGAAAATTATGGGCATTTTAAGAAAAACCTAGAAATTTGATCAAACTGTACCATTTTTCGGTTATTGTGGTTATTCTTTTTTATTTTTGTTCATTTGAACTTTGGAAACGTAATCCTAAATAACATTTCTAGAATCCCAATAAAAAATAATGACACAATTGCCTCAAGTTTCCGAGAATTGAGACTATTTGTTAAACTACGAATTTAAAATTTTCAAGATTCGTCGACTTTGACAGGCCCTCCTATAAAAAAAATGTACTAGAGTGCCTTGGCAAGTGGCATTAAAAGTTGGCGCATTTAATCAGAATTCTAAAATGGTACTTAATAAAATACTTGTTAGTATCATACAATAGAAAAGAGTAAAAAAATTAAAACCTCAAGTAACCCGATTTTCGCTATCACATTTTACTCAGTTAAAATGTTTTTAATTCGCACAAGCTCTAGGGAGGTTCTTAATTTTAAGACAAAATGATGAGAGAGATGGATAATGGGTATGTTTGCCATGAGTGAGCGAGACAGATAGTGACGCCACGCATTGAGACGGAGATGCGTCGTTTAAACGAGTGCGAATGAAACAGATAGATGCTATGGCATCTATCTGTTTCATTCGCACTAGTTTCAGCCAAGCAAATGGCTACGCTACCAGTCCGACACCAACCAGTTAGTACGTTTCGCTCATTCGTCTACTGCGCACGTTCGTATTCGCTTGTGTTGATTTAGTACTGACAACTTTGGCTTCTCTTTTTGGACTTGAATCTTTGTGAATTGGACTTGTTGATAAACTTTGGCTTCTCTCTGGACTTTTGTGTTGGCATCCTTTTTATCTACCATGCCTACGCGCTACACTTCACAAGAATATGCGAACATGCACCTCATTTATGGGGAATGCAGATGCAACGCAAGTGCCGCCGCTAGACTTTATCGTGAAAGATATCCAAATTTAGAGCGCTACCCGGATCACCGAGTGTTTGTTAATGTGCACCGTTCACTCACAGAGGGCGGCCATTTCCCGAATCAAATACAGGCTGGAGGTAGACCTGTGTTTCCTTTCCAGGAAGAAGTATTGCAAGAGGTCGCAGGTGACCGAAGTATTTCCGTACGTGGAATTGAAGAAAGAACGGGAATACCCAAAAGCACTGCTCATCGTATTTTACAAAGAAACGAAATGCATCCGTTTCACGTACAACGAGTTCAAAGTCTTGTACCTCGAGATTATCAGGAAAGGATTTCTTTTTGTAGAACAATGCTACAGAGGCATAATGAGAATCCCCAATTCATCCAAAAAATTCTCTGGTCAGATGAATCGACATTTAAAAAAGATGGTTACATGAACTTGCACAATTATCACGAGTAGAGTTGTAAAAAAACGGTTTTTTTTCTGAGATGAAAAAAAATGTTTAAAAAAAACATGAAAAAAAACAGTATTTTTTCTGGAGCAGGTTTTTTTTCATGAGTAGGAAAATAAAAATATGGTAAGGCGGTTATCGTATATGAGTTGATATTATTTTTTATTTTTTCTGTTCAATAAGAAAATACCAATTGTTTTTTTGTTAAATAGTACCTAAATGTCTTAACATAATTGGCAACACAAAATATAAACTACATTTACGGACAGGGATTTCCCTAATCCTCGTTTGGTTTATGTTTTGGTTGATTTGCGTGCAGACTGCAGAAAGCTTGAGACAGTGAGAGTTCGTTTTTGTTGAGCGTTCTGTGTGAGTGTTAAGTAAATATTAAAATCGTATTGAGTAATTTTACAGTAGTACTTTTTGGTTATATTTGTAAATAAATATGCCGAAACGAGTTGGTTCAGGTCGAAAGACATCAATCGTGGCAAATCTTTTTAACAATGTTGTTTCCACTTCCAAAGTACCTAAAGTAGAATGTACATTCTGCTCAAAACGTCTTACGAAAAACGGCACAAGAATGTCAAAGCATCTAGAAGTCTGTAAAAAATGCCCAGACTCTGTAAAAGATAAATATATGAAGACAACCACACAAGTTCCACAGCGTAAGTACATTTTTTTTTTTGGTATTTTTCTGTTTTCTCGCGTTTTTTTTTGTGATGATTAAATTCAAATTAATCCGCACATGATCAACTCTTTTGATTGTACTGGCTTCTTGACTCGAACTACGGAACTCCGTGTTAAAAGTCCGAGTTCTATATGACAAAGCATTTGTTGAACTTAAAAATTATTTATTAAAAAAACTGCCGCTTCGTAGTCCATATATGTATTTATTATCAAATAACTATGTTGTAGTGATTTATAGCGTTTCTTACCTTACCGCACTGTCTTTTCTTTTTAGATACTTCCAGCATTGCCAGTACATCTATGCTTGAAAAAAAGTTAAAGACACCAGGTATTGCAGCTTTTATAGACAACATGAATCTAGAAGATCAAGACAAGGCAGATGAGCTTCTCAGCAGGGCAATTTTTGCGAGCAGATCACCTCTCAGTGTGGTGGAAAATTCTCATTGGAGGAAATTGTTTTCGTTTCTTCGGCCAGCATATAAACTACCTTCTAGATACATGTTGTCAGGCCAGTTATTGGAAAATGAGTACAAGAATGTGTCTGCGTTGGTAGCAGAGGCAATTGCCGCTGCTGATTCTGTTGCATTGGCTGTGGATGGCTGGAGCAACATTAGAAATGAACCTATCGTAAATTTTGTTGTCACGACGCCGAAAGCTTTTCTTTACAAGGTTTTACAGACAGGAAGATCATGTCACACTGCAGAATTCATGGCCCAAGAAATGAGTTGTGTCATTGACGAAATAGGACCTCAAAAGGTATTTGGCGTTGTAACTGACAATGCTGCTAATATGAAGGCAGCTTGGAGACTACTCGAAACGAAGTACGGACGGACAAACTTATTTACCTACGGGTGCCTAGCACACTCCCTCCAATTAATATTTACTGATATGAATACTTTGCCAACTTTAAAGACCCTCATAGCCGATGCAACAGCTTGTGTCAAGGCTATAAAGAACTCTCACAAGCTTAACACAGCTTTCATAGAAAAGCAGTTGACCACCGGCGTCAAATTAAGTCTTAAGCTTCCAGTTAAAACGCGCTGGGGATCTCTAGTCTCCTGCTTAGAGAGTTTAAAAGAAAACAAACAACCTATTAAAACCATGGCGATTGATGAGAGTCTTTCAGATGTTATAAATAAAGTGGAAACATTAAAAGTAAATATGTTGAGCGATGACTTTTGGGATAATGTTACTGGATTCTACAATTTATTGAAACCAATATTAGACACTATTACAATTGTAGAAAGTGACACTCCACAGATGTCTCATGTTTTAAGTTTATATAAAAAAATTGAAGTCAATGTGGAAGACATGTTGGACAAGAGCCCCCTGTTAAAATCCGAGGAAAAAAAAGTCAGAGAAATACTCAAAAATAGAAAGGCATTCGCTATATATGACGTTCATAAAATCGCGAACCTATTAGATCCTCATTTTAAAGGATGCGATCTGACTCCAGAAGAAGAAACGGCTGCTGTAGAACAAATTTATAATGCTGCTATAAAGATACCAGATATCGAAGAGGATATAGTACTGGCAGAGCTTGCAAATTACATAGCAAAACAATAGTTTTTTTCTAAGACTTTTTTGTGGTCATCGGTGAACAAATTGAATCCCATTGCTTGGTGGGCAGGACTTTGCAAATCAACTGCTTTGTCTAAAGTAGCCGTCAAGTTTCTCTCTCTTCCTATTACATCAGCTGCGTGCGAAAGAACATTTAGTACGTACAGCGACATTCATACCAAGAAACGTAATAGACTGACAAATGACAGGGCTAGGAAAATAGTGTACATTGCGCACAATTTAAGATTGCAATCAGTACAATCATCAACAATATTAACACAAGCAGAAGGTAATAGAGTCCCTGATAGTATAGTCGTTGATTCAGAATCAGATGAAACAAATACAGACACAGAACGTTATTCCGATACTGATAAAACAAGCGTAGCCGCAGCTACTGATACTGATACAGATGAGTGTAACACATTAAGTATTTTTTAAGTTCATAATAATGTTACCCATTGATTTAAACATAATTTGACTTTAATAAAAACAAAACAATTAAATTTAGTGTTTTATTCCACTTAAGTTATAGTGTTTCACTTTTTCTGAAAAAAAAACCAAATGTAGAAAAAAAACAACGGTGCCAAGATTTTTTTCATGTTTTTTTTCAAGATTGTGAAAAAAAACATTTTGTTTTTTTTTCAATTTACATCTCTAATCACGAGTGGCATGTGGAGAATCCACATTTAATGCGAGAAGATAGATCCTAGTATCGTTTTAAAGTAAACCTGTGGACCGGAATTTTAAACGGTAAAATTATTGGGCCTATTGAACTGCCTGAGAACTTGAATGGAACTAATTACCTACATTTTTTAAGAGAAGATTTACCAACCCTGTTAGAGGACGTACCACTAGCAGATCTTCGCGACATGTGGTTTCAACAAGATGGCTGCCCAGCGCATTTCGCAGTGCAAGTAAGAGATTTCCTTGACCAGGAATATCCGGGAAGGTGGATTGGACGTTCAGGCACTATCTCGTGGCCCGCCCGTTCACCAGATTTAAATCCCCTGGATTTTTTCTATTGGGGAGTTCTCAAAGAAAAAGTTTACTCAAAGCCCATTGAGAACGTAGCCGACCTGCGTGAACGCATTTCTCAAGCAGCTGAGGCGATCAACTCTCGAAGATATGCCCGACTTATAAGTAGATCTTTTTTAAGAAGATGTAGGGCTTGTATTGAGGCTGATGGTAAACAATTTGAACATTTATTGTAATAAAAAATGTTATTTCTCTATCTGACTTTTATTCCAACAAACCTAATTATTTTACTAATTTTACTAACTTTTTTTCACTTTGGTAAAAGTGGCGTCACTATCTGTCTCGCTCACTCATGGCAAACATCCCCATTATCCATCTCTCTCATCATTTTGTCTTAAAATTAAGAACCTCCCTAGAGCTTGTGCGAATTAAAAACATTTTAACTGAGTAAAATGTGATAGCGAAAATCGGGTTACTTGAGGTTTTAATTTTTTTACTCTTTTCTATTGTATGGAACTAACAAGTATTGTACCATTTTAGAATTCTGATTAAATGCGCCAACTTTTAATGCCACTTGCCAAGGCACTCTAGTACATTTTTTTATAGGAGGGCCTGTCAAAGTCGACGAATCTTGAAAATTTTAAATTCGTAGTTTAACAAATAGTCTCAATTCTCGGAAACTTGAGGCAATTGTGTCATTATTTTTTATTGGGATTCTAGAAATGTTATTTATATTTAGGATTACGTTTCCAAAGTTCAAATGAACAAAAATAAAAAAGAATAACCACAATAACCGAAAAATGGTACAGTTTGATCAAATTTCTAGGTTTTTCTTAAAATGCCCATAATTTTCAAACTGCATGGGATAGATTTTTTTTCAGATTTTTCTCATGATGGTTATGATCAATCCTGACACCCCGTTTCGGCTTGACGTTGAGTTTTGGGACACCCTGTATAAGGTGCTATAAAAATATCTGCCACGGCTGCAATGGGAGACAGTATTGTGTTTATAGATTACAATAGTAAAGATAAATTATTGATTATTTGTCATTTTTTTTTTCATACAAAAAAAGTACGTATAAATTTGAATTCATTTATTAGTATAAAACCATCCCGTAGACTTAATAAGCTGTTGCCGCACCGCACCGAATTCAAATCAAAAACGCCGGTGACGTTCATACACTGTTGCCATTCTTATCAAACAATGCCGCCGTGCGCGGCGGCCACTCGGTAGTCAAAACGCAGCCTCACCCGCACTAACTCGTTTGTCGCACGCGCCAGCCGACCGCCCGCGCCCGCTCGCCAGTCGCCACAGAGTACATTATACTTATAGCCAGTCGCCCCCCGCCCGAAGTTAGTTTTAGCGGTCAGCGACGCGACGGGAATATCGCGCGCGCTTTCATTAAAAATGCCTCCCAGACGACGGTATTCCAATCAAGAATATCTTGAAATGGTATTGTGCTACCGCGAGTGTAACTCCATAACTGCGCATGCAGTAAACTTATACCAGCAGAGGTTTGGTATGCAAGTGAGTCATCATACCATTCTGGATGCCGTGTACAGATTTAGACAACACGGCCGCTTTGACCCGCCTCCGGTTGACGCAGGCAGGCCTCCATACTCTGCCGAACTCGAAGAGAAAGTATTACTCATAGACTTCTTCCGGCGTCATCCTCTTGCAAGCACCAGGGATGCTGTTCGAGTCTTCGACGTGAGCGACAACTACGTGTGGCGACTTTTTTTAATCGGAAAGGGCTCCATCCTTACCACTTCACAAGAGTACAAGAATTGCATCCACATGACTACGCGGCTCGCCTCGCGTTTGTAATTGGATTCGAGAACGCCGCAACATTCTGTGGACTGAAGAGTCCACATTCACATGGGTTGGTAATAAGGGTATGTCTAACATACACAAAACGAGTGAAAGTGTTTCTCGGTTTAGTGATAATGTGTGGGCCGGGATACTCGGCAACAGCATTCTAGGTCCAGTGTTCTTGGACAGACTGACGGAGACACGTATCTGCGCTTACTACGAACCCGTGGGAGAAGAATGTTGGAACGTATTCCTCTTGAAGAGATAAGATTGCTGCACTTTCAACATGATGGAGTACCACCTCATTTCGCCATCAGCGTACCGGAATTTTTAAACGGTGTGTGCTACGGCGGTGAAAGGTGGATAGGCCGAGGAGGGCCAGTGCAGTGGCCTCCTCGCTCGCCGGATTTAACCCTTCCAGACTTAAAGCGTGCCTACATTTGTGTGCAACACGAAGGTGGACTTGTGCAACAGTTTTGTAGATAAATCAATAGATGTGACTGCTTTGAGGGACATCTTAGATAGAGCGACGCTGTGAGGTAGCGTGTTTTTTTTTTTTTCTTATCATTTTGCATGGCCTACCCTCCGTGGGGAACCACAGCACGCCACTGCGTTAGGCCGCTGGATCAAGGGCTTGATTCAGAAAGCGGTACTCCTGGCCACGGCTCGCATTGTTAGGAGGTTCCTCTCTCTGGCTGGAGCCCTGACCGCCGGTAGCTTAGACCCTGTTCCCAATACCGGTGGGCTACTATTTTTTATATTTTTAAATGTGTTTTTTTATATCCTTTAGAATGAAATACTAAAAAAAAAAAAAAAAATGTGAATCAAATAAATAAAGAGATCAATAATAATCGTATCAGCCCATGGCTTAATTGCTAAGAGCCTCGATCAATACCAGAGGAGGCTCTCGTTAGGCAGCTGAATCAAGGGCTTGATTCAGAAAGCAGTACTCCTGGGCACGGCTCGTATTGTTAGGACTTAGGACCTCCTACCTAAGCTACCGGTGGTCAGAGCTCCAGAGAGAGGAACCTTCCTCTCTCTGGAGCCCTGACCACCGGTAGCTTGGACCCTGTTCCAGATACCGGTGGGCAATTTTTTTAGAATGTTTTTATATTATTTTTGATAAGAAATATTTACAAATGTAACTAATTTTTAGAAAAGATAAATAAAGGAAATAATAATAATACCTGCCTATTACTGTCCCACTGCTGGGCAAAGGGCTCTTCTCAACAGAGAAGGCGATCTCACTAATTAAAAATAATTATTTTATACAACGTGTAACGTTAAATGCGCAACACCTGAAAATAGTTTGATCAGAATAACGAGCAGAATCAATTAAACCACTTTTTAATATAGGTCACATTTTTCAAAAAATCTTCAGTTAAAACGTTGCCGTGTCTATTTATTAATAAGTAGGGCAAAGCCATCACATGCGCAAACCCGGCAAAATAGGTAAACAAACACAAATTGTTGTCGACAAATTTAAATTTTCTCATATGCGGGATAATAATAGCTCTTATTTCAATGTTTATACGAATCTTCCACACAGTAAATACCGTGAATAAGTTGAAGTGAACAATGAAACTACCTATCTTTTTTTAACTTAAATGTAACCTAAGGGTTAGAAAGAGAAATGACGTCTGCAGGGTGGTAAGGGCGGGGTGTGCGAAATACGTAACAGTGGCCATGTTTGCTTACTTCAGTCTGACCGGCGTCACAGGTTTTGGAGGATTGCTTTATCCCGTTATCTCGGCGAGTCGGCGCGTGCGCGCGAATTTCGCGACTATGGCGTTTTTGTATACAAACATACAGTATTGTGAAATGGTTAGAATGTTGGCGCGTTGTGATGACAACATTAACTTGGCAGTGCGACGGTTTCGAGAAGAGTTTGGGGTATCTGTATCTAACAGAACAATGCTAGCAGCTACATAGAGGCTTCGAAACCATGGTACATTTACGCCTCGGTCAATGGATAGAGGGGGTTCCGTACATGTTGAGCCAGAGATGCAGGAACAAATACTGAATTATTTTAATGAAAACCCAACGGCCAGTACGCAGCAGGCGGGCCGACACTTCGGTATCACTTATATGATTATTTGGAGTATATTAAAAAGGGACCATCAGCACCCGTTTCACTACAGACGGTGCCAGGAACTAAGTCCATTGGATTATGAACCCCGCGTGGCGTTTTGTGAATGGTTCTTGCAAGATTTCACCAGGAACATCCTCTGGACAGATGAGTGCACATTTACTCGGCGAGGCTTATTTAACCAACACAGCAGACACATGTGGGCGCACGAGAATCCTATGTTGATGGAGGAAGATTCCAGCATAGGTTTTCTTTAAATGTGTGGGCTGGTCTAATCGGACCGTACGTATTAGGGCCAATCTTTTTGCCACGACTTACTGGTGAGGTATACCTGGGATTCCTCCAAATTACTCTGCCGCGACTAGTTATTCATTTATTGGATACACCGAATGTGCCTTTATCAGCTGTAAGCCAAATGTATTACCAGCACGATGGTGCCCCGGCGCACTTTTTGTGGACCGTGAGAAGGCATCTTGACCAAGAATATGGCACACGTTGTATCGGGCGCGGAGGCGCAGTGCAATGGCCAGCAAGATCGCCTGACCTAACACCATTAGATTTTTTTTTTGTGGGGTCGAGTAAAAGCGCTAGTGTATGACAATGCAAATGGACCAACTAATGTGACGGAACTGCGAAATAAAATTGAATCAGCGCACATACGGGTATTTTGCTTATCTACGCGGCCAAAAGTAGAATTTACAAACTGTAGATAATGTTGATTAGGAGTACCTGAGCTAGGGGACAGTCCCGGGAACCATAACTAGCCTCCCCGGTCCGCTACCTGCACTAGTCGCGTCATACATTTACGGCCGTTCCCAATAACCTATCTATCGCCAGTTTTGACCTACTAATGATAGAAAAATCTATCTATCATTAACTACTAATGATAGAAAAATCTATCTATCATTAGTTTTGATGTCCCAACAACATACTGATGGTTATGACAACCAACCGCCCCACGCTATCTATCGATGGGAGGGGCTATCTCATGCTACAGATAGATATTTCTATGAAATTGCAACATTATGCATCCCAATATGCTTTTGACAGCTATCTGTCAGTAATGTCAATACTAAAGTTAACCAAATTCGTCAATCCGTCGAATTGCAGGGATAAGCATTGTTTATTTTTATAACAATTCAAATAAATTAGTGTTTAGTGTAAGTAAGTGCAGTGTTTTTATCATTATTAGTAATGTCTGAGTCTAGTGATAGTGATTTATCTATGTTAATGGAATTATCTGACTGGGACAGTGATTTTGAAGATGAATCCCAGAAAAACTATAAGACCCGCGTAAACCATATGAACGAATTAAATAGTACCGAATTCACATATAGATTTCGTTTAAACAAAACTGCTGTTAGTAATTTACTAACAGAAATATATCCTTTGTTAAAAGTAACCTCAGAAAGGTAAGTACCGACTTGCATGAGAAATACATTCAATAAAGTATTATTTAACAATAATAAGTACCTATATCATTTTTTTTAAGTTCCTTTTTCATTTTTCAGAAATCATGGGATATCTCCTTTGCATCAGCTACTTTTAACCCTGAGATTTTATGCATTAGGCACAATGTTAGTGTCTGTTGCAGACTTTGTAGGGGTCTCAAAATCATCAGCGGGGCGTATTATAGCCAATGTCTCATCTGCAATAGCAAGGTTATATAGAAATTATATACATATACATAACAATACCCAGGAAGATTTTTACAATACTAGTCAATTTCCAAGAGTTCTGGGTGCAATTGATGGCACACATATTCTAATACAATCACCCAGTAAGTACATTGTATTTTTTAAGAAAAAGCTTTAGCTTATAATATTCATTCTCTAAAAGTGATTTTTTTAATTTATAGATTCTAATATTGGAGAAGAATTTAGAAATAGGAAAGGATATTTCTCTATGAATGTGCAAGCTGTGTGCGATGCACATTTAAGATTTATGAATGTCGTTGCCCGTTGGCCTGGATCAACTCATGATGCAACAATCTTTAACAATTCAACACTAAGAGGTAAAGTGTAGTTGCTTTATACTAACTATTTTGAGCAATAAAACAATAATTTTTAAATACCACTACACTTAGAACTGCTTTTACAGACATATTTTTTATTGAATTTTCAGCGGAATGTGAAAGTGGTTTATATGGAAATCGCTGGTTGTTTGGAGATAGTGCTTATCCTTGCAAACCTTATTTATTAACTCCTGTATTAAACCCAACTTCACGCAGTCAGCAAATGTACAATGAAGCCCATATAAGAACACGAAATACTATTGAAAGGTATACCTTTTAAAATATTATTGTAGTGCACATTCTTTATGTCCCTTTATTCCATTCCAATGATACATCACATTGCTAGACTTATCTATAATCTACCTCTTTTGCAGGTGTTTTGGAGTATGGAAACGGAGATTTCCAGTTATTTCATTAAAAATACGGCTATCATTATCAACTACACAAGCAATAATAATAGCAACAGCTATACTACATAACATTTGTAGACAGATGAGAATTGAAGATGTAATGCCAGAAGTAGAAATACCTAATTATGATGCAGTCCCAATGATGTTACATGAACTTAATGACAATAATATTGATGAGCGACAAGACTTGATAAATAATTACTTTGGAGAGTAAGTTATTTTTGATCCCATTTCTTTCATACAGTTCTACAATGTTTTATTGCATAAATTATTAATGTTATATTTTATTTGTTTCAGATTTGTTTGAATGAATAACTTTGAATTAAGTGCTGTGCACACCTATAAGTGACGAAATTACCGCAAAGCTGTAGAAATAGAATCTATTAATGTAAATGATTTAGTGAATAAGTTGTTGGTGTGTCAATAAATAAATAAATAAGTTTAAGTGGGCATTCAATAAAGACAAAGAAAACAAGTCTAATTTTAACTTCCTATTTGTTAATTCCATATTTTCTATCTCTAATTCTAATTTATTCCTTTTAATTATATAATAATCAGCAACAGCTTGATTCCGTGCAGCTCGAGTCCTTATGTCTTCATCCAGTAGCCTACGTTTTTGTTTATCTGAAAAGAAATATAAGTACTATTAAAAAAATGGTTTTATTGCAATAAGGTAAATAAGTTTTTCCAGACCACCCCAGATTTATTTATAACTTTTTAGATTACACATACATAAAAATTACCCAAATGTAATTATGGATGCAATAATTAATTGACTATAGGCAAATTGTGAAATCCCTCATTTTACAAATGCTTGTTACTTTGTTAATATTAGAATGGTAAACTGTATAATTTGTAAATAGACTGTTGTTGGTAAAATGTTAAATTGTACATTTTGCTGATAGCAGATACATACTATTATTGTTGCCACTGGGAGTGTTAAAAAAGAATTTCTTTGGTTTCGGTGTTGTCACAACTAGCAATTGATTAGTCCCTGATGATCCACTCTCATTATCCACGCTCATCATTTCCGAGTCACCATCACCCACGCCACTATCAATCACCATGATGCCACCACCATCACTCAAAACTTCTGTATCCACCGTCACCTCAGCATCTCCTCCCAAGGGCACACTGTAACCCTCACATGTTGCACCTAAAATGGATGCCACTCTGTCCAGTGCATCATCTGGTGGGATGTAATCTGGCTTGCCACCACCTGTCTGGAAGTATAGTTACATTAATACACCATAATACATATTTAAACAAAGATAATATCTATCACAACCTGCGGTTCATACACTACACACAAGATTATGGGCGAAATGATTACCTTAATTTGGTTCATCCTAATTTTGGTGGACCTCTTTCGTGCAGATTTTTTTAAATTCTCCCATTTCAATTTCAATTGATCGGTTCTTCGTGGGCAACTAGAAACCGATGCATTGAATTGAATGCATCTGTGATTTTGGACCAGGCAGCTTCTTTAAGTTGATTATTTGTAGCGTTTGTAGCCTTGCTTGTTATCACCTTGTTAGCTTCAACAAGATCAATAAGCAAGGCCACTTCATCCTTGGATAAAGGTACACCTTTTGTCTGGAAACAAAACATATATTAAATACAGGGTTGATCTTAAAAAGATGTAGAGAAAGACGAAAATAACACTCCTTTTTTGGGCAGTCGTGTAAAAAGATCAATTGTTCCGAGGTATATTACAATAATTTATGTATGTACTAAATGTTATATCTTTATCCTCTGACAACATGAATAGAAACGTATATTAATGCCTGGTAATACTTACAGCACTCATTATAGGTGAAAAATAAGCAGAAATCACTAAATAAACTTGGTAACACAACAAAAATAGCGGTAGCGTCTCTTCTATGTTTATGTTGAATTGACGCTTGACTACGTTTCGTTCTTCCTTTTTTCGCGCCCAATATTTGTTTGTTATAATAATGTCAATGAAACGCATAACTATAATTACAAATATTATTTTAGCATGAAAATTTCACCAATGCTTTAATTCGATAAATTTGTATTGTTTTACGAAAAGTTATATGAAAAAAGATTTGTTTAAAGGTTGTTTTTTTTTTGTAGCTTTTGTAGTAACAAAACGTATGGGAGGGCTGGATAGCTAAGCTTAACTACCGATGTCGATGGATAGATAGACGTTACCGTCACTTGTGGGACCTAAAATAAGGATAGATAGAAGTCTACTATTTATCGTCGATAGCAAGATATCGCTTACTGAGGATAGTTTATTGGGAACGGCCGCTAGTCGGAATTCGATCGTTCAACTTGTTGTTTGTGTCTGTTCTCGGCGCTCGTGCAAAAACATTAACTTTCAAGTTAAATATAAAATTAAACTTAAGAAGTGTTTGTGATTGATCCTGATGTAGCAGGTAATTATACTGTATTTTATTAAGTTTTTTTGTTATTTTCATCAGTACAAAGGTGAGATATAATAATTTGAAAGTACCCATATGTTAGATCGATTTTTCATTGTAAAATTTTTATTTCGTCGTCTATTTGTTATACTATGAAGTTAGATCCTGCCATAATTCCTTATACAAATGAAAGTTAGAAGCTTTCAGAAGTAAAAAATAAAAAAGACTGCCGCGGATACGTTATGTTTTGATAATTTGAACTAATTTTGAGTAACGTACAAAAAAATACTTTAATTCATATAATTATTAAAAAAATGTCTCTTTGTTTTAGGTTCACGAGGTACCTCTGGAGTAAGAGTAGTGACCCGTAAATACATGTTTGATCGTGTGCAGAGCTATGATTTGCCTAACTTGGAAGGAAAAATCGATTACTTCAGAAGCCATCTATTGTCTAGTGAAGATTACACTCAAGAACAAATTGAGACCCTGAAACGTAACTTTGCACACTTTAAATCACAAATTAAGCAAAGATGGCTAAAAGCACAAAAGAAAGAGGACGTATTTCTCAAAATTAACCACTCATGGCTTGAAGGAACGTTTGAGATACCCGGTATTTCACAAAATCGACCAGGACGGCCTTGTAAGTTATTTAACGAATCGAGTGAATCGAGTGACCAAGAGGAGGAAAACTGAAGAGATTCGGTCTGTGTAGCAAAAGATGTTATCATTCGTGCAGTTCAGGTTGAGTTGCGGAAATCTGGAAAAAGAGATGCTTCCGAAGTACTTAAAGAGATCACCAGTACTCCAACTCGAGCATCAAAGTATAAAAAGGCTTTTTAACATGCTCACTTACTCCAATACAAGCATAGTCGATGTTTGTCGAAGCCGAACTAACTCGTCGACAATACGAAGTAGTAAGAAATACTAACAAGAAGTTCTTTCCTTGTTATACTCAGCTACAGAAAGCTAAACAAGAATGTTATCAGCCCCCAGAATCATGCAGGGTGACGAGTACCTATGCTGAACTCGATTTACAACCTTTGATTGACCATAGTTAGGCGTTCTATTTTCCTAGAAGAGGTTCTAACAACATTAAAAGAACAAGACCGAGAGAGCTTAAAATTAATTTATAAATGGGGATGTGACGGCTCACAGCAATCACAGTTCAAACAAAATTTTACTAATGATGTAGACTCTGATGCCAACATATTTCAAAGTAGTTTCGTGCCTCTACGATCAGTTTCTGGCTGTCAACGTGAAAAACTTGTATGAGAAAACCCTAAGGGCGCGTACACATAGAACATCCGTTTTACAGGTCCGTTTAAACGTATATGTTATTAGCGTATGTAGTTGTATGAGCGAGTTCATACAGAATACAGTATTCCGGATCCAGTAAAAAATACTGATCCGACAAAATAAGCAGCAATCCGTTTTACAGGTCCGTTTAAACGTATATGTTATTAGCGTATGTAGTTGTATGAGCCAGTTCACACAGTATTCCGGATCCAGTAATACTATACTAATCCGTTTTATCGGATTGAAACCGCACGAGGCTTTGCACGGGGGTGCGCGGGGTGCGATGTGCTACACACAGCCGCCATTTGCCGGTTTCATTCCTAGAGTAGTGCACGTGTCCAGTGCTATCATAATCATGGCAAGCAAGGCGTTTGAAAAATATGTTGAGCAAGAAGTTTTGATAAATTGTGTTGAAAGTAGACCAGTTCTTTGGGACAAAACACTGGAGATTTATAAAGATAAAATTGCAAAAACCGCAGCTTGGCGCGAAATATGCGGTATTCTAAAGGAGGATTTTGAAGCTATGGAACAAAAAGAAAGACAAGAATTTGGTAAGTATTTATTTTATATTGTAATGGAGACATTGTTTTTTATTTTAAATAGCTTCATTCTGCCAAGAAACTGACCCAGATTCGGACACGAAATAGTTTTCGAATTCCGTTCGAACTGAATTTGCAGTTCGACCACCTCGTAGCGTTTCATCATCAGGTAGGCTATTGAAATGAAATGCTTCAGATTCGGATGTGTTGCCATCCTTTAAGCCCTCTTTTTCCCTTACAAAGTTGTGTAGAACGGTACATGCCTTAACTATCCATATAGCTGTTGTTTTGTTGACGTCTAGAGGCCGGTGGAATACTCTCCACTTATTAGCAAGAATACCAAATGCACATTCAACGTATCGTCTAGCTCTGGTCAAACGATAGTTATATATTCGCTTATTTACGTCTAAATGCGTCCCGCTAAATGGCCTCATTAAATTTTCGTGTAAACCGAAACCTTCATCGCCGATTATGACGTAGGGAACTCTCGTTTCTGAGCCTGTTATTAATGGGCAAGGTTCTGGTATTTGTAAACTGCCATCTAGCATCATTTTCCAAAATGTCGACTCCTTGAATATTGATGAATCGCATTCTTTTCCATACGACCCAATACTAACATATAGAAAACGATAGTCAGAGTCTACGATCGCTAATAATATGATGGAAAAAAAGTCTTTGTAATTTAGGTACATTGAGCCACTTTTTGCTGGTTTTCGAAGTCTGATGTGTTTACCGTCCACTGCTCCTAAACAGTGGGGAAAATTTGCTTTTGTGTCGAATCCATTTGATATATGCTCCCATTCACTCACTGTTGTAGGAAGTCGCATAAACTCGTCATTCAAGTTGTTCCATATGCATCGTGTAACTTCCTTAATAATGTTGCTTATAGTTGACACACCGACACGAAAGACGTAATAAAGTTCTTGAAATGTACACCCAGACGCTGCATACCTAAAAAAAATAAATTAATCAATTACTATATTATTACACATTTATTGACTTCCCATACAAAGTAACGTTAGTGACTGTAAGGGTTTAGTTTTAGTTAATTTTGTCTATTACTGATTATGTATATGTCTATGTTTCGTAGAGGTACTTCTCTATGGTCAGACTATTAAAGATGGCTTGATGAATAAGTCTTGTTTTATTATAAAACTATAAAATATTATAGTGACCAACAAATTTTGTATGGAAAGTCGAAATTTTTATGAGAGTTTTTAGCAAAGTCGTAAATCAAAACTCATACTTATATATATAGTACATAAATAAAATAAAATTAAACTGAACTGAACTAAATTATAAAATTACCTAATTAAAATAAATTGATTTAAACATTAGTAATACTTTTTTGCTTCCCATTATTTACTGACCGATTAGTTCTTGCACTGTCAATTTGACTTATCCACTGACCAATATGGTAATTAATTACTGACTAGTCTATTCTACCTTCTTATTCGCCTTTCACTTACTAAGCTATTGACAACCATCTTATATTATTATTTACTTGCTTCAGGAAAATATGTTATAAAAAAATGGAATTCGACTAGAGATGCCTGGATACGAACATTGAGTGAGAAAAAGAAATTGAAGAAATCTGGAGCTGCTGCCTCAAATACCAAGCCTTACAAATATCACAATCAAATGTTATTTTTGAAAAAAGTTGTCACCCCAGGTGATACACACGAGAACGTCCCTGCTAATGACAACATCACGGAAACAGTAGAAAGTAATAAAGACAACGAAGATGAACCTGATCAGATTACGGAACAAAGTGGTAGTAGACAGACAAAAGGAAAGACAAAATTTAGCCCCGCCGCAACGCAAGGCAATCAAAAGAAATGTGAATGAAGTAGACGCCAAAATGATTGAATACATGAATGATCAGTTAAAAAAAAGTAAAAATGAGTTTGAAGATCCCAATTTATCGTTCTTCAAAGGTATTTTGCCGCAACTGGCTTCACTTAATGGCGATCAAATTTTAGAATTTCAGTCTGGAGTGATAAACCTTTTACAAAATATTAAAAGTAGAAGATATGGTCAGTCAAACTACGAGTGGCCTCCATATTCACAAAGTTCTAGCACTCCTCACTACCACACCCAAGGTTATTTTAGTAGGCCACATCATCTTGACTCTACACCATCAGTAGAAGGTTCGCCATCAGTAGAATCTACATTCAGCCAGGAGTCAGACTTGCCAGATCTGTCTATGTTTTGAAATAAATCTTCATTTTTGTAAACCTTTTTGTCATTTTAAATTTTAATTGATAATAACAAAAATTAAAGTTCTTACCTTAAAAATATCGCTAGTTTTACTTCAGGGCACAAGCTTTTCCTCCAGTTTGTGTCTTTCTTTTTTAAATCCTTTTCTAATCGTTTAAGAAGGTCATCAAAAGTAGACGTCGTCATTCGGAAATAAGTAAAAAATTTAGATTCGTCTTCTTTCAGCTGACGCACAACAGCACCACGACAAAATCTTTGCCTTAATAGTGGATGTATCCAATAACGCCGGGGCTTCCTCCGCCGCAGACGACGATAGTACCAATACAACACGACAACGTCCATTCTCGTAGAAAGTAGGCGATACACTGAAGAACGAAAGTCCAGTAGCGTCGGATCTGTTAAAATCGGTCCTGTAAATGCTGTGTGAATATTACCTCCAGTAGCGTCGGATCTGTTAAAATCGGTCCTGTAAATGCTGTGTGAATATTACCTCCAGTAGCGACGGATCAGTTAAAAAGGATCCTGTAAAACGGATGTTCTATGTGTACGCGCCGTAAACCTTCTTCTCCGCGATTTTGCAGCCCTATATGATTCCGTTATGGTTAAGAAAATACAAATGTAACGGAAGATGAAATGCCTTTTCTTTGCGCGTTTATGCAAATAACGAAGTGCAAAGTGTTAGAAATTAGTTTATTCGTGTTTATTCGTTTTGTAAATAACAATAATAGTGAATACTTCAGTGTATTTAGTGTAGGTATATAAAAACTGGTCTCTGCCATTATGGCGGATTCACGCAAAATGAACTAGTAATTTATGGAATTGTTTTGAAGATTTTGGAGACAGTGTAAATAAGGTCGCAATTTGTAAGTTATGTAAAGTGCTTAGGTACAAATCTTCAATTGTTTTTACAAAACAACAGTCAGTCCAATTTGTTCCTGTTGCACCAACTACGTCAGAATCAAACCCGCAAATCCCGCAATCACCGTCGGACTCTACGATGGCTTCCACCTCCAGCGCGAATGTGCAGCAACTACAAAATTCAAATGTGCCAACTACGTCAACGACCAATTCTGATATTATGACAAATTGTATAAGTAATACCAACATACAAAACGTAAATTCCCGTATATTATTACAGAATCAACCTATGACTAAATACATAAAAAGAAAAATTACACCAAACGAAAAAAAAGGTTAGATGATCTGTTGATGCTGCTTTTTATTTATGATTATCAGCCTTTTTCAACCGTCGAAGATAGAGGATTTAAGGCCTTTGTTGAAGGATTGAATCCCGCGTACACCTTACCGACCAGGAAAGTACTCTCAAACAATTATCTGAATGCACTTTACGAGACATGTTTAACAGAAACTAAAGAAAAACTTGAGCGTGAAGCACTTAGTGTTTGTTTAACTTCAGATACTTTGACTTCTAGCAACAAAAATGCGTATTTAGGACTCACAGCCCACTATAGTGATGAGGAGTTTACCTTGAAGTCAGTCTTATTAGAATGCGCACCTCTGAATGGTTCAAATACGGCCGAAAATATCAAAGAAAATGTACTTCGTATTCTTCAAAATTGGAAACTAAAAGACAAAGTTCTAATCGTTGTTACAGACAATGCTAGTCACATGAAATGTGCTGTCGAACTTAAAAGTCACTACACTATTTAAATTTGCACGTGATGGAATGTCGCGGCCCTGGCCGTGGAAGGGGCGTGAAAGGCGGAAGAGGACGCGGACGCGGTGCCGGTGCGTCTAAAGAGCCACCACGCAAACGCCGCACCCAGTTAGTTTATTTAGAAACCCCATCTCCCGAGCGCATGTCCAGATTGGCCAGTGTGGCTGATTCAAGAGCCGAAGCTGGGCCGGCTTGGGAGCCTCAAGCTGGGCCGAATTTTTGCTGTATAATACGTCAAGCAATAAAATCATTTTTTGTCCAGAGGTAGAAGAGCTGCAACCAGGTCCATCTGGGAGCCGCAACCAGGAGCTTCTTGGGAGTCGCAACTAGGACCGTCCTGGGAGCAGCAACCAGGACCATCCTGGGAGCGGCAACCAGGACCATCCTGGGAGCCGCAACCAGAGCCGTCCTGGGAGTGGAAGCCAGGACCTTCCGGGTTGCGGCAACCAGGACCAGGACCAGCAGGAGTGGGACCTGCACCAGCAGGACCTATATTGGAGGAACACGGTAAGTAATATTGTTATCTGCTGCTGGGTATAGGCCACCCTTCCTTTCTGCTATTTCGAGGCTCTGTGCGTCCTTCAAATAGGTAAATGTTATTTGTTTCAGTTGTTGCTGATGCTGATGATGGCCTCAGGCCTGGAACACCATCTACACCATCAGCTGACACTGTTCCCAATTCACCTTGCTCACTAGACAGTGTCCCCGGTCACTTGTCGACAGCATTGAGCTTGGGAAAATACACAATTATTGTTATTTCCAAAAATATCTCTTGTCATGTTTATTTTGTTAATAATTGTATTTTAATTAAATATATATTCATTTAAATTTAAAACATATTTAATTATAAGTTAATATAAGAAGAATTATGTAAATAGACATTAAAAAAAAACTCACAAAAACATGTCGTTTTAATTATGTTATAGGGCTGTACGAACCCTTATCTGGCGGCCATCTTACTCGTAATCGAGCACCCGAGGTCACATCAAAAACGAATGGCGAATAGCTAACTCTTTTAAGATTTTCTTCATGATGCTATGACATAAGTTATCAAAAAAATAAATATACAGCATGACTTTTTTATCACGTTCCAAATTTTTTCTAGGAATTAGATATCTTTCAAAGAATTATGAAAAAAAGTAGGCATGTAAAATTTTCAAAATTAAATATTATTCTATCCGGAATTTAAATTTTGCATGGTGACTTAATAACGCGTAAAAAAAACGAGCGGGTGGTGCGGCACTGTGAAAGGGAAGGGGTAGACTGCGCTAGCGCACGAATGTGTCGTTTCTCTTTAGTCATTGTTTCACGCCCTTACGCGTCGCAAGTGCATCACTTCCGTGTTCCGTGTTCCTGTGAGCCGCGCCTGCGCCGCCCGCCGCATTATGGAAAATGGTAGAACAAGAGCTGATTAAAAATACTTTTTTTGAATGATGCAAATTAGACATGATCTTGGTCTTATTTTTTAGATAAGGAGTCATTCCTTCATATTTAAATTATTTTTCAATAAATAGTCATGTAAAATATTGCTTAAAAAACGTTAATTTCCGACACTTAGAAATTTCTGTTAATTATACCTCGAAAATCATGGACTTTGAGTTGAATTTTGGTTGTATCTTTAAAGAACCTTTTATAGTGTTATATATCATTCGAAAGGTTGTTTAATTACAGATTTAAAAGCAGTAGTTTTTATTAATTATGTGAATAAATATTTTTGCTATAAATATTTTCGTCAAATATGGGAAAAAATTAAATTCTTAAATTTCATCGAGACTTTTGACTGTTAGCTACACTTGCCTACATTCTGAATTTGGTATTACTACGTTCATTGGATACCTAATGATATTTATGAAAAGAATCAGCTGCGTATTTTTCCGCGTTCAGTAGTTATTAAGTAATATGTGGCAGAGGTGCCAAAATGTATAATTGTGGCAAATTGATAGGTAAAAGTTTTTTTTTATCATTGGTCAAATATCTGTGGTTTTAATATACATTATCGGCGGAAATGTGGTTTTGCACACGTACTACGTGAGAATGAAGAAATCTATGATAACAGGCGATACATGGTGCACACTATACTCATTTGATTTTCCTATATAAAGTGAAGCACAAAAATGTTTAATTACATTAATTATTTGCAATCCGCAATTAGTTACTATTAACAACTATAACAATGAACTCATTCAGTTGCTCGAGGCGTGAATTAATACTTTTCTATATTGAAAACGATAAGACTGTCCGCTCTGTCTACGTTTTTACGTGAAAATCGTCATGTTCCATCTGAAAATATTGAATTTATTGTTTGTGACATCCAGAAGAAATTATTACCGCAGTTCAATACTCGTTGGGCTCAGGCATCACGTAAAAGGACAATTTTCTGAAAAAGTACAGCAGTTGGCTTGATATAGAATATTCAGTTTCAATAACTGAAGATGAATCATCTCCCTGCACTTCTTCAACTTCTGAGAAACGAGGAAGGCCTTGTGTTCCTTTTGAAGACCTTTCGGAATCAAGCAAGAGACGAAAAAACACTACACTACTGAGAGAGTACGGATTTGAGCATATTTTCGAAGCTTATTTGCAAGGCCTACGATCAAGAGGTGAAGGAATTGAAGCAAACCTTGTCGAAATTATATCGGCAGCAGATGCAGAAAAAAAGAAGACAATTTCCGACTTTCTTGGCTCTAGTCCGCTTCAAACGTTATCCGAAGAAGAAGCTTTGAGTGTCAGATCTTACCAAAGCACAGTATTTATACCTGAGAAATCTGACCGATAAAAAGAACTGTAAGTTGTTGCCTCCATACTATTAAATTCAGGAATGCAAAGAAAGCTGTTACCCACCACCTTCTTCGATAGAAGTTACCAACACTTATGCTAAAATAATTTCGTTACAAAGTTTATTGGACCATACAATAGCTAGAATTCTCTTGATTGACAATGTGTATAGAGAGGATTTGAAAAACATGATTTTATACAGTAAATGGGGATGTGACGGTTCATCAGGGCAAAGTGAATATAAACAAAAACTTCCAGAGGAGTCTGAACTTATTTCAGATGCAAACTTATTTATTACTTCTTTTGTTCCCATAAGATTAATTGATGAAACTACGGGAACTATTGTCTGGCAAAATCCTGTGCCTTCATCTGTAAGGTTTTGTCGGCCTATTTTGTTAGAGTTTTCTAAAGAAACTCCTGAGAAAACCAAAGCTGTTGTCGACAATATTCAAGACCAAATTGACAATTTGAATCCATCAATGATAAATAAACATGGAGAAGGAGTACAGATCAAACACCAACTTTTCCTAACTATGATAGATGGGAAAGTGGCACAAGTATTAACCGACACTTCTTCAAGTTCTACGTGCACTATTTGTGGTGCTACTCCTCGTCTAATGAACGATTTAGCAAAAGTTACTGCTAGACCCGAAAATGAAAACAGTTTTCAGTACGGATTATCAACATTACATGCCTGGATAAGATGTATGGAGATGGTTTTACACATCTCATATAATCTCGGGTTTGAAAAATGGTCAGCATGAATGAGGAAAACCAACGACTGAAACAGAAAAAAAAAAATATGGTTCAAAGACGTTTTCGTGAAGAGTTGGGTTTAATAATCGATAAACCGCAACAAGTTAGTGGTGACAGTAATGATGGCAACACTGCAAGAAGATTCTTTTATAATACTAGGTGTGCTGCAGAAATCACAGGTGTAGATGAACGACTCATACGCAGATTGTATATAATCTTACAAGCTTTAACCTCGGGTATTATGACTGACGCTCAAAAGTTCGGGGAATATGCTTTAGAAACGGCAAGGATATACGTTAGCAAGTACAATTGGTACTATATGCCATCATCTGTGCACAAGATATTGATTCATGGTGAAAGCATAATCAATCACTTTGCCGTATTACCAATTGGACAATTATCGGAAGATGCACAAGAGTCGCGCAATAAAGACTACAAAAATTTTAGATTGCATCATGCGAGAAAATGTTCCAGATCGGCAACAAACGAAGACGTATTCCATACATTACTTTATACATCAGATCCCTACATAACAAGTATCCGTAAGCCATATTCTAAAAACATCAAGGAACTTGACGAAGAAACTCTACTTCTTTTGAAAGTAAATCAACTTATTGCGGATCCTGAAGTGGTTCAAGTATAATGATTCAGTACTTTTATTATAAAAGCATTGGTATTTACATCCCTATATTTATGATATCTATTTTGTAAGTGTACCTTATTGTACTAGTAAGAGGTTATACTATTAATTTTATCATCTTAAGCTAAGTGTACCTATATTTTACTTAGTAGTAAAAATGTTGTAAAATGTGTCATAATATATTTTAGTTTTAATTTATTTTGTGTTGTTTAGTTGTCTTGATATTTAAAAATAATTAAAATATCATATTGAAGTCAAATTCATGCATTCATATAAAGTTTTTACGGATTCCTAAAATAAAGTGCGAGTAAAACCACGAGCTACCACTAGTTTATATTAACCCATTACCGCCCTCTGTACCCGCGTGTGTACAACTATTTGATGTGTGATTGCGTTTTGTTTATTTGTTGCACTACGGTATTGATTGGTTATTTTTAGTCTGTGCACTTGTAGCTGTCTATGGAATAAAAAAAAAATGAGTGGAGGGAAAATTCAGGTTCGAAATGTCACTTTGTTTTACGACTTGTGAGCGAAGTTGGTAAGGTAAGATATTTTTTGTATTTTTATTATTAATCATTACAAATTCATGATTGTTTTTCACTGTTTTGTGTTAGAAGGCTTTATAATGACATATTATATTGTTGAAATAACAATTTATTGGGATAAAATTAGAATAAACATAATTGTTATGTGCCGTACCTGTTGGTGTACAATGGGCGCTTGTGTAAGTTGTTTTATTTTACAGGTTAATTCAAAAACACTACGATGACTGACCGTCGTGTCTTCACGAGTCAAAATAACTATGCGAGACTTGAAGAAGCCCTCGAATCTATAGTAGCTGATGAAAATGATGATGCGCAGTACGACGTCTTTTTATTGCCACCAGAGCCAGCTATTGTTAGTGATGAAGAAGAAGGTAATGAAGATGACTTGGCTTCTACAACTTTCCCGAGAGACGTACCTGGTACAGTTGAGGTAGTTCCACTGCATCCTGATCATGATGTTTCAGACAGGGATGATAGTGATAATGAGCCATTGTCCACTCAGCCACGACCTGCAAAGCGATCTAGAAGGCAGGATTCTAACGAGCCTGTATGGAGAAAAACTTTACCTATATATAGCATGACCCATGACGTAACTGATACCATTCAGCGACGGCAAGCAGTTCTCGTTGAATCTTTGAAAGACTGCAGCCCTGTGATGTTATTTGAGAAGATATTTGATGATAATGTTATTAGTTTGATTGTGGAAAATAGCATGAAGTATGCTGGGCAACATAATAGACACAATTTTGAAATTGATAAGCCCGAATTGAGAACTTTTTTGGCCATTTTATGTTTGACTGGATATCATGAACTGCCATCCGAACGTGCCTATTGGAGTTTGGATGAAGATCTCGGCGTTTCATTGGTCGCCAATTGCATGTCACGCAATAGGTTTTTGGACATCAAACGAAACCTACATTTCGTCGACAATTCTCTAGCGGAAGGTTTAAACGATAAAATGTTCAAAATGAGACCTCTGTGCGATCTTATACAAAAAAACTCTTGCCAGTGGGGAGTATTTCACGAAAACTTATCTATAGATGAATCTATGATAAAATATTTTGGCCGTCATCCCGCCAAGCAATATATAATGGGAAAACCAGTACGATTTGGCTATCGAAATTGGGCTGCGACAAGTTCAGATGGCTACTGCTACACTTTCGACATCTATTGCGGAAAATCTACAGAAGTGTCTACAGACCCGTTGGGCTCGAGAGTGGTAAAATCTCTATTAGGAAAGATGCCGATAGTCCCAAAAGAACACATCGTATACTTTGATAATTTTTTTACCAATTATCAGTTACTTCACGATTTGCGACTCTTAGGGTACAGAGCCACAGGAACAGTACGAGAAAATAGAACAAAAAGATGTCCTGTAACTGATGTAAAAACTATGAAAAAGAAACCAAGGGCGGAGTACGACTATCGTTTTGATACCAAAAACGAAATAACAATTGTGCGTTGGAAAGACAATAACGTGGTCACGATGGGATCAAATTTTGATGCTGTAGAACCACTGGGGAAGGTGAAAAGGTGGTGTTCTATACAGAAACAAAAAATGGATGTGAATATTCCAAGATTATTTGTTAATTATAACAAAGGAATGGGTGGAGTAGATCAGATGGATCAATCCATTAGTCTCTATCGAGTAGCCATAAAAGGCAAAAAATGGTGGTGGGTAATATTTACCTACCTTTTAGATATGGCGATTTCAAACGCTTGGCGGCTACATGTCTTGATCAGCAAAACTACTCCCCTAAAACATACACCCTACATGGATCAATTGTTATTCAGACGTACGATTGTTCGAGCATACCTTCGTCAAACCAAGACGAAATGTCGTCCTACGTCATCCGCGATATCTGGTCTAGTGCAAAAAAATAACGGACACAACCCGCAACGCATAGAAAACCCATTACGATGTGTTATTTGCCATAACCGCGTTCGTTGGCGCTGTGAGATATGCGCCAAAACACTATGTGTGGAACGAACATGCTTTGGACAATTTCATACCTGATCCGCCCATTGTACCCACCCGGGCATGTACACCCCTACATTTCCTAAAAAAAATAAAAAAATACCAATAATTCTTTTTGTACCTCATATTTAGTCTATATTCATGCAATAAATATCGAGTGATTATAATTTTCATGTGTAGTTTCATTTTGGGCGTTAATGGGAAGTATTATTGGTAAAATTGTTATACTACACTCAGCGGCACGGAATCTTGGCCAAGCGCTTATCTCGCAAATACTTGCGATAACAAAAGCTTTAAGTGTTTCTAACGGTTGTTTCTTATGGAGGTAGGTCAAAAAATGCTTACCCTTAGTTGAAGAGGGTAATTCATTATGTTTAAGTGCACTGTAGCGTAACTTTTAATTTTTAGTTGAATCGGGTTTCTTGAGCGACTAAGTTACAAGTTTAAATTTGTGTGTTGTGAAAGTTTACGGTTAAGTTATTCAATTATTGTGTTTTCGTGCTTTTAATTAAAACACTAAAGGTGGTTTATAACCAAAAAAAAATGCTATTAACACCAGCACAAGTTGCACAGGCTGTAGCCTTAATCGACCAAGGCTTTACACAGCGCGAAGTCGCTGTGGTGCTTAACGTACCACGTTCGTCAATGCAGTATGCCCTGAAACGTTACCAGGAGACAGGCCACTACTCCCGCAGACCAGGCAGCGGAGGAGTTCGATGCACATCGGCCCGGGACGACCGGTTTATTGTCCTGGAAATTTTAAGAGACCGCTACCTTACCGCGGTTGAGATACGTCAGCGGCTCCAAATCGCAAGAGGTGTAAATGTTAGTGAGCGTACGGTGAGAAGACGAATGGAGGAAGTAAACCTAAAAGCCCGTAGACCTGCACGCGGTCCAGAACTTCTCAGACATCATCGAGTAGCTCGACTTCAATTCGCACGTGAACACGCCAGCTGGACCCATGAGCAATGGGCGCGAGTACTGTTCACAGATGAGTGTCGAATCGCTTTGCGTGCTCCAGATGGTCGGGAGCGAGTGTGGAGAAGAAGAGGAGAGAGATTTCTACCCATTACATCCACACAAACAGTGAGTTTTCATGGAGGCTCTATAATGGTTTGGGGAGGAATAAGTTCCGATGCTCGTACGGAGTTGGTTATTGTTAGCAACCGCTTAAATGCCACCCGTTACATCGAAGAGGTCCTTCAAGAACATGTTTTGCCATATTCGGGGTTCATTGGGCACGACGAATTCCTCCTTATGCACGATAATGCTCGTCCACACGTTGCACGCTGCGTTGAAGAATACCTTCAAGACGTTGGCATTACAAAATTGCAGTGGCCAGCACGTAGTCCGGACTTAAACCCAATAGAGCATATCTGGGACATGCTCAAAAGAAAGATAAAGTCCACCTCCAACCCGCCAGAAACTTTAACTGTCACTTCTGATCTATCGATAACTGCCGTCTCAATAACAAAATTTCCGTAACGATAACTGCAGTTAAAGACGGATAGGTCCTGTCCCTCACAAAAAATGCGTTACGTTTTGTTTCTCGTGAAAAATATTGTTTTTGTTTAAACGCTTAGCTTCAGTAAAATTGTACTTTAAAAAAAACTCCTTTTATAATTTATACTAAAACGGTGGACTTATTATCATAAAATAATGATAAAATGCTTTCTAACATGATGCAATAAAACGCATTTTTGACATTTGCCAGCAAACGACGCGACGCTGTCAACCTTCGCACTCGGCGCTTGCTCGCATCTGTTTTGAAGTGTTTCGACTTGTGATTTGTTTGGAAATTAATAACTTATTTGTATTTTTAAAGTATTGTGCAACGATTTCTTAAAATGGCTGAACAACAATATGTAAGTATTGCCTGAGTACTCATTGATTACCTATATTTTATTAAAAACTCTATAATGTCTGGGACAGATAAACAAAAGGCTTCCCTTGCCACCAAATTCGCGCCTAAATTATAATTTACTTTCAGATTAAGGCTAAGCCGCTTGTAAAGGACAGCATCATACTACTTCTTGATATGATCATGAAACATCAAGTCATAACAACCAAAGCGACGAATGCAACAAACAATAAACTAAAAGAAGAAGCTTGGAAATCAATTGCTCAGGAGTTCAGTGCTGTTACGGGAGATATGCGGCGTCCTGAGCAAATTCGACTCAAGTGGGAGAATTTAAAGAAGTCTGCAAGGAAGCGTAGTGCTTTCATAAGACAAAATAACCTTAAGGTCAGTATTTAACACTCTCAGCGCCATGTGGTCCGCCGGCCGCCCACATAAATTATTTTATTGCAAGCCATTATGATTTTTTATAACTTATCTGCGCAGGCCACGTGGGCGGCCGGCGTCCCACAACTTTCGCGCCTAATTTGTTGTTATTATTTGACCGTTACAAATCTAAGGAATATCATTGCACGCCACCTTTGCAATTAGGTCAGTTGGCCGCACGCCGCCCACGCAGCCTGCTGGGAACGCATTTTCGCGCGCTTTTGCTCCCGCTATTTACGCGTACTCGACATGTCGAGCGATTCCAGTGATCTAGATTATGAACCATCCCCTTCATTGGATTCTTCTCAATCTGATTCAAACAGTGATGAGTCATCATCGTCTTCCGATGTACCATTGGATCAAAATCCCGCGCAGCAAGCACCATCAACAATACAAACGTCTAATTGGCATCATTGGAACGGATCACGACAAAAGCAGTTTCCGTTACAAATACAACCAGGTATCGATATTCCAAATAATTGTGAGACTGAATTAGATGTTTATAAATTATTCGTAGATAAAGATGTAATTACCCTCATGGTCCAAATGACCAATTCATATGCGAACAAAACGAAATTACTTACTGTAATGACACGCCATATGAGGCTCAACAAATGGACAGACTGCACTGAAGAAGAAATAATAAAGTTTCTTGGCCTGTTGGTATACATGGGACTCAAAAAACTACCTCAAATACGAGACTATTGGAGCAAAAAAAATTTATATGAGAACAAAGTTACTCCTCAGGTTATGAGTAGAAACCGTTTCGAATTATTATTAAGATGTTGGCATTTCGAAGATACCATATTCGTAGGACCCAATAATACGGATCGTCTTCTTAAGATTAGGCGTTTTGTGGAGTTACTTACACGTAAATTTCATGATTTCAAAACCCCAGGAGAATATGTCACTAGCGACGAGAGTATGGTAGCTTTCCGAGGACGCATAGTATTTATGCAATACATCCCCGGAAAACGCCACAAGTATGGCATAAAGCTTTTTAAATTATGTGACGATGACGGTTACACACACGATGTAATTATTTACGAAGGAAAAAATGTAAATCGACAAACAAATTTGTCCACGGACGTAGTCATGAAGCTCTGTGAACCGTACCTAGGAGTAGGCAGGAGTGTCGTTACCGATAACTTTTACACAAGCGTAGAACTAGCGCAGAAATTGTTAGAAAATCAAACTTATCTAATAGGCACACTGCGAAAAAATAGGAAGGGCCTACCGAAGCAAGTTATACAAGAAAAACTTAAGAAAGGTGAAATTACTGCTTTAGAAAACGATGATGGCGTTCTTGTGTTGAAATGGAAGGACAAGAGAGACGTTTTGGCTTTATCTACGAAACACTCGGTGAGCTATGTTACAGTGAAAAGCAAAAGAAACCCACGAAAGACAGTTATGAAACCTCCTTTGATCGCAGATTATAATAATCACAAGTGTTCCATAGATTTATCTGATCAAATGGCTAGTTATGCCAACCCTGCGAGACGAAGCATTCGATGGTTCCAGAAAGTAGCTGCGGAGCTTTTATTATCTACAGCTGTCGTAAATGCTTTTATAATTTTTAGGAAAAAAAAGCAATTGACAAGTAAGACTTACACGATCACGAAGTTTAGAGAAAATCTTTGTCTCCAAATGTTGGGATTATTTTCAAGAGCAACCCCATCAGTTAGTTTACGAAACTTGCCAGAACACCAATTCAGTAAAACAACACTGTCTGATCACAGAAATAGACTGGTTCGCAGATGATGTGTACATTGTTACGAAAGGCTTCGAGCTACGGGGTTGTCTGCCATAGAAGCTAGAAATAAAACAAAGAAGGTCAACACTGTATGCCTGAAATGCCCGACAAAACCGAGTGTTTGCGGGGAATGTTACGGACAAATCCACATTCATATTTAAAAAAAATAGTTGTTTTTTTTTCTAGTTATTTTTTTCATTTTTTTACTTCTTTTCTGTAAACTTAATTAAATAAACAAATAAAACCGCAACCTTAAAAATGTCATAAAAGTCGTTTTTTACTCAATTTATTTTAAGCCCTATTGTTAAGTCAATAATGTCCGATTTTGGTCGGATTTTTTCCCATGAACAGGTCTTAAAGAGCACATTTAAATGCATTTACTTTCTATCCCTTATCTAGCAAGCCAATGACAAAAAATTAACATGAATTTGTGGGATCACAGCGGACCACACGGCCTGCTGGCATAGTTCACGGTGTATCCCGCCAGCCGCCCACATGGCTTGCTACAAAAGTTAGTTCAATTGTAGTGTGGCCAGCTGCATAAAAATATATGTGACCCGCACGCCGCACACTGGTCCCAAATTAAAAAAAAGTGGACATTGATAGTAGACCGCTGATATTTTTTTTTATTGTTGATACAATGATAACAGATAAGGCAAAAAAATATTATTGTCCTACTTCAAATACTTTTCTCTATAAAAAATATTTCTTTTTTTTTTGTATGGGAGTGATTACATTTTACTCAATTTCTCAAAAACCTTAAGCGATGTCGAGATGGCATTCACATATGTTAGAAAACTAATAATTCTGAGTATTTGGCTCGAAGAAACTTATTGCTTATCTCTGCGTACTTTCGAGATAATAGTGACAGAAAATAACAATTTTTTTTAATGTTAATTGTTCGCTTTTTTTTAATCATAGCCTTACTCATATCGCAATAGGTCCGCTGGCCAGCAAAATGGAGCTTCGACGCGAGTTTGCCGGCATAACAAGATGGCCGCCTCTCATGACGTAACGTAATACGGTCACGAATCGCGCGCGTACACCTCACTCAGTGTACAACTAAATTTGGTTGCGATAAGACGTGTCCTTATTTTTTCTGTGCGCTTGAAGAAATGCTTGTTGTTTGTTTGTTTTGTTATTGTTGTATTTTGAATCTTTGGATTTTAAAATCAAATAATTTTTGTTTGTCTTTCTTTCGTCGAATTTGTTTTCGTAATTTTTTTTGTTAAAATCAAAGTCACTTTGTCTTTGATATCTTTGATTCTAATTTGTTTTCAATTTTCCTTAAAATTATAATATGTCCGCATTTGTCACCAACTTAGACTTATACGTTGTTCTTAAATCAGGAGGTGGTTTTAAAAATGTCGAATTTTTATTTAATGCCCTTATTGAACGTATTGGTGTTGAATTGTCTTCCGAAGATTTGAGTAATATTAAATTATTTTGTCGTAATTTTTCAAGTAATATCTCAAAAAGATGGTCTGCTTCCAGTAGAGCTCAAAAGACCTTTCTTAACAAAAATTCAGACTGGTTACAATCCCAAATAGTTTGGCCAAAATGTCAAAATATCGATTTAAGCAGCATTTTTAAAGTTGCCGAGGAAGTAATTCCAAATTTCGAAACGCAAGTGGATACTCATCAATTAAGTTATGGTACAAGTAAAAAACCATTTGTTGATATATCTGATAAACAGAAGAAAAGGCGTTCTCTAACACTTCTAGATCACACAGAGGAGGAATTAGTTTATGCTTTATGTGCCAAATTAAAAGAGTCTAAAAAAACAAAATTAGCAGCTATATTAAACGAACTCAGCCAAAACAAGGAAA
Organism: Eugnorisma glareosa; assembly: GCA_947578425.1. Lineage (NCBI taxonomy): Eukaryota > Metazoa > Arthropoda > Insecta > Lepidoptera > Noctuidae > Eugnorisma > Eugnorisma glareosa. The sequence continues at coordinate 5,679,078 of OX387967.1, read as the reverse complement.
AATGTGAGATGGTACATGATGTACTATTCGCTAAAAAGACTGACAAACCGTGTTTACCAGATGATAAAACGTTAGCGCTTTACACCTCAACAAATTTGTCAAAATGGCAATATCGAAATTTAAGAACTATTCTTGCTTCAGAGAAAATGTATGGTCTTCCATCCTATCAAAAGCTCCTGGAAGCTAAAAAAACTTGTTATCCTCCAGAGTCAGACATAACTGTAACTGAATCTGATGCTAAGATAAGACTTCAATCGCTTCTAGATTTGACAACTAATAGGATATTAAAAACAATTCAGCACAACTCTGCCGACAAAAAATCGCTAAAACTAATAAGCAAATGGGGTTTTGACGGGTCATCTTCTCAAAGTAATTATAAACAAAAGTCACACTCCGACACTAAAATTGACGATTCTTCAGTTTTCATGATTAGTTTGGTTCCGCTTCGTTTGGAAGAAGAGAGTGGTACTATCTTGTGGCAAAATCCTGCTCCCTCTTCAACAAACTATTGTCGTCCAATTGGCTTTATATTTGCAAAAGAAACAAATGAATTGATAAAGAAGGAAAGTGCATCCTTAGAGGAAGAAATTCGTAATCTTGTTCCCAAAATTGTAGATAATTTTGTTATTAAACATGATTTGTACATGACTATGATTGATGGGAAAATTTCTACTGTGATTTCCAATACTTCTTCTGCAGCTGTTTGTAATATTTGCAATACCCCACCTAGCAAAATGAATGACTTGGACTTTGTATCCAAAAGACTCATCAGAGAAGATATGTATAAATATGGTCTGTCTTCGCTTCATATGTGGATAAGATGTATGGAATGTATTTTACACATTTCGTACAACTTAGACTTCAAAAAGTGGGCTGCACGAAAAGAAGATAAATTGTTAAAAGAAATTAAAAAGAATTTGACACAAGAAGAATTCCGGGAAAGAACTGGTTTGTTAATTGACATAGTAAAACAGGGATTTGGTACAACCAATGACGGTAACACGGCAAGAAGGTTTTTTGAAAATTATGAAGTATCTGCTGAAATAACGGGTATCCACCCTGATTTAATCAAGAGATTTGCAGTCATTTTACAAACAATTTCATCTGGTCAACTTATTAATACCAACTTGTTTAGGGAATATTGTAAAGAAACAGCAATGCTATATGTAAACTTATATCCATGGTATTACATGCCTTCAAGTGTCCATAAATTGTTGATACACGGTGCTGATATTTGTGAAAATTTCTCCTTTATTCCGATAGGCATGCTTTCCGAAGAAGCTTCCGAAGCGAGGAATAAAGATTTCCGGAATGTTAGAATGGCACATACAAGAAAAATCGGTAGAGCTCAGACTAATTTAGACATTATCTACAGCTTTCTAATTAGCTCAGATCCTTACATCAGCCATATCAAACCAAAGTTTGCTCGTTTACATAAACAGTTGTTTCCAGAGGCTAGTGCTTTGATCTTGAACAATGAATTGCTTTCGTTGGAAAACGAGGAAATAGAGATTTCTCAAGAGAATATAGACCCAAATATTAATCTTTCACCATAATATTTTTTCAGAATCGTTTGTGAACATATTCAACTTTATGTTTGCAGCTTTATTTGTCTTCATTTTGATTGTTTTTTAGAACTGATGAAAGTACTCCTTCAGAAAGGTCATAGCTTTCCAGTCATTAGTGAGCCCCCATAACCTCTTTTACAGAGAAGTCTCTTTTTACTTATTTGACATTACGCATACATTATAATTATGTGCTAAAGTAAGGCTATGATTAAAAAAAAGCAAAAAATTAACATTAAAAAAAAATGTTATTTTCTGTCACTATTATCTCGAAAGTACGCAGAGATAAGCAATAAGTTTCTTCGAGCCAAATACTCAGAATTATTAGTTTTCTAACATATGTGATTGCCATCTCGACATCGCTTAAAGTTTTTGAGAAATTGAGTAAAATGTAATCGCTCCCATACAAAAAAAAAATAAATATTTTTTTTACAGAAAAGTATTTGAAGTAGGACAATAATATTTTTTTGCCTTATCTGTTATCATTGTATCAACAATAAAAAAAAATATCAGCGGTCTACTATCAATGTCCACTTTTTTTTAATTTGGGACCAGTGTGCGCCGCCGAAAGACACGATGCATAAATGTTCAAAGTAAAATAAGCTCTCGTTCGTGGTGATACGGCATAAACTAGTTTTCACGCAACAATACAAAACACAGCCGCGAAGCCGACAAAGGAAAGACCGATTTATAAATGTTCAAAGCAAAATAAGCTCTCGCGTGTAGCGATACGACATAAACTAGCCTGCGCGCAACAATTACAAACGACACCGCGCGCCGGCTTCCTATTGTATTATTATTGTATTACGTAATACTTAGTTTTTCCACGATTGTCGTACGCGCAGCACGTGTTATCTTATCGTGCAAAGGATCGCCATTACAGTTATTGCAATTTGTAGAACGTCGCTATGGTGCAACTGGCCCGGTGACTTTACGCGGAGCCGCAACACTTTGAGTCGCTCCGTCTTCGTGGGGTTATGAACCCCCAAGACCCATCGGCCCGGACGATCGTAGCGGCGACACAGTGGCTACTCGATCATGGAAATTTCCAGACACCAGCATTTGCACAGGGCAGAGGTCGATCGGCCATTATTTCGCCAGAGCTCGACGATGAGATCATCGAGTACTTCGAACGGGGTCGTCGACTCGTAGTACGCGAAAGGCTGCGACTAGGTTTGGCGTAAGCCAACTTGAAACTGCTCAACTCTGAAGGACTGCATCCTTACCATTTTCGCAGAGTTCATGCTCTCTACGAAAACGACGGACCGAACAGAATTGTATTTTGTCAGTGGTTGATGGACAATCAAAATAAGAACATTTTGTGGACGAATGAAGCAACTTTTACGCGAGTTGGACTCAACCAGCGTAACGAACATTTTTGGGCTTTGAATAACCCACATGTTATTCGCGAGTGTGCGCATGAAGTGCGTTTTATGTGTTAATGTGTGGGCCCGGTAATTATTGGCCACCTCATTGGGCCGCATTTCGTGACAGGACAAGTGGAACCTCCTACCTGAAATGTTACAAATCATTATTCCGGACTTTTTGGACTTTTATTTGTGGTCGCTGGTCGGTACTCAAGCGCCTAGTGTATCGTGAGGAACACGAAACTCACGACGCGTTAATAACTGCGATAGTGGACGCTTCTAATATCGTAAGAAGTGACAGAGACACCTTACTAAAATTGTGGAATTGTGTACTCAAAGTGTGGAGTTGCCCTTTGCATATTACCATGCTTTACTGCGTTTCACAAGGAATAAGTAATACAACATCAATCCGCTTCAATCAGACTGGGTGCCTATGACACCTATCACCTACGTCTCACGGGCAGAGGGAAGTGACTTCCCACCATGTTTTTTTTTATTTTTTTTTTCATTTTCTGAAAAAGCATAATAAAACTAATGTAAAACTATAATTACTTTTATTTTTCCACCTCTAAATGCTTATGAGTATTTCTCAAAATAGATGTACATTTGTAGAAAAAAACATGTCTCAAAAGTTTGAGTCAAAATATTAAAATAAAATGATGAAACTTCTTGTAAGATATTTGCGAAGGGATGAAGAAAATATACTCCTGATTAGGATTAGATATCGCAAGGACCGAAAATACTTCATAAAATAGTGTTACGCTTCAAGTTGTCACTATCATGATTTACTCTTCTATACAAAATCTTTTTGTCTCACTGGGTACCAACGACTTTGCCGCTTCAAAAAATACTACTTGACGTATGTGTAACGTTCTAATTTTCTGTAATTAGCACCTTCGTACTATCAGGTTTAAGGTTCAAAGTTGCTTGTATCCTGCTTTCTTTAAAATAATTACGTTTCACGCAATAAACAAAATGTCTCGCCTTTTTTACTTTTTAGTCACGTATTCTTTAGTCACGCCGTTTCTCAGTAATTTCTTTAATTTCTGAACGAATCTGTAGTATTTTGTACTGTCAACACTAAAAGCGTTCCTATTGGACGATGGTAAATGTCAGCGCCATATTTTTTCTCTGTCAAAAATTAGATTCTCTTAGTGCGCCGGCTGTTTTACTGTTTCGATACGAAAGAAAAATATTACTTTTTTCGGGGTAAGTACTTCTGAATTGTATATCAAGTTAATAAAAATGTATGTTAGGATAATTGTTTAAGTGAATTACATTCTTTAAATTCATTTTGGACAACAAATCTACTTCATAAATAGGTTATGGGTTATAATTCCTTTTACTGTTTCGTTTATTTTCGTCACGTAACGAAATAGTATGTTATAAAGCTGGGTGTAGACTGGTTTTTTATTTATTTACCGGAGTTAATTTTCTGAACTGACATCCGTTTGCCTTCTTATTTAGTAAGGTAAAAAGCAACGACTTTTGTTTAACGACAAGATAATCAGCTGATCAGCCCAAAAAGCGCGAGAAGTTGATTTTTTTTCTGCGAAATTATAAAACTCGTAGAATAAAAGTCTATTATTGCTTTTGATCTCACTAAAAATGGGCAAAAATTCGTCTATGGAAAAACAAGTGTGTGTCGTTTGTTCGACTTTTAAGTATTCCTAAGCCGCTCAACTTTGGAGAGATGTATGTGCTCCGCCGCCAGTAAGGGTGTAGTTGTTTAGAGGATATTGGTTTGATTTTACGTAATTTTCACAATAACTTTTTGAACACAGTTTTGTGTACAATGGGGGAAGATAGTAGGACGTCAAATGAGAGGGCGAACAATGTTAGTTACTTGGAAATATACAACGTTAAATTAAATTAACTAGCAAATCTTCACAGAGGTGACGGGTATCGATATCTAAAGATAATAAAACAACAATAAACCTGATTTCTTAAAGTGATAATTTCAACTATGTTCGAGCATGGCCGTGCGATGTAAGAACTGATCGAAAAATAAAGGTTTCAAAATAGTTTATTCTTGTTTTATTCTGAGTAGATATCTATACCCATCACGTCTGTGAAGTTTCGCTAGTTAATTTAATTTAACGTACTATAAACCATGGTTTGGGGATCGTTGTGATAATAGTTAAGATGTTGTTGTATACCACGCGGCATATAACTTAATCCTGAGCAGTAGTCGTTTTTTAGACGTCCCATACAAATCGAGTAGAGAACCTGGGCAGAACGACGCCATTTTGAGTCAAGTTATTTGCCCAGGAGTAATATCAAGATCAGATGATATTTTTTTTTTTTTTACAGAAATGCCACCGAAAACAGCTGCCGAAAGGCAGAAAAAATATCGAGATAAATTAAAACAGGAGAATCCGGAAAAATATGAAGAAAGACGTTTAAAACATCTAGAAAAAGTTAAAGAAAACATTAAAAAGAAAAAGATGTCATTAACTGAAGCAGATAAACAGGAACAGCTTAAAAAATGGAGGAAGCAAAATACTGATAGGGCTAAAAAGAAGAAAGAAGAGAAAGGAGCTCAAGGTCATTTAAAAACTGATAATTCATCGGCATCACATACTAATAACAATACTGAAAGAAATATTGACAAAAATACCAGATTGCAAGAGTTGATTGAACAAAATACGGAACTGAAAAGAAAAAATGCAAATCTCAGAAGGCAAAATAATCGCTATAAGCTCGAAATAATTAACCTTAAATAGAAATTAATAGAAAACAATAATAGTGAATCTGTTAAAATTGCCACTGCAATTGGTGATGAAACCCCGATCACGAAAACCAACAACTTTCTGGAAGCTACTATACCAACTGCCTCTGCTGAAGAAAAAGAGAAGGTTAAAAAGAAATTGCTTTTGCTGAATACTTTAACAGAGTCCATAAAAATAAATTATGAGAAAGCAGATACCAAGGAAAAGAAAAATGTCATGAAAAATGTAGCTACGCATGAGATGGTCAGTAAATACAAACAGCGAACTAATATCACAAAGGTTCTCGGACTTCAAGAAAGGATTCGATTTACTAAAACAAGAAATACTTTGGAGACAAAAATATGGACAAGAGCTCAATGTTTTTTTTAAAATGGAAGATGTGAGTAGACATAGCGCTGGAAAGAAGGAATGTGTAACGAAAAATAAAAACAAGATGCAGAAAAGATATTTAACTGAACCATTATACAAGCTTCATAAAAAATATCAAGGTGAAGGCGGGAGAGCATCTTTTCAAACCTTTTGTCGTTTCCGGCCATTTTACGTTGTTCATCCAAAAATCCAAGATCGAAACACATGTGCTTGTGTAAAACATACTAACATGCTATACAAAACTACAGCTTTGAAGAGATTATATGTGCTTCAATCATCAGATTTGGGCGACATTTTAGGAGAAGTTACTTGCTCCACATCGTTCAGATGTTTTTACTCAGAGTGCATGGACTGCAAAGATAAGATCCCAACCCTTAACTCAACTATAGATGCAAACCTCCTCATTCAGTGGCTGCAGTGGAAAATTATAACACATACATATACTAAAGTCACCAAAGGAAAATGTGAAGAAAAAAAGACAAAAAAATATGCTAAAATAACGGTTAAAGGGACAGTAGGTGACTTAATCAAGGAATTCCTGAAAGACTTAGACAATTCAAAATTCATCACTACAATGTCAATCATCAATACCAATCGTGGAAAAAATGCATAAAGAATCTTGAAGATGACGAAATCAGTCTTGTTTGTGATTTCTCCGAAAACTTCGCTTGCAAACAAGCCGAGGAAATTCAGGCAGTACATTTTGGCGCAAGCAGGAACCAGATCACACTTCACACAAGTGTACTCTACACAAAAAATAAAAAGCCTTTATCGATATGCACAATTTCACCAATAAATGAGCATGGTCCCGGTGCCATTTGGGCCCACTTGGACCCCATTTTGCAGAATTGTACCAAAGAGCTGAAAGCGAAGAAAATACATGTTTTTTCAGACAGTCCTGCTACTCAATACAGACAAAAAAACAATTTTTACATGTTCCAGAAAAGATGTTCTGACTATGAATTTCAATTTGGAACATGGAATTTCTTCAAAGCCTCCCATGGCAAAGGACCAGCGGACGGCGTTGGTGGGGCTATAAAACGACAGCTAGACAGTCAAATAGCACACGGTCATGACATTACAGACGTGAAAGAAGCGTATGACTACTTGAGAGATAACACCAACATTAAAATCTTTTATATACCTGAAAACAAAGTCGAAGAGATGACAAAAATGATTCCAAATGACGTTGTGCCCATAAAAGGTACAATGAAAGTACATCAAATAGCAACTACCGGAGATGGACCAATTAAATATAAATGGCTAAGCTGTTTCGACTGTGAAAAAAACACTTGCGGTGACTGTTACAACACCAAAGAACATCAGCTAATTAAAACGAACACTTTAGCTTCAACATTACTCAACAATAAGAAGAACGAATCACATGTAAAAGAATCAAAATCAAACAAAAAAGACAGCAATAAAAAGATACCTAAAGCTCAAAAACGACAGAGCATGCAAACAAGAGAAGTACTAGCAAAGAAACGTAAAAGGTCAAAGAGTTTATCTAGTACATCTACTGTAATAAGTGATGACGCAATGAGTATTTACTCCAACTCAGATTGTACAATGGATGATGTACAGGATGAGGAAGACGATGAAGAAGAAGTTAACACTGATGATGAGCATGAAAACACAAATAAGGAAAACAAAAGTGGAAAAGTGACTATTCTATCGTCAATCCGGTTCACACCCGAAAATCTTAAATACGTTAATCTGCAAACATATGATCCTTTCAAGCTGCATAAAATTGACAAAAATTTTGATCTCTCTACAGTGCATAACACCAAAAACAAAGAAATTTACGGAAGCACTTATGAATGGAAAGAAAGAGAAGAGTCTCAAATAAAAATCAAAAGGGAAACGTCGAAAAGAGAAGAAAGTGTCGTGACCAAAAATGACAATGAGGTTGCAGTTCAGAAGATTGAAAGCCAGCAAATATTGTTGAATGAAAAAAATATCATGAGCAAAAATGACAAAGAGACTGAAGACATTACGGACGACAAAGAAACAATTTACCTGAAAAAACCGTTAAAGGAAATAAATAATAAAAACACAAATGCCAGAGAGACTGATGACATTACGGACGACGAAGACACTTACCTGGAAAAAGCGATGAAGGAAACAAATATCGAAAACACAGGTGACAGCGAGACTAAAGATGTTAAGGATTATGGAGACGTTTACCTGAAAACCGCGATGAAGGAAATAACTAGAAAAGATAACAAAACTAAATCATACAGAGAGACTGAAGACAATAAGGACAATGAAGGCATTTACCCGAAAACAGAGATAAAGGAAACAACTGAAAATAATACCAAAAATAATAATGAAAGAGAAACTGAAGACTTAAATGACAATTAAGACACTTACCTGAAAACGGCGATGAAGGAAAAAACTGAAAATAGTACCAAAAATAATAACGAAAGAGAAACTGAAGACTTATACGACAATAAAGGCACTTACCTGAAAACGGCGGTGAAGGAAAAAACTGAAAATAGTACCAAAAACAAAGAAGAGCGAGAGACTGAAGACGTTAAGGACAATGAAGGCACTTACCTGAAAACAAAGATGAAGGAAAAACAAATCATAAACAAGTATGACGGACACATTCAAGAAATAATAGAGATTGCCGTGGAACCCTCAATAAATGAAGAGATTATTAAGAATTACGTAAACATTGAGGCCGAAGATAATCAGAAGAATGAGATTTTTAAACTAGGAGATACGACTTTAGTACGCTACTACAAAAAGACATGGAAGTATTACGTTGGAGTAATCACCAAGATACATTATGGTGAAAAGATGTACTCAATTTCATTTTATAAAAGTAGAGACAAAAACATGGATGTAAAATTTGTGGTCCCTAAAACTAAAGTGCCAAGTTGCCAGTGATTACATACGGGACCGAAACGTGGTCGCTCACAATGGGCCTCATTCGAAGGCTTAAAGTCACCCAAAGGGCAATGGAGAGGGCTATGCTCGGAGTTTCCTTGCGTGATCGAATCAGAAATGAAGACATCCGCAAGAGAACCAAAGTTACCGACGTAGCCCGAAGAATTGCCAAACTGAAGTGGCAGTGGGCAGGGCACATTGCTCGCAGAACGGATGGCCGATGGGGCCGAAAAGTTCTGGAGTGGCGACCGCGAACCGGAAGACGTTGCGTTGGAAGGCCTCCCACTAGGTGGACCGCTGACCTGGTGAAGGTTGCGGGGATCCGCTGGATGCGAGTTGCACGGGACCGGTCAGTGTGGCGACACTTGGGGGAGGCCTATGTCCAGCAGTGGACGTCTTTCGGCTGAAATGATGATGATGAATGATAAAACTAAAGATTTAGACTGTTCCTGAAGTAAATATAGTTAAAAAAAATAGAATTGGTCGAAAAAGAGGGCAGTCTTTCTCTGATGAATATAGAAGACGCAGTTTATTTTTAATTCAGTTTTCTCTGTTAAAACTTTTTCTTTTTCCTGTCTTTTAATTTGAATACTTCATTTTGATTTCAGCTAATAATAAGTGTACCTATAATGAAAAACATGTTTTTAATTAATCCCCTTATTCCCTGCATCTTTATTAAAGCACTCAATGCACACTCAGCTTTAGTTTACTATTTCGTTACTTTGTAAACTATTTCGTTACGATATTTCATAACAACTTTTTCGTTATGTGTACATCTTTCGTGAGAACTACTCTTATGCCTTATAAAGGGTTAATGACGTTGGGTTTTTTAAAAGCATTCGTCCTGGACGCGGTAAAGGTGACCCCAAAGTAACTGACATTAAAGCTCTTCGGTATACTCCAGATGGTGTTATATTCTTCAAATTAAGATTCACAGAAGATTGGACCGTACTACCGCAAAGAAAATCACCGGCAGTTAGTGCATTGCCTTTTGATTCTCTCCGAAATCAGCACCTTACTAGAAGGAAAATAACGAAAAGAAAATTTGATGATCTGCAATATCTGAAAGATACCTTACCTGCAGACTATCGTAATTTTTACGACAATTTACCCCATGAGTAGAATACTAAAGTTGAGACTGATTTGAACATTAAGACTGAGAAATATAATTTTGCTTAATTATAATACTTAATTATAAGAATAAAGATTTTACTTAGTTTACGCTAAAAAGAAAACAAAAAATATGTTTCTAGATTTTATAAGGACAGAATCTACTTTTTGTTTATTTTGAGAGTTTATTTTGTTTAAAAGTAATAATATTACAATTGTAAGATTGTAACTGAAAGTTTCAAAGCTTTAATTTTAGTACAAAAACCATATAAGTTCGTTTGATCTTGAAATAAAATGATGTTTTTAAATGATTTATTCCCTTTATGTCGAGTCCCGTTATGTCGAGCCGAAAACCTTGTCTCGCTTCTATTACCTTTATGTCGAGCTTAGTTTTCTGTCCCGTTTCTATTCCCTTTATGTCGAGTTTATTTACCACGCTTTAATTACCTTTATGTCGAGTTTAATAATATCATATTTTAGAAGTACAGTCACGTCCAATGAAATGCACATGCACATAATTTAGAATCAATTATACACAAAAAAGAATTTAAAAACAACTAATAACTTTAACCATACAGTACAGCTATGTACCTACTATTATATTTTTTAATAACCATCAAATTATGTCATAATATCAGTATATAATTAATATTCGAAATTATGTGCATGATGAAAAAGTACCTATCTTTTAAAATATTAAGTTCATTTATTATACGGACTAGATTATAATTGACTAACCGAAATTCAATGACGCATTGGTGATTTTACATAAATTAAGTACAGCAATATTAAGACGTGTTGTCGGTGTACCTAAAATAATACGTAATGTAGATATGTACATTAGCGCAACTCAAGTTCGAATAACAGGAATGTGGGAAAGAGGTGACATCTAAGACTTAGATGTCACCTCTCTTTCGCACATATATACTTGTCCCTCTTACACATTTATAGTTATCAGCGTTGCGCGTTCCAAGTCTATGAAGGGCAAAACTTACCAGTGCCCTTTTAACCTTGAAAGGGTGCACTACGTACGTAGGTAACTACTGTGTAAGTGCAAGTTCTGTAGTGGTTAAAAAACGTTTGATAGCATGAAACACGTAAGTACCATTGTTTTTCTATATGTAATCTATATTTATTTGTTTTATAAATGTAAATGTAACTATTGCGTTAGTACATAACTACATATCAAAATATAAACAATCAAAATACATAAAACACAGTATAAAAATACATAAATACGTAATGATACAATGTACATGTTTTCAATTTATGGTTCAATATAAGTACCTAGTACCTAATAAATTTCGAATAATATAAGCGTTATAAAGTATAGTAATTAATCGAAATCCAAAGCCGAAAAGATCCCACGTTCAAGTGTTTTTTTTCTACAGATAACTAGCGTCAAAAATATCGGCCATTTTGTGACAGTTGGCGTGCACGTTCTGACATGAATGGGAAATTTTTGAATGTAACGCTTAAAATAAACATGTTGTGGCTAGTTTCTAGTAAAAGTTATATAACATTTTTTATATAAAACATTGTTATTTAATATAAAACATTTTCGTTATTTTATTTGAATATTTTTTTACTTACAAATAAAAACTTAAAATTTTAATGATCTTTCTAGACATCTACTTTGTGTAATATATATTTATGCAATAAGGGGCCTGGGTAAAATAGATACTAAGCTATAGTTATAAACAAATTTCCAAATTTCGTCAACTAGCCAATTATTGTTTATGACCGTTACCTGTGCGTTTCAAGCTTAGTAATTAAAAGCATTAGAAATTCTTATTTAGAACACTATGTACTTATTCCAAACCTATGAATTGAGAACTTATTTGAATTGAAGATATACATTATGTATTTTGAATTTATGTATTTTTACTTCATGAATTCCAGTCATATGTATTTTGAATATATATCATACGACTGGAATTTATGATATGTATCATAACTGTCTGATACGTTTTCACGGCCAGCCCGCAATTCTAAATCAATTTAGAAGAATTATTCTTAATTTTTAATTCTATTTAGAAGTACTTAGTTACTTGGGTATTTTTTAAGTCTTCATGTGATACGCCGACTTATTTACTTATTATAACAAATATTTTAGGTAAGATTTTTCGATTGTCGTACTTGACTTTTCTAATGGATTTTATTTCTCTTTAGGATTACCTACTGAAGATGTATGAAGTATAATCACAATATCAATGATGGATTTAATTACCATAATAAATATTTTGGAAGGCAACGAAATAAATGACATTAATGCTGAACTAAACGACGGGAGTATACATGCACCACCACCAAAACCTATCCAACACGAAAACTTAGAAAAAGATGATTCTAGCGAATCTTACGAATTATTAAACCTCGATCAACAAAATACCGCTAGTGTAGATATAATTAAAAAACCCGAATGTAGCACATCAACCCCTCAAAATGAAGATAATCAAGAACCCGGCTGCAGCACATGGGGTAATTTTAACACAGAAGAAAGACCTCAAGACGGCAGTAGCCAAGAGAATCAAGAACTTGGATGCAGTTCATTGAGGAATACTGATAATAATTTAATTTTCGTCGAAAGTCAAAAAGGTGGTAAAATTTTATTGAAAGATGGCTACCGGTACCGCATTAATAAAAAAAATAAATGTGGCTCCTCAATTTGGTACTGCACAAAAAAAAATTGTAAAGCTTCCTTAACTTTAGATGAAAAGGAAGCAAACATTCTAAAGACTGGAGCAACAGATCATGTTTGTTTGCCAGATTACAAAAAAGAAGAATTTGAAAAAAAGTTTAATCAATGTAAAAAGGACGTACAGACAGACTTGAAACCCATACCCACTATGTATGCAATGTCCATGGCGAGTTTAAAAGATAATAATGATTACGTTGACCAAGTTCGTAGCTTCCAACGTGTAAAAAATGCACTCTACCGTTCAAGAAATAATTTTTTAAATGTTAGTAAGACTACATTCCAGAAATTAGAGGATGTCAAAATTTCACCAGTGATCGCAAAAGATTTTCTGGTTGTAGAAAGTGGTGGGGTAAATAAAATTTTGATATTTATGTTAAATGATTGCAAAAATGCATTGCAGTCCATGAATCTGTTCTTTGTTGATGGAACTTTCTTTTCAATTGCCCGACCATTCTATCAATTATATACCATACATGCACATTGGTAGTACCGCAGACAAAACCGTAATAGTGCCGATCATTTTTGTGCTGTTACCTGATAAATGCCAATCGACCTATGTGCATATGTTTGAAATGATAAAAGATAACATTCCAGAATTTCAACCAAAAAAAATTAAAATCGATTTTGAGATTGCAGCAATAAACGCTATTAAAGAAGTTTTTCCATTAGTTGATATAAGCGGATGTTTTTTCCACTTCCATAAGGCGTTGTGGAAAAAAGGAAAACAGACCGGAATAGTAAATGTTCCCGGTGGAAAAAAATATATTACCATGTGTGCAGCCACAGCACATCTTCCCAAAAATGTCATCCCAGAAGCATGGGTGTTATTATTAGAAAGTGCACCTGAAGGCAATGAAGCTAAATCATTTAATGAATACGTAACATCGCAGTGGATTAACAAAAATATTGATTTGTTTTGTTGTTACGAACGCCACAGGACCACAAACCCAGTAGAGGGATGGCATAACAGGCTAAATAAAAAGCTTAGTAAAAGACCTCCGCTATATACTCTCATTAGCACACTTAGAGATGAGGCTAAAGAAGCTAGGTTTAAGATAGAGCAGGCAAATGTCTACAACGACAACAATCAGAACCTAAGAAAAAAAAAATGCTTGGCTATTGATATACGTATAAATAAAATAGTTGAAGATTTTACAACTAACAAAATTGATTTAATGATTTGTCTTAAACGCTTATCAACTGTAAGATTTGATAAGTGATTATCTTTTAATTATTTAAAATATACATGTTACCTAGGTTGATACAACGATATAGCGTCAATCAATAACGCCAATTTAAAAGAATTATTTACTTATTATAAAGCTATATCTTTTTTTTACATTTTCACTAATAGTGGTGATTATACTGTGATTTATTTAGATTAAGAAAGTTACTTTTATAAGAAGAATTATTTTTTACTGTAAAACTATGCTGTTTAACATTTGCAACAATAGTGATGATTATACTGTGATTTATTTAGATTAAGAAAGTTATTTTTTAGAAAAAATATTTATATACGTGATTATTATACTGTATATGTTTAGATTAAGAAAGATTAGATATATATATGAAAATAAGTAATAGAACAAATCATAAAACAATGTTTTTATGCCATTGGCTTTTAACCCTTCTTTGCATGATGATGGAAATTTCCATCACAAACATTTAGTGAAAAAAAAAAGTACACAAAACAGGCGTACTGTAAATTGTTTGTTTCTGGCAACTTTTTACACGACCAATGCATAAAACGCAACGCAGTTGTCAAAAAAAAAACAAACGTCACTGTCATTAGCAAGGCCTTGAACTTTTCATTCAGCTGTTTGTTGTGATTCGAAGAAACGAGTGAATTTATAAATTGTTTTAGGAAACTAATCTGAGATTTATCCACTAATAAAAGTGAAAATGAGTGAAAAAAAGGTTTGTTTTTAGTGTTTCTGTTAAATTATGCGCAATTTATATTGAAATACCCTGAATAAATTTCTCAAAACTATGTGACAGAAATTTACATCACTATGCAATAACTTCACTTGTAATGTATGGTGAAAACGGTTTTTAGTATTTATTTTTTTTGTAGGGAAACTTGAAAGACAGAGACATTGAAGCTTATTTGAGTCAGTTAGAAGGCGGTTGGCTTTCGGAAGATGGCCTTGATAACGAAGATTCCGACGATGAGTACCGTGATGCTGATGAAATTATAAGAGTGTTGCAAGAGGAAAATGATAATGATGATGTGGAAGATGAAACTGCTGACATTGATCCTCCTCTTGTAGAAGAGGTCACCACAGAAGACCAAGAACCCTCACACTCATCATCTTCATCCAATTTGCAGTCTTCATCCAGTTTTTTATTTGACAAAAGAAACTTGATATGGAAAAAAAGGAATCTTGTGTATGATGCAGATAAGATTACTTTCTTGGGGAGTTCTGCTGCTCCAGATGAAATATCACACCTGGAAACCCCATATCAATGTTTCAACCATTTCATAACGAAGGATTTTATGAATAGACTAGTGGAGCAAACAAATTTATATATAATACAAAGTAATCCCAATTCATCTATAACATTTACAGAATATGATTTATACAAGTTCTTTGGTATCCTGTTATACATGTCAGTACTAAAATTTCCTAGCACAAGATCTTACTGGTCACCAAAGTTTGGTTATGAACCCATTTCTTCAACAATGCCAATAAACAAATTTGAAAAAATAAAATTATCATTGCATTTCAACAACAATGAACTTCATAAACCTATAGGCCATCCAGAACATGACAGGCTTTTTAAAATCCGCCCTGTAATTAAGCACCTCAATAGAGGTTTGTTACAGTGCCAATGGACCAAAGACTTTCTGTGGATGAACAGATGTGTTCAACAAAAATAGGGCACTTCTTAAAACAATATCTGCCCAATAAGCCCCACAAATGGGGCTTCAAATTATATGTTCTGTGTGATTTGATGGGATATGCCCATAAGTTTGAGGTATATTCTGGACAAGAGAATTCAGAAAAACTCTCTGATGAACCAGATCTTGGTGCAACAGGTAATGTTGTAGTGCGTTTGCTTCGGGGAGTGCCAAGAAGGCTAAACCACATAATATACTTTGATAACTTTTATACCTCTTTGCCATTGGTATATTTTCTAGCTAAAGAAGGAATACATACTGTGGGGACTGTGCAACAAAACAGGATTCCAAATAATAAATTACCAGATAAAAAAGATTTTATGAAGAAATCTGTGCCCAGAGGTAGTTATGAAGAGAGTTTCTATGCTTGATGGTATAGATATGAGTTGTGTAGTATGGAAAGATAATAAGGTAGTAACCCTGCTATCTACTTATGCTGGAGCATTGCCTGTGGCTAAAGTAAACAGGTATGACAAGGCAAAACGAGAAAAAATTCATATTACTTGCCCATTTATTGTCCAAGAATACAATAAACACATGGGAGGAGTAGACCTCATGGACAGCTTTTTGGGTAGAAATCACATAACACTGAGATCCAAAAAGTGGTACCTGCGTATTTTTTTTCATTTATTTGATCTTGCAGTTATAAATGCTTGGATTGTTTATAAAAAAAATGCCCAGAAAAGGGGTGAACCTAAAAATAGTCTGCTTACAATGAGCCAATTCAGAAATGAATTGGCCTTTGTGCTTTGTAACAAAAGAACCATCAAAGATTCTAAAAGAGGGCGTCCTAGCAGCAGTACCCTAGAAGAAGAATTGCTGTCAAAAAAAAGAAAGGGTTCTCCAGCTCCTCCACCTCCAAAAGACATAAGGAGGGATGGTTCTGAACATTGGCCAAAAGTAGGTGGGTCACTCCGGTGCAAATATCCTAAATGCAAAGGTTATTCCACAATTTCATGCAGTAAATGTGGAGTTAATTTGTGCCTTAATAAGAATAATAATTGTTTTCTAAATTATCACCAAGAATAAAGAATGTACAAGGATATTCTAGTTTTATTTATTTAGTACTGAGCTAAATATGTAGAATTGCATGATGATGGATATTTCCATCATACTATTTTTTATTTATTTCATATTATTTATATATACCAGGATTTTTTAAAATATTTTTCCCTTAATCTAGAATTCTAGAGCATGAATTACATCACCCTGATTTATTTCACAAAAATTTAAAAAATCATGCAAAGAAGGGTTAATTGGGCCGATTTATGCAAAAATGATCCAACCCACAATCTCGACAATTTCGAGTTTTTGTGACTTATGTACTCTAAATAAGGTATATTTTAACATATCAAAGACTCGGAACTCTATGTTAATAATTGACGAAAATCCGTATGGTCCAAACCACAACTGTCATAGCGAACATCATTTTTTCATAATGCATAAATGTTTCAAGCTATTAGAATCATTTTTGCATTTTCTTGGTTGCCCTGATATAGGTTTTTTGTTTTTTGCTATAATGATTCAAACTACTTGGAACAATAATGCTTTTTATACAATATGGAAAATATTATAAAAATCATTCTGCTTAAATGTTCCAATAACCTTGAATCATTTTAACTCAATTCCAAATAACATTCGACTACAGAAGTATACTGATTCAGACCACATGACTATTCTATTTAATTAAAGAAAAACGAAAAATTCAATTCTTAAAAAACGATTCACGGTTAAATATAAAATTATCATTAATATCTCGGCTAAAAAGTAAACAAAATATTATTTTTATACCGAAAACTTTAATGAAATACGTATATAACTATTTAAACCTTCTATCTTTTATTGCATTTTTTTGTACCTGCAATAAAATTGTATGTTTTGCATGAAATTTATTCTATTTTTTTAGAATAATGTGGTCATGTAGACAAACTTATTGAAGATCATTTTTGCATATTTCTAAACCAACCATTTCAAATACGCCAAAGTTTTGCAAAAAAGATTCAAGTGAGGTGGATCGTTTTTGTAAAACTTTAAGCGCAGTGAAAAATTACTGTTAAAGTTTTACAAAAACGATCCACCTCACTTGAATCTTTTTTGCAAATAATGCTGCTGCGTGTTTTCTTCATTTAAATTTTAACACAAAATGAACTTCAGAGCTTGAAACGTTTTTGCAATTTTGAAATGAAAACTATATTATACTTTAATTGAATAAACAAAAAGGATCCACTTCGCAATTTATGGCAAATTTGTTTATTAAGTAATTGTTGAGTAAATACTATTGTGTCATTAAATATTTTTCAAAACAAAAAACTGCACTCATTGCAAACATTATTACTTTATTAGGTTGTGGGTAGGTACTTTAAATAAACTTACCTACTCGCGCCGCTGCAAACGCGTAATATGTGCGGCTGCAGCGGGCGGAGTGGGGAGCGGGCGTCGGCGTCGTCATTTCGTACTGATCTCGTCTATTGAAACGTTGTGTGAAATTTATTGCTGCGTAGTAAAAATAAAGAAAAGTGCATGAGTAACATCTCATTGTAATTGAATTTGTTAAATTGTGTTTTGTAAAGTTGGTGATTCGAGTTTTTATCAAAAGTTTAGTCTTAAACCTAGAAATGAATAGAAAAGATTCAATATTAAAAAGTGTACGTAAAAGAACAGATGCAGGGCAAAAAGATGATGGTAAGTAATTTTATTATTGTAGATAGCTACTGGTAATAATTATTAATATGTCTCGTAGATATTTTACGATCGCGTTGTGTTTATGTACCTACTCATATTCTTTTAAATTGTTTTCATTGCAGTAACTTCTGTGGTTTATGTATTTTATAATCATATTTTGTTACAATAATTACTATTACGTGCAGGTGACATTATCTACTTAATCTACGGATGAACTTTTAGGTATATTTAGCCGCTAAATAACCTTTATGCCCGGCTTGCTACCTATACATTTTACTCAGAATAAGTTGGTAGGTACCTAGAAACACAGCTATAGGTGAGCTCCAAATTATTTGGAACTAACCTACCTACTATCTAACTACAGCCGACCGTACGTACCTACTTACTTATTATTTACCTATTTGCATTTTTTTTGTTTTGCCGTAGAAGGTGGCGGTTCGCTTCTTAATTATTCACATCTCTCAAAGAAATGTAAGAGGAGTGATAACATTATAAGGATGGTTCAGAAAGACTATTGCAATAAAAACTCTCGTCAAACCGCTCAAAGTAAGCTAGGTAAGAACACATAATACTAGGTATCTACTTATTTCCACATTGTTTTTAAAGTGTTTTTTAGAAAAAAAAACAGCTGTTTTATACAAAATGTTTATACCTACTTAACCAAAATGTGTGAAACAGCTGATTTGCTTTTTCGCGCTTTGTTTGAGACCCTATATTGAACGTGGCCCGACGTAATTTTAAATAGGTGGAACGTAAAGAGTTAAAGTACTTATCAGGGATACAAAAATATACACGACGGCTCCATATTGTTTCAGATGACGAAAATCAACAATCTTGTACGTCATCGCCAATCAGAGAAATGTCTCCAGAAACGGAAAAAATTTTCAACATTTTGACAAATGAGATGCTTGAAGAACCTTGTGAAGACTCTTTTGTTGAACGGTGCTCTGAAAATCCACTTCAGGGGATTGTTAGTATTAAAGATAGTTCACATTTTAATGAAAGGCAAACATATGTAGAAGCAAGCGACAGTAATGATGAGGAAACGGTATGCCCTTTTAAGCCAAAAGATGTCATAAACTCTATGTCGGGGTCAGAATGCACAGTAGTTCAGCGCATTGACAATACTCAAAGTCGACAAGAAACATATATCGAGGCAAGTGATGACGAGGAATTAGCCTCTTGTTTACAGCGAGATTGCACGAATGAAGTACGTAACTTGAAAGATCGGGAAAGATCTTTTATTTTAGAGAATGCTATTGAAGAAACCGAAGTTAACAAATCGCCAATCAATGTTAGCCAAATGGCTTCTGGTGAAGTTTTCCAAAAACGAATATCTGAAGGTAAGGTACTATTTAATACCAGGACAGTAAAATGTTCGTTAGACTAAAGTTCAAAATACAATAATCAACATCTTAATTTTATTGCAATTAATCTTTCAGATAATGATGATGTCAGTAGTCCAACGCTACTATCCAATTTGTCAATTCCTCCGCCGTCATATTCACCTCTGACTCCACATATAACAAAGAGTGTTCCTAATGATGCGCACATTGCATTTGACCAAATAGTTGAAGAACCAACATCACCGAGATTAGAAGGTACTATTATTTACATTAAAATTCCTAAATGATGACTGTTTTATGTATGTATGTATGTATGTAAAATTATTATTATAAAAACAAAAAACCCGACTGCTTAAAAATAATGAACTGAAAAGGGAAAAACAAGTCTCACAATGTATATTCAAATAAGAGCTCATTCACACGAAGACGAATCGTGATTTTTCACGAATCGTGTTTTTTCACGATTCGTTATTTTTTTTGACGGGAGCAATGCTTTTTATATACCCATGTTCACACGCTTCACGAATCGTGAAAAAAGACGTAGACGGATACGTCGGTCACTACGGTCATTAGAATGACGATTCGTTAAAAATCTCGAATCGTGATTGGCGCTCGCGCCCCGCGCGCCTGCCTGCTCCGCCCGCCTGTCTGCCCCACCCGCCGCGCGCCCGCTCAATTCAGTACATTCCTTTGACTTGTTAAGACGTGTAGCGCTGCGCTTCAATAAAATCATGTCGAAAAAAGAAAAAGAAAAATTGTATGACCAACAAATAAATCGCGAAGTTTTGATTGCTGCAATCAAAGACAGGCCAGTTTTATGGAATAAATTTTTGGAAATTTATAAGGACAAAACCGCTAAAACAGCAGCATGGCGGGAAATATGCATAATTTTGAAAGAAGATTTTGAAGAAATGGATCAAAAGGACCGACAGTTGTTTGGTAAGTTTTTATTGAGAAAATTTTAAATACAAATCTATACTGCCTATATTTTGTTGTCTTGCCATGGTACTGATCCAGTTTCTGATAGAAAGTAGGTCATAAATTCATTTCTCATTGAATTGCCAGTTCCGACACTCGGTGATACTTCCTGGGGTAGTAAATTTTCAAAATTAAATTCTTTTTCTAATTCAATTCCCTCCTTTTTTATAATCAAATTGTGGAGGACAGTACAAGCTTTCACTACTGAAATAGCTGTTTCTCGTTTAAGGTCTATGGGTCTATGTAAAATTCTCCACTTATTTGCTAGAATGCCAAACGCACATTCAACGTATCTTCTCGCTCTGGTTAAACGATAATTAAATATTCGTTTACCTCTGTCAAGATGCGTTCCACCAAAAGGTCTTAATAAATGTGTGTGTAAACCAAATCCCTCGTCGCCAATAATTACGTAAGGAACTTGAACTTCTGATTCTGTAAATAAAGGCCTTGGTTCGGGTATATTCAAACGGCCTTCTGTCAACATTTTCCAAAAACTTGACTCTTTAAATATTGATGAGTCGCATTCTTTTCCATAGGAACCTACACTGACGTAAACGAATCGATAATCTGAATCTACGACTGCTAATAACACTATTGAAAAGAAATCTTTGTAGTTCATATATACTGAACCACTATTTGACGGCTTTCGAAGCCTAATATGCTTCCCGTCAACTGCTCCAAGGCAGTGAGGGAAATTGGCCTTTTCATTAAATCCACTTGCTATCTTTAACCACTCTTCTTCCTTATTAGGAAGTGGCATAAATTCTTCATATAAATTATTCCATATACTTTGCGTCACTTCTACTACGATGGTGGAAATGGTTGATTTGCCAATTCGATAACTAAAATGAAGATCTTCATAGGAAAGTCCTGACGCCAAATACCTAAAAAAATATTTCATTAAAACCAAATTAGTGGGATGAAGAAGTCGTATTTTCATTCAGAATAAGCGTTCCCACTAGGCACCCAAACGATTTCATATGTTTGACTGGCTGCCTAGTGGGATAGATTAGTCTAAATGAAAATACAACTTCTTCAAGCGCTTCTTCAATTATACAAATTCAGCTTACTAAGCATCCTCTTTTTACGAAAGCAAAAACCGTTATAAAACGTATGGGGCGTAGCCCGTACAAAACAACCACAGATCAGGTCCCTGTATATTTTATTTATGTATAATAATTCATAAATACACAGACGGACAGCGAACGGCGTTTGTGAATAGATATTCGCCCGACAACAGACCGCTCGTCTTGTCGTGACGTGTTTCGAAACCGTGTCCTTATTATTACAGTTGTTTTCTAGTATATATATATTCATCTGTGGTTGTTTTGTAATATTGGGAATAATGCGATGTAAATAAAAATCTTCTTATAAAACCGTTCATACAGTTTTATGAATTATTGTTTCAGGAAGTTCAGTGATGAAAAGGTGGACACAATTGAGAGACACTTGGAGGAAATCATTAGATGAAAACAAAGAAACAAAAAAATCTGGGTCTGGTACAAAATCTAAGCCCTACAAATATAATCAAGAGATGAGCTTTTTGAAGCCAATTATTAAGCCAGGTGAAACATATGACAATAATCCAAATACAAGAGATGAAGCCCAAAGAGAAAATGCAGATCAACAAGAAAATCAGAAAGAGAAACACTTAGAATCATCATCAAAAAAGAAAAGAATGGATAGTGGCAGCGTATTGGATGATAAAATGATGAAACTTGTTGATCATCAATTAAACACAATTGGAAGTGATGACCGTAACATGAATTTTTTTAAGGGGGTTCTGCCATCCCTTCGGCATTTTGATGATGATCAAATACTGGAATTCCAATCTGGGGTCATTAACCTAATACAGAGTATTAAAACTGGACGAAACTATTCGAATTGGCATCAAAATTATTACAATTCACATCATCACAACTATAATAGTGGTGGTTATTATACTAAGCCTCAAGAATCACCGGGAGGAACGTCTAATAATAATAATACTCGGCCTCTTCCTGAAAGTTCATCGATAGTAAATGCAGAAGTGTCTGCAGAAACGCCCACCCCTCTACAACCTGGAACATCGCTGATCCATCGCGATGATCCAAGTGCATCACCGGCACTATCTACAGCTCTAAGTCAATTAAGTGATTATCTGGATCTATCAAATTTCTAAAAACATGTTCTAAATTATCATAAATATAACCAATAAATAAGAATAATAAATAATATAATTAGTTTTTCTTGCCTTATAGTTATCGCCAACTTTTCTTCAGGGCTAATGGCCTTTCTCATACATGTATCCTGTTTTCTCAAATCCGTATCCAACCTTTGGAGAAGGAAGTCAAAGGTATCTTTAGACATTCTAAAATAAGTGTAAAATTTGGTATCATCTTCTCGTAACGAGCTCATCAAAGTATAAAAATCCCCAACACTTTGTCTTTGCCTTAAAATTGGATGCACCCAGTGTATTCTTCTTGTTTTTCTTTTTTTAGATCGACGATAATACCAGTACAAAATTAAAGTATTCACGTCCATTGTCTTTGGTAGTTTACTCTCAACTGAACACAATCACGAAACAACATGTGAACATCAATTCGGATATTTTGACGAATCGTGAAAAAACACGATTCCGTATTCAATGTGAACATCTATCCGTCAAGGCGAATCGTGTTTTATACCGAATCGTCAAAGACGTATCCCGTGTGAATGCGCCGTTAGTTAAACTAAATACTTTAAGGCGCTGCAGGCGGGGACAAACAATACTTTGTTACCTACTGGCACAGAAGGATCTAGCAAAACTACGTTTAAAGCAATCCCGATTAATATCATATTATTGTTAAGAAAATTAAATTGGATTGTCAGAACCACTTATTTTTCATGTTTCAGATAATGATGGCGTTACTAGTCCAACGCTACTTTCCAATTTGTCAATTCCTCCGCCGTCATATTCACCTCTGACTCCTTATATAATGAAGAGTGTTCCTAATGATACGCACATTGCATTAGACCAAATAGTTGAAGAACCAACATCACTAAGATTAGAAGATAATGATAACCTAACATATAACAGTGACGATAGCGTAAGAGATCCAGATTTTATAGCACAAGATACCACAGATTCAGAAAGTGACACTGATTGTGATGAAGTAAGAATCAAAACCACACAGGCATTAATCCATTCTCCGAGTACGGCAACTGAAAAAAGAAAATCAACGGAGAGACTTAATGTTGAAGATGTTATGGAAGAAATAGAACGTGAAACAGAAAATAACACCGAAGGAAGTGAAGAAGCGGAAAAACAAATTAATTACCGACAAGAAATTGCTAACGATATCGTATGCAGTTTAGAGAATGCACCAGAAAACGAAAATGAAGGTCGTAAAAAAAGAGGAAGGAAACTCAAACAAAAATACAGTCGTCAGGAAATTAAAGAAAGGAAATACAAAAATTTACCTTACCAAACTAAAAAGAAGGAAGTATCATCTAAAAAATTCATAGATTTTAAATGTTCATGAAAAAAAGATTGTGCTAATTTAGTTTCAAAAGAAGATAGGGAACGAGAATTTCATAGATTCGTACATCTTGAATCGTACGCAGCTCAAGTTTTGTACATAACATCTAACATTACAGAAAGCAAAAAGAAACGAAGTTACGTTACATTATGCTCCCCGTCGAAGAGGAAACCTCGCGAATTTATTCGCACGTATACACTTGGCAATATACCTGTTTGTCGAGACATGTTTTGTAGAACTCTGCAAATAACACCTCAAAAAGTTACTGTCAGTCTTCGAAAAAAACGCAATGACAGAGAAATAAAAGATAAAAGAGGAGAAACAGCAGGCGGATGGAATAAAACGCCACAAAGACATATTGAGCTTATTATCGATGTTATCAAAAGGTTGCCAAAATACGAGTCACATTATCGTAGAGAAAAGAACAGCGATGCTTTATATCTGCAGCCAGGAATGACGGTACCAAAAATCTACGAATTTTTCAAAATAGAATTCGAAAAAGAATTTGGAAAAGATGAAAAATGTCCATCCTTCAATGTTGTTAGACATATTTTTGTACAAAAATTCAATTTGAGGTGCAAGAGCCTTAAGAAAGACACGTGTAACAAATGTGATCTTTATGAAATGACATTGAAAAATTCTACTACCTCAGCTGAAAGAGCAAATGCCCAAAGAGAAAAAGAAGAACACCAAAAAATTGCCGAAGATTTAAGGAAGAAGCTGAAGGAAGATTTTGAACAGGCTAAAACTTGTGAAGAAACTGAATGTCTGACTTACGATTTGGAGAAAACCTTGCCTTTACCTAGAATACCGACCAATATAGTTTTCTACAAAAGGCAGTTATGGGTATACAACTGCGGTATACACTCGGCTTCCAACGGTGTTGGGAATTGTTTTGTTTGGGCTGAAGGCGAGGCAGGCAGAGGGGCCCAAGAAGTGGGTTCATGTTTGAGGAAATATATTAAGTGCGTGCTACCTCCTACAGTAAAAAAATTGATTTTGTGGAGTGACTGTTGCGGAGGGCAAAACAGGAATATCAAAATCGTTTTGATTTTAAAGGCTTTATTAAATAGACACCCCACTCTCGAGACAATCAGCTTCCGTTACCTAGAATCAGGACACACTTTCCTACCAAATGACAACGACTTCGCTAAAATTGAGACTCGACTCAAGCAATATGAAAGGATATACTCCGTGGATGATTATATTGCCATTATGAAACAATGCAAAAACAAAAATCCTTTACAGGTCCATAAAATGGAAAGTTGTGATTTTGTTGGATCTCAAATTCTAGAAAAGAAAATAGTTAATAGAAAAATATTTAATGATAAGAGCAAAGTAAACTGGCTCAAAACAAAATAAATTTTAATCACAAAAAAGACTCAACATTCTTTGTTCATGAGAACTTCCTTTAATGAGGACTACAAAGAACTGAATATTAAAAAGAAATTAAAAGGTGTTGATTTGGGTGTCATAGAAGAAGATTTGCAAGAATTATGGCCTTCAGGAAAACTGATTAACAAAAAGAAGTTAAACGATTTGAAATCGTTATTCCATCTCATACCAAATGATTGCATTGGTTATTATAAAAAACTGAAGGGAGACGATGCAATAATAGACGATATAGATGGTTATTGTGATGAACCCGACTTTGATTTGGATGAGGAGTAGGGTAACATTTGTGTTTTTTTAAATAAAATAAAAATAATAAACATTTTTAAGCTTTTATTTTTGTCATAGTTTGGAACATTTTTGCATTTTTCTTTCCGCAGCCTACACAGCTAATTCCATACAAACTTGCGCGTGGATCATTATTACATAATACTGTAATAATGATCCACGCGCAAGTTTTCTTGAATATCTACGAAACTATTAAAATTTATTTACTAAATACATGCATGTAAATTAGTTTAGAACACTTAGAATAACATAAAATTAAAAACATAACATTTAGAACTACAAAGCCAGAGAAATACCGAAATAAACTTTAAACTCTATTATCTCGAAATGAGGTTAGTGTGGACTGAATCATTTTTGCTTAAATCGGTCCAATTTACATCCCTGACTACCTGTTCACCAAACTCGACATAAAGGTAATAGAAAGCGTAAAATATCAATACTTTGGAGAACAATAGACTTCCAGGCTCGACATAACGGGACTCGACATAAAGGGAATAAATCTTTTAAATTAAGGACAGAACCTAATTTTTTTTAATTTTTAATGATTTCCTTTTGTTTTTGTTTTAGGAATGCTATCAATACTTTTATAAATTTTGTTTTGATTTATGAAAACCTGTTAAGTTGTTTTTTAAAATAAATATTTGATTACGAAAACCTGCTAAGTCACAAAAGTGGTGTTAATTAAATAAATGCTGAAGTAAATTATCTTTTTTTTTATTTCAAATTGTATGGTATACAAATACAAGTTTGAACATATAAAAGTCTTTTCATAAATTATATTCATATTTTTATAGGAATGTTTTTTGTCTCTCCTGAAAATTTACCTAACATGGAGTTAGCAGGTTTACACTCTAAGCCGACGATTTGGTAATTGATATTTATTTATATAGATAGATATGTTATATATTTTATATAATAATATTGGAACAAAAACGAGACCAAGACTTGAAAATTTCAAAATCTTCTAGCCCACCAACAGAACTGGCAAATCGAACAATATTTCAAAACCACAGACTGAACCAACTCTACTACACTGATCCGATTCTAATAAACACGGTAATATCCATGAAATACACATTTTGTATATTTCTAAAGATTTCTCTAGAACAGACATTGCATTTAAGGGGCACGATTGTGAGAAAGCCAAAGCAATAAAGTTATTGCCAATGGTATCGATCGATCGTATACTACCACTATCATATTATTAAGGAACAACGATATTCGCAGTCGCTAATGACATGAAGACCAGATTGACACCAAAAAAATTGACAATGTAGAAATTATACATTTTTATTAGACTACGATGCAAAACGACCACCAGATTAACATTCAATGTAATTTTATAATATTATTGACTGTTTGCAAAGAAAGTTCAGCAAGAACGATTTCAACACTTTCGACTTTTTGCAGAAACCGCAAGCGCAGTCAAGCGCAGTCACAAATTTAAAACAACGAAGCGATATTTTAAAAAAGACACCTCACGCACAGAATAAAAATGGTACATTTAAACAAGTTTGAGTTAGGCACATATTTCTGCAACAAATGTACGGACCAGTAAAGTTGACTAAAGCGAGGAAGCGATCGATAGCCGACCGAGAAGCAGTGTTGCTAGGGTCCTTGAGTCGTAAGTTACGTTTCGTTTCCTGAAATGTTACATTTTTGCCGTAAAAGTTACATTATTGTTTTTTTTTTAATTTACTTGTTTTTGGGGTCGGATATTGGAGGCAAATTGATGTCATTAAAAAGGCAGCGTTTAAAGGAATCTATGATGTCTAAATGGTACATTATTGCTGCAAAATTACATTATCGTTTTTTTTTTAATTTAATTGTTTTTGGGGTCGGAGATTGGAGGCAAATTGTTGTCATTAAAAAGGCAGCATTTAATGGAATCTACGATGTCTAATGGTGATGTTTAATCTTATGATAAAACAGACTCTAGTTTAATTTGTTCGCAGCGCCATCACCACTGTTGTTGCTATCAAGTCTAGCACCTAATTTATTCTATTCTAGTGTTTGAACCAAAACTACGAGGTTGTGCATTTGTTAGTTTTACACTGAACTAACTACTAATATTCGATACATACAGAACCCTCATAACCTCTGTTCTACCAAGTGGTCGTAAGAGGGCTCTGTTAATAAAGGGCAAGAACGCCTCAATGCAAAAAAGCATTACTAATCTCGTTGTTCTGAAAAGTTACGAAAATATCCTAAAATGTAAAAATTACTTACATGTTACGCGAGGGGGTCAAAAGTTACGAAAAATGTAAGAAATGTAACCTTCTGGCAACACTGCCGAGAAGCTAATTTATCCAATTAAATTAAGGTGGATGCGCAAGGGTAGCCCGCGAAATTTAAATTTTCTTACGTTTATTGCAATTTGCAGGTCAGTGTCAGTTTGTATGATAATGAAAATATGAATCGCGCCAGTAACACGTAGGGAGTTACAGAACTATAATCATTCAAATCATCAATACAGCTCTCCAAATTCATATAATCACATTCAGTAGCTATTTCGTGAAAAAGTCACTTTTTGAGATTATATGAACTCGGAGGGTTGTATTGATGATTTGAATGATTATAATTCTGTAACTCCATACGTGTTACTGGCGCGATTCATATTTTCATCAACATACAACCTGACACTGACCTGCAAATTGCAATAAACGTAAGAAAATTTAAATTTCGCGGGCTACCCTTGCGCATCCACCTTAAGGTTTTTTTTTTATCTGAATGCGAGTGATGTGCGTCACGCGTCTGAACCAAAGACAAGAGATTAGAGACGACACCCGAATCGACTACAGAAAACTAGAAATTAATAAGTTTCGGCAATCGTTCGTTCGGTATAGTTTACTTTTGTTTGTTTTATAAATTTTTTTGACTCTTAATTCTGTTATTGTAATTATTTGTATATTTCAATTTCCATACGATTAAGTTATACTTTTACTCGTCGTCTAAAAATACCTTGACATGCCGTGCCACCAATGGGCGCCAGGCCATAATTATCGTGTGGAGATGACATAACTGGATATACCCCTCCCGCCCCTCTGCCAAAATATAGTTAATTTTTTTAAAACAAACTGCTGTTTCCTTACAGTTTGATCGTACAGGCATTGCAATTTTTACTCCAACTAAGGCGAAGGAAAAAGGAAGCCGATAAAATGAGCGTGATTTTGTGTAGGAAACAGCTGCATAGTTGTTTTGGTTGTATTCATAGCATAGTCGGAACTAACGCTGTCAGTTTATTCGCCCTCCTGACATTTCACATTCCAGCCCTAAAAGAACCATGGTAGACAAATAGGTAGTGGAAGTTTGATGATTCGCCAGTTACGTTACGTTAAGGTGGATGCGCGAGGGTAGCCCGCGAAATTTAAATTTTCTTACGTTTATTGCAATTTGCAGGTCAGTGTCAGGTTGTATGTTGATGAAAATATGAATCGCACCAGAAACACTTATAGAGTTACAGAATTATAATCATTCAAATCATCAGTACAACCCTCCAAGTTCATATAATCTCAAAGAGTGACTTTTTCATGAAATAGCTATTGAATGTGATTATATGAACTTGTAGAGCTATATTGATGATTTCAATTATTATAATTCTGTAACTCCATACGTGTACTGGCGCGATTCATATTTTCATCAACATACAACGTGACACTGACCTGCTAATTGCAATAAACGTAAGAAAATTTAAATTTCGCGGGCTACCCTTGCGCATCCACCTTAAGGTTACGTTTAATCGATGGAATCAGTATGGAATCTGATTTTATAGTCTGTGTTTAATTTGCGGAAATATGAGTGAATGATAGAAATGGTGAACTTGATTAACTCTCAAGAAATGTGTTGCTCTAGAGGAAAATAGCAAAACTGACAGTATTTCAACCTTTTTTTTGTTTTTTTTTTTCGGATGGGAAATTATCAAATAAATCCTCCCGCTCTGGGCTGAGCAGAAGGGAGTGTCAGACTTTTACTGACTAAAACCCATCCGTGTTCCTTACTTTGCCCTTTGTGTTCCAGGGCCGCGGTATCTCTTTCGAACAGTCCCGCAACCCTGGCAGGCATCGGTCCTTTTGGAACCCTTCCTGTTTGCTGACTCTCTTAGAGGCGCGCGTGGAACACGAACCCACCGTCGACACGGCCTGTCGTCATAAGACGGACGGACGGCGAGCTAGCCCATAGCTCACCGTCCACAGGCTCGCGCCTACGGTGGCCGGACGCCCGGTGCGTCTCCCGCGGCGGCTGGGATGTGAGGTTCTCTCCCTCTCACGTTCCGCCACCTCCTTCGCTAGCATGACTGCTTCGCAGAAGGAGGTGACGGCGTCCCATTCCGTCTCGCTCTGGACCATGGATTGAACCAAGGCCGGACACGAGAGGTCGCCGCCGCCGATCGCCGCTACGAGGACACGGTGGTGCTCCGCCCACGCGGGGTGATCTCCACCGTGTGCTCCACCGTGTCCTACAGTATTTCAACCATTAAGCGCTAATATGATATTATTATAATTAAAATCAAAATATGATTAAACTGATAAAATGTGGTTTTCGTGCAATCAACAATGATTTGCTGCGTAAGCTGCGTTGCCAGAATACAGTGAAAGGCTCTTCGAGTCGGGGCATGTTTTAGATGTTACTGTAATATCAGGCAAAATTGTTACCCAAACCAAAGTTTCAAATGTGTCTGACGTTAAGATAATAGTGAGGGCATTTTCTGAATTATTTTTTCTTGCGCCATCTTTGAAAATGACTCGATAGTCAATATTTTCTGAATTCTAATAAATATCCGTCTTTTCAGCTGGATTGCAATAGAAACATTGCAAGTGCAATTTTTAAATGCAAGGCAGGTCTGTCCGGAAAGTGTAAGCATGCGTGAATGCTGCAGAAAGTGATGAATCGAAAACTAGTCATGCACAACAATGGGGCAGACCATCCTGCCGTCAGTTACTGGGTTACGATAAGGATCTAAAAATGGATGAGTTATTTCCAACACCAGTACCAGGTACAAAACTTGCAAAGTTGATGGAACAGTTAGAATGGATAATTATATATATGCTTTTATCGATTTTTATCGTTTATCATTTAGGCAGGGCATGCGAATGATTGTATCAGTGGGAAAATAATAAAATTTAACACCATCGTATTAATGTTTATTATTCTTGGAGGTGTTCCAGCAATCCAGAAATACAACAATACATTTCAATGACGTATTTACAAAAAAAAAAATGATTTTTATCTACTAGGGCAAGAAATACAAAACTTTTTTATTTCTTAAAAATGCCTTGTATTGGCCCATAAAAACATTATGGTACACTTGTTTAATTCTCTAATACATCACTTTTTTACAATTTAATATTTTATGTAGCGTGTTTTTGGTGAAACGGAACGCAAACACAAAACGCATCGATTCCGGTAGTGACGTCAAAATAAATGCTATGTGTCAAAGAAACACTTTTAGTTGAAAAGTACTTAAAGTTTCACTAAGATTTTACTATAATATTGTTATTGCAATTTTTGCTATACTAAAGCACTCTTACAATATAGTAAAACTATTCAATTAAGATGGTTGCGCATAGGTAGCCCGCGAAATTTAAATTTTCTTACGTTTATTGCAATTTACAGGTCAGTGTAAGATTGTATGTTGATGAAAATATGAATCGCGCCAGTAACATGTATGGAGTTACAGAATTATAATCACTTAAATCATCCATACAACCCTCCAAGTTCATACAGTCCCTCTGAGTGACTTTTTCATGAAATAGCTATTGAATGGGGTTATATGAACTTGGAGGGCTGTATTGATGATTTGAATGAGTATAATTCTGTAACTCCATACGTGTTACTGGCGCGATTCATATTTTCATCAACTTACAACCTGACACTGACCTCCACCTTAAGGGCAAAAATTAGATTTAAACAAGGCAGATAGAGGGAAGTGACATCAAATGCTATGACTTGAATTGTCGCGACCGTCATGGACGTTTGGACTGTCATACAAAATTGTAGGAGTTTATATTTTTTTGGTGCGACAAGCAGTAGTTGAAATTAACTTTTAATTATTTTCTTGGGTTGATGGTTCTGCATTTTATTGATTTAACCCTTCGTGTGCCGGGAACGTGGAACTACGCGAGACACAAAAGCTTTTTAATTGTGTGGAAAAGGAGAAAAGAATTACAAGGCGTCAAAAAATTCATCCACATCACTGTCATTAGGAAAAGTGCCCAGAAAGCTGGCAGCATTGCCACGTTGGATAGCAATGCTGATTCTTTGGCCAAAAAATAGGCCAGCCCTCTAGTCACGTGAAGAGTCGACCTACCGCTCGCTCGGTGATTTACCGAAATACTAGGTGGGCACTCGGACTCCATGGCCTTAGCTTTTCAATCCCAAACGGCTCAAACACATTATATTTGCGCCGTTTGAGGTTTTCAGCACCTGCATCCTCCGCACTGGCGCAGCCCACCGTGCTAGGAAGATGCCATCTGGTCTCTTCCCATCGACGCATGCCAAGCCCTTGGGTTTTATGACAGTTGGCTGTGGCAAGAGCATGACGGATGAGATAATTATTATTATTATATTAAGATAATTATTTGTTATTGCACCTTCTGTATGTCGTCTCTGCATCACCCTAACTAAGGTAGACAGGTAGAAAATGTCCAAGGCATTAAGTCCACCTTTGTATAGTTTTTTTACTTGTGCATAAAGTTTTAATAAATAAATAAATTATTATTGCTAGCGTGCTGCGCATTCCAACTTGCTCTCTTACTGCAGGAATTTCCGAGGCAGTTGACTGCTTCACCACATTGACAGCAATGTGGAACCCTTGTGGAGCTCTCAAAGTTGTTTTTGTCTATATTATTCTTTAAACGGATTAAATAGTCTTGAGCGATAAGTGTTGTGTGTTCGATAATTGAATATTTCGTGTGATTCGACTAAACAGGCTACTTATTATTTAAAAAAACCTTGCTTTGTCTATGTACATGGACTGTCAAATTACGAATATTTAATGTCACATTTTCAGTTAACTGTCAAAAAATCCAGCTGGGTTTCTACACAAAATACAATAAATACTACAAAATTTACCCATACTTCGTCTATCTTTGGGCACAGAAGCACACAAACAGTACGTTCTAAGTCGTCTAGTTAAATTTCTCTCGTGGTATTCGCTTGTTTATTTTTTATTAAAATGTCGCAAGCTCGTTTCGCATCTTGTGTTCCGCTTCCGATAGAGAATAAAAACTTGGTGAACGTGATAGAGAAGGCTAAGGACTGGGCCTTAATGCATGGAGTCGCAATGAGAGATAAGAATCACTTCAGCAAAGATGTTATTCAGGTATTTTTCATTTTATTTTTTCGTTTCAGTTTATGTATTGCGTAGTTCCCTAAAGTTTTACTCCCAAAATGGAAGAAATAACCTGGCTGAAAATTTAACAAACAGTAAATCTTATTTTTCACCACATACAAACCACTTACGTGTAATTAATTTACTAAAATTTTTGCCTTGGATTAACATTCGATTATTAAGGCCAAAGAAATCTTACCACCTATGTGTCCGGTCATCTTATAAGAGGAAGGAGCCTAGTCTCCACGATACATTGAAAAAAAACCCTGAACAATGAAAATTTTATTTATTTTCTTGCATTCAATAAACCATAAGAGAATATGAATATGTTTATGCAATGGTATAAATTCAAAGTCTAGTCTATATCACAAGGGTTGTTTATTGGGTTACTAGAATTTTGTTTATGCAGTTCTATATTCTAATTTTAATTGAATTGATCCTTAACCCTTTGTATGCCGGAACGTAGATCTACGCGAGACACAATAGCTTTTTAATTGTGTCTATATACTCTACATACGGAAGGTTAATGCCACAGCTGTAATGTTTGCTTAAGGGTGATTCTACGAAGTTGGGCCACTTTTATCCTCATTTCTGGTGGAAATTTAATAGTATTTTCTTGGGGACTTATGTAAAATAAGTAAGTAACTATAGTAGCCCAGACAGAGCCAGTCAATTGTTGAAACAGTTTCCGAGATATCTTGGTTTTATCAAATTTGAATGCCAAAATAGCAACAACTATGGTACTGATTAAATACAGCATTTATTACAAAGTACAAGTTTCATTGCAACTTTGACTCTGCAAATATCTTATAATGACTCAAACTCCTGCAAACATATTAGAAATGATTAAGATCTGCTGTAAAAGTGTGTTTGCATCTGTATAAATCAACTTTTCATACTACATGGCACACGTGGCTTTCTTAAAAATTACGATAACATTTAAAAAAATATAAAATGATGAAAAAACAAAGTGATGAAATATTTAGGAAAAAAAAATTATTACTTTTTTCTCTCTTCTTCATTAATTCTTCTCTGGTTGACTTTCTTTTCTCCAGTACCATGGGTTTTTAATCTGAAACAATGATAGGTATAAAATACAATAAATGGACAGCTGCAGCAGCCCAGTATTTTTTTTGTTAGGCACTCTTCTCATTTACTTCATTAGTAAATTGCACTTGAGCGAAGCTGGGGCGGGTCGCTAGTTAATTACAAAGTGAAAGGGACACCAACGCTAAAACGGCTACCAAGTATTCAGTACATCATTGTGAACCCCCCCACATAGAAATTTCTCATTGGTAATTATAAAAAAATATCTGCTGTTTCATACATGTAGGTACTGTAGTTTTGTAGGAAGCAGCTGTTTTTTGGAACTGACGAAAAACTTCAGGTTCAGAAAGATGTACTGAATAAGTGGTAAACGATTTAGCATCGGTGTCCCTTCCACCCTCTATATCTATTATATTATAATTTTTTTTATTATATTATTATAATATATGATAAATGATGTTTATTTTGCAAATAGGTTTTTAAAAACACTTTTACACGTCTCTTTTTTAAACTAGATGGGGCCGGTGTTTCGTACCTGACTACTCTGAGAAGAAACAGCCGAAACAAACTCAGAGGTCATAGTCTCTTTATGTTTTCTGTACAGTGCATCAGTTGGGTATCCAATTGTATTAAAGCTTTAGTACCCATTTGATGTGACGACATTTGACGACATTTGACGTGGGGCCTGTCTCCAAAGATCACGCTGTGGCTCTACACAGCGGTGATCAGACCAATGCTGACATATGGCGCCTTGGTTTGGTGGACGAGAACTGAATTGTCGACCGCTGTCTCTAGGCTTCAGCGGTTCCAAAGGCACGCCTGTTCCGCTATCACGGGCTGTATGAGGACAACCCCAACTGCGGCAATGGAGATAGCCTTACATTTAACTCCCCTTGAATTGCATATACAGCAGGAGGCAGCACTAGCAGCTATCAGGCTTATGCACTTAGGCATATGGGGCAAGAACCACACCAGTCCCCACGCAGGCATCCTGGACCGGGTGATTGAGTATCAACCTCTCAGCGCTGCCCCGTGTGATAGGACACCTAATAAACCTATGTTCAACAAAAGCTATAGGATACAAACAACAGAGGAATTAAGGGATCAGTCAGGAGTCAATGAAGTACGCATCTATACAGATGGGTCTAAAACTCAAAACGGCTCGGGGGCTGGCGTACACTCCCTAGACCTCAATATCAACTTTCACCTACCACTAGGCGAACACAGCTCGATATTCCAATGCGAGTGTGTCGCCCTAACACAAGCCGCAACAGCCGTAAAGCGTCTAGGGATTCACAACTACGCAATCAGATTTGTATCTGATAGCCTGGCTGTGCTTAAAGCCCTAGAAAACAAACAAACTAACAGTAAATTAATATTTGAATGTCACCACGCCCTGGAGAGTATATCGCGGTCTAACAGAATCACCCTCCAGTGGATAAAGGGGCACAGTGGATCCCTAGGCAATGACGCCGCAGACGAACTTGCTAAGAGAGGTTCCGAGATGGCAGTGCTAGGCCCGTACCCACTCCTTCCCTTACCTTTCTCACAATTCCGTACATGGGTTCGCCAGAGATCAACTGAACTTCACAACAACAAATGGTCACGGTCGACGGACTGCAGGCAGTCCAAAATGGCGATGCCAAGTCTACATCCGCGACTAACAAAACGACTGCTCAGCCTAAGTAGAAATAACCTCAGAATAATAATAGGGACAATAACGGGCCATTGCCCCCTAAATAAACATCTCTTTAACATAGGCGCCACGGACAGCCCACTCTGCAGGGGCTGCTTTGACGCCGAAGAATCAGCCGCCCACGTCATCCTGGAATGCGAGGCCGTGGCTACCCAACGCAAACAAATCCTCGGAACGGTGAGGTCGCTCCGCGAAGCCTGTGAAGCTCCCAGGAAACTTCTGTGCTTCTGGGCGGAGCTAGGCTGGCTAACTTAGCCGGACACCTACGCACAACGGACCATATTAGAGTCTAAGTGCGGAAAATGGAGTCCCTACTCTACTCTACCCATTTGATGCAGGCCACTGTACAGAAAACATATATTATAATAATATAATAAAAAAATATATAATAGATATAGTCTGCTCACTGCTGTGCCAAAGTTGTCATGGGCACTGACATGATTAGTGAATTAATTAAAAAAATTATGAAGGTATAAAAGCCTTGACTTTACACATCATTATCACCATGTATAATAAATAATAATGATAAAATAAATAAAATATATTTATTATTTATTTTATCACCATGTATAGATAACTATAATCAACAAAGCTTTTGTTTCCAGGTTGCACCATTTGTGTTACTGCCCTCGCCATTTCCCAGGGCTGAATTTGAGAAAGCTGTGGAGCTACAACCGGTATTAAATGAATTGATGCATAAGGTTAGTTGTTTTTATGATCCGCCATAATCATAAATATTGATTGTAATTATGTAAACCAAGAATTAAAGTTGAATGTTTAAATCTTAATTTAGTGTGCGAAAGGGATGGAGCTAGATGTCCTATATAGCTCCATCTCTTTTCCGCACTGAAGTGATATTAAAGTAATATCGTTATACTGCTATTAGAGGTGGTGGGGCTTGTACCTGGCCCAGCATAATCAGCCCATAATGTTCCCACACACGGCCTCTTTTCTATGAGAGGGAATGGCCACCACGCGGGCCGAGTGCGGGCTGCTAGATGTCACATGTCTTCGAATTTTTTGGTTCTAGTACATGCCGGTTTCCTCACCATGTTTTCTTTCACCGTTTTGAGAGCAGTGGTAATTAAATAAATTACACAAAGTAATGCGCCTGCCTGGGTTCGAACCCACGGCTTACTGTTTAGTCGGGGCCGCTACCACTTGGCCACCGCTGCTCTCACTGATGTACCTAGCCTAATTCCTATTATTTTTGCGGAAGTATCGTATCGTATTTTGATTTTATTCCAGTTGAATGCATTTCAAACGAAAAGTAACCTTAACCGTTTATGCATATCTCTATTAGCGAGTATGGTCAAGTGATTCATACAATTATGAAGTTACATTTTGCTTGCATAAGGTTCTTTTTCGGCTTAATATGGGCTATAGGCTTAAATATGATCTTTCACACAGGTGGCTCATAACAATGAGTTTTTGGAGCATACGCTGCAGAATGCATTGCAAGTTGACGAGTTCACAAAGAGTCTATATGACATTTGGGTTACAATTCGAAACGAGGGGATCACACAGGTACTCATCATTATCTATATTTAACGAACAGAATGCGAGTGTGGCAACACAGCTCCTTATTGCTGTTTAGGAAACATTTGCAAGTAACCTAAAAACTATTTAAAAATAGAAATGGTACGTAAATTATTGTGTTGCACTATTTAAAATAAATTTACACAATTGTTAACGCAACAATCAGTTTTATGTGAATAAGGAATTAGATACTTAGCACCTATTAAAATGCAATTTACTTTCAATACCGTTCAGTTCTAAAGAATTCAGTTCTCATTAATACTAATCAGATGAAATCCACGCATCGTCACAAGCATTATTATGTGTACCGCACACACATTCTGTTCTTTTTTTTAATACATGCAAAAACGATTGTCTAACCAAAGAGATCGATATTCGAAAAAAAAAAAATCGTATTTGCATGTGACCTACGTTTATCGCATCTCATTCTCATGTTAACTAACGGTGTCCGAATATCATGTATAATGTGCTATGTGGCGTAGCCGATATCATTAGGAATGCTGCGTTCGGACATCATGTTGGAATCTCGCTGCCCACATACCGAGAAGCAGTGTACTAAACACTCGCCATACTGCTCGTGGAAGCAGGTGGAAATCAACAGCATCGCGTCAGGATTCGGACACCTTGGACCGGTTTCCAGAGAAATACAGAGGTAGAGGATTGTAGAGGTCGTTCTTTTATAAGCCGCATTCACACATTTCAAATTGTAGCGTTTCATGAGCCGTGCTAAGACGTGTTATGAAGCGTGCACACCGAATCCGCCGAACGCTTCTGAACAAGTGTGAGAGGGATGGAGCTATACAGTACTAATAGGAATAGCGCTATCCCTTTTTCACAACGCAACAATGATGGCTTTAACACGTCATAGTATGTCATAATTAGAGTACAAAAAAGTTTATCCGATTCGTTGAAAAATTCTTTCCTATTTTAGCTCAAGAATGGATAATGTACCTACCTACCTATCTTCAATTTTTGTATGAGTATTGGTCCATTTGCACCTCTAGCGTAGTCTTGAGTCAGTCTTCTTGGTGCGATCATAATATTAATATCTGTCACCGTATGATTGTGAGCATCATTAGTTTATAATCGATCTCGTGAGATTATAGACTATCGAAAAGTTGTGAACTGGTATCTTACTAGCATGCGATGGATGGAACACACCTGAAAATGAATGCATTATATTACAAAAGTTCACAATGTTTCGACTTAAGGTGGATGCGCAAGAGTAGCCCGCGAAATTTAAAATTTCTTATGTTTATTGCAATTTGCAGGTCAGTGTCAGGTTGTATGTTGATGAAAATGTGAATCGCGCCAATAAAACGTATGGGGTTACAGAATTATAAAGATTCAAATCATCAATACAGCCCTCTAAGTTCATATAACCCCATTCAATAACTATTAATGGAGTTAGATGAACTTGGAGGGTTGTATTGATGATTAAAATGATTATAATTCTGTAACTCCATACGTGTTACTGGCGCGATTCACATTTTCATCAACATACAACCTGACACTGACCTGCAAATTGCAATAAACGTAAGAAAATTTAAATTTCACGGGCTACCCTTGCGCTTCCACCTTAACGGTGTTCACAATCTTAAGGAGTCATATCCGTCCCGTCCCGTTTGTGATCACGGCAGTTTTTGCTTTGCGAGCTATAAACGTCGTTTTGCTCAGCCTAATAACCATTTATTTATTTTGATGTACCTCATCATATAGTTCTAGTAAATCATCACAGCTAATAGCTATACAAAACATAATCATTGACTCTTTTGCCTTCTATTCTTGTGAATGTGTTTTCCACTGATATATATTTTTCCTTTCTTCCGTTTCGTCCTTTCTCAAAGACATGACGTTTTTTCTTTTAACACAGCAATAAATCTCAATTATTAAAAACGATTCGTTTTAGTATACAGCTGTCCTTGCACTTAAGCGTAAACATTGTACCTCTATATACATACCTTTGGTCCTGACATTGCAGTAGGACATCACCTGGCTAAATTATAAGAAAGCTATTTACTGAATGTGTGAGTGAGGCTATCGAACTACTTCTGCTTATATAACTCAGCGGGCGATGCGTTCAATTGTGCCTGTCATTTTATGTTTAATACATACTTTACTAGAAATAGTGGAATACTGAATTGAGCAGCCTATGGCTACGGACGAAATTGAGGGAAAACTCCACACATACGTATATCAATTTTGCGCTCAAAATTATGCTAGCTGCGATGCATTAAATTAACGCGCGCGAAATTTGCCCGCGGCCTGTAAATCTGGATAACAAGTCCTGAATATTTTGTGCTGGTGGGAGTGATATAGTTGAGTGGGCATCTTTCTACCTGGCATGGTAACTGGGCATTGCTTTCTACTATAGAAGGCCTGCAGTAAAATGTACAACTGTCGAAGGACCGTAGCAGACACGATTTCGGCGACCGGCGGTTTTTTCTAAATATCGGGCGCAATTAGCTAAATCACCGATGTTAAAATTGTCTTATGGTCTTTAGTAGCGCATTTGCCTTTCCCCGTTTTAACAGCGACCGCAATTAAATAATTAGCTAGTTAGTTAAATAGTGGATGCCCTTTCAGTTCGTTTATGAAACACTTAGAATATAGCCACTGGCTCGATTGAGCAATAAAATCACTGAAGGCTGCCCGAAGTATGACAATTTCTAGTGAAGTAGTTTATTGTGACTAACATTCTAACTGCCTCTCACAAGTTCTGTTTTTAAAACTTAAATATTTTAAGCTTTTAGAACTTGGATGAAAATAGGTTTCTGTGCCCAATTTCCATTTTATCTACTTTTAGCTCATTGTAAAGTCAATTAGAAAAAGAACGACGCCGCCGAGTCGTTACTATCATTTAGTTTTTAGACTGAAATATTGGGTACAAGCCTATGTCTAAAAAGGATGAGAACATCTTAATTTGACTTTTTTTTGTCAATTAACATTGT
Source organism: Eugnorisma glareosa (assembly GCA_947578425.1). Taxonomy (NCBI): domain Eukaryota; kingdom Metazoa; phylum Arthropoda; class Insecta; order Lepidoptera; family Noctuidae; genus Eugnorisma; species Eugnorisma glareosa. The sequence goes on along the minus strand of OX387967.1, from coordinate 5,638,688 downwards.
GCTAATGTATAACTTGAGTTTATCTTCAACATGGCAACACTGAAAATAAACAAAAATAAATAAAATAGCATCCATTTAAAACGCTTTTGTCAGTGTTGGCATGGAAAAATACAACGTAACAGTTTTAAATTAAAATGTGTATCGTAATTGCATGTTAAATCTTTGTGAATTACGGACAACTGAACGTGTTGCCCGCATAAATAAAACGAATAATGCAATAATACATTTTAAATTTACAAATAGAAATGTAAAATGCGCCGACTTAAATGGGCCTTAACATAATTTCAGCTATACAGCGTGTAACAAAAAGGGTATAGTCATATGGAAGAGTATGGTACGGACCATCAAACTGAACAACTTTCTCTATGGGACCACCATCGTAATCACAAAAAAATAATCAACTGCCCCATACAAGACCCAAATGTTCGGGACAGCTGATTATTTTTTTACGATTACGATGGTGGTCCCATAGAGAAAGTTGTTCAGTTTGATGGTCCGTACCACACTCTTCCATATGACTATACCCTTTCTGATACACGCTGTATTTGAAGGCTGCTTAAAATAGTGGTTACACAGAAAATATGATTAGTTGTTACATTTATGTTGGTCGCAAAAACAATACTGTAATTATTTATTCGTAAACACATGACTGGCATTATTCGTTTCTGTAGGATAGATATAGTTACTAGTAGAAACAAAGGCCAGTTATTTGAAATGAAAAACGATTGCAATTTCAACTAATATTTATTAAACAACTCTGTTCTATCACGAGGACAATGAACAGTATTAACAGCCATTGAAGCTTCATTTTATACAAATATAAAACCAGCTGTCGGGAATGAACCTTTTCACACTGAGTAAGCTAAATGTGTTATTGTTCTTGTATCGTATTTTAATAACTAAATAGGTAGCAATATTGTCATTTCTACACTGTGAAAAAGTTATCTCGATCTAAAGCCGGAGCAGACCAAATGCGTGCGCTCGGTTGTAATGTATCAAACTCTTTGGAAAATGCAAGACATGCTGACATTTTCTATAATACTTCTACTAACTTTCCAATAACTGATCAATGCAATGAGGTCCCCCTCACGCACTATATGACCACGACCACGACTTTTGGCCGCAGAAGTTTCGACCAGGCTCTGCAGTCTCGACTTAGATAGCGATCGTAAAACAACCAAATTAGGGTCCCAAAGTCATAACGATGCGGATTTAAGGTGGAAGCCGACACCAGTGCGTCGCGTCTGGCTCGCGTCCTCCTTAAATTTGCATCTTAATGGCTGTGCGACCGAATTCGGTTGTTTTGCGATCGCTATCTATGTCGCGACTGCAGTGCCAGGATGAAAATTTGTTAGCACAACCGGCCGGCCGACCAGTTTTATTCAAGATAGTGGTCGGTCATGAAGTGTGCGAGGTCCTTATGATTCACAGACCTCTGTCAGAGGTAAACTGAAAGATCAGTAGAGAGTTTTTTATATTATACCACGCGCACACTTGGTCTGCTCCGGCCTATATGTGTCGCTTTAAAAGAACAAATCAGAAAAAAAAATACATAGATTGCACATCTTTTTTTTTCAAATAACCGGCCGTAGTTAGACTATAGATAGTTGATACATTGTATTTGTATAACCAGCTGTATATAGTGTACATAATGCTACGTCGCGAAGCTAAGCAACTGCGGTGTATATTTGACATAGATTCACGGTACAATGTTGTCAATATTTCTCCTTTCTATACCAACATTCAGCTATTGTCTTCGAAACAACGGAAACAATGGATCTTAAATTGTGGATTTGTGGCTTAGCCGTCAAACTCGATTTTCAAACAAAAACATGGAAATTGTCGGGAAAACAGACTTCAGTAGTGACGATGGGCGACAAATCGTCTCAATTTAGTGAAGCATGATTCTATAGACCGGTGTACCGGTGTGGTCATATCAATCAAATAAACAACTTTACCCGTGGGACCATCATTTTAATGGCGAACAAAAACAGCTGTCACACACTCGACCCAAATGTATAGGGCAACTGCTGTCACATACATTTGGGTCGAGTGTTGAAATTTGGATGGTCCCATGGAGAAATTCTCCACACCCTAAACATTCAATATTTATGCACTTTCCTGAAACACATTGTATAAAACAAAGTAGTTATTATTTTATAAGTAAAGTTATTTGCAATAAATGAATAAGAAGAGGGAAATTACAATGTCGATAGCTTCACACGGCACAATTTGTATGAATAAGGCCATTCGATGATGAATGGAATTCACTCACATTCATCAGTTGATTCACTATGATTTTGTTATGAAATAAAACCCGTATTGTTGCGGTTGAATCATGATATTCTATGTGTTATATGGTCAAGGAATAATATTTATTAGGTACAGTTTTTATAAACATGTTATTTACCCGTTTTAAAAACAGGATGTTTTAGAGGAAATATGAGCTTATTATGATCGAATCCTATGTATTGTGGTTTCCGCATTAGACATTAGCTGATGAGCGCATGGGAAATTTTATTGATTTTACCTCCTATTAATGAAATGGGCTATGAGTATGTATACAGCATGTAACAGAAAGGGTATAATCATATGGAATACTGTGGTACGGACCATCAAACTGAACAACTTTCTCTATGGGACCACCATCGTAATCGTAAAAAAATAATCAGCTGTCCCATACATTTGGGTCGAGTAGGTATTGAAATTTTGTATAGGACAGCTGATTATTTTTTTACGTTTTCCTTGGTGGTCCCATAGAGAAAGTTGTTCAGTTTGATGGTCCGAACCACAGTATTCCGTATGATTATACCCTTTCTGTTACACGCTGTATAGGGTGACTGGTAATTAGTGACCGATACTTAAACACGTGATTGTACTCATGATAACAAACAACTTTCCCAAAGAAACATTTTTTTATACGTGCTTGTTCACTTTTATCCCACACACAACTGTATGAAATTCGCGCGCGCGCCTGTGACCTAGGTATCAGCTGTTAGCCGCGTGACGCCTGCGGCTAACAGCGAATTTCATACGGCTGTTGTGTTATTGGGATAAAAGTGAACGAGTAAAAAAAATGTTTCTTTAGGAAAGTTGTTTAACATGAGTACAATCACGTGTTTAAGTATCGGTCACTAATTACCTGTCACCCTAGTGTATGGGGAAAATATTCATGTGTAGGCACGCCACACACAATTATGACAAAAAACGGCATGTGGACATGGTTTTATTGTATTGTTTTTTTTTTAAAGGAATACGAATTGTACAAGGTCAGGAAATTAATAAGCTAGCGAAACTCTGCAGATGTTAAGGATGTGGTCATCTTAACATTCATTCCATCAATAAAAAAAAGAATACTTAACGATGATATTTTTTGGGACAATGGCCGCTTCATTTAAAAAAAGAATACTTAACGATGATATTTTTTGGGACAATGGCCGCAGACAAAATATTTATTAAACTCACACACACAGAAAGCTAAATTATACAAGGTGGAAGGGACACTGACGCTAAATAGGTTACCACTTATTGACGTATTCTATACGTCATTCTGAACCCCTCCCCCCACATAGAAATTTTTCATTGGTAATTTAAAAAAAAACAGCTGTTCATACATACATTTTGACCGTGTAGGTATTGCAGATTTTTAGGAAACAGCTGTTTTTTTTTTACAACCGATGAAAATTTCTTGTTGGGGGGTTCAGTGTGATGTACTGAATATTTGGTAACCGTTTTGGCGTCTGTGTCCCTTCCACCCTGTATAAGGCGCGAATTATACAGAAACGGCGTAAGGTGAAGGCGCGGCGCAAGCGTAGCAGGCGTGGAATTTAGGAAACGAAAGAATGGCGTGCCTGCGTCGCGCCCTTTTTTTTTCGGATGGGAATTCATCAAATAACTCCTCCCGCTCTGGGCGGATCAGGAGGGAGTGCCAGACTTTTACTGACTAAAACCCATCCATGTTCGTCATTCTTGTGTGTTCCGGGGCCACGGTTTCTCTTTCGAACAGTCCCGCAGCCCCGGCAGGCATCGGCCCTTGCGGACCCTTTCCTATTGCTGACATCTCTGAGACGCGCGTCGATACGGCCTGTCGTCATAAGACGTTGGACGGCGAACTAGCCCATAGCTCACCGTCCACAGGCCCGCGCCTACGGTGGCCGGGGGCCACCACGTGGCCCCCGACGCCCGGTGCGTCTCCAGCGGCGGCTGGGACGTGAGGTTCTCTCCCTCTCACGTTCCGCAGCCTCCTTCGCTAGCATGACTGCTTCGCAGAAGGAGGCGATGGCGTCCCATTCCGTCTCGCTCCGGACCATGGATTGAACCAAGGCCGGACGCGAGAGGTCGCCGCTGCCGATCGCCGCTACGACTGCGTCGCGCCCCTGAGTGTAATTCAGGAGTTCACGACACGTCGCCTACGTACATTTTGTATGAAAACGTTTTGAAGCGGCATAAACTAAATACTTACTAAATTTTCAAGAATGAGTTCAAAAAGTCCCTTTAATTTTGTTTTGTCGTGCTTAGATATTATAAATTGTCCTTAACTTACAGTTCCAAAAAAATCATCATATTAAGCATTATTTGTTGAAATGTTCTTCTTGTCTAAATACCGAAAGCCATCATTTTGAGTTTCGCTAGCTAATTTAAAATTACACTGTATAGTAGTTACGTCCAATATTTTATTTTAAGCACTTTAGGATAGGCTTTTTAATATAGGTCAATCTTTGTGTTGCCAAACACGACTAAATCCAATCATCCGGCAAGATTTGCTCAATCCCTTTAACAGAATTCGACAGACCGTATCTTATTATGACTGCATAGTAGTAACCGTTAGCTTTCTAATTACACAGGATGTTTGGTAAAACCAGGGATATTTTTAAAGTAAGTTACCAACATTTTTTATTATGCAATTCCGAACAGTAAAAAAAAAAAATTGTTTAGATTTTTCTGTTTTGAACATTATGATCGCGCAGGTCATATGTACATAAAAATATGTTTGCAAAAAAAGAAATCTGTGACTTTTGTTTGTTTCAATGAAATTTTGAAAAAACGTCACATGTAGTACTTAACCACCTCCTTTTTTAGGAGTCGGTTAAAAAATGGTTTTGAAGTAAAAGTTATGCATGGTCATAATTATCGTTAAATTGCCGTATAGTATGTCCCTCGAGGAACTTAACATTCTGTATACGGGGTGAATTTTTCAAGTGGGTCGTACGTATGTCATTACTTTCCAGAATTTCATCGTTATCAGCGACACTATCGAATTGTGTAAAATACAGTGTACAAAATCAATAGGTTTGATTCCTGGCTAGGAATATTGATTTTTCAAAAATCTAATGACGCAGTTTTAGTTTCCATTAAAATCAGGCTCGAGACTCCTTTGAGCATTTTTCGCTATTCCTCATAGTTTCGGATTTGATCCACGCCCACTTGGAAAATTCATCCTGTATATGTAGAGTAATGTTCTTAAGAGACCATAAGTTGATCTTATTCGATATTAAATCAAGTTTCGAATCATGGGCATTTTGAATTTTTATGTACTTTGTTTTTTCTAATAATGTTCAAAAGTATTAAAGGATAAGATATGACGATGACGAATGATATACGATTTTTAGAAATAGGTTGGGTATTTAGGTTTGAATTTAATTAATTAAAGCATCACAACCGTGAACAGTATCGATAAGATATCGATCCATAAAAATAAAGTCTGTGACGTTTTACCGACAATTTTTTTCTCTTTATAAGAAACAGTTGAGGTGTAAACGTTTTAAGTTGTGTCAAAAATATAGAACCTACCTACCACGATTTTTATTATTTATACTTTGCAAATATTGTTAAGATAAAAAGTTCCATATGCAATGGAACAAATTTGTATTAAATGTAACTCCAAAGAAAACTGAAATATTCTTGCATAATATTTTTCTTACAATGCAGACAATTTTGTAGTTTTTTATTTTTTTTTGTAAATAATAGATAGAAGGTGGCGGTACAAATGGCGGCCCAAGACATCAACATCACCTATTCATAAAACAAGTGACAGATTGGACAGAATTTCACAGAATTAAATTTTACAGTCGGTCAGCCTCGGGCTCTTCCGCTCCGATTACCTGATGCACATCGAGGAGAGAAATAGAATCAAGCAAGTGGAGTTTAACACGGTAGCCTCAAGTTTTGGAGCCATCACGTCGTATCTACCTTCAATGTCTCGGTACCGACACCCCTGTACGGTGCGTATACGATATCTGGACACTTAATCAAACCAATGATTAATCATGTCAATTTTTGCAATAAAAGTCCATAAAAAAGTGTCCACGGTATCTATCCGCACTGATCAGATTAACATCTCTCATGTGGCTGCTATTCTTCCAATCTGTTTGCACGCTGCATCTATCTCCTATCCTCGTTTAGCTTCGTATATCTTCTTTTTTCTTCGTAATTTTCCGTTGTTTGTTGCACTGTTCGCTTTGCTTCACACTATTCAGGTGGCAGTACCTATTTCCAGGCATGGTATATAGAATATTTTTGCTTCCTAGTTAAGTTTTGTATGGTGCATTTGAATTGATTTCCAGATTTGTAATCGTATCCTTAGATTTAGGTAAGCAGTATTTTATTTTAGTTCATTATTATCACGTGCATGTACCCATATTTATTTTGAAGTAAGCTTGTGATCGCTTTGTCCTGGCACGTTCGCTTGAGAGATGTTACCTGTCCACGCCTGCATTGTCGGTTCAATAACAGTTCCGTTTATTTTCCAAATTTGTTACGGAAATTAAAAGATAACGGTGTTTTTAGTATATAATATGAAATGTGTATTTCTGTCCAATCTTTGCTGGGTATGGCTTAGGGTACACATCTTTCAAAAAATTATTTGGCGCTTGAGACTCATTCATACACACATGCACAGATTTTCACTCAGTACATTGTATTTCAACTGCGTTTTCCAAGATGTCGTCGTGAGGTTTGTTTCTTTGGAAATGTGTGGTCTAACATAATATTCAATAGCCAATGTAAACCCTAGAACGTAAGATCACAAGGCATTTTGTTCATTGTCATCACTTATGCTTAGCTTTGATGTTGCAAGTATCATATTTTGCACACGACGCCGCTGTATGATCTGTTCAAATCTGCGAAACTACACGAGTTCCTAAAAACAGCTGATTATAGGGAGAACGCCCTCATATCTTAGTTCTTGAAATGATTAAATCGTTGTTTTTATTTATTATTTCTATTAATAGTCGTGTCAATAGCCATCACGTCTATGAAGTTTCGCCAACTAATTTAAAACAACCTGTATATAGGGTTCGTATGAAAACTTCACCGGAACCAGGCCATGTAAAATGGGATATTCATGTAATGAATTTGGTCATTGGTTACAACTTTCCAAGCACCAATGAAAACACGTGTTATAACTGAAGACAAAATCAAGCTTAGAAACGTCGCAAATACGTTTTTTTTCGTCCAGATATTACCTTTGCGAAACATTTTAACTTGTTCATTGCTCATTCTTTCTCCTAGCGCGCAGAATTAGTACGTGTTATTTTTACATGCCGCGTATTAAGGTGAAAGTGCCAGGGTAGTCAGCGAAATGTCAGGGTGGTCAGTGTCGGGTTATAAATTGATTAAAATATGATTCGCGACCGTAACAAATATGGCTTTAAAGAGTTACAATTATTAAAATCACCAGTACAAACCTGTGTTCATATAACTCCATTGAATGACTTTCATGAAATGGTCATTAAATGAAATTAGAGGGATGTATTGATGATTATAATTCTGTAAATACATACGTGTTACGGTCGCGAATCATATTGACAAATTGCAAAAAACTGACTTGCAAATTGCAAAAAACGTAAGAAAAATTGAATTTCGCGAGCTACCCTGGCGCTTTCCCCTTAAAGCAGCGGGCTAATTGAGTAACACTCGCAATCTCAATGGTAATATTTCGACAATTCAACAACATCCATTGCGTTATTTTCTTTGTCGACCACACTTATTTTCAAACATACGCAATACGCATCAATGGATTACGATATCTCCCTATACAGGGTGTAACAAGACCCTTAACGAAGCCGTCAACCAAGCGTTATGTACATCAAAATACGTTTTACGGTGGGACTCAATGTAACGCACTAAAAACATCGTGCTGATGGATGGATTAAATAGTACGGGGGCCATGGAGGTGTTTAAAGTAAAAATCTTATATTAAAAACAAGTATTAAAAAAAATATACTTGAAAAAGCTGGATATTTGACCCCCAATATCTCCGTAACTAGAAGGTTCTCAGGTATGGTCTAGAACAAAAAAGTGATTGCAATGACGGGAAAAACAAGTGCCTTCCGGCTTCGTTACAGGTCTTGTTACACCCTTTGTGATGGAACTGCTTGCAAAGTGATGGCAGATTTCTTAGCATAAAGCTGTCAAATTCAAGACGTTCTTATTGACATAAAGATATTGTTAGGTAAACAGTTTGAATGTGCTAGCAAAGTAATTTAACGAATGGAAACAAAATGTTGCGTAGATAAAAGTCTATTTACAAGAGTTTTATCTTATTTACTACTAATAATTAGTCATTACATGCTCTGTGAGTCGCGGCATTTTCGCTGCATTCGGTTTCATACTAAAGCCCTGTTTGTACCACACGGGGACGCAAAATGACTTGTTTGCCTGCTGACTCACTTGCATTTTTACCCCGTACAAACGTTGGATAGCAACTGAAGTTACGTCCAGCCGTTTGGCAGCCTAACCAGATTTCAGTTGAACGTAAATTGCGGTACTCAAAATACACGACTCACATCTCAAAAACTTGCTCGCATGGTCATTTGGTTCATTTGGCCTCACCCTTATGAATGTATGGTTCGGCTACCAGAGTACTAGCTACCCAATTGCACGTATTGTTGAAGTGCCAAAATGAGTCGCATTAAGAATGCGAGGTGGTTACGCGCATTGGAAATCCAATGGCGCAAAATTGCGCCATTGGATTTCCAACCCTCGGCTCTGAACCAAGCGTTTAAAATTTGTCAGTGTTCTTAATTAAGCAAACGTATATGTATCGCTCTGCAGCGGGTGTTACTATCTAAGGTTTTAAAGGGTGAATCAAAAGTGGTAAAAACGTTCTTTGTGTCACTATAATTACCATGATTTTGATTGTTTATTTTATTATTTTATGCTCGTGCCTTCTCTGTTGAGAAGAGGCCTTTGCCCAGCAGTGGGACAGTAATAGGCTGGTATTATTTATTTATTTATACTATCTTGTTATAGTTGAAATCAGACGCTTCACTCGAGTGAACGGTTCACTCGCCTGACTGTTCATTTTTGTTTCATCCATGCTCACACGACACCGGCAAAACATGAGCATTGAGCGCATGAGTGTTTAATCCGCTTGTTTCATTTCATATTTTGCAGGCGAGTGAAAGTCGCTGATTGCCAAAATGCAACACCGTTGAATGAGTTCACTAATTAAGGTGGAAGCGTCAGAATAGCCCGCGAAATTCAAATTTTCTTACGTTTTTGGCAATTTGCAGGCCAGTGGCAAGTTTTATGTTGTTGAATAAATGAGTCGCGCGAGTAACGAGTATGTAGTTACAGAATTATAGTAATTAAATTCATAAATACAACCCGCTAAGTTCATTTAACCCCATTGAATGACTTTTTCATGAAATAGTTACAGAATTGGGTTAAATGAACTTAGAGGGCGTGAAATTGCAAAAAAAAGTAAAAAAAATTGAATTTCGCGGGCTACCCTGACGATGCCACCTTAATTAACTTTTCACTTTTGATTCATTTTATGTTCAGACTTTGCACTTCGATTGAAAGTCAAAAATGAACAAAAGGCATCTGATATCGGTTTAATAGTAAAAGGTTGAATATTACTGTCACATTAAATATCATCATAAAAGACCTAAAATTATTTGAGGTACTGATTTTCGCGCGTATCTTGCATGTTTGTTTGTCGTCGTTCGTTTGACGTTAAATAAATACAAAAAATATAACTAAACCTATCAGTAGAGTATCAAAAAATTTAGAGGTGATTACTCATATACATGTATATATATATATAAATTACAAATATATATAAATTATATGTTTAAATTGAATTAGGAATAATATAACCATAATTTTATTATATTTGCAGTCGGATTTTTGATTTTTTTAAATTAGGTATGTACAGTCTGTCTATAAAGTCATGAAAAAAAATGAGGGCGCTGCGGTCGTGCACGTAGCAACCCTGTATAGTGTGACTAAATTGATTTTGATACTAGCACATTATTTTATATTAGAAAACATAATTTTTACTCGTAGACGCTTTTTTAAACTGGATAGAAAAGGTATAATCCGTAGATCTTATTAAAAAAAATCAGCCAGGTACCAGCCTATTATTGTCCCATTGCTGGGCAAAGGCTTCTTCTCAACAGAGAAGGCACGAACATTGATCACCACGCTTGCTCAAGGGGTTGGTCACGGGTTGGCGGTTTCAGACTTTTATATGTCCAGCAGGGCTATTGCGTATCTCTGTAGACAGTTCATAGTGATCATCACTTGGCGAATTTTGATGTACAATTACTGTTCTGCACGGGTAGCGTCAGTTGAAACCAACAAAAACGATCATTGTATATCAAAACTCGCCAAGTGATGATCATTATGAACTGTCAACAGAGATACGCAATAGCCCTGTAGGTTTCCTCACGAGGTTTTCCTTCACCAATGTCTGTGATGTCCAAGATAAACTTAGAAAGTACATATGAATTGAGAAAGTCACATTGGTGAAGGAATTTATCATTATATCATACATATCATTGGTGAAACAAAAAAGGCCCATATTTGAACCCACAACCTCATGCTGAAGGGGAAGCCGCAACCTCTGGGCCATCACGAAATACCTACATTAGTTTGCATGAACGATCAGATAGCACAAATCTATGGTCTCTGTCGTTCAAATAATATGAGTAAATAAAAGAAAAATGTTCATACATATTTTTTATTATTACATGTTTAAACTTTTTTTATTAATGAAAAATATCCCATAACATAATAATTCACTTTCATCATCTGATTCCAAACATTCTACGTTAAAAAAAGTAGTTTTCATTGTCAGCTGCGTCACTAACGTCTTGGCTACTGCTGTCATTGCTGCTGCTAGCTGCTATCTTTGCCTAGCCTAGGCGAATGACTAATTACTCATCTATATCTTGATCTGTTTACCAGGGTTTCCAAATTTGCCATCATTTTTATAGCCTTCATCTACAATACGCCTCACTTTACTGTTTCCTGAAAGAAAGATTTAAAAAAAGTAGTATCTAACAGTAAATACTATTTTTAATTTCAGACATGATATAACATAGTCAGATTTAAAACCAGCGGTATATTTAATCACCCAAAAGTATCAAAAGTTCTAGTCGCACTATAATATGGCTTATTTAGATTTGGAATCTAACCTATTAATGTGCAATGTAAACAATCTTTATTTTAGTCTTAAAATCGTATATTTAGTAAATTTATAACTTCTGGTAGATAAAAAACAAACAGTTACACGATTACATACCTGCCATAGCTGCTGTTCGAGCTTATACATCATCCAAATTTGATATAATTTGTCCAGGTTGGTGTTCTAACAAACATCACTGATACACTTTAAAAATAATTTCCCGAACTCCACTTCAATTTGTTTTCCTCTTAGTTCACACGTTTCGTCAAAGTTTTATCCACTTAGATTTGAAAAGCAATAAAAAATGCAATAGATAACGAGTTACAAAATAAGTTGTTGACAGCTGATGGCATTCGATGTACTATGATTTAGTGTTGCCCTACTTTTGAATAATGTTAGTTCCTCAAACATTATTTTCATGACTTTATAGACAGACTGTAACTTATGTATGTTCAGTTATTTAAATATGATTGCAAAAAAAGTGTTAACCGACTAGCTTCGCTGACTGTACACACGTTGACACATCAAGCTATACATTTCCATTATAACATGGCTTCGCTTTGTATAGGTTTCCCGTACAATGAGAGATCCGCATAAACTGGTTTTGTATAGGTTGATTGGTCGTCGTGCGTGAAGGGTACATTATTTAGGCACCACGACTACTACACGACTACGACTTGGCTGCAGAAGCTTCGACCAGGAAGAAAGTTTGGTCGCCCAACCAGTTTTCGTTCCGGGTTCCAGGTTTTGTTATTTTTTTCGATCGTAGAAAGATTTTTCAGGAATAATCATCCTAATGTGCCCAAAATGGGTCTCCAAAAAACTTTGCGAAAAAAAACCGACTTCCAAAAAAGACACTTGTAAAGTCTAAAATAACTTTACTTTCGGAAGTCGGTGACTTAGTTTGTTTCATTGACTTTTTGCCACCGACTTCCGAAAATAAAGTTATTTTAGAAAAAAATTGTGGTTTTTTGGAAGTCCGTTTTTTAAAAGTTTTTTATTTTACCCTTTTTTGTTGTAGTATAACACACAAATTCTTGTCACGAATCAATTTTTTACATTGTAACTAGCTGTTAATAAGGAACCATCATGTCATCTACATAACCCTAGAAGAAAAAATACATATTTAAGAAAAAAAAAACAAATTACTGAACCGATTATGATTTGAGAATTTTTCAAATCAGTCATAAATCACGGAATTATGAGGTAACAAACATAAAAAAATACAGCCGAATTGAGAACCACGGATAATAAATATACATGGTACAAGAGACAACGAAGCTAAAACTATTATTTATTTATATCATCAATACAACCCTCCCAGTTCAATTAACCCCATTGAGTGACTTTTTCATGAAATACTTATAACCTGACACTGACCTGCAAATTGCAATAAACGTAAGAAAATTTAAACTTATAGCGGGCTGCCCTTACCCATCCACTTTAAGTGGATTGAGTGGGGTTTTTTTTATTGATGATATGAATGATTATAATTCTGTAACTCCATAGGTGTTACTGGCACGATTCATATTGTCATCAACATTTTAAAATTCGCGGGCTACCCTTGCGCTTCCACCTTAAGGTGCACAGCGGGGACGGCAAGGCAGAGCTTTTTATCTTTACCCAACGTAAATTCATACGTAACTAGTGGTAACAAGATACAGATTTCAGTGTTCAAAGCCGCGAAGGGAAATCCCCTTGCGATGGGAAATCCCCTTTGATGGCTTGGGTGTATCTCTACAACATTGGAATCTACATATTCAATCTTTAAAATCTGCAATGAGTTTCTGTCCAACTGTGCCTGTTGGAATATTACCAATAAAAGTACGTTAAAATAAAAGTTGGACTTATGCGAAAATTTGTATGGATGTTAGAAAAGATGGTCTCCTGAGAAAGTTGGACTCTTGCAAACAGAGGTACTAGCTACGTATGAGTTTACGATGAATATTCAATTATTCATTGGACTTTGATATCTGTGGGTTCCATTATACTTGGCTTCATAGAAAAATGCATGCTAGACAAAGCATAGCTTCATTTTCACGTGTTTTTCTACAATGAAGTGGTTTAATCTACAAATCGACTAAAATTATACGTAATAAGATTACGTAACCTTTTTTTTGTAAGAAACAGAGTACAAATGTTTTGTCACAAAAAAAAAAAACCAAGCGTTAATATTTTAGTACAGTTCAAGAATTTCTTAATTTTTCATACAAAAAGTGGCAAGCAATCATTTACTTTATAACCAATTGGTGAAATGGTCTCTACAGCCTTTTTTGTAGATAAACATCCTTTTTCTTTTCATAGTATTTGTATTCTGCATTATTAGGCCACATACATATGATCAACCATAATTTTGATTATAGTTACAATAAATAAATAGTTTGCATGAGCTGTTATTTTAGAAATAGTTGCCTGTATGTGAATGTGTATTGTCTATGTTTTTTTTGTTATTTAGCTTATATAATACTTACTTTTATTGCTTGTTGTTTTTAGATTTTAAAAGATGAACACCATTTTACAAGACTTGAGTTCCGCTAGCCAAGTAAAATTGATAGTGTATAAATCAATTTTCATTGGCTCGTCATGACATTGTTTTGCTTTGTGTTTTCTCAAATGCTTGTAAAATATAGTTCATTGTAAGGCGATGAACACACGAACATGTCCTGCTGTCTTTGATTTAAATCGGTTTTGTTTAAAAGTTCAAAATCTGAATCTGTTCGTCTGAAGACCGCCTTACACATCTATGACGTAATCACATCTGTGAAATATTTAAACAATTTTTTCCTTAATTAATAAATACGTACATTATTAGAATTTACTTCTGGATATTTCCCGCGTACGTCAAAGATGTATGTAATTTAGATTAGTCAGCATGACTTTTAGATTTAGAAGTATTGTTCTCATCACATTTCAAACATATTCAACAATGTTTACTGCCATGATGATGTCATTTTTGTTTTAAATAAAAATCTTACCTAAACCTTACATCTAAACCATTTGCACCACAAATCATTTAAAAACTCGTTCTGTGTCTCCTCTTTAGAGAGAGAATAATGTTTTAGATACGTTTAGCACTGCAGTCGTTTTACAATTATTTGGCCTCTGATTTTGTCAAAATTATAGTAAATGTCGTAAAGCTATGGATGCTGTTGCCCGTCACCGACGCGTTTGTCAAAATAACAGAGATATGAGTAAGAAAATGCCATTTGTAGTGCAAGTGGCCACAGTGATTGATTTTTTTATTAGCTATTATTCAATGTTTCATAGTAAACTGTGGATTTTGTGATGATCGATATGACACATTCAAATTGCTTATTTTAGACATGTAGGTAGTTCGAAGGTTTGTAAATGATCGATGTTCCATTGATATGTGTTTTTAGAGAACTAATAATTGTTGACATTTTAACATAAGATACTGCTCAAAATGTTATATCTAATAATAATATATCTATAATGTTATATCAACCATCATAAAATGCACATACCGCAATACGACCAATCGATCAGGGGCCTTAGTCTGCTATTGCATAGTGTCAGAATGGTCTATAATTGATTTAATAAGGCCCCGCGCAGACGAATTACCCTTTGTACGCACATCAAACGAGTTTCGAACGCGCTTCAATACGCCGTGGGCTAGGGGCCTTATTAAATCAATGATAGACCATTCTGACACTATTGCAATAGCAGACTAAGGCCCCTGGAAATTTGATTTCAAAATTAAAGTTATGAGTAAATCTTAGGGGAGGTACACATGCACATGCTGGCGTCTTACCTTCAATTCGAGCGGTATTCTCCGAGGATAAAATATCGACTTTATATTCGATTTTGCCGGCCCGCTATGCCGAACTGAAGATGTGTGTCTACCCCTGAGGACTCAGTTTTACAGACTGCCAAAATGACGTCATCAAGCAGTTTTCATAGAACTAAAACTGACGATGTTTTTTTTTTTAATTTTTCAGCTACATTCTGCGACAATTGGGACAGCCAGATTTGATCAAAAACGTAAGTAGTTAGTAAGTAATTAACTATTTCGGTATAGAGACAGACTTCAAATTATTTAGGGCTAAATGGGGCCTAAAGTAATCATGAATATGAATAACATATTTTTATTTTTTTCCTATGAACTGACAGTTGGAAAAAAAAGGAGATTGGCAAACGCCCACACAAGATAGGCCTAGTTAGGGTAAGGTTGGCGAACAGGACTGACCATTTAAACAAATCACTGCTAAAAAACACGACTAACCATGAATACATTAAAATAAAATATTTATCAGGCAACAATTTATGAGTTTTTGTTTTTGTAAAAAAAAAACAAAGGTTCTTTCTGCAAATGGACCTATTTTCGTTAATGTCCTTTATGAAAGTAATGCCCTTTTTGCTGTTTCTGATTAGAGAAGCTAGGCAAGCTCATTCTATTAGTGATAGCGATGATATAAATGTATTGCATTAATGGCATCATAAAACAATAACTTTTACACGTGAAATGTTATGGCCGCACTCTGCCGTCGTACAGTTTATAACTAGTACGGAGGGTGGTTATCTAATTTGTTTGTCACAAAACTAGCCAATAAGTTTCAAATACCTACCATCATCAATTTATTGCACAATTGTTTTTTAGACGCGATATACATGTTGTTATATAATTGTAAACATAGGCTAAGTTTAACGGAAATAAAATTTATATTATTTTATTATATTAATCTTTGCGTAGGAGTTTCTAAAAATGAAATACGGAATGCTTTGAAACTGGTTGCCACGTGGCTATGCTGTCTGGTGTAAAAACGAATTGGCCATCAAAATTATAAGTTATGTATTTGAAACCACAGCGACTAAAATGGCCTTCATTTACTAGTTTTCACGTATAAACACTAATTTAAATAGTCAATAAATATTCTTATAGCCATTTTCTGAATCGCAACATTATCGCCCATTCGTAGTTGCTTTTAATAAATATACTGCATCGCTGGTCTAGTGGTCGCAAGCGCGACTGCTGGACATGAGGTCCTGGATTCGATTACCAGGTCGAGGAAAGTGTTTTTGGTTTATTCCGTCAAGTATTTCTCAGTAGCAGTCACGAAAACGGGATTCGAGCCCTGTTGACGGCAATAAGCTCGCGCCATATTACACGGGACTTAAGATAACTGGGGAAATGTGGGTGTACGTTCGAACAAGTTATTTGGTATACACGCGGAAATTTTCACAATCCGGTGCCGAAGCGTATTCTTTTCCAAATTTTATTCAATAAAGCTTTTTTCAATACGATACTGATTCTTATTGACATAAGCTTTATAAAATTAAATTCCAAACAATATTGTCAGTGTACTAAGATTGTGAATATTTCTGCATGTATACCAAATAGCTTGTTCGACCGTACTATTACGTTCACATCTGCCTAAGCCTTCGGAAGTTTATTGAATAAATGAAATGAAATGATTAGCAATCATTTCATTTAATTTATTCAATGATTACAGGCGTAGTGCTATGTTATTTAAAAACTTGCCAAGTGCGATTGTCTTCACGTTTCTTGTATGGGAGCCCCACTTAAATATTGATTTTATTCTGTTTTTAGTATTTGTTGTTATAGCGGCTATGGAAATACATCATCTGTGAAAATTTCAACTGTCTAGATATCACGGTTCATGAGATACACCCTGGTGACAGACAGACAGACAGACAGACGGACAGTGGAATCTTAGTAATAGGGTCGCGTTTTTACCTTTTGGATACGGAACCCCCTTTTTTTTACGGATGGGAAATCTTCAAATGACCCCTCCCACTCTGGGCGGAGCGGAAGGGAGTGTCAGACTTGTACTGAGTAAAACCCATCCATGTTCGTTCTTTTACCCTTAGTGATCCAGGGCCGCGGTATCTCTTTCGAACAGTCCCGCAACCCCCTAAAATGCAGTTTTATGATTATTGCATTCTCTTATTTTCAGATGCCTGAAAACAAAGCTCTGTCAGGGCTATGTGCGGGCATCACTGATGCTTACGACCTGTTCGGTGTACCTAACGCCATCATTCTGTTCGTCGTAGAAGAGATCTCATACAATATCTGTGACCAAAGATTCCATGAGTTTGAAATAGCTGAAAAGAGGCCCGATATCATGGTAAGTTTATTTGTACCATCATGTTCATCATAGAGTAAGTTTGAAAGTGGCGCCTGTTACAGAAAAATTGAAAGGAAGCTGTTTGTCTTGGTATGGACATGTAATGAGAAGGGGTGAAACGCATGCGACTAAAAGAGTGATGGACATGATCAAAAATCAAAATATTTTTATTTCACATAGGCCTAGATGGGCACTTATAAATCGACGACAAAAAGGTGCACCGTTCTGGTTGGTCGTTTCCTATGGAGAAGAACCGGCAAGAAACTCCATGGTTACTCTTTTCAAATCATTTGCTGTTACAATATTATCATGTTACAGCATTAGTATTTAAGTATGGGGGGACAGCATAGGCCGGACAATAAGTCGTTGCTTACTACACATAAAATGTAAAAATGTTCATGGATGGAGAGGGAGAGGAAGGCCAAAGAAACGATGGATGGATTGTGTGAGGAATGATATAAAAGAGAATGGAGTAAATGATGCCGAGACGTCTGACGAAGGAGAATGGAAGAAGAAATCGTCTTGCGCCGACCCCAAGTAGAATGGAACAAGTCCTGGAAGATAATGCTGTTCATCATTATCTGCCTCGCCTTTTCTCAGCCATGTTGGGGTCAGCTTCCAGTCTACCCGGATGCAGCTGAATACCAGTATTTTAACATCATTTTGGGCGACGACCAGAGGCCATATAGTGGGATAACAAGCTAATCATCACCAGACTAACCTTTTCCCAATATAATGCAGCGGAATACTAGTATTTTACATTTAGCGACTGCATATCTGACCTCCACAACGCAGTTAGTACTAGATAATACGGTACCCCTTGGTAAGACTGGTTGTCAGACTTTCGGGCCCCTGACTACCAGTGACGACTGTCAAAGATCTACAATAGACAACCGGAACTAACGGCTTAACGTGCTCTCCGAAGCACGAAGGAAATCCGGTATGTTATGATGGTCACCCATCCACAGACCGACCTAGGCAAACGCGGCTTAACCTTGAAGATCGACCTGCGCGGTTGTTATTATTTAACCATGAGCTCCTCTTTATCATAGCATACATAGCATAATCAGCCTATAATGGTCCCACTGCTGGGACACTCGGCCTCCTCTCATAAATAATAAGAGGGAACGAGTTATAATAGTCCACCACGCGGGCCCAGTGCGGGTTGGTAGATGTCACATGTCTTCGAATTTTTGGTTCTAGGACATGCCGGTTTCCTCACGATGTTTTCCTTCACCGTTTTGAGAGCAGTGGTGATGAAATAAATTACACAAAGTAACGCGCCTGCCTGGGTTCGAACCCACGATTTACTGTTCGTAAGTCGGGGCCACCACCACAGGCCCACCGGTGCTCTCTACCATTATGTTCATCGTTAATTATTCTCGGGTTAAATAAGCAGCCGCACGGCTCGGTTTTTAAGGTTAACAGTTGCCGAGGTTGGTCTGTTCATGGCTGCCCATCCCTAACATACCGATCCCCTCTGTGCTTCGGAAACCACTTTAAGCCGTGAGTCCTGGCTGTCGTTTTTAAATCTTCTTCCCGCCCTTGTCCCGTTCTACTCGGGGTCGGCGCAAGACGTTTTCTTCTTTAATTCTCCCCTGTCGGACGTCACGGTATCATTTGCTCCTTTCTCTTTTATATCATTCCTCACACAATCCATCCATCGTTTCTTTGGCCTTCCTCTCCCTCTCCATTCATCAACATTCATTAACATTTTTAAATTTTTTGTGTAGTAAACAACGACTTATTGTCGGGCCTATGCTGTCCCCCCATACTTAAGTACTAATGCTGTAACATGATAATATTGTAACACCAAATGATTTGAAAAGAGTAACCATGGAGTTTCTTGCCGGTTCTTCTCCATAGGAAACGACCAACCCGAACCGTGCACGTTTTTGTCGACGTTTTATAAGTGCCCATCTAGGCTTATGTGAAATAAAAATATTTTGATTTTGATTTTTTGATCATGTCCTTCACACTTTTAGTCGCATGCATTTCATCCCTCCTCATTACATGTCCATACCAAGACAAACAGCTTCCTTTCAATTTTTTCTTCTTTCTCTTTCATATCATTTCATTCTTTGTCACAGACTATTATATTGATAAATTGTCTTGGGACCAACATAGTAATCGCGAAAACATAATCGACTGTCCCGTACATTTGGGTCGAGTAGGTATTGCAATTGTGTATGGGGCAGTTGATTTGTTTTTCACGCGATTTCGTGATTTTTTGTTTTTCACTTTGACCAGTTCTGCACATGAACCGTAAAAATGACCACAACTTCGTCAATACGGGCCGTATAAGTATGATAATACATTTTTATTAATAACTTTTCAGATTCACAGAAAAACGTTGAACGAGATATATGAAGAGACGATCCTTAATGACAAGAAGCAATTGGTACTGTAAGTACCTACTCTTTTATTATCATCCTTATCTTGTAGCTAGGCGGTGCGAGGATGAGTAGCGAGGCTGTGGAACTGTGTGAGCGTTTCCACCAGAGATGTGCTAGGCTGCTGAGCGGTGCGAGGATGCGTACCGACGGTGCGAAACGGTGCGCAGATGAGCGGTGCGAAGATGTGTAGCGGCCTCGTTTCAGACGCGAGCGGTAACCACACCGTCTAGTGACTGCTATTTTTCGCTGGCGTCCGCCCCTCGCAAACATCCTTTCCTTGATTTGTATGTACAAAAACTTCGCTCCTCTGAGCTGATTCCACTAGAGCTGCTCTCGGCGAGGCTAGGTAAATGAAGTGATTCTATTGGTTCTTAAAAAACATAGGGATGTTTGTTAAGAACCAATAGAATCACGAGGCTGCGTAGCGAGGGCGCTACGCAGCCTCGCACTTCTCTGGTGGAAACGCAGCCTTACGCCTTAGAGGCGTGGGGGCGAAAAGGATTATACCTTAGAATTTGACACACAGCTAGACCATGACCGTGGCAGGCAAAGGAGTAGCTTTTTATCTCGGTAATGTCCAGGTCCATGTCTCTGGGGGATCATTACCGACCGAGAGATTCGTGCTCCGGAATGCTACTGAGTTTATAATGGAAAAACTCAGTAACACTTTGTCGGCCTTTTTTTTTTTTTTTTTTTTTGTTTTCGGGGTGAAACCTTCTAAAGGCGGCCGGTCTTTGGGGATAAGACCGGGGAGTGTGGGATTTTTACCGCACTAAAACCACCCCGGTGGTCACCATCTGCACATGAGAGGAGGCACCGTTTCCTCTTAAAAGACCTGTCCGGAGCTCCCTTTGTACAACGCCTGAAAAGGCACATCCCTGGGGCGACTATACAGAAGTCTCCCCTGAGCCTCGCTGTGCAAGTGTGCACGACAGCACGTGACCACTGTGCTGCCGATCATCTCTAAGGTCACTCGGTGAGCGCACAGAGTCCCCACTCTGAACGCCTGTGACCCCAAAGTCCCACCTGCTTTAAGTAATGCAGGAGGGGTTTCGGCGTGTTAAACGACGAGGCGGTTGCCTCCCCGACGACTTCTTCTCCTACCAGGATCGGCCCTCTCACGATCCCGCTCGGCAGCCTCCTTCTGGACCATTACAGTCTCACAGAACGAGGTCACCTCCCTCCAGTTGTCAGACTCTGCCAGCATAGCCCCAACTATGGCTGGCAGAGACAAGTCTTGCCCGATCCTGGCTACCAGAACCCGAACACTTTGTCGGCCTGGGAATCGGTCAGCGTTACTGCAGCGACGAGACACCTATAGTCACAAGCACCAATATGTAAACACTTAGCAACGTTCAAAAGTTTTTTTCTCCTACTGTTCTGATTAAAATAAGTATTCTGGAACTCATATCTTTATGAAAAGATCCTTTCTCCAAATCAAAATCGTTATTTCGCGAAAATTGCTTTTAAATTTAGGAAAATGTATATACAATACCTTAAAAAAACCTGTCCGATCCGTGAGGGTATTAAGTATTATTAATTAATACTGTGAGGCGCGGAGGCGGAGGCCAAAATGGACCGAAGTTTTGGCCGAAGCCGAAGCTCCAGTCGGAGACAAACTAAAAGGTACATCTCTGCCTAACTCTTCATGATGACTGTTTTCTCCGAAGAGTTAGGCAGAGAGTTATGTTATGTTATATTTATGAATGTTATTATTTCAGCGACGGAAGTCCTGTGGCGGTTGTCTACTATCGCTCCGGGTACGAGCCAGCGCAGTACCCCACCCCGAAGGAATGGGACGCCCGACTGAGGGTCGAGAGGTCCACGTGAGT
The DNA here is from genome assembly GCA_947578425.1 of Eugnorisma glareosa. Classification (NCBI taxonomy): domain Eukaryota; kingdom Metazoa; phylum Arthropoda; class Insecta; order Lepidoptera; family Noctuidae; genus Eugnorisma; species Eugnorisma glareosa. Next base: position 5,616,937 of record OX387967.1, on the reverse strand, counting down.
ACCTTTGTTACCATTTCTAGGCCAGCTTCCACTAAAAAATGATAGATGACGCTGTACTTGACTCAATTTAAAAAAGAATATACATATATCTATATCAAGGAGAATATAATACTCCAGTTGCGTTTTATAATGTTTATGTGGGTACGATATTTCTTTTTAGATTCGATTTATTTATTTTATTTATTTATTTATTTTCTCCAAAAAATATTAATATGTACACAGTTTAAGATACAAACAGTTTGTGGATGGGAGACAGGAGCCCATACTAAGTAAAAACCTGTGCTACGGGTCTCCTGGTCTCCATATCTCGAATACATTATTGAGAGCTAATCTAAGGACATAAGTAACAGTAGCAGGGAACGTTTACGGCTAATGAACAATAAAATTAAAATTACGAAATTTTCATTTTTATTTTAGAAGATTAAATACTCAAATTTAATATTCTGACAAGCAAGCAAGAAAAGAACAAATAAAACACCGACAGTCATTTTTTTTTTTATAAATATTAATGTAATAATATAAATTATTTTATAATAATATTATAAAGACCTCTGGGGTCTATCTTAGCATGCCATGGCCTGAGATTTGAACAAAGCGTTACAAAGTTGATGTAATGTAACATATACTAGCCAAGCTTCTATGTGTAATGACGTTATAAGTTGATAGTAAAAGTTTTAAAGGAAAAGTTTATTTTATCCTTTTTAGCGCATTTAAATAAAAGTTTGTTTTAAAAAAGGTTTTTTCACATTTAATTTATTTTTAAAAGGCAATGTATCCCAGCTCCATACAGCCAAACAAAAGAGATGTTCCAGAAATGTATGGAGCGTGGGCCAGCACTATGTACGCTATATATAAATATCGCTATGTATTACAATAACCGTTTTTATTGTTAATTTTATTTAATTTCACTTCTTTTCAAAGTACATTCAAATTAACTTGGCCAAGGAGAGCAACACAACATAAAATTAAACATGGTGGATCAGATCAGCAGCATGCGAAAAATGACAATGGCATTTGATTGACGTGTATCGTAACACCTGCAATAAATAAAATACGAATTTCGAAAATTTTGGGTTTCGGTTTCGATAAAATAAGACTTACAGATTCAAACTCAAAGCAAGGAAATACCCAAAAACGTCACTTCTTAAAACTGTCAAAGTCGTCAAACTTCATGTCAAACACAACTGTCATGGCTGCCCTAAAAATAGGGTTATTTTATTAAAAAACTTTTCAAATGATCATTTTTGTACCACTGTACACTTCTTCAAAATATTTTTTTAGTATTTTTATGAAATTCCCCTATTTTTTCCTATTTATCTATGTAGTGTACGTAGTGGTGGCCCAAAATCAAACATCTCCTTTACACAGAGCCATGTACAGCGCCATCTATCGTTTTTTAGTGGAAGCTGGCCTAGTAAAAACCTCATTTCTCCTGTATCATGTGTGCGTTCATAAAATTCACCTTGTATATTTTTTTATTCTGGACTACAATGTTGAATTTGCAAAATGATGAATTCGCAAAATGTTGAATCCCAAAATGTTGAATTTTCTGGACCCACAATGTTGAATTTGCAAAATATTGAATCACATAATGTTGAGTCCTGGGGATGTAAAATGCTTAAAAAATGATAATTAAAATAACGATTTTGTTATAGTTGTAGATAAAAATGATATTAAGTGAAACCTCGGTGTACAAAATAAAATAAAAAACCTAATCTAAACCTCTCTTAATTGTACATAATACACCGTTTCTTTCTTTGCGAAATATGTTGCTGGGGAGCTTATTCCGTCAATTTGGACGGCGTCGGCGGCGTTTAGGACGACAGTCTCTTCTAAACTGAGGTTTCAAGAAATGCTGCTGATTTATCAGCTTAATTTGACTAAATGACTTGATGTTGTAATATTTTCCAGAGCTATAAAGTGCCCATCGATTCACTACCAGCTGGCTGGTACAAAGAAGGTGCAGCAAGCGCTGGCGGCGCCCGGCGTCCTGGAGACGTTCATGGGGTCGGGGACCACCACCAGTCGGGTCAGGGATATCTTCACTGGGTTGTATTCCCTCGATTTTGATGAGAGCGGCGAGAGGGCCGTCGAGATGGGGTTGAAGGATGCTGAGAAGTGAGTGTTCTATTAATATTCATCTTTGCAAGTTTTCAAAAGAAATCATTGTGTTATCTTGATGGTACGGCAGGACTTTATTATTTCTAGTATTTATCAAATCAAACATTTTTCTTCCATTCTCCGCTGTCAACCGTCACGCTATCATCTACTCCTTTTTCCTTCATATTATTCCTCACATAATTCATCCATCGTTTCCTTGGTCTTTCTCTCCCTCTCCATCACTATTTTAGACGCATGTGTTCCATCCCTCCTCATCACATGTCCACACCAAGATGACTCCCTTTCACCTTTATTATTTCTAGATATTGTGTTGCTTAAATACATTTTGATCTCTTCATGACTAACGTAGTACAGTAGACTCCCGAAGATCCGACAAACTTTTTGCAGAGCAGTATCGGACTATCGAATTTGTCAGATTATAGAGTACTCCCAAAGACCGGTATAGTCCGGATTATTTTGAAAAAGAGTACCTTGTAATCCGACAAATTACAGATCAAATTGATGCAATCTGTTCAATCGTGCATTATCTACATTAGTGAAGATTTGCCAAAATAATGTTTGTGTACATTCAACAGTGATAGGCATTTCGGATTACAGGGGGCGCCGAATTTGACAAGGGCTGATAGTGTAATACTAACAAAATATGGACATCAATAGTCTGAATTAAACAAATTGTATTTTATTAATTTTTAATAAGTATACAACGTGTAACAGAATAAACGCAAAACCTTTTAAGAGGTCATTGTACTCATCATTATGAACACTTTTACTATAGGACCAACACCGACATCGCGAAAAAAAAAACGGCTGTTCTGTACATTTTGTCGAGTTATGCGCACAAAAATGTATGGGACAGTCGAATTATTTTCGCGATTTCAGTGTTGGTCCCATAGTGAAAGTTGTTCATAATTATGAGTACAATGACCCCTTAACATGACTCGTAACAGAATAAACGCATAATATATATATATATATATATATATATATTATTGTATTGTTCTTTTGTCCCATGGCCAAAAGTTGGTAATTTTCATGAGTATTACACGCCCTTAACCAGATTAACCAGTATATTTCCCTGACTTGGTTTATTATGTCCTAGGTACGTACTGAAGCCTCAGCGCGAAGGTGGCGGACACAATGTGTACGGCGCGGAAATCCGCGAGGCTCTGCAGCGCATGCGCCACAGTCGCGAGAGAGCTGCCTACATACTCATGGAGAGAATTGTACCGCCACTTGTAAGTGTACCGCGTCTTGTATTGTATTGTGTTGTACAGCATGTACAGTCAACCTCAAAAAGATTTAAACACCTGCAATTCAATTGACTGTCTAAAATTTGAATTCTACAATGTTTAGCTACAATTAAGTATCCAATGTGCAGTATGTTCTGTGGCTACATATTGATATAAAATAGTGGCACAAATATTGTAGACAATGAAATGATTTTTTGTCGATGTATACATCTTTTTGAGGTTGAGTGTACCAAAAAGTTGTAGTCATGGTTAATCGTATGATACAGGCCATCAAACTGAACAACTTTCTCAATGGAACCCATATCGTTATCGCGAAAAAGTGTCCCATGCAAAATTTCAATACCTACTCAACTCAAATGTATGGGACTGCAGATTTTTTTTTCGCTTTTGTGCTAAAGAGAAAGTTGTTTGGTTTGATGGTTTATACAACCTCCTTAATTATGACCGTATCTTTCTGATACATTCTGTAAACAGAGTGAATTTTCCAGGTGGGCGTGGGTGGCCAAATCCGAAACTATAAATAAGGAATATCGAAAATTGCTCAAAGGAGTCTCGAGCCCTATTTTGATGAAAACGTAAACTGCATTATTAGATATAAAAAAAAATCCTTGCCAGGAACCAAACCTATTGATTTTGGAAAAAAAAAACACTGTATTATTACACCATTCGATAATGTCGCTAATAAGGATAATAAGGACAAATTCTGGGAAGTAACGACATACGGCAAATTTAAGAAAAATGTTTAATTGTATGTTTTTTCATATTTCAAATTAGTGTCCTTGATTGATTACACCCGCCGTGCAGTTGATTTTCACAACAGTGAAGATTGACTGCGCTGAACAGAATGTTCTAATTTTAATAAAAATTGCATGTATATGCACAACAGGAACTCCACGTCAAAAGCATTAAACAAAGTCAGAATTTATTTTGTATTTATTAGGCAAGTGGAATATTAATATGAACCTTGTTGTAATGTCACAGGTGGCAGGTTACGTGATCCGGCCGGGCGCGACGATCCCGCCCCCTATGGTGGACCTGGTCTCCGAACTTGGCATCTTCGGCGTCATCATCGGGTGAGAACACTGAGAACCTAACCTTCTTCCTGTAAAATAATGGAAAAATCATCGTTTACGGTAGCGCTCAATGTAACGCACTCAAAACATTGTGCTGATGCATGCATTGAATTGTACAAGAATCATGGAGATATTTAAAGTTATTACATTTAAAACTTTTTTTTTTTTGATGGCATACTTTGTGTCCCACAGCTAAAGCCAAAAAAAAATTCTAACTTTTACTTAAAAAAAAAAAACTTTCATACAAACCTTTTCCTGACAATTGCATTGGTGCGGGGTGCAAGGTCGTAGGTGATATTAGAGCACTGTTTGGATTTGGTTTTAAAGAGTTTATTAAAGGCTCTTCAAGTTTAATGTAAAATGTCATGTTTTGAATTTATCATCGGTTATTTAAATTTTAAACGGTTGAGAATCTACAAACAGTGGTCACTTAACTTTTGTTTTTCCTTTGTTTTCTCTCTACTGCGTCATATAATAAGAAAGGTACATCTATCTGTTGATGGTTTTTTACTTCGTCTAGTTACTGCCTCCTAAACAAGTCTTTTTATTTAAGGTTGTGTGTCGCTGGCATGGGACAGTGCCTCTTTCAAACAATTCATTGAAGCCTAAACACACATACAGACTCACACACACACACACACACACACACACACACACACACACACGCACTAATACACACATACATACTCACACACATAAATACACCATACTCAAGCACACACACGTAAAGAAACACTTGCGCTTTAGTTAAATATTCTCTCTCATGTGGTTCATTTAGTTTTTATATATTATTATTTTGTTTTTTTTTTTTTCAAAGCAGATGTTTTCGTTTGTTAGCTTTTTTTTTTTGTCATAAAACAAATACATCATTTTATTAGGGGAGGACACTGGCTCCTGCAACACAGTTTCAACTATCGCAGGAGTCAGAGAATCCAATAAACCGTGTATAATATTTTGATTTTGATTTTTTTGATTTAAAAAATAAGGCTCAGAATCATGTACTGAATACGAGGTTACCGTTTTGACGTCTGCGTCAACTCCACCCTGTATAGATGTACAATGTATCACTGTATAATTTCACGATTTCTTTTACAGAACAAAGGAGAAAGTGTACCACAACCGTCAGGTCGGCCACATGCTCCGCACTAAGTTAGCAGACGCGGACGAAGGCGGCGTCGCAGCTGGACTTGGAGCCCTAGACTCGCCATACTTGGTAGACTAACTGGGTACTAACAAGCATTACGGACTACTCATTAACACACAACTGAAGCACTAGGTCGCACTAAGTCAACTTAATGTAAATACTTACGATTTTTTTTTTATAAAAAATACAACCTTGACCGCCATTGTCACATATACGTAGAAGCAAGCGCGTGCCCTCTACATCATACGACACAAATATGTGACAAAATGGTAGAAGAAATTGTGGCCTGGCGTTCATAAGGTTAAACTCAAACCTTTTATTTCAATTCAAACATTGGCAGGAACTTTTGAATGTTCAAAGTAAGTTTTAGTCAAGAATATGAAGATACGTAAATGTGAATTAAGTTTTAAAAACATGTATAGTATGAGCGAATGCAATAAACTCAATTTTAAAATCGTTTGTATTTACGTTATGTTAATTTCGCGCGCTCCGAATTATTCCACTGAAGATATCCAAGAATCTTTTTGTGAAACCATATGCACTAAAATAAACTGCAAAATCATTAAAAGATATGATAGCAATGTTTCTCAGACACGGACGATTTTTCAAACGCGACGATATCCATCTCGATCCGCTAAAGAATGCATTGACAATGTCCCCGTTAAAACGATTAAAAAATCCCTCATGCATACAAGGGTTAACTTTACTAAACGCAAAGTTTTTTTAAACAGTCGTGGTCATAAAACGTACGAGTAGGACAGTGAAGAGTTAGTACGGGTTTTTAAAAAGCTGATTACTGAGCCTCTTGCTCTCTCGCTCGCTTGTTTTATGACCGCACTCGCAACGAACGTTGGTATATTCGTAGTATGGTCGGAATATCGATGTGTTTGGTTCCTTGGTGTTATCAATATTACAGGCTACTATATTTTTAATATAATTAAGGTATAACTAAAGCGGTTTGAATATTATGTGCTGCCTAAGTGCCTACTCTTCCGCCATTTTGTTTTTTCGAAATTACTGCCACGCATCAAATTGTATTAATCAATACCTAGCATTATTACAAATAAGTATTTGTTTGAGACAAAATCTTCTAAAGCGTTAGGTGAATCTGATGTCTCCATGATGGATGCTAGCTATTGACTAATAAAGGATTAATGCGTGACTGCCATTTTGAAAAAAAAGGTCGTAATTTAGGCAGATTACGCTCCATACTAAAATATTCCAACCCCTTGGAGTTATTTATAAGGGTCGACATAATGTACAGGATGATTCGAAATAGTTGTAATTAAAAATTAACAATATATTAGTATTCGCGTACTACTTACTTTTACTTGTATTTTTATAAACTCGACTTTTTCATTACTTTCTTGTTTAAATTGATTTTAATTGATTAAATTTAATACCTTCAAGTAACTAACACATTAAAAACTATAAAATCTTTACATCATTTTTGACTTATACATTGTGAATGACGTCAAATAATGAGGCATTATTTCTAGATGTACTGTCACGATCACTAATAAGTATATACGTAGCAACTTTTAAAGGTGATTTTCTGTATTGTATTGATTGTTATTATATACTGCAACGAACGTAGTATTTTGGAAATCTTGCTCTTACGACAAAGTTGAAATCATAATTTTTAAGAGAAAGTATTTTTTTAAATTCGGTAACTGTATACATATTAGTACTTGTGACTGTACAGTCCTTCCACAGTTAAGTTACCTCTGATTAAGTGACATATCAACGACAAACCTAATGTGATCGTTATTAACATTACTATAAGGTGGTTTTCGGGTCGCTGATGTCAGAGGAATCAAAGGTAGATTAACTGTGAAAGGACTTTAATATTATGATAATGTTAATACCTAAATAAATGGTGAATAATTGTATCATAAATAATTACTTATATTTTATCATGTTTAATATTTAGGCATATTTGTTAGAGAATGCACACAATTCAATGTTTGGTTCGACCATCATAGGAATAAATTGTAAAAGTAAAAAATAAGACTACTTGTGATATCACTTAGGCTACGTAATTTTGATACTGTAATAATATAATATTAACGAATTATAACTTAACATTAATAAAATTATGACTTTTTACTGCCATTTTTAATCAATATTCAAACAATAATATTTCTTTTGTGAATCTTTAAAAAGCAATTATCTTGATGTTTCAACTTGTCAGGAATGTGTAGATTTTTGTCAAATTAACAGCATAATAAATGAATTCTTTTAAAGAAATAGTTATAAAATGGGAATAAATTGAAATTACCATTTAGCACCAATCCTGCTATACATACATAAATACTCACACTTTTTTTTCTCATGGGAGTAGATAGGTACTACTGAACGCCCCATGTTAAGATCTTTACATTTTGCCTCGTCCACGTTCAATACATCTGGTCATACACGCACGCCAGTTGCAAGTACACACGGCGAAACATCAAGCTATACATTTCCAGTATAACACGGCCTCGCTTTGTATAGCTTGATTGGTCGTCGTGCGGCGTACAGTCACGAGCCTCAATATACTTAACAACTTTTAAAAGTGTTTTTCTCTTACTGTTCTGATTAAAATATCATGTTGTTACGAACATAGTATTCTGGAACTCATATTTTTTTTAAAAAGATCCATCTCCAAGTTACCATCGTTATTTCTCGCGAAAATGAGGAAGGCAACTGTAAATTGGCGCTAGCATAGCTTGCACCAAACATCATCATAGGTTGAAAATCTGTCAAGGTCATTTTAAATTTCAAAATAGCTTGACCTCATTGGTCAGATTGGGACTAAGCTATGGACACGCCATCTACAATCAGCTTTGACCGGCCTTCCCCATTGTTTATAAATTTAGGAAAGTGTAGGTATACATATTGCTGCTCGTGACTGTAGTACACACCTGGCCTTTCAGAAGAACCTCACCAATAACCTCAATGTATTATATGTCCTCCTAGGGCGTCGCTTCCCTGCATCTCTACTCTCATCCGGTTATGATGGATAAGGGCAGGTGCATGATGGTTTGGTTTGTTTGGTTAATGGGTTTATATTATTTATTATAGTTTTATTTATTTTTATGTCGCACTTCATTTATCCTCTCAACGTATGTACCCAATCCATCTAAGCAGCATCTTCATCATGCACCTGCCCTTATACCAATTTATTTGTGGTCGACGCAGCATGTCTTCTTATTCCATACCTCTCTATTACTCGTCATCTCATAAGACACGTTCACGTTCGTTTCTTGGCATATTATCCATATGCCTTTGATTATATAATGTCAAGATATGGCATCAAATGTGCGCAAACGTGTCAAAAAATATCAGCCAACTGTTGGCTTATAAGTTCGCACTGTTGGTCTATTGTCTCTGTACACCGGCCGCACGCTGCCGCACGCACACATGTTTGAAATTGTTGCCTCGTTTTCTTTGTTTTGATTGTAGGGCGTCGCCTAGACATTATAATAATCAAAGCCATATACATATTCTTTTAAAATTCGTCACTACATCTTTTGAACATCAACATTGACGGTTCAAATCATTCCCCAATGGGTCATCCTTCCTGCCCTTGTCTCATTCTATTCGGGGTCGGTCCCACAAGTTTTCTTCTTCCATTCTCCCCAATCTATCATTAGAAGATAAACATACCTACTTCTCTGGGTTTGGTGTTAAAACATAATATTTTTTATAAATAGTAACATTTTGTATAATAAAATAATAAATGTATTTGAATTAGAAATTTTATTAATTAATATTATTTAATATAAAAAATATTAATTTTATAAAATTATTATTTTTGACAAAAACAACATGTCAAAATAATTGTTACATTATTTTTGCCATATTTTTGTTGATTATTACTTACTTTATTATGACATTCCGTTATTTTTTTTACTATTAGGCTAGTGTTAATATAGTTTGAATAAAATCGCTTTATACAGCGTGTAACAGAAAGGGTATAATCATATGGAATACTGTGGTACAGACCATCAAACTGAACAACTTTCCCTATGGGACCACCATCGAAATCGTAAAAAAATAATCAGCTGTCCCATACATTTGGGTTGAGTAGGTATTGAAATTTTGTATAGGACAGCTGATTATTTTTATACGATTTCGATGGTGGTCCCATAGAGAAAGTTGTTCAGTTTGATGGTCTGTACCACAGTATTCCATATGATTATACCCTTTCTGTTACACGCTATTTATCCAACCAAACTATGTATAAAAACGAAAATATTAGCAATACGGTTTTCCGTTTAAATAAATAATATCAAACTTGAAGCGATTTTGTTCGAAGGAAGGCAATAAAATCAATGTTTAGGTAAGACTGAAAGAAGATAGTATATTTGCAACAAACCCGAAAACTTCCAAGCTTTACAACCGAACGGCACAGAATTAAAATAAGTTGAATATTTTGAATTAATTTTAATCATACCATACATTTACCAATATAAACGTTATACTAACTTGTCTTATCTACGAATTTGTACATAAGCTATACATACTTAAAAGTCATATTGATTTATACACAATTTTGTAATGAAATTGCTATCCACTTCTATTACAAAAAAATAATTTTCGGTTTGTTGCAAATATTTGTCGCTCTGTGGTGCTACGCTAAATGCCTAGTTGTAATACTTTGTTTTTTAATAACTTACATGAAATATAAGTAGTTGACTTTATTGATTGTAGTTTCCTTACAAACTGTCCTGACAATTACGAAAACAATCAAAAACAACCAAATCGGTCGAGCCGTCCTCAAGTGAGACTCCGTAGTACATACGCGGTGGCGGAGGTCGCAAGCACGACTGACAAGCATGAGGTCCTGGGTTCGAGGTTCGTTCCCATTAGTCCTACTAAACTGTTCTACGGTAGAACTAATGGGAATATTTTTCCCACTAGTCCTACATTCACACTGAGTAAAACTAGGGTTGCCATCACCTAAGCCGGCGATGCCGGACAAAAACTTTAAAACCCCGGGCAAACGAAATAGAAATAAAAATAAAGAGGTGAAATAGATTTTTTTCCCCGGACAACCCAAAAACATCGCAAGACGAATAGTATGGTAATAGTGAGTGCGTGAATTCAAACAAGAAGTGACTCGCTCCTGCTCAGCCCAGAGCGGGAGGGGTTATTTGATGACTTCCCATCGGAAAAAAAAAGGGTGCGGTGGAAAGGTTCTTACTTTCTTTTAAGTTTCACCGAAATGTGCATTTAATTTATCGACTTACAAAATTAGGAACGTTTCTGAAGTACTTTAAAGTACCGAGAATGAAAGAGCGAGCGAGGCAAGCTCAAAAAATTTCGAGGGAATATACATGTAATATTTTTTTCACTTATATCAATAATATGCAGTACTATCAACCCAAGAAAATAATTAAAAGTTAATTTCAACTACTGCTTGTCGCACAAAAAAAAAATTAAACTCCTACAATTTTCTACGACAGTTCAAACGTCCATGACTATCGCGGCTATTCATGTCAGGACTTTGATGTCACTTACCTCTATCTGCCTGGTTTAAATCTAATTTTTTGCTCTTAGTAGATTAGTTTTACTAAAATGTAAGTGCTTTATTTAAGCAAAATTTATAGTAAAATCTTAGTGAAACTTTAAGTACTTTTCAATTAAAAGTATTTCTTTGACACATGGATTTTAACGTCACTACTGGAATCGATGCGTTTTGTGTTTGCGTTCCGTTTCACCAAAAACACGCTAAATAAAATATTTAATTGTAAAATAAGTACCGTATAGTAGTAGTAGATACCTATTAGTCACACAAACTACAAGGAGGCCAGAATCATGAAGAATTTTACTATTATCATTGTTACAAAATGTATTGATTTGATTGTGAGATTCCTATTAACAATGTACCATACCTCCTTCATGATTCTGGCCTACTGGTAGTTTGTGAGTGTTAACTCTATGATTGTTTCTCATTTGCTATTTATCGTCCTTGCCAATTTTCTACTAAGTACGTAATTGTCGAATGTAAACTTGCGTAGTAACCTGAGGCTATTTGTGCCAATATTCTACTAGAAAATTCAAAGCGGGGTAAATTCGCATTAGTGCGAGTTTAACAGTCTAAATGTGTACCTACGACCTACGCCAAAACGTACTAGTGAGAACAAAAACCCCATTATTTTTCAAGTAGAAATGTGTAATAGAACAGTAGAACAAATGGGAATTTTTGGTCCCACTTTTTCTACGATTTTGTGCCACCTTAAATTGTAGACCTACTGGGAAAAAATATTCCCATTTGTTCTACCATGGAACTATGGAACTGTTTAGTAGAACTAGTGGGAACGAACTGTTTTTCGGCAGAAAATTCTAAGTAACAGCCACGGAGTCTGAATTTATGCCAGGCAGATGGCAATAGGCTCGCGCCCTATTAAGCGCAGGCCACACCACCAGCTGGCGGGGGGGCGAACGACGCGTCGTTTCACCCCTTTTCATACTTTCGTTCACACCGCGAACTATCGAAAGATACGAACAAAGTATGAAAAGGGTGTCGTTCGCGTCGCTCGCCCGCCCGCCAGCTAGCGGTGTGGCCTAGGCGCTTTACATGGGACTTAACTGACGAAAAGTGGTTATATTAGGTAGGTACTTCTCTGCCTAAACCATTCTGGGATTACAGGCTTGATAGATTTCCGCTCTTGTACTCAGGTTAAGATCTATAAGGGTTGAGCCTCATCTAGCAGCACGGCAATCATTTTTCCATGTTTCCTATCTTTTTCTGATGCTCAGAACTGTCCATTTGTTATAGCGAGAATTCCGGTTCCGTGCTGATATATGAAGCTCAACAATAAAGCGAACTTTACACATCATTCTAGCTATCGCTTACAAAAATGAACCATATTTCTATCAAGTTAATGTTATTATTCACATGATACTGTTGATCAAAGTCGCTTGCAGGAATATCCACATAAACTTAAAAGAACATGGTTTATTTTTTAACCGACTTCCAAAAGGAGGAGGTTATCAAGTCGTCTGTTTTTTTTTTTTTTTTTTGTGTGTATATTTAGCGATATCTTCGCCAATTGTGAACCGCTTTCGATGATTCTTTTTTTGTTTGGTAGAATATTGTTTCGCGGTGCTCCCATTTTAAATTCGGTGAAGATCTGATGCTGATCTTCGGAGATATACTATGGAACTCTTCAAAAATAGACGGCAAATCTGTCGTGATTACTGCAATCGCTTGGATGTTTATTGTTTATACAACATCATAACATAATATCACGCTTGTATGCTCTAGGGCAGTCTAGGGGGTACGCAGATATGTACGGGGATGTGTACTGTACAAGTTTTCGACATTTAGGTATATGTTAAGTTCTATTTTATTGGGGATAAGCCTATTACCATGAAATGTATTGTTAGCGGTTCACGAATGTTTCACCAAAACTATTTTGACAATATTTTAACCGACTTCAAACAAAATGATTTCTCCGCTAATTGTGGACCGATTGTCAAAATTCTTTTTTTACTGACGTGGTCCCGTTGTCACAAAGTTAGAATCTGATGATGGGATCCCAGGGATATCGAGGGCAACCCTGACATTTTACAATTTTTTTCATATAGGTACTTTCTAACGATATTTGTACCTGATAATCATTATCTCATGTTGCTGAGCTGATGATGGAAGGTATAAGTCAGGATCTGATGCTGATCTTCGGAGAGATACAATGGAACGCTTCTGTTGCAGACAACGAGCTAGAAGAATGTATATGTAGTACTTAGTAATGTAATGTATAGATGATAATTAGTACCTAAGGTTTAATAAAACGATCAGTCAGGCTCGCAAGAGGCGAGAAAGCCCTAGGGAATCAATTACAATGTACCTACTCATATAAAAACATTGCATCATAGTATTACGCAAAGCGCAGGTGTCAGGTGCGATAAGCAAAGCGCAGGTGTCAGGTGCAAAGCGCAGGTGTCAGGTGGCAGGTGTTTGGACGTCGGGAACTGATGTAATCATTGTGCAATAATTTTTCTATAAAAGGCCGAGGTAAAAATGCTTCGACACAGTTCACTTTGCGCGCAGCTAAGAGCAAGTCATGCCCTAATATTATCTTATGTATCTTTTATGTGTTTCTTATGTGTTGTCTTAAGTACTGTAAATATTGTGAGTTATGTGTCCCGTTGTATTTTAAGTCAGTGTAATTAGTGTCTAATCGTGTAATGAAAAGTAAATAGTGTTAAATCGTCGTCCGTGTTTCATTTAAGTAAATAACTGAGCTATCGAAGCGACGGAAATAAATTCTAATACAGTCCAACCATAACATTTGGTCCTTTCGAGCCGGATAAGCAAGAGAAGCAACCATAAGATTTGGTCCTTTGCACCGGATAAGAAGTCATAAGTATATAAACGTATTTAGTGCAAATAAAGTGTTGTGAACGGGCACATAAAATTGTAAGTACTGAACAAAATAACTTAAAGTGTATCGCGAGTGTTTGAACAATAATTGTGCCGCGATAAGACAATCAGTGCGTCTATAATTACGACTGTAAAACGCGTAAAGAGGGCTAGTAGATCTGTTGCGTGTAAAGTGATTGTCAAATGTGTCATAGCTAACTACATACGTGTTATATACCGTTATATGGTTGTTTCGTATATAAGTCGATTACGAACAACGTCGTTAGCTAGTGCCGTGTTAAATAAAGTCTGTTCGAGTCGCGGTAAATAATATAAACGTCGCGTAAATAAATATCAATTACGAACAACGTCGTTAGTTAGCGTCGCGTAAATAAATAGTGCACGCCGTGTCGTCGTATAGTAAGTGCCGTCGCGGTATATAAAGGACAAGTCGAGTATATGGTGACGTCATAGTAAGTGCGCGGTTAAATATACGTGGAACGTCGTAGTAAACGAGTCTGGTCGAGTCTGCTACTGGCTATCGAGCTGTAGTACGCCGTGTTCCCCGCTTCAAGTCCAAGTGCAGTATGGTGGTCACCCGCAGTCAGGGTGACGCTGCAGAGATGGAGGACCAGAGGCGGCGCGCCCTAGAGATGAGGGCTGAGGAGCAACGGGATGCAGTTCTCCGCCGGGAAGCGGAACGGATTCAAAGGGAGAGACTACGGAGGATTTCACTGGAGCCGCCCGCCTCACCAGCTGTAACGGGTGAGCAAAGTGCTGTGACATCGCGACTTAATACCGCGCCCCTTACGACGGCCGACCTGACCGAAGCAGGGCCGTCATCAGCACTACTTCTCAGTGAAGATCATAAACATAGGACGAGGTCACCCGCCCGGTCACAAAGGTCACAGAGGTCAACGAACAGCATTACAACGCGGTTAAGGCTGGCCGAGCTGGAGGCTGCAGAGAAGCTAGCAACCATCCAAAAGAAGAGTCTAGACCTGGAAGCGGACCTGGTCAAGAGAAGGCTAGCCGCAGAAGTATCTGCAATACAGGATGATCAGGAGAGCCTGCGTGATGATAACCTCATCGCCCAGGAGGAGAGCCACCACAATAGAGTGGATGAATGGCTTCAAACGAATCCCCTCAGATCACGGGGGGAGGGGGACGCTGCGCCCCCACGAGAGGAGAGGCAGATTAAATTCGACACGCCACGGGGTAGGTCGCCGACGCCAACGAGGCACAGGAATAGCATCGACAATTTGGCAGCGACTCTGGAAAGGATGGCACGGCCCCGACTACGGCATACAGACTTACCTGCTTTCTCCGGTGCTGTCAACGAGTGGCTGCCTTTCAAGGCGGCCGTAAAGGATACCACGAACATGTATAGTATATCGGCAGCAGAGAACATACAGCGGCTTAGGACGTGCCTAAAAGGAGAGGCAAGGGAGGCAGTGTCTGCCCTCCTACATACAGCAACCGACCCCGATGTCATAATGAAGACATTAGAGCAGTGCTTTGGACGACCGGAAGTCCTCATCGACCGCGCCATCGAGGAACTCAAGAAGATGCAGAAGCCCACGGCATCGGCTGCTGACTTAAATAATTTTGCGATAAAGGTACAAAATACGGTCAGTGTCATAAAATCAGTCGACCGCCGGGGATATCTCTACAATCCGCTCTTGACACGCGAAATATTGGAGAAACTGAGTCCGCACATACGATCAAGATGGTGCGACTACGCCTGTGACAACGACGACACGACGGAGCCGGAGATAGTGATGCTGTCTCGCTTTCTGATGCGGGAAGCGGATAGAGCGCTGCGGTACACATACGCCCCGCCTGCCAGCACCGCGCCCGCAGCACAGAAGAAGGAGACCAGGCAGCCCGTGACCTCCAAAAAGAAGGTCAGCCCCGTCTACACAGCCGTCGAGAACACAGAGGAAAAAGGTCAGTGTCCGAACTGTAAGCGTGACCATGTTCTAACCAAGTGTCCTAAATATAAGGAAATGAGTGTCGACCAGCGGTGGGAATACGTCAAGGCAAATGGCATATGTTTTCGGTGTGCTGAAAAGAAGCACAGGCGCTTCAGCTGTAAGGCCAAAGTATGTGGCATTAATCAGTGCCGCCGACCTCATCATGCCTCCCTGCATCAAGAGAAGGGAGGAACCAAGGAGGAAGCGACGACTGCGAAGGCTGCTGCAGAACCCGCCAAGGAAGAGTCAGTACTGTCGGTAGCAACCAAGTCTGCCGCCGGCCCCAAGAAGGTACTGTTGAAAATGTGCCCCGTCATAGTCACCGGGTCACGGGGGGAGGTGAAGACGTACGCTCTGTTTGACGAAGGAGCGACCATCACCCTCATTGATGAAGACTTAGCGGCAAGCATCGGGGCAGAAGGGACATCACGTCCGCTTCAGATACGCGGCGTGAACATGTCCTCCGAAGAGCGGGACAGCAAAGCAGTACGGGTGCAAGTTAGGGGCATCCGAGGGGACGGCCGGTCGCACGAGCTTCGGGCAAGGACCATAAAGGACCTGAAGCTGCATCAACAGTCCATTCCGGACACTTTACTGGAACACAAGCACCTGCGAGACTTGCCAAAGGAAGAAGTATGTTATGAGCAAGCTCGCCCGGGACTCCTGGTAGGTACGGACCACTGGGAGTGCATAGTGACCAGAGAGCTTCGAGTCGGCGGCCCCAATCAGCCAGCGGCCTCCAACACGAAGCTAGGATGGGTGGTGCACGGAACAGCACCACGAAACGTCATCACCGAAGAAGATGACGTGCTGCACGTCGTTGAGACCGAGAAAAAGAAGGACGAAAAACTCCATGATTTAGTCGAAGCGCACTTCAAGATCGAAGCCCTGGGCGTCGCCAAGAAACCCCGCGTGAACGAAGCGGACCAGAGGGCGACCAGCATAGTCCAGCGGACCATCAGGAAGATAGATGGTGGCTACGAGGTAGGACTGCCGTGGCGAACGGACCACGTGGTCATGCCACCAAGCTATGGAGCAGCGCTTAGAAGACTTAGGAAAATAGAAGAGAAGATGGACGCGTCACCGGACTTCGCCGTGCAGTACATTAACCAGGTCAACAACCTGTTAGAAAAAGGATACGCGGTGCCATGCGACGGAACGGAAAAGGAGAGTGACGTCTGCTGGTACCTGCCCCATTTCGCCGTGCAAAACCCGAACAAGCCAGGAAAACATCGACTGGTTTTCGACGCAGCAGCAACAAGCCATGGAAGATGCCTCAACAATGAACTACTGGAAGGTCCAGACCTGCTGCTGTCCCTACCGGGGATCGTGTTCCGGTTCAGAGAGCGGGCGGTAGCGGTCACCGCGGACATACAAGAAATGTTCCTGCGGGTAAGCATACGACAGGAGGACCAGCCAGCGCAGCAGTTCCTGTGGAGGGGAGAAGACCGAACATCGCCCCCGCGCCACTACAAGATGAAGAGTATGATCTTCGGTGCAGCAAGTTCGCCGTACATGGCTCACTACGTCCGCAACCACAACGCGGAGCTTCACGGCCAGGAGTATCCTAGGGCCTTAGAGGCCATCACGAAGAGTCACTACATGGATGACTTGGTAGCAAGCTACAGCGATCCAGAGGAGGCGTGGAAGACAGTGGAAGAAACCAGGAAGGTGCACGCGGCCGCCGGCTTCACGCTGCGAGGTTGGAGCTCCAGCGACGCGACGGTCCTACGCGACGTGCCCCAGGCACTCCACGCCACCGCTCCGACACAGCTGGGAGGAGAGCAGCCTGAGAGCAAGATACTCGGGCTGTTCTGGAACGCGGAACGGGATGAACTTGGATTCAACACATCAATGAACCGAGTTCCAACAGAAGTACGAGAACGAGTACGTGCGCCCACAAAGAGGGAAGCGCTCAGTGCTGTGATGTCAATATACGACCCTCTGGGGCTGCTGAGTCACTTCACCGTACGAGCGAAGATAGTGCTTCAAAGCCTGTGGCGCCTGCAAACGACATGGGACTCGCCTATCCCGGACGAAGAGAACGAGCTCTTCGCGGCCTGGTTGAGTCAACTGCCAGAGGTGAGTGCACTTCGGTTACCCAGGTGCTACACTACGGGGAAGACACGACGCGTCGAGCTGCATGTGCTATGCGATGCCAGCGAACAAGCGTATGCGGCGGTGGCCTACTGGAGAACGACGGATGATGACGGAAGCATCAACGTCGTGCTGGTCGCCGCCAAGGCGAAGGTGGCGCCGCGACGAGCTCAGACGATACCACGTCTGGAGCTGCAGGCCGCGGTCATAGGAGCCCGACTCGCCGACACTATCAAGAAAGAGCATCGCATCGAGGTCGACAGGACGACCTACTGGACAGACTCATCCACCGTGGTGCACTGGATCCAACACGACATGAAAAGGTACACGCCGTTCGTCGCGCACCGACTGGGGGAGATCGCCGAGCTCACCAGTAAAGAAGAATGGCGTTGGGTGCCTACGGAGCATAACGTAGCGGACGACGCCACCAGACTCACTGACGCGCCGATCAGCGTGTCCGACCGCTGGTTCCGCGGGCCGGGCTTCTTACACCTGCCGGAGGAGCGCTGGCCTGGGAGACCGGCATTGGAAGAATCGGAAGAAGAGGTCCTGCACATCGCGCCGGGCCCTGAAAGAGACAGCTGGCTGCCCGATCCTGCCCGCTTCTCAAAATACGAGACGCTGGTGCGCGCCGCAGCGCGCGTGCTCGCATTTATAGACGCATGTCGACGCGTCACGCCGCGCCTAGAACATCGGCACATAGAGCGTGCCGAGAAAGAGCTCCTGCAGAAAGCACAGCAGGACAGCTTCGCGGATGAACAAGATCCGGTCTGCTCGCCCCCTTACCAAAGCGAGCCGACTATACAGACTGGATCCAATATTAGAGGACGGCCTGTTGCGCGTGCGAGGACGTATTGATGCCTCAAACGCGCCTGTAGAGGCAAAACGACCAATCATCCTTGTAGGTCGCCACCAGGTAAGTAGACTGATCGTAATGCGAGAGCATTGCGCCGCTGGACATGCCAACAGGGAACGAGTCACGAACGACCTGCGGCAGCGCTACTGGATCGTCCACCTGCGGCCGACGGTGCGGGCCATCGAGAGAGCCTGCGCGTACTGCAAGAAGCTGCGGGGAACACCACAGCCGCCGGCCACGGGCGACCTGCCGCGCGCTCGCCTGGACCCGTTCCACCGTCCGTTCACCAACTGCGGGGTGGACTACTTCGGGCCCATGTTGGTAAAAGTGGGCCGCCGCCGAGAGAAGAGGTGGGGCGCCCTGTTTACCTGTCTCACCTCCCGCGCCGTGCATCTGGAGCTCGTCGCACCGCTCTGCACGGACTCAGCCATCATGGCGCTGAGACGAATGGCTGCGCGCCGGGGATGGCCGCGACTAATGTACTCGGACAACGGGACTAATTTCAGAGGGGCCGACCAGGAGCTGCGAGTGGCGTATGCTGAGTGGGCGCCAGCGCTCCGAGAGGAAGGACTGCTGCACAGGATGGAGTGGCGGTTCATCCCTCCCGGCGCACCCAACCAGGGCGGTGCGTGGGAGCGGCTGGTGCGCTCCGTGAAGACTGCCCTCGCCGCAACACTGCGCGAGAAGGCGCCTGCTGAAGAGGTGCTGCTGACTCTGCTCGCGGAGGCGGAGTTCGCCATCAATGCGCGCCCCTTGACTCATGTTAGCGTGAGTCCCACCGATCCAGAGGCCCTCACCCCCAACCACTTCCTGTTGGGGTCCTCCACGGGCCTACCCTCAACCGGGCCTTGTGATGAGGCCGACCGACGTGCTTGGCGGGCCAGCCAGGCCCTCGCCGACCACTTTTGGCGACGCTGGCTGCGGGAGTACCTCCCCACGCTGGTACCCCGCGGCGAGCCGCAGAGCATCCGCCGACCGCTGGAGATTGGCGATGTCGTCATCGTCGTCAACAACACGCTGCCACGGAACGTGTGGCCGATGGGAGTCATCGAGAAGATCTACGAGGGACCAGACGGCGGCATCCGGGTGGTCGACGTGCGAACGAGAACCGGCGTCTTCAAGCGTCCCGTCAGCAAGCTCGTCGTACTGCATAAAGAAGAGGCTGCGCAGGCTACGCCGGGGGGAGAAATGTTGCAGACAACGAGCTAGAAGAATGTATATGTAGTAGTAATGTAATGTATAGATGATAATTAGTACCTAAGGTTTAATAAAACGATCAGTCAGGCTCGCAAGAGGCGAGAAAGCCCTAGGGAATCAATTACAATGTACCTACTCATATAAAAACATTGCATCATAGTATTACGCAAAGCGCAGGTGTCAGGTGCGATAAGCAAAGCGCAGGTGTCAGGTGCAAAGCGCAGGTGTCAGGTGCAATGCACAGGTGTCAGGTGCGATACGCAAAGCGCAGGTGTCAGGTGCAATGCGCAGGTGTCAGGTGGCAGGTGTTTGGACGTCGGGAACTGATGTAATCATTGTGCAATAATTTTTCTATAAAAGGCCGAGGTAAAAATGCTTCGACACAGTTCACTTTGCGCGCAGCTAAGAGCAAGTCATGCCCTAATATTATCTTATGTATCTTTTATGTGTTTCTTATGTGTTGTCTTAAGTACTGTAAATATTGTGAGTTATGTGTCCCGTTCTATTTTAAGTCAGTGTAATTAGTGTCTAATCGTGTAATGAAAAGTAAATAGTGTTAAATCGTCGTCCGTGTTTCATTTAAGTAAATAACTGAGCTATCGAAGCGACGGAAATAAATTCTAATACAGTCCAACCATAACAGCTTCATTAATAGGCAGAAAATCTGTCGTGATTGCTGCAATCGCGACGTTTCGATGTTTATTTTTTACACAATATTAGAACAAAACATAACGCCTGTATGCTCTGAGGAAGTACGTAGATGTGTACAGTACACCCAGATTTCGACAGTTAAGTATGATAACGATATAAATTACATTTTATTGGGGATAAGCCTATTACCATAAAAGGAGTTGTTAACAATGTAAAATAAATGTATAGCAAATGTTTGTGTAGAATATTGAAACTAAAAAACGAAAAATAAAAAACCTTTTTTGCAAAAAATAAAACCAACTTCAAAAACAAAAAAACGTGGAAAAATAACTTTAGCTTCAGAAGTCGGTGGCAAAAATATTTAATCGAACAAACAAAAGTCACCGACTTCTGAAGCTAAAGTTATTTTTCCACGTTTTTTTGTTTTTGAAGTCGGTTTTATTTTTTTGCAAAAAAGTTTTTTAATGAAAGAAGCGCTATTATACTTAGATCAAGCTAATTCTAAGTTCGTTAAATAGATCTTGGCCTTATTATAAAGTACCTAACGAGTTCAAACCTGACTGGACTGAGGTGAGGAAGGCCGCTCTTGCCTGAAGTGTTCACTAAAACGGTGCCTGACGTGCGTGATGCAGAAGTGTTGAAACCAGGGACCGATTAACCGGGTTAAAAGATTAACCAATTAGACCTAAGGTACCTGAGGGTAATAAGGCCTACCTAATTTCGATTCGCTTTATTTATTTATTACTTTGAAATAGCTATTTTTTAAGGTCGGCCAGTATTGCTTCTTATAAATCTAAACAGATGTAGAAATGAAATATATGTGTTTAAGCGTCATATTTTATATTACAATTAAAACAAAAATCACGTACAAGGTAGCCTAATAAGGCCCGGGTTGTTTATTAACGCCCTACCCGTTTTCACGTTTTCGGAAAAATGTAAAACCATCAGAAATGATTCACTAATAATATTTAAACTGTAAGTACTCATCGTTGTTTAGTTGTATTAGGTATTATTATTTCTGTGAGAACACAATTTTAAGCAAAATCGGTTCCCTTTAATTGAATAGGCTTAATTGCGCGATGCACATGGGCCTTATTAGCCGCAATTTTAATAAGTCTAATTATTAAGAAATTGTTGAGATATAATTTATATAGGTACTGAATTGGTGTTAGCTTTTAATTATTATTTTGTACGTTCCCTATAATAACCAAAACGTTTACACTGTTGTAAGTCCATTATTTTTCAGATAGGCGTTATTATAGTCCAGGCGTTATTTGCCTTCGGTACCTTATAACTATAGGGTTATAGTTATAAGGTACCGAATCTTAAATAGTTAATCCGTATAATTGTTTATCAAACATGGGTATGTTTGATAAACAATTATACGGATTAACTATTTAAGATTGCTGATTAACCAGAATGAAAGAGACAAAGCACCGAGCGCCGAACCTGTCAGCGGACGACGAATGACAGGCTGAGCTGATCGACGCGTCATCACCAGTCACCACCCCTCATAACCCGCGCAGCTACCTCAGACACCGGCAAAGTTATGCGGTAGGCCTACAAAAAGTAGTTTGGCTTGTTGCTCATCACCACAGCATTTATAGGGTGATAACAGAATATTTCTATCTCATTCTATCACGGAAAGGTGTTATTCGGTGGAGCGAGAAATCCGCTCGCAAGCACCAGCATTCATTCGCATCGGAACCAGTTTCTTGCGATTGGGTCTCTCAAGTTAGTGAGTTGCAATTCTTAAGTGACAGAAAGGGATAAAGATGCAAGAAAATGCTGATGTGCGTGTAAATATGATGCAAACAGTAATTTCGTCATAAATTAGCCAGTCGTTGAACTTCATAGCAGGAACGTCATTTCCGTCAGATTGCTCTTCTGGGTTTTTTGTCCTCTGGTGTTTTGATCCAAAAGTTCCTTAGATTTTTTTATACACTTTCACCAATACTTTTGGAGCAGATCTCTGTATTTTTTAATATACAAATGAAACAACCGCATATGTTTTAATAATTTTGTTACATAATATTAAATAAACAATCTATTCTGGTAACATTTACAGAAATTCTGTGTATTTGGTCATTTTGGTCCTCAACAGAGTACCGCCTTCGTTGTATCCATCCATGTACTTGAATTTGGGATGCTCTTCAATGACCTGCAAAAAAAAAAAGGAAATTATTGAGTCAGGAGGACATCATCAAGGTATCTAAAATGGCCGCTGGGTGGACCATAATGGGATAATAATATGAATTACGTTAAAATTCTTAAAAAGGTCACAGACGCAATTAATATTATGATTTAACTTAGTGATTATTTTAGGCTCTTATGAGATGACGACAGATCGAGAAATATGGAAGAAGATATACTGCGCGGACCCCAATTAAATTGAAATAAGGACTGGGGAATTATGATATTCCGCGTACAAAGCGCGGTCGGTGTGAATCTTGTGAGTTAAGCAGAGACAACGCTCTATAAAGCCAACTTTATTCACAAATTCGATGTTCCATATTACGACGACCTAGTTTCAACACAATAAGATTAAGATCGTGAATCGATTCACGAGGTTACGATCCATTGCGATTTAGAAGATCGATTCAAAGCAAAAATGCGGGCCTACAACATATTGTAATTCTGAAAAATAACTGAAAACTAAAGTAACGTAAATCGTCATCGAATTAATAACGTTTACTCTGAAACCTGTTATAAAAAGTTAGCTGAAGAATACACTTTCCCTAGGCCCTAGGGCTAGGTACGCGACGATCTGTTCGCGGGTGGCCGGTAACCAATACCAAAATATTTTACTTGGCCTACATGGGCACTTATAAAACGTCGCGAAAAGGAGCCTGCAAGAAATTCCTTGATACTATTTTAAAATTATTTTATTTTGTTACAGGATTAGGCCTATTTCAAGCCCTGGCTTAGGCTGACGGTGATGAAACATTTCAACATCCTAACTAATACAAATGCTTGCAATGCCTTCACGCCTGAACAGATTTCGTCAAAATTCGGCTCATAGTGTCCGTGACCTTGTCTTTGACTAAGATACTTTATATCGCAGTAGTACTACGGCTTCATGGGATTCCCGACCCCCGGGCTGCGAGCAAAAGTACACAACAAATCACTTACCTTAATGCGTTCATAAGCATCATCGGCGCTGGTAATAAGTTCCGGGACGTCCAACTTGGGTATACCGAAGAGGTTCATCAGGAAGAACTTCTGGTTGGTGTAAAGCATACGCTGGTCTGCCCATTCCACCTCGCGAGGAAGACGCCAGTCCTTCATCTTAGGGTTCTCGCGTTCCGTGTACTGGTCGAAGTTCAGACGCTCTATGTCTTCGACGACCTGGAGAATATAAATTAGATAAATAATTTATTTAGTGCACACAAACAAAATGCACAACACACAGAAGCACAATTAATAGATACAATTTACATGAATATATATGTATAATTAATTAATTAGTGATTAATTCGTTCTACGGCTTACGGGATTTCATACAAACTTTGAACTCATTTGTTTTCGAAATGATTGAACCGATTTTAATGAAACTTCATACGCATAAGCCGGATACATACGTCCAAAAAGTTGACAGAGAACATTTTCAAAATGTTTAAAAAAAAAAAGATAATTGAAAATTTCTGTTTGTATGGAAAATCTAAAATCGGTCTAATTTAGCTGTGACACTATTTTTCGAAAATGTTCTCCGTCAACTTTTTAGAGCTATGTATCCTGCTTATGCGTATTAAGTTTCATTAAAATCGGTTCAGTCATTTCGAAATCAAATGAGTTCAGTTTGTATGAAATGTCGTAAGATGTTAACGCTCTTAAGACTAACACTGGTGCTACAACTGAAGGCTCTTTCTCACTCGGAGCATTCATTTGAGATTTGAACCCGAGATTTGATATCAACATGCTCGCCCCCTTCTACATGGGGCTTAAAACATAACTGTCGAAATGTGGGTGTATTAATACCACTCGTGCCTAACCCTAAAGGGGTCTTTTTTTCTTTTTTTTCTGGTGGGTTTCAAGTAACCCCTCCCGCTCTGGGCTGAGCAGGAGGGAGTGTCAGACTTATACTGACTAAAACCCATCCATGTTCGTACTGACCACTTCCACCTCCCCGCCACCGCTCCAGTCGTACACCAGCAGTTCAGCGTGAGTAGCGATGTCGCGGAGGTATATGTTCTTGTACTGGCGCTCCATCTCACAGAGGAACCCTTCCGTCATGGCCTTGCCGTCCACCTCATGCTCCAGGCGGCGCTTCTTTATGGCTTCTTGAACCTGCAAGTTCAGAGTAGTACAACAATTATGAGAAGTTACGTTACGTGTAGTGTAGTAGAACAATTATGAGAAGTTAAATTTGAATATGTATTAAGTATGAGGAAAACATCGTGAGAACAATTTTGAGTATAATGTGGATTGCTATAAGAGTCGAGGAAGACCAAAGAAACGGATGGAACGGTGGGAAGGATGATTATGGCAAAAAAGGAGGTGTCACATGAGATTACAAGTAATAGAGAAATATGCAAGAAGACATGCAGCTCTAAATAAATTGGGGTAACGGCAGGAGAATGGTGATGACATTTGAATCTATTATCATCATCATCTGCTTAGATTTTCTTCAACTTCCAGCTGCATGCCGCTTTTAACTACATGCGGCTTCCAGCTACATGTGGCTTCCAGCTACATGTGGCTTCCAGCTACATGTGGCTTCCAGCTACATGCGGCTTCCAGCTACATGCGGCTTCCAGCTACATGCGGCTTCCAGCTACATGCGGCTTCCAGTCTAACTGGATGCAACTGAATGCCAGTATTTTACTTGGTATAACTGCCTATCTGACCTCCATAACAAGGTAATATCATCCACGTAAATTGTGTCTCTGCAGTGGGATGTTCCAATGCTTTGCATCGAGTTTTATTATTTTTTTATTATTATTTTTTTGGTTGGTCTAGGAATAGCTGTTAGCTTTTGATTTAGGATTGGGAATTTTTTTATTGTTAAGTTAGTTGTAGCCAAAAGAAGAATAATAAAACTGAAAAATATGGGTTTTTAAGTCAGACAGAATCTCTCACACTTAGCATATTATAATCAGGTCAGATTATAATATGCTTAGTGTGAGAGAGTAACATTAATCAACATAAAAGGATCTTGTTCATAATGGGTGTGAGTTCAACAGAATTGTAAATCTCAAATCATAACAAGTACTAAAATTCATAGTATTGCGAGAAATACCAAAGTCGCCAAGAACAGGGGATAGCAAATAGCCGCTTTCGCAGAATCATAATAGGATAATAATATGAATCACGTTAAAATTCTTAAAATGGACATTTATTTTCAAAGTAGATCATGTCGAAAATATTTTGCTAAAGCTAAGCACACAATAATGGATCCAACCTAAGCTGGTGAAGTTCTAGAATCGACTAAGGTTTGTAGAGGCTATGTTATGGAACCCACTTTTTAAAGTAGGTTTGTTTTTAGGCTGAATAACCAGTGAAATCTTTGGAAAAATAAAGTAAAAAGCAACACATTTCGAGTGTCTACATTTCTGTTCTCCGGCAACTAAGGAACTTGAAGTTTTAGAATTAAAGTCCTAATTACAACAGTAACAAAAGATTACATGAAGAACAAAGATGGATTAGTAGAAACTGTTTCAAGCATGAGTCCACCTTTCTAGAGTATTTGTTACCTGTGTCATCTACACTAATATTATAAAGAGGAAAGATTTGTATTTTTGTATGTATGTTTGTAATGAATAAACTCAAAAACTACTGCGCCGATTTCAAAAATTCTTTCACCATTAGAAAGCTACATTCACCCTGCGTTACATAGGCACCTGTGCGAAGCTGGGACGGGCCGCTAGTAATAAATACATAAACAACTAGAAAATTAGTACTTTACAACCGCACGCAAAATACATGGTTGGAAGTGGAGTTGCGGACATCAGCCCATTATAAAATACAATAGTACTTAACATTTTACCTTGTTCACGGGGGCGTCCAAATAGATGACAAGATGGGGACGCATCAGCTCTTCAAGAGTGTTGGCTCTCAGCTCATAGTACACCGACCTCACCGCCCTGCTGATATACTTCTGGGAGTACATTGCCTCCAGGAACACAAAGTCAGAGTATGGAGATCTCTCCAACACAACTCCTTGGCCAGTGTTCAACAAATGAACCAAAGCATCAATGTATTGGCTGTATCTAGCAACATACTGCATGATCTGAAAGTTACCCGCCAGACGGTGGTTCGGAGTCAGGTTAAAGTTTACATGGTCGAAGGTGCGGGTATCCTCTGGTATCTGATCATCAAACATGCGGAGATCGCAACCATTTGGCCTAACATAGTGGATGTCCATGTTGGCTTCAGGGAAATGCTTCATGCCTAAGTCCGCGGCGAGGGTGGCCGCGAACTGGGTCTTGCCAACTGCCACTGGGCCTTCGACCACGACGACTTTTGAGTTGTCATCGAACCTGTGAGTGGTGCGGTCAAAGAGACTCTTAAACCAAGTGTAATCCTTGTTCACATAGTCGAAGGGTGGTGGTTTCGCGGGAGGACAGGGCAGCGAGTCTCTCAACGTCTTGCCAGCGATGTGACGGTTCTGCACGAGCGTGCAAGCCACTATTTTACAGCCCTGACCAGAACCGACGACTTTTCCAACACCAAGTTTTAGTAACGTCGACATTTTGAGTCAAGGTATATTCTGTTGTACGATACCTAAAATAAAATTATTATTTAGCTTCATAAGGTCTTAAATCATGAACACAAGTGTACAATGTTGGAATTCTTACCTCAAATCAATTCATAACAAAAATGAAACCTGTGACATAACCATTCACAAGACGAAATACGAACGTACAACGTACGTTCGATTTTACGAAATCTAATTTTATATTTTTTTGTTTCCAATATTCGAACGCACCTTTTGTAGTGATGTTGTTTATGTTACTTACTAAACAAAGCCAAATCGACTTACGACCAATCTGTTTCTTGCTACACATAAAAACTATATTTATGCAAATAAGTTCATTCTGGCAATAGTACATTGACATTTGAGTTGATTTGAGTGAGTAATTATGACGTTGACATTGACTATTGTTGTTGAATTTCTTTTTAATCTGTGTTTGTCTAAAGCCATGTGTGATTTTAGTTTGCAACAAAATATCTTGAATTATTCGTGATAAATAAACAAAACAACATGACTGACCAAAAAGAATTAAAGATGGACACAGCGAATATAAGTGTGGACGAGTTTTTGCCTGCCAAAAAGACGGTGAAGCTAAAAAACATAAAGCGAAGGGCTGTATCAGAATCGGGCGATGGTATGGAAATTGAAGAACACAATGGTATCCAGGGGAAAGCTAAACACAGTCGGTCGAAGGCGAAGAAGAAGAAGAGTGCTGAGCCAAACGAATCTAAAGAAAATATGAGAAAGATCGCAGTCCCCGCTCACAGGTATAACCTCAAAATGAAAATAATAAAATACAATAGTTTTGTACTAGAAACGAATACTTGGAGACCGCAGATTGCGATAAGACTATCAATTATCTCGAATATAATATTAAACTTGAATTAATGTAATTTGTTAGGTGTGTCTGCAATAATTCAATTCAAATAGCCGCAGACATCATAAATATATTAATAAATATAATTACATGCAATTTATCATTAAACAATCATCAAAATCACATTGTGACTTTTAATATTATTGTATGTGCATTAATAATCGTTGATAATTTATATGTATCTATGACAGACAAAACCTTTTTATGCCATAATTAACACCTGAACGAATTTTGCATGCAGGTAGACTATGACCTGTATTAGAACTAAAAGTTCTTTTTTTCCAGGTCCTCCACACTAGTGAAGCCACAAGCAATAAATAGTCTAATTTAAATAAATTAAAAGAAAAAAAACACCATAATACTCATTGCATTACAGATACACGCCGCTCAAAGAGAACTGGTTGAAGATCTTCACTCCGATTGTGGAACATTTACTACTGCAAGTCAGATTCAACACCAAGACGAGGAATGTTGAGATCAAGGTCGGACCAGAAACTAAAGACATTGCCAATCTACAGAAAGCTGCTGATTTTGTCAAGGTAAATAGATTTAATCTACTAGAGACTGACCAATCAAGTTTACATACACGGTGAAAAGTTTGGCGGGAACCAATAATCAGTTTTCACTGGATCCGATAATTTGAGTATTTATTCTGAATGGTTTATGTTCGGGCGCCGTCGGCTATCTTCGTCAGGCGTCGGGCGGCTGCGCGGGCGACGGCGCGACCCTCTGTGCGGGGGTACGAGAGCGGCCGCGGGCCCAGCCAGCTCACTTGATTAGCGAGAACAACTGACGACACATGCGCGACTATTTCTACTATTGTACATAGTTTTGGATATTCATTGTCAGTTTTACATTCCGCTGCTTTTATTTATAGTCCCAAGTTAAGACCCTAAATAGTTGTAACTAGCTGACCCGCGCAACTTCGTCTGCGTGCGTACGTGCATCTCTCTAACCTCTCTTTCTTTTATGTACGCACATAAAAGAAAGAGAGGTTAGAGAGAGTGTGCGTCAACCTTAAAAGTTAGACATAATTATGGCCATTGCGGATATTTTTTTAGAGCTTTTTAAGAGGGACAATTCCGACATACATGATAATTGCGTAACTTTAACCGTTCATGCACAACGGAAGCTCTCAAAAGGAGTAAATCCCTATAATATACTATTACCGATGGATAATCATCAAATGACCCCTCCCACTCTGGACGGAGCGGAAGGGATTGTCAGACTTGTACTGACTAAAATCCACCCACGTTTCTTCTGTTGCCCTTTGCGTTCCAGGGCCGCGGTATCTCTTTCGAACAGTCCCGCAACCCTGGCAGGCCTCGCTCCTCTCGGATCCCATCCCGTTTGCTGACATCTCTTTGAGGCGCGTGTGGAACACGAACACGCCGTCACCACGGCCTGTCGTCATAAGACGGACGGATGGCGAGCTAGCCCATTACTCACTGTCCACAGGCCCGCGACCCTCGACAGCCTTACGTCTTCATCTTTAGACACTCGATGACAATCATACACCAGCTAGAACGAAAGTTCTCATCAAAGTTCTTGAAATGGGCCGAGACACGATAAAACTGCTGTAAACTGTTGCGGACCTCTTGCAACTGCCTTCCGTCTCCATCGTCAGACCTTTGATGATAGACATACTCCAGGCAGGTCTAAAGTTCTCATCAAGGTACATGAAATCAGCCGAAACACGATATAGATGCTGTAAACTCTTGAGGACCTCTTGCAACTACCTTCCGTCTCCATCGTCAGACCTTCGATGACAGTCATACTCCAGCTAGGTCTAAAGTTCTCATCAAGGTGCATGAAATGAGCCCAGACACGATATAGATGCTGTAAACTCTTGAGGACCAGTTGCAACTGCTTTCCTTCTCCATCGTCAGACATTCGATGAAAGTCATACTGACAACTCAGTATGGTTTAAAGTTTTCATCAAAGTGAATGAAATGAGCCCAATAACATTATACCTGCTGCAAACTGTTTAGGACCGCTTGCAGTTGCCATTTGTCTCTATCGTTTGACCGTCGATGACAGTCATACTTCAGCAAGGCCTAAAGTTCTCATCAAGGTGCATGAATTTAGCCTAAACACGTTATTGTTGCTGCAAACTCTTGAGGACCTCTTGCAAGTGCCTTCCGTCTCCATCGTCAGACCTTCGATGACGTCATACTCCAGCTAGATCTAAAGTTCTCATCAAGGTGCAGGAAATGAGCCCAAACATGATTGCTCAATTTAAAAAACAAAAGATCATGTATATCGGACTTCTCTGTAAAAAGTTATGCGTGGTCAGGTCATACATAAAATAAAAAAATATAGACGCGTCGAATTGAGAACCTCCTCTTTTTGTTTCGTTGGTTAATAAACCAAGCTTCAGACATTTGACACGGGCGAGGGTCATTCTTTCACGGAAAACTTAACACCGCGACTCAGAAAATGGAGTGAAATTAATAGCGCCATCTATCGAGCACGAAATTTAACCGTTAAAATATAATGCATGTAAAGCGATCGAACACACACTCTACAGGGTTATAGCGTTATGTAGACTAATCTAGAGTACTTTTTGCTCTCAGACCCGATTTAAAAGTTATCTTGTGAGCACATTTTTATTAATTAGTACCATTTTGGTGCAATAGATGTCGTTGCATGTATCTTACACAATGATGGTAAGTTCTTCTTGAACACTTTAAATTTATAAATCTTTTGATAGAGAGCACTGATTACAGCATGAAACAAAAACTAAAACCTTCTCTAAGTTCCCCACAATATTTGTGCATTGAATCTAATCACATTGGTTTTCCCAACAACATGAACACCCGCCTCGCAGCGCGCGCGGGTCATTATTTTGTTGCGGAGTTATTTTAAAACTGTGATATCTCCTAAGATATTCATCTAAATTGAATAGTGTAAAGGGCAATTTTGGTCACAATTGAATGCTAAAGATGACTAACATATTTATTTTGATAAGGATTAATACTATGTCGGTAAAAACACCTTCGCAAATAAAACATTAATTTTGACCAAATTTTAAAATCATAAAAATGGTTATTGTGAGTCAACCTTAAAAGATAGGCATGTGCCGTCGCGGACTTTTTTTGAGATCTTTTTAAGAGGAATAATTCCCTGCTACATTATATTTGTGCAACTTTAACCGTTTACGCAGCGCACGCAACGGAAGCTATCAAAGAGAATAATTTTTCCCCGTTTTTGCAACATTTGTCATTAATGCTCCGCTCCTATTGGTTGTAGCGTGATGATATATAGCCTATAGCCTTCCTCGATAAATAGGCTAACCAACACAAAAAGAATTTTTCAATTCGAATCAGTAGTTCCTGAGATTACCGCGTTCAAACAAACAAACAAACAAACAAACAAACTCTTCAGCTTTATAATATTAGTATAGATTACATAAATTATCATTGAAATTCTAACACTACGCAAGTCTAAAATAGCAACTTTACAGAAGAGAGAAAAAACTGCATAATTATACCTAGGTAATGGTACAAAACCATTTTATAATTTGTGTTCACTTCAAATTAGATACATGTTGCTTGTTTCTCTTCTGATTCTCTAACAAACGTTATCAAAAATCATAATGTCACAACTGGCAAAATTTGATTTGCGTGGTGTTAGGAACTTCAACGACACTATAGCACAAATCTTGATGTTTCAACATGTCATCATACACAACAGGCACTAGGCAGGTTGCTAGTCATAATATAAAATCCTCACTATAGGTGGACCAGCCTTGGCTTGAAAGAAAGATGGATGCTATACATGGCTTATTCTAAAAACATGTGCATTTCAGCTGTGCTATTTTAAAAACTAGTGACATAAAAAAAAAATAGGTGATTTGCTAATTTGACTTGTTAGAAAATCTAATAATAATGCACAGCCGATTTGTGCCAGCATAAATCTTGACATTAAATTGGCACTAGCCTAAATTCCAATTACCCTGTTTTCTTTTATTTTGACGACCCGAATGGCGCAGCGGTAGTGAGGCTGCCTTACGTTCTTAGGGTCCCGGGTTCGAGTCCCGGTAGGAGCAAATGTTTGTGTGATGAGCATGGACATTTGTTTCCGAGTCATGGATGTTTATATGTATAATAAGTATGTATTTACAAACAAAAAAGTATCTATGTAGTATTATCAACTATCTGGTGTCCACGATACAAGCCTCGTAGCTTAGTGTGGCACCTAGATGGCGCTGTGTGTAATGTCCAGCGATATTTATTTATTTTATCATAATGATGCCCTTATCCCTATTTATTTGTGGTTGGCACAGCATGCCTTCTTCCTTACTTCTCTATCTCTCGTCATTGCAAACAGTCATCTTCTTTTTTAGCCATACCTTGCTTCACACAGTCCATCCATCATTTCTTTGGTCTTCCTCTACTCTTATAGGCATCCACAATCATACTCAAAACTTTCCCTACAACATTTTAGTCATACCACCTCCCTCAACCCTGTTTACTTGCATCATAAAATATATTCTCAACTTTCAGGCTTTCATCTACGGCTTCGAAGTTGACGACGCCCTCGCCCTCCTCCGACTAGATGACTTGTTTGTTGAATCATTCGAAGTCAAAGACGTCAAGACTTTAAATGGCGACCATCTAAGTCGCGCCATTGGCCGCCTGGCGGGAAAAGCGGGCAGAACAAAATTCACCATAGAGAATGTCACCAAAACTAGAATAGTGTTGGCAGACTCAAAAATTCACATCCTTGGCAGTTACCAGAACATAGCCCTGGCAAGAAGAGCGATATGCAACCTTATTATGGGCTCGCCTCCTTCTAAAGTGTATGGAAACCTCAGAAATGTTGCCAATAGAGTTGCAGAGAGATTTTAGTTGTAAATAAAAGTTAATTTATAAATAACATTGTTTTATTTTACCTTACATGTTTAAAATACAACACGAATCAGCGTTGGAATGTTAAATGCCGTAAGGGAAATTCAGCGCGTTGTTAGATTCAACTATCGGGTGCGCGCCGAAAGTTCAAAATCCAATAACACACTCAATATCCCTTACGGCTTTTACAATTTCCAACGCGGAAACGTTTATTGGAATGTGAATTGATTATCTAAATGAATTACAAAGATAAGATTCTATTATGTAAAAAAATATTACATACTGAAATCAATTCATAGATTACAATAGTATCTTATACTTAAAATGCCGGGGCACTCTTGAGAGCACGAGCCTGGCGTCGTAGCTCAGCGAGGCGAAGGTCCAAGGCTCCGCGGCGCTCCACTCCGCGCAGTACACGGAGTCTTCATGCTGCTCGTACGACTGGAGCACCCCGTCTTCCAGACTGGAAAATAGATAAACATTACTCTTGTAATCTTCGAAGGAGGCGGCAGAGAGAGTACAATAGCCCCATTGCACCTCCACATTTAGTCAGTTACGCGAACCGCCCCGGTTGATGGCAATAGGCTCGCCCCCTAATTCGAATTTGTACTCCGAACCAGGCTGCTACTCCAGTTCCTGGTGGAAATACTCAATAACACTGCTCGACCCGGGAATCGAACCCAGGACCTCATGCTCAGCATATCGTTTGCGACCACCAGTCCAACAAGGTACTCCATAACACAACATCACGGCTCTAATCCCCGAAGGGTTTGGCAGAGCTGTACCTAATAGTACACCCGCATTTCGCCAGTTATGTTGAGTCCCATGAATAAGGGGGTGAGCCTATTGCCTTCAACCGGGCACAAATCCAGACTCAATGGCTGCTACTGAGTAATTCCTGATGGAAAAAAATTTTAACACTACCCAACCCGGGAATCGAACCCAGGACCTCGTGCTCAGTAGTCGTACTTACGACCACCAGTCGAACTAGGCAGTCCACTCCTCAGGTTTACTAATTACTAGCTGTTGCCCGCGGCTTCGCTCGCGTTTTGGTCGGAAATTATCCCACGGGCAAGTTGTAAATATAGCCCATGGCACTCGGGGATAATGTGGTGGGATGTGTGGTATGGCTCAGTAGATCCAAAGATTACCCCCTATAACCCCACAAACTTTAATTTAAAAAATACCAGCCTATTACTGTCCCACTGCTGGGAGTGCTGGGCAAAGGCCTCTTCTCAACAGAGAAGGCCCGAGCATTGATCACCACGCTTGCTCAAGACGGGTTGGCGAATTTCCTCATGATGTTTTCCTTCACCTATGTCTGTGATGTCCAAGATAAACTTAGAAAGTACATATGAATTGAAAAAGTCACATTGCCCGGATTTGAACCCACAACCTCATGCATGAGAGGTGAGGCCTTAACCTCTGGGCCATCACGACATTTTATTTAAACTTTACCTCTTTATAATATTAGTAGGTATAGATACTTCAAATACGGTTAGGTGGAGTGACGATCTCCGCATGGTGGCTACTAGCGGCTGGATGAGAATGGAAACTACCGTCCGCATAGCACGAGCTCAGCAGCAGTCGGGTGATCGGACATCGTTAAGGAAGAGAAAGCGAACCGCAGACGGGTCACGAATGTCATAGAACGCAGTACTCGGGGTCCCTCCAAGAAGCGGGAAGTTGCCAAAAACGGCGGAGTTTTTACCTTTACCAGACCGCCGTTTTATCTCACTTTACCAGACCGCCACACGCCCCCTGGACGGTGTGGTATAGGGCGTTTATGCACTACAAGGAATTTTACTGTCCGGCAAAGCAGTCCGATTTTTTACGGTCCGATGTGGCATGAAAAAAATGGATGATTGGCTTGTGCACTTGTCCGTCTTTACTCAGATCGGTGCGGCGCAGTTTAGGGTAGCCCCCTTTGATACTACACGCCACCCACGCGTAAGTAATTTCGTTAGGAGCGATGAGTTTCTTGGAACGTCGGCAGTTGCTTGCTTTATTACTGTACGTGCGAAGACGTATACTCTTTTTTAATCTCAGAGACTAAATTGCAAATGTCAAACTTACAAGTAATGCTGCCAGCTCTTTTGTTTATTGTTGGACTTACGATACCGGTTTGTTGAATCGTAACTTTTGATATTTATAGACGATTATAAAAAAATGTCAGATGCCATCAGTGTTGTTAGTACAAAGTAAAACGG
Organism: Eugnorisma glareosa; assembly: GCA_947578425.1. Taxonomy (NCBI): domain Eukaryota; kingdom Metazoa; phylum Arthropoda; class Insecta; order Lepidoptera; family Noctuidae; genus Eugnorisma; species Eugnorisma glareosa. The sequence continues at coordinate 5,581,582 of OX387967.1, read as the reverse complement.
GTATATAAACCCCTTACTCTTAGAAAACATGAGAATTTTTAAAAATTACGGTAATTATTGGAACTTGACACCATCAAACAATTAAAAATAATTATGTTAATATGGCAGTTACTGTGTGATTTTGAATACGGCAACCCTAAATTTAACAGGAACAACACTGGACGCCGTTTTATTTCCCTAAAAAACGATACTACTGATTTTATTAACGGCAATTTACGGTAGTGGCACTTAATTATTTTAGAATTGCAAAAAACTGGCAACCCTTGTAATGTCAGTTTAGGCTCTGGAATTAAAAAACGGACTTTAGAAGACAAGAATTTTGGGTTCATCCCCTTATAAGTGACAGGTAACTGACAGTGTCATTTTACATAAACCATAATAAATTGAGGCAGGACGAAAGATTTTCTTAACTACTATCGGCTAACTGAAAAAACGACAAAGAATGAGGAAAAGTAAAATGTCGGATTACATTTTGGGGTGTAAAAAATCGGTCTGCCGGACAATAAAATTCCTTGTAGTACACAAACGCCCATACGGTAGGCATTTTCTTCGCCGTAAAATAAATAAACAAAAGGATTACCGAGAATCGAGCTAATCGTGCAGTTAGAGAAGCCTATGTACAGCAGTGGCCTGCTTTAGGCTGATGTTGATGTAGATAAATTTATTTACTGAATACCTGAAAAGTCTTACCTATGAACAGACTGAACTACTTCTGTGCATAGTGTATTAATAAAAAACCATTATAATACAATCTATCATACGTCTTTCACAACAAACACACACACGTGCGCACGCTCACTCACAACACAATACAACACAACACAACACTAGACAACTCCACACACATCCTCTTAAACAACTCTCACTTATTTGTACACCCCCATCTCACACAAATAGGTGAGAGAGAGAGAAATAAGAGGCACAAACTCTTTTAATTTTTTCGCTTTTTTATGTATCTGTTTTTTCTTTCTCTAATCCACAATAATTAAAGAAAATATATTGTTAAAATGATATTGTACAAGATACAAATGAAATGTTACTGGCAATTGTATATTATGTTTAATACTCGAGGGGTTTGGCGCTGATAGTCGAAATACAGGCTCTGCCTAGTTCGACTACAGATGACTATACCACTTATATTGATCTAAATTATCTTGTTAAAATATCTTGTAACTTTTGTAGTTTCTTTAAATAAACATTATTATTATTATTTGACGAAAAGGTTGTAAGGGGGTGTCCACACTCACACTTGCGTCATCCGCTTGCCGTCGTCGTCGACGTCACAGCACACACTGGCGGCGGCGGTGAGCAGAGCGCGCGCGTCTGAACTGCCCGTTAGTAGCAGCTGCTCGTGGTACGTGTTGTACCTTACTGTCCATACCCTGGAACATTACAACATTATATTACAGTGACGTGCTTATGCTCGCATAATTGTCCCACGGGATCGTACCTATAAAAAGTATCCTATGTTGAAAAAGTATCCTATGTTGTAATCCAGGTTATAACTATCTATCTGCGTGCCAAATTTCATCCAGATCCGTTCAGTAGTTATTGCGTATAAGAGTAACAAACAGCCATCCATCATAGTCACAAACTTTCGCAGTTTTAATAGTACCAAAATTGCCATGCCCTGAAATTTTACACTAGTTAATTATTGTTAGCTTTTGGCCTTTGTCCCAGCCGTGGGAACATTATAGGCTGATTATGTTAGTGACATTGACTTGTTTAGACATGTTTTTTTCAAGCCATAAGTCGCTACAATACATTGCCAGCAATAAGTACTTGTTTCCCGTACGTGTGGGAATCGACCAATCGCATTAATCATAGCGTGTCTCATTTCTCATGTGATTGGTCGAATTCTTTCTTTATCGTGTGGTTAGTGCCTAACCTGGTGTCAGAGTTTTCAGGCCGCCCATGGGCCTCGACTTGGCTTTACATGCCGTCAAGAAATATCTCTGATGCATGCTGGTTTCCTCACGATGTTTCCCTTCACCGGAGCAAGTGATAAATATACAATAATACGCACATGAATCCGAAAACTCAGAGGTTTTAGGCCTTGGGTTCAAACTCGAGACCTATGATTTGGCAGTCACACCTCTAGGTTATCACTGCATTGGTCGAATCATGCATGTCTATTGTATGCAACATGGTACTGACCAATGAGAATGATCTGTCCTGCTGAATATAGGCTCCTTGCCGTTCCTGTAGTCCCATATATTGAGAGCGGCGTCGTCGCCCGCGCTCGCCAAGTGAAACTGCCTGCAATCAAATAACCGACATCATTATATTCGATTAACAAAAAACGGACCGATTGTACTGGATGTATTGTGTAGTACACAGGGGTCATGGAGGTATTTAAAGTTATCAGATTAAAAAGTTGTACTTATTTAAAAAAAAAAAAAAGTTGGGAAAAACTTGGAACTTTGACCCCAATATCTGAAGGTTCCCTGAAGTATGGTTCAAGACAAAAAAAAAATACAATGACGGGGAGAACAAGTTCTTTCCGGCTTCGTTAAGGGTCTTTTTACACCTGTTTTTAAATTCTAGATATATAGTGCTCAAGATATACCTGTTAGGGTTGAAGTCTAGGTCTCTGGCTAGTTGGGTGTGCGCGTTGTCTATGCTCCATGAGGGTTTGGTGCAATCCGAGCGAGTGTCGTAGCATTTAATATGCATATCTTGTAGAACTGCGAACTGTCGATAAAAAAAATGGGTCAAATGACAGGGATAAAAAAAAAACACACCTGCATACTTAGCTATTCAAATCGTATGTCTATCTTTTTTTGGCATTACCAATGTGAGCCAGATAGACATACGACTTTCCGAATAGAAATTGAATAGAAGCGTTTGTGAATAGCTATGCTGAACTGGGAAGTAAGCAAGCTATTATCGAGCGTTCGTATTTCCGAAGGTACACGATGATTCCCGATGCACATAGTTTTCCTTAGAGCCCTGTACCTGCGTATGTCCCTGATGCGGGTTCCACTTGCCGGCGGTGAACTTGAGGCGCGCGGAGGCGGAGGCGCGGGCGAGCGCGGCGCCGGTCGTGACGTCATGCACGCGCACGCCCGTCTCGCACACCACGCCCACACGCGCGCTGTCCGTCGGGTGCCATTCTGCGCACCGGATCTCTTCCTCGGGCTTCTGTAGGAGATAACATTTAAACCTGTTTTAGTTTAGGCACCCATAATTATAAACAACTTTTTCAATGAATCGAATCCAGAAATCACTCAAAAATAAAAAAAATTGCTCTTCCCTACATTTTGACGATTTAATGTGGCAGGTCAGCTTACTTTTTTCCAATTTCAGGGTTGATCCCGAAGTAAAAGTTTAATAAAATGATGAGCACAATGACCCCCTTAAGAGGTTGTAGGAAAACTAAACTTGCACAACGTGATTTTTCAAGAAAATACATCACCTGTGGTCGCTGACCCTAAAAATATATAACAAAATCATTTCTTTTACTAAGTTTCACTAGATAATTTAATTTGACCCTTTACCTTAAGGTAGAAGTGGCAGTCCACGAAACTCAAATTTTCTTACGATTTTTGTAATTTGCAGGTCAGTGTCAGGTTGTATGTTGATTAAAATATGATTCACGACCGCAACAAGTATGGGTTTACAGGGCTATAATCAATGAAATCATAAATATATCAACAGGATGACGATGACCTGCAAGTCAATTGTAAAAAGCGTAAGAAAAGTTGAATTTCACGTGATACCCTGCCGCTTTCCCGTTACCCATTGTAGCCACAGTAAAAAGATAATAAGTGACCATATCACCATACCATACTTAGTTTACATACAGGGTGTAAGGGGACCCTTTATCAACCAAGCATTATTTACATCAAACTAAGTAACTTTGCGCAAAAACTAGTGCTGGGAAACGACTTTTTTTTTGGGTGAAAAATCACGTTTTACGGTAGGACTCAATGTGCGCACTCAAAACATTGTGCTGATGGATGCATTGAATAGTACGGGGGTCGTGGAGGTGTTAAAAGTCAAAATCTTACATTAAAAACATGTATTTAAAAAAAAAATGTGAAAATGTTAGAACTTGTAACCAATATCTCCGTAACTAGAAGGTTCCCAGGTATGGTCTAGAATAAAAAAGTGATCGCTATGACATGACGGGGAGAACAAGTGCCTTTCAGCTTCGTTAAGGGTCTTGTCACAGCCTTTAGTACTACAAAGTGAATTCTTACCTCTGGTTTGATTGTTAGGAGTAGTTCCATATCCTCCGCATTCCTGCCTTGTATAGCACTCAAATCATCCAGGTCCTTAGGTATTACCTGCAAGTTAGAAATTAAAGTCTTCTTTAGAATAAAAATTCTAATTTCTATCATGGCCCTCATCTGCCTGGCCTTTTCCCAATTATCAGGTCAGTTTGTAGTCTAACCGGATGTAGTTGAATATCAGTATTCTACATGGACCATCTGTGTATCAGACCTCGACTACCCAGATGCTGGATAGCTCGATACCGTTGGTAAGACTGGTTGTCTGACTGTCAGGCCTTCGACTTTCCGTAGTCCAATTGACTTAGTATATTAGATAGATGGATATAGGTATACAAGGTATAAACGGAGCCTTCATAAAGTCGTCAACCAAGCATTATGTGCATCAAACTAAATAACTTTACGCAAAAATGATTGCTGGGAAAAGACTTTTCTTTTTTGGGCTGAAAAATCACATTTTTATTTATTTATTTATTTTTATTTAATTACAACGGCTGTTAAACCGATTATAGTAACTAAAAAAGAACTAAAAGAGTTATACATACAATTAAAACAAACAAAATAACAAAGTTAAGGTTCACACTTTCATAAATTCCTCTCACAATACTTCTGACATGCCAATAAAATCTTTGTCCATCCATCCGCAAACAGATCGTCTGTTGGATTAGAATCCAAGAGATCATTATATTATTATAAGATCATTTTATGGTAGAACTCAATGTAAGGCACTCAAAACATTGTGCTGATGGATGGATAGAACAGTATGGGTCTCTAAATCTTACATTAAAAACATGTATTTAAAAAAAACTTGAGACAGAGATGGAACCTTGACCCCCAATACCTCTGTTGAAGGTTCCCAGAAGGTTCCCAGTGGTCTAGAACCAAAAAAAATATCGCAATGATGGGGAGAATAAGTGCTTTTCAGCTTCGTTAAGGGTCTTGTTACATCCTGTAGATGATCTCCCATCCATGGACCAATCTGTTCTTTATCAATTCACCCATTCAATCAAATGTTGCTTAATTCATTAACCAGTGCGGCTGTTATAACTTAGCCACAACTAAGGCTTTCCCACTGTTGGGACTCAGGTCTACTAGCTGTAAAACAGAGTGAGCCATGGTACATGTTACTGCCTTACCTCAACTGTAGGTAGCTTGAATATAGACACTCCCATGGTGCACTGTGATGTGGCAGGGTCATAAGAGTTGTGGGTAGTGAGGAGTGTGGCTGCATCGTGGGGGGAGCAGCGCAGGTGCCACACCTCACCAATGTCATGCTTGAACACCTGAAGATCAATAATAGCGCAGCAGACATATTATTAATAACTCAACATAACATCAAGTCTGTAATATCTCAAAGGGTTATGATAAATGAAAAATTATTTTATTTTGTAAATAGGTTTTTAAAAACACTTTTACACGTTTCTTTTTTTTAAACTAGATGGGGCCAGTTAGGCAGAGCTGTATCTTTAATTCCCATGTAATAGGGGGAGAGCCTATTGCCATCAACCGGGCACAAATCCAGACTCAGTGGCTGCTACTCAGAAATTCCTGATGGATAATTACACTTAGCCAGACCCGGGAATCGAAACCAGGACCTCATGCTCAGCAGTTGCGCTTGGGACCACTAGAAAAGGCAGTCATAGTATTAACAGACGGACAGTATTTTGATTAGGAATGGTGGGTATGATCTCAGAGCAGGTGATTTTTTTTTTAAGTTTTGCTTTGTAGTGTGCCCTCTGTTTGTCTACAAGAATGGCGGCGGGTGTGTTGGGTCATTTTGTTCCCTTCAGTATGGTTGAGCTGAATGGGGCAATCCATGCATCATGTTTGTGAAAGGGTGCTGTCAGTTGGGACTGGTCATATCTTAGCTGCAATGGTTTATTTTAACTACTTTGTTTTTAAATTGTTGATATAATCTTTTACTCTTAATGTGAACAACTTTCTACATCATTCTCAAATGATTATAATATGTATAATCTCAACATGAATGATGTAACCAAGATCTTGTAACAATATTTGGATTAAAAAGAGTGTCCATGGAGTTTCTTGCCCATTGTTCTCCACAGAGATCTACGCTATGGAATGGGCAATTACAGTACTTCCACATGTAAATATGCCTTGTGTCTGTGACTGTGGCTTTGCTGTCTGTTTTTCTGACATTCAAAAGTATGGTCTAATTGAAATAAATGCTTTGAATTTGAGAAAACTGGACAATATTTATTTCAAGTGAAATAACTAACTAGAAAAAATATTTTTCTTACTTTAGTATGTAAAGCCCCGGTGTCTTCTTCTAACTCCACTACATGTATCTGATTGGAGTTGGGCTTCAAGCTTTGGGTACCTATAAGGAACCTAATAGCATCACTCTCTCCGTACTGTGGGGATAGCGCTCTGGTCTGTAAATGAACAGAAATTAAAATCAGTAATATAACTTGAATAAAGGATTGTATTGTACAAAGGCCTGGTGTCCGTAACGCCGCGGAGCGAGGCGGGGGAGCTGAAAAATGGAGACATGTTAACCAATAGGATTGCAATCTCTGCTCAGCTCCAGTATGCAATCCTATTGGTTCATATTTCTCCGTTTTTCCGCACCGCAGTGGGAAAATCGATCATTTGGTCGACCCCAGTTCCCCAAGAAAAGCCAGCAACGCCTTAGTGTTACTGAAGATTTAGCAGAGAAAAAGACGATGGATAGATAATGTGAAGGATGATATGGCTGGAAAGAAAGTCACTGATGAGATGACAAGTAATAGAGAAGCATGGAAAAACGAGATATGCTGCAAACCCAATTAAATTGGGAGGAGGATAAAGATGATGGTTCACACAGCGGGAGGCGTACTAAACTACTCGGTGTTGTGGCCGACTGTGGTTGATTGATAGAAGTTTTTCAGAACTGCGAGAATTCACCGTGCACTCCAAAAACGAATGAAATAAAGAGTTACACTCGAGGAGCAATTAATTGTAAATATCGTCGACGTAGATAATTGTAAACACAATACCTGGTGCTCTAAGCCGTATATTATTGAGTTTCCTTCTTCCATTTTAGCTTTTCTTTTAATAAAATGTTTGTTTACATCAGCACTGCATAAAATCCATTTGGCGTGTTCCATTTACAGGATTTAACAAAATAAAATGCAGTGACATTTTCTATCTCTTTTGGGCATAAGTAATTTATAGTTTGAAAAAAAGAGTAAGAGGATTTTTACGCTTTAGATCCCAAAAATTAAATTAAATGTCAAGTTGTCACATTTTGACAGTAATGACAGATTTTTTTTTTTAGTCAATAATTAGTTATTAGTCTTATACACTATAATGATATTATGCCCTGTAGTTTGAATAAAATAAATAATAATGAATACTAAAACTCAAAACTCTTTGGTCGAGTGGTCGCTAGCGCAACTGGCAGGAATTTCTCAGTAGCAACCACGGAGTTTGGATTTGTCCCCGGTCAATAGCAATAGGCTCTCCTCCATTACTTGGGTCTCTCTTAACATAACTGGCGAAATGTGGGTGTACTACTTAGGTACACCTCTGCCTAATCTTTCGCCCTCCTATTAATAAACACAGAATAAAGTTATTCCAAGTTTAAACCTTTGAAAATGTATGGTTATTTCTTTGTTATTCCTGGTATAATTTTATTCATAAGAGAGATTCATAAGATTTCATAAGATTATGTTTATTAATAAGAGGGTAGGAGGCTTGGTGTTATGTTGTGATTACTAAAAATTCTTAGTAGACCGCTAGATGCTCTGTGCGCTATACACACGGCTACACATCAAGCTATACAAGTCCAGTATAAATTGACCTCGCATTGTACGGAAATCCTATACTATGCGAGATCAGCATAAACTGGAAATGTACAGCTTGATGTGTAGCCGTGGGTACAAAGCGCTGCGCAAGTTAGATGTCAGTTATATGTTTATGCAATAAACCTTCCGTTTAAATCGACTGCTGAAGTCGAGACCGCTGATAACTGCTGTTCTTTTCATTTTGCTAATTAGGGAGAGATAAGGTTAGTCATAAAATAAAATCACATGGAGGTCCAAAAGTGTTTCGAAGGAAAACTCATATAGGTACCAAACAAATAATTAAGCTCAGGGATGACAATGAGAACATGGTGACGGACCGTGCTCAGATTGTAGCTATGGTTGAGAAGTTCTACGAGAAATTGTATGCAACGAAATCTGCAGAACCATATCCTGATGACAATGCCAGAGCACCGCCTATTGAACATCAAAGCTCGGAAGTTATGCCACCTATTTTACCATTTCAGGTCATAAAAGCGCCATGAAGACAGAAAAGTCTGCCGGCGATGATGGAATTACGGTCGAACTGTTACATGCGGGTGGCGAACCAGTGCAAAAGATCCTTTTTTTTTTTACCGATGCTAAATCATCAAATAACCCCTCCCGCTCTGGGCTGAGCAGGAGGGAGTGTCAGACTTTTACTGACTAAAACCCATCCATGTTCCTTCTTTTGCCCTTTGTGTTTCAGGGCCGCGGTATCTCTTTCGAACAGTCCCGCAACGGTGCAAAAGATCCTAGTGGAACTTTTTAATAAAATCTTGTATGATGTCCGTACTCCAGAATCATGGAAGAATGCCATTGTCGCCATAATTCACAAAAAAGGCGATACTTCGAAACTAGCTAACTATCGCCCCATTAGTCTTCTTGGTCATCGGTGTCCTTTCCACTCTGAATATCCTAACCCAAGCTAGCAAGCACGCTGCCGCACGCACACATGTTTGTAGTTGTTGCCTCGTTTTCTTTATTTTGATTATAGGGTGACGCTCCATCTAGACATTATTTATCTATTTAAAGCCCAAGCCATGGTTTATCCTCATAACCGAAGGTATGCCAAATTTCACCGAAATTAGTGGTGTGTTGATTTATTTGTTTGTTTGCACAAATAAATAAACAAGCAAATTCATTTTCATATTTATTTTCATGAATCGCGTTAATCTTTCAACAGTAAATACAAAATAATAAATACTAAGGAGGCAGGTAGATAAAATCGTTACTTATCCGATATGCATTGTTTTCGTGTACACCTATAACAGGGCACATATGTAATCACTTAATAGCGACAGTACCTACAACAAGAAGATTGTCTATAGCAATCCATTTTTGTTGGTCTAGCATCGATAGGTGGTGTGCAAACGAGACTTGACGTCGTCTCGTGACCTACGTTTATAGAAACCATAAAAAAAACATTAATCATACGCACGTTACATTCTTCAAATTCCTCCGCTAAACTTCAGTTAAAACAAACATATTTTTAACGGCGACGAACAAACAGAATGGTAATAAAATTATGATTACTTAAGTTATATTTAGCGCTAGATATTTTGACTGGAACAGTGAAGATTGTACAGAGAGCCATGAAGCGTTCCAAGCTCGCCGCATACATAACACTAGTAGCCGGAGATCCAAACATCGAAATCCGAAGATTTACGAGGGTTTACGAAATTAGAAATCGCGGTATGAAACTCAAAATGGAGTTGGGCACGACACCTAGCCAGGCGCGGTGATGGCAGGTGGAGTAAAGCTGTGACAGTGGGGCGTCCAAGGTCTGGAAAGCGCTTTCCTAGGTTGGTCCGTGGATGGGTGACCCATTACATACCAAGTTTCCTCCGTGCCTCGGAAAGCACGATAAGCCGTTGGTCCCAGCTGTCATTTGTAGATCTTTGACAGTTTTTACAGGTAGTCAGTGGCCCGAAAGTCTGACAGTCTTACTAAGGGGCATCATTGTATTACCCAGTACTAACTGGGTTGCGGAGGTCAGATAGGCAGTCGCTCCATGTAAAATATTAGGTATGCAGGTATTCAGCTGCATCCGATTAGACTGGAAGCCGACCGACGGTAACCTAACTTCAAGAACTAGGCTCTCAAACACTAATATTTCTTTCAAATCCGACTAGTAGCTCCTGAGATTGACGCGTTCGAACAAATAAACAAGCTCGCTAGCTTTATTATATTAGTGTAGATAAGAGTCGCGCTCGTAAAGTTGTAACCTAATGAGTTAGTTTTTTCTCTAATCTCCATCGTAACGAGGATGTTCCCACGCCTATCGTCGCGAGTTCCGGTCAGTTCATATATGCGCCATATCCGCCATTTCCGCCCCGTGTGACTCATCAGCTTCTTTGCTAATTATGCTAAGGTTGGATTTCAAATGGAACCGCCATATCATCAAATCAGGCTAATAATGTCCCGTCCCCCCCGCCACTGCTGGGGCACAGGTCTCCTCTCTATAAGATGTAGTGGCACAGTGTAGGTTAGTAGATGTCACATGCCCTTCGATTTTTTCATTGTATTTTTTTTTTGTATTTTTTCAATTTTTCACTGGTTCTAGGACACGCCGGTGTCCGCACGATGTTTTCCTCCACCGTTTTGAGAGCAATGGTGATGAATGAATTACACAAAGTAATGCACCTGCCTGGGTTCGAACCCACGACGTACAACTCGTAAGTCATTAAACACCATTTTTGAAAACTACTAGGCATGATGTACTTATTTATGTAGTAGGTAAGTGTGTTCATTTATAGCTAGTCAATTACTTAATTAATAAAAATGTTAACTGTATTCATCTAAACGTGATAAAATGCTTTTTCAATATAATTATAATACTCAATTTAGACAAGTATGCAAACTTCAGCAATTATCAAATTACTATTATTTAAGTGCAGCGTTCGCTTAGAATTAAACAATTATTTCGTTTACTTCTTAATGTTTGCCTACAAGTAAAGTATAAGTATTTTGCACCTTAGCTTCACTCATCTTAATCTTTGTGGAATAAAAAGCTGTTATTTTGAAATTACAAAAGAAACTTCATACTTTGAAGATTATGTAGGTACTTTGAAGTTCAAAGTATAGTTCTGTTCAAACTTTATGGCGGCTCAGAAGTTAGGTGCGAGTGGCGGTCTGCGCAGGTATAAGGGCTTAAGGTGGAAGCGCAAGGGAAGCGCGCAAAATTTAAATTTTCTAAGGTTATTGCAATTTGCACAGTGTCCGGTTGTAAGTTGATGAAAATATAAATCGCGTCAGTAACACGTCTGGAGTTATAGAATTATAATCATTCAAATCATCAATACAACCCTGCAAATTTATATAACCCCATTCAATAGCTATTTCATGAAAAAGTCACTCAATGGAATTATATGAACTTTGAGGGTTGTATTGATGATTTGAGTGATTACAATTGTGTAACTCCATACGTGTTACTGGCGCGATTCATATTCTCATCAACATACAACTTGACACTGACCTGCAAATTGCAATAAACGTAACAAAATTTAAATTTCGCGGGCTACCCTTGCGTATCCACCTTAAACTTTAGGGGGGCTCGGAACATCTGATGAAAAGCTGCGCAGAACACCATTTACGTATCAGAGGGGCCCAGAGGACGCATCGTCTTGACTGTATAATGCGTAGACCGTCATTCGCAGCTAACTTCCGAGCCGCCATCAAGTTTGGACAGTACTTTACCTATAGATTGGTTTCTGGAACATAGGAACCCGATAGTACCTAACTCAATACTCCGCATCATGTCTACGTAGGAAAGCGTTGTTGTTGTCTATTATCGCGTTACTAGAAATGTGATAAAACTGATAAACATTAGTCATTGCTCTTTGTTACGACTTGTTGTTATTATTGGTCAGATGTCGCGACATTTGCGCGTAATTGTTCATTAATAATGCACTTTGTTATGAAACTCATTAGCTCGCTAGTCTCGCTGTGTATGAATGGTAGGTGCCCCCGCTCTTTTGCGCGACGCAGTCATCGTCATCTGCTTAGCCTTTCTGTCCTATGTTGGGGTCGCCTTTCAGTCTATAACCGGATGCAGCTGAATACCAGTATTTAATATGCAGCGACTGCCTATCTGACCTCCACAACCCAGTTAGTAGTATTGGGTAATGAGATATTACTCCTTGGTGAGACTGATTGTCAGATTTTCGGACCACTATGGCTTCATGTAACGACTGCGAAAGCCAAAGATCTAAAAATGACTACAGGGATCAACGACAGACTTATTGACTTAATGCAGGGCACGCCACAATAGTGGCGGTAAGTCCCCTCTTTGAGGAGAGGCTAGAGAGGCGCCACGGCGCCCTCACCTTCCGCCTGACGCAGGTCCTCACCGGACATGGTTGTTTCGGGAGGTTCCTGCACCTAATCGGGTGGGAGGAAACGCCCGGGTGTCACCACTGCGAGGATCGACCGGAGGACACGGTGGAGCACACTGTGCAGGTCTGCTCCGCTTGGGCGAAGCACAGCCGTGTCCTCGTAGCGGCAATCGGCGGCGGCGACCTCTCGCGTCCGGCCCTGGTTCAATCCATGGTCCGGAACGAGAGGGAATGGGACGCCGTCACCTCCTTCTGCGAAGCAGTGATGCTAGCGAAGGAGGTGGCGGGACGTGAGAGGGAGAGAGCCTCACGTCTCAGCCGCCGCGGGAGACGCACCGGGCGTCGGGGGCCACGTGGTGGCCCCCGGCCACCGTAGGCGCGGGCCTGTGGACGGTGAGCTATGGGCTAGCTCGCGGTCCGTGCGTCTTATGAGTACAGGCCGTGTCGACGGCGCGTTCGTGTTCCACGCGCGCCTCAAAGAGAGACAGCAAACAGGAAGGGGTCCGTAAGGACCGATGCCTGCCAGGGTTGCGGGACTGTTCGAAAGAGATACCGTGCCCTGGAACACAAAGGGCAAAGGAAGGAACATGGATGGGTTTTAGTCAGTAAAAGTCTGACACTACCTAATGCTCAGCCCAGACCGGGGTTATTTGATGGTTTCACATCGGTAAAAAAAAAAGACTTGTTGACAATGATTATCTTTGATGTAAAAGGTACTCTCCGAAACTATTCATCCGATTTAAAACATTCTTTCACTGATTGAAAGCTACACTAATGCGAGTACTTTAGGATATGTTTTGAAATATAGGAATTCCACGCGAACGAGTACGAAGACGCAGGCACAAACTTATCGAATTTAACTACGTGAAGTGTCGTTTTTTGTGGCAACACGCAGCAGCATAAGCCTTGCACTTGGGAGCACTTGCGTCGCGGAGTTCGGATGCACTACACTGTAATGTTGAAGCATTTGGCCACGCGCTCTCCTATCGATTTCCCATGCTGCAAATAGGCTTGTTTCGAGCTCCACGCCCAGCACTATCGTAGAAGTCACACTCCTGATCTGACATCATCATCACGGATGATTTTACAGGGGAGATCTCAGCAATCTGCTGAGATCTAAGCCTTGGCTGATTAACCTCGATTCAGTGACAGTCACGATGAGGCGTATTTCCTGGTTTCTATATTCAAACAGATCATTCTTACGATTATTACTAGATTTCTGAAATGCTTTTCCTGTAGGCCTACCCCGTACGCGCAGAGAACGTAACGTACGTTGATTCGATCAATTTTATTTTGGCACAAATTCGCAAACAGATTCTAGTTGTATTTTTGATGGAAAAATCCTTCGCATTTACGTCACGCGTTCGTGCTAGGGCTTCTGGTTTCATGGTGAATGTAAAAATAATTTGTAGCCACTGCAACTTACGCACATTGTTAGAAAAATATTTCAGCTCCAGTTTCATATTCAAATTTCGCATTTTTTTATGTACAGTCACAAGCACTAATGTAGGTATACTTACTTACGCTTAAGAAAATTCAACCTCAGAATTAGACCTACCTATTTAAAAAAAGTAGGGTTCCAACGTACTATGTTTGTAACAAAATAAAATTACAACCAATTCAGTCGTAAAAATCACTGGCGACTGCGTTGCGACTAAAATTACATACATATCATATTAACTTAAAATATAAAATAACTTACAAGTTTATTTTATACATTAGCTTAAAAGTTTGTTTTCACATTCAAAAATAAACTTAACATAACCTTTAGCCTCTCGGGTAAAAAACTAAAAATGAATGTTCATGGCGACATGAAAATACCAACTTGGATGTACCGCTTGCCGGCCGTTGCCGCGGCATCGACACCGCTCGCTCCGCTCGCTCGGATCGCGCGGTTTTGTTATAGTTCTAACCAACCTAACCCAAATAAATCTTCAATGACAATCACGGCGAATAGATTAGACAGAGCCGTTGCATTTTGGCTAATGTCCAGTTAAACCCGCTAATCTTACGGTCTAGGCTTATTTTCACACCCATCTTTCTCCTTAACATACCTTTATGTAGTGCTCATAACTGTCAAGGCTTAAGTAGGTTACGCACGATCACCCACGACGGAATACCGATAAAATACAAGATTAATACTAAAATACTATTGCAAAATCTATTCACAGCCAACTTCTCAATTTAACCTCTAAATCCACACAAATCGATCAAATTCTATTTTTGTTACAAAAAAAATATTTTTCACGTAAAAATTTTGCGTAGGATGACGCAATTTTCATAGTTTAGTACAAAAACAAATACGTACCCAACAAAAGATCTAATAACAATTCTAAGTTTTGACGAAGGATTTATAAAAAAAACCTTAAAGTATTTTCGTCTGAATACAGGCTGCAAAGTTAAACTAGGGACATACTTGGGAGAGTAGTTCCTAGTATTTCATTGTAGGTACTATAACAGACCAGTCTACGAGTACCCTAACTCAAATAAAAAGGCTTTCAGTGACTTTAGCTCTGTAATTTAGAAAATGGACCACACTTTTACAAGAATAAAACTCGATTTCCTTTTCTTAAATAAGTGTTATTTTAAAATCCTATAAGAATCCGAATGCGCCGCAGTAGGTACCTACTTACTCATGAAAATAAACGATTACTCTACAGGACCACAGAAAAATATCTTCTGATTCATACACAAAAGTCCACATGACTCCGTAAAATTTCGGGAATAACAGTTATTTTTCATATTTAAAAGTAGATTCCATAGTAAAAGGTGTTCACTCTGACGAGTACTTCACTCTCATAGTATATCCCTCTTTTAACTTAACAGCATGTATAAAGCAGGCACCAAAAAGTTAGCATCAAAGATTTCGCGCCGTAAAAAATAAAAACAAAACCGGAGTTAGCAACAGGCTGGCCACTGGGATCAAAAAAAAAACGAGCTAAGGGGCAACGTGTATTGGGAACAAAAAAGCTAGACAAAAATTAAAACGTCTTTAGTTTGAACGGAACCTTGAGATTGGTTAATCAAACCTTTCGCCCGTATATGCTCAGCGAGTTTATTTAAACTAAAAATCAGAATTAATAGAATTTAGTTTTGATTTTGACACAGAATTTTCGAATCGCTAAACGACATATTGAAAAAAATCTGGGGGTTTAATGTCCGATTAGGAAAACGTTTTTTTCGCAGAACGTAGGTACGACTCCAGAGACAATCTAATTTGATTCAAAATATATAAAAAACGTCACACATTCTGTCTCACGCTTTGTTATCATTGCGAATCCTACTCAATACAAAGTCGAAGTCTTAGCAGCATTACTTTTCATATAATTCGTCATGCATGAGAAAATCGAGTTATACTAGGTCATCATCGATAATCTACCTAGCATTTTCCCAACTACGTTGGGGTCAGCTGCTGCTTTTTTTTTTGGGTAATACGATATTCCTTGGTAGGACTGGTTGTCAGACTTTCGGGAATGTGACTATAAGTTACGACTGTCAATGATCTACAAATGACAGACGGTACCAACGGCTTAACGTGCTTTTTAAGAGGAAATGCTGTAGGTATTTGAAGAAACTATCGCTGTCGCTCAACGAGCGCTATTTCGACATTGGTGCGATTAAGACAACTACAGATCCGACGAGTAAAAAATCTCGAGTAGAAACTCAGCAGCACTGGTATCGGATGCTCTGTTGATGGTAACATAATTAATAGTATAAGTTATGCTGATGATATGGTGCTGCTGAGTCCCTCGATTGATGGACTTCGACGGCTGCTTGAAATATGTGAGGGGTACGCCACGTCTCATGGTTTAGTGTACAATGTGAGGAAGAGTGAGCTTGTGGTATTCAGGGTAGGTTCTAAAAAGCCTAAGACAGTTCCTCCGGTATACCTATATGGTGTACCACTAAATAGAGTGTCGCATTTTAGGTACCTTGGCCATATAGTAAATGAGGACATGAGGGATGACAGTGACATGGAGAGGGAGCGAAGAGCGTTGTCGATCCGATGTAATATGCTGGCCCGTAGGTTTGCACGGTGTACTAGAGAAGTGAAACTCACTCTGTTCAAGGCGTTTTGCACGTCTTTCTACACGTGCAGCCTATGGGTTAGTCATACGCAGAGGGCCTACAACGTTCTTCGCGTACAGTATAATAACGCTTTTAGGGTGCTGTTGGGGCTCCCGCGGTTCTGTAGCGCATCGGGCATGTTCGCTGAAGCTAATACAGACAGTTTTCAAGCAATTATGCGGAAAAGAACAGCATCCCTTATGCAAAGGATTCGGGGGAGTTCCAACAGCATTTTAAAAGTGATAGTGGATAAGCCTGATTGTCCGTTCCTGGGGCACTGGACCCGTATGCACAGCTGCAGGTCTGGTGCAGCGGGAAGCGAACTTAGTTATAGGTATAGGTTTTTAAATTAGTTTATTTTACTTCATTTTACTGTGAAATTTATTTTAATTTTAATTTAATTTAATTTATTTTAATTTATATGGAAAATGTTACTAACATAGTTGATAAGTGGTACTAACAACAATATGAATCATTTGTGTTCGATTTAAATAAATAAATAAATAAAATAAAATAATAAGAAAGATATATACTGTGTCCCTGTGTTTTTCTTTTTTCATTAATAGTTGTCAAACTACACTAGGCCTCTGTTGACATCGGTCCAAATAGGCAATTTTGAGCATTTTGTAAAGGTTCTAGTGCTGATACAGATTATATATCATCAAAAAGGAAAACATAGGGACATAGAAGAGGTTGATATTTATTTAACTGTAAAAAAATCATAGCTGTAAATTTATAAACCAGAAAGAAAACAGGCGAGAGCGTTTGTATGGAGAAAGACCACCCCCATTTCCTCTTAAGACACGGAGGGAACTCGTTATGTATGTAACGGATGGTCACTCATCCACGGACCGAACTCGTCAAGTGTAGCTTAACCTTACTGATGGATCCGCCAGGCTGTTATTATTTAGCCACTAGCCACTACATACTTAACCTAGGTATTAAAAGAGAAACTAATTTCCTATGAGCAACAGCACCGCGCGTATCCTCAATATTTGCGTGGATAGTGAGATGAATATTTAAAGTGTCGTACGTTTCATAGCCGAGTCAATAGTTATTGAGAACAGTGTGTACCTAACTGGCAGTTAGTTACATCCGTTTGTAACTATGCCACGGAAAGCTTTCGTTCTACAAAACAGAGTTTAAAATTCTATATTTATGTGCTTCTGACAAGTACTTTAGCAATATAGATTCCGGATTAAATTCCGCAATCTATTATCTATACGAATACATAAAATTGAACTGTCTGTTTGTAATTTGAAAATAACAGTTTTTACGGAATGCAATTTTGAAAGTGCGCGGTGGAGGGACACCGACACTAAAACAATTACCACGCATTCAGGATTTAGTTCAAAATCAAAGCATTTATTTCAAATAGGCCATTTATTTTGAATTGTCGAAACAAAGATAACAATGAAATGTAGCTATAGTCCCAGACACATGGCATAAAAACTGTGAAAGTAGATACTACAATTGCACATTCCCTAGTGTAGATCTCTATGTAGAAGAACGGGCAAGAAACTCCATGGACACTCTTTTAAATCAGCATATTAAATTGTTACAAAACCTTGGTTCCATCATTCATGTTGAAATGGTACACTATGTGAGAACGATGTAGCAGGATTTGCACGTAAAAAAGTGTCCATAGAATAAAAACAAAAAACACAATTCAAAAAATAAAAATGATTAATTCAAATAAGCCGTGGCAACTAAGAGATGGCTAGTCACAACTGACAGCGCCCGTTCTAATTAGTAATTCTGGGCCCTACCCACATATAAATATTTCGTCGGTTATTAAAAAAAAAAACAACCCTTGCATGAGCCAGCCCGCGATGCTGAGCCAGTAGCAATAAAACAGCCCCTAAATTAGATCCAGCCTGTCCCCTTGCTGCCCTCCCCAGCGACGCCCAAAGCCGAGGCTCATACCCACAGGGGGTGCCCTTAGCGAGTGGTCGCTTAGCTTATAAGTTCATTTTGCCCCTGGCTGGAGGCCTTAAATTCTAGGCATCCACAAGGTTAGACCGGTTAAGCAGTAGCCAGCCTCAGAGGCTGAACTGCGAGATGCCATCTCCTAAAAAAAAAAAAACAGAATTTCCCACTAAACTCCAATACCTGCCACCTACCTATGAAAAATAGCTATGTGGTGGAGGGTTCAGAATGATCAGGTGTCCCTTCCACTACAACCTGTGCTTCCACGGTTCCACCTTGTGTAATAAGTTCATAATTGAGGGCGATCGTATCTCATCTTTTAAATTAGCTAATGCAGATACTAAATTCGGACTGTAAAAGCAACAATATACGTGTTACTTCTTATTTTACTTATACTTTTTATAAATTTACTGTTGCGAAAGTTTATGAGGATGGATGGATCTTTGCTACTCTGTCACGCAAACACAACAGAACGTATTTTTAAGAAATTTGGCACAGGCAGTTAATAAGCTGGATCCCGTGGGACAATAATTATTGAACTCCACGCAGGCGAAGCCGCGGTCATAACCTAGTACAAAATATAATGCCGTGCGTCGCATTCCGCAAATAGAAAAGCGATACGTTTTTGCATTTTCTATTTAAATAATAAACTGAATTTCTTCCATCTTTGAGCGTCGCCATAACTATAAATATAGAAAATACGTTGGAGATAAGTATTATATTGAATTCTAATTTCCTCATATTTCAACCCTGACTATCTCGTTCTGCTATGTATCCGACCGCCTTAAAAGCATCGGAAAATGCGAATTCTAAATTTAAACGCAACATACCAAAGAGAACAAGAGTTTGTATAGTCGTAAAACGACCATAAAGTTAGAGCGGAGCCTTTGACGCGGGTCCGGTATGCGAACGGGCAGATTTTGT
This sequence comes from Eugnorisma glareosa, assembly GCA_947578425.1. Lineage (NCBI taxonomy): Eukaryota > Metazoa > Arthropoda > Insecta > Lepidoptera > Noctuidae > Eugnorisma > Eugnorisma glareosa. The sequence goes on along the minus strand of OX387967.1, from coordinate 5,562,304 downwards.
GATAGGCTCGCGGAGGCATTTCGCTGATACCTTAGCCTTTTATTCGAATGTTTTAAAAAGCTTTTACTCCATATCCAATATGGTGGACATTAGGAATTTAGATGTTAGATTTATGGTAATGTTTATTTTGTCATTCAGTTTAACCTTTAAAAGTTTGTTTTTTTTTTTTTATAAAGGTGAACATTTTATATTTTTGTTTAAGTACATTTCATTGGGAAAAAATTAGTAAGTAATCCTTCTTTCGTTATTGTGTAGTTAGTGCCTGTGTCAGAGTTTTCATGACGCCCATGGGCCTCTGACTTGGCTTCAACTAAGTAATTAATAATTAAATATCGAATGTTTTCATCCCTATCATTGTCTCAACTGAAGTATCCTCCTATGATAGTAATAATTGAAGAATATGTTCTACTACAGAGATTGAGACAATACAATGTGAACACCGTTACGATATGAGAAGCAGACCTATAGAAAAAGGGTTGAAGCCGAGAGGGTGATAAAAGAAAGAAAAAATATATGCTGCGTTGACAATAAATATACCTACTTTTTAAAAAACTAACTAAAAAGTAATGGGGATAACTGGATCAGACTCTTGGACCACAAAAGAAATGACTAAAAGGCAAGCCTGGATGATTTCGTAGCACGATGCCTACTTTCGCACTATGACTACTTTTTTGTACTTTCAAGTACCATACATAAGATCGCATCATGCCAAAAATCGCATATTGACGAAAAAAAACTTAATACCTACATTATTCTAATAGCAGCATGCGTATTTCGGATATCGTCAGTACTTTTTATATGTAAGTGGCCTACAATTTGTACAGCAACAGTCAGCACAACAATATTGTTTTACTTTGGGTTGGTTGTGTTTCGTAAATATAAGTGGGTGTGACATTAAATGTGGCAACATTAAATTGGTGGGTACAAACCAATTAAAATAAAATCAATCGATAGGTCATTTATGCCCATTTCAACCGCGCAGCCAACTTTGATGAAACTTTGTCAGGAATTAGTGGTAATTTGTTACTATACACACCTCTTTTCCTGAATTTGTTGCAAAAAAAACTAAGACGCTATGACCAAAAATAGTTGGCCGCTAGAACCGCCACTTGCCGTAGTCATCACCTATCATTACAAAGAAACCATAGGTTTTCGACCCAAAACCTATTTGGTACTTCCGGTTGATCTAGAATTGTAAATTTTGATTAAAAGCAAGGATTTACAGCACAAGTAAAGGGAAAATTCCGAACAAAAAAAATATTTGAAAATTGAGGTGTACTTACAAGTTTTCGCGAAAATCTAAATTTTATTTTTATACACCTAATAGGGACAATAGACCTCAGTATCTGGTATAAATTTCAACTTGCTAGGTCCACCCGTTCCTCAGAAAATCGGTGGTGACTCACGAACAGGCAGATGGATAGACGGATTAAAGAGTGATGATAAGGGTTCCGTGTTTTCCTTTTCTGGTACGGAACACTAACAAGGATTGTGGTAACACGAATGGATAGAATAAGAAATATGTATATACGGGGAACTCTGAAAGTGGTACCGGTGACTAAAAGTTGTGAGGAAATCAGTTGCCATAGTACCTATGGACATGTGATGCGAAGGATCAAGGAAAATGTTAAGGATGGTTTTGAGTATGAATGTTTTTATAAAAGTGGGGGAAGACCAAACAATTTTGTATGATACATGGCTAGAAAGAGTGGCTGAGATGACGAACAATACAGAAGTATGGAAGAACGCGGGCAGTGTGGAGCAGTAATGGGCCAGCTCGCCGTCCACCCTTTTTATGACGACAGACCGTGTCGACGACGCCTTCGTGTTCCACGCGCGCCTCAAAGAGTGGTCAGCAAACGATTAGGGGTCCGAAAGGATCAATGCCTGCCAGGGCTGCGAGACTGTTCGAAAAAGATACCGCGGCCCTGGAACACAAAGGGCAAAGGAAGGAACATGGATGAGTTTTAGTCAGTATAAGTCTGACACTCCCTTCCGCTCCGCCCAGAGTGGAAGGGGTCATTTGATGATTCCCCATCCGAAAAAAAAGTATGTATGGAAGAAGAAGACTGTTTTAAGTCTAGAAACGATGGATTGTGTGAGCAATGCTATGAAAGAAAAAGGAGTTAATCACGCGACGTGACGGGTGACAGAGGAGAATGGATGAAAAAAAAACCCGGCCAAGTGCGAGTCGGACTTGCGCACGAAGGGTTCCGTATCATTGTCTAAAAAAAAAAATGTATCTTAATTGGCGTCGACTATGTATGGGGACACCCTTTAATTTTCAACTTTTTTTTTATTTTTGGAATTTTTCCTTTATTTGTGTGTAAGGCCTTGCTTTTTGCCAAATTTCAGGATTCTAGGTCAAAGGGAAGTAGTTACTCTATAGATTTTGATTCCCTTGTGAAATCGCACAATATGAGACATAAACAGTCTTAACTTTTGATCGCGTTGACTTACAAGTTTGATTTTTTCATTGCTCCAAGGGGTAGCAGACTTGAGTATTTGGTATTAATTTCAGCTTGATACCGCCACGCATTCTTAAGAAAAAGGGTCTTGACAGATAGACAGACGGACAACAAATTGATCCTATATAAGGGTTCCGTTTTGGCGATTGAGGTACGGACCCCTAAAAACGTGTTGCGCCGACCCCAAGTAACATGGATGGAAATGGCAGGAAGATCGTGATGAAAGAAGAATACTATCCTGCCACAACTCCAAATTGATTGGGATGAGGGCAGGAAAATGATGAATATGGATGACTGTAACAAGGGACGTGCGCCTAGGAAACTATGGAAGGACTGAGTGCGTCCATAATCTATACATCTATACAAAAAAATAAAATTGAATTGTTTGTTTGTAACATCCAATCGAATGCAAATGAAAATATATGCGGCACTTATAAAAAAACACTTTATTTTTATTTTTTTGTCTGTCTGTTTGTTCCGGCTAATCTCCGAAACGGCTGGACTTATTTTGGCGGGACTTTTTCTGGCAGATAGCTGATGTTATAAGGTCTAACATAGGATGCTTTTATTACTATTATTTTATAAAAATAATTAGGGTTCCGTGCAAAAACATTAAAACCCTTGAAATTTGTAACAGAACCCGATTCGAAAAAGGAACTAACATTTTTTTATAATAATTTCACATAATTTTACAATAATTTAATTTATAATAATTTTACAAGATTATTAATAATATAAAAACGTTACGCATAACTGTTCCTCTACAACTGCAAGATAGAAATTGAATCATTAATGTGTAAGTAATGAAGAAAATCACATGCATTGCCTCTTCAAATAAATTGGAATGATGACATGAGCAAAGCATGAGCATCATGGATTAGAACAGTTAAGGATTGACGGATAAGAGGATATTTAACACTGATGCGAAGGTGTTCTTGAGCTTTGTTGACAAACTCCTTGCTTGATACTCTTTTTGTTTTCATTTCGAATAGCTTTAATTTAAATACGAGTTTGCAGTTGTAATCAGTCGGAAAATAATTTTTTTTTTTCCGTTAAATAGCCCAATTATTGAGGAAGATTGTATTATTATGCTTTAACATCACGCTACGATCCTTAGGAGCCGAGAGGCAGGTTGAACGGCACAGCTAGTATGTTCAATGTTCATGCAGTCAAAAGCTGGGTGCCATGATATTGAAGACGACCCACTGACCCAGCTTTACTTTCAACAAATTCATCACACTGAAAATGGTAGATCTAATAGAGATCACAGTCCGAATCTCGTTATATAACACTATAATAAACAAAAAAACAATAACAGAAATACTTATGATGTAATACGAAATACGTAATTCCGTAATCAACAACAAAATAATAACGTATCTGAGTCCAAACGAATCAATAGTGTTTACCACCGCGGAGATCCGAAGTACACAAGCACGTGATCACAAAAATGCAACTAATCATCACAATATAATAATACAGTATAGAATACACAAACTATAACTTATCATCAGACACGACTATTTGCCAAGAGGTCAGGGGGAGCGAGCCTGCGCCCGCGCCGGTCAAACAACGGACCACTTCAATTCACAAACTCTACCGTATTTAGAACCTATTAAAAATAATCACAATTATAGATAATAAATGCAAAGCTAACTTTGCTGACGATGAAAAAACGTTGGCCTCAGTATCGCCCTTATACAGAGGATGTAACGAGGGGTGGGGCGAAAAAATTCATAAATCGAACGGTAAATTTAATGTTGCGCAGGAGTATATCATTTGAATTGTACGCGAAGGAATATCAGTTGTATCTTGGAGTCGGCGGGAGGCGGTCGCGTGTCCGGCGCATAATTACATTTAGTGTTGTGTCTAATAGTGCGATGAAGTGCTCAAAATTTGTTTGTTTGGTCGTGTGCTTGGCGAGGTTCTGCGATGGCTTGGGTAAGTGTAACCCTTGGATTACCAAAAATTCAAAAGCGCTTTTCCAATTTACAAAATAAACTTTTTAGGTCCCCATTTCTAGTGTTTATCTTTCTTTATTTGATTACAAATGGTTTTAATTGTGGTCTGTGTCATGGGTCGTGTCAAAGGGTACGAAATCGCTGTTCCTAATTTACTTTGAACCTGAAGACTTCTTTAATTTCCATGCTAAACTTGAAACATTTCGGCCTTCATGATAGTTTATTGGCAATCAATATTCTCAATAAGTATGCTCTAACATATATAGAGCTCCTCTCAGGAGCGCTGTGTCATCCACAATATCGCTCTGTAATCGTGTCATTTCAGGAACAGTCGGTGTTTTTGTCTAATTACTCATAATTATATACAATTATACCCTGTAAACAGTCGTGTAAATAAATCATCCCATTCAATTCTATTCGTAAGATACGACAATCCAATGACGATAGGAGCGCTTTAGTTCCGATAAAAACTGCGATATCGCGGTGTCAGTGGAATTCCGGGCTTATTCATTGTTTTTCGGATTCTTGTGTAAAAGGAAACCGCTATTTTAATAAACATAACGAAGCATCACGATTGTTGTGCCCCACGGGTTAGCTAGAGGTGTCATCATCAATTTACTTGGGATCGGCGCAGCATGTCTTCTTCTTCTATACTTTACACTTTGCTGTTATATTTAAGTTTCTTGTAGGGACACAAACTATTTTCTACGGAATTGGTCATTGCTATCAACCGAGCACATCCAGTCTCCCGGTTGATACTGGGAACTGCCTGATGGGAATACCCAACAACAATTTACCCAACCAGGGCGCTTTCGCGCTTTAGCGTTTGTAATTTATTTTTTATAAAACAAGAATTTATTCACTGGTTGACAGCGATAAGAAAAGCACAAACTAAAACCGCTGGGTTTTGGGATCGCTAGATCTATGAGGTAGTGTTTTTATTTTATTTTAGAAAACTAGAATTTATTCACTGGCTGACAGCGACAGGCAAAGCTCAGCTTAATCTGCTGGGTTTAGAAGCTTCTTTCATACGCGGACTTCTTCTTCCTCACTTATCTATTACTCGTCATCTCATCAGACACCTCCTTTCGTGACATATCATCCTTCACACAGTCCATCCATCGTTTCTTTGGTCTTCCGCTACTCTTATACCCATCCACAATCATACTCAACACTTTCCTCACGACATTTTCCTCACTCCTCCGCATCACAAGCCCCATACCTCGACAACCGATTACCACACAACTTTTAAGTCATTTGTAGTGATTCACTCATGTGTTTCCATTAAATTATTATAGGAGGCGTAATATATGCAAATGTTTACGTAAACATCGGTTATTTTTAATCATTTATAATTTATTTGGTGGTTTTCCCTCTTATAGATAAAAAAAAATACTTCTTAGAAGCTTTTGTCCAAATCATTGATAAAACTAAAATACATAAATATAGAGACAGACATGGTTTTATTAAGTTGTTTGTTAGTATAATATTGGCATGTGAGTAACTTAAGGAATCATGACATCATCGCACCCATCATGCGCCTATTCTGACAGTTTAAGCAACTATATGAAAGGTAACAGTTTATATCTAACAGACTACTGCATGTTTTTATTAACACTAAGTTAAATAATACCGAAATAGAGGGTGTAACAAGACCATTAACGAAGCCGTCAACCATAGCATTATGTACATTAAACTAAGTAACTTTACGCAATAATTATGGCCGGGAAACGATTTTTTTTTTGGGGTGGAAAATCTCGTTTTTCGGTAGGACTCAATGTAATGGACTCAACATTGTGCTGATGGATGGATTGAATAGTACGGGGGTCGTGGAGGTGTTCAAAGTAAAAATATTACATTAAAAACATGTATTTAAAAAAACACCTGTGAAAAAGTTGAGACTTTTACCCCCAATATCTCCGTAACTAGAAGATTCCCAGGTATGGTCTAGAACAAAAAAAATATCGCAATGACGGGGAGAACAGGGGCCTTTCGGCTTCTTTAAGGGTCTTGTTACACCTTTTATTGTCTATAGAATTATTTATTGGCCAAATCCCGAGGAGGTACCTTTACATTGCGAATAGAAGATACAGATCAAACGAGGACAGTTGAAGGTTCTGTAGATGCGCTTTTGAACGACTTGCAATGGGCGGGAATAGAATGTAATGAAGGTGATTCTTTAAAGCGGGGAAATCCGAATCGATAAGAGATACCGGGTTGAATCTTTAGCCTGACTAATTCCGCCAATTTATTTTATTTCCTACTAGCGACACGCCCCGGCTTTGCACGGGTGCAAAAGATACACATATACATAATATAAAAAATCTTCTTGAATCACTCTATCTATTGTTGAAAACAATCCGTTGAGTAATTTAAAAGATCTATAAGCGTACAGACAGCGGGAACGACTTTGTTTTATGCAATGTAAAGAAACTCAGTTAGAAAAAACTACTAAAAAACTTCTAATGCGCATTAGAAGTTTTTTAGTAATACGGAATGGCGAAAGTTATGCAGGCCAGCTTTCATACAAAAATACATTAAACAATAAACTTGCTCTTGTTTTTATGAAAAAACTAGCTGTTGCCCGCGGCATCGCTCGCATTTTGGTCGGAAATTATCCCACGGGCACGTTGTAAATATAGCCTGTGGCACTCGGGGATAATGTAGCTTCCTATTAGTGAAAGAATTTTTTAAATCAGGTTCAGTAGATCCAGAGATTACCCTCTACAACCTCACAAACTTTACCTCTTTATAATATTAGTATTGATTTATGAAGAAAAGGGATTTAAAATTTTTAACTGGAGTGACGAAGCTCTTGCGCCCATACACATGGAAACCGGTCTAACTACACTAGAGTGACAAAAACACTATTATTGGTCAAACTAAAGATTAAGTGCTAATTCATGTTATGCCGAAAAAATAAACAAAATTAAATTATAACCTAAAACAGACAAACCAGCTTAAAACAGATAGACGGAGACCGAAGACGTGTGATACCAGTATATCACATGCCTTTTTAAAATGCCTAAGTTGTGAAGGTTAGATAAACAAAGACTCCATGTAAAATACTGGTATTCAGCTGCATCTAGATGGAACCCAACGCAAATATGGTCGGAAAAAGGCTAGGCAGATCATGATGAATCTCTTTGCGGACAATGCCTTCAGTAAATTCATGTCTGGCGCCAACTAATTCCAGTCCAATACAAAGTCCGCAACAATTTAGTTGTAGACGTAAAAAAAACAGTTCTCAGTAAAACTATTGATGTTCATATAAGTGATTGGTGGTCGCTTGACGCAAATCGAAGCTCGATTGGATCCAATTGGGCGTGATTGAGTTGATTAGTAAGGCGCCAAACTCGTACTGCTTTCGACATTGGTTCTATTTTTAGTGTTATCAGTTATCAGAAGAAAAATCTGGGATGTCACCTTACCGATGGGTCGATCTTCAGGTTAAGCCGCGCTTGCCTAGGTTGGTCCGTAGATGGTCGACCACCTATTACATACCGAGTTTCCTCCGTGCCTCGGAAAGCACGTTAAGCCGTTGGTCCCGGCTGTCATTTACAGATCTTTGACAGTCGTCTGTGACAACCAGTCTTACCAAGGGATATCGTTTTACCCAGTACTAACTGGGTTGTGGAGGTCAGATAGGCAGTCGCCCCATGTAAAATACTGGTGTTCAGCTGTATCAGGTTAGACTGTAAGCCGACCCCAGCATAGTTGGGAAAAGGCTCGGCAGATGATGATGTCGCCTTGCTGATTTCACCTATTTCTGCCATTAAGCAAAGAGGCTTTGTTCCGGTTTGAAGGGTATGGCTGCCGAAGGGTCTATCATACAAGTGAATTCTGATTTTGAACTTCCCTGACGGCCCATAACGGCTTTGCTCTCTCTGGTTTTGCAAAGCTTCTTTGTCATTACGCACTTAACATCAGGTAGGACTGTTTATTATTATTATTAAACATTTATTTCAAGCAACAAGACTCATAGTGTTAGTAACAATATACTTACAAACTATGTTAGTAATACACTTACAAACAAAATAGATTACAGATTGTGACATCATTGCTGCAAGGTAACAGGCCCAGCTGAAACCTTGCAGCAGTGGTTCACAAACACACAATCTAGCCTACTTGCTATCATAGACAGGATGCTGTTGGCGCTGCCCCGCACCCTACGGACCAGGGATGCGCACCGTTTCCGCATCACTGTGTAGAAACAATCCACGTGAGCTTCGGCAAACATCCCCGATGCGCTGCAGTATCGGGGCAACCCCATCAGCACCCTGAATGCGTTATTGTATTGGACGCGAAGGGCGCTGTATGACTTTTGAGTATAATGACTCCACAGACTGCAAGTGTAGAATGACGTGCAGTAGGCACTAAATATAGTGCGCTTGACCTCTTTAGAGGCACGCCTGAATCTACAGGCAATCATGTTTGCTCTCACACCCAGCGCCCTCCGCTCCCTATCAATATCCTCATCGTCTTTGAGGCCAGTGGTCAATAAATGACCCAGATATTTAAATTGGTCTACCCTCACAAGGGGTACACCGCTTAACTTCACTGAAGGTACTGCTTCTGGGTATTTACCCCTGGCCCCAAAGACCATGACTACACTCTTTTTAACATTATATGCCAGACCAAGTTGTCTAGCAAATTGCTCGCAAGTGGCTACGAGAGTCCTTAGCCCGCAGATTGACGCGCTCAGCAGCACCATGTCGTCGGCGTAGCTAATGTTATTACAACACACGCCATCAATATGACACCCGACACGCATGCTGCTAAGCGTGCCAATCAGATCATTCACGTATAGGTTGAAAAGCGTAGGGGAGCACAACCCCCCCTGCCTCACCCCACAGTCCAACCCATACGGCCTAGACAGGGCACCAGCCCATTTCACACTATTGACTTGGTTTCCATACCAGTATTTCAGAATATTTATCACCTCTGGTGGCAAATGTGCCTCTTCCATCTTCTTCCATAAAATGTCGTAGGAAACCAAGCGTGTGTTGTGTGTGCGTGTGTTTAGCGGGCACAAATCCGGACTTGGGGTTCCCATTTGAGAATTATCCAATAACACTTTGCCCAACCTGTGTCGTGGACCATTACCCTAAAATAACTAGAGCGACGTGGAAAGCTTTTCCCAAATTATAGCCGCCTGCGATGTACCAGTCAAACTTTTGATTTTTATTACCGCTGATTAGGCCTAGTTCAAAATCAAATAAGGCTTAGAATTTGCGCTGTTTAAACGCCAAAAATGTCAAAGGCAGTCCCCAAAACAACCACTCTTCGTCATGTTTTAGCCGAGGAGAAGAACTGGCGGAACCAACTCCCCAGCAATTCATCTGTCTGTTATGCTATTAGAAGAACACCCCACAATGCGTTTAGATTAAATGCACTATAATATGCTAACACAACCAGCCCACGACCTTCGCAAGCTGCAGAATCAACATCGTGCAATGAAACGATGTCATCAAATAATATAATTAGCCATACAATAGCGTGATTGCGTTGTGTGGGAACGGTTTTCCTTGAGGCTGAGACGTCACACGATGCTACGATTATAATACCCGGATAAGAATTTATAGTAGACGCTAATATTTTACTGATAATTGTATACTGTCATATCTATTGATCTTGTTAGTGGAAAGCAATACAGTGTGGCGAGAAAATAACAGCCGCTTGGGTTGATTTTCAGGATAAGCCGCGTTTACCTTGTTCTTTGTCCGTGGATTGATGACCACCCACCTACCGAGTTTCCTCCATAACTCGGAAAGCACGTTAAGCAGTTTTTTCAAGAATCATATTTGAGTTCTTTGGGTCGTCATATTGATCCACTTTGGTTCAATATGACTGGTAGGTTCGAACTCCTTGAAGGATACAGGTAATGAAATCGCCAGCCTGTATGTAAAACATTGAAAACTAAAATGGCATTATTGACCAATATTTGAAAAATCTTCGTGAAATCAGTAAGCGAGCCGTCGGCGTCGTGGCAAAGTGGTTAACTGTACCGAATACCATGTTGTATGGGTTTTTTTTTTTTTTTTACCGATGGGAAATCATCAAATAACCTCTCCCGCTCTGGGCTGAGCAGGAGGGAGTGTCAGACTTCTACTGACTAAAACCCATCCATGTTCCTTCCTTTGCCCTTTGTGTTCCAGGGCCGCGGTATCTCTTTCGAACAGTCCCGCAACCTGTATGGGTAGCTTCGAACCCAGACACGTTATTTTGTAGTGGTAACTTTTATATCACCGCTGTTGTCAAAACGGTAAAGAAAATCATCGTAATGAAGTTCACATGCTTTGGAACCAAAAATTCGAAGACATGGTGACATCCACTAACTTGCTGTGCCGCATTGGATCCGAGGGGTGGATTATGGACTCCTCTCACTTACAAGAACAGAAGCCCTGTGTCCCAGCAGTTGGAGCGTCATAGGCTGATAATGCGTATGGCTTTGGTTTCGCGGAGATATCAGGAGCCGAACTGTGTCAGTAAAAATTCCATATAGGTCACGCTGGTCAAAATGCATAGCTCTTTATTCGATTCCTCAGTGCTCATTCCTGGATACATCTTTCCATTGGTCTCTACTTTTTTATAGCCATCCACATTGCCCTCCTCATCATATGTCCACACTACAACATTCGACTACTCTTCTGCTTTTCTGTCTACAAATCCAAAATGATTTGCGTAGGTAGGCGTCTGAACCTCTGAACAGGCAATACTTTCACTGCATAAATATTATTCTGTATTGTCATATTGCCGAGATATTTTGCATTAAATGTATGAATTTGGATGCCTATAAGAGTTGAAGAAGAACAAAGAAACGATGGATGGGTTGTGTGATATGGCAAGAAAAGAGGTGTTTGATGAGATGAAGAGTAAGTAAGTATGGAAGAAGAAGACATGCTGCGCCGACCACGATTGATAAGGATAAGGGCAGAAGAATGATGATGATGATTTTGCATTAAAATGCTATTGACGCAAAAATATTGCCCATTTAGACGCACCATAAGGAAATTAGTCTTTAACCCTAAGCACTAATTGCGCAGGATAATTTCGCTGCATGCAACGTGTTTCTATCTTATTGTTCAGGTTTTTTATGATGTAATTTCCTTGAAGGAAGGTAGGTTTAGGTTTTATGGAAGTGATATTAGCAGATATTTCTTTGATTGCAGCATTGGTAGTCGCTATAATCGCACACGCAACAACCTTATCATTATTGTCTTCAAAATAAGGATGCCCATACCTTACTTCTCCTACTTGATAGAAAGAGATAAAGAAGCTTAACTAGAGCAGGTAATCACTGCAAAACGATCAACCTTCTCCTCTAATATAGCTGGAAGTAGACCTAAAGAGCCTTCTACGACGTAACCTTAAACTTTGTAAATAGTTTTCAACGACATGTAAAGCCAAGTCAGAGGGCCATGGGCGGCATAAACTCTGACACCAGGTTAGGCACTAACCACACAAAAAGAAGAGTTTGGTAAAATATGCAGCGATAAGCACTATCAGAGCGTAATGTTCCCAATGCTGGGACACATGCCTCCGATGTGTGAGAGGCAGTGGTTCTAGGATATGTCGGTCCTTAAAATGTTTTCCTTCACCGTTTTGAGAGCAGTGGTGATGAAATAAATTACACACATTAATACGCATGCCTGCATTCGAACGCATGGCGTTTAGTTACAACGAGTACGTCCTAGTCGGGACCGTTACCATTGCGCCGCCACTGCTCTCCTGTGGAGGGATAGTCTATCTGTGCAATTCTGATCGGAAGTTTACAATTATGCCTTTATAAAGATATTGCATAGGCAATCTGCATGTGTGCCTAAATAGCACGTCTGGCGGCAGTTACTCCATTACAAGTCGGGCCACCGTCACCGACCTACAAATTAAAAACTCTCCGCTCCGTCTCCCAAGCCCACCAGTGTACATTATCAATAAGCGAAGTCTACGGAGGCGACGTCACAGCCTTATCTGAGGTCGGGGGTCGCATCCGACGCGTTGCGTTCATTCATAATATGGACGCGGCCCGACGCTATCCGATGATGACGTCACCAACCACGCGCCGTCCGCGCAGCAGGATTTGGTTAAGTTTAATACGTTAATGACAATATTTACTATTATTTTAAGAGACATTTATTATTGTTTGTGAGTTACGATTATGTGTTTGCCATGTGGGACTTCTTTGGCACATTGAAATGTTGGTCCTGGATATCTTATAATTTTCTGAGTTCAAAAAATGGATCTGAGGTGACATTGATTTGAAATCGAATGCAACTTGTTCTAAAGGGCAAATCCAAGCTTTCAACTACATAGTTAATCAAATTCCTTACATTCGTCCAGTAGTTGGTTTAAAAAGTTCCGCTTTTTCTTCTTAGCGTGTCGATGGCAATCTAAATTGTGTCGACCCAGAACTGAGACAATAGCTTGGCGCCTTCAGTAGCGTCCATCTGTTCCTGTAACGAACAAACAATAGGACACACAAGAGACGATATTAAGTGCCCCATCATTTGTGGAACAGCACCTCTTTTCATTAATGAATCTACATCTGAGCAGGTTTTCCTTGCTGCAACCAACCTTATATTGTCTTTTAGCGCAGATGGCTCTATGATTATTTCCCACACTTTCAATACAACCAAGGCAAGAGAGTGTACAGGTAGAGTAAGTGGAGTAACCCACTGGTTGGTCACTAAAATATGTTTGAGTTTCGAAATTATAATTTCCCTTTTGCAGTTAGAGGGAATATTTTTCCCACCAATAAAAACAAATAAAAAAAAAACAAAATTTCTATTTGCAAATTTTTTTTCGACCTGACAACACTAACGTAACATTATGACGTTTGTTTCTGTTTTTATTTGAAATTGACAGATTCATTTTTTCTCAAAGTTTTTGAGGTGAATGTTTAAAACTGGCGTTTTTTTGTACTGCGAGAGAAATCGGTACATATCTTTGCAAAAGAGTGGTGAAAAAAGGTAAGTTCTTCTAGACGTTGTGCTTTTGAATGTTATTTCATAGATGTAAGACGTATTTTTTATGTATCTGCTACGAATTTTTATTTATGTCGATTTTTGTTGGTGGGAAGAATATTCCCTCTAACCGTGAAGTTCTACTAATAAGGTTAGAGAAAATATTCCTTTATTGTGGTAATGGTAACTGTATTTATTGTTTTGCGACTAAGGAAAAAAGGTTTTGGTGGTCTGCTTTTCCTCGGGGCTTGGTGTGGTATTTGCATGGCTTTTGTTTTTTATTTGCAGATTGATTGAAAATGAAAATACTCGGAGATGACGATATTGAGAAGGTATGTTTGGTATGTTTGGCTTGTCAGAACCGGAAGAGTCTGAAGATGGCGAAGAATCAGAAGAGGATGACGTTCCGTACAATGTCACGAAATAACAGCGAATTTTAGGGGATTTAGATGAACCAGAGCTTCGATCTACTGCAACAATACGAGCATCGTTATCGCCTCAACCATCTACATCATCTGATGCGGAGGTCCCATGCGGTGAGCCTTTACATGTAATACCCCACCTACTGTGACAGAACCTGTTGTTCTGCTGTTCACGTGAGTTACCTGTAAAAGGAAGAGGACGAGGAGCTAGGACGGAACGTGGATCTGGAACCGGACGTAAATTTGGAACAGGACGTGGAGCTGGAACAGGAACGGGACGTGGAGCTAGGAAGAGGCTAGGAAGTGGCGCTGGACATGAAGACGGCGATTCATCCGACGATAATACGCCACCAGAATCAGAAGCAGAGTCAGAAGCAAGTGATTCTGACAGAGATGAAGAAGCGTGGAAAAAAACCTCGTGGACTGATATTAGGCCACAGCTTGAGTCTTTTGATAGTGTTCCAATGACTCCGACACGCGTGTTACCATCTAATGCCAGGCCTATCCGATATTTATCGTATAGCTCTAGCCAGAGGACTTATTGGTTGTTTTTCTTCCCGAAAACGTCGTGCTGATGTCAACTACGTCGTAAGAAAAAAAGTTGCTGTATCTGAAAATTACCAAAAGGCAATTCACATTGTTGCACCAGAAATTCGCTTTTCCAATGTTGGTGATCACATGCCAAATGATATACCGTCGTATCAAAGATGCCGATATTGCAGCACTAAAGCGAAGGATAAGCGATCTGAGATCAAGTGCAGCAAATGTGGAGTGCCTTTATGCATAACACCATGCTTTTCGAATTTTCATAAAGAAATGTAATTTTCTTTTATTTTTGTTTCTATTTTCTTATTGGTATTCAGTTGTGTGATTTTAATAAAGGTATTATGTAAGATTTATGTTGTGTTTTTAGTTTCTTGAAAAAAAAAATCCTCTATTTCATTACTCTCAAACAGGTAGAGGGAATATTCTTACCACCAATTAAAAAAAAAAGCTAAAAAAAAAATTATATATAAATTTTTATTTTAGGCATCTTATGTAACACAAATCCGAAAACCAAATCTTTCTATCTCATCTAGATCCTTATAACCGTTAAAGGGTTAACTGCCTCTTTGGTCTTCTGATCCGGGGTCGGACAAAGTGTTATCAGGTTTTCCCATTAGAAACTTCACAATAACAGCCACGGAGTGGTTTGGTGCCCGGTTGATGGCAATAGGCTCGCCCCCTATAACATGGGACTTAAAGATAACTGGGGGTCTAAAATGGCCGCTTTAGCAGAATCATAATAGGAAAATAATATGAATTACGTTAAAATTCGTAAAATGATCACAAAGTGCTCTGTGACTATTTTAGGATTTTAACGTAATTCATCATATTATGATCCTATTAAGATTCTGCTAAAGCGGTCATTTTAGACCCCCTGGCAGAAATAGGTACACATCTGACCCTTCGGAGATTGCCGGCGTTGTATTTTGTTAAGTGAAATTAAATTTTACACTGCTTCAAGGAAAAGGTAGCTATTGCTAAGCCAGTTCGACTGGCATTTCAAGTAAAAAAACTTAAATTTTAAATGCAAATTGCAATATTGTATAGTTAAGTGGTCATCCTTATATTTTCCTGTACATTTTACCTTAATACATAAGTAGGATAGAAACTAATATAGAAACTTTTGTGGTAACTATATTTTCGAGTCATTTGGGGTTCAAAATCTGGGGCCGTGGGGTCCGAGTGCTCATAGCCTTTTTAAGGAAATTTCGAAAAGCCTAGTAGACCCTTCCCGTGACCCAAGAACTGGCTTTTACCTTGGCCAGAGGCTAGTGTTGCCATACAACGTGGCAACGCCGCCAATCTCTTGGGCACATTACAAAAGATCTCACCTTTTGCCAGATTTTGTTGGCAGCGGCTTATTTGGGTGCGCAATCTATTGAGTACCTTCCTTAAAGGGCGCTGGATGTCACGTCTAACTGGTTGGTGTTCCTTGGGATCGACTGAATCGGGAGATGGCTTATCGAGAACTGACATAACATAACAGAGCGCCTGTTACCTCCGAAGGGTTAAACAAAGGCGTACCTAATAGTACAGCCACATGTCACTAGTTATGTTTCCGTCCCGTGAACCTAATAGGCATAATCAGCCTTTAATGTTCCCACTGCTGGGACACACTGCTTCCTCTCTATGAGATGGAATGGGCTATAATCCACCAAGCGGGCCCAGTGCGGGTTGGTAGATCATACTAGATGTCTTCGAATTTATGGTTCTAGAATATGAAGGTTTTACGATGTTCTCCTTCACCGTTTTTGAGAGCAGTGGTGATGAAATAAATAACACAAAGTAATGCGCCTGTTTGTGTTCGATCCCACGACTTACTGTTCGCAAGTCGGGGCCGCTACCACTGGGCCACCGCTGCTCTCCTACCCTACCCTAATAGGGGGCGAGCCTATTACCATCGACCGGGCAGAAAACCAGACTCCGTGGCTGCTTCTGAGAAAATTAATAGAGAACTAGTAAAATGAAAACATGCTGCGTCGACCCTCAATAAATTAAGACAAGGGAAGGCGGTCATTATACTATAAAGGGTGTAACAAGACACTTAACGAAACCGAAATGAACTTGTTGTCCCCATCATTGCGATCATATTTTTGTTCTAGACCAAACCTGGGAACTTTCTAGTTACGGAGATATTGGGCGTCAAAGTTCCAACTTTTTCACAAGTTTTTTTTTATGACATGTTTTTAACGTAAGATTTTTACTTTAAACGCCTCCACAACCCCTGTACTATTCAATCAATACATCAGCACAATGTTTTAAGTGCGCTACATTGAGATTTACCGTAAAACGTGATTTTTCACCCAAAAAAAAGTCGTTTCGCAGCAATAATTTTTGCGTAAATTTACTTAGTTTGATGTACATAAATTCGGTTAACGGCTTCGTTAAGGGTCTTGTTACACCCTGTACAATAATATAAGACTCAAATAATATGTGCTTATTCCGTGTTATAAAAAATCCAAATGCAAAACTGTCATCCAATTTACATATCCGATCAAGAAAACGGTACAAAAATTAAATTGACACAAAATGTAAACAACGAAATATATTATCCGAAGTAAACAAAATGTATAACCGGACTTTGTATAAATTTGCAATCATTATGAGGTTTTATCGGCCGATAGCGAAGTACCGTTAAGTTGGTCGGTCGCTTGTTGCTTAGCGCATGTCCCGCATAAAGTAGTCCTGACTACACTGCAAGCAAGGTTTAACAACCCAGCTTTGCAAAGAGACATTATATAAAGTAAAAAAGTAAAGTATAATAATGCGTACAACAATACCCTTAACAAAGCCGAAAGGCACTTGTTCTCCCCGTCATACCCGCGGGACCTGTCTAGTTACAAAGAAATTGGGGGCCAAAGTTCCAACTTTTTCACAAGTTTTTTTTTAAACGGGTTTTTAAGGTTATAATTTTACTTTATATATATACTTTATATAAGGTATTTATTCAAAGCTTTCCATCAGCACAATGTTTTGAGTGTGTTATTTTGAGTCTTACTGTAAAACTACATTTTTCACCCAAAAAAAAATCGTTTCCCAGGAAACATTTTTGCGTAGAGTTACGTAGTTTCATGTACAGAATGCTTGGTTGACAGCTTCGTGAAGGTTCCGATTACACCTTGTATAAATAACTATTTTGAAAAGTAGGTATTGAAAGCAAACACCGAAGAAGAAACCATCAATTTAAAAATTTAAAATATAATAAAATAAGCACAAATGTGCATTTAACCGGCAATGTTTTGATCGAATGACACCAATTTTACACGTGGAAACAGAATCCACTTTTTTTTATTTAAACAATTAAGGCAGCCAACTACCACGACATTACTTTTACCCCACGTTGTAGAAGAGATATCACATTTTTCCGAACTTTGGTTCTCGGACGTACCAGCCTCCTCCCGTCTCGATACGGCGAAGGAAAACCTTCGCCGTATCGAGAGTAGTGGTGATGAAAAACCATACACAAATTAAATCATCAGTGACTAACGTAATTTTAATATCTTCTAAAATATATAAGGTCCCATTAAAATAGATGGACAAATTTTAACACAGCGTTTAGTACGTCTAACCAATGATATCCAAGCAAAAAGTAATTTTATTTTGACCTAAAATAATAAATTGACGGCGGCATTAGAGAATAAACACATGCATTAGGTCAAAATAAAATCAATTTTATCAGTGTTTCTTTTTGTTTGGATATCTTTGGTAAGACATACTGAACGCTGTGTTAAAATTAGTCCATCTATTTTAATGGGACCTTATATAAATATCTTCTCACGAGACTTGTCTAGATAACTTCCTCTTAATTTATTGCCTCCGTTCTGCAGTTACGAGTTTAAGTTCACAAATGTCATTAACACAGGACTAAAAATAGATCATACCTTAGGGCGCCTTCAAATTAGAGGCGTGAAGAAGTCTTCTCGCCTCTAATTTGAATGCGCCCTTAGTCTGATACTAGGCCCTGAGCAGACGATGGACTATTTGTCCGCTGGTCTGATGCGGACAATTTGCAACAACCCTCATCATGTGTCTAGCTTTTCCCAAATTTGTCACTAAACAAATCTAACCGGTTGCAGCTTAGTAGGTACAAGTATTGTACATGGAGCGACTGTCTATCTGACCTCCACAATCCATTTTGTACTGGTAATACTGTAATACGATACCCCTTGGTAAGACTGGTTGTCAGACTTTCGGGCAACTGACTATCTGTAACGACTGTCAAAGATCTGCAAATGATAGCCGGGACCAACGGCTTAACGTGCTTTCCGAGGCACGGAGTAAACTCTGTATGTACTGGATGGTCATCCATCCACGGACCGGCTTTGGCAAGCCCTTTCATAACTTTTAAGATCAACCTGTGTGGCTTTTTTTATTTTGCCACGAGCTCCACCTAATTTGTAGCAACCAATGAACTTGAAGCAATGTATGAAAAACAAAGCGGCAACCAATGGACAGGATTCATTTCAGCGGTCATTTTTGTCCATCGTACAAACAGTCCTTCGTCTGCTCAGGGCTTTATGGTCTATATTTGCGGAGTTTATAAATACACGCAAAGATAAAATTACCTTACGAGCTTTGCTCAAAGTTCTATTTTGAGCTTTAATATCTTAAAGCTCAAAATAGAACTTTGATTACTTTGATACAGTGATTTATGTTCTGTGATTTAATAGAGATAGATTGGTGTGTTTATTTATTTATTTTCAGTTCATGTTAGAATAGTTATATAGTTTATGCTATTTTTGCTGTGTGAATGTAAATTATGTATATTCGGAGAATTTGGATTAAAAAAGACTCTCATTGTGTAAATTATCGATAACCGGATTGATACCGGAAAATTTGGTGAATATTTTAATCGTCAGGATAATGCAGTGAGACAATTCATTTATTTATGCTAACTTATTTTAGAAATTATCTATTTAAACTTTAATTGAAGTGTCTGTTTATAATTTCAAAATAACAGCATTTTTCTCTCTGTTTATTTCGGCTAACCTCCGAAACGGTTGGACCAATTTTGACGGGTATTTTACTGGCAGATAGCTGATTTTATAGGATATAGGATTCCGTGGAAAAACATTAAAACCTCTCAAATTGTAACAAAATCCGATTCAAATGGGGAAGTAACATTTTTACAATAATTTCACGCGAACGAAGGTTGCGGGCATTCGCTAGTAATTATTATAATTATTTACAATATGTAGTTATATGTAATACCTTTAGTATAAGTATATTTTTATTTTAGGTACTACGTCTAGTCAATTTTGAAGCCTACCTCAACATAGATGAGAAAAGGATAGCCAGACGATGATGTAGTTGAAAATTGCGTTAAAAATAATATTATTTTTGAATATCCATGATTACTGAAAGGATTTAGCTACATATTGTTACTTTTATGTTTATTTATTTTAATGTTCCCGTGTTCTATGTTGTGCAGAAATTATATTTTTTCCATTGTTCTTTTTAAACACATTTAAATCTTGCATTAAGATAGATAGAATATACCTAGTACACCAACATTTGAAAACTTTTATAATATATTATGGGCCTTTGGATGGACCGCACGTACTAAAAAATAAAAAAAATAAGCGTAGTGTGCTGGTAACTTTGGCCTCAAGTGTATCAGGTGGTGTATACCTGTAAGTGGGCGGGCCGGTCGAGGGCATTAGCCGCCGATGTCCCCTAAGAATCATAACACCATATAATACATACATAATGCGCCCGTTCCCATACTATACCTACCTACTTGCTACGTGTTGTAGAGGTAAAGTTACTAATGTGCTGACTTTGAACTTGAGCGGCCGGTTCATGTGCAATGTTATGCATATTTAAAGATATGTTATGACTGGGAGCTTTGCCATTTACTGTAATGTGCTTACATAAGATGGGTTTTTATGTGAGTTTGTGTAATTATCGTTTGCTTTCGGTGAAGGAAAACATTGTGAGGAAACGAGTATGCCTGAGAGATACATATTTCTTGACGGCATGTAAAACCAAGTCAGAGGCCCTTAACGAAGCCGAAAGGCTTTCTCCAACTCAGACCATACCTGGGAACGTTCTAGTGACGGAGATATTGGGGGTCAAAGTTCCAACTTTTTAATACAAGCTTTAACTATAATTTAAATATCTCCACGACCCCCGTACTATTCAATGCTTTCATCAACACAATGTTTTGAGTGTGTTGCATTGAGTCGTACCGTAAAACGAGCTTTTTCACCCCAAAAAAAGTCGTTCCGTTTACATCTTGTATTTCCCAATCTTAAAATTCTCTATACTTTAAAGATGGCGGGTAGCCGCCATATTAGACGACCACTGCATAAGCCAGGTTGCATTGTGAGTTTAAAAATCAAATGACCTTTTTATCTAATTTTTTCCAGTGCGCGGTGCCAAAGTTTGGTCACTAATGATGACCGGAGGCGCCAAAGGCATAATTCCGGCCAATACTCATTAGCCTGCGCCATGCGATAACTTTTGCTAATGAATTCACTAGAATTTAATTAATATGCTTATTTCTTTTGGTCTGTATATTCGGCTTATCATGGCGACACAAAAATTTACTAAAGTCCTATGGTATTTATTAGCTTAACAAATAAAGTTTAGTAAAGCTTTTTACGTGTAACATAAACTATTCAAGGCAGAAGCGCCAATTTTTCATGAAATAGTAATTCAATGGGGTTAAATGAACTTAAGAGGGTTGTATTGATGATTTTAATGATTATAACTCTGTAAAGCTATATTTGTTACGGCCGCGAATCATATTTTAATATCCGACGTACAGCCTGTCATTTGCCCTGACTTTTACCAAAAACTTAGACCGCCTCGTTGGTCTAGTGGTCGCAAGTCGACTACTGAACATGAGGTCCTGGGTTCGATTCTCGGGTCAGACAATTTGTTATTAGGTTTTTCCATCAGGAATTTCTCAGTAGCAGCCACGGAGTTTGGACTTGTGCGCAATTGATGGCAATAGGCTCTCCCCCTATAACTAAACATATCCAGCGAAATGTGGGTGTAATATTAGGTACACATCTGCCTAACTCTTTTTGGATTACAGGCGTGATCATGATGTTATGTTATGTTTTACTAAAAGTAAAATTACTGGACTTTTTTACAAACGGGTTTTTGTCACGAGTTTTCAGACGACATGGTAACCCTAAGCGTGACCGAAATGGCTATCGCGCATGAATTCGCCGCTAGAGGCATTCGTGTAGAGTAAGGTCTTCAGAAATGTTAGATGTCATAGATGACATTTTTATCACGTATTTTTTTTACCAATATTCACAATTGGTGCCAAAATTTTGCCGTTCTTGATTAATTATGACTCGAATATTTTAAGTAGCAAGACTTCGTATTTACGTGTCGATAAACTCAAATAATACTCGACCAGTATATAGCCACCTGCACAGGTCTGTCGTTGGCTTTGTTTACATCCTGGAAGGTGCAGGTGGCTGGGCAGGATGGGCAGGAAAGGAGGTGGGGAATATCCTGCAGAGGAGCTCCGCACTGACATTGTATCTGGGACGGATCGATGATACCCCATTTGGCCAGATTATTTCTACAGCGGCCAACTTGGGCCCACAAACGGTTAAGAGATTTCCAGATTGGCCACTGCAGTTCCTGTCCAGGAGGAAGATGTTCTGCTGGATTGATAAAGTGCGGAGGGGTGGGATGTCTGTTCCTCCACAATTCGCATCTTTCATCTGACGCACTGTCTTCTGAGGAAATCGTGTCTCTCACGAAGCTTTTACGACTTTTTAAGCGTGAACGTGGTAGTTGAAGCCCATACAGGGGGTGGCGGTTATCTCGTTCCTCAATGGGACTAGTTATTTCCCGCCGAACGTCTGGTGGCGCTATACCTGCCAACGGATACAACATCGCAAGAGGGGTGGGTTTTAAGCACCCCGTTAGTAGAAAGTTAGGATCTTATTTATTAGTACTTGGAGGTAAAATGATTTTTAAATGTTTCATGGTTGCTAATTTTAGGTGCATTATTGTATGTACGAAGTTTACCCTTAGTTGTTATACATGAACATTTTTATGAAGTTATTGGTACTTTTAAAGTATAAAATAGCATGAATGACAGGACCTTACTCGACAATGGCGCCATCTGGTGAGCTCAAAATATACTAATTTTAAAAACATGACATAGGTACTTTTATTGTATTAAAACACGTTTTCTTAGAATTCCCACTGACACCATTTTTACGAGACGGTTATAAATGGGTTTGCATCGTTTTCCTGTAAATATTTAAATTTAATTTCTGTATTATTTATTTACTTTACCTACATACATACCGTGTCAATCGTGAGTCTTTCGCTTGAGGAAACATTTATCAAGAAGGACATCATTTCCCGCCTAAGGCCCTGTCCACGATTTCAAACAATGCGACTATTTAGTCGTAAGTTACGACGTGTCTTGCTTCTCCTGTTTGTATGTAGCTCCCTATTAGTGAAAGAATTTTCAAAATCAGTTCACTAGATCCTACAACCTCACAAACTCAGAAAGTTTACCTCTTTATAATATTAGTATAGACTAGCGACCCGCCCCGGCTTCGCACGGGTGTAATGTTATACATATAAACCTTCCTCTTGAATCAGTCTATCTATTAAATAAAACCGCATCAAATCCGTTACGTAGTTTTAAAGATCTAAGCATACATAGGGACAGGCAGCGGGAAGCGACCTTGTTTTGTACTATGTAGTGATTTGCACACGTAAGACAATAATATACGATACCTACTTCAATAAGTTTTATCAAGAAATGTAATATATCTAGGGCCAACGATTCGAAAGAAAAAAAATACTGGACAAGTGCGAGTTCGAGTGGTGGCGTGGAGAGATTTCTTATAGGTTTTCCTGTAATCTATATAAGTATAGGCAAAAAACATTCTTTTGTATTTTTTTCATAATTTTCGGCACTGTAGTTTCGGAGTTAAAGGGGGGGGGGGGGGGTGATCAATGTTAGCCTATATCTAAAACTAGAATGTTTTTGTACTGCATTTTTTTTTATCCGATTCGGTCTGAAGTCAACATTGAAGTTCCGAATACGAGTATAAGTAATAGGAAGCTGAAAGCATAGTACGTCCACAACTCCAACATGCATTAGGCTCAAACTTCAGTGTGTACTGGAACTGAACTATGGCATTTTTCAAATTGAAGTTTAATTTCTCGCGGAGTACGTTTTGTAAGAAAAAATCTCCCACTAGGCCGACTGTATGCAAACGCTCTTTAGTCATTGGAAGTGTAAGGGAAGCGCCATGCGCCAGCGAAATTCAAATTTTCTAACGTTATTGGCAATTTGCACGTCAGTGTCAGGTTGTACGTTTAAACAGGCAATCATTTTGTATGTAAACTTCCAACTAGCAGCTATACCTACGTGCCATAGTCTTGACTAAGGCAACAAGTGTAATTTAGGCACTTTTTATGTGGACCGTAGAATTGAAAACAATAGAAAAATGAAACAAAATCTTATTTATCGTATTCGGGGTCCTCCGGGGCGGGTGCCTCGGGAATCGAGATACTCTGGGAGTGACCCTAATAATCGTGCCTCACTGACTCATGTTTTCTTCCTCTTCCAATAATCCACTAATCAAAACACAAATATTTACAAACCACAGTACAAATATTTATTTCGTACGGGAATCCCCTTTATCGCAGAAAGCTACGTAAATTTTTATGACATGATTGCAAATATATAACAACGGTCACAAAATAATAGGCTTGTTCCGCGCGAGGGTTCCTTGCTGATCCGATCCAGCCTGTCCCTTGCTGTTCTCCCTCAGGAACGCCCTAAGTCGAGGTCCGTACCCTTAGCGAGTAGTCGTTCAGTTTATATTTTTTTTAGGAAGCCTTACTCCCAATGCACAGGATACCCCGGCTAAGCAGCCGACAACCTCCTAGGTGACGTGCAAGTAGTGGCGATACTTTCCTAAAAGTCTTAAAGCTTAGCTTGCCCTAATAACCTACAACTCTTCATGATGTTACAGTTTCTGAACAGGCTGCTTGCCCCAGGGGCTTAGCTTATTGTTGGCCACTAGACACGACACTGTCAGCAAGGCGCCATTCCCAAAAAAAGTGGATTGTGCTCTTATTCTATTGAAACTGGCCAACGCTAGGCCAATTCACAGTCAAAGTCTTACCACAGTATATGCTGTGCCCGAAGACATGTCACTAGCATGGCCGAAAGTATGCAGGAAGCTTGCATACCATTGTGTCATACCTATGATATATCACCTATAACAAATTCTTATAGAACAGTGTCAAGGTACACACGGCTACACATCAAGCTATACATTTCCAGTTTATGCTGATCTCGCATTGTATAGGATTTCGGTACAATGCGAGGTCAGCTTTAGCTTGATATGTAACCGTGTGTACTTGCATAACCAACTACTTGAGTGTAAGTTATTCTGTCATCATCTGCTAGCCTTTTCCCAACTATGTTAGGGTCGGTTTCCAGTCTAACCGAATGCAGCTGTGTACCCGTATTTTACAAGGAACGACTTCCTATCTGACCTCCACAACCCAGCTACCAGCTAAGACTGGTGGTCAGACTTTCAAGCTTCTGACTACCCGTAACCAAATCGTAGCGTAAGCTTTAAGGTTCCGTATCGACTAGTCCACACTTATCCCGGGCAGCGAGTGCACGTAACCTTAAAGTAGTTCATCTAATTTACTGATGCAGATGTACAAATGACAGCTGGGCAGTCCAAACAAACGATGGATGGATTGTGTGTGTGAGGAATGATATGAAAGACAAAGGAGTAAATGATAGCGAAACAGTTGGCAGAGGAAAATAAAAATAAAAAAAACCTGTTGCGCCGACCCCTAGTAGAATGGTACAAGGGCTGACAAATGACAGCCAGGCCCAATGGCGGCGTGGTCTGACAAAACCAACGACCACTGGTCCACATTGGCCCTAGTTCGAAAGCACTAGAAGGCATGTTGTGATAACGGTAACTAGTAATAATCGAAGTGCCCTACTTCTCATTCACACTCCAAAGTCTTTGCGTAAGGAAGGGGACCCACCGGTTCCTAAGTTATTGTAGTTATTGTCTATCATCTTTGAATTCTTGACGTCAAATCAATCAGCATATAAACTCTTTACTCGACCTGGGACATAAGACCAGAGAGCATAGATAAAGTAACTTTCATTCTATCAGCGTCTCAGTGATAACGAATGATAGAACCACCAAAATAGTATTTATAGTTTGTCCACTTTAAAGTGTGCAGTTCAAGGTGGCATTGCTAGTCATTAAAATTTTCATCGATATGTAAAACTTTGTACATTTATTTTAGTTCTATGTTTTCTCACATGCACAGATAAGCTCAAACTCAAACTTAAAGCGTTTATTTCGCGTGACCTTCGCAGGCACTTTTGAAAGTCAGAAAAACAAAGGCGAAGCTACAGACACAAGGCATAATAACTTGTGAAAGTACTGTAGTTGCCCATTCCTAAGCGTTGATCTCTATGGAGAAGAATGAGCAAGAAACTACATGGACACTCTTTTCAATCAAAATATTGTTACAAGATCTTGGTTACATCATTCATGTAACCAAGATCTTGTAACAATATTTTGATGACGTGCACATTAAGAGCGTCTAGAGTAAAAGATTATAACTATCAACAATTTAAAAACAAAGTAGTTAAAATAAACCGTGGCAGCTAAGAGATGACCAGTCCCAACTGACAGCGACCGTTCACGAACATGACGCATGCATCAGCTCCATTCCAACCTAAGTTGGTTGAAGTGTGTGAGTGATAAAGCTATAGAAAAGTGTATGCCAATCTTGTAGAAAGACGTAGCAAAACGGACCCCCGAACAGAAGCCTGCTCAGAAGCCGGAGTTGCGACCTAGACCAATAAAACAGTAAATTCAAAGAAAGTCAAGGGTTATCGAAGCTCCAGTTAAACGGTATCATTTACTACGAAGTCTTAAGTACACTATTGTACTACAGATGTTATCATTAAAGAGGAAATAGTGTCATAAGTAATTAATTACGATTCTAGGAACTGAGGAAAATGATAATTACGTTAATAGTGTTAGGCCCGGTTTTCATTGGAGCGAATTGTTCATTGCATCTCTTGTCTCTCTTATTGGTCGAATCTTGCACGACTCTTATACACTACACTCACTGGTCTCCACTTTTTGGAAATAGGACTTTATACACAGTGTTACACTGTGGCTAATCTATACAAATATTATAAATGCGAAAGCTTGGATGGATAGATGGTTGTTTGTTACTCAATCACGCCAGAACGGCAGAACGGATCTGGATGAAAGGGGTTCGAATTTAATGGCCCGCCTAACATTCGCCATTTTTTTTTTCAAAGTGCGGCCACGCTAACCTATATTAATCGATATATGGTATCAAATGAGCTATGAAAGTTAATGCCAATCTTCAACACAATTTTGATAGCTTATATCTCGGAAACGTTACAGTTTAGAACATTATGCCTTCTTCCAAACTTGTTTGTTTAAATGCCAGCTATCGATTGATACAGGTTTTATGCGTGGCTAATCAAATCAATGTTGTTCTTGTTGGCAGGAGAACCTCTTTCTAATATTTGTATAAGTGTTGGATGTTGGAGGTAATCTCTTAAAACTACTGAACCGATTTCAAACATCCCTACACTGATGGATAGCTAAGCCTTTGCCGTCTGTTATCGGATATGTTTTAGTTACCGTATAGTGTTCATATGACAAATGCGCTCTGTTATAACTATGACCTGCCAGTGATTCACCGGTGTTGCTTTAAAGGAATTATTAATTAGTCTAGCTAGTGTTTTGATGATTCTGACACACTGCAAAGACATAGCCAACGTTACTCCGGATTCGGTTGACATTATGTGTGCCGTTCCTATGTTTGAATACAGGAATATAAATGTCAGGATACCCAAGCCTGATAATTCTCCTGCCCTCATCCCAATTTATTAGGATCGGTGGAGCATGTTTTCTTCTTCCATACTTCTCTATTACTCGTTATCTCATATTATAGCAAACTAGCGGTTGCCCGCGACTTCGTTCGCGTGGATTTTGGTGTGTGCACCGTCGCTCGCTACCTATTACATGTTGTAGATTTGTTTCCCGTGGTACGTTGTTTGGATGGTCTGCATGCAGCTTCTTGCTAGTTGGATTTTCGTTCGTCTTCTTCTTCATTTAAGATTCAAGTAAAATTAGCTTCGTCCAAAACGCTGCCACTTCGACGGTTTTGGTAGTGGTTGGTTCGTTGGTTGGAGACATACATACCTACGGAGAAATACAAAAATAGGATAAAAAAAGACTTTTTTTACTACAGCTGATAATTTCATAATATCCGAGCATCAAAGATGATCGTTGGCATGTAATTATTGAAACCAATTGTTGTTGCTATTAATAGAACTGCAATAATTGTGAAGGTTAAAGGGCAACTCGAGGACCGACCGGGCGCGCTCCGTCCGAAACGTGTCACGTGACATTTCGCCGCCATTTTTAGAATTTATGGCGCGAAATGAAATGTCAAATCACTCAATGTTTACATGCAGCCTAAAATGGCGCGAACGAGAATTGTAGGCGCGTAGCAAATCAAAACTTTGGCCGCCATCTTGTTTTTTCTATGCAATTCACTACTCAAAAAAATCACGAATGTTCACCAACAGCACTCGCCACCAAAGTAATTGCATAATATTCCTATTGCAAAAGGATAACTTAACAAACCATCAAAGATTGAAGATTTAGATCATTGGAGTTCTTTATGGACATACTTCAAAATGTTTCATTTCATTTTGTCCTCACAACAAACGTAGAACAACCAAACAATGAAGAATGACCATCTACAATGTGACATTTGCCAATTAAGTAATTATAAATCCACTGCGTCTTAAACTCAGTGTTTTGACGCACGTACAGTCACACTTGCAAGTCATTATAATTACTTTTTAACATTTTTATCTTGTTTTTCTAAGAATATTTCATCAACTTCCTCCATTTACAAGAGACACACACTGAAAGGCTGTCGTCAAGCAAAGCTCCCCGTAGTTGATTCTACGAAATCATGCTTTCCCCTCCCCTCCCCTTCATTTCAATCCCCTCATTCAGTACAAAGCATGTTTGCTAAGTTTCTGTTGGGGTTGAATTTAAAAGACCGTAAATTGGCTTTCATGATAGACATCGTTGCCAATTTTTTCAACGTTTCTAACTTATTAATCTTGTTGAAGCAAGAATGTCCCAAAATTGGAAGCTTATAAGTTTCTAATAAAGCTATTAGTCTTCTAAACTGTGAATAATATTCAACTTTTCTATTTCAGCAATAAAATGTCTGCCAGATGCGACAGACCCTTCATGCACAGTAGAGAGAAAACAATTCAACATACCTGGTGAGTTCCCGTCATGAATGTTTATGTTTCTTTTTACATTTCTTTCTTCCTTATTTGTTGAGACACTTCACTTATTCTTCTTTATCGAATAATAAGAACCTCTCGATTCACTTCTAACGAGACTGATTGCCTCGTTGGTCTAGTGGTCGCAAGCGCGTCTGCTTGGCATGAGGTCCTGCGTTCGATTCCCGCGTCGGGCAAATTGTTATTGGGTTTTTCCAATACGAATTTCCCAGTGGCAGTAGTAGTCGCGGAGTTCGCATTTGTGACCGGTTGATGGCAATAGGCTCGCTCAGCCGGCCCCTATTATATGGGACTTAAGAATAACTGGCGAAATGTTGGTGTACTGTTAGGTACACCTCTGCCTTACCCTTTGGGAATCACAGGCGTGATGTTATGTTATGTCACGTTATCCCACTTCAATATGCTTTCAAAATTTTCTTCACTTGCCTGGTCTAAAATTAAAGCCAATAGAAGCAATGCAAAATTTTCGTTTCGTATTTCACGGCGATAGTGCCAATTTGTTTTTTTTCAAGCCTATACAGTCCCATTGGGGGAAAAAAATCCTTCGAAAAAAGAAAAAAACAGACCAAGTGCGAGTCAGACTTACCGCACGAAGGGTTCCGTACCCTTTATATAAAAAAACACGTTTGTTATAAGGGAAAAAAAAAAAAAAAAAGATAGCCTTAAATATTTTTTTTTTTCTGTTTTTAGTATTAACAGAAACACATCATCTTGTGAAAATTTCAACTGTCTAGCTATCGCGGTTCATGAGATACAGCCTGGTGACAGACAGACAGACATTGGAGTCTTAGTAATAGGGTCCCTTTTTCGGATTCCGTAGCCGAGTAGCAAAAAACGGAACCCTGATAGATTCGCCTTGTCTGTCTGTCTGTCGGTATGTCTGTCTATCTGTCTGTCTTTCTGTCCGTGTATGTCACAGCCACTTTATTCCGAAACTATTAGGACTACACAGTTGAAACTTAGTAGGTAGATGTATTCTGTAAACCGCTTTATGATTTTAATACAGAAATAAAAAATAAAAGATTAAGGATTACTCCCCAGACACGGAAATGAAACAAAAATATTTTTTTTTCTTTGTACCTATACTTGCGGGATGTCTATAGATAGGTCTTTAAAAATGACATTTAGGTTCCTTATACCATTTTTTCTCAAAGTCAAGTGGTAAAATGTGTTTGCTAAATTTGTTTAATACAAAAAAAAGGGAAATTCTGAAATAACGTAGGATTGTAGAACTTTACTAAAACTTTTAACCAAAATTGTTTTGAATAAGATTTGAAGTTTAGTTTTTGAGATATAGGAGTTTTTCATCAAACTGCAGCAGTAACTTAGTTTTTCATTAACAAACTATGAAACAAATTTAGTTTTGCTGTTGAATGTAAAACAATGCAACATATGAATGAGCCTTCAAAATATTTTTATTATATTATTTGGTGCTACGGAACCCTGTGTTCGTGTGAGTACGACACGCACTTGGCTGGTTTGGCCCCTTGAGTACGAAACCCTAAAAATCAAATAAAAATATTTACGCCAAGACGTGATGCAAACAAAATCATTACCATTGTAGCGATGGTGGCGAACAACAACTGTCTCAATTTCTCCAACATACAAACACTACTCAAAAATGAAAGTAAAATGTGAGCGCTGAAAATTTCAGAGCCAAACCAACCGCCGGCAGAGGTGCAGTGCCTGGCAGGCAGTGAATGGGAGAGCAACTGCCACTACTGCCGCTGCTCATACCAGGGCCAAGCTGAATGCTTGAAACAATCCACCGACTGCGATACAGGGGTCTTTGGTAAGTGATAATATAAAGAGTGTAACAAGACCCTTAACGAAGCCGAAAGGTACTTATTGGTGATCAATTTTTTTATTCTAGACCATACCTGGGAACCTTCTAGTTACGGAGATATTGGGGGTCAAAGTTACAACATTTTCACAAGTTGCTTTTTTAAATACATGTTTTTATTGTAAGATTTTGACTTTAAACACATCCACGCCCCCGTACTATTCGATCCATCCATCAGCACAATGTTTTGAGTGCGTTACATTGAGTCCAACCGTAAATTGTGATTTTTCACCCCAACAAAAAAAGTAGTTTCCCAGCAACAATTTTTGTGTAGAGTTGCTTAGTTTGATTGACAGAATGCTTGGTTGATGGCTTCGTTAAGGGTCTTGTTACACCCTGTATAAGTTTTAAAACTGAAATGGTCACTAACATTGTCATCATCATCATCATCAGCCTTCTGCAGTCCACTGCTGGACATAGGCCTCCCCAATCGCACGCCACTCAACTCGATTCTCAGCAGCTCTCATCCAGTTGCTACCAGCCACCCTGCGAAGATCGTCGCTCCACTAACATTGTCATTAACAGTGAAACCGTGTATTTTAACCATTTACCATTTACCATGTTTACTAGCACACAAATCGGTCTACCCTCTTTTGTCCTTTCTTCTCTTTCTTTCTTTGTTTGTGTACTCAGTTCCATAGTGGGCCGAATGACCCCTGACCCTCATAAACACCCACCCGCAATAACTTCAGTTTATCCGTGATCATGGTGCTTGCAATAGCGCCAAAATATAAGGACCTCAAAACTAATTGTAAACATGGTAAATATCAGGTTTTTGGTGTTAATGATTATTAATTCCTTAATTCACATTCTTAATATATAAAATTTACATTTTTAAATATGTATTTATTTAAAAAAACATTGGAAAAAAACATTTAACAAATAGTAGCCCACCGGTATCGGGAACAGGGTCAGGGCTCATTATTATAGCTAGCTCATATTATCCTACAGCCGGACAAAGCCCTCCCTCCATTCCATCCAACGGTCACGATTCTGTGCTTCTTCTTTCCAATTCTCAAGGAAGACATCGTGTTAATGATAGAGACAATATATCTTGTCATGGGTTTTGTGCCGCTTGAATGATTGCCAGGAGCAGCCAGGCGCTGTTGTTATAGACCATAAAATCTAACTTGATTAAAACGACAGCTGTCAAACAAAAGGGACTAGTACTCGTAGCTTTGGTCATATCGAAATAAATAATTACAAAGGCAAATTGAAAGAAAGGGGAGGGAATGATAGCGTGGCGGTTGGCTGGAGAGAATGGAAGATGAATACGGGATACGCCGACTTCAAGTCCGACTTCAAGTAATTTGGGACAAGCTCAGGAAGATTATCGTAATTGACGGTTTTGTAACGTTCATTTCATCATCAGCCTAGCTTATTCCCAACTATGTTGGGGTCGGCTTCCAGTCTAAACGGATGCAGCCGAATACCAGTATTTTACATGGAGCGACTGCCTATCAGACCTCCACAACCCAGTTAGCGCTGGGCAATACGATAGCCCTTTGTTCAGACTGGTTGTCAGACTTTTTTGGGCCACTGACTACCTGTAACGACTGTCAAAGATCTACAGGTGACATCCGGAACTAATGGTTTAACGTGCTTTCCGAGGCACGGAGGAAACTCAGTATGTAATGGCAGGTCACCCATCCACAGACCAACCTAGGCAAGCACGGCTTAACCTGAAGATTGATCCGAGCGGCTGTTATTAGATTGGCACGAGCTCCTCAACTTGTAACGTTCATTTGAAACCTCATTAAAATGGATGCACGTAATAAGAACACAAAGTTGCTGATAATTGAAATGATTCCTGATTTCGAAGATTGTCCTAGTCATCGCAAGGTTAAAAGGAAAAATAATACTGCGAAGTGATGGTTGGACGCGCTTTCCGAGGCACACAAGGAGTGGGTTTATAGATTCTCCCCATCCACGAGCTGACCTCAGAAAGCTTTGCTTAACCTTCACAATCAACCCGTGCAGCAGCTTTCATATGAACATTGAGCTTTATTGACATTTAACATATATGTTTTCAGCGGAGCCAGCCCTATGCAAGCCGAACACGACTTTCAAGAGAGATTGCAACACCTGCATTTGCCTCGAGAATGGGCTGGGACTCTGCACCTTGGAGTTTTGCAGGAGTTCTGGTAAGCTTCGTAAACATATCTTATCTTAGAGAATGAGATTTAACAGTAACGTTAGGTATCGTAATGCAACTCTCTCTAATCTACTCTAATCTTTCTTGCAACCGAAAGTGCCAAACTCGTCGCCAAATTTTGGGCTGAGTCAATTTAGATTACCATCGGTACGCTAGAAGATGTATTTCAGTTACTAGCATTTGATAAATTATCATCAAGAAGTTTATATGTATAAAAGTGTCACACTTGTAAGCGACAGTTTGCATTATACACCATGCGATAAATAGCAGTGATAGCCTGATGGTGTGACCGTCGGACTACCAAGTCATAGGTCTCGAGTTCGAACCCAAGACACGCACCTCTGATTTGTCGGATTCCTGTGCGTATTGTATAATTATCACTTAGTTCGGTGAAGGAAAACATCGTGAGGAAACCAGCATGCCTGAGAGATATTTAATT
This sequence comes from Eugnorisma glareosa, assembly GCA_947578425.1. Taxonomy (NCBI): domain Eukaryota; kingdom Metazoa; phylum Arthropoda; class Insecta; order Lepidoptera; family Noctuidae; genus Eugnorisma; species Eugnorisma glareosa. The sequence goes on along the minus strand of OX387967.1, from coordinate 5,529,136 downwards.
TTCTCGACGACATATTATATGCTTTCTCCAAAAAAATGTTGCCCTCCTCTTGGAATTTCTCCTGTATCGTGAGTGCTTTACAAGAACTAACCAACATAAGACCACGACTGTAAGATAACGAAGGGTTAGGCAGAGGTGTACCCTTATAGAACATCTACGTTTCGCCAGTTCTATTTAAACTCCCTTGTAGTAGGGGACGAGGCTATTGCCATCAACCAAACACAAATCTAGACTCAGTGGCTGATACTGACAAATTCCTGTTGAAAAACCTAAATAAAACTTTGTCCGAGTTGAAAATCGAACCCAGGATCTCATGACCAGCAGTCGCGCTTGTGACTGCTAGACCAACAAATACTAACTATGTATCTGCATTTTTCCAGATGTCCTGAGCAGTGTTCCAGAGATACTGCTAGCCACTGTACACAGAGAAACAGACAACAAAGATGAACCTTCTGTAAAGTCGACTAAAACTAATGTTTTAACACCGGTAAGTCTATTTATTTGTTCATTAAACATTTCATTTGATGAATCAGACAAAGAGGAAGTCGTTCATAATATAGAAGTAAAAATCATTGTGTTCATTAACCCTGCGTTCTAATATAAGGAATCGGTCGCCAGTACCTATTTAATACGCAATCGTTACGTTCATTTTTCAATCAATTGTTCAGCATTGTCAAAAGATTTGGGTCCAAAAATAAATAACGCAATGGCCGCGTGTTCGCGCACCGGTCGCTTTGGTTAGGATGCTGCCTTAAAATTAAAATATATAAATTGGTGATTTTCATACGATGCACAGTTAGTACACAGTGATCTTTTAAAAGGCAACCAAGAAGTGCCTTAATATGCGCCAGTCATGTTATTGAAGAGAAGTTTTTGTAAAAAAAAAAAACTAATAAGTTCAGTATGCGAAAAATAAACTTAAATTAAACAATGAATATGCAATAGGACAAAATATAGTGCATCTTAATCATATCATACTTCAATCCTTGATAATCATTTTCGAGAAAACAGTTGTATATTCACTAAAAAGTCATTCTAAAACAACAAATTCACAAATCGATGTTCGATACAGACATTGAGAAAATGATTCTAAAAATATGTGAAATTTTAAACTGCACTTTTGGTGAATGGGATGCACAATTGATGAGGTAAGTACACAGTTTGCAATAACTTATTTGGTGACTAAATTATAATAATGATAATGTTCGTTTTTCGTTTACCCGCCCTTCTGATGCTCTGTGTAGATCCCACCTCAGGCATCATCTTAATTTCCCATCCCATAAAACCGAATTATATTCTAATTCCTTCTCTGTCCACGCAGTACGTTTGTGGAACTCTCTTCCGCCTAACATTAGAGATTCTAAAACTATATTTGTCTTCAAAAAGCAAGTCAAAGAACACTATCTCTCCTCTATACTGTAATATTCTGGATATTATTCATATTATAGGTATATATTTATTTTGTATATTATGTGTATATATTTGTGTGTATGTTTATATTATATAGGTATATTTTTGTTTTAAGTTTTAATTGAAATTTTCCTGTTCTGTCTTTTCTACACACTGTGTCTACATTTCTAATCCAACTTTCCTCTCGCAGGTCTGCTGGAAGAAATTTCTTATGAAATAAGCAGTACCTTTGTGCTCTTTTATCTTAATGTAATGTCCTATTAAGTATTTTGTGTGTACATAAATAAATAAATAAATAAGAATATTACTGCCTCCAAACAGTTTAATATTGAAGCTTATTAGTGTTCACTACTACTCGTATTGGTAGCACAAACCAACAGTGTAATGAAATCAGTAAGGTTTAGGGATCGAACTGAAAAGTCCTAAAGTTTTTGGATTTCGCCTGAAGATCAAAGATGAAAGGAAAGCACCTATAGACTCACTCATTATTGCTCCAAAGGTTAACGGAGTTATCAAGGTAGAAAACATAATATCTAAGGAATAATCCGATGTCTCCTGTCAATCTTCAGGATCAAGACCATTACAACATAGAGAACCTCGTAAACTTGGACCACGACATTATAATCTTGAAGAGGTCGACCATTTGCAAACCACTCCAAGAATTTATGAGAGACTGCAATCCTTGCAAATGTGCGAGCGATGGATTGAGCTACTCCTGCACCCACAATGAATGCTTGGAGACTGAAATGGATAAAGACAAGGAAGTTGAGGTCTTCATGCAAAGTGAGGTTGGTATTATGTCGATATAAATCTTTTTTTGATGACCTGCTGTTAGATTTTATATGCGGCCCATGGGCCTCTGACTTGGCTTTACATGCCGTCGAGATTTATCTCTCAGGCATGCTGGTTTCCTCACGATGTTTTCCTTCACCGAAGCAAGTGATAATTATACAATACGCACATGAATCCGAAAAATCAGAGGACGATTATAGAACCGCTTTCAGATGCTCAGTGTTCCATTTTTAACCACGAATGAACGTTAAGTAACCCGATTGTAAGAAAACATATTTATTTGGCACGTGCCACAAGTGCACACAACAGTATAGGAAAAATAACTACACAAAAAAAAAATACGATTGAAATGCAGTATCAATGCAGTTCCAGAATCGTCGATGCCAAAAGAGTCTTGCCTGCTAGTTACTCCTTTCTTTAGCGAAAGTCTAACCTCTTTTTTATCAAACTACACATATAGGGCCAGGATCACATAGAGCGTACCTCCGTCTGCCGCGCCAGCAACACGTTCTACATCGGTTGCAACACTTGTCGCTGTAACGCTCTCGGCACCGACTACTCTTGTACCAACAAGCCGTGTCCTTTGCCTGCTGACGTTGAGTTGTTCCATGAACTTAAGGTATCAAGTTTAAGAGTCTATTTTCGTTTGGCTTGGTTCACCAACTCTGTATGACATATCTGGCAAATAGGAGATATAAAACGTTGTATGGTGATGCTTGTAATCCCCGCAGATTTTGGCAGAGGTTTTACATCACCAGATTTCCCCAGTTGTGTTAAAGTTCCATGTAATAGGGGGCAAGCCTTTCGCCATCAACTGGGCACGAATCCAGACTCTCGGCTGGTACTGTGAAATTACTGTTTGCCCTACCTGGGAATCGAGCAATAGCAAGCAATACAAGAAAGAGCAAAGATAAGTTTAGAGAATTCTGTGTCTTCTTGAGCTCAGCTTTGCGTGGTAGTTGGTATTAATCCGGGTTTTCATTATATCCCTTCTTTGGGGAGCTAAAAATATTCATTAATATTTCAGGAAATAAAACCAGCAGTCCCGTACTCAGGCGACTCGGATCATGAATTGAGGGCCTCCAAATTATGAACAAAGCTTTTTCACTAAAGCTATAGAAAATAGTGTTTTGTTTTTTTTTTTTTTACATTATTTTATTAAAACGAAAGTTGATAATGTTTAGTGTTTTATTTACTACCATCTTTTAAATTACAGGCACTCTTAATTTATTGACACAGGTGGTTTTCACTACCTGCCACTTGATTCTTTTCAGGTGGTTACAATGTCAATGTTTTATAGGTGATTCTTTCTATGAACTGCGTCACCCGACACAAGGAAACGAACACAACATGAGTATTTATTAACTACATGTCTGAATGTTCATTGTTCATGTATGTGTAGAAAATTCACAAATCATGTATCCCAAATTCGCCGAATATTTCAATACATCAGTGACTAACATTAAATGTGGTAACATTTTCCAAAATTAAGATTATTATTGTGACTAGATTAACACCAGAATTAACTACGCACATTTTACCATTGCATAAACACCCATATAAATCTTTAAATTATCACTCATTTCATCCCAACATCTCTAGACAACGACATCATCCAAAAATACAACAAAATCACCAGTCTGCGAAGCAAAGCGCATGTTCATCAAAGATTGCAACACTTGCTGGTGTAACGACGATGGTACCAGCTACTACTGCACCAGAAGAGTATGTGTGCCTCTCCTGCCCGAAGATCTGCCTGATATCGGAGGAATCCCTACTGAAGTATGACCTGATGAAACCTTGTGGCTATATCTTTGTTGACGTCATTTTGGACGGAGCTGTGAACTTGATTGCTTTTTGCTTGAATCTTTTGCTTTGATATAATTGCTACATATACAAAGTCGAATTAAATTAATTAGTGAAACTTTAAAGACAAGATGGACATGGTCTGTCGATGCATTATGTGTGTGAAGTTTTTTCTTAATTATTGTTTGTATCTTTATCTAACCAGAATATATATAATGAGCAGAATCTTCGCTTGGTAAAGAAACATTGTCGCCCAAATGAAGTTTTTGAACTGGACTGCAATATGTGTCGGTGCAATCCTGATGGAAAGTCCTACGCTTGTACTAGAAGAGCTTGTGAAGATCAACTTGAAGATAAAAAGGTTTCCCTTTCCACCATTTGGCTAAATCACTTAGATTGAGATCAATATACTCCTGCATTTAGCACCTACTTCGGCTTAGTTATGTTTCCGTCTCCTTCTTGCACTTGTAATTTGACAGTTGTGCTACAGAAAAAGGAACACTTTTTAGCCTAAGCACGAGCTAATTACAGTTATTTTACCTCTGACAGCTGCATTCCAACATTGTTGTTGGAATTGTTGTTGTTATTAACAAGTATTTAAGGATCACCATAATTTTGACAGACTTGTCAGTGATAGCATTGTAACAACATCCTCATTGCTATGCGGATAAAATAGTTGTAAAATGACTGTAGAGTCTATTTAACTCAATCATTGTGTGATCTGGTGATTGGTATTTCAGAGATTAAATTTATCGGTGAAGGATTTTTATTACAAAGTGTATCTATTAATTTTTTTGTACACACGGCGACACATCAAGCTACAGATAACCAGTATAACCTGACCTCGCTTCGTATGAGCTTCCCTTAGAATGAGAGAGAGATCAGCTTAATTTGGTTTTGCATAGCTTGATTGGTCGTCGTGTGTACCAGTTTGTTAATGTCTTGTGGTGGTTTGGTCTCTATTTGTTAAGTTTATAGGTACATTTTCAAGCGGTGAAGGATATTTTCAATAAAGACTGGCTGTACTAATCTGCGTTTTATTTTCTTTTATGTTAAAATATGTATTCACTTCTTTCTACTTTAATATCCGGATGGTGTATTTAATAACTATGATATTTTTGTCCTTAAACTTACTAATAGTTTTACTTTTTCTTTCATGACAATTTTTCTTCCTTTATCTATCTTGGCTACTAAAATGCAATAAAAAAAGTAATTTATTATATTTTTCAGAATGTCACCCTGTCGAGAAAAGTACGGGCGTTCACTACGGTAATAGTTCTTACTACTTATTTCGTTACATCAAATGTAGTTTCAATAAAATAGGCCTTGGAATCTTATATAGTATAGACATTTGTAAGTTAGTCTTAGTATATTTTTTCTTTTAGTTTTGATTCCTCCAAGAGTCCAAGACCCCTTATTAGATAAAGATTATGCCAAACTAATTCCTTGATAAAATGATAAGTTTACTGATGTCAGTACACTGTTACACTGTTTGTCAATTCACTTCGCGTGTATTAATGGGGTTTATAGATTATTTGCCAAGTAACAAATAATAACGCACTCCGTGTATCTAGTAGGAGCCGCCGAAAGCCTGCCAGCCAGGACAAGAGTTTCGCATGGACTGCAACAAGTGCCTCTGCGACAATAAGGGCCAAGACTTCTCCTGCACGCGGATTGACTGCAACGCCTTGAATAACAACCATGCTGGTTCGTTAAGGAGTAAAAGAGGTATGCATTCTTTTTGGGCATTGCCGTTCACTTGGTGTCTAAAATGTTTATGAGCATATTAATGATAAGACGCTGTTTATTTATTAATAAAGATTTTCCAGTAGCATCTGCATACAATGTGTTTTAAGTATAATTGCAATTGGACTTATACAATCTGGTACTGGTCAACCAGCATTCTCAAAAAGAAGGGATAACATAAAGTTAAACTAAAAACTAGATCATTTCAAAAAGCTTCCGGAAATCAAGGGGTGGGATTCACTACTTCCGTCAAATCCTGAATGTTAAACCGAGCTTTATGTACATACGTGTATTTGAAATGCACGCAACATTGAACCTAATATAGTACCTTGGAAAACGACAATTTTATACTACTAGGATTCTCACAGTATTATACAATTTAGGGGAACCCTATGATATCCAAGTTTTGCACAAAAGATTACAAAATACTTTAAAATGTTTAATATTCGTACAAAACACCTTAATTTTAACTATACCTAAGTCGTGCTCTACACAATTGAAGGCCTTTCACAGATTGAAAACAAGATTTAAAAAAACATTATTTTTTTTCAGACACATCTGAGCAGGTATCAATGCAGTGCGTTCCGGGCAGTGTCTTTGATCGCGATTGTAATGTCTGTCGGTGCACTGAAAGTGGGCAGTTTGCGACCTGCACCATCAAAAAATGCAAGGACAATAAAGTTGAAACGGAGAAAGCACCTGGTAGGTAAGAGTTGTATGAAGTACTAACCTACCTTAGCATAAGACATCATCTCGTATTTAAATTGTGGAGAACAATATCTTAGAATAATCCTTTTTTTTTGTTTAGAATCGGATCAAGGTTTCCGCTGCAACCCTGGAGAACAATTTAGACGCGACTGCAACGACTGCACCTGCTCTGCAGACGGGAGGAGTGTCTTTTGTACACTGCGTTTGTGCGACCAAGACCTAACATCCGACATTTAATCGCAAATCTTCCTCTTATCTTGACATGCACACGAAAAATTCACGCCATCTCGTTTTCATTTGAAATATGGTAGAATATTAATACCCCAATCTGCATTTAACTAAATAATTTCAAATCCATAATGTTACGGTACACCAGTGAACAATATATACATATATATATATATATATAATTAATGAGTTTATAATATACTCTCTTCATTTCTTTAAATTTACTTTCTTTTAAAGAAGTTGTCATTATCCTTTGAAATAGGGATGGTAGCTAAAAACAGAAGTAGATTAAATATTATGTCAGTATGTATTATATGTAGTACCGATTAGAAGAAGATTTAGACAGAGAGAGAGATTAGTAAAAGAGATTTAGACAATGCGAATAAAATCGTTATCTACTTGCAAGAACCAACAGGTGGTGGTGATGGTGGCCTACCATGACGTCTTAAATCAGGAGTAATTCCAGTGTGGGAAAGAGATGGTGCTAGACGACCTATACAGGTCTGTCTCTTTCCCACACTAGAATTACTCCTGCTTTGCCCCCTCCCCTGATTGCTGTCGCTTTTTAAGCCTCACTGAGACACGAGCTCACGTTTTTCTTGCAGCCGGTCTCATCATCAACCTGAAGATTGTACCGAGCGGCTGTTATCATTTAGTTACGAGCCGCTGTATAACATTGCTGTAAATCTCTTTTCTATTAGTTATACAAAGATTATCATCAGTTTTGTTTCTGTGAAAGTGTGCTCCAAGTATTAGAAAGGGGAGGCAGTGCCATTCACTCGCATAAACTTCAAAGTGTTTTGTCTCACTCTAGTTCATTTTCTCTCCTCGTTTCGTGTCATTTCAAGATAAGTTTTGTTCCTTTTAAAAGCAGCTACGCAGTCGATCAAATTGACTTTTTAAATCAATTTGATGATCGAGTAATTGTGTGCTTTAGTATCATTTAAATGTTTTGTGTTATTTTTTAAGTATTTTGTGACTAATTTTACTTAGTATGTAATACGAGTGAACGAAGTGTTACTTTTTCATTTTAATTGTACAATGCTTGCCCAAAACTTTGAATAGTTTGAGATTTATCGACTAATTCATTTTGTAAAGTCGACTATTCGGTGGTTCACTCGTTTAAAAACTGACGTCTGACTATTCACGTTATAGTTATTATAAAAATCGACTAAGGGCCGATTTCACCATTGAAACTGAACGCGATTATATCATAATCGCAATGGAATGATGACAATAACAACTGTTAAACGCCGTGTAGATGCAGTTACTTTGCTGAAATCCGCTCTAAAATGTCGATGAATCATATGTTTTATTAAATAATAAAAGTATGTATTACAACTATTAGTCTCCGATGCATTGTATTTAGTTTACGTATTTGTGAACTAACTTATTCTATTAGTAATTTGTATGAAGAGCCTATTTTCATTTTGATGTGTGTGTGTGTTACGTTCTCATCGGCATTTTCAACTTAGTTAGCTGGCATACGATTTTCGTGTGTAAGTGCTTTATTTTTCATGTCATTTTTCATTCTTGTAGCTGTTATGTTGAGTGGGCCGAGCTTGTAGCCAGATCGTTGACTTCCTGTTTTATAATTCTTTAATTACCACGTTCCAAGTGAAGACACTGAGAAGTGCAATTAGAAAAACAACAGATACAATCTTTGATATAAACCTTGTCCTGACAATTACGAACACAACAAACAAATATACAGCTAATATGGTGGTTGGCCGTTCTCAAGTGATGAGCCTTCATACATGCGGCAATTAAATTTTATTTACATAGATTTCGTCTATTCTTATGAACACAACTCAAATGCAAACCTTTCTATTTATAAAATATACAACTATGGCATTTACTTAATTAGTCTCGTTTCCTTATCTTTTTAAACATAATATGGCATCTACGTAAAAACTTAGTTGAGAAACTGAGAGATAATCAATTAATCATTTTGTCACTGTTTTTTAAAAATATTTTAGTCGATTTTATAACGCCCAACCCTGGCTATTCGCTCGGCGTCAAATAGTATCGCTCGAATGTTTAGTAATTAGTGAATTTAATAGTACAACACTTTCACAGTTATTGTATCTCTGACTGGCAACCAAATAGCTACCTTATAGCAAGGAGAATAAAGATCATTCTTATGTAAAAGCGGAGTTAAAATCACTGTGAACGGGACTGTAATACGTGGCTTAACTTAGAAAGTACGTACCATCATGTATTAGACGATACGTAATTAAAACTTAAGTAATTTTGAGTTAAAGATAATCACGAAACGAATAAACGAGTTAATTTTATTTTTGTGTTTTATTTTGGTTTTTTCTAGACTAATATAAAGAGGTAAAGTTTGTGAGGTTGTAGGGGGTAATCTCTGGATCTACAGAACCGATTTTGAAAATTCTTTCACTTATAGGAAGCTACATTATCCCCGAGTGCCATAGGCTATATTTACAACGTGTCCGTGGGATAATTTCCGACCAAAACGCGAGCGAAGCCGCGGGCAACAGCTAGTTATTTAATATGAATGTTAATATGTATCCGTGGTGCTAGGCAACTGGCCTTATCCCAGTTGTAAACGTCCCTTAGTGCCTCACCATCATTCTCCTGCCCTTATCCCGATTCATTCGTGGTCGGCGCAGCATGTCTTCTTCTTCCATACTTCTCTATTACTCGTCATCTCATCAGACACCTCCTTTCTTGCCATATCATCCTTTACACATTCCATCCATCGTTTCTTTGGTGTTCCTCTACTCCTCATACCACGACAACCGATTACCACACAACTTTTCAGTCACCGGCGCCACTTTCAGACTTCCTGTTATGTAGTCATTTCTTATTTTATGATTTCTCGTGACACCACGTCCCTTTGTGCCTATTGGTATTGTTTTGTTCTGTCTCCTGCTGATATGGAGGGAAGTGGAAATTATGTTTTACCTTCTCTTCCGCTTTTCTTTTTGATTAATTTCGTTGCGGGATCCAAGACACTTAAATTCTTTCTCTGGTACTTCGTCGAGCTTCATTGTCTCGGCGCTTTTCTGGTGGTCAGTGTCACCACTGTTGATTCTGGCTTAGGAGTTGCTGTGGTTTGGGAATACCATAATACCCACTTGCCTTTTTTATATAAATTTTGAGCAAATAGGCTGTACCTACCGACGTTGTACCTATGATAATAAATGAATTAATTTAAGAGTTTTATTAAGTAGGTCCTACATAGTCACTTCTAAGTAGTTATATGTAGCTAAATTAATTCCAATTAAACCAAAGTCATGTAAAGTTAATGAAATCTTGTATTTGATAACATTAATATTATGGATTGTGAATCTGATAGTACCTACTTACGTGGTTTATCTGGTTTTTACCTTGGGCTTTAAAAGGTGAGTTTTTTCCTTATATGATTAACACATAGACCAACACCACAGACCACAGCAGCAGCATTTTTTTTTTCGGATTGTAAATCATCAAATGACGCATCCCGCTCTAGGAGGGAGTGTCAGACTTTTACTGACTAAAACCCATCCATGTTCCTTCATCGCCCTTTGTGTTCCGGGGCCACGGTATCTCCTGCGAACAGCCCCGCAGCCCCGGCAGGCATCGGCCCTTGCGGACGCCTTCCTTTTGCTGACATGTCTTTGAGGCGCGCGTGGAACACGAACGCGCCCACTGCAGCAGTCTTGATTTTCAGAACTAAATATTTTCTGTTTGTATGCGAATATTTTTTTTTCGCAATGTTAAAGATGAAGGGGCACGGTCCATACAAAATTAACCCACGTCCTACATCAAAGAGAACTATCTCAAAAAAAAAAATGGGTATAAAAAGATGGCATACTTCCAAACTCCATCCTTACAGTCTACCATATAAAACATATGCTTTGAAAATTCGTTCGGGGCCAGTAATATCTACAATACGAAAATACTTGGCTACATTGACTTGACTTCAATTATTGAGTTCTCTCATCGAACAACTGAGGTTTATTTTCACTTGTTAGACTACCGAACATCGAACTAGTGAGAATTATAACTTGATTGATAAGTAATAGGTTCCTCTCAAAATACCTTCAGCTATTAATAGAGTTTGATCACAAGTCAGGATAGTTGCAGCTAACACTTAACTTACTTTTTTATCGTTATATCGAGGGAAGAAAGCAGTGACGCTAGGCACCAGGAGTGCATAGGTATCGAAACAAAACACTGCGCGTTGTTCTAACCGGACGAATTATTGTCAAAACAGGTCGTTCTAAGCAGTTGGTCTTGAAACTGGAGTCGTACTAAAAGGATATGTTTTAATAGTAGACTGTATAAAACCAAACTTGTGTTTACATGTTCATCGCTATACACGAAGTCGTAACAGGCGGATTCATTGTAGATATTTACTGCCCCTGAACGAATTTTCATAGCAATTTTTTTATATGTTATACTGTAAGGATGGAGTCTGGAAGTATGCCATCTTTTTAGACCCATTTTTATCTTTTTTTTTTGAGATACTTCTCTTTGCTGTAGGACGTGTGTGAATTTTGATCCTTCTTCTTTTTTGTAATAAAATGACAAAAATGTACATAAGTACAAACTGTGATAATCGTTATCTGTCTTTTTTAACCGACTTTCTTCAAAAAGCCTCCTTTTTTAGGTTCTCAATTCGGTTATACAATGTGTAACAGAATAAACGCACAACCTCTTACGGGGTCATTGTACTCATCATTATGAATAACTTTCACTATGGGACCAACACTGAAATCGCGAAAAAAAAGTCGACTGCCCTATACATTTCTGTGCGCATAATTCGACAAAATGTACTGAACAGCTGTTTTATTTTTTTCGCGATTTCGGGATTGGTCCCATAGTGAAAGTTGTTCATAATGATGAGTACAATGACCCCTTAAGAGGTTGCGCGTTTATTCTGTTACACATTGTATATATTTTTTTTTAATATATTTGTTACCTCAGAACTCCGTCATTTGTAAACCGATTTGAAAAATTCTTTTTTCATCCCGATTGGTCCCATAGAAATTTCATCAAAATCGGTTTAGGAATTTGGTTGTTTTCCTCACGTTAATTGTCACATCACGCGAAGTCGCGTGATACTTGTTAGTTTTTGACACACTTCCCGATTTCTGATTGAGCTGAAATTTTGCACGCATATGTATATCGCGAGACAATGCAATATTATGATGACATGGAGCTGATCTGATGATGGAGCTGGAAGGTGGCCATAGGCCATAAAACGTCAAAACCTCATCGAGTTTGGGCTCGTATGATTCGTCTTGACGAGTACTTTAACTAACTTCTAGTTACAATGTAAAAACTTATTCATGACAAGAATTTGAGTGGTACACTAAAACTAAAAAGGGTAAAATAAAAAAAAAATCTGCGAAAACAAAACCGACTTCTAAAAAACTTTCGGAAGTCGGTGGCAAAAAAGATACAAACAAAGACACCGATTTCCGAAAGTAAAGTTATTTTAGACTTTTTTAGTGTTTTTTTTTAGAAGTCGGTTTTGTTTTTGACGTAGCAGGAATGAAACCCCATCGTAGATGTGACCTGTTTAACCGTTTAGGTACTACAGCTCTGTCCAAGCAAGTTGTCCCACCTGCGAGACCCCCAAAATAGATTGATTGATTTAACAAGTTATTATAATTTTTACATTCCACTTTGTTCCATTGGTGGGATGACTTGGTGGGGCAGAGTGGGATAAGCTAGTCCCCTAGAACAGGGGTCGGCAACCTTTTGAGTCGGAAAAGTAAAAAAATACTGTTTACAAAATTTCAGTTTTTAAAGAGCCACAAAAAAAATTCTTGCCAACTATAAATAGTACCTACTTGCATAAATAAAGTTTTTTGAGGAAAAAAAAAACAATTTATATGTAGTGTTTTTTCACAGCAAATCAGATACTATACTTATTATTTAAGTAAAAAATTAAAACTTTACTTATAACACTAACTTATACTTCAATAACAAATAATTGAGCAAAAAAATTCAATGGGGGCGATGGCTTTGCATGGTTATTCAAGTATAAAATTTAAACTTTATTACACAATGTAACATACACTTAAAAAAAAACAATAACATACATTTGAGCAAACTTTTGCATGGTTTTAGAAAGTTTGGATAGATTTGGCTCGTATCTTGTTGTTTTAAGTTTCAAACACGACTCTAAATTTTCATTTGTTAGTTGGCTTCTTATTTTACTTTCACTAATCCTAGTTAATCGATTCAAAACGATTTTTAAACGTTTTTTTTTATATTAAATAAATAATATTTGTGTATGGAACTAAAGAGCCGCAGCTACACATCCAAAGAGCCGCATGTGGCTCGCGAGCCGCAGGTTGCCGACCACTGCCTTAGAACAATCAACTTTATGTCAAGCAATGACACAAAGCTGATTTTAAAGCCGGCCAAGTGCTCGTACTCACACGCACACAAGGTTCCGTAGCACCAAACAATATAATACAAATATGTTGAAGGCTCATTCATATGTCGTATTGTTTTACATTCAACAGCAAATCTAATTTGTTTTTCATAGTATGTTAATGAAAAACAAAGTAAGTGCTGCAATTTGATGAAAAATCCCTTATCTCAAAAACTAAACATCAAATCTTATTCAAACCAAATTTGGTTGAAAGTTTCATTTATATTCTACACTCCTACATTTTTTTAGAATTTTCCTCCTCTTTCTTTAGAATTTGGTGGGGGGACACACATTTTATCAGTTTGAAAGCATCTATCTTTCAAACGATTGACTTTGAACAAAAATTGGTTTTAGGAACTTCAATGTCATTTTTAAAGACCTATCTATAGACGACCCCGCACGCATAGGTTTGATTAAAATAAATATTTTTTAATTTCAGATTTTATTTTTGTATAAAAATCGTAAAGCGGTTTACAGAATACCTACTAAATTTCAACTGTGTTGTCCTAATAGTTTAGGAATAAAGTGGCTGTGACATACACGGACAGACACACAGACATGACGAATCTATAAGGGTTCCGTTTTTTGCCATCGGCTACGGAACCCTAAAAAGCAGTTGTTAAAGCTCGTACTCTAACAAAATTGCACTACTTAATTTCATTCGACCCTGTATCGCTCTCATCGGCCGAGTTATATAATAAACGTTACTTAGCCCTACTTTTGCTACACGTTATTCCTGTCGCCGTCGCTCAACGATCAGACCACAAGTGTAGTACTCTTACAATTTCATACTATAAAGGTGCCTGGCGGGGGTTTTCCACCACACAAAGTGTCTGGCAGTGGACGAGGTGAATTATCATACTAGCTTTTATGTAATATCTGAAAATCACGCTTTTTAGTATGACGTAACTTAGCAGCTATATAGCACAACTATGTTACTATGTGTCTACTAAAGCCACCACGACTTTTCATATTTTTCAATTGCTTTTACTAGTTTTTAACCCCCGACGCAAAAAGAGGGGTGTTATAAGTTTGACCGCTATGTGTGTCTGTGTGTGTCTCTGGCACCGTAGCTCTTAAACGAGTAGAACGATTTGGATGCAGTTTTTTTGCCTATAGTAATCTACTTCTACAGAAAAAGTTTCAACTTTTATAAAATGACGTAGGCGGCGGCGGTCTGGCGGTCATGGGATATATCTCTATTAGATCTCTAAGGGCGGATTTCACAGGTGAAACTGATCACGATCTGTGGCACAATGACCTGGCAGTGTCAATATTCCATAGCAGTTATGTCACTGACATGAATGCGGTTTAAGTGGGCTGATCGCGTTCAATTCCATATGGTAAAGTTCTCTTTAAATCACAAGGTCGACCAATAAAAACATGCAGCAGCCTTTTGCTAATTAGCTATTAATTTTATTCATTTCTTTGCCTTTTATAGGTAACAAAAGTTGTAAAATTTATCGAGCGTGGAAGAATGGGTACTTCTTTCTAGGTCTCAACCTTCTAAATATCAGTATGCGTTGATTAATCAGAAAATTGAAGCATGTTGATCAGCTTGGTTACGCTAATAACAACTTTAATACTTTTGAAGGGGGCAGAGTCCAGTTTATGTAAGTATATTTTTTTAATTGTATTTTAGGTTCCTCTACTTCTTCTCGTTCAACATTATTGTACATTATAACATCTATACAAATAAATAAAATTGATATAATAAAAATCGTAATACAGCTGGATCAAGGGCTTGATTCAGAAAGCGGTACTCCTGGACACGGCTCGTATTGTTAGGAGGTTCCTCTCTCTCGCCGGTAGCACGGACCCTGTTCCTGATACCGGTGGGCTACATTTTTTTTATATTTTTAAATGTTTTTTATATTGTTTTTTCTAAGGAATATTTAAAAATATAATTGATTTGTAAAGATATAAATAAAGAAATAATAATCGTAATACCAATATAACAGCTTTTTGCTGAATGCATAATAATATGAAAGGATATACGGTACTTATAACAAAAAGGCCTTTTTTTTTTCAAATTTTGCCTCTCTGTCTGTTTTTTCGGACTAATCTCCGAAACGGCAGATAGCTGATGTTTTAAGGTCTAACATAGGCTACGTTTATTTTAGAAAAATGATTAGGGTTCCTCCCAAAAAAATTAAAACCCTTGAAATTGGTAACAACATTCGAATAAAAAAGTAATATTTTTTATAATAATTTCACACGAACGAAGGTCGCGGGCAACAGCTAGTTTTAATCTTAAACGATAGGGTTGTTAGCCTGAACTGTCTTGCTCCTGGGTAATCCTTTTAATTCCCCTCGATGCTGTCCTAGGTCTTACAGTACTTAAAATATTTCGTAAATACATCCATATAATCTTCTATATTTTAATATAACTCTTATTTAAAAAAAAAACGTTTAAAATATTTTAAAAAATTGGTATCCGCCGGTGTCAGGAGCAGGGTCTAAGCTACCGGTGGTAAGGGCTCCAGAGAGGGAAACCTCCTCACAATGCAAGCCGTATCGAAGAGTACTGCCTTCTGAATGAGACCCTAAAATATTTTATTGTTAAAAAACGTTGGCATTTAAATTTTTGTTTGTTGTAAAATGCGCTTTTCTATATTACAGTATTATAAAGAGGTAAACTTTGTGAGGTTGTAGGGTAATCTCTGGATCTACTGAACCGATTTTGAAAATTCTTTCACTAATAGGAAGCTACATTATCTCCGAATGTCATAGGTTTTTTTACAACGTGCCCGCGGGATAGTTTTCGAACAAACGTGAGCGAAGTAATACCTCTACAGTGTTGTTTTTTTAAAAGTTGGCAGAAAATTCATCAGTCCACAAACAAAAGGATAATTATATTTAATCCAATATTAACTAATATACTAATATTTCAATCAGATAACCTAACTGATCTATGACACGGCATTGTCCTATAATGGAAAAGTTTAGTTTAAAAAAAATTGTTGAGGTATTCCAGAAAAACAATATTTGAACAGCACTGATCCAAAGAGTTTGATCTTCCAGAGTTTGATAGCCTTCCACTCTTCTCTCCGAGCGGTTCAAACGCCTCAGGTCGTCACGCCAATGTTTTCTAGGCCTCCCTCGGCGACGACGCCCGTCTTCTGTCACGCAGTGGATGGCAGAAGAGTTCGCATACCGTTGAAAATATCTCTTTCCCAAAAAAAAATATCTCACTGCTTACTAGATTTTATTTTGCCATATTGAAGTAACCATACCATTTTTCCTATAAATCTGTATCTGTATTATACAAAAAAGTCTTGATGGCTTATGCCCGACTCGTCACTGTTCGGAAAGGTCACCAATTTTTGTTCCATACAAGAAGTCCCGATTTAAATACTTCTTTGTAGTTCATTTAAAACTAACAAAAGCGTGTGAAACACACGTACGTTGGTTAAACATTCACGTACTTACTTACGAACGCCATCATAAACAATTTATAATTTTATATTGACCTACCGTCAATTAATTAATATACTACAGGCGACATATTCCATCAAATCTCATCAGTCAAAGGTTACTTGTAAAATAGGTACAAGAATAAATACTAGCTAGACCCCCAACGTGTACTATAGGGCTAGTTATTTTGAATTGGGACAAATCCGCCACACTGTGCCCAAACCACTGCAACTCCTGAAAGCCAGAATCAACAGTGGCGACCACCAAAAAATCTCCGAAACAATGAAGCTCGACTAAGTGCCAGAGAAACAATTTAACTGTCTTGGATCCAGCAACAAAATAAATCATAAAAGAATAGTGGAGGAATAGGAAAACCTAATTACACAAGGTCCGGATGTAACCTGTACACCATCCAACGTAATATTGCATGCATTCTGCCAAAGACTACACTGGGACCCGTTGTACATAAAAATATTATTTAAATTGAATAGGCAGGTTTATCTATATTTTAACAATATTTGGCAATCCAAGACTGGATCTTCGTTACTCTGGTCCGCATGTTACTGACACAGGCAAGGACAAAGTAGCATTCTGCTGTCGAAATCAAAGATGAGGGATAATTACAAATGTAAAGGCTTGACATTTAATAAGCTAGCCAAAATCTTACAATGTCAACCCTGTTGAAAATCGTTGAGTAATAAAAATCAAATGTACCTAACACCCAGAAAACGAGATAATCAGCGACAAAATCTAGCCAACTTCTAAGGTCGTAGGACACAGCCAGCGTTAACACAACTTTCGTCCTTAACATTAAGTAGAAACAGTTAAAGTTAGTTTATGCCCGGCCTAGTGGAGCCGTTGAAGCAATGCGTGCCAACCGCCACAGTACGAGGGCCGTGTCACGTGTGCCTATGTTCCCATAAGGGGGAGTTCCATTGCTGGCCCCAGAAGTGTGAAGAAGAAAATGAAGGTAAGTGACGCAGCATTGTATACGAATAAGTTATCGGATTGCCAAAAACGATTTGGGATGACCACTTCTATTCCAGAACTGACTCTGCAGTCGTTCTAGCATAGAACACATCGATTTTCCATCAGAAGGGATCGAGAGGTGACCAAGATTAAGCCAAAGAAACGAGGGCCGTCCAAAAGCACGTTGGTATGGCGATAGCGTCACAGTCGCGGGAACCACATGGATCAGAATCGCAGTGCGGTTCTCATCCAAGTTCCACTGTGGTAGAAAAAAGGGGAGGCATATAACCCAGCAGTGGGTGATTCCGGGCTGACATGAAGATAAGATCGAGGTGCCATTTAATTTAAAAAAAAAAAACACCTATGCCAGCATACAGCCATGGCCCTTCCAGTGCCGATCTTAGAGATAATGTGGACGATGAGTAATGGGCTAGCTCGCCGTCCGTCCGTCTTATAACGACAGGCCGGGTCGATGGCGCGTTCGTGTTCCACGTGCGTTTCAAAAACATGTCAGCAAACAGGAAGGGGTCCGCAAGGGCCGATGCCTGCCGGGGCTGCGGGACTGTTCGAAAGAGATACCGCGGCCCTGGAACACAATGGACAAAGAAAGAACATGGGTGGGTTTTAGCCAGTACAAGTCTGGCACTCCCATTCCCATCTGAAGAAAAAAAAGCAAAAAAATAGTAGACCCTTTTTTTCTAGTACTTCCCTGGTTCAAGCAGAACTATTGAATGGCAAAAGTGATTTAAAAATTATTTACTAAATGAAAATAATGTTATTTTCAGGGAGAAGCAGACCTAAATTAGATTGCATACCAAACAACTTGTTCAGACAAGAAAACACATTCTGTAGATGCAGTGACAAAGGTTTTTGGATGTCAGATAGCTGCGAAACATCATACCGTTATATCTATTCAAGAACCACCCTCCGTGATACAGCCATAAGGACCAAAATCCAGTGTACCGCTAACAATCTATACCTTATTGACTGCAACATTTGTCGGTGTTCGGAGAAAGGCATTATCGACGTTAATTTGTGTACCAGTAGGAGCTGTGGTCCAGGACATAAAGCCGAAGCCTGTTCCTACGGAGACATCCTCCGCCTTGACAACCAACTTTGCTCCTGCAGCGACATAAACTACTACATCGATCGGCTCTGCGCCCAAATCTTAGATATCGATATGCAACCATTTAAAGCAGAAGCTATTGCAGTGCTAGACGGCAGTGATCGGTCATGGAAACCACTAAGTACTCTAACAAGCGATTGTTCCCCGACAGACAGTTACATAGTTGATTGTAACCAGTGCGCCTGCGTCTCATCATCATCATCTTCAGGCCGCCTTGTTTGCACCGAGAATGTATGTCGAAAGAAAGAATCAAAGAGCGCTTTGAGGCAAGAAAGAGTGAATGAGGTTGATTCTCTACCTGAGTTACATAGTGTCGCCGACACTTGTGAACCCGGCCAGAAGTACCGTTATGAATGCAATGTCTGCATTTGTGCTATGGATGGTACTCCATCTTGCACGACTATGGTTTGCTTGCGAAATTTTGAGTTGGATTTAAAGGCACTTAGAGGTGTATTGTTTTCTGGTTGAGATTTGTATTTTTAAATGTTGTATTATAGTTATGTTTAGCCTAGATTGAATTCATATCTTTTATCTGTAATTATTTTGCCATAAATATGACATTCGGTTAGAGTTTAATATTAGCGTAGGTACTTAATTAAGTTGCATTTTCTAAAATCGCACGAGACAATAGAATTTTTATTTAACAAATAAAAAATGAAAAAATATATCATGTTTTAACCACTCTGGGTATATTCTCCCTTAACAACGCTAATAAAGTAGTATCTTACACTTTTAACAGCCAATGTGACGAAAGATGGAGCGAAGCTCCCGGAAATAAGATATGGAGAAAAATGCACTTACGGAATAAGATATAGGATGGACTGCAACATTTGCCAATGTGGTCACAAAAACAATTTGTTATGCACCAAGGCAGCATGCTTGCATCCGATGCCACCACCACCAGAAGCAATCGCATACAAGGGACCTCCCCTCTCTGTAGAGGGGTCGGCCAGGGAACATACAAGATCGAAGTTCGGAGAAGAAAGTACTGTAGAAAAGAAGAAGAAAGCTAAAAAGGGTGAGAGACAGAGGAGAAAGGAGAACGAACCTCCAAAACTAGTAAAACCAAGATTCCCAAATTTGCCGCCTGGTCTTTGCACGCCTGGGAGAATTTACCAGGAGGGTTGCCAGAGATGTTATTGTAAGGCTAACAAAAAGCCAATATGTTCTACTGAAGATGCCTGTACGAACGAACCAAAAGGTAAGACAAAAACACTCTTGTAAATTCTGTTATTTATCCTCCTACCTGATAAAGTTTGGGTTCATGGCGGCCAGTCTTATATATATATATCCATCGACCAATATTATATCGATCGACACTAAATACTAACATTTATACTGAACCATACCTATACCTTCTAGTTACTGAGATATTGGGGGTCAAAGTTCCAACTTTTTCACAAGTTTTTTTTATTGAACATTTTTTTAATGAAAGATTTTTAACTTAAAGCACCTTCACGACCCCGTACTATTCAATCCATCGATCAGCAAAATGTTATAAGTGTATAATCAGTTCCTACCGTAGAATGTGATTTTTCACCCCAAAACATTTTTTGCTTAGAGTTACTTAGTCTGATGTAGAGAATGCTTGGTTGACGGCTTCGTGAAGGGTCTGCTTACACCCTGTATGTAGTTGGGAACAAGGCTAGGCGACTGATGATCATCACTGTTCTTCTCCCCCAGTGAGGCAAGATTTGCGAGCATTGGACGTACGAACTCCAATCAAGGACAAAGAGTTCAATAGTCTACAAGTACTGTCCCACGCCGCCTCGCCTTGTGAGCCAGGCAACACTTACAAGGTCGACTGCAATGCCTGCGTCTGCGATGAATTCAAGAACCTTATCTGTGACAAGTTGTTATGCATCAGTTACTCTGATATGCATAGGGCTGAAGCTTTGAGAAAATCTGGTAAGAGAATGTACAAGATGTAAGATAATAATATATGCACAACCTTTAGTGTGGTGACCTGGTGACTGACACCATGATACTGAATAACAGTTATAGGACTTTTGAAAATTCATAACTTTTATTTTAGTTTTATCATACATGTTGATCAGCTGATAGCGTTGTTTCAATAGAAAGTTCAATTTTTTTTTTTGCGGATTTCAAGATCTCCTAGAACTAGCACAACTGTACTAACACTACTCGATCCAATGCAAAGTTTTTGAGCAATATTTTATTACTCAAAAATACCGTGGGGTTAACGGGACATATTTCAATTATTATGTTAATCAATTCCCGCCGACCCCACCAGTAGGGCCACGGGCGGTGGGGTCAACGGGAATACACCGAAAAATAGTTGTTTAGTTTCAGAAAGGTTGTTTGTTCCAACAACATCAAGGTAACGATTTTATACGGGCTGGAAGGGACACAAACGCGAAAACCAGTTATTTAAAAAAAAGTTTTACCACTACTGTGTAATTTTAAATGAATTAGCCAAACTTTACTTTGTGTATATCTAAGACAAATGATCTAGCTAGAGTTAACATGAGCTACTTCTCAACATGGGGTCTTGGGCTCGATTTTGCCCGACTTTGGAGTATTAGTGGGTTTTGCCATCTGGAATTTTTCAGTACCATGGCTTGCCCTATATTAGATGCGGATGTGCTATAGCTACACCATTGCGTAACCCTTTGACGATAACAGGTGTGATATTACGTTATGTATACTTATCTGCTGATGCTGATACAGATGAGAATGCTAAGGGAGATATGGGGTGTTAAGCGAATAGATAAAATAAGAAATGAGTACGTAAGAGGAAGTCTGAAAGCGCCGGTGACTGAAAAGTTGTGTGGTAATCGGTTGTCGTGGTATGGGGCTTGTGATGCGGAGGAGTGAGGAAAATGTCGGATATAAGAGTAGAAGAAGATCAAAAAAACGATGAATGGAATGTGTAAAGGATGATATGGCAAGAAAAGAGGTGTTTGATGAGATGACGAGTAATAGAGAAGTATGGAAGAAGAAGACATGCTGCGCCGACCGCAAATGAATCGGGATAAGGGCAAGAGAAACACTGTTTTAAACTTTCACGGTTTACATTTACACATAAACTGTCACTTACGGCAGATATCCCGTAAGTGACAGTTTATGTGTAAGGGTAAGAGAAAGATGACAGATATTCTTAACATCTATGAAATTTCGCCAGCTAAAACCTTGACTCAGCGTAAATTTAGGCAGAAGCCCATACATTCGGGTCGAGTATTGAAATTTACGCTACAGCAGATTTTTTTCACGATTTTGATGTTGGTGCCATGGAGAAAGTTGTTCAGTTTCATTGTCCATACCACATCTATAAAATTGACAACGTTATTCTTATACATGATGTATTATGAGGATCTCACAATACTTTTTTCCAATTTTCAGGTTTACAATGCAACAGAGAAAATTTTGTGGAAAACGAGATTATTCAATCAAAATGTGTGAAGTGCTCCTGTAATGGAACCACTCACTGCAAACCTGTGGAAGACTGCGAGGCGGAGGACGAGCTGGCGATGAGGACCAGTTCCAAGAGGAATGGTGCCGCTCTGGCGTACGACTACACTGTGGAGAAATGTTTACCTAACCATATTTATAAGTAAGAATTATTTTGTTTTCATTAGCGAGAACCGTCCGTCTGGCACCTTCCCGTCTCGGCACCCATTTGCGCCACCTTGTCAAAAATCATTGTCAAAAATGGAAACACAGTATCAGTTTATTAAGTAAATCAACTTTATTATTTATTAAGGCCCCAGTCCAGCAAGATTGACAGCCCGTCGAAATATTCAATTTATTCAAATATAAAATATGGTATTGTCTTGTTTTCTATAAAATTATTTGTACTATTATTGTTTTCCATAATCGCTCCTCCCCTCATAATATTTACTCACACTATTATCATTTATACTAATAACGCTTGTCATATCAACTTATTAGTCATAACTTTTATTTGCCATAAAAAAAGCGGGGTAAAGGCCACTACCAAGTGTCTTTTCTTGAACTCCTATCGAACCAGCCTTTGCAGTGAAGTCAGCAGAGGGCTGCTTAATACCCTCAATGTCCTGTCGTCTGCACGTTACATAAACTGATGCACGCTTCCATACTCGTCGCCGAATTCTGGGTCGATTAAATTTTGTTTGCCTTCGAATTGCTGAGAAGCAGAGGTTCTAGACCTTCTTCTCTTCTTTCTTCTTCTTCATTATCATTGACGAAACTACCAAAAAGCTTATGTTTATCCTGGTGATTGTAGTTACAGAAATACGTAACGCTTTATAACCCTCCTTTTCGTCTCGCCGTAGTCGGGTAAAATCTGATTGCCGCTAGTCTAGGCCTTTATCCTGTAAGGCCAGCGCAAACCGGGCACGGCAGGGCAGGGCATTTTTCTTAGCCCAACGTAAATTCATACGTAGGTAGTAGTAACAAGATACAGATTCCAATGTTCAAAGCCGCGAAGGGAAATCCTCTTTGATGGTCGATCTCCAAACATTGTAATTTGTATCTTCTTACTACTAGCTACTATTAAATTTACACACGTACCTCCGCCCGACCTCCGTACCTCTATTATAAATCTTCGCCCCCTCCGCCAGACTGCACCGACGAGCGATGATCGATGAGAATCGACATACCACTGCTCATAATGATTAACAATTATCATCTCTGAATCCCCAGGGACAACTGCAACAAATGCTACTGCCAGCAGGATCAGACCTTGCGCTGCACGCAGAAGACTTGCCTCAACTACAACCAAGCAGTAATGCTGGATAAACAACAGAAGTACTTGATTGAGCATGGACTGTGATGTTGACTACTGCTTACCATTGGCTTGCTTTAACGGACCGATTAACATTATTTGTTTTTGTTTTTATGATTATTTAGAAGGGTTTGTGGAGCAATGAATAAATGTATTCACTAAAGTTTTGTTTTTTATCAATTATTACAAACACTCAAGTAACTCCGTCCGGCTTTAGGTACTACTCTGGCTGGAGGCACACACGGGATGTTGACTTGCTAGGTAGATGCCATTCCCAATAAAAAACATTCAGCACGGAATTGATGAAAATTGTCATTTATGGATACAATGAGCTTTTACTTTGACTACTTTCTATCCCGATGTATGATTTCCGACCTCAACAGCTTGTACGTACGTTTATACGGTGTAAACGGAGAAGCCATCAAGAAGCCGTCAACCAAGTATTCTGTACATCAAACTCTAAGTAAACTCCACACAAAAATTGTTGCTGGGAAACGGCTTTATTTTGTGAAATATCACGGTTTACAGTAGGACTCAATGTAACGCCGTCAAATTTGTGCTGATAGATGCATTGAATAGTACAAGGGTCATGTATAACATTTAAAACTTGTATTTAATAAAAATCCTGTGAAAAGCTGAAACTTTGACCTTCAATATTTAGGTAACTAGAAGATTCTCAGAGATGGTCCAAAACAAAAAAAAAATATCGCTATGACGCCCAAAACCGGACAAGTGCCAGTTCGACTCGCCTGGTGAGGGTTCCGTACGGTTAATTATCTAAATTCCGTATGTTGTTTTAAATCTGACCCATATTAGTTACCGTTTTCCTGTAATCTCGCAAAGAACATTTTTTTTTTTTTTTTCAAAATTTTCTGCCCTGTAGTTTCGGTGTTAAAGAGAGGGGAATAGGCAATTTTCGCATATTTTCTTAAATAGCTTTAAAACATTTATCGTAAAATTATTTTTAAAAAATCATTTGAAATGCTCACAATGAGCCCTTTCATTTGATGTGTAAAATGATGTAATTTACAAAAAAAATATTATTATTTATTATTTACCCCCTAAAGTGGCATGTTTATAATTAATTAATTTACGTTACACGTTCGTCTTTGGGTCTTACATATGTAAGTGTACTTTTCAACTCAATCGGTCCAGTAGTTACAGAGTAAATTGACTGTGCCAGACGAACAGACAGACAGACACGCGAGTGGTCCTATATGGGGTTCCGTTTTTGATGATCGAATCATCAACATTCATCAAAAACTTTCGGACCTAGAAAGCTGTTTGATCAGAGATGTCCCTTATAGACCGAGGAAAAAGACTATTTTTTTTTTCCAAAGAACCCAAGGATTCGGGAAGGCAGATGTTGTTACTGGCAAAGTACATTTTTTTTAGAAATACTTATAAATATTCTTAACAGGTCCATACGTACTTATTCTACAAAAGCTGCTTTCCTGAGTGAACGTTTCCCATCACATTTAATTAATGTTGCCAGTTTTATTAAATGATAACTTTGAACAGACCGTTAAGGTGGAAGCACCATTGAATGACTGAAATATTAATTATTTTAATGATCATAATTCTGTAACTACATACGTGTTACTTGCGTGACTAATTTTTCATCAATATACAACCTGACACTGACCCAAAAAACGGAAGAAAATTTGAATTTCGCGGGCTACCCTAACGCTTCCACCGTAGTGATTGATTAGCAGATCATTATAGAACAGTGTGGATGAACTTAACTGAACAAAGTAAAGTGCTTTATCTTTATCTTTTTTACTTCAACGTATGTAGTGATTTCCAAAAAAGTAATAGGTATTAAGTTACGTGAAATTTATATTTCAGGACATAAATAATCGCATATAAAAAAGCAGTAAAACTCCGCAGTAAAATGTGCTATGTGACGTGAGATCAACATAGGATTAAATAATATAAATAAATGGAATAAAAAGGCAAATAAGGAGACGCGATCTATTTCGTTTTTCCATAGTTTTGAATATCGAATGGTACTCGTCGTAACCGAGGTTCTTGAAAAAGTCACCGTCGGTCATGGTGTCGCTAGCATAGCTAAGTCTCAATGCATGCTACGTAATTGGTAAAGCCTATCTTTAAGGAATTTCAACCAATAAGATACTTTTGAATACTCATTATCTTAACATCAAAACATCAGGCCTGTACCTAATCCTCGAAAGTTTTCGGTCTTATTCTAAATAAAAACCGCAAAAAAAAAATGTATTCAAGTAAGAATTTTTAGGAACTAAACTTGGTTAGCATGTTCTGAGGCACGGTTAAAACTGTAAACAAGGTAAAAGTATAAAAAATACTTCGAAGAAATCAACTTCTAAAAAACCTGCAATTACATAAATCTTTTAAATGGCTAATTAACTTTCGGTTAAACCGAACATCATAAAACAACGCAATCGTATCATTTTACGAGTTTTCCATTTCAAATAATTTTCTAATTAAACAAAGTTAATGAACCTGAAAGATTAAGTTATTTTAATAAAGACATCGTAATTTTATTTTTATTAGTGTGCAGGGAACAAAAATACTCAGTTTCCTTATAATATGTTTATGGCTGTAACATTTGTAACCTTCCTAACGACAATACCCTTTGGGGAAACCATATTTCGTAAGTATTAACATATATACTAAATTATTGTTGCTTTTGTGTACTGTTTAACCTATAAAGAGCTTCAAGAGACGTTTTTGATCCTCCAGAATTGTGTTTTTTTACTGTCTATAACGTGGATGATCCGTTCCTCAGAGGTTTTCTTTCTTCTATTGCCATTGTTGTTGTATTTTCCAATCATTTATTCTCGAATCACATTGTAGAGTTCATTGAAATACACAATAATAAATGATTTCCACATTCTATTGCGGCGAACTTTTATTTTTTTAATTACTTAAATTAAATTTTGAAGTACACCTTTCCAAATATTGCTACATTTTTATTAATTTCTACAGGGACGTGTGTTCCAAACACCCAGTTCTTACTGAATGGCCGGCTTTGCTACTGCAACAGTATGGGCCGTTGGAGCGAGGCCACGTGTCAGATGATAGGGCGCCGACAAACTTGCCTGCCGGGCCAGATCATTTGGGAAGAGTGCAGTCAGTGCATATGTCAAGAAAACGGTAAACTCATGTGTACCAATACAGAATGCGCTGAAGAAGGCACGGGCAAAAATATTACCAAACAAGAAGTTGGATCCGAACTATGGTGCACTCCTTTCAGGTCTTATTATATCAACTGCAGTCTTTGCGTATGCCCCGCATCTGGGAAGATGTCCGAAGCTCGATGCGCCACTGACTCATCCTGTTCCCTCAAAGGTCCTAATTTATCCTTGGATTCGATCGCGCAGAGCGTCTGCATACCGAAAGTCATGTACTTATTCAACTGTATTCACTGCTTATGTTCAGACGAGGGGTTCTTCGTCCAAAGCAAATGTGTGGAAACATGCCATAAAGCACCTGAATCAGCAAAGCGGTGTATTCCTAGAACATTTTACAGAGTAGATTGTAACGTGTATCGCTGCCCTGAAAATGGTGTACCTGATGAAGATATGAGTACCAAATCGAATTGTTTTAAGCAACGGGATCCACTGAAATCCTTAGTTAATTTGAGGAATATGACAACCGCATGCACACCCAATAAATACACGAAGCCAAAATGTATTTACTGCGAATGTAGTTCTCAAGGAGTAGTGAACGAAAGCAGTTGTTTAGAACAAGAATGTTTAAAAGTTAAAAACTTTAATTACGATTCTGTTAAAAGCACTTGCAGCCCTGGAGAGCTGGTGCCTACGTGCATGGAATGTTTCTGTCTACGAAATGGTTTCACTTTAGAAAAATATTGCACCAGAGTTTGTTCGTTACAGAACAAGCTTATCATGCTAGAACGAGTGTTGAAGGAAACCATCAGTCAAATTGAAAGAAGTGTTATCAAAGACATACTCGGCAGTGAATCGTGCGAACCTAGCTCAGTTTTCATCGACCAAGGAAGATTCTGCCTGTGCCCAGATAATGGGAATACAAATTTCAAGCTTTGTACATCCGTCACAGATGATTCCGGACGAAAGAAAACCCAAAGGTTTATAGTAGATAAAGCCAACGTTATAGACTATAACATAACATGTGAACCGAATACTTTCGTTGAATTTGGTTGTAATACTTGCTACTGTACGAAAAACGGAAAGGTTGAAAAGAAATGGTGCACTAACGATGACTGTGAAGCTAAAAAAACGATTCAAGAGTCTCATAAAGATCGCATTGCGCCTAAACATACTAGTACAGAATCGATTGCCACATGTGTACCTGGATCCATAACGAAGGTCGACTGCAATTTTTGTATATGTAGTGCAAGTGGGCTGGTAAAAGAAAGGGCATGTACGAACAGCACTTGCAGCGGGCAATCCAAGCCAATAGCCAACGAGTTTGCTTGTGAGCCTTCCGCTTACTACACAGTTGACTGCAACACTTGCTTCTGCGCGACAGACGGTATAAAAAACGTGGACAAATGTACAAAGAATCAATGCGAGAGTAATTTCTTGCGATCAGACTCTTGTACAGCCGGCGAGTTGTTCAGCGATGACTGCAACATCTGCGTATGTCCTCCAAACGGCGATAAAAGTGACAAAGCTTGCACGGATCGAACCTGCGCTGAAATAGACACACCGTGGAAGAAGATCTTCAAACTCTCCCAGACCTTGCTAGGTAACCAAGTCGAGGAGGATACGGTAAGGAATTTGGAAGTCTGCTTTCCTGGTGAAGAATTTGAATCTGGTTGTAAACTCTGTGTGTGTCCAGAAATGGGGCTAAAAGAATATGCGTCGTGTACCCATATTTTATGCAATAACGATACGCATGTCAGTAATGGGAATAGGACTGCCGCAAATGATTCCAAAGAGGAAAGCATGTTGGACTCTGCGGAGGAGATTAAGGTTGGGTTTATTTCATAAGTGTGGTAAAAACAGTACCCACCTTTTTTTTCTAAACTACCCTGATTATTTTCGCTGACGGGGCGAGATCTTTGGGCATACTATAAATTTAAAAAAAATATATAAAATGATGTCTAGAATTGCATTTTACGTTGTGTGTTCATACCACGAAGGAAATATACATGATCGTGAAACATTTTCTATCATGTGGAATTTTAATAGCATTTTCAGCCTCTTCACGAAACTTGAGAGCTTGCTTTTCATGCAAACGCGTAATTTTTCTTTTGTTTTCAGTACTGCAGTAGGAGCTCTATTTCGACATGTTCAAACTGATACAAAATACGTAACACGCTATCGTGAAATGCAAAACTATGACATCATCTACGACAATTTTTTTTGTTACGTAATAATTATATAAATGTAGTACTGGATATGATTATTATGCTGTATGGACTTATTTTGCTGATTTATACTATAATAAGATAGATGGACTATGTATCTGGTTTGTTCTGGTCAAGGAAACAGCGTCTATGTGTGTGATCAAACTGATTAAAGCCGTCACCCGTATCCATTATTTACAATTACAAGTTCAAGCACAGTGCGTGGTGAATACAAATTAATGATAGCCATTCATGATATAATTACTAATAAAAGCATCAGTATTTTCGTTTATCTATGTTCTACTAATATTTAATTTTGAAGCTTTATTACCTAACTATCAAAGTAGTCCATGTCCTTTATTAAATAGTATTTCAAACAAGCTTTCTACATTCTTGCTAGAATTAGCAGTTTTGACGACGTCTCCTCAGCTATTTCGTTCGAATGGTACCACGACGTGCTTTTTGACAACCAGCAGGATTGCTTTTACGTCATATAGCAGGACAGCTGATGTGCAAAGCAAGTCGAGATAACAGACTAAAATCGCTTGTTATCGCTTTTGTCCCACTTTCTAGCAGGTTAAACATCTTCTTGTCTCTACGGCAACTTCCCAAGACGGTTATAGATTTATCTGTATTGCAGACAAAAAGTGTAGGGAAAATCGGCTACTATAGCGAAGATTTATTTGAAAAAGACTTGGTCGGTGGCGATGATGATAGTAGTGATGAAATACCAGACGAAATAGGTGATCTTGCTGGAACGGACAGAGCAGCTGATGAATTTGAGAACCTAACTATCAGCGATTCAAGGAGAACCGAATGTAAAATTTTCAATATGTCAGGCGAACCTGAACGAGCGCTTTGTACTCCTGGATCGCAGTATATCTTAAGGTAATTTAAATAAAGAGGAACACAATAATCAGTAATGCTTTGCGGTTTTATAGTACCCATTGCTGCCTTAGAAAATCAAGGCTAGATTTGTAGACGAAGAGAGAGTCCACCCGTATCTCACGCTTCGACGGATAGTCTCAATTAAGATGGCCTCTATGTATGACAGAAAATCTATCTGAAGGCTTATATATTCTTAGTTAAAAAATCTAACTTTATTCCACGGACACCACTGATCTTGTCTTGTCTTGGCCACTAAACGTGTTTTTTTCCGACTGCCCCAGAAGCAAGGTAATTTCTGAGTATTTATTGATACGGCTGCTTTTGACTCTCACATGATAGCACGCTTGCCTTTCAGTAACCTCAACTAGAAGACTTTTTCTAATCCTGCGATGTGTAATAGAACAATTATCTGTTTTAGGTGCCGTATTTGCATCTGCCCTTATCTGGGGAATATTAATAACTTTTGCCGGCCCATGCCACCCGAACAATATTGCGAACAAGCCTTCCCGTATTTCAACTATGTTCCAATGGGCAGAAGGACAAGTAACTATTATTTTTATACCTAGACTATCATTGCAATGTGCAATGTTGCCAGTTTCTTCGGCACATTAACGGTTGACACCGTTGAGGAGGAATTTTTTGAAGCTTTGTTTTAGTTTTTGTTTAGTTTAGGTTATTTTATTGTTTTTATTTTTAATTAATATGCTTAGGTAGATAAGAGTAAATAATATATATGAGTAGGTAATATAGTCTGAAAAATTTGAAACCTACTGCACTATCAATTAACCCATTTTAGTTTAGCTTATTATCATATTTTTTTTAAATCTTAGTCTGCACTTAGGGCTCCTTACCCAATAGTTGTCAACAGCAGCCTACCACTAAGCCTGCGCAGACCGATCACACTATAATGCGTAACTATGCCTACGATGAACTTTGGTTCGGCATCCTTAGTGTGCAAGGCAATTAGACTATTCTATTTTACTAGCAGTTGAAGAAGTTTCTTCCTCCAAAGTAACATCTATGGCTTGTTATCTCCTGAAATAGCATAATGCACAATTGAGGACCAAATCTACGAATTTTACCAACCAACCAACATACAAACCAGCCGTAACATTACAGACGAGCGATGATGACGACTCAATTTAGGATGTTCTTTATTTACCTTATTTCTTACTTGAACAAAAACCACAACATCGATACGTAATAGACATACTTGTAGTACATTCACATTTCATCAGGTATTTTAAAGTCCCCTATTACCATAACTTATTGCCATAAAGGGCAATAGATCCATGGGCATACACCCAGAGTAAACAAAACACTGAATAATTAATAAATTACTATTAACAGAAAATGATACAACGGCGAACGTGACGGAAATTCAATACCCGATCCAGCTAAAGATACCACACAACCACACGATGTACAAGTGTGAGAAGCCAGGGAATCTAACCGACGAATGCTTCGTTTGTGAATGTGAACCTGAAAGAATTCTGGTGGAGGAACACTGTTATAAAAGTGATAGCGATGCTTGCACTGATGCTACTCCAACTTTTATAAAAGCCGGCGATCAACCCGTTGCATTCAAAAAGTTTATAAGTTAAGATTGTTCTACTATTGTTACTGTACTACTTTAAATGGTAAATGAAAACTTATTAATGTATGTTTATGGTTTTATTTATTAACGTTGGGATGGCGATGAGGTTGCAGAGAATAATGGAACCGTCAAAGAGAACCCTTAGCCCCGCAGCGGGAAACAAATAAAAACAAACTTTTTTTCAAAAAGACTGCTTTGTTTTATTAAACTTTCAAAGAAGACAGTTAATAATAGTAATCTTTATTTCCAGCTTACAATTCCAATGACACTATACATATATGTTACCGGCCAAACCCGATTTCAGGCTAAACTAGTTTGTCCTAGGCCAAACTAGGGATCATCACAAAAGGACAATCATAGAGCACCCCGACTAAATGGGTTAGGTTAGGTTAGGTTATATTGGTGACCAACCACGCGCGAGCAGAGCGAGCGTGGCGAGCGGTGCCGGCAGCGGTCTGCGAGCTCAACATCCAAGTTGGGCGCAGTTTAATTGCTTTGGGTTAGTGTATAAGGTAGACCAGTAAACCGGTTTGGCCTAGGACAAACTAGTTTGGCCTGAAATCGGGTTTGGCCGGTAACATATACATGCTTCAACAAAATACTGTTTAAGTTGAGAATTGTACTTAACACATATTTATACACCTCTGACACCCAAGCTAAGATTCAAGTAAGTTAGGTTTATCTATCAACGTTGAACGCGTATACAACGCTTCGTGTCCGTGCTATTAACTGTTGAGGAGTTTTCTCGTGAGGCGGCGATCCTGGCTCCAGGATCAAGTCATGTCTGTCATGAAAATGTATTGTCACCAGAACCAAAGGTGTGTGCAATATTTCAGCTTAATCGGTTAGGGGGAAGTGGTTTGAAATTCAGTTGCAAGATTTGACCAATCCATACCTAACTAACAAGGTATGATAAATTAAAGCTTATAATGAACTAGCTGTTGCCCGTGATCTTCGTTCGCGTGAAATTATTTTTATTCACCAATTTCAAGGGTTTTATTTCTTTTGCACGGAACCCTAATTATTTTTCTGAAATAAAAGTCGCCTATGTTAGACCTTACAACATCAGCTCGGTCCAACCGTTTCGGAGATTAGCCGGAACAAACAGATAGACAGACAAAAATGGAAAAAATGGGTTTTTTGTTATAAGTACCGTTATACTTTCATATGCATTATTTGAATGCATAGATAACTTCCCTACTAGTCCTATAGGTAATTTGCTTTGTAAACTCCAAAATGAGTGTAATCTACCTAATCATAATTGTGTACAAAACCAAATAAACAAATGCATGGATTAATAATCTAAAAGTCGCGTGCGTTATATGTTTTAGGGCCTTTGTAGTATTACTTTTTAGCTAGTCGCTAAAAAGAGACTGCTGCAGCCTATGTCATTCTTTACCAAAACATAACGTGATGTTCGCGCTTCAGGGCTACGGGACTGTTCGAAAGAGATACCGCGGCCCTGGAACAAAAAGAAGGAACATAGATGGGTTTTAGTCAGTACAAGTCTGACACTCCCTTCAACTCCGCCCAGAGTGGGAGGGGTCATTTGATGATTTCAAATATGAAAACAAAAATGTTCCCCCTTTTGCATCCACTAATCTAAAGTTATTAAAAAATAACCTACTTTTCTTGGTAAACATGATCTGATTACCCAACAATTAAGTCGCATTCCAAATATTGGCTATAACTAGTGGTAGTACCCACAATCATAATTAAAATTCCTATAAAAATCGGTCAAGTGTTCCAATTTGCGCACTGAAGTTGACTAAATCATTTAATCTATGAGAAGCGCAGAATGTGGCTGCTATCTACGTTCATATTGTATCTTTCTGTTGTCGGTATTGTTAAATCGACAGTTGGTAAGTGTATTTTAATTACTTACTTAAGTATTCATCATCTGCCTAGCCTCTTCCTAACTATGCTGGGGTCGGTTTCCAGTCTAACCGGATGGAGTTAAATATATTTTACATGTAGCGACTGCCTATCTGCCCTCTACAACTCAGTTAATACTGTGTAATACGATACCCTTTGGCAGTCTTACCAGTTGTCAGACTTTCCACCATTGCCACTGACTGACTACTTAACGAATGTCAAAGATCTACAAATGACAGCCGGGACCAACGGCTTAACGTGCTTTCCAAGATACGGAGGAAACTCGGTATGTTATGGATGGTCACCCATCCACGGACCAACCTAGGCAAGCGCGGTTTAACCTAAAGATCGATCCGAGTGGCTGTTATTATTTAGCTACCAGCTCCTTTACTTAGATATTATTTTCTTTTAGCATGAATTTATCCTCAATCATTCCTGTCGGTGACGTATAGCAGTTCACTGCTATAGGCTAAGTCATCGATCGCTTACTGTTTCTTGCCATATGCCTCGAAATTATGAATTCAAGATGCAAGAGTAATGCTGGCACCTATGAAACTACTGTTTCTGAAAAAAATATTCTGTGGTGTTGGTTTACTCCGACAACTGTTATATGTTCCACAATAGAATTTCCTATAATGCCACCTACCAAAATAATACAGGATATACCGTATTTTTATAGATTATCTGCAGCACCCTGTGAAGTCTTGCCACGTAGGAGATGTGGTGGAAAACGAATGTAGCAAATGTTTGTGTACCTCGAAGGCCGTGTTTGAATGTACATCCTTAAACTGCACTAGCCAATCAAGTAAGTACTTAAGTATTCAAACACCCGTATCTATAAAGAATTCAAACTGATTTCTTGAGTAAAAGTAATTACGTAAGATACGATTTTTATTCTGTAGTTAAATAATTGATTGAAATTTGGACTGTCAAAAGTTAGAATTCTTAGCTTTGCTTTCTTTGACGGTTCATAGTTCGTTCAAATTCTTATCTATTACACAAAAATAGTTGCATGTAATGACTTAAAGTCAAGTAATTACTTTGACTGGGCTATTAACCAGGCTAAGTAATTTACAAGACGCTGACATTTTCTCTGCCTCTGATTTTTGCATGACGTCATCATCTTGACTTGTTTTCAATTACAGGTCATAAAGAACTTGAAGGAACCGAACCTCTATGTTTCCCAAACCAACTTTACGTAAAAAACTTAATAACATGCATCTGTAGGAAGGACGGGAGATGGCCGCACAAGAGTTGTCATGATACCTTTCAATCGTTGCCTCCTAGAACCGTCATCACACTTAAATGCGAACCGAATACCTATGTTCCCATTGATTGCAATGTATGTAGATGTGGGCCCGACGGCGAAATCATCAACGACCGATGTACAAGAAACGCTTGTGAAGACGAGGTCTACCGCAGATCTTTCGCCACCAGTACTGTCTTCAGCAAATGCGAAGAGAAATACTGGTACTCCTTAGCCCCCTGCCAATTCTGTTTCTGTGCCAACGAAAACAGAATGGTATGTAATACTGGTAACTACTACAACAGAAATCTAGATCTAGGCTCCTACAAATTAAACGTATGCGGCAAAGACTTGATAAAAGAAGCTATTGAACTCATACCTGATAACCTGAGAACGTTAAGGATGAGGCCAGGTGTAACTAATACGACCAAAGCAAAAAAAGGGACAAAAAAACATTTGACTAAATCGATTTCGAATAAGATGTCTGAGAAACATGTCATGGAAATTAACTTGAACACCAAAAATAAAAAACCCCGAAGCAATACATCTAACGAATATTATTTTGATGAATCGGAAGCAAAGCAACAAAAGAAACAGAAAGAGCCAGAACCTACTCTTGCCCCTACACTCGCCACTTCACCAGGCCCTAACTTTAAACCCACTACTACTGATTCTATTCGGAGTACACAGATCCCAAACGATGGCAGCGATATGTCAGCTGAAAGTGAAGATATAACTTTGGAAAATCTCAAACTTAACACTAAAGAAGAACTCGATGTTAAAACTGTAGAAGATGACGATGATGAATCCGTAGAAATAGGGATGCAGTTGGATCAGAATCCTACAACACAACAAGCTCTTCGGGTCCAAACCAAAACGGATATTGTGAAGCCGAAACAAGTTTACAAGTACGATGGCCATACGTTAAATATCGATGTACCAAAAGCATTGAAAAAGGTCTTTCAAATAGCTCTGAGAAAATCTATGGTTTCTTTGACAAGGACAACGAAGGGATGCACACCAGGTGCTACAACTGTGCACGAGTGTAACATGTGCTTTTGCTTAAAAAATAATAAATTATTGTGTACTACCGATAAATGTCATGGAAGGAATAAAGCTTAAACAAATGATTTTTGTGTTGTTTTTTTGAACATTTTACTTGTAACACTAGAAACGGGATATTTACCATGTTTGCTGCTCTATGTGTGTGTGTTTTGACTCAAAATGAACAGTAAACATGGTAAATAAATAATAATAATAAATATCGCTAGACATTACACACAGCGCCATCTAGGAAAATAAAATAAAAATAAAATAAAAATTAAAAAATATCCCGAAATATCCCGTTTCTAGTGTTATTGATAATGTTAGTGACCGACACAGATGGAAAACTTATATTTTACATGTTTGTCCACTGGTTCGTCCATAAATAAATAAAACAAATAAAAAAATAAAAATAATACAAAAATAAATAGTAAGTAAATAATAAATAAATAAATAAATAATAAATAAATTTAAAAAAACGTTTATTCATCTCCACAAATTACATCGTTATGTTAGATATATAGGTTGACAGGCAGTTAGGCAGAAAGTTGTAATTTGTGGGAGATCTGAAGTCTAAACTAAGCCTAGGCCTGTATTATAGAACTCCCTGTATTACATAATTATAGTCCATGGCTCTCCACTGTCCACAATCCTTTTGCAGTGCTTAGTTCTTTGAAGGTCTGCATGAGGTATGCTTTATAGACTCTTTGGGCCTATAACAGTACCAAACTGCGAACCTGTCATGTGATGTAGTTTACTGTATTATGTGTGTGATTAAAATTAAATTAATCACTAATAATAAAAAGGCGAAAGTTTGTATGTGTGTATGTTTGTTACTCCTTCACGTCCAAACGGCTTAACGGATTTGAATGAAATTTGGTATCACGATAGCCTATATGCTGGATTAACATATTATTATACCTTTTATCCCGGGAAAATGCAATGTTCCCGTGGGATGATCAATAACTCAATTTTATTTTTTCCCGAATTTTGTAATATCATATTTTTACGAACAAAAGTACCAGGTCAGCATAAATACAAGGGCACGCCACAATAGTGGCGGTAAGTCCCCTCTTTGAGGAGTGGCTAGAGAGGCGCCACGGCGCCCTCACCTTCCGCCTGACGCAGGTCCTCACCGGACATGGTTGTTTCGGAAGGTTCCTGCACCTAATCGGGCGGGAGGACACGCCCGGGTGTCACCACTGCGAGGATCGACCGGAGGACACGGTGGAGCACACTGTGCAGGTCTGCTCCGCTTGGGCGGAGCACCGCCGTGTCCTCGTAGCGGCAATCGGCGGCGGCGACCTCTCGCGTCCGGCCCTGGTTCAATCCATGGTCTGGAGCGAGAGGGAATGGGACGCCGTCACCTCCTTCTGCGAAGCAGTCATGCTAGCGAAGGAGGTGGCGGGACGTGAGAGGGAGAGAGCTTCACGTCTCAGTCGCCGCGGGAGACGCACCGGGCGTCGGGGGCCACGTGGTGGCCCCTGGCCACCGTAGGCGCGGGCCTGTGGCCGGTGAGCTATGGGCTAGCTCGCCGTCCGTCCGTCTTATGACGACAGGCCGTGTCGACGGCGCGTTCGTGTTCCACACGAACCTCAAAGAGAGTCAGCAAACAGGAAGGGGTCCGAAAGGACCGATGCCTGCCAGGGTTGCGGGACTGTTCGAAACAGATTCCGCGGCCCTGGAACACAAAGGGCAAAGGAAGGAACATGGATGGGTTTTAGTCAGTAAAAGTCTGACACTCCCTCCTGCTCAGCCCAGAGCGGGAGGGGGTTATTTGATGATTTCCCATGCGTACATTTGTTGCGTACCATGCGTACTTGTTAGGTACACCTTTGAAGGGTTAGGCCCTTCGGGATTAAAATTATGTATTTTATATGTAATACTAGCTGTTGCCCGCGGCTTCGCTCGCGTTTTGGTCGAAAATTATTCCACAGGCATTTTGTAAATATAGCATTAGGCACTCGGGGATAGTGTAGCATCCTATTAGTGGAAGAATTTTCAAAATCAGTTCAGTAGATCAAGAAATACTCTCTACAACCTCACAAACTCACAAACTTTACCACTATACTATATTAGTATAGATATAATACTGTGTTTTATCCTTATAGATTTGCAACAGATGAGTTTGAAGCAAAAGAACGTTTTCTGTCACAATCATATGCATTTAGAGAGCAGCGGTGGCTCAGTGGTGGCGGCCCCGACTTACGAACAGTAAGTCGTGGGTTCGAACCCAGGCAGGCCCATTACTTTGCCTAATTTATTTCATCACCACTGCTCTCAAAAACGGTGAAGGAAAACATCGTGAGGAAACATGTCCTAGAACCAAAAATTCAAAGACATGTGACATCTACCAACCCGCACTGGGCCCGCGTGGGTGGATATTAGCCCATTCCCTCTGACAGAGAGGAGGCCGAGTGTCCCAGCAGTGGGAACATTAAAGGCTGTTTATGCATATGCATTTATTAATGTTGTTCCTATTCATCAGTCTAACTATTTGGTCATTTAACATAACTCTCGTCTACTCATCACCTAGCCTCGGGATCTAAATGGTCACAGAATTGCCACTTTGTGAGCATTTTACGAATTGTAAAGTAATTCATGTTATTATCCTATTATGATTCTGCTTAAGCGGCCATTTTAGGCCCCCTGGACGTTTGTCCATTTGCGATCTCCACTCAAGAACACGTTTAAAACGGCGTTTGGTGTCGGCCACTTACTCTTTGGCCTTTTTTTTTAAATTGATCGCTCGCAGATCAACTCTAAGATTGCATACTATAACCGGACTATCCTGAGGTGGCCAAAAATTACTTTATGGCCCCCTACCATCGGGGGCCACGTGGTGGCTCCTGGCCACCGTAGGCGCGGGCCTGTGGACGATGAGTAATAGGCTAGCTCGAAATCTGTCCGTCTTATGATGACAGGCCGTGTCGACTGCGAGTTCATGTTCCACGCGCGCCTCAAAGAGACGTCAGCAAACCGGAAGGGATCCGCAAGGGTTGATGCCTGCCGGGGCTGCAAGACTGTTCATAAGAGATATCGCGGCAATGAAATACAAAGGGCTAAGAAGAAACATGGATGGGTTTTAGTCAGTAACAGTTTGACACTCCCTTCCAGTTCGCCCAGAATGGGAGGTATCATTTGACAATTTCCCATCCGAAAAAAAACCCCCAGCCAGGACTTACAAACTAGGATATTACATTTAATGAACGTTCACGAAGAGCACCCCTGTGGGGTTCGGGCCTCGGCTTAGTACGTCATTGAGGGGAGGGCAGCTAGGGTCAAGCTGGGTCGAATTTTTATTTGGAGAATTTAAAGCTACAGGATCAGCGGCGAGGACTGGCTCGTCGAGCAAGGGTCGGGCGGTACCACTTATTTTTTGAACGGGGAATTATGTACTGAATACTTGGTAACAGTTTTCCTGTCGGTGTGGGATTCCACCCTGTATATTGGGGTCGGATACCAGTGTAACCAGATGTAACTGAATACAAAGTTTTTTACATGGATCGACTGGCTTAGTACTTACTTGGTAATGCGATACCCATTTTTTTATTTTTTTACTGATTTGACATCATCAAATGATCGATCCCACTCTGGGCGGAGCGGCAGGAAGTGTCAGACTTGTACTGACTAAAACCCATCCATGTTCCTTCTTTTGGCCCATTGTGTTCCAGGGCCGCGGTATTTCTTTCGAACAGTCCCGCAGCCCTGGCGGGCATCGGTCCTTTCGGACCCCATCCCGTTTGCTGACATCTCTCAGAGGCGCGCGTGGAACAGGAACTCGCCGTCGACACGGCCTGTCATCGCCGGGACCAACGGCTTACCGTGCTCTCCGAGACACGGAAGAAGCTCGGTATGTAATGAATGGTCACCCAGGATGCGCCAAAGTTCACTTAAATTTTCAACTCCGATAATTGGTAATCCGAAAATGTTCTTCCTAACATTTTTCGTCCTAACAATCTTCAAAAGAGAAAAGACCCACTCTCCCCCTCACTCACACTCTCACTCTCTCTCACACCCCTCTCTCTCTCTCTCTCTCCTCTCTCTCTGGACTCATCTTTAAAGAGAAGAGCGGTGTGTACCTGCAAAGATATCCATAGGTTAGGTTAGGTTAGAACTGTGACCAAATACGCGCGAGCGGTGCCGCGGCAGCGGCCGGCGAGCGCTACCTCGAAATTGGTCGCGAAATTTTTCTAAGTATGTTTTTCATAGTACCCCCAAGACGACTCTCTGACCTGAATTTCATTCATATAAGACAAAAATCAGTGAAACGACCTTTAATCATTCTAAACAGTTGGTTTTTTAGACATAATTATCTCAGGTATACTTATAGTAATAAGTATGTAACAACAATAGCGTTCCACTACATCTAATTTAATCTTGTGCCATGAATTTATATCCGAAGGTATGGAACAGCGTGCACAAGTTGACGTTATTTATACTGATTACAGTAAATGCTTTGATCGTATTGACCATAGACTGCTCTTAGAGAAGCTATTAAAAGCCGGAATACACGGAGATTTGTATCGTTGGTTCTCCTCTTATATTAAAAACAGGACGCAGGCAGTGGTACTACAGGGGTACACATCTGGATGGAGTTCTGTCCCCTCTGGGGTTCCTCAGGGTTGCATTTTAGGATCCCTTTTATTTACTCTCTTTATTGCTGACGTGAAGCACTGTTTTGAAACTTCTTATATTTTGCTTTATGCTGACGATATGAAAGTTCATAAAATTATCCGGAACATATCTGGTACACACCTGTTACAAAATGATTTGAATAGATTTGACTGTAGACGTAACAGGCTGGAACTGAATGTTTCAAAATGCTTCCACATGACTTTTACTCGTCAGAAGTCTATAATTGATTCTACATACAAGCTTTACAATACCA
This sequence comes from Eugnorisma glareosa, assembly GCA_947578425.1. Classification (NCBI taxonomy): domain Eukaryota; kingdom Metazoa; phylum Arthropoda; class Insecta; order Lepidoptera; family Noctuidae; genus Eugnorisma; species Eugnorisma glareosa. Next base: position 5,488,944 of record OX387967.1, on the reverse strand, counting down.
ATATAGGCAAAGTCAATAGTATTAGGGATCTTGGTATTATACAAGACAGCAAGCTACTCTTTGATCAGCATATTGATAATATAGTAAATAAGGCGTCAAAAGCACTTGGATTTATAATGAGAACCTCAGCATGTTTCCGATCGCTAAAACCGATCAAAGTATTGTATTGTTCATTCGTACGCAGCCACCTTGAGTATGCATCACAAGTCTGGAACCCTCAATACGGGATCTACAAGTCTCGTATTGAGGGCATCCAGAGAAAATTTCTTAAGTATCTCGATTACAGGGCAAAGCAAGTATCTGTTGATTACACTCACCGATGCAGGAGGTACCATTTTCTACCACTTGACCGTAGACGTCATATTAACGATGTATGCTACTTGCTTAATATCGCAAATTGTTCAATCGACTGTCCTGAACTTGTTTCAAAATTAACGTTGCGCACTAATCAGATGGGACTGCGACAACGACCACTCTTACATGTACCTTTTGCGAACACTAATTATAGGCGTAATGCATACTTTCCGAGAGCCAGTCGCAGTTTTAACGAAGTTTCTTGTGAACCCGGTATTGATCTATTCTGCACCAATGCAAGCACAGTAAGAAAACTATAGGCAAAGCAATTTTTTGTACAGGAGACACCTTCTTGCTCTTGAACCACCTCTTGATATTAATCAGTAATTTGACAGTATTGTTAGATTATTTTATCATAAGGAACTAATATTAATATTATTATTTTTTATATTATTATTTTTAACTTTTTTTTTATGTTTCTATCTGTGGAGGCTTGTTATTAGCAATTTATTTATATATTCTTGTTTCTATTATGTTATTAGTCTGTAAGCCTTCCTAAAATAAAAATAAAAAATAAAAATAAAAAAAACCAAGAATAAAATGGCTAAATGAAAAAAGGAAAAAAAGCGTACCCCCAAATAATAATCATACCCTCAAATTAAAACTATAAATATCATCTTCTACCCACATATATTTTTTATTACACTTGGTAAATTAATGTTTCTTTCTGAGTATGAGTGAAAATATTATGGTAATTATGTTTAGGGATAAAAGCGTTATGATAAAAAACAGTAGGAGTTTAAATATATTTACTTAATGATATTATTAATTACAATTTTCGGAAACATGAGTGTTATGAACATCGCCGGTAGCACTACAAATAGTATGAATGAAAACTTTAGGATGAAATATTTTAGGAATAGTGATCATTTGGATTACAAATCATTAGGAAGAACAATTTCGGGTAAAGAACTTTAGGTGAGCCAATATGGACCCGGTCACCCATGCAGATCGATCCGTGTGGCTGATTAAATTTCGCATTATATTTTCTATACAAAAGAAAATAAAATTGAAGTGTGTGCAATTTCAAAATAAGAAAGAAAGAAGAATCTCTGAAACGGCTGGACCGATTTTGACGGGACTTTTACTGGCAGCTAGCTGATATTTTAAGAAGTAACTAGGTAATAGTAACTTGGTACGATTATTTTAGAAAAAGTATATATATGTATGTGTATATGTATACAGCGTGTAACAGAAAGTGTATAATCATATGGAATACTGTGGTACGGACCATCAAACTGAACAACTTTATCTATGGGACCACCATCGAAATCGTAATAGTACATTTTGATATAAGTGGGGAAACTTTGTTATTGCATTCGAGCGCGGAATTAACACCCGAGCTGCAGGCGAGGGTGTTATGGAGCCGAGAACTGCAATAACAAATCCCCACGCGTATCAAACGACGTTTTTCAATACACTTTCGCAGAAATAAAATATTAGAACGGAAAGTATTTTTGTCAGGAATTATTAGGAAACTATGATTTAATTTACTTTTTTTCCGCGCTTTGCTTTCGCCAGGTTGAAGAAGATGCAAAGGTAGGATGCTGTATACAGCCTACTATGAAAAAAAGAAAATTCTTTATTTTTTTTATTTAGAACACATTAAGATGTTAATTTGTTCATAAAAATAAATATTTGTTTTAAATAATCATTTTTATCTATGATATTCTATTTATAAACACAATTTAAATACTCGAAAAATACTTAATCCGTAAAGACGCATATCTCTTTGCCGGGATTAAAAAAAAACAATCAACGCCGACTATATGTAAAGTCATTGAACCCTTTAGACTTATCTGTGCAAATTTTTATTTCCGCACATGTGCGGGAAAATATTAAAAATCGCACGCGTGTGAAATATATTGCATGTTGAACCTAATCGTAGTGCGATTAGAACCAGTTTTCGAGAAAGTGTATTGAAAAAAAATAATCAGCTGTCCTATACAAAATTTCAATACCTACTCGACCCAACTGTATCGGGACAGCTGATTATTTTTTACGATTTCGACGGTGGTCCCATAGAGAAAGTTGTTCAGTTTGATGGTCCCTACCACAGTATTCCATATGATTATACCCTTTCTGTTACATGCTGTATATGTATGGCTCCGTGCAAAAAAAAGAATACCCTTGAAATTGCTAACAAAATCCAATTCAAATAGGGAAGTATTTTTTAAATAATAATTTCATGCGGACGAAGGTCACGGGGCAAAGCTAGTCTAAAAAATATAACACTTCCTGTAAAAATGTGCCATCCTTAAGTCAAGATAAAATGCCAATGTAAGTTGACGCTGATTTTTGTAGATGCTATGAGAGTACATTCAAATACTTCGACCACTATTGCACTATTTAAACCAAAGTACTATTAGACCTAATTCATTTGCGTCAGTGTCATCGTAAAAAAAAACTGACACCTTATGATTGCGTTCAGCTTCAGTGGTGAATTTAAACATATTCTTATAGAGTTAGAAGCTACGGCTGTATATCTAAAATTCAATTTAAATTCTTACATTATAAATATCGTGGTTGCCCATAAAATAGAAACCAATCATAAAAATCAACATTCATCGTAACTTGCTAGAATTATTTCTTTGAGCAATGACTGTGTTGAAAATCGAATGATTGTAATAAAGATGAAGCTGGGAACGTTATTGATACTGTTTTTTAATGTGCCATTAGTACTGATGTTGAATTTTGAAGCACGTGAGTATCTGATGTCTCCTTTTAAATACTTAGGCACATGAAGTCACTGAGCTATTTAACTAAAGATAGTATTCGTTACCCTGCTAAAAAAAAGATAAAAAAACCAACTGCACTTTTAACTAACCTAGCTAATTGCCTCGTTGGTCGAGTGGTCGTAAGCGCGACCGCTGAGCATGAGGTCCTGGGTTCGATTCCCGGGTCGAGCAAAGTGTTATTGGGTTTTTTCCATGAGCCTCGGTTTCTGGATAAATGCCCGGTTGTCTTGTCCCCTATGTCCCCTATACATGGATGAATGATGAATTAAAACATAACCGGTGAAATGTGGGTGTACTATTTGGTACACCTTTGCCTAGACCTTCGGGGATTACAGGCCTGCCCTTAAAATATCGATAACCGATAGCCAAACACACTGTATGCCAAAATAATTGAGGCACGCACATGTTTCTTGATGCCAGTTACATCGCCTGCGTTCGTGAAAGCACCGTGATAATTTGATCTGTTTCAGCGGTCCCCGCGAAGCTCTGGGCTGAACGTTGCACAAAAAACATGATTGCGCTGAACGACTGCAATTGGTGCAGCTGCAATGCGAAAAGTTCGTATACTTGCAAAGCGCGAGCTTGCAGTGAAGTGGATATGTTCGGCCACTTTAATGGTAACTTATTTACTTGTACTATAAACTAGTTGCCCCGTTGGTCTCACGGCCACAAGCTTTACTGCTGAGCGTAAAGTCCTGGTTTCAATTCAAGGGCGGGCAATGTATTATTGAAGTTTTCGTTATGGAATTTCATGGTAGTAATTCGGAGTTCGGAAGTTTGCACGGTCCTCGGAAAGTACGTTCAACAGTTGGCCCTGCGTCTAACCTCTATCCAGTCGTGTCGGATTGATCTAGTAACGCTTACCGTGAAAAAATAATGCTATTTTACTTCACATAGCTACTTGATTCGACCACTATCCTGTTACTCCATTTAGTTCATCAACAACAATTTTTCAGATGCAATCAGAGAGATGGACGTAGGTATGCATGGCCGCGGCGTATGGCGTTCAGATGACGGGGCCTGCGAGCCAGGAGTGCACTACCATAAAGACGATCTTCTTTGTGTATGCAACGAAAACGGCAAGTGGCCCAACCCGGTCTGTCGAGACATCTTCCAAATCCTCCACTCCGTTGTAACAACAGAACACAAAGAACCGGTAGAAAACAAAAGCTGTAGTGCCACAAAACTCTACCTCTTCGGCTGTAATATTTGCTTCTGCCCTGCTTCCGGAGAAATAGACCCAAAACTGTGCAGTAACAAAACGTGTAAAGATGAGGATGTTGGACAAACGAACTCGAAAGAAGACGCTACTGCCGAAGAAATTTATGCCACGTGCATTCCCAACAAGTCATACAAATTAGGCTGCCATACATGCATGTGTCTCAGAAACCATCGTCTCATTTGTGACAACTGCACTGCCCAAGTTGACCACAAGAGGTTAAATAGACACAAAACGGAATGCCATTTAAAAAAACCTGGTGACGTCTTCAAAAAAGACTGCAATTTATGCCACTGTGATAAAAACGAAACAATATATTGTACTGCGAAAAATTGCTTGGAGTATCACACAGAAATGTCTTTACCAAAGGGTAAATACGTACATGCGGGAAAGATTGAAAACGAGCAGAACTGTGTTCCAAATTCTAAATTCAAAAAAGATTGTAATACATGTCATTGCTTCGTGGAAGATGGTGTGAAATACTTGGGATGTTCGATGAAAACTTGTAAGTTAACTACTGATATTAGCTTTGATACATCCTGCGTTGAAGGAACATCATATCAACTCAACTGTATGATCTGCCACTGCGTATTAGATGAGGGCGTAAAGCGGCAGTATTGTACTGTTGACGATACTTGTGAAGAAAAGACCACACTACCTCGCAAGCTTTCTTCTATGCATGGATACTGTGAGCCAATGCACGTTTACCAGCAAGATTGTAATCAGTGTAGATGCTTCGCCGACGGTAAGACCGTGGCGTGTACTTCCAAGATATGTCCCAAAGGAATGAAGAAAAATAGCCTCTTACAGGAATTTAGAGCAGAATTGGAAGCTAATATAGAAAAGGAACCTCCTACGGATGACAACGCCTTAGTAATGGAATTCATCCCGTTCGTTCAAAGAGGTTCCATCTGTTCGAAAGGACAGATGTATATGGTGGGCTGTAATATTTGTTATTGTATGAATACCGGTAACGCAGTTTGTACGACAAAGAAATGTTGAGTAAAGACTTTGTATTTGTAAAAGGTGTTATATTATTAGCGCAGGAACCCCCATCCTAAAACATCGTCACATTCGTGCTGGAAGCTTTTCCTTGCTTCTTTCTTTTCGACGAATAACTTTTTAATCAGTACAATGGGTGTAAAAGTACCCATAGTGAAGCCCAAAGGTAGTTGTTCTCCCCGTCATTTCATCATACCTGGGAACCTTCTAGTTATGGAGATGTTGGGGTCAAAGTTTAAACTTTTCAACATTTTTTTTTTATATTAATTTTTAAAGATATAACTTTAATTTTAATACCTCCATGATTCGTTTACTATTTATTTATTTTTATTTTTTTTATTTTTATTTTTGCTCCTACTACTAAGACGTAGGCCTTAACTATGTGGGGTAGACCGTAATTCATCATGGCCCAGCTCGATTTGGTGGAAGTTACATGTCTCTCAAAAAGGGTCAATAAAACTTCAAACTATATACAATAACTATATTGTAGAACTTCCAAACAACAGTTCATCGTCTTTTAAAAATAACAAATAACAAATTAAATTTGTTTAAAAATTAAAACACTCCAAAAAATTTATTCGATTTTAAACTTTGAGTAATTCGTGGCAGGTTCATGGTACAATTTTGAGGACGACCGCAACAGCAAACTGCTACGGCAAAGCCGCTATGACCAGAGATCGGTTTAGGTGGATTATTTGCCTAAACTTCAAATGAGTAAAGATGAAACGTGACGCATTAGAAGATTTTGTCTCATAGAATAATTGTTGGTAATGATTGTATTGTATTGTATTGCTAATGCTTAATACAGGTATAACACGTAGCCGTTATTTTGAACATAAAATAAAATGGCGGAAGTAATTCAGGTCAAATAATTCAAGCCTCTTTAACAGGTTTATTTCGGAATTTAAAAATCACTCCGGGATTTTACAGGGAAGTCCACAAGTAACTTAGATTCTTGAAGTTTATGTAAATAAACTTTACTTATTCCGATAGCTCTGGCTACGACAGACAGCAATAGAACTGACTTCTATGAATTTTTTTTATCGTTTTTTCAGTTACAATTCCTATGATTTAATGTAAAAATTACATTCCCCGCACGCAGCACTCCATCTTTGTAAATAATACGGATAAAATAAAAAAATCCAACAATGGATATTGAAATGCTTTAACGAACGACGCGTGAAATCAGCTGTTCACTTCCTGCCTTATTACAGGGTTCATCGATCTCGTCGCCGTGCTTGCCGTTCGCTACGTGCGTTTTGGCACAATAACAATACATTGCGTATGAGGAAATAAAATAAATCAAATTTATTGGATTTCCAACGTTCGTGAAATAATTTCTTGCACCGGTCATCTTAGTATGATATACTGGATTCACCCCATCAGTCTGTGGAGGGCTGTCCCTTACACCCTGTATGCTAATTAGGCTTGCGTTTGGCCCCAACTCGCCTGATGTGAAGCGATGGTGTGGCCTAAGCGGGACCACTCTTTCCTAAAAGAAACCGATTCACTCGAACTTTGAATAAGATCCAGATTAGAATGATCAGGGATCAGAGAAGCCGGCAGTGAGTTCCACAGACTGGCGGTTCGCGCAATGAATGTGGAAGCGTTTTGTTCGGGACCGTGGAACTTCAACCTTAAAACGGTAATGCTACGCCGTATCTCTGATCGTCCAATGATAGAATGGAGATGAATTAGATTGTGATGAATTAGATTGTGTAATTCTAAAAATGTTACTGCAATGCCGTTGCCGTTTACAAAGAGATCAGTCCTGTCACTAGTGTTTGTGGAAACAATCGCTTTCGGAATTGTTTCTTTAAAGAACTTAAGTAACAGTTCACAACACTTAATATATGAATTAAATACGTGCCATATAATTTTGCAGCCAAATATGTACATAATTGCCTAGCATTTTGCCCATTATAATTGGGGGCTTATGCCCGACTTCACTAAAACTAAGCGACGAGTATACAGGGTGGAATGGAATCCGAAGCACAAACTCCTACCACGTATTCAGTACATCGTTCCGAACCACACATAGAATTTTTTAATCGGTAATTTCAAGAAAAAATTAGCAAAAAAAAATAATATAAAAAATAACATTTTTACCTGTTTTTTTCGTCAGTTTCCCTTCCATCCTGTATAATATTTCAATGTTGGAATTTCAAATCTCTGCGCTGAGTCAAGAGTTGAAATTCCAATGAATACTTATATAAAATATAAATTTTATTTAGGTATTCGAATAAATGTATGGTCTTAGTGAAAACAGGCAGTAGGCAATTTCCAACTAGCTTAAAATTGTGCAAAGACCGTGAAAGCCATTAAAATTGTGCCTCAAAAGTGAGAATAGGGGATAGAAATAGGTTTTTTTTTGTAATTAAAGAATTAATTATATAACGTACAACTTTTGACATTTAAAAGGTCGGAAAAGATTTTATTAGAATGTTTCTAGATTTTTCTTTGAAGGCACCAAAAAAGGTTGATTCATTTGAAGTTTTTTTTTCTTCAAACGTATTTTAGTTTTCTATCTTTAATAATTAATTTCAGAATACCATGGCAATCTCGCAATAACCTTCGAATGCCCAACGCGAGCCATTGACCGAACACAACCTGTGTTATACAATAAGGGGGCCGTCCATTAATTGAGGTGTGTAAGGGGAGGGGGGAGGGTGTCGAACCGATTCTCAACCAAACTCACGAGGGAGACACGGTCTCGGCATTTTTTTCGCAAACTCGCGTATTTTTTTCCGCTAGAAACAGTGTAAAATTGCGAGAAAGCTGGGTTTATTTTGGGTATATTTATCCTACACAAATAATAATACATTTTTAAATGCTAATAATTAAGCAATTACGTTTTTTTTTAATAAATCCAATAAAATGAAGCACAGATTAACGTATTTTGAAAAAAACTCACTAAGTGAGATTAGAGGATTAATTTCACGAAATTTCACCAAGGGTTTCGAAAAATCGCCAGACGTAATTAATGGACGGCCCCTTACCCTGCTATCTCCTTATATTTTGAGAATATACGGCTCAGGGACAGTACCACCACCTATTACAGCAGTATTACTTTAATGTCACATCAGCGTGGGAATGAAATGGAGCTATACAGGACATTTAGCTCCATTTCTTTCCAACACTGAAGTAATATTAAAATAATAGTAAAAAAGGTTGATTCATTTGAAGTTTTTTTTTCTTCAAACGTATTTTAGTTTTCTATCTTTAATAATTAATTTCAGAATACCATGGCAATCTCGCAATAACCTTCGAATGCCCAACGCGAGCCATTGACCGAACACAACCTGTGTTATACAATAAGGGGGCCGTCCATTAATTGAGGTGTGTAAGGGGAGGGGGGAGGGTGTCGAACCGATTCTCAACCAAACTCACGAGGGAGACACGGTCTCGGCATTTTTTTCGCAAACTCGCGTATTTTTTTCCGCTAGAAACAGTGTAAAATTGCGAGAAAGCTGGGTTTATTTTGGGTATATTTATCCTACACAAATAATAATACATTTTTAAATGCTAATAATTAAGCAATTACGTTTTTTTTAATAAATCCAATAAAATGAAGCACAGATTAACGTATTTTGAAAAAAACTCACTAAGTGAGATTAGAGGATTAATTTCACGAAATTTCACCAAGGGTTTCGAAAAATCGCCAGACGTAATTAATGGACGGCCCCTTACCCTGCTATCTCCTTATATTTTGAGAATATACGGCTCAGGGACAGTACCACCACCTATTACAGCAGTATTACTTTAATGTCACATCAGCGTGGGAATGAAATGGAGCTATACAGGACATTTAGCTCCATTTCTTTCCAACACTGAAGTAATATTAAAATAATAGTGCTATAAGGAGTTGCGGTAGGCCCCCAGATACCAGATATTAATAAGACATCAATTTAAAATTAAAATGTTTAATTCTATAAGTAGTAACAAAAATCCTTTCTGTTAATTTGTGCACTTTATTTTGTACAATATTCATTCCGCACCAGCGCATTTGTGATTAGCTAAATTGGCCATCAGCCCTCTTAAAAAAAATAGTGTCGATCAGAACAGCACACCAATAGCTTAACACACTGTCAATCGTAATCCAAAGGGAATTTGAAGGAAATTCGTAATACATTGCTTTTTAGGTTTAAAAACTTCTTGTGGTCGACAGCGAAAAAGCGCAATGAATGTTGTTGCTTTGTCAAATTGATTATCTTTGGGATTGTGAGTGTGTTTCACAAATATACCGAAGGTTTCCCTCTGAATTGTATGAATAAACATGTCTCACAAAAATGTGTTCATATTTAATGGGGTGGTAGAGACAATCAATTTGAACAACTTTCTGTGTGGGACCAACATCGGAACTGCGAAAAAATTATCATTTGACCCAAACGAAATTTCAATATTTCGACCCAAATGTACGCTACTGCTGATACAGACTTCACAATACAACACGTTTTTGATACACACTGTATTCCTCCACTGATACCAAACACACGGCGACATTTCAAGCTATAAACATCCAGTATAACCTGACCTCGCTTTGTATGATCTTCCCGTACAATGAGAGGTCAGCTTAATTTGGTTTTGCATAGCTTGATCGGTCGTCCTGCGTACAAGACGTTTGCCAGCAATCCTTTAATATGTATAATTATCTAAAATTGGACTATTACTTCTATTCACAAGCTATTTATTTTGATCGTGTTCTATCTATGAGATTATTAGCACCAGCGAAATTGATTTTGATTAAGCTATTAATTTAATATTAAAATTTGATTGATTCGAGTGTAGTTTTGCACGATTTTTTTTAAACTGTCGTACAACCGATGGTCACGTGGCCTTCGAACAGTGTTTTAAAATACTAGTTTTATTATAAGATGGAAGCGCCAGGAAAAACCCGCGAAATTCATAATTTCATTGTTTTTTTTTTTCAATTTGCAGGACAGTTTGATTCCGTATGTTAAACAAAATATGATTTGCGACAGTAACACGTATCTAGTTATAGAATATAATCATTAAAATCATAAATACAACCCTCTAAGTTCAATGAATCCCGTTTATTGACCAATTCATAAAAAAGTCATTCAATGGGAATACAATAACTTAGAGGGTTGTATTGAAAATTGAAATGTGTATAACAAAAAAAAATTAAATTAAAAAAAAAAATGTCTATGTGTGTAGCCATATTTGTTACGGTCGCGAATCATATTTTAATCAACGTACAACCTGACACTGGCCTGAAATTCAAATTTTCTTACGTTCTTTTTGTGCAAATTACAAAAAAAAACATAAGTATTTCATAAAATTTGAATTTCGCGGGCTCTTATTAGCCGCGATCAAGAGCTGTCAACATTTCACAAAAATAATGACACTTACAGCTTCTGAACACAGTTTGAAGGTACTGAACGCGTTTAGTTTCATTAGTGAAATTATCTGTAACTACTCATTTTTCGACAGCTAAACTATCGATAATCGTGCAACACTACTTAGCCACTCTGATTGGAGGCTCCAAGTCTCCAAACAAGCAACGAATCTTATTAAAATGTAACTTTAATGTTAATCTCACATCAGTCTTGCTGAATATGAGGTCACTGTGGTCGAGAAATGTTTTTAAAATTTTTGCTTATCTAGCATGATTTTCAGCGATTGAAATGGCGATATGATGATGATTTACACATTTAAGCTCATTCATGAGGTATGAGAAATATCCTTGACTCAGCATGGACAATAGTTAGTACTTAAATTAAATGAATGTATCTCTTCACAAAATTCTTTCGGCTTACCTATTTTATTAGTAAATTGTGCAATAGTACAAGCACTGCACCAGTTCAGCATCACCTCACCTCTATCTTATCGATAAAAATTCAAACTGAGAGCATTTATTTCAAATATACCATAATAATCAAAACGATAAGGCTAATACAAGTCCAGCCCCTGGCCGTGTGTGGGCTAACTGTGTAAGTATTGTGGTTGCTTTCCAAAGAGTAGATCTCTATAAAGAAGAATGGGCAAGAAACTTCATGGACAATTTTACACTCTCTTAAAAAATCTTCTGATGATCCGAGGTCAGGCCTTTACGGTGCTCATAAGTATGCGTTGTACCTGTCATATAGAGGTTCACATAAAGAGGGGGCACGCCTCGAGCTGAGGTGACGCTAATCCGTCGCAGTTCTTTTTTATGTGCGTTGACTTTCACACGTACGTAGATCACATTCAAACAGATCTTAAGTAAGCTAGCAGAGAAGAGTACTTAATAGTAAACATGACATAACATTGGATTATCTAACTTTATTTAAATAAGCAGTTAACTGCTTCAAAAAATGGCGTGGCTCACAAGACGATTAGGGCCAAAGGACAGCGACAGTGACAGTGGCCTCCAAAAAAGCAACTGTTAAGATAAAATTGGCCTCCGTGCGAGAAATTTAAAAAGCCTTATATTTTTTATTATGTCGCACCAACTTTACGCGGGCCTCGAAATAAGCAACTACCAAGACGAGGTCTTCTCAAGAAATTTAAAAAAAGTTTAGTTTTTTTCGATAAACTTCCTGCCAATGTCCTTTGGACCTAAGATTACATCAACACATTTCACATTAGACTCCACATAACTTAACATGGTACTTACTATCATAGTAAAATTCTACGAGTAGGTACTATCTAGTAAGATTTTACCATAACAGTAAGATATACTATCCCACAAAACTCTAATCCTTCAAAGATCTGACCATCACAATCCGAATATCATAGCAAGATCTGACTATCATTTAAAGATCTGTTTATCTACTTAAGAGAAGCTGTCATTGACTTGTCTGCAGCATCTGATGAAGGTGGCTCTTCGGGGCAGTTCTCGAAGATGGGCAGCTCCTACGTAAGTGCAGGCCGACCTTAGTCCTCCTAGAATGTCTTTTACGGTAACACCTACGTCGCCTCGGTATTCTACCTCTACCGTTTTACCTGAAAAGAGTAGAATGGCAGTTTTATTAGAAATATGTATTATGAAAGTGATAGTACCGTCAGTGCCGAATATTACCTGACCGTTCATTCCCCATTATTCTTTGTAAAAGGGGTCAATTAATGCAAGGCACTAACTGTACACATCATCTGCCGAGAAGTTTCCAACTATATTAGTCTCAGCTTCGAATGCACCTGAATATCAGTATTTTACATAGAGTGACTGCCTATCTGATGGCATACAATACAAGAGATGACGCTAGACGACTTGTATAGATCTGTCTCTTTCCCACAATGCAATTACTGCTGCTTTAAGACGTCATAGTTAACTATGACAGATATATAGATACATATCTGGGGGTTAACCCCCTGATCTGCACAACACAACCCGGTGACTGGGAAGAACGGTACTTTGTGGTAAGACCAGTTGTCAGACTTTCGGAGTCTTAACCACCTTCTGATGTCCTAGGTCGCCCATATCAGTTTTTTTTTGTGTCTCAATCCTGTCCAGTTTTTGCTAACAATTATGTAAGACCATTTCCTATGGAGCGCGTTAGAGAAAGACCATACATATAGACACATTAGAAAAACGAAATTACCTTGTTTTAAAAGCAAAAAACACGTAATTCGTCAACTTCCGGTTCAAAAGACGCGACTTGACTTTGGTGATACGCAATCGGCTCAAAGAAATTTCGCGTCTAGTGTAGTCAACCCTTTTGTGTCCTAGGATATCTTAGGACCGCATGGTTACGTAGGCAGGGACATCCATGCCAATACAATCCTTAGCGTTAAACTCACCTTCCGAAGACCTATACTCCGCCATTCCACCGGAATGTTTCTGCATCGCGGTGGACGAGGACATGCCATAGAACAGCTTGACCTTCCGGCCATCGGCAGTGGAGACCACGTCGCCCCCACACTGGTCGTGGCCCGCAAACATACCGCCGGCCATCACGAAGTCGGCGCCAGCACCAAATGCTTTCGCTACGTCACCAGGGCACGTGCAGCCACCGTCCTTGAAAGTAACAGGGTTTTTTTTTATTATTCTGAATTTTACTGGTTTGAAATTCAGTTGAAAGATTTGACCAATTAAATAACAAGGCATGCTAAATAAAAGCTTATAATAACTGCACATAAAGTTGATATTTGTTTATGTAAGCGGAAAAAAACAGCAATTGGATATGCAACAAAAAGAATTTTAAAGAATACTTACCGATATGATATGCCCTTTGAGGCCGTGGGCGGCGTCTGCGCACTCGATGACGGCAGACAGCTGCGGGTAACCGACACCAGTCTTGATGCGCGTGGTACATACCGAACCGGGGCCTATCCCGACCTGCAAGAGGGCAAGAAGAAAAATAAGATAGATAAAGATCACATCATTCCATAGCTTAACCTTCTGCACTTAAAGGACAAACATCAGGACATAAAATACATTATAATAGTACAAAATGGCCATCTTAAATACAATTTAGCGGTATTTGTCGTCATATTCAATGCGGGTGGTTTTTCGGAGACAGATTCATGTAATTTTTTGACGTACAATATGTTTGTGTGAATTCAAAGCCATATTTGAATGAATGACTTTTTATTTTCATCCCATTTGGTTACATAACACACTTTTTGTCACATTCAAGATTTTCAGCTTTCTAATCCAATTGCTACCTAAGTATGTTTGAACAAATTCGTCTGCTCGACAACATAACTCGAAAAAATGTTATTGAATCGCCCAAATGAGAGGAATCGCAATGGTAAGTGTGTTAACAAACAACCCCGAAGAAAACCAATTGATAGAAATCATGAGGAAAAGAAGCTTCCAGAATTTAAACTGAAAAGTTACAAAATGGGGCCAAAATATAATGTGTGATGTCAACGTGTGATGTGGATTGACTTGAAACGTGCCTAAAAGGTCACCAAGCTAACCGTGCGTCATCAGGCTGAAAGCGTATTATTTGCTTGCCCCAATAAGTCCCAAATGTGTTAAATCAGGTGATTTCCACTTATGGCGACCCTTCGCGGTTCAATAGGCTCGTTAGTCAGCGACATTTTTATTTGACGTAATCACACCCACCTAGCACAATACACACCTAGTGGAAACCCAACATTTTCATATTTTGAAAAGGTAGGATAACTCCTAAACATAACTGCAAAAATCTGATAATCAGATCAGAAGTCGATAGCCCAGGCACATCATCCGCAGCCCGACTTCACCCACTGCTGGGTATGGGTCTCTTTGCTTGTGCCAAGCTCCACGTTCTTGTGCCAGCCTCAACCAGGATACTACCGGGATGACAACAATGACGTCTGCCTATCTCGCTGCCGGACGACCGACACTTCTCTTTCCAGTCCTTGGACGCCACTCGGCCACAGATTTACTCCACTTACCATTACCGCGTCTTGCTAGGTGTCATGCCCAACTCCATTTCAGTTCCATATAACGCGATTTCCAACATAGAAAACCTTTGATGCACACGGCGGCACATGAAGCTATACTATTCGCTTTCTACTATTATATAGGCCGCCGTGCGTAAGTCTCCGGATTTCGACAGCCCAGGCACAAGTATTTTGAATAAGTTAAGAAATAATAACGCACCTTAATAATATCTGCTCCAGACAAAATGAGTTCCTCCACCATCTCACCAGTAACCACATTGCCTGCCTGAAAAGAAAACAGTGCCATTTAGAAAACGAAAGATGTACAATTAATGAAAAACCTAACAGATTCGTGGAAGTCCTGCTTCCATGAATCTGTTAGAGTTTAATAAGTTCTTCTAAATTGATAAACAAATGTCTTACTGGGGACTTTGTTCCGTCACTTCTCCCCAGATAAAACACCTCAAAAAGTTGCGAATTCTCTGCCTAATTTGAATTTAAAAAAAAAACCATTTCCGATAATATCTTAGCTAAAGATAACGGGACCAACTTGACCCCTACAGACAGGATTGATCCGCAGTCAAAGCTTAAAATAGTCATCCTGGCCGTTTTCGGTGACAGAACGGAACAGTTAAAGCTCAAAATAAAATACAGTGCGACGGAGATAGGGAAGCATTTGCCTTGCAGTGAAACGGAATCACGCAAGCTGCAAATAAAATAAATTGTACTTACAATGATAGTATGTGTGGGGAAGGCAGCCCTGACTTTTCGAACATACTCCACGAAATGCTGAGAGTAGCCGTTTGCAACGTCCAGACATATGAACTTCAGGTCTTTCACGGTGTTCAGGATCTCTGCCAAACGCTCGAAGTCTGCTTCTGCCGTACCTGAGCTGGCAGCTACAAAAGTAACAAAAACCATTGAATATTTGAGGTGTTCTTCTAGTATTATCATTAACACTAGAAACGGGATATTTAGCATGTTGTGTGTTGTTTCCTGTTGTTGTTGTGTGTTTGTTGTTGATCATGTGTGTGTGTGTGTGTTTTGTTCTTCTAGTGTTTCGAAAATACCAAACAAGCCATGCTTTTTGTTTTACAAGCTTGTTTGTATGCATCGTGTTAAGTGTAAATAAATGTTTTTTCATTCTTTCTAGGCCAAAAGATTTGGCCTGGATGTCAGTCAGAGAGGAAGTTAGGACTAGAATTTTTGTAAAAAGATCCTTTACGAAGCCTTGTTCTCCCCGATTAGTTATTGCGTTTTTTTTTGTTTTGGATCATACCTGGGAAGCTTCTAGTTACGGCGATATTGGAGGTCAAAGTTCCAACTATTTCACAAGTTGTTTTTAGAATACAAGTCTTTAATGTTTTAACTTTAATACCTCAATGACCCCAGTACTATTTAATCCATCCATCAGCACAATGTTTTGAGTGCGATACATTGTGTCCTACCGTAAATCGTGATTCCAAAAAAAAAGTCGTTTCCCAGCAATTATTTTTGCTAGAGCAACTTAGTTTGATGTACAGAATGCTTGATTGATGGCTTCGTGAAGCGGGCCTGTGGACGGTGAACTATGGGCTAGCTCTCTTATGACGACAGGCCATGTTGACGGCGCGTTCGTGTTTCACGCGCGCCTCAAAGAGATATCAGCAAAAGGAAGGGGTCCGCAAGGGCCGATGCATCGGCCCTTCGGCTGTTCGAAGAAAGAGATACCGTGGCCCCGGAACACAAAGGGCAATAAAGGAACATGGATGGGTTTTAGTCAGTAAAAGTCTGACACTCCCTCCTGCACCGCCCAGAGCGGGAGGAGTCATTTCAAGACATGCCATCCCAAAAAAAAAACGGCTTCGTGAAGGGTGCACTTCCGTTTATTATAGATTCCTGGCTTGCATTGGGCCGTGGTGCTCATGATGTGGTGTTCATAGACTTACCCATTTGTTCTAAGCATGTTGGATGGTCCGTGGCGAATTTCTTCCAGTCGTCAACGGTGTAGTATTTGTGAATGCATGTGAACAGTCCATGCTGGAACAAGAAAAATAATCATTTATAGGGCAGAATATATGACGACCCGAATGGCGCAGCGGTAGTGAGGCTGCCTTACGTTCTTAGGGTCCCGGGTTCGAATCCCGGTAGGAGCAAATGTTTGTGTGATGAGCATGGACATTTGTTTCCGAGTCATGGATGTTTATATGTATAATAAGTATGTATTTACAAACAAAAAGTATCTATGTAGTATTATCAACTATCTGGTGTCCACGACACAAGCCTCGTTGCTTAGTGTGGCACGTAGATGGCGCTGTGTGTAATGTCCAGCGATATTTATTTATTTATATATTTATTAATATCTTGTCGTGACTTGCCATTAGAGATACGGTCGATCATAATGTACCTATCTCATCATCACGCCTGTATTTCTTAGTTAGAAGGATTAGGCTCTTTGGTCTAGTAGTCGCAAGCGCGGTCTATGGGTCCTGGGTTCCCGGATCGGGCAATGTTATTGGGCTTTTCCACCAGGAATTTCTCAGTAGCCGCCACGCAGTCTGGATTTGTGCCCAACCGGGCACAAATCCAGACTGCGTGGCGGCTAGTGCGTGCGGTAGTGGCAATAGGCTCGCCCCCAATTACATGGGACTTAAACATAATTGGCGAAATGTGAGTGTACTTGTTAGGTTATACCTACACCTCTGTCTAACCCTTTGGGGACTACAGGGCGTGGTGTTATGTTATGATGAGGCAGAGCTGCACCCAAGCTGCATCATAGTACACCCACATTCGGCAGTTCTGTTTAAGTTCCATGTCTTTCTTTCTATAACGTGTGGTTAGTGCCTAACCTGGTGTCAGAGTTTTTAGGCCGCCCATGGGCCTCTAACTTGGCTTTACATGTCGTCAAGAAATATCTCTCAGGCATGCTGGTTTCCTCACGATGTTTCCCTTCACCGGAGCAAGTGATAATTATACAATACGCACATGAATCCTTAAAATTAGTGGTGCGTGCTTTGGGTTCGAACTCGAGACCCATGTTCCATGTTCCTAAGTTACATGTAATAAAGGTCGATCCTAAATCTATAAATAGTTTTTGAATAAGAATCGTGGTCTGTTTTTCCATTTCCCCAACTGCGTTATGGTCAGCTTCCAGTCTTACCTGATGCAGCGGAATATTTTTATTTGTATCTGTTTGATGCGGTTCCACCATCACTTTTAGACGATTAATTTCGAAATATACAGCGTGTAACAGAAAGAGTATAATCATATGGAATACTGTGGTACGGACCATCAAACTGAACAACTTTCTCTATGGGACCACCATCGAAATCTTAAAAAATAATCAGCTGTCCCATACATTTGGGTCGAGTAGGTATTGAAATTTTGTATAGGACAGCTGATTATTTTTTCACGATTTCCATGGTGGTCCCATAGAGAAAGTTGTTCAGTTTGATGGTCCGTACCACAGTATTCCATATGATTATACCCTTTCTGTTACACGCTGTATACGTGTTGTTTAAGTTCTGTAGGTAATTAATTATACTATTTGGAAAAATCCGGTGTGCGAATGACCGATTTAGAGGAACTTTTTTGTATAGATGCTTATGAGGTCACCTGGATGGTTCTAGGCTATATAATTTAACCCAGTAGGCCGCACTGTTGTCGACATACGAAATCTAGGCGGACGCAGTCATGGGCGAAGAGCTAGCGATTTAATTCAATGTAACATAAACTCACGACTTGTGTTAACCCGATAAAGAATAAAGAAAGAATAATAAAATAATAATAAATAAATATCGCTGGACATTACACACAACGCCATCTAGGTGCCACACTAAGCAACGAGGCTTGTGTCGTGGACACCAGATAGTTGATACTACTACATAGATACTTTTTTGTTTGTAAATACATACTTATTATACATATAAACAAGAAATAAAGAAAGAATAAAGTTTATTTGACGACAGTTCCATAAGCACACATAATACAAAAAAGATACAAAATAAAAAAATAAAACAAATTAAAAACTAAGAAAAAAAAAAAAACAAATTGAAAATAGATTGTATTTATGTGCTGTGTGCCACACGGCTGCGCCAAAAAGGTCCATTTCAGCATTCATGCCAGACAGGTGAGGCTGTCTGACGCTGGTCTTCCAATGAACCTTTGGGGGAAAAGGAGGTGACGGAACAACAGTTTCAAACATAATAATAAAATAAATACATGGGTACAAAATAATACATAATTACCCGTAATCAGATTCATCAAATGTTTATTTTACCATTTGGTAGGCAATTCAGAATTTTGCTTAAACACATACCTACACAAAACAATGACTGCTTATTAGTAAGTACTAAGTAATACCCATTCATTACTTTTAGTACGCCTAGACTAAATAATTCTCTCGCCCCCAATCAAACCAGATGTATGAACGTTGACTAAAAAAATGCTTGGAAGTACTTCTGGGCCTAAAAGAACTCATGAAGGGAAGCCTTCCAATAACGCTGAAAAGAAAACTCATCGACATGTGAATCCTGCCCGTCCCAACCTACGGTGCACAAAGTTGGTCACTTACTGAACAACAGAAGTCCAAACAAAAGATTTGCCAGCGGGCAATGGACCGCAGCATAATAGGTGTTAAGCGGACAGATCGCGTAAGAAACACTACCCTACGCTCCATTACTCAAGTTGCAGATGTTGGAGAAAAAACAGCCAAGCTGAAGTGGGAGTGGGCTGGCCACGTAGCACGAATGCGCCCGGAGAGATGGGGAACGATCTGTACTCACTGGACGCCTGTCGGAGGAAATCGCCGTCGAGGCAGACCGCGGCGAAGGTGGTGTGACGATCTGCAGGGCTGTTGCGTATCTCTGTTGACAGTTCATAGTGATCATCACTTGGCAAGTTTTGCTATACAATGACAGTTCTGCACGGGTAGCGTCTGTTGAAACCAACTAGAACGGTCATTACAGTCAGTACATCGAAACTCGCCAAGTGATGATCACTATGAACTGTCAACAGAGACACGTAATAACCCTGCTGATCTCGTTTGCGTTCGGGGGCGAGCATGGCCAGATATTGCACAGGACAGAGAGGTTTGGAAGGAAAAAGGGGAAGCCTTCGCCCAGCAGTCGAACACACAAATAGGCTAACAAAAAAAAATGAACGTGGACGAAACGAATAAGTATATTGTAAGGTACGTAGCACGTGGCATTCTGTGGTTTCTGCCTACCCCCATGGGAAAAAAACGTGGGTTTATGTATGTATGTCGTGATCAAGTCACTATAATACACATTATTAATATTTTGATTAATACAAAGTAACATAAACCTACAACTTCTGTTAATCAAATAAAGAATACAAAATAAATTGTAATCTATCCGGTATGCCATTCATCATATTTCGCACACACACATACGCGAAACAGTGACTAGTGTAGTACTCAATAGTACTAAATAGTACTAAATACTAGTGCTACCATTCATTACTGTACGCTTGAACTTTGATTATTAGACTATAGTGAGTATTATCGCCCCCGTTACATTTACAACTTTATGACTTTGGCGAAATGTGGGATACTTTTGCCAAACCCTTCGAGGTTTCTAGGCGTGATATTATGTTGTGTAAATTATACATACATATATATATTATATACATAGGTACACTCACTAGCTACCATAGGTAGCTGTTGTTCATGAGTTTGTCGGTGTGTACTTCGTTTTTTTTTTAAAGATAACGAAGCATCCAGGATGAAAGTAGACTAAGTAAGTCCTTTTCTAGACGGTTCCGTGGTAGGCGTGACAGCCAGACCGACAGCTTTCGTTTAAATATTCGTACGGAAATATGTAGGTATGACTAACATACATATTCCCATAAATAAACATAACAGACATTAATATTTAGATTGCTTTATCATCAGCGTCACATCAGATACTAAAGGTGCGACCACAACTATTTCTCTGAGTTGAGCGATTTTAATAATACTTTTGTATGTGGGCATTTGAAGGAGATTAAATACAGAGCAGGGGGCTTAAAATGGCCGCTTTAGCATAATCAACTCTCTTCTTCTTATCCGGTACGCTCTTGACAGAGCGGTCGTGATCGTTAAGTACTCGTAGCAGTATTGGAAGGGGGAGATGTGATACACTTCACGACATTTCGCCACCGCTGCCTGCTAGAGGTCATCCTGCTGTTCGTTAACTGAACCTCCAATGGCAGACTTGATCTGGTCAGTCCAACTCGTGGGTGACCTTCCGCGCGGTCTAGTGCCTTCTACTTTCTCTCTTGGACGACAAGGCGTTCTATGGACTGATTGTCACGCCGGGAAACATGTCCGAAGAATGTCAGGATGCGAGATTGTACTATTGAAAACAGACGCTGCCTGATACCGAGTTCTTGAAGTATCGAGACGTTCGTACGAAACTCGGTCAACGAAACCCCAAGCATTCTTCTCCAGCACCACATTTCCAAAGCAACTATTTTCTGCCTTTCCACATCTCTTAAGAAGAATCATAATTTCATAATTATTATTATTTCATAATTCCATTTTCCCAAAGACGGTGGGACGAGCCGCTCTGCAGAGTAGTTCAGAACAATTTACTGAACACGTCTGCTACTACTGCTGAGCGCGCTCGTCTGCTGGCTGTGGGTGAGTGGGAGTCGGGTCTTTGGCTTCACGCACTACCGTCGTCGACCACAGGTACGTTGCTCATGTGTCGATACTCTTGCGCCATCCCATCTTCCTAGCTCATCGTGCTGTGCTGGGGCTGCCGCTGCGGCTGCAGAGAACCTCAAGCGGCGTAAATATAGTAACCTCATTGGTAACTATATTTTCGAGCCGTTTGGGGTTGAAACTCTAGGACCGTGGGGTCCGAGCGCTCACAGCCTTTTCAAGGATATTTCTAAACGTTTAGTTGAACCTTCCCGTGACCCAAGGGCTGGCTTTTACCTTGGCCAAAGGCTTAGCGTTGCCATACAACGTGGCAACGCCGCCGGTCTCTTGGGTACATTACCAGTTGACAGCGTTGAGGAGGAGTTTTTTGACACCATATTTTAAGTTTGTTGCTAGGTTATTTACTTTAAGTTATTTAAATTAATAAATGTAATACAATTTTTCTCCGAATAAATGTAAAAGAATCATAATAGGATAATAATATGAATTACATTACAATTCGTAAAATGGTCCCAAAGCGACAATTCATAATTATTAACTGCGTCTGTGGCCATTTTAAGAATTTTTACGCGATTCATATTATTAACCTATTTTGATTCTGCTAAAGCGGTCATTTTAGGCTCCAAGTTTTTACCCGACCCGACACCTGGAGCCGGGCCCGGTCGATAGTCATGTACCTACCTATACATACTACCTATATCAGCTATAGATATGTTTATAGCACTAAGGCTTGTTCAGTGTTCACCCTGATGGACGTGGGTATGACGCGGATGGCTATCTAGCCACTTTGTTCTGTAGATAACACAATGCGGGCTGAACTAGTGCAAAGGGATACTGCGCTTTTCAGAAAACGACGAAAATAAAAATATGATAATAGGTATTTTATTTAACATAAGCCTACAAGGAATGTTATTAAAAAGAAAGATACACTACGTTCGCGTTCAAATATCGTTGCGTTGTTACGACTGCGATAAATATACGGAACGTATGATACAGAAAAAAAATTCATCGGGATTTTTTTTTTAATAGCTGTAACATACATTTTGACCGTGTAGGTGGTTGTAGGTGGTATATTCTCTTTGGTCCAGAATGATGTACCAAGAGCTATCGTATTAGGTACCCAGTATTAACTGGGCTTGGCTGAGTTGTTGGGTGTAGGTCAGATAGGCAGTCGCTCCATGTAAAATTCTGGTATTCAGCTGCATCCGGTTAGACTGGAAGCCAACCCCAGCATAATTGGGAAAAGTCTAGGCAGATGACATGGCATGAAGTCGCATGGGTGTCGCTTGACGCAAATCGTATCGCCGCAGTCGTGGACAAGGCTTTACTGAGTAATCAGATGGCGTTAGTGTTCCTAGAAGCCTGGTTATCTTGGCACGTGTTTGATCTGTCATGAGTTCATGACAACGTTGTCATATACCTACTCCGTGATGTAGAACTAGAGATGTACGTGCATTTGTATCGATACTTTCATCAACATCGTCCACCGCCTGAATTCACCCACTGCTGTGTATAGGACTCTAATTTTAGCCAATCTCTACGTTCCTGTGCCAGCAGCCTAATCCACGATTTTCCCGCGATGGCAACAATAATTTGGATCCATACAAATGCATGTATAGTATCGTACTTATAAATGCCTCTAAGATTTTAGGCAACATTCCAGGAATTCTTTTGTACTCCTTTGTGACCGTTTCGTATACAACGTGTAACAGAAAGGGTATAATCATATGGAATACTGTGGTACGGACCATCAAACTGAACAACTTTCTCTATGGGACCACCATCGAAATCGTAAAAAAATAATCAGCTGTCCCATACATTTGGGTCGAGTAGGTATTGAAATTTTCTATGGGACAGCTGATTATTTTTTTACGATTTCGATGGTGGTCCCATAGAGAAAGTTGTTCAGTTTGATGGTCCGTACCACAGTATTCCATATGATTATACCCTTTCTGTTACACGCTGTATATATACGAAACGGTCACAAAGTATACAAAAAAATGTGGATCATACAATTTATGACAATTTGGTAAGTAGGTATTATGCAATCCATTTATACCTTTACCAGTACTTTTGTATCGATTAAAAATATCGAAGTATCGCATCTTGTTGCATCGATACTGTGTGGTCGGATTGTGCATCACTATGTAGAACACATTTACGATTGTGACAAGCCATTGTTTACGATTTTATGATTGCGCATGACGGTGAAAGTTTGTAATGTCGTAAGCGACAATGGTTTGATATTGCTACCTTCGGCTCAGAACCGAAAGTTCAAAATCTAATAGCACGCCAATGTCTTTTAAAGCATTTTCAAAATGAACCGTCGCGTATCTTTAATAAGCGGAGATTATTTGCGAATAAGTTGAAGATAAACTCATGATATGGTGCTGATTCGTTTATTGTATACCGAATTAACTGAACTATGGCTATTTAACCCACCAATTAGATTAGGTAGTAGTACTACGGACTTTTCTTAGGGTACCGTAAAATATTAGGAACAAGGAACCTCGTATGGTACGAATTCGTCTATCTGCCAGTCTGTCACGACTGCTTATTAAAACAACTAAAAAAAGGTCATCATAGCCTAGCTTAGCCGCTTCCCAAATGTAGGAGTCGGCTTGCAGTAACCGAATGCAGCATACCAGGTAGATATTTAGATATTTAACATAGAGCGACTTCATATGCCTATCCAGCCTCCAAAACCTTTCTTACTGGATAACTTCATATCTGAGACTGGTTGCTAGGCTTTCGATACAAGCCTTGCTGGGCTTGTCCCTAGAATCGGTCCAGCCATTTCGGAGATAAGCGGAACAAAAAGAAAGACAAAAATTACATTTTTTTTTATAAGTACCGTATATACCTACTTTCATATTCATTCAGTAAAATACTATTATTTCAACATTAGAAACAGACACTCAATTTTATTTATTTGTATGGTCTAATTAAAGGTGTAACAAGACCCTTAACGAAGCCGAAAGGCCCCTGCTCTCCCCGTCATTGCGATATTTTTTTTGTTCTAGACCATATCTGGGAACTTTCTAGTTACGGAGATATTGGGGGCCAAAGTTACAACATTTTCATAAGTTTATTTTTAAATACATGTTTTTTATGTAACATTTTTACTTTAAACACCTCCACGACCCCCGTACTATTCAATCCATCCATCAGCACAATGCTTTGAGTGCGTTACAATGAGTCTTACAATAAAACGTGTTTTTCCACCCCAAAAACTAAAGTCGTTTCCCAGCAATAACTTTCGGGTAAAGTTACTTAGTTTGATGTATATAGAGTAACAGAGTAAACGCAAAACCTCTCATTGGTCATTGTACTCATCATTATGAACAACTTTTACTATGGGACCAACCCCGAAATCGCGAAAAAAAATCAGCTGTTCAGTACATTTTAACGAGTTAATGCGATCATATTGTAGGGAACAGCTGTTTTTTTTTTTCGCGATTTCGAGGTTGGTCCCATAGTAAAAGTAGTTCATAATGATGAGCACAATGACCCCTTAAGAGATTTCGGGTATAAATAGATGGACCCTATATAATGCTTGGTTGACGACTTCGTGAAGGGTCCTGTTACACAGTGTATACTGTATAGATTACATGTTAGTTTTGTAAAGATAGGTACTTATATTATGTAATTCTTATCAAAATCAAAAAGTTCCGCATCATTTAGCCATAAAGATTATAATAATATCAGTTGGATAGCAAGGATACCGATGTTGTACGCTTTGTCCCGTCTCTCGTAAATTTATATAAATTAATAAAAGTATTTCTATGTAAACTAATAATAAATGCTTACCTTGGACAGCTCCCTGGCCATTTCGAAGGTCCCTACGGTGTCCATGTTGCTGGCCATGACTGGGACGCCCTTGTACGTCTGCCCAGAATTACGGAATGTGATCTCCCGGTACAAATCAACCTGAAACAAATAGAAATACAAGGTCATTGATGGGCTAAAGACAGTAAGTAGGCTCTACAGAATTTCGCAATATCAGCTAGGAGTTTGGAGCTGGTTGATGGCAATAGGCCTCGCCTTCTATTACATGAGACTTAAACATAACTGGCGTATGTGGGTTTACATGTATTACAATAGTTGCAACTCTGCCTCACCTTTCGGGCAAATACAGGTGCCTATAATGTTATCTATACTAATATTATAACGAGGTAAAATTTGTTTGTAAGTTTGTATGTAGGGGGTAATCTCTGGATCTACTGAACCGATTTTGAAATTTGTTTCACTAATACGAAGCTCCATTACCCCCAAGTGCCATAGGCTATATTTAAAACGTGCCCGTGGGATAATTTCCGACAAAAACGCGAGCGAAGCCGCGGGCAACCGCTGGTGTTATATAAAATGCTAATATTATAAAGAGGGAATAGTTTCTAAGTTTGTATGTAGGGGTTGAGAAGAATGATCAAAATTAACCCACGTCCTACAGATAAGAGAAGTATATAAAAAAAGATAAATGGGTATCAAAAGATGGCATTCTTCCAAACTTCATCCTTACAGTATCACTATCACTACATAGTATAAAACAAAGTCGCTTTCTCTGTCCCTATGTCCCTTTGTATGCTTAAATCTTTGAAACTACGCAACGGATTTTGATGCGGTTTTTTTTAATAGATAGAGTGATTCAAGAGGAAGGTTTATATGTATAACATTGCACCCGTGCGAAGCCGGGGCGGGTCGCTAGTAACATATAAAAAAATGCTATGAAAATTCGTTCAGAAGCAGTAATATCTACAATGAATATATTACAATATTGAGGAATGCTTTGCTATCTCGACTTGACTTCAATTATTTAGTTCCATCATTCATCCTCATCATCATCATATCAGCCCGGAATCACCCACTGCTGGGTATAGGCCTCCCCTTTTTTCTGCCACACTTCCCGGTTCCGTGCGTCCCTTATCCAGGTGTTTCCCGCGACTTTGACGATGTCGTCGACCCAACGAGCTTTAGGACGACCCTGGTTTCTATGGCCTAACCTTCCATTATTCACTCAGCTCAAAATTTGGCAACGAGTTTGGCAATTTCAGTAGCGTTCATCAGCTCCTGCGTTGTGCAAACAACAGGACAGGCAGAACAAATCGTTTGATGAACAACACCAGATTTACACTCTAGGGCAAGGTCATCTATGAATCTCCACCTGAATAGATTTTCCTTGCTTCGGTCAATCTGTGGTTCGGAGGGTTCAGTCAGTAGCAATTTGTCAGTATCTCTCGCAGCTCGCGCTTCTACGAGCTTGAGCTTACAAGCGCGACAACGCTCGTAAGAGTTGCGTGTGTTTCAAAAGACGCCCGTATATGCGCTTATACGCGCTTCCAAAAACAAGCTTAAATGCGCCGTAAATACGCTAATCTGAAACCACTATCAGATTTTTGACGAGTTGAAACAATGGTTCAATAATATTTGTATTGCATGGTGTTAGTGAAAACAAGCATTTTAATAAACTGCGAAACTAAAGCAGTGGATTGCGATAAGGTTAGTTTTACCAAAATCACTGTAAGTAAGATTTAATTAATAGTGAAACTGTAGGTAACCAAGATCTAAAAATATAGCAGCTCAAACAAAATTCCGAACAAGTTAATTAACAAAATTTTACAATTTATTTAAACGACCATATCTTAAAAACTGCTGCACAGATTTTGATGATATTTCAACCAAATTAAAGCTTTCTTAACCACGCGTATTTCGATATAAAGATTATACCGCTTTTCTCTAAGGGAGTTAAACAGAACAGTGTTATGTAAAGTGAAATTGAGAGTAATGTCCACATTTTCCCTATGACGTAGTTTCGGCATAGGCATACTGCCAAAACTGTCGACGCGTAACAATGTACTCGAGAGAAGATTCTTGCAGTTTTCTGCCAAGGATACACAGTATTACGTATTCCATTGAATGTGTTACAGAGTTACTGATAACAGTGACGAGCTCGTGACTAACTAACAACATTCGCACGGGTCGATCGTCAAGGTTAAGCAGCTCTTACCGAGGTGAGTCCGTGGATGGGTGACCATCATTACATACCCAGTTCCCTCCGTGCCTCGGAAAGAACGTTAAGCCATTGATTCCGGCCGTCAATTGTAAATCGCTGACGGCCGTTACAGGTAATCAGTGGCAGGAAAGTCTGACAACCCGTCTAACAAAGAGGTATCGTATTTACCCAATACTGACTGGGTTGTGGAGGTCAAATAGGCGGTTGCTCCATATATAGTAGGTACAGGTGGTATGGTGATCAGCTGCATCCCGCTATTCCAGAAGCAGACTACAACATAGGACGAGGCTAGGATGCGGACGATGATTTTATAGGCTTTTATACATAAATCAACAAAATTACTCCATACTCTTAATAGTGTTTCACTCATTGGTTGACTCCCCCCCCGATTTGCCTTTTTTATTCGGGGTAACCCCTCCCAACCAAATTCCTGGCTACGGCCTTGTGTGACCCCCCAAAATCTATCTTTGGCTGGGCCCGCGCCTGACTGGTGATCAGCTGCATCCGGCTCGTCTGGAAGCCGACCACAACATAGCTAGGAAACAGCCAGGCAGACTATGATTCGATAACAGTTTGTCGGCAATTCGGCATTCGAAATAAGGCACTTATGTTTTGATTGATATGATAATATGAGCGTCCCTAATCTTTGATAACAACGTTAGGGGATTTTTTAATCAAAATGCTTTATTGGATAATACACACAATAACATCATATCCTGTCCGTTTGCCCTTAAGAGGTAGGCAGACCTGACATTTAGTACACCTACATTTCGTAGGTACCTGCTAGCTCATTGGTTTTATGGTCGGTAGCCGTACAGACACCAGCAAATCAAGCTAAACTGCCAAATTTTCCCAATCAACCTTAAACCTAATGGTTTAGCGATAAAGTTGAAAATCTATTAAAGAAATTTGATTTCAGATTGTAGCAGATTGATGTGCTGGCGTCAGTAAGTCTTGCCGAGTAAAAGATCCAGAATGACTTGATAAAAAAAAACTTTTCTTTCGGAAGTCGGTGAATTTGTTTGTTTCATTGACCTTTTTTTGCTACCGACTTCCGAAAGTAAAGTTATTTTCGATTTTTTAAGAGAATTACGCTTTATTTATATATTCATTAAAATGTATAAATTAAAATAACCTAAAGTAACTAACTTATTAATAAAATTAAAAAATGGCGTCAAAAATTTCCTCCTCAACGCAGTCAACTGGTAATGTACCCAAGAGACTGGCGGCGTTGCCACGCTGTATGGCAATGCTAAGCTTTTGGCCAAGGTAAAAGCCAGCCCTTGGGTCACGGGAAGTGTCAACTAAGTGTTTGGAAATGTCCTTGAAAAGGCTGTGAGCACTTGGACCCCACGGACCTAGTCTACTTACCATTAAGGTGTTTTTACGCCGCTTGAGGTTCTCTGCTCGCAGCGGCAGCGCCAGCACAGCACGATGAGCTTGGAAGATGGGACGGCGCAAGAGTATCGACGCAAGTTGCGTCCCACACTAAAGGCCTTAGGTAGGGTAAGTGATTTTGTAAGTCGGTAGTTTTTTGGTAATTTTTTTTTCATTTTAGTCTTAGCATGAAATAGAGCCCATTATAATTATGATCCCGCTCAAAATCGTTTTAGAAATACGAAACGCTTTAAAAGTTTAGGAGATATGTGAAGAACAAAGTGTAAAGGTTTTCAACCCTTTAGTAAAAGGCGGATCCCCCACCAGGGTTGCGTCTGGTGATCTGGTGGGCTACTGCCCGACTGTTGTTGTCGTCGCACTTTCCAACCAAGTCTTCAGTCGAGGATAACTTTAATAGCGTTATACAGAATTTTGATGGTAGTTCTTCCTTTGTGGCATAGATGGCGCTGTAGAAAGTACTTTTTAGTACTATGTTGCTGTAGCTTTTGTACTATCCGCTACAAAAGAGATGGGCTAAATGTCTATGTTAAATGTTGTTCCGTGTTACTCTGTTTCTCCATCAGGAATTTCTTAGTCCCAACATCACATTTAAACTTAACAAAAATATATCAAGGTGCAATTTAAAGTAGCTGCGAAACACAGACAATGTCATAAATAGTCTTAATGTAATAAATAATTTATCAATCGATATCAAGTATTGATAAAACATGTTTCTCAATCTATTTCACAAAAAAGGTAGACACAATATTTTTATGATTATTTTATGGCATGTAAATACTACAACCACATTCATTTATTTTCAGGCTTCTTTGGCCCACAGATACATACCTTACAGACTAACATACTTATGTTTGTTTGCAGTTTTGTATTCCCATACAAAACTGTTTTTTTTTTCAGCCGATATTTTTTTCGCAATTGCCGATTACGATGGTGGCCCCATGGAAAAAGTTGTCCAATTTGTAACCTTTCGGATGCCTAGTATATAGACACAATTAAAAACCTATTGTGTCTCGCGTAGATCTACGTTCCGGCACACGAAGGGTTAAAAACGACCACGCCTTTCCGATACACGCTGGATGAAGAAATACACGGAATAAAGCTGAAATGCACTTGTTCTCCCCGTCATTGGTTTTTTTTTGTAACACGTATGGTACCTGTGAAGCTTCTAATGACCTTACCTCATAACAACGGAGATATATTTTTTAATAAACGTTTTTAATGTTTAAAACTTTACTTTTATACCTCCACGACCCCCGTACTATTTAATGCATCCATCCGCACAATATTTTGAGTGCGTTACATTGAGGCCTACCGTAAAACGTAATAATGATTTTTGCGTACAGTTACTTAGTTTGATGTACAGAATGCTGGGTGGCCCCTTTCGTGAAGGGTTCGTTTACACCTTGTAAGAATGACAAAAAGAAAATCCTCTAATTCTGATAGTTATAGTCACAGACAGTCAGAAGCACCTCTTAACACTTTCAGGTTGACAACATCGCCAGTCTGAAGAGCCTCGTATAATGCTTAACTTTTCGACAACGTGCTCAAATAAGAAGGATCTTCTATGGCCTCTTGAACATGAAGAGTTTTCCATAGTCTCTCGCTTAAAGTGGAGTTTTCTTCGAGTGTGAACTTGAGACAAGCTTAAGAGTTTATAAGACGTCAAAGATTGAATTACCACGCCGGAGGCGGTACTATATCATACAAGCCTTAAAGCTTCCTTATAACCTACTACCCTACATGATGTTAGGTTTTCAGAACAGTCGCCTTGCCTTATGGGCATGCCGTAGTGTTGGCCCAGCAAGCCATCAATGTAGGTACTTGCTAAGCCACCCAAACACCCCTTGCATATCAACAGCGACGCGGCTACCCGCGTGCGTCATATATTTCGTTCGCATGAATACCGAAGCGTCACGGTGAGTCGTACTCGTGGCAAGCTCTACGCAATTTCTTTAAGAGGGAACAGGGGCTGCGATTCTCCATATAAATGGAATCCCATTTTTTCTTCCTGAATAATGCCTCTAGAGATTTTTTTTTTCATATAATCAAGGCTTACTGTAGACACGTCCCTGTAATTTCCTTTTTTTTTAGCAACTAATAAGTAAAGACAATTGTGACACTCCAAAAATGACAAAAAATGACAAATTTTTATGGCTGTGATTAGAGGACTACCAGACAAATTCAAAAAGATTTTAACATAAAAAAAAACCGCCCAAGTGCGTGTCGGGCCACGCACAATGTAGGGCTCCGTAGTTGCCCATCAAAATATGCGGACAGTTCCTACGCTACGGTCCGATTTGCCTCCGAACGATGATTTTTATTGTAACAATAAAAACAAACTTACATTTGCAGTTAAAAAACCTGTGCTCCCATACATTATGTTCAGGAAAATATGTTCTCAGACTTCATTTTATAAGTTGGTCGACTATTACCCAAACAAAACCGTTTAGCTGATAGAGGGGGGGACACACTTGAGTCTAACAAAAAATAGCACTTTATAGCTTAATATTTCACAAACAAATCCCTTAATCGAAAAACTATTTGAACAAACTCGCAAAATTTATTCAAGACCTATCTAACGGCCCAAACTAAGGGTTACGCGAGAAAAAAAAAACCACTTTAAGTAAGTACCCTAAAAAGAATACTGGTACTATAATCGGTCTGAGCTGCAGCTGTCTCTATCGCACTCTAAGGTTAAGTTTCTTCAAATACCTACCTCGCAGGCCCTGTTCCCTCTTAATTTGTTTCCCCGCAGTTTGCCTTCGGTAACACGTGTCCCTATTACGTGTAGATTGAGGCCAAGGGCTCACACGTGTAATATTTACAACTAGGTATCTTATTATATTAAATGAAATCACGTGTAATAATACAAATCACTACCCACACACGTACATTATGTTCGTTCACGTTAATCTCCGAAATCACTCAATCGATTGCAATGAAATTTTACGAATGTGTATGGTTGGTTCCAGCTTGAAATATAGGTGATTTTTGGATAGGATAGGTGGCGCTGTTCTTAGTAAATTCCACCCGTGAGAATAGTGGCGGGTAGGAAAAAAAATTAAAAAAACCTTTTTCAATACACTTTCTTGAAAACTGGTCCTTATCGCACTACGATGAGGTTCAACATGCAATGTATTTCACACGCGTGGATTTTTAATATTTTTCGCACACGTGCGGAAATAAAAGTTTCCACAGATAAGTTCAATGACTATAGCTATAATCGGCGGTGATGGTTTTTTTTTTAATCTCGCCAAGGAGATATGCGTCTTTACGGCGTAATTTTTTTTTGAGTAGGTATTTAAATAGTTTTTAAATAGAATATCATAGATAAACATGATTATTTATAACAAATATTTACTTTTATGAACAAATTAATATTTATTTGTGTTCTAAATTCAAAAATATTTGAATTCTGTCTTTTATAATTTAATGTTTTTTTTTTCATATTAGGCTGTATAGCGGCATCAGACCTTTGCTTTTTCTTCAACCTGGCGAAAGCAAAGCGCGGAAAAAAAGCAAATTAAATCATAGTTTCCTTATTATTCCTGACAAACGTACTTTCCGTTGTAACATTTTATTTCTTCGAAAGTGTATCGAAAAACGTCGTTTGATACGCGTGGGGATTTGTTACTGCAGTTCTCGGCTCCATAACACCCTCGCCTGCAGCTCGGGTGTTAATTCCGCGCTCGAATGCATTAACAAAGTTTCCCCACTTATATCAAAATGTACTATTTGCAAAAAAAGCGACATAACTTCCAACAACTAAAAAAGTCTAAAATAACTTTACTTTCGGAAGTCCGTGACTTTCTTTGTTTCCGGAAGTCCGTGACTTTTTTTGTTTCATTGTCTTTTTTGCCGCCGAATTTCAAAAGTAAAGTTATTTTAGACTTTTTAGTATTATTTTGGAAGTCGCTTTTTTTTCCAAAAAGGATTTTATTTTACCCTTTCTAATCGTAGCGAAACAATTTTTATATTGTAACTAGAAGTTACTAAGGAACCATCGCGTCGTCAACATAGGCCAAGAAGAAGAAAACCAAACTACTGAGCCGATTTTGATGAAATTTCTATGGGACCACTCGGAAAGTATACAACCCTTTCACACAAAAAAATATTTTTCAAATCGGTTCATAAATACAGTTACTAGTCCTTTATTTTAATGTAAAATTACATTATCTGTACTCAGCACTCTATTTATGTAAATAATACGACTAAAACAAAAAACCAACAATGGATGTTGCTGCCTAGCTACAGAGTTCATCGAACTCGTCGTCGCGCTTGCCGTTCACTACACTGTGTATAACGATGCATTTTGTATGACAAACTAAAACATTGCTGAAATAATTTATTGTACCCGTCATCTTAGTATGATATACTGAATTCGCCGGCTGTCCCTTACACAGTATAAAATGAACAAACAGTACCTTCCTACAAAAACATATGGATACAGTTACGTATAGTGTATGCTATTAGGTAACAAGCCCATGACTAAGATCGATGATGTTATGGCGTCATAGCCGGCATAAACTATAGTAATAAGCGCTATGGGGTCAATTACTACAATACAATGTACGACTCACCGCCAGTATTGTTATGGTGCAGTAGTTAATCTTAATCTATTGGGATGGACAGTAAATAATAACAGCCACACGGGTCGATGATAAAGGTTAAGCAGCTTTTGCCAAGGTCGGTCCGTGGATGGGTGACGATCCATTATATAGGATGACTGATAATTAGTGACAGATACTTGAACACGTGATTGTACACATATTATTACAACATTCCCAAAGAAACATATTTATTTAATATTCATTCGCTATCACAATAACACAACAGCCGTATGAAATTCGCGCTCCGCGCGGGTGCTCTGCCTACCCTATTGTTGTATATACTACAATTGTTACACGGTACGATAGTAATGAGGCGGAACGGCGTCACGCGGCTAACAGCTGATAGGTAACAGTCGTAGACAAAGCGCGCGAATTTCATACGGCAGTTGTGCTATTGTATTATTGAACGAGTATTAAAAAAAAATGTTTGTTAGGGAAAGTTGTTTGTTATCATGAGTACAATCACGTGTTTAAGCACGACGAATTGTTGTGTTGTGCTTTTGGTCAATCATAATTATCGAAACTATGAGAGACTCAAAAAGAAAAGAGAAGAATGCAAACAAAACGTTAATATAATAAAATGTATCATAAAAGCTATAGCAAGAGTCGGTAAGTAGTCTAGAGACCGTTGAAAATTTTTAATGAAAAACAAAAACCCTTTGTGACTGTATGTATACTAAGTCAGTTATTTTGCCTCTTAAGTGATTATACTGGGTATTGTTTTCCATTACATCAGTCGTATGTAAGTACATACTTATCAAGTAGGTTCTAGAATAAGCACGGGCTAGATTCTACGTGGCTTCCAAACATAAATATGTAGTTGAATGTAAAAAATATTATTTAAATTGAGCTAGGTACTCGTATATTTAGCGGTACAAAGGTCGGCCTTCGCTTGGTTCGATCCGCCTGTTGCCGACCGCAGAATACACGTGGACAATTAATAAAATTGATTTCACCAGTAACTATGAAAGTCCTACTTCCTTCCTACCAATATTATTAAATGCGAAAGTTTGTGAGGATGGATGGATGGACGTTTGTTGCACTTTCACGCAAAAACTACTGATCGGATTTGGATGAAATTTGGCACACAGATAGTTTATAACCTGGATTAACACATAGGTTACTTTTTATCCCGGTAGTACGATCCCGTGGGACAGTTTAACATTAGAGAAAGTCTCAAATGATTAACTGACAGTGATAAATACACAAGTAAAACATCAAAAACATTTTTTTTTGTCAATTTTTCGAGCTTTCAGGCCAAAATGTCCAGCTTCATATGAATCAGCGTTCGGCTTTTCTATTTTTGGGCCTAGCAACCCCGACCACAGTCACGCCGCGCCGTGCCTACAAATTATCGCAACTATGAAAACACCGTGTGGAACTTGGTTCATAGGGTGTTTTTCGAATTGAATGGAACTACGAAACATTCGCCGCGATTGTTTCGCCCGGGGAGTAGCGCCTAAAATACCAGGGACTGAAAGCGGTTACGGTTAGAGGTTAAGATACCTCAAAAATATATCGGTACTGCGTTAAAATAAAGGTTGGGCTGTACCGTTAATTAACCCTTAGGGCGTTTGTGCACTACAAGGAATTTTACTGTCCGGCAGTCCAATTTTTTACAGTCCGAAGTGGCATGAAAAAAACGCATGATTGGTATGTGCACTTGTCCATCTTTAACCTTTCGTATGCCGAGTATATAGACACAATTAAAAAGCTATTGAGTCTCGCGTAGATCCACGTTCCCGGCACACGAAGGGTTAAAAAAAAACATTTATAAAGGTAATAGTGTTTCTACCGAAAAAAAAAAACAGTACTGAAACAGCATGACGTCATACTGAAATTTAATGGTACCTTAATTTTTGGGTAATTCAGTCCCTGTAAAAGACAATCTCCAACAAACACAGCCAGTATTTTTGTGATGCAGTAATAAATTTAGTTCATCCTGTTGTCAAAGATATAGACTCAAAAAAATCTGTTATCAAGATACCTCTGGCAGAATGTGCTCGCCATGCGGCCAAAAGAGACTGGTAGAAAAGGATGGCGAAGGCAGCGACCGCAGTAGTGGGCGACCCCACATGACCATGACCACTCTGTCAAGAATGGACGTCTAAGAAGAGAGAAAGTTAAATATAGCTGCACAAGTTCAGCATCACCTCCACTAGAGCCGTTCTGGATCCTTTCAATGAAATTCCATATTCTAGCGCACATTTATTAGCACCGTTACTGCATCAATCGGATCTGATGTGAAGATTATTTCATCACGGTCACGGTGAAGAAAACTATTGTGTGGAAAATGGTCGCCATAACGTAACATCACGCCTGTAATTTCTGCAGGGTTTGGCAGAGGTGTGCCTAATAGCCAGGGTTGGCATGATTAAAACATGTTTTAAAACACATGTTTAAATCATGATCATGGTCAAATGAATATCTTTTAAAGATATTCAGTACAGGCGAGCGGCAAAATCTTTACCTACAAATATATCTAGTTTGTTTTTGTTGGAACGCGCTAATCTTTGGAATCATGATAGCACAACCACATTTCGCCAGTTATGTTTAGTCACATGTAATAGGGGGCGAGCCTATTGCCATCAACCGAGCGCAAATCCATACTCAGTGGCTGCTACTGAGAAATTCCTGATGGAAAAACACAATAACACTTTGCCCGACCCGGAAATCGAACCCAGGACCTCATGTTCAGCAGTCGCGCTTGCGACCACTGGACTAACGCATTGAATCCAATTTCAAAAACATGTGACATGATGTACCTAACTACCCGCAGCCGGCCCGCGTGGTTGTTTATGGCCACTTCCTCTTGCAGACGCCATCAGTAGGAACGTTATTTAGTCTCAATGACCTGTTTTTGTTTTCTTCGTCTTTTATCTGCAATCAATCTCCCTGAGTATTCAGATGAGTTGACTGGATATTCCATTTGCATTGCAAAAATTCAAATGCAAATAAAAAAAAGATATTGCATAATCTTTGGACCAACGTATCAGACACTAGTCCAGACGGTATTACGATAGAAAGAAAGAAAGAAAATGTATTTATTAGCCCGCACAGGACGAAATAAAACAAAAATATGGTTACATTTACATGAAGTACAACAAAATAGCACCGACAAATGATAAAAGAAATCGGTGCAAAGCAGATATTTTCGTTGGCGTCTGTTCCGGCGAATTATCGAGGCCAAGGCAATGAAACACTGATTTAGGAAATCGGGAGAGTAAAGTGCGCAGTATTTTTTTTAGATATTCGGGAAACGGAGGCTTTTCCTTCGGTTAAAGATAAAAACCAGCAATGTGCGAGACGGACTCGTGCATGAAAGGTTCCGTACCATTGTAGTAGTGGAAGCCCTTATACTATTTTTTTTATTTGTTGCTATAGCGGCCACAGAAATACACATTCTGTGAAAATTTCAATTGTCTACCTATTAAGGATCATGAGATACAGCCCGCTGACAGATAGACGGACGGGCGGACAGCGGAGGCTTAGAATAGGGTCCTGTTGGTTACCCTTCGGGTACGGACCCCTAAAACCATAAATCGATCGAATCTAGCTCTCTTGTAATTGTTTACTTATAATTTGAGCACCCACGATTCACCAAATACGAGTATGCGCACAAGAGCTTTTTTACTCGAAATGAACGTTGTAAAGGCAACAAAGCGCTGTTATTCATGAGTAGCAGTTTAGATTTAAAACTAATACTTGAGTAGACAAGATAATTGCACAAAACAGAGATTGATAAAGCACCGAGTTCCCTCGTGCTGCGGTCACCTTGGCCTTCGTGCAATGTTACCAATCCAATCTCATATACAGCAGCAGCCTTGAAAGTTCTTACAATAAAAGGAATAAGGGAGTGAACTATAAAGGGTGTAACAAGACCCTTCACGAAGCTGAAAGGTACTTGTTCTTCCCATCATTGCGATTTTTTTTTTGTTCTAGACCATACCTGGGAACCTTCGTTAAAGTTACGAAGATAACGGTTCAAAGTTCCAATTTTTTTCACACGTGTTTTTTTAAATACGTGTTTTTAATGTAACATTTTTACGTTAAACACCTCCACGACCCCCGTACTATTCAATCCATCCATCAGCACAATGCTTTGAGTGTGTTACATTGAGTCCTACTATAAAACGTATTTTTTCATGCCAAATAAAAGTCGTTTCTCAGCAATAATTTTTGCGTAAAGTTACTTTGTTTGATGTACTTAATGCTTGGTTGACGGCTTCATGAAGGGTCTTGTTACACCCTGAATTACAAAGTTACCGACAGCAATACAGAATAAAAAGAAATACATCATCAAAGTTTAATTGTTTTTGTCTAGCTTTTAAAATAGCTATTGTCATTTAGAGTCGTGACATGAGTTTACTTCGAGTCCTATAGAAGAAGCTTTGAGCAGTATCACAATCAGACTATAACTTACACTGCTAAGACTCAGCCCTCCTCTCTATGAGTGGTATCATCATTCTCTTGCCCGTATCCCAATTCATTCGTGGTCGGCGCAGCATATCTTCTTCTTCCATACTTCTCTATTACTCGTCATCTCATCAGGCACCTCCTTTCTTGCCATTCAGCCATCATGCAGTCCATCCATTGTTTCTTTGGTTTTCCTCTACTCTTATACCCATCCACATTCCTACTCAAATTCTATGAGACTCTTTGAGAGGTTGTGGGTTGTAAATCCGTAATCCAGGCCCAGTGCGGATTGGAAGTCACATCTTTGAATGTTAGATTCTAGGATATTCCAGTTCCCTCACGATGTTTTCTTGATTAAATAAATTATATTGAATGATGGCTTGGCTTGGCTAGCTCCCCTAGTAGCTAGTTTGGACCCAGGACCTATGAATCTTGAGTCATGGCCATACCACTGGGTTACCACTCCTACGAGCCCTAAATCCCATTAGAAAAATAACCACGGTTTATAGACAAATAAATTGGATTGGATACAGATGTTACAAGCCACTTATATTTCTATTTCGTGGCTTCGAGACGAAACTAGCGGGTATCCTTGATCGCTTAATCAGAGACCATAACAGAATCAATTTCCTTTTGTTTACCAACATGACTCATCATCTCTCGAGTTTGGACACTTGACATACCTGGCATAAACAGGAACGGGAAACTTTGGCAATGTTTCAAATGGGTAACATTGCACAATGTGAATCTAGGGCTTAAACAATAGCACAAAACCTCTTGATATCTACATCTTTAGTTAATTCTCGAGGAGCAAAGCCAATCAAAGGAGTCACCACAATCGCGTCCAAACCGAAACAAAGTGAATGAGATTTTTTTCGCCTTCATGTGCAAATTTCACAAATCTCTCTATGAATGGTTCAAGCTGATACGACAAGATATAATTGGTCACACCTCATGTCATTCTTATTTCATCCTAACCTTATCTTCGGCAAAGCGTCACCGTTAAATGTTTGAAGTCTCACGGATCCGAACAAAACGCTTCCACATTCATTGTGCGAACCGCCAGTCTGTGGAACTCACTGCCGGCTTCTCTGTTCCCCGATCATTATAATCTGGATCTATCCAAAGTTCGAGTGAATCGGTTTCTTCTAGGCAAGCTTGCTCCACCCTAGGCAGCAGACTTAGTTTTAAAAAATAATATTTCCATCCTTTTTCAAACTATTTTGTGGTCGACATCCAGTCCAGCGAATACCATTATTTTACTGCGAACGACTGCTTATCTGATCTTCACATTACAGTTCTTGGGTAACACAATACCCTTTGGTAAGACTGGTTATCAAACTTCCGGGATTCAATCAAGATCCATACATACATATACAGGGTGTAACAGGACCCTTAACGAAGCCGTCAACCAAGCATTAGGTACATCAAACAAAGTAATTTTACGCAAAAATTATTGTTGGGAAACGACCTTTTTTTTTTGGGAAGAAACATCACGTTTTACGGTAGAACTCATTGTAACGCACTCAAAACATTGTGCTGATGCATGGATTGAATAGTAAGGGGGTCGTGGAGGTGTGTAAAGTAAAAATATTACATTAAAAACATGTATTTAAAAAAAAACTTGTGAAAAAGTTGGAACTTGGACTTTGGTTCCAAGGTGTGGTCTAGAAAAAAAAATGATCGCAATAACAGGGAGAACAAGTACCTTTCAGCTTCGTTAAGGGTCTTGTTATAAAGTCACGTCTGTTTACCATGGGAGTAGGCAGAAACCGCAGAACGCCACCTGCTACGATCCTTACATACTCCTTTTGCCTCGTCCACGTTCATGCATCAGCAGGGCTATTGCGTATCTCTGTTCACATTTCATAGTGATCATCACTTGCCGAGTTTTGATATACAATGACAGTTCTGCACGGGTAGCGTCAATTGAAACCAACAAGAACGGTCATTCTATATCAAAACTCGCCAAGTGATGATCACTATTGAAGTATCTTTGCAATTAAACCACTCTAATT
This sequence comes from Eugnorisma glareosa, assembly GCA_947578425.1. Taxonomy (NCBI): domain Eukaryota; kingdom Metazoa; phylum Arthropoda; class Insecta; order Lepidoptera; family Noctuidae; genus Eugnorisma; species Eugnorisma glareosa. Next base: position 5,449,215 of record OX387967.1, on the reverse strand, counting down.
AATTAATAAGATTTATTAAATGCTAGACACATGCACACAGTTATTGTCTTGACCACAGGGAGAGCCAAAAAACCACAGACTGAAAATAAACCAAGTTTTGGATGCGTTCTCACACTCTCCCGCGGCAAAAGAAAATTTTAAGAGACTTACATGTAACTCCACCTAACTACTAACAAGAAAATAACAATCGAAAGTGAATTATATTTATACTTAAATATCATTAAGTATATAATGCTTATATAATCTAAAGTACCATAACATATCATATTAAAATTCAATACTATACCTATGGTATAACACTGCATTAAAATGCCATACAATACTTAATTATATTAATTTTTTTTAGTACCAACTAAATTAAATATAAAATATTAATTATAAATGCTTTTGCTTAAGAAACTAAGTCACACACATTTTCACTACAGGAACGCATTTGGTTTACATGCCTTTTGCAAATGGAACCATTAACATCTATAACATAAGTTAACCCTGGTACAGATTCTTTGACTATTATCCCCAGTATCCATGGTTTAAATCCTTTCCGATAATCCCTTATCATTACCTTATCTCCCACACTAAAAGATACTTCCCTGTCACTAGTAGCATAACTACTCTGCTTAACTTGTTCTTCATGTAACCTATCAACTATGGGAGGCGGGCGTAATAGAGAAAATCGACTCCTAATCTCTCTCCCCAGCATAAGCCGAGCAGGTGTTACTCCACTAGACCTCTGCGGGGTACTGCGGTAATCTGACAAAAACAAGTTTATAGCAGAAATCATATTACTACCTGTTTCCATAATTTTTGTGACATGACTTTTAAAAGTCTCTACAAAGCGTTCCGCGGCGCCGTTTGTTGCTGGATGGTAAGGCGGTGTGAATGTATGTTTAATATTAGCACTTTTACAATATTCCTGAAACTCTATGCTTGTAAAACTTGTTCCATTATCTGTTACCAAATGTACCGGATAGCCATATCTTGCAAATAATTCTTTTAAAATGTTTATTGTGGTAATTGATGTTATGTTATTCATAACAAAAGCCTCTACCCACTTTGAGTAACTGTCTACAATAACTAATACCATTTTTTTATTGAAAGGTCCTAGGAAATCTGCGTGTATCCTGTGCCATGCTGATGGTGCTACTGGCCAGGGCTTCACTATCTTTGGTGGACTTTTATTATGACTTAAACATGCCATACATTGTTTAGTTATTAATTCAATTTCTTTATCCATATTCGGCCACCAAAAATAGGATCTGGCAATTTCTTTCATTTTTATGGTTCCAAAATGGCTTTTATGAGTTTCGTTTAAAATTCCCTCTTGGACATTTTTTGGTATAATTATACGGTAACCCCAGAAAAGACATCCTCTATCCGTACTAATTTCATTTTTTCGGTTATAATATGGTAGTACTTCTTTTTCAATATTTTGTTTTGTTGGCCAGCCATCCATAGTGTAACGCAAAATTTTACTCAATATTTTGTCTTTCTGAGTTTCTTTTTTAACGATATTCCAATCAATTTTATCCATTTTGGAATTGTTTACAAAAATTTGTTTTGTTGTATTGCCATCCTTACAAATATCATGTAAATAAATTTTTTCATCACAATTTTGTATATTTCTAGATATAAAGTCGGCTGGATTTACTGAAGTTTTAATATGTCTTATTTTATATGTAAATGCTGATAAAAAAATGGCATAATGCTGCAATCTTTTTGCTGCCATTTTGGGTATTGATTTGGTGGGACCAAATATCCTGACTAGAGCTGAACTATCTGTTTCCAATTCAAATTTCCTACCATATGTGTAATTATAAAACTTGGTCACACCAAAGACAATAGCCAAAGCCTCTTTATCTATAGTTGAGTATTTCTGCTCAGTTGTACTAAGTTTTTTACTAGCAAATGCTATTGGTCTTACTATACCATTGTTGTCTCTGTTTGAGATCACAGCACCCAAACCCACATCTGAGGCATCACATGTTAATATTAAGGGTAAACTGGGGTCATAATGTCGAAGGTTTTTTGCTGATGCTAATCTATGTTTTATGGCAAGAAAAGCGTCTCCACACTGTGGTGTCCAATGGAACTTATCTTTTTTAGTACAGTTATACAATGGTGCCAATGTACTAGCCATATCTTTTAAGAATCTGGCATAGTAATTTATTTTCCCTAAAAAAGATTTTAACATTGTTAAATTAGTAGGGGACGGTGTTCTCAACAGAGGTTGAATATTTTCTTTAATTATATTTATTCCATTTTTATCAATCCTGTATCCAAATACATCAAGATATTTTTGAAATAATTTACATTTCTCTGGTTTTAATTTAAACTCACTTTGTTGTAATTTGGTTAAGACTTTACTCAATGTGTTGACCATATCATTGAAATCTTTGCCTGACAAATATATGTTGTCAATGAAAACTGACACATTTGGAATGCCTTCAAGTTTTTTACTCATGAGTCTTTGAAACGAGCCCGGTCCTGTGCTCACTCCAAAAGGAAGATATTTAAATTTATAGGTTCCTATTTCAGTAACAATTACAGTATAATTTTGAGATTCCTCACTTAAAGGTGCCTGCAAATATGCTTCCTTCAGATCCAGCTCGCAGTAATATTCACCATCCTTTAGGGTTTGAAATATCTCCTCAATATGTGGTAGAGGAAAATGGTCAACCTCCAAATAAGGATTTAATGTTAATTTAAAATCACCACAGAGTCTTACCGATCCACAAGGTTTAACCACGGGTACCACAGGTGTTCCCCACTGACAGTGCTCCACTGGTTCAATGCGTCCATTCTCCAGTAATCTAGTGATTTCATTTTTCAAATTAATATAATTAAGTATTGTATGGCATTTTAATGCAGTGTTATACCATAGGTATAGTATTGAATTTTTAAACATTGGTGCAATGTTACCTGTAGCTTGTACATTCGAAGTTCTAATGGCCGCTTCTATGCCTTTTGCTAAATTAATTAGTTTTTCTAATTCCAGTTCTGAATTTTTTATTAATTCAAATTTTACTATGTTGGAATTTACTCCATCTATTAATTTTTCCTTAATCTGATCATCTATGTCCTTAAAATTGCATGATTTAGCTAGTTTTCTCAATTCCAATATGTAGTCATCAATGCTTTCCCCAACATTCTGGTTCCGGTGTCTAAATTCCGCTCTATTAATTGTTGATGATGTTGTTCTGACATAGTTTTGTTTTAAGATGTTGCACAATTCTGTGAAAGTTTTCTTTAATGGAGAAAGTGGTGAACAGATATTAATTAGATTCTCAAACACTGAGGATGATAGTTTAGTGATTAACAGCGGCACTTTTTTATCCTCTTTAGTTTCACTTAACAATATCACACATTCCAGTTGTTTCTCGAATGCTTCCCAGTTGCTCCCATCAAATGGTTTTATATCGCACGATGAAGTCATTGTAGATTTTATTTGGATTGGTGTGCACACTTTGAAGCACTCTGTCTCACCTTCCTTAATAAGTTGCTGGCTTATTGTTTTACGCAATTGATCCACGGTGCAATTCTCTTGTAATGTTATTTTCAGGTATTTGGCCACTCGTATTAGTTGTTCTTTTGTACATTCGTAGATAAAGGATCTTTTTCCTGTTCGTATTTTTTGTACGAGTGGATCCTTTTCATCAATATCACTATTTTCTTCGGAATCTGGTGTTGAAAATGATGAATCACTGGACGTCATTTACAGGAACAATGAATCCGCAACCAATGTCACTCTGACATGTGTGCGGCATCCGGAAATGAATGCGGCCCGGTGATTTTGCAGTAATAATTAAACTACAATCCTTGGGATCCGTACTGTTTTTTAATTTCAAAACACAATCCCATCCTCGTCGCCACTGAAGTATCTTTGCAATTAAACCACTCTAATTAATTAATAAGATTTATTAAATGCTAGACACATGCACACAGTTATTGTCTTGACCACAGGGAGAGCCAAAAAACCACAGACTGAAAATAAACCAAGTTTTGGATGCGTTCTCACAACTATGAACTGTCAACAGAGATACGCGATAGCCCTTCTGGTCATACACGCACGCCGGTTGCGAGTACTACGCACCTGACCTTTCTGAAGAACCTCACCAATAAGGTCAGTGTATGTGTCTGACTATCTACTAGAAATAAATAAATTACCTAACAATTTGTCAACCGTCGGGTGAGCGGTTGACCCAAAAAAGGTAGGTTACACGGGTCGGTAACTTGAAAAGCTTTCTAAAAGCCATTTTCCCTTTGACCTAAATCGAAAAACAAGTACCGCACCTAACCTAGCTGTGTAAATATAGACCACTAAACCTACATGCCTAAAGAGAAATCGATACTGAAAATGAACTCCAGTTTCAGATATTCATTACATCATTATACAGGGTGTAAACCGCCCCTTCACGAAGCCGTCAACCAAGCATTCTGTACATCAAACTAATTATGTAACTCTACGCAAAAATAATTGCTGGGAAACGACTTCTTTTTTGGAGTGAAAAATTACGTTTTACGCTTCGGTCTCAATGTAACGCACTCAAAATATTGTGCGGATGGATTCATTGAACAGTCGTGGAAATATTTAAAGAAATGATAAAACGTAAAAATAAAGGTATAACAAAAAAAAAGCCTGCGGGAAAGTTAGAACTTTAGCCCCAATATCTCCGTAACTAGAAGATTCCCAGGTATAGTCTAAAACAAATATATAATTGCAATGATGGCGAGAACAAGTGCCTTTCGACTTCGTTACGGGTATTTTTATACCCATTAGTTCAAAAGGCGTTTTTAATAGATCAGATACTATTGGAATATGTCTTTAAAAACAATTACAAAATCCAGGAGATTGCCGATCCCATGGCCTTCCTGGGAGAGGTAGAACCTATGATCATTTACTTCTCAGTTCTCTCTTCTGTCCTCTCTCTTCCTCCATGGCTATATCATGTAGTCATTTATAGAAACACAATGGGTGCACTTGTTCTCTCCGTCATTGCGTCATTTTTTTGTACCATACAAAACCGTACATCCATGGTTCATTTCTGGACCATTCTTGGGAACCTTCTAATTACGGAGATGTTGGAGATCAAGCCCAACTTTTTGAACGTGTTTTTTTTTATCCATGTTTTTAGTGTTATAACTTTAATCTAATCACCTCCACCTCCTCCTACTATGCAATACATCCGTCAGCAATGTTTTGTTTCAGTGTGTTACATTGAGCCCAAACGTGTTTTTAAAAGTTGAACAAAAAGAAGGCGTTGCCTAGCAATAATTTTTGCGTGAAGTTATTTAATTTGACGTACAGAATGTTTGGTCGACCTCGACGACTTCGTGAAGGATGTTTTTTTTTTAATAAATTACTCTAAAAGCCAGGTTATATATCTTCGAATGAAAATGTAACGACTTCTAAATATGTCTGAACCCAATAACTCATGGTATTGCGACGAGGATGATTTATTAGAGCTTGTCACGATATGATGACGTGGCCGCTGTTAGCCTGTTTTATTGTTTTTGATTTATGTTTTCGGGGAATCTTATAAATTATGTATGGGTGATGTTTGGTAGGCAGTTATCATGGATTAAATAAACGTATCTATTTGGGGTACGTAAACAGTAATGGATTTGCTTTTTCGAAGTACGCTTTTATTAATTACTTCTAGGTTTTCAAGAAATAACCTAATTCTTAGCGGATTCGTAGATAGCATTAGGTGTGATGTTGATAAGATTCTTATAAAAAAAAACTTTTTTGCAAAAAATAAAACCGACTTCAAAAACAAAAATACGTGGAAAAATAACTTTAGCTTCAGAAGTCGGTGACTTTTGTTTGTTCGATTGAATATTTTTGCAAAAAAGTTTTTTTATTTTTCCTTTTTTAGTTTCAATATTCTACACAAATATTTGCTATACATTTATTTTACATGGTTAACAACTCCTTTCATGGTAATAGGCTTATCCCCAATAAAATGTAACTTATATCGTTATCATACCTTTTTTTTTTTTTTTACCGATGAGAAATCCCGCTCTGGGCTGAGCAGGAGGGAGTGTCAGACTTCTACTGACTAAAACCCATCCATGTTCCTTCCTTTGCCCTTTGTGTTCCAGGGCCGCGGTATCTCTTTCGAACAGTCCTGCAACCCTGGCAGGCGTCGGCCCTTACGGACCCCTTCCTGTTTGCTGACTCTTTTTGAGGCGCGCGTGGAACACGAACGCGCCGTCGACACGGCCTGTCGTCATAAGACGGACGGACGGCGAGCTAGCCCATAGCTCACCGTCCACAGGCCCGCGTCTACGGTGGCCGGGGGCCACCACGTGGCCCCCGACGCCCGGTGCGTCTCCCGCGGCGGCTGGGACGTGAGGTTCTCTCCCTCTCACGTCCCGCCATCGTTATCATACCTAACTGTCGAAATCTGGGTGTACTGTACACATCTGCGTACTTCCTAAGAGCATACAGGCGTTATGTTATGTTCTAATATTGTGTAAAAAATAAACATCCAAGCGATTGCAGCAATCACGACAGATTTTCTGTCTATTAATGAAGCGTTCCATTGTATATCTCCGAAGAACAGCATCAGATCCTGACTTATACCTTCCATCATCAGCTCAGCAACATGAGATAATGATTATCAGGTACAAATATCAGGTTATAATAATTTATCTACTATGGTCATTAACCATGAGTCTATAACTGATATGAGCAACAATCAAATCTTATATCTCCATGAATCCCTAAAAACTGCCGCCGGTATTAGGAACATCCTAATCGAGGCTGTCATGAACCAATGACAAGGTTAACGATGGTAGGTCACGTCAATAAGACTTGGATAGACGTCACGGAAGTTTACGGGCTATAGCAGCATCTAGCGTGTCAATGGAAAGATATTGTATACCTTACCGTACGTAGTTTTATTGGAGTATTGATTTATTGTATGTATGTGTTTCATACGGTTCACACCTGATACACAGGGTGTAAGAAGACCCTCAACGAAGCTGTCAACCAAGCATTATGTACATCAAACTAAGTAACTTTATGCGAAAATGATTGCTGGCAAACGACTTTTTTTTTGGGGTAAACAATCACGTTTTACGGTAGGACTCAATGTAACGCAATCAAAACATTGTGCTGATGGATGGATTGAATAGTACGGGGGTCGTGGATGTGTTTACAGTCAACCGTTTACAGTCTTATGTTAAAAACGGGTATCTACTAAAAAAAAAAAAACTTGTGAAAAAGTTGGAACTTTGACCCCCAATATCTTCGTAACTAGAAGGTTCCCAGGACCAGGTATGGTCTAGAACAAAAAAAAAAATCGCAATGACGGGGAGAAAAAGTACCTTTGGGCTTCGTTAAGGGTCTTGTTACACCCTTAACGTATATAATATATTTTTAGTACAATATTATATATATCCTTGTAGTATATCTTAGTATTAAATTAAAATTCTTTTCTGACATACACCTACCACTGTTTGTCTCTGCATCACCCAAAGGTTGACTGGTAGAAAATGCCTATGGCATTCAGTCCGCCTCTGTACTTTGTGCTTGAAGTGTTAAATAAATAAATAAACCTCACGCAGACCTACCTACGGAAAATTTTAGTGGATTTTTTTTTATTGGAGTTGGAGCTTACTTACGCTGTAGCAAGTATAGACAAAGCTACTCGTAATCTTCTCAAAATGTTACGTACGAGTACTGCAGTAGGTACAGCTGCACGCATCACGTGGATCTTCACATATTGCAATCAAACGTACAAGGTGTAAAAGGATTCACGAAGCCGTTAACTACGCATTCTGTTCAACAAACTAAGTGATACTGCGTAGAAAATTTTGCTGGGTTTTGTGTGTGGGGGTGAAAAATCGCGGTTTACGGTAGCGCTCCATGTACTTTGTGCTTTGTATTGTATTGTATCACGGGCTGGTCCGGAACAGTATATCCAAAGCTCGTTTTTGCGTACGGAACTTTGTGCTAATGGATGCACTGGACAGCACAGGAGTCATGAACCTATTTAAACTTATATAAGTAACATTTAAATCTTGTTTTTTTTTTACTTTGAACTAGGATCTTCAATATCTCCTCAACTAGAAGGTTCCCAGGTACGGTGCAGAACATAAAAAAATATCGCAATGACGGAGAGAACAAGTGCCTCTCAGCTTCGGTAAATATCCGGCAGCCTATCTACAACTCGACAAATGGCTAAGATAGTAGGTAATTCGGTTCTTCCCCGATCAAACTCTTTTTACAGGAAGCTGTAGCAGTACTACTAGATAAACTTATGTTTAGTGAAGTTAGGCGTGTTCTGATAGTCTGTATAATATAGCAAACATAATTATTAGCAAAGTATCAAATCATTCATTTGCCTTTGCCCTTTTCCCAACTATGTTGGGTCTACCAGGATAACCGGATGTAGCTGAATACCAGTATTTTACATGTAGCGACTGCCTATCTGACCTCCACAACCCAGTTAGTACTGGATGTCAGACTTTCGGGCCAGTCAAAGTAACAAATAATAGTTTCAAAATCATTATCTTCACTTAGCACACGAGGTTGTCGATATGCGGAACTCTGCAGTAATTGTACCAATTGTCGTCGTCTATTGTATTAATACCTATGAATTGGGCGAACACTTTATGAGGCTCTCATTGCGCAGCTGGGTCGAGGGTTTGATTCAGAAAGCAGTACTCCTGGACACGGCACGCATAGGAGGTTCCTATCTCTAGAGCTCTGACCACTGACGTTGGTGCCTTGGAAGGTGGGTAGGCCTTTGGAGTGGGACGCAACCTGTGTCAACACCCTTGCGCCATCTCACGTTGCAAGCACGGCGGGCTGTACGGGCGCTGCTGCTGCGGCTGTTGAAATCCTCAAGCGGCGCAAACACTTTAACCTTATCGGTAACTACAGTTTTGAGCAGTTTGGGGTCGAAACGCTCGGGTCATGGGGCCCGAGTGCACGTCTCCTTTTTAAGGAAATATATCGCCGACTGGTCGACACTTTGGTCGACACTTGACGTGAGGACTGGCTTTTTCTTTGGTCAAAGAATTAGCATTGCCATTCAACGTTGCAATGCTGCCAGTCTTCTGGGCACATTTCCGGATGACATCGATGGGGAGGAGTACTTTGACGCCTAAGTGTCCTATTGTCGTCGTTGTATATATCTAGGAACTTAGTTTTAGTCTTCTTTTTAGCATTATTTTAGTTCTATGTGTAGTCTGTATATAATGTACATAGTGTCTGCTGAATTCAAATGTAAATTGTTAATTTATGTATGTGCTACGTTACACTATGCTTTGATCTTTATATCCTTTCATTCAAATAAATAATAAAATAAATATCGCTGGACATTACACACAGCGCCCTCTAGGTGCCACACTAAGCAACGAGGCTTGTGTCGTGGACACGAGTATAATCTGCGTGCAGCATTCTAAAAAAATTACACGCGTTTTGTTGTTTGCAATTATTTTACTTAAGTTGTTTTTAATTATCGTCATCTCTACTCTCTGTTCTGTCTTATATCGTTCCCCACCAAAGACGGGCATTCCGTTAGAATGTGGGCGACCGACTCCAGTATTTCAGTATCTCCAGTATTTAGAGTACTTTCCCTCCAGGTGGCTTTGAAAAATTCCACCCTGTATAATATACATAGGGCACTTTAGCAAGTGGACCATGGATGGTCTGGTCGAGAACACCGCATTCACACTTAGTGGCGGCACTTTCATACAAGTCTGAAAGCTTTGCTTGCCCTTATAAATTTCTACTATTCATGATGTTAGGGTCCACCCTTAATATGCCCTATGTGTACACCTGCTCAGAAGGACTTTAAGAATGCTACAGGGGTCGCAATTGGCGGGGCCTTCTCCTAGACCCAAGAAATCTTATAAGCCTTACTATCATCGATACGAAAGAAGAAGAAGAACGTACTTTCTTAGGCGCGGAAGGCCTCAGTACGTAATCATTATTTAACCAGACACTCGCCCTCGAAACCAGTAAATTTATTTATTTTACACGCTTTTTTCAGTTTCTCCTGTAACTATGTAAAACATCTTAGAAGTTACCTACATTTGATCCACGCCACGTCCCAGTTTCCGATTGAGCTGATAATGCGTGGTTAGTTATATGAAGTAATTCTAAATCCAAAATGGCGGACTCCCAAAGATTGCGGACCAGTTATTTTTTATGCATTCCCATGATATGGGATTATGGGTATCAAACGAAAGGGCTTGCTGAGAAGCATACGAAAATTTTAATGAGATTGCTTTAGAGCGATCTCATTAAAAAGCGTGAAAACGATGCGATGTGTACGTGGTGAAGCGTGATTTAAAAGCGTGTGGTGTGAAAGCGTGCGTGTAAGCGTGTTTTTAAGGGTTACATACCCAAGGGTTTAAAACGGGACCCTTACTAAGACTCCACTGTCCGTCTGTCTGGCTGTCTGTCACCAGACTGTATCTCATGAACCGTGATAGCTAGACAGTTGAAATTTTCACTGATGATATATTTGTATTGCCGCTATAAAAAAAAATACTAAAAACAGAATAAAATAAATATTTAAGGGGGGGCTCTCATACAACAAACGTGTTTTTTTTTATAATGATACGGAACCCTTCGTGCGTGACTCCGACTCGCACTTAGCCGGTTTTTAAACTATATTTAGTTTCTTTATTTGCTTTCTATACATACTAATTTACATTTTTAAATATTTCTTAAAAAAATATTTAAAAATATAAAAAATAGTAGCCCACCGGTATCGGGAACAGAGTCCAAGCTACCGGCGGTCAGGGCTCCAGAGAGGAAGCTCCTAACAATACGAGCCGTGTCCAAGAGTACCGCTATAAATATTATTATTGTTCGGATGTCGTAACATTTATTTCGCACACTCTGCTAGGCCTACTACAAACTATGCACATTGCTGAATATACTGTTCAGCAGTGGCACTATATTACCCGCCTACTCACAACTAAATACATAAACAAATGTATTACCATTAACTCGTTTAATAAACATTATGAACGCCTGTATTCAACGAAGGGATATGCAGAGGCGTTTAATACACCAACGTTTTGTCAGCTTTGTTCATTCATAGCATCACGGCTGTTATCACCGCAGGGCTAGGCAGAGATAATAGTATACCCGGTTTTCACCAGTTTAGATTTTAAGTGACATGTAAAAGGGCGCGAGTCTATAGCCTGAAGAAATTCCTGATGGAAAACCCAATAACACTTTGCCCGACCTGGGAATCAAACCCAGGACCTCATGCTCAGAAGTCGAGCTCACGACCAATCGTCCTACGATATAGTCTTGTCCAGCTTTTTTAGTACTCCATGTAATTACAACCGGTCTTTATGGCATAATACGGGGCGATACTAAGGAATTCCTTTTGGAAAGACCTAATTACGTCCCAGACCGATCTATGGATCAAATTCAGTACACGTCGCTCAGCAGTCGCACCTATTACCACTAGACCAATGAGGCAAGGAAATAAGGACCGTCTTTTTTAAGCCTATTAAGTGTCGAGATGGGCAAACGACATTGTTGCCATCGCAAGAACGTGGATGACGCTGGCATAAAAACGTGGAGCTGGGCACAAGCAAAGAGAGGCCTACAGGTACCCAGCAGTGGGTGAGGTCGGGTCTATGACAGTGATGAAGTGTCCCACTGTTGGGCAATGACTCCATTCTTCTTCCAAACCTCTCTATCTTGTGCGATCTCTGGCCATTTTCGCCCCGAAAACAAAACTAAAAATTAGATCGTCACACCACCTTCGCCGCGATCTACTTCGACGGTTTTATCTCCTCCGACAGGCGTCCATTGAGTTTCGATTTTTTATATCTAAATTGCAGTCAAAGCATTCTTAACTATTCCCAAAACATAATCAAATTAAATCTTATTTTGTCTCAGTGTTAAAAAAAAAGTTTTCAGTGTACCTTTAAGTATGTACGTATCGTACTGAAAACTTTTTCAGCCAGCATTAGAAAGTATTTTTTCTAAACTTGCTACGTCATTTCAGTCAGTAAGGTGTATTTAGTCAAGGTTACAAAAACTTGTACTGAAATAGACACCTGAAGTGCTGATTCGATGCGTTAAGGTTTACGTTACCTATTTGAAAATAATCAACACACTACAATCATTTGTTTAATATTACTAGAATAGAATATACCGTGATTAAAAATTTCAATTCCGTCAATTTTCACGAATACCTAGGCATTTTCCACAAAACCATGATCATCCAACGTTTCAGAAAATTAAAAAGTAAATGTGTCACTTACGTCATTTCTGCTCCGCAAAGTGCTTCGTTTAGGTCGCAACAAAACATCTTTGAAGTCCAATTTTACTTCGTTTATTATATTTGGCATTTTCACTGAACTCGAATCTGATTTAAATTCGTAAAATGTATTTACTAAGCGCTGTATACGACCGCGCGTTCAATCCCGCGCTCTGTATCGACTGCCCGATGCGGACGGTGTTGCTAGAGTGTTTAATACACTTTCCCCACGCGGAAATGTGGAGCTGTCATTTCTGACATGCGAAAGTAGGTCAATGAACTTTATTGAACCACGGTATTTTCTTTAATTATATTGGTAATTTTCTATAGTATATTACTAAATTATTAATGAAGTAGATAGTCTAGCATCATTAATCTTCTTATTCATGATTTAGAACTTTATCAGAGCTCATTAGAATTTATTTAGAATATCGTTTGCGAAAAATAAACGTAAATTGATAACAAGTCCTTGAAATATTGTCCCACTAATAGTCAGGAAACACCGAGTAAGTACGTTATCTTGCAACGAGCCTATGCGTATGTATTTACTATAATTATATACTATTTAGTATAATTAAATCCTACAATATGTTTTCAGTTAGTTCTACAATATTTTTTCAGTTTAATTGTTCACCGATGATAAAACAAACGCTCGAGTTTACGGAATAGAGTTTTTATTCAAATTAGACGACGAAGTTTTAAAATAATAGTTGTTTTTATGTTATTTCCCAATTTAGTTCTTAAATAAAGGAGATGTTTCATTTTTGTATGGGACTCCGGCCATAACATGTACAGTTTATAAAAACTGGGAAATAAACCTCTGAATAGAATAAAGTAACATTTTTTACATAATAATATGTGGTTTTTATACACGCAATAAAAATTAAAAATGTTTGACGTTTATGGTGAGTGTTATGACAGCTATGCCAAGTTGTAGAGGTGACGTTTGCATAACACAGAAATTGTTATTTGATAATAATTGTACAAAGCAAAAATCGTAGGAACAAAACATAAATGAGAGAACGTAAAAGAACATGGAAAACCACGAAAGTCGAGACAAACGAGACTCGACTGCCAGACTCTGCTGGGTTTTGTCAAAACAAAATTCGTTCGTTCATTTCGTTCAGAAGTAGACTACAGAAAAGAAGTATCTGTTATATTTTTGTAACAATGAAATCATCACAGTTGCTTATAATTACTCGAAAATGATGTTTATGAGTATAATAATGATTATTTATTACAAGAACACATACTTTTCGTATTTAACATCGACGTGAGATTGTTTTTATGTGACATGATTTCAGAACGAAAGCAGAAAAAAAATACAAACAGTAAGACGCCATGTTGAATAGAATATGGCAATAATTGAAAAACTATTACTTTTCAGGCACAACAAATCAGGCTTAAATTCTAAAGAGAATATTTTTGATAACTTCGTGGTATTTTTTCCTCTTTTTCGATAAATGTACATCTTATGGCCGAAAATAAAACATCTCCTTTCTGTTAAATAATAAAACTACAGTTCAGATAAGTTATTGAGTACCTACGCTTTATTTTGAGACGACTATCCTCAAAGAAAATCAACTTCAAAAGTTTCTACGTATATTACCTATGCAAATTAGTGCTCGTTGACTGTACATTTTCTGATGGAGTCTGGTGTCTGTTAGACTGAACCCCGTAAATATTAGATAAAGTTAACATGAAACCGCGCAATTTTCCCGTATTGGCAACACCGTTTCACAAGCGTGACACAAAACGTCACGAGGGCGCCCAGAAATACTCGCTTTCAGCCGCTAGGTGAAGGTTATTTAATGACCGACGTTACGTTACCCTATAAAAAACCTAACAATTTCCCCTTATTCTGTTTTCCCTTACATTTGTCAAGGTTCTTTTACACGTCGTTTTTGAAGAGAATCGTGTAATGTTATTGATATAACAGAGTCAGCTGTTGTCCGGGCATGCGCAACGCGGAAGATAATCTTGCCAAATGAAAATGACATTGAGTCTGTGGTCGAGGACGGATTGCGTGACCATCTTATTTTGCGCGCGTAACCTTAGGTTTTAAAATGTCAGATAGGTACTTAGATGTAGGTATTCTGCCATTTGTAAGTGATAGATAAATGAGTTATTAGTGGAATGCTCTAAAAACTATTTCTATATATCATTTTCGCCTTAGTCTTGTCTCAACTATGTTGGGGTCGGCTTCTGGTCTAACTAAACGAATGCAGCTGAATAGCAGTATTTCACATGGAGCGACTGCCAAGGGGTATCGTATTCTTGCCAAGGGGTATCGTATTATCCAGTACTAACTGGGTTGTGGAGGTCAGATAGGCAGTGGCTCCATGTAAAATACTGGTATTCAGCTGAATCCGGTTAGACTGGAAGCCGACCCGGCTAGGCAGATGATGATGACATGGGGCGACTGCCTATAACAACTAAGACCCTCAGATTCCAGTTACTGGGTAATACTTATATTGGGCACCCAAACGAAAAGCGATTTCTAATTTTCTATTATGTCGATCCAAGACTGTAATTCTCGCGGGAGACGCAACGGGCGTCGGGGGCCACGTGGTGGCCCCCGGCCACCGAAGGCGCGGGCCTGTGGACGGTGAGCTATGGGCTAGCTCGCCGTCCGTCCGTCTTATGACGACAGGCCGTGTCGACGGCGCGTTCGTGTTCCACGCGCACCTCAAAGAGAGTCAGCAAACAGGAAGGGGTCCGAAAGGACCGATGCCTGCCAGCGTTGCGGGACTGTTCGAAAGAGATACCGCGGCCCTGGAACACAAAGGGCAAAGGAAGGAACATGGATGGGTTTTAGTCAGTAAAAGTCTGACACTCCCTCCTGCTCAGCCCAGAGCGGGAGGTGTTATTTGATGATTTTCATCCGAAACAAAAAAAAGCCTAAGTCTATATCGTGTTTATCAATTTTAGCAAAAGTATTATTGAATACTTTCTTCTACTTCTTGGTGTCGATGATTCCCTTTATTAGAGTCAAATTAGCTTTATCTAGAACTCTGCCACCTCAACAGCGGTAGTGGCTTCGGACAGGTCCCTCAAAGTGCAGGACCTGCACTTTGATTACTTTGCAGGACCTGCACTTCGGTTACTTTTTAGCGCTGCTTTTCACTGCTGAGAGCCTGAGCGTCAAGAACTGGGCTCAATTCAGTGTTATTGGGTATTTCAGTAGCAACCACGGAGTCTGGAATTGTGACCAGTTGATGGCAATATGCTCGCCCCCTATTACATAGGACTTAAACATAGCTGGCGAAATGTACACGTACTATTAGGTACACCTCTGCCTAAGCCTTCGGTGATAACAATCGCTTTACCCGACTACGGCGAAGCCAAAGGAAGGGTTATGATTTTAGCAGTCTATGTATGTTTCTATGGTTGTATTGTGGAGTGGTAGCCATTGAACCACTAAAAGTTTGACGAGCTCTAGCACGGTCGTTATTGCAGTCTAAGAAAATATTTTTATCTCAGAACATAGGTTATTTAATATGCTACCACATTGCGTTAAAAGAAAATGGAAAATATTCTCTTAATTCTTAATTAATACAGGTTTTTTTAAAACACACAAGTGAAATGGTTCATAGTTTACTTCTAAGGGTACACGATGAACCGGGGAGTGGTACTGAATGATCCAGGTGGTACACAATAAATCACAGTAATCGTAAAACGATAACTGTTTGTTTTAAGTGGAAAATAAATAAAACAGTTGTAAGTTTCAATATTTATTAGATTAAACATAAACTGTCACTTACGGGATATCTTCCGTGAAAGTCTTTTATTTTGAACTCCCGATATTTCAACGATGTTGCAAGTACCATGATCGCAGACGCTTGCAACGAACAAAAAAGAATCACGGAAGATATCCCGTAAGTGACACTCGTAAACCGTGACAGTTTAAAACCGGATTTATTCGATTTCGAGTTAATTAACTGGTTAAAACTTAACTGTTAACAGTTATTATCAACTTTTATAAATATATGAGAAGTATAAACTCAATACCGCAAATTAAAAAGGAAAAAACAATTTGTACTTATTAATTAACATCACTTTCAGGATTTATAACATCACAGACCTATGTATTATCATAGTCTTTATTTTTTTGTCTAAATTACTAGTTGTACTTAAAAATAGGAACAATAATAAATTCGCTCGTTCTCATTGCAATCATAGTATTTTCACAACTACGTGAAAAAAACTTAAACATAGCAATTAAAAAAATATGTTCAAAAATACTAATTAACCATAAAATAAAGGGTGTAAGACCCTTAACGAAGCCGAAAGGTTGTTCCCCTAGTCATTGCGATTATTTTTTGTGCTAGACCATACGCAGACGCAGTCATCTCGAATACTGGGGGCCTAAAATGGCCACTTTATCAGAATCATAATACGAATCACGTTAAAAATTTAAAACTCTTAAAATGGACTTTGTGATCATAACCATAAAGACCATTTTAAGAATTTTAATTTTTAACGTGATCATATTATGATTCTGATAAAGCTTCCATTTTAGGCCCCCCGCTCACCAGTATGGAATTCCATTTACAACATTTACGTCAATCGCATCGAAAGTATTAAAAGAAGTTCATAAGGTACAATCATTTTAGATCCAAAACCTATTTACCTAGTTATTACAGCTGCTGCAGGAAGTTTCACATTCTTTGAGCGGAGAAAAATTGCTGACATGGTATTCCTATTCAATTTGGCAAATGGTTCAACCGACTGTTCAGAATTGACGAGCAAAATTAGGCTGCGTGTTCCATCTTTCACCTTAAGGAATCATCAACCTCTGTATGTTCCCTCTGTGCGGTGCATTTATCGACAAAACTCTTATATAATAAGAGCTAGCAGGGCATACAACTCGATGTGTCAGAGTGTTGATGATCTCGACTTATTCTCAACCAGTGTTCCTCAACAAAAAAAATACTGTGTAAAATCTTCTTTGAAGTTCACTAAAACCTTTTCTTAATTCTCTCAGAGTGTCTAATTCTTACTCTCTCTTGCCTGTCTGTTTCTTGTGCTACCCTAATATTGTCAGTGAAAACTTCTAATCGCTAATAAACTTCTTTCACCAACTGTCAACTATTTGTATCGTAGCTGTAAGTTTTCTTAAGAAATAAAATAATACCTGGGAACCTTGTAGTTACGGAGATATTGAGGGTCAAAGTTCCAACTTTTTTTTAAATACATGTTTTTAATCTAAGATTTTTAAACACCTCCATGACCCTCGCACTATTCAATCCGTCCATCAGCACAATGTTTTGAGTGCTACCGTAAAACATGATTTATCACCACAAAAAAAAAAGAGTAGTTTCCGAGCAATATTTTTTGCGTGAAGTTACTTAGTTTGATATACATAATGCTTGGTTGACGGCTTCGTTAAGGGTCTTATACCCCTTTAAAAAGATCAAAAATCTTACACATATGACATCGTTATTAACATCTTAAATTCAGTAGGGACTTCATACGACGGATTATGGTTTTTGAAGAAGCTTTCTGTAATCGGAGATGATCAGGGTAGACTTTCCACGTCAATTTTACCTCCAAGGATTTTACTTCCAAGTCATAGAATTCCAGCTTTTCTCTTATTAATAATTCTTCTTATTAATAATAAGCAATGAAAATGATATCCAAATATCACCAGAAAATCAAAAATCAAATCAAAAGATACGACTCGTGGTGGATTCGAACCACCGACCACCTTTGCCATCAGAGATGTAGGCGTTCTGACCACTGAACTAACGAGTCCTGTAAGCTTCAGCTGAAATAAGCCACCCCGTTCGTCTTTGTGACGTCACGGATCGATAGGGGCTGTTGTGCTATATAGAATGCAGTTTCTACACGTAGGGCGTTTTGCGCGCCATCTGCCTCGTTGCGAACGCTTTGTACGAGTAGCATAAAATCGTGTCAGTGTTCAAAGTTACATTTTTTGTAACCTATCCACTCTCCGAAACCCTTTTTATTAATATTATAAGCTTTTATATTTCTCGCCTCGTTAGTTAGTTCGTTCGAATTGGTCAAATCTTGCAACTGAATATCAAACTAGTTCCTCTAACCGATTGAACTGAAATTTTGTACAAACTTTTGGTTCTGCTGACAGTACATTTTTGTAGCCCGGATGCGAAACTTTGCATACGCGTTATTAATCAATCAGTCAATCATCATTATTTCTATTTATCATTATTTGATAGATAAATCTTCTGTTAATTTTAATAAAAGCTTGTTTTATTTATAGTTTAATTTATTCGAGGGAATAAATCCATTGTCACCATCTTAATTAGTATCTATACATATAGTAGAGTATGTATATAGTAGAGCAAAATCCGAAAACGTCAAAAAAGATTAAGTTGAAGAGGCTTTCTGTAATCGAGGATAATTACATGAATGATAGGGGTAGATTTTCTACCAAAAATATATAGAAGTACAGTGTTTTTTTTTTGTTTTAATGTGATAAGTTCGGACTTCGGAATGATGTACTGAATACTTGATATTCGTTTGTCCGCTGGTGTAGTGGTCCCTTTCACCGTATAGGTATGCTAATTCAATACAGTTTAATATGATGGAAAAAATAATCAAAATTTATTTCTGCAGTAGCGTCATAATATTTGGTCGGGTAACACTACTACTGCGGTAATATCAAAGGCAATAGAATTACCCGTATTACTACAACCCACCTAGGAAGAATCGATACAATGACAGATTTCTTTAGTTGATCTGTCATTTTGTCCACGCACTTGAGCACTATAATATCTCCCGCGCCGATATTAATCTGCGTTGATATTGCCCGCCGTGACCGAAAACGATACAGAGACGATAGAAGTACCAATGTACTAACATGGGTTAGTCTCGGTAGGTATACATACTTAAATAATAATATTTTATTCGGTAGGTAATAAATAAAGACAACTAGTTAATAAATTATGTAGCTTTTAATGCTCTAGGTCAATTTCTATTGCCATTCCACTATCAGAGGCAGCATATGGTCGAGCCGTCGGCCTAAAATAAGGTTCCTCGCGAGCGCCTGTTGTGGATCTCTTCATGCTACCTATTGAATAAACAGAGAAATATTATCAAAACCTTTGCAGTCCTTCGGTACAGAGGCTGCGATTCTTCATACAAAATCAAGGTCTGCTGTAGAACAGATCTTGATTTTATGAAAAAAGAAATGATTGCTCTAGAGGCATTATTCAGGACGAAAAAAGAGGAATACGATGGTATGGAGAATTTCAGCCCCAGCAACAAATAAGTAAAGAAAATAATCTATATATTTCTTTTCTATCTGCAATCAGTCTTGAGTACTTTAAGCAGATGTGGTAAGAGACATTTGGCAGTTGGACTGTGCTAGAGAGAGCGAGAGCAACTACTCATAGGTGTAGCATGTATTTATGCTACTCAAGAGGGTACAGACAAAAGTCTTTTCTTTTGAGCCGTTTTTGGTACGTGCGTGTTGTCAGTCCAGCGCCCAGTTCATTTGGATGCCTCTCCAGCCTTTCCAACCATGTTTTGGTAATGGCCAAGATTTCCTCTTGCACCGATTTCATCTGAAGTTGGTTGTGTATTTCAGTATTAGTAATGAACCAAGGCCCATTGTATATAGGGTCTATCTATTCATACACGAACTCTCTTAAGGGGTCATTGTACTCATCATTATGAACAACTTTTACTATGGGACCAACCTCGAAATCACGAAAAAAAAATCGGCTGTTCCCTACAATATGATCGCATTAACTCGTCAAAATGTACTGAACAGCAGATTTTTTTTTCGCGATTTCGGTGTGACCAACACCGAAGGCATAGTGAAAGTTGTTCATAATGATGAGTACAATGACCCCTTAAAAGATTTCGTGTATGAATAGATATAGTTCTCAGAATCACATTTTGCATTCGCTGTATATTGGAGTAGAGTTGCTACAGCTCCCCCATAGCTGGATGCCGTACATCCAGACAGGATTTAGAACCGTTTTATATTTAAGGAGTTGTTGTCAGCCGATAATTTAGTTTAAATAAAACTAGATATAAATAGTACAACTGTATTTTCAATTCAATTCAATATGCATATCTTTCAGTTGTATTAAATATAGAATGACAAAAATAAAGTACCTACAATTTTTTTTCGCTTTCGTAGACAGTTTTGTAGGTGGCTTAAGGGACATTGGATAATTACTCCTTCGAAACCAGTAACGTAGTAGTATAAATAAAGCCTTCATGGAAACCAGTTACGTAGACGTATAAAAAAAGCCTTCATGGAATCCGTTACGAAACCCCGGTTTCCTTGACGGCCGAAGCGGTTGCGCCCTAATAGCCAGTGTCAGTAGGTTTTTGTAGCGCAAGTTGAGCTCATCTCTCTTGGTCTTTATGTGCTGCTTCCACGTCAGGCGGCGATCGAGATGTAGTCCTAAGTATCTCACACAATCTTTATGTGGTAGTGAATTGTTATTCAGCTTTACTGGCGGATAATAGCCTCTGCGTAGCATAAAAGTGACCTGTACCGACTTAGATGGGCTGACTGCTATTCGCCACTTTTGCAGCCAGTCAGATATTTTGTATAGACCTTTTTGCAGCGTTTCTGAAGCAATTGTGGGGTCATAGTTGCTAGCCAGAATTGCAGTATCATCAGCAAATGTAGCTGTAGTCACGCTGTCCTCTGCTGGCAAGTCTGATGTATACAGCGTGTACAGAATTGGCCCCAACACTAATCCTTGCGGGACGCCAGCCTTTATTTCCAATAGCTCCGACGTTGCCTCAGCTTCTTTGACTTGAAACAGTCGATCTGTTAGGTAACTTTTCATTAGCTCGTAGAAGTTGTGAGGAAGACAAGCCTTTATCTAATAAAGTAAGCCCTTGTGCCAAACGCGGTCGAAAGCCTGTTGAATATCCAGGAAGACTGAGCAGCAGAACTCCCTTTCCTCCAGTGATTTCCTAACACTGTCGCACACTCTGTGAACCTGTTCGACGGTGCAGTGCTCAGGTCGGAATCCAAATTGGTGAAACGGTATGGCGTTATTTTCCTTTAAGATTGGTTGTATTCTACAGAGCAGGAGTTTCTCAAAGATTTTCGACAGTACTGGTAGTAAGCTAATAGGCCTGTAGGATGTCACTGCATTAGGTGGTTTGCCTGGTTTATGCGCCATGAGTATCTGTGAAACCTTCCATTCCTGTGGAAAGTATTGCACTCTTAGGACCCCATTGTAAAGTGTCGTTACAAACACTATGGCTTTTTTGGTAGTTGCAGTAAGACTTCAAAGAAAATATGACTCCAAAAATGCCCCATTTTTACGGCCGTGATAAGAGGACTACCAGACAAATTCGAAAGTTTTTTAAGATAAAAGAAATTGATTCGAAACCTAGAAATATTTTTTCTTAAAATTTTAATGTCAAAAATAATTGAATCGGTTCAGTTTTTGAAGAGCAATAAAGGAAATACGAAACGTATTTATTTTGTAATAAATCAGTCTGAGCAACAGCTGGCATAGGGATATCGCACCTCTACGGGGAAGGCTTGACACAACGCAACGGCAATAATTTATTCAAATACTTATTTTCCAAATTCCTCGCAGGCCCTGTTCCCTCTTAACCACTGATTTTTACATTTCTTTCAAAATCATTCTGATCCTTATTCCAGTTACAATAAGGATGTACCTTCATAAATGCCAACGCAACGGATACGGCACGGGAGACAATTTTTTCTTTAACCAACGTAAATTCGTACGTAGCTAGTGTAAACAATGGGATATAGATTCCAATGTTTAGAGATCGACACCAAGGTATCAAAGGAGATTTCTCTATGCGGCATTGAATGTTAAAATCCGTATCTTGTTTATATCTGTTTGGGTGATGTTAACCAATGATATTATAAATAGAATTAGGTAGATATCGCACTACCGAGCACAAATTTTGGCAGACAAATTCAGACAATTGTCGTAATTTAAGTACTTCAAGCGCGATAGATATCTCTTTCTGTATCATACGTTCCGTATTATCTATCGCAGTCGTAGCAACGCAACGATATTTGAACGCCTCTCAGTATGAACGTAGCGTATCTTTCTTTATAATATCATTGATGTTAACCATAAACGTAGGTGCAATACAATACACACCAGTGCCTAACCCTTCGGTGAGATGTTACGCTGTTAACACATTCATAAATAAACCTTTTTCCATGTGGGTAAACAGAAACTACAGCACACCACCTCACACCAGCTTCGATCCTTACATACTCCTTTCGCCTTGTCAACGTTTATACATCTAGCCATACTGCGCACTGCACGCTGTACGTACGTTGATTTTCGTTCGGTCCTATTTCCTCAGCGTCTGGACTGCTTGATGTCTTCAAGTCTTTAGCATTAGAAGTGAACAAAGCGTCCTTGTAATTGCCGTAGCCGTCACACTCAACATCAGACCCAGTGCGACATCGCTCGCGGGCACAATCTGCGAAGACGAGGATGAAATGTAACGAGCAATGAAATATTAGATATCTTACTTGATTATGCGTAAATATAAATTGGCTATGCATTCATATAAATTCGCTACATATAAATAATGGCTATGCATTCTGACAGTTCACAACATCGCAAATGACTGTCAAATATTTTGCTATTGAGATTTATAAATCAATATTACTGCAATATGATTCCTTACAGTTTTGGTTGGGAATTGCAATGATACGACTGAATTAGGTGTTGATATAGTCGTAGCGGTAAAAAAAAGGTATTTGGGAGGTTTCCGGTTTGTTTTTTATTCCGTTGTGCACAAGTTCAATGTGGTAAAGTTAGTTTAGATTATTGCCATCTTTATCTCTCTTATAAAACACGAAAGGGACGGACATATTACACAGGGTGAAAAGCAAAAAGCTGATAAGAGAAGTACCATACTAACCACAGTTCATATTGGAGACCTCAACTCGCGGCACTTTGATGCCTATGATGAAGCTGCCATCCTCAAGCGCACAGTAACACACGAAACGACGGCACTGCGCATAGAGAAAAGCATTCTTATTTTTATCACGCTTAGGGTGCGTTTCCAATGTAGCGGAGACGAGCAGGATCAACCAGTTCTACACACACAGCTGGGACGAGTTAAGCGGATGTGACAAGAATTGGACGTGGACACCCGCCAGTGAAAAGTGTGAAAACCTTAGAAGTTTCAGACTTGGCGGTTACCAATACGATACCCTCGTAAAGTAACAACAAAAGTCCCGAATAATAAATAAAGACAAAAAAAGAACCTAGCAACAAAAAAGGGAATAATCGAGAACAGTGATTTAATAAAGTCACCGTGACTTTAAAAAATCTAAGATAAATAAATAATAATGATGTGTCTCTTTGTAATTTCAAAGTAACACATTGTTACTGAATGCATACGTAAGTACGAGTATATACGAAACGGCTGGACATATTTTAACCTGATGTCGCAGTAACTTAGGCTACTTTTGTTTCAGAAACATGATTATGGTTCCGCGCAAAAAAAAAAAAAAACACCGCAATTGTTAACAAAATCCCATTCAAATAGGGAAGTAATCTTTTTATAATCATTTCACGCCGATGAAGGTCGCGGGGCACAGCTTTAGTAAGCAATAAAATTTGCGAGGACGAGATCAGCGAGATCGAAAAAAAAATCTTGGATAGATTAGATTATCTTTTGACCTTAATACAGATAGATAGACAAGCTGCCGGGGGTTGCCCTCTTACGACCGTTTTCTATAACTTACGTATAACGGTTAGTTAATATGCCTTACTCTAGTAGCTATCGGAGTTTCTATAAACAAAGTTAGCAATGAATTGACAGGAATATCCTTTCCAGTCATGGATTTGTCAATAGGCCGTATAGGCCGTGGACTAGGGGCGGCAGCATCCTAGGGGCGGCAGATTTCAGAGGACGCTCACTCGATTTCAGAGGATAAAAGTCAAACAAGTTCACTGGTTTTCTCGTGGTTTTTTTATATTAATACGTTAAATCCCTATAGAAAATACCTAGTGTTATTGTACCTATATTATCTATATTACTGCGGCGGGCGGCAGTGGCTCAACGTCAAGCGCGGATCCACCGTTGTGGGCATAATGGGCATGCCCACAACCGTAATTGGGGCCGATAGTCTGATGTTCTACACAAGGCCTTAAAAAAATACATATAACCCTAGTCTACCCTAGCGTTAAAATTTTCTTACGTGACTCGTCCGGTCAGCATGACCACCGCGGCCGCGGAGAGATCATTTTATTGAATGATAGTTTTTTTTAAATTATTCACCAAAATCGGTTGAATATTGGACTTTGAATGGGTGATATACATTCAAACAAACACACTTTTGTTATTTTTGTGATTAAACAAGCTAACGTTTTAAGGCGTATTATTAATTTATCTCCCACGGTTTTACCTGCGTGGACACTGTGGATACAAGCAATGGCGTATTTATTTACCCTTAGGCCAAGAAGGCTTTGGCCTGGGGCGACGAGAACTGCCTCAACTTGTTGATAAAAGCTCTATTTATTTTCTAGCCAACCGCCTCATATTCAAGTAGCTTCACTCATTTGTATTGCCTAATGATCAAAAGAAAACCTAAATAACTGTTCAAAACCTTTTATGCGTAATTATGTCGACAATATACAGTAGTAAGTTAGTAAAAATAAAATCTATACAAATCCGTGAAGGACTGCCAAGTTTTTCAAGCTTGTTTCGCTCGCTCTAGATTGCATTCTGGAGTCCAGTTTACTGATTTATTGTGAAACTGTTATGCATAAGTCGGCAAAATAAGGCAGGTGCCAAAAAATTTCGAGCTCGCTTCGCTCGCTCTTTCTTAATGACTCTTTCTAAATTCATTCGTTTATTTAACTTTAATGCCTTCCTTACTACAAATGGATAATTACCTATTATTTCAGAAAGGTAATGGGGCTGTGGAAATAAAGTGGCCACACACTCATAACAAATATAAATCCGGCACTGATCCTATCCACGTCACTTTTCTGTCTCTCGGAGGGTTGATAGTTGATGTTTCTTTAATTGTTTATCTGAGATAGCAATGTTCCGTTATAACTGTTAGTAAGTTATTGAAAACGGTCATTAGCCACCACCACTCCACACTCGGGTAGATTCAGCGCACTTCTTAGAGAGAAACGGTCAGTCACCCCATTAGTTCCACCTGCTGAAAATCTCCTACGAGAAGTCTTTAAATAGATTACGGACCCAGGTTGACCGAAGCAAAGAAAACTTGCTCAGGTGGAGATCTTTTGATGATGACTCTGCCCGGAACTGTGAATGTGATGCTGTTCCATAAACAATGGCGCATTTAATATCAAGTCCTGCGTGTCCTGTCGCTTGTTCATTGCAGGAACTGGGTCCTTAGTCTGCTATTGCAATAGTGTCAGAATGGTCTATCTCTATCATTGATTTAATAAGGCCCCGCGTAGACGAATTACCCTTTGTACGCACGTCAAACGAGTTTCGAACGCGCTTCAATACGCCGTGGGCTAGGGGCCTTATTAAATCAATTATAGACCATTCTGACACTATTGCAATAGCAGATTAAGGCCCCTAATCGACGCTACTGAAGGCGCTAAACTCGCAGCTCAGTTCCAGACCGACACAATTTAGATTGTCATCGACATGCTAATAAGAAGTAGTTGGCACAAAAGGTGTAAACAGACCATTCACGAAGCCGTGAACCAAGCATTCTGTACACCAAACTAAGCAACTCTACTAACTATTTTTTTGCTGGGAAACAACTTTACTTGGGGTGAAAAATCACGCTATGACTCAATGTAACGCACTCAAAACATATAGCTGATGGATGCCTTGAATAGTACGGGGGTCGTAAAGGTATTTAAAGTATAGTTATAACATTAATACTTGTATGTTTTATACTTGTGAATGTTGGAACTTTGACATCCAATATCTCCGTAACGAGAAGTTGTGGACCACACCTGGGTCTACAGTAAAAAAATGATCGCAATGATGGGGAGAACAAGTGCCTTTCGGCTTCGTTAAGAAGGCCCTTCCCAGCCCGTCTATCGTCAACGCGAGCATGGTCGAAAAGCTTTTTGGTTCATCCAGAGCCACAGCGGCGATTTTCTTTCAACTCCCCCGTCTTATCCCGCCCCGACCGCGCACAACTCGTCTCCCGCGCATCTCATACCGCCTAACGCGATGACATTGAACGAAAAATAGTATTCGAAAATTTCTTAAACTTGTTCCAGAAAATACGTGTTTTTGAATAAGTCTTACAAGTGTGTGAAATAAATATTAGTCAATAAGAATTTCTATTACATGTGCAAGGTTTCTATCATGATGTTTTCTTTTCTTTTAGAGTGTATGAGCACATTATGAACGGCCAAAGTTCCGGTAAAATTTGTGCAAAACAGCCATTTTTTAAGGCTTATACTGAATTTTTTTCTACATTTTTTATTTTTTACTGCCATAAAAACCTAGATATAGTGCACAAAATACCTATTAGTCCAAAAAAATCAAAGATAGAAATGTAACAACTGCATAATCACGTACGAGCGTTTGTATGAAAAGTATGACGGGTTGGCCGCTCTTAAGGGTATTTTTACACCCATTAGTGGTAGTAGACGAGCTCATTCACAAAGAACTTGTACTACATACCACACATCATCGTACATACCTGGACAGGAGCGTATAGCCACAACGGGGTACACTGTGGGGCATTGAAATGCAAATGACCATCAGGACCATACTTCTTCTTGAAATACTTCAGCTCACGCTTGCACGGCTCTGGTTGTTAAAGAAAAATATATTTTAATTTGAATTTTGAATCGCTCTGAAGATGAAATTCATAATAAACCTAACGTCTTCACGAGTACCTTTCCTCTAAAGCTATTGGTTATAAAAAAGCTCAGGAGTCACTCCTGAAAAAGCTGGGTCAGTAACATAATATCACGCTACCCACCCACATTACGCCAATTATGTTTAAGTCCCATGAATTAGCGGTAGAGCTTACTGCCATCAAAAGAACACCGTGGCTACTACTGAGTACTAAATTCATAATGGAAAAACCCAAAAACACTTCGCCTGACCTGGGAATTGAACCCAGGACCTCATGCTTAGCTCTCACGCTTGCGACTATACCAACTAGACCAACAAGGACTCTCGAAGAATCCAAGTACATAATGTCTTAGCAATACCATTGGCTAACTCTTCCACTTCGTCCCTCTTCCGTCGGTTGCCAACGGCGGGCAGCACCACGTGTATGTCCTCACAGCGACCATGTCTGCAGACCAGCCCGTCATCACAGCCAGGTTCCACGAACTCCTCTTCTACCTGGACATTTAAAAAATTATGCACTAAGAAGGAGAGTTTCTTAGCGCATCGATGGCAATCTAAATTATGAAGGCCCAGAACTGAGCGCAGAATTTGGCGCCTTCAATAGCGTCCATCAGTTTCTGTTATGAATAAACAACGCTGGACACGATATTAAGTGCCCCATAACTTTGTATGTGGAGTCATACCTCAATCTCAACAGTGCCGTTGGCGGTCTTCAATGTCTTCTTGAATTCTGCACACTTTTCGTTTAATTCTGCAAAGATTTAAGTACAAAATATAATGTCACCGAACAAAAATTCAACGAGGAGTGCGTTAAAATCTTCGAAAATGACATTTTATCTTCAGAATTTACAAATACTGAAGATAAAATGACATTTTCACTTTGCCTGATTTTCAAACTCCTAGGTCAGGCAGTGTTATTAGTTTCTTCTCAGTAGTAACCCGGGGTCAGGATTTGTGCCCACCTGATGGCAATAGGGTCGTCTTCTATTACATGGAACAAAAACCCTCCAAGGCAGAGGTGTAACTTTGCCTAACCATTCGGGGAAAAATTAAAAATAAATAAATATATTTGGAAACTTCACCAGAAAAGCTAAACACTAGCAGCGTAGTATCTTAATTACACTATCTCTTTCCTTCATCATACCACCGAGACTGGATCCCTATTAGCCAGATAGAGACAAACAGAACGTACGTTGATACACACTGCAACGCCCACAGCAGTTACACTGGTTCTTGTCAGGTAGGAACCCCCCAAGAGGGCACTCTTTCTCGAGCACAGCGTTCATGCAGGTGTAGCCGAGGCAGGAGACTGGACAGTCCTCGTTCGTAGCAGGCTCGTACCGGAACTTACGATTTCTACGAGAAAAAGAAGCATTTGTTTTAAATACGACACTTTTGGATTGTCAAAAACTAAAAGATGAAGCTAACAGAAGATTCCATAAAACTCGATTCCTATAGGATTCCCTTTGAAAAATGGCACAGTCAGTAGTCTTTAAACAAATAATATAAATGTACTCCGGCTTACCTGGCTTTAAACCAGTCCTAGTAAGAGTCTTTAAACCAGTCCTATCAAGGGGTATCGTAGTTCCTAGTAACTGAGTTGAAGAAGTCAGATCTATAGGCAGTCGCTAAATCTATACTAATATTATAAAGAGGTAAAATTTGTTTGTATGTAGGGGGTAATCTTCGGAACTACTGATCCGATTCCGAAAATTCTTTCAGTAACGGTTAGCTACATTATACCTGAGTGTCATAGGCTACATTTATAACGCCTCGTGGGTTCATTTTATTACATAACGGCAGGGGCGTGCCGTCCATAGAGGCAATTAGGCCTAGCCTACCCTACCATTCCTACCAACAACGCAACAAATGCATTCATTATAACTATGTAATAAAATAATGCAAAATATAAAAAAAAAAACTCCTGTTATAATACTTATAGCAACTTGTCGCGCCCGTGTGACGTAACTGATAATAATACTACGACGCTCGCTCCCGGCTCTTCTAGGCAACGACACCGTCGGCCTAATTTCCATTGATAAACTTACGCACACTGATGCATATTTTCGTGTGTATGAACGGCACACATGTATAGATCATAGATAGATTGGGGGCTCAACTCCTGCGAGTGTAGCTGGCCACTGATTGGCCACAAAGTATTATCCGGCTAAAACGGTATGCAGTGATGCAATTACATTTGGTAGTGTTTTTTATCGACAAAATAACAATTATATTTTTCTTAGATAGTTGTAAGCCATATTTGTTTCATGTGACAAGCAAAATTTATTTCGCGATCTTGAATGTTTTGCTTTTTATAATATCTGACGGTTGTAATTCGCTTTGAAACGTACAGTAGTGTAAATATTATTTGTTGTATTTGTTTATTTACTTAAAAATGGTGTTCTGTTGTGAAGTTTGCTCTGATAATGTGTGTTTGTTATAAGTTAAAAACAGTAAGTATTCACAATCGTTTAATGATAAGATTCAAGTTGTGTCTAAAGGTGTAGGTACCCGAATTACGAGAATTAACCCAAAATTCATCTCGTACTCGTCATTTCAAATGAATCTTTCTTCTGTTTGCATTGTCAGAAAATCGTGACTTGAACTTTGAATCATGTGGGGAGTTCTTGTATTTATTACTTTGGTTTTTACAGGCTTACTTTCAATGTTTTTTTTTTTTCTAATATTCCAAAACTAAACTATACCATGGTCATTTTAGGTCATTTTATTTTTTTGTTGTCAGCGCACTCTGTTTTATTTTTAAGATTTTTTTTAACGAAGCTTCTACCTTCGTATTTGTATTGACTGAATGCCATTGAAATTCCTGATATTTAAGCTAGATGGCGTTGTTTCTCATAAGCTTACTAAAAACACCAGGGGCGGGTGCGGGGGCCCGGAAGGGTGACTGAATATATCAATAGATGACTAGATGTGACTACTTTGAGGGTCATCCTAAGTAGAGCGACGCTGTCATGTTGCCGAGTTTTTTTTTGGGTGTCAGTAATTCAGTATGCGTGGCCTACCCTGCGTGAGGAACCACTGCACGCCACTGCATAACGGGAGCGAAGCCGCGAGCAAATGCTAGTGTAGGTAATTACTGAAATGAGTTTATTTTAATGTAAAGTAATTTCAGTAAAGGCATGATATATTCGCAAGATATAATATTATCTGTGACTGCCTCGTTAGTCGAGTGGTCGCAAGCACGACTGTTGAGCATGAGGTCCTGAGTTCGATTCCCAGGTCGGGTATAGTGTTATTGGGTTTTTCCATCAGGAATTTCTCAGTAGCAGCCACGGAGTCTGGATTTGCGCCCGGTTGATGGCAATAGACTCGCCCCTATTACATGTGTACTTATTCATAACTGGCGAAATGTAGCTGTACTATTAGGTACACCTCTACCTAACCTTACGGGGCTTCCAGGCGTGATGTTATTTTATGTGTTAATATAATCTTTGTAAAAATTGTTTTAAAACTTACAGCTTAGTTATTGCGCTTGGACTTAACTGTGGAACAGTAACAGGAACACCTGAGAAAAGATAAAGTAAGGATATCTTTTTTATGTCATCGCCTCTGCTCTCAAAACGTCAAAGTCAGAACATTTATTGCGAACTAAGTGTACAATGTGATGCCAAGTTATGTTAGTACTTATGACTTAGCAGCCTTTTACAAGCATTGCAATTTATCATTTGCCTGCCCATATCATACTAAATTAGCATGCATTAAACATAGTTATTACTTAATTACTTTCTTTTATATTAGTACAATTAAATAGAGAATTATAGTTATATCTAAATTAATGAATTTAATACAATTTTTCAGCAACATTAATGTCATCCTTTTCAGGTACCTAGTACAAATTATAAATTTTAATAATAAAGTAGAAGCGGACAAACAATAAGATATAGTCTATCATCTCTAACTCCATATAGTTAGAAATGATAGACAAAATCTTATTATTTGTTTAGGACAGATCGCCACTTTTGTACATGAGAGAAAATCGTTATTTTATGCTAGAAAGGAGTTTTATGTAGTTTTTTTGTGAAGAAAAACATCGTGTGGAAACGGACGTGCCCTAGAACAAAACATTCGAAGATCTACCAATCCGCACTGGCAACACGTTGTGCCAATGTCCACTCGTTCTCATAGAGACGAGGCTTGTCCCAGCTGTGGGAACATTATAAACTGATATTATGCTATGATGGTGCGTCTATGGTTCAACTGTACGCTTGTCTAAAAATTACCTGGAAGCCTAAAATGGCCACTTTAGCAGAGATAATCTATACTAAAATATTATAAAGAGGTACAGTTTGTGAGGTTGTAGGTAATCTCTGGATGTACTGAACCGATTTTGAAAATTCTTTCACTAATAGGAAGCTATATCATCCCCGAGTGCCATAGGCATATTTAAAACGTGCCTGTGGGATAATTTCCGACCAAAAAACGAGCAAAGCCGCTGGCAACAGCTAGTAGGATTATAATATGAATTAGGTTACAATTCGTAAAATGGTCACAAAGTGACAATTCAATTATGGTCTTTAT
This sequence comes from Eugnorisma glareosa, assembly GCA_947578425.1. Classification (NCBI taxonomy): domain Eukaryota; kingdom Metazoa; phylum Arthropoda; class Insecta; order Lepidoptera; family Noctuidae; genus Eugnorisma; species Eugnorisma glareosa. Next base: position 5,417,644 of record OX387967.1, on the reverse strand, counting down.
CTGCGACCATTTTAGTATTTTAACGTAATTCTTATTATTATCCTATTATGATTCTGGTAGTACGCCCATTTAAGGCCCCTGTAAACAATTCACCTGTATATTTATACATAAAATACAATACAAAATTGTAACAGCGTTCTCGAAAACGGCTCTAACGATTTCGATGAAAGTTGCAATATAGGAATTTACGGGGGCAAAAAATCGATCTAGCTAGGTCTCATATCTCGGAAAAAATCGTTTTCTCTATTTTCACCCGAGCAGAGCTCCGTCGCCCTCGTACCTACAGATAATAAAGTCTTAGGACTGTCATTTCTTTAATTTAGGTCAAACTTTGTTCTTCCAAAGGGATAATGGTGCGATATTAAAGGCACTTATAACTTACATCGCCGCAGTATCGTGTCGCATCTCAACGCTCTGAACTCTTGCTCCGGGTGACCCCAATATTGGTTGCATCCGGCTCTGAAATCTGGAATATATTACCTACTTACAACTTTAGCCTAGTATCTGGTCCCTTGGATCGTTGCCAGGAAAACATTTTAGCTTAGAGATTGGCTCTCATATTTCATGACGTAAGTTCGTCTTTAACTTTGACCTTTTGATAAGGTCAGAAGTGTAATATCAGATATTATAATGAGGGTTGGGAATTTACATTAGGAAAGGGGTAGATTTTTAAACGTGTTTTCTCTTAGTATCATCACTTTGATTTGAACAATTCTAAAATTCTTATTATCATGTCTCATCATTCATCATCATTTCAGCCGAAAGACGTCCACTGCTGGGCATAGGACTCCCCCAAGTGTCGCCACACTGACCGGTCCCGTGCGACTCGCATCCAGCGGATCCCCGCAACCTTCACCAGGTCACGGTCCACCTAGTGGGAGGCCTTCCAACGCAACGTCTTCCGGTTCGCGGTCGCCACTCCAGAACTTTTCGGTCCCAACGGCCATCTGTTCTGCGAGCAATGTGCCCTGCCCACTGCCACTTCAGTTTGGCAATTCTTCGGGCTACGTCGGTAACCTTGGTTCTCTTGCGGATGTCTTCATTTCTGATTCGATCACGCCAGGAAACTCCGAGCATAGCCCTCTCCATTGCCCTTTGGGTGACTTTAAGCCTTCGAATGAGGCCCATTGTGAGCGACCACGTTTCGGTCTCGTATGTAATCACTGGCATCATTAACATGGCTGTAATCATTATCATAGCTAAATTAGGTATTAGCACCGACTATCAATTTATTCATTATTTGGTTTATGTATATCAATTTATGTTAGCTTAATAGTATTTGTCTAAATCTATTTGACCCAAAGGTTGACTGGTAGAGAATACCTTGTGACATAAGACCGCCTATGTACCAATCTTGCACATGAAGTTCAAATAAATAAAACTACGTGCGATTTACGCAATGACTACGAAACGTCTACGTGCCATATACGCTGCAGCGTCGATCAATACAAATGCACCCTATCCTTTGCAGATACAAAGACACCCTATAGATCCACAACATACAAACCTATTGCAGTTGTCGGCAAGAACTCTTCTGTGACCAAACTGTATTCATCTTCGACACAAGACTGGTCCAGTTCTGCAAAATTAGAACGATTGCTAGCTTTATTATATTTCGAGATTTAAGGAAAAAGCATAAAGAGAAGGAAGGGGTATGGAAGGTTTTTGGATTCTTCCAAAAGCATTTTCTCATTGCAGACCTGAGGAGTCTGGATTTTTGCCAGGCTGACAAGCTCACCTTGTGTAACATAGGCCCAAATCAAAACTGAGCTAAATCTGGGTGTAGTTATGTCTATCCCTTCGGCAATACTCGTGTGATGTTGTGTATAAAGGGTACTTCGTATTCATAGCTAATGGCGCTGATTGATCAGTCAAATGATTTATTCGGCTTAGCGAGACCTTTCAGTATGTGAGTTTAAACACGTACTCTTGACCCTCACATCATTACCATCATCCACAGCCCGACTTCACCCACTGCATAAAGATCTCTCGTTGCTAGTCTAGTGCGAATATTGTAGCAGTGATAGCCTAGTGGTGTGACCGTCGGTCTGCCAAGTCATAGGTCTCGAGTTCGAACCCAAGGTACACACCTCTGACTTTTCGGATTCACGTGCGTATTGTACAATTATCACTTGCTCCGGTGAAAGGAAACATGGTGAGGAAAGCAGCATGCCTGAGAGATATTTCTTGACGGCATGTAAAGCCAAGTCTGAGCCCCATGGGCGGCCTGAAGACGTTACACCAGGTTAGGCACTAACCACACGTTATAGAAAGAAGTGCGAATATCCACGCTTTCCTAATATGGCAAAAGTATCGCTCACCTGTCTGGCCGCTGATGAAAACGAAGAATTGTTTACTATAATAGACCATACTGGCACGATTTCATCAGACTAGGGTCCTACGAGTCCCACACAACTCTATTTGAGTTGCAAAACCTTATGCAAAAGTCTTCGTCAGTAGCCCCCGCCTGAACCCTCCTATTGCTAAGTATACAGGGTGTAACAAGACCCATAACGAAGCCGTCAACCAAGCATTCTGTACATCAAACTAAGTATCTTTACGCAAAAATTATTGCTGGGAAACGACTTTTTTTTTGGGGTGAAAAATGACGTTTTACGGTAGGACTCAATGTTACGCACTCAAAACCTTGTGCTGATGGATGCATTGAATAGTACGGGGGTCGTGGAGGTGTTTAAAGTCAAAATCTTACATTAAAAACATGTATTAAAAAAAAAACTTGTGAAAACGTTGGAACTTTGACCCCCAATATCTCCGTAACTAGAAGGTTCCCAGGTATGGTCTAGAACAAAAAAAAGCTTGTAATAACGGGGAGAACAAGTGCCTTTCGGCTTCATTAAGGGTCTTGTCTTGTTACACCCTTCATGCCACTTTTTTGTGCTAATCTCCACGTTCCTGTGCAACCCTAATCCAGGTTTTTCCCCCGATGGCAAAGACTATGTCGTCTACCTATATCGCCGCCGCCGCCGGACGGCCAACATTTCTTTTCCCAGTCTTTGGACGCCACTCGGTCATAGCTTTACTCCACCTGTCTTCACCGTGCCTTGCTAGGTGTCCTACCCAAACCTATTTGAGCTCCATAACGATTACCAAGAAGGTTTGTACGTTTTTGAACTTCGATGAAAGGAACTCGGTCTACCAGCTATGACGAGCATGGAACTAAAGTCTTACCTCTAAAGAATATACATTCATCACAGCATCGGCACTGCGAGTAGTCAGCGGGCACAAACATGGCTCGCCATTTGCCGTACTTTCGGTCACAGTAGTGTCGATATTCAGATGGCTGCACTCTGCGTTCTCTGGCAATAGTCGAAGGGTGTGAAGGTGAATGATATTTGTTTGTGAACCCGCAGGCTTTACCTCGTGTTACTGTTAGCCTACATCATCTCATAGCTAGGCAAGGGCCTCTCCCCATCACGTCTAGTTCTCTCGATTCAGGGCTTCTGTGAACCACTGGGCTTTGTCCAGCTCCCACCATCTTCTACGAAGCTTATTTACTCTTTGTCAATTCTGGCGATGGGCCAGCGTCGTGGCGCAGTGGGTGCCAGAAGACAGACGGGCGTCGTCACTGAGTACGTCTAAAAATCGCTACCGTGACGACTTACGGCCGTTTTCTATAACTTACTTACGTATAACGGTTAGTTTATATGCCTTACTCTAGTAGCTATCAGTGTTTCCATAAACTAAGTTAGCAATGAATTGACAGACATATCCTATCCAATTCACTTATCTGTCTTTCGGAGGATTGGCAGTTGATGTTTCTTTAACTTTTTATCTGAGATAGCAACGTTTCGGTAACTGTTAGTAAGCTATTGAAAATAGCCGTTAGAGGCGTTTGTGAGAGGTTGGCCGAAGAAAACCGTACGGACAAAAGGGTGAACGTTTATGGGGGAAAACCGCCGGTTCTTGTATAGTAGGCTGCAAGTCTGTATGTAATATTAAACTAGTATAAGACTGTAATCTTTTGCTCCACTGAAACTCCTTACTAGCCTACTAGGCCATCAGCTCATCGTCAAAGTGTTACTACAAACATGCGGTTTAAGGTGCCTATAATCAGTAGGAAGACTATATAATTAATAATAATAATTATAGCGCGAAAAACTTAGGTATTTGACCCGGTAACTAAAATAATTTCCTAGTGTTTGAGCAAGGGAGAAGAAGTTTGGTGGTGGAACAAACTTCACAGCAACACATATACTTCGGACTCACACACGAAGGGTTCCGTAACATTATCTAAAAAAAAAATCCTTTGTTGTATTGGAGCCCCCCTTAAATATTTATTTCATTCTGTTTTTAGTATTTGTTGTGCGGCAACAGAAATACATCATCTGTGGAAATTTCAACTGTCTAGCTATCACGGTTCATAAGATATAGCCTGGTGACAGACAGCCAGACAGACGGACAGTGGAGTCTTAGTAATATGGTACCGTCTTTACCCCTTGGGTACATAACCCTAAAAAGAAAAAGTATTTTACTTGCAGGAATCTCGAAACAACTCGCATTCCGTGTGGTTATTGAAATGAGGGCACTGGGGACACAGCTGGTAATCTAAAAGAAATGAGATTTGTTATTTTTATATTAGTATTCGGTTTTACTCAAGAAACAGCTTGCTGGAGTTATTTTATAACTTAAAAGTGTAAGTGAAAGGATCATGTTTGAATGACGATGTCTTCTTCAATCTTTTTTACACAGCCTTTTGCTAACCCTAGGATACGTTTCCACTAATTCCCTAAACAAAAACTCCGTGGATGCGCCTAGCGACGCGCGCTTGTCACTTGTTTCCTTCGCATGAGTGCCATCGCTACGGAAGTCACCGCGGTGACTTGTGGTATGCTCTAACCACTTCTGTCCTTCCGCAGACGCTGCCGCAAGACACGTGTAGCTGGTGTCCGACAGTTAAAGCTCAGTTTACACCAAAGTGGAGGCGACTGGAGTGGAGACGTGCAAGATCGAATCTTGCCTTCACAAGAGACGAGAGACGCGGTGTGGATATCAACCATTTTGCTGATCGACTACCACAAGTCTCTTGTCCGGTCTGGGGGCAATAGTAGTAATAGTAGAGTAATATGAATCACGTTAAAAATTTAAACCTCTTAAAATGAACTTTGTGATCATAACCATATAGACCATTTTAAGAATTTTAAATTTTAATTTTGATTCTGATTATGCAGCCATTTTAGGCCCCCAGATCGTCTCCGCGTCGTATCGGGTCTATGTTAGAAATCCGTGCTGCAAACCTCTTCAGCCTCTGTGCTCGTCTGTGCATTTGTGGAAACGAAAATAGCCCAAAATAAAACATAAAAATAATCATCAAAAATACTATCGAGATCGTCGTCCGGATTTTTCGTAGACAACATTCTCCGTGCACTCAGATTCTTGCGCATCTTGTAGGCCTTAGGGTTTCTGATGAGTTCAAAACGTCTTCTGGTCAAACATGGACACTTATGGTTATGAATATAAGTCCTATTCTTGACTTGAAATATTTCCGGACGAAATTGGTCGCAAGAGCATGGCTCATTGTAACTACGACGCTGTGGGAGCAACTCTGTATACAAAAGTGGTTTATGAAAAAATGACAAAATTTCTTTATAAGAAGGTTTCATGGCAGTCTGAATTTATTCCGTACGAAGGCTTGAAGAATATCAATAATACGTATATTTATATCAATGAATAATACACGTAATATAATACATTGGAAGGGACACTGTGTCACAAAAGTTTTACCAAAATAATACCACCGTGTTTTATTGATAAAGCAGTTTTTTTTTCTAATAACCAGCGGAAATTTTCAACACTTGGTGCCTGGAATAATGATATTTTCAGCAGGTGGGCGGCAAAATCTATACCTACTAATATATCTAGTTTGTTTTTGTTGGAACGCGCTAAACTTTGGAACCAGCAGACGGATTTGAAAAAAAATCGATAGTATTATAATTCGAAAGTAATTCTGTCTGTTACCTTTTAGATGGCGCACGGATGATCTAGCTTAAGACAGCAACAGAGGATAATTTGTGATAATTTGCGAACTCAGAGGAAAATCTAGCCTACGACAAAAGTTCATATCACACCTTCCACCATGAATTTTCTACTTGAACAACCCAATTCTAAGAAGACTGAACTCTTACCAATACTGTTCCTACAAATCGGCCTGACGGTCCTCGGGCTGTTAATATACACCACGTTGTTTTCTTGAGTGGTCTGTTCGCACCTGTCATAATCTATCCCAATTGCGTTGGTCCTCACTAGTGATAGGATCTCTGTTTCTCTCCAGAATTCGCTCGTGTCTTTGTCCTTATCTATCAGATTCATGAAGGTGAGGTACTGGAAGAGAGAGTAAGAGAAGAATGGACGTGAAATGTGTGGAAATTAGCGTAAGAATAATCAGCCTATTATGTTCGGAAAACCAACCACACGAGCCGTCGAATTTTTGGTTCTTGGAAATCCTCACGAGGTTTTCCTTTGACGTTTTTAGAGTAGTGGTGATACAAAGCAAAGTAATGCGCCTGCCTAGGTTCGGACCTACGATCTAAAACTGGTAAGTCGGGCCGACACCACTGGGACATCCCAGACACCATCCCGGACACCTCTAGTTAGTTTGTAACATTGCCACTGCTAGTCATAAGAAACGGACCGCCGCGTCGTCCGCCTTTGAACCTAATTGGGAAGATGTAACTCAAAACTCGTAAAGTGGGGCTACCTCGACGGAATGGTAGCGGGGTTTCTATGTCGAGCTGTGTCGAGAAAGTTCTACCTCCTATTCTGCTCTCTGAGCCCCAAAACACGCAGCCAGAGTAAACTCCACGACACCGTTTCGAAGTTTAGGGCCAGCAATTTAAAATTGTTATTGGGTTAAAAGTCTTTTAAGTTTTGCAATCCAGTAGCAGCAACGGAGTCTGATTTAGGAAGGACACTTATATCTTTACTTTTAGGTAGGAGGTTGGGGTTCGGTGGGAGGGGGGAGGGAGGTCATAGGAAGTGGAGTGTAGAAGGAGGGAAAGTCGTCGGAGATACATAGTTTTTTTTTTATGAACTTTTTAAAAGTGACATATTTTTTGGTAAAAATTTAGTATCGTGCCGCAGGCGGGGGGGGTGGGGCTTGGAGGGGGAGGACAGGGGGGTCCCCCTTGCCTCCTGGTATCACTCCCATGAAAAGGTAATGCACCAAAACCGATTAATGTAATCTAACCTCAAAACACTTTTTATTCACCTAAAAAGCGTATTCCGTCACAGAAATTCCGTACCTATTATTACTTACCGAGTTGAATCCTGTACTTATTCTTATTATATTTCCATTCTTACACTTATAGTACTCCACACTAGCACCCCCTAGTCTACTAACACTAGTATTTAAGAGCATTGTTACTAACACTATGGGTGTAGCCCAAAATAAATGCTTTCCCGCTTTTTTTTGTTTTCTTTTTTTTTTTAATTACGTGGAAAGGGGGTATATTATTATATCATGCTACGACTCCATGACGCGCGCTCGCTTCGCTCGCATATTAAATAACACTCTTTGACTTCTGTCCCCGAAGTGCCGGGCCTCCGCCGGCCTCCTTCGTCGGCCTACGGCCCGGTGCCCATGCCCTTAAATGATACTGCCGCGAGACGGTCGTCGTGGGCGTCCGCTTATTGAAAATTAAAAAAGCTTTCTATTTATGTGTACTATCTACAAACAAAATTTGAACTTCGAAATTCTTGTCCACTAATGGATATTTTATCCATTTGAAGTATCGGAATATCAAAATTCTGAATAAAGTTTTTTTGGAATTTTTGGGTGTTCCCAGTAGTAAGTGTGCTTTGCTCGCTGAACATTCCACACGTACGTTATACTCTATGCTAAAATAGTCTGTGGCGTGGTTCAAAATAGTCATTAACATGTGTCATGGTGTAAAATGTCATCTTTTTCTGTACAATAATATCAATAATTCTGCAATTAATATCTCCGAAACTATTCATCTCCGATGGTTGAAATTTCACAAATGGTTTTTTTAAATAAGTAGAAACCTACAATAAAAATTACAACATCCTAGGTTAAAGTATCGATATAAGTGTCTAGCCGAAGAATTTATTATAAGTCATTGGCTTATGCGAAGAAATTACCTTCAGCTTCCCATATGTCTTGTTTTCAGGCTCTAAGTCATCCATAGTAAGTACGGGAACCATACTCTTACAAACGCCATGATCGATATTGATTAACAAACAAATATAAGAAAACAGGTTCGCGATTATATATTTCATTATGATGATTTTTGCAATTTTTTTTAAATCTATGTATAGTTTTACAAAATGTTGACATGCTGTGACAACTATTTGACGTTTCTAAAGCTATGTCTCTGACAGAGGAAGATTTTATTCGTGGCCTGATACTCTGCTGCATTCAACAAATAAAATATTCCTCTGTAACGACCTTAAGAGCGCCCTTCCCGGCCCGTCTATCGTTAACGCGAGCATGGTCGAAAAGTTTGTTGTTTCATCCAGAGCCACAGCGGCGATTTTCTTTCAACTCCCCCGTCTTACCCCGCCCCGGCCCCGCACAACTCGTTTCCCGCGCACCTCATACCACCTAACGCGATGACATTGAACAAAAAAAAGTGTTCGAAAATTTCTTAAACTTGTTCCAGGAAATACGTGTTTTTGAATAAGTCTTACAAGTGTGTGAAATAAATATTTGTCATTAAGAATCTCCATTACATGTGCAAGGTTTCTATCGAGATGTTTCTTTATTCTTACAGTTAAGAGTACATAATCGGACGGCCAAAATTCAGGTAAAATATGTGCAAAACAGCCATTTTTGGAGGCTTATACTGAAACTGTTTCAATTTTTTTTTATTTTTTACCTCCATAGAAACCTAGTTAGAGTGCACAAAATACCTATTAGATCAAAAAAATCAAAGATAAATGTGTAACAACTGCATAATCACGTACGAGCGTTTGTATGAAAAGTATGACGGGTTGGCCGCTCTTAAGGTGGATCCACACTTGAAACATAACATGTTATAAAACTGTTATTTAACATTATTCAATAGAAAAATTTGCAATAGACGTGTTATATAAAACAAGTTTTGTTAAATGTTACTTATGTTAGGTTTCGGAATTTTACTAGTCAATTTCCTATGTTTTCAGAAATAATTTTATTTAAATGTATTAATTTAATAGCTTTATTCATGTGAACACATCTTAAATGCTTTATATTTTATTATGTAGACTGGTAACATTAATTCCGTAAGAATGACAATACTTCTATAATTTGATTGGTAAAATGTTTGGCGCGAGAATAAAGCGGTTCTCTGATTGGATCATGAGACTGACGTGGCGTGAAGTCGTGAGCCAATCAGGGAGCTGGATTTTCCCTCCAGAACGGCGGGCTTCTTGGTCAGGGGTTGATGCCCGAGCGATCATTCTGTGGCTGAACGTCAAAAACGACTGATAATTATTAAGATAGTTGCCGATCCGTTATGGCTGTAATAGTGTGTACTGTGTAATGTAACAAAATTGTTAATAAACCTATTTAAAGTCGTTGGAGTTTTCCTTCAAGTGCTGTAACCTTTTGGACTACTATATTTCAGAAGTGGGATGAACAATTAAAACGTAAGTACACGCCCAAAATTATATGCTTCCTTAGTTTGTTCGTAATTCGTTTCGAAGCCAGTTTAGAATCATACCGTTTTAGTTAACAATATTACCCGTGGTTTCAAGTAAATCTACACGTTACTTATCTAATAGCCGTCAATTATTTTAACTAGTTCCGCTTTATTAGTTAATATTGCCCTTTGTACTCATAATTTTTGGTTGGAGGGTAGATCTACTTTTCCGCAAAACTGAATTAACTCTCGTAAATTCAATTCAATTTATTTATTGGTAATGCTAGGTATGTAGAACAAGGCCACGTTTAACACAGAAATAAATGTTTTACATAATCCTACGCGGTCATAATTTTTGAAAATAAGGACTACTCAATCGTATCCTAGTCAGTGGCTGGACGGTTGGGTTGGATATAAAATAATAAAAGGACGGATGCATCAACAATTGTGAGTTAATAACATTTCCCAGTGCACATGCATTATTGTTTCTTTGGTTTTAACTGGGAACGCATTCATGTGTCATAACTATATGTATACTCTAGTACTCGTATTTCTTTTCCCATTATTACCTATATAGTATATACTCCCTGAGGTTTCCTGTATATAAACCCTATTACGATATTTTTTTTTAGTTAATTTTGATGAGCAACATTGTTTAAAATGAATAATTTTAAAGGTTTAAATTAATATTTCGTGATTATATTTTAGAGATGACATACCTTGTGAATGCCTTGAATTTTATAACATTTCAATTTCTATCGTGTTTTGTGTATTTAACTTGACGTCCCAAATGCGTTAGACTTTTAAAAATTAAATTCTCAAATTCGTGGACGTAAGATTTCAGGCAATGTCGGCCTCCGGGCCGACGAAGGCTCGCAACACCGAGTCGAAGGGGTACCCACTCTGCCACCCGGAGCCGAAGTCGCCTTCGTAGTCGGAGCCCCAGCCATAGTATGCCGGAACCGGATATCGAGCTGCGACGTGAGAGACTACGGATGCTGGAGGAGGTAGTTCGACGAGAACGTGATCACGCATAGTCAAAGACAGAGTCATAGGCATAGTCAAAGACAGAGTCATAGGCATAGTCAAAGACAGAGTCATAGGCATAGTCAAAGACAGAGTCAGAGGCATAGCCAAAGACAGAGTCAGAGGCATAGTCAAAGACAGAGTCAGAGGCATAGTCAAAGACAGAGTCAGAGGCATAGTCAAAGACAGAGTCAGAGGCATAGGCAAAGACAGAGTCAGAGGCATAGTCAAAGACAGAGTCAGAGGCATAGTCAAAGACAGAGTCAGAGGCATAGTCAAAGACAGAGTCAGAGGCATAGTCAAAGACAGAGTCAGAGGCATAGTCAAAGACAGAGTCAGAGGCATAGTCAAAGACAGAGTCAGAGGCATAGTCAAAGACAGAGTCAGAGGCATAGTCAAAGACAGAGTCAGAGGCATAGTCAAAGACAGAGTCAGAGGCATAGTCAAAGACAGAGTCAGAGGCATAGTCTAAGCGGAAGATCTCGAAGATATGCATCAGCGAGCCACGGGCGGAGGCGTCGGGATGCTGGGCTACGGGCGGACAGTTGACGACGGAGCACCTCCGAGGCAGCGAGGCGTCGGGATGCTGGGCTACGGGCGGACAGTCGACGACGGAGCACCTTAGAGGCAGCGAGGCGTCGGGATGCTGGGCCACGGGTGGAGCGACACGTCGAGCGTGGACAACGGCACGAACGGATTGACAGGTCACGTAGCTTTTCTTTATCAAATAGATTTATTCGACTTGTTTAAAAATTGAGGGATGGTCTTGCATTACCCCCCGTGAACCAGAGCGCTTTACAACCATTGCAGAAAATCTATCAAAGGAAATATATTACCGAACTTTGACCCTTGGCCCAAGAATCAGCGCATGGACGTATGGTTAAAAAAATCAATGAGTGCGCCACGGTGTACGGGTGGGATGAAAGACTCTCTACTCATTTTGCTATGCAAAAGTTATACTGTACAAGTGGCCTGAATGGCAGGAGAAATTGCATAGTGCATTCCCATGTGAACAGAATTATGGGCAGACTTTGGAAAATTGATTCCAAGGTCTGTTTAATAGTAGGTACAATGAATCTATTGAGGTGTACTATTATGAAAAACTAAGTTTAGCGATCCCGAAATTTGGTGTTATGCCGAATCACGTCGCTGGTTGTTTTGCAAGGAGAAGGGTCATAGTTTCTTGCACTGCCCTAAGCCGCTGGTGAAGTGCACGCGTTGCAATAAAGTTGGTCACACCTCTGAAAAGTGCTATTTTAAATCTGATGAAAAGTTAACTAACACGGGTGGTGCAGTGCAGAAAAACTATGAGAATCGATTTTATAAACGAAGACGCGAGCGTACATAACCCCGGAGCATAATTTTTGAAAGAAATAAATGTCAACAATTCTGAACTCCAAGCGTTTGTATATTTCGAAAGCGACGTTTCTCTCATTAAGGAATCTGCTGTCAAGCAGTTAGGTTTGTCGCACGACAACACCCCTACATTTATGAAAGGTTTTGGGAATAGTGTAGTTCAGTCGTTAGGTTGATGATGAAGCCCACCGGCTTCATCGCTCGATCAACGGTGAAATCAAGATGATGGTCTTGCCGTGTTCTGAATCTTGCCGCATTTCATCTAAACAGGTTCCCTGCCGTGCTGAAATAGTTGATGCGGTGAATAGGATTGTTGATGAGCGATCTATAGAGATTGTAGATAGTCGGAGGTTCGATGAAACTAAGGTCCGCGTGGATGACCCCCTCATCCCTGCAGAGATCAGGAAAGACTTAATAAACATGTTGCAGAAATATCAGCATTGCTTTGCTTCTTCATTTAGGGAGGTAGGATGTACCAGTGTTACAGAGATGAAGATTGATCTCGATAGTCAACGTCCAGTTGTTCATCGTCCATACAGGTTGTCGCAACACAAACGGGAGAATGTACGTTGGATGGTCGGAGACTTGTCGGACGTGTGATACGAGAATCTGTTTTAGATTACGCTAGTCCCATTTTACACGTAAGAAAGAAAAATGGTACCTCAAGGCATTTTATAGCCGACAAAACTCACCGGAAGAAAAAAAAAAAAAAACTTCCAATCTTACGAGCTCAAAACCCTAGCGGTGGTTTGCTCCCTTCGTAAGTTTAGGGATTATTTGTTAGGGGAGGAATCCAAGATTATCGCAGACTGCAGCGCTTTGCGTTCTGCGTTTTCAAAACGGGACTTGATTCCAAGAATAGAACGCTGGTGGCTGACGTTACAGGAATTCGATTGCACTATAGAGTACAGGGCAGGGGTTAAAATGAGCCATGTCGACGCATTGTCCCGGAATCCTGTCGAACCGTCGGAATGTCTCGATGATCAGTTTCCAGCCATAATGTCTATTAGTAGCGAAGATTGGCTCCACACGCTTCATTAGGTGATTCCGAGATGTACAGAATAATGGACGTTTTAAAAGGTTGACTATCTAGTCCTATCCTTCCTTCGTGTCTGTCCTTTTCATCTGAAAAGGGGCTACGATACATCAAACAGAATTTCGTTATCAAAGATAATAGATTATTTCGCTACTTGGACGGGGATAAGGAGAAGGTCAGATGGGCTGTGCCAAAAGGGGCAAGGTGGCAAGTATGTAAACTCAATCATGACGACATTGGACATTTTGGGGTTGAGAAAACCTTAGAAAGAATTAAAAGTAACTATTGGTTCCCTAAAGTGTCCAGGTTTGTCAAGAATTATGTAGATGCTTGCATTGAGTGTGCATATGCAAAGACCAATTCCAGCACTCGCGAAGGGTTACTGCATCCTATCACAAAGGTGGAGATTCCTTTCCACACAGTTCACGTGGACCACCTTGGACCCTTCGTGAAATCGACTAGGAGTTTTACTCATTTCCTCGTAGTTGTTGACGGTGCCATCAAATTCTGTTTCCTCAGGTCTGTTAGAAACACGAATATCCAAAACGCAATTAGGGCTCTAGACGATATTTTCTGTATATTTAGAAACCCTGACCGACTCATAAGCGACCGCGGTAGTTGTTTTACTTCGCATTCACTCAAACGGTTCTGCTTCGATAAGAGAATCAAACATGTCCTAAATGCGGTTTCTAGCCCTAGGTCCAACGGACAGGTTGAGCGGTATAACCGCGCGATTCTCGATTCCTTCAAGGCACTGAGCATTAAACATAGTGTAAAGAGCTGGGGCAGTCACTTGGACGAGTTCAATGGGGACTCAACAACACTATACAGAAAACTATAGGCAGAACACCGGCAGCGGTGATGTTAGGAACTTGTATGAATAGCGAATTTAATCCCATGCTTAATGATGCTACTGCAGGCACTCGTAAGGATGATGACTTGACAGAGATCCGCGAAAGTGTTAAGGCTCGGATAGATCTAGAGCAGGTCAAGCAAAAGGAGAGGTATGACAGGTAGAAAACCTTCCCGTTCCTATAGTGTAGGGGACCTTGTTAAAATAACAAAGACTTGTTTTAATAATAACGGACAAAGCAAAAAAAAAAAATGATGTCTTCCTTCATAGGTCCACATCGTGTTAGCAAGGCAGGGACCGTTAAGTTGTAGCCCCTATACCAGGCCTTGTTCATACACAAAACAGACGGTCGAAAACCGTGGCCGCGGATCGCATGAAGTCATGGATTTATGTGACTACCTTAGAGACGAGATTAATGATAATGATATCGATGATAATTCTGATAGTGACAGTGACAATTCTGGCAGTATTTTGAGTTAAAATAAAATCCTTTCCTTTATTGTATGGAATGTGTGAACGATTACTTACACAGATATTATTCGTTGTTACAGAGCAAGTACGCGAGAATCGATCGGATCGCGGCTTGGTGCAACGAGTGGCAAGACCTACGGCAGCCACTATGAGCTTAATCGATCGGCTCGTACTGACGTCGATAGGCATCCTGAATTAATCGATCGTTCAGGAGGTTAGGGCACCCTGATTAATCGATCGTCGGGGAATAATAGTATTCTGGATTAATCGATCGTTCAGAATACTCGTATGCATAATATCTTGGCACAACTTAATCGATCGGTTGTGACCTTGGTTTTATTTTTTGACCCAATTAATCGATCGTTTGGGTTCACTATATTTAGTACCAGCAAATCGATTGCTGACGGATTTAACATCTTGTTACTTGTTATGTTATTAAAGTTGTTATTGTCAATTATCACGACTGATAGACAACGTTTATTACTTGTTTTTCAGTCAGAATATTAGATTTTTTGTTAAAATTTGTGAAGTTGTTTAGTGACGCAATTAATCGATCGTTTGTGTTCACTGTACTTAGTTCCAGTAAATCAAATGACGATGTATATAAATTATTCTGTATAAGCTAGTGCCTAGATTGCATAAATTTATTGAATAACATTCATTTGGTAAATTATGGTATATAGTCTTTTAGTTCCATACTCTGCACAAATTTGTTGTTGTTTCACAATCAATTAGATAATTTTAAGTTGTCATATTTTGTAATACTCTCGTTGTATTTTTTTTGGGACCTAACGTTATTAATCTACTGGCCAAGATACCCCCGATTGTTAGTTTACCACCTGGTGTCGTGTGCAGGGCCGCACACGATGTCAGGACGGACGATTGTTAGGTTTCGGAATTTTACTAGTCAATTTCCTATGTTTTCAGAAATAATTTTATTTAAATGTATTAATTTAATAGCTTTATTCATGTGAACACATCTTAAATGCTTTATATTTTATTATGTAGACTGGTAACATTAATTCCGTAAGAATGACAATACTTCTATAATTTGATTGGTAAAATGTTTGGCGCGAGAATAAAGCGGTTCTCTGATTGGATCATGAGACTGACGTGGCGTGAAGTCGTGAGCCAATCAGGGAGCTGGATTTTCCCTCCAGAACGGCGGGCTTCTTGGTCAGGGGTTGATGCCCGAGCGATCATTCTGTGGCTGAACGTCAAAAACGACTGATAATTATTAAGATAGTTGCCGATCCGTTATGGCTGTAATAGTGTGTACTGTGTAATGTAACAAAATTGTTAATAAACCTATTTAAAGTCGTTGGAGTTTTCCTTCAAGTGCTGTAACCTTTTGGACTACTATACTTAATCTGGACGCACCTTTAGGTTACGATTTTTCTCTCTACGCCCAACCGTACAATTAGTACGTAAGGTTTAGGGCAGGGTTCTCCAACATAATTTTATAGAGGGCCAAGTTTAGTATTTTTGTGACCGTAGCGGGCCAAAAGAAATTCCAAGTGACGAGTGGAGTGAGTAAGTGAGTGTGTGGGGCCTGTGGCGAGTGAGTGAATTTAAATAAAACAAGCTTCGCCGGACTAGACTGCGATGATGCGGTCTGCATTCGCGGGTAGGTGAAATGGGGCGGGTAAGTAAGGTAAATATGGCGCGGGAATATCATCTGACTGGGATATTTTTTAAACAATTTTCACGCATATTGATGTCTTATAAAGTTTTAAATAGCTCGTGGGCCGGACGAAAGACCTATCCGGGCCGCTAGGTGGCCCGGGGGCCGTATTTTGGACGGGAATGGTTTAGGCCGCATCCGCGTCAGTCACATCGGCAGCATTTCTGCGGTGCGACAGCGGCGCAGTAGCCTACCTAGAGTAGCCTATGGATCCACTCCGTCCAAATGGTTACGCTATGCCGTGGCGCCGCTTGCGGCTGTGCTGCCGTCTGTGCGGGTGCGAATTCACGCTTGCGTGTCTGTATTGAAAAATAGAACCCGCTCCGTGCAACCGCGCGTGTTGGAGCAGACGCCCTTAGCCTTATGACGAGCAGCCGTAAGCACAGCAATACCCAACCGAAAGCGCGTCGAATGCCCTTTAGCTACTGGCTTATTCTTTAGCGAGGCGATGCCGTAAGATGCGGTTAGTTGTGCTTTACTATGCATTTCCATGGAAAGAATACTGAACGGTTTGATGCAATACCGATCTAAATCAGAGCGTATATTTATGTGCTACACGGACACCCTAGTATAAAATTAAATAGATTATACCAGAGTGTAGCTTAGAATGCTGTGTGAATTCACTTGTATTACTATTCTGGTCTGAAAGCCAGAAAGCGCTAACTTCAAATTATCTTGCTCCAATGGGATGACCTGTATGTATAATGTATATAGAGTGACTGGTAATTAGTGACCGATACTTAAACACGTGATTGTACTGTAAATTCGCGCGCTGCGCGGGTGCTCTGCCTACCCACTGTTGCACGGTACGATAATAATAAGACAAATCGGCGTCACACGGCTTACAGCTGATAGGTCAAAGGCGAGCGCGCGCGACTTGTGCTATTGTAATAGTGAGTGAGTATAAAAAAAATGTTTCTTTGGGAAAGTTGTTTGATATCATGAGTATAATCACGTGTTTAAGTATCGGTCACTAATTACCAGTCACCCCATATTTATGTTCCACCGCGTTCACTGACAGTCGACCGCTTTTCAACCTTATTACTCAGGGCATAGAGATGAAAAGTGCTCGATCGTCAGTGAACTCGGTAGTAGTCATTTCAAAGTTATGTTACCTGTCTGAAGCAACCAGACATCAAGCTTATCGGAATGTGAATAAAGATCACTGACATTTGACAGACTTGTAACTGCAAAAAAGGTGTTAGATTTTGACAGTAAAGTTAATTGTGGAGTAAAATAACTCCACTGTACTCAGCCTCCTGTGTCAGAAGCGTAGGTACAGTCACCATCAGATATATCGTAGCGGGCAAGGTACTCAAATATTTCGGAACAGCATTACTTTTCAATAAATTCGGAACACTTAACGAGGTAAAAATATCAGAAAGCACAGAACTTCAAAGACATCTACGCAGTTAGGATGATCTTGTAGATCGGAACATTTATGGAGAAAATATACCTTGTCTGTATCACACAGTTTAAATTCGTTACTATATTGACTTTTTAGTTGTCAAAAATGATTTTGACAAAATAGTGTGTATTATATTATATAGTTGTGTTCGGAATTTATTGAAAAGTCGCTGCTCTTATATTTATGACAAATCGTCGCTGATAGTCCAATTCCGCGTAACTAACATTGTTAAATACCGCGGATGTGCACTTTCTCTGATTTTACAGGAGGGCCAAAAAACTAATTTTCTAAAAAACTAAACGGCCGAACTTTGAACGAACTTGATTATAGGACCGTTTCGTTCTCTTTAATCTAATGTACTATTTTTAAAGTTAATATTCCCATTACTTTATTTACAAAGTTACTTACGCGGTATAGTTTCAAACGATTCTGGATCATAGACAGTACTTACGCGAAATTGTGAAAAAAATAATAAAAGAAACACAATCTAAATCAACATTTATTTAATAGTATTAATTATTTAAATGATTAAGTTTAATCATAAATATTATATGGTTATAATAGACTAAATTATCCAAGACGTGATTTTTTTTTAAAAAACAACAAGTATGAAAAATTATCAAAAGTAATAAAGAGTATTTCTTCTATAAACTAACTCAGCTTATAAACTGCAATTATCAAATAATGCAGGACCATTTTGGAAAATCAAATAAAAATATAATGATTGAATAAAATAAAACTTATTTAGCAACTAAGAATGAGCTGATGACATTATCATTTAGAAACAAATCAAGCAGTCTCAAAATTATCGCTTTTAACTAAAAAATCTAGAAACAGTCTTCTATTATTAATTCCTTTGGAGTTAACAAATTGACTTAGAGTAATGATATTATTAAAAAAACTTACAATCATGTCCAACAAAAACAAAAATTGCTAAAATCATTATTTCTTTTTAAAAGGCAAGTTATCATAAAATGCACGACAATCACGGGATATGACACTTTTCAGTTGTTGCAAGTGTTCATATTTTGTTTCCTGAATAGGTAGTTTCGATGAATAAAGTGGAGGAATGCTAAATAAAGGTGAAAAAACATTTTTAGGCCTCCGAGGTAGAGGGCTAAAATCTGCTTCAAAATGATTTTTGTATTCGATTGTTCCATTAGGGTTGTACTTTAACACGCGGAGATCAACAACACAGCCATCACCAACCCCTCGTCCAGGTCTTATGGAGTCGTATATTTGGTACTTTTTAGCGCTGTAATCTTTGAAGAACGTGTGGTCTGGTTGGATGACAGTGTAGGGAAATGGTCTTCTCCTAGCTTCTTTTGTTATGGATGCATATTGTGAGGGCAAGAAAATTTCGACGTTTTTTAATTTTCTTTCAATAACAGAGTGTACTGAGTCCACCTCCATCTGCGTGTGTCCTTTTTCTAAATACTTTTGGGTTATAGTCACGTTCTTCTCCATTGCTAATAGGAGGAGTGTGTTTGATGGTACACTATTTCTATTTTGCGATGTGCAGCCGTCGCTCCAAATGATAATATCTTTCGGGTCTCGCTCTAACAATTTTGTGATATAATCAGCATAAAAAGATGCATACGTGGCTGCTTTAAGATCACACGCTGTCTCGTCAAACCAATAACAATCGACATGGTCTGTTCCAAGGTCATAAACTCTAAAGTTATGTACTGCTAACTTTGTTTTAAAATATAGCGCACTAGCGTTTAAAGGAGGGCATAACTTTACCGCCTGCAAGTCGGCAGTAATAGCGTGGACAATTTTTAGTTTTGCCTTTTCTTTATCTCTTTTCTTTTCTTCTCGCGCTAAATTTTTTGCTTTAATATGCTGTTGGTATGCTCCTTCTTCTACATTTCCAGCCTTATAAGAGGAACAAAAATCACAAGCGTCTTTCTTTGGTTGGTATAACCCTATATTTTCCTCTTCACAAACATCATTAAAGAGCTTTCGTGATGCAGCCGGCACGGAGTTTGATGCTGTACAATATTCTACGTACATTCTGTAGAGCTCAAATTTCGATTTAATGATAGGTTCTAGATATTGTTTTGTACTAGATTGACGACAGTAGTGTGATGGTAGCTTAGGTAAATTATTCAGGTAACTTTTTACGGAATGTCTTTTAGTCTCAGTGCTAAGCGAAATATGTGAAATTTCGTTATCAATCCGTCTTTGATTTCTATCTTCTAGCCAATAGCGGACAGTCCATTCCTTGATGCCTAGTGTAGAGAGAAATGTTTTAAGACAAACTCTTTTTTTATGCCATTTACGTGCAGGTGATACTCCTTACTATGGCGACGCCGAGAGATATTTTTCGTTATTTTCCTCTGAGTTGTCTTTATGTCCGTCATAGAACATACAAATACCTTCTTCTCTTTCCATGATCTAGACCAAAAAGTTTCAAAGATTTCCTGTCTATCTTCTTCACTGATTTGTGCGCAAAATAGGGTTTTGCTTCGCAGACATAATGGCGAATTACATTTAGGACCTAAAATCCTTTTAGGTTTTAGAGCATTTTGGACGTACTTCGTATCATTTTTTTTATACCCTATGTATTCTTTTCCTAACATCCTATTTTTTTTGTTTTTTTTTTTCTTCCAATTCTGACTGTCAGCTTTACGTTTTCTGGTTCTGGACGCACTTGCAACTTCCGGCTCAATATTCCTCTCAGGAAACCAATCGACATCAAGGTTATCTAAAGACTGCACGTTAGTGATATCCGAAAGGGGAACATAAGATGGGTCTGCCACAGAGTCGTCGGATCCAAAATCAAAACTTTTATTTGGTAGAGCAATGTCGATATTTAGATCTACCGGAGGTGAAGCGCTGACGGTAGTGTTTTCCATTGCAGTTTTTGCATGATTGTCACTATCGTTTCCCACAGTAGTGAAATCAGCTGTACTTACAGTATCACCGACAGGTACGGGACATGCCGGCTGGACAAACGGGGTTAATTCAATTAAATTGGGTCTTTGACTATCTAATATTTGTTTTTTCTTCCTAAGTAGTTCCTGTCGCCGCTGTTGAAGTTTTTGTAATGTCGTAACGTCATCACTAATATCAGCACCCTCCAAATAAATCGTAGAACTATCTTGTGTTGCGTTTTCATCTTCATTCATTGTGAAACTTAGTTTTTACCGCTATTACTGCAAAAGAAAATAGACCCATTTTTCACTAAGTTTCAAATAACCATCTTGGTAAGTACGTCATAAGACACCCATCTACCTAAGGGATCTTAAAAGTACGATCTAATTTAACTATGATTATTATTTAATTATAATTATGATAGTAACACAAAAACACAATAAATTAAGTAAAATAAAACCGCGGAAGTACAAATCAAAACAAAAAGGGATTTTATCAAAACCGCGTAAGAACAACGTAAAAATTAGAAGAACTTTTATACTCGAAATCACACAATTTCAGAATAAAAAACGTCCCAACTTCATTTATAATAAAGTATAGAATACGTGTGACATACTTACATTAAAAATAATCCAGTAATTACATAAAAAAACTATTTTTATCCGGAGCGTCACAAAAACACTGCACTCACTAATGGGCGCGGATACGCGGCTTTCGTGTCGTAACTTGTTCGTCGAACGATCCGCGGTATTGTTATTTTTGATATACTACTCTTCCTATTGGTCTATTCAAAAAAATGTCATACGGGTCGACGCCAATCACAATCACCTTCCTATAGCCGCGAAATCTCATTTTTGCTTTTTTCGTACATACGCGGTATTTGACAATGTTAGTTACGCGGAATTGGACTATCAACAACGAAATTGCATGTTCTGATGTCATTGACCACATTTAGTGAGTATTTATTGAAAAGTAATGCTGCTCCGAAATATATTATTTATTATATTGGAGTACCTCGCCCGTTACGATATATCTGATGGCGACTGTACGTCACAGAGGGCAGAACAAACTGGTTGTTATAGAAGCACTATTCAGACATTGATAAAATAGCTCGAAGAGTAAGTTGAGATAGTACAGAAAAATGCGGGAGCAACTTACTGACTGCATTTAACATAGGACCGTATTTCCGTTACTGTCTGAACCGCACCTTGGGGTGTATTTTTACTAAAAATTAAAACCATGTCATCATATACCATCGTTTATTCGTCATGTAAAATACGTTACAAAAGAGTCCATACCAACCAAGATACGAATTACGTCTACACGTTACAGTAATACATGGATCTTTTGGCGCTCAAATGACGTTTACAGAGTGGGTTGGTCAAATGTATTGAAAAAACAATATGGCGGCGATAGTTCTGAAGGCTGTAGCTCTAACTACTTAAACTACCTACATTCGGCTGCTCCGAAGATTGCCGAGCCGTGCGGCTAGCGGCTCGACGCGACGCCGCCTCCTCCCCGCGCGGGAGATGCGCCCCTCGGTCACCCTCGCCAGTCCACGCTTACCAACGTATCGGTCTGTATGAATTTATAATCGCGCCGCGAATCAGTGTAAACTTAAAAAAAATATTTTAGTGTAATAAACTTTAATAATTGTTAGAGCTGTGTTTATTGTGAAGAGTACCCAAAACCACCAATACACACACACTCGACAGTTCCTATTTTAGCCGCACGCCTAAACAACCATGTACAACTATATGGACATAGATCAATCATCTTATTATAAATATTCCTGCACACATCTTAAAACAACCATTAGGGTAATAAGGGCCTTATTTAACGGAAATTACCCTTCCAGTTTTGAGGGTAAAAAAATGATATCTTCTTACCCTTTAATCGATCAATTTCAGTTATTTTATGATTATCTGCTCTTCTTTTTTATGCAATTATTTAATTTAAATAAACTGAAAAATTAACCAGCTCTTGCAAAGCAAAGCTTAGACTTAAATTGGGATGGTTAGTCATTCAACTGGAATGTGCAGGAAATTTTACAATAAAATAATTTGTTTTCGCATAATTCAATACCGAAAATGATTATTCACTTCGATTATTATTTAAGTTTTATTATTACTTACAAAGATTTAAATCGCTCGATGTACTATGTCACGTCACAAAATTATCATGTTCATGTTTCGTTGACATTTGCCTCGCTCACACATACAGAAAAACGTATCTTCTGTTCTATGTGGAAGCTCACTTTTTTAAGTGTATATGTTACCGGTCAAACCCTATTTCAAGCCGAACTAGTTTGTCCTAAGCAAAATACCGGCCTAACCCGATTTCAGGCCAAACTAGGTTGTCCTAGGCCAAATATCGGCCGAACCCGATATTAGGTCAAACTAGGGCTCATCACAAAAGTACAATCATGGGGCACCGCGACTAAATGGGTTAAGTTAGGACTGTGACCAATTACGCGTGAGTTGAGCGAGCGAAGCGAGCGGTGCCTCGGCGATTTCGTAGCACGATGCCTACTTTCGCACTATGACAACTTTTTTGGACTTTCAAGTACTGGGTAGCTCAATGCCAACATTTTGAAACCACCATACATTTGATCGCGTGATGCCAACAATCGCATTATGACAAAAAAACACTTAATACATTGTTCTATTTGCAGCATGCCTACTTCGAATATCGTCAGTACTTTTTATATTTATGAGGCCTACAATACGTACAGTCAAATTCATAATTTGTTTTACTTTGGGTGTTTCGTAGACATAATTATATGTGATGGTAAAATTAAAAGGGTACAAACAAATTAAAATCAGTCGGTAATTTTATTAGTACTAAATAAATAAATAAAATAAAATAAAAAAGCCTTTTATTTCTTGCCAGTTAAATTAAGTACATAAATTAAAATTATAAAAAGATAGATAGATGATAGATTTTATTATAACATTATATTATTAGATTTTATTGTTACATTATATTATTAGCATATAGATTAACTCGACTTTTATTAAATTAAGTTACATTATATAAAAATATTTTTATTTAAAATGGAATTAAGTAAATTAAATACAAAATCAAATAATTGTGAGCAAGATCATTCAGGTGAAGGCCTCCTCCAGAGATTGCCAAATATCCCTGTTGCTTGCTACTGATACCCAGTATTTTCATTATTAGTAATTTAGTACTAACGTATGAATATTAAATAAAAGTTGCAAATTCCTACAAGTGCGTAATGCCACTAATAAAATAAAATTTATTATTTTATTTCTTCTCTAAACTTTTTTTTTTTGTTTATTGTTTTAAAATGATTTTTTGTGACTTTGTGATTGAATGTCAGGAGGATTGAGGTCTTTATTATTTTATTTAAAAATCATCGTCCATGCAAGTAGGTGACGTAACCTAAATTTACTACTTACTTATGTAACTTTAATTGGTAAGAAATATTTTTTGTTTGACTGTACAAAAATAGACATCATGCTATCGTCAGATAATTTTTTTCATAAAGTTGGCAAACTGCGATGTAACTGGGACAAAAATTAAAAAGTAGGCATCGTGCGATCTAATGTATGGTGGTTTCAAAATGTTGGCATCGTGCTACCGAGTACTTGAAAGTACAATAAAGTAGTCATAGTGCGAAAGTAGGCATCGTAATACGAAATCGCCTCGGCATCGACCGGTGAGCAATACATCCAAGTTGGTCGCAGTTTTATGTTTTTTTGGGTTTGTATATCCTGACATAATAAATCAGTAATTCGGTTTGGCCTAGAACAAAGTAGTTAGTATTATCGGGTTTGGCCGGTAACATATACAATGTTTGCAAAGAACTGTGAGGGAACTTATAACGTTTTAAATCTTTGTCTACTTACTTTAAAATAACCGAAGAATTTACATTACATTTCTTGAGCTAACATTTCTACGTTTAATATCAAACTCAGTAGTTTTCTTTATTTGATTACAAATAAGGTCACTTGGTCTGAAACTTTATTTTCTAAATATCTGAGCAATCATGTTTTAATTAGTTGCATTTATAAACTATACTATGTTAATAATTACTATAAATTTAAATGGGCGTTTCCGTGCAAAGGAAATGAGTTATTTTATACATCTGTTCTAGTCACTGTAGAATACCTACTTTACTGGTGAGGTACTTACATAGATCATCTACATTTTGTATATTTGTATTTTTATGGAAAGTGTAGGACACCTTGCATGATGAATATATCTAGAATTTTCTATCTATTTGTTTACATCTCTCATATTTTACGGCAGTGTAATTTCAAGTCATATGTCTAATTAGTGTATGAAATAACAATCTAACACTGAGAATATAGTTTATAGGTAATTTTGTTTTAAGGTACTGGGTAGAATTTAATGTATAATATCGCAAACAAACACTCTTTCAATTTTGTAAAACAACAAGTCTCGTCTTAGCCTAAAATATTAACTAACATTTTTATACTTAAATCAATTCGGTCATACGCCAAAGAATTTATCGTCAGATCAATATTAACCTATACCGTTACATAGACAACCAACACACACAACAAAAAGTCAGACCACAAGTCTGACAACCAGAGGGCACGCCACAATAGTGGCGGTAAGTCCCCTCTTTGAGGAGTGGCTAGAGAGGCGCCACGGCGCCCTCACCTTCCGCCTGACGCAGGTCCTCACCGGACATGGTTGTTTCGGGAGGTTCCTGCACCTAATCGGGCGGGAGGAAACGCCCGGGTGTCACCACTGCGAGGATCAACCGGAGGACACGGTGGAGCACACTGTGCGGGTCTTCTCCGCTTGGGCGGAGCACCGCCGTGTCCTCGTAGCGGCAATCGGCGGCGGCGACCTATCGCGTCCGGCCCTGATTCAATCCATGGTCCGGAGCGAGAGGGAATGGGACGCCGTCAGCTCCTTCTGCGAAGCAGTCATGCTAGCGAAGGAGGTGGCGGGACGTGAGAGGGAGAGAGCCTCACGTCTCAACCGCCGCGGGAGACGCCCTGGGCATCGGGGGCTACGTGGTGACTCCCGGCCACCGTAGGCGCGGGCCTGTGGACGGTGAGTAATGGGCTTACTCGCCGTTCCTCCATCTTATGACGACAGACCGTGTCGACAGCGCGTTCGTGTTCCACGCGCGCCTCAAAGAGAATCAGCAAACAGGAAGGGGTCCGTAAGGACCGATGCCTGCCAGGGTTGCGGGAATGTTCGAAAGAGATACCGCGGCCCTGGAACACAAAGGGCAAAGGAAGGAACATGAATGGGTTTTAGTCAGTAAAAGTCTGACACTCCCTCCTGCTCAGCCCAGAGCGGGAGGGGTTATTTGATGATTACCCATCCAAAAAAAAAAGTCTGACAACCTTACCAAGGGGTATCTATTAGCCAGTACTATCTGGGTTGTGGAGGTCAGATAGGCAGTCGCTCCATGTATTATACTGGTATTCAGCTGCATCCGGATAGACTGGAAGCCGACTACAACATAGTTGGGAAAAGGCTAGGCAGATGAGATGATGACCGTTACATAGACAACCTACACCTAGTATAATTTCAAGAAAGATTTGTTAGGATTTTTTCTCTTTACTATAAACCTGACAATGCAACCATGGTGGATCAACAAGGGGTATCGTATCACCTAGTAACTGGTTTGTCAAGTTCGGATTAGGGTGTCGATCTATGTAAAATTATTCAGCTGCATTCCATTAACCTAGAATTGGATCACAACGTAAGGGTGATACATATTATGATGATGAACATAAATCTGACGATATATGCTTAGGCGTAAGACCCGTTTGAAGTATTGTCTTCAAAATGGACGGAACCAGACATTTTATTCAAAATAAACTCAACTTTTCAACAAATAACCAAAAAAATGACTAGAAATGATAACACAGACTGCATTAAAGGAATGAACGTTGACGAAAACTGTACGCGCTTCGAAGAGCGAATAAAATTAATCTTTTCGCTTTAAAGGCAGGGTAAATTGCAAAGTTTATTTTACCTTCGGTAGAATCACAAAACCATATTAAAAAGCCGTAATAGGTAGTACTTTAAGACTACAAAATTACTTTTTTATACAGGCTGTCATTCTGCATCCTGGTCAAATTCAAGGAGGTATATATACTAATGATTCTCGACCCGAATCGATAGTAAAAAAGGTTTTTATTCAATTTTATTTTATTTTACGGAAATCAGTAGGTGTAAATCATTAAAACGCAGCCCGTCCGTTCCTAGCCCTATAAACGCGCCGTCACACACACAAACGCAAACGTTTATTCCACAGTATAATTATGGACAGTATGGAAACTAGGAGGTGGTTTACACTTACCGGTTTCCGTAAAGAAAACAGCAACCCTACCCTTTTTATTATAGATTCGGGTCGAGAATCACTAGTATAGATACTTCCTTGAATTTGACCAGGATGCAAAGCGACGGCCTGTATTACCCTAAACATATCGAAGGGTCAAATTAAGAAGTGTAGGGTAAGGGTAAACATGGTTAAAAACTACCGACTTCAAAGCGAAAAGTATTTTAACTTTTAACATAATAAAGTTCAAGTCTAGAAAAACTTAGTAGAAAAAGGGCGAACCTAACATACAGTCTCACAAACTTATCCAGGCCGATGGTGGGGGCTCTGTCGGTGAAGATAAAATTAAAGAATTCTTAATTTCTTAGGACTTGTTGTTAGTTCTACTTAAAACCACCAGTCAGATAAATTTGTGACTCTAGACAATATTTATCTTTCGACGAACATCGAGACGAAACTCGAGATATCTTACGTCACAGTCTTTAAAATTACGAACACAATGCTAATCACTCGACTACGGAAGAAAAAGATCATAATTATTTACGCATTTATTTTGGAGACCAAGATGGTAAAAAAAGACATGCAATGGACTTGAACTTTGTCTTGTATGATATTATGTTTAAGATTGTTCAACTTGATAATCCTCTAAGATTCAGAATTCAAGATATGGTATGGAGTCCAACACCCGCATCTATAAACAAGTCGAAAGTACTTGAGTAAAAGTAATGATTTAGGATACGAAAGTAAGAACTGTCAAAAGTAAGAATTCTTAGCTTTCCTTTCTTTGACAGTTCTTAATTCGTTCAAATTCTTGATCTGTTGCATAAAAATGTTTGCATAAGTAATTACTTCAACTCAAGTAATTAATTTAACTTGACTGTTAATACGGGTGTAAAACTGCCAATACACTCCATAGTCGAGCATTAATCATAAAAAAGAGATTCGCAAACCTAACGCCTAGATAGCGCTTACCTACCGTATGCTAGTCCTCAGGTCCATCAAGGCACTGGCCGTTATTACCCCATGCCTTTGCTTACCCATACAACTCCCATAGTCCGCATCCCCACCTATAGTAACCGTCGAAAAAGAGGTTGAATTCCTTCTATGTTGAACCGTAGACTTTTTACCACCGCTTATAAAACCAGATTCTGTGGGAGTCTGCCTTGTGACTGGCTGGAAATAATCTCCATGACAGTTCGTATTTTCGGCCCATTCGTGCCTATGCTCGAAGAGTTTTGTCGCTCGAAGAGGTTTTGCTACATTTTGGTCTGGTCTATGTTCTCTGAAGGGGCGTTCTAAGTGCGGTCTGACTTTTGGTCGAGACTTCTGGTCGGCTGATGCTGATACACTCAAATGTTTTGTCTTTGCGTAAGATTTTATTGGATCCGTTTCTTGGAAACTCTTGCTGCTTTTGGTTGTCGTGGTTGGTAGAGGGTGCGTTTTGTTGCTGTAAGGAATTTTAACTAAAGTTGTATTTTGTTCAGTAAAACAGGTAAACGGTCGACTATTTGATGAACAATTTGACCCTAGACAAACTTACTTATTGGTAAAAAATTACAGTATTGTACAATTAAATCTTCCAAGCTTCAGTTCAATTTTTGGTATTTCACTGTGAAAAGGAAAATGGCTCGTGTCCAGCAGAATAACTAAAATAATCAATGTTATATCCATCTGAACTTAAATCGGTTCAACCGGAACACGACTAAGATTTATTTTAATGAAGGCAATCCTAAATATCAAACACATTAATGCCAGTTTTTATGAACACTTAGCAATACCTAAATGACTGTCATATATTAATACTCTGTTGGAATGAAACTGAACATCGACGCGGAGCGCCGGGCATTTAAAAAGTTCAACAGAGTGCTTTTATTCGGGCATTCATTTCGTCCTCATCTAATGTTAAGGTGGATGCGCAAGGGTGGCCCGCGAAATTTAAATTTTCTTACGATTATTGCTATTTGCAGGTCAGTGTCCGGTTGTATGTTGATGAAAATATAAATCGCGCCAGTAACACGTATGGAGTTACAGAATTATAATCATATAAATCCCATTCAATAGCTATTTCATGAAAAAGTCACTCTTTGGGATTATATGAACGTGGAGGGTTGTATTGATGATTTGAATGATTATAATTCTGTAACTCCATACGTGATACGATACGATTACAATAAACGTAAGAAAATTTAAATTTCGCGGGCTACCCTTGCGCTTCCACCTTAATAAAAACAAGAGTAGTGCGTCTTAGAACACATTTACACATCTTACATCTTTAGACGTTACAAAGCACGTACGACTTAGACATATTCCAGTCTCAATCTTGCACTTGTAGTTTGACAGTGGTAGGAATAATGCTTAGACAAAATACTAGCTAAGATAAGCTTTTCGATGTACGTTTTAGTCAAAATAATAGGTATGAAATAATAAGTATGCTATGAAATTGCCGTTTTTTTTCTCACATTTTGTTCAGTTTGTAACTTGGACGACGTATTAATTGTTAAATTACGTGCCTTTTAGAGTTTAAAAACTGTACTAGTAGTTAATATAACCTCATAATGTGTGTATGTGCGGTCGGTTTCACTACTTCAAGTAGGTATATTTTTGTTATAGACTATGTTTTGAGAATATAAGATACGCAGTCCAGCGCAGCTTTTTTTACTCTGACTATTGCAATTGCATCATACATAATCGGTTCAGACGTTTCCAAGAAAAACTAAAATATGAGTATGGAAATATCACTTTTGGTACACCTATTAACACCGGACTCGCGCGTACGTCATCTAGGACATAGACTAGACATAGACAACTGTCATGTATTCTGTCACTTGAATCATGGTTACGAATATACGAGAAATTAGAAGAGCATCTTTATTTCCATATCCAGCTCCCTTTATTATTATTATAAAATACGAGGACACTACAAACACAACAAATTTTCACGAAATCGTCTTTAAAAATCGGCAATTTCATACTTTAACCCCTCACATTAGTGCAAAGAGGCATTAAGATTGTAACATTTGCCGATCACCTACCTAGAATGGGATTTCCTAGGTGGCCCATTGTAGGGCTGGTTGCCCTTAGCCATGATGCTGTACAATTTGTTCCTGTAGTCGTCCACGGATAGCTGCTTGTCGTCTCTCAGCGGAAGCAGGACATCGGATAGTAATATTGGCTCGTCACGTTCGCGGTGGAATCTTGAACACAAATATGGGAAATATTTTGCATAACATCATGAGAGATGTACCTAATAGTACACCCACACGTCGCCATCAACCGGACACAAATCCAGACTCCGTGGCTGCTACTGAGAAATTCCTGATCGAAAAACCCAATAATTCTTTGCCCGACCTGGGAATGGGACCCAGGACCTCATGCTCAGAAGACTAGTCGAACAATGAGGCAGTCAAATATTTAAATATCCATCTGAACAGTAAACCATATACAGTAGTCCTGATTTTTCTTAAGAGGGCTATTGTATTGTATTGTATACCGGGCTGGTGTCTGCAACTCCACGTCCAAGCGCGTATTTTGCGTGCAGAGGAGGGCTATTTTACAAATTTCAAAAACACAGTTTTTGGCCTTTCTAAATAATGAGAATAAATATAGTTGTTTAGTTTTAGGGCGTTGGATTTGTACAAACCTTTTGAACACTAGAGCATAAACGCACGCGCATGCCCTCCACGCCAAGCCACCATTTCACCTACCATTTTTTCACATATATTTGTGTAGTTTAGCGTACAGGGCACGCGCTTGCTTGTCACGTATACGTGACAATGGCGTTCAAAAGGTTTATACCTAATTAATGTTTGTTAATTACAGTTAAGTCACTGTGAAAGACACTTACATTATGTTTAAAAATCAAATTTGAAAAAGACGTCTGTATTGTTGATCTAGTAATCGTAAGCACTTTTGCTGTGCCTGACGTCTGAGATTAGAACCAAGAAAGTGCTATCGGATTTTTTTATCAGGAAATTAGTTCTAAAAAAAAAAAACATTACTCGGAAAACTCACTTGCCAACATACTCATGGTCCAGCGCCCGTTCAGCGCTGAGCCTCTTCGCCGGGTTGAAGACCAGCAGCCTCTGCACCAAGTCAGCGGCGTCGTGCGGCGCACAGGACAGTAGGTTGGTCAGCGTCGCGCCACCGTTCGGGTTGCCGGCTTGCTCGCGGATCAGGGAGGAACCGTAGCCACTGCACACTATCGCTATGTCTAGAAATTGTCGTATGGGAAGCTTTAGCATATCTAGCGTATAATATTAGCACTGGTGGGATACAAGCCTCCTCTATATGAGTGGGTTTGGGTCTTAATCCACCACGCAGGCCCAGTGCGGGGTGATGGATGGAACGCTTAGAGGCTGGCAAGAGTATGGGGGGAAATCGCCGCTTTAGAAGCAGAAGGTGTCGCTTTATATCATACGAGCGACCAGCCCCGGCTTCGCACGGGTGCAATATAAACCTTCCTCTTGAATCTATTGCTGAAATCTGCATTAAAATCCGTTGCCTAGTTTAAAAGATCTAAGCGTACAAACAGCGGGAGCGACTTTGTTTTATACTATGTAAAGATTATGACATGCTAGGGGCCATAACAACAATGAACTTAATTTACACAGAAATACGTAGAAGGTCCTTAAAGTTCCAGAAGCCCAATATCAAAATCAAAAATCCGAAATCAAAAATGATGTCATAAAATTCAATGGACAGCAGCAAGCATTTTTCTCAAAAATTGTCATGCAAAACAAAGTTTAAATTCCATTACAATCCTAATGATCACTAAAAACATAACTTACACTAAATAAAGATACCTACTGTTTAGGAAGTGGTAATTTTATGTACAGACAAAACTATCCAATTTTCCCAATCAACCTTAAACTTAATGCTTAAGCGATAAAGTTGAAAATCTATTAAAGACATTTGACAGATTGTAATAGCTTGACGTGTTGGCGTCTGTACTTAAATGATCTAAGAATTCTAGGCTACTTACCCTCAGGAGAAGGTCTAGGTAGGGCAGACATGATTTTCTCCACCTGGTTGACCGTCGAGGTACCCGGGAACAGAGGCTTGCCGGTCAGCATCTCACCCAAGATACAGCCAAGTGACCACATGTCTATGCCCTTGGTGTAGCTAAAACATATTAGAGGTTAAAGCATGAAGTGCCGATTTGTATGGGCGATTTCGTGGAAAAGTGACATTTCCATACTAACATTTTTTTTTATTTTTCTTGGAAACGTCTAAACAAACAAACTAGTTACGAGTGAAAAGAGCTGCACTGCGTATCTTAAATTCTCAAAACACAGTCAATGACAAAAATATGTTACTTGAACTAGTGAAACCGACGGCATAATCGCATTGAACAGTTGTATTGACACATTACCCTTTATGGTAATATGCAATTACTATTACGGTTTTTAACTCTAAAATGTACGTAATTTAACAATCAATCCAAAAAAATGGAATTAGGAAAAAATATAACTAAACGTCAAAGTTACAAACAGAACAAAATTTGAGAAAAAAAACGGCCGTAGTAAGGATCGAGCCTATTGCCATCAACTTGGTACAAACCGGCAGCTATTGAGAAACTCCTAATGGAAAAACCTAATAAATAAGACTCTGCTTACCTGGGAATGGAACCCAAGAAATGCTCAGAACTAGCGCTTACGACCACTAAACGAACGAGGATCAATGTAAATATTAGTAATAGATTTTTACTTACTTCTTGCTAGCAATAAGTATCTCAGGTGCGCGGTACCAGCGTGTAGCGACGTAATCGGTGAGGCATGGGTCCGCGCCTTCTTCCCCGCCAGAGTATAGACTCGATACGGACCGGGCGAGACCGAAGTCCGCTAGCTTCACCCTGTTGAACAAGAAGTTATAAGTACTTTATTAATATTAAAATGACATAGCTAATGAACCTCACTGATCTTGCTAATTAAAAACGTATATACAGGGTGTATCAAGACCCTTAGCGAAGCCGTCAGCCAAGCGTTATGTACATCAAATTAAGTAAGTTTACGCAAAAATTATTGCTGGGAAACGACTTTTTTTTGGGGTGAAAAATTACGTCTTATGATGGTAGGACTCAATGTAACGCACTCAAAACATTGTGCTGATGGATGTTTCTGATTAGTACGGGGGTCGTAGATGTGTAAATTTACAGTAAAAATCAGACGTTAAAACATTCATTTAAAAAAAAACCTTTGGAAAAGTTGGAACTTTGAACCCCAATATCTCCGTAACTAGGTTCCCAGGTTTGGTCTAGAACAAAAAAATGATCGCAGTGACGGGGAGAACGTGTAACTTTCGGCTTCGTTAAGGTTCTTGTTACACCCTTTATGTTGCATCGCAGCACCACTCAAAATGCTTGCCCCTGCGGTACTGCGTCTTCGGCTGCAAGCAGCGACTAGAGGAGCGTAGGAGATATGCAAAATTCGACCAATCACAAGAGAGACGCGTAGATTTCAACCAATGTTCCTTGTCGGTTGTCGCACGTCTACGTCTCCGCTTTGGTAGAATCTGGCCCTTAAGTTGCCCAAAGAAATCCGTTGCATATAAACCACAAAAAGCCGCAAGTGTACATACCCGACAGTCTTACCAAGAAGCATTGTATTACTCAGTAACTGATCTGAGGAGCTGCTCCATCAAGAATTGGAAATCCATATGCAACCAGTTAGAATAGAAGCTGACCCCAACATATACTGGGGAAAAGGTTAGGAAGTGATATCCTTCTAGCCCCTAGGTACTACCTATACAAGACTGAAGCCAGGAAGCCAATCACAGATTTTCGGTAAGAACATTCATTTTAGCTGCGGTTGACCTCTCTTAAGAGGTCCCTTCCTGGTCCGTCTATCGTCAAAGCGAGCATGGTCGAAAAGCTTGTTGTTTTATAGAGCCACAACGGCGATTTTCTTTCAACTCCACCGGCTTACCCCGCCCCGACCCCGCACAACTCGTCTCCCGCGCACCTTGTTTTTGAATAAGTCTTAAAAGTGTGTGAAATAAATATTTGTCATTAAGAATCTCCATTACATGTGCAAGGCTTCTATCGAGATGTTTTCTACAATTTGTTTCTACAATTTTTTTATTTTTTGCTTCCATAAAAACCTAGATATAGTGCACAAAATACCTATTAGTTCAAAAAATTCAAAGATAGATGTGTAAAAACTGCACTCACATACGAGCGTTTGTATGAAAAGTATGACGGGTTGGCCGCTCTTAAAATATCACCCTTCGCCACTGCTAAGCAGTACCAATAGTTTTGTTCCAATTACTTCTTACCTGCAAGCACTATCAATCAGCACATTGCTGGGTTTCTGGTCTCTATGTATAACGTTCCCAGAATGTATATACTTGGTCGCCTTCAGCATCTGGTACATAATGTATCGCTTATGTATATCCTTGAGTATGTTGCCGCGTTTGATCACGTTGTGCAGGTCCGTCTCCATGTACTCGAAGCCGAGGTAGATATCGCGGTTGTTTAGAGCTCTGGGGGTAAGGGTAAGAAGAAAAAGGGTAAATTATAGGTATAAT
This sequence comes from Eugnorisma glareosa, assembly GCA_947578425.1. NCBI lineage: Eukaryota > Metazoa > Arthropoda > Insecta > Lepidoptera > Noctuidae > Eugnorisma > Eugnorisma glareosa. The sequence continues at coordinate 5,383,506 of OX387967.1, read as the reverse complement.
ATATATATAATAAATTAACTAGCTGCTGCCTGCGACTTTTGTTCGTGTGGAACTATTTTTCTAAAATAAAAGTAGCCTATGTTAGACCTTAACATTAGCTATCTGCCAGTCAAAATCGGTCTAGCCGTTTTAGAGATTAGCCGGAAAACAGATAGACAAAAATGTGTTTTTCTTATAAGTGCTGTATATATTTTCATTTGCATTCAGTAAAAAGCTGTTATTTTGATATTAAAAACAGTCACTACAATTTTATTTACTTGTTATGATTTAACTATTTTTATTATCTCTTTTTTTTGCTTAACAGATAACTAGCAGTTCCTGTGTATTAGCAGATCAAGACTAATTAGACAAATGGGTGGAATCCAGCCCACACATGAACCTATTACAGGTAAGACTGGGAAACAAGTATGTAACAGTCCCAGGTAATGAACAAAAATTAATCAAAAAAACATTATAATCAATAAAAAAAAATTATGGTTTCCACTGCTGGGGCACAGGTTTCCTATCTGTGGGAGGGAGTTGATGGATTATGGAAACCTTCAGTTCCTTTGGCAAATCTATGTTTAACTATCCAGCAGTTTGACTAAGTAAAGTAAGTAGTTAGTGAATAATTAAATCTCTTATCTATTTAGGCCCCTATGGCAATGAACCTAAAGAGTATTTATAAGCTATTTTGTTTTACTTGGTATCAGGAACCAAATTACAATAATTACTTTGGGTGGTAAGTACCCATTTTTGGAATTAGATAATCATGTAAAGTGGGTACATAGTTATTACAATTTTCATATCTGTGCCTGTGAAAAACATATTATTTAGAAGTTACTGGGGCCTATCCACCAGCTTGCAGCATACCATAGCTGGGTAGAGGCCTTCACCATGTGTATTCAACCTATAAAGTTCCAACAAGTAGGACAAAGATCTCCTCTCTGGGAGACGGTGGGCTATAATACAATGCATGGGCCTAGTGCGGGATGGGTCTAAGGACTCTCACCGTTTCAGCTCTTAAAGTGAGTCCAGAGATAATTATGAACACACAGTAAAACACAGACAATATACTAATCTCCCCTTTCTGAGGTTTCTTTGCCAATGTTTTTCCATTATTGATAGTGCTATTGATTTTTTATTTTATTTTTTAACACTAGGACCTCAAAACTCAAACTCAAAGCGTTTATTTCAATTAGACCTTCGCAGGCACTTTTGAAAGTCAGAAAAACAAAGGCGAAGCTACAGTCACAGACACAAGGCATAATAACTTGTGAAAGTACTGTAGTTGCCCATTCCAAAGCGTAGATCTCTATGGAGAAGAATGGGCAAGAAACTCCATGGACACTCTTTTCAATCAAAATATTGTTACAAGATCTTGGTTACATCATTCATGTTGAGATTATACATATATGTGAGAACGATGTAGAAAGACGTGCACATTAAGAGCGTCCAGAGTAAAAGATTATAACTATCAACAATTTAAAAACAAAGTAGTTAAAATAAACCGTGGCAGCTAAGAGATGACCAGTCCCAACTGACAGCGCCCGTTCACGAACATGACGCATGCATCAGCTCCATTCAGCTCAACCATATTGAAGGGAACTAAACGACCCAACACACCCGCCACTATCAGCGAGACATTTGAGTGAGCCTGACATTCTCTCAGCCACCAGGGCACATTCGAGTCAATGAAGGATAACTAAATGTAAATGGTAGCTTTACAGTACATAGTACTCACACATGTGCTATGCAGACCTCCTTGCAAATCAAATCACTGAAGTGTCAATCAATTAATTTTTTTAATCTGTTTCTGTCAGTTATTTGAAGATTACCTACAGAATGAGGCAGTATAGTGTTTTAAACTCTATTGCTTGGCGCTAAAAACATTAAGTGATTTGTTAATAATTAATAACAATAATTAGTCACCTGTGTATACTATGCAGCTTCACAATATTCGGGTGGTTTCGAAACGACTGGAGGAAAATAATTTCCCTAAATGTCCGTTGTGCATCTGTCTGATTCCGGAAGGCATCAAATATTTTCTTGATCGCCACCACATCCTTGGTCTTTTTATCAGCAGCTTTCCAGACAATACCATAAGCGCCTTTACCAAGCCGTTTCTTTATTTCAAACCTTTTAAGAATATGCTCGTCAATTTCGGACATGTTTTTATCGGGGTTTTTCTTCTGAACAGGTTTTTGGCCCACATCTTTCTTCCGGTCATCTTTCTTTATTTGATTCTGAGACATCAGCACTTCTTTTCAACGCAATTATGTAGTTACGCGGAGACTGTAAAATCAAATTCTGAAATCGTAGCCAATTAAAATTCATATATTCGCAATTCTCATGTTTTGTTATCAAATGACACTATAAAATGTAAATTCGAAGGGTATCGTGAGCTTATTTGAATATCAGAAAAGCGTGACTACCATCATTGTCAAAATATTGATTATTTACGCTAAGCAACGAGAAATATGTCGATAACAAACTAATGATTAGAAAACCATCTCAATTTTAAAATTTGTCAATTTTAAACTTTACTCACGTAAAAAACAGCAGAGAACATTCACAAATCCCATTATACGTTTGCAATTTTTTTATTCAAATTGGGTTTTTTTGCCAATATTACTAGATGGACATCGGCACATTTGAATTCTGCCAGTCGAGTTTCATTTGTTTACGGCCGTTCAAACAACCTGTCAGTTGCCATGGTTACGAAAGATGTCAACTATAGTAATGGGGCTAAAATGTTTAATCGATATTATGGAAATAAAATAATGTCAGTCGATTTTTTCTTTCAATTAAATTGTTTTTGTTAAAACTTAAATATTTACTAGAGAATTTTTAATGTATGATTTTAAACTAAACAGTCTTAAGATGACGAGTAATAGAGAAGCCCAATATGGGCAGCAGAATGATGACTGTTATCAGTCTTCTGATTACAAAAAAAACAACATCTCATTTTTCACAAACTTTATTTAGATTTAACAGTAGTACAGGAATTCCGACGGTAAATACTCTAATATAGTGAGGAATTACATTTATTAATTGTCTTTTAATACTTCAACGTTTTTACTTAGTCGTTAATTTATTAAATGCTTAATACTTTTCTAAGGAATGATATTTTATAGAAATTAATCGCATATTATTTTAAAAAGTTGTAAATTATTGTTTTTATCCTTATAATAAATATGACAAGTAGGTACCGAGTACACTATAAACACATTAAAACTAAGAATACCTATAGTTATGAGGATCTTCTATATATAAATAAAAAAAACTTGTCTGGTATTAAAACGAGCGAATGTAAATTAAAGTAAAGATAGAAAAAACACTGAATAGGGCTTATTGAAATACTAAGTAGGCGAATAACTGTGAGTGACTAAACAACGCGCCACGGTGGCAGCCGCAGCATTTAGTAACTGCGACTATCTGGACTCGCACATAGTTAGTAATGGTTCTAACCTAGGTACTTAACCCATTGGGTAACTGAGTTTAGTATTACAGTATATCAAAAAATCAGTCTCCAGTTTTGTTTTTATTCGCCCAATTTATAATAAACCAAAATAATATATCTAAGCCCAAAAAAATGTGTTACAAAAATACTGTACCTAGTAAAATCTTTGTAAAAAATTTAAATAACGTAACATAATAAAAACAACACATAATATTTAAAAAACTATATTATTATAAAACGTTTTTACCGTTATTGTGGAAGCGTATTTAGAGGCAGTGAGGTAGCTAACTATCATGCTCGTTGCTTCTTTGTTTGAGAAGATTTTTCCACCGACTTTTAACACACTGTTTTTGCTACCATCACGTCGCCGTCGGTATGATTTCCTAACTATAACTATAAATTTTTGAGTACCTAACGTTCTAGGTTGTAAGTACTGTGCATTAACGCAAGCACGGATAGTCATAAATCGTAGAAGAATGATTTTCAACTGGAATCTCATTAAAACTATGGGAGAAGAAGACATGTTGCGCTGACCCCAAATAAATTGGGATAAAGGCAGGAGAATGATGATGATGATGAATCTCATTAAAACCAGTAAAGTTCAAAATCCGAAATGGCCGACAGGCCCATTAAATTGAAATTTCTAAATACTAACTAGTACCACATCTTGAGATTCCCATATCATTATTCAGTAAACAAAACGCGCTTGACATTGCCATGGCGCACTCTACACAAACAGAGTAATGAGAATGACGCCTCTCAAACCTTTTGTGTAGCCGTACAAGAAGTTTTTCATTAGATTAAATCACTGTTAAATAGTTGCAATTACGACTCTGATTCTAATAATGATATACTTACCTGAAATTCAAAATGAGATTAATCGTAATATTCGATGAAAGTTCGAAGTTTAAAATATTACTACATTTGTTAAAGTGCCTCTAAAATCTAGCTGTATCTAAAACCGCATTTTCCTTAGATGTAAATTTCTCCACCAAAGGCATTCCGTATCGAAAATTGCTCAGGTAATATGGTAATAAAATATAACGACCGACAGTCAGGTTAGTAGCTTGACATTGACTCCAATGAGAGCACTTAACTTATATAAGAGCACCTACTACACTTTACTGCGCCCCGCATCGTTAAAACTTCAGTAAAATCTCAAATCCAACCGGTACGGTATATTACGGACCGGCTGGTCATCGGACACTGAGAGATGCTTCAATACCATATCCATTAGATTCCGGTGTCAAATTGTTCGTAACTCCGAAACGAGTTCCTTTGACTGAACCTTAGCTAAAAGAGTTCGGTGCTGTTTTAATTGTCTAGAGAGACATTCAGGAAAGTTTGACCTTTAGAGAGGCAGTAATAGCGTGTGTAGTGGTACTTATAATTGGTTTCTGTGGCAGCCTAAACAAACATTAATGTTTGTTTAGGCCCAGAGGAATGTTGACCTTGACTAGGTTTTTGGAATTAACGATCGCACATCATAATCGGTCTATATGTACAAACTGTTTCTGCCCTAACAGAAAACAGAAGAGATAATCTAGGTCTCGCTGTATCAATCGCTTTTAATCAAGCGAGATCATAGCAAGAGCAGTTCCATTGATCAATAAAATAAAATCAGTATAACTCCAGAAAATTGTGCCTAAGGATATGCGGTCTATTGAAAAGACGAAGATCTACACTACCCGCTATTTTGATCTACGTTGCGGTGAAGGCACACGTCATTATTGACCGCTTTTAGTTTACATCATTGGTGGATGGATTTTCTTCTTTTCTTCGACATCTAAGCGTCCGAGATCAATGGAAGACGGTGTGGGAAGACCGCATGGCCATTCGAGGGAGTCCGCTTCGTGTGTCATTATGTGTTCAGCTTCCACTGAAACGTATTTTGATAAATTAATTACATTTGCGCAAGTAGAAAAAATTGTGGGGTACCTATCTAGAAATTCGTCAGGGATTAAGATTGTCTTCCGCAACATCTTTCCCTTATAAGTTAAGATGCGCCCTAGCAATCTTAGGTTGACTAAACCAAAATATGAATTTCAAAGATTTTTATGACACAAGTTGTTATTCAAATATAAACTCTAAAGTAAAAATATACATAACATTAACATGGGTCTTATTCTAAGGAATGTGGGTTCATAATAAATGAACCCACATGAATCAATGCAACCTCGTATTTTCGGAGAATAATTATTAAAAGGTTCGCTAGAATCGAAATCCAAAAAGTCTACCATAGAAATGTACTCAAATTGAAGTAGGTGTTTGGGAATTTTCGTAAATAATTTTAGATTTCACAGTGATTATGATGACTCTTGCATGCGCTGATTTAATTTTGGAATTTGTCTCATTGTTTAAATTAGCTGCACCAACATTTTATCATGCTACTTACTTCTGATTCTGTGAATTTTGTTTCCGTATGCAAGGTCCCAGTAGTACAGAGTCACAAAACTAAGAGGTATCAAAGGCATTAGAAGATATGGCCTTTTCGTTCTTCTGAAACTGTAATCAACACATTTAAATTGAGCAGTTGTTTGTTTTTCGCATAAAATATATTGAATATAATATTTCAACCTTTTCTTTTCTTCCCTTGTCCCATGTTACTTGGGGTTGGCTCAACCCGTTTTTTTTCTAAACGTGCTAACGCCACAATTTTAAATAAATAAAAAATTACCCAGTAATGAGGCCCGTTGTTGCAGTAACATAAAACGCAGTAAACCAAAGACAGGTGTCCCGACTTTTCGCTATCTGCAACGCCATTTGTCGTTCTTGCATTTGATATTGAAGTTGAATTTGTCTCTCCATCTTAAACAAATTTAAGCTGTTAATATAATATTACTGAGCAATTTATTAAGAATCTCAAACATGTTTTATTTTACCTTTATTTTATTGATATTTTGAATGAATTCTTGATTCTTTTTGAAGTTTTCTTCCATGTTCACGGTAACGTCATTTCCCATCTTGAAGACTTATTATTTTGTTTAAATAAACAAAACTCACAACAAAACACGATCGATGCCCTGCCCTGACTATAATTATTGTGTAATGCCATCAGATTTTTGTTGTCAAAACATTTTTTCAACAATGGCGTATTAGCGTTTTGATACTGCATTAATCCTACTGTAACAACGTTAACTCCGAATAAAGTCATAATATTAAAAATAAATCTTCTAATAATTCTATAACATAACATTAAAATAATAATATTATTGTGGAAATCTTGTTTCATCAAAGCCCATAATCAATATTTTGTAATAATGCGCACAACACTATTTTTGTTGACATTTGGTTTGCCAGCTTGTCATTGTCAAATGTCATGTCATGTCATCTCGTCTTCATTCCCGCCAAATTCGTCGAGCGTGAAAGCTGGTGAAAGCGGTTGATTGATCCAAATTATCATTAATTTCTGCAGCTGCATTTCTGATAAAACGGCAGGATGGGTATTCTAGGCTTATCAAAGTTAATTGCAGATATTGCACCACATGCTATCAAAGAAATGGAGATAAAAAACTATTTTGGTGAGTTTCATTTTGTATGAATCAATATTTTAACCTCTACGAATGTTAACTGTACTGTTTATTTTCATTTTTCAGGACGTAAAATTGCTATAGACGCGTATATGAGCTTGTATCAGTTCCTTATAGCCGTAAGAAGTGAAGGTAAATGATTTTTTTTTAATCTGCTGTACTGATTTTTTGTAGCATACTGCTTCGAGTAATAAAATACATTATTCATCATTCATGGCTAAAGGTAATGGATAATTATTATGTCACTGTCTCCCTCTATATCAACCAACACCCTGAGGGTTAAAAATATAGAATCAAGGGAAACATTTACAGAAACATATTGTTGTCAATCAAGGGAAGGATACATGGAACATAGGAAGGCTATGGGGTACTTAACCTTGCCCAGCTGTGGGAAAAGAGATTTACAATATAAAAGTTGTTTCATTATTACTAACTATCCTTGTTATTTCATAGCTAGAGACTGCATTATATGCAACCTAAAATGGTTGAAATAAGCATCTTGAATACTCAAAATAGATAGATACAGTTAAAACTAAAGGAAACATCATCATCTGCCTAGCCTTTTCCCAACTATTTTGGGATCGATTTCCAGTCTAACCAAATGCAGCAGAATAGCGGTATTTAAAACTAAAGGAAACATGCCCTAATAATGTTTTATAAGCCGATTTTAGAAATGCTTAAACAAACATGCATTAAATGCAGGTTTGCATATTTTAATCTGTAGCAATTCAAAGCAAAACTCAGACCTATTCAATCATATATATTTCAATTTTACCCACAGGTTCTCAACTAGTCTCCGTAGATGGAGAAACAACATCTCACTTGATGGGAATATTCTACCGGACAATAAGACTGGTAGAGAATGGCATCAAGCCAGTGTATGTGTTTGATGGAAAGCCACCGGATATGAAGTCTCATCAGCTGAATAAGAGAGCAGAAAAGAGGGAAGAAGCAGAGAAAGAGCTTCAGAAGGCTACAGAAGCTGGTGAGATATAAAATAATCATATCAATAATGTTCCCACTGCTGGGACATACGGCCTCCTCTCTATGAGAGGGAATGGGCTATAATCCACCAGATTGCTTATGAAATTTATGGCTAGGACTACTAATGTGCGAGATGAGATCCTGGGTTCGATTCCCAGCTGGGGCAGTGTTCAATAATAAGAATCATCAATTCATCGCTATAAGTTATTGGCCTCAAATGTCATATTTTCATTAAAAAGTCATTCAATAGAGTAATTTGAATTTAGAGAGAATGAAAAAATACTCTCGAGTTTAGATGAACAGCTCAATCTTTTTGCAAGAACATCAAAAAAGAGCTTAATAGATTTGATTACAAACTTTTCATAAAAAACCTCCTTCACAGGTGATCAAGAGTCAATAGAGAAGTTCAACCGTCGCCTGGTGAAAGTAACTAAGGTTCATAACGAAGAGGCGAGACAACTGCTCAAGCTGATGGGTATGCCTGTGGTGGAGGCGCCGTGCGAGGCTGAGGCTCAATGTGCTGCCCTAGTAAGTTATCTGCCTAGCCTGTTTGTATGTCCTTGGCTTCCAGTCTAAGGCTATTCTCACAGGACACCGCTCAGCCACGCGATCGGGTGGTGACGTGTGTTATGGATCAACGGGTTTCATATAAGCCAATGCGGCTTCAGATCCGCTTTACCGCCCCAACTCGAGGACAAGCAGTCTCGTTTGAGAATCGCCTAATGGGGGCTATCGCGTATTAATTCGCCGCTAGAGGCGCTAGTGTAGCGCGAGGTCACCGAAATGTCAGATGTCTTAGAGGGTTCGCGCGTTGCGTGCTGTTTTAACAAGTATTTTTACAAATATTCATGATTGTGGTCTAGATTGAGCCATTCCTGATTAATTATGACTTGAAGATTTTATGTAGCAATTTAGAATCTTAATTGTCCATACTTAGAGGTAAAATGATTTTTGAATGTTCCATGCTTGTTAATTTTAGGGAGAAATTGTAAATATATGAACCTGAAGTTTACACTCTGTTGTTATAAGTAATAAAATAAACTTTATATGAACTTATTGATACTTTATAGTATAAAATAGAATTATTGACGTGACCTACTCGACAATGGCGCCATTTGGTGGTCTCAAGAACGATAGCCCTCATTGGATGTAGGCTATCCTATGCCTATCTGACCTTCAGTGTGCTATTGGCCGAAAAATATTCCTTGTACGGGTGCTCGTCTGTGACGGCTTCGTTTGTTATCGAGGCGGCTTCCTTTGGGGTTCGCGCCTCGCGGCCGGTTTTCAAAAGGCGCCACTATTTTCCGATGGTCTATACAAACCTGACTTTGTCAGCCGATTCTAGCTATTTCTGACGATGCCAGCTTTGAGAACGCACCCTCTTAAGTTTAAAATAAATAATATCTTTAAAACTTGCCCTCAGGTTAAAGCCGGCAAGGTATTCGCTTCAGCGACTGAGGACATGGATGCTCTGACGTTTGGCACCAATGTGTTGCTGCGTCACCTGACGTTCTCCGAAGCGCGCAAGATGCCCGTCCAGGAGTTCCATCTTGATGATGTGCTTAAAGGACTGGAGTTGGACCAGAAGGAGGTAAGGAAACCATTGTGTTAAGCTTATTGTGGATGGAAAAGAAAGAGAGGTTCACCTGTTCTACGTTAAGGGTTTAGTTTCCGCATTTAGTCCCTAAAGTGGACCATTGTGCGTGAGCCATGGTGGCCGTTACAACAACCAGCCCATCTCCCTCCAGAAGCAGATCAAACTTTCCGGTCTTCTCAGGACATCTGCAAGGGATCTCGGTGTAGCAAGTCTCCTTGCGGATCTGGGTGACACTGGTGTACTCGAGGAGTACATGCGCTACCGTTTCCTTCGCCTCCATGCACGCTCTGCACAGCTGTCAGTGAAACCTAGCATGTGCAAGTGTTTGTTCAGTGAGTAATCTCCAGTGATGGTCCCCGCCACCAGTCGCAGGCTATCTCTGTCCAGACGCAGAAGGCGCTTGGTCAGCTTCGTATCCAGGGATGGCATAGCTTCCTTGGGTTGTCTGCACCCTGATCAGTTACACATTTTGTGAGTTGAAATGGCGAATATTGTAAGTACCTAAATATTGTTCAGACGCCAGCAGATCAAGCTACTACTATAGCTAACAGACACAGGTGTTGCTGCGGAGTTTGCTCCGCCACTTCTTCATCCCAGCTAAGGCACTAGGAAGTGTCGAAGGGGGGTGCGTTTTGGGGGACTGTCTCCTGTAAACTTTGACGTTCATAAAGTGCTGATTATCTGGCTAATAGAAATAAATGACTTTTGATTCCGATTACATTTAAAATAAATAAAAATATAAAAATAAAAATAGCCTTTAACAATAAAAACAATATTGTAAAAGGAAGTCAGTGAAACTTCCTTTTACAATATTGTTTTTTTTAACTTAACTTAAATAATGTTTTGTCTTTGTCAGGTTGTCCCTTTGACAAAGGCCTCCTCCAGGCCGCGCTAGGCCTCTCGACTCTGTGTCAACCTCCTCCACCCATGTGGTAGGTCGTCTTCCCACCTCTTGAACTGTCTGCCCCTGCGCCTCTTTCCATCGCGTGGGTACCACTCAGTTACTCTTCTCGTCCACTTTTCGATTCTAGTTAGCATTGTGTGGCCCGTCCATCTCCACTTCAGTCTCCTGACTCTGTTGGCTACATCTGCCACATCTGTTTGCTTTCGTATGACTTGGAGTCTACACTTGTCTCTGATATGGATACCCAGCATGCTCCTCTCCATCCCTGTTGGCAGACTTTTAGTTTTTGCATGCTTAACTTTGTTAAGGACCATGTTTGGCATCCATAAGTGAGTACCGGCAGTATGCAGCTATCATAGATTTTTTTCTTATCCCGTATTGGGATGGACTTGCTCTTCACAACTTCCTTGAGGGACCAGTAGCGGGACCAGGTGTTGTTTACCCTTCTTTGTATTTCTTTTGACATTAAGTGTTGGGGTGATATTAGGTGTCCAAGGTATATATATTCTTCTACATATTCGATTTCTTGTTCTGTTATTGTTATCGGTACTTGAGTGCTGTTGGTGATCACCTTCGTTTTTGTGAAGTTTATGGTGAGACCCACCTCTGCGCTAGCATCGGATAGTTGTTGTAGCAGTAGCCGATTACACTTACTTAGCTCCAAATACAGAAACCTGAAACCTGAATGGGTGACGATTAATCAAAAGTAATCAAGTATTTTGATCTTTAGCTAGTATATCAGTACTAACATCAATTATGATCAAATGTAAAAATAATTTGGCCTTCAAAATCCAATGAATGATTTATAAATTATCATAATTTATTATCTTATTTCTTACTAGTACTTCGCCCGCAACTTCGTCCGCAAAAACTGTGATAGCTCGGCTAATATGCATGATATAAATATAATTTATAGCCTATAGCACTCACGAATAATGTAGCTTTCAGCCAGTGAAAGAATTTTTAGAATTGGATCTAATGTTCCGGAGATTACCCCCTAAATACAAATTTATAAAAATAAATTACCTCTCTATTTTATTTATTTATTTATGTACACACAAAATACTTAACAGGACATTACATTAAGATAGAAGAGCACAAAGGTACTGCTTATTTCATAAGACATTTCTTCCAGCAGACCTGCGAGAGGAAAGTTGGATTAGAAATGTAGACACAGTGTGTAGAAGAGACAGAACAGGAAAATTTCAATTAAAACTTAAAACAAAAATATACCTATATAATATAAACATACACACAGATATTTACACATAATATTAAAAATAAATATATACCTATAATATGAATAAAAATCCAGAATATTACAGTATAGAGGAGAGATAGTGTTCTTACTTGCTTTTTGAAGACAAGTATGTTAATAGTACTTATATTATAAATGCGTTTGTGAGGATGGATATATGTTTGTTACTCTTTCACGCAAAAACTACTGAACGGATTTGGATGAAATTTGGCACACAGATAGTTTATAACCTGGATTAACGCATAGAATACTTGTTATCCCGGTAGTACGATCCAATCAGACAATTACCGAAATACACGAAGGCGAAACCGCGGGCATAAAATAGTATAATAAGTAATATTTATCTTTCCAGTTCATCGACCTTTGTATCCTGCTTGGCTGTGACTACTGCGGTTCCATCCGAGGCATAGGCCCCAAGCGTGCCATAGAGCTCATCCGTCAACACCGCTCTCTAGAGCAGGTGCTGCGGAACATAGACACGGATAAATACCAGCCACCCGAGAATTGGGACTATCAGAGGGCGAGGGAGCTGTTCTTGGAGCCTGAGGTCTCTGATCCTAAGGAGATTGAGGTTGGTTACCATAAATATGCAATTCATTTCGTAGTAACACCTAGTTTAACCTGGTGTTAACATGAAACCTGGTTTTCGTATGGTTGATTACCAAGTAACTAAATGTGTCTCTTATATTTAGTTGTCAAATGTTGACATGTTATTTAATGAAACACCAATGTTTGTTTGTGATTAAACTGCCATACGTTCCTTTTATAATCCTTTTGCTTCGTCCATGTTTATACATCTGGTCCCGTAATCACAAACGCTTCAATTCGATTCGACAAGTCGTACGTCTATCTCGCTCGCTCTCGTAATGCCAAAAAGCCGGCCAAGTGCGAGTCGGACTAGCGCACGAAGGGTTCCGTACAATAATCTACAAAAAAACACGTTTGTTGTATGGGAGCTCTCCTTAAATATTTATTTTATTCTGTTTTTAGTATTTGTTGTTATGTCGGCAACAGAAATACATCATCTGTGAAAACTTCAACTATCTAGCTATCACGGTTCATGAGATACAGCCTGGTGACAGACAGCCAGACAGACAGACGGACAGTGGATTCATAACCTAAAAACCGGTGAAAAAAGTTTCACCGCTACAACGCTGTAACTTTGGAAGTCCTGGCCCGATTTCGATTGAAAAAACTACTATTTGCACGAGCACGCGCATTAAATGCAGCTTGCAGCAACTTTTATACAAATATTATGATGTGTTGGTGTGACTCATTATTGCGCTAATAGCGCTTTCGACTAAACAACAGTCACACGCAGTATCCTAATCAGCTGCAGTTGTTTATCATCTAAACAAAAAGCCAGTTCCAACGACTTTGGCAATGTTTACACGGCGCCGTTGTCCTGACCGTTTAAATAAACCCTCACTAAATACATAAATTCTTCGTTTTCCAGTTAAAATGGTCAGATCCTGACGAAGAAGGCCTGGTAAAGTTCCTGTGTGGAGACAAGCAGTTCAACGAGGAGCGCGTGCGCAACGGAGCCAAGAAACTGCTGAAGGCGCGCAGCGGATCCACGCAGGGCCGACTTGATGGATTCTTTACGGTACATTTTTCTAGTTAAACTAGCGACTCCTCCCTGGTTCGCACGGCTGAATTGCAATTTATCTAAGTATCTATACTAATATTATAAACAGCTACATTTTGGATGTTCAGGTACTCTCTGACACTGTTCGTCTGATTTTAAAAAAATCTTTCACTTATGGAATCGCGGGATCATAAAGTCAAGGTCGCCCCAACTAGGGCATCGAGAATCGGCTATTTTTGGGACTGTTTTTTTTCGGTATCGTTATTCCTTCAAAACCGGGTACCCGGGTTTTTCGGCCTTTTTCGTTTTTTTTTTTTTAATTAATTTATAATGTACTTTTAAACTCTATTTATTAATTAACAATTACAAAGGTTATAATATTGACCAGGCGTTCGATCAAATAGTTAAAATCCTCAGGGAGGAGGGGACGCGTTTTTGCAAAATGCGGCGTACGGGCAGGAAGTCCAAACATTCGAAGGAGATTCTGAAGCTTCTATCCATTTCTTAAGCAGAACTACAAGCTCTCAACAAAACAATAAGAAAATTACAGTAAAAGTACGACGCTACCTTCGATGCTCCACCACACAACAAAACAGGGAGTTGAAAGTGTTCGTCGTCAAAGATCTATAAATGACAGCCGGGACCAACGGTTTAACGTGCATTACGAGGCACAATTGATCTTGAGGAAACCAGAATGCAATGGTTATTGCTTTCAAAGCCGATTTCTATAACGTCTTGCAACAGATTCAATATAATTGTCCTATGTTATGTATTGATGTCCTATGTATGGCGATTGATGATGCTCTTTTTTTTCTTCACCTTCACCTTGGTGGTAATTGTATTTGGTGGTTTGGTGATTATTGGTCACTGTTAGTTCCAACAGGGGTTTGTACCCTGTAGTGCCCTGTGGTACTACAAAATAAAACGAATACTTATTTATCCTAGTATAAACGAAGGTATCTAATAAATAAGTATTATTTACATATCACTTTGTGTTGGTGAAAACGGGCCCTAGGCATTAATTTATGTATCACTTTGTGTTGGTGAAAACGGGCTTAAGGCATCGAGTTAGGTGCCACTTTGTGTAGGTGAAAACAGGAGTTGGGCATTCAGTTAGGTTAGGTGTAATTTTGCGTTGGTGAAAACGGGCTTAAGGCATCGAGTTAGGTGTCGCTTAGTGTTAGTGAAAACAGGAATTGGGCATTCAGTTAAGCGTCACTTACTGTTGGTGAAAACGCACATTAGGCATTGAGTTAGGTGACACTTAGTGTTGGCGAAAACGGAAATTGGGCACTCAGTTAGTGTAGGTATCACCTTGTGTTGGTGAAAAAGGGCCTTAGGCATCGAGTTAGGTGTCAATTAGTGTTGGTGAAAACGGGCCTTAGGCATTAGTTTAGGTATTACTTTGTGTTGGTGAAAAAGGGCCTTAGGCATTAGTTTAGGTATCACCTTGTGTTGGTGAAAAAGGGCCTTAGGCATCGAGTTAGGTGTCACTTAGTGTTGGTGAAAACGGGCCTTAGGCATTAGTTTAGGTATTACTTTGGGTTGGTGAAAACGGGCCTTAGGCATTAGTTTAGGTATCACCTTGTGTTGGTGAAAACAGGAGTTGGGCATTCAGTTAGGTTAGGTGTCACTTTGTGTTGGTGAAAGCGGGCCTTAGGCATTAGTGTAGGTATCACCTTGTGTCGGTGAAAAAGGGCCTTAGGCATTAGTTTAGGTATCACCTTGTGTTGGTGAAAAGGGCCTTAGGCATCGAGTTAGGTGTCACTTAGTGTTGGTGAAAACGGGCCTTGGGCATTAGTTTAGGTATTACCTTGTGTCGGTGAAAAAGGGCCTTAGGCATTAGTTTAGGTATTACTTTGTGTTGGTGAAAATGGGCCTTAGGCATTAGTTTAGGTATCACTTAGTGTTGGTGAAAGCGGGCCTAAGGCATCAATTTAGGTATTACTTTGTGTTGGGGAAAGCGGGCCTTAGACATTAGTTTATCACTTTGTGATGGTGAAAACGGGCCTTGGGCATTAGTTTAGGTATTACTTTGTGTTGGTGAAAACGGGCCTTAGGCATTAGTAAAGGTATTACCTTGTGTTGGTGAAAACGGTCCTTAGGCATTAGTTCAGGTATCACCTTGTGTTGGTGAAAAAGGGCCTTAGGCATTAGTTTAGGTATTACTTTGTGTTGGTGAAAGCGGACCTTGTGCATTAATTTAGATATCACTTAGTGTTGGTGAAAACGGGCCTTAGGCATTAGTTTAGGTATTACCTTGTGTTGGTGAAAACGGGCTTAAGGCATCGAGTTAGGTGCCACTTTGTGTTGGTGAAAACAGGAGTTGGGCATTCAGTTAGGTTAGGTATCACTTTGTGTTGGTGAAAGCGGGCCTTAGACATTAGTGTAGGTATCACCTTGTGTTGGTGAAAATGGGCCTTAGGCATTAGTTTAGGTATCACTTTGTGTTGGTGAAACGGGCCTTGGGCATTAGGTTAGGTATCACTTTGTGTTGGTAAAAAGGGGCCTTGTGCATTAGTTTAGGTATCACTTTGTGTATGTGAAAGCGGGCCTTAGGCATTAGTTTAGGTATCACTTTGTGTTGGTGAAAACGGGCCTTAGGCATTAGTTTAGGTATCACCTTGTGTTGGTGAAAACGGGCCTTAGGCATTAGTTTAGGTATCACCTTGTGTTGGTGAAAATGGGCCTTAGGCATTTGTTTAGGTATCACCTTGTGTTGGTGAAAACGGGCTTAAGGCATCGAGTTAGGTGCCACTTTGTGTTGGTGAAAACAGGAGTTAGGCATTCAGTTAGGTTAGGTGTAACTTTGCGTTGAGGTGTCGGTTAGTGTTAGTGAAAACAGGAATTGGGCGTTCAGTTAAGCGTCACTTACTGTTGGTGAAAACGCGCATTAGGCTTGAGTTAGGTGACACTTAGTGTTGGCGAAAACGGAAATTGGGCATTCAGTTATGTGACACTTAGTGTTGGTGAAAACGGGCTTAAGGCATCGAGTTAGGTGCCACTTTGTGTTGGTAAAAACAGGAGTTGGGCATTCAGTTAGGTTAGGTATCACTTTGTGTTGGTGAAAATGGGCCTTGTGCATTAGTTTAGGTATCACTTTGTGTTGGTGAAAGCGGGCCTTAGGCATTAGTTTAGGTATCACCTTGTGTTGGTGAAAACGGGCCTTAGGCATTAGTTTAGGTATCACCTTGTGTTGGTGAAAATGGGCCTTGTGCATTAGTTTAGGTATCACTTTGTGTTGGTGAAAACAGGAATTGGGCGTTCAGTTAAGCGTCACTTACTGTTGGTGAAAACGCGCATTAGGCTTGAGTTAGGTGACACTTAGTGTTGGCGAAAACGGAAATTGGGCATTCAGTTATGTGACACTTAGTGTTGGTGAAAACGGGCTTAAGGCATCGAGTTAGGTGCCACTTTGTGTTGGTGAAAACAGGAGTTGGGCATTCAGTTAGGTATCACTTTGTGTTGGTGAAAACGGGCCTTGTGCATTAATTTAGGTATTACTTTGTGTTGGTGAAAACGGGCCTTGTGCATAATTTAGGTATTACTTTGTGTTGGTGAAAACGGGCCTTGTGCATTAATTTAGGTATTACTTTGTGTTGGTGAAAACGGGCCTTGTGCATTAATTTAGGTATTACTTTGTGTTGGTGAAAACGGGCCTTGTGCATTAATTTAGGTATTACTTTGTGTTGGTGCAAACGGGCGGGTAAAAAATACCGAAAAAAAAGACCGGATTTTAAACGAAAGAACCAGTTTCTTTACAAAGCTAAATCCCGGGAATTCCCCTAGCCCCAACTCTATTTATTATGCTAAACGGACAAACACGAAAACATAACCAACTTCCAAAAAAAAACACTACAAAGTGGAAAATAAGGAGGCGGAGTGTCCCAGCAGTGGGAAAATTAAAGGCTGATTATGCTTATGCATTCTATGTTTGTTTTAGATATCAACCACACCAAACCCGAAACGCAAAGCAGAGGAGGACAAAAAGAACGCGGCCATGAAAAAGGCGAAGACAGGCAGCGGCGGCAGGGGCCGCAAACCTAAGTAGACGATATTACGTACTATAGTCATTACTCATAAATATACTATTAGATGCCTTAGATGTGTACACGGTGTACGGGACATTCTCGTGCAAACATAACCATGAATTTTATGTTATTCGAATGGGGAAGGCTAGTCAAAGCTGATTGTAGATGGCGTGTCCATAGCTTAGTCCCATCTGACCAATGAGGTCAAGCTATTTTGAAATATAAAATGACATTGACACCTTTTTAACCAATGACGATGCTTGGTACATGCGATGCTAGCGCTATTAGTTCCACAGTTGCCAACCCCATTGGTTGCCAGGCGATTGGATCAGATTATATTAATCTGCTTCAATTACCATTTAAGGTGGTTGCGCAAGGGTAGCCCGCGAAATTTAAAATTTCTTACGTTTATTGCAATTTACAGGTCAGTGTTAGGTTGTATGTTGATGAAAATATGAATCGCGCCTGTAACATGTATACAGTTACAGAATTATAATCATTTAAATCATCAATACAACCCTCCAAGTTCATATAATCTCACTGAGTGACTTTTTCATGAAATAGCTATTTAATGGGGTTATATGAACTTGGAGGGCTGTATTGATGATTTGAATGAGTATAATTCTGTAACTCCATACGTGTTACTGGCGCGATTCATATTTTCATCAACTTACAACCTGACACTGACCTGTAAATTGCAATAAACTTAAGAAAGGAGGTGTTTTTTTTTCGGCCCAAACATGTACCGAGGTACAAATTACTATTTAAATTCTTTCCAATACATAGTGTTATTCGCAGTATTTTAAATCCTTCAATATTCGATAGATTAAGAAATAAAAGAATATGAAAAAACACTACCTCGAATTGTAACTGCGTTTAAAGAAACGTTCTTAACAGCGCTGGCGGCTGTCAAACTATTCCATCTGTCAAAATATTAAACTATTTCGAGATCGGTCGTCTGACAAGGGCTAGAATAATCGGAATGACAATATTGTCACCAACAACAACAAAAAGAATAAAATAGTAAATTAACGGCCCTGGAGCACTGTCTTTTGGCCAGTAGCTAACCAAACGCAAAAAATAATCTGAAATGTGAAATAAATGTATATTTTAAATTCTTGATCCCATAATGTTTCACGAAAAAAGTGTGCCGGGAAAAATAATCTATCTTTAATACAAAACGAAATTCTAAATAGTATATTTTTAGGTTTTATACGTGTATAAAATGAAGTAACGAAACGCATCATCGGAGAAATTAATCACGAGATTGTCAGATGAAAATTCTTGGGTTGCAAGTTTTAGCATCTTTGATCGACAATTTCAGGTGGTACAAATGCATTAATAAATCCAATATTTATTTTTTCAGTATCTGCGATTTTTTTCCTATAATTTCATACATTTATAGTTAAGGTACATTGTTTGGCCACAATTGTATGGGGAAAAAAACACCTCCTTTAAATTTCGCGGGCTACCCTTGCGCTTCCACCTTAACTATTGATGGTAGCAGTTTGCGCGTAAATATCCCTACAAAGTTTAATATGAACTCAAGCAAAAAAGTATTTTTTGTAATAATGTTTTAACGGTAATCTTCGCTGATTAACAGGGGGCCTAAAATGGCCACTCTAGCAGAATCATAATATGAATTACGTTACAATTCGTAAAATGGTCACAAAGTAATAATTCATAATAATAACTACGTCTATGACCATTAAAATAATTTTAACGTGATTTATATTGTTATCGTATTCTGACTTTGCTAAAACGGCCATTTTAGACCCCCTTTGCAGTATTGTATGGAACTCTTCTCCACCAACGAATAATGACTAGATAGGTTTTTCTTTATATACTATGTGAACTAGGGATGTTACAGAAGTGTTTAAATCGGAAGCGGAGGTTTAAATTTGTATTGTCGGAACCGGAATCAGAGGCGGAGGCAAAAGAGATATGTTAAGGGCAGGTCTTATAAATAAATTATACACATTATTCATCAGTTACTGTTATTATCAATTCAACAAAATAATGCAGGTCGGTGAACACCTGGGTATTGAACAGTAGAATTGAAACTCTTAAAGAAACGGAACTGAAATCGGAATCGAAGGTGCAAAATCTATCAGAAGTTCCGAACTTTCGAATCGAACCTCCGTAACATCTCTAATGTAAACCTTGGCCAACATTCCCCAAGAGTAAAAGTGTAATATAATTGCCATAAAAATTATATTTAAATGGTAATAAGTTGCTTGAGTTCTCAATATTGGACTAGATCGCTAGCTTTTAAGTTTGTTTTTGTTATACAAGTATATTGTGGACCTCTGCCTCCCTCTTCGGGAAATAAACGCTCGATATTAAATTTAAAAATTGCATTTAATTACGACAATTTCTTTAATGATAATAATTAGTTATGTGATGATGACGATGAACGAAAAATGTAATATGTTTGTATGAATGACGTAAATATGTTTCGATATAGGCCACGTTCACACCAAACGTAAATTATTTCCGCAGTTAGATTACCTATGAATCTTTATTGCTGTCAAAACCACGGTCATCTTTATATATATTATCATTAGGTTGATGTTGGTTTGTTGCAACACAAGTCTGGCCAAATCACAGTGAATCTCTATTCTCTATACTAAAAGGTTATAAAAGGCTGATTATGGGTTACTGCAGATGTGAAATAAATGTGAAAAGACTGGTTGACCGTTAGCATCTGCCTAGCCTTTTACAAATTATGTTAGGGTCGGCTTCCAGTCTAACCGGATGCAGCTACCAGGACCAGTATTGTACATGGAGCAGACTGCCTGTAACCTCCACAACCCAGTTAGTACTGGGTAATACGATAGCGCTTGGTAACACTTGTTGTCAGACTCTTGGGCTGCCTGTAACTGTCAAAGATCTTCAAAGTATGTAATGGGTGATCACCCATCCACAGACCAACCTAGGCAAGCGCGGCTTAACCTGAAGATTGATCCTAGCGGCTGTTATTCTTTAACCACGAGCTTCTCACTAGTCGACCGTAGTACCACTAATTACGTTGCTTTTCATAAATTCTCACAGTCGAGGACAAAGACTATACGTTTGGTGTGAACACGGTCTAATAATGATGACTTCATGCTAGCAATTACAAGAGCTTGAATTTTATTTCCCTTTATATTTTATTTGTTAGAAAAAAACAGAGCCATCAATAGATTATTATTCAGATTAAAGTATAGGCTCCTGAAGACAAAATTATCTAGTTAAGCTCAACGCAAATGTTAAGCACTGAACCAGATTAACTTTCCTTGAGCTTTCTTTTTCTAAAACTGCATACTTCAACGCAATCCCAATCCGAGGCGATGCCGTACCGATGCTTCACCCGTAACCGTGACGGCATCGCCTCGGATTGAGATCAGTAGGTACGGGTAGGGACGTGTGGGAAAGAGACAGAGCTGTACAGGTCGTCTAGCGCCATCTCTTTCCCACACTGGAATGATTCCTGCTTTAAGACATTATTTTAGGCCCCCAGCTAGTAAATTGAAGTGATGCCAAACAGGTGCAGTGCTTCTACGATACGTGTGTTAGCTTTAATCTTCTGCGCTGGATCGCAATCGATTTGGCTACTGTCACAATAAAAAAAAAATGTTTATGATTTTGTCTATGTTTGATAAGAACTACTTTGTAAAAACTACCTGAACCTGAAATAAACTGTTTAATTAAGAAATCATTTCGTTGTTTTCTTTCGTGTCCGAAATTCTAAAAGCATTTAGTCAAATTTCAAACAAACAATTTCAAACTTGAACTCTTTACTGCATTCATGTGTACATTTAGCTGTTATTTATATTAAGTAAGTTCCAACATGAAACCCGGTTAGGGCACGGCAACATGATTGGACAAAACAAACATCCAGTGAGTAGGTATACTGAATCGCAAGTTTGTTATACAAATATAATTATTATCGATAATATTACTAGTATTAGGTTTATGTAGTTATTTTAATTAATATTATTATCTCCTTTATTTAACTTTTATACAAATTATTTACATTTTTAAATATTTCTTAAAAAAACAATATAAAAACATTTAAAAATATAAAAAAAATTGTTGCCCACCGGTATCGGGAACAGGGTCCAAGCTACCGGCGGTCAGGGCTCCAGAGAGAGGAACCTCCTAACAATAAGAGCCGTGTCCAGGAGTACCGCTTTCTGAATCAAGCCCTTGATCCAGCTGCCTAACGAGAGCCTCCTCAGGTATTCATCGAGGCTCTTGGCAATTAAGCCATGGGCTGATACGACTATCGGCACAATGATCGCTGAGTCCACATCCCACATGTCGACAACCTCGCGAGCCAAGTCAAGATACTTGATTTGCTTATCTTTCTCGGCTTTGACGAGGTTCCCATCATGCGGGACCGTTATGTCAACAATCATTGCGCGCCGCTCTGATCGATCCACCACCACTATATCGGGTTTATTGGCTACAATAGTCCTGTCAGTGATGATGGATCGATCCCAGTACAATGTGATATTGCCATTTTCGAGAACTGGGTCGGGCACATACCTATAATACGGCACTTCCGATTCCACAAGGCTGTATTTTAGAGCAAGTTGCTGATGGATAATCCTGGCTACAAGGTTGTGTCTATGCAAGTACTCTCCGTTAGCTAGACGAGAACACACGGAGATAATGTGACGGATTGATTCGCCTGGACGGTGGCATGCCCGACATATGTCAACCGGGCCGTCCTTCACAATAAATCTCCGGTAGTTATTAGTCATCATAACTTCATCCATAATTGCACAGACAAAACCTTCGGTTTCTCCGAAGAGGTCCCCGGAACGTAGCCAGGCTACGGATGCGGATAAGTCTACATCGGGTCCATGTAGAGCCCGGAAAAAGCGTCCGTGGAGCTCCTTACTCTGCCATACCTCCCTGCGGTCGTTAGTGTCAAGCACTACAGGTTTGCGCCAGTTCTCTTTAGCCAAGGAGAGCGGGGTGAGGCCCTTATCCACTGCGACCACATCTCGATGCATCCCCACGTCGGTTTCTAAGAAATATTCCCTGAGACTGCATATCTCGCGATTGTGGAGAGTCTTAGCGTTTAAAAAGCCTCGACCCCCACACCTCCGCGGGATATACAGTCTCATAACCGAAGAACGTGGATGATGCATTCGATATGCCGTCAACAATGTACGGACCTTCCTATCCAGGGCGTCTAGTTCTGTTTGAGACCATTTGAGTATACCGAAAGAGTACAACAAAACCGGCATGACCCAACCGTTGAAGGCACGCACCTTATTTCCGCCTGATAAAAGACTATTACATACTTTTTTCAGGCGGCCAAAGAAACGCTCCTTCAACGATTGCTTCATGTCAGCAACATTGATGCCCAGCGCTTCCGACATACCCAAATACTTATAGGTTTCGGTTGCTGAGAGGGATCTAAGATTTATGGAATCCGAGAGCTGGGTTCCCACAGATTCCACAATCTCCCCTCGCCTTACATGCATGACCGCACATTTGTCCACACCAAATTCCATCCTGATGGCGCTACTGAAAGTTTCAGTTACCTTCAGTAGCTCCATCAGTTGCAAATATTTTCAGGTCATCCATGTAAAGGAGGTGAGATATAACTTGACCACCTCTCCTCAACCGATAGCCTAGACCTGAATCCTCCAGCAGCGTGCTAAGAGGATTCAAGGCTAAGCAGAACCAAAGTGGACTCAAACTATCGCCCTGAAATATACCTCGCTCTATCCTTATCGGCTCGCTATTCCTCTGGATTTGCTGACATCCTGGATAGCGAAGGACTGTCCTCCATTGCCCCATACACGAAATCAGGAAGGTGCGTAGAGTTGCATCAACTTTATACAACTCTAACACCCTCATGAGCCATGTATGAGGCACAGAGTCATAGGCCTTCTTATAATCTATCCAGCATGTCGACAGATCCCTTCGGGAACGGCGAACCTGTTGGCTAATGTAATTAATATCATTATTTACGTGTATTAAATATTAAATTTTATTATTTGTTATCCTGGAAGAGGCTGGCACAAGAACGTGGAGCTTAGCAAAAACACCGACTTCACCCACTGCTGGGTATAGACCCAGCAGTGGCTGAAGTTGGGCTGTGGATGATGTTGATGAAACAGCCCCTTCACGAAGTCGTCAACCAAGCATTCTGTACATCAAACTAAGTAACTCTACGCAAATTATTGTTGCGAAACGATATTTTTGGGGTGAAAAATCGTTTTATTCAATGACACGATACTGATGGGCTCAATGTTACGCACTCAAAACATTGTACTGATGGATTCATTGAATAAAAGTCAGGGGTCGTGGAGGTATTTAAAAAAAATGAGCCGTCCCGCGCCTGGCAGATGTGAAACATTGAAATTATTTAGTACAGGTAATCATAATGAAAAATAAAACATTAAGAATTTTATCAAGAAAAGATGAGTTTATTTTTTGTTGACAGCGCACTGTTTTATTTTTTTGAATGTTTCTAACGAAGCGACATCCTTCATTCTTGTTCTGACAGAAAGCCATTGAAATTTCTGATATTTTAGCTAGATGGCGTTGTTTTCAATAGGCTTACTAAAAATGTTGCCTACGATTCTGGTCCTTATTTAAACAAGTCACGGTTCAATTTCCTATGTAAGTATTTTTTTAATTGTAAACGCGATTGTGGTCCTTATTTAAACGAAGTCACGGTTAAATTTCATACATGCCGTGGTGACGTTAGGTACTTCGCCAACAGTCGGTCCAACCTGTGGTCAACCCGCCGCTATGTTTCACATGAGCGATATCGAAATGTTTTGCGCTTTTTGCTTTGCTTTTCATGGTTGTCGACGTCAAATAAAACAACAGGAATCGTGCGAAACAATGTTTTATTTCTAAAACACGTAACGTTTAGTTTTCAATACATAGTTATATTAAATACATCTCACTAGGAGTAACATTTCATAATATTTTAATACATAGCGCATACACTTACAATTAAAACACACTATATGATTGTTACCATAATTCACATGAGAATTTAATAATCAACAACTTGGTAAAAACTCTTGAATGTAGTTTTATTGTAATTACTAATTTACAATTTAATAAATACAGGTTCAACATTTTAAAGGCGCGAGTATTTATGTGGATGTATGTATCCTTTATAGTGCGCTACACAAAATAGCATACAAACTCCTTTGTTCGAATTCCGCCATCATATCAGTTTCAACTGCGTATAGCTTATTTTAAATACAAGTTAAATATACTACAAAAGTGAGAAAAAGCGATCAAAATGTTTACTTTTAAATAATAAATGTGTATATTAACGCCGTCTGTGGTTACGTTCTTGTTTTTATATGTTTTTTCAAAATAATACTTATTTAATAAAAATCTGAAGTCAAAATAAATAATAATATTTCTTATAGAATTTTAGTTCAATATCATTCTTAGCAAATAATTGAATAACTTAAAATAATAACAATTTTGTTCATAATGAGATTTTTGTGGTCCACTCTTCCAAAATAATTTAAAACATAAAAATATTTCAAAAACAATAATTTTAAAGATTTTTTTAATATTTACGGAATATCGACGTTTAAATGATTTTCTTTACAATTATGCCTAAGTCAAAAAATTCATCATTACAGACATTCAAAATTAATAAGAACGTTACTCAAACGGCTTCAATTTTTTTTCTTAAAAGTTAGCTTTTAAGAAATTGATAAGGCCGTTGGTGGAGCCATCGTGGCTGGTCACCGGTGTCTTGTCCTGAAGTTCTGGTTCTATCGCCTTGGCCAGCTGCTTGCCGAGCTCGACGCCCCATTGGTCGAAGGAGTTGATGTCCCAGATCACGCCTTGGGTGAAGATTTTGTGTTCATAAAGAGCTGTGGAAAAGGACTTATTGATTATTTTTTTCTATAATGATGTCTCTGGGCCCGCGGGCTCATGTGTGTGCTACGGGCACCTTCATTGTTTGGCCCTATAGGCCTGGCCCTAGGTAAGCGATTGCACGCGGCTTGCGTATGTGTTGGTAGTCGCTTGTGTCCGGTAGGAGCGCCACGGTGCTGTATAGTAGCTTGGCTTTCTTCACGCCTGTCACCAGGTGAGACCTCCCGGAGCCTGATTGCCCGGCGCCCGGCGGGTGACGACCAGCGACAGGCGCGCACTACCGAGGGTGGCGACGGCTGCAAATGCGGCCAGGTCGAGCCGATCAGTCTCCAGAGTAAGGGGCTGTTTGCGTGTACATTCATACAATGTACGTACCAATAAGAGCTCCTAGCGTGAAGGGCGTGACTCGCTTGACGACGATGGAGTTGGTGGGGCGGTTGCCCTTGAACACCTTGTGCGGCAGGATCTTGGCCACCGCGTCCGCTGCCATGCCTGACTTATCTAACTCTGCTTTAGCCTGGAAATAGATCAACGTTATTGAATATTTTAGTAATATAAGTAGTCGAGTATAATTCGATTTTATCCTCTAACGAAAATAGTGTAGGTACTGAACACAGATATTGTCTATGTATACAGCTTGTAACAGAAAGGGTATAATCATATGGAATACTGTGGTACAGACCATCAAACTGAACAACTTTCTCTATGGGACCACCATCGAAATCGTAAAAAAATAATCAGCTGTCCTATACAAAATTTCAATACCTACTCGACCCAAATGTATGGGACAGCTGATTATTTTTTTACGATTTCGATGATGGTCCCATAGAGAAAGTTGTTCAGTATGATGGTCCGTACCACAGTATTCCATATGATTATACCCTTTCTGTTACACGCTGTATAAGTGGTACTGAATTTTGAGAAGTTGACATTATTCAATTTCTAGAAATATACAGGAATATTTAAGCTTAATTCATTTACTTTTAATTTAATTATATTTTTATTTTTTCCTTTACAGTAGCTTCATCATATAAGTAATATCATTGCTCACCACCTAAGGGAAGAGTGAGGCAGCCCCGACACAAGTACTATTGTAACTTACTGGGGCTGCCTCAGTTTATGTACGACAATGTTTTGATATAAAAATAAATATTTTTGTATTTAATTAATTTTCAGAAGTATTACCGGTCATCAATTTTCATTATCCAGTCAAATATCTGTCTCATATTATATCATTGATTTTTTATTATGTTCGGTATACTTTACGCGTATATGCAACATTTAAGTATTTTAATGAAGTTATATTTTGTTAAACATTATCTCTATTTATATACAAAATACCGAATAGAATTAATTATAGCCCGCACACTTAATAACCAATTTCACAACACTTCTCGCTTCGACACGAGTTATTCTTAAACTCGTACTGACACGAATTAAGACTCACCTCGTCCGAAGACTTGCCCTTCATGAGCGCTTCTGTCTGCGCCAGGAAGTTGGCGAGTAAGATCTTGTGGTGCACGCCGTTGGAGATTGGGTTGTGCGTCTGCGCAGGGGCTATGAAGTCGCACGGGATCAGTCTGAGGGGAAAACAAAATTATGTTATTGGATGGCAAACAAACCTGACTGATTTACATTAGCATTAGTTAGTAGCGAGTAAGTTTTTCTGAATTTGATGAGAGTTTCATTAGGAAAGTTGGACAGGTAGACTAAAGGAGGCTTGAAGGACGCAAGAGACTGAATCACCATCCTGTATAATCGCCATAGATGTTGGGAATTGGAGCGAAATAACTTTGTTTGAGACTACACTTGCGGTTCATCGTGGAACCGTATCCTTATACGAGGAAAAGAATCCTAAATAAAGTCTAGAGGACTCTTAGGCGCGTCGCTCGTTCACACGAACTAAAGGCGAGGTGGCGTCAAAGCGCGGGCGCAGAATGTGAAGGAAGCATAGCCGCCTGCGCCTCGACTCCACGTAGAGACCCTATACTCGGCCGTGCCACGACGTCGCCTCGACTTACCAGCGAGTGACGTGCCTTACGTCACGGTCGCCATATGATGATGGTTGATGCTCAAACGTCAAGACGTGGTAACGGCAGGTGGAGAGTAGCCCTCGCTGATTGGAGACGGTGGAGAAAGTGTTGGCAGACCAGCAGCCGGATGAAGTGGAGGACATTCAGGAGATCGCGGGTAAGACCTGGTTTAGACTCTCGCAAACCAGCGAAGCTTGGCGGGAGAGAGTGAGGAGGCCTTTTAGTCAACAGTGGATAAAACAAGGCTGCCAAAGTTGATGATAATGGCTGACCTGGTGCCCTGGTGTATCAGCTGGTAGAAGGCGTGCTGTCCGTTGGTCCCGGGTTCTCCCCAGACGATGGGCCCGGTGCTGTAGTCCACTTGGGCCCCTGAGCGGGTGACGTATTTGCCGTTGCTCTCCATGTCGCCTTGTTGGAAGTATGCTGCGAATCTGTGCGGAAAAAAACAGTGTGATGAAAAACTATTAATTGTTATTTTGACAATATTATTACGTGGGGAAAAGTCCGGAAGTGGCAAAATTGGGAGCGAATTCTGCTATTTTGTTTTTTAACTTGAAATATTTCTGACGAAATTCTAAATCCATTATGGCGGACTCACAAAGATGGCGGTCTAGTTTTAATGCACCCCCATGATATGGGTATCAATTAAAAGGGTTTGCTGAGAAAAATACGAAAAAAGAAATGACGTCGCTCCTATAAAGGGTGTAACAAGACCCTTATTGAAGTCGAAAGGTACTTCTTCTCCCCGTCATTGAGATCATTTTTTTGTTCTAGACCATACCTGCGAACCTTCTAGTTACGGAAATATTAGGGGTCAAATTTCAAACTGTTTCACAAGTTTTTTTTTTAAATACATGTTTTTACCGTAAGATTTTTACTTTAAACATTTTTCTTTTTACTTTGAGTCCTACCGTAAAACGTGATTTTTCACCCCAAAAAAAAAGTCGTTTCCTAGCAATAATTTTTGCGTAAATTTTCTAAATATGTTTTTTACTACATATAAACTTCTTGTACACCCGACTACGGCAAAACCAAAAGAAAGGGTTATGATCTAAGCAGCCTAAGTATATTTTAAATAAATTTCAGTGATCAATTTTACAAACTCTTATCATTAGCGGCCCCTGATAATGTCATAGATGCGTCAAAAGTCCATTAGCAGTTTACTTCGGCCCGCTATACAAATATACAGTCAATTTCTTAAGATTTGGACCTAACAAAAATATATAAAACTAGCGACCTGCCCTGGCTTCGCACGGGTGCAATATATACATATAAACCTTCCTCTTGAATCACTCTATCTATTAAAAAAACCGCATCAAAATCCGTTGCGTAGTTTCAAAGATTTAAGCATACAAAGGGACATAGGGACAGAGAAAGCGACTTTGTTTTATACTATGTAGTGATGGAGTATTTTTTTACCTGTGCAAATACTGGTCATAAGGCAAGAGTGCGTGTGTTTCAGCGCCGTAGAAGTTGGAGTACCACACGCCAAGCAACGCCAGGATTACAGGGGCCTGTGGAACGAAACAACCGATAGGTAAATACGAATCATTTTGAAAGCATTTCGCCAATTATGTGTAAGTCCCTTATAATTGGGGGAGAGCATATTGCCATCATCAACCCGGCACAAATCCAAACTCCGTGGCTGCTACTGAGAAATTCCTGATGGTAATACCAATAACACTTTCCCCAACCTGAGAAATGAACCCAGGATCTCATGCTCGTCAAGCTCGAAAACAAATCAGAACCAAGAGTATTTTGGGAGAAACCTTTTTTTTAAAAACTAGCGACCCGCCCCGGCCTCGCACGGGTGCAATGTTCTACATATAAACCTTCCTCTTCAGTCACTCTATCTATTTAAAAAAAACCACATCAAAATCCGTTGCGTAGTTTTAAAGATCTAAGCATACATAGGGACAGACAGCGGGAAGCGACTTTGTTTTATACTATGTAGTGAAGACAAGTATCTTACGTTCTTCTCAAGCGGCGCGGTGGTGTAGTGCTGGTCCATGAAGCTGGCTCCCTCCAGAAGTTTCTCGAAGTTATCGTAGCCGATGTACAGCGAGATAGACAGACCGATGGCTGACCACAGGGAGTACCTAAAGAAAGTTATCAATTATGTTACTACGAATCGTTATTATATGACCATTCTTCTTCAACCCACTTTGGACCTCTTTCAAAAATCTGGATCATTCTACTTGAGATTTTATAGTATTATTGAAACATGTATCGATGGTCTAGAAGATAATGATAACATGATAATTACAGACATCAATTTTCAGGCGGACTTTTTTATTGATTCTAATTTCTAGATACTATAACTTAAAACTGTACATTTTACAAATACAGTTTAGAGAGAAACAGACGGAATTATGTCATTTGAATAAGTGCGATCGGTAGAGCATGCTCACATTCACATTTTTTACATTTGACATGAAAATGTTCTGTTAGTGATGTCACTCTGAAGTTTAGCGCCTAAGAAGAGTGTCATTTAAGGATACACCTCTTTTATCCTTCATTGATGCATCGTAGACCACACGAAGGCTACGATCTGATTTTGATACGGCATGATGCGCCAAATAAAATGCTGTAGGAGATTGACACTCAACTGCAGGGACCGCCTCCATCTGACCACTTGATAGGTACTCCATAACATGTTGATTGTATGTTCATGAAAAGCTGGCTTTGCCATGAGACGTTTTTCCAGCTGCACAAAGCGCCGATGAGCAAAGGCCACTAAAGATTGATCACGGAATGGTAACTGGACAATGTATCGTCCCTCACTGTCACGCTGTCTGTATTATAATTTTCTATAGTATTGCACAATTTGATACTGACATTATTTGTTAAATTTTGCATGCCAAAACTCAGGCAGACTGTACCCGGCTTATTATATTTTATAACAACTTGATTGTACAATTACCTTCATTCTATGCAAATAAATGATTTGATTGGTTTGCCATTAAATTATTACATTATCAAAATTTTGTAATTAGCACATTTGTCTTCTAGGCTAGGCCATCGATATGTACTAAGAACCACTTGCACGTAAAATCACTAAATGCGTTGTACTCTAAACACATTATTTAGATGTTTTATTAAACACGTTTAGCGCCATGAGATCTCCTGGTGATTAAAGCCAGTATTTGGCCACAGGAAATGGTGTTCCATCGCTTCCGCAAACAAGTGCCACCGGAACGCACAAAGAGTCAAAGACTAAGGGCCTCTTTCACCATCCTCAAGTAAAGTGTTGAGTAGGCTACTCGCCAGTTAAAGTCCCAAGTAACTACACGTACGAATTTCACGACGTTCGAGTAGCACTACTCAAAAGATAAACCAATCCGTAACTTACTTGCCAGGTCCTCCGCCAATTAGCTTGTATACTTGACGGTTAAATATTTTAAAGTTGTCAGTTGTGATTTTGTACGTAGCTTTATTTGATAAGCATGAATAATTGAATGGATTTATTTGATGAACTAGAACTGTCTATGATGCAACGTTTAAATCCTGTGTTGCATATTTTACGGACCTAGATAAACTCTCTTTTTTTTTGCTAAATTTCGTCTGTCGAAGTGCATAACTGAAAAATGAAACTAAAAATATTGCCTAAAACGCAGAGGTGCGTGGTATATTTTTAAATCCTTCAGTCTATGTTCATTACTTTGTCCATTTTATTAAATTAGAAGTTCAGTACTTAAAACTAAATTAAATACCACGCAAAAAAACAACAATAGACGAACACACAAAAAATTACAACTGCAATAAATACAGCGGTGTTCTTTGTTTTATTTCTACCTAGAACCCCATGTGCCACAGTTTGACAAGGGTTGTTGACGTCACATTGAACGAAGGCAACGCACAATTTGTTACTTCATTCACTTAACCAGCAAGTTGTTACTCGAAGCTTCATTTTCGCTTGTGAAATTGACAGAAGATACTCAGCACTTTTACTTGCCAGTTATCGCTAATCGGCGAGTAACTAATCAACACTTTACTTGGAGATGGTGAATGAAGCCCTAAGTAATACTAATATTTTGAAGTTTTATTGGCATGTAATATATTTATGTTAAGGTTCTATGCAGACCGAAAATGAGTGGTTTTTTTTTTAATAAAAGATTTATTTCCTTTACCTGCCTCCCACCCAGTCCCAGAATCCGAACATGTTGTTGGCATCAATACCGAATGCTGTCACCTTCTCCGCGTTCGTCGACAGAGCCACGAAGTGCTTCGCGACCGCTGACGGCTACAACAAGATTATTTTAGTTAGATAAGTTGAATTTATGAAGCTTCAAAAACTTCAATGCACGGTTAGGGAACATCGTACACAAAACTTTAGCATGGATTTAGTACGAGTAGTGTCTTGGCTTTCTTACGTATTTTCACGGGTGACCACTGAAAACCAGCGCTGTGCTGTGGGCCCCCATAGCACAGCATCATACTGTGTGGTAACCTACTAGTCGCAATCACGACGTGCAAGCTGTCAACTTTTTTTTTTCCGTCCTTAGACCATTCATTCATCAGGTTTATAATGTCAACAATATTACGAAAACAACACCCCAGAATGAGATTTTAAAAATTTTATAAGAAAATAACTATGCACCTCTGGCAGGGCCCTGGGGAGCCACTCTACAACTCCAAAGCAACAAAAAAGTATTGCATCAAAATGTTCCCATCTCAACAGAGAACCGAGTTATTGTTAATAAACTGAATGTAACGCTTTTTTCTCAAGATGACGGAAAATGCACATAGGAAATCTTGGTCGACAATTTGATGTTAAGGTTTTCTAGACCCTCCCCATGTAATATCCAAAATTTAACCTTCTAGGTTCACATGCATTTCTAACCCGTTTTTTTCCGACGTAATGAGTGGACTACCTGTTTTTTTTTTATAAACATGTATTTGTAATGCATTGTATTGTAGGTTTATTGTTTTTGTTTTTTTTTTTTGTTTTTGGATGCACGTCATGTCCCTGCGAAAAATAAATAGTTTTTCTTTCTTTCTACTTGCTTCTTGCAATAGGGAATATGCATTTTTTTTTTCACTTAATTCATTAATATGCAGTACTATCAACCCAAGAAAATAATTAAAAGTTAATTTACAAAAAAAAAAACTCCTGCAATTTTTTACGACAGTTCAAACGTCCATGACTATCGCGGCCATTCATGTCAGGAATTTGATGTCACTTACCTCTATCTGCCTTGTTTAAATCTAATTTTTTGCCCTTAGTAGATTAGTTTTACTAAAATGTAAGTGCTTTATTTAAGCAAAAATTGCAATAACAATATTATAGTAAAATCTTAGTGAAACTTTAAGTACTTTTCAATTAAAAGTGTTTCTTTGACACATGGATTTTGACGTCACTACCGGTATCGATGCGTTTTGTGTTTGCGTTCCGTTTCACCAAAAACACGCTAAATAAAATATTAAATTGTAAAATAAGTGTTGTATTAGAATAGAATAGAATAAACATTTATTCGCTAATGGACAGCAGCAACACAATAGAGCAGCACATACAAGCGAATTAAACAAGTGTACCACAATGTTTTTATGGTCCAATACAAGGCATTTTAAAGAAATAAATAAAGTTTTGTATTTCTTGCATATACCCTATTTGTCGCCGGTTATAATCAAGAATCTGAACTGAGTAGGTAGGTTGATTTTTGGTACTGGCAATATGTGATAATAACATGGACATGACCTTTTCAAGAATTTTTATTGAAAAATCCTTGATTAGTAATTGTAATAACGAGGGAAAAACAAAAGCAGGTTTCCGGTAGGAAATATGACTACCTGACCTGCTTTACACCTAGTCCATAGACTATAATAAAATTAATCTGAAAATCCTGCAGACGGAATCCTGCGTCCAAATTAAACTGGGCTTAATGACCTGTAATAAGAAATGGACTTACATCTTTAGCAGCCTCCAAGAACCAGGTCTTAGCTGATGTTGCGTTGGTGATGGTCTCCTGCGTGGTGAAGGTCTTGGACGCGATGATGAAGAGCGCTGTCTCCGGGTTCAAGCGCTTCAGGACCTCGGCCAGGTGTGTGCCGTCTATGTTGGATACGAAATGGACCTGGGGTAGAGATTTGTTGATGAGCGGATAATTTTATAACGTTTTGCCAAGTTATCGGTTCATGGTTTTGGAAGATTCATTAATATGTCATAATTACTGCTGTATTGTGACCTTACTAGCTTTTGCCCGTGGCTTCGCTCGCGTTTATTTAGAATTTGACAATCAATTCGGGATGTACTCTGCCTGTAATAATATACTTCAATCATGATTCGAAAGACACGTGGCGCCATCTATTATCGTAAGAACGTTATTATTGTTTTCCTCGGGAACAGTACTTTTTTCGGGATGAAAGGTCCCTATATGTCCGTTTCTGTACACCTGACAACGTCTATGCAAAATTTCAGGATGATCGGTTCAGTGGTTTAGGCGTGAAAAGGTAACAAACAAACTTACTTTCGCGTTTATAATTTAGTTAGGATGGTGCAGAAGAAAAAGTTAATGGTAATGATGTAGCTACTCGTACAAACAACTTTCATTTTGCTGGAGTTTACAGAATTACTCGACTTGCCATTACTATCCAATATAGTAAGTTTATTATGAGTGTTTTTTTGCGAACTATTTATACTTAACCTTATTAGTCTTCTTTTGTACAGCAGTGGGGTAAATTTATAATCAGCACTTAGGCTTATTTCAGAGCGACACCGGCGCTGGTTGCTATAATTGTTAAAAATCGCGCGGGTTGCTCGTGTGTCTGTATTGAAAAATAGAATGAACAGGGCTAACTGGCGCGAGCGCCTGTGACCGGTTTTCTGACATTATTTTGACAGTGGACACCTGCTCCGTACACGCGCGCGAGTTTTACGGTACAACAACGGGCGCGCGAGTTTCACGGTGAACATCATTTTAGCCAAAAGACGTCCACTCGTACTCCAAAACTCGTCACAGACAAAAAGTATACAAGTAATTTACCTTCAGCTGGTTGGCATAAGGTTTGAGCGCCTCGGTGACCATCAGAGGTCCGAGGTCAGAGCCCCCGATACCGATGTTGATCACATCCGTGATTGACTTGCCGGTGTACCTGAACAATATAAGACAACATATTAATTTTCAATACAGTTGTTAAACATGGCGTACTTTCAGGGGCTATAATTATGATTCGAAGATTAAATCTTTTGCATAGGCATCTTTCTATTACGCGGTCGTGAATTTTTTTACGAGCTCGATCATTACTTTTGCAGTTAAGTTTTGATTTGTTGTTTTACTATTTCCCACAACTGTATTGAAAAACGTCGTGTGATACACGAGTGTGCAGGTTCTTGCAAACACCTTGTTTGTAATAACCTACTTTCCACCCTTGTATCACAATGTACTATATGTTTATACATTATTATTATATCATGACTGAAACAGTCGCACTAAAAGGGCAGAGGCATACCTTTAGTACAACAGTTTTGTTTTAGTCCCATTTTATAGCGAGCCTATGGGCATCCATCCTCTCCTTTCATTTATCGCTATCCGGGTGCAGATTGTGGCCAAACTTTGAAAAAAAAAAACTGTCGAGTTCTAACCGCCATCACCTCCTGGGCTGCGTTGCGGACCCACTGTGCCCACATCATAAAAAGCTGATTATGCTTACCCCTTCCATTGCCCACTGATAATCTGACCAGAAAACTCCTTCATATGCGCGAGGACTGCGTTGACATCAGGAGTAACATCTTTGCCTCCCACCAGGATGGGACGGTTCTGACGGTTGCGGAGGGCGATGTGTAAGACCGCTCGGTCCTCAGTGAAGTTTATCTTTTCACCTGGTGAGTGAAATGGTAATAGTGAGTTGGACTTATAATGGGTGTAACAATACCCTGATCGAAGCCGAAAGGCACTTGTACTCCCCATCATTGTGATCATTTTTTGTTCTAGACCATACCTGGGAACCTTCTAGTTACGGAGATATTGGGGTCAAAGTTCCAACTTTTTCACAAGTTTTTTTTTTTAATACTAGTTTTTAATATTCTAAGTAACTTTACTACTACTTGAGATTTTATAGTATTTTTGAAACATAAAGGGTGTAACAAGACCCTTAACGAAGCCGTAAGGCACTTGTTCTCCTAGTCATTGCGATATTTTTTTTGTTCTGGCCCATACCTGGGAACCTTTTAGTTACGGAAGTATTGGGGATCAAAGTTCCAAATTTTTAAAAGTTTTCTTTTTAAATACATGTTTGTAATGTAAGATTTTTCTTAAATTATAAACATGACTAGAAACATTACACTTTAAATACCTCCACGACCCCCGTACTATTCAATGCATCCATCAGCACAATATTTTGAGTCCTACCGTAAAACGTGATTTTTCACCCCAAAAAAAGTCGTTTCCCAGCAATAATTTTTGCGTGGCGCTACTTAGTTTGATGTACACAATGCTTGGCTGACGGCTTCGTGAAGAGTCCTTACACCTCGTAGAAGTTTAAAGAAAGGTTTAAAGTTTTCCATCCTCAATTGAAAGAGGAGGATCTTCCGACCAGGGTATTGTGTCTGGTGGGCTACTCCCCGACGATGGATGTTGGGCTATTGTTTATGTCACAGTCAAAACTACTTTTGACCGGTTAATACTACATAATACATAACATGAAGCCTGTAATCCCGGAAGGGTTAGTCAGAGGTGTATATGACAGTACACCTACATTTCGCCAGTTATGTTAAGTCCCATGTTATTAACCAGGCACAAATCCAGACTCCGTGGCTGCTACTGAGAAATTTATGGAAACACCCAGTAAAACCTTGCCCGACCTTGGATTCGAACCCAGGTCAAGCTCAGCAGTTGTGCTTGCGACCACTAGACCAACGAGGCAGTTGCGGTTCAAACTATAGAACTTATTACGTGATAGTCCGGTTAAGCAGAAGCCAGCCTCATAGGTTGACTGGCGAGACGCTAGGTCGAAAAAAAAAATTGGTTTTTGTGCCCCTTTGAAAAACATCGCGTTGTAGTAATTCTAGGTAATTTAATTCTAGCTGAGGCGTTTTGAAACCATATACGTTTAATAAAGGTAATGCATTTTAACTTAATAAGGGTTTTGACCACAGTTTTGTCTGACACCAGTCAAGTGGTTTTGACTGTACATCCTAATCAGGACAGCCCGTAAGTTCCTATGCGGCGTTATAGAGGCCACAGATTACAATATTTTAGGTTACACAGCATTTTTTGGTAATTTCATGTTAATTTTAACATAAATGTCATCCTTCTTACCGTATGAATGACTAACCATTTTATGCAAATAAAACACAAGTAAATATACGAGACGCTACATGAGTACACACATGTTCGGCTCAGCATGATTCGGCATAGTATACGGACGCCTAATCGAATATAATTATGTTGTCTCATAACTCGAATTTATCAAGCCAAACATGATTCAGCGATGAGACGAAAAAACATAGTTCGTTGATCGGCATGACCTGAATTTTCCGCCTAGCCTTTTCCCAACTATGTTAGGGTCGGCTTCCAGTCTAACCGGATGCAGCTGAATACCAGTATTTTACAAGGAACGACTACCGATATGACCTCCACAACCCAATTAGTACTGGGTAATACGATACCCCGTATACTGACTAGCTGTAAGGACTGTCAAAGATCTGCAATTGACATCCGGGAGTCCAGGGCCAACGGCTTGGCTTGGCTTGGCTTTGTGGTTTAACAAATACGAATGAAGTGTGCCAAACTGAACACGAGAGTAATAAGAGGCTGACTAATTACTCAGAGGGATAGTTTCATTCCAAATTCCGCTCAAAGTTGAAGACACAACACAATGGTGTGCATAAGCGGCACGTGATGTCCGGCACGCACACACGCCCTCGAGTAAAGCCATAAGAGGGAACAGAACTGCGAGGAATTTGAAAAATTGGTATTTTAAGAAACTATTGCCATCGCGCTGCGTCTAGCCTGCCTCCGTAGAGTGCGATAGGGACAGCTGCAGTTCGGACGTTTCGTATTCCCCTTTATTCTCCTCGAAAACTGAACCAATTCAATTATTTTTTACATTAATATTGTAAGAATGAGTGTCTAGGTTCCTATCAATTTCTTTTATGTCAAAAACCAAACTTTTCAAATTTGTATGGTATGGTGTCTCTAATCACGGCCTTAAAAATGGGTCATATTTTAACATTTTTGGTTTTGGATGGTCATATTTTCTTTACTCATTAGTTGCTGATAAAAAGGAAACCACAGGGCTTGTCTATAGTAGACCGTGATTCGCAGCTCCTGTTCCCTCTTAAAAGGCTTACTTAAAATTGCTTGATGCTTCACTTTGCGTGCAACTGCTGCGGTTCTAAGCCTATTTATTCTATTGTAAGGTTACTGTTAGGTTATTGGGTTGTTGGTTATTGTTAGGTTGTTGGTATTTACTGTATATGCGTTACAATTTTGCAAAGTTGATGCTAATTACCAGCTGCACATAATTATGTAGATTATGTCATCTATTGTCTCATTCAAGTTAAAAAGATCTCTCATTCAATTCAGAAACCCCCACCTACACATAGAGCGCCTCTCGCCATCAAACGTAGAAGTTTGGCGAGTTTAGAATTAAGAAACACCTCTGTACTATAATTTCATTAAATATAATACATTTTTTCCAAATGATAATGGTGTACTGAATACGTGGTCGCCGTTTTAACGGTGTCCCTTCCACTTTGTATTTTCTGAGTGTTTGGCTGCGCGCGCTACCTGCCGCGGTTTCGATTCCCGAACGGAACAAATATTTGTATGGCCTACAGGTACTTGTTCTGGGTGTGGCTTTGTTTGCGTATGTGAGTTTTAATGTTTGTAACCTTATTGGCGGAAGCCATAGACTGGAACTAAAAATCCCCACAGCCTGCAAAGGCACAAACAGGAAGATGATGGCTCCCCTACATATATTTTTTAAAATATTTGAAAATAACGAATTATACACAGGATCAAATTAGATTGGCGAGCGAGACTCCACAAATATAATATTTGTGAATAATATCTAAACAAAATCTATTAATAAAAGGTTTTGAAATGAAGGTACCTAACTATGAGCATGTGAGGTGTACTAACCTGAGAACATAGCATCTCTGGCCTTCTCCACATTCCTGCTCTTAGCGAGGTTGAGGAGCAGGCCCCATAGCTGCTCATTGATGCGGTTCTTTGAGTAGTCCAGCAGGATCTCTCCGTCATTCGGAGTAGGGATGCGGAGGCTGGATTTAAGAGCAATATTATTAGTAGTTCATGCCACATTTGTTTAAAAAGTATATTGAGCGGCAATCAGTTGCTATATTAAAATACCCAAAAATAAATAAAACCTTTTTGGATGTAGCTATCCACAATATTGTTTCAAAATTAAAATTCTGTTATTTATGATTCATGTAAAAAAATATATATTTTTGCAGTCAGTATATTGAAACAATATTAAAGTTTATGAATCATTTATGAAGCAAAGAATATTTAAATATTTTCTTTTAAAATATCTTGAAAGTGTAAAATCATCATTACTTTAGGTACGATGATCTGAATATTAGCATCCACTCATGATTCACTCATTTAAAAATATTAATAGAACATACCAGCTTGAA
The DNA here is from genome assembly GCA_947578425.1 of Eugnorisma glareosa. Lineage (NCBI taxonomy): Eukaryota > Metazoa > Arthropoda > Insecta > Lepidoptera > Noctuidae > Eugnorisma > Eugnorisma glareosa. The sequence continues at coordinate 5,344,674 of OX387967.1, read as the reverse complement.
ATGGCAAATACTTTTGTAGCGACATTTGTCATGCAATAATTTTTAATAGATTATTATTGATTTTGTTTATTTATTTCGTTGTTTATCTACATAATTAACCAATTAATTTTTATCAAAGGTGACATAACATTACATCATAATGTAAACATTATTGAGATTAATCATTTATATGACATTGCTATCAAAATATAATATTCATATAAAAAATAAATGACAACTGAACATGCGCGACCTTTACAAGAACTTATAAGTCAATGATATAACTTTACGAAATTAATCGAACCACACGACAATAGCTAAATTAATCAACTAAATATGAATAGGACTATGTAATTACATGAAAACCGACACGTTTTTATTTATATTAGCAATAAAAAACACAATAAAAAGTTACAAACCTGAATTTGTTGAACCGATCTGCATCTTGTTGGAATAACTGCTGAATATTTAATTTGTCGGCGTTAGCATCGTAGAACTTCTGGATTTCTACGTATGCAGGGTCTTGTTTCAGGTTAACTTTAGGGTCCATGATTTTCAGTGTAATTGAACAGGTTTTTCGCGAGCGGTCGCCGAATAACTGTATTGTACTTGATAACAAACGTCTTTTTGACATTTCAATGTTATTTGAAGGTTATTCGCGTTTTATTTTTGGTCTCGCATTATCAAACTTTCAATTGTTTTCTTGAGTATTACAAGGAAACGTCAATAATTTAATTGTTGTTAGTAGGTATTATTATTGGACTGATAAATTACGATTATATCCAAACAGTTTTATAAAAATATGACTTTACAGAGTTAGAATCATTACTACCCTCTAAGTTGCGTGCCAGGGCTGAGAAATATCGCGACCCTGGAACTGTGGAACACAAAGGGTAAAAGAAGGAACATGGATGGGTTTTAGTCAGTACAAGACTGACACTCCTTTACGCTCCACCCAGAGGTGGAAATCCCATCCGAAAAATAAACCCTATACTTATCTTTGTTTAATTCAATTAAATGACTTTTTCATGAAATAGCCATGCACAATCATGTTGGGCAGAGCATGTTCGTACCTACGTACATGTTTTACCTATAATTTTGCATTGCTGCAGTCAAAATTATAGTGGTATTTAAACACCTCGCAATAAGGTTGCTGTTACAGGCACCAGTGCTGTCAGAGGTAAAGACAATGGGGGCTATCGCGTGTGAATTCACCGCTAGAGGCGCCAGTGTAGCGCGATGTTACCGAAATGTCAGATTTCATAGAAAGTTCACGCGTTGTGTGCTTGTATAACACGTATTTTTTCTAATATTCATGATTGTGGTCTAGATTTAGCTATTTCTGATTAATTATGACTTGAAGATTTTAAGTAGCAACTTAGAATCTTATTTGTTAGTACTTGGAGGTAAAATGATTTTTAAACGTTTCATGCTTGCTAATTATATGGAGAATATTGTAGATAAATGTATCTCAAGTTTACACTAAGTTGTTATACGTAATAAAATAAACTTGTATGAAGTTATTGGTACTTTAAAGAATAAAATTGAATTATTGACATGAACTTACTCGACAATGGCGCCATCTGGTGAGCACAAAAACGATAGCCCTCATTAAATGTGAATGGACTGTCTTCGCTTCGGTTTCTTGTCAGTCGTTGGTAATATTCGTATTACCAGTGCATAAATTAAAGTGTTGCAAGTCTAAATAAAACCAAAAATAAACTTAACTTTTTATTTTATTGTCATTAATGCGATATTTCATTACCTTGATGTGTCGTCACGATTTTACAAAAAATAAACTACTTAACTATTTCAATTTTATTGTAATAAAAATAAGCTTAATCAGCCTATTACATTCCCACTGATGGGAGACAAGCCTCGGATCCTCTGTGATTGGGAGTGGACTGAAATCCACCACGCAGGCCCAGGGTGGGCTAATGGATGTGACATGTAGATCTACGAAGTTTTTGGTTGCTTTAACAAATTACACAAAGTAATATTAACGCGCCTGCCTGGGTTTTAGCCTAAATTTCGTAAGCAGCAAGAATAGGCTTTTTTTAAATTGTTAGATGCTGGTGTCTTCTAGACAAGACACCAGCATGGCTATTCACAAACGCTTCGATTCGATTTCGATCCGGAAAGTTGTATGTCTATCTCGCTCGCTTTCGTAATGCCAAAAAAAGATAGACATACGACTTGTCGAATCGCAAGCGAATCGAAGCGTTCGTGAATAGCTATGCTGATAGGCCCCGTAGTAGGTATTATTGGTTGCTCGATAATTAAAGCCTCGGTGCACCTGTAATCACGATGATCATTTATTTTTTCTTAAAGATAAGATTTGGATAAAAGATATCGTCTATTCATAGAAATATGAATGAGCATACAAAATAAAAAAGAGTGGGCGGTGTAATGTATGATGACATTTTACAATTAATTACCTACGTATTGATTGCTGATGTATAGGTACTAGTCAGTGATTTCAGACTCAGCCTAAACGCTAGACACACGGTAGGTCCCCCGGTATTCCTGTAAAAATCCCTTAACGAAGCCGAAAGGCACTTGCTCTCCCCGTCATGCGATATTTTTTTTGTTCTAGACCATACCTGGGAATCTTCTAGTTATGGAGATATTAGGGGTTGTAGATCCAACTTTTTCCCAAGTTTTATTATTATTTCAAGTTTTAATTGTTATAACTTTACTATAAATACCTATACGACTCCCGAACTATTCAATCCATCCATCAGCACAATGTTTAGAGTGCGTTACGTTGAGTCCTATCGTAGAACGAGATTTTTCACAAAAATGTCGTTCCGCAGCAATAATTTTTGAGTAGTTAGTTTGATGTACAGAATGCTCGGTTGCTGGCTTCGTGGAGGGTCCGTTTACACCACGTTTATACATTGTATATGCTGTACCTACCTAAGTACCTAGTATATAAGGCCGCACGTTAGTGATAACACTTTTACCTTGAGCTAGCCTGGTACGAAATTTCAATAGAACAAGAGGTCAGCTTATACAGGATCCGTAACCAAAATGCAATGGTCAATTGCTCAACAACAATGAACAAACATTTAGGCCTGGATTCCTCCAAAACAAAGACGAGCAGAACGTTGCGGAGACGTGGGGGAATCGACCAATCACATTGATTGAAATGCACATCTTCGTCTTTCGTCTCTCCTGTGATTGGTCGATTCTTGCACGTGTCCGCTTCGCTCGTATCTGCTTTAGAAGAAACGCGGACCTAAATATTTGTTATAGGCACCAAAAACCATTGTTTTCGTCTTTGCAGCAGTAAATGCACACGATATTAAGCGCTGTTTGCAGCTGGGGTGGCTGGCAATGAGGGCGAGGGCGGAGCAGGACCCAACACTTGCATGAGGGAGTCTTCTTCGTTTGTCAGAATGCTGTCGGCTTCAGCTGAAACAGATTTTGGTTTATTAGGAACATATTATACTTGGAAAGCACCTACGGAAGTAGGCTTTTTGTAGGGTCTCTGGCAATGTTTGGTGTTTCGGAATGGTGGCAGGCTAATGTGTTACTAGAAAGTTTATTCCGCCACATCTTCTTCCCAGCTAAAATACTAGAAAGTGAGTGAAGGGCGGACATTTTTATTTTTGCAAAATTACTTATGACGGTCCCTCAAGGACCGTCATAAGTAATTTTCGAAGTTCAAAAAGTGTTGATTATCAGGCTTATTTGAATATTTAAATGGCATTCGATTTGATGGGACCAACAACAAAACTACAGGGCCACCACTAATGAGACGGTGTCTGAGGTAGCTACGCGGTACGGGAAGTTACGAGTCACGAAAGCTTCGCTGATGGGCGTCAACAGTCAACAATAGGCTCACACCTTTTAGTTTACCTTTTTTCTTTTTTTTGGATGGAAATCATCAAATGACCTCTCCTGTTCTGGGCGGAGCAGAAGGGAGTGTCAGACTGGTACTGACTAAAACCCATCCATGTTTCTTCTTTTGCCCTTTGTTTTCCAGGGTCGCGGTATTGATTTCGAACAGTCCCACAGCCCTGGAAGGCATCGGCCCTTTCGGACCTCTTCCCGTTTGCTGACATCTCTTTGAGGCGCGCGTGGAACACGAACGCGCCGTCGTCGACACGGCCTGTCGTCATAAGACGGACGGACGGTGAGCTAGCCCATACTCACCGTCCACAGGCCCGCGAACTTGTAGTTACCTCAAGACAGTAGGCCAATAGTTACAGGCAGCCAGTGGTCCGAAAGTCTGACAATCAGTATTACCAGGGGATAATCATCGTAGTACTCCGTACTAACTGGGTTGTGGATGTCAGCTAGGCAGTCGCTCCATATAAAATACTGGTATTCAGCAGCATCCGGTTAGACTGCATGTCGAGCCCAACAAAGTTGGGAAAAGGCTAGGCAGATAATGGTAGGCCAGTATATATCGTTGGTACTTAACCGGCTGTTAACATAGTACATCGAAATTCTATAAATCTCCGGCTTTGGAGAGCGTAGTCTTTATCATTATAAACTCTTTGAGCCTCGTTCCTAAATCGTTTTATTAACGCTCGGGTACTGAACATAATGTTATCAGTGCTTACCTTTAATCCTATGTATTTTGTTTCCATAAGCAAGGTCCCAGAAGTAAGCGGTCGGAAAAGCAAGAGGTACCAAAGGTGCCAAAAGACCCGGTTTTCTTGTCTTTCTGAACCTGAAAATTGTTTTACAATTCAATTATTCGAACGCAAAGTTTGGGTAGGTACGTAATCAGTTTAGAATGTTCCCACTGCTGGGCCTCTGATGAATGCATCATCACACAGAACTCTTGAAAATGTTCAAGAGTTCTGTGTGAGAGTGAGCCGGCCGTAATTCAACATGCGGTCCCAGTGCATGTCACAATAGTTAGATGACCAAAAAAATCGAATTAGTCCGTCAGATAGATTTCCCAAAAATATTGGATAAGTATTTTTTCTTTTTTCACGTAGATACAGTGCATCTAAAATTCGAGTGACGTCACTTGTATGTACACTTTTTACCGACAAGTGACGTCACAAGCACCCACTTCGATTATTTGATGCATTATATATAACTTGGTATTTTTTATTGATATGATAGAACAAAAAATACGTATTCAATATTTTTCGATAATTTAGCTGACGGACTAATTAGAATTGTATTTTTAACCGACTTCAAAAAAGGAGGAGGTTATAAGTTCGTGTGTATGTACTTTTTTTTTAATGTATGTTACCTGATTTCTCCCCCATTGGTGGACCGATTCTCAAAATTATTTTTATTTGAAAGATTATACTTCTTAGGTGGTCAAACAAAAACCCCAAATCAATCAAACAAAGGTCAAAAAAAAAGACAAAGGCTTGTTTTTGTCACCGGCTTCTGAAGCCTGACCTTTGTTTGATTGATTTGGTGTTTTTGTCACCGGCCTCTGAAGCTAAAGTTATTTTTCATTTTTTTGTGTTTTGGTTTATTTTTTTTTATTGTGTTTTTTTTTAAGTCGGTTTTATTTTTTGCAAAAAAGTTTTTTAATCAGGGATCATCCATCCCTATTGTCACAAGTCTTCCCTATTGTCACAAGTCTTCGAATGTTTGGTTCTAGGCTCTCTCTAGGACATGCCGGGTTCTTACTGTGTTTTGTCTTACACTGATATTAATATGATTGCATTGCATCATCATCACTTTGATGACATAATTATAACAATCCGAGCGGCAAACCTCTGCGAACTTCATACCCATGGCCATGATCTCACTCGAATAGTCGAGGTCACTAAGAACGTACATACAAATGCCAGCGTATCATTCTACCCGAAACTGTCGAATTTTCCCAATCAAGCTTCAACCTAATGCTTTAGCAACAAAGTTAAAAATCTTTTGACAGGTTGTAGTAGCTTGATATGCTGGTGAGGGGCATCAATGGAAGCAAAAGTAATGTAGTAGGCCATAGACATAAAGAAACTTCTTTTTAAGACATAAAAAGTTCTGCTTTAAAGGTCCTTTTTAGACTTGTGGCTAAGTGTTCGTGAAGGGTCCCTTTAGCCAGAATATAATTTTAAGAACATTGTCTTACCCTGCGAGAAGGCCTGTTGCTATAGTAGCATAAAACGCCGAAATCCAATGGAATGTATCCCTACTCCCTGCTATTTGCATTGCCATCTGTTTCTTTTGCATTTGGTATTGAAACTGTATTTGTCTCTCCATCTAAAAAAAGTTGGTTCATCAGTTTTTGGACACACATACATACAGGTCGAGCATGCACATGTACCTCCTTCTTTATTTTTCAACATAATTATCGAGCGGTGCGATGTATCTGCCTACCCTTTCGGGGAGTACAAGCATGATTGATAAGATGGAAGCACCAGGGTAGCAAAAGGAAGGGATCCGCAAGGGTCGATGCCTGCTGGGGCTGCGGGACTGTTCGAAAGAGATACCGTGGCCCCGGAACACAAAGGGCGATGAAGGAACATGGATGGGTTTTAGTCAGTAAAAGACTGACACTCCTTCCTGCTCCGCCTAAAGCTGGAGGAGTCATTTAACGACATGCCATCCAAAAAAAACACCAGTGTAGTCCGCGAAATTCAAGTTTTCTTACGTTTTTTACAATTTGCAGGTCAGTGTCACGTTGTATGTCTGACACTGGCCGGCAAACTGATACTAACTCGTTAAGTATGTGGTGTCTATGAAAAAATATTTTTATTTCTATTAATTCGGTAATCAAAAAAACTATAGCACGTCAATAATAATTATATGGATTTGTTTGGTTGGGTTCGTCTTTTCTAGATACTGGAGTAGGTACTAAGGCATGCGGAACCCGATTTCGGTTCCATAACACGCGGGATTTCCTGGTTTTTACTATGGGACCGAAACCGGGTGCCACATGCTGTAAGTCCGACATAAACCTTGGTCAAGTCATATGAGGACCGCGCAGATTACCTAGTATCTGAAATGATAATAAAACATATTTAATAGAAAGCTTACCTTCATTTTATTCATTTGCTGCATTAATTCTTGATTCTTTTTCATTTGTTCTCCCATACTCCCAGCAATTAAGTTTCCCATCTTGATTTCTTTATTTTTATTCTATAAACACAAAACACAATCGTAGCCCTGCCCTTCACTGTAGCTTGTGCAATACCAGATGGACGATTTCACATAATAATATTAAGATATCATAATCTTTATTTTTTTGCATTGCATTTGATATGATGCGATAAGGATAGCGGTATCAGCAGAAAAGGTAATCCCAAATACATATCTAAGCGTCCGTGCACATTGGCGAATGCGCCGCGAATGTTTGTGAAAGGCAATCGTAGAAAGTGGTTTGGTGTGCCGTTATAGTGACATATGAATGACCTATAGTTACCCTGCGTTTATATCAAAGTATAAAACATGTTGTGCTAAGTGTATTTGTTTATCGTTTACATCGAAAACATGTCATGTTTGTTTAAGTTTTAAAACTTGTCAAAATGTAAGCAAAAAAAATTGGGCTCGTACGCAAAATACGTGCTTTAGATGTGGACTTGCGACTCCAGCCCGTTTGGTAATGTAATACAAACAAAAAAATGTTAAGAAGACATCTAAACAACGTTAATACAAATGTGATACACATGTTTTTGAAAAGTCTTTTACAAAGTTTTCAACAAATCACAAAATACAACTTGTTTTATGTATGGTGCATAAACGCGGGGTTACAATTTAGTAGTCGACAAATGACGATCGAACTTGATTAGAGCATCATATCTAATTCGATGCGCGATATTCAATTGTTTTGAATACACAGTTTCGGACCGATCCATATTATTCTTCACTAGAGCTGTTGCCGACGAGCTTCGTTTGTGTGAAATGATTATAAAAAACTATTTTCTCCGTTTTTGCAACGTTTTTCATTGATACTCCGCTCCCATTGGTGGTACCGTGATGTTATATAGCCTTCGTCTTTAAATGGGCTATCCAACCCTAAAATAATTTTTCAATTCGAACCAGTAGTTCCCGAGATTAGCGCGTTCAACTAAACAAACTCTTCACCTCTAAAATATTAGTATAGCCAGATGATACGCGATGCGCGACTGTTTACGCTAAACTAACTTCATTCGATGTTTTTTGATCATGATTATAAAAAGCGCTCGTCGGATCTCCCACGCTGGTCTTAATTTAGCTCAGAACCGATTATCAATACAACTTGTAGAGTTTTTTGTGGCTTTATTAATTTATGAAGGTAAAAATAAAAACTATTCTGCCTCACCACTATTCTCAAAATCGGTAAAGGAAACTCCATACTCTGGAACCAATTTGTAGATGTACGTATGACCCAGCCATGTGTGAAATGCGCCTAGTAAAAATCCTAAATGTGTAAGTATTTTTATAAATTTCATCAGTGTCATGCTCATGTACCTACCTACTACTAATATTACGCGAGATAAAGCGAGTGCATTCAAGTCATCGAGTAATCAGGTGGCCTACCATGACGTCTTAAAGCAGGAGTAATTCCAGTGTGGGAAAGAGATGGTGCCAGACGACCTGTATAGCTCTGTCTCTTTCCCACACTGCTTTAAGACGTCATAGTGACCCCCCAGATCGTATCACAATATGTCCGTCACCGCCTGTACCTTTTCATAGACTTAAGAAAACTCAGCTGTTCCAAACATCTCGACCGTGTATGTTTTGCACTTTTGTATAGAACGGCTGATTTTTAATGGAATGGGTTCCCAGTGCCTCTTTTGGGGGTCAGTTTCCACGAAGCCGTACCTGATTATACCAAACGTATTGCCTTTCAGTATAAAATGATGGAGGAATGGAGATGATTAATGTCTGCTTCAAATTTATACCTAAAAACAATACTGATACAGTCTCTTAAAACTCTCTTATCCAGTGACATCAAAAAAGAGCGCGAGATTTTTTTTGAAGCAGCGGCGCCCTGGCACAATTTAACTAATAGTTGCCGAGGCTTCGCTGTGCTTTGTGCAACTAAGGGTTGAGGCCAAACGTGAATAATGATATGAGGTCGCGTAATTCGGTTTCATATAAAAGTTTGGGCTCATTTTGCGTCGTCTTTCGACACAAACCAGACTTGTATGAAGTCAAATGCTCCTTATAATTCTTCACCCTTGTAATTTAAGTTTCATGATTGTGTGTATTACCAGTGCATAAAACTAAGGACATAAGTGTTGCCAATCGAAATAAAACAATAATTTAAACTTAACTTTTTATTATAATCACGTGAAGTTATAATCTTTGAAACTTGACAAAAAATGAACGATCCTATTTATTTTGTTCGACCCATTTAATAATTATAAGACACTAATATGACTTAATTCCTTCACTCTTTATATTTTTCGTCAAGTTTTTATAGGTAATATAATATTAAGTTAGTGTAATAATGATATTGTTGAATTAGAATCTAGATACAAAACTGACGAGTTCTCATATAAACATTTTATTGATAAATAGTCCTGACAAAAATCACGAGCGCGCGAAATAAGACTTTAAAATAATCAGCACAAGGTTTAATTATCCTGCAATAATTGCGACACGCTCAACTATACCATATTCTCTAATATCATGGATTATTTAAGAAAATAATGATTATGACGTCATTTTTATACATAGTTCTAAGAAATGACTACCATATTAAACTTATAGAGGGTGTTTAGAATATGTGAGGGGTGGTAGAGCGACCGACATAATATTTTGATTGATTGTTTCATAAAGAATATAATATCTAAATTACTGTGACAGATAACACATGGTTGAAACTAGGATATAAGTCCCAGTTTCCCTAAGAACTGTTTTAGTTCATTTTCTAAACAGCCTGTTTATTAATGGATATAATTGCGAGATTCTAACAAGACTGCCACATCAGTTTTTATTAGAATTGCTTTCATGAAATAAATATGAATAATAACCATAAAAATAAAAATATGAAAAATAAAAATTATATGAATGAATGGTGAGTTTTTATATGGCAATCCAACTTCGAGTCTAAACAAAAAACTGGCTTCCATTTTTAAAAAGTCGATTACATTACTAAAGCTAATATTTTAATTAATAATTATACATTTCTATACATGACAAGTTATTAATAATGCGCGAACAAAAGAAGAAATTGAACAAAAATTATAATTTTTTTTATATATTTTTTATTATTGCTATCAAACTTTTTATCATAATTCTTTTTTACCCTCCAACTAAGTTAAACGATTTAGGAATGACATACTACACGTTTTCCATCATATTTACTTCATAAAATCACTGTCATCTAGATTTTTGAGCAAACGCTTAGGTTAATCATTTATTTGTCTTTCAATTATTAGATTTTTAAATATATATTTTCTTCCCCTCATTCAATGTTACCTCGTAAAATCTGGCTATGTTGACGGAACCGCAAACTATGTCGCATATCCTATTCCCCAGTCCCATAACTTCCTGCGGAGCCTCCTCGCAGACGATGACCCACCTCCTGTGCTGCTCACTGCGCATCTCCACCTGCACCTTGAGGGACCTGCCCAAGGTCACTAATAACGCCATTGTGGTGGCAGAGCTGGTCGAAGCTTTTTGAACGGGAATCATCGACACCACGAAGAAGAATTACTTCTCGACGACGTCACGGAAGGGGCAAGGTTTTGGGTCAACAAAATGTGAAGAAGAATGCAATTTAATTTCTTATTTGTTAACTAGCGACCCGCCCCGGCTTCGCACGGGTGTTATGTTCTACATATAAACCTTCCTCTTGAATCACTGTATCTATTAAAATAACCGCATCAAAATCCGTTGCGTAGTTTTAAAGATCTAAGTATACATAGGGACAGACAGCGGGAAGCGACTTTGTTTTATACTATGTAGTGATTTTATCAGCCGGGCTTCGCTTGCCAACTAAAACTCACATCGTACCGGTTATTCGGGAATTATTTCGATCTAAAGGTGCATCCACATCGCGAGCATTCATCTGCGAACGTTCGTTGATGTTCGAGTGGCGATCGTTGCAAATGTTCGCGATAGTGTACTTATTTTAGTGAACGAATTGTTCGGGATGGGACGCACCTTGTATGGTGTTTTTTTTTTATTACGAAGTTTAACAATAAAGGCAAATAAAATGGCGGTGTCCAATTCCCATTCGAAAATCTTCATATTGTTAGATTTTTGGTAAATACACTAAATTTTTAAGTCAATTTTAAGGACTTTTCATTTGGCATTCTCAACAGTAATATTTCAATTCATTTACACAAAGCCCTTTTCAAAAAAATTAATCGAATTCGTTCAGTCCTATCCTACCATACTAAAAAGGACCTTAAAACACTGTAGTAAGGATACCATTCCCATAATTCTCGCTTTAAAAGATGTTCGATATCAAAATTCAATTGTTTCTTTACTCCGGTCAGCCAACCTAAATTGTCCCTTACTACAGTGTACCAGCTATACAAAATTAGACCTTATTACAGGGTAATAAAGACGCGTCTCCTGTGCAGTGCGACGCCGACGGCGAGCCATATTAGCATGGCGGCGGCGTGTGTGGCCAGGAGTTGAGCGTGGGTCGGAGAGGGCACTGCCCAGTGGAAAGGGAAGTTGCGTTTGAGGAGCTCGCTTCCTACGTACAGGAAGAGGGCGTTTTGACCTGAGGAGAGAAAAAAATCATATACAAGGCGAATTTTTCAAGTGGGCGTGGATGGCCAAATCCGAGACTATGAGGAATAGCGACAAATACTCAAAGGAGTCTCGAGCCCGTTTGCCGCATGTCATTACTTCCCAGAATTTGATTCTTATTAGAGACACTAAGGGACCCATCCCATTGCCCTAAATTAAGGCAATTGGGACACACTGCCCCAAATCTCAAAAGTACCCTGCACTCACCAGCATAATACAGCGGCCTGCCTCCCCACTTGGTCTTGAGGTCCACGATGAAGTACAGCGCGGCTTGTATGAACAGCGCCATCGATGACGTCACCAGGCAGTACGACACCGACCACAGGTTCTTGTTCACGGGTATGGGACCTCCGTTCTTTGAGAACATGGACAGAGCTCCGCCGACGATGCCGAAGATCAGGGACCAGAATACCCAACGCATTATGCGGGCCCTGGGAACAAAAAGAAAAGATATAAGTATAGAACTAGTTGTGCCGGCGTTGCAATGCCCTTTTGTTCTTATCAAAATCGGTTCAGTAGTTTAGGGAGTCTATAGGGTAAGGAACAGATATGAATTTATATATAGATACATGGAGTTGGAGTTCGATAATTTCCCACGTAAATAAATATCATAAGTAATCAAGGTTATAAACTATCTGCGTGCCAAATTTCGTCGAAATCCGTTCGGTAGTTTTTGCGTGGAAGAACACGGCCGAGTTTCTCATATTAAGAGTAATTCACTCCCATAAAGTATTACAATAATAACACTTTGATGTTACCTGGCGTGGTTATAAGCCAGCATGATCCTGGTAGCGTGCGCGCCGGCCTGCACGACCAGCACTCCCGACAGGATGCCCAGGATGCCCTCCGGGTCGTGCGGGACGGTCGTGTGGTACATCTCGTGGAAGGTGCCCCGTTTGTACAAATGGGCGTCGCCTAGGATCAATCTGTAACAGAAATATAGCTATTAAAAACTTTTTGAATAACAAAAAACTTGATGGGAATGAGGAATGCTATTGGAAGCAGCTGAATATAGCAGTATTTTACATGGAGCGACTGCCTATCTGGCCTCCACAACCCAGAATGATATAACCCTGATAATATCTATGCTGACAGCCTCGTATGTCTTGAGGTGTAGTAAGTACTACCTATAGTATAATGTCTATGACCCTATCTATATATTTAATGTGTCTTCTATTAATATTTAACTCACTAGTACTCTTTAGTCAGTAATTAAAGGTAATCGCTTGTGAACAGTTGTTTCAATAACACAACATCCCCACATGGAGACCCTTGCCATTTTTGGGCGAGACGCGGTTGCTATCTCGGCGTAGTGTTACGACTCTAAAGCAAAGTAAATTAACTGAACTAAGTTCGTGATAAATAAGCCTAAGAATTCGTGAAAATGAATCGAACATTTAATAACTTAATTTAACGTTCGGAAAGTCATTGAAAATGTGTCGTTCAAACGCAGGAAAGGCGACTGTCTTTGTGAACCAGAATTCTGCGGGTTCAAATAATGCCCACATCGAAGAATAGAAGACACGCTACATATATGGATAGGGTCATAGACATTGGTCGCTCACAATGGGCCTCATTCGAAGGCTTAAAGTCACCCAAAGGGCAATGGAGAGGGCTATGCTCGGAGTTTCCTTGCGTGATCGTATCAGAAATGAAGGCATCCGCAAGAGAACCAAGGTTACCGACGTAGCCCGAAGAATTGCCAAACTAAAGTGGCAGTGGGCAGGGCACATTGCTGGAAGAACGGATGGCCGATGGGGCCGAAAAGTTCTGGAGTGGCGACCGCGAACCGGAAGACGTTGCGTTGGAAGGCCTCCCACTAGGTGGACCGATGACCTGGTGAAGGTTGCGGGGATCCGTTGGATGCGAGTCGCACGGGACCGGTCAGTGTGGCGACACTTGGGGGAGGCCTATGTCCAGCAGTGGACGTCTTTCGGCTGAAATGATGATAGACATTATACTATAGGTAGTACTTACTACACCTCAGTCTATTGGTCGCAAGCATGACTGCAGAGCATGAGCCTAGGACGGTTTGATACAGATTGGGGAGTGTTATTAGAATTGTCCATCAAAAATGTCTCTGTAGCAGCCACATAGTCTCGATATTTACGTTAGTTGATGGCAATAGGCTCTCCCTGGTGTGTGTACTCTTAGGTATACTTCTGCCTACCCTACGCGGATTATAAGCGTGAAGTTATAAATGGTGTAATAAGACCCTTAACGAAGCCGAAAGGTTCTTGTTCTCCCCGTCATTGCGATCATTTTTTTGTTCTAGACCATACCTGGGAACATTCTAGTTACGGAGATATTGGAGTCGAAGATCCAACTTTTTTTCAAAACACTAGTTTTTAAGGTTATAATTTTACTTTAAATACCTAAAACAAAAGTCGTATTCCAGCAATAATTTTTGCGTGGGGTTACGTTAGTTTGATGTACAGAATGCTTAGTTGACGGGAAGGGGCTGTTTACACCTTGTTACCCGACTGCGCCAGAATGTATGTATGTTTGTATGTATAATTGTTTGGCACGCTCTGTGGCCTGAACGGCTCGATGGATTTTAGCTTGAGAGGTGTCGTTAGATTCGTATTTACTGTGAGAGTGACACTGGGTATATCAAAATTAAATTAAATAAAAAACGGTAATTTAAAAAATTAAAAAACACGACAGCGTAAAAAGAAAAAGCATAGAACATAGCGACTTAAACAAACGGGACCCATTATTGGGACGATTTAAGCCGGTCTATATAATTATGTTAATGGGTCCCGACTGTTAAGTCGCTATGTTCTATGCTTTTTATTTTATTTTTTTTACGCTGTCGGGTTTTTTAATTTTTTAAATTACCGTTTTTATACATACCTGTCTATGTAGCCAGCGATGCCCGCAGTGCAGTTCTGTAGCGACACATTGCTGACAGCTGACAGGTGCAGCCCGCCGGGACCCATGTAGCCGCGAGGGCAGCCCGGCGCGGGGACCAACAGGGTTATGCACACCTGCGAACAAAATTGTTAATATTATCAATCTGTTAAAATAAATACAGTAGCCTTCTTCTACTTAGCGTGTCGATGACTATCTAAATTGAGCCCAAAATATGACGATGAGTTTGGCATTTTCAGTAGCGTTCATCAGATCCTGTGATGAGCAAACAGGACAGGCAGAACACAATATCAAGTGTCCCATTTTTTGTGGAACTTCACCATAGATATACAGAATGATTTTTTCAAGTGGGCGTGGATGGCCAAATCCTAAACTATAAGGAATAGCGAAAAATACTCGAAGGAGTCTCGAGCCCGATTATGATGAAAATTAAAACTGCACCATTCGATTTTGGAAAAATCAATATACCTAGCCAGGAATCGAGCCCATTGATTTCGGAAATAAACACTGTATTATTACACCATTCGATAGTATCGCTAATAAGGATCAAATTGTGGGAAGTAATGGCATACGGCAAACTTTACACTGTTGTGAACCCTGTTCTGCGCCTGACCTCTCTCCGGTTGCATCGGATTGACGTCCCTGAGGACTATGAGAGTGAGCGAAGAAAGATAGCACCTGTGTCTGGTACAGGTCCAGGTATGCCTGTAGCACTAAAATATCTCCTGCATCGATGGCAAATTTCCGCAGAAATTGGCCACTATTATTGGACTTCTTCTATGGTGGTGGTTCTTCTTCTTCTGTGGTGTTCCGTCGCCTCCGCGGACTAGTTCCACAAGAACGCACAAACCATCGTGCAAGTGAAGTGTTACTTACATAGTTTATAAGTTGCTAATACTAACACAAAATGTTATTAGTATGTATATTTAGATTAAGTTATTTATCTATGGGTCTTTGTTACCTGAAATAAATGGTTTATTATTTATTTATTACAGTTATCGATATAGCAATGCAAAAGCAGCATATTTTTTTTTGTTATTAAATTACCTGTATGGCAACGAGGACGAGCGTAGCCAGCCATTGTTGCCAACCGGCGCTGATGTCACGGAATAGCGAACGACCTGGGAGACATACATAATGATCATTGAATTAAAGGTAAGGTGGTTTTAGATGATCTGTTCTCCTTGAACAATATCGGCTCATAATAGGCACAGGCCTCTTCTCAGGGCCTGGGCAGTTTTCCACTACAGAGGCCCAAAAAGATCGGAGACATGTTACATCCACTGGACCCCACGACACAGGGTATTCTAGTGTGGAGTCCAGGGAATATGTAAAATGTACGCCTAAGGATCATTGCTTTTTTTGTTACTACTTTTTAATATTGTAGTGTACCATGTTATGCAAACTGTTTTTTTGTTTAAGTTTATATCCACCACCAACACATGTTTTCGATTTTTTTTGGTTCAAGGACATGCCAAATTCCAATGTTTTCGTTCAGTTTTTAGAGCAATGCTGATGGACCGGTCTATGAAGAGAGGCATATGTCCATCAGTGGACGATTTTCAGCTGAATTATGTACCCAAGGTCTTACCTGGTGTGATATCCTGGCTGGTCCTCATAAAGAGGCACTCCAAAGCACCCACAATGAAGTACATGGCAGCCAGTCGTTGTAAGACCCCCGGAAGGCGCACGTCTACCCATGACGCGTTTGATGAACTCAGGACTATGCCGATTAAGGATAACATCAGAGATCGGGTTGCGACCTGAAAAGGCAAAATAATATCAAGCACTGCACGGAGAAATTGGCCTGATTGTCTTGAAGGAATTCAGGAATTTCTCCAGACCATCAACATGACACAACTACAAAATACAGGTTGCTATTGTGAAATCGATTAAATTAGCAAAACGGAATCCTAATACTAACACTCCACTATCCGTCTGTCTGTGTGGCTATCTGTCACCAGGCTGTATCTCATAAACCGTGATAGCTAGACAGTGGAAATTTTCACAGATTATGTATTTCTGATGCCGCTATAACAACAAATACTAAAAACAGAATAAAATAAATATTTTAGGGGAGCTCTCATACAACAAACGTGTTTTTTTTTTAGATTATTGTACGGAACCCTTCGTGCGCGAGTCCGAGTAGCACTTGGCCGATTTTTTTTGGCATTACGAGAGCGAGCGAGATAGACGTACGACTTGTCGAATCGAATTGAAGCGTTTGTGATTACGGGACCAGATGTATAAACATGGACGAAGCAAAAGGATTATAAAAGGAACGTATGCCAGGTTGCGTTGCGACGCGTGTTTTTTATGTACTTATGTGCCTGTGTTAAATTATATGTTGCAACGCCTGGATCCCGGGCAAAGAACTCCTGAGCCGGGCGTTGAGCGAGAGGGCAGGACCTCTCGCTATACTCTGTTCGTTCTCGTTATTCGTCCCTGCTGTCATTCGTTGATCTTTCGAGTCTTTATGGGTAGTCAGAAGCTTGAGTAACTGACAACCAGTCTTACCAAGGACTATTGTATTACCCGGAGAGCAGATAGGCAGTCCCTCCATGTAAATACTGGCATTCAGCTGTATCCGGTTACACTCGAAGCCGACCCCAACAGAGTTGGGAAAAGGCTTGGCAGATGATGATGAACTAAACAAACACCTCACCTGCTGCAGCGCCTGTATCCTGGGCAGCGAGGTCCTGAGCCGAGCGTTGAGTGACAGGACCAGAGCCTCGCCCATGGCGAAGGCGAACCAAGGGAACACGACATCTGCCACCGTGAGGCCGTTCCAGACGCTGTGAGAGAACATGCCGTAGCCACCGCCGCCCGCGTTCACGAAGATCTGAGAAAAAAAAAATGTAAATAAATGGGTCAAATTAAATTAACTAGCGAAGCTCAGCAGACGTCATAAAATAAATTGAGTTGTTCTAACTCATTTTAATTCATCCTGTTTAATGAACATAGGACGTACACCTACTACATGGTTGGTTTTTTCTCAAGTTTAGTTTATTAAAAAATCATAAATAAATATTTACGTTGATTAATTCAATTATTTAGTTTTATTTTGTCACAAATGCATTTTTTTTTAATGAAAGCGTTATTTTTTATTTTGTATTCTGAAGCAACAGTGACGTATGTACAGGTACCTTTTTTATTTATGTCTATAATCTAGGATATGTATAATATTTATTTTATTATGTTTTTTTTTTATTTATTTATATGTACAATGTACCGAGTAGATTGGGACTATAATAGAAACTAAACATATTGAACTTACTTATAAATTACGACGACTGTAATAAGTCCCTTCAAAATGCTATACCTTTATAAATCTTTGATTGGATCTCCTGTAAAATTTGTAAAAGTGTAATTACGTCATTTTTGCACAAATGAACGATGTGTAAAATCAAGAGTAGTAATAATGTAATTTACTTTCTTTTTTCATCACACCTGTAATCCTCGGGGTTAGGCATAGGTGTACCGCATTATAGTGCACCCACATTTCACCCGTTATGTTTAAGTCCCATGTAATAGGGGGCGAGCCTATTGCCATCAACCGGGGATGTCATTTACAAAATAATGCATGTTGATACCTATTTTACTGGTAAGGATAAATGCTCACCAAAACACATAATCAGACCGAATTCATTTCGGCCAATTTATTTTAATTGCCCTAAAATTCTCCAATAATGTGACATTCACCCTGTATAAACGAACTGTGTTTATACAGGGTGAATTTTCCAAGTGGGCGTGGATGGCCAAACCCGAAACTAAGGAATATCGAAAAATGCTCAAAAGAGTCTCGAGCCCGAGTTTGTTGTTGTTTGAAATTCGGTTATGTCGATGTTTCTCCCGACGTAAATAGTCTTTCCGCACATTTTGACCTATTAGACTTGTTTTAAAAAAAAAAGTGTAATTACGTCAGTGTTGCTCCAAATGAGCGACATATCAATTGAATTAAAATTAATGAGTAACTGAAGTATTCGGTTTCAATTTCTGATGATTATTAACAGATACTAGATAAATTAGTTATTAGTTAGATAAAGGGAGAGGCAGAGCGAAATCTCTAAAACGAATGCTATTCATCTATACTAATGTTATAAAGAGGTACAGTTTGTGAGGTTGTAGGGGTAACCTCTGGATCTACAGAACCGATTTTGAAAATTCTTTCACTAATAGGAAGCTACATTATCCCCGAGTGCCATAGGCTATATTTACCACGTGCCCGTGGGATCATTTCCGACCAAAACGCGAGCGAAGCCGCGGGAAATAGCTATTTGAAGATTGACAAAACGCTTACCGAATAGTATTTTCGATAGTTGTACCGATGGAGGTAGAATGTATCCTTATCAGTACCTATTATTTTGCTAATCATACCTAAACAGAACTAGAGGACAAAGATAACAGAAATAACAAAACATTTAAAGAACAATGTACTTTTAATAATTATCCTTATTAAGTTTTGATAGGTCTTAACATGCAATACTTACTACAACTAACTATTATTTTTTGGTAGTTTCTTTTTGTTTTTTTTTATTTTTTTTTAATTTCAATTTTGACTAGACTACAGTTTTTATTTAAATTAGAATACATTTTTTGACGAATGATATGACTAAAGGATTGAGTGACTACTGTACTGACCGGGGAGAATGGAAGAAAACAACGTCTTGTGGTGACCCAATTGATATTTTGTATTTTGATTAGCCTATTAAGTGTCCCACTGCTACATTTTTTCATTCCAAGCCTCTCTATCCTGTACAATATCTGGTCATGTTCGCCGCGCAAACAAGATCAGGGGGCCTAAAATGGCTGCTTTATCAGAATCATAATATGAATCACGTTAAAAATTTAAAACTCTTAAAATGGACTTTTTCGTCATAATCATAAGGACCATTTTAAGAATTTTAAATTTTTATCGATCGTCATACCACCTTCGCCGCGGTCTACCTCGACGACGATTTCCTCCTACAGGTGTTCAGGGTCACCCCACCCATTACCAAAACCAAGTGTCGTAGATAAAATAAGTTCCGATTGACTAAACATACACCGACCACATAAAGTTGCTTTTTTAAACGAGAGCAACACACATGATGTCACGTTCCTAATTAAATTCCGGAAAAACAATGGCTGTCAAAACTTCACAAGCAGTGAAAAAAACGTCCGCAAAAAAAGTGCGCACAATCTCGATTTGTGCGCACTTTTTCTGCGGACGTTTTTGTGTATCTTGGTTTTTTTTAATAGTAAAAGCAATCTGACACATTGTCGTGTCAACTTGTCAAGAGTGCCAGGAGCGCTCTCTTGTGTTCCATCTGTCATTTCATGCTAACATTATCCGATACGATTGTAACATAATCTTTTAAATAAGTTAGATATATGAAGTGAATTGACCTTGTTGTTTCATGATGTATATCGATGGGTGACCCCAAGTATTGGACAAAGGCAGGAAGACGACAATACTTTTTAAAATACCCGTTGATTCTTATCGTTTTCCGTTGGCTAAGGAAATCGAAATATTTTTAAGCCTGTGACAATGATGAATCATCATCTGCCTAGCCTTTTCCCAACTATGTTCGGGTCGGCCTTCAGTCTAACCGGATGCAGCCGAATACCAGTATTTTACATGGAGCGACTGCCTATCTGACCTCCACAACCCAGTTAGTACTGGGTAATACGATACCCCTTGATAAGACTGGTTGCCAGACTTTTTGGGTCACTGATTACCTGTATCCACTGTTAAAGATCTACAGATGACAGCCGGCACCAACGGCTTAACGTGCTTTCCGAGGCACAGAGGAAACTCTGTATGTAATGGGTGGTCACTCATCCACAGACCAACCTAGGCAAGCACGGCTTAACCTAAAGATCGACCAGAGTGCATGTTATTATTTTGCCACGAGCTGATGAATGATGAATGTCTGTCTCAATTTTGACCTGATTGTGTTGAAGTGTTAGCCCCGAAATTGAAACGGTTTGCCAACAGTCGTTTGGTCCATGAACCGTTGGTCAACATTATCTTAAAACTAACTAACTTAACTAACTACCTAACTAACTTGTAACCTTGTACCTTGTAACTTTTCATCCAAAGGACTTTTCACCCACGCACGTTTCCCCAACATAACTCAACGTCAGTGAATGCTTAATGAAAATTATTTAATTATTTATTACTTTTTTTATTAGGTTCGTTAGCGTTAGTTTTTTTTTGTTGTGAAATTCTTCTCGCTGGTCAACCTAGGAGGCTGTCGTAGTGTCGTCTGCTTAACCAGACTATCCTGAGGGTGCCATGAGTGTAAGGCCTTCAGCCAGGGGCACAATCTAACAAACTTAGCGCCTACACCCTACACGCTAAGGGCACTCCCTGTGGGGTATGAACCTCCGCTTAGGGCTTGCTAACTCACCATAAGAGCAATGGCGAATCCTCTGAAGATGTCAAGAGAGCGCAGTCGGGACCTGGTCGGGGATCGAGGTACGCTGGCCTCGGTGGTCAAGACACGGGTCTCGGAACCCAGCTCATTGTCTTCTCTGAAATCATTTAAAGAATCATTAAACATACATTCGATATCGCGGCAGATGGAGTTAGAGAAACAAATATAACGTACAAAATCGTAAAAAAAATCGTATCCGCTACAACTTCTACTTATGGCATTTTTTATGAGTACTTATCTACCTACGTTTCATACTGGGTGTAAAATAACTCTTTACGAAGCCATCAACCAAACGTTATGTACATCAAACTAGTAGAGTACAGTGCGCAAAAAATATTGCTGGGAGACTACTCTTTTTTTGGTGTTGAAATCACGTTTTGTAGCAGGGCTTAATGTAACGCACTTTAAACATTGTGTTGGATAGCACGGGGGTCATTGAGGTATTTACAGTGAGGGAAAAACACATAAAAAGCTTGTATTAAAAAAAAAAGTGTGAAAAAGTTGGAACTTTGACCCCTAATATCTCCGTAACTAGAAGGTTCAGTATGGTTTAGAACAAAAAAAATATCGCAATGACTGAGAGAACGAGTGCCTCTCGGCTTCGCTATGGGTACTTTTATACCCATTATGACTTTAAAGTCAAGTTTCCAGAACAGGAACCACCAGACTCGAAGTTTCGGTATCGGGTAAAAAAACCTGTTTCGGTCGGATATTATTAAATATTTAGAACTGTTTGCTCAGATACTAACCTAGCAAAATATCTAGCATACACCCGTCCTGCGACCACCCTCTTTCCAATACCCTTGATGATATACCACAAAGTCGCCATAGACAACAGAATGACTACCGCCGTCAGTATCGGCAGGTAAGCCGCATCCGGTTCCGCTGTCATCCGTGGAGTACATTGGTCTGTTTTCACGTCGATGACGTCAAGGCTATACTGGCCATATTCACCGAACTGGTAGAGGCCTGTAAAAAAAAAGAACAAAAGATTTGAATTCCGAATGTTGTGAGATTGGAAAATCGCCTTTGAGAGGATTGTGAAGAGGATTTTCAAATGACATTTAATAATAAACGTTTTTTAGGTGACATAAAGTACAAATAAGATTGAGAGAGTGTGCACGAAAACACACGAGGAAACATTTGATTTTTCGCCCAATTTTTGGACTTTATGCTACTTGTCACAAAGTTGATTATTCAATAACCTAAACAATCTTCTGATTTGTGCTGCTCTGTCAGTGTGATATAGAAATGTTAATGCCGCGAAATTGGATACCTAACAAAACATGGTTATCAGTGTTTTGTAGGTACCTTCCCAGAAATATTCAATTATTCATTATACATAGTAATATTATATTGTATATCAAATCAAATTACTAGTAAAACTTTTCCTGTTAAATTCCACATAAAAATAAAACACGATCTAAACCTGTTCATTTTTACACAATGTCTAGGAGATTCATGGATAATAATAATCTATTTATTACTAGCTGTTGCCCGCGACCTTCGTTCGCGTGAAATTATTATAAAAAAAATATTTATACTACACCTGCTTGGAAAGTACCTTGATACTTTATCAAATTTACGGTAGAAAGTACGTCATTGCATATCGAACAAATATGCGGGGAGAAAACGCATCTGAGCGGGAGAGAAAAGTGTATGAAAATCCATTACTTACGTGGTTTTTCTTTTTTAATTTTGGGTAAGACTATGCGCCGGTAACCTAAATATCAAAAGCCAAAAAGTTTTTACAGTGAGTTTTTATCTCCAAGTTCGCAAAATGACACTGGCCACTAGCTGTGTGTTGGATGGTGTCGGGCTGGCAGTGCGACCCTGCGGCGGCATGATAAACAATTTGAAAAAAGAACATGTGAAAATTGCAGACGCCATTGGCACCATTTTCAATTTGTGTGTTGTTTGAGGATTCAGTTTTCGTTATTTTCGTTTCGTTCGTCTTATTTTCCTCGTAGGTGTAGTATAAAGCACTATGTATCACTCGAGAGAAAGTGCGATTCCCGATCTCGGGTGTTTTAAAGCCCTCGCCTACGGCTCGGGCTTCAAACGACACCCTCGCGGTAATCGGTCACTTTCTCCTCTCGGTGAACAATGTACTATACTTCACTCTTTGGATCGGATTTTGTTATCAATTTCAAGGGTTTTTTTTAAGGGTATTTTTACAATGAATGTCTCATATATTTTGCAAGAACAAGCTGTATTTGGAAGTTTCAAAGTCAACACTGTTCTAGAGTAAAATCTAGATTCCTGTTCCTGTATAGTCTCATCTCTTTTTCCCACTCGCTGTATGAGGTTTCTGACTGATCAACCTGTTTTAAATTGACCGCTCGGGTATAATGCACATCTATTATTTCTACATACAAATCTATATTTAGACTAATATTATAAAGAGGGAAAATTTGTTTGTAAGTTTGTATGTTTGTATGTAGGTGGTAATCTCTAGATCTACAGAAACGATTTTTAAAATTCTTTCACTAGTAGGAAGCTACACTATCTCCAAGTGCCATAGGCTATATTTACAACGTGCCTGTGGGATAATTTCCGACAAAAACGCGAGCGAAGCCGCAGGCAACAGCTAGAAAATAAATAAAATTGAAGTGGCTCTTTGTAATTTCAAATAACACCATTTTACTGTATGCATATGAAAGTATACAGGGTAACAGGACCCTTCACGAAGCCGTCAAGCAAGCATAGGTACATAGGTACATCAAGTTAAGTAACTTTACGCAAAAATTATTGCTGGGAAACGAAATTTTTTTTGAGGTGAAAAATCATATTTTACGGTAGGACTTAATGTAACGCACTCAAAACATTGTGCTGATGGATGGATTGAATAATACCGGGGGTCGTGGCGGTGTCTCTCCAAAAATATTACAACAAAAACATGTATTAAAAAAAAAACTTGTGAAAAAGTTGGAGCTTGACCCCCAATATTTTCGTAACTAGAAGGTTCCCAGGTATGGTCTAGAACTCTAGAACAAAAAAAAAATCGTAATGACTGGGAGAACATGTGCCTTTCGGCTTCGTTAAGGGTCTTGTAATACCCTTTATACGGAACTCATAACTTTTTATTTTTGTCTGTCTGTCTGTTTGCTTGTTCCGGCTAATCTCCAAAACGGCTGGACCGACTTAAATTGGGCTACTTTTAATTTAGAAAAAAGATTAGGGTTCCATGCAAAAAATTAAAACCATTGAAATTCCAGGGACTGAAAGCGGTTACGGTTAGAGGTTAAGATACCTCAAAAAAATATCGGTACCGTTTTAAAATAAAGGTTGAGCTATACCGATACCTTTATAAATAAAGGTTGGGCTGTACCGTTAATTAACCCATAGGGCGTTCGTGCACTACAAAGAATTTTATTGTCCGGCAGTCCGATTTTTTACGGTCCGATGTGGCATGAAAATAACGGATGATTGGCATGTGCAATTGTCCGTCTTTTCAAACAAACATCTATAAAGTTAATAGTGTTTCTACCGAAACATACCGTTAAGCATTCTCAAATACAAATTACGCTACTTACTGAAAAAAAAAAACGGTGCCGAAATATTTCGGTAACCCTTATTTAACTGTATGACGTCATACTGAAATTTAATGGTACCTTAATTTTTGGGTAATTCAGTCCCTGTGAAATTCTTAATAAAATCCGATTCAATTAGAGAAGTTACATTTGTATAATAATTTCACGCGGTCGGAGCTCGCTGGCAACAGCTTATTCTAGACAATAATTTTGCAAAATCAAAATAACTCAAGCCATGGGCAATAATCTGAATATAAGTTTTAAGAAACCTGCTTATTTTGCACAAAATCAGCATAGCATGACCTCTCGGCAAACAAATGACCTAATATAACCAGTTACACTGCAAGCGGCTAATATTTTAGGTATTTGGTTATGTACTGGACTTCGGCTGATTGGTATTCTATTAGTCATGTTAGCCATGAGCTCAATTACAAAATGAAAGATAATAATGATTACCATTCACAGTAATGAATGTTTTAATCTCGACGGGTTAGGTAGAGGTGTACCTAATATCACACCTACATTTGTAATAGGGGCCGAGCCTATTGCCATCAACCGGGCACAAATCCAGAATCCGTGGCTGCTACCGAGAAATTCGTGATGGAAAACCCCAATAACAATTTGCCCAACCTGGGAATCGAACCCAGGACTCCATGCTCAACAGTCGCGCTTGCGATCACTAGACTACTAATAACATAGATGAGAAAGTAAAGTTAACTGTTCACACCTAAACTACTGAATCAATTGTCCTAAGAACAGACAGGTATCCTGGAGACTGGAGGAGGACATGAGCTTTTCATCCTGGATATTTGTATTAAGGTGGATGCGCAAGGGTAGCCCGCGAAATTTAAATTTTCTTACGTTTACTGCAATTTGCAGGTCAGTGACAGGTTGTATGTTGATGAAAATATGAATCACGCCCGTAACACGTATGTAGTTACATAATTATAATCATTCAAATCATCAATACAACCTTCGAAGTTCATTTAATCCCATTGAGTGACTTTTTCATGAAATAGCTATTGAATGGGGTTATATGAACTCGGTGTATTGACGATTTGAATGATTATAATTCTGTAACTCCATACGTGTTACTGGCGCGATTCATATTTTCATCACATACAACCTGACACTGACCGACAAATTGCAATAAACTTAAGAAAATTCAAATTTCGCGGGCTAGCCTTGCGCTTCCACCCTAAGATGAAAGAAATACAAAATAGATGCAGCTATCGTTCGAAGGAACTGCTATTTTTATAAATGTAAAGTAACTCCATCTGCTGCATCTCGTTCCACACTTGGTGGCTCAATGGATTTTTATATTCTTTAATTTTTTTTATTTTGCCCCACTTTAGCAATTTCTCCTGTATCGTGGACGCGTAGACAAACATTTAAACTCACATTCACACACAGCCAGACCCTGGACAATTACCTGTAGATGATACAAATATTTGCTCCGTGCAGGGATCGAACCCGCGACACGCAGCGCAGCTGCCAATCGCTTAGCCACTGTGCCAACCGTGCTGCACACAGGTAGCAAATTTGCACACTAGTAGACCATGACTTCTGTGTACACATTATAATACTAGTTTTTTTAAACTGCGGAGCGTCGGAACAAAAACCGATAAATCACATTTTGACATTTTTATTTTATGATGCCATTTTTTTTGTTCTTGTACATATCTTGCTCTATGGTTAATGTAACAAGGTCAAAAACTGATAAATCCGCTCTAAATTCGTCCGCAAAATACACGGATCTGAACATAAACCGATAAATACATCAATTGTACTAAACAACGATGGCAATAGGAACAGATACCGATAAATCCCTAACATTTTTCATTACAAATTCCGATATATCCTACTATGTTTTATCAAATACCGATATATCCACTTATCCAGTTGGTTTGGTCAGTAACCGATATATCCATTTTCTTTTTTTTATAACTCAACAGGTACCACAGTCACAAATGCAGTATTTAGGTTTCCAAACAGTGATGCTAACACCAATAAATTGATAGATTTTGTTTAACTCTAAATTAGAAAACCATAAACTTGGCCATATTTTTACATTTTCCACAAAAAACAACAAAACAAACAAACACGTCGGAACGGTTTTTGTTCCGACGCTCCTCAACTAAAATTAGTCTGCAAGGAGGTTTTACTCAGCAATCATTCTTTGACTAAAACCTTCATAGTGCATTACAAACCTCTATGTATTTACATACTTATCAAGGAGTATGAATCACGTGAGTGAACCTAGATAATAGGGTTATGTTTGTACATTATTGGATTGCCTTGCTTCCCTATGTGCTAGAGTTTAATGACGCCGTAAAATGCACTTTGAAGACAAGGTTCAAAATTGATTGTGCACTGTTTGATTATAAGATTTTATGACTTTTGTATGAGTACCACCATGGAGCTATATATTATTTTTTTCTAGAATTAGAGGTAGAAAGTTTAGCCACTTAGCAAGTTGGCGGACATGGTAGCATTTTTAGAACTTTAAATGAAAAGTTCAAAAAATCATTTGAATCAAAAAAGGACAAAATTTGTGTCAACAATTCGAGAAGCAGAATGCCTACAGCAGGTAAACTTGTACAAAAATAAAGAATAGAAGGAAAACAGACACTAATGTAAAGTCCTTAATTAGGGTTTCAATAGGTGTTTGTTGACATAATTGTCTGCATGACGAGAACCTTGTGAAAGCTGAAAGATAAGCAAATCAAGTAATTTGGTACATGAGGTTGTCAACATGTGGGATGTGAACTCAACAATCATTGTGCTGATATTCGTTTCAAGCAATGGCTTAATTGACAAGTGCCTCAACCAATACCTAAGGAGGCTCTCGTAAGCAGACGGATCAAGGAGGAGGTTCCTCTTTCCTCTTTCCTAAGCCCTTACTGCCGTTATATTGGACCATGTCCCCGATACCCGGTGGGCTAATAATTAATATATTTGTTTTTTTTTCTAACATTGCATTAAAAAAAAAATGGTTTCACCAGACATTGGTTAAAAACCTTAATATATTATACAATATTTATGGTAAATCAGTAATTGATAAAACATGTTATTTACTTTATTCTAAAATGAAATCTAATATATTTAAATGGAAATGGATGCAACATAATTGCAATGTAGCAAACTTGTTCTAAAGTCATTGAGATAATAATGGAATGGCAAAGATATTACTCATCATGCCAATAACTAAACCAACACACAACATAAGCAAAAATCAAGTCTATTGGACCAGGAAATGTTTGAATACAACCAAAGCAGTTATGAAATACTACTTTTACTGAAACTTTCACTATGCAACAGAAATGGGCAGCTGTGTGTGACTCATTCGGTTAAAATCTATCAAATGCAATACTTTGTGTAACCTTTTTAGTTTTATGTTACGCATTGTAAAGCAGCAATGTTTTCTTTTCTCATAATGCATCGTTCTAATTTTAAAATATCGTCAAGCGTGTTGTTTACTACTATCGAACAAAGACAAAAGGTGGTGGAACAATAATATTTTAGCAATTAATGTGTCATGTTACACAAATGATTTACTCACCACTGCATACTTGTCCATCGCTATTTCGCACCGCGTAATTTATAGGGCCCCATGTATCCAAGATCAGGGCACGGGTCTCCGGTATTTTCGCTCTCTCCAGCAAAATACATCCCTCGCATTCTTCATACTGACTCCAAAAACTCACTGGTTTGTCCGTGACAATTTGTAAACAAGCTTGGTCGAATCGCAATGTCGAGCCATTGCAATCCCGTATAAATGACCCAACGTTCTCAAAACTACCGAAAGACATTTTTTGGGAATATCCTACATCCGCTTCGCGAATACGACTCTAAAAATCAAATTAAAAACAATGCAATTGCACAGTCACAAAAAACAATCTGCGATTTGCGAATGAAATAAATAAAACGTCAAAGTTATGATTCATCATTGAACGAATGACAAAACGGTTTTATTTTTATATTAGATACAAGGATTTTGGCTTGCCAAATATGAAGCTATACTCTGAGCTCCTCCCACTAGTTTCTAATTAACTCGCGAGTTCGCCCGTGAGTAAAACACATTTTATGGCATTCCCATAAAATGTGTACTGGGCAATAGTGTGCATTTTTGGATTGTTATAATGAACAAAATTGTAGGTGTGCATTTTTGAAATTCGCAGAGCGCAAGGGTAGCCCGAGAACATTTTTTCTTACGTTTATTGCAATTTGCAGGTCAGTGTCAGGTTGTATGTTGATAAAAATATAAATCGCGCCAGTAAGACGTATGGAGTTACAGAATTATAATCATTTAAATGATTAATACAACCCTCCAAGTTCATTTAACCCCATTGAGTGTCTTTTCACGAAATATTTATTGAATGGGGTTTATTTTATTACGTTTAACAACACAGTCATCATCATCATCATTTCAGCCGAATGACGTCCACTGCTGGACATAGGCCTCCCCCAAGTGTCGCCACACTGACCGGTCCCGTGCGACTCGCATCCAGCGGATCCCCGCAACCTTCACCAGGTCATCGGCCCACCTAGTGGGAGGCCTTCCAACGCAACGTCTTCCGGTTCGTAGTCGCCACTCAGAACAACACATTGTACAGACATATTTACAATATTCTAAAATTAGCAAGCATGAAACGTTTAAAGGCCAATTTTTTTGGACGATTCAATCGTTTAACCCCTTAATACTTATTAACAAATAAGATCTTAAGTTGCTACTTAAGTCATAATTAAACAGGAATGGCTCAATCTAGACCACAATCTTGAATATTAGTAAAAATACGTGCTATAAAGCACGCAACGCGCGAACATTCTATGACATCTGACATTTCGGTGAACTCGCGCTACACTAGCGCCTGTAGCGGCGAACTCGTACGCTAATAACGCGAAGCCCCCATTCCACGAGTACGAAAAATTAATACAGACTATAACCAGTTTTTTTTCAATTATACCCAAATTAGTGTCACGGAACATAATATGATACAGAAAGAGATAGTTAACAGTAGTGAAGTACTTATGATGTCTGCAACAATTTGCGCGCGCTAGTGCAATATCTACCTCTTTTTATTTATATCTTTGGCCTGTACCGATAGTAAAAAAGTATGTGTGGAACGAACAGCTTCAACAACGAAATTTAGCGAAACATTTATTGAATTTCTTGGTCCACTTTCCGATGCACTTGCAGAGGTAACGACAACTTCCAAACTCCGGGCTTCTACTAAGAATTTCTAACATGACATACTTATACAGCGTGTAACAGAAAGGGTATAATCATATGGAATACTGTGGTACGGACCATCAAACTGAACAACTTTCGCTATGGGACTACCATCGAAATCGTAAAAAAATAATCAGCTGTCCCATACATTTGGGTCAAGTAGGTATTGAAATTTTGTAAGGTGCAGTCAGTTGATTATTTTTTTACGATTTCGATGGTGGTGCCATAGATAAAGTTGTTCAATTTGATGGTCCGTACCACAGTATTCCATGTGATTATACCCTTTCTGTTGCACGCTGTATACCAACATTGATATTAATTAAGATTTAGCTTTGAAAAAAAAAAACTCAAAAGCAACACATTTTTAATACTTACTAATCATTAAAAATCATAGCTATTCACAAACGCTTCGATTCGATTTCGATTCAACAGGTCGTATGTATATCTTTTTTACCCGACTGCGCGACGCAATGGAGGGTTATGTGTTTATTCCTAAGCTATGTGGCGTTGTAGAGACCGAACGTGTAGGCAGGTTTTGATGACTCTTACGTCCGTCGATTCGTCTATGATTCGTCTTACCCTTGCAAGTGTCACTAAAGACATAACAATAATCAAAATTCACCATAGCGACAGTTCTCGTTAGCCAGGGAGAGCGGGGTGGGGCCCTTGTCCACTGAGACCACATCTCGATGGATCCCCACGTCGACTTCTAGGAAGTATTCGCTGAGACTGCATACCTCACGGTTGTGGGGATCATAACATTTAAGAAGCCGCGACTCCCGCACTTCCGCGAGTGATGCATTCGATTTGCGGTCAGCAGTGCGCGGACCCTCCTATCCAGGGCATCAAGTTCCGTCTGAGTCCATTAGAGTATGCCGAAAGAATACATCAAAACCGGCATGACTCAACCGTTGAAGGCAAGCACCTTGTTTCCGCCAGACAAAAGACTGTTTAGTACCTTGTTTCAGCGGCCAAAAAAGCGCTCCCTCAACGATTGTTTCATGTCCGCAATATTGATACCTAATGCTTCCGACATACACAATTAATACTTGTAGGATTCTGTTGAAGAGAGGGATCTGTTGTGTATATTTATTTATTCTGAACAAAAATACATTTGTGTCGAATACAGGATTAATACAGTCATAATAATCAATAAGTTACAATCAATATTAAAGATAAAATGTCAAAAATAAAGTAAGTAATATTATCAAGAACTTAGTAAAAATAATTTTAAAAAAAAGAAGTTACACTGTGGCATTATTTGTGTCCATAAAAAACTCTTCAATACTCGCACTTCGTCAATAGGAATGAGTTTAACTTGAATTTAAATATTCTTGGACTAGTAATCAGTTTTAGTTCTAATGGCAATTTATTGAAAATTTTCACAGACTGTACTTTAGAGCTATGTTTGACTACATTTCATTTTGGCTGCAAATAATTAGGCAAATCTTTCCTGCGCGTTTCCACCCTAGTTTCCCTTTCTTCCTTTGTCTCGTATTTATCTAGGTTTTTTAGAAAACTACTTAGTAGAACCAAAATATAAAGACAAGGTACCGGTAGAATCTTAAGTTTTGTACATGTTCCAGTTTATTTCCCAATGAAGCTATTTTAATACTATCATTATTCCTCACGGTTGATTTTTTTTTTCTCCTTCTAAGGTGTATGGAATCCGAGAGTTGAGTTCCCACGGATTCCATAATCTCCCCTCGCTTTACATGCATGACTGCACATTTGTCGACACCAAATTCCATCTTGATGGCGCTACTGAAAGTTTCTGTTACCTTCAGTAGCTCTTCAACAGTTGCAAATTGCTGGGAGCAAAGAGTTTCAGATCGTCCATGTAAAGAAGATGAGATATGACCTAACCACCTCTCCTCAACCGATAGCCTAGACCTGAACCCTCCAGCAGTGTGCTGAGAGGGTTCAAGGCTAGAAAAAACCACAATGGACTCAGACTATCACCCTGGAATATACCGCGCTCGATCCTTATCGGTTCGCTGTTCCCCTGGATCTGTCGACATCCGCAGAGTTGCATCTACTTTATACATCAATCATGAGCCATGTATGAGGCACAGAATCATAGGCTTTCTTCTAATCTGTCCAACATGTAGACAGATCCTTTCGGGAGCGGCGAACCTGTTGGCTAATAGCCATATCAATGAGTAGCAGCAAAGATGTAAGAACAGTGTTATAATTATTAAATCATCAATACAACCAAGTGCATTTAATCCCATTGAATGTTTTTTTCATGAAATAGTAATTTTTCTTTAATCATATTTTTTAGGGTTCCCTAAACAAGGGGTAAAAACGGAACCCTATCACTAAAGAGTCCACTGTCCGTCTGTCTGGCTGTCTGTCACCAGGCTGTATCTCATGAACCGTGATAACTAGAAACAATTGAAATTTTCACAGATGATGTATTTCTGTTGTCACTATAACAACAAATACTAAAAACAGAATAAAATAAATATTTAAGGGGGGCTCCCATAACAAACGTGTCTTTTTTTTTTTAGATTATGGTGCGGAATCCTTCGTGCGCGAGTTTTTTAGTCAACCACAGATGTAATCAACATACAACCTGACACTGACGTACAAATTGCAAAAAACTTAAGAAAACTTGAATTTCGCGGGCTACCCACCTGCACCCATAATATGCCACCATGCCATGCGCACCCATCTGCATCCATAATATTTTGCTGCTTGGATATCGAACGATCGGTGGTCAGTTACGCTGCCTCAGACAGCCTCTAATACATGGATCCGCAATGTACTCAATAGTGTGGATTGCCACCCGCGCTTCGTAAAATAAAGCTTTCGCGCGTGGCCTGAAACAGAACTAACGCCGCCGCCATATTGATTTTCATCCAACAGCGCCTCCTTGTCAACTTCATTTGACAGTCAAAATATCTTTGTAGTTTGTAGCACTGTATTCATTTTTTTAGGTAGGTACAGTAGTCTGCAGCAACAACAGGTAAATAGGGCTACCGCATCTGAAGGCTAACCTGCCAAAGCGTTTGTAACAATTAACAGACTTTATTTGAAGTATTTTTTATCATCATTCTAGAAAACAAAGGAAAATCAGCTCGTATGATTAAATAAGTTATTGAAATTCTGGTTTGACTGACCTTCATAATATCTTCAGACCTTTTTGACTGATTGATTACCTTCTCTATAGCTTCTTATCATTAAATCAACCTCCTGTTACAAGCGTAAACACTTATTTATCATCATTAAAGGTAATAATATAACTACATAGTACGTAACTATATTCTTATCATATCGGAATTTATATCACATCGTTACAAAAAATACAAAAAGAATTCCTTCGAGCCGGATTTGAACCAGCGACCTATGGATGACAATTATAACCAGCTACAGTCCACCGCTCTACCAACTGAGCTATCGAAGGTTCGAAGAACGCTACGAAATAGTTATGTGTATTCTGTAGAAAAAAGTAAACCCATTCGTGAGTGAATAATATTTAAATTTCGTCATTTCAGCGTTTGCTGAAAAGTTTTGTTTATTATTTTGTATTATCAATCTCTACGCTGGAAAACCACAGACAAAGTATTTTCAATTGTTACATCAACCTATTCTACTTATGATTGAGCCAATTTGGCAATACCAAGCCAAAAAAATTGGATCTAAGTAGTGAAAAAACTCTTCTAATTCAGTCATGTTTGCCAACCTTAATTTCGGAGCCAGCCATTCATCACCACTCAAAGTTAAAACCCACAACGGAGCTCCTCGATTAACAAATTCAACAGGAAAGTCAACA
Organism: Eugnorisma glareosa; assembly: GCA_947578425.1. NCBI lineage: Eukaryota > Metazoa > Arthropoda > Insecta > Lepidoptera > Noctuidae > Eugnorisma > Eugnorisma glareosa. The sequence continues at coordinate 5,311,236 of OX387967.1, read as the reverse complement.
GGCTCAGCTGAGTAAATAAATTGTTTGTAATAAAATGCAATGCTTATCTTTAGTATCAGTTTTTTGACCTTTGCGAAAATGTGTTTTTATGAATCTCCTTCACAACGTGAAGGTATACCTGAGCCAAAGAAAAGAAAATATTGTGCCTTTTGTCCATCAAAAATTAGAAGGATTACAAAGACAATGTGCGACAGCTACAATAATCCCATTTGTAGAAAGCACAAGTCCAGCGCCTGTCCTAAGTGCCTTTGGGGCGAAAATTAATGAAAAGTTTTATTTATTTAGGTTCTTTACACTATAGAGATTGCAAAATGTTGATTTTAAAAAGTTTACATATTCAATTATAAGACTAACGGCGAGATTCCTAAATGTTTAACTTTTGTAGAGTAAGAAGTACCGTGTTTTGTTACATTTTCTTTTTCTAATAAATATTTAAATTAAGAGGCCGGCGACCGATGCGTTTTTCATACAAACGTAATACCAAAATAACTTGTAAATCAAAAACATTCTTAAGGTACTGTCTCTTTATTCCGATTGGAATACAAAATATCTAGGTTCCCAATGAAATATTTTGAAAGGACAATGATATAAAGACGAGATATGAGGAATTTAAAATTTCTATAGAAAACTTATTTTTCTCATAACTCTTGTTTAAATCAGTGTCCATTCAAAATATTTCATTGGGAACCTAGATATTTTGTATTTCGATCGGAATAAAGAGACAGTACCTTAAGAATGTTTTTGATTTACAAGTTATTTTGGTATTACGTTTGTATGAAAAACGCATCGGTCGCCGGCCTCTTAACTTTAATGTTTTTCATTTACTCACAGCATAACTATATACATTATGACATATTACCATATTCATAAACCTAGTTTTGACATAATCCAAAATATGCCCACTCAAACATGCACACGTCGAATCGACGTTTGGTTATCTTTAATGTATAGTGAAATATGGTTATCTATCTAGGATAAACTTATGGCATTGTACAATGCTTGTAGATAGGTTTTTCTTAATTAAAAAGCAGTTAAAAATTAAAAAATATCAATTTATTAAAATTATATGTATTTATAATCCTCTCGACGTAATAACACGAGTAAGATCAGTTTATTATTACATAATAAATTAATTATTATCATAAGCTTGAAACATTTATTGCTGAAAATAATTATTGCAAATCATTTTCGCTTTAATTTTCGTAACTTTCTGTATATAATGTTTTATTTAAATCTAATTTATTTATTTGGCATATTAATGCTGATCTTACTATCATAAAAAAGTCTTATTCGTACACTAACAAATCAAGTTGTGGACTACATTTTTAAAATAAAATATTGTATTACTGATCATTTTGATAAAATAAATTACAAAAAGAACAATGTTGAGTTTTACTTCTGAAAGACCACTTTGTCTGACTTGACATTGACATGATAACGAAAAATACCCAGTGATGCACTAAAAAGTAAAAAATCCACAACTTAAAACGTATTTCTAGATATAAAAGTTGACAATGTGCAAGTAGCTTGGACTTTGCCTACAAGTTGTATAGGACAATGCCTAAAACTTGGACCAGTTAGTCAAACGGTGTGGCAATACATGTTTTATAATGTATACTATGATGTTAACTCTCGGTAAGTAATGGCTTGGTAATATCGCTATTTGTTGTGTTTGAGCATTCTCCTTTTTACGCACTCATTCTTCCCTGCACAGTACTTGCATAAAGCAAGCCTGGGTTAATTTATATGGAATGTAGAACTAGAAAATAGTATTTTATGTGGTAGCAAATAAGTACAGTAATGCCTTGGCAAACTGTATGATCTCTGAGCCTCCTAGCTTCGACTCGCCGTAGACGCGATCCACGAATGTGATTGGTACTTCTCCGATAGTGTACTCCAATTGTCTTGCCCTGAAAAGGAAAATGTTTGAACTAGTTAGAAACATGTAGCAATTTCTTTGAACATAAGAAAAAGATGACAGAAAGAGACCATTGTCATCTATGTTTCGTTTGCAGTGGCGATTTTTTGACGTGACGGTTTTTATCGCGCACTAGATTGTAAAACTACCCATAGTTCAGTATCTAACAGTGCGCATATCTCACGAGCTGTGATGCGCTCTATTGAATTTTGAATTCTCGTCTCAAAACCGAGGGTTAAAAATCAATATGAATGAGGACTAAAGATAACTAACAGAAAGCTTAAAAAAAAGACTAGAACTAGTTAGGACCTGATGAAAGGAGGGTACACAATACAAAACCTATGTATATTTGATTAGGTGGAATCTACCATTGCGCACTTGGACTTGAACATAGCATTTACGTGCAAGACAAAAAATAGAAATAGTTTTTGAATCCATTTCGATTCTAGATATTATTTCCATTTATTAAACAGACTTCAAAAAAAATAATGAACTGAAAAGGGAAAAACAAGTATCACATTTAATTCGACTGAGTAATGTATAATTTATGCATGATGCATGCATTGTTTTGTAGGATACTTACTCAATTAAATAACTAGATAATTATGTATATTATTTCAGATGCCGCAAAAAAAAAAATGGAAAAATAAAAAGACAATTTTGTAAAAAATAAAACCACCTACAAAAACACAAAAAAGTAATAATAAAAAATAAATAATAATAAACTAACGACTCTTTTGTCTTTGGCTGCGACTTTGTTGAGACTTTGGCTTTAGTCGGTGACAAAAAAAAACTAGATCAAACAAACAAAAGTCACCAACTTCAGGAGCTAAAGTTATTTTTCACTTTACACACAAGCCGGTTTTATTTTAAGACTCATGAGAGAACAATTAAAAACAGCCTCTCAATCTTAAGGATAAACCGCGCTAGCCTAGGTTGGTCTCTGGATGGGTGAGCACCCATTACATACTGACTTTCCGCTGTACCTCGAAAAGCAAGTTAAGCTGATTTTCCCGGCTGTCATTTGTAGATCTTGGACAGTTGTTACAGGTAGTCAGTGACCAGAAAGTGAAAACCAGTCTTCCCAAGGGGTATTGTATTACCCAGTATTAACTAGGTTGTAGAGGTAAGATAGGTAGTTGCTCATTGTAAAATACTGGTATTCAATTGCTTCCGATAACACTGGAAGTAGACCCCCACATAGTTGGGAAAAGGCTAGGCAGATGATGATTAGCTTAATCAGCCTTTTTAATGTTCGCACTGCTGGGACACTCGGCCTCCTCTCATTGAGAGGAGGCAGAGGGTTGGTACATGTCACATGTCTTCGAATTTTTGGTTCTAGAACATGCCGGTTTCCTCACGATGTTTTCCTTCACCGTTTTGAGGGCAGTGGTGATGAAATAAATTACACAAAGAAATGCGCCTGCCTGGGTTCGAACCCACGACTTACTATTCGTAAATCGGGGCCGCCACCGCTGCTCTCGATCGGCAGATGATGATTGTTTATAGATATTATTTCTATTTCAAAGGTTCCATGTTTGTTAGAATAAAAGATCTTACCTAATAATCATTTCCATTTGGAAGACATAACCTTTGGAGACACAGCTGTCTATCAACTTCTGTAGCACATCTTTTTTGTATAACCTGAAATTAACAAACATTACAATTTTTATTCAAAACTTTAGAGGCCAAAGACAAAACTGCAATGGGCAAGCTCCTTTTCAGAAATGACTGATTTCGAAGATACCTAAATAAATATTTTGGAAAACCTAGGCATGGTAGGTATAGGTTATAGGCTGGAATACTGCAGACAGCTTTGTATTTTTTGATGCAACACATACAATGGAGGGGACACCAACGCTAAAACGGTTACCAAATATTCATTACATTATTCTGAACCTACATGGTGGAAAAGCTTATTTTTTTTTTGGAAATTTGTCGTCAGTATTGCAAGAAACAGCTATTTTTGTTTTGAATAACCAACAAATAATTTCTAACAAAAAAAACAGCTGGGGTTCATATTGAATGAATGAATATTTAGTAACCATTTTAGTGTTGGTGTCCCTTCCTATGCTGATTTATGTTAAGAACAGTCACGATACACTAGGATATCAGACAAAAATGTTTTGGAGTAAATAAACTGCTTTCATCATAATCAGCCTATAATGTTCCCACTGCTGGGACACACAGCCTCCTCTCATGAGAGGGAATGGGCTATAATCCACCAAGCGGGCCCAGTGCAGGTTGGTAGATGTCACATGTCTTCGAATTTTTTGGTTCTAGGACATGCCGTTTTCCTCACGATGTTTACCTTCACCGCTTTGAGAGCCGTGGTGATGAAATAAATTAAACAAAGTAATGCTCCTGCCTGGGTTCAAACTCACGACTTACTTCTTTCATAAGTCGGGGCCACCACCATTGGGCCATCGCTGCTCTCAATTTTAAGTGTAAACAATACCAAAATCAACCTACCTAAAAGACCCAGTAAGGTCTGAAGCCCCAGGTCTAAGCAACATCTGCGTGACAAAGTTAGCTCCACGTGATATCAGCTTCCGTTTGAAGTCCCATCCGTACACACCACCTCCATCCTGGTAGCGAGTACCCGATACCACATCGTAATCATGCTCCCGTTGTAGTTCTATGAAGTTAGGGATGAACTTTGGCTGTAATTATGAGAAATTATGTTTGAATAGTCAAGTAATAGTATACTGTGGAGTATTATTTCTATTTCTTTGAAATAATAGTCCTATTTTGTTGCTGTCCCTACAATTTATCATTAACATCATTCTGACCATGTCTCAGTTATTTGGGGGCTCACACATAAATCTGATTTCAGCATTTTTGGGAAGTTTTAGATTTTTTTATTAATGTCATGTCTAATGCTACAAAATTGATTGATATTTTATGATACTTACATGGTGGCTTAGATCAGCATCCATAATAATGATAAAGTTACCGGTCGCATGTTTGATACCGTGCATGTACGCGGTCCCTAAGCCCAGTTTTTTCTCCCTAGGGCGAAGTACTATCTTATTCGATCCGTATAACTTCTGCAGTTGTTTGGCAATGTCCTGAGTACCATCAGGACTTCCATCATCAATTATAATCACCTCATAATCGTATCCGCTGTAAAGATAAGCGAGAATTTAGGTAAATGTACGTGTAAAAACACCGACCTTTGTTTTCAAATAAAGCGGGAAATAAATGAGTAGGAACCTTACCTGTTATCCAGAAATTTTACTATAAGCCATATTATGATGGGTAAGTTCTCTCTTTCATTGTAAGTGGGCAATAAAATGGAATATTTATCACTTTTTGTGATCTCCGAATCTGAAGCCGTGGCCGCCATGCTGTCAAATGCACAGAACAGTGAACACTGTCATTCATTGATTGAAATGTCAAAACAAATAAATGACTTGCTTGAGAAGTTGAGACAACGACTTATGTGATGCTCTGTTGAAGTAAGTTTCGCGTAGTAAACAAAACAAAATAATTATATTTTGTAAATTGCGAGGATACTGTTTGGTGTACAAGTTTTAAGATAGTAAACCATAGTAGTAAATGAGTAAAACAAGATAATGCTTAGAGTTAGAAATCTTCATGCACTTTTTTGTACTCCTATGTATTCTGTGCTTGCAACTCTTGCAAGTACTTTAGAATGCCATTACCAAGGAACATATATACTCTAGGAGGCCATTACTCAGTCGTGGTTTCGTATTCTACAGCCTAGACTATTACTACCATGGTGTCCCCTTATTTCGCAGACGTTCCGCCGAAAATGTTTCTTATAATATTCGGTTCTTGTATTTTTACATCGAATATTATTGTTAAAAGTTAACTCTACGGTTTTATAATCTGGTATCTATTTTTTGTCTTCGTAGAATGAAACATTGAACCAATAAAAACTGACACTGATGGGACTTAGTGACATTGACAAGTATATTGTCAATAAAGCAGTAGTCAGTCAGGTCAGCAGTAGTCGTGAAAGTGTAGTGTAGTTTACGAAATTACTATAGAAAAGAAAAATATCATACTTTAAATGAGTTTGCAACTAAGTTATTCCATATTTCCATTTCAAGTACTGAAATAGCGCAAGATAATTTATTGACTTTTATAATATTCTATTGTTTACCTGTGTAAAAATATTACATCAAAATCCTTCGCAATGTTTCGAAAGTGAAATCCACGCTAAAACATAGTAAATTCCATAGAAAATGGGGAAAACGAGCAAAGTCGTCATATGTGGAATGAAAGGGGTAGGCAAAACTGCAGTATTAGAACAACTTATATACGGAAATGTGAATTTAAAGTCATGTTTTTACCCAACAATTGAGGATATCTATGTGGCCAATATAGAGACGGATAGAGGGACGAAAGAGAGAGTTTGTTTCTATGATACGGCGGGATTGGAGCCCCCGCTTACAGGCGAGTTCAAAGGTTTAGTCTAGTTTGATTTGTTTTTGCTTGAGTGCTTTACAGGCTGGCTAGCACTGCTTGGAAATTGGCGTTTTATTTTTTAATGCTTGTCTATGGGTAAGATGCTGGAGTGTGTTCCTTTTTCGAAATTGTGTGCATAAATAAAAAAAGGAAGCATTTCAACTACTCATCACAAGATTTTCGTTATGTCCAAGTCCTTAATGATACTTTGTGTTCCATTTTTTCCTGTTTTTTGTTGCAATATTCATGTTAAATTAGCAAGGTCACTTAGCTATTACTTAAATAGCAATTACCTCATTTCAACTGTATTTACTACACAACTGTTTTAAAGAATTCATAACTCCATACCTCACAGTACAATAATTCAATGTTTCTGAACTGAATTGTAAAATGGACTTAATACTTCGATTTACAAATAAATAAAACGAAGTTGTATTCAACTCACTTTTAAGAGTGAATTAACACCTTTTGCCCAACATAATTATGATTTGTTTGAGTTGCTATTCAAAATTAACATTGCACAAGAGCCTTAATAAGCACAGCAAAAATAGCACCTAGTTTTAAGAAATTCTATGAAACCTGGATATCAGAAGGAAGTCTCTTCATGTAAATATTGAACCAGTCAGACTGAAACGGGTCTAAGATAAAGGTAGACAGATAAAATAAATATGGGAATCTGCCTCGTTGATCTAGTGGTTCCAAGCCGGACTGCTAAGCATGAGGTCCTGGGTTTGATTCCTGGGTCGGGTAAAGTCTTATTGGGTTTGTCAATCAGGAATTTGGAATAGTGCCCGGTTGCTGTCAATAGGCTCGGCCCCTATTACATGGGACTTAAACATAACTGGCGAAATGTGGGTGTACTATTAATGGTACACCACTGCCTAACCCCTCGGGGAATACAGGCGTGATGTTGTGTTATGTTATTTTATGGATATCCACATTATTGACATCATTTATATATTTAGACGACTCAAATGGCGCAGCGGTAGTGAGGCTGACTTACTTTCTTAGGGTCCCGGGTTCGAATCCCGGTAGGAGCAAATCTTTGTGTGATGAGCATGGACATTTGTTTCCGAGTCATGGATGTTTATATGTATAATAAGTATGTATTTACAAACAAAAAAAAGTATCTATGCAGTATTATCGACTATCTGGTGTCCACGACACAAGCCTCGTTGCTTAGTGTGGCACCTAGATGGCGCTGTGTGTAATGTCCAGCGATATTTATTTATTTAAGATTATTTTTTTGGTCCTCTAGTAATACAGGCTGGAAGGGACCCTGACACTAAAACTGTTACTAGCACATTATTCTCAACCCATATAGAAATTTTTAGTAAATCAAAGTAAAAAAAAAGTGTCATATCCTACAAAACTGCAAAACCTACAGATTCAAAAAATATATGGAACAGCAGATTTTTTGGCAAAATAAAAGGGAGTCGATCCATATTAGAGCCACTAGCCACAATAACAATAATATAATGTGATATAATGTTTTTTTTTTTACATTTTAAATGTATTTTTTTTTATGTACTTTAGAATAAAATATTTCAAAATGTAAATTAATAAGTTAAGAAAGTGAATAAAGAGAATAAAGGAATAATAAATGTGATAATAATCGAGCTCCGAGTATTTCAGATAGTCATTGTGAAGTCTGCAAGTCTGACAACCAGTCTTGTCAAGGGTATTTTAATTCCCAGTAACTGGGTTGTGGAGGCCATGAAGCTGGTATTCAGTTAATACCAGCTTCATGGAGCAACTGCACCATGTATCTGCTGTTCAGCTGAATCCAGTAAAACAAGGATCTGTGCAGATCATGATGATAAGTAAAGAGCTGAATTGCTCATCACAGCAATGCCAGACAAAAGAGGAATCAAAATTCTTTGTTTCCATCTGATATGGTGACCTATTCAACCTATTTACTAATACCAGCCTATTACTGTCTCACTGCTGGGCAAAGGTCTTTTTTCATACAGAGAAGGCACAAGCATTGATCAACAAGCTTGCTCAAGATGGGTTGGCAATTTCAGATTGATATTAATTATAAGTCCAGGTTTCCCCACAATGTTTTCCTTCACCAATGTCTGTCATGTCAAAGATAAACTTAAAAACTACAGAAGCTAGCACGTCAAGCTACCTGAAACTGTCAAATTTTCTTCCAATCAACCTTGAATCTAGTGCTTTAGCAATAAAGTTGAAAATGTATTAAAGAGATTTGTCAGATTGTAGTAGCTTGATGAGCTGGCGTCTGTACATATGAATTGAAAAAGTCATATTGGTACTTGTCCGGATTTGAACACACAACCTACTGAGTGAGAAGAGAAGCAAGGCCTTCACTTCTGGGCCATTAGGACACCCTATTTGACCTCGATCTATCTAACCTCTTCGTTCACAGGTCCGCCTCAATCCCCCACGATGCAGCTGACAGCCAACCAGGTCCTTCAACGTCACTACCTCGGCTTTGCTGAAGGGTTCGTCATGGTCTATGATACCACCAGACCAGAGTCGCTGGACGTGCTCATGTATTTGAAGAAGGATATCGATAGGAATAAGGATAAGAAGGAGGTTGGTATTATTTATATCTATCTACATAATGTATATGTATATATTGTATCCATCTATACAGCGTGTAAAAGAAAGGCTATAGTCATATGGAAGTCTGTGGTACAAACCATCAAACTAAACAACTTTCTCTATGGGACCAAAATAATCAGCTGTCCCATACACACAGTTTGGGTCGAGTAGGTATTGAAATTTCGTATGGAGCAGTTGATTATTTTTTTGTGATTTTGATGGTGGTACCCCTTTCTGTCCTTTCTTACACGCTGTATATAGGGTCTATCTATTTATACACGAAATAACTTAAGGGGTCATTGTACTCATCATTATGAACAACTTATCTAACTTTATCGGTGGAAACTTGTAAATGGCCTTCAAATTTGTATTAATAATAATAAATAATAATAATAATCGTTTATTTATAAAAAAGGGGCACATTTACAATAACATGTCTTATCAATAAAATAGAGCACATTAGCTTATTTGCCTGAACTAGGTTGTACCTGTGTTTCAGGCTACAAGGTGCATAAACCTTAAAACCTTAAAATAAATAAATTAACGTTACAAGAAAAGTAAAGTAAACTTATATAAAAGTAAAATTAATTAAAAACGGCGTGTTAGCACTTTATTTGCAAACAACAAGTAGATCTTCTGTCTGTGCATATGACATTGGTTGTAAAAATGCAATTATTGATTTTTTACAGCTAAAATAATTTAACTTATATATACTTAGTTTTCTATTTAATCTATTGTACAGAAATGGGCCTAAAAAAGAAAAGAATCTTTCGATAAAGACATGTTTGGAGGTTATATTAGAAATGCAAACTATGTCATTCCGCCTTTTGTTAGTAGTGTCAGCATTGTATTGTTTAGGAACATTGTTTATATTAGCTGTAAGTTTCCCGAATAGAATAAAATAAAATAAAAACTTTTACTATGGGACCAACCTAGAAATCGCGAAAAAAAAATCAGCTGTTCCCTACAATATGAATTTAACAAAGTTAGACCACCATCTTCGTGGCCTGCCGCGACCCAGCCTCGCTGTCTCTGGGCACCAGTTTTGCGCTATTGTGGCTCACAGTTTATCTGGCATCCGGCAGACGGCCCGGTCCCATTTCAGTTAAGCAGTCTTTTGAGCCACGTCAACTAAATTTGTTTCGGAGCGCAGTATTTCTTAATTTAACACCTGGTATGCTGCGGTCCATAGCTCGTTGGCAAACCCTGTGTTTGCCAACACATCTTCTGGATGTTAGTCAAAGACCATAAGTCTGTCGGTTAAGACACTTTTTGAAAATTATATCATCACCACTATTGCTCCCGAAACGGTAAAGAAAAAATCGTGAGGAAACCGTCATGTCCAATTCGAAGACATATCTTACATTCATCAACACGTACTGGACCAGCTTGGTGAATTACCGGTCACTCCTCTCACAGAGGAAATATTTGTCCAAACATTGAGCACATTAAAAATATGCTGATTATGTTTTCTCTTTATCGTGTGGTTAGTGCCTAGCCTGGTGGCAGAGTTTTTATGCCGCCCCATGGGCCTCTGACTAGGCTTTACATAAGAATAATCAAGAAATATCTCTCAGGCATGCCCATTTCCTCACGATGTTTTCCTTCACCGGAGCAAGTGATAATTATACAATACGCACATGAATCCGAAAAATCAGAGGTGCGTGCCTTGGGTTCGAACTCGAGACCTATGACTTGGCAGTCCGACGGTCACACCCTTCGTCACACCACTATACTATCACTGGTATAAAAGCTGCTGCAGGTTATGTTATGATTTAATGTCAAAAAAATGTTTATGATTTTTCGTGACTGCGTCTTTCTTTGGTCTAGTAGCCGCAAGCGATAATTCTGAGCATGTGGTTCTGATTCCAGAGTTAAGGAATTTCTCAGTAGCTGCCACGGCGTCTGTAGGTGTGCCAGTTTGATAGCAATAGACTAGCCCCATATTACTTAGATTACTGGCAAAATATGTGTATACTATAGGTACATAATTATTTGTCTAACGCTTCGGCCATTATAGGTATGATGTTATTTTAAGCTATTTCGTGAGTTCTCCTTGGACTGAACTACATAGTTAATGTATCGTCATGATCGGGGTCGGCTTCCAGTCCAACCGGATGCAGCTGAATATTATACTAGTAAATAAATGGAGCGACTGCCTAGCTGAGTTCGTGTATAGTTAAACTAAATAATTGAATTCGTCCCCATCATAATAATGCCGGCAAGACAGGTACAAAGTCACATCAGACGTCCCCTGTGGCCATGACCATGAGTTCAACACGCTAAATGACCACAAATACTAGTCAAACACGCGAAATATTTAATTAAAGGAATAACTTAGCTGCAGTAATGGGAATGAGACTTTTATTGTTGTCAAGGTTTCTTTTATTCGAAACTACGGGGTGCTTAATTTATAGCCTCCAACCAAGTCTGGCGATATGTATGCTACTTATATGCGCGCTAAGTGGACCCTAGACGGTCAGCTCGAAACCAATCAGCTGATTATCAATATTGCCACGCTACGCTCATCTTAAGTATATACAACTATGGAATGTCCAAATAACAGCTTTTACTGAATTCATAAGAAAGTATTTACGGTACATAAATAAAATAAAAATGATTTTTTTAAATGTTTGTCTGTTTGTTCCGGCTAATATCCGAAACAGCTGGACTGATTTTGACTCCAAGCCAATAAATTACACTTCGATATGTGTGGTCACTCCCTAAAGTGATCTTTACGTAGCATCAGCCGGCCAAGCAATCTTTGTAACAAACTTTTTACATTTTTCAGGTAGTAATGCTAGTCATTGGCAACCGCACAGGGCCTGATGACGTCAACAGCTTAGAAAACACATGCTCCAAAGCCTCAAACTGGTGCGCGCGGGAAAAAATCCGCCATTTTGAAGTCTCTGCCATGGACCGCCCTTCTTTATATGAACCTTTCATATTCATGACTTCGAAACTCAACCCAGTTCAAAACAAAACTGCTTTCCCACAATTAAGTACGCTTAGCAAGCTGACCCAGAAAAATAATAAGAGCGAAGCCATGTAACGGTACGTTTTTAGTCTATGCCCTTTTTGCTATCAACCGTGAAGGTTGGTTGTGTTGTCTGTGGTTGGAAGTGAGCTGTCAAAATGTTGGCGCGTAATTTAATGGTGCTTGTAGTTTTTTTGTAATCGTTTTAACTAGAAATCGTAGCTGTTCGTGCTTTTCTAGACGATTCATCATCATAAAAAGTTTGCGAAGCCAGAATTACGGCTTGTCATTGGCTATCTTGTACTTAGAAAGCTATATTGAAACTTATTGGATAGGTAATATATGTATTTCTAAATACCACAAGAATATAAGAAATATAGATTTACTGCTCTTTCCCTCTATTCTATTTTGCCTACTTGGCTTGCTTATAACATTAATTTACTTGTTATGAAAATTATTATAAAAGACGAATGATTTAAAAATGCCTAATTTTGACAGCTTACGAAAAAGAATTTGGCAAATTACGCGGGAATGCTCTTTGAATATCTAATTAGAATAATATTTTAAATTCAGGACTATTGGAAATAATTTGGCGCCCTTGGGGCTTTTTACCGCCTCGAGTTAGTTTCCTGTTTAATTACTTGGCAGTTCTTATCATACACAAATATACTCGCGGCGTTTATAGAAACAACAGAACCTGCTACGCTACGAATGATCCTTAATAGGTACTCTCTTTGTTATTCCACGTTCACACTTCTGGTTGTACTTCATCTGGGTGTCCCCTCCCGGAATTTCCACTCATATTCGCTTTTTTGTTAGCCGTATATTTACTATTATGACAAATTATTGGTACGCATGACGACCAATCAAGCTATGCAAACCAAATTAAGCTGAACTTGTACGGGAAGCTCGTACAAAGCGAAGTCAGATTATACTGGATATGTATGGCTTGATGTGTCGCCGTGTGTACCTATTCAATATTTATTTCAAAAGTCAGACAAATGCTTAAATAAATGCGAAAGTTAATTGTCGTCTCAGAATACAGAAAGAACCAGAAGCCGAAAGCGCGCCTAATACTGAAGCAACAAAGACTACTCTTTTAAAGAGTACTTAGTTTGACACGCAGCCGATCAGTTTACTCTGTGGAAAAAATTGTCATTTTGATTTTAATATTATTATAACTCCAATACTCTCAACTTTTACCCCAAAAAAGGGCCAATAATGTCTGAGCTAGCCATATTACGTGGGTGGGAAGTGAGGCGGGCGGGCCAAAATTGTTTTGTATTTGACACTGCGTGTATTAAAAATGATTGCCGAAAAAGATCTCAGGATATTCAAAGAGTGTTTTACTAGGTCATCGATTCATTAGATCTTATTTAATTCTAGTGTGTTTAGTAAAATTTTGTTTTATTATTTACAAAAATAAGTTAATTGAAAAAGAAAGTGGACTATTCCATAAATTCTTAGAAAAGAAATAGAATTAATTTAACATCAAAGTATTGTACTTATTTAGACAAATTTAATGTAATAAAAAACTATCAACATTTATTTTACACAATTATAAAAAATATTAAATGACATTATTGTTGACTATGGCTGATGATAACGACTACAGTTGTTTCACAAATACAGGGCGAAAGGGACATCGACGCAAATATTAAATATTTATTTATTTATTATACACATTGACCGTTTATGTATAGCACTTTTGTAAAAAGCGGTTTATTTTTTAATGAGAAATTTCTATGTGGGGGTGTTCGGAATTATGTACTGAATACGTGGTAAAAGTTTGTGTGCCGACGTCGCCTTCCACCTTGTATTTATTATGTCTGATTTTACATCACTGTCAAAAACACATTATTGCAGTTAGTGTTAAATGTTCTGATTGAACTGTCAAAATCAGTTATCTTTAGTTTCCACATCTTGCGGGTTGTTTGCTGCTGTCAGAGGTAAAATAAATGTGAACGGATTGTAACTCAGTATTATTACTTAGTGTAGGACTATCTGAATACAGCATAGATAATTCCGGTAGTGTGTCAAAAAGTTGTCCCTCTGATAGAAATAGTCGAAATAGTGGATAGATTAATAGGAGAATTTATTGTACTTATTACAACTTTATGTATTATAAGAGAAATCTCATTAGTTTTAAATTATTTTAATTTTAAAGTACACGATCTTATCGTGTCAAGGCGCTTTGTTTTAAGGGTACCTAAATACAATTCTTTAAAATGGCCACCGCCCCATCGGCTCTCTTACAGAGTCCGAATGAGAACATAATTAGTAAATGCATTTTTTGTGCAAGAAAAGCTAGACCACACTTTATTCTGCGATTGAATTATAATTGATTCTAATTAACTAAACAATATTATACATTATTTTAGCCAAAAATTTTATTTCTTGACTAACTTTCAAGCCAGAAATCTCTAGTACAACTAGACTAGACTTCTGCCCCAAATTAAATGATTTTTTATGTACTTAAAAGTTTTATATCATAAATATCATGTCATTGGAATGAACTTAGATAAGGGGCATAGATTTTTTATTAAAAAAATGACTAAATTAACTATTAAGCTAGGTACTAAGTATCGAAATATTAGATTTTAAGAATTTAGTGCAATATTTTTCTCAATTAAATGTCAAAAATGAAATGACACTTTTTAAATTGTCAATGGACTTTTCAAAAACGTCAGAGCACTTTTCAAATTGTATTTTTTAAAACAATATCACTTAGTCCGTATTTATTAACAAAATAAAAATATTTCATCAAATGAATTTTATAAAAATAAAGGAAAAGGGCAACATACCTTGTATTATTATTTGTATTTTATCTTACATAATTATCTCATAATTGTTTTTATGAATTCTCAAGTATTCAAAAATGTACTTATTTTGTAATAGAACGCTATGTATATTGAACCCTTCCAGTTACATGTATAAATGATTTAAAAAATAAAAATCTAAATGATTACAAAAATATATTTAGGCTAATCTACATGTAATATAAACAAATTAAATCCTTGTAAACATTCACGAATTTTAATTGAACTAGAATAAATTGAATTTCCGTGCTATATTCTTAATTTTATTTTATGAAGAATCCAAATTTCTCCAAACCAAGAACTTACTTCTACTCCATTTTCTCCAGTTATGTTTTTTATTAAAGAAAAATAATAATTAATTTGTTTGTATAAGTAACAAACAAAAAACTTTTACTATCATTTGATTGATGAATGTTCAGTCATTTGCCAGTATTTTTTATTTATTTCAGTAATATTATGGAACTTTTTGCTTCAAGCGTTCATTCTTTGTCTGTATTATTGTGTAGGTTCTTATTTAAAAAATCCCAAAGACACATCATAATATACTTCGATTCGCCTTAGGGAAAATCTCCAATAGAACTAATCCGCGTTCAAGAGCTGTCAGTGTGTGTTTTGGTATTTCTTGAACGCCGTTTAGACGTGCTGATCGCGTTCAATTTGCTCTTATTTAGTTTTTGCATGACCTGAGCATATTTTAGTATTTGTAGATAAGACAACCTACCGAGTTTGTATTTTCTTGTTGAATATTATTGTTACCAGGGTTCGATTAATCGGTTTAAAAGATCTTACAGGTAACCCTAATGTTTTATCAACAATTATTCGGGTTAACCATTATAATATTGGGTTAACCCTTTTTATCAATTGGTCAATATTGCTAATTGACTAGAATGACAGAGAAAAACCACCAAGCGACCGACAAAAATAAACTTGGGCGTGAACCGGTAATGATATGCTGATAAACCCTGTAATACGGGTTAACTAATACTCCTAAGGTTTTTCACCTAACCCTAAAAAGTAACCCGATTAAAACTCATATACGGGTTATCTTTTCGGTCTCTGATTGATACCATCGACAAAATTATAAAAATAAATAAGTGCACCTACTTTTAAATTCCTGTTTCCGTAAACCAAATATGACCGGGCGAATTAAAAAATTTCAGATATTAGTTTACTTCAGAAATCATGAAATCATGAAATGTTAATAATTATACTGAACAAAAGTAAAATATTCCACAGTTTGTAACATTGGTTTTTAACATGATAAATAAACATACATAGTTTTCGTTGATTCCTTTTTTATTTATTAAATTAAGAGGGCCCTTCCCGGCGCGTCTATCGTCAATGCGAGCATGATCGAAAAGCTTGTTGTTTCATCCAGAGCCACAGCGGCGATTTTCTTTCAACTCCTCTGTCTTACCCCGCCCCGACCCCGCACAACTCGTCTCCCGCGCACCTCATACCGCCTAACGCGATGACATTGAACGAAAAATAGTGTTCGAAAATTTCTTAAACTTGTTCCAGGAAATACGTGCTTTGAATAAGTCTTACAAGTGTGAAATAAAAAATTGTCATTAAGAATCTCCATTACATGTGCAAGGTTTCAATCCTGATGATTTCTTTACTTTTAGAGTTTATGAGTACATTATAAACGGCTAAAGTTCAGGTAAAATTTGTGCAAAACAGCCATTTTTGGAGGCTTATACTGAATTTGTTTCTACAATGTTTTTCTTTTTGCTCCCATAGAAACCTAGATATAGTGCATAAAATACCTATTACTTCAAAGATAGATGTATAACAACTGCATAATCACGTACGAACGTTTGTATGAAAAGTATGACGGGTTGGCCGCTCTTAAATCCATTTTACCTACCTACCCTTATACGAGTAAAACTGTTCCATAGATAACTGAAAATCAACATGAATAGAAACAAAGAAATTACTTATTTTATGTTTATTTGATATAGACGTATGTGCTTATTTAATTATTTAAATTTTAAATTAAAAAAATAAAAAAAACATAGAAAGAGAATATTGGAAGATTCTTAATATTTCTGGGTGTCGTTAGTGGGTGCTATACGGGAAGAGCTTACAGCTTCGTAATAAAGTCGCATCTTCATCAATGATAAATAGTGCGACCCTTCCCAAACACTGCCATTG
This sequence comes from Eugnorisma glareosa, assembly GCA_947578425.1. NCBI lineage: Eukaryota > Metazoa > Arthropoda > Insecta > Lepidoptera > Noctuidae > Eugnorisma > Eugnorisma glareosa. Next base: position 5,294,357 of record OX387967.1, on the reverse strand, counting down.
TGGAGTGCTTTTGCAGGATATAACCACCTCCTTTCGTGCCAATCCTGCACAACCACCAGCTCCTTCCAGGTTTTAAACGAAGCCAACGATAGAGCCGTGCGGTTGGGTACATATCAGACAAAATTTGAGTACAAATTACACGCAAACAAGAATTTTGACACCAAATCGAAAAAAAGTCAGTGTAATGAGTCAATAAATATGGGGTATCGTGTTACCCAGTACTAGCTGGGTTGTGGAGGTCAGATAGGCAGTCGCTCCAGGTCAAGGCTAGGCAGATGATGATGCCTCCCGTAGAGGGTAGGCCTGGGCCAGCGTGAACAGTTTATAGGGTGTAAAAAGACCCTTAACGAAGCCAAAAGGCACTTGTCCTTCCCGTCATTCCTGGGAACCTTCTAGTTACGGAGATATTGGAGGTCAAAGTTCCAACTTTTTCACAAGGTTTTTTTTTAATATTAGTTTTTAAGGTAATAAGTTTACTTTAAATACCCCGTTTATAGTGCAATGCATCCTGTATAATTCACAATGTTTTGAGTGCATTACATTGAGTCCTACCGTAAAACGTGATTTTTCACCCCAAAAAAAGGCCTTTCCCAGCAATATTTTTTGCGTAGAGCTAAGTACTTAGTTTGTTGTACAGATTGCTTGGTTGACGGCTTCGTCAAGGGTCTGCTTACCTTGTAGGTTAATTAATTATGCTTTATGTTATGCTAAAAAGGTTATGAGTCTTATTCATTGATCAGGCTTCATTACTCCGATAATTTGTGCGTAAGGAGATTCCTCTTCTGGACCAGGTCTTGAAATGCTGTCTGGTCGAACGTTACGAAGCAAGTCAAGGTCTACGTACAACACCTTAGAATCCTGAAAAGGATTAAGAAACCATAGTTTACACAAGTTATTTTTAAAAACAAGGCATGCTGAAATGTCTATGCAATAAAAAGTTTAGGTTGTAAACATCTTATAACCATTTAATAGAGAGTCAGCACTAATACATCAGCTTTTTTGTAGAATAGTCATCGGACTCCTGACTGGTTCTCCAAAGCAAGGAACACCTACTCAGGTGTAGACGAGGGTCCACAAACGACGGGACACTTTGGACAATATCGTGTTCTGCATGTCCTGCTGTTTGCTCGGTACGGCAACTGATGGACGCTACTAGGCCTTTTATTTCCACCTAGATATTATTCTCGTAAGCACCGTGGGAGTCGCAGAATTAATGAAAGGTTTTGCTAAGGATCTTGTAGCATAATTTAGCCTATAATGTTACCACTGCTGGGACACACGGCCTCCTCTCTATGAGAGGGAATGGGCTATAATCACCGGCTGTAAATGTCACATGTTTTCGAATTTTTTGGTTCTAGGACATGCCGGTTTCCGAACGATATCCTTCACCGTTTTGAGAGCAGTGGTGATGAAATAAATTACACAAAGTAATGCGCCTGCCTGGGTTTGAATGAAGCCACGACGTTTCTGCTCGTAAGTCGGGGCCCCCACCACTAGGCCACCGCTGCTCTGGATCCGCTGAAGGATCTTGTAAAAATAACTTATTGAACCAAATTTCAATACCCACTCGACCAAAGTATACCTATGGGACAGCTGATCGCGTTAAGGATGTTGGTCGCATGAAGAAAGTCGTTCAGTTTGATGGTCTGTACCAATTACCAATGTTACCAAAATAAAATAATTAGGTACTCCCGAGTTCCTGAGGGTCTGTCACTTTTCATCCTTATGCCCTAAGTTATAAGGTTGAAAACAAAACCTACCGATATTGGTTTTTTACGGCGCCGTCTTTTACAAATGACGATAATTACTAGCAGTATGAATACTCCTGCGACTGCTGTTGTTACGTATATTGTAGTGGTTTGGTTGCCTGTCTGACCTGCCTCAGTATCAGCACTGGTCAATTCTGGAAACAAGAAACAGTAGAAACTAGATAAATAGGTTTATAATCGTGCTAAGTACTCACAAGATGTTGGGGTCGGCCTGAATCTGCACAGTCGAAAATAAACATTCGGTTTTGTCGCCCGACCTGGGGCTTAAAATGGCCGCTTTAGCAGAATCAAAATAGGATAGTAATAAGAATGAATCGGGTTCCACACAGGTTGGGCGGACCCAAACATGTGTGGAACCCAAATATGTGCTACGCGTCCAGCTACGGCGTAGCTCGCGCGTTGTGCTACGATTTCCTGAAAATGGATTTTGTTTGTGTGTTACAGAGCAATCTTTGAGGTGGAAGCGCCTGGTTTGCCCGCGAAAGTCACATGTTCTTAAGTTTTTTTTGCAATTTGCAGATCAGTGTCAGGTTGTACGTTGGATTAAAATCTCACATTTGTGGATTTCCCCCACTCCCTAGTGTGACGTCACATATGTTTAAATTTTACAATTTCATACATATAGATTTGGAAATATATTTATTTTGTACGTTTTACGTTAGTACACACGGCGGCAGAAGAATCAAGCTGTACATTTCCAGTATAACTTGGCCTCGTTTTGTATAGATTTCCTGTACATTTTTTTATATAGCTTGATTGGCCATCGTGCGTATCTAGTTCTCGTGTTTTAAATACTTAGATATATTTTGAAATCTGACGCCACGAAATGTAGGACCCCTCCCGTTCCTTGTCGCACAATGTCACATTTTGCCGACTCCTTCTCCCCCTTGATGTATGACGTTATTTATGGACGACCCCTAAGTAACTACGTACATTATTACAGCAAAAACCTCACCTTTGCTTTCCAGACTATCCTGCTGAATAGAATCATCGTAAACTAATAAAGTTTTCTTAGCAATAAGTCGGGTGATCCGGCTTTCATCTGCTGTTCCGCTCACATTATAGTAAACGCAACATAGAATTGTGCCATTATGCGTTATGTTGAACCTTGGGTGCGCCAAAATCGTTTTATATGTTTGAATCATGTTAGAAGTCGTATTTATTACGCCTACGTAGGTATCTGTAAAAAAATTATAAGAATTTTCCGAGTCCCACGTGTTGCAATAAAGGCGATTAAACTAATGCCTCGTTGGTCTAGTAGTAGCAAACGCGGCTGCTGAGCATGAGGTCCTGGGTTCGATTCCGGGGTCGGGCTAAGTGTTATTGGGTGGTTTTCGTCAGGAATTTCTCAGTAACAGCCACGGAGTCTGGATTTGTGCCCGGTTATGATCCGGTTCACGTTATTTCAGTAGCATTCCAGTCGCTAGAATGCCACTGGGATAATGTGAACCATCACTGGACTGGTATATAGGTACCCAGCCCAGAGGCTGGATTGACGGTCTGCTTGGTCGCCGTGACCGAAAACGGTCAGAAGGACTATTAATAGTTTACAATGCTGTATAGTTCTTTTGGAACTTGAATTAACATTCAAATTGTCTCATCATCTGCCAAGCCTTTTACTATTTTGGGGTCGGCCAACCAGAACCAGCTGAATACCAGTATTTTACATGGAGCGACTGCCTATCTGACCTTCACAACCCAGTTAGTACTGGGTGATACGATATCCCTTGGTAAGACTGGTTGTCAGACCTTCAGAAAAATGCCACAATCAAAACAACCTGGAACGACGGTCAAAGATCTACAAACGACAGCCGGGACCAGCGGCTTAACGTGCTTTCCGAGGCACGGATGAAACTTGGTATGTAACGGGTGGTCACCAGTCCACGGACCAACCTAGGCAAGCGCGGCTTAACCTGAAGACCGGCCCGGCTGTTATTATTTTGCCACGACCTCCTATTGTGATATTGTCTGTCGAAATTATATGGAAATCTCAGGATTGGTGTAAGTATCTACTCTGATGTATAATCAGCCTATTATGTTCCCACTGCTGGGACACACGGCCTAATCTCTTCGAGAGGGAATGGGCTATAATCTACCACGCGGGCGCAGTGCGGGTTGGTAGATGTCACATGTCTTCGAAGTTTTGGTTCTAGGACATGCCGGTTTCCTCACGGTGTTTTCCTTCACCGTTTTTGAGAGCAGTGGTGGTGAAATAAATTACACAAAGTAATGCGCCCGCCTGGGTTGGAACCCATGACTTACTGTACGTAAGTCGAGGCCGCCACCATTGGGCCACCGCTGCTCGCGATGGCGACGGTGTTATTTCTGACTATGGGCACTCGCCATAGGAACCATGAGGCTCTGTAATACCCTCTTTTTTTGAAGTCAGTAAAACAGACTTACAGTTTTTTTCTTCGGCGTATTCTTCACAGTTAAACAAAGTTTCTTTTTTCTCAGTATATTTAAGTATTGTAATAGGTCCTTCGATTTTTGACGCTGAAATCATAAAATAAATCGGTTTAAAATATTCTTGGTTGCAAGTGCGACTGCTGAGCAGTCGCGCTTCTGTCTGCGGTCCTGGGTTCGATTCCCAGGTCGGGCAAAGTGTCATTGTGTTTTACCATCATGAATTTCTCAGTAGCAGCCACGGAGTCTGGATTGTGGTTGATGGAGCGAGCGGCTCGCCCCTTAGTACATGAGACTTAAAAAAATAACTGACGAAATGTGATCATGATGGTGTGTTTGGTACACCTCTGCACAATCTTTCCACCAATGTAATAAAATTTTAATTTAATTTTATCTATTTACCAATGTTGCAATTGTCAAAAATTACTCAATTTTATTTTCAATCAATTTCGTCATAATTCTGTTGTTCACTATTTTTAATTTCAATTTTATTTAATTGTCTATTGGCGCTTAGTACTTACTAAGCTTTTTTTTCCTAATTTATTGTTTTGTGCATGTGGTGTTTACCTATAAGTAATTGTTGCGCTGTAACTTAATTTTAAGAATGAATTATGTCGTTGTATTCAGTGTGAACAATTGTTGGTAGATCTAATATATTAAATAAATAAAATAAATAAAATACCTAAAATAAAAAAATCTTTCGATGATAAGAAGCGTGATGCTATTTTATGTATAAGCAGTAAATACTCACGTGCTGTATCGTCGAAAAGTTGTATTTTAGTCTTGAAATACTTTATTACTAAATATTTATTCAAAAACCAAGCAGAAGGTTGTTTTGAAACGTCATGACTCGTTCTATTGCCTTCATTCGTGTACTCATTGTCGTTCTCACAATATATAACTGTTTTATCATCAAACTTTTCCACCATTATTATGTAGCGAGTTTTTAGCACTCCCCTCTGTAGTGGTATGTTTCCGATTGCTATTTGTTTGTTGCTTGTATCTGAAGTAAGAATTTACGATAATTCTTAAAAAGGGTGTAACAACACCCTTAACGAAGCCGAAAGGCAGTTGTTCTCCCCGTCATTGCGATGTTTTTTTTGTTCTAGACCATACCTGGGAACCTTTTAGTTACGGAGATATTGGGGGTCAAAGTTCCAACTTTATCACAAGTTTTTTTTTTGAAATACATGTTTTTAATAGCAGTGATAGTCTAGTGGTGTGACCGTCGGACTGTCAAGTCATAGGTCTCGAGTTCGAACCCAAGGCACGCACCACTGATTTTTCGGATTCATGTGCGTATTATACAATTATCACTTGCTCCGGTGAAGGGAAACATCGTGAGGAAACCTGCATGCCTGGGAGATATTTCTTGACGGCATGTAAAGCCAAGTCAGAGGCCAATGGGCGGCATAAAAACTCTGACACCAGGTTAGGCACTAACCACACGATACAGAAAGAAAGAATGTAAGATTTTTACTTTAAAGACCCCCACGACCCCCATACTATTCAATCCATCCATCAGCACAATGTTTTGAGTGCGTTACCTTGAGTCCTACCGTAAAACGTGATTTTCCACCCCAAAAAAAAAATCGTTTCCCAGGAATAATTTTTGTGAAAAGTTTCTTAGTTTGATGTACATAATGCTTGGCACGCATTACACCCTGTTTAGGTAGGTACATAAACTGTAGCATTTTTTCCATAGGTTGCAGAAACTATACAGGGTGGAAGGTGCAGCGAATTTGAAAATTGAAAAAAAGTGTCGAAGGTTATTAAAAAAAAATAGCTGTTTCCTACAAAACTGAAATACTAAAACGGCCAAAATATATGGGACAACACTTTTTTTTTTTAAATTACCGATGAAAAATGTCTATGTGGAAATGAATTCCTACGTGTTAGCCATTTTAGCGTCGGTGCCTTCCACCCTGTTGAACGCCACCTCGTATTGGCCATACTTCTTTTGATTCGTCTATGTTCATATGGGAACCGATTAATCGGGTTAAAAGGTTAATCGGCTAGACCTCTTATATTCTATCTTAGCCCTTATATTGCATGGATTAACCATTTAGACATTGCTGTTTAACCAGAATGAAAAAGAAAAAGCACCGAGCGCGGGCTAACTCCGTCACTTTCGGGCATATTTTTTTTATAGGCTGATTAATCCTGTAATACTGGTTAACCTTTTCGTGGAGAACGCGTGGTTTCTGCCTACGCCCATGGGAAAAAAGCGTGAGTTTATGAGTTTATTTTGAAACAAATACTGTGTTAATAATGGTCTAATCTATGGTCTAAAGTTGCACTACCATAACTGTCTTATAATATCCTTAGCAAGTTCGGCTTACGCTTTGTGGCTGGCTTTTCGTTATTTTATTTATGGTGGAAACGCCTGGGTAGCCCGCGAAATTCAAATATTTTTACGTTTTTACTTACAGGTCAGTGTTACGTTGTATGTTGATTAAAATATGATTCGCGATAGTAACAAGTATGGCTTAACTGAGTTATAATAATTAAAATCACCAATACAATCTTCTTAATTCATTTAATTCCGTTAAATTACTTTTTCATGAAATAACTCAAACTCAAAGCATTTATTTCAATTAGATCATTACAGGCACTTTTGAATGTCAAACAAAAAAAAAGCTAAGCTACAGTCACAGTCACAAGGCATAATAACTTGAGAAAGTAATGTAGTTGCACATTCTAAAGCGTAGATCTCTATGGAGAAGAATGGGCAAGAAACTCTATGGACACTCTTTTTAATCAAAATATTGTTACAAAATCTCCAATAGTCATTCAATGGGATTATATGAGCTTACAGGGATGTTTTGATGATTTGAATGATTCTGTTTCCTTCTACACACGTGTTACGGTCGCGAATCATATTTTGTTCAACATACAGCCTGACCTGTTGCAAATAACTTGAGAATATTTGAATTTCGCCGACTATCCTGACACTTCCATCATAAGGTTGGTAAATAAAAATATAAAATACACATTACTATTTTGATAGCCTTGAAACCATTGGTGATAAAGTTGTGTAGATTCACATTCAATATTTGCCTCAGTCCCTTCTGAATAGTTTTTGAATCCAGGTTTCTCTGAAAACAAAAAAATAATAATCACGGGTGTAAAAAGCTACATAACGAAGCCTGAAGCATAAAGGGTGTAAGAAGAACCTTAACGAAGCCGAAAGGCACTGGTTGTCCCCGTCATTGCGATATTTTTTTTTGTTCTAGACCATACAATAGAGTAGAGTTACGGAGATATTGCAAGTTTTTTTTTAAATACATGTTTTTAATGTTTTTTTTTTTACTTTAAACATCTCCACGACCCCCGTACTATTCAAACTATCTGTCAGCACAATGTTTTGTGTCCGTTACATTGAGTCCTACCGTAAAACGTGATTTTGCACACCAAAAAAAAAACGTTTCCCAGCAATAATTTTTGCGTAAAGTTACTTAGTTTGATGTACATAATGCTGGATTGACGCCTTCGTTAAGTGTCTTGTTGCAGCCTGTATATTCTACGTCGCCTGTCATTGCGATCATTTTATACAGGGTGGAAGGGTCGCCGATGCCAAAACGGTTACCATGTTCAGTATATCTTTCTGAGCCCCTCCCCACATAGATTTTTCAAAAATTTCTAGTTTAGGAGGGGTGCTATTATACCCCTCCTCATATATAAATTTTTCAACTATAGTTAAAAAAACAGCTGTTTTCTTCAAAAGTGCAATACCAGGTACGCGGTCAAAATGTACGGAACAGCTGATTTATTTTAAAATTACCGATGTGTGTGTGTGGGGTGGGGCAGGGTTAGAATGATGTTCTGAATACGTTTCAGCGCGGCGCGTCGGTGTGCTTTCCACCTTGTATCCTACTATTTTGGGTTTAATTTAAATTGCACCAGGTTAATCTAAACGAAAAAACATGTTGTCGGATCTGCCGCACTTGATTCTGAGGCCCACACACAAAGCATGGCTGGCGTATACCAGTCGGTGTTCTGCGAGCTTCCCCGGACCCGCGACTCATGGAGAAAGTATAGGAACACTGAGTTCCAACCAGCATCGACATCGACATAACCATCTCTTCTACCCAGTCGGAGTGTGTCCATGTACACACCACCACACCCATAAAAAAACATGAATCCACTCGATTTGGCTTTTTTACCCGACTACGGCGAAGCCAATAGGAACGGTTATGATTTTATCAGATGATGTATGTATAAATGAACTTTTGTATTCAGAGTTCATTTGTTTGTTTGTATTTACGTATGTTCCTCCGTAGCGCCTAAACTATTCATCCAATTTTGATGATTAAAAGGTGTCAATCGATTAAAAACCCCGATTTTAATTAGAGCGTGATTTTTCAAAGTCGTTTTTGTGGTAGGTACTTAGAACCACACAAATTCTTGTTATAGACTGAATCGGGATACAGGATGGTAGTAAAAAGTTAACTTACCCGTGGTAGGCTTATTCTCTTGAACGGGTGGCTCAGGTTTAGGGGACCTAAAAGATCCTGTAAAAAGTTGATTATTTGTGCATTATCGTTTTTAAATCCACTTTGGTAAAATTTAAGCCAATGTAGACACTATGGATGAAATACTTAATGCGTAGGCAATATTTAACAGTATTTGTATGAAAAAAAAGAACGACTTCCAAAAAACACTAAAAAAGTCTAAAGTTACTTTACTTTCGTAAGTCGATGGCAAAAAAGTCAATGAAACAAACAAAGTCGCCGACTTCTGAAAATAAAGTTATTTTAGACTTTTTACCCGACTGCGGCGAAGCCCAAAAGGAGGGTTGTGTTTGACCTGTATGTATGTATGTATGTTGGTATTGTCCGTTTCTTTGTTCCCTCGTAACTCCTAAACTTATGAATGGATTTGGATAAATTAGGTTTACGTCTTTAGATTCGTCTTAGTCGCGCGATGTATGCTGGCGGAAGTGTCAAATTAAATTCGAACACAAAAAAAATGACGGATTTTGGAATTTTGTCATATTGTGGAGATCGTAATGTTTTTTCTTCCATACAATAGGTACCAATACCATCGAGTGCGGTATCAAAATGAAGGGTTTTAAAAGGTGATTACAAAAATATATACAACTTATATGTTTAAAAGTAATTCGACGTGGCAAATCGTAGAAAAAGAAGGAAAAAAAAGTTTATAACAAAAAAACTGGAAATAAAAAGTAGTTGAAAAAACTCCATTTCGATGATTAAACTTTTTTGTTATAAACGTTTTTTCGATTTTTTTCTGCGATTTTTTTTGTTTTTTTTTTTTGCAGAAAGTATTATTTTTAGTTGTAGTATATCACCCAAAATCTTGTCATGAATTAATTTTCATAGCCCAAGAAGAAAAACTAAGTAAAAAAAAAAACATATTCATGAAACGATTTCGGTGAAATTTCTATGGGACCAATCGGGAAGTACCGAAGTATATCCTTTCACCTATAAAATAATCCCCCTTTTTTTGAAGGCGTTAAAAACTAAATCTCAATATTTGTATCGCACTCTGAAGAGTAGGTAGGTACTAACTAGATCTTACGCGCGATCTTCTGAATGACCTGGGGCCTTAGTCTGCTATTGCAATAGTGTCAGAATGGTCTATCATTGATTTAATAAGGCCCCGGCGCAAAAAAGTAATCAGTTGTCCTATACAAAATTTCAATACCTACTCGACCACAATGTATGGGACAGCTGATTATTTTTTTACGATTTCGATGGTGGTCCCATAGAGAAAGTTGTTCAGTTTGATGGTCCGTACCACAGTATTCCATATGATTATACCCTTTCTGTTACACGCTGTATATATACTATTATCCTGTTTATCTACTACGGATCATGAGATACAACCCGCTGACAGATAGACCGACGGACGGACAGCGGGCGGAGGCTTAGTAATACTCGTAGGGTCCCGTGGTTACCCTTCGGGAACAGAACTCTAAAAAACAGTAGATGGGCAACTTACTGCAAATAATGCCGGCTACACTTTCTAAACACAAACATATTATCACGACACACACACTTAAATTCATTGTTCCAAATTAAATTACATAATTAGATCGTCTTAATAAACACAATAAAACAAAAGAATAAATTTGTAAATGATTTGAGAAGTTCTTTTTGGTTGCCACTTAAATATTGTAACTAATTAAAGTGAGATGATTAATACTCCGTTTTCAGTGCTAATGCTAGATAAAGTGACTTATTTTTAATCCAAACTAAACTACAGAATAAATTTTTAAATTTAAATAAAATAATAAGTTTATTTATTTGTCGTAATTATACTTGTTCACGTGTAACTAGAATCACAGTAGAAGTGGTAAAACTGTTTATGGCGGTAAATAAACCTATTATGTTAATTTATCCTGTTGCATATTTTATTAATACAACAGTATTACGTAGTGTAGTCAGTGGCCCGAAAGTCTGACAACCAGTCTTACCAAGGGGTATCGTATTATCCAGTACTAACTGGGGACTGAGGTCAGATAGACAGTCGCTCCATGTAAAATACTGGTATTCAGCTGCATCCGGTTAGACTGGAAGCTGACCCCAACATAGTTTGGAAAGGGCTAGGCAGATGATGAATACACTATTAATTAAAAAGGTACCTACGTAAAAGCATTGTTGCTACGATAAGCTGCCATGCGGAAAAACGTGTAAAGCAGTACAACGGTTATTCTTTGTATTAACACTCATGTAGCCATCGGGACTCAACAGTGGCACTTATTATGCCCGCGGCTTCGCTCGCATTAATTTAGAATTTGACAATCAATTCGGGTTGTACTCTGCTTGTAATAATAATTCAATCATGATACGAAAGACACGTGGCGCCATCTATTGTCATAAGAACGTTAATGTTGTTTTCCTCGGGAACAGTACTTTTTTTTCGTTATGAAAGGTGTCCTGTGTCCGTTTCTGTACACCTGACAACGTACCTATATGCAAAGTTTCAGGATGATCGGTTCAGTGGTTTAGGCGTGAAAAGGGTGCAAACAAACTTACTTTCGCATTTATTAGTTATGGTCTGATGCTGCGGGAAAACATATGAATTAGAATAATTTTAATTAGGTATAGATACCTAGTTGCATAGTTACGTAAGCTGTATTACTAACAAAGATCTATGGCACGAGTGTCTGAAATAAATGTTTTATTATTATTAAGATGTTGCTTATGGTGGAAGCGTCAGGGCACCAATAGTGATTTTGTTCGAGGTTTCATTGAATACTACGAACTGTTTGCAGACTGTTAGGTATTTTATCAAAAATCAACTCCTTCCTCATAAGGAATGTCATAAGTCATTACTTCCAAGAATTTGATTCTTAATAGTGACGCTATCGAATGGTATAATAATACAGTATGTTTTTTTTCATAACCAACAGTTTCGATTCCTGGCCATGAAAATTTTATTTTTCAAAAATCCAGTGATGCTGTTTTAGTTTTCATCAAAATCGGGCTCGAGACTCCTTTGAGCATTTTTCGATATTCCTCACAGTTTCGGATTTGGTCATCCACGCCCACTTGGAAAATTCACCCTATTTAAAGGGACCACAAGACACTTAACGAAGCCGAAAGTAGAAGAAGTATTCTTAAGTGTCAAATAAATATATTTATATTTTTTTATATTTTTGGTCTAGTTAAGGAGATACTTGGGGTTAAAGTTCCAACTTTTTCATAAGTTTTTTCTTAAATACATGTTTTGAATGGACCATTTATTCTTTAAACACCTCCACGACCCCCGTACTATCCAATGCATCCATCAGCACAATGTTTTTAGTGCGTTACATTGAGTGAAGGGTCTTGTTACACCCTATATTTACAAACAGGGCTCTCCTGATGTTATCATTTAAGGGGAAATGCGGTAGGTATTTGATGAAACTATTCCTGTCCCTCTACAAGCGCGATTTCGACATTGGTGCGATAAGGACAACTACAGATCCGACAAGTAAAATGTCATAATTCGAGGTTTGGCTCTCGACTATTTCCTCCTCCAATATTCGACTAATTTAAAAGATATTTCATAAACTAAATAAGAAGGATATTTTATGTGCCCCTATGTTTTTCTTTTTTCATTAATGGTTGTCAAATTTGTACACTAGGCCTCTGTTGACATCGGTCCGAATTGGCCTTTTTTTAGCATTTTGTAAAGGTTCTAGTGCTGATACAGAGTATGTATCATCAAAAAGGAAAACATGGGGACATAGAAAAGGTTGATATTTATTTAACTGTAGAAAATCATAGCTCTAGTCATGAATATAGTTGTAAATAAACCGTTTTAAACCAAAATCAGTGGTTTAAAACCCGTTTTAAATTTGTTTAAAACGGTTTAAAACCACGACCACGTGGGCCGTACATTGATTACGAATTACTTAAAAAAATAGTTTAAAAGGCTAATTGAAATCATTCACCATTTTTATTAATATATCGATACCTTTAGGCTCAAAGGGCGTAAACGCCATTTTGGCCAAAAAATGAGATTTTAATGCAGTCATACTTAGTTTTTCGCCCTCTTTCGATTGGTATATTTAAAATGCCGATATTCGCAAAAAAGTGGCTTATACAGCCATAACTTTTAGGTCGCTTAACATTGATTTTCCCTAAATTTGGGCCGTAAATGAAATATATTTCATTTTTCATTAGCGCACACGTCGTAACATGTAAACAAATTTAAAAACTTGGAAGTATATCCGGTGATCTGTCTCTTTTGGCGTTTACGCCACTAGCTATTTAAGAATTGTTGTTCGTACTTCTCTTATACAACCAGAGATTTTATCAAGTTTGGTGGTTACGTCCCCGAAATAAACTAAAATATTTAAAATTTGGCTTATACGCCCTATTAAAATAACACTCCTCATTGCGAAAGCATGTTGTTATATACCTACTATTCACGAAAATATTCTGTGTACAATTTTACTCTTTACGAGTAACTCGCAAGATGCTTTTTGCTTCGCCTGGGGTGAGTGTGATGGCAAACGTGGTAGCAATAAAATTGCTAGCTGCCTAATAAAATATCTTGTTGAAGTTGATAGAAGAGGTGTGCACAACCTTTTATTGTACTGTGACTCATGCAGTGGCCAAAATAAAAACAGTGTTGGTTGTATTCAATCACTTTTTAAAAATTTCTATAAATCTGGAAGTCATACAGATAAACTTTTTAAAAGTAGTAGGGAGTAAAAAGGGCATTACGGGCATTATTAAGTACTTAAATGCCCGTGGATTCGGTCCATGCTGTAATCGAAAGAGAAGAGAAAAGAATAATTGTTTGGAGTCCATCACAATGGGCGACCTTTTTTGTAGCAGCCCGGAAAAGGCCGAGACCCTATACCATGTCAATGTCATGGAATATTCAGATTTAGCACAGTTGGCTAACCAAACGTTTACGCCTTGTACGTTAAAAAATATTTCCTTCAAAGCAATAAGAACAGCTACTTTCAAAAAGAAGAATCCAGTTAAAGTTCAAATAAAATATTCCATGAAAGAAAGTGCGGTAGAGGAACAAATACAATTATTTGAGAAGACACAAAAGAAAGGAATCAGAAAATGTTTAAATCCTTTTCGTTCGGGATGCTTATGCTAGCCCGTTATAGTTAACAGTTTTTACGTTTCTTGTTTCTATGTTTTTTTATCTATACTAATATTATAAAGCTGAAGAGTTTGTTTGTTTGTTTGTTTGTTTGAACGCGGTAATCTCAGGAACTACTGGTTCGAATTGAAAAATTCTTTTTGTGTTGGTTAGCCTATTTATCGAGGAAGGCTATAGGCTATATATCATCACGCTACAACCAATAGGAGCGGAGCATCAATGACAAATGTTGCAAAAACGGGGAAAAAATATTCTCTTTGATAGCTTCCGTTGCGTGCGCTGCGTAAACGGTTAAAGTTGCACAAATATAATGTAGCAGGGAATTATTCCTCTTAAAAAGGTCTCAAAAAAAGTCCGCGACGGCACATGCCTATCTTTTAAGGTTGACTCACAATAACCATTTTTATGATTCTAAAATTTGGTCAAAATTAATGTTTTATTTGCGAAGGTGTTTTTACCGACATAGTATTAATCCTTATCAAAATAAATATGTTAATCATCTTTAGCATTCAATTGTGACCAAAATTGCCCTTTACACTATTCAATTTAGATGAATATCTTAGGAGATATCACAGTTTTAAAATAACTCCGCATCAAAATAATGACCCGCGCGCGCTGCGAGGCGGGTGTTCATGTTGTTGGGAAAACCAATGTGATTAGATTCAATGCACAAATATTGTGGGGAACTTAGAGAAGGTTTTAGTTTTTGTTTCATGCTGTAATCAGTGCTCTCTATCAAATATTTATAAATTTAAAGTGTTCAAGAAGAACTTACCATCATTGTGTAAGATACATGCAACGACATCTATTGCACCAAAATGGTACTAATTAATAAAAATGTGCTCACAAGATAACTTTTAAATCGGGTCTGAGAGCAAAAAGTACTCTAGGTTAGTCTACATGACGCTATAACCCTGTAGAGTGTGTGTTCGATCGCTTTACATGCATTATATTTTAACGGTTAAATTTCGTGCTCGATAGATGGCGCTATTAATTTCACTCCATTTTCTGAGTCGCGGTGTTAAGTTTTCCGTGAAAGAATGACCCTCGCCCGTGTCAAATGTCTGAAGCTTGGTTTATTAACCAACGAAACAAAAAGAGGAGGTTCTCAATTCGATGCGTCTATATTTTTTTATTTTATGTATGATCTGACCACGCATAACTTTTTACAGAGAAGTCCGATATACATGATCTTTTGTTTTTTAAATTGAGAAATCATGTTTGGGCTCATTTCCTGCACCTTGATGAGAACTTTAGATCTAGCTGGAGTATGACGTCATCGAAGGTCTGACGATGGAGACGGAAGGCACTTGCAAGTGGTCCTCAAGAGTTTACAGCATCTATATCGTGTCTGGGCTCATTTCATGCACCTTGATGAGAACTTTAGACCTAGCTGGAGTATGACTGTCATCGAAGGTCTGACGATGGAGACGGAAGGTAGTTGCAAGAGGTCCTCAAGAGTTTACAGCATCTATATCGTGTTTCGGCTGATTTCATGCACCTTGATGAGAACTTTAGACCTGCCTGGAGTATGTCTATCATCAAAGGTCTGACGATGGAGACGGAAGGCAGTTGCAAGAGGTCCGCAACAGTTTACAGCAGTTTTATCGTGTCTCGGCCCATTTCAAGAACTTTGATGAGAACTTTCGTTCTAGCTGGTGTATGATTGTCATCGAGTGTCTAAAGATGAAGACGTAAGGCTGTCGAGGGTCGCGGGCCTGTGGACAGTGAGTAATGGGCTAGCTCGCCATCCGTCCGTCTTATGACGACAGGCCGTGGTGACGGCGTGTTCGTGTTCCACACGCGCCTCAAAGAGATGTCAGCAAACGGGAAGGGATCCGAGAGGAGCGAGGCCTGCCAGGGTTGCGGGACTGTTCGAAAGAGATACCGCGGCCCTGGAACGCAAAGGGCAACAGAAGAAACGTGGGTGGATTTTAGTCAGTACAAGTCTGACAATCCCTTCCGCTCCGTCCAGAGTGGGAGGGGTCATTTGATGATTATCCATCGGTAATAGTATATAATAGGGATTTACTCCTTTTGAGAGCTTCCGTTGTGCGTGAACGGTTAAAGTTACGCAATTATCATGTATGTCGGAATTGTCCCTCTTAAAAAGCTCTAAAAAAATATCCGCAATGGCCATATGTCTAACTTTTAAGGTTGACGCACACTCTCTCTAACCTCTCTTTCTTTTATGTACGCACGCACGCAGACGAAGTTGCGCGGGTCAGCTAGTATATCATAATTATGTATGACATCGTTAATTTGGTAGAATAATGCAATTAATTTGCTTTATTAGTGGCTTTGTTTTGTTTTATAGTAGTATTATAAATATTAGACGTAATAACGACAGAAGAAACGTCTTATTACATTTAAATTGCGTTAGATGGATATTAGATTCCTACATGCATAAATGATAAAAAGTGTAATACATTTCTATATTGTTACTAATAAGATAGTATTATAACGACTATTATTGCACAATGATTATTAAAACGATGACAGATTCTATTATAATTATAGCTGTGATAACATTTTTGACACAATATTATTTTTTTATTTTTTAATGCTGAGTTCTGGACTGCACTGCAGTTGTTATGAGTAGGCGTAGTACTAAAAGAATCAAGCGAATTACCTGATCGGTAAAAATCAATTTAATTACCGGAGCTTATAATGAGAAATTATTGATGAGAAATGCCACAATCGTCTCTTACACCACATATTGGACAAATGATTTGTAGCTTGCATCGTTTGTTAGATCCTAGAATAGAAAGAGATTGTACCTTACGTCATGAATTTGTAATTGATTTTGTGTGAATTGCTATTACACCCGTAACTGTTTGTTCAGGAGCTTTTTTTTATTGCCGTAACCGACTGCCATATTTAATGTTTAAGGGTGTATACGAAATCTATTTTTTTATTTGTTAGATTTAGTTAAGATATTATTCTACCATGTTCTTTATCTCAAAATTCTAAGAACTTTTGTCTTTTGCATTTTTTTTATAGCTATAACCACAAAAAAGTTATGTCGGAAAAATGTTTTGTTTTTTTGTTTTTTGGCTCTCCTGTAAAGTAGTGTTTTGGTGGATACGCCCTTTGAGCCTAAAGGTATCGATATGTGAAGTCATATATCATATTTATACTACTATTTAGGATTAGAAACTGAAAACAATCATGTTTTGGGTATTTATTAAAATAAAACGGCAATGCCGCATTTTTATTTTTCACTTTGCTACCAAAATCGCAACGGGGAGAGATGGGGCAGGTAGGGATCGATTTTATGTTTGTCTGTCATGTTAATGAAGGTTATTTTAAAACATTTTTATTTTATTTTCCTTTTATATATTCTAAATCAGGAAGGAGGTGTGGTCTAGATAACTTCGTGTAAAGCCTCAGTGCATTCCAAAAAAAAACATTCTAAACCATATTAAACCGCTAAGTGTGGTTTTAAATCGTTTTAAACCAAAAAGACCGTTTAAAACCAAATGGTTTAAAACGTTTAAAATTCGTTTTGCATCTCTAGTCATGAACCAGAAAGAAAACACGCGAGAGCGTTTGTATGGAGAAAAGACCACCCGCATTTCCTCTTATGCGCCAAAATAATCATGCAGCTCAATAACATACATTAAAGCGAATGTTTCTACAGTCTTTCGGCAAACATAGCTTAGACGATAAGGCATAGCCTAAGGAACCCAGAATGTGAAATTAAAAAGCAAAAATAAGTTGTATGCTTATTTAATAAAGTCTATATTCATTGAGGCCTTATTACTCCGATAATTTGTGCATAGGGAGACTCTTCTTCCGGCCCTTCTCTTGGCAAGCTTTCTGGTTCATTTCGCCGAAGAAAGTCAAGGTCTGCGTATAACACCTTGGTCTCCACCTCCACTTTCTGAAAAGGGTTAGAAATCATAGAGTATATTAGTATTTCGTAACTGCCTCTTTGGTCCTGGGGGGTTACTAGGTATTAAAGCAGGAGAAATTCCAGTGTGGGAAAGAGCCAGAGCTATACAGATCGTCTAGCGCCATCTCTTCCCCACATTAATGGTAGGCCACCAGGTCGCAAGTGCATGAGGTTCTGGGTTTGATTTCCATGTCGGACATTGTGTTTTTGGGTTTTTCATTAAGAAATTTTTATGGTACCAGCCCGAAGTCTGGATTTGTGTTCGATTAATAGCAATAGCCTCAGCTTATAGGATGATCAATAGACACCTCCGTAGATATGAATACATTCTTAAAATTATGAATAATATTGTAGTAGGAGTTCTTAGGGTACGATGGTGCAATAGTGACACACCATTTTACTTACCGGCTTTTTACGACAACGTTTTAGATAAATGACTGAAACGACTATCAATATGAATACTACTACCACAGCTGATACTATGTATATTATAGTGGCTTGGTTGCTTGGACCAGGATCTTGGTTGCCTGAATCAGCATGTTGCTTGCTTGAATCAGCATCTTGCTTGCCTGGATTAGTATCTTGCTTGCCTTTATCATTATCTGAACTTTTAGCATATTCCCCTGAACTGTTACTGGAATTAATATCTGCAACAATAATAAATACAAGGTTTCTATGTTAAGCGTAAGTTAAGCTATAAGTTGAGCTTTGACTTAGCTCGAGAAAGAGAGAGAGAAGCAGAGCTCGTAGAAGAGAGGGTTTTAGTTTTAAGTAACGTTGTTAAGCGCTTAAAGTTGGCAATGCTAGGGAATGCAATATTTAGTTGGAATGGACTACTCGAAGTCGCGTATGTAAATCCTGGAGTCGAACATCACGCACACTAGAATACATGAATTATATAATACTAGCGACCCGCCCCCGCTTCGCACGGGTCAATGTTATACATATAAACCTTCCTCTTGAATCACTCTATCTATTAAAAAAAACCGCATCAAAATCCGTTGCGTAGTTTCAAAGATTTAAGCACACAAAAGGACATAGGGATAGAGAAAGCGACTTTGTTTTATACTATGTAGTGATTTTAATTATATAATATTTTGTAACTGACTTCTCAAGAGGCATAGTGCGCTAGATGAAGCGCGATGACTCTCGACATCGTGTTCAGAAAAAAAAAAATGTGGTACGAATATTTGGACTAATAGTGAAAATAAGTAGTATTTTCACTACTAGAGCAATTTTACTTTTTCGATGGAGGCTTGCCTTGCTTTATAAAAATAATTGATTTCAGGGCTTCTGTTTATTAAAACAATTATTTATTTAACACTGGCAGTGTTAAATAAGTAATTGTTTAGATTGTATTGTGTATATGTAGCAGACGTTATATTTGCTCTACTGGAGTAAAAATCTGTTTCTGACTTCAGTTTTCTCCCTGGAAATAATTCTCTCAATCTCTAAAACTTGCTTCTACCCGCGCACTTCGCCTTCGTGAATAACATTCTACGGCACTCGTCAATAGTGTAGCTTCAAGTGAAAGAGAATCGGATGAGTAGTTTCAGAGATTACTTCCTACATCCAAACATTTACAATTAATAATATTGGCATAGAACAGAAACCTCACCTTTGTATTCCGGATCAGTTAGAGTCTCATCGTAAACTAATAAAGTTTTCTTGGTTACATGTCGGGTGATCCACGTTTCATCTTCTGTTCCTTTTACCTCAAAATACATACAACATAGAATTGTTCCATTTTCTGATTCGTCGAATATTGTGTCGAGAAGAATTGTATTATATGTTTCTATCATGTTAGTAGTCATATTTATTACGCCTATAACAAGATCTGTGAATAACAAAGGAAGTTGTTATGGTGGGTCTCGCACGAAACCGCTCGTCCCCACAGTCGTGCGGACGCGGCGCAGCAAATGTATTGCCAGTGCGCCGCGCGGAGATCGGGCGCGTGGTGTCGCGTTAGGATCACCTTATGACCTTACACACGAGACACTAGCACGACATAATCAGCCTGGAACGTTCCCACTGCTGGACCATAACGCGGGGCCAATGTGTGTTGTGGTATTTAATCAAATTTACCTCGTTTAATGTCCCACTTAAATCATTGTATTAGAAGAACTGTTGTGATAGTTTTTTTTGGTCAGTTGTTTCAAATTTTTGTGGAAAGTATACAAGCAGGCTATCTGCTTGTCGCAGTTTATTGCTGGTTTCTGCATTGAGTGTTTAAAGTTTAGAACAAGTTAAGGTCACAGCATACATATCAACTCGGAAAGGGATCGTCCGTATCAACTCGAGCCATTCAGTATTCTTTGCATGAAACTCCCTACTGCAAATCATAATAATCGGAATCGTAACGTAATCATGGCAACGGACTAAGATGGGAAAACACCTAGACTCACTAACACCCGAAAATTGCGACTTATCTCCATCTTTAAATCCTTCAGGGGGTCAGCCAACCATGATATTCTTAAAATGGTCTATTTTGCCTAGTGCCAATTGGTGCTAGGGTACTGCATCAATGTGTGGGGTGGAGCCGGAAAGACAGGTCCCCTGAGGGCTGAGAGAGCACAGAGAGCAGTCCTTAAAGTTATGATAAAGAAACCACGCAGATATCCAACAGCGCAACTTTATGCAGACTGTCAGGTTTTAACTGTACGACAGCTATTTGTGCTTCAATCAATCCTAAGGACACATGGCAGTTTGACTCCTCCCGACCCCAAAAAACGCAAACATATAATTCCCAGCATCCAACACAAAACAAAGTTTGCAAGGCAACAATTTTGCGTCATAAGTACGCGTTTGCGTTGCACATTTATAACCAAGTTAAAAAAAACTAAACACTCTCGGTCTCCCCAAGTTTAAACTAAAACGTACAGTAATGGAATGGCTACTCAAACAGGACTATTATGAAACGGAATCACTTCTAACATAAGTCACCTAATAAACATCCACTCTTTTTGTGTCCTATTTCTCGCACACGCGCTAAACACCCCCACATCCATAACACACCACAAACATACACTCGCTTCATTCACTCCGATCACGACAAGCACAAAAAACTCCAAGCTCTCCTACACACAATCATCTAACACTTACATCATTCACTCTTCGTTCATTCACTCTCACATTTTGAAAGTTTATTACCACAAGATCAGAAATGCACCCACTATAAACAGTCCACCGGTACGTCTGCCACAATAGAATTATATAAGCATACCCCATAGCCGGACACTGCCGCCTAAGATACAGGCTTAAGCTAGTTTAGGGGACAGGGTTGAAACTATTGTACCTACTTATTTACCTATGCTAAATTAGGAGGATAGGAATGCTAAATAAGGAAAGGAAGTTTGAATTGTCTATCTTTCTCTGCTTTCACGGGGTTCTCATCATGCGGAAGCGTTATATCAACAATCATTGCGCGACGCTCCAATCGATCTAACACCACAATGTCAGGCTTATAAATTGGCAACAATAGTCCTGTCAGTGATGATAGGTCGATCCCAATACAACGTGATAATAACCATTATCGAGAACTGGGTCGGGCGCATACTATGGCACTTCTGGTTCCACAAGGTTGTACTTCAAAGCAAGTTGCTAGTGGATAATCCTGGCAACGAGGTTGTGTCTATGCAAATACTATCTGTTAGCCAGACGAGAACACCCAGAAATATTATGTTGGATCGATTCTCCCGGACGGTGGCATGCCCGGCATAATATGTCAACCGTGCCATCCTTCACAATGTATTTCCGGTAGTTATTCGTCATCACAACTTCGTCCATTATTGCACAGACAAAACCTTCGGTTTCCCCAAATAGGTCACCGAACCGCAGCCAAGATACGGACGCTAAGAAGTCTACATCTGGCCCATGTAGGGCCCGGTAAAAGCGTCCGTGAAGCTCCTTGCCCTGCCATACCTCCTTGCAGTCATTAGTGTCTAATAATCTAGGCTTGCGCCTAGCTGGCTTCCGTTTAGCACCTAATTCAGGCGGCCAAAAAAGCGTTCCCTCAACGATTGTTTCATGTCGGCAGTATTGATACATAATGCTTCCGACATACCCAAATTCCCATTCAAAATGGTTGAGTTGAATGGTGCTGATCCATGCGTCATGTTCGTGAACGGGCGCTGTTAGTTGTGACTGGTCATCTCTTAGTTGCCACGGCTTATTTCAATTAAATATTTTAATCTTTTAGAATTGTAATTTTTGTTTTTACTATGGACACTTTTAACCCTTTTTAAAAGTGTCCATAGTCCCAAGCCGAAGCTACGGTGGTGAGCGTCAAACACATCTGCGACGATAAGTTTGCGTGGGACCACCCCGGAGCCCCGCAGTGCCGGAGCCGTGACAGAAACCATGCCTGCTGCATGCATGATGTATGCTTGTTTGCATGTTTCTTACAGGGAAATAAAAACCGCACATTATGTTCACAATCAACTGTTTTATAATGATTCATGCTTTGATTGATTGATTTTCTGCCTTTTAATAACTATCGATATGAAATGAAACAAACAATAAAATATTAGAACAAACAAAAAAATATTAGGTACACAAAAAGATTTTGTTATGTCATATTAGACTAAATAGTTTTTATGACTTTTGAGTGGTATGTCAAACGATTTAATATTCAATGTATGTTAAGCTTATAAAAATTTGTTATTTAAAAATTATATCATTCGTTTAATATATTAACTGATCATTATATCAAATAAAATTATAGATTCAGTTGTTATATCTTGTAAATACATATTAGAGATTTTGTAATTATATCATATACTACTTACCCGATCCGCTTGGTTACGGGCTTACGTTAGGTTGACGTCTCTTTGACGGAGAGGCGAAAGGTGACACGGTGACGATCCCTTTCCGAGTTGAAATGTGTGATATGACCTTTACTCTACTTATGTTTTAATTTTGCATTTCTCTGGTAGGTACAAATAATGCTCAAGTAGAGTTTGACTAATTCTTTATTCATATTATCAGATCAGAAACTGAGCGTTAAATAGAGTAGCGCATTGAGAAGAGAGAAGTCAAAAATGTTTATCCTCCTCTTTTTTTGAAGAAAAGGACTTACTTGTTTTATCGATGTATTCTTGACAAGTAAAGGAAACTATTCGTGTCTCATTATATCTAAGAACGGCAGGTTCTTGTCTGTCTTTAACTGTAATCAGAAAACTTTAGGTTCATAGGTTGAATAAAATAGATCCATTCTTTTCGTGGCAACTGTCCCGACGACGTAGAAGCGACTAAAAGCTATCGACTACTTTTTCGCTCAAGACACATACAAGAGATCGTAGGTACAGAGGCGAAGGGTCAAAAGTCAGAGTCAGGGGAAGCCGAAAAAAAAAGTATTTTTTTCCTATGTATAATTGACCTCATTTTCGTTGTAAGTGACCCCGAAACCATGAAAATGATACCCCTGACACACGCACAATGGTCCACTTTAGGGACTAAGTGCGGAAATTAACATTTTTTTTTTAATCTTTATTTATTTACGGGGTTTTTTCTATGAAGAATATGTCACCCCGATGATTGCATACAATTAAATTACAAATATGTACCTATACTAAACTAGCCTACCCGCAACCTTATAACCTTAATGATAATATAATAAAGTGTTCTAGCTTCATCGGACAATGGTGAGGCCAGTACGCTATTATAGAAGCCTACATTAAAAGTATTGACAAAAGCTTGGCGCCTTTGGACCCCCACACGATCACACTCCGTCAGGACATGATGCACATCTTCAATAACTCCACAAACATCACAATTTGGTGAATCGACTTTGCGCATCATAAATGCGAAGCTATTGAGTGGTACATGACCGGAACGGAGTCTCAAAGCCGCCACAACTTCTTGTCTACTCATCTTGCTCTCGCTGAACCAAAGCACTCGTGGAAGAGATGGCTGGATAGTTCTGTACCAGATACCCTTAGTCAAAGACCTTTCATCAAAGTATTCTGACCATGACTGAATACATCTGTCTCTAACTAAGGGTAAAAGCTCAGTATGCCAGGGAGAACAATGATAAATTTCTCCATCAGACCCCGCTTCATTTGCCAAACGGTCAACCATCTCATTTCCCTCCAGTCCAACGTGGGATGGAATCCACTGCAATACAATTCATCTACGTTTGGCAACAAAATCAGTAATTATTCTTAATATATTGTACGCCAGTGGAAGGCCCCTAAAAGGCCTGTACTTGTGCATCTCATCAGATGGAGAAGAGCACTTTTTGAGTCAGTGAAAATAACAAATCGATCACCGTGTAAAGATTCGATATAAGCCAAAGCTTCAGCTATAGCAATTAGCTCTAAGTGCATTATTGAAACTTTGGATAACATTTTGAATTTAAAATAGGCACCTATTTGTGGATCGAAAAAAGCTGCGCCACAGTAATTCTCGTGTCTAGATCCGTCCGTATACATATAGTAAAAGCCAGAGTATTGCGCATTCAGAGATGTACAACATATTGTTCTAAGGTTATACGCATTATAACAATGCTTAGGTTTATCTACTGACTCTAAGTTGGGGTTTACAATATCTGATAAGTCCATATTGCTGACCCAAGTGTCCAAGGAAAACATGCCAATTTTATTGCTGCAGTACATATGTTCCTGATGTAGAACATCGTGAGACAAAACTAACAGTGGCTTTTTCTTATTTCTCCAATAAGGATTATTGTAACAAACACCATGTAGCTTATTCAGTAAATCGCTTAAAGGAAAACGGTAACACTTAGATTTTAAATAAAATTTACATATCGGCGGCGAATAAAAAGAGGAGGCAATATTAATTCGGATTCCATGACGTGGATCGGAGTACTTTTGATAAACCCACCAATCAACCGCAAGCACATGTTTTGTAATCTGTCCAGTTTAATTAAATGTGTGTCGGCGCTATTGTCCATTAAAAAGCTGCCGAAGTCGATACGGCTACGAATAAGGGAAATATACAATTTTCTCAAGTGGTTGGGATGAACACCCCACCCAGGTCCCACTAAAACCCTAAAAATATTAATCAATTTAAGCACTCGCTCACGAACCTCACCAATATGTTTCTTCCATCGAAGGCTTCTATCCAGCCACAATCCTACGTGGTCTACTAACTCTAACAAAGTTCCGTTTAAATATATTTCTATAACTGGCCTTCTAAAACCTCTACTAAACAAACAGATTTTACTTTTAGTGGGGGAAATGTTTAATCCTACTTGTATCAACATTCTGTTGATGAGATCAAGTGCAGACTGGATCTTGTGTTGTCCCTCACTAACAGAAGAACACTGCACGTATATAGCGAAGTCATCCGCGTACTGAGATATACAAGTGTTGTTTTGCACACGTTTACAAACATGAGAAGTTACTATATTAAATAATATTGGAGATAATGGGTCACCCTGAGCCAAACCAGTACCGGAATGTCTACTAATATAGCTATTACCAATTTTAATCTTAAGTATACTCTTCTATGGAGAAAATAGATATCTACAGATGCGGGAACCAACTTTAAAGCTATCTAGAACATTTATTAAAACAGAATTATTTACATTGTTGTACGCATTATCTATATCTAAAAAACAACCCGTAGTGGAACAACCCTCGGAAAAACCAGTTTGAGTTGTGGTGATGAGGCCGCTTAAGCCGTCTAAACACGACCTACCCCTACGGAAGCCAACTGTGTTCACAGAAAATGTGTCACTTTTTTCAAAAAACCATTCCAATCTTCTATATAAAACATAGTGGAAAATTTTGCATAAGCACGACAGTAATGATATAGGTCGGAGTGAAGAAACGTTACTAGGGTCACGACCAGGTTTTGGAAAAGGTACAATACAAATGTCGCGCCACTGATAGGGAACAAAACTGTGATTAAGAAAGTTATTATATAAAGTAAGTAATACCGATTTACCTACATCAGGTAAATTCTTAATTATAGAATAAGATATGTCATCGCATCCAGGAGATGTATCCTTAGATTTGATACATTTATCTAGCTCCTGAATAGAGATCTCACATTCTAATGCAGGGTTACTATGGTGGACGGTAGGGCTAGATGGGGACACATAATCGGGTGCTAAAGAATTTAAAAGATTTGTGGCACTTTGAGCGTCTACAAAACGTCTAGGTGAATGGTAACCTTTCAACCATCTCATTTTACGCGACATTTCACTAGAGGATGTAGTGTGATCAACTGAGGAACAATATTTTTGAAAGTTCATTCCCCTAGCCTGTCGGATTAACCTTTGGGATGTATTTATCCTACCATTAAGATTATCCAGATTTTGGGGTGTGGGGTTACGCCTAAATTTGGATAAAGCCAACCTACGATGAGCCACAGCTTGTGACAGTTCAGCAGTCCAGTATGGTTTCGGAGTGAAATTTAAAGTAGGGTTTTGATTAAATTTAAACATCGAAATGGATTTATTAGCAGCGCCATTCAGAATATCTGAAAATGAATCATACGCTTTTTGGGGTCATCCGGTAAACATAAATTTAGAAAGTTTTCTTCCAAATATTTTTTATATGAAGTCCAGTCTGCTTTTCCAAAATTCCTTTTAATAACTGCAGGAAGGCATGACGTACACAATGTTGAAAGTTTAATCATTAAATGGTCGCTGCCTAGATTTTCATTTAAAACGGTCCAATTAAAGTTTAACGCAATATCTATAGAAACCAGTGAAATATCTAGGGAAGATTGTTGTAGGTTGTTATCAACTAAACGAACTCGTGTATGCGTTCCATCGTTCAAAGAAATAAAGTTGTTGTCCGATAGTGAGTCATGAATAAGGCTACCTCTGCGGTCAGTTTTATAGGACCAACTGGCGTGATGGGCATTAAAGTCCCCAAGAATTAACGTTTTGGATGGCCATATTGAAAGCAGACTATCCCAGTCCTGCTGAGTAGTTACGATTCTCGATGGACAATAAACAGAAACAATATTCTCAAGCGGGCCACAATTAAATACTTGCACGCACACTACCTCAACTCCGTTATTATTGACGAGTACGCGTCGCAGCTGGGACTTAACAGATTTGTGTACTATAATAGCTACACCACCGTATGAGTCATCCCGGTCCGCGCGATAAACATCAAAACCACTAACTTTAAAGTTACTTTCTGGTTCAAGCCACGTTTCACTAAGGGCAGCAATATGTACTTTATCTTGGCACAAGAGTTCATGAAACGATGCTAACTTTGGCTTAATACTTTGGGCATTCCACTGCAAGATATTTAATTTAATTGATTTGTTAGCCATCACAAGGAATAAAAAAGTTAAACAATGCTTTTATCCACGGCCATTCTGAAACAAAACTCACTGACACTAGCGTTAACCATTCTAGGCACAACTGGAATACACACTTTATCTTGAAAATTACACCTGTCTTTTTGAGGTAGATAACCTCCTTAAATCTGCTACACAGCTCTTTGAAAGAAGGACATTCATCTTTACTTTCTTCATCAATGAGTAATTGATGAACGTCTCCTTCGTCTGCATCTGCAGTCCAGAACATCCAGTCTTCTTTAAGAGGGATCTTTTTATCATTCGGAGGCTTTGGGAATTCATTGTTCCTACTAGCCGTGACAGGGGACTGTACCTTGTGGACTGTGGCCTTTGTTTGGACTATTTCGGCAAAGGTATGATTTCTGGTTTGTAAAGAGCCGTCGTCGGGAGATATAGAAGAGGAACTATTTTCTTGGGTTACCATAACTTGATGAGGGACGATAGTTTCAGGGGGAGCGGGTTTTTCGGGGGCACATAACTTTCTAGGGCTTTTCTATATGTGCATCTAAACTCAGACATTATTTCTCTCAGTCTTCTCTCTTTCATGTAAACGGGACAAGATCTGCTGAGTGATATGTGGTTACCTTTGCAATTGACACACGAAAACATTAAGGTATCGCAATTCTCGATGCCCACCACACTTCGGGCAAACCACGTTTTTCGAGGGGCACATTTTCCGAACATGTCCTAACCTCCAACATTGGGAACATTGTGAGACTTGGTGTATATAAGGCAATACTTTAATATTTATGTCACATACACGAACTGATGTTGGTATATGATCACCCTCAAAGCAAAGTCGAAGGGTTTCGCTGGGGCACCAACCACCTTCATCCCTGTTGCGACGGTCTAGCCTCTTGAATGATAAAAGCTTTATGGGTGCTGGGCATGAAATATTTTTCAGGATCTCGTCATCCGTGAAATCTAGGTCTACATCCTTGATTAAGCCATAGCAGGTAGACAGCTCCATAGCCTTCTGGAACCTCCATCCTTTCTCCAAAAGCTTCTCGCACATAAGGAAGTTCTGAGCAGCCGATTCACACTCAAATTGGAAGAGTATTTTAAAATGGCTTAAATATTTAACTTCCCTAATCTTGGTTATATTATTATCTTTCAAAATACGCGCCATTGCAAACTGTTTCGGAAGGCGTTCTATATGCGAAACGTATATTTCATACTCTTCCTCTTTCACAGAATGTGTACTTCCGTGACAGATCTTTTTTTTACTCGTCTTAACTTCTTTCCAACCTTCTTCGTCTTCAGTACTGTCCTCTCTTTTCCTCTTTTCCGCTCTTGACTGCTCCTCTTTGTATTTACCGTCATCATCAATAGCATCCATGTCCGAAGAATCATTCAATAAGCTTTGTATATCATTACTGAATGTGGGTGTATCACGGCGCGGTGAAGCTCTTACGGCATCATTCATGGCGCGATCGTGTAAGGCACACGCAGCCGGTAGGTCCGGCGCACACCTGTAAATTAACATGATACCTACCTCTGACGCAGAAAAGAAAAAAATTGTTGGTGCTATTTGAATTTTCATTTTCGTTATCAGCGACCCCGAAAATCACGAAAATGACACCCATGACGAAAAAACCGAAAATTTTCGTTGGTACCATCTTGGAATTTCCTTTTGACCTCTGTTTACCCTTACCTCTATTTCCCCCCCCCCCTCTGCTCTGCACGGTTTTACTACTAGACTGAACATTGAGATTTCTTTAAAACCTTATTTCTTATTAGATAAATAAATGCCGACAATACTCACGGATTCCATTGGCCTTTATTCGTATTACCCAATAATAATATGTTAGGTCTGTTTCAGTGAAAAATTCTAAAGCACGACGATACCACGCGGTGTTTACGTTTCGGTAGATATCACATTCTATTTCTGTATTATTATCAAAAGTTTCCAATTTTATAGTGAAATGAGTGGTTCTGACGCTTGTTTGTTTGGGTATTTTGCCTATGTATATTTCTTTTTGTCGATTGCCTGTAAAGTTAAAAGAATCGTTAGTTGACTTGTTAATTCGGATTCATTTATTCGTTTGAAATAATGTTATGTTTGTCAAGGAGGTACTTTACTTCAAATGGTAAGAACTTTATACTTTTTCAACCATCTTTCTGAACGTGAAAGTAGTTGCTTAAATCCTAAATTAACAACATTTGCGTTACGGACCACTTTAAAAAATGAAAATGAAAACAAAAATAAACATTACTGTTTGGGTAGACATGATACCAATAGTAATCGCGTTTTTTTGTAGAACAGCAAGTGAAAATCTGATTCCGTTTTGTGACGATGAAATCAATATTTCCTGAAACAAAAAAAAAATAATAAGTATTAGTATTATTAGTATTTATAATAAGTTTGTCAAACCATCAGGTAAGCCCGCTTAACACCTAAACTTTGGTAGGTTAAAATTCAAATAATTTATAATGTAATAAAAGGCACTTTTGAAAATTACACCAACCCCAGTGTTCCCTGTTCTCCCACATGCTTAGGTCGACTTATTGTCGGGCCTACGCTGTCCCCGCATACTTAAGTACCTACTAATGCTGTAACATGATAATATTGTAACACTAAATGATTTGAAAAGAGTAACCTTGGAGTTTCTTACCGGTTCTTCTCCATAGACAACTGCACAATGTGAGAGGACAAATTTCCGCAAAAAAAAAACTTCTCTTTTTATTATCGATTCGAGTCGAGAATCACTAGTATAGATACCTCCTTGATAGCCTGTATTATGTTTTGATATTAACTCAAATTTGACTTGCCTATTGGATGATGTGGAACGGGTGTCGCAGGTGTCCAGGTTTGTTCTGTAAACGATTAGTTCTTATTTATATTTAAGTATATGAATATGGGTGATATTAATAATACTAATTTTAACAAAGCAAGTTTGTCAATTAATTCCAATTTATCCTGTAGTATGTTCTGTTTATAGAGCACAGCCACAGTGAGTCAGGAAATATGAAGCGAAACGAAACGGAAATATTAGTAAACAATATTTATGAATTGAGAATTTGAAGTTTGTTTATTTGTTTTAGCGTTTAGGTGATTCATTTAAGGAAATTCATGAAAAAAATGGAGAAGGAAAGGAGTCTATATTATTTTGGACAATATATTAAACACATGATGTAACTAAGCATCAACTAAGCATTATGTACATCAAACTAAGTAACTTTACGCAAAAATTATTGCTGGAAAACGATTTTTTTTTTGGGATGATGATGTAGGTAAAATATGATTTTTGGTAGGACTCAATGTAACGGACTAAAAACATTGTGCTGATGGATGGATTGCATAGCGTGACGTACTCGTGGAGGTGTTTAAAGTAAAAATATTACATAAAAAAAGTATTAAAAGAATCGGTTCTTTGACCAATATCTCTGTAACTAGATGGTTCCTAGGTATGATCAAGAGCAAAAAAGTTATCGTAATGACGGGGAGAACAAGAGCCTTTCGGCTTCGTTAAGGGTCTTATTACAACCTCTAAAATATCATTTGACGGCACGGTTGGCGCTATTTGTCGCGGGTTCGATTCCCGCACGGAACAAATATTTGTACGGCCTACAGACTTGCTGTTCCGGATCTGGCGGTTTGTTTAAAATTGAGTGTAAATTGTTAACGCAATCACGATGCAGGAGAAATTTCTAGTGTGGGGCTACGTTTAAAATGAAATTTCAATTTGATTTGCGGATGACAGCACAGCTTTAATTGAATGCATAGATAAAATGACATACAAATTAAAAAACTATAATTGATTGGCTTAATAAAAATAATCTTGCGCTTAATCAAACACAAGTCGTGCACTTCTATCAGCGGCTAGAGCCAGAAAATATGATAATTAAATATAATGACCAAAACGTGGATACAACTAAAGTAACAAAATTTCTAGGAGTACACATCGACAATAAACTAACATGGAAACATCAAGTTTTTATCAAGATACCCAAAACACTTTGGCGTAAAATAGATGAATATTTATTTAATTAAAAACAATAATCCATGCGACTCACCCCTTGTATTGTATTGTATTGTATAGCGGGCTGGTGTCCGCAACTCCACGTCTAAGCGCGTATTTTGCGTGCGGGTGGGAAATCTATTCGATCCACCCTAACTCCCCGACTCACCCCTTATAACACCGGCTACATTTCCCAAACATAAATAAATTAATGTCACGGAACAAACGATACAATTCATTGTTTCAAATTAAATTACATGAACAAGAAGTACACGTCACTTTTGCACTATACAAAATCAATAAGTTCGTTTAACGTTTCAGAAAGTTATTTCTTACCACAACTGAAATATTATACCAAAATATTATATGACGTATTTATTAACCACATTTAAATAAACGACTAGATTTGGAGAGTATCCCAAATAATACCTAATTTAATTTCGTCGTAACCAGTGTATTGAAATCGAAAATAAGGATACTATTGTTAAACTGTTCACGGTGAGCTCATTTTGATTTATTGGGTCGATTTATCCTGTTGAATTCAGTGAGTGAACATCAGTGGAGGGGCGAATCACGTGTTGCTTAAAGGTTGCAAGTTGCATGATAAATTAATAGCACTTTTTGCGTGTGCATAGGTATTTATCGTGGGCGGCAGGGCGATGTTGCATTTTGCATCCAAGTGTGGATCTAGTACTTGCGGAATATAACAATTAATTAAGTAACTAATTTTACATATAAATTATGTGCTTACCCAAAAACTTTTTTGTTCGAGTAAAGCAAAGCGGCTAAAATTATATCTAGTTGGGAATGAATACTAATTCTACAGTAATATACTATAGAATTTTTATATGACAAAGTCTTTGATTATAATATAATGTCTAGATGGAGCGTTCGCCCTACAATCAAAACAAAGATCCGGATCCGGATTCCGTTCAGTCACCATTTACAGATCTGGTTCAAATTTAATACTTAATTAGTATAGTATAAATAACTTTGATAAAAGAACTTTTGCAAGGCTGCTGCAAGGCTAGTGTAGTTATTTCAGTTCTAATAAAATAAATGATGTTTAT
Source organism: Eugnorisma glareosa (assembly GCA_947578425.1). Taxonomy (NCBI): domain Eukaryota; kingdom Metazoa; phylum Arthropoda; class Insecta; order Lepidoptera; family Noctuidae; genus Eugnorisma; species Eugnorisma glareosa. Next base: position 5,262,385 of record OX387967.1, on the reverse strand, counting down.
TGTGTTAATATAAAATAAAGGATTACTGAAACGATAAAGAGACCTTTGTCTTAAATTTATGCTCCTCCAGCTTTCATTTAGTAATAAAAATACCGTAACTTTTACTTATACAGCGTGTAACAGAAAGGCTATAGTCATATGGAATACTGTGGTACGGACTATCAAACTGAACAAGTTTTTGTCTATGGAACCATCATCGAAATCGTAAAAAAATAATCAGCTGTCCTATACAAAATTTCAATACCTACTCGACCCAAATGTATGGGACAGCTGATTTTTTTTATACCTACAGGTTTGTACGGAACCCTCGGTGCGCGAGTCCGACTCGCACTTGGGCGGTTTTTTGAAGGTTGTTCTTCTTACCTTCACTAGAGAAGACATGGTCACTAACCCAGCGTCAAAAGTCCGCATTCGGGGTCTGTCAGCAAGCAATTGAGCGTAGTATCTCGATTCTGCGTTCCAAAACTCAAATTGCCGATGTAGGTCACACGGCTGCCAAGCTGAAATGGAACTGGGCTGGTCACGTCTGTCGCTTGCCGGAGGAGCTATGTGCTAAAGTAACAACACAATGGCAAATAGCAGCAAACGGCAACGCGGCAGGCCCAGAAAGAGATGGCGGGACGAACTCGACTCTTTTTACAAGGATTGGCGAGTAACAGCACTAGATAGGGATAAGTGGAAGGAGGGATGGGAGGCCTTTCCCTGCAGTGGGACACAAATGGCTAATAATAATAATATAATCCTCACAAAATCCAGCCAGCTACGAAATACTCGTAGTAGATTGTACATCAAGTGCATAAAACGCAGTGTAAAATGGGTTTTATGAACGAGTTGTACACTCTACTTTTCACTTTGATTGCGAGGAAATGAAACAGCAACATGTAAATATTGTAAATTTAATTTAAATTGAAAGTCACGTTAGGGCAATGAGAAAATGACAATAACACGTTTCTAAACACACTGACATACAATAAATCCAATTCAATCTTTTTAAAACCGACAAATCCACATGACGTTAGCCAGATAATCAAAATGCTTAATAACACTAACAGTACAGGCTATGACAGCATAAGTACAAAGATAATTAAAAGAGTGTCTCATGTCATTGCTCCCATACTTAGCCATATTATAAATATTTGCCTTGAACAGGGAGTGTTTCCTTCAAAGTTAAAAATCACAGTTATAAATCCTTTATTTAAAAAAGAAGATAAAGAGGAGATGAGATATTATAGGTCAATTGCTTTAATACCAGTTATAGCCAAAATCTTTGAAAGGGTTATTTATAATAACTTTTATAACTACTTCGAGGTAAACAACATATTTGCTAACGAACAATTTGGTTTCAGGAAAGGTAGATCTACATGTGACGCACTATTTAATTTTTTAAAGACAATAATGACAGGGCTGGATAACAAACAACATTTAACCGCGATTTTTATGGACATGTCCAAAGCCTTTGATCATGTGGATCATCAAATACTAATGGCTAAGCTAGAAAAATATGGAGTAAGAGGAAATGCTCTAAATCTTATGAAATCATACCTAACAAATAGATTACAAATAACACAAATAACACGAATTAATGATACAAAGTTTGAACAGATTTACATGTCAGATCCAAAAGCAGTCCTGTATGGAGTACCCCAAGGAAGCATCCTTGGACCTCTTTTGTTCATAATTTATATAAATGATCTCCCAAAAGTCATAAACAATCAAATGATACTATTTGCGGATGACAGCACAGCCATTTTTACTGACCATGACAAAGTTTAATATAAGACAAATATAAATAAATCACTAGAAGCAATTATTAATTGGCTAACTCGTAATAATCTTAAAATCAATCTTGACAAAACAAATTACATGACATTTAAAAATAAAAACACAAAACCAAAAAAGCTACAAATAAGCTATAAAGGAGAAACAATAAAAGAAGTCGTTAACACAAAATTCTTAGGTGTGCATATTGACCATGGTCTGAATTGGAAGAAACATGTTGATCAGGTGTGTAAAAAATTAAATCAACAGTCCTATGCACTTTACCTGCTAAGGAAAGTTGTAAACGAGAGTGCACTATTAAACGCTTACCATGCCTATGTGGTCTCCACGCTAAAATATGGCATTTTGTTTTGGGGAAATTCGCCTGATAGAGAAAAGGCTTTTAAAGCCCAAAAAAGATGTGTGAGAAGTATAACCGGACTTAAACAGACTGACTCATGTAAAGAAGCGTTTAGCAGGTTAAAAATTCTAACTCTGCCTTCATTATATATTTATGAAGCGGCAAGATGTATAAAAAGCGATATAAGACAATATGAAACACTTAGAAGTGCACGACATAAAAATGAGCTATCCGGAATAAGGTGTAGAACAGTTAAATTTAAATCTAGTATATTTGGAATGGGAGTAAAAATTTATAACAAACTTCCAAACTGTATTAAAAGTATTTCAGCCATCAATATCTTTAAACTTAAGCTCAAGGAATTCCTGATAGATAAAGCGTACTACACAATAAATGATTTTTTAAATGACAAAGACGTAGTTTAATGTATTTTGTTTAATTGATAATATAATATGACTATTGATTGTATGAGTTTCTATTTTAATGTATTTGACTAATGTTTGAATGTTTTTATTGTGTAACTTGACGAAAGCAATTTAATTTTATAATATTTTTAAGGTATAATTTGATTAATGCAAAGAGTGACTAGACCAACTGTAAGAATGTTTATAAATATAATAACATATGTAATAGAATATTGTACACCTTATAGGTATGTTACAATGCTACTTCATAATAAATATAAGATCTTTTCTACATGTAACAACCAATAAACATATTTGAATTTGAAATAATAAATGGACGAAATAAAAAAAATTGTTATTTTATGAAGTTCTATTATGTACTTTGGCTGTTGGTATCCTTGCCTTGTTCTTAAAATACTAACTAAACGAATTAAAATAAAAAGGTTATTCTATGAAGTTGAATTTGTTCGTGTGGCTGTTAGACCGATTGCCTTGGTTTTCGACGAAGATTTTACTTTATGCTCTAGCTAGAGCATAAAAAGCGACTTTATGTCGGCTTCGCACAACATAAAGACGAACTTTTAGAGCACGAGAAGCGAAAAAGAAATAAAACACACAATCTGACAGCAATACTTTATTCTTGCGTTTGAAAACGTTCTTACAATCATTCTTAACCGCTAATATCATTTCTTGCCTACAACTAGAGGGATGTCGTCCCTGTATCTACTGACAACGCAGCTCGCTTGAGCATTAATCGTTTTTCTATCGTTAACACTACTTGGGCTCGGTAAATGCGCTGTTTTTGTGTACTTTTCGTATAACAGATCATGGATAAGGATGATCGGGTGTCTACCACGACCTCTTATAGCAGTGTTCTTTAAATTTAACTTCAGTGTGTGAAAGAAATAGAGCTAGACGTCTTGTATAACTCCATTTCTTTCTCACAACGAAATTACATTACTTAAGGTGGAAGCTCCAGGGTAGTCCACGAAAATTCAATTTTTCTTACGTTTTTTTGCAATTTGCAGGTCAGTGTCAGGTTGTATATTGATTAAAATATGATTGGCGCCAGTAACAAGTATGTAGTTACAGAATTATAATCATTCAAATCATCAATAAAACCCTCCATAAGTTCATTTAACCCCATTGAATGGCTTTTTAATGAAATAGTTATTGAATGGGATTCAAATTCAATGAACTTAGGGGGTTGTATTGATGATTATATATACAAGGCATAATAACTATGAATAGAGTGTGGTTGTCCATTCCAAAGTTCAGATCTCTATGGAGTAGAATGGGCTGAGAATATGCGACTTTTAAATTCGAATTAAGTTGCGTCTACCAGCTCGATGGATTTAAGACTTTAAAAAGGTGTTTGGGACAGACTGGGAAGGCAAAGAACCAGATGATGTGGCGCGACTTGGTCTTGGGCTATGTCCAGCAGTGGACTGCCATAGACTGATTTGATTGATGTCCACCCTCCATCTTGCGCCGCATGCCCTGACTCCTGCGCACTTGTGATGATCTTATTTACTGTATCAGCGAGCGTAGTTTGCATAGCTGAGTTTTGGGCCAAATATATTTAATGAAAATTGGCCATGGACACGCTAAAAGGGATCTGTATTTGGATGAGAACTTATTTTTTTAATATCACAAAAGCAGCGCATATCAAACCCCCTGAAAATTCGAAAAGTGATATTCTATCAATATTTTATAACATTTTCAGTAGTTCATCGAAATAATTAATATCTATTCGGAATTAAATATTTTTAGTAATTATTATTAGTGATGTGTGATGCATATCGACGTGAAATTGTATTTAGATACGGTTTTTACAAATACGTTATTTAGCGAGTTTTTTTTAATGAGTTTAGACTAATTACCTCGTCTCTGATTGGCTAGTGCATCCTTATTTATTTGATTTAATATATTTCCTCGCTATCCACCAAACATGAGACAGAAAGAAATTACAACATAACGATTTTCTTCAAATCTTTGATTAAACTTGAAATACAAATTGAAAACTTCAAAAATTCTTAATAATTACAATAAAAAGCTTTTTTTCAACCTGTCTGTAGCTTTCTTTGAGAAAGATAATAAAATTTCGCGTCTAATATAATTTTGCTTAATTTTTTACAGCGAATCTTACATACAAACTAAGGGACAGACTGGTCTTATTAAACTATCAATCTAATATTATACACTATCGGTAACGACTAGTCCACTGGTTGACACTGGTTGGTTGTTAAAAATAAATAATTTTATACTAAACAAATTGTACTCATGGTAAACATTTTTGCAAAATAAATTACCTATGTCAATCAAACAGGCTTACAAAATAATCTTTACAAACCAATAAGATGCTTCTAAAAAAAACATGAATAATTAAAATGACTAACTCTGCGACAACACTTTTACATAGGTAGGAAACAAGATGGCTACCGCTGTCAAAAAATCTTAAGAATCCAAAATGGTCGCTTCGGCCAAAAAATCTTGAGATTCAAAGGAATATAGATGCGTCTTTAAATTTAATATGTATGAATATAAGCACCCGACAACCAGCTTAAATACCTACAAATATGCCTAAAATGCCCAAAATAACGGCCAGTCTGGCCCAAATAACACAGAGCCCAACAGCTGTGCGTCGTACGCGTGAAACTAATATCATAAGTACTACGGTTAATAACTGTGACTAGCATCGGGGTTCTAGTACTTAAAACAGCCAGCAAATACCTTGAAAAAATAAAATGGCGCCGATTACGCAAAGGGCTAGACAAAATGGCATTGTATCAACGATGAAATTAGGTTTACGGTACCATAAGTTATTCTGTTGTATGAAAATTGTTGCAGAAATAAAAACTGCTTTGAAAACAATTGTTAATCAAGTATCTCACATCTGGGAGTCTAAATTGTATCTGGAAACGCGCCCCGCGCACCATACTTCGTATTATAATTTTTTGCCCGTATTCAAGATTTTTGCTGGCTAACGTACTTCCGGTAGGTTTCGAATATAATATTCATGATTTTGATTGAATGAAATAGTAGAAGCTGTGAGAGTACTGACCGAAAAAGAATATGTATATTTACCAATATACTGGCAGATTTACTAATACTTTGGTAGATATAGCAGAGCATTGGTTTAATTAATATAGTTTTGGTAGGTTTAACAGAGTATTGGTTTATTTAACAAAGTATTGGTCGGTTTACCAATGTATTGGCACATTTACCAACGTCTGGGTTGATTTACCAATGTATTGGTCCAATTTGCCAATACATTTCTAAAATAACTGATGTATTGTTAGACAAACAGATTGAAACCTGTGATTCGTAATTGTTCAACAGAATAGTTCAGTCTCAAATTGTCCAAAATAAACTTGAGTCTAGAGGACCAATTGGTCCGTTTACTAACAAAACAAGATAGATATAAAAATATACACGAATTCAGTCAGTATACTCGCAGCAGTTCAAACACTTGATTAAACGCACTGTCTACAAATTAATAATGAATTATTATCAACATTTTCGTATTATGTCATAGATTGAATCTACGTTTTATAGTGCATGGACACTAGATCGAGATTAACAGTGGTTCATAAAATCGTTCTGATCGTGGATGAATAAGAGGGGACGAGTACGTCACAATTTTAAGCGAATTTTTTTCCAATTAGTTTTACGAAATCAAATGATTTGGGTATGAAAAAAGTAGGTAACTATGACACAGAAAACAATAGTTCATTTGATTAATTTAGTTGCTGGATCGAGGACATTTCAATGGTTGAACTCCGGGATTCGTCGAGCTTCATCGCCTCGGCACATTTCTGGTGGTCACCAGTTCACCACTGTTGATAGTGTGGCTGTGGCGGGCTTGTCTCAATAAAAAAATCATGATGAAAACAGGTTACCTACTCTTTTGAGTAGTATTTGTTAAAACTTCAAACCCAAGTTTGGCAGAAACTATTGTCTGATCGGTGTTTTAAGACCCAAATTTTGTTTTGGTAAGACTCATTGCCAATAAATGCGATAATTTTTGTCCAAGACAACTTATAATGAATCTCACACCAACTCTTAATACATCCATGATCTCTAGCCAAGTTTCACTTCCTCATTATTTTCTTTTAATCCTTACCTACCAATATCTTAATAATCCAGTTTAATTTTGATAAACCTTGCCAATATTTAAAGCCATCCTACTTACGAACACATCCAAATATTTTATCTAATTTTTTCTTATTTTATTCTCTTCCAAAAATACTGTTGTTATGTCTATTTCTCTGGTCTTTTTAATTCAAAGCTCTTTCATGTTTCTATTCCATTATTTTTCAATGAATATGATTATAGTACAATCTTTTTTTAAAGTTTGATGTATGGATTGACGGTTTCTAGATCTATGTTTTCTTGAATACACATGTATATTACATAAATATCGTTCGCTGTGAATGTAATAATGGGTGTAAAAATATCCTTAACGAAGCCGAAAGTCATTTGTTCTCAAAGTCATTGCGATCTTTTTTTTGTTGTGAACCATTCCTGGGAACCTTCTAGTTTCTGAGATAATGATATATAGCTTAGACCCCAAGTTTCAACTTCTTCAACAGGTTTTTTTAAATCAAGTTTTTAATGTTTTAATTTACACCTACGTAGGTACTTACTTAATTTGATGTAGGTACCTACAAAATGCTTGGCTGACGGCTTCGTGAAGAGTCGGTTCACACCGTGTATATTATTACGTATGTTATATATTTTACATTGATACGTTATGCTATATAATTTCGAAATAATTGTTTAATTTAACTGAGTTCATATCTCCACTCCTTATTTAAAACTTGAACCATAATCTCGATCTTGCTGAAATTAGTGACGATTTTTTTAAACCTAGTTTTATCTAAAGTAAAGGCTACACGAAGACCGCAAGATGACATTAATTTATTAAAAAGTCTGTGTGCATGAAATTTTAACAATTTGATAAATATCGTCAACAATTTTACAATTATACAGGGCCGGGGTGATGAAGGGTAAATTTATATCGAAGGGTAAACATGATACTGTGTTTACCCTTGCAATGATAATAATCTTTTTTCCTTATTATACGGGTAATACATATTTAAATTAAATATTAATTATCATGTACATCATACGTAGCAATTTGAACTCTATATGATTTGGTATTCTTACAGTTATGGATGGGTTAATAGAGTCTTATATTATATTATTTTATAATAATATTTTGTAAGTTACAATTTGATATCAGTGATTTATCGTGTGTTTATAAAATACTACTTTGAGTTTCATTTTCGGTGAAATTATAGTTTTCTTTACATAATTTCTGCTTGTAATGCTTTAACATTTTTACCGGCCCTGCCTTATACCTAAATGAATGAAAACATTGACCAGACTGTCTTTATTATGATACACATGAAATTATAGTGGTAATAGATATTGATATTGTCTGGGCAATGACGCATTTTGTTTAGATTTAATATATGAATTAACCGCCCAACACTTATATTATTACTGCAATACAATCAACACGAACTTTGGCGGTTTCAAATTATCTAGTAAGAAACAAAAGAATATTTCAAAAGTAACGGTCATTCGTCGACTACATCCATTCTGAAAGTGGTCGGCTTTCGACCAATGGGCTTCATCGCTAGTCTACGAACGGTTGCTTTTGTGCAATTTGTATTTAGAATTTCCTCGTCACTACTGCTTGAGTCGTCAAAGCGGCCGGTCGTGCGTATGTTGTCGTCTGACTCCGAGGACTGTAAATATTTAAGGGGAGTTATTTTTAGGCTTTTTTTACATGGAAAGTAAAAAGTATGAATTGAAAATTCTAATGAATAAAATTTTTCAAATGTGCTTCTAACATAATTTGATGAAAACTGGTGTGTGTGTGTTAATTAATGTAATAGATATGTGCTTTTGTGAAATACGGTAATGTGACGAAAAATCTAGGTACCTATAAATACATGATGCGAAAAACTTAATATTAATTACATATACAGTTTTATTACTTTCGTTGCGTACTTTAAAACTAAAATGTAAACAAAAAATACATACTCAAATGAACAGCTGTAAAATTTAAATAATTAATACAAAATAAATATAGGTACGACATTATTACCATACATGATATTGAAAACAAAGGTTGTAAATTAGGACAACATACTGTTAAGGAGGCATACAGCGTGTAACAGAAAGGGTATAATCATATGGAATACTGTGGTACGGACCATCAAACTGAACAACTTTCTCTATGGGACCAACATCGAAATCGTAAAAAAATTATCAGCTGTCTTATACAAAATTTCAATACCTACTCGACACAAATGTATGGGACTGAGGCGGGAGCTGATTATTTTTTTACGATTTCGATGGTGGTCCCATAGCGAAAGTTGCTCAGTTTGATGGTCCGTACCACAGTATTCCATATGATTATACCCTTTCTGTTACACGCTGTATACATATATTGAAAGTATATTTTATTAAATAATAACAGATACATAATTCAGGAACAATAAAATATTTGCTGTAAAGACTTTTTATATAAAAAGTTAAATAACCAAACATCATGCGAAGCGGACGACCAATTCACCAGACAGATCTATCGTCAGATACCCATTTGTTTGCCGAGCTAAAATATTATAAAAATACTAGGTATAACGAAGAGTTCTGCTAAAATGTGACAACCCACAACTTCTTATTCATCATCTGCCTAGCTTTTTCCCAACTTTGTAGGGGTCGGCTTCCAGTCACACCGGATGCAGCTGAATACCAGAATATTACATGGAGCGACTGCCTATCTGACCTCCACAACCCAGTTAGTACTGATTAATACGATAGCCCTTGGCAAGACTGGTTTCGGAGTCAGACTTTCGGGCTACTGACCTGCTGTAACGACTGTCAAAGATCTACAAATGACAACCCGGATCTACAACTTTGAAAAAAAAATGGAGATTTTGAATATGGAATATTTTAGCAGAGCAAATATCTTAGAGGCAGTTTTTATAGATTTATCTGACGATAGATACGGCTAAAGCTGAAGCGAGTTAGAAAAGACACGAACATTTATTTCTTGGGGCGTCCGCGTGCGATCACCTCAGGCAGGCGCTTGTTGGGCCTCTCGTCGCTGCTGTCCACGCTCTAGAGTTGGATTGAACATATTTACATACACATCAACTTAGTATTGCGTAATGAGGTTAATTTTGAATAAGAACTACCTATATGTTGACTAGAGTAGATTAATTTGGCCTATACAGAAACTAGATGATTTGAAATCGATATAACGCAGTTGGTAATTATTCTAGTGGAATAGACCAAGGTGGATTTCTTGGCAATACCGCCTCTCCATTCAAATATAGCATGAACCAGAAAGGTGTGGTCATATTTTAGGTTGTGATTCAGACCATCACATTGAACAATTTCTCCATGGGACTGCCATTGCATAGCATAGCATAGTCAGCCGATAATATTCCCACTGCAGGGTCACACGGCCTCCTCTCTATGAGAGGGAATGGGCTATAATCCATCACGCGGGCCCAGGGTGGTTGGTAGATGTCACATGCCTTCGAATTTTCGGTTCTAGGACATGCCGGTTTCCTCACGATGTTTCCCTTCACCGTTTTTGAGAGCAGTGGTGATGAAATAAATTATATAAAGTAATGCGCCCGCCTGGGTTCGAACCCACGACTTACTGTCCGTAAGTAGGGGCAGCCACCACTGGGCCACCGCTGCTCTCCATTCTTTATTTTCGATGCCATTGAAATCGTGAAAAAAAATCAGTTGCCTATACATTTGGGTGAAGTAGGTATTGTAGTTTTGTACTGGACAGCTGATTTTTTCCGTGATTTCGATGTTGGTTCCATGGAGAAAGTCAGTTTGATGGTCTGAATCACTTCCTGAAATATGACCACATCTTTCTGCTACACGCTGTATAATCATTGACTTAATTCTTGTAAAATGAATGTAGATATTCTCCACCTTCAGTGCTCTCGACTAAGAAAATACTGTTCGTAAAATCACAAATTGAACTGACTTTTAAAAGATGATATATTTTGAAGGTAATTTGTATTTTATTTTATATTGCGTACTATTTGTTTTCAACGCGCAATTACCCTAAAAAGATAGACTGATACAGAAGATTGTTCCTAATAATACTTACACTTCAATTTTTTTTACAAAATGAACTGAAATCCCAAACCAAATGAAACAGAAAGAAATGTCAGTAGGTTCAAAGACTGGCTGTTGAATAATAATTAATTATCTAAACTAATATTAAAAAGAGTTCGAATATACAGGTTGAATTTTTCAAGTGGGCGTGGATGGCCATTCCGAAACTATGAGGAATAGCGAAAAATACTCAAAGGAGTCTCGAGCCCGATATTGATGTAAACTGACACTGTATCATTGGACTTTTGGAAAATCAATGTCCCTAGCCAAGAAGCGAACCGTTGATTTTGAAAAAAGAAACTCACACTATGTTATTAGACCAGTCGATAGCGTCGCTATTAAGGATCAAATTCTGGAAAGTAATGTCGAACGGAAAACTAAAGAAAAGAGTTTTTTTTTAATACGTAACGTACGTAACAGTACAAAAACAGTAAAAAAAAAGCAATTTTTGTTCGACGTTTCGTTGATTACACTAAGTAATCAACGAAACTTCGATCAAAATCGCCATTGGGGCCAACTCACTTGTAAGTTTTAATTTCAATTGTTTTAATTTTTTTTCTTACTTTCGCTTTCAACCATAATTATGATCCATGAAGAGTTAGTAAAAAATTGAAATTAGAACATCATATTATAAGGATGACCTTTTGCCGCATTTCCCAGATTTAGATCCCTGTTAGCCACCACATTACCATCGAATGGTATAATAATAAAGTGTCTGTGATTTCCTGGATAGGAATCTTGATCTTCCTAAAATCTAATGATGCAGTTTTAGTTTTCATCAAATCAGGCTCGAGACTCCTTTGAGTTTTTTCTGTATTCCTCATAATTTCAGATATGGCCGTCCGCGCCTACTTGAAAAAATCACCCTGTATAATTTTGCATGTAGGCGGTAATCTACTAGTCCGATTCCAGAAATCTGCTCAGTAATGAGATTATATTTAAAACGTTCCCATGGGATAATTTACGACCATGACGCGAGTGAAACCACGGACAAATGCTAGTTTTAAATAAAAGAAATCATCAAATATACCTCAAAGTCTACGCTATTTCTTTGCCGTTTAACTTGGCAATACTGCCAGTTTTTTGTGATTACCAATCTTCATTAACCAGCTTGTTTTGAATTATAAACTCATACTATCAAAAACATCTAACCAGTCCAGTCTCAGAACCTCTTAAGCCACAATGATCTTACATCAAAGTCTCCGATAGTGAACCGGGTGCCGGCCGCCTCAGCCACCAGCTGCGCGGGCGCAGGCGGGGCGTTCTCGGGAGACAGCACCTTACACGCGCGACATGATTACACATGAATGTATGTACATTAGCACGATTGTGTTACGATGGTACAAGCAGAGGCAAACATATGTATATTAGCTTTATTCCAATACGATTATTATCGATATATCGACAAATACAACGTTAAGCTCAGTGGAGAAAGTTGTTAATCCAACAGTTAGGTTTGCGCCTTGTCTAGCATTACGGAATTGCATATTTCCTTGCTCCTATCCTTTTCTGTCGTTTAGAATCTTCATTTTCCACAGTCCACAGAGCGGGAGTGCTGTGCGCTCGGCAGCGTGCTCTTTCTCGCTCTGGCAAATGACAGTTCTGAGTGACAGAAAAGGATAAATGCGATTCCGTGCTACTAGATGAGGCGCAATCGTTATACGACTACTGTGTCTTACGGGATTGTCACCGTCTATAATACGAGGTACTTTCGATATATGTGTGTTGGTAGATACCATATGCCAACATTTAAATAATTAGTATAACAGAAAAGGGCTTTCGAAATTCGTTAAATGTTTGCGAACATATTTTTGCCATTGAATCTAGTATGGCGTAGTTAGGACTAGACGGAGAATAGGCTATGATGGTAAGAGGACCAGTATTGTAATGATTACCCTTTGATTTGCCTAGCAGTTCGTTGCTGACCAACAGTTAGAGGATCAATGTAAGGAAAAGGATTAATATTATGAAAAAAAATTGTATCCAACTAGTAACATTAAGGAAGAATCTATAACAAATTAAGTAGTGGAAGTATTAACATCATCTTGAACTAAATTATATGGTTTTCAAAATCATAAGGGTAATTTCAATACTAGGGTAAAATAACAGGAAGGGGTAAATATGATACTGAAGAGGAAAAAGTAATAAAAAAAAGAAAGGAGGAGGTAAAAGGTGGGAACTTTCCAGACTACGCCAAAACAAGATTATAGAGATGTAAGATATTGCCACATCAATAGATACATCTTTTTTTAACTATTATTTAGATGTAAGCAAATGATAGGATGTCACCTAGCTTGTATGAAAATTAGCCATAATTATAACACTACCCCATTTTAATAAATTGATTTCTATGTTAAATAAGGGATTAAAAACTAAGTTTGATGTTATACGAGCAATGTTCTAGCCAATTCACCTTAGTAATAGAAAACACATGACAACCGTGCATAAAGTCCAAAGGTAGATTTTAAGCAAGATAATAATGGGTATAAAAAGACCTATAACGAAGCCGAAAAGCACTTGTTCTTCCCATCACAGCGATCATTTTTTTGCTATACCTGGGAACCTAGTTTCGGAAATATTGGAGGTCAAAGTTCCAACTTTTTCGCAACGATTTATTTGTAATCTTTTAAGTTGTAACTAACAACTTACAAGATTTTAATGTTATAATTATAACTGTTATGACTTTAAATACCTCCATGGCCCCAGTATTCAATGCATCCACCAGCACTATGTTTTGAGTGCGATACATTGATTTCTACCGTAAACCGTGAATTTTCACCCCAAAAAAGGCGTTTGATAGCAATTTTTTTGCGTAGAGTTACTTAGTTTGAGAAGGCTTCGTTAAGGGTCCATTAACACCTTGTATAATTCGTAAGTCCAAATCCGAGTTTAGGTTTCGCTTAAACAGTCAACCGCAAATCAGTCTGTTACCAAATTGACACCATAAGCGGTTGGCCATATGACAAGGCTTGTGTTGGTGAGTAGATCTCACTTATGCAAGCCGTCAAATGATTTAGTTTTAATTTTTTGTTTCTTTTATGAACGTCCGCTTCTGTCCTCAGTGAAGATTTTTATGCACAGTTTTCATTATTGAAGTAGGGATGGTTAAAATTAAGAATCTAGTCAAATATATCATGGTCTTCATTTTAAAACTGACTTAATAGTGTGCAAGTTTTTAGTTTTAAAGCTTCAATTCATTTGATATACCAAAAATGAGAATTTTCAAATTTCGATCTTTTATGGAGTCTTACTACAATAAGAGTATTTTTTTTTGTGAAAACTAGATTCTTCATTACCAATCCTCCCACTATACTTATTACTCATCGATTTGTCTATGAATCCCTCACCCAAATGATCTAAATATCTACCCAAACTAGACTCAAAAAATCATATAAGTACATTATCTACCCAGGAAGCCTACCATGGCCTCCCAGTCTCATGGTAGTCTTGTTTTAATTATACTTCAGTGTGCGAAAGAGACGGAGCTAGAAGTCCTGTATAACTATCCCTTCCCCACACTGGAGTCCTATTGGAGGTGGCCACTATAAAGCCAAAGATAAATTCCACTTACATCCTGATCACTCATCATTTCCTTAGTCGATACAGTGGTCTCGATCCTCCTGATGGAACCCTGGTGGATGTCCACGTCGAAGGCGAGGCACTGGAAGCGGCGCAGAAGCAGTACAGCAGGGATCGGGAGTACGCCAGCCATTATCATCATCACAGCGATCACCAGGACCCAGTTTGGGTATTGGGTCTTGATTACGCGGCCCTGTAAGAGAAATATATGAATATTAGATCTGTTTTTAGGGTTCCGCACCCGTAACCAGCGGGAACCTATTACTATGCCTCCGCTGTCCGTCCGTCTGCTTGTCAGCGGACTTTATCTCATGATCCTTAATAGGTAGACACTTGAACTTTTCATAGAATGTGTATTTCTGTTGTCGCTATAACAAATAATAACATTAAAAATTAAAGGGGGCTCACCTACTACGATGTTACGGAACCCTTCATGCGCGTGTCCGACTCGCACTTAGGCGGTTTTTTTATATTAAGAGCGGCCAACCCGTCATACTTTTCATACAAACGCTCGTACGTGATTATGCAGTTGTTACACATCTATCTTTGTTTTTTTTTAACTAATAGGTATTTTGTGCACTATATCTAGGTTTCTATGGAAACAAAAAATAAAAAAATTGTAGAAACAAATTCAGTATTAAGCCTCCAAAAATTGCTGTTTTGCACAAATTTTACCTGAACTTAGGCCGTTCATAATGCACTCATAAACTGTAAAAGTAAAGAAACCATCTCGAATATAGAAACCTTGCACATGTAATGGAGATTCTTAATGATTAATATTTATTTCACACACTTGTAAGACTTATTCAAAAACACGTATTTCCTGGCACAAGTTTAAGAAATTTTCGAACACTATTTTTCGTTCAATGTTGCGATGCGTTAGGCGGTATGAGGTGTGCGGGAGACGAGATGTGCGGGGTCGGGGCGGGGTAAGACGGGGGAGTTGAAAGAAAATTGCCGCTGTCACTCTGGATGAAACAACAAGCTTTTCGACCATGCTCGCGTTGACGATAGACGGACCGGGAAGGGCCCTCTTAATAGGTTTTGCCTGCACTTCATTTTCTTACGTTTTTTACAAATTGCAGGTCAGCAGGGCTATTGCGTATCTCTGTTGACAATTCATAGTGATCATCACTTGGCAAGTTTTGATATACAATGACAGTTCTGCACGGGTAGCGTCTGTTGAAACTAACAAGATCGGCCATTGTATATCAAAACTCGCCAAGTGATGATCACTATGAACTGTCAACAGAGATACGCAATAGTCTTGCAGGTCAGTACCGTGTCAGACTATGTTGCTCAAAATAAGACTATTTCATGAAAAAAGCATTCAATTTGGATTTAATGAACTTAGAGGCTTGTATCGATGATTGATGGAGTTTATTATACTATTATTTATCATAAGTTTGTTATTTACTATAAAAATGTCAAACAAAAACTATTTATCAGCTTATCGTTTATTTATTTATTATCAACAATAAACAAACACAATCAATATGTTTATGTTATTGGAGATTCTGGTGATTAAAAAAGATTAGCAATATAAAGAAGGTGTTCACCATCGCCTGCCTAGCCTTTCATATCCAGATACAGCGGGTATAAGAAAGTGTTATATAGACCATCAAAGTGAACAACAACATGGAGCGAACTTTGTTATCGCGAAATCTTATCTTACTAATCTATGTACATAAATTCATTATTAACTAGCGACCCTACCCGGCTTCGCACGGGTGCAATGTTATCCATATATACCTTCCTCTTGAATCACTCTATCTATTAAAAAAAAACCGCATCAAAATCCGTTGCGTAGTTTTAAAGATTCGTTATCGCGAAATCTTATCTTACTAATCTATATTAATTCATTATTAACTGTCGACCCGCCCCGGCTTCGCATGGGTACAATGTTATACATATAAACCCTCCTCTTGAATCACTCTATCTATTCAAAAAAACCGCATCAAAATCCGTTGCGTAGTTTTAAATATCTAAGCATACATAGGGACAGACAGCGGGAAGCGACTTTGTTTTATACTATGTGGTGATTAATATAATAAAGGCGAAAGTTTGGATGTTTGTTAATCACGCCAGAACGGCTGAACGGATCTGGATGAAAGCCACAGATATAGATTATAGCCTGGAATCGCACATAGGACTTTTTGTTCTCACACGTACCCATGAAAATTTCCAGGCGAACGCAGGCGCGGGCTACAGCTAGTAATATTATAAAAATACGAAAGTTTATGAGGATGGATAGATGTTTATTACTCTTTCACGCAAAAATTACTGAACGGATTTGGATGAAATTTAGCACACATATAGCTTATAACCTGGATTAACACATAGGATACTTTTTATCCCGGTAGTATGATCCCGTGGGACAATGATCGAACTCCAAACGGGCGAAGCCTAAGCTAGTAATAAATAACCAGCTGTCCCATACATTCAAAACTCCATTACCTACTGCGATTGAAGAGGCCTATGTGCAGCAGTGGACTGCTGCGAATGATGATGACTGCCTTTCTGACCTCCTTAACCCAGTTATTGTGTAGTATGTAAGTCGATACTACTTGGAAAGGCCGGTTGGCCGGTTGACACAATAACAACTACAACACGACAATTACGACACGGCAATTTACGACAATTCTACGACAATTTATTAGATAGTTATATTTTGTTTATTCTTTTTACACTTTATTTTTTATTTAAATTTATATTCGTATCTGACCGTGGCATCACTGTGGGCCCTATCAGAATATTAGCGCTGTGTTTTTTTTTTTTTAAGTTACAGCACCATGCTGAGATAGGGGCCTTTTGGCCTCGCACAGGTCCTATTTCGCTTGATTTTTCTTGTAAAATGTTTACTTTTTATATAATTTTGTTTTAATGTTATGTCAACCATTTTTTGTATTGTCCTGTGTGAGTCTAATAAATACTTTTTCTTTATTTCTTTCTTTAATTCTGGTTTCTAGGTTTCTGGTTTCTGGTTACCATTCGTAACGTCTGTCAAAGATCTACGCATGAGCGCCGAGACTGCTTAACTTTCAGAAGAACGAAGGGGTCTCAGTGTGCAATGGATGGTCACCCATCCATGGACCGACCTCGATAAAAAGTGTTTAACCTTGTAAATCAATCCGCTGTTATTATTTAACCACGGGCCCTGTGTAGGAACTGAATTAATTATAAACCTGAATTAATTAAACGGAATTAATTTAAAATTTTATTATAAACCTCATCATTCACTGATCTTAACCCAATTTATTTGGACGTTGGTACAAGATTGACTGTACATAGCACGAATTAAATCTTCTGATTTGATGTTACACATGAATCGGCTTTGGATTTGGTTTCAGTGTTGTCAAACCAAAACTCCATAAAACAACAAATTCAAATCGATTTAAAATACAGTGCAATCTCTCTACTCTATTTGACATAGTCTTCGTTATATCAGTTAATTAAAAATGTTAATAAACCATTTAGATGATTTACGATTTAGGACACAAACAATGATAAACTGACGTTTTATACATTATTTCTGGAGAACCTAGAACATTTTGTTCGATTTCAAGTGGATCGATAAATAAATAAATAAATAAATATCGCTGGACATTACACACAGCGCCATCTAGGTGCCACACTAAGCAACGAGGCTTGTGTCGTGGACACCAGATAGTTGATAATACTACATAGATACTTTTTGTTTGTAAATACATACTTATTATACATATAAACATCCATGACTCGGAAACAAATGTCCATGCTCATCACACAAACATTTTGCTCCTACCGGGATTCGAACCCGGGACCCTAAGAACGTAAGGCAGCCTCACTACCGCTGCGTCATTCGGGTCGTCAATCGTCATCGATATATCATTGTTTTTTTTTATATGGCAGCACGATGCTTAAAAAATATGTGAATTTGTCAAAATGACAGCTATCATTCGCTTTGTTTCTTTGCATCGTGAATGTTGTTTTTGTGAGATATTCACCGACTACTTTGGTTTTATTTTTTAAAACCAAATAAATCATAGTTGAATCATATATCTTGATACAAAACTAAGTTTATAACCTTATTCTTACTGATATGAGCTATTAAATCAATCACATATTATTTGCTGAACTGTTTGTTTATGAGTGGCCAAAGGCCTATAGAAATTGGTGAATCCCCTTTTCCCAATCAACCTTGAACCTAATACTGATACTGTTAGCCTGCGTCATCCCATTGCTGGGCAAAGGCCTCTCGCCATGACTTCCAGTTGTTTTGAACCTAATGTTTGAACAATAAAGTTGAAAATCTACTAAACAAATTTGACAGATTGTAGTAGCTTTATGTACTGGCGTCTGAACAAATAATATAAATAATTAGTTTAGGTACCTATGATTCAGTTAATATTCGGAAAATTTTGCAAAACAAAAAGAAATGCAAATTGACCGAAAGACTAAAATGTAGCCCACAGCATAGTTACAAGTTGAGTCACACGTAAAATGACTTGCTAAATAGCTCATTAATTTAATTCCGTAACTAATTTGCGGTATTTTTCATGGGTACATTTAGTTACCTACATATGGGTTTAGTAATTAGTTATACGAGTAGGTAGTCGCTATTTTACGTTTTAATGCAGGGTTTTCCCCTCATTATTATTTCCTATATTCATAAACAGACATGTAAACTACTTTTTTAAATATTTTCAGTCTAAAAAAAAAATAGAACATTTAAAAATATAAAAATAATAATAGCCCACTGGTATCGGGAACAAGCTCATTATTATTACACGACTATTATATTTTATATCTGCTCAAAGGACCAACATAGTCACTAGCATTGGTCAGCTATAGATTGACCATTAACCAAAATGATATTCTCTATGATTAATTCTAACAAGTAACATTTAATTAAGAGTATCAAAAAAACCCGACTACCAATTGTATTATGTACTCATACAGGGTGTAACAAGACCCTTCACGAAGACGGCGACCAAGCATTATGTATATCAAACTAAGTAACTTTACGCAAAAAATATTGCTGGGAAACGACTTCTTTTTTGGGGTGAATAATCACGTTTTACGGTGGGACTCAATGTAACGCACTCAAAACATTGTGCTGATGGATGGATTGAGTAGTACGAGGGTTGTAAATGTGTTTAAAGTAAAAATCTTACATTAAAAACATGTATTTAAAAAAAAAAACTTGTGAAAAAACCCACTTAAACACTTCTAAGGACGCTTGGGTTTTTTTCAATCGTCGAAATCGAGTCAATCATTTGGAACATACGAAGCAATAAAGAAATTGACAAAAAACAATTGTTTACAAGATACGCGCGAGAAACATAATCCTTCCTTGGCAGTCGGGTAAAAAAAAACAAAACTTTAAATTGTACCAGCTCTCCTGGTTCTAACAGCATCCCAGAACCCGCTATAGAAATCTGGAACTGCATACGGTCCTGCAGCATGCCCGAATTACAGTCCGCTCCCTCCAATAGAGAGTAGGCCTGTGTCTCATGAGAGGGAATATTATAGACCGATTTAGCTTCATCACCATGCCCATAGCATAATCAGCCTATAATGTTCCCACTGCTGGGACACACGGCCTCCTCTCTATGAGAGGGAATGGGCTATAATCCACCACGCGGGCCCAGTGCGGGTTGGTAGATGTCACATGTCTTCGAATTTTCGGTTCTAGGACATGCCGGTTTCCTCACGATGTTTTCCTTCACCCTTTTTGAGAGCAGTGGTGATATAATAAATTACACAAAGTAATGTGCCTGCCTGTTCGAACCCTCGACTTACTGTTCGTAAGTCGGGGCCGCCACAACTGGGCTACCGCTGCTCCATGCCCTTGTCTTATGTTACTTGGGGGCGCAACACGTTTTTTCTTCCATTCTCCTCTGTCAACTGTCACGCTATCATCTACTCCTTTTTCCTTCATATCACTCCTCACACAAACTATCCATCTTTTCTTTGGTCTTCCTCTCCTTCTCCATCCATCAACATTTATATTCATTTAGACCAATTATGCTATTATTTATTGTGGCATACAGTTACAATAATTGTTTGTCGACGCACATATTATCCAAGAAACACTCGTACATGTGACTCACAGACATGTCTCGTTGAGGAAAACTGTGACCTAATGAACGTATGGTTCCGTATATCAGATTTAAAGAATATTTAAAACGAATTGTAACATTTAGGTATGTTGATTATTTCTATGAACAGATCCACCGACCCGCATTTGGCCCGTATGGTTGATCATGGCACGTTCTTACCCATAGAAGCCTGTGTCCTACTTGTGAGAACATGATTGATGGATAAAGCGCCATAGTAGCCCGCGAAACTTGGTCGAAGTGGACGCGTTTTGGGTGAAATGATACAGATGATGATGAGGCGATTTGTTGAAGCAAAGCTGCCGTATTAACTTAAGAATTTGTGCTATTTTCAAGTGCCAAGAGATTGTTCTAAATGCTCAATTGCTGCTCTAAATTTGGCCTAACCCACAATATACACGGGCACGAGTCCAATCATCAAACAAATATAAATATTCCCGGACAATAAACCAGTGATTGTTACCGGCTTGCCGGAAAACCACCAAATATACCTACTGAGCAGTAGCAATTAAAAATCATGACGTGTGTGACGTTACCTACAGAGGGTACCTACGTAGAATATTGCTAAGTACAGTCACGAGCAATAACTATATACAGAGTGCAAGGGAAACCGACGCAGAAACGGTAACCACGTATTCTAACTCAATTCTTGATTGCATTCCACAATGTAGGCTTAGGTGGTAAACATTTTTCCAAAAGAAACAATCGTGGACCCTGTCGAGCACAGCAAAAGAAGTTTATGTGGATTCAGTACATCGTTCACAAATCTGATTCAAATAGGGAAGTAATATTTTTACAATCACACGGACGAACGTCGCGGGCAACAGTTAGTATACATATAACTGCTCGTCGAGTGACTATACGAGTACAAATACAATCTGTTCGGGAAAAACCAGATTCTCATTAACATTCAAGGAACCCTACTCATTGTTGTTTACTGTAATAGTATTTATATACTCCCTAGTCTTCGCGTTCATCTTCAGTATGTGTTTACATTCTTACTAGAATGGTCAACTTAATATTGTTGTTGTGTTTGTTCGCTGCCCACTGTTGGGCAGAAAATGTAATGGTGGCTACTAGGAAAGGTGTGATTGTGGGGCAAAAACATGAAGGTTATAACACGTTTTTTGGTGTGCCGTACGCATTGGTTAATGAGGAAAATCCTTTTGGAGTAAGTGATAAAAAAAATGCTAAATTGTAGTAAAGTGTTAGATGATAAGAGGACCGAGTGCGCGGTGTAAACTTAACGTAAATATTTCGAGTTTTAGGGTTCCGTAGTTAACAAGGAACCCTTTATAGTTTCGCCATGTCCGTTGGTCTGTCCGCAGCTCAGCTCAAAGACTCGTAGTACTAGAAAGCTTTATTTGGCTTGATTACACAAATAACTTGATTAATAAATAAGTTACGCCAACCATTGGTCAAATAATATCTCGAAAAGTATTTTTTTTTTCGTATCTCCCGTAGGTACCTACACGTAAAGTGGGGATATATTTTTTCTCGCGTACCCCACATAGTGTGGGATGTCGTTGGATAGTTCTTTAAAAAATATTGCGAGTTTATTCAAATAATTTTTCGATTAAGGGATTCGTTTGTGAAATATTAAGCTTTAAAGTGCTAATTTTTGTTAGACTCCGTGTCCCCCCCTTTACCAGCTAAACGGTTGTGTTTGGGCGTCTGAAAATCACGGTGGCAGTAGGTATATATAACAAAGTTATAAGGAAAACTATCACAGCTAAGTTACAAAATGTACTTGGTTAACATATTTGCCTAAACGTAATATATAAGAGCACAGGTTTTTTAACAGTAAATGTAAGTTTGTTTTATATTATTACATAAAAAAATAATCGTTCGGACACAGAATAAATAGTACAAGTAGTTCAGAGGCAAATCCGCATATTTTGATGGGCTACTACGGAACCCTACATTGTGCGTGGCCCGACACGCAATTGACCGGAGTTTTAATCGAAAATACAATTATCCTTAGACGAATTTTGTTAAATTTTTTGCAACGACCACAATCAGTATCAACCATAGATATGAATAAATTCTTAAAAATATGAAAATATTATGTCTGAAACGAGTTTAAAAAAAAGCCGATGTATATAGTACGTTAGGCACGAATTACATTGAATGAATTGGCGCAGCGCAGGCGTGGAAAGCATAACGAAGAAAAAAGAACGGCGTGCCTGCGCCGCGCCGCTTGAGTGTATTTCACGACACGACACGTTTTGTATTAAAACGTTTTGAAGCGGCATCATGCCTGCGCCGCGCCGTCACCTTACGCCGTACGCCGCTTGTGTATTCGCGGCTTAAGTTGTCACCCCACGCTCGTGCCAGGGGCCTCAGATTAGATGGTCTAATTTAGATACTTGTTTATGTAGGTTTGTACAAATACTTTCAAACATCATAATGATTTGCTTTGTTATGTTTTCTACATGGAAAAACACCGAAATAAATAGACTGAAACAGAGATTATAGTTTATTTTAGATTACAGGTATTGTTTATATTTGTGAGGACCATGCAGATTGGCGTTTGAAGTGATCTTCTGAAATCTGGCTCATAGGTAGAATACGAGCAGGCTGGATTAATAGTAGTTATTTAATTACTAACATGTAGGTCTGAATACATTAAAATTTGTTTTGTGAATGGCTTCTCGAGACAACAGGGCGAGCTTGTGGCTAACAAATAACAGCCGCTGGGGTCGTTCTTCAGGTTATGTCGCGCTTGCCTAGGTTGGTCCGTGAATGGGTAACCATCCATTACATACAGAGTTTCCTCTGTGCATCCGAAAGCACGTTAAGCCGTTTCTCCCGGCTGTCATTTGAAGATCTTTGACAGTCGTTACAGGTAGTCAGTGGTATCGTATTACCCAAATTAACGGTTGTGGAGATCAGATAGGCAGTCGCTCCATATATGTATATGCCATAAAATTCAGCAGATTTGTAGTCGTGCTACGAGCCGGCCTAAACCCATGCTGCGAGTCGGAAAAATGACTGAAACCTTTTTTTAACGATTTAAGACACAATGATGGATTACTGACTCAAATACCTTCGCTGGTACCGACAACACCGCCACAGGTCTATACCCACTAACTTCTCTTCTTGCTTCGCCCCTAGGTACTGGTCTACTGGTATTACTCGTGTAATTATCCAGCGTTCCGGAAAGTATGACTGCTCAAAACAAAGATTATATACATATGCTAGCGGTTGTGTCAAATAATCCCTACAGTCTCTAATAATAAATATAATATCTGGTCCCGCCGAACGCTTAGAAGGATTTAGGATCCTTTGCGAGATTGTATTGTATATTCTCAAGGTGTTTGTCGTGTGCCAATTCTATCATTATTTGAACCTCTAGCTCTACACTGAGAAAACATTTCGTAATCGCTCGTTAATCCACTAATTTTGCATTTCTTATGAAGCAGTGCTTTTAATTTTATGTCGCGAATAATATCTGCCGTGTACCAGTCAGGGTAATAGTACCTTGAATTTACACGGCTGCGTCGCATTTTCCTGGGAACACAATCATCCATAATACCATTCATTATATCATACTCGTAGAAATAATTGAAACACTCCTCTGGCTCGCTTATGTTATACATACCAGGCGACCAGTCATTATTCATTATCATATAATATAACTTACTGTAATTCGCTTTGTAAAAATTCCACCGTGGCCAGGAATCGCTCTCTTGCATATTTACATGTATAAAAGTGTTTGGGGGTATGAAGAACAGGGTGTCAAGTTCTTCATCCCCCATAGAAAAGGGAGGATCTTCCGACCAGACGGGTGTTGTGTCTGGTGGGCTACTGCCTGACAGTTGTTGTCGGGTTCTGCTATATGGTCTTAAGTCGCGAATAACTTTACTTGCGCGATGTAGGATTTCGATGTTTAGTTCTTCGTCTGTGACATAGATGGCGCTGTAGTACATTTTGTTCTATGTTGCTGCAGTATTCATATAGTGCCGCCACAAGTGCAACCACTAACAGCTGAGCGTTTGCTTATCTGCGGTACAGTTATGTCTAACGGCGGGTGGTACTTGTCTATTGGCACTATCGGTTCCTCTGCCTCCCTGACACACACATTCACACCTGTACTCAACGAACATAGCACTAAATCCAACTGCCTATTATTACAATTTGGTACCTTATCTTTCTGTGTAAGTTCACAAAAAGATATAAAATATTCGTAATAATTATTTATGTTAACATCACAAGAGTTTAAATTGAAATCACCTAATATAACAACCTGTTTATATTTAACACATAATTGTTTTAATAGCCCAAACCTTAACATATATTCATTCTCATTACTACGAGTATTTGGAGGTATGTAAAGAGCGCAACACGAAAACTAATAAGAATAGTTTATTCTTGCTAATACTTGCTACCTTTATGTACGGTTGCACAAACCAGTTCGAAGGTACACACGGCTACACATCAAGCTATACATTTCCAGTTTATGCTGATCTCGCGTAGTATAGAATTTTCGTACAATGCGAGGTCAGCTTATACTGGAAATGCATACCTTGATGTGTAGCCGTGTATACATCTATCTATTACGACGTTTTTCTCAGGTAGCGTAACTCCGTAAATTACTGGTATTCAGCTGCATCCAGTTAGACTGGATGCCGACACCAACTTAGTTGGGAAAAGGCAGGCATGATCTCGCAGGTCAACTTAGGAGGTTCCGAGGTTGTCGTCTGCCAGTGATACTCGCACCATCAAGACGAATTTAACGACGTATAATTTATCTAAATCCATACATCCATTTAGGAGTTACGAGGGAACAAAGAAACGGACAGACACGTACATACAGGTCAAACACATAACCCTCCTTTTGGGATTCGCCGCAGTCGGGTAAAAATAGATCTTATCGTTTTACGACCTGCGAGTAAAATTCCACCTTATGACAGATAATAAATCAACAACAAGGTCAGCTATACAAGTAAACATAGATATATGACCTATTTTCCGTTACGTTCACAAAACAAATTAGTCAAGGGTTATAATAATGGTTATCTACATTAGGTATTTATTATTTATATATCAAATAAATGATTCAAATGTAAATATGATGCGTGGCATGGCATAAACAATAATATTATTGAAATACCATAGAATCATAGATTATTTTATTGTTTCATTTTCCTCCTATTGAACTGCCCCTTTGGTCTAGTGGTCACAAGCGCGACTGCTGAGCACGAGGTCCTGGGTTCGATTCCCAGGTCGGGTAAAGTGTTATTGAGTTTTTCCTTCAGAAATTTCTCAATAGCAGCCACGGTAATAGTGCCCGGTTGATGGCAATAAGCTCGCCTCCTGGGCGACATGACATTATTTACGTGATATTATGACATAGTACTTTAATACAGCTGGGGAAACGTGGGTGTTTATACATTAGGTACATCTCTGCCTACCCCTTCGAGTATTACCAGCGTGATGTTATGTTATGTTAGGTATGTTTCATTTTCCTGGATAGTTAGGTCATCGTTTGAAACTATTTCTAGTAAATCATAACTATAAATAACTTTGTGCTATAAATATTCCTCTGTTGGATAGAATCTAGGGAATCGAAAAGATAAAAATCTATGTACAGGGTGGAAGGGAATCCGAAGAAAAAAGACTACCACGTACTCAGAATATAATTCTAAAACATCGAAATTTTTCATCGGTAATTTAAGGGTACACTGGGTGGGTGTTTTCGAGCGTATGGCACTCATGAGGTGCAGCTGAAAATCAGCGTCAGGTACACCTTGTGTGGCCATCTGGCATTATGCTGAGCTGAGGCCCTTTTGGCTTGTTATTATTATTGTTTATGTATTTTGTTAATTTTTTAAGGTGTGTTTTTTTTTATAATAATGCCGAATAAACACAATTTTCTTTCTTTCTTTTTACTAGTCGGTCGTACTTCAATCAAAACAAACAAACGTAGTATGGCGATTACTCCACTGTTTGATGGTGTATGTTCAAACTAAACAATTATATCAATTTCTCTCATCATTATCTAGCCCTGTATGGAAACAAAAAAGTAAAAAAAACATATAGTATAAGAAAATTAAAAAAAAAAAATATTTTTTTACCCGTATCAAACAGTGGAGTTATCGCCATACTACGTTTGTATGGAAGTGTGACCGGCTAGTATACCTTAAAAAAAATTAAGTGATCCGTTTTTTTCTTTTTTTGTACGGTACCCTAAAAACAGCCGTTCCATAAATTTTGACCGCGTAGGTATTGCACTTTTATAGAAAAGAGCAGATTTTTAAAATTACCGATGGAAAATTCCACCCTGTATTATTATAAAAATATATTTATAAAATAATGTGTGTAGATTTGTGATTGCAAAATAAAAATACCTGTCCTATATTTGTTACAGGCCACTCTGAACTATCCAAAATTCAACAAGCCGTTCATCGCCAACGACTCTTCAATAATATGCCCTCAAGTATATTTCAGCGAAAAAGGAATAATACAGTGTCTTCGCCTCAACATATATGTCCCACATAAAGCCAGCACTAAGCCGCTGCCAATATTGGTCTGGTTCCATGGAGGAGGCTTCGCCTTTGGCAGCGCCGGCGAATATGACGGCAAATATTTGGTAAAAAAAAAAATTCTTGTCATAACCGTGAACTACAGATTAGGACCTTATGGGTTCTTGTGTCTGAACGATCCTTCTGCCACGGGCAATCATAGTATGAAGGATCAGATTGAAGCTTTGAGGTGGATTAAAAAACATATAGCTAATTTTGGAGGTGATGCTAATGAGGTCACTATTGCTGGTGAAAGCTACGGCGGAGGTGGCGTAGACCTACATCTGTATTCACCATACGAACATCTATTTAACAAAGTTATCATCCAAAGTGGTTCTGTATATGTCACCGAAGGAATTTTCGTGGACCCAGATCATAGAGCTGCACTGAAACTTGCAAAGCATTTAGGAAGTGAGGTTGGTACGACGAGGGAAGCTCTCAAATTTCTTGCTAAAGCAAATCCTATCGAGGTAAACGCGGCAACCAGACACTTGAAGATGATTCTAACACTCTGCAAGGAGGAGAAGTTTAAAGGCGTTTCGAACTTCGTGACACAAGATCCCTTCCATTTGAGAGCCCAAGAAAGAATAAAGCACACAAAAATAATGATCGGGTACACCAGCCAAGAGATGTTGTATGAATTTGTAAACAAACCAGTGTCGTTTTACAATGAATCTGGCAATCCATTTATCCAACAACTCAAAAATACATTCGCTTTATCGAAACATGAACTTGAAACGCTTGGTGGTATAGTCCAGAATTTCTATTTGGGAGGAAAGAAAATTGGTCCTGAGGTACAATTGGAACTGAGTAACTTTTTATCAGATTTTGCCATAAATTACGGTGTTGAATGGTCAGTCGACAGGTACATGGAACAAGACGCTCAAGTTTATAAATATATGTTTTCATATACTGGTGGTAGTGAGTACCAGAATGTCACGGGTGCAGGGGCAACGCATACGGAGGAGCTAAAGTATCTCTTCGATTGGGTTTGGGCGAAACCATTGACCACTGACGAGCAGTTGATGATGAGGAATAGAATGACAACGATGTGGGCCAATTTTGTTAAACACGGGTAAGTTGATAAAGAATTATTAAATTATAATACTTTTATTAATGGCAAAAAGCTCGCCACATGGGAGTTTTAATCATGACTGTCGAGATGCAGGTGTATTTTATAAGGTACACTCCTACCTAGCCTTTCGCGGATTACAAGCGTGTTTTTATGATAATGTCTCTGCAGCCGCTTTTTGCATGTTTTTTTTGGATTAAGGTGCTATCTTCGGAACTATTTTTATTTTTAGTTTTTTTGTTGTAATTGACAGCTCAGTATCAGGTGATATAAAAAAGTTTTATACACGTTTGTAACGAACGTGTATTAACCGAAGTATAACCAAACAAATCACATAATCAATCATTACAATCAGTATCAAATTATCAATAGATTTACTTGAATTCAAATGCTCAATTGAATGACTTATTCATGAAACATGACATTTGAGATGAATTCTACATTGGGAGTATATTTTATACTCCGTCATCATCCTTCTGGCTTTATACTACTATTATTTGGAGTCGGCGCAGCATTTCTTCATCTTCCGTACTTCTTTCTCTATTACTCGTCATCTCAGCAATACGTCTTTTCTAGCCATATCAGATAGTCCATCTATCATTTCTTTGGTCGTCCCCAAGCCTAAACCCATCCAAATTCATACTCAAAACTTTCCTTACGACATTTTCCTCATTCCGTCACATCACATTGCCCGTACTATGACACCGATTACCACACAACTTTTCAGTCACCGCGCCTCCGCATTTGTTCAAGCCAATTAAAGAATGCATTTCTATTTCCAGGAATCCAACGCCTGAAGAATCAGCCCTACTCCCTGTGAAGTGGACCCCGGTCTCAGGCCCCACCAGACCGTACATGGACATAGATGTGGACATGGAAATGAAAGACCGCGCATACAGACACAGAATGGCTTTCTGGGAGCTTTTCTGGCATGACCATCTTAAGCATCATATTCTTTTGAATTAGGAAGAAGAAAGGCAACAGCAGATGCTTTAAGATAAATGAGAAAAGACTGAGCCGGAGGACCAATTTGAGGGCTAAATATAAGGTTTTTTTTTTACATGTTGCTGTTAAATTGTTTTTTATTAATTGTTTACCCATTACGTACGATTATCGAATCGAAAAACAACAGAGATGTCCTGTAATTTGTATTCAAAATAAAAAAAAAACTAGGTAAGCAAAAGTCTCGCGATTGTTTAAGATGGATGCGCAAGGGTAGCCCGCGAAATTTAAATTTTCTTACGTTATTGCAATTTGCAGGTCAGTGTCAGGTTGTATGTTGATGAAAATATGGATCGCGCCAGTAACACGTATGGAGATATAGAATGGACGTATGGACCTGCAAATTGCAATAAACTTAAGAAAATTTAAATTTCGCGGGCTACCCTTGCGCTTCCACCTTAAACTATGAGAATACTAACTAACTACTACCAACAAAAAAAATGTATACCTACGTATGTTTTTGCTAATTTCACCAAATAGAAAAAAACATACGTATAATCCATAACGGCCTAGTCGTAGTCGTAGAGGTAGAAGTTCGCATTTAAATATGTCTTTACTGTACAACTTTATTCCCTGTGTTATGTAAGGTTTTATTTTTCTTTGTGTACAAATAAATTAAATCTAGATAATGCAAATAATGTGTTCCGACTTTTTTTCTTTTGTGTGGTACCTACAGGCTATAAATAGATCCTTCACGGAGCCGTCAACCAAGCATTCTGTACATCAAACTAAGTAAGTTCACGCAAAAAATTTCGCTGGGAAATGACTTTTTTTGAAGTGAAAAAAACACGTTTTACGGTAAAACTCAAGGTAACGCGCTTATAACATTGTGCTGATGGATGGCTTGAATATTACTGGGGTCTCGAAGGTGTTTAAAGTAAAAGTTTTACATTAAAAAAATGTATTTAGAAAAAAGTTGTAACTTTGACCCCCAATATCTCCGTAACTAGAAGGAATAGTATAGGGGTCGTGGAGGTGTTAAAAGTAAAAATATTACATAAAACATGTATTTTAAAAAAAACTTGTGAAAATGTTGGAACTTTGAACCCCAATATCTCCGTAACTAGAAGGTTCTCAGGTATGGTCTAGAACAAAAAAATGATCGCAGTGACGGGGAGAACAAGTACTTTTCGGCTTCGTTAAGGGTCTTGTTACACCCTTTATAACAAAAAAAAAGCTAATGTATATAAAGGAAAACCCTGCAATTGCTTCATATAATGTACAATGTACGTACTTTCATGAACACCTCTGAAATTAAGAGGCATCCGTGTTGCTGTTCTACTTTTTGAAATTAGTAACCTAAAGTTAATGACAGCTATCGTTTTTGAGCTCACCAGATGGCGCTACTGTCGCGTAAGGTTATGTTAATAATTCTATTTTATACTTTACAGTACCAATAACTTCATTAAAAGTTTATTGTATTACGTATAACAACGTAGTGTAAACTCCAGATACATTTATTTACAATATTGTCCCGAAAATTAGCAAGCATGAAACATTTTAAATTCATTTTACCTCCAAGTACTAACAAATAAGATCCTAACTAAGGTGATACTTAAATTCTTCAAGTCTTAATTAATCGTGAACTTTAAAATCTGACATTTCGGTGCCCTCGCGCTACACTAGCGCCTCAAGCGGCGAATTCACACGCGATAGCCCCCATTGCGTGGCACCGCGAGCATTCGCTTGTAATGTTACAATCCAAGATTTGATTCTGTACAGAAAGAAACAAGTGCGTCTGAACTGTTACCTACAAATAATAACAAACAACAATAAAAAAATAAAACAAACAAACAATGGGTGTAATATTACAGGCGAATTGCTCCCGGTGAGGGAGGGCTCTTAGCCATAGCAATGAATACAAATAAAGTATTAAAACAAAGTTTAGTTAAAGTTAAGTTTAGTTTAAGTCTTTAGAGTGAGGAGCTAAATAATAACAACCGCTCTGGTTGATCACCCATTACACAGGTACCGGGTTTCCTCCGTGCCTCGGAAAGCACGTTAAACCGTTGGGCAAGGCTGTCAATTGTAGATCTTTGACAGTAATTTCAGGGGACAACCAGTCTTACAAAGGGCTATCGTAATACGTCAGTACTAACTGGGTTGTGGATGTCAGATAGGCAGTCGCTCCATGTAAAATACTGGTGTTCAGCTGCATCCGGTTAGACTGGAAGCCGACCCTAACATAGTTGGGAAAACGCTAGGCAGATGAAGATGATGATTACAATTCAAAAATCGGTCGCATTCACGTTATACGTTTATTCTGCGTGATCGTACTGCACCCATTAATTCCAAGAGTGTATTCTATTGTAGCTTCTGTTTAACAATGGATGTTATTATTATGGTAAAAGGGACAAGTACTTACTCGTCGACAATGTCGTAGCAGCTATTCAGTTAATAGTACACAATGATATCATTAGAAGAAATGATACACTGAGCTCATAGAATTAATTAACGTATTGTTAAGGTTCTTGAGAAAGGTCAGGTGCGTAGTACTCGCATTAGGCGTGCGTGTGACTGTGACCGGATGCACATATGAACGTGGACGAGGCAAAAGGAGTATGTAATGATCGCTCTGTGGTTTCTGCCTACCCCCATGGGAAAAAGGCGCGACATCATATAACACTGTATCTTATATATTCCAACATACATATACAAGTGTGTTTGTAATCAATGGGTCTGGCTCAAGCGGCTTAAATGTAGTCACCTTGTTGGTAACTCTATTTTCGAGCCGTTTGGGGTTGAAACTTTGAGACCGTGGACTCCGAGTGCTCACAGCCTTTTTAAGCTTAGTTGACACTTCCCGTGATCCACATTTCACGCGTAGCTTTTACCTTGGCCAGAGGCTTAGATTTGCCACACAACGTGGCAACGGCGCTAGACTCTTGGGGACATAACACGCTGACAGCGTTGATGAGTTTTTTTGACGTATTTTTTTAGTTCATTTTTAAGTGAGTTACTTTAGGTTATTTTATTTAATTTATAAATGCATATAATTATTATTTATTTATTTATAACTTCCGCCATTTTATTATATTTTTAAAATAGCGGCCTGTCATAAAACCTAATCATTAATCGATAGGTGGCATCAATACGAACCAGTTTTGTATGAGTCAAAATGTTCTAAAGAGTCACGTTTCCGAGATATGAGCTATCAAAGTTAAAGTCCATTCTCTGATGGTATCTTCAACGCAACTTTGATTTGATTCATCATCATTTCAGACGAAAGACGTCCACTGCTGGACATAGGCCTCCCCCAAGTGTCGCCACATTGACCAGTCCCGTGCGACTCGCATCCAGCGGATCCCCGAAACCTTCTCAAGTCATCGGCCCACCTAGTGGGAGGCCTTCCAATGCAACTTCTTCCGGTCGCGGTTCGCGGTCGCCACTCCAGATCTTTTCGGCCCCATCAGCCAACAAAAAAAAAAAAATTA
Source organism: Eugnorisma glareosa (assembly GCA_947578425.1). Taxonomy (NCBI): domain Eukaryota; kingdom Metazoa; phylum Arthropoda; class Insecta; order Lepidoptera; family Noctuidae; genus Eugnorisma; species Eugnorisma glareosa. The sequence goes on along the minus strand of OX387967.1, from coordinate 5,229,981 downwards.
AAATAGCGGCCAGTCATAAAACCATTAATCGATAGCTGATATTAAGTTTTCAATGAGACAAAATGTTTTAAAGTGTCACGTTTCCGAGATATAAGCTGTCAAAGATATATCTCGGAAATACCATACTTATAATTATACCCATTCTCTGATTGTATCTTCTGCACAACTTTGATTTGTTTAGCTACACATAAAACCTGTATCAATCAATACCTGATATCAATACAAACAAGTATTGTTCAAGACAAAATCTTCTAAAGTGTCACGTTTCCGGGATATAAGCTATCAAAGTTAGAATCATTCACTGTTGATGGCATAAATACTACTTTGATTTTATTACCCTCGCATAAATCCTGTATTAATCAACAGCTGTTAATAACACAAACAACATTGTATGAGACATGCTATTCCTAAGCGCCAATATGTTTCCGAAATATAGGGTGACTGGTAATTAGTGACCAGTACTTATACACGTGATTGTACTCATGATAACAACCAACTTTCCCACAGAAAAAAATGTTTTTATACTCATTCCAGATCACAATAATACAATAGCGTATGAAATTCGCGCGCGCACGCCTGTGACCTATCAGCTGTTGGTCACGTGCGCAGCAGTGGGTAGGCAGAGCACCGGCGCGGCGCGTGAATTTCATACGGCTGTTGTGTTATTGGGATAGTGAACGAGTATTCAAAAAAAAATGTTTCCTTGGAAAATTTGTTTATTATCATGAGTACAATCACTTGTTTAAGTATCGGTCACTAATTACGAGTCGCCCTATACAGGGTGTAACAGGACCCTTCACGAAGCCGTCCACCAAGCATTAGGTACATCAAACTAAGTAACTTTACGCAAAAATTATTGCTGGGAAACGTCTTTCTTTTTTGGGGAGAAATATCACGTTTTACGGAAGGACTCAATGTAACGCACTCAAAACATTGTGCTGATGGATGGATTGAATAATACGGGGATAACATGGCCTCGCTTTGTACAGATTTCTCGTATTATGAGAGATCCGTATAAAATGGTTTTGGTTAGCTTGAATGGTCACCATGCGTACAAGTAAAGTTGATAACTCCCATGCTCTTGACACACGTATTTTCAAAATCAACTCTGCTTGATAGCAGAAATGGATCTACTTCTTTACGTGACTACGGATTGATTTGACTATTTTACATTACGACATCAATGGCTTTGTTAATGTCTTCATGGGTGCAACTAAACGGGCAGTTAGGACATACCGACAAATAGATGAGGTGACGGTAGACTTCCCCTGGCGTAACCCACACAATTGTGTCTATAACTTACCAGAATTCCCCTGCTTTTATCTAAATTTATTTGGAGTCGACTTATCATATCTTCTTCTTCCATATTTTGGCAGCAGTTTTCATTCGTCACCATCGTCCGCGTGGTCGGGCGGTGAAGCGGTTCTAACGTCACATTGGCTTGTAGGAAATCCGTTGATGCCTAACACACGTACCGACCGCGCGAACGAGGAGGGCTCACTGCCAATCAGCGTGCCACAAAATCTGCTTCACCACCTCCAATTGACCGCGCGGACAGCGGTGTCCTGTGAGAATTGCCGTAGTTGTTATCTTATGAGCCACTTCCTTTCTAGCCATGTGATCTTTCCACAATAGGATCTACAACTAATATATTATTATAACAATCTCTCCCCGGTCGCATTACCGTCCCATCTGACATTGAGAGTTTGAGACAATTTTTTTAACTCTTGATTGACTTGCGTTTGGCTGGAACTAGTCTGACGTGAAGTATCTACGGACTACTATACGCGCTACTATATCACCCACGGCAATAGAATAGTCTCCGACGAGACGGGCCGCCATTACTGAAAATCGTTCAGGAGGGCTATAATATTATATTATTGTATAGGTACTTAGTGTAAATATTTTAAGGTTCGTGTCATTGTATTCTTTTTTCAATACAACTAGGCCGTCGTGTACTTGCTTATACAACGTTGGTACACTTTTCATGCGTTAGTAAATTATAAGTATCTCTAAGTGTTTATTCATAAATGAAAACATGCACTGGGAAAGATGTCATTTGGTTCCGTAGGTATTTTCCTTGTTGAAACTTCTACTGACAATACACTACTTCATCGGGTTAATTTTAAATGAGCCAATTTTATTAGGCATGGCCAAAGGCCCGCAAGTTCCTTAGTCTTCTTGGTACCATTAGGTTTATTAATAGAGACCTTCATCTTATCTATAAACAAATTAATTAATTCAATGTACTTAAATCATTTTGGGTCAGCTACAATTACAGACAGAAAGAAATAAATAAATAAATAACGCTGCACATTACACACAGCGCCATCTAGGTGCCACACTAAGCAACTAGGCTTGTGTCGTGGACACCAGATAGTTGATACTACTACATAGATACTTTTTGTTTGTAAATATATACTTCTTATACATATAAACATCCATGACTCGGAAACAAATATCCATGCTCATCACACAAACATTTGCTCCTACCGGGATTCGAACCCGGGACCCTAAGAACGTAAGGCAGCCTCACTACCGCAGCGTCATTCGGGACGTCAAATCGGACGGTGCACTCGAAGTAAGGGTCAGATTGACGAGACAAGCTTTTAATTTACCGTTGCATAATCAGCCTATAATGTTCCCACTGCTGGGACATACGGCCTCCTCTCTAGAGAGGAAATGGGCTACAATCCACCACGCGGGCCCAGTGCGGGTTAGTAGATGTCACATGTCTTCGAATTTATGGTTCTGGTTTCCTCACGATGATTTCTTTCACCGTTTTAAGAGCAGTGGTGATGAAATAAATTACACAACAATTACTGTGCGTAAGTCGGAGCCGCCACCACTGGGCCACTGCTCTATTTACCGTTGATTAGAAAAAAAATACCCGTTCCATACAAAAATGCAGAATCTACGCGGTCAAAATATATGCAACAGGAGATTTTCTGAATCAAATTGTCAGATCACTGGTAGACTCATTATAGTAAAAAAAAAACAGCAAATTAAAAAAAAAAACAAACATAAATAAACAAAGTAAAACCCGATGTCTAAAACATCACATCAGATTACAAATGCATCATGAAGTATGCGGGTTCGGGGAGGGCCTAGATCTACAAGAAGAACCCTGGAACCCTGATTCACTGCAGTTTAGTCGACTGCGCAACGTTATAAATAAGAGTTAGCTCTCGCACCTTAGTTCAATATTGATCAAACCGTCAGTCAATAATATGTTCCATATTTTAATAACATCGCTACTTTTTCTCGGGAGCGCGAATGCCGGGACCGAAAAAGTAACAGTCTTGACAAAGAAAGGAAATATAATAGGCTTAAAAAAAGATGGGTATAATACGTTTTTTGGTGTTCCGTACGCGCAAGTGAATGCAAATAATCCTTTTGGAGTAAGTAACATTATTTTTTGTATTTTTCTTGGTTTCTAAAGTATTATCTTAAGTACCGGTACAGTGCTTTCAAATTTTTGATCTGACTTTCTACCCCTGTCTGTCAAAATTACAGTGTGGTCCTTATTCTTGTTTCAATATGGATGCTGTCAGGTTTCTGCTACTGTCATTTCTGCCATTGTAACAGTGGTCTTTGCAGTCGCTGTAATAAGGTTGGTCTTGCGTTGCTGCTATCAAAGGTAAAATGACTGAGAGGACTGTAGACTCAAGTGACCGCATTTACTATTTCTTCAATAAAATTTTAGTTACGGTGTGAAATCGTAGGTTCCACGTTAAGGTGGAAGCGCAAGGGTAGCCCACGAAATTAAAATTTTCTTACGTTTATTGCAATTTGCAGATCAATGTCAGGTTGTATGTTGATGTAAATATGAATCGCGCTAGGACCACGTATTGAGTTACCAAATTATAATCATTCAAATCATCAATACCACCCTCCAAATTACCTGTAGTGATTATTTGCGACCACAGTAACTATTTCTTTTGCGGGTGGATGGAGAAAAATTGTAAGCTTTGCGTTTTGTTAATGTTATTTGCGTACGAAATTTTATTTTATATAATAGATCAGTGAATTGTTTTAAAGAAAAATATTACTTATCTACTTAGTTTGTGTGTCAAAGTTCATATAATTACTATATTTAAGTTCCAAAATGTTCTCAAGTAAGTGAAATACTGTAATTTCTTATTGAGAAATAAATTTCGTTAACCTTAAATTCATTTAACCCCATTGAGTGACTTTTTCATGAAATAGTTATTCGAGTTATTAGACCTGCAAATTGCAATAAACGTAAGAAAATATATATACTCATAATCATGTATAAATTTTTAGCTGTAAGTTTTCCTAAAACTGTAAAATAAAATAAAATTTAATTTCGCGGGCTACCCTTGCGCTTCCACTTTAAAGTCTATGTTTTTTTCTATTTCAGAGCAACTTACCACACCCATACTTCCGAAAACCGTTTTTTGCTAACGACTCCTCCATAAAATGCCCTCAAGTAGTCTCCACACGTGGCGGAACACTAAAGTGCCTTACCCTCGATATATACGTTCCAAAAACGGCCAAAATACGCCACAAAGTGGCAATATTGGTCTGGTTCTACGGAGGAGGCTTCGTTTTTGGTAGTGCCCGAGACTACGGTGGCCAACATTTGGTCAAAAAGGATATTATCGTCATCACCGTCAATTACCGACTTGGTCCTTACGGCTTTCTTTGTTTGAATGACGAGTCAGTACCGGGCAACCAAGGCCTTAAGGACCAGATAGCAGCGTTGAGGTGGATCAAGAAGAATATAAAGGTTTTTGGCGGAGATCCGAACAAAATTACCATTGCTGGTGAAAGCTATGGCGGTGGGGCAGTAGACCTACATCTTTATTCAAGGTATGAGACGTTATTCGATAAAGCCATTATCCAAAGCGGTTCTCTCCATACGCCAGGCTTCTATGGAAATCGAGATTATGAAGCTCCTATAAAACTTTCCGCTCACCTAGGACATAAAGTTACAACGAGCAGAGAAGCATTGAAACATCTGGCTAAACAGAACCCCATTACTGTGATGGCAGCAGCAAGAAATCTCTCCATGAGGCTCACGCCTTGCAAAGAAATGCGCTTCAGAGGGATCCAACACTTTGTGACCAAATGCATTAATCATTTAAGCAATCCTGATAGAATCGAACGTGTAAAAATCATGATTGGTTTCAACAGTAAAGAAGATTTTGGTACTTACGTGAACCAACAAAAAGATTTCTACCACAGATTGGGCGACATATTCTACAGGAATTTGAAGAACAATTTCGTTTTAAGGAATTGCGAATTGGATAAATTGAGTGATATTGTGAAGACCTTTTACTTGGGAAGCAAAAATATTGGTGTTGAATCTATGTTGGAGTTGAGTGATTATTCTTCTGATTTTAAACTGAATTATGCTGTGGAGAAATCTGTGTCTAAGTATATGGAGCAAGGTGCGACAGTGTATAAGTATATGTTCTCATATATTGGTGGTAGTTCTTATCAGAATGTTACGGGAGCCGGGGCGATACATAGAGAGGAGCTGAAGTATTTGTTTGAAACCACTGCTGTGCTGAGCTCTGATGAGCAGAAGATGATGAGGGAAAGAATGACCACCATGTGGGCCAACTTTGTTAAATTCGGGTGAGTTTTTGCGATTGCCATTACCTCCCTCTTCCCTTTATATAAATCCGTACCCAAAGGCTGCCAGCGATACCCTTTATTAAGGCTCCGTTGTCTGTCTGTCCGTCTATCACAAGGCTCTATTGTTTGTCCCGAAATAGGTAAGACACTTGGAATTTTCACAGAGTGTGCACACCCTTGACGAAGACGTCAACCAAGCATTAGACATAAAACTAAGTAACATTACGCAAATATTATTGCTAGGAAACGAGAAAATTTTAAAAAGAAAAGAGAGAATTTTTGGGGTAAAAAAATTACGTTGTCGAGTAGGCCTCAATGTAACGCACTCAAAACATTGTGCTGGTGGATGGATTGAATAGTATAGGGGTCGTGGAGGTGTTAAAAGTAAAAATAAACTTATCAACATGTATTAAAAAAAAAACTTGTGAAAAAGTAGGAACTTTGACCCCCAATATCTCCGTAACTAGAAGGTATGGTCTATAACAAAAAAAAATCGCAATGACAGGGAGAGTAAGTACCTTTCGGCTTCGTTAAGGGTCTTGTCACACCCTTTATTACTATGCCTGCTATTACAACAAATAAAAGTTAAAAATTGAAATGGTCCCCTTATAAGATATAGGTATTTGTACGCGCTGTATTAACACATTCAATGTCTTTCCAGGAACCCGACGCCCCAAAACACAACCCTCCTCCCAGTGATCTGGGAACCTGTCACCGGAAACTCCCGACCATACATGGACATAAACGTCAACATGACCATGAAGGACCATGCCTACAAGGAGAGGATGGCTTTCTGGGAACTATTCATGCAGAAGTATGATAGGAAGAGTTGATAGAAGAACATGTAGAATTAAGCTAGTTTTTTAACCTCGTTAATTGCGTCATATGAAGTGCGAATAAACGTATTTTTTTTTTCTTTCTTTCTTTTAAGATGTAGTTAATAAAGACTGTACTGTGTTTTTGTATAGTACAACGTTCTAATATTTCTTGCACCTAAGAAATAATTTCTAAGGCACCAAATTCAAAACTCAGGCACACGCTAGGATATAAATCCAAAGGTGCGCTTTTATCGAAATCGAAAAGGACTTTTTCTTCTCCAATAGATGATTCATATTTGCCCGAATGCGTACGACCTGGACAGTTTTGTCAATTGCCTCATTTAAGTCCTGGTAGGTGCAAAAGAATCACTATCAAAACTCACCTCTTCAGCATTCCAAGCGCCATAGGTCGGAGGGTTGATGACCATAAAGACCAGCGAAGACAGCAGGATGCAGGTGACGATGAAGGGGCCGACGTAACGCCAGGTCACCTGCCAGTAGATGCCCGGCCGGTAGCCCGTCATCTCGTATATGTCATTGGTAAATCTGGAAGGAAGAGTTGCATTGGTATCCGGTTCGAAGGACGAACAATTTCTAGGCAACAGATTTTTTTTAAATGAGCATGATAGGGACAACTCATTGAACCATTGTCAAACTAATGGAAATATAGGCAATTAAAAAATAATATGCGTCACAAAGGACCAAAAGTTAATAAAGGTCTTTCTGTTATACATAGAAACCTTACCTTTTTGAACTAAAGATCTGGCAGTTAACTTAACCGCACGTCAGTGTTAAATAGTTAAACAATCGATTCTTTGGACGGCCCCTATTTTGACAGACATGAAGTCTACGTACCTCTCATGGCCATATATGTAAACGACAGAGACCATCTCGAGCAGAGCGACGACCACGAGTCCGATGGTGCCGGCGAATGAGTCAAACATCTTGAGCCAGTACTCTCCCGCGCCCGTCGTGAAGATCAGACCCACGAAGAAACAGAATGTGCATACGCAACCTAGGGAAAAAAATGTTATAAGATTTAGGGTCGGCTTCCAGTATTACTGGATGCAGCTGAATGCCAGTATTTTACATGGAGCGACTGTCTATCTCACCTCCACAAGCCAGTTAGTACTGGGTGATACGATGCTTCCTGGTAAGACTGATTGTCAGACTTTCGGGCCACTGTCTACCTTTGACCACTATCAAAGAACTACAAATGACAGCTGAGACCAACGGCTTAACATGCTTTCCGAGGCACGAAGGAAACTCGGTATGTAATGGATGCTGACCCATCCACGGACCGACCTAGGTAAGTGTGTCTTAACCTTGAAGATCGACCGGTACAGCTGTTATTATTCAGCTATCCTAGTATAAATTACTCAGTAATTATATCCGGAAAAGGACATCTTCTTCTTCTTGATCGTGTGGTTAGTTATTACTGGCTGGTTATTATTAATTTTCTCCTATACTTCTTCAAATATAATCAGCCAATCAGGTGCAGACCTTTACTTAAAGCTGCTGCTCACCAGTTGGCTTGCTGAGCTACTAGAAGAACTTGATGTCAAATATACGTCAGATTGAAATCATGGAATATATGCTCTTCAGAGCATTTCCTTCCTGATGCCGATCTGACTCCGAGCCCCGACAGCAGCATCATGAAGAACATGATGGATCATTTCGTGGCGATAGGGGTTGTTGTGTGATTTTATTCAGTCGAGTCTAATACTCACGAAAGAGAATCCATTCGATTCTCACAGAAAAATCATCAGAGTAGTAAATTTTCTTCGTCTTCTGAATTCCATCTTTCTCCTTAGAACGCTTACCAGTAATAACAGGCTTGCTGAGCCGCTTGAAGAACTCGATCTCGAACATGGTGCAGAGCATGCCTTCCATAATGCCGATCTGACTGCCGAGCCCCAGTGATAGCAGCATCAGGAAGAAGATGATGGACCAGAAGGGGGCGGGAGTTAGCTTGAGGATCGCTTGAGTGAAGACGATGAAGGCTAGGCCAGTTCCTTCGGCGGCCTGGAGGGGAAAAAAATACAAGAAATTCGATGATTAATCATAAAAGCAGTCAGTATAGTAGATTGTTGCATCGAGCGCAAAGTGAGTTATTAATGCATGAGTGTTATGTTCGTGCCCGAGCGCATGCGAGAGCAATAAATTAACACGAGTGCATTAATTACTAACTTTAGCAAGGTGCGTAATCTACTTTTCTTCAACTACCAATCTACCTACCGTGATAAAATATACCTACTCAAAATAAAAACTCAAGTTAATGAAAACAAAGTATCTCGCGACGTTTGTGGCAAAAGGTTATTAACAATTTCATTTGCAGCTGTTTTTATACTTTCTGGAGTTGAATTCTTATCGATATCGCTGTCTATTTCCATTTTTTTAAAACTTTTCTTGCTAAATACGAAGTATCAAAGTTTTGCAATTTATGGTACAAAATGCGCGCCATTTGTATTTTTTTTTTCACCGAGTCGATTTTATTCAGCCGTTTTTTATTTTCAGCCTGGATCTTTTTGATCAAATGCATACATTTTTTAGTAAACTTAATAGGAGACAGTAAATCTCTGTGGTAAATTAATATCTAAATAAAAAAAAAACAGTGCATTAGTGAAAATCTGTGCAACAATGAGATTTCATATAACATTTCTGCTGTTTTGGTTCTAAGCAAAAAAGACGTCGTTTGTGGTGATTAATGATAACATTACTACGTAGTTGAAAGAAAAATAAATTAATGTTGTGTTTATTTCTCTGTTTATTCGTTTTAATACTATTGTCATCCTTCCATAAATAGTGTAGCTCACCTTAACAGAATCGTTTCGACTGTGCGAGAGGGATAGAAGATAGGTGACTGGGGAAGCGGGAGCAAAATTTGAATTTGAGCTGTCATCCTGTGCGCCCTTAACACATCATCATCATTCTCCTTCTTTCTTTTTTTTTTTCGTGTGGTTAGTGCCTAACCTGGTGTCAAAGTTTTTATGCCGCCCATGGGCCTTTGACTTGTCTTAACATGCCGTCGAGAAATATTTCTCTGGCATGCTGGTTTCCTCACGATGTTTTCCTTCACCGAAGCATGTGATAATTATACTATGATTATATCATTATATTATCATTCCCCTGCCCTTATCCCAATCTATTTGTCGTCATCGCAGCATGTCTTCTTCCTCCATACTTCTCTATTACTCGTCAACTCACACAGTCCATCCATCGTTTCTTTGGTCTTCCTCTACTCTTATAGACATTCACATTCATACTCAAAACTAAAGACTAGTATTTACAAAATATCTAAATTAACAAACAAATCACTACACAGGCTCGGACCATCTACCAGGCTAGCAGAAACCAACAGGTCTATCCATACCTCTTCAAGCTGTCGGCTCATGAGGCAACCAGTGAGGTTGTACTTCGTCACGAAGCTCTCGTTCACAGATTCGAAATGATCGCGGTAGTAGTCGTGAGTCGAGTTGGGAGTGAAGCCAGATTCGTTCAGGCCGGCAAGGATCTTGATCTCCCTGGAAAGATGAAGAGGAATATTGAAATGGAGGGACAAACTATTTGGTCAATCGGAAGAGCATTCATTTGTGGTACAATAGAGACCCGTGAAGATTATCCACCAAGTAAACTGGTTACATTTTTTCGAGTCAGTGACCCGAAATTCTGACTACCAGTCTTTTTAGATTTACCTAGTAGTAATTGGGTTGTGGAGGTCGCTCCATGTAGAATACTGTGTTACGTGTTTATGTGTGTCTAGACTACCCAATGGTTTGATGTGTTTTTGTTCTCCAAAATATAGTGAATTCGATATTTAGATGATGTCTCGATGTTTCGATAATTTGTAGATAACCTAGTTCAGTTCTTATTTAGAAAGAACCTTGAAAAGAGACTGTAAAAAAAGACTTAAAATAAAACGAATTAAGCCAATAATGTTACAAAATATAACCTCATTGAATTCAGCAAAGTCATAAACCTTAAAACCCCTAGAGGAGACCCCACTATTATATGTATACCCGCATTTTGAATTTAAAAATATTCACCCTCTTACTTTTTCCGAGTATTTCGAGACAAGGCCCTTTAAACTACAAATAATGGCAACGCATCAATCAAACCTGATGGTCTTGATTCGGACGCTATCAAATAAATAGCAGAAGGTACTTTGTATATGATTGATTGTTAGTTATGAATGATTTATGGTCGTTTTCCAGACACACGTAAGTGTTGATGATGTAAATAAAAACCGGGCAGGTGCGAATTGAACTCGTGCACCGAGGGTTCCGCATAAATTTGAAGGTAATTTGTTTATAAGCAACTTATTTACGGTTTTCAGATTCTTTCCCTTACAAGTGCTGTAAGACATTGCTTCTTGCCAAATTTCATAATACTAGGCCAACGGGAAGTACTCTATAGGTTTTGATTACCATGTGAAATCGCAAAATATGCGACATTAAACAGTCATAATTATCTTTTGATCGCTTTGACTTACAAGTTTGATTTTTGCTTGCACAGTTGAAAGGGACCTTACATAGTATAAAAGAAAGTCGCTTCCTGCTGTCTGTCCCTATGTATACTTAGATCTTTAAGACTACGCAACGGATTTTGATGCGGTTTTTTTAAATAGATAGAGTGACTCAAGAGGAAGGTTTATATGTATAACATTGCACCCGTGCGAAGCCGGGGTGGGTCGCTAGTTTGATATAAATTTCAAGTGTTATGTTATGTATTTAGTTTCTTCTTTAATTCTTGGTTCTGTATTCTTATAATATTCTGGAAGAATCTTCACAGTTTCCAATGGCGAAATGTGGGTGTATTATAGCTACTCTACCTGACCCTCAGGTGATTACAGGTATTCTTCAGTTTTTTGTATATTTTGTTATACATAAAAGCTTATCAGTGTACTGTACTTTGACTTGTAAATATAATTTGAGTTATGAAACTCTGGAAGCGCCATCTAATATTCTTTTACGTACTTTTTTGCTTTTAAAATAATTACATTTCCTCAGTAACTTTGTACTAGTGTCTATTATATAAATATTTATAACGGCAGAGTTTTAACGAAGGTTGGAGGTCAGGTATTGCTTTCCGAGGCACGGAGGGAACTCGCTATGTGATAGATAGTAGCAGTAGGTACTAGTAGCTCAGCTTGTGGAGACTTTTTGTTCCTCCAGTGCCCAAATACCAACCCTAATTATTTTTCTAAAACAAAAATAGCCTAAGTTACACCTTATACCTTTGACCCTATGACATTAGCTATATGCCGGTGAAAGTCCCGCCAAAATCGGTCCAGCCGTTTCAGAGATTAGCCGGAACGAACAGATAGACAGGCAGACCGACAGACAGACAATTTTTTTTAATAAATGTGGTTTTGTTATAAGTGCCGTATATATTTTCATATGCATTTAGTAAACAGCTGTTATTTTGATATCACAAACAGACAGTATAGATATTTATCATTCCTTGTTGTAAATATATTTCTTTTAACTGTGCAATAGCTTGGATTTGTCTGATATATTGGAAATCTTTTCTCAAATAAATAAATGGATGGTCAGCGATCCACAGACTAACCTCGGCAAGCATACCTACCTTAAAAATCGACCAGTGCGGCTGTTATCAATGAGCCAAAAGCCTTTCTACTAAATAGTCGGTAACAAAATAAAACACAATAGGTAATGAAGTACTTACTTAGTAATACAAGTCTCAACCATAGTAAAGGCCTTGAAGCCCAGGATACTAAAGATGACCACAGACGCGTAGATGGCCGTCAGAGCGTTACAGACGGACACCAGTAGCACATCCCTCACGCAGTTGTTGTTCGGCGGGTTGTAGGAGCCGAACGCGATCAGCGAGCCGAAGGCAAGGCCGAAGGAGTAGAAAACTTGGGTCGCTGCGTCCAGCCAGACGGTCGGGTCGAGGAGTTTTTCGAGCTGAAAATGAAAGTTTAATTTAGCAGGAGTTATTTCACACTATAGTAACAATGTTCCGATGGGTACGTATTTGAATTTTTAAAATTAAAATACCTACAAATAAAATGTTAACGTTCAAAACATCGAAAATTTAAATATCGAATATATAGTAATATCGAAAATTATTTTATACCTAAGTTCAATATGTCAACATCTAATACACTTTAGTTCATTTTATTTACGTTCAAAATACCTACTAGCAATGTTATTATTAGAATATTATTGCCTACTCAATAATATTTCAGTCCTACTTGTTAAAATATCGAACACATTTTTATATGGGAAAAAAAATAGGTAGGTAATTAGGTAGGTAAATTAGGTAGGTTAGCAGGCATTACTTTGATAAGTTACCTCCTTGGTTGCCATGTTTCAGAGTAAAAGATCGTTCCATTTTTAAATAACACGACACAAATGAGTTTACTATGTAATTTATTTGGCAGATAGATACGACAGATATCGATTTTCAAACAACTTTTGCCGGCTGCTGGTCCCATGCATCTGGCCAGTACAGCAATTTCGATTTATCTTGAAGAAGGTTATCAAAATAATGCTTTTGCAAACATTTTTGAGAAAAATAAAATAAAAACCAAAGGAATCATTCGTTCACGATACTAACTTAAGAAAACATTGTGTCGTGATTTTCAGGAAACATTCGTCCATCAATGCCTCTGTTGCTGGCCGCTGCAGTAATGTACTATTGTTTTACTTACTTACTTTGTTTCTTATTGATGGTGATGATCTCGGTTTTGATTTCATTTTTATTGTTCTGGTACTAATATTTTTATATTTTATGTTTATTTTCCCATGTCTGTATGTCTGTCCGAGTATGTCATAGCCACTTTATTCCGAAACTATTAGGACTACACAGTTGAAATTTAGTAGGTGGATGTATTCTGTAAACCGCTTTACGATTTCTAAATACAAATTTAAAAAAATTAAACTCCTCATAAATGGAACTGAAACTAAAAAAATATTTTTCATCAAACCAATACGTGCGGGGTGTTTATAGATAGGTCTTTAAAAATGACACTGACGTTCCTAAGTCAATGGTTTGAAAGAAAGTCACTTCCAAAGTGGTAAAATGTGTGTCCCCCCCTCTAATTTCTAAAGTAAGAGGAGGAAAATTCAGAAACAAATCAGGATTGTAGAACTTAAACAAAACTTTCAACCAAAATCAGTTTGAATAAGATTTGATGTTTAGTTTTTGAGATATGGGACTTTTTCATCACACTGCAGCAACAACTTTGTTTTTCATTAACATTCTATGAAAAACAATTTTAGTTTTGCTGTTGAATGTAAAACAATAAAACATAATGAATGACCTTCAAAATATTTTTATTAAATTGTTTGGTGCTACGGGACCCTGTGTGCTAGTGAGTGCAACTCGCACCTGGCCGGTTTTTTTTTTAAATTTTATTGTTTAGTTGTATTAAATTTCTAGAGCCACTCGTTTCAATTTTATATTCTTTTTATGTTTTCACTTGTTTTTGTGAATGCTGGTTGACCAGTAATTGGCGACTGTGTAATTCCTAGACTGTGCAACCTTTACTTAGGATATGTTGTACACAGAACCTGTTGGTAGACCTTTATTAAATGAATAAACACCGTTTAAGTAGGGTTCCACTCAATCGCAGTTGCTTTGGTCTATCAAACGTATTATAAACACGTAACAGAGAATCTGAGTCACAGTCATCTGCCTAGCCTTTCCTAACTATGTTCGGGTCGGCTTCCAGTCTAACCGAAGTTGGGATAAGTCTAGGCAGACTTATCACATTTTATTGTATATAATCGGTAATCTAGTAAAAGAACAAAGGATTAAATATAAACATTGAAAATTTGTATTGTGAAATTAGAACAATTTTCGACATTCAGATCATTATATTCTTGTCGGCGGAACGTTTTATTTATTTTTTGTTCATAGTTCGTGCTTGTTCCAAATTCAAAATGTTTTTATTCACTCAGTCAGTAAAAGAGCGTTTTATTCACTGTTATCGATGACTAAAATGCCCTTTTTCGAGTGGCACTGATAATTTTTTTTTTTGAATTCAAAGGACTCTATTCCATACTTAAATTCAAAACTGAAACTTGGAAAACCATGGAATTATATTCGTTACTCCTACAGTAATGAGTACGAACAGCGAAGCAACTTTTAACCGTGTTTGTTTAACCTTTAAAAAGGGCCATAATAATACTCCTGGCCTCATTAATTATGTGAATGAACAATATTCAAATATTCCACGGCGCCGTAAAGTTTTGTAACGAAAGCACCTTCTATATTATTCAAGGTTTCTAGAATGATGTTGAGAGCCGCGTTGGCACGATCAGAGTATGCTCGTACCGAGTGGACTCAGATACCTACTCGGACGCAACTCGTATTGCGCCAACCCGTAATCCGAGAGGACTCGGATGGGTTGGTATGGGTTGCCACAATACGAGTTGCGTCAGACTAAAAAACAGTTGAAATTAGAACTTACAAGTGAGTAGGCCTCAATAGTGATTTTGTTCGAGATTTCGTTGAATACTACTTACTGTTTGCAGACTGTTCGGTATTTTATCAAAAATTAACCCCTTCCTTTGGTTTGTCAAATTTCATGTCTCACTTCCCAGAATTTGATTATTAATGGCGATGCTATCGAATGGTGTGATAATAAAGTGTGGGTTTCCTAGCCAAGCCAAGAATATTGATTTTTCAAAAATCCAATGTCGCGAAAAAATAAATCAAAATCCTTCGAGCATTTTTCGGTATTCCTCACAGTTTCGGATTTGGCCATCCACGCCCACTTGAAAAATTCACTCTGTATATGTCACATATATTTCAGTTTTTAGTGCTCATATTTCGAGCAGCGAAGGTCATATGCCCCCGAGCGACTCGTAAAAGAAAACAAACTCTTTAGTACCCCTTGCGTAACGGAACATCAAAAGAGGTACTATTTTTAGCTTCTGAAGATAGTAAGTCTTCTTGTATGTTCCCTGGGTTTCATGTCCGGCGAAATTTTGGAGGAGAATTGTTAGAGCCATATGTAGACGGTGGTTAGATTCGATGGTAAAATAATAAAAATATGGTTGCACTGTAACAGTTTACTTTCTTACTTGACGGTTACAAAACGACTGCTCTCAAATACCCGACGCATCGACTTTTATACACTTCTACAAAAACATTACAACCAAATCACTCATTATGCTGTGTAATATTAATTAGGTAGTCCCGCTCTGGGCTGCGCAGGAGGGAGTGTCAGACTTTCACTGACTAAAACCCATCCATGTTCCTTCCTTTGCCCTTTGTGTTCCAGGGCCGCGGTATCTCTTTCGAACAGTCCCGCAACCCTGGCAGGCATCGGTCCTTTCGGACCCCTTCCTGTTTTCTGACGACTCGTCCGTCGACACGGCCTGTCGTCATAAGACGGACGGACGGCGAGCTAGCCACACCGTCTACAGGCCCGCGCCTACGGTGGCCGGGGGCCACGTGGTGGCCACGCCCGGTGCGTCTCCCGCGGCGGCTGGGACGTGAGGTTCTCTCCCTCTCACGTTCCGCCACCTCCTACGCTAGCATGACTGCTTCGCAGAAGGAGGTGACGGCGTCCCATTCCGTCTAGCTCCGGACCATGGATTTAACCAAGGCCGGAATATTAATTAGCTGCCAGTAACAAAATTATTGATCAATAATCATTAAAATCTTAACTAATTATAACATAATATTCGGCGCACCGGAAGCTGACAAGCGGAAGGTGCCATAACGTAAGTATTTTGATTATTTGACATTACCAACAATCAACCTAAAAATAACTAAATACATAAATACTGTACAATTAAATACAATTTGTTAAAATCAAATAAGAATTATTGACGTTATTTAAATAAATCATCGATGCTGTAATCAAGTTGAGCTGGTATGAGCAGTACCGGAAGTCTGTAACACATATGATAGTAGGTAGACATCATAATTCAGCGATTTAGCGACTGCATCAATGCTGCATTGCGTTTTGGCGACACTACTTTCGGGGGCCTAGACCGAGTCTAGGTGTCGTTTACAAGAAATATACTAATTTTAATTTAGCTTTAATTATCATCCATTTAATCCAGGTAACAAATACCCATAGATAAATACCTGAACCGAAATATACATACTAATAACGTTGTACATTGCTTTGAAACCATTTGTCATTTGTCTATGACAAAGTCACAGACCGCATATAAAAAAGGAGGAGTTTCAGCAGTTTTAATTTCTTACCTTCGGCTTATACATGTGGATGATGCCGTCAGCAGAGCCAGGCAATGTGACGCCGCGAACGAAGAAGATCGTCAGCACGACATAAGGGAACAGCGACGTGAAGTATACCACCTGAAACAATGGTTGGAGGTTCAACGTTTTGTAAGCCTTGCTGGGTTGGTACTGGTTCCTACACCCAAGACACAGATCTCTGATTTTTCGGATTCATGTGCCTTTAGTATTATTATCACTTGCTTCGGTGAAGCTTAACATCGTGAGGAAACCAGCCTGAGATATAATTCTCCACGGCATGTAAAGCCATGTCAGAGGTCCACGGGCAGGTTCCTCAATGGTCCTTCTGGCTATATTTTGGTAATGGCGGTCAATCTCAGCTGGTACTAGCCATTGATGTAGAAAATATAATAGTGCAGAAGTGAAGGTACACTCTCCTTTTTACCCTCATAATCCGACAAGACAGGCGCGAGACTAACGGCTGTACGAGCTTTCTGAGGGTGTGTCCCACCTACTTCAAAACTTCGGGCTGCTAAAGAGAAATTCCTAATGGAAAAACCCACCATGCAGGTTCAGGGAATCTAACCCAGGACACAGATATTATAATACTTCGTCCGAGGACCAGAGTCTAGTAGCCGCGCTTACGCTTGCGACCCTGACACCAACGGGGCAGTTCCGGTTCCCATAGGCATGTAAAACATTGTTATAAATGCACACTTATGTCTATTTTCTTGGTTCCAACAAAAAATTACGAAACTTTTAAGTTACCGATGGCCATTCTCCAACTTTGCCTAAATTGGGCCTCAAAACAGGCTTGTTGTTAATGAACAATCTTGTTTTTCTTTTTCCCGCAATAGGGATGTTTCCTGAGTAAAAAAAAAATATTCTATTTAGTCCGTCAGTTATATTATCGAAAAATTTTGGATATTTATTTTTTTGTTTTATAAAATCAATAAAACATGACGAAGACAAAACGCATCAAATAATCGAAGTGGGTGCTTGTGACGTCACTTGTACGTAAAAAGTGTACATACAAGTGACGTCATGCGAGTTTTCGACGCACTGTACTGTCTTCATTTTTTGTTTACGTAAAAAAATCCAATATATTTTGGAAATCTATCTGACGGATTACTTAGATTTTTCTGATCTCTACCCTAGATTTTGTTTACGTAAAACTGATATTGCAAAGGAAGCCTCTTAAAAGTCATGGGGGTGAACTTTTCCTTAATTTCGTAAAGCTGACAAGGGGGTTTCAAGTATAAGCTTGTTATATAATATTGTTGAGGGGTTTTTTCTCCTCCCAAGTTGAATCCACTAGGAAGTGGTGACGAGTAGGAGCTTTTAGAAACTGCCTTATATAATTTGGATGTTCAAAAACTGACAATTCTCAGCCTAATTGCTCTTTCTAGATTCTGTTTTCGCTTTGAAGAAAAAAGATCTACAGGGTGTAACAGGACTCTTCACGAAGCCGTCAACCAAGCATTATGTACATCAAACTAAGTAACTTTACACAAAAATGTCTGCTGGGAAACGACTTTTCTTTTTAGGGTGAAAAATCACGGTCTACGGTTGGACTCAATGTAACGCACTCAAAACATTGTGCTGATGGATGGATTGATTAGTACGGGGGACATGCAGATGTTTAAAGTAAAAATCTTACAATAAAAACATGTATTTAAAAAGAAAAACTTGTGAAAAAGTTGGAACTTTGACCCACATTATCTCCATAACGAAAAGGTTCTCAATCACAGGTATGCTCTAGAACAAAAAAATGATCGCAATGACGAAGAAAACAAGTGCGTTTCGGCTTCGTTAACCTTTCGTATGCCGAGTATATAGACACAATTAAAAAGCTATTGTGTCTCGCGTAGATCCACGTTCCCGGCACACGAAGGGTTAAGGGTCTTGTTACATCCACTATATCTTAGGAACCTACCTTCCCACTGCTCTGAATCCCCTTCATCACGATAAAGAAGACAATTATCCAGGCCAGCAGCAGATACAGCACGATCCACCACCGTGGCACTCCAGGCTCATCAATTGTGGGAGACGCGTCCAGTGCCTCCCGGTACCAGAAGTAGACCGTTGATGATGCCTTGTTGCATTCAGCTTCACGGGTGCCATTGTCAACGGGGCAGTGGGCCCAGGGTAGAGAATCCGCGGAGAGCTGGTGGGCAAAATAGAGGAGGTTAGGATAATACTGAG
The DNA here is from genome assembly GCA_947578425.1 of Eugnorisma glareosa. NCBI lineage: Eukaryota > Metazoa > Arthropoda > Insecta > Lepidoptera > Noctuidae > Eugnorisma > Eugnorisma glareosa. Next base: position 5,211,163 of record OX387967.1, on the reverse strand, counting down.
GACAGAATGTGTTGGCGCTGTTTTGGGAGAGGCCATTATCCAGCATTGCAGGGAGATAGGGTAATTTGATTGGAGTACTTTGCTTGGGAGTTGGTTTCGCCACTTTTTCCCCCCAGCGAAATCACTAAGTGGCTGACATGTGTAATTGACATTCAAAAAGTGCTGATCTTTAGCCTTTCCTTTATTTCAATGTAAAATTATATTCCCTGTACGCAGCACACCATTTAAAATGTAAGTAATACAGCTTAAATTAAAAAAATCCAGCTGTAATGTTGAAATACTCTAACGAACGTCGCGTGAAATCAGCTGTTCACATCCTGCCTAGCTACAGAGTTCATCGAACTCGTCGTCGCGCTTGCCGTTCGCTAAGTACGTTTTGCCACGGTAACGATACATTTCGTAAATATTGCTGATTAACCAGAATGAAAGAGACAAAGCACCAAGCACGGGCTAGCTCCGTCTCTTCCTTGCACATTTTTTTTATGAGCCCTTTCATTTGCTATGTAACACGGTATAGTTTAGCAAAACTTCTTATTTTACTTTCTAATTTACCCCCCTAAAATGGCCCCATGTTTAAAATTGATTAATATACGTTACACGACCGTCTTTGGGTCATCGATTTACATATGTGTATCGAATTTCAACTCAATCGGTCTTATCGATCCAATAGCTTTGGAGTGAATTGGCTGTGACAGACGGACACAGACAAGCGAGTGATCCTATCAGGGGTGCCGTTTTTTTTTCTTTTGATGTACGGAACCCTTAAAATTAACACTATGGGTGAACCGGTTATTATAGGTTGATTGACCCTATACGGGTTAACATTTACTGTAGAGTTTTTCACCGATTAAAACGCATATACGGGTAACCTTTTCATTCCCTGGTTTAATTTGTATAAAAAAATTTTATATACTCACTCGAATACTATTAAACAGATAGAAGAACACCCAAGTGATGATGACATTGTAGTACAGCGCCACGAAGAGAGTCACCACGCAGCTTGAGATCCCAATGCCGCCCAGCCAAGGATGGATGGTGTTCCAGACCCCGAGGGAGCCCAGACGCATCTTCTGACCGATGGCCATCTCGATCAGGAAGAGGGGAATGCCTTCCAGTATTAACATTATGAGGAACGGAATTAGGAAGGCACCTGTGGACAGAGAAATGTTCTATTTAATGCTGGAGAAAAGTTGGTGTGCGATAGTAGGTAAATGGAGTGAGGAATGAAGACTCGCACACCAAAGTTTTATATAAGAAAAATAACAAGCTGTGCCCGCAGTTCTGCTTGTGTGGAAGACTGTTGTGTTTATGGGATGCGCCTGCGACACTAATACCAAACCTCTGCAAATCAGGGTCAACCACGAGAAAAGCGCCGAGACAATGAAGTTCGACAAAGTCCCAGTGAAACAATTTAACTGTCTTGGATCCCGCAACGGAATTGATCAGAAAAGAATAGCGAAGGAAAAACATAATTTCCGCTTCCCTCCATATCAGCAGGAGACAGAACAAAATATGGGCAATAGGCGTTTACAAACTGGGATAAGTCAAGAGAAGAACATATATTTGAATTCAAATGAAACGCAACAAAATATTTAATCCAACCCAAAATAACTGCCTTTTTGATTTTCTAAAAACATTAATGGAACCACTTTTTGAGATGCTCAAATAATTCTTATTTTGGTTTCCTAAAAATGCAATATCGATATATCTTTTAACGATATCATCAAAAAATACCGGATTCAACCCAATTGTTACTGTTGAAACTATTTTTCATCACCGATCATGGTGATTTTCGGATTTCATTCTCATTCACAAACATTGAATCAGTTGGATAGTTTCAGAGAAGAGTGTATGAACATAGTAAAACATCATTTTTAGACATTAAGATTATGTAGATATCGATACCTTTAGGCTCAAAGGGCGTATCCACCAAAACACGACTTTACAGGAGAGCCAAAAAACAAAACAGTTTTCCGACATAACTTTTTTGTGTGTATACCTATAAAAAAAAGCAAAACACAAAAGTTCTTAGAATTTTGAGATAAAGAACATGGTAGAATAATATCTTAACTAAATGTAACAAATAAAAAAATAGACTTCGTATACACCCTTAAACATTAAATATGGCAGTCGGTTACGCCAATAAAAAAAAGCTCCTGAACAAACAGTTAAGGGTGTAACAGCAATTCACACAAAATCAATTAAAAATTCATGGCGTATGTTAAAATCTCTTTCTATTCTAGGATCTAACAAACGATGCAAGCTACAAATCTTTTGTCCAATATGTGGTGTAAGAGACGATTGTGGCATTTCTCATCAATAATTTCTCATTATAAGCTCCGGTAATTCAATTGATTTGTACCGATCAGGTCATTTGCTTGATTCTTTTAGTACTACGCCTACTCATAACAACTGCAGTGCAGACCAGAACTCAGCATTAAAAATAAAAAAATTATATTGTATCAAAAATGTTAAATCACAGCTATAATTTTAATAGAATCTGTCATCGTTTTAATAATCATTGTGCAATAATAGTCGTTATAGTACTATCTTATTAGTAACAATATAGAAATGTATTACACTTTTTATCATTTATGCATGTAGGAATCTAATATCCGATTGAATTAGACGTTTCTTCTGTCGTTATTACGTCTAATATTTATAATACTTGAAAATAAAAACAAAACACAGCCACTAATAAAGCAAATTAATTGCATTATTCTACCAAATTAACGATGTCATACATAATTATGATATATAAAAAAACAGAAACAAGAAACGTAAAAACTGTTAACTATAACGGGCAAGCATAAGCATCCCGAACGAAAAGGATTTAAACATGAGACTTTATTCTTCCTCTGTATCTTCATCTTCGTCATCGGTTTCAGGTAATGTATCGGGTACATCTTCAGTAGAACAGAGCTGACGATACTCTTGATGAAAGGTCTTGGGGATTGTTCCATTATCACAGAGTCTGATAAGGTCTTTATATTTTGCTACTGATATCGGAAGTTTGGCGTTATGAAAAGGCTGAACAATGTAGTTTTTGTGTCCGGATACATCGTTCACAACATTTCCATCTGTACTATTCTCAATGCTCTTATTTTTACTATTCCTTGTTTTCGTGTCCTTTCCCTTACCTTTTCCTTTTCCCTTGCTTTTGCTAATTCCTTTCTTTTGTGTCTTCTCAAATAATTGTATTTGTTCCTCTACCGCACTTTCTTTCATGGAATATTTTATTTGAACTTTAACTGGATTCTTCTTTTTGAATGTAGCTGTTCTTATTGCTTTGAAGGAAATATTTTTTAACGTACAAGGCGTAAACGTTTGGTTAGCCAATTGTGCTAAATCTGAATATTCCATGACATTGACATGGTAGGGTCTCGGCGTTTTCCGGGCTGCTACAAAAAAGGTCGCCCATTGTGATGGACTCCAAACAATTATTCTTTTCTCTTCTCTTTCGATTACAGCATGGACCGAATCCACGGGCATTTAAGTATGTCCGGGGTGTAAAAGTTTATCTGTATGACTTCCAGAATTATAGAAATTTTTGAAAAGTGATTGAAGACACCCAACTCTGTTTTATTTTTATTTTGGCCACTGCATGAGTCACCGTACAATAAAAGGTTGTGCACACCTCTTCTATCAACTTCAACAAGATATTTTATTAGGCAGCTAGCAATTTCATTGCTACCACGTTTGCCATCACACTCACCCCAGGTGAAGCAAAAAGCATCTTGCGTGTTACTCGTAAAGAGTAAAATTGTACACAGAATATTTTCGTGAATAGTAGGTATAACAACATGCTTTCGCATTGGGGAGTGTTATTTTAATAGTATAAGCCAAATTTTAAATATTTTAGTTTATTTCGGGGACGTAACCACCAAACTTGATAAAATCTCTGGTTTTATAAGACAAGTACGAACAACAATTCTTAAATAGCTAGTGGCGTAAACGCCAAAAGAGACATATCACCGGATATACTTCCAAGTTTTTAAATTTGTTTACCAGCTACGACGTGTGCGCTAATGAAAAATGAAATATATTTCATTTACGGCCCAAATTTAGATAAAATCAATGTTTAGCGACCTAAAAGTTATGGCTGTATAAGCCACTTTTTTGCGAATATCGACATTTTACCAATCGAAAGAGGGCGAAAAACTAAGTATGACTGCATTAAAATCTCATTTTGGCCAAAATGGCGGTTACGCCCTTTGAGCCTAAAGGTATCGATATTAAGATTATGTATTATTAATTAAGGAATAAGGAAATACCCCTCCGACTGGTCGACACTTCGCGTGAGGCTGGCTCTTTCTTTTACCAAAGAATTAGCAATACCATTCAATTTGGCAATGCTGCCTTCTGGGCACGTTTCCGTTAGTACTTATTTTTAGTCATCTTTTTAGTTCTATTTGTAGTCTGTACATAAGGTACATACATACATAGTAAATAAAATATTCTTCTTTCTTTATTATCAAATTGGGATTTTCGAATCCTAAGTTCACCAGCAAAGTTAAAGCGTAAAAATGACCCCTGCCTTACCTTTTTGGATATACCTGCAGACGGTTATATATAAAAATATCATTATATGCCTAGCCTTTTTCTGTCTATGTCTGCTGTTGTCGGTTAACCGGATGCAACTGAACACCATCATATTATGTCGAGCAACTCTCCACAAACCAGCTACTGGGATTCCGATTATTCGACTGCCAAAATCTACGAATGACAGCAAGCGTGTGCATGTGCTTTCTGGGGCATGGGGTGTTTCCCATCCACGTATCGACCTCGGAAAGCGTTGCTGATCCATGAAAATCGACCCGTGCGGCTGTTACGCTAACTACTCGAGCAAAAAAAAAAACAAGGCATTTATTTCAAGTAGGCCAGTTAAAAGTACTTTTGAATTGTCGAAACAAAGATAACAATGAAATGTAGCTACAGTCCCAGTCACAAGGCATAAAACTGTGAAAGGTGCCCCTTCCCTAGCGTAGATCTCTATGGAGAAGAACCGGCAAGAAACTCCATGGACACTCTTTTAAATCAGCATCATCATTCTCCTGCCCTTATCCCAACTTATTTGGGGTCGGCGCAGCATGTCTTCTTCTTCCATACTTCTCTATTACTCGTCATCTCAGCAGTCACTTCCTTTCTCGCCATATCATCCTTCACACAGTCCATCCATCGTTTCTTTGGTCTTCCTCTACTGTTATAGCCATCTACATTCTTTTAAATCAGCATATTGTTACAAAATCTTGGTTACATCATTCATGTTGAGATGGTACACTATGTGAGAACGATGTAGCAAGATGTGCACGTTAAAAGTGTCCATAGTAAAAAGCTCCACAATAAAAGCATGCGTGAAACATAATGAAATGCTCTAAAGCTCAAGCACGTCCGACCAATGTTTGTACATACATACTCTTTGAACATCAACCACATAGTACATTTAAGCTGTTTTTGCGCTGCCACATAGATTTAATATGAACGATACGGCCGCTGGACGGTGTTTGAAGCTGCTTGTTTGCCAGGGATTCGATGCGTTGCACTCTTTGTTTTACAATCACTACACACAAAAACGTTTTGTTTTAAATCTATACTATATTACTATTATAAAGAGGTAAAGTTTGTGAGGTTGTAGGGGGTAATCCTTGAATCTACTGAACCGATTTTGAAAATTCTTTCACTAATAGGAAGCTATCCCCGAGCGTCATAGGCTATATTTACAACGTGCCAGTGTGATAATTTCTGACCAAAACCCGAGCGAAGCCGCGGGCAACAGCAGTCAGAGATAAAAAGCTTTCAGACTTGTTTACTTCTAATTAATTTGGTTTATCATTAACACTAGAAACGGGACATTCTGACCAAATAATGATGACATGTTTACTGTTAGTTATGAGCTCCCGATATTTCGGTGCTGTTGCAAGCACCATGATCACGGATAAACCGACCGACTTGTTTCTAGTGTTAATGATAATGTTAGTGTGACCATTTCAGTTTAAATTGGTTTATTAATCAACAGGCGGCTTTTACGTGGCCATGAATCTGTAAAATGTATATTTTTAAGCACATCAAAAGTGTCTAGGGATCAAGCATTTTTATGTGGATTTCTTGAGATTGAGATGTGGCTTTGTAATAAATTTATGATTTTATAAATTTATATGGATCCTTTTTGGTGCATTTCATAATTTGAATCAGGAACTGTGAATCAAATTCGAGTAAAAGATGAAAATCAGCTGTCAATATTTTCCCTATAAAATCATACAACGCATTGAAGACATTATTAGTGCTACTGTTTCCCTACTACTGATTAAAACCAACGTTATTATGGAGCGGCGACGTCATTTAAGCAGGGAAGAAATGCTCAGAGCCGTGGGAATGATAGAAGCTGGTTCCCGGCAACGTACTGTGGCTTTAGCTCTGAATACAAGTCAGAGTGTTATCAGTCGACTTTGGACACGTTACCGAAGCACTGGTACCGTGGCTGAGCGCCATGGAGGACGGTATCGCTGCACCACACGGAGACAAGACCGATACATTCAAATCTTAACTCGAAGAGCTCCAACAATAACCGCCATGATGTTAGCCGTGAGGCTTCATCACTCTTCAGGGAACTTAATTAGCGACCAAACAGTCAGAAACCGCTTGCATGAAGTGAACCTTCATTCCCGAAGACCGCTACGGGTACCACCTATAGCAATGCACAATCGTAGGATACGATATCAATGGGCTCTTGAACACAGAAATTGGGCAGAAGAACAATGGCGTTTCGTGTGCTTTTCTGATGAGTCTCGTTTTGGTATGAGACCGGATACAAGACGTATACGACACTGGAGAACCCCTGGACGCCAACAGCGATTAAAATCCTGCCAGGAAGTCCATCCTTATAGTGGTGGAACCATCATGGTATGGGCGGGTATTTGGATCGGCGGAAGAACTGAGTTGATTTGGATCAGAGGCAACCTCAACGCTCAAATTTATGCTGAGACGATTGTATCAGACGTCATCGTTCCTCTACAAGTGCAAATCGGTCCCTTTTTTCAGTTAATGCATGATAATGCACGACCGCACACCGCAAGAGTTGTAAGACAGACTCTCGCCGCAGCTAACATCAATGTCCTGCCCTGGCCTGCTCAGTCGCCAGACTTGAATCCGATTGAGCATGCATGGGATATGCTACAGAGAAGAGCTCTGCCGAATATGGAGGGTATCCAGTCGCAAGAAGACCTTTTTTTGTTGTTGCAACGAACATGGGCGGCCATTCCACAGCGTGATTTGGATGAACTCATTTTGAGTATGCCAAACCGATGTTCTTGTGTTGTTAGTGTTCGCGGTAGAAACACGGATTATTAATTGTTTAAGTTACCCAATAAAATTTTAAAGAAAACTGTTATTTCAGTCTTTTTTTCGAACTTTTGTGTTAGTGGTTCAAATGTCAAAAATCCCTTTATTAGGAAAATGGCAAATTTCTTTATTAATGCAAAGGTGACTTGGTTTATCGTTACTGTGACAAACGAAAACACTTTATTTGATGAATCCTTAAAGAAAATTTTAATTAATATCAATCAGGAGAAAAGTTATTGCAAAAATATATGTTGATCCCTAGACACTTTTGATGTGTGTATTTTCACAATTGAGTAGGCTGAAATATGTAACTGTTAGGTATGCCGCGCAGCAATCTCCATCATCTACCTAGCCTTATCCCAACTATGTTGGGGTCGGCTTCCAGTCTAACCGGATGCAGCTGAATACCAGTATTTTACATGGAGCGACTGCCTATCTGACCTCCACAACCCAGTTGGTACTGGGTAATACGATACCCCTTGGTAAGACTGGTTGTCAGACTTTTTGGGCCACTGACTTACTGTAATGACTGTCAAAGATCTACAATTGACAGCCGGCACCAAAGGCCAACCAACCTAGGCAAGTGCGGCTTAACCTGAAGATCGACCTGAGCTCGTCTAGTAAGAAGAACAATAAAGAGCCAAAAGTGAATTTGACCTTACAAAATTGGGTTGAACTGAAACGTCCATATACAAGCGTTAACGACATGTGTTGCGCCGCCTAACAATATTACAATATACCCAAAAGTTTAACATGTAAACTTATGACAGACAGTACTTTTAGTCCCTCTCCATTTGCGCAAATTATCAAAAGACAAAGCACTTTGTCGTTTGATTATTTGCGAAACTTTCCAATTTAGAAACTGAACAGCATAACTGTACAAAACAGGGGTTCCCAAACTATTTCTGTTCGCGGCGCACTTACTGGTTTAATATTTGAGGCCTAGCTAGTCGAAAAAGCCAAGTCTTGTAATTCTGTTGACACACAAGGATGCATTTGAAAATCCGGCTTTACATAAATAAGATGTTGCGAAGGGTATGAGAATTCTCAGAGGTTTGGAATTTAAAGTTTGATACTAATTTTCGACCGATACCCAAAACTCCACCAAATCGGACCACGTGAATTATGTTTTAGGGCTGCTGTCGACGAGGGCTGCGGGACTGTTCGAAAGAGATACCGCGGCCCTGGAACACAAAGGGCAAAAGAAGGAACATGGATGGGTTTTAGTCAGTATAAGTCTGACACTCACTTCCACTCTGCCCAGAGTGGAATATCATTTGATGAATTCACTTCCGAAAAAAAAAACAAAAATAAGCAATGGCTGCTGTCGACAGAGAGTTCAATGACAATTTTCGACATAGTCTTCGGCAAAGTCTTTAAAAACCAATACGTGAGTCAAATCAAAATATCAAATCAAAATATTTTTATTTCACATAGGCCTAGATGGGCACTTATAAAACGTCGACAAAAAGGTGCACGGTTCGGGTTGATCGTTTCCTATGGAGAAGAACCGGCAAGAAACTCCATGGTTACTCTTTTCAAATCATTTCGTGTTACAATATTATCATGTTACAGCATTAGTACTTAAGTATGGGGGAACAGCATAGGCCCGACAATAGGTCGTTGCTTACTACACAAAAAAAAATAAAACAAGATGAAAAGTTAACAAAAGTTAACGAGCATCTGGGAATCTACAAAGCCTATAATGTTCACACATTCACAAATAATCGGTAAAAAAGAATCTATACAAAGGTAAGAAAATATTGTAAAATAGTAAATTAAATAAGTGACACAAATATTGTCATCAGTGCTGTAACTATTCTGAGCAAAAGATGTATAAATGATTTGAAAACTATCGTAAAGAATCTGGTTAGATAGATGAGAAAAAATGAGCTTCGAAAGGTGTTCTGTGAAAAGGAACATTAAGTCTTTTGAGACACACAACAAGCTCATTAGATTTTTATCGAATACCTGAGTTTGGATTCCGGAGAATACTAAACAGGGGCGCCTAACCCCTATTTACTCTCTACGGCGCACCAGGGCCCCGCGGAGCAAGCTTTGGGAACCCCTAGTCTAAAGCATAACTTTTTTTCCTAGTTCATCGTGCGATCGGTTGTAAACCTTTGTCAGATTTTTTGTGTGGTTATTGATTGTTAGGAAACCGGCATGTCCTAGAACCCAACAATTCGAAGACATGTAACATCTACTAACCCGCACTGGGCAGGCGTGTTGGATTATAGCCCATTCCCTCTCATAGAGAGCAGGCCGTGTGTCCCAGCAGTGGGAACATTATAGGCTGAATATGCTTATTCTTTTTGATTGTTGAGGTCCATTTTTCCAGCGAAGAAATGGTTTTCAACCATTTTTTTGTTTGTTTTGTGCTGTCTGAGACTAATAAATACTTTTTCTTTCTTTATATTCTAAAACGCAAGACTTTTTAAAGTCGTTATTCTTTATTCATCTTTTACTATTTGATCACTTGATTGTACAACGGAAATAAAATTCATAATCCACAATACAAAAAAAAAACCTTTTATAAATCAAGGTACCATAGATATAAAACCAGATATTTATATTCAACCTAAACAATCAATTCTATATTTAGCCCTGTCGCCTTGTCTGGCTCGAATGATATCGATTTTAAATAGCTACGGCGGAGCTACGAAATTGCGTCGTAGCTCGTAGCTTGTAGACGTGCTACGAGCTACCTTTGCTCTTTGCTACGAATGTATGTTGCTACTGTATAATTTTAAGTTAATGTATGTAAGTGAATGGTATATTATATTAAACATTACTTTATTGAGGATACCTATTACAAATATCTATAGTATTGATAGTGTTACAATTCCTTACATCTGTTAGTAACATTATAAAAACTAAGCTTACGCCCGCGGCCTCGTCCGCGTGGAGTTCGAGAATTGTCCCACGGAATCATACTAACGAGATAAAAAGTATCCTATGTGTTAATCCAGGTTATAAACTATCTGTGTGCTAAAGTTCATCCAAATCCGTTCAGTAGTTTTTGCGTGAAAGAGTAACAAACATCCTCACAAACTTTCACATTAGTAATATTAGTAGGATTAAATTTATTTTATTTGGCACAACACATTCGCACGCCTTACGAATTAGCGTTGTTAGTACCCATTCTGCTTCTCAATGACGCGAATCTATTTCTATTGATATGTATATTCGCTGAATGGCGTTAGATTAGAAGTGAAAAAAAAACATTTTATATTTTCCGAGCAAAGTAATCCACCTGAAATACAGGGTGCAACAGGACCCTTCACGAAGCCGTCAACCAAGCATTATGTACATCAAACTAAGTAACTTTACCCAAAAATTATTGCTGGGAAACGACTTTTTTTTTCTGGGTGAAAAATCAAGTTTTACGGTAGGACTCAATGTAACGCACTCAAAACCTTGTGCTTATGGGTTAGGCTGAGGTTTACTAATTACACTCGCATTTCGACAGTTATGTTTAGTTTCCAGGTGCGAGCCTATTGCTAGCAATCCGGCACAAATCCCAACTCCGAGCTACTGCTCCACCAATCTGGCGGGTTGGGTACAGATTTATTTAAGTCAATCCTATAGCGCTGTTCGTGTGCTGTCATTCTGGAATTTACCAATTTTAATTATTTTTGCATTTTACATTAACATTTTTTGTTATTAAACGTCTTGCAAAATATGTAGTTTTTACTTACATTCAAAGGAGTGAGTATAGGTTTGGGTGCCTGGCATGTTAATAATTTTTGCTTTTCCCGCATAAGCATATTTTGCGGGCGGGAGCGTGCTTCATCCTACATCCACTCCTGGATGTTTTTCGCGGAATTTAAACTACATATTTGGCATAACATCTAATGTCATGGATTTCCGCAAAGTAAAGCCTGATTCTAATTAAATATTTTAACAATAATAACTTACTTTTTTATTGTTATTCTGATATTTCTCATCTCACTAAACACATGTTCCTATAACATTACATAACTGGCAATATTCCCCACCAAACCTTCAATAATCCTCACAAAAATTAGCATCAGCTCTCCATTTTTCATACCTCCATGTTACACGAAACCACGTAATTATATTTGATCCGTAGCCGGGCCAGACATGCACACACATACACACAAACCCACATATCTTTATGAGTATGTTAGTATGTAGGTGACAAAAGAGACGCACCCTCTTTTATCTCCCCTCGCATACCACGCAAATTGTTCCGGAAAAACAGTTTTTACAAAGATGTGGTAATTTTTCTCTTTTACTGTGTTTATGTATGTAATGTTGGGTAAATTGGCGTTTCTATTGCGGAAGTCAGGGGTAGTGAAGTGTGGGTGTTGACGTTACTTTGTGTTTGAGGATATAATATATAATAAAGGGTGTAACAAGACCCTTAACGAAGCCGAAAGGCACTTATTCTCCTTGTCATTGCGATATTTTCTTTTGTTCTAGACCATACCTGGGAACCTTCTAGTTACAGAGATCACTGAAGGAAGGTTCCCAGGTATGGTCAGGTATTGTTCAAAGTTGCAACTTTTACACAAGTTTTGTTTTTAAATACATGTTGTTAATGTAAGTTTTTTGTAACTTTAAACACCTCCACGACCCCCGTACTATTCAATTCATCTATCAGCACAATGTTTTGAGTGCGTTACATTGAGTCCTATCGTAAAACGTGATTTTTCACCCCAAAAAAAACTCATATCCCAGCAAACATTTTTGGGTAAAGTTATTTAATTTGTTGTACATAGATGATGTTTGGTTGACGGCTTTGTGGAGGGTCCGTTTACACACTGTACATATAATATAATAGTAGATTATACAACAAATGAAAAATGGGAATTTAATTCGAGGGACTAAGTTGGATCCCGAGAGCAGCGAAGGATTCTAGAGCAGAATCCCGAGCGTAGCAAGGTATTCTAGAGTAGAATCCTGAGCGGAGCGAGGGATACGAGAACCGAGATGAACTTTTTTTTTCACGAGTTGTGTACTTTACTTTTTGCCATTGACTGTGAGAAAATAAATAGAAGTACCTATAGTATTTATATTTCTCGTGGGTAATAAATAAAGTTAGGCCGGGCTTACCAAGGTCGGTCTGTGGATGGGTGACCGCTAATTCATTACATACCGAGGTTCCTCCGTGCCTCGGAGAGTACGTAACGGCGTTGGGCTGGTTGTCATTTGTATTTCTTTGACAGTCGATAAAGGAAGTCAGTGGCCCGAAAGTCTGACAACCAGTCTTACCAAGGGGTACCGTGTTATCCACCCAGTACTAACTGGGTTGTGTTCTGGGTCAGATAGGCAGTCGCTTCAAGTAAAATACTGATATTAAGCTGCATCCGATTAGACTGGAAGCCCACCCAAATATAGTTGGGATAAGTCTAGGCAGATTTATCACATTTTATTATAAATAATCGGTAGATAAGAGAATAAAGGATTAATATAAACATTAAAAATATATAGTACAACTAGAAAAAAAAAACTGTGTTATATTCTTGTTGGCGGCACGTATTATTTATTATTTATTTATTGTTTCTTCATAATTCGTGCTTGTTCCAAATTCAAAATGTTTTTATACACTCAGTGAGTTACAGAGCGTTTTATTCACTGTTATCGATGTATAAAATGCCCTTTAATTATTTAAAAGCTTATAAAAACAATTACATTGCTACATTTTGTACGATGTGTGGAGTGTGGTGTTAGATTATTAGATTTAGAACGTGAAAGCTAAAGCTACCTACAGCTATAAGGGTTATAGTCACCAACTGAACACGAGAGCTACGTCAATGGTGGTCTGACATGTCCGCTTTATGCTCGGAGAAACTATAAAAACATATAACTTCACGCCTGTAATCCCCGAAGGGTAAGGCAGAGATGTATATACACCCACATTTTGCCAGCTATGTTTAAGTCCCATGTAATGCGGGGCGAGCCTATTACCCCCAACCAGGCGCAAATCCAGACTCCGTAGCTGCTACTGAGAAATTCCTGATGGAAAAGCTCAATATCATTTTACCCGACCTGGGAATCGAACCCAGAACTTCATGCTCAGCAGCTTGCCCCCGCTAGACCGACGAGGCAGTTTACCATACTAAAGCAAATAATACGGTAGAGTAAGTACTATTTGCACGATTGCGGATAGTATGACGCTCAGTCACTCGGCAGTATTATAAAATCAATACTTTATTACTGCACGTACAGTACAGTCTTTTCACAGCTGTTTTACCTCTAAAGCCTTTCTGGATCCAGCTGTTTACAAGCTAAAATATGTACCAAAAAATCCATAATTTTTTTCTCAAGAAAATAATAACATACAGCAGCACTTTACAGACAAACAGGTAATTAATAAGTCCAAAAATCGGCCAAGTGATCCCTACATACAGTGAAGGGTTCCGTAGTCGGGATGAATGTAGTAAAGAGCGACAACCGTGCGTTTTATTTCGTTCTTCTCACATTGAGGTCTGCTTCCAGTCTAACCAGATGCAGTATTTTACATGGAGCGACTGCCTATCTGACATTCAAAACCCAGTTAGTTCTGGGTAACACCATACCCCTTGTTGTCAGAGTTTCGAGCCACTGACCACCTAAACTATCTGTGTGCTAAATTTCATCTAAATTCTTTCAGTAGTTTTTGCGTTAATCCTCACAAACTTTCGCATTTACGAGTATAATATTAGTATGAAGTATGCTTTGCGACGTCGCGTCGTTGCTAACTTCAATGCATAGCTTTAAAGAGGAAGGGCCAGGTAGCCCGCGAAATTCAAATTTTCTTACGGTTTTTGCATTTTGCAGGTCAGTGTCCGGTTGTATGTTGATGAAAATATGAATCGCGCCAGTAACACATATGGAGTTACAGAATTATAATCATTAAAATCACCAATACAACCCTATAAGTTCATTTAACCCCATTGAATGACTTTTTCATGAAATAGTTATTGAAGTAGGGTAGCCCCCTAATAACTATTTCGTGAAAAAGTCACTCAATGGGGTGATGATTTTAATGGTTATAATTCTGTCGCTACATACGTGTTACTGGCGTGACTCATATTTCATCAACATACAATCTGAAACAGACCTGCTAATTGAAAAAACGTAAGAAAATTTGAATTTTCGCGGGCTACCGTGGCGCTTTCACCTTTAGGTTCTATTTTCACCCTTTATGTAGCTTTGGTAACTGTAAACGCATCTATTGAGTTGTGGTGCAAGCAGGTGGTATTTAAAACTCGGCAGGAATAAAAAAGGCGACCTCCTCCAACTATGAACAACGACTTCTTTACTTGTGTTTGAAGCCGTCGGAACTAGTTCAGTGGCTGAAGTATGAAATGACGCTTTGTGAGTAAAAAGTTAGTACTTAACTAGCGGAAACTATTATATTAAAGTAGCTAAGTTCATAGAGGTATGAAGAACATGGGTGTAAAGTTCTTCATCGTCGATAGAAAAGGGAGGATTCTCCGACCAGCCGAGTTTTTTTTTTTTTTTTTTTCTGGTGCACCTCTCTCCGACGAAAAAACATCGAACAAAGAGTTTGTCTTAAATTTTGCATCGCCATTGGATTTTCGTGTTTGGAGCCCCTGAAAATGTTACAGAAGGCTTACGGTGAATAGCCGCGGGCCTGTGGACGGTGAGCTATGGGCTAGCTCGCCGTCCGTCCGTCTTATGACGACAGGCCGTGTCGACGGCGCGTTCGTGTTCCACGCGCGCCTCAAAGAGAGTCAGCAAACAGGAAGGGGTCCGTAAGGGCCGACGCCTGCCAGGGTTGCGCGACTGTTCGAAAGAGATACCGCGGCCCTGGAACACAAAGGGCAAAGGAAGGAACATGGATGGGTTTTAGTCAGTAGAAGTCTGACACTCCCTCCTGCTCAGCCCAGAGCGGGAGGGGTTATTTGATGATTTCCCATCGGTAAAAAAAAAAAAAAAAAAAAAAGAAGGCTAACGGTGAATCGACTTTATCAAAAACACGTGCTTATGAGTGGTACAAAACGTTCAAAAGCGGTCGAGATTTGATGGAAGATTTGCCACGCTCTGGTACACCATCAACGCTTCAACTGAAGTTAACATCGCAAAAGTGAAGGAAATAGTTACTGACATTCCACATTTTGAGAGAGACAGCCGCTGAACTTTCTGTGTCTCACGAGTCGATCTGTACCATTTTAAATAATCACTTGGGTATGAAACATGTTGCCGCTCGGCTAGTCCCAAAAAACCTGAATTTTCTCCAAAAACTCAATCGCATAAGAGTCGCTGAGGAGATGCTAGAACGAGTCAATTCCCACCCAACATTTATGAAACGCATTGTTACTGGTGACGAGACGTGGGTTTACGAGTTTGACATGCAAACTAGTCAAAAAGCTTCGGAGTGACGCCTTTCAACTGAACCGAAACCGTAAAGACCACGCCAAAGTCGATCAAAAGTCAAAGTCATGTTAACTGTTTACTTTGACACTCGGAATTCTTGCCAGAAGGTCAAACAGTAAATGAAGAATATTATTTGAGCGTTATGCGGCGTTTAAGAGAGCAAATTCGAAAAAAAGGGCCAGATTTGTGGAAAGAAAATTCTTGGAGTTTGCACCACAATAATGCGCCTTCGCACAAGGCCATCATAGTGAACGAATTTGACTAAAAACTCAACAAATACCATCGAGCAACCACCTTCATCAGATAATTATGGCTCTTTCTTTTTCCTAAATTCAAATGACCAGTTCGTGGCAACCGTTTTCATTCGGTAGAAGACTTAGAGGAGAATTCGCGGCGAGAACTGAACTCAATTTCGGAAAAAGCGTTTAAAATGTTTTTATTATTATTTATTTATTCAGTAGTAGGTACATACATTTTATACATTTAAGTTGGTGCCAACATAAACTCATTAGAGTTTTACCGTGCACCAAGATCATCGACTACATAATTTAGAATTATATCCACATAAGTAGGTACTTAGTTAAAAATAAAAAACACAATAAAACTTACAACGGGAGTGGGGGGGCGGGGGTTCCTCCTTGATGATGGATTATTCTTTGGCGTAAGTGTATCGTTTCTGAAGGAGCATACTTTGAAGTCGATAAAATAACTAATGGTGAATTACTAACATTTTGTGTATTATTCATCGGTTCCCGGTACTACTACCCATCCACAGACCAACCTAGGCAAGCGCGGCTTAACCTGAATATTGATCCGAGTGCCTGTTATTATTCTGCCACGAGCTCCTCAAAGATCAGTCGATAGATCAGATAGGTAGTGTTTCCCATTTTCATTATACTATTATTATCATCTTTCTCCTTCCCTAATGACTTGGAGTTTAGGGTATTTAATTCAATCAAGTTATTTACATTATTTACAAACTACAAATCTATTATCTATAATAGGAATATCAAAGGAAGGACAAAAGAAAATATAAGGAAATAAATAATATAGGAAAATTAGATTAGATTGTCCGAATATAGGAATATATAAGGACAAGTATCAAAAGGGTTACAGGGCGTCAAAAAATTCGTCCACATCGCTGTCAACAGGAAAAGTGCCCAGAAGGCTGGCAGCATTGCTACGTTGTATGGCAATGCTGATTAATTAATCTAGAATTAATCTATTAATTAATCTATTTTTGCAAATGTAAAACCCTAATATCAGTTGTGGAAAATTCTCATAAATTCTAATTCTAAACAAACTGTATTACAAATGGAAATCACGCGAACCAACAATTATTATTGACATTAGACACACGCCATTTCGGGAAATTCAAGTTCAATGCTGGAAATCGATTTGCATAATGTACTCGTATAAAAAAGGTCAAGGTGTTGAAAAATAATGGTCAGTTGAAAAGCTAAACCTATATTGCACTAAAATTTTATAGCGTTTCCTGATAATATGGAAGCCGGAATGTCTCCTTAAGTCCTTTTTTTTCGGATGAGATATCGTCAAATGACCCCTCCCGCTCTGGCAAAGCGGAAGGGGTCTCAAAGGGGGAATCAAATTTTAATCAACATACAACCTGAAACTGACATGCAAATTGCACAAAACTTAAAAAAAGAATTTGAATTTTGCGGGTTACTCTGGCGCCTCCACCTTAAGGCGGCTCCAACGGCAAAACGGTCCAATCGCTATGACAGGAACAGACTGCAGCAACACGATTGGGTTTCCAAGTAGATACCTAACTGTATGAAAACGTTTTCGTTGATGGCGACGATGGCGACGGGAATGGTGTCTCCAGAGAGTTTCATAGAACCTATTGTTGTCGCTTCGGTTTGTTGTTGTGTGTTTGCGGCTTTACCCGCTGTTGCCGTCGCCTTTGTAATTGTGTTTTTTACACTTGTTAGGTAATTATTATGTTATCTAAAACATAGCATCAAAAAACTCCTCCTTGACGCTGTCAACCGATAATGTGCTTATGAGGCTGGCGGCATTGTAAGCTGTACGGCAATGCTTTGGGCAAGGTTAAAGCCAGCCATTGGGTTTCAGGAAGCGTCAAGTAAACTTTGGGATAATTTCTGGAAAAGGCTGCGAGCACTCGGTCCCCACGGCCCAACGGTTTAAATAGGAACCCAAACGGCTCGAAAATGTTGTTACCCGCAAGGGTACTATATTTACGCCGCTTAAAGTTGCTTTATTTTCGGTTGTTGTAAGCATACGTTATTTTATTGTTTTTTTTTTAATGATTCGGTATATTTTGTACAGAAATAAGACCTTATTTTACCCTAAAATATTGTACCTACACCATTATGATAAACATAGTACATTAATAACAGAAATCCACGTGAGCGCAACTGCGGGCACAGTACTCTATAAAGTAGATCAGATTTTAGACTAGATTGCAAATTCAAGAAAAAAAACTCACCTCCTCCATTCTGCTGGCATAAATATGGGAACCGCCAGATGTTACCAAGTCCCACAGAGTATCCGATGATGGACAAGAAGAACTGCAGCTTCCCTGACCATGCAGCACGATCTTCATCCGGAGCCTCACGTTGTAGGGAACCCCTAGACCCCTGCAACACGATGGTGACCCCATGGGGTCGCTCGCTTCCGTCAGCACGCGCGTTCAAAGGCGCCAACTCATGGCCATTGCGTGGCCCAATCGCTTCAGCTTTTCCCGCCATTTTAGCTGTCAAAATCCCTTTGTTCTTTTTTATCTATGGTATTTTTTAGTCCTTTTATTTACTTTTAATTTTTTTAGTCGATTTTAGAATCAATACAATTTTTTCGTCTACTTAAAATTATTAATTGTTTTCTTTTTTCACTTTTTTTTATTTTTTATTGCCTTTTTTAATGTTTAAGTTTAACAAGATTATTAGAATGATTTCCTATGAATATGTTCATAGTACGCTAATGATGTATTTCGTAATCGTACGTGAAGTACCGGATTGCGTCTTTTTTTACGAATTCGACTACTTTAAAATACGTTGTTGTTCTCTGTAGCAGTTTTTGACGTAATTTTAGTGAATCTCTGAACACGTTGTCGGTTTCTCTGTGCATAAGAGAATATTTTAATATTTATTTTGCCGTCAATATGAATACAACATCGCGTTTTCACTCCGATGATGATCGAGAAAAAAATGGTGTTATTTTAATTTAGACATCTTTGAAATAAGGTTTCATCCAAGGAAGGAGTCCGGTAATCTGAAACAAAAGAAAGAAAATCAATTTCGGTTTCATTTGACTTGAATACAGTTAAACTTAAAAAAGAAAATGATTCACGAAGCGGTACAAGACTTCCGGGAGTCCAGACACAATAGAGAGAATTAAGTAAGTTTGTCTTATTAGGTCGACCCTTAATCTTCTACCTAGCCTTTTCCCAACAAAGTTGGGGTCGGCTTCCAGTCGACTCCTGACAAGTTACAACCCAAAACGGTACTTATGAAAGTAGCAAGTTAGATATACGAGCGAAAGTATATTTTTAGATATCATTACTATTTATGTAGTCTGACAGAGTCGCAAGCTGAAATACAGCCTTTCATTAGAGCGTGCTTCGAGCCCATCTCTGACGTCACAGACGTAGCCCGACGAAATTGGACGACAGCCTTCTTGACAAATGTACCAATTCGACAATCAGGCTCCGAGGCTTTATGTCAGTGTACTAAATCACCCGCATAGTATAACCACTTTAAATGCGCAGATCAAGGTGGGGTTGCCTGTCAAGAAAATTTGCATCGATACGTCAAACTTGGTCCATTTTTATTAGTTCTGTGTCCGCTTGAAAAACCACAATGTACACTTCAACCAATTTATCTGTGCAATAAGTTGGTTGAAGTGTACATTGTGGTTTTTTGAAGTAGGGCTCTACTTCAAAAAACCACAATGTACACTAGACTAAACTTGAAAGTTTATAGTTATGTTACGTGGGTCATTTTGTTTTCGTCTTCTTCTTTGCGTGGATTCAAGTTATATTCGACCAGTATGTAGCCACCTCTCTCTGTTTTTTTTTTAATGGGTTCTGACGCCGCCATCTTGTTTTGTCAATACAATTTCCTTAAACAATTTTATGAATGTTTACCAACTGCGTCTTCCTGTCAGCGCCAAAATAACTATGTAGCAATAGAATTTGAGATCGTTAGCCCAGCATTAGTTTTATGTAGGTAGCTGTACGAAAAATACAACCGAATTGAGAACCTCTTCCTTTTTTGAACTCGGTTAAAAAAAGCCCGCCGAGCAATAAAGACAATGTCGTAAAATATGATTGCTCTGAATCAATATCGTTATTGGAAGGGGTAAAGGGGCATTACTTGAAACGTGCCCCGTGAGGTCAGCCGAGTCTTATTCAGTCTGCACGTGTAAGACATTGTTAACAAAGCGCAAGCGACAAAGAAATATGAAGTCGGTAATCATCTAAATTGATTGCTTTGCTAACTATTGGCACTGTAAATCTAGCCCTACTGCTACGTTAAAATAACCCTTCATGAAGCCGTAACCAAGCATTCTGGGGCCTTAGTCTGCTATTGCAATAGTGTCAGAATGGTCTATCATTGATTTAATAAGGCTCCGCGCAGACGAATTACCCTTTGTACGCACGTCAAACGAGTTTCGAACGCGCTTCAATACGCCGTGGGCTAGGGGCCTTATTAAATCAATTATAGACCATTCTGACACTATTGCAATAGCAGACTAAGGCCCCTGGACATCTAAGTAACTCTACGCAAAAACTATTGCTGAAAAACGACTTCTTTTTTGGGGTTTAATTCATGTTTTACGGTAGGACTCAATATTACGCACTCAAAACTTTGTGTTGTTGGATGCATTGAATAGTAAGGGGGTTCTTGCGGTATTTGAAGTAAAGTTATAAAACTAAAAACGATTTGAACAAGTGCTTTTCGGCTTCGTTAATGTTATTTTTACACCCATTATTATATTCGGCATTCATTACTATTACAACTTTAAAATAAGCATGTTTGGTCGTGGCATCACAGCCCATTAGAAAACCAGCGCTGCGGTTACCTTGTTAGCAACGAAACAAGTATCGACTGATATTAAAATACAGCCTGTATACAGATTTAAAAATAAAAACCAGCTTGAAGTATCAGAAAATACTTAACGCTGTTTAGTAGAGTACTCTACAAGATATACTCTTTTAATAGCTTTAAG
Organism: Eugnorisma glareosa; assembly: GCA_947578425.1. Lineage (NCBI taxonomy): Eukaryota > Metazoa > Arthropoda > Insecta > Lepidoptera > Noctuidae > Eugnorisma > Eugnorisma glareosa. The sequence goes on along the minus strand of OX387967.1, from coordinate 5,190,262 downwards.
TATAAAAACCAGGTTTAAGTGTCACAAAATACATTACGCTGTTTAGTAGTTTCAATCTTACCTATCTTACAAACACAAAAAGCTGCTTTTGTGTTTGTAAGATAGGTACCCTCTTGTAAGTCTCGTTTAAAACTCTAAGCTCTTAATGGGCTGCTTTATTGATGTTTCCAAGCTATGCGTGCTGTTTGGGTTGTAAATATTTTCGCAACATTGAACTGAGATAGAAGCCTTTTGGACCCTGGACAAGTTTTTTTTTTATATTGGTAAGTTTTAAATATTCCTCTTTTACTCAACTACGGCAAAAATCAACAGGAAGGGTTACGCAATTTTATTTAACAGTTAATATACTACGAAACAAACAAACTGTTCCACAGTACATGTTTGTACTTTTTTAGAGCTTTTCAGCAGTTCTACAGTAAATTATTTCACGAAACCTCAATAACTATGTACCTAATTGATTCCCTCAGACAACACGTGTAGACGGCACTCACTACCAAAATAAAAAAAAACGTACCAGCTCAAGCTCAAATTACCGATACTCACGTAATAAAATGGTAATAACAATAACAGCTATGAGTACCTATGTACTTTGATTGCAATACCTACACCATACTGTAAAATGAACAGAAGTTCAATTTTATTTTTCCGTCGGAACGAGTTTGCCAAACATGGAACGTTTTTTCAACTCCCATCATGGCGACGTCGACGTCCAGTCTAGCCAGATAAGATAGCAGCTGAATACATAAACTAGTAGTTTACAGAAAGGCTGCTTATCTGCCCCCGCAACCCATTTATTCAAATTAAGCAGATATTCAGCAATTTTTGAACGTCAAAGTTCACAAGAGATAGTGCCCCAAAACGCCCCCTCTTCGACACTTCCTAGTCCCTTAGCTGGGATGAAGAAGTGGCGGAATAAGCGACCCAGCAACACATCTGTCTGTTAGGTTAGAAAAACCAGGTTATACAGCGTGTAACAGAAAGGGTATAATCATATGGAATAATGTGGTACGGACCATCAAACTGAACAACTTTCTCTATGGGACCACCATCGAAATCGTAAAAAAATAATCAGCTGTCTCATACATTTGAGTCGAGTAGGTATTGAAATTTTGTATAGGACAGCTGCACTAATCTATACTGATATTATAAAGAGGTATTTGTTTGTAAGTTTGTATGTAGGGGGTAACTCTGGATCTAGTTAACCGATTTTGAAAATTCTTTCACTATTATGAAGACACATTATCCCCAAGTGCCATAGACTATATTTACAACGTGCCCCTGCGATAATTTCCGCCAAAAACGCGAGCGAAGCCGCGGGCAACAGCTAGTAGAAATAAAACATAAACAAATTGCGAGGCATAAATAAAGCCTCCAGGTATAATATATCCCTTGGTAAGACTGGTTGTAAAGGCTTTTAGAATTATGACTTGAAAGATTTATGACGAATGCCAGCTGTGACAAAAAAAAAGCAACCACCAGGGTCTCGGTATACAATAAATGGAATGACGTTGATCGACCCATGCGGATGTTGTTTCATAGCCACAAACGACTCATTGTCTTTTAATCCTCCTTAGGTATTACAATTTTGTTGAAATGTTTTCAACTCGTGGCGATTCTTGTGAATGTACTAACCTGCAGCTGGATTACTCATGACCTTACATTTCGTTCATGCCCTGTCAATATCCTGTTAAAAGGCATACTATTCACAAACTCTTTGACGTCATGTTGGGGAATAATCTCCCATTTTTTTGTGAAACTACACAAGATAGCCGGTTTATCGTGTCTGTTGGTGGCATGAATTCATAGCTCACGAGTGCAGTTTGACCAAAAAGTGTGGTTCAAAGTGAAACTTCTGCACTTTCGCTCCACCATTTTACCGGTTCAATTCAGTTTGATCTGATAAAAGGCAGTCGGAACCGAAGTATGTCAAGGTCTCGCAGAAGGGATGTACCCTCCGTTAAAACCCGTTTGGAAGATGGGGGACGAATTTAAAGGGGTGAACTGTGAAAGGAAACGATTTGTATAGATTTGGTAGGGAGGTACATCAGTTGTTAGGCTAATGTGAGTTTGGTTTGCGAGTCTCGTTGTAAAAATACGGGGGGAGATATTTCAGCGCAATTTTGTTATTGTTATTTGTTCCCTAAGCCAAGTCTGGGACTTCCAGTCAAAAAGATGCTTAAGAGATCGCCATGCGATGAGACCACCCGTTTACACTAGATTTTCTGGAGGCCTAAATTACCGCTTTAGTAGAATCATATACGCAGACGTAGTTAATATTATGAATAGTAAACTTTGTGACCGTATTAAAATTACGAATTTTAACGTACACTGTTTTAAGCTTTCATGGTTGGTCGCGGTCGGGGTCAACCCGCGATCATGGCGCTTGCAACAGCGTCGAAATATCGGGAGCTCAAAATAATGGTCTATCACGGAAGATATCACGTAAGTGACAGTATGAGTTTGTGATTCATATTAATATTGTTATAATGGTCTATCACGGAAGATATCACGTAAGTGACAGTATGAGTTTGTGATTCATATTAATATTGTTACGAGCTGGGTATGGGATAAATTAAATACTACCGATTAAACACGTAATAACTTTATTTAACACAAAACAGTTAAAACTTACTCACGAATACACTACTGATCACAATTCACTTAGATATCGCACTTCTAGTTCACTTCGATTCGCTTCGTTGTGTAGCCAAAATCAGACTGACTGCTCCCGTTTTTTTTTTGACGGAAACTCGGCGGTTTGTATTTGTGTTGTAGTGTGCTGGTTTCCCTACTGCTCTCCTGGAGGAGGGTGATGGGGTCATCGGGGATGGTAAGGGCATGTCGCGGACGGCGAATCATGCTAATACGCGAGGGTTCGTACCGGGCGGCCGATGCGATCAGGGGGTTCCTATGCTTGATAGCGGAATCGAAAAAACGCTTCGAAAGACGTTTCATAAACTGAGCTAAGGTGGGGATCCTAAGGTCTGCGTGGAGACTGTCATTACGGACATAAAAGGGGGAACCGGTGATCTTTCGGAGAAAACGGTTCTGAAGGGTCTGCATCCGATGCAGATGACGCGGGTGGGCATGGGCAAAAGTGACACAAGCGTATGTCATAATGGGACGGATGTCGGCGGTATAGAGTCGCAACTTGCACTTGAGTGACAATTTGCTCTTTGCCGTGATCATAAAATGGAGCCTAGCCATGGCAAAGGCAGCCCGGTCGCGGGCTGCTCCTATATGCGCTGCAAAGGACAGGGGGTTGCCGAGAATGACTCCTAAGTACTTGGCTCGCTTCTCCCAAGGGATCGGCTTGCCGAACATAGTGATCGGAGAGGGGGGGGGGGACGATTGAGACGCGCCTTATAGAAAAGACAGGAATATTCGAGACTCACAAGTAATCTTGAATGTTCTGTAAGGCAACCGGCGTAACATTATCCTAATAAGAAGCAAAGCGACCTTTTGAGGCAACCAGATACACGCTGTACAAAATCACGATAACGCCAGTGGGTGGTGAAGAGCTGACCTCCACAACCCCCCAACAGCATTATCTGACAATGGCTAGAGCAGCATAATACAAAGCGTTACACGAAGGCTTTGACCACAAAAGCTCTACGCTACACATAAAAGCTATTATCGATTAAAGTAGCGAGTTCCATTGGAGATAGCATCTATATCCTGCATACAAGAATAAAATACAATGCATGACTAGAACCTCGGGCGTAATTAGTGCTTTGAACTATTAATCCTACTATTTCTGAATTACATGTAAATTTACCTATGGTCTGCCTCGTTGGTCTGGTGATCGCAAGCGCGATTGCTGAGCATGAGGTCCTGGATTCGATTCCCTGGTCGGGCAAAGTGCTATTGGGTTTTTTCTATCAGGAATTTCTCAGTAGTAGCCTCGGAGTCTGGATTACTGCCCAGTTCATCATGCTGTAATCCCCGCAGGGTTAGGAAAAGATCTAATTAACTAATACTACACCCAAGTCTCGTCAGTTACGTGCCATGTAATTGGGGGTAATTTCCGTACAACAATCAGACATTTTCCCATTTGCCACTACTAGTTGATAAACACGGTACCGGTGATATTCATCCAATATCATGCTCGAACTAAACGAATTGGTCTCGCGATTCCCTCTCGGTATCTCGATCGATTTGATTCAATCTCGAGCACTATTAATCTTGAAATTGCAGCGGTTTCAACGGATATCCGCTTTTCGATTTTCTATTTGGAATATTTCATTTGATCTGTTGAATGCCTCGTTGGTAGGTCTAGCTAGTGGGTGGTTCCAAGCACGACTACTGAGCATGAGGTCCTAGGTACGATTCCCGGGTCGGGCAAAGTGTTATTGGGTTTTTGAGTCAGGAATTTCTGAGTAACAGCCAAGGAGTCTGGATTTGCGCCCGGTTGATGGCAATAGGTTCGCCATATAAGTTTTTAAACTGTCATTGTCACTAACCTTATCATTAACACTAGAAACAGGTCGGTCGGTTTATCCGTGATCATGGTGCTTGCAACAGCGCCGAAATATCGGGAACTCATAACTAACAGTAAACATGGTAAAGAGCCCGTATCTAGTGTTAATGATAACAGGCTCGCTCCTTATTACATGGGACTTAAGGTGAATGCGCAAGGGTAGCCCGCGAAATTTAGAATTTATTACGTTTATTGCAATTTGAAGGTCAGTGTCAGGTTGTATGTTGATGAAAATATGAATCGCGCCAGTAACACGTATGAAGTTACAGAATTATAATCATTCAAATCATCAATACAGCTCTCCAAGTTCATATAATCACATTCAATAGCTATTTCATGAAAAAGTCACTCTTTGTGATAGGTAATAACAGTGCTTACAATTACTTTGATGATTAGTATGCAAGAGTGAACGAAGCGAGCCCTGGACTTGGTAATAGCCGCCATCCCCTTCGTGTTAGGTTTCTTTAAGCCCTGCAGAGAGAAATAGGAGCCCCGCACAGCAGGGCTCCGTCAACTACGCCTATCTATAATAATATGATGAAGAGATAAAGTTTCTGAGTTTGTGAGGTTGTAGGGGGCAATCTCTGGATCTACCTACTGAACCGATTTTAAAAAGTCTTTAATAGTACCATGCTATATTTACTACGTGCCTGTGGGATAATTTCCGACCAAAACGCGAGCGAAGCCGCGGGCAACTGCTAGTGTTTACCTAAAATCAATGCAGTAACAAAATTGCGCAATAAAGTTGCTGTAGAAATAAAAGTAATTTGCAAAATTAATTTAACAGTTTGCCAATTTTATAAAATGAAAAAAATATTGCAGCAGATATATTTGTTTTCTTTGACTTCAATTTATAGGCTGCCCAATACCACATTGCTTGCTGATCCATTAAGTTATTTCCTCCGACTGCTAGAAGCAGCACAATTCACTTTGTTTGATGACAAAACTGACCAAAACCGTTAAATGAAAGCCAGTCCAAAATACGAGACGAACTAAAACAAAAGAAAATCGTTTCGGGCCAACATTATTGGAATGTCGAATAAACACAAAGAAAAATAAAACAAAAGAAAATGTCAACAAAACAAAGCGCCGAAAAAATTCTTTCCGACAGCAAAATACGTACGAGTACCAATTATAATTCGTGAATCTTTCAGTAGAGTTTCATTGGCTGTATAGCTATCGATCTGCTGACCCACTGACCGCTATATTGTGTTTGACAGCTGCCTACCATGGCATGGAAGTCGACGGGGACTGACATGTGTCTGAGGGCAAGATAAAGGAGGATTTTATGAAATGATTGAATGGCGTGGCATGGTTTTCTATTTTGCTTGTTGTCATACTGCTGATTTGGATTTTTTTTCATCTTACCTGGTACTCGTAACATGATAATATTTGAACTAAAAAAATGTAATGGGTTTAATAAGACACTTAAAGAAGCCAAAAGGCACTGTTCTCCCCGTCATTTGATATCTCACTGTTCTCCCGTCCATACCTTCGCTTCGTTCACTAATTTAATGAACGACGATTATTAACCTGACTCTACCCTTTTTTTTTGCGAGTGTGACCAGTTGGTGAAAACGAAAAAGTGATTTAATTTAAGTTTCACTATCTGGACACGCGTAAAAATTTTGGCGTGTCCAGATGACGAAATAATAAGTGAAACTAATTTTAAGTTTCACCAAGACACACGTGTGTCCAGTCTCTCGTGTCCAGTTGGTGACTAACCCCTAGTTACGAAGTTAATTTTTAATGTTATAACTTTAAGTTTTTTTTTACTTTAAATACCTCTCCAAGGCCCCTGTACCATTCAATGCATCCATCAGCACAACGTTTTGAGTGCGTTACATCGAGTCCTACTTTAAGCCGTGATTTGTCAACCGAAATAAAAAGTACCTAGTTTCCCAGCACCAGTTTGGTTGACGACTTCGTGAAGCGTTTGTTTACACATTGCATAATATCAAACCAGGCCCTGCAATATCGACATAGATAGCGAGACTGCAGGGCCAGTAATCCCCAAAGGGCTATGTCTCCATAACGTACCTACAACCCGCATTTCACTACTTCGCTATCACAGTATCACTACATAGTTTATAAGAAAGTCGCTTCCCGCTGTCTGTCCCTATGTATGCTTAGATCTTTAAAACTACGCAACGGATTTTGATGCGTTTGTTTTTAATACTAGATAGAGAGTGATTCAAGAGGAAGGTTTATATGTATAAAATTGCACCCGTGCGAAGCGGGGGGGGTCGCTAGTATATTATTTTCGAGTCGTATGTCATACGGGGCGAGCTTATTGCCTACAGCTAGAAATCCAGACTCTAGATAAATTTGAGAAATTCCTAATAGAAAAACGTAATAACACTTTCTCTGCTCTGGAAATCACTGGAAATCATATTCAGGAGCTCCAGCACCGAGGTAGCGCTTTTAACCACTTGACCGAAAAAGACAGTCAGTCACATTCAGAAAATAACAGAAGTGTACCAAATATAGTACACCCACATATCGTCAGTTATGTTCAAGTCCCATGTAATAGAGGGCGAGCCTATTGCCATCAACCGGACACAAATCCAGACTCCGTGGCTGCTACTGGGAAATTCCTGGAGGAAAAACCCAAAACACTTTGCCCGACCCATGTATCGAACCCAGGACCTCATACACATTCAGAACAATCAGTATTAAATACCCAAGTTCTATTTTGAGACCTACTACTTTTGAATTAAGGGCTAGTTTATTGAACTGAAAACCCCACGGTACCTACTCTGCCAGGTGTGCATTTATACGTATTTCAATGGGCAACTCCCCTTTCCTTACTTTCGACCACCATTTATTTAAAATTGCCAAATAGAAAGTAGTTTTTATTATGCTTTTAGTTTTTTTTGCAAACGAGTTGCCGCTTACTGAGGAAAATAGAACACGGTGAATTGTTGTTTTCTCCTCATGGGGATGGCAACTGTGTAACTACTGGCGCTAGCATCGCTGGTCCCAAGCATCGTCATTGGTTGAAAATCTAGTAATGTCATTTTGTATTTCAAAATAGCTTGACCTCATTGGTCAGATTGAGACCTAGCTGTGCTCGCGCCATCTACTATTAGCTTTTAACGGTCTAGATTTTGAAACCAGTTTTTTTGCTCCAGCGCAAATTATACTCTCTTCTCGTGAGTGACGAGTTTACTAATCGACCATGGGTGGCCTAACAACTCTGACACCAGGTTAGGCACTAACCACACGATACAGAAAGAAAGAAGACTAACAGACCTATTTACACAGAAACGGAGAATCTAGGTATTCTTTGCATAATACAGGGTTAGTTACTAGCCAAATCCTCAGATATGATGCAGTACATCATTCTGAGCCCCTCACATAGAAATTTTTCATCGGCTACTAAAAAAAACATTACAATTCGGCTGGTCTTTGGATACTAGTCCTGTATAATTATCATTTTAACTACGTCCATTTTTCTGAGACGTACTTCATTAAACAGGGTCGATGGAACACCGGCGCACAAACCGTTACCAAATATTCAGTACATCATTGTGAACTCGAAACACCATGTCAGTTACAAATCCACTAAATGTTGCTGCCCAGTTGACACTTTCTAATGGTTGTAGCGACGGCACCCATGATCACTGTAACATTGAACGAGTCACTTCGATAAAGTATCTTGGCATAGTGATTGACCGCAACCATACATTCAAAGAGTACATAATACACCTATCAAATAGAGTGCGCAAACTAATGTACATTTTTAAACAACTACGCAATCTTCTGAAACGTTAAAAATAATAGCTGGAGTCCTGTACATCAAATAATTAAAATTCCGAAATGTTAAGCTACTTCTGTTGTTGACCGTTCATCATTCAAAACCCCCCCAGGGTTCAGAATGATAGATGCTAGCTATAGACAGCGTGTTCGCCCGCGTGGTTGTCGGTAATTTTCGAACTGGAACGTACTACATACTGGGACAAAAAAAAATCTTATGTCTCCAGCCAGATCATGGTCTACTAGTGTGTCCATCTAAATCCTTCCACTAAGTATTTTTGTCTGTCTGTCTGTCGGTCTGTTCCGGCAAATCTCCGAAACGGCGGGACCGATTTTGACGGGACGTTTACTGGCAGATGATTTATGGATTCAATTAGACTTTTATATTTTACCACTTTTATTTTAGAAAAAAAATGAGTTCCGTGAAAAAAAAGCTCATGGCATTAGTAATAAAATCCGATTGAAATGGAAGGTAAAAGACAGCGAACCATCTGAGTGTATTTTAGACGTTTGCTATTTTTTTATTATTTCCTTTATTCATATTTTTACAAACTAATTACATTTTTAAATATTCCTTATAAAATTCAATATAAAAAACATTTAAAAATATAAAGAATTGTAACCCACCGGTATCGGGAACAGGGTCCAAGCTACCGGCCGGTCAGGGCTCCAGAGAGAGGAACCTCCTAACAATACGAGCCGTGTCCAGGAGTACCGCTTTCTGAATCAAGCCCTTGATCCAGCTGCCTAGCGAGAGCCTCCTCAGGTATTCAGCGAGGCTCTTGGCAATTAAGCCATTGGCTGATACGACTATCGGCACAATGATCGCTGAGTCCACATCCCACATGTCGACAACCTCGCGAGCCAAGTCAAGATAATTGATTTGCTTATCTTTCTCGGCTTCACGAGGTTGTCATATTTTTTTAACCATGACCGTTATATTTTTTATTATTATTTATTTTATTTTTTTATTGAAAGTTGATCCACACTAGCAATTTCTCCTGTATCGTGGGTGTGTTTAGAAACAAGGGATGACGAGACCCCGCGTTCTCCCTGGTCAACCTTAATCATGTAAGCGTGCAGTGCTTAAGAAATAAATTAAATAAACCCGGAACAACTACCTGTAGATCATACAAATATTTGTTCCGTGCAGGGATCGAACCCGCGACACGCAGCGCAGCAGCCAATCGCTCAGCCACTGGGCCAACCGTGCCGTCAAATTAATTATGGCAACAATTTCGTTAACAGACGAAAAAAAAAAACAATCTCAGTTCTAAACGCGGTACCAACAAAGTTGATACTTTACAACTAAGAGCTAAAGTTCCTCTATACAAGATCTAGGAAACTTCGCACTTTGCTTTGCGCCAACTTTAGCAATTTTCCCACGTAGAGACCAGAACGAAGCCGTTAGCCATATTGTGTATACAATATAATGGTTTTATCGCACACTTTCTTGTTGAAAAATAAGTATTACAAATAAGAACTTTATCTGCAACTCTATGTATGGTTAACTAGAGAGATACGTGCATCTTCATTCGATTTATTTTTAACCAACATAACGTAACATGACGCTTGTAATCTCCGAAGGTTTGGGCAGAGGTGTACCTAGTACACCTACATTTCGCTAGTCATGTTTAAGTCCCATGCAATAGGGGGCGAGCCTATTGCCATCAACCGGGCGCAAATCTAGACTCCGTGGCTGCTACTGAGAAATTCCTGATGGAAAAACACAATAACAATTTGCCCCACCCGGGAATCGAACCCAGGACCTCATGCTCAGCAGTCGCGATTGCGACCACTAGACCTATACAAGGCAATCTTGCGTTCTAACCCAATAAGTGCAAATAGTAGCTGAAGGTTACTAAGCGCTCAAAATCAAAGGATATTATTTAGATATGGATAGAACGGAACGTTTCGTTTGTTCCCAACGAGTCACACTGTAACAAGTCACAGTGTGACTCGTTGGGAAAAATTGTTAATTAAAATCCCAACCAGTCACACTGTTACTCGATAGGACAACTTTTTGTGTTTATTCTCAACGGATCACACGCCAAGTGAAGAGTGTGACTCGTTGGGAATAAAATATTCTCATACAGTAACACTGTGACATATTAGCACTACTTGTAACATTATTGAGACTCATCATTCATTATTGATTATTTTTTAATATAATTTTAAGGTTTTATTTACTAACACAATTTGTATTTTATCATAAATGTAGGTATGTTAGACTGTAAGGTATAGACTAACATATGACTATGACTATGACTGAGACTATGGGCCAAAGTTGACTGAAAATAAATACCCGTTGTTGTAGTTGTTATTCTTTTGTTTATTGAAAGACACGCAAAGTGTTCAGCAGAAACCTCTGAAAGTTTGAATGTAGAATGCAATAGTCAGACACGCGAAGAACAAGGTGGTACCACCATAACCGGTACCATCTACCAGAGAATAGTATTAATAGTACTAGAATTTTAACCAGTACCTCTACCTACCAGTGGCGAAGGTTCTATACAACTCCATTCCTACCGGATTCTCTTTGAAAAATGGCAGTCAGTATCCTATGGGCAAATTATTTACTCACATTAAAGATATCGAGACTCCGGCTTACCTCTTACAAAAATTGACCCTTCGCTACTGCAACCTACGTATCTATTTTGCACCCTTCATGTCTCACTAAATATGACTATCAACATGCAAGGAAAACATCACTAGCCACACACCATTATAACCGGTATTTCCTCAACTCCCTGTGGCACAGACAGTCAGTGGCCCGAAAGTCTGACAACCAGTTTCACCAAGGGGTATCGTGTTACCCAGTTCTACGTACACTATAGTCTGCGAATTAAATATCTTAGTATGGAAAACTTGAACTACTCACTAACCCGGGAATCGAGCCCAGAATCAGTACAGCAACTGCCGACCACTAGACTCTAGGACTGACGGACCAGTCAACTGTCAAATCAATTATATCCATCGCCATTATTATTTTAGACCGTAATTATACCGAACCACTGAAACGTAAGGAGTTCAAAGGCTATACATTTAACTGTGTGGTAGGTGCTGTCTAAGAGCTCCTACACGCTATGCATAATCAGCCTGTAATGATCCCACTACTGGGACATTCATAGGCACCCTCTCTGTGAGAGGGAGTGGGCTGTATTCCAGCACGCGGGCCCAGTGCGGGTTGGTAGATGTCAAGTCTTTCAACTTTTGTTTTTCTGACGATGTTTCCCTTCACCGTTTTGAAAACAGTGGTGAAGAAATAAATAACACAAAGTCATCACAAAGTAATGCACCGAACCCATTAGTGCATTTGACGTACGTACACGTACAACTCCTCGGTATGGGCCGACACCACTTGGTCACCACTGGCACCACTACATCTAGGTACATCTATGCCGGCGTAGTCACACGGCGTAATCTAGCTATGATGGGCGTAAAAATACCCCTAACGAAGCCGAAAGGCACAAACGTTCTCCCCGCTATGGCGATCATTTTTGTTCTAGCTAGACCATACCTGGGAACCTTCTAGTTACGGAGATATTGGGGGTCAAAGTTCCAACATTTTGTGAAAATGTTATAACTTTACCTTAAATACCTCCACGAGCCCCGTACTATTTACGTGATTTTTCACCCTAAAAAAAAAGGACGATTCCCAGTTTCAGTATTTGTGAAAAGTTATTTAGTGTGATGTACAAAATACTTGGTTCACGGTTCTTTAAGGGTCCGTTTACACCGTGTGAATGGGGCAGCATCCCCGCGCGGAGGAAACCCACTGGTCGCTAGAACAGTGTATAGTAGCCTTTAAGTAGTTCAAGCTTATCAAGTTTCTAGTTAATTACCGAAATAATAGCTCTGTGAATCATTGGGGAGGAAACGGAGATGATTTGTTTGTTTGTTTGTTTATACAGGGTGAGGCAAAAGTAACGTCACAATGTGGATTGTCTGTTATTTTGTTTAGAAGTAGAATGTTCACCTAAAAGTATAAAATTTATGAAATTATTTGAATTATTTATTATTGAATTTATTTTCTTTATTTTAATACAATGAGAACTGAGAATATTGTTACATAGATCTTGAAGTAAGTACAACATACAGACAGATCGGTCCTCTGACTCCTAAAATAGGTATATTAAGACCGAGACCGAGACAGAGTTTCTCCATTAAAAAAGTCATTATGATAGATATTAATGATGTTGGTCAAATGTTAAAGGAACTCAGAATTAAAAGGACTAGCCTCACCTCGTCAGTTGATAGTTTTCTTTTTGCGCGTTTTATTGAGATTTCAAAAACTCCAAATAGCGATCTGGCCGGCTAGTTAAATACCCCAAAAATCATAAGTATTATACTACAAATAAGCAGTAACAATAATTCCTCGTTCTTCAGATGTATATAGCTCCATTGCTTATTGTGGACTGTATCTCTATTTGTCTACAACTTATAAAGGGTATAACAAGACCCTTAACGAATCCGAAAGGTACTTGCTCTCCCCGTCATCGTTGCGATATTGTATATTGGGGGTCAAAATTTTTTTTTCAAATACATGTTTTGAATGTAATATTTTTACTTTACACACCTCCATGACCCTCGTACTTTTCAATCCATCCATCAGCACAATGTTTTGTGTGCGTTACATTGAGTCCTACCGGTAAATGTGATTTTTCACCCTAAAAAGAAAAGTCGTTTCCCAGCAGACATTTTTGTGTAAAGTTACTTAGTTTGATGTACAGAATGCTTCGTTGACGGCTTCGTTACGGGTCTTGTTACACCCTGTATTTCAAATCACAAGCACCTGACATGTGATGCCATTTGCTAAAAATGTATAGGGCACATTCAAATGATTCATATAGTGACATTACTTTTGCCCCGGCCTTGTTTATGGGTCGTCGAGATAGCTGGCAATTTTTCGTTTCAGGTTTCTGAGACGAAAATTGCGTTCCTTTTTCTTTACTCATGGGTAAAGGCGAGGTATTTCGTGTACCTATTTATTCAAAGCGGGTAGATTTTATTGTTAACTGGCCGGGCCTCGCGGCCTTCGTCCGCGTGAATTTATTATAAAAATACTCGCTTTTGCCAGCGGCTACGCTCGCGTTAATTTAGAATTTGACAACCTAGCGGTGTGAAATATACTTTACGGTATATTCTCATACCTACCAAATATACATAAAATATTGCATAAAAATCGGTCGAGCAGTTTCGAAGGAGAGCGACCATAAACACCGTGATACGAGATTTTTATATATAAGAACGTTTCACATGTTTTCAGTAAAAAGCTGTTATTTTGAAATTACAAACAACCACATCATTTATTTATTTATTTGTACCTATGTATGTATAGCTATCGTCTATACAACATGTAACAGAAAGGGTATAATCATATGGAATACTGTGGTACGGACCATCAAACTGAACAACTATCTCTACGGGACCACCATCGAAATCGTAAAAAAATAATCAGCTGTCCTATACAAAATTTCAATACCTACTCGACCCAAATGTATGGGACAGCTGATTATTTTTTTCGCCTCAAAGAGATGTCAGCAACAGGAAGGGGTCCGTAAGGGCCGACGCCTGCCAGGGTTGCGGGACTGTTCGAAAGAGATACCGCGGCCCTGGAACACAAAGGGCAAAGGAAGGTACATGGATGGGTTTTAGTCAGTAGAAGTCTGACACTCCCTCCTGCTCAGCCTAGAGCGGGAGGGGTTATTTGATGATTTCCCATCGGTAAAAAAAAAAAAAAAAAAAAAAGAAAGGGTTGCGGGACTGTTCGAAAGAGATACCGCGGCCCTGGAACACAAAGGGCAAAGGAAGGAACATGGATGGGTTTTAGTCAGTAAAAGTCAGACACTCCCTCCTGCTCAGCCTAGAGCGGGAGGGGTTATTTGACGATTTCCAATCCGAAAAAAAAAGGTCGCGGGCAACAGCTCGTAAAGAATAAGAAGCAACAAACAGACACTTTCGTGTTTATGTCTAGTATGGACTAACAATATTTGTCGGGTCATCCGTCTCCACAATAAGGGAGGGCTCGATGCCGTGGAAACTTTACGGATGATATCACAACATCTTGCGTCATCAACTCATAGTTTTGGGACACACCCTCGCTTATTTCCCTGTATAATTTAATTTGGTAGTTGCTTTAATAACATAATGTAACTGTCTAAAACAACTGTGTTTTTGTTTGATTGCCCACATCAAAACTAAAAAGTATAAATTATTCATATCATTTGGAAGTCTATTTTCATTTTCAACATTTATTTTGGTTATGGAGATTTTCACACAATTTTAAATCCAAATGTACCACGACATGCTACCCCAACTAATATTGTACATGCGAAAGTAAGTTTATTACAGTAACACCTTGGTCTGTAAGTTAGATTATCCTAACTGTCAGAATCGGACATAAGTACCTTTCATCCCGAACAAAAGTGATAATGTGATGATAATAGATGGCGCCACGTATTTTTCGAATTATGACTGAATTATATTATGATACCAGCAGAGTACAACCCGAATTAATTGCCAAATTCTAAATTAACGCGAGCGAATCCACGGTCAAAAGCTAGTAATTTATTTGTTATTCCTAACCTTACCTATGGTTTTGTTTATCTGAAGCCCTAAAAGACACGTCTTAAGAGGGCCCTTCCTGGTCCCTCTATCGTCAACTCGAGCATGGTCGAAAAGCTTGTTGTTTCATCCAGAGAAGTCTTACAAGTGTGTGAAATAAATATTTGTCATTAAGAATCTACATTACATGTGCAAGGTGATGAGGTGAGGTGTCAAGATGTTTTCTTTACTTTTACAGTTTATGAGTGCATTATGAACGGCCAAAGTTCAGGTAAAATTTGTGCAAAACAGCAGTTTTTGAAGCCATATGCTGAATTTGTTTCTAATTTTTTTTTTCTTCCGTATAGCCCTAAATATAGTGCACAAAATACCTATTAGTCAAAAAATTCTTATCAAAAAAATCTTAGATAGATGTGTAACAACTGCATAATCACGTACGAGCGTTTGCATGAAAAGTATGACGGGTTGGCCGCTCTTAAGCTAAAATACTCTGGCCTGCCTCTGGCATTTCAATTTTATATACGAAAAGCGTTTCTTTATTTATGTCTATGCACCCATAGACATAAATACCATATCACTTACTTGTATCACCAAACAAACTAATTTTAGTATTATTAAAGACTAGCTTGTGCCCGCGGCTTCGCCCGCGTGGAGTACAAACGGAATAAAAAGTATCCTATTTGTTAATCCAGGTTATAAACTATGTAGTAGATATAAACTGTGTAGGTACATAAAATCCAAATCCGTTCAGCAGTTTTTGCATAAACATTCATACGTCCTCACAAACTTTTGCGCATTTATAATGTTTCAATGTGTTACGGCGCGCCATCACCACGAGTATTTCGATTTTATACGGAAACAAATGAATCTGCAGTGGCCTGAGCTGAGGGAGCGCCTTTATAAATACAAGTAGGTGCTTCCAAATATCAATCGTTCAAATTTTCGTTACATATACTTCGCGCATTCTTGATAGGGCTTCGGGAAAAGTTAGTTTGGAGTTTGTTCGATTCCCCTAATAACTAATGTTCTATGTCTCTATAAGTATATTTCACTAAGTAATTTATTAAGTATATTTCGTAAACAAGAATCAAAGTGTAACTGAATAAATAAACTAAATAAAACGTAAGGTAAACTACATAAAGAAAAAATGAAAAATAAATTATATTTCCAAAAAAAGGGACTAATTTATATAAAATAAACTAACTAAATACCTAAACAAAAGTCTATTTAAACAAATTTTATAAATAAATCATAAATATATAAACTAACGAAATAAACAACAGGACGCTTAGGCGTCTAAGTACTCCCCCACATAGCTGTCATCCGGAAACGTGCCCAGAAGATTGGGCACGTTTTTCTGTCTTGTTTATTGATTCCGAATGTTTGTGAGTGCGAGACTTAAATAAGTTCAGGGAAAATCGTAAAAGTAAAGGGCGACGCTTAAAAAATGGGACCTTTTCAATTCTCTTTAGTTTTTAAACTGATTTACCTGCACATTGAGCTGCGATCATACTAGAGGTAAATGTAGTGAACAACAAAATGAAATACTTCAGTACCAGTTAGATATAAGATTGTGGTTGTAACAAAAGTCGCATCAATGAACGAACAGTGTATATCTCATTGTAGTCATATTGACAGAAACTTATGATATACTAGCACTTCGCCCGCGACTTCGTCCGCAAAAATTGTGATCGATCGGTTAATATGCATGACTAGCTGTTGCCCGCGGCTTGGCTCGCGGTTTAGTCGGAAATTATCCCATGGGCACGTTGTATATATACACTAATACACTTGGGGATAATGAGGCTTCGTATTACCTTGTGAAAGAATTTTCATAATCAGTTCAGTACATCCAGAGATTACCCCCTACAACCTCAAAAACGTTACCTCTTTATAATATTATTAGTATAGATATATGTAAACATAATTTGTAGCCTAACAGCACCCACGAATAATGTAGCTTTTTGCTTTTTTAGTGAAAGATTTTTTAGAATTAGATCATTAGTTTCGGAGGATTCCCTCTATCTGGCAGAATCTTGATGCTCTTATGTGGCATGTTGTTACACATCTATCTTTGATTTTTTTGAACTAATAGGTATTTTGTGCTCTATATCTAGGTTTCTATGGTAGCGAAAAATAAAAAAATGTAGAAACAAATTCAGTATAAGCCTCCAAAAATTGCTGTTTTGCACAAATTTTAACTGAACTTTGGCCGTTCATAATGTACTCATATACTGTAAAAGTAAAGAAACCATCTCGATAGAAACCTTGCACATGTAATGGAGATTCTTAATGACAAATATTTATTTCACATACTTGTAAGACTTATTCAAAAACACGTATTTCCTGGAACAAGTTTTAGAAATTTTCGAACACTATTTTTCGTTCAATGTCATCGCGTGAGGCGGTAAGAGGTGCGCGGAAGACGAAATGTGCGGGGTCGGGGCGGGGTATGACGGGAGAATTGAAAGAAAATTGCCACTGTGGCTCTGAATGAAACAACAAGCTTTTCGACCATGCTCGAGTTGACGATAGAGGGACCAGGAAGGGCCCTCTTAAGACGTGTCTTTTAGGGCTTCAGATAAACAAAACCATAGGTAAGGTTAGGAATAACAAATAAATTACTAGCTTTTGACGATAGACTCATCGGGAAGGGCCCTCTTAACGTGATTTCCAAGGCACGGAAGAAACTCGGTATGTAACGGGTGGTCAACCATCTACGGACCAACCCAGGCAAGCGCGGCTAAACCTACCCGTGCGGCTATTATCATTTAGACACGAGCACATTGTAATATACAAAATGTGTATAAAAAAATCGGTCAAGTACGAGTCGGATTCGCGCATGAAGGATACCGAAACATTATTTATCTAAAAAAAAAATACCACGTTCTTTGTATCGGAGCCGCCCCTTAAATATTTATTTTATTCTGTTTTTAGTATTTGTTGTCATAGCGGCAACAGAAATACATCATCTGTGAAAATTTCAACTGTCTAGCTATCACGGCTCATGAGATACAGCCTGCTGACAGATAGCGAGACAGACAGGCAGACGGACGGACAGTGGAGTCCTAGTAATGGGATTCGGGTTTTACCCCTTGGGTACGGTACCCTAATAACAGTTTACAGTGAGCACCGAGCCTAAGGCCTCTATATTTTTACAATCTATCAAATTAATCTTAGAGACGGATCCATCATATTATACTGTTTGTATATAACTACTTATGTGCTGAATAAACATCTGTTTATACGAGGCATACATATAGACCGATCCATCATTATGATATCTCGGAGTAGACGTACTCGTATTCAATAGTTTATTGTAAAAGCTTAAGCTTATCTTGGTAAATAATAAATAAGTATATTTATGTAGTAATGTCTGGACATTGATTTTATAGCAAGAAAAACCTAAATACGTGATGACATTACGGCTGTATTTGCAAAAAGGGTAAGCAGAGGTGACGCCCCATATAATAGGGCGCAAACCATAAACCAGACACATATCCAGACGGGGCTGCAACTGAGAAAATCTTGATTTAAAGTATCTTTGCCGAGATTAAAAATGGTGATTTTAAGAATTGAACCAATGTGGACTTAACGTCTCGTCTCGTCTTTACGTTTTTTTGATAAATGAAAAAAATCCACGTGTGTGAAATACATTGCATGTTGAACCTAATCGTAGTGCTAATAATGCTAGTGTAATAAGAGCTAGTTTTCGAAGAAGGGTATTGAATATAGTACATTTTGATATAAGTGGGGAAACTTTGTTATTGCATTCGACCTCGGAATTAACACCCGCGCTGCAGGCGAGGGTGTTACGCAGGCGAGAACTGCAGTAACAAATCCCCAAGCATATCAAACGATGTGTTTCAATATACTTTCGAAGAAATAAAATACTCGAACTCGTATTTTTGTCAGGAATTATTAGGAAACTATGATTTAATTTGTTTTTTTTTTTCCGCGCTATGCTTTCGTCAGGTTGAAGAAGAAGCAAAGGTATGATGCCGCTATACAGCCTAATATGAAAAGAAGAAAATTCAAATATTTTTACATTTAGAACACAAATAAGTGTTAATTTGTTCATAAAAGTAAATATTTGTTTTAAATAATAATGTTTATCTATGATATTCTATCTAAAAACACAATTTAAATACTAAAAAAATATTTACGCCGTATATAGTCATATCTCTTTGCCGAGATTAAAAAAATTCAATCACCGCTGATTAAAGCTATAGTCATTGAACCCATTTGGACTTATCTGTGGAAATTTTTATTTCAGCACGTGTGCGGAAAAATATTAAATATCCATGCGTGTGAAATATATTGCATGTTGAACCTAAACGTAGTGCGATAAGAACCAGTTTTCGAGAAAGTGTATTGAAAAATACTTTTTCATATTCTCTACTCTAGAAATACAGATCATCATTCGCATCATTCTCTTGCCCTTATCCCAAAAAAAAGATTCACAGACAATTCTGAAACTATTTCAAGAAAAAGTTCAAAGGCGTCATGTAGAAGATTTAGATTATTGAAAAAACTGTAGTCAAAGATTATCAAAAAAACCTTATACCTACTTACATGACTCGGGCATCGAACGCGTTATTTTTCAGCACACACTACACCAAACACTTACTACACTAAAGCTAAACAAAAGCTTACGTTGTTACAGGATACAGTACATTTATTTTTGTCACGGGCTAACAATAGCGGGCTTATCGCTAAAAGCGATGGATTTAGATATCGCTCTGTATCTTTAACCATAAATTAAAAAGTATAAAATCAGGCTAGTATGTTTAGGTATACAGTTTTTGAGTCTTCGTTGTTGTGTGGACAGTTTAGGTCGGTTTTAAATAAGGAGTCCAGGCTTGGCACAGTCAAAACTATTTATTTTCACTTTTATTACACGGACACGTATGAAGAGAGAACGAACCATTCAGAGACAAAAAGAGCTCTTCAATACAGACTATATATAATATTATCATAGACAACTTGTGTTGCTAGCAACATACAGCGTGTAACAGAAATGAGGTAAAGGGTCCCATGGAGAAAGTTGAAGCGCCACGAAATTTCTTTTCCGGGATTTTTTTCTTGAAATAGTCATTCAACGGGATTAAATGAACAGAAAAGGGTTGTTTTGATGATTTTAATAAGTGTAAAACCATTCACCATACCGGACGCGAATCATATTTTAATCAATATACACCTGACACTGACCACACCACCCTGTGGTGGAAGGGTCTTCGACGCAAAACGATTAAGTACTACAAATGTTCAGTACATCATCCCGAACATATAATGTTAATGTACATATATATTTTTCATCGGTAATTTATAAAAAAAAAACAGTTTTTCCTCCAAAAGTGCAATACCTTTGTTTTCGGATAGGAAATCATCAAATGACCCCTCCCGCTCTGGACGGAGCGGAAGGGAGTGTCAGACTTATACTGACTAAACTAAAAGGGCCCTGCCGGAGCAGCGGAACTGTACGAAAAAGATACCGCGGCCCTGGAACGGAAAGGGCTAAGAAGCAACATGGATGGGTATCCATGTTGCTTCTTAGCCCTTTCCGTTCCAGGGCCGCGGTATCATCAGCAAACAGAAAGGGCCCTGCCGGAGCAGCGGAACTGTACGAAAAAGATACCGCGGCCCTGGAACGGAAAGGGCTAAGAAGCAACATGGATGGGTATCCATGTTGCTTCTTAGCCCTTTCCGTTCCAGGGCCGCGGTATCTTTTTCGTACAGTTCCGCTGCTCCGGCAGGGCCCTTTCTGTTTGCTGAGACCACTTTGAGGCGCGCGTGGAACATGAACGCGCCGTCTGTCGTCATAAGACGGACGGACGGCGAGCTAGCCCATTATCACCGTCCACAAGCCCGCGAAAGTGCAATACCTTACACGGTCAAAATGTATGCATCAAGCGATAATTTATGTTACTTCACGCGTGTATTTCCCCTTAGGTTAAATAGAGAGAGGCGTATAGTACAGCCAAAATTGGTCGGAACCATTGTTTAGGTCGTATTCAAACGTAACGTACACCTAAAGCCACAGTGGGTGTGGGTGTACATACTGTAACATACTGGTTCATATTTTACGAAGTGGGTGTACTTACTGGTTCATATTTTACGATATTATTCATAGGCAGTAATATTTGATTGACGGGATCAGATTGCTGCCACTTACTGCAGGTTTTATCGATAGTTTCCTCTGATATTTACGAGCAGAGCGCCATGGGCAGCCTTGACCACGTCACGGCGCATGTTCTTGTAATGTCGCGCTGTTTGCATTTAGATAAGTCGCCGACCAAAGCCGGTTTCAGGCTGAACTATTTTGTATTATGCTAAATTGTTTACGGGTTTCTAGTGTCAGGATATAAAAACCCTTCAGCGGCGGCGACCTCTCGCGTCCGGCCCTGGTTCAATCCATGGTCAGGAGCGAGACGGAATGGGACGCCGTCACCTCCTTCTGCGAAGCAGTCATGCTAGCGAAGGAGGTGGCGGGACGTGAGAGGGAGAGAACCTCCCGGCCCAGCCGCCGCGGGAGACGCACCGGGCGTCGGGGGCCACCGTAGGCGCGGGCCTGTGCACGGTGAGCTATGGGCTAGCTCGCCGTCCGTCCGTCTTATGACGACAGGCCGTGTCGACGGCGCGTTCGTGTTCCACGCGCGCCTCAAAGAGAGTCAGCAAACAGGAAGGGGTCCGTAACGACCGACGCCTGCCAGGGTTGCGGGACTGTTCGAAAGAGATACCGCGGCCCTGGAACACAAAGGGCAAAGAAGGAACATGGATGGGTTTTAGTCAGTAAAAGTCTGACCCTCCCTCCTGCTCAGCCCAGAGCGGGAGGGGTTATTTGATGATTTCCCATGCAAATCAATTACACTGCAGCCAACTTTGATGTTTCTGAATGTGAGTTTAAATATTTGTAAACACATCCACGATTCAGGAGAAATTCCTAGTGTGGGGAAGGATAAATAAAAAATCCAAATGCGAGTTGGACTCGTGCACCGAGGGTTCAGTACAAACTTTATATTGCAGGCCGGATTTTTATTACTTATTAAACTACACATTTACGGTTTTCAGATTTTTTTCTTTACATATGCTGTAAGACATTGCTTTTTGTCTTTGCCGTTTATTAACGACTTGCTGTTGCCCGCGGCTTCACTCGCGTTTTGGTGGAGTCGGAAATTATCCCACGCGCACATTGTAAATATAGCGGCACTCGAGGATAATGTAGTTTCCTATTAGTAAAAGAAATTTCAAAATCGGTTCAGTAGATCCAGAGATTACCTCCTACAACCTCACAAACTCACAAACTTTACGTCTGTTAAAATATATTAGTACAGATTGTCTGCCCTCTCTCTTACCGTCCAGCTTTGTACAAAATACACTTTTTTTTGGTTCAAGATTGTTTTGGTAGATGATTATTAATAATCACTGAAGCATCTATTTTTGTACCCACCAATTTAAAACTTTAAACGGCTTGTTTAATCAATGACATGCGCCATTTTAAGTTTATCTATTATTTAACAAACTCAATCAACTGTTCGACATTGTTGCCATCGCGCGTTTATTCTGAACTAGCATTTGCTCGCGGCTTTGCTCCCGTTTTGTACGGAGATTAATCTACGTGAACGTTTTAAACGTAGCCTATAACACTCGGGGAATTATCCCCGAGTGTTATAGGCTAAAGGTTAAAGTTCTTTCAGAAACGGGAAGCTACATTAGTAGCTTCCCGTTTCTGAAAGAACTTTCGGAATGGGATCAGTAGTTCCGAAGATTACCCCCTACATACGAACTTACAAAAACTTTTTCCTCTTTATAATAGTGAAATTATTATTAAAACAAGGGTTTTAATTTTTTGCACGGAACCCTAGTTATTATTCTACAATAAAAGTAGCTTTAGTTACTCTTTATGACATCAACTATCTGCCAGTAAAAGTCCCGTCAAAATCGGTCCAGCCGTTTCGTAGATTAACCGTTTGAATCAGATTTTGGTAACAATTTAAAGGGTTATAATTTTTTTGCGCAGAACCATAATTATTTTCCTAAAATAAAAGTAGCTTTTGTTAGAACTTATAATATCAGCTATCTGCAAGTAAAAGTCCCGTCAAAATCAGTTTAGCCTTTTCGAAGATTAGCCAGAACAAACAGACAGACAAAAATGGAAAAAAATGTGTTTGTTCTAAGTGCCGTATATATTTTCATATGTATTCCGTAAAAAGCTGTTAATTTGATGTTACAAACAGACACTTATATTTATTTGTATAGAATAGATAACACAGCAGTGGGTGAAGTCGGGTTGTGGATTGATGACGATGATGAATCAAGCATTCCTGAAATCGATACCTAATTACCTATACAGTGCACGGAATCACCGCACCTGCCGGCAGCGTCTAGACGGCAGCGGCCGCACTCGTAAAATTCGTGCACAGAAAGAGATGTAACGTACGAATCTTCGCCATTTTAAAGGCATTCCTAACTTATTATAAGTATGCCATTTATGTCGTGAACGGTGAATGAGTGACGGACGAATGACGAAAATGTCGTGAGGAAAGATTTGAGTATGAATGTGGAAGAAGACCAAAGAAATTATGCATGGAGGTGTCTGATGAGATGACGAGTAATAGAGAAGTATGGAAGAAGAAGACATGCTGCGCCGACGTGAGACTAGAGAATGATGGATGTGTCGTAAATGGTGACAAGCATGGGTTGAATGGAAAGTATTGACCCCCTCCATGCCTTGCCCTTTGCCCGACCTGGGAATTGAACCCAGGACCTCATGCTTAGCAGTCGCGCTTGCGACCACTGCACCAACTTGGCAGTACCTAATTCAAGTACCTATAAATAGAGCCTATACGCCCACTACATACAATCAAGATAATACCAGTGAGCTATTTATACGCGCATTGTCTATCGTCCTTGATGTCCGCGAATCTTTGTTCGCGGCATTGTAGTGGTCACCTGAATGCATTTCATGATATACGGTAACCACATGACGTGTTACTTCCTGAATGAAAAACCTTTTCATTGATGATGTGATGTAAAATTCAGCCAGCAAAGTTACACAGAACTTTGCTGGCTGAATTTTACATCATTTTCATTTTCATCATTCTCCTCCCGTAACCCAATTCATTCGTGGTCGGCGCAGCATGTCTTCTTCTTCCATACTTCTCTATTACTCGTCATCTCATCAGACACATAGACACAGTCCATTAGTTGCTTTGGTCTTCTCCCACATTCATACTCAAAACTTTCCTCACGACATTTTCCTCATTCCTCCGTCACCCATTCACCGGTCAGACATACATGGCATATAATAAATTTGGGAAAAAAAATAATAAAAAAAAATAAATATATAATAATAAAAAAAAAAACAAACTATTATAAAAAAAAGACAATCAAATTATCATATATAATAATATATAATCATTTTGGGGTTTTTTTTTGGTAATTTGGGCCTTTAAAATGGCAAAGATACGTTGCATCCCTTCATGTGCACGAATTTTACGAGTACTGCTGTGTTTAGACGCTGCCGGCGGTTGCGGTGATTCCGTACACTTTATAGGTATCGATTTCAGGAATACTTGATTTATCACCATCATCAATCCACAACCCGACTTCACCCAATGCTGTGTTGTCTATTCACCTATACGAAAAAATAAAATTGAAGTGTCTGCTTGTAATGTAAAAATAATAGCTTTTTACTAAACGCATATGAAAATATACAAGGTGTATTTCAATTGTTAACGATATTTTTTTCTTTTGCTTGCCTTTAGCCTCGAAGCGTCAACAAAATTGAAATTAGAACATAATGTTGTGAAGATCGACTGCGCTGCAAATGTCTTCAATCAAGGAAATTTATTTAAAACATGAAAAAAAAATCTTAAGTGTTAGTATGTCATTACTTCCCAGAATTTGAGCCTGATTAGCGACACTATCGAATGGTGTCACAATTCAGTTTGTGTTTTTTTTTTCCATAATCAATGGGTTCGATTCCTGGCTAAGAAAATTGATTTTTCAAAAATCTAATGATGCAGTTTTAGTTTTCATCAAAACCGGGCTCGAGACTCCTTTGAGCATTTTTCGTTATTCCTCATAATTTCGGATTTCGGCATCCAGGCCCACTTGGAAAATTCACCCTGTGTACTTTCGTGCCATATCATCCTTGACACAGTCCATCCATCGTTTCTTTGGTCTTCCTCTACTCTTATAGCCATCTATAGTCATACTCAACACATGTCCATACCACGAAATATTACATAATCGTCATCATCTCAACCTGGACCACCTCATAGGCCTCCCATTTTTTGCGAATACTTTCAGGTTTTTCATATCTGCCTCTTAACAGAAATATGTGTTGCTGGGAAGTTCGTTTCGGTACTATTTCTTCCCAGTTATAACACTAAAATAGGCGGGCATTTTGGGAGACTTTGTCTTATGAAATTTTCGAAGTTCTTCAGGCCTCGGCCTTATTTCTTATTTATGTTATTCGAAATGTGAGTGTAATATTAGGTACGCCTCTGCCTAATATAAATAATATAATATAATAACTGGCGTGATGTTATCTACATACAAATTGTTATGCCCAATAAAAAAAGTTACGTTAATAGTTTTCAGGAAGCGTGTGCAATGTGCACAATGTACTGTACTTTCAAACGATTCAGCAATGGTTTTTTTGTAAGAAACTCTTTCTATGGAAAATCGGATCGTTTAGATAAGCATAAACTAATCCACAATACCCATTATCGCTGTTTGTCTAATGCTTTTACGACTAATACACTGAAACAATTACCCCCCCTTTAATTTATTTTTATTATTTTTTGTTAGAGCGACAAAAGAAATACACTGCATTCTGTGAAAAGTTCAACAATCTACCTAATACGGATCATGAGATACAGCTCGCTGACAGACAGACGGACGGACTGACGAACAGCGGAGGCTTAGTTATAGGGTCTCGTTGGATAAGGAACCCTAAAATTGATCTAAGTAAGATAAAAGTAATGGAATACAAAATAATAGATCGCGATCATTTTTTTGTTCTAGACCATACCTGGGAACCTTCTAGTTACGGAGATATTGGGGGTCAAAGGTTTCACAAGATAATTACTAAATACATGTTTTTAATGTAAGCATAATTATTTTTTAACCGACTTTCTTCAAAAATGCGGTTCTCAATTCAGCGGTTTTTTTTGTGTTTGTTACCTCATAACTCCGTCATTGATGAAGCGATTTGAAACATTATTTTTTTATGTGAAAGGATTTGCTTCTCGTTTAGTCTCATAGAAATTCATCAAAATCGGTTCAGCAATTTGTTTTTTTTAATTTCTTTATTACGTATTTTTTTCTTCTTGGGCTATATTGACAACATGATGGTTCGTTAATAAGTTCTTCTAGTTACAATGTAAAAATTGTTTCGTGAGAATTTGTGTGATTCTACAACTATAAAGGGTTACAATAAAAAACTTTCAGCGAAAAAAAAACCGACTTCCGAAAAGACACGAAAGAAGTCTAACTTTACTTTCGGAAGTCGGTGGCAAAAAAGTCAATGAAACAAAAAAAATCACCGACTTCCGAAAGTAAAGTTGTTTTAGACTTTTACGCGGCTTTTTGGAAGTCGGTTTTTTTTCGCAGAAAGAGTTTTAAATATCTTATTTTCTACGGGCTGGTATCCGCAACTCCACCTCCAAGCACGTATTTTGCGTACGAACCAGCGTAAGTAGAGTTGGTTATATAATCAAATTTAATTAAACTGAACGTCCTATATTATTTAAATTCTGACAGCTTTTGAACGCGGTTTAAAATGTATCGAACACGTTCAGTTCTAGATGAAAAATTCATCAATTCACTCCAAATCGCCACTCTATTTATTAAGTATCTAAGTTCTTTTTATCTACTAAACACTGCCCACGTGCAATATTCACGTCAGGCCTTCTCCCCTGACCTTCCCCATGGCTCCTATGCGCATCCCCAGTACACCCCCCCCCCCTGCCAGCCGTGCGCAATCAATAAATACATACACCTTCCAACATGTGGACTTCAGGCCTACTTATCTATAACCTCATTTCTGTATGTTGAATAGAATGTTACCTTTGCTTTTTAAAACTTGTGGTTTAAATATAAAGAGCCCGTTTTTCTTTTTCTTTTTTTGGGTTTCGTCTAAGGTAAGAGGTTACCTTTGTGCCTGCTTGAGTAGGTTTACATAACACTTTAGGTTTTATATTTTCATATTTTTTCACGATAATTGTATGTATTAGGGCTTTAATTGACCCTGGTCTCCGTTTTGTGAAGATCCAAATTAAAATGTCACATTGAAATAATAATTCACAATTAAGCTTTATGGTTGGAAAATACCGCTTTTACCTGCTAATTCGTTTTCGTGGGTCTTTCAATTTTTAATTAAACTGTAGACGGAAGTAATATCAAATTGTAAATATACATCCTAATTAGATTAAACGTACTTACGTGAAATTATGTAAAAAAAAGTAGAAACTTACAAAATCCAACTTGAAATCACTCAACAGCGTCTATTTTTAAACTGAATCGAACAATAAATAGAATTATAATTTTAGTTTTTTTTTCGAAAATTGCCTTTTTAAATCGGTTCGCGGCGCGCGCTCTTATACATCGGGCGTGCTCTACTGACTGCCGACATCGACGGTAAACTAGAGGTGGGACACTCTGTTTTAGATGAACATCGATATTAGCAGTTTTCAAAGTGGACATCGCATCGCATTAATTTATTCTAATCAAAAGAGTTCGTGTATGAAAAAATTGATTATTATCTGTAAAGGAGTTTTAGTAAAATTATGCGTGACCAACAATAAAAATCATTGTGTTATTGGCGATCTATTTTAAAACAATATTATAGTAACGTTTGTGTTTACAGAAGAGGAGTGCGGGCAAAGGACTAATCTTTTGTTCTATGATAGATAGTACAGACTGGAGCACATCAAGCTAACACGATCTGTCAAATTTCTTCAACAGATTTTAAACTTTATCGCTAAAGCATTAATATCAAGGTTGATTGGGAAATTTTACAGTTTCGGGTAGCTTGATGTACTGGCGTCTGTAGACCACCTGTAAATGTCTGAAGTATACAGTCATATTGACGTTTACTAAACGACTATGCCTGAATACAGTATAACCGCAGTAAATGTAATCCATTAACCTTCATGATGATGAGTTGAAGCTTGTTGCATCACTACTCACAATATCATGAAAAATGACAGAAGGCTGGGAATAGATTTGTATATTTCGTAAATGACAAACATTTACGAACTACGAAAAAATATCTACTCCGACGACATTTTCAATTTTTTTTTTTTTAGCCGTTGAAACTTTAAAGTTTCAGTATTAGTAATTACTGATCAGTGTGAAAACCGGGTACTATTTGTTTCTGGAACAAGAAAAAAACAAAAATAAACTATTGCGAAGAGATCTGATTGGCTTTATTTCTCAGTTAAGCCTAATAGTTGTCAAAATTAATTAGTTGAATCATTTCCAGGGTTCCGGTAACCAAGGGGACCCTATTACTAAACCTCCGCTGTCCGTCCGTCCGTCCGTCTGTCTGTCAGCGGGCTGTATCTCATGATCCGTAATAGGTAGACAGTTGAAATTTTCACAAAATGTGTATTTCTGTTGCCGGTATAACAACAAATAATAAAAATAAAGGGGACTCCCCTACTACGATGTTACGGAACCCTTCAAGCGCGAGTCCGACTCACACTTGCCCTTTTTGTTGCTGATTTTCGTTCAAGAATCTACCTAAATCTATAAAATGCGAATGATCAGTGTATCAAGAATGTGCAGATACCATGCTTGTATTAATAAACCCAGTGTTCCTTTGATACCGTGACCTTTGACGCTATATCTTAATGACTAATAACAGCTCGTCCCGTGGGACTGACTGAGTTACCTTTTCATTTTCTACTACAGGAGTCAGGAGCTCAGTATTCTATAGAATTTAGTCAAATAAGCAAAGTCCAGCCGTTCAGGGTGTCTTGTGTAATTATTGACATTTAAAAGGTGCTGGCACTCAACAAAATTTGTTTTTTTTTTCGTAATACTAATAAGACCATAAATTCTAAACAGAAGAAGAGATACAAAATTACATTCGGTTTTTGAAATAAAATACCTTCGCTATATCATTAATTATTTCTACTGTCTGTCAGACCTTGCATCAAATGCCAGGAGTATCCTAGGAGTATCCTGACGTGCCATTAAAGACATTCATTATATAATATCATTAGTCAAAGGCTTGACAGGCTAAATAACGATAAGACTGTTGATGTGCCATAAACAAACATACAAGTTGAATTGTTCATATCAAGTAGCAAAAACTAGCAGTATAAGGAACGCAGCGTACCTATAATTAGCTTAGTAAATTGTAATGAAAATTAATCGGTTTCTTGCCTACCAATTATAGCCTGTACCTACTTGTATTAACAAGAATTCTCGTTACGGTCATAATCAGTTTAGTAAACATGCTAGTTGATATTTGTTTGCCCATGACTTTTTCTGCAATTTAGGATGAAAAATAATCCATTAGCTTTAGCCTATAGTATTTAGTTCGTTGGCCTAGTAGTCGCAAGCGCGACTGCTGAGCATGAGGTCCTGGGTTCGATTCCCGGGTCGGGCTAAGTGTTATTGGGTTTTTCCATTAGGAATTTCACAGTAGCAGCCACGGAGTCTGGATTGGTGCCCGGTTAGTGGCAATAGGATCGACCACTATTACATGGGAGTTAAGCAAAACTGGCGAATTGTGAGTGTACTATTAGGTACAGCTCTGCCTAACCCTTCGAGAATTACAGGCGTGATGTTATATATATTAGGTAGTCCTGCCAAATACTCTGTGAATGCTTTAACGATTGGTTCAGTGGTTATGGCGTAAAACGGCACATACAAGCAAAGATACCTACTCACGCAACTTTTCAGTCAGTGGCGCCACTTTCAGACTTCCTCATATGTACTCATTTGTTATTTTATCCATTCGTGTAACACCACACATTCACACACACTCACACTTCACATTTTCATTTATTCAACATTTTTTAAATTTTTTTCTTCATATTTTTAGCATTTTCATATCAGCCACATGCAAATGCTTTTCGTTCATCCCTTTTGCGGCCCAACATTCTGATTCATACAAGACGGCAGGTCTAACCATTGAGGTAGAAAAAGGTATCGTGAAATTTAAAAACAATAGCTAAGCCAAACTACTGATACAAAATTACAGCATAACCGAGAGTAAGGTTTAATACCATTAAAAATCGTTTTGGAAGGTAAACATTACTTGTGCTCTAGTTCCACTATTGTAAGTAAAATTAGGTACAATAATTTATATTATTAATGCCTGCTTACTCATTTGAAGGACATAATAGCTAGCTCCTTGTCATAGGAAGTTATTTTTACGCTCATAACTCTTCACTATCTTAATTATAATGTTTACGAAGACGTCGTCGTCACGACACAAAGATGCGTAGGTATCTACTTCAAAATTGATTGCCTATTAGTGCAGATAATGAGTTATCGTATATTATGCGACTTTATCTCTCACGCGACCTGTGTGCCTACGATGGGATTCCCCAAAAGCAATCGATACAAACAAATAAGATTGAAGTGAAGAATGAATAATGAAAATATATAGGTACGGCACTTAGAACAAAACAGTTTTTTTTTGAGTTTTTGTCTGTCTGTCTGTCCGTTTGTTCCCGCAAATCTCCGGAACGGCTGGACCGATTTTGACGGGACTTTTACTGGCAGATAGCTGATGTTATAAGGTCTAACAGCTACATTTATTTTAGAAAAAATAATGAGGATTCCGTGCAATAAAAATAAAAATTCTATTAAAAAAGTGAAGTATTATTTTTACAATAATTTCACTCGAACTAAGGTCGCAGGCAACAGCTAGTAATTATATAAACTTCAACTCTTACCTTAAACCAATTAAGGGATGAATTGTCAAAAATGTCTCCTTAGTGCTCATTTTTGTTACGCAATGAACGCTTGAACAAAATTATATCTTCTACATCCAGTGATTTAGACTGCGTTATCGTCAGAGAATTCAAGTACTTACATAGATACTTTATAAAATCTTACCACACACTGACCGTCGCTGACTGAGGCTTTAGTTTTATATGGAAGAAGATAAAATCCCTGTAGTATACTCAATGTCAAGGTTTGAACAATAACAGTAATCACCTGCATCACGTAAACGTACTATCAAAATAATAAATCTTGATGCAGGTCCCCCTAGCTAGACTAATGTTTTGATAGCTCAGTAGGTAGTTATTGTAGGATGGTAGATTGTGGCTTGAGTCATACCTATAAGAAACTGCATAAAAAGTGCAAGATGAAAAGAAATGAAAAGTGCAAGTGTTTAAAAAAAAAACTAGTTCCCTTTTTCCAAGAAACTTAATTTTTTTAGGTCATAATTCTACGTATAAAGCTAATAGTTAGCATTCTGTAACTTATTAAACTATTCATTTATGGCAATATAATTTTAAGTACCCACCATATATAAATTTAAGTGTCACACTGTATAAGAATGATTCCAAAAGCATAATTATGATTTTATATTCCAGATCCTCAAAAACTTCGATAGGTTCACAAGGGATGTTGTACCTACCCCATCCCTATTTCTAACTGACGTCACTTCAGACGAGGGGTGAGCATGCGCGGGAAACACTCCGCCATCTTGTTCCCGTTCGCGCGATTTCGTGAAGCTTCGGTTATTTTCGTAAGATGAGGTCACATCCATCCGTCGGTCGCAGCAAAACTGAAAATGTTTATGCAAACGAATTTGAACTATAGACTGTTACGTTTAAGTTTAATTTGAAGCGTGGTGTTGAGGATTTGGTGCAATGAAAGGTTTTCTATTTATGATGGGTCACTGTGAATTTGCGTCATACAATTTCAGCCTTATAATGCGTTGTAGGTGCACGATACAATGTCAAGGTAATTCAGTATTTAATGCGGAATTTATATTATGTAATCATTTCTTTTTCCACTCGCTTTAAATGGTTTTAAAATAGACATAAGCATTACTAATGCTTTATTGTTGAGAGTATGTGTTTACTTACTTATGTTGCATTTGCTGCACAACTGAAAGCGAGTTAGGTGTGGTCATGGATGTTAAATACCTACATACATAGGTAGAAAGTAAACAGCTAAATTTGAATGCCAGCTTTATTGAGAATACATTAACTGTACCTATTCTAAATAAAGCAGGTCGTAAGGCAGACAAGAATGTCCAGACAGAAAGAGTTATTTTAAACAAAAGGCATCTAAAAATTTGTCATCTTAGGGAGCAGAGACCGTAGATTTCTAAAACAATGGTCAGACGTGCTGTCTTGTATGGATCAGAATGTTGGGCCAAAAAAGGGATGAATGAAAGGCATTTGTATGTGGCTGAGATGAGAATGCTAAGGGGGATGTGTGGTGTAACGCGAATGGATAAAATAAGAAATGAGTACATAAGAGGAAGTCTGAAAGTGGCGCCGGTGACCGAAAAGTTGTGTGGTAATCGGTTGTCGTGGTATGGGCTTGTGATGCGGAGGAGTGAGGAAATTGTCATGAAGAAACTTTTGAGTATCATTGTGGATGGGTATAAGAGTAGATGAAGACCAAAGAAACGATGGATGGACGGTGTGAAGAATGATATGGCTAGAAAGGAGGTGACTGATGAGATGACCTATGAACCTAACACAAGCATCTTCTTGCTTAAAAGGTGATCTCCAAATCATGTTTGTTAAGCCTTATGTAATTGAAATAAACATTTTTATTTTATTTATTATTATTTTTTTATGACGAGTAATAGAGAAGTATGGAAGAAGAAGACATATTGCGCCGATCCCAAATGAATCGGGACAAGGGCAAGAGAATGGCCAGGTAGTAAAGAAGGTTCTTACCCATTCTTCTTTTAATTTATAAAACAAAAAAGTTTTTGTAACAAAATCAATATTATTTTATCTGATGATGATAATGATTGAGCACCACACCCAGCCATTAGCAAGCCTGACCCGGACAAGCCGGATACATCAGTGGGCACGGTTTTGTAAGGAAAGACATGCTCTGGGATGGGAGAGGAAGCCCGACCAACCTCAGCCAGTCGGGCACAATCAGCCGACTACGAGTATGCAGCCTAGAGCCAATATAGGAATAGTGATAGAGACAGGTACAATCCATAGGAATGAGAATGAGAATTGGTGTTTTGACCTTCGTTTGATTGGTCTCTTCTATCATTGGAGAATCTTGTTCGTTTCTGGTGGTTGTGATTCCATTCGTTTTTGACACGTCTTATTTAATAATATTATATTCGCGTATATGTTTCGTCGTCAGTAGTATTTGTTTCACTGTCAGTTTCGCTAAGGTGATATATTTCCTGGGTGGCTGATTTGAATTTTTCTCTATCTGCTGATAACTGAAACCATTCTTCTTTGCTTTTATTGAAATATTCCATGTCTTGT
This sequence comes from Eugnorisma glareosa, assembly GCA_947578425.1. Classification (NCBI taxonomy): domain Eukaryota; kingdom Metazoa; phylum Arthropoda; class Insecta; order Lepidoptera; family Noctuidae; genus Eugnorisma; species Eugnorisma glareosa. The sequence goes on along the minus strand of OX387967.1, from coordinate 5,156,998 downwards.
TGGACTGACTCGTTCCACGTAAATATTGGTCTCCCTACTTGTAGCCGTTTCGCCTTATAGCTGCACAAAATCAATATTATTTTACCTAGGTAAAAAAAAACAATTGAACAGCTATCAATTGGCTGAAAATTGAAAAGCTATCGTTAGTCACTTGATATCGAACGATATCATCCAATATGATCTTTACAGCATCAACAACTCATCAATATGTAAATACATTTCTGCTGTACATTTCCCTGCCACCAGGCCACTACAAAGTTAAATGCGGAAGGCTTATTTAACGGAATAATGAAAAGTTCCGAGGTGCGTATTCCAGTAACACAAGCTTCCTTCATAATCTATAAAGGGTGTAACAAGACCCTTAACGAAGCCAAAAGGCACTTTTCCTCCCCGTCATTGCAATCATTTTTTTGTTCTAGACCATACCTGGGAACCTTCTAGTTACGGAGATATTGTTCACGCTGAAACGACTGAATGGATATGGATGAAATTATGTTAGCAGCTACACTATGACCTGCAATAACATATAGGCTACGAATTTAACGCAAGCGAAGCCGCTGCCATGGTTAGTAACATTTAAAGATTTTGTTCCATCCCCGCACGGAACAAATATTTGTATGGCTTACAGGTAGTTTTTCCGGGTCTGGCTGTTTGTGTATGTGAGTTTCAATGTTTGTTAAAACACACACACACACAGGAGAAATTCATAGCGTGGGGCGACGTTATTTTTTAAAATAAAGTATTAAGTATTTTGATTTTAATGGGCCTTCTGCCCCGATCATTATTATTAGAATGTTGTTCTTCACTTGAGGAACACCTTCCATATTTATGAGGCCGCCATATTCCTGTGGGCGTTCTGATTTAGTTTCATAAACTAATGCCGATTTTCACTAACTGCTAAATGAAAGCCTAAATACATTTTTCGTTTTGATGGCAATCTAAGATGCTCCAGAAGCGCCATTTACACTCCACCTGACCAGACTTTCCTTGCTTCGCCAACCTGGATCTGAAGACTATTTAAAGACAAGACATCCAGTCGTTTCAGCCTACGGCTGTCCACTACATTACAAAGTTGGGGTCACACGTCAATAACCCAATGTTCATACGGCTAAAAACAAATGCTATAATGTTGAATTGCCATTGTGATCCTCAAATAACGTAACATACATGAATGCCGTGTGAACGGGGGGTAAATCCATGACCGCCATAATAAATTCATTCATTTCCACGCTATGGCCGACTAAACAGCACAAAGCGTGGGCAGACCGTCAGTACGATGGGCTAGCGAGGACGTGCCCTTTGACTTCATCGCAAAATACGCAGATATCCGAGGTGCTCTGTGTGATTCAGACCGTCTAATTCCATTAAGACCACCGTCGTTGCTCTAATTCTAGTACTATCAGCATTGTATGATATAACTGTTATTTAGAAACCATGTTTAGTTACTTTTCCGCAAGTCTACTTCGTGTAAAACATGTCTTGAGTACAAGACGAAAAGTTTATTTATAAAACCCGAAATATCTATTATAATTGCTTGACTACCAACTTAAATAGTCCAACAGGCCTATTTGACAGTTGTAGGACTTGGCTAAAACTCGGCTAAAAAGGCTTGACATGGTGACATTCTATCGAGTCCCGTAAAAGGTATATAGAATTACCCTTGAATGATATAATTGTGTACAGAAAGCATGGTTCACCCTTTCATTAATTATTTATTGTCTAGATAGAGCATCAAATGTGCGCAAACGTGTCAAGTAATATCAGCCAACTGGTGGCTTTTAAGTTCGCAAATAGACGCACAGTGCACTGAGCGTCTATTGTCTCTGTACACCGGCCGCACGCACACATGTTTGAAATTGTTGCCGCGTTTTCTTTGTTTTGATTGTACGCGATGGCGCTCCATCTAGACATTATATAATCAAAGGGTTCGCCATTGAACGGTAATACGAAAAACGGTAACGGTAATCACCGGTAACGACGATAGAAAAGTCAAAAGCTTATATTGACAAATGCTACTAGCTGAATAACTTGCTGTGTCAATTCTTTGTAGGAGGAGGAGGTCATTGTCCAGCTGTGAGACAAAAAAAGTTTCACTAGAAAAATGTACTTTGATGAACAGTACAAGAACGTAGCAGTAGTTCATACACAACCCCGACCCCCATTCGAGCCAGCCCGCGATGCTGAGCTAGTTTTCAATCAGCCCCTAAATAATCTCACTCAGATCCAGCCTGCTCCTTTGCTGACCTCCCCAGCGACGCCCTAAGCCGATGCTCATACCCCACAGAGGGTGTCCTTAGCACGCGGTCACTTACCTCCAGGCAGGCCTCACTCTCAAGGCATCAACAGGATAGTCCGGTTAAGCAGAATCCAGCCTCATAGGTTGCCGCGGAAAATTGTCGCTCCGCGGAAAAGCTTCCGGCGTGATCTCATGGCAACATGGAGAGAGCGACTGTCGCAACCCCGGGCAGGGCACGCCACAATAGTGGCGGTAAGTCCCCTCTTTGAGGAGTGGCTAGAGAGGTGCCACGGCTCCCTCACCTCCCGCCTGACGCAGGTCCTCACCGGACATGGTTGTTTCGGGAGGTTCCTGCACCTAATCGGGCGGGAGGAAACGCCCGGGTGTCACCACTGTGAGGATCGACCGGAGGACACGGTGGAGCACAATGCTCCGCTTGGGCGGAGCACCGCCGTGTCCTCATAGCGGCAATCGGCAGCGGCGATCTCTCGCATCTGGCCCTGGTTCAATCCAGCAGTCATGCTAGCGAAGGAGGTGGCGGGACGTGAGAGGGAGAGAGCCTCACGTCTCAGCCGCCGCGGGAGACGCCCTGGGCGTCGGGGGCCACGTGGTGGCTCCCGGCCACCGTAGGCGCGGGCCTGTGGACGGTGAGTAATGGGCTAACTCGCTGTCCGTCCATCTTATGACGACAGGCCGCGTCGACGTCGCGTTAGTGTTCCACGCGCGCCTCAAAGAGAGTCAGCAAACAGGAAGGGGTTTGAAAGGACCGGTGCCTGTCAGGGTTGCGGGACTGTTTGAAAGAGATACCGCGGCCCTGGAACACAAAGGGCAAAAGAAGGAACATGGATGGGTTTTAGTCAGTAAAAGTTTGACACTCCCTCCTGCTCAGCCCAGAGTGGCCGGAGTTATGATTTCCCATCCGAAAAAAAAAAAGCTTCATAGGTTGACTTGCAAGATCTATGCCATTCATAACAAAAACTCTTACACAAACACCACAACAAATGTTTAAACATTCATAGAACCTAAGGCGCTTCGTGACGTGACCTAACGTACAGGCAATATGTATATTGAGCTACTAAATCATTCACATAATACATAATGGCAGTACACATCGCCCAGAAAAAGTATGCGGTTCGGCAAATGGCGTCCACCTTTGGAATTACGTAAGAGCGATTACGGTACCTAACGTACAGTGCATGCACAGTTTTTTTTACTTCTGATAGCAAGAAGATGGTTGTCGTTAGGTTTTAACGACAACCATCAAGCAATGATAATCAAGATCACTATGAGTCTGAAAACCAGTTTTACCAAACACAAAGAGTATCGTATTACCCAGTACTAACTGTCAGATAGGCAGTCGCTCCATGTAAAATACTGGTATTCAGCTGCATCCGGTTAGACTGGAAGCCGACACTAACATAGTGTGGACAAGGCTAGGCAGATGATGATAATAGACTAAAATAAATTTAATAGACTTGTCAGTGGCAGCCATTATATTTCAACGAAAATACAAATCACTGTGATTTTAACGGAGACGCCAAATCGGAGGTACAATAAATGTGAAAGGACTATAGAAAATTTGTACCTATCTTGTGTTGCCGTGATTAAAAAAATTGAAAACTCCAAGTCTATGATATCCCAAAGAACTTTGCAAATCTGTGCGTGAAATATGTCAAGGTGTAACCTGCAGAACAGGTAAACCAATTCATTTAAATGCTTTACGATGATTATGGCTGCACAATAGAGCTCGGAAGTACAGAACCTTGCCTCTGTAGGTACACTCTGTGACGCGCCGTACATAAGGAAAAACACATGTACATCACACTGAAAAGTCATACATAAAATCCGGCCAAGTGCGAGTTGGAGTCGCGCACGAAGATTTCCGTACCATCGTATTAGGGTAGCCCTTTAATTTTTTCATTAGAAAAAGAAAGAAAGCATATTTTTTTAGCACATTGGCACAGAAAAAAAAAATAAAGAAAATAAGAATAAAATATAAAACTTAAATCTACACAATAAAAAAACTTAAATCGAAACCAAATAGGCCCAGTTCAACAAACCGAGCAACTAGTGCCCGATGCTAGTTTTCAACTGGACCTGAGATGGTGATGAACAACCAACACAACATCCACACCTTACAGACTAATATATATTATGATGAAATACAAATTGTGTTAGTAAATAGAACCTTAAAAAAACACACAGAACAGACAGAACATTATTTGTTGTTATAGCGGCAACAGAAATACACATTCTGTGAAAAATTCAACTTTGTTCCCATTACGGATCATAAGATACAGCCCGCTGACAGACAGACGGACGGACAGCGGAGGCTTAGTAATAGGCTCCCGTTAGTTACTACGATACCCAAAAACGAAGATAGCCGAAGCGCATACTTTCTCAGGTTTACCCGTACTTTGCTACCGTTAACGTACATACGAGTGCAACAGCCCCTGCATAATTGAAGCCACCCTGAGAATACGAACCAACTTCAACCGGTCGAAGTTACAAATGAAAATTGTATATCCCTGCGAGAATATTACGAAAAGTTTGAAGCTTTTGAAACTATATTTATGTCGAGTGTTGGCTTGTCCGCTACTGTCCATTCTCAGTTTATTTATAGTTTGTTATTAAGTTGGTTACTTGAGTAATCATGATCATCTTCATATCAGCCCGGAATCACCCACCGCTGGGTATAGACCTCCCCTTTTTTCTGCCACACTTCCCGGTTCTGTGCGTCCCTTATCCAGGGGGCCTAAAATGGCTGCTTTATCAGAATCATAATACGAATCACGTTAAAAATTTTAAACTCTTATAATGGACTTTGTGGTCATAACCATTAAGACCATTTTAAGAATTTTAAATTTGTAACGTGATTCATATTATGATTCTGATAAAGCTTCCATTTGAGGCCCCCAGGTGTTTTCCGCGACTTTAACGATATCTTCGACCCAACGAGCTGTAGGACGGCGCTGGTTTCTTTGGCCTAACCTTGGCCACCACTCGGTCAAAGGCTTGCTCCATCGGCCATCTCCGCGCCTAGCTAGATGTCCTGCCAAGGTCCACTTGAGGCGTACCGCCCGGTCTTTGCCGTCGCCGTCGCGTCGTATACTTTCGTCCGACAGCAGATTTCGGTGTTATATGGTAATAATAATGTACATAACATAACATAACATCACGCCTGTAATTCGCGAGGGGTTAGGCAGACGTGTACCTAATAGTACACCCACTTTTCGCCCGTTTATTAATAGTCCCAAATATTAGGGGCGAGAATATTGTCCTCAACCGCACAAATCCAGGCTCCGTGGTTGTCACTGAGAGATTCGTGATGGAAAAATTTAATAACACAGGACCTCATGCTCAGCAGTCGCTTGCGACCACTCGACCAACAACTCAGTACATTAATAATGGGAAAATTATTCAAACGGATAGCCGTAAATAAACTGTTAAAAGGAATATAAATCGACAAGCTTTTGCCCGCGGCTTCGCTTGCGTTCATTTAGAATTTGACAATTAAACTCATAACCCACTACTAAAGTTTATCTAATAATATAATTCAATCGCGTTCCGAAAGATACGTGGCGCCATCTATTATCATAAGAACTTTATTTTTGGTTTTCCTTGGAAACAATACTTTTTTTGGTATGAAAGGTAATGTCCGTTTTTGTACCTACACCTGACAAAGTATATGCAAAATTTCAGGATAATCGGTTCAGTGGTTTAGGCGTGAAAAGGTAACATATAATATAGGTAGGTAATTTGGAAGTTAGGATAATCTAGCATAGAGACCAATGTGTTACTGGGTTCTTTGTTACGTCACTTTCTGCAGCTAAAACACTAAGGGCCTATCGGGCCTATCTCACGTCGTCCGAATAGCCAATACTTACTGAATAAATTAAAAATGGTACAGAATTTGTATGAAATTATCTGCCAATTAGGAGCGTCTCCAATTTTTTTTTTTAAAGGCATTTCTAAAATGTCGTTTGTCAACTTTATGAAGAACATAGAACACATACATACATACATTTCAAAGTTATGAAGTTTCATTAAAATCGGTTCAGTCATTTCGAAAACAAATGAGTTCAAAGTTTGTATGAAATGCCGCAAGACGTTAACGCTATTAAGTCATCGGGAACTTAATCGTAGGTTTTGGGGAACTGTCTTATGTTATTTTCACGATCAGGGGACATAAAATGGCCGCTTTAGAAGAATCATCATAATTCATACTAATAATGTTTTAAATGCGAAAGTTTGTGGGGATGAATGGATGTTTGTTACTCGTTCACGCAAAAACTGCTGACCGGATTTGGATGAAATTAGGCACACAGATAGTTTATACCCTGGATTAATACGTAGGATACTTTTTATCCCGGTAGTACGATCGTGAGAGATATTACACGAACACCACGCGGGCGAAGCCGCGGGCACAATTACAAAGCTAGTACCTAATATGATAATATTATGTTAATCACGTTATAATTCCTAAAATGGTCACCTTCGCAGTTAATATTATGAATTATATTTCGTCGCTTCATTCTTCAGATACAAATAACCATGTAGTGCCTTAAACCTACAAGGCTCTATTCGCACGTTTAAAGAATCGACTTTTAGTCGATTGTCATTTTTTTTTTTTTTTTATCTGTCACCCTCACTAGCGTGGCGCGATGTTCGTGCTGTGAACTTCATTCCTTTTTCTTGCGAGGCATCGTTCGCACACGCCTTATAACTGGTGAATATTTCGTGCTCCAATAATGCCGAAGAGAGAATAGATAATAATAATAATAATAATTGACGTGACATAAAGTTTTCTGAAACCAATTTTATTTAATATTTTTACCACATTTCCATAACAAAACGAATTATAAATAACGAAATAATGAAAAAAAAAAAAGCATTATCCAAATCAAACCAAACACGACAGGAATGTACGAATAACGAAAATATAAGAAAATCAATGCCATAAAACTAAAAAGTCATAAAATGCTGACCAGAAGCCGAGCCAAACAACAGGCACACCCACCATCTCCGGGCTCGTCGCTCAGCTCCGCCTCGCAGCCGCCGGGACGCGCCACATCCGTGAGCATCGTGTCACCGGTCGCTGCAGTTGCGTCGAGCTCGAGCGACGAGTTTTTCTCCCCGCCGTCGACACCACCACCACCATCGCCTCGACGACGAGGAAGAGGACGGCCACCAGCGAGCTTGGGACCTCGAGGCCAACCGGCCCCGAACAGGGTCCCCGCTGCCGGTGGAAATGTGTCGCGCATGCGATGGACTCATTCCATAAACGAGAATGTCATGCGCGCATATTATGGGGCTACAGAGGGAGGAAACAACCTGACTGCGTACCGTGTTCGGATGCTCTCTCTGTTTCAGGTGCTTGAGCCAGCTGTCAACGTGTCGGCGCAACGACTGTCGGATCAGGTGCGAGTCATCCAGCGTAATCGTATGTTGGATGACACCGTACTTGATCGCTTGCGGACTGAAATGCAGAGTAGCCATGTCATTGCCACGCCGTCGCAGGCTGTGGTTCCACCACAGTCTACCATATTACCAAATCGCAATAACGACGTAAGTGATGACATGGTTACTAATGTAAGTACCCAGTGCAATGAGGAAATGAGGAGTGCTTTGGAAGGTGCGATTCGGGAATATCGATTCATGCCAGCCGACCTTAGGCCACGCATACCTCGTTTGCCCATGCATAACAAAAATAGGGCGCTGGTGGCTGTTCTGGATTCGCAGTTGTCAAACTATTTTGATAACTGCGAAGACCTCATCGATGCTCATTCAATCCTGTATTGTGCGGCTGTAGCGGCATGTCGTGTAGCTCACGTCAAATTTTCTGATGACAGAGCTACACGACCTAAGCCAGCCGTACCAGCATGGCAGTACAGGATTGAACGACGTATTGGTGGGGCCAGAGCACTCATCGGCAAACTGATCTGCTTCAGGGAGGGCAATACACGCCCTAGAGTGATGCGTTTTGTGAGGCGGGCGTTCTCGGGGACTGATATCAGTCCTCGAGACTACATGTCCCGTGTCACAGAGCGCATCGACTTCCTGAAGCAGAAAGTGTATGCATGGGCAAACCGTATTCGTAGGTATAAACGGCGGGTGGACCGATACACTCAGAATCGCACATTCCAAAGAGATGAAAGGTGGGTTTATAGGGCTTGGGAGCGACCGGACCAAGGTGTGGCTGACACGCCCCTGCCGGATGATGATGCCATGTGTTCATTCTGGCGCAGCATCTGGTCGGTGCCTGTTAGCCATACCGAGGATGAATGGATCCGGGAGGTCGAGCGGGCGTGCGATCCAGTACAAGAAATGGGGGCAATCACCATCTGCCCCCAAGACGTAGTTCGTGCAGTCCGTCCGTTGCCTAACTGGAAATCTCCAGGGCCGGATGGGCTGCACAACTTTTGGATCAAATGGTTCACAAGGTCGCACGCTCGCCTGGCAACCCTGTTCCAGTCAGCCTTAGAGTCAGGGTCGCTGCCCGAGTTCCTGACAACAGGTATAACCCACCTGCTCCATAAATCGGGTAGTACTGCGGAGCCTAAAAATTATAGACCGATTACCTGTCTTCCGACAGTCTATAAAGTTCTTACATCCATTTTGAGAGCTAAAATTAACAAACACATTGATGATAATTCTATCATGTCCGCTTCTCAAAATGGATGTAGGAACGGGTCCCGCGGTACTAAGGAGCTACTCCTCATTGATATGGCCATTAGCCAACAGGTTCGCCGTTCCCGAAGGGATCTGTCGACATGTTGGATAGATTATAAGAAGGCCTATGACTCCGTGCCACATACATGGCTCATGAGGGTGCTAGAGTTGTATAAAGTAGATGCAACTCTGCGCACCTTCCTGATGTCGTGTATGGGACAATGGAGGACAGTCCTTCGCTATCCAGGATGTCGGCAAATCCAGAGGAATAGCGAGCCCATAAGGATAGAGCGAGGTATATTTCAGGGCGACAGTTTGAGTCCACTTTGGTTCTGCTTAGCCTTGAATCCTCTTAGCACGCTGCTGGAGGATTCAGGTCTAGGCTATCGGTTGAGGAGAGGTGGTCAAGTTGTATCTCACCTCCTTTACATGGATGACCTGAAACTCTTTGCCCCCAACGATTTGCAACTGATGGAGCTACTGAAGGTAACTGAAACTTTCAGTAGCGCCATCAGGATGGAATTTGGTGAGGACAAATGTGCGGTCATGCATGTAAAACGAGGGGAGATTGTGGAATCTGTGGGAACCCAGCTCTCGGATTCCATAAATCTTAGATCCCTCTCAGCAACCGAAACCTATAAGTATTTGGGTATGTCGGAAGCGCTGGGCATCAATGTTACTGACATGAAGCAATCGTTGAAGGAACGCTTCTTTGGCCGCCTGAAAAAAGTATTTAATAGTCTTTTAGCAGGCGGAAATAAGGTGCGTGCCTTCAACGGTTGGGTCATGCCGGTTTTGATGTACTCTTTCGGCATACTGAAATGGACTCAAACAGAACTAGACGCCCTGGATAGGAAGGTCCGTACATTGTTGACGGCATATCGAATGCATCACCCACGTTCTTCGGTTATGAGACTGTATATCCCGCGGAAGTGTGGGGGTCGAGGCTTTTTAAACGCTAAGACTCTCCACAACCGCGAGATATGCAGTCTCAGGGAATATTTCCTAGAAGCCGACGTGGGGATGCATCGAGATGTGGTCGCGGTGGACAAGGGCCTCACCCCGCTCTCCTTGGCTAAAGAGAACTGGCGCAAACCTGTAGTGCTTGACACTAACGACCGCAGGGAGGTATGGCAGAGTAAGGAGCTTCACGGACGCTTTTTCCGGGCCCTGCACGGGCCCGATGTAGACCTGTCAGCGTCCGTAGCCTGGCTACGTTCCGGGGACCTCTTCGGAGAAACCGAAGGTTTTGTCTGTGCAATTATGGATGAAGTTATGATGACGAATAACTACCGGAGATTTATTGTGAAGGACGGCACGGTTGACATATGTCGGGCATGCCACCGTCCAGGTGAATCAATCCGTCACATTATCTCTGGGTGTTCTCGTTTGGCTAACGGAGAGTACTTGCATAGACACAACCTTGTAGCCAGGATTATCCATCAGCAACTTGCTCTAAAATACAGACTTGTGGAATCGGAAGTGCCGTACTATAGGTATGTGCCCGACCCAGTTCTCGAAAATGGCAATATCACATTGTACTGGGATCAATCCATCATCACTGACAGGACTATTTTAGCCAATAAGCCTGATATAGTGGTGGTGGATCGATCAGAGCGGCGCACAATGATTGTTGACATAACGGTCCCGCATGATGAGAACCTCGTGAAAGCCGAGAAAGATAAGCAAATAAAATATCTTGACTTGGCTCGCGAGGTTGTCGACATGTGGGATGTGGACTCAGCGATCATTGTGCCGATAGTCGTATCAGCCCATGGCTTAATTGCTAAGAGCCTCGATGAATACCTGAGGAGGCTCTCGTTAGGCAGCTGGATCAAGGGCTTGATACAGAAAGCAGTACTCCTGGACACGGCTCGTATTGTTAGGAGGTTTCTCTCTCTGGAGCCCTGACCACCGGTAGCTTGGACCCTGTTCCCGATACCGGCGGGCAACAATTTTTTATATTTTTAAATGTTTTTATATTGTTTTTTTATAAGAAATATTTAAAAATGTAACTAATTTGTATTTATATGAATAAAGGAAAATAATAATAATAATCTGTGGCTCGGATGTCAAATTGACGTGACATAAAGTTTTCTGAAACCAATTTTATTTAATATTTTTACCACATTTCCATAACAAAACGAATTATAAATAACGAAATAATGAAAAAAAAAAAGCATTATCCAAATCAAACCAAACACGACAGGAATGTACGAATAACGAAAATATAAGAAAATCAATGCCATAAAACTAAAACGTCATAAAATGCTGACCAGAAGCCGAGCCAAACAACAGGCACACCCACCATCTCCGGGCTCGTCGCTCAGCTCCGCCTCGCAGCCGCCGGGACGCGCCACATCCGTGAGCATCGTGTCACCGGTCGCTGCAGTTGCGTCGAGCTCGAGCGACGAGTTTTTCTCCCCGCCGTCGACACCACCACCACCATCGCCTCGACGACGAGGAAGAGGACGGCCACCAGCGAGCTTGGGACCTCGAGGCCAACCGGCCCCGAACAGGGTCCCCGCTGCCGGTGGAAATGTGTCGCGCATGCGATGGACTCATTCCATAAACGAGAATGTCATGCGCGCATATTATGGGGCTACAGAGGGAGGAAACAACCTGACTGCGTACCGTGTTCGGATGCTCTCTCTGTTTCAGGTGCTTGAGCCAGCTGTCAACGTGTCGGCGCAACGACTGTCGGATCAGGTGCGAGTCATCCAGCGTAATCGTATGTTGGATGACACCGTACTTGATCGCTTGCGGACTGAAATGCAGAGTAGCCATGTCATTGCCACGCCGTCGCAGGCTGTGGTTCCACCACAGTCTACCATATTACCAAATTGCAATAACGACGTAAGTGATGACATGGTTACTAATGTAAGTACCCAGTGCAATGAGGAAATGAGGAGTGCTTTGGAAGGTGCGATTCGGGAATATCGATTCATGCCAGCCGACCTTAGGCCACGCATACCTCGTTTGCCCATGCATAACAAAAATAGGGCGCTGGTGGCTGTTCTGGATTCGCAGTTGTCAAACTATTTTGATAACTGCGAAGACCTCATCGATGCTCATTCAATCCTGTATTGTGCGGCTGTAGCGGCATGTCGTGTAGCTCACGTCAAATTTTCTGATGACAGAGCTACACGACCTAAGCCAGCCGTACCAGCATGGCAGTACAGGATTGAACGACGTATTGGTGGGGCCAGAGCACTCATCGGCAAACTGATCTGCTTCAGGGAGGGCAATACACGCCCTAGAGTGATGCGTTTTGTGAGGCGGGCGTTCTCGGGGACTGATATCAGTCCTCGAGACTACATGTCCCGTGTCACAGAGCGCATCGACTTCCTGAAGCAGAAAGTGTATGCATGGGCAAACCGTATTCGTAGGTATAAACGGCGGGTGGACCGATACACTCAGAATCGCACATTCCAAAGAGATGAAAGGTGGGTTTATAGGGCTTGGGAGCGACCGGACCAAGGTGTGGCTGACACGCCCCTGCCGGATGATGATGCCATGTGTTCATTCTGGCGCAGCATCTGGTCGGTGCCTGTTAGCCATACCGAGGATGAATGGATCCGGGAGGTCGAGCGGGCGTGCGATCCAGTACAAGAAATGGGGGCAATCACCATCTGCCCCCAAGACGTAGTTCGTGCAGTCCGTCCGTTGCCTAACTGGAAATCTCCAGGGCCGGATGGGCTGCACAACTTTTGGATCAAATGGTTCACAAGGTCGCACGCTCGCCTGGCAACCCTGTTCCAGTCAGCCTTAGAGTCAGGGTCGCTGCCCGAGTTCCTGACAACAGGTATAACCCACCTGCTCCATAAATCGGGTAGTACTGCGGAGCCTAAAAATTATAGACCGATTACCTGTCTTCCGACAGTCTATAAAGTTCTTACATCCATTTTGAGAGCTAAAATTAACAAACACATTGATGATAATTCTATCATGTCCGCTTCTCAAAATGGATGTAGGAACGGGTCCCGCGGTACTAAGGAGCTACTCCTCATTGATATGGCCATTAGCCAACAGGTTCGCCGTTCCCGAAGGGATCTGTCGACATGTTGGATAGATTATAAGAAGGCCTATGACTCCGTGCCACATACATGGCTCATGAGGGTGCTAGAGTTGTATAAAGTAGATGCAACTCTGCGCACCTTCCTGATGTCGTGTATGGGACAATGGAGGACAGTCCTTCGCTATCCAGGATGTCGGCAAATCCAGAGGAATAGCGAGCCCATAAGGATAGAGCGAGGTATATTTCAGGGCGACAGTTTGAGTCCACTTTGGTTCTGCTTAGCCTTGAATCCTCTTAGCACGCTGCTGGAGGATTCAGGTCTAGGCTATCGGTTGAGGAGAGGTGGTCAAGTTGTATCTCACCTCCTTTACATGGATGACCTGAAACTCTTTGCCCCCAACGATTTGCAACTGATGGAGCTACTGAAGGTAACTGAAACTTTCAGTAGCGCCATCAGGATGGAATTTGGTGTGGACAAATGTGCGGTCATGCATGTAAAACGAGGGGAGATTGTGGAATCTGTGGGAACCCAGCTCTCGGATTCCATAAATCTTAGATCCCTCTCAGCAACCGAAACCTATAAGTATTTGGGTATGTCGGAAGCGCTGGGCATCAATGTTACTGACATGAAGCAATCGTTGAAGGAACGCTTCTTTGGCCGCCTGAAAAAAGTATTTAATAGTCTTTTAGCAGGCGGAAATAAGGTGCGTGCCTTCAACGGTTGGGTCATGCCGGTTTTGATGTACTCTTTCGGCATACTGAAATGGACTCAAACAGAACTAGACGCCCTGGATAGGAAGGTCCGTACATTGTTGACGGCATATCGAATGCATCACCCACGTTCTTCGGTTATGAGACTGTATATCCCGCGGAAGTGTGGGGGTCGAGGCTTTTTAAACGCTAAGACTCTCCACAACCGCGAGATATGCAGTCTCAGGGAATATTTCCTAGAAGCCGACGTGGGGATGCATCGAGATGTGGTCGCGGTGGACAAGGGCCTCACCCCGCTCTCCTTGGCTAAAGAGAACTGGCGCAAACCTGTAGTGCTTGACACTAACGACCGCAGGGAGGTATGGCAGAGTAAGGAGCTTCACGGACGCTTTTTCCGGGCCCTGCACGGGCCCGATGTAGACCTGTCAGCGTCCGTAGCCTGGCTACGTTCCGGGGACCTCTTCGGAGAAACCGAAGGTTTTGTCTGTGCAATTATGGATGAAGTTATGATGACGAATAACTACCGGAGATTTATTGTGAAGGACGGCACGGTTGACATATGTCGGGCATGCCACCGTCCAGGTGAATCAATCCGTCACATTATCTCTGGGTGTTCTCGTTTGGCTAACGGAGAGTACTTGCATAGACACAACCTTGTAGCCAGGATTATCCATCAGCAACTTGCTCTAAAATACAGACTTGTGGAATCGGAAGTGCCGTACTATAGGTATGTGCCCGACCCAGTTCTCGAAAATGGCAATATCACATTGTACTGGGATCAATCCATCATCACTGACAGGACTATTTTAGCCAATAAGCCTGATATAGTGGTGGTGGATCGATCAGAGCGGCGCGCAATGATTGTTGACATAACGGTCCCGCATGATGAGAACCTCGTGAAAGCCGAGAAAGATAAGCAAATAAAATATCTTGACTTGGCTCGCGAGGTTGTCGACATGTGGGATGTGGACTCAGCGATCATTGTACCGATAGTCGTATCAGCCCATGGCTTAATTGCTAAGAGCCTCGATGAATACCTGAGGAGGCTCTCGTTAGGCAGCTGGATCAAGGGCTTGATACAGAAAGCAGTACTCCTGGACACGGCTCGTATTGTTAGGAGGTTTCTCTCTCTGGAGCCCTGACCACCGGTAGCTTGGACCCTGTTCCCGATACCGGCGGGCAACAATTTTTTATATTTTTAAATGTTTTTATATTGTTTTTTTTATAAGAAATATTTAAAAATGTAACTAATTTGTATTTATATGAATAAAGGAGAATAATAATAATCAAGATAGAATTGAACGTTATCAACGTAAAATTCAAAAACTGGAAAATCAAAGAACAAAATATAAAAGAATTATTTATTCGTCATCGGAAGACTGCGATGAAAATTCAGGTTAGTAAATCGTTATTTATTAAGTGATATGTGCGTTGGTGATAAATTATTTTAGAGAAATATTATCTTTAATATAATGCCTGGAGGTTGACCGTGTGTCATCACGAAGGTAACTTGCTATACAGCCTAGAGGTTAACCGCGTGTTAACACAAAGGTAATCTGTAATTGTTTAAAGAACGATTACTTTAAAACAAACAAAATGCCTGGAGGTGGATCGTGTATCCTCACGACGGTTAATTATAGTACCGCCATAACGTTGTAATATTACCTGAGAGATTAACTGCGTGTTAATACAAGGTAAAAAATAAAAAATACGCCTACCCTCAATTTTTTAACTTTTATTATTTTATTGTTTTAGACGACACACGTCGTAATGACGCCGATCCAGACCCCATAGGGTTAATAGATCAGGCTGGCATGAACGTCATATCAACCGATGACCAGACCAATCCTGATGGCGAACAGGAATTAACCCCGGTACCGGAATTGGATCCTGATATTCTCTCCGCCTTAGGTGAGACCACGGAAGATACGCCAAAATTTGGCTCTAAAATACATGAAAACCTTTCGCGGCTTTGGCTACCTATTCTCCGCAAAGGGTTGAATAAGGAGACAAAGGAGAGGCTTCACAAAGAGTACCTAATTCCGGAGAATTGCCCATTATTACAAGCGCCTAAATTAAACCTAGAAATTTCGGCCGCAGTAAATGAAGGTACCCGCGTTCGTGACAAAAGAGTAGAAGGAGTACAGCAGCAATTAGGTCACGGAATAGCCGCTCTTAATAAAGGTTTAGACTTGCTTCTTGACGATGGCAAAGACAAGGTTCAGGCCATTAAATTTTTAAGCAACAGCTGTCGCTTACTGTGCGACCTGCACTTCGAAGAAACGGAGGCGAGAAAGAAGTTCGTCACTCCGGGCCTGGATAAATCTTTTTTAAATATCATGCAAGATAGTAATCGTGATGAATTGCTTTTTGGAAGCAAACTTTCGGAAAAGATAAAAGCCACGAAAGTGATTGAAAAACATGGCTTGCAAATCAAGAAGCCCGCAACGATTCCCAAAACACCTTCTACTTCATACCAGCTAACATCGAACCGGCCGCGCTTCCAGGGAAACTGGGCAGGCCCTCCTCGCTTCTCGTCACACAGGGGGGGGGAGGGGAGGGCCAAAGAGGACTGCCCCAGCACCTCGCAAGCCCCAGACAGGTGCAGCTCAACAGAAGTCATCTGCCCAGAGCAAACAGCGTGCGGCAGCTCAACAATAGAGGTACACGCTGGGAGAATCCAGCATTTTTATAATTGTTGGCTTAAGATTACTAGTAATCCATTAATTCTTAAGTGGATATCAGAAGGATTTTCCATTCCATTTCTAAAAAAGGTGGAACAAGTATCAGTCATGCCTAATTCTGTATCCCCGAGCGACCAACCGCATATGTTACAGGCTATCAAAAAATTATTAGAATTGGGAGCCATATCCCCTTGTAATAGATCCAAAAATGATTTCGTTTCCAAAATATTCTTAACTCCGAAACCTAATGGGGGCAAAAGGTTTATTTTAAATTTAAAAGCTTTAAATAAGTTTGTTTCCACTGCTCACTTTAAAATGGAGGACCATAGGACTGCAGCTAGACTTTTACCTAAAAATGGTTTCATGGCAACTATTGACCTAAAGGAAGCATACATTTTAGTCCCTATTTGCAAAGAGCATCGTAAATACTTACGTTTCCAGTTTGATCAAACATAGAGTTCAACGCAATGCCCTATGGTCTATCTGTTGCTCCAAGGGTTTTCACGAAGCTAATGAAGGAATTCATTAACCATCTAAGATACAGAGGTTATAGGTCAGTAATATATCTCGATGACATATTCTGCATCGGTAATACTTACGATGAATGTCTTGACAACGTTAATGAAACAATAACATTGCTCAAATGCTTAGGTTTTGTCATTAATTACGAAAAAAGTTGTCTTGCACCTGAACAAATTTGCAAGTTTTTAGGTTTTATATTTAATAGCGTAGATATGTCACTAGGCCTACCAGATGACAAACGAACAGCTATTATGCAATTGGTCATTAAGTTCTCTTCTCTTCCTAAGTGTTCCATTAGAGAATTGTCACAGTTGATCGGAGTACTTACTGCAGCCTGCCCTGCAGTTAGATATGGTTGGTTATACACCAAAACTCTTGAACGACAGAAATATTTAGCCCTTCAAAAGTACGGTGACTTTGAAGCAAAAATAAGACTGTCGGAAGTCATCTTACCTGACCTAGAATGGTAGAGACGGAACATCAACTTGACTTACAACGCGTTGAGAAGAGATGAACATTTCGATTTAGAAATCTACACTGATGCTTCTAGGACCGGCTGGGGGGCAGTCTGCAATGGTAATCGAGCAAACGGTGGCTGGAAAAACCAGGAATTATCTTTCCACATAAATTACCTCGAACTGCTAGCGGTTTTTCTAGGTTTGAAGTGCTTTGCAAGCTTGTATTCTAACTGTTCCATATTGCTTCGTGTGGATAATACAACTGCTATCAGCTATATTAACCGTATGGGAGGAGTTCGGTTCCCACATTTAAGTGAACTGAACAAAACCATTTGGCAATGGTGTGAAAAGCGAAATATATTTCTATTTGCGTCGTATATTAATACACATGACAAGTAGAAGCCGATGAAGAATCTCGAAAAATTAATGCAGACATAGAATGGGAACTATCGGATTGGGCCTTCCAAACGATAGTTCAAACTTTAGGTGAACCAAAAATCGACCTATTCGCTTCCCGCACCAATACCAAATGTAGCCATTACATTTCATGGAGACCGGACCCTGATTCTATAACAGTTGACGCTTTTACAGTTAGTTGGCAATCAGCTTTTTTCTACGCTTTTCCACCGTTTGCTTTAATCCTAAAATGTTTGAGAAAAAACATTGATGACTCAGCCACCGGTATCCTAGTCTTCCCTTATTGGCCTGGCCAACCTTGGTTTCCATTACTGAAAAGAATGCTCATGACAGATATTGTTTTCTTTGGACCTAATGAGGACCTTCTGCATTCAAATTACAGATCTTGCCACCCACTTCGCAGCAGCCTTACACTGGGGGCCGCGAAGCTCTCAGGGCAGCATTTACGAGACTGAACACCCCGGACGTAGCCCTAGACTTGATGCTAGGCTCCATCTCCGATAATACTATGAAACAATACTCCGTCACTTACAAATATTGGTGGCAATATTGTCTCGAAAATAACCTTAATACCTTTGAAGCTTCAGTATCATCGGTCATAGCCTTTCTGGTGGATCTCTTTCACAAGGGAGCATCATACGGTGCTATCAATAGCCATCGATCTGCCCTTTCATTACTCCTCGGGAATAACATTGGAGCAGACGAGAGAATAAAACGTCTACTCAAAGGTATTTACAGACAAAAGCCATCTCGTCCCAAATATAACACAACTTGGGACCCAAAAGTAATACTGGACTACGTTTCCCAATGGTACCCTAATACCAATCTTGACCTTACTAAACTAACAAAAAAATTGACAATTTTATTAGCGTTATGTACTTCCCACCGAGTACAAACTTTCTCCCTTATAAGAGTTCAAAATATCAATAGATCCCCCACTGGTGTAAAGATAAACATAACTGACATGATAAAGACTTCAGCAGCAAATCGAGAACAACCTGTTTTATATTTACCGTATTTCGTGGAAAACCCGAGGATATGCCCTGCAAAGACTCTCAATGATTACCTCGAGGTAACGTCTGCTTCACGACCTGAAGGAACCGATAGTCTTTTGCTTACAGTTAAAAGACCACATAAAAAAGCATCGTCACAAACAATCAGTAGGTGGATCAAGCAGATCCTAGCGGAGAGCGGCGTTGACGTCACAGTGTTTAGTGCTCACAGCACGCGCCACGCCTCCACCTCTGCGGCGGCCTCCGCTGGAGTCTGTGTTGACACCATCAGAAAGACGGCTGGCTGGGCTAGCTCGTCTCAGACGTTTGCTCGGTTCTATAACCGACCATTAATTGATGATGGAATATATGCTCGATCTGTCTGCGCCATAAGTAATTTAAATCTCGAGTTATAAATTACTACATAATATGTAAGTTTAAAACTTATTAAATCAAAATACATTTAGGTATTTATTTGTTATTCTAATAATGATTAGGTCTTAATTTAGAATTATTAAGAACAAATTGTTTTTTGTTATACAAATTAAAGTTTTCTACTGATAAGTAAAGTTTTATTTACTAATCTTGAAACCTATCTCTAAACATCTACATGGTTATTTGTATCTGAAGAATGAAGCGACGAAATATAATATGAGATCAAACGAACTTCTTGAAGTGAAGTTCGATCATTATTATATGAGTCGCTTCATTCGAAGATACAAAGTCCTCACCCACCCAAACCCATCGTAGAAAACTGGTCTCTAAACAAGAATGAAGTTCACAGCACGAACATCGCGCCACGCTAGTGAGGGTGACAGATAAAAAAAAAAAAAAAAATGACAATCGACTAAAAGTCGATTCTTTAAACGTGCGAATAGAGCCTTGTAGGTTTAAGGCACTACATGGTTATTTGTATCTTCGAATGAAGCGACTCATATAATAATGATCGAACTTCACTTCAAGAAGTTCGTTTGATCTCATATTGTCACTTTATGACCAATACGAATTGAAACGTAATTCATGTTATTATCCTGTTCTGATGCTACTAAAGCGGCCATTATAAATCCCCTAGAAGTGAACATTTTCAACCGAATTATAATAAAATTACTTTTGAATTTGATTGTAACGACGAAACAGAGAAGGCTGGTTTAAAAAGAATTCACAAATTACAGAGGAACAAAAAGGATTCGCTATTTAAATTTTTTCATCGTATCTCAGAACCGTAAATCATTGGGCCGATCCGGAAATCGGGGACCGCTTCTTAAATACCAAGATCCTTCCCTGTCTTGCAGGCACATTAAGCTATTGGCCTCATCTATTGTTCGTAGATCTTTCACAGCTGTTCAAGTAGCGCGATAGACCGCCCACCTGTCTTCCCAAAGAGTATCATCGTGTTACCAATGAACTTGATGGTAATCGTGATCAGAGGTCCCGGCACGACCGCGAGGTGAAACGTAACGAAAATACGTCGATTTCAAAAATAAAGAACTACTTGTTTCACAGAGCGAAGAACGCTCCACGAAGCCGTCAACCAAGCATTCTGTACATGAAATTTAAGTAACTCTAAGCAAAAATCATTGCTGGGAAAAAAAAATATTTTTAGGGTGAAATAATATATCACGATTTACGTTAGGACTCAATGTAACTCTCTCAAAACATTGTGCTGGTGGACTTTAAATACCTCCTTGACCCCAGGAGGTATTTAAAGTAAAATTATAACATTAAAAGCTATAGTATTCAATAAAATAATACTTTTGAAGAAGTTGTAACTAGAGGTATGTTCCAGAACAAAAAAAATATCAGAGGACGGGGAGCACACTTGTCCTCCCACAACATTTTAAGAATTTATTCATATCTATGGATGACACTGAATATACTGTTGTATTGTGCTTGCAAACGTGAAATACTCGTATTCGGCCGCATCCGGAGTCTGGAAGCCGATTCCGCTTACCTTTTTGGAAAAATGCTAATCACATGATGGGAGCAGTCTCTAATAGCAAAGTCCTGTCACACGTAGCTAACAACTTAATCATATGTGCATAGTTACGTAGATCCTTAAAGACAGCAATGCCCGACCAATGCAATGCAAATGTGACTCGAATGCTTTAAATGCAAATACCTGAACCGCAGTCACACTCCTGTAGAATTTTGAATTCAGCTGTGAAATAACATTGCTATTTCTATGGTTTGTCTTTTGAATTCGGCTGAAAGCTTTTGAATTCTGCGGTTTGTCTGTTTAACTATTACGAGTGTCTTCTATATTTTTAGGGTTCCATACCTCGAAAGATAAAAACGGAACATACAGGATCACTTTGATGTCCGTCTATCTGTCAAGACCCTTTATCTCGGGTGCGCGAAGGTATCGAGTTGAAACTAAAACCATATACTCAGATCTACAGTCCCTTGAAACTGAAAAAATCAAACTTCTAACGACCGTTTTCAATAACTTACTAACAGTTAACGGAACGTTGCTATCTCAGATAAACACTGTCAACCCTCCGAGAGGCAGATAAGTGATGTGGATGATATTCCTGTCAATTCATTGCTAACTTTGTTTATATGTAGAAACACCGATAGCTACTAGAGTAAGGCAAATTAACTAACCGTTATACGTAAGTAAGTTAAAGAAAACGGCCGTAAGTTAACGTAAAAAAAGATACGGTCGTGTATGCCGCAAAAAACGTATAATATTTCGACACTCTCAAGGGAAACAAAATACAATTTGTTTCCGCACAATATTACATTATGATATAAGTGCGGTAAGTTGAAAATTACAGCCGAGGCGATATTGCTACAAGAAAGCAGTGGCTGTAATTATCAAAGCGCATGTATGTCATACGACGTTTTATAACATATTTGCGAGGAAATAAATAAAACTCGGACTTTCTTAAACGAATAAATCTTTAATCACTTGTTAAAGCAGTTGTAAAAATGAGTAAAATTGATTATTTTGTGTTTTTGTTACAGATAAATTGTAATTTAGTGTCAACATTAATTAAATTAAAGAATTACATGTTTATTTAGTATATTTTATCTCCCAAAGTTAATTTTATTCATAACATGTTGACCACTTTTCTGACATAAAAACTCTTTGCTAAGATTTAAAAAAGTACCTTTTTAGACGGAGCATCTGGATAAACCGTGCGTTTTACCTTATTAAAAAGAAACTCGTGCGTTTTACGGTACAATAACGCACAAGTACATAATGAGATACTGTACGATTTTGAAATTGGTGAAATAAGAGACACTTTACGAGCAAATGTTTTATAAATATTGATTTAAGTTTTTGGTTGTAGAATGCATAGTTATACAATTTTCAACATAAACGCTTAGTCATAATAGTCATCCTCTAATAAAACCTACACGGGCGCGAAGAAGTGAAAAAGTGCACTTTACATAAGTTGATAGAAAAATTCTATCGTCTGAATTGTTGGTGTTTGGCAATAGGCCAATCTTCGAGGGAACTTGAGACGCCAAGCCGCATCTAACTTGTACATTTTAACATAATTATTGTGCCTAGGTGATCAAAGTCAATGCCAAACCATTAATTAAATTATGCCGATAAAACTTTGAATTTCAAATTATACAAGAAAATGTAATTTATTCATTAGACACTTTGAATGTTAAACTTTACAAGACAATGGTATTTATTTAATGAGTTCAAATTTATTTATATTATTAATATTTTATGTAATAGAATGTAATGGAATATTTTCTTGACTTGGCTTGTGCTAAATACGAAAAAATTATTCGAGGGATTTCTTTTCAGTGTTTATAAGTAGTAGGCATTAATCTTCCCTCATTTACCTACCTTCTTATTTGTTGTGCTAAAGAGCGTAGAAGAAGAACCTGCGGAAAAATAATGGAACCTTTTTCGGCCCATTTGAGAACTTCTTGCGTGGCAACGCCGCCAGTCTCTTGAAACATTACCAGTTAGCGTTGAAGCGGAGTTTTTAGACGCATTTTTCAGTTTATTGTAAAGATGGCAACCTAAAGTCGGCCCAGAATTCTGCTACAACTTTGGCGCACTCCTAAGCGTCCATTCGTTCCTGAAAGTTGCAGACAACGGAACACGCAGGACACGATATTGAATATTCCATCTTTTGTAGAACACTATGGCAACATTTACATTACAAACAAAAACTATTTCATCTAAACATACCCTACAAGACAAAACCTAAAACTAGGCACTCTAGGTACTAAAACAGACAGTTATTCTTGTGACCTTGAGGGAGCAGTACTGGGCTGGCTCGCCGCCAAAAAATGGGTAAAATCGATGCACTGGAGCTTGGCGTGCCAGCCCGTATGCCTACGTTATATGCACCTACTAACACCCATGTAATGCGATCGATATAACTGGTATATGTTAAACTAGCTGTTGCCCGCGGCTCCGCTCGCGTTTTGGTCGGAAAATATCCCACGGGCACGTTGTAAATATAGCTTAAGGCACTCGGAGATAATGTAGCTTCCTATAAGTGAAAGAATGTTCAAAATCGGTTCAGTAGAGCCAGAGATTACCCCCTACAACCTCACAAACTTTACCTCTTTATGTTATTTTTATTATATTATTACTAGCGACCCGCCTCGGCTTCGCACGGGTGCAATATAATACATATAAACCTTCCGCTTGAATCACTCTATCTATTTAAAATACCGCATCAAAATCCGTTGCGTAGTTTTAAATTTCTAAGCATACATAGGGACAGACAGACAGCGGGAAACGACTTTGTTTTTAACCGAGTTTCTTCAAAAAGGAGGAGGTTCTCAATTCGGTTGTATTTTTTTTTTTATGTTTGTTACCTCAGAACTCCGTCATTTGTGAACCGATTTGAAAAATTATTTTTTCATCTGAAAGGATATGCTTCCCGATTGGTCCCATAGAAATTTCATCAAAATCGGTTTAGGAATTTGGTTCTTTTCCTCACGTTAATTGTCACATCACGCGACGTCGCGTGCTGGCGCTCTGATGTACATCACGCGACGTCGCGTGATACTTGCTAGTTAAATTTGACACACTTCCCGATTTCTGATTGAGCTGAAATTTTGCACGCATGTGTATATCGCAAGACAATGCAATATTATGATGACATGTAGCTGATCTGATGATGGAGCTGGAAGGAGGCCATACGAACTCTGTAATAAAACGACGCAACGCCGTCGAGTTTGGACTCGTTTGATTTGTCTTGACAAGTACCGTAGTCCTAAGTGGTAACCAGGGTCTGATGATGGAGCTGGAAGGTGGCCATAGGAACTCCGTTAAAACGACATATAAATAATTCATTTTGTCGAGTACTTTGTCTCTAGATGGTACCCAGGGTCTGGTGATGGAGCTGGAAGGTGGTCACAGGTAGTCCGTAATAAAATGACACAATCCCATCGAGTTTGGGCTCGTATGATTCGTCTTGACGAGTACTTTGGTCCTAAATGGTATCCAGTGTCTGATGATGGAGCTGGACGGTGGCCATAGGAACACCGTTATTAAACGACAAAACCTCATCGAGTTTGGGCTCGTATGATTCGTATTGACGAGTACTTTAACTAACTTCTAGTTACAATGTATAAATTAATTCATGACAAGAATTTGTGTGGTATACTACAACTAAAAAGGGTAAAATAAAAAAACTTTCTTCGAAAACAAAACCGACTTTTAAAAAAACACTAAAAACTTCTAAAATAACTTGACTTTCGGTAGTCGGTGTCTTTGTTTGTATCTTTTTTGCCACCGACTTCCGAAAGTCAAGTTATTTTAGACTTTTTTAGTGTTTTTTTAGAAGTCGGTTTTGTTTTCGCAGAAAGTTTTTTTATACTATGTAGTGATTAGTATAGATAGATATATAAGCACAGACCTGGTGGAAAGTAAGTTGCAGCTCTCTGACTGGACAGTGCAAAATCAAGGGATCCTCATCATTTCAGCCGAAAGACGTCCACTACTGGTCATAGACCTCCCCAAGTGCTGCCACATTGACCGGTCCCGTACGACTCGCAACCATCCATTGCCGAGTGCCATAGATATGTTATTACGAAGGCGAGGTCCGCGGGTACAAGCGAGTTTTAGATAGTGTGCGTAACTTGTCCAGGGAGAAAATACTGTAACACGTGTGTATAACTTTCGGTACAGATTTTCAATACAATCTAATCGCCAGTGTTAAATAAGTAATTGTTTTAATCATTTTAGGTGAAATCGATGCACTGGAGCTTCGCGCTCGTTCGTTTCAATTTTTTTGTAATTTTTTTATCTTTTTTGGTCAAAGAATTAGCATTGCCATTCAACGTGGCAATGCTGCCAGTCTTTGGGCACGCTTCCGAATGACATCGACGGGGAAAAGTACTTTGACGCCTAAGTGTCCTATTGTTGTCGTTGTATATTTGTAGGAACTTACTTTTAGTCTTCTTTTTAGCATTATTTTAGTTCTATTTGTAGTCTGTATATAATGTACATAGTATATAAGCCTGTTTTAAGCCTAAGGAACCTTAAAATCAATTTTTATAAAGCCTCCATCGAAACAGTAAAATTGCTATAGTCTCATTATTCAGGGAAAAATAGAATATTTTTGTACGGAATAAACTTCGACAGTATTTAATTTCACTAATAGTCCAAATATTCGTGTCCCCTTTTCTTTTTTTTAACCGACTTCTAAACATGAAGGACTTTATGTATTCGGGTAGCCTTATTTTTTCATGTTGTAACCGATTTCTTCGTGATTGCTGGTCCGTTTTTAGTGATTCTTTTTTCATTTGGAAGAAGAAGCTCGCGCAATGGCCCCATGGCCGCTTATAATTTTTTATTAACTTTGCACAAAATAAAAAATGCTTATAGACATAAATGCTTATAATAATGCTCATATGCATTATTCTTTTTCGTCTATGCGGATGATGTTCTAACAACTTCTAGTTACAATGTAAAATTGATACTTGACAAGGATTTGTGTGAGATACCACAACTAAAAGGGCTAAAATATAAATTACTTTATAATTACTATACTATAATAATGTAACGTTAAATACGCACACAATTTTTTCTTATTTTTTTCTTATAAGTTTATACAATATTTATAAAAATCCAGATATTAGTTCAGGATAATGACCCTTATTTAAGTAAGTATTGTATTTGTGTTGTTACTAGCTAGTTTTAAATACTTTAAATTAGAATCTGTGGAGAACGTAGTGGGTAGCATAATTGTTTTAAAACGTTTTATTTAAGATATTATGACTAATTTTTATTGTGCTACTGTTTGTTTTTCCTTAAATAAATAAATAAAATCAAAACTTTTTTGAAAAAGAAATACACTTAAAATTAAAAGTGAAAAGTAACTTTACTTTCAGAAGTCGGTGGCAAAAAAAGTAAATGAAACAAACAAAACTGACCGACTTCCGAAAGGAAAGTTATTTTCTAATATATGTTTTTTTTTTAAGTTTTTTTCTGAACAGGTTTCGAGTCATCGCGCTTCACCTAGCGCATTATGCCTGTTGAGAAGCCAGTTACAAAATATTATATAATTCATGTATTGTAGTGTGCTTGATGTTCGACTCCAGCATTTACATACGCGACATTCCGACTAAAGATTGCATTCCCTAGTATTGCCAACTTTAGGCGCTGAATAACGTTACTTAAAAATAAAACCCTCTCTTCTAAGAGCCTTTCTCTCTCTCTCGAGCTATGTCGTAGCTGAACGCATAGCTTACCTTACGCGTAACATAGAAGCTACGTATTTTATTAACTTATATTTTTAGTTCTAGATAAAAATCCAGTAACAGTACAGGGAAGATGCCATAATTCCAGATGTTCATATAGGCAACCAAGATGCTGATTCAGGTAACCAAGATCTTGGTCCAAGCAACCAAGATGTTGGTCGAACCAATCAAACCACTAGAATATACCTAGAATAAGTTTTGGCAGTAGAGTTCATATTGCTAGTCGCTATCGTAATTTATATAATACATTTGAAACGTTGCCGTAACAAAGCCCGTAAGGGTAAATGGTGTGTCACTTTTGCTCTATTACACCATCGAACCTAAGAACTTATATTATGGGGGTGCATACTCATAAAATAACTATTCCCAAAGATGGCGAGCATTGGGAGCCCGCCATATTGGATTTAGAATGACATCACTGACCTAAAGATGCATTGTCATCCAAATTATACATGTAAGTATGCGAAATTTCAGCTCTATTTGTTGGGGATAGCTGTTAAATTCAGGATTTGACCTAAACAAACAAACATAAAAGTTAATTATAAGCTTGTAAAAACAACACACTAAAGAGCCTTTCAATTTCATATTTTCGCCAAAACACAAACACGTAACGTTTTCAGAAGTAGGAAGCAATTCGTCTCTAATTTTAGCTTTGATTGCGTCGTTTATATGGTGAGGGTAACTGGAAATACTGTCTCACGTGGACTTGGGTAGATATAGGGTTACCATCTGATCGAATTTGTCCGGTTTTAAGGCCTCTTCCGGACTTTGTGCATACTTGTTACTTTGCCGCTATTAACGTTTTAAAAGAATAATAAAAGAGGGTTCCGGGGAGTGTTACTGGGTTTTTCCAATTTAGTCTGGATTTGTGCCCGGTTGGTAGCAATAGCCTCGCCTCCATTACATGGGACTAAAACATATCTGCCGAAATGTAGGTGTAGGTACTCTAGGGTAAATAAGTTATTTTTTATTTATCACTCAGTGTTACCATACTAACTTAATAATTTTTTGGTTAAACCCCGAACAATTACGAGAATAAATTTAAATTTGGAGGTCTAGCCTTCTTTTTACCGTTTTTAACGGGTACTTAATAAAAATAAATAAAAAAACCATACATTTTGGCCGTGTAGGTACCTATAGATACATAAACCATTTAGTCAGTCCACACAAAAGACATAGCACAACACAAAGAAGCACAAATAACATGAATATATACCTTACGAAAACAAGATGCCAATTTACAAAAATAAAAACATATTTACGAAAGAAGTATAGTAACACAATGAGTACTATGACATAGTTATCAGCAGTGCAGTGTTTATTGTAGTTTTGTAGGAAACTGCTGTTTTTTTAAATAACCGACCAAAAATTTCTATACTATGGGGGTTCAGAAAGATGTACTGAATACGTGGTTACCGTTCCAGCGTCGGTGTTGGTTCCACCCTGTATATGTATTGCGCAACTCGCTTTCCACGGGTTCGTGCACGTGAACATGTATTTTTCCGGAATGGAAAGTTTCTGTAAAATGGAGTGTGACTCAGGGGTGAATTGGGACGAAACCTTTGAAAGGTGTTTTCACGTTGATTAAAATGTTATTGGTAGTACCTAAATTAAAACAGTAATAATTCCAATTTCTTTTTAGTTACAAATTATTTGTGTTCAACTTTGAAATACAGTTCGAGGAGGTCGTGAATAACAGCAGCTCGTGGTCGATCTTCAGGTTAAACCGTGCTTGCCTAGGTTGGTCCATGGATAGGTGACCACCCATTACATACCGAGTTACGTCCGTGCCTCGGAAAGCATGTTAAGCAAAGGCTTAACGTGCGCGTTTTTGGAACCTTCACGAAGCCGTCAACCAAGCATTATGTACATCAAACTAAGTCACTTTACGTAAAAATTATTGCTGGGGAACGACTTTTTTTGAGTTTGAGTTTTTTTGACTTTTTTTTTTGAGTGAAAAATCACGTTTTACGGTAGGACTCAATGTTACGCACTCAAAACATTGTGCTGGTGGATGGATTGAATTGTACGGGAGTCGCGGAGGTTTTGAAAGTAAAAATATTACATTAAAAACATGTATTAAAAAAAAAAAAACTTTTGAAAAAGTTGGACCTTTGACCCCTAATATCTCCGTAACTAGAAGGTTCACAGGTATAGTCTAGCTAGAACAAAAAAAAAATATCGCAATGACGGCCGATCAAGTGTCTTTCAGCTTCTTTAAGGGTCTTGTTTCACCCTTTATAACATTAAAAAAACTAACATTTTTCGGTCCGGCAGGGCTTTGGTTGCTGGGGCTCTGGCAACCAGGCACTTGTACTCAGATAGAAATACCACCGGGCAGCTACTGAGAAAATCTTGATGGAAAAAGACAGTAACACTGCCCGACCAGGGTATCGAACCCTGGACTCCATACAAAGCATTAGCGTCGGCGACCACTAGCTAGATCAACAAGGCAATTCTAGAATGTACGAGTGTGAGTCAGTCCTTTGTAGGTAAGATATATGTCATCTTTCGATATTGGGTAAATAAATAAAACAAAGACATAGGTACTACTTACAAATCTTATTTAATTTAGATGTATTTATTTAATGACCACCCAGATACAGGAAATAACTGGAACCTTAATTTAAATTATTTACAAAATTCGCCGAAACTAACTTTAATTCGAATCACTAACTTTTAGAAAAATCGCATCGCAGAGATCAATATAATTAATGTTATAACAATTATTTTAACGTTATTTAACTGAATTAGCAGATTTTAAGACACGAGGGAATGAAATATCAAGAAAAAACATAATCCCACGTTCTAACCAAAGCGATCATTGCGCTAACAGGCGTCCATCGCGTTCATTTAATTCTCCGAGCCCAAACGCATGGTCGTGCAGACAGAGGGCGCCTTCCGTTTAGTTTATGCAATTAATGGACATGGCGTATTCGTGTGGACGATAGCTTTGGTTAAGACGCAACTCACGCAACCTACAAGTTTATTTCCGAATTTTGTCGTTTTTATAAATACAGACATAAAAAACAGGTTAAAAATGATTTCGAAACGTTGACCGTGACATAGCACAATTTTTGTTAACATCTAAGTTTTCATAAAATAAGTTTTGATTTAACTGCACCTAGGTACGGTCGAACAAGCTATTTGGTATACACGCAGAAATATTACACTGACAATATTGTATGCAATTTTATTAACAAAAGCAAGCAAGCAAATCATTAAGAGTCAGTCTCATAATGAAAAAAGCTTTATTAATAAAATTTGGAAAAGTATACGCTTCGGCATTGGATTGTGAAGATTTCCGCGTGTAAGTATACCAAATAGCTTGTTCGACCGTACATATCGCTGATATGGCTAGCATTCTAATATACAATTTAAATAACAGTATTGATTTATTTAATTATTCAAATACAGTGAAAATAATTCAATAACATACCTAGTTCTACATTTTTTTCATTTAAAAACTAGATTTGTCCTGTGTAAAATCGACCAAAATGTGTATTGCATTTTATATAGTAATAATTATTTAAGTAGGTATGTCTATTGTCATCCTTTAATCATACATTACTTTAATTTTTACCAGACTGCTCCAATAGGAGAGTTGTGTATTTTTCTTATATAATAAATCTACTGAACAAGACTTAGATCACACACAACTAGCAATCTACCACTAAAATTAGAATAGAATAGCAAAATAGATATTTTATTATTAAAAAATATAATTTTAATGGCGCGAAATATATTAATTATTTACTAATTGACGGAAATTTAAGCGATGCCTGAGAATTATTGAAGAGCCGACCCCGCGCCCTAATCATAGCGATTGGTCACGCAAATACGCGAACGTCGTTGCTGTGGTTAGTATGTGGCATGAAGGCCTCTTGTGTCAGTGCTGGTCGAGTCGATGACAAAAGAAAGCTGATTTATATTTTTTTATTTAGCCTTTGCCCATGGCTTCGCTCGCGTTAGTTTGGAATTTGACAATCACTTCGGGTTGTACTCGGCTTGTAATAATATAATTCAATCATGATTCGAAAGACACGTGGCGCCATCTATTGTCATAAGAACGTTAATGTTGTTTTCCTCGGGAACAGTATTTTTTTCGGGATGAAAGGTACCCTATGTCCGTTTCTGTACACCTGATAACGTATATGGATTTCAGGATGATCGGTTCAATAGTTCAAGGTAACAAACAAACTTACTTTCGGATATATCATATTAGTGAATAGTCATATAGTCTCATTATTTCATTTCTTATTTTATAAAATCTCAATTTATGTAACTCAATAATCAATTCAGGGAAAGAGCGAGACAACCCCAAATCCAGTATTATTAATAACTTATTGGGGCTGTTTCATTCATATTTTGAAATGTAACCGTTTGAGATAAAATAAACACTTTTTTTTTGGGTAATTTAGCATTAGTTAAGATAATAGGTAGGATTCACAAAATCCACTGCTCTTTGAAATTCAATAATCAGTATATTTTTTATATAATCAGTTATTTACGGTATATCTCCGAAACTAACTACCTATTTGAAAGACAATTTGAATAATTACCGTCGTTCAAGAACCGTAAGGGCGTCAGCTAAAACACGTGCAGGTGCAGGCGCGTGCCAGTATTGAAAAATATTACGAACAGTGCCAAAAGGCGTGGATGCATGCGGCAGGTTCTTAAAAATATTTTGACAGCGTGCATACTCCGTGCACCCGCGCGTTTTAGCGAACGTCCTTAAATCCACTACACGCAACAGGCAACGCTAAACGAGAATACCATTATATTTCTGTAAATCGTTTGAATTTGAGAATGCTATTTTGAATGCGTTGATTAAATGTTGCAAGCGGGCTTTAGTGGCGGTTTTGGTAAAAGTATGTTGAACTGTACCGAATGTTTGTTTTTAAGTAGTTAAATTAGGTAATACCACAAAAAAATCAGCCGAAAAGATTACCTATAAATATTCAATTCAGCCAGAACTAGAACGCTACATTTGTAATTTTAGATAGGTACCTAGAACTTTTGACAACACAATTATACCTACAATCTTTGAACTACAATTTTAACAGTTTGGCAATATTTAAAACTCTGAAATCTGGTGGCCTACCATGACGTCGACACTGGAATTACTCATGTTTTGAGTCATTCCAGTGTGGGAAATAGATGGCGCTACACGACCTGTATAGTTCTGTCTCTTTCCCACACTGGAATTACTCCTGCTTTATGACGTCATGGTAGACCACCTAATCTTTGAAATATTTTCAAAGATATGTCATGTCATCTACTGGGGAAACGATTCTAACATTTTTTAAATATTATATTTTGAACTTTTTTGGCGAATTATAATAAAAAAATAATCTCGTTATTATATTACCTACTAAAAATACATAATTAAATATATATTTTTTTCTAAATATTTACATTGATTTTATTTCGCGTTCCAATTATAAGCAAGCAAGCAGAAACCGCACTACCCCGTGTCCTAACCGAAGCGAACGGGGAAGCGGACTCTTGACTCACGAAGCAGAGAGTTTGGTGTGCAGAAGCACATCAAACTAAGTAAAAAATTATTAACGTGTATATTTTTTTTGGGGTCAAAGTCATGTTTTACGGTAGGACTCAATTTAACGCACTCAACACATTGTGCTGATGAATGCATTGAATAGTACGGGGCTCGTGGAGGAATTTAAAGTACAGTTATACCAAAAATAACAGTTGGAACCTTAACCCCCAATATCTCCAGAACTAGAAGTTTTGCAGCTATGGTCTAGAGCAAAAAAAATGATCGCAATGACAGGGAGAACAAGTGCCTTTCGACTTCGTTATGGGTACTTTTAGCACCCATTTTATTTATTTTTTTCGGATGGGAAATCGTGAAATAACTCCTCCCGCTCTGAGCGGAGCAGGAGGGATTGTCAGACTTTTACTGACTAAAACCCATCCATGTTCCTTCATCGCCCTTTGTGTTCCGGGGCCACGGTATCTCTTTCGAACAGTCCCGCAGCCCACTTTTAGCACTCCTTAAGTAATGTAATACATTAATTTGGGTAACCGGATGGCGATCGCTTTGGTTAGGATTCAGGGTTATAATGAAAAAACGTCACAAAAACGACTTTAATAATGTACCTAAATGCATCTTACATCGTTTTTACCTGTCTAATGTCTCCCAGGATAGTAAAATCTAGACAAAGGTCACGCGCTGCAAGTCTGCAAATCAGAAACTCTCAATTATCGATCTTACTAAATTCAAGTGATCCGCAGCGTGTAAGTTTGTACACACGGCTACACATCAAGCTATACATTTCCAGAATAATCTAATCAGCCTAAACTGGACATGTGTAGCTTGATGTGTAGCCGTGTCTATCCGATGCTGACGCTAAAACGGTAACAGCGTATTCAGTACATCATATGAACCGACAGAAATTCATCGGGTTTTTTTTTAATTAGATGTACCTATTGATTACGTGGTAACAGTTTGTGCGACGGTGTTCCACCCTCTAAATAAAAGTTGGTAGCACACCCAAAAAAAAGCATTATTTAACATTATTGCGAATCTTTATAAAACGAAGCAAAACCGTATAATCTGAATCTCAAGAAATTAGAAGCTTACAGTACCACACTTTAGAGGGCATAGACAAGAAGCAATTAATAGAAAAAGTTTACTATTTCTATAACGATTTTCAACAGGATAGGAATAAACTTTTCAATAGTTTATGTCAGTCGAATAAACTTCAACCAACTTATCTGTGCAGGCGGGAAAACACAGAAGTAAAATAAATGTATAGACGCCAGCAACCCGAAACTGACAAAGAATCATGGCGAGGTCCTTACATGCATTTGTACGGAAAAAAAAAGTTCATTTAGAGGGTTCAAAATATTTTCCAATGTATAGGATACATTACCAGGAGTACATTGATATACTTATCATATTTTTAAAATCCCGTATAATTAAAATATTTCAAAATGAAAATATCAGTTTTTCGTTTAATCGCTCCCAATCAACCTTGAACCTGCTTTAACGATATTTGAAAATCTAAAGAAATTTGACAGATTGCCTAGCTTGATGTGCTGGCGTCTGTACCAACTTTGACATATCGATGCATATTTTCTTCACAAGCAGCGCCATCTTGAACTGCAAACTTAAGAGGGAACAGGGAACATTCTCCACACAAATGTAATCCCCTTTTTTTCTTCAATAATGCATCTAGAGCAATCTTTTTTTAAAATTAAAGTCCACTTTAGGCAAGTCTCTGTCATTTCCTTTTTTCGGCAACTAATAAATAAGTAAAGAAAATATGACCGTCCAAAATGACAAAAAATGTCCCATTTACACGACTGTGATTAGAGGACTACCAGTCAAAATCGAAAAGTTTTTTTAAATAAAATAAATTTATAGGAGGCTCCACATACTATTTCTTAAAATTTTGAAAAAAAAAAATGGGAACACGAAACGTCGATCGGTCTGAGCTGCAGCTGATCACGCTCTACGGGGGCAGGCTTGACGCAGCGCAACGGCAATAGTTTCTTCAAATTCCTTGCAGGCCCTGTACCCTCTTAAAGCGGTCATACTGTAAATTTTTGGCATTTCCGATAACTTTATCGCCGATAGTTGGTCTCCTGTCTATGCTCTCTGGTGAATCCTTGAAGAACTATTCAAGCTTTTTTCTTTAACGGTGTTTAGACTGTAGTATTGAGTAATAAGTTGACTATACTTTTCTTCTATTTTGGCACAGACCACATAAGTACGTATATACATATAAATCTATATAAGTGGGGCTACATTTTTGAAAGAAAAACTTGTAATTTTAAATTCAAATGAACCAAAAATCCATTAAAGCGCATAAACGCAAAAAAAAAAAATGTGTATGCAAAACTTGTTTAACTTATTTATGAGACCAAAATATTTTGAGCTACCTACATTTTCAAACTTCACTCGAAATAGAAAATCAAATTAAAGAACAACAATAAACAGATATTCAGTTTTCATGGTGAACGAAAGTTGCACAGGGGGTCTAAAATCGCCGCTTCATCAGAATCATAATACGAATCACGTTAAAAATTTAAAACTCTTAAAATGGACTTTGTGGTTATAAACATAAAGACCATTTTAAGAATTTTAAATTTTTGTCGTGATTCATAATATGATTCTGATAAAGCTCCCATTTTAGGCCCACAGGTGTGTTGCGGGGTTGCAACAACATGTTTTTATGTTGTCGAAACATGTTTGAACATCAATGTTGTTTGGAACATTTTAGTTCTTAATTTACCAACTGGTTTACCACGAACACGGAACATAAAAGCAACTTAATAAAAATTAAATGATTTCGAACTAAAAAAGGAAAAAGCCAATCAAAATAAAACAAAAAGGGGTTAGGTAATTTATGTTTATTTTATATTTTTTATGTATTTCTAAGGGTTTCCGTATAAATCAGGCGAACACCGCTGTTTAATATCACAACTCTCAGCGGATAGGAACGAGCCCCGCCTTCGCCATAGCCTCTTCTATTTACTTCCTACTTCCAATTATTATAGTTATTTTATTTATTTAAATACACAATTAGTTTCGTGAATAATTGTTCATAATAAGGGCTTGAGGACGCATTCTCTTCTTAAAAAAATTGACATTAATGACTTAAAATCTCGAGACGAAAATTATTCAGGGTTTTACATAACATAATGCCAAATAATGTGTCATGTGTGTGTGTGGGTGTGTGATGTGTGTGTGTGATATGTGTGAGTGTGTGTGATGTGTGTGTGTGTGATGTGTGTGTGCGTGAGTAATAATGTGCCACACCTGTAGCCCTTGGACACCGATCCGATTTCACATCTATTTCGCCAGTTATTTTCAAGTCCCATGTACAGGGGGAGACTAGAGCCATCAACTTGGCACACACTCCGTGGATGCTACTGAGAATTTCCTCTTTACAACACCCAATAACATCTTGCCCGACCCGTACGGCGTACACATACAATAATTAAAAAGTATATCATCGATAGTGAAAACTAACGTCACCTATTCACAAAACTAACTGTAAATACGTATTATGATAGTATTGAAAAACAAATAGGGAATGGATATGAAAAGAATACATAGCTGCACAAGGATCAAATGGTGCGTGGCGAGAATCGGAACTAATGCCGCCATTTACAATTTTTTAAATAAATGTTCACCAACAGCGCCCCCTACAGTTGTCTTGCAACCGCCAAAAGATCCTTGCAGCACTGTAGAAGTTTTAATAATATTTTATGGGCACGACACACTGAGATCTATAAAACAACTATGATTTGAACAAAAAAAATATAACAATAGTCAGTATTTTCATACAATAATTAGTTTTGGTAACATTATTAAATCTGCTTAACGAAGTAAGTGCCGTAGATATTTTCATGCGGAAAATATATTACTAAAAAAAAATTATAAATATTTCTTTATTGTGATTAAATTACGCCTGTATTAACTATAGATACATTTATTTTCAAACACCTGTCCTAATTTTCACATTTTAACATTAAATAAGGAATTTGGCATAAAGAGAAATAACAGCAAAAGTTTTACATCGAATTTTAGACTAATAAAAGTCAAATTTAAATACAAAATAAATTGTAAGGCAATACTCAATGTGTGGAATAATTATCTTACTCCAAGTTATTGAAGACGATTAAAATAAAATATAATTTTATACAGACAAGTCGATTATTAGTCGATTATTCCGTATACTCGTTAGTCGAATAGTCTCAATCGACTAATTTTGCACAGTAGACCACTACTTTTGGGGACATCACTATTTTTAACCCCATCAAATTCCCATACAGTTCTTCGGTACTGTTTTCTAGCCATGTACGAGTTTTTTACAGTAACTGGTATTCAAAGAGTTCACGTCAAGTTCCGAAAAAATAAATTACAAGTTCGTAACATTCACTGTATCACATCACTGTTCACTGCGTTTGTACTGACGTATCACCGTTATTGTAACCGTTATTGCAACATTTACTGTTTTTTGCCGTTATTTGTAACAGTTTTTTATCGTTGTTTTTAACAGTTATTTGTTCACTTCGCCTTTGAGCGCTCGTTCGAGGACACATTTCGAAGCTATCTCCACGGTAACTGTATTGCTGATGGTTGACAGTTGTCCCTGATCGGTGTGACCAGTTATTTCTGTCAATGGCTCGGTCAGAATACGCAGAGATGACACCTTTGCTCTCTGGTACGCGCTGACTGTGTTCATGCCGAGGAACCTGTAAGTAGAAATGTTTACATTAGGTTATCAGAATTATAGGATACTTTGGTTGTCTAAGAATGCGTTTTTCAGATAATTGGTAAGACATATTTAAAGAATAAAGTAATTTCATTTTAATTTTTTTTTGTTTGGAAGATTTTTAAGAGGGTTTTTATAAATCTTCTAAAATGATTTCTACAATTTTTGTTTTAAGAATTTTCTTTCATTAAAAGAAAAAAAAAGGAAAGAAAAGTATAAATTCTTCAAGCTAAAATGAATAAGTTCACGGAAAATTAACCAAACCCACAGATAACCTATCACAATTAGCAAAGACCACCCTCCCTCACCTGATAGCGACATAGCACACCAACAGCGCAGCGCCGGCAGCGAGCACGCGCGCGACGGGCGACGCCGCCAGCTGCACGCACATCCACGCCGCCGCGCCCGCGCCGCACATGCACGCCACCGCCAGCGCCGTGCGCGCCCAGTGCGCCACTGTGAACCCGCGCTCCCATACCACCCTGCAGAAGGGAATGTGAACTTACTACTTGACCACAACGAAACTGGGAGAGGTATACTGCAAAATACCTCACTGGGTACAACTGGTACTAGGTATAATGGTGTGAAAAGACCCTGACCAGACCATACGTGGGCCTTCTAGTTACGGAGATAAAGTCAAAGATCCTACTTTGCGGATTTTTTTTTTTACTTTAAATACCTTCATGATCCCTGTGCTCTTCAATGCATCCACCATCCATACAATTTTGAATGCATTACATTGAGTTCTACCGTAAAACACAATATTCCATCCCAAAAAAAAAAGTCGTTTCCAAGGAATCATTTTTGCGTAAAGTGACAAAGTTTTTGATGTACACAATGCTTGGTTGACGAAAGGGTCTGTTTACACCTTATAGGATCAAAATGAAAATGACAGGTTCCTTAATTGCTTCCCTAGGGATTTCGAGCACTACGAGACCACGACCATGACTTCCCGGCTGGCGGGCCGTTAACTTAGCCATAGAAGCTCGTACGACGAGTCGTGCTAGTCGCCGTGTAATGTACGAAGTACGAAACCCGAAGCAGGAAATTAAAATATTTCTTGTTTGTAAGCAAATGAATACAGAGTTTACAATATCTTTAATGTTTCACGTACCTGTTAGTTTCCTGCACTATGTAGGGCGTGTTGCAGACTTTGCACTTCAAACCATCAGGACTGGCCGCGCTCTAAAATATGACAAAAATATTGCATTATAAATAAGTAATCATAATAAATTATTTTGTTGCTACGAAACTGTTTTTGACGTAGCAACCCTCGTAGCAAGTTCCGTAGACCGCTCGTAGCAGTCGCTACGACCCGACACTCCTTACTCGTTCGTACCTTTCAACTTCGACTACGAATGGTATTATGAAATTACAGTACATTTTTGGGATTCCACTCGTGTGATACCAAAATACGTCCGTGGAAATGGTTTCATTCGAAGTTGGGTAACTTATAGTACTGGTATCACAACCTGAGAAAAGTGAGCTTTACGACAAATATCTTATACAATTAAGCAGTGTATTATTACCTCAACGAGCCAGCGGCTGAGGCAGTCGTGGTGCACGGCAGAGACGTCGCCGGTACAGCGACACGGGCGGATGAGCGGTTCGGAGCGCGCGCTGTCGTAGCAGATCCAGCAGTCGCGGGCCGAGCCCACGCTGCCCACCAGCGAGTCGGTTTCCACATTCTGCTGTTAGGAGAAATGGATCGTTCATATTTTTGTTTTTTTGGGTATGAAAAGTTGATATGATAAAACGGGTGGGGATGGTGAGATCTACCAAAGAACTTTAATGGTCAAAATGGGTCCGTATCTCGGCCTTTGACAAATGAAGACAGACAGGGTTCCAATTTTCAAACGAAAGATATAGAACATGAATAAAAAAATCTAACAGAATGAATCCTAACTAATAAGGTAACAGAAAATGAAATGCAGTTGATGTTACAGGTCACAGACGTTTTAAATATCATTAAATTACACTTGTAAACAATTCGGTCTATACTTATATAACCTTAAAGAAAAATCCTGAGCAGCCTCGTTCTATTTTAAAATTAAAATCTCTATAAGGCGTTACAGCTATTTGAATATCATAAGGAGGACACAAACAAATAAACTGACCATCGATAACACCTAAACTCACCCTTGATTTACTCTGCAAATCCAAGATCGTATCATCATGAATAGGTTTCTCGCCGTCCTCCTTTATAGGTAAAGGTGGTCGAAATACTTTGAGAATAATCTTCGTTATCGCACAGCG
Source organism: Eugnorisma glareosa (assembly GCA_947578425.1). Taxonomy (NCBI): domain Eukaryota; kingdom Metazoa; phylum Arthropoda; class Insecta; order Lepidoptera; family Noctuidae; genus Eugnorisma; species Eugnorisma glareosa. Next base: position 5,118,087 of record OX387967.1, on the reverse strand, counting down.
CCAATACCAGACAATTTTGAGAACAAACTGAGCCTTCTCCATCCAACATTGACGGTAGAACTGGGTTACAGTCTGAGAATATAAACCATTGAGGTTTAGAAGTATGACTGGTGATTTTGAAACCCAACACGTGCGATTATCGGTGCCAGAATGTGTATGGAACATTGATGAAGCAATTTTAGCTGGAGACGACATATTTTTGGGATGAACTCGCTTTGGCTCAGAGGATACGGCTTCATAATACATAGACATAGATATAATCTCTAAAAGGAAGGTTATGGAGGATATAGGTTTTATTTGGATTTTTTAAAACATGTATATAAGTGTATCTTTCTACGGGAGACGGGGGACCAATGACATGGGACATATTTTATAGTAAAAATACTAATAAATTCGATACTATAACACAAAAGCGTAAGCATATTAAGCTTGAAGACATCTAACCGATACCATAATGATAATAATATGGGACAACGGAGTTCGTTTTACACCGAATTTTCCGATACAAAGACATAAACACGTGTTACAAAATATTACTAAAATGTATAAAAAAGTTTAGGTCTCGAGAAGGTATGATGACGCTCTAAATCAACTTTTAAACCGACCGCACACTTGTATATAGTATTTCTTAAAAGAAAAACAATGGATCTCCTTTCAACTTATAACTAAACAGACGAATGTGTTTTTATTTGTGAATGGCCTTTTCTCTTAGTATAATGTGTTTTATATAAACTACTGTTAATTTATTCTGTCACATGCTAATGTCAACGACCGACCGATATACAGTTCGCATTTTATCTCAAGTTATCATGACTGCAATGAAATGTGTTTGTGTATTGTCTGCCTGTGTTTGTTTCGTGTTATGCTGTTTTGAGGGCTATTTGTACCGTAAAGCCTACTTTTTGAGACAAACGTGTTATTAAAACAATCGTGTTTTATCGTTAAAAATAGCGTTTCAAAAATTTATCATTATAAAAAACGGTTTAAGTAACGGTTTTTAATAGAAAATGTAGCTAAGATATGGTTACTTGACTATCCAGTATGCAAGAAGCCTCTGACAATACCGTCTGATGATCTTTGTTACGGTCAAATTAAAGGTAAAATACTGACAACCGATAAAAAAAAAATCATTTCAAATTTATTTTACCAATAATAACTATTGTAATAAATTGGTAATGTGTAATTGGTAAAATTGGTAATTTTTGGTTTTTGTGTTTGTTTTGTGGTTTGTTTGTTATTCCTACTTAGTATAACAATGGTTTACTTCAACACAACTTATTATTTTAAAAGATTTTTATTCTAATAAAATGAACCGCAAAAAACAACTACAGAAAATTGATTGATTGTTTGTTTACGCATACATTTATACACACACTAGCGAATATAATTTTTTTGTATTTATATTTTCTCTCTGTTCTTTTGTAATAAGTTAAGTTATAGCTAACATGATAGCCTTACTTAGGAAGAGAGTGGACCCCACGACACAGGGTATCCTAGTGTGGAGTCCAGGGAATATGTATTTGAAGAAACTATCGCTGTCGCTCAACGATCGATATTTCGACATTGGTGCGATAAGACAACTACAGATCCGACAAGTAAAATGTCATAATTCGAGGTTTGGCTCTCGACTATTTCCTTCTCCAATATTCCACCTATTTAAAATATATTTCATAAACTGAATAAGAAATATTTAAACTGTGCTCCTATGTTTTTCTTTTTTCATGAATAGTTGTCAAATTTGTACACCTCTGTTGACAGCGGTCCAAATAGGCAATTTTGAACATTTTGTAAAGGTTCTAGTGCTGATACAGATTATGTATCATCAAAAAGGAAAACATAGGGGCATAGAAGAGGTTGATATTTATGTAACAGTAAAAAATCATAGCTTTAAAGTCATAAACCAGAAATAAAACAGGCGAGAGCGTTTGTACGGAAAAAAGACCACCCACACCCTAAAGGCTCATTGTTTTGTTTTTTGTTACTAGCTTTGTAATATTGTACCATGTTATGCGATTTTTTTTTTCAATGCCTTTTTATGCGAAACTTGTCCACAGACTTAAATTAACTGAAACAGGCGATCCTGATATTTTACAGCATAATATAAGAAAGGTGTGGTAATCTTTATGGATATGCTACAGAGTATTAAACTAAACAACTTTTCTCCTTGGGAGAATCGCGTAAATATATTCAGCTGTTCCATAAATATTTCAACGACGGAACGGCAATTTTTTTCACTATTAAGATTTTGGTGGGCCTACTAAATCGTAAGTAACGTTATATATTAGTTTGTGGCTCACCGATTATATGACACAACTGTTTTGTTCTATGTATACTAATATTATAAAGAGGTAAAGTTTGTGAGGTTGTAGGGGTAATCTCTGGATCTACAGAACCGATTTTGAAAATTCTTTCACTAATAGGAAGCTACATTATCCCCGAGTGCTATAGGCTATATTCACAACGTGCCCGTGGGATAATTTCCGACCAAAACGCGAGCGAAACCGCGGGCAACAGCTAGTCGATTAATAAACTTATTTTGATTAGATTTGATCTTTCTTACCTTGGCGTCATGATGGTTCGCTAGCAAGTCCGCGAGGCGCGCGTCGTCGAGCTGACGGGCCAGCAAGCGGCGCGGGTTGAGCAACCACAGGCGCTCGGGAGCCATGGAGTTCCACAGCACGCACGGGAACCATAGCGCTACACCGATCTCCGCTAGACGGAAGACTAGATCGTGCCAGTTGCGGGACACCACTGGGACTCTGGGGGAAAAAGAGGTGAATAAGAGATGTGTTGTGATCATGAGATCCTGGGTTCGACTGCCGGGCCGAGAAAAGTGTTATTAGGTATTTCCATCAGGAATTTCTCAGTAGCAGCCACGAATTCTGGATTTGTGCCCGGTTGATGGCAATAGGCTTGCCCCCTATTACATGACACTTAAAAATATAACAGTTGAAATGTGGGTTTACTTGTTAGGTACACCTCCACCTAACCCTTCGGGGATTACAAGGAGTGATATAATGTTTCGTTACACAATACTGGCTTACATGTACAATGTACATTTACATGACCACAACTTTGATAATCTCAGCGGGGACTAGCCATCTACGCGGGAAATACTATAATCCACAATATAAGGTGTAAACTGACCCTTTATGAAGCATTCAACCAAGCATTCTGTACATCAAATTATGTAACTATGCAAAATTTATAGCTGGCAGCTTATTATTTTATTGGGTGATAAATTACAGTTTTATTGAAGGACTCAATGTATGCACTCAACACATTGTGCTGATGGATGTATTGAATGGTACGAGGTCGTGGATGTATCTAAAGTAAAGTTTATAACATTAAAAACTTGTGGAAAAGGTGGATCTTTGACCCCCAATATCTCCGTAACTAGAAGGTTCCCAGGTATGGTCTAGAACAAAAAAAAATCGCAATGACATGGAGAATAAATGCCCTTCAGCATCGTTAAGCGTATTTTTACACCCATTATATCCGCAGGCACAGGTGCACTCTCTCATTTTAGGTTTATTGAAGTTACTTACAGGCATGTCTCCATCATTATCCACTGCATCATCGCTGACTATCAGGTGAGCTAGTAGTCAAAGGCAAGCCAATCACTAAAGTACAAAATTATAGTTTCGTGTTTCTCTACACGGAGCGGATACACCTCCCAGACTATAATAGACTGTTTCAAATGGACAAAAAACACTTACCTGAAAAGTTTTCTCAACAATCCGAACGAAAATCCAAAACAGTCCTATCACACCTGAACTAAACATTCAACTACTTAAAAGAACAACTAGAAAGATCGCATAACAGACGGTGGGCGTGCATGACTCAGAATGTTCGCGAAATAAGCGTGTTAGTCTGATAGAGCGCTTCCCTTAATTGAGAGCTGCTACTGCGGCCATAATGATCCAGGTGTATGTCTAGCATTAGTCCTTGGCATTGTGCGCTTTATATTGACCTTAAAAAACACTTGATGATATATGTACACACGGCTACACATCAAGCTATACATTTCCAGTTTATGCTGATCTCTCATTGTATAGGATTTCCGTACAATGCGAGGTCAGCTTATACTGGAAATTTATAGCTTGATGTGTAGCCGTGTGTACAGACGCCAGGCCCAGCACATCAAGCATCATCGACTGTCAAATTTTCCCAATCAACCTTGAACCCAATACTTTAGCGATAAAGTTGAAAATCTATCAAAGAAATTTGACAGATTGTTGTGCGGGAGTCTCTACAAATAATAATTAGTCCTCCTGACCGTTTGCTACCACGGCTGCCAATCTCAGCGAAGATTAGCACCTTAGAAAAGAGTAAAGGAATCCTTAGGGCATGGACAATGATGGTCTACTCACTTGGTCTTCCAGAACTCGCTGAGGGTCTCCGAAGCGAGGAAGCCAGCAATAAGTATGAGCATCAGGGCCTGGCTGATGAGACCGAAGCGGGACTGATGCAGCTGGGAGACGTTCACGGAGCGAGGGTCCACGGTGCCGTCAGCTGCCAGATCTGTTTGTATACCCTGTGAACAATAACAATGTTATAAGTAACAAATAAGCTTTTTGGAGTTTTGGGCCGACAAAATATTGAATACTGTCGTGCAAGCCACACCAAGAAGCCTGTACTGTTCCAATTGCGGGTCTTGGGCAATTGAGCCATTTTTTCTCGATGTGGACTCCTCAATGTTTGTCCCCCGCAATGGGAAGAGCGGGGGGGTCTTCCACACTTGTACCTATTGACTAAAGCCCAGCTGTGTTCTTTCGTACACTTGCGTCGGGCGCCAGCGGGATCTACTGCGATTTCCGCTGCCCCGGCCCGCTTGAACTGCTGGCGTCCTCTCTAGGGGGAGTGAGATATAAAACTCCCCGTTACGTCTAAGGAGGCGCGCGTGGTTAGGTGTCCCTAATTCAACATGCAAACAAGTGCAAGTCACATGTCACCGAGTTTTTCAGTTCTATGATATACCGGTTTCCTTGCGACATATTCCTTCACTGATTTGAAATTTTTGATCATTATTTGTTCTAAATTTCGATAAACTGACCAATAAGTCTTTTAAAAAAAATGATATTTGGAAATTTCTGTGTCTATGGAAAATCTAAAATCGGTCTAATTTAGTTGTGACACTATTTTTCGTAAATGTTCTCCGTCAACTTTTTATACCTATGTATCCGGCTTATACATATGAAGTTTCATTAAAATCGGTTCAGTCATTTCGAAAACAAATGAGTTCAAAGTTTGTATTTAATGTCGTAAGACGTTAACGCTCATAAGACAGCATTTTCAGGACAGGTCATGACAGATAAATTGTACGCATTAAAAATCATCCAATGCTTGTCAGAACTACATGAAAATAATAAATCACTGCTGGCCGATGTTAAAGGTTAGGTAATACGAATGATGATGATTAATAGATAGGGGCAGTGTTGCCAATTTAGCGACTTTGTCGCTAGATCTAGCGACATTTCGTTTTCTACAGCGGCTAAAATTATGTGTCTAGCGGCAAAAAAAATCTAGCGACTATTCTAACGACTTCTAGAGTTTAAATAAAAAAAATAGAACTTTAAACTATCTTCATAAAATTAAAATATGGCAAGATCTAAATCCAGAAATCTATATTCGGAACGCTGCCATAAATTCTTATGCTTAAGCCGGGATTCCCCCAATGCTGTAATTGACTTGTGTAGAGTCCGCGCCACCACTGAAGTCCCTTTGACGCGGCGCTAGTCAATTTTTCTATACCGATTACAAATATTATTCTGTGTAAGTAAATCAAATTATTTTCTTTTATCCAGCGCTCAGACTACTGGGATCATTTAGCGACTTCTAGCGACTTTTGATCTTTGTCCATAGCTAGCGACATCTGGCGACTTTTCAAGCGTACGTCTAACGACTTTTTGACAGTTGGCAACACTGGATAGGGAATACCTAGAGACAACATATTTTGTAATGGGCCTGGGACTGTCGTGAGGTGTTAAAACGATTGAACGCCAACCTTACTTCAGTTCTACTGTTTTAATAAATTAATTATAAATGCAAATTAATAGAGAAATGTGGTACGCAGACCATGGTTTTTGGGCGAGTGTCGCGACGGTCGCGTCGGTTGGGCTCGCTGCCCGCGTTCCCCGCGTCCCGCATCCCCCTCTTATACCCGGTGGTGGTTGGCGTTTGTGTCGCGGCGTTAACCAGGGCCGATGATGTGATGATGATCATTAAGTTACTAATAATAGTTTAAAGGATGTTCAAAGAATTGGCAGGAAAGGGATTAATTTACCTAAAATATATTATTATCATTAACACTAGGAACGGCATATTTATGTTTACTATTTGTTTTGAGTTCTCGATATACCTATACGCCTCGTTGGTCGCAAGTGCGATTGCTGAGTATGAGGTCCTGTGTCCGATTCCCACGACGTGCAAAGTGCAATAGGGTCGCCCCCTATTACATGGGACTTCAAAGACATAACTGGCAAATGTGGGTGTACTTGTTAGGTGCGCCTCTGTCTGATCCTTCGGTGATCACAGGCATGATGATATATAGGGTGGAAGGTACATCGACGTACAAAGCGTTGAAAATAAAAAAAATCGATGTGGGGATTCAGAATGATTTACTGAATGGGCGGATTTTTTAAAAAGTGTACCTAACGTTTTGACGGTGTCCCATAAGTTTAGATATTTTTTCTACTTCCATCATTACAATACACTAATATTTTTTAACGTCACTTGATTGCGCATATGTTTGGTAGCATTTTTGTATTATTATCTTTAATTTTTTTATAAATGTTTTCTAGTTTACCTTTCAATAGGGTCTCGTATGCAAGAAATAGAAAACTTTTTTTATTTCTAAAAAATACCTTATAATGGACCATAAAAACATTGTGGAACACTTGTTTAATTCTCTAGTACAGCACTTATTTTACAATTTAATACTTTATGTAGCGTGTTTTTGGTGAAACGGAACGCAAACACAAAACGCATCGATTCCGGAAGTGACGTCAAATGATATGTGTCAAAGAAACACTTAAAATTTAAAAGTACTTAAAGTTTCACTAAGATTTTACTAAAATATTGTTATTGCAATTTTTGCTTAAATAGGGCAACAAATTAGATTTAAACAAGGCAGATAGAGGTAAGTGACATCAAATGCTATGATATGAATGGCTGCGATAGTCTTGGACGTTTGAACTGTCGTAGAAAATTGTAGGAGTTTAATTTTTTTTTGTGCAACAAGCAGTAGTTGAAATTAACTTTTAATTATTTTCTTGGGTTGATAGTACTGCATATTATTGATTTAAGTGAAAAAAAAAAATATATGCATATTCCGTATTTTCAGTCTGATAAAATTACTAATAAGCCGGATTTTGTCATGGCTCATCTTCAAGTAGTCATTTAAAAAGTAGATTAACAGTCTAGTTATTAGTACGTAGACTGATGTATTAACAGTATTAGATGGCTTAAATAATACATTCCTGAAAAATCTCAAACGTGGTACCTAACCGTTTGTGTTTGCGTCAGGGTCCCTCCCACCATGAAATAAATTTTATCTTCGCCGTGTCGTTTTGGTTATGAATGTGGATGGCTAAAATACTAAGGAGAGTAAAGAGTGACTAAAGAAACGATGGGTGACTAGTGACATGACGAGTAATAGAGAAGTAAGGAAGAAGAAGACATGCTGAGCCGACCCCAAATAGATGGAGATAAGGGATTTGATCATCATCATCATATGTTTGTATTTGTATATCAGCCCGGAATCACCCACTGGTGACCCCTTCTTTGGCCTAACCTTGGCCACCACTCGGTCAAAGCCTTGCTCCATCGGCCATCTCCGCGTCTAGCCAGATGTCTTGCCCAAGCCCATTTGAGGCGCACCGCCCGGTCACCGACGTCATAGACTTTCGTCCGACGGGATTTTGGTAAGGGATTTGATGAAACATAATAAATTCACGACACATTTCGTTTCTGTGTGTGAGCCCGCGTTGTTCCTCTAAACCGCGTAACAGATTTTCATGCGATTTTTACCAAAATTTTGAGAATTCATGCCGGAAGCATTACGTTAAATATACATCAATGTTATTGATCTTCTCCTTATATTTATATAAATGCCGACTTGACAAGTTTCTTAACGCAGATTTTTTGTGAACGTGTAATTCCTATTATGACTAACATGTGGCATTTGTAATCCCCATATTATTAATGTAAGTATATGTAAAATAATTATATAAACATTAAGTTCGACAGATAATTTATTGTATTACTGATTAATAGCTTTACAGTCATTTAGTATTACAATAGGAATAGATAATATATAAACCTTTTATCTTTTCCTGATGTAAAGGCGAATGCACATCACTGAGCAAGTCTTTGAGCATTATTTTGGTCCTATTTACTGGGCGCAAGCTTTACATAAGGGTAGGAGCTTGTGGCTATATAATTACAGCCGCTCGAGTCGATCTTCAGGTTAAGCCGCGCTTGCTTAGGTTGGTCCGCGGATGGGTGACCACCCATTACATACCGAGTTTCCTCTGTGCCTCGGAAAGCACGTTAAGCCGTTGGTCCCGGCTGTCATCTGTAGATCTTTGAAAGTCGTTACAGGTAGTCAGTGGCCCGAAAGTTTGACAACCAGTCTTACCAAAGAGTATCGTAATACCGCGATCGGCGGCAGCGACCTCTCGCGTCCGGCTCTGGTTCAATCCGTGGGCCGAAGCAGTCATGCTAGCGAAGGAGGTGGCGGAACGTGAGAGGGAGAGAGCCTCACGTACCAACCACGGAGAGACGCCCTGGGCGTTGGGGGCCATGTGGTAGCTCCCGGCCACCGTAGGCGCGGGCCTGTGGACGGTGAGCTATGGGCTAGCTCGCCGTCCGTTCGTCTTATGAGGACAGGCCGTGTCGACGGCGCGTTCGTGTTCCACGCGCGCCTCTAAGAGATGTCAGCAAACGAGTAGGGGTTCGAAAGGACCGATGCCTGCCAGGGTTGCGGGACTGTTCAAAAGAGATAAAGCGGCCCTGGAACGCAAAGGGCAAACGAAGGAACATCGATGGCTTTTAGTCAGTAGAACTCTGACACTCCCTTCCGCTCCACCCAGAGTCCGCCGGCTCCGCTCATTTGAAGATTTCCCATCCGAAAAAAAAGGGTACTAACTGGGTTGTGGAGGTCACATAGGCAGTCGCTCCATGTAAAATACTGGTATTCAGCTGCATCCGTTTAGACTGGAAGCTGACCCCAACATGGTTGGGAGAAGGCTCGGAGCTGATGAAGCTTTACTTAAGGGTGCGACAAAACTGTGGTGCATAGATATATCTTTAGACATCGATAATCTAACGTTATAAATGCGCAAAATATCTTTAACTGATGAACGGATTTTGGTATGCTACTGACAAATTCCTAATGGAAATCGAATGAACGTCGAACCCAGGACCACTTGCTTAGCAGTCGCGCGTACCACCACAAAACCTTCTAGTAACGGAGATATTGTAGGTCCAAATTCCAAATTTTTCACAAGTTATTTTTTATTTAAATACTACGTTTTAATGTAATAACTTTACTGTAATTACCTGTTTACTATGCAAAGCATCCATCAGTACAATGTTTTGAGTGTGCGAAATTGAGTTTTACCGTAAAATGTGATACCGTGAAACGCACAAAAAAAAATTGTTTCCCAGCAATAATTTTTGCGTAGAGTTACTTAGTTTGATTCACAGAATGCTTGGTGGACGGCTTCGTTTACACATAGGTGTACATACCTGTTTTGTGACAAGGGTGTCCTGTACATCATCGCCATCGTCTGCGCTGGACGGCCCCGGACGGGGCGATATGATCGTGCATACTTTGGTCTCCTTCAAGAACTCGCCGCGGAGCTGCGGGCAATACAAACACATATAATATCGTTCTATACTATGCACAGTTGAAAACTTTGATAACTATTCATTTATATTTGTTTATTCATTGTACACTTCATTTTTTATTATAAATTTATATTCGTATGATCACTTTGGGTCCTATAAGAATACCAGCGCTGTGACTTTTTTTTTTAATGTTACAGCACCATGCTGAGATCGTTTGGCCACGTACAGGTACAATTTCGTTTGTTTTTTTTTTCTTATGTTAATTTTTTTATATTATTTTGTTTTATTGTTATTTTTACCATTTTTTTTTGTTTTGTCCTGGGTGAGGCTAATAAATAATATTAACAAGTCAACAATTTATTCAGGGTATGCGGTTCTAATATTTAATTAGAAATTATATTAGGAACAGGGTGGTGAGATTCTCATCTTCTGTTGGAAAAGGGAGGACTTTCTGACCTGACGCGTGTTATGTCTGTGGTCTAGTGTCACTTGTGTAGTTATTCGTGCGGCTAAATCTTATATCCCTTTTCTGCCCGCGTCGCACGGCAATACTATCTCTATTCTACCAAGAATCGACAAAGCTCTTTCTATACAACTTAACATGTCTTGTCATTTATTTCTAACATCGCTTGCGACGATAGAAATCTTTCCACAATCTGTATTTTTTTTTGATTCTTCGTCAACAAAACCCGTTTCTACGGTGGTCATGCTACGCGGGCTGTTCTGTTTTTAGTTCGGTGTGCGGAAATCTTGGATACAAGGGTATCCGTCTGGGGAAAAAAGCTGGTTATGTCGGACTCTAAAGGCCGTTTTTTTCTATTACTTACTTACGTATAACGGTTAGTTAATATGCCTTACTCTAGTAGCTATCGGTGTTTCTATAAACAAAGTTAGCAATGAATTGACAGTAATATCCTATCCACGTCACGTATCTGTCTCTCGGAGGGTTGACAGTTGATGTTTCTTTAACTGTTTATCTGAGATAGCAACGTTCAGTTAACTGTTAGTAAGTTATTGAGAACTGCCGTTAAAGACTTAAACCTCAGTTCCTGATACTGCCAAGAACCGGCCCGGGAGAATCACGTACACGCGCACAGCCGACCTATATCAGGCCGCCTAGGCTTGCGGGCCCCATCACTAAGCGCAACCGATCCCACGACTGTACTTTTTTTTTCCATAAAAGCGAGCAAGGAACACTGCACTCCACTTCTTTGATTGCAATGAATACCCAACTAAACCCAAATAGAAAGAAAAAGAGAAGGAAGTATTTTTACAATAGTTCCGGCCTCAGAATATTGCCGTTTTTTTTTTATTTGGTCGCTTTGCTTCCTGGTCATATTCAAGGAGAATCTATACTTACTAATGATTCTCGACCCGAATCTATAATAAAAAGTGTAGGTTTATTTTTTACGGAATTCGGTAAGCGTAAACCACCCCCTAGGTTCCATACTGTACATAATTATACTGTGGAATAAACGTTTGCGTTTGTGTGTGTGACGGTGCATTTATACGGCTAGGAACAGACGGGCTGCGTTTTAACACGGGTGGTTTACACTTACCGACTTCCGTAACAAAAAAAAAAAATAGGTACCCTTTTCGGGATTCGGGTCGAGAATCATTAGTACAGATATCTCTTTAAATTTGACCAGGCTGCAAAGCGATAGCCTGTATAAAATTACACAGTTTCTGTTACTAATATAAAAATACACACCGTAAATGATCACTTGAAAAATTAAAATAATAGTAAAAAATTCAGTCTTCAACTACAATCTTCGAACACTGAAAGACAACTGCAAAGAAGCTCCGATCAAAAACTTGTCATCACTTAAAACAATAGTTGTTTTGAATATAAAACAGCTAGGCTTTTTCCTTTTAATGAAACTCGTTTACGGACCGTCCTTACGGATTCCACCCAATCAAAACTGTCATGTGATCTGTTTTAAGTTCTAAAAAGGTTTTATTTATAACATTCAGGTAAAACATTGCATCATCGTCTTGCTAAAGGCTCGTTTAGATGAGGATAGCTTCTAGACAGGCAATAATGACTATGCGAGTCTAGTAGGCGAGTATTACGTAGCGCACTCAAGATGCATTCGTTTTCGAATTGATCTAGTTACAAAAACCCTAGCAATTTGTTCATTTTGTATTTCTTACTTTTTACATTTTTTATTTTTCCATATAAATAATTAAAAAAAGCATTAAAAAATTTAGAAAGGTAAACAAGGTATTTATTTATTAACAGGAGTAGGTAATAATAACATATGGATAATAGTTGTACCTATAGGTAACACAGAGCCAATAGGGTAGATGACCAAAAAAAATCTAAAGTCCGTCAGACAGATTTCCAAAAAATATTGCATACGTATTTCTTCTTTTTTTTCACGTAAACCAAAAATTAAGACGTTACAGTGCGTCAAAAACCTCCGTCACGTCACTTGTACATTACACTTTTTACCGACAAGTGATGTCATAAGCCCCCACTTATTATTTGATGCGTTTTATCTTCGTCATTTTTCATTGATTTGATAAAACAAAAAATACGTATCCAATGTTTTTCGATAATCTAACTGACGGACTAAATAAATAGAATCACATTTTTTTTTACTCAGGAATCATCTCTATTACTGGATCTCACGGGTAAAAACAGAACCATCCACAATCATACTCAAAACTTACGACATTTCACTCCTCACGGCATTTTCCTCATTCCTCCGCATCACAAACCCATACCACGACAACCGATTAACCACACAACTTTTCAGTCACCGGCGCCACTTTCAGACTTCCTCTTATGTACTCATTTCTTATTTTATCCATTCGCGTAACACCACACATCCCCCTTAGCATTCTCATCTCAGCCACATGCAAATTGCCTTTTATTCATTCCTTTTGTGGCCCAACATTCTAGGCTATTTTCTCAAATTTTGATCATAACAAAACAGACAAGTTTTCGTGCATGCGAGTATACTGTACGTAATATTTACTCGAGTGAATTTATTATTTCTTTAATATTATTTTTTTGATAACTGTCTATTCGAAGCGAAAAAGTACTATTGGGTTTTTCATTCGAAATTTCTCAGTGTAGCTCGGAGTTTGGAAGTTGGCGGTTTGATACTCCCGTGTCTCAGAAAGCACGTTAAGCCGTTGGTCCTGCGCCTGATCTCTCTCGGGTCGTACCGGATTGCCGTCCCATCGGACTATGAGAGTAAAGGAACAGAGAGTGCACCTGTGTCTGCGCACACACTTGAGCACTATAATATCTCCCACGCCGATGGCTAGTCTGGGTTGAGATTGGCCACCGTGACCGAAAACGGTCAGGAGGACTATTATTATTCGAAGCGAGAAATACTGCTTGAGCTAAAACGCTTTTATAGATTTCCCTGTTGGTTACAACATTTAAAAAAACAACTTTGTATCAACGGTCTAAGCTTTACCAAACCAGTGCAGCTGCAATGTCGTAAATTAAAATAACACTATTGAATTTATAAAGACAATAAATTTTAATGTACCGGTATTTTTATTTGCACGGGCTAATTTTTATCCGACTACTGCGAAGCCAAAAGGAAGTGTTATGATTTTAGAAGTCTATGTATGTAAGTATTTACGTATGTTCCTCCGTAGCGCCTTAACTTTTCATCCGATTTTGGTAAATAAGGTTACAATCGATTCGTTATTTTAACCGACTTCAACAATAGGAGGAGTCCATTTAAAAAAACAACAAAATAATTAATTTTACCGAAAAAAAAATGTTTTTGGAGCGTGATTCCGTGAGTCCCATTTATACCCTATAAACAGGGTATATGAGACAGAGGAGAACGTTCCTCATTGTCTCAGGAAGAGGAAGGCTCTTCCGATCAGACTGGCGTTGTGTCTACTATTGTGTTGCCAGACGAGTTTATTCGGGTTTTTGTCGGCTTTCTGTATAGGTATACGCTTATGCCCGCGGCTTCGCCCGCGTGGAGTTCGGTAATTGTCCCACGGGATCGTACTACTGGGATAAAAAGTATCCTATGTGTTAATCCAGGTTATAAACTATCTGTTTGCCAAATTTCATCCGAATCCGGTCAGTAGTTTTTGCGTGAAAGAGTAACAAACATCCATCCATCCCCACAAACTTTCGTATCTGTAATATTAGTAGGAAGTAGGATGTTACGACGTCCCGTACCTGGTCCCATCGTAATATGGGGGTGAGGGAACAGAGAATGCACTTAGGTTTGCACATACACTTGTGCTACTATATCTCCCGCGTCAATAGCCAGATTCCACTGAGATGCACAATCAGGAGAACTATTATTTTTAACTCACGAATAAATGTGGCGGCGGTATATAGGGTGTAACAAGACCCTTCAAGAAGCCCTCAACCACACATACTGTACATCAGACTAAGTAACTTTACGCAAAAATGATTGCTGATGGATACAAAATTAAAAAAAAGTTTAGGGGGGGGCTTCCCATACATGGAATTGAAACTATTTTTTTCATCAATCCTATACGTGCCAGTGCCAGTAGACACCCCGTCTATAGATAGGTCTTTGAAAAAAAAAAATATCTTTGGTCTCCCCATACTTTTAAAGCCATCCGAATTGATTGAAAGACAAGACGAGTGATAAATAGTAATCAATTTTTTCTACCAAATCCTTCTTCGCCCTCTCTTTGTAAGAGCTTCGCGGTTTTAAAGATAATATTCATTGTAGTTTCGATGATGTACTACTGAGATCACTGACGATCTGTCACATTTCACCCTTATGCCTTAGGCACTAAGGTTGAAAATACATTACTAGTACATTGTTTTATGGCCAGGTTTCTAATAAGGACGGATTATCCATGGCATGACAATTTTCAAACAATATTTCACAGAATTCGCTCCTAAATACTACCACACAAAGATCCCATATACGTAAAACAGTGGTAGAAACATAGCATTGAAGATTGCGACCACATAATCTGCCAATGAGCAAACAATGGCACATTATAGCCACAGATGACAGCAATAAGCACCGTAAAGCCAAAACGGGGATGGACAACCTTTTCAGTGTTTTCGCTAATATTTTCCGTAAACATTAGTTTGTTGGTGACACAATCATCATTATCAAAGTTTATAACTAATTATGGCCTTTTTTAAGATCGATTGAAAGTCGGCGAAGCGAAGGAAGTATGTAAGGATCGTAGCAAGTGGCGTTCTGAAGTTTCTGCCTAATGACTGATCATATGGGACAATTGAACCGACCGACCTCCACGAACCGAACCGAATGACCTCAACCGACCTCCACGCGGGCGAACCCGGGGGATAAGCTAGTATACCTATACAAAAACCCGACAGCAATCGTCGAGCAACACAACAATAGTAGCCTACCAGACACAACGCGAGTCTGACCAGAAGATCCTCCTTCTTCCTAGGACGATGAGGAACGTTCTCCTCAGTCCCATATCCTCTCTAAATGCTGATAGCATTTAGTTTTTGTTATGGCCGTGCAAAATACTTTTTGTAATTATATTTGCCTCGTCCTGTTAATAGATTTGTCACCTCGTTAAAGCATATCGAGATTACGATCCATTGTCTGCCTAATTGCGTATCCTAAAAGGATCGTCTACCAAGCTAAAGTGTTCTTTTCCTTATTATGTCATGATTCAGTTTTCCTTGCAAAATATTAATCCTTATTCTTCACCTTCACGTTAAGTGTTCTTAAAAGGCTCGGTGAAGAGCCGGGATGATTATTTCAGTTGAAATAAAAAATGATACTGTTGCTCTGCTTTATTGTACATTTGGGCCAAGGTCCGCCCGCGGCTTCGCCTGCGTGGAGTTCGAGATTGTCCTACAACTGGGATAAAAAGTATCCTATGTGTTAATCCAGGTTATAAACTATCTGTTTGCCAAATTTCATCCGAATCCGGTCAGCAGTTTCTGCGTGAAAGAGTAACAAAAACATCCTCACAAACTTTCGTATTTGTAATATTAGTAGGAAGTAGGATGCTAAGACGTCCTGCACCTGGTCCCATCGGACTATGGGGGAGAGCGAAGAGAAACTGCACTTATGTTTGCGCACACACTCGTGCTATAATATCTCCTGCGACAATAGCCAGATTCCACTGAGATTCGCCGACATGACGAAAAACAATCAAGAAAACTATTATATTTAACTCGCGGATAACTCTGATATCGCGAATTCTTGATGCAGTTCCCATGTGGGACGGTATATATAAGGTCCCATCAAAATAGATGGACAAATTTTAACACAGCGTTCAGTACATCTAACCAAAGATATCCAAGCAAAAAAAACCCTGATTAAAGTGATTTTATTTTGACCTAATGGATGTGTTTATTCTCAAGTGCCGCCGGAAATTTATTATTTTAGGTCAAAATAAAATCACTATA
This sequence comes from Eugnorisma glareosa, assembly GCA_947578425.1. Taxonomy (NCBI): domain Eukaryota; kingdom Metazoa; phylum Arthropoda; class Insecta; order Lepidoptera; family Noctuidae; genus Eugnorisma; species Eugnorisma glareosa. The sequence continues at coordinate 5,101,859 of OX387967.1, read as the reverse complement.
ATCAGTGTTTTTTTGCCTGGTTAATATTGGTTAGACGTACTGAACACTGTGTTAAAATTTGTCCACCTATTTTAATGGGACCTTATATGTCACATGTACAGTACTCGATTTTACACCTTAGGTTTATCACCCCTGACTCTTATATCCTCTGGTATGGCAACATCATGCAATAATACCTTGACTGCTTAGAGTAAATAGGCACTCAAGGTCGGAGATATATCGTTTTCTATTCAAGCCCTTTTGTTAATATATACAAGTAACTCAATGTCACAAAATTGAAAGGGATCATTGTGGTTTAAAGAAGCCTCGTTTAGTGTGAAGTACTTTTTGTATGTCTTGAAGACGTTTCCGAGGTAATCAATCTATGATCTATACCAATATTATAAAGAGGTAAAATTTGTTTGTAAGTTTGTATGTAGGGGGTAATCTCCGGATCTACTGAACCGATTTTGAAAATTCTTTCACCATAAATTGGTTTCTTAGATAGTCGAGTAAGACTTAATTAAATTAAAATATCTAACGCTAAAAATACAGTGGACAGAGAAGGGCTTAAAGAACAATTTTAAAAGAACAAAATAATTGATAATAGTTTGATATTCCCACAAAAAAATTAGGAAGTTGCCGCACAAAAATAAACATTGGCGTCGAAGATCTCTGTATTTCCGGCGATAACAACAGTTTTTTTTAACGAATTTAATACAATTAGTTTTTTTTTTTTAACTTTAACCAAACAATTATTTATTTTAATGTCTATTTTTTGAATAATCTAAAGAAAACCGGTGAAATAAATGCCATTGCATCGCAGCTTAATCCCATGTCAACACAAATACATATTATTTTCAATTTTCAACCTTATTCACATAATGCTGGCAATAGCTTACGCGGTCTAGTTGCGATTTTAATCAATCAATAACTATCATAACTATTTCATGAAAAGACAACCGTTACAACCGGACACTGACCTGCAAATTGCAATAAACGTAAGAAAATTTAAATGTCGCGGGCCACCCTGGACCTTCCTCAATGGGCTAACAAAAAATATGAGGAACTACCTAGCCAGTCAAGCGTGATCAAAACAACGACACTACAGCGCAGTGCGCCCGCACCGACTTTGCACTCAAAAAAAGTGTTGATGACTGAATCTTTGTATAAATTATCCATGATTATGATAATATATTTCGTTTTATTTTGCTAAGCAAACTCAAAAACATGTGTGTGTTTGATTGGGGCCAAAAAGTTATGCAACATAAATTTAAAGTGCTGAAAGAATATTTTGGCGCTGAAATGATGTTGATGGTAGGAACATAAGGTAAAAGCATTTCGTGCTAATTGTTAAAGTCCCATGGGGACGAAGCTATTGGTATAAAGGGTGTAACAAGAACCTTAACGTAGCTGAAAGGCCCTTGTTCTCCCCGTCATTGCGATCATTATTTTCTTCTAGACCATACCTGAGAACCTTCTAGTTACGGAGATATTGGTTACAAGTTCTAACATTTTCACTTTTTTTTTTTAAATACATATTTTTAATGCAAGATTTTACTTTGAACATCTCCACGACCCCCTTAATAATCAATCCATCCATCAGCACAATGTTTTGAGTCTGTTACATTGAGTTCTACCGTAAAACGTGATTTTACACCCAAAAAAAGTCGTTTCCCAGCAATCATTTTTGCGTAAAGTTACATAGTTTGATGTTCATAATACTTGGTTGACGGATTCGTGAAGGGTCCTGTTACACCCTGTATATTGACAAAAATAAATGGCGGCGAAAGTTTTGGTTCACGTGCCAAAATATGCTTGTACAGAATTACTTTACTGGTAGAGAATGTCTTGTGGCATGAAGTCTGCCTGTGTAAGATACAAGAAATTTAAATAAATAAATAGGTGTTCTTACCTTGAAATAAACCTCCACGCCGTAGATGAGGAAGAATGTAACGACTATGAACAGCAGCACTGCATAGCAACCGTTGAAGACGTGCTGGTAGAAACTCTGAAACAAAATAAACATGAATTTATTTATTTTTAATTAATTACAACGGCTGTTAAACCAATTATAGTAACTAAAAAAGAACTAAAAGAGTTATACATACAATTAAAACAAACAAAATAACAAAGTAAAGGTTCACACTTTCATAAATTCCTTTCACAATACTTCTGACATGCCAATAAAATCTTCGTCCATCCATCCGCAAACAGATCGTCTGTTGGATTAGAATCCAAGAGATCATTAAGCGCGGCCAGTGCCTTAACATGAATTAAGTCAACGGCAATCGTGGTTAGGGTGCCGATACATTATTAACATAACATAACGCCTGTATCCTGTCTGTCAGTGGATGCTAGATTTTGATTAAGAAAATTATTAATAAACTAGCTGAGCCCCGCGATCTTCGTCCGCATGAAATTATTACAAACTAGCTGTTGCCCGCTGCTTCGCTCGCGTTTTGGTCGGAAATTGTTCCACGGGCACGTTGTAAATATAGCCTATGGCACTCGGTAATAATGTAGCCTCCTCTTAGTGAAAGAATTTTTAAAATCGGTTCAGTAGATCCAAAGATTACCCCCTACATACAAACTTAGAAACAAATTTTACCTCTTTATAATATTACTTTTTTTGTTAACAATTTTAATTTTTAAGGGTCTTAATTGTTTTTGCACGGAACCCAAACCCTATTTTTCTAAATATATAACATCAGCTATCTGTCAAAATCAGTCCCGCCACGCGTTTCGGAGATTAGCCGGAACAAAGAGACAGATACAATTTTTTTTTTTTACTTCCGTATTTGCACTTACAAGCATTCAATAAAAATCTGTTATTTTAAAATTACAAATAGACACTTAAATTTTATTTTGTTTAGATGACTATTAACATTAGTAGCTACAAGGAAACTTCAATGAAAGTCTTCGACATTCTGTGTTAGCAGATAAACTATGAAATCTATCCTTAAATCAATGACGCGAGGTTTCTTATGCCACTTGAATAGCCATTTATCTCCATTGGTGTGGCATGAAACCTTTTTATCTAACACAGATTTCTGTGCGGCCAGCTCTATGTCTATGTCGATGTTTTGTTCTGATGGATTATTGACAAAATATAATAAAAGGCGTACACAAGTAAAAATTACAAAATAATATTTTATGCTGTTATAAATAAATTGAATCCACTAACTAATTAACTTACTGCACGAGGCTCGAGACACGTGTATTTATTTTTTTAAAACATCAGATAACATTAGAACCTGTTAGAATAATTAAAATAAATCGTATTTTTAAGGCACAATTTCATACGGCAGAAAAGCCCTCCCACGAGCGAGCGGTGTAAACGCAACGTAAATAGGTACGTCGTTTGCAACAATTTTGAGAATTTGTTCATATCTATGGATGATATTGATTGTCCTTGTTGCAAACAATATAATTACTAAAATGCTATAGCAAAATTTTATTATCTACTAACTTTTGCCCGCGGCTTCGCTCGCGTTAATTTAGAATGTTGACAATCACTTCGGATTGTACTCTGCTTGTAATAATATAATGGGGAAGGCTAGTCAAAGCTGATTGTAGATGGCGTGTCCATAGCTCAGTCCCATCTGACCAATGAGGTCAAGCTATTTTAAACTCTAAAAAGACATTGACAGATCTTCAACCAATGACGATGCTTTGTACATGCGATGCTAGCGCCATGATTCGAAAGAAACGTGGCGCCATCTTTTGTCATGAGAACGTTATTGTTGTTTTCCTCGGGAACAGTACTTTTTTCGGGATGACTAGTTGCGTGCCTAGGGGCTAACAGTATGGCAAGCCCATAGGGCTAGCAGCCTGTTCAGAAACCCTATCATCTTAAAGAGTACTAGGAGTATAAGTGAAAGTTAAGCTTTTAGGCTCGTATAAAAGTACCGCCACTATGAAAGGTAGTACCCTATGTCCACTTCTGTACACCTGACAACGAAAATGAATAAGAATAAGAAAGAATAAGAAACATTTATTTGTAAACATAAGTAATTACACGATGTGTGAGATGTTATAATATAGTTAGATTCTCTATGTTTTGCCGTGAAGCGTACATATAAATCTAATAATTTAAAAACAATTTATAAGGAAGTGTTCCATGCAATCATTATATCTTATGAGTTTGAAAAAATTCAGGATGATCAGTTGCAATGGTTTAGGCGTGAAAAGGTAACTAACAAGCATACTTTCGCGTTTATAATATTAGTAAGGATTACGTATTTACGTTTCGTTTACACCGCGCGTTCGTGCTAGGACATCTGGTGCTAACAAGTCGCGAAGGCACTGAATTTTATATTGCCATTAACGGATTTTTATAATGACATAAAAACCTAATACGACGTTATTAAGGTACGTAAAAATAGCCTCCACAACTGTCGCATCTGGCTAGGGTTGTCAACCTTACTCCGTGCCTCGTTACAGGAAGTCAGTGACCCGAAAGCCTGACAACAAGTCTTACCAAGGGGTATCGTGTACCCAGTACTCACTGGGTTGTGGAGGTCAGATAGGCAGTCGCTCCATGTAAGAAACTGGTATTCACCTGCAGATAGGAAGCCGAGCCCAACATAGTGAAGAAAAGACACAAAAAATCAAATATTTACGAGACGAAAATCGCAATTTAAATGAAGTTGTTACTACTTTGTAAGTTTTGTGACCAGGAGATGATGATGACAGTAATGTGGCTAGAAGAGAGGGCTCCATTGAAATAGATACAAATGGTGCTCCTCATTAATTTGTACTCAGTATTAAAATGTCTAAAGTCGTTCAATTATTTGAAAAAATCATGATATTCCGCAAAAAGTTTAGACTGTTTGAAAGTAATAATAACAGTAGTACTCCTTTAATATGTCTGTATTCTTTATTTACACCCTCTGAAACCACAAATAACTACACTATTTCTGAACAGTTGGCAACCCTATCTGGCGCACCCATTATCATACCTACACATACCCATCACATTAAGGAATATTATGTAGATCCAAAAGATATAAACGAGATTTTTTATAGTCTTGTTGATTCAGCTGAATTTATTAATTAGTTGTAAAGTAGGTAAAATTACGCCGATTTGGCATCGTGCGGTCCATGGCCCTTTACGAGGCCCCGGTGTGGGCGCGTTCCTCGAAACGGCGAGCCGCCCACTACCTGAACGCGCAAAAAGGGTGGTAGCCGTAAGGCTAATCCAGTGATACCGCACGATCTCCGGCGAGGCGGCGAGCCTCCTGCCGGATTGCCGCCATGGGATCTGGAGGCGATAGTCCTCACGCGCCTGCATGAATGGTGCGTGGCGGCGCTACGCCGAGGGGTAACACCGCTGCCGCGGCAAATCGTCGCTCAGCGGACAGACCTCCGGCGCGATCTCATGGCGACATGGAGAGAGCGACTGTCGCAACCCCGTGCAGGGCACGCCACAATAGTGGCGGTAAGTCCCCTCTTTGAGGAGTGGCTAGAGAGGCGCCACCTTCCGCCTGACGCAGGTCCTCACCGGACATGGTTGTTTCGGGTGGTTCCTGCACCGAATCGGGCGGGAGGAAACGCCCGGGTGCTACCATTGCGAGGATCGACCGGAGGACACGGTGGAGGTCTGCCCCGCGTGGGCAGATTACCGCCGTGTCCTCGTCCTCGGTGGCGGCGACCTCTCGCGTCCGGCCTTGGTTCAATCCATGATCCGGAGCGAGACGGAATGGGACGCCGCCCGCCGACGAGGTGGCGGAACGTGAGAGGGAGAGAACCTCACGTCCCAGGCGCCGCGGGAGATGCACCGGGCGTCGGCCACCGTAGGCGCGGGCCTGTGGACGCTGAGCTATGGGCTAGCTCGCCGTCCGTCCGTCTTATGGCGACAGGCCGTGTCGCGCGTTCGTGTTCCACGCGCGCCTCAGAGAGATGTCAGCTAACGGGAAGGGGTCCGAAAGGACCGATGCCAGCCAGGGTTGCGGTACTGTTCGAAAGAGATACCGCGGCCCTGGAACACAAAGGGCACAAGAAGGAACATGGATGGGTTTTAGTCAATAAAAGACTGACACTCCCTCCTGCTCCGCCAAGAGCGGGAGGATTTATTTGATGATTTCCCATCCGAAAAAAAAGGCCGATTTGGCATGAGGGGAAACGCGTTGAAGTGACTCGAAAGCTACCTGACACACAGGCAACAATGTGTTGAGGTTTCGGGACAAAAAGGAAATCATAAGCTCGCTAATAGGTCTCAGTATCGTGAAAATAACTGTGGTGTTCCCCCAAGGGACCATACTAGGACCTCCTTTATTCTTGCTGTACGTTAGTGACTTGCCCAGTGTAACTTCTCACAATTGCATACTATACGCTGACGATACAAAACAAAACAAAAGTAATGCGCTTTCATCAAAGGTGTGAAAAACCTCCACTTCATGTTACTTATCATCATCATTATCATTTCACCCGAAAGAAGTCCACTGCTGGACATAGGCCTCCCCCAAGTGTCGCCACATTGACCGGTCCCGTGCGATTCACATCCAGCGGATTCCAACAACCTTCACCAGGTCATCGGTCCACCTAGTGGGAGGCCTTCCAACGCAACGTCTTCTGGTTCGCGGTCGCCACTCCAGAACTTTTCGACCCCATCGGTCATCCGTTCTGCGAGCAATGTGCCCTGCCCACTGCCACTTAAGTTTGGCAATTCTTCGGGCTGAGTCGGTACCTTGGTTCTCTTCAAGATGTCTTCATTTTTTTTTCTTCGATAACGCAAAGAAACTCCAAGCATAGCCCTCTCTATTGCCCTTTGACTTTAAGCCGGACTTAAAGCCTTCTGATGAGACCCATTGTGAGCGACCACGTTTCGGTCCCGTATGTAATCACTGGCAAGTGGCAACACACACTGGTCATAGACTTTCGTCTTGAGACACTGCGGTCGTTTGGGCCACTTCCCGAACGCTGCCCAGCCGAGTCGGATTCGAGGATTGACCTCTTTCTCGAAGTGGGACCTAGCTAATTGGACCGTTTATGGTGTTATATGGGTATTTAATATGACCTTGGTTTTGTCCATGTTTATTTTAAGTGCACTCTTTCGGAAGCTCTACTGAGGTCGTCGAGCATTGTACTGAGGTCCTCCATGGTCTCAGCCATGACCACTACGTCTTCAGCAAACCGTGTCACTTATGATAAGTGCCAAATAGAAGATACAAACAAGGCTAAACTTTTAGGTTTAATGCTTGATTGAACCCCATATCGAAGAAATTAAAACACAAACACTTTGATATGATTAGTTGCATCAATTTTGAGGTTTAGTTCTAGATGTTGGTTTAGGGACAACATTTCATCGATCAACACACCAAGATCTTCCACAGTAGATAGATTACTCAGTGCTGTGTCGTACAATAAGTACTTATTTCAAGTTAATAACTATTTTATTATTTGTGAAATTGATGCAATTGCACTTGAAGAAACCAAGGTGTAGTTTATTGTTTAGATAGTAGTCAGTGAGTCTGTCCTGCCCGCGTAGCATGACCACCGTAGAAACGGGTTTTGTTGACGAAGTCGAATTGAATTGTCATTTTATGACAGATTGTGGAAAGATTTCTATCGTCGCAAACATGGCGATGTTAGAGATGTATGAAATGACTGACAAGACATGTCAAGTTGTATAGAAAGAGCTTTGTCGAGTCTTGGTAGACTAGAGATAGTATTGCCATGCTAGGGGGGCAGATCTTGTTGGAACAGTCCACCATCCTCTACATTTTGTGTAGACCTATAAGCTTTTGGGCCATCTGCGTATAGAAGAACGGAATTCCGTAAAGAATTCTGGAAGAATTCCGTAACGTTTTTCCTATGTAAGTTAACTAACGTAACTTAGGAAAACCGTTACGGAATTCTGGAATCTTGGTATCATTAAATTGGACTAAATGTACCATGCAAAGTTTAAAAAAAAACTAAAACTTTCCTCCGATTTAATTATTTCAGGATTGAATTCCAACCGGAACTATGACAATCAGAAAGAAGTGTTTTCATGGGAGTCCATTATTGACATTCTTAAAATCGGCCCCAATTGATAATACAGGGTGGGGTTTTTTTTTTTAATTCTTCTATGGTCCTTCATCATCAAATTTAATGTTCAAAAACAACTATAATAAATATAAAGTCCTTACCTTTTCCTTTGGAGACGTGCCGGCGACATTCGTGGTCAGCACCTCAGCTGCCAGAAGAGAGTAGCTGATGATGTTGAAGGTCACAAACGCCAGGAAAGATTTCGACAGGAACCTGGGCCTCTCCCAGCGAATGTCTCGTAGATGGAACACCTGGTGACAATGGAAAGAATGGTGTAAGTTGTGGGGGTCGTAAGAAACAGGGTGGAAAGTTTCACTACGTCCATTGAAATTGGTGATTTTCCGACCAGACGGAGTTTTGTTCGACAATTGAAGTCAGGCTGTTGTACATCTATACTATCTGTACAGAGGACTCCACAAAACATGGTGATACTGTGAGTGTGTTTTGCCGTGACTTATTGTCGAGTTCCAGTAGTGTGCGTAGCAAAAGACAAATAAATACTCAATACTTTATTGCATTCCATAATATGTACATATAACAGTTGGTTATATGTTAAAACATCGAATCAATTATGGACCTTGTCGGGTACAGCAAAGTTAGTTTTTATTGGAAAATATTTATTATATTTATAATAAAATTACATAAAATATAAAACTACTAAAATAGAATGTAGGTATTATGCAAAAATAGTTTTTATTGTTGTTGACATTTATAGCTGAAATATTCGTCAATAGTGTAGTAGTTTAGAAAGAGGGTAGACAGATTTGTCTGCACCTAACATTTTTTTTCCATCTACCCGCATTCTCCAGTCATCCCGCGATCATGGCGCTTGCAACAGCGTCGAAATATCGGGAGCTCAAAATAATAATACGGAAGATATCGCGTATATGACAGTATAAGTTTGGTTTAAAACCGTGAAAGCTTAATTCAGCTTGCGAAGTGCTAGTAATGCTCAGACGCCAGCACATCAAGCTACTACAATCTGACAAACTTTAATATATTTTATGTCGAAAACATTAGGTTCAAGGTTGAAACGTTTCCACGTCTATACATATCCTAAACTCGCGATAAGTTAGGAGCCATGATTTGGGATTTCTATCGGTATATACCAATAGATTCGTCCCCATGGGACTTTAACAATTAGCAAAATGTGGGAGAACTATAACCTCTGTCTAACCCTTCGGGGAATTCAGGCGTGATGTTGTCGTGTTCCTAATGTAATAGGTGAGCAAACAGGCGGCGGCCCACATGACACCAAGTACTTAGGTAATACTACTCAAACGTATTGGATATCGCAGTATGACAGCCACGCTAGATACAGTATTTATCTAAAAAAACTCGGTTCTATCTAATAATTGATACAGGGAAAAGGCAAAGGTTTCACAGGCTGTTAATGTATACTTATATAGTTTTCCACTTCGTATAGTCTAAACTCAGTAATAGAATTCGCGTGTGGGCGAAGGGACGAACTAAGAATTTTTTGGAATGTGGGACAAAACTTTAGGACGAACGAAGAATAAATCGCAATAAGACTGCTGGGTTTAAGAGGGATCGGACGAGCCATGTCTGTAGAATCTGTAGAATGCATCACGACCGATGGGCCCGAGTCGTCACGCAGCTGGTGCCAGAAGACGGACGCCGTCGCCGAGGAAGCCCTAGAAAACGCTGGCTTGAAGACTTAGAGGCGTTTGTAAGAGATTGACCGGAGAAAACAGCAAGGAGTGAGGAGCGGAAGGCTATGGTGGAGTCCTTTGCCAAGCAATGGGACAACGAGGGCTAAGGAAAAAAAATGTCTAAACTGTCTAAATTTCTGAACCCATTTCAATAATTAAGAAATCATTACGGTAATACGAAACTCAATGAAGCTGATACTTATCTTCCAGCTCTTGACTTTGACTTGAGGTCAGCGAAAGACGTTTTTTTCTTCCATTCTGCAACACAGTTTCAACTATCGCAGGTGTCAGGGAATCCAATAAACCGTGTACTTATATATATTTTTGATTTTTGATTCTACCCTGTCAACCGCCACGTTTCGATTTACATCAGTCCTCACCTAATTCATCCATAATTTTTGTTTGATCTTCTTCTCCCCTATAATTCACACAGAATTCCATTTATCACTTTTAGACATGATGGGTGTGAACTCTTAACGAAGCCTGAAGTAACTTGTTCATCCCGTCATTGCGATATTTTTTTTTGTCCTGGACTAAAGTTGGGAACCTTCTAGTTACAGAGATATTTGGAGTCAAAGTTCCAACGTTTTCCCAAGTTTTATTTTGAAATACAAGCTGTTAAGTTTTTTTTTTTTGAATACTCCACGACCCCGTTTTATTCAATGCATCCATCAGCACAATGTTTTGAGTGTGTTACATTGAATCCATTACATTGAGTATGTGTTTGTTCATGTTTTCGAGCGTATGGCACTCATGGGATGCAGCTGAAAAAAATCCGCGTCAGGTGGTACACCTTGTGTGGTCATCTGGCATTATGCTGAGCTGAGGCCCTTTTGGTATTATTATTATTTTTGCTTATGTATTTTGTTAAATTTTTAAGGTGTTTTTTTTTCAATAATGCCGAATAAACTAAATTTTCTTTCTTTCTTTCTTTGCCTATCGTAAACCGTGACTTTTCATCCCAACAAAAAAGTCGTTTATAAGACTCAGCAATATTTTTTGCACAGAGTTACTAAGTTCATGTACAGAATGCTTTGTTGGCGGCTTCGTGAAAGGCCTATTTACACCTTGTTTACGCTTAATTTCACGTCATTACGCGCCAATACAAAGACAGAATTCAATTGTCCTTCAAAAGGCGCCATGAATACTTCGTAAAAAAATCTGTTGGTTTTTTCCGTACCTACTGTAACCTTAATGTTGCTCTGCTGTATGGCCTTTCTATCAGCAAACTGTCACGGTAAAGACCCAAGACTAAATAGCATCATGTTACGCATACCAATTCCATTGATTATGTAAAATAGATCATCATTGAACGTATGCGGGGCATGTACTGTTTTACATACAGTCGTAAACAGTTGGATAATTATGTAATTTGTAAAGCACGTGGAGAGTGTTGATATTGAGTGGGAAGACTTAAGAAATGCTCGGAACTCTTGCCGCTCTTGGGTAAATAATAACAGCCACACAGGTATATCTTCAACGTTAAGCCGCGCTTGCCAAGGTCGTTCAGTGGATGGGTACATCCATTACATATTGAGTTCCCTTCGTGCCTTGGAAAGCACGTTAAGCCGTTGGTCCTGGCTGTTTATGATCTTTGACCGTCGTTATAGGTTGTCAGTTGCCCGAAAGTCTGACAACCAGTCTTACCAAGGGGTATCGTATTACCCAGTACTAGCTGGGTTGTGGGGGTCAGATAGGCAGCCACTCTATGTAAAATACTGGTATTCATCTGCATTAGGTAATACTGGAAGCCGACGAAGACGGAAAGAAATCAGATCCTTCCCTTAACTAAAAGACTAAGAAAATCCTGAAAGATAGGCCAAGCCTATTCTGGACCTTCGAGCCGAACTCGTTCAAATCCATGCAGATGTTCAGAAAGATACAGTTTTAATCACAACTAACAAAAACGATAATAACGAATAAACAACACGAACAAATTACAACAAAATATCATTTCACCTCAAACTATCATTTTACTAAAAAAAAACAATGGACAAACGATTATTAATTATTTTATTTCTACTAAGTATGAGCTGTCAGTACAATGTGACATAAACGTTACGGAGAATGGCAGGTGTTTAAAAATTGTGGTACTAATAACACGTTCTATTGTGAGTTAGTAATAATATGATCTGGTCGTCTATTGTGTTGAAAATATAAATAATAATTAAGTCAGTTTGTTGTGGAATACGGAGTGCCAGAATTCATTAGGCTACCCTAAAGTCTTGTTTTTAATCTCAGAGACTAAATTGACACATACAAATGTCAAACTTACAAATAATGCTGCTAGCTCTTTTGTGTTGGACCTACGATACCGGTTTGTTGAATCGTAACTTTTTATATTTTTTAGACGATTAGGAAAAACATGACAGATGACATCAGTGTTGTTAGTACACATTATGACGTATGTATTTAATAAACCCTTTTCTCAAAAAACGGTAGAACCTTTAAAAATTACGGCAATTATTGGAAGTTGGCACCATACAAACAATCACAATTTTAAAAATAATTATGTTAATGTGGCAGTTAGTGTGTGATTTTGAATACGGCAACCCTAAATTCAACAGGAACAGCACTGGACGCCGTTTTATTTCCCTAAAAAACGGTGCTACTGATTTTATTAACGGCGTTTTACGGTAGCAGCACATCACTATTTTAGAATGGCAAAAAACTGGCAACCCACGTAATGTCAGTTTAGTCTCCGAGATTAAAAAACGGACTTTATGTGTCCCCAGCGACTGCGAGCCATCCTACATTTAAACGCCGACACTGGTAGTAAAGGGGACGATGGCACTACCCTTCCCATCTGGCCCCTTGAAGGGATAGAGGCATAGGGGTGGATGAGAAAAAGTTGTAGTAGTAGCCTTTTGGCCTCTTACGGGATCAATTTAATTTGCCTTTTTTACATTTTTTTTTATAGTTTACCTGTGCGAGTCCTAAACATGTTTTCTTTCTTCCTTTCTTTAAAAACGTTAACACTCGCAAAAGGTAAGGCAAGGAATTTAGTCCAGGGGTTAAGCCCTGAATAATAATCAGGAATTCACTACGCGAGCCGCGCGAGCAGTGCGGGATGGTAAATGTCACATGTCTTCGAATTTTTTGGTTCTACACATAATTATGCCGGATGCATATCCTAACGATGTTATCCTTTATTACTGTGTATCTCATTAATATCTTTTAATTGAGGAAAACGTCAAAATCATAATGATGCAATGGCACCTGTCACACAATTTGCACTGGGAAGACCTTCGCATGGCTGTCAATTTATGAACAATCGATCAACGATTTTTATGAAACGCAATTAAAAATAACATTAATAACGTCTGGATACCGCACTTGCATACAAACTGCTGTTTTTCAACTTTATGAGACAGACAGACAACTTTAATGAGTGTTTTGAACGCTTAATGTTTTATAGTCTGAAAGTTTAAGGCCACGTTCTAAGCAGATCGCAGCGCGAAAAAAATTATCAGCTTTTCCATACAAAACTTCAATACTACTTGACCCAAGTGTATGGGGCAGGTGATGACGATGTTGGCGTCGGTCGAGAAAGTTCAGTTCGATGTTCAGTACCACACCCTAAAGTATGATGACATCTTTCTCACACACGCTGTAGATGGGGCCTTTCGTATTTCCAGTTGATTTTTCGAACAAATGAGAGACATGAAATGAGTACACATTCGCGTGATCGATCGCTTTTATTAAGACACGGGATGAAGCTCTGTTTTGCGAAAAATTACGGTACGCACGTGAGATTGTTTGCAAAATATTTCTCTGATCTCGAGAATATAAACAGTATTGAATTCGAGTAATAACATTGGCTTTCTATGCGTTATGTTTTGTCTCCAATGAACAATACGTGTAGCAACTTATGGCCTATAATTCCCAGGATTGAGTCGCAGGCCTCCTCTCTGTGAGCAGGAGCGAGCGAGCCATATTATACCACTCGGGCCCGATTATTGAATAACCATTTCTTCGATCTAGGATCAAAGGAATCTTCTTTTCAATTTAATTAAAAAATCCCTGGTTATTCCCCAACCATTCCCTTTAAATGGGAACATAGCAAAGCTACTGAGGCATCTATTAGTGACTACAATATTCTTCCAGCACAGCTTCAGACACCTTGGCCAGTCCGTCCCTCTTTTAGTCGGCTGACTACCTTGACCAGCTAATTATCAACTCACAAGAGAGTTTGTAACAATATGCTGATTTAAAAGAGTGTCCATGGAGTTTCTTGCCCGTTCTTCTCTATAGAGATCTACACTAGGGAATGGGCAACTACAGTACTTTCACAGTTATTATGCTTTGTGACTGGGACTGTAGCTACATTTCATTGTTATCTTTGTTTCGTCAGTTCAAAAGTGCCTGTAACTGGTTTACTTGAAATAAATGCTTTGATTTTGATTTTGGAGATTCCCTCATCATCATCATCGTCTGCCATGCCTTTCCCAACTATGATAGGGTCGGCTTCTAGTCTAACCAGATGTAGCTGAATAACAGAATTGTATATGGAGCGACATAATACAAGGGACTCTCTATGCTGATTTAGTTCTTTGGCAAACTCGGTTGCTTTTTTATTATCATGCAGTCGTATTTCAGTATTGTTATAGTCCTGAGTCATGCTCGATATTCACAGCAGGCCATCATGTTGATAATACCAACGTAATGTGAGTAAATAATAGTTTCCTCTGACCCATTCTACATGTTTTGGTTGGCTGCATCATGTAACAATAACAATAGCGGGGAAAGTGGATTTCCGATGTAAACTAACGTTTCTTTTAGCCAAGGTGTCAAAAAGAGGACGGAATTGTGGTCCGATTGATCTAGAAGAGGGTAAAAGGAGGTTAAAAAAAGAAATAACCCTCCTTTGACTTTGCCGTATTCGGAAAACTTGAAAAACGCTATGGAAGACTCTCGATGCGATGCTTAAAGCAGCAGATAAGGTTTAGAACAGCCTGAAGATACAATTTCAAAGACAACTCCTGCCGATATTTCTCGTGACGATTGTCAAAAAGAGCTCTTTACCCTAGAAGTATTTCAGAATTTCAGCGCCTAAAGTAGCTTCCCTATAATTAAAATAACAATTTCTTCTTAAACCTCAGCAAAGAACTATGAACATTATAACATGACGTATTGGCATTATAACAGCTAATTAGGGTGGATCGAATAAATTTCCCATCCGCACGCAAAATACGCGCTTAGACGTGGAGTTGAGAACACCAGTCCGCTATACAATACAATACAACAGCCAATTAAAGAAATTACCCTTTATAATTCTTTGCCGATTTCTCTCGACCTTCACGAGATCCGCTAGTTCACTACCTTTACGTAGAAATTATTTGCTGGAACCCCAGTAAATATAATCAGAATTGATAGAAAGTTTTTTTTTTTTAAATAAGGTGATTGACATCATGCAATTGTTTCAAACAGATTCCAGATACACAATCGCCTAGGGGCTTGGTTGCCAGCAGGACACCGCATTCAATGGCTTTGTCGAGAGATTTGGTGTGCTGCTCTTTCATGTGCTCATTTTTATATCATAGTTTCATGTGCCTAGTATATCCAACTATAGCCGAAAAACTTCGGGCACCAAGCGGACATTTCAGATCATTGGCAACATTGGTTACAAACACCATTCATATTTTAGCGAACCACGGGGTTCGCTGCATTATGCACCAGTTCAGGCTTTCATACAGCTAAATGCTGGTTTCCTGGTGAAGAAGTGTACGGGATGGGAAAGATTTAACACGAACCGGAAACAACCTTCCCCTGAATAACCAAGTATGTGACTGACACAGAAATCTAAAACCAACAGACTATCCTCAAAAAGTATTTACTTCATCATATTTCGTCAATACCCCATTTAGAACCTGAATCCAAACGGTCATGTACAGTTGGTTTAGGAAGTAAAAAATGGCGGTCACTTACAACAATATATAAATAATTACAGGCCAAATGGTACGTCATTCGTATCTATGTTGAAAACGAGTTTTTGCTGCACTTAAGTCACTTTCAAGATGATGAATTACTGAAGTATTTGAGGTCATCATGCTGAAGCTACTAAAACTAGATTAGTCTACTTCATTTAGAAAGTGCTGAGGCTATGAAAGCTAGACAAGAATTTCATTAAAAGTATTAGCCAATGACAAGGTGATAGTGTGGCTGTCTGCTCAGCGTGACTCGAAACTCATTAGCCTCCTGGTCTTATCTGAATGTATCAGGGTTCGGCGCAGCAAGTCTTCTCCTGCCTTATGTCTAATGGCGTTCATCTTAGCAGTTACCCACTTCCTAGCTATGGTTTATAATCTTTCATAGAGTTCATCAACTGTTTCATTCGCCTTTCGTTAACCCCTACTACTATCTGCAGCCATACTCTAATACTTTATATGTCCTGAGGATAAAATCTGCACAAAATTATTTTGGGCAGGTGGCAGAACTAAGACCTAGCACCGTCATCTACGTTTTTCAATACATTTCATAAAACATTTTCACATTTCTTTTGCACCCCAGCGACAATGTCATTTGTTCGAAAAGGTTATATGCAGCACTATAAATACTCCGAAGAGCTATTTTTGGTTTTCACCGAAAACATCGTCAAAAACGGTTCCAATGAATATCTAAAAATAACTCGAATGTTCATAAGATTTATAAGCACTGTATTCACGCTTTTTGAAAAACAACAATGGAGGTCATACCTTAAATCTTGTCTAAGGAGCAAGGGCATTGATGCAATCTAGCTCCATAAATTTTGTCTAGGTCTTACTCATAAATAATTTGTAGTCACGCGTGTCATAAGTTTCACTGAATATGGTTTTATCCTTGGTGTTATACGATCATTTTGTTTTTAGATGATAAAGGTAAAGGTTCAAACCGTTCCAATAAAATAGCTACTACTTATTGGATCTCAGACTCAAGTGTTTTGCATACAACCTTCCTTAGTTTATGAAAACGAAAAGTTTATCTTTCGCAGTTTATTCACCGCTAGTTTTTTTACACTAAATAGGCTTGCGTTTGGCCGCAACTCGCCTGATGTGAAGCGATGTTGCGACCTAGGGTGGAGCGATTGACTGGAACTTTGAAGAGATCCAGATTATAATCATCAGAAACAGAGAAGCCGGCAGTGAATCCCACAGACTGGCAGTTCGCGCAATAAATGTGGAAGCAAAGCGCTTTGTTCAGGTCCATTATTAGCCATATATATGGGTAGCGATTAAGTTAGGTTAACCAAAGTTTGTGTAAAAAAAACACATTCATACCTCAGGTTAGCTAACAGCTAGCGGTAATTGTGAAAGACTGGAAGTAAAAATGATGAAGTGCAAGCTAACTAAGCTCTAGAATTCTTGAAAAATCAACAAAAAAATAGTATTATAGTGGATTGACAAAAACTTGAGTTTTTTCTGCATTGATATCTCTAGATAGCAGCCAAATGGTTTGCTGTTTACAAAATACAGTCTGTATGTGTGTGTAAAAATCTTCGACAGTCGGATTAAACATCGTATAGCCCGTATTATCAGCAACGGCCCTGGCCGCAAGATATGCAGGGTTTATTTTGGTCAATACTAAGATGTAGTATCTCTTTGTTTACTTGGATATGACTTAATCATATCTGCTTTTACCAGGAACTTTTTAAACGCAGAAGATCACAATATACAAGGGGAAAAAACACAATGTATGAAAAGAGATGGATGACTACATGCTTCCATAATAAACTTATTTATTTATTTAAGGATCTCCAACAAAAGATGTACACAAAGCATTATTACTTAATGGAAAACACAAGGTATTTGGTAGGTGTACTTCTTCACTTATAGGAGACCACAACATTCACAATAAAGTTATAAATTAAGCCCCTAATAATTAAAATAAACTTGTTTTCATTAAAATTGGACACAATGATAGAGAGAATATATTTTGTACATTGCGGGGAATTTGGTAGCAGTACGAGTCCTTAGTTCCGCAAAATATAGAGACATCAGCATTTAAGAATCAATTCATTTTCTTCTATCAACTCACTACGAATTGGAAAACTAATAAACAGTCACGTACATTATTTTACCGTCTCGAACCTTGACCGCGACAAAAACAAACAAACAAACAACAAGAAAACTCGTAAATTACTTAAATAAATAAACAAATATATGCGTAACATTGATGTTAGTTTTAACGTAATAGTACAGTAGGCCCCCACTTTGACCTTGAGCTCGCCTAGGATAGTACGGAGTTTCATTATATTATAAGGCCACCATACAGGATTTGTTTCCAAATGATGTGCAGCCTACCGCACTGAGGATGCCTGGGGGGAAAACAACTAAAAATCCAGTTATTAGTAAGTCCGCATTTTGATATTAACTTTGGTATAATTAATTGGTAGTAAGTACTGGTTATGTGGTTGTCCTCAGAATTGGTAATGGATGAAATAATCGGAGATCAATCAATTCAGTAGACGGAAGTAGATGTAGTAGTTGGAGTAGTCGGAGTAGATGAAGTTTTAGGCCAGAGGCCAAATCGGAAACGTACATGAGGAAGGCGAAAAAATCCAATCAAACAACTCGTTCATTCAATTTCATCTATCTATTTATAATTTCGTCCGCTTTGATTAATAAATAAATTAAAGACGACTTACGCAGTTACCCGTTCAATTTTCGTCAAACAAACAATGCTCCCTACACCAAAATCCTACAATTCAGCATATTCTCGCAAACAATAATTGCAACTGCCAATATCCGTTCGATCAATAAAAAATAATAATTGAAAACCATGCTCCTCTTATCGCAAAAAAATATAAAACTGCAAGGCAACGGTAAACATTTACAGTTAAATCGTGTTCGTAGACTAAATGGGAGCGAATAACGACATTTTTCTGCATCAATACGAACGACAGAAATAGTCTGAAACTACAGCAATGTTGGCAGAAACGTAAACTCAAAATCAACGTGATCAGACATGAAGATCTTGAGTCTACATTTCTGCTAAGCCTTCAACACGAATGATATGCAGAAAACGGTATGACAAACAGGAAAACAGAGAAAACTAGAAAGACTGTAGATGCCAAAGTCTTTCAAATGAAAAAGGATATATCAATGTAGTGATACCGGGGTCAAAGTCTAAGCCGTAGAAGATAAAAGGGTTAACTATTGACCATGAACTTCTCTATAACTATTAGGAATTATCGCTCTTATCTCTAAGGATGGCAGACAGAGTGGTGAACGCAGTATACTTTAAGAGGGCCCTTCCCGGTCCGTCTATCGTCAACGCGACCATGGTCGAAAAGCTTGTTGTTTCACCCAGAGCCACAGCGGCGACTTTCTATCGATTCCCCTGTATTACCACGCCCCTACCCCTTACATCTCGTCTCCCGCGCACCTCATACCGCCTAACTCAATGACATTCAACGAAAAATAGTGTTCGACAATTTCTTAAACTTGTTCCAGGAAATACGTGTTTTTGAATAAGTCTTACAAGTGTGTGAAATAAATATTTGTTATTAAGAATTTCCATTACAAGTGCAAGGTTTCTATCGAGATGTTTGCTTTACTTTTACAGTTTATGAGTACATTATGAACGGCCAAAGTTCAGTTAAAATTTGTGTAAAACACCAATTTTTGGAGGCTTATACTGAATTTGTTTCTACAATTTTTTAATTTTTGCCATCATAGAAACCTCGACATAGTGCACAAAATACCTATTAGTTCAAAAAAATCAAATATAGATGTGTAACAAACAACTGCATAATCACGTACGAGCGTTTGCATGTGTGACGGGTTGGCCGCTCTTAAACAGACAAAAAGGCGGAGTTTTAACCAAATAAATCACTTGATTACCAATAAACAAAATATCTCGAAAACATAGAGATAGATGCAAATCCCAGGGCCAGTTACCAGGAAGTTAGAACATATAAAACTAGGTACGCGTAGGAACAAGATATTTGCGACTATGCACTAAGAAGCCAGAAAGTCGGTCACGGTCATTGCCAAACGAAGCACAAAGGTGAGCAGACAAACTGGTTTGCTGTCTAACAAAACAAATTGGCTTGACAGATGAGAAGTTTAGATAGAGAAATGAGGAAGTCAGGATTTGTGCATTAAATGCATCAATGTCATATTTTTAGGAGAATAAAATATCGCTGCGATGAGATAACGGAAGTTTGGTTACCTACCATGAACCTTTTGACTGCCTCAGGGACCGGAGTTCGCAAAGCTGTATTTTAGACCAAACAATGGCTATTACAAGATGATACAATGGCATTAAGTTGAAAAATTGTCTTTAGGGACAGGATATTGTACAAGAAAAAGGACCATTTTATTAGAAGAAAAGAAAAAGTATTTATTAGACTCACACAGGACAATACAGAAAAAAACAAAAACTGGTTGAAATAACATTTAAACAAAATTATATAAAAAGTAAACATTGGTAAAATAAAAAACAAGTGAAATAGGTCCTGTGCGATGCCAAAAGGCCCCTATCTCAGCATAGTGTTGTAACTTTTAAAAAAAAATCACAGCGCTACGTCAGCGCAGCGTTATAGAACAGAGTCGCATAATTTCAGCAAGTTTCTAGTATTTGGTATATTACGAAATAACTATTGTAAACGATAAAAGTAAGTATACAACCGACAATAAAATATTAACCACGTTATTGCCTACATCAACAATGGTCAAACATCGCAATATTATTTGGAGTCACAAGTCATAGGTTAGTAGGCCATCGGGGAGTTCGTGCCCTCTCTTGACACTTCAATCTTAATAATATATAAATACTATGATATGAATAATACCCCATTTATGCTGGCACACATCGTAATAGGAAAAGCAATAATAAAATACTAAATTCAACATGTTTTTGTCATTTGCGATTGCAAGCAAACAACCACCGATAACTGACAAGGAGCATCGTGCCATCCTCCCCTATAAGCCCCTCGTCTATTGTATAGAGGAGGATGGGACTGCTTATCCCAACCGGCCCTATGCGGGGTGTAAGGGACACCGACGCGAAATCGGTTAACACGTACTGTACATATAGAAATTTTTCATCGGTTATTTAAAAAAAAACAGCTGTTTTCTAGAAAAGGGAACACGGGCAAAATGTTTGTAACAAATGACTTTTTTTTGTACAATTTCATATCATATAAGTTACATAACGTCAAAAAAAAAAAAATGAACTTAACCTATGTTTTGACCCTTTCAATTTTTTGGCCAAGTTTGAAAGCAATCGATGCATAATTGCGACCTGTAGAGTGTGGCTAAATTTTGCTTGTCGCCCCGTAGACATATCAACATACATACGTATACATATATTATATATATATAAACGTTTTAACCGGTGGTTGATTTGGGCTCTAGGGGTCATAACTAGACGGTGAAACTGGTGAAATTTGCGGAAAACTCGACTTTAGGTGCAAGACCAATAGGTAGATTTTTTCTGACGAAATCTACCTAAAACTATCCGTATTTGTGAGTTACGGTATCTCGGACCAGCAACAATAAAGGAATTTTCATTTCCGTAACACACTACAAAAACAACTGAGGTATTTTCTAAGTATAAACTTTTGTGAACTGTGACTCAAAGGACCAAATAGAGATATTTAACCCAATCAAGTTCTACCTTCCACATCTTTTAGCATAATCAATAGAAGCAACACTATTGTACCCAGGACTATACAGGGTGTAACAAGACCCTTCACGAAGCCGTCAACCAAGCATTATGTACATCAAACTAAGTAACTTTACGCAAAAATTATTGCTGGGAAAAGACTTTGTTTTTTGGGTTGAAAAATCACTTTTTACGGTAGGACTCAATGTATCGCACTCAAAACATTGTGCTGATGGATGGATTGAATAGTACGGGGGCCATGGAGGTGTTTAAAGTTAAAATCTTATATTAAAAACAAATGTTTAAAAAAAACTTGTGAAAAAGTTGGAACTTTGACCCCTAATATCTCCGTAACTAGAAGGGTAATAAGTCCATATCGGGGAAAGGTATGGACTAGAATAAACCAATTATCTCAATGACGAGGAGAACAACTTTCGGCTTCGGTAAGGGTCTTGTTACACCCTTTATAATATCTAACAGAAAAGAGTGAAAAGAGAAGAAAAGAGTGTTCATGAAGTTTCTTGACAATTATTCTCCATGAGATCTAGGATTTTGGTATGGGCAACTACAGTCCATTCACAGTTATTATGCCTATCGCGGGACTGTATGGTGGGTAGCTTATTTTTGACTATGTGTCTGTCACGGGTCTATTTGGAATAAATCCCCCCATACTTAAGTACTAATGCTGTAACATGATAACATTGTAACACTAAATGATTTGAAAACAGTAACCATGGAGTTTCTTGCCGGTTCTTCTCCATAAGAAACGACCAACCCGAACCGTGCACCTTTTTATCGACGTTTTATAAGTGCCCATCTAGGCCTATCTACACTAATATTATAATGAGGAAAGATTTGTATTTGGTGTGTATGTTTGTAATGAATAAACTCAAAAACTACTGCGCCGATTTCAAAAATTCTTTCACCATTAAAAAGCTACATGCACCCTGAGTAACATAGGCACCCGTGCGAAGCCGGGACGAGCCGCTAGTGTGATATAAAAATATTTTGATTTGATTTGAAACGCTTCTAGTTTGAATCTAGTGCTTCCATCGAATCGAATTACCACACAATAATAGAAAAGTTTATCACACAAAGATAGTAGCAAGACTTAAAGATCCAATAGGTATGTCTACAGCCCTTGCAGGGTCGGCATTGACAATGGCTCAAGTTATGGGTCAATAAGATGGCATTACGCCAAGCATATACAAATGATTAATGAATAACTTATTTCCATACCGGATTCCATAAGTAAGTTTTTAATTTCTTGACATCTTTGTCATCAGCTACAATCCAGCTTTACCTAGGTCACGGTTGTACCCGCGTTGCAGAATTCATATTCCCTTATTAACGAAGTACTTATATCGAACAATATTGGCTTATGCTAAACAAGGAAGTTTATTTATTTATTTATTAGTCACAAAATTCACAGCTCTTTACAATTTTATCTTAAACTATATAAACTAATCCTACAGCCAATTACGGATTTACAATTTAATAGCTATACAAAACATTGCTAAGAGTACAGCGAATAATTAATAATAATATGATCTCATTTTCCCCAAAATACCATCTCAAATAATCTGCATGGTCCTTATATGTGCTTACCAGGATTATGTGTGGACTTTACTGTGTCTTTTCAGCTTATTTCAGTGTTTAAACACTAACCAAATTCAGTATTTAGAAATTTAAATAAAATTTATTTTTATTATTAGTTGTTATAGCGGCAACAAAACTACACATTCTGTGAAAATTCAACTGTTTACCTATTACGGTTCATGAGTTACAGCCCGCTGACAGACAGACAGACGGACGGACGTACAGCGGAGGCTTAGTAATAGGTTTGGTTACCCTTCGGGTACAGAACCCTAATAAAACTTGACTTTAATTTTCACCCAATCTCGCATGGCTAACCTCCTTAGTTACACTTCAAGAACCTTCTACTAAAAATAGCGAAAACCATTCCTTGCAAAAACATAATTATAAATAGGTCATATTTAGATACATCATTAATAGAACGAATTGTACTAAAAGAGATTAACATACTGGTTGAACTCGAGACATCGGCATCGCTCAAGGCAAAGACGTCAAATTCTAAGGTCGCCGAGGTTACATGTATTAGGTAACAATTATCGTGGCTACAGTACATTTCGTGTTCCGTGTTCTATTTTGAGGACAGTGATTGGCTATTTTTTATTTTCGAAAAGTGTAATGGCTTTTCCCCGCTTCGTCGATTCATAGTATTTATATCTAAGTATTTTGTTGGCGTTACGATTATGTTAGAGTAAGTCTACATCTGATGGAGGGATGACACGCATGTGACAAAAATATAAATATTACGATGGATAGAGAGGGAGAAGAAGACCAAAGAAGACATAAATGGATTGTGTGAGGAATGATATGAAAAAAAACTATAAAACCCGACTGAAAAACATGAAACAAGCACATTTTAAATTAGACAAAAGTTGGAAGCGGGCAGGGCCCATATGAATATTAATATATATATATAAACAGCGCGTAACAGAAAGGGGTATAATCATATGGAATACTGTGGTACGGACCATCAAGCTGAACAACTTTCTCTACGGGAGCACCATCGAAATCGTAAAAAAATAATCAGCTGTTTCATACATTTGGGTCAAGTAGGTATTGAAATTTTGTATAGGACAGCTGATTATTTTTTTACGATTTCGATGGTGGTCCCATAGAGAAAGTTATTCATTTTGATGGTCCGTACCACAGTATTCCATATGTTTATACCCTTTCTGTTACACGCTGTATATACAGGGTGTCCCGAAACTCAACGTCAAGCGGGTACGGGGCGACAAGCTAGGTTGTACCAGTTCTAGCAAAAATAAAATAAAATATCCCTGTTACTTTGTTAAGTGATAATAAAGAGTGTAACAAGACCCTTAACGAAGCCGAAAGGCTCGTGTTCTCCCCGTCATTGCGATATTTTTTTTTTGTTTTGGATTTTATTTTTTATTTTTGCTAGAACTGGTACAGCCTAGCTTATCGCCCCGTACCCGCTTGACGTTGAGTTTCGGGACACCCTGTATATATATACTATATATAAAATAAATAATAATTTTATAATATGATATTAAACAATTTTGATTATGCCATGTCTTTAGTGACAGTCGCTAGGTCAAGCCGAATCGATTGACGTAAGAATCATCGAAATCGGTCTACACGTTTGGTCTCTACAACGCCACATAGGAACAAACATACATACATAAACTGATAAACACATTACCCTCCTTTGCGTCGCGCAGTCGGGTAAAAAGAGACTGATAGAGTGAATACTGACACTGCATTAACAAAACTAATAAATAAACAAACGTAAAAAAATTCATTGCCATTGATCCTAATCGACCCCCGCACCAATTGATAACATACTAATATTTAAATCTGAGAAGCACAGAGGTCAAAAACGTCCAATATGCCAAGAACAACAGAAACTTGCGAAAACGCTAAAAATGTATGAGATCACATAGTTTGAATACATTACCAAAAATCTTGAGGAAAACGAATCGTACTCGAGAGACATATTTTTTAATTAAATTATAACTAACTTTCTAAAAGGGGACAATAAGGTGTTTTTTCGAAATAAAAAACACGCCAAAATTCAAGCACACTCAGTACGGTAAAAACGGTCAGTATGTAAATGAGTACGGTATTATAAAGCTGTTTCTACAGATAAATCTTTGTTATAGAATCTTTTACAAAAGATATTTGGTATATTTTTTTTTTGATTAAGCGTGCGATATTATGGAATACACTTGATTGTACACAGAAAATTATTAAACAGCTCTTTTACAATATTGCTAATTCTATGATACAAAGCGGTCAATCTAAATGCCTTAGGTTTTTCATATGCCTTTGACGCTAGTACTAAGCCGCTACAGTGACCTATCGTTGATGTTGTATTTGATATGTTTTTCTACCATAAAACCTTTCATTCCTCTCGCCCATATGGATCAATCAATTCAAGTTCATCTATAGTTTCTGCTCCATCGAGCAGAAACTCGATCTCATGCCATTCCGCATTTCATACAGATTCCGACCAGTAATCGGAATAGGTGGAGCTGCTAATAGAGAAACGAAAAGTGTTCCTTGCGACTACATTTTTTTTTCCTCGTCGTCGTGCGCGCATCATGCACTCCTGTGGTTTCTCAAGTTGTGTACCTACGCATATTTGACTCTTGAATAGTTTTTTTACCGATACTTGTTTTATCGTTTATTGGATCTGCTTCACATGACCACCTTGGCTTGATTTTATGGACTACGTTTTACCGCAAGTTGTTTTGATTTCTGTTTACGTTTAGTTCCAATAATTGTACAAAATGAATAAATGGTATGAAAACCTATAAATTGTTTTTTTTTACCTTGTTAGTTCTAACTATTAAAGCTGGTAAGAAAATTAAATTAGCTTCCGCACTTACTTACGGTGTTCAAACGAAGATAAGGAGATTACCTTTATTTTTTAAACAATAAAAATGGTGCACTTTTTTATAAACAGAATCAGTGAATGACCTCGATAGTTGTTTTACTTTATTAATTTTAGTTGTACTTAAGTAATGTTCCGACGTCGGAACAAATATTCCGAAAAAAAAATGTCGTAAGGAAATCTCCACTTTCGTTTCTGTTCCTTGAACTTTAGGCTCGTTAGCTCTACCTATTCCGATCACTGATTCCGACCAATCGAATAAACAGAAATATGAGAAACACAAGGCGTTTTCATGGGATTTCCTTTCGGAAAAAGTTTCATACAAACTTTCATTTTTCCTTAAAGGGGTTCAAGTACCCGTGGGTAATTCAGAAATCACACGGGACCGTACCTCCTACCGGGATAAAAATAAAAAGTCCTTCTATCCTATGTCCCAGGGTCGTAGTCTATCGGTGTGCTAAATTTCATCCAAATCCGTTAAGGCGTGAAAGCTAAGCTCCTGAGTGGAGGTACTCGATCACTGACAAATGCTTGTACTGGCTGGATAGGTGCATTCAAAGGGCATTGTCTGAACTTGGCCATTTTTAAACACAATGCTATACAAAAAAATAATTTACCAATATTTTTAATTCTATTTTAGTAAATATCTGATGCAAATAACTTTGTGTCAATTAGCACTGTAAAAAAAAACATATTTTTTTAGTATCTGATTTGATGTTACACATGAATCGGCTTTGGATTTGGTTTCAGTGTTGTCAAACCAAAACTCTATAAAACAACAAATTCAAATCGATTTAAAATATAGTGCAATCTCTCCACTCTATTTGACATAGTCTTCTTTATATCAGTTAATTAAAAATGTTAATAAACCATTTAGATGATTTAGGACACAAACAATGATAAACTGACGTTTTATACATTATTTCTGGAGAACCTAGAACATTTTGTTCGATTTCAAATGGATCGATATATCATTGTTTTTGTTTTATATGGCAGCACGATGGATAAAAAATGTGTGAATTTGTCAAAATGACAGCTATCATTCGCTTTGTTTCTTTGCATCGTGAATGTTGTTTTAAATGGTTTCCGAATCATACATCTTGATACAAAACTAGGTTTATATCCTCGTTCTTACTGATATGAGCTATTAAATCAATCACATATTATTTGCTGAACTGTTTGTTTATGAGTGGCCAAAGGCCTATAGAAATTGGTGAATCCCCTTTGTGAGGTTATTTCTTCAAATAACCAGACTCTTATCTGCATGGGCCTGATATCTGGACTTTAAAAGAGAGCGAACTCTAAGTTTGTTTCGGGTGTTTCTTCTCAGAGTAGTCAGGTACGAAACACCGGCCCCATCTAGTCTTAAAACGTAGGATGATGTGACGTGTAAAAGTGTTTTTAAAAACAATTTACAGAAATAAATATGATTCATGACATATGAAAAGGTGACCGACAAAGTAACTTGCGTACTTATGATTTTAGAATGGCTAGAGTAGCTATGGATATATTCTAGGAAAGTAGTCTTGGAGGAACGCGCATGACACTCTGAGGTCGGTCGGTTATACAGGAAGACTTGACGAAAGCAGTCGACGACCGCTACTCGAAGGACCGCAGGTTCTGCTCGAAGGACCACAGGCCCTCATCGATGACGACACGAATACTTTACGTGATGTTATTGACATTCAAAAACAGGCAAAATTTATAGGCAAAAACAATTTAGTACTGTGGAAAACTATCGTTCCGAGAAAATAGTTGGGATTAAATTTAGATACTACTTACTTTTAGTTCGCGAACTATGAAGGATTCATACAGGGCTAGAATGGAGGTGACTGCTGAGATGACGAGTAATATGGCAGTTTGAATGGAACCCAAATAAATTGTGATAAGGGCAGAGAATGATTATGATGATGGGTTCCACAGCTCACCGAAGGACTTAATATTCTTGGTCATTTTTCTTAAACAAAAATGAACATAAATCTTTCTATCGATCAAGTCTAACCCTTTCTTGGAAATGATTAAACTACTTAGGTAAGATTATTTACTTAAACCGGCGGCGTTTACCATGAACTAAAATCTTGCATTGAAAAAACATTGACGTGTTAATTATTTCATAATATTCTCTCAACAAATATTAGCCATCAATGAATATCTTCAAGATGAACTGCGTAGATGACCCAACGTTTATTAAGCAGGTTTTTATCGTAAAAAAAAAAAATACCAAAAACAATCATAGAAAACTCACACACCGTACGTGTGTCCTTGGCAATGGTAAGCTAGGACCCACACTAGGCCCACGTGAAAGATCGTAGCCATCTCTCTCTCACATAGAGGATGCCTTTGTTCCGGAGAGAGTATGCCTAAGTAGAAGAAGAAAAAAGAAAACGTATTTATTTGTCTCGCAAAGAACTGGGGGGTGACTATGGGTGAGATGGCGTTAGACGACCTGTTTAGCTCTGTCTCTTTCCCACACTGGAATTACTCCCGCTTTAAGAAGTCATGGTAGGCCACCTGAATCATATTTTAATCTACATACAACCCGAGACTGACCTGCAAATTGCAACATTTGAATTTCACACGGGCCACCGTGGCGCTTCCATTTTAAACAAACGATTCTCACCAATGTCAATATTGAGAGCGGATATGCATTATATAACATTCAAGACGTAACAGACAGGCAAGGCAACCTTTACCCAGCTCATAACACATAATAAAATCGTTAGAAATTATAATATTTTTGTAGAATGTCGGTCAAGTGCAACCTTCAAGGCGAGTCAAGGATTCGAAGATAATAAAACGTTTAAAGGCGTGAATTAATTTTGCCGCCAAAATTATGAATTGATGGTTTCTCGGATTATGATGTGAAGTCCCTTAATGGAATATTGTTTTTTTTTTCTAAACAGTGTTGTATATTGTTTGTGTGTAAGATGACAATGATATCTATGTACTAATAGAGACGTGTGCAAGTCATGCAATGACGACTCCGAATACATTGAAATAAGGGCAGAAGAAAACGATGATATCACACAAAATTACAATATATAACTTATGTACAACGGCGAGCTTAACCCAGAATTGGGTTTTCTTACAGCAAACCTTAGTTTGATTGTGAGATTTGCGAATGAGGATAAACCTATGTGCACAAACGAACATTTTAAAACTTAAATTTACTTATTTTGACTAAACTAATACATAAAATATAATAAACGTAATACATACATATATGATAGATACACAAAATACTATGATGATATAAGAAACAAGCTAGTATACGAGTAGAGAAAGACCACAGAACAGAGAAGACCAGAGAAACGATGGATGAACGGTGTGCAAGATGATATGGCTTTCAAAGGGCTGACTGTTCATAGAGAAGTATGGAAGAAGATTAAAGAGGTAAAGTTTGTGAGGTAGTAGGGGGTTATCTCTGGATCTACTGAACCGATTTTGAACATTCTTTCACTAATAGGAAGCTACATTATCCCCGAGTGCCACAGGCTATATTTACAACGTCCCCGTGGAATAATTTCCGACCAAAACGCGAGCGAAGCCGCGGGCAACAGCTAGCCCCAAATAGATGGGGATAACGGCAGAGAATGATAATTATAGGTTGACGAACAGAGTAATTATTATGATCCGATTAACAATCAATAGCAGTATAATTACTGGTCGATATAATCGAGATATGTTTAAAAACAAACGGATATTCTTACTAAAGGAAAACTTCATAGACTAAATAAAAGTGCGGGTACTCGTAGCAAAACAAAGGCCCTATTGAAGAAATGTTTATCGTTCCGCAGAGTATAAATATCCGCAGCAAACTTGTTTCTGATCGCTGTTTAATCTTCATTTCAAAACAAAGGACCTTTGAAATAAAAACAGGCCACGTGCGAGTCGGACTGGCGCATGAACGGTTCCGTACCATTCTAGTAGACGAGACCCCTTTAATTTATTTGTATTAGTTGTTGTTATAGCTTTCTAATAGTTTTCTTGGAATCTATAGAATCTATGGATTCTATGGATTAGAAAAAGTAGTTCTTTTCGTATAGGCAAAGAACTACTTTTTGTATTTTTATCAAAATTTTCGGCCCTGATGTTTCGGAGTTAAGGCCCGGGGAATGGTCAATTTTCGACTCCAACACAAAAATTATTTAAAAAAAAAAATAAGATGCTCACAATGAGCCCTTTCATTTGATATGTAACACGATATATTTTGCCACTTTTTTTCTTTTTTAATTTACCCCCCAAAAGTGGCTCCCATGTCTAAAATTCATTAATTTATTACGTTACACGTCCTTCTTTGGGTCACCGACTGACATAAATGTGTACCAAATTTCCAAATTTCAATTCAATCGGTCCAATAGTTTCAGAGTAAATTGGCTGTGAAAGACGGACAGACAGACAGACAGACACGCGAGTGATCTTATAAAGGGTTCCGTTTTTCCCTTTTTAGATACGGAACTCGAAAACGTCTCATTAACACATCAAATGCCTAGCCTTTTCCCAACAATGAGGGGTTCTGCTAGCAGTCTAATCGGAGCCTATTTGACATGTATATCAAGAATATAAGATATAAATATCCGCCAAATATTTTCGGATCTCATGGCTTACGTGTTCTCAATAACAATCGATACATAGAGGAGTCAAATGACCCGTTTATTGAGTAAAAACAAACAGACATAGTTAATGTTATATAATTAGACATAATGTTTTGATAACTGGCGTGTTTACACACTCATTGGAACGCAGTCGGTCTCAGTATCAAGTTCATGTTGTCGCGAAGTTGAAGGTTGCTGTCATTGCCTCATTTTTTTTTACGTTGGTATTTGTAGCTGATGAATGATTTAGTTTGACTGGATTTTAAGGTTATTGGAATTAGCATTTAACTGGAGGTTAATTTAACCATGGTGGTAAAGGAGTAGATAATTACTAGGTTTTTAATGCTTTGACAACTTATAGGCAAACCTAGACTAGGCCACAAAAAATACTATTGTTAACTTTTTGTTATGGTTGAACAAAAAGCGAAACTTTGAAGCTTTAAGTTATACAATGGCTACCACGCAGACGTAAAAATATAACGTATTTTTTGTTTTCGTATTAAATTGGACAATTTAAATTTAAATTCAGCATGAAATAAGTCCTGAAAAAGGTGTCTATTTCATTGTATGTTTCGGTAAACACTGGCCACGTTACATTTGCAGTAATGAAAAGAATGACAAGACAATTTATTGAACCGCGAAAATGCTTTATAAAATGTGTGAAATAATACCTATTAATAACTTAGTCTATTGTCACTCATTAAAAATACATTTGTCGCGCAATTAAAGAAATCTTTTATCAAAATTGTCAGCTTTGAATTTCACATACACACAGTGCGTTGTTACTCTGAATATTAATTAAG
This sequence comes from Eugnorisma glareosa, assembly GCA_947578425.1. NCBI lineage: Eukaryota > Metazoa > Arthropoda > Insecta > Lepidoptera > Noctuidae > Eugnorisma > Eugnorisma glareosa. The sequence continues at coordinate 5,070,736 of OX387967.1, read as the reverse complement.
TTAACAGTTATGGTACTTTGTGTTTATAATTAAAAATAATTAATTCATAGCAGAAAAAAAATGTGAATTCAGTTTTATTTTATGTACAAAGTATAGCACATTTAATTTAATTTTATGAAGTGTGGCTCTTGAAATAATACGTACGAGCCTGAGTTTTTCTTTTTTGTAACAATTGATTTTAAAATAATATATTATTTGTCAATTTTCTAGTGACACAATTTCAAAAAAGCCTTCGGGTCAGTGGGTCGTCTTAGGGGCGGTTCGCAATCAAAAACACCAAATAGGTAAAGATAGGTATCCTTTAGCAAAAAATTATAGGCACGTGCATAAAATATCAATCACGATTTACGAGCAATAATTTAACCCAAACACACTTGAACTTTATAACAATGACAGTTGAACAGTTCATGGTGAATGAAAAAAAAGAAAGAACATAAAAAAAAAACTAGTCTTAACAATAAATTGATACTGCCTTCAGAAAAGGAAGTGCATGCGAGTTCATTGCACTCACCTTGCAGGATATCCGAAAATACGACTATCACAACACTATTAAAAAAAACTTTCACAGAATAAATCACAAGAATAAAACTGTCAATTTATAAAAAAGATTTTGAAAAGAGTTCGCGACTCGTAGTTGAAAAAAAGAACGCGGTTTAAATCGCGCGCGGGGCGCGTATTCCGTGTAGGGTGTATTGCAACACTGGCAGAATGGCCGGCGTGCTTACCATTATACCATTAGAACCGCGCGCGATTAAAAAAGCTGAACAGATATGACTATGGCTAGCCGTTGTCATCTCGGATGCATAAGGCACTGAGGTTACATGATTATTAGGATTAATACGGCAATTTTTGTCAAGAGTGACAGCAGTTTTTGCAAACTTTATCCTATATCAGAGGCGTATTGTTCTAGTTGCAAAAACTTTAATGATACATAATAATCCCTCTAAGGTAGACTGATCCAACGTACCTAAAGCCATTAATATTGTCTTTGTACAGTTATTTTTACTAGCGCATAAAGTTGTATTTAGTAAATGATCTTAAAAAAAATAATGCGTACTTTTTTTGCTTTAGTTTTTTTCCGGAAATTTTTCCAAGATCTGCTAGAATGTGCATAAATAAAGACAGGTTTATTAAAATAGTTTTGATCAACACAATAAAAGATTGTGACGGCCGAAGATAACCGTCTGGGTCATTTTGCATGAACACTGAAGTTGCAATGGTTGATAGTGTGGCGGGCATGTCAAGATCCATTGACAATTATGAGGAAGAAGTTTACATTAAGAACACGAATAGACATTCGTGTTCTTAGTTTAAACACGTCTTGAAACCTAGTAATTTTTCGCCCACGGAAATACCAATTACCAATATCGGAGCCAGTAAATGACCATTGATTCAGTTCAATAGCAGCAATTGAAGTAATCAGCTTGGTTGTTCCTTTAACTGGCCTTTTGTGACCAATTAAGTTTTTAAGGTCTAACATTATAAACCTCATTGGAATACCTCTCCTAGAAAACCCTAATTAACCAAGATTTCACTTACATCTATCAAAGGTGCTCTAAGAAATAAATATGCTGGGTGGAAGGGCGCACAACGCACAAACGATTACCATGTATTCAGTACATCATTCTGAACCCTGGAGGGCCTGGGGGGAACCAGAATGATGTACTGCTGAATATTGAGTCCTTCCAAAGGAGGAGGAAGGATATAAATGCACTCAAAACATTGTGCCGGTGGATACATTGAATAGTACAGGGGTCGTGAAGGGAGGGTTGCGGGACTGTTCGAAAGAGATACCGCGGCCCTGGAGCACAAAGGGCAAAGGAAGGAACATGGATGGGTTTTAGTCAGTAAACGTCTGACACTCCCTCCTGCTCAGCCCAGAGCGGGAGGGGTTATTGGATGATTTCCCATCCGAAAAAAAAAAGGGGTCGTGAAGGTATCTATACATCTATACAAATAAATAAAAGTGTCTGTTGTTAGTATCACAATAACATCTTTTTGTTCAGCTTTTGCGTATGAAAGTATAGAATGTACTTAGAACAAAAACACTATTTTTTTTTTTTTCAATTTTTGTCCGTCTGTTTGTTCCGGCTAATCTCCGAAACGACTGAACCGATTTTGACGGAACTTTACTGGCAGATAGCTGATGTTATAAGGTCTAACATAGGCTAGGAAAAATATTAGGGTCCCGTGCAAAAAAAAAACAATAAAACCTAAGAATTTTAACAAAATTCGATTCAAAAAGGAAAGTAAGTAATATATTTTTATAATAATTTCACGCGAAGGTCGCGGGCAACAGCTAGTTTAAAGTAAACAAAAACTTGTGGAAAAGTGATTTTTCACCAAAAAAAAAAAGTCGTTTCCCAGCAATAATTTTTGCTTAGTCTGATGTACAGAATGCTTGGTTAACGACTACGTGAAGGATCCAATTACACCTTGTATACACACACTGAGCCCCGAACTTCACTAATCTACAAACGGTACAGACTCTAGATTGTGTTTTTATAGATGTGTAACAGAATAAACGCAAAAACTCTTAAGGGGTTAGTGTACTTATCATTATGAACAAATTTTACTATGGGAACAACCCCGAAATCGCGAAAAAAAAATCAGCTGTTCAGTACATTTTGTCGAGCTATGCTCACAGAAATGTATGGGGCAGTCGAATTTTTTTTCGCGATTTCAGTGTTGGTCCCATAGTGAAAGTTGTTCATAATGATGAGTACAATTACCCCATATGAGGTTTTACGTTTATTCTGTTACACGTTGTAAACGTGTATTAATAAAAAAAAATGTAAAAAAACAGTCAATCAACTGACCACTGAAATGTTTGTAGAGTAGTGTTGTTATGGTTCTGGTGTTCAGCTAACACCGATAAAAGGTCAGGTACGAGTATTTCCTACGATATTTACAAAAGGCTCCTTGTCATTTTCTAAAACGAAATCTAAACAGATTATGTATGGAGACGTAGCTCCTAACGGTAGTTACTACTCCAGACTGAATCTATACTATCTATACTAATATTGTAAAGAGGTAAAATTTATTTTTATGTAGGGGTAATCTCTGGATCTACTGAACCGATTTTGAAAATTCTTTCACTAATAAGAAGCTACATTATCGCCGTAGCCTATATTTACAACGTGCCCGTGGGATAATTTCCGAAAAAATCGCGAGCGAAGCCGTGGGCAACAGCTAAAGCTACTACTTCCTATATACAGTCCTTGAACTACATTCAAGCGAGATCTTTCAAGGTGTAGGACGACTTACATAGCGGTACAAAAGCTTGACAATAATACTAACCTCTTCACAAGGTTATATTTACTTTAAAATTTAGCAACAACTAATCTGTTGTACAAGAACTGCGTGTTAAGTATTTTTGTACGCTTGCCCAGGAGTGGGTGTGCTCCTATCTAAGAGAAGGCCATAACCCACCACGTCGTAGCTGGATGGATGCAACATGTCTTCAAATTTTCGGTCGACACTTGCAAGCCAATAGCTTTAAATGCTCCCATTAATAATACTACGACCCAGCTTGACCCTAGTTTCCTGACCGTCAAAGACGCCCTAAGCCAAGGTCCGAGGTGGCCCCCGGCCACCGTAGACGCGGGCCTGTGGACGGTGAGCTATGGGCTAGCTCGCCGTCCGTCCGTCTTATGACGACAGGCCGTGTCGACGGCGCGTTCGTGTTCCACGCGCGCCTCAAAAAGAGTCAGCAAACAGGAAGGGGTCCGTAAGGGCCGACGCCTGCCAGGGTTGCGGGACTGTTCGAAAGAGATACCGCGGCCCTGGAACACAAAGGGCAAAGGAAGGAACATGGATGGGTTTTAGTCAGTACAAGTCTGACACTCCCTCCTGCTCAGCCCAGAGCGGGAGGGGTCATTTGATGATTTCCCATCGATAAAAAAAAAAAAAAAAAAAAGCCAAGGTCCGAACCCCACAGGAGGTGGTGGGTAAGTTGATTGGAGCACGTGATAAACTCACTTGCTTAGCGTTCCGTACATTCTAAGAACACCACGTCTTTCGCGCCTCCTTTGTTAGTTACCGGTCATTGTTGGTCAAAGACATTCGTAAGTTTGTAAGCGGGAAATACCACAAACTAAATCTTTACGGGTGAATCATTAGCTATAACTCCTTGTTAAATGAAATGATGAATGACTATACTTAATAAAAAAAACATGAGATTTCGGAGCTTTATTTCTAAAACTAGCTTTGTCTTGCGGCTTCGCTCCTGTTATGTGTGGAAAATTAACCCCCGGGAACGTTTATATAGCCATTAATATAACACTCGATGTAGCTGAATCGGATCAGTAGTTCAGAAGATTACCCCCAACATGCAAACTTACAAACGAATTTTACCTATTTATAATATTAATATAAGGTACCATTAGAACAGGAGAACAAATTTTAACACAGCGTTCAGTACGTCTAACCAAAGATATTCAAGCAAAAAAAACACTGATCTAACGATCTAAGTGATTTTATTTTGACCTAAAATAATAAATTGACGGCGGCACTGGAGGGACTGTGAACATTAGGACAAGACAAATAGATTCTAGATGAAGAGGCTCTGACTTTATCAGACAGTCTGAGAAACAGAAACCTTAAGAATGTCCTGTATGATGTAAGTAACCCTAAACATAACTATTACTTAGAGCATTTAAGGGTATAAGAACATGGTGTAAAGTCCTTCATCCCCCATATAAAAGGGAGGATCCTCTGACCAGACGGGTGTTGTGTCTGGTGGACTGCTGCTGATAAAAAAAAAGGATAATTCAAAATGCCTGCAAGGCTGCAGTTTGAATGCGAATGTCGCTGTCAACATTTGCTTTTAGAATTGACGACAAATAGGTAGTAGGTACCTATGCTAAATGAAAGTATAACTTTAGCCAGGTATGTGATTTGTTTAGGTTAGAATTTTAATTTGGTAATAGTTTGATAACATCTTACTGTATTTAAATTATGATCTTACGAGGTGGCTTATAAATTCTACATTAAGATTCGAACTCTACGAACCTTTTGCCACATTATTGATAGCTATTACCTCCTTCAACTGGTCCAACTTACCACAGAGTCTCAAGACTAAAGTCTATGACCAGTGTGTGTTGCCAGTGATTACATACGGGACAGGAACGTGGTCGCTCACAATGGGCCTCATCAGAAAGCTTAAAGTCACCCAAAGGACAATGGAGAGGGCTATGCTCGGACCACCTCTGATTTTTCGGATTCATGTCCGTATTGTGTAAATATCACTTTCTTCGGTGAAGGAAACCAGGATGCCTGAGAGATATTTCTCGACGGCATATAAAGCCAAGTCAGGGGTCCATGGGCGGCATATAAACTGTGACACGAGACGAGAAACAAGATTGGTAACTATATCTGATACAAGGTCTACTGATTCACTTTTTCTCTATAAAAATCAATACAGAAATCGACAGGGCACATTATCATCGAATTCACGTACTGCTTAAAGATCACGATCAAACATAATTAAAGAGAAGGATGTTAACAACATTGCCTTCGTTTTTTATGATAATTCATTTCCCTTAATTTACTTAATAACTGTTACTTGCGCGCACGCAATGTTATTCAATTTAATAGGTACTACGCAGTTTTTATTGAAATAGGTTTTACTTTTATCGTTGGTTTTGCAGTGAAAAAGCATTCTGTACACCAAACTAAGTAACACTATGCAAAAAATATGGCCGAGAAACTATTTTTTTTGGGGTGTCAAAACACGTTTTACGGTAGGAGTCAAACACTCAAAAAAATTGATGATGGATGCATTCAATAGTACGGGGGTCGTAGAGGTATTTGAACTAAAGTTATAACATTAAACACTTGTATTAAAAAAAAAAAACTTGTGCAAATGTTGCAACTTTGACCCCCAATACATCTGTAACTAGAAGGTTCCCAGGTATGGTCTAGAACAAAAAGAATATCACAATGACGGGGAGAACAGGTGCCTTTCAGCTTCGATAAGGGGGCTTTTAAATCCATTATATCCAAGCTGCATTGCAAGCCATAAGCTTTAAAATATGTCATAAATAAAAGAGTTATTTTTAGTAATGCATCACAAATAAACAAATAAATGATGGTGATGATGAATTGATGATCGAAGTTAATTATGTTAAATATGTCATTAGAAACAAAGCACGTATTACTTCTGGTAGTTGAGTAAATGCGTTTGTTATTATGTACAACATAGTAAAGGACTTATCTATACTAATATTATAAAGAGTTAAAATTTGTTTGTAAGTTTGTATGTAGGGGGTAATCTCTGGATCTACTGAACCGATTTTGAAAATTCTTTCACTAATAGGAAGCTACATTATCCCCGAGTGCTATAGGTTATTATACTACTATTTACAACGTGCCCGTTGGATAATTTCCGACCAAACGCGAGCGAAGCCGAGGGCAACAGCTAGTGTTGTTATAATTTCTTGTTGGGCCATAAACAATCTTGCTTTATTGTTTACTTGTAAGATGACATAACATAACGTCACGCCTGTAATCGTGGAAGGGTTAGACAGAGGTGTACCAAATAGTACAGTCACGAGCACCAATATTTTAACACCAATGACTAGATTCTCATTGGTTAACACTTGCCAACTTTTGTAGTCTTTTTCTCAAACTGTTCTGATTAAAATTTCATGTTGTTACGAACATACTAATCTGAAACACATATTTTTATGAAAAATCCCAGCTTCAAGTTCCAATCGTCGTGACTGTACACGCACATTTTGCCAGATATGCTTAAAGTCATGTAATAGCGGGATTTGTGCCCGTTTGATAATAGGCTAGCTTAATGCCATCAATCGGACCAAATCCAAACTCCATGGCTGCTAATCAGAAAAAAACTCAATAACACCCCGATTGCTCGACCTGGGAATCGAACCCGGGACCTCATGCTCAGTAGTCGCGCTTGCGACCACTAAACCACGTGGCAAATACCACCTTACTAACTACTCTGAAAGGAACTGTGATATAAACCACAACGCGAGTCCAGTAAGGGACGGTGGATACCCCCATCTTTTCGAATTCTTGGTTTTGTGACATGACAGTTTCTTCACTGTTATCATTCTCTAGCTATAATCCCAATTCATTCATGGTCGGCGCAGCATGTCTTCTTCTTCCATACTTCTCTATTACTCGTCATCTCATCAGACACCTCCTTTCTAGCCATATCATCCTTCACACAGTCCATCCATCGTTTCTTTGGTCTTCCTCTACTCTTTATGCCCATCCTTCATTTTCTTGTGAAGAAATTAATGCCACAAGTAAAGAGCCTGCTGGGTGACCGCTGCTCCACATTGCTGTGGTAATTTAATGTTAAATACTTGCCAATCAAGTTCCATAAAATATGCATTCAAATACATTATGCATTATAAGTATGTATTTACAAACAAAAAGTATCTATGTAGTATTATCAACTATCTGGTGTCCACGACACAACCCTCGTTGCTTAGTGTGGTACCTAGATGGCGCTGTGTGTAATGTCCAGCGATATTTATTTATTTATTTAAATACGGGGCGGAATCAGCTGTTCCATGTAGACCATGTATATATTGCAAATGTCCTATGAGGATACAGAGAAGTTATTACTTGTGCTAAAGTAAATATTGTTCGTATTATTGTTATTTTTTATTTAATTAGTTAGCTAAGTTAAGATTCTAATATTTTTATAATCTTATTGGTACCTATGTAAAAAGGTATTTTTACATAGGTACCAATAAGATTAATATGCTACGTGATTATTATGTCAATTAAAGTTACCTCCCATCGCCTGAAACACAGGATTACCTAGTTCAGGCACAAATCATGGTGAACTTGACGTAGATTTAAAAAAAACTGTAAATGTTGTAAAAACCGCATCAAAATCCGTTGCGTTGTTTTAAAGATCTAAGCATACATAGGGACAGACAGCGGGAAGCGACTTTGTTTTATACTATGTAGTGATGATTTTACTTTAACACATATTATGGAAACTTATTTTATGGCAAATAAAAGTTATGACTAATAAGTTGATATGACAAGCGTTATTAGTACAAATAAAGGATAATAGTGCAAGTACATATTAGGAGGGGGGGACGATTATGGAAAACAGTAATAGTACAAATTATTTTATGAAAAACAAGACAATACCCAATGAGATCATAGCGTCTCTAATGTTTTCATTACAGTACTGTAATACCTTAGTGACTATCTTACTGAACGAAGACGATAATTCATGGAAATGATAAATAAGGAAGTTCATACAGAGGAAAAAAATATTTACTCATCACAGAAAACCTGCGATATTAATGGCGTGGTAACAAAAAGGTATGCCAACTTACAGACACATAGTTTATTAGAGTTTTTTTAACATACCTACCTATTATCACAGTTTAAAGAAAATATTGGGTTAAGGAAATCAATCGCGCATGAATTCGCCGGTAGATGTATTCGTGTAAACTATATACAGCGTGTAACAGAAAGGGTATAATCATATCGAATACTGTGGTACGGACCATCAAACTGAACAACTTTCTCTATGGGACCACCATCGAAATCGTAAAAAATTAATCAGGTGTCCTATACAAAATTTCAATACCTACTCGACCCAAATGTATGGGACAGCTGATTATTTTTTTACGATTACAATGGTGGTCCCATAGAGAAAGTGGTTCAGTTTGATGGTCCGTACCACAGTATTCCATATGATTATACGCTTTCTGTTACACGTTGTATAACTAAACTAAAAGTAAACTATATATAAATTATATACTATAGACTACAGAATAAGGTTTCGCGTAATAATACCAGCCTGTAATTGTCCCACTACTGGGCAAACGCCTCTTCTCAACAGAGAAGGCACGAGCATTGATCACCACGCTTGCTCAAGCCGGGTTGGCGACTTCAGACTTTAATAAGTCCAGGTTTCCTCACGATGTTTTCCTTCACCGATGTCTGTGATGTCCAAGATAAACTTAGAAAGTACATATGAATTGAAAAAGTCACATTGGTACTGGCCCGGATTTGAACCCACAACCTCATGCATAAGAGGCAAGGCCTTAACCTCTGGGTCATCACGACATTTCGGTATCACGAGGTTTCGCGTATTTTTACTAATATTCACGAATATGGTCAAGATTGAGCCATTCCTAATTAATTATGACTTGAATGTTATGAGTAGCAAGTTAGGATCTAATTTGTTAGTATTTGGAGGAAGAATGTTTTTAAATGTTTCATGCTTGCTAATTTTAGTGACAATAATGTCTGGGGTTTGCACTATATTGTTATTGTTGTTATGCATAGGTAATAAAATTAACTTTTTATGAAGTTACTGGTACTTTAAAGTATCAAATACATCTAGTGAGATCAAAAACGATAGCCCTTATTGAATGGTGGTTGGGTTTCACATTTGCGAGACGAAACACATAAATCGTTTTATGCCTTGAATCGAAAATTTGGTAATTTCTGAACAAAATGCCTATATTAGTCAAGTCCTCCACCTAACCAACAATGCCTTTATTTATACAGAAACCCGTAGTTAGATCTGAGTGGTGGATGACGGCCAACACCTTCTCACACAGAGAAGACTTGTGACCCAGCAGCGGGCACATTAAAAAACATTAGCGACGAAAAAACTATCCTTTATTAGAGGACATTAACCTTCATAAATTTCACATAAACATTAATCACATCTACGCATTAACATAGAAATGGTACTTAACCGTGTATTTAGCATTAACTTGTACCTTCGCTTAATTATTCCAATGACATTGACAGCTGTCAAATTGTAAACATTTAGTTGGCTCAGCTTTCAACATGGCGCCTAGTACCGGTGCGCAGAATGTAAAGATCTGCACATGGCGTCTGACATGATCTTCTACTTACACATTCCACAACATTACACCTGTAATGCTCGAAGGGTTAGGCAGAGATATACCTACACCCAAAATTCACAAGTTACGTTTTTAAGTCTCATTAATTAGGAGGCCAGTCTATTTCCACTAACCAGGCCAATGATATTATAAGTAGTTTGACGACCCGAATGGCGCAGCGGTAGTGAGGCTGCCTTACGTTCTTAGGGTCCCAGGTTCGAATCCCGGTAGGAGCAAATGTTTGTGTGATGAGCATGGACATTTGTTTCCGAGTCATGGATGTTTATATGTATAATAAGTATGTATTTACAAACAAAAAATATCTATGTAGTATTATCAACTATCTGGTGTCCACAACACAAGCCTCGTTGCTTAGTGTGGCACCTAGATGGCGCTGTGTGTAATGTCCAGCGATATTATTTATTTATTATTTATTTAAGTAAAAAGTGTTGCAGACAAATGAAGCTAATTGTAGTAATTTAAGTACTTCAAGCGCGATAGCTATCTCTTTCTGTATCATACGTTCCGTATTATCTATCGCAGTCGTAACAACACAACGATATTTGAACGCCGCTCAGTATGAAAGTAGCGTATCTTTCTTTATAATATCATTGAACCAGGCACTAATCTAGAGTCCGTGGCTGCTACTGAGGAATTATTGACCAACGACACTGTGCCCGACCTGTGAATCGGAAGTAATCGAACCCAGGACCTCATGCTCAACTGTCGCGCTTGCGGACACGAGAGATCAACGAGGAAGTTCTACTTAAGGTGGAAGCGACAATCAATATTAAAATAGCGTAGTCGAATTATGTTGTGTCAATAAAAAAATAGTAAGAATTATTTAAAATATTTCAATACTATTTAAATAATGGCAATAGTTAAAGATATGTCATAATAATTATAGAAAGTCAGTTTTACATTTTACACTCAAAATATTCGTTGATGGAATAAAAACAACTCTCACACAACCAGTTATGTAGCTTTCTATTAAATTCTAAATCCGTAGCACTTCTAAATTCTTTAGCCAAGTTGTTATATATTTTCACCGCCATTGTCAGGGGCGTGCCGTCCATAGAGGCAATTAGGCCTAGCCTACCCTACCATTCCTACTAACAAAGCAAGAAATGCATTTATTATAACTGTGTAATAAAATAATACAAAATATTAAAAAAAAGAAACGTTAAATCTCCTGTTATAATACTTATAGCAACTTGTCGCGCCCGTGTGACGTAATCGCCGTCACGAGCGAGCGTCGTAGTATTTTTAGGCAATCCTACTAACGGCCTACTTTCCATTGATAAATTTACGCACACTGATTCATATTTTCGTGGGTAGGCACACATGTATAGATCATAGATTGATTAGGGGCGTAACTACTGAGAGTGTAGCTGTCCACTGATTGAATCAAGGTTTCCCCACAAAGTACCTATTATCCGGCAATATTTTGTTAACCGCTTTTTAAAGGGATCGTGGTATGCAGTGATGCAATTTCATTTGGTAGTGTTTTTATCGACAAATTAGAAATAATATATTTCTTAGAGAAGCATTTGTTTCATGTGACAAGCAAAATTTATTTCGCAATCTTGAATGTTTTGCTTTTTAATATCTTACGGTTGTAGTTCGTTTTGAAACGTACAATAGTATTAACATTATTGGTTGTATTTTGTTTATTTACATAAAAATGGTGTTCTGTTGTGAAGTTTGCGCTGATAATGTGTGTTTATTAGAAGTTAAAACCAGTAAGTATTCACAATTATCGTTTAATGATAAGATTCAAGTTATGTGTCTAAAGGTAGATTAAGTACCCGAATTACGAGAATCAACCCAAAAAAATCATCTCGTACTCGTCATTTCGAATGAATCTTTCTACTGTTTGCATCGTCAGAAAATCGTGATTTGAACCTTGAATAATGTGGTGAGTTCAGAGTATTGTAACTTTTGTTTTTACAGGCTTATTTTCAATGTTTTTTTTTTTCAAATATTCCGGTTAGACGCCCATGGCCAAAATTGACCCCAGAACGAAAACTATAAACTGTACATGGTAATTTTATTTTTTGTTGACAGCGCACTGTTTTATTTTTTAGATTTTTTCTAACGAAGCGACATCCTTCGTTCTTGTATTGACAGAATACCATTGAAATTCCTAATATTTAAGCTAGATGGCGTTTTTTCTCATACGCTTACTAGGTGCAGGGTCCCGGACGGGTTAGTGGATAAATCAATACTATGAGGTACATCTTACATAGAGCGACACTGTGAGGTAGCACGTTTTTTTTTTCTTTTCAGTTTGCATGGCCTACCCTCCGTGGGGAACCACTGCACGCTACTGGCCATAGTATAACAATTCTTGTCGCATACTCTTAGTCTATTACGCGGGACTACTAGTGGCTTTTGTGCTATTTTCTCCTTAGACATAGCCTTTTCATCTTTTTCGAAAAGCGAGTAATTGTTTCTTAAAATCAAAAATCAAAATCAAAGCATTTATTTCAAGTAGGCCAGTTATAGGCACTTTTGAACTGTCGAAACAAAGATAACAATGAAATGTAGCTACAGTCCCAGTCACAAGGCATAAAAACTGTGAAAGTACTGTAGTTGCCCATTCCCTAGCGTAGATCTCTATGGAGAAGAACGGGCAAGAAACTCCATGGACACTCTTTTAAATCAGCATATTGTTACAAAACCTTGGTTACATCATTCATATTGAGATGGTACATTATGTGAGAACGATGTAGCAAGATGTGCACGTTAAAAGTGTCTTACATATTTGTAGGTTTCAAATATATATATAGAGACGAGAGGGTAAGCAGCTTTGGTTTAATAAATACAGGTTTTGCAGGAGTCTGTCCACTTAAGATTGAAAATTGATCTACACACTTTTTGTGGGCTATGAATTCCCTCTGGGCATCTGTTGAATTCCCCCATACAGTTATTCCATACCTTAAAACAGAACAAACATGGCTATGGTATACCAATAAAGCTGTTTGAATGTCTGTTAAATTTTTGATCCTCCTAAGTGCAAATACAGTGAGGAATAATATGAAAGAGAAAGGAGTAAATGTTGCCGTGACGTCTGAGAGGGGAGAATGGAAGAAGTAAACGTGTTGCGCCGACCGCGAGTAGAATGAGACAAGGGCTGGAAGATGATGAGATGATGATGTCTGCTTTTATTCATAAGAACACTATTAAAAAGATAACATTATTTTCTTAGTTTAAAGATCATAATTAACTAAAGAGTTCTCATGACTTGACAAAAGCATGTCGTTTGTTTTAGATAGATTAAACATTCTGGCTCATTACCTAAGCAAATGTTTAGTTTGAGTTTGAAAAAATAACTTCTACCTTGGATGTCTTAAGAAATAGTAAGTACCTCCGTACCTAGGTACCTCCCCGATTTTGAAGACAGATAAAATACGTGGTAAAGGGTTTCGTGGTATTGTGAATCATTGTGGGCTTAACATTGTTTACCTAATGGATATTTGGGTAGTGTAAATTCATTGAAGGAATATTACATTCTCGCACGCAAAATACGCGCTTGGACGTGGAGTTGCGGACACCAGCCCGCTATACAATAAAATACAATTACATTCATACCCCGAGTATAGTGGCGGTACCTACATACCTAAAAGCTTGGTTTACCTTTATAATCCAATACTCTTCATGATGTTAGGGTTTTTCTGAACAGTCTGTTTGTCTTATAGGCTTGTCGTATTGTTGGCCCCTAGTCAAGCCACTGCCACTGTACACTGCTATGCAAAAATGTGATTTTAAAAACTTGTTTCAGAGAGAAGTGTTTCTTGAGTTGTTAAACACGTCGTTGTATACAGGGTTAATTTATCGATGAAAAAATTCTATGTGAAGGGCTCAGAATGATGTACTGCATCATATCTGAGAATTTGGCTGGACTTTGGAAACTAACCCTGTATACAACTACATTTTTACTTATATTTGTTTATTAGTGACTAAACAGTGTTGTTTTAGCGAATGTGAGTGCCAATACAAACCATCTCTGGTTGAATGGTACAAAACAAAAAGGAACCTGTATTAAGACAATATTATGTTCAAATGAAAAAAATACATCTACTAACGTAACTTTTTTTTTTCTGGTTGGCGATCATAAAATGACTCCTCCCGCTCTGGGTGGAGCAGGAGGGGGTGTCCGACTTTTACTGACTATAACCCATCCATGTTCCTTCATCGCCCTTTGTGTTCCGGGCCACTGTATCTCTTTCGAACAGTCCCGCAGCCCCGGAGTACTGCAGCCCCGGAATGTTATTTCAGATAGGTTTTGTTTGTACACCTTTTTGTCAATTGTTAAAAGATTTCTTCTCGTGTTTCTACGAGTATACAACTAGTCTAGGTTTAGCTTGGAACTTGTTTTAGGTGTAAACGAAACTAGTAAACACAACATGTAGAAATAGTGTTCGCAGGGATAAGATTATAGTGAGGAAAGAAAATAGATAATGCTAAAACATATTAGTACTAACAAAACCATAATAAATCAGTAGACACTTCCATGAATGAAATAAGTGAAAAAACACAACTCACGGCAGAGACGTGGAGTTAAAAAATAAACAAACATCGATTCGCGGAACATGCGACCCAAGAATGTAAGTATGCTTCATGGGGAATTTGGACATAACATTGACATAGTCAAACGGTCATACCTACACACCTTTACTGATCAAGGATCTTTGTCAAAATCCGAACTAGCGGCGCCATCTTGGTTTTTCAATGTTTACAAACTACGCCTCCATGTTAATAAATGTTAAGCTCCATAACACTGATCTTATTATTGACTAGCTATGCCCCGCGACCTCCGTTCGCGTGAAATTCTTATAAAAATGTTACTTCCCTATTTGAGTCGGATTTTGATATCAATTTTTAAGGGTTTTTATTTTTTTGCACGGAATCCTAATCTTTTTTCTGAAATAAAAAAATCCCTTCAAAATCGGTCCAGACTTTTCGAAGATTAGCCGGAACAAACAGACTGACAAACAAAAATTTTAAATGTTTTTTTTTTTGTTATATGTATGTACCGTAAAAATACGTATATGTACTCTCATTATGTTAGTTAAAATTACAAACAGCCACTTAAATTTTATTTATTTGTATAGATGTTTTAAGAACGGTCAGGTCATCAGGTGGCAGTACTCGCAACCGGCGTGCGTGTATGACCAGCTAGATATATGAACATCGGCGAAACAAAAGGAATAAGTATGGAAGTAAGTAAGGAATAAGAATCGTAGCTGGTGGCATTCTGTGGTTGCTGCCTACCTCTGTAGAACAGGCGTTAATTTATCATGTATGTAATCATTCATCTTTATTAATTTCAACGTCACTGATAAATTTAAGGCACAATCTGAAATAGAGAAAGGTTTTAGGCCAGGTATACCGTGTTACCCGGAGTCTGAGTCGAGGAGGTCAGATAGGAAGTCGCTCCATGTTAATTATTAGTATTCAGTATTAGACTAAAAGCCGACCCAAACATCGCTGACGTTGGCAAAAGGCTACTCAGGCGATTTTTTTTATTTAGACATTTTTTTTCCCACTTCTGAACAAAGGACTCGCCCCATTCCTTCCACTTCTGTGGCCTTGAATTAAATTTAAAAACTCCTTTGCCTACAGAACAAGCTAGATCAGTCCACCAACCACACCACCTTCCACGCAATTAATAGCAACAACAGTGACAATAACTGCTAGATATCATCTCAGATGGTCTTGATAGCGCTTTAATCACTGAACGAACGATGTTGAGTGTGTAATCGACACGTGTGTGCAAATTGTGCGGTTTTAATTGTTGTTTCGTATGTGGAGACATGTGACTAAAATTATAAAGGGTGTAACAATACTCTTAACGAAGCCGAAAGGCACTTGTTCTCCCCGTCATTGCGATCATTTATTTATTCTAGACCATACCTGGGAACCTTCTAGTTACGGAGATTTTACTTTAAACAGCTCCACGACCCCCGTACTATTAAATTCATCCATCAGCACGACAGCACAATGTTTTGAGTGCATTACATTATTAGGGTCGCATTATAATAGATGGACAAATTTTAACACAGCGTTCAGTACGTCTAACCTAAGCTAACCTGTTTCTAATATCCAAGCAAAAAAAAACACTGGTTAAACTGATTTTATTTTGACCTAATGTAAGTATGTGTATATTCTGGAGTGCCGCCGGCAATTTATTATTTTAGGTCAAAATAAATCACTTTAATCAATGTTTTTTTGCTTGGATAGCATTGGTTAGACGTACTGAACGCTGTGTTAAAATTTGACCATATATTTTAATGGGAGCTTATACAACAATATTCCAAACCCCAGACAGAATTCGTTTCTGATCCGTGCGAGTAGAAATTTTAATAAACTTATTATTGAACACGATTTGGACATTTTCAATACCAGTGTTTCTCGGCTTAAGCATTTGTTGGTGAAAAGCTTTTTTACGGACAAGTAATTGTTTGCGTCTGAATTTAGTTTTTGGTTCTGTTTTTTTTTTTTAAATAGTTTGTAGTCGGTCGCGATATTTTGTTTTCTAATTTATGTTATAGTATTTTTATGCTATAGTATTTTGTACGGTCTACCTTTTTTTTTTTTGTTGTTTTTGTTTCGAGTGTATCAAGTTTTTATCTGTGGAAACTTGTAAATGGCCTTCATAAAATTTGTATTGTTTAACATTGTTTATATTAATTATTAATTAATTGGTTCTAAAAAAGAATATACCTACATTCTGTAATCCAAATATCCACACGCTGTATAATAAAGTGATTTCACATTTTTTTTAATCATTGTTGAAACTGCTCTGAGGCAAACACCTTCAAGTTCGTAGTTACCGTTGTCAAGTATATACTTTAAGGGGTTTTATGCCATTATCTGATAAAATTAGATTTACGAAACGTTTCAAATAGCTCTTTCCTCAAAGGGTCCTGTCGTTTCTGCATATCCTCATGGGGAATACGGCGTGGGTCTATGTGTATGTATGTCTCTGCCTGTCTGTGTTGTCTGTCATATCATTCCTCACACAATCCATCCATCGTTTCCTTGGTCTTCCTCTCCCGCTCCATCCATCAACATACGTATGATCAGAGGCTTTATTAAGCTTTTGGTACCTAAGCGAAAATTACCATGTCTTATACTAATCCTCAACAACTAGGCCGTTACAAGCCTGGTTTACAACATCGTTGTTCAGGGGCGTATTTACCCTAGAGCCAACCGGGCCATGGCACGGGGCGCCAGTCCGCCAGGAGCGGCACAGCGTCTTAGCGCGTCTGTAAGTATGTATAACATGCTCATGCTCATGCTAACATGCTCCGAAAAAAGCGCGCGCGCGGGGCACGAACGCCGAGAGAGGTGGGGGCGGCGTGGCGAGCGGGGCAAGGGCGATGGCAGGTGCGGTCCCAGGGGGGGTCACAGAGGGCAATTAAAATTGGATTATTAACTTTCTGCTTAGTCGTTGAACAAGAGAAACTAACTTTTCCGAGGCAGGATTCTAATATTTTCAAGCTTGCTTCGCTCGCTAATGCATCCTACACTTTTCGAGTTCTTTATAAGTTGGCGCGGTTACTTTTATTCTCATCTCTGTATGAATTAACACAGAGAACCTAATATAGTCGGCAGAGGGGGGCTGCTTAAATTGCGAAGCCCTCTTCTATCGCTCTTGCATTTTATTAGTACCAAGAGCGGATCCAAGAAGGAGGTCTTATCCATCCTATCATGATTGGTGTCATACCTAACCATCCCGGCTGCGCTACGCTCGCTAATACATCCTAAACTATCTCAATTGTGCAAAAGTTGTCAGAGTTCCTCCTATTGTCATTTCTGTCCAAATTAACAAACAGTACCTAAGTTATAAGTAACCAAGGCTCTCCTTGGTTACTGGTCCTGGTACTGGTCCTTGGTTGGTGCTAAAATTTTCCAGTTTGCTTCGCTCGCAAATACTTCCTGTACTGACTTTTTCTCAGTTGAAAGGCTTTTACACATAAATCGACATAAATTGCTCCTTGCTCCTAATAGTGTTTCACTCATTGATTGACCGCCCCCCCCCCTCGATCTGCCTTTTGTTATTCGGGGTTACCAAACCAAATTCCGTGTGAATGCCCCAAAATCTTTGGCTGGGACCGCGCCTGGGCGATGGGCGATATAATACGTTGAATTGTTTCAGCGACCGGCGGCCACGGTAGTGTAAATTGATCGTAATTCGCATTTAGTACGCTAGGTACCTACACAATCCACGCTTCCCTCAAGTTTATCAAATGGATTCAACTAGAAAAAAAACCAAGCGGGCACGCTTACAGAAAAAAAAGCAATAGAAAGAAAACAAGCCGCTGAACAAACGCAAAAAATAATTGTTTTTTTTTTTAAACAAAAATACTAATACATTTTATACGAAGCGTCCAGTTCGAGTGGATCTACGAGTACGAATGACGTTACAACAAAAGTAGTACAACCAGAATTTTGGGGAGCTATACTAAAACAGGCCGAGATTTAAAAAAAAAACACCGCCGGCTTTAGACATTGGACCCATTTGGACTTAGTATAAGTATCTGTGGAAATTTTTACTTTCGCACGTGTGCGGAAAAATATTAAAAATCCACGCGTGTGAAATACATGTTGAACCTAATCGTAGTGCAATAAGAACCAGTTTTCGAGAAAGAGTATTGAAAAATAATTATGTTTTTTTTATCGTTTTTTCCTTGACTTCTGGGGCGCCGAAACTTATTGGCCCGGGGCGCCAAATTTCAAAAGACGTCCCTGTCGATATTACATAATCAACTAGCCTAATCGCCCATTAACATTTCCATTGGGTAAGAAATTACTTTTTCAGTCCCGCTCCCTATCACACGACATGGAAATGTATCACCGGCATCATGGGCACTAATTAATACTGCAGGTGGTTTTGGAGACTCTCACGACAAACCCCACCCTACCCTACTTCTTATTTATCTGATCATCTCGAAATCGAAAATAGTTTAATGTGAATTCTTCCCTACCATAACCTAACAACTCAGTTTCCAGCTAAAAATCATCGCAACAAAGTAACCCAGATATTTCCAGAGGGCTGTTAGCAACACCTATTGCAAAACAATATAACTAATCTCATTGTAGAGCTGCGCACGCGTTTCATCACAACAGCGCCACCTAGCGTCAAATAATTAAATCTTACGTCATACAATAAATTAGTTTAACATAATTTCCACAGATGTCGCTACACACATCATACATACTTCATACGGGTACTAATAGATGGCGCTGTACTACACATTAAAATTAAACTCCCCTTCTGAAAAGCTTTTAACTCCAACGTTTTCCTGTAATATTAAAAAAAAACATCATATTTGCAAGATTTCATCAAGAAACAGCTTGACATACATATTGCGTCTTGAAAGTGCAAATTAAACTGAATTAATGACTTACCTCCGCCCAAAAGCAGACGATGAGAGATGATCCTGACATTAGCAGTGGGTAGTACGCTGACAACAGGCTGGTTGCCCACCCCTCTTGGAACGCCGACTGGGAAAACAAAAATTATTAGTGAATAAGAGAAATGCGTCTAATGTTTGTTTGATAACCATGCGATAACTGTTTTGACGGCGTGGTTGGCGTAGTGGCTGAGCGATTGGCTCCTGCACTGCGTATTGCGGGTTCGATTCCTGCACGGAACAACTATTGGTATAGCCTACAGATAGTTCATCCGGGTCTGGCTGTTTGTGTATGTGAGTTTCAATGTTTGTAAACGCACCCACGATACAGGAGCAATTACTAGTGTGCGGCATAGTTTTTTTTTAAAACAAAAAAAAAACTGAATCGCGTCAGACAACTGATTACGGCGTTGTAGTACTTTTTGTTTATGTTTGTTATTACAGGGTGTAACAAGACCCTTCACGAAGCCGTCAACCAAGCATTCTGTACATCAAACTAAGTAACTTTACGCAAAAATTATTGCTGGGAACGCCTTTTTTTTTTGGGGTGAAAAATCACGTTTTACGGTAGAACTCTATGTAATGCACTCAAAACATTCTGCTGATGGATGGATTGAATAGTATGGGTGGCGGCTAGGTGTTTACATTAAAAATCTTACGTCAAAAACATGTATTTAAAAAAAAAGCAGTGAAAAAGGTGGATCTTTGACCCCCAATATCTCCGTAACTAGAAGGTTCCCAGGTATGGTCTAGAACAAAAAAATGATCGCAATGACGGGTAGAACAAGTACCTTTCGGCTTCGTTAAGGGTCTTGTTACACCTTTTATGTATGTTAGTCTGGGTATAATCTATGGGCCAAAGTAGCCTGAAAATAAATGGACGTTGTTATTGTTTGTACTACGATAGTAATTTATTTGTTAATAATACTAAATTTATTTCAATCAAGATATTTACATTATTTACAAACTACAAATCTATAATCTATAATAGTAATAAAAATATGTACAAGTATCAAAAAGGTTACAGGGCGTCAAAAAATTCGTCCACATCGCTGTCAACAGGAAAAGTGCCCAGAAGGCTGGCAGCATTACCACGTTGTATGGCAATACTGATTCTTTGGCCAAAAAATAGGCCCACCCTCTGGTCACGTGAAGAGTCGACCAACCGCTTGGCGATTTCCCGAAATACTAGGTGGGCACTCGGACCCCATGGGCCTAGTGTTTCAACCCCAAACGGCTCAAACACGTAACTACCAATTAAATTATTGTATTTGCGCCGTTTGAGGTTTTCAGCACCTGCAGCAGCCGCCCCAGCGCAGCTCACTGTGCTAGGAAGATGGGATGGCGCAAGGGTGTCGACGCAAGTTGCATCCCACACCAAAGGCCTACCCATCTTCCAAGGCATTATGATCATACCATCTGGTCTCTTCCCATCGACGCGTGCAGAGCCAGTCGGTTCTAAGACAGCTGGCACCCCGGCGGTGGCAAGAGCACGACGGATGAGATCATTAATGCTAGCGTGCCGCGCAAGCCGACCTGCACTCTTACTACAAGAAAAATATACTGTACTACGATAGATAACTCCACAGTGTGAAATTGCTCAGTTCTCAGTTCTTTGTTCCACGTATGTATTTACAGAATTAAGTTAATTTAATCCCATTATATGACTTTTTCATTGAAATAGTCATTTAATGTTATTTTTCTATTTATTTCAGTCGATATCTTCCACAGAACAAATAATCATCACTAATTCACCAAACAGTTTCAGTATCACTCACACTCACCGGAGAGACAAAGTAGGCTCCCCGGATCAGGGAAGCCAGGAAGGCTACTAAGTAGAGCATCTTCTGGGTGGTGACCTTGCATGCACGGAGGAAGGTGGGTGCCTTGAGGCGTCGGTACTCCATCACCACGCATATTGTGAGCTGTACTGCGCACACAAATGCTACCAGGAGGAATACGCCGCCGATGCCTGGAAAGAAGAGAAGATAATCTTTAAATTTAAAATTGAAAAAACCCCCAGCTAGTAAATGCCTGCACCAATTTTGATAAAACATGTCTAATTGTAATGTACACATCATGCGCTTTCATTTGATATCCCACTTGGGTATATTTGAAAATATTGAAATATTTTTCATATCCACTTTCATCCCCCATATCTAGTAAATGGCTGCACCGATTTTGATAAAAACATATCTAAGAACCTAAGAAAAAAAAAAAAATTGAAGAATATTTAAAAAAATGGAACCAAATCGGTTCACTCGTTTTAGAGCTACGGTGCCAGAGTCACACACATAGCGGTCAAACTTATAACACCCCTCTTTTTGACAAAATAAGATCTAGGGACAGGGTATTGTGTCGATGGTAACAAAGACTAACGGAAATCTAAGGAATGTCTTGCATTATGTCTGTTTAGGCGCCTACCGGAAACGTTCGCCTGTACCTGTAATGACACGAGTGTGACGACAACCCAGCATTGATAAGTTGTATTCTCAGATTGTAAATAGTATAACCAAAGCTTCCAAGGACTCGTATCAGGGTAAAACCTATAACACCAAGAAAACCGTTATTGGTTGGTATTATCATGTGCTAGCGACCCGCCCCGGCTTCGCACGGGTGCAATGTTCTACATATAAACCTTCCTCTTGAATCATTCTATCTATTAAAAAAAAACCGCGTCAAAATCCGTTGCGGAATTTTAAAAGCTTTTACAGGGACAGACAGCGGGAAGCGATATGTGGGTTTTATACTATTGTAATCATAGTTATTTATTTAAAACTTGGGTATAGAACTTGGGTGGCATAATAAAAATGTTTATATCCATAAGCTCTATTTAATTATTGCGTTTATTTTAGATAACTGGCAAAAAAAATACCCCAATCTGATCTCAGATATTTTGTGGTTGAATAACTTCCAGGTGAATTGACTTAAGACTTCGGTGTGATAATAAAAAATGTTTATCATGTTGTGCTCTACCGAAATAATAAGTTTATTTTCGTTGACTGGTTGGACTTTTGAAAATAACCCAATCAGGGTGATCTCCTTTAATCAGTCAGTTAGATAAGCAATAAAAACTTTTTTGCAAAAAATAAAACCGACTTAAAAAAAACAATAAAAAAAAACCGATAAAAAAAAAAAACAATAAAAAAAAACAAAAATAAAAAACCAAAACACAAAAAAGTGAAAAATAACTTTAGCCAGCAAAATAACTTTAGTCAGAAGTCGGTGACAAAAACACAAAATCAATCAAAGGTCACCGACTTCGAAGCTTGACCTTAGTTCGATTGATTTGGTGTTTTTGTCACCGGCTTCTGAAGCTAAAGTTATTTTTCACTTTTTTGTGTTTTGGTTTTTTATTTTTGTTTTTTTTTTATTGTTTTTTTTTTTTGAAGTCGGTTTTATTTTTTGCAAAAAAGTTTTTATTTTTCCATTTTTAGTTGTTCGCCATGAATTTATTTTACATTATTAAATACGCGTCTAAATGACAACAGTTCTTTTCTTAAAGTCGGCTAAAATGATTAATACTTCTAGTTTCTAGCACTCACTCTGTTGTCTCTAGAGAAATCAACTATCGATATTAACAAATCGTATTATCTATACATTATTCTAGAACAAGAAATCACCTAACTCCTAACCGTTTAAGAGTTGTACCTTCATTCATCAGCTCAGCGTCATAAGATGATGATGAGCATACGCAAATGTCTCAATAGCTTTAGAAAATATTTTTTACTAACACTTATGTCGTTGCTTTTGTGTTGTGTATAAAATACTGGTATTCAGCTGCATCCGGTAAGACTGGAAGCCGACCACAAAATAGTTGGAAAATGATGCAGATGATGAACTATACATGTCATGCCAGCATATGCTGAGTAGGTGACCCTTTCGTTATGGGCATGCTCAGCGCTGTTGAGCTGTTTTAATTAATTGTTAAGCTGTTTGTTAGTATATGTATATGTATATGTATGTGCTGCTCTATTGTGTTGCTGCTGTCCATTAGCGAATAAATGTTTATTCTATTCTATTCTATTCATGGTACCATTACCATGACATGTATTGTAAGCCCGTAAACCCATGCTTATCCCCAATAAATGGAAATCTGGGTGTATTGTACACATGTGCGTACCCCCTCAGAGCATACAGGCGTGATGTTACGTCATGATGTTGTATAAACAATAAACATCCAAGCGATTGCAGCAATCTCGACAGATTTGCCGTCTATTTTTGAAGAGTTCCATAGTATATCTCCGAAGATCAGCATCAGATCTTCACCATATTTAAATGGGACCACCTCAGAAGTATAATCTTTCAACTAAAAAAAAATTGAGAATCGGTCCACAAATGGGGGAGAATACATACACACGAACATATAACCTCCTCCCTTTTTGAAGTCGGTTAAAAAATATTGGACACGTATTTTTTTCTTTTGTAAACGAAAAATGACCACGATACAGCGCGTTGAAATCTCGCGTGACGTCACAAGCCTGTTACTTTTTACTAGCCAGTGACGTCACAAACTCGTCTCTCGGGTCGTCTCTTGAACTATGATGACTGATGAGCTGTATCGTCGTCATTTTTTGATTATGTGACTAAAGAAAAAATACGTTTCCAACATTTTTTGGTGATGACTGACGGTGTAAATTTATTTTTTACTTCGATTTTGTCAAATAGCCTATTGTGGAATGTTTAAGGAATTTAATCAGGGTAAGATATACGATGATATGATTCAATGATATGAATTGATATTTGATGCCTGCCAGGGTTGCGGGACTGTTCGAAAGAGATACCGCGGCCCTGGAACACAAAGGGCAAAGGAAGGAACATGGATGGGTTTTAGTCAGTAAAAGTCTGACACTCTGTAGTAAAAATCTCACTGGTTATTTGACGATTTGCTATCCGAAAAAAAAAAGGGTCACATAAATTAAAGACATCCTGATTTATCAAGTACCTAGTCCTACCCAAAAGTAAGTAGTTCTATTTAAGAAGCTTTCTAAGACCTATATCGTTTACTTCTATACTCTAATGGATGCTACCATTGCAGTAAATTTAATTTTGCATTAGAGTGCCTCGTAATATGGAACCATTATTAAGTCATGTGATTGTGACGATAGGCCTTCTGCGCCTAAACCGTCTGCACAGGAGGAACATTAGAAATAAAAATCATCATCAAATAATGCCTTTCATTAGAATAGAATTTTAATTTGCGTCGCACATTGACCACAACCACCTACTATTATGGCGTTTTTATAAATAAAATATTGTGGTATTATTCAAGTAATTTGCGTTACATAAATACATAGAAAGTATTATTTGAATAATATGCGCACAAAACAAATAATTCCACGCGTTTGTGCGCTTGTGTTATTTCATATATTTACTAAGTAAAATCAATTGTGTACGGTGAATGAATAAAAATACACGGAAACAATTTCTAGAATGTTTTTTTTACACATTAGTTCACTTGGCGATCAAAGTAATTCTTTACTATACTTGCTTTCGATTACGGTTTCGGATGTGAGTTGCACATTACTAAACGCCCGGTAGAAAACGAAACGCCGCAAGACGTATCAATTTGCCTGCGTAGTACGCCAGCAGCGAGCGTATTTGAGAAGGCAGCTTTGGCCCGGCACGCGTACCGATACCGACCTCTGGACCACCGCTCTGAGTTCAAACTCCGGGTCCAAGCGATTTTCGCCATATGAGTGATCAACCGCAAATGTCTATGTTTGTACGTGCCATATCTTGTTTCTACAGTCACCGCGTCCAGTATCAATATAGCTGAGGAAGCGTAGTACGCTGGCAGAAAACTTAGCCACTAATACTCACAGGCATGGTAAGGCATGTTGGGCCCAGCACACTCATCTCCGGCGTAGCGGATCTCGCACAAGCACGTGCCGTTCAGACAGTCTCCCCGGCCGCTGCAGTCAAGCGCGCAGCCGGCGCCGCGAGCAGCCGCCGACATTACTGCGTCTGCGTAGTACGCTAGCAGTGAACGCATCTTATGGTGAGCGACGGTCACCGTCGCTTAGGGGTACTGGAATAGAAGAGAGAGAATTGGTTAGTTTAAGTACGTAATTAGATGATTACTCGAAATCTCAGCAGTCATCTCCTTTCAAGGATGATATGGCTAGAAATAGCTTGTTAGGTCGACGATATCGTCAAAGTCACGGGAAACACCTGGTTAAGGGACGCACAGAACCGGAAAGTGTGGAAAAAAAACGGGAGGCCTACACCCAGCAGTGACTGATTCCGAGCTGATATGAAGATGATGGCTAAAAAAGAGGTAATAGAAATGGAATGGCATGGAAGAAGAAGCCAAGCTGCGCTGACCTCAAATAAATTGGGGTAAGGGCAGGAGAATGAATGATGAGGTGCTTAGATCCCATCATTGTTGAGCAGGGTTCAAAAATCAAAAGTCATTTTATTCCAATTAGACTAGGATCAGCACTTTGTAATTCCACTTTTTTCCTTCAACATTTATTAGAATTACATCAGACAAATCTCGAAAGCGTCCGCCCTTCGCCACTTCGTAGTGTTTTACTTGGAAAGAAGTGGTGGAACGAACTCCCTAGCGACACATCTGAACTTAGGAGAACTTAATTTCCTAATTATCTCAGGACTGCATCGGTCCTAAGCAGCTTTCGTTGAAAGATTTCGTACTCATAATATTTAGTCCTGTCGAAGGACTTTTGAAAAAAATATTACAATGTTACTACTGTTCCGAGAGATTGTCATAATAAAATGCTCGCTTGAAGGTGATATGATAAGTTCAGATGTAAATAAGCAGGTACCCAGCTAGATGGTGTTTACTTGCTACTTTTGCTAGCTCACCTAAGATTCAGTCAATAGTTCTTGGTTTTCAACGTTCAGCTCAGCGCCGAGAGCTTTTTAGACAGGTGTGTGCACCAGTTTTTTCTTGAAGAGATATCCAAAATAATGCTATCCGAAATACCTACTAAGGGCCCTGATTAAACTGACGTAAAAACAAGTCAAAACCACATTTTGCTGATCTTTTTCCTATCCCTGACGTAACACCGAGCCTAGGCGGCTTGAAGCCCTCGGACCCTAATATGTGTAGATAGTCCCCAAGCTAATCTTTATTACAGACACGCACGAGAAAAAAGGGCAAGTTTCCCGGGAAAACTGATAACACAGTAAACACGAGAAGGGCCCCAAAAGTATATGACCGTGAATTTATCGATTCGCCATTCCCTTTGGCGGTATCAGACACAATCTGTAACGTGTTATGCGCAATCTTTGTTATTTATTATCAAAATATTGTGATGTTCTGCACGTTTTGGTTGGATGTTCGAGATTTATGACTATTGGATTCCTAACAAACCATTTGGAGTACAATACTTGAGCAGTAGTAGTGATTTCATACGCAGTTTGGCAGAATAAGCATACTTCTGGGCCCGACTCTTCACTGTTCCGACTGGTCACCAAATTATTTCCCATACAAGAGTCCCGATTCGTCATCATAAGAAAACAAATGATTTTAGTTTTGGACTATCCCAGGATTAGGTTAAAGGATAGCTTCCTCGTTAGTTGAGTGGCCGATAGTGCGATTACTGACTCAGTAGGAGCATGAGCATGAGGTCTCGGGTTCGATTCATGGGGTCGGGAAAAGTATAATTGGGTTTTTCCATGAAGAATTTCTCAGTAGCAACCACGGAGTCTGGATTTGTGCCCGGTTAGTGGCAATAGGCTCGCCCCCTATTACGGGCGACTTACATAAAAAAACATAACTGGCTATTAGATCTGCCTCTGATATCGTCAAGTTATTATAAGTATTATAGAATACTTTTTCTTTCTCGGAAGTAATAGTTTCAAAAGGGGCATTCGTGGTTTTGAGCAGTTGGGACATTATTATAAGAATATCTTCGATGAACTATCAGGTTTCCCAACAGTCTGTAGCATAATCAGCCTATAATATCTCACTGGTGAGGACAGATCTCCTCTCGAAGAGAGTTCAGTGGACTGTTATCCACCACGCAAGGCTAATTCAGCTTGGTAGATGCCACTTGATTTCGAGTTTTCGTTAGGTATAGGACAGGATTCCTCACGATATTTGCTTTGACCGGTTTGAGTCTTCTTTACCACCGAACAAGCGTCAATTCGTCATAAAGTCCAGCGCCTTCTTACAAGGTACTCCGTAGTACGCAGTACGCACACTGACATAAGATCGTGACGTACCACATCTGCGCCCGCGCTTACGTAACGCCCACGTGTTGGGAGCGAGGTCGATGCACTGCTGCGCGGTGCGCCTCTAAAATTATACCCGGCCTTTCAACGAGATGAAAAGTGCGTCCAACTGAGCGTGGTGACGGTTTTGAGAGGCAACTCGACATTTATTTAAACAACCAGAAATCGATAAAACTGAAATGATCTGTATGCTTGACAGAATCTGGGAGATAGAAGTTGAAGACCTAAACACAACAAAATAAAATACGAATCCTATATTTAATTGTGCAAACCGCTTATAGAAAACTGTGCTTTTGGACAATCTCTTATGAGTTCCTATGCACTGCGCCAAATCTGACGCAACATAGGTATTAAACAGGGTTTAAGACACGTCTGACGCTAAAACGGTTACGCCGTATTCAGTATACATATAATTTTGAGCCCAGCCTCGGATATTAAAAAAAAATTGCTGTTTACACCAAAAAAACCGCAACCTACTCGGTCATAAATAGTCATAATGTAAGGAACAGCTGTTTTTTTTTTTAAATTACCGAAGAAATTCAATTCAAATATTGTATTTCAGATACAAAAATCCATATAGTGTTAGTAGTAGTATAACTTAGCCTAATGTTAGTGCCTGCCAGGGTTGCGGGACTGTTCGAAAGACATACCGCGGCCCTGGAACACAAAGGGCAAAGGAAGGAACATGGATGGGTTTTAGTCAGTAAAAGTCTGACACTCCCTCCTGCTCAGCCCAGAGCGGGAGGGGTTATTTGATGATTTCCCATCGGTAAAAAAAAAAGCCTAATGTTAGTATTAAATTAGTAATAATAAACAACTGAAGTGAACTGAACTGTTCATAGAAACCACATAGAAATACTTCTATGTGGTTCAGAGTGATGTACTGAATTACGTGCCGTTGTAGCCGTTTTACCGTCGGTGTCCCTTCCACCTTGTATATTCGGAGCTTGAGTCAACATTATTAAATAAGCACCAGATCAAAATCATCATCATCATTCTCCTACCCTTATCCCGATTAATTCGTGGTCGGCGCAGCATGTCTTCTTCTTCCATACTTCTCTATTACTCGTCATCTCATCAGACACCTCCTTTCGTGCCATATCATCCTGCACACAGTCCATCCATCGTTGCTTTGGTCTTCCTCTACTCTTCATACTCAACATTTTCCTTATTTCCAAATCGTGCACCAAAACAAAATCAAACATCATTTATCCAAATAACATAGAGACCAGAACTTTTTCAAAATCGCCATCTCCTAAAACACCAGCCCAATCTCTTCTCAGTATTTTATCTAGGAAGAAGACTTCAAACAATCTCGCCAGCAAAGAAAAAACAATGTTTATTTAAAGAAAGAAAGAAAGAAATGTATTTATTTGGGACAAGCACAGGAACAACAAAATCTGTACTAATAATATTATAAAGCTGAAGAGTTTGTTTGTTTGGTTGATTGAACGCGTTAATTTCAGGAACTACTGGTTCGAAATGAAAAATTAGTTTTGGATAGCCCTTTTATCGAGGAGCGGAGCATCAATGAAAAAAGTTTCAAAAACAGGGATTTATTCCTTTTGAGAGCTTCCGTTGTGCGTGAACGGTTAAAGTTACGCAATTATCATGGATGTCGGAATTGTTCCTCTTAAAAAGCTCTAAAAAAATGTCCGCAATGGCATGTCTAACTTTTAAGGTTGACGAAAACTCTCTCTAACCCTCTCTTTCTTTTATGTACGCACGCAGACCAAGTTGCGGGGGTCAGCTAGTTAATAATAATAAAAAAGAATCTAAAACTAAATAATAAAAAAAGACCTGTGCGAGGCCAAAAAGGCTCCTATCTCAGCATGCTGCGATAGATGAACCGAACCGGATGATGATGTGATTTCGACCTACCCTTTAACCTTCAGAATCACAAAATTACAAAAATCTTATATCTGTTAATTGATAACATAAAATATGGCGGCAAAAGCTATGCCACCAGATACCAGCGATAAACAAAGGTAAATCCAACTATCTATCGACGTAACTTTGGGAACAACAACGTCAAAGAAGTTTTAATTGAGATAGTAACGTTCCTAGATAATACAAAAGATAACATCACGCCTGTATTTCCCCAAGGATTAGGCAGAGGTACATTTCTCCAGTTACGTTAAATAGAAGCCGAATCTGTAACAATATTTACATATAAGTACTATGTTATAAACAGGAAATACGAATATTTTCTCGACAAATAAATAAAATTGAAGGGTCTGCTTACAATTTCAAAATAATAGTTTTTTACTGAATGACTTATGAAATTATATACAGTACATAATAACAAAAAAACTTTTTTTTTTAGTTATTGTCTGTCTGTTTGTTCCGGCGTATCTCCGAAACGGCTGGATCGATTTTGACGTGAATTTTACTGGCTGATTTCTGATGTTATAAAGACTAACTTAATATACTTAGTTAATTTAGAAAAAAAGATTAGAATACCGTGCAAAAAAAGAAAACCCTTAAAATTGTTAACAAAATCTTTTCAAATAGAGCAGTAATATTTTTATAATAATAACTCCACGCGGACGAAGGTCGCGGGCAACAGCTACTAAATAATAATAAACAAGTACTGGTATTAACAAATTGCCACCATGACGCATCATCCTTGAAGTACCCCGGTGTTTGAAGGTCGTTTATAGGAACGCGTAAAACGTAGTATGGAAGCCATTAGGCTTTCGTCACGTACAAATGCTAAGAATTATTGTGGTTATAAAATATTGTCGGAAACAGGCATAAAAGATTAGAGCACATCTTTTTACGATCTTCCTAAATTATTTTCCGGGTCCAAACTGAAAATGGAAGACAGAAGCCACGTAAAAATTTAGTTATTAGTATCGCTAGCAAAAAAATTGAGACCATTAATGAATTCAAATAGATTAGAACTACTCGAACTATTTGAGTTTAATTTCCTAGATGATCACCATTCACCATGCACCAGGTTCAGATAATCTGTAAATAGGATAAATGGATACTTCCTACCTGAAAACCGGAAAACAGAAACATACAATTTTAAAGACTCCTCTTTTTACCCGACTACGGCGAAGCCAAAAGGAAGGGTTATGATTTTAGAAGTCTATGTATGTATCTATGTTTGTATTTACGTATGTTCCTCAGTAGCGCCTAAACTATTCATCCGATTTTGATGAATAAGGTGTCAATCGATTCGTTATTATGGCCGGGGTAAGATAGGCTATAAACCGAAAAAAAAAAACCCACGATTTTAATTAGAGAATGATTTTTGAGCAGTCTGGTTTGTATGTAGTACGCAAACCACACAAGTTCTTGTTATTTATCTGTTTATTTTCAGGTAAGAAGACCCATAGTTACCTACAAATCCTACAATAAACAAAATAATCTTATAAGTACAACAATAAACTAATAAGTACATGTTACAAAAAACTAATACGTCTATCCTAATATATCAATGGTCTATCCACTTTCTCGCTTTCTTTGTCCCTTTGTCCAGCAAAGTAATGCGAAACCTGAATTGACCGATAT
The DNA here is from genome assembly GCA_947578425.1 of Eugnorisma glareosa. Classification (NCBI taxonomy): domain Eukaryota; kingdom Metazoa; phylum Arthropoda; class Insecta; order Lepidoptera; family Noctuidae; genus Eugnorisma; species Eugnorisma glareosa. Next base: position 5,039,724 of record OX387967.1, on the reverse strand, counting down.
GGAATACGATCACCTTGTTTGCTTACACATAGGGATGCAACGATACCGATGCCGATTATCGTAAACCGCAGGTAATCGTAAGCCAGCTTAATCTCCGCCATTTAATTTTATTTTCAAAATCGAGGCCACGCCTAAAAAAACTCTTATGACGTCAAACCAACATTTTATCAAAAAAATTATCGATCCCTTCAAAAACTTCAGGTAGATAAATAGAATATTAACAAAAACAAGAGATAGCCAGGTTATATCCTTATCTGAACATTCGTGGATTACTTTTATTTATTGTGTTATAAATATTACAAGCAAATGGCAAATTTCAGAAAATTTCTTAGGTATGCTGGTGCCCATGCGTGCCTAAATGTAATAAATAGAAAAGTACGTTATAAAAGCAGTACACCTACTTAACTGTAGAAGCATCAAAGACAAAAACCGATTTTAAATTGGATGTATTATTGAATTAGTTGGACTAAATTCAGAAGAGCTTGCATGACGATATGACACTGTATGAGGAAGCGCGTCACAGTCAGGGTTGGCATGATTAAAACAATTTGTTTTAAAACACATGTTTAATACAGTTTTATTTTAAACCGTGTTTTTTTGTATAAAACAATTAGAAAAAATCAAGCTTAAAAGTTACACAGTCAGTACTCTTAAATCAAAGTCCATCGAAGTTATGTCATGGAGCAGATGACGTAGATATACCCATATGGTGTTTATGTAACGAACGACTTACTACTTATATCGGCTCATGTATAAATACCAAAGTAAATGTTGTTAGTCTGTTGATGGCACACAAGTATACCGTGACCTAGGTTAAGACAGGATGTTTTTTATCAATCAATCAATCAATAGTCTTTATTTATAATCATAGGTTACAACAGTAGTAACAGCCGCTCGGATCGAGCTTTAGGTTAAGCCGCGCTTGCCTAGGTTGGTATGTGGATGGGTGACCGCCCATTACGTACCGAGTTTCCTCCGTGCCTCGGAAAGCACGTTAAGCCGTTGGTCCCGGCTGTCATCTGTAGATCTTTGACAGTCGTTACAGGTAGTCAGTGGCCCAAAAAGTCTGACAACCAAGCCTTACCAAGGGGTATCGTATTACCCAGTACTGACTGGGTTGTGGAGGTCTGATAGGCAGACGCTCCATGTAAAATACTGGTATTCAGCTGCATTCGGTTAGACTAGAAGCAAGATGACTAGATCCAAGATGTTACAGTCATACATAATAAAGCTTCTCTATGTTTTGCCATTTGGCGTACGAATATACATTTAAAGGAGACTTTTGCCCATTTAAGTAAAATAGTCTATCGGTACTAGTAGTATTATAAATAGGTTAGTAGTATTATCCTGGTAGTACTTTGCCGTAAGATAATTTTCGACCTAGCCGTGGCTATAAGTTAGCTGGTCCATGATACGAGTATCAAGCTCTGTCTGCTACAATTATTTCATTCACCTTTAAAAACGTATTTGCGATTGCGACACAATGATGTCTTGTCGCTGTTAAAAATATATTGGTAAACCACTTCCTGTTGGTGTCTTGAAATATACTACAGGTTGGCTGCCAAGTAACCACGCTGGGGCCGCATGATGGATTACGGTTAATTTTCTCCCACAGATAGAGTGAATGCCTCCTTCCTTGGAGTGAGAGAGGCTGGTAGTGCATGTTACTTGGGGGCGTGTGGTGTTCACTAGGAACACTAGTTAGGGTTTAGAATAAAACCACGGAATTATCAGTAAGTAGGTGAACTACGTAAGGGTACGTGCACCCGCTCTTCGGTATAATTGGGCACTGGTTACACGGACCTCAACGTGGCTCACGTACGTTTATTTGTATATCACACGGCGCAACACATTTTTTTCTCCTATTCTCCTCTGTCAACCGTCACGCTATCATTTACTCCTTTTTCCTTTATAGCACTCCTCACACAATCCATCCATGATTTCTTGGAAGAATGGAGCTGATGCATGCGTCATGTTCGTGAACGGGCGCTGTCAGTTGGGACTGGTCATCTCTTAGCTGCCACGGTTTATTTTAACTACTTTGTTTTTAAATTGTTGATAGTTATAATCTTTTACTCTGGACGCTCTTAATGTGCACGTCTTTCTACATCGTTCTCACATATATGTATAATCTCAACATGAATGATGTAACCAAGATCTTGTAACAATATTTTGATTGAAAAGAGTGTCCATGGAGTTTCTTGCCCATTCTTCTCCATAGAGATCTACGCTTTGGAATGGGCAACTACAGTACTTTCACAAGTTATTATGCCTTGTGTCTGTGACTGTAGCTTCGCCTTTGTTTTTCTGACTTTCAAAAGTGCCTGCGAAGGTCTAATTGAAATAAACGCTTTGAGTTTTGAGTTTTGAGTTTTTTTTCTTCTGGTCTTCCTCTCCCTCTCCATACATCAACATTTATATTCATCACTGTTTTAGTCACTGTCAAAGTAAATTTCGCTTTATAAAGATATAGGGATGTCTTCTTAAATGATACAAGCTGCTGTCTCCTTTAAAGGCATGTTCCCTGAAGGAATGACAGCCGGATCCTTGACGATGTTAACGTGACGATAAAACAGGACTTTATGCTGCAGTGGATAAAGCTTTGAATGATGAATTCAAGATGATAACGAAGCTATCATTACACCAGGGGCCTTAGTCTGCTATTGCAATAGTGTCAGAATGGTCTATCATTGATTTAATAAGGCCCCGCGCAGACGAATTACCCTTTGTACGCACGTCAAACGAGTTTCGAACGCGCTTCAATACGCCGTGCGCTAGGGGCCTTATTAAATCAATGATAGACCATTCTGACACTATTGCAATAGCAGACTAAGGCCCCAGGTTGCAAAATCGAACAGACCAGGGCAAAAACTAAATAAAATATTTTAAGCTAGGTATGGATGCTTTATTTCTTGTTTAGAAATTTATCAGTAGCAGCCACAGAGTCTGGATTTGTACCCGGTTGATGGCAATAGGGTTTCCCCCTATTATGCAGAACTTAAATATAACTACCGAAATATGGGTGTACTATTAGGTACAGCTCTGCATAACCCTCAGTGACAATAGGCGTGATGTTATGATATCAAACCTTACCTCGTACAAAGGCGGAATTAATGCCATTGGGACTTTCCCCACATTTCACCCTTCATTATTTCCACCCTGTATTTTAGTCCTTGACATGCTAACTTAAAATTTTCATTATTACTGCTCACCGCAATAAAAACGCCATTTACAAAAAAAAAACACAAATACAAACTCATTCGTTGTTGCTATGCTCACATTATCTGGAAGGAAGTATTTTTATTCGCGATAAACACAACAAAACCGCTATCAAAAACCAGTACATTTATACAATTATGTTTAAACAATAACATCATTATTATACTGAACTACTGTTAATTGAATTTAATACAATCCCAGTCTTATCAATGGAACGAATGCATAATTGTATACTACCTGTGAAAAATTAATGTATTATTTCCTTTATTTATTTTCTTACATTTAAGTTAAATAACGAAAATACAAAAAATTGTACCCCATCAGCATCGGGAACAGGGCCCACGCTACCGGTGCAGCAGTGGTCAGGGCTCTTGAGGGAGGAACCCCCTAATATTGCGAGCAATTAATTAATTTTAATATTATTGATCCTCTAAATATTGTCTCATTCCACACTAAAGGTTCAGTCGACCGGTACGAACAAATTGCAGACCGGCTGCGGACAGCGGACACTGACAGATACTTCAGTAAGTATTTGTTGTCCGGAACCGCGTTCGAAATGTACCCTTTGCTGGTTTCACCGATCCTTTTTCAAGTTCGAACATCAGATTTTTCGGATTGATGTGCGTATTGTATACCTAATTATCACTTGCTTCGGTGTAGGAAAACGTCGTGAGGAAACCAGCATGCCTGAGAGATATTTCTCGACGGCATGTAAAGTTCAGAATCAAATTTTAATCAAAACGCAAGTTGGGACTTTAATTTAAAATCTAGAATCGATTGCGATTCATCCATTATCCAACCGGTTCATTTTGAGCTAACCTGTTTGTGTTCATTTGTATTTCTGCATCGCTATCGAATGTAACGATAGTGTCAACGTTCTCATTATTGTTTTGTTTACTAAAAGTTTATCAGAATGAGAGTGTATTGCTACTAGGTTGCTGGTCTTTGAAGTTTAAATTATACATCGGCTTTGATTGTCTTTATTTTTCTATTTTCTTTCATATTGTAATTAAATGTTATACCTAATATCACCTTTTAATCTTCTTTGATTTGGTGGTCCTTCGAGCCGGATATGAACCAGCGATGTAGTTAAGTAAGGTTATCTAAAATATAAGCTAGGTGCATAGGCATAAGGTACAAGTACCCTCAAAGCGTTAGAAAATGTTGTGAGAAAAAAATGTACTGGAAAACAATTGACAGGACCTTTTTGAAGGACACCATCAATAAGGTCAAGGTACGTCCTTCAACACAACCCACAGGCCCTGAGAATATTCTGTACTGTGAGAAAAATATCAAAGGCTTAAAGCTACGAGTAAGAACTTTTACTCCTTCAATTGTTTGGTAGCAAAAACCGGATGACCTTGAGAGTTGTAAGTTGATGGCACATTTTTAAGTAAACATGCTTTAGTAAAGTAATAGCACATGCCTGCGGCTTCGCTTGCGTGGATGTCGGAAAAATTATCTGACGTTTATAGCCTAACGAAGCCGAAAGGCACTTGTTCTTGCGTCCGTCATTGCGATCTTTTTTTTGTTCTAGAATCTAGACCATACCTGGGAACCTTCTAGTTTCAGAGATATTGGGGGTCAAAGTTTCAACTTTTTTTTTAAATACATGTTTTTAATGTAAGATTTTTCCTTAAACACCTCCATGACCCGCATACTATTAAATCCCTCTATAAGCACAATGATTTGAGTCCGTTTCATTGAGTCCTACCGTGAAACATGATTTTACACCCCAAAAAAAAAAATTTTTGCGTAAAGTTATTTAGATTGATGTACATAATGCTTGGTTGACGGCTTCGTGAAGGGTCTTGTTACACCCTGTATGTAGTATTAAGTCATATTAAATCCTATAACCTAGGTCACGGTCTACGTCAGCATCATCATTCTCCTCCTATTATTTGAGCTCGGTTTAGCAGTTCTTCTACTTTCATCTTCCATACATGTCTATTACTCATAATCTCATAGATTCTAGCCATATCATCCTTCAAACAGGTCTACCCGCGTGTTAAATTTCAACAAAATCTGTTCAGCCATCAGGCGTGAAAAAGTAACGGACAGACCGAGTTAATTTCGCATTTTTTATGGTATTAGTATGTGTTAACTTGTTTGTAGTACTATGTTATGGGTCTTCAAAAGGACACATGGTTTTAATGGCATTTTCCTTTAAATAGAAACATCTGTTAAGTGTATGCCTTGACTTGTTTTCATTATTATAAATAAGGTTTGATGAAGAGTAAGCTGTCCTATTCTTGAACATCAGCATCTGTTTTATATTAGTCCAAACTATTGGTGGGATGAGCTAAGAAGAAATAGCATCAACTGAACAATAATTTGGCTCAAGCAAGCTCAAGTCTGCAGTTTGACAATTATAGGACGTGAAATACCTAATCAACAAGTGGGATGACAAACGCACTAAATCATGTCAATGTGATTAGATTAGATTAGAGAGAGGAGCCTTTTTGGCCTCGCACAGGTCTTTTTTATTATTTAGTTTTAGATTCTTTTTTTATTGTTATTTTTTGTTGTTCCTGTGCTTGTCCCAAATAAATATTTTTCTTTCTTTCTTTCTAGATAGCTAATTTTGGAACTCTGCTTCCTAAAAGCATTCAGTGGAGCTTGGTACAAGCAAAGATAGGTCTATACCGAGTGGGTGAAGTCGGGCTTTGGATTATGATGATGATGAAAAGCATTCTTAACTAAATTAGCAATCGCTTCCAAAGAGTTTCATATTTCTTTAACGACTTCCAACAGGATCGACAAAAGCTTTTCAATAGCTCACCAATCCTTATATCCGAGTATGAATGTGGATGGCTATAAGAGTAGAGGAAATGATGGATGGACGATGTGAAGGATGATATGGCTAGACAGGAAGTGACTGCTGAGTTGAAGAGTAATAGAGAGATATGGAAGAACAAGACACGCTGCGCTGACCACAAATAAATTGGGACAAGGGCGGAAGAATGTAAAAGCTTAGATATTCCAGACGTTTTTACCCGTCTGCGTCAAAAGAAGGGGTAAAGTTTTTTGTCTTATCCATCACCGCTATCGCTAGTAGAACATACTCTTTGTCTAGATCCTCATCCTTTGTTTTTAATCAAACAAACAACACACGCCAAACATGTCCTTACACCTAGACATCGTTAAATGACACTTGAGTCCTAATATAACGTTAAAGTACCGATAGTAGCTCCTCACTACTTTGTATTCAAGAGGCACTCGACACCCTCTTTGTATAACTCGATATATGAGTAACAGTTTGTCATCAAAGCTGACATAAATTGTGATGTAATACGAACATTTTGGCTACTAACAACACTAAGGCCTACTGTCTCTGTCATCTTCAAAGGATTGTCAGAAAGAGAACGATGTAAATAATTGTGGTGAAAGTTCGCCTAAGGTAGGTCTCAATAGCTTTTATATTAACAAACCAATATTCGTCATCTCAATATTCGTCTCAGGCGAAAGACGTCAACATCTAACGGTCTTTACCTCAAAGCATCACAACAACGATCCAGCCAGCCCTGATCTGAACTTGCAAAGTTAGACTGTTTTTTTAAGATCCACCTCGTCTTAATAATCTATAATTTGGGCTGTCGTCAAAGGCTATTTATTAAAAGCAAATAACAACGACTTGACTTCACATACTGTCGACATGGCAAACATTGACCAAACAGCCAACATTGATCGAACTTCTAACACCAACCAACCCAAAACAAAGTACTTATATTTGAAAAAGTACTTAATCAGACAACAAAGCAAGCCCATGGAGCCAACACTCTATAGAGGAAACCTCTCAAGGTCACACAAACACCCATACAGCATACACACACACAATACAGGGCGTTTTCCTGCGCATTGCCCTCGTGCCTCGGACGTGCGCCGACGCAGAACTTGGTCACAAAACTTGCGATAACTGTGGCAATTAGCACGGCTGCTGTTCTATTTAAATCTAGCTGTTAATTTGTACGTATATCCACATAAACGTACAAATAAACAGCTAGATTTCTTGCTTTTCACTCAATTTGTACTTTTGAAATAGAATTGTAGCGATACAAGTTCATACATGTATATTGGCACAATATATTTATACTGTGATATTGGTGACTTTTAAGTGTGCTATAAAAGGGTTTGGGTTGTCCTTTCTGCAATTAGGCTTGTGCCATCAGAATGATCACTTGTTACTAGATATTAAAACTGGATTAAGGGTGTCCGCACTTCAGCAGTTGAATGCAGAAAATGGCAAATAGGTACTTGTCTCGAAGGTCTGATACGAAGGTGATTGAGGACTTATACGTTTACCATTAATGAATGAATTGACTGATTATTTTACCACTTACAGTAATTTGTAGTTTCTTGTAATATTGTAGCGCTAGCAATGGACGTCTTCCGGAGTTCAAATGTCAAGGCCAGTGGTTGGTGGAGAAAAAATTCGAAGCTAACATTTCTGGTCATTTTGCAACTACCAAACATGTCTTGTGGAAAACCACGGATTGGCGTTTGGCATATTTTTCTAGAGCTACGAATAAAATAAGGTCGATGAGTCACTGGTGCAGCAGATACAACATTTACTCAAAACAAATGAGCATCAATGGAAAACTAATATGGACCATCACCTTCGTATCAGCCCGCGTAGCATGACCACCGTAGAAACGGGTTTTGTCGACGAAGGTTCGAATTGAATTGTCATTTTATGACAGATTATGGAAAGATTTCTATCGTCGCAAGCATGGCGATGTTAGAAATGTATGATATGAATGTTGACGTTGAAGACATGTCAAGTTGTATAGAAAGAGCTTTGTCGAGTCTTGGTAGACTAGAGATAGTATTGCCATGCTAAGGGGGCAAATCTTCGATACATGAATTTGCCCATTTCTACATGTAGTGTGTAGTCAAATCTTAACAAAAATTTTCGTTTACATTAGATTCTAGTGACAAAGTTAATGTAAATTCAGCCGAAAAACGTCCACTGCTGGACATAGGCCTCCCCCAAGCGTCGCCACATTGACCGGTCCCGTGCGTCCCGCATCCAGCGGATTCGGAATTTTGGATGGCAAAGTCCGGTCTGATTACGGAAAGGAGTTGGTCCTTTCCGCAAAACCCTTTTTTATTTTCCACATTTTGATGTCATAAAAACTACCACAATATATTGTACCGAGAACAGTTCAGAATGTGACCCACATGGGCAATTAACCTACATACCGTTGATGTATTGTTTGTAAACAATGGCATCGGCGTCACTACAGCCATTCGATATTGGCTCTTTGGAAATTAGTTGATTGCTATTACGGCTTACTTTTATGACTATCTAACAAATCTACCCGATGACGAAATCATGACGAATGATCTTTCATGAAATGGCGATTTCATGAAAGATCATTCAATAGGATTAAATGAATTTGGAGGGCAGTAGCGAAGGGTCCATTTTTGTAAGAGGTAAGCCGGGGTACATATTACTCGTATATCTTTAACCCTTCGTATGCCGAGTATATAGACACAATTAAAAACCTATTGTATCTCGCGTGGATCCACGTTCCGGCACACGAAGGGTTCAAGTGTTTTTTTTTATTTGGCTAAAAAATACTGCCTGTGCCATTTTTCAAAGGGAAGCCGATAGGAATCGGGTTGTATGGAACCTTCGCCACTGTTGGAGGGTTGTATTGATGTTTTTAATGATTTTAATTATGTAAATATATGCGTATTACGGCCGCAACTCATATTTGGTTCAGCATACAGCCTGACTCACCGGCAAATTGCAAAAACCGTAAGAAAATTTGAATTTCGCGGACCCTGGCGCTTCCACTTTAATAAAATCTTACATTCAGTGACAGAGATGATACACAGCCAAAACTACTGGCTCTATTCTTTGGTCTAGATGCATTCAAGGGGTTGGAGGATTTTGCATGAAGCCAGCTTAAGAGGGCCCTTCCCGGTCCGTCTATCTCTCTTTCAATTTCCCCGTCTTACCCCACCCCAACCCCGCACATCTCGTCTCCCGCGCACTTCATACCGCCTAACACGATGACATTGAACGAAAAATAGTGTTCGAAATTTTCTTTAACTTGTTCCAGGAAATACGTGTTTTTGAATAAGACTTACAAGTGTGTGAAATAAATATTTTTCATTAAGAATCTCCATTATTGTGCAAGGTTTCTATCGAGATGTTTTCTTTACTTATATAGTTTATGAGTACATTATGAACGGCCAAAGTTCAGTTAAAATTTGTGCAAAACAGCAATTTTTGGAGGCTTATACTGAATTTGTTTCTACATTTTTTTATTTTTTGCTACCATAGAAACCTAGATATAGTGCACAAAATACCAATTAGTTCAAAAAAATCAAAGATAGATGTGTAACAACTGCATAATCACGTACGAGCGTTTGTATGAAAAGTATGACGGGTTGGCCGCTCTTAACCTCCGCCATTTAATTTTATTTTCAAAATCGAGGCCACGCCTAATAAAAACTCTTATGACGTCAAATCTTTGTTGACTTTCAACTTTTTATCAAAAAAGTTACCGATGCCTTCAAAAACTTCAGGTAGATAAATAGAATATTTACAAATCAAGAGATAGCCAGGTTATATCCTTATCTGAACATTCGTGGATTACTTTTATTTATTGTGTTATAAATATTAGCAATTTCAGAAAATTTCTTAGGTATGCTGGTGCTGATGCGTGCTTAAATGTAATAAATAGAAAAGTACGTTTTAACGTTTTAAAAGCAGTACACCTACTTAACTGTAGAAGCATCAAAGACAAAAACCGATTTTAAATGGGATGTATTATTGAATTAGTTGGACTAAATTCAGAACGGCTTGCAGGACGATATGACACTGTAAGCGCGTCACAGTCGACAGGTGTCGGCTACGCAGCCAGTCGGTCGTCGGCTGCCTAGCTGACAGCCGTCGGCTATTTTGCCGACGGATATCAATTGCTTGCGAAAAGTATCGGAAAGTCAATAAGTTGAATTAAGTTAGAAGCATACGACCGATCGAGATAGAGAGCCAAGCTGGACGTTAAAGTGCCAGCAGAGTCTCCAGCTCGAACCTAGGCTACAAATAAGTAAGTCATATGTCTTGCAATGCCCCTTAGTCAATTTCCCACTGACGATTCCACAACTTGTCATACACAAAAACGGAAACGGAAAGCGATGATTATGAGCATCAATATTTTATACCTTCTGGAGTTCAGCCAGAGTTTTAACAACCCATTTAGGTACAAGTCATCTTCATCTGCTTTCCCCAACTATTTTGGTGTCGGCTTCCAATCAAACCGGATCCAGCTGAATACCAGTATTTTAAATGGAGCGACTGCCTGACCTCCACAACCCAGTTAGTACTGGGTAATACGATACAACTTGGTAAGACTGGCTAACAGATTTTCGGGCTACTGACTACCAGTAACGACTGTCAAAGATCTACGATTGACAGCCGGGAATTGATCCACAGACCAATCTAGGCAAGCACGGCTTAACCTAAACATCGACCCGGCTTCTATTAATTCGTCACGAGCTCCCCAAATTAGGTACAAGTGCATGATATAATTATTAAGTTTTAAGCTGTCATGTCACTAACATTAACTTATTATCATTAACACTAGAAACGAGATATTTACCATGTTTACTGTTCATTTTGAGCTGCCTATATTTCGGCGCTGTTGCAAGCACCATGATCACGGATAAACAACAAATGAAAATTAAACATGGTACATATCCCGTATCTAGTGTTAATGGTAATATAATTATTAAGCTTGAATTGTCCTCAGTATCAAATTAATAATCAGAATACTAAATCGTTGTTATGCTTCATATTACACGTGCCAATATGTTACATAGGTAGATATATACTCTTCTCTATAATAGAGAGGTATCTACATAGTGAACTCTTTGATAAAGAAGATCTGAACAGACATGTTGCAGTCTGCGAGGTGTCAGACTAGGTTTATTTATGTTCTTGTCTATTATGTTTTGTATTTTTATCAGAATGAGTTGGAGCCCAGTAAGAAGGTTATCGCAGAAGGCTTTTATCGCAGGTATAAACCGTCTTGCAAATAAAAGACAAAAATAACGACGAAAGGCAATATTACACGGATCAACCAAATTGGTTGCTATACGCAGAAATGAAAAAAAAAAACAAAAGCACTTACTCATATCCTCGATCAAAATAAAGAAAAACATTTTTATTTTTTTATCAACAGGAAAACGATAACCGTCGTAATTGCGTTATACACTCTCAATCCCAATGCAATTCAAACAATATTAATTGCGTTATTTACGAACTAGAAGATTTTTCTTCAAATTATTTCGAATTGAGACAAAAAAAGTGTGTTCCACAATTGGCGGTCTGGTTAATTTTAACTCTGTATGTCTGCACCAGTCTCACAAACGATACTACTTTGTTTTGGTGCAATCTAAATGTCATGATCGTGTTATCTAGCTTATCGATTCCGAAACACCTGCCTACCTACACCTACCTAACCAATACAGTCATATTTTGCGCAGTAAACAGTTAAGGAAATAAGGGGCCATCCTTTAATCACGTGAGGTAGTTTAGGCCACTTTTATAATCCCCCGCCTAATTGGTGATACGTCGTGAGGTTTTAGGCCACCCGTCCTCCCCAACCTCCGGCATCACGTGTATATTTTATTATTGAAAAATTCAAATAGTTTTTGAATCTATTTAAATAAATTTTTACAATTTTTATTTTTTTTCTAGACACTTTTATTTTAATTCATTGTTGGTAAAAAAAAATTACACGTAAGTTAGTAGTTTTTATTTTGCAAATATGGGTACAGTACATGGTGATAAACAGATAAAAGGTCACGTCTCACTTTTTCTTTGAATCCCACGAAAACATTTTTTATGACCCCCTCCCCCCTTGTTCGAACCTCACGTGATTAAAAGACGACCCCTAAGGTAAAAACAAATGAAAGCCGCGGAAAGTAAACATGACCGTGACATCGGGCTCAACTGAAACACGTTTTCCATTTAAAGTGAATTAATTAAGATAATGTTTATGTATGACTAACTGTTTCGACTGATCATTGATATCATGTGTTTATATTTATGCGAGATTCGTTGCGTACAGGATGAGACGAGCAGCATCATCAATCATGATATGCTAACTGACTGTAACTCTTTCAGAGTGATGAAATGTTTCATTGAATGGAAAACTTTTTTTTTTTTTAGATGGCATCTCGCAGTTCAGCCTCTGAGGCTGGCTACTGCTTACCGGTCTATCCCTGTGGATGCCTAGAATTTAAGGCCTTCAGCCAGGGGCAAAATGATCTTATAAGCTAAGCGACCACTCGCTAAGGGCACCCCCTGTGGGGTACGAGCCTCGGCTTAGGGCGTCGCTGGGGAGGGCAGCAAGGGGACAGGCTGGATCTGATTTAGGGGCTGTTTTATTGCTACTGGCTCAGCATCGCGGGCTGGCTCATGCAAGGGTCGGGGGGTATGGAAAACTTAGTAATACATTTTTATTTATATAGATTGGGTGATTGGTGATAGAACTGTTACGGTGATAGCCCTATAATGTTCCCACTGCTAACACACAGGCATCTCAATAAGAGAGAATGGGCTACAATCCTCCACGCGAGCCAGTGGCGTGCAGTGGTTCTCCGCGGAAGGTAGGCCAGCCACGCTAAGATGACCCTCAAAGTACTCACATCTATTGATATATTCACTTACCCTTCCGGGTCCACCGCACCCACCCCTGGTGTTTTAGTAAGCGTATGAGAAACAACGCCGTCTAGCTTAAATATCAGGAATTTCAATGGAATTCTGTCAATACAAGAACGAAGGATGTCGCTCCGCTACAAAAAATTCTAAAAAATAATACAGAGTGCGCTGTAAACAAAAAAAAAGGTAGAGTTTTCCGACCGGAATATTTGAAAAACAAACCTTTAAAATAAGCCTATTAAAACCAAAGTTATAAATACAAGAACTCCGCATAGGTTCAAATCACGATTTACTGACAATGCAAACAGAAGAAAGATTAATTTGAAATGACGATGAATTTTAGGTTAATTCTCGTAATTCGGGTACCTACACATCTTTCTTTGGACACAACTTGAATCTTATCATTAAACGATTGTGAATACTTACTGTTTTTAACTTTTAACAAACACACTAACAGCGCAAACTTCACAACAGAACACCATTTCTAAGTTAATAAACAAATATAACAAATAATATTTACACTACTATACGTTTCAAAACGAATTACAAACGTCAGATATTATAAAAATCAAAACACTGAAGATCGCGAAATAAATTTTGCTAGTCACATGAAACAAATATGGCTTTTAAGAAAAATACAATTGTTATTTTGTCGATAAAAAAACACTATCAAATATAATTGCATCACTGCATACCGTTTTAGCCGGATAATACTTTGTGGGGCAGCCAATCAGTGGCCAGCTAGCCAGCTACACTCGCAGGAGTTTACGCCCCTATTTACTATGTGTGCCGTTCATATACACGAAAATAACGATCAGTGTGCGTAAATTTATCAATGGAAATTAGGCCGGCTGCGGCCTTGCCTAGACGGCCGGGAGCGAGCGTCGTAGTATTTATCAGTTACGTCACACGGCTGCGACAAGTTGCTATAAGTATTATAACAGGAGTTTTTTATTTTTTATTAATATAGTTATAATAAATGCATTTGTTGCGTTGTTGGTAGGAATGGTAGGGTAGGCTAGGCCTAATTGCCTCTATGGACGGCACGCCCCTGACGCGAGCCCAGTGTGTGTTGGTAGACATCACACGTCTTCGAATCTTTTCTTTCTTTTTCTTTTCTTCACTGTTTGGAGAGCAGAGGTGATGAAATAAATTACACAATGTAATGCGCCAGCCGGTCGTATAATAAATTATAAGTCGGGGCCGCCACCACTGGGCCACCGCTGCTCTCCATATGGGCATGTAATTTGGAAAATATTTTGAGGAAAGTTTTGAATATAAATTTGGATTGCTATAGGAGATGAGAAAGACCTAAGAAGAAGTGGTGACTGATGAGATGACAATTAAAAGATAAGTATATGGAAGACGAAAACATGCTACGCCGACCCTAGATTGTCATAAGGGGAGAAGAACGGTGATTGGTTCGATGATGGAAATGATTGATAAAATGATAACATAAGTACTATTTCTCATATTTATTTTTTACCCGACAACGGCGAAGCCAAAAGGAAGGGTTATGATTTTAGCTGTCTATGTATGTTTGTATTTACGTGTATTCCTCCGTAGCGACCGTAGCGCCTAAACTATTCATTCGATTTAGATGAATAAGATGTCAATCGATTCCTTATTATGGCCCGGTAACATAGGCTACATTTTAACCGACTTCAACAATAGGAGGTGTCGATATTTCCTTCAAACCCCGAATTTAATTAGAGCGTGATTGTTCAGTATTCGGGTTTTTAGTTGTTGCATACCACACAAATTTTTGTTTATTTTTGACATACTTTACTATCTAAATACCCTCATTAACACTATCAAAACTCCGTATCATCGATATTGCACACAAAATTAATGACCGCGGTACAAAGTTAGAGTTGTTTTTAATTACAATTAAAACCGATGTCGATAACTGTATCGACTAACACGTGTAGGCATATTATTTACTGCAGCTGGATATTCACAGAACATGTTATTTTGAAATAAAGTGACTTTTCCTATACGTGATAATAATTTATAGTTTGAAAACAAACGTTTAGAATTCAAAATAAGAACTAGAAAAGAAATAGTACATTGTTCACCGAGAGGAGAAAGTGACCGATTACCGTCGAGGGTGTCGTTTAAAACACCCGAGATCGGGAATCGCACTTTCTCTCGAGTGATACATAGTGCTTTATACTACACCTACGAGGAAAATAAAAAACGAAAACTGAATCCTCAAACAACACACAAATTGAAAATGGCGCCAATGGCGTCTGCAATTTTCACATGTTCTTTTTTCAAATTGTTTATCCTGCCGCCGCAGGGTCGCACTGCCAGCCCGACACCATCCAACACACAGCTAGTGGCCAGTGTCATTTTGCGAACTTGGAGATAAAAACTCACTGTAAAAACTTTTTGGCTTTTGATATTTAGGTTACCGGCGCATAGTCTTACCCAAAATTAAAAAAGAAAAACCACGTAAGAAATGGATTTTCATACACTTTTCTCTCCCGCTCAGATGCGTTTTCTCCCCGCATATTTGTTTGATATGCAATGACGTACTTTCTACCGTAAATTTGATAAAGTATCAAGGTACTTTCCAAGCAGGTGTAGTATAAAAACATTTATTTTCCAACGACTAACACACAATAGTATTCTACAAGGTACACGGAAGAATATTAAAAAATAAGTATTAACTTATTATGTGATATGCCAACCCGCACTGGGCCTGCGTGGTGGATTATAGCCCATTCCCTCTCGAAGAGAGGAGGCCGTGTGTCCCTGTTGGCAAAATACTGGTGTGCTACTCGTAAAATCATGTGGTGAATAATTTTCACGGTGATAAACGATTTTCATGAAATTATGATTTATTGCCTACAAATCAAAAAGTCACTCGGCTCATAGTTACTTTACAAAGTCACATTTTGCATACTCATCACTCAGCAGAATCTTATATTTCTCTCTATGTAATGTCTCTATGTAACCATGACAGTCGAAAATATGGAACGCTAATTAAAATAAGTAGAAATGTCTTCAAAGCACAGACTATATTGATTGGCTGAATCTAGAGATAGTATCTTTATTAAATAATTTGCGTCAAAAATCGTTTAAAAGTGGTTATTTTTTTCTCGAGACGCTATAAGTTGCTAGAAGTCAAAATAAGTTGGGCGGGACTTTGGCATAGCTGGAGCTGGTCATTCGCTGGGATTCCCTGGTGAAATTGAGTAACGTCACACGTGGAGACTCTGTAAATGGGGGATACTTTTAAATAAAGTTCATTTATATCTAATTACCTCATGCCCGCGGCTTCGCCCGCGTGTAGTTCGGTAATTGTCCCACGGGATCGTACTACCGGGATAAAAATTATCCTATGTGTTAATCCAGGCTATAAACTATCTGTGTGCCAAATTTCATCCAAATCCGATCAGTAGTTTTTGCGTGAAAAAGTAAAAAACATTCATCCATCCATCTACACAAACATTCGCATTTACAATATTAAGTAGGGTTAGACTATTAGTACGATAGAGAGGACCCTGGTCTGCTTTAAGACTAGCATGTTACAAAGATAAGTCCTTAAACCAATTACTTTGACGTTAACGCAGTTTGTATTCTTCTTCCAGCACGCGTAGCATGACCACCGTAGAAACGGGTTTTGTCTACGGAAGAATCGACAAAATGACAGATTTCTTTTGTTGATCAGTACGTCGTAAGTCGTTAACTGTTTCTTACACACAACACCGAAACAAAAAACGTTAAGGAACAAGATACTAAGACCATCATATCTGTGCAGGCGGTAAAACAGAGAACCAAAATAAATGTAAGAAGCTTGACATTTTTTCTTGACAAGCAGCGCCACCTTGAACTGCAACCTAAAACTGGTTGTACTGTACTATTCAACCATCACATACACAGTTCCATAAATATTGACGAACAGCCTAATGCTAACATTGCCGGCGGGTGTACAGGCCAGTCGCCTTGAATTCCTATCATTTGTCAACAAACTGATTGTTTACGTCACATCTGTGTTGATAGTTCGCTAATCGCTTTTACACATCATGTAAATTGTACATTTTTAGCGTGCTTTAATCGTATAGCATAAATAGAATATGCCACAACTGGGACTAAGGTCTCCTCTCGAGAGAGGGAGTGGACCCGGAGCCGAATATCTCGACGCGTGCCTAGTACGTATTACTTTCGCTCTCAATTTGACAAATCAGAAGTGACTGAAACCATTGTGACAGAACTAGTTTATAAATTTATCTACCTAAATAAGGTTTTTTTTTTTTTTTAATAACTAGCTGTTGTACAATTTGTTTGAACATTTCTTCACTAAAATATCGGTGCTGAATTCCACATGTGAGCAAAATTTGGAACCGATTTTTCATACCCGTTTCTTTCATTTTGCACAGCTCACAAGTCACGTTCGTACGTATTTGAAGTAATTTGTTTTCGTAAAAAAGACATTCTTTAGGAAAAAATCGGTATTTCAAATAAGCAGTTTTAAAAATGTTCATGCAATTCGATATAACAAAACCATGCTCCTATCACGAAAACTGAAATTACTAACTACCACAGAATGTCATTCAAACAAACATAGGTAGATATTTCATTTCTTTCCACAAACATGCTTTGACGAATTACATAATCCAACCGTACATTTACGTGATTATTCTCAAAGAGACATGATTCTTTGAGAATAATCACGTAAATGTACGGTAACATCCAAGCCAAGACACATTGAACAGTGGAGTTGGCTCCAAATATTTCTACATTCTCTGACACCGCAGGTGATTTGGCAAGCTCCCACAGAGATCCGAGACTTGGCAGAAAAAGACAAGCATTTGTGAAGAATATACAAGTATTTTGTTCGACTATAAAATTAATTTATGTACCAAATCAAGGCTTTCTTTTTCTTACCCACTACTTCAACCACCTACATAAATATCGGTGGGCGTATTTTTCCCCATAAACGATGGGATACTTGATATCGTCTCCTGCCTGTCCTGTTGTTTGTACATCATAGGAGCCGATGGATGCTACTGAAACTGCCAAACTCATCGACAAATTTTGGGCCGACGCAATTTACATTGTCATCGACTAGCTATCGGGTCGAGTCTCATCGAATTCTGACTTAAATGACCAAGTCATTCACGAAATAAGTCTTATCGACCGCGCAATTGTAAAGAGCGTTACTTCTTATAATGTCGTCTATCCAGCCTACATTTGTATTGTGTGTTTTATTCACCGCTACAATCTTTTCGGTATCTCGTTCCATACGGCCAGCCATTACAATGTGACCAGCATTTGAAATTATATTATTTCTTTTGCCCGTTTCCCAATTTATTATCGGTCCGGCACATCTTGTCTTCTTCTTCCATACTTCTCTATTACTCGTCATCCGTCTATTTAGCCATATCACCAAGCAAACAGTCGATCCATTGTTTCTTGAGAATGGTAGCATTATTTCATTTGAATTGGAATGTAATTATGTTTACGGGTGTTTGTAATTACAGAATCAAACAGCACCTTTTCAGCAGGCATTGCCAAAACTAAACTGAAATGAGTTCGGATCGTGACTCTCAAACTACTTAAAGACATCATGGTTAGAGGACATACGACGCAAGCAAACTTCCACAGAACCAACGACAAAAAAAGTATATCTCTAAATATTATATTTCTTGAACTTGATTACTACAATATAGGTATGATTATTAATATTAGTAATAATTTTGTTATTGGTGTTCTTAATAATAATCAGAGGTGATTGTAAAGGTCAAGCGGCAGTTGTTTTGTCATGTTTTATATGGCCCGTAGATACTACAAATTACTAAAAAAAAAAGAAACATACAGTTAACATGATAATATCTATTTTGGCTTTGCTTTTTTGGCTGCTTTGAGGTGAAAGGCACGTTTTACGGTGGGACTCAATGTAACGCACTCAAAACATTGTGCTGATGGGTGGGTGGATTGAATAGTACGGGGTTTGTGGAGGTGTTTAAAGTAAAAAACTTACATTAAAAACATATATTTAAAAAAAACTTGTGAAAAAGTTGGAACTTTGGCCCCCAATATCTCCGTAACTAGAAGGTTCCCAAGTACGATCTAGAACAAAAAAGCAAATCGCAATGACGAGGAGAACAAGTACCTTTTACACCCTTTAAAGTAAACTCTATTCAAGATCCGGTAATACATTTACGAGAGTATCAACTGTTGGCCCTATTTGATGTAATAGAACATAAAGGTTTCTATTGGGTATAGAAATATTAATTACACGTATTATTCAATATTAAGTACCATTGCCATCGTCATGGTCGTAATCAAACTAAACAATTGCTGGCACCAAAATCGGAACAGTAATGTATCCAAACAACACCATCAGAAAACGACCAGCATAATGTCTTGAGAGACGTCAAAATACGTCAGATTAACTCCCACTGCTGGGACACATGCTATGTAAGAGGGGCCATATCATCGTATTGACAGCAGTTTGCAGTGGTGATGAATATACTTTGTTTGGAAAAATATCTCCGCCTTCGCAAGCAACACCACTATTTACTGCCATGGTCCAAAATATACTGGACATGTTCAAAGAAACACGCTTCAACCAAAATAGAAACCACACGTGCTTGTCTCTGCTGAAATGTCAGTACAATCATAGATAATGATTGTGATGGTAGAGTTGAATTATTTATGGTTCGGTGTCTTCGGACCACGAAGGCAAGGACTTATGGGCATCGCACGTGATTGGTTAACCAATGTTTTTTTTTATGCTAGTGAATTAATTAAGGATAAACATTAGACACACAGCTAGTTGATTTGATATGGTCGATAAATGGCTGCCTCTTTTTTGTTCTAACGGTTTTTTTTTTGGACTAATGCCAGGGATGGGTCGTGTACTTGTGCTCAGTTGTGGTTTGTCGCAGTTCCGTAGGCTTGCGGTTGACCGCTAGCTATTACATAATTACGGGCAATTGACGATGATGCACGCTTGCCTAGAGGCCACCTTTTAGTTATTAAAGCAACCCCGTTGAATTAGGTTACAGGGGGGTTGGTAAGGTTGTAGGGGGTAATCTCTGGATCTACTGAACCGATTTTGAAAATTCTTTAACTAATAGGAAGTTACATTATCCCCGAGTGCCATAGGCTATATTTACAACGTGCCCCTGGGATAATTTCGCGGGCAACAGCTAGTTTATTATAAGCCTATTTCGTCCCACTGCAGAGCAAAGGCCTCCCTTTCCCCCTTCTACTTTTCGCGATCTAATACGATTGTAAGCCAATCCTTAATGAAAGAAACCAGGTCATCCCGCCATTTCCTTCTGGGCCTGCCGCGTTGTGGTTTCTTGCTATTAGGTATCCACTGAGTCGTATCTTTTTTGCCCATTGCTCCTCCGCCATGCAGTATATCTGACTAGCCCTGATCCCAGTTCGAGTAAGGTAAGCTTGTGTTATTTAATGCCTCCTACATTTGCGTTATTACTCGGCAAAAGTGATATTGAAGTGTATCCAAAACTCACTGAAGCGCCTTTACCAAAACAAGTCAAGTAATTATCTTGGTTACTTTCAAAGTTCCATGAAATGAATGATGATGAAGATTAGGATAATCGGAAGATAAGGAGACCAGCAATCGAGAATATTCATTAGATTGAAAAGAAACTCTAAGAGGGACTCGAAACACTCAAATGTCTAATGACAAACAAAGATTTGATAACAATGTATAAAGCTTAAGCAGATTCCCAGCTATTGCAAGTATTCTATGAAGAGAGCATAAATAGACAGCAGCACTTCATAATCAAAACTGTCTCACAAAAAAAAACATTAATTCTTACCACTAGAAATACAATCGCCAAATCTCTTCATAATTCATACACTCTGTAAATAAAAGACTGCATTCTTGGCTACTAGCCGGCTAGACAGCCGACACCATGTTGTGACGTCACTTAATCCATATATTGTGTTGTTCGAAGTGTCAAAGGTTAGGTCAGCAAAAGGTTACTGTCGTTATTTTTACTGCATCTTAAGCGTTGTGGTTGGATGAGTACGGGTATGTTTCTATACTAATATTAGAAAGAGGAAAGTTTATGAGGTTGTACGGGGTAATCTCTGGATCTACTGAACCGATTCTGAAAATCCTTCGACTAATAGGAAGCTACATTATCCCCGAGTGCCATAGGCTATATTTACAACGTGTCAGTTGTTAATTATTACCCCCTACCACCTCACTAACTTTACCTCTTTATAATATTAGTATAGATAGATGACAAACAGACGTATAGACAGATTAAAATTACGGCACAAGCGTAGGCTAACCTTTGACTGATATTTGTAAATATAATCGCGTAATAACTTGTTGACGTCGTAGCGGTAATTTAAAATAGAGTTATGTGTGTTATTTTCAATTGCAATAAACAATTTATATTGGAAATGTAATTGAATGGCTCAGGCTTGAATATACAGGAGTTTCGTACTTAAGGACAGCACAAACAGTTTGTCATACAAGCATTCATGAATAAGTGTGGAGAATTTTAGCGGACAAGAAGGCTTGTATCTTTTAACCCGAATTCGGCTAAATCAACCAAATAAAATCGTATTTATATAAAGATATATTTATATATATCTTTAATCACAGCGACTTTCAACCAATGTCAACTAATTTGATTGAACCGCATATTGCTGCCATAAATTATATGCTGATTTAAAAGAGTGTCCATGGAGTTTCTTGCCCGTTCTTCACCATATAGATCTACGCTAGGGAACGGGCAACTACAGTACTTTCTTAACTGGCTTACTTGAAATGAATGCTTTGATTTTGATTTATTGCCTTTAGTTGAATTTTGCGACGTCCTTAACGAATCCGGTTGAATCAACAAAATTAAATCGTGTTAACATCTTTAATTTCAGCTACTTTAATCCATCAGAATCTTCCTGGCAACACGTTTTTTTTTCTTACGTACTCTTAAAAAGAACGCAAAGAACGTACACTTCCACCCCTCCGTTGCTTATTAACTCAAAATCTATACAATAATATTCTACCACTCATAAAAACGACTACCAAACGTGGAAATTTTCACAAGCCATAACTATTTATTTGATTTTTAATTTTAACTTCACTTCGGATGTGATTTATGTATCTTACTTTTTAGAAACAAGTCATCAGGGGCCTTAGTCTGCTATTGCAATAGTGTCAGAATGGTCTATCATTGATTTAATAAGGCCCCGCGCAGACGAATTACCCTTTGTACGCACGTCCAACGAGTTTCGAACGCGCTTCAATACGCCGTGGGCTAGGGGCCTTATTAAATCAATTATAGACCATTCTGACACTATTGCAATAGCAGACTAAGGCCCCTCTGCTATCCAGCCCACGGCGTATTGAAGCGCGTTCGAAACTCGTTTGACGTGCGTACAAAGGGTAATTCGTCTGCGCGGGGCCTTATTAAATCAATGATAGACCATTCTGACACTATTGCAATAGCAGACTAAGGCCCCAGTTCAAATTACTTGAGTAAATACATATTGTAAACTAGCTGTTGCCCGCGACGTTCGTTCGCGTGAAATTATTTTTATTTACTCATTTCAAGGGTTTTAATGTTTTTGCACGGAACCCTAATTATTTTTCTAAAATAAAAGTAGCCTATGTTAGACCTTTTAACATCAGCTATCTGTCAAAATCGGTCCAAGCGTTTCGGAGATAAGCCGGAACAAACAGACAGAAAGACAGACAAACATTGAAAAAAATGTGTTTTTATTTTAAATGCCGTATAAATTCTCATATGCATTCAGTAAAAAGCTGTTATTTTGATATTACAAACAGACACTGAAATTTAATTTATTTGTATGTATGTATAGGGTGAGTATAGATGTATAGATACACATTGAACTTACTTGATAATTTATGTACATGAATAAGTAAATTGCTCACACTAGTATACCTATACACTTCAGTGGTCATAAATGTTAAGGCAAGTGTACATTGGTTAAGTAAGTAGTACTTCTTCTGCTGTGGTCCCAATTTATTTGTGGTCGGTCAGTCGGTGACTCGGTGTAGCATGTCTTCTTCTTCCACACTTTTCAATTAGTCGTCATCTCAGCAGTCACCTCCTTTCTAGCCATATCATCCTTCACACAGTCCATCCATCCTTTCTTCGGTCTTCCTCTACTCTTATACCCATCCAAATTCATACTCAACACTTTCCTCACGACATTTTCCTCATTCCTCCGCATCACATGCCGCCCATACCACGACAACCGATTACCACACAACTTTTCAGTCACCGGCGCCACTTTCAGACTTCCTCTTATGTACTCATTTGTTTCGTTTAATTGTTGCTATCATGATGTTAGTGTTTCCAGCCAGCAATATAATCCCCAATACCAGCGCGGTAATGTGAGTCCCCCATAGCACAGCATCATGCTGAGTGTTAACCTGCTTGTCGCAGTCACGACGTGCAAGCTACGAAAGTTTTTTTTTGTTTTTTTTTTGTTATTCGTTGTATGTTTATTGTTATTTTTTTTTTTGTTTTTTTGTCATTTTGTATGATGCACGTCATGTCCCTGCGACAATTTTTTTTTTTTTTTTTCAATACATGCGAGGAAGACTCCTGACTCGCTCACGCTGACTCATCAATGCCCAGCCCAAAGCCTTGGTCATAGAAAGCTGAAATTTTGCACAGCGCTTCTCTATAATATGAACATAAGAAATAACATCACGCCTCTAATCCCCAAAGGGTAACGCAGATGTATCTAATAGTACACCCACATTCGCCAGATATGTTTAATTTCCATGTAACTGGAGGCGAGCCTATGGCCGGGCTGGTATCAACCGGGCACGTACAGAGAATCCCAGATAAGCAATAAGAATTTCGAAATTCCCACGGGATACCCCAGAAATCGCTTGCAAAGTGCCTCTGATATAATTATATATAGGAAGCCCAATTTATAACCCCACTTTAAATTGGTTGAGTCACGCCGGGGTATTCAAAAGCTTTTTGAAATATTTTCGGTTTTAAATCTCATGACAGTACAGAGGACTGGTTGGCTTTATTCGGGTCAAACAATCACACAAGCATACGTGGGATTTGCAAGTAGATTTACAGGGGGGTTACTATGACGTCATAAGCAGCAGTAATTCCAGTGTGGGAAAGAAAGAGCTCTACAGGTCGTCTAGCGTCATCTCTTTCCCACACTGGAATTACTCCTGCTTTAAGACGTCATGGTGGGCCACCCGGTCAGAGGTTTACACCATCATCATGTTCCTGCCCTTGTCTCATACTACTTGAGGTCGACGCAACACGTTTTTTTCTTCCATTCTCCCCTGTCAACCGTCACGCTATCATTTACTCCTTTATCTTTCATATCATTACTCACACAATCCATCCATCGTTTCCTTGGTCTTCCTCTCCCTCTCCATCCATCAACATTCGTATGATCAGAGGTTTTATTTATTTATTTTAGTATCTTAGCGAAAAATACCTTGTCTTGCACTAATCCTCTACAACTAGACCAATCAAAGCCTTTTTTTTCGATTTGGAAATCATCAAATAACTCCTCCCGGAGCAGTATAGTGTCAAACTTTTACTGACTAAAACCCATCCATGTTTCTTCATCGCCCTTTGTGTTCCGGGGCCACTGTATCTCTTTCGAACAGTCCCGCAGCCCCGGGACCAATAAAAGCCTGGTTTACAACATCGTTAGCGTCATTACATAATCAACTAGCTTAATCGCCCATTAACATTTCCATTGGGTAAGAAATGACTTTTTCAGTCCCGCCCTTAACACACGACTTGAACTATGAGCTATAAAGATGGAGAAGTCAAAAATGTACAGGACTAGTAGAAGTTTGACATATCGACGCATTTTTGCTTGATAAGCAGCGCCATCTTGAACTGCATACGTAAAGGGCGCCTAAATGCTTGCTGCGTCAATGCTGTCGAAGCTCTTGTAGTCATAGTTATGTACATAAAGTTTTAAAAGCGATTGGTGCTTGTTCAGAACCCACTACAGTCCTTTTCCAGCTGTAACATTTTCGCACAACGCTGAGTGAGATGGGACCTTAGGGCCTCGTACAGGACCAATTTAGTTTAATGTGTCTTATTTTACACCTTATTTGCTTGTGCGCATCAAATTAATACTTTTTCTTTCTTTTCTTCAAGTTATTTCACCTTTGACTTGGCAACTGTCAAAACCACAGTAATCTTTATCAGCGCTGCAATAAGGCTGTCGTTGACTTGCATACTTGCTCAAGTTCCTGTTTCGTGATTGGTGTCTCTAACTTTGAGTTAAAAGCTGTCAAAAGTAAAATTACAGTGAAAGAACAGACTGTACACCAGTGTGAACAAAACCTAATCGCATATCAAAGTTCAACCATGTCTGTGAATATTTGACAATAACATTAGTTTGTACCTACTTCATTTGACGTACTTAGTGTGACTGTGAAACAAGACAAAACTTTAACAGCAATCACTAATTGTTGCTAAGCAGCATCATCATTGTCTTAACCTTATTCCAATTCATTCGTGGTCGGCGCAGCATGTCTTCTTCTTCCACACTTCTCTATTACTCGTCATCTCATCAAACACCTCCTTTCTAGCCATATCATCCTTTATACCAGCAGCAGTGATAGCCTAGTAGTATCACCGTCGGACTGCCAAGTCATAGGTCTCGAGTTCGAACCCGACACGCACCTCTGATTTTTCGGATTCATGTGTGTTTTTATAATTATCACTTGCTTCGGTGAAGGAAAACATCGGGAGGAAACCAGCTTACCGGAGAGAAATTTCTCGACGGCATGTAAAGCCAAACTCATACTGTTCTTACGGGATATCTTCCGTGATTGTCCATTATTTTGAGCTCCCGATATTTCGACGCTGTTGAAAGCGCCATGATCGCGGGTTGCCTGGAGAATGCGGGATCCGGGCAATCACGGAAGATATCCCGTAAGTAACAGTATGAATTTAGTTGTTAACCGTGAAAGTTTAAAACAGGGTATGTAAAGCCAAATCAGAGGCCTATGGGCGGCATAAAAGCTCTGACACCAGGTTAGGCACTAACCACACGATAAAAGAAAAAGCTCCTTACACAGTCCATCCATCGTTTCTTTGGTCTTCCTCTACCCTTATACCCCTCCACAGTCATACTCAAAACTTTCCTTACAACATTTTCCTCATTGCCTCGCATGTCCATACCACACAACTTTTCAGTCACCGGCGCCACTTTCAGACTTCCTCTTACGTACTCATTTGTTTCGTTTAATTGTTGCTAAGCATGATGTCAGTATTTATAAAACAGATGGTGTTAGCCTGGTGGGTCAATAGCCATTGTAAGCTCATTGCCCCAAATACTGTTAGATGCTCACGTAGCGACACCCACAGGAAAAAATGGTTCTACGTGGTACGTGACGGAATAGATACCCCAAAGGAGTTGGCAAACATGTAAAGTTGCCTGAAACACAGGTTTAAATAAACCTAGATCGGGCAGGTCGCTACAAACATCTGAATTGAACAATCATTACTTGCAACTGTTGAATATATTTTAGTTATAATTTATTTATAAGTACTAAATTCAACCATTGTATGAAAATAATACTACTGCGCCTAAATGTACACTTTTTGTAATACATAAAAAAAAACTTATTCTTAAATTATTATTCTTATTCTAAAGTAGGAACACTCCCTTTCGCTAGTTACGATTTAATGCCGGTTTCCACTGTCTAAATAAGAAAGATTAGAAATTTCACCAGTCAAATAACATTTAGGCATTAATTTAGGAATGCTTACTCTCAGTTAAAAGTCTATTGCGAGAAACCGGGCACGACTAAAGACTCCTAGAAATGACCCAATAACAATGCCCGACATGGGAATCAACCGTCTGATGCTTAGCAGCTGTCCAGTAGACGACCTCTAGACCACCGCAGGAGTTTAGTCGAAAAATACGTTTCTACATAAGGTTTTTGTTTACGTTTCGATAGCAACATACAACTCGGTACTACGGCGCCATATCAAGCTGTATATTTCCAGTTTAACATGGCCTCGCTTTGTTGAGATGTCGCATACAATGATAGATCCGCATAAACTGGTTGTGTATAGCTTGATTGGTCGTTGTGCGTACTATGCGTTACTCGTGCGTGCCTGTGGGAGCAATTTATCTCCATCCGAGGGTTTCTACAAATGGAGACACACTATTGCCTATTAAAAGATACGAGTGAAATATTTCTTCGATTTAGGCTGACTCCTAATTACAATGGAGTTGATGACTACATCAATCCTTCTCTGTACTTCTTTGGAAATATTTTTAGGGTGACATCATAACATCACGGCTGTAATCTACGAAGGGTTAGGCAGTGGTGTACCTAATAGTACACCCTCATTTCGCCAGTAATGTTAAAGCCCCATGTAATAGGGGGCGAGCCTATTGCCATCAACCGGGCACTCAGAGTCCTTGGCTGCTATTGACAAATTCCTAATGGAAAAACCCAATACCAATTTGCCCGACCCGGGAATCGAACCCAGGACCTCATGATAAGCAGCCGCGATTGCGACCACTGGACCAACGAGCCAGTCTGTAGGGTGAACTTCACCATATTGTATTCTATTTTTCTTTATGGCAACTGGTGCCGATGTCAATCATTCTGCCAATGTCAGATGTTATCAAGACTCAGTGGGTAATTCACCAATTCAGTATAATTGAACGCGATCAACACATCTAAATCGCATTCAAGAGTTGTCAGTGGCATAATTACTATTGAATATCGACAGGGACAGCTCCTTTATCGATTTGCTGATCGTGTATAGTTGCATTGGTGATTGGTGAAATCAGCGGTAAGCACAATCCGAGACTGAATAGGTCTCGGATTGTGCTTAAGAAAGCACTTAGATCTATGAATTATTTTTCTAAAAATATAAACATAATACAATCGTCTCTTGCCAAATGCAATTTAATTGCCCAGAAACCAGAGTTGCAATCGCAACAAATTTACTGTACTGTATGGACTTTCAACTTGTGTAAAAAAAAATAGTCGAATTATTTCAGTGACAGTACTTTTCCACTTCACTGTGAGATTATAAGAATTTCAACAGATAAAAAATTTTGATATCGTCAATAAAAAAAAAATGTATAGGTATCCGTCGAGATAAAATCAACAGTGGATTTTTATTATCAAAATTGTTTTTATGCAAAGATAAGTTACGTGACAGTTTTTGATTTGCCCTTCAAAAATAATCGATGATAAAAACTGCTGACAAAGAAACTTCGTAAAACATGAGTCAACCAAAATATTAAAGTTTTTATTCAATAAAAGACGTTTAAGTTCTATAAGCTATATCGAAAGTCAAAATCACATAAACAAGACAGTATTTAAACATTTTATACGTATATATACGTATAAAGTACTCACGGAACGACATTCTTGAGTAATTTCGCTGTAATTCTGTGTACCGTTACTCCTCTGCCAAAATATGATGCCAAAAACAAGCCAACGGACTCCACTTTAAACAAATAATTCCCAAATTCACTCTGGCCACTTAAACACTACAGCACTATAGTCGATTAAAAAAAAAAAGCACCAATCGACTAATCACACGAAAAAAAATCACTTCTATTTAACTCCTTGGTTAAAAATAAAACAATTTCAAAAATGGAACACGTGCGTTCACAGCGCCGGGAAGAACAACACAAACAAAGCTTCGCGCGTGTTCTCGTTACAGAAGTAAATAAAATAATTATCAACTGAATATGATACCGCTTCGGAGACTCAACGCGTACTGCGCGCCAATACCAAATACCAATCGCAAACAATGTCAGCCAAATGTAAAACTCGTTGTATATTTATTTATTCGATAAGTGTACAAACTCCTTTGTTCTTTTTCATATTTAGACCGTTGACTTTTGACACGGCGGCGGCAAAATGGCTCAACACGAAAGAGATTTTCATTATTTATGGTGACTTGTATAGTTTTTAATTTTCTAACAAATTTTTAAACCCTGTGAGACAGATAATTTTATATATTTTTTATCGTTATACAAAATGTTATTCAAAACTAATTCATGCCAATAATAAATTAGATACGATCATCGATCACTTTATAAAGAATCGATGGGTAGTTAGTACTTACGGTCTATACTTAGTTCTTTTCGTAAAAAATTATGAAACACAAAAATAATTAAGTTTGATTGTTTTCCTTATTCTCGACGACAGATAAGATTAAAGAATTTTCAAGTGTTCTGTTAAAAACTTCTTCATTTTCGAACGTATCATACAATATCAATTTTAAGAGTTACTTTAGAATTCATTCGGGTACATTTCTGGCTACTCTCCAACCATCTCTAGTTTAATGTATTAGGCCCACTTGCACGGTTGCTAACACGAGGTTAATTGTCAATATTGTATGATTAACTGTCAATTTAACCTCGTATTGATCGCTCCATTTAGTTTTGGCGTAATTTTGCTATAGAAACCGCGTGACATTTTTGACGTGGGTCGCTCTTAAATTTTAATATGCTTATAAAGCAGCAACTAACTTTGAGTTAAGTTTTTCGTGCAAGAGGGCCTTAGATAATCGTAATTAACCAAGTAGGAAATCAAAATCCATATTATCAACAAATGTATTTAGGTACAAAAAAACTCTACTTCCACGCTTTCAGCTGTATTACTGAATATTCAGGCTAGACTAATCCTAAAAGAAAACAATTGAATAGGTATATTTTTTTGTAATTTTGTTTTCAAATATAAACGAAAAAAAACCAGAAAATTGAATAGTAACTTTCCTTTATTGAATTATAACTTTTCTGCCTCTTTCTTCAAGTTAGGAGCGGCCAACCCGTCATACTTTTCATACCAAAGCTCGTACGTGATTATGCAGTTGTTACACATCTATCTTTGATTTTTTTGAACTAATAGGTATTTTGTGCACTATATCTAGGTTTCTATGGTAACAAAAAATAAAAAAAATGTAGAAACAAATTCAGTATAAGCCTCCAAAAATTGCTGTTTGCACAAATTTTAACTGAACTTTGGCCGTTCATAATGTACTCATAAACTGTAAAAGTAAATAAAACATCTCTATAGAAACCTTGCACATGTAATGGAGATTCTTAATGACAAATATTTATTTCACACACTTGTAAGACTTATTCAAAAACACGTATTTCCTGGAACAAGTTTAAGAAATTTTCGAACACTATTTTTCGTTCAATGTCATCGCGTTAGGCGGTATGAGGTGCGCGGGAGACGAGATGTGCGGGGTCGGGGCGGGGTATGACGGGGGAATTGAAAGAAAATCGCCGCTGTGGCTCTGGATGAAACAACAAGCTTTTCGACCATGCTCGCGTTGACGATAGACGCACCGGGAAGGGCCCTCTTAACTGAAAATGTTAAACCAGTTTTTCAAAAAGTAAGGTTTTTAGGATGCTTGCCACATCAGAAATACGAAGTTATCAACTTACGCAGTAATATGTTATCAACAGCTTATTATATAACCGCAAGATTTATACAGGGTGTAAAAAAAAATACTCCCTCTACTACTAAAATCTACGACTAGACAACTAATCCTTGATACTGGCTGTTTGTCATCGACCTTGGCAGAATGGCAATGCGACAAGAACGCTAACTTCCTTCTCATTTATGATTCAAGCCGTTTACTTAAATTCTGATAGTGATGTGCTAATCGTTAAAATAATTCTGTTTCCGTTGTTTGACATTTAAATTTTGTGGGTCGTTCAATATAAAGATATCTAACGTTCCACTGCTGGGACAGGCCTCGTCTCTGTGAGAGGGAGTTGCGCGGGTGCGTGAGTGGGCCGTAATCAACCAAGCGGGCATACTTCGGCTTGGTAGATAATTAATTCAAATACTTAAAGGGAAAACGCTCGCGAAATTCAAATTTTCTTACGTTTTTTGCAATTAGCAGTCAGGTTTGTATGTTGATTAAAATATGATTCGCGGCCGTAACAAAACAATTTTTTAAAATTAAATACATCAATTCAGCCCTTTTTAAGTTAATCACATTGATTGACATTGCATGCATAATTGTTATGGTCGCAAATTATATTTTGTTTAACATACAGCCTCACACTGTCCTGCAAATTGCAAAAAAAAGAACAGAAAATTTGAATTTCGCGGGCTACCCTGGCGGTTCCTAAACGATTTGAACAAAAATAAAAACGTAATGAAATAAGCCAGATAATTTAAACGGAAGTTATAAGGATATGGTGAAACAGCTGTATTCAGAGCAATGTTAAACTGACAGATTTTATACTAATCTGAACACAAATGTTTGTTTTAAATCAAGAGTCAAAAGTTCAAGACAGAGCGTCGATCTAGAATACATAATTTTATTTTTATTTTATTCCATTTTTAATCCTGTCATTCATCTACACTAATATTATAAAGAGGAAAGATTTGTATTTTTGTGTGTATCTTTGTAACGAATAAACTCAAAAACTGCTGCGCCGATTTCAAAAATTCTTTCACCATTAGATAGCTACATTCACCCTGAGTAACATAGGCAAATGCAAAGGTCCGTGCGAAGCCGGGACGGGCACTAGTCATGAATGAAAATAGAGTGGATGATAGTGACAATTGAAAGAAAAATCGTGTTGCCTCGAACTTTTTTGCAACAGTTAAGATAGTTCCCATTACTGCCCTGCTGAAAGTTCCCCACCCCGTATAGCGACTACATTTATAGGCACATTACCTACATTATTTGTGACCTAATTTGCAACGCATAAATAAAGTTATTTTTATGACAAATTAAAAGTTCAACAGTCCCAGTGTTTGCGCTGAAATGAGTCATCTGAAACGGTTTTGTTTCAATTACAGTAGTAAATGGTGTTTCTCTATTAACGCTTCTACGAATTAGGACGCCATCTTGTTGACAGGGCTCTAATTTTTTACTTTCCACTGTAACACTTCACAGAACGAAAACATTACATGCTGCCTGTATTACCCCAAAGGGTTAGGCGAGGTGTACGTATAGGTAGTACACGCAAATTTCACAGTAATAGGGGGCGAGCTTAATGCCATTAACCGTCCACTAATATGTACAAACTCCGGGCTACTATTGAGAAATTCCTGATGGAAAATTCCATTATATGTAAACATTCATCCGAAAATAAAATACGGCTTAGCTAGCTAAATCATTTAGGGTCTGTCGTAACCCAAAGTAGAGCAAGGGCATGTGTGAGATTTTTTAACTCAATACTTGAGTTTTTCCAATGGAGATCCAAATCTACCAATATGGGACTGAGAAATATCACAGTTTCACGTTACAAAGTCTGACTTCAAACAGTTTCAAGGTCATCATCTTCCAGCCCTTGTCTCATTCTACTTGTGGTCGGCGCAACACGTGTTCTTCTTCCATTCTCCACTGTTAGACGTCACGGCATCATTTACTGCTTTCTCTTTCCAAATCTCACGACAGAATTTAAAACAAGCCATAATGGCGACTACCCTAACATAAGAATGATTAGGAGTTTATTCAAAAACATTTACATGCTTCAAGTTTGAAATGAACCTGCTCCATCCAACACATACCTGTGAACAAAGAAAAACATTCTGTAAGTACGAATTAATAACGAAGTTCTAAAAAAGTCTTTCAAATTCAAAACCAGACTTGGGTTTTGTGTTAAGAGTTGAGATATTATTACCATTACAGAAGCTTTAAGAGCTCCATGGTAGCCCGCGAAATTCAAATTTTACGGTTCTTGCATTTAGCAGGTCAGTGTCAGTTTTTGCCGGACACTGACCGGCAAATAGCAAAAAACGTAAGAAAATTTGAGTTTTGCGAGCTATTACCCTATTACCACCTTTAATAGCTAAACATTCATTAACTCTATAAATAAACTTAATGGTTAAACACAGGAAATCGGATGTCAATCCATTGACGCAAAAATCGTATTACAATATGCATATACTTAGATTTATTTAAATACCGTTTGGTACCAGTTTTCTTAGTTCAAGGTCAAGTCGAAGTTAATCGAATTCAACTCGGCATTTGTTTGTTTTGGTAAATTAACTTTGTAACTTGAAGGTTGAGGCAATTTTGTGTATGTTCTAGCGCATCCGGGTATGCTGGAAGCTTCCTAAACATCTAAATATCTGCAAATAGTGAACCGGTTTTGATACTGATAAAAGGAAGCGCAACTGCTGAGCAGGAGGTCCTGGTTTCGATTCCCAGGTTGGGAGAAGTGTTATTGGGTTTTTCCAACAGGAATTTCTCAGTAGCAGCCACGGAGTCTGGACCTGTGCCTGGTTGATGGCAATATGCTCTCCGTCGCCCACTATTACTTACTACTATTTTCAGTCTTGAAAAGAGTAGTAAAGTGAGCCTTATGTCTTCGGAGTAGACTGATCTAAGAAGCCTCTCAGTATTACTATAGTCAAATTAATTTCACGGACAGTTTTTAACTTGACGTGTCAAAGTATCGTCAAGTTTTCTAATAACGCGAACCTTTCTACCCATACCAAGTAAGAACCAGGATGAAGGAGCTCGTGGCAAAATAATAATAGCCGATCGGGTCGATCTGTAGGTTAAGCCGTGCTTGCCTAGGTTGGACTGTGGATGGGTGACCACCCATTACATACCGAGTTTCTTCCGTGCCTCGGGAAGCACGGTAAGCCGTTGGTCCCGGCTGTCATTTGTAGATCTTTGATAGTCGTAACAGGTAGTCAGTGGCCCAAAATGTCTGACAACCAGTCTTACAAAGGGGTATCGTATTACCCAGTACTAACTGGGTTGTGGAGGTCAGATAGGCAGTCGCTTCATGTAAAATACTGGTATTCAGCTGCATCCGGTTAGACTTAAACCTAGTTGGGAAAAGCAGGCAGATGCTGATGAACCAGGATGAAGGAATTAACTAACTTTTCTTTTGCGGGCAAACTCAAGTACCTTCCAGCTGTAATGTTTTACTCGCGTCCACTAGACCAACGAGTAGTTTATTGTAATCCATATTAGTTTATTCCTAGACTAGCTGTTGCCTGCGGCTTCGCTCGCGTTTTGGACGGAAATTATTCTACGGGTGCCTTGTAAATATAGCCTATAGCACTCGAGGATAATGTAGCTTCCTATTAGTAAAAGGATTTTCAAAATCGGATCAGTAGATCCAGAGAGTACCCCCTACATAAAAACTTACAAATTTTATCTCTTTATAATATTAGTATAGATTGCTCTAGAATCAATATAATTGTATTCTTCTGTTAATTCTTCAAAGGACTTGGCTAGAAAATCAGTCCCTGTTTGTTACAATAACCATGATTCTTCCAAAACATGGCCAAAAGGCTATCATGTGTTTTAGAAACCTGTCTCACTGACATCATTACATAGGTCAGTGCTGATTATGAATACTTAATTACGATAATTAAACTTATGCTGTCACTTACGGAATATACTCCGTGATTATTGATTATTTTGAGCTCCCGATATTTCGACGCTATTGCAAGCGCCATGATCGCGGGATGACTGGAGAATGCGGGTGGATGGATACTAAATTGTTAGGTACAGGTACAGACAATTCTGTCTATCCTCCGTTTTAAACCGTGAAAGCTTAAACCAGTGTTACCATAGTCAAATACTGAAATACAGACTAAATGTAAATAATTGATGACATCATCGACACCATTTCAGCGTGAATCTTTTTATATTTATAGGTACATCATCCTTATATCATAGGTATCTTATCAGTGGTAAGATATCCACTGTTGGATTAAGACCTCAATAGATTACCCAAAATGATTCATTTTGTATGAATCATCAGAAGAAATACACCCTTATTTAAGGAGCCTTGATCTTCGGTCAGCAACCGCCTGTCAAGTACCTTACCACTTCTGTCAAACCTTTTTGGGAAGACTATGGCCTGGATTGAATACTAATCATCACTTTGACATTGTTGTTTACCAACAAGGCAAAATTCCAGTCTATTTACATATTGATAGAGCTTAAATAATGAAGTTATTGACGTTCTCCACATCACCAAAGATGTTCCTGACATCTGATCATCTGCTGTGACACTGACCACCAGAAATGAGAATGTTAACATTGAGAAGCATGAGAAACCTCGTTCCATAACAGAAAAGAACCGACGCCAAAAAGAAGACAACAGACGAATCTTCTGCTTTTTTTATAATTCAAGAGAAGAACAAAGAAACGAGGTTGGACTCTGTGAAATATGATACATAGTTGAAAGTGAGTGAAGTGAGTTCTGAAACACCAACTAATTGAAAATATGGAAGATAAGACATGCTCCGTCAACCAGAAATAAATTGAGATATGGGCAGATGAACCATGCTGAGGGTAAGACGAAGGCCATGTACCTCCATATTAGTAACAGAGAACCCACAGAAGTCAAGATTCGGCAGTTCCACAAACAATGACGCACTTGCACATCAAGAAATTACGAATGATTTCGGCAGCCATGTTCAATTGGTGGAAGTTGGTTAATAAACTGGTTTGCGGGTCGTCGACATCTGGCTGATATACGAACAATATAACGCAATGTAAGCTGTACTTGTTGTTTGTACACGGAGAGATAAAAATGGAAAAACATTGGAGCCTTGAGTTAGAGATTTTTTTATACTTTGCGCCATTTACAGAACCATTATTTAAAATTAATATCAACCAATCAAATTGCTGAAATCTAGTTTTAAGTAATGCTTGAGACTTCTTTTTTTTTTTCGTATGGTTAATCATCAAATGACCCCTCCCACTTTGGGCGGAGTGGAAGGCAGTACTCAGACTCAGTCAGATTTGTACTGACTAAAACCCATCCATGTTCCTTCTTTTGCCCTTTGTGTCCCAGGGCCGCGGTATCTCTTTCGAACAGTCCCGCAACCCTGGCAGGCATCGGTCCTTTCGGACCCCTTCCCGTTTGCTGACATCTCTTTGAGGCGCGCGTGGAACAGGAACTCGCCGTCGACACAGCCTGTCGTCATAAGGAAGCTGAATTAATTCTTAATTTGAGTAAACGTGTGTGTGAGAGCAGGTTTAGAAGTGTATGATTGTAAGGATCGCAGCAGAGACGTTCTATAATTTCTGGTTTCTGCCTAGGTGGCAAGGAGTGGTAAGTACTATAAAGCAGCTGATGATCCTTGCAGACTGGGTAACACTTCCACCAAAGCATTTAGAATAGAAGGTGACGAGTTTACCCTATATTTAAGATATTCATTGTTCAGCCATCTTTCCTCTTACTTCCGCTAGGGCATGCGGAACCCGGTTTCGGTCCCCGGATTTTACCATGGGATACTATGGGTACTTCCCCACACGCTTTCAAAGTTGTAGAATATCTTCATAGAGAATAGTTTCAATACGGTACCTTTGGTTAGATTTCTAAATAAATAATTAATCAGTCTAGCACTAACTTAACACTTACTATTTACACAATAATGTGTGCCGATGGATATCTTGTTTACAAGACATGTTCAATGCGTGATTGTTGCTCGTTCTAACTATTTAGATCTAGCCTAGATTTACAGCCACTTGTAAGCTACGTTTCTAGTTTTTCTTTGATATATGAAACAGATTAGCAGGCTGGTTTTAAAAATAAATCGCGATACCACTAGTTATTTTAACGAAGGAAAATGTTGTAGAGAATTTGTAATCTATACAATGTTCATCATCATCGTGTACAATCACACACACACACACACTCACATACATCAAATGTGTGTATGTGAGTGTGCTTTTTCACTATAATGTTAAATATTGTTCAGAAATCCATTGTCCAAATAGTATTTATTAGAAATATGCCGCCTGTGATACAGGTTTAACCTAGTACAGGCATCGAACTTTGTTATACTCGTACCAACATTATTTTCATCATTCTATTCGAAAAGGGTCGTTTTAAAGCAAAGTAGCTCTTTTCTCCACTAGACTTTTTAGCGGGCAGTAACGAGATTTGAATTTGGAACATGAATCGTTCATTGAAATCGAACGCAAATTGTATAAATTACTGGCTGTAAGTGTTGGCTGTACGGTGCTGGGAGGCGCGGTAACTAAAAAAAAAATATTTTTTCCCTCGGGCGATGTACTTTGAATCCCTCGCTATGCTCGGGATTCTATTCTAGAATCCTTCGCTTCGCTCTGGATTCAAAATAGCGCCCTCGCCGCTTGCTCCATTGTCATACGATCTACTATTCTAAGATTTAAAGTGTATTTATTGTGCCAATTCAAATTTTTTAATAGATATATTACTATTAATATTCTTACACCCACTGCCACTGCTGCTGGGTTTAACCCTTCGTGTGCCGGAACGTAGATCTACACGAGACACAATGGCTTTTTAATTGTGTCTATATACTCGGCATACGAAAGGTTAAGGCCTGGCCTAATCTCTGATATACAAGGTGTAAAGGTCCCTTCACGAAGCCTTCAATCAAGCATTCTGTACATCAAACCACGTAACTCTACGCAATATATTGCTGGGAAAAGACTTTTTTTTTGGAGTGATAAATCACGTTTTACGGTAGGACACAATGTAACGCACTCAAAACATTGTGCTGATGGATGCATTGAATAGTATGGGGACTGTGGACCCCGTGGAGGTTTTTAAAGTAAAGTTAGGACATAAAAAATAAAAATAAACTTGTAAAAAAGTTGGAACTTTGACCCCCGGTATCTCCGTAAGTTGAGCAGGTACTTTGTAGGTTTGGCTGTAGGAGCTAATCTCCGAAACTACTCATCCGATTTCAAAAAATCTTTCCATGTTAGGAAGCTACACTATAGCAGAGTCCCATAGCATATGCTTTACAGGATCATGGTCCCTAAAGGCTATAGTTGACCTCCACACAGACGAACTTGCGGATACCAACTAACATTTCTTAAATTTCGTCGTAACAAGCATTTCGCAAATCATATTGATTTTATCATTAACACTAGAAACGGGAACAAAAACAACAGTAAATATCCCATTTCAGCAGCTGCAATTTCAAAACTCATATTGATTTTTACAACATTTTCGACTGTTTGATCTAAAAATATAGTCTACAATGACCAGATGCTAAATATCACTGCAGTATGACTTTCATAAACAAATACAAACTTCGCATACTGAGAACCGAACGAAAATATTTACACTAACCATATTTTGTAGCACCATGAAAAAAAAACAGTCTAAGACATAACTGGCGAAATGTACTATTAGATGTACCTCTGTCTTACCCCTCGGGGATTACAGGCGTGATGTTTTTGATGGTTAAGTAACATAATTAGTCTACAATGTACTCAAACTCAAAGCATTTATTTCAACTAGACCATTATAGGCACTTTTGAATGTCAAACAAAAAAAAAGCTAAGCTACAGTCACAAGGCATACTTGAGAATGTACACAATGTTGCACATTCCAAAACGTAGATCTCTATGAAGAAGAATGGGCAAGAAACACCATGGACATTCTTTTTAATCAAAATATTGTTACAAAATCTTGGTTACATCATTCACGTTGAGATTATACATTTATGTGAGAACGATGTAGAAAGACGTGCACATTAAGAGCGTCCAGAGTAAAATATTAAAATAATCAACAATTTCAAAATAAAGTAATTAAAATAAACCGTGGCAGCTAAGAGATGAGGCAGGGAATAAGTATAATAGTAGTACAAGACCGAAGGAATGTAAAGGAGGTGACTGATGAGATGCCGAGTAATAGAGAAGTATGGAAGAAGAAGACATGCTGCGCCGATCACGAATGAATTGGGATACGGGCAGGAGAATTATAGTAATGATGATGTATTATATGATGATGTGTAGTACTAGACCGACAGGCAGACAGTTCAGATTTCCCAAATCTGATTCGAAATTTAAATAATCTTGACGTAAAAATGTGAACCAATGGATATAGAAAACATACCGGAAGCATACGAAGAATTATTAAACATTTAGCAATAAATACAAGCCCCGAAATCGGTTGCTCCACATATTTTACAAGGCACTGGCACTACAAAGAAAAACTTAAACTGAAGAAAGAACTAACCCTTTTTACTGGAGCGTAGGTAGTTCACGATGAACAGCTCATGACGTTACTTCTCGAGAGCATCTCCCTCGAGGCACATTTAGGCCGTTTTAAGAGCTTTTTATGTTTACAACAGCTGTTCTTAGTTTTAGCTGAGGATTTTGGAAAGTTTATATCGTAGGTGGATTAGGAAACGCCTTTGAGGTTGTTAAGGTGAATAAGTTAATAAATTAAGTGTATCCTTATCTAAGTGTCATAAATAGGATCCCATTAAAATAGATGGACAAATTTTACCACACCGTTCAGTACATCTAACCAAAGATATCGAAGCACCCATTAGGTCAAAATAAAACCACTTTAATCAGTGTTTTTTTATTGGATATTTTTGGTTAGACGTACTGAACGCTGTAATAAAATTTGACCATCTATTTTAATGAGACCTTATATTTTTCTACCAACAAGGATATGATTCTTAGAGTCACGTATAATCGCCTTCAGTAGCTACAAAAAATACGAAAACAAAGAAACGAATGGACTAAAGAACGAGGAAGCCCATCAAAGAAAATCTCAGAACTCAGAAAATAAATCCAACGATGGATATGGCAGTCTGAGATATTGGATCTCAATGCGAAGACAAAGCTGCATAAAAAGAACACGGAATACACTCTGAAGAAGATCACTACATCACTATAAAGTATAAAACAAAGTCGCTTCCCGCCGTCTGTCCCTATTAATGCTTAGATCTTTAAAACTACGCAACGGATTCTGCTGCGGTTTTTTAATAGATAGAGTGATTCAAGACGAAGGTTTATATGTATAACAATGTACCGTGCGAAGCCGGGGCGGGTCGCTAGTAAGAAATAATATCAAGTTACAAGTCGTCACCATATCTGCCTAGCCTTTTCCCAACTATGCTGGGGTCGGCTTCCAGTCTAACCAGATGCAGCTGAATACCAGTATTTTACATGGAGCGACTGCCTATCGACAACCCTTGATAACACCCGACACCCCTTGATAAGACTGGTTGTCAGACTTTTTGGGCCACTGACTACCAGTAACTACTGTCAAAGATCTACAAATGACAGCCGGGACCAACATCTTAACGTGTTTTCCGAGGCACGGAGGAAACTCGGTATGTAATGGGCGGTCACCCATCCACAGACCAACCTAGGCAAGCACGGCTGTTATCATTTTTCCACGAACTCAAAACCAGAACATCCAGCTGTGCTATTACAATGATTATCACAAAAGGGGTCCCTTGTCCTAAAATAAGAACATGCGGTTATTATTTCGTTCAGATATTGTATTACTCATTGTTCCCGCCGGATGCGGTTCCACGTCCGTTTGCGGTTTGCGCTCTACATTGTCTTTTACTACAAACGTTTTGTTGAACCTAACCTCTGTCACGTAATAAAGATAGCGTAGTTCGCTGTCGTTGGTTTAGTAGTCGCAATCGCGACTGCTCAGCGTCGGGTCCTAGGTTCGATTCCTGGGTCGGGCAAATTGTTATTGGGTTTTTTTATCAGGAATTTCTCAGTAGCAGCCACGTAGTCTGGATTCGTGCCCGGTTGATGGCAATAAGCTCGCCCTCTTTTATATGGTACAAAACATAACTAGCGATTTGGTACACATCTGCCTAACCCTTCGATGACTACAGGCTTGA
This sequence comes from Eugnorisma glareosa, assembly GCA_947578425.1. Classification (NCBI taxonomy): domain Eukaryota; kingdom Metazoa; phylum Arthropoda; class Insecta; order Lepidoptera; family Noctuidae; genus Eugnorisma; species Eugnorisma glareosa. The sequence goes on along the minus strand of OX387967.1, from coordinate 4,999,246 downwards.
TGTTATGTATGTAGTACGGACATATAAGTGTAAAAAAACATTTAGGGTCGAAGCCAATGCCGTCGTAGCGACAAAGTCGAAGCCACTCCACTAGTAACCAATGCCGTCGTGGCGACAAAGTCGAAGCCACTCCACTAGTAACCAATGCCGTCGTGGCGACAAAGTCGAAGCCACTCCACTAGTAACCAATGCCGTCGTGGCGACAAAGTCGAAGCCACTCCACTAGTAACCAATGCCGTCGTGGCGACAAAGTCGAAGCCACTCCACTAGTAACCAATGCCGTCGTGGCGACAAAGTCGAAGCCACTCCACTAGTAACCAATGCCGTCGTGGCGACAAAGTCGAAGCCACTCCACTAGTAACCAATGCCGTCGTGGCGACAAAGTCGAAGCCACTCCACTAGTAACCAATGCCGTCGTGGCGACAAAGTCGAAGCCACTCCACTAGTAACCAATGCCGTCGTGGCGACAAAGTCGAAGCCACTCCACTAGCAACCAATGCCGTCGTGGCGACAAAGTCGAAGCCACTCCACTAGCAACCTATGCCGTCGAGGCGACAGAGTCGAAGCTAGTTTGACGCTAATAAAGGGAATCATCGACTCGGCGAACAGGAAGACGAAACGGCGGCATCATTCGGCCAAGCCCGGCTGCAAAATGATATCTACGTAGTTAAATATTCACGAGAAACAGCCACTCACCTTATGACCAGAACTATCAGCTATGATGACGAAAGGAGTTTCGCGCGTCATTTAAAGGTTGTAACAAGACCCTTAACGAAGCCGAAAGCTACTTGTTCTCCCCGCCATTGCGATAATTTTTTTGTTCTAGACCATACCTGGGAACCTTCTAGTTACCGAAATATTGGAGTCAAAGTTCCAACTTTTTCAGAAGTTTTTTAATATACTTAATATTTTTACTTTGAACACCTCCACGACGCCGGCACTATTCAATCCATCTATCAGCACAATGTTTTGCGTCTGTTACGTTGAGTCCTACCGTAAAACGTGACTTTTCATCCCAAAAAAAAAACGTCGTTTCCCAGCAATAATTTTTGCGTAAAGGTAGGTACTTAGTTTGATGTACATAATGCTTGGTTGGCTTCGTGAAGGTCTTGTTACACTCTTTAATATGAAAGTGATTTCAGTTTCATTACGGTTGTAGGTATAATTCTTAAATTAATGCAATGCAAATTAATTCTTCAAAAAAATTCGTCTGCTCGACACCGTAAATATCGCAATAAATAAATAAATATCGCTGGACATTACACACAGCGCCATCTAGGTGCCACACTAAGCAACGAGGCTTGTGTTGTGGACACCAGATAGTTGATAATACTACATAGATACTTTTTGTTTGTAAATACATACTTATCATACATATAAACATCCATGACTCGGAAACAAATGTACATGCTCATCACACAAACATTTGCTCCTACCGGGATTCGAACCCGGGACCCGAAGAACTTAAGGCAGCCTCACTACCGCTGCGCCATTCGGGACGCAATGACGTTGAATTGACAAAACGAAAGACATTTCGATTTTCAGTCATCATCTAGTTAGCCTTCTCCCAACTTTGTCTGAGTCGGCTTCCAATCTAACCAGATGCAGCTGAGTACCAGTATTTTACAAGGAGAGACTGCCTATTTGACCTGCACAACCCAGTACCTACTGGGTAAACCGATACCCCTTGGAACACTGGTTCTGGTTGTTAGACTTTCGGGCCACTGACTACCAGTAACGACTGTCAAAGATCTACAAATGACAACCGGGATCAGTAGTGTGCTTTCTGAGGCCCGGAGAAACTCGGTATGTAATGGGCGGTCACCCATCCACAGATCGACCTAGGCAAGTGCGCCTTAACCTTGAAGATCGACCTGTGCGGCTGTTAGCCACGAACTCTTCTTACATTGCGATTCTAAATGTGTTACGTAATTACCCCGCTGGTCTATACAAATAAGTATATGTCAACATAACAATGACAATCTGTATGTCCTTGGCTATAAATCTCGAGAATTACGAGACTGGTTGTGGTGCAATTTCAAAGAGTATTTATTAAGAAAGGTCCAAGATTTATTTGAGTTTCTTTTGGCGGAAATTCCATTTCCTTCGAGTTTATTTTAAACTTTAATATTTAGACAGAGTTGTCGTAACGTTTTAGGCCCAGTTTCTTTAATTAAATAATTAAGAACAGAATTTGACACAGACGAGACGCGTGTTTACGAAATCAACAGGACTTTGTATGGTCATGGTCAGGAATTTGTGAAGAGATGCATTTGCACTACTGTACGCAATGTCTTGACGAAGAAAGAGGAAACTAGAAGCAAGCACCTGCGTAAGGAGTCTTAACTAGTTCCTACTTTATACCCAAATGAAAGTCTCCACAGATCCGCCATCTTGTATTCTCATTGAAGTTCATGTAACACTTTCACAATTTTTTAATAACGACGTGATTGAATGGCAGAGGAGGATCTGTGCCATTTAAACGGCCAAAAATGGATGTTATGAATGGGTGTTAGATGACAGACATCCATTATCATCTATGACCAACTGACATAATTCTCGTAAAAGCGCCATTACGCAAAAGAACATAAAGATAGAGGCACACGCCCAATTACAATGCGACATTGTCTTCAGCGCATCACATGGAAATATTCAGCCAATGAACGCTAACGAGGACATACCAAACATTATTGGAATGTATGAGTAGTGTTTACAATCGCACTGAAAATTATAACTGGAATACGAAACGAAGCATTACAAACATATTTATAACATCACGCCTGTAATTCCCAAAGGGTTAGGTTAGGTTAGGTTAGGTTAGACGTGTACCTAATCGTCAGTTATATTTAAGTCCCATTTTATAGGGAGCGAGCCCATTACCATTAACCGGGCAAAAACCCATTATCCGTGGCTGCTACTGAGAAATTCCTGATGAAAAACTTAATTAAACTTTGCTCGACCCGGGAATCGAACCCACGTCCTCATGCTTAGTCGCACTTGCGACCACTCGACCAACGAGGCTGTCAAATATAATCGTTTTACCAAAAAAATTGTGCATCACCAGAACACACCGTTTACACGTTTGTAGGACGTTTTACACCCAATATTTATCTCGCAACTTACAAACTAAAATCCAGTATCTCGCAAGACTAACATACGAGGTGTAAACAAACCCTTCACGAAGCCGTCACCTAAGCATTCTGTACATCAAATTAAGTAACTCTACGTAAAAAATTTCGCTGGGAAATGACTTTTTTTTGGGTGAAAAAACACGTTTTACGGTAAGACTCAAGGTAACGCACTCAAAACATTGTGCTGATGGATGGATTGAATAGTCGTGGAGGTGTTTCAACACCTCCACGACCCCCGGGGCGGGGCGCTAGTATTTCTATAAGTTACGTTTATGTTGTGAGTCGACCTTTTGTAAAAATGATTTGCCACACTAAGAATATTGATTGATAATGTGGTTGAAGGGAGCGAACGACAGCGTGACGGCTGACATTGGGGAGGGGGATGAATGAAGAAAACGTGTTGCCCCAACCCCAAGTAAACCCAACCCCCACTTCGTTTGCACGGCGTTGAAGTACCTATACGTAGGTTTAGTCCCATCTCGGCACCCTTTGCTGTCTAATGTTGGGATCACACGGCACTTTCATACAGCATTTGTTTTTAATCTTACTAGCTGTTGCCCGCGGCTGCGCTCGCGCTTTGGTCGGAAATTATCCCACGGGCACGTTGTAAATTAAGCACTCGGGAATAGTGTAGCTTTTAGCTATTATTTCAGCTATTATTGAAAAAAAATTCAAAATCGGTTCAGTCGATCCAGAGATTCCCCCTAGAACCTCACAAACTTTACCTCTTTATAATAGAAGTATAGATGAGCAGTGAGGTCTTTTTTTTACGGATGGGAAATCATCAAATGACCCCTCCCACTCTGGACGGAGCGGAAGGGAGTGTCACACTTGTACTGACTAAAACCCATCCATGTTCCGTCTTTTGCCCTTTGTGTTCCCGGCCGCGGTATCTCATTCGAACAGTCCCGCAATCCTGGCAAGCATCGGTCCTTTCGGACCCCTTCCCGTTTGCTGACATCTCTTTGGGGCGCACATGGAACACTCGCGCGCCGACGACACGGCCTGTCGTCATAAAACGGACGGACGACGAGCTAGCCCATTACTCACCGTCCACAGGCTCGCGCCTACGGTGGCCGGGAGCCACCACGTGGCCCCCGACGCCCAGGGCGTCTCCCGCGGCGAGCAATGAGATCTTGACCTGTGATTCCAGGAGTTTACTACAATATACCATCCAGACTGTCTCTTTGGTCTAGTGGTCGTAGGCGCGACAGCTGATGAGCATGAGGTTCTGGTTTCGATTCCCAGGTCGGACAGAGTCGGAGTGAGTTTTTAAATCAGGAATTTCTCAGTAGCAGCCACGCAGTCCAGATTTGTGCCTGGTTGATAGCAATAATTTCGCCCCCTATTAAATGAAACATAACTGGCAAAATGTGGGTGCACTGTTAGGTATACCTATTACCTCTGTCTTAACTTTAAAGGATTACAAACGTGATGTTATGTATGTAACATCATGCAGTACAGCGTCATTCGAAAGGTCACTAACATGGAACGACCGAACGATGGCAGGAGACCAATATGTCGTTACATTTAAAATTCCTCAACAATGGCGATCATCAAGAGTTTTAAAACTTAGGCCATCTCTTCAAAAAGGTATAATAACTAAACGAAGAACCACAGGTGACAGAATGGAGGGGGGGTTCTAAAGTAACCAAGATTGACTTTGGAAAGTCTAATTCAATAGACAACAAATTACCAGATACCATCATCATCTGCCTAGCCTTTTCCCAAGTATGCTGGGGTCGGCTTCCAGTCTAACCGGATGCAGCTGAATACCAGTATTTTACATGGAGCGACTGCCTATCTGACCTCCACAACCCAGTTAGTAGGTACTGGGTAAGATACCCCTTGGTAAGACTGGTTGTCAGACTTTAGGGCCACTAGGTATTAGTCACCTAACGACTGTCAAAGACCTACAATTGACAGCCGGGACCAACGGCTTAACGTGCTTTCCAAGGCACGGAGGAAACTCGGTATATAATGGGTGGTCACCAATCCACGAACCAACCTAGGCAAGCACGGCTTAACCCGATCGACCGAGCGGCTGTAAGTATTTAGCCTCGAGTTCCTCGAGAACAAACTACCAGAAACCAATACAAAATAAGGAAGCTAACGATTCAAAGCTGCCATTTAGAAGATAAATAAACGTTAAACAAGAACCAGTTTCTCAAGGAACAGAGGACAAACAGTCGACACGCGACTGACGCGGCCACTAATGACGAAACGACAGGTTTTTACAAATGTTTTTTTGTCTGGAGGTACTGCAAGTCAGAAAGATTGAGATCTTCTAAGAAATCTGCTTGTAGTTTTTGTTTTGTAGACTGAAGAAATGGAACTGCACGGGAATTCTAACCGACTTTGATATGAATTGTGGCTGATCTTCTAGCTAGTTATTTATGCTGATTAAGTCTTTGGTTATATTCAGAAAGTGGCTGATTAATAATAAATGCTAATTTCAAATGGCTGACAGCAGAATTTCTGAGAAAGTGATTTGTAAGTTGTTGAGATTATCTTTTCTCGATTTAGGCTCGTCTTCACCTCAATCTAGTCCCGAAGACAGAGATGAGGTCAACGATAGAACGAGCTAACCCAAAAGAAGCTATTAACTCGCGACATAAATAGATTGGGGTCATATGAACTCGGGAACACCGACGCAGGCAGGGCATTCCACTCCTTGGCTGTGCGCATAATGAACAATATAGCAAAGCGCTTCGTGCGAATGTGTGGAACATCGACAAGGTATGGGTGATAACCTGCAGTACGTTTGGACTCCTGATGGAAGAAGAGACATGGTGGGAGGAGCTCGTGGAGCTCTTGGGCACAATCACCGAAGTACAGTCTGTAAAAGACCGACAGACATGCAACTTTGCGCGAGTGTATCAGACTATGAAGCTTGGTACCCACCAGCTTATCTCTTTACAAAAAGTGGAAGTATGTACGTAAGTTGGGACACATTAGGCATTACAGCAATCAACTAAAATTTGTCAATCAGTTCGGCCTTTCGCAATCTACCGGTCATTGGCCTGACGCAAGCTGTACGCACAAAACCAAAGTCACTATTCAAATTAGGCTGATAATTAGCACTTTTTGAACATCAAATTACATAAGACAATCCTCTAAAGCGCCCACCGTTCACCACTTCTTATTGTTTTAGCTCGGGAGCTGAACAAACTACCCAGCAGGTTTCAAAGTCTAGAAATATTTCAGTTAGCTCTAACTGAAACAATCATATTGTATGGAATCGAAGAAGAAGAGAAGAGCGCTTTTGACTGTATTACAGATATTAATTTATCTAGCTCAAGCACAGACGTCTTATCGAATTACTGAATAAAACTTATAAAGTCTACTGAATCCAAGATGGCATAGTTTTCAAACCCGCCCTCCATTTCACCTAATTGAACCGCACAAAGGTAATCGCTATACCAGTAATAAATAAATCAGCCATTCAATCGATTCACACGTCTACCAAGGCCAAGGTGAAGCGTCACGTGCAGCCTTGGCGACAATGTTGGCCACCAATTGCCAATATTGCAGTGCATACACTGGATTGACATTGGTTTACCGGAGAGCTGTACAACTGGCTGTCACTTTTTGAGCGTCTCTATATCTTATACCTAAAAGGACTTTCAACAGGATTAACATGACCTGGGGGCCTCAAATGGCCGCTTTAGCAGATCCATAATAGGCTAACATGAATTACGTTACAATCTATACTTAATATTATAAAGAGCAAAAATTTGCTTGTAAGTTTGTATGTAGGGGGTAAGCTCTGGACCTACTGAACCGATTTTGAAAATTGTTTCACTAATAGAAAGCTACATTATCCCCGAGTGCCATAGGCTATTTACATCGTGCCCGAGCTAGTTCGTTAATATTAAGGTGAAAGAATTTGTAGGTCAGTATCGGATTGAATGTTGATTAAAATATGATTCGCGACCGTAACAGATCTTTACAGAGTTATAATCATTAAAATCATCAATTTTTTTTAATGAAATAATCATCAAATAGCATTAAATGAACTTCGAAGGCTGTATTGATGATTTTAATGAGTATAAGTCGGTAACTGCATACATTTTACGGTTGTGTGAAACATATTTTCTTTACACACCGCCTGAAACTAACACGCAAATTGCAAAAAAATATGGAAAATTAGAATTCCGCGCGCTACCCTGGCGCTACCGCTATTTTAAGAATTTTGACGTGATTCTTATTATAATTCTGCTAAAGCGATCATTTTAGGCACCCTGTTCGGTAGCTTGACAATCCAAAACATCAGCATCATGGATCTTTGACTTTTTTCCCTGATATTTTTTTTGCTTTCCTATCATTATTATCGCTGATACAATATCATCACTTACTGTAGGTCCTCTGGTGTCTCTTGTCGCAATTAAGCATGTCAAGTAACGTTTTGATATAGATATTAAGGATAGAATTGATGCCATGGCAATACTCAAGAAAATTGATCAAGCAGCTATGGATTCCACTCCCCACACAACCTCCATGATAAGTCAGTAGTTTAATTTGATATTGATGTGAAACTATTCACGTTTGATGAATGATAGGATCACCCTCACCCACCTGTCTAGACGTGGTCGTCGGTATCATTAAAAAGGGATTATGCCCACGTTATTTCAATTTCCTTTTCAACTTGTCGGTGGCAATCTAAATTGAGTCGACCTTACAAATTCTTTCATTGCTACGCCTATATTGACATACTGGCTGTTGCCCGCGACCTTCGTTTGCGAGAAATTATTATTAACAAAATTCCCTTGACTTCCCTTTTTCATTCGAATTTTGTTACCAATTTCGAGGAGTATTTTTTTGCAGGGAACCCTAGTTCTTATTTATTCTATAATAAAATTAGCTTAACTAAAGCTAATTTTATTATAGAATAAATAATAAAATTATTCTATAATAAAACTCCTTATGTCATCAGCTATCTGCCAGTAAAAGTCCCGTCAAATCGATTTAGCCGTTTCGGAATTAGCCGGAACAAACAGACAGACAGAGAGACAAAATTGAAAAAAATGTATTTTTCTTATAAGTGCCGTATATATTTTCATATGCATTCAGTAAAAACCTGTTATTTTGATATTACAAACAGACACTACAAGTTTATTTTATTTGTGTAAACTTCGATGTAGGCGGGAATAAAATAATTAAAATTATATTTTGGGACGAAGGAACTATATTGTTTGGGACGACCCAGGATATTTATATGTGGGACGAAACTCAGTGGGCCGAACGAAGAATAAATCGTTTACATTCAGAAGCGATGCCGATGATTGGAAAACGTTTTGATATTTGTACCGTTATTATTCTCACATGAAAAGGTACTTTAGGGGCTTCCACGCACTAAGCAGCCTGGCTGCTGCAACTAAATTATTGAGCAGCCAGTCGGCAGCCACATCAAATAGGAGGCCACCACATTTTGTTACAATCAACAGTTTTGGAACACAAAACACGTCTTTCTGCTGCGGCAAGTGCACGGAGGCCGGGGACCGAAGGCAGCAACAAACATTCGCTTTGTCTTGCACTAGCGCACAGCTATTAGGCTGTAATTGTGCTACAGCCAGACATCCTTGGCCGCCTAGTGCGCGAGCTTATATACACCATCTGCCTAGTACACGGGTACCCTTACTGACCATTGTACTTAGAAATGTTATACTCCTCCCAGCTAATTTATACGCTCCAAGTTTGAAATGAACGTGCTCCATGGTCCATACAATACGTACCTGTGAACAAAGAAAAACATTCTATGAGTGCGGAACTTCGAACTCCTAAAATAGTCATTCAAAAACAGATCTGACTCTTGTGTTGATAGTTGAGATATTATCATAACAGAAACTAAAGGAGGTGACTCAAGATGAGTAATGGAGAAGTATGGAAGAAGATATGCTGCGTCTGCGCTTACACCACATAAATTGAGATCTTATTTCTTTATCGTGTGGTTAGTGTCTAACCTGGTGTCAGAGTTTTTACGCCGCCGATGGGCCTCTGACTTGACTATAGGTACATGCCGTCGAGAAATATCTCTCAGGCATGCTGGTTTCCTCACGATGTTTTCCTTCACGAAGCAACTGATAATTATACAATACGCACATGAATCCGAAAAATCAGAGGTGTGTGTCTTGGGTTCGAACTTGAGACCTATGGACTTGACAGTCCGACAGTCACACCACTAGACTATCACTGCTGCTACGAGTATAAATTGAGATACGGAATGATGACTATGAAGCATACACATACACAAGCAATAATTATGAATGATACTTCGGGGTTTATTCATAATTCGCTTTTATTACCAGGAGCTTAGGACTGGGTCTAGTGGTCGCAAGCGCGACTGCTGAGCATGAGATCCTGGGTTCGATTCCCAGCTAATACTTTTGCATGCCGTAAGGTAGAGTGTGTTGTAACTGCTTTTACAATGTTTACATCCTATTTTGTACCCACATTCATGGCAAATAAATGATTTCTGATTTTGATTCTGATCAGGTCGGGCTAAGTTTAATCAGGTTTTTCCATCAATATTTTCTCAGTAGCAGTCACAGAGTCTGATTTGTGCCCGTTTGATGGCAATAGGACTTAAAAATAACTGGCGAAATGTGTGTGTACTATTAGGTACAGCTCTGCCTAACCCTTCGGGGATTAGAGGCGTGAAGTTATGTACTAGGAGCTTAGAACTGTTTCTAATTTCTCATCATTGTGTTCGCCGTTTCTCATCACGCTGTTATTTTTAAATACTGCATGTTTTAGTAAACTTTTTGTTCGCTAACGTCATAAAGAATTCCAGTGTTTGCCACCTTTGTTAAAACCATGTTTTCTTGAATATTATGATGTAAACTTCTTGGTGTTTTCCCGGAACCTTAACATCTGTTACGTTATATTCACAATATTTTTGTCAGGGCCATCGACAGTTTACGCTAACGGCTATAAATTGCCATGCTTTAGTAAGTGTTGACGGATTTCATACCGGGTTTAAGGATGTTTTACTAGCTCAATTTATTATATAATAAGCTTTTCGGAGGTCTTCTTTGATAAACAGATCATTAGACGAAGCTCCGAGGAATAAAATATTATAGTTAAAAAAACACGCTTCAGAGTGACGTCAGTTTATTTCTCGTAAAGGTTCAGCAAGCCCTTTCATTTGATACCCATAATATGGGAATGCCTAGAAAATTACTAGCCCACCATCTTTGGGAGTCCGCCATATTAGATTTAGAATGACGTCACTTAGCTAACCATGCATTGTCATCGAAACTAAACACGTATGTTATATTTCAGCTCAATCGAAAACCGCGAAGTGGGTCAAATTTAACTTCTAAGAATTGTTTACATAGTTACAGGTGAAGCTAATAAAAGTGTGTTAAACAATGAGAGCAAATCAATGAAATCATCTACCAAATCATCAAGACTGGGAGCGTATTTCACCGATATCCATAGCAAAATGACACATACGGCTCTTGAACACAGTTTAGATGTGCTGATCACGTTCAGTATCAATAGTAAAATCTGTTCTTAGTTTGGTGTGTTTATTGGCAAAATTAGACTGATACTTTTTTTTGGGATGAGTCCGCCCTTCGCTATCACTACATAGTATAAAACAAAGTTGCTTCCCGCTGTCTGTCGCTATCGCTATGTATGCTTAGATCTTTAAAACTACGCAATAGATTTTGGTGCGGTTTTTTTTAATAGATAGAGTGATTCAAGAGGAAAGTATATGTATAACATTGCACCCGTGCGAAGCCGGGGTGGGTCGCTAGTTGATTATATACGGTCTTATTACAAAAAACGACATAAACCTTGGTTTAAACCTGGACTATCAAGTCCAGGCTTATCTGCAGAACCATGGTCTAAATTTGTTCGTATTACAAAACATAAAAAACCGTGGTCTTCTTAGTACCGTCATTTGAACCATTATTTAAATATCAACCACAGATTAATACAAATATCATTCGTTCACCGTTCTAACATTCTATTTCAACGTTCCGTTTGCCCAGAAAAGAACACGTTTTGATAATACACTAAGGATTAGATGATGTTTAGGTGTGTTAAAAATATTGAAACCTGCTTATTAAGTTATTTTGTCGATTGTAGTTTTGTTTAGGTTTAAGCATATTACTTAATGTCGTATTTATTTCTAAAAATAAATCTAAGTAAGTACGTGTAACGAAACGTAACATACTCACGCGTTATATGAAACCATAACAATAAACAAAACCATCGCAAGTTGAACAAAGTCTATTTAGGCTTTGGAATTTTTAACTTTATTAGAACAATTCCCTCTTTGTTAGTCATTTTAATACTTTAATGTGAAGGACCAACAAAAAAAAAACGTTCTGAGAATTGCAGTGCCGAGGAAAAGTAAGTAAACATAAATTCAAATTTTAAATATTATTGGTTAAACTACGCCAGATGATTGCACAATCACGTCATATAATCGATTTTCGAGTTAAAACAACACAACACAGTGAAAAAGATGATATAACTTATAAGATAAATCCAATTTAGTGATTTATACCATCGTTAAACTAGGGGTCGCCGAGGTTTAGCGTTAGACCATGGTTTAGTCTACGGTTTATCGTAAAACCACGATTTGTAATACCGTTTTTTGTTTTGACCGCAGTTTATCGAAGTTTAAACCAGGTTTTTTAGTTAAACCGCTTTTTGTAATAACACCGATAATGTCTATATGGAGCGTCGCCCTACAATCAAAACAAAGAAAACGAGGCAACAATTTCAAACATGTGTGCGTGCGGCAGCGTTCGGCCGGTGTACAGAGACAATAGACCTTATAAGCCAACAGTTGGCTGATATTTTTGACAAGTTTTCGCACATTTGATGCTCTATCTAGACATTATACATATAATCAAAGAAGCCCGCCATATAAAATACAAAAATATGAGATACTTATTTCGTGTCGGCATTCCGTATACCAAATACGCTTGAAGGCGTGATTTTTCGGTAGTCGTGTTTTTAGGGGTAATATACCACACAAATTCTTGTTATGACTAATTTAGGATAATGTACTTACTATCTGAAACTAGAAATCTGTAATCAATGATTGATTAGGCCGCTGACTAATTGAAGTTATAGACCAATAAAAGGTGTATCATATCATACTCATGCATGGTTGTCATAAAAGTGACTATTACGAATCATTTCGTTTTCTTGAAAAACAGTGTCAATTTAACCACTTTGCTGCTTTGATATGGAAAATTAACAAAATTAGGACATATAGCATTCATTGTTAGGAAGCGCTGTTGGTCGAGAGCAGCGGTGCCCCGACTTACGAACAGTAAGTCGTGGGTTCGAAACCAGGCAGGCGCATTACTTAGTGTAATTTATTTCATCACCACTGCTCTCAAAACGGTGAAGGAAAACATCGTGAGGAAACCAGCATGTCCTAGAACCAAAAATTCGAAGACATGATGTGACATCTACCAACCCGCACTGGGCCCGCGTGGTGGATTATAGCCTCTCATAGAGAGGAGGCCGAGTGTCCCAGCAGTGTATGATTAAAACAAGATGGCGACGTAGATCCGATTTAAGCGACGGATCAAAGATCCATGTCCTATGATAAGTGCTTTGTAACAAAATATTATAAAACGAACAACGGACAAACAGTGCTACAAAACGGAATAATAAAACCAACAACCACTTTGACATCAGCATCAGCCTAGCCTTTTCCCAACTATGTTAGTGTCTGCTTCCAGTCTAACCGGATGCAGCTGAATACCAGTATTTTACATGGAGCGACTGCCTATCCGACCTCCACAACCCAGTTAATACTGGGTAATATGATTCCCCTTGGTAAGATAAGACTGGTTGTCAGAATTTCAGGCCACAGACTACCTGTAACCACTGTCAAAAACCTACAAATGACAGTCGGGACCAACGGCTAACGTGCTTTTTGAGGCATGGAGGAAACTAGGTATGTAATGGGCGGTCAGTACACAAGGACCAACCTAGGCAAGCGCGTCTGCCACTGTGACATCATATTAATATAAATACAATGACACTTCAATCTCATATTTACGACGTAAATTTCTTGCCATACTGTAGCAAAACAAAGCCCGCGTTAAGGACCCAGCACACATGTCAAATCGGTAATTGATCGGCACCGTATCAACTCGAGCCGTTCAGTATTCTTTGTATGAAACTCCCTACTGCAACGCACACTAATCGGAATCGTAACTTAATCGCCTCGCCTCGGGACAAGCTCACGAACCGCGGTGCGGTGCGTGGTCAACTCGCTTACGGCTCGTCGTCCCCGCGCTTATGTCTCTTCATCCACCCTTACGCACACTACTGTTGACACAGGTGTTGTCCTTCACAGGTCAACTTCCAGACGTGCGCGGCGTCGGCGAGCCGCAAGCGCGTTGTCGCCTATCCGTAGCCGAGTTGACGTATCGAAGCTGCTGATCCGCTTGCTTACGTTAGTTTGACGGCGAGGCGAAAGGCGATACAGTGCCGATCCCTTTCCGATTTGATATGTGTGCTGTGTCCTTTAGTTAGAAACAAACATCTACATATTTCTCAGCATAATAAAATAGTACATTACCTACAAAAAAACTAGAAAATAATGGATTATATAACCGTCATAACAAATTTTCCGCTTATCCAATTATAGCTGTGAATGACTAATAACTTGAATTGCCAGCATTGTGAATAAATAGGCTTGTCTAATGAATGAATTTTAACCGACCACAACCTACAACTAAGAACGATACAGGGTGTAAACGGACCGGGTGTTACGAAGCCGTCAATAAAGCATTATGTATGTACAGACGCCAGCACCTCAAGATACCCGAAACTGTCAAATGTTCCTAATCAACCTTAAACCAAATGATTTTGCGATAAAGTTGAAAATCTATTAAACAAAATTTGACAGATTGTTGTAGCTTGATGTGCTGGCGTCTGTACATCAAACTGAGTAACTTTACGCAAAAAATATTGCTGGGAAACGACTTGTTTTTTTTGAGGTGAAAAATCTAATTTTATGGTAGGACTCGAATGCAACGCACTCAAAATACTGTGCTGATGAATGGATTGAACAGTACGGGGGTCGTGGCGGTGTTTAAAGAAAAGTTCTTACATCAAAAACATGTATTTAAAAAATATCTTGTGAAAAACTTGGAACTTTGAACCCCGTAACTGGAAGGTTCCCACGCATAGTCAAGAACAAAAAAAAAACCAATTACGGGCAGAACAAATGCCTTTCGACTTCGGTAAAGATCTTGTTACACTCTTTATATTTGGAATTTTGGACCCATTCACAGATATTAATACCACTGACAGCAGAAAACCATTGGTAACCTTAATGCTACGAGGGTAATGATCACTGTGAACTTCACAGTGATGTGAAAAAGTGATGTCAAAATAACTATAGAAAGAATGCAGTTGGTGACGGTAAAAATCACCATGTTGAAATGACGCCATACATTACTGTCAGCTCAAAAGTCGATCTCATTACAATAGAGGATTTGGTCATGTACAAACATATGTTCTAAAAAACTCTTGTTTTTTTCGATCAAGAAACAATAAACACTGCACTAGAACAAAAACAGAATAAACAATTTACCGTAAAAAATCTTATCAGCTTTCAAATTGAAACATGCACTGAAACACACCGTACCGTGGAAGGAAACAATTGATTAATACTATACTAGTGTCCTCATACAACAATACAAGTCATAATATTAGGCGTTGACTGACAGTGACGTATAGGTTTGTACCGAACGCCCTTACTGGACCTAAAACTGCAAATGAGCCGGCAATGGTAATGGTATAGCCTGAAGAAGCGATGGCCGGTTGCGAAGCCAACAGTAAGCAAGCTGCAGTGGCAAGAGTTACCTTGCCACTGCAGCTTGCTTATTGTTTGCAGTCTGTAGAAGTAGAATAAAAGAATTTTAAGAGGAAGACGTGTTCTTAAATGGAGACCACAGATCGATAAATGTAGGGTGGATTAAAATCAGGCTCGTACCATCAGAGAGAGATAGTACGAGCACAGAGTGACTGGTAGCAGCTGAATCGACCCATTAGAGAGTAAAATGGTGTACGATTGGAGAAGACTCAGGCTATAGACTGATGATGACAATAGAAGCTTGAAAAAACTTGATTAATTTTAACCAACAGATCATACCAAGCTATATTTACATCTAGCCAAGTTGGTTATTGTGATTGACGATTTCACATTAACAGATAGCGATATCGATCCCATACTGATAAGCTTAGTGTTGTTGTATAAAATGAAGCACTTAATCCTTTCATATAATACCGTCAATGCGTCGTTGTTTGCAAAACCCTTGAGCCTAAAAAACCCGGATTAATTATTTAAAATTAACATTTTAATCAGAAACACCTTCACAAGAATGACGAAAGGCGTGATAAAGGACCGGACAGGACCGGTCGTAATGATGAGAGATCTAGTTTCAGCAGCTGATCTCTATCAGTTGAATGATAATAACGATGATTCAGAGAAAAAAAACGATAAACATACAAGACTCCAAACAATTTCATCAGAACTTTACAACAAAATTGTAGGTATACTTTACACAATTATTTTTAATACGAACAATACGTAATGCCAGTTGTATCCTCATGTGTTGTTTCGAGTGCTACCGCACTCAATGCATCGAACCGTTTCTGTTCGCACTTTGTACCTACGACGCGGAACAAATCAACAATCGATTGGAACAGCGAGTATAACAATTTATTCGATGGAAAGCGATAAAAGTGGCGAAAGAATAGGCAATGAGGTCATGATGATGAACTACGGTGAGGAACATCTAGAATTCTAAGTAATTACATCATGGACATTGAGTATACCACATTATAATGATGCTAGACTGTCCGACGTCCTTAGAAAAGTGGCAGGAACAGACTTGATGCAAAAGGCGGAAGACATGTCGTGGCGCAGAAGAATTGGGAGAACACAGTGTCCAGAGTGTGTCAGTGTACTGCGATACAGACTTGGTTGATTGAGGGAATATTGCAGACAAATTGGTGAATGTAAGTACTACATTCGACAATTTGATACCCCCGATTGTGATGATGCTGGTGTCCTTAAGATAGTCTTTCTTGAAGTCATTTTTAGCAACATCCACAAAGACAAAATAGATTCCAAGAATGTTATTAAATTGGATACATCTAAAAGTTTGTGCGAGGAGTTTATTCATTTTTCTTTTTGGTCCTTCTACTATCTTTCAAACTTATCCAGGTCCTAAATATAGAAGTTTACAGAACACAATAAAAATACAATCGAAATAAAAGTCAAAAGTTAAAGTCCTTTCGAAGTCATATCGGTTAAAAAGAGACAAAACGAAATTACTCATACCTGGACCACACAAACTTCTTATTATACAATGAACATCGAGTGAACCGACGTGTGTTTATTTCCATAATAAAGAGTACAACTACACCGCCTGTGTAGTTTTCAGTGCGCGTGCACCGAGATTGCACCAAGATTATTGTTTGCACCAACTGTACCGGGTGCACTGAAAGCGAACACACAATTGACAATTGACACCGTTTTGTAACATGTGACATCAAGATCAAACACTGAAAGTATAGTTGATGGACGAATGATGATTACATACATACACAAACTCTCGCCTATTTACCACAGGTGTAGGCAGAAACTAAAGAATCTGCATCTTCTAACCTGGTGCGAGTTTTTAATGCCGGCCATGGGCCTCGGACTTGGCTTTACATACTGTCGAGAAAGATCTCTCAGGCATGCTGTTCCTTTTGCCTCATCCACGTTCATATAATATCTGGTCTTACACTCACGCCGGTTGGGAGTACTACGCACCTGACTTTTCTGAAGAACTTCACCAATAAGGTCAGTATATATTCTTCTAGGGTGTCCTATCCACTCACATCTACCTTGTAAATACGCTTTGTTAGTGGCCTTTCACATTCAGTATAAGCTTCTCCAAAATATTCCGGACAGACACCAATTTATTCCATATGCGTAGGTATTAGGTCATCCATCTTCTAATCTGGTTTTACACCCTTTTTTAGAGGTCGGGGTCAGTGAACGCAGACTTGGGATTTATAGCTGCCCAAAATTACATACTATCGTGAACCTTCTCATAAATTTGGGACAGATCCTTGCTCTCCGAGACACGAAGAGTTTCCTAAAGGTTATTCAACCAAGACTTGGCTGTATCAAGGTTTCTTAACCTCGTAGAACAAATCGATCTTCACGAAGTATTAGCAATGATCCTATCTGAAGGTATTAAAGACTTCAATGCTGTTGACAATAGGATTGCAAGTATAGAGGCTACGGCAATTTACTTTGAATTCAATTGCAAAAACACCGAGAAACTACAATGATAAAGACAATTTTATCTATGAACTTAAATCAAACGCACATTATAACAAAACCATTTAATCTCTAGACATCAAAACACAATAGCAGACATTCATTGCTGTTTACACTGTTAAGATCTAGACTGATAATAAGCTACTTTATGTACCAAGAAATTTGAAGTGCATGAAAGTGCGAAGAATGCCCAGATTCATACCCCTATTCAGTCAATTTATGACACTTTAAAGGTGTC
Source organism: Eugnorisma glareosa (assembly GCA_947578425.1). Lineage (NCBI taxonomy): Eukaryota > Metazoa > Arthropoda > Insecta > Lepidoptera > Noctuidae > Eugnorisma > Eugnorisma glareosa. The sequence goes on along the minus strand of OX387967.1, from coordinate 4,981,545 downwards.
TGGACACAAAATGTCTGGCAATGGAGGAAGTGAATGATCATACTAGCCCTTATCACTACATAGTATAAAACAAAGTCGCTTCCCGCTGTCTGTCCCTATGTATCCCTATGTCCCGCTGTATGTCCTTTAAAACTACGCAACGGATTTTGATGCGGTTTTTTTAATAGATAGAGTGATTCAAGAGGAAGGTTTATATGTGTAACATTGCACCCGTGCGAAGCCGGGGCGGGTCGCTAGTGTACTATAAAAAAATCACGCTTTATAGTAAAACTTAGCAGCAATTCAGCACACCTTTGCTACCTGATATCTGCCAAAACCACCACGACCGAATTTTCATAATATCCAATTGTTTTTACTTATAGTAAGGTACTTCCGCAGAAAAAGTTTCAGCTTTTTCAAGGTAGGTAGGTAGGTAAGGTAGGTCTTCAGGTCGATCGTTATGGGATCAATCGAATGTTGAAGTCTGACTACCAGTTTTTCCAAAGGTTGTTGTACGTGTTTCCGAATTACTGGGTAGCAGAGGGAAGATTAGCCGTCGCTCCATGTAAATTCAGCTGCATTCGATCAGACAGCAAGCTGACCCCAACATAGTTGGGAAATTGCCCGGCAGATGATGATACCCTAATGGACACCTTTTGCGTAAATGCTTTACTTGTAAAAATTTCAAAACATGATAAAATTCTATGATTGCACTTAAGTTTGATACAATCTAGCTAGACTGATTAGATAATCGTCCGTACGTGATACACGGTACAAGTATGAATGCACTAGCTTTACCCTCAACGTACTGTGACTTGTCAACCATTTCAGTTGCAAGGTCATCATTACATGAATTTAGTACAAGTATACTTTGATAATATACATAAGACTAGCCGATCTGCACCAGCTTCGTCTAGACGGATTTTAATTCAAACTTTTAACCCCTATTTCATCCGCTTTAGGGTTAAATTTTCTAAAATTCTTTGTTAGCTAATGCCTACGCGTTAATAGCTATCAGTATGCCCAATTTTTGACAGATCCGTCCAGTAGTTTAAATAAATGAATATCGCTGGACATTACACACAGCGCCATCTAGGTGCCACACTAAGCAACGAAGCTTGTATCGTGGACAACAGATAGTTCAGTGCGTTGAAAGTCAGTCAGGACAAACGAATTTATAAGCATAGAAGATATAATAGAAGAATCGTCTGCACTCAATGCACCGGGTGATTTGAAACTCATGCATGTGAAAGTGTGATGAATTAGCATCATTATTCTAACGGTTCTTATTTGTAGGACTCTTCAAAGTTAGCACGTTGAACTGTGAAAATGTAGTCAACCTCATTTTCTTTCATTTTTTTTACAGAAAGATACATTCCGATCTCAGAGCAATGTTATTATAAGTACTACTAATATAAATTCAGAAGTCTGTGACAATGAATGTATGTATGTATGACGTTTGCAACTCTTTCACGCAAAATTTGGCACACAGAATAGTTTACAAGCTGGATTAACACATGGGATACTTTCTACCCCGGTAGGACGATCCTGTGAGACAATTACACGCGGACAAAGCCGCGGGCATAAGCGAGTCAAGGATAATTCTTTAACGCTATTACAGTTGTACAGACCCCTTTGTCGCTATTTTGCTTTTCAATACAATTTCACAATTGCGAACTGTCGTTGGACCGCGCTATGGCTATTGTGTTGTTGAACTGATTTTACTACCATAAATAGAAACAATAGATAACGTTTCATTGCACTTAAAGATTTCCCTAAGGCTTTTGACAGGCTAACTGATCTTCGTTATCGTGTGGTTAGTGCCTAAGCTGATGTCAGAGTTTTTATGCGGCCCATGGCCTCTGACTTGGCTTTACATGCCGTCGAGAAATATCTTGCCTAGGTTGCCTCACGATGTTTTCACGTGTTAACACATGAATCAGGAAATTCAGAGGTGCGTGTCTTGGGTTCAAACTTGAGACCTATAACTTGACAGTCCGACGGTCACACCACTAGGCTATCATAGCTTGGAAACTGATGAATCAATAAAAGAAAAGGTTTCTCTAAACACATAAAAACAATGAAGATGGCTAAGACCTCATATAAATCAAAATATATAACAAAAAGCGCATTAAAATAAATGTTACGAAAACAAACGTTATCAAAACCCACACCTATGACCTCATTGAGCATAATTACATGATAGTTCCAAGAAAAATAAAATTTACAAGATAGGTAGAAGTTGACACAGATCAAGTTTTCGCACGGAACAAATAATACCTACTTGAGCAATTAGTGACTTAGCAACAAGAGATATAATTCGGAGAATCAACGTCTGGAGAGTTTTATCAAAATATTTGTATGAGTCGAGTCCTATAGCCAGAAATATAGCGTAGGAGGCTTTTGAAGCTGATTTATTTGTGTAAATGGAGAATAATCGTCCTACTGACCAAATTTCGATCATGGTGGCCGACTAGCCATTGATGCAGGAGATATTATTGTGCACATGGGTACTTTCTCTGCCCGCACCCTCATAGTCCGATGGAAGCAGAATCCGAAAAAGGACAGAATAACCGGAAAGAGATCCGGCACAGGACCAAACGACTATAGAACTAGACTGTATGCGAAAAATCAAGTATTATGATATAATTCGGGAGAGACTTATACAGGGCGTAAATAGACTCTTCACGAAGCCGTCAACCAAGCATGCTCACATAAAACTAAGTAAGTCTACGCAAAAATGATTGCTGGGAAACAGGACTTTTTTTGTGGTGAAAAATCAGTTTTTACGGTAAGAGTAGGACTCAATGTAATGCGCTGAAACTATTGTACTGATGGATGCATTGAATAGTACGGGGTTCGTTCAGGTAATGAAAAAAAAGTACAGTCATAACATTAAAAACTTGTAATAAAAAATAAAAAACTTGTGAAAAAGTTGGATCTTTGAACCCCAATATCTCCGTAACTAGAAGATTCCCAGGTATGGTCTAGAACTAAAGAAAATATCGCAATGACGGGGAGAACAAGTGCCTTTCGGCTTCGTCAAGGGTAGGTACTTTTACATCCATTTTATCTCTACCTATAAATTTATTATAGAGCAGATTTCAAACACTGACCTGCATTGAGCATTCCAGTTTTTTGAGACTTTCATGATACCCAAGGGGCCTGGGGCTTTTCAAGAGCATATTAATAAATCTTAATACAGTTAATATCTTCCAAATACTAGCACTTATCTCCCAAACTGCCGATAAGTGGAATAGTTTCATCTGTTATGTCAATGGAAAACCCAGCCATTACACGGATTCTTATTGTGATTACATTATCAAGTGTGGCTGTCATAAAATGTTATGACTTATGACTGGCTGCTCTGTTTTCGTTGTATCAGATAGCAAAGAAATTGGAGACGGTAAAATTGTTTCGTTTTTAGAACATAGTGTAACGCAACGATTATAATTGAGGTCTTCGTACAAAAAAAAAATAATCGTCGTAAGATTTTTCATTAGCTAACCAAATTGATTTGTAGTTGGCGCAAGCAAATGGCGTTTTGTAGTTTCTGCTAACTCCCATGTAAAAGGCTTAAGTTTATGTAAGTATTTTGATGGAGATAAAAACAAAAACAACATTAGGAAAAAGCTTATCCAATCAAATTAGTATCAGGTCAAAAGAATCAATAAACCAAAAGCTACAAACAAAATAAACAAAAGGGAGGGAGAGAGGAGGCCAGGGTCACCTACATCAGGGGTTGCAGGTGCCGTAAAGCGTCCAACTACATTCTACGCCCAAGGTGAAGAGAACTCGCCACGATATCACATTTATGTATAAACAAATATATGTGCGCATCACGTGCTGCTGACGTAGAAGGTGCAAAGATCGATAAAGTAGACAATACTGAGACATATTCGATGAATATTTATATTATATCAAGTATGCATTAGATACTCGATAGTCTAAAGTCCAATGGAAACTTATTTCGTGATCAGATGCTGAAAATTTTCTAGATTTTTCCATGACGGCGTTACTTTTAATGAGTGCCGATTCTTCATCGTCTTCTTCGCGATACTAAACTTTTGTCAAGTTTAGCCTATCTCTAGTCTTTTTTTTTGTTAGCCTATTTGAGTGTCCCACTGCTGGGCAATGGCTTCCTCTTTCTCCTTGCAAACTTCTCAGTCCTGTGCAATATCTGGCCATGTTCGCCCCGCAAACAAGATCAAATACATTAAGAAAATAGTGGAATTTAACTAAACCTTCTAAAGGAATAGATCTAAGGTTAGAAAAAGCAATTCGTTCAAGTAATTTTCAGCCCTGTCTCAATATTTCTATTTCTATTACAAACACCAATATTTTCACATACCGTCCCCCAACAGCTGCACAGAATCGCTTCAATAAGGATATTATATTCATACTGTTACCCATAGTCGCCCCTTCTAAACTAACATCAGGGAACGCTTCGGGATACCGTCCAAGGCCGGTTCACAGCCTTGAGTGCACTTGTTCAGTACACCCATCTTATTATAGAACATTATAAAGTAGTAAATAAACGATACCTGTTTTCCTGAAGCCGTATAGACTAGTACTGTAGGCTGTTTATTGTTTGACTATTCGGTGTTACATGTTTCTTATAAACATTGTTGTAACCGAACATGACGTTCTTGTTTATATTTCCATATAATCATGATGGAAATATTTGCAGTCTAGTCTGATACATCATCATCTGCCTCTAGGCTTTTCCCAACTATATTGGTATAGGCGTCCAGTTTAACCAATGAGTATTTAACTTGACAAAAGTTTAGTATCGCGAAGAAGACGATGAAGAATCGGCACTCATTAAAAGTAACGCCGTCATGGAAAAATCTAGAAAATTTTCAGCATCTGATCACGAAATAAGTTTCCATTGGACTTTAGACTATCGAGTATCTAATGTATACTTGATATAATATAAATATTCATCGAGGCTTTATAGTCATTGAGTTTAACCAAGTACCTACCATACCAAGTATTTTACATGGAGAAAATACTGGCACTTATGTGCGTAATACCTTCTTGGTTTTGTCTATATTTTCATGAAATCTTGTTTATAACATGTGCGGTCTAGCCAAACACATAAGCCTGATTACAAGCGGACCTGCGGGCCTTTCCGGGATTCAACACTTCAACATGCAAAACCTGAGAACGTCGGAGAGACTAGAGCTAAACTGGCGATTCCGGTTGTCATTCAAGCAAAGTCAGCAACCGAAAAATCTAATAATACACCTGATGTTCGCTTATCAAAACACGAAGTCAGAACACAACAGCTGCTTTCGTTTATCAAGAACTCTATTTTTAAAACAATGCACAGAGCAGAAAGCCTGGCAGATTTCAGTACGATGCCATTAGTTGCATCTGTCAGCAAAATATGCATAACACACTATACACGCAAACACCGCTCCGTCTACGCAATCCCAATGACTCATTCCTACATTCCTCAGGCCTTCATTGAGATTTACTACATCAGCAAACGCTTCAGACACGTCAATAGCACGTGTGTTCCCACGTTCAAAATTAGTTATACGAGTAATGAGATCTACGTCAGTAGTATATGCATCCAGTAATAAATTGTTGCCCTAAACAAAAGTGTATATTTCTATTACCTTTTTTACTTTAACAATTCATAGTCATTTGATATTTATTCCAGTGGCAGGCTCTAACTCCACCAAAGTAGAGACGAGAAGAGATGCGTTCTAAACTACAAATACAATAACGCAAATATAATAATAATAATTTTGTTATTTACACTTCTAGTCCCCGCTTAGCTTTAATGGAAGCGGTTGAGCATATGAGAAGAGGACATGTCTCAACAGTCTCATATTTGTTTAGGCTAGTCTCCGCACATGGCGGTCAAGTAGGCAGCAGCGTACGGCGGAGACAAGAAGAGACGTGAGCGGAGAGAGGCGGTCGCTAAACTGGGTGTGCACACATCTGAGCTCCGGTCTAGCCAATATGTAGCCCTACAGGTTCCTCTTCGCTTCGCACATCTCCGTACGTCTCCTCTTTAAGGAGTTCAGGCCTCATCGTTGTTGTGTATTATTGACAGCTCTAGAACGCGGTTTAGATGTACTGATTCCGTACAATTTCAATTGGTGTAATTAGCCCTCAGGTTGAAAGCATCTCACTGTCACAGTGACAAACAGACCTTGTCGTTCAATGACGCGCAAGTGAAACTGAACCTTACGGCCTTAGGATGATATAGCAATTACGAGGTTATCTATGTATGTAGTACTGTTTATATGACGTGACTGTGCAAAAAAATCATACGTTTAGGAAAATTAATGACCTGTCCGTCATCTTTATTGTAATTAACGAGCTACGTAACGTGTTGGGTTCGAAGACCCTTATAGAAGTGACTATAAATATTACAAGCATATCTTCTTCTTTGTCGTGTGGTTAGTGCCTAACCAGGTGTCAGAGTTTTTATGCCGGCCATGGGCCTCTGACTTGGCTTTACAAGTCGTCGAGAAATATCTCTCAGGCATGCTGGTTTCCTCACGATGTTTTCCTTTATCGAAGCAAGTGATAATTATACAATACGCACATGAATCCGAAAAATCAGAGGCGCGTGCCTTGGGTTCGAACTAGAGACCTATGACTTTAAGCACGCACACCAGCGACACGCATTTCAGAAAGTAATTAATTAATAAAGACATGGGCCAACCCGTCCATTTTACTACGTCACCCCCGAATTGTTCGGCTGTTTGAATTCGTGAATGGTCAGACTGTGATAATATTCTACGGATACGGGAGGGGCCACACACCACAAGGCCGTGTGACTGAATCACGTTAAAAGAGGTATTTCCAATTCTAATGAATATTTAGTAATAGCGATTTTGAACGCATGTTACTAAAAAGTGGTGGATATCAATGTTGATGAATGGAGAGGGAGAGGAAGGCTAAAGAAAAGATGGATGGATTGTGTGAGGAATGATATGAAAGAGAAAGGAGTAAATGATGCTGAGAAGTCTAAAAGTGAGCATGGAAGAAGAAAACGTCCGAAAGCCACGAAAACGACCCCAAGTAGAATTGGACAAGGGCAGGAAAATCATGACTGGGTTGTATTCTTACAGTTTTGCAGAAGAGAATATGAATAGGACCACGTGGCATTAAAATTTACCAACTGGATAATGCTTTTTCCACAATGTTTTAGTTCACATGTCACATCAGACAAAACGTATGTGAATAAAGAGATAAATACACGAAATTCAGCCTATACAATTTGATCTTACATTGACCGTTATTTTAAAACCAATCACAAGAACAGAGCATCAACAGCAGAATTCACCAAGATTTAAGAAATCAGGACATGTATTGTCACATAATTAAAGAGTAACTTCTAAAACATGAAAGGCACTGAAAAACATCTGCAGTAGAATTCTTATTCATACACTAACGAATCCTAGACACAATTTAATCGACTAAACTACGTACGAAGATATTTATTGAAAAGCGTGTAGAAGTGGTACGAGTAGTCGGTTTCGCGTCACGTGAATTACATTAATTGAATACTCGAGTATAAGCGTTGATTCGAGAGACTGGCATAAACGTGTAGATTGCTAGACCTATTTATAAATTAATAGTAATATTTTCAAGGGAATACCGACTTTAGACAGACCGGCCGTCAGTCGTTACGGGTAGTCGGTAATTGCCGAAAGTCTGACAACCAGTCTTACCAAGAGGCACCGTATTTCCCGGTACTAACTGGGATGTGGAGGTGAGATAAGTAGTCGCTATTTGTAAAAATACTGGTATTAGCTGCATGTGGTAAGACTGGAAGTCGACCCTTATTAAGTTGGGAAAAGGCTGGGCAGATGAAACATATACAAATCCTTTGCCTTCCAAAAACATCATCAAAACTATGGAATAAAGTATTGAACCATTAACTGCGGTTAATTCTAACCGAATGCAGCTGAATACCACTATTGTACATGGAGCTATCTGGTATCTAACCTCCACAGCCCCGTTACTGGATAATACGGCTCGCCTTGGTAAGACTGGCGAAAGGTTCACATTTGTAGAGCATTAATTCGGTTGTCTTTAAAGTTTTCTGTTAAAAACAACTCCGAAAACTAATACAAAGGTTGAACTAAAAATGCCAACGATTCAACACATTTCAGTAGGCAACCGAGGCCAATTAATGTAAAAAACGACTGTAAAGTTGCAAAACAACCATAGCTAGCACAATGAACGTAATTTAATCAACAACACACAATTGAACACCAACCTACTTGCTTACGGAATACCTAACAAAATACCTTGACAGCGGGTTTCATGAAAGTATTCCTACACACGGAAAAATGTGCTGTATTCCCTGTAGTATAATGTGCGTTTTAGCTTGAAATTCAGTCTTCGTGAGTGCGCTTGCACTCAGTTTGCACTGAGAACCAATTTATTTACTGTGACCACGTTGAGTGTTGATGTTGACGCGGAGGTAGAAAAAGTTGGAGGAGGAAAAAACCTCAACATGAATTGTTTATGGTCGCATAATTTATTTGCAGAATAAAACTAAAAAGGTTTTAAACGTCTACGTACGTTGATCAGAATTCTGGTTTTAATAATACCTACTATAATGAGTTTTACACCTAGAGTGAGTACTTTGCAATGAGATGTTTTCGACTGCGACGCTACATAAGTAGAGCGCGAGATTAGCTTGAAAATGTGTCGTTGAATATGTATTATCGTAATTTAACGTTTGCCCTTTTTTATAATGGAAACTGGCATAGTCACACCCAACGCCATTTTGTTTTTCTGCAAAAGTTGAGACGGAAATTGGAACGGAACAAGGCGGGGACTTTCGTTGATGCGTGTGCTCTCTGTTCTAAAATTTGTTCTAAAATTAAACTCAATATATCAATTGGCACAAGGGATAAAAGGTTTACAAATAAATATAAAATCAATAAGCATTTATCATTGAGATACACAGACATTACACAGAGTGATGATCATACTCATTATTAAACCTACTTCAAAGGAGGAGATAATGCATAGCCAGTTTTTTTGTCCATTTGTGTGCGGGATGACCAAAGAAACAATGGATTGACTGTGTGATACGCTAGAAAAGAGGTGTCTAATGAGATGACGAGTGACAGAGAAATATGGAAGAAGAAGACATGCTGCGCCGACGCCAAATGAATTGGGATAACGGGAAGAGAATGATGCGTGTGTGCTGATTGTAGCTATATTTTTCAAATGATTAATAAGTAGGACTAAATATGGGAATCATGGTCACGACGAAGTAGAAGAACACATCTTATCGATGATACATTTTTGTCTCGCCTATGTATCTTGCACTTTCGGGTTTGGCTTAATCGATAGCTATTTCATGAAAAAGTCACTCAATGGGATTAAATGAACTTGGAGGGTTGTATTGATGATTTGAATGATTATAATTCTGTAACTCCATGCGTGTTACTGGCGCGATTCATATTTTCATCAACATACAATAAACGCAAGAAAATTTAAGTTTCGCGGGCTACCCTTGCGCATCCACCTTCAGTACTTGAAGTTCAGGCAAATAATCTCTACGTAAACTGGATGAGAGTTGCTGAGGATCGAGTTGAGTGGAGCGCGATTGAGGAGGCCTATGTCCAGCAGTGAACTCCAGTAGGCTGATGATTCCGATCTTTGGTTATAAAAAAGCGGTCTCCATCTATATTTTTAGTTCCACATACTCAATGTATCCACGTCAGGTAATAGATCCTGCGGCCGTCGTGACCATCATTAGACCGCATTACATAATGCAAATACCAAGTTAATGAAACTGTATACACTTTAGTTGATTGATGATTACCGAGCAAAATGTTATTTAGATTGCTGGTTTGATAATGAAAATTTTGCTGAAAAGTGCGCGAGGTTAATGTGGTCCGAAATAAATTGGCTTCTTGCAGGGCATCGCTGTAAGATTGTCAGAAGCTACTTGCCATTCTGTAATATGATGTCATCACGCCGGTAATCACCGAAGGGCTGGGCAGAGGTGTACCTAATAGTACACACACCCACATTTGGCCAGCTATGTTTAAGCCCAACCTTTTGTACGCACATAAAAATATTAATTTGTTTAAAAAATACAGTGATATCCACAACGTAAATACGAGGAATAAACACAAATATGTTGTTCCTGCAACGAGGCTAAAAAAAATAGGGGGTACGTTCAGATGCCAATGTATACGTTTTTACAATAAACTTCCGAGTCATATTCAATTACTAAGCCTAAATAAATTCAAATCGTTTATAAAACGGAAGCTATGTCTGAAAGCCTACTATAACATTAATCACTATCTCGAAGATAAAAAGGCTTGGGCTTTGCTGCTCCAATTAAATTTACTCTGTGAATGTCGAAATTTCGGACTTCGCTTGTTTATTATTGATTCCTTTCCCATATACACTGTGACATTTAATTTATTTGACATGAATACCTTTAGTACTTTTTTTTTTTTTTTTTTTTATTATTATTTTGTTTTATATTTTTCTTATTGTTATATTTAATGATTTGACATGAATACTTACTTTGCTAAGTATTTTATTTTTATTTTTTATTATTAATGGTCACATTTAATGACATTTATTTTGTAGAGTATTTTGTATTAATTTTATTTGTTTATTTTGAATGTGAGGACCATGTGTATCTTTTTCCACTATTGTCTGGCAGTTTGAGTACTATAAGCGACCTACCCAAATGTCCTTTCTTTGGTATTGTTCGTCGTGTCGTTGAGCTCCTTGAGTTATAAGTCGAGCTACACGATAACTGACAAATGCTTGCACTGACTGGACAGGTCCACTCAAATCTGTGTGGTTCTTTCTTCAAGAGACCATCTCAGACACTAATCTGCATAGTCCTCATGTGAGTTAACCAAGATTATGTCTGGACTTTAAAAGAGACTATGACCTCTGAGTTTGTTTCGGCTGTTTCTTCTCAGAGTAGTCAGGTACGAAACACCGGCCCCATCTAGTTTAAAAAAGAGACGTGTAAAAGTGTTTTTAAAAAACCTATTTGCAAAATAAACATCATTTATCATTTAATGTAATAGGGGGGAGCCTGTTACCATCAACCGGGCTCAAATCCAGACTTAGTGGTGCTACTGAGAAATTCCTGAAAGAAAAACACAATAACAGCTCAGCAGCCACGCTTGCGACAACTAGCGTTAAATACCCATTCAACAAAAGCGAAAAAGACGTCATTCGGCTCTTTGCGATGTTTCGGACGGACACCGCGTACTGCCTCATCTTTCCCAACCATGCTGGAGTCTGCTTCCAGTACGACTGCAGAACTGCAGACTTTTAGTCCCAGGACGAAAGTTTGGTCGCACGACATTGTCATGCGACAAGTCCTGCCCGCATACCAACAACCACCATTTATTTTCAGGCTACTATGGCCCATAGATATATACCGTACAGACTAACATATATATGACATAATACAAATTATGCATAGTGCGCGAGGTCTCTAAATAAGTGCCGCTGAAAATCTGTATTTTACATGGATTGACTACCTATTGGAACCGTCTTAAAATACAATAAGTCATCAATATTATTAATTCATGCATCACCAACAATACCAAATTATACTCGATATATCAATCAGCACAAGGGATGAAAGACTCATCATAGTCATCATGATCATAGGGGGGAGTGGATTATAGGGGGGTTAAACAAAACTGGCAAAATCTGGGTGTACTACACTCAATTAGTAAGTCAATTTACTTAGAGCAACAAAATAGTTATTTCTTTTATTTTCTTTATTTTTAATTTTCAATATCGTTTTCATGTAAGTTTTTAATTTTAGCTTAAACTTGTACTATAAGTAAAATATGATTGTATTAAAAACTTGAAATATCTATGTAAGTGCGTGCTGTGCACACCTGTAAGTGACAAATTCACCCTAGATTTTAAGTTTAATTCTTCATTACCCCTAAAAATGTATTAGTGAATAAGTCATTGGAGTGCCATAATTAAATAAATAAAATAAAATTATAAACAAAAAAAAAACTTTTTTAGAGACTTCTCCATTTGTATTAGATATTTTCTAGCTGTATGGTAATACAAACACATTGGATACCAAAATACTGTGTACAAATTGTTTTACATGCACATAAATTTACAAGCAACACCTTAGGAAGAACTATTTTGGTTTTGGTTTAATTTGTCTATGGGGAACATTATGGAATGGATTTAAAAATTTGAATACCGAGAGAGTGGACTGCGGCATAGCATTCCAAAGTAGACAGAATGTAAGTACAATCTTTTCAAACACATGTTTTTATTACCACTGTCAAAATTGTAGATATCTTTATTCTTATTAAAATAAATTTGAAAAGCTAACTTATCTATCAATATGATGGGTAAGGTTTAACAACCGGTCGCCTTAATAGAGGAGGGGTAGAGACGCCCCCCACATTTCCCCAGCTGGATGTGCGTGATTTTTTAAATTTTAAATATTTATTTTTTCAGTATAAATTTTTGGTTGAATAATTACAGTTGTGTTATGTTATCTAGATATATTTAAACTAAGATAATTTTGCAATAATTTTTAACTATATTTTCTCCTTAATGTATTGTATATTTTGCTGGTATCTACAACTCCATGTCCAAAGTACACTTCTTAATACTTCATAATAATGTAATGTGATTGTAGTCCGCCTACTCTAATAGAGATACAGGCATGATGGTCATGATTTATAAGGTGGAAATTAATTTGGGATTGATTTAAAAACATTAAATAGACGAAACTCACAGAAACTGCTCAAAATAACCCGGGTAACAACCAATTAACATCATTTCAAATTTGATTTACAATGAGCATGATTTATGATACTTTTAAGTGTAACACTTGAATAATACAAAACAATGCACTTTAACAGCTTTCATTGTTCTCCTTTTACTTTATACAATCACTCTCAATTGTATGTCATGAAAATGCTATTTGCATTACTATGGAGATTGATCTGCAAAAAGGTGAACAGTAAATCCAGAGTCTGTATAAATGGTATTTCGTTCATACCTTATGTATTTTCGAAACTAAAAAAATACCGTACACCGTGGCCATATCGTAATGATACACGAGAAAGTACATTCATGCTTTGTCTGATGATCACATATTTTAGTGATGCAATGCTGTTTTATTTACCGTCTAATTAATTATATCTACTACTAAATGCCTGTCTGCCACTAAGTATACATTACATTACATAGAGCATTATATAAATTCCACTCACCAAATCTTGTTGTTATTGTGATGTCTGCTCAGTCGACTAACAGAAAGTAAGTTCCTCTTTTTGCACAACAAAACAAAAAACAAATAACGCACACACAAACCACTGAGATTTGACACGGGAGATAGTTCCGAAAATCGTCAAATAATGAAAATCAAATAGGAATTATCCGAAAATCAACAAAATCATTCCACAATACACCAACCAGTCCCACAATAGTTTCGTTTGACAGATGAAGTGTAGTGCTTGGTACTTGTTTATAAAATGTTACTAAATACTATAAATCTTAGACGATATTGAAAGGACATTAGTTTTAAAAAAATACTCTAATGTAGTATATACTACTTAATACATTTAAACTTTAAATTACATACCTCAAAATTAAAATATAATTTTTAGTTCTTAAAACTATGAAATCAAGGTTTAGTCGATTTTGACATTTATTTTTAGACAAATGGTCTGTCTCTGTAACATCTCTATTGGAACACCTGACCACAGATGCTCGAAAACTACAGATTATATTTTAGCCCCAATTGATTTTTATAGTGTTGGGAAGTATTGCTGAGTTACGGTTTTCTTTCGACGGAAAATGTTTCCCCAAAATTATTCAGACAAGTAAATTTATCTTACATTCCCACTAAGATCATTAATTGATAAGTAATCATGAAATCGAAACGAATTCCTATAAAACTTTCGTTGAGTTGAATTTTTAAACATGCAATACAAAGTTTTATTGATTTTCAGTGTTTTAAAATAAAGCTTGCCTGTGTGTTAAAGCAAAATGTCGACTTATAACATTTTTTTAGGATTTTATATTATTTTGGGTACCTATGGAATAAGGGAAACGTTTGCTGAGAAAACTCCGGTGACTTTTACGTTCCAGGAATATCAATATAAAGATTCACCAAAAAACGTAGGTAAATAAACAAATGTACGGATGTTCACATCCGTACATTTGTTTATTTTCACTTATGTACCTCTAATTTCAATTTATTTTGCTTATTATTTTTAATGACCCATTGTAGTAATGTTAAAAAACAAATAACTTGTTGTACCATTTTGGATGCAAAATGCGTTTTTTTTTCTACCAACTGATGTTACAATACTCAAATGTTAATACAAAAAATTTCAGGAGATGACGTTCAGAGAATTCGAAACTGCGTGCGAACAAAGTGGAGCTTGCAGCCACATTACGGGACTGCTTAAAACACGCTGCGTGAGGGAATGCGTTTCACCTTCTTGCTACCGGGAGCTTTACCTGACCGATGCGGTAATTTAGTGTTATTAGCTAGAACAGTGTATTATTTTACACTTGTGACTTTTCCAAGTGGGCGAGGATGGCCAAATCCGAAACTATGAGGAATAGCGAAAAATGCTCAAAGGAGTCTCCAGCCCGATTTTAATGAAAACTAAAACTGCATAGTTGGATTTTGAAAAAAAAACAATATTCCTGGCCAGGAATCGAACCCGTTGGTTTTGAAAAAAAAACACACTGTTTTTTTTATACCATTCGATAGTGTCGCTAATAAGGATCAAATTCTGGGAAGTAATGACATGTGGCAAATTTAAGGAAAATGCAAAATTTAATGTTTTATCATATTTTAAATTATGTCCAAACATTATGTTCTAATTTTATTTGTGGTAGAAGGCCTCAATAAAATTATAAAAAATGAAAACTTATAAGTGAGTTGGCGCCAATAGTGATTTTGTTAGAGGTTTCGTTGAATACTATTATCTGTCTAAATACTGTTAGGTATTTTATCAAAAACTCCTTCCTTTGGTTTGTCACATGTCATTACTTCCCAGAATTTGATTCTTAATGGCGACGGACGCTACCGATTGGTGTAATAATTCAGTGTGTATTTTTAAATCCAATGATGCAGTTTTATTTTTTATCAAAATCGGGATCGAGACTCCTTTGAGCATTTTTCGATATTCCTGACAATTTCGGATTTCGCCATCCACGCCCACTTGAAAAATTCACCTGTGTATTACTTTATAAATGTGCGGCCCTTTAGTGCCTAAACATGCAGCCAAAGGACTTCTTACGAGAAGGACTTCTTCTTCTTGGAAGTGATGAAGTTTATAATACTGCCGTGCAATGCAACTTTCCAACAACACAAAGAAGAAGCCCAAATATTTTTTCTTAATTTGGGGCAATTATAACATATAAAACACAGAACATTGATGAACAAAATTGTGATAATACTATTAATATTTCATTTTAATGTATTTCAGCTCGAGGAGGGAGAAATCGACGTCCGCTTAAATTCCTTCAAGGGATGTTTCATACAAAGAAGTGGGCGAACAAGAAATTGATTCCGTCCAAAAATAGTATCTTTATTGGTACTATGCGCCAATAAGATTATTAAAATCTATCGGAAAGTGCGTTTTATGTTACTAGTAAGTATCTTTAGTGCTGTAAGTGGATAATAAGGATTTTTTGCCACATAAATGTTTTCAAAATTCAAAAGTTGGCATATCTTTTTCTTTTTGTAAAATTATTTTGAACTGTTTTCATAAGATTCTGAATTGTTGGTACACCACGTAACTTAAAGCTTCGGAAGAGCGAAGTGACTTAACACAGGAAATTTTTGTCTAAAAGGTTACTTCAACCACTATTGTAGTGCATAACTTGTGAAAGGAAATAAATTATTTGTATTTTGTAAAAATGACTGAAAAGGAGTGCTCTGTTGGCAAATATTTCGTCATTGTTGAAATTGTATTAAAAATAAACGTAGGTATTAGTTCCGATTTTAGGAGAGCGCCAAAAGATCCTTTTTCAACTTTATCTAGTGCCTTTGTTAACATATTTTTTCTTTAATTAACGTACTCTTAAGATGATAAATCAATTATTTGTTTCAGCTCTTTAAAACCACGGTTACAGAAGAAGGTACATTTTTCAATGGCGTGATACGAAAAATATTTTAAACAATTGTTGTACGAGACTGATTGAAATAACAGTCAAATTACAGCTGATGTATTTCGAAGGCATGAAAATATAAGTCGACGATGTCTATTAATTAATGGATTCTTTTCGCCACAAAATTATTTATTTTACAGACACGCATTGCAGTATATTTAAAATGATTTAACACAAATGAGACTACTTCACTTACTAACAATAACTTAAAGTGTAGGTAAGAGGTAGGAGACTTTTATCTTGTATCTTCTACAATACAGTACAGCACGCGGTGAACACACACACACACACTAAATACTTCTACAACACAAATGAAAGGCAAACCGATAACCAACTACTATAGATATATTTAAGCATTTGATTTTCTTATATTGTCATATATTTAGCGACAACACATATAACTGGGAAATACGAGCAATAAAATATTCATGACATATTATTCGAGGTTTTATTTTCCTTTTTACCCGACTGCGGCGAAGCCGAAAAGAAGGGTTACGGGTTTGACCTGTAAGTAGGTCAGTCCGTTTCTTTTTTCCGCCTAACTCCTAAACAAAATAAATTACACGTCGTTAAATCGTAGTCAATCGAAGGAAGCTATGCCATCCCTCGATACGAAGCAGACCAAGTGCCTTCTGTGCCTGGACAGAGATAGCCTACGACTGGTAGCGGAGACCATCACCGGAGACTGCTCACTGAAGCGTGCATGGAGGCGGAAGAACGAGGAAACGGTAGTGCATGTACTCCTCGAGTGCACCGGCATCACCCAGATTCGCGAGGAGACTCTTGGAACACCAAAATCCCTTGCGGATGCCCTGAGAAGACCGGGCAGTTTGATGGGCTTCTATTGGGAGGTGGGCTGGTTGCAGTAAAGGCCACCATGGCTCACGACAATGGTTCATTCGAAGGACTACGTGCGGAAACCAAAACCCTTAACATAGAAACGTCGTTTTTGTCTTGGTGGCGACAGTGTCAATAGGGAATATGCATGTAATTTTTTTTTTTTCACTAAAATCAATAAAATGCAGTACTATCAACCCAAGAAAATAATTACAAGTTAATTTCAACAACTGCATGTCGCACAAAAAAATATTATACTCCTACAATTTTCTACGACAGTTCAAACATCCATGACTGTCGCGGTCATTCAAGTTATAGCATTTGATGTCACTTCCCTCTATCTGCCTTGTTTAAATCTAATTTTTTGCCCTTAGCAGAATAGTTTTACTATATTGTAAGTGCTTTATTAAAGCAAAAATAGCAAATAACAATATTATAGTAAAATCTTAGTGAAACTTTATGTACTTTTCAATTAAAAGTGTTTTTTTGACAGATAGCATTTGACGTCACTACCGGAATCGATGCGTTTTGTGTTTGCGTTTCGTTTCACCAAAAACACGCTGCATAAAATATTAAATTGTAAAAAAAGTGTTGTATTAGAGAATTAAACAAGTTTACCACAATGTTTTTATGGGCTAATACAAGGCATTTTTAAGAAATTAAAAAGTTTTGTATTTCTTACATATACCCTATTATTTCATTAACATGACAAAAAAAAAATGAGGATTTTGAGTATCATACTGTATGATTCGATTTTTTTGAGGTTTTGACTTCAAGTAACGAAACCTTGAAAACCCTTATACATTTATCCTGAACCATATGAAACATAGTTTCTATTTTCAACCACAGATGGCGTTCTGAAACCTACTAATTTATATAATAATGTCTTTCTATAGAGAATAAGCAATAAAAAGGACCAGCTGAATGAATATTTATTTGAATACAGTGTATGATACAGTTATTTTTATTATATAATATTAAAAATAGAATCGATTCACCATTATTACCGGTTTACCGGTTGGTTTATGGCAGTGACGGAAAAGTACGATTCTTCCTTTCTCTAACTTGTAGGAAAAAAATTGTTTCACTTGCATTCGTGAAAAGCGGTCTAGTGAAAAATTTGGCACAATGGCATCCTTATGCAGGCAAATTGTTAGGGGAAATGCATTTAAAAGTGTTCTGTTATCCACTGCCCGACGGGGATATGCCGACAAAAGTAAGAAATCATGATATTTTCAGTTCCAATTTTTCATGAGTATCGCCACCCTTGTCACTAAAGTTACGTAATGTCAAATTTCCCGTAAAATTACGTCTGATTTGAATTATATTTATGTTTATTCCGGAATGAACGATAAAAGCTCCCTTATTTTTACAAAAAGTAGGAATTTTCAATTGAAAGCTTTGTAGCAAAATTGAAAATAAAGACGTCATTTTTTATGTCATGCACGTTTACAATGATTATTTTTGTTATTGATCATCGATTATGAATTAAAAAGTAACTCATTACTTTTGTACCTCAATTACAATTCACTTAATGTACGGATACAATCAATTTATTGATTTTCCTTTTGCCAGTACATCATAAAATTGATTTGTAGGTTATCTTTCTTATCATAATCTCTGATTATGTGAACCGTAGCTACAGTATAGCAAATGGTTCGTTATTCTGTATTAATTTATTTACGTTTCTACAAAAAGCTTAATGTCAAGGTCATTTACTTTTTGACAGCTGTGAAAAATCAATAGGCAAATGTCTGACCCTGATTCATCCTGTAGCCTAAATCACTACCTTTCTAAAGTCTATGTTGAAATTACCTATTATTTTAACATTGAATGCTTTGAAAAGACATGTTTTTAGTCATTTATTTATTTATTTAACAATTTATGTACACACTAAATACAGAAAAGAAAAAAAGAACAGAAAATAGTACAAAGAGATGTAGAAGAGATGTAGACACACTATTTAAATATAATACCTCCTCATACCATATAAGAATATACTAACATACTTATAAATACAAACATTATTATTGATTGATTTATTATTGATTTATTTATACTTAGGTCTTAGTTTCAATTTTCCTGTATGACTGTTTCATCCAAACAGCTTTATATTGGTATTTTAACTTCCTCATTGATATTCTACATCATACAAATTTTGTTAGCTAATACTTTTATTATGTTGTACTTGTTACAATGGAAAAAAATATTTGAATAGCATATTCTTTCATATTCTCTCACACTAAATTAGATAAAACAATTGTGACACCTATTCATACTAATACAAAAACAAACGGATAATTACGGCTTCAGAGACCATTGTTCAAAAGGATGTCACCTTACCCCAGTCAAAGTATTTATTAGTGTGATTCTTGGTGATACAGGAGGTCTGATCAGGTTATGGTAACTCAAAAAATTACCCACCTAGCCTATACACTATTTAACAATGTAAGAATTTAAATTTTATATTGCATACAATGCCAGTTCTATACAGTTTAGTTCCACATTCCACAATGGGATATCTCGAAATTTTTGGAAAGTGTTTTATATTTTGCATCTGATAACATAAACATCATAGGCAAAAACATATTTTGACATCATGATATTTCCCGCCAGTGATGCCCGATCCCCTGGAGCACGCCACTGGCATGGAGAGGAAGGAGCTGATGGCCATGCAAGCTGGCAACGATGATCCCTTCAACATGAAGGTGATCAAAAAGAATGCGGGTACCCGTGACAACCCCACCCTAGTGCCCTCTTGCTTTGATGCCCGTATTGTTGGGTGCATATGTAAGTATTGCTTGATCTTAATTTCCTTTAAACAAAAAAAAGAAAATTTACTAACAAAAACTATGTTGCATAATCTGACATAATTATGCAGTTTTTAAACTGAAACAAAATATTAAATTACTTGGTTATGAACAAAAGTTTAAAAACATTCCATTTTACCCTTTTGTTAAAAAGAGGATTGTAAAAATCTGTATAAAATTATGAATCATCAAAACTGATAAATTATAATTTACTATTATTGTAAGCTGCTATACCACTTCGATATTCTATTTTAGTAAAGGTGTGATTGAAAAATGTAACTACATAAAATGTAAAGCTAAGTATAAGTACTAAACACAAGTGCTTTACTGATAATAAAACAAACAAATGATTTTCCTGTTAGCGCACTTATTCAAGTAAATCAGGTAATTTAAAGCTATATGTCTCTGCATAGCTCAAATATTCTTGAAGTAACTCAGTCATTCAATGCATCTTTCGAACCTGCACATATAAAATATTTATTAACAATTCAAGAAGTCAACTGCTCCATACTTTTGATTGTTTAGGTATCGCACTTTTGTAGGAAACAGCTGATTTATTTTTTAAATG
This sequence comes from Eugnorisma glareosa, assembly GCA_947578425.1. Taxonomy (NCBI): domain Eukaryota; kingdom Metazoa; phylum Arthropoda; class Insecta; order Lepidoptera; family Noctuidae; genus Eugnorisma; species Eugnorisma glareosa. Next base: position 4,961,193 of record OX387967.1, on the reverse strand, counting down.
ACTGTGGGTGCGTTCAGAATGATGTACTGAATATGGGGTAATTGTTTGTGTCTATGCCCCTTCCACCTTGTATTGCAAAGTAATATTTTTAAAGTACTGCTTTGCTATATTTTTGTGCATAGTTACAGCTTAAAATAATTCTAGCTATACCTAAAAGAGAAACATACAAACAATAGTGTTATGAACTCATGACAATTATGGCAGAGTTCCATATTCTGGTTGGAAACTTAGATAGCTCATGTAATCTGTTAAATATTTACATCCTTATAGACAACACAAAGACTTAACAATGTATAAGAGCTGAATGGTATAAAATAAATAATACACTAAAAGAATGATTACACACAAAACAAGTGAAGACCGCGTAAAACCTCTGGATAAGCGAAGCACAGGACTGCGCGATATGGCGACACTTGGGGGAAGCCTAAACTCGGTAATGGACGTTTCCGACACAAAAAAAGTGTTGATAAGTGTGACTGCCTAAGCTCTGTAGTGAGAGGCAATTAAATGAGTTTTAAAGTGATTAAAGGGGATAATACTTGTTGGAGGTCAAATAGCTCCAATTTGAATATTAGGGGCTAAAGTTCTATGAAAAATGCTTAAAAAAAGAGCAAAAAACCTTTCAGATTCAATGAAACAAAAAAGCGAAAAGTCCAAATGTTTAACTGGTTTATTTTTCATTCATAACGTTTGGAAGTAATATATATGCAATATTACTTATTACACAATACTGTTGTAGCAATGTTTATAATTAATCACTTATTGTTTTCAGGTGAAGAGCATGCCACAGCCGTCACTTGGCTCTGGTTACACAAGGTAATTTAACTCACTGTTTTATAAATTCCACTGTTTCATGCCTATATTTTGTGAATATTTGAGCTGCTTTTATTGTATTGTTATTATTATTAATATTGCATCTTTAGGAAAGTTAGTTTTTGTGGAGCAATGTTTGCAAGTGCGCACACTTGATAAAAATAAACAACAGATTACAATAAATCATAGCAAAAACCTCAAAAGTTACATAATGTTATCATGCTCTTCAAAAACTAACTAGGCACTTAAGGTGGAAGTGCAAGGGTAGCCCGCGAAATTCCAATTTTCTTACGTTTTTACAATTTGCAGGTCAGTGTCAGATTGTATGTTGATAAAAATGAGTCGCGCCAGTAACACGTAGTTATAGAACTACAATAATTAAAATCATCAATACAACTATCTAAGTTCATTTAACCCCATTGAATAACTTTTTCATGAAATAGTTACAAAATAGGGTTAAATGAACTTATAATGGATCCCCAAATTGTGAAATATGCAACATAATTGAAGATGTGCAACATTTGCTGATGGAGTGTGTTAAGAACAAGAATGAAAGGGAATCATTGATTAGAGAGTTTAAATTAAACATTCTGGACGTTGGACTGATCCAAATCATTTTGGCAGACCCTACATCAACGATTGCAAAGAGGCTGTGTGGCTTGGTGAAGATATCTAATCAATGATTCCCTTTCTAAAAGGTACTTTAGTAAGTAAATATTAAATAGTAAATAGTTATGTAAATAGGTAATAAGGTACGATGGGGTTGGCGTATCCGTGTGGATAAAAACCCCTTTCTGTTTACAAAGAATAAAAAAAAAAAAAAAAAATGAACTTATAATGGTTGTACTGATGATTTTAATTATTATAATTCTGTAACTATATACGTGTTACTGGCGCGATTCATATTTTCATCAACATACAACCTGACTGACCTGCAAATTGTAATAAACGTAAGAAAATTTAAATTTCGCGGGCTACCCTTGCGCTTCTACCTGAAACAAAATTGTTACAAAGGCAGAATTAGTGGTTGAAATAAAATAAAATTAATGTTCTATCATTTACAAAGATGTTGGTGATATAAATGAAAACAGACAAAAAGATTTGTTTCAAAATACCAAAAGTCCCCATTGTAAAAATTATGTGTTGCCAATTTAGTGCAAAAGAATATTGTATTTATGTTCATTATTTTTTTCTTTTTTAGGACCATCCCCGCCGCTGCGAGTGCGGTCACTGGTACAAACTGATCGAGAAGCAGCCCGTCTAAACGCGTCTTAAATATTTTAGTTTCTATAGTAGTGGTGTAACACGCAATAATGCGGATCGCACTTCCTTTATGGTCTGTGTTACCATGTGTATAAAATAATAACAATCGAAGATGCGTTAGTTGAACATAATTACCAAAATCGACAAATCATTAAATAATTGTAAGCATACTTAAACACGTGTTTTATTGCCTGCCGTTAGTTGTGTATTTGTTGGATTCACTATGTCAGTGTGTAGTTAAATAAACAAACTTAAATTACGGCATAGTCAATTTTATTTTTGGTGATGGTACCTATTTGACCTCCGTATAAACAGGTAAAGTCTGAACATAAATTATAGCAAGTTTACCTGTACCACCCCACGCCATTAGCGAAAATCAAGTTGACAACTGAAATCAAGTTTGACAGAGTTCTCGCCTTGGCGATGGCGGTGAAAATAGTCTGCCACCTATGTATGAATTTATGTATCTCTCGACCTCACCCGATACCTACAAGTTTTTGTGCGTTTCTTGAACGGGAAAGTATTCTCTTCCTCTTTGACGGTGGGACAGGTGCGTTAGTGATGCATATTTGAAGTTTTTCATGCCATGTTATTCGACAGTGATGCTAGATGTGAGGAGCACTGTATAAAGAAAAATCAAAATATTATTTTGTAGTACGTTGATGCATATCGCCGCAAAGCTTACAGCAATGCAATGCAATGAGCATACAAAATATTGCTTGGTTTAGCATCAAGAAAATGCACATTGGTTAAACTGCTACATCACTCAGGACGTTGTAATAAAAGTTGTCCAATATACGCTAAGACGACCCACTGACCTACGTTCGTGACGCGTTAGAGAATTGGAGATAAAGATGATAAAAACGAAAGTCATCAAATAAATTGGATACCTATGCTATCAAGGCATATGTTCCAATAGTTCAAAAATATGGAATTAGCCTTTGTTTTATTTGAACAAACTAATAATTACTTTAACAAACATCATACTATGTAGATAGACAAAGATCATACTATGTAGATTGAATTACGGTCATTGTTACGAGATGTATGTGTAAATATCTGAGATTTGAAAAGTTTTAGGATCTTTGCATCCGGTATTTTATTATTATTTTAGCCTTCGGAATACGTCTACTACCGAATAATCTTGCAGGTATCCTGCATCCCTGCTGCAATAAGGTGCAGGCGTACGATATGGAGTATGCTAAGTCTGAGCCTTGATCATAAGCATAACCAAGGTTTAGTTAGATATTTGACAACCAATATCCTGGTTTCAAGACTAGAAGCCATAGTATACCATTTCGATTTATAATTCTGCAGGGTCCGAGGGTATGACGCCCAATGGAAGCTGTAAAAGTGTAAATCAGCTTACAGATTCATATGATCGCTATCTATATACAGTGTTAAAACGTGATTAAGAAGGCATTAAAGAAACAATTGATTTAACAATTTTCGATTAAAAAATCTTAAGTACCCGCAAAAATCGACTAGATTCTTGAACGCATTTTAAGTTTTACACGTGTCCATCTCTATTGGGCAACATTCGTTTCGCTCGTTCAGAAATCAATCAGCTCTTTAAATTTACGCTATCTCTCTTTTTCCTACGTGGATTAGTTAATTCTATCTCATTTCAAAACTCGTGCTAGAGAAGGGAATTTTCAAATTCTTGAATTCTTGTTATCTGTCAAAACTTAAATGAACTACAGAGAGTAATATAATCACTACGTTTAATGAACTAGTGTTTGTTGTTATGCGTGGAATGTGTTAAATTAATTTATTTTATTTTATATTATTCAACAAAACGGTAAGTAGCCCCTGTACAGTTGGTAATTTAAATCTTGTAGGGGTAAATGTTTGTCAACATTACATACAAACTGGGAATTCCAAACTTCACAGACTGGTTGTCCTCAAGGATGTTCTCGGAATTATTCTTTCTTTAGGTAAATCTGTCAGTCCGAAGAGAGAGCTACACATGTTCGGGTTTAAACAGATAATTTTTTAAATCAACCTTCTTTTTAAAACATGATTATTTACTTGGCTACTTATATAAAAAGAGTTATTAGAAGGGATGAAAATTCTTCCTTTATGTGCTCTTCTCCGCCTCTTAAGGAACTCTTTTGCAAAAATTAATTCTTTAAGACTCAGTAAGATAGGTGCACAATTCGGATTAGGTGTTTCTTAAAGAGGAGAACCGGCAAGAATCTCCATGGTTACTCTTCTAAAAATATTTGGTTTTGTGTTTTGGTTCTACAAGGTTCAGGTACAAGGTAGTTCTTAATGAGTAAGTAGATGAGGCTGTATGTATAGATAGTAGATAGATACTTTCACCGCACGCAAAATACGCGCTTAGACGTGGAGTTGCGGACACCAGCCCGCTATACAATAGATACTTTCAATACTTGGTACTTCATTCACAGTCACTCGAGAGCACATGGAAAAACAGCACACCGAAGCTCTCAACAACCACCCTAGAAAGCCATCTAATGTAGTTCCTCTGGCCAAAATTGACTAGATAGCATCATCATCAATTTCAATATATTTGTTGTTTCCAGCCATGTCATACATTCAAGGATTTCACATCGCGGATGGCTTTGCAGATGATTGCGATGAGCTCATGCACCGCTGCCTCTTAGCAGGACCCCTCACCTTCGAGATATTCTCTGACATTTGGAAGGAAATGCAGCTGTCTTGTATATATCAGTAAGTTTGTTATATATATATATATATATAAAACCTACAAAAAAATACAATGATCTACATTTTCATACATGAGGAATTTATGAAAATGTAGAAAAATTTATGTAGTTTTGATGGAATTGTCCTACCTGTAGAAGTTGACATAATATAATACATAGCTTGTTAGTATACCAAATTGGAAATTAAAAAATCACCGAATGGTAACAAATTTAGACAATTTCAAACAAATGTTTAAAAAGATTCTCAAATTTTTTAGGACTAAATCCCTAAAACACGTTTGTAAAGTTGCTAAGAACAATATTGTGTTGTTACAAAATAATATCTTTATTTTAGCGGAAGACATTCAGGGGCAGAACTAGCGGAGTTATCAGAAGAGGTGCTACACATAGCCAAACATTACATGGTGGCTGATACCAGCAATTTTGAGGTAAGTATTTAGTTAGAATGAAATGATTGATCATGTCTTTTTTTAAGGTAATTTTTGGCTGATATAGTATAAAAATATTGCTTGTATATTGATCTTGTGGTCTGCATTAATGGCAACTTGGCCTGTGAATCAAGTAATACATTTTTTTTTAAAATTATATTTCCATTATATTGCTTAGCTGCCTTTCAAAATCCAGGCAAATCCAGGTAAACATTTTTGTTTAGAATTTGGCTATCTTCTCAACTGGTTGAAAAAACTGATGTCACACTAACCTCAATAGTCTTGTTGAGTTATGGTATCACTTGATCAGCCGTGAAAAAAGCAATTTGAAAACAAAAGGCATTCGAAAAATTAAAAACAGACTGCAGCACAAAAACTGAAAAGAAGCATATTTTAAATTAACTAATAAAAATTGAATAGGTCCCGCCTGCTTCCAACTTTCAAGATGAACCTAACAATGTCTAATTAATTTCATTTAGGAGTTAAGAGGGAACAAAGAAACGGACATACTCATACATACATACACACAGGTCAAAACCTCAGGCTCCTTTCGTTAGTACTAGTACATTTTTCAAGGGAGGTTTCCCCTTAATGAATACGTCACTGCATTGTGAAACTTATCTCTCCCCAGGAATCAGTAGCCGGCCTCTTCCTCGTCTACAGTCTAATGAATCTCCAACCGTACGCAGGCTTCGCTTCCCTCCGCATAGTACAGGACGACATACCAGCTATAGAACGCATAGAGTTAGTGGCTAGAAGGGATAGACGGCAAGACGTACTGTACGTGCTGGGGTCTGTGCTCATACAGGGGCCCGTGCAATACCATGCAGTGCCACGGGAGAGGGGCATGGAGTACCCCATCAGGAAGTATTTGGAGGGTATGTTTCTATAGAACCGTTAAAATAGCATGATTTTCACATAACACGCCTGTAGTCCCCGAAGGGTAGGACAGAGGTGTACCTAATAGTACACCTACATTTCACCAGTTATGTTTTAAGTCCCTTGTAATAGGGAGCGAGCCTATTGCCATCAACTGGGCACAAATCCAGACTCTGTGGGTGCTACTTCCTGAGAAATTCCTGATGGAAATAACCCAATAACACTTTATCCGATCGGAATCGAACTCAGAACCTCATACTCAGCAGTCACGCTTGCGACCACTCTACCAAAGAGGCAGTTAATTTTTTCGCACATAAGTGTAGGCACCAGCACACCATTGTGAAAACCTAGTTGAGCCTTTTAGAAAATTGTTACTGGATTTTTCCATCAGGTATCTCAGTAGCAGCCACGGAGCCTGGATTTGTGCCTGGTTGATGGCAATGGGGCGCCCCTATTACAAGGGACTTAAACATAACTGGTAAAATGTAAATCTCTGCCTAACTCTGCGTGGATTACAAGCGTGATGTTTGTATATCTATTTGTCAATTTTTTTAGATTTAATGGCAGATGTTTGACCATTAATTTTAGCCCTCGTTAAGTGCGAATCAATATCCAAACAAAATTTATCATAAATCATCATCACCATCCCGTTAAAAAGAAATAAAGGAAAACATATTTATTTGTTGCAGGGACATGACAAGACTTTTAAATAAACTAATATTGAACTTTTTTGTCACCAGGCTATGATACCATAAATAAAATAGGAGTTCGCCCCAAGGGAGTATTCTACAGGCAGAACACAGAACTAGATATCATCAGAGAAATAAAGAACCTCACTGTACGGTACAAAACGGCGAAAGAGAATATCCCTGGTAAGTACGAATCATCCAAACATCAAGCCTATGTTTCTCAAAGATGTGGCATAAAATCAGGTTCATCAAAACTTTTTTTTATAATGGTAATTTGTTCATGGATACCCTCCGTCTGGGGCTAGAGGAGGGTATGTCGGGCCCTACCCATATGGTGGTAGTAGAGATACATCAAGTACATTCGCGCGCACGCCCGACTGATATCAGCCCGCAATTCCCGGCGGGCCCCATCAAAGTTCTTCAAACCCAAACCAATAATGAAACCATTACAGGCACTTTTGAATGACAAAAAAAAAGCGAAGCTACAGTCACAGTCACAAGGCATAGTAACTTGAGAAGGGTACTGGGTACACATTCCAAAACGTAGATCTCTATGGAGAAGTGTAGACAAGAAACTCCATGGACACTCTTTTAAATCAAAATATTGTTACATCATTCATGTTGAGATTATAAATTTAAGTGAGAACTATGTAGAAACACGTGCATATTAAGGGCGTCCAGAGTAAAATATTAAATCAACAATCAAACAGATGTAATAGAATTAACTTGCCGCTTGTCAAAAACCCCCGCGCATCGCTACTTCGTTCAATTTCGGCGCTTGCTAGAAACCTGTGGCTTCGGTCAAGACTTCGGCCTTTTTTGTCGGAAGCCGAAGGTGGTTTTTTAGGCTGAAGGTGGCTGAAACCGAAGTTTCGATCGGACACAAGAGTGGCGAAGAGCTGGCGTTTTAGGGTACTATCTTGTGTAATTGACGTTCAGACATGGATGGAAGGCAGGTGATGAATATGCTACTCTTTCAGGCGTTCCACGTGATGACCGGAACCTGAACTACTTGGACAACACCTTTGCCGGTCAACTAGACTCGTCGCTGAAGAAGATCATCAGCGGGATCATTGATGAGGGCAACAAGGAAGGTGGTAAGAATCCAAACTTAATATTGTAAAGCTTCTTCGTCGTGTCGATGGCTATATAAATAGTTTCGGCCCAGAATTGAGCTACTAGTTTGGCGCTTTCAGTATTGTCCATCAGTTTCTGTAATGAACAAACAATAGGACGCGCAGCAATTATATTAAGTGCCCCATTGTGCGCTGTGCAGTCATTAATGAATCGCCTCCTGAGCAGGTTTTCCATAATAAGGCTGAAGAGGTTGGTTTGAACGCGCTAATCACTGGAACTACCAGTAGGATTTGAAAAATTGTTTTTGTATTTGACAGCCCAATTCTTGAGGAATGTTGTAGGATATTTGACATCAAACTTAGTTTAAGAGCAGAGCGGCGGCGGGTAAAACTGCGGGGCACAGCTAGTAATTGATAAATAAGAATCCATACTAGCTAACCATTATAAATTCGAAAAAAGATGCTGTTTTCCACTTCCGTCCGATTATGACATATGCCTGTATCGTATTCGCCCATGCCCATCCCCGTCACCTTCATAGGATGCAGACCTTGCAGAATCGATTCCTCCGTAAGATCACCGGAGCCCCCCCGTATGTCCGTAATGACAGCCTACACTTAGATCTTAAATTGCCTACCATTCAGCAATTTATGAAACGCCTTTCAAAGCGTTACTTTGATACAGCTGTCAAACATAAAAAACTCCTATTCGCATCGGCCGCCCGGTAAGACTCATCGCGTATCAGTAGCGTTCGCCGTCCACGGCACGCTCTCCAAACCCCGATGAAACCAGTACACTTAGAAAATACAGAAACCGACCGCCGTCATTCCGACCTCGCCGCCGTGGTCCGTCGCGACGTCCCCTTAACCCCCCCCCCCCCCCCGTCTCTTGCAAGAGCCGACCCATGATGCTGAGCCACTTACATTAAACCAGCCCCTAAACCAGATCCAGCCTATCCCCTTGTTGCCCGCCCCAGCGAGTAGCGACGCCCTAAGCCGAGGCTCGTACCCCACAGGGGGTGCCCTTAGCGAGTGGTCACTTAGTTTGTAAGCTCATTTTGCCCCTGGCTGGAGGCCTTCAATTCAAGGCATCCATAGGATTAGACCGGTTAAGCAGGAACCAGCCTCATAGGCTGAACTGCGAGATGCCATTAACAAAAAAAGAAGCCGTTTCTTACAAAAGAAGTGCCAAGTTTCTCTGCATATACAGTATTAGTGGTCAGAAGAAAGTATAACCTACCCCTGGTGGAATGCAAACCTTTTCGCACGTTCTTTGCATTCACGGTTTCTTTTTAATTGGCAGAATTCGTTCTACTTTTGTATTATCGACCAAAAAAAAAACTTATCAAATTGGAGGTGAATGCTAAAATTTTCGAGCTCCCTACGCGCGCTCTTCAATCCTACGTTTTCTCAATTGTGCTTTTCTGTATCGACAAGGACTAACTCCTTGAATAAATGGCCAAACGACAGTTTTATTTAAGTACTTCCCGTTTTACTCATTGGCTACCCCCTCCCCTGAACGAAGTCGGCAAAATAGTTTCTGGGTTGTATCCTTTCTGGCGGATCAAAGGCATCTCAAATTCTATTGAGGCATGAAGCAGTGCCGGATTAATCCGGCACTGCTTCATGCGCCAGTCCGACTCGCTCTTGGCCGATTATTAATGTGTATTGAGACTGGGAGGTCCCAGTTTCTACCTATTTCTACAACTTTGTTCACCACTCAATATTTTCCAGGAGATGAGGAGCTTGATGCTATTAAGGACCTCAAGGCCAGAGCGATGAAGGCTCAAGTGAAACCTATAAGGCATCTGATTCCAGTCGTCGATAAGAAGTATGTATTGATAAAGTTTTTAATAGTTGCATACATTGTTAAGTTACTTTATAGCATGTTTTTTCGGTCGATCTCAGGCCGTGATCTATAAACTTTATGTACCACGTAATTGGCTATTCTTGTCATTGTTGTACAACTGTCAACTACAAGATTGAGACGGGAACAAGTGTAAGCTAAAACACGAGCTGAGTAACGATTCAAGATCTCGGCCTTAGCTTATGCTTAGACAGTAAAGCTGGTGTCAAAATTAGACTAAAACAAAAAAAAAAAAAAAAAATACTTCATATTGAAGCGAAACTGGTCGTAATATACGCCACAGTACTAAATTATCCCAAATACTTTTAAAATGATATTTCCAGTTCTATTGGAAATAATATAATTTATTTTTCCAAAGGTACCCATATAATATTTACCATTTAACCTAAAACATCATAATCCCTACCCAACAGATCGGACCACTCATCAAAACGCAAAAATAGCGACACTTCTCCCATAGACAAATCAACGAAAACCAAGGACAAGAGCGGCAAAAAACGTAGACATTCAGAAGACACTTCAGAAGGCAGTTCAGACTTAGATTCTGAAATTGCAACGGTAGACGAGCTTTTAAGCGATGAGGAACTGGATTTAACTAGATTCGATCAAAGAAATAACCAAGATGCTACCACAGACATGGAATTTGAAGCCTTAGATGCTCTAAGAGAAGGACAGCCTTGCCAAATAGAATTTATTGACAACATGGTACAGCCTTCGACTTCTGGAGTTGATTTATCTGACGAAGAAACTCCGGATACACATAAAAGGGATTTGAAGAAGACGATATTGAAATCTAGGTTTAAGAGGATGGGTATGCTGCCTGTGGCTAATTTTGATGCTAAATGACTTAGGTTAGCTGTATGGTCCAAGATCCCAGGACTGCCAGTCTATACGACTATTAATCATATTTTTTCCGTGCTTTAAAGTGTCTGGTAGAAATTCCAATCGACGGGAAGTATCTAACAGTGAAACAGTGTTATTAATTATTTTTTTCACTGAAAAATCAGCACTCGTTTTTTAAGAAATTGTAGTGTTATTTTTACGCAAGTTTGGTACATGATATTTGAAATTGGCCGACGGCACAAGTTAGCAGGTATGCGGGCGTTCACATGGTGCTGACCGGCACGACATTACAGTTTAAAGTTGGGATCACACGTCAATAGCCCAATATTCATACAGTTAAAAACAAATGCAGTATGGAACTGCCATGTGAACTTAAAATTATGCTGCAAAATATCGTAACGATCAAGGCCGTGTGAACGGGGCCTGATACTACTTGATGCCCACACATTTTGTTAATCAGAAAATAAGTAATGTTCGCGGCCCTGGGATCTTGCTATAGTAGGCGATAGTTAGGTTCAAGAATAATTTACTATTACACAAATGTGAACTTTATAGGTTGTAAGCAGCTCAAATTTATTTATTTCAGCATGTCAATTATAAAGTATACTGGACAGTAACGTAACGGAAAATATAATGAGCTGCCTAAAGGCTCCTAAATGGAGAGAAGGCAGAGTACCTACTACATACAAAATGTTAAAAAGAACACTTTCCGATCCGAAAGGCGCATATAGGTATACCAGTGACGTTGCCAATTAAAATACGAAACAAAATATTCATGAAAGTAGACGTATTAATGAATTTTTAAATGCGTGAATTTTTAACCCAAAAAGGATTACATAAATAGAATCTTATCTCGATACCTAATAATACCCTCACAGAGCAGACAGGGTTTTTTTTAACATATTGTATATGATTTTCTAAAGACATTAAGTAACACAAAAAAATGTATGTGTTTTTTTAAAACATTTTATGTAATTAATAATTATTTTATTGTTTCTTTCAGTTTCGTTGTAAGTTACATTCTAGGATCTTTCTCAAATGTCAAAACGGGCCTTTTATTTAATGGGAACTTGCAACACTTGGCAACTTTAAAACCGTAAACTTAATGGCAGATGTCATAAAATTCAAAAATATTACGCATTTCGACACTCACTCGCGCAGGATAAATTGCAATATCAGTAACCGACTATAAAGTTTATTTTTCAATGTCATCGGAGGAGATCAAGCCTGTTCCCTTTCTCCTCTAGAATTTCAGCATAATAATAATAAACTAAAATATATAAATCCATATCATTCACCCAAAACTAATATTATTATGGAAGAAGTTCACTACCTCAAACTATCCTTAGTTTATGTCTTTTATTTATGTATAAAACGAATGGCCGCATTCTCAGAAGATAATTGCCAAACGAATAAAGTACTGTCCTTTCAGGGATCACCTCTGACATCAGTAACCCAATGTTTACCTTATTGTTCATAGAATAAGGATCACTGTCATTTGGCAGACTTCGCAGGTCCTCAAAAAAACTGTCATAACACAAAAAAAAAAAACAATTTTGAGACTACTATACTGATGCTTGACGTAACTGTCGCTTGTGACATTCGGTTAACCAACGAGACCCTATTACTAGCGTCCGCTGTCCGTCCTGATGCAGCTGAATACCAGTACTTTACATGGAGCGACTGCCTATCTGACCTCCACAACCCAGTTAGTACAGGGTAATACGATACCCCTTTGTAAGACTGGTTGTCAGAATTTTTGGGCCACTGACTACCTGTAACGACTGTCAAAGATCTACAAATGACAGCTGGGACCAACGGCTTAACGTGCTTTCCGAGGCACGGAGGTGCCACGCACTATTTCTGTTGCTGGTATAACAACCAATAATAAAAATAAATTAAAAAGGGGTTCACTACTACGACGGTACGGAACCATTCATGCTATTTCATGAAAAAGTCACTCTTTGTGATTATATGAACTTGGAGGGCTGTATTGATGATTTGAATCATTATAATTCTGTAACTACATACGTTTTACTGGCGCGATTCATATTTTCATTAACATACAACCTGACACTGACCTGCAAATTGCAATAAACTTAAGAAAATTTAAATTTCGCGGGCTACCCTTGCGCTACCACCTTAAGCCGCCTGATCTTCTCCGGTAGTCCCATCGGACTATGAGAGTAAAGGAACCGAGAGTGCACTCGTGTCTGCGCACACACTTGTGCACTATATCTCTCGCCCCAGGAGGACTATTATTGAAAAAAAAAAGATAGCGCCGTTCGTTAATTCCCACTATTGCCGCACGTCAATGGAACCACGCTACAAGTGAATTTAGGTTATTAGTATACTCCAAGAGTCTTCATGTTTAAGCTGATGGTTTATTTTTTTCTTTTTAATGTAAGGCGTATATTAAGAGCAATTCTGAGTAATGGATAAGCCGTAAGATTTCGGAGGTGAAGATTATTCGTATTTTTAAGGCTATTTTTTAGTAGGTACAGACAGATAAGTTGATAATTTTATATCATACATTCTACATCATAATAATGTTTTGTAATTTAGACATTTATAAGTTCACTAGCGACCCGCCCCGGCTTCGCACGGGTGCAATGTTATACATATAAACCTTCCTCTTGAATCACATCTATTAAAAAAACGCACCAAAATCCGTTGCGTAGTTTTAAAGATCTAAGCATACATAGGGACTGACAGCGGGAAGCGACTTACTATGTAGTGAAGAGCTAGAAGATAATAATTCATATTAGAGCGGTTTCAGTGTAGCGTATTTAGTAAGCTCGTATCGGTTTACGCGCTTAAACACGCGCCACATTTTGCGCTCCAAAAAAGCGAACGCGCGTACACGCGCTTATTTAACGTGTCTGCTCGAACCGATGGGTTCAGTCAGTAGCAATATATTAGTATATCTCGCGGCTTGCGCTTATACGACCGTGAGCGCTCGTCCGAGTTGCGCTTGTGACAAAAAGCGCGCGTGCGCGCGCGTCCATAAACGAACTTATGCCGTTATGCGCGCTGAAAATACGCTAATCTAAAACTCCCCATAGTGGTATATGATGTGCTTCCCCAAATAAAGTAAGAAAAACTCGGTTACTTTATTTTGTTTCTTATTTTTTGTTGGTTTTTTTCTTGAGTTTTTATATTTGTAGTGATAGGCTTCTAGAGTTGTCAAGTTCACATTAGATTTATGAATACTATGTGGGTACAGTGATCTAAGGGCGAGGGTCTATGGCGCTCGAATAAAGTTGGCCGAGGGACCTGGAAATTGAACCTAGGACCTCATGCTAAGCAGTCGCGCTTCTGACCACTTGATCACGGTGTTTTGTGAAAAACAAGATTACTGTGTTAGTTCCTACTATGTCCACGCGCTAAATAATACCACCAACCAATATGTCTGTATAGATAATTGAAGCTCTGGAACCTCATATTATCATTTATCCATAAAAAAATATATCTGTAATTTCTCACAATTCATTCATGTTTTCTGTGATACCTAATAATTAAGTTTTGTTTTTTTTTAATATTAGTGAGTTGTAAAACTTTTGAAGTGTGAAACAGGGTTATTTCGTGTCTAAGGTTACGAGTATGTGTAAGTAATAAAAATAATAAACATTATTAGTAAAATAATGTATTTTCTTTTTTGTACCCTCTGAGGGTATTTCTAAAAGTAGTGGATCTTCGGCTACCCTCGGAAATACGAAGTTGGCCGAAGGTGCGTGTAATTTTTAGCAATTCACTTCGGTGACTGGGCGCCATATTCCACAAGCTTTGGCCTGCCACTGAGAACTCTCATTTCGCACATCGCCTGCTTAGCCTTTTCTCAGCTATGTTGGGGTCAGTTTCCAGTCTAACCGGATGCATCTGAATACCAGTACTTTACATGGAGCGACTGTCTACTTGACCTCCACAACCCAGTTGGTACCGGGTAATACGATACCGCAAAGGGTAGTCTTACCAATGTAAGACTGGTTCTCAGACTTTTTGCCACTAACTACCCGTAAAGACTATCAAGCACCCGGGACCAGCGGATTAACGTAGTGTCCGAGGCACGGAAGAAACTGTGTATGTAATGGGTGAACACCCATCCACAGGCCAACGAGCCATGAGCTCTTATTTCACACATTAATGAAAAAAAATATACCTTCGTTTTGGACTTGTACATGGAGTTTCTTGTCCGTTTATTCTCCTTCGAGATCTACGATTTGGAGCTTGGCAGTTCAAAAGTTTAGAAAAAGCTCCACATAACTTGAATTGGGGATATGATAAATATTATGTTTAAGTCCCATGTAATAGAAAGCGAGCCTATTTCCATCAACCGGGCACAAATCCAGACTTCGTGGCTGCTACTGAGAAATTCCTGATGGAAAAACCTAATAACACTTTGACCGACCCGGGAATCGAACCCAGGACCTCGTGCTCAGCAGTCGCGCTTGGGACCACTAGACCAACGAGTAGTAAAAATATAAGAAAATAAAAACCATATTGTTTTACGACATTTCTATATTGATATCTATTAATTAGGTACATTATAATATTTACTATACAATTTTATATCGTATTCATCGTAGGACACTTTCGTTTGAACTTCATTTCTTAGGCCAATGCAAACAAAGGGTTCCAAATAAAAAAAAAACATACGGGAGTGAGCACACTTATCGACCTGGAATCGGGTCGAGCCGATCATCAAGAGCTATATGTCGTTACAATAAAAGTGACTAGTCCCATGCGATGTCGAGTCGCGTCGTCCGAACAAAAACGGGTGTTTTTCGCTTTTGTTGCGAAGATCTACGAAACTTTCTGACCCGCTGAGGCCGATTCCTCATCGATAAGTATTCCTAGTCACTTCCTAAAAATTCTTCTTACAATATCTTGAAAAGTAGGTAATTCACATAGGTATAAATTCAAAAATATAAAGCTGATCTTACGGGCAAGTAAAGCAAATAAATAACTTAAAAAATATACAAAAATACGTTGCCTTAAATTAAGCATTGTTATTATATTAAAATTGTAATTTTAAATTAAAGTATTGATATAATGTAAATTATGACAATATTTTAATCGGAGATGGGCGCCAGTAACATTTTAGTTTAGCTTGGATGTTATACCTGACAGATAAAGGGTGTAACAAGACCCTTAACGAAGCCGAAAGGTACTTGTTCTCCCCGTCATTGCGATCATTTTTTTCTTTTAGACCATACCTGGGAACCTTCTAGTGACGGAGATATTATGGGTCAAAGTTCCAACTTTTTCACAAGTTTTTTTTTTAAATACACGTTTTTAATGTAAGATGTTTACTTAAAACACCTCCACGACCCCCGTACTATTCAATGTATCCATCAGCACAGTGATATAAGTGCGTTACATAGAGATTTACAGAAAAACGTGACTTTTGACCCCAAAAAAAAAATCGTTTCCCAGCAATATTTTTTGCGTAAAGATACTTAGTTTGATATACATAATGCTTGGTTGACGGCTTCGTGAAGAATCCTGTTACACCCTGTATGTAATAGGTATTCGAAAAACCAATAAAATCAAAATAGTGCTGATCCTGGCGTGGAAAACCCTTACACAAAGTCTCAAAAGTCACAAAGGAGAAAAACTAAATATTTTGAATTACTGTAACACCACTCTTCAAAACACAAGTCGAAAAATGTTATAAACACACCATTATAGGGTCAGAGCTTTCCACTCTGCTATAGTCACGTATCCGGGCGGGGTGTAAATTACCTAAAGTCGTCCTATATTGTAAATCTAGACTATCACATGATCAACAATCACTAACGCATAGTAACACCTATCTGATTCTATTTGTCACTTACGACGAGAGGTAAAGGTTTCGTTCTTAAATGGCTGTAGTGTAGATATTCAATCTTAACATCACTTCGTTGTCTGCTTGACTGTGTCAAGACCCTTTTTTCAAAGGACCACATGGCCGTACCAAGTTGAAAATATCAAATATTTAGGTCTATGGTCTTTTGGAAGTGTACAAAATTAACCTTCCCCATCCTGCGGCGGAGATATACAAGGTGTAACATAATAAACGTAAGAACTTTCGCGTGGTAACTCCGACCACGACACTAAACAAATTATGGTACGACTTTTTGAAAACAATAACTGTTTTTTTTAGTTTTACCATAATTACAAGTGATCAGCTGATCGCGTCAATTTCTAAGGACCTATCTTCCAAGGTTCGTATGTGCTTTGATTAAGAGAAAATGTGCCCGTTACAATTTTTGATTCCAAAAGTTTGATTCAAGGTAAGTTATGGAGCCCCATCATGTCTGCAGTTTCGCTAGCTAATTTGATTTGACCCTGTAGATTTGGTCTGAAAAGGTCTAAGTGGGATACACATACTCTACTAAGTAGACTAGACAATCAAATACTCTCGTATTGTATATTCTACCGTTTCCTAGGAATAATAATCAGTGGTTGAACTTTTGTGCAGAAATCATCCGAATTTCAATAATAAAATCATTTGTCTGCTATACAAACATTCAGAAAATTAATAAAGTTGATTCAAAAACTAGTTTCCGTTTTCCGTAACCTTTACCTTGCGTCATTTAATTTAGCATTTCGCTAAAACTCATGTATTCGAGCGTACCTACCCTATATTAATTTGTATTTTTTTATTACGTATATGAAATTATTATGATGATGGGTCACACATTCAATGGTGAAAACGCAATGGAATGATTTTAAATGCTTTTTGAATAGTTTGCACGGGTCCGCGTGGCCACTCCCTTTCACAGATAGAAGGCGTGTAGTATCTTTGTGTCTCAGTGGCAACATTATAGGCTGATTATGAATTTTCGTTTATCATAATACATTAAAATGGCGAATAGAACTATTGTCGGAACTTTAGATAATCTAGGCCGTCGAGGCGTACTGCTGAATCTGCCTTTTATTAATGATCGGAAAGGTTTCATATAGATTTTCTAATTTACAGACTGTGTTCAGCTTTTATTGAAGCTGATTTCAAATACAGAAAAAAACGCTATTTTTGCCGAGATCTATCCAAATATCAGTAGAGCATCATCAAGAAATCTGTTATCCCTGTATCAATATAATTATATAGTCGTTAGTGGATTCAAGATGATTGCGAAACCTACATGAGTTAGTGAGATCGCTATTCCAAGTTCATATTTTAAGAAAATAAAATTCTAAAAACAACGATATTCAAACACAACCTCTTTCACCTACTTCGAGCTCTAAATTAGAAGAAGAATAAAATTACATAGCCCACAAACTATACCTTCTTATTTCAAATTTGACAGAACTTCGTTAGACGTGCGTTTTTGCAACTCAAAGATCACGTAAAAAGCCGTTGTAAGGTAATTTATTTAACAATTATCATTTCGTTCTACTATCGCTAATTCGTCGTCTTCGCCGGAAGTATTCGTTTTGGCGTCAAAATGCAAATTGGCTTCGGAAGACCCATTACTTGATTCGTGGGACCTTGGACTTGCGCTAGTCTTTCTAACGTAAAGTATATTTGAGTCTAGTCTGTTGTGGTCGCTGAAATAAGCGCTGCCGTCGGATATTCTGTTCAATTTGTGTATCTGTTCTCTTAACTCGCACACTTGGCTATACAACTTCTTGTTCTCTCTTAGTATTGCTATATTTTCAGTTTCTAGCAATTCTCGCTTGCTCCACTGTATTGTGTTTTCTGATTTCAGCCTCTCAATCTCCATTTTTAGTTCTGCAATCTTTTCTTCTAAGACTTGTTTGGCTGCTATTTCGTCTTGCAGCTCGTTTTGAAGCCTTTCAACTTCGCTATGACTGGAATCTGTAGACCCTAAGGTTCTGTCGCTGTGAGTAGCTTCCAATTTAATGTTGTGTAGTTCAGCGGTTAAGTTCTCGATTTTGGATTGGAGGAATGCTTTCTCGTCCTTCTCGCTTTGTAGTGTCTTACAAGTTTCATCTAGTCGCAGCCTTAATTCGGCCAATTTGTTGGCGAGGACATTGTCTACATTAGAGAATTTGTGGGAGTCTAAGGAGGCTCTCTGACGCATGGAAGGTTCATTGGGGGACAAGTATCCTACATTCTTCCGCCTTAACTCTACCCCGTCTTCAGTTGTGAGATCGCCAGCTAGTACCCTGCTCTCTCCTATACTTAAAAGCTTTTCGTTGTCTCTTTTCAGTTCGATTAGCTGTTGTTCTAGGTCGTTCTTTTCGGTTTTGGAGGCGGACAGCTCCTTGGAAAGTGTGTCGACTTTGTTTTTCAGTTGTTTTGACTCCTCTCTTGCCTTGTTTCGTTCGTTGCGGACTTTGCTCCACTTTTCGCGCCAGTTCGCCGTGCAGTCGGACCACCATCGCATGGTCTTCTCCATCTGCGTTGCCCTAGCTCTGGCTTCGTCGAGTTCTCGTTGGTAAAGGGCCTCTTTGGCCTCCCAGTCCGTGTTTGTGTATCGCATAGCTCCACCATCGTGGTCTCTGCTTCGCCTGTGACTGCCTCCGTGGGAGCTTTGAGCCATTTTTCATTTATGATGATAGGATCTGAAGAAAAGATGTAGATTAAAATAGTATTACAGAAGAACAGAAAGTGGACCTTGCCCTACAGTGGAACACAACATAGACTAGCACATAGTCCCGCACAGACTATTATTATTAGCACAGAGATCCTCACTGCTAACTCTCTCACATTTCCAGCGCTATGGCCTGCGAGTTACCTCCGTGCCCACCATGCCCCCCGCCCCCCTACCCACCCTGCCCGCAGATATGCCCGCCGCCCCCAGATCTACCGCCCTGCCGCAGCAAGCCAATCATGCGCGGCCTGCATTGGGCGCAGACCAAGCGCATTCTGGCCCAGGCAATCTTACTATCCATCGCCGCCGGTGCGGCCGTCATGGTTATGGGGATACAGAGAAAAGCGACCTACGTGGAATATTATAAGTAAGGATGTGTTTTTTTAGTTTTGTTTGAAACATGATAGACAGAACGGGGAACGCATGAGAAGGCGACTAAGGGAACTAGTAAGGGACTTGGAAAATGATGATGTGATTTTCTTTGACGATATTTTTTACTCATTCATGAGTTTGGAGATTTGACACAAGTAGAGAGGTTCACCAACCCACACTGGGCCTGCATGCTGGTCCATGGCTTCTCAGAGTAAGGCCTGTGTTCCAGCAGTTTGACTTTTATAGGCTGATTCTGATACAGATAACTTAAATCTTAGCAGAGGATGAAGTTGAGATATAATCTGGATGGTGACAATCATGAATATTGTGATTATCTGAATCTTTACGCAGCATTGTTGGGATTTGTGATTGGGGCCCTAAGTCAGCACTACATTTATACAGCCTCCGAATCTTGGTAGTTAACAGTAAACAGTCACTGATTCTCTGTGGTGTTAAGTATCAAAGACACTGGATGTTTTCATCAAGTTTCTGCCCTTGTTACATGCTATAAGTTCTTATTTTGTTTTATTTATGTTTAAAAAATGTTTTCAAATAATTAATTTTAACTTCTTGTTTACTTACTCCCAATTTTACTTTTAATTTAGTATTTTGAAAAAAAAAAACACTAAAATTCAAATGTTATATACATATAAGCCAGAGACGTGATCTATAACTCAGGACCTTCCTACTTCAGACACTTTTCTCTATATAAGATTGTGCGATATACCAGTGCCTGTAATGTCGACAAAATTAAAGATTTAGTTACGATTATAGGCGTAATTAATTATTTTCTTCCATTGTTTACTGTCAACTGTCACTATCATGCTCTTCTTTTTCTTTTTTATATCTCCCGCTCCTCTCATCACCAATCAACCGTCTATCTAGCCTTTTTATCGCTGAATATCAGCATTTTATATGGAGCGACTGCCTATCGGACTTCCACAAACCCAGTTACTGGGGTAACATGATACCCCCTGGCAAGACTGTCTATCTTGTTGCAATCAATGAAATAGACTAATATCATATACTTTGCTAGTCTTATTATTCTTTTGTTGGATGCAAATTATTTGCATACTCCTGAATTATGGATTCATGACAAATAAATCGTTTTTGATTTTTATCAGTTTTCCACTTCCTGTTTTGTGTCTGTTAAGATTTATTACGTTTTTGACAAAACCTTATTTTTGAGAAAAGTTAGGAACTATTTTTGATGATTTATTTACTATTGAAAAAAAAAAGTGAAAACTTTGTGGTAATTTCTACTTGTCTCCAAGTTCTTAAAAACAATGTAATAACAGGGATTTCTTATCTGAATTAACTTTACAATAAGTTCTCAACTAAAATTCAGTGGTCATGGTTAGTTTTCTCATAAAACCTGCTGTTAGTGTTAGAAGAAAGAATTCTCTTTTATAAAATGTTTGAAAGTTCAGGTTTATGATTCACCATCTTTCTCTGGGAAATGGTTTCTGGTTTACTTCAGATTTATATTCAGTAAAATGAGCATGTCACCTAAACACATTAATCGAGGTAAAATAATCGATAGACTTCAATTATATTGTACGAAAAGCGGAACTGTAAATCTATGCCTTGAGAAAGTTGGTGATATTTCTATGACCTCCATGAAGCTATTAATTAATGTAATACAGCTGTACAGGATACTTACAATAAGGTGTCATGTAATCATATTTTCATAATTTCAGTAAATCAAGCAAAAAAAACATTGTTCTAATACTTACATTGTCGTCAGTTTGTGACTAAGTCAACAAAACACCAGTTTTGTTTGTTTTTTGACGAAAAATAAATATTGTACTCCGATATTTATAGTAGGCATTTAATTGGGTCACCATTTAAAACATGTCAATAATTATTTTAGAATATTTTCTATTATTTACTTCAAACAAAATAATAGGCATCACACACACACAATTCACACGATCGTTTAGTTACTTCTATTCACGTTCTTCATTCAGTTACATTTTTTTCTGTCGGGATTGCCAGGGTTGCTAGCTTCATACAAATCATTTTATTAAAATGGATGACATTTTATTGAGACATCTCAGTCGATAACTTCTTACTAAATTATGTAGTAAGTTTTTAAATTCGATTTTTTTTAACAAACTTATATTTTTCAGGAGAGGCTGTTTTGAAGATTGGGCGGACGAAATGGCTAGAAAAGGCCTATTTCAATCAGTGCCAAAAGAGTCTTTGAAAGATTTCCCTTAGAAAAAAAAAGTCGTTGAAAAGGATTTTATTTGATTTCTAATATGGTCTTTTCGAGTCCTGATAATGATTAATTTTATTTTAATGAAATATTGTAGAACATTCTCCAATGCCGAGATTTCGATTAAAATAAAAAGTTTTTAGTAAAAAGCACTTTTTTTTTTAATCCTGATCACGAAAATCTCATCACGTCTTACCGCCGCTACCGTCCGCTATCATGCAGTCTGGAATGCAAACCAACCAGGAAACAAACTGAATGAAGGTGATTTCGGAGGCGAGATGGAACTAAACTCTCAAAGGAGGTTAAGGAGGGTATTCTTCTGCTCGGAGTTGCAGTATGGATGCAACCTGTAACTAAATTCGCAAACCTTTAGATTCCTTTTCATGCCCTGGACAAGCAGGCAGGTACCTAGATGATACCTACAAGGTAGTGACTCGGCCCTTTGACACTAATATGGAGATTCTTACACGTACTCTCGAAAATGATCTAGAAAAGATTACCTCTTCGGTTGGCAGACAAATTGACGAGCAAACAAGAACAAAGCATAGGGTATCTTTATCGAGTATCGCGTCTTCTTTGGTCACGCGGGTCTAAAAAAAATATTTTTATTGTAAAAAATACTAAGCACAGGCAGGCTATTGATTAGCTAAAAGTTGTAAGTTACTAAATAAAAATTATAAATCCCATTTGAAAATATATAAATAAAAATAACATGTATAACAGGAAGTGAATCATTTCATCATTTTTCATGGCGGCAGCCAATCAACGTGCTGTATATTATTATAAAAACATGGAGATAACACCACCAACCAATCAAAGATAACCTTCAGTGGAGCATGAAAGGCTGATGACATGACTTTGAAACAGCGCAGAAAATTCAAAGAAAATCAACACAATAATATAATTACACACACAATTGATGCTTTGATAGCTCCGAAATCATTTATGAATTATTCTACGTGTCAGCAATTACATGTTTTTTTTTTTCATCAATAAATAATTAGAAAAAAATGTGAAAAACATACGCTTGTCTAAAGCTACGTCACGTATGTTTGTCTACTGCGAGTCAGTGCGCATGTCAAGTTGAAAATTGCAAATGGCGGCCGTTGTTATTGTTCGTACCGAATTAACTATTTGTAAAATATATACCAATCTTTTTAGCGATTTTTCTAATGGACTGTTATATTGATGCGATGCTTTAACTTCTCATAATTCGGCGCGACACGTTTTATGTACGTTTTTAAGTGTTTTTAGTGTTTTTTTGCTATTTTATGTGTGTCATGCAAATGGGGTAAGCTGGAATTATCGGATGTCGCTTAGGTTGTTTTGGATAGTTTCAATAAGAAAATGGAGTGAAGTTCTGTGACCTAAAGTGTTAAAATGGAAACTGCATAAAGTTTTTCAACTATCGCTCTAGTATTATAGTGTAGCAAGAGACGGGAGCGGCTGTAATTTACGAATGTTCCATGCTGTGACTGTTCTCCCCGTACATTTCAAAATGGCTGCTGCTCTTCACGATATATGAGCTTTGCGTCACTGGAATATAATTCAGTGGATTCGATTCGTGATGAAATTGTAGTGATTCTAGTCGTGTGATCGTCTGTGAAAAAGCGAAAATAAGCCCCGGTCGGATTCCCGGGTGCACCTGAAGCGGGACAGTAGTGGTGTGTCATATGTTTTTGGTGTAGAGTGGACACTGACCATAGGACCGATATTGCTTTGCGTCCGAGCCGGACGGTAATGTTGCGCTTGATTTTCCATCATGATTTGGGACACAAGGGAATAGAAATTGTGTGGAATTGAGCGGAATGTGACATTGTATGAGAGGTGAGTGTATTTTTTAGTTTATTTACATTCCGCGGGGTGTTGGGTTGTGCGATGTTCATTACAAAATGGACACATTGGTGGGTGACAGGACGTCGGTCGGCCGGCGAAGACGAGCCCCGCGCGGCGCCCGCCTGAAAGCGGCGATTACAGCCCAAAAAGTTTGCATTAGTGTCACAGTATTAGGTTTTGTGAAGTTGTGTAACATGCCGCCGTGTTGTCGATACGTACTCGTGCTAGCACGCACGCCGAGTGGGATGTTCCACGAAGGATATTCAGCCGTAGGTGTTACCAAACTTGCTGTAACATTGTGTTATTTTCGTCCTATTACCTGTTTAATGTTTGCAAATAGTGCAATCTGTCAAATATGTGTTATAAGGTTAATAGTTCAGTAATGCACTCAACAACACAACATCTTTACAGACAAGTTACCAAAGTGATTCTAGACTTCTAAAATATGATATCCTAGCTGCTGAAGGGACAATGAGTGCTAATATTCACAAATTATCAACTGGATAGAACCATAGACAATACTCATAACCTATTTGTTAACACATGATGGATTAGTGATTAATTGATGGAGCTACATAGCCTTCTTCTTTTAAATTTATTACTTGACTAGGAAATCTTGGCGTATAGGAATTGTGATAATTGTAATAGACCCATAATTTGCCAAGCTTAGTACTATATTGTAAAAAAGAAAACATTGTTTCAGATTTTTACTAGAAACTGTTGGCTGGTGGCTCCCAGAAAGATTATGCCCAACATTTCTTTATGACTTGCCAAATTACCCTCTACCTCATTAAAATGGCCTAGCATTTACTTTTTACTCAGTTGTTATTATCATTGAAAATAAAAAAGATTGAAAAAAAAAAGTCTGTACACAAAAATAATATTACAAGTATTCTAAAAACTATTCTCCTTTACTTGGTTGTACTTAGAAACCACATTAAAAAATATTAATTGAATCAATCAAAATTTTAATACTTTCAGTTGGATAATAAAATTAACAGGACTAAGGATTTGCATTTAACCACATCCATAATTTCAGGAAGTTGGGACTATCTATGTTATTTGATAAGGTAAATAACCTATCACAGATTCATAACTAAGGAATTACTAATGCCTAAAAATTGTTGTAATATGTAATATTTTTTTTTTTTTCAGTGTCCTTAATGGTTTGTTTTTTTTAAATCACAAACTCAACTCAAAACATTAATTTCAAATAGACCAGTAACAGGCATCTATGAGTTGTCAGAAGTAAAGATGAGGATTTATAGTCCAGCCACAAGGCATAATAACTGTTAAAGATCTGTAGTTGCCCATTCCAAAGTAAAGAATGAACTCTACGGAGAAGAATGGGCAAGAAACTCCATGGACTAGTTTTCCCTGGTGTAAATGTGTAACAAATATAGGGTTGAAACTATTTCATTGCAAAAATATAATTCCATGTTTCCCATTTACCAGTAAATTAGGTTAAATTAATGATGTAGCACAAACTGAACTTTATGTGCGAGTTTTAAAGTTATTATTTCAAAAGTTTATACTGTTTGGAAATTAAATTAAAAACTCAAGAGAGATTTTATAGATATACTTATAAACTATTTCAGACAAAAAAAAATAGTTTTCATCCTCTACAGCTCATTAACCCCGGATGAAAGAGTGTCTATGGAGTTTCTTGCCCATTCTTCTCCATAGTTATTATGTCCTGTGGCTGGAATGTAGCTTCATCTTTTTGTTGTTGACAATTAAAAATTACAGTCAGCATCAGAAGTAGATTAACACTACTCAAAGTTTCAAAGCAGGTTTTTTAACAAATACTTGTTACATAATACTCGTTACTAACAAGGTATTGAAGAGTAAGGAATATTTTAAAGAATAATCTTCTGAAACATTACAAATAATAGCTGGAGTCCTGTACATCAAATAATTAAAAGTCTGAAATGTTTAGTTTTCTGTTGCTGACCATACCTGTAACTGGTATATTTGAAATAAATGCCTCAAGTATTTGTTTATTCTTTTTATTACTCTTAGAAATATATATTTTTTTTTCTCTTCAATACCTATAGTTCTAGTAAAATATTTTCCACCCTAAAACCATTTTTAAATGGTATAAAATATTTTTTTTTTTAGTCAATCAAAATCAGAAACAAGTGCTTGTCAAAGGTCACCCGCTAATCTGCCATTACTGTTTCATGCTTTTAAATCTCTCTCCAACTCAATTTGTGACCATAGACTCAAGTGCTTTAGTCAAATATGGGTTAGGTTATACTGTAATTAGATAAAGCTGAATATCAGCCAGTATATTTTTTACTATTTTGTATGCAGTTAAATATTGCGCCTTGCGAAAGTCTTCTAATAACTAAGTTTTGGTAACAAAAAATTCTAAAAAATTCACTACAGACTTAAAAAAATAAGGTAGTGTTGATTAATATATTTAAATGGTTTGTTTATTTTATAAATCTAGTTTTTGCTTATAGACCAGAGGGAAAATATATATTTTACCTGATTTTTGTTCATTTCGAATTGGGAATCGGTAAAAAATATGACAGGCTTTTTTCAATTTCCTGGTATGGTATATATATTTTTTTTTAAATTTAATCAGAATATGAACACTTTATTTACTATTTTTACTTTTTAGTTAATAAATAAGTGCCAAATTTACTATGTGACGACCCGAATGGCGCAGCGGTATTGAGGCTGCCTTTCGTTCTTAGGGTTCCGGGTTCGAATCCCGGTAGGAGCAAATGTTTGTGTGATGAGCATGGACATTTTTTTCAGAGTCATGGATGTTTATATGTATAATAAGTATGTATTTACAAACAAAAAGTATCTATGTAGTATTATCAACTATCTGGTGTCCACGACACAAGCCTCGTTGCTTAGTGTGGCATCTAGATCTAGGCTAGGCTATCTAGATGGCGCTGTGTGTAATGTCCAGCGATATTTATGTATTTCAAGTGTTTTGCAAAAAAAAAAGTTGATTATTGACTTTGAAAGAAAATTTTAACTAGCCAATTATCCGACCATGACTCCTGAATGAATGAAATCAAAAACAAACTGCACTGTCATATGATAATAGGCCATATCACTATCACAATAATTCCCCATTATTATTATAATAAATTCTTATCACACTGATGTAGAGTGTGATGTCATTCCCACTTGATTACTAGTTTTAATTGGTTTAAAAATAATAACAATTTTACTACTACTGTAGATAAGTCCAAATTGGTCGTAAGGAAAATGCTAGGATACCAAATATGTATTTTTTTTTTTTAATATTTCCTGTGGCCGTTTTGTTATCATTACAATTTAATTTTTATAATTAATCTGTATCATAGGCTCATTTTCAATTAAATTAGGCGGGAGCTTAAATTTATGTCTAAATGTTAAGCAATTGCTGTGCTGAACATCGAATATCCAACAGCGCACTTTTATTTACGTTTTCCACATAATAATTACTGTCTCCAGTCATGCCTGTTTTTGTTTTTGGAAACCAAATGGAAAATCTTCATCATTTTTTTTTTTGTTGTCATTAGATATTCTTTGTTGATACAAAAATAACCAATAATCATGGCATTAATCAGCACTCAAAATATAATTAATGCAGCAGAAATTAATTCATTAAGCACTAAGCTGTCAGTATTGTAGTCGCTATGGAATATTGACTCTGACAGTTCATATTCAGTTTTGTTTGTGAAAAATTTACTGATACTGTTAGCCTGCATCGTCCCACTACTGGGCAAAAGCTTCTCCCCATGACTTCCAGTTGTTTCAGTCCAAAGCCAATGTGGACCACTCACAGCTCAAAAAGAAAACCACTAAATTTAAAATACTTTTAGTAAGAAAGGAAGTCATGATCAATTAATATTTGTTGATGACTAATCTTTATAATTGATGGCACAGTTAATGGTTGTTTTATAAAAAAATATAAACACTGTAGGTGATTGATGAGCTTATTGTCCAAAAAGTTCCTATTTAAAAATATGTGGGAAAAAAAATCGGGTGCCACTATGTAAACGAAAGTATTTCAGGATTTTTATTTTTGGGTACAATTTGTTTGAAACGTGAATGATGTCCTTTATAAAGCATTTATTTGTTTCATTTTTGTCAACAGAACCAATACAAACCATTATTAAACTTTTGATAAATTGACACTTGAGGTGTTGATTTGAAATGTGGGTGAGCTGACACCAATGCCTAATCCTACAGGGAAAAAGTGCTGTGATGTTATGTATGTTACACAAGAACATCTGCACAAACTGCAATTAAAAACAAGACTGATTAAAAAATTTATCCTTTATCATTAACACCAGAAACAGGATATTTACCATGTTTACTGTTTGTCATGTTATCGGAGACTCAAATCCCCGATAACATGACAAACATGGACATGTTAAATATCCCTTTTCTAGTGTTAATGCTAATGCTAGTAACCATAACAGTTTTAAAAGTTAATCTTTTGTTTCTGACTTACTTATTGATTTTCTTTATTCACTTAACATATTTAATTTACATTTTTAAATATTTAAAAAAAAAACTTAATTAAAAAACAAAAAAACATATTTTAAAAAAATTGATTGATTTTATTGTTATTGATAATATTATGTAAGCTTTAAACAGAATGATAATCTGTTAATTTTCAAAAAGTCAAATATCCTTGTTAAAAAAAATGACAATTTTTGTTTGATTTCAGTAGATTAGCAAAGATATCTTCCAAAAATAATATCAGAAAATTATGAAACTAATAGTATTTTCATACAATAATTGAAACCTTAATTTTTGCAAATTAATAATGCCTATTTTCACGCACACAGAGCGTCACCTAAATGAATACCTAAATACAATAACTCTATACGTAAACCAACAGTGTGAGTTTATTTAGTGGTTGCCTTTTATTAGAAAAGAAAGTAAAGAAAAATTCGAAAACATGCACAATAGAAAAAAAAAACACGTTGCTATGATTTATGTTTTGTCAACAAATAAGTTCCCCTATATTTGTGGCAAGAGTAACAGGTGGTTAGGGTTAAGTCAGGTGGATTGAGTGATGTGCACCTGCATAATAACAACAGTGAACATTTGTAAAGTTTTGCCGTAGAATATCATACAAGGAAAGTATGCTGGAGGGGTTTTAAAACAAAACAAAGTAATATTTAGCGCTACGATTTCAATTTGACAATTGGATATATCTTGATACTGAACTACTGTACTGTACTACTTCATTAAATGAACTAGAGAAACTCTGCTGCTGTGATGTGTATCAATCTGAATGTAATGAAACGAAAAAGAAAATGATTTGGTATTTTTTTTTTGGGTCAATGACCATAAATGGACGTAAGAGTTTAGAAAATCAGTATGTTATTTAGTTTTATCCGCTTTAGATACATATCAAAACCAAATATCTATGGAGTTTCATTAAATAATTTCATTTGACTCTGAATATTTAAAATGTTCCACGTAAAATAGTAGTAATAATAGGTAGGTAAATAAAAGAAAAAGCTCATTAATTAAAAAAAAAAAAAACATGAAATAAAACTTTTT
Organism: Eugnorisma glareosa; assembly: GCA_947578425.1. Taxonomy (NCBI): domain Eukaryota; kingdom Metazoa; phylum Arthropoda; class Insecta; order Lepidoptera; family Noctuidae; genus Eugnorisma; species Eugnorisma glareosa. Next base: position 4,932,141 of record OX387967.1, on the reverse strand, counting down.
TATGTTTTAAACTAACATTTTCGTCATAAAATTCGCGGATCGGGCGTCCTTTGAGCGCGTCGGGTTACGGCTCGACGTTATATTTTATGTGTAGCCGCTTTGCACCCGCGCGGGTTAAGTTACGCGGTGCAATGTTACGCAACTATGCACGTGCTGCGTTAGTGCGTAGACACCTTTATATTTGTATGTAAACAACCAAATATTCTGGTAGATTGTAGACTTATTTAACAGTAATTTATAATATCTTTATATTAATACGTTTCATATTATTTATGTAATGGCTTACAGCTAAGTTAAAATGATAGAACCTAATAGGAAACAGTTATATGGTTATTAATTATTTAAATTATAACACTTATTTATTTGAGTTTATTTTTGTATTGTCCCACTGCTGGGCAAAGGCCCCGTAGCTTTCCACTCTTCTCTCCGTGCGGTTTTCTCCGCATATATTGAGATTTATTTAACGTAAACATGTAAATTGATTAAAACAATATGTTTGAATGAAATGATTTTTTTTTTTTTTCAGAAAAAAAAAATAGAATAAAATTATTTTGATGATTTTATAAAAATATAGAATTTTTTTATTTTATTATTCTTAATAAATGGAAGGTGCCTTTCAAAAAACCCCAGTACTGAATTTCAAGGTTGTGATAAAAATTCGTTCAGTCACGAAATTAGTTAAGAAGTTAAATTGAAGATAATCGTAAAAGTATGTCATCATTGTCGTCATGATCTGGATGAGAGGACATATTCCTATGTTCACGTTTGTTATTTGAAAAAATATATATCTTCTAGTTGGAACTATTCTGTCAAGCACGAAACTCACGCAAAGTTAAAAGAACAAATAAAAAGTTCACATTATCTAGTTTTTACGTTTTTATTCATGCAAGTTTTCACTGCATAATTTTTGTAATTTTTTTATGAAAATAATTTCCAGAAAATGTATGCGCTTCGTTTGTCTTTCGTCTCCGAATTAGCACGAACGACACGCCACAGAGTAAAACCCCACAGAGGCCAAGTTTTAAAGTTTTGTATCGCCGCCATTGCACGTTTGTTAATGTTTGTATGAAATTGTTTCTGCGGCGTTACCCGGTCGCACCTCGTCCTCCTCGTCATCTGTCACTCAAAAGTTTTGTGGAATTTCATAGAGTCGTTAATAAAGAAAGAAAAATGTTGATTTGACGTCAGTACATTAAGCACACATAGTTACAATCATCATCATCATTTCAGCCGAAAGACGTCCACTGCTGGACATAGGCCTCCCCCAAGTGTCGCCACACTGACCGGTCCCGTGCGACTCGCATCCAGCGGATCCCCGCAACCTTCACCAGGTCACCAGCTCATTGAGCATCCGTGTTTCCGTAGCTGACAATTATTCCCGAAGGGCAAACTTTTCTTAGGGCATTTGTATGTATTTGTTATTTTTTTTCCGGTTTCCGCACACGTGCCGTGGGTTTCTTCAGCGTGACATTTCACGCATGAATAAAAAGACCCTATTATCTTAATCCGGCTTTACACCGAACCAACCTCGTGTCACATTATAAATCGTCTATAATACTTAGGATTGCCATACGTCTGGAATTTTCCAGACAAGTCCGGATTTTCTGCTCAGTAATCGGAATGCAGGAATTCTATGACGGCGTCCGAAATTCGCAAATATGTGAAAATTAAGACTCGGTTAAGATTCGTAATAAAATAAATTATTTTTAACAAAATCAACGTAAGAATCAATAGTTTCACTAGCGTAGGTAGACATAATCTAATTTATATAGCGTTTATAATTTATATTCGAGAAAATGTTTTACAACAAATCTTTCCCTATTAATATAAATTTGTCAAAAGAATCGCGGTATACAATTATACTGCATGATTTTGAGGAATGAAGCCCGTTTTTTTTTAAATGTCCAGAAATTTCTCCAGATTTTTCAGATTTTGTTTTCATAGATCTGGGAACCATAATAGTACTAAATTACGTTCGCAATTTTGTTTCCAAACATCAGTTTTTGAAAAAGGACCTATTTACCTTAAATATAAAGTTCAATTTGCTGTACAAATTCAACTTTTTTATTACTTTTAAACGCGAAAACAAATAGTGCCTGAAATACATTTTAAAATATTACGGCGTACATCGTAGTCTCTGAACATTAGGCGACCTATGCAGCATGAGGCAGATTAACTACTATCACTGCAACAGAATCTAATCATTTGATCTTGAATTCTTGACGCATGTATGGCACAGTGACGCACAGAATCCCTAGTATTCGGAAACATTATGCGGCAATTACAATTTGCGGCTTGACGTACGATCGATGTATTGCGATATCGTGCGAATTTGAAACAGTTTGGCACTTCAAATTGTCGTGTTCAGGTTGCATCGGTGTAATGGCGGCTTGTATGATTTTTTTCAGTCTATGAAATCATTTTTTTAAGAATCTTTTTAGATATTAACTCCAAAACGCTTAACCTTTTCGTAGTGTTTAAGCGGATCGAAATGGCGCGACAAACTCCTCGGCAACATGTATTAATCTGTTCTGCTCCTTATCATATTTATCCGTTGTTTTTCTCACACATGTGAGAATAGACGCGCGAGCGACACAACGATTCTTAGTAAACTCGTGAGAAGTTAGTTACATACGACAAGGGCGTATGCTAAACTCGTGTTGATCACACGCTCGCGTATTTGTATCGAAAAATAGAATGAGTAGCACTTACTGGCGACTAGTTTTTGGCTCCGTGCACCCGCGCGAGTTTCAGCGTACGCCGCAAACGTACTAGGGCTGGATATCGCCAAATCGCGTTTCATATTTACGACCGACAATAAAATAACATAAATACGAAAGTTTTAAAAATAACTTAATATTCCCACCTATAAACCCCGAATAGGCAGAAGTCCTTATAGTAAACCCACATTTCGCCAGTTATGAGCCTATTGCCATCATCCGGGCATACATCCAGACTCCATATCTGCTACTGAGAAATTCCTGATGGAATAACCTATACGCTATAATTATAGTACCTCAAATTTATGTTAAAGTCTAATGTAATAGGGGCGGGGAAAGTTTAAAAAATGTACCTAATAATGTGTTCGTCCCACAGCATGGCAGCGGACAGCGATGGGCTAGGCTCGGCGGGCGGCGGCTCGTGCGGCGTGGTGGTGACGTGCGAGGGCGACCTGCGCGACCCCCGCTTCCCCGCGCGGCTGCGCCGGCTACTACGCGAGCTGCGGGCGCTGCTCGCCGAGCCGCATCCGCACACGCTCAAAGTTAACAAGGTATGTAGTCTGTTTCTGCGTGCCCTTTGATTTTTCAATCAATTTTGGTCAAAGAAGGAGGTTAGAATTAGAGAAAAAATGTTGACCTTAAAGACCTAGACCACCTACAACTAAAACTTGCAATATCTTCGCAATAGGAGGGTCGCAAGAGGTTGCGAAAACTACCTCAGTAAATAAAAACTATAAAGTTTAAAAAGATAGATTTAATAAGAAGATGTTAACTAAAGGATATAAACATTTGTACGTTCATACAAATTAACTAAATAAAACCCTAAGAAGGTTGCGCTTGTTTTTCTTTTACTAATTTCCCCATCGTGCATCCGTTTTTGCTACATTGAGAATTAAATCGTTGTCCAAATTAAAAATAAAAGTGTTAATTATGTATTTATCCGAAAACGAATTATGCAGATGCATAAAAATGTTCTATGGATTGAATATTGTAACATAATAAAATACATGAAAAAAAAGCGAAGGGTCGCGAAATATTTTTTATACTATGGGGGTGTGTCATGGAAAAGGTTTGAAAAACACTGCACTAAGGTGTCAATCAGCTAATATTTCAATAAAGTTTAAAAGAAAATCAAGGCTTTTGGCTTTTTAGGCTATCTGGTGTCCACGACACAAGCCTCGTTGCTTAGTGTGGCACCTAGATGGCGCTGTGTGTAATGTCCAGCGATATTTATTTAAAATTAGGAGTTACATGAAAATTTAAAATATTTAGGTGATTCACTTTATCGCCATGGATTTCAGAGTGAAATAAATAAATTGCCACTTATTAGGGTTCTGTACCCGAAGGGTATTGAAATTTTCACAGAATGTGTATTGCTCTGGCCGCTATAACAACAAATAATAAAAAAGTTGTTGAAAAAACTAAAAAACCCGACTGAAAAAACTGAAAAGCATAAAACAAGCACATTTTAAATTAAACAAAAGTTGGAAGCAGGCGGGGCCCCATTTCCGGGTGCCGACCTACCTTCGTCACGTGGTCGGGGACTACCTGTCGGACAGGTTTGTCATTTACCCTGGTCACAGCGGAGAATGGAACCGGCGAGAGATGTCGTGCGGTGTTCCACAGGGATCGGTTCTAGGGCCGCCCTTGTGGAACATCGGGTACGACTGGGTGCTGCGCGCCGACCTCCCTGACGGCGTCAGCGTAGTTTGCTACGCAGACGACACGCTGGTGCTGGCACAAGGGAGGTCGCACGAGGCGGCGGCCGAGCTAATGACACGCGGGGTTGCGATGGTCGTGGAGAGGATCCGGCAATTGGGTCTCGAGGTGGCATTGCACAAGTCCGAGGCCATGTGCTTTCATGGGCCTCGGAATGCGCCACCGTCGGGATCCATGCTCACGGTAGGAGGGGTTTCCATCGGCGTCGAGCCGACGTTGAAGTACCTGGGTCTCGTCCTCGACAGCCGGTGGAACTTCGTGGAGCACTTCCGACGTTTGGCCCCCAAACTGGAACGGGCCGGGGCTGCCTTCAAGCGGCTCCTGCCCAACCTGGGGGGTCCAAACGCCTCCTGCCGGAGGCTCTACGCGGGGGTCGTGCGGTCCATGGCCCTTTACGGGGCCCCGGTGTGAGCGCGTTCCTTGAGGCGGCGAGCCGCCCACTACCTGAACGCGCCCCAAAAGGTGGTAGCCGTAAGGCTGGTCCGGGGATACCGCACGATCTCCGGCGAGGCGGCGAGCCTCCTTGCCGGATTGCCGCCATGGGATCTGGAGGCGATAGTCCTCGCGCGCCTACACGAATGGCGCGTGGAGGCACTACGCCGGGGGGTAACTCTGCTGCCGCGGCAAATTGTCGCTCAGCGGACAGACCTCCGGCGCGATCTCATGGCGACATGGAGAGAGCGACTATCGCAACCCCGTGCAGGGCACGCCACAATAGTGGCGATAAGTCCCCTCTTTGAGGAGTGGCTAGAGAGGCGCCACGGCGCCCTCACCTTCCGCCTGACGCAGGTCCTCACCGGACACGGTTGTTTCGGGAGGTTCCTGCACTGAATCGGGCGGGAGGAAACGCCCGGGTGCTACCATTGTGAGGATCGACCGGAGGACACGGTGGAGCACACGGTGGAGATCTGCCCCGCGTGGGCGGAGCACCGCCGTGTCCTCGTAGCGGCGATCGGCGGCGGCGACCTCTCGCTTCCGGCCTTGGTTCAATCCATGGTCCGGAGCGAGACGGAATGGGACGCCGTCACCTCCTTCTGCGAAGCAGTCATGCTAGCGAAGGAGGTGGCGGAACGTGAGAGGGAGAGAACCTCACGTCCCAGCCGCCGCAGGAGGCGCACCGGGCGTCGGGGGCCACGTGGTGGCCCCCGGCCACCGTAGGCGCGGGCCTGTGGACGGTGAGCTATGGGCTAGCTCGCCGTCCGTCCGTCTTATGACGACAGGCCGTGTCGACGGCGCGTTCGTGTTCCACGCGCGCCTCAAGGAGAGTCAGCAAACAGGGAGGGGTCCGTAAGGACCGACGCCTGCCAGGGTTGCGGGACTGTTCGAAAGAGATACCGCGGCCCTGGAACACAAAGGGCAAAAGAAGGAACATGGATGGGTTTTAGTCAGTAAAAGTCTGACACTCCCTCCTGCTCAGCCCAGAGCGGGAGGGGTTATTTGATGATTTCCCATCGGTAAAAAAAAAAAAAAAAAAAGGCGGGGCCCCATTTGAATATAAAATTACGGAAATGGAATTGGCCCCTCCTTTCCAACTTCTGTTTTTTCAATAACTTTTTTTATTTCCAGCTTTTTAGTTTAGTAACGTGAAAGATTTCGCAGACGATTCATCTTTTTTTATTATATGGGGCATCCCATGGTTATGCCACACGGTAGGAAAAAAAATGTTTATTTTAGAAGACTTCATTTTGATTTTAAAAATAATTTGAACTGTGTCCAAAGATTTTTAAATTATCTCCTGCCTAAACTGGGAATCAAACCCGCCAATAAAGTGAAAAAAAAAATTATTATATGATAACGGTCGAAGGGGTTAATCATAAGGAATTTTTTTTTCTCATTAACATACCATCTACAATAAAAACGGAAGACCATGAAATTTTACATTTTATTTAAAATGTTGTTCCGGAAAATTAATTATAGACAAACTGAACTAAGACGTACCAATTATTACAAACATTCAACATGCAAAATAAAATCAAAATGAAGTCTACTTTCAGTGAAACTTCCTGTTCACAATATTTAAGGTCCTTCGTAGCTTATTTTTGACAATGCAAAAGTGCCTGCCTATCACGGACCTATTTGAAATAAATGCTTTGAGTTTGAGCTTCCGTGTGGCATAGCCGTAGGACGCATTGTATACGATTTTCTCCCTTTTTTTATACGATTTGTTCCTTGAAATTACTTTTAAACATTATAAGTTAAAAATATTTTTGTAATCACCCCCTAAACCCCTTCATTTTGATACCCCACTCGATGGTGTAGGAAGAAAAAAAAATTTGTACTCCACGGTATGGCACCCAAAATACTCCATTTTTTTATTTCAATGTACCCAGTGACACTCGCGCTAGCAAGACGAGTCTAACGACGTATAATTATCCAATTCCGTTCATTCGTTTAGGACTTACAAGGGAACATCTATACGGACATACATACCCGACATACATTATAGGTCATACACATAACCCTCCTTTAGGGGTTCGCCGCAGTCTGGTAAAAATAAATTAAAAATTAAAGAAGAAATACATGTTTATGTAGTTCTATCAAGGGCTGGCTCATTTTATTCAATTCACACCGTTTAGTTAGAGATATGAGCATGCCTACATTACATTAAAGAAAAGTTCGCTTAGCGCTGACGAGCGGTTTGCATGTCTTGTCTTACAACAAAGATGCACGCTAATCGAATCAAAATAATTAAAAAAATATTAAAAATAATTTTCTGTGCTCAGCTTCCGTTCTCTGTAATTATTGTTAGCGAATGACCACACGTATCGACGCGGAATAGGTTTGAGCCTTTCTGCCGAGCTTTAAGTTGCAGTATGCGAATGGTAGGACCGCAACCTACAACCGCGGTGTCTGGTCGCGTCGTTTGAACCGAAACGAAGCTAATGACGTCTTTTTCGTTTTTTTTTTTTAATGAGCGTACCAATGGCCGTCTACTACAAACGTCCGATTAAATAAATCTTTAGAAAACCAGTTTCACTCGCCCGCGCCAGTTAACGCTGTGAGTACTAAACATAGACACGCGAGCGAGCACCCGCGCGGGTTTATCTGTTCACCTTAAACCTCTTTCTGGCCGGCTCGAACACGTGGTCAAAGAGTGTGGCCACTGCCTTAAAAATAATTTCGCGCGTTCAGCTTCCAATTTAATAATTGTGTACGCTTCCTAACGACACTTCATCAAGACGGTAAACATTTGTATTGGCGGCAGTGTAATATAATATGACGGGACTTTTTTGCGTCAGCCACCGTACGGCGATAGGATGACGTAAACAACGTAGTGACAACGAACGTATCTCCTGGGAGTTCCAATGATTATTGTTTGGCGATAAATACAGGCGCCAGCACATCAAGCTACTACAATATGTCAAATTTCTTCAAGGTAGGTCATTTCTTAGGTTCAAGGTTGATATGCGTTTCTGATAGTTTGATGTGCTGGCTTCTGTACATCGCGTCCATCAATCAACTCAGCCTTATTAAATCTACTGCTCGCCATAAGCCGTTTTGCCGAAACTCTGTCTCCGCAGGACTAGGGATCAGGGACTCCATCGGCCATCGATCCTTCACCAGTCAGACACGACCAACATAGACGCGTGCTTCAAATCATAAAAATAAAATATTTCGATTTTTTTCTGTGATCTTTTTAATGTTATGCCTTCGTTCATGCATGAGTGAAATTAGTCAAGTCTTAAAAAAGTTTTTAGTAGAACAATCTAGACAGGACATCGCACGTAAAAAGAGCCCCCCCTTAAATATCCATTTTATTCTGTTTTTAGTATTTGTTGTTATAGAAGCAACAGAAATACATCATCTGTGAAAATTTCAACTGTCTAGTTATTACGGTTTATGAGATACAGCCTAGTGACAGATAGCCACACAGACAGACGGACAGTGGAGTCTTAGTAATAATAAGGTTCCATTTTTAACCCTAATTAGTATAGTACATAACTTCAGAGGTCTGTATCTGTTTTGCTCTATCTTCATAGACACACACATGAAAAGGGACACGCCAAGCGTGTGCCAGCCGTACTCACGTTTCACGTATGACGTCACTCTGTGCGTGGTTCTTCACGGTGACGGTAGTCAAGCCTCGTGCACACTGCGATACGATTTGTATCGGTCTTTCCTGATAATTGGCTTATTTTTTTTATTAAATTCTAATACCAATCTATGACAAGGCGAAGAGCCTCCATTTTAAGCCCCGTCTGTGTTCTCAACAGAACTGACAACTGCAAGGAATACTTAAAAAAAATAAAATGCAAGGAATTCTTTAAAAATTAAATGAAATGGCCTCGTTTATTAGACATCCATCACTATTTACATTAGAGCTCAGATCGCGAAATAGAAGTTATTTCTAATCTCTCTGGGAAAAGCTCTCTGCTCTCTTTGGGAAAAGTGTCCAATGGCCACGAAGATCTACGATAAAATGTTCCAATTTCTTAGGGAAAATTATTATAACTCTACTTGATGAATTTTTATCGACTAGAACTGTTTAAATGTTTCATGTCCGCTTGACGATAATTTATTGTTGTTGATTGTCTTGTGTCTGTCATGCATGACTAATAGTAATAATATAATTTATATTTAATCTGAAATGGAATTTATGAAATCATTAGAATTTTAGACTCGTATTTTCATTATGTTATTTAATAATTTGTATGCCCAAGTGGCTTATGGAATGAACATTATTAGTATACATATAATCATGTAATGATTACCTGCATGTAACCCATCTATCACAAATAAACGATTTAATTTGAAATATATTCGTTCTTTTTTGAGGCGAGATATTCGGTAAAGTTCCTTTTTGGGTACATTACAATACTATCTTGTGTAAATTGTATCAATTATTTTCCTCTATATTTGTTTGTCATCATCATCAGACATCTAAGCTAAAAGGATTCCACTGCTTGACTTAGGCGTTCCCTAAGAATCGTCTGAGTATTGTATGTATACCTTTGAAATATAGCAAGTCGTTTGGGACCTATTGGTTTTATTTTAGGGCCCTAGGTTTTTTTTTTGTGTACTGGAAGACTTATTGCAGGGGCGTGCCGTCCATAGAGGCAATTAGGCCTAGCCTACCCTACCATTCCTACCAACAACGCAACAAATGCATTTATTATAACTATATTAATAAAAAATAAAAAACTCCTGTTATAATACTTATAGCAACTTGTCGCGGCCGTGTGACGTAACTGATAAATACTACGTCGCTCGCTCCCGGCCGTCTAGGCAAGGCCGCAGCCGGCCTAATTTCCATTGATAAATTTACGCACACTGATCGTTATTTTCGTGTATATGAACGACACACATAGTAAATAGGGGCGTAAACTCCTGCGAGTGTAGCTGGCTAGCTGGCCACTGATTGGCTGCCCCACAAAGTATTATCCGGCTAAAACGGTATGCAGTGATGCAATTATATTTGGTAGTGTTTTTTTATCGACAAAATAACAATTGTATTTTTCTTAGAAGCCATATTTGTTTCATGTGACTAGCAAAATTTATTTCGCGATCTTCAGTGTTTTGATTTTTATAATATCTGACGTTTGTAATTCGTTTTGAAACGTATAGTAGTGTAAATATTATTTGTTGTATTTGTTTATTAACTTAGAAATGGTGTTCTGTTGTGAAGTTTGCGCTGTTAGTGTGTTTGTTAAAAGTTAAAAACAGTAAGTATTCACAATCGTTTAATGATAAGATTCAAGTTGTGTCCAAAGAAAGATGTGTAGGTACCCGAATTACGAGAATTAACCTAAAATTCATCGTCATTTCAAATTAATCTTTCTTCTGTTTGCATTGTCAGTAAATCGTGATTTGAACCTATGCGGAGTTCTTGTATTTATAACTTTGGTTTTAATAGGCTTATTTTAAAGGTTTGTTTTTCAAATATTCCGGTCAGAAAACTCTACCTTTTTTTTTGTTTACAGCGCTCTCTGTTTTATTTTTTAGATTTTTTTGTAGCGGAGCGACATCCTTCGTTCTTGTATTGACAGAATTCCATTGAAATTCCTGATATTTAAGCTAGATGGCGTTGTTTCTCATAAGTGAATATATCAATAGATGTGAGTACTTTGAGGGTCATCTTAGCGTGGGTAGCCTACCTTCCGCGGAGAAAAACTGCACGCCACTGACTTATTGGGGTATGAAGAACAGGGTGTAAAGTTCTTCATCCCCCTAGAATAGACGGGTGTTGTGTCTGGTGGGCTACTGCCTGACAGTTGTTGTCGGGTTTTCCTATATGGTCTTAAGTCGCGGATAACTTTAATAGCGCGATTTAGAATGTTGATGTTAGTTCTTCATTTGTCTCAAAGATGGCGCTGCTGCTGTACTTTTAAGGGTTTCGTACCAAAGGGGTAAAAACGGAAGCCTGTTACTAAGACTCCACTGTTCGTCGGTCTGTCTGTCTCATGAACCGAACCGATGAACCGTGATAGCTAGACAGTTGAAATTTTCACAAATGATGTATTTCTGTTGCCCCTATAACAACAAATACTAAAAACAGAATAAAATAGATATTGAAGGGGGCTTCCATACAATAAAAGTGTTTTTTTTTTTGATAATGGTACCAAACCCTTCGTACGCGTGTCCGACTCGCATTCGGCCGATGTTTTTTATTTGATATTGGTACGGAACCCGACGTGCGCGAGTACGACTCGCACTTGGCTGTTTTTTTTACTATGTTTTCTGAAAAAGTCGGGTTCCGTACCAATATAAAAAAAAAACACGTTGTATGGGAGCCCCCTTAAATATTTACCGTTATATATAATAGTTACCGTTGCAGACGTGGTGTGAGTGTTTCCAGTGTTAGTCGGTTGCGGAAGTCGACTCGTGCTATTAAGTTTTCTATAGTGGAATTAGCGTCTAAGGTGCGCAGCAAGATGTAAAAGCATTTTGTATAACCTATAATTTCTAATTGCTTGTAATTTTCTTTTGACTATAAAACAGTTGTTTTATGTTTTACTGTAAAATTTAATTTTAAGAATAAGATTTGTTATGTATCAACAGAGTTATTACAAAACCAATTTAGCCACAAAGGAATGAACGGGAATTTGAATTTACCAAAGATAGCAACAAAAAACGTAAATTTTGTATTTAATTTTCCTCCATAGTGAAAATTCTTACTAAAATTAGCTAATATTATTAGTATTACTGCAATGTTTTGCCGCCAGAGTGCAGCACTAGCGCAAAGCGTAAACAGTTTTTTGACAAGTCGTTCAAAGTTCTTTTAAATCTCCGTATGATGCCATAATATCACAGTACAGATTTTTTTTAATACTTGAATAATAATAAAACTATAATAATTTAATACATTTTCACAGATTATTTCTTACGAATAAAATATGAAATGAAGCATCATGGCATTTTGTTTACTGTTTTTGCTAATGGCGCCCTCTACGTTGAGTTTTGCGTAATGTTACCTATTACTCAAGTAACAACTGTAGTTAAGGTGGATGCGCAAGGGTAGTCCGCGAAATTTAAAATTTCTTACGTTTATTGCAATTTGCAGGTTAGTGTCAGATTGTACGTTGATGAAAATATGAATCGCGCCAATAACACGTATGGAGTTACAGAACTATAATCATTAAAATCATAAATACAGCCTTCCAAGTTTATATAACCCCATTCAATAGCTATTTCATGAAAAAGTCACTCTTTGGGATTATATGAACTTAGAGGGTTGTATTGATGATTTAAATGATTATAATTCTGTAACTCCATACGTGTTACTGGCGCGATTCATATTTTCATCAACATAAAACCCATCACTGACCTGCAAATTGGAATAAACGTAAGAAAATTTAGATTTCGCGGGCTACCTTTGCGCAACCACCTTAAATAGAAGTTAATTTTTTTTAAGTAAATCAAATATTTATAAAAGCAAAACCGCAGCTAAATAAGTTACAGTGTGCAAAACGCGCGTCAACCGCCGGTCATCGGAACTTAACCTTTCTAATTAATTTCAATTCAATCTTATTTTATCATTCCAAAGAAATCTGTCGTCATTGTGATATGCAACACGCGATGGATCCTTTCATAAGCTCATAGCTCACTTATGAGGTCTACATCGGATTTACATCATCAGCATTATCTGCATACTGCTGTACTACCGAGTTCTCTGACAGTCAACCACTTTTCAACCTTATTACTTAGGGCATAAAGGACACGGCACACATTCAAATCGGAAAGTGATCGGCACCGTATCAACTCGAGCCGTTCAGTATTCTTGGTATGAAACTCCCTACTGCAACGCAAACTAATCAGAATCGTAACGTAATCGCCTGGCCTCGGGACAAGCTCAGGAACCGCGGTGCCGTGCGTGGTCAACTCGCTTACGGCTCGTCGTCCCCGCGCTTACGTCTCTCCGTACCCGGGCTTACGTCTCTTCGTCAAAGCTTTTTTTTTTTTCGGATTTGAAATCATTAAATAACTCTCCGCCCTCCGCCCAGAGCAGGAGGGAGTGTCAGACTTTTACTGACTAAAACCCATCCCATGTTCTTCTTTTGCCCTTTGTGTTCCAGGGCCGCGGTATCTCTTTCGAACAGTCCCGCAACCCTGGTTCTTCGTCCACCCTTACGCACACTACTGTTGACACACGTGCTGTCATTCTATCAAAATACTATCTAGCGCCATACATTTTCTATTTAGATCGGCGAGCCGTAAGCGCGGCGTCGCCTAGCCGTAGCCGAGTTGACGTATCAGAGCTGCTGATCCGCTTGCTTACATTAGATTGACGCCTGTTTGACGGCGAGGCGAAAGGCGATACGGTGCCGATCCCTTTCCGATTTGATATGTGTGCATCCTTAAAGGTGAAAATTGGCAGACCATTAGTGAACTCAGTAGTACATAGGCCCTTCCAATTGCACGCCACTCAGCTTGATACTCGGCAACTCTTATCCAGCTGCCACCCTGCCGAGGTGTCGCTCCACCTAGCCTGAAGGCATTCTACCTTACGCCTGCCAAATCGCGATTCCCTCTCAAGAACAGCCGAACGACCTCGAATGGACTGCCATATTGACATCAATTATACTATCATTAAAAAGCAGTTACAAAGTGTTACAAAATGACGTTTTCTTGTCGACTTTAGCCGACGGTGGCGTGTTGGGCACGTTTTCATTTGTCGGCTAAATCCGACCGTAGCTCTCAAAAAGTTGAAAAGTATGCGTTGCAGTATGGCGTTCTAGAAAGTATCAGGAACGGCTCGCGTAGAGGCGATTTTAATCCCGTGAAGTGCTTTTAACTGTGCGTTGACCTTTATTTTTCCTATTTCCTTAAACTTTATTAACCAATTTTATTTCACTATTAACGTGGACCCTGTTGCACAAATTCCATTTTGAATTAAATTAGCCAGTCAATTAAATAAAATATCGCGCGGAAATTATTCCGCCAAATGGCAAAGTTGAACGCAGTTTATGCAGATTTTAAATTAAATTAAAACAAAACAATAAAACATTTTTCTTGTAGCTAAGACCATAATTCTTTTTTTTTGTAGCAAAGGAATTTAATCTATACGTCCTTATTTTAAAGCGGGACACGCACGACTTAAATGTCCTATTCACGATAAAATTGGCTTCGAGTTTTCGTCGTAAAAGCTAAGTTTGCAAGGCTATTTGGGTGGGCTTTACCAATCAGCTACAAAAATTTTATGAGCCAATATACGTGTTAGTTTCTCCCGGTTGTAACGACACTTCCTAGTTGACTAATGCGTTTCTTTTTATATCCAGTTTAATAGTTTATACCTCTATTGTTATGTTAATTCTTGTTTGAAGTTGTTAGTTGTCGTATTCCTACTGAATATGACAATAGAAAGTATTTGTGTAAAATGTTTTTATGTTCTTATTTATAACCACATGGGGAGTTCCGGTGTGCACTATGGTGGTGTGGCGTATGACTTTTCCTGTGTACCTTTGTTTGGATCTACCTATACATATCTGATTGTCCAATACCTTCACTACTTTATCTGTCAATGTTTTGAATGTTGTGAAGGCGCATATATTAGCTACTATACGTTACGTTTAATTTTATTTATTGAGTTCAGTGCCGAAGTGCGCTTGAAGCCTCCGGAAGTTAGTTCTTGGGATTCTACCTCAACCAGAATTATTTACATGTTGAGTCTCCCTCAGCCAAAATTATTTACATGTTGCGTGTCAGAGCACTTATTAACATCATCATCAAAACCGCCTTTGTGCTTTTGTTTTAAAAATGCTTTTTCGATTCTGCTGGACATAGGTCTCTCCTCTTGCACTCCCATACCACGTGAACATTCTGTTTGATGTGGTCTCGTCGCGGTCGTGTGGAAGCGAAATATGCGCATGACGTCAGCCTTGGCTTGATTTTGTGTTAACTTGTTACTGTCTTTCTAGGTGGAGCCTTGGAACTCTGTGCGCGTAACGCTGTCGGTGCCGCGCGCTGCGGCCGCCCGGCTGCGCGCGCTAGCGGCGGCGGGCGCGCCTCAGCTGCGCGCGCTCGGCATACTGTCGGTGCAGCTAGACGGCGACGCGGCCGTGTCGCTGCGGCTGCAGCATGGCGCCGAACTGAGGATCAACACCGACCCTGATGGTGAGAGTTCTTATAGCTTGGCACGATGCTCTTACTCCTTTCGCAGTTGATTTGAGGTCACACTGCATTACTTGACTGAAAACGCTTACGATATAGGCGTCACAGGTAATCTTAGAGAAAGGTATAAGCCATGCCGTGGTGAATCTGGAGGGAGATTTCTATGAAATGGTTCTAACCATATCGAGGAGCTCGTGGCTAAATAATAACAGCCGCCGGGGTCGATCTTTAGGTTAAGCCATGCTTGCCTAGGTTGGTCTGTGGATGGGCGACCACCCATTACATTCAGAGTTTCATCCGTGCCTCGGAAAGCACGTTAAGCCGTTGGTCCCGGCTGTCACTTGTAGATCTTTAACAGTCGTAGGTAGTAAGTGCCCCAAAAAGTCTGACAACCAGTCTTATCAAGGGGTATCGTATTACCCAGTACGAACTGGGTTGTGGAGGTCAGATAGGCAGTCGCTCCATGTAAAGTACTGGCATTCAGCTGCATCCGCTTAGACTGGAAGCTGACCCCAAGATAGTTGGGGAAAGGTTCGGCAGACGATGATGGTGCTAACCATGTCATATCAGACAGCGTTCGAAATGTCTATTGTTATAATAATAGTTACTCTTTTTTCCCCTGTGTTCTAATCCTTCCACCCCTTCTAGACGCAAGTACATCAAGATCGCAACCCAACTCCGAGCTCCTAGCTGGCTTAGGCGGCATCGGTCGCATCATTGCGGAGCCGGACGGCGCCGGCAGCAGCACCGCGGAGCCGCCCGCGCCGCCCGCGACTCCGGACAGCTTCAAGTCGCCAAACACCGTGTGTCCTATGGACGGGAAGATACCGCACAACATTCCCACTCATACCGCGGCGGATCGTTGCGAGTTCCCCTTTGGAAGTATGACCCAGGCCAGGGTTATACATCGCAAGGAGAATACGATGGGTGAGTTGGAAGGTTACAACTTATTCTATCATAATTTCTTTAATTTTTTCAAATCTGAATCGGATGTAGGATCTGTAACCATCGGAACTATTGATCTGATTCCAATAATAGGGTAAATGACCAAAAAATAATATAATTTAGTCCGTCAGATAGATTTCCCAAAAATATTGGATACGTATTTTTTCTTTTTTCACGTAAACAAAAAATGAAGACGATACACTGCGTCGAAAACTCGCGTGACGTCACTTGTATGTACACGTTTTACGTACAAGTGACGTCACAAGCCCCCACTTCGATTATTTGATGCGTTTTATCTTCGTAATTTTTATTTTATTTGATAAAACAAAAAATACGTATCCAATGTTTTTCGATAATTTAACTGACGGACTAAATAAAATCATATTTTTTTACTTAGGAATCATCCCTATTCTTTCAATAATGGGAAGCTACATTATCCCCGAGTGTTATGGGTTTTATTTAAAATGTTCTCTTGGAATAATTTCCTACCATGTCGCGAGCGAAGCTGCGAGTAACAGCTAGTCACTATGAAATTTGGAAACCACAGGCTCAAAGTCATGGTGGCTAAGCTTCAATAACTAGAATTTATTAAGGTCCTTAGAAAATGTCACGTTAAACTCAATTTGTGGCAATGGTATGAGATGGATAAGAAGCTGTATCCAAGTATAGTATATCAACCTTCCAGCACGCGTAGAAACGGAAGAATCGACAAAATGACAGATCAACAAAACAAATCTGTCATTTTGTCGATTCTTCCGTCGACAAAACCCGTTTCTACGGTGGTCATGCTACGCGTGCAGGGGTGAAAATACTCATGAAACTATGCATTTTTTTTGTTTCACACACTAATACATTCTACTAAATCTACTATCAATAATGCATGAAACTAGTATTTTTTGGCAGTTTTATTGTTTATTCATAGTAAAACATGTTTCCAGTGAATGTAAAGTTCACCAATAAACATAAAAGTATGATTTATTTAAATAAAACTAAGATTCATTTTGTACCAGCTCCTCATCAGCCACGTCACATTCCAGGTCTAGCGGGCCCTGCCCCCAACAGCCGGGTGCAAGCCGACGGCCCGTTCGCGCGGCCGTCCACGTCCACGTTCCCCGGCCCCCCTCCCCCGTACCCCGCGCCGGCCGCGCCCGCGTCCCCCGCGCCGCCCGCGCCCCCCGCGCCCCCCACCGTGGCCATGTCCTCCCCGCTGCTGGTGAACCTGCTGCAGAACGATGCGCCGGCGCCGACGCCTAGGCCGAAGCCGCCGCAGCATCCCGCGAAGCTTGATAGGCTTGAGGATGGGCAGGTGAGTGTGTGGTTGTTTATCTTGCATATTTTCTTGAAATGTTCATGTTTAGGGAACTTGCCCACTTGACAAGACTTGTTCCACGAAAGTCCGCTGTATAGAAATAAATGCTCGGACGGCAGTCGCACGTGCGCCAAGATTGCGGATGTTCGTGCGATAAGACGTGGACGCGTACACTTTGGTGCAGGAGATGTTGCGGTGCTGCATCGATCTTTTAGAGCTTCAATGACATGGTCAGATGAGCATCGTTTGTAAAATTAAAAAAATATCAAAATCAAAGCATTTATTTGAAGTAGGCCAGTTACAGGCACTTTTGAATTGTCGGTACAAAGATAACAATGAAATGTAGCTACAGTCCCAGTCACAAGGCATAAAAACTGTGAAAGCACTGTAGTTGCTCATTCTTTAGCGTAGATCTCTATGGAGAAGAACGGGCAAGAAACTCCATGGACACACTTTTAAATCAGCATATTGTTACAAAACCTTGGTAACATCATTCATGTTGAGATGGTACATTATGTGAGAACGCTGTAGCAAGATGTGCACATGAAAAGTGTTCATAGTAAAAACACAAAAAAGACACTATAAACAAAAAAGCCGTGGTAATTAAGAGATGACCAGTCACAACTGACAGCGCCCGTTCACGAACATGACGCATGGATCAGCACCATTCAACTCAACCATTTTGAATGGAACTAAATGATCCGACACACGCGCCTCCATCAGCGAGAGAGATTTTAGGACCGACGAAGTTGAAAAACCAGAATGGTGGCGGTCGCGTTGATTACGACTATTTGACTAACTCATGTACTTTCGTATCCGCAGGTGGAGCTAGCAGTAGGGCGGCCGCCGTACGCGGAGTACCGCAGCCCGCGCACGCCGGCGCCGCCGCGCTCCCCGCAGGGCGCCGCCCCGCCCGCGCCCCCCGCCCCGCGCGCCGCTCCGCGCCCTCCCCCCGTCCTGCGCAGACCTGCGCCGCCGCAGAGGCCGCAGCCCCCCTCACCTGCGGCTTACAGGGTACAGGTATGTACTGTTTTAAATTAAATAATAATTGTTTTTTCTGTTATATTAAGATGTGGTGTAAGTTTTTTATTCCGTAGATAGTATTCTAATAATCGGTGGCTACATTTTTCGGCATGTAATAGTCGTGTTGTACGTCCAGCAGATGTCCCCGTCCCCCCCTCAGGGCCGCTACACGTTCAGCGCGCCGCCGCCGCCGCCGTACCGCTCGCAGCTGGCGCGGCCGCCGCGCCCGGCGCACGCACTACACGCGCCGCACGCGCAGCACCCGCAGCAGCACCCGAGGGTCACGCCGGAGGACCTGCAGGCGCTGTTGCCGCCTCCCACGGCTTCTATGGATCAGAAAACACAGTCTAGTTTTCAGGTAGGTTTTGTTTATAACCTGAAGAAATTATATTTGTCACATCATAATCGTAATAACTTTGCAATTCAAAATTTCTTACCCGAAGAAAGCGCGAGCTGCGTCGAAGGAATCGCCTACTAATTTAGTGGCAAGTTCTCAACTTCAAATTCGTAATTTCAGATATGACGCGTCGACGCGCAATCTAGTACATACAGTAATGTACTAGATTGCGTATACTGCTAAAATCTTTACCAAATAAGACTTTTATTTTGTTGCGAACTCCCCTGAACTGTCAGCTTCAGGCTGATATAATTTTTGTCTATAATGTGGCGCAGCCCCATATTTTTTAACGTAAATTGCCTATAACAACTTTATATATCTCGCTCAAACTTGCAGAGTCTAGGAGACGAAACAAGAAAGATAAATTGCCTAGTTCCAAGTATTTGAAATTAACGAATGACGCGTAATGAACCGAACAAAACCGGTTTGAGTTGGCGTTTTTTGCGTCCGTTTTCAAGTGTTTGTTTTGGTTAGCCGATACTTTTAAACTAAACACTTCTAACAGCTGAGACTCTGTCTGTGATAAGCATGTAGACTGAACATTATTATAAAATTACAATCACAAGACCTAAACTGTTCGTGTAAACATACACAACATTTATTCGGAAAGCGGCACGTGTCACGAGACGTCATGTTATTGTTATGCTTTTCTTTTTTTTGGCTCCATAACTACACTAATCCATAACCTTTTTGCTAATTTAATAACGATTCCAATGATATAACTGGTAGCGAGCTTACTAACGTAATTTCGGAGATATCGTCGTTTTAATCAGACGCGCTGAATTCTCGCGCGACGTCCTAAAATGGCTCGCGCAGTCACAGTTCAAAGGACCTTACAAAATATTAAATCTAATCGTCATTATGTCTACTTTCCAGGAATTCCAGAGGTATCAACAGCAATACATAGCCCGTCAGCGCGCAGCGTCGCGCGCGAGCACGCAGCCCGACTGGAACGAGCCCTACCGGGACCTCGCCCTGCTCGACCTGCCCGACAGCGACCTGGAACACCTCATGCCTACCCTCGGCGACGACCTCAACCTCGACGAGAGCGCCTTCTCCGCCATCTCAGAACTAGACGCCAGTGCGAAACTAGACATGCTCCTCTCAGGGAACAACGCCAATAACAACACCCCCGACTCAGTCCTACAGGACATCACTGGTGACCATTACACCACCAATTATGAGACGAGACACGACGTGCCTTCTAAGTCGGACACCTACGACGGGCCCGACGCGTTCATGCCGCCCCCACCTGTGCCGCAACACTCCAAGTTCAGGAGACAGGACTCGGAAACTGAACACCAACAGAATGCGACAACGACGGCGCAGCATACGCCACCCGCTCAACATACCCCGACAACTGTACATGCGCCAAATGCTGTCCATACGGCGACGACGACACAACACATGCCGAGTGCTGTCCATCATATGCCCAGCGCAGTGCAACATCAGCAGCATATGCAGCACACGATGAACGCTGTCCAACACATGCAAAACGCGGTCCAACATCCACAAAACGCTGTTCCACATACGCAGAATTCTGCGCAGCATATGCATAATGCGACGCAACACATGCAAAATGCAACACAACATATGCAAAACGCGACGCAACATATGCAAAATACTACGCAACATATGCAAAATACTACGCAACATCAAAATATTATACATCATAATGCAGCGCAACATACGCAGAATTCTGTGCCAGCGTTCAGGCCTCCGCCCTCAAGTGCAAGCCAAGCGATGCCTCCGCCACTCAAGCTGCCCATACGAGCGACCACATCCGTCGCCACAGCAACAGTTGGCTCACAAGCCTCGGCACAAGAAATCGAGGAGCAAAGCAAGCAGTACCTCATTAAAACCCTCATGAGGGACGACGATGTACCGCCGCCGAAAGAACAAGAGAAAAAAGTCGAAGAGGTCACTGTCGCTAACTGTGAGGTGAAGGAACCGACCGTAGAGGCCGCACCTGAAATGTTCGGCATCGCCAAGTCAGCCACCGACGAGGACACGCGGAGAGCTGACGACGAGCTCCGAATGAGGAACAAGCTCGCCAAGAAAGAGCGAGACGACAAACTCGCTCAGAAGGGTGGCAAGCCCCGCACTGTCGGCGCCAAAGAGAAGCCCGCCACGCTCAAGGACAAGATAATCCGTGAGAACAAATCCACCAAAGTTGCCTTACCGCGTCCCCCGCCCCTGAAACTCCCCGCGCCCGCCCTTGACGCGCCCAAGTCACCGCAGACTGAAAAAGAGTCGATAAAACTCAGGCTAAAGCTCGACAAGAATGAGCCCGTCGTCCAAACGGTGTACAAAGCAGACATCAGCTTCGTTAACCAACAGAAAGGCGACAAACCCACAGATGGCGAGCTTAGGGTCCCTCCTCTGCACATAAGCTTACGAGGTCGAAATTCAGCCGTCATAAAGAACTCGAAAAAAGAAAAGAAAAAGTTCGGCCCTGGCGATCTCCACACGAAGAAGATTAAAATCAGGAAATCATCGGAATCTGACGACAAGTCACATCGGAGGGACTCCGACGAGTCAATAGCCTCAAAATCTAGTGAAAGCACTGAGAACAAGACTGATGACGAGTATTTAAACGTGAAAGGCATTAAGCTCAACAACCATTACGAAGCGGACGGAGTGAAGACAGAGATGACGGGCGACAACAGCGTCGTCTACAGAATGAAAACCATCTCGAAAAACGCTCACATAGTCACAAAGTCACACGACTACAAACTAAATAACAAAGTGCAGGGCTTAGACCTCAAAATGAAAAAGAAACTAAAAATACTCAGCACTGACAGCAGCAAATCATCAGACAAAGAGCGAGACAAAGAATGGCGGAACGACACGTTAGACAAGGAAGGGAAGTACGCGCAAAACGAGGGCTACAGAGAGCCTAACAATCACGAGGCGAAGAAGAAGTTACCTACTCCTAAAACAGAAGTGAAATGTGATAGTGTGAAGTCAGAGGGGAAAACAGTGCAATCAGACGTTGATAGTGACGTAACAAACCAAGTGAATCAGTGTAATTCAGGTGCTAGTGAGTGTGAGAGGCTGGTGAAGTGTCATAAGGACTTAGAATGGACGCTAAGTGGCGACGTGCCCGAATCGCAGCACTATGCCGAGTCGAGGCGCGTTGCCGAAGATGACAATAAGTTGAAACGGACAATCGCCGAAAGTGCAATTACCTCACCCAATGGACTGCTCGCCTCCGATAAGAAGAGGAAAGTCAGCCATAGTTCCTGTACAGGTGAGTTTCAATATCATGAAAAACTACATTAAAAGTCATTTATTCATATTAGGATAAAATCTCTATTTTTTAACACCAAACTTACATGGTAGTCTCAGATCATCAGAGAAAGGGGGTTTCTTGCAACTTTGAACTACTGCATAGTAGGGATTTGCGCTAACCATCTACCTGACTTAGTATTACGATGCAATCGCGCGGTTGTATCGTTACATCTCGTAGTTCCGCCACACAGTAACTCGACGACGCATCACAATGCAAAAACTTTTAGCATTTTTCATGTTATGTGAGTGATTTCAAATAAGGGTATTTGATTTCCTTCCCTGTGGGTGAGTTATGCGCGTATCAATACAAATTCGATACCTCTGCTCTATTGCATCTGAACTCGCGTGTAATCACGAAGTAGAACGTGCGCAAGAGCCTGAAAATTGAGTTCATCCTTTTCACATGTTGACGTCACTTTAGACTAAAAATTCTCCAATAAATAAGATCAAGTCTTCTCATCCAAAATGCTTGCTGCTTTATCCCAACTACCAGCTTAAAAGATCATTTCCTCATACAACCATCAAAACCTCATTCCAGAACACGAAAACACATAAATCTGCTTACGTTCCAGAACCTCCGGGCTCGACGAACGTGGGCACGATACCTACCTCGCCGCCCGCCTCCCCGCGGCGCAAGGAGCGGCCCAAGGACAAGTCGTACTGCAAGCTGGTGGCCGAGCGAGCCGCGCGACCCGACGACAAGTTCGGCAGCCGCTCGCCCGCCAGCCAGGCGCAGGGCGAGGACTCGGGCATTGAGTCCATGGATGCGTTGTCGGAGAAGTCGCCGAACCAGGCCAGTCAGTCGCCGCCTGCAAGGTAAATGACACAATATTTTGTATATTATTATTTAATGAAATCCGCTCAAATTGGCCTATAAAAGACCATTTCCTAGACTTTCGATACTTATCTTTGTTTGGGTGGTGTTTTTCCCCAAAGTAAGAGTGTTTTATAACCAAAATTAAATATAATTAATGATTGTAGGAAGGAGCGGCTAGATATGCCTCGTTCGACGTCGCCGGCATCGGTACAGCGCATCATCGGCGTGGTGGAGGCGCCGCCCGCGTCCGACGAGCTGCTGGAGCGCCTGTCCCGCGCAGGAGCCCCGCGCTACGAGCCCGCGCCGCCCGACATCGACGACCTGGGCGACATCGAGGCCGAGCTCGCCAAGATGCACGCCGACCACGTCAACGGCGACGACGCGCCGCGCCGCCCGCCCGCTGACGTGGCCGGGCCCGCCCGCGCGCCCACGCCCATCCTGCGCGACACGGCCGACCCGCCGGAGCCCGCGCAGGCCGCGCCCGCGCCCTCCGTCGCGTCGCCCGCCGCCCCCGCCTCGCCCGAGCCGCACCGCGACAAGGTCAAGCTGGAGGACTTCGACCCGCCGCCCAGCCGGGTCTCGCCGCCCTTATACACCTACTCCAACCAGGAGAAGCTCGGGCCCGTCGACGACGTTAAGGAGGAGCGGACCGAGAACGGCGACGCGAGCGCCGACCGACCCGACACCGACGAGAAGAGAGAACCCAAGCTCGAGAGGTTACCGCTGAAGGCGGACTTCCCGGACAAGAGCCTGCTAGAGCAACTACTGATCGAGATCCCCACGCCCGACTACGCGGGCAAAAGGCCAGAGTCGCCCTCGCCGTCGGCGCTCGAACGAGTGGCGCGCACCTCCGTGCGCACGCGCTCCAGCAGCAAGCTCAGCTCGCCCGCCGACCAGCCGCGCACGCCGCGCCTCTCGCCCGCCACCACCAAGCTGGAGCGCGCCGACTCGCCCGCGCTCGCGCCCAAGAACTGTCTGCGCGGCGTCGACGACAAGACCAGCCCACGCGCCGCTCCCACGGCCGCGCGAGCCGCGCCGCCCGTCAAGCGCCGGCGCCGCGAGTCCGAGAGCTCGGGCGCCTCCACGCTCAGCTGTGACGACGACGCCGCGCGCCCCAAGAAGAAGCCGCGTCGGGACGTGGTGCGCGCGCCTGCGCCGCCCGCGCCCGCGCCTCCCGCCAAGCGCAAGGACTCGGACAGCGACAGCGACGAGCCGCTCATCTGCAAGGTGCGCGGCAAGGTGGGCAAGGCCGTGCGGGCGCCCGCGCGCGGCAAGCCGGCCGAGGGCGTGGGCACGCGCCGCTCCGTGCGCCACGGGCCCACACCCGGGCCCCCGGGCCCCACGCCGCCGGGCCCCGCCGGCCCGCCCGCCGCCGCCCCCGTCCGCAGGAAAACGAGAAGTGCCGGTGAGTCCCGCGTCAATACAGACTGATCCGTTGCCACTTTTTCCCCCTGTCGGGCGGTGCTGACGTAGTATGTTTGGTGTGGGCGCAGTGGGCGAGGGCGCGGGCGCGGCGGCGGGCGTGCGGCGCAGGCGCGCGTCCAAGGACAAGTGACGGCGGCGCCGCGCGGAGCCCCGCGAGCCCTTCGAGCCCCGCGAGCCCCGCGAGCCCGGCCAGCCCGGCGAGCCCCGCCAGCCCCAGCAGCCCCTGCCGCCGCGAGCCGAGCCCCCGGCGGACTGACGCCGCGCGGCCGGCGCGTGCGCAGCTCTAGGTAACGCTCGCGGTGTCCGCGTGTCTGATCTCCCGCACGAGCAGCACGGCAAAGCGCGCCGAACGTTATACACTAGTACAATTTGTGACACTCCGTACGACTACATGAGCGCAGAGAACGTTCACTGACATGCAGCATGCATGCAGTCGCGGTCAAGAGTACACTATTTCAAAATGTTGTTCTGTACCAGTTTGGGTCACGTTTATATGTATCTAAAATTAACTAAATTGTAATATACGTTGCGAGTTGAAAATTAATCCGAAATGATTTCCACTAATCCGCGATTGGCAATTGTTCATTTTAATGAATCTCAAATAGTTAAATCGATTGTGAATTAACACCAAGTGTGGGGTCTAGTAAAGTTGCAATACTAACGTTTGAGAGATACTGTGTTGATATTTAACATAAAAATTGTGTGTTAATGTGTATTTATGAATTCGGATGTGTCGTCGGCCGCTCTTTGCTAGAGTTCTACAAACTGCGACGGCGAACCAAAGACAAAACGATCTTAAAAAATAACTAATCTATCGGTCGCAATTTTATTTTTATTTACTACCCCTAGTTTACTACTACAATTTTTTACTTTTTATTATTTCATTTGTTTTTATTTATTCAACGTAAACATTGTATTTAATACAATTTAATGACAGTTTATAATGAATCAAATTGACGATAAAAATATTTACGATCTTTGGTCGCGCGCTCGCCGCTTGTATCTATCTCTTCCTTCGCTACTGGTCGGGAATAGAAATGGATTTAGCGAAATTGATTTTAGAATAGTTCCACTTTGTTATCAATTTTAGTCATAAACTGATAGTCAAGTTTTATATAGTAAACTTTTAAGATTCCACCCTGGAACTACTCGATATTATCGATAGTTTTAAGTGCGACTTCATTAGAATTAAACAGAATAGCAAGTAATCACAGCAATAAGAAATGTTCTAAAATATCATTGACATACTTATCATTATAAAGTCCATAATTACGAAACAACGACTAAATCTATTCTAAAATTAATTCTTCCTAAATCCGTCCTGCTAACTTAATCTATTGATATTCATTATCGATAACGAAACGTTCAATCGATTACGCCGGACCCAATCAAATGCTGGCAGTCATACTGTCCGTATAATTTATTTTTAGTGAACAAATGTTACCATTCACTATAAAAACACTCGACTTTTTTGTTCTTTTAAGTGTAAGTTAATTTCTATCGAGTAATTTTAAGAGTGTTTGTCTTTAAGTATGGAAGCAAACGCACTAATTTTAGCATTTCAATTAGGCGATTTATCAATTAAAACAAGTTGTAGTTAATACAGAATTTAGTAACCATAGGTACATAATAGTGATGTTGATAAATCGACTAATTGCAATGCTAAAGTTGGCGCGATTGCAGGGAACTTGAAACGTTGCCACTTGCAAGACTCTGTGGAGTTTGCGCCGTGGAGAGCCTTAGTTTACTAGTGAATAGATGTGTATCATTATTGTACAAAATGCACTCGACATATAGGCACATTGTTATAATAGTATAAATACCCGAGAGATATAAAGAGAATGAAATAAATGCATAAAGTTAAATATTTTCATACGTTTTTGCACGTAACTTCGTGACGTCGATTCGGTGACGTAAACGCAGCGTTGTAGTTTTATAATGTTTTGGCGGGAGAACGGCGTGTTTTATTTGTAATATAATATGAAAAGTTGACCAAGATAGCATCGGTTTTCATCGGCTGTTTCAAATGGCTGAGTAAGACCGATGCTAGGTTTGTTTCCCGGCGACGTTCTCCCGCACAAAACGCTGGCCGCTATTACGATGTAACGTTGGCGTTTTTATATTTAAGAGAATTCACGACCAATAATTGTAATAATTAAATGTGGAACTTGATAATTTCTTAGTGAATGAGATAATAATTGCGACTGAATGTTGTAACAGTTTGTCTGTTCGGGCTTCCAGTAAAACTAAAATTTTATTTTGACGCCCCATTTATTTCGTTTTCCCTCCATTTGTCGACTTATGTTTCCACCATCGATTCAACTAATTTTAATCCGAAGTTTTTACACCAAATCCCTAGACAATGAACCAGTGAATTTTAGCTTCTATTTCGCACTAAGCATAGTCGATTATCGAATGAATTTAGTTTTCTATTATAGACGCTAGTGTTTTTTATCACGATTGTTAAACATTTGATTGAGTATAGGAACGTGTGGACTCGCTCGCCTTAATGTTCATCATTTACAATAACGATTGGTTGTAACTAAATTGAACCTTGCAATACACTATTTGCGGACAAAATCATAATAAATAATAAAACTTAATAATTAAATGGTGGACAGGACGACATGGGGTGTCCTACAGATCTTTGTAATGGGTAATATTTATCGGTCGATGCGTGGTTGTATGGTGCAGATCGACACATCTGTAGGCGTCCGTGGTTCGCGTAGACTTGTTTCCTTCCTGTAAGGATACAACCCAAAGCAATAATATTTGGATGTGACATTTTATTTAAAAGCACATTTTTAGACAGCTTTTACACGATTAGCTTAGATTGCCGTACATTACAGTATTGTATAATTTGTCCCGAAGTATATGTTCGTTTGTTCCCCTCCCCCTGTTTTGATGATGTTCAATGTTAGTCGGACAGTGATAGTGCTACAATACATAACGTGTATAGTACGTACGTAGATATAATGAGAAAATATTTTAATAATTAGTAATGAATTTATTGCCTGAATAAATTGTGCCCTTTAACTGTGTGCCGTGGTAATTATCTGTTAATATTAGTGTATAGATCGAATGCGGCTAGTCTGAGCGCTGGACGGCGGGAAATTGTTTTGTAAACAAACCCTTTGTTTTTTCTTAAATTATTAATTACTAAATCGGTCCGGCCGATGTACAATCTCTTGTAAATTTTTATGTATAGATGGGGATATTAATATATGTTACGTTTTAAGTACTTGTTTTTCTTTTTAAAATCATATTTAGTTTGGGGAGTATCGTTTGTAAATAGACGGAGACTAGCGGGTCGCGCCCGCGAGGACCGACTCCTGTAGACATGCAAAAGCCTTATACTGTAATATAAAAGTATGACTTGCAAGCTTGTACCATATAATTATAGTGAATGAACTCTCAACTAGTGTGTATATTGGGTGTATAGTTATCATTATTAGTTTATTTGTTTTGTTTTTATTTTCGACTAATGATAGTAATTTATGCCGATAAATAAATATCTATATTGTACGTTTATATATCTACAATGAAGAAAGAGAAATACAAATAGTTTTAATAACACTTATAAATATAGTTTAGGGGTTACACCACACGAGAATAGGTTATAGTTTTGTTTACATTCTATGGAACTTGTAAATACATCCAGAAATAGTAAAATGAAAGAATTGATACAATAAAGTTAACTTTATGTTATTTGTAATATTTTTTCTAGTTCGTGTTGGGCGGCACGCGCCGCGGGGAATCAATTTAGGACAATGATAAACAACGCCTGTAATTATTTTTGTTGCCGGCAGTTTTATGAAGTTCAGTTTTATATTGTGCATTATTTTCTCTGTAAGTTGCTTTCACTGTCGTTTCTAGATTATTTTTAAAAATCATATAATTATTATATTGATAAAAAGTACGATGAGTCAAGCTGATTTATCATCATATTATAACGATTGAAGAAATTATATTGATAAAAGTACGGTTGAGTCATGCTGATTTATCATATTATTACGAATGAAGAAATAAGGAATATTATTGTTCTGCTATTATTAAATTTGTAAAGTTAGTTTATTAATAAATGAATAAAAAATATTTTGTGGTTTTAATTGAGGAATATTTATTCGAATTTCCCCACCGTTTACCGTACCACAATACCCGCAATTACACACACGCGGACCAAGACTTGTTGCACGCTTTAGTCTTCTGTGTTGAGAGTGAGACAGCGATATGATGTGAGTCTATTGATAGACTGCTTTCTTGGCCTATAAGTGGTCGCAATCGCGACTGCTGAGCATACGGCCCTGGGTTCTAATCTCGGGTCTGGTACATTTTTATTGGGTTTTGTCATCAGGAATTTATCTGTAGGAGCCACGGACTCTGGACTTGTACCCGGTTGATGGCAATAGGCTCGCCTCCTATTACATGGGGCCTACACATAACTCGCGAAATTTAGGTGTAATATTAGGTCCACCTCTGCCAAACCACTCGTGGATTACAGGCGTACATCTATTGATACCACTACGCCTGCCACGAATCTCGAGCCCCAGCTACAGATCTTCAACTGTTACGTCTGACAACAGCAACCTTATTAGAACGAGTTTAAAGATCATTATGATTTTGCCTGCGATACAAAGTCTAGAGGTAAAAATAACTGAAAGGACTGTCTGTATCTATACTATAATATCGCGCGGTTGATTAGTTTATAAGTTTTATGCCCCTGGTTTGAGGCCTTACTCTCAAGGCATCTACGGGATTGTCCGGTTAGGCAGAACCCAGCCTCATAGGCTGACATGCGAGATGCCACGTCGAAAAAAAACTTATTTTTCTCAATTTTACATATTAACTAGTACAAGATGGCACGGTACCGCACGGAGCAATTATTTGTATGGCATACAGATAGATGTTCCGGTCTGGCTGTTTGTGTCTGTGGGTTTAAATGTTTGTATAGGTACGCACCAAAGATGCAGGAGAAATTCTTTGTTCGTTCAAAAATGCATTGTCACCAGAACCAAAAGTGTGTGTATAACAATTCAATCGGATGGAGGGACCTGGATGAAAATTCAGTTGCAAGATTTGACCAATACATACTATACTTATTAGCAAGGCAAGAAAAATAAAAACTAGTAAAAGATTTATGGCAACTTCAAGATTAATAAGCTAGCAACACTGGCTACGGATGTTGTTACCATCTAAGACACAGAACATACCATAGATCTCTAGGGTTGCCACTACAGCTTACATCAATCGAAAATACAAGTCGAAATCAATTGATATTCTTACAAAACAACCGAGTCAGGTGATAAGTGTGGCAGCACCATAATAACGTTTGTAGATCCTATAAAATAAACAGATACGAAACAGAGATGATGCCACCTTAACATTATCTAGCGTTATGGAAATGAAATGATCGACCTAAGGCATTGTAACAACTCATCATGAGTCATGCCTGTAGTCCCTGAATCGTAGGCTACAGGCTATGTAAACTAATAGACCACATTGTGTAATAACTATACAACTAAATACATTCTATGGCTGTTCCATCTAAAGTATAAATGAATAATTGTACCGTATGCGTTACAATGCAGCTTTTTCTACCTACACCTTGGGGTTTAACTACTCTACACCTACCCTCACCCACCTACTACCTACCTACCACCTACCTACCTGTACCTACCAACTATTTCCGGTCAATTCAGAATAAAAGCTATCTTGGTACCAGATTCCATCCAAATCCGGTCCGTGGGTCGTCTTAGGCGCGGAGTTTGAGCGTGAAGGAGCTTATAATACAAACTTTCGCCTGTATAATATTAGTTTGATTACAACGCTCTAATACTGAATACTCGACGGATTCGACGCCACGTCTATTAGAAAAGCATAATATTCTGAATCAAGACCAGATTCACATTCTTGTTTTGTATCTAAATACTTAGTTTACGTTTAACTTGTTCTTATATTTGTATAATATTAGAACCTGTCTTAAAAATGCCTAAAATATGCCATTCTATGGTCAAAACATGGTTGTACATACCAAGATCATTTAAGTTAAGTTTTAAGTTTTTACACAAATAAAAATTATTCCATTCTGTTCAAAAACATCTCCTTGAAATGGAACGTTGCCGAAAATCGACGTTTTCGAGAACACACGTGATCACTCAACCAATCAAAAAACTTTTCTTTGGCATTGTTAAGCCTTGTGATTGGTTGATGTGCAACGCATGGTGTAAGAGCCAATAGGTATGTACCATATGTACACCCTTAATCTTAATTCAACATTTCTATGCAATAGAAAACAGTTGAAAATTACACTTGCTGTTCTCGTGTGCTTTGCGATTTTTCGTAAAACTAGTTAAATAAATGTAAGTATCACGATATATTTCACCTCTTTATGTTTTTACTTGTAATTAGAATAGCCTACCGTAAGTTTTAACTCTATAATTACGAAAAAAATGCAGTGAAAATGTTATGTAAGAACGTTGTCAATACACTCGTTAATCATGAAAATAATTTTCCTCAGTCCTTCGCATCGTAATAAAATTTTGCTGTTTGTGTATTTGTACTTATACAAATACTTCTACTTCTCACTAATTTAAGTAGATAGTTATTTTAATGATGTTCTAATTTCATTCGCTGTTATCATCTTATCTGATTTGACAGTACTCTTTGCAAGAGTGGATATTAATATTGATAGGAATACTCATTGAGAAAATATTAAGGGTAACTCATGTTCAAAATTTTTAGTAATAATTCTTCTTTTTTTCTTACTCCAATTGTTAAACTTGACTCAGAAAAAATATTTTCAAGATGTTTACTGTAATTAATAAAACATTTGTTAGTCAAGGCCTGAATACGCCCAATATCTATTTTATATTACCTATGTAATTATGTACATGGAAGTTTCCCTAAAACTAATAAGTAATCTGTATTAAGAATACTTCCTCATTTTGACTTATCCATTTTAATCTTCTAACTAAAGAGAAAAGTCAATTTATAAAACCTTTGCAAATCTCAATTTATAAAACCTTTGCAAATCTCAATTAAACAAGATTTTCACTTACGTCTTCGCCCAAACCGAAGTCCAGACACAGTATGACTTTCAAATATTGCTATATTTAATGGCGTTCGCTCACCGGGAGCACATGCCTGTAGTGTAACAGTTCAGATTCACTTGTTTCTAAACAAAATCGAATCCTGGATTGTTAGATTACAGGGGAATGCCCCAGGCGAGGGAGTACCCTTAAGTATCCTATCTGCCCCTTGGTTTGTTAACTGTCAATTTCTTCACTTTGAATTATACAGGGTGGAAAGTGCCACTGACTCATAAACAGTTACCATGTAGTCAGTACGTCATTCTGTACCCAGTGTGACAGCGAAATTTTTCTTCAGTAATTTAAAAAAAAACAGCTGTTCTAAACATTTTGACCGTGTAGCTGCACGTGTTTTTTTTATTGCACGTGTTTTTTTTATTTTGGTACAAAATGATGTACTGAGTATGTGGTAACCTGTGTGTACATTGGTATCCATTCCAGCCTGTATATATTTTATTGCCAATACATGGTCACAGATTTAATAAGTCCCTTTCCCAAAACAGATGGCAGACAAGGCAGTATCCACCGCAAGCAAGCCCATGATGAGGGGGCTCCTCAACTCCCAGATCAAGCGTAACCTGATCATATCTCTGGTGCTTGCCGGAGTGTCAGCAGTTGCTGTCCAGCAGCTGGTTGGCAAGGAGCGTAAGAGGAAGTATGCTGAGTTCTACAGGTGAGGTTTATAAGAATTGTCATTTTATTTATTTAATGCTTTAAGCACAGAGTACATAGGCAGACTTAATGTTTTATTTTTGTGGACTCAAAAACCAATGGTGGAAAATATTTTTGTTGTATGTTAAAACATAGAATCGATGATCTAAATTAGGATTTCCTAAGATATTTTATGTTCAAATTTATAAAGCTGTGTACACAAAATAGAATAAAAACTAAGGAACATATTTCTGAAATTCTGAATGGATTAGAACCCTTTCTTTGAACAACTTACAATTATTGTATATGTACATGGACAAATATGTACCACATATCATCATAATCTGCCTAGCCTTATCGTACCAAGGTCGAGTTTGCTTCTTCCTAAACTGCATGATTATGATTATGCAGATGATGCAGCTAAATACCAGTATTATTCAGGGTAGAAAGGACACCGACACAAATGGTTACCACAAATTTTATCATTCCGAACCACATAGAAAAATAAAAGTCAAAGGTAATTATAAAAAAAACTGCTGTTTCTTACATTTTGAGCATACCTACATGCTCAAAATGTAACACCAGATTTATAACAAAAAACTGCTGGAAAATTTCAATGTGGGGGTTCGGAATGATTTGGTGAATACTTACATGGCAACTGTTTGTGTGCTAATGTCCCTTCCACCGTGCATATTAAGCAATCTAATCTAAAATAAGTAAATCTAATATAAGTAATCTATACTAATATTACAAAGGAGTAAAGTTTGTGAGGTTGTAGGGGTAATCTCTGAATCTACTGAACCAATTTTGAAAATTCTTTCACTAATAGGAAGCTACATTATCCCAGAGTGCCATAGGCTATATTTTAAACATGTCCGTGGGATAATTTCCGACCAAAACGCGAGCGAAACCGCGGGCAACAGCTAGTGCAATTATAATTCACATGCAAAGGATGTTGTTAACCCAAAATCAGCCATTCTTAGGAATCCACAAAAAAAAAACAAATTCATCATTCTCCTGCCATTATCCTAATTTATTTGGGGTCGGCGATCTCATGGGTCAGGATCAGAAATTAATGAAAATAATATGCTTTCTTTCCAGGACGTATGACGCCGAGAAGGAGTTCGAGGAGATGAAGAGCAAGGGTCTATTCCAATCCTGCTAAACGTGAACAGTTAGAGAAGTAGTATTAATTTTATTTCGCTGTGAAAATGATTATGATTAAATAAAATTACGTAAAAACTCAAGCTTTTCATTTTGGAAAAACTAGTCTACACCTACTCGCTTTCTAGGTGCCATACTTAAAGCTGTTATTTATAATTAATACTACAGTTCATCACTGTATACAGGGCACATCACTGTATACATGCTCTTTTAGTTTTCATCAAAATCGGTTTCGAGACTCCTTTGAGTATTTTTCGGTATTCCTCATAGTTTCGGATTTGGCCATCCACGCCCAATTGAAAAATTCACCCTGTATACATTTAAAAAATATATGTAACATACTGTATGATCTATGTTTAAATATAGTTCCTCGTATTCCAATTCGTAACATTTCAATTGACAAAACTGGGGGTATCTGAATATTTCTCTTGTGCATCCGAACCAGCCAGTTCAGCCACAGGACTTGAAGAAATGGTTCCTCTTCTTTCTTCGGCTTTTATTTAACTTGTCATAATAGTTAGTACATAGTTATGTATGTATATGGATCTTGAAATACATCCATGACCCTATTGACCCTGTACTACTATTTGACACATCGATCAGCACAATGTTTTGAGTGCATTACATTGAGTCCTAGCATAAACCGTGATTTTACATACAAATACAGTAGTTTCTCAGCAATAATTTTTGCATAGACTTTACATACATAAATCTTAGTTCGATGTACAGAATGCTTCAAATGCTTGGTTGATGGCTCCGACAAGGGTCTGTTTACATCTTGTATAAGATGTGTTGTTAACTGTTTACATCTTGTATAAGATGTGTTGTTAAATAAATAAATGAACAAGTACTATTTTTCCAATAATTTAATCAGGACATCAAGTAATACGTAACTTTCCAGAATACATAAATAATTTTAACAATTTAATCGATTACACCATTGCCTTATGTATTATATTACATTAGTTCCTTAGATTTTACTTCAAATTGATCGCTACTTTGACTAACATAGAATATCAGTAACACAGGGACCAGCCTGTTTCCACTACAAAGTATTATCAATGCTAAAATAAATAATTTTAAAATAACTGTTTACACAGCAATAAAAATATTTTCGTCGAAAAATTCTTGTTAATTTTTCGCGCCCATTTTCTATTGGTATGTCAACAGCGAGATGCTTCCCATTGATGTTCGCTCGAAGCGATGCAGATTATAATGATCTCCAGCGAGCGATTAAGGAACGCATTTTCAAGATACGAATGGATATTTTGATTTTTAACTCTTTGACCGCCACGACATGACCGAATCAATCAATTATCGTACCGATCGTACCACCATGACGCTTTAGGCTAACCACACACATACCAACTGCGAACGCTACTTGTGGCCAGGGAAAGTAACTTTCTTTAAAGTAGGATCTTGCCGTAAACACGTCATGAAGCTTGGAAGCTTGCTACATGTGAAAAGTGGCTGTGCTGTGACTGGCCCTTCGCGGTGGACGCAAGTGGTACACATGCAATGCCTAAAATTAAATACTTACCCTCGTTAGCGGTCAAATGGCTCAATTAAAAATCAATAACTGCCACGTTTTGTGCGATAGATAACTAGGCAAGCTACACAGAATGTATGCTTGTAGGGTTCCGTAAATACTATCACGAAACTCATTGAGCAAACTTAGCAGCTTAAAATATTTGTATCCTATGAAATAAATAAAGGTTCGTAAAAGTTACAAAGAGGAAGCTGTCATGCTCCAGGCATTTCGAAATTAATCTTATTTAGTCTGCGGACGGAAAAAATGGACGACAAAAAAAAGAAAGAAAGATTTACGGAACCCTTGAAATTAAAACAATAAGGCTGGCTATACGCGAGCCACTCGTCTCCGAAGACAGCCACGTTTTGTGTTTGTGGTTGTAACAAGTGACTCGTGTGTAAGCTGCCAAAATTAGTCGGTTATATTTTTTTAATTCAAATGGTTAATTTTAAAATTAGAAGTTAATTATGGCAGCGGAAGTTACGTTAAATAAATCACATAGAAGACATTAAGATTCAGTTCAATCACTTTACTCAATTAATTTAGATTTAGAATGAGATAAGTAGTCATCGTTCATTTTGTTTTCAGTATTTATTTAAAATATACGCTTTTTTTTAGTCAAATGAGGTATAATTACGTTTTAATATTTGGCTTTATTTTAAAATTATTATCAGTAATAACAACCTTTTCAATGTACGTACGTTTTTTTAAGGCAAATGTTAATTATTAACTAAGATATATTTTAATTTATTTATTTTGTTAAAAAGTAAAGGAAAAAAAATTGAACGACTGATATCCGGTTAAGGTGTGGTTCTATAAAGTGTAACAACAGTGATTACTTATCTCACAGCTAGACGATTACAACTAGATTATAGTAGGTATAGATTGCTTTGGTCGTATATAGTTTTTATAGCCACCGAAAAAATCAACAGATCTAAATGAATAGCGCTTTAGACCAGCCAAAACGTCCAACAAATAAATAAAAAAGGCATGCGTGCGTTTTGAGTTAACGTGTTAGAATTAAACGCAGAGTGTAAGGCGCGAATTATACACAAACGGAGTAAGGTGACGGCGCGGCGCAGGTAGCGCAGAGAGTATTACGAAAAAAAAAGGCGTGCCCGCGCCGGCCGCGCCGCTTGAATGTAATTCACGACACGTCGCCTACGTACATTTTGTTTGAAAACGTTTTGAAGCGGCATCATGCCTGCGCCGCGCAGTCATCTTACGCGTTTCTGCGTAATTCTCTCCTTAGGGATATCAGGACACCAACTTTTACTTTGGATTCAGTATGTTATTCTAGACAAGAATCAGCTGTCCCATACATTTTTACCGAAAATCTAGGTGCTGTTGTATAGAACAAAATATTTTTTTTTTGTATGACTGACAAAAAGATCCTACGTTGGAGCGGGCTGGGGTACTGAATCCTTGAGAATAGTTGTGTCATGATGCCTCTTACCCCGTGTTTTCATCGATTTATTTGGTCTAAGTTTACCTTTATTTTTGACTGTACCTAGGTACCCAAATAGAACGATTTAATGACGAATAGGCTGCATTGATGTAACATCGACCATTAAACCAATTTAGTTTAATATTAAGTAAGTGGATAATAAACGTGTTAAATGGGTTTAATATTAAACTGTGAATTTTAACTTGCATCAAGAAATGCATAAATTCATGAATGAACTAGCTGCATTTCATAGTTATAATTTCATGTAACATCGGTGATTTAGAATTATTTAGGTTATCATGGTTTAGTTAGGTAGTTGGTACATTCTTGACCTGACAATGTAACATGGAATGGTGATACATTTGGTAACATTAAACATTTATTAAAAGTTTTAATCATCGATGTTACTTCACGCGCACAAGTAAAACAAAGTGAGTGCATTAGGTAACTATTGTGTGCTTCCCTTATTATTACTCGAACATGAATGATTATCCTAAATTTAATATGCTATTTGCTTACATTATAAGAAGTATAAAATGGCAGTAGAAATAAAATGAGGGCATTTACAAGGATATTCTAGTGGAAGTCTAAATTTAATTAAATAAATATACGTAGGTATTAACACAATTTTTTCATAAAAGGTTATAAAATGCTAAAAGTGATACTAAGCTAGTTTTTTATATCCGAATTTGATACAGACTAGTGGGAATTTAATGGAATCAAACCTTAAGAGGAGACGGATGTCAAAATGAAATAGCGGTTCTGGCCGTTCGCGTTGGCGCTAGAATCGAATTTGGGAAAGTAAAACACTATTCAGGCCACGCACATATGAAGTAACCTGCGTAAATATGGCACATCAAATTAGTTTAGTAGAGCGTTGTCTCTTTCTAAGTTTGACTGTATATCATTTTTACCCGGGCACTGTAGTGTAGCTACAATATGGTATACGCCAGTACACGCAATCAGTAAATAGATCATAGCACAAGAACTTCATTAGGAGAAAACATATCGGTGATGCATGCATTTCGTATGATACATTTCCATGAAGTAAAAATCCTCTCTTCAGCCTAGGCTAAGTATCTATCTGTACTTGTACAGAAAAAAGTTTCGCGTTATGGTGGTGGCCCAAGGATTTCTTTGCGAATTGACTCACTCATACAGTACATAGGGATAAGACATTTTGTATGTTCCTTCCTACCGATGAATGAATGATTACGTTAGGTCATTGGCCATTTCCAGAGGATAGAAAATATAGAATAAAAGCTACAGACAAAATATAAGGGTAAGAAAAAGGGAGTCCAAAAATGAATAGACTTATTTATAACCTTAACCTATTTTCACAAAATTACATCTAAACATCAACATTACAGTTAAAGAATTCACTAAATACAATTTATTTAATTTTAATAAGTAATGTAATTATTAATAAGCGTAATAGATCAAAACATTAATTGTTTTTTTTATTAATTTCTTTTTTTTTCGTGTCACCTCGGCGATACTAAGCCACTGTGATTGCTTGTTTTTTTTTTGTTATTGTGACTCATAGATATTTCTGAAGCCTCACCTCAAGTGCTAAAGCAAAGCGGTTGCCGCGCGACCACGTGATTGTCACATTTATTTTGATTGGCGAAGCCGAACGCTTTATAAGTAGCTCCTATAGAGGGCGCCCATTCTCAGAACTTTCAAATGACAGAACGCGACGATCGCATGATCCCACGACCGATCGCTTTGGTTAGGACGCGGAGTCAAATTTTTGTCAAAAAAGATCAATTGAATATGCTTTTCCACAGTTGAGACTTTCTCTTTGCTATAGTTTTTTGACAAATAGGTATCATATTGTATATTTCTATAATATCGGTTTTATTGTGCCATAACTTTGATGCCCAACGCAAAATTTCGCTGATAATATTCGCTAGGTGGATTCGAGATTCAAAATTTGGCCGCATGCGATCGAACCAGTTCAGAAAGATGGCGGAATTGCTGTGGATCGGACTCAGACAGATATTCGTACTTCTAATGAAATGCAGCAAATTTTAAAAGTGACTTCTCCTACTGAAGATAACGAATAAAGATCAACGTTTTTACGAACCATATTGGAAACAACATAACATATTGGAAGCCGAAGAAGTTACGAAATAGGTCTTATTTCAAACTAGAAACCGTTATTTCTTGAGAAAATCGCTTTTCAATTTGGCAGTTTTTACATGTCATTGCTCGTGACTGTCCATTATCTGTCAGACTCCGCTGTCATGAGCCGCAACCGCAAATTATCCGAGCCGGTTTTTGAACGAAACAACATAAAAATCAGATCTAAAAAAAATGTTATAAATAAATTAGGATACGAGTAAGCTTTAAACGAAGGAGCTTGTTACGGATTTTCAATATAATTTTGTTGTATCGTACAGCCGACCACGCGTCATTGGTAACACTTTGACTTTTAATTGGCCTAACGTAGTACAGAATCCAGTAGAATACAAGGCCAGCTTAGACTGGTTATAATTCCCCTGACGTGCTGTCGAATTAGTAGCAAAATTTTGCGTTACACATCCCAAAAAAAAAAGTGGCTCTCAAAACTTCAAATCCTTTGCTTCAAAACCTTACTTTCGGACCTGCTATGAGTTCTCCAATCCCTTGACATCAAATGTTTTCCCCTCCAAATTCTCATCTCCGTAATCGCGGACATCGAACTCTGAATCTTTGCCGTTCTGGACTGACTCTACGGCGGGACCGTGGAGCTTCACACATAGCACCTCCTTGTAGTTTTCGAGAGCGAGTGCCAGGACTGAACCGCCGAGGAGGACTTCGCAGGATGTTATCCTTTCTGGTGGTGTGTAGACGGCTATCAGTTTTCCTGGGAAAAAGAAAAATTGGATATTTCATTTATACGTGGGATCGTATTTTTCCTACTAATAATATAAATGCAAAATTTTGTGAGGATGTATGGATGTTTGTTACACTTCCACGCAAAAACTACTGACTGGATTTGGATGAAATTTGGCACACAGATAGTTTATAACATGGATTAATACATAGGGTAGGTACTTTATATTCCGGTAGTACGGATCCCGTGGGACAATCACCGAACTCCACGCGGGCGATACCGCGGCCATCAGCTAGTGTAAAATATATCGAAATTCTTGGTTATTTCTCTTGGATTTGGATTTTCAACGTTCGGTTTATCGCAGAGAGTTAAAAATCCAAAACAGTCCGTTTTTTCACGTACTTACCGGTATGTAAATCCCACAGCCTAACGGACAGGTCTTTGCATGTATCGTCAGTGGACATCAGCACTCCTCCCGACTTCGCCAGCCGCAGCATAGAGGGCGCTGCCACGTGACCGCGGAGGGTAAGGCGGCAGTTACCTGGGGTTAGATCACTCATTAAGTCAGTATCTTCGGTTTAATTTACTTAAGTAGGAGATTTGGCTGTTTGGAACAACATCTATGTTTTGAAGAATAATAATCGGGACTATTCTTTGATCACGGACAGGTTAAAATGTGAAAGAAAACTTTGATAAAGCCACATATACTCGTAATAAAGTTTTGGGCCCTGGCGGACATCAGCGCAGACTAGACATCGATGCAGGACACGTCTGTGCAAACACATATACACTGCCTCTTCCCTCATTCAAATAGTCCGATGGGCCGGCAATCTGGGACGCCCGGAGCCATCAGATGAAGGGCCTACGGTAAAACGTTCTTACCGAAGCAACAGGGTAAAAGACCACAAATAATACTGAATTGACATGTGGGTAATTAACCCACACCAATATCCTGATGTCAGCGAGCCCCGAGACTCACCTGCCCGGCTTCCACTTCTTGAATATTATCCCTGCCTGCAAGTCATACACCATGATGAAGTTCGGGCTCAACCCTCTACGGCTACTGACCTGTAACTAAGTCCCACACCAATATCCTGCAGTCAGCGAGCCCGGAGACCACACACCCGTCTACTGAGGAGATGGCCAGTGCCACGGTGTCGCAGCCCGGCTTCCACTTCTTGAACAGCGTGCCTGACTGCAGGTCGTACACTACGATGAAGTTCGGACTCGGCTCGTCAAGTTCTCGTGAGACTACGCAGACGTAGGAACCTAGGGAATGGAATAGAATTATGATGTCTTTTGGAAATGATGGACCTACGATAAGTTATTTGATTACAAGTACAACTTCTGCGCGTGGGTTCGGTTCTTCCCCTTTTTTCAGTTAATGTTATTTTCTAGTTTAGTTAGAATATCGCAAGACTGAAGAAGATGGCCGGACGCCTTGGCGAGAAGAAGTACTCCATCGAGCCCAAGAGAGAGAGAGAGGGAGATCGAACTCTTTGCCCAGGAGTGAGATAATACGGGGTAAATAATAAAAAAAGTTTACTCCTATAGGTGGCCACGTTAATATCAGTGACAGAGGCGTCCAAGGAATGAGGTCAGGATTTAGACAGCACCGCACTCGCATTGTGAGTCGGGCGGATCTATAATCCAAACAAAAAATTCCTCCGGATAAAAAAATTGGATTTAAAATCTAAATCGTGTGTTTAACTTACCCTCATAAGTGATAGCAGCCTTGGATGTGATGAAGTCGTGGTGCGGTATTCTCAAGTCGTATAGCAGTTTCCGAGATGTCAGCGACCAGACCAGTAGAGGGAATGGCTTCTGAGTCTCATCACCACATACTAGCACCCTGAAGTGTTACAGAACATGATAAGTTAGTATTATTTCATCAGAAAATAGGACAGTAATAAATTATGTAAGAATAAATAGTTATTGAGGACTTGAATGTTCCAAGATTTCAGTTAAAAATCGGTTACAGTGTTCATAAGTTTCATACCTTCCATCCCCTGAGACTAGCAGGGAATTCAGGAACCTATCTTCACCGGCCTTGAATGTAGTCACACAGTCACCTAGTAATAGAATAAAAACTTAACATTTTTAAAGAAAAAAAAATATAATGAGTTGTCCTTATAATGAGCATGCCTCTACCACAAGTGGGGCTAGTCAGCAAGGCTGACGTACATTTAAGTATCGCTCTCATGGAGCATATTCAACCAGTTAAAATGTTGCTGTACGGTTCACTTACCAGTCTCAATGTTCATCAGGTTGACATACATCCTGTTCCTGGCCAGCGCGACCAGGTGGTTCGGGTCGTGGAGTCCGTAATACGGCATCTTTTGGTTCATGACGCCTTTCAGCGCTACGAGGAATGTACCCTGGATGACAAGTGAAAACATGAGGGTATCAGGGCATCAGTTAAGAACGTTCTAAGAGTTCTAACCAAACGGGCCTACGCTGATAAATTTCGTGATGATTTGAGCAGAACGCAAAACTGTATTTAATAGGTTATTTACGACATAAACTACCTATAAGCCTGGGTATTATTTTAAGAAAACTAAGACCTAAATTCTGCGTTTATAGAAAATCAAATTTTGGGATTCTTATTTATCGATGTAGAGAACTTTTCTAATAGCATTAAATGTACAAAGTTATGCCAAAAACCTTGCTACGAACAGTTACGATAAAAATGCGTTCCTCACTGTACGGTTGAATTTTGCGATGGTAGGGGTACTCGTAACACAGATCTAAGAAAGATAACATGATTATTTGGCACATGCCACAAAACACAGTATGAAAAAAACCAATTTAAAAAAAAAGTTTTAATCTAAACAAAAAAAAAGAAGATAAATCATATTGTGTGTGTGTCACGGCTGCGCCAAATAGGCCCAGTGCCTGACGCTGCTTGTAGGTAAGTTATCACTCAGCAGTAATTTTACAGACATAAACTGTCTGGCTAGTAAGAAACGGAGAATTGAGCTTACCTGATCTAAGTTATAAACTCTAAGTTCCCTGCGACATAGCACCACACATTTATATTCGTCGATTGGCACCAAGTTTATTGGATGGGTCACCCCGACCATCTTCCTTACCATTTGGCATCTGAAACAGAGTAAAAAGTCGTTTAAAATTATGCCGCTTAAGAACAGACAGTATTTTAGATCCAGCTGAGTGCAAATAGCTGTTTTATGAAACTAGAAAATGCGATCACTACGGTCAAAAGGATCAAATCGGAAGACTGCAAACTGAATGCGGAGGAACACTGACAGTTACTTCAGTATATTATCTGTCAGAGTGCCGTAGGCAAAGCCACGGGCATAGCCACAAGCATAGCCACTGGCATAGCCACAGGCATAGCTACAGGTATAGCCACAGGCAAAGCTACAGAGATAGCCACAAGCATAGCTACAGAGATAGCCACAGGCATAGCCCCACGCATAGCCACAGACAAAGCTACAGAGATAGCCACAGGCACTTAACATAGGTAGTATGGATTGCTATCTTATAGTAAACAGTTTCATACACATTTATTAAGTCATTACTATCATTGTAAATGTTAAAAGAGTGTAATAATCATTTTATACTCACTTCAATACATCCCAAACGCAAATCTCTTCTCGTTCCGTCGACACAGTCGCCACAAACTTGCCCCGGCTATCAAACCTGACGATCAGGTCATAAGTCTTCGAGTCAAATCCATCATGCATTGAGAACTCTCTCTTCTCCTTTGTTTCCATTATCTTCCAGAAATCTAGATTCTCAGGGTATAAAGTAGGCACGGGAGGTTCCCTAATCTCCTTCATCCAATCCTGAACGATCTTGCTTTTAATTTGATGTCCATTGCGCTGTCTTTTCTCCATAGTCATTCGGAGTAACCCGTAGAACTGTCGATGGTCATAGTCTAAGGCGTAAGAATGGGTCTCGAAGACGTCTTTTAAGATCTCAAGGTGTTCTGGTAGAGGGTCGATGTGGACCAAGGCTATGTCTTCGAGGAAGTGGCAGCAGTCCGTGGCTGCTAGCTTATCATGTATCCAGTCCAGCTGGGTGAAGTATGGCTGGTTGGCGAAGGTCTTCGGATCGTCTTTATATATGTGGTAGTGTTGGAAGGGAAGCTCGTCGAGTTTTCGGGTGTTGTAGCTGTGGAAAGATTTTTTTGGTTATTTATTTTCTGACGAGAATTTAAGTGCAGCCATTCAAATGGCTGTATGGACAGAGTAATGGTCCTTTGCGGACTTTTTAGCTATAATGGGCGTAATTTTCGCAAGTAAGAATTAACCTGACGGAAGCTAAGAATCAGGAATTTCTCAGTAGCAACCACGGAGTCTGGATTTGTGCCCGGTTGGTGGCAATAGGCTCGCTCTTTACTACATGGCACTTAAATAAAAAAAAGTAGGGGAAATGTGGGTGTCCTGTTAGGTACACCTCTGCCTAACCCTTCGGGGACTACAGGCGTTATGATATGTTATGTTATGAAGCTAAGAATATGAATGTTATGTAATGTGTTGTTTGCTGTAAGAAAACCCAATTCTGGGTTAAGCTCGCCGTTGTACATAAGTTATATATTGTAATTTTGTGTGTCCTACTTTTATATTTTGTGTGCAATAAAGAATAAGGATAAGAATGTTACTTACTATTCTTCAGAAAACTTGTTTTCCTGCGATACCAGACGGCCAGCCATCTTGGCATCGTTCTCTGAATACCATTTACCCTGCAATTAAAGAATTGTTCGTTAAGGCGGTTCGTTCATGCTGCTCTTGGTCATTTTCCCGCTAGATGGCGCTGAAGTCAACATTTTTAGTTTATTTTGTTATATTTGTAATTGGAACGTTAGTAAACCGTCACGCGGACATTATACTTACATGATTACATGATTCATGCGTCAAGAACAATTATTACAGCAACTTTTTTCTTAAGTCACCTCCTTTCTGTCCATATCATCCTTCACACAGTTCATCATGAGATACTCGTGGTATGACATGGCAAGTTGTCAGAGAAAGTGAATATTTTCAGTAAATATGTCTAATACATGCCTTTATTATTTAATAAGCGACCTGTCATCTATAAGCCTGCCCAAATGGTTTTTGGCACCAAATTCCGAGAAGCATCCGAAATAGTAACAGCAACTGGCGCCGTCTGGTTTGACCGACTTTTCAGTCGGCGGGACTCCAATGTTATTTTGAACTTACCAAACGGGAGTTTACTCGCGGTAATTTAGAAGTTTGAAGAGTCTCGGATGCTGGTGAAGAGCTACCAATACCTACTCAGATGGTGCTCGAAGTAGCTGCGCGGTGCGGGAGGAGTGTCGACGCCTGTGAGCGGGCGAGTGACTGAGCTGAGCAAGCTCAAGTTTAAGCGGTAGGCCTGTAGCTATACAAGGTTTGAACCAGCTAGCGCCT
The DNA here is from genome assembly GCA_947578425.1 of Eugnorisma glareosa. Lineage (NCBI taxonomy): Eukaryota > Metazoa > Arthropoda > Insecta > Lepidoptera > Noctuidae > Eugnorisma > Eugnorisma glareosa. The sequence goes on along the minus strand of OX387967.1, from coordinate 4,887,846 downwards.
TATGTCCTCACCTCGTAGTAGTCGATGAGCGTCTGTCGCACGGCTGCGTCGCAGTCGGCCAGGTACCTGTCGCTGGCCGCGCTGGCGAGCGCCGCGTCCCGCCAGCGCGCCGCCCCGCGCGCGTCCCAGCGCAGCCAGGGGGCCAGCAGCGCGGCCAGCTGCGGCCACACCAGGGACGCGGGGGCCCACGGCACTGCGGAACCGTAGGGAACAATAAGAACCATGACTTTCCACCAATACCGATGCTAATAAAAATTTGCCTGGCAATACTTTTGGATCGATCTAAGGCATTCGATACTGTCTCTATTATAATTTTGTTTATGAAGGTGGAACATGTCGTAGTCACAGAAATTCCACTAAAAATATTTAAGGTTTACCTAACCCAATGAACTCGGTCTGTTAAAATTGAGATACACCATATCTTGATCTAGCCTCGTCGCTGGCATATTTATGGCAGCGACGAGGCTAGGTCAAGATATGGTGTATCACAAGGCAGCATTCTTAGGCCAACGTTTTTCCCGATTACTTAAAGAAGTTATGTATAAACAACATCCCTAACTGCAGTTCTCATACATATCGCATGTTCTCTAAAAACTGCTATAACATAAAAAATTTAGGTGCACTCAACAGCAACTATAATTGTTTTTAACTGAAAAAAAAATCGCCATAATTGGACGGCAAAAATAAGTCACCGAATGGCACAAGCGACAGTTTTTTTCTGGAAGCCTCGTAAGTACACAAGAAACTTTGAAATGTATATTGTACCGGCCAAACCCGATTTCAGGCCAAACTAGTTTGTCCTAGGCCAAACTAGGGATCATCACAAAAGGACAATGATAGAGCACCCCGACTAAATGGGTTAGGTTAGGTTATATTGGTGACCAACCACGCACGAGCAGAGCGAGCGGTGCCGCGGCAGCGGTCTGCGAGCGCTACATCCAAGTTGGGCGCAGTTTAATTGCTTTGTTTGGGTTAGTGTATCCTGATAAGATAGACCAGTAAACCGGTTTGGCCTAGGACAAACTAGTTTGGCCTGAAATCAGGTTTGGCCGGTAACACATTTATTTTAAAACTGCAATTTCTGTACCCCCAATGGTTCTTAAAACAACATTATAAACTCACAGTAAGTCTCTTGACTCCTAAACAGCTCATCATGCGCTAAGATATCCAGTATCTCGGTATCATCAAGCCCCCTCCTGGAAGCTGTCAGCAGAGCCAGGCAGGTCTTGACCCTGTCGGTTCCCAGAGCTGCCTCCGTGGTGATGAGGATCTGCGTCAGCTGACCTTCCAAGTCCTCGCAGATGACCAGCTCTGGAGTGGTTTCAGGTTCCGATAGTTCGGTGAAGGTTTCTGCTGATAGCGAGATTTGCCATGCTAGGATCTGGAAGATGAAAGGTAGATTTTTTAAATCTTTTTGAGGTTGAAGGTTGTCCTTAAAAAAACAATTGTAATATGAAGCAGTAAAGTGTAGTTTAAATGTGACACTTACACCGCCTTAGAAAAGAGTCAAGACGCTAGACTTATAGGGTGTAACAAGACCCTTAACGAAACCGAAACGTACTTGTTCTCCCCGTCATTGCGATCATTTTTTTGTTCTAGACCATACCTGGGAACCTTCTAGTTACGGAGATATTGGGGGTCAAAGTTCCAACTTTTTCCCAAGTTTTTTTTTTAAAATAGATGTTTTTAATGTAAGATTTTTACTTTAAACACCTCCACCACCGTACTATTCAATGCATCCATCAGCACAGTGTATTGAGTTTGTTACATTGAGTATTACGGCAAAGCGTGATTTTTCACCCCAAAAATTATTTTTTTCACAGCAATAATTTTTGCGTAAAGTTACATAATTTGATGTACATAATGCTTGGTTGGCGTTTCGTGAAGGGTCCTGTTACACACTGTATTTAATGTTTTTTGAAAAGTCTTGACTTTTGAACATATTCAACTAGTGGTAATCAAAAATCCGCCTTAACATATAGCAGAAAGCTACACTTTTGCAGTATTTTTGGTAACATCAGGTGGCAAGACCTCTCAGCCTTGCTATACATTGCAACACAGTTATTCAGAAACCAACCTTAGCATAAAGCGGTAGAGTACACTTTTGCACGGCTTTCACAGCGGACTCCGGCGGCGAGGTGTTTCCAGACTTGCTATAAGTCGCGGCGCAGGAGGTAAGAACGGCCTTGGCCTCATCGGGCCCAACCGGCGGCGCTCTGACGACTTTGGGTCCGTCTTCTGATGACAGTACCGCCATGATTGCTGAGCTTGAAGGCTCATCTTTTTCTGAGGAAGAGTTTGAAAACAGTTAAAGTTTGTTACAGGCTAAGACAGGAAGATGCAAATTTAATTATTTGGCGAAATCTCACAGAAGTGGTCGAAGCAAAATCAAAATGATTTGACGATCATTATTTGTCAACGACCGCAAGGAGAGCAGTTAGTTTATTTTTTGTTCCTTTGCAGTGCAAATGAGAGCCCAAAAAGATCAAACAATATCTTCTAAGCTAAATTTAAGCCAATTTTAGTCTCACAGCTCTACCACTTAAGGCGCCTCCCCGAGCAAAACGCAGCGGTAGCCGTGTTTTGTGCAGTTTTTGGGAGCTATCTACTCTTTACCCAAAATAAATACCAACTTATAAAATAGACATGAAATTTCTGCATATTCTTGACTCCAAAATGGTAGTTTTGGATTTTTTTTTAGTAGTAAAATGTAAAATTAATCTCCTCACAACGAAACCACAGAAATGAGGCAGGATTATTGATGGCTTGCATCTCCTCGTAAAGAAACCATCATTTTGATTTTCTTTTTACACTAGATGGTAGGCAATTTAATAATAAACATAAAGCTAGTTTTATTTTTTCAAAAGACCTAAATTTGATTTTATAAAGATTTTATTCCAAAATCTGAGCGTACTCGCTACGTATATTGCTATTTTCTATCTCACGATCTTATGCTGGATGGCGTGCGGTGAAAAGGGACGAATGCTCAAGGTTATTTGGTCAGGGTACCGTCCCAATAAAGCATCCTGTAGATATGACGATTTCTCTTTACCTTCAGTGACAGTGACGATCATCTTAACGTTGTGCGGCAGTCGCTCGGGCAGCCAGCGCGCGGCCCGCAGCGCGTCGGCGCCCACCACGCACAGTAGGGCTCCGCGGGACCGTCCCACCCCGCCCAGCAGGATCGGGAGGGCCGCTGACAGTGAATATACGTCCTGACCACAAATATTTTAAAGTTAGTGACAAAGACCGATAACTTTGGACACGCAAAATATAGTGTGCAAGAATTCCAAACACAGCAAAACTTATTATTATTCGATAATCCTGGATAAAAAACATTTTGTAATATCCAATATTTCTGCACCCAGTAACATTTTATAGTATCCGATTTGGAAATGAACACATTGGTATAATTTCCGATAATAGGGTGTAAGCAAGAAATACAAAACTTCTTTTATTTCTTTAAAATGCCTTGTATTGGCCCATAAAAATATTGTGGTACACTTGTTTAATTCTCTAATACAACACTTTTTTTACAATTTAATATTTTATGTAGCGTGTTTTTGATGAAACTGAACGCAAACGCAAAACGCATCGATTCCGGAAGTGACGTCAAATGCTATGTGTGAAAGAAACACTTTTAATTGAAAAGTACTTAAAGTTTCACTAAGATTTTACTATAATGTTGTTACTGCAATTTTTGCTTTAATAAAGCACTTACAATATAGTAAAACTGTTCTATTCAGGGCAAAAAATTAGATTTAAACAAGGCAGTGGCAATCAAAATGGCAATATGTAGGTGTTAAGGTGGATGCGCAAGGGTAGCCCGCGAAATTTAAATTTTCTTACGTTTATTGCAATTTACAGGTCAGTGTCAGGTTGTATGTTGATGAAAATATAAATCGCGCCAGTAACACGTATGGAGTTACAGAATTATAATCATTCAAATCATCAATACAGCTCTCCAAGTTCATATAATCACATTCAATAGCTATTTCATGAAAAAGTGATTTTTTGAGATTATATGAACTTGGAGGGTTGTATTGATGATTTAAATGATTATAATTCTGTAACTCCATACGTGTTACTGGCGCGATTCATATTTTCATCAACATACAACTTGACACTGACCTGCAAATTGCAATAAACTTGAGAAAATTTAAATTTCGCGGGCTACCCTTGCGCTTCCACCTTAACCTACATATTGCCATTTGATTTTGTTCAGATAGAATATCTTTAAAACTTAACATAAAAAAATCAGGCAAGGTTAGTTTCTGAACGGGATCATTACTTTCCTCACTGTTCAAACAGTGAGGAAAAACCAAGTTTCCTCCCGTTTTTCGTAGAGGAAAGACACTTCTTTCGTGCGGGAGTGGTGACAAATTATTTCTAGATTATTTCTAAATTATTTCATTACATTAATATCTCTATTCTACAATATTTCTAGATTCAGAATGATGTACTGAATATGTGGTAACCGCTTCAGGTTCGGTGTCCTTTCCACCTTGTATAACATAATAGGTACAGTTCACTTACATTACGTCCTCGATACACCGTCCCTGTCATAAGCACGTGGCACTGATCCACGATGGACTTCAGCAGCATGTGGGAACTGCTCGACGCCGGCGTTAGACCCACGAACCTGTGGACGAACACATATTGAAGTTATTGGAAGGAGACAAAACTAGTTCTCTTATTGGTAGCTTTTAATAGACACAGGGCCTGTCTCACGATGTCCGAATAGAATTTACTTACCGAATTAATTCAAAAATGGAACAGAATTTGTATGACATGTTTCTGCCAAGTAAGTAAACGAAAATTAATCTTTGGTGGTGAAACAGAAGAATTAAAAATTTAAAGATTTTTTTTTGTGTTTAAGCACCCTACCACCCAACCCCCTACCCCTAAAAGAAAAGAGAAAAAAGAGACCAAAGAGTGACTTTTTCATGAAATAGCTATTGAATGGGGTTATATGAACTTGGAGGGCTGTATTGATTTGATTTGAATGATTATAATTCTGTAATTCCATACGTGTTACTGGCGCGATTCATATTTTCATCAACATACAACCTGACACTGACCTGCAAATTGCAATAAACTTAAGAAAATTTAAATTTCGCGGGCTTCCCTTGCGCTACCACCTTAAAGGAAATTACTTTTCTAGTCTCATTTACGGCAAGAGGAGAGGCACAAAGACTAACGAGTTAGTTAGATACTTGCCCGCAGTCCCTTGATCAAGGGTTTAGTGTCATCGTCATGTCAGTTTTTTTTTTGGACGGCAAATCGTCAACTGCCCCCTCCCCTTCTGGGCGGAGCGGAAGGGAGTGCAGACTGGTTCTGACTAAAACCCATCCACGTTTCTTCTTTTGCCCTTTGTGTTCTAGGGCCGCGGTATCTCTTTCGAGGAGTCCTGCAGCCCCGGCAGGCATCGGCCCTTGCGGACCCCTTCCCGTTTGCTGACATCTCTTTGAGGCAGGAACATATAGTCTGAGATTTGCGCAAGAGTGTTCCACGCGCGGCTCAGAGAGATCTCTGAGCCGCGCGTGGAACACTCTTGCGCCGTCGACACGGCCTGTCGTCATAAGACGGACGGACGGCGAGCTAGCCCATAGCTCACCGTCCACAGGCCCGCGCCTACGGTGGCCGATGGTGACGCCCGGTGCGTCTCCCGCGGCAGCTGAGACGTGAGGCTCTCTCACGTCCCGCCACCTCCTTCGCTAGCATGACTATCACTCCTTACCCTTACCTGACTATCACAGCTAGGTCCGGCTGGTACGAATGCGCGAGTGTGACGGCGCGCGCCACGAGGGTCGCCTTCCCGCAGCCCGCGCCGCCGATCAGCGCCAGCGGCACTGTACTGTCGCCTGTTATATATCTGAAATATTGAAGAAAAGTTATAGCATCACATAACTAAAGACATTATGAACATTCGAATCAAAACGTTAACGAAAACGTACACGTAACGTAAACGTTATTTCAGTCGTGTAATTGCAAACCAAGTATTTATATTCTTCTTGCTTTGATTAAGCGGTGAGTTTTCTGTTTTTGTGCTCACACCATATTTTTTAAAATTTGATTATAAGTCTATATGTGAGGAGCTGTAAGTCCTCCATGTACTAAAATAAATAAATAAATAAAACTATTCTCTGCAAGAATAAACAGAACATCAGACCTTAGACTAAGAAAGTCATGACAAAAATGCCATAAATGGAAATACCATAAGCATAATCAGCCTTTAATGTTCCCACTGCTGGGACACTCGGCCTCTTCTCTATGAGCTAATGGGCCACCACGCGGGCCCAGTGCGGGTTGGTAGATGTCACATGTCTTAGAATTTTTGGTTCTAAGACATGCCGGTTTCCCCACGATGTTTTCCTTCACCGGTTTGAGAGCAGAGGGGATGAAATAAATTACACAAAGTAATGCGCCTGCCTGGGTTCGAACCCCCGACTTACTAGAATAAGAATATAAGATTATTAAAGTTTTTTTTTTCATCCTTACCAAGTTGAATTTATTGGTAGATAGGGTACCGTACGTAATACTTACGTTTTGAGTTCATTAAGTGTGATTTCTCTGTTGGATGTACACTGCGTCGCTTTCTCACAGAATGCTAGATGCTCGTTCACCTCGTCAAACAAGCTGTAATGAGATAACTTAAATTGAAAGGTATATTAGTGTTAAGTAGGCTATTTTACGAGAACAATCTAGATTACGTTCGAGTCTAGAATGTTCCACTATGGAACTGTCTAAAAGATGCGAGAGTAACCCTAGAATATTCCACTATGGAACTATGAGGAAAGTTCCAGACAGTTGTGGAACTGTCTCGAAGGATCGGTCGGCTTATAAATAGCCGACGTGTTTGCGGGAGCAGTCAGTCTGATTTAGGCGCTACAACGAAGCGAAACGAAATGAACTAGAAGTGCGATATCTAAGTGAATAGTAATCAGTAGGACAGTAGTATATTTGTGATTGTGTTATATGTGTTTTGTGATTAATACAGTTATTTAGTGTTTAATTGGTAGTGTTTTAATTTACTTAGTCACAGATTTCAGTAAAAGACACAAATCTCATGACTTTTTAGTAAGTCGAGTGTCCATGAAGTTTACTTACCCGTTCTTCTCCATAGAGATCTTGGTTTAGGAACGGGCAATAAGTTTCAATTTTCCGAGCAATACCATCCAATTAAAAAAGCCAGCAAATTATTTTATTGTAATCTGAATATGGTACAATTTATTTGAATTCAGCGTGAATGTACTTTATTTACAAACTACAAAACAGATATAAAATAATAATAAAATATGTAGGTACACGCAATTGAAATATTTATGCTTTTATATACTCGTATTTGCTTTGGCGCCGAAATCATAGTCAAGTTGAGGGCTGACTCAATCTAGATTGCCACGCACAGAAGAAGATTCTTTTGCGTTTGAAAAATATTCCCACATACCTAGTAGGTATCCCATTATACCCGGCCGCCACGTCATTGTCGCAGATCAGCGCGTCGAGCAGCGAGTCCAGCCGGTCGCCCAGCGCGGAGCTCACGCCCTCCGTGTACTCGTCCTCGCCGCCCGGCGCGGAGCGGCCGCGCACGCTCGCGCGGATCACGTTGCGCTCGCTTAGGTGTTGCTGTGGATACAAGGGGGAAGTTAAGAAGGTCAAAGAATCCACATTTGAAGACGAATAAAAGAAGATAGTATAGGACTGAAGGGATATCATGTTTGTCAATCTCCCTCAAATTGTTGTACCTAATAAATGGTCATAGACAACGTAACATTTATCAGTCTGGAAGAAGCTACCGAAAAGATTTATGCAAATCTGAAATGTAGAAAAACGAAAGCCCGAAGAAAACAGTAACAAAATTTAATCCAAATGGGGAAGGCAAGTCAAAGCTGATTGTAGATGGCGTGTCCATAGCTTAGTCCCAATCTGACCAATGACGTCAAGCTATTTTGAAATATAAAATGACATTGACACATTTTCAACCAATGACGATGCTTGGTACATGCGATGCTAGCGCCATTAGTTCCACAGTTGCCAACCCCATTCCTGTTAAATTTCTCAGAACTTTCTACAAAGACTCAGTGTAGATGCCTATGAGCCCGGTAATTCTTTTCTTGTTATTAAAGTTAAAAAAAACCCCTTACTTTCTAGGTTTCAAAATAGACTTCATGGGGGCACACAGAGGGCCTAGGCAAAGTGGTGGGGAGGCTGTGTCATGCCTGCTGAAAGTTGATGTAGAAATACGATATGCGTTGTAATTGATTGCCACTTGTCTAAGCCGTTAGTGGGTATTCCAGGTTGGATCTACCTTTAGGTCCTTCTGCAGGTTGTTGAGGCGGCGCTGCAGCTCGTGATGGTGCGCGGAGTCGCCGGAGTCCTGGGGCTCCATCGGCGCCGCGCCCCCCGCGCGACACACCCACACACAGCGTCGAGCTGCTTCCGTGCTCATCAGGACGGTGAACTGTACCTCCTGGGGATAGATTGAGCGTTAGATGTGATATGTTTAACAGAAAAATAACGTCTTGATGAATAATTTGGTACCAGGTGAAGATGGTGGCTGTCTTTGAAATCGTAGAGGATCCTATTCATCGCTTTATATCAGACGAGGTGGAGGTCAAGTGCAGGCCAAAATTAATAGATTTTGAAATGGTTTTCGATGCTAATTTTGTCGTGCGCCGAGACTTCGTCAAAACCGTGATGGGTTGACTATTAACCATATCACTTCGGTTCTATAGAATTTAATATATTTATTTAAACTGCAGAAGTAAACCTACTTGTTCCACTACAGTGGTGAGGTACGCGTCGCAGGCCTCCTGCGGCAGAGTGCGCACGAGTACGTTGAGGGTCTTGGCCATCTCGCGGCGCCAGCGCGCCGGCGCGCCCCGGACCAGCCGGTAGCATGGCGGCGTTGTGCTCGCGTCTAGTGTGTACCTGGAGCAAAATGGTGATAGGACTTTGAAGATTGGGTATCGATCTCTCGATGAAATACTTTAACGATGCCTTTTAGAAATATATTAGAAAGCTAACTTGTAGATACGAATGAGTTTGACGAGGATTTGGTAGCATTCACACCAATTTTAAGATGCCGCCAATCTCCGTAGTATCTGGATCGGAGTTGTCGAGAAACGGCTTCAATGGTGTGCGATTGGACAGGCCTATGTGCAGCAGTGAACCGATATGCTGATGGTGAAACCAAATTTTTAGAAACTGCCAATGGCAAGTATCTCATTTGCTGCCACCATTAACAGCGACTCTCCATTCTGTCCAGCAATGAAGTGCTTTGCAGCAATTGAACAACAAAAACTATGGCAAATCAATTGAATAAAGCAAAAGCGCATTCGATTATTTTGACTAGAAATTCAATAGTCTGTTGCAATTACTCAGTTTTCACGATCCAAAATCTATATATTCTTTGAGAACTCACCATTTATTCAATAGCGTCTTATCGCTCTCGTCCTCCGCGGTCTCGAGCGCTGCCTTGAAGTCCGCGCACTCAAGCGTGTGAGGCAGCAGTGGGGTGCCCAGCCCCGAGTTCAGGAACAGCACCGGCACCACTGCTCCTAGTTCTGATTGTCCTGGAAGGTAATGTTGGATCGTAAATAGCTGGTCTCGAAGTGAGGCTTGTGGATTACAGATCGCGGGATCGATTCACAAGTATTGGTATGGACTACTTTTGTTTTGATCAGGGGAGTGACCATGACGTCTTACAGCAGGAGTTATCCAGTGTGGGAAATATACAGAGCTATACAGATCATCTAGCGCCATCTCTTTCCCACACTGGAATGGCTCCTGCTTTAAGACGTCATGGTAGGCCACCAGGACGTTTTCGCTTGTATCTTAAAAGTATGACAGATATACAGCCAAAATTGTGGAGAATTAGAAAAAGTCACGCGATTTCTATTGTCTGCTGCCATTTTCTCGAGATCTAGCGCTTCCTCTTTTCAAATTTTGAGGAACCCACAATTTTCTGAAAATAGTTCTTGACCCATAATGTTTATGGTGAAGAGGGACTGCAAATAATGTCTATATGGGTGTAACAAGGCCTGTAACGGAGCCGAAAGGCACTTTTTCTCCCCGTCATTGCGATATTTTTTTGGTCTAGACTATACCTAGGAACCTTCTAGTTACGGAGATATTAGAGGGCAAAGTTGCAACTTTTTTTAAAATACATGTTTTTAATATAAGATTTTTACATACACCTCTACGACCCCAGTACTATTCAATCCATCCATTGCAAACGTGATTTTTCATTCAAAAAAGAAAAGTCGTTTCCCAGCAATAATTTTTGGATAAAGTTACTTAGTTTGATGTACATAATGCTTGGTTGACGGCTTCGTGAAGGTAAGGAAAGATACTCGTTGGAGATAGCAGGACGAGCTTGACAGAACCAACGACCACGTTGATCCCCAGATCCCAGATCGAAAGAACTGGAATTCATGGGAATAGGCCTTTGCCCAGGTGTGGGATGTCTCAGGCTCACAATAACAGTAGCAAAGGTTCTTACGAGCCAGCTCAGCCATACAGAGCACTGGGAAGCGATGGTCCCGCTGCTGTTCGAGCGGCGAGCGCCAGTGCAGGTCGGCGACGTGCACGCGCCAGCCGCGGCGTCGGGCGCGTACGCGCAGCCGAGCCGCCGCACCGCACTGTAGCGCGCCTTTCTCTGCGCAACAGTCTGGAAATAGAGGAAAAAATGGAGGTTTAGTAAAGAGGTAATGACTCGATCAACATTGACCTTGTATCTATACTTCTATAATATAATATTATAAAGAGGTAAAGTTTGTGACGTTGTATAGGGGGTAATCTCTGGATCTACAGAACAGATTTTGAAAATTCTTTCACTAATAGGAAGCTACATTATCCCCGAGTGCCATAGGCTATTTACAAAGTGCTCGTGGGATAATTTCCGACCAAAACGCGAGCGAAGCCGCGGGCAACATCTAGTTGGTTTTGTGATTACAGTTTCCCTTTTCAAGAATCTAGGCAAAAGCCTTTGTGATCTCACTGAGTTTCAAGCTGCTTTCTTTCCATACAGGTTAGGTTAAGGTTCAGGTACTGAACAGGAACACCATGATGGGAAAGAGTTACAAATTGAAATTTCAGTTAGATATTCACCGGTCAGCTAGTCCGCCTTTAAAATTAAATGCTTTCTTTTATAGTCTACCGTCAATCACTTACCCTGCGAGTCGGCCGCACATACATAGATCAGCATGGCCCTCCGTCTTCTGATCCTCACGCCTGGCACCTTGCCCAGCAGGCAGCAGCGGTGCTCCTCCGGGAGAGCGCACAGGTTGCTCGGCATGGGAGGACCGAGCACATCCTCCCGCGGTGACATGCATGCCACCGGGGAAGACAGGGATATGGAGTCTGGAGAATTGAAGTGCAATGGTGAGTGAAGATGTCTCCTTACCTCTTACAGGAAAAACATTAGTTGTCACTAAAAGTCAAATTTAGGATGATGTTATTTTGTAGACTACGATTATGGAATCTGCTACAGCATGTCTCGTTTACGGCCTATGTGCTTCTGGGCATATTTTAAACCATACCAAAGGATTATAGGCGAAATAACTTTCTTTGCTTCGAGACGCAATGTCTTTGGCGTATTCCACCATTGACCGAGTCCACTTTCAAATTTATTGCGGCCCAACTACAATGTGGTGTCATTCTGTAGGAGTTCGGTAGAACGCCCCCCCTACTTAATTCAAGTGGATGTGTCCAACAGGATTTCCATATCAAAAGACATCCCGAAACCGCTGTTTAATATAACATAACAAACATCACGGCTCGTAATACCAGAGGGGTTGGGCAAAGGTGTACCTAATAATATATCCACATTTACGCGTTTAAGTCCCATGTAATGGGGGCGAGCCTATTGCCATCAACCAGGCACAAATTCGGACTCCATGGCTGCTACTGAGAAATTCCTGATGGAAAAACCGAGTAACAATTTATCCGACCCGGGAATCGAACCCAAGACCTCATGCTCAGCAGTTGCGATTTCGACCACTAGGCCAACGAGGCCGGCAAAAAAATCAGTTTAATTAAAAGTGCCATTTATGAAAATAAAATCCGAATAAAACCATTCATTGCACAGCGGCATCAACTTTTATTTCCCCTACGGAATGTTCAAAGTTATCAAAAACAGAAATAACGAATACTGACAACAAAAGAAACGAAACACAAATACCCCGCATGAAACCAATAACTTAACAATTCCATACAAAAAGGGCCAAAAACTTTTCAATACCACAATATGCATCTTTGCCCAAATAAACCACAAAGTGATACCCTACAAGAGGCTTGTGTAAAAAGAGAAATATCCATATTTTATTAGCTAACACATTCATTACGCAAATGGAACAAAGTTTTTCCATTGTTCGGGCCATGCTATTACTGTTATTAGATATGCTATGACCGTTTGCACTGGCAATAGGCATCAACTAAGTAAACGCCTTGATCTTTTGAACCATTGTCACATATATGTAACAAGCAAGCGCGTGCCCTGTACGCCAACGACACAAATATGTGACAAAAAATGCGGTGCACTATAACACGAAATAGAAAGAACGAAAAAGTATTTACGAGTATTAGCCCGCACAGGACAAAACATAAAAAAAATTGTTACATTTACAGTAGGTACGACAAAATTATAAAAGTAATAATAAAACTTAAATAAAATAATAAAATAACACAATTAAATTAGTCCTGTATGAAGCAAAAAGGTGCTGCAACATTAAATAAATAATTAAATCGTTATAGAATCCCTATTCTATTTGCGGTGAAATTGTTGCTTGGCGTGGACGGCACGCGCGTGCCTTTATGCTCTGGCATTAAAAATATTAAAGAATGTTGGATTCTCAGCGTTGAGCTGCTCAGCTGCTTTTACAGGTAATGATAGCCTAGTGTCGTGACCGTCGGACAACCAAGTCATAGGTCTCGAGTTCGAGCCCAATAAGACACGCAACTCTGATTTTTCGTATTCATGTGCGTATTGTATAATTATCACTTGCTTCGGTGAAGGAAAACATCGTGAGGAAACCAGAATGGCTAAGAGAGATTTTTCTCGACGGCATGTAAAGCCAAGTCAGAGGCCCATGGGCGGCATGAAAAGTCTGACACCAACACTAGAAAGAAGTACTCAGCTCAGTGTCGAGAGTTGGAGTTCCCACAGGGTCATACCCATCATCATCTAGCAATCCTTTTCCCAACTATGTTAGAGACGGCTTCCAGTCCAACCGGATGCAGCTTCATAATCATCATCATTTCAGCCAAAAGACGTCTACTGCTGGACATCTTAGGCCTCCCCCAAGTGTTGCCACATTGTTCTTCATGCAACTTAATGCCAGTAAATACATGGAGCGATTGCCTATCTGACCTCCACAACCCAGTTAGTACAGGGTAATACGTACGATACATCTTGGAAAGACTGGTTGTCAGAATTTCGGGCCATTGACTACCTGTGACTGTCAAAGATCGACAAATGACAGCCGGGACCAACGGCTTAACGTGCTTTCCGAGGAACGGAGGAAACCCAGTATGTTATGATGGTCACCCATCCGTACACCGACCTAGGCAAGCCCGGCTTAACTTTGAAGATCGACCCAAATGGCTGTTATTATTTACCCACGAGCTCCAACAGCGTCATACTGTTTAGGCATTACTTTAGGTGCTGTTTAGTGTTGGTCAAAACGGATATTAATAATTTTATTACTAACAACTTGTTTATTTGTACTACTCGTTTCACGGTATAATTTCATTATGTTGAGTCAACAGTTACTTTTTGTAATTGAGTTTGTTGATTAAAAATGTATGGAGACATTCATGTTGGAAAATTGCTGTTCAAATTCTGTGTATATATATTGCTATCGAAGAATAATGTGACTTATTCTATAGACTTTAAGGTCCAAAGAAAGCCCACAGCTGGGACACAGGCTCTCTATGAGAGGGAGTGGACTATAATCCACCACGCGGCCCTCTGGATATTTTCCTTCACTTCGTAATAACAGCATCGGTGCTGAAATAAATGACTCAAAAAAAAACTGAAAGCTTGGGTGAAGTCACGACTTATAAAGTCAAAAGTCAAAGTCGATACCATTGAGCCACTATTATTCTGCGTAAAGCAGAGTTTAGACTCAACACATAGAAACAGTCTAATATAGGTTCCTCGTGTCATAAACTGACTTGGATATGGTTACCTTGACCCTTATTGACAAGGGTTTGAAAACAATCTTTTTGGGGCGTGACCGTCCCACTTGTTGATATTTTGTTACGTTACAAAGGTTACCTACCTACCTGGTTTTATAACCAAATTGTAATATACTTAAAGGAAATTGTGAAATTGTTGGTTATATAAACGTTCCGCGAAGTGCCTGATAGTTCTCTAATGCGGAATGCATCTGGAGAGAAAGTAATATTGCAAAGTACAACAATGAGAGAAGCCATTATTAACATAATTATATATATAATTAAAGCACTTTAAGCTGTTGGTCCCGGCTGTCATTACAGGTAGTCAGTGACCCGAAAGTCTGACAACCAGTCTTACCAAGGGGTATCGTATTAACCAGTACTACTTGTACTATTTATTCTGTGCCAGCACTAACTGGGTTGTGGAGGTCAGGTTGGCAGTCGCTCCATGTAAAATACTGGTATTCAGCTGCACCCAGTAAGACTGTCTATGATTTATCTGCTGTTCAGAAATGACAGCTCCTGGTCTTCCTGCCCATTGGGAGTTGTCCACGCATTGTTAATTCATCCAAAAGTTGTATGGCAAATTGTCCGCGTATGTCCTGCGGAGATATACCCCACCATCTGTCCTGCACTTTATAGAAAGTTAGTATTGATAATTCAAAAATCACTCACCCGAAACACTAGACCCAATCGGCCTCGGTCCCTTCAGCTGCGGCCGGTTCTCCTTCACCGAAGACGAGGGCTCCAGCAGATGGTGCGCCGGCGCAGTCTGGGGGTCCGCGCTGGCGTCGATGGACGGCTTCGTGACGCGGTACGAAGGGGACCTGCGCGAGCAGCAGTTCGACCTGATGAGAATGAGTGGTGGGCTGGCGTGAGATGGAGTGTGGGATGCAGAGTATGGAGTTATGCTGCAGAGTTTGATGTCAGGTTGCTTGCATCAAGATACAAGATTTCCTGGGTTTGTTTGTTTTTCGAGATATACCTAGATAACGCAAAAGCACCTACTTCGCGTGCGCGATTTAAGTATTTTATGGTTACCGTGGCTACTTAACAACAAGCTGATTTGTTTAAAACAACAGCGTTCTGCGTTACGTCTCAAGAATTGAATGTTAGACATTTAAAGAACAAAAGCGTAGTCTATGTTTTAAACCTAGTAACTTGCTTGTATAATAATTAAATATTGCTTATGACGTTATAGTCAAAAATGGCACGCTTGGTTTTCATATGGATCTTGATAGTTGCGTTATCTAGGTAAATCTTTATCTGTGGTTTTATACACACCGATTCCTTACCATTTTTGTTTTTACTGGGAACCTAGTACCTATAATAATATAATAATATAAATCATTTATTTCAGATTCATCCAAAGATTACATCCATATTTGTTAGTAAAATCGAGCTTAAAAACTAGTGTTAGTAATAAATAACGAGTTTAATAATAATAAAGTGGCAGGTCCGGGTGGACTTCCCGATAATGGCGACAAATCACTAAACGACTGCGTGCAGCCGTATCCAGCGCGCCAGTATCGGAGAGTCCCACCGGTCCGCCAGCGCGCGCAGGATGGTGTTGGGACTGTCGCGCGTGCGGCGCATGATAGATGCACACCGTTTGCGCATGATGGCCGCAAAGCCGTCTGTGTCAGCCGCCGCGAACATCGCGGAGGCGCTGCAGTGGCGCGGCAGCCCCATCAGCACCCGGAACGCGTTATTGTATTGAACGCGCAGATCGCTGTATGTCCGCTGTGTATAGTTAACCCACAGGCTGCAGGTGTAAAAGGACTGACAGTACGCTTTAAAAAGCGCAACTTTGACAGTCCCCGTGCACCGTGAAAACCTGCGGGCCAACATGTTGCATCGGACAGACAGCGCTCTGCGCTCCCTTTCGATATCCACACTGTCCTTAAGGTCCTCGGTGACCCAGTGGCCCAAATACTTAAATTGATTATAATGCAAGTACCTCAACACTACAGAGTATGTTTAAGCGAGTCTGCAGAGTTTGAAGTAAGACCTGGTTTCCAGTAGTCGAGTCGAGTGGAGAATCGACCAATCACATTGGTTGAAGGCAACATGGCTTCGCCCGCTGACCCTTTTATTGGTCGAACCGCACCGCTCCACTATTGTGGAAACCTGGCCTAAAGCTGCAGAGTTCTGTTAAGTTCATCTGCTGAGTTATTCTTTGGTGAGGTGGTAATGTTGTAGACGCTTAGGCATCTGCGCCACCGCGACGGTTACCGATAAATGTGTAGTGCAACTGAAACAGCATTCTGCAGCAGCAGAGAGGCTGGATGGGACTACCTACAATAGGGAGGTTTACCCACATGTTGCCAACGAAGCTTGTGATTGTTTTTTTTTGTTTGTTTAGTGTGCCTGCATGTTACTAACATCGTTTTTAAATTAGATGTAATACTAACATCCTATGGTCTTGATGCCTGACACTAAAATATTTTTATTTTATTATTTGGAACCGAATTGTTTAATAGTGTGTAGCCCTAATTTGTAGGGAGAGAGTGTTCTCGTAGGCCGAGAGCATCTCTTCAACTGACGCGGGAACTACATCATCTATTATTATACGTTCCTTCAGCGAGGAAATAGTCGAGACATAGAATAGTCGCTTTAAGCGCAGGCCACACCGCCAGCTAGCGAGCGAGCTGGGCGAGGCATCGTTTCACTTCTTTTCATACTTTGGTTCACACGGCGAACTACCGAAAGAGCCGAAGTGAAGTATGAAAAGAGGCTCGCCCGCCTCGCCTTTTTTTTTTCAAATCTAGTTTTCAACAATCGGCAAATTAAAATAGCAGTATATAATGTCATGTAAGTATCTATTTGAACGAAATAGTGTAAATAGTCAATTTACACTTCATGAATGTATTTTTTGGGCAATATAAAATATAGTAAATAATATAATACAGCATGGTTATTTTAATTGTCCACAGGATGCTGTTGGTATACATTTGTGAAAAAAAAGCATCAATACCAATTATTGCCACACGCCAAAATATCCATGTCCCACTACGCCAGTAAAGTTATAATTTACACAAAATAATATTCCTTTGGTCGATACAATTACTTATACTAGGTAATCCATTAAATAACTATATGTCGAATATGATAACATTGATAACTAAAATAATACAACTTGCCCTTGAAAACCGTAGCACCGTAGCGCTACGAGCTACGCGAGGCTCTACGGCGTAGCACCGTAGTAGTATCTTGATTTTTGAAAGAATACTAGAACTTTGAATGTTATTTCTATAAGAATAGGATTAAGTATTGTTTTTTTCCAAAACTTAAGACTGCATGGTTGTCAAACTTTCGCGCTACTAAGGTATACAATTGACAGCTGAGAACAACGGCTTAACGTGCTTTCCGAGGCACGGAGGAAACTCGGTATGTAATGGGTGGTCACCCATCCACGGACCAACCTAGGCAAGCGCGGCTTAACCTGAAGATCGACCCGGGCGGCTGTTATTATTTACTCACGAGCTCCTCAAAACCAAACTTAATTACCTTTAAGTTTTGAAAAAAAAATCCTTATTCCTGCTTAACCTGAGGATAGAACCCAGAACCTCATTCTCGTTGGGTATGCTTGAGACGAGAATTTTTGATTCGCGTATGCGTATTCTGTTTAAAACTATACAGGGTGTATACGAACCCTTCACGAAGCCGTCAGCCAAACATTCTGTACATCAAACTAAGTAACTCAACGCAAAAAATATTGCTGGGAAATGTAACACACTTATTAAATTTTGCTGATGGATGGATTAAATAGTACGGGGGTCGTGAAGGTGTTTAAAGTAAAAATCTTATATTAAAAAAAAAATCGGTATTAAACAAAATACTTGTCAAAAGGAAGGTTCCCAGGTTTAGTCTAGAACAAAAGAAATATCGCAAAGACGCGTGACGGGGAGAAAAAATGCTTTTCGCCTTCGTTAAGGGTCTTGTTACAACCTCGTATGTATTGGTTATCCATTGCTGATTGAGATAATAAAAGCCTGATATTAAACAATGACAACAAATATATTTCTTCAGATTTTTAGACAAATTGTTAGTGTTCTTTCCACTTTATAAATACAAAACGCTAGGGGGAAAAATACAACATCGTCATAACAACAATATTCGATTCCTTACATCTCATGTGACATTAATTATAAGATAAACAAAGATAAGAAAAGAAAAAGAGAAAAAAATCTAGGGCACGTGTTGACCGCTTGTAGGAGTAATAGATACTAATAGATATTGTTACGTTGGTTGTCGTTTTACGAGAATATTCTAGATTACGTTCGAATCTAGAATGTTCCACTATGAAGGTGTGAAGAAGGTTCCAGAAAGTTGTGGAACTGTCTTGAAGGATCGGTCGGCTATATATAGCCATCGTGTTTGCGAGAGCGGTCAGTCTGATTTAAACGACACAACGAAGTGAATCGAAGTGAACTAGAAGTGCGATATATCTAAGTGCATAGTGATTAGTAGTGTGGTTAGTTAACATATTTTTCGTTTAGCCTATATTGTTTAATTTATCCCATACCCATCTCCGGGCAGCTCGTAACATTATAGTTTCTAGTCGAAATGCTCGTTAACCAGATGATAGATGAGTTCACAAGATACGTAAATCTAAGCGCCTAGGCGCGTTTTGTCTCAAGCGCAACTCGTACTAGCGTTGACGCGCTTATAAGCTCGTATAGCTTAAGAGCGGTCAACCCGTCATAATTTTCATACAAACGCTCGTACGTGATTATGCAACTGTTACACATCTATCTTTGATTTTTTTTGAACTAATAGGTATTTTGTGCACTGTATCTAGGTTTCTATGGTAGCAAAAAATAAAAAAAATGTAGAAAAAAATTCAGTGTAAGCCTCCAAAAATTGCTGTTTTGCACAAATTTTAACTGAACTTTGGCCGTTCATAATGTACTCATAAACTGTAAAAGTAAAGAAAACATCTCGATAGAAACCTTGCACATGTAATGGAGATTCGTAATGTCAAATATTTATTTCACACACTTATAAGACTTATTCAAAAACACGATTATTCGAACACTATTTTTCGTTCAATGTCATCGCGTTATGCGTTATGAGGTGCGCAGGAGACGAGATGTGCGGGGTTGGGGCGGAGTAAGACGGGGGAATTGAAAGAAAATCGCCGCTATGGCTCTGGATGAAACAACAAGCTTTTCGACCATGCTCGCGTTGACGATAGACGGACCGGGAAGGGCCCTCTTAAGGAATCCATATTGCTACTGACTGAATCCAACCGGTTCGACCGTACTCGCGCAACACGCGCACACGCGCGAATAAGCGTGTGAACGTGTGTTCGGTTTAAGGGACCTCGCGCACTACGCGGCAACAACCACGAATTGACTCGGTTCATGACCAGCCGCTATCTTGAACAAAACTGGCTTTTAACAGGGATGCATAGTTTCTGCTGTCGAGCAATATTTCTTAATTCGTAAATAGGATTAAAAAAAGAAAACATAGACCACATAATATATTCTATATAAAATATGCTCTCTGCTTGGCCGCGCGAGCGCCATAAGGAAATTCAGTACTGATCAGATCAGTATGTTAGATGACGATCGTCCGATCAATACGATGCGTCGATGGTCGCACGACGAAAACTAGACAATTTGGTCGCATCGCATGATCGCACGACCTTCAATAGGACATTCAGTAGATATTAGTACGTTTGAACGCACGGTCGCACGATAATCTTCGTCACGCATCATCGCGCGAGCGATGGCAATAGGACGGCGCGGCGCCTTCGACTTTTGACCAAAAGTTGTGGTCGTGACCTTAAGTAAGCGCGTAAGCCGATATAAACGATTGAGTAAAGCCGCCTTAGGGTTTACCACCACAATCAAGAAAATAAAAACAAAAGGATAAAAACCAATATGGCTGCAACATGTTGATAGCTGTCCTCCTGATATCATAAGCTTCTAATTATCCCCTAACATTGAAAAAGGGTTGGCTCACCCTAAGCCAGTGCAGCGGTCATGTGTGAAAATATAAACTTATTTTCGAAAGGTGTTTCTTGTAAACAGCCGCCGAATGAGATGATGAAATCTTTCAGTTTGTCAGTTCCCATAACGTAACTTCACGCCTGTAGTCCCCGACGGGTTAGGCAGAGGTGTACCTAATAGTACACACACATATCGCCAGTTATGTATAAGTATCATGTAATAGGGGCCGAACCTATTGCCATCAACCGGGCGCAAATCCAGGCTCCGTGGCTGCTACTGAGAAATTCCTGATGGAAAAACCAATAACACTTTGCCTGACCTAGGAATCGAACTTAGGACCTCATGCTCAGCAGTCGCGCTTGCCATTACTGGACCAACGAAGCAGTCAGTTCTGTGTCAGTTTGTCAGTTCAGTGTTTCAATTTTGTTACTTGAAAGGAAGCATTATTGAAGGTGTAACAAGACCCTTCACGAAGCCGCCAACCAAGCATTCTGTACATCAAACTAAGTAACTTTACGCAAAAATTATTGCTGGGGAACGACTTTTTTTGTGGGGTGAAAAATCGGAAAATCGGTGTTTTACGGAGGACTCAATGTAACGCACTCTCAAAACATTGTCCTGATGGATGGATTGAATAGTGCGGGGGTCGTGAAGGTGTTTACAGATAAAATCTTACGTTAAAAACATGTACATAAAAAAAAGATACAAAAATTAACCCCTAATATCTCCGTAACTAAGGTTCCCAGGTATGGTTTAGAACCAAAAAATATCGCAATGACGGGGAGAATAAGTGCCTTTCGGCTTCGTTAAGGGTCTTGTTACACCCTTTATGAAGAAGAAACACCCATAAACAAAATAATCATAAACACCTCTAAACAACCTTAGGGGTGCTATAATTATATCCAACCTGTCTTGCTAACAAAATTAACATAATACACACTAAATAATAAGTAATGCAAGTATACACAAAACGCCTATAATTCGATCTTGGGGTGACCCACCCTAAGGGGGGTGAAAAACGGCTGTAACGCAAACTAGGGGCGCCGAGTTTGCTCTGCTAATATTTAGGGGTGTAGGGGCACTTCAAAACGGGGTGTGTTCAAGAGCGTGGCTTGCTTGGGTGCTTGTTTAAAATTACGAGAAATTATTTTGTTCTCCAAGTATTGAATTTTAAAATTTCTAAAATGTTTAGTTGTATTCTGTTTAGGCTTAATATTGTGGATACTAAATACTATACTATAAACTAAATATTATAGATACTACTGTTGTTTTCATTTTTTTGTTCTTTTGTCGTTGTTTAATTAGCTGTTTAGGCGCATATTTTTTTTTTTTGCTATTGGGTCTTAACCTCGATCACGCCTGATGGAATGAATAGTGCATGTAGTGCTCTTCTTTAAGTGATGGGGCACTTAGACTTAAGTTTGAAACGTTTTATTAGGCAATAGTGTACTCATTGTTGAAGAGACAAATTAAATAATTAAATACATTATCATTACAGTGGTTCTGTCACCGATACGATGATGATGCCATCTAACCGATTTCGGCCACTGCTACTGCTTTCGATGGCTTGGTTGGGGAGAGGTTTGGTGTGCTGCTCTTTCATGTGATGTGCTCACAAATTTGGCCGAAAAACTTTGAGCACAAAGCGGACATGTAAGAACACCATAAATAACCGATATACAATGAGGGCTATTGTTTTTAAGCTCACCAGATGGCGCCACTCTCGAGTAAGGTCATGTCAATAACTGTATTTTATCTTTAAAGCACCAATAACTTCCTACAAAGTTTAATATATTACTTATAACAACATAGTGTAAACTTCAGATACATATTTACAATATTCTCCTAAAATTAGCAAGCATGAAACATTTAAAAAACATTTTACCTCCAAGTACTAACAAATAAGATCCTAAGTTGCTACTTAAATCTTCAAGTCATAATTAATCAGAAATTACTCAATCTAGACCACAATCATGAATATTAGTAAAAATACGTGATAAAAAAGCACGCAACGCGCAAATGACATTGACATTTCGATGACCTCGCGCTACACTAGCGCCTCTAGCGGCGAATTCATACGCGATAGCCCCCATTAGTTCAATATAATTCAAATTGACTGTATAAGGACGTTTATAATAATCTTTTATACGAACTACCGATAGTCATTTCGTTACTAAATCAGTAAGATTTCGTATTATATGACTCAAACATATCTGGCGAAATATGGGTGTACAGAAGTATACTTCTGCCTTACTCTTCAAGGATTCCAATGAAGTTCTGTAGTCAGTTTTACAATTGAATTAAACTTAAGAAACGTACATAGCAAACATTTGGCGGCATGGTTAGCGCTGTGGCTGAGAGATTGGCTGCCGCGCTGTGTGTCGCGGGTTTGATCCCCGCACGGAACAAATATTTGTGTGGCCTACATACAGGTAACTGTTCCGGGTCTGGCTGTTTGTGTATGTGAGTTTAAATGTTTGGAAATGCGTCCACGATACAGGATAAATTCTAGGTATGAGGCAAAGTAAGTAGTAGTAGTCAAGTTAATTTAAAATCAATAGGATAGCGAAAAATAATTGCGTTCGGCATTAAATGAATAAGTAGATGTCATGTGTCATGTGATGTCATTTCATATCAAGTTACCATTACCATCTGCCTAGCCTTTTCCCAGCTATGTTGGGGTCGGCTTCCAGTCTAACCAGATGCAGCTGAACACCAGTATTTTACATGGAACGACTGCCTATCTGACCTCCACAATCCAGTTAGTACTGGGTAATACGATACCCCTTTATAAGACTGGTTATCAGGCTTTCGGGCCACAAACTACCTGTAATGACTGTCAAAGATCTACAAATGACAGCCGGGACCAACGACTTAGCGTGCTTTCCGAGGCACGGATGAAACTCGGTATGTAATGGGTGGTCACCCATCCACAGTCCAACCTAGGCAAACACGGCTTAACCTAAAGATCGACCCGACCGGCTGTTGTTATTTTAGCCACGAGTATAAACATCGATAAATCATGAGTTCATGACGCTTCACTTCAAATCTATGACGCAAGTTCTACACCTTAAAATTTATAGAAATTCAGTAGAAAATAAATCAGCTGTTAGTAACTCAATCCGGGTTTACCTACGAGCAACGTTACCAAGGTAAAAGGTACGGGCGCACCAGGCCGACAATATTGACAAACGATATGACGTCAAACGATTTTATTTACTATCGAGAACCTTAGCTTTTCATTGTTACTGGGGAAAATCAAAAACAGTTATTTTAACCCTAGATGATGTAATTGTTATGTTTATGTAACTTCTTATGTAAAACCTAGACATGTATAAAGGGTGTAACAAGACCCTTAACGAAGCCGAAACGTACTAAAAGTTTGTGAGTGCGTTACATTGAGTCCTACCGTAAAACGTGATTTTTCAACCCAAAAAAAAAACGTTTCCCAGCAATCATTTTTATATAAAGTTACTTAGTTTGATGTACATAACGCTTGGTTGACGGCTTCGTTAAGGGTTTTGTTACATCCTGTATATTATCCTGCAAGTTTTCCCAAAAACTAACTCTGTTGCTCTCATAATACAATTGCAAAACATAAAACCACACCGTCTAAAAACCAAAACACATCCCCCACACTTAAAAAAACCCCTGAAACCTCACCGTTTCCTCACACACACACACTCACACAGACACAACAACTACGCAAGTACGTGCGAGGCGTGGCTGGGGAGGGCGCCTACGTCACGCGCCTACGTCATCGTGACGCGCTGCCGACCTAGTTTCGCGGGACGCGGGCTTTCCAACCAGAGATATTCTGTTGCATGAATTGATTCGGTGTTTGGGTAGTCGCCTTTTTTACAACCGTATGGTATGCGTGGTGATGAACTATAACTATATAGTCGCGTGCTTAAGGTGGATGCACAAGGGTAGCCCACGAAATTTTAATTTTCTTACGTTTATTGCAATTTGCAGGTCAGTTGCAGGTTGTATGTTGATGATAAATCCAAGTTCATATAATCTCAAAGAGTGACTTTTTCACGAAATAGCTATTGAATGTGATTATATGAACTTGGAGAGCTGTATTGATGATTTGAATGATTATATTTCTGTAACTCCATACGTGTTACTAGCGCGATTCATATTTTCATCAACATACAACCTGACACTGACCTGCAAATCGCAATAAACGTAATAAAATTTAAATTTCGCGGGCTACCCGCCTTGCGCTTCCACCTTAAGGCCCAACAATACGGCAAGCTCATTAGGCAAGCAGACTGCTCTGAAATTCTAACATCTTGAAGAGTACTAGGTTGTAAGAGCAAGCCAAGCTTTAAGACTTTTAAGAAAGTACCGCCACTAGGGGTGTACCTGCAGTCAGTACACCCACATTTCGCTAGTTATGTTTTATATCCATGTAACAGGGGGCAAGCCTATTGCCGTCAAGCGGGCACGAAATCTGACTCCATGGTTGCTATTGAGAAATTTATTTATATATTTTATAAGAGATAGCTTCACAGCTGACAGTAAATAAAGATAAAATTGTTGTACTAAACAAAATTTCTTCGTAGAAAAACTCAATAAGTCTTTGTCCGAGCTGGAAAATTGAACACAGGACCTGGTCACCCATCCAAGGACCGATCTCGAACTGTACAGGTGCTATTAGTCAGCCACGAGCCCCAAGTTTTTGGATACTATCACCTAATATCACAAGGCAAGGCAGACCGCAAACTCGCTGGATCGTCGAGATATTAAAAATAGCAAGAAGTGATTGGTTGGAAGCGGCGAATACAGGAAGAAAATGGAGGCAGTTGGAAAAGACCTATACCCGTAAGGGGCCATGTCAGAACTTGTCATTTTAAAAATTGTTTTCTTGTATCATTTTTTTTCTCTCTCTTAGAAATAGAAAAGCTTATCTATCCAACACCAAATATCTTGAGAAATGTAAAGCGTAATGGCTGTGTCGTAACAAAATGAATCCTTCAAGTCTATTAGTAGCGTTCTAAACTAAAACTGTCTGCGTGACGCGTCTTTTTATAGAATCATTGTGCTACTTTAAAATAAGCGCACGCAATGATAAACCAAAACAATTCGTTTGCGATGTAGGAACCGGACTTTGGGACGAGAATCAAGTACTGGAACTTTTGTAGAACTTACACCGTGGAGATTCAAGTTGAAGTCAAGTTTTAAGCATGTTTTTACTCAAACCGTTCCTTTAAATGAAACTGCGTACTGCAACACACACGTACTCGTTTAAGCACTTATGAAAGAATTAAAGAAAGAAAAAGTATTTATTTGTCTCTCACAGGGAACAATAAAATGATTAAATTAACAATAAAACGAAATTATATAAAAGTAAACAAAAGTTACTTTTCATAAAATAAATAAAGATATGTAATGGGTGGTCACCCATCCACGGACCGACCTAGGTAAACGAGACTTAAGATCGACCCGAGCGGCTGTTGGTATGTAACCACGAGCTCCTACAAAAATACAAAAGTAAAATGTTTTCAAACAAGATGGAGTCGGCATTTCCTATCCGGTTACTCTGTGACGAAACACCAAACAAACAGTTCGAAATATGGATTAAAAAACCGACTAAGTGACTAAGCGAGTCGGACACGCGCATGAAGGGTTCCGTACCACCGTAGTACCCCTTTAATTTTTAATTGATTATTTGTTGTTAAAATCTCTGACCAGCCTCGCCGATATGCACCGCGTTCCCGACTCCAAAACACGCTTGTAGTACCCCAATCAAAGCTAAAATTACACAGCACTAGCCCGCACGTCACATCAATAAAAATATATAACAGAATTCCTAATGATATAAGAATGGAAGAGAATTTCAACATATTTATAAAACGAGTCAGAAAGCTACTAATTGACAATTGCTATTACTCATTGAATGATTTTTTTTAATGATGACATCAAAATGGATTGACTTTTGCTACCAACGTATTTATTGAATTTCGTTTTTTTTAATTTAATTTTATTGACATTTTGTACTTGATTATTGAATTATTAGCATGATGATTGTTTTTTGATTATAATTTTAATGACATGATGTAATTGACTATCATTTTATTTTATTCGACTTTTTATTTTACTGTTTAATTCTTTTATTTTATCCTGTGACGTTAATGAGCCTATTTAAATGAATGTATTATTTTTAACACGTTATTTATTTTGAATGCTACAAATATTGTAAAAAATTGTTGTGCCCGACAGGGTCCATGTGAACTTTATTATTAATTGAAGACCTTTGTAAAACACATCTGATATGCAATAAAGAATTGAATTGAATTGAATTGTTATAGCGACAACAGAAATACACATTCTTTGATATTCAACTGTAAAAATTCAATTTGTTTACCTATTACGGATCATGAGATACAGCCCGATGACAGACAGATGGACAGACAGACTGGCGGACTGATGGACGGGCAGCGGTAGCTTAGTAATAGTGTCCCTTTTGTTACCCTTCGGGTACGGGACCCTAAAAATAATTCCCGCAGAACATAATGTCCATTATAACAACTATGCTAAGCTCCACAGTTTGTTTATTGGCGAGAACAAAGCACAAAACGTAGCTATGGCTTCAGTATTGAACTCAAGGTCAACCTGCCAAAAAACTGGTGGGTAGCTACGCCGACTTGAATAGGGCTTGTTGCTTCAAAGGTGGCTTTGAAAATTGAAAGGTTTTGTTCTTACTTTATGTTATAAATGCGAAAGTTACTTAGTTTGTTTGTATATTTGTTATAGCTTTTTACATCTTAACGGCTGGATGGGTTTTGATGTCGTTTGGCACACAGGTAGACTACCTGCTAAATGAGTTTATGATTGGTGGGTCGGGTTGTGGTTTAATTCTTAGATTTTGAAAAACGAATTGATCGTATAGAGGGTGTAACAAGACCCGTAACGAAGCCGTCAACCAAGCATCGAACTAAGTAAATTTATGCAAAAATTATTGCTGGGAAACGACTTTTTTAATTGCGGTAAAAAATCACGTTTTACGATAGGACTCAATGTAACGCACTCAGAACATTATGCTCATGGATGGATTGAATAGTACGGGGGTCGTGGAGGCGTTTAAAGTAAAAATCTTACATTAAAAACATGTACTTATTAAAAAAAAAAAACTTTGACCCCCAATATCTCCGTAACTAGAAGGTTCCCAGGTATGGTTTAGAACAAAAAAAAATATCGCAATAATGAGGAGAACAAGTGCCTTTTGCCTTCGATAAGGGTCTTGTTCCTTTGTCTTCTCCTTTTATGTTTAATCTGTATTTTAAGGCCTGTTAAGAGATGTGACGATAAAACGCATAGTTGCATCTTACAGTGTCAAAATCATAAATACATACATAAACCCACACCTGTTTCCCATGGGGGTAGGCAGAGTCTCAAAATTTACCCATCATGCGCAATAACGTTTATCAACCTTAAATTCCAAGATATCAATCAAAATCTGTCACAAAACTCAAGGAAATAAACGCCAGAAAACTTTAAAACAAAGAAAATATACAACCCACACGACTTCGTTTTCTCATACGTAGAAAAATATTCTTGGAAACGTAAGTATAACGTTTTTATCATAGTTTTACGAATTCTTTTACCTCGTAGTAAACATTTCGCAGCCGAAATATGTTTCGCCTTGACCTGATGCGAACGCATGAATACTTTTAAACGAGGTATTTGAACACAAACGGATGAAAAAAAAGCTGAAAAGAGGATGGACGCAAATCACTACATGGTATAAAACAAAGTAGCTTCCCTCTGTCTGTCCCTATGTATGCTTAGATCTTTAAAACTACGCAACGGATTTTGATGCGGTTTCTTTTAATAGATAGAATGATTCAAGAGGAAGGTTTATATGTATAACATTGCACCCGTGCGAAGCCGGGGCGGGTCGCTAGTATTTCATAAGTGTGATTGGGTTTTTTTAAATACCTTGCTAATAAGTGGACTTGAAACTTGGATGAGAATAGCTGACTAGCTGTACATGGTAACTTTCATGAAAGTTAGTAGTTTTGTAGTTACATTATATACTGGCTCTCGATGGAAATCTAAAATGAGTCAGCCCTGAATTTGTGATGAAAACTATTAAAATGATGATGAATAAAAAGGTAAAGGTAAAGGATTGACTAAAATCAGCAGGGTTTGATTGCCGGACACTGCACTAAAGCTCAATGAATTAAATGAAAATTATGAGTCTAACCTAATATACAACGTGTAACAGAATAAACGCAAAACCTGTTAAGGGGTCATTGTACTCATCATTATGAACAACTTTCACTATGGGACCAAACCTGAAAACGCGAAAAAAAAACAGCTGTTCAGTACAATTTAGTCGACGTATGCGCACAGAAATGTATGGGGCAGTCGATTTTTTTTTTCACGATTTCAGTGTTGGTCCCATAGTGAAAGTTGTTCATAATGATGAGTACACTGACCCCTTAAGAGGTTTTGCGTTTACTCTGTTACACGTTGTATAATAATAATATGTCACAAAACCGTAAATAAGATCATAATTAGGAAAAGTTAATGTTATAGGGGTATGGAGAACAGGGTGTAAAGTTCTTCATCCCCCATAGAAAAGGGTGGGATCCTCCGACCAGACGGGTGTTGTGTCTGGTGGGCTACTGCCCGACAGTTGTTGTCGGGTTCTGCTATATGGTCTTAAGTCGCGGATAACTTTAATAGCGCGATTTATAATTACGATTAGTTCTTCATTCGTTTCATAAATGGCGCTGTAGTACTTTTTGGTTACTGTAGTACTTTTTATAGTACCACAACATTTAGAAAAAGAAAAACACACATCCCGCCTTTAAAAGCTTTTTCTCCATTTTCAAAAGCCCGTGAACCGCACTTGACCGGTTTTTATCATATTGGATGGACACAAATAACCCTTTCAGGGACACACAGGCTCTAATAACTCAATTAATGAGGCAACAGCACTCTAGTTAGGTTATTTAGCACTCCACACTCAACTCACAGCTAATTGTTAGTTAGTGTTGTTAGCGAAAAACACAAGAACTCTTTGTAAAAACCTTTCACGGCCGCCCGATGATATCGTGTACCTGGACGAAATAATATAGTTATGAACAATATTTCCAGAGTCACGTAAAAGTCAAATATGTCTTATGGTCTTTATTTTAGCTTTGTCTTGACGAAAATGATATCAGCCAGGGGCGTAGCTACCGCAGTATCAGCCGTATCAATGATACGGGGTCCCTGATGAGGAAAAAATCACAAAATCTTCTCACAACCTCAAATATTCTCCTTCATAGAAGATAAAATGAAAACATAACTCGGTCCAGAAAGCTCCAATTTTTCGAGCTCGCTTCGCTCGCTCTTTGATGAAGGCTTTGCCGATCGCAGTCCAGAGAGCACCGATATTTCGAGCTCGCTTCGCTCGCTTTTCGATGACAACTTAAACCCTTTCAGAATGCTGTAATTTTCTAG
Source organism: Eugnorisma glareosa (assembly GCA_947578425.1). Lineage (NCBI taxonomy): Eukaryota > Metazoa > Arthropoda > Insecta > Lepidoptera > Noctuidae > Eugnorisma > Eugnorisma glareosa. Next base: position 4,858,243 of record OX387967.1, on the reverse strand, counting down.
CTCTTCATTGAAGTCATAACATAAGCTAGTCATGATCGCAGTTACACATTTTTTTGTCTCACTTTGCTCGTTCACATATTCTCTTAGTAAAATGAATGACAGCTAAAGCGATGCAAGTCCGGACGCTATTTTCTTAGTTTTGTAAAAAATCATTTGTGATTTTCTCCTCTTTTTGGGCTTTGCCACACTCGGGTTCAAAGAGCCCCAAAAAAAATGGATGAAACAGGGCCCTAATAGGACTAGGTATGCCACTGATATCAGCATATTATTGTCTTGTCTAATTGAAAGGCAAAGCCTGTTCTCATACAGAGAAGGCAGATTCAAATATGTATTTGCATATAATCCGTCTCTGATCATCACGCTTGCTCAAAGTGATTTGGCAATTTCAAACTTTTATTCTAATTCTTCTGCTTTATCTTTTTCCGGTGTCAGAGTTATTATGCCGCCTCTGAATTGGCTTTACATGCCGTCGAGAAATATCTCTCAGGCATGCTGATTTCCTCACGATGTTTACCTTCACCGAAGCAAGTGTTAATGATACAATACGCACATGAATAATAAGAATAAGTCGAGAGGGCCCATCCAAGTGACAGTTGCTGCAACAGGATTCACAGAACATGGATAATCGTAAAGGCTAACTTTATCTAGGCCCTCAGAACTAGCTTCTAGACCCAATGGCTTAGGCTACGCGTTGTCTGTCAGTTAATAAAGATGCAGGAACTCAAAATTAGTAGTCGTTTGCAGGGCGCCCCAGTATATCTTTAAAAAAACATTCGTGATTGAAGCCTAAAGACCGACCTCTTCAAAACAATTACAAACACTGCAATAATTCTTGTAAAAATATCCTAATAATGTTTTCTTAATGAATTGTTTACTCCGCGATCGAGTACAACCATACAACTGTGCGTGGTTTATATTTAGACATTTTATTTTAACAAACGCCAAGCTGTCATCGGCCTAACAGCGTGGCCACGAGCTTCACGCTCAAGCGAGACGGGTGTGACGACAGTGGCCGCGACTAAAACAAATGAAAGACTAAACTACTTACGGGATATCTTCCGTGATTATCCATTATTCTGAGATATTCTCTTATTCTTTTTATTTCTTTGTATAGAGTTCCAGTAGTACGCGTAGCAAAAGACTAAGAAAGAGAGTAGACGGATTTGACTGCACCTAACAATTTATTTACCATCAACCCGCATTCTCCAGTCATGCCGCGATCATGGAGCTTGCAACAGCGTCTAAATATCGGGAGCTCAGAATAATGGATAATCACAAAAGATATCCCGTAAGTGACCGTATAGGTTTTAAATAAAAGAAAGTTGTTCAGAGCGTGCCACGAATGACGTGACGGAATTCATGCGAAGGAAAAGAGTGACACGCGCGAGTCACTTGATTACGTGAGGTCGTGGACGGGGCGTAACGCGATTATTAAGATAGACTGCTATTTAATTTTAGGTGATGTTTCCTAAGCATTCGTGTTTTTTTTTCGGGTCAGCCTATTAAAAACATGTTTTTAGGCGCCTGTATTCATTTGGCAGTTTATTGTCTGCGATGATAATTAGAACAAGACTCCTTATTCGTTAACTCTTTCATTGTCATATCAGGCTTTATGTCAAACTGAAAACTTTCAAATTAATAGGAAAGTTTTTTCGAAAAGTTTTTCAAGTCAAAACTACTTCTGAAGAGTAAACATAAATTACTGTTTAAAACCAAATTATTTTAAATATTTGTGTCGTATTTACACAGTACAGACTGGGTTGTGGAGGTCAGATAGGCAGTCGCTCCATGTAAAGTACTGGCATTCAGCTGCATCCGTTTAGACTGGAAGCGGACCCGAACATAGTTGGGAAAAGGTTAGGCATATGATGATGTGTAATTTAATCCAAAATCTTGGTAATTTGCACCAGACAAAGTGCCATAATAATGGTGCTTTTTTTTTTTCAATATCAGCAGAGCTATTGCGTATTCTTTTGACAGTTCACGTGGTGAGTTTTGATATACAATGACCGTTCTTGTTGGTTTCAACTGACGCTACCCGTGCAGAACTGTCATTGAATAAGTATACATATTAATCCCCGCCAAGTGATGATTACTATGAACTGTCAACAGAGATACGCAATAGCACTTCTGATTGGCTTTAGCTTTTGTCTGCCATCTCACCTGGTGGTAAGCGATACTACGATCGACGATAAGGGCACGCTTGCCTTTCATTAGATAACGTCTTATTCAATCGGGACTTGAAAACTCATATCTAGCACGTCTTTCACTGGTTATAATAACGTTTTGAAGCGTTTAAAATCTTCTAAATACTTTCCACCAAATTACCACAGATAAAATTATAAATTCAAGAAAGTTATTTCAGTATAAAATTGTCGACGTTGGCAAATAATATGTGTGAAGCGAGTATTTCAGTCGCTTGGTATGAAAATATAATCTTTTAATTTATTTTATAGTGTAACGTTACGGGCGCGGCTTTTGGACATAAATAACTGACAAATTGTGAGATGTATGCTGTAGGGAACTGGGGAAGTAGGGATGTACACACGGCTACACATCAAGCTATACATTTCCAGTTTATGCTGATCTCGCATTGTTTAGGATTTCCGTACAATGCGAGGTCAGCTTATACTGGAAATGTATAGCTTGATGTTTAGCCGTGTGAACTAGTGAGTCGTTGACTAAAGTTCAGTCAATAAATAATTGCTACGAAGCAATTAATTATTTAAATAAATAATAAATATGGCAATCTTAATAAATTTGTCTTTTATGTCTTACTAGCTTTTTGCCGCGACTTTCGGTCGCGTGAAATTATTATTAAAAATTACTTCCTTTTGAATTGGATTTTGTTAAAAATTTCATGGGTTTATTTTTTTTGCACGGAACCCTAATCACAACGTTACGGGCGGTGCTTCTGGACAGAAATAACTGACAAATTGTGAGATGTATGCTGTAGGGAACTGTGGAATTGGGATGTACTAGTGTGGTGTTATGGTACTTCCGTAAATATATCATCATCTGCCTAGCCTTTTCCCAACTATGTTAGGATCTTGCAGTCCAATCCGATGCAGCCGAACACCAGTATTTTACATGGAGCGACTGCCTATCTGACCTCCACAACCCAGTCAGTACTGGGTAATACGATACCTCTTGGTAAGACTGGTTGTCAGACTTTCGGGCCACTGACTACCTGTTACGACTGTCAAAAATCTACAAATGTCAGCCGGGACCAAAGGCTTTACATGCTTTCCGAGGCACAGAGGAAATTCGGTTCCTAATGGGTGGTCACCCATCCACGGATCAACCTAGGCAAGCGCGGCTTAACCTGAAGATCGACCCGAGCGCTTGTTATTATTTAGCTACGAGCTCCGCTCATTCTCTACTCATTTCTTAGTTTATCCATTCATTGCTTGATTTATGACAACCCCAAATATTTCGACTGCATCTCCATTCACTCACATTACAGTTTACAACGTTGATGTTAGGTACACTACAGTCTCATACCCGAGGTGAAGGCTAGCACTAGGCTAACAGATAGTATATCAAACGTGCTCGGTTATAGCAACAGCTGATGAACGAGGCGAACTCAATCGTCGGCTGCACTTTGATGTTTTGCCAACCGACTGATAGGCGTGTAGGAGGTAGAAACAGAGGGTTCAATCGGAATTGTAAACGAGTTTCGTCTCATAGGTTGTTTTATCTACGTATTTTTTTTTCAAAGATTAGTCGTTATAGCTTCGGGGGCCACGTGCTGGCTCCCGACCATCGTAGGCGCGGGCCTGTGGACGGTGAGTAATGGGCTAGCTCGCCGTCTGTCCGTCTTATGACGACAGGCCATGTCGACGGCGCGCGAGTGATCCACGCGCGCCTCAAAGAGATGTCAGCAAACGGGAAGGGGTCCGAAAGGACCAATGCCTGCCGGGGCTGCGGGACTGTTCGAAAGAGATACCGTGGCCTTGGAACAGAAAGGGCGATGAAGGAACATGGATGGGTTTTAGTCAGTACAAATCTGACACTCCTTTCCGCTCCGCCCATAGTGGGAGGGGTTATTTGATGATTTCCCATCGGTAAAAAAAAAAGGGTCATAGACCTTTGCTATGTCTGATAAGACATTCCGCTTTGTAGGCTTGCTGGTCATCAAAGTGTCAGGCACCACGACTTGAAATTCATCTGAAGAAGGTTCCCACTTTAAACCTAAAGTTTTAAGAGAACTATTTTCATTATTGTTGAATGAAAAATTGCGTTTTTCACTTTTTTTTTTTCGGATGTGAAATCATCAAATGACCCCCCATTTGATGATTTCACATCCGAAAAAATAAAAGTGGTTATAGCTGTCTTTTCTTTTTTATCGTATAGTTAGTGCTTAACCTGGTGTCAGATTTTTATGCCGCCCATGGGCCTCTGACTTGGCTTTACATGCCGTCGAGAAATATCTCTCAGGCATGCTGGTTTCCTCACGATGTTTTCCTTTACCGAAGCTAGTGATTATTATACAATACGCACATGAATCCGAAAAATCAGAGGTGCGTATCTTGGGTTCGAACTTGAGACCTATGACTTGGCAGTCCGACGGTCACACCACTAGAATATCACTGCTATCATTGCTGCTGCTTTGTTAAGGGGTAAAAGATGGGCAGTGAAGTGCAGTTGCTTCTCAGTATTGCTTTTAGACTCCAACTACCTATGAGAAAATTCACACAGACTTTCGGGTTACGACTACCTGTAACGACTGTCAAATATGTACATATAACAGCCGGGATCAACGGCTTAACGTGCTTTCTGAGGCACAGAGGAAACTCGGTATGAAATGGTTGCAGGTCACTCAACCATGGACCAACCAACGCAAGCGCGGTTTGTCCTGCAGATCGACCGAGCGGCTATAACGAGCTCTTCTGCTGTTTTAGGCCTATTGTATAATAAACAACAATCCGTTGTGTCTATGGCTGGAGCAAAGACTTCACTTTTCGGTTTTGCGATACGTGATTACTGTGATTAGCTTGAGGACCTACAGAAGTGGCATTCAATGCATTTCGTGTTTTTACAACTTTTATTAACCTACGAGCTCCTTGTGTCACAGATGTTATACAAGAATATTAGGGCGAATTTACTGTACCTACGCATTGTTTCAAAGGTTGCCTATTTGTTCTGATGAGTCACAAAAAATACCATCGTTTATCATTGGACCAATAAATTTTAATGTTCTACGTCAGTTATCTGATGTGTGCGGCTCTAAAGTACATTATTCTCAATTAGTACGATGTTTAGCGGGCATAATGTGTTTATGGACACTCCTAATATAAACCCAAAAGGGATATTAAAATAAGCCTTTGAAGAAAGTCTCTAAAAATACACTCAAAGTTTTTAAAAAGAAGAATTAATTTGAACGACAATTTCCGACCATACCTAGAACCATTTGTACGGCAAGATCTAAAGATCAAAGGCTTGTTTCACACGTACTAAAACTACACTACAACAAGAACCACACCACAACAACAACACGTGGGTGGGCACTAATTTGTGTGAAAATGAATACTTCAATTCACACGAACCAAATTCAAACGTGTCGTCGATATCGCAACAACAACGCCACCAGCAGCGACACCGCGCACTACCAGCCGGCCATCGCAAACAACGTTGCGTCGACGCAACGACGTGCGCGCGAAAGCCCTCCGATCTGTCTGTCTGTAAACACTAGCCACAATATAATCTCATCGCAACTACTAGCGATCATAATCCTCACAACTTAATTAAAGGTACGACATCTAAAAACTTAATCTAGATTCTTATAAAAATAAATATTTCAGGAATCTTCTTACAAATATTATGTTTTATTTTGTTAATCACTTACACTCCTCACAACTTAATTTGTGTTTCTATGTATAAAGAGTAAAAAGAACTAAAAAAATATGTACCTAACTCAGTACTTAAAAAAATGTACTCAAAAATGTCAATGCCTGCATTTCAAATATCTAAGTACAATTTCATTCGGCAGTATATATTTCAAACTCAAATTCAAAGCATTTATTTCAATTAGACCTTAGCAGGCAGTTTTGAATGTCAGAAAAACAAAGGCGAAGCTACAGACACAAAGCATAATAACTTGTGAAAGTACTGTAGTTGCCCATTCCAAAGCGTATATCTCTATGGAGAAGAATGGGCCAGAAACTCCATGGACACTCTTTTCAATCAAAATATTGTTACAAGATCTTGGTTACATCATTCATGTTGAGATTATACATATATGTGAGAACGATGTAGAAAGACGTGCACATTAAGAGCGTCCAGAGTAAAAGATTATAATTATCAACAATTTAAAAACAAAGTAGTTAAAATAAACCGTGGCAGCTAAGAGATGACCAGTCCCAACTGACAGCGCTCGTTCACGAACATGACGCATGGATCAGAATTTCTTGAAGGAACCACGGGCAAAAAAATACTCGTGGTCCCTTCTAGGGACTAAGGGACCAGGGCCACGGGCGAAAAAGAACGCAACCACATCGACATTTTGTAGTTACCACAACGCAACTGCAAGAAAATCCAGCGACACTATGCACACGTAACCACTAAATGACCAGACGGTCCAGTTTATCGCTGCGATGTGGTATGGTCGTGGTACGTGTGCATTCTCTTACATATAGCATCTAGTCACTTGCTAATGTGACAGGTTAAAGTAAACAACGGTTGGTTCGAAATGGCAAGAGAAGAGTACCTGGAGCCCCCACCCAATATCTCACGGGGGGAGGCTTCTGTCCAGCTGTTGTATCAGCGGCAGCTGGAAATGCTAAATAAGCTAATAACACGAAATACTATCTAAGTTTATCTTGGACAAGCTTTTGGTCTCAGCTTCGCTCCCATTTTAAATGTAGGCTATGACACTCGGGGGTAATTACCTTACCGTTAGTGAAATAATTTTCTGACTCTGCTCAGTAGTTCCGAAGATTACCCCCTACACAAAACTTACAAACAAATACCGCTTTAAAATATTAGTATAGACAACAGTGACATTAGTGAAAACACATACGTAGACGGAAAAACAAAAACGTAAAGGAAAAACTGGCCCAGTGCCAGTCGGACTCGAGCACGAAGGGATCCGACCATTATAAAAAAAAACACGTTTGTTGAGCCCCCCTTAAATATTTATTTTATTCCGTTTTTAGTATTTGTTGTCATAGCGGCAACAGAAATACGTCATCTGTGAAAATTTCAACCATAGAAATATAAAACTATGATTTCAACTGTCTAGCTATCACGGTTCATGAGATACAGCCTGGTGACAGACAGCCAGACAGACAGACGGACAGTGGAGTCTTAGTAATGGGTTCCGTTTTTCCCCCTTGGCTACGGGACCCTAAAAACATAGAGAAGAAACCTGAATTGATATTAAGTCTGAAAGTGCCAATCTGCCTTGAGCAAGCGAAGTGATTAATTCTCATACTTTCTGTGTATAGATAAAGGCCTTTCCCCTGAAGTAAAAAATCTGAACTGCCCTTCTGTAATCATCTGCCAGTGTTGAATGCACCGCGTTACTGACGTGCTCGCAGCGCCCCACGCCCTGCCACACCAGTGACCGCACAGCGATCCACCGATTACTATTCCATACTACACAGAACAGTCACGAGCACCAATATATATACATTTTCCTAAATTAGAGAAATAACGATTGTAACTTGGAGATAGGATGTTTTTCATAAAAATATAAGTTCCAGAATACTGTGTTCGTAACAACATGAAATTTTAATCAGAACAGTAGCAGAAAAACTCTTTTAAAACTTTTAAGTGTTTACATTTTGGTACTTGTGACTGTACACTTACGACCACATCATCATTCTCTAGCCCGTATCCCAATTCATTCGTGGTCGGCGCAGCATGTCTTCTTCTTCCATACTTCTCTATTACTCGTCATCTCATCATACACCTCCTTTCTAGCCATATTATCCTTTACACAGTCCATCCATCGTTTCTTTAGTCTTCCTCTACTCTTATACCCATCCACATTCATACTCAACACATTCCTCACGACATTTGCCTCTTTCCTCCGCATCGCAGTACACTTACAACCACAAATACACTTACCTAAATTCAAAACCGTGTAATAACGATTGCAACTATGAAATAAGATCTTATATATCATCTGTCATGTGTCCAGCCTTTTCTGAAGACTGGAGTTCGGATTTTCAGGGTTCTGACTTTGGTACGACGGTCAAAAGACCTATAGATGACAGCCAAAGGTATAACGGTATATCTGAGAGACGAAAGGAGGTTTCATATAACATGAACTTGCAATAAATTCAAGACAATACAATAGTAATAGTTAGGTAGTTATGTATTTGAGTCGTTTGGGGTTGACAAACTAGGGCCACATGGAGTTCCAGGGCCCACCTATGCTTTCAGGACATCGCCAAGCGGTTGGTCAACTCTGCCCGTGATCAGAGTGCTGGCCTATTTTTTGGTAAAAGACACTGCAACTACAGTACTTTCACAGTTTTTATGCCTTGCGACTGGGACTGGAGCTACATTTAATTGTTATCTTTGTTTCGACAGTTCAAAAGTGCCTGTAACTGGCCTACTTGAAATAAATGCTTTGATTTTGATTTTGCATTGCCATCCAATCCAAAGTGGCAATGCTGCCAGCCTTCGGGGCATTATTCCTGTTGACAGCGAAGCGGACGAATTTTTTGACGACCTTTTATGCTTTTCTCTTTATCTACTTGTATTTATTGTGTAGTTTTTCTTATTATTTTAACTTATTTACAGACTACAAATAGAACTAAAATAATGCTAAAAAGAAGACTAAAACTAAGTTCCTACATATATACAACGACGACAATAGGACACTTAGGCGTCAAAGTACTCCTCCCCATCGATGTCATCCGGAAACGTGCCCAGAAGACTGGTAGCATTGCCACGTTGAATTGCAATGCTAATTCTTTGACCAAAGAAAGAGCCAGCCCTCTGGTCACGCAAAGTGTCGACCAGTCGGCGAAAGATTTCCTTAAAAAGGAGACGTTTTAACTTTGTTTAAAGATTATTATCTAAATATTCATAAAAATAAAAATAAATTTAAATTCAAGACAAACAGAAAATTGCTAAGTATTGGTGGTCGTGACTGTACTGCAAACAAATGATACAAGCGTATACACTGCACATAGTATAAAGTAGAGCGCTCATCACTCTTCGTTTGCCATATTAAATGCTCTGTGATGTCATTACTTTCTATCAGTTAAACTTTTTTATCCAGGATTTTTTATTAACGGCCAGCTTTATGCGGCTCCAGTGTGGTGTTGTGTTGCATGTCATGTGTCTTAAGGTGGATGCGCAAGGGTAGCCCGCGAAATTTAAAATTATCAATACAACCCACCAAGTTCATATAATCCCAAAGAGTGACTTTTTCATGAAATAGCTATTGAATGGGGTTCTATGAACTTGGAGGGCTGTATTGATGATTTGAATGATTATAATTCTGTAAGTCCATACGTGCTACTGGCGCGATTCAAATTTTCATCAACATACAACCTGACACTGACCTGCAAATTACAATAAACTTAAGAAAAATTTAATTTCGCGCTTCCACCTAAGATTTTTGTTTCTACGACTTGCTACTAGTATCCTCACTATGTAGACCTTCACCGGTTTTAAGCAGCAGTAATGAAATAATTAACCACATTATCTGCCTCGCGGTTTCTGCGGTCGTAAGCGCGACTGTTGAGCATGAGGTCCTAGATTCAAATTCCGGGTCCGGCAAAGTATTATTGAGTTTTTCTATCAAGAATTTCTCAGTAACAGCCACGGAGGCTGGATTCGTGTCCGGTTGATGGGAATAGGTTCGCCCCCTAATACATGGGACTTAAACATAACTGGCGAAATGCGGGTGTACTATTAGGTACAGCTCTGCCTAACCCTTCGGGGATTAGAGCCGTGATGTTATGTTACACAAAGTAGAATGCCTGTAAATTAAGATCTAAAGGCTAGCTGTATCATCTCTGCTGATTACAACTCAAAATCTCGCAAGTGACTCACTGTGTCTTCATTAAGCAACAATTAATCTATAAATACAATCAATCAACAATTAAATGTATAAACAGACAAGAGATTTGGCAACAAATTAAATAGAATAGTATCTTTTCGATGTAGATTTAAAAAAAAATGTACGCATCTTATACAAGGTCACCGGACACCGACGCACAAACCTACCACCGAGTACGTCGCTCAGCACGTAGTGGTGGGATGATGCGACCTACGTACCAGTCTACCCACACCACAGCGTGCTTTCTACAGAGCCCTGATGGTGACTACTCGGAGCCAGGACGACAGTCAGGTCTGATCGTGGCGGAGTTGAGACCTCTTGGAACTTTACCCGATTCATTGTGCCCAGTATTGTTGTGTTATGTTTTAATCTCAAGTAATTCGTTAGTTTTGCTAGAAACAGTGTGTCGCTATGACTGTTTTTTCTTAGCACGAAACCCATCGTCTGCCCACAGGATGTAGAAGCCTAGCGGAAATCCTGAAATCTCCGACAAGTACTTACATCATTCTGAACTACAGAAATGAATTTTTCATCGATAATAAAAAAAAATTGCTCATGTACTGAACTCGTGGTAGGCGTTTGTACGTCGATGTCACCCATCCATTCTGATTATCCGAGATTTTTTAGAAAAAACATTGCATAAAATAATGCTCAAATTCTCTACTAGAAATATTATGTTGAATACCACTAGATCAAAACGCAATTACCAACAAATCAGAACTAATCAACAATAATTTACTGCAAACTTTGACGCGCTGCCAGCCCACGTAATTAGACAAAGACAATACAAATCAATCAGCGTTCGCGATCAAAGATTGAAGTAAGACGCCTGTTTCGAAGTTTTCTTCAGAACTTTCCTATAGAGAAACTTTAGCTCCTCAGCCAAGAGCTGCACGCTCAAGTGACAGACGTCAGCGACTGAGATAATAAAAAAATAAACTTTTCAATACACTTCCTCGAAAACTGGTTCTTATTGTTCTACGATTAAGTTCAACATGCAATGTATTTCACACGCATGTTTTTTTTTTCATATATCACAACGTCTGCGGAAATAAAAATTTCCACAGATAACTATACCTACTTAATCAAGTTCAAATTGGTTGAATGCCTATAGTCGGCGGTGATTGTTTTTTTTTAATCTCGGCAAAGAGATTTATGCGTCTTTATGGCGTAAATATTTTTTGAATAGTTAATTTGTGTTTGCAAATAGAATATCAGTAATAAACACTATTAAATAAAATACTTTTATGAACAAATTAACTTTTTTATTTGTGTTCAAAAATATTTGAATTTTCATATTAGACTGTTTAGCGGCTTCATACCTTTGCTTCTCCTTCAACCTGGCGAAAGCAAAGCGCGGAAAAAAGTAAAAAAACATTCGTTTCCTAATAATTTAAGGCGAGGTTGCAGTACAGTGTGTAGCTATGAACGCACCCCCTGCAGCGAGACGAGCGTAGCCCCCGCGCGCTATTTCGTTCTTTAAAGTTCTACGCTACTCAATAGGGAATATGCATGTAATTTTTTCTTCACTTAAATACAAACCTCTAAGTTTATTTAAATCCCATTAATAATAATAATTGAAAACTAAAATAATAAATTACAACATTGGATGACAATTTCATGAAAAGTCTGCAAAAAAGGCTTCTTTTTTAAATTTAGTTCGCTACCGCGCTTCTACCCATAAGGACCAAAAGAACCATACTCGCACGAAGGCAACAACGACATGACGCTCGCGCGTCGCTTCATACGAGGTTGTAAAGGAGGCTAACCGTAACTTGAGGATTTTACGCTGTCCTTGTCTTGTCCACAGAAGATGTATTGTATGGACTTCGTAACGGAGTTTATCTTTAAGTTTTAGGTTATTTTAGGATAGACGGAGGGTCTTGTTAGTCGAAAGAGGATAGGAAAGGAGGATTTATTAATGCTTTTTAAATAAAGAATGATTTTTTTATTTTTACTTACGTCAAGTTTAGCAACGCCTAGTAAGGTAATGTCTAACGTACAGTATCACCATTTGAAGTGAGCAGTTCAAGGCGGCGGCGACGGCACGCGCTACTTGTCAGGAAAAGATGCATCGCATGCATATAATAATATGTCAAACTTGGTACGTTTATTGTAGGTCTGTGGTTTCTCGCCGGCGCAAATAAGTTGCTTGAAGTGCACGAAGATCCCTAAGCAACCACTCCTGTTTTACCACGTGTTTTTGAGTTGAGAACTCGAAAGCTTCGAAATCTACATTCTTGATACTAGTTTGTTATTTTTTTTATGACAAGTTGGGTGTCTTTCAATTTTGTTAGAAATCTGTTTCCCCTAAGCGTTGAGAAGCATTATGCAGCCGTGACTCGTTGTCATAATTTTACTGATCACCTGGTGTACAACCACTTGACATATATTTTTGCTCTACAATAGCTTTTTACCTCAACACGACTCATAAAATAGCACGTCTCCACAGCAAGGCTTGCCACGATAAAAATCACCCGGAAATTGCAGAGCAACATTATTTCCTTTTTGTGAATTTCAAAGCAATAGTCTTAAGCTGTGCTAAATTAATGTTTGACAAGTTTTCAACTTCATCAATTCAAAAACCGAGTGTAAGACAATTCAATTTTGCGAACAATGTTGATGTAATTCCTACCGTCTGTGTTTCTTATAAAGATCAATGTTCACACGTAAGTTAAAACGCTTAATTAATGCAGAAACAACCTACAATGACTGTTAATTATATAACCTATACAAATATTATAAAGAGGTAAAATTTGTTTGTAAGTTTATATGTTTTTCACTAATAGGAAGCTACATTATTCCCGAGTGCCATAGGCTATATTTACAATGTGCCCGTGGGACAATTTCCGACCAAAACGCGACCGAAGCCGCGGGCAACAGCTAGTATGTAATATAACGTTACACCTACAATCCCCATAGGGTTAAGTACAGGTGTACCTACCAATGGTCACACACCCTGCCTGCAAATTAGACATGTTAGGCAAAATACATTGTGGTTCGAAACACATGTGCCATAAAGTATAATGAGTTCATAACCTATTTTTCGCCTATTAGCGTTAAAACAAAAGTACGTCGTCGGTGCTTGTTTGAATCCTATTAGCGACACACAATGGCTGGACAGATTTCAGGGACCTGCACCCCTGTGTGGCGTGTCCAATGATGTATAATGGGCTAGATATGACCGAGTGTATTTTAATCAGCCAATTGTGTGGTTAAGATTTGAAATGCGATCGACGACTTTTCAAAATGAAAGGGATTTCTACATTATGTACTGAAACAGTAGCTTGTGCCTAAATAAATAATAATAAAAAAATGTAATTAAAATAGTTTTTAAGGCGTGATTTATACAGAAACAGCGTAAGGTGAAGGCGCGGCGCAGGTGCAGCGCAGGCGTGGAATTAATAACGAAAGTAAAGAACGGCGTGCCTGCGCCGCGCCGCTTGAGTGTCATTCATGACACGTCGCCTACGTACATTTTGTATGAAAAGTTGAAAACGTTTTGAAGCGGCATCATGCCTGCGCTGCGTCTGCGCCGCGCCTTCACCTTACGCCGTTTCTGTATAAATCGTGCCTAAGTTTTGTTTACTAACCTGCTATGGGGATGTTGTTGGTCCGAAATAAAAGTTATTTTTTATTTTAATGAGTTTTGCAACATTCCAACAGCATTGAAAATACCATCGCTAATCTATTTGGTGGTATCAATGGATCTAAACGCGATTAGCACATCTAAACGGCTAAGCGGCGGTCTAGAGCTGTAAGGGACAATATTCCATAGCCATTTTGACGATCGCAGCTCTTAAACTCGGTTTGAATGTTGCGATTGCGTTCAGCTTTATGCCCTAAGAAATTACTACTAAGAAATAAAGTGTATAAGTGTGTGTGTAGTAAAAAATTACTACTTATAATAATAATAATATTTTTTTATAGCCAAGAGCCTCGACGAACATATTCTTTCGAGGCTCTCCTTAGGCAGTTGGATCAAGGGCCTGATTCAGAAGGCAGTACTCCTCGATACGGCTCGCATTGTGAGGAGGTTCCTGTCTCTGGAGCCCTAACCACCGGTAGCTTGGACCCTGCTCCCGACACCGGCGGAAACCTATTTTTTATATTTTTAAATGTTTTTTTTTTTTTGTGTTTTGAAAAAATATGTAAAAATATAAAGACTATGCATAAAAATGAATAAACGAGAATAATAATTTAATCAATTTCAATTTTTTCTTATAATAATTTTCTGCTCTTATGGGTAATTAATCCTATAATCACGTGAGATTTATATAGGGGGAAGGGCGGAAAAATCAAGATTAATCACGATGGGGGGGAGGGGATAATATGACAATGATATGTATTTATTTTAGTGGGACAAAGTTATTTTAATGTGTGACATGTAAAATATTGTTAACCAATAATGAATAAAATTGATTATATATTTAAAAATACGTGATGCTAGGAGAGGGGCGACGGGGTAGCCTAAAATAAAGAAAAAGAAAAAATTAAGTTTATTGAAACCTCACGACGCATCAACAAGCGGGAAAAAAGTGGCCTAAAAACCTTACGTGATCAAAGGATGGCCCCGTATCCCTTATCGTATTAATTTACATTCAGCAATATGACATCGTAATATCCTGTAGTTCAGCGATGTAAAATATTTACTGCCGTCCCTAGCAGTGTGCAGTGAAGATGGCAAGTCACGCATGACAGCACCAATGACGTAAATTATTAAAATATTTCTCCGTGGGTAAAGAATTTAAATACATAACTTTTATTCGTTGCAGTTGTCACATGGTTTGCAGAGAAAGCCAGTTGAAGTGGAGGTGGGCTGGCCATATTTGTCGAAGGACAGATTTACTACCAGCTTGAAGGATTGAGAACCTGTTACTGAGCCGATAGATTGAAATTTATTTGAAGCTAGTGCCTGCTCCGCACAGCGTCACATATCGGGTCCAAAACTGTCCCCTTTCAAAGTGGAACCAACCATATTAATTCACAAAATTTCATTGAAATCGGTTGGCTGGTTTCGGAGATTAGCGTGTACTAACTTAGTGACAGATCATTTTTATAAATTACTAGCTGTTACCCGCGACTTCGTCCCCGTGGAAAATTTAGAAATGGCTGTGAGAAATATAAGGAGCCTGTGTGCTATTCCAGACTATAATCTATCTCTGTGCCAAATTTCATACAGATTCGTTAAGCCGTTCTGGCGTGATTGAGTAACAAACATCCATCCAGTAGATGTCACGTCACTCGTCTTAAGATTTTTTGGCTCTTGGATATTCCTGAGTACCGGAAAAATTCAACCAAAATACTATTCAGTAAAAATTAAAAAACTTTATAGTAAAGAATAATATATTCAGCTGATTTCAACCACTTCTTGTTTACCATAGCAAGTCTCAAAGCTAGATAAACGGAAGAACTGACCCAGCAGCAATACATCGGGTGTCTATTTTAAAATGATATACGTCTATTTATTCTACAAAATGGCGGCGAGGACTTTACGTGCGTCACTTCAAGTACCACTTTAATATCATTCAGATGATTGATGATGCCGAGTTATGGGATGATTATATAAGTAGTTACTTTTATTGTATGCTAGTGGATGTTAGTTGGATATGTGATGACTTCTTTATTTTAAGACTAGTGGTTGCCCGTGATTTTTGAACTTCGTTCGCGTGAAATTATTATTAAAATGTAACTTACTTATTTGAATCGTATATTGATAACAATTTCATGGATTTTTGTTTTTTTTTTGTACTGAACCTTTATCCATTTTGTAGACAAATAAATAAAATTGAATCAAAATAACAGCTTTTTACTGAATGCAAATATGAAAATATAATTATACGGCACATAAAACAAAAACACATTTTTTCCCGTTTTTGTCTGTCTGTCTGTTTGTTCCGCTTAATCTCCGAAACGCCTGGACCGATTTTGACGGGACTTTTATTGACAGATAGTTGATGTTATAAGGTCTGACATAGGCTACTTTTATTTTAGAAAAATAATTATGGTTCCGTGCAAAAAAATTAAAACCCTTGAAATTGGTAACAAAATTCGATTAAAAAAGGGAAGTATTTTTTTTTAATAATAATTTCACCCGAACGAAGGTCGCGGGCAACAACTAGTCTAAAATAAAAGTAGCCTACGTTACATATCTTGAAATTACAAACAGACACATTTTATTTATTTGTGTGTCATATACAGGGTGAATATTTCAAGAGGGCGTGGATGGCCAAATCCAAAACTATGAGGAATAGCGAAAAATGCTCAAAGGAGTCTCGAGCCCGATTTTGATTAAAACTAAAACTGCATCATTCGATTTTTGAAAAATCAATGTTCCTAGACAGGAATCGAACCGATTCATTTTGAAAAACAAATACAGACTGTATTATTTTATTACACTATTCGATGGTGTCGCTAATAAGGATCAAATTCTGGGAAATAATGACATACGGCTGTTTATATGTATGTATTGAATGGCTAGATAAGAGGAGCACACGCCCCTGCTATGTACGGTTTTACAACTTGATACATAGTCGAGATTCCTTATTATTTCTAGTCTAAGCAAGTTTAATATTAATGTAGGTCATCGTCATCATTCTCTTGTCGTTATCTCAATTTGTGTAAGGTCGGCGCAACATGTCTTCGTCTTACTCTTTTTGACAATATGCTTCATATGGTTTCTTTTTCGAGTAAACTAAATTGATCGGAATATAAGTCTCTAATTAATGTTTATTTTTTTTGTCCTACAGCTGGGCAAAGGTTTCCCTTTTCTCTTTCAAAACCTCTCTATACAATTACGTAAAAAAAAAAAAAGAAATAAAATGGCCTCTAAAATCTTCTTTACCAAAATAGATACTTACCTCATATTTTTTCAAAATATTCAACATCAATTTTCAATAATCTCCATATATCACTACTAAACAACCATGAAAAATGTAAAGAAAAAACCTACGTTATGTCCGTAACGAAGTGGTCATTGTGATTCAAAGCCGCTTCCATTCTCTATGGATCCGTGGTGACCTACTTACTCTATGACGCACTTCTGACGTCACGCTTTGTCTATGGTTCTACATTGTGCGCCGTGTAATTGGCGGACGTATGGCGTTTGTTTTATATGGCGTAACGGTGTCTAGCTTGGAAGTTTAACTTGATCTTAATCTGTTCAGTTTACGGGGTTTAATGTAAAAAGTCAGAAAATAAGTATTTCTCAAGTTTTTTTTTTAGTGTGTAGGTTGCATTCTGAATTGTGCCGGAAAGTCTGACAACCATTCTTACCAAGGGATCAGATAGGCAGTCGCGCCATGTAATTTACTGATATTCAGCTGTATTGTAAAATAAATGGTTTAGATTTTAATCATGAAAAATGTCGAAAATTTACCATGCCCCCCCCCCCTGATCTCCGAAACTATTAAGCCTAAATTAAAAAGAAAAATTACATAATATAGTTCATTTTGCTTGTAGATTACAGGAAAACCTATAAGAAAAAATAATCAGCTGTCCTATACAAAATTTCAATACCTACTCGACC
Source organism: Eugnorisma glareosa (assembly GCA_947578425.1). NCBI lineage: Eukaryota > Metazoa > Arthropoda > Insecta > Lepidoptera > Noctuidae > Eugnorisma > Eugnorisma glareosa. The sequence continues at coordinate 4,840,691 of OX387967.1, read as the reverse complement.
CAAATGTATGGGACAGCTGATTATTTTTTTACGATTTCGATGGTGGTCCCATAGAGAAAGTTGTTCAGTTTGATGGTCCGTACCACAGTATTCCATATGATTATACCCTTTCTGTTACAGGCTGTATAGTTTTTGAGACCGTTTGAATGTCATCAAATTCAAGACTTAAAACACCAAATGCTGTTGGATGGCTGCATGTTATATGAAAGCTGAAAACTTAACACCTGCACACATTAATGTTGTAGGAATTTTTAACTTTTCTTTGTCATACTTCTAAGTACTTTGTTTATTTCCACGAAGACGTGCCAGGTCATAATTTATCATCATCTGAATTTTAGATAATAATAAATTATGAACTGAATGCCATAATTGTTATTGTTATTGTCATTAACATTAAATGTTAATGACAGTATTTATTACAGACAACTTAATAAAATAAGACGTTTTAACATTTAATGTCCTCATTAAATCGATATGGGGACTTGTGGGGAGTGGCTAATGCGTTTTGCGTAGGATTATTTGCTCCTATTTGTACGCATAGCTACTTAGCTACGCATAGTTACATTGTGTAAATACCATATATATATAGCATGTGTTACGGACGACGCAGCTTATGTAAATGATGTATATAATATGATTTTAAGTATATAAGTTACGAAACAATGTTATTTAAGGTTTAGATATAAGTACCAATAAATCTTGATTTGATAGTAGGGATCATTACGAAATAATACAACACCATATAGTTAGGGTGGTTTCAATATCCCTTAGAACATATAGGTAGCCAAACACGACATTTGTAAAGGCAGAGAGCACGATCCAGACAGGTCCGGACAAGTCAAAACCTGTCGAGATCACCGCCCGACACATCAAAACAAACACCCACTCTAAGCGGGTAATCGTGCTCTGCGCTTATTACGCTACCCACTACTTGCACCCTGTGTAAAATGAATATAAAACGGGTGGCTTGTTGCAAAATTCGTAGTCGTCACTCAACAGTCAAGCAGCAAGCCAGCCCTGGGAATAAATAAGAAACAAGAAGTCTGAACCTGAAGTTTTATTTAGAAGAAATACAGTCCACCTTGAAAGCTGGTCCTCCGAGCGCCGGATCAAGTTTGAAAAATCAAGATAAATTCAAGAATCAAGCATGAAAACTAGAAGTGTTGCGGCCAAGGAAAGTGAATCGGAGTCGGGCTACGATAGTCGACGACCACGTACGTTCGTGGATCCGCCCAGGTCGCCGTCGACCATCGCGTCCGCGTTACCGCGCACTCCGTATAGTGCGCCCGCGGCTGGGACCGATCCCGCCGCCCCCGCGTTCGCGATCGCACCTCCCGCCACCGCCGCGGCAGGGAGGGTTGCGCCGACTATGTCCGACGGCGCGTCCGTTGCGCCGGCTCCACGCCTCGTACCGGCGAGTAGAGCCACCGCGACCGCGACCGCGTACGACTATGGCGAATCGCTCGCTACGCCATCCGCGTCGATCTACCCGACTACGACGACTGCCGCGCTACGAACCCAGGACTCGGCGCGAACTATGACAGCTGCACACGATGTCTCCGTTAGGGATACAGCAAGTACGATACGTTCTAGAAGATCGTTTAGTAGTGACGTGGCTCGAGTGAAGAAGGCAGAATATGAAGCACAGAAGAGGATCGCTGCGATACGGAACGAGCAACTAGAAATTGAAAAGACGCTCGTCAACAAGCGATTTGAATATGAAGTGTCGGCAATTGAGGCAGAGGCAGAGGCTCGTGAAGAGGGCTCCGTGCACAACAGTGATGACAGGGTGGACGAGTGGCTTCAAAGTATTGACCGAAGTCACCCCCGAGTCATGGAGCAGCCACGGGGGGAGCAACCCCCGCACCCCGCTACCGCCGCCGCCTGCATCGAACCCGCCACGTGTGTTGACGCCATCACGCCTGCCAGAAACGACCAAAGAAGACAACGATCGGCCTCACGCTCGCCAACCAGAGGGGAACGTCGAGTTGGTAGAGGAATTGAACAATTGGCCGACACATTGGACAAAATGATACGTGTACGCCCGCCGCCGCGACAAGTGACTGAACTACCAACGTTTACAGGTGCGGCCACTGAATGGATGCCTTTTAAGGCAGCGTACACGGATTCATCAAGTGTTTACAAGTTCACCGCGATCGAGAACTTAGCGAGACTGCGAAACTGCATCAAGGGTGAAGCAAGAGAAGCAGTGTCAGCGCTCCTGTGTACTGCGTCGGACCCACAAGTAATCATGAAGACGTTAGAACAGTACTACGGCAGGCCAGAAATACTCATGGATCGAGCAATGGAGGATCTAAAGAAACTACCTCGACTCACGAGCACGGCCAGTGACTTGAATTCGTTCGCAGTGAAGTTACAGAATATAGTGTGTGTGTTATCAAACATGGATAACCGCGGATATATATGGAACCCGATGTTAGTTCGTGAAGTGTTAGAAAAATTAAGCCCGCACATTAAATCAAGATGGTGCGATTACGCTTCTGAGGCTGTGGAATCGTCGCGTGAACCGGAAGTCGTGCTACTGTCCAGGTTCCTGATGCGAGAGGCTGACCGAGCTATGAGATACGCCTTCACAAATACGACACCCGCACCTGCACCGAAGAAAGAAACAAAAAATACATCGCAAACCAACATAAAGAAAAAGGCGGGCCGAGAAATAGTCTACACAACATCGGAAAAAGATGAAGAAAGAAAGCAAGAGTGTTTGTGTTGTGGCGGTGACCACGAAGTACCTAAATGTGCGAAGTTCCTGAAGATGAGTGTCGACGAACGATGGGAGTGGGCACGCAACGGAAGAGTGTGTTTCAAGTGTGTGACGAGGCGCCATCGACGTGAACATTGCCGAGCGAAGCGATGCGGCAAGGAAACATGCAGCCGCCCACATCACACGTTGCTGCACAAGGAACGAGACACAAAGGAAGCATCACCGTGTGAGAAACCAGACAAGGTGGTCGACGTCGAGAAACAACACTCCAAAGAATCTGTGATGACCGTCTCAGCGCCAAGCAACACGTCACAGCGCGTACTGTTGAAGATGTGTCCAGTTATATTAAAAGGGCCCGGCGGACAAGTATCAACGTTCGCGCTAATGGATGAAGGCTCAACAACATCACTCGTCGACGAAGAATTGACTCGCCGTATACAAGTGAGCGGCCCGGTCTCCACTCTACGTATACAAGGCGTGACTTCGCAGCAACATGAAGAATGCAGTCAGGAAGTCAAGCTACAAATACGAGGCCAAAGCGGTGACTTTCAAGAGCTACGCGCACGAACAATGAAGGACCTGCGACTTCATGGACAGACGGTGGACAGGTCAACTTTGATGAATTATCCACACCTCCAGGACATGCGAAGAGACGCATTCTTTGAAGAAGCCACACCTAAGGTACTAATAGGTGCCGACAACTGGCACTTAATAGTCACACGCGAACTACGCATGGGAAAGAAGAACGAACCCGCGGCTTCGTACACTCAGTTGGGATGGGTGATCCATGGGACAGCACCGCGCGCTACGTTGAAGAAACAAGAGGGGCAACTAGTGCTACATCTACACGACGTGTCTGCGGCAAGACAGACAGATGATGTGCGTCGGGTAGAAGAGCTGGTGAAGTCGCACTTCAAGATCGATGCCCTAGGAGTTTCTTTGGCAAGGAAGGTCAAGCCAGAAGATCAAAAGGCGATTGACGCAGTGCAAAGTACCATGAGGAAAGTCAACGATCACTTCGAAGTCGGGTTACCATGGCGTGATGAAGATGCTCCAATGCCCAACAACTACAGCTGTGCCATTAGAAGATTGAAAACGATTGAAAAGAAGATGGATTCATCACCACACTTCGCAGCACAGTACAGCGCTCTGGTTAAGAACCTACTAGACAAAGGGTACGCTCAGGAGTGCAACGGAAGGGAAGAACAGAGCAAGAAGGTGTGGTACCTGCCACACTTCCCGGTCGTGAATCCAAATAAGCCGGGAAAGATGCGCATGGTGTTCGACGCTGCGCATCGATACAGTGGAGTGTGCCTGAACGACTACCTACTGGAAGGACCTGATCTCCTGAAATCACTGCCTGGGATCTTGTTCAGATTCAGAGAGCGACCAGTGGCCGTCACAGCGGACATACAAGAAATGTTTCTCCAGGTGAAAATAAGAGAGCAGGACCAAGCTGCACAGATGTTCCTCTGGCGAGAAAGTGAACGAGCGGAGCCACCAAAGAAGTACAAAATGACCTCAATGATCTTCGGAGCCTCATGTTCACCCTTCATCGCACACTCCGTACGAGACGCCAACGCAAGACTATACTCCGAGGAACATCCCGACGCCGTGCAAGCTATAACATCAAGCCACTACATGGATGACTACGTAGACAGTTTCGCAACCGAAAATGAAGCCATCAAGACAGCGCGTCAAGTCATGAAGATACATCAGAACGCCCACTTCAACTTGAGGGGTTGGTGCTCAAACAGACGCGACGTAGTCAAGAACATCACGCTGGAGAAGCAGGCACATGACACAGAAGTAAGACTCGGACAAAGGGAAGAAAACACAGACAAGACATTGGGATTATTATGGCAGACAGGCTCCGACGAGCTAGGTTTCAACACAGGACTAAGTCGACTGTCACCCGAGGTGAAAACCAGAGACAGAGCGCCGACGAAACGAGAAGCCCTCGGAGCCGTCATGGCAGTCTATGACCCTCTGGGACTCATTAGCCACTTCACAGTCACCGGAAAGATCCTGCTTCAGAACCTGTGGAGGCACGGCATAGGATGGGATGAGACGCTCCCTGAAGAAGACGCGCAGCACTTCGAAGAATGGATGCAAAGCCTGAACGAGGTAACGAAGCTGCGCATCCCCAGGTGCTACGACAGGGGCCCGGAAGACATCGTGGAGCTCCATATCTTCTGCGACGCGAGTGAACAGGCTTACGCTGCGACAGCCTACTGGAGAATCCAAAAGCCGGAAGGAAGAGTGGACGTGAGGCTGGTCGCGGCAAAGTCAAGAGTAGCCCCCCTCAAGCCAGTCACCATTCCACGACTCGAACTACAGGCAGCAGTGATCGGCGCACGACTGGCGGAGACAATAATAAAGGAGCACCGAGATAAGCCCAGCAGCGTAACGTATTGGACGGACTCTCAGACCGTCCTACGATGGATTGAAAAAGACGCCGTGAAATACACACCATTCGTAGCGCATCGTCTAGGTGAGATCGCCGAACTAACCAACGCCAGCCAGTGGAGATGGGTACCCACCGAACACAATGTGGCAGACGACGCCACGCGCCCTAGCTACACCGTGCACATGAAACCAGAAGACAGATGGTTCACCGGCCCCATGTTCCTGTACAAGAAAGAAGAGTCTTGGCCGAAAGAAAAGGTCAAAGGTGACACGACTGACGACGAAGCAACATACGTCATAGTGGAAGAACCAAGAAAGCACCCTTCTCACCTACCCGACATAAGAAGATTCTCTTCGTATGAGAAACTGCTACGAGCGACAGCTATGCCCTTCCTTTTCAAAGAAAAATGTAAGGACAGGACCAGCCAGCTGACCGTCGACCTAATAGAGAGGGCCGAGAAAATATGGCTAAAACAAGCACAGCTCGAAGACTACGCAGAAGAGATCCAGCTCCTCGAGAAGGGGAAGCCGGTACCCAGATCAAGCAGTCTATACAAGTTAGACCCATACATTGAAGATCAAGTCCTTAAGGTTAGAGGAAGGATTGGACGCGCGATGGTCATAGACACACAGAAGACACCGGTGATTCTACACGGCAAACACCCATTCACGCGCCTGCTGGTGGAAGACGCACATCGTCGAGCTGGTCACGCCAACAACGAACGCGTGATCAACAACTTGAGACAGCGATACTGGGTGGTCAACCTACGCCCTACGGTGCGAGCTATTGCACAGCGATGCCAGCTCTGCCGCATCAGAAAGGCTGCGCCAGTGAAACCAACTACGGGAGACTTACCTGTTGAACGACTGACGAAGACACAGCGACCCTTCACTCACTGCGGCATCGACTACTTTGGACCAATGACGGTAGTCATAGGAAGAAGACATGAAACAAGATGGGGGGCCCTGTTTACCTGCCTTGCCACAAGGGCAGTGCACCTGGAATTAGTATCAAGTTTGTCAACCGACTCGGCGCTGATGGCAGTACGAAGAATGGCGGCACGGCGAGGTTGGCCCAGCATCATGTACTCAGACAACGGTACCAACTTCAGAGGGGCGGACACCGAGCTACGCGTGGCCTACAAGGAATGGGCCAAAGAGTTCACTAACTTTGGACTCGAGCATCGAATGAGGTGGAAATTCATACCACCAGGGGCACCTCATATGGGGGGAGCGTGGGAGCGACTAGTACGCTCTGTCAAGACGGCGCTGGGGGCGACATTACATCAAAAGGCACTAAAAGAAGAAGTATTGCTGACGCTGCTGACAGAGGCCGAGCACTCTATAAACGCCCGGCCTCTCACCCATGTCTCTGTCGATCCTAGGGATCCGGAGGCCCTTACACCCAACCACTTCCTCATCGGGACCTCCTCAGGCCTTCCCCGCACTGGGCCTTGTGTGGAGGCCAGCCGCAAGCAATGGAGAGCTGCCCAAGCGCTCGCCGACCACTTCTGGCGGCGCTGGGTGGACGAGTATCTACCTACGTTGGTGCCTCGAGGGGCGTCAGATGATCAACGGCGGCCCCTTCACGTTGGTGACCTGGTCATCATCATCGACTCCACGTTACCAAGAGGGACGTGGCCCCGAGGCGTCGTGGAAGCGGTCTACGCGGGTCCAGACGGCAAGGTGCGGTCAGCTGACGTCAGAACCACGGCGGGCATCCTACGGCGTCCAGTCACGAAGCTCGCCGTCCTCTGCGTGGAAGATTAGGCTACGGTAGCCCTGCGCCGGGGGGAGGATGTTACGGACGACGCAGCTTATGTAAATGATGTATATAATATGATTTTAAGTATATAAGTTACGAAACAATGTTATTTAAGGTTTAGATATAAGTACCAATAAATCTTGATTTGATAGTAGGGATCATTACGAAATAATACAACACCATATAGTTAGGGTGGTTTCAATATCCCTTAGAACATATAGGTAGCCAAACACGACATTTGTAAAGGCAGAGAGCACGATCCAGACAGGTCCGGACAAGTCAAAACCTGTCGAGATCACCGCCCGACACATCAAAACAAACACCCACTCTAAGCGGGTAATCGTGCTCTGCGCTTATTACGCTACCCACTACTTGCACCCTGTGTAAAATGAATATAAAACGGGTGGCTTGTTGCAAAATTCGTAGTCGTCACTCAACAGTCAAGCAGCAAGCCAGCCCTGGGAATAAATAAGAAACAAGAAGTCTGAACCTGAAGTTTTATTTAGAAGAAATACAGTCCACCTTGACAGCATGTATCGGAAAGAGGAAAGGTATGGTTATTTTTGTAACATTTCTAACTACAATGGTCAGTAAAGGTACCCGCGTACTAGGCAGCTTGGCTGTGGCAGCCACTCCGATGTAAGATGGCGTATGAAGCCTGTGCATTAGGCGGCCAAGGATGTCTGGCTGCGGCCGCCATTAAGGTGGAAGTGTCAGGGTAGACGTTTTTTGCAATTTGCTGGACAGTGTCAGGTTGTATATGTCGAACAAAATATGACCGCGCTGACGATATCGCGACGGTAACACTTATGACTGCAGTTTGCAAAAAAAAATAAAAATACACCTTATAGACCATCAAACTGGTTTTTCTTTCTCCATGAGAGCACCTTCGTAATCGCGAAAAAAAAATCTGCTGTCCCATACCAAACGATTTCTTACCAACGTCCTGTCAATTCCGCGACTTTCAATGTCCTTCTCTAATTATGTATATTCATCATGTGCCTAGCCTTTTCCCAATCACTTCGGGGCCGGCTTCCGGTCTACTGGATAATACGATACCTTTAGTAAGACTGGTTGTCAGACTTTCGGTCCACTGACTACCTACCTGTAGCGACTGCCATAGATATACAAATGACAGCCGGAACCAACAGCTTTACGTGCATTCCGAGGTACAGAGGAAACTCGGTATGTTATGGATGGTCACCGATCCACGGACCAACCTAGGCAAGCTCTGCTTAACCTTGAAGATCGACCCGTGCGGTTGTTATTATTTAGAAACGAGCTCCTTGATTGTCGAAGTACTTAAATAATTATGACCACACGTTTCCTTTTAGATACATGCTGTATATGTACTTGCTATATAAGTATGGAATGTAATACATAGCTGTAAGGGGGCGACGCGACCTGAGTTTAAAGGTTTGACCTTTTGTGAAGCAAAGGTGTGGGAAATTCCGGAAAATTCCGTTATTTGTTTCATTGTGCTACCGGTTATAATGGAAATATTGAAAATCAAAGAACAATATTGAAGGTTTCTGGTTTCGAACTCAAATGAAATGGCTAATGTCACATATCTATGGATTTTACAGACATCTAAGAACAGTAATAGAAATAATTTAGTTTAATTTTGAGTTTTCTGCTTGCTTGAGCTATTGAGCTGTTGGTAAACTGACTTGGTCATCCAAAGCTTTGTCTATTTATCCTTCAACGGGTGGAGGCTGGACGGATTTTGATAAAAGGTCCACAGTCAGACTATGATTTAGGTTAGGTTAGCACATAGGATAGTTTTTTTTATCACGGTAGTACGTTCCCATGGGATGATTTCTGTCCTCTGCGAGTATGGAGTCGTATGTTAAAGCTAGTAAACAAAACTAAACCTCAACACAATAACTATTCAACACGCCTATTACAATAGGCAGAAGGAACGAATATCTAGTATTGAATCATCTACGCTCTACGTTGTCTCTGGCGGCGCGCCAAAATTTGACGTACCGCCATTTTTTTAAAGTTTTGTTTACACACGATAAGCATGCAATAGCAGATGAACCTCGCAATTAAATTTAATTGATGCGCTCTAGATTTTATTGGATTGCTTGTTTTAAAAATCGATTGAGCGAAGTGTGATTATTTTTAAGTAGTTGACCCCGCGACGAAAGAGAAGTGTTGGTCGTCTGGCAACGGGCAGACGACATTGTTGACATCGTGGATAAATCCTGGATGAGACCGGCACAGGAGCGTAGAGATTAGCATAGACAAAGAGAGTCCTATACCCAGCCAATGAGCCCCCCGACCATAAACTAAACCTTCATATGACGACCCGAATGGCGCAGCGGCAGTGAGGCTGCCTTACGTCCTTAGGGTCCCGGGTTCGAATCCCGGTAGGAGCAAATGTTTGTGTGATGAGCATGGACAATTGTTTCCGAGTCATGGATGGTTATATGTATAATAAGTATGTATTTACAAACAAAAAGTATCTATGTAGAAGTATCAACTATCTGGTGTCCACGACACAAGCCTCGTTGCTTAGTGTGGCACCTAGATGGCGCTGTGTGTAATGTCCAGCGATATTTATATTATTTGGAACTGTCAAACTCTCAAATGTCATTTTTGCTTCAGGTTGAAATACCGTACATACCTCTTAATTTCTTACACAAATGTACATATTATTAAATTAATTTAAATATCATACGTTGACATTCAAATTTGTCACATTAGTACAACATAAACATTCAACAGTAATTAATATTCTAACGTGCACTTAACGGCAATTTCCCAGCAACCATTTTTCATGAAAATAATTTCCCGCCAACTCAAATGTCAAAAACTTTTTAATAGAAAAGTGTCATGGCGTTAATTTGCAGACAGTCTCTAATATGTGACGCTGACATTCTTGTAATGATAAAATAATTTTATTGGTCAATTGATGAGCGACAATCGTTTATGTTTTTTTGTTGTTTTTTATCTGCCTAGCCTTTTCCCAACTATGATGGGGTCGGCTCCCAGTTTAACGGCCTAGATGCAGCTGAATACTAGTATTTTACATAAAGTGACTGCGTAACTGACCTCCACAGCCCAGTACTGGGTAATACGATATCCCTTGTTATTGCTGGTTGTTATTATATTATATATATTAAAAAATGTATATCTCATCAGTCAAATCTCATAGTTTTGATAGAATTCAATATATTTTAGCAGAAGCTATAGAAAGCTGAGCAGTAGTCTTCAATGATGTGAAATTCATTGTTATATGTATATTACAGAGTGGAAATGTACATAACTAAAATGATTCGTCAAGAGTGAGCGCACGGGGCGGCTCTTCCAAGCCGCGTTTTCACATGCAAGAAAACTTTTTCAAGAAATGTCTTTCGACCGATTGTAACTTGAAAGTAGCTGCAAGCATTAACAAACACAAGCCTTGCAACTTGCAAGTTATTATCGGGCAGACATCGTGACATTTCTCGTAGAAGTTTTGTTGAGACAATCTTATTCATCTTTGATAGGGATCTATAAAACCCTATTTTATCTTTTGCTAGGTATCTCTTTCGAACAGTCCCGCAACTCTGGCAGGCATCGGTTCTTTCGGACCCCTTCCCGTTTGCTGACATCTCTTTGAGGCGCGCGTGGAACCCTCGCGCGCCGTCGACTCGGCCTGTCGTCATAAGACGGACGGACGGCGAGCTAGCCCATGGCCATTACTCACCGTCCACAGGCCCGCAAGTCTAAGTACCTTAGGCAATGGTTGTGATCCTTATTCTTTGAGAAATATGGGAATTCACACATTTTAAAACTTAAAAAAAAAACTTTTTTAAATTTTTATTGGGTCATGCCCACCACACTATTCCTAAACCACTGCAACTCCTGAAAGCCAGTATCAACAGTGGCGACCACCACAAAAGCGCCGAGACATTGAAGCTCGACGAAGTCCCAGAGAAATAATTTAACTGTCTTGGAGCCCGCAACGAAATTAATCAGAATAGAATAGCGGAGGAATAGGAAAAACATAATGTCCACTTCCCTCCATATCAGCAGGAGACAGAACAAAACAAGGCTAATAGACACAAAGGTACATTTACAACTGGGATATGGCAATTCCTTTTTTTTTTTATTTAGCTTGGCGTGTAGAATAAACTTCATCATCGGGACATAGTAATCAATGGCTTCTCGTAAGATGACAACCTTATAAAGAAAACCATTTTTTTTTAAATCAATAATCTATCCAAGACTTTATTATTAGCCAGTCCTCACGACGCCCATGCATACTTCGTCACGATTACGTCGAAATGCGTCAGATCGGTCATGCGTCAGAATTTTGACTGAAAAAATTGTAACCAGGCCATTAACTTTGAAGAAAGGCGTCATAGATAATGTGTGCATCAGTCAGAAAGCTCTATACTGACGTACGTAGCTGAAATAAAAGCTTTCTCGTAGTTTTTTTATTCGTAAATGGCTTGGTAACTGAAATGGTATTAGTTATCGTCAACTATCTTATGGCCGCGGCTTCGCCCGCGTGGAGCTCAGTTATTGTCCCATGGGATTGTACTACTGGGATATAAAGTATCCTATGTGATAATCCAGGTTATAAACTATCTGTGTGCCAAGTTTCATCCAAATCCGGTCAGTCGTTTTTGCGTGGAAGAGTAAAAACCATCAGATATTCTCACAAACTTTCGCATTTAATTAGTAGGTAGTAGCTAGCCTTTTAGCAACTATGTTGGGGTCGGCTTCCAGTCTAACCGGATGCAGCTGAATACCAGTATTTTACATGTACGCATAGCTGATCTCCTCAACCCAGATAGTACTGGGTAATACGAAACCCCTTGGTAAGACTGGTTGTCGGTTTCGGGCCACTGACTACCTGTAACGGCTTTCAAAGATCTACAAATGACAGCAGGGACCGACGACTTAACGTGCTAACTGAGGCACGGAGGAAACTCGTTAAGTAATCACCTATCTACAGCCACCAACCCAGGCAAGCGGGGTCAGTGCGAATTCGACCCGCTTAGACTCGACCCGAAGAATAATACCAGATATTTTACTACCAATTCAGTGTCATTTGTACAGTCAGGCAAAGTGGTATTTTAATTCTAAATAACTTATTACACATATATTTAATATTTTGTTATGATGCATAATTTATCCTGGTAGTAGTGATTTCATTTAAAAAATGTATTCTAATTCTGGCTAGTTTAGCCAACCATGTTTTTTTTTCAAATTGTTTAGAGGTCACCGTGCCGCTAGCTGTAAGATTGTAATGATAATTAACAAGAATCTGTATTTTTTACTTCAAAGTACAAAGCGTATAATATATTAAAAAATGATAAGTACTTGTTTAATTATTGATTTATTTATCCAAATATCATTTCAATTTCATACTCTCTTTGGTGCGATAAATCGACACTTTTCTGTCTGACTATAAAAACACTACTAAAAGCAAACAGAAATATCCAGGTATTATTCTTCGGGTCGAGTCTAAGCGGGTCGAGTGGACACTCACCCGGCAAGCGCGGCTTAATTGAAGATTGATATAAACGGCTGTTTTTATTTAGAGCCACGATCTCCTCCTGCCCTCATCCCAGTTTATTTGTGGTCGACGCATCATGTCTTCTTCTTCCATACTTCTCTATTACTCATCACCCCATGTGTCACCCTTTTTTAGCCTTTGTTATTTATTAGAAATTTCTAAATACATATTTTTTGCGATAAACAAGGATTACAAGTGAAAGCTTAATTTAAGCTTTTAGAAATGATAGATAAACGTAACTTAATTCATGTTGTAGCCTGTCAATTGTCCGGCTTATCGTTGATTAATGGGCCATTGATAACAGTGATAAGTTGATAACACACAAATCACGATGTTCATGAATGTGACGTAGGACAGCGTAAAAACTACATATTTTAGTGGTCAGTATGGGCTTTTTAGTCTGAGGTTAATTATAGCCTTTTTTTTTTCGGAGGGGTAATCATCAAATCACACTCCCTCCTGCTCAGCCCAGAGCGGGAGGGGTCTCGCGCTCTGGGCTGAGCAGGAGGGAGTTTCAGACTTTTACTGACTAAAACCCATCCATGTTTCGAACAGTCCCAACTGCGGAAAGCTCTGAATGAGTTTTTCATGAAATAGTCATTCAATGAGATTAAATGAACTTGGAGGGTTGTATTGACGGTTTTAATGATTTATGTAAAGCAATATTTGTTACGGTCGCGAATTATATTTTAATCAACATACAACCTGACACTAACCTACTGTATGGATCAGAATGCTGGGCTGTGAAGAAGTCGGACGAAAAACGATTGCATGTAGCCGATAAGAGAATGTTGAGATGGAGGAATGAGTATATTAGAGGAAGTTTGAAAGTGGAGCCTGTTTCAGAAAAAAATAACGGAAGTCGTTTGTCTTGGTATGGACATGTAATGAGGAGAGATGAAACGCATGTGACTAAAAGAGTGATGGACATGAATGTTGATGGATGGAGAGGGAGAGGAAGCCCAAAGAAAAAATGGATGCATTGTGTGAATACAGATTTATTTATTTAATTACAACGGCTGTTAAACCAATTATAGTAACTAAAAAAGAACTAAAAGAGTTATACATACAATTAAAATAAACAAAATAACAAAGTAAAGGTTCACACTTTCATAAATTCCTTTCACAATACTTCTGACATGCCAATAAAATCTTCGTTCATCCATCCGCAAACAGATCGTCTGTTGGATTAGAATCAAAGAGATCATTAAGCGCGGCCAGAGTGCGAGGAATTGGCGACTTAGCACGTGCAACAGTGTGACATGGAGATATGATGCCGTGACGTCTGACAGAAGAGAATGGAAGCAGAAAACGTGTTGCGCTGACCCCAAATATAATGGGACACGGGCAGGACGATGATGACAACCTGACACTGACTTGCAAAATCCAAAAAAACGTGGGAAATTTTGAATATCGCGGTTTACCGAGGCGCTTCCATCTTTGTGAAAAATGCGTCATCTCCTTGGTTTAGACCATAGACATAGAGATTGGAATGAGCATTTGCCTCCAAAAAGTGACCGCTCTCTAGAAATAGACAGAGCGATGATGCGGCCAATACCTGTCTATAAGTCTATGGGCCGCTCCATTGCTTTGTCTCTCTCGCACTTCATGGTCAATTTTATTTGACATTTGGCTAGGGAAGGCTCAGTCCATGCTCTATGTCTATGGTTTAGACTGATATATCAACTTAGTAGGTTATTAGTACGAGGTTCGAGGAGGATATGCAGATAAAACAGAAAATTGAGAAAACTATTACGTAAAACGTTTCTAAGAACAAGAAAGACTACAAGATTCAGCCTTCAAAGTCGATCATATCCGCTTTGGAAAATGAGCGACAGATAGTCAAAAGCGGAAGGAAGCTCGAAAATTACATTCAGAGATCAAATATTGGTTTCATCGTTTCAATGTTGCTCTTTGTATCAAAGAGGTGAATGATGGGATGTTTCTAATAGGGTTGAAGAGTCTTAAAGAAGCATACATTTTGAAAGTCGCACAACGAAACGGATAGTTCAACAGAAAATTACAGGTTGTATATACAGGTTGCATTGACGAAATCTTGGTATAATTTCACTACTTAGGTAAGTAAACATTGGAAAACCTGCAAATAATAAGAACATTTTTCTTTCATAACTTCATAATTTTAATCATAACTTACAAGAAATAAAACTTTTTAATTCGAACAGGACGCTAGCCCGCGTCATGGCTCTCGGTCTCTCTCGTAACGCCATAGAGTATATTATTTTAACAACATTATAATTTATTTTTATATCTGTGCGTGGCCTTCATAGACCTCGTAAAGTAATCGTCACACGCCAGTGATGGCTATTTGGTAATTCTTAGAATAACAAATAGCGTATTTATTGCTATTTATTATTTTACTAACGCGTTTAATGAGGATTTTGGCGCGAGTGCGAGCCTAATCGCGAGTGCTTTGGAATTTAAACTGCGAATTTTCGCGGCTTCCGGCAATCGGTTTTTGATGAGTAACTTTTTAAATATTGTAGCCGATTGTTTCTTTCAAATATACGGTACTTACCATAGACATTTTAATTTTAGAAAGTGTTGAAAATTAGCTGTTCCAAAATGATTAGGTTATCGTTATGTTTTTTCAATTACTGTTTAGCAAAGCGTTTTTCTCAAATAAAAGAATATCAAGTTTTTTGAAGTTCCAGCAGCTAAATTAAGCTAGAAACTGGGTGAATAATAATCATGGCATTCTATTTTTTTTTCTTTAACATTGGAAAACCCTTAGATCAAAAATACGGAAATGAACCTTTTACGTTTCGAACGTTTGTAGTTTGTACCATGGCCCTCGCGATTTTAAAAAGAACCTAGAAAATATCGTTTTATTATTATAATCGCTTCCACACTAGCAAATAGACAAACAGAAGTCTGAGAATTGGTAAATCCAAGGTTTTAACAATGTTGGGTCTAGGAATTAAGATTCATCTTTGGATTTAACAACTCTTAGTTGTAGTATAAATATGGAATTTTCAGCTAAAAACCTGATTAGTCATCATCATCTTTCGTTGTTCCATGTTGCTTGTGGTCGGCGCAACACGTTTTATCAAAATCAAAATATTTTTATTTCACATAGGCCTAGATGGGCACTTATAAAACGTCGACAAAAAGGTGCACGGTTCGGGTTGGTCGTTTCTTATGGAGAAGAACCGGCAAGAAACTCCATGGTTACTCTTTTCAAATCATTTGGTGTTACAATATTATCATGTTACAGCATTAGTACTTAAGTATGGGGGAACAGCATAGGCCCGACAATAGGTCGTTGCTTACTACACAAAAAAAAATTAAAACAAGATGAAAAGTTAACAAAAGTTAACGAGCATCTGGGAATCTACAAAGCCTATAATGTTCAAACATTCACAAACAATCGGTAAAAAAGAATCTATACAAAGGTAAGAAAATATTGTAAAATAGTAAATTAAACAAGTGACACAAATATTGCCATCAGTGCTGTAACTATTCTGAGCAAAAGATGTATAAATGATTTGAAAACTATCGTAAAGAATCTGGTTAGATAGATGAGAAAAAATGAGATTGAGAATAGTTAGAGACATCCACACAATTGTGCAGTTTATGAGCTACCAGGGAAGCCGCATGCGCAGAAGGAATTAAAGCCAAACTTCTTTGTCTTCGACGTAGTCCTTGATTTTGTAATATGCTTTTTTAATAAGGACACGTTTGATGTAATTTTTGAACTTTCCATCGGTCAGTTCTATAACTGACTTTGGCAACTTGTTATAAAAGCGTATACTGTTTATAAGAAAAGACTTGCTAGTTTTAGTTAATCTGAATTTAGGTATTACAATTTTTCTTCCACTCTCCTCTGTCAACCGTCACGCTATCATTTACTCCTTTCTCTTTCATATCAGTCCTCACACAATCCATCCATCGTTTCCTTGGTCATCCTGTCCCTCTCAATCCATCAACATTTATGTTTATCAGTCTTTTAGTCATATACTGGAAACTGGATTACTTAGTACGACCAGAAAATATGCCGCGATTTTTACCTAATTGACTAGGTACACTATCACCATCTGCTTAGCGTTTTCCCAACTACGTTAGGGTCAGTTTCCTTTCTAACCAGGTGAAGCTTTGCCAGTATTCACATGGAGCTACTGCCTATCTGACCTCAATGTCGCAGTTACTGGCCACCACGAAACCTCCTGTCAGACTTTAGGGTTTCTCTTTTCAGAGACCTATAAATGGATAAAGATGAAAACATGAGTAGATATGGTATAGACTATACACGGGTCTTATAAATAAAAGGAACTAGCTACATGTTTTGCCTTATAGGAATGGCGTACAAAAAAATGTTTGGCTTGTGAATTTATTTGTGGTCCCAAAATACTACACAAAATAATTATTGTATTTTCAGGTGGAATCCGGGACCGCGATCCCGGTCCCAAAAGCCCCCTGACCCTGAAAAATAGGGTCAACTTAATTAAAAAAATAGAAGTTGTTACCTAAAAATATTAACAAGCAAAGGGTTATACAATAGGGAAAACTTAATTATTACATAAAATATAAAATTAAAAAAGGCTTACTGAATAGGGTTAAAAATAGAGGTAAAATCATGAACAACTGGAGCCAACTGCTATTTAACTCTTTTTAAGCCAAAAAGGGGTCTCGGTATTTACTCGATGGTCTCCCATCCAAGGACTGACTTCGACCAGCATTGCTTAACCCAGGAGATCGAGCCTTGCAGATATTTTTGTTGAGCTACGAGCCAGTTTCCTTACTAATTCTTGAATACTGGCTGGTCGGTGTCGCTTACACCAACATACAAACAGTTACCACGTATTCAGTAAGTCAGTGTCTCAAGATGAAAGTCTATGACCAGTGTGTGTTGTCAGTGATTACATACGGGACCAAAACGTGGTCGCTCACAATGGGCCTCACCAGAAGGCTTTAAGTCACCCAAAGGGCAATGGAGAGGGCTATGCTTGGAGTTTCCTTGCGTGATCCAATCGGAAATGAAGACATCCGCAAGAGAACCAAGGCTACTGACGTAGCCCGAAGAATTGCCAAACTTAAGTGGCAGTGGGCAGGGCACATAGCTCGCAGAATGGATGGCCGATGGGGCCGAAAATTTCTGGAGTGGCTAGCGCGAGCAGGTAGACGATGCGTTGGAAGGCCTCCCGGCCTAGGTGACCTAGGTGGACCGATGACCTGGTGAAGGTTGCGGGGATCCGCTGGATGCGAGTCGCACGGGACCGATCAATGTGGCTATAATTGGGAGAGGCCTATGTCCAGCAGTGGACGATTTTCGACTGAATTGATTATGATGATTTCAGTAAATCATTCTGAATGACATCGAAATTTTTCATCGGTAATTAAAAAACAAAAGCGCAATACCTCCACGGTCAAAATTTAAGGAACAGCTGATAAAAAAAAAACAAATACTGATGAGATATTTCGATGAGGGGTTCAGAATGATATACTGCAATTAATGAATGAATGAATACATGAGTGGTATAACCGTTTTCGCGTAGGTGTCCATTGTATTTACAAATGTATGTGTAGATACCAAATCTAACTTTAATATTCAACAAAGCGTTCTATATAACTAACAAACTTTTTCATATAACTACTATAGTTTTTTTCAGCGTCAACAATTCCATTAACTTAAGTGCCCACGTATCTATGCGCAATTGTATGAGCGAGTAGATATCATTTCCAACATCTTAATTAACAGGACACAAGTGCATGTGTAATTCAACGCTGTTGGGAATTATTGCAGTTTCTAATCTTGCTAAGATAGTGTGAGTGTTATATATAGAATGATTAACCCGACAAATGTCTTATGAGTGACATTGGACAAGAAAATATAACTTAACATCCCGTCTGCAATTTTTTAAGTGACCGACGGAGGTGTACCTAATAGTACAGCCATATTTCCCAGTTTCCGTTCACACCTTGTATGATTTGATTCTCGTTGAAACTTACTAAATCTACTGTGACTCAGACGCGTCAACACAACACGTCCGCTATCCGTCAAGTGATTGATCCGTCTGACAGCCAGTCATCCAGTCACTGGCACAGACACTCGTTGTCGCATCCTAATTGCCACAATTATGAGCATCAGCGTTGATGGTCATTTGGTCGTGTGTGGACGCTGTTTGAGCAAACTCAGCGGAGTTTACGAATTTATTTCTAGGCAAGACATCTGAGGCGGGTTCTGGGAGTCATTTCTCCTTGTCATGTATATGACATTTATGTTTTTGTCGCTAACGACAAGGACATTCTCTGTCTTAATTAAAATTGTAGTGTAACTAGCTTATGCCCGCGGCTTCGATAAGTGTCCCACGGGGTTCGTACTACCGGGATAAAAAGTACCCTATGTGTTAATCCAGGTATAAACTATCTGTGTCCCAAATTTCATCCAAATCCGGTCAGTAGTTTTTGCGTGAAAGAGGAACAAATATCCAGATATCCATACAAGTACATCCATCCATACATCCTCATAAATTTCGCAAAATAATTTGCAATCACGTTCGCTGGCAGAAGCCTTTTGTAGTTCGTCAAGTCACAGACACTTTTTTCTTCTTTTTTGAAGGCTCGTGTTTGACCAACCGAAAGTGTAGAGTACTCTTGCTTAAGAATAGGAGAGTTGAAGTATCCAAGTTTATACATAGTGCCTTACCGGTAGATATACAGCAATTCATTCGTTGCATGTTTCTGTTATCTTTTTAACTTTTTTAACACCCAAGAATAATCAAACAAATAATAGTCGTCCATGCGAAAAAGTTCCAAAGTAGCGAAAAGTAAGTTCCCAAAAAGATGAGTTTACCAAAAGCTGGAAAAACTAATGGGTGTAACAAGACCCTTAACGAAGCCGAAAGGTACTTGTTCTCCCCGTCATTGCGATCATTTTTTGTTCTAGACCATACCTGGGAACCTTCAAGTTACGGAGATTTTTACTTTAAACATTTCCACGATCCCTGTACTATTCAATCCATCCATCAGCACAATGTTTTGAGTGCGTTACATTGAGTCCTACCGTAAAACGTGATATTTCACCCAAAAAAAAAGTCGTTTCCCAGCAATAATTTTTGCGTAAAGCGACTTAGTTTGATGTACATAATGCTTGGTTGACGGCGTCGTTAAGGGTCCTGTTACACCCTGTATTTAACACAAACACCATAATGCTCTATTTATAGAGTAAGACAATAAAAACCTTGTTTTTACCTAACCCCACTACTCTTGGTAGTTAATTTAAAAAGAACCCTTACAATAAGAGATAAGATTTCACACAAACAATGGTCGTTCCGTACGAAACTCGGACAATGGAATAATTAAATTAAAAGCTTTTTTGACTTATTTGTTTTGTTGAATAATAAGATTTCGGTCAGATAATTTGAATAAAAGACTTGGAAGTTGGGTTTTTCGCCAAAATGCTGTTTTTTTGCAAGACTTATCTTTGTCAGTAAGTGGGAGACTGTAAAAGAACAGGGGCCTTAGTCTGCTATTGCATTAGTGTCAGAATGGTCTATAATTGATTTAATAAGGCCCCCAGCCCACGGCGTGTTGAAGCGCGTTCGAAACTCGTTTGACGTGCGTACAAAGGGTAATTCGTCTGCGCGGAGCCTTATTAAATCAATGATAGACCATTCTGACACTATGCAATAGCAGACTAAGGCCCCTGGCCACTAAACCGTGGAAGGGTTAGGTTTCTCTTGACCACGGTGTTTCTACAACTTAGTAATCACAACATAACACCACGCCTTTTATCCCAGAACAGTTAGGCAGAGGTGTACCTAATAGTACACCCACATTTCGCTGGTTAAAAATGTATTTTCCATGTAATAGGGGGCGAGCCTTTTGTCAACAATCGGGGACTAAATCCAGACACCGTGGCTGCTACTGAGAAATTCCTGATGGAAAAACCCAATAACACTTTGCCCGACCCAGGAATCGAACTCAGGACCTCATGCTCAGCAGTCGTTGTGACCACTGGACCCGAGGCATTTCCCTACTAGTTTACTAACCATTTTTCCAGAGAATGTTCATAGCGCAATCGAAAGAGTGTTTGTGGGTTATGAGAGTGTTATTAAGGGAGTTAGTGTCAAAGACTTTGAAGTTAATTTGCTGAGTCCTGTGCTCATCATCATGTGTCGTGTGCGTGTACATTGTGTAATAATAGTAGATTGTATACCAAGTGCATAAAACGCACCATTTTACGCCAGACGTTTATCCATTCACAAAATATTAATAATAAATACAAAGACTTCTAGACTTGGCTCGCGAGGTTGTGGACATGTGAGATGTGGACTCAGCGATCATTGTGTCGATAGCCCATGGCTTAATTGCCAAGAGCCTCGTTTAATACCTGAGGTGGCTCTCGTTAGGCAGCTGGATCAAGGGCTTGATACAGAAAGCGGTACTCCTGGACACGGCTCGTATTGTTAGGAGGTTCCTCTCTCTGGAGCTAGCTTGGAAAAAATATTTAAAAATGTACATAAGTACGTACAGAAGTAAATAAAGGAAATAATACAAAGTTCACAATACGAGAAGCTAAAAAAAAAAACTTAGAAGTGTGGTTTTATGAGTAATGCTGAGCTCAAGTTATGATGTGGAATACAATTAGATTACGCAGAACATGACAAATTCATGAGAGAAACGACCATTTGCTTTCGGCTGCATCAAAAACAAGTGTCTAGCAGCAACAAATAGACCGCAAGCACTTCTTTTATTTAAAATTCCTCGTGATTTAAAGATGTCTTGTCGTCTTCGTCTTAAAATAGCGGGTGAATCAGACACATTCATCGTGCGTAAAGTATTTTAGTAAAAATACTAAAATATGATTCTATTTTGGTTGGTCGAAGATAAACATAGACTGTTTGACAATTCACGCGAGTTCGCTGAGTCAACTGAAGATTTCATAATGAAACTAGCTGTTGCCCGCGACGTGAAATTATTAAAAAAAAAAATGTTACTTCCCTTTTTGAATAGGATTTTGTTAAAAATTTCAAGGATTTTTATTTATTTTTTGCACAGAACCCTATTTATTTTTCTAAAATAAAAGTAGCCTATGTTACTCCTTATAACATCAACCTATCTGCCAGTTATCCAGAAGATTAGTCGGAACAAACAGACAGACAGACAAACAAAATATTAAAAAAATGTATGTTTGATATACGTGAAGTGCCGTTTATTTCATATACATTCAGTAAAAAGCCGTTATTTTGATATTACATACCGACACTTCAATTTTATTTATTTGTTTATATTACATAAATAAGACATCTGCAGAAATGGGGAAGATTGAGCAGCGGTGGCCCAGTAGTGGCCCCGACTTACGAACAGTCGTGGGTTCGAACCCAGGCAGGCACATTACTTTGAGTAATTTATTTCATCACCACTGTTCTCAAAACGGTGAAGGAAAACATCGTGAGGAAACCGGCATGTCCTAGAACCAAAAACTCGAAGACATGTGACATTTACCAACCCGCACTGGGCCCGCGTGGTGGATTATAGCCCATTCCCTCTCGTAGAGAGGAGGCCGTGTGCTCCAGCAGTGGGAACATTATAGGCTGACTATGCTTACGCATTATGCATGGGGAAGATCGATGACACCCTATTGTGGATGGCGTATCCATAGCTAGGTCTAACCAATAAGGTCATGCTATTGAAATAATGGGTTTAAAACTATCCTTAACGAAGCCGAAAGGCACTTGTTCTCCCCGTCATTCCTGGGAACCTTTCATAAGTTTTTAAAAATATACAAGATTTGAAATACATCTATCCATGCATCCATCAACCACAATGTTTTGAGTGCGTTATATTGAGTCCTCCCGTAAATAG
This sequence comes from Eugnorisma glareosa, assembly GCA_947578425.1. Taxonomy (NCBI): domain Eukaryota; kingdom Metazoa; phylum Arthropoda; class Insecta; order Lepidoptera; family Noctuidae; genus Eugnorisma; species Eugnorisma glareosa. The sequence continues at coordinate 4,818,449 of OX387967.1, read as the reverse complement.
TGATTTTCCACCCCAAAAAAAAACGTTTCTCAGCAAAAACTTTTGCGTAAATTGATTTAGTTTGATGTACAGAATGCTGGGTTTACGACTTCGTGAACGGTCCGTATATATACCTGGTATACACACTTGTACCTACCTTGTATACACACGGGATACAAATACAGAAATCTTGCTAAAGTTAAGCAGACAAAAGAAAACAAAGACGACGTTGTCTGTGGCCGACTCGAAGCAGAACATAGGTCGATAATCTAGGCGAAATGAAACTTTTTGAAAACTTCAGAGACATCAATATTGCTTCGCGAAGATTTAAGCTTGAACTTTAAGTAATTCTTCACCGGAAGTTAGGAAAACTATGCTTAGTTTAATACTTTGATGGATCAGCTGATCAATGAGGGCTATCGTTTTTGAGCTCACCAGATGGCGCCACTGTCGCTTATGGTCATGTCAATCATTCTATTTTATACCTTAAACTACCAATAACTTCTTAAAAAGTTTATTTTGATACGTATAACAATATATAAATAAATGATCTGAAGTTTACACTAAACTTCAGATCATTTATTTACAATATTCTTACTAAAATTAGCAGCATGAAAAATTTAATAGTAGATTGTACATCAAGTGCATAAAACGCACCATTTTACGCGAGACGTTTATCCATCCGAGCGAGCTTGCAAGCGAGGATGGATATAAAGTAGAGTGTAAAATGGGTTTTATGGACGAGTTGTACACTCTACTTTTCACTTCGATTGCGAGGAAATGAAACAGCAACATGTAAATATTCTAAATTTAATTAAAATTAAAAGTTACATTAGGGCAATGAGAAATAATAAAAGGACGAAATAAAAAATACAAGTTTACTTCATGAAGTTTAATTGTGTTCTTTGGCTGTTGGTATCCTTGCCTTGTTCTTAGAATACTAACGAAACGAATTAAAATAAACAGGTTATTCTATGAAGTTGAAGTTGTTCGTGTGGCTGTTGGACCGATTGCCTTGGTCTTCGACGAAGATTTTACTTTATGCTCTACAGCAGTGATGGGCAAAGTACGGCCCGCGGGCCAGCTCCGGCCCGCAAAAGGATTTTATCCGGCCCGCCGACGGTCTTTCAAAATGAATAGAATATGGCCCGCTATAATTATATTTTGTCGTATCAGCAGTATGAAGTAGAATAATAGATGCATAGGTAAAGGAGCCAGCGATACTAGCCGCGCAACAAATGAACTTGGGTATATTTGAAAATATTCGATTTTTCATACCCACTTTCATCTCCCATATCTAGTAAATGGCTGCACCGATTTTGATAAAACATATCTAAGAACCATCGCCAGCTGCTAGCAACTAGTTTTCAAATAAAAAAAAACTGCATCCAAATCGGTTCACTCGTTTAAGAGCTACGGTGCCAGAGACCGACACACACACACATAGCGGTCAAACATAACACCCCTCTTTTTGCGTCGGGGGTTAAACAACGAAAAGTCTGCGAACTCTGAGTGTCGACTGTTTATAGAAGCTGCGAAGAAGCGGGGCTTGGAAATACTTCTTTACAGAATACAAGGGTCAGCCAATATGTCTTATACGTAATGAAGCGATGGCGGTATTTCAAGATTTTAACCTCGCTCGCCATTTTAACACCAAACATGGTAAAACCAAATATAAATGATGAACACCTTTTCTCGCTGCTGAAAGTTACTTCATCGCAGCTCGAACCTGCAGTCGAAGATATTATGGCAAATACAAAAACAATTTGATATGCCTCACACACCTACCATGGTAGATGGTAGGGCCTTCGAATAAAAGTTAAATTGTAATTTCTAATAACATGGTGTGTAATGTTTATTTTTATGATTAAAAGATTTCAAATTATAATGCATTTTGGCTATAATTCTGGCCCTCCTCTGAAATTGTTTTAACTTTCTGGCCCTCCGTAAATAAAGTTTGCCCACCACTGCTCTAGAGCATAAAAAGCGACTTTATGTCGCCTACGCACGACTTAAAGACGAACTTTTAGAGCATGAGAAGTGAAAAAATCATTTTACCTCCAAGTACTAACAAATAAGATCCTAAGTTGCTACTTAAAATCTTCAAGTCATATAATTAATCAGGAATAGCTCAATCAATCTAGACCACAATCGTGAATATTAGTAAAAATACGTGATAAAAAACGCACGCAACGCGTGAACTTTCTATGACATCTGACATTTCGGTGCCCTCGCGCTACACTAGCGCCTGTAGCGTAGCGGTGAAATCACACGCGATAGCCCCCATTGCGATATTTTATCTGATTCAGCCTCGTTGGTCTAGTGGTTGCAAGTGTCATTGCTGAGCATGAGGTCCTGGGTTTGATTCTTGGGTCGGGCAAATTGTCATGATTTTTTCATCAGGAATTTCTCAGTAGTCTTAAATAGTGCTCGGCTGATGGCAATAGGTTTGCCCCCTATTACATGGGACTAGAAAACAACTGTCGAAATGGGTGTACTATTAGGTACACCTCTATCTCTGTCCCTTCGGGGATTACTGGCGTGACGTTATGTTTATCTTAATTACTTTTCTACGAAACCGATTGGCCATAGACACCACATTGTGCTGTGTTTACTATTGGATCAGAAAAGTTTCCATCAAAACCGTAGTTTTGTGCTCAAAGAAAAACAAGTCTAAAGGATACGGTATTGATCTCCGAATCTACGAAGCGACTGCATTGCACTCAGCATTATGCAGCTACAATAAAAATACACGTCACAGATACTAAACTTGATTCTAGGTGTTGAAACTATCTAGATATACATAGAAATCAGAAAACAGATAACATCGTAACATCAGATTTAAATTATTTATTTGTGAAACATATAGGTACAATATAATAAGATCTAATTCGAAAGTCAGGATCGTAGGTTTAGGCAGAGGTGTATTAGTACACCCACATGTCACCAGTTATGTTTAAGTCCCATGTAATAAGGGGCGACCCTATTGCCATCAACCGGACACAAATCCAGACACCGTGGCTACTACTGAGAAATTCCTTATGGGAAAACTTAATAACACTTTGCCCGATCTGGGAATCGAACCCAGGACCTCATGCTCAGCAGTGACGCTTGCAACCACTAGACCAACCAGATAAATCATCACAATTGATCAGCTGATCCATCAAAGCATTAACTTAAGCATAGTTTTCCTAACTTCCGATGAAGAATTACTTAAAGTTCAAGCTTAAATCTTCGCGAAGCAATATTGATGTCTCTGAAGTTTTCAAAAAGTTTCATTTCACCTAGATTATTATTATATATTTATGTTCCGGTTCCAGTCGGCCACAGACAAAATAGATATAAGGTTGAAATCACATTTACACGCACATATCCGCATTTCTTGCGTGTTTTGTCTGTCCGTCACTGAATAAATATAATTGTCAAGCTTGTTCGGTTTCTTCTTAAGCAGGAAGGTCTTGAAAGAGCGACTGCACTGCACCGCAGCATTATATATTATCTACAATAAAAGTAGACGCCACGAATACTATAAACTTGATTCTACGTCATGTAGAAAATTTCTGGATAGATTCTTACGTAGAACTAGGCTTACCATCTGTCGGGATTTGTACAAACATGTCTGGCTTTTTAGCCGTTTGTTCGCACTTTATCCGACCTTATCATTTCTCCGATCTTTACAACTTCAGGTAGTCTACTTTAGAAAGCAATAAAAACTAATGAATAATCAAAAAAAGAATTATTTATAATTCCGATCCGGAGTTTTCCGCAAATGTTTGTATGTCAGGACTTTCCAAAGCTGAATTGGGCTGAACACAGATTAAACCTATTCCATATTCTATAGAATTAGAAAAGTAAGTAGTTAAAGTGTCACAATAAAGCCATAGTTTATGTATATTAAGCGAATTGGGAAACTGTCCCTAATGGTTACCAATGGAGTGTTAGTAATCCTATCAAGCCTTTAGGCTTCTTTTTAACTGGCTTCAAAAAGGAGGAGGTTCTCAATTCGTCGGAATCTTTTTCTATTTTTATTTTTTATGTTCCCCGATTACTCGAAGATGGCTGGACCGATTTGTTTTTTTAGTTTGAAAGGGTATACTTCCCAGGTGGTCCCATGATCATCAATTCAGGATCTGATGATGAGATCTTGGAGAAATAGAGAGGACTCTTCAAATTGTATAGGCACGATTGAAGCGATTTGGGTAGTTTATGGAAGAGTACTTTCTCGGAGTGGTCCCATTTCAATTTGGTGAAGATCTGATGAAGAACTTCGGAGATAGGCAACGGAACTCCTCAATAAATGATAGTAAATGGACTAGGATTGCTGAAATCCCATGTATGTCTATTTTTTACACCACTTCATAACTTATCATCGTACGCTGTGAAGGGGTAAGCACATGTGAACCACTAAAAAGTAAAAAATAAGTTTACCTTCAGAAGTCATTGACTTTTGCTAGTTATTTTTTACTTTTATGTGTTTTTGAAGTCGGTTTAATTTTTTGCAAAAAAGTTTTTAAGTCAGTGGATCTTGACAAATATGATATTAGCAGCGCACTGCTAGAAAGGAAATACGTCATGATCACCATCTTCCTGCCCTTGCCCCATGTTACTTGGGGTCGCCCCAACGCGTTTTTTTCTTCCATTCTCCCCTGTCAATCGTCACGCTCTAATTTACTGCTTTATCTTTAATATCATTCCTCACACAATCCATCCATATTTCCTTTAGGCTTCCACTCGATCTATCAACATTTTAAATATTCATCACTCTTTTCATCGCATGCTTTTCATAACTCCTCGTCACATCTCCATACCAAGACAGAAGACTCTCTTTCAACTTTTCTGTAACAGGAGCTCCTTTCAAACTTGCTCTAATATTCTTTCATTTCTTACTTGATCCATATTTGTCACTCCACTTATTCACTCAACATTCTCACCTCCGCTAACGAGACACGATACGATCTTGGACTTTGATTCCCCGATAAATGTTTTTTGTCTTATAGCTCCTTATAGTTTTAGTATTATATATTATTTCCGTTTTTTGTGTTTTGCGCTCTTGTAGTCTAATTTGTACTGTAACTGTTGCCAATATCAACTTTTTATTTATTAACAATATTATTTATTTTCTAATGGTGCTCAAGATACAGGCTGTAGGTATCTAGTTTGTGACCAACGTTACTTCCAGATTGTAACCTTAATGTTGAAATAAACGATTTTTACTTTATGTGTAATCTAAATCAATCAAATGACCATCAATCAAAATCTCCTATCTCTCGATAGGGCCGCAGTAAAATTGTTTGATGGGTAATTCGTATCTAGATTCTGGTTCATATGTTTGTGTATCGCACCCTAGACAGTCAGCTTTTTTACTATGACATCAGCAATTGACACTATACCCGAGTGAAATTATTGTGATCTGCAATAGCACAGCATCATGCTGGGTGGTAACCTGCTTGTCGCAGTCACGACGTGCAAGCTGTCGACTTTTTTGTTCCTTCCTGTTGTATTTATACATATTTGTTATATGTTGTATGTTAGTTGCTTTTTTTGTCATTTTGTATGCACGTTATGTCTCTGCGACAAATTCGTATTTTTTCTTTCTTTCTTTCAATTTGTCAAAAAATACTCCACATGTGATCACTATCAACTTTGTTCAACCTCACCACCACCTCACCTCACCTTTAATTACACTAGACTTCTACAAGAAGAAGAACTTGTCTATCAGTTGATGGCAAGTGACGATACAACAAGCTTCGTTTTGAAAAGATGGGTGGCTTGTATCGGGAAAACGTTTCGCGTTTATCAGCTCTTCCTACAGTCGTGAATCTGTTGAAGATTACGGCTACGCATTTCAGTAAACTTCTATGTCTCCGAAATTTTTCCCATTTTTTCTTCCGCATGTCAATTGATTATTTGCACGTTATTTACCAATGTGTGTCTTCTACAGTTTTATTTAATTAAATGGTAAATTCACTAACAAACAACGCACGTATTATTTCACATTTTTTTGGTTTATAAAACCGCTGAGACAAAAAGGATGAAATTTGCACATAGGTATATTCCTGGAATACAAACGAAGGTATTAAAGAAGGATTTTTGAAAATTCATTCCCTATCCGGGTTAAATAAGGATACAGTCTGTGTGAAACTTCGTCATATATATTTTCTGATGGAAAATCTTATTGGTCGCACGGCTGTATCTCTATAAATTATAAATGTTTTGTGACCAATAAAGAATCCCACATCTATTATTAAGTGTCAGAACTGTTCAAGGTCCACCGAAAATAAAATTATTTTACTAATTCACTAGCTTATAAATAACAGAATTACTTACAAGTTGAACCTGCGAGTATTAATACATCGGGTTGACCTATTACCCCGCCCTTTCGGGATTAGTGCGGACTCGGGACATTGTCACCCCTACAATGTGTAAGCTCGTTCGACCGACCAAGACAATGCTCATCGCTCTTACCACTGGTGAAGTTAATTAAAGTCTTTTTGAAAAAGAGTTCTTATTTTAAACATTCAAATGTTTATGGCTGGCTACACACAAACTTGGACTTAAAGGAGTTTGGATAACATTTTATCCGTTTTCTTCAAAAAGTAGGTTTTCAAGTAGAAGTGCATAAAGCAGGGACATTTTTTCAAATGATGCCTTGCGGTGATATTAACTACGTCCAAACTCCGAAAGTCCGCCTATTTCAACCGCTCCTTCATATTTTCTGCAATATCTTTTCTTCCTACTTTGAAATAACATATTTTATTCATAGGTTCAAGCACTTTATTTGGGAGGATTCAAATGCCTCTTCTATTGGTCCCATGGGTCATATTTTTTACGGAAATATGGCTTATAATTATTAATTTTAATGCAAAACTCTTTGTTTTTTTCGAGATAATTTCCATTTTCATTACAGATCATCCGAAACGTGTTTGTTAGTTAATTCCTTACACTTCAAATGATTTCAAAGAAGCTAGGCAAATAAAGAAAATAACCCGAGGAAGGACCTTAGGTCATCTTCTATTTAGTCACATGAAGTAATTGCCCGAAGCTGGCAGTTGAATCGCGGGCAACAGTTAGATAATTCTGCATAGAGCACCAGTTTCATGAGACAATTTATGAACCTTCATGCATTTCATTCGCTTCTTCCAACAGGGCCAGGGCCTCTTAAAGCGAAGAATTTTCGAGAATTTCGTGGAAAAATCAAAAACTACAATTCGGGAGTACAAATAAATGACGGATTCAACAAAAAACTACAGAATTTGCAAAAAGATTTCATGTACCCTAAGGATTATCGGAAATCAAATCAGGCATCCTGGGAAGTGATCAAAATAAAGCATGGAAGTTATATTCGGATAGCTATTTCCAACCGGTACCGGAAAGGCTACAAATAAAATGCAAAAGGAAGCCGTGAGTTCGGAAAAAAAGTTATTCCGGGTATTTGTCTTTAAAAAGAACGTCCCTTTACTGTATTTACTGGGAATCCATCAAGACTGATTTTATCATGGTTTATATCAACATGTACCAAAGATCGTGGAGTTGTAATAATGATAACATAGCATCACGTCTGGCATCATTCTCTTGCCGTATCCCAATTCATTCGTGGTCGGCGCAGCATGTTTTCTTCTTCCAAAATTCTCTATTAATCGTCCTCGTCATCCTCTTTCTAGTCATAACATGCACGCCTGTTTCCCGAAAGTTTGGGCAAAGGAGTGCCTTTAGGCGCTGCACCCATATTTCGATAGTTATGTTTAAGTTCCAATTAATGTAAACTTGTAGGGTTCATTAGCTAATAAAATATATGATATAATCTGTAGTCTACAAGCATCCAGTACTGGTTATCTAAAGGATACTCTATGCTTAATTCATCTTTTGTTAACGAACATGGTCAATTTGGTCAGTTCGGGAAACCTAAGGATGCTTTAGGCCAAGTAATAGGACATCTCTGATTCCGTTATTAATCTGAAACATTGTTTTTGGTTTCGTGAATTTATATTTGGAACGAATGGAGTCTCTTCAAGTTGCAGTTTTATTATTGAATAATTCTGGAGCAGATGGATGGCTAAGTGCATTTCCACTTTTCATATCAATATTTAATTTGTAATCTTCGCCAATTTCAATGTTTTCTAGACTTTCATCATTGAGGAGTGTTTTATTATGCTGTTTTAGATGTTCACAAGTGTGAGGATCGAAAAGGGGCAGTTATTAAGGATGTGCCTAGTAATATATGTATTTAAATGATTTTAATTATATATTGGCAGATTGTGGCTATACATATAGTCTACAGATGTAATCATAATTAATGTGTTCATTCATACTACTTATCTGTTCGTGTTACTGTCTATGTGTGTCTGCGCTGGCACAATAATTAAAACTGGTTCAATGAGCTCAGTATTCATACAGAATTTTGACATTATCTTGACCATGTCCAAGGTTGTTTTGCCTGTTTTCTTAATGCTCTAGTTTCTTTGCAAATCTAGACAACCTGTAGGCAAGCGCGCTCGATGTATTGATTTATTTTGACGATTTCACAACAGCGCGCTTATCTCAGTGGCTACCGTACGACAAATATTATACATAAATAAGTACGTTGTTTTCTTTCAACACATTTAGCTAACGATAGCATTGTGAGCGTGTCGACCTTCACGCGTCAATCCATAGTCCGTCGGTAGTCGGTACTCACTCCTCAGAATGTTGTGATACATTATCCTTGTCCTTGTGTGCTTGCCCCGAGCTGCAAGAGTTCCCCATCTCGTCGCCGGCTCGGCCGCGCCGCCCTTAGCTTGGCATTACCCGCACCCTCACGTCATGCACTACACTCAGTCGACACACGTACACACGCGTCCGAACCAACTAATATCTATTTTCTTATGATAATTTAACATTTCCCGGCGTCGCGATCGTTTCGGGCGGTAAACGCGAGCGTGAGTGCGCGCGTGCAGTCACGACGCGCGCTCGCCGCCGAATAATCGATGCGCAGTCTCCCCCCGCCACACCCGCGCGCGCCTCTCGCGCGCCTGCTCATTATCTACGCTTTTCACGACACATGCCGCGATGAGAGCTTTTCCAAGCGTAGAGTATTCCCCATTTTCTATATTGGCAATCTTTTAATTCTGCTACTCTCCGTAGCGTGTTAAAATCTTACATTTTCTGGTGCTATAAAATCCACTTAACTTTAAATCGATCACGCCTAGTTCAATTTTTAGCGGCTAGTCATCAATAAATTCATAGATTCTTCACAGAAGTTAATGACATCTTGGCGGAAGATCAAAAGATTAGGCACGCTACATCACAAACACTTTTCCTCGCCACTAACACGACACAACACAGCGTTTTTTAAGTTAGTTTATTAAAATTAAAACATTTCTTATAAAATAACTGCAACCACATCCACAGAGGTTTAATAGGAACTACAGAAATGTATAAAACCCTCACCGACTGGCAAGCAATGAACGCGCCGCTACATTCGAATTTGGAATATTCTTAAAATAAAAATAAATGTCGTTTGTTTCTGTCTTTTCCTGCAGCAAGTGCTCACAAGTACTATGAACTACTCATATTTTGATTTACAATTTTAAGTAAAGTGTAGAATAATAATATATTTTTCTACCGTTGGCATTATGCCCAGGTGTTTCATAAACTCTGTGCGACGTCTCAAGAGGAGTTTCATACAGGAATTTGGTGAATTTGCGGTCGAAAGTAAGTCACTTTGTATTCGAAGAATTCTTGCAAATATTTTTGTATGCTATGTTACCGAGGGGCAGTTTATGGGCCAACATGATAGGAAATACGTTCTTCTACAATGCTTACCGCGTTTCCCGTAATTTTACAGATTTTTCAGCTTCTTTTCCACTATTTTCCAAACTTTATCTTTCGAACCAGACTGACAGTGTCACGATATTTTTTCAATTAGAATATTTTTACGATTGCCAATTTATATGAAAATGTTACGCGTGAAAACATAATGGTATCATGAATTATATTTTTTTATTATTTCCGCTATGCCTGAGAATTTACTGTGAACTCGTAACGGTAGACTACCGGTGGAATTTTTACGATTCTCGGCATTATGTCGTACATTGGTCGCGATATTATTTGGGGTGGCGACAAATCTGTATCATTTTACTTACTAAGTACTACTACTTCTTTAATAGCTACCTAAAACATGTTAAAATGGTCAGTATCAATACAAACAATTTCTGTTTTTATAATAAACATGCTTTGAATGCGACATGGCTTTTAATAACGCTTTGTTCGACCGCAGAATATAACCTAGCGTTGTTGGACCACGTTCAGTAGACCCGCTTGTGTCCAATCAAATAGTGTAATAGATACAGTAATGAGGCATGGAACTGTCTGTCGGATAAGTAACTCTTCCTTACCGAGAGCTGGTGAAACAGGAAATAGATGGCTGCTTATCCCTCAATAGATAGAAGTCGTCATAGACTCGTCTTGCCAGTCAGTAGACTAGGGGTGTTGTTGGTTTTACCCTCTGATCCCCATAACTGGAAATACAGCCCATGAAAATTAAAACCCATTACAAAATATTATTGTTACAACTAATGTGAATTTAAATAAAAGCATTTTTATGAACACAACTTTTTAGCTCGGTGAAATCTAGTTCTGGGAAACCCCGAATTAAATATTCCAGTGCTTAGATGTTTTATTTACAAAGTTACATCTATATTTAAGTGGGTACAATTTATATCTTCTTCAACACTTTCAGATGAAATGAAATCGACGAGGATACCGAAACCAAACAATAAACGGCAAAAGCATCTTTTAAAAACCAACGAAACGATATACCATGACAAAGTGCCAATTTCTACGCGATTCTACCTTCAGTTACTAAAAAAAAGTCAATTCTTACAACATTTCCAAGACACTGAACCTTACGAATACGCTTCAGAAAATGAAAAACCAGTAAAATCCCCGGAAATAACTGTACCTAAAAACAAGGTTTTAATAAAAAAGGATAATGAGAAAACGTACAACTTGAGGTCTTCCGAATCAAAAACAGAACGCAAAACGTATGACAAGACGCATAGAAGGAAACGCGACAACGAAACGCAATCCATTTCCGAACTGATACAGGACGTCAATAGGAAACGGAAGCCGAGGAAGGAACCGTTGGCGCCAATTATTGAGGAAATTAAAAGCAGGGAGCCGCTGAAATTCAGTAATAAAGGTTTGTACTTGCATTTTACTTGGTATATTTTGCATAGGTAGTGTAGGTTTTGTATTTGTTTATTCTTGGGACGGCCAAAGAAAATAATAAGGCAAGTTGCTATTAGGCAATTATTACGTGTCTGTAGCTGAAGATATTTGAAGATGTAAACAAGCGCCACCTTGTATTTTAAAGTTAACTTTTCCCAGAGTTTCTTCAAAAAGTTTTATTAACACATTCAGTGCCGGGAACCCACCTGGTGGGTTCACTCAAGTCGCACTTGGGATGCCGAGAACCCACCTCGTGGGCTCATTTTTAATGTACGTTTTTCTTAGCGAATACAGCATGAAATAACGTAAAAATAAAAACAGTTGTATATTTTAACAAGATTAATAAGAATACGCCGTGGTTTCAAATTACAAGCATTTTTATTTTCAATCAATTTTCGACCTCTTCCTAGATGCCGAGAACCCACGTGGTGGGTCCTATTTCAGGGATGAAAAACCATAGGTACGATTTTAATATTTTCTAAAAATAATTATTTTTCCATTTTAGGACACGAAAATGAGTTCACAATCGAGGCTTTTTAGTGTTCGGCATCAAAATAGACAAAAACTAATACTTATCACTGTGAGATTTAGTCTGCCTGCCCGTTTATCTCTCACAGGCACTCACAACTACATATTTCAGAAACCATTATCGCTACAGACTTGACATTGGGAATAAATAATGCTTAGCATTTTTCAATTAAATTGCCTAGACTACGATCCCCTTCGTGTTAGGTTTCTTTAAACCTCAAACATACAAAATGTCGATAAAACAAGCAAAAGCACCGACTTCCGAAAGTAATTTTAACTTTTTTGTATTCTGTTTTTAATTCGTTTTTTTTTTGCAACATTTTATTAGTATATCGTATTTATATGCCGTGAAGTTTAAGCGAGCAAGCTCATCTCAGTGTGAACACGGTCGCGCGAAGTACGGCAAGGGCACATTTATGATTTAAATCGATGTTGTATTTAAAATAACTGCACTACTTATGGTCGTTAACCTAACAAAATGTCATCAAATCCGTTTTTTGTTTGGTTTATTATGTAAAGATATCGATATCCATCACAGCTGCGGAGTATCGCTAGCTAATATAATCCGGTATTACAAGAGTTACTGGGTGGTTCACACAAAACTAACTGTCAAATAAACTACCTACAAATGCAAATGCAATGTTTGTAATCATTCAAAAGTTTTAAAATGTTATTTATTAAAATCTAAAAGTAAAAATAATTGCGACTACGTAAATTAAATTAAAAAAAAAATGCATGAAAATCTCACAAAAGGTTGAACACCCCTGTCACGGGATCAGAGCGGGCGATTTTACTTTTTCAATTTTTTGTTATTTCTTGATTATTGCACTTCCCCTACCCTACTAGGGCATGCAATTACCCCCACAGATAGCAAATATAGCGATAATACCCCCTGAAAATTCTATTTTACCACTTATTTTAGGGTTTTAAATCTTAATCTCAAACCTAATGCCGAGAGCCCTCCAGGTGGGTTCACTTTACCGCAAACGTAATGCCAGTGACCCACCTGGAGGGTCCACTTGCAATATGTATGGTGGGATGGCACATGCGCACTATGAAACTGGGGTGGACTCGAATGTGTTAACAAAATAACTTTGAAACAAAAAGGTTTTTACCAACAAATTTGCCGCAAACCTTGCCTTGCACATTATTCAATGAAACAATACGTTGTCATAAATAAATTGACAATCTTTCTTTGACACGTCAAGCTAATTTATTTTTCCTGTGACTTTACTGACTGTGCATTCCTCCACATAATTAGATATTAACCTCGGTGTAAGGGATTTATCGAAACAAACTTGCCACAGTTTCAGTTTATGATTCTAAAACTCCAAAGGATGTAATTTTTCGTCGGTTATTATAACCGACGAGAAATTCATATTCATTGGTCTTCTGAGGCACAAGCACGAGCGCGCGTTTTAAACGTAACGTTAATTCGTCCATTTAAAATCGAAAATACAATTATCCTATAGCAGCTTATGACACACAGAGTTGATAGGTACCTGCATTAACACATAGGATACTTTTTAATGTTTGTTACTCTTTAACCCGGGCGAAGCTAGTTTTTATGACTGATGGAAAATATTCATTTCTCGTGGGTTTAGATGTAGTATTATGTACTGGATCCATGGTAAAAGTTTGCCACAAATTCACGATTTTCTTTAAACCATGTATTCAATAGCTAATCTCGTAATAGCATCCCTGCCGCCAGGGGGTTCAGAGATCGACAAGATAGCGGAGAAGTTGAAGAGCCTGGTGAAGGCCAGCGCCAATGAGAAGCTGGACAAGGAACTGCTCACGTGCACCGAGTCTTTTGATAAGGACTGCGTCGATGATGTTGACAAAGATGGCGAGAGCAAGGAGAATGGTGAGTGATAGTGATAAGTTGAGGACTAAGGCCCCACTTTTCGCGAAAGTAGAGAGAGGTGACTTGTCACTACGAAAGGTGCAGAAATATTGCATTATCACGTTAAATACCACGCCACGCTACGTCGCGTGAAGCGGCCTGTTGTGGTGTGACCCCCGTTCACACGACGATCATCTGAACGTTTTTTGCAGGATAATTTTGGGACCACATGGCAGGTCCATGCTGCATTTGTTTTTAACCGTATGAACAAAGGGTTATTGACGTGTGATCCTAACGTTTTACAGTAAAATGTCGTGCAGAACAGCGCAGTGTGTTCCGTGTGTGACCGTTCACGCGACGTCGCTTGATGGTGCCTTACAATTATGTACGAGTACCGCAGCGTATTGGGTTCTGGTATTTGTTTTAGCCACTAGGCAACACATTCAACGATTTTTTATTATTTTGGCCATCTGTTCAACATTTTGGTTTGGCAATGAACGACAGTGAGTTATCAAAAACGCACATGGTATTGGGTTGGTGGTTCAAGACATCTCTCCGTTTTTATAGACACCGGGCTTAAACATAGTAGAAATTAACAATTGCGTGGCAACCTGCAACGCATGCTTCGATAGGAAAACCGTTTAAGTACAACATCAGGAATAAAGTAAAAATGTTTCCCGATACAATTTGCAACATGTTTATTGACGAAGGTAGACTATTTCTGATTAAAGCTTTTGAAACTTACTTACGTACCTACTTGAGATACCGTGGCCCCGGAACACAAAGGGCGATGAAGGAACATGGATGGGTTTTAGTCAGTAAAAGTCTGACACTGCCTCCTGCTCAGCCCAGAGCGGGAGAGGTCATTTCACGATTTCCCATCCACCCCCCACCACACGCACACCCACACATGCCACACGTGCCTAAATTTATTTGGAACCCATTTTCCTAAGGTAATGTGTAATTGTATCGGGAGGAGCTCGTAGCTAAATAATAACAGCCGGTCGGGTCGATCTTTCGGTTAAGCCGCACTTGCTTAGGTTGGTCCGTGGATGGGTGACCGCCCATTACATACCTAGTTTCCTCCTTGCCTCGGAAATCACGTTAAGCCGTTGGTCCCGGCTGTCATTTGTAGGTTTTTGACAGTCATTACAGGTAATCAGTGGCCCGAAAGTCTGACCACCAGTCTTATCTTATCTCTATTAACTGGGTTGTGGAGGTCAGATAGTCAGTCGCTCCATGTAAAATATTGGTATTCAGCTGCATCCGGTTAGACTGAAGGCCGACCCGAACATAGTTGGGGAAAGGCACGCAGATGATGTGTAATAATGTGTAAGCACCAAGCTTGGCCCGTAACAAGATTGGTTGTGTAGACTCGGATCCTTGGATTTTTAATAAACTGTATGTTGATAGGTTCCTGGTAAAATATGTGTTCAACCTCTACAGAACAGCTGTTTTATTTACAACTGACCTCTATGAAAACTTGAATACATTTTCTTTTGTCAGTAAAATGATAATAGACAAGTTTTGTCCTCGTAAATTCCTCTGGGATTCTATAGACAAACGACATTCGACCCGGCCGGGAACCACTGGACATATAGCTAGGAGTAGGTCACCCTGAATAAATAAACGAGAAATAGAACTCTAGAATAGAATTTATCCTTTCTTGTGACACATAAATCATGTACGCAAATCTATAAAATAAAATGGCCGACCGTAGAAGCGTTTCTTCTGTGTGCAAGAATTATTTATCTCTTTTTCCTGAGCGTCGTTGCATGAACTTTCCTACAATTTATTGTCGATCTGTTTTACAAGTACCTAATCACTAATCAGTCAATCAAACAAAATGGCGGTTTGCACCGTTCCTGGCTAGGTCCTCTTTCTGGCTGTATTTGGATTAATTTAGAAAGAAAGAAAAAGTATTTAATAGTTCGCAATGATAAAACAAAAAAATGGTTAATTTAACAGTCAAACCAAATTATATAAGCATAAGAAAACGAAATGAAATGAATTTGTTTCTAGAACGGCCGGTTGATCGACGCTTTTTTTGGTTTTCTAGTTAAATGCACTCGGATTCAAAGAGAACTGCCCACAGCTAAAGCTTTATAATGAATTTTGTTTATTTTGACTTAATTTCGTTCATGATGCTAACAAGGGAAAAACGCACTTAATTCAAGTTAAAATCTTAAGAAAAATGTCGTTACAAACCGCACGATCGTTTTCGCTAACATCAAGGGACACCCCAAACATTGCCTCAATTCCCATGCATTCGGTGGTATTACATTTAGGCGTTGCTGTGTTTTAGTTATACGGGCAACACTGATACAGACTGCTAGACTTACCTAACGGCGACATTAGATGTCGAGGTTCAACCGTCAATAAGATTTGGTTCAAACAATTTACCCATGTATCTATCTACAGAACCCCGAGAGCTCCGCGAGTGGTCGGAGCCCCGGCGTAACACGCGCGACACTCACAACTGCTCGTACTGCGGCAAAGGTTTTGACCGTCCCTGGGTTCTGAAGGGACACCTGCGACTCCACACAGGCGAGAGACCCTTTCCCTGTCCTCACCAGCATTGTGGCAGGACGTTTGCTGATCGGTAAGTACACCTATTAGGTAGGTACTTAAGTTAGTACTACTGTTATAAATGCGAAGGTTTGGATGAATGGATGTCTGTTACTCAATCACGCCGCAAGAGGCTGAACGAATCTGGATGAGGGCCCAGAGATAGATTATAGTCTGAAATAGCACATAAGATACTTCATTTTCTCACACTACACATCAAAAAGTCCACGCGAACAAAGTCGCGGGCAACAGCTAGTGGTACATAATGCCCGCCTGGTTTAAGAAAGGCCAATTATTATAATTTCATTTAAAACAACTTGCACTGGTCTCTCGTAGTCGTTTTTTTTAACTCAGCAGTGAGAGTGATAACTTCATATAAGATTAAAGCTACATTTTTCCTTTAACTTTTTTTTACGTTTATAATTCATGGTCATTCACGTTTATAAATCCTGCCCTCCCTAACCTACGGTGCGTAAAGTTGGCCACTTACTAAACAACAAAAGTCCAAGCTTAAGATTTGCCAGCGAGCGATGGAGCGCAGCACCATAGGTGCCAAGCGATCAGAACGCGTTAGACACACCACCCTGCGCTTCATAAGTCAAGTATCTGATGTTGGAGTTAAAATAGCCAAGCTAAAATGAGAGTGGGCTGGCCATGTCGCACGGATGCACCCGGAGAGGTGGGCAAAGATCGTCACTCACTGGACCCCTGAGGGTGGACAACGGCGACGAGGTCGACCGAGGCGAAGGTGGTGTGACGATCATGTTCGCGGGGCAAGCGTGGCCAGAAATTGCACAGAACAAAGAGGTTCGGAGGGAGAAATGGGAGGCCGTTGCCCAGCACTGGGACAAAATGTAGGCAATAAGAAAAAAACATGGTAAGTTTGTGCATTATGTAATATCGAATCTCTTACACCGTGTACTAAAACTGTGAAATGATAGGTTTGTGATCTCAAGAATATAGGACATTATAACTTAGTTAGCTCAGTGTGGGTGGTTAAATATTCCAAGATTCAAAAGATGATAATGCTATGTCATTTCCAGATCAAACCTCCGCGCTCACCAGCGCACTCGCGGCCACCACACTTGGCAATGGCGCTGTTCCACCTGCGATAAGGCGTTCAGTCAGCGACGCTACTTGGAGCGCCACAGGGACGAAGCCTGCCGCAAGTACAAGTAAGTTTCTACTTGGACCTGTATCCACCAAAGAGTAGTCGAGCGGACCGGAGAAGAAACGACCTGGAATCGACTAATCACATTGGTCAACATCCTTATTTCGGATCTCCTATGATCGGCAGATCCGCTCCGCTCGATTCTTGCTTTAGTGAAAACTAATCTTAAGAGGGCCCTTCCCGGTCCGTCTATCGTCAACGCGAGCATGGTCGAAAAGCTTGTTGTTTCATCCAGAGCCTCAGCGACGATTTTCTTTCAATTCCCCGGGCTTACCCCGCCCCGACCCCGCACATCTCTCTCGTCTCCCGTGCACATCATACCGCCTAACTCGAATGACATTGAACGAAAAATAGTGTTCGAAAATTTCTTAAACTTGTTCCAGGAAATACGTGGTTTTGAATAAGTCTTACAAGTGTGTGAAATTTGTCATAAAGAATCTCCATTACATGTGCAAGGTTTCTATCGAGATATTTTCTTTACTTTTACAGTTTATGAGTACATTATGAACGGCCAAAGTTCAGTTAAAATTTGTGCAAAACTGCAATTTTTGGAGGCTTATACTGAATTTGTTTCTACATTTTTTTATTTTTTGCTACCATAGAAACCTAGATAAAGTGCACAAAATACCAATTACTTAAAAAAAAAAAACAAAGATAGATGTGTAACAACTGTATAATCACGTACACACGGCTACACATCAAGCTATACATTTCCAGTATAAGCTGACCTCGCATTGTACGGAAATCCTATACAATGCGAGATCAGCATAAACTGGAAATGTATAGCTTGAAGTGTAGCCGTGTGTACGAGCGTTTGTATGAAAACTATGGCGGGTTGGCCACTTGGCCGCTCTTAACGCTTTTCTTGCGGCCACTAGCTATGCAGATGAAATGGAAGGAGTGAACTCTTGCGAAGATGTGCGACTGTATAGGATCGTCTACTCACGCCCAGATTAGGGCACCGCCGACGTCTCCTATAGTATTTGCTGGCTTAAACAAGATCTTTCCTCTCTGCTCAACTGATTCTGCTAAGTAAAACGGTGACGAGAAGTGTAAATAACGAAATTCTATTGGTGGTTTATAACACACTAGCTGTTGCCCGCGGCTTCGCTCGCGTTTTGGTCGGAAATTATCCCACGGGCACGTTGTAAATATAGCCTATGACACTCGGGGATAATGTAGCTTCCTATTAGGGAAATAATTTTCAAAATCGATTCAATAGATCCCGAGATTACCCCCTACATATAAACTTACAAACTTTACCTCTTTTTAATATTAGTATAGATCTCTCCTCTCGTCCCGGGCCTAAGACTACTCCACAGGGCATTATGCCATGACCTCACAGAGGTATTACTAATTTTAAGCATCGTAGATGGAGAGATCTATTATAATAACCGCACAAAATTTTGCATTTTGATCACTTAAATTGGCATTTAATTTTTTAATTTGCAACTCAACTTGCACTGTCTACATGTTCAAATCAAGTGGCCTTGCTGTTGCTGCAATTGTTTGCCAAAACTTGGGCAATACGGACTAAAAATTGCTGGTTGTTATTTTGCACAAAGCAGTGTCCTTAACAGCACTTTTAATTTAACTACTCGACCTACTTCGTTACCTCTAGTTATTCCAGTCAATAAGAGACGGAATAAAAAAATAACTGCACCTTTTTGTCCCCAGAATGCACACAAGAAACTCCTCAAAATGCAACACAATAAAGACTGTAGCAAAAGCAGAAGTATCAGCGCCAGTTCCAATGTATGGTATTATAAGACATAACCCTGACTGCAAGCCAACTGTAGATACGACCAGTGAATGCGAGGGTCCCATAGACCTGTCTATAGGGAAACGGAGGACGGAGGAGTAATAGGTTAAGAATTAAGATGTTTCAGAATAAATAAATGTGCGAATGCCTGATTTGATTTAGTGCGGTTTTATTTTGATGACGAGGTTACAATCTCGTGACACAGAACGTCCGATTTGCAGTCTGGTTGGAAGCTCATGACATCACACCTTTATTCCCAGAAGGGTTAGGCAGTCCCGGAAGTCCCGGAAGGGTTACCAATTAGTACACCCATTCCCTAGTTATGCTTAAGTCCCACGTAATAAGGGGCGAGCCTATTGCTAACAACCGGGCCAAATTCAGACTTCGTGGCTGCTACTGAGCTATTCCTGATGGATAGACCCAAAAACACTTTGCGCGACTTGAGAATCGAACCCAGAACGTCATGCTCAACAGTCGCGCTTGCGACCACTATAGTAGACCAACGAGGCAAAATATACGTACCGTTTGTTAGGCCCTTCCGCTTTATTCCCTACTAGCTGTTGCCCGCGGTTTCGCTCGCGTTTTCTCGGATATAATCCCACGGGCACGTTGTAAATATATGCCTATGGCACTCGGGGATAATGTAGCTTCCTATTAGTGAAAGAATTTTCAAAATCGGTTCTGTAGATCCACAGATTACCCCCTACATAAAAACATAATATTAATATAGATTAGCTGTTGCCCGCGGCTTCGCTTAATTTTGGTCGGATATTATCCCACGGGCACGTAAATATATGCCTATGGCACTCGGGGATAGTGTCTTCAAGCTTCCCATTAGTGAAAGAATTTTCAAAATAGGTTCATTAGATCCACACATTACCTTTACCCCCTACAACCTCATAAACTTTACCTCTTTACACTATTAGTATAGATTACATGCAAATGATTCATGATGATTGATTTCAGATGTCTGAACCACAGAATAGATAAACAAATAAAAGAAGCTGGCTCCATAGCTTAATTTGTTGTCAGTTAGTACGTTGTGCAAATTCGATTAACATTGCAAATTATCTTTACCAAGTTAACTAAAAAATAGCGGACAGGAGCTTGCAAGTAGCAATTGGTACTTACTGAAAATAGAAATAGATCAAAAAAATAGTACTTAATTGAAATAATGTTTTATTACATTAATAAATAAATACAATTTGTACAACTTAGTTTCACATTGTTATTACAATATACATAATTATAAGCTTTCGTTTTAAGTTAGAACTATGTATGTATGTGATCCCCAGAAGCAACCTTTGCAACTCTTGCAAAAAATTTCAGGAACCATGGAAACTTGACTTTCGACTTTTTAACTAAAAATGACAAATCTCAAAGGATTTGGCACTTTTAAACGTCAAAAAAATCGAAGCTATAGTCCCAGACACAAGGCTCAATAAATTGTGAAAGTACTATAGTTGCACATTTCAAAGCATAGATCTCTATGGAGAAGAATGGGCAAGAAACTCCATGGACACTCTTTTAAATCAACAAAATGGAAAAAGCTTGCTGTTAGTTTCGAATTCTTTGCAAGATTCTTGCTTAAGTTAAGCCTACCTCGACTTGCCAAATAGGGTCTAAATAACATAGTTCTATTCACAAAATTCACATAGCACACAATGAAGGGAAGTTTTCGTTTACAAAATATTTAAGCTTGCAACATTTTCAACATAGCAAATGGCTGCATAAATTATATACACAGTTAGGTTACAAATATCTTGGCTGCCTGAAAAAAGGTATCATGGTGTTTGGTGCAACGTTTGCCAAATTGAACGACCCGAAAGAAGTATTGATTTCAACATTGGCTATAAAAGCATATGTCAAAGTCACCATTGTTCTGGTGCGAAAAAGGGATAGAGCTATACAGTACATTACCTCTATCTCTTTTCAGCGCTAAGTCCAGAGCAGCCAATATGTTTTAACAAATTAATGCAATGACGATGATTCTTTGCAGATATAATAAATAAATAATACCAGCCTATTAGTGTCCTACTGCTGGGCAAAGGCCTCTTGTCAACAGAGAAGGCACGAGCATTGATCACCACGCTTGCTCAAGACGGGTTGGCCATTTCAGACTTTTATAAGTCCAGGTTTCCTCACGATGTTTTCCTTCACCGATGTCCGTCATGTCCAAGATAAACTTAGAAAGTACATATGAATTGAAAAAGTCACATTGGTACTTGCCCGGATTTGAACCTACAACCTCATGGATGAGAGGCGAGGTCTTAACCACTGGGCCGTCACGACATTTTTAATGAGATAATTTTAATAAGATCCCCCACCACACGCACACCCACACATGCCTCACATGCCTACATTCATTTGGAACCCATTTTCCTAAGGTAATTGTATCGGAGGAGCTCGTATCTAAATAATAACAGCCGGTCGGGTCGATCTTTCGGTTAAGCCGCACTTGCTTAGGTTGGTCCGTGGATGGGTGACCGCCCATTACATACCTAGTTTCCTCCGTGCCTCGGAAATCACGTTAAGCCGTTGGTCCCGGCTGTCATTTGTAGGTTTTTGACAGTCGTTACAGGTAGTCAGTGGCCCGAAAGTCTGACCACCAGTCTTATCTTATCTCTATTAACTGGGTTGTGGAGGTCAGATAGTCAGTAGCTCCATGTAAAATACTGGTATTCAGCTGCATCCTGTTAGGCTGGAAGCCGACCCCAACATAGGTGGGAAAAGGCACGCAGATGATGTGTAATAATATTTTTAATAAACAGTATGTTAATAGGTTCCTTGTAAAATCTCCTCTACAGAACAGCTGTCTTATTTCCAACTGACCTCTATGAAAACTTGAATACATTTTATTTTGTCAGTAAAATGAAAATAGAAAAGTTTTGTCCTCGTAATTCCTCGGGGATTCTATAGACAAAAGACATTCGACCCGGCCGGGAACCTCTGGACGTATAGCTAGGAGTAGGTTAATCTGAATAAATAAACGAGAAACAGAACTCTAGAATAGAATTTATCCTTTCTTGTGACACATAAATCATGTACGCAAATCTATAAAATAAAATGGACGATCGTAGAAGCGTTTCTTCTGTGTGCAAGAATTATTTATCTCTTTTTCCTGAGCGTCGTTGCATGAACTTTCCTACAATTTATTGTCGATCTGTTTTACACGTACCTAATCACTAATCAGTCAATCAAACAAAATGGCGGTTTGCACCGTTCCTGGCTAGGTCCTCTTTCTGGCTGTATTTGCATTAATTTAGAAAGAAAGAAAAAGTATTTAATAGTTCGCAATGATAAAACAAAAAAATGGTTAATTTAACAGTCAAACCAAATTACATAAGCTTATGAAAAAGAAAACGAAATGAAATGAATTTATTTCTAAAACGGCCGGTTGATCGACGCTTTTTTTGGTTTTCAAGTTAAATGCACTCAGATTCAAAGAGAACTGCCCCAGCTAAAGCTTTATAATGAGTTTTGTTTATTTTGACTTAATTTTGTTCATGATGCTAACATGGGAAAAACGCACTTAATTCAAGTTAAAATCTTAAGAAAAATGTCGTTACAAACCGCACGATCGTTTTCGCTAACATTAAGGGACACCCCAAACATTGCCTCAATTCCCATGCATTCGGTGGTATTACATTTAGGCGTTGCTGTGTTTTAGTTATACGGGCAACACTGATACAGACTGCTAGACTTACCTAACGGCGACATTAGATGTCGAGGTTCAACCGTCAATAAGATTTGGTTCAAACAATTTACCCATGTACACCTACAGAACCCCGAGAGCTCCGCGAGTGGTCGGAGCCCCGGCGTAACACGCGCGACACTCACAACTGCTCGTACTGCGGCAAAGGTTTTGACCGTCCCTGGGTTCTGAAGGGACACCTGCGACTGCACACAGGCGAGAGACCCTTTCCCTGTCCTCATCAGCATTGTGGCAGGACGTTTGCTGATCGGTAAGTACACATATTAGGTAGGTACTTAAGTTAGTATATGGTCATTGGTCATCTTACTACTATTATAAATGCAAAGGTTTGGATGAATGGATGTCTGTTACTCAATCACGCCGCAAAAGGCTGAACGAATCTGGATGACGGCCCAGAGATAGATTATAGTCTGAAATAGCACATAAGATACTTTATTTTCTCGCACTTGGACATCAAAAAGTCCACGCGAACAAAGTCGCGAGCAACGGCTAGTGGTATATAATGCCCGGGTGGTTTGAGAAAGGCCAATTATTATAACTTGCAGTGGTCTGGTCTCTCGTAGTCGTTTTTTTAACTCCCTGTCATTGTGGGATTGCAGACTTGTGTCCCAGCAGTGAGAGTGATAACTTCATATAAGATTAAAGCTACACTTTTCCTTTAATTTTTTTTTACGTTTATAATTCATGGTCATTTACGTTTATAAATCCTGCCCTCCCTAACCTACGGTGCGTAAAGTTGGCCACTTACTAAACAACAAAATTCCAAGCTTAGGATTTGCCAGCGAGCGATGGAGCGCAACACCATAGGTGCCAAGCGATCAGAACGCGTTAGAAACACCACCCTGCGCTCCATAGGTCAAGTATTTGATGTTGGAGTTAAAATAGCCAAGTTATAGTGGGAGTGAGCTGGCCATGTCGTACGGATGCACCCGGAGAGGTGGGCAAAGATCGTCACTCACTGGACGCCTGAGGGTGGACCGACGAGGTCGACCGAGGCGTAGGTGTGGTGTGACGATCATGTTCGCGGGGCAAGCGTGGCCAGAAATTGCACAGAACAGAGAGGTTTGGAGGGAGAAATGGGAGGCCGTTGCCCAGCACTGGGACAAAATGTAGGCAATAAGAAAAAAAACATCAAACATCTCTTACACCGTGTACTAAAAGTGTGAAATGATAGGTTTGTGATGTCAAGAATATAGGACATTATAACTTAGTGAGCTCAGTGTGGGTGGTTAAATATTCCACGATTCAAAAGATGATAATGCTTTGTCATTTCCAGATCAAACCTCCGCGCTCACCAGCGCACTCGCGGCCACCACACTTGGCAATGGCGCTGTTCCACCTGCGATAAGGCGTTCAGTCAACGGCGCTACTTGGAGCGCCACAGGGACGAAGCCTGCCGCAAGTACAAGTAAGTTTCTACTTGGACCTGTATCCACCAAAGAGTAGTCGAGCGGACCGGAGAAGAAACGACCTGGAATCGACTAATCACATTGGTCAACATCCTTATTTCGGATCTCCTGTGATCAGCAGATCCGCTCCGCTCGATTCTTGCTTTAGTGAAAACTAGCCTTAAGAGGGCTCTTCCCGGCGCGTCTATCGTCAACGCGAGCATGGTCGAAAAGCTTGTTGTTTCATCCAGAGCCACAGCGACGATTTTCTTTCAATTCCCCGGGCTTACCCCGCCCCGACCCCGCACATCTCGCTCGTCTCCCGTGCACCTCATACCGCCTAACTCGAATGACATTGAACGAAAAATAGTGTTCGAAAATTTCTTAAACTTGTTCCAGGAAATACGTGTTTTTGAATAAGTCTTACAAGTGTGTGAAATAAATGTTTGTCATTAAGAATCTCCATTACATGTGCAAGGTTTCTATCGAGATATTTTCTTTACTTTTACAGTTTATGAGTACATTATGAACGGCCAAAGTTCAGTTAAAATTTGTGCAAAACTGCAATTTTTGGAGGCTTATACTGAATTTGTTTCTACAATTTTTTATTTTTTGCTACCATAGAAACCTAGATATAGTGCACAAAATACCAATTACTTCAAAAAAATCAAAGATAGATGTGTAACAACTGCATAATCACGTACGAGCGTTTGTATGAAAACTATGACGGGTTGGCCGCTCTTAACGATTTTCTTGCGACCACCAGCTATGCAGATGAAGTGGAAGGAGTGAACTCTTGCGAAGATGTGCGACTGTATAGGATCGTCTACTCACGCCCAGATTAGGGCACCGCCGACGTCTCCTATAGTATTTGCTGGCTTAAACAAGATCTTTCCTCTCTGCTCAACTGATTCTGCTAAGTTAAACGGTGACGAGAAGTGTAAATAACGAAATTCTATTGGTGGTTTATAACACACTAGCTGTTGCCCGCGGCTTCGCTCGCGTTTTGGTCGGAAATTATCCCACGGGCACGTTGTAAATATAGCCTATGACACTCGGGGATAATGTAGCTTCCTATTAGGGAAATAATTTTCAAAATCGATTCAATAGATCCCGAGATTACCCCCTACATATAAACTTACAAACTTTACCTCTTTTTAATATTAGTATAGATCTCTCCTCTCGTCCCGGGCCTAAGACTACTCCACAGGGCATTATGCCATGACCTCACAGAGGTATTACTAATTTTAAGCATCGTAGATGGAGAGATCTATTATAATAACCGCACAAAATTTTGCATTTTGATCACTTAAATTGGCATTTAATTTTTTAATTTGCAACTCAACTTGCACTGTCTACATGTTCAAATCAAGTGGCCTTGCTGTTGCTGCAATTGTTTGCCAAAACTTGGGCAATACGGACTAAAAATTGCTGGTTGTTATTTTGCACAAAGCAGTGTCCTTAACAGCACTTTTAATTTAACTACTCGACCTACTTCGTTACCTCTAGTTATTCCAGTCAATAAGAGACGGAATAAAAAAATAACTGCACCTTTTTGTCCCCAGAATGCACACAAGAAACTCCTCAAAATGCAACACAATAAAGACTGTAGCAAAAGCAGAAGTATCAGCGCCAGTTCCAATGTATGGTATTATAAGACATAACCCTGACTGCAAGCCAACTGTAGATACGACCAGTGAATGCGAGGGTCCCATAGACCTGTCTATAGGGAAACGGAGGACGGAGGAGTAATAGGTTAAGAATTAAGATGTTTCAGAATAAATAAATGTGCGAATGCCTGATTTGATTTAGTGCGGTTTTATTTTGATGACGAGGTTACAATCTCGTGACACAGAACGTCCGATTTGCAGTCTGGTTGGAAGCTCATGACATCACACCTTTATTCCCAGAAGGGTTAGGCAGTCCCGGAAGTCCCGGAAGGGTTACCAATTAGTACACCCATTCCCTAGTTATGCTTAAGTCCCACGTAATAAGGGGCGAGCCTATTGCTAACAACCGGGCCAAATTCAGACTTCGTGGCTGCTACTGAGCTATTCCTGATGGATAGACCCAAAAACACTTTGCGCGACTTGAGAATCGAACCCAGAACGTCATGCTCAACAGTCGCGCTTGCGACCACTATAGTAGACCAACGAGGCAAAATATACGTACCGTTTGTTAGGCCCTTCCGCTTTATTCCCTACTAGCTGTTGCCCGCGGTTTCGCTCGCGTTTTCTCGGATATAATCCCACGGGCACGTTGTAAATATATGCCTATGGCACTCGGGGATAATGTAGCTTCCTATTAGTGAAAGAATTTTCAAAATCGGTTCTGTAGATCCACAGATTACCCCCTACATAAAAACATAATATTAATATAGATTAGCTGTTGCCCGCGGCTTCGCTTAATTTTGGTCGGATATTATCCCACGGGCACGTAAATATATGCCTATGGCACTCGGGGATAGTGTCTTCAAGCTTCCCATTAGTGAAAGAATTTTCAAAATCGGTTCATTAGATCCACACATTACCTTTACCCCCTACAACCTCATAAACTTTACCTCTTTACACTATTAGTATAGATTACATGCAAATGATTCATGATGATTGATTTCAGATGTCTGAACCACAGAATAGATAAACAAATAAAAGAAGCTGGCTCCATAGCTTAAT
Source organism: Eugnorisma glareosa (assembly GCA_947578425.1). Taxonomy (NCBI): domain Eukaryota; kingdom Metazoa; phylum Arthropoda; class Insecta; order Lepidoptera; family Noctuidae; genus Eugnorisma; species Eugnorisma glareosa. The sequence continues at coordinate 4,791,612 of OX387967.1, read as the reverse complement.
TTGTTGTCAGTTAGTACGTTGTGCAAATTCGATTAACATTGCAAATTATCTTTACCAAGTTAACTAAAAAATAGCGGACAGGAGCTTGCAAGTAGCAATTGGTACTTACTGAAAATAGAAATAGATCAAAAAAATAGTACTTAATTGAAATAATGTTTTATTACATTAATAAATAAATACAATTTGTACAACTTAGTTTCACATTGTTATTACAATATACATAATTATAAGCTTTCGTTTTAAGTTAGAACTATGTATGTATGTGATCCCCAGAAGCAACCTTTGCAACTCTTGCAAAAAATTTCAGGAACCATGGAAACTTGACTTTCGACTTTTTAACTAAAAATGACAAATCTCAAAGGATTTGGCACTTTTAAACGTCAAAAAAATCGAAGCTATAGTCCCAGACACAAGGCTCAATAAATTGTGAAAGTACTATAGTTGCACATTTCAAAGCATAGATCTCTATGGAGAAGAATGGGCAAGAAACTCCATGGACACTCTTTTAAATCAACAAAATGGAAAAAGCTTGCTGTTAGTTTCGAATTCTTTGCAAGATTCTTGCTTAAGTTAAGCCTACCTCGACTTGCCAAATAGGGTCTAAATAACATAGTTCTATTCACAAAATTCACATAGCACACAATGAAGGGAAGTTTTCGTTTACAAAATATTTAAGCTTGCAACATTTTCAACATAGCAAATGGCTGCATAAATTATATACACAGTTAGGTTACAAATATCTTGGCTGCCTGAAAAAAGGTATCATGGTGTTTGGTGCAACGTTTGCCAAATTGAACGACCCGAAAGAAGTATTGATTTCAACATTGGCTATAAAAGCATATGTCAAAGTCACCATTGTTCTGGTGCGAAAAAGGGATAGAGCTATACAGTACATTACCTCTATCTCTTTTCAGCGCTAAGTCCAGAGCAGCCAATATGTTTTAACAAATTAATGCAATGACGATGATTCTTTGCAGATATAATAAATAAATAATACCAGCCTATTAGTGTCCTACTGCTGGGCAAAGGCCTCTTGTCAACAGAGAAGGCACGAGCATTGATCACCACGCTTGCTCAAGACGGGTTGGCCATTTCAGACTTTTATAAGTCCAGGTTTCCTCACGATGTTTTCCTTCACCGATGTCCGTCATGTCCAAGATAAACTTAGAAAGTACATATGAATTGAAAAAGTCACATTGGTACTTGCCCGGATTTGAACCTACAACCTCATGGATGAGAGGCGAGGTCTTAACCACTGGGCCGTCACGACATTTTTAATGAGATAATTTTAATAAGATCTTTAATTCTATGCAAAATAAGGGCGTAAATATTATCTATACTGCTTTGGCACTAATAGTTAATAGTTGACACTTTTATCAGGTATGTTTTCGATTTTATTTCGATTGGAATATGTAACAACCATTAAAAACATATGATAGTACACTTTGAAAATATGGTATGAACACCAACGGCTTATAGGACTTACAATCGTTAATAAGTAGGTCATGATTTTGATAGTGATAATGTTAGACACAAAAGGTCATAATATTTTCCAAATTTCACGGTGGTATTCATCCTTCTAGGGTGTACACCCGGATAACCGATTCTTTGAAAAGCAACGGATATGAACCATTCAATGAGGGCTATCGCGTATGAATTCGCCGCTAGAAGCGCTAGTGTAGCGCGGGGCACCGAAATGTCAGATGTCATAGATTGTTCGCGCGTTGCGTTCTGTTTTAACACGTATTTTTACAAATATTCACGATTGTGGTTTAAATTGAGCCATTCCTGATTAATTATGACTTGAAGATTTTAAGTAGCAACTTAGAATCTTAATTTTCAGTACTTGGAGGTAAAATGATTTAAAATGTTTCATGCTTGCTAGTTTTAGGGAGAATATTGTAAATATATGTACCTGAAGTTTACACTCTGTTGTTATAAGTAATAAAATAAACTTTTTATGAAGTTATTGGTACTTAAAGTATAAAATAGAATTATTGACAGGACCTTAATCGACAGTGGCCCCATCTGGTGAGCTCAAAAACGATAGCCCTCATTAGACTTTAAGAACCGAATGATTAGTAATGCTCAAAATTCACATAATATGTAAATATATTATTCTATGTAGGTAATGCATAAATTCACAGCAATGACTAGCATGAAATGGAGTGACAATTTGAAACTAACTACATATAAATAAAAGGTGTTGTTTTTACCCAGCAACTGTACACTTTGATCGTCAATTTCAATGAAATAATTTTATTTAAATATTCTTGAAATGTCTTGATTACAACATATACGATTTCCACCGGATGTATAACTTACATTTTAGGAAATGTAATAAAATTCCCACAATTTCTCTATTCCAATCTGGGTAGTACAAAAACAACACCCTGTACACTTGACAAATTCTGATATTTTAAAAAGCAACGCAACAGCAAATATACAAATACGACTAATGCCTTAGAATATTTAGAATGTTTTTTATTGTCGGCCACAATCTCACTGAATTTCTATTTGAAGGGATTGTATCCATTTATAAAGGTCTGGAAGAGTCTATCAGACAAACACAAGAAGAATATAATTATTGAACTGAAGAACCGTCACATGACATTCAACGAGCCGTACAGGACTCGCATGGTGGATGATGACGTCCACAGAAACGAGGTCTGTGTCTAAGAGTGGAAATTGATTTTGATACGTAAGTATGTGCGAATTAAGGAACAATTCCGAAAGCCGCAGCAACACCACTGGGTCTTATGTTTCTATAAGAAAACGCTTCCATAGACACTTCCTTGCACTACAATAGAGGGGCTACCACAAACCAGTCGTGCTGTCACTGTCATTCAGTGCGCGGCCCGGGGCTCGCGGGTGCACGCACAGGTTCCTCACATCAAACTGGCGAGCAACAAGACGCGTTGGGCCACTGCTAGCTCACATCTTTTTGTAATTTCTCACAAGTCCCAAGCGTTTGTTTTACACGCTCACCGCTCCACTGTTGAGCGTTTGCTTGAAATGAAGCGGTGTTAGCGGCAGAGCCTGAAACTTTGCAAGCGACTGAACACGCGGCGTCGTACGCGCCGGTTCACGCAACAACACCGTACTTTGTCAAATGTTTGAGTTAGCGCGTGCGATAACGCGGGCCGCTGCACGCGCCCCTCTCCGTAAACGGAAAAGCGCCGCGAGACGCCACCGCGTCTCCGTAAATGAGCCTTTAGAGTCGTTGTGACCGACTTTACAACGAATATTAAAAGCTACGATAAACCAGACACAAATACAAAGGCACCTCACTATTAATAAATGCACTTCTTATTGCTGATTATAATTATACACTTTATATATTTATATTATCTAACAACAGATCATAATTTCATGGGCGAAGTCCGATAAGTATTCATATTAATGATATTAAGGAAAAAGTCACTCATCTTTCGTCATGTTTGGTAGAGTTTCAGTGCTAAACTGTCAAAATATCACGCCTGTAGTCCCCGCAAGGGTTAGTCAGAGGTGTAACTAATAGTACACCAACATTTCGCCAATAGGGTATATGCAAGAAATACAAAACATTTTTTATTTCTTAAAAATGCCTTGTATTGGCCCATAAAAATATTGTGGTACACTTGTTTAATTCTCTATACACAACACTTTTTTTACAATTTAATATTTTATGTAGCGTGTTTTTGGTGAAACGGAATGCAAACACAAAACGCATCGATTCCGGTAGTGACGTCAAATACTATGTGTCAAAGAAACACTTTTAGTTTGAAAAGTACTTAAAGCTTCACTAAGATTTTACTGTAATATAGTTATTGCAATTTTTGCTTTAATAAAGCACATACAATTAGTAAAACTATTCTATTAAGGGCAAACAATTAGATGTAAACAAGGCAGATAGAGGTAAGTGATATCAAATGCTATGACATGAATGGCCGCGATAGTCATGGACGTTTGAACTGACGTAGAAAATTGTAGGAGTTATTTTTTTTTTTTTAAGTGACAAGCGGTAGTCGAACTTAATTTTCATTATTCTTGGGTTGGTGATACTGTATTTTAATGATTTAAGTGAATAAAAAGTTACATGCATATTCCCTATTATGTTTAAGTCCCTTGTAAGAGGAGGCGAGACGATTTACAATAATTTAGTAATCTTGAACACTTACCGCACTTGACCCATCACAAATTCATACTACACAACAGACAAGCAGAAATAAGCGAAGTCACAGACAAAAGCTATACAAATTAAAATCGATATGAAGATCATAAGACAATGGACCATACACAAAGGTAATAAAGTACAAAATTGTGCGTTATGCATACAGAATTTATTTTATTTTGGACGTTTTGGAAACAAAGTACTATGGAATTATTGCCTTGTTTTACAATCTCCAGAAAGGCGTTATCTAGAAGATAAACAAAAAGTAGAATCAAATTTTAGAATTTAATTTTACTATAAAGAACCTACAAGTTAAATAGCATAGATTTTGTCCTTGTAAATCGTTACCCATTTCAAAAAGGACTTACCTTGCGTACTAACCAAAACGATTGAACGCGCGAATACGTGATCGACACGTTCATATGTCACTAATATGTTCATGTTCGAAAAATTGTAAGCGAAAGTCACGTGTTCACACAACGATCGCTTTGGTTAGAGCGGTTTCAGACTAGCGTATTTTTTGCGCTCTTAAACTCGTATCGGCTTACGCACAAACACGCGCCACATTTTGCGGTTCAAAAAACCGAACGGGAGTACACGCGTTTATACCAAAGTGTTCACGTGGCGTGAGTCGGCGCACGAGGAGGCGTCTCTCGCGTCTCGCGCTTATACTAGCTTATAAGCAGGTCAACCTTCGAGTTGCGAGCGTAGCAAAAGGCGCGCCTACACGCGCTTCCAAAAACGCGCGCCGAAAACAAGTTAGTCTAAAACCGTCCTTAAACCGATATCAGACGCTTAACTTTCTATTCAGTTTTGCTTTTCATTCGACATTATTCACTCTCATTCGAAGTAAAAAGTCAAAACACACAATGAATCAAAAGTGAAAATAAAATTAAAGGACCAAATGAACGTTAGTTCCTGTGTAATTTTATCGGTGTTGTATGAACATAGAATCGCCTAAGTGTACACTTTTTGTAATAATTAAAAAAAAAAAATTATTCTTATTCTTAAACAACAGAATGAAGCCAAAATCTCCAGTCATTCTATTAACTGTTCGCTCGGGTGAAACGTCTGACATCAGCTTTAGGACGCGGCCAAGCGGGACTCGCCCAAAAGTGTTTCAAAAGGTAAAGTTAATAAATAAATAAATAAATACACTATTCACTTAATTCAATACGTTGATACAAATCGAAACTCTTATTAAGCATTGTTCGTATAAAGTCTACCTTACATAGTGACTGCCATAAATCTAGTTTGGTATAAAGTTTACATTTCGATTGTAATATTAATTGTTTTTGTATAAAGTCTGAACTTTTGTTAGTTATTGTGAAAATAAGTTACACTCGCAAGAGAGGGAAACTATAAGAATTATCTACTTATTTTTAGCATAAAATTATCAATTAACTTTATAAGAATATAAGCTAAGCTAACTTCACGCGACACCAACTTTATGTGAAACAAACTTTATGCGAATATAACATTATTCGTAACCAACTTTATGCAAAACTAACTTTATACTAACTTTAAGTTTTAACGAAAGTTAAGACTTTATACAAAATAATTTGGGCTTGTTACAGAAAGGTATATAAATTAGCCTAGTTATTTACATTATAAGGGCGGCGGTTCACGGATGCCCTCACTGTGTCGCGTGCGGCCTGCCATGTCCAGGATCGCTTTGGCTTCTGGGTTCACGTCCAACACACTTAGTTCTCGTTCATCCTCCTGGAAAAATGATCATATTTAGATTATTTTTTATCAAGGACCTGCCTCTATTTGGCCTGACCTGACCTGGCGTTTTTCCATCTTAAATATAACCACACTTTTCTCATACATGGCTCAAATAAATTGGGATAAGGGCAGAGAAATGATGACGATGATGACGATATTTAACTCTACAACAATGACTACTGATTGAGGAATGGATATTAATTAAAGACAAAGTGCCATCACACCTTGTAATTCCCAAAGATTGAGGCTAAGATGTACTTCATAGTACACCCACATTTCACTAGGTATTTGTAATTCTCATATTCGAAATACCTTACATTCAAATATTCTACATTTAAAACTAAATACCTACAAAGCGACTCTACAAAGTCAAAAATTAATATTAACTCCTTACTGCAATATATTTTTCAGCCATGTTTGGCCTAAATTGATATTCAATGTTATCGCATAAATTCAACATGTGTCTTCACTCATATTTATATTTTTATATACAAGACTTCATGATCTGACTTTCTGACTTCATGGTTTGACTTTCTGAATTTAAGGTACGTGACGGTGACGTCATGGTCTAAATTTCCGGCTTCACAGTGAGCTTTCTGACTTCACAGTGTAACTTTCTGACTTAACAGTGTAGCTTTCTGACTTCACAGTGTAACTTTCTGACTTAACAGTGTAACTGTCTGACTTCACAGTGTATCTTTCTGACTTCACAGTGTAACTTTCTTCCTTCACAGTGTAACTTTCCGACATCAGAGTGTAACTTTCTGACATCATAGTGTAACTTTCTGACTTCACAGCTTAACTTTCCGGCTTCATAGTATAACTTTCTGACTTGACAGTGTAACTTTCTGACTTCACAGTGTAACTTTCCGGCTTCATAGTGTAACTTTCAGACTGCATAGTCTAATTTACTCACTTTTAAGGTCTTCTGACGTCACGGTCTAAAGTTCTGACGTTAGTCGTTTTCTCTAAGGCCCATACTTTTTGATGCGTTTCTTCCGCACATTTCTATGAATTTCCTGTCGGCTTTATGAGTGTCTAGCACACTGCCTTTGCTACTACGTTTTAAACGTAGTGACATGGAGTCACGGTCGTTTTGGTCTTCCTAAGGATTAAAAAGGATAGGAAAGGATTAAGGATACCTGAGTCTAGGATGACTAAAGTCCTAGCTTTATGAGTTGTTGATCTTTATGACAACGTAAATAAAGATCAATACTGCAAATCAGAGGTTAAATAACAATGAGAGGTCACATACACGCACGCCGGTTGCGAGTACTACGCACCTGACCTTTCCAAAGAACCTCACTAATTAGGTCAGTGAAGTACTTCCAGGGCGTACCCTCACGACGTTGCTCATATCACAAAAAACATATTCATGGTGGAAGGGTCATCGATGCACAAAACGGTACTATGTATACAGTATAATTCTGAACCACATAGAAAATTGTAACCAGTAATTATCATATAAAAAATCTTCTGTTCCCTACATTTTGATAGTATATGTCACTTTTGTAGACAACAATAGATAAAAAAAAAACATACCTATGTACAATTTCTAAGTTCAGAATGGTGTGAGTCTATCTGGCAGGCCCCAACGAGATATATCAACAGGTGAAAGGTTTACATAAAGATATTATTTTGTACCTATAGAAAATAAATAAGATATATTTTGTACCTCGACAGTTTTTGATTAAATGATGTTTCTATGAAGTGTCTAGCTAGCGGGCCCTTTATGATTATTTTTATTGTTATTATACTTTCAGATCGCCCAATAGTGCTCGGAGTTAGAAACTATTATGTACCTTATAAATACAAAATTTCGACTTTTTATGAGCTATACTTTAGAAGATATTCGTTATTTAGACAAACGTCCAGCCAGCGGACCCGTTTTTTAAATACTACTATTTTATATAAAAAACAGTATTAAGAGCTTGATACTATTATATACCTTACAAATCCAAAATTTCGATTCTGTAAGTTATACTTCAGAAGATATTCGTCAGCTGGCTGGACATTTGTTTAAATAAGAATATCTTCTGAAGTATATATAGCTCACAGAAAGTCGAAATTTTGTATTTGTAAGGTACATAATAGTTTCTAACTCCGAGCACTATTGGGCGATCTGAAAGTATAATAACAGTAAAAATAATCCTATGGGACCCGCTAGCTAGACACTTCATAGAAACGTCATTTAATCAAAAACTGTCGAGGTACAAAATATATCTTATTTATTTTCAACAGGTACAAAATAATGTCTTTATGTAAACCTTTCACCTGTTGATAAATCTCGTTGGGGCCTTTTTTTTTCTCTGTTGGGATATCATCAAATAACTCCTCCCGCTCTGTGCGGAGCAGGAGGGAGTGTCAGACTTGTACTGACTAAAACCCATCCATGTTTCTTCTTTTGCCCTTTGTGTTCCAGGGCCGCGGTATCTCTTGCGAACAGTCCCGCAACTCTGGCAGGCATCGGTTCTTTCGTTGGGGCCTGCCAGATAGACTCACACTTCATAATGATGTACTGAATAACTGGTAACCATTTATGCGTCGGTGCCCCTCCACCCTATATAATAAACAACATAGCCACTTACATCCTTCTCCAAAAGCGGCTTTTCGCCGACGCCCCACACCTCCAGGCTCTTGATATGGAATTTGGGCTCCTTGCTGAGCCGCTTGTAGCCGCGGAAGGTGCTGCAGGACTCCGCTGAGGAGCCCTCCCCGAACGGGTCCGCGTCTACCCAGATGCCGCCGAAGTTGAACTGTCCGCCCATAATCTGGTGATTGTGGGGAGGTAGTGTTGGTATTACTTGTATTTAACGGAATGTACTCATTGTGTTATGTACCAAATGTACTAACGGGAACGTTTTAAACATAGCCTATAACACTCAGGGATAATGTAGCTTTCCGTTAACTAAAGAATTTTTGGAGTCGAATCAGTAGTTACGAAGTTATCCCGTATATACAAAATTACAAACAAATTTTACCTCTAATATTAGTATAGATATAGATTATAATACTGGCCAAGTGCGAGTCGGACTCGGATACAAAGGGTTCCGTAGCACTAAACAATGTTATAACATTATTTTAACGCTCATTTACAGGTCAATTTACACTCAACAACAAAACTAAATTTTGCAGTCTCGCTTACACCAGTGTCTTGTGTCTTACACCGTAAATAATACGGTTATATTCGCTTAGTTACATATATAAGGTCTTAGCCAGTAAATTTATAATATAAAACATATTAGTCGTGTGCAATAGGGAATATGCATGTATTTTTTTTTTCACTTAAATCATTAATATGCAGTACTATCAACCCAAGAAAATAATTAAAAGTTAATTTCAACTACAGCTTGTCGCACAAGAAAAATATTACACTCCTGCAATTTTCTACGACAGTTCAAACGTCCATGACTATCACGGCCATTCATGTCAGGACTTTGATGTCACTTACCTCTATCTGCCTTGTTTAAATCTAATTTTTTGCCCTTACTAGATTAGTTTTACTAAAATGCAAGTGCTTTATTTAAGCAAAAATTGCAATAACAATATTATAGTAAAATCTTAGTGAAACTTTAAGTACTTTTCAATTAAAAGAGTTTCTTTGACACATGGATTTTGACGTCACTACCGGAATCGATGCGTTTTGTGTTTGCGTTTCGTTTCACCAAAAACACGCTAAATAAAATATAAAATTGTAAAATAAGTGTTGTATTAGAGAATTAAACAAGTGTACCACAATGTTTTTATGGTCCAATACGAGGCATTTTAAAGAAATATAAATGTTTTGTATTTCTTGCATATACCCTATTAGACAGTAAGATGGAACAAAGTTTATAGTGGCCGGATTTTCATTGGTCGTTTTTTATAGAGTTACTAGAATGAATTTCAAAAAACCCAGATTTGTGACCCCAAATTACCCCCCAATACCCTAAAATCTAACAAAATTTAAAACGTGACAACACCATCTTCTGCATTAGTAAACTCAAACTCTTTATTGCATTCATGTGTACATTTTAGTTGTTACATAATAAGTAAGTTCCAACATGAAACCCGGTTAGGGCACGGCAACATAATAAATTGGACAAAACAAGCATCCAGTGAGTAGGTATACTGGATCGCAAGTTTGTTATACAAATACAATCATTACCTATCGATATTATTAGGCTATTATTAGGTATTAGGTTTAGGATTATTTTATTAAGTTTATGTAGTACGTTCGATCGTTAGTTGTTTGTTTATGACGTCACTACCAGAGAAGCGACCGGACCACCGCCCGTGTTGCCATCTAAGTTTCCTCAATTTAGTACATTTAATTAAATTTTTTGTCGGGGTATTTTTTTTACTTGACGTCTTTGGAAGAAGAAAACGTGTTGCGCCGACCCCAAGTTGAATTGGACAAGGGCTGGAAGATGGTGATGATAATCCAAAAAGGATTACATAAATAGAATCTAATCTCAATACCTAATAATACCCTCACGGATCGAACAGGGTTTTTTTTTTTTCAATATACAGCATGTAACAGGACCTTTCACGAAGCCGTCAACCAAGCATTACGAACATCAAACTACGCAAAAATTAATGCTGGGAAACGACTTTTTTTGGGGTTTAACGGCAGGGCTCAATGTTACGGACTAAAAACATTGAGCTGATGGATGGATTGAATAGTACGAGGGTCGTGGAGGTGTTTCAAGATCTTACTTTAAAAACATGTATATAAAATAAACTTGTGAAAAAGTTGGAACTTTGACCCCCAATATCTCCATCTCAGTAACAAGAAGGATCCCAGGTATGGTCTAGAACAAAAAAATGATCGCAATGACGGGGAGAACAAGTGCCTTTCGGCTTCGTTAAGGGTCTTGTTACACCCTTTATTGTAAACTTGCGACCCGCCCCGGCTTCACACGGGTGCAATGTAGATAATATACATATAAACCATCCTCTTGAATCACTCAATCTATTGCTGAAAACTGCATTAAAAGCGGTTGCGTAGTTTAAAAGATCCAAGCGTACAGACAGCGACGCTGTCTGACGCGAGCGGAGCGACTCTGTTTTATACTATGAAAAAAAATTTACTCACGATCCCATTCGGTAGCGTCTTAGTATGATAATTGATATACTGAAAATGATCGTTGAAGCTAGAAGCAGGGTACACCCTCATCTTGGGCGCCAACGTGAACAGGAACGAGTCCGAGGTGCCCACGAAGTTCGGGCTGAACGACCACGACACGGACGCGTATCCTCCGAAGATGTAGCCCGAGTTGTCCTCGATGATGAGGAGGGAGGGGCCTTGGTCTATGATGCGGCCTGGAATTATAAACATATTTATATATCTCGACTTCATAAAACAGATTTCATTGTCAGGAGGGGCGCTAGCCGCGGGCCTGTGGACGGTCAGCTATGGGCTAGTTCGCCGTCCGTCCGTCTTATGACGACAGGCCGTGTCGACGGCGCAAGAGTGTTCCACGCGCGCCTCAAAGAGAGTCAGCAAACGAGTAGGGGTTCGAAAGGACCGACGCCTGCCAGGGTTGCGGGACTGTTCGAAAGAGATAACACGGCCATGGAACACAAAGGGCAAAAGAAGGAACATGGATAGGTTTTAGTCAGTAAAAGTCTGACACTCCCTTCCGCTCCACCCAGAGTGGGAGGCGCAATTGATGATTTCCCATCAGTAAAAAAGGGGGGGCGCTGGTGAGGAAAATGTTGGAGGAAATGCTATACGAGTAGAGGATGCTGAGATGACGAGTATAATATAATAATAGAGAAGTATAGAAGAAGAAGAAGACATGCTGCGCCGACCACAAATGAATTGGAATAAGGATAAGAGAATAATGAAGATTGTCAGGGGATTTTTGAAATAGGTTAGTTGACATCACCAAACAATGGGAATGGCAACAGTGAAACTAATGGCGCTAGCATAGCAGGTTCCAGGCATCGTCATTGGTTGACAATCTGGTAATGCCATTTTATATCTCGAAATACCGTATAGGTCAGATTGAGACCTAGCTACGGCCGCGCCATCTACAATGAGCTTTTAATGCTCGCAACCGCATACAATTACAATTAATACAGAAGGGGATCCATTTATATGTATAGTTAGTAAATCTCACTAAAACCTAGGCATCATCAAGGCTTAGTGGATTTAACCAGATAAATGAAATCTTACTTACACAATAGACTACCATATGGATGGATGAATGGATGTTTATTACTCAATCACGCCAGAACGGCTGAACTGATCTGGATGAAATTTGGCACAGAGATAGATTATAGTCTGAACTAGCATAGGCTGCTTTTTATCCCGGAAAACACATAAAAATTTCCACGCGAGCTAAGTCGCGGGCAACGGCTAGTGATGAATAAACATGACTCCCTAGCATAACGTAATGAGCTAAATCACATACCTGTCATAGTAGAAAAAGACTCCCCGTGTATGTGCGAAGAGAACAGGAACCTCCACTTCTTCTGGTTGTCCTGGGGTATGTGGTTGTTCAGCCACACTATGTGCGATAGGTCGATGAAGGCTGGGTAGTCCGGCATCGCTTCTAGACCTGACAGAGGAAGATACATACAGGGTGTAACCCTTCACGAAGCCGTCAACCAAGCATTATGCTGCCGTCCTTACGAAAAGTGCAATAACTCGAGTTTTGCGCCGAGTTAAGTACATATTCGGAATTTGCAGAACGAGATCTATAGATTCTTCTTAGACAGTTTTTACATATCTATGACGAAGCCGGTTTTAATACTAAGACTAACTGCATTATCTAGGTCGGTGCTTTAAGATGTACTTATCAAGACCGATATAACTATAGATAGTTTTAACCTAGTTATTGCACTTTTCGTAAGGACGGCAGTGTGTTCATCAAACTAAGTATCTCTACGCAAACATTTTCGCTGGGAAATTACTTTTTTTTGGGGTGAAAGAACACGTTTTACGGTAAGACTAACGCACGCAACGCAACGCACAACGCGCGTAACGCACTTATAAAATTGTGCTGATGGATGGATTGAGTAGTACGGGGGTCGTGGAGGTGTTTATAAGCGTTAACGTCTTAGGCCCAGTTCACACGGCATTTACACCGCACGTGTTTTGAAGGATAAATCTTACCGAATACATAGTGGCACATACATTGAGTATAGAACCGTTCACACTTTGTTTGTACTGCAAAAAAACGTACACAGCTTTATACATTTATCGAATACTCAACGGACTTGTCAAGTAAGCCGAATGAACTTTTAACGTATTCGGTTTTCAGTATCATTCGCTAAAGCAGGATACATAGGTATAAAAAGTTGACGGAGAACATTTTCGAAAAATAGTGTTACAGCTAAATTAGACCGATTTTAGATTTGCCATAGAAACAGAAAGGACAATGAGTAATGGTGGGCCCACCTCTCAATAGAAATAAGATCCTCATGAATGAATAGGTATTTTTATGCAGAATAAAACTTAGTATTACGACCAAGGCTAAAAGTCAGTACTTTCGGAGTTATACTACCTATTATACTGGCTTATAAGTGATCCCAATCTAAGCAATTAATTATTGTAGTTTACTTCATTACTAGCGACCCGCCCCGGATACGCACGGGTGGCATGTAATACATACAAACCTTCCTCTTGAATCACAACCGCAAAAAAAACCGCATCAAATCTATCTCTTGTTTGGCCGGAAGGCGAACTGTAGGAACTTGCGCTCACACTATATCTTTGGTTTGGTACCTAGGAGTTGGGAGATGTTAGGAATGGAACGCAACCATAAAGTAGTTCTCATTTTAAAAGTTTTTGTGTCGCTTCTTTTCTGGTTCATTCGAAACAACAGCCTTGTGACAGTTTACGTTATTTAATAAATTACACGATGAATATTTAATACTTGCTTTATTGCCAATATTCCTAAATGGTAGCAGAGCGTGGTTGATTAGCAAGTATCAGTACATATATTCGTGCAGAATTTATCAGTACTTTGTGGTGTACGTGTATCGGAACAAAAGTGAGGTTAAATACACGTACAATAAGTGACCGGCCGACGAATTATAAAACTCTGAGAAAATGAGTTCGTCGCATCACATGTTCAATCTCGAGAAGTTGATCGGGCGTGAAAACTTCACAACCTGGAAGTTCAGTGTCAAGACATACCTTGAACATGAAGACTTGTGGCAATGTGTGGAGCCAAAAGATGACAAAGTTGTTGATTCTGGTAGGGAAATCAAGGCGAAGTCCAAGTTAATATTGTTGTTAGATCCGCAAAACTATATACATGTACAAAGTTGTAAGACCGCCAAAGAAGTGTGGGAAACTCTGCAACGAGTGTTTGATGACAACGGATTGACCAGAAGAGTTGGACTGTTGAAAGACCTAGTGAATACTACTCTGGAATCTAGCGCCAATGTGGAATCATACATTCACAAAATAATGACCACAGCTCACAAGTTACGCAACATAGGGTTTGAAGTCAACGACGAGTGGCTGGGCACCTTGATGCTGGCCGGTCTGCCCGATGTCTACGCTCCGATGATAATGGGGCTTGAGAGCTCTGGCGCGACGATTAGTGCCGATCTTATCAAGACCAAGCTCCTACAGGAAGTTAGATCAGCAGACATCAGTACTGCTTTGTATGCTAGTTCAAAGTCAAGGAAACAATATCAACGTCAGCCACAACAACCAAAGGCTAAAGGGCCAAGATGCTACAATTGCAATAGCTATGGACACTTTGCTAAGTTTTGTACAAGTGCTAAGAAGGTAAACAAGACTGAGAATGAAAAAGGCAAAAAGGACACAGGTTTCATAGCAGCTTTTTCAGCATTTTCAGGAGAAAACCATAACAAATGGTTCATGGACTCAGGTGCGTCCATGCATATGTCTGGTAATAGACAGTGGATGTACAATATCACAGAGCCACCGGTGAAGAAAATAACTGTAGCTAATAAAGAGCCGCTGTCAGTTGAAGGAGTTGGATACACTGATGTCAAACTAGCGCAGGGTAAGAACATTCAGTTAAAAAATGTTTTATATGTTCCTGACCTAGCTGTCAACCTACTCTCAGTGAGTACTATTGTTAACAGTGGTTATAAAGTAACATTTACTCAAAGAGGCTGTGATGTTCATGATTCACGTGGCAAATTTATATGTTCCGCAACTCTATATAATAAATTATATACATTGGATACAGAGAATAGTCCTGAAACTGCACATTTAAGCTCTAGTGAGGAGAAGTGTAGTGACACTTACTTGTGGCACCTGCGTATGGGCCACTTAAATGTTTCAGATGTCAACAAGCTGCCTGAATGCGTCAAGGGTGTGACTTTGACTTATACTGAAAGTAATGTGACAAGATGTATCTCCTGCTATGAAGGCAAGCAGTCGAGGTTGCCATTTAAGCATATTGGTTCACGTGCTACTGTACCTTTAGAGCTTGTTCACTCTGACCTCTGTGGACCCATGGAGAACTTGAGCTGCTCAGGTATGAAGTACTATATTACTTTTATAGATGACTACACAAGAATGGTGTATGTATACTTCATGGAGAATAAAACCAAAGTGTTAGACATTTTCAAGGACTATAGAAATAAAGTTGAAAACCATTGTTCTCAGAAAATTAAGGTATTAAGAACAGATAATGGTACCGAGTACTGCAATGCTCATTTTGAAAAATATTTATCCAACAGCGGTATAGTACATCAGACTTCCACGCCCTACACCCCTCAACAAAATGGACTGGCCGAACGGATGAATCGGACACTAGTTGAGAAAGCTAGGTGCATGCTGTTCCATGCCAACTTACAAAAGAAACTATGGGCCGAGGCAGTGGGGACTGCAGCATATATTTTAAACCGATCTCCTATTAAAGCTTTACATGGTAAGACACCATTTGAATTGTGGAATGGACACAAACCTGACCTGTCTCATCTGAGAATATTTGGCTCCGAGGCCATGGTCTTTGTACCAAAGGAAAAACGGCAAAAGTGGGACAAGAAGTCAAAAAGGATGATTCTAGTGGGATACTGTGACAGTACAAAGGGATATCGTTTATTAGATGAAAAAACATACAAAGTTATTAAAAGCAGAGATGTCACCTTTTTTGAGAATTGCAAAAGTGATTTAAAAGCTATTAATGATGTTTCAGCTTCATCTACTAACTATCAAGATTCACAAGTGAAGTCACAGTCGGCAGGTAGTCAATTTACTTCCACAAGTCACAGCAGCAGTGTCCCGGTACGCACAGAAGTACCCCTGTCTGAGGTAGAAAACCTCATGCCATCAGATGAAGAAACTACTGGTGATTGTGTAACAAATGAGAATTGTGATCAGGATTCTAGCGAGTATGAGACGGACGTAGGGGATTTAGATGAAACATATGTCCCACCAAGATATGTACACTCACAGTATGAGCAGAACATCACACTGAGGCCTCGAAACAGATCACAAAGGAATAACACAGATACAGATGAAAACAGTATGTATTGTTTACTTTCTAGTTTCTCTGATCCGCAGACAGTAGAAGAGGCTCTTTCATCATCATATGCCAAACAATGGAGACAGGCAATGGACGAGGAGTACAACTCACTGATGAAAAATAACACCTGGAGTTTAGAGAACTTGCCTTCGGATAGAAAGGTTTTACCTTGCAAGTGGGTATACAAAACTAAAACTGACCAAAGTGGTAATATAATTCGTTTTAAAGCCAGGCTCGTCATTAAAGGATATGCCCAGAGAAAGGGCACGGATTACGAGGAAGTGTTCTCACCTGTTGTAAAGTACAGTACCATTCGTTATCTAATATCTCTAGCTGCAAGATTGGGGCTTGAGATTGATCAGCTAGATGCAGTATCTGCATTCCTTCAAGGAGACATTGATGTGGAAATATACATGAAGCAACCAGAGCTGTACGAACAAGGTCCTCAGGTATGTCATTTGCATAAATCGTTATATGGGCTAAAACAGGCAAGCAGGTTGTGGAATTCAAAACTAAACACTGTGCTGCAAGAGATTGGGATGAAACGGTCAAAGTCTGACCCATGTGTCTATTTCAATGTAGACAAGAATACCTACATTGCTGTATGGGTTGATGACCTTATTTTGTTTACTTCTAATGAAGTAGAAAGAGACAAGATTAAAACCAGGCTTATGCAATACTTAGAGATGAAGGACCTAGGCAAGGCTAGTCAGTGTGTAGGTCTGAACATAACAAGGGATGGAGACACCATTATGATTGACCAAGAAAAATACATTAAAAATGTACTTACGAAGTTTCACATGTCTGATTGTAAACCATGTAAAACACCAATAGAAGTAGGTCTGAAGTTTACTCAGAATGCTGATGACAAGGAAATGGATTACCCTTATCAACAAGCCATAGGCTGTCTTCTCTACATTGCTCAAGGTACAAGGCCTGATATTTCCTTTGCGGTTAATACTCTCAGTAGGTTCAATAAGGATCCAAGAGCTGAACACTGGACAGCAGTCAAAAGGGTACTACGATACTTACAAGGAACTAAAGACATGAAGCTCACTTATACCAAAGATGGTGAAACAAACATGAGAGGATTCTGCGACGCAGACTGGGCCAGCGATAATATCGACCGTAAGTCCTGCACGGGCTATGTTTTTATTTCTCAGGGAGGCGCAATATCCTGGTGCTCAAGGAGACAGCAAACGGTGGCTCTGTCGACGGCCGAGGCGGAATACATGTCTATGTCATCGGCAGCGCAGGAGGCTCTGTGGCTGCGACAGTTGCACGTTGAGTTGGGCCAGCCCCTAGCCGGACCGCTTCACATATTTAGCGATAATCAAAGCGCTATAAAATTGTCTACCAATGAATGTTATTTACCCCGTTCTAAACATATTGATATTAGATATCATTTTTTGAGAGAGCATGTAAATAATTTAGAGATAAAGTTTAATTATTGTAGAGGTGATAAAATGACTGCAGATATACTTACTAAGGGGACAACCGAGCATAAAAATTTGTATTGTATTGCAAAAATGGGTTTGCGTTCAGGGGTGGTTGTTAGGAATGGAACGCAACCATAAAGTAGTTCTCATTTTAAAAGTTTTTGTGTCGCTTCTTTTCTGGTTCATTCGAAACAACAGCCTTGTGACAGTTTACGTTATTTAATAAATTACACGATGAATATTTAATACTTGCTTTATTGCCAATATTCCTACAGGAGATATCAACCATTCGTGGCACCCGCGGGTTTTTTAAATGATGTAATCGTCATTGATGTCCTGGAGAAATAATAAATATTTTTGTTTGAAGTGAAATACTTGTATTATTACTACCCGGGACGGATCAGTGGATAAATATTATAATATAAATATTATAATATCCAACGGTATAACACATGTTACTATTGAGGGGTGGGCCCAGACCCCATACATCTGTTTCCCACTGTCCTTTCCAATTATCTTTTTTTTTTTAAATACATTTCGTAAATGTTCTCCGTCAACTTTTTAGACATATGTATTCTGCTTATGCGTATGAAGTTTCATTAAAATTAGTTCAGTCATTTCGAAAACAAATCAGTTCAACGTTTGTATGAAATGCCGTAAGACGTTGACGCTCTTAGAGTAAAAGTTTCACATTAAAAACATGTATTTAAAAAAAAACTTGTGAAAAAGTTGGAACTTTGACCCCCCAATATCTCCGTAACTAGAAGGTTCCCAGGTATGGTCGAGAACAAAACAATGATCGCAATGAGGGAACAAGTGCCTTTCGGCTTCGTGAAGGGTCATGTCGCACCCTTTCTTTAAGAGGGTGCATTCCGAATGTTGGATACGTCGCAAATACTGTTACTGTTAGCCTGCGTTATCCCACTGGTGGGCAATGGCCTAACCCCATGACTTCCAGCTGTTTCGATCCAGGGCTAATGTGGACCACTGATCGACGGTCACGTCGCAAATACCTGTCAAATATGTTGTTGTTGACTGTCTCCTTGGTCGAGTGGTCGCAAGCGCGACTACTGAGCATAAGGTTCTGGGTTCGATTCCCGGGTCGGGCAAAGTGTTATTGGGCTTTTCATAGCAACCACAGAGTCAGGAATTGTGCCCGATTGATGGCAATATCGCCCCCAATTATATGGGTATTAAAAAAATAACTAACGAAATGTGGGTGTACTATTAGGTACACCTCTGCCTAATCCTTCGGGGACTACAGGCGTGGCGTGACTTACCGACGGGCATGGGCAGTAAGCTCAAATCTTGGCGTGCTACAGGACTGTCGCTCCCAGAGTTGATTCCGTACAAGTTCACAAACACCATCTTCACCATCAGCTGGAACAGTGTGTTGAATTGGACCCTGCAATGAAAAATGAAATTAGTCTTCTAGCTCATCCTACAGTGCACCTTTTTGATGTGAAACATCTACATAAAGGGTGTAACAAGACTCCTAAGGAAGCCGAAAGGCACTTATTCTCCCCGTCATTGCGATTATTTTTTTGTTCTAGACCATACCTGGGAACCTTCTAGTTACGGAGATATTGTGGGTCAAAGTTCCAATTATATCACAAGTTTATTTTTTTAATACAAGTTTTTAAAGCTATAACTTTACTTCAAGTACCTCCACGACTCCCGTACTATTCAATGCATGCATCAGCACAATATTTTGAGTGCGTTGCATTGAGTCCTACCGTAAAACGTGATTTTCCACCCCGAAAACAAAAGTCGTTTCCCAGCAATATTTTTTGCGTAAAGTTACTTAGTTTGATGTACCGAATGCTTGGTAGATGGCTTCATCAAGGGCCCGTTTACACCCTGTATATGCGCGCCTAGGCAGTAAATCCGATTCGAATGCCGTGACGAAAATGGCATGACGCTATCATGGCGTGATGCCACGTAAAATCAACGCCAATGTAACCCGCGAAATTCAATTTTTATTACGTTTTTTGAAATTTGCTATTCAGTGGCAGGCTGTATGTTGAACAAAAAATGATTCGAGTCCGAAACACGCGTGTATTTAAAAAAATATATTCATTAAAATCATCAATATAACCCTATAAGTTCAATTAATCCCATTTAGTGCCTTTTTCATCGGGCATATTCCTTAAGTGACCACCTTCAAAAACTACCCCACTCTTTATCTGTCTCATTTCCATATCTACACCATTTGGGCGGAGAGTGGTCAGCGAACGCGCCCGGCCATTGAGAGCGACCGGGACATGAAGTGGAGATTCTTAAACCCGACCTCTCTGAAGAAACCGGATTTAAAAATCGCCCTTATCAACGTCTATGCTTCTTTCTTTTAAATATTCCTTATACCTTAAGTTTTAGTCGCGAGGGAGGCGACGGGTCTCCTATACCCTTAAGAAAAGATCGAGGAGTGTAGGATTCTTACCTGAGCAAACTCATCCTGGATTCGCTTAAGACACCAGCTTCAAGACACGTCGAAGGGTCGTTTTTTCCAAAAGCAAAGGTTTGTTTTAACCCAACTGGACCCTCAAGACACCAGAGTCTGGACCCCTCGAGGGGTTGTTTCTTCCAAAAGCAAAGGTTGGTTTTGACCCAACTGGACCCTCAAGACACCAGGGTCTGGACCCCTCGAGGGGTCGTTTCTTACAAAAGCAAAGGTTGGTTTTGACCCACCTGAACCCTCAAGACACCAGGGTCTGGACCCCTCGAGGAGTCGTTTCTTCCAAAAGCAAAGGTTGGTTTTAACCATCCTGGACCCTGTTAGGACACCAGCTCCAAAAACCATCCCTGCTACCTATAGGCGACATATTTGGGGAGACAGTAAAGGGGAGTCTTACCACTTTTGAATCTGCTGTGATGTGCAGGCGTTGACAGTGTTATCAGCGTCGGCCTCCACGGTGGCCGAGATAGCTTCGCCGAGCGCCTGCACGTGCGACGCGCGCCCGCCGAACCCTTTGCTGATCCACGTCCCCGGGCGCCCGGTCGCTGACGCTTTAAGCAGCTTCACGTACGTCGAGGCTATGCTTTCACAGTACTGTGGACAGTAGGCGAAGAAAGGTATGGCCATCATTCAATCAACTGCTCCATACATTTGGGTCGAGTACGTATTGAAGTTTTGTATGGGACAGCTAAAACAAAATTTCAATACATGCACATAGCAGTGATATTCTAGTGGTGTGACCGTCGGACTGCCAAGTCATAGGTCTCGAGTTCGAACCCAAGACACGCACCTCTGATTTTTCGTATTCATGTGCGTATTGTATAATTATCACTTGCTTCGGTGAAGGAAAATTTCGAGAAGAAAACACTGATAGATATTTCTCGATAACATGTAAAGCCAAGTCAGAGGCCCATGGGCGGCATATAAACTCTGATACCAGGTTAGGCACCTGGTTTAACCACACGATAAAGAAGAAGAATGGGACAGCTGATAATGTTTTCTAGAACACGATATTGGTCCCATGGACAAAATTGCTCAGTTTGATGGTCTATATGACACCCTTGAATATGAACACACCTTTCTGCTACATGCTATCATCATCTGCCTAGCCTAGTCCCAACTATTTTGGGGTCGGCTTCCAGCCTAACCGGATACAGCTGAAAACTCATATTTTACATGGACCGACTGCCTATCTGACCTCCACAACCCAGTTAGTACTAGGTAATACGTTACCCCTTGGTAAGACTGGTGTTAGACTTTCGGGCCACAACGACTGTCAAACATCGACAAATGACAGCCGGTACCAACGGCTTAACGTGCTTTCCTAGGAAACTCGGTATGAAATGGGTGGTCACCCATCCACGGACCAACCTAGGCAAGTTCGGTTTAACCTGAAGATCGACCCAAGTGGCTGTTATTATTAACCACGAGCTCTCTGTATACTAGATCTCATAATCGAGCGTTTGTATTTCCGAAGTTAAACGATGAGTCCCGATACCCATGTTTCAAGACCTGTAAGGTCGCAGCACAATAATCTTAGCCTACCTCTCTCAACAGCTGGTAGGGCACCTCCGAAGAATCGTAGGCCATGCCAAGACTGCTGTAGACCATCTTCAGCCGTTCATCTGCTGTGCCTGCAAGAGAATTTGTGCTAGCGTTAGGTCTTTAGCTATGAAATGGCCGTTTTTTTCTCACGTTTTGTTCTGTTTGTAACTTTGACGTATAGTTATATTTTTTCCTAATTCCATTTTTATTGGATTAATTGCTAAATTACGTAACTTTTAGAGTTTAAAAACCGTACTAGAGTTGCATATTACCTCATCTATGTGCCGTCGGTTTCACTACTTCTAGTAGGTATTTTTTTTTGTCATATAGTTTGTTTTGAGAATTTAAGGTACGCAATGCAGCGCAGCTTTTTTCACTCTAACTATTGAAATTGCATCATACATAATGAAATCGCTTCAGACGTTTCCAAGAAAAAAAATTTTAGTATCGAAATATCACTTTTCACGAAACCGTCGGCAATTTCATACTTTAACCCCTACTATATACACTCGTGACATAGCATTATGATAATGCATCCCTTACCCACAGTGAAGTAATATTAAAATAAGACCCATTCTCGAAGCAAACTATTACACAAGGTGTAAAGGTCCCTTCACGAAGCCGTCAAATCAAGCATTCTGTATATCAAACTAAGTTACTTTAAGAGAAAAAAATATTGCTAGATAACGACTTTTTTTCTGGTGTGAAAAATCACGGTAGGTCTCAATGTGACGTACTTAAAACATTGTGCTGATGGATGCATTGAATAGTACAGGGGTCATGGACGTATTAAAATTAAAGTTATAGCTTTCGAAACTTGTGGAAAAGTTGTCACTGTGACCTCCAATATCTCTGTAACTAGAAGGTTTCCAGGTTATGGTTCAGAACAAGTAAAAAAAGGTTGGCAATGACGGGGAGAACAGGTGCCTTTCGGCTTCGTTAAGGTGGATGCGCAAGGTTAGCCCGCGAAATTTAAATTTTCTTACGTTTATTGCAATTTGCAGGTCAGTGTCAGGTTGTATGTTGATGAAAATATGAATCGCGCCAGTAACACGTATTACAGAATTACATATTTACAGAATTACAGAATTACGCACGGAGTTACAGAATTGTAATCATTCAAATCATCAATACTGTACTCCAAGTTCATATAATCCCATTGAGTGACTTTTTCATGAAATAGCTATTGAATAGGGTTATATGAACTTGGAAGGCTGAATTGATGATTTAAATGATTATAATGCTGTAACTCCATACGTGTTACTGGCGCGATTTATATTTTCATCAACATACATCCGGACACTGACCTGCAAATTGCAATAAACGTAAGAAAATTTAAATTTCGCGGGCTACCCTTGAGCTTCCACCTTAAGTGTCTTGTTACACCGTTTATACTTGATTTAAAGTAACAGTGTATGTGATGATGTCCCTTACACCGTTTATCGAAGTTTCTTTTACGTTTTAAAAACCATATTCAAATCATTATAAGTAATAACAACTCTATGCTGCTGTTAATTAAGTTGATTTTAGAATGACTAGCTAAATAACTATTAAGAAAAAGTCCATAAATTGTTGCAAGATGTGAAAGCTAATGCCGAAATTGAACTTTATGTGTATATATTAAAGTTGTTTCTCCAAAATAATGTTTTTGGAAGAAAAAAAAATTAAAGATATTTCTAAAACTAAGGAGACTCACCTCTTACATTATAAACGTACAACTCTGCGAATTTGTTGAAGTCGCAGGAAGACGCTTTGGTCGGCCCGAAGCCGAACAGGTAGTTAGTCAGGTACTGAGCTAACCGGGGGTCTATTCGAGGACCCCATAAACCCTGGAAATGCACAAAAAAATAATTTAAAAAAAGTGCTAAAAATAAGTTTTCGATCGGGTCCTGCTGCGCCGTAATTTTCCGAACGCAATGTTAATAGGTACTATAGATATGATATCAGAAGTGGGATCACATAATTTGATCCCATGTATCAGTGATGTCCCGATAACTGGTTTAATTGACAAGTTGATTAAGGAGCGGACCAACAAAACAGACGGGCATTGGACTGGCTGCGGAAATTATATGTAGACAGATAACTCAGTCAACAAACACTGTATTTTTAACTTTCACGATCTATAATTAAACTTCAGGAAATAATAGAATAATGCATAATCACGGAAGATATCCCGTAAGTGACAGTTTTGGTTCAGTCAACGAATTTAGAAACATGTCAATCGTTGCAAGTCGTATGCTATTGTCAGTCTGTTTACCCTGTTTTGGTAATAGTGTTTCTATTATTATGTATCCGGAGTGTGTTGGAAGTTTTGCTGAAATTAATTGTTTACTATGTTTTGTAGCTTTAAATTGTAAGCATAATTATGGAACAATAGTTGTAGACAATAAAATGGTTGCTTGTCCGTGTTTACATCTTTTTGGGGCTGACTGTACTTGTCTAATGCTACGGAACGCCATGAGAGATGACTTGCTTAGAGCCTGAGCCTAGCGAGTAGAGAAGTGAAATGAACGTTCAAGAATTTTCGCATCCCGTAATGTGCACCTAGAGGTGGATACAGACTATGCGAGGCATGCGCCACGAACGGCGCACAACGACTGCCTCTGCTTGAGGCGTGCGTGTTGAAAAAATATACCAACACATGCTCGGGTCAAGCCATCGCGTGCGAAGCAAATGCCTCGTTTGTCTGACTCCTCGCAACGAATATAAAAGGTACACACCTTGCGAGGTTCGCTGTGCGCCGTTCGCAGCGCATGCCTCGCAAAGTCTGGATACGGCTTATGGTGTATGTACCAACTGGTATCTATCACCCTAGGTGCGGCTGGTTGTGAAGATTCCAGAACGTTCGTTTCCCTTCGCTACTTGCAAGACGACTCGCTAGGCTAGGCAGTAAGTAAGCAAGCCACCTTGTCAGTGCGTTCGTAAGTCCGATATCAACAGTCCAATCCGGACCCTCGTTCATCCGGTTAGATCACGTCTTTACACTCGTACCGACAGCAGGTAGACGACAGCCAGTTAGCTCTTGGTAGTAGATTACCAATTATATTCGCGGTCGGTTATTTGTGGTCGCCGCAACACGTTTTATTCATCCATTCTTCCCTGTCAATCGTCACGCTATCGCATTTACTCCTTTTTCCTTCATATCATTCCTCACACAATCCATCCATAATTTCTTTGGTCTTCCTCTCCCTCTCAATTCATTCACATTTATATTCATCACTCTCTTAGTCACATGTGTTCCACCCCTCCTCATCACATCTCCATACCAAAACTATGTTTTTCGTCAGACACAGTACATTAAAATATCTGCGCATTGAATAAAAATATCTAGACACTAGTGGACATATTAAGAATACAGATCCTAGACAAGGTTAGAGGACATTTATTTTTTATATCAATGCAAATAATAAACGTCGCGACAACCGGTAAGAAAAACACAGCCAACGCTTAAATTAAATCAAATTTGTATACAGTTTACAAGGTGTTACATATTTTATTTAAATGTCTCTATGTACTGGGACTAATGTATAACTGGCGGTTTGTGGGTGTACTATTAGGGTACACCTCGGTGTTGAGTTTTTATGCCGCCTATGGGCCTCTGACTTGGCTTTACATGCCGTCGAGAAATATCTCTCAGATACTCTGGTTTCCTCGCGATGTTTTCTTTCACAGAAGCAAATCAATATTGTACAATACGCACATGAATCCGAAAAATCTGAGGTGCGTGTTGTGGGTTCGAACTTGAGACCTATGACTTGGTAGTCCGATGGTCACACCAGTAGGCTATCACTGATTAATCTTTCGACAAGCGTCATGCTATGATGCATCTAAAAATCCCCATACTTTAGAATAGCTCAATAGCTGTTGGATGACTTGAAGCAAGGCTCGACAACAGAAACCATTCACTTCGCTTCACAATTCCACTCCGCATTCTACGCATTATTTGTATTATATACTATTAGCGAAGCCATCCTTACGATCGTAAATGTTTACAAACAGGGCTGAAACGTTTAGACTGTACCTACTTACAGTAAAGTACTGGCCCAAAATAATAGAGGTTGACGTAACAATCGATAAAATCAAAAGATAAAGGGAGTGATTTATCCGTGACTCCGTTGTCCGCGGCCGTCATTCGCGTGCAATTATTATAAAAATATTACTTCACTATTCGAATCGGATTTTGTTATTTAATAGGTTTTAATTTTTTTGCACGGAACCCTAATTATTTTTCTAAAATAAAAGAAAGTTACTTCTTATAACATCAGCTATATCAAGTCCCGTCAAAATCAATACAGCCATTTCGGAGATAAGCCGGAAGAAACAGACATGACAGACGAAAATTTAAAAAACATGTTTTTTTTATTTAAGTACCTTCGTTTAGTACTTTCGTTTAGTAAAAAGCTGGTCTTTTGAAATTACAAATAGACACTTCATTTATATTAATTTGTTTAGATAAATCGATAGTGGTAGAACCGTGGTAGCCCTAGACATAGAGATGTGGAAGGGCAGTAGGAGAGAGAGATTGAGATAGCGGGACGTTTAAATTAGCTTTAGAAGATTATCGGTAATTATTTCACTAAAATACGGATTAGGTATTTATTAATGTAAAATTATATTAGCATGCCCTAAAAAGGCAAAACATGGTTTGACTAAACCACCATTTGTACTTTTGGTAACATATTTTAAGCAAATAAATGATTCTTAATTCATGAACCCAATGTGATTTAGTACATAAAATGAATTAAACCAATCATCTGTACTGAAATTGTTTAATTTCATCTTTTACACCAGTTGGGATAATTTAAAACGAAACTGACTAAGAAATGCGTGTGGGACTGATTTTACAACGTTCCGCCTAAAACCAGTTTTTATTGAAAATAAACAAACGCTTCAAATAGTCTATTGGTGCGGTCAATGTTTGAAACTTTTATCTACATTTTCCTTTTTATATACAGTCGCAAGCGTGACTGCTGAGCATGAGATCCCTGGGTTCGCTTCCCAGTTCTGGCAAAATGCTTTTGCGTTTTTCCATAAGGAATTTCGCAGCAACTACCATGGAGTTTGGATTCATGCTCGGCCCTCCCCACCAACAACCTTATTAAAACAGGAACAAAGATCATTTTGTTTTTGACAATGTTGAATCAAAAATAAATGTGAAATAACTATATTACCCTACTAAGGTCGAATGACAGTTGCACGTCAAAAAACAATAAGACAGCCTAAACAAGTGACAACTGCTTTCAAATCGTTTCGTATTCCTACAACAACTTTCGTGAGGAGCTTTTCGGTATCAATCGAAGACATTTTTATTAAGAGGGCCCTTCCCGGCGCGTCTATCGTCAACGCGAGCATGGTCAAAAAGCTTGTTGTTTCATCCAGAGCCACAGCGGCGATTTTCATTCAACTCCCCCGTCTTACCCCGTCCCGACCCCGCACAACTTGTCTCCCACGCATTTCATTCAGGTAAAATTTGTGCAAAACAGCAATTTTTTGAGGCTTATACTGAATTTGTTTCTACTTTTTTTTTATTTTTTGCATTCGTAGAAACCTAGATATAGTGCACAAAATACCTATTACTTCAAAAAATTCAAAGATAGATGTGTAACAACAGCATAATCACGTACGAGCGTTTGTATGAAAAGTATGACGGGTTGGCCGCTTGTAAAAAAATCTAAGAAATTCAATTTGACCCCCTTCCCCGTTTCCGATCGACCTGAATTTTTTGCATATAGGTTTATTTTGCATAGTTAGCTAAGTGACTGTATTCTTATGGCGGACTCCCAAAGATGGCGTACTAGTTATTTTTATGCATTTCCATGATGTGGATATCAAATAAAAGGGATCTCTGAGAAGAATTTTATGCCTTGTGACTGGGACTGTAGCTACATTTCATTGTTATCTTTGTTTCGACAGTTCAAAAGTGCCTGTAACTGGCCTACTTGAAATAAATGCTTTGATTTTGATTTTTTTGATTTTGAATAAGAGAAAGCGTGTTTTCTTAAACTATAATATTATTAACATTTCCATTTACTGATAGAGTGATATCTCTCCACCAGCCTTGGTTGACTGCTAAAGAATGTCATAAACCATTCTACCTTTGCACCATTTTTGTGTGCATCATCCTCAGCCTAGCCTTTTCCCATCTATGTTGGGATGGGATCCAGTCTAGCTGGATTTTATGTGCAAAAAGTTTAAATAAATAAATCCACTTCACTTGGAGCTGATCTTCAATCTTAATGGGGTTTCAGTTTTGTGGAAAACGTTGGGAATATTCCTTGGTTCAAAGAAACCGTTTCACCTTGATCAAAACACCGCAAAAATGGATGACATTGAATGACTAATGACTCCTCTGTTTAGACGATTCAATTTTGGGTTGTTTAATTCAAATTGAAAAGCAAAAATTGGGCCAGATTTTTCCATCGACGATAGTTTCAACAAAATCCGGTGCGAATCGATCAAGCCGTATACCAGAGTTGTTAACAAACATAAACATGCAACATTCCTCAAACCTCAGCATGTGTGCGAAGGTACGTTTTCCTCGTAATCTCGCATTCCGAAACATCTAATTACCGAGAGCTATTTCAGTGGAGAAACAAAATAACATTTTACTGCTGGAGCAAGATTGAAATGTACTCGAGCATTCACCTACGTAGCATAAATAATGATTCTTTTCTGAAACTAAAGTCAACCATTTTAGTTCTTGTTTTTCGTATCGCTGGCACGACAAATTTTATATTTTGTTAGGCCAAAACTTGGCCACGTCGTTGGTGGCAGCAAAGTCACATCGGCTGCATGTTTTTGGGCTAAGAGGGATGGGAGGTGGAGCATAATTTGCGACACAGCTCGCCACACCCCGCTGCTGTTTCATTGAGGTAACCCCACTTAACGAAATTCGAGTAATTTTTCCCACTTCCAACTTTCGTTGACAAAAGGAATACGTTTCACTTATGCGATAGAGGACCATAAATTCATATGTAGCTATTGGTACCAAGACACACATTCCAATGTTTAGAGATCGACCCCAAGGCATCAAGGATAAAGTTCAATTTTATGTTTTTTCTTTTTTATATTTTGAATTAATTTCCTTGACTGAAGACACCCGCAGCGCAGTCTATCTTCACAAAATTATGTTCTAATTTCAATTTTGTTGACTCTTCGCGGCTAAAGGCCACAGTAAAAGAAAAAAAAATCGTAAACAATTGAAATTAGAACTTACAAGTGAGTTGGCGCCAATAGTGATTTTGTTCGACGTTTCGTTGAACTGTTAAGTATTTTATCAAAATTGAACTATTTCCTTTAGTTTGCCCTATATCATTAATTTCCCAGAATTTGATCCTTATTAGCGACACTATAGAATGATGTAGTAATTCAGTTTGATTTTTTTTACCGAAATCAATGGGTTCGATTTTTAGCTAGGAAAATTAATTTTTCAAAAATCTAATGATGAAGTTTTAGTTTTCGTCAAAATCGGGCTCGAGACTCCTTTCGAGTATTTTTGGGTATTCCTCATAGTTTCGGAATTGGCCATCCACGCCCACTTGAAAAAATCACCTGTATATATAACTTATTCTTCACAAAGAAATAGTAGATTCAAAATTCACATTCAGTAAGAGTACCTATTGTAAAACCAACCACAATTGAATAAAAACATTTGACTTTGGCATTGTACGGAACCCTCTCCACGCTAGTTCAACTCGCACTTGGACGGTATTTTGATACCTTACAGGATTCATTTCAAGACGTCTGTCAAGCAATGACCCGTATAAATTAGAATGTGTTGCTCCAGTAGCACGTATCGAACACTATGATAAAGATAAAGGAGACGCATACAATTTTAACGCAACCATAAAAGATTATTGGCAGTTCATGCTTGCTTTCATGTAATATTTGATGTGTTTTTTATTAGGACTTGCAAGACAAATATAATTTAATAGCGTTAGTACAAATTCGTGGATGATATTTTAACTATGTAATGGCCTCATGATACATCGACTCTGAAGGCTTATGTGATACATGCATGCCCCAAAATCATGCAGCCCCCGTAACATGACCACCGTAGAAACGGGTTTTGTCGACGGAAGAATCGACAAAATTTAATTTAATTTTTTTTTATTTAAGGACAATAAACAGCTACAATATGTGTTGGATCAGAGGAAAGATAATACAAAAAATTATCAATATTGCAGCCCACTACATTATCCGCATATTAACAAAAGAAAATATGATAATGAGTGCCACTAGTTAGGTAATAAATAATTACATAAACAATTACATTACACATTCATAATAAATAAATATAGAAATATCAATTAGCAATTATTAAATTAAATAAACGAAATATTAATTACATCATGCAAAATAGAAATTCCAATTGATTTCATTGCTTGGAACAGAGCAATAGTTAACATTAAAAACAAAAAAATAATAAAATCTAGACTAGCTTACATTCCAAAACAAACATTACATTAAAAATGACAGATCAACAAAAAAAAAGATTCTTCCGTCGACAAAACCCGTTTGTACGGTGGTCATGCTACGGGGGCAGGTCTGTTAGATAAAGAAAAGATCTGGCTGAATTGAAGGATCTAACTTGCAAATGCACTAAGCGCTCGAAAACCTGCTCAGAAGGCCTATACCCCAGGTGTGGACAGAAAAAGGCCCTCATGATAATTTTGGCGATAATCTGCACACAGGGTTATTTGTCTACGGTTTTCCTACTAAGCCAACGTATGGGTACATCAAATTAATATTAATAGATGGGCTCTACGTCTCCCCTTTCGGCATCAAAAATAGAAGCCAGTACATTATGTCCAAAAATTCCAAATCTGTTAGCGAAAATAAACCGATCAATCAACGCGTCCATATATTCTCATTATATTTTTCCTCACAATATTTAAGGTCGGAATCCGATGTTTATGGTCTGTGCATGGTTTTCTTCAAGCACAGCAGTCTATGGTTATACTGACCATTGTTTAGATTTGGGGCCCCGAAACTAGCGGAACTTTGAGTGCGAGCGACCTTTGACGTAATATCTCAATTGTGTTTGCTAATTAAATTGATGTGTAACACAGAGTATTATGGGATGTCATCGCAATTTACATAATAAACTCCGGAAATCGTCTGTACGGTGTGAAAAGTATTTGATACTGTCGGAACAAAATCTTCGCAAGCGTATAATTCGCTATTTAGACATTACAATCCACGGAATACATTTATTTTTCTATTCCGTGCTACAATCTAGTCTCCATATACAAACGTGTTAAAAAAACATCACTCGTATTGTTGTGGTCTGTCATTGCAATAGAGCAGCTTTACCACTGCGGTTATGGTCGGAAAAGCGCCACAAATCGCTTCGCTACCCAGCCCGCCAACTTCACAGCCCCATAAACATCTACCAGATTCCTCCATATTGTCGGACATATAAACACGGATGACGTTCATTGGTGGCAGGCATTCGATCAGTGTCTGCCCATCAGGATTTATCGCAACATCTTGGTACGGGAACACCAATCACGGTATGTTTACGCGATTAGTGAGGTTCGCTACACTGAGCGAATAATTTGGGAAGACATATGGAGTGAGTGAAGGGGCTTATGGCTAGATATTAACAGCCAAACGGCTCGATGTTCAGGGTTAAGCAACGCTTGCTGAGGTCGATCCGTGGATGGGTGACCATCCCAACAAACCTAGACCGACATCTTCCGGTACTTTGGCAAACATGATAAATGGGGTATCGTGCTACCCAGCAACTTGCCTGTGGAGCTCAGATAGGTAGACCGTCCATGTAAGATACTGGTATTCAGCTGCATCCGGTTAGACTGGATGCCGACACCAATAAATCTGTGGTTTTTCTTTACAAAAAAGATGTCATACAATTCTTTTTCTTTTTAGCGTATCGATGGCTCTGCTTCGCGAACTCTCACTGATGCAGTCAATAGATCATCAAGTGCGCAGGTGACAGCATGCGGTGCAAGATGGAAGATGTGCCTTTGTCTGTGGGGAGACGCCGCATTCGCACTTGACATCTGAGCCAATACAGTTAAGAACTAACGATTAGCAGAGACGTGGCTCTTCACAGCTGGAACTTTTTGCAAAACTTGATCAGCCATATTAACGGCCGAATCTACACTAATATTATAAAAGAGTTAAAGTTTGTGAATTTGGATCTAGAGGCTTATCTTCGGAACTGATCCGATCTGATTCAAAAATTCTTTTGCTAATGGGAAGCTAAATTATCCTAGATTACGTAGCGTCGTTGAACTTCTGACACCACGCAAGTAAAAATAGCAGCTTCACATAATCTTGTGAAAAAACTGCATAAATAAAAGGTGTAACAAGACCCTTAACGAAGCCGAAAGGCACTTGTTCTACCCCGTCACTGCGATCATTTTTTTTTTTTTCTAGCTAGATCTTAAGTGGGATCCTTCTAGTTACGGAGATATTGGGGGTCAAAGTTCCAACTCTTTCACTTTTTTTTTTTAAGTACATTTTTTAAATGTAAGATTTATACTTTAAACACCTCCACGACCGCCGCACTATTCAATCCATCCATCAGCACAATGTTTTGAGTGCGTTACATTGAGTCCTACCGTAAAACATGATTTTTCACCCCAAAAAAAAAGTCGTTTCCCAGCAATAATGATTGCGTAAAGTTACTTAGTTTGATGTACAGAATGCATGGTTGACGGCTTTTCTTAAGGGTGTTGTTACACCCTGTATACCTTTGTAATGGTACACCACCATTTTATAATTTGTGTTCACTTCAAATTAGATAGAAACGTTGCTCGTTTCTGTGGTTGGCTGATACAACCCGTTTTCCGATGCTCTAACAAACGGCATAAACAATCAAAATGTCTAAACCGCCAAAAATTTACTTACGTTGCGTTCACGTGGGACATTTTCCGACCACAACCAAACCAAAGCCGTGAAATCGTCTAGAGCTACCTCAACAACATGAATGAGGTTTTATTGGTCTCCTACTGCGTCTTTTTAGTAATTACATTAATAGAGATAGGTTGGCCGTAAATTAAAAGGCGGCATTTGATCTCTATCTGTTAGCAATAAGCTAATGCAGTCTAGGACTTAAATGATTTGTCACCGAGTTTTGTATAAGCCGTATCTTCATCAGTGTCAAATTCTTTTATGTCTTAAGGAGATAGAAATAGCATCTGCTTTGCCTTTCCTTAAGTATGTAGCTATCGCAGATTCGCAGTCACACAGGACTGTAACTGCCCCATTACGAGACAAAGGCTTGTTGTCATGCTAAAACTAACAAGAATTGATCCCATCGATACATTCAACTTGTCTGTAATAATAAAGTAGCTAGCAGAGATGTTGTTATGTTCGCCCACATTTCGGTAATTATTTATTTATTTAACACTTCAAGCACAAAGTACAAAGGTGGACTTAATGCCATAGGCATTTTCTACCAGTCAACCTTTTGGTGATGCCGAGACAAAAAGTGGTAACAGTGGTAATGGCGGTGGTGGTCGTGGTGGAGCGACAAATATGTTATCTGGACAGTACTCAAATCCACGGTCTGGGCTGTATATGAGAATTTCCTCATAAACTCTACTTAGGTCGCTTTGACCTGGGGATGTAATATCAAACCCAGGACCCTATACCTTCACATGTTAAGGCTGCGTTTCCACCAGAAATGTGCCAGGATGTGCAGCAAGGAATGTCAACGTAAAACTGACGGATCTCGGTTTCGGTTTGTAAAGGGTTGTCACCCATCCACAGACTGACTTCGACAAGCGAAGCTTACCCTTAAAGATCGATCAGTGTGGTTGTTATTATCTATCAACCCGTGTCATTATTCTCTTGCACTTCTCCCAATTCATTAGGGGTCGACGCAGCATATCTTCTTCCATACCACCATGCTGAGATACATGCACATGTTAGAGACCTTTTGGCCTCGCGCAGCACCTATTCCACTTGTTTTATCTTTTTACCAATGTTTACTTTTTTATATAATTTTTTTTAATGTTAATTCAACCGTTTTTTGTTTTTTTTTTGGGTTCCGTGCCTCAATCGACAAAACGGAACCCTTATAGGATCACTTTGCTGTCCGGCTGTCTATCTGTCAAGACTCTTTTTCTCAGGAATGCGTGGCGGTATCAAGCTGAAATTAATACCAAATACTCAGGGGCCTTAGTCTGCTATTGCAATAGTGTCAGAATGGTCTATAATTGATTTAATAAGGCCCCTAGCCCACGGCGTATTGAAGCGCGTTCGAAACTCGTTTGACGTGCGTACAAAGGTTAATTCGTCTGCGCGGGGCCTTATTAAATCAATGATAGACCACTCTGACACTATTGCAATAGCAGACTAAGGCCCCAGGTCTGCTACCCCTCGGAGCAATGAAAAAAACAAACTTGTAAGTCAACGCGATCAAAAGATATGACTGTTTATGTCGGAATGAAAAACTATAGGATACTTTCCTTTGACCTAGAATCATGAAATGTGGCAAAAAAGCAAGGCCTTACAGTACAAATAAAGGAAAAATTTCAAAAAATAAAAAGAGTTGAAAATGAAAGGGTGTCCCCATAAACACATAGTTGACGCCAATTAAGATATACTTTTTTTGGATAATGGTACGGAACCCTTCGTGCGCGAACCCTTTGTATTGCCCAGTGTGAGTCTAATAAATACTTTTTCTTTCTTCGTTTCTTTCTTACTTCTCTATTCTTCGTCATATCAACAGACACCTTTCTTACCATATCATCCTTCACACAGTCCATCCATTGTTTCTTTGGTCTTCCTCTACTCTTATACCCATTCACATTCATACTCAAAACTTTCCTCTCGACATTTTCCTCAACATATATCTATCAACCCGTGTATTCTGTAAAATAGATTTACTAAATAAACGATTGAAAATTTCAACAAGTTTCTGGAAAAACATTTTTTTGTTGTTGTTCAAACCTGTGTTATGATTACGTACTCGATTGTGGCCAGAAAAATGTGCTATTAATAAAATTGACTCTCTTGTTTTCCAGATAATTGCATCAGTCCGCTTTGTTAATAGATTCCAGTCATCCAAATTAAAAATCTAAATTCGTATCGACGAATAATATTGGCATTTTCAATAGAAAGAATCTAAAAAGCAGCGCGAAGAATATACCCTGTCTCCTATTTGAGGGGAGATAAGTGGCCAATAAGTGGCAAATTGTGGGGTATCCACTACAACACAGTTTAATCCTTCGGGAACAGGCTTGATGTTATATTATGTATAGTTAGACAATTTATTTAAAGAGGTAAAGTTTGTGAGGTTGTAGGGGTAATCTCTGGATCTACTGAACCGATTTTGAACATTCTTTCCCTAATAGGAAGCTACATTATCCCCGAGTGCCATAGGCTATATTTACAACTTACCCGTGGGATAATTTCCGACCAAAACGCGAGCGAAGCCGCGGGCAACAGCTAGTGTATGATAAATTGATCAGTTAGATACCAGTGACCTGTGTATTGAATTTTCCGAACACAGAAAACATAGAAAAACACCACATTTCACATCAGTAAAAAAAAAACTACCCTACATTTTTTTATACCAGAGGCTTGCGTTTGACCCAACTTATCTGAAGCGATGAAGCGGCCTAGGGTGGAGCACGCTTGCCTAGAAGAAACCGATTCACTCGGGCTTTGAATAAACCAGATTATAATGATCAGGGAACAGCGAAGCCGGCAGTAAATTGCACAGACTCGCGGTTCGCACCATAAATGTGGAAGCATAGCGCTTTATTCGGATCCGTGGAACTTCAACCATACGACGGTGACGCTTCGACGTATCTCTGCTCTTCCGATGTATTGTGAAATGTAGCCAATAAAAAACCGATAGGCTAGCAACTTTGCAGCGATGTTCTAAATCTTTGGAGCTTGACTTTGACAAACATACATTCTACCCTTTTTTTTCGGATGTGATATCTTCAACTGATGAGTGTCAGACTTCTACTGACTAAAACCCATCCATGTTCCTTCTTTTTATATGCCAGGGCCGTGGAATTTCTTTCGAACAGTTCCGCAGCCCTGGCAGACCTACCCTAAACCAATCTCCACAGAGTAAGACACGAGCACAATCCATCACTACACCAAACAAGAAAGAAAACCTACAAAGTAAAACTCCATACCCTAGGAATCAATACCACAAATTGAAGCGAACACGTGCCGCGCCCCCAGACAGTCGCCGATAAATTACACGGGGCAGACAAACAGACTGGTGACGTCAAGCAACTCGCCCTGCAAACAATCAGGCTGTTAAGGTCAACATTTAGTATATTCATGTACGTCTAAATATTGTTGGGAAGCTCGTCCACTGAGTTTTTTTATGTACTTGCTGTGCCCTGAATTACACACATCAAAAGTGTCTAGGGATCAACATATATTTTTGCAATAACTTTTCTCCTGATTGATATTAATTAAAATTTTCTTTAAGGATTCATCAAATAAAGTGTTTTCGTTTGTCACAGTAACGATAAACCAAGTCACCTTTGCATTAATAAAGAAATTTGCCATTTTCCTAATAAAGGGATTTTTGACATTTGAACCACTAACACAAAAGTTCGAAAAAAAGACTGAAATAACAGTTTTCTTTAAAATTTTATTGGGTAACTTAAACAATTAATAATCCGTGTTTCTACCGCGAACACTAACAACACAAGAACATCGGTTTGGCATACTCAAAATGAGTTCATCCAAATCACGCTGTGGAATGGCCGCCCATGTTCGTTGCAACAACAAAAAAAGGTCTTCTTGCGACTGGATACCCTCCATATTCGGCAGAGCTCTTCTCTGTAGCATATCCCATGCATGCTCAATCGGATTCAAGTCTGGCGACTGAGCAGGCCAGGGCAGGACATTGATGTTAGCTGCGGCGAGAGTCTGTCTTACAACTCTTGCGGTGTGCGGTCGTGCATTATCATGCATTAACTGAAATAAGGGACCGATTTGCACTTGTAGAGGAACGATGACGTCTGATACAATCGTCTCAGCATAAATTTGAGCGTTGAGGTTGCCTCTGATCCAAATCAACTCAGTTCTTCCGCCGATCCAAATACCCGCCCATACCATGATGGTTCCACCACTATAAGGATGGACTTCCTGGCAGGATTTTAATCGCTGTTGGCGTCCAGGGGTTCTCCAGTGTCGTATACGTCTTGTATCCGGTCTCATACCAAAACGAGACTCATCAGAAAAGCACACGAAACGCCATTGTTCTTCTGCCCAATTTCTGTGTTCAAGAGCCCATTGATATCGTATCCTACGATTGTGCATTGCTATAGGTGGTACCCGTAGCGGTCTTCGGGAATGAAGGTTCACTTCATGCAAGCGGTTTCTGACTGTTTGGTCGCTAATTAAGTTCCCTGAAGAGTGATGAAGCCTCACGGCTAACATCATGGCGGTTATTGTTGGAGCTCTTCGAGTTAAGATTTGAATGTATCGGTCTTGTCTCCGTGTGGTGCAGCGATACCGTCCTCCATGGCGCTCAGCCACGGTACCAGTGCTTCGGTAACGTGTCCAAAGTCGACTGATAACACTCTGACTTGTATTCAGAGCTAAAGCCACAGTACGTTGCCGGGAACCAGCTTCTATCATTCCCACGGCTCTGAGCATTTCTTCCCTGCTTAAATGACGTCGCCGCTCCATAATAACGTTGGTTTTAATCAGTAGTAGGGAAACAGTAGCACTAATAATGTCTTCAATGCGTTGTATGTTTTTATAGGGAAAATATTGACAGCTGATTTTCATCTTTTACTCGAATTTGATTCACAGTTCCTGATTCAAATTATGAAATGCACCAAAAAGGATCCATATAAATTTATAAAATCATAAATTTATTACAAAGCCACATCTCAATCTCAAGAAATCCACATAAAAATGCTTGATCCCTAGACACTTTTGATGTGTGTATTATAAAAATATAACTTCGCTATTGGAATCGGATTTTGTTTACAATTTCAACGGTTTTTTTTACACGGATCCGTAATCCTTTTGTTAAAAAAAAAGTCTTTAGTTAGTCTAGTTACTCCTTATAACATCAGCTAGCTGCCAGTAAAATTCTCGTCAAAATCGGTCCAGCCGTTTCGGAGATTAGCCGGAACAAACAGACAGACAAAGAAAAAAGAATGTTGTTGGGGCCACCGATAATCGACCCCGATACCTCATGCTCAGGAGTTGTACTTTTGACCACTCGACCAACGAGGCAGAAACGTGTTCTATTTCATCATAAACTGCCAAGGATTGGAAATTGCTAGTCCATGGCTTCCCATGACTGAAAAATTCGTCTGCTCAGTGTAAACGCAAATAACGAATGAATTTTGTTAAACGCAAATGAAGGGAATTGAAATTATGTGTTTACGAAATTACCCCACTGGATTCGCCAGCGAAACGCTCCATTACCTTGCCAGTGTTGTGTTATTTTTGCAAAGTTCGGGTAAGATGTAGTTAATTTGCCTAATGGTAGCGAGACAGTTACCTTGAAACGATTTAAAGAATGGAAACAAAAGATTGTTTACTCACAACCGCGCACCAAAGTTTACCCGACCTAATTGATTTGAAAGCTTGTTCTGTGCGAATAAAAGTTGAGTTTTAAATATTGATACCAACTACCAAGGACAAATCACATAATTATGAATCTTTGAATCACACATTTGAAATGTTTGAATGTTTTGTGGCTATCTGTTGTTTCTGCCTACCCCAATAGGAAAAAGACGTGAGTTTTACGCAATTTACGCTAAAATTCAAGACCCATCTGCGAAGCCATTTCCCAACTATGTTGTGGTCAGCTTCCCAGCCGGGCCAGTCTAACCTGATGCAGCTGAATACCAGTATTTTACATGGAGCGACTGCCTATCTGACCTCCAAAACCCAGTTAGTACTGGGTAATACGATACCCCTTGGCAAGACTCGCTGTCAGACTTTCAGGCCACTGACTACTTAACGACTGTCAAAGATCTACAATTGACAGCCGGGATCACCGGTTTAACGTGCTTTCTGAGGCACGGAGAAAACTCGGTAAGTAATGCATGGTCACCATTCCACGGACCAACCTAGGCACGCGCGGCTTAACCTGAAGGTCGACCCGAGCGGCTGTTATAATTTAACCACGAGCTCCTTCTGCTTTTCTCCTACCAGCTTAAACTGTTTAATTAAGATATCAGGCGAGTTGTGGCCAAACGCAAGCATATTTAATGTAAAAAAAATGTATACGCCAAATTGAGACCTGAAAATTAGCTCAGCCAGACAGTTACATTTTGAGATGGGATCGAACACCATTTTACTTTGTAATGAATGTTTCCCTCAAGTCCATTACCGAGTTTAGCGATCCAGACAGCAAACAAATAAACGAGACCAGGTCCAACCATTTCACAAGCCATTCAACACGAATACTACATTTTCTATTTCTAACAGTTTACACGTAAACATCGGTTTAGTGAGGTATAAATCATTTCTGAACGTTGCCGGCTAACGGCTAGAACTATAAACTTAGTTTGAACACGCGTGTGCACACTTTATGAATGTTTATAGTAAAAATATTGAGTTATGCCTGTTTTGTAACGAGGTTGTTTTCTTGATTGAGAGGTTAATCATAAAGTTTCAGAATCGGGAGTTCCAGCATTATGCTGAGCGATAGCCGGGCCGAAGGTAAACGCACGCAATGCAGAGCACCGGCAAGACGGTCAGGCGCCATCAAGAAGGCTGTTGGAGGCAGCCTGTACCGAGCGGTTCACACTGCAGGACACCGCATGGCTTTGAGATGTGCCATATGAGGGAACGAAGAAGAAGAGAAGCATCTATGTTAAGGGTTTGGTTTCTGCACTTAGTCCCTAAAGTGGACCATTGTACGTGAGCCATGGTGGCCGTTACTCCAACCAGCCCACCTCCCTCCAGAAGCAGATCAAACTTCCCGGTCTTCTCAGGACATCCGCAATGGATCTCGGTGTTCCAAGAGTCTCCTCGCGGATCTGGGTGACACCAGAGCACTCGAGGAGTACATGCGCTACCGTTTCCTCCGCCTCCATGCACGCTCTGCACAGGGGGCTATCAGTGATACCTAGGGTGTGGAAGTGTTTGTTCAGTGAGCAATGTCCAGTGATGGTCCCCGCCACCAATCGCAGGCTATCTCTGGCCAGGCGCAGAAGGCGCTTGGTCAGCTTCGTGTCCAGGGATGGCATAGCTTCCTTGGATTGCCTGCACCCTGCTGTCGAGGTCCACCATTACCAGAAGCATATTTTGCCCCTAAACGGGGTGCAAAATATGCGTAAATAAATGTTTTTTTTTTTGTTTCTCTGGTACAAACGAGAAAGGATCCACCGACATGATTATTGGACTAAGGTATGCGGATGCAAACGGATGCGGCAGGCAAACTGATCTTCCGTTTAGATTCCGGGGCATGCATTATATAATGTTACTCTCTAAATTCAGTCAAATATGCAGCCATTACACCGGTCCAAACTCAATTACGACCACTCGCCAGTCCGACTTAGCCATTAGGCTATTTACAATTCTTTGTTTACGTACTATTTCGAACGCAACACGCTTTTGGCTGCGAGAGTAAGTTTACAACTTCCTTATTGATATGGTGTGATGAATTATTGACTACCTAACTACTATGTTTATGTGGTTTTGAACGGGTATTAACTTGTAATTAAGCCAACCTGTGGGCGGCATAAAAAACTCTCGATACCAAGTTAGGCACTAACCACACGAATAAGAAAGAAGAACTCGTAATTGTCTATAAAAAAAAAAAATCTTTTACCCACAAATGGGGGAGAAATCAGGTAACAAACATGAAAAAAAAACATACACACGAACATATAACCTCCTCCTTTTTTGAAGTCGGTTAATAAATAGATTTAATTTAAGTGTTTGTTTGTAATTTTAAAATAAAATATTTTTACTGAATGCATATTATTGAGAATACCAAGCACATCTAATTATTTGTTTTTGTCTGTCTTTCTGTTTGTCCCGGCTAATCTCCGAAACGGCTGGCCTTTTACTGGCAGATAGCTGATGTTACAAGGAGTAACATAGGCTACATTTATTTTAGTAAAAGGTTTAGGGTTCCCTGCAAAAAAATTAAAACCGTTGAAATTCTTAGCAAAATTCGATTCAAATAGACGTCATATTTTTATCATAATTTCACGCGGACGAAAATCGCGAGCAACCGCTTACTTTGTTTTTAATATG
The DNA here is from genome assembly GCA_947578425.1 of Eugnorisma glareosa. Lineage (NCBI taxonomy): Eukaryota > Metazoa > Arthropoda > Insecta > Lepidoptera > Noctuidae > Eugnorisma > Eugnorisma glareosa. The sequence goes on along the minus strand of OX387967.1, from coordinate 4,750,656 downwards.
AACCGCATTTCAACTTCCGTTCCTCTTTCTACTTAGCGCTGATTTTTCTCTAGTGAATTTTAGCTGATGAATAAATATGAAAGTATGACTTTTCCTATCCAAAAGTTTGGTCGTCAAAGTTTTCAGACCATTAAACATCTGCCTACAATACAATTGTATTTCAAATCACAATATTCGTTAAATACTGATTCACACTTTGCTTGGGAAACTGGGATTGATAATAGTGGACTAATCTCGCCACATAGGATCAAAAACGAAATCAATTGGTTACACTACACTTCGTGTTGATGTACGCTACTGGTCTATTATTTTTAGAGTTCCGAGCCCTAACGGTAACCTGGGTAACCAACGGCACCCTATCATTAAACCTCCGCTGTCCGTCGATCCGTCAGTCTGTCTGTCAGCGGGCTGTATCTCATGATCCGTAATAAGTAGACAGTTGAAATTTTCACAGAATGTGTATTTCTGTTGCCGCTATAACAAGCAAATAATACTAATAATTACTTTTTTCTCTTTATTTCTTGACGGTAAAACTAAAAAAACGAAACTAAAACATACATAAAATCTCCACAAGATGGTTGCCGGAAGACGGACGGCGCCGCCGGGGCTGGCCCAGGAAGAGGTGGCGAGACGATCTGGACGCGTACCGCGAGGGCTGGTCCGAGGTGGCACGGGGAAAGACCACATGGAAGGAATTGGGGAAGGCCTTTGCCCAGCATTGGGACAGTACAAGCTAATAATTAATAAAACTAAAACATACCAGTAAACTCGTGACTTACAGCTCAAAATATCGATAAAATATAAAGTAAACTTGAACGGCGAAATAAATCAAAACGTGGGGCGTTAGTGTAAATATTACAAAATATTTAATGTTTCTAACTATTAAACGAAATGCTCTAGTTTTTGAGCTGCATTTATTTATGAAAAGAGAGACTTGCATCACTCTGTAAGCAGCACATTTCTGTAAAGTATCGTGGTCTACAGGTCTACCATAGGTAATATCACGCCTATAAACCTGTAAGGATTAGGCAGAGGTGTATACCTAATATATCCACATATCTCCAGTCATGTTTAAATTCCACGTAATAGGGGTGAGCCTATTGCTATCAACCGGGCACTGACTCCGGGCTACGGCTACTACTGAGAAATTCATGACGGAAAAACCCAACAACACTTTGCCCAACCCGGGAATCGAACCCAGGACTTCATGCTCAGCAGTCGTGCTAGCGATCACTAGACCAACGAGGCAGTCTGTCAGCCAGATTCGCTTGTACTGGTTTTGTATAGATTGATTAGTAGTTGTGCGAATATTTAATAACCACCCTCTGGAGTAGGCATAAAGTCGTTTATAAGGTTTAAAAGGCGGTACCCTGACCAAATAACCTTGAGCATACGTCCCTTTTCGCCGCACGTGACCCAGCGTAAGGTCGCGAGATAGAAAATAGCGATATACGTAGCGAGCACGCTCGTAGTTTTTTTTTTTTTGTAGTAATATGTAAAATTTATCTCCTCACAACGAAACCACAGAAATGAGACAGGATTATTGATGGCATGCATCTCCTCGTAAAGTAATCATTATTTTGATTTGCTTGTTACACTAGTTGGTAGGCAATTTAATAATAAACATTATGCTAGTTTTTTTTTCAAAAGACCTAAATTTGATTTTATAAAGATTTTATTCCAAAATAGTAGTAGAAGAAGTAGCGAGTACGCTCAGATTTTGGAATAAAATCTTTTATTAGTTACTAATACCAACTTATTTTTTTATTAGTTGGTATTTCTTTTGGGTAAAGAGTAGATAGCTCCAAAAAACTGCACAAAAATCGGCTACTGCTGCGTTTTGCTCGGGGAGGCGCCTTAAGGTGGATGCGCAAGGGTAGCCCGCGAAATTTAAATTTTCTTACGTTTATTGTAATTTGCAGGTCACTGAAAGATTGGTTGTTGATGAAAATATGAATCGCGCCAGTAACACGTATGGAGTTACAGAATTGTAATCATTCACATCATCACTACAGCCTTCCAAGTTTATATAACCCCATTCAATAGCTATTTCATGAAAAAGTCACTCTTTGGGATTATTTGAACTTGGAGGGTTGTGTTGATGATTTGAATGATTATAATTCTGTAACTCCGTACGTGTTACTGGCGCGATTCATATTTTCATCAACAACCAATCTTTCACTGACCTGCAAATTGCAATAAACGTAAGAAAATTTAAATTTTGCGGGCTACCCTTGCGCATCCACCTTAAGTACTATTATCAAAATATAACATCGGTTTTCCTCGATTGAGTGACTCACACAAATTGCACAAGTTGATAACAAAGTAAGCACATAGTATCATCTCATATCTTGCTATCTATTTTATCTATCTATTTTGATTTTTATCTCCAGAACATGAGATTAAAATGACTAAATCAAACGTACTACTTATGCATGAATATTCAAAGTTTGTCCTTCGATACAAATAAATTTTCCTTCATAAACTCACGCATGTAATCTCCGTAGGGTTAGGCACAGGAGTAGGTACCTAATAGTACACCGCCCATTATGTCACCCACAAAATAAAGAATATTCTAATCTATCTAGTACACCCACATTGCACCAGTTATGTTTGAGTCTCATCACCCCATGTTAGGGGGACGAGCCTATTGCCATCAATCGGACACAAATCCAGACTCCGTGGCTGCTACTGAGAAATTCCTGATGGAAATAACCCAATAGCACTTTGCCCGACCTGGGAATCGAACCAACCGACCACTAGAACCAACGAGGTAGTCAAGTTTTCCTCTTTCCTTGATAAAGCCTACAATATTAACAGTATTTTTATGAGGTTTTGTCATTACGTTGACATGTTAGTAGGTACACACGGCTACACATCAAGCTATACATTTCCAGTATAAGCTGACCTCGCATTGCACGGAAATATTACACAATGCGAGATCAGCATGAACTGGAAATGTATAGCTTGATGTGTAGCCGTGTGTACAATATGAAGAAAAAACCGGCCAAGTGCGAGTCGGACTCGTGCACGAAGGGTTCCGTAACAATATCTAAAAAAAAAAAACACCAGGTTTGTTGTATGGGAGCCCCTCTTAAGAAATATTTTATTCTGTTTTTAGTACGAGTATTTGTTGTTATAGCGGCAACAGAAATACATAATCTGTGAAAATTTCAACTGTTTCGCTATCACGGTTCATGAGATACAGCCTGGTGACAGACAGATACACGGACAGTGGTGTCTTAGTAATGGGATTCCGGTTTTACCCCTTGGGTATGAAACCCTAAATAGTAGTCAATGATAGCGTGAAGATTGACATGGCAGATTGGGAGAAAAAAACGTGTTGCACCGACTCCAATTAACATGGGACAATCCCAAGGACAGGAGGTTGATGATGTTGAAAGGTATTGTACCTTTCTAATCTTCTTTAAAAATTAAATCCTTGAAAAACATATATGCAAAATGCAAATATATGCAAAAGTAGCTACATCCTGAAGTATGTATCACGTATCAGAAATATAAGTACAAATATCTGTACATCAATTGAACGCTAAATTGTAAACAGTTAATTTATTGTTTCGCAATATTCCAGCCATAAATCGAGACGGTTTGTTTGTACGACTGGCTGATAAATTGAGGACTAGCCACCTGCTAGTGGGCTGGAATCGGAACATTGCATTGATACGAATTATGGTGCAGTAAATATTGTTGGTGCATCCGGTAAACAGATTTTACAGTCATGGTAGCTCAGCCGTTAAGGGACTCCGCTTTTAAAGCTTGAGGATGTGGAGACACTAGCAGGTATCGATGAGACTTCAAAAAAAAAAATTTACGTGCTTTCTTTTACACTTACATTTAAGGTAAATATTGCAAGGAAGCAAGACTCTGGGTTTTTCTGGAAGATATAATCCGAAATGAAAATGATCTGGATAAAAACTGGAGCTCAAGTAGCAAAGATGGCAAGCTAAAGTGGCAGTGGCCACCTTAGCTTTAGCCACTGTTTTTTTTTTTTTTTCGGGTAAATCATCAAATAACCCCTCCCGCTCTGGGCTGAGCAAGAGGGAGTGTCAGACTTTTATTGACTAAAACCCATCCATGTTCCTTCCTTTGCCCTTTGTGTTCCAGGGCCGCGGTATCTCTTTCGAACAGTCCCGCAACCCTGGCCACTGTAGGTATCAGAACAGATAACGCGTGACGGCTGTTGGATGGAGCAGATGAGTCCTAAAAGTGGTGAGCATAAGGGTTGAACCTCATCAGGCAGCACGGAATGGCACTTTTCCATGCTCCTATTTTAAAACAGAGTGAGTATGCTACCGCACGCGATCACGAAACACCCTCTGTTCCTCGCTCTAGCAAATGACGGTTCTGAGCGACAGAAAAGGATAGGACTATGGAAAACTGCGATTCCGTGCTGCCAGATGAGGTTCAACCCTAAATCGGCAAGCGTAGACCGACGAACTTTAATGGTTGTGGGACCAGCTACATATGATTTGCAAAAGGTGGAGAACCAGGTCTTTCAGGCATAACTTGTAGAGGCTTATATCTGACATTGGATTGCAATTGGCATTGTTGGAATACGTGTTGCAGAAGTCCAAAATAATTGGACTTAAGCAACAGGTATTTTAAGATCAAAATAACCAAACATTTACTTATTCCCTACCCACAATCTACACAGTTCCAACGACGTGAGTACAACCGCTTAAACACGGTCACCAAACTATAAACAGTAGCACAATCACTAATTACAGTTTTGACAGGTCGCCAGCTCGTTCACTATGGAATAATGGTTTACCAACGGAATTAGACTGCGCGACCGTACGATCATGATTATTGGGCAATTCAAAATGTAGAGTACGTGTTGAGTATGCGTTTGTAGTTCAAGATATTGGGGAACGTATGAAACCATGTTTTGTGTCCAGTTTCAGAGGACCACAAAGAAAAAATCTGAGACCTAGTAACATATCTAAACCGCGTTGAAGTGGTTCAAGAGCCTTTTCACCAACGACACTGGACGTGATCAGCACATTTAAACTGCGTGACGGAGCTGTCAGTGTCATAATTTGCTATGGAATAATGACATTGAGCGCTCTTGAATGCCGTTCAGTCCCCGTATTAACAAACGCTTCCATTTGATTTCGATTTGACAAGTCGTGTGCCTATCTTATTTTGGCATAACGAAAGCGAGCCAAATAGACGTATGCCTTCCCGAATCGAAACGTTTGTGAATAAGGGGCATATATTGTATCGATCGCACTGTTTTATTGGTGAAATTCGCCCCTTTTTCGCCGTTATTCAACAATGTCAATAGTTTGGTAGTACCTAATATCCAATATTAGGTACTACCAAATAAACACTCCAGTTTACAATAGGCATGAGAATGACATTCCCTGATAGAAATCAGTAGTGAATCCTGGAAAAAGCAAAATACGTATTTGCAGCCAGACTTCCGACTAAGTTTCGAGGATTATATTTTGTTTAAAATGTCTTGTCGGCGTAATAGGACCAAAAATGGTTCTTAAGGAACGATTCTGCAGGACCAACTTATACATAAATGATCGACCTCTCAAAGGTAATGTTTAATTTTAAAAATCTTCACTTAGCCGTATCAATAGGCTAGTTGACACTCGTTTAAATACCTAGAAGTCTTAAATAGTTAATTATTGTTCTATTAGATCGAATTAATTATATAGGATAAGGGGTAAGTTTTCATGACATAAAAATCAAAATAAAAGAGACGAAACTCAAACGTGCTATGTGCTTAACAAGCAGACAAATTATAGTGTCAAAAAAGTGCCAAAAAGACAAGAATAATTTTAAAACGAACCTTAAAAAATTTAAAACGTGTTAATCTTTTGAATACAGAAATTATAAGTGGAAATGTCCTAGTTAACATAGCTTAAAAATATATATTAAAGTGCTCGAAAAAAGTTTCAAACCGACAAGGCCGGTTTTCAAAATTAATTATAAAAAATCTAAAATAAAACAACGTAAAATATTGCTAGTAACAAAATTATACCATCACCATACATAGAAATCAAAAAGCTACTAAAATGGGACAAATTAACGAAATTAAAAACATTGTAATTATTATTAAACAAAATGGGACGAAACTATAACTTATATTTAAATTTTTACTACATACAAGTTACTTTTACATGAAGTATTGATTTAATTACGACCAATGTACTCATACGAGGGTTCTATAGAATCAAAGATTTTTAAAACATAAAATTAATGATAAATGATAGTTATTTTGTAAATTAGTTGTAAAAAACACTTTTACACGTAAAAAATAAAATATTTATTGTAGGTATTTCCTATCCGCTTACTCAGAAGAAACACAAGACACAAACCTATAGTCTCTTCAAATTCAGACGAATAATATGATCTTGGTCAAGTCGCATGTGGAACATGCAGTCTTTTTTTTTCGGATGGTAAATCATCAGGAGGAATCAGCAGGAGGGAGTGTCAGACTTTTACTGACTAAAACCCATCCATGTTCCTTCATCGCCCTTTGTGTTCCGGGGCCACGGTATCTCTTTCGAACAGTCCCGCAGCCCCGGCAGGGATCGGCCCTTGCGGACCCCTTCCTTTTGCTGACATCTCTTTGAGGCAGGACCATATAGTCTGAGATTTGTGTGGACCTGTCGACTCAGCTCAAGCATTTTGTCTCAGCATAGTAAATAATACGAACGGAGAGTCTAATTATTCTTAAAAAGATTCGCCAGGAGACGTAAATCATCCAGAGGAGTCCAAATTAGTATTTTGAATTAATATTTGTTAGTCAAATATATTGGACAAAAACAAAATGGGCACGGTGATTTTCCCGCCTACCAACGCCAGTTACAGTGGTTCTTTTGGCGCTTGCATGGCGTTGTCAGAAGGCTGTATTGGTAACAAATTGTAAAATTGTCTGTGGAAATTTTATCGAAAAAACAATATGGCAAACGCTGCCATATTGTTTTTTCGATTAAAGTGAAAGTGCCAGAGTAGCCCCAGAAATTCAAATATTCTTACGTTCTTTGCAATTCGCAGGTCAGTGTCAAGTTATTGAGTATGTTGATGAAAACATGATTAGTTACAGAATATATTGTAATCATTAAAATCATCAATTCTTCTTATCTTCTGTTCTTTTCTTTTTCTCCTTAACTCTCGATGTTCATTTAATCACATTTAATGAAAAAATTGAATTTCGAGATACCCTGGCGCTTCCCCCTTAAAGCCACGCACCAATATAACCTGCACTATATCGACGAAGGACTCGCAGTTCTCTTCAGTTAACTGACTTACGTTTGTCACACCTAAGTTAGAGCCTAGTTTATTTGAATATTTGTGGTTCGCATGAGTACATTGATGATCTGATAAAATACACTAGGATTGTAATACAAAATACTGCGTAGAGATTTGTGTATGAAAACTTTTTACTCACAGACTTCTTGTATGCAATGAGAGGTTTGGTTGGTGATTAGATAAAATCATTTTGCAAAAACGCATTCAAAAAAGTAAAGATACCACTTTCTTCGGTACATATCGAAACATAGGTTTAAGCGACTGGTAAATTCCACAAACTGTTGGAAGATTGCTGTAGATACTTAATGTTAATTTGGGGTTGCCTTTTATTAGTCCTATAACCCAAAATCCTTCAGATTATAGGTCAACGTTTGGTATTTTTTAGGGTAGAAACCATTGCCATTGCAATGGCAACACTGTCAGTCTAATCACCAATCAAACGGGTACTAAACCAAAAATAATAAAGGAAAATGAACACACTTCTAGCAACACTGCGTCTAATTTTCCACTCACGATGAGGTCCTCCTCTCGTATCTTATCAGAATTCTTGCTGGCCGCTCGGAAAGTGACCGCCACGTGTTTTTGCTCATCTTTCGTAAGGAGCGTGCATTTTGCCGCCAACTTTTTGCTTGTGTTGCCCATGCTGTAAAATTATAAATATGTTATAATGTGCCCAAATATAAAACATCGTGAGGAAACCTAGATGTGTATGTTGGTGGAATTGGTGTCCCCCAACCTGCAATGCGCCCGCGTAGTCCATTACGGCGCACTCCCTCTCATTGAGAGAAGGCCTGTGGCCCAGAGTCCCAGCAGTGGGAACATTAAGTCTGATTATACTTTGCTTATATTATGCTGTGCACAAATAATACAATACCTATATAAAAATCACTTTTAGGGTTCAGTCAGGTAGTAGACTGCAAATCGCGTTGGTTGTAACAATTTGATCTTGAGCTGACCTAGCTTAGTACGCAGTTTCAATAGATTACGAGGCCAACTTATACTAGATTTGTCACCAATGACGGCTGGTACTCTATATCCCTGCACTATCGAATGTTCTGTGAAAAAATGCCCTGACAGAAAGAAAATAAAGTTTCTTTCTTAAGCAATAGATTTGGGCGCCATCCAAAAATTGCACATAATATGTGGATATGGGGCAACAGTACCATTATTATGGTAATCGGCGACGGGTCAAAGAATTGGAAATGGCTGTAACTGTAATAAATTCAGACTGTATTAGATTCAGTCAAAGGATCAGGTTATTGGTACGCTTCTGGATTTGAATGTTACTGGCGAAGGGCATTGTGGGGGACTGTCTTAGGTAAATAACGTTCAAAAAGTGCTGACTCTCCGTTTAATTTGAATAAATGGCTTTTGATTTTTAACTGGTTATTGTAAGCTTGCGTCATCACAGAGCTAGGCAAAGGCCTCCTCCCATGACCTCCACTCCTTTTGATCCATGGCCAATGGGAACAACTGGCCGTTGGTTTAGTCCAGCTGGCCGCTATTCATAGTCTTCAGTTTGCCAACGGGCAATGGAGCGCAGTATTCGAAGCGACAAGTTAACCGACCATATACGCAACACTACCACACTGCGCTCCAAAACACAAATGACAGACGTTGGTCAAAAAGCCGCTAAGCTACAATGGGACTGGGCTGGTTACATCCGCCGTATGCCCAATGAGTGGAGGCCAAAATAACCACTATGTGGAGCCCTGAAGCCTGGAGCCCAGCCAGAAACCGTCGCAGCACATTTCGTAGAATATGGCTTTAACGGTAAAAACCACCAGCGCCGTCCAGGTGGCAGAATTCTGATCAAAGCTTATTAGAATTTAAATAAAGGGAATCAACGACACTACAAAGACGAAGGGTTCCATACAATGTATATGAGATGCCTTTTTGACAAGTCTCATGTGATGAGTTGACGGCACGTTGCGTGCGATGCCGCGCGGAGCGACAATGCAGCGGATCGCAGTATTTTTATAATTCGGGATGTGTTTTTTAAACGCTGCGACTGTTTTTAAACGCTGCGACTGTTTTTAAACGCTGCGACTGTTTTTAAACGCTGCGACTGTTTTTAAACGCTGTGTCGACTACTGAGAAATTCCTGATGCAAAAACCCAGCAACACTGCCCGACCTGGGAATCGAACCCAGGACCTCATCCTCAGCAGTTGTACTTGCAACCACTAAACCAACAAAGCAGACATTAATACTCATAATCATAAATGTTATCATCACTATCTTTATAAAGTAACATAAACATTATTGTATATCGTAGTAAACTGTCGAATTCACGATGAGTCACTGTGTTATTTATTTTAACTAGACCGATTTTGTCGAAGCACTTACGTTATATACGTCATCAACCTCAACATTAACTTTGGAGAATGTGATTTCAGGGAAGAGGAGGCTGTTGCCATGTTAGGTTATTGCTGACTAGCTATTGCACGCGGTTTCGCTCACGTTTGGTCGGAATAAGACTGGAAGACGACCCCATCATAATTGGGAAAAGGCTAGGTAGATAATGATGTGAATTCACTATTACTTTAATCATTAGGTACTAGCAAATTGTCTAGGGCAGCTTTGAGTGTCTGTTTTTTGAACGCAATGTATAAATTGATAATCTTTTATTGGAAACTAGCTGTTGCCCGCGGCTTCCCTCGCGTTTTGGTCTAAAATTATTCCACTCGGGGATAATGTAACTTCGTATTAGTGAAAGAATTTTCAAAATCGGTTCAGTAGATCCAGAGATTATTCCCCACAAATTCATAAACTTTACCTCTCTATAATATTAGTATAGATTAGATTCTATAATTATTACAGTGGATATTATATTATATGATATCATGTATAGGATTTCGGATTTAGGAAAGGGCAACCGAATTTCCTTCAACAGACCTTGGTATAGTCACAAGCAAAATACAAAAGTTTTTTTTCGTGAAATATTGATTGCAAATTTTATTTTCTATTTACAAATAAATAAAATTGCAGTGTCTGTTTATAATATCAAAATAACAGCTATTTATTGAATACATACAGGTATAATTATATGTATACGGTACTTTAACAAAAACACTTTTTTTTTGTCTGTCTGTTCCGGCTAATCTCTGAAACGGCTGGACCGATTTTGACGGCATTTCTATTGGCAGATAGATAATGTTATAAGGAGTAACTTGGTTACCTTTATTTTAGAAAAAAAAAATGGGCTCCGTGCAATAAATTGAAAACTCTTGAATTTGGTAACAAAATCCGATCAAAAAGGGAAGTAATATTTTTTTATAATAGTTTCAGATTGCGGGCATCGGCTAGTTTCATAATAATATGGCTCAAAGTTCGTAACAGCATAAAATTACAATCAGTTCAGTAGGAGTAAAGCCATTTTAAAAGTTGGTCTTGCTCCTATATCTTGCTGCTTGTGTGAAAATGTAGGAAAATTATGGATCTGCTATCTGCTATAGTGCTTGAAGCATGCTCAGGAAATTGATTGGGCTTTATTGTGATTCCAGCAAAGTTACTTTTATAGTATTTACAACCGGATGCAATGGATACAGAAATAAGATTACAACAAATACTGTTTTAAGCTTTCACGGTTTAGAACTAACCAACTAACTAACTTCGGTTTGAGCTCAAAATAATGGACTATCATGGAAGATATCCCGTAAGTGACAACATAAGTTTAAGATTACATTATATATTTAGAATAGTAGTTGAAAACAATTGCTTTATAATGTAATCTTAAACTCACTTACGGGATATAAGTGACAATATAAGTTTAAGATTACATTATGAAGCAAATGTTTTCAACCTACTTTTCTGAATTGACCTACATTAACATTTTAACTTTAAGTTTTTCATTATGAGTTTTATTTAAAGTCTGTATGCTATAATGTTTCACATTACAAGACATGCTGCGACCACCACTAATAAATTGGATTATGGGCAGGAGAATGAAGATGATGTTCACATTGCAGACATAAAAATAAACTGTATCATAGCCTTTTTTTGTATTAATCATTAGTTAGTCTGCAGATTTTTATTAATTAATCTGAACTAATTTGTAATTCCCAATAACTGATGTTTATTATTCTCTGTTTTTTATCCAATTTATATATCCACTGCATTAATAGAAAAAACTAATTGTGTTTTTGTCTTTACATCACTAATTATTCAAGCTGTATATTGGACATTAAACTGTTTGTTTCCCCATTCAAAAACTTTTTCTAGTATATTAGCTTGCATGGTAAAAAAATTACTATTAGTGATAATGTTAGGTACAATCATACTTTACGACATTGAAATATTGATATTAATTTATAACATAATTTAATCTTTCATTTCCTAAAACTCCCACAGGACTCTCAAACAGGGCAGAATTACGAATAAATAAAAAAAACATCTTTAAGAATGAGGGTCAATGTTATTTATCCATCCAAAAATAGCTCTTGTTGCCACTACAGTCATGTGATTCTGTTTGTTTTAGCACATCATTAACATGACATAGAGGAAAACTTGTCACACTACTATACTACCTTGAATCAACAGGAAGATAGTAGTAATAGGTTTTCTGTTTATTTCTTCATTAGGACATATAGCTACAACTTTTTTCGTTTTCTTGACACAAAGCTTGTATTGCAATGTCATTGCCAACGACCTTACATTAAAAAAATATATATTTTTTTAAATTGCCCCACTTTAAAATGAATTTATTTTATAGCATATATAAAAGTTAATATAGCGCAATGGGGAATAGTTGTAAATGGAGGTTGAATTAAAAAATTTAAACACGTTTCACGTCGTAAACATAACATAAACATTACCTTTTTACCGATAAAAACAATAGTGACTGAAACTCTACGAATACACTGCACACGGAATGACTGTTTGTATCGACTGAAAACTTTTATTACACATAATCTCGAGAACCAATCATATTAATAAACAAAGTCCCGTATAGTTACATATATTTGCTAAAAATATTGAGCGTATTAAATCAATATTTTTTACACTAAATTACAAAAACAGGTTACCTGTCAACGTCAATGTCAATTGTTTTTTTTTTAGTTTTTCCTAGCCGTACGGGACAGTAGTTTGAAATGAGTTTCGATATCCACGCGCGAAACGACTAACGCTGCTCGTCGCGTCACAGCGACTGCCCTATCGCGAATTTTGGTTTGGATACTGGAAATAAACCGCATAGAATACAAATATTTAAATAAATAAATATTTAAGGTTTGTTTCACCTCGAACTTTATTCTTTACCCGATAGCAATAATTCTATATTCTCGTATTCATGCATGTAATTCACAGTATCTGAAAATAATTAAATGTAAGTACTAGAATTCGTTTGATCCATTTAATTCATTCATGATCATAACGATCCATTAGCGTAAATCTCTTGTGTAAATAAACTTTTATCATGAGACTTTTACTTGCTTTGATCTGAAAATTAAATTTACGCTTTGACTATAATGGCAATGGAATTAGGAATAACAAATCACGAGACTCGTCGCTTTATTTTCATAGGTTTATTGTTTTTTACAAATGCTGATAATTCGGATGCAAAACAATCACTAGTAACGATTGAAAATTACTTTCATTGCTAATTTTGTTTTTAAATTCGTGTAGGAGGGTATATCGAATAATCATCATTCTCTTGCCCTTGTCCCAATTCACTTGTTACGCCGCAGCTTGTCTTCTTCCATACTTCTCTATTACATATTCGTCATCTCATCAGATCACCTCCTTTCGTGCCTTTACATTCTTCTCACAGTCCATCCATCGTTTCTTTTCATCGAATCCATTGTAAATATTCATTAGTACGTAGGGCAAGACGAGACACGTAACTTCTACATCACTTCAATTATTGTACTGGATAGATCAAGTTCCCTTGAAATATAGTCTCTTTTGAGAGTAGTTGCTGACCCATAACTATTAGCTATTCACATCAGTAGAGAAAATATTGTCCATGCAGTCGTAACTAAAGTGATCACCGTGTAAGCTAGTATAGTTTTATGAACATTTTCGTTATCAAAGCGTTGCGACACATTTCTATTTAACATTATCAACAAATGAATCTGAGGTGGTATAGTCAACAAAGTTGCCAGACTACTCAGTTTTGGAAAAAAAAAGGAGGGCACTAAAGTGCCGATTGTTATAAAGCAAAACAAGCCACCACCCACTAGTAAACCTCTGGCGTCCATGCCTCCATCTGGGTACATTATTGGGTATACTGCAGTACCAACAACATAACTCCAATGTACCAATGTGGCCGTTCTTACAAACCACATTATGTTAAAAAGGACTGTACTGAGTAAAGTGAGGACCACCGTAATTAAGACACACATTTTTATGATATTATTCTTTGAAAAGTTTGGTGTACTTTTTGCTTTCTAGTTAATGTTATAAGGTAAATACATGTTATGTAACTGTAAAATTTGTACAAGATTGTTACTCAATCACATGATTATTTTCGGCTTCATCTCCCGATGATAATGTGACTTTACTATTGTATTTTAATTGAATGTGATTTGAACAAAAATAAAACATTCATTTTGACGACAATGTTACAATGACATGACAACAGTGATTGCGTCAGTGACGACAGAAAACTGAGGAAACTGATGATGCTCTGTGGATAACTGATACTATTAACTTGTGCTAGTATCTTTTGACTCTTGAAAAATACCATACGAAATTATTTATCGTTGAAGAATCATTTCGCACGGTGAAAATTGGAACTAACCTACTCTGAATCAACCGTCCATGAGTTATAGAGTAACTGACAGTGCGTCTTCAACAAGCAGCGCCACCCTGTTCGTAGTTTTGCGTTTTCTTTCAGATTTCATGAGTCTTTCTATCAACAGATGTCAAAAGATTATACTAGAGTGGTAGTTTATTCCAGTTCCACCGTTCTAATTTCACACTGGATGAAAACACCAGGGTAGCCCGCGAAATTCAAATTGTCTCAAGTTTTTTGCAATTTCCCGCTCAGTGTCAGGTTGTTTATAAAGCAAAATATGATACCTTTTTGGCGCAGCCGTGTGGCACACAGCACTTATGTACAATGTATTTTCTCTTTGCTTTTGATTTTTTTTTCTTAGTTTTTAATTTGTTTTATTTTTTTATTTTGTATCTTTTTTGTATTATGTCTGCTTAAGGTGGATGCGCAAGGGTAGCCCGCAATTTTTTATTTTTTTTTACGTTTATTGCAATTTGCAGGTCAGTGTCAGGTTGTATGTTGATGAAAATATGAATCGCGCCAGTATCACGTATGGAGTTACAAAATTATAATCATTCAAATCATCAATACAACCCTCCAAGTTCATATAATCACATTCAATAGCTATTTCATGAAAAAGTAACTTTTTGAGATTATATGAACTTGGAGGGTTGTATTGATGATTTGAATGATTATAATTCTGTAACTCCATACGTGTTACTGGCGCGATTCATATTTTCATCAACATACAACCTGACACTGACCTGCAAATTGCAATAAACATGAGAAAATTTAAATTTCGCGGGCTACCCTTGCGCTTCCACCTTAAGGAACTGTCGTCAAATAAACTTTATTCTTTCTTTCTTTCTTTCTATACGCGGCCGTAATACGCATGTCATGTATTTTTCAGAATTATAATCATTGAAATCATCAATAAAACCCTCGCGAAAAAACGTAAGATTATAATTTCGCAGCTTATCTTGGCTCTTCCATAAATACAACTAAATTCTACCCTTTTATTATAATCCTCAGGTGGAAGCACTTTATTCAAACCTATAGGGTTGTATTGATGATTTTAATGATTATGATTCTGTAAATACACAAGTGTTTCGGTCGTGAATCATAATTTGTTCAACATACAGCATGTCACTGACCTGCAAATTGCTGCCCTGGCGATTTTCCCCGTAGTTAATTATACTAATTTGAACGTACGCTACTTTATAGATTTTGAACGCATTATATTGAAAATGTAGCAAGTTTAAAAAATTAGTAATCAATTTGGTAGATTTTTACGATGCCATTTTGCATGAAGTGTTGAAAAATAATAAATCAATAAACCCCTTACAATAGTGGATGATGCTTATTAATTTACTTTTAAATATTCAGGATCAGAAAGTAACTATACAGAAAATATAAAGTAACTGAAAAATATTTAAAGAACATCAATAGTAGACTTTATAAATTTGAATGTCACACGTCATCGTGACTCGGAAAATTATTGTGCGGCTGAAATTGTTGTGTTGAGTTTACATCAAATAGTGCTTTTTCTTGAATGTGGGAAAAATAAATCAGCAAAATGACTCTCACTAAAATGGAGGTGGACTCCGGAAAAGGAGAAGGATTCCGGCCGTACTACATAACAAAGATTGAAGAGCTGCAGTTGATCGTCGCCGAGAAATCTCAAAATCTTCGTCGTTTGCAAGCCCAGCGTAATGAGCTCAACGCTAAAGTACGTATGTTGCGCGAAGAGCTCCAACTCTTGCAAGAACAGGGCTCGTATGTGGGCGAAGTCGTCAAACCTATGGATAAGAAGAAAGTCCTAGTCAAGGTGCACCCAGAAGGTAAATTTGTGGTAGACTTGGACAAGAACGTAGACATCAACGATGTGACTGCAAACTGCCGCGTCGCGCTCCGCAACGAGAGCTACACGCTTCACAAAATTCTTCCGAACAAAGTAGATCCTTTGGTATCACTCATGATGGTAGAAAAAGTTCCTGATTCTACTTACGAAATGGTGGGAGGTCTAGACAAGCAGATCAAGGAGATTAAAGAGGTTATTGAGCTTCCAGTGAAACACCCAGAGCTGTTTGATGCCCTAGGTATTGCTCAACCAAAGGGTGTGCTGTTGTACGGTCCCCCCGGTACTGGTAAGACCCTTCTCGCCCGTGCAGTCGCTCACCACACTGAGTGTACCTTCATCCGTGTGTCAGGTTCTGAGTTGGTGCAGAAATTCATTGGTGAGGGTAGTCGCATGGTCCGAGAACTCTTCGTCATGGCCCGTGAACATGCTCCCTCTATCATCTTTATGGACGAAATCGATTCTATTGGTTCATCTCGTATTGAGTCTGGCAGCGGTGGAGATTCTGAGGTACAAAGAACTATGTTAGAGTTACTGAATCAGCTCGATGGTTTTGAAGCAACAAAGAACATCAAAGTCATCATGGCAACTAACAGGATTGATATTCTGGACCCTGCCCTGCTAAGACCTGGACGTATTGACAGGAAGATTGAGTTCCCTCCACCAAATGAGGAAGCTCGTCTTGACATCTTGAAGATTCACTCTAGGAAAATGAACTTAACCAGAGGTATCAATCTACGTAAGATTGCGGAGCTGATGCCCGGTGCGTCAGGTGCTGAAGTCAAGGGTGTGTGCACTGAGGCTGGTATGTACGCTCTCCGTGAGCGCAGAGTCCATGTCACCCAGGAAGATTTTGAAATGGCCGTAGCTAAGGTTATGCAAAAGGATTCCGAGAAGAATATGTCTATCAAGAAACTCTGGAAGTAATTGTAATATTTTTAACTGTATTGTATGTTTTAGGAAATTAATAACTCTTTTTTGTAATCTAAATGTTGGTTTCATTTTCTCACACATTCATATGAATACACAAAACACACTGGGCCTGCATTGTGGATTTCAGCCTGCTCTGCTCACTGCCGAGGACATAGCCCTCCCCCAATTGTCGCACGTTGACCGGTCCCGCGTCTGCAACCTTTACCAAGTCATCGGTCCACCTACTGGGAGGCCTTCCAACGCAACATTTTCTGGTTCGCGGTCGCCACTCCAGAACTTTTAGGCCCAATCGGCAATATGCAGTAATTCGAGTCATTTATAACAAATAAAAATATCCAGTCACACAAATTCGAAAAAATATTAAATAACATAATCAAAATACAATTAAAATAATAATTTAAAATAAAATAAGGAATTTAATTATAACATAATTACTTAGATTGATTAAATTAATAATTGTAAATAACAATAATAATAAACTATTTACCAGCAGAGCTATTCCGTATCTCTGTTGCCTGTTCATAGAGTTTTGATATACAATGACCGTTCGGTTTCAACTGATGCTGCCCGTGCAGAACTGTCATTGTATATCAAAACTCGCCAAGCGTTGATTACTATGAACTGTGAACAGAGACACGCAATAGCCCTACAGGTCTTTGTGTTAATGAAACTCAAATTGTTAGACCAGTATATAGCCACCTGCAGAGCTCTAACATTTGCTGCGATTACATTTACCTTGCGATTCCGTAGGACTTTGAGACTGCCCCTAAGATAACCCACTGACCAAAACAAAATACTCAAGTATATACAAAATCCTCTAAAGGAAAATAATACAACCAATTCTATGTTTAACACTTATTTAATTTGACTTGTACACTTCAATAATTAAACAATCATAACTTCAGTAAAATCTTAATTATACATTAATTATGCTTAATCATAATTAAATAATTAATATTATCAAATTCAGGTAAAAACATTCATAATTAATAACAATAGCCACAGGCTTTCTTAATTCAAGCCTTAAAATGAAATAAAATTAAACTTATAATTACAATTTTAAATAAATTAGACTCCTATCAAAAGAGTATCAAGTTGTTGATATAATTTCAAATTATTTATCTTCTTTTTGTTACCCTGTATTGGTATTGGAGGTCAGATATGCTCCATGTATATTACTGGTATTCACAGCTGCATTTAGTTAGCCTGGAAGCTATCCCAAACAGTTGGGTAAGGCTAGGCTAACTAGATGTAGAGATACTTTTAATTATTATTAATGGTTTTTACTTCTAATTTATAATTCTCTTATTTTCTTTATCATCTAAATCTGATTCTGTGTCGGACAAGTCTTGCTGAGGCGGTGACACTGCCGTGGTGAATGGTAACCCTCCAGTATTCTGGAAAAAAAAGAAACATAACTTTCTTTTCTGATCAAGTGGTTCGTAATTAGCAAAAAAAACGTCAACTGCTGCATATAAGCCTCACTCAAGCATCGTAACAACGGCTGGTCCTGTGTTCCCTTCTTCCAGCAGGCTTCTGCGACCTTGACGACTAAGCGACCTATCCACGGTAGGACTTTTCGGCCGACTAAGGTGAAGCCAAAGTAATGCGGTCAGTCAGCAGTTTCATCAATACTACCTATACTAATATTATATAGAGGTAAAGTTTGCGAGGTTGTAGGGGGTAATCTCTGGAACTACTGAACCGATTTTGAAAATTGTTCCAATAGTAGGCAGCTACATTATCCCCGAGTGCCATAGGCTATTATATTTACAAAGTACTAGTGTTTCCTGCTGCCAGAGAGGTTTCTCAAAAGTGATGAATCTGCACTACTGGGCTATAGGGTATCGAAGTTATGACCCTCGCATAGTAAGTGCAGAACCCCCGAGCAACCCATGTTTATACTGTCAAGGAAAGTAATTGTTTATCAAAACACGACATCAATTTTGCAATAGGTATTAAGTACACCCAAAATGAATCTGATCACCTTACGGACTATTTTTGCTTGCAGCATCCGGCCGCTTTGGTCCCTTTTTGTGTTATTCCTATTAGTCAAAAAAGGGTGATCAAACATCTGTGATCATTAACAGAGCTTGAGAATTTTTGTAAAACAAAAGATACTTAAGGTGGATGCGCAAGGGTAGCCCGCGAAATATAAATTTTCTTACGTTTATTGCAATTTGCAGGTCAGTGTCAGGTTGTATGTTGATGAAAATATGAATCGCGCCAGTAACACGTATGGAGTTACAGAATTATAATCATTCAAATCATCCATACAACCCTCCAAGTTCATATAATCTCAAAAAGTGACTTTTTCATGAAATAGCTATTTAATGTGATTATATGAACTTGGAGAGCTGTATTGATGATTTGAATGATTATAATTCTGTAACTCCATACGTGTTACTGGCGCGATTCATATTTTCATCAACATACAACTTGACACTGACCTGCAAATTGCAATAAACTTGAGAAAATTTTAATTTCGCGGGCTACCCTTGCGCTTCCACCTTAACGTAAAAAGGTCGCATTTTTTTTTGTTTTACTACGATGGTCCGCACTGTCTTTGTGCTGACCAATAGTAGTAAGGGTGGTGAACAGATGTGGATATCGTGTGCACGGGATTATGTTTTAAAAGTGAGCAGATTCATCTTTTGGTGATGGTAGTTTGGTACATAATTATAACCATTTCATACAATATTGAAATAACGACAATAAGGGCCGTCGTTTTTGAGCTCACCAGATGGCGCCACTGTCGAGTAAGATCATGTCAATAATTCTATTTTATACTTTAAAGTACAAATAACTTCATAAAAAGTTTATTTTACTACTTAAAACATAGTATTCTCCCTAAAATTGGCAAACATGAAACATATTAAAAATCATTTTATCTATAAGTACTAACAAATAAGATCCTAAGTTGCTACTTAAAATTTTCAAGTCATAATTAATCAGGAATGGCTCAATCTAGACCACAATCGTCATTATTAGTAAAAGTACGTGCTACAAAAAGCACGCAACGCGCGAACTTTCTCGCGCCTTTAGCGCCGAATTCATACGCGATAGCCCCCATTGCGATTTAAATATACGAAGTATTTATGGTTGTACCTACTCATTTTAATAAACAATGAATTCCCCCGACTTTACTGTCATGAAAGTTTAAACCTGCACATTACCGAGACCCTTCAACTTACATTAGGTCGCGTGTTCTTCCGAAACGAGCTGTACCACATATTCCTCACGTACTGAAGCGGGTTCACAAACTCGTGCGACATGGCACTGCAAAAAAAAACAAAACGTATTAATTCTCCGTTTTGGAGATAAAAGAGTTCATGGGAAACTTTCTACATGGTCGTGGAGCGTTACTGTTCGCCTACGTCATCCCATAGCTGAGAAAATGCCTCCTCTCATGATTTCATTGGGTCGTTCATCATTCATCTGCCTAGCCTTTTCCCAACTATGTTTGGACGGCTTCCAGTCTAACCGGATGCAGCTGAATACCAGTATTTTACATGTAGCGACTGCCTATCTCACCTCCACAACCCAGTTAGTACTGGGTAATACCCCTTGGTAAGACTGGTGTCAGACTTTCGGGACCTGTATAGCGACTGTCAAAGATCTACAAATGGCAGCCGGGACCTACGGCTTAACGTAGTTTCCGAAACACGGAGGAAACCCCGTATGTAATGGTTGGTTATCCACAGACCAACCTAGGCAAGCGCGGTTTAACCTGAACATTGATCCAAGCGGTTGTTATTATTTAGCCACGCGCTCCTCGATAACTAACAAAATTATGAGGACACTTACTTCGATGTGTTCATCTGAATTGAAGGATTTGCAGGAAAGGGCGAATTGTCTAACGATGTGTTCTGGAACCGGACTCTGAAAAAAAACATGATATAAGTACGTAGTTGTGTTAGGGAGCGAATTGTGGAGTGAATAAATTTATTGGCTTTAGGCCGAGGCCTAACGAGCGTAATTTTTATAACTATGAGTAGCGGAATTTACGCTGCATTCGGTTTCATACTTAAGTCCGTCGCGACGGACTTTAGTATGAAACTGAATTCAGCTTAAATTCCACGACTCATTTTACGCAACTCACAGCTCAAAAAATTACGTTCGTTTGTCCTCAGCCTTAACAGGTCAGAAAGGGCAATAGGGTGAGCGTGGCCAATAAATAGGAAATTCTATTTGTAATGGAAAAATTCAATACATAGCAATGCTGGAAATTGAGCCCAATGCAAGTGCATCTGTCGACCCAGCAGGCTGCGTCCATTGACGGCACGGTTAGCGCAGTGGCTGAGCGATTGGCTGCTGAGCTGCGCGTCGCGGGTACGATCCCCGCACGGAACAAATATTAGAATGGCCGGGTCTGGCTGTTTGTGTATGTGAGTTTAAATGTTAGTAAACGCACCCACGATACTGGATAAATTCCTAGTGTGCGGCATCGTTAAAAAAAAGAATAAAGCCAGTCAAGATGAAGGTAGTTCTAAAAACAATGCAGAATTATACTCACTCAGTATAAGCACCAGTCCTATTCTTCTTGGGCACGTAAACGAAGTGGTAATACACGAACACGCACAGGTAGATCACAACCAGCACCAGTACTGCGGTGATGACGGCGAACGAGACGTTGTGAGCGGTCGCCAGCTCTTCGTACGACCAGCCGTTGAACAGTGGCAGCTGCGGAGGTGCGGACGAGAATAAGGGCCAGTTTCTACCAACGCGGAGACGAGGACAGTGGCGCCGAAAAGTGCAAGATTCGACCAATCACCGGAGAGACGCAAACTTCTATGTGATTGTTGATCGATAGCCGTACATTTCCTTTCGGCTCCGCTCGTCTACGTTTTGGTGAAAACCGAAAAATTCAAATACATGGTGTAATATATCTAGATATATATCAAGATAGGTAACTTTACGCAAAAATTATTGCTGAGAAACGACTTTTTTCTTTGGGGGGTGGAAAATCACGTTTTACGGTAGGACTCAATGTAACGCCCTCAAAACATTGTGCTGATGGATGGATTGAATAGTACGGGGGTCGTGGAGGTGTTACAAGTAAAAATCTTACAAAAACATGTATTTAAAAAAAAAAACAAGTGAAAAATTTGGAACTTTGACCCGCAATATCTTCGTAACTAGAAGGTTCCCAGTACGGCGGAACCGGATCTATGGGACCGTAACCTGGTTTCGCATGCCCTAGTTCCTAGGTATGGTCTAGCTAGAACAAAAAAGTGAACGCAAGAGAAAACAAGTGCCTTTCGGCTTAGTTAAGGGTCGTGTTACACCCTCTGTAACAGAATAGGTAATTTTGCATGGCACATGACATCACACCTAAATTCTCAGGAGAGGTACATAAAGGTGTTAAGTATACTAGTAGGCATCATCACGTTTCTCCATTTATGTTTACCTCACTTCTATTCTACGTAATAGGGGGCAAGCGGGTGAGTGTAAATTAACAGGCAAACCCGTACCCAAACAGAAAAAAAGGTATCTACTCACATCATTCTTATTCACCATCGGACACTCCCCATTCTTCGCCAACTCCCCATCATCGCACAAACACTTAGGTCCATCTTCGTCCACCGCACAAACATTGGAACAAGTCACACCCTCGCACTCGTTCACCAAGTCATCTCTTTGGACGCTCTCATGGCGTATGACGAAAGTGTTGGCGTCGAATACTCTGAAGATGTAGGTCTCGCAGTACTTGGGGCCGAAGAGTAAGCAGCGGCTGAGGCGGAAGGAGTTCGCCACTAAATAGTAGATGTGGTCTTCGAAGATCGCGAGGCCGTGGGGGGCTTGTAGCTGGGGGTGGTCTGCTAGGATCTTTTTGCTGGAAATTATGAAGAAAGTACAATCAGAGTCCTGCATTACTATTATTCTTTTTTTTTAACACTTCAAGTACCTACATAGTACAGAGGCGGACTTAATGCCATAGGCATTTTCTACCAGTCAACCTTTGGGTGATGCAGAGACAAACATTGGTAGGTGTACCTAAATTATAAACTACAAGGATGGATATATAAAATACTATAAAAATACATATGTCAAAATATATATATACATATATATATATGTGTAAATAGATATTTACACAAATATACTAAATAAAAGACAAACAATGGAGAAAACATTAACGTTGTGACGAAACTGCCAGCTTTTTCCGAATGTACTCGCGAACTTTAATTTTAAAGGATAGACGATTGGTTGCCATCCTGATATCCTGGGAAAGCGCATTCCACAGAGAAATAGACTGAACGAAGAATGATGGATGAATGAAGTCAGTGCGGTGAGAGGGACATTGCAGAACTCGGTTATGCGATGAGCGCAGACTCCTGTTATGGTTGGCACAAATGTATTGAAAGTGGGGAGCAAGGTAACTAGGGGAAGAGGGAGAAACAAGGAAAGAAAACAAGGTGGTTAGCGCCCTTTGCTCCCTACGCTGACGTATGGGCAACCACTTAAGAAGAGACCGGTGCTCAGAGACATGATCATATTTACGCAGATTGAAAACGAATCGAATGCAGTAATTTAGAAGACTGTCAAGTTTGTCGAAGAGATCCGCATTCAGGTCGAAGTAGCACACATCACCATAATCGATGATAGGAAAAATTAAGGACTGTACAAGCATTGTTTTCGTATTTGACGGTAAAAAGTTTTTCAAACGCTACAGAGCCCGCAACGTACCAGTAACCTTCTGGCTGACACGAGCGACTTGGGTATATATGCCATTTCATACTGCTATCAATATGCAAACCTAGATCTTTTACATCAGCACTAAAAGGAACGACTGTACTGTCAAAAAGAACTGGTGACAAGGTTGTACCATCCAACTTACTGAGACTGCGAGAACTCCCAATGATGATCGCCTGACATTTATTAGGGTTAACTGAAACACCAAATTTATCGGACCAGGTTTTTATAGCCATCAGGTCCCTATTTAAACTGGCGATCAGATCTGGTATTTCGTCAACCCTCCCCTGACAGTACAACTGCAAGTCATCGGCATACAGATGATACGCACACTGAAGCTCATAAGTTAGAAGATTAATAAAGATAGAAAATAGAAGAGGAGAAAGAATACCGCCTTGAGGAACACCAGTTTCCAAATCACACCAACATGATGAGGAATCCCCGACATGAACTGACTGCTGGCGTTCCTGAAGGTAAGAGGAGAACCATTCCAGTGCTCCGGGAAAGACCATAACATGGGATAAAATGGCTAACAGGATGTCGTGACTAACGGTATTAAAGGCATTCGAGAAATCAACCAGCACTAGTACAGTTACCTTGGTGTCTTCCAATCCTGCCCTTATATCGCCAGTCACTTTAAGAAGGGCGGAAACAGTGCTGTGCCCGGGCCTGAACCCAGATTGAAGAGGGCTGATAAGCGGGTTCTCATGGATAAAATGAGAGAATTGTTTGTGTACAGCCTCAAGCACTTTGGATAGAAAAGGAAGGATCCAAATGGGACGGAAATGGCAAAACATATGCTTTGCGCCACAGGGAAGGAAATACTCCGGAAAACAAGGAAAAATTCACAATGTGGGTAATTGCAGGTAGGAGACCATCCAAAAGAGTAGTTATCATACCACGGGTGATATTATCACAACCCACTGCTTTGGATTTGCATTACTTGACCCTCTTCCAAAGAAGAATTGGGAAAAGGGGGGGGGTCAAACTTTCTGGGCACTGACTGTACCCACTACGCTACTATACCAGGTAAGGGTTGAACCTCACCTGGAATCGCAGTTTTCCATGCTCCTATCCTTTTCTGTCGCTCAGAACCGTCATTTGCTAGACCGAGAAACAGAGAGATACGTTCGACAGCACGCTCTACTAGATGATTCCATGCTACTAGATGAGGGTCAACCCTTACCCTTCGCTCAACAGTGGGTTGATGCAGCACAAGGTTTAATACAGAAACATAACATGATGTACGGTGACTTTCCCTAGTAATAAAATTTTGGTAGTTGACCTTGACCATATCACATACATGTGCCTGCCCTGAACCGACGCGACGTGTATATATGACCAGTTGAAAGAACGTGGACGAAGCAAATCGAGTACACGTAAGGATCGTATCTGAGCAGATTGCGTGGTGTAGTTTAAAATTTCGTAAATGGGAAAAAAGTGGAATTTTAGTATTTAAATGTGCAACTCACTGTTTCTCCCCTTCATAGTCCATCCTGATGATATGCGCAGGTCCGGTCTCTGCCACATACAGCTTCTTCTTGAACGGGTCCACTGCTAGTCCGGTGCAGTTGCGGACAGTCGTCAGGTCGGTCACGTGTCTTCCGGACAGGGTTGCTGACCAGACTACTGACTCCAGCTCCCGGGTCACGCAGTAGAACATGCGGCCGGAACTTGGGTCTACTATAAGGGCTGTTATCTGGGGAATGGAGGATTAAAGTATTTGTATGAATAGTTTCATAAGATAATGCTAAGTTTATTTAAAATGTAGGTATTTTACAATAAGATCATCATTTTCATCCACAACCCGACTTCACCATCTGACGGATATAAGCCTTTCTTTCCCTGTGCCAATCTCCAAATTCCTGTGCCAATTTCATCCAGGATTTACCCGCCATGGCAACAATGCTATATGGCGGCGAATAGGGGCTAACCATGAAGAAAACGAGTTGTCGGATCACAATTCCAACGTCTAGGCAGTTCCATATTTCGGCGTTTGCAACCGCGCCGTGAGAGCTACGAGGCAGTAACGCATCGAGGCACCGCTCTGTCATGGTCAGTGAGGTTTTTTTTTCTTTAAAATACTTGGCCCCCACACTAGAAATTTCTCCTGTATCGTGGGTGCGTTTACAAACATTTAAACTCTCATACACAAACAGCCAGACCCGGAACAACTATCTGTAAGCCATACAAATATTTGTTCCGTGCGGGGATCGAACTCGCGACACGCAACGCAGCAGTCAATCGCTCAGCCACTGCGCTAACCGTTCCGTCAGGTCAACGTTTTTTAGAAACGTCGTCTACTCCTTCGTTGCTGTTTTTGCACTTCTTTTACGCTCCGAAAATAGCTGATGATACTCTAATAAGTCTATCCCCAAAAGCTCCCAAGATCTTGAAAGACCTATAATAGCCATATACCTTAGCATCAGAAGGCAGCTTCTGCAGGCTGGCGCAGCGCTTGCTCCTGACGTGGCACACTCGTACACGACAGTTCCCCCGCGTCGTGTCCACGAAGTACACGTTACCCGTCACCCAGTCTACTGCCACCTGGAAAGTAAATCTGTAATACTGGCGTTCACAACCATACGCGTGTATATTGCCAATATAGTTGTAAATAAACCGTTTTAAACCAAAATCAGTGGTTTAAAACCCGTTTTAAATTTGTTTAAAACGGTTTAAAACCACGACCACGTGGGCCGTACCTTGATTACGAATGACTTAAAAAAATAGTTTAAAAGGCTAATTGAAATCATTTACCATTTTTATTAATATATGTGAAGTCATATATCATATTTATACTACTATTTAGGATTAGACACTGAAAACAATCTGGTTTTGGGTATTTATTAAAATAAAACGGCAATGCCGCATTTTTATTTTTCACTTTGCTACCAAAATCGCAACGGGGAGAGATGGGGCAGATAGGGATCAATTTTATGTTTGTCTGTCATGTTAATGAAGGTTGAATTTTAAAACATTTTTATTTTATTTTCCTTTTATATATTCTAAATCAGGAAGGTGTGGTCTAGATAACTTCGTGTAAAGCCTCATTGCATTCCAAAAAAAAAAATCATTCTAAACCATATTAAACCACTAAGTGTGGTTTTAAATCGTTTTAAACCAAAAAAACGGTTTAAAACAAAATGGTTTAAAACGTTTAAAATTCCTTTTGCATCTCTAATTGCCAATGAGGGCTATCGTTTTGAGCTCACCAGATACACCACTGTCGATTAAGGTCCTGTCAAAAATTCTATTTTATACTTTAAAGTACCAATAACTTCATGAAAAGTTTATTTTATTACGTATAAAAACTTAGTGTAAACTTCAGGTTATGACAAAATTTTAATATTATTATATTTACAATATTCTCCATAAAATTAGCAAGCATGAAACATTTAAAAATCATTTCTCTCCAAGTACTGAAAATTAAGATTCTAAGTTGCTACTTAAAATCTTCAAGTCTTAATAAATCAGGAATGGCCCAATCTAGACCACAATCGTGAATATTTGTAAAAATACGTGTTAAAAAAGCACGCAAAGCGTGAACTTTCTACGACATCTGACATTTCGGTGCCCCCGCGCTACACTAGCGCCTCGAGCGGCGAATTCATACGCGATAGCTCCTATTAGGTTTGACTGAGAGCATAATAACAACATTAAACATATCACGGAGGTCTGTATTCCCCGGAGGATAAAGCAGAGGTGCACCAACATATCAAGTGCATCATCATATAAGTTTTTGACGTAAAGGTACCGCTCTTTAGAGCATTCTATACCACCTTCTGCACTTGCAACTTGTCGGAAAATTATTCGCAAGCGTCGTATGGAGCCCTTCGTATTCAATTCAATAATACGTTCCGGAAGCTGATGGGGTTTTCATGTCGTTGCAGTGCGTCAGGGATGTTTGCGGCGACGCGTGTAGATTATTTTTACACAATTATGCGAAAGCGCGCAGCATCGATGGTGGCTCGCGACATGGCCAGCCCTAACAGGGTTTTGGATATGATTGCTGGCAGAGTGAACTGTCCTTATGTGGTTCAATGCTGTCAGCTACATGTGTCACCGTATCGTGTTGTTTACTAACACTTAGTTTTTAAGGATTACCTATGTTACTAATTCTAAATGAGCAACAGCTCGAATTAAAGAATTTGAATTTAAGTCCCTTGAAACATAGGGACATGAAAAAGGCTCTTCCTATCGACATCAAACGGGTACTAGTTCAGACTCGAGCTTGTATTGAGAAATCCCTTCAGGGAAGCACATAAGACTTTGCTTGACCTGGGAGCCGTTCTTAAGACGAGCATCAGCTGCGCTTGCGGTACTGGTCGTCCGGTCATTTATGTCCCTCAACTTTTATTTTATCTGAGGAAATCGTCATGGATACCCTCCGTATTTCGGGAACGAAGGATTATAGCGGAGTTCTACAAACTAAAATCCCACATTCTGCAGCGTTCAATCTGGTACCGCCGTCTTCTTTCGGTCATCGATTGGCCAATCATGTAACTTATTAGTAACTAGCGACCCGCCCCGGCTTCACACGGGTGCAATGTTATACATTTATAAATCTTCCTCTTGAATCACTCTATCTATTCAAAAAATAACGCGTCAAAATCCGCTGCGTAGTTTTAAAGATCTAAGTATACATAGGGACAGACAGCGGGAAGCGACTTTGTTTTATACTATGTAGTGAAGTTCACAATAAGACGTACCTGTGTCGGCTTTCCAATATTGGTGACTACGACGACGTTTTGCGTGCTGTTCACTTCCACCAGCTTACCGGCTTCCGCTGAAGTCACGTACAGCTTCTTTTGCCTGGAGAATATGCAAAGTTTACAAAACATACTGGGTGATGCAGATTGCTGGTGTAACTAGAACAGACAGTATGGCAAAACTCGAATCCACTAGGCCGAAGATGTCTCAATAACCATTGTCCATTAGATCTTGCTTCATGAAGCCAATTTAAGCATTTTAATTTTTCGGTCAACTTGCCCTAAAAAATGAGTAAAGGTGTCTAATTTTTAAATGGTGTTTGACTGATTTTCATGTACCTACGTCATATTGCAGCTGGCACATAGCTTCATAGCTGACGTACTATGAAGTGATTAAAATGTTCTTGTGTACTGATCGAGCGAATTGAGGGCTTGCTTAGTAGGTGTTCGCGAGTTACTGATATCTTCAGCGCATCAAAAGTAGAAGCAATTTTAATTACGCCATTAGATATTGCCAGAGCAGTTCGCTTTACTCAGGGCGGAACCCAAGAATTACTCCTTCATCACCTGATTGCTTACTCACCTGACATCATAATCCATATCAGTGATAGCCGGCTCGTCCGTGTCCGTGTACTCGATGGCGCCGTAGCCGTCGGCCGAGATGGACCGGACGGTGTTGCCGGACACGTACAGCACAGACATGTTGCCGCGCGTCGCCTTGCACGAGCGACGGTCTGACCTGATGGGGGAACAATAACAATGAGATATAAGTTTTATTGACTGAAATAAAACCAACTATTTAAAGAAAGTATCTAAACTAAAAAATAAAATAAAAAATGGCATCAAAAACTCTCCTTAAGAGAGTCTATCGTCAAAGCGAGCATGGTCGAAACGCTTGTTGTTTCATCCAGAGCCACAGCGGCGATTTTCTTTCAACTCCCCCGTCTCCCCCCGCCCCGACCCCGCACAACTCGTTTCCCGCGCACCTCATACCGCCTAACGCAATGACATTGAACGAAAAATAGTGTTCGAAAATTTCTTAAACTTTTTCCAGGAAGTACGTGTTTTTGAATAAGTCTTACAAGTGTGTGAAATAAATATTTGTTATTAAGAATCTCCATTACATATGCAAGGTTACTATCGAGATGTTTTCTTTACTTTTAGAGTTTATGAGTACATTATGATGGCCAAAGTTCAGGTAAAATTTGTGCAAAACAGCCATTTTTGGAGGCTTATACTGAATTTGTTTCTACAATTTTTTAATTTTTGCTCTCATAGAAACCTAGCTATAGTGCACAAAATACCTGTTAGTTCAAAAAATCAAAGATAGATGTGTAACAACTGCATAATCACGTACGAGCGTTTGTATGAAATGTATGACGGGTTGGCCGCTCTTAATGTCAACTGGTACTGTGCCCAACAGACTGGAAGCGTTGCCACGCTGTATTCAATGCTAAGCCTGTGGCCAGAAAAGAAAGCCAGCCTCATAAGTTTAAAATCAAAAGTAATTTATTCAAATTATGCTGATAATGTTTTTCTATGTTGTCTACTTTGTAGATACATAAATAACAAAATAAATTCCATACCTGAGCGCATATCCATGATGACACGAACACAAGAAAGACCCGCGGACGTTGATGCATCCTTGCGAGCAGACCTCTTGCTGGCACTCGTCGATGTCCTCACACGTGGTCTGGTCTGTAGACAGACGGAAGCCGAAGGGACAGAGGCAGCGCCCTCCCAGAGGAGTGGGCTGGCACAAGAACGAGCATGTGCTGTTGGAGCAGGCAGTTTCTGAAGAGCAGAAGACAAATTCAATAAAACAAACAATCTTCTGCTTTTTCTTCTTCATGTTCTTCTCTTTCTTCTTCGTGTCGCTGGCACGACAGTATTTATAATTTGTTAGCCCAGAATCTTTGGCACTCCCACGGGGTCGTCGGTAGCAGCGCAGAAGTCGAGCGAAACAACCAAAGAAACCAAGAAATAATACAAATGTTACCTGGGAATTTAACTCAGTACCCCAAGTTCAGCAGTTGCGCTTGCGACCAATACCAACGGGGTAGCTGTATACGTAATGTATCCCTGATCTCATGAACCAGAGCAGCTAACTTCCTCACTTCCCCAAAGACACGGGACTTCAAAACTCCAAACAAACAACACCGTTATCCACATACCACAGAGTCCATTCTCGTCCGTGCCATCAGCGCAGTCGGTCTTCTTGTCACAGAGTTGCTTCCACTCGATGCACTGTCCGTTGCTGCAGAGGTAGCCGTCTTCGCATTCCGAATAGTAGGAATGGACGACAGGGAACAGGTGGGAGGTCCTGTTCACTGCAATAGGGAAGTACTTGTTATTTAACTAGGTTTTGTTTAGAAAACTAAGTAATTTAAGTAATCCTGCGGGTATAATGGGTCTAAAAAGATCCTTAACGAAGCCGAAAGACACTTGTCCTCATTATCGATCCGGAACATTTTTTTGTTCTGGAACATATAATTATGGAAACCTTCTTGTTTTACGGAGATCAAATCAAAATCAAATCAAACCATTTAATAGCTTGAACATGGGTAGTACATGAGGTGATACGTACTCGTACAACAGAAGTTCTTTTTTTATTTTTTATTCTTTCTTTTCTTTTAGCCATATCCTACCATAACAGGTGTGCAAATATCTATTAAAATAAAAAATCTTACATTAATCATTACTTATAGATAGATTATAGATAAAGGTCAAGGTCCAACACTACCACAAGATAAAAAAATAAAAAGTTATTCTAACAACACAATGTTTTGAGTCAGTAAACCGTGATTTTTCACCCCGAAGAAAAAGTCGTGTCCTAGCAAATCAGCAATAATTTTTGGATAGAGTTTAGTAAACTTGATCTGGGGTCTTGAATTTAAATATAAATATTTATATTTACCTCTGACACAAGCATCAGGAGTCTCATCAGAGCCATCGATGCAATCCTGACGTCCATTGCACACTCTGTGCATAGAGATGCAGTTGAGTTGCTGCCGACACGCGAACAAGCCGTGCGGGGAGCAGCGGACGTCGCAGTCGTGCTCGTCGGTCCCGCCGGGGCAGTCGATCTTCATGTTGCAGCTATAACGAAACACATTTACTCCCAAATAAAAATTTGAAAGAAATAAAAATAAAACGCCCCCTCTTCACCACTTACCGAAGCTTGAAAAAGAGGTTTGAATTTAATGGCCGACCTAACACCCGCCATTTTTAATTTTTTCAAAGAGGTTGTCACGAATAAAACCTATATTAATCGATAGATGGTATCAAAACAAACATGTTTTGTTTAAGACAAAATGTTCTAAAATGTCACGTTTCCGAGATATGAGCTATCAAAGTTTTGCTATCGATGCCATTAGTGAATGGACTTTGATAGCTCATATCTCGGAAACGTGACACTTCAGAACATTTTGTCTCATACAAAACTTGTTTGTATTGATACCAGCTATCGTTTCATATAGGTTAAATGCGTAACCGCAACTTTGAAAAAAATGGCGGATGGTAGGCCAGCCAGGCTTCATACAAAAATCTCCCAAGCCCTTTTGGACATGTAATACAGAAATTATGTGGAACCTTTTACCCAGTTGACGAATCAGAACTGTTTTGAGTGCAATTTGACCCGTGTTCTGTCCCGGAGGTACCAGAATATTGGTCTGCATAAAATAAGTAAGGAATTTTAAATGTTCAGGGTACTAGTTTGATTAGAAAGAACGGAAAGACTTAAGGGAGTCTGACCAATACATGCAGGAATTTTTGCGGGAGTTTAAAAACATGATTGAGACCAACTCTATTGTTAAAAAGGAAAACACGGGAAAAGAAAAGACATTCACAAATAAATTCTACAGCTACATAAACCTGAGCATCGCTCGGACGATAAAAGTGGAGACGAGCGAAGCGAAAGTAGAAGTGCAAGATTCCATAACAGGAGAAAAGAGAAACGCCATTTAGATTTCAACCATTGTGATTGGTCGTTTCCCGCATATCTTCCTCCGCCCCGCTCATCACCGCTTGCGTAAAAACTAGGCCTATGACTTGTAACTTGTAAGACAGTATTGTATATAAGTATAATATTATTCCATCACCAACCAATTAACTAGTATATCTTTCTACAGCTTTTTGAAGATATTTGCTCTACAAACAACACGACATTGAGACACTGAATCCCATCACTATTAAATAAACAAGATAGATCCAAGGCACACATTCATTCAAACACGACACCGTTTGTCCGTGCGGAAAGACGGTGAGCGCCGCCAGTCCACGCTGTCGGTGTACGTGTGTTTAAACATCAACGGATTTCATACAAGCCAACGCGACGTGAGATCCGCTTCACCGTCCGACCGCGCGGACCAGCGGTGTCGTGTGAGAATCGCCTTGGATCTGTCTCAATCAATTATTTTTGATTGGATAGGCGGTTACCAATCCAATCAAAAATAATAGAATAAATTAAGGTGGAGAAGCAGCACATTTGGAAAGTCAAAATTACACTAGATTAGTTCCCCAAAACACTCTTCACCGCTATCTAATAGTCGCTGTAAGCTTTTCTAACCGAGCAGTATGCGGCAAGCAAATGCTAGTGTTGTGTTCGCAAGTGTACTCCCAGGCAGCGCATCTAGGTGTCTCTTCCTGTGAAATGGTTCAGTTATAGAAGAAAACTGCAGAATAAGGAAATAAAGAAAACATCCAAAGGATTTTTAAACTGAACTAATTTCCCAAACAGATTTAAAAGATTTCGCTCGTAAATATTTGAACGCCCACACCTGTTGTTAGAAGCGGTCAGGACTAAAAACGTTTTCAATATTTTTTTATTTAATAAATTGAAACTATTTTCGATTCCGAATCATTTCTGAAAATTTGGCTGGTCTTTGAAAATTAACCCTGTATTACCCGATTATTCTGAACACGTCTAGAGCTCTTGCTAATGAGCTTCAAACACAACCCTTTAAAGAGTTCATAAATAAGGTCGCCAGCCTTCATTGAACACTAACCGTGGTCGCCACAATAGGATCCTCTTCACAATCATCCTCGTCGGAGAAATCCAAGCAATCCTGATGGCCGTCACATCTTCTCCTCAGCTCCACGCAATCCCTGTTCCTGCATTGATAGAATCCTGGACTGCACGTCATGTTCACTGCAAAGGTTTAGATCATGATAACGATGGCATTCGAAACTTCACCTTGGGGTTTGAGAAACTGGGTGGAAATTTCCGTATCCTCCATAGAAAAGAGAGGATCTTCCGGCCAGGTTAATCGGCGGGCGGTATTGACCCCGCATAAAACGTATGCAATACGAGTAAACAAATTTTGATTGGAGTTCATAGGCATATGTTTCTGCAAATTATTGCGCAGCCGGCTCGTGCGCCCGCGAGCTCCTGGCCCGCGCAATCATATGCTTATGTGAAACAACAACTACTTACCACAGTTGACTTCATCAGATCCATCACTGCAGTCCTCATCACCGTCGCATGTCCATGTCTTTAGTATACAGGAGCCTGACGCACACCTGGGCAAAATTCTCCTGTTATTTATATCGTATAATAATACTGTACCCCTTGGTATGACTTTCGGCTTCTGACTACTCGTAACAACTATCAAAGATCTACAAATGACAGCAGATCCAACGGTTTAACGTGCTTTCTGAGGCACGGAGGAAACTCGGTATGTAATGATAGTCACTCGTCCACGGACGCAGGCAAGCGCGGCTTCACCTTGAAGATGGACTCATGCGGCTGTTCTTATTCACCGACACCCTGTATGTACTTCTGGTGGTATGAAGAACAGGGTGTTAAGTTCTTCATCCCCCATAGAAAAATGAGGATCCTCCGACCAGACGGGTGTTGTCTGGTAGGCTACTGCCCGACTGTTGTCGGGTTTCTATAAAGTATTAAGTCGCGGATAACTTTAATTGCGCGATTCAGGAATTTGACGTTAGTTCTTCATTTATGACATAGATGGCGCTGAAGTTCTTATTGTATTGCCACTACATACTCACATAAACTCTGTGTCATAGCAGGACGGCGCGTCGCAGACGGCAGCCAGCTCGTCCGCTCCGCCGGGGCAGTCATAGCGCCCGTCACACAGCTGTGACCGCGATACGCAGATTGACGAGTTCACGCACTCGAACTCTGTGTCGCTGCAAATGCTTGACACAGGGGCTGGTGGGTGAGAAGAGAATTATAGAAGGGTAATGTTGAAGTTTTCTGCTGCGGCTACGTCAATGCTGAAAAAACAAACTTAAAAAAAAAAAAACGTATTGTGATAACTTTTGGGCTCAGCTTCAAGCCAAAATATTTTTTTGGTTGTTGGTAAGATGCAGTAAAAAAAAACTGTTTGTTCATCATCAGAAGAGCAGCCCGAAATAATTTTAATGTTTTTAGTTAATAGAATCGAACAACATCTCATAAATAGAAAGGATAAAAAGCGTTTGTTCCCAACGAGTCACACTGTAACTCGTTGAGAAAAAATGTGAATAAAAATCCCAACCAGCCACACTGTTACTCGATAGGACACTTTTTGTGTTTATTCCCAACGGATCACACGCCAAGTGAAGAGTGTGACTCGTTGGGAACAAAATATTCTTATACAGTAACACTGTGACATCTTGTTAAGCTGTGATTTTATTTTGATATTTTGTGATTGTTATTAAAATAAATATGGTTGATTTTTACAAATTATCTCTCATTATTTGCATTAAAATAAATATTGAATTAATCAAAAATCATGACCAAATGATGAGTCTCAATGGTCTTACTGATTGGGTAACAAGTAGTGCCAATATGTCACAGTGTTACTGTATGAGAATATTTTGTTCCCAACGAGTCACACTCTTCACTTGGCGTGTGATTCGTTGGGAATAAACACAAAAATTTGTTCTATCGAGTAACAGTGTGACTGTTTGGGATTTTTATTCATTTTTTTTCCCAGCGTGTCACACACACAGTGTGACTCGTTGGGAAAAAACAATAAAAGGAAGGATATCTCATATCAGCCATTTTCTATCAAAACAAAGGCTAGAAAGCCTAGAATAAGATATTACGCTTACCTATATGGATTGGTTTTTCAGTAGGACACAATGAAGCTATGTCTTTGTTTAAGCACACACCGTGGCAGAACACCTCTTCGGACGAACATATGTTTGTAGGGTCCACTAAAAATATAAAATGCATTAAAGAACAGTTTTTTTCAACGTGAATACAGCCGAATAGAAAGAAACTTAGATAAGCTTACCGATCATCTAAATTAGCAGCAGCAGATTTACAACAATTTACTATTTACCTGATTATTGGGAATTCATATCTAAGTATAAAGCAATTTGTTATAAATCCTAGAAAAAACACTTTGATAGTATAAGTCAGGAAAATAGTACATGGTATAGTAGCATACAAGGCGAGCCTCTTTGTGTGCCTTGGTTCTATGTCGATCAACTTAGTAGAAATTATGTTAAATTAATTTTAAGACTTCGCTCTGGACACTATCCATCAGCGAAGTTTGCATACCTTATGAAAAAAACTGATTCACCGAATTGCAGAGAATGTAATCAGATTGAGAACGTGCAGCATCTGCTGATGGATTGTGTCCGCACCAGACACGGAGGGGAGAGAGGGAGTCACTTTTGAGGACACAATCAATTTTATCCCAGCCAACCAATGACATAATTTTTTGACACCTTCTGAAGAAGGTTCGAAAAAGTTGTCATTTCTTCATCGGTGACTTCTATCTTAACTCCAAGTGTTATATATAATTGTTTAACCGGTTAGTATAGTTTAAGTGTTAATTATGAGGTTTAATGTAACAATGGTAAAAGACACGATGGGGTTGACATAATTGTATAGATAAAAACACCAAAACAAGTAAAGAGAAAAAAATAGCAATGAGCTACGGTGAAGCATATAACAAGCAACACTGTAGCACAGATCAAGATACGCTTTAGCCTAAGCAAGCTTCGCTGTAGCTTGGACAAACCACCCCGCAGCACCGTCAAGCTACTGTCAAGTTACGCTGTAGTTCTGTAACTTAGACCAAGTTACGCCGTGGCTCAGATCAAACTACGCTGCGGCATTAGTAAGTCAAGCTGCAGCATGAACAAACTATAACGCTGTAGCACTGTCTCCGGTGTCCAAGGTGAAACCCCGACACCGACGGTTTTCGAGTCGGTGCCCCTTCCACCCCGTAAACGATACTTATAACATAAAAACATTATTTTAAATTATTGTATTCTATCTGTTTGTTATCATTTCACGCCAACGAAGGTGGCGGGGCACGCTTAGTGTAGCATAAAACCAACTACGTCGCCGTAGCACAGGTCGTGCTACGCCTGTAACTATCAAGCTAGGCTAAAGCACAATCAAGCTACGCCGTAGCGTTACTACGGCGTAGCACAGTCCAAGCTACGTTGTAAATCTACTCTATTAGAATGAGTAAACTACGCCGTAGCACAAGGGCCTCTACGACGTAGCACAGACCAAGCTACGTTGTAGATTAGGTCTATTAGCTCGAGTAAGCTACGCCGCGCGCCGTAGCACAAAGGCCTCTACGACGTAGCACAGTCTAAGCTACGTTTTAGATCTACTCTATTAGCTCGAGTAAGCTACGCCGCCAGCCGCAGCACAAAGGCCTCTACGACGTAGCACAGACCAAGCTACGTTGTAGATCTACTCTATTAGCTCGAGTAAGCTACGCCGCGCGCCGTAGCACAAAGGCCTCTACGACGTAGCACAGACCAAGCTACGTTGTAGATCTACTCTATTAGCTCGAGTAAGCTACGCCGCGCACCGTAGCACAAAGGCCTCTACGACGTAGCACAGACCAAGCTACGTTGTAGATCTACTCTATTAGCTCGAGTAAGCTACGCCGCGCGCCGTAGCACAAAGGCCTCTACGACGTAGCACAGACCAAGCTACGTTGTAGATCTACTCTATTAGCTCGAGTAAGCTACGCCGCGCGCCGTAGCACAAAACCTCTACGACGTAGCACAGACCAAGCTACGCAGAAGCAATGAGTACTACTTTAGTCCAATTAATAAAACAAGTGTTAACTTACACAAACAGCCTTCCTCATCTTCAGCTTTCGGACAGTCCACCTTACCGTCACATCTGCCAGATTTTGCCACGCAAATATTGCTCTTATGACAAAGGATCTCATGCACATCGCAGTTGGCTAACATGGTGCATTGGCCGTCCTTCACCAACAATCCAGCGGGGCACAAACATTCGTAGCCCATTTGAAAGTGAAGCGGGGTTTCGTGTGGGGTCCCGCGGGGTTTTTGAACGCAGATGTCGGAACATGGGTTCTTCAGACAGGGATGGTTCATAAGAGGGTCTTTGTGATCGGGAAGGGAGGAAGTCGCTTGGATAAGGAGTTGCGTGTTGTTTGGGAGGAGGGCTGTAAAAAGAGAACAAGATTTAAAAACTTAAGTACACAAATCTGCTTGAAATACTTTACTGATTGAAGTATAGTTGAAACATATAGAGTTCCTTTGAATGCAAGGTCAGCAATGAAAATCACAGATCTAAGGTACGCATGAGTGACAAAAACGTAGCGTAAATGTGAATGATTTTCGAATCGAAAATGCAATCTTTTATCATTTACGGCAAGTGCAATTAGTACCACCTAATACCACGCCTGTAACCCCAGAAGGGTTAGGCAGAGGAGTACCTAATAGTACACACACATTTTTCCAGTTATATTTAAGTCCCATGCAATAGGGGGCGAGCCTATTGCCATGAACCGGGCACAAATCTGTGGCTGCTACTGAGAAGTTCCTGATGGAAAAAACCCAATAATACTTTGCCCGACCTGGGAATCGAACCCAGGACCTCATGCTCAGGACCTCATGTCAGTCCATAAGACGTGGGAGACGCGTCTGTCGGTCCAGAACACGTGGTTGTGTGGTTGTCTGCAATAGAACTCATCTTACCGAGATCAATCCTGCGGATCTTGTGCGAGGTCTGGTGGATGTCAGACCAGAAGAGGCGAGAGGTGCGTCTGTCTGTCCAGAACACGTAGTTGTCTGCGATGGCCAGGCTCGTTACCGTCGTTGATAGCTCGCGGTAGTTCTCTCGACCGGTACCTGGTAGAAATGGCAATTTTGAAAAAGAGTCAAGGTCTATTAAAGATGCTATTCGCACGGGTACAAGGATTAAGACATAGAACCTCCATCGATTAGATGACACATTATTACGGACTTTTTATAAAAAAATGTTTTTATCTTCTTTTTTATGTATATTTGACCAATTCGTTTTTTTTTTTTAATTTATTTTATTGCACATTATTATCGTTTTGAAATTGTAATTTTTATTATCTTTGACATTTTTTTTTTTTTTGTTTCAATGGTACTGTTATATTATTTTATTTTTTTTATTCTACACAATGTATATTGTTCTGAATAAATTACTTACTTACTTACTTACTATCTGTTCAGGGTTCTCATTTTCTGAAGTAAATATTATACTAGCCTTTTTTTTTTGTACGGGAAATCATCAAATGACGCCTCCCGCTCTGGGTGGAGTGGAAGGGACTATCAGGCTTGTACCGACTAAAACCCATCCATGTTTCTTCTTTGCCCTTTGTGTTCCAGGGCCGCGGTATCTCTTTCGAACAGTCCCGCAACCCTGGCAGGCATCGGTCCTTTCGGACCCCTTCCTTTTTGCTGACATCTCTCTGAGGCGCGCGTGGAACACTCTTGCGCCGTCGACACGGCCTGTCATCATATGACGGACGGACGGCGAGCTAGCCTATTACTCACCGTCCAGAGGCCTGGAATATAATACTAGCCTCAAAGAAGACGGGTAAACCCGTAAATTCGCTAGTCAAAAATATAGGACTAACCTATTAACCCGATTTATTTGTTCCTGGATTTCATCAGTTCATATGAACGATAGGAGAAAAAGATAAAAGGAAGAAGTGGTCGAAGTTACACAGAATATGATAGACCCATCACTTACCTTCAGGATGAATGTAGTCGATGACACCGTTGCTCTCATCTGAGATGTATACTTGGTCCATGTGCTGCACGTAACGAAGACGCACGTGAGGGCCTGGAGATATTACATGAAAGTATTTTAGAACATAAAAACATTGACCATGAGACAGCGGGGCAAGATTTTTTAATCGGAACACTTGATTTTTTTAACTCCAGAACTGCCTGCTTGCTAGTTACTCTAGTTGCCAACCAAACCTATTTGTGCTAATGACAACTAGAGTAACGGAGAACCAGGCAGTTGTTTAAAAGTAGCATAAACATAATCAGCCTATAATGTTCCGACTGCTGGGACACACGGCCTCTTCTCTATGAGAGGGAGTGGGCTATAATCCACCACGCGGGCCCAGTGCGGGTTGGTACATGTCACATGTCTTCGTAAAAGTAGGCAAGTATTTAAATCGTCCGTGTGACTTGTCTACATTAGCCCTGGATCGAAAGAACTTGGAAGTAACGGGGAGAGGCTATTGTCCAGCATTGAGATGACACAGGATAGCTGGTAACTAAAGGAAATTCGCGCGAAATTCAAATTTTCTTAGGCCTTTTGCAATTTGCAGGTATGGCTGTATGTAGAAGACGATCGTTAAAAATATTGTTTTACAGAGTTTAATAGTGTATTATAATACGAGGGACTAAACGATGCAAACTGTACTTTTCACTTTGAGTGCGACAAAAATAGTCAATCTAGTACAAAAACATTTAATAAATATTCTTATTCTTCCAGACCATAAAACTTTCGTATTTTTTAGGTAAATCTTCCCCGATTTTTGCGGAAAAAGATTATCTATCAAGTCTTTTGCTCTTTGCTCGACGTCAAACTCTTCACTGTCACTGGACATTCTTAGTTTTATTTAAAACCAAACAAATATACACTCAAAAAAAAACTGAAATTTTCGCGGTCAGTTTTTTCTTCTAAACCAGTCACAGATTGGCGCCACCTTCCTTGCGGAAAAACCATGGAACTAAAACTCTCAACATTTTCGCAATGAAGATGGTCCTCACTCAATAGTATTTACTGGCTGTTTGAGTTTGTATATGTCACATGAAGGAAATTAAAAAACTAATTACTTTTTACTCCTTAAAGACTAAAGTGGTCACTTTAGTCCCGCTGCGGTCCCAGATGCTCTGTGGCGGTCCCGCTTCGCAGGGTTCGTGAAAAGTCATTAAAATCATCAATACAACCCTCTGAGTACATAGTATTCCATTGAATGACTTTTTCATGAAATAGACATGGAACAAAAAATAGGAAATGGGATTAAACAAACTTAGAGGGCTGTATTGATGATTTTAATGATTATACTCGTAATTCTATTACTGCATACATGTTACGGTCGCGAATCATATTTTAATCAACATATAACCTGACAGAACCCGCAAATTGCAAAAAAAAAAAAGAAAAATTGAATTTCGCGGGTTACTCTTGCGCTTTCACCTTAAATTGAAGACTGCAAGAAGCTGCAGGTCACTTACTAACCGGTTCAATCTCGCAAGATGTTTATCACGTTGCACAAGAACCGTTTACCTTTCAAGTTGTTCATGATGACGTGTCTTCGGCCCGCGCCGTCTAGTCCGATGCTGTCGATATGTATTTTGTTATGCATCTCACTCTCAACCACAGCTACCATCATCCGCCTGAATAAAATAAGACAAGTCATCATCTTCTGAATCATCAATTCCGCCAAAGATCTCCACTGCTGAACATAGTGATCTGTGGTTCTCGCATCCTTAGTAAGAAGAGTACACCATAATAATACAAAGCACATTTCCATTAGGTAGGTGCATTTCCAAAAATCAGTCAATGCCTACGAAACCGCGAATCTACAAGGGTAGCATAATGGGACTCCCCCATCCAGATAGACTGATGTCCTTAGAAAGGTGGCTGAGATCTGAGACAGACTGACTGAAGACGGTTGACGACAGGGTATTGTGGCGCAGCTTGGGAGAGACCTTGTCGAACAGTGGCCTGTGATAGGCTAAGGTGGCAATGAGCGCCTCCATAGGCTCCATAACTGGTATACAGTTGATTAGACTGGATGTCGCTATTTTAATTGATAGAATGTCGGCCTTTCAGAAAATTGTTGTAATTATTTGCCTCTTTTCCGCCTCTGTATGTTTTTCGCGATTCAAGGCTAAACCATTTAACCAATTTTGATGAGGCAGCAACCCCGAGGAAGCATGCTGGAATTCCACAAGAGTAAAAGCCCTTCTACTCTAGATTTTTGTATGATAAAAAAGGCAACCGGTGTACTTAATTGCACATAACCATAGCCCGGCAGCACAAACAGGCTGATAGGCACCTCCTAGTCCTGGAACCTGTGCACCACTGAGCGTGTGAGCGAGGACCTAACTACACACCGGCCTGCAGCTACAATGCTGAGGCACGTGGCAATTACGGACCACTGCCTTGTTGTACCCGGGGACTGCGAAGCTTGCGTCTGCGGTGTCTACCTGAGGACAATCAACCCAGGGCAGGGACCTTCTAAATTCCCTACGAACCAGCTAAAGACTTAGGGAGTATAGAACCTACTCTTTAAGAAAAAGTACTCGGTGGTCGATGCTCTATTTTCCTATTGCCGTATGCTACAGTGGCCGTGTCTTGTACCTACGTAGAGGTTGTCTCTGGCACACTCTATAAAAAATATGGACGTACCCATAATCCGGCAGCACACACAAGCTGATAGGCACCTCCTGGTCCTGGAACCTGTGCACCACGGCGCGCTTCTGAGTCCTGAGGGACACTGCTTCTACGAGCCGACGTCCCGCGTCCAGCACGTACAGGTTATCTGTTGCGTAGTCTGTCAAGAAAGAGGGGTTAGATGAGGCATAGTAACATTCAAGGAGGTCTACCTGTATTTTTCCAGAGATTCAAGTTACAGGGAACGAGTCTATTGCCGTTAACTCGGCACAAATCTAGTAGACCTCTAGCAGAATTTGAGAAATTCCAGAATTCAAAAGGGAAACCTAATAAAACTTTACCTGAACAGGGTACCAAAATCACCACACCAATTGTATAACATCGCTCCTTATCACAATCCTAAGAATTTCTTAGATAATCTGCAATTCATTGCTTTATTGTTTGAAAAATTCGGATGCTCGATTATCGTAATCCATATTGTTCTTTCTTTTCTTTATCGTGTGGTTAGTTTTTAGTTAGTTCTTATGCTGCCCATGGGCCTCTGACTTAGCTTTACATGGCGCCGAGAAATATCTCTCAAGCAAGCTGGTTTCCTCACGATGTTTTCCTTCACCGAAGCAAGTGATAATTATACAATACGCACACGAATCTGATAAATCAGAGGTGCGTGTCTTGGGTTCAAACTGGAGACCTATGACTTGGCAGTCCGACGGTCACACCACTAGACAGACTGTCAAAATTAATAACATTTAGATTGTATATGTTGCGCAACTACCCCGCTGGACCGCTCAGCAATCGCGTTATTATCTTCGATGCAGGTTTTGATACTAAAACCTGTTTGTATCTTACCGTAATCCATGTCAACGACGTTATCCAATCCGTTGTAGACCAGCACATGAGTGATCCCTAGAGAGAAGTCGGTCATGTTGATGTAGTTTATAGTCCGACGCTGACCATCGAATATGAATAACGAATCTGAAATTAGAGAACTATTATTGGAAAATGCCTTGGAATGTTTACGAGGATTAATTAGGAGCTCGTGGCCAAATACCAACAGCCGCACGGGTCGATCCTCACGTTAAACCACGATTGCCGAAGTTGGTCAATGGATGGGTTGGTGATGGTGTTCTTGCCTCGGAAAGAACGTTAAGCCGTTGGTCCCGGCTGTCATTTGTATTTGACAGTTGTTACAGGTAGCCAGTCTTACCAAGGGGTATCGTATTACCCAGTACTAACTGGGTTGTGGAGGTCAGATAGGCAGTCGCTCCATGTAAAATACTGGTATTCAGCTGCATCTCGTTAGACTGGAAGCCGACACCAAAATAGTTGGGAAAAGGCTAGGCAGATGATGATGCCTTGGAATGATGTAACGTGCAGGCTGACAACCGATGGTAGGATAGGACGAATACAGGGTAGGTGAGGCCGGGAGCAAAAAACAAAATGATGTAGTTCAATTTGACGTATTAGAATTATCAAAGAGATAGATGAATAGTGTCACGTCGGCTGTTTTACGAGGACATTCTAAATTACGTTCGAGTGAAGAAGGTTCCAGAAAGTTGTGCAACTTTCTCGAAGGATCGGGCGGCATATAAATAGCCGTCGTGTTTGGGAGCAGGCAGTCTGATTTTAGCTACACAACG
Source organism: Eugnorisma glareosa (assembly GCA_947578425.1). Taxonomy (NCBI): domain Eukaryota; kingdom Metazoa; phylum Arthropoda; class Insecta; order Lepidoptera; family Noctuidae; genus Eugnorisma; species Eugnorisma glareosa. The sequence continues at coordinate 4,707,184 of OX387967.1, read as the reverse complement.
AAACGAACCGAAGTGAACTAAAAGTGAGAAATCTATGTGAATACTGATCAGGGGTGATTTTGTGATTAATAAAGATATTTTGGTGGTTCATCGCATAACCAGCTCGTAACAATAGAATCACTCACTACTGGTTAAAGGCCTCGTGCTTTTCTACCGTCTACATGATTTTCTAGGTCTGTTGAAGATGTCATCAGCTCAAAGCGCTTACTAAATTTTCTGTTTTTTTTTAAACTGGTCCCAATTTTTTTATAAATAATAACAGTCACTCGGGTCGATCTTCAGGTTAAGCCGTGCTTGCCTAGGTTGGTCTGTGGATGGGTGACCGCCTATTACGTACCGAATTTCCTCCGTGCCTCGGAAAGCACGTTAAACCGTTGGTCCCGGCTGTCATCTGTAGATCTTTGACAGTCATTACAGGTGGTCAGTGGCCCAAAAAGTCTTACAACCAGTCTTATCAAGCGGTATTGTATTAACCAGTACTAACTGGGTTGTGGAGGTCAGATAGGCAGTCACTCCATGTAAAGTACTGGTATTCAGCTGCAGCCGGTTAGACTGGAAGCCGGCCCCAACTTAGTTGCGAGAAGGCTAGGCAGGTGATAATGCCTCACTCCCGGACAATGGCTCTATTCCTCCCGCTTCTCTAGATGCTGTGCTCATCTCGCTCCATCCGAGGTGACTTGTCTTCTGTTACTTATCATATGATAATACCCAGCCTTACCTCGAAACTGATCATACGCCATGGCCTGCACGCGTCCTATGTCGAACTGCGTGGCATGGCACTCCGGGTTGCCGAGTGCGTCGTACTGGATCTTCGTGAACAGCTGACCTCCAGCTACTACCAAGTATTTGGCGCGGTAGTCGCCGACATCTGGTGATGATAAACAAAAGTAGAATCAAGGGGAAAAATCTCTTTTTGGTGGTAGAAATTGAGTTTGACAATGTGTTTCCTGTTCTTTTAATAATTATTATATTTTTGTTTTTTTCGGTTTTGAAGTCATCAAATGACCCACCCCTTCCAATCTGGGCGGAGCGGAAGGGAGTGTCAGACTTCTACTGACCCATCCATGTTCCTTCTTTTGCCCTTAATGTTCCAGGGCCGCGGCATCTCTTTCGAACAGTCCCGCAACCCTGGCAGGCAACTGTCTTTTCGGACCCCTTCCCGTTTGCTGACTCTCTGCTCGGCGCGCGTGGAACACTCTTGCGCCGTCGACACGGCCTGTCGTCATAAGACGGACGGACGGCGAGCTAGCCCATAGCTCACCGTCCACAGGCCCGCGATATTATGTGTTTTACCGCAGCTTTTCATCACAAATAATAATACAATATGAATTCCCTGTCCGAGGTTGCAAATACTGAATAAGTTAAGGAAGCAGGCGTTATTATGCAGAAACAATGACAAAAAATGCAATTTGGATATTTAGTTTTAGTTAAAATCATGTTGTAGTATAAATATTGCGCCAAGGGCAAGTATTTTTTTCAATTTTGTGATAAAGAGTCAGTACTTTTACATGAGAAGAAAATATAGGTAAAACATACGATGACACACGTTGTTGGTGATTTCCATGCCATCGGGGCAGGCGCACACGTGGGACACGTTGGAGCTGACGAGGCAGAGGTGCGAGCAGTTGTTGTTGCTGCAGGGGTTTGAGGTCGAGTTCATCAGCACAGGGTGGTACATGTGCATGCCTACGATAAAAAAGAAACGTGTGAGTTATCAAAAACTTAGGGTGCCAATTCAACAGCAGGCGGGGCACGTGATGGTAATTATGATCATTGAAGATGTTTTCGGCTTGGTATGGCTCACGACCAATGCACGATACTATCGATATATTAACACGCTGTTTGCCAAAACTAAGATGAGATGTGAGAAGAAAAATGGACTAAGAACCACACAGACCATTTAACGACTTCACGACAGACAGGCAAATATGGCGGGATTACTCCTACCAAAAGAACTGACCGTCATTCTTAAAAATAGAATTGTATAGAGAAGAGAGACGGTGGTCTTTGGCCAGCGAGCGGTGGGAGAATACAGGCTAGTATTATAACACAGACTCACCAAACACAGGAGTGTCAAGCGTTAGCAGCACGTTCCTCTTCTGCGCACTACCGTGCAGCTTGTCCGTCGTCTGGATGCTGTTGGAGACCCAGTCGCTCCAGAACACGGTGTTCTCGAACACCGCGATGGAGTATGGGTGGTGGAACGGCTCTTCGAAGAGCGACTGTTGGGAAATCAAGACATGGAAGCTATGAGGAGAGCTCAAACAATCGAACAAAGTGGTAACACTTTGACTTTGAGCTAACTTGTTACCGCTACCGTTGACAGATATTGTACCCAATATCTGTCAGATTCCCGTATACTGAGTCCGGTCCGTTTAACCGCACCTAAAGATATAAAAGTTATAGAAGAACTCACATAAACATGCTTTCCATTAATCATGACGACTTTGACGGTCCTGTCAACGAAGTAGAGGCGTCCGTTGGGCGCATCGATGGCCAGGCCGGTCGCGAACACGTCCATGTGGTCCACTAGCACGTCTGGGCGACTCCCGTCCATGCGCGCCGACATTATCACGGCGCGATCGTGCCAGTCTGCCCAGTACATTTTACTGTGAATGAAGAATGAGTTCTTGAAATGTTTTGAAGTCATATTTTGGCAATGACAATTCACAATTTGTCGGCGAGCTTGTGACTTTGTTGTGTGTGACCATGGTTATATAGTCTTTGTGTTTGACCTTGAGACTTTGTTCTTGTAACGAATCCATAAATTTATTTGCTCCAAAAATCAAGACTACAATACACATGTACAAGATAAAATTGAAGTTCTGTTTGTAATTTCAACTGTACTTTTTGCCTGTCTGTGGTTTGTTCGGCTCCGAAACGGCCAGACCGATTCTGACGGGACTTTTACTGGCAGAAAGCTGATTTTGTATGAAGTAACCAAAGCTACTTTTAATTTAGAAAAAGCATTATAGATTCGTGCAAAAAAAAATACCATTGAAATTCTTAACAAATCCAAAGATTCAAATAGGCAAGTATTCATTATAATAATTTCACGCGGACGAAGGTCGCGGACAACAGCTAGTTTTACATAGCACTCCACTACTCCTTCAGGGAAGGCCCCCCCCCCTACCCTTAGGCTACCCCTTCCTCAGTAGGAAGACGTCCACCGCTGCATCTAAGGCTTCTAATTTTATTACCACTATGAATAGCAGAAGCTTCTAAAGAAGAGAAGATAACTTACCCATTCCTGGCATCCAGGGTGACAAATCTGGGATGTTTAGTATCGGTATTGATGGTGGTACAGATGGAGCCGTCCGGCTTGCATGCGGAGATGATACCACGCTCAGCGTCGCTAAAGTAGATGTTCCCGCCAAGGTAGTCCACTGCCATGTCGCCCGGATCTTCTAGACCGAGGCCGACTAGCACCTGGGAAAAGATGCTATAACATGACGCCTCTGATCCCCGAAGGGGGAAAAGAGGTGTGCTTGAGTAGCCACTCGCACTTTTCAGCAGTTACGTAATAGGGGGCGAACATATTGCACAAATCCTGAGGGTTTTTCCATTCGGGCTTATTTGAAGGTCAAAGTATAAGAATAAAGCATTCACCTGTTTAGTGTCTTTGACGTCATCGAGTTGTGCCTTGTAAATGGACTGGTGGCCCTGAGCTGTCTCCACCCAGTAGATGTAAGTGCCGTCGAATGAAACGCCGTGCGCCTATGAAACATACATATATTTTATATGGAAATGGTGCCATCCGTCATCGTCACCTGATTAACCTTTTCCCAACCAATGTGGGGTCGGATTCTAGTCTAACCGGATGAACCTAAGTACCAGTATTTAACGAAGCAACTGCCAATCTAATCTCCACATCCCCAAAAAATATAAGTATACTAAATCCCAGTTACTGGTGATGATACTCCATGGTAAGACTGGTCAGACTTTCGGGCTCTGTACTACCCATGACGACTGTCAAAGATCTTCAAATGACACTCAGGGCTTAGTTAACATACTTTGCGAGGCTCGGATGGATCCCGGTGTGTAGCGGGGGGTAACCCATCCAGGGTCCAACTTCGGCAAGCGTTTCTTGTCCTAGAAGATCGACCCATACGGCCGTTATTATTTAGCCCCGAGCCCATCTGATGTCGTCAAGTTGTAAACCAAACAAAAATTTGTGTGGTATACTACCACTAAAAACCCGACAACTGAAAAATCACGCTCTAATTAAACTCAGTTTTTTTTTTATGTTTGTAGCTTATGCTACCCGGGCCATAATAACGAATCGATTGACACCTTATTCATCAAAATCGGATGAATAGTTTAGGCGCTACTGAGGAACATACATAAATACAAAAATAGATACATAGACTGCTAAAAACATAACCCTTTCTTTTGGCTTCGCCGTAGTCGGGTAAAAAGAAAATGATACGAAAAAGAATAAAATCCCGCTTACCTGTTTGATGCCAGTCGCAACAGTAACCATCTGCTTGGACTTGATCTTCAAGTACCTGATGTCATTACGTGTACTGAAGAACAGCATTGCTTCGGGTCCTAAAATTAACAAAACATTATGCCCGTGTCATGGAGGGGTATACAGTAGGAAAGTATAGCCATATTTTGAAAATGATTGAAACATCCAAATGCTGCTATGGTTCTTCGTCTGCATTGACACAAGTATGGAAGCACTGCACCATTTTCAAACAGCATTCTAACATTCAGAACTCACTAACTTTTAAAAACAAATGTAAAAGACACTCACCGGTAGCATAACAGAGATACCCAAACTCATCCTTATTATACCCTTGATCGCATTCGCAAGTAAAGTGTCCATCAGCATTGACACAAGTATGGGAACACTGCGGCCTTTCCATCAGACATTCGTTCACGTCATCGCATTGTTTGGTGACGTAGTTGTACTGACGCATGGCGAGCGAGGGGAGGCAGAGGCAGGTGGGCCCGTAGCGCTCAGGGGAGCATTGCGTGTTGTTGCCCGAGCAGTTATAATTTGTGCACATTGTGTGCCCTGCGAAAATGGGGTTACTGTTAGATCATCGTCATTCATGGCAAATGGTGGCTTGTGGTGGCTACGTACTTTAGAAAAGGATGATCAAGTACTATTGATTTAAAGGAAGAAGCCGAAAGACGCACAACGACTGGCATTTAGAGGCTTTCCGCGGCCTTCACGAACATCGTCATCAGGTAACCATGCGCACTCAAGAAATTTTGGACTCCATTGCCAACTAAGATAATGTACCTCTTGAATTCTGCTACTTCTAATAGTATTATTTTTCAGAAACTGTTCGATGTACCAATTAGTTTTTCACTTTCAATGTAATTTTTTATTGTAGGTATGCTTAGTAACTTTTTTACGTTTTTATAAGGGTATGTTAAAGACGACAAGTCTTTATATGTTACCCTTAAAAATGGGTCTTCTTTGTCTTCTCTCTTAAGGTATGATTCCAAACCACGCTGCACGCAGCAGTGCTGCACGCAACAGTGCTGCCGCAGCTTAGCTCGGAATGTAATCCCATATAAGCTCATAGAGACGATATCGTATGGGAACCAGTAGTGCCGCGACAGCACTGCGGCAGCACTGCTGCGTGCAGCGTGGTTCGGAATCATACCTTTAATCAACAGAGTCACATAATTGTTCAAGAATAATTGCAAGTAAGCTGCCAGCTGTAATTAATACCATATTATGTTCGATTGTAAGTTACTTATCAATGTAACAGTAGGTCATTTCTAATACCACAGCCTGTACCTCAATGCTGCATTAAAAATGGCCAAATACATGATAAAGAGAGAGAAGAGAGAACTCACAATTCTTGCAGAAGAACCCCTCATCGCTGCCATCACGGCAGTCCTGAATGCCGTTGCACATCATCCTGCTCGGCAGGCAGTAAGAGGAGTCCAGGCACTGGTAGTTGCGTTCTCCTAGACTGGGCAGCTCCTGGCAGTAGGAGCCGTCCAGGATCGCGTGCGGGAGGGAGACGTGTCCTGCAGAATTATGAAAATTACTTCGATGCCTGATAAATCACACACGTGATGTTTAGCCACAAGAATTCTTGTCACCACATGTGTAACTTACAAAACGTAAGTACGACCGTACGCCTTTTTCCTATTGAAGGTAGGCAGAAACTAAAGCAGGCCACCTGCTAGTATCCTTAAATTATAGGTACTCCTTTACATTCAAATCAGCAAATTCTCTGGCAATAATTTCGATGAAAGCAGACCAAATTATGAAGTTTAGCAGCACTAATGGTGCAATTGGTTTCTCGCACAAGAAAAATATTTGTACGGCCGTTCAAAGCAGGTGAAATCGGAAATCTAATTTTCTAGTTTGTGACGTGATCTGTGTGTCTGTGTGTGTGTAAATGTATATTGAGAATAGGACAAAGAGAAAATAGGCCGATATTTACAAGGAACCAGTTTTAAAAACGCTAATGTAAGAGTACTTACGGCACAAATCCAGTGCGTACTCGTCGCTCTTGTCTTCGCAGTCGTACACGCCGTCGCACACCCACAGGAACGAGATACACTTGCCGTCGCCGCAAGTGAAACCGTTGCAGGTTGACTGTTCACAAAGAATTGATTATTGAATTGACAAAGTCAATAGGAAGTATTATGATTTTAGCAACTGAATTATATTTGTTTGTATCTTTTGATCGATTTGTTATTATGGTGCAGGCTGCAGGTTACATAATAAAAAATATGTGCAAACAAAATCAATACAACGGGATGCTATAGGTACATTGAATTTTGTTTTTGTTAAAATGAATGAGGAAAAAACTGGCCAGGTGCGAGTTGTACTCACACGCACACAGGGTTCCGTAGCACCTTAAACAATATAATAAAATATTTTGAAGGCTCATTCATATGTTGTAGTTATTGTATTACATTCAACAGCAAAACTATATTTGTTTTTCATAGTATGTTAATGAAAAACAAAGTTACTGCTGCAGTTTGATGAAAAAGTCCCATATCTCAAAAACTAATCATCAAATTTTATTCGAACTAATTTCGGTGGAATTTTTTTTTTACGTTCTACAATCCTACATTTTTTCAGAATTTTCCTCCTCTTACTTTAGAAATTAGAGGGAGGGGGGCACACATTTTACCACTTTGGAAGTGTCTATCTTTCAAACGATTGACTTTGACAAAAATTGGTTTTGGGAACCTCAATGTCATTTTTAAAGACCTATCTATACTACACCCCGCACGTATACGTTTGATGAAAAAGTATTTTTAAGTTTCAGTTCCATGTATGAGCCAAACCTTTTTTTTTTTTTTTTTGTATAATCATAAAGCGGTTGACAGAATACATCTAACTATTAAGTTTCAACTGTGTAGTCCCAATTATATAAGATGCTCTGTGGTCCCAATACTTTCGGAATAAAGTTGCTGTGACATACACGGACAGACAGACCGATAGACATGGCGAATCTATAAGGGTTCCGTTTTTTGCCATTCGGCTACGGAACCCTAAAAAAATGAGCTCCATAATAATATTTTATAATACATAAAGAATAATTATGAGAAATAGTTGTACTCACATTATTAGCGGACGGCAACGCAGTGCAGTTAGCCTCATCGCTTCCATCATCGCAGTCGGTCTCGTTGTTGCATATCCACGTCAACGGGATGCATCTCTTGGTATCCTGGCAAATATACTGATGCGTCTCGTTGCAGAACTCCACGTATGGATTGTGGTCTACTGCAGAAGAAATGGGGAGTTGAATTATATGTAAGAATGTAAGAAAAAAAAGCCACACAAAATAGTTCCGAGTCTAGAGTCATACGAGTATGTCCGGTTTCACTAACTCTAACGGTTAAATATCTTACTTATATTATAAATACGAAAGTATGTGAGGATGGATAGATGTTTGATAAGTACTCTTTCACGCAAAAACCCCTGAATGGATTTGGATGTGTGTTAGGCATCAGTGGATTTCATACAAGCCAATGCGATGTGAGATCCGCTTCACCGCATGGCCGCGCCGACGAGAGGCACCGTGAGTTATACATAGAAAGACCGCTGACCGCTGTTATGGGGTCATTTGACCACTTTTTGGGGCCCTGATACAGCCATAGGACGTCACAGTAGACCTCGTAGAAAACCCGCCTTAACCCTGGATCGAAAAATGGTAATTTAAAAAATTAAAAAACCCGGCTGAATAAATAAAATAAAAAGCATAGAACATAGCGACATAACAGTCGGGACCCATTAACATATATAGACCGGCTTAAATCGTCCCAATAATGGGTCCCGACTGTTTAAGTCGCTATGTTCTATGCTTTTTATTTTATTTCTTTTTTTACGCATTCGGGTATTTAATTTTTTAAATTACCGTTTTTTTTTGTTTTTTTATTTTTGTTTTATTATTGAATAATTTTTATTTTGATATACCCAGTGTCACTCTCACAGTAAATACGAATCTAATGACACCTCTCAAGCTAAAATCCATCGAGCCGTTCAGGCCACAGAGCGTGCCAAACAATTATATTATACATACATACATACATACATACAAACATACATACAAACATACATACATACATACTCTCGAAAAACATAACCCTCCTTCTGGCGCAGTCGGGTAAAAACTGGAAGTCATGGGAGAGGCTTTTGCCCAGCTAATAGTAACAGTACATAATATACGTACGTAAGAAACCAGTTGTGTTGCTACGGTTTGTCATGGCGATTCAAAGGCTTTGCGTTACGGTCGCTTTTGGAATTAAACCTCCCCAAAATACAAAGTTCAAAAATTATTTATTTTTTAACTGCCTTCAAAAAAAACGAAGTTATTTTGCGTCATCATTTGATCACACTCGCAAAATTAAATAAGTAGGTAGATAGGTCAGAACTTACTGCAAAAGTTCTCATCGGTCCCATCATCGCAGTCCACGAACCCGTCGCAGTACTGCTCCTGGGATATACAACCTCCACCCATGCACGGGAACTTGTCTTCGCCCATACATTCTGCTTCAAACTCCTGCATTGCATCCGAAAACGCCGCCTTACACCACGCGAGGTATATTACAAATATTATAATTTGGTATTTCATGCTGGGGAAAAGAGAAAAATATTGATTCTATGAAAATCGCAGTAGGTGGAGTAACGTTGTGTCCAGGTTCTGCCTACCCCCATGGGAAAAGACGTCAGTTTGTGTATGCATATTCCTTGAAGAAAAAATACTTTTGAATATACACTATTCCAGACTATAATCTATCTCTGTGCCAAATTTCATCCAGATCCGTTGAGCCGTTCTGGCGTGATTGAGTAACAAACATCTTGGCAGAAAGATAAGTAATAGTCTGGTATAGGTCCAAAAAAAACCGGACTTACAAAAGATGTGAAAGTTGCAGTTACTTTACATTTTCACTCCTTTACGATGACTTTTTAGTTAAAAATTGGTACACAGTCAGTTAGGACGTTGGGACAGTCATTATAATATGACACAGGGTAGTTTTTATCCCGGTATTAATTAGCCGTGGTATAATTTTCTACGTCCATGCAAGTCTCGAGCAAAAGCTAATCGGGAATAGAACTGGAAAAGCATATGGCTTAAATAATTATGGCCGTAACTGCATTTAATGAAACACGTGTGACAAAGAAACATTCATTTCAAAAAGTTACTCGAGAAACTCGAGATATTTGAAACAAACTAAAAATTAAAGCGAAGGAGACGTCTTGGTGATGTGGTGGTATAATGGAATCCCATATCCAGCAGTGAATATCTTTCGGCTCAGAAGAATGATCAACAATTGAATAGAAAAATAAGCAAAAATAAACTTACGTAACGATTTTCTATAGTTTCTTCATTAAAATATTATCAGAGGTATAAATTAAATCACTGAAAATAAAATATAAATAAATTTTGAAATATAATTTTAACGAATTCACGTGGCTGCAAGCAAAGCGGGACGCCAACAGAACGGAAATTGGCGATGAAAATCATGCAGTCGAAAATATTTTTCATCTACCCGCTATTTCATTTCATGAAAACATAACAAAACGTTGATTGATATTAATTGCAAATAAAATGAAATAAAATCTTGAAAAATAGTATTTAAACATGTTTCAGCTAGTTAATTTTAAGTAAAGTAAGCTAGTTAATTGTAAGAGAAACAAAGCATTCATCAAATTAAATTTACAATACAAAAATCGAATTAATTATTTGTAATGTTCAGTTTAAAACTAGAATAAAATACAGTAACGAAACGCAACGATGGCAGCTGCCGCATAAAGTTGCCAACTACTTTTCAATTTCTCAGGGAATGGTAAATGTACACCCTTCACATTCCCGCTTCAATAGCTGCACCATGTTATCTGCGAGTCTTCTCATCAAATGGGCTGTGTCAAACAGTGTTTTTTTTTTATCTATGTGAGAGTCTCAAGTTAACAGAAATTTCATTTCTTTCATCTCCTTGAAATATTATTTTAGTGGAGCAGTTCAATTTATAATTTGATCTTTGCAACCCCATTTTTACTCTGTGGTTGACAGGTCAGAGTCCAACTTTCTTGATTCTTCTAAGTTTTTATATAAAAGTTTTAAATTAGAATTTTTTGTAGTTTATAATCTACATTAATTGTTTTAGAAGTCTCCGTCGCGTCCAGTGTTAATCGGTATAAGTTTTCCGGCAGCCATGGCATCTCAAATATCAAAATCTTTATTAAAAGTTTCCCACATCGGTTCCACGGCTAAATTCGGTAGGTTTTGCAGTTTTCCCTAATTTTATACTACTTTACGACTTTTCTAACCATAACTAAAGTAATATTTTCTTTGATGAACTATCTGTAAAGCTAAAAAATATATTTATCAGTGAAATATCTAGCGTTTTCCCATAATTCGTAGGATGTAAACTTTGGACTTTTGTGAGAATTTTTATTGACATTGTTGGCAATTAATTTTGTTCAGTTCCTGCCAAATTTTGAGTGCAAGGTTCTTATTATATACGTACAGGAAGATATTCTGTGCGCTATACATATACAGTTCCGATTTAGGGACTAAGTGCGGAAACCAAACCCTTAACATAGAACATATATACAGTTCCTTTGATATGATTTCAAGGATATTTTGGGCATGAACCGATTGTAAATTTCGAAAAATTTGCTTGTAGACACTGCCAGGCGGGCTCTCAGTGTAGGAGCAGCATTACAGCAGAAAAAGAAGTCATTGCCGGACCGCACTGGCAAAAATGTAGTACTTGTTGACGGAGTACGAACACCCTTCTTGGTTTCCTTCACTGATTATGCCAAGATGATGCCTCATGAACTTGCCAGACATTCCTTGTTGTAAGTATTACTGATAACTTGACGCTTTTCTGTATATTTGCTTAGGAAATACATAAAATTATATTATGTAAACAATTACTTCCATCAAAATAATCCTTTGGCAATTAGTAATAATATTGCATACATTTATGCATTCTCTACAAAATCACTACATCATTTTGAGAAAATGCTAATGCTAACAAATAAGCCATCAAATAAATGTACAGTTATTTTTCTGTAGATTTATTTGCATTTAAACATAATAATATCTCAGATTTTAATACCATAAATTTTATTATCTGGGTAATGACAGTCTTCATAACTGTTCAAATGCTAAGTTAGGGTCATGAAACATTTTATTAACAACAGATTTTACTGAAATGGTAATATAATCCAGACATTGCTAAAATCAAGATTACTTATCAATGTTTATAAATAAAGTTGACCTTGGTATTTTGCCTAGTTTATTCTTTGCTGCCTAGTCGAGCATTTAATCTACAATAACATTAACAAAACTAATGTTACAATCCTAGCATGATGATTTACTGGTCTTAAATGTACCACAGCACTGTAAGGTACATGAACAGCTAATTTAAGCACTTAAAGAAGCAAGCAGCTTTATGTTAAACTAGCTGTCGTAAAAAAACGCTTGTTTCAATCCTTGAAGTTAATTTCATTTACGAGCTAGTTGATTTAAGAGCGGCCAACCCGTCATACTTTTCATACAAACTCTCATACGTAATTATGCAGTTGTTACACATCTATCTTTTATTTTTTTTCTACGAATGCAAAAATAAAAAAAAGTAGAAACAAATTCAGTATAAGCCTCCAAAAATTGCTGTTTTGCACAAATTTTACCTGAATGAAATGCGTGGGAGACGAGTTGTGCGGGGTCGGGACGGGGTAAGACGGGGGAGTTGAAAGAAAATTATTGCTATTAATAATTGGTATTTTGTGCACTATATCTAGGTTTCTATGGTAGCCAAAACTAAAAATTTGTAGAAACAAATTCAGGATAAGCCTCCAAAAATTGCTTTTTCCACAATTTTTTACTGAACTTTTGCCGTTCATAATGTACTCATAAACTGTAAAAGTAAAGAAAACATCTTGATAGTAACCTTGCACATGTAATGGAGATTCTTAATGACAAATATTTATTTCACACACTTGTAAGACTTATTCAAAAACACGTATTTCCTGGAACAAGCTTATGGAATATTCGAACACTATTTTTCATTCAATGTCATCGCGTTAGGCGGTATGAGGTGCGCGGGAGACGAGATGTGCGGGGTCGGGGCGGGGTAAGACGGGAGAATTGAAAGAAAATTGCCGCTGTGGCTCTGGATGAAAGAACAAGCTTTTCGACCATGCTCGCTTTGACGATACACGGGCCGGGAAGGGCCGTCTTAACCCTATTCTGTAACTATTTCATGAAAAAGTCATTCAATGGGGTTAAATGAACTTAGAGGGTTGTATTGATGATTTTAATGATTATAATTCTGTAACTACATACGTGTTACTGGCGCGACTCATTTTTCATCAACATACAACCTGACACTGCAAATTACAAAAAACCTAAGAAAATTTGAATTTCGCGGGCTACCCCGAGATTTATCACCTTCAGTAAACCTGCTGTCGCATCTCAAATGAAATGACAAACAATGAATGCTTTCAGAAAACAAATAGAGTTAATTTTAACAATAACATTTTCTTACTATGGCTATTTAATTATGTCTAAATTTTGACTGAGATAGACGATATGCTGTGAATGTATTCATTAACAAAGATGATAACACAAACAAACATATATAGTATCTGTAAGGTAACTTTAATTAAATGATCAAAGTCCAACTTGTAAGACACTTCCTACTCGCACAACTGATTATATTTGATTGATTTGACATAGTTTGTTTCTATTTATGTTTAGAATTGCAAAAAAAAGGTATTTGGATATAAAAGAAAAATAAATAATAAAATATCGTTTTAATCATGCTTGTAATTCAATTTATTCAACAAAAATATAAATTTTATTGCACAAAAATTCCAGCTTAATTTTTTTTGCATACTTTGTATGTTGTAAGTACTTGTAAAACAAAGAAATAATCTTGAATTTTAATGAAGTGCAATTTATAAGATGTCTTTTCTGTATTGTTTTAAGCAAATATAAGTCTTAAATAAATACAAAATATGAAATAAACAATGCATTTTAACTAAACCTCAAACTAAAATTGAATATTAATGTAATGTAATTTATCTTTTTTTTTTTTAATATGTGATACTTTGGCGAACATGTCTGTCATTTGAAGATCTTTGACTGTTGTTATAGGTAACGTAGACAACAACCAGTCTTACCAAGGGGTATCGTTGACATTAACTGGGTTGTGGAGGTCAGACGGCAGCCGCTCCATGTAAAATACTGGTATTCAGCTGCATCCGGTTAGCTGACTCTAACATAGTTGGGAAAAGGCTAGGCAGATGATGATCATGACTTTAGCGAACATAAGTAAATAATAATAGCACTTTGCATTTTTTTTCAACTTGAGGTTTTGTGAAAGTTTGAGTTCCTATGAGTGATCTTATTTAGATCAATCCATGTAATCTTTCCATTGTCGTGGTAACATTTGATTATTGATGTTCATGCCAAATATGTATTAAGGTGGCTGCGCAAGGGTGGCCCGCGAAATTTAAATTTTCTTACGATTATTGCAATTTGCAGGCCAGTGTCAGGTTGTATGTTGATGAAAATATAAATCGCGCCAGTAACACGTATGGACACGTTACAGAATTATAATCATTCAAATCATCTATACAACCTTCCAAGTTCATATAATCCCAAAGAGTGACTTTTTCATGGAATAGCTATTGAATGGGGTTATATGAACATGGAGGGCTGTATTGATGATTTAAATTATTATAATTCTGTAACTCCATACAGTTTAGTGGCGCCATTCATATTTTCATCAACATACAACCTGACACTGACCTGCAAATTGCAATAAACTTAAGAAAATTTAAATTTCGCGGGCTACCCTTGCGCTTCCACCTTAAGTATACAGCGTATTACATTTTAGTAACACATTTTGGCACTGGCTGTTACTATGCTATAATGTAAATATACTGCATGCACTATATGTATAACATTTATGAATGACGATACGTCATGGAACTTTCCGAAAGGTAGCAGAATTGTACATCTACCCACTTTTTTAACCGATTTTAAAAAGGAGGAAGTTCGGCTGTGTTATTTTATGTTTGTTACCTCATAACTCCATGTAAAATACTGGTATTCAGCTGCATCCGGTTCATCCGGTTAGACTGTAAGCCGACCCCAACATAGTTGGAAATAGGCTCGGCAGATGATGACCTTAAACCTCCGTGATTACTGGTCCGATTTTTTCTTTTTCATTTGGTATAGGAAGCTCGCGCGGTGATTCCATATACAATATGTTAAAAAAAACCTATCTGATCCATGAGGGTATTATTAAGATTCTATTTATTTATTCCTTTTTGGATAACAGGTAAAAAAAACTACCCCGATAAAATTTAAATAAAATGTCGGTGGCAAAAAAAGTCAATGAAACAAACAGAAGTCACCGACTTCCGGAAGTAACGCTATTTTCCACTTTTTTGTGTTTTTTTTTTATGTTGGTTATATTTTTCTTGTTTACTGAGTATAATTTCAAACTCGAGACTCAAGAATTTTATACTACTGGGAACTTTGATCCAGGAGTAGGCTCAACCACCGCACTTGCGATTAGTAATCCATTACTGTTTTATTATACAAGTGGTCGCTTTGCATCCTGGTCAAATTCAAGGAGGTATCTATACTATTGATTCTCGACCCGATCTATAATAAAAAGGGTAGGTTTTCTTTTACGGAAATCGGTAAGTGTAAACCACCTGTATTAAAATGAAGTCTGTCTGTTCCTAGCCTTATAAACGCGCCGTCACACACACAAACGTAAACGTTTATTCCACAGTATAATTATGGACAGCATGGAAACTAGGGGATGGTTTACGCTTAAAGATTTGGTAAAAAAATAAAACCCTTTTAATTATAGATTCGGGTCGAGAATCATTAATATAGATATCTCCTTGAATTTGACCAGGATGCAAAACGACAGCCTGTATAATACATTTTAACAGTGTATCAAAGACCGCTTATGTAGAAAAGCGAACCGTAATTAACCCATAGTTCGGTTCTTTGAAAACTTCAATGCAATACGATTAAAACTTCCTTTTTTGTCTAGGGGTCTCCTCCAAAAAACCGGCGTATCAAAGGATGTGATCGACTACATCGTGTACGGCACGGTCATCCAGGAGGTGAAGACTTCCAACATCGGTCGCGAGGCAGCCCTTGCCGCCGGTTTCAGCGACAAGACTCCCTCGCACACCGTCACTATGGCGTGCATCTCGTCCAACCAGGCCATCACCACAGGTAAAGACCTAGGAAAAGTACGTGCTTCGGCAATAATCGTATAGTTTCGGAAGTACGATGGCGTGATAAAGAACTCTTAAAGCCGGCTGCAGCGACAAGACGCCAGCGCACATCGTGAATATGGCATGCATATCGTCCAACCAGGCCATTACAACACGTACAGATCTTCTAAAAAAAACTATGCGCTTCGGCAAACATCGTCTATGTTCGGAAATACGCACACACGATTATGAGCCCTAGCAGCTGACTTCAGCGACACGACGCCCGCGCACACTTACCGTCACTATGGCTTGCATCTCTTCCAATCAGATCAGTACTAAAGGTATAGGTCTACCAGAAAAAGTTTGCGCTCCGGCAAACATCGTCTATCTTCGGAAATACGAACACACGATAAAGATCGCTAGCAGCCGACTTCAGCGACTTGACGCTCACGCACATTACCGTCACTTTGGCGTGCATATCTTCCAACCAGGCCATTACTTTAGGTACAAATCTCCCAGGAAAAGTATGCGCTCCGGTAATAATGGGACTCGCGATGATGAGATGTGTTACAACCACAGAACTAATACTACTTCCCGTGGTTAATAAATTTAAGATTAACTGTTCTATACACTTCCAAAAAACTTATGACTGACAAAAAATCCACAAGTCTCTCGGCTGAAGCGCCTAATCTCGCTTTTTATTAGTAAAACAATACATAAAATTATTTCTAGCCTGTTTTATCCTCTCTCTGGCCGAAGTTCTAATGATCTGTTTTTTTTCCCAGGCGTGGGCATGATAGCCGCGGGTGCCTACGACGTAATCGTCGCCGGTGGCGTCGAATTCATGTCCGACGTGCCCATCCGTCATTCGCGCAAGATGCGCTCGCTACTGCTGCGTCTGAACCGCGCCAAGACCCCGGTGCAGCGCCTGTCGCTCATCGCGACCATCCGACCCGACTTCTTTGCGCCCGAGGTAAGTTGATACAAAAAGTTATGGATAGATCTTGCACCAAAAAGGTTTACCGCTCGGGTTAGAGCATGCCACCAGTCACCGCGCCGCGGATGGCGACTCGTGCTTGTCGTTTGACGTAAATCGCGTCGCAATTTGCATCGCCTAGTTATCTTCAAGACTGCCGATTGTACACTACTTTTATATTTGTCCTTAATGTTCTATGTGATATACAAAATAGTAGATTGTACATCAAGTGCATAAAACGCATCATTTTACCCGAGACGTTTATCCATCCGAGCGAGCTTGCGAGCGAGGATGGATATAAAGTAGAGTGTAAAATAGGTTTTATGGACGAGTTGTACACTCTACTTTTCACTTCGATTGCGAGAAATGAAAACTGCAACATGTAAATATTGTAAATTTAATAAAAATTGAAAGTTACATTAGGGCAATGAGAAATATCCCTGCCTTGTTCTTGGAATATTAACGAAACGAATTAAAATAAAGATGTTATTCTATAAAGTTGAAGTTTTTCGTGTGGCTGTTGGATCGATTGCCTTGGTCTTCGACGAATATTTTATTTTATGCTCTAGAGCATAAAAAGCGACTTTATGTCGCCTACGCACGACATAAAGACGAACTTTTAGAGCATGAGAAGTGAAAAGAGTATTTATTAGACTCGCGCAGGACAAAACAATAAAAAAAAATTAAGTAAAAAGAAAACAACAAAAAATAAAACAAGACAGCTACATTAAACTAAATCGGTCATGTACAGACGCCAGTACATCAAGCTATTACAATCTGTCAAATTTCTTTAAAAGATTTTCAACTTCATTGCTGAAGCATTAGATTCAAAGTCGATTGGGAAAACTTGACAGTTTCGGGTAGCTTGTTGTGCTGGCGTCTGTACTATAGAAATATTTAAAATAAAATGAAAAAAACACTCGTCTTGCCCCCTTTAGTTGCCAGCCGTCGCAGAGTTCTCCTCAGGAGAGACCATGGGCCACAGCGCCGACCGTCTCGCCGCTGCGTTCGGGACCTCTCGTCAGGAACAGGACGACTACTCGCTGAGGTCGCACAAGCTGGCCGCGGAGGCTCAGCAGAAGGGCTACTTCACTGATCTGATACCTGTTAAAGGTATGTGTAACTGAAAACCAGCCAAGTGATAGTCGGACTCGCGCACGAAGTGTTCCGTACAATTATCTAAAAAAAAAAACACGTTTGTTGTATGGGAGCCCCCCTTAAATATTTATTTTATTCTGTTTTTAGTATTTGTTTTTAGTTTAAATATTGTTATAGCGGCAACAGAAATACATTATCTGTAAAAATTTCAACTGTCTAGCTATCACGGTTCATGAGATACAGCCTGGTGACAGACAGCCAGACAGACGGACAGTGGAGTCTTAGCAATAGTCCCGTTTTACCCCCTTGGATGACTTCGTGAAGCCAGCTTTCCGAGAGAACTTAATCAGTGGAAACTGGCGGTCTACTCTATAAGCACGAATTCCGTTGTGTTGTGAATTCGGCCGAAGTGGCAGGCGTTTTCTACTCTGTATCCAGTGGCGTGCAGTGGTTCCCCGCGGAAGGTAGGCCACGCTAAGATGACCCTCAAAGTACTCACATCTATTGATATATTCACTTACCCTTCCGGGCCCACCGCACCCACCCCTGGTGTTTTTAGTAAGCGTATGAGAAACAACGCCATCTAGCTTAAATATCAGGAATTTCAATGGAATTCTGTCAATACAAGAACGAAGGATGTCGCTCCGCTACAAAAAATTCTAAAAAATAAAACAGAGTGCGCTGTAAACAAAAAAAAAAAGGTAGTGTTTTCTGACCGGAATATTTGAAAAACAAACCTTTAAAATAAGCCTATTAAAACCAAAGTTATAAATACAAGAACTCCGCATTAATCAAGGTTCAAATCACGATTTTCTGACAATGCAAACAGAAGAAAGATTAATTTGAAATGACGATGAATTTTGGGTTAATTCTCGTAATTCGAACACATCTTTCTTTGGATACAACTTGAATGTTATCATTAAACGATTGTGAATACTTACTGGTTTTAACTTTTAACAAACACACTAATAGCGCAAACTTCACAGTAGA
This sequence comes from Eugnorisma glareosa, assembly GCA_947578425.1. Taxonomy (NCBI): domain Eukaryota; kingdom Metazoa; phylum Arthropoda; class Insecta; order Lepidoptera; family Noctuidae; genus Eugnorisma; species Eugnorisma glareosa. The sequence continues at coordinate 4,688,426 of OX387967.1, read as the reverse complement.
ACACTATTTTTAAGTTAATAAACAAATACAACAAATAATATTTACACTTCTATACGTTTCAAAACGAATTACAAACGTCAGATATTATAAAAATCAAAACACTGAAGATCGCGAAATAAATTTTGCTAGTCACATGAAACAAATATGGCTTCTAAGAAAAATACAATTGTTATTTTGTCGATAAAAAAACACTACCAAATATAATTGCATCACTGCATACCGTTTTAGCCGGATAATACTTTGTGGGGCAGCCAATCAGTGGCCAGCTAGCCAGCTACACTCGCAGGAGTTTACGCCCCTATTTACTATGTGTGCCGTTCATATACTCGAAAATACGCATCAGTGTGCGTAAATTTATCAATGGAAATTAGGCCGGCTGGGGCCTTGCCTAGACGGCCGGGAGCGAGCGTCGTAGTATTTATCAGTTACGTCACACGGCCGCGACAAGTTGCTATAAGTATTATAACAGGAGTTTTTTTTTTTTAATATAGTTATAATAAATGCATTTGTTGCGTTGTTGGTAGGAATGGTAGGGTAGGCCAGGCCTAATTGCCTCTATGGACGGCACGCCCCTGTCTGTATCACTTACAGACATCAATGTAGTTAGGGGCACAGTTGTCTCTACTTCCTGTGTTATCAAACTCCATTAAAACGAAAGAAGTAGGGCCTATTTCTAAGTTTCGAGCTACTTTTGGACGGGCCTGTATCTTCGTTAACTGACTTAGGGCCGATTTTTATATTACTAGATAACGTACTCGAAGATTAAATGTGACTTTTGACAGACGGTTCATACAAAAACTGGAAAAAGGACAAACTGATTAGTCAGAAAAGTTAACAAGCGATTGAAAAACCGGCCCTTAGAGAGTAAACCTCATTCTCTACTTACTTAAATACTCAACAATCTTTTGTTTTTAAATCTCATATCAATGAGGGCTATCGCGTATGAATTTGCCGCTAGAGGCACTAGTGTAGCGCGGGGGCATCGAAATGTCAGATGTCATAGATTGTTCGCGCATTGCGTGCTGTTTTAGCAGGTATTTTTACAAATATTCATGATTGTGGTCTAGATTGAGCCATTCCTGATTAATTATGAATTTAAGATTTTATGTAGCAACTTAGAATCTTAATTGTCCATACTTAGAGGTAAAATGATTTTTGAATGTTCCATGCTTGTTAATTTTAGGGAGAAATTGTAAATATATGAACCTGAAGTTTACACTCTGTTGTTATCACTACATAGTATAAAACAAAGTCGCTTTCTCTGTCCCTATGTCCCTTTGTATGCTTAAATCTTTGAAACTACGCAACGAATTTTGATGCGGTTTTTTTAAATAGATAGAGTGATTCAAGAGGAAGGTTTATATGTATAACATTGACCCGTGCGAAGCCGGGGCGGGTCGCTAGTAAGTAATAAAATGAACTTTTTATGAAGTTATTGGTACTTCATAGTATAAAATAAAACTATTGACAGGAGCTTTATCGACAGTGGCGTCATCTGGTGAGCTCAAAAACAGTAGCCCTCATTTCATTTATCTGGTAGTTCGCAATTAGACAGGGCGGGCCCTGTCAAACCACCCCTTGCCACTTGATTTTCTTTAGAAATAATTAATTTGAAACTTATTGAGGAGCTCGTGGCTACTTAATAACAGCCGCTTGGGTCGATCTCCAGGTTAAGCCGCGCTTGCCTAGGTCGGTCCATGAATGGGTGACCATCCATACATACCGAGCTTCCTCTGTCCCTCGGAAAGCACGTTAAGCCTTTGGTCCCGGCTGTCATTTGTAGATCTTTGACAGTCGTTACAATCAGTGGCCCGAAAATCTGACAACCAGTCTTACCAAAGAGTATCGTATTACCCTGTCTAGAGGTCAGATAGGCAGTCGCTCCTTGTAAAATAGTGGTATTCAGCTGCATCTGGTTAGACTGGAAGCCGACCCTAATATAGTTGGGAAAAGGCTAGGCAGATGATGAATTTGAAACATATATTATTACTGCATATCTGACCAAACCCTCTGCTTATTTACCTAACTTCACAGTGGAATAAAGGGTGTAACAAGACCCTTAATGAAGCCGAAAGGCACTTGTTCTCCCCGGCATCGCGATATTATTTTTGTTCTAGACTATACCTGGGAACCTTCTAGTTACGGAGATATTGGGGGTCAAAGTTCCAACTTTTCCAAGTTTTATTTCTAAATACGTGTTTTTAATGTAAGATTTTTACTTTGAACACCTCCTCGACCGCCGAACTATTCAATGCATCCATCAGCACAATGTTTTGAGTGCGTTACATTGATTCCTGCTGTAGAACGTGATTTTTCAGCCAAAAAAAGACGTTTCCCAGCAATAATTATTGCGTAAGGTTACTTAGTTCGATGAACATAATGCTTGGTTGACGGCTTCGTGAAGGGTCCTGTTACACCCTGTATAATGAAGATAAGTTAATTATAAATCTGCTCAACTCACCCCAACATCGCCTCGTACGCCCATCTTCACTATTTCAAACACCACACTACCATTTAAATCTATTGTCTGTCTCTAACCAATGTGTTCGTTACCACAGTTGACGGCAAGGACGGCGTGGTGGACAAGGACAACGGCATCCGTGTGTCCACTCCGGAACAGCTCGCCAAGCTCAAGCCGGCTTTCGTCAAGCCGCACGGTACCGTCACGGCCGCTAACGCCTCGTTTTTGGTATGTAAAACACATTTATATCATTCACTGTTTCTCAAATCGCTCACAGTGCTTGTGTGTAACCGTCTGCTAGTGTGTTAATTCAATCGTGAGGATGTATGGATGTCTCTTGCACACATATAGTTTATAACCTGGATTAACACATAGGATACTTTTTATCCCGGTAGGACGTTCCCGTGGGACAATTGGGTATATGCAAGAAATACTAAACTTTTTTATTTCTTAAGGACGCGTTCTCAAAACAGAGAGGTATCGAATCGCATCACTACACTGACACGGCTCACACACACATACACATACGCAAGGTAAACTGCGGGAATTATGAGTAACTAAACTGATTTTGATACTTTAGCAAGTTCACTCACGACGGCGGCCGAGCGCGGACTAGACTAACGCTTTCTCTTTAGAACTTTTTATGCAATACTCCAGACAGTGAAAAAATAAAATAACCCTTAATACCACACATTAAGGTTCATGCGTGAGAGCAAATTACGTGCAAAATTAGAAGGTTCGTTTTTATTTTTTCTGACATTATTTATAACATTTTCATGAATATTTTGTCCGTTTTTTTGAAAACATTATACTCGTATCTGCCTAACTAGGGTATTTTTTAAGAAACAAAATTATGTATCTCATAGCAGAAAAATGATCCTGAACGAAGCCCCAAATCGGCAATTTTGTTTGAAGAGGTAATGGAAAATCGTTTTTACGATATCAAATACCAACATTTCAAACCAAAAATTATCCATTATTTGGAGATCAAGAAGTAATCTATTTGTGGCAATTGTTAGTTTTGTTTGATTTAGTTCCATTTCATCGCAAACTCTACCGAAAAATAGCTTATTTTTGTCGGATTCGAGAACGCGTCCTTAAAAATGCCTTGACCCTTAAAAACATTGTGGTACACTTGTTTAACCTTTCGTATGCCGAGTATATGTATAGACACAATTAAAAAGCTATTGTGTCTCGCGTAGATCCACGTTCCCGGCACACGAAGGGTTAATTCTCTAATACAACACTTATTTTACAATTTAATATTTTATGTAGCATGTTTTTGGTGAAACGGAACGTATACACAAAACGCATGGTCCTCGATAACTCCGGTAGTGACGTCAAATACTATGTGTCAAAGAAACACTTAGTTAAAAAGTACTTAAAGTTTCACTAAGATTTTACTATAATATTGTTATTGCAATTTTTGCTTGATTAGAGCACATACAATTAGTAAAACTATTCTATTAAGGGCTAACAATTAGATGTAAACAAGGCAGATAGTGATAAGTGACATCACATACTATGACTTGAATGGCCGCGACAGTCACGGACGTTTGAACTGTCGTAGAAAATTGTAGGAGTTAATTTTTTTTATTTTTTATTGACAAGCAATAGTTGAACTTAACTTTTCATTATTTTCTTGGGTTGGTGATACTGTATTTTTTTGATTGAAGGTGTTTGCGCAAGGGTCGGGCGTCAAGGGCAATAAAACGTATGGAGTTACAGAATTATAATCATTCAAATCATCAATACAGTCCTGCAAATTTATATAACCCCATTCAATAGCTATTTCATGAAAAGGTCACTCAATGGAATTATATGAACTTTGAGGGTTGTATTGATGATTGGAGTGATTACAATTCTGTAACTCCATACGTGTTACTGGCGCGATTCATATTTTCATCAACATACAACCTGACACTTGACATGCAAATTGCAATAAACGTAAGAAAATTTAAATTTCGCGGGCTACCCTTGCGCATCCACCTTAAGTGAAGAACAAATTACATGCATATTCCCTATAACCGAACTCCACGCGGACAAAGCCGTGGGCATAAGCTAGTAATAATTATATCCCTTAGTGCACATACTGAGATTTTCAAACTCTTAGCACCCCTCGATCTACTCTTGTATTTACGGCCTCGTTGGATAAAAGGTCACAAAGCTCTACTACTGAGCGGTCCTAGGTTCTATTCCCAGGTTAGTCAAAGTGCAATTGGATTTTTCCATCAATAAATTCTGAGTAGCAACCCGAAATCTGGATTTACGTCTGGTTGATGGCATTTGGCTCGTCTCTTATACATGAGGCTTGAAAGATAACTTGCAAAATATACTATACCAACTACACACCTCGGCCTAACCCATTAGGGATAACAGACGTCATGTTATGTTATATTATATCTGCTGCTGGTCTTTAAAAGATGGAAAAAAATGCGAGCTGAACGCCACTCGCTCAAAAAGTAATTGTTCCACTTGCAACTACAGACTGATGGTGCGTCTGCCTGCCTGGTGATGTCTGAAGCCAAAGCCAAGGAGCTGGGCCTGAAGCCCAAGGCCTACCTGCGTGACTTCACCTATGTGGCTCAGGTAAGGAAAAAAAGAAAACGTTTATTTCATACAAGTACCACTTGCAAGGAGGCAATAAAAGAATATAGGAAATTACTTACAATCTGAAACCTTTTCTTGATTTTAATAAACTTCGAATGTTTTTGATCAGTAAATCTGCAAATCTCATATCAGCTATTGAGCTCAGTTGCATAATCAGCCTATAATTTTCCCACTGCGTGGACACACGGCCTCCTCTCTATGAGAGGGAATGGGCTACAATCCACCACGCGGGCCCAGTGCGGGTTGGTAGATGTCACATGTCTTCAAATTTTTGGGTCTAGGACGTGCCGGTTTCCTCACAATGTTTTCCTTCACCGTTTTTGAGAGCAGAGGGGATGAAATACACACACAGTAATGCCCCTGTCTGGGTTCGAACCCACGACTTACTGTTCGTAAGTCGGGGCCGCCACCACTGGGCCACCGCTACGGCTGCTCTCCAGAGCTCAGTTGACCAAAACAATAATCCAATCATCGGTTGAAGTTCAAATCATTCAGATGCTAATGTATTTTCCATGTGTATAGGATCCCGTTGACCAGCTGCTACTTGGGCCTACGTACGGCATCCCCAAGATCTTGGACAAAGCCGGTCTCAAGATGAGCGATATCGACACCTGGGAGATCCATGAGGCTTTCGCTGTAAGTATTATAATGGAATTTCTTGTCCATTCCTGTCCATACAAATGGGCAACTAGAATCAATTCTATTTCTATAAAAAGTTTGACTTGACTTCCAAAAGTGCCCTATAATGATTACGATTATTTATTATGATTACGATTACTTATTATGATTACGAGTTTTTAAAATACGTTAATATAATTGTTGATTAAAACAAATATAACGTCCTATAGAAGAGAAGGGAGTGACAACACTTATGAACCGGGAATCGGCTTGAGCCGGCCAGAAAGAGCTTATTCAATTTTCTGTGGCTCAAGCCAACACATTCTTTTGTGTGTAATATTTTCATGACACTGTTTGTTTTCAGGGCCAAATCCTGGCTAACTTGAAGGCCATGGACTCCGACTGGTTCGCGCAGACCTATCTTGGCCGTCAGTCTAAGGTAAGGTATTTTTTTTAACTATTACAATTATTCTAAATACTCAATGCTGCATGAAACAGAGCAGATATAAAAAGATGAAATGGGGATGGGTCTCAACCGCTTTTCCACCTCATCTCCTGTCTATATGGTAGTTGTTACTGCAATGTAATTAACACTATAATGTTGTATTTTGGTTGTTCACAGGTGGGATCTCCGGATCTTGACAAGTGGAACAAGTGGGGAGGATCGCTCTCTATCGGACATCCCTTTGCCGCTACTGGGGTGAGTCTCACACATCATTACTAATCTAAACTTACATTTATCTGAATTTAAAAAATACAAATTAATACCAGGGTTAAGCATAGCCTATTGTATAAAATTAACTGTAACATAAAAATCTTCTATAAATAATATTTATCTAGTAAAATTTTTCTACTAACTCCATGGACACTCTTTTCAGATCAAGTTTTATATTACATAGTCTTGGGTACAATATTTTTGATTCTATATGTGAGCACAATATACAACGTGTAACAGAAAGGGTATAATCATATGTAATACTGTGGTACGGACCATCAAACTGAACAACTTTCTCTATGGGACCACCATCGAAATCGTAAAAAAATAATCAGCTGTCCCATACATTTGGGGATTCCATATGATTATACCCTTTCTGTTACAAGTTGTAGAGATAGAAAAGAAGAAACAAACACATTTACAATAACTGATCATTACTATTGCTCATATTCATTATTTCTGCACTACAATCTAAATATTTAAGTCCAACACTGACATACGACTCTCTTCCCAGGTCCGTCTAGCCATGCACACTGCTCACCGTCTGGTACGTGAAGATGGTCAGTTCGGAGTCATCTCAGCCTGCGCGGCCGGCGGTCAGGGTGTTGCCATGATCCTGGAGAGACACCCCGACGCCACTTGCAACTAAACCATCAATACAGACGTAGCCGGGAAGAAGTAGTAGATGGAAAAAAAAATGGCAGCATAAATCCTGATTTATGAGGCAAAAAATGTGTAGTGACCTGGCAACACAAAACTAAAAAAAAAAATCGTGACATGGCAATAATACATAATCTCCTCCTTTTTTAAGTCGGTTTAAAAAAGTATCTGCTCTGTGACAACATTCAAGAAGCATTGAGTCTCTATTTTTATTAATAAGTCGGATTTTTTTATTTACTGCCAAGAGAGAAATTACCCTATTATACCCCTGGCTACGTCTTAATGTTGATTTACATTTGAATTAGTTAAAAAGTGAGTTTGTTTAAAAAGTTGCACTTAAAGGCGTCATATTTCTATCGAGTGAGGGAAACGCGAAAGCGGGGTGCACGAAAAAGTACTCAATCGTCAATACCTTATTTAGCATTATCAGCCTAAAATGTTCCCACTGCTGGGACACAGGGGTCTCTATGAGAAAGGGTGGGCTACTTTCAGAAACGCAAAAGTTAAATTATGACAAAAAAAATACTGGGTCTGCACTATAACTAGTAAGAGATTGTAATCGCGTAAATGGAAGGATGTCTACCCAAAAGAATAATTCGTAATGTCTGCATAAAATGTATCGTAAATCTCTTAAAAATAAGCCAAAATCTATCTTCCACTTATATAAACTAGTTTACTTGCAAAGTCTAAGTATATATACTCAATGGCAAAATTCAGTAAAAAAAAAATGTAAGTTTAAAATTCGTTTTTTTTGTAAACTATTTTTATACAAATTGTACACTAATATGATCGTACAAATGGACATATTTTATATACATTTAGTTTCTTATCATTTGTCTTGTAATCTGTTAGTTTGGTAGGATGTGTGTAAGGTCGATGTTCTGATATTTATTTCATAATCATTAGTTTTAAGAGTACATTAAATATCTGATGATTTACTGTTGTTATTAAAATTTATTCGAAAATTCTAAATTTGTTTTTAATTTATCAATTTTCTACTAAAACATTAAAATGGAATACTTCATCTTTATTTTTATTTCCTTGTACTACCTTGTTGGTGCAGTGGTCGCAATTGCGTCTGCTGACCATGACGCCTTGGGTTCGATCCCCAAGGCAGGCGGTGTTATTGGGTTTTACCGTCGGTAATCCCTTAGTAGCAGCCAGTCTGAATTTGTGCTCTGGCAATAGGCTGCCTCCCTATAAATAACATCATGGGCCTGAAACTTAAAACTGGCGAAATGTGGGTGTAGGTACTATTAGCTACATCTCTGCAGAACCCTTGGGGATTGCAGATATAATGTTGTTTTGATGAATCTTTGGGTAGTAATTTAATTAAAGCCCTCATTGCCTATTCGATCACTGTTTTACGCACTAGACATAATAATATAAATCTTTGGTACCTATTAAGGTGGATGCGCAAGTGTAGCCCGCGAAATTTAAATTTTCTTAAGTTTATTGCAATTTGCAGGTCAGTGTCAGGTTGTATGTTGATGAAAATATGAATCGCGCCAGTAACACGTATGGCGTTACAGAATTATAATCATTCAAATCATCAATATAGCTCTACAAGTTCATATAATCACATTCAATAGCTATTTCATGAAAAAGTCACTCTTTGAGATTATATGAACTTGGAGGGATACGACACTAGTCCTCATAATACTACGAACAAAAGCGAAAAAAAAAATACTAGGTATTCTGCCCCAACAAGTCCGCTTATTAGTGAAACGATTAGAATAATTATAAAATGTCCATGTCTGTCCCACTGCAAGAGGCAACTTATAATGGGACTCCAAGATTATAAATAATAATAATAATAAATAAATAAATATCGCTGGACATTACACACAGCGCCATCTAGGTGCCACACTAAGCAACGAGGCTTGTGTCGTGGACACCAGATAGTTGATACTACTACATAGATACTTTTTTGTTTGTAAATGCATACTTATTATACATATAAACATCCATGACTCGGAAACAAATGTCCATGCTCATCACACAAACATTTGCTCCTACCGGGATTCGAACCCGGGACCCTAAGAACGTAAGGCAGCCTCACATCCGCTGCGCCATTCGGGTCGTCAATAATAAAATAGATTAGTTACAATTTTGTAGTTGATCGAGTCCCTTCAGAACTATAGTATTAGGAACTGAATTTTGAAGAATAGTTTTTACACATATATCACCAGTGGTGTTGAATAAATTGATGTCAGAATTATCCTCATAGGTTGTATGCTCAAATGCTAGATTTTCATGAATTTATGACACATTTTCTTTTGTCCCAATTAAATTAAGATTCATCGTGTATGGTCCCCATAAGCCAGAAGCCAACACCAGCGTTTATTACATGCTCATTTGCTCCATGATACAAAAAAAAAACACCCATGCATGTGATTCTGTGATCCCATTGATTTCTTCGTGGTTTTAATTTAAAACACAAAACAAAATCTAGCATTGCTAGTTCTTAGCTTATAGACCGCACGCAGTAATAATAGACAAAACAAAACCAACGAAAATGAATGAACGAAAGAGTCAAAACCATAGACAATTACTGTGGCGTCGTCCGAGTGGATATTGTTTATGCTCGACGAAGTTTTTCTGAATCTTTTGGAAATTAGATATCGGACGTAATTTTTAACGAAATTTCGTCTGTTTGGTGCTTGTTTTTCTGAAAACTTCCGAGTATTTAATACATTTGCTAAAACTGCTCCAAGACACATTGCAAAGTAACTTAAGAAAGTTATGTGTAAACCAGTAAGGCTAAAGTTTTTTTCGCGACCATTATAGCGGGAAATCTACGTTGTGACGCGCACAAACCGTGATTATTCGTCGCGAGCACTGGCGGAGTGTCGTAACAGCCTGGTTATGTGGCCATATATATTTTGACAGTGGACTCGTGATAAAATTTGTTTTATTTGACAATGTCGGAGGAAATGGCGGTGTCTGATAACACAACTGGGGACGAAGCTAAAGTTAGCAACGATGAGGCATCGACGGCGACGGTGGCGGAGCCCGAGGAGGCGGCGGTGGAGACGCCGGCCGAGCCTGTGATTCCTGTTGTTGAAGAGCCCCCAGCTTTGGCGGAAGGTAAAATAAAAACTTTCACATAACCTAAGTGCCAACATCACGACATACTTTTTCGTCAATTGGAGTCTATTTTTTTAGTTTTATTCATGCTAAACTGCAGTTGCCACCTTATGTTTGTTGATTGAGGTCAAATGAGCGCACTTCCTCAACTTTGTTGAACATAAGTTAGTTAACAATTTCATAGCTTGGTAGTTAGTTATCAGTTTGGAATACCAACAAGGCTTGATTTAGTGGTAATTAGATAGTAATTAACATACGCAGACTCACTATTGTATTTGTAAAGCAGCAGCGAACTCATTTTCACTGATAATATGTTGAAATCCATGATCGGCTTTGTATCGGTGAATACAAGATGGTGACATCATAACTTTGCAGCGCTGCAATAAAGGGCTTAAAATGTATTTTTAAATTAGGGATATTTGTTATGACAATATTTTGTGAATTGTGTATGCTACTGAGATTGATTTCCTAACTCGTCTGTATCGGAAAGCATTTTTGCTGTGACAAACATCTTTAGCGCAGACCTGCAGTCTTTATTTTTGTAGTTAACACTTGACTAAACAGTCCTTTTCAAAAACAAAAATGACTGCAGCATTTATTTTAGGTCAGCACTGCTTCCGAGATATATATTTTTTCCCACATTCAATATTTCTGAACAGATTGTCGCACTATACATAGAATGTATTTTAAACGCACATAGCTTTTTGGTTTCAAAGCCATATTATGAGGTACTTAACATAATATTGTCATAGTTAGACAAACATGTTCAGATTTACATTATAAACGTTACAGTTATTGTATAAACTATGGTTTACAATCTATATGCTACTAGTACTACACACGGACAGTGAAAGATAGATCAAGTCTAAGACCAGTTCCGGGTTTTGGTCGGATCTGGTCTGGGTGGCTTGGTCAGGATCTGGTGGTGTCAGTGATAGTGTATATTACTAGTAATTGTGGTGGGTCATGGTATGATTGATCCCATGTGACCTGCAGTTATCCAAAATACCCAGAATACACAAATCAAAATGTTCTTTTGGAACAGATAAAACCGAATAAAATTGACTTGCATTATATTACTGATGTAGAATTAATTTAAAATACTATTACTGAAGTTGGTTATAGTTTCCTTTAGATGGTTTAGAATACTGGGACGCAGTATGGTGTCACTGTCATCTGTTACTGCTGCTGTGTGAATCCTATCATTCTCCTGCTCTGTTCTCAATTTATTTGTGGTTCCTGGAGCATTTCTTCTTCAATATGACAGTCGACCCTAGTTTTCACCTCATTTTTAGTTGTATCACCTATCATACAATCCATCCATAGTTGGTTTGGCTCCTTCCTTTTGGTTGCTTCCTATATTGAATGTATATGAAATGGTTTCCTTCTTCTTTGCTATGTTGATTATTTCTTTAGATTAGCATCACCCAGAACTCATTTAAATGATCAGTGACTTCGGCCAGATCCTTCAAATGATGCACAAATGCTTTCCATTTTTAGGATCGTACTATAAAGACTGAACTAACCAATCTCTTCTTTTCAGATGACCCAGACCCAGAAGTAAAACTAAACACCATAGAGAAACCGGAAGTGAAAGAAGAACCACCATCTGACGAAATAGAAGTACCTCTAGAGACCCCAGAACTCGACGTAGACATTAAGCACGAAGGGGACTTGAAGGAAGAAGTAGACGTGAAGGATGAAATTGAGACTTTTGAACATAATATTGAGGAGGACCTTAAGAGAGGAATCAAGCGGAGAGCTTCATCTGCTTTCAGTGATGCTGGCGATGAGGAGTTTAAAGGCTTTGATGAGATCAAACTGGAAATAAAGGCGGAGGACTATTCTCGTATTTTGGGTAAGTGATGATGATGACGCCATCTAGCCAATAATAGCCACAGCAACTGCATTAGTTGGCTATGCATACTGCTTTCTAGGTTGGTTGTCAAGAGCTTTTGCGCCGTTCTTTCATGTGTTCTCAATATCAACTTTGGGCAAAAAAGTCAGAGCACAAAGCGGACATGTTAGAACATCATTGACGACATCTTAGTGTAGCTGTAGGTGGTCTTGCTTTAAGATCTTGGGTAAGTAGTAAAAGTACTTCTACTACTTACCCAAGATCTAAATTAAAATCAAAATTATTGATTTATTCATGATGAAACTAAATTAAAACATGAAAGAAATGATACCTACATGCTTTCAAGAAATCATCTATAATATTTTAAATAAATAAACACTAAATGCATGCCGTGGCAGCCTTTAGTTAAGGCTACACTTTAAATTGTATAAATAGTATGTGTAGTTTAACATGTATTTTTGGTGTAAGCTTTATTGATTGTCCTTAAATAAATAAACTAAAATAAAATTATATTAATGCTTATGATAGGAAGAAAATGCTTTTTTCAGAGCCCTATTATTGCAAGTTATAAAGACTTTTGTACTGTTTATTATCCATTTGACATTAGAAAATAATACAAAAACTTGCCAAAAATACATTGGCTCAGGATTTGTTAACATCTTGGCTAAACATTAGCCCTCCTCAAAAGAAATAGGCTACAATGCCCAACACCCCCCCAATTCAAAAAGCTAAATCCTGGAGTGGACATTGCATAATTATCTGCAATCATAGTGTGGGTCGTCCTGAGGTAGATGTAGCGATGACCTTTACAAAGTAACTGGTTCATACTAGATGCAGGCAGCAGTGGCCTGTGATAAACTGAGTTGATTGATTGATCAACCTAATAAATTAATCATATGTTTATGTTCAGATCGACTGGAGGCAGAGGTGACAGCAGCTAGTAAGGACCTGGTGCCGCTAAGGACTGTGATGGCTACGCCCCTCGCACCGGGCAGAGCTTCCAAACGACCACGTAAAGATACCGGTAAGTACATCATTTTATATGGCAGATTCTTAAACTTTAGAAACAATGAAACTGGTATGAGATTGTCAGGGATGAGTAATGACGTCTGCAAAGCCAAACTTTTTACTTCTGAATACCAATAAGGCCAAATCATACTTTTTATACCGCTGATACGTTCCCGTGGGACTCTACGCGGGAATATGCTAATAGTAGTAATAGCAGCCATAGAGCCTGGATTTGTGCCCAGTTGATGGCAATAGGCTCGCCCTCTATTACGTGGAACTCAAACATAACTGGCGAAATGTGGGTTTACTATATTATGTATGTCTATAAATGAGTATAAAAAAACAGTTAATTGTTTTCACCCAAATCTGTATGCAATAATCACATTTTAGCACAGAGAACCTTGATTCTCTAATTGCGTGCTAACTGCAGTCTGCACCAATGTTGCAAGATCCTCTCTAAACCAAGAGTGAAATAATTGTTTAATAGTGTTGTGAAACAACTGCAGATACTGAAAATGATTTAATCGCAGACCAGAAAGGTTTAAAGTCGTTGACTCTTTTATGTAAAGAGGTTTTTTTAGCAAGAACCTGTAAGCATAACAAACTAGCGTTTTGTGCTCAAAGTACAAGCAAAAATTTAGCAGTTGCCATATGATATGATCTTTCATCACCATCACTAGCAGCCTTATTCCTTCCTTGTGAACCATGCTTCCCTGGTCTGTGCGAGTCTCATCCAGGTGTTCCCCGCACTCTTCCACTGGTGTCCCACTTATCTGGCTGTTGTTCCGCTAACACTATCTGCTCTTGCTTCTTATGAGTCTTACAGCTTAGTTACATTAAGAATCAATACAAACCAGAATTGTTTAATTTGCATTCAGGCCACTGTATTCAGTCCCGGTCACAAATTCAAATATTTTAGGAAGGGTCTAAAGTTTTTACAACAGTTTTATTGCATAAAAACATACCCATTGTTTTCTCTTACACTCTAGGTCTGCTATTACCCAGAAAATAATGTATCCTTTATTAGCTGTTGCCCGCGGCTTCGCTCGCGTTTTGGTGGGAAATTATCCCACGGGCACGTTGTAAATATAGGCTAGGGCACTCGGGGATAATGTAGCTTCCTATTAGTGAAAGAATTTTCAAAATCAGTTTAGTAGATCCAGAGATTACCCCCTACAACCTCACAAACTTTACCTCTTTATAACATTAATGTAGATGAGGGTTACCATATACTCTACTAATATTGCAGAACATTAAAGACGGAGAGTGAAATGTGCAATGCAACTACGTAATTCTCTTTCAGCTTGACCTCTCACCTGTTATGTTAAAAGTCCCATGCATTAGGGAACGAGTCTATTGCTATCAACTTGACAGAAATCCAGATTCATGGTTGCTGCTGCCTCGTTGGACTAGTGGTCTTATGCGGTATTGCTGAGGATGAGGTCCTGGGGTTGATTCCCAGATCGGGCAGTGTTATTGGGTTTTCCCATCGACTTAACCACTCGTATGTCGAGTATATAGACACAATTAAAAACCTATTGTGTCTCGCGTAGATCTACGTTCCCGGCATACAAAGGGTTAATAAGTTTAGCACTAAAAATAAATTGTTGTTACAGAAGGGTCCAGGCCATCATCAGCATTATCTTCAAGATCTGACGGTGACGGAGCTACTGATGTGAGTTTTTTCATTCTCTTCATAACCACGCTTTTACTAACATTTTCATGTGTCCTCTGTTGAGCACGGCCCTTTCTTTAAACGGCTACAATAGATGCCATATAAACTTGAAAAAAAATTAGAAATATTAAGAGTTTTCAAATTGTGTGTAAGAGAGAAAGCACTATTGTAAGCTGGTGTGACACGATATTAACCACATTTACACGTAACTCCACACCGTTTCTGATTAGAACCGAAAACATCATGTAACAATGCGTTACATGATTTTTGATGATGCTAATTACTATTTGAAGAATAAAATAGTAGCTCCTTAATAGGTTATATGATTTTAAAAACGCAATACTTTCAGATTAACGACTCGGACGTACAGTCACGAGCACCAATATGTATACATTTTCCTAAACTTAAAAGCAATTTTCAAATAACGATTGTACCTTGGAGATAGGATCTTTTTCATAAACATATAGAGTTCCAGAATACTATGTTCGTAACAACATGATATTTAAATCAGAACAGTAGGAGAAAAACACTTTTAAAAGTTTTAAATGTTTACATATTGGTGCTCGTGACTGTAATCAGAAAAAAAATTGTACAGTACTTTAATATGACCATTGACAAGAATCAATGTTTATTTTTCTGACCTTGCTTGTATATATTCTCAACATATCTTACAAACCTAAAGAAAGGAAAGGGCCTATTCATTACAGAGGACTTAAATACCATTCTTTACTCAGTAAAGTCTTGTATACATTGGGAAATAAAGTTGAGCAACTGTTGCCCAACATGTTTCCTGTAACATCAAACCTTCCCAGTGAATACAAGACTTAAGGTGCCCATAATTTTGCTCGATTTTGTTGATAAATTATTAGGATTGTTTGTTAAATATATGTCTGTATAGTCTAGTAAATATTGTAACCTATTTGGGTCAATTTTGACACATTACTGCAGCGGCCAACAACAGAGGCATTGACGGACGAACGTGTAAATGTGGGCCGAGGCGAAGCCGAGGCACACATCGTAAGTCCATCAATGTCTAGTTGTGGCAAAGGCTTGTATAGTAGTTTTCTCAAATAATGCGAGAAAATTAAAATAAATTTACTTTTCAAAATCAATTATGCACACAAACAACAATAATTTTTCTCGCGTTGAATAGTTCATTTGTTTTTTTTTTTTTTTGCAATATACCGCTTTCTATTTGCAGGTCAATTCGAAATTTAAATAAAACCTTTCATAAGTTACCTCCTTGGTTGCCTTGTTTCAGAGTAAAAGATCGTTCCATTTTTATAACACGACAGTTAAGAATTTACTATGTAATTTATTTGGCCGCTAAACACGACAGATATGGATTTTCATACAACTTTTGCCGGCCGCTGGTCGCATGTATCTGGCCAGTACAGCAATTTTGATTTATCTCGAAGAACTTGTCAAAATAATGCTTAAATTTCCAAGCATATTTGAGAAAGTTATTTATCTTTATGCGCTTCTCAATAATGATGATTTCCCAATCAGTTCTGATTAGCGCAGTAATATGCAACTACTTAAAAAAATTAAGGTATGTGCGTTCATGGATGGAGTTGGGTAAGGCCTTTGACCAGTAGTGGGACATTAAGCACTGGACAAAAAATAGTGCATTTAGCCATTATGAGCATCACATTACCAATCAGACAGAGAGATATGAGTGTCAGTTTTAACAAATGACAATCAGTAAAATGGAATACAGGCCCCAATCTAATACACATCACTTTTGTGTTATGAACTTTACAACAGTTGGAATAAAGCTCAACTTATACAAAAAGAAACTAGACTAAAGTTAGTACTCATATTATCTCTTAGAACGTATGTGAACTACTATCGACAAATACCGAGCAAACGTTGTAGGCGCCTACTGTATTGTTACTAACACTTTTACACGTATTTTCTTTTTTATCTAGCCAGCATTCCGTATTGAAGTTCAAATCAAACGCAGAAAGGTTAGGACATTGTCCTATTTTTGTATATTTGATGCATGCTTATGTAGGAGTTAGCAGGTGGAAGATTGAAATATTAGAAAATACAAATATTCTACTCAATGTTTATCTATTATTTTTTAGCGAATTCCTGCTCGCGTTCTATAGGAACTACTGCATGTATTCTATTTATGTGATTATTTAGGATATGGTTTATCTGTATGTCAAGTTTTATTGAAATCCATTCAGCTGGTTATTCGCTAATAACTGTCAAACTTTCATGTTAGTAAAATTAGATAGCAAGAGCATAGGGTATGACTGCCTGGAGAGTTGTAAATAAAAGTATCAGCATGCATGCAACTAACTAATGGAATAAAGATTATTTGTTTATTGGTAATGGCTGCATGATATCTTATATTTAATGACATTTAAAGTAAACTTTGTCATTTTAATAGAAACCCAAAAAATGTAGCTTTGGTTAAAATTGCTGTTGCTAAAATGCTAAAACAACTACCTTCCATCACAATCTACTTTTCGGCTTAACTTAAAATTCCCCAAACTTAGACCCGACTGTGGCTGAGCCGAAAAGAACGGCCATGAATGTAAAGCATGCTATCTATTCAATTTCTCGTCTTTTAAAAGTAGTCAAAATTCTTAATTCTTTCTCCACCTGTTTATTTCTCAAAAATAACCTTTACTTACCTAACCACAGGCCAGTGCAACATCGTCGCCCGCGCAACGGGGCGGTCGCAGAGCAACAACAGAAATGTCTTCACCGTTACTGCGGGTACCTCTGGAGCGAGGCTGGAAGCGAGAGCTGGTGTTCCGCGCAGCCCTCGACGCGCACTCGAGGCGCAACGCCGATATTTATTACTATACGCCGTACGGGAAGAAGCTCAGGTCAACTAGAGAGGTATGTTGTTGTCCTCTACGTTACTGCGGGTACCTCTGGAAGGGGCCTGGAATAGAGAGCTGGCAGATTTCAGGAGGTTCTGGCTACCCAAACCGATTGTCACAGTTGTAAAGACAAATACTTATTTATGTGTATTTCGAGGCACAAAATGCAGCTCAAGTTCCTGTTCAAAACGTTTGTATTTGTCAGTCAAATCAAGCCCAAAACATCTCAGTACTGAATGGTTACCACGACACTGTTTGATACACTCAAATGTCATGCGTTTTATGTACCTACAGTCGCCAGCGAATCAAGCCTCAAACTGCCAAATTTCTCTAAATGATTTTAAACCATAAAATGTTGAGAGTTAAGTTCAAAATCGAATGAGAAAATTTGACAGTTTGTAGGAATTTGATGCTTGGCGACTGTACCAATCGAACGTACAATTCAACGTGCAGTGCAACTGTCACTCTGGCTACCCATGAACTGAAACTGCTCTGCAAAGTACTGCTAGGCCCCCTAACTTTTAAAGTTGAATTGTTTACGGAATATCAATTATAATGTTTGATTTGTTGCAGGTCTCTGAACATCTTGCTGGCACGGGGCTGACGGTAGAAAACTTCTCCTTCTTCAAAGAACCCCTGGGAGTCGATGACCCTGAAAAGGAAATCATAAGGTCAGTTAACCAATCGTATTATGATTTTGAAAATTCTACAAGAAAACAAACTTGCTATTTCAGGTAATTATACTGTCACAATATTTGATAGGGCTTTATTACTGTCTTACTTATTTATCCACTGAACCGATCATCCCGCAATTGTGCATATACGTTGTCAAAAAAAATGACTGTTCCCGTGGAAAACAACAATAACGTTCTTATGATAATAGATGGCGCCACGTGTCTTTCGGATCATGATTCAATTGTATTATTAAGCAGAGTTCAATACGAATTGATTGTGAAATTCTAAATTAACGCGAGCGAAGCCGCGGGCAAAAGCTTGTACAAAATATTCATAATATTTATTCTAACTTGATTTCCTCCCACAGAGACGCAAAACTAATCCGTCGCATAGACTCCCCTATCGCGGCGACAGTAGCTCCCGCGCAAGTGGAGGGCAAGAGGACACCTAAACCCAAGGCTCCTAAAGGAGCCAGTCCTGAGCCAGTCCCTCCTGCCACCGCAGCCGCTGCCAACAAGTCTCCACCGGCGAAAATTAAGGTAAATAATATGCTGCTAGAGGATTTTATGGTTTATACTCATCAACATCTGCCTAGCCTTTTCCCAACTGTCGGGGTCGGCTTCCAGTCTCACCGGATGCAGCTGAATACCAATATTTTACATAGAGCGACTGCCTATCTGACCACCACAATCCGGTTACTAATACGATACCCCTTGATAAGACTGGTTGTCAGATTTTCGGGCCACTGACTACTTAAGTCAAAGATCTAAAATTGACAGCCAGTTTTACGTGCTTTCCGAGGTACGGAGGAAACTCTGTATATAATGGGTCACCCATCCACGGACGAACCTAGGCAAGCGCGGCTTAACCTGAAGATTGACCCGAGCGGCTTGTATTATTAGCTACTATTATACTACTCATATTTAGAAAGATAGGCGAATCAGGAAGGCGGACACCATCCTGTTTTATTATTAAAATCCTAACCGTCCCAAAACATTTTTGCCATTACCAAACTCTTCCTTAAAATGTGTAAATTACCTTGTGTAAGATGCTATCGTTGGCGACTTATGATTAGGTGAACAGTCGTAGTTAGCCAAGATAGACTCAGGGATAGCTTTGGTAGGAGCTCAACGTGTCTTCTTACGACCCAATTTTGACACGTCAATAGTCGACTAAGTAGAAGACAAAGCACTTCTTTGCATTACTCGGTTATTTAGGTTTTAAGTTTTTTAAGCCTTAAAACATTCTCAAGATATCCAATATCTTTCCGAGCAGGTCAAATCAATGGGTTCCCGACTAAGCAACAGCGCACCACCAGCTGCACCCACGCCGCCTCCGAAACAACAAAAGAAGCCGCCTCCAACTAAAGAAAAAGAACCCGCGCCACCACCCAAACAACAGCAACCAGAGCCGCAGCCGCAGCCACAACCACAACCGCCGCCAACCACGGTCAGCAACACCGACAACAACAACTCGGCCGCGTGGAAGAAACCGAGGTACCAATTCATATTATATGACATTTATAACAATGTTATAATGAAATGTTAACAAAATGATGTTGGAAGATGGTTCATAAAAGACTGCAGAAACTAGAGAGATCATTTTTCCCACAATTTTTGACTGAATTATCATGTAACGTATAACTTTGAGTGGCTGTCCTGCAGGACATTTTTTAGTCTTGCTTTCTATATCGTCAGGTTAGTGCCTTACCTGGTGTCAGAGTTTTTATGCCGCCCATGAGCCTCTGACTTGGTTTTACATGCCGTCAAGAAATATCTCTCAGGCATGCTGTACATTTTCCAGTAAAAAGTTAGAATTAAGAAGAAAAATAGATACGTGTTCATACAGTAAAGACAAATGCAATATGGAACAGCCATGTGGTTCCAAAATTATACTGCAAAATAAAGTACAGATGCTTGTGAACAAGGGGTAATACAGGGTGTCGGGTTGGGCAGGCTTTGAATCAATTGTTATTAAAATACGTAATTAAAATACAAATACGTATTTGGTATTTGTACTTCAATTACTTCTTAAAAATGATATTTGTAATTGGTATTTCAAATACCTGACGCTGAAGTATTTTGTAGTTAGTATTTCAAATACTTATGGCTTCAAAATACATTTGAACAACATTTAGCGATCTTAATAATGGTGCGTTCTGCAGCAGATAGCGTTCGATAGCTTTCGTAAGCAAAATGGCGACCGATAAATATCAAAGAATAACCTTAGAATAACCTTCAAAGATGGCAACACTGCACCTGTACCGTACAACTTGTCAAGTATCTTGTCAATGGTCATTTTCATTCTTAAACGGTTATTGTCACGAAACTTCTGTGTATTACTCAAGTTTATTATTAGGTAAGAGTAGGCGGCTTAAAAACTCTGACACTAGGTTAGGCACTAACCACACGATAAAGAAGAAAAAGAAAGAATGAAGTGCGAATGTCACGATGAATTATTCTATTCTATTTACGTGATTTAACTGTAACTGTATTTTGTAATTTGTATTTTAAATAAAAAATAGTTAAAATACGGTATTTTGTATTTTATATTTCAAATACACGACTTAAAAATATTTTTTGTTTCGTATTTTAAATAAATGCGAGATAGTATTTTGTAATTTGTATTTTAATTAAAGCAAAGCATGTATTTTGCCCAGCTCTTTCAATACGGATAAATACAATAGTGACGAATTTACTGTCCGAAAATGCGACTAAATAAAATAAAAGTCAAAAAGAGTATATAATCAAATCATGACTAAAATTAAATAAATATTGGGGATTATTATGAAGTCTACGTATTCATTTAACTACATTTGAAACAGAAATGGTCGGAAGAAGTATAAAAGTAATATACTGTGGTGTTCATTAGAAACAATAGTTAGGGTTTAGGATAAAACCACCAAATATTTCGCGGCGTATGATACGCCCAGTTTTCTTTCTACATGAAGTGTTCCTTATTTTTCTACATCAGTAGTAGGCAACATTTCAGTTCCTATGAATAAGTAATTAATTTAGAATAGTTATTTCCAACATTATTTTGTTTACATTGTTTTAAAAAAATACTAAAAAGAAACTAAATATTATGTTAGTTTATAAGCTCGTGTTCTCTTACGTCAATCCTGCACGATTCCGAAAAAAACGTTTGATACATTCCTTTACCAAATAAAAACAAATAAATAAATGTTAGGGTGTTTTTATTTTTGTTACGTATTGTCCTTATGTTATTTTTAGATAAACTTTGATAACTGATTTTGTTATCAGTTCCCAAAGTTTTTTTTTTGCTGTTGTAATATGTGTTTTAATGTGATATAATCTATGCTGTTCTTTTCTGTAATCGCGTTTTTCCTAAGTCTATAGTTTGATATGATATTGTATGTCCTTTCGACATACTTACATATAATACAATTAGAAATCTCCTTTACACTGGGGCCACATTTTAAATCGGCTAACACCTCTTGAAAATCATGTTTTTTTAACATCTTGAACATTGAAGCTGACATTAGTGTTACCTTAGCTTACAAGAAGAATACTACCACCAATACCACAAAAAGGTGATTTCGATTTGCTCGATCCATTTTCAAAATATTAATAAAAAGCATGAGATTACATCACCCGTGTCCCGATGACCGCGGGGGGTTAATTGACTAGCTGCAATTACCCCCCCCTCTGCGGGTACTGAGCGGAGGCCAGTGTAGTGCGTCCCCGGGCAGGCCCCCGCCCACCCCGCCGCCGCCGCGCCCTCAGCCCGCGCCGCCGCCCGCGCCTGAGCCCGTCGCCATTGTGAGTATGAAACACTCGTCTTATCCACTTATACTTCAGGTTTTTATGTTATACAGGGTGAAGATTTACTCACCTGCATCCTTCAAGGAGGTGAGTCTACCCGTCATATTAAAAAAAATCCCAAAGAAACCCTTTAAAAACAAAAATGCTTTTCATACATGCACCTAAATAGTCTGTCTACTGTTGTATGGGTTATTTTTTTTTTCAAGATAGTTTTACTTCTCTTTGAAGAATACAGGTGACTAAATCGCCACTCTGTATATTAATTATCTGTAAAATCTTGAGGCAGCGGCATGCCACAATAGCAACACATGCGTTGCTTGTGTGTACATGTAGTTTAAATGAATACAAAAAAAAATATTGACATGCTTTCTGAAAGCTGAAAGAATATTTTGATAATTCAAATTTCATAATACCTAAACCTCTGCCTCAACCTTCGAGGAAAACAGTCGTGATGTTATCTATGCATTTATTCTAATTAGACTAGAAATGTTGGACGCCATTTTCTAATATTAAATTCTGCACTAAAAAGTGACAATGAGGATTAACTATAGAAGTGTTTTTACTGCTACATTTGTCTGGCGGAAAAATAAACGTAACGTATTGGTACGGGCCCTTGCTGAGAATCCAGCTCGAAGGACCATAATGTACGAGCCTTTGCTTGCTAATACATTTGATAAGTTTTGATTGAAGAAAAATATTCTTGCTGATTTCTTGATAAAATATTTATTAATTGTAACAAAGGTGTTTACAATCAAAAGTTCGAAAGTCTACTCGAATTCGCTTTACAATAAGATAAAAATGCTGTACGCATTAGGGTACTGTATTTTCAATACAATTACTATTGCCAGCAATTGGACCACAAATTCAAACACCGAGTTACGATTGAGAAATAACTGATGGATAAACCCATTATACCTTCATCAGTGTTTGCGAATACTACTAGACCAATAAAGTAGTCGTTTAATGAACTTTTAATCCTATTTGGAGTACCTCAAAGGTGTGTCGCATTCGTTTAAAATCATTCGCAGCTATCACGCTGTTTTCACATCGATTAACATTATAATTGCGATATCACCTTTCAAGGTGAAAGCGGGCAGTCCGCGACATCCAAATTTTCTTTTGCAATTTGCCGGTCAACGTCAGGCTGTATGTTGACTAAAATGTGATTCGCGGCAGTAACATATATGGCTTTACTGAGTTATAATCATAGAGGGGAAATTCCGACTTTCGACACGACCAGAAGGGGGATACAGACGGGGATGCAGCCATGTTGATATGCAGCTAAGTTCATAATAAATAAAAAAGTTTATTTCAATTACAATAGGCATTTCGATACATGTTATTGGAGATCACCTTTTAAGCAAGGAATTGCTTGTATTAGGAGACTCCGCTGTTCCACTAGTCATTTTTAAGCAATTGAAATGTAGACAATTATAAACCGCTCAGCAGATTAAGGAACGTAATGTAGAAAAGGGCCAGATCGCGCGTGTACGTGTATCATGAGTGAGTGAGTGTGAAAGTGAGTGTGAAAGTGAGGTTGTGTGGTGTTTAAGATATCATATATGGTTCATTGAATGACTATTTCATGAAAAAAACGTAACAAAATTTGAATTTCGAGGGCTACCTTAAAGCCTTAACAGCCAGTCCTTCACAAAGTAATTTCCATATGGCACTTAGAAGCGCGATTGCTTGGAGGGCGGGCGCAGGCCGCTGGTGCAGCCGTGCTCCATGTCGTGCGGGCGCGGCGCGGTGCCGTCGCTGTCGTGCGCGGCGTGCCTGTGCCTGTACCACCCCGCCTGCGCCGGGTACCACCTCGCGCCGCCGCCTCACCCTTTCCTCTGCAAGGTAATGTGTTTTGTGATAGTCTTGTAATAATTTGTATCACGTACACGTGTACAAGTTTGTAATTATTTCCAATTTGACAGTCGTCGTTAGTAAGAGAACAGAATAAATAATATGTTAAGGGTTATGCTAGAAGAAGAAGTAATCCTTGGTTTATCCGGTTTAATAAATTAAATAGATAAACCTAAATTTACATCTTCTTAGCATTACCCGTAACATACAGGTGTAACAAGACCCTTCACGAAACCAAAACCACTTGTTCTCCCCGTCATTGCGATCATTTTTATGTTCTGACCATACCTTGGAACATTCTAGTTGCGGAGATAATGGGGGTCAAATGTCCAACTTTTTCACAAGTTTTTACTTATATACATGTTTTTAATGTTAGATTTTTACTTTAAACACCTTCACGACCCCCGTACTATATTCTATATTTACTATAGTACTGTATTCTAGCTCATCACCAGTATATACAGGGTATAAAGACATTAAACGGAGCCGAAAAGCACGTGCTCTTCTTGTAATTACGATATTGTACTATTCAATGCATTCATCAGCACAATGTTTTGAGTGCGTTACATTGAGTCCTACCAAATAACGTGATCACCCCAAAAAAAGTCGTTTCCCAGCAATAATTTTTGCGTAAAGTTACTAAGTTTGATTTACAGAATGCTTGGTTGACGGCTTCGCTAAGGGTCATGTTACACCCTGTATATATCATAGTACCTATATATATAGGTGCTATGAAAAGCTTGGCAACTCTCCCTCATGTCTTGTCTACACTCTCGGTGGCTGAGTTCCATTATTCTTAGACAGTACACATAGCAATAGCAACTAACCTGATTTTCTCTCACCCACAGAACTGCCGCAAATCATCATCACCTCCCATCGAACACAAGTCAGCAACGACGACGAGCATACCGGTCCCGATACCAGTCCCCGTGCTGGTCCCGGTAGCCGCGCCGGTACCGAGACGAATGCCTGGACCTCTACCGGTACCGGTGAAGGTGCCCAAGTTGACGTTTAAGGTAAAACTAAAAGCTTATTGTACTTCGAGTTGATCATATCAAGGGGTATCGCATGACCCAGTACTAACTGGTTTGTGGGGGTCAGATAGGCAGTCGCTCCTTTTAAAATACTGGTGTTCAGCTGCATCCGGTTAGACTGGAAGCCGGCCCTAACATAGTTGGGAAAAGGCTAGGCAGATGATGATGACTTTTACTATAAGTTGTTTTATTGATGGATTAAATTGATATATTTAGGGGAAAAAAAACATCATTATAATTAACGTTTGACAGTTTTTTTTATTGCATAACGTAAAAAATATTCTTTGAAAAAAAGCAAACGAAAAAAAAAAATCTGCCCTTACATTCTTTTGCTTTTTTTAAATTAAATGAAAAATAAAACGTTCAGTAAATTGACGTACACTAAATTGTGTTTTATTTTGCGAAAAGTCATTAGTAATGAAAACTTCTATAATCGTTATTTCTTCTCGTAGCTTGGTGCGTCTGGTTCAAAAACTCACCGTTCATTTTCGTCCACAGCACCACAGTACGCCGGACGGTGAGCGAGTGTGGGCGGTCGCGGGCACCCCTCCCGTGCTGCCCGCCCCGCCCGTGCCGGTGCCGGTGCCCGTGCCCGTGCCCGTGCCGGTGCCGGCCGCCGTGGCCGCTCGCGGGCGGGCCCCCCGCCCCGCGCTGCCGCAGGGCCTGGCGATACTCAATGGGAGACGCTTCGTCGTTGTACCGAGGAATATGGTGCAAGCTGGTGCGGGGCATGCAGCTAAATGAGGACTTGTTTATTTTATTTAATGTTAAATAGTGAAAGTGAGTTTCACGGTTGAACCGATTTGGATTAAATTCGTGATCCCGGTGGTAAGTTCCCATGGGTTAATGTCAGACTTCCACGCGAGTGAAGCCGCGGGCAAAACCTAGTTATAACTTGTTTAACCTTTTGACCGCCAGAACATAAACGCACCCGCGTGCCCTTCACGCCCAGCCATAATTTCACAAACAATTTTGTCACATATTTGTGTCGTTTGGCGTACAGGGCACGCGCTTGCTTGTCACATATATGTGACTATGGTGGTCAAAAGTTTTAGGAAAGTGTACTTAGGCAACTACTAAACATTAACAAAAACACCATCTTCTGATGAGTAAAAGAACATCAGACGCGAGCCTAAAAACTTCTTCGACTATTCTCATTTATCTACTCCCTCGCCTGATGGTCAGCCTAGATGGAGCACGCAGACTTGCCTAGGGAGATACTCATGTTATAGCTATCAAAGAATGTTGATTCCAGATAAGAATCCTGCTCCTAAGCAAAATCAGTGTTTTCTCAAAAGGATTTATGCATATGGCTGAGATGTCATTTCAAATGAAATTACGACTGTGGTTTACAACTGAATTGCTTTCGTTTCCCTTGATAGTATTGACAAGAAAATATAAACTGATCGTAAGCTGGGCTTACAAAAACATTGGGACAAGACAAACAAATATATAGCAATCTCCTTTTATTTTAAATTCAGACTTGTGCCCGGTTGGATGTGAATAGGCTCGCGCCCTTTATCATGGGACTAAAACATAAAAAAATAAAATGTGAGTGTAATATTAGGTACTCACGGCTTACATATCAAGCTATACATTTCCAGTATAAGCTGACCTCGCATTTTACGGAAATCCCATGCAATGCGCGATCAGCATAATTATACTGGAAATGTATAACTGGATGTGTAGCCGTGTGTACACCTCTGCCTTGCCCTTAGGAGATTACAGGCGTCGTGATGTTACGTAATTGAATTGTTGAGAAATTCTTAGAAGTCCCGTGATGATGTTTCTGTACTACAGTTATGGCAATAGGCTCACCCCTATTACATGGGACTTCGTAACTGATGCATTGTGGGTAGTACTAACTGCCGGCTTCAGAAAATATACCCTTGATAATACGTTTTGTAAGAAGGTATTCATGCATGCATTTCTATGGCAAGCATTCATTTTACGCTTAAAAGTGCCTACAACTTAGTCTTACTCGCGCAGAGATAAATTTAAAATAGATTTAGTTGTAATTACTAACTACGAATGTAATCACAATTAGTTTGTAACTAGTCTAACAGCTATATATGTATAAGACTGTGAACATAAAAATGAAATAGCTTTATAAAAAGGGTGTCTGCAGACAGTCGATTTATTTGACGAAAAAGTTGGTATTGGTTTAATTGATTCGATAGAAGGACACTGAAAAAATGAACAATAAAAAAAAAACTTATATTTTTGTCCAGTAAAAGAATGGTAACAAAACAGGTTGCATAGTCGTTTGTCTGTGGGTGCCCTGAATATGAATATCAAGCTTCCATAGACAACTTAAAAACAAAAACAAATCTTTAGTGCAAACAGGTGCTATATCACATACTCACGTATCGTTACTTTTTTTCACTTTGCAGATGTCAAAACAATAGAAACTATTTTTAGGCACTTCTTAGACGGGCGAATCTAGTAAATCTGTAGTCATACCCATGCGGTGCCGTAGCGTATCTGATTCAAAATAATGTTGAGGGATAGTAGATTCTTTTGATCATATAGCATCCAGTCATCAACCCAATGTGTTGACTAAATGCCGATATGACTTAAATGAACCAAATAACCAAATGCTCTAAATTTTCAACTCTCCAATTCCTACTTGAATGAATGGAATCATAAAAATACATTTATTTATTTAAAAATAAAGTTTTCCAAAGTGGTAACTGATAAGCGCCATGCCGCGTGGCATGGCGCTTATCAGTTATGTCATGTGGACAACTAGAACCTCGATTTGATAGAAAACGCACCGCGTGGGTCTGTCTACGGCCTTTACCAACACACAAAGAAGTCTTTTTTGTAAATTAAACACAGTGTTATTAATTATATTGTAAGTAAAAATCATTGTGAAACAGACTTATTTTGTAATATTCCACCTGATATCTATCATCCTATACTAACAAAGTTGGAAAATTGTTATCTAAGTTCAAATGGTTATATTTAACAATCACAGTATGACCAGCCTTGACTGACCTCACATTGCCTGATCATGTATCAAATAATTGAAAACCAGTGTTTTGTGAAAAAAAAAATACCTTCCACAATGTACATTGAATGTTTTAAGTCCATTTTTTAAAGACTATATTTTGACCATTGCCAGAATATGAGCTAAACTAATACGAAAAATATGCGCTTTGGACGTGGTCTTGCGGACACAAGCCCATTATTCAATACTATTCTAAAAACACTCTGAATATGGTCACTATATGGTCAATTATGCTAACCCTATGTTATTTTTAAATTATTACAGTTTTTTTAGTAAAGAACCATAATTTGCTTGTCGTCTATTTTTTAACCGACTTCTCAAGGGAGGAGGTGACTTCGACTTATTTTTGTAACCCTATTATTATGAAACTTCGGATGTGTGGAAATTATGTGGTCATTTAGGAAACCTCGCGATTCTGTGGTCCTCCAATCAGACTTCACTTAAACCATTGCTGTCTCTTATCCGCAGATATAAGAAGAAAGAGACGGATGATGTCAAAATATGCTGAACTAGAATCTCCCGCCTTTTCTCATAAGAGATGAGTAAGAAGGTTAGACAGCATTCAAATGTCTAGTTTGACAGGTCTAATCTTTCACTGTCTCTTTCTAGCTCTGTTTGTTAATAAGAGATAGCAATACTTTCATTTTGAATTTAGTTGTGAACGGCTCAAAGAAATCGGCTCTTTTGGTCACTTTTGTTTATAGCTACCACATTATAGCCCACCTTAGTTGTGGTCATAATTTTACCCTTACCTTAAATTATTTAAAATAATTATTTCTAATTTATTCTAAATAATTATTTAACTTACACAATGTAAAGGAATGTATCAAACTTTAAAAGAAAGTGCAAAATAAAATAGTCGGAATGCGTTTCACATTTTGATTTGAACGGTACACCGGAATGATTTTGTTTGCGGAAAAGGTATGTATCTATGAGTTTTTTTAACATTCTTTGTTTTTCTTTTTGACGTCTTAACTCTGTCATACACGCCTTGTTTTTTTTTTTTTGTAAAATTTATGCAAGTTGCCCTCGTCGAAGTAGTAGTTTCTACATTAGCATGACATGGTTTGTTCGCGTATTTCAAGACGTATCGCGATTTAATGTGCCTACAGATTTGCTAGAAAAATTCAAAACGTCGGTGTCGTCTTGAAATATTAAAGTTCTTTTACCATATTATTATGATGCTAATTGCGGTTTGTTCTATAATGGTTTAGCATCACTTTAACTTCGCTCATGTCAACCTAACCTAACGCAATTTCGTAGGCGCGTTTAGAATTTTCAACTACAGCAAACGCCATTATCGTAGCAAAAACGGTCATAAAACGTGCGAGTAAGACGACAAATACTCAGCAAGGGTTTAGTCTCGTGCCATCTCACTCCCACCTTTCATGACTACGACTGCAACACACGTTGACTTTTAGGGCCAAAGTCCTATATACTTGACCCCACGTTTGTCTACAGTGATGACAAACGAAGAGGTCGCGCAGTCAACGGCGCGGCGTCGCCACCCACTACGACGATGTCGCCGCGACGTCGCGGGCGACAGCGAGTCGACGACACCGACCACTTCACCGCCTTCTATAACAAGGCGCAGGAGAGCAGCTATAATGTTGTTGTACAGGTAAGAAATAAGCATCATATTTGCACCTTTATTTCTGCTCCCTTCTTGTATATTTATCTTAGGAACATAAACTGAAAACATAAGGTGGAAGGGAAATCTGCCATTCCTTACATTTTCACTGTGACAAATTACAAAAGACAAAACAAACAGCAACAGATACAGAAGAACCAGTGGTTTTTTTACATTGTAGGTAAAGGTAACCTTGCTTTCAGGATGATGCTTTTTTATATGGAAACTCTCAGTTCTACTCGATAATTGGTGATTGCAATACAGCTCAATTGGTCTATCTTGTGGTGACCTTAAATGAATTTAAGGCGGGAGCCAGGGCTTGCAAACTAGATTTAAATGACCGCCCGCTAAGGGCACCCTCTGAGGGATTCGGACGTCTGCTTAGGGCGTTGAGGAGAGGGCAGCTAGGGACAGGCTGGGTCGACTTATCTGGATGATGCTCAAGTGTTAACAGTCTGTATACTGGTTCCAGATCTTCCAATACCTAGGCATGCGTGACCTGGCGCATTGTGCGCGCGTGTGTAAACTATGGAGACAGCTGTCCGCGACGCCTGCGCTCTGGAGGCACGTGAGGATGAAGAATTCACATGTAAGTACACCCATCATCTGCCTAGCCTTTTTCCTATGTTGAGGTCGGCTTCCAGTCTAACCAGATGCAGCTGAATACCAGTATTTTACATGGAGCGACTGCCTATCTGACCTCCACAACCCAGTTAGTACTGTGTAATACGATACGTCCCTTTTTTAAGACTGGTTGTCAGACTTTTTGGGCCACTACCTACCTGTACCGACTGTCAAAGCTCTTCAAATGACAGCCGGGACCAACGGCTTAACCTGGTTTCCGAGGCACGGAGGAAACTCGGCATGTAATGAGTGGTCACCCATCCACGAACCAACCTAGGCGAGTTCGGCTTAACCTGAAGAGCCACACGAGTGGCTGTTATTATTTTGCCACGAGCTCTCTTTATATTAAATCTATTGCGGTTAGTAGGGCTTATCCTAATCTTTAGGGTTAAAATTTTTTTTTTCTTCTACATTGTGCTCACATATAGAAGCAACAATATTGTAACCCAAGACTATTGTAATATCTAACTTGATTTGAAAAGAGAGTCCATGGAGTTTCGTTGCTTTGCGATTTTCAATTACTTATTGAATACTAGCTGTTGCCCGCAGCTTCGCTCGTGTTTTGGTCGGAAATTATCCCACGGGCACATTGTAAATATAGTGCCTATGGCACTCGGGAATAGTGTAGCTTTCTATTAGGAAAATAATTTTCAAAATCTGTTCAGTTGATCCAGAGATTACCTCCTACAACCTCACAAACTTTACCTCTTTATAATATTAGTATAGATATCCAATGTTTCTCCCTTGACCATACAGGTAAGCGACTGGGGAGGACTGTGCGCGGCGCTCAAACGTCACGGCACGAAGAGACTGGACCTGCGCAAGATGTTGCTGCCACAGAACGACGCCGTGTTCTGGGAACAGTTCGCTGAACACATATCTACTGTCGACACGTTAGAGAGGTCAGTTAAATGTACCAAGTGCACTGAGGGTTTACCGGTTTTCATCCTTATGCTCTAAATAATAAGGTTGAAAAGTGGTTGACAGTCGAGGAACTCGGTAGTACCTAAAAAGCAAATTGAAAAATTACATCAAAAACGCTTTTAGTGGAGTCTTTTTTTGCTGTTAATATTGTAATCTTTTGTTTTATTTTTGTCACCCCCCCCCCCCCCTCCCTGAGTGTCATGTTTTCTGCGTGATTCAGGAACTGATTGATACAAATAATAGTCCTCCTGACTGTTTTCGGTCACGGCGACCAATCTCAACCCAGATTAGCCATCGGCGCGGGAGATATTATAGTGCACAAGTGTGTGCGCAGGCACAGGTGCACTCTCTGTTCCTTTACTCTCATAGTCCGATAGGACGGCAATCTGACACGACCGGAGAGAGATCAGGCGCAGGACCAACGGCTTAACGTGCTTTCCGAGGCACGGCGGTATCATACCGCCAACTTCCAAACTCCGGGCTACTACTGAGAAATTTCGAATGAAAAACCCAATAGCACTTTTTTGCCCGACCCGGTATTCGAACCCAGGACCCCACGCTCAGGAGTCGCGCTTGCGACCACGAGACCAACGGGGCAGTCAAATGTCCTGTATGTGTGCCCGCTATGATAGCATTAGTATCACCCGCTCTGTAGTGGCGGTACTTTCTCTTTATGATGTTAGGGTTTCTGAAAAGTCAGCTTGTCTTATGGGCTTGCCGTATTGTTGGCCCCTAGACACGCCACTGGTGTTACCGACCCGCATTCTTTAAGTTTTGTAAGTATATTCTTTCCCCCACAGGATAGAGATGTGCCGCTGTCCGGCTCGCGCAGTAGAGTCCGTGTGCCGCGGCCTGCCCGGGCTGCGCGCGCTGTCGGCGCTGGCCATCCGCGACGCGACGCTGGACCCGACCCCGCTGGCCGAGCTGCCGCTGCTGCACGAGCTGCGCCTCAAGAGTATGGCCGGTCTGTCACTGTCGCATGACCTGCGTCATCTCGCCGCCCTCACTAAGTTGCAGCACCTCTCGCTTACTAGCATCAAGGTATGTGCGATATTGTCCTGAACGAAACTTGTAAGATTACTGATACTGTTACCCCGTGTCATCCCACACCATAGCTGGGCAAAGGCCTGTCTCCATGACTTCCAGTTGTTTCAATTCAGGGCTAATATGGACCACTGGTCGTTGGTTATGTCCAACTGTCTTGTCATCTATGAGGTCTGCCCCGACGCCTTCTGGCTGTGACAGGGCTCTAGAAAGTGACTATTTTGGCCCACCGCTCATTAAGCATCCGGTAGACGTGGTCAGCCCAGGCCTACTTCAGCTTAGCTGCTTTTTGAGCGACGTCAGTATTTTGTGTTTTGGGGCGCAGTGTGGTTGCTTCAATAAAATCCAGAATGTATTTGGTCGTGAACATTTTAAGACACATATTTGAAAGTGGGTGTTTGTAATATTTGTTGGTAGGAGTTGGGGTGGTGCGCGTGCGACGTGATCGGGTCGCTGCCCATGCTGGAGTCGCTGGAGCTGGGCGAGTGCACGTTCCGCGCGGAGTTCGCGGGCGTGCTGGCGCGCCTGCTGCGCCTGCGCCGCCTGCGCCTGGAGCGCGGCACGCCGCACTGCGCCGCGCCCGACATCCTGCGCGCGCTGGCCACGCTGCCGCTGCTCACGCGCCTGGAGCTCGTCAACATCGACGTCAAGCTGGGCTTCGACGACGCGCTGGCGGCCTGCACCAACGTGCGGCGCCTGCTCATCATCCCCACCTACGTGTCGCAGTCGGCCACCACCAACAAGCAGGTGCTCTCGGGCGTGCTGCGCCTGAAGGACTCGCTCACGCACCTCATGTGGGGCGTCACCATCGAGCTGCTGCGCGTCACGGAGCTGTTCATCGACCAGTGCGAGCGCGCGGGCTCCCCGGCGCGGCGCGACGTGGGCGAGTGCATCCCGGTGCTGAAGCCCGTGCCGGGCTGCAGGCCGCCGCCCGGGCCGGCGGGCGCGGGCCCCCCGCAGGTGGAGATCCTGCCGCTGCCGACGCTGCAGCGCCTGCTGTCGCAGCAGCTGCCGCACACCAAGCTCAAGCTGCTGCGCATCCCCTTCCACGCCACGTGGCGCCAGTCGCTCGCCGACTTCCAGTAGTCGCAGGTACACCCACCACCACCGATATGTACACGCTTACTTAAATACAGGAGCGATTTTCTCGTGGAATAACGACTGCAACTTCGAAATGGGACCTATTTTAAAAAATATGGGTTCAAAGTACTACAACATGAAATTACAATCAATAAAATATAAGAAACTCAGTTTTATAAACTTCTAAGTGTATACATATTGGTGATCGTGACTGTACAAGTGTGTAATGTACGCTAAACAAGCATTGTAACATTTTCTTACGGAAAACGTCGTGATACACATGAAACTTCACTATCATTAGTTAACGTAAGCGCTTACTTGTCAACTGCCAATGTGAACATATTATATACATGTACATATTTATATCGGTAGAGATTTTTAGATATATATTATTATATACGGCAACATATAGTGTATATAATATAGAAAAAATTAGCTCATCATGATGATTAGGATAAAATAATAAAACAAAACTGGCTCCGATAAATTACTGTATGGAATTGATCATTAAAATACCGAAAGATTGCCTTAGACAAGCGTTTACTTTACCTTTGATCTGTTTTATGTGAAATCAGCTTATTCTTTTTAAAAAACCGAATACTAGCAAAAAAGAGTCTGCTCAATGCTAGTTACTGCTTTCTTAAGGGGGTCACACCAGCGCACGAGTACGTTCAGTGCGGTTCGCGTGCATCATAGAAACATAGTATGGACATCTTTGGTCATGTTCACGAGGTTACCGAACAGTACGCGTGCAAGTTATAATATCCTCTTGCGAACACCAACAGTCAGGTTCGCGTGCATCTTAGCAATATTCAATTCATACACGCTTCGATTGTTCATTTGTGGAACCTTGCACGCGAGCTGCGCGTTCCTTCCAAAGAGAGAAAGAAAACATATTTCTTTGACACATGCCATATGTGCAAACAAAAAAATTAAATTCTAAAAGAAAAAAAGAGATAGTATTGTGTGTCTCACGGCTGCGCCAAATAGGCCCAGTTGCACGCTAACTGTTGCAAGCGCGCGTAGTATGTGACGCATCCATAGCCATTCGAGGTGCGTAGGATGCACAATTCCAGCGCGTGCGCAGGTGTGGACAAGCTGATAAAACATCTTGCATAAAACAGAAATTAAATTCTTGTCAATTTAAAATCAAAACTAAGATAAATGCAACATGTAGAATATAATATACCTCTGACCATAGTCGCTAGTAATCTTTTATATTTTATGGAGCAAACAGATACTTTTAAATGTATGCCTGTTTTAAGGTGTAACGCAAGCAATAAAACTAACATACATAGTAGCTTTACAAAAATAAATAAATAAAATAATTAAAATTACAATAACTTGCAAAACAGTATATATCTTAATAGCAAATGTTACGCCTTAACGAAATGTCGTCGTATCAAAACATTAAATTTAGAGGAGAATTATATAATGTATATAAATGTGAATATGTAGGGCGGGGCGCTGATCACAGGATATATTCAATACATACATACTTATAGTAGTATATTATATTTTACTATATATTTGTTTACATAGGTTATAGCATATTTAGTTAATGTGTCGACTTAACTGGTACTTCAGTACCTAGTGAATAGGATGTTATCGGAAAGTTGACAACGTCCATTGAATCTATATCGTCCAAATGTTTGACAGCCGTTTGCGACGTTGCCAACTTTCAGAATGAACCTTACACAGCTGTGAATAGGTATAATGCGTTCTTCCTTACATCTCTGATTTAGTAAACAAATACGGTACGAAAGCTTTCACTTCAATCACACACACCCGCTACATCATAATCACTAAATGCATTACATGCTAAGCCTGTTTAAAACATTCTGTTTCTATAATCTTTAAACAATGGGGATGGCAACTATGAAAAAAATGGCACTAGCATAGCATCGTCATTGGTTGACAATCTGGTAGTGTCATTGTTTGTTTGTTTCAAATCTAGCTGTTGCCCGCGACCTTCGTTCGCGTGAAATTATTATAAAAAAATATTACTTCCATTTTTGAATCGGATTTTGTTATCAATTTCATGGATTGTACCCTAATTATTTTTCTAAAATTAAAGTATCCTTATGACACGAGCTATCTGCCAGTAAAAGTCCCGTCTAAATCGGTCCAGCCGTTTCGGAGATAAGCCGGAACAATTAACAGACAAAAATAAAAAATAAATGGGTTTTTTATACGTGCCGTATATGTTTTCATATGCATCACTACATAGTATAAAACAAAGTCGCTTCCCGCTTCTGTCCCTATGAATGCTAAGATCTGATCTTTAAAACTACGCAACAGATTTTGATGCGGTTTTTTTTTCAAATAATGGAGTATATAGAGTGATTCAAGAGGAAGGTTTCTATGTACAACATTGCACCCGTGCGACGCCACGCCGGGGCGGGTCGTTAGTTCAGTATTAATCTGTTATTTTGATATTACGAACAGATACTTCAATTTTTTATATTTTTATAGGTAGCTTGATCTCATTAGTCACATTGAGACCTAGCTATGGCCGCGCCATCTATAATTAGCTTATAATGGTCTTCCCCACTGACAGAAACATAACGTTGTTACTAATACGTTTAGCACTAAAAGCATTTTGCGACTAGTGATGCAAGCAGGCTTTAAACTTACCTTTAAACATCTGATTCAAATGAACTATTGAAACACATTTTCACACGCCATATTTGTTTACGGAATTAGTCGAGCAAAGAAAACACGCTTTAGATAAAACAATGACGTTGATACCATGAGGTACTAAAATGTTAGTGTTATTACACTAACGATAGGTTCAGAACTCTCCATACAACGAGTGGGAACAGGCGCACACATAGACGTGTGCGTACGATATCATCTGCCTAGCCTTTTTCCAACTATTTTAAGGTTGACTTCCAGACTAGCTAGATGCAGATGAATACCAGTATTTTACATGGAACAACTGTCTATATGACCTCGTTAGTACGATACCCCTTTATAAGGCTCGTCGTCAGACTTTCGGCTTTCTACCTGTAACGACTGTCAAAGATGCGTACGTACGGCGATCTCAAACAAATACCAGTCGCGAAATTCACTCGCTGCACGTGAAGCGTGTCTATGTGTGCGTGCGTTTTAATTCCTTGCATAGAGCAATACTTCTGTCCCTTTCTATTTTGTGGTAGTGTAGTACATTTACAATAAATGCGGGCTGGGAGAAAAGTAATTATTATGTTAACTGACTGCATAGCTTTTTAATAGCGAACTCACAAAAGGTGGACATACAGTGGGTTTATAAAGTGGGTTACGGATCAAAAGTTTTGTCCTTTGCATCACTTTTGACCGGTACTTCGATTTTGAAATAAATTAGTATTTTGAGTTTGATTTGAAAATATTACTGATTTTCACAAACAGGCAATGTATGAATGAGTCCAAAGATATTTCTTACAGTATTGTTAGAAAGTGGAGGCAGATTTAAGGTGTCCTCTAATCTTCCTAAGCTGTTTTGATTCAAGTTTATAAGAACACAAGACAGCAGCAATTAAACCTTATTTGGGCACAAAATAACTGACGGTTATCGAAATAAATGATAACCAAAGTGATTTATAAATCAAACGAGATTTAAACAAAATTGTTAAACCACATTCTTAACCCCATATGTTCACCAAGCGATGCAAATTCAATGGTGTCTTATATTGCAATAACAGTTGCTTATAAATACACAGAGCGCGTAATTGTCGCATATTTATATACTTCGGTATAATCTAGTTCATAATTGCCTTAACGCCCAAGATCGAATGTCACTTGCACTTCAGGGTCTATCACAGATATAGATATACCTACATAACGCAAGAGCACCTACTTCGCTTGCCCGGGTTAAGCATTTATACTTAGTGTCGCAGCAAGCTAATTTGTTTAAAACTCAAGAACATAATTCTAGACATTCAAAGAACAAAAACATAGTCTATTTTTTGTATAGTACTTACCTTGTTTGTATAGTAACTAAATAGTGCTTATGACGTCATAGTAGGTAGTCAAAAAATGGCACGTTTGGTTTTCATACGGTTCGTGATACTTCCGTTATAAAGGGTGTAACAAGACCCTTAACGAAGCCGAAAGGCACTTGTTTTCCTCGTCATTGCAATCGTTTTTTTTATGTTCTAGACCATACCTGGGAAAATTCTAGTCGGCGAGATATCAAGGGGGTCACAAGCTTTTTTGAAATACGTGTTTTTAATGTAAGATTTTTACTTTAAACACCTCCACGACCCCCGTACTATTGAATCCAGCTACAGCACAATGTTTTGACTGCGTTACATTGAGTTCTACCGTAAAACGTGATTTTTCACCCCAAAAAAAAAGTCGTTTTAGCAATAATTTTTGTGTAAAGTTACTTAGTTTAATGTACAGAATGCTTGGTTGACGGCTTCGTTAGGGGTCTTGTTACACCCTGTATAGGTATATCTATATCTGTGGGGTATATTTTTCCATGTGACAGTTGAAACCTTAATAACGTTTCAACCGGTGAAGCAGTTGATGTTGACTTAACTAACATAGATATATTTTTGTAAGGAACCCATTCTTCCACAAAAACACCGATAGACTTCGGTCTTACAATTGTAAATGAAGTACTAGAATTTAATACATAATATTATGATTGAAAAAGTTATTAGTTTTATTACGAAAACATAGAAATATTAAATATTATATAAAAAAGTTTTAATGTTAAGACCTGTAAATATTTTTTAAGATAAATTAATTTTTCAGTGCCTCTTTGATTTTTACGTGATCATTGCTTTCAGGCATGATTAGGTTCAGTGTGTATTTTTTTAATTTTAGTTTAGTTTAGATTACTTGCATATCTAAAGAATTTTTTGTAAAAAATCTCATACTTGGTTTGTGATAATCAAATAACACAATTTAGCCAAACAACTGTCATAATCACGTAGGTTCGATCCATAATACATGGGACTTAAGTATAACTAGCGAAATGTGGGTGTTCGCATGACGATAAATTAAGCTGATCTCTTAACGTACGGGAAGCTCAGCTCAAAGCGAGGTCAGGTTATACTGGCTTTACGTGTCACGGTGTGTACTGTGGTATAACATTTGCTAAGGCATACCATTTATTACACGTTCTGTAAATCTGTGGTCGAATGGACATCGAGAAAATACAAGAATACGTAATTAATAAAAGCAGCAGTTGATTATTTTACCATTATCGCGCTTCAAAAAACAAAACCCAGAGATCAGGACGACTCAAAGCCGAAACCTACCAGGAACGGAGCGCGCCGTTAACAGACTGGGCAGACAACTTAAATTATAATGAACTCTGCACAAACTGCTAGTGCAGTAAGAGTGTAGCTGACTTGGAGAAAATTCCGTCACGAGAAGTAATACATCCTCTATGTAGAATTAAGACAGGTCTACCACCAAAATGCCAGTGCTATGGAAGGTAAACCGTTGACACCAGGTTTGGATACGACTGCAGTTCTCCACAAATGTGTGACACAGACGGCTCTGTCAAGCAGACGTTTATCACGACTACAGTGACTAGAAATATTGTTAATCATATAGATTTGTTTTATCCTACCAGGAACTGGCTATTTTCTCAACGGAGTTATAACCCATTAAAAGTGCCCGAAAGATCATTTGAAGCCATCAACTTCTGATGAAAAACTTTAAACACACAATATCCCTGGTCTCACGTTAGTTTAGTTTGTCGCAGCAGTTTTTTTTACACTAATTTTTGTAACAGGTTTCACCTACCAAGTATGAGTTACGCACTCGTCTTGAAAAGCGCAAGTGATTCCATATTCCGATTTTCTTATTTTACCAAAAAAATAACAAAACGTAAATGCATGAAAAGGTAAGGATAAAAGACTGAATCACTAATATAGGCTATAAATTAAGAGTAATAAAGAACGAAAACGATTGCGAGGACATTATTAAGTCAGTCTTATAATAATACAGAATGGATAAAACTAGAGGACTACCATTTAATTGAGACGGTGTCTAAAGTAGCTGCGCGGGGCGGGAGAGGTGAGGTGTCGTGTCGCGGGAGCTGTCAGCGTTCCCCCCTCTCCCGCGCCGTGCAGCTCAGGCCTCGCCTCAGTTAGCGATAGGACTGTACTTTAGATATGCAAGTAATACTAACATACTGGTTGAAAGCAGGAGAAGTCGCATTATCATGCAGCCAAGATATAGCGATTTCGTCTACTTGCAAACTGTTAAGCGTCGTTTAGGTTTGAACCAAACGCAAATGATAAGGTTTTCTAGCAATATAAGAAACCCAAGCAATACAAGACCCTATTAACAACAAATAAAGCACATTTTAACAATTATTGTTGTGGTCGGTTCAGATATAAACGTAAGTTTTCTTTATACATATAAAATTATGTGGCAATGTTTGAATATATTATTTTTTTAGACTTGTATCATGAAGTACAAGGGCTTGAGTGACGGTAGAGGGCGCCTCAATGTCTCGAACAGACACATACATGAAAATGTTGTATGTATTTAATATATAGTTAAAATAATGTATTTTAATACTTTACTCCTGGATTCTGAAAGCATGAGGCTCTTCGTTGGTAAGTCTGGTCGACCAATCAGCTTACAGCAGAGACTTGCTCAGGTTTTTAAGAACCGGGTCTAACTATTATAGTTTATAATACAGTAACATCCATAAAGGCTTTATACATGTTAATAAGTCTTTACAATAATAAGTGAAGATATACAAGAGTCTAATAATAACTCTTGTAGAGTATGTATCTAAGGGAATTATCATTTTGGTTCGAGCGAGGCGCCAAAGCAGATTGCTCGGATTTCGGGACAATTGTGTGGGCTATGAAAAATAAAACTATTTCTATATTATTTTCGGGATTCTTAATAAATATTGTATTCTTCATCTTTCTTAATCATTAAGCCTGGGAGCCAAAATCATACGATCTCACAACTTGATAAATTGCTAAATAATTGTCACTCAGGGTCTGAACGCCTGTAATTTGAAAAGAAATACAAATTGAATTAGCCTTCAGAACCCGACATGTTTTCTTATGGTTCTTATTTCATTCTTCTATAATCGTTAGTGGCGTTTTTAAATTGTTAATTTTTGGCTTCGAAGCATTCAGTAAAGGCAATGACTTAAAACTTTTACTATTTAACTTATTTAAACATTATTTTGCTTAGTATAAGTAAGTCAACTTCTCTGCCTACTTCATCGTTTTGTTTGTAATTCATTTGACTATATCAAAGAAAACTGCAGCGTGAGGCTTGTCATAGAACCAAAAAGTTGAAGACATGTGGCATCTAACATCTGGGCCCATGTATTGCCCACGATGGGAATATTGCAGGCTTATTATAGAAACTTTAGCTAGACCTTTGATAAAATTAAGTAATATGCTTCGAAGCCCAAAATCCAAATATTGACTTATCATTTATCTCCATGACTTGTGTTAAAGCATAGCTTTTTAATATAATTTAGACATAACAGTCTATTGTTAATAATCTCTGATGCTTCTTGTATACTAGTTTATATATCTCTGGCGAGTTTCCTTTGTTTATGTAAAAAATGTAAATGACTTGCTTACAATATGTTGTTGTGGAAAGAATTTGGTGTTATCTGTTACGGTACTGCTGTTGAAGCGTGTATTTAAACGAATTATACGCTTGAGAGTTTGTTTATTTGATTCTGGGTGAAAAATAATGGGTATAGGGCTTATAATCTATAAATGATTGTAGATTCTAGTTGTGGAGTCTGTTTATACAAATCTATGATTTTAAATACAGATTTCAGCTGCTAGACAACTTGACAGGCTATATTTCGTTCGGAAACAATAAATATCGTTCAGATAACACAAGGTTCTTTCCAAACGTGTTTGTTGACGGTGTGGAGATGCAGGATCTATTATAATTAGGTTATGTATAGGTTAAAGACAACTTTGCTGGTAAGCAGGGGCGCCTTGTGAATAAATGGTTGCCGACAAAAATGTGCTGTTTTATTTTATACTCCTCTTTTTGTGTCCTGTCCCTGACTTCATTCATAGAGTACCTACATCCAAGTATCCTATCTCAGTCTTACCAAGAAGTATCGTATTATCCAGTAACTGGCTAGCGAAGGTCAGATGAGCAGTCACTATATGTAATTATCTACATCCGGTTAGACTGGAAGCAGACCCCAACATGGGGGGGGGTAAATTGTAGGCAGAGAATGACACACCACATTAGCCTTTCGGCCGAAAAATCGCCACTGCTCAACATAGACCTTCCTCAAACATCGCATCAACGACTGGACTTCCCGCATCCAGCGGATTCCCGCGACCTCCACTAGCTCATCAACGCAATAGGGAATATGCATGTATTTTTTTTACTTAAATCAATAAAATGCAGTACTATTAACCCAAGAAAATAATCAAAAGTTAATTTCAACTACTGCTTGTCGCACAAAAAAAAATTAAACTCCTACAATTTTCTACGACAGTTCAAACGTCCATGACTGTCGCGGCCATTCAAGTCATAGAATTTGATGTCACTTCCCTCTATCTGCCTTGTTTAAATCAATTTTTTTGCCATTAAGGTGGATGCGCAAGGGTAGCCCGCGAAATTTAAATTTTCTTACGTTTATTGCAATTTGCAGGTCAGTGTCAGGTTGTATGTTTATGAAAATATGAATCGCACCAGTAACACGTACGGAGTTACAGAATTATAATCATTCAAATCATCATTACAGCCCTCCAAGTTCATATAATCTCAAAAAGTGACTTTTTCATGAAATAGCTCTTGAATGTGATTATATGAGCTTGGAGAGCTGTATTGATGATTTAAATGATTATAATTCTGTAACTCCATACGTGTTACTGGCGCGATTCATATTTTCATCAACATACAACTTGACACTGACCTGCAAATTGCAATAAACTTGAGAAAATTTAAATTTCGCGGGCTACCCTTGCGCTTCCACCTTAATAGAATAGTTTTACTATATTTAACAATATTATAGTAAAATCTTTGTGAAACTTTAAGTACTTTTCAACTAAAAGTATTTCTTTGACACACAGCATTTGATGTCACTACCGGAATCGATGCGTTCCGTTTCACCAAAAACACGCTACATAAAATATTAAATTGTAAAAAAGTGTTGTATTTGAGAATTAAACAAGTGTACCAC
The DNA here is from genome assembly GCA_947578425.1 of Eugnorisma glareosa. NCBI lineage: Eukaryota > Metazoa > Arthropoda > Insecta > Lepidoptera > Noctuidae > Eugnorisma > Eugnorisma glareosa. The sequence goes on along the minus strand of OX387967.1, from coordinate 4,646,083 downwards.
AATGTTTTTATGGGCCAATACAAGGCATTTTTAAGAAATAAAAAAAGTATTGTATTTCTTGCATATACCCTATTTGTGAACTCAACACATAACTTTGTTATGCTAAGTAATTCAACATAATATGCAGAAAATTTCTCAAAAATGGCATTACGACATCTTCAAAAAACCTTTTATCTTTAGACCAGTCTATTTAACATAGTAACCGTTGGCCCGAAATCCACCAAAGAAGAGACGCTTAGGAGATAGAGTGTATCCACCGAAGCTGTCCTGTGTGTATAGGATAATCACGCCCAGCTATACACGAAAGTCACACTCATCTCTCTACTCACTCAACCGATTCCACTAAACATAAACGGAAGCGAGAAGTGTAAATAACGATATTCTATTGGTGGTTTACAACACACATCTCTCCTCGCGTCTCGTCTACTCCGCTTCGTTGGAGTCCGAGCTTATAGCAGTCCACTGCTGGACTAATCTGTACGCCTACTTAGTCACTTTAATCACTATTACCCGACTTCATCAAAATAATTGTCAGTTTAATACTGATTATCGTTAAGGATTTCACTTCAGGGGATGGCAAATAAAACCATGATATACTGTAACCGAGGTCCGCGATACCTCTGTATTTCCTCAGTTTTAGCATTAATAAGAATCTGTGAAATATCTTCCATTAGCTTGAGCTTCAATTGTTCATTTCCAATGCTTCGCAGTACGGCTCCTACGAACGGCAAAAACTTATCGACGGAGTCGTGGCGTTTCAGTATCAACGTGGCCGTGGCAATTTCTTCGTTCGTTTCTTCGGATCTGAATGTTACCGTAAGATCTTGTTGATGTTGATTGTAGCTTGTGTCGGCATCCTCAGCGTCACCATATTCGGCGTCTTCTCCTTCGTCAGTACCATCTATTTCTTCGGAAGAGTCCCACATGCGAGGTGTTTCGCTGTAAACAGATGAGCGACATGCAGCTTCAGTTGTGGATGTACACGGCATCACGACGGATAATACCGGCGAGATACTCTTTGGTGGCTCCTCGTCTAGGTCGATAGGACCTGATTCGCCATTCCCGTCTGCGTCTAAAGGACCTGCTTCTTCGAACTCCTCGTCCTCTATATCCTCCTCGTCGTCACGTCTCATTCCGTGATCGTTCTCCATTTTTCCGATAAATCCTAAAAAAAAGTCACAAAGATTAATGGTTTGTATTTGCAAACTATTTACAAGAATGCCTACCCGAAACAAAAAAAGTAATTGGTGTTTGTAAAATAACATAGTGTGGTTTATTATTTCAGCCGAAAGACTTCAACCGCTGGACATTGTAGGCCTCCCCCAGGTGTCGCCACATTGACCGGTCCCGTGCGACTCGCATCCCGCGGATCCCCGCGACTTTCACCAGGTCATCGGTCCACCTAGTGTGAGGCCTTCCAACGTAACGTCTTCCGATTCGCGGTCGCCACTCCAGAACTTTTCGGCCCCATTGGCCATCCATTCTGCAAGTAATGTGCCCTGCCCACTGCCAATAAAAGTTTGGCAATTCTTTGGGCTACGTCGGTAACCTTGGTTCTCTTCTGGTTCGATCACGCAAAGAAACTCCGAGCAAAGCCCTCTCCATTGCCCTTTAGGTGACTAAACCCCTTTGTGTGGTTAAAACCTCAAAATAAATAAGAATACTGCGGAAATTTCACGAATACGGGTAAAAGATAAGTATTTATTTCTCAAAATAATAAATCACATACCTAACTAAATAATTTATTCAGGACATATTAAAAGGACGCATTAAACGTGGAATGAAATAAAGAGTTTGCTTAACGCCTGCGCGTATTTCTTTCGCATAATGGATTAACGCTACAGGTGCTGTGTGCCGCACGCAATGGTGAGCGGCGTTGCGAAAGACGCTTGAAAAAGATTTAACACGCAAGAAGCATATACTGTTGCAGCGATGTGCAGCGTCTTGCCGCGAACTTTCCGTGACCTCCGTCATACGACCCTGTAACGCCAAGGGGGAGATACGTTTCATGTCCGTCGTCAGCGTCCAAATTAATCATATCGAGAGGTACCTACTCGCACTAGGATTCCATGGAAAACAGACAAATCGAATAAAGTTCAAAATATATTTGAAATCTTTTTCGTTTTGTGAGAGAGGCAGCTTCAACATTAAAGGAAATAACAATAGTTCTGGGCACCGTGGTCGCGGCATCAGCATCATGGATAACATTTTGAGAACTTTCCGCTCCGCACCGAGAGAAGAGAATATTTCGCAAAGTCTCCTCCAAATCATCTCCTTTATCTTCTAAACTGCGCAGCTTCACGCACTTTCTTCCATAAAGCGATCAATAAACAGTCCCACCCCTCTAACCCGCCCGCCTTCACAAATTTGGAGAGAAAGTACATAAGTTATTCACAACTTAGGTATAAACCAACAAAAAGTTGACACCAACCACTTGTTACAGCTCAGGAATGTTTCCAAGATTTTCCGCGAGAAAAGCGTTACACCGCCCTTATTTGCTTGTAAGTGGCCAAGCGAGCTGTGATTTATGCCCCGTGCGATTGATTACTACCTATTGTACCTAGTTGCAATATAGTATGCATTTATTTTACACCCCGCCATCCCTTCTTTCGCCCGCTCAGCGCTGCTCATTGGCCGGTGCAGGAAACTGACGGATGTACGGATGTAGCTAGGTTGTTAAACTATCTTTCTACCTTTATAGGTCATAAATCAGTTTGATAGAGTAAGTTTGCGCTGTCAGCTGTGAAAGAGATGTGGAGATTGCGTGACGTCATGCAAAAGTTGCGATTGTTCGCATATTCGTATTGTGAGTGAGACAAAACATGTTAGGACCTAAACACGACCTAAAGTTGAAGCAGGCGTGTCTGAACTAATAACGTGGTTGCTCTGTTTACAAGCGACTATGCCTGGAACACGTTCGGCCCAGTTTTCACGATCGATGGCTGACGTGACGTGACGTGCGTCCCGCACAGAACAGTAATACTCTAGGCGTGACGTTTCCTTGTTTTACGTCAAAGAGAGCTCGTTGAGTTGAGGGCAAGGAAATAATATAAATAATTATTCGTTTATATAATTTCCTTGGTTGAGGGTTGTTTGTAGGAAACGGGTTTATTATTCTAATTAACATAAGGTTTTATCTGTGATTGAAATGAGAAGTTAGCAGACTTAAAATCATAATTGACTGTAGTTCTACCAAAATGACAAACCTCTATCAAATTTCCCATTTCCCGAAATACGCACGACGACCAATCAAGCCATTCAAAACCAAGTTAAGCTGATCTCTTATTGTAGAGGAAGCTCACACAAAGCGAGGTCAGGTTATACTGGATATGTATAGCTTAATGTGTCGCCATATGTATAAATCTACTCTAAACATACATTTCTTTCTGGTGTATACGGGACTGATTTTACTGGATATTAATATGTAGTTAAAGCATATTTGGAATAATGGATTAGTTTGACATATCTAAGACAGATTGTGTGGTTAACGAAGTCTTATCATCTCAACAGCGATTATAAAAAAACCTTAAAGTGATCATCTACCGATTTAATAGAAATCTGGAATTCACTCCCGAGTCCAGACGCATGAAATTATTCCCAAGAGTTCCTTGACCTGAATAAAAACGATGGTGAGCACTCGAGCAGTAAGGGTTTGTGAAAATTAATCACATAAAACCCTTATAGGATGTTAGAGGAGATAAAAGTTTGTCTAGAAGTTCGTCAGTTTTGCTCACGGAAAATTAGGCATATGGTTTGGCATCGAACAAATGACGAACTGGAAAAATAAAAGTAAATTTATGCATATCAATTTATTGCATCGTTTTAAATCAATTTTAAATATAGGACTTCACTACCCTTCAAAATTCGTTGTAGTGTTGCCAATTTATTGTTTTTCTACTATAAAAGTAGAAAGTTTGAATGATTTTTCCTGATGTACAATACAGTTAAACGATCACCAAAAGCCGTGTCGGAAGGACTAATAAATCCTATTTTAAGGCTAGCGAATTTGCAAATAAAACTACAAATATTACGCAAAGGTAAAGTATATTTATTTATTTTTTGCTACGTCCACCTTTCTTGCCAGCTTGTGGCTTGCCAAAAGTTTTCGCACCGGGTCTTCCTTTACCAGGCTTACCCGGACGCCCTTTTCCTTTCTGCGGCATCCCCTTATTGCCTTTTTGGGGCATCCCTTTGTTGCCTTTTTGGGCCTTATTAGCGTCATAGCGGAGTCGCTTAGCCGCGGCCCTGGAAGTGTCTGTGAGGTCGTTAGCGAAATTGCTTTGTTTTTTCTTGCTCTTATTGAAATTTTTATTCGGCCTATTTTGTGATTGGTCATCGTTGTCATCGACGGCGCGGATCCTGCGTTGCTTCTTCTTGCGTTTTTCCATTCGAGATTGTAGGAGCGCCACCTGTTGGTTGAATATTTGATTTAGTTTGTGGTTGGTTTGATTTTTCAGCTTTAGCTGATGCTGAAGTAAAAATTACTTGGAGAATAGATTGTGTTCCATTGTTGGTGACCGAAAATACAGCTTCGTTTGGGTGGTACAGTGTGCCCGGTATTTTATTAAAGGCATACAGGGTAGAAGGGGCACCGACGCACAACCAGTTATCCGTATATAAGTCGGTGTCCCGGGATTCCACCCTGTATAATTTGATAGCAAAAAAACTAGTTAGACTGCAAACAATCAAACATGTTATCGACTTCAAAGATTATTTGAACCAAGTTGAAGTTGAAGAAGGCTTCGATGAATGTGGTCAATTCCTCTAAAGTGGAAGCGTGAGGGTAGCCCGCGAAATTAAAAATGTCTTACGTTTTATGCAGGTTTATGGTTCGCGACCGTAACAAATACGACTTTACAGAACTATAATCATTAAAATCATCAATACAACCCTCTACGTTCTTTGAATGCCATTGAATGACTTTTTCATGAAACAATCTTTCAATGGGATTATTTAAATTTCGCGAGCTACCCTGGCGCTTCCCCCTTAGGCGTGCGCAAACGAGGAGCTTTGGTCCGCCGGATAGAAATGACTGTTTCTGTTCATTGGTAGTTGTATTGTTTTTTATCTATTGGTTCAAGTCCATTGGTTGTTGCAAATTTTTCGCGGACAAATTGGTCCTTGTTTGCGCAAGCCCTTAAGGTTTGGTGTTGTCTGTACCTTCTCCATCTCCCGGTTGACTCGATCCTCGGGCGTGTCCTTAGGCTTGTATTTCGTTACGGCTGGCCTCTTCTTCTTCCTACCCCCCCCGTCGTCGCCCGAGTCGTCGTCATCGTCCTGTTTGCGCTTCTTACCTCGCCCACCCTTTTGCTTATCTGTGAAGTAAAGAGCATGTATAAGTATTGTGTTGTAGTATCTTAGACTAGGCTACAGCTCCATCTGTTTCACAAGCTGAATAATACCAAAAGAGGTGGTGGTATACGCTCAGTTCTTCGATACTTACGTTGAGTTGATCGTGATACTGCCTCGTTGGTCTAGTGGTCGCAAGCGCGGGGGTTCGATTCCCGGGTCGGGCAAAGTGTTATTGGATTTTCCCATCAGGAATTTCGCAGTAGCAGCTACGGAGTCAAATTTTGGGCCGACTCAATTTAGAATGTCAAGGAGGTACTTTAGGGAGATTACATTTCAGATTCTGTTCGCCGTACCCGCTCGGCAGATTACGCCATATTCGTTGTCACAGAGGCCAGATGCTATATTTACCTTTATCCGGATGCTTAGTAAGCGCCAGCCTCTCTTTCTCCTCGCGCTTCTCCCGGGGCGACTGGAACCAGTCGCGCTGCCTCTTGAGCTCGATCTTGGGTCCCTGCTGGTCGGGCCCCTCTGTCTTGATGGCACCCTCCAGCTTGGCTGTTTGTTTCTCCATCTTGTTCATTTGCTTCTCTGCGTATTCCTCGTCGAGGATTGCGGCTGGAGGAAGTAGTGGGAACATGTTATTGTTTTATATTTTATCCTTTCCTAACCCATTCGTTCCACCTGCTGAAAATCACCCACCTAGGCATGAGTTGCCATGGCTGACCTGGAAGTCTTTAAATAGACCCAGGCTGGACCCAGGTTGGTCACAGCTAGAAAAACCTGCTCAGGTGGAGATTCATTAATGACTCTGCTCTGGAGTGTAAATGTGGTGCTGTTCCACAAACGATGGGGCACTTAATATTGTGTCCTGTTGTTTGTTCACTGCAGGAACTGATGGACGCTACCGAAAGTGTCAAACTAGTAGCTCAATACGATTTAGATTGCCATCGACACGCTAAGAAAATTGTTTTACTTAGTCTAGTAGTTAAGTTATCAAGCAGGAGACAGGAGCTGTATCAGCTGGATCAGAATGTTGGGCCGCAAAAGGGATGAATGAAACGCATTTGCATGTGGCTGAGATGAGAATGCTAAGGGGGATGTGTGGTGTTACGCGAATGGTTAAAATAAGAAATTATGTATACGCGGGGGAAGGTACACCGACGCGAAAAGCCGCCCCCACATAGAAATTTTTCACCGCTTATTAACAAAAAAACTGCTGTTCCACATATTTTGACTGTATGTATTGCACTTTTGTAGGAAATAGCTGTTTTTTTTAATAACCATCGTCAACCAAGTATTATGTACATCAAACTAAGTAAAAAATATTGCTGGGAAAGGACTTTTTTTTTGGGGTGAAAAATCACGTTTTACGTTAGGGCACTCATTATAACGCCCTCAAAACATTGTGCTGATGGATGCATTGAATAGTACGGGGGTCGTGGAGGTGTTTAAAGTAAAAATCTTACAGTAAAAACACGTATTTACAAAAAAAAACTTTTGAAAAAGTTGGAACTTTGACCCCCAATATCTCCGTAACTAGAAGGTTCCCAGGTATGGTTTAGAACAAAAAAATTATCGCAATGACGGGGAGAACAATTGCTTTTCGACTTCGTAAAGGGTCTTGTTACATCCTTTATGTGGCTCACAATGATGTACTGAATACGTGGTGACCGTTTTCGCGTCGGTCGGGTCCACTTTGTATAAGAGGAAGTCTGAAAGAAAGTTAGCCAGATGGTTACACGAGTCAGCTTTCAGTTTGTCATGGTTAAAATTGACTGGTATATCTTACCAATTTCCGGTTCGAGCCGAGCCAGCCTGTCTCGGTACTTGCCGACTATGTCAGGCGGCACCTGTCGCGACTTGACGGGCCGTTTCGCACGCTTCACTATCGCCTTCACTAGCAGACGCTCCGCCTCGCCCGCCAGCGACACTGAGACACCAGCGCGACCTGCTCGGGCTGTTCTACCTACCTGTGGAGGGTAAAAAAGGGTTTATTTATAAATGAGGTGTAAAACTAACATAAAGTCACGCCTGTAATACTAACAGGGTTGGGGGATAGAGGCATGTGTTGCTGTAAATAAACAATTTTGAACTACACGATCAGCATAACATTACGCCGGTAGTCCCCGAATGGTTAGGCAGAGGTGTACCCATTAGTACACCCACTAGTTCCATGTAACAGAGGGCGAGCCTATTGCCATCAGCCGGGTACCAATCCAGACTCCGGCGCTGCTACTGAAAAATTCCTGATGGAAAAACCCAATCGCACTTGGCCCTACCCGGGAGTCGAACCCCGGACGTCATACTCAGCAGTCACGCTCGCGACCACTAGACCAACGAGGCAGTATCATCTATAGGATCATTTCAATGTAAATATCGAAGAACTGGGCGTATACCAAAATTGCCCCCTTCTCCCCCCCTTTAGGCCGATCCCGGAATCTGAGAGACCCATGTTTTGTTTTTTTACGGATTCGTATAGAGGAGGCTCGGAAAGTAAAAATCTTTTTTCAAACTCCCCCTCTCCCCCCCTTCATCCCTCCCCCCGCCGTATCTCGGAAACTAGGACACGTAGCAGCTTTTTGATTTTTACTACTGTTCTTTATTCGAGGGGGGGGGGTTGAAATTTGTGTACGCTCCACTCCCTCCTCCCCAACCTCCCCTAAAATTGAAAGGGCTGTAACTTCGTAACGGTTAGAGATAGCCATTATGTGTTTGAACCAATATAATAGTAGGCGTCGAAACCTGAGTGGAGCGAACCTGCGAGACCGACGTAGCGTAACGAAGGTTGAGTGCGTGAAGCGTCCCCCGGGTTATGTTTGACAGTTTTACTAAATTTATGGGTTTTAAAAGTGAAAGATCTACCACCACAAGCACGCGAGGTGCTTGCACCTCGCGTGACGCCCAAATACTAGTTATATATTTTATGACCCTACATCGCTACTCACCCTGTGTATGTAATGCTCGAGCGTGGCGGGCAGCGTGAAGTTGAGCACGGTCTTCACGCCGGGTATGTCCAGCCCGCGGGCGGCCACGTCTGTCGCTACTAGCACGTCCACTTGCTCCTCTTTGAAACGTTTGAGGGAGTCTAGACGCTGGGGCTGGTTCAATGCACCGTGTAGTTCTGCTACCTGAAGAGAAGATAAGGATGTATTTAAAAACAATTTGCAATGCTTACGTACACCAGTACATAGCACGTGGTTAAATAATAACAGCCGCTTGAGTCGATCTTTAGCTTAAGCCGCGCTTGCCTAGGTTGGTCCGTGGATGGGTGACCACCCATTACATACAGAGTTTCCTCCGTGCTTCAAAATTTTGTAACAATATTTTGTATGGAACGATAAATAGCAACTGTTGTACTATTTTGAAATCTTAATTAAATGGGCCATTTTTTTAAACAACTTGCCTATGTTAAATACATTTTTTTTTAAAGGCAAGGCGTCAAAGTTACTTGATAAAACGTTTTTAACCATGACATAATTAAACTTTATTTTTTTGTACTAGACTCACAATAGTCACAATAGTCATTATTGGTTTTGTGACTGAAATCAATAGCATAGTTATTTAGGATTAGGTACATTAAAAAAAAACACTGAACAATTTAGAAATTTGTGATCACAGTACCTAAATATCTGATCTAGGGTGTTGATTTTCAATATTTTCAAAAGAATACCTTTTATCACTTAAGGTGGATGCGCAAGGGTAGCCCGCGAAATTTAAATTTTCTTACGTTTATTGCAATTTGCAGGTCAGTGTCAGGTTGTATGTTGATAAAAATATGAATCGCGCCAGTAACACGTACGGAGTTACAGAATTATAATCATTCAAATCATCAATACAGCCCTCCAAGTTCATATAATCCCATGCAATGGCTATTTCATGAAAAAGTCCTTGCGCATCCACCTTAACCAAGTAACATGAAAGCACGCTAAGCCGTTGGTCCCGGCTATCATTTGTAGATCTGACAGTCGTTATAGGAAGTCGGTTTTACGGTGACTCTTGTACTACTGAGTACGAGGTCCTGGATTCCCAGGTCAGGCAAAGCGGTATTCGGTTTTTCCGTCAGAAATTTCTCAGTAGCAGCCACGGAGTCTGGATTTGCGCCCGCATGATGGCAATAGGCTCACATATTACATGGGACTTAAACCTAACTGGCGAAATGTAAGTTTACTATTAGGTACACCTCTACCTAACCCTTCAGGAATTACAGGCGTGGAGTTATGTTATAAAAAGGGAAGAAGTACATACATTGAACAGATGATTAAAAAACCCCTTACCTTAACTCCCAGCAAGCCCAAAGCCACATGTAACCGATGCGCCTGCTTCTTCGTCTGCACGAAGATGACGGCTCTGTCCCTGAACGTACGACACACCAGCGCCGCCAGCATCGCTTCGCGGTCGCTTTCACGGTCACGACGGATCCTGAAATATAATGTTTGTTTTAAAGCTTGGTTTTAAAGGTGAAATTTAGTGTCCCACGTAGTAGTAGCCGCTTAATTAACCGAAGAACTTTCGTCCTGCCTCACAGTCGAACTAATATAGGTAATTTTTCACCCATTTACCGCATGCTTTCTCTTGCCAACTCCATTCGTAGTGAAATCGATATCTTTGCTGGTTCCGTGGCCTCAGTTAGGACTAAACTTAGAGTCTTAATTGTATAATCCGTTTTTGTTTTTATTTTATTTTTATATACTTCTTATGTTTAATTTTTCTTTCCCAAAACATTTTAGTTAATTTGGGGAAAGTTCACGATTTATAATTTTTTCTCTGATTGTCTCTTTTTTTTTTTTAAATAGTAAGTGTTTTACATATTAGCATGTTAGATTCACATCTAGTAGATGTCAATCAGAAATATTGTTTTGCAACTGTTTTATTGCTTTTGAGATTGTACATCAGTTTTGTGAATTAAATAAAAAAAAAAAAAAAAAAAAAAAAAAAGCTTGATATAAATTAGAATGACAATAAAAGATTTTTCTGTTGTTGGTGGATGTTGTTGTATATTGCATGCAAATTGTTATATAGTTTAACACTTTTAAGGTGTTTAGCGAGGGTTTTCCCCCGGTTCTCTATTGCGATTCCTAACTTTTTTATCCACAATCTTAAGTGCCATAATTTTTTTCGTCCTAATCATCATTTGTCCGAATGATAACTTACCCCAACTTAATATCACATTCCATAAAATTAAAATCCCTAAATACAATATGCCCTAAATCCGTTTGTCATAAATATTACAATCAATATTAAACAAAATACAGATTATTTAATGTTTATTTATCGTAATAATATTTTTAAAACTCATTAGACTCAGCGATCATTGTGCTGATAGTTGCTTAACTTAACTATACTTTTTTTTGGGGTGAAAGGTAACCTATGTCCGTTTCTGTACACCTGACAATGTACCTTCAAAATTTCAGGATGGTCGGTTCAGTGGTTTAGGCGTGAAAAGGTAACATACACTACTTTCGCATTAATAATATTATAGTTACGATAGTAAAAGTTACAAAAATATAGCCCACCTCACAAACTCCTGCCTCAAATTGAAAGCCACATCCTTGTTGGAGTCGACGAACAGCTTGACGGGCTTCTTGAGCGAGACGGCGGCGAGGTCCTTCACCTGCTCGCTCATGGTGGCCGAGAACAGCATGCTCTGCCGCTTGGGCGAGCACTGCCGGATGATCTCCTTCATCTGCTCCGCAAAGTACTCGTCCAGCATTCTAGGAAACACAGAAAATTAAAACTTTTGTAGAAAAAGTTGGAACTTTGACCCTCAATATCTCCGTAACTAGAAGGTTCCCAGGTATGGTCTAGAACAAAAAAATGACGAGGAGAACAAGTGCCTTTCGGCTTCGTGAAGGGTCTTGTTACACCCTTTATACATAGCAAAAGTCAAGATATTATTATGTAGTTCGTAAGTCTCACCTGTCTGCTTCATCCAGTACTAAGACCTCGATGGAGTGCAGGCCGAAAGACGGCGTGTTGCGGATGTGGTCGATCAGACGACCCGGCGTCGCTATCACTATGTCCGGGTTGCGACGGAGCATGGTTTCCTAGAACGAAGTGTTTATTTGAGCCAAGTTATACCTTAATTATAGGTCTTTTAGTCTGAATTTCTGTTAGACTAACCATGAGGTAGACATGTGCAATAACAGTAGTACCCGTTATCACTAAACGAATGCTTATACATTATTAGACTGTTGGAAGTATTTGGAAATGAGCATTCGTTGAAAATCCATCAGTGTTATTGGAAATGGGAATAATAAATGAATAAAAACTAGAAATCATGAAAAAAAGCAGACAAATTGGCAATTACATATTAATCGGCTATTTATCAATCAACACAGCCATTACCGAACCTCGATAAAAAAAAATAAGGCATACTGTCAGAAACCATTTGAATCGACTAATGATAATTGTCCGTGGCTAAAACTAATTAAATTCGTCCGCTATTAAAGAATTCTATGACATGTAAGCTTGTAAACATAGATGACTCATTGCATGAACTGACCTGATATTTGACGTCCAGCCCACCGATGGACAAGCCGACGGTGACTGCTGTGAACTGCGTCAACTGTCTCGTTACTTGGTGTACCTGCATAGAAAACCACATTACGTAAAAATTAGCCAAGATGCGCAAGTCCAAGGGGGCTGAAAAGCGTTGCTATAATTAATAATTTGATTGGGGCAATGCTAACATTTTTTGGGATAATTACCTCACCCTTTTTAGTCGTAGTATCCCACACAAATTCTTTTCATGAATTCTACATTGTAACTAGAAGTTATTAAAGGCACATCATGTCATCAACATGGTACAAAAAGAAATCATATGTGTTAACGACGGTGTCGCGGTCCGCCCGTCTTTTTAATTATTTAGTTATATATATATTTAGGTACCCATGTTTAGATAACCAAATATGTTTTGTTACGATTGTGTTTTTATTTTTGAATATATATCATAGGCAAACAGGAACGGACTGCACACGGGCGCTCTGATTGGTCGATGCGCGACACCCTCCCCGCCTACCGCTGCGGCCGCCATGACAATCAATCAAATGAAAAGGACAGTGTGTAAAAAATCCCGCAAACACTCCACGCGTCAAATCGCCCGCGCAGTCCGTAACTGTTGTCTAAATTAGCGACCACAAAATTGTTTTCTTCATTTCTCACCTACCACTACCTAGCAGCTACAATATGTATTAAAAAAGTTAACTCATAAACTAATAAAAATTATATGGGCCCAACGCGCGAGCTTCCTGTACTAAACGAAAAACAAATTCGACCCATAATTGGATGGAAATATCGATGACTATATATTAAAATAAATATATACAGCCGAACATAGAACCTCATCCTTTTTGAAGCTTGGTAAAAACCAATAACTCAATCTAAGGATATTAATTTAGCCTCATGTAAAAGCTTTCTAGCCTCAGACATTTCATTAGTAAAATACATTAAAAGCCATGATTTGAAGCTCCCAAACAGGCCTTTTTTTTCCCTCTGTGATTCGTCAAATGACCCCTCCCACTCTTGGCGGAGCGGAAGGGAGTATTACACTTGTACTGACTAAAACCCATCCATGTTCCTTCTTCTGCCCTTTGCGTTCCAGGGCCGCGGTATCTCTTTCGAATAGTCCCGCAGCCCTGGAACCAACCATGGTTTCATACAGGCCTAAGCCCAGTGTAGGTCTACATGGCGAACATACCTGAGCCCCCAACTCTCTGGTAGGCACCAGCACCAGCACGCGGGTGACCCTCTCCCCGCCAGCTGTCTTGTACAGCAGGCGCTCTATTATGGGCAGCATGTAGGCAGCTGTCTTACCGGTGCCCGTCGCTGCGCAGGCACACACGTCCTTGCCTGGAGGGTAGCAAGAAGGAATGTAGGTTTTATACCAAACAGCAGGTTGTCGTTTCAAAATCTTGTATGTACAATGCACTTGTGACATTTCATAAGAATGTGGATTGTAAGGAAAAGTGGACTAATCGTGAAAACCCGGTGAGCATACTGTTACTTCTTACATCTATGCATGTAAATACTCTATTGTTTATGGATGGTACAGGATGTTTAACAATACAAGTGGTACAAATGACAAGAATTTAAACGAAGTAAGGACCGTCACAGAGATATAAGCTAAGAATTCTAATTTTTGACAGTTCCAACTTCAAGCAATTAGGAAACTACAGAATAAAAATCGTATCTTAAATAAATGATTTTTACTGAAATAATCCCTTTGACCTGTTTCTAGATACGGGTGCAAGTATTTATATAGACTTTTGTAAATAACAGTTAGTTTCGATCGAGTTTCTACAGCAAAATTGATCCACAAAATGCACTAAGTAAACATAAGTAATTTTAGTGTACCCAACATAGTGTGTAGTTTTCAAGATAATACCATCTAAATATTATTTTCTGTTTCTGTAGGAGAATATTTTATTTCCAGGAACAACTAAATGGAACATTGTTATAAAGATTCTAAATACCTTTGATTTGGGATCAGGTATTACACATATATTATTTACAAAACTGTTTATTTATATCAATTAAACTCACCAAGCAGAGCCACAGGTATAGTGGCCGCCTGAATAGGCGTGGGATGCACATAGTTCAGCGCTCCGATAGCCTTCAGAAGTGGTCGGGACAGATTCATCATGTAGAAGGAAGCATTCTCATCGTACGGTGGAGGCTCCTCGAAGAAGTCTGAATCGTATTCTATGCGCGCGCCTTGCTCTACATCTTCTTCTAGTTCCTAGGAGACAGAAGAATACTTTATACATCCATTACATCATACAGAGGTGCATGAACTCTTATGTATAGTTCACCCACATTTTGCCAGTTAATTTTAAGTCCCATGTAAAAGGGGCGAAGTTTAAGCTATCAACTGGGCACAAATCTAGACTCCAGGCCTGCTACTGAGAAATTCCTGAAGGATAAGCCCAATAATACTGCCCATCCTGGAAATTGAACCCTGGACTTTGTTCTCAGCAGTCACGCTTGCGATCACTAGAGCAACCAGGCCAGAAAAACCATTAAGTTGTAATAAGTGAGTTATGAGAAAACAATGTTTTTCCTATGGTTCTCTCTCTATGCACAAAGTTTAACATGATTCCATAGAGAATTACTGTCATACAAAATCGCCTAATAAGTGTCTAAAGTTAATAAACAGGAAGTAAATATGACTTAAAAAATGTAGTGATGGCCGAGAGGTTAAGGCCTCGCCTCTCCTGAGGTTGTGGATTCAAATCTGGGCAAGTGCCAATGTGACTGTGACTTTTTCAATTCATATGTACTGTGTCTAAGTTTTTCTTGGATATCACAGACATTGGTGAAGGAAAACATTGTAAGGAAACCCGGACTTACAATTAAAATAAGCCTGAAATCACCAAACGTCTTGAGCAAGCATGGTGATTAATGCACGTGCTTTCGTTGTTTGAGAAGAGGCCTTTGCCCAGCCGTGGGACAGTAATAGTATTATTATTAAAATATGACTTGTATTAAAAACAATGAAGTAATATATTTCAATGACACACCTCTTTCAACTTTTGTTTCTTGGTGATCTTTTTAGGTTTTGTCTTGATTTCATCTCTTTTGAGCTCATCATCTGATATCTCTAGTTCACCAACATCACTGTCTGAAATAATAAAAAAAAATGGTTACATATCCTTTCACAGCACATTTCAATAAATACAGGGTTAGTTTCCAAAGACCAGCCAAATTCTCAGATATGATGCAGTACGACATTCTGAGCATAGAAATTTTTCAACGGTTATTTTAAAAAAAACAGCTGTTTCATACATTTTGACCATGTAGGTATTGCACTTTTGTAGGAAACAGCTGTTTTTTTTTTAATAACCGAAGAAATATATCTACTATGTGAGGGGGCTCAGAATGATGGAAACTAACCCTGTATATGAACCAAGGTACTTCCAACAGGAATTTGTCAGTTGCAGAAAGGAGTCTATATTTTTGCATGGTTGATAGCATACCCTGATAATGTTACTTATATGTAAGAGGATCAATATGCCTGTATAGTTACTATTAGTACACCTTTCTGGAAAAACAGGCACAATCATGTGTAACAAACATCTTTTCGTCCATTAACATTTTTCTAGATGGTAATGTTAAAAAACAAAAATAGTAATGATTTGATTGAAGGCCTGAGTAGATTCTTTTGTGAGACTCTCCTGTTTCTAGTCACATAATAATTTGCAATTTTACATGTTCATACAGATAGAGTTGGAAATATTTTAAGTTTTTCCTTACATTGTTGACGTCAAGAAAAGGACCTCTCCTTGTCACACTTCGTCAACCCCCTCCCCGCCTTAAAGTGTGACATTATTTATGAATGGCCTACTCTATAGGGAATATGCATGTAATTTTTTTTTTCACATAAACCAATAAAACGCAGTATTATCAACCCAAGAAAATAATTAAAAGTTAATTTCAACTACTGCTTGTTGCACAACAAAATAAAATTAAACTCCTTCAATTTTCACAGTTCAAACGTCCATGACTGTCGCGCCATTCAAGTCATAGCACTTGATGTCACTTCCCTCTATCTGCCTTGTTTAAATCTAATTTTTTGCCCTTAATAGAATAGTTTTACTATAATGTAAGTGCTTTATTAAAGCAAAAATTGCAATAACAATATTATAGTAAAATCTTAGTGAAACTTTAAGTACTTTTTAACTAAAAGTGTTTCTTTGACACATAGCATTTGACGTCACTACCGGAATTAGGAAGAAATTCTATTAAAAAATAAAAAAGTTTTGTGTTTCTTGCATATACTCTTTTGTTGTTACCTTTCTTATCAACATCAGAGTCTGTATCAACATCCTCGGCATTGCCGTGTACTTTCACAGCGGCTCTCCTTCTCTCAATCTTCTCGTCAATTGTTCGCTTCACATTACGTCTGACATACTTCTGTAGGTCATCCCATGTGTTCTGTAAAAGGAAAAAAAATATAATGGGATTGAATAAAATTTATGTTGAAAAGGCTTTTTCTTCGTGTTGATGGCTTAAATTCTGGCAGTCAAGTGCAAGAGGGTACTGGTAGTTGTGTACAAAGGGCAGGATAGAAAATCTAGCATATTCTTTTGACAGAGCTCCACGCTCACACAATGATTGAGGTAATTGGGGTGGGTCCCTGATATCCTATTTGGCCAGATAGGATTTGCAGCGACCAACTTGAGCCTGCAGTTGGTTCATAGATTTCTATATTGTGCAATGCAGTTATTGATAGTGAGTGTATATTTAAGGGTTAATTGCTAGTACCTAAAGCATATTTTGAATTTCATAAATATTATGAAATTGATAATGATTAATGAACAAAGGTAGCATGTACTAAAAATGGATCAAAAAGGGTTAAAGTTAAAGTTTGTGTTAAAGTGTTCATTTTCAACAAATGTTAAAGTTGTTCATTTTTCATAAATAAATGGATGTTGTTGTTATTAAAATGATAGAACTACGGGACTACCAGTTAACGGCAATAGGCTCGCCGCCTATTACATGAGACTTAGACATAACTGGTGAAATGTGTGTGTACTATTAGGTACACCTCTGCCTAACCCGTCGGGGACTAGAGCCGTGATGTTAATGTTATGTGATAGAACTATAGTGTTAAAACATACCTTGTTGTATTCATCTACAGAACCAACAAATTCGAACTTAGGATTGAAATCTGCCTTCTGTTTGATTTTCTGTTTTGATGGTTGATACTAGAAAAAAATAATAAAATCGTGAAATACAGTACGTAGTATACAGCGCATTTTTTTGGGTATAGATTCAAAATATATCTTATATTTTGAATCTACTGAGTTAACTGCAAACAATTGATATAATATATGAATGGCTTTATTTCAAATTATTGAGTGAACTCTTTTTTATTAGCAAAAGACACAAGGTGGTGTGGTTTAAATAAATGCTCTTATTTACGGCGTGATTTTGAAAATAAATTCCAAGTGCGGTTTACCTCAATTTCTTCGTCAGATTCCTCAGAGAAATCTTCAACTTCTTCACCATCGTGTATTGTTTTGATAAATTCTGGTATTTCTGTGGACGCCTTCATGATTATTTCAATTATTCACACGACATGCTTACACTATTTTTGTAAATAAATGTAATTTTGAGGTTATCCTTCAAAATTGCATGTTGCTGTCATTTCAATTAAGCTCCGACGTTTCAATTTCAATAAACTTGTTTTCAGTAAAATGTCAAAATTACAATCCCGCAAACATAATGTACGTGTAATGGACTTTTTATTCGTTCTGAAACTAGTCTTCGAATAAAAGGTCTGCATCGCATTGTATAGAATGAAAGGGAATAAATATTTCTAAAAATGAAAAACTCATGGCGTTTTTTAGGATTTGTGATTCCACAGCCTATTAGTCGATTTTATGGTGGCAATCTGAGTTTTTTAAATTGATTTACGATGAGCAGATTGGTACATCACTAGTGTCATGTCATACATGTCAACTTTTCGCGAGTGTATGGCAGAGAATTTTATTTAATTCGCCGATAAATCATTAAAAATGGCAGATGTGCTAAGTATTCACGATGATATTAAATTGTAAGTAAAGTGTGCCATCTAAAATGTATGTGAGTAGGTGTACCCACATGTAAAAACAGCTTGTTCAAATCATCACCATTCAGATGTCTTGTACTCATGTTTTCCCTGAAGCCGTATGAAATTTTGTACACTATGCTGCATGTTTATTACCTAAAGTAATTTAAGATTGTACCAAAACTCATAGTATCCTAAGAATCGCAGTAATATATATTTTTATCTACGTTATTTAATTGCGATCAATAACACATTATGGCCTATAGCAGCTACGCTCTTGAAATCTACCGAGCAACGTCTAATTATTACGTGACGTGCAATAATTTGCTGACTACACAAATAATTTTATAAATTAGTGCCATAATTATAAAGTCATTCCATAGACATAAAAAGTCCTACCTACAAGCTGGGTCAGTTTTAAAGACCTGAGACTCAAATCTAGTTTATCTTACTTCTTCCTCACTAATATCACCAAACTTCGCACCATGCAAAATGTATACATATAAAAGGCCTTTAATTTTACTAAAAAAGTCAAGGACAATAATGATTGGAACCAGTTTGATGTAACAGTGGTCCTATTTAGTAGTTCTTTTTATGTGATATTGTTTTATTATGTAAATATAGGTATAGTATTAAAATTTGAAGTATTTAGAACAACAGAATGTGTTAACAACTTCTTCAGCAAAAACAAGCTAACTGATGCAAGGCCTAGTTTCTTTTACAATTCTGGTCTTTTGAAATATATTTTCTAGATTTACAATACTTATACAGTCAGTACCCACTGTTGGGACACAATCATCCACATTCTAGATTTCGTTTATAAAAATGTCATTCTAATTTTCCCATAAAACTGTTCAAATCCCAAAAAAACACTCACACTGTTATCAAGGTTCTGTCCAAACACTAATCAGTGTTATATCTTATCTCTACATTTAGTTAATTAATTAACTTACAGATACACAACTTCTGATAAGTTTTACTTCGAGCCCACGATAAACCCCACGGAGGTACTGATCATAGACCGCAACACTGGGGAGGCTGTTGTTAAAGGTATGCCTATTTTTTATTTACATAACACCATGATGCGTTTCAAAACAGGCATAGTGGACATTGGCAAGAAGGCTGCTAGGCTAAACTAGGATTGGGTGGGTCACGTCAGCCGCATGTACGATGATCGCTGGGCAAAAGTCTCCACATGATGGTTGCCAAATGTTGACTGATCTATGAATTGAACATAAGAAAGCTAACAAGGCTGAACGTGAGAAATAACAATAAATAAGATACTTTGATTTTAACTATTTAAAGTGGAACTAATTCTCATTTTTTTCAGAATTAAGCCAAGTGAAAATCCCTATACCGGCAAGTGCCTACCGACCAGTATGTGGCTTCCTCGGCTCCATCAAGCTCCTATCTGGATTATATTTAGTTGTGGCCAAATACAGAATTTCGGTGAGTATTTGGTTAATTAAAAATGTAGAGTAGTCTTCCTTGTTTTAAAAGGAAAAACCGGATAGTAGGATGTAGAAATCGTAAGATCGGGAGCACAGAATAATTGAAAATCATGGAAGATAGTAAGTGACAGTATGTTTTTTTTTATAAACTTTGAAAGCTTAAAACAGCCAACAAAATATTTTGTAAACTGATTGACATCATAATGCAATCTTTTTTTTTTCCGTAAGAAACAACCATCCTATCCAGACCCGTCATACAGAATATTTCTTGTAAATTGATGTAGCTAAATAGATCATTGAAGTATTTCACCATATTTTTTCAGTTGTTTTCTTCACAATGTTCTTCACAATGACTCACTTTTTACACTTTGCTGATTCCAAACAACAACAGTCAAAATTATTCTGTACAGTGAAATAATTAGTCTGTTCAAGCAAAAAAATATTTATTTACATTCTAGATGGGCAAGCTAAACGGTCAAGATATATACCAGTTAGCTGGCACGGACATCATACCGTACGCGCGCTCCAACACACATCTCACCAACAAACAGGTAGGCATTACTGAGAACCAGTAATCTGTCAGCCTTCAAAGCAAACCAAGGACCTAGAACCAAAAAATTGGAGACGAGGTACATCCCCATCCACACCGGACTCTCATAATGGTGGATGCCCACACTCTCTCACAGAGAGATCTACCTCACCGTGTCAGATAAACGGCAAGCATGTAGTCCTCAGGGAAAGTTTTACATAACATAACATCACGCTTGTATTCCCCGACGGGTTAGGCAGTGGTGTACCTAACAGTACACCCACATTTCGCTTGTTCTGTTTAAGTCCCTTGTAGTATGGGACGAGTCTATAGCCATCAACCGGGCACTAATCCAGACTCCGTGGCTGATGGAAAAACCAACGAGGCAGTCTTACCTTTTACTAAGTTGAATTTTATCATCCATGAAATTCAGTTATGTGTAATGGTAGGTAACTTACCTCTCAAAATGGATAACTACGAGTATATACATCGGGAATGCTTGGCAGCCGCGTTTGCGATAATTAGACCAGCTACGCAGTTTGTAACCTAAACTAACCTTAATAAATTTATTATACTTGCCAACAGATAGAAGACAACAGCACATACGAGCGCATGATCCGCCTCGCGCTCGACACGCCCGGCATCTACTTCTCTTATAGCTACGACCTCACACACTGCCTGCAGAGGCTGCACTCAGTCACGCCCGACTTCCATAAGGTAAGACATGACATCATATCCAGTGCTAACTGGGTTGTGGAGGTCTGATAGGCAGTCGCTCCATGTAAAATACTGGTATACCAACATATTTGGGAATAGCCAGGCAGACCATAATTAATAATGTCTTTTATTTTCCAGATGTCCATCACAAACCGAGCGGACCCTCGGTTCCTGTGGAATGGGTTCCTTCTGCGAGACTTCTCACATCATCAGTTCTCACGGTTCACGCTGCCACTCATACAAGGATGTATCCTTTTCTAAATGACCAATAACTCGTGGCCAAGTTCTGGGCCCTCTCAATTGAGATTGTCATCGCCATGTTAAGAATTAGAATGAACAAAGAATTTATATTAATTAAAAAATTATGGAAGACGGACAGCGCTGCAGAGGCTGGCCCAGAAAGAGGTGGCGAGACGATCTGGACGCGTACCGCGAGGGCTGGTTCGAGGTGGCACTGGACAAAAGCACCTGGAAGGAATTGGGTTAGGCTCTGTCGAGCAGTGGAACAATACAGGCTATTAAAAATACAAAAATTACAAAGTCAACGGTGGCTAAACTGAAGTGGGACTGAACTGGCCACGTCTGCCGCGTGCCCAATGAGCTGTGGGCCAAAATAACTACTTTCTGGAGCCCTGACACAGCCAGAAGGCGTCGTGGCAGACCTCGTAGAAGATGGCGGCACGAGCTGGATAAAACCAACGACCAGTGGTCCACATTAGCCCTGGATCGAAATAACTGTAAGTCAGTATCAGTAACAGTGGCTGATCGGGAATATGTCACTCGACGTCATATTATTCTATGAACAACTGGACGTATTTTATTATTTCAATGTGAACAGCTGTTAATTTAAACAAACAAAGAACACTCATCCAACTAGAATGGAACATGTCGCTTTGTGTCATCGTACACTTCGTAGTAATCATTGTGTAAAAGTCTACGCTTTAGCAAGTAATTCTAGGTCAAACTAAATTCGTTAGCAAAACTTGTCAGACATGGAGAGCAGCGGTAGTCCAGTGGCTTACGAGCAGTAAGTCGTGGGTGGTTGTGTAATGTATTACATCACCGCTGCTCTCAAAACGGTGAAGGAAAACATCGTGAGGAAACCGGCATTTCCTAGAACCAAAAATTCGAAGATTATGTGACATCTACCAACCCGCACTGGACCCACGTTGTGTATTATAGCCCATTCCCTCTCATACAGAGGAGGTCGTGTGTCCCAGCAGTACATAACGACTGATTATGCTATGTTTATGCTACTCATCAGATGGATAGGTCCCGATATCTATGTATACACATCACGGGTGCTGAGTTTTGCTAGCTCCTCATCATCTTTTTTTTTGACGGCACGGTTGGCGCAGTGGCTGAGCGATTGGCTGCTGTGCTAAGTGTCGCGGGTTCGATCCCCGCACGGAACAATTATTTGGACGGACGGAGAAAACTCGGTATGTAAGGAATAGTCACCCATCTACAGACTGGCCTTGGCAAGTGTAGCTTTACCTTGAGGATCGACCCCAGTGGCTGTTATTATATAGCCTTGAGTTCCTATGTTTCTTTATATATTTCCTTGATTCCAACCCAGTCGTATCCATAAACAACGTGACAGTAAACGGCCACCAGCTGACGTGGTCGCTGGTGTCGCGGCGCTGCGTCGACAGGGCCGGCACTCGCTTCTTCATGAGGGGGGTCGATGCTCAGGTGAGTCACAATCTATGTATGCTATCGAATGCAGCTCAGCATCAGCTAATCGATACTGTTGTAAAACCGTATTTGTGTGAAATGAGGGCCCTTATCAACAGTAAAGAGTGAATTATATGTTAAATGTGGGCCTAAAAATATTGTAACCACTACACCAAACCTTACGTAGTGGTCACAAAACGTCCGAGCAGGACATAGTTTCGTCTCGCTCCGAAGTTCTAGGACCTGCAAAAAAAAAATTGCGAAACATTTTTCGACTACTTGTTGGTATCCGATTGAGCTGAAATTTTGCATATACCGTTTAGTTCTGGTGACAAGTGATTTTCATATTAAACATGACTTAATCCTGCAGCCAGGATCGCCTCCTCAAGAGAGACACTCCTCAACGGTACATAGCACGGACAAGAAACTTTTTATACGCGTTCAATGTTGATAAATAACCTAATTTTTATTAAGTTTCGTCTCGCTCCAACATTTTATGACCTGCCTTGACCAACTAGTTCACTGACGGTCGATTACTTTTCACCCCTATGCCCTTAGTAATAAGGTTGAAGTTACTATAACACACGTAGATTTCACTATAACACAAACTCTTCTCCACAGGGCAACGTTGCGAACTTCGTAGAAACAGAACAAATCATCGAACGTGGTGGTGAAAAGTCTTCCTTCCTCCAGACCAGAGGTTCCATCCCTCTGTTCTGGAGCCAGTACCCCAACATCAAGTACAAGCCCGCAATGCAACTGTCACATGAGGATCATGTGACTGCGTACACCAAGCACTTGAGGGACCAGCAGCAGAAATATGGGAACCAGGTGCTGGTGAACTTGGTGAGTGGAAACCTGTTGTTTACTGAGTACCATCACTACATAGTATAAAACAAAGTCGCTTCCCGCTGTCTGTCCCTATGTATGCTTAGATCTTTAAAAGTACGTAACGGATTTTGATGCGGTTTTTTTAATAAATAGAGTGTTTCAAGAGGAAGGTTTATCATACAGGAAAAACATCATTCTTTAGCTTTTGTTGCTACGTAATTGGTGTTTGTTTTTACACAAATATAAATCATAGTTCATCATCATTCTCCTGCCCTTATCCCAGTTCATTTGTGCTCGTCGCAGCATGTCTTCTGCTTCCACACTTCTCTATTACTCGTCATCTCATCAGACACCTCTTTTCTAGCCATCTTTCTAGTCATCCTTCACATAGTCCATCCATCGTTTCTTTGGTGTTCCTCTACTCTTATAGTCTTATTGTTCTTCTACACATAGTTGCCCTACAAAATTTATTAAACAATGGCGCCAAATAGCTTCAAATACCTGTCCTACAAAGACACTATACTTAGTACGCTTACGCGCCTTGGAAAGTCTTTGAACAAGAGTTGGTTTGTTTGAAGTTGGTTTATACTCAGTTCAAAACTAATAAATTGTAATCTAAACTCACCTACTGCTGGGCAAAGATGTTCCTCATGTTTTCCTTAACAGCGGCTTGATAAAAATACATATTTATCCATCTTTTCTTTGCCCAGATCGACCAACACGGCAAAGAAGAAGCTTTAGAAAGGGGCTTCCGTGCTGCAGTCGCCGCAGCAGCTTTACCGGGCGTCAGATACGAGCCCTTTGACTTCCACGCGGAGTGCCGGTCTATGCGGTACTACCGGCTCAACGTGCTCATAGACAGGATAGCGCACGAACAGGTACGAACACTGCCGAACTAACACGAATAGGTACGAACGTTGCCGAACTAACACGAATAGGTACGAACGTTGCCGAACTAACACGAAGCGTAAGCTTCTATGAGATTCTTCCGGCTCAACGTGTTCATACACAGTTACAGTCGGTTTAATTTTTCATGTGATAGTCATTCAATGGGATTAAATTAACATAAAAGGGGTTGTATTAATGATTTAATTGACTACAATTCTGTAAATTCATACGTTTTACGGCCGCGAATCATATTTTGTTCAACATGAAACCTGACACTGACCGGCAAATTTCAAAAAAGTGAAAAATAATAATTTCACCAGTCACTGCTTCCGCCAGGTACCATTACCCTAATCACTATCACTACATAGTATAAAACAAAGTCGCTTCCCGCTGTCTGTCCCTTTGTATGCTTAGATCTTTTAAACTGCGCAACGGATTTTGATGCGGTTTTTTAAAATAAATAGTGATTCAAGAGGAAGGTTTATATGAATAACATTGTACCCGTGCAAAGCCGGGGCGGGTCGCTAGGCAACTAATAATTGAATGAAAATTCTTTGCCAACAGACAGAATTCGGCTACTTCCTCTCCCGAGGTGGTACAGTGCTGCTCCGACAGAGCGGGGTGTTCCGCACCAACTGTGTGGACTGCCTCGACAGGACCAACGTGGTGCAGAGTCTGTTCGCGAGGTTGCAGCTCAACGCGGCGCTCAGGCTGCTCGCAGTCACTACTAGCGATGAGGAGAAGCACCCTTATCTAGATAAGCTGTTTAATAATGTAAGTATACCTATCAACAAACTCGGGTCAATCTTTAAGTTAAGCCACGCTTGCCTAGGTTGGTCTGTGGATGGGTAATCACCCATTACATACCGAGTTTCCTCCGTAACTCGGAAAGCACGTTAAGCCGTTGGTCCCGGCTGTCATTTGTAGATCTTTGACAGTCGTTACAAGTGGCCCAAAAAGTCTGACAACCAGTCTTTTCTTTCTTCTTTCTTTCTTTCTTATCAAGCGGTATCGTATTACCCAGTACTAACTGGGTTGTGGAGGTCAGATAGGCAGTCACTCCATGTAACGTACTGGTATTCAGCTGTAGCCGGTAAGACTGGAAGCCGGCCCCAACTTAGTTGTTAGAAGGCTAGGCAGGCGATAATGCCCCACTCCCGGACAGCGGCTCTATTCCTATCGCTTCTCTAGATGCTGTGCTCATCTCGCCCCATCCGATCTCGATCTTTGACAGTAGTCAGTGGCTCGAAACTCTGACAACCAGTCTTCGTCTCGCTGATGGTGGCGCGTGTGTCGGATCATTTAGTTCCCTTCAAAATGGTTGAGTTGAATGGTGCTGATCTATGCGTCATAATCGTGAACGGGTGCTGTCAGTGTGACTGGTCATCTCTTAGTTGCCACGGCTTATTTGAATTAATTATTTTTATTTTTTGAATTGTCTTTTTTGTTTTTACTATGGACACTTTTAATGTGCACATCTTGCTACATCGTTCTCACATAGTGTACCATCTCAACATGAATGATGTAATGAAGGTTTTGTAACAATATGCTGATTTAAAAGAGTGTCCATGGAGTTTCATGCCCGTTCTTCTCCATAGAGATCTACGATAGGGAATGGGCAACTACAGTACTTTCACAGTTTTTATGCCTTGTGACTGGGACTGTAGCTTCATTTAATTGTTATCTTTGTTTCGACAGTTCAAAAGTGCCTGTAACAGGCCTATTTGAAATAAATGCTTTGATTTTGATTTCGTAAAGTCGCTTCATGTAAAATACTGGTATTCAGCTCATCCGGTTAATGCGACGTTTCAAACGTCAAAACTTCTAAAGAAAACTCTTCGCAATGCTGCCTGCCAATCAGAGGGGCTCATTGGGTAACGTTGGCCCATAAGTCATCTGACATGTAGCAGATGTGATGGTCCAGTCCTATTAATTTTAACGTGACATCATATTCCAACTGCCTCGTTAGTCTAGTGGTCAATCGTGACTGACAACTGAGCATGAAGTTCTGAGTTCGATTCCCAGGTTGGGCAAATTGTTATTGGTATTTTCCATCAGGAATTTCACAGTAGCTGCCACAGAGCCTGGATTTGAGACCATAGCATAATCAGCCTTTAATGTTCCCACTGCTGGGACACTCGGCCTCCTCTCCATGAGAGGGAATGGGCTATAATCCACCACGCGGGCCCAGTGTGGGTTGGTAGATGTCACATGTCTTTGTATTTTTGGTTCTACGACATGCCGGTTTCCTCACGATGTTTTCCTTCACCGTTTTTGAGAGCAGTGGTGATGTAATAAATTACACAAAGTAATGCGCCTGCCTGGGTTCGAACCCACGACTTACTGTTCGTAAGTCGGGGCCGCCACCACTGGGCCACCGCTGCTCTCCGGATTTGAGACCGGTTGGTGGCAATAGGCTCGCCCTATTACGTGGGACTTAAACATATCTGGCGAAATGTGGGTGTACTATTAGGTACACCTCTGCCTACGCCTTCGGAGATTTCATACGTGATGTTATGTTATCATAATACAATGATATATTCGTGATGGAACGTATTCGTCGTATTCCTAACCCGGTCTGTTCGTTTAGTACAAAAATTCAAGCTGTATTATAATCCCGCTGTTACCCCAGGTATGGGCAGACCACGCGGACATTATATCCACGCAGTACTCAGGCACAGGCGCACTGAAGACGGACTTCACGCGGACAGGCAAGCGGACACATTTCGGACTCATGCGAGACGGAATGAACTCGCTCACCAGATACTACAAGAATAACTTCAGTGATGGATTCAGACAGGTATGGCAGGAAACATTTTGTTTTTTTTTAAACTTCTGTGGTTTCGTTGGTCATGTAATATTACATACATACATAAATTCACGGCTCTTTCCCATGGGGGTAGGCAGAAACCATAGAAAGCGGGAAAATGGTGGACCTCGACACCAGGGTGCAGGCAATCCAAGGAAGCTATGCCATCCCTGGACACGAAGCTAACCAAGCGCCTTCTGCGCCTGGACAGAGATAGCCTGCGACTGGTGGCGGGGACCATCACTGGACATTGCTCACTGAACAAACACTTCCACACCCTAGGTATCACTGATAGCCCCCTGTGCAGAGCGTGCATGGAGGCGGAGGAAACTGTAGCGCATGTACTCCTCGAGTGCACCGGCGTCACCCAGATCCGTGAGGAGACTCTTGGAACACCGAGATCCCTTGAGGATGTCCTGAGAAGACCGGGAAGTTTGATCTGCTTCTGGAGGGAGGTGGGCTGGTTGGAGTAACGGCCACCATGGCTCACGTACAATGGTCCAATTTAGGGACTAAGTGCGGAAACCAAACCCTTAACATAGAACATAGAACCATAGAAAGTACCAAACCAAGGCGCAATGTTTGGCGCTGTGACTTTTTTTTTTTAATGTTAAAGCACCATGCTGAGATAGGGCCTTTTGGTATAGGACTACTGAACCCTAAACCCACCCACCATGTATTGTACGGAACACTACCAAAAGTCCTCCTCCTCTTGGAGGAGGACTTTTGGTGGTGTTCCGTCGCTTCTCGAGGTGTTCGTCGAGGTGCAGATAACATGTTGGTAATCGCACCACAAACTCCTTAAAGTTGACGTTGCGGCGCGACTCGAGCAGCTGCACTCTCGCCATATACAAGGTGCAGTTTTGAACCTGCAAAACATTTCAGGAGGTTGTTATGAGACTCGTAAATAATCATATAACAATACGATACCAAGTCAATAATCAATAATACTTTTTCTTTTCGATTTTTCAATTTTATTGTTTTTCAGAATAACTCTCTTAATAACCCTCTTCAAAAAAACAGAATCACCCATTGCGATGTATCGCGCGTCATGTCACTGTGTGCGTGAATGCGATGACCAGTGACGTCAGCCTGTACGAGTCTCCGCCCACATTTCTATGAAACGAACGCGGCACGTACGTTAAACTACAATGAAGGTCGTTGCTATGGTTACGGGGAGCCCCCGCGATGCTCGTCATACCGCATTTCGATTAAGACTCGAAAATCTGTTACTGCGCATCGAAGGTTCAACCAACGTGCCGCGATCTGTACAAGTTGTTGTAGCTACAGCAACTTATAGCAAATAATTTTACCTTAGATGTAGTTCGAATTTGAAAATCACAATGTAGGTACCTACATTATTGTTTAAAATTTCGCTAAATAATAACTCATTTTTAAGCATCATTACAATGCCGTGGCCCATCTGCCGAGCCTGTTCCCAACTATGTTAGGGTCGGCTTTCAGTTTAACTGTATGCAGCTCACTACATGGAGTGCCAGTGAAGCACGTAGGGCGACTGCGTATCAGACCTCAACAAACCAGTTACTTGATAACACGATACCCATTTGTTAGACTAAATGTCTGACTTTCTGGCTTTTGACTACCCGTACCAACGACCATACGGCAGGGCTGTAAGGTCGTTGACCCGTACCGACCCGTGTGGTACCTAACGACCGTCCGAGAGCTACAAATCAATTCGAACCATGGGCTTTAATTAAGTGCTTACCGAAACACGGGATTTCAATGATGTCCTAGATAAATTTAAAAAGTACTTACATCATTATGAATTAAAAAAATAACACAATGGTACTTGCTCAGTTGCGAACCCGCAACCTCATGCATGAGAGGAGAAAGCCTTAACCACTGGGCTATTACGATAAATAATAATAGTAGGAAGTAGATACAACTGCGGCAAAAAAAGATCACGTTGGCGTCGTTAGTTACCTATCAGCTGATGAATAAAATGATAGGCGGAGATAAATAAACCATACAAAGCACGTAAGCAGATCCTGTTGCACAATTGTGAAACTACGATCGCGAGCGCGTGCGCGGGATTTAGGTAGGCACCTAATAATAATAATAAGGCATGTAGGTACTCGGCGCAGTCGGCGCGCTCTGTAGGTAAATTCAGCCCCAAGGACGGTTTTTATTTGTAGATTAAATTGGTTGATTTAAGATTTTCTTTCCTACTTTTTAACGGGCTGAGGACTGACAGAAATACATCAAGATAATTTGTGCTAGTTAAGTGGGTAGGTACCCATGTGTTAGGGATTTTAGGTGATTCATTTTGTCTGATAGGTATTTTTGGCGTAGTTAAACATTTTAAATCAACTTATTTACACTAATCAAGTTGATTTAGCTAACATCGTATGTACAAATTATTGTCTATGTACAAATAAATAAATAAATTACCTACTTATGTTACCTACCTGGAGATATTGTTCAAAGTTTCCACCGTCACACTCCAGGCACAGTCTAGCACGACGTTGCTGATTTTCCTTCAGCTTACACAAACACATTCGTTTTTATTGTGTCGAAAGCACTTATCACTTTTGCACTTTTGAGATCCTGTACCTTGCGGTAATGAAAAGGATGCTGCATTTCTTTGTGCAGTAGCCGCCACACTGTGGAGTGGTGCACTCCAAACCGTCGACCAGCCTCCCGCGTGCTTGCACGTGGCTCTCGCCGGAAGAATTCCAGGATATCTTCCTGCAAGGCGACAGGCAGGCCTTCGTTGCCACGACCTTCAGCATGCTGGGGAACGTCGAACTGCCGATGATCGCGCAGTCTCTGCGTAGCAGCCAGCATTACCCTGTGTGAGGGACGTTGCCGATTGGGGAATAACTCCGCGAACATTTCGATGGCTCGAGATACATTGTCTCCACTGATGGCATACAAGCGGACTATCTCCACCAACTCTACATTGGAGTATTGGTCCGTCATCTTTACAACTAGGTAGTAGGTACCTATCCCGACCGTTAATCGAAGGCGCACTTGAGGGGCGGAATTTGCAAGCTTAAGCACATACCGGCGTCATCAAATACACTAATAAATTGACCCGATTTATGCGTTTGCGATGGCCGCGGGGGCGTGGCGGGGGAGAGGGAGCGGGCGGTGGTTGGTGCTTTGGATTCATGAAAGAAATGTCGGTTTGTGTGTGTGAAAGCGCAGTTTAAAGACACGTACAGATTGGTTGCGTTTTAAAAAGGGGAGTTCACACTTACCGATTTCCGTAAATAAGAATAAAATGAAAAAAAAATACCTGCCCATTTTATTGTTGATTCGGGTCGAGAATCACTAACATAATTACCTCCTAAAATGTTTTGCAGATCCAAAACTGCACCTTGTATTTGGTCTTCTGACTCACGTGTTCCACGATGACCTCCGCCGTAGTGGCACACAGTTATAAACAGTTTTATGTTAATTTTCTAGGACTCCATCGACCTGTTCCTGGGTAAATACGTGATATCGGACGGCGAGGGCAACACGCTGCCGTGTCCGCTTCGCCGGGATAGAGACTGGAAATACATTACAGTAAGTTTCACTTTATTAGTGTCGTCTACATAAGTCGGCTGCCGCGTTGGTCGAGTGACGTACTCGCGACTGCTGAGCACGAGGTCCTGGGTTCGATTCCCGGGTCGGGCAAAGTGTTATTGGGTTTTACCAGCACGAATTGGCCCGGTAGCAGCCACGGAGTGGATTTGTGCCCAGTGGATGGCAATAGGCCTAAATTTTTACTTAAATATTACTAGCGAAATGTGGGTGTACTATCAGGTACCTACGCCTCTGCCTAGACCCTTTGGGGGATTACAGGCGTTATGTTATCTTTGTTTACATAACTCATAGACTGACACTACCGAGCGCCTCTGTTACGATCCATATACATACTCCTTATTGTCTATTTACGAAAGAGATAATTATGTTGCACATCTGTATTTATACTTATGTCCTGTTTTATGTGCTTAAGAAAACCGCACATTATAATTAAACATAAAGTAACAATAGATAACCAAAAGCCTCGCACTTGACAAATACATAAACAAGAAGAAAAAAATACAATGTGTGACGATATTGTCTATTCTATTTTAGTTGCATCATAATTGAAAATGTTGAGTATGAATGGATGGACTGTGTGAAGGATGATATGGCTAGAAAGGAGGTGACTGCTGAGATGACGAGTAATAGAGAAGTGTGGAAGAAGAAGACATGCTGCGCCGACCACGAATGAACTGGGATAAGGGCAAGAGAATTATGATGTCATAGTTGCCTCAAAAGTCTACATCCCGATTCCCACAAAAGCGGAGTGGAGTGGGAGGACACTTGCTAGCATCAATCAATCAAATTTGCTGAAATCTACATCGCATCTCTCATATTTCGTGTGATTGGTCGAAACTTGTGGGGATCCGCATCGCTCTATTCGTCTCCGCTTTGAAAAACTAACCCTTACCTTTTGATATATTCTTCACTAGAGGCTTTTCTTAAGGGTATACTAGTCCGTCGTAATATCATACAAAACAAACAAACGTAGTATGGCGATTACTCTACTGTTTGATGGTGAACAGTAAAAAATCATACATTTGAAAATTGAAAAAAAATAAGTTTTTTTTTGTGTACCATACAGGTCTAGAGAATGATGAGACAAATTGATTTTTTTTTTTTAATTTGAACGTACACCATCATATAGTGGAGAAATCGCCATACTATGTTTGTATGAAAGTATGACCAGCTAATTGTACAGTCCTTTCAATTCTAAATTTCATTTTCGTTTGTTCTAGTTCCCATCAGTCCTGCTGGTAGCGATGTCAATGTTCTGCGCGAGCGCTACTCTGCCGCAACGCTACACCAGCGAAGTGTTGCTGTACCTCATGTTCTGGGGCGCGGCCGTCACTGCGACCCTCACCTTTATATTCAGGTACATACGTCACATGTTACTGTGTCAGTTAGTTCCATCAGTCTTTGTAGCCAAGTTCTGCTGAATCTCATGTTCTGGGGCATTGCCGTCTCTGCGACTCTAATCTTTATATTCAAGTAGATACGTACTACAATACAAAACGCCAAAGTAGCTGGTCAGTTTCCAGTCAAACCAGATGCAGCTGAATACCAGTATTTCACATGGAGTGACTTATTGGTTAACACAATACGATTGGAAATACCTCGATGGTTTAGTCTTCGCAATCGCGACTGCTGAGCATGAGGTCCTGGGTTCGATTCCCAGGTCGGGCTAAGTGTTATTGAGTTTTTCCATCAGGATTTTCTCAGTAGCAGCCACGGAGTCTGGATTTGTGCCCGGTTGATGGCAATAGGCTCGCCCCCGATTACAGAGGACTTAAAGATCTAAAAAAAAATGTGGGTGTACTATTAGGTACACCTCTGCCTATACGTTCGAGGTTAACAGGCACACTAATAGTTCATCGTTTCTCCAGACACGGCAAGGAGTTCGTGGACTGGCCGCGGCTGGACGCGGGCGGGCTGGCGGCCGCGCGCGCCCTGCCGCCGCCGTCGTCTTTATGATCGGGGATCTGCCGCTCGTAGTCGTCGTCTAACTGCTCCTGTATGTCCGTCTCTCTCTCACGTTGTCGCGACAGCGGTGACAGAGTGAGATGGGTAGAGTAGGCCGTGCGTTCTTGTACTGGTGTTGTTTTTGCGGGTCTTAAGAAAGATGCGCTAAGGGAGCCCGCGAAATTCAAATTTTCTTACGTTATTTGCAATTTGTCGGCCAGTGTCAGGTTGTATGTTGATTCAAATATGATTCGCGACCGTAACAAATATGGCCTTATAGAGTAATAATCATTAAAATCATCAATACAACTCTCTAAATTCATTTAATCTCATTGAATAATTTTATATGAACTTTAAAATTTTATTTTTCGTGTCTGTGGGAGAATCGCTTTTTGACAGCTCTTAAAAAGTATGCCAATTGATCGAGGTGTCAACTGTCCTATTACGGTTACTGACAAAAAGGCAAGAGAGAGGAATCTATAGCATACTCTTTCTAACTCATTGGCGGCTTCATAGGAAAAAATCGGCAAGTGCGAGTAGGACTCGCGCATGAAAGCTTCCTTAGCAACATAGTAGGGTCGCCCCCTTTCATTTTTAATTTTATTTGTTGTTATAGCGGCAACAGAAATACACATTCTGTGAAATTTTCAACTGTCTACCCATTACGGATCATGAGATACAGCCCGCTGACAGACAGACGAACGGATGGCGGAGGCTCAGTAATAGGCTCCCGTAAGTTATCTTACGGGTACGGAACCTGTCAGTTATCACATTGCAATACTAACGTCTTCCGGCAACTAAATCTTATGGCTGCTATTGGTTATCAGTTGTTTCAGTCAACCAATCAGAAGCCTCCCTCATTTTTAAAGGTTACTAAAATTAATATTGTATTTAGAGGCTCCCTATGTGTGATGAAATATATTGGATTGATAATTGGGTCTAATATAGTATGTACTTACTGATATATTGAGATAGATCTAGTAAAATTATATTTATTATGAAGATGTTTATGGTTGAGGTAGCTATGGGGATAGGGATTCACTAAAATGATCACTGTTGCAATATAGTTAAATGTAATTAAATATTAATCATTTCTGAGTCTCTTAGGGGCCATCCTTTAATCACCCTCGGCGTAGACCCCTCGGTGATACGTCGTGAGGTTTTAGTCTAACCTCCTCCATCTCCCAGCATCACGTGTATTTTTTATTATTGAAAAGATCAGATAGTGTCAGAATCTGTTTAAAAAAAATACACGTACTTGTCACATTATCCGCTCCTACCCATCTTGATTAATTGTAATTTTTATCTGACTCCCTCCCCCTTTGTTCGAACTACACGTGATTGAAGGATGACCCCTTGTTTAACTATTTCTGAAAAATTGATTTAAAAAAAATTAAGATTTGAGAGAACTTCAAAAGAACGGTATCTATTAATGGCCAAATATAGTCTCTGTGTGACGTATCTCGGTATAGTACAAAGCATAGATATACTAGAGTTGAAATGTTTTAAAAAGTAAGTTTAAAAACAACACCAGTATAATAACGCCCGCCTACAAACATCTTACATACAACCTCTTTCTTCTATTAGGACACATCAATCCAAGTCTACCACAGTTTAAATCTTACTGTATTCCTTTAACATAGAGTTCATTTTGAGTCTTTGCAAAGACATCAAATGTCCAATTGTACAAATAATGAAACATATTTAAAGTCTTATGGAGGTTATTTATGTAGTCTGATAAATTAGCGTTTTGTACGAAAACTAACCTTATTCGTATGAAGTTAACGTACGTATTCCTATAAGCTGTGATCAAACGCTTCGTACGAAAACGAACATGAATACTAAATAGATAAGATTCATTTTTTGTATGAAACGCTTGAGTAAAGTCAAAGTTCGCTGAATAGATTTCAGTCCGACCATTTGCTATACACCCCTGCCGATTCCCTTCAGAAATACAGGCTTGATGTTTCCTTAGCAGTGAACGGCCGATCGGACAATTTATTTATCTGGCTACATAAATAAATAAGTACAGATACCAGCACATCAAGTGACTGCAATCTGTCAAATTCCTTGAATAGATTTTCAGCTGTAATGCTAAAGCATTAGATTCAATGTTGATAGGGAAAATTTGACAGTTCCGGATAGTTTGATGTGCTGGCGTGTGTACAAGACAACTCGTTAGACCAAACTTGTTGCTATTTTTGCTTAGTGTGACAATCAAGATGTATATTTATTAGACGAATATTTGAACCTAAGTTAGCCTGAACGTTGTATTGTCTGAATAATTCGGTTTCTTACGAAATAATTCTGTGATGCGATTTTTCACTATGAAGCAAAACAACGCTAATCAAACATTTAAAACATCGTTCTGTCACTATACAATGTGTAACAGAATTAACGCACAACCTCTTAAAGGATTATTGTACTCATCATTATGAACAACTTTCACTATGGGACCAAAACTGAAATCGCGAAAAAAAATCGACATTTCTGTGCGCATAATTCGACAAAATGTACTGAACAGCTGTTTTTTTTTTCGCGTTTCGGGGTTAGTTCCATAGTGAAAGTTGTTCATAATGATGAGTACAATGACCCCTTAAGAGGTTGTGCGTTTATTCTGTTACACATTATATAATCTTCGAAGGATTGACAGAAGCAGGTGGCCAACCATGACGTCTTACTTCAGAGGGGAGTGGGAATGAGATGCAGCTATACAGGACTAGCTCCATCTCTCTCTCGCACTGAAGTGACATTAAGAGGTCATGGTAACCATGCAGAGCATTATAAGTTTTAAATTGATACGGTTAGTGAACACTATAAAAAAACCGACCCGGTAAACATCCTCTTTTCAGTACGCAGAGTAAACGTATTTAGCGATTTGTGGTGGAAGCGGGCCCTAAACTGATATTCGTATTCGCTTACTCAGCTCAAGTCAGGCTCGACACGGCCTAAGTCCGCCCTACCAGACACTTTGACAGCTATAGTTTGTTTATAAATTGGCATAAACGTCCACGATTGGAGAGTAATTCATATGGATTAGGAGAATAAATTTGAGAATCCGCCAATTGCGGCAGGAACATGATATAATGGGCGTTTTGGACTGTTGTCATGACGACTGAGTCTTGAGCTGAGCAATTAAGTTAAGACGGAATACGAGTGTTAGACTCATTCTTGACTTCGTCATTTAAATATGAGGAAATATTACCGCTATATACATAGTGTAACAATACGCTTAACGAAGCCGTCAATCAAGCAATATGTGCGTCAAACTACGTAACTACATTTTTTGGGTGAAAAAAATATTTTTACGTTAGGACTCTATGTAACGCACTCAAAACATTGTGCTGATGGATGGATTGAATAGTGCGGGGCTCGTGGAGGTGTTTACAGTAAAAATCTTACATTCAAAACAAGTATTTAAATAAAAAAATGGAACTTTGACCCCCAATATCTCCGTAACTAGAAGGTTCCCAGTTATGCTCCAGAACAAAAAAAAAAATCGCAATGATGGGAATAACAAGTACCTTTCGGCTTCGTTAAGGGTCTTGTTACACTATGTACATAGCGGTAATATTTGCTCATATTCAAATGACGAAGTCAAGAATGAGTCCCTTTAGACACTCTTAAAGAACATCTGTAGTTTGAGAATATAGTGTTACTTACCACAAAATCCTACCTATGGTCTATAACATCTAGATCTATATTCTAGGCACACACGATTGTCAAGGCTACCTTAGTTTTAAGTATGAAGTATATGTTAGCATTCCATTGATGACTAACGCATGCGATTTGTCAGACTCTCCTTGTTATTCATATAAGACAAAATGGCTTTTGATCTTCGCTTTAGCGGAAGTGGGAACCTTCTAAGAACCCTTTACTCTAGTTTTGTTTTTCCTGGGCAAAATATGCAACTATGTTCCCACTGCTGGGCAGCTTGCAAGTCTTCCAATTTTGCCACAACCCATTTAGTGGACACTCCGATATTCCTAGGTTGGACAGGTTAGACTGATTGTCAGACTAGGCTTCTGGCTACCCATGACGACTGTCAAAGATCTACAAATTATAGCCGGGACCAACGGTTTCATGAGCTTTCCGAGGCACGGAGCGGTCTCATCATTTAATAACGGTCACCCATCTATCGACTGACCGCGACATGTGTTGCTTAACCTCGAGGACCGACCCATGCTTTACCATTAAAAGCAATTGAGATTACATATTATGATAGCCTTTTTTACCAACATACTCATGTAATAAAAATACTGATTCTTTTCCTAAGTTACTAGCACAAGGTCAGACAAATCGCAGCGACCTGCGCTCGCGACAGAACAAAACGTTTTGGTGAGAATGTCGCGAGACGCGTAGTAAACTTCTATAGTTTAAAAATATAATGGTTTGTGTCTGTGATCCTACGCCATGTTCCTGGTCAAGGAATTGACAAGTTTTAATGTGTAGTTGCATTGGTGTTTGGGTTTTTGAGAAACGATTATTTTTACCCGACTGCGGCGAAGCCCAAAAGGAGGGTTATTGAATTTATTAAACATCGGCTAACTACTAGAAGTACTAGAACAATGCGCGGTTAGAATTTATTAAACAATTTTTGTTTGTTTTCTGGGGCAGTTTCGAAACGTGCAACTAACGTTTGCGCATTCACTTTGCAAGTCACTTGAATAAAAATGTATAAGTTCAAACTACGTCATATAAGTTGTAGCATGCAGGTTTGTTCAAGTTGTATGTAACTTGCATACAAGTAACTTACCTAGTAGAATCGCGCCCTTAGATCGAGATCCATTAACTTTACTTACCTCGTCCTTTCATGCAGTCATAGTCCCGTTCCTATACTGCATCTTAATTTTGACAGTTGTGCGACACAGCGTCAATGACAGGAATAAAATTTAGCTAAATTACGTGATAAGGAACGTTACTAGATCTCGCCTTGATACTGTCTTTGAGCTAATGAATGGTACATTATAATCGTTAATAATTTATTCTTTGAACATCAAGTACGAAATAAATATTAATATTCAATAGTAAACATCTCACAAAAACAATTGTGTCCGTCGTGACATTGACCCTTCCATTGTCTGTCACTCAGGACAAGGCAGGCCAACGACATGGTCACACAAAACAACGCCTTGATCTGCTTCATAAAAAAAAAAACTAATTGTTCAGAGTTGACAACGAATATTGAACTGATTTATGTCTACAGATTGTTTAATATTCTTTGTAAAAGGTTCTGTATTTAAGTGTGTCAGCAATTTGCTCTAAAACTACTGAAACGATTTTAATAATATATTTTTCATGTTGGAAATTTAAAAATTCTGGAATTTGTCAGTAGTAGCCACGTAGACTGGATTTATGCCCGGTTGATGGCAATAGGCTCGACCCCTAACGTGGGCGTATTATTAAGTACACCTCTACCTAACCTTAGGAATCACAGGCGTGATTTTAAAATTGCTCTAATATCCTCAAAAACCCAAATGCTAATGTATAGTTCCGTTTCCAGTACAGATTCTAAACGACGACTCGAGACGGCCGGATACTCCATAACCATAGAAATAACATTGCGAATATAAATCCTTATAGCATTTAAAGCCTTGCCTCTTTTACTTTGTAAATCTTTTGACTAGAAATATTGTATTATTAGTTATTTTTCTGTTTATATTTTTTTTAAGAGGAAGGTTGGTTCGCTTGGTTTTGTAATGCGGTAGAAAATGATCCCATTTGTTAGAGATGGTGTTTTGACTAGTGTATTTTTTTTTAATGTAACTTGGGCCATTCTTTATTATACATGGTTCTTTTGGCGTTTTAATGACATTGACAAGTTGGCCCTGTAGGCAAACATTTGAGGAATTATCTGTGGCAATATTATTTTCTTCACTTTTTCCAAATATTTGCGATATTTGGCCATAAGAAAGCATACTTTATTTGTAATGCAGTAAAGTCAATTTCGTATTAACTGATTAGCGCAAATGTTTGTGCAAATACGCCAAGTGAAGTTTCGCCACTAAAAAAAGATGGCGGCAAAAGAACCATGGAGTACTCTATTTGCCTTTGTATCTACTTCTTAGGCGACTACCGCTTCCGAAAAACAAGCGGCGATACGTGAAGAATATATTTTTTATTTCCGCAATGTTACTTCAAATGGCATGTTGTTGTAATAATATTGTTATATTTTGTCATCTTGTGTAATTTAATTAATCTTGTAATTTTTATGGAGAAGATATTTCAATAAACAAAGAATCAAATTTTGGTTTGTTTTGTTTTTATCTTAGCTTGAGAAAAATACGGAAGATATCATATTTAATTAACACAGACCATAAATAGACTCCTTCTTTTTGGCCACGGGGTGGGGTAAACAGTAACACATATGGAATTATAGAATTATAATCATTCAAATCATCAATACAACTCTTCAAGTTCATATAATCCCAAAGAGTGACTTTTTCATGAAATTGCTATTGAATTTCGCGGGCTACCCTTGCGCATCCACCTTAAGGTGGAACCGCAAGGGTAGCCCGCAAAATTTAAATTTTCTTACGTTTATTGCAATTTGTAGGTCAGTGTCAAGTTTTATGTTGATGAAAATATAAATCGCGCCAGTAACACGTATGGAGTTACAGAATTATAAACATTCAAATCATCAATACAACCCTCCAAGTTCATTTAACCCCATTGAGTGTCTTTTTCATGAAATTGCTATTGAATGGGGTTATATGAACTTTGAGGGCTGTATTGATGATTTGAATGATTATAATTCTGTAACTCCATACGTGTTACTATAACATACAACCTGACACTGACCTGCAAATTGCAAAAAACGTAAGAAAATTTTTTCACGGGCTACCCTTGCGCATCCACCTTAACATTACCCTGGTAGAAAAATAGAGTCTGATCAGTATCGGATGCATGACCATGAATATTGTAACGACGAAGTCTGTAATTTTACATGCAACTGCTTAAAAAATAAAATTGATGAGTATACAATGTCCATAAACTTCGCAAGTCGTAAAAAAACTCTTTCACAATAAAAAACATGTAAATGAATGATTTTCATTCAAATATATTCGTTTTGAATGCGTCATTATGTGAACGCATTCATATCGATTGCTGTCAGTTAAGCTGTCACTGCTCTGTCTACGACTGTTCTGAAACCAAAACCCAATCACAAAAAAAGTATAATCGAAAAAAAAATGGTTTGTTAAAATCTCACATAAATTAGCTGAAAAAATAAGAATTTTGTAGTACATTCTGTACTCTAAAGTCAATTTTATAGATTTTAAATCAAAGGAATTGGAGATGCAAACAAAGATGTCAAGAAACGTCACTGTTATATTTTCTGCTGATTTTAGTTTCAGAACGCAAGTTCCGTCGCCAGAGAGAGGAATACGCGAACAGAGTCCACCGATATTTATCGCCGTATTATCTCGTACGCTAATAAAACACAGTAATTCTACGATAGTATATTTTAAAATTTATACAGCTTTCGGCATTCTGTGACACGAGCGCGAGTTTTGTGTGTAATTCGAGAAAAAATGTGTTAAACCCAGTGAAGGATTTGCTTGTTTTTTTTTTGCGATTGTCGGCGCCAGAATGTCTGATGAGCTCGAGGCCCGTATGTGGGATGATGGGGGCTCCCGGTACGAGTCTAGGAGCCGCGGGCCCTACTTCGAATCGGCTTTCGCCTCCTCAGAACATTTGGACAGAGCCCCTTTGTTGTCTGAGGTAAAACAATTTTATGTATTTTTTTCATCGCCTTTCAGTTATAATAACGTTTATTGCGCTTACAATATTTTTTACTTTAACGTTTTATTTTGCTACTTGTTTTCATTTCCTTTTTCCAACAAAAATTTATTGTATTACAGAGTTACCTAATTTCTAAGATTTAGAAAGTTCCTAATTATTTTATAATACCATTATTATTTATTTAACTGCAGTGCTTTCTATGATATCTTAGTTGCTGTTTTCACAAATACATTTATACACAGAGTTTACAATAAATTGAGAATAAAATCTAATTTGTGTGTAAATTCTGAAGGTGTGTAAAATAAAAAAAAAAAACAAAAATATAAAATGTTGACTACCTGTGCAGTGCACAAATTTGGCAATCTTACCTGCACGGGCACTGGCCAGGCAGACGCCCAGATTAGACAGATCATGGGGAAATCTTTGCCTAATCTAGAGCAATCCACATAACTAGGGCATTCCATAATGGTATTACTATGTTTAAATTTTACCATTATTACATTAGTGACTGATGATGAAGATGCTCGAAGAAGCTGCTCTACTCACATATTGCTAAAACAAATATTTGATAAAGATAAGATACTAGAACCAAATGTACCTACAAGTTATCAAGTTTGGGTAATTTTCTTTTAAAATTATTATCATATTTCTCGGTACATTAATTATATGTGTACTATGCTTTGTTTGTAGCCAGTGTTAATAATATATTATTTATAATCATCTGTGACTAAGCTTTCAAAAGCGTAAACTTACGTATAACATTTTAGAGACATGACCTGAATTCCATGACTTAAATTCAGGACAAGAACAAAAGAAAATCGATATTGAATCTTAAAACTCAGGCACCCTTGTTCCCTTTCTACAGCGGAGTATCCCTTGTATACTATGTTTTCCTGGCCTGTGGGGGTTTCAATCAGGCCTTTCCCACTATCTTCTATAGGTCATCCACCGGTCTGACTTAAGGTGTGACAACACTCCCACTACCCTTACAGTCATGTGGTTAATCCACTATTATGATACATAATGTACCAAAATCAACAACCGATACTCGGCAAATATTCTAGTTTACCGAGTTTACCACTTGGTAGTAGAAAACCTAGCCTACCACCTGGTTAGTGCCCAAATTATGTTGTAACAATTACTTTAAATTTATCGGTATACATTATCTCAGATTATTATCAACATTTCATTTTATACTGTTCACAAGGGCACAGACAGAAGCCAATAATAATTTGTTTTACACACAATTAAATATATGTAGTACTAGATAAAAATTTGATCAATATTTTAGATACAGCCGATAAAATACAGACATCTTATCAGTGAATAAAATGTTATAGTGGCTAAATCTAATCTAGACCATGCTGTATGGATTTTATAGTTTGAATATTGAATAGAAATCTAATATCAAATATTAAAGAATATTCATTTAATCAACCTTTTGCTGAAAATGAATTATATATATACTATATATATATATTAAGTTGCTATGGACAGCCTCGTTGGTCTAGTGATCGCAAGCGTGACTACTGAGCATGTTGTCAGA
Source organism: Eugnorisma glareosa (assembly GCA_947578425.1). Taxonomy (NCBI): domain Eukaryota; kingdom Metazoa; phylum Arthropoda; class Insecta; order Lepidoptera; family Noctuidae; genus Eugnorisma; species Eugnorisma glareosa. The sequence goes on along the minus strand of OX387967.1, from coordinate 4,604,551 downwards.
TTGGGCAAGGCGTGATTGTGTTTTTCCATCTGGAATTTCTCAGTAGCAGCCATGGAGTGTGGGTTTGTGCCCGGTTGACGGCAATAGGCTTACCCCCTATTACATGGGACTTTAACACAACTGGCGAAATGTGCGTGTACTATTAGGTACACCTCTACCTAACCCTTTGAGAATTACAGGGATGGGTTTTGGTGACTTCATACTTACAACGGAATGGATGTGGATGAGTTTATGAGTAGAGGAAGACCAAAGAAATGATGGATAGACTATCTGAAGGATGATATGGCTAGAAAGGAGTTGACTGCTGAGATGACGAGTAATAGAGAAGTATGGAAGAAGAAGACATGCTGCACCAACTCCAAATGAATTGAGATAGGGGCATGAGAATGGTGAACTAAAATAGGACATTTGTTATAGTCTTAGATTCATAATATAAAATTGTAGCATTTTTTCTGAGTGCGTGAATGTGCAATTAGCTTTTTCTAAATTGACAGCAAACAGACTATGGCAGTCTTTATTATAATTTTGTCTTTATTATAGGTTTTCCATAGGGAAAACCTGTTTTGCCAACAATAGTGTTGAAATACTTTTCTAGACAAAAAAATGAAACTTATTCATACAATATTGTTATTCCCACGATTCCGAAGCACTAATTCAATGGGATCTTGTTATGACTTGCTAATTCATATTTATTGTATAAATATTTTTTTAAATTATCATTTTCTTTGTTTCGGTACATCACTGTCGTTCATCACGTGCACGCTAAGCCGTTGGTCCTGCGCCTGCGAGTATAAGTGTTTACGCACTTGTGCACTACAATATTTCCTGCGTCGATCGGTTGACCTCCATGCCCGATCTGTTGGACTGGTGGACGTTCTTCATCATCGTTTAGGCTATCTTTGAACAGTCAACTGATGAGTTTTATAAGGCCATTTAACTCGACCCTCGGTCGCTTTCATCTAGCTGTAACCAGCTACCCCATCGGCGGAATCAGATGAAGATCGCTCTATGCCTGAGCGCGTCTCACCTAACGGTTGCTGGATTGGGATTTCCAATTTCCACTCAAGAACACGAACACGTCTTCCTCAGGCTGCAGTCAACATTGGTCTTAGTCAGAAAAAGCCCTACCAGGCTGGCTTAAGAAACTTTTGTCTTTGGACATCCTTCTTCTCCGACAACAGTTCCCTGTCGAACATTATAATCCTCATAACCTATTAGCTCAAGAAGCTCCCCAGCAAACTACTTTTAAGTTGTCTACGTCTAGATTTCGAACTTCAAATAACACAGACCAACTATCACAGAGCAACTGTCTAACTTTGTGCGCTCTACTTAGTAAACTGGCACGTCTAAATAAGGATTCACGTTTTCACTAACTCTAAGCTACAACTAAACGAATGCCTAATATTCAACGTTAAGCACCGAGAGATAAAATTCCTACAGATCAGTAATATTGAGTATTAGGTCCTGGGTTTGATTCCCGGGTCGGGTCGGGCGTATAGTTATTATGTTTTTCCATCAGGAATTTCTCAGTAGCAGCCACGGAGTCTGGATTTGTGCCAGGTTGATGGCAATAGGCTCCCCCCAGGCGAAATGTGGGTGTACCTACTAATGGGTACACCTCCTTTCGCGGATGAAGCATGATGTTATGTCATGTTAATTTAGTTCGTCTATGTGAAAACATTACTAACAGACATAGGTCAATAATAATCCTTTTAATATGACACACGTGGATTTCATTATTAAATGAAAGAACAAAGGCTAACAATTAGGCGCAAAATAATTACTGAATGGAATGTTTACAAATACCTAAATACATAATACACGGAAAAAGCTAGGATGTAAATAAATAATATGGTAATGAGTTACGGCCTGGCTTAAAAATAGCAAAGATAGACTAATTAACTTAATTACCTCATTACATAGGAGGAAGTTTTTTTGCATTATTTGGAGTTGTGTAAAAAAAAAAACTACATTTGTGTTAAACATAAATTAATTAATTGTCGGCGCCAAGGTTGAAAATCCCGCGCATTTCATTCAGTTACCCCAAAGCTAAAGGTTCACTCATATAATCGAAACAAATCGAATCGAATCGATGGAATCGATGAGTTAGATCGGTGTATTCAAGGGTGGGGTCAGCGGGAATTGATTAAAATAATTATAAATTGTTCCCGCTGACCCCACCAGTGGGGCCAAGGGCGGCGGGGTCAACGGGAATAGATAAAATAATTAAAAATTGTTCCCGTTGGCCCCACCGTCTTACTACATGAATGCGACCATAGATTATATATTCCTAGATAACGCAAAAACTTCGCGTGCATTTTGCATTTTTGACTGCCGCAGCAAGCTAATTTGTTTAAAACAACAACTTTTCAACTCAAGAACTTAATTCTAGATATTTAAAGATCAAACACGTCTTAGTCTATTTTGAATAGTAACTTATGACGTGCTTATGACGATGGAGTCATAAGCACTTGCCATTTTTTGACTACCTACTTACGTCATAGGTAGTCAAAAAATGGCTCTTGGTTTTCATACGAATTTCAACAACGCATAGTCTGTTATTGTAGTTTTGAAGTCTCTACGCATCCCATCCAGCCAGGTATTGCAAAAAATAACGAAAATCAACACGACACAAACATACAGAACAGAACAGCTTCATACTTACATAAATACATACATCGTCGAAGCTACAATAAAAATAAAACGCTCTTAGGAGACTCCATAACTCTTGAAGATGGATCGTAACGAAAAGAGGTCACAAAACTTTGTTGCTGTTGCTCAAGTATCCAAGTATCGACTTACCTACGTTCGCGATTTAGTTTCTAAACATGTAAACAGATTATGTGTTTTTGGAAAAAACACTTTAAATACAAATACCTACTTCAGTAGTTACAGTACAATTTAATGTTTGCGCTACAATTTCAAACACTTTTCTGACTTTTTGAATAGTAGAACTAGTAAATCTGAATGATAGCATAAAGTTGATATTCGTTTGGAAATTACATGGTACATACATACATACAGACATAACTTGCGAAATTTGGGTGTCCTATTAGGTTTATTTCGGCCTAACGCTTCGGGGATTGCTGATTACAAGCGTGTTATGTGTAAATGTGAAAATAATAATAAATAAATATCGCTGGACATTACACACAGCGCCATCTAGGTGCCACACTAAGCAACGAGGCTTGTGTCGTGGACACCAGATAGTTGATACTACTACATAGATACTTTTTTGTTTGTAAATACATACTTATTATACATATAAACATCCATGACTCGGAAACAAATGTCCATGCTCATCACACAAACATTTGCTCCTATTCGAACACGGGACCTTAAGAACGTAAGGCAGCCTCGCAACCGCTGCGCCATTCGGGTCGTCGAAAATATGTACCTGGTATCATAAATTCGAATCCTCCTTCACCAAAATCTTTCGTAGCAATATACCTACACCTACCTATCCGAGACATCAAGCAAAAATTCCCCCAGTCTTTGAAAACCGGATCATTCCATTACCCTTTTATCAAATACCCGAGGGCAATACCCTCGTAGTAATAATCTATTTTGTTGACTGTACAATATAAGTTCTTACATGTTACGAACTTGCGAAATGGGTAAACAACTTGAGACGAGTCAACATATTATGAGCATAGATTTTTATTATGGATTCATGAGATTCGTAGCTGGGGATGGGCGATACCTACTTGCATTTGTATCGATACTTTCGATCGAGTATCGTATCACATAATATGAATCACTCTAGAAGTCTAGGAAAAAATCCAGGTTTTTTTAGAGTTCCGTACCTCAATCGGCAAAACGGAACAGTTATAGGATCACTTTGTTGTCCATCTGTCTGTCTGTCAAGACCCTTTTTCTCAGGAATGCGTGGCGGTATCGAGCTGAAATTAGTACCAAATACTCAAGTCTGCTACCCCTTGGAGCAATGAAAAAATCAAACTTGTAAGTCAACGCGATCAAAAGATATGACTGTTTATGTCGCATATTATGCGATTTCACAAGGGAATCAAAACCTATACCTTCCTTTGACCTAGAATCATGAAATTTGGCAAAAAGCAAGGCCTTGCAGCACAAATAAAGGATAATTCCAAAAAATAAAAAAAATGTTGAAAATTAAAGGGTTTCCCCATATATACATAGTTGACGCCAATAAAGATATATTTTTTTAGATACTGGTACGCAAACCTTCGTGGGCGAGTCCGACGTGCACTTAGCTGTTTTTGGTACGATTCGATGTACTTAACATTAATTTCGATACTGGTACTAATATATCAATCCAAGCATTGTATCGTATTCGATGATCGATCCAAAATATCGGAGTAATGCATCACTACTCGGGAGCTCGGTTTCCCATCTTGTTACTGATATAATTGTGTGCGCAGAATGCGTGTTTTTACTTCGATTGCCTTTCAGTCGTAGACTATAGAAAGCCAGGATGTACTGAATCAGGTCTGATTTGATTTTGCTTCTGTCGGAGATGATTTGTTGTTACCCTTCTGCAAATGGCTCACCAACATAACACTCGTAGTTTCTCTTCGTTACATCTTCCGAAAGATGGCCAGTGAATGTCCATTGCAAAGGCTACTCTAATGTCTCGCGACCTTTTGAAAAGTCTATTATTTTTTTATAAATGGCATCTCCCGTGTCAAGCTAGCTAGGAGGTTGTCGTCTGATTAACCGGAGTATCCTTAAACCTTAAGTGTAAGGACCCCGGCGGGGTCAAAAAAAAAAACGTAAAACTAATTGACTACACGCTAAGGGCACCCCCAGTGGGGTACGAGCCTCGTCTCTGGGGGAGGACAGCAAGGGACAGGCTGGATCGGAGGGTCTTGCTTGCTTGAATTTTTGTAAAACTTATGGGGGAGGCCTATGCCAAATTATGATGATGATGGCAAGATGAAGAGTACAATCAATTGTTATTATAAAAACAAAACACCTGACTGCTCAAGAATAATGAACTGCAAAGCAAAAAACAAGCACACTTTAAATGAAACAAAAGTTGGAAGCAGGCGGGGAAAATCTATCCTAACATTATAAAGAGGTAAACTTTGTTTGTTTGTTTGTAAGTTTGTATGTAGGGGGTAATCTCTGGATCTTATGAACCGATTTTGAAAATGATTTCACTAATAGGAAGCTACATTATCCTTGAGTGCTATAGGCTATATTTACAAGGTGCCCATGGAATAATTTCCGACCAACAGCTAGTTTTAATATAAAATTATGAAAATAGAATGGGCCCCGCCATACAATGTGTTTGTTTTTTGCTTTTTTTCATTATTTATAAGCAGTCTGGTTTTTGTTTTTTAATAATTTATTTTTTCAGACTTTTTAGTTTTTTAACAAGTTTTGTTAAAACAATAATATAAACGTGATATGATACATATATTTTTGAAATGGTCCTTTCACTAGCTTTCATTTGATACCCTTATTGCGATGGTAAGAAAGAAACAGGCCAAGTACGAGTCGGACTCGCGCCCGACGGGTTCCGTACCATTATCTAAAAAAAATATCTTAAGTGGCGTCAACTATGTACGTATGGGGACACCTTTTAATTTTCAACTTTTTTATTTTTTGGAATCTGTAAAGCCTTGCTATTTGACAATTTCATGATTCTAGGTCAAAGGGAAGTACCCTATAGGTTTTGATTCCCTTGTGAAATCGCATAATATGCGACATAAACAGTCACATCTTTTAATTATCGCTTTGACTTACAAGTTTGACTTTTTCATTGCTCCAAGGGGTAGCAGACCTGAGTATTTGGTATTAATTTCAGCTTGATACCGCCACGCATTCCTGAGAAAAATGGTCTTGACAGAAAGACAGACGGACAAAAAAGTGATCCTATAAGGGGTCCGTTTTGCCGATCGAGATACGGAACCCTAAAAAAAATCAAACCCCTCCCCTTTTTTCATTTGCAGGCGCCATTTTCAAAATTTATATAGCCTATGTCACTACCACAATTCTGACGAATTCAACGTTACCTCATATGTCAAACACCGTCCAGCCGTTTGGGCTTGTAGAGCGTGTCAAAGAAATGGACACACGTATACTATACGCTCAAAAAACATTACCCTCCTTCTGATGCAGTCGGGTAAAAACACTACAATAACGACCGATCGTAAACCCAGTGAGATGATTCTGGCGATATCTTCTCGCGATTGTACATTTTGCATATGTCCTTCAACTCTTGCCTCACATACTTGCGATTTGATATTTTGATGTCCGATTCTATTAAAAACACGTTAATATCAACGTGTTCAACTAGACTATTGAACACGTTTATGGCTCTAGTAACTAAAGCGATAAATCGATTCCCACGTTTTAATCTAGCCGGCTGATATTATACAATCGACGGCTGAATTGAAATCAATTACCCGTAAACGTGTCGCGAGAGTTCAGCATAAGGTAGGTACCTGTTTGGTTCACACTCAATCGCGTCCGAAGAAAATTAAAAATAAAATCTTGGACCAAGCGATAGTAAACTTGATTCGATTTGGAATTTCATAATAATGGGTGCATATGCATAGTCGTGGTGGAACATAAGAATGGAGATAGTTATATTATAACTTAGACAAGATGATCTTATAACTTGTTAATAAAGGTCGAAGTACAGTTTTAAATAAAAACACATCTTGTAAAAACATTTTGATTTAAAAGAGTGTCCATTGAGTTTCTTGCCCATTCTTCTCCATAGAGATCTACGCTTTGGAATGTGCAACTACAGTACTTCCACAAATTATTATGCCTTTTGACTGGGACTGTAGCTTCATCCTTTTGTTTTGACATTCAAAAGTGCCTGTAACGGTCTAATTTGAGTTTGAGTTTCAACTGGAACCGTTCAGAATTCTTTCTATGTAAATTCATATTACAACGTACACGTATATGCATCGTATGCGCATCGCGTCGTCTCGGGACTAGCATAAACAGCAATCACTGTGCTCATACGTGTACTTTGACAATAAGAGTGCAGAGATTGTTCAAGTTCTTCCTGGCATTCTTGGCGTCTCGATGGCTATCTAAATTGAGTCAGCCTAGCATACGGACACGAGACCCCGAAGGCGATCACCAACACGATGGACAGATTCCATCAAATCTGTCACCAAGAACCCTCTGGCAGAATGTGCTCGCCATGCGGCCAATAGAGACCGGTGGAAAAGGATCGCGAAGGCAGCGACCGCAGTTGTGGGTGACCCCCCCTGACCACGACTCCTCTGTCAAGAGTGAACGACTAAGAAGAATAAGCATACGGGTAAAGTTGATCTTCAACTAGAATGCTGCCAGATGAGGTTCCGTTCCAGTCCAGTTATTTGGCCAGGCCCATGGGACAAGATCACGCCTGTAGTCCCCGAAGAGTTAGGCAGAGGTGTACCTAATAGTACACCCACATTTCGGCAGTTATGTTTTAAGTCTCATGTATTAGGGGGCGAACCTACACGCACACACTGACTCCTAAGTCACAGGATCTCCTACTTTGGGAGTCAGGGTTTACTCTATAACCTTTAATTCACCAAATTCATATGACCTAGTCTTTAAGCAATGTTGAAGGTTTTTGAATAAAAGACTGGGCGAGCCTATTGCCATCAACCGGGCACAAATCCAGACTCCGTGGCTGCTACTGAGAAATTCCTGATGGAAAAACCTAATAACAATTTGCCCGACCCGGGAATCGAACCCAGGACCTCAAGCTCAGCAGTCGCGTTTGCGACTACTAGACCAACGGGGCAGTCGGAACAGACGCATGAACCATAAACAACAATGATTTTAGACTCAGTCGCTATAAAGTACAGAAGTTACCCCAATCTGTCAAATTTATTTGATAGTTTTTCAACTTTCCCAGCTTGCCCCGGCTTCGCACGGGTGCATTGTTACACATATAAACCTTCTCTCTTGAATCACTCTATCTATTAAAAAATCGCATCAAAATCCGTTGCGTAGTTTTAAAGATCTAAGCATACATAGGGACAGACAGCGGGAAGCGACTTTGTTTTATACTATGTAGTGTTAGTGAAGAATAAGGTTTATGTTCAATTGGGAAAATTTGACAGTTAGGTATAGCTTGATGTTCTGGCGTCTGACCTCTACCTAAATGTAATGTGTAGGACGAATCATGCCTGCTCAGGGACGAATCAGGGCCGGTTCCTAAACCGCCAATATCTTACACAGCCTGCTCAGCGATCAATAGTTTGTTTCTTTGAACGAATATTTTTAATTAAAAATGAAAATACAGGTTTAATAAAAAGAAAAACACCGTCCAACTTATTTCGCGCAACATAAATTAAAATGAACGTCAGCAAAATGTAAATCATTGTTTACTTTGGCTTCACGTGATTTTAATTAAAACTGTGTGTGTACTTATGTAGCGAAGGCAGAGTTATTTATGAAATGAAAATACTTGAACATGACCTAGGCTCAGTCCAAGTCGGGCCGTGTTTGAAATAATTTCCGTCCCATGGGGGATGGAGTATGGGGGTGTTACATAATAGACAGTGTGCTTAAGGTGGCCCGCGAAATTCAAATTTTCTTACGTTTTTTGCAATTTGCAGGTCAGTGTCAGGTTGTGTGTTGACGAAAATATGAGTTGCGCAAGTAACATGAATGTTGTTACATAATTGTAATCATTAATATCATCAATACAACACTCTAAGTTCATTTAACCCCATTGGATTGACTTTTTCATGAAATAGTAGTACAGTCAGCATCAGAAGTAGATTAACACTACTCAAAGTTGCAAAGCAGGTGTTTTAATAAAAAACTTGATAGATATTACTCGTTACTAATAAGGTATATTAAGAGTAAGGAATATGTTAAAAAATAATCTTCTAAAACATTAAAAATAATAGCTGGAGTCCTGTACATCAAATAATTAAAATTCCGAAATGTTAAGCTACTTCTGTTACTGATCGTACCCTGGCGCATCCCTTCTACACATTTTCCGACCGTCTGTGTCTTGACTTTATAGACATGACATTTATGTGACAGGATATACTCTTATCCAAATTACGTGCTCAGTAACGCGGAGATCTCAATCGACCTCGAGATATTATCATCGTAAACTTACACTTCGATCTGTCAAAATCAGTGTATACATAATAATATATGGTTTTGACAGATCGGAGGGAATTTTACACTATGTTCCGTTTTTGTACGTTAATTTTGTTCATAAGTGAGGCTACTTCATCATCTAATCATCTGCCTAGCCTTCCCCAACTATGCTGGATCGGCTTCCAGTCTAACCGGATTTGCATGGAGCGACTGCCTATCTGACCTCCACAACCCAGTTAGTACTGGGTAGTACGATACCCCTTGGTAAGACTGGTTGTCAGACTTTTTGTGCCACTGACTACCTGTAATGACTGTCAAAGATCTACAATTCGGCAGTCGGGACCAACGGCCTAACGTGCTTTCCGAGGGACGGAGGAAACTCGGTATGAAATGGGCGGTCAACCATCCACAGACCAGCCTAGGCAACCGCGGCTTATCCGACGAAATTAACTTAGGGTGAGATTTGGCTAGGATATCTATTCCAAATCGACATGCGGTAAAGTACAATTATAATAGCCTCCACGAATGGCAAAATAAATCTTTACAAGGCCAAAATACTGGCCCTATCTCAGCACAACGTCTTTTTTTGGTGCCGAATTTATTGGTGCTTAAATTGTCGGCTATTCAGCTAGCACATCGATAGATATATGGGCAAAAAGCTAAAGACATTAAAGAATGTAATTTATTCTATAAATTGTTGCCAATGTAGCTACTTTAGCCATGATTTTAATAACCAAGTCCTATTGTAATTTTTATCCTGTTTCCACTTTGGGTTTTTTTACTTAACGTTTATGGTACCACTGCTGGAGAAAGGGTTTCCCCAATTCCTTCCATACCCTCTTTTCCTGCGTCCTCTCGAACCAGACCACGTGGTACGCTTCCAGATCCTCTTTCTAGGCCAGCCTCGGTGGCGCCGTCCGTCTCCCAGCACTTGGCAACATTATTTTATATCACAGTTCTACAGAATTCTAGCATTTTAATTTTTATCGATGTTAAACAGAATCCATGGCACAATAACTGTACCACACCATGACCTAGTTTTAAACAAATAATAATCTAGCAACCAATGTAAAATTGTGAAGTTATCTAACCATGCAAGTACCCGCAGAGCAAGCTGTTGAAATACATTATTGTCGTCACTCGTTATCAAAAGGTTTTGTCGAATATACATGCTTGATAAGAGTGGACTATATTTTTTTTTGCGGCAGGATTTTTACATCCGTTGCGTAGATATATAAGTTTTATTTTTAGGTACGTGTGTTTTATGTTAGGTAACGTAAAAAACATATGAACACTGAAGATTGGCTAGGGATTTTTTGGAATTATCAATGGATTTCAACAAAAATACTAAAAGATAGCCAGAGAATGTATCTATGGATAGAAATAACGAACACTTTAATGTGCAAACTGGTTTTCGAGTTATTATAAGCAAACAAACACACAGGCTTTCGAATTTCATAATACGTGAATAAATTCGAAAGGATGTCATCTATTTGCTTTCTTATATCTTTTTTATATGCTCGATCGATTTCAAACCCCTATAAAAAAGGTGTAACAAGACCCTTAACGAAGCCGAAAACCGCTTGTTCTCCGTCATTGCGATCACATTTTTGTTCTAGACCATACCTGGGAATATTCTAGTTACGGAGATATTGGGCGTCAAAGTTCCAACTTTTTCACAAGTATTTTTTTAAATACTTATTTTTATTGTAAGATTTTTACTTTAAACACCTCCACGACCCCCGTACTATTGAATCCATCCATCAGCACAATGTTTTAAGTCTGTTACAGGGAGTCCTACCGTAAAATGAGATTTTTCACCCCAAAAACAAAAAGTCGTTTCCCAGCAATAATTTTTGCGTAAAGTTACTTAGTTTGTTGTACATAATGCTTGGTTGATGGCTTCGTTAAGGGTCTTTTTTTCCCTGTATAAGCTGATTTCAATGTGTAAATAAACGTGTAATACAGTTGTTTCATCAAACCCGTCCTCATCATCAACTTCCTGCCCTTGTCCCATTCTACTCGCGGTCGGCGCAAGACGTTTTCTTCTTCCATTCTCCCCTGTCAGACGTCACGGCATCATTTACTCCTTTCTCTTTCATATCATCCCTCACACAATCCACCCATCTCTTGTTTCGCCTTCCTCTCAGAAAAGAAAAGAATAAAATTTTCATTTTTAAAAGAAAATCTATCACCTGTCTATACAAACCGGTTAAACGACCTCTCATTTCCTCCTAAATACCCATTTTATAGTATAAATATCTTATCAATAAGACTCCATTTTCATCTATTTACGCTTGTGTAATTTTATTCTCCAAAAGAATATTTTGGCCCGTCTATATCGCTGTAATCTTCTTAAAAGCTATAGAATATTCCTCGACAGATTCAAAGTCTGCTTCGTATTTGAATGTGGCTCAATTTGAATTTATAGGCCGGCTTATTGGACTACAGTTGGCAATTTGTAAGAGACAAAAAGTTTTATTCGAGAGACTGACATTGGCATGACCCTTCGCTTTCGTTGTTTGCATAATCCATCAATCTGATCGAATTAATTAGATTTGCGAGCTAAAGAATTAGGACTTTTAAAGTACTTAGTAAAAGCAAATAGAGGTCATCTCTGTAGTAAATCTCTCGTCCCCATTTCTAGCTTAACTACAGATATGAATTTAGCATTCCTTAAATCATTATAATAAATTAGCTGTTGCCCGTGACTTTCGTTCTCGCCAAATGATTATAAAAATATTAATTCTTTATTTGAATAAGATTTTATTAACAAGTTTAAAGGAGATGTTTCATTTTCGGCCATAAGATGTACATTTATCGAAAAAGAGGAAAAAATATCACGAATTTAGGAAAAATATTCTTTAGAGAATTTAAGCCTTATTTGTTTTGCTTGAAAAGTAATAGTTTTGCAATTATTGCCATATTCTATTCAACATGACGTCTTACTGTTTGCATAGTTTGCTTTCGTTCTGAAATCATGTCACATAAAAACATAATATCACGTTGATGTTAAATATGAAAAGTATGTGTTCTTGTAGTAAATAATAATTATTATACTCATATACATCATTTTCGACTAATTATAAGCAAGAATAGTGATTTCATTGTCAAAAAATATAATAGGTACTACTTTTCTGTTGTGTACTTCTGAACGAAAAATTCAAAATGACATTTTGTCTTGACAAAACCGATCAGTGTCTGTCAGTCGAGTCTCGTTTGTCACGACTTGGTTTCGATTTTCGTGGCTTTTGGTGTTATTTTGCGTTCTCTCATTTATGTTTTGTTCCTACGACTTTTGCTTTGTACAATTATTATTATCGAATAACAATTTCTAGGTTATGTAAACGTCATCTCTACAACCTGTCATAGCTGTCATAACACTCACGACAAACGTCAAACATTTTTATTTTTTATTGTGTGCTTAAAAACCCTTTTATTATTGTGTAAAAAATGTTACCTTATTCTATTCAGGGGTTTGTTTCCCAGCTTTTCTAAAATGTACATGTTATGATCGGAATCCCGTACAAAAATGAAACATCTCCTTTCAAGGGTTTTAATTTTTTTATGCACGGAACTCTAAAATAAAAGTAGCCTACGTTAGTCCTTATAACATCAGCTATCTGCCAATAAAAGTCCCGTCAAAATTGGTCCAGCCGTTTCGGAGATTAGACGGAACAATCAGACAGAGAGAGAGAAGAATTTAAAAAAATAAAAGATGCAATTAGCATAGAATTATACTTTCAGCATTCAGTAAAATGTTGTTATTTTGAAATTACAAACAGACTTCAATTTTATTTAGTTGTATAGATTAAATATGCTATGACGATGATTATGTGTCGTTTGTAACATAAACAGCTATTCCTAATGTTCTAAATTATGCAGTTCAAATTATAGCAATAACTTTAGCATCATCTCCATTATTACTTGCTAAAACGAAAGTGACTCAAATCTTCTTAAGAGGCCGGCGACCGATGCGTTTTTCATACAAACGTAATACCAAAATAACTTGTAAATCAAAAACATTCTTAAGGTACTGTCTCTTTATTCCGATTGGAATACAAAATATCTAGGTTCCCAATGAAATATTTTGAAAGGACAATGATATAAAGACGAGATATGAGGAATTTAAAATTTCTATAGAAAACTTATTTTTCTCATAACTCTTGTTTAAATCAGTGTCCATTCAAAATATTTCATTGGGAACCTAGATATTTTGTATTTCGATCGGAATAAAGAGACAGTACCTTAAGAATGTTTTTGATTTACAAGTTATTTTGGTATTACGTTTGTATGAAAAACGCATCGGTCGCCGGCCTCTTAATACCGTTATGTCAAATTATACCGTCTCCTAACTTAAATACAGTCTTAATTACGCCACTGAGTTTATTGGCGTTATGTAAATGTGGACTACTTATACAATGTATATCTTACGGAGTAGGTTAATGTACCAGCAATGCGTCATCTATTTACTTCTTTGTCGTGTATGTCCTCTAAAATTGCTTACATTCCATCAATTTCTGCTCCATTGACACCGTCGCTTCGCGTCAGCTTTTCTTAATAAGTGAATTTGATTTTCTAAATTAATATAATATGCTTATTGCTAGGGGCCATCCATAAATTACATCACACGAATTTCATGATTTTTGAACCCCGCCCCCCTCCGTCCTTGTCCACAACTGGTCACATTCGTGAGACTCCACAGTCCACTTTTACATATTCATACAATATACCTAGTTGGAAATAATAATATTTTACTGTTTATAGTGATTAGTGCGCACGGCGACCAATCAAGCTATACAAAAACGGGAAATCTATACAAAGCGAGGTCATGTTGTACTGGAACTGTATAGCTTGATGTGTAGCCGTGTGTGCAATGACCCCTGAAAGAGGTTTAGGATAAACAAAAACGAAGCTTATTCCTATATGTATAAGATTATGTAAAGGTTGCCCTAGATATCAGACGAAATCAATGAGCTGCCTCAATTGACCTACGTGTCATCGACATGGTCCTATAAGGTTGTTTTCAGGCCATCACTTTCTGCACCGTTGACACCTCGTCGCGACGGCCGGCCTTTCCCTATCAAAGGTCGCGCCTGTCAAGCGGTCGCTAACACGGGCAGTTTGAAGGTTTATGAGGATCTATCGACTATAGATATTAGAGCAGAAAATTGCAGCACAAGTTTAAAATTCATGCTGAATAGACGCATAATAGAATGTGCACATTGTTTCTGGAAAATTTCTTCTACGCGTCGCCACCAGCGTTGCTGTTGTGATTCGAGTTCTGCTAACCTCATTATTTTAAACATTATTAGCGATCATTTTAATGCTAAGAGATATTATCACTTCGGATTGCAAATTATCATTAATACTGAAAACGGCATATTCACCATGTTACTATTTGTTTTGAGTTTCCGATATTTCGGCGTTGTTGCAAGCATAATCATAAATATTCCGTATTCAGTATTAATTACAATGTTAGTGACCATATCAGTTTAAAAAAACCGGCCAATTGCGAGTCGTACTCACACGCACATAGGGTTCCGTAGCACCAAACAATATAATAACAATATTTTGATAGCATTCGTTCATATGTTGTATTGTTTTACATTCATCAACAAAACTAAATTTGTTTTTCATGGTATGTTAATGAAAAACAAAGTTGTTGCTGCAGTTTGATGAAAAAGTCCCATATCTTAAAAAATAAACATCAAACTTTATTCAAATCAATTTTGGTTGAAAGTTTTTTACGTTCTATAATCCTATATTTTTTTCAGAATTTTTCTCCTCTTACTTTAGAAGTAAGAGGGGAGGACACACATTTTACCACTTTGGAAATGTTTATCTTTCAAACGATTGACTTTGAGAGAACATGGTTTTAGGAACCTCCATGTCATTTTTAAAGACCTATCTATAGACACCCCGCACGTATAGGTTTGATGAAAAATATATTTTTTAGTTTCAGTTCCATGTATGGGGAGACCCCCTTAATCTTATTTTTTTTTTTTTTTGTATAAAAACCTTATAGCGGTTCACAGAATACATCTACCTACTAAGTTTCAACTGTGTAGTCCTAATAGTTTCGGAGTAAAGTGGCTGTGACATACATAGACAGACAGATTTGGCGAATCTATAAGGGTTCCGTTTTTTGCCATTCGGCTACGGAACCCTAAAAATATACATTTCGAAAAGTTAACCATAATTCTATCTTTTGCGAATACGAGTACTAGTACTATAAAACAACATACGGATCATTCAGGACCACTTCCAATACCAGGGTATCATCAAGCAGAAAGGTTAATTTACAACAGGAAAAGTCTTATCAAATTAATGAAGCATAAGCCACCAGTTAACTATTAGCTTGTTAACGTAACTAATCGTTATCACGCTTCACTGCCTCGACGCGGTAAGCAGTGCATATAGTCGTCCAGGCATTTCATTCACCGTTATTTTTGTATGCTTTGTCAATGACCGCTGACGCGTCTGTTATACAATATAGTACCTACATAACATCATACATGGAATCTCCGAAAGGTTAGGTAGATGTGTATCTAGTACACCCACATTTCCAGATGTGATCAAGTCTCATGTAATAGAGGACGAGCCTTTTGCCATCAACCGGTCTCAAATCTAGACTCCGTGGCTGCTACTGAGATATTCTTTATGGATAAACTGAGGGCCTAAAATGGCTGCTTAATCAAAATCATAATATGAAGCACGTTAAAAATTTAAAACTCTTAAAATGGACTTTGTGGTCATAACCATAAATACCATTTTAAGAATTTTACATTTTATACTAGGATCATTTTATACTACTTTATACTAGGATCAAAATCATAAATCTTTATTTTTCTCGACATTAGAAATTACAGGCACTGTTATATCCCACAATCTTATATAGAGAAAGGTGTCTGAAGTAGGAAGGTCCTGAGTTACAGATGACCTATCTGGCTTATGTATAACATTTTTTACATTTTTTGTAAAGATACTAATGATAAAATTAAAATTGGGAGTAGGTAAACAAGAACTTAAAATTAATTATTTGAAGACATTTTTTAAACTTAAGTAAAACAAAATATGAAACTTGCATACAAAACATCAACTTATTGAAACCTTATTTATGACATACTAGCGACCCGCCCCGGCTTCGCACGGGTCAATGTTATACATATAAACCTTCCTCTTGAATCACTTTATCTATTAAAAAAAACCGCATCAAAATCCGTTGCGTAGTTTCAAAGATTTAAGCATACAAAGGGACATAGGGACAGAGAAAGCGACTTTGTTTTATACTATGTAGTGATAGTGATTTACCAATTATTTACCATAATCACCAATATGTCTGCGTAAAACAGCATTAGTGTTTCTGCTTGTCAAAGGAGGTTGACTAGAATCTTTAATATCACCATAAGTATCCTATTTAAAAAAAAAAAATCAGGTGGGAAATTATCTAATGACCGGGGTCGGGGTAAAGAACCGCAGAGTCAAAGCGGGACCCCCCGCTTTGACTCTGCGGTTCTTTGCTCTTTTGTGTTCCAGGGCCGCGGTATCTCTTTCGAACAGTCCCGCAGCCCTGGCAGGCATCGGCCCTTGCGGACCCCTTCCTGTTCGCTGACATTGTCTTTGAGGCGCACGTGGAACACGAACGCGCCGCATCATCTAATCATATCCTGACTTGCTGTTCTAGTGATTGCGAGTCTGACTGCCTCTGCGGAGCATAGGGTTTGATTCCCAAGTCGGACAAAATGTTAATGTGTTCAATTAAGCATTTCTAAGTACTAGCTCGGTGATTAGAAGTCCTGCGCCTGATCTCTCTCCGGTCGTGTCAGATTTCCGTCCCTTCGGACTAGGAGAGTTCTGGCAGAGATAATGCATATCTGTTTGCTCAAACACTTATGGCCCTAAAACAAAAATAAATACATATTAGCAAAAAGAGCAGAAAGGTCAGGAGGACTATTCTATTCCATGCACTGGTTTAGCGGATCACCTCTGTTTATAAGAGGAGGTTGTCTCAAATCTATTACCTACTACTATTATAAAGAGGTAAAGTTTTTGAGGTTGCGAGAAGGGTTGCGGGACTGTTCGAAAGAGATACCGCGGCCCTGGAACACAAAGGGCAAAGGAAGGAACATGGATGGGTTTTAGTCAGTAAAAGTCTGACACTCCCTCCTGCTCAGCCCAGAGCGGGAGGGGTTATTTGATGATTTCCCATCGGTTAAAAAATAAAAAAAATAAGGGGTAATCTCTGGATCTACTGAACCGATTTTGAAAATTCTTTCAATAATAGGAAGCTACATTATCCCCGAGTGCCCTAGCCTATATTTACAACGTGCCCGTGGGATAATATCCAGCCAAAACGCGAGTGAAGCCGTGGGCAACAGCCAGTCTTTAATCAACTTATTGTGTCTTTGCCCTTATCCCAATTCATTTTAGGTCGCACAGCATGTTGTTTTCGTCAACCCTGGTCTCAATTTTTATTTCCCTACCTAGCCATATTTATCTGTTATATTGGTTTTACCCAGGAGATTGCTAATAACTGCAAAATAATTAAGATATACATATAAGCACCATTTTGTAAACAAATCGGTGATTGCAGTTTGTTGTTAATAAATATGAAAATGCGTTGCCTATCTTCATAATGATATCGCTTTTGACCTTTCACGACACCAACAGGTGAAGAGAAGGTCGACTATTTTCAGCTAAAGGGACCGACTGATATGATTACATACCATATTATGATCATATAGACAGCTGTTGCCCGCAACCTTCGTTCGCGTGAAATTATCACATAAAAATATGATTTCCATTTTTGAATCGGATTTTGGAACCCTAATTATTTTCTTAAAATAAAAGTAGTCTAAGTTAGACCTTATAACATCAGCTATCTGTCAGTAAAAGTCCCGTCAACATATAAACAGACAGACTGACCGACAGACAGAGTCAAAAATTAAAAAAAATGTGTTTTTCTTAAAAGTGCCATTATATTTTCATAAATAATATGCATTCAGTGTTAAGTTGTTATTTTGATATTACAAACACACACTTCAATTTTATTGATTTGTATGTACTTATACTTAGATATATTTGGACGTCATAATATTCCCAGTAACAAAATAATATTACACTTAAATAAGTTATAATCAAAGTGGACTGATAGATGACCTAGCAAAGGTCGCTGGAATACGCTACTAGCGAGAAAGCACCGGTCGACAGTTGATATCTGATGGATGAGAGACGCCTGCGAGAAGTACAGGTGTGATCGATGTGGCGATGCTTATGAAGGAGGTATGCGGACGTCTTTTGCCCGAATTATGATGATGCTATGGCACACACTTATTTTTTCTAGCCTATTGGATGTCCCATTGCTGGGCAAAGGCGTCCGCTTTCTCCTTCCCATTCGCCATCTCTGTCGTGTTCACCCCGCAAACAAGATTAGATAGTCACACGCGGTCTTCGCCGCGGTCTACTTCAAGTTATGAAAATCCAAAAGAAGGTACCCTAAAAGGATTAAATAAGCAATTAAAGTTACATAATATAAATAAGAACTTTTAAAAGATATCGTGAAAATGAATTTCACAAAACATCTTCACTCAGCCTCAATATCACAAATAGCATGTTCTGGAGAACATCTCGAGATTGACAGGACTCGATAACGAATTCCGCAGTGTGCCAGAGTGATCTAAGAATATTCCCCGACTGTTTCCTTCTGTTCCGTATATTATTCATAGCTAGCACAGCAGCAATCAAAGCTGACCTATTTGTATAACAATAGGGTCCCCGGGTCTTTCCGGATCGACTGCAGTTTGTATGTAACTTGAAAAATGATTGACAATGCAAGCTTGCTGTATTTATTCAAGAATCAAGAGACGTTTATTTTCAAAAATACAGGTTTTACCAGATTTGGTTTTGGGAAACAGAAATGGGTTTTGACCGTGTAGGAATTGTACTTTTGTACGAAACAGCTGTTATTTTCGTAAACTGATGAAGTTTTTCATCAGTTTACGTATGTAGTGTACATATGTAGGGGGATCAGAATGCTTTACTAAATACATAGTAACGGTTCTCGTGTTGGTGTCGCTTCCAACCCGTTTGACCATGCATTATTTACTATTAGATTATTCTTTGATGAAGAAAAATAACAAAGTCTGTGATTTCTCAAAAAAAAGTACAATGCCGACACTACTAATAGTACGACAAACGCATTTGTAATAATAGTAAGATTTTCTGCAATACTCCTTTGACCGGTGTAGTCTAAAGGACACAGCACACATATCAAGTTTGAAAGGGATCGGCACCGTATATCCTTTCGCCTCGCCGTCAAACAGGCGTCAACCTAACATAAGCAAGGGGATCAGCAGCTGCGATACATCAACTCGGCTACGGCTAGGCGACGACGCCGCGCTTACGTTAGGCGACGCCACGCTTACAGCTAGGGGACGCCGCGCTTACGGCTCGCCGACGCCGCGCACGACTGAAAATTGCCCTGTGAATGACAACACATGTGTCAACAGTAGTGTGCTTAAGGGTGGACGAAGAGGCGTAAGCTCGGGTACGGATAGACGTAAGCGCGCCTACGGGATAAGCGAGTAAACCACGCACCGCACCGCGGTTCGTGAGCTTGTCCCGAGGCGAGGCGATTACGTTACGATTCCGATTAGTGTGCGTAGAATACTGAACGGCCCGAGTCGATACGGTGCCGATCCCTTTTCGATTTGATAAGTCTGCTGTGTCCTTAATTAGTAATTACAAAATCATGTTTTTTCTTCATACCGTGCCTCTTTCTAGGTAATTCTCCCGTATCGTGGGTGCGTTTACAAACATTTAACCTTTTGAACGCCAGAGCGTATACGCATCGGCGCCCCTACCACGCCAAGCGACAAATTCAGCGCAAATAACATTAAAAAAAAATAGGGATTCCAACATCTTATCGATAACCAATTAATCATTGCTTTTCGTTCCATATTTTTGAATAAAATATTACTCGTTGCATTATTCTTTTATTTAATTTGACCCTATTTGGTATCTTACTATCATTAAACACCAGTTACAAAGTTCTAAACAAACTAAAAGCAGACATTAGAACTACAAACGAATAAATTAAATAATATTAAGGTACATCACTAATCTCGTTCGTGACGTCATCCGCTGTCGGGAAGACCCGACTCTGGCGTGGCTGGCACGACTTTTAACAACTTCCTCGCAAGCGAGTAGGGATGTGATATTGTGGGACATAATAAATAATAATCATCTATTATTTAAAACAATTTAATCAATTTACTTACATAAATATTACTCTGACTCTTCGTAACTTGGCAAACTTATGTCATCCAAGTCCTTTTGCTGTCGTAATTTTCTAATAACGTTCAGTATATTGACGTAAGTTACTGAACGTTTTTTTCTGGCACTCGATCCAGTTCAAAAGCGAACAGTTTTGCGAACGCCGCAGTTCGTGGGTTGCTAGGTCTTGATTGATTAACATCCAACGGAAGTAAATTGGAGAGGTCACACCTTAATTCGTTTGCGTCCCAAATTTGTTTCATAAAAGTAATAGATCATTAAGGGTTTTTTAAATATTTTATGTTATCGCTTTTGTTTCCCTTAACGCATCATTTAATATTAAACAAAAACTACATACCTATCTATATGAACAGTTTGATCAAGAATAAAACTATCTCCAAATCATCCCCGTATAGATATTTCTTCGGAAAATTCATCAACCTCTTCTACACTTCCTAACACACGAAGGAGTTCTTCAGTAGTCATTTGATTCAATTCAATTCAATCAATTACGTTTTTTTTCCATAATTTTATAAATATTATGCATTAGGAATATTCATATTCGAGTTAGTGTAGAATAGTTGTCATTAAAAAAATAATTGTCGAAGTAATAGTAAGTTACTTTTAATATAATATTTCATAAATTTGAAATATAATTTACCTTACTTACCCATCACTAGCTGTCGTGTCTTGACGACTGTGGCGTGAAGAAGTACACTTTTTTTCGGATTTCGATTAGCAATTTTTGACGATTGTTTTTTATATTGAAATGTACGTTATGAATATATCTTTGTCCCATTTTACAATATTTCATTATTGTAGTTTTAAATAAAAGGAAAAAGAAAAAGAAAACTTAATTTAGTCTTTTTATAATTTGTACTTAAAAAATGTCGTTTTCTTGTCGGCTGTAGACGACGGTGGCGTGTTTGGCACGTTTTCGTTTGTCGGCTATATCCGACCGTGGCGTTCAAAAGGTTAAACTCCCATACACGCCAAACATCATTATTCTTAAGCGCCTATGTTTAAACCTAGTATTCAGCCATTATCCATTATACTGCACTGCACTTGATCAATAACCATTAATACCTTACACCTCCTTTGTATATAATCAACTTACTATAACGCTAGGGCCACATTGGCGGTATTCGGCGAATCATTTCGATGTGCGAAAGAGATGGCGCTATACATCGCGTCTCCTTCTCATTCCCTCACTGCAAACCTTCGCCGAATCGCGCCAATGTGGACCTAGCATAACAGTCAGACTGCATATTAGACGTTCCATTTTCAAACTTGATGGGTACTGGCAGGTCTAATCTGCGAAGTGCGAGCCTAGAATATCTCAATGGTAGGTCCAAACGATGATGATATTGGCTGGGTGAGCTTGTATTGGTCTAATCCATTACCTGGAGAAGCGATCTCTAGATAAGATGGGTGGGTTAAGTCTGTCCAATTTCGTTTCTTTCTTTTTAGGGTTCCGTAGCCGAATAGCAAAAAACAAATTTATGTAATCAATTCAAAACATCTTTATGTAAGTGAAAAAGACAATAGGAACTACAATATTCTTTTTTTCCACTTTTATGATAATGCCCTATAGGATAGAAGACAGACCCCAATGCCTAATGTGCCTAATGTGCCTATGGAAGACATACTTGACTTTATGTAAAGAATGAGACATATCATTGTGTAGTAAAAATTATGTACTACATAGTTATGTCTCAATAGCAGCTTTTGTGTTCTAAAATTTAAATTAAAGTCAGCGACACCATATCTTTTATATTTTAGCAGATATAGTAGCTTTTATGTATTAAAAAAGTATTTTTCGACATATTTAAGTCGAAAAATTCAACTTGTCAAAAAATATTATTCTACGCTGGTCTAACTATTGGCCCATCTCACTTCAAAGCCATGTCTTCAAGTTGTTTTCAAGAGTCATCACGAATCGTCTCGCGCGTACGTTTGACGATGTTCAGCCTCTCGAACAAGCCGGATTCCGAAAAGGCTTCAGCATCGTAGATCACATACATACGCTGCGGCAGGTTATACAGAAGACCGAAAAGTATAACCTCTCGCTCTGTTTAGCGTTTGTGGACTATGAGAAAGCCTTCGATTCGATCGAGATGGCAGTCTCTCCAACGGTGCCAAATCGACTATCGGTACATCGAGGTGTTGAAGTGTTTGTACAAAAACGCCACCATGTCAGTCCGACTTCAGGACCAGACCTCGGAACCTATCCTTCTGCAGCGAGGTGCGAGACAGGGAGACGTCATATCTCCGAAACTGTTCACCGCTACACTGGAGGTTGTCTTCAAGGTTCTGGACTGGAGAGGGCTAGGCATCAATGTCAATGGCGAGAACATCACTCACCTTCGGTTTGCCGACTATGTAGTGGTCATGGCTGAGACCATGGAAGACCTCAGTACAATGCTCCATGACCTCACTAGAGCCTCCGAAAGAGTGGGTCTTAAAATGAACGTGGACAAAACCAAGATCATTTTAAATGCCCATGTAACACCCACTCCTATCAAGATCGGAGACTCTATACTCGAAGTTGTAGACGATTATGTCTACCTGGGACAAACGCTCCAGCTAGGTAGGCCTAACTTCGAGAAAGAGGTCAACCGTCGAATCCGACTCGGATGGGCAGAGGGAAGCTGCGCGGTATCTTCTCGTCCAACTTATCGCAGTGTCTCAAGACGAAAGTCTATAACCAGTGTATGTTGCCAGTGATTACATACGGGACCAAAACGTGGTCGCTCACAATGGGCCTCATTCGAAGGCTCAAAGTCACCCAAAGGGCAATGGAGAGGGCTATGCTTGGAGTTTCCTTGCGTGATCGAATCAGAAATGAAGGCATCCGCAAGAGGACCAAGGTTACCGACGTAGCCCGAAGAATTGCAAAACTGAAGTGGCAGTGGGCAGGGCACACTGCTCGCAGAACTCGGATAGCCGATGGGGCCGAAAAGTTCTGGAGTGGCCACCGTGAACCGGAAGACGTTGCGTTGGAAAGCCTCTCAATAGGTGGACCGATGACCAGGTGAAGGTTGCGGGGATCCGCAGGATGCGAGTCGCACGGGACCGGTCAATGTGGCGACACTTGGGGGAGGCCTATGTCCAGCAGTGGACGTCTTTCGGCTGAAATGATGATGATGACGCTGGTCAAATAAATTATAATTATATCATGCAAATTAGCCGAGCCATCACAATTTTCGCGAACGAAGTCCTGGGCGAAGTGCTAGTGAAAAATAAAGAAATAAAGTTTTATTCTACTTATTGTTTGATTTTTCTGCTGTCTGTACGGAAATAAACAGTATGGCGGATTTTTCTTCATGAAAATAGAGCTGTGGTGAGTTTACACATACTTTTTTTCGTGGCGAATTTACTTTGTGGCGAATGTACAATAACCTCCTCTAGTTACGGAGATATTGAGGGTTAAAGTTCTAAATTTTCTACAAGTTTTTTTTTTAAATACTTGTTTCTAATGAAAGATTTTTACTTTAAACAACTCCACGCCCCTCGTACTATTCAAACAATCCACCAGCACAATGTTTTGAATGCGTTACATTGAGTTCTACCTTAAAACGTGATTTTTCGCCCCAAAAGAAAAGTCGTTTCCCAGCAATAATTTTTGTGAAAAGTTTCTTAGTTTGATGTACATAATGCTTGGTTGACGGCTTCTGTCCTGTTACACGAGCCACCCTGTAGATACAGATTTACAGAATAATCAAAATGGCTACTATGCGACTAAGCCGCTCAGGTCCTGTAAACACCTGTGCCGTTTGATGCTTGAATAAGTATTAACGTTTCTATTTCTAGTAAAAAGTTGTATCCCTTGCAAGCCTGAAAGCGTCCTAAGGTATGGTACTCAAAGTTTTAAGAAAATTAATCCGGCATTGACCCTCCCTAAAGCCTAAATGAAGAAATTCTTTGAGTTTCTTAATTCCTAAGTTCCTAACTTATCCCTCTTTGTATTACTTTGCTAAAACTTCGAAATTAAACAAGAAATCTAAAGAACCGTTTATTGTACCGACATTTCTATAAACAATTTACAAAAATATACGGTGTACCCTCAGAAAGCAGAAAGTTAAAACACCTACCCACTTCATACTTTATTTTCTTAAATTATAGGGATATAAAGCCTGGCATTCACGGTGCGACACAATCTGGGTTTGTCAATGAAAATTTAATGCCTTTTGTTTACGTGTGAAAACGGTTTTATGCGTGCGACTTATGTATTTAGGTTTAACATTGTGATAAAATGTGAGTTTTATTCAATAACTAGCTGTTGCCCGCGACCTTTGTTCGCGTGAAATGATTATAAAAAAATATTATTTTCCTTTTTGAACCGAATTTTTTTACCAAGTGTTTTGATTTTCTTGCACGGAACCCTAATTTTTATTCTTAAATAAAATAGTAGCCTATGTTAGACCTTATAATATCAGCTATCTGCCAGTAAAAGTCCCGTCAAAATCGGTTCAGCCGTTTCGGAGATTAGCCGGAACAAACAGACAGTCAGACAAGCCCAGAACCTTGGTTTGTTAGAGTGAGAAACAGCGGGATTTCTATACCGCTATTGCACGCGGCAGCATCGATGATGCGCTCGGCGCTCGGCAGCGCGCTCAACGAGTTTCAAGGTTTCAAGCTAGGGATGCAACGATACCGATGCCGATAATCGTAAACCGCAGGTTATCGTAATTTTTGACGATCATCCGTATCGTAAAAAGTAAAGTATTACGATTTATAACGATTCTTAAAACTAGTTTGATGTAATTTTTTTTTCGTGAAAAGGAATGCAAGATAGCATCGATGTTTGCGCAGGCAACACAAATTACAGCCATCTTTCATATTATGGCATATTTTAGATTCGGAAAGATTGTTCTCCACAGCTGGTTTAATCCATACGGACATACCTAAACCTACCAGAAATAGACTGAAACCAGCCAATAAAAAAAAATGTTTTCCTAATAAAAATGTAAAGAAGTTTTATTTTTATTAAGAGGAACATCAAACAGTTACATTATGAAAACTAAAAACTATAACAATATTTGCATTTTGCCAATAATGTAACCCACAACACTGTTCATGGGTTATCGTAATAATATTTAAAAAAAAAAACAATAAGGGGCTTTAAAAAATAATAAAATAAAAGGAAGACATTTTAATTATGACATTTAGTGGTGAATTGTCTTTAAAATTTAAATTAATGTTGATTTTACTCAATTGTCTTGTTTTATTAAATGTAAATATAATAATCGTAATGCATTCGTTATCGTATTCGCTGTTACAATGCATTCGTCATTCGTATCGGTATCGTAATAGACATATCGTTGCATCCCTAGTTTCAACCTAAAATGGAATGACGTTAAAGCAAACGAAATGCTTATTAGATTAGTACTTACCAGTAGCGAAGGGTCAATTTTTGTAAGAGGTAAGCCGGAGTACATATCTTTTATGTAATTTTATTATTTGCCTATAAAATACTGACTGTGCCATTTTCCAAAGGGAAGCCGGTAGGAATTGAGTTGTATGGAACCTTCGCCTTTGCTGGTACTTACTTACTACATCTAAAATCGCTGCATTTAAATATTATTTGAACACAAACCTTAACAAATTCTTATCATTTTTCGATATTCTTTTAACTCATTGATCATTCATTCACCATTGACTTACATTATAAAGCAACAAAATTAAAACCCATTGTTTTGTCAAATACAAAGAAAAAATGGCCTTGACATTGTCAAGTCTTCAAGCATTGACTCACTGAAGACATTCAAATATGCTTACGTAACCATAGACGAGACAACGCAAGAGCCAACTGGGTGCTGTGGGTACGAGCGTAACGTGTCGGACTGGGTTATTCACTATGTATTTTTTTGTTATAGCCTCTCTTATCATCATCGGCCTTTCCAATTATGCAGTCGGCTTCCAGTCTAACCCGATGGAGCTAAATACCAGTATTTTATGATCTCTGACTTCCAAAGTGGAGTTAGTAGTTAGGTACTCAGTAATACGGTAATACCATAGCACTTGGTAAGACTGGTTGTCATTTAGTTTTGTCCGATTTTCGGGACACTGACTACGTGCATTCGGAGGCACTTAGGTAACTCTCACCACTCTCGCTCTCTCTCTGGCAAGCGCTGGAAAAAAATATCTGTTATTCCAAATATTTTGACCGGGAAATATTACCTACAGATATTTTAAAATAGCAGATTTTTATTAAATTAACCGATGTATAGACGCCAGCACAGACACTGTCAAATTTCCAATCAATCTTGAACCTAATACTTTAGCGATAAAGTTGGAAATCTATTAAATAAAGTCAGATTGTAGTAGCTTGATGTGCTGGCGTCTGTACAATTTATATGTGGAGTATCATTTGTACTGACCACGACTGTACTGAATAATTTGTGCATCGATGTATTCCACCGGTGCAGTTTCCACCGTCTGTACAGTATCTTCAATCTCTTTGATTAGCAAACAAAGAACGCAGCGTCAATGGGCAGCCTTATTTTCATTTCCTACCCACATTGTGAAAAAAGCTAATATCCTACTCTTCCCAAGTAAATTGTGTTAGTCTTCGAAAATTGTTTTAGTAGCTATGAGCTCTTGTGATTTTAAAGTAAAAGAAACGGCTTTTTGTGCCAAGATGGAGAAATTAAATGTAAGTTTGTTTTCTTTGCCAATTTCTTTTGTATTACGACCTATTTTGTAGGTAGGTACGTAGATATGATCTCCCACGCATTTTTTTTTAACGTAGTCTTTTGAAGTCTGGAATGCCGGCTTCTCTGTTTCCCGATCATTATAATCTGGATCTCTTCAAAGTTCGAGTGAATCGGTATATCCTAGACAAACGTGACCACCGTAGGCCGCTTCATCGTTTCACATCTGGCGAGTTTCGGCCAAACGCAAGCCTATTTAGTGTAAAACAGTCTTATTATACGGCTGTTTCTAGCTCTGCATAAGGAGTTTCTTACATTATCAATCATCAGAGGATTCATTGGCATCATAAGAAGGACTCCTTTAAAACCAAATTGCCGGGCTCTTTTACAGGATTGCCTTTTTTGTTTGTGGCGTGCTCGTAAAGCTTCTAGGAGCAAAACCTTAGGCCTTTTTCCAGACTTACAAAACAAAGGTTTATGTTTTCAGGGTTCATGTATTTTTAATCGACTTTTTTAAAAAAGGAGGAGGTTCTCAATTCGGCTGTATTTTTTTATTTTATATTTGTTACCTCATAAATCCGTCATTTATGAACCGATTTGGAAAACTATTTTTTATGTGAAAGGATATACTTCCCGATTGGTCCCATAGAAACTTCATCAAAATCGATTCAGTAATTTGTTTTTTTTTTCTTGAATATGTATTTTCTTTTTCGTGGGCTATGTAGATGACATGAAGGTATGGTGGACAATGTAAAAAATTGTTTAGTGATAAGAATTAGTTTGTTTGTTATATACTACAACCAAAAAGGGTAAAATAAAAAACTTTTTTCGAAAAAAAAACCGAATTCCAAAAAGACACTAAGTAAAAAAGTCTAAAATAATTTAACTTTCGGAAGTCGGTACCAAAAAGTCAATGAAATGAAACAAAGTCACCGATTTACGAAAATAAAGTTATTTTAGACTCTTTTGTGTTTTTTTGGAAGTCGGTTTTTTTTCGCAGAAAGTTTTTTTTATTTCTATTAAGTGGGCTTTCATTTTTCTACACATTGATTTTTTAACTGAATGTACCGCAACTCGTGGTTTTACGTCGACGAAACGCCACGCGTATGAGATTATTTGTTCATATTATAACGGATTTTTTACGCAGCAGCACTCAACGGCATTGTTGTATAATAAAAGCGCTTACATGTTGCTGTTTACGGTATATTTTATTTTCATACCTTATTATGAAAACCGTTAACAATATGGCACATTTTGTGAAGTCATTAATATTATTATTTAATTTTATAGTATTTTCTGCTTCAGTTTTTTGTATATAATGGCTTTTTTGATTGCACTGTTACGGGTAGATAAATAATATATGAGTAACATCACGCCTGTAATCCCCACAGGGTTAGGCAGAGCTGAACCTAATAGTACGCCCACATTTACGCCATTTTTTTTTTTTTTATGTACGCTTAAAGGCTTTTTTTAAATTCTTTTATTTTATCTTTGATTGTTCTGTTTTATTTATTTTTGTTCATCATATTGCATAAGATTCTGTAATATCTCCTCTTGGGAGAGGGCACTGGCTCCTGTAACACAGGTCTATTACCTAGCCCAGGAGTCAGGGACTTCACACAATTTTGTAACCACTTTCTTATGTAATAAAGATTATTATTATTATTAATATGTTTTTACTGAGAAATTCCTGATAGAAAAATCAATAAAACATAAACAATAATTTCAGCCTGTTACTACCTATGTGATTCGGAGGAATGAGGAAAATGTCGTGAAGAAAGTTTTGAGTATGAATGTGGATGGGTATAAGAGTAGAGGAAGACCAAAGAAACGATGGATGGACTGTGTGAAGGATGATATGGCTAGAAAGGAGATGTCTGATGAGATGACGAGTAACAGAGAAGTATGGAAGAAGAAGACATGCTGCTCCGACACCCTAATATGATCATAAGAGACTTTGTACAGAACTACCGTGCCTCGGAAAGCACTCTAAGCCGTTGGTCCCGGCTGTCATTTGTACATCTTTGACAGTCGGTACAAGTTGTCAGTGGCCCGAAAGTCTGACAACCAGTCTAAGTCTAGTCTATTAATTCAAAATCAAAATCAGAATATTTATTTGTGAAACATAGGTATTTACATAAAGGTTTTGGGTTAATTATAATGTTTATTATATTAATTATAATTATTACCCACTACTAACTGGGTTGTGGAGGTCAGATAGGCAGTCGCTCCATGTAAAATACTGGTATTCAGGTGCATCCGGTTAGACTGGAAGCGGACCCTTACATAGTTGGGCAAAGGCTAGGCTGACGATGATGATAGAACCGCCTCTACATAATTAACCTTTTTTCTGTTTTCTTCAGGAGACCTACGCGGACGTGCCGGTGGCGCCTTCCTCGGACGTGGAGCACTGCCACTGGAAGCCGCAGGCGGAGCCTCCCAGTGCCATCCCACAGCTGTTGACCGCACTCGTGCTATGTGGCATTTTTATGGTAAGTCATTATGCACCATCCAGTCAGCTATATCCTTGGCTTAGTTCAATTTCGACTGCTGAACACCAGTGACGTAAATAATGCTTATTTCTAGAGGTTTTGCCCGCGGCTCCGCTCGCGTGTAAGTCGGAAATTATTGCAAAGGACGTAATAACGGAATGAAAAGTATAATAACCACTCAGATTATGGTCTATCGATGTGCCAAATGTGATATACCATTATTGGAATGAGTTCAGGGGGCCTAAAATGCCCGTTAATATGAAGACTCTAAGACGTGAAAAGGTTACAGACAAACTCACTTTCGCATTTAAAATATTAGTATTTCTAACAAGGAACATCTTGCCTGAAACCAACGAAGTAACTGTCAAAACAAGAAAAGCAAGATATAAGTATGAATACGTCTCGTTCTCTTGAAATTACCGATTTGTTCATCCGATTGCATGAGCCGAAAACCCAAAGGTCTATAGAATTATACGAGCATGCCTCAGAGACGACCCAATATCGTATCAGACAATGGGATGGGTGATGTCCGGATATTTGGGGCCGCCGTAAATGACGGTAAAAGGCCTTTCTCACAAAAGAAAATGTTTGGTAATCATGTACTAGCATGTACTACCTTAGTATAGTCATACTCATTATAGGGTCTTTTTATATGAAGGACGGACGACAAAAGAGATAAATACTTTGTCGTCTGTACCTATATCTCATTTCGGCTTATTGTGCTTTGTGTATCAATGTCAACGGTTGTTGTATGTATACATTGTGTAACATAATAAACACAAAACCTATCGTGTGGATTCTCAGACCATGAAACTGATCAACTTTTGTCCTATGAACTTTGGAAATTCATTATTTTTTTTTTAGTTTTACTAGACACATGTTCACCAGCTGATCGCGTCAGTTCCTATACAAAGTCCATTTTTTTTTGGGAATTTCAAGACCTCGTAGAACAAAAGTTATTCTGTTTCAAGATCCGACACCACACGGTAGGTCTTGCGTATATTATGTTACACCTGTATATCATTATGTAGCTTTAAGAACAGAGGCGATCAGGTGTTCAGGCGTGGGTTCAAATCCGGTCAATCAGACCTTTCTGTGTGTAATTAATGTCATCACCACTTCACCACTACTGCTCTCAATTCAGTGAAGGAAAATATTATGTAGCTATAGCTAAATGCGAAAAAATACTCTGAAGACATCTATTGTTGAGGAGGTGTGCGCTTTCTGGATAGTAGGCTTCGCCATAGCCCATAATGGGTGGTAAGAGATCCCAGACGGTTTTTCAGCAAGCATATTCAGCATGAAAACATGATTGCTGAGTAGGTAAGGCGTGATGAGAGAATAATTGAATTTTAATACGAAAAGTTTCAGACAGGTGCCCTTCGGACATGAACCCATTTACAGTTTCGAAAAAGGGCCAAAAAGTAACATCGGGCTGTTCAGTAACGTTGATTTTCGTCTCATCGTACGGGGCCTGAACCCCAACAACTTAAACAGGCAAAACTCCTCCAAGATATTGTGGCCTTTCACTTTATCTGAAGCATCTGACGATCCTGATAAATTTACAGATATGAGATGAGAAAAATAAACACACCACTTAACCTGACCTATTTATATATACGAGTATGTTACCCTGTTTAGTTGTTCTAGATGTGGATACATTATGCGTCCCTGTCTACTATCGTTGTTTGCGATAGCTATCCATCTGACCTATAAAATGCCTTTAGAATTATGGAGAGTGGAAATGTCGTTTATAGGTCAACGTATGTAGGTACTACTTACTTCAGCTGAAGTGTATGTTAATGTAAGCCCAACATCACACTTGTGTTTTCCCGAAGGAATATTCAGGGTTCAAACAGACCCTTCATGATGCCGTCAACCAAGCATTATGTACATCAAATTACGTAACTCAACGCAAAAGTTTTTGCTTTGCAACGCCTTTTTTTTGGGATGAAAAGTCACGTTTTAGGGTAGGACTCAATGTAACGCACTCAAAACATTGTGCTGAGGGATGGATTGAATATTACGGCGGTCGTGGAGGTGTTTAAATAAAAAATCTTACATTAAAAACATGTATTTACAAAAAAAACGTGTGAAAAAGTTGGAACTTTGACCCCCAGTATCTCGGTAACTAGAAGGTTCCAAGGTATGGTCTAGAACAAAAAAAAATATCACAATGTCGGGGAGAACAAGTGCCTTTCGTCTTCGTTATGGGTCTTGTTACATCCTTTATACTTAGGTAGAGGTGTATTGTATCACAGTCACATTTCGCCCGACCTTATGGACTGCGAAATAAATACCTAATTAATTTAATCATTGAATGAATATACCTATACCTACGACTTATAACGGTGATAGAACTCTGGCGTCTTACATACATACATACATATACATAAATTCGCGCCTTATTTCCATTGGGGTAAGCAGAAACTATAGAACGCCACCTGCCACGATCCTTACAAATACATTTGCATCGTTTACATTCATACTTCTGGTCATACACGCACTCCAGCGAGTATCTCACCGTCCTGTGCCCTATGCCCAGCGAAATGTTTGTGTACTGTACAACTCAAAACCAAGATGTTATTTTCTTTGTCCAGGTATGCGAGCTAATAGGCGGCTACCTAGCCGGCAGTCTATCGGTGATGAGCGACGCGGCTCACATGCTGAGCGACTGCGGCGGGTTTGCGTTGGCACTGCTCGCCTTCCACTGCGCCAAGCGACGCCCCGACGTTGCCATGTCTTATGGGTACAAGCGTGCTGGTAAGTGATGATGTACTGCATTTGCAAGCTGATGATGGTGAGGAGGATTTTCTGGTGTTTTCTGCCCTAAATAACAATATTTATTTTCCAACGGCAAAGAAAGGCTTATGCCGCTGGCTTTTCTTCTCATTTCTGAGGACACTAGCTTCACGTAATGTGTAGTGCAATTTAAGACGTTAAGTCTAAGATCCTTTTGCCTAACACCAGTTGTAAACTTACAATTGCTTACAGTAAAATTTAACTTATGATATACACCGATAATTTCATCAAACAAAAATCTTTTTCAAACAATAGATTGTTTGAAAAAGATTTTAGTTTGATGAAATTATTATTCTCCTCTCTATTCCGTCAATTCTGACTCTAACATCAAAACTCTTTGTTCCAGAGGTCCTCGGCGCCATGCTATCAGTTCTGCTAATCTGGATCTTGACAGGAATCTTCGTGTACGTCGCCATAGTCCGACTACACACGGGCGAGTACAACATCGAGCCCGATATGATGATGATCGTGTCTGGCTGCGGGGTCGGCTTCAACGTCATCCTGGCGCTCGTGCTGCATGGCTGCGCGTCTGACATCGGTGAGTACTAGCCCGTGGTCCGTCTACATACGGATCTGATAAGATCATGAGCGTCGGTGAGTTTAAACCAAAGAGGTTACATAGAAGTGTATTTCAACTTGAATGAAACTTTCTGCGACTGACATAAAGTTTGCATTACCAATTCGCAGATGTGCAGAACAAATTAAACGTAGTCAGTGACCCGAAATTCTGACAACCAGTCTTACCAAGGGGTATCGTATTAGCCAGTACTGACTGGGTTGTGGAGGTCAGATAGGCAGTTGCTCCATGTAACATACTGGTATTCAGCTGCAGCCGGTTAGACAGGAAGCCGACCCCAATATGGTTGAGAAAAGGCTGATCAAATGATGATAGAACAAATTAAAGGAATGTATTGATTTCCGTCGCACATTTGGCCACTGTCTACTTATACAGTGTGTCCGGTCATGGACTAGCGATATTTTAGGTACTTATACAACGTGTAACAGAAAGGGTATAATCATATGGAATACTGTGGTACGGACCATCAAACTGAACAACTTTCTCTATGGGACCACCATCGAAATCGTAAAAAAGTAATCAGCTGTCCCATAGAAAATTTCAATAGCTACTCGACCCAAATGTATGGGACAGCTGATTTTTTTTTTGCGATTTCTATGGTGGTCCCATAGAGAAAGTTGTTCAGTTTGATGGTCCGTACCACAGTATTCCATATGATTATACCCTTTCTGTTACACGTTGTATAAAAACTATTATAAAACACAAATACACTACATACTTGGGTCCAATCCACTTCCCC
The DNA here is from genome assembly GCA_947578425.1 of Eugnorisma glareosa. Lineage (NCBI taxonomy): Eukaryota > Metazoa > Arthropoda > Insecta > Lepidoptera > Noctuidae > Eugnorisma > Eugnorisma glareosa. The sequence continues at coordinate 4,570,945 of OX387967.1, read as the reverse complement.
TTCTTTTTGGCCGCCATTTTAAGTTTTAGTCTTACTGAGATAAAAATAAGCTTAATCGAAGGGCAACAATATTATTTATCACTTATTGACATTGCGAAATAATGGGTTCACATATTTGTAACTTTCAGAAAAAAAGATTAATCTCGAAAAACCATCCTGAAATTTTGAGTGGTGCTCAATCGTACAAAAATCCATATAGTGTTAGCAGTAGCATAATTTAGCCTAATGTATTAGAACAGTTGATAAATAAGTACCTAGAATATCGCTAGTCCATGAGTGGACACATTGTATATGAATGATTATAAGCTTTCTCTTTCCAGATCGTTTTTTGCCATTAAACTTGACAGCATTTTAGGTGTACGATACTTTATTTAGAACTTAGAAAAATGTTTTATACAGACTGGAAAGGACACCGATGCTCGAACGGTTACGACGTATTCCGTAAATAATTCTTAAGATTTTTAATTTATTTACCGGTGAAAAAAAAACTGCTGTTCCAGACATTGTGACTGTGTAGGAAATAGCTGTTTATTTTTTTAATAACCTTAAAAAAAAATCTATTTGGAGCGGTTCAGAATTATGTACTGAATTCGTGGTAACCGCTTTAACGTCAGTGTTCCTTCCGTACGTCCATCAACTGTGTACTCATGTATTTATTAGTCTCATGATAAACCAGCTGTGTATACCAACAACCATCGGTTATATCCTTTTGCCTCAAAACAACATGCAAAAAATGCGGCCAGTTATGCAAATGTCTGCCATTAACCTCAAGTAAAGAAATAATAAAGGTAACCCATATTTTTGTTACCTTATGTAGAATGTTCTTGAGTTACCTCAGTTCATAATGTGGAATGTATTAAATGCAGGTTCAAATGAAATTACCTAGCAAAACTCGGCAGAAGTGATGGGCACAAAATATAACAAGATTGTTTTTTTTTTCCTTTATTTATTGAGGGACATTTATAATCGCAACGCTTATGTCAGTCCCATCGTACCCTTAATACACATTTTTCATATTTGGGCCATGAATCTGAACACTCTTCGCATCATCACCATATATTTATTTATTTAATTACAACGGTTGTGAAACCAATTACGGTAACTAAAATTATAAAATATAATTATGAAACATATTAAAATATACAAAATAACAAAGCAAAGCAAAATTTGAAGTGAAAATAAAACAAAGAACAACACTTTCATAAATTCCTCTCACAGTACTTCTGACATACCAATAAAATCTTCGTCCATCCATCGGCAAACAGATCGTCTGTTGGGTTAGAATCCAAGAGATCATTAAGCGCGGCCAGAGTGCGAGGAATTGGTGACTTAGCACGTGCAACAGTGTGACATGGAGGCACGGCAAACAGCCTGTGCTTTCTGCCCCGGCAGTAATTGTCTGGAACAAAGAAGCGCGCCAGCATATCAAGCAGATCAGGAGCGTCAATAGCGCCACGGAGACATTTAATATATTGAATATTAAATACAATATTGAATTTAAGATTCTCTCTTAAATTATACCGTAACTTATATCTGAACTATAACTATCTTAGGGTCTTATACAGGATGGAAACAGTTACCACGTATTCAGTACATCATTCTGAGCCCCCCACATAGAAATTTTTCATCAGTTATTAAAAAACAATCAGCTGCTCCATTCATTTTGAACGTGTAGCTATTTTACTTTTGTAGGAAACAGCAGATTTTTTTTAATAACCGATGTAAAATTGTCTATGGGGGGCTCAGAATTATGTATCTAACTATCTAGTCCTACACAGGGTGAATTTTTCAAGTGGGCGTGGATGGCCAAGTCAGATACTATGAGGAATAGCGAAAAGTAATAAGAAGTTTCGAGCCCCATCTTAATAAAAACTACACTGCACGGCACATTGTACTTTCACTATAATTTACTCAATACAGGATTAACTTACCTAATTTATTTCGCTCCAGCCCACCATCACACACACGGCGGCGCATCCTGCTCGCACGCACATTCCCACGACTCCAGTGGAGGCGCCTCCCGCGGCTGGAGACTGTTCCGGAGATCACGCGAACACAAACAGACTAACGGCTCTCTCGTCAACGGGGACTACACCATGAAGGACTTGGCTGCTGTCGAGACCAACGTCGTGGGCTCGCAGCCGAGGTAAGGAAAGAAAAAACTGTTTCCTTTGGGCAATTTATTTGAGTGTTTCTTTTTAAAGTTACGAAGTTTTTTAAGTAAGTAAGACAGCCTAATTAAGTATTCTGTTGAATATTGGTTTGTCTATTTGTAGTGGTCACAGTTCTATCCGACCTGCTATTTTTTTTTCGAAATTCTTGTGTTTTTATCCTTGATTTGACTCAGATTTACAAACTTGTATAATTATAGTCATTATTGAGTCAATAAAATTGATATTTGAAGATATTGGATACCACCAGTCTATGTTCCCTTGGCTGATCCCAGGACACTGCTGAACTAAACATAGTGCTCTTTGAACAGGATTATCTTATTGGTATAAAGATAGTGCGCATATTCCTACAAGCGACTGTAATAAAGCGTAATACGAATAGAAACATTAAAATTTATGCAAATAAAGTTCATTTTCGGATGAGGCGCTAAGACTAAATTCCACTATAGATTTGCCTATAAGTCTTGCTACAAAATCATAATATTGTTGCAGGAACATCAACCTCAGAGCAGCACTCATCCACGTCATTGGGGATCTCATACAGAGCTGTGGCGTACTGCTCGCCTCTATACTCATTAAGTTTTATGTAAGTACTCGCTGACCTAGTGTTTTCTGTATGGCGACAACAGCGCCACCTACTGGTGCCACCTATAGCCGGCAGGTGGCGCTTCTGTTGGTTGTTAGTGTGATCTACAAGAAGCTAATATGATTATTTTTGTCTCCAGCCCGAAGCGAAGGTGGTGGATCCCATCTGCACGTTCGTGTTCAGCTTCCTGGTGCTGCTCACGTCGGCGCAGGTCGTGCGGGACGCTCTCGCCATGCTCATGCAGGCTGTGCCTAAGAACTTCAGGTTTGTGCTATATTTCGTGCTGGCAACAATTTGTGAAGCTTGGAAACGTTACTCAGAAAAAGCAAGGTTAGGTTAGGCCGTCTGACTTGACCTAGTTGTCGTGGTGTTGTACAAACAATTTTTTTTCATGGTAACACACAACAGTGGTAAAAAAGTACCGTGTTGTCTAGTCTTCTGGGTTAATATATAAATTTATTTATAGATCGTTTTTTTTATTTATGGTTTTTAATTCTCAAAAATTTGGTTCCCACAGTATTAAAACCCTATAGTTAAACCAATATAATTTGGTATTTTTATTGCAGGTATCGCGAGTGCGTGTCCATGTTGTCGTCGCTGAGCGGCGTGCGCCACGTGCACTCGCTGCACGTGTGGGCGCTGTCCACGCACTACGTCATCCTCACAGCGCATGTGGCTATTGGTGATTTTATTGTGCTACTACTATATAATATAGTGCACTAGTGTGTAATGTTGTTAATGTAGCGACATCTGTACCGCCGATACGAGCTACACCGAAGTCACAGAAATCGACATTGCACAAGCAGATTTATTGGCGCGATTGACATAATGTGTAGAAACTCGACCATCGTTGGGCACCAGCCACAACACTCGTCTGATCGAATCGAATAACTGTACGTGTGCGCGCACTGAGTGCTTGCCCTATATGCGTCTTGCATTACCGCGCCCGCTCGCACCCCGCGGAGCTATCATCCTGACCGAGTATTGCGCCGCGGATCCCGCATGCGCGATGCGTCACTCAGTACGCACGCTAAGACTTTGTTAGCCATCCATTAATCATAGATAATTTCTTTTTATTTGTACAGACGAGCTAACCGACCCCGAAGCAGTGCTCCACTCGTGCCAGCAGATGGCGCGCACGGAGTGGGGCGTGGCGTCGGCCACGTTCCAGATCGAGCGCTACAGTGCGCGCATGCTGGTCTGTGACACCTGCAGCCTGCAGCCCGCGCACACGCCCTGACATCTGACCACGCTCGCCTAGGCAGGTCGGTACCTAGCTCTGTCACCTGTGACACCTGCAGCCTGCAGCCCGCGCACACGCCCTGACATCTGACCACGCTCGCCTAGGCAGGTCGGTACCTAGCTCTGTCACCTGTGACACCTGCAGCCTGCAGCCCGCGCACACGCCCTGACATCTGACCACGCTCGCCTAGGCAGGTCGGTACCTAGCTCTGTCACCTGTGACACCTGCAGCCTGCAGCCCGCGCACACGCCCTGACATCTGACCACGCTCGCCTAGGCAGGTCGGTACCTAGCTCTGTCACCTGTGACACCTGCAGCCTGCAGCCCGCGCACACGCCCTGACATCTGACCACGCTCGCCTAGGCAGGTCGGTACCTAGCTCTGTCACCTGTGACACCTGCAGCCTGCAGCCCGCGCACACGCCCTGACATCTGACCACGCTCGCCTAGGCAGGTCGGTACCTAGCTCTGTCACCTGTGACACCTGCAGCCTGCAGCCCGCGCACACGCCCTGACATCTGACCACGCTCGCCTAGGCAGGTCGGTACCTAGCTCTGTCACCTGTGACACCTGCAGCCTGCAGCCCGCGCACACGCCCTGACATCTGACCACGCTCGCCTAGGCAGGTCGGTACCTAGCTCTGTCACCTGTGACACCTGCAGCCTGCAGCCCGCGCACACGCCCTGACATCTGACCACGCTCGCCTAGGCAGGTCGGTACCTAGCTCTGTCACCTGTGACACCTGCAGCCTGCAGCCCGCGCACACGCCCTGACATCTGACCACGCTCGCCTAGGCAGGTCGGTACCTAGCTCTGTCACCTGTGACACCTGCAGCCTGCAGCCCGCGCACACGCCCTGACATCTGACCACGCTCGCCTAGGCAGGTCGGTACCTAGCTCTGTCACCTGTGACACCTGCAGCCTGCAGCCCGCGCACACGCCCTGACATCTGACCACGCTCGCCTAGGCAGGTCGGTACCTAGCTCTGTCACCTGTGACACCTGCAGCCTGCAGCCCGCGCACACGCCCTGACATCTGACCACGCTCGCCTAGGCAGGTCGGTACCTAGCTCTGTCACCTGTGACACCTGCAGCCTGCAGCCCGCGCACACGCCCTGACATCTGACCACGCTCGCCTAGGCAGGTCGGTACCTAGCTCTGTCACCTGTGACACCTGCAGCCTGCAGCCCGCGCACACGCCCTGACATCTGACCACGCTCGCCTAGGCAGGTCGGTACCTAGCTCTGTCACCTGTGACACCTGCAGCCTGCAGCCCGCGCACACGCCCTGACATCTGACCACTCAAGCTTGCAGCCCGCATATAAACAACTGCAGTACCAGAGCAATTTCATTACATTTTTACAAAACTTTGACTAAGCGCCATGTACCACTCGTTTGTGCTGTTCGTCGAACGACTAAAGTTTCGGTCAAATCGATCACTAAACAGATACCAGAGTACCTACATTATGTCCACAGTCTCCCGTCAACGATATTCGTGTAATACTTACACCAATTGACTCCTATTGCAGTAGGTGTATTGCACACGAACACAACTGAAAATGATCATTATACTTATATTCATAATATCTTTTCAGGAAGTGACAACATAAATGAAGCCTCAGACAATTGATTCGATTGACGCAAATTGTACACGATGCATTTAAAGGGGCCAGCTCTCAATCAGCCACATTATTGATATATTGATTAAAGAACAGTGTTGATATTGTAAGCTAAGTAACTGATTGAAACATGGACAAATTAGTGTTGTTTCATCAATCGTCAAATTGATTGATAGAAAAGTGATTGAATGATTGATAAAGTCGGAGTTTTGTATTTTTTGAAACGGTTGAATAGTTAGGACCAAGTGATAAGTGGCATCAATCATCAATTTGATTGAAATATTGATTGATAGACTAAATTGTTGATTTTGTGTATTTAATATGGCTAGAACATTTGAAATGAAATTGTAATTGTAAAATGCGTTACTGATCTCAGAGAAATAAACTTTCAATTTAATTTATAGATGAGTTAGAGAGTTTTTAACATGCAATCTTGTAAACTAATTTTAAGGTATATTGAACACTATGCAGGTTTTCGGTAAATACCGGATATGGCTTCCTGCTAAGTGTATTTGTACCTTAAAATTAAAGTAAAAAGGTTAAGAAATATTTCTACAAACAGTTTTCTGACATAAAATTGTTTGAATTGTAAAAGAAACTAACGCATAATATTATTGTTATTTTTTAATAAAAACGTAGCAAAAGGAACATGAAAATGTAGACTTTGTAAAAGAAAGTATTATGATTCGTGCCAATTTTTGAAGAAGAAAACGAAATTAAAAATGCATTCCAAATCGTTGACCCAATGTATTATATAAAAAAAGATATTATATTTAGCTAATTTATTATTAAAAAAATGTATGTTTTAGATTGTAAGCGAATTATTAAAAATCAATTATTATTTAGTACCTATGAATTAATATATGATGTGTAAAACTTGATATTACAATACAGTTTTTGTAACTTTTTAACTGTTCAATGTTGAATGAAAAACCTTTTCAAAAGTTATAAGGGATCACTCGTAAGTTACGTAATCCTTTATGGTGTCGTTTTAGGGTGCTAGTTTAAGCATGCTATCGGAAATCTTATATAAAAATCTTGTGTCACGGTGTTTGTGGTCGCACTTCTCCGAAACGGCTCGACCGATTTTTACGATTTTTTTAATGTATATTTTGTAGGTATGAGAATAGCTCGTTAAGTATATTTCACACCGATAAATTGTTAAGTTATAAATTAACGCAAGCGAAGCCGCGGGCAAAAGCTAGTATTTTTATAAAGTTTATGAGATTATTTCCTCTGTCACGAGGATCTACTTCGGCAAATTAAAAAAAAAAAAACATATTTCTTCATAGAAAATTCACAAATAAACAAAAATCTACATAAATCTGCCAAACTGCAGCACAGTTTGTCGGCTTAAAGAGTAGAAACGAAATTACAAAAATAGTCTTTTGTCTGTGTTCTTTTCATCTAAATCTAGCAAAAATTGTTATAGAACGCACAGCTAGATATTAATTAAAATTTTAATTCAAATCGCGATAAAATCGGAACCTAGTACTTTTTAGTATCGTTACCGATACCAAATGGCAAAAACCCTTGTAAAACTGTCTCGTTACCCGTTCACGCATTAAATATTCCGGCAAGGTCTAGTTTAGGATACAATATATTTCCCGATTTTATTGTGGTAGTATGTTCCAGGATAAAAACACTCCTCGAAACAGGCGGACAGAGTCTCGTGCAAAAGCTTGTTAAACTATAAATGGGTTACGTAACTTATGTGTGGTTCGCAGTGCAATGAATTCCCGTACGTACAATTGATTCCAAATACTGTAATTTTAGTGTTAAGTTATTTATTCATACAAATTATGCTATTAATTCTTGTCAAGTGGCTTGCGATCAATTTACCTAGTAAAAGTGTTCAGTAAGTTTACAGAGGTTGACACCGTTACTAAGAGAACTGTCCGATTCCTATGTCTTACCGAACGTTATTAGTTTCTACAGCGGCCGTTTTCAATAACTTACTAACAGTTAACGGAACGTTGCCATCTTAAATAAACAGTTAAAGAAACCCTCCGAGAGACAGATTAGTGACTTGGATAAGGATATTCCTGTCAATTCATTGCTAACTTTGTTTATAGAAACACCGATAGCTACTAGAGTAGGTAAGGCATATTATCTAACCGTTATACGTAAGTTATAGAATCGCGTAATTATAGTTTCGCGAAGCATGGGATAGCTTGATACAAAGCTTTAATATCTATACCTAACATTATAAAGTTGGGATAATCTTCGGATCTACACATCCCATTCCTAAAATTCTTTCACTAATAAGAAGCTACATTATCCATGAGTGGCATAGGCTTTATTTTAAATGACCCCGTGGGATAATTTCCGACCATAACGCAAGCGAAGCCGCGGACAAAAGACATTTTTGATACTTGTACAGTATCAAATTCAAAATCCCACCAAATTCCCACATCAAATTCCCACTAACTGTCAAATTTTCTCATTCGATTTTGAACTTATCTATCAACATTTTATGGTTTCATATTATTTGGAGAAATTTGACAGTTTGAGGTAACGTGATGTGCAGCCGACTGTACTAGCATGATAAAAACCACGAAAAAGGCGAATGTGGCAGGGTAATGTAACGGATCTATTGGCCGACATTGGTCATACAAAACGGTCGTTTAGGGCATAGAAATGGGTAAAGAAACGTAAAGTTTTACCATCACTGCGATATAATTATGACCGAGAGCGACCTCTGTAAACGCGACACCTTTTAAAAAATGATCGCTTAAGCTACATTCAGTAATAAGAGACTCGTTGCTGTTAGCATATTTCATATTCAGTACCTTCTTTACGAGAGGAGTCTTCTTAAAGTGAGTCTTGATGGCAGTTGCGACCCCGACTTTCTTGTTGGAGGTCGTGGGCTCGACTCAGACAGGCACTTTGTGTAAGTAATGTTTTTCATCACAACTGCTCTCAAAACGGTGGATGAAATTTGCCGGTTGTAATAAAAAACGAGCACATTAATGAATTGAAATAAAACACGGAAACATGGTTTTAAAATCAATGAATTCATATTAAAACATAAACAACGGGGTTTTTTTTTTGCTTCTAAGAAACATCGACTACCTAATAAATTCGCACAATCTACAGTATGCTAGCAAAAACGAGTTACCTTCGATTCCCGTAAGTTACACGAACATAGTGAACATATGTAGTTAGGCTTATAATTATTGTTATTTTAGTTTATTTATTGCAATGTTTGAATTATTTCTAGAGACTGTATGTTGAGTTTGCTGAAGCGTGGTTTTGAATCAAACCTATACAGGGTGTACGGGACAGCCCTCCGCAAACTGACAGGGTGCTTTCAGCTCCATCTTGAATCAACTTCCAGCGGATTTTTTTTTTCAGTTATTATTCCTTTAATTCAATGTAAAATTACATTCTCTGTCCTTGACACCCGCCCTGTTTCAAATGGCGCCTATCCCACCTAACGTCTCCAAAAAGTCCTATCTTTCAAGTTGGAACCAACAATTCACAAAACTTCATTGAAATCTGTTCGGTGGTATCGTGCGGACATAGTGTCGCGATGTTTATATAAGGTCCCATTAAAAAAGATGGAGAAATTTTAACACAGTGTTCAGTACGTCTAACCAATGATATCCTAGCAAAAAAACACTGATTAAAGTGATTTCATTTTGACCTAATATAATAAATTGACGGCGGCCCTCCAGAATAAACACATCCAATATGTCAAAATAAAATCACTTTAATCAGTGTTTTTTTTTTGCTTGTATATCTTTGGTTAGACATACTGAACGCTGTGTTAAAATTTGTCCACCTATTTTTAATGGGTGGACAAAGGGTGTCACAAGACCCTTAACGAAGCCGAAAGGCACTTGTTCTCCCCGTCATTGCGATCATTTTTTTGTTCTAGACCATACCTGGGAACCTTTTAGTTACGGAGATATTGGGGGTCAAAGTTCCAACTATTTCACGAGTTTTTTTTTTTAATACATGTTTTTAATGTAAGATTTTTACTTTAAACACCTCCATGACCCCCGTACTATTCAATCCATCCATCAGCACAATGTTTTGAGTACGTTACATTGAGTCCTACCGTAAATCGTAATTTTTCATCTAAAAAAAAAGTCGTTTCCCAGCAATAATTTTTGCGTAAAGTTACTTAGTTTGATGTACATAATGCTTGGTTGACGGCTTCGTTAAGGGTCTTGTTACACCCTGTATTAAGAACATAATTATACATAGCATTCAAAATACGCTTCAGCAACAATCTTGTACTTAAACATTTACAACGTATACGGAGTGGAAGCGAAACTGACGCGAACACCATTACTACGTATTCATTACTCCATTGTTTGCCACATAGAAAATTATTCATCGGTTATTAACAAAAAAAAAATCCGTTCCATACATTTTGTCTGTAGGTAATTGCACTTTTTTAAAAGAAAACAGCTGTTTTTTTTAAATTAATAATAGTAATACCAGCCTAGTACTGTCCCACTGCTGGGCAAAGGTCTCTTCTCAACAGAGAAGGCACGAGCATTGATCACCACGCTTGCTCAAGCCGGGTTAGCGACTTCAGACTTTAATAAGTCCAGGTTTCCTCACGATATTTTCCTTCACCGATGTCTGTGATGTCCAAGATAAACTTAGAAAGTACATATGAATTGAAAAAGTCACATTTGTACTGGCCCGGATTTGAACCCACAACGTCATGCATGAGAGGCGAGGCCTTAACCTCTGGGCCATCACGACTTAATTTAAATTACCGATAAAAAAAAATCTATGTGGCTCACAATGATGTACTGCATACGTGGTAAACGTTTACGCGTCAGTTTCCGCTCCACCCCGTATAGCTTACTTATAGTTGATGTTTTGTGCTCAAATAGTAAATTATTGTGATAGTTCGTACACGTTGTTCATTGCATTCCCTTGTTGTAGCGTAGTGTTATTATATTGTATAGATGGACAGGGTACGCGGACGGGTCATAAACTAGATTCTTTCAAGTTTTTTGTTACTATTTTGTTGGTTTTGTTTATTTAATTCTTTTTCAGAGCAAAATCTCGGTTTCCGGAAGTTATGCCTGTTTTAAATAATACTAAGATAACTTTACTCCATACGTGTTACTGGCGCGATTCATATTTTCATCAACATACAACCTGACACTGACCTGCAAATTGCAATAAACTTAAGAAAATTTAAATTTTGCGGGCTACCCTTGCGCTTCCACCTTAATACGTACTTACCGTTTTTGCATCGGTGTCTTTTCCATCCTGTATATCGCTAATGGCGCTAGCGTAGCTTGTACCAAGCATCGTCATTGGTTGAAAATCTGTCAATGTCATTTAAATTTCAAAATAGCGTGACCTCATTGGTCAGATTGGGATTAAGCTATAGACATGCCATCTACAATCAGCTTTGACCAGCGTTCCCACAACTCCTGGCGAAAATCCAACACTACGCAAGGTATCCGTGTCGCCTTGTGTTAGCTAAAACTACCATTTAGACTTAAAAAATCTGTCAAATCCTATGTCGTTGTGATTGTTTGAGCATAATATAAAACCCAAACAAAAAAATTGGCAGAATATATTTTTGAAAGTGTTTTTAAAAACAGGGACTCGTAAATTATTTAAGTATTGTTTACACAAAAAATATGATTAGGATTGAAAAGATTTGTTAATCGTTATAAATTATATTATTTTAATATCTTATTCTAGTCTTCTGTTACCTTTGTATTATAAAGAATGAAGTTTGTGACCCCCAAAGCGCCTAAGAAAAGTATTTAGCTGTATGAAAAGCGATTTAGTAATAAGCGAATAGTCGATTAGTAAGTTTTAATATGTTAACCAAAATGTATCAAACATGTAGCTGTTGTAATTATTATCTTTTTTGTACCTATTTATTCGCTCAATTTTCATCTATTATTATATTGTATCGCGATTTATAATTAGTAACTTAATTGATTTTGGGTCTATTTCTGTTGAAAATGTTTGAATGGCTCTGTTTTTAAATATATCCAGACAAAATCCATTAAGACAGATTAAATCGATAGAAAAATTATATTATAAATTTAATATAATTAAATTAACGGCTGGCAAGACGCCATTATTCGTGCTTTCATAACTTTCTAAAAACTTGTTCTTTGATTAATGTCGAATTTCACATAGCATGGGGACAAAATTACCAACCTATGTTTAACGCCACAAGAAGCCATAATATATCCCTTGTTTTAGCGTTATCCTGGTTACTGTTACCACTTACAACTAAGTTCATTAAAAAGGCTAATCACAAATTGGACAAAAACCAAGTACCTAGCTTATCTCATATGTTAGTGTGGTTTAGTTTTCGGAAAAAGAACACGCGTGACTGGCTCAAACAAATGTAGTACATTTACTACCATTTTTCAGCACTTTTGGAAAAGTTTACTTAATCTGATAGCCTTTTGGAGTTGAGCTGACTGTACTCTTAATCACATTAAAATAACAGATATTTTTAACAGAAATGGATCAATAGTTCTTGGAGCCAAAATGTAACCAAAAAAGACGTATTTTTATAACTGATTCGTGTATATTTATTACTGTCCAATATCGGAGTTGGTAGAGTATATTTAACTAAACATCAAATGTGAAAGTAACATGTGGATAATACATCCCGGGATTTTAGAGGGTGGTATTATACTAGAAATTTAGGCAAATGTATTCTTACCTACTATCCTGAGTCCCTAGCACGACCGCGCGGTGTAAACGTAACTTAAACACGTACAATGGTCCACTTTAAGGACTAAGTGCGGAAACCAAACCCTTAACATAGAACATACGTCGGTTTTTGAATCGAAAATACAATAATTATCAAGCATTTTAGTTAGATTATATAATATTTTTCCACCAGCGTAAATTGCGTTTTAACCTCTAGAATAAATAAAACAGGAATAAAGTCAACGTCAGGATAATTATCAAAATGTATTAAGGTGTAGTCGACGAAACCTCCTATTTCTGTCTTGTCTGCAGAGTTTATAGTAACCTAACCTAACGACGGTGTGCCCCAAGAGCTCGCTTCGCTCGCTCTTGCATCTTAAGTTATAGAGCATAAGAAAACGACTAAGTATTTTAGCAGAACATGTTTTCGGAAACTTTGTATTTTTTCCGGAAGTTTGTTATTTTTTTGGAAAAGTTTATTATTTTTGTAGAATTGTAATTTGAATAAGCTCATGTTTGTTTGTTATATACAAACAAATCGGTAATTAATTTTAACCAATCTTAGTATTACAGTTGACCATAGATCGTCGAGTTATTTTTTTTCGGAATTTTTAAGGTGGAACGAGTATTTTTAATTTTTAAATGACGTATATAATTTACGTTCGCACCCCGTGCTAGGTCCTCCGATATTATTATTAAGTAAGTATTGGATGTTTCTTTAGGCCCGTTTGTTTAGCGTTCAGTGTTGTTTCCGTCCTGTGAATTATGTTCTGTTGTACTTGTACTGAATAAAGTCATTATTGAAAATTATCTGTTCTTATTAATTTTTCCATGGATAGCTCTCCACGCAATATTCGTAGTATATTATAGCAATATGACAGTTACCTCACATTTACTTGGGGTCACTGCAAACTTAATGGTAACGCAGTTTTTCGCAAATCAGTAGCATACCATCACGCCTGTAATGCCCGAAGGATTAGGCAGAAGTGTATACAAGGGTGCCATATATGGGATTTTCATATTTTTTGCCTAGGACGTTTTACTATAGAAGTATAAAAAAACTCAAAAAGGGGATGCCAAGTCATATGGCAGGCGTAGCTTGGAAGGCACCCAGCAACCTCGGTTCGATAACCTAAAAAAGGCAGCTGAGACAGACGAGATCGGACGTTGGTCGATAAGGTGTTGTGGCGTAGCCTGGGAGAGGGGTCCAGCAATTTACTGCGGCAGGCCAAGTCGAATGATAGAAGAAATAAAACCACAAGAGACTTAATAATATTAATTTATTATAATAATGTGAAGGCGTCACCTCGTATGTACATCGTACACGTTACCGCTAACTTTTGTACATTTTATCACAACTGACAACATAATCACTAAAGCTGATCTACGTGTCGATGGTAGATAGAAATTGACCTTATTGGTAAAAATTAAAAATGCTGATATTACTTGGGTACGGACTTTATTCAAATGAATTACAGCGACTTATGTATTTATCATTTACATCTCAATTGCATTGCTAATGCAAATAAATAAATTAATAGAGAAATATTTCATTTCTGACGTTATTAGGCTCAAGTAATCAATATGTCTAATGTTCCCACGGATGCTGGGACAAAAATTAGCCCACGAGTTTGGTTGAACAAGAAATTGAACACAACTAAAAATATTTTTTGATTACTAGGTAATTGTGATAACCAATTACATAATATCTATCTACCACCGAAACGTGAACATAAATATGCTATTATAAAACATATGCAGTAACTCTTGCACGCGTTTTTTATTACATTTGTTTGAAAAATATTATCATTTAATAGTTATTTCAGATGCTTAGTATTAGAAGGAATGTAAGTTTTGTACAAAGCTTACCAAGCATGATGAAAGCTATAGAGTATAGCACTTTAAATTTTTGGGCATAATTCTGTGAGAAACAGTTGCCAATCAAAATTGATTGATTAGTTTTTATTCATTATCAGATAAGGTCCCATTAAAATAGCTGGACAAATTTTAACACAGCGTTCAGTGCGTCTAACCAAAGATATCCAAGCAAAAAAAAAAAAAACACTGATCAAAGTGTTTTTTTTTTTTTAAACTCTGATTATTGTGATTTTTTTTTTTTTTAAAACACTGATATGACCTAATGGATGCGTTTATTCTAGAGTGCCGCCGGCTATTGATTATTTTAGGTCAAAATAAAATCACTTTAATCAGTGTTTTTTTTACTTAGATATCATTGGTTAGACGTACTGAACGCTGTGTTAAAATTTGTCCATCTATTTAAATGGGACCATAGAGAAGCTTTTTTTAAAGCCAAAAATAGGTTTGATATTTCATAACGGATATCATTAGGGCAGTGCATTTTGAAAGTTTACAATCAATGTCACAAAATATGGCTGTTAAATATTTTGGTGTTTTGTTTAATTAAATATACTGTAATTAAAGTTTAAACGCATTGCAATGTTTGTTTTACCTAATTCAATGTTATTATTGCAATCCATAATACATTTTTGTGCGTAATATTTTATAATTACATAAAGAAAAATTAACAAATTAATCAAAATATTTGACAGCTTATTGCGAAGTTGTGAACTTTCAGAATGTCATCCTAAAATAACTACGAGGAATTATTTTTAGCTGTCAAAAACTGATTCCTCAATTTACGTGACAATGTCTTATTTAATTTAAAAAATAGCTGCAATTCTGAGTATTTCATAAAAATAGAGTAATTTTGTAGCATCATATACTTCTCTTCTTCACCAACCTGCCATATTATTTGATATTTCTTATAAAATATAGTGACTGTACATTGCATTGTTCTTATATTAACCACAATAGCTGAGCGTTAATATGGCGCATCATGGCGTTTTAGAAAAATAACTGTGTTATACAGGGATCGAAAAGGTTACCCGTATAAGGGTTGCAATTGGGTTATTTTTTAGGGTTGAGTGAAAAACTATCGAGTAAATGTTAACCTGTAGTATAGGGTTAACCAGCCTATCTATAATAACCGGGTCAAGCAGAGTTCATTTATGTACGTCAAAAAAATGAAAGAAAGTGCTGTAGTTAGCCCGCGCTCGGTGCTTTGTGTCTTTCATTTTGGTTAATCAGCAATACTTAAATGGTTAACCCATATATTATAAGGGTAAACCCGTATAACGGTATAACGTTGTCTCTTTCTAAATCCCGATGCGCCATATTTACGGTCAGGAACTGCTTACCATATTGCTATGCTTGTATTTGTGCTGCAACATTATAATATTATGCGTCTCTTCAGCTAAAAGCATCTTAAATGGCGACCCTAGTTTACAGCTTAATATATTATTGCGATATATTTTTTTAAGTTTAGTTTTTTAGCAACGCGTAAGTCAAATGGCATGGCTTTGATTTTTAATTTATTTACGGTGAATAAAACTTGACGTTTTCATAGCTTGATATGGCGCCGTGTGTACTATTACTACTATCCATGACTGAATGCTTCATTTAAGGGCGTTAATGTCTTACGGCATTTCATACCAACTTTGAACTCATTTGTTTTCGAAATGACTGAACCGATTTTAATGAAACTTCATACGCATAAGCAGGATACATAGGTCTAAAAAGTTGACGGAGAACATTTACGAAAAATTGTGTTACAGCTAAATAGTACCGATTTTTAGTTTCCCATAGAAACAGAAATTTCCAATTATCTTTTTTTTAAAGACACTTCGAAATTGTTCTCTGTCAACTTGTTAGACATAATATGTATACTGCTTATGCGTATGAAGTTTAATTAAAATTAGTTCAGTCATTTCGAAAACAAATGAGTTCAAAGTTTGACCATTCTGAATGCCGCACATAGACATTTCATCGGTAAATTAATCGGTCCAGAATGATGCACGTGGTAATTGTTTGTGCGTCTGTGTCCCTTCGACGTTTTATATATTTTTTTTTTTCAATATTTAACGTCTTCTATGAAAATATGCCTTTTAATACCATTTGGAGTTACGCATTGTTAAAAATAATAATTAACAATGTACCAACTAGAGTCGCAGACTACAACTACTCGCTGAAATACAACTTACATTATATAACAACCTCATTTACACAATCTCAACCATCACTATATACTTGTGTTCAAACGTAATGCAAATCATTTAACAATATATTTTTATAATTTAAAAACAAGTATGGAAGACTGGTGCTTTATTTACGCGAAGCAAAATTATTTTATATTTATTTGATAAAACATGCACCACGTTGTGGGCATAGATACAAAACTCATGAACATAAAATTGAATTGAGGTGTATATGGCAAACTGCGTTAACTTTCTGTTATTCTTTCTAAAGAATGTCCATGGGGTTTCGTGCTCATTCTTCTCCATAGAGATCTACGCTTTGGAATGGGCAACTACAGTACTTTCACAGTTACTATGCCTTGTGACTGGGACTGCAGCTTCATTTTATTATTGCCTCTGTATCAACAATTAAAACATCGGGGCCTGTAACTGGCCTACTTGAAATAAATGCTTTGATTTTGTGTGCCCATCGCTACCTGTGTTATATTGAATAGGCTGTGCTTTTTCGGCATACTTAGTTATTTTTATACTTCACGTAATTAAAGCAGGGAGTATACAGTTTGAACACAAACTTCATGATATTTTACGTATATTTTGTAATTTACAAATATATAACTTTCATATTATTGGTAATTGGGTATACAATCAAGAGCACGCTTTTGAAAATAAAATAAAAAAATGTTTTCAAAATAAACCACGTGATATAAAATGTTGTCATGAATTGGAGTATTACATCAAAATATTAATAATATTCCTATTTCATTATGTAATTTAATATACTTAAATTTCTTATAAATAAAAATTGGCGGGCGATTGTACTTCGTACATGGCTATTCACGATATTGTTGAGATTACAAAATTAAAGATAAATAAAATCAGTTATAAAATAAATATAATACTGTTAATATTAGGATAAAATTATTTATTATAAATTATGCCAAACATATAATTTTAAAGGACACATCGCCAAAAATGGCGCCTGTGAAGCCCGAATTTAAAAATAAAATTTTAACTAAAACCGTCTGTGGCAAGAATTATAAGCTCAAGACACATGTAATATTTTTTTTAAATGTTTAGAATACAGTGCGTTCTTTCTGCCAAAATATTCACCACAAAAACATGTTGAAATCTCTATTTCTCTCTCTCTTCTCTTAGATGAAATCACTATTTCTATTAGACAATATGTTTTTATGTAAACGTCTTGCCAGTAAGTAGGCCCAGACTTAGCAGTACTAGATTATATGTACATGGTTGAAGGGACATCGACCCCTCATATAGAAATTTTTCATAGTTATTTTTTATTTTTATCATATTCTTCTTCATTCTTTATCGTGTGGTTAATGCCTAACATGGTATCAGAGTTTTTATGCCGCCCGTGGGCCTCTGTCTTGGCTTTCCATGTCGTCGAGAAATATCTCTCAAGCATGCTGGTTTCCTCACGATGTTTTCCTTCACCGAAGCAAGTGACAATTATACAATTCGCACTTGAATAATTCGAAAAATCAGAGGTGCGTTTATTTTATCAGCTGACCGAGTATGGATTGGACTTTTTTAAGAAAGTTTTATTTTAAATTACCTATGAAAAATTTATATATGTTCCGGTTCGCAATGATGTACTGGTGTCCTACCATGACGTCATAAAGCAGGAGTAATTCCAGTGTGGGAAAGAGATGACGCTATACGACCTGTACATTGTCTCTTTACCACACTTGAATTACTCCAGCTCTAAGACGTTACAGTAACCCCCAATAAAACGTGGTGACCATTAGCGCATCGATGTTCTTTCCACCCTGTATATATAGCCCAAAGTTGTGCAAATTTAGTAGCCTCCCGACGATTCATTACAATGTGTCCTAAACTCTTGAGCACTCATCACACTAAGACAATTGCACCGGGCGATTGCACAGTCGATAATAATACAAATAATAATTTGTTAAAATAATAATAATAAAATCTATTTATTACTACAAATTGAGACATTATGATGATCTTAGTAACATAGAGGGCGCTACTGTGGGTACATAGTTGAAACAATTAGACGATGTTATATATTTTTTTTCATTTTAATGGGATACTTGGGCGTGTTTATTTGAAGCAAAGGCTTTCAATTCTCATTAGTGCAACCTAAGATAAAAGATTTTATTTAAAAAAATGATTATTATCCACAGATTTTATATATAATTCGTTAACGATTTAGTTACCAAACATATACAACGTTCAACACTCGTTCCATCGTCCACCTCATCTCTGTCCTCAGGACTAGATTGAGGTCAAGAGTAGGCCCATTAAATATTAAAAAAATATATAAAAAAAACAGTTTAGCTTCAAATATTAACATTTTCATACTGTTTCAATATTCGAAATCCAACTTTATTTACACCAACATAAAGTTGATATTCGTTTAAGGGGATATAATATAAATTGGAAATAAGAAATTTTGCAGATCTTTGTCTTCACACTGTAGCAGACCCTCAATTCTTTCATTCCTCAAACATACAAGTTACTACATCACAACTAACATTTCTAGGACACCAAGTTCATAGGCATTGTGTTAGGCGACGCTTAACGCTAGGTATACGTTATTATCTGCTCTTATTGCGAACGATCAACATTTTACTAATAACCTACGGGTTGGGGAGGAGATACGATGTTGTACTAATAGAGAATTATTTTACAGTATCGAAAAATAAAATTTGTTAAGAGATTTTTTCTTCATGTAACACCGCTTAGAGATTTCACGTGTTGTACAGACGCCTGTACATTAAACTACCTGAAACTGTCATTTTCCCAATCAACCTTGAACATAATGCTTTAGCGATAACGTTGAAAATCTATTAAAGAAATTTGACATACTGTCTGCGTCTGCGCTTACGTATTTGCTTTTAAATTAAAAATGTTACGTTTTACGGCAAGAAATAATTATATCTTAGGGCGAGATTTACAGGCCTTTCTCCAACGTAGAAAATAGTAGATAGTTTAATTATTTAGACTTGAGAATAAGCTTCATATTCGTATAAAACACAACACGTTAAAGTGCCATTCTGTGTATTTCAAAAAAGCAATAGAATAAATGTTTTTGATGTGAAACATCTATTGGCGCGCCTTGACAGTAAAATCGACTCGTATGCCGTGACGTGTGTGTGCGCGCGCGCATTTTGTTTCTTTATTTTATTCCATATTTCATTAGAGGTTTTTATTAAATATGAATTCTAATTTTAACATAGATGTTTCACATCTGCCGGGCGTCGTCAAAAATTGCCATCGTCCCGTGATGGCAATTTTTTTTTAAATATTTTACAATACCTACTAGATTAGGTTTTTTCTTTTTATGAATGCATTTTAATATAACATACTATTTGAAATTATTTATAACACCAAGTTATAAGCCATTATTTCAAAGTTATCACATAGTTATATATCTCCTCCCCATATTAATTTAAAACATCACTGGAACTCTTAAGATTACGCATTTCACCAAAAATGTAAACAATAATCGTTTATCTTGTTGTAAACTAAATGTACTCTTTGTACGAAAATTAAGGGAATATTAAACTGTGTTCACTGGGCGACTGCTGGGAAACTATGTCGCGGGCAACATGCACCTTGGCGAAATTATTTCATTCTGATGATGATTTATAATACTAACATAAAATCTCCTTTGGAACCTTTTACAAGTGTCGATAAACACACGAATAATACTGTACAAGGATGTTTTAGCGCGTGTCCAAAATCGGTATTAACGCCCATCTTTGTTTTCCATTTTTTTTTTTATAAATTCTTGTTTTACGTTTTTGTGAAGTAAGCAACGACTGTCAGGCCTACGCAGTCCTCCCCTTCTTAAGTACTAACGCTGCAACATTGTAACACCAAATAATTTGAAAAGAGTAACCATGGAGTTTCTTCCCGGTTTTCTCCATAGGAAACGACCAACCCGAACCGTACACCTTTTCTGGAAGTTATATAAGTTCCCATCATCAGGCCAATGTGAAATAAAATCTTTTGATTTTGATACCACAGAGCAATTTCACAAAATATGGGCAAACAACTAGCGCCCTCTTTCAACGTCATTCGAGCGCCAAAATATCCTTGTAGCAATGTACAAGTCGGAAATGCGAGCATCGCATCCCACTGACTATTGACATGTCGGAACAATTTTATAGTTTAGCCTTTACTGACCTTTAGAGTAGAATATTTGACTTTCTGATTGAATGGGGCCTATCGCGTGTGAATTCACCGCTAGAGGCGCTAGTGTAGCGCGAGCTCATCGAAATGTGAGATGTCATAGAAAGTTCACGCGTTACGTGCTTTTTTATCACGTATTTTTACTAATATTCACAATTGTGGTCGAGATTGAGCTATTTCTGATTAATGATGACTTGAAGATTTTAAGTAGCAACTTAGGATCTTATTTGTTAGTACTTGGAGGTAAAATGAGTTTTAAATGTTTCATGCTTGCTAATTTTAGGGAGAATATTGTAAATAAATGTATCTGAAGTTTACACTATGTTGTTATACGTAATAAAATGAACTTTTTGTGAAGTTATGTACTTAAAAGTATGACATAGAATTATTGACATGACCATACGCGACAGTTGCGCCATCTGGTGAGCTCAACGATAGCCTTCATTGGTTTAAAAGAGAATGGTAGAGGGAGATAGAGCACACTCCGGGCATAATGGGCCGTTCTCCGTCGCCCAGTGAACACAGTTTCACGCTGATATGTGCACTAATCGACGAGTAAGCGTTCATTTGAGTAGCTTTTCTTTTAATTTAACATTAAATGTATTGATCTTATAATTAAACAAGACTTCTTACGTATTGGCGTATTTCTGCTTCTAAAAATAATATTTCAAACTAATCTTAATTTTAAATTCTAATATATAAATAAAATAAGAGATCTGTTACAAGTTTTTTTTTGTAAAAGTGAGATCTTAATGTCATATTGGTTGCATTATTAAAATAATTAACAAGTGACAACGCTTGGTGGCTGAGAGAATGTCATGCTCACTCAAATGTCTCGCTGATGGTGACGGGTGTGTCGGGTTATTTAGTTCCCTTCAATATGGTTGAGTTGAATGGCGCTGACCTATCCGTCATGTTCGTGAACGGGCGCTGTCAGTTGGGACTGGTCATCTCTTAGCTCTCTTAATTCGATATAGAAATTCGCCAATAAATATGAAGTACAGCTCCAACGCAGAGTATTGGGCGTTAGTTACAGACTAGTTTAATTTGTGTTGTGTTATTACGTTACTTGCTGCTAGAGGGCGTTGTTTGTCTAGCAAACGTAGGAGTAAGAATGGAGTGAGAGAAATATCGCTGTCTTTCTTCTTCCAAGAAGAAAACAAAGAGATAGCGATATTTGGAGTGTTTTATGGATAGAAACATACTTACTCCGAACTTACTTGTAAGTAATTTATTATTTGCTTTCATAGTTATGGCACTAACACTTTTAATATTGGTTTAATTTCAAGTTTTAACTAGGATGTAGCCGAAATTCATCTTGATCATTGTACACACGGCTACACATCAAGCTATACATTTCCAGTATAAGATGACCTCGCATTGTTCGGAAATCCTATACAATGCTTGATGTGTAGCCGTGTGTACCTGCAATATCTAGATGTTAATTATATACCTGCCTAGTGGTTAATGTGTTATGTGCCATTAGGAAAATTAATTGTTAAACAAATTGACACTCTATGTAAATTAGCCATTTCATACAACAATCAACTATTGAGAGTTGTGAACTGAGTGTACTTCTATTAGGTTATTTTCCAGTTAGTAGTAAATTTTTATAACAATGAATTTCCTTGACGTTTTATCATAAAAAATAGAAAATATTATCTAAACCACTACGTTTTTTCTTGCTTACATTACAAATTAATAAGCTTTTAGCCTGCCAGATACTATGCTTGTCTTAAAATAAATGAGTAATGTTTCAACCATGTTTTATCTTATTTTTCTAATTGTTATATTGGTACCAAAGTGTTAGTGCCACATTAGACTGCACTAAGTGGAATGCATTACTCGATGTTCTAATCGGTTATTAAGCGTAATTGTTCAACTGTGCTTCTTTTTATTTATCATACTAACTATTGTTGTCCCCACTGCATAAATTACCTGAAAAACAAGTTAATATATTATTCATAACGCAACATAACAATACCCATATGCAAGAGACCAATTTTTTTTTTTACCTTAAAATTGCCTTCTATTGGCCCGTAAAAACATTGTGGTACACTTGTTTAATTCTCTATACACAACACTTATTTTACAATTTAATATTTTATGTAGCGTGTTTTTGGTGAAACGGAACGAAAATACAAAACGCATCGATTCCGGTAGTGACGTCAAATACTATGTGTCAAAGAAACACTTTTAGTTGGAAAGTACTTAAAAGTTTCACTAAGATTTCGATGTAAACAAGGCAGATAGAGGTAAGTGACATCACATACTATGATAGGAATGGCCACGACTGTCACGGACGTTTGAACTGTCGTAGAAAGTAGGTAGTAGGAGTGTAGAAGTGACAAGCAGTAGTTGAACTTAACTTTTCATTATTTTCTTGGGTTGGTGATACTGTATTTTATGGATTTAAGTGAAGAACAAATTACATGCATATTCCCTATTCCTCAGTGATATAAGTCTATGACAGCCTCGCTGGACGATAGCGTGAAAAGCTAGTGTGACTAGTGTGTGTGCTAGTGGTCGCAAGCGCGAATGCTGAGCATGAGGTCCTGGGTTCGAATCCCAGGTCGTGGGTGTTATTGGGGTTTTCCATCAGGAATTTCAATTTTAATCAGCCTATAAGAACAGGTTCACGCGCAGAGTTTATTTTTGTGCATAAAAAAAAATAAGAAAAGAAGGTCCTTGCCCCCGTAGCATGACTACCGTAGAAACGGATTTTGTCGACGGGAGAATCGACAAAATGACAGCTTCTTTTGTTGATCTGTCATTTTGTCGATTCTTCCGTCGACAAAACCCGTTTCTACGGTAGTCATGCTACGGGGGCTGGTGGTTACGTTATAAACTTCACAATAGTTGAAAATCACTGAAGATATTCTGTAAGTGAAGCATATCGTAGTTACCTCGTCAGTACCTCGTGCCGGGCTCGTGCGGGTCTCGCGGTCGCACGACCACGCCGGCCAGGCGCTCGCACACCGCCTCCAGCTGCGCGTCCAACATCAGCGACGCTATCTGATCGTCCGTTAGCATTTCCACGCTGAAAATTAAACAAAACTATTAAACTTCAAATATATAAGCTGGAAGGAACACGACGTTAAACAGGTGTCTCCTAAAACGCCTGATTAAAAAAAAAACTAGGTGAAAGGGGGGGGTTCAGAATGATGTACTGATTATGTGGTACAGTCGCCATCAGATATATCGTATCGGGCGAGGTACTCAAATATTTCGGAGCAGCATTATTTTTCAATAAATTCGGAACATTTAACGAGGTAAAAACTAACAACACAGAACTTCAAAGGTATCTACGCAGTCAGGATGATCATAAAGATCAGAACATTTAAAATATACCCTAGTCTCTATCACACAGTTTAAATTCGTTAATAATTTGACATTTTAGCTGTCAAAAATGATTTTGACAAATACTGTGGATTATATTAAACAAGTGACCCACTCCGGCTTCGCACGGGTGCAATGTTATCCATATAAACCTTGCTCTTGAGTCACTCTATCTATTAAAAAAACCGAATCATAATCCGTTGCGTAGTTTTAAAGATCTAAGCATACATAGGGACAGACAGCGGGAAGCGACTTTGTTTTATGCTACCATAGCATAAAACCAAGTCGCTTCCCGCTGTCTTGTGTGGTTGTAGTTATGTGTTCCGAATTTATTGAAAAGTCGCTGCTCTTATATTTTATGACAAATTGCATGTTCTGATGTTATTGACTACATTTAGTGTAACGAATTTATTGAAAAGTAATGCTGCTCCGAAATATTTGAGTACCTCGCCCGCTACGATATATGTGATGGCGACTGTACCTACTTAAACGTTTTGGCGTCGGTGTACCTTCTACCGTATATTTATTTGTGACACATTATTATGTAGGTATGTACATGGTGTTGTAAATAAAAACTTATGTAAGAATCACTATGTGTAGCCTTGCAAGGCGTACAAACTATATGTTATGTATCAAGAATTATCGGAGGCTTTTTAATAACGAACTAGCTTCTGCCCCGCCACTCGGCTCTTAAGGCCTATTTCAGAGTTACAGTACCGCGTGCGCCGCCCGACCGGCCTGCGCCCGCGCAATCTGATTGTGTAGTTAAGGTTAATCACTTTAAGCAGACGTAATAAAGCCCAAAAACCACTGTATTGTTCTATTAGCCATACCCTATAAAATAACATGGTTGTAGAAGTTTTTAAACTAACATCGTCTTTATGACTATAGAAATATCAGAAATATCAGAAACTCAAAACAAATACCAAATGCCTCGTTGGTCTAGTGGTCGCCAGCGCGACTGCTGTAGTCGTCCTGGATTCGATTTCCGGGTCGGGCAGTGTTATTGGATTTTCCCATCAGGAATTTCTGAGTAGCAGCGATGGAGTCTGAATCTGTGCCCGGTTGATGGCAATAGGCTCGCACAGGACTTTAACTTAAGTAACTGGCCAAATGTGGGTGTACTATTAGGTACACCTCTGCACCACCATTGTGGTCAAACAAATCATAAACATGGTAAATATACCGCTTTAAGTGCTAATAACAGAATATAGTGTCCCACTGACCTAGCGAGGCTCTCGGTGTCGGAGTACCGCTCGTCGCTATGCGAGGAGGCGCGCGGGGAGGGCGCGCGGCGCGGGGTGCGCGGCGCGGACGACGAGCCGCGCCGCTCGCCGAACAGGGACAGACCTTGCAACAGACACTTCTTTCTATAATACAGAACATTATACCATAGCGAACATGAAAGGTCACTTGATCAGTTTTAGTTAGAAACGTTACCCCCACACTAGGAAGTGGGTGCGTTTACAAACATTTAATCTGACATACACAAACAGCCAGACCCGGAACAACTATCTGTAGGCCATTCTAATATTTGTTACGTGCGAGGATTGAACCCGCAACACGCAGCGCAGCAGTCAATCGCTCAGCCACTGCGCCAACCGTGCCGTCAACTTATAAAAGCAACAAGAGAGCTTGTAATCACTGATAACTTGGGGTTAATTATTTTAGACAAATATAAACATAGATATAACTTATTTCATAAATAAAATCTTAGTTGGTCGAGTCGTAAATAGTCCGAAGCCAGCTGCTGAGATGACCTACCTACGCTTCCACCTTCAGAAATTGAAGACTCACCAAAAAAATAAGAAAAAATGAGTTGCGTCCATAAACCCGTGTTTATGGACGCAACTCATTTTTTCTTATTTTATATACATGATATTAGCAAACACAGTTCTCCATTTTGAGGACCGTTTTCAAGACGGTAAGTTTTCAACGTCATTCAACCAGCCTGCTGTTCTCTATGATACCAAACTAACCTTGGAACATCTCCTTGACCTTCTCCCCGGTGTCATGCAGCAGAGCGTCGAGGCTCTGTCTCCTGGGCCGGTCGAAGTCTTCTCTTAACACATGTGTCCGGGGCGCAGTCCTGATGATGCGTCGGGGCTCCGCGGCCGAAGCCCGGGACTCCACCGGACTGGGCGGGGACCACTTTTCAGGGGTAGACCGGGCACGGAGAGAGCATTTCTCGAAGCTTACCTGTGAACGGTACGTTTTTGAGGGGGCGAAAATGAAAAATTATCCAGAAGAAAAAATTTGAAAGGAGTCAAAAATCTGTTTGTTTCGAAAAAAAATCTGGATTTTTCATTTTTTTTTTTACCATTTATCGGGCATATGGTTTGACCAGGAAATATAGCCAATGGTGTAGTAACAAATCTTTCATAACTGCACAAAGCAATAGCGTTAGTAACGTTATTGATAAGGATAACCATGGCAAAAGTGTCATAACATGCTGCGCAAACATGCGATTGGAGTACTTTCTTTCGGTTCCAGTATTGTATGCTAAATGATCATAATAATATATATCCGTAACTAAAAGGTGCCCAGGTATGGTCTAGAACAAAAAAAATAGACGAGGAGAACAAGTGCCTTTCGGCTTCGTTAAGGGTCGTGTTACACCCTTTATAGCTTCCCATCAGCGAAAGAGTTTTCGGAATCAGATCAGTGGTTCCGAAGATTGCTTCCAACACCCGAACTTTACCAAGCTTCGTTTTTGCAAGCCTACCTCCTCAGGACTGGAGTAATCCAGGTCGATCTCGGTCCAGGTGTCGTTGTCTGGTAGACACCTGGGCCGCTGAGCGTCGGCCGCGCGCCGCAGCCACTCCCTGACGCTCGCGTCCGTGCTGGTCTCGCACAGTTCCTCCAGCTTGTCGCTAGAGGTTGTGTTTGTGTCGCTGGCTGTGTCTGTAATCGTTGAGCGGTCTATGTCTGGGAAAGAAAATACCTTAGAATAATCAGCCTGCAATGTTCTCACAGCTGTGACACAGGCCTCCTCTCTATGAGAGGGAATGCGGGCCCCAAGCGGGATGAATGATGTCACATCTTCAAATTTTTGATGATTACGATGATTTTCATCACAGTTTTGAGAGTAGTGGTGTGGCCCTGCCAAGTCATAGGTCTCAAGTTCGAACCCAAGACTTTTGATTTTTCGACTTATCACTTGCTTCGATGAAGAAAAACATCGTGAGGAAACCAAACCAGCATGCCTGACGAGATATCTCCCGACGGCATGTAAAGCCAAGTCAGAGGCCCATGGGCGACATAAAAACAAACTCCAAACCGATAATAGAAAGGTCATTAAACCTACCATTCCTGGCTGATTGTCTTCTCGATCGATGCTTGTGAATTTCATCAGAGATCCTCTCCAAATTCCTGAGAGCTGAGGAGTACTGCTGTTTCGCGTCAGCCACTTGCTCCTCTAAGGTTTGGATCCTCGCCTTTTGAGCTTCTAAAGCCGTGTTGATTCGAGCTTTCTCCTCGAAGTAAGGTCTGGAATTTGATGGGTCGATGAGCATACTGGATCGTGGCGTACTTTAGATATAATTGGATAAAATATGTATCAGCTTTTCGTTTCCTTATAGGATATGATACTGAACTCCAGTCTCCAAAGAAATCGGGGTTGACGATAGGGACTTGCAATATCCAAAGAATAATTTCCCTTTTTCATACTGAAGAACTTTTTCTATGAAAACCAAATAAAAGTAGTTTTTCATACATGGATCGAAATTTTCTGTCCAGTATTGCCTGAATTTGATTTCTTTCTTTCATGAATCCGATATGAGTTTCATAGGAAAAATGAGATGTCAAATTCGGAACATTTCCGTCAACCGTTGCAAAGTATTTTATAGAGGATTTTTATTATATATATATATATTTTTATTTAAGGTGGAAGCGCTAGGATGGCCCGCGAAATTCATTTCTTTTTACGTTATTTGCAATTTGCCGGTAATTGTCAGGAGGTATGTTGATTAAAATATGATTCGCAGCCGTAATTAATGTGGCTTTAACTGGAATAGCATTTAATCATTTATTTCATGAAAAAGTCATTCTATGGGATTAAATAAACGAACATATTTTAATGATTATAATTTTGTTAATACATGCGTGTAGAAGAAAATTTGAATTTAACGGGCTACCCTGGCGCTCCCACCTTAAATAAGACTTTTCGCTAAATGTTGCAAACGCAAAGTTGATTCAACCAAACTGTAGCGGGGTATAAAGACAGGGCCATTACCCTGTGCTCTTATTATAAAGCATGGCATCCATTAAAATAAAACTATAGTTATTTTCTACTGTTGCATTGTGGTTTAAGAGGAAATGCGGTAGGTACTTGAAGAAACTATCGCTGTCGCTCAACCAGCGCTATTTCGACATTGGTGCGATAAAAACTGAACTACAGATCCGACAAGTAAAAAGTCATAATTCGAGGTTTGGCTCTCGACTATTTCCTCCTCTAATATTCGACCAATTTAAAAGATATTTCATAAACTGATTAGGAAAGATATTATACTGTGTCTTTATGTTTTTCTTTTTTCATTAATAGTTGTAAAATTTGTTCACTAGGCCTCTGTTGACAGCGGTCCAAATGGTCAATTTTGAGCATTTTGTAAAGATTCTAGTGCTGATACAGATTAAGTATCATCAAAAAGGAAAACATAGGGACATAGAAGAGGTTGATATTTATTTAACTGTAAAAAATCATAGCTTTAAAGTCATAAACCAGAAAGAAAACAGGCGAGAGCGTTTGTATGGAGAAAAGACCATCCGCATATCAGAGACTCAAGTAACTATTGTACTGTAATAACATGCAAATACATTTTTTTTATACTGAAGCGTTTACTGGGAAAGAGACACCCTGTTCATGATAATAATATGGTCTTTCACACATTTGTATCCAAAAAGTATTTAATGTCATCATGTTCTTTTTACCAGTAAACATTGACATAATGGTAGGGCCGGACAGCGAGTATATTCTGTACATTAAGCCTCGAGACATTAAGACCTAATTCTAGACATTAAGATCTCTGACAGTGGTTACAGGTCAGTTGCCGGAAAGTCTGACAACCAGTCTTACCAAAGGGTATCGTATTACCCAGTACTAACTGGGTTGTGGAGGTCAGATAGGCAGTCGCTCCATGTAAAATACTGGTATCCTCTGAGCGCCCCTACCATAATGCTAAAATAAAAGGTGAGAATTAGCTTGCGAAACTCTGCAGACTCATTTGTTTTTGTTTCATCGGTTTCTGATATTGATACTCATCAGATACGTGAAATACAGACATATCAAGCTACTACAATCTGTCAAATTTCTTTGATAGATTTTCAACTTTTTCGCTAAAGCATTAGGTTCAAAGTTGATTGGCAAAAATTGGTTGACAGTTTCTAGAAGCTTGATGTACAAACAACAGTATCTTTAATGAATTAACTATTCATTAATCTGCAGTTGATTAAAATGTTCATATGCGGGGTTCCGCAAGCTAATTTGTTAAACTAAAATCATGCGTTATAATAATAATAAAATGCAGTACCAATACGAGTGCTTGCTGCGCCGGCGCGTGCCTGAAAGAGAGAGCACTGTGCGACTAGTCAAGCAGATAAAGTGCGGGTTAGTGGTCAATAGGGCAGACAAATGCTATACAAGGTTATAAAGTTACGGTTTTAACAGGTAAGCTTTATTTTTAAGTGGTTTACCTTATTTTTTCTTGAATGCCAATCGGGCATTCGAGTAGTTTGGAACAGGAGGTCATTGGCATAAAAAAAATTATCGGTAAATTAACAAAAAATCTGATGTCTTATCAGTATAATCTGCTGCATACATTTTGTAGATATTTCACTTATGAAGGAAACAGCGGTTTTTTTTTTAAATTACCAATGAATAATTTCCATATAGCAGGGTTCGGAATGTGTACCGACTATTTTTTTTACTTTTCGTTTATTTCTTGTGTCCCTTCAAACCCCCTTCAAAGGATGTAAATAAAAATAAGCCAAATAATAAGAATGCAAATAATAGTATCTTATTTTCATTTACATTTTTCTACAATGCGTCTCTCTTGGTTACAGCGGCAAAATTACTACCCACCTTTTAATCACTGATTACAGAAAAAATCTAGAAACAATGTTATTCGAGCATAATTATGTTGGAGTTATTACAGCATTTGTCAGTACACTATTCATACAAACTACTCATGTTAGTGTTAAGAATATTAAGTCTAAGCTAGCTTCTCAACTACAAAGTACGGAAATAGAAGAAAAACTTGCAATTAGAGAATTAGGAAATCAATGTATTTGCAATGCAAGCATAAGTGAAGCAAATACTAAATAAATGTGGCTTTCTTAATTGAAGTATTAAGGGACTACAAGATTGAGACTAACTAAATAGGTAAGAACTTACATATCACTCACTGTTTTCATTTAAACAAGGCTACACTTAAATCAATGCCTTATTTAAATAATGAACATTTACTTTGTAAAGTATTGATTAATTAATTTTATTTTGCAAATGAGTTTTTACAAACACTTTTACATTTCCGTTGTTTTTTTAAACTACACGGGGCCGGTGTTTCGTACCTGACTACTCTGAGAAGAAACAGCCGAAACAAACTCAGAGGTCATAGTCTCTTTTAAAGTCCAGACATAATATTGGTCAACTCACATGAGGACTATGCAGATTAGTGCCTGAGATTGTTTTTTGAAGTCAGTGCGAGCATTCGTCAGTTATCGTGTAGCTCGATTCAAGGAGCTCAACGACACGAGGAACGGTACCAAAGAAAGAAAATTTGGGTAGGCCGGTAAAGGTGCTCAAATGGCACTCGTGAAACCAAAAGAGAAAAGAAGGACTCACAAAACAATGGCCCTTAAAGTCTTCACAGTAATCAGATAAAATTAATAATATTTTGAATGTTTATTTTAAAGAATTATTCATTTTATTCCTTCTCAGAGTAGTTAGGTATAAATCACCAGACTAATCTAGTTTAAAAAATCACGTGTAAAAATGTTTGCAAAATAAACATCATTTATCAAAGAGCGCTGAACATCGAATTATCATTTAAGTGTCGCCTAATATTAGTGAAAACGTTAACCAAAATAAAAACAACCACTCATAAGACTACCGACCATAGACCAAAGTCTATTCCAACACTTGTTTCCAATTAACGTCATTTCCTGTTGAGGCCATAATCCACCACGCTCGCTAAATGCAGATTGATAGATGTTACATGCTTTCTAATTTTGGGAAATCAACTTTACTGTAAATAAGTCGCATTTCAATATAAAAAAGTGCAGTGCAAAGTATGAAAGCGAGGCTTTTTGCGTTGGACATTCATTTAGAAATCACGTAAATTGGAAACTAAACCGGTGGACGTAGTTTAAGGTCCGATTGCACCACAAATCTCTAAAATATGTGTTTAATTTTTAAAGATTTGTGGTGTAAGCAGGCTTAAAGTATGCATCCTGAGCGACGGCGCATGGCCGAATGCAGTATTCGCTACGCACGAAAGAAATGGCAAATTGTTCGGGCTCGGAGCATGTGCGCGCCCGCTCGTATTCCGGATGGTTTGTTTCACGCGCCGCGGATTCCGCATGCGCGATACGCCATCACTCAGGACGCACACGAAGTGCGTACGTTAAAACTCGCGTGGGTGCGCGCTCGCGTGTATGTATTGAAAAATAATATGAGCAGCCTGCACTAACGGGCGCCTGGATTTCTCTAAGGATATTTTGACAGCGAGCACCGCTCAGTGCATCCGCGCGAGGCCCGAAATAGTCTTTCAGAAACTTGTCATCTAGTTTGATGAATGGACTAACCTGGACTTGGTGATGTGCCTCTTGAGTCCGTTCTGCAGTTGCTGTACCAGCGCGGTCGCGGCGCGGTGTGCCGCCGCCTTCGTGCGCTGCGTCACCGTGGCGCTGGCGCGGTCGCATTCCGCCTGACATTATACATAGAAAAACGTTGTAAGGAAAACTCTGAGTATGAATGTGGATGGATGTAAGAGGAGAAGCATAAAGAAACGATGGATGGACTGTCCGGATTAGCAAATCCCGCATGAAATGATGAAATGATAGTGGAGTGTGAGTGAATGAGATAAATCTCATTCTCAACGAAATAGAAATGTGATTTATTAGTTGTTGGGTATGGCGAAAACGGAGCTCGTGGCCAAATAACGGCCGCTCGGGTCAATCTTCAAGTAAAGCCGCGCTTGCCTAGGTTGGTCCGTAGATGGGTGACCACCCATTACATACAGAGTTTCCTTCGTGCCTCAGAAAGCACTTTAAGTTAAGCCGGTGGTCCCGACTGTCAATTGTAGATCTTTGACAGTTGTTACAGGTAGTCCCGAAAGTGTGACAACCAGTCTTACCAAGCCAGGGTTATCATATAACCTTGTACTAACTGGGCTGTATCCGGTTAGATTGGAAGCCTACCCCACCATAGTTGGAAAAAGGCTAGGCAGATGATGGTACGGCGAATCTATGATTTAAATCTCACGCCTAGCTCTGAAAAGGCTTTAAGCTAACGTTCTGTTACACACTGTCTATGTCTGACCTGGTTGACTCTGTGCGTGGCATGGTTGAGCATCTCCTGCCAGGCGGGGTCGAGCGTAAGCCCCGCGTTACCCTCGGCCAGTCGGGCCAGCCCTTGTTCTGCGAGGTACACCATTTCGCGAGCGGCTGCATGAGCGCTGTTGGCTTTGTCGTACGCAATCGTTGCCGTATGGAGGTCTTGTCCTGTCTAAAAATAAAATACTTGTTTATAAATATGGCAGGTTTGTTTTTGTGCAGGTAAGATTTAACTTATTTGAAATGGAATTTGGATTGAGCGCGCTGTTTGATCTTTGACTCAGTGGCGAAAGTTAAAATTCAACGGACTTCAGGTATTTTAAATTCCACTGTTGATCTTAAAGTTGTGGTTTATAAAAGTACTCAGGTAGTAACATTAAGAGGTCAATTAAAAAAAAAATAGAATTTATTTATACATATACATATAGGGATGTTACTGATTGTGCTAGTTGCAATTTTTTTACTGAAATGCTACAGGATAATTGTATTTTCGATTCAAAAATCGACGTTAAATACGACGATTGTTTCTTTGTTACGTTTAGACCGCGCGCTCGTGTTAGGTCCTCTGTTTAACAGTTGAACAGGCCTTGTGGGGTTAATGGACGGTGTATATTGAAGGACCTTTTTAAGATCAATGGAACCTTAAGAGTCCAACCTTAGAAAGCTTCGACGTGCATCGTAAAATCTTTTAGCAAGTGGTTCGTGTTTCGTGTGCGTGTCTGGCGGCACAGGATTGCATTGTCAGTTTCCACGACACGAGGCCGCAATGTGGTACGATGTCTTATTGTCTGTTTTGGCCCTTTGTATATCTATGCCAGTTAGTAGTTACTAGTGGCGTAGCTAGGCCTAATAGGGCCCTGTTTCAAAATTGTTTAGGGGCCCTACAAAAACGAGCGCAGCGAACATCAAAAAAAAAAATCAAAATAGCATCTTGACTTGCATCGCATAAGCTATCATTGATTTTACTAAGATAATATAAGAGCGAGCAAAGATAAAGGCATTTTTGAAAATCCATAACCGTCCGTATCTTGTCTTCTTCAAAATGGTACAAGAGCTCCTTGAAACCTAACTGATGTACTACAGGGTACACATCCTAGTGCCTAAGCCTGGATTACAGGCATGGTATTATAATACGGTTCAGTATAAAAGTCTTGCTAATAATGAAACAACTTGAGATGGTATTAGCCAACTTTTTACTTACAATATTACTCCTAAATCTGGCTTCATAGTATGGCCTTGCTTTATGAACACTGGTGCCCAACTTCTTTGTGAGCTGTTGTATCCGCAGGTGTCCCTCTGCGAGCAGGCGACGGAATGCCAGCCGAGCCTCATCCAACTCAACCTCAAGGCGGTTGATCTCATCTGTTGCGGTGTTTAGACGCTCTAGCTCAATCTGAAAAAGGATGTGGAAGTATTAAGATACCAGTGTGTGTATTAACCAGGGCAGATGCGCTTGGACGTGGAGTTGCGGACACCAGCCCATTATACCTACAATACAATAACCAGGGCAGTTTTGTTAATTACCAGTTTGCTGGGGGCCTATAAAAGCAGCTTAATCAGAATCATAATAAGATATCATGTGATCACACAGTGACAATTAATTTTTTTCCTATGAATATCATGACAGGCTTACATAGAGCAATGGTGTAAACAATATTAATTTATACTAGTGTTTCAGCTATTTGAAGTAAGTATATGCAAGAACAGAAAATTTGAAGGCTTGTAAGTTTCGGTCTATACCTAAGAGACAAAAGATGTTGATTTAGGACTAAATATGAATTTTCCGAAGTGTGTCATGCAACATTTGAGGTAATTAAACTAAAAAAAAAAACTTGACAAGATGTTGTCTAGTTGATTGACAAGACATTGTCCATTATTCTAAATATTCAAGAATGTAATAAAATAAATAATCTTAATAAGCATAAAGGCGCAAAATTTACCTTCATGGCACGAATAATAATAATAAAAAAAAAACCTTGTGCCATAGTTGTTTAGTTACAAGTTTGGTTCTTCAACATTTTCTATTTATGTTCTCAAAGTAATGTTTTATTTCATTATACCTATCAAGGACAACATCTACTTAACCCTTTCATTGTTTGATTGCTTACAACTCTGTTAATCTGTTGCATAACAAAAACATATGATCGAATCGCAGATTCATTTTAAAATCTCATTAGTATAAAGATTTTCACACTTTTTTAATAGAAAATAGACGGAGTTGTCGTTTTAAGTCCTTAAGTATTCATGACTACATAGAACTAGAACGTATTTATGCAAAATACAGTCATCGTCTTCCTAAATTACCTTTGAAAATATCGATTACCCTTACCTGAACGCGAGGATCCAATGCTTCGGAGCATTCGGCGGCGCTATCGTTCATTTTTTCCTCAGATTGAAGGCATTTTAACACAAGCTAAAGTCAACGAAACCTTTCCTCTTGTTATTACCTTTATTCTTTTGTAAAATAAACATTTTCATCGCTGAAAACAAAAAGAAAAGAAATCTCAAATAACTTTGGTTCTTTGATTCAATACCGCCCGCTACCAGAACACAGATTAGAAAATGAAATGTCATTGAATAGTTCGTTTTGTTTAGTCGATTTTCGGATGCTTTTAAAAGCTTTTTGTTTCTAGGCTTTAGGAGTGTTCAATTTAGTTTCCCTTTTGTTAGTATTTGTTCGGTATCTCCTAGATTATGTATTTATTGTTCTGTCTTCTCCAACACAATGTTCATGGTTTTATTTATTATCTGTTTTATTTGACAGCTGTCTTCTGTACGCAGCCATTCACTCCTTAAAATCGCAGGGTTTGTCATCAATTTGATTCAGTGAATTTTTAACAAAATGGTATTTATTTACTTTCAACTTGTTTTATTCGGGTTTATTAGTGCAACAATTGATATATTGTGTGTGTATTGCAGGCGACCGAAGTCGAGGACACAATCAAGAGGATTCAAGCCCATAAGGGTGTTATGGGAGTTATCATTGTGAATCACGAAGGTTTGGTCAATATTAACGTATTTCCATGGTTACAATGGCTTATTATGCAAGTCTTGAACGTACTGCCCCTATACGCACCTCGATCAATACCGAAGACCCGATACTATCAGCAGAGACAGGGTTTCTGATTCTTATGTTTGTATGTCCGCTTTCTAATTTCAGGCATACCAATAAAAAGTTCACTGGACAATGCTACATCAGTGCTGTACTCCGGTCTGATTGGTCAACTCACTGAAAAAGCAAAAAATGTTGTGCGTGAAATGGTAAATATCTGTGCCATAATAGCATTGCATCTGCTTAAGAATTTTTCCTTGAATAGTTCTATTTTATTTCTGATACTGCCCTAGGGTACTAGACAGCTTTCAGCAGAGCTAAAAATCTCAAGAAATTTATCAAAACTTAATGGACAAGTAAAAAAATACTGTCTGTAAGTCAGATTGAATACCTTGAACATTTTGTACCTGCTAGCCTTAGGTTAACCTTAATATCTTTTACTTTACAGGACACCACAAATGAGCTGACATTCCTGCGTGTGAGGAGTAGGAGACATGAGATCCTGATTGCACCAGATCGTGAATTCATACTTATTGTCATACAGAACACTTCAGACTAACTTCACAGTGCAAACAGCTTTATAATTTGGAAAAGGGGCCTTTTAAACCACAAGTCTATACTATCCAAACTATTACACCCAGATGGGAAAATTCAGGCCCTGCATTATTAATTTGACTATGAATGCAAATGGCACTATACTGCAAAAGAATTTTGATAATTTTGGCACAATGTTGTGGTGGCCCCTAAAATGACACATTGCACTAGTAGAATTCATTGAGTTACTAGATCGAAGACTCGTTTAATTTTAAGCTTTCAAAACTAGGTAATGTAAGGATAACTCATTGCAAAACTTCACAACTGCGTTCTGGCTGCATAACTTCTAAAGTGCCATTCTTGTAATGTGTATTTTGTAAACCTCTGCAAAGTGGCTGTTACAATTTATGAATATAATAATGTGATCTTGCTTCTTACTGTTTATAGTTAGCAAGTGTATAAACTAATCTATAACATACAGCCCTTTTGCTATTATAATTTGACTTGAAGACCTAGCATTGCTGTCAAAATCAGTGTGCATTATTTTGGTTAAAAATAATGTTGCTGTTGTCAGATAAAATAACTGAAATGACTAGAAGCCAAAATCGTGAGTATGAAGTATTATTACAGATTGCTCATTCCAGTTTTATCTTTGCATGTAGCAAGTTACATGAAGGTGCTTAATTATAGTCCAAGATCCCGGGGCCGCCAGACCAAACTTATTTTCTCATGAACAAAATGTGTGGCATCAAGTAGTATTAGTATGTACTAAGAACGTATCTTAAAAGTGACCGTCGGCACAAGTTAGCAGGTATGCATACGTTCACAGTACGTACTAACACTACTTGATGCCACACATTTTGTTCATTAGAAAATAAGTGAGGTCTGGCGGGGCCCTGGGATCTTGCTCTAATATGTACTTTCAAGAATTAAAATAGTTTATTGAAAACTAAGTTGCAATTTTTTATTAGTGGTAGGGATAACATTTTATTTTATAAAATTTCTTGATTATCTTGTATTTTTGTTCGAAGCTCACACACATATTTTTGAGTCAAAAATCTTAATCCTAAGTTTTAATTTATGTAGGTATGTAAGAACGCTAATAAATATTTATACACCACTGAACTTTTGTTTTTCTTTATTTATCAGTTTCTCAGTGTATTTTTTACGAAATTACGGACTCTCGCTTATAAGGGCGGGTCCACACCTGCGCACTCGTACGAATAGTGCGGTTCGCGTGCATATGTTCACCTTTCGACATGTTCGTGCACAAGTAATAATGTGTCCTCTCGCGGATACGAACAGTGTGGTTCGCGTACATCTTTAAAAACATTCAATCCATTCCAGTTTAGGGTAATAAGTAGTTGTAGCGAGTGTAGTTTGCCATTAGGATGTAGGCGACACACCTGCAAAAGTTCTCAACAATTCTGGCTTTAGAATTTAAAACAGAAGTTTCGATACGCTTTTTAAAACGAGGATAATAAGTCCACTTTATATGCACGAGGTAGGTTTTATGGACTTATATGTTAGGGGTGTAAAATAAAACCATGGCATGTCAAAAAAAAAATCTTTTATTCTTACCCAGGAAATATTACTATGTGCCACATTTTCATTCAAGAACAGCGGTATTCTTCCCAAAAGTATAGAATACATTACACTTGTAATGTCTCGATGGAATGCAACTGCGATGCGCCTGTGCACAAGGTTAATGGATTGCCTAGCCCTGTGAACAGAAGCTATACCCATAATTATGTCAATAATCTAATGCCCCTTTTCAAACACTAGAGACACCCAAATTAATGGTTGAATAAAAGCGCACTCTTGGGCAATACCAACGCATGGGCCAGCGCAGAGAGCTGTTTTTCTAAAAGCGCGACCATTTTAGGCATTATTTGGTTTTCATGGAAAGACCAGTTTTTTTTAAACCAAGATAGCAATCAAAAATTTTGCGAATGAGGGTAGAAATACTATTTAAAACTATTCTCTATTTACTATCCCAACCCGCATCAAGCTCGCGTGGTGGTTTTTGCCTTTACCACACCGCCAGCGAGCCGGGCGAGCAACGTTTCACCTCTTTCCATACTTCGGTTCACACCGCGAACTACCGAAAGAGCCGAACCGAAGTATGAAAAGAGGAGAAACGATGCTCGCCCGGCTCGCTAGATGGTGGCCATGCGCTTTAATTATGCATAACAACTAGTGTAAGTATTGCTTTCTTGAGTGATCAAGAAAGCAATACTTACACTAGTTGTTGTACAGAAAAAGGGAGGATTACTGTGAAGTAATCCCCCCATTTCCTCCCTTTTTCTGTAGTGTCTATATTCGACTCCTCTGGTCTTCTTAACGACCCTTGAGTAGGTAGTCGAAACGAATTAGTTTTTGGTGGAGTACTTACTCAATGACCGCTTCTGAGAATTTCTTCCGTTGAGTTTGATTTTACCAGCTTCATAGTCCAACAGCATCCATTTAATTTTGCTTTTCATTTTGGAACTAAGTTCCTACTTTAATTAAAATATTTGTATTATATTAATACTTAGTATTTTATCAGTCCAGTCTCAGTCTTCGCGGCCAGTTTCTTCAAGTTTTGTATTGCCGTAGTGGATATAAAATTAAATATAACGATTTATACATTTTAACACAACTAATTGAATTCAGTCTTGCCAGTCTTGATTTAATGAATCCAGTGACTCCTTCATTAATTACCTGTTTTATTATATTAGTTTTCAATTGCTTTACGTGCACTGGAAATATCCAGCCGGCATTTATCTTGATTTCATTTATATTATCTTATATCTTTTTCTCGTGATTTGTTGCAACATGCATAAATGAATACGCACTGTACAGGGTGAATTTTTCAAGTGGGCGTGGATAGCCAAATCCAAAACTATGAGGAATAGCAAAAAATACTCAATCTCGGACCCGATTTTGATGAAAAAAATACCGCATCATTGGATTTTTGAAAAATCAATATTTCTAGCCAGGAATCAAAACCGTTGATTTTGAAAAATAAAATAAAAATGTCGATAGCGTCGCTAGTAAGGATCAAGTTCTGGGAGGTAGCAAGTCGTAATAACAAACGACCAAGTAAAGGAAAAAGCTAATTTTTGATAAAATACTTAACCAAAAAATCCAATCGAAATCCAATAATGCAGTTTTAGTTTTCGTCAAAGTGGGGGCTCGAGACTCCTTTGAGTATTTTTCGCTATGCCTCATAGGTTCGGATTTGGCCATTCACGCCCACTTGAAAAATTCTAACAGTGCCGTTAACCCGTCGAGCAATGCCTACAACCTGCCCTCTCCTCGTACGAGCTCCACGATTTTAATAATTATATTTACTGTCGTTTCGAGTCCATTTTTCTTATGTTATTATAGTAATCTAACCCACATTGGTGTACGTTGCCCCAGCAGGAGAGTAGCTCCTAGAGTGATATGAGCGGAACGTATGATTAGTGTGTAATCTGCTGTGAATGTGCGCCACGTAAAAAACGAATGATCAGAGAAATGTGCATGGGAAAAGAGCTTATACATATTTGCGCAAAAAAACGCGCCGAAAATATAGTTTGTGGGTCTTCAGGTCTTCGAGATATTGCATTTCCCGCTCGAGGAATTTAGACGCAGCGATATACATATATTGGGGTTTGCAAAAAATCGCGATTACTTGAGAATTATGTTTTCTAAATCTAATACTATCTTTGCACAAATATAAGCTCTCTGCCCATGCACAATATTTGTCTCTCCGATCATTCGTTTAGAATTTTCCCGCTAGAACAACGGTACTGCAGCGGGAATCGTTCTTTTACAAAACGACTAAGCGCACCAATTTTTTACATGGCGCACATTCACAGCTGGTTACACACTAATTATAAAGAGTGTAACAAGACCCTTAACGAAGCCGAAAGGCATTTGTTTTCCCCGTCATTGCGATCATTTTTTTGTTCTAGACCATACCTGGGAACCTTCTAGTTACGGAGATATTGGGGTCAAAGTTCCAACTTTTTCACAAGTTTTTTTTTTTTAATGTAAGATTTTTACTTTAAACACCTTCATGACCCTCGTACTATTCAATCCACCCATCGGCATAATGTTTTGAGTGCGTTACATTGAGTTCTACCGTTAAATGAGATTTTGCACCCAAAAAAAAAAGTCGTTTCCCAGCAATAATTTTTGCGTAAAGTTACTTATTTTGATGTACATAATGCTTGGTTGACGGCTTCGTGAAAGGTGTTGTTACACCCTGTATGTTTAATTCATATCACTCTAGGAGCCACTTTCCTGCTGGGGTAACGTACACCCCACATTGGGCCCGCGTTGGGGATTATGGCCCACTCCTCTCAGAGAGTAGGCCTGACTACCAGCAGTGGGAACAATAAAGGCTAAATATGCTAAAATCTTTGTAAAATTGATCACTTTCAGTTTTACTTATACCTGGAGCATTTTTGTATTTTAGAATAGTTTTTGCTTTACCAAACATAAATGCCATATTAAATTATCTAAAACACAGCTTTTGCTTAGTAAATTCAATGAGTTTACCACTATTGATTAGTTCTAAACTTCATTTTACGTTTGTAGCTGCCAGTTTTACATTTTTGGGTTGCCATACCAATTATACACTAATATACAAATTAAAGATTTATGTTTTTGTTATTTTATTTATTTCAAAGTCACACAAAAATTGAATACATTTCATTTATATTTTCTGCTGTTCAACATGTTTCAATGAAATATCTTATTTATTTAAGAAAGTGCAAAACCTTTTTGGATACTTTTGTAACTTTTATGGCTAGCAACTTTCTTTTGTCTAGAGTCTATGTGCATTAACGTTCACTAATTCAGAACATGTTGAAGTCGTTTTAAAATACTAATATTATTAAAAATTACTTACTAACAAAGATATTTTTCTTTTATAAATTGCTTTTTGGAATTTTACATATAAATACCCTTATTACGATTCACCTGCGAATGCGTGTAAGCATTTTACATTTTTTTAAGTTGGCAGCACTGTCATGCTTAAATGCTGTTTGTATTACAAAACAAAAAAAGTTATTCTTTAATTAACATAATATTTTAAAATGATTTATACCATGTCAGTATCTATTTTTTTTTTCAAATGGAAATTACACAATCCGTGTTATTTTTGGTCCATAAAATAATTGGTTTTTAGTAAACTGGAAAACATTTTGTGTTGTTGAAGTTGTATTGTTTTTCTTCTGCAGAATTTAACTTTTTAGTCTTCATTTTGTCCCGTATTTTTTAATTTATCCTGTGGTTTTAGATCCAATACAACTTTATTACTCACCGGTTTAATGGGAGCGCTTTCTTGTTCCCCTGAAAATTGAAACAAAGAGAATATTATTGTTTACGTTTAAAAGTGAAGTTAGAATAAAAATAAAAGTTACAGGCAACAAAATAATAATGATGTATCCCAAACAGAGTGTTAATAAAAGCGGAACTAAAAAGGTGTGCACGGGCGCTTTTCCAATTGAGTTAATTTTAGGGAGATACATTCAATGTACTTGAAACTAAAAATGTGTGGTTGTGAACATAATTACTTCGCTAAATGGTAGAAAATGGGGTATTATGTCATAATGATGAATGAATTTCAAAACTATAAGGTGACAATAACGCTTTAACTGATTGTTTCAGTTTTCTTCACTTATTTTTTAGCAGATTTTCTTTAGCTAGCCGAAAGCAGAGTTAAATGGCGTGCGACATCTATGATACTTGATTGTCTCAGCTGTATTGTCACCTCATAGGAGACAGGACACCGAAAGTATTGGATCGCGCCGTCGTGCACTAAAACAAGTACGAACGGCAAGTTGCTCTACTTGGGCGGACGCGCGTAGGGCTGTGGGCGCTCGTAGTGCCTCGGAGCGTGATGCTGCTGCGGGTGCATCGGGTTCTGCCGGCGCGTGCCCACCGCACGGGCCGTCTTGTACTCGCCGCGGTTGTCCTCTTTGTAGCCGTAGCCACCGTCGTCTTCGTAGCCGTAGCGGTCGTGGCTACGTTCGTAGTAGAAATCCGGTTCGGGCGCTGCGCCTCGGACCGGGCCACGGATCTATGGATTAAAAGGTTTTCAAAGGGGATGGTTAAGCCAGATAAAGCTTGTTTGAAAAATACGCTATCCGACAATTCTGCCCTAGTATTTGGCAATACATGTTACAATTGCAATGAAACTAGGCAATTCGTTTCACCACCTCAGGATAGTTGCTACCCATCTGATAAATTAAAAAACTGAATACGGATGCCAGAATATTCTGTGGTGACGACACAGGCCGTTATAAATCAGACACTATTGAAACAAACGCTACGTACCGGAGGCTCCGGTGGCTGCGAATACCCATCATCATACGGGTAGGTCTCCATGGCCGAGCGCGCGCGGTCCAGTATGCTGATGACCTTGTTCTTGGGCGGCATGGGGCGCTGCATGGGCGGCGCCTGCATGCGGGGCGGAGGCCGGGACCCACGCGGGGCTCCTGCGGGGGCAGCGCTAGATGGAGGCTCGAACGAGAACGAGCGCGGGGTCACCGAGCGATTGAAGCCGCCGGGGCCGCGCGGCCCGGGAGGAAAGCCTGCCAAAATGCGACGTTATGTGCATAGTGCTCCCACGCTCGTCTCGCTGGTTCACTTGGTGTTGTAAATAGCACTTGCTCAAGTTTATGTGATTTTTAAGAGGGAAAATAGTGGAAGCATTTTCATTACAAACAATTCGAATGTTTTCTGTGATGCTGCTTCTTGAGACCTTTCCATTTCAAATTGTTATGCAATTTGAATAACAACTAGCTTAGAACATTATTTCAGCTGGCACTTGGATTGAGTAGCTAAGTATGTTAAGAGAGGAACTGAAGATATCATTCACTTGACAAGAAAATAATCTCCAAGAGGTGCACTTTTAGAAGAAGCCCTCTTTTAACTTATGGACAATTATTTATGGGATATGCTGTTGGAATTTCAATTCAATGCAGAGGAGGATGAAAAATCAGTGGGCAATAAAAATCACCTGTGCGAAACGAGTGTTAGCTTTCTAACACTCGTTTCGCAAGTTTCTTTTTGTACTCACCACCTCTCTCAATATCCCTCATCTGCGTCTGCCAGATCATATCATTAGTGTCGGGCAGGAGGTACTTCTTGACCTCGGCGAGAGCGTAGGCAATGCGAGCGTGTGCCTCGGCCGGCGGCGCCAACGCACTGATCTCCACGTGCAGCTCGTCCGTTAGATGTGCGTATTTAGGGTCCAAGGAGGTGCGGAGCTCTTCCTCTTTTTGTCTATGGAAAGGAAAAAGGTTTAACTTCTCTCTTATGAGGTAGGTAAGTAGGCAGTGCCTGACTGGAACTAATAGAGGATATTAATTTGTAGGGACAGTTTAAGGATGGGTTTTGATAAATACCTGTCCCTCATGGATCCTCTTCCTAAAACAGCCATTTTGCACATGGTCTCTTCTTGCAGGTGCTTCATTGTGTTACCCTTAGGTCCTAGTAGCTTGCCAACGAAATTGAACTGTGAAAGAAAGTATTTTTTGTAAGCATGTGTTAAAAGTAGTGATCTGAGCTTCTGATAATAAGATGGTATAGTTCAACAGCTTCTCATATGGGGGAAGCGCCATTCAAATTTTCTAACGTTTTTTGCAATTAACAGCGGCAAATTGCAGAAAGGGTGATTTTTTTTTTAATTATCTCTTAACACAACATAGCACATGAAGCAGTCTATCCACCATAAACAATTTCTTACACACACAA
Organism: Eugnorisma glareosa; assembly: GCA_947578425.1. Lineage (NCBI taxonomy): Eukaryota > Metazoa > Arthropoda > Insecta > Lepidoptera > Noctuidae > Eugnorisma > Eugnorisma glareosa. Next base: position 4,527,215 of record OX387967.1, on the reverse strand, counting down.
GTTTATGATGATTGAAAAAATCCAAGACAAAAGAACTTGTATCTTATTGTTGCAATTAAATTAGTATTCAACAGTTGCATAAACTGCATGACTAAACTTTTATTGGCATTTAGCCAATACTCAGTATTTAAAACACATTACAAGCAACTTGTATACTATTTTATTTGACAAGTTTTAAGATACAGTCAACAGGTCAATCAGAGATAATCTTTACTAGTAATATTATAATCTGTAATAACTATACTAATATTATAAAGAGGTAAAATTTGTAAGTTTGTATGTAGGGGGTAATCTCTGGATCTACTGAACCATTGAAAGTTCTTTCGCTAATAGGAAGCTACATTATCCCCGAGTGCCATAGGCTATATTTACAACGTGCCCATGGGATAATTTCCGACAAAAACGCGAGCGAAGCCACGGGCAACAACTAGTCAGAGATATGTTGAAAGAATAGAGCAGGCTAAATCTAGGTCACCCTAGCCTTTTAGCCTCAATATCAACATCTCAATGGCATATTTAGCCACTGTAGTTTTTCTTTAGTGTACCTTAGTTTAACCCTTTCACTGCAATTGTCTACTTTGAGGACAGTGAATGGGTTATTCATTTTTAATGGGTCTAATTTAAATGGCTTTACCTATACTAATATTATAAAGAGGTAAAGTTTGTGAGGTTGTTGGAGGTAATCTCTGCATCTATTTTCAAAATCTATCGATTTTGAAAATTCTGTCACTAAGCTAAGCTACAAGCTACATTATCCCCGAGTGCCAGAGGCTATTTTTACAACGTGCCCATGGAATAATGTCAGACCAAAACGCGAGAGAAGCCGCGGGCAACAGCTGTAGTATAAAGCGGCTATTCAAAATGCACTCTCATTGTCATCTTACTTCATGGGAAGACATGGATTGGTTCTACATGAAACAAGTGTTTCCAAAATAAAAACTCAGCAGAGCTTAAAAAAAAGGAGGAAGTTCAAACCTTAGGATGCTCCTTAACAGGTACCAAGACCTTAACGGTCACCTTAGTAGGCTTGTCACGGAAAACATCAAGATATTTGGAGTCCTTGCCAGGTATCCTTCCAGATGCTTGGACTTTTGTGACCTCTGAAAAAGAAGATAAAATTCAAGTTACAAGAAAACCAATAGAAAAATACAATCACAAAGAAAAAACAACATTCTTCATCTGTAATTTTTGTGGCATTTTGCTTTAACTTTTTGTTGTCCATTGTTCTCCACTAACACTTGCAAATGTTGCTCCACAAAATAATATTTTTTGTGAGTTATTCTTTGAGTGCAAAAGAGAGCTTATCCATGATGTATAGCACCATCCTTCTTTTACAATCAAGTAAAAATTTCTTTGACCTTGTAATCGTCCACACGGTTCCTAAATTAAGTACTAAGCTAAAGCCTTTTTCAGATTTTGTAATCCCTAGTTCCTGTTTCTGTTTCACAGCCAATTATTATAAAAAAATACAATATCTTCTGTATTGTATTGTATGCTGCGTTGAGTTCAGCGTACAATACAATACAGAAAATATAGTATTTTTTTTAATCTTGATTTTTTGATGTTGATAAATGATTTGATCACAAGCATGTCCATCCCCCTTCAAAGTCTGGACAGCTCTGAAGTGACACAGGTGTAGCCAAGCGAATATTGTCGCGTCAAAACCCTTTACTGCGCGCCAGTTTACCGACAGTGCCCCTATAAAAATTCGTCATTTTTCTTTTTTTTTTTTTCATAGCGCACAAGTTGGTTTTACGTAAAAACTGCTGTAAAGCCGAGACCAATGAAAATATGAAGTGAGGCCTTTGCCCAACAGTGGGACAGTAGAGGCTAGTTATAATTATATATGTTCTATAGTGTATAATCAACCACAGATCATTATAAATCTATGCATTCATCATGAATACCAAGTAACCTGATTATAGTCATGTTTGCAAATCAAGATGACCCGAGCACAATGACCTTATGAAAGGAACAGGTTTTAAGAAAAGTAGCACAATATGCCATTATGGTACAGGAGCTGGTAAAAAAATTATGGTAATTTACCACTTACCATCTAATTACTAGATTGTACACAATGACGCTTTGGCACATATTGCCACATAGTTTGGCAACATACTACTCGAATGGGTTCAATGACCATGAATAAATCATTTTGCAAGATTTTTGGATAGACACAGCAAAAATAATATGGTAAATGATTAATGATTTAGTAAATGCTTATTGTTTTTGTTGAATGTTATTTTCGTCATAATCCATAGTAATAATTGCCTTCCAAAAACGTGTTGTATTTTAAGAAGTAGGTATCATTGATCTGTTTAATTACTATGAACTCTTGGTCATTAACTAAAATAAGGCTAATCCAGCACAAAAACCACATACGTTAACTACAAATAATAATGTATCAGATCTCTCAATAAATCCTAAATTTCAGAAGATGCCATTCCATGCCATCGATAGTTTAGTAAAAAAATGCTCTATTTTGAAGTATTTACCTTGATCAATAAGTTTTGTAATTATGGGGAACTTAGCATTATTAAGTTTAATCTTCTCGCTCAATAACTCCCTCATGTATTCACCGGCTTTTTCATTTATTTTAGGATTATCTTCGCCATCTTGTTCTTGTTCGATTTCCATACTTGGGTCTTGCGGCGCATTACGCTTAAAGTCACTACTGTTGTATCCGTTTTTACTATCGTATTTTTCAGCCATTATTAAATAGCTTTACTACTACTAACTTTACCAACTATTACAACAGATATCAACTATATTTCACAATCACACCGAATCAGCGTCTGCCATGAAAAAGAAATCAATTGACGCGGAGGCCGGCAAACCAGAAGATGGAATAAACAATGTGTTTCTAGTCTATGGTTTCAGTGCCATCCGGTATAATAACAAATTTCGATTGGCTGATGGAATATTTTCTGAATGTTGGTACAGAGTTGTTTATTTGTCTATTATTCTAAAGAGGACCATAAACGATAAGACTACTAATTTAGCATCAGTTAGACCCGGCAGGTGCCCAGTTGTAATTAAGTATTACCATTTAGCATCTTGTTCAAATCTTACATTTTTTATACCAATAATGAGACATCTAAGTCAAATGAAAGGGTTTCAAAAGATGCTTCGTGATAAAGGTGCTTGTGCATTGGTTCTTGTCGTTGCCAACAGATGGCGTTTTTTTAAGAAATAACAAATGACATAGCAAACAACGATCGCTCGAGGACCGCTGTAATTTGAAACCGGCCTTACTGCGTGCTAACCAAAATGATTGGGGAAGGACACTTATATCGTTACTTTTAGGTAGGAGGTTGGGGTTTGGTGGGGGGGAGGGGGGAGGTCATAGGAACCCTCCGAGGGGAGCGAAAGTCGTCGGAGATACATAGTTTTTTTTTATGAGCTTTTTAAAAGTGACATATTTTCTAGTAAAAATTTAGTATCGTGCCGCAGGCGGGGGGGGGGGCTTGGAGGGGGAGGACAGGGGGGTCCCCCTTGCCTCCTGGTATCACTCTCATGAAAAGGTAATGCACCAAAACCGATTAATGTAATGTAACCTCAAAACACTTTTTATTCACCTAAAAAGCCTAAAAGGTCTACAAACACTAGTATTTAAGAACATTGTTACTTAGCCCAAAATATATGCTTTCCCGCTTTTTTTTTACGTGGAAAGGGGGTATTTTACCATGCTACGACTCCAGGACGCGCGCTCGCTTCGCTCGCATATTAAATAACACTCTTTGACTTCTGTCCCCGAAGTGCCGGGCCTCCGCCGGCCTCCTTCGTCGGCTTACGGCCCGGTGCCCATGCCGCCCTTAAACGATACTGCCGCGAGACGGTCGGGGTGGGCGTCCGCTTATTGAAAATTTGAAAAAAGCTTTCTATTTGTATGTACTATCTACAAAAAAAAAATTGAACTTTGAAATTCTTGTCCACTAATGGATATTTTATCCATTTGAAGTATTGGAATATCAAAATTCTGAATAAAGTTTTTTTGGAATTTTTGGGTGTTTCCAGTAGTAAGTGTGCTTTGCTCGCTGAACATTCCACACGTACGTTATACTCTATGCTAAAATAGTCTGTGGTGTGGTTCAAAATACTCATTATCATGTGTCATGGTGTAAAATGTCACCTTTTTCTATACAATAATATCAATAATTCTGCAATGAATATCTCCGAAACTATTCATCTCCGATGGTTGAAATTTCACAAATGGTTTTCTTAAATTAGTAGGAACCTACAATAAAAATTACAACATCCTAGGTTAAAGTATCGATATAAGTGTCTAGCCATGATTGGTCTTGGACGGACACCGGGACTGGAAAGTTCCCTAAGTCGACACGACCGCGCATTTGATTTCGCCAACAAAATGAATGCGACGATTGTGTGTTTGTACGACCATTGTTTTGCATAGGACGATGCATGTAATTAATTTGCATCTTATTGCAGCGGTATTTTACGTTGTATGCTTGCCTTTTCCTGACGTGGGGGTTGGTTTCCAATTCCAGTCTATCCAGATGCAGTTGAGTACGAGTTCACATAGAGCTATTGCCTTTCTGACATCGTCAACCTAGAAATTGCGTATCATGAAACCCCTTGGTAAGACTGAGAATGAATGATACAGAGACTGAGAATTAAAACAGTATGACCAATTGCAATGTATGTATTTTCAAAAAATAGACAGCCAAAATACGTAACCGTAGGTAGTTTTACGAGTCCTACTATTCTACAAATAGATCGGCTTCATTCGGCTTAACCGGGTGGTCAAATTGTATATGAGACGATATAACGTTCAGGAAAAAATCACCGGGCCGAACATAATTCAGGAAATACATATTTTTGTAAGGTACCTATTGCTTCAGCATAGCTATTCACAAACGCTTCTCTATCTCGCTCGCTTCGTAATGCCAAAAAAAGATAGAAATACGACTTGTCGAATCGAAATCGAATCGAAGCGTTTGTGAATAGCTATGGCTTTGCTGTTCAGCAAAAGGACACAACACACCTAACAAATCGGAAAGGGATCGGCACTGTATCAACTTCGCCTCGCCGTCAAACAAGCGTCAACCTAACGTAAGCCAGCGGATCAGCAGCTCCGATACGTCAACTAGGCTACGGCTAGGCAAACGCCGCGCTTACGCCTAGGCGACGCCGCGCTTACGGCTCATCCGACCGCTGTTTGATCAGTTTGATAATGACAGCACGTGTGTCAACAGTAGTGTGCGTAAGGGTGGACGAAGAGGCGTAAGCTTGGTACGGATAGACGTAAGCGCGGTTACGGAGAGACGTAAGCGCGGGGACGACGAGCTGTAAGCGAGTTGACCACGCACCGCACCGCGGTTTGTGAGCCTAAACCGAGGCGAGGCGATTACGTTACGATTCCGATTAGTGTGCGTTCCAGTAAGGAGTTTCATACAAAGAATACTGAACGGCTCGAGTTGATACGGTGCCGATTGCTTTCCGATTTGATAAGTGTGCTGTGTCCTAAACACTGCCGAATCGAATGCACCGTCTGAATAGTCCGTGTATTGTCTTTTTATAGTTTATTTTCCGCCAGCTCTTAAGTTGGCTAACCTGATGTTTGTATCAAAAATGTTCTACAGGGGAATCATTCTAACGTCAGGTTAGCCAACCTATTAAAAATCGGTAAATGATATGTGGAAGGACTATAGCTATTATAGGATATTAATGCCCCTTTGACATTGCGCTGCTCATCATTTTATTTTTCCTTTCATATCCTTGTGGCGAGCTCGCGCGTGTTGTATCACCACGATGTTGAACTCGCTGTCCGGTGCCACCATTATTTCGTTCTTTTTTGTATGGATTCGTATTATCATTATTTCTTCCAATGGATTCTGAAAATTAATTAACAGAAAAGATGTTTTTTATCTGACACCTATGACAAACGTTATTAGGGTACCTACTGGGCATCTGCAGGGCTATTTCGTGTCTCTGTTGACAGTTCATAGTGATCATCACTTGGCGAGTTTTGATATAGAATCACCGTTCTTGTTGGTTTCAACTGACGCTACCCGTACAGAACTGTCATTGTATGATCACTCTGAACTGTCAACAAAGATACGCAATAGCCCTGCTGGAACCCGGATCATACTTTTTCTGATTTGATAATACATTTGAGCTGTTGCTAGACCAACGAGACAATCAGTTTTTCTTTTCATATCCACACGGTACCTTGACTTGATGATGCTATATTGTTTGAGCCACAGAGGATCTTGTGTAAACTGGTTTGAGCCCAGTAGAGGACAAAACTGATTGTGGCATGAGCGCATTCTAGGTATAGTTCTGTTCAAGCTTTATGGCGGCTTGGAAGTTAGCTGCGATCACTCGCACCGGACGGTCCGGTCCGTCACCGGACTGCGCATTATTCAGTCAAGACGATGCATCTTCTGCGTTCTACGTCCCGTTGATACCTAAAATTGTATTCTGCGCAGCTTTACGTTAGATGTACCGACCGGCTATACAGTTTGAACCGGTAGACCTGCGCAGATTGTCACTTGCAGCTAACTTCCGAGCCGCCATAAAGTTTGAACAGATCTTTAAATAACCACTGTTATCGACGTGGCATGAACCGGCCAGAAGCTTTAAATTCATGCAATAAAAGTGAAACAGACCTATGTAACTTGCTTATTTTCGGTTCGGAACACGCAACTCGAAACAGTGTCCAACTATGTATTCGCTTTCATTGCGTGGTCATCTCTTACTGAATAGACTTATGGTCACTTCTTAAAACAAACATTAATATAAACATAGACGGAAAGTGGTTAGGGCCTCGCCTCTTTTTGGACTGGCATTTACCCTGTCGTGGGACAGTTACAGGCTGGTAGTATTACCTTTAACTTAATCACCCTATACTGTTCCCACTGCTGATGCCGGGACGCAGGAGGAGGCTCTCTATGACAGGGAATGGGCAATAAGGTTCATAAACTTACGACACATTGATCGACTAATATAATGTATGTGCTCGTTTTGTATGGGCAAACCGCCAAACGCTGCTAATTAATGTGCAGTAATCCTAATAATTAACAACGTGAATCCAGTGCGATTAGGCAGTTATGTCACGTGTTTCTTTGTATTAATCACTAGCACTTCGCCTGCAATTTCTTCCGCAAAAATTGTGATAGCTCGGCTAATTTGAATGATAATTATGAATATAATTCATAGTCTATAGCACCCACGAATCATGTAGCTTTCTCTCATTGATAGAGTTTTTAGAATTGGAGGATTATTTCCGCAGATTACCCTCTACATACAAACATACAAAACGAACTTATAGACGTGTTGCCTGCGGCTTAATCTAGCTTCCTATTAGTGAAAGAATTTTCAAAATCGTTTCAGTAGATCCAGAGATTACCCGCTAAATACAAACTTACAAATTTCACCTCTTTATAAATAATACAGAATACCTCTTCTTAGTATTAAGTATAGAAGTATGTATAGATAGTTTATCCGTGGTGCTGGACCACTGGGCCTATCCCAGTTGTAAACGTCCTTCTGTGCCTATCGGCCTTGTTTTGTTCGGCTTCTGCTGATATGGAGGGAAATGGAAATGATTTTCCTACTCCTCTGCTATTCTTTTCTGATTAATTTCGTTGAGCTTTATTGTCTCGGCGCTTTTCTGGTGGTCGCCATTGTTGGATCTGGCTTTGAGGAGTTGCAGTGGTTTGGGAATAGAGAGGCGGGACAGTCCCAAAACAAAATACTTCATGTATGTTTACGATGAAAATACACAAAGTAACGAGTCTACCGAACTTCGAACGCACTGCAAAACTGGTACCTAAGTCGGGGCCGGTATTAGCTACCTTATAATATTAACAAAAACATACCAGTTGCTTGACATACATTTGCGACAGCACACCAAACTTGTGAAGAGCTCTTCCATAATTCGTGGCACCCGTGACGCTAACATTCGTCAATATCGGGGCCCCTGGTGGCAAGCATTTGATATTAATATTAATACTCGCGAAATGTTTATTCTGTCTGATATTGGCGTGATATCGTTCTCGATAGGAAGCACGAAAACGGCGGCCAATGCTAGAGGCGGTATTGCCAACAACCATAGATAAATGTGAAAGAAACCATAAAGTAATCTCAGCCCGTCTGTAACCTTTGACATTCGCCTGTAATGGTAACATTAACAATCCAAGATTCGATATTGCACAGAAACAAGTGATTGTTTTATAAATTGTATCGTTGTAGGTTGCGCACTGTAATACTCGGTTCTCTTCACTCACTGATGTATACTCGTATAATGTTCGAATCTGAATTGTTACACCGGCGAATGCTACAGGTGAGGGAGCGTCTTTCAATGAATTTGGCACAATTATAGATGCTGGATTAGGTTATAGGATATTTTAAACCATGGAGTACACTTTCCCATGGTGTAATAAACGCTACTTTTTTGCTCAATTAGTTTTCCATGAAAACTACATCCAGCATGTCACCGTTTACTGGCACTTCAACACAAATGATGAGTATATCCTGACAGCTTTGAAAGGGATCCGTGACAGAAGTTTTGCCTACCACGCATTTTAAGCGCCTGCAATTTTTGTTCCCAACCGAAGGTCCATTTTTGGCCGAAACCGATTAATCGGCTTTCACAACAACTTATCACCATAACGTTTTGGCCTAGCCGAAGTTGGCCGACGCCGAAACTTCGGTCCTACACTACCAATTTTGTTAGTTCTGCCGTCTCTAGAATTTATCGGCGACGACGATTCCGTGCTCTGTGACTCTCGGAGATGAAATGTAACTCAAGGACGGATCACGACGAATACCTTTGTCTATCGGCGAATAATAAAATACAGATTGTTTTTTTAACATATCTATTCTGATATGTGCGTTAAGCGCACAATTTATGTGATTCTATCACAATACATGCCGCCAGTTAAAGCCGTCAGTCCATTCGCCACATGAGTGTCGCAGTGCGAGTAATCGTTGAGAAGTTTGGTTTTTAAGGAAAGAGATAACAGTGCTGCACCAAGCAGCACTGCGGTGTCTCTGTGCTATGGAACTTATTCCAAGTACCTTCTTTGTTAGTCATTATCACTCCTTCAACAGAATCGTCGTCCATTATTCTGTCCACAATTGCATTGGATGTGTTCATTGTCGCTGTCTGAAATTAGGAAATAATTATGTCAACATAACATAGTCAATAACTACAAAATGAAAAGAAGATATTGGGAGGACTATAAAGGGTGTAACAAGACCGTCATTGCGATATTTTTTTTGATTAGGTATTCTAGACAATACCTGGGAACCTTCTAGTTACGGAGATATTGGGGTCAAACTTTCAACTATTTCACAAGATTTTTTTAAACACTTGCGTGATGTAAGATGATGATGTAAGATTTTTACTTCAAACACCTCCACGACCCTCGTACTATTCAATTCATCCATCAGCACAGTGTTTTGAACGCGTTACATTGAGTCCTACCGTAAACCATGATTATTTACTCCCAAAAAAAAATCGTTTCCCAGCACAGTTACACCCTGTTTACAGGGTGTAACAAGACCCTTCACGAAGCCGTCAACCAAGCATTATGTACATCAAACTAGTAACTGTACGCAAATATTATTGCTGGGAAACGACTTTTTTTCAATCAAAAATCTTATATTAAAAAGCATGTATTTAAAAAAAAAACTTGTGAAAAGTTTTAAACTTGGACCTCCAATATCTCCGTAACTAGAAGGTTCCCAGGTATGGTCTAGAAAAAAAAAATATATCGCATTGACCGGGAGCACAAGTGCCTTTCGGCTTCTTTAAGGGTCTTGTCACACCCTTTATAAAGGGCTGGCCGGCAATGGCGATTGATCGATAAAAATGGAAAAGGACGCCTATGCCTTGCAGTGGAACTACGTAGGCTTACCTAAGTAATAATAAGATATAGTGTGGTGTGGGTCCCGTCTGGTTGATGCGGAGACTGTCTAAAGCCAAGGAAATTATGTATAGGTAATGTATTCGACGGGAGAGTGGGGCGGGGTCAAAGAGTTGGAGAAAACAGTTAGATTCAGTTTCCACTAAAGCCGAGGTATTTGCAGGATTTGACCGATTACAGGAGAGACATTGACATACGGCCCACCGTACTTCTGCTACTTACTGTCCTGACCAGCCACTCATCTCTTGCGTCTTTTAGTAGATTAGTTATTATCTTCATTATAACGACGACGAATTTTCTGTAACAATCACCCAAAAAGTAATCACACAAAAAGTAATCACCCTATAATTTTTATTTATTTATTTATCAATTTAATTACAACGGCTGTTAAACCAATTATAGTAACTAAAAAAGAACTAAAAGAGTTATACATACAATTAAAATAAACAAAATAACAAAGTAAAGGTTCACACTTTCATAAATTCCTTTCACAATACTTCTGACATGCCAATAAAATCTTCGTCCATCCATCCGCAAACAGATCGTCTGTTGGATAAGAATCCAAGAGATCAATAAGCGAGGCCAGAGTAATGGCCATAATGTATTCCCACTGCTGGGACTCAAGCGCCCTCACCGTGACCCAACACAGATAGAAGGCCTGTGCTTTGTCCATTGTAGGCTGATTATGCTAAATATTTATTTATTTAAAGTTCATGTACAGTAGTGGTACGGTCGAACGAGCAATTTGGTATACACGCGGAAATTTTCACAATCCAATGCCGAAGCGTATACTTTTCCAAACTTTATTTAATAAAGCTTTTTCTATTAAGAGACTGACTCTTAATGACATAAGGTTTATAAAATAAAATTGCAAACAATATTGTCAGTTTAGTAGGATTGTGAATATTTCTGCGGGTATACCAAATGGCTTGTTCGGCCGTACATAGGCGAACTTAATGCCACTAGGCAATTGTGGTAGGGTACAAAATAAATATCTAAAAAAATAATTTCTTGCTTTCGAAAATAAATGTTTATAAGTACTTATATTGTTAATACACTTATACATCTACATTAATATTATAAAGAGGAAAGATTTGTATTTTTGTGTGTATGTTTGTAATGAATAAACTCAAAAACTACTGTGCCGATTTCAAAAATTCTTTCACCATTATAAAGCTACATTCACTCTGAGTAATATAGGCACCCTTGCGAAGCCGCTATTATTTAATAAACTAATAAATATTTTAACAAATATCAAAATAAAAGAGTTAGCGTACCACTGGTCAGTTTCCTTACTCGTCAATTTCTCTAATTCACCAGTTTACTCATTAGACAGTTTCACTAACGCGAAAACGGTAACCACGTATAGAAATTTTTAATCGGTTATTAAAAATACCTACACATTCAAAATGGAACTAAAAGGTGCGGGCGAGAGCACGTGTGACAGGTTCTCTGCTCCGTGTACCCGTGCGAGTTTTAGCGGACGCCCTCCGTAAGGCTGATATCAGACGGACTGCATCGCAACAACCGCGTGCAGTCGATTTATTCAACTGCATGCAGTTGTACCCTCGACTTCGTTCAGTCATGATGTCAACTTCACGCGGTCGGCTGCAGTCGTGTGAAGTCAATGTTAATTGTATACAGTCGTGACTTCAACTTTACGCGGTCTGCTACTAGCTAGCTAGTTACTAACTGCACACTAACTGTATGCGGTTAGCGATGGACAGCGTGCGTCGACACTACACGACTGCAGCATACCACGTGAAGTTTATATCATGACTGAACGAAGTCGCTGCATGGAGTTGAATGTATCGACTGCGCGCGGTTGCGGCGATGCAGCCCGTCTGATGGCAGCCTTAATCTGATTCATATAATATATTATGATATACCTACCTTTCTAAAGAAGGAGTACGATTAGATATGGTGTTGTATCTTGTTCGTTCTCTCAATGTTATTTATGCCACACGCAAACCGCTTACTCGCCGCAGCCATCAGGAGCTAATTCAGTTTTCCTACCGAGCATTCGAAAACTAACTAACTCGGCAATATCCTGTTGGTTATGCTTGTGTAATTACTAACGTCAAAAAGTATTTTTTATTTTTTTCTATAGTGGGTGTAAAAAGACCCAGGTGGCAGCGCTAGGGCAGCCCGCGAAATTCAAATTTTCTTACGTTTTTTGCAATTAGGAGGTCAGTGTCAGGTTGTATGTCGATGAAAATGAGTCGCGCCAGTAACACGTATGGAGTTACAGAATTATAATCGTTAAAATCATTAATAAAACCCTGTAAGTTCATTTAACCCCATTGAATGACTTTTTTATGAAATAGTTACATATACGTGCGGGGTGTCTATAGATAGGTCTTTAAAAGTAACATTGAGGTTCCTAAACATTTTTCTCTCAAAGTCAATCGTTTGAAAGATATACACTTCCAAAGTGGTAAAATGTGTGTCCCACTCCATTTTTTTTTTTCCGATGGGAAATCATCAAATAACCCCTCCCGCTCCCGCTTGAACGCAAATCGCTTGTACTTGTGTGCGACATAATAAAAATTCAGCAATGCAAAATTGAACACACAAAGATAATGAAATAAACAAAGAAATACTTAAATTCACTCCAGAGTATGCGACGATGATTCAACGTCACTATCACAGGTAACGGGGCAAATCAGCTGATGGGACGGCTGGCGATAGATAACGCGCCGAAAGAACAATAGCCGTCAGCTGGTCCGCACGCACCGCGCTCACACACAATATGCACTGGAATGCGTAGTTAAATAAACATTAATAACTTATAAGAAACGTTTGGTTTTAGATGAAACCAAGGGAAATTAAATGGAGTAGCGATTAGGCAATGTACTAACCTATAAACTGTATGAGATGAAATTTAGCAAAAATATTGAATATTTTATAGTTTGAACGGCAACTACGTGCTTAAGCAATGAAATTCTTTAGAAATATGTGCGATTAAGCTTTGGATTTGCGCATGCGCACGTGGCTGAGAGAAACAATGAGCTGCACGGCTTGCGACTTATTACTGATTTTAGACAGTATTTTAATGAAATAAAGTGATGGATAGCTAACAACCTTGTGTAAAATACCTATAAATAAATGAAATTCGCTTAATAATGATGCGATTTCTGTCAGCTTTTCATCCACCCTATTGACACTTTTTTTTTACGTACTTAATAGGGAATGAGGATTATGGAAAAACTGGTATAATCTTGCCTTTGGTTTTGCGTTAGCCTCACAATGAAGTAACACTTCCCCCGCAGGCGGATAACTAGTGAAGAAAATTGGCACAACGCTCAGACGAATAGAGGACAGAAATATGGGAGTAATAGGGGAAAATACAGGATGGATCACTTCCCTGGCTTAACCGTGGCTGCGGTGCTCCTCGTTCACAAGTCAGCTGACCGGCGGGCTACAAGCTGTGGTTAAGATGATCTCCTGGCGATGTGGTGTTTCACTCCACTCGTGTTTCCTCGTCACTATTATTGTCCGTGTCCACAATTGAGATGTTCAAGCGGTTTCTCCTCTGATTAAAGAAACCAATCTCTAAAATAAAAGATGTAACGATGTTCAACGGCTGGGCAACGTTTTCAAATTAGCGTGCGTCGAGTCCAAAGTCCGCTCGACAATGTAGTACGATGCGACGAATAAAATATGCCGATAGCTGCGTCGAATCACGTCGTGGTCACCATGTTTTGGCGTGGGATGCTCCAGGGTTCCAAAATGAATTATAATCTGACTCCAACTTAATAATTGCGTTTATTCTGATATAATTATGGTAATTTACAATGGCACACAAGGTGTTAGCGCGGTCGTAGATGGCGAACCATTGGAAGAATGAATGCTGACCGAATGGATGTCTAGAGCGAATGAGACCCCAGTCGAGGCGCTCGAACATACACTCAAATAACATAAGCCCGAAGGCTTAATAATTTGATAAAATAAAATAATAAATGGGAGTTTTGGCCAGTAGAGTCAAATTTTCAATGATTCATCGAAAATCAGTCCTAAACTGTTACCGCCTTCACCACGTGGAGGTACTCCCAGCTTATGTTTATAATTATACAGTGAAATTAGTGATAGCTTTGATTTCCATATCAGGTGTTCCAGATCTTCAATTTTTATACGTCAACAGAGAGTGATCATCAGGCTGAAAAACTCTTGCTAAGACTTCATTCCTATTATTATATGTTATAGTTTAGCTGGGCGCTTGGAATTCCACAAAGCGTGTGCCAGATCTTCAATTTTTATACGTCAACAGATAGTGCTCACCAGGCTGAACAACTCTTGCTAAGACGTCATTCCTATACAATGTGTAACAGAATAAACGCACAACCTCTTAAGGGGTCATTGTACTCATCATTATGAACAACTTTCACTATGAGACCAATCCCAAATTCACGAGAAAAAAAAACAGCTGTTCAGTACATTTTGTCGAATTATGCGCACAGAAATGTATAGGGCAGTCGACTTTTTTTTCGCGATTTCAGTGTTGGTCGCATAGTGAAAGTTATTCATAATGATGAGTACAATGACCCCGTAAGAGGTTGTGCGTTTATTCTGTTACACATTGTATATGTTACAGTGTAGCTGGGCTCTTGGAGTTCCACATCAGCTGTTTCAGATCTTCAAATTTTATACGACAACAGAGAGTGCTCATCAGGCTGAACAACTCTTGCTAAGACGTCATTCCTATATATGTTATAGTGTAGCTGGGCTCTTGGAGTTCCACTTCAGGTGTTCCAGATCTTCAAATGTATTCTCTTAGCAGAAAATGCTCATCACGTGGAACAATTTTTGCTATGGTACCATTTTTGTATCTCTTATAGTTTAGCTGGTCTGTTGCGGTGCTGCATCAGATGTTCAAGTTTCCAAGATAAATTATAGCCTATATGTTGCCCAGATTTAATACCTATACAACAACAAAAAAAAATTAAATCCGTCGAGTAGTTCCGAAGATTAGCGTGTACAAACAAACAGACAAACAGACATACAGACAAACAGACAGATTTTTTTTTTGGATTCGTGCTCTATTACTGTTTCCAAACCCCCCTCAAAAATTATTTTTTTAATATATTCAATGTACAGACACAGTTTTTTTACTGTTTTATTATATGTATAATAATAATAATATATATATACCTTCGGTTTCTCCGAAGAGGTCCCCGGAACGTAGCCAGGCTACGGACGCGGATAGGTCTACATCGGGCCCATGTAGAGCCCGGAAAAAGCGTCCGTGGAGCTCCTTACTCTGCCATACCTCCCTGCGGTCGTTAGTGTCAAGCACTACAGGTTTGCGCCAGTTCTCTTTAGCCAAGGAGAGCGGGGTGAGGCCTTTGTCCACTGCGACCACATCTCGATGCATCCCCACGTCGGTTTCTAGGAAATATTCCCTGAGACTGCATATCTCGCGATTGTGGAGAGTCTTAGCGTTTAAAAAGCCTCGACCCCCACACCTCCGCGGGATATACAATCTCATAACCGAAGAACGTGGGTGATGCATTCGATATGTCGTCAACAATGTACGGACCTTCCTATCCAGGGCGTCTAGTTCTGTTTGAGACCATTTGAGTATACCGAAAGAGTACATCAAAACCGGCATGACCCAACCGTTGAAGGCTCGCACCTTATTTCCGCCCGATAAAAGACTATTAAATACTTTTTTCAGGCGGCCAAAGAAACGCTCCTTCAACGATTGCTTCATGTCAGCATCATTGATGCCCAGCGCTTCCGACATACCCAAATACTTATAGGTTTCGGTTGCTGAGAGCTGGCAACACTAAACGTCAACAAACGTCTTGCAATTTCATTCCATAATTTCAATTAATAAATAACTATTTTTAAACAGTCTGGAACCCAATCTCCCTTTTATATATTATCATTTTTCCATTTCCTAATTGTACACAATAATATGAAGCCATTTTATAACAAAAAACACCAAAGAAAAAAACTGTGATCAAGAATGACGTCTGTCATACATAAAATCGGACTACAATCTACAATATGAGATCTAGATAATGTTGACGAGATCAGCTGCTCTACGCGCACGCCTATCGCCTCCGGACCCGTCGCTCAGCTCCGCCTCGCCGCCGCCGGAACCCAGCCCCATCGTGAGCGCTGTGACACCGGCCGTGGCAGTTGCGTCGAGCTCGAGCGACGAGTATTTCTCTCCGCCTACGACGCCACCACCAGTTCGTCGACGGGGAGGACGCCGGCCGCCGGACGGCTTAGGACCTCGAGGCCCACCGGCCTCTGATAGGGTCCCAGCTCCCGGCGGGAGTGTGCAGCGCATGCGATGGACGCAATCCATCAATGAAAACGTCATGCGCTCATACTATGGGGCTACAGAGGGAGGAAACAACCTGACTGCGTACCGTGTTCGGATGCTCTCTCTGTTTCAGGTGCTTGAGCCAGCTGTCAACGTGTCGGCGCAACGACTGTCGGATCAGGTGCGAGTCATCCAGCGTAATCGTATGTTGGGTGACACCGTACTTGATCGCTTGCGGACTGAAATGCAGAGTAGCCATGTCATTACCACGCCGTCGCAGGCTGTGGTTCCACCACAGTTTACCACACTACCAGATCGCGATAACGACGTGAGTAATGACATGGTTACTAATGTAAGTACCCAGTGCAGTGAGGATATGAGGAGTGCTTTGGAGTGTGCGATTCGAGAATATCGGTTCATGACTCCCGAACTTAGACCACGCTTACCTCGTTTGCCCATGCATAACAAAAATAAGGTGCTGGTAGCTGTTCTGGATTCGCAGTTGTCAAACTATTTTGATAACTGCGAAAACCTCACCGATGCTCATTCAATCTTGTATTGTGCGGCTGTTGCGGCATGTCGTTTAGCTTACGTCAAATTTCCGGATAACAAAGCTAAACGACCAAAACCAGCCGTACCAGCTTGGCAGTACAGGATTGAACAACGTATTGGTGGGGCCAGAGCACTCATCGGCAGACTAATCTGCTTCAAGGAGGGCAACACTCGCCCTCGAGTGATGCGCTTTGTGAGGCGGGCATTTGCGGGGACTGATATCAGTCCTCGAGATTACATGTCCCGTATCACAGAGCGCATCGAGTTCCTGAAGCAGAAAGTGTATGCATGGGCAAACCGTATTCGTAGGTATAAGCGGCGGGTGGAACGATACACTCAGAATCGCACATTCCAAAGCGATGAAAGGTGGGTTTATAGAGCATGGGAGCGACCGGACCAAGGTGTGTCTGACACGTGCTTACCGGATGATGACGCCATGTGTTCTTTCTGGCGCAGCATCTGGTCGGTGCCTGTCAGTCATACCGAGGGCGAATGGACAGGGGAGGTCGAGCGAGCGTGCGATCCAATACCAGAAATGGGGGCGATCACAATCAGCCCCCAAGATGTAGCTCGTGCGGTCCGTCCTTTACCTAATTGGAAATCTCCAGGACCGGACGGGCTGCATAACTTTTGGATTAAGTGGATCCAAAGATCACACGCTCGCTTGGCAGCCCTTTTCCAGTCAGCGTTAGAGTCGGGATCGCTCCCCGAGTTCCTGACAACTGGAATAACCCACCTGCTCCATAAATCGGGTAGTACTGCGGAACCCAAAAATTATAGACCTATTACGTGTCTCCCGACGGTCTATAAAGTTCTTACCTCCATTTTGAGAACTAAAATCACTAAACATATTGACGAAAATTCTGTTATGTCTGCTTCTCAGAATGGATGTAGGAACGGGTCCCGTGGTACTAAGGAGCTACTCCTCATTGATATGGCCATTAGCCAACAGGTTCGCCGTTCCCGAAGGGATCTGTCGACATGTTGGATAGACTATAAGAAGGCCTATGACTCTGTGCCACATACATGGCTCATGAGGGTGCTAGAGTTGTATAAAGTTGATGCAACTCTGCGCACCTTCCTGATTTCATGTATGGGCCAATGGAGGACAGTCCTTCGCTATCCAGGATGTCAGCAAATCCAGAGGAATAGCGAGCCAATAAGGATAGAGCGAGGAATATTTCAGGGTGATAGTTTGAGTCCACTTTGGTTCTGCTTAGCCTTGAATCCTCTTAGCACGCTGCTGGAGGATTCAGGTCTAGGCTATCGGTTGAAGAGAGGTGGTAAAGTTATATCTCACCTCCTTTACATGGATGATCTGAAACTCTTTGCCCCCAACGATTTGCAACTGATGGAGCTACTGAAGGTAACTGAAACTTTCAGTAGCGCCATCAGGATGGAATTTGGTGTGGACAAATGTGCGGTCATGCATGTAAAGCGAGGGGAGATTGTGGAATCTGTGGGAACCCAGCTCTCGGATTCCATAAATCTTAGATCCCTCTCAGCAACCGAAACCTATAAGTATTTGTGTATGTCGGAAGCGCTGGGCATCAATGATGCTGACATGAAGCAATCGTTGAAGGAGCGTTTCTTTGGCCGCCTGAAAAAAGTATTTAATAGTCTTTTATCGGGCGGAAATAAGGTGCGTGCCTTCAACGGTTGGGTCATGCCGGTTTTGATGTACTCTTTCGGTATACTCAAATGGTCTCAAACAGAACTAGACGCCCTGGATAGGAAGGTCCGTACATTGTTGACGACATATCGAATGCATCACCCACGTTCTTCGGTTATGAGACTGTATATCCCGCGGAAGTGTGGGGGTCGAGGCTTTTTAAACGCTAAGACTCTCCACAATCGCGAGATATGCAGTCTCAGGGAATATTTCCTAGAAGCCGACGTGGGGATGCATCGAGATGTGGTCGCGGTGGACAAGGGCCTCACCCCGCTCTCCTTGGCTAAAGAGAACTGGCGCAAACCTGTAGTGCTTGACACTAACGACCGCAGGGAGGTATGGCAGAGTAAGGAGCTCCACGGACGCTTTTTCCGGGCTCTACATGGGCCCGATGTAGACCTATCCGCTTCCGTAGCCTGGCTACGTTCCGGGGACCTCTTCGGAGAAACCGAAGGTTTTGTCTGTGCAATTATGGATGAAGTTATGATGACGAATAACTACCGGAGATTTATTGTGAAGGACGGCACGGTTGACATATGTCGGGCATGCCACCGTCCAGGCGAATCAATCCGTCACATTATCTCCGGGTGTTCTCGTCTAGCTAACGGAGAGTACTTGCATAGACACAACCTTGTAGCCAGGATTATCCATCAGCAACTTGCTCTAAAATACAGCCTTGTGGAATCGGAAGTGCCGTATTATAGGTATGTGCCCGACCCAGTTCTCGAAAATGGCAATATCACATTGTACTGGGATCGATCCATCATCACTGACAGGACTATTGTAGCCAATAAGCCCGATATAGTGGTGGTGGATCGATCAGAGCGGCGCGCAATGATTGTTGACATAACGGTCCCGCATGATGGGAACCTCGTGAAAGCCGAGAAAGATAAGCAAATCAAGTATCTTGACTTGGCTCGCGAGGTTGTCGACATGTGGGATGTGGACTCAGCGATCATTGTACCGATAGTCGTATCAGCCCATGGCTTAATTGCCAAGAGCCTCGATGAATACCTGAGGAGGCTCTCGTTAGGCAGCTGGATCAAGGGCTTGATTCAGAAAGCGGTACTCCTGGACACGGCTCGTATTGTTAGGAGGTTCCTCTCTCTGGAGCCCTGACCGCCGGTAGCTTGGACCCTGTTCCCGATACCGGTGGGCAACAATTTTTTATATTTTTAAATGTTTTTATATTGTTTTTATAAGAAATATTTAAAAATGTAAATAATTTGTACAAAAGTTAAATAAAGGCTAATAATAATATATAATAATATAATAGATAGTACAATGCATGGATGTAACATAATAAATTATGTTATAGTCTCACCACAGTACCACAAGGAAGCACATTTGGCTCATTAGTTTCCTTATTTTATCTATGATTTTCCCACAGCTCTACAACCACAGTGCATACCTACTATTGATTCATCTATTCATCCGCAGCCCGACTTCACCCACTGCTGGGTATAGGTCTCTCTTTGTTTGTGCCAAGCTCCACGCTCCTGTGCCAGCCTCATCCAGGATATTCTTGCAATAGCAACAATGTCTGCCCATCTCGCCGCCGGACGACCAACACTTCTCTTTCCAGTCCTTGCACGCCACTCGGTCACAGCTTTACTCCACCTGCCATCACCGTGCCTTGCTAGGTGTCCTGCCAAACTCCATTTGAGTTCCATAACGGGATTTCCAATATCGAAGACCTTCGTACGTCTCCGGATTTCGACGTTTGGAATCTAGTCGATTAGTTTTATGCCGAGCATGGAACGCTCCATGGCTCTCTGTGCTACTCTGAGTCTATACATAATCTCCTGTATTTATATTTTTATTTAACCTACTATTTACAATAGTTAATCAGAAACAAGTCTCGAAAACAACAACAACAAACGTAATACAATACAAAATCAATCATTAGCATTTAAAACTCGATTTTTACCATGTTTATTGTTTGTTTCGAAATTCCGATATTTCGGCACAGTTGCAAGCGCCATGATCACGGTTAGACTCAAAATAAATATCGGAAGCTAATAAACATTGTAAATTTATATCCCGTTCTATGTGCTAATGTTATTGTTAGTGAAGATGTCACTTTAAAAACTTAAAATAGTAAATGAAAAATGAAATTAAATATTTATTTACCAGATATAAATCCATAAACAACATTCACAAACAGATACTAAAATAAATAAAATACATTGACATTTTACACACACACACGCGCGCCCCAAATGCGGTGAATTAGGTGATCGGTGTGTGGTAGACTGGTAGGACTGCCACCTTACGTGTAGGGGACTATGGTACCAGTCTCGTACCGCGGCCACCAAGGAATTGGTTGATCGATGTATGGCGGTGCGTGCGGCGGCCGAGCGGCTCCTAAGCAGCGCCTGCCAGCAGGGCGCGCGACCCAACCAGCCAGTAAACCATGTTTTATAATGGCTATGGAGGTTCCCTAATATTAATAAAAAATTGTGTTAAATATAAGCAACGTAATGACATAGTAGGTCTCTCGGTTGAACATTGCGTCGAACTGTCCTGTGTTGAGCTGGATAGGCATGTAATTGTGTGTGTGTACAGACCCCCAAATTATCAAAACTTTTCCTTATTTGAATCAATAATGGAAGATGTCCTGGCAAAACTTTCAGCCAGTAATAAATCTGCAATTGTTTGTGGTGATTTCAATATCAATATTTTAGAAGAAAATTTAAATAGCAATCGGTTATTAAATCTTTTTAAATCATTTGCCTTGACCAATATTTTTATAGAACCTACTAGAGTCACTCCATCTTCTGCTACTTGTATAGATAATGTTTTCTGCGATTGTGATTACTTAGATAAAGCCATATTAAATTGTCTCCCGTCTGACCACAGCGGACAAACTGTAACTTTCAGGTGTAACACACCATTGCAAAAAGTTGAGATTAAATTTAGACCTATAACTACTAGCAAATTAAATAGGTATAATACTTCCCTACAGAACAAATTAAGTGTCATGAGTCATCATATAGACGAAAATAATATAAATCAATTGTATGATAATTTCTTTTCAATAGTTCACACTGAATTCAACAAAACATTTGAAAAGAAGACAAAAAGTATTTGCCCTAAATTTATATTTAGTGATTGGGCAACTAGAGGTATCAGGAAAAGTAGGGAAAGACTGTTTGAGCTTTATGGCCTTAAGCCTTATATAAACACTGAAACTTTCAACAAGTATGTTGCTAAGTATTCAAAAATCTTTAGAAATATATGCAAGGTTGCTAAAGCCCTGCACATTAGCAACAAGATCAAAACTGCTGAAAATAAAATAAAGACAGTTTGGAAAGTCATAAATGATGAGACCAACAGGAAGAAAATACGTAACACTAGCTATTCATTAGATACAGCATGTGGTCCTAAAACCTCTAATCAGGAAGTAGCTCAAGAATTTGTAAATTTCTTTACCGATATACCGTTAAAAACTACGGAGGCTCTAAATTCCTCAGCTGAAGTCTCAATTGGTTTATTAAAGGCAAACGTGTCTGGATGCCCGGCTGAATTTAAATTTAAACACATAAACCCTATGATAGTTATTAAAGCTTTCCGGCAAATAAAAATCAAACTGACCGAAGATCTTTGGGGAATGTCTATCAAAGTTTGTACATCCATAGTTGAGACTATAGCACCATACTTGGCGTTAATTTTTAATTTGTGTGTAGACCAAGGAGTTTTCCCAGATTTAATGAAATACAGTAAAGTCATACCTCTTTTTAAATCCGGGGACAGTAAAGATACTAATAATTATAGGCCTGTATCCGTGTTGCCAGTTTTTAGCAAAGTTTTTGAAAAAGTGATGCTGAATCAAATGCTCAATCATTTTAACACCAACAAAATCCTACACGATCAGCAGTATGGTTTCACCAGGGGACGTTGTACGACTGACGCTGGTGTAACCTTATTAAAGCACATATTTACTGCGTGGGAAGAGTCCCAAGACGCCATAGGAATTTTTTGTGATCTCTCCAAAGCATTTGATTGCGTAAATCACGAGACATTACTCTTGAAACTTGAGCACTACGGACTAGGTAAACTTGCACTTAGTTTTGTAAAATCTTATTTGAGTGATAGACAACAACATGTTCAAATAAATGGTGTCAATTCACAGGGTTTAAAAGTAAAAATGGGGGTTCCACAAGGCTCAATATTGGGTCCTTTTCTCTTTTTAGTATATATAAATGATCTACCCTATTTATTGAAAAACCAGCCTCAAAATATGGTCTTATTTGCTGATGACACTTCCCTAATTTTTAAGATAAATAGACGGGTCCAAAATCTAGATGACGTGAATAATGCGCTAATTCAGGTCCATAATTGGTTCACAGCAAACAATTTAGTATTAAACGAAAAAAAGACTAAATGCATAAGATTTGCTTTACCGAATGTTAAAAGTAGTGATTGTGATATAATATTGAATAAAGAGAAACTAGAATATGTAGATAAAACGGTTGTCCTGGGGATTACGCTTGATTCAAGGCTACAATGGAGTTCTCATTTAACATCTCTTGCGGGGCGGCTAAGTTCAGCAGCATATGCCATTAGAAAAATCCGTCAATTTACTGATGTAGATACCGCTAGACTGGTCTATTTTAGTTATTTTCATAGTATAATGTCTTATGGCATTTTGTTATGGGGACGGGCTGCAGACATTCAGTCTATATTTATTCTGCAAAAAAGAGCCATCAGAGCCATATATAATCTTCGTAGGTGCGACTCTCTAAGGGAACTGTTTAAGGACATTAACATCATGACGGTACATTGTCAATACATCTATGAAAACATAATGTACGTAAGAAAAAATCTGCATCTTTTTAGTAAAAGAGGTGACAGACACAGTTACAGTACTAGAAATAGAAACAAATTAGTTCAGCCAGGCTTCAGACTCGCTAAAGTAGACTCATCTTTCATGGGGTACTGTTTGAGATGCTATAATAAAATTCCACAAAGTATTCTTGAACTCAATGAGACGAAATTTAAAACATGCATTAAACGCACACTTTGCAAGCAAGCATATTACAAGTTGAACGATTATATCGTTGATAAAAATGCTTGGCTCAATGCCGGTCCTGCTCCACAAGGACAGGGACGCACAAATTGATAACACTAAATAGTATTGTTGGAGCTGCTGAAGATTGTACAACTATCTTTGCATTGTATAGAATCAATCTCTTTAGTATTATATAAAGCCGATATTGTGTGAGAACTATGTGTTAAAAAGCTATCGTTCACTGGAAACCTACGTCCTTTCTTGACCTGAATGTGCCCTGGCGGTTGAGAGTATTTCATGCTCACTCAAATGTCTCGCTGATGGTGGCGCGTGTGTCGGATCATTTAGTTTCCTTCAAAATGGTTGAGTTGAATGGTGCTGATCTATGCGTCATGTTCGTGAACGGGCGCTGTCAGTGTGACTGGTCATCTCTTAGTTGCCACGGCTTATTTGAATTAATTATTTGAATTTTTTTTCAATTGTCTTTTTTGTTTTTACTGTGGACACTTTTAATGTGCACATCTTGCTACATCGTTCTCACATAGTGTACCATCTCAACATGAATGATGTAACCAAGATTTTGTAACAATTTGCTGATTTAAAAGAGTGTCCATGGAGTTTCTTGCCCGTTCTTCTCCATAGAGATCTACGATAGGGAATGGGCAACTACAGTACTTTCACAGTTTTTATGCCTTGTGACTGGGACTGTAGCTACATTTAATTGTTATCTTTGTTTCGACAATTCAAAAGTGCCTGTAACTGGCCTACTTGAAATAAATGCTTTGATTTGATTTGATTGATTTGCTAGAATATTATTATCTCTGTACAAAATAATAGTCGAGTACAATTACACAATTATGGTGGACGATTTTATAGTGCTCGGTTTTTTTTTTTGAGTTCCTAGAGGAGTGCAGAAGAAAGTTTAAAAAAAACATTTAGCCGCTCGATTTTTTTTTTAAATTCCTTTGGCTTATATTTTTTCGTTTATGATTAACTTGAAGTTCAACCAATTCATATTGTGTGTGGCAGACGATTTCCTGACAACTGTGAATAAATTTTTAGTCACTTCACTCGTAAAAGTGGTTTTCTTGTATATTTTAACGCCCAGTTATCTGTAAAAAAAGCATCAGTTACCAATTTCAAAAGAAATCTCGGTCTTAAAATTAGATCTTTTAGAAATAAATGAAGAAAATAGGAAATTTTCTTAATATTTGAAATATGCATTACATCGACAACTATGAACAAAGAAACTGACCAAATTGGCGTTTAATGGATGCACGCAGGTCACAATATGAATTCGTCGAATTGAAGTTATTCATCCGAAAAAAAATATTCCAAAGGAACTAAAAAAAAAAATTGCGAGCGGCGAAATGTTTTTTTTTTAACTTTCTTCTCCACTCCTCTAGAAATTCAATAAAAAGTACCATGAAAATCCGAGCACTATAAACTTAGTTCCACCTTTAGAGTATTTTTTGTTTAATATTGCACTCGGCTAAAACCTAAGTAATACAAATTCATAAGTACAACAATTTTCAAAATTACGTCTCAAAACCAAAAATATTTAAAGTTAATTGTTTAGGTCAACAAATCAACGAGGTTTAATGGTGATCTTGGACTCATACTTTATCAGCATTGTAACTGGAAATAACATTATATTAGAACACGTTTGTAAGAAACTCAACCAATTGGTGTTTGCTCGTAAACGTATAAGACGAATTAAGAAAAATCCCTTTAAAATATTTTAAATTCGTAACTAGAAGTTTCCCAGGTATGGCCCAGAACAAAAAAACCGGCCAAGTGCGAGTCGTACTCACACGCACATAGGGTTCCGTAGCACCAAACAATATAATAAAAATATTTTGAAGGCGCATTCATATGTTATATTGTTTTACATTCAACAGCAAAACTAAATTTCTTTTGCATAGTATTTTAATTAAAAACAAAGTTTCTGCTGCAGTTTGATGAAAAAGTTCCATATCTCAAAAACTAAACATCAAATCTTATTCCTCCTCTAATTTTCCTCCTCTTACTTTAGAAATTAGAGGGAGGGGGACACATGCGGGCCTGTGGACTGTGAGCTATGGGCTAGCACGCCGTCCGTCCATCTTATGACGACAGGCCGTGTCGACGGCGCGTTCGTGTTCGATGCGCGCCTCAAAGAGAGTCAGCAAACAGGAAGGGGTCCGAAAGGACCGATGCCTGCCAGGGTTGCGGGACTGTTCGAAAGAGATAACGCGGCCCTGGAACACAAAGGGCAAAGGAAGGAACATGGTTGGGTTTTAGTCAGTAAAAGTCTGACACTCCCTCCTGCTCAGCCCAGAGATCACCAGTTGAAAGTGTTAAACTTCAAGTTCCTATAGCTAGTCATTCAATAAAAGACTTGAAGGATTTAATTGTAAAACGTAGCTCTGTTAAGGGTCGAATTACAAAGTTTAAGAACTTTTTACATGAAGTCATTTCTTTAGAAAAACCTACCGACGCTCAAATGCATACTTTATTAAATAGGTACGAAAGGTTTCGTGAATTGTTTATTTATTTTGAAGATCTGCAATCAGACATAGAATTATTAAATTCCTCTGAGTTAGATAGTGAACTCGACATTAGAGATGCCATAGAAAGTGACTTTAGTTCCTTGATTGCAGAGGCGAAACTATTTATAGATGCAAATCTGTTAAAACCAAGTTGTAATGCTGATTCTTTACATTCTGCACGTGATTATTCTAAATGCTGTAGTATTAAACCTATGGGTTTCAAATTGCCTTTGATTAAAATAGCAAAGTTTGATGGTGATTTCTTTTAATGGTCGAATTGGCCTCAGCGAAATTCGACAGTGGTACTAAGTTCAAGTGGGAGGAATATACCAACTCATTAGAAAATTCTCCTACATTACAGGATCTTTTTAAATTTCTCAACAGTCGAGCTAATGTTTTAGACGCTGTTAAAATTAATAAGTCGAAAGGTGAAACCACTTCTTCTCATAAATGTGATAAGTCTCACACTAAGTCTTTTGCAGTTTCAGCTGATGTTAATGCTGTTTCTACTGACGCGTGCCTCCTGTGCAAGGGTAGTCATCGAGTGTACGATTGTGCGTCTTTCTTGGTCAAGTCACCAGCGGATCGAGCCGCGGAGGCGATGAAATTAAGGCTTTGTCTCAATTGCTTGCGTAAGGGACACTCATCGCGCCAATGCAGGTTAGGTCCATGTTCTACTTGTAATAGGCGACACAACACCCTGCTGCATAAGGAACCATCTCAACCTGTGAACACATCGAATGTTCACACGTCTGCATCCTCAACTGTGAGTGCAGTCGAGCAAGTTCCTGCCGATAATGTTGCTACTGATGACGTAGTTAGTATGTCGGTCAAGGCCAACCATAGTTTGCTGCTTTCAACAGCCCTGGTTGATGTTTTTAATCCAGCTACAAATCAATACACAACAATTCGAGCTCTGCTAGACAGCGGGAGTCAGTCTTCTTTAATCACTGATAGTTTAAAAAATAAGCTTCAGTTGACTCCTCAGCCAATCCAGGTCGATATTGTAGGTATAGGAAATGTGTCTACGTCTCATTCACTACAAAGATGTGTAGTGCAAGTTAAATCAAAGCACAATGATTTTAAATCAAATGTGTCGTGTTTAGTGTTGCCTCAATTAACAGGTGACTTACCTAAGAAAACATTTAATATTTCGCAAGTTAACTTACCTCCTAATATTAAGTTAGCCGATCCCACCTTTAACCAATGTGCTAAAGTTGATATGTTAATAGGTGTTGATTTGTTTTGGTCGGTTATAGAGGGTGAGCAAATATCTCTTGGTCCCAACCAACCTATCATGCGTAAGTCGAAGTTAGGCTGGATTTTGGCAGGCCCACTGTATGTTCAAGATATTAGCAAGTCACAAAATAAAACTGTAAATTGTCATCATAGTTGCTCAAATGAAGTACTAGACAAGCAACTAACCAAGTTCTGGGAGTTGGAACAAATCCCTCACTCAACCAATATTGAAACTGAGGAGGAGATTGCATGTGAGAATCATTTTGTTATCAATACTACCTGAAATTATGAAGGCAGATTCATAGTTAAATTGCCAGTTCATACAGAACCCGATTGTCTAGGCAATTCATTCATAATGGCTAAAAGGCAATTTTCCGCGTTAGAAAAACGTTTTAACAAAAATCCGGAACTGAAGGATATGTATTCAAAATTCATTCAAGAATATTCTGATCTAGGGCATTTATCGGAATCCAATGTTTTGATTCCCGAACAATCTTATTTTATTCCGCATCATGCAGTATTGAAACCAACCAGCGAATCGACAAAATTACGTGTCGTATTCAATGGTAGTGCACCTACAACGTCAGGATATTCCATTAATGATCTACAGTTAACCGGTCCAAACATACAAGATTCATTGTTAAATATTTTACTTAGATTCCGTCAATACGCTTACGTTGTGTCAGGCGATATAGAAAAAATGTACAGGCAAGTACTGATTCACGAAGATCATCGCAATTTGCAATTGATTTTATGGCGTAATTGTGATAATGAGCCATTAAAGTCACTCAGATTAAATACGGTTACGTACGGGTATACCAGTTCAAGTTTTTTAAGCACTCGTTGTTTATGGCAATTAGGCGAGGAGTGTAGTGACCCTAAAATACGAACCATAATACAAAATGATTTTCTTGTAGATGATTTGTTGACAGGTTGCGATAGTGAAACTGAACTGATATTGGTTAGAAACGCTATAGAGAATGCTTTGTCAGCTGGTTGCTTTACATTACGTAAATATAGATCAAATTCACGTTCCTTAATTACTGAATCCCAAAGTGTTCAACGTAATCTAATCATCAGTTCTTCAGTACACACCCTGGGAGTGGGGTGGAACCCTAATGAGGATTATATCCATTTCCCCACAAACTACGAAAATAAAAGTGACAACCCTACTAAAAGATCTATCTTATCTGATTCCTGTAAGGTTTTCGATCCTCTTGGCCTGTTAAGTTTGCTTACTATTAAACCTAAAATATTAATTCAACAGTTATGGGTACAAAAAATAGACTGGGACGAACCAGTGCCCAACGATATACGTAAATCATGGCAATCTTTCATAAACAACATTTCTAATATTCGTAATCTATTCATTCCCCGTCACGTGTTATGTAAGAAACCGGTTTTAATAGAATTACATTGTTTTTGTGATGCGTCGACGACCGCCTATGCCGCATGTGTTTACTTGAGATCGGTAAATAGTCAAGGTGACGTCACAGTGCGATTGCTGTGTGCTAAAGCTCGTGTTGCGTCTGTGAAGCCGACTACGGTGCCCAGGCTTGAGCTGTGTGCGTGTCTGTTGGGAGCTCAGCTCGCTGCGGCCGCATGTCGCGCACTGCGATGCGTTATCATTCGAAAGATATTTTGGTCTGACTCATCCATCGCGCTAGCATGGCTAGGGGCTAGGTATGATAAATTAAAAACGTTTGTTGCTAACAGAGTGTGCAGTATTTTAGAGCTTACTGAAGGCTCGGAATGGCGTCATGTGCCTACCACACTCAACCCGGCAGACTTAGCATCACGAGGAGTAGATGCAGACAAAATAAATAACTTGGGCCTATGGTGGAACGGTCCTTCGTATTTACTTACGTCGGAAAAGTTCTGGCCTACCAACAATAAAATAATAAACAATATTAGTGATTTGCCTGAGGTAAAATCAAATGTATGTATAAACATAGATAGTGATAAAATTAAGCTAATTAATTTCGATAAATATTCTAAGTTTTCTAGATTGCAACGGTCTTTTGCTTATGTACTTCGGTTTGTGCATAATTGCAAGTATTCAAATAATAAATTCACGGGTGTTTTACAGCCTGATGAGCTTAAGGCTTCGTTAGAAGGACTAGTGCGTCTAGCTCAACAAGAACTCTTCAGTTCAGAATTGAAAGCACTTCATTCTCAAAGGCCATTAGGTTCTAAAAATCCATTGTTAGCTTTGAGTCCGTTCTTAGATAGTAAAAATATTATGAGAGTTGGAGGGCGTCTGAAATATTCTTGTTATTCATTCGAAAAACGCCATCCAATGGTGTTACATGCTAAGCATAGACTTGTGAAGTTATTGTTTCAGTATGAGCATTTACGTCTTCTCCATGCTGGTCCACAGCTACTACTTGCATCCATTCGCGAATTCGTCTGGCCCATTTCTGGACGAGATCTTGCACGAACTACCGCTAGGCAGTGTATTGTTTGTAGGAAGGCTAGCGGGAATACGTTGGCTCCTTTGATGGGTTCCTTACCCGAGCAGCGTGTGAACCCCGATTTTCCATTTGCTAGTGCTGGTGTCGATTTTGCTGGACCATTTTTGATAACAGATAGGAAAGGGAGAGGATGTAAAATTACAAAATGCTACCTTTGTATTTTTGTCTGTCTACGATTTAAATGTTTACATCTCGAAGCTGTGAGTGAGCTTTCGAAAGATGCTTTTATTCTTTCGCTGCGACGTTTTATCTCTCGCAGAGGAAAACCTAATGAAATATTTTGCGACAACGGCCGTAATTTTGTTGCCGCTGACAAGGAAATTCAGGAATTGATTTCAAGGCATGCTGATGATATTGCAGGCTTTGCTTCTGGGGAGGGTATTAAATTTAAATTTCAACCAGCGTATGCGCCCCATTTCGGAGGCTTATGGGAGGCTGGCGTAAAATCCGCCAAGTTTCATTTAAAAAGAGTTTTAGGCAATTCACATTTGACATTTGAAGAATTAGCCACTTTGTTCAGTCAAATCGAGGCTATCCTCAACAGCCGCCCTTTATATCCCTTATCCTCATGTCCTGATGACCTTCAGTCCTTAACCTCAGGTCACTTCCTGATCGGGCGACCGCTAACTTCGATGCCGTCTCCCAGTCTGGAACACTTAAATTTCAACAGGCTAGATCGTTTTCAGCGCCTAGAACGTCTGCGCCAGGATTTTTGGAGACGCTGGCAGCTGGAATACTTAGCTGAGCTGCAGCAGAGGCAGAAGTGGAAGATTCCAACTCGACCATTTCAAGCTGGCGATTTAGTATTGCTCAAGGAAGAAAATACTCCACCCATGTCATGGAAATTGGGCCGAATTCAATGCCTGTTTCCAGGAAAGGACGGCGTGGCTCGGGTCGCCGAGATTAAGACTGCTTCGGGCACCTATCGAAGGGCTGTGAAGTATCTGTGTCCCCTGCTGGACGCTGCTACAGATTCATTGGAGTCAGGACCCTCCAACGCCCCCCAGTATGTTCGAGCGCCTCGACTGTGGTCTCATTCGCTCTAGACATCCATTCGGTCAGCATTCATTCTTCCAATCGTTCGCCATCTACGACCGCGCTAACACCTTGTGTGCCATTGTAAATTACCATAATTATATCAGAATAAACGCAATTATTAAGTTGGAGTCAGATTATAATTCATTTTGGAACCCTGGAGCATCCCACGCCAAAACAGTGTATAATTTCCTTTTTCATTTATTTTCGTGACACGGTAGCCTACCCGGTAACGCAGGGGACCAGTCACTTAGATTTTAATTGATCAGGTATCTTCAGAATTAAACTATAACTATGCCTAGAAAGAGGTCAAATCTTTCCCAACGTTCCAAAGGAGCTAAAAGATTGAGGATCATAAGATCCCAAGAATCTACCGAAGAGCGTCAGGAGAGACTTGATGCTGTTCGAGAACATCAGGCAGCAACTCGCTCCGTAGAAACCTTTTCGGATCGCGAAGCACACCTGCGTTCTCAGCGTATTTACGCATTTACATCTAAGTCTCTAGAGACCAGTGAAGAAAATGATGCGCGAATGACCGCTGATCGTGAACGTCATGCATTGTCTCGTGAGTCGCAGACGTTCACGGATAGAGAATTGCGCATGAGTTCTCAGCGTATCTACGCATCTGCTTCTAGGTCTCTAGAGACAAGTGCGGAACGTGATGCGCGACTGTCCGCTGATCGTGAACGTCACGCATTGTCTCGCGAGTCGGAGACGTTCACGGATAGAGAATTGCGCATTTTTTTAAAGTTATTTGCAATATTATTGTTAA
Source organism: Eugnorisma glareosa (assembly GCA_947578425.1). Classification (NCBI taxonomy): domain Eukaryota; kingdom Metazoa; phylum Arthropoda; class Insecta; order Lepidoptera; family Noctuidae; genus Eugnorisma; species Eugnorisma glareosa. The sequence continues at coordinate 4,495,753 of OX387967.1, read as the reverse complement.
TTCAGTGTACCCTTGGGATCCGCTGCAGAATAACGGGAAGAAAAGGTATTTGTTGTGTAGGTATTAAGTCTGGGCAACATATAGGCTATAATTTATTTTGGAAATTGGAACACCTGATGCAGAACCGCAACAGAACAGCTAAAGTATAAGAGATATAAAAATGGTGTCATAGCAAAAATTATTCCACGTGAAGAGCATTTTCTGCTGTGAGAATAAATTTGGAGATCTGGAACCCTGTTGTGGAACTCCAAAGCCCAGCGACACTATAACATATTAAGGAATGACGTCTTAGCAAAAGTTGTTTAGTATGGGCATTTCCTGTGGACTTACGAAAATGAAAGATCTGGAACGTCTTCAATCGTCTCGCTAATCCCGTTGTTTTCCCGCCCCGGGCCTCAGAATTCTACACCAGACGTTTCAGATCTTCGATTTTCTTGACGACCCCGTTGTCGCTGGCAAAAGCAACAGGATCCGCGTACGAAGTCGCGGGCAGAAGCTAGTAATATAATAAATGCGAAAGTTTGTGGTGTTGGATGGATGTATGGATATTTATTACTCTTTCACGAAAACACTAATGAACGGATTTTGATTAAATTTGGAAATCAGATAGTTTATAACCTGGATTAACACATCGGATACATTTTATACCAATAGTACGATCTCGTGGGACAATAACGCAAGCATAAGCTTGTCTATCTATATACTAATCTACATCTATACTAATATTATAAAGAGGTAAAATTTATTTTAGTTAATTAGCAGAGAGCAGCGGTGGCCCTGTGGTGGCGACTCCAACTCAAACTCAAACTCAAAGCATTTATTTCAATTAGACCGTTACAGGCACTTTTGAAAGCCAAACAAAAAAAAAAAGCTAAGCTACAGTCACAGTCACAAGGCATAATAACTTGAGAAAGTACTGTAGTTGCACATTCCAAAGCGTAGATCTCTATGGAGAAGAATGAGCAAGAAACTCCATGGACACTCTTTTTAATCAAAATATTGTTACAAAATCTTGGTTACATCATTCACGTTGAGATTATACATATATGTGAGAACGATGTAGAAAGACGTGCACATTAAGAGCGCCCAGAATAAAAGATTAAAATAATCAACACTTTCAAAATAAAGTAATTAAAATAAACCGTGGCAGCTAAGAGATGACCACTCCCAACTGACAGCGCCCGTTCACGAACATGACGCATGGCTCGGCGCCATTCAACTCAACCATATTGAAGGGAACCAAATGACCCGACACACGCGCCACCATCAGCGAGAAATTTGAGTGAGCAACTGTTCGTTTAACCCATTGCCTGGGTTCGAACCCAGGCAATGTGTATTACTTTGTGTAATTAGGGCGCATTACTTTGTGTAATTTATTTCATCGCCTCTGCTCTCCAAACCGTGAAGGTAAACATCGTGAGGAAACCGGCGCGGCGTGTCCTAGAACCAAAAATTCAAAGACATGTGACATCTACCAACCCGCACTGGGCCCGCGTGGTGGGCCCATTCATAGAGAGGAGGCATGGGTCCCAGGAATGGGAACATTAGGTTGCACATCCACCAGAGATGTGCTATGCAGATATGCTGCGAGAATGTAAAAGCTAAGTTACGAAACTATGTGACTGTTTCCACTGATGCTAAGCTATGTAGCGGAGCGAGTAAGATGTGTTATGAAAATGCGCCTCCGCAAGGCAGCTGTGGGTGGAAGATGCGCAGCTCAAGCTCTCTACGTATCGGTAATAGGGAAGGTACGGGCCTAGCTCGCATCCATAGCACGCATCCTTCCATATAAAAAACGTAGCTTAGTTGAATTAGTTTTCACCAGTGCTACGCTATGTGGTATATGATTGGTGGATATCAAACGCATCCATAGCACGTTGCACAGCACATCATTTTTTTTTTTTTCGTATTGGAAATCGTCAAATAACCCCACCCGCTCTGGGCTGAGCAGGAGGGAGTGTCAGACTTTTACTTGCATAGCACATCTCTGGTGGTGGAAAAGCAGCCATGCTAAGCGTATTAGCCGAGCTATCTCAATTTTTGCGGACGAAGTCGCGGGCGAAGTGCTAGTATTATACAAAATCCGGATAACAACCGTCCGGTAGAAGCCCTGACTGCCCACCAGACACCACACCCGGCTGTTAGGAGGATCCTTGTTCAACTAAGGAGGATGAAGAATCTTGCACCCTGTTACTCATAGGTCCCATCACCCCAAGATTAATCTGCTCACTTTTGAAACAAAATCCCGTGCACACAATATCCACATCTGTTCACCACCCTTACTAAAGAGGGTGCGGACCAATAATTATAGTAGTATAAAAATAAATATGCGACCTTTTTACATTATCTTTTGTTTTATAAAAATTCTCAGGCTTTGTTATTGATCACAGATGTTTGACCACCCTTTTTTGACTAATAGGAATAACACAAAAAAGGACCAATGAAGATAAAGTTTTTAACTAAGCGCTTCTATAGCGGCCGGATGCTGCAAGCAAAAATAGTCCGTAAGGTTGGGCCGATTATATTTCTAAAACCCATATTTATTAGCGCTTTCTCTAAAAAATTGGTAACTTTACTAAACATTTTTTGTTAATATTAGGTACTTTGTTTGCTTTTATAGTCCCTAAAATTTAGTAGAACATGAGGAAAAACATGCATTTGGCTTCTAGTGCCAATCAGGAATATTATCTAATTTGGGTCTAATTAGAGCTGCATGCTCTTTAATTGCGTCGTGTTTCTAGTACATTGCGCACGCGTCGATATGATGTCAAGACCCAAGGAACAAATTGGAGATCCAGGTAAATATTTTTTAAATGATACTGATTTGGCATGAGTAACTGAATATTAAACAAAAGATTTGATAGACGTCACCAAAATAAATAGGAAAATCTACCCGCGCCAATTGAAGAACCCTTTAGTTATTCGAGATTTTGATGCATCGAGGTAGTGAACTGTCGCGCTCATAATTTATCGATTTCAAGTACTATCTAGTTAAACGTTTTCCAGCAAATGTTATTCGATCTCGCGTCATTCGATATAAAGTATCCAACCCCTTTAGAAGATTTTGTCTCGCACAAAACTTATTTATATTGAATTTACTGCTATTTAGAAAAAAAAATGGCGGACGTAAGCAGGCCACGCTTCATACAAAAAAATTCCAACCCTTGTCTAAAGTTTTCGAAGAGGAGAATCCAACAAATAATAATTAGGATATTCCTAAAGGAATGTAGCGAATATCGCTAGCAGGACAAGGAAAATTTTCAATAATAAGGCTATATTTGAGCTGATTATCTTTTAACTCTTACTAATCTCTTTTATAATATTTAATCTTTATTGGGCTCATGGGTTGTATCATTTTAATTGTGCCTGTAGTAGAACGAAAATGCTACGCAATAGGTAGGATGTACAGATTTACCCAATCAACCTTGAACCTAGTGCTTCAGCGATAAAGTTTCAAATCTATTAAAGAAATTTGGCAGATTGTAGTAGCTTGCTGTACTTTCGATTTTAAAAACATAATTTTGTCGCGCATTTGTGCTATCGCCTCCGAACCATAATGTTAATTTTGTTTCAATACACCTCCTCGACTTCCTTCCTCTTCTTATCGCACTACTATGTATTAGGTTCAGAATGCAGTGTGTTTTAGTTACGTTGCTAAATGGCAAAAACGTCTGTCCGTCTGATTATCTGTCCGTCCGTATGACACAGCCATTTTACTCCAGGATATTAAAAAAAACATGAAATTTAATTACTAACCAAAAAAAATGGAGGTGGGTTGATTTTTATTAACATACTATGAAAAACAAATTAAATATTGCTGTTGAGTGTAAATTCACCAACGATTACGCAAATACATTTATGGTAGATGATACCGCCACGTCGGACGCGGCGTTCAAGGCGGCGGTGCCCGCGGCGGCGCCCGCGGTGCTGTACGTGGCGGCGCACGCGCACATACGAAATATGGCAGTGCCTGCCGCTACGCCAAAATAGAACTTGATAGTATGATTGTATGTTCGATACGAATTGAACTAAAGATCGGTTTTTAAAATAAATCGATAAGCCTTTCGTGCAAGTTGCGCAGTACGCATTCCTTTCCTCCTCCAGCAACGCCGCGTTCGCCGCAGCGTGGCCCGTAGCGGCAACGGCCACACGCTAAAGATCTGCCGCGGCCACTGCGGCGGGCACCGCGCCGCGTCACGCCCCGCGTCTCCGTAAACAACATCGTACATTGCCATGTGTTTGTGTTTGGGCGTGCGGTAACGCAGGCCGCTACACGCGCAGCCTCTCCGTAAACGGAAAAAACTAAAAACGCGCTGCCCGACGCGCCGCGTCTCCGTAAATGAGCACTAGTGTTTTAAAAAACGTCGTTTGAGACACGTCGGCGTTTGCCCACTTGTGTCAAAATGTAGGTATTATTTTACTACCGTTTAAGAAAATAGTTTATACGATATTTTTTCAATAGGTACCTACCTATTGAAAAAATATCGTATAAACGTATATAGGTATATCGTTTCGTATAAAGGTATTTTGACTAGATGGTGTTCTCGAAGATTTAATAAATTCCAAGGCATATTTTTTTTTAGTTTTTGCCATGGATAATGTGATCGCGCAGGAGTGGGACACACTATTGATAGAATCGATTCCGGATGGTGACATCGCTTACATGAGAAGGTGAGTCCTACTGTTAAGGCCAGCCAGTTCACGATATTCACTAAGGCCCAGAGGACCAAAGTGGAGACGACCGGTTATGTGTGAAGCAAAGAGGAGAAGAGATGAGTATAAGCTAGGGTGTGGACACCAAAGCTGCGCGGAGATGTGCAAGACATCTCCTCTCCTTTCGGCTCAACCTTTTCGACTAAAGCTACGCGGAGGCGAGAAGTCTATTGGTGGTTTACAACATATCTCCCTTCCTCTCGTCCGTCCCCGCTTCGTAGATGTTCGGTTCACCCCCCGATCCTTTCACTTCTTTCGGTATTGTGCCTCTTCACGCAAATTTGTGAGGAAGCTATCAAACAAATAAAGTTTATTTTAAGATACTGCGGTGTGACTAATTGCATGTTTCTGAATTGAATTATTGAAGTTTAGAACTTGTCGAACAAGTAGAGTTAAGTTTTAAATTTTGAAACACCAAAATCAGAATTTGGTTATTTCAAAATTTAAGAAAAAGGCAACAAGTGTGTCGTCCGCGTGTTGCTTGACACCAATCGCGTCGTAACGCCCGAAGTCCTGACCAGGGCCTAAAGGAAGATTCTTCGTTATAGATTGCTGACATTGGGCGCCAACCCAAACGCGACGTGCCGTCTGAACCACGTGTCAGCGTGCCACATCGCCGCCATGTACGACAACGACGCCCTAGACTTGCTGCTTACCTCAGGAGCTGATAGCTCCAGGTCTGACCAGCACGGCAGAACACCTCTCCACCTAGCCGCCTGGGCAGGGAATGTGAAGCACATTGCTGTACTGCTGAATTTTCCGGAAGGTAAATTGATTTGTTGCGGACGCGGTCTCCCAATTATGAATCGGCACGTTTATGCCGCTATGTTTGAGCAAGTAGCAACAGTAATGTTTTCTCTAGAGTCAAAAATTACCGAAATTAAAGGTGAGGTGCATTACTTTCAGCACTGAGAAAAAGCATGGCAAATAATATCGTCCTTACACCTGAAACCGTGGAAGAAGTTCAGAGGCATAGTCTACCGGTGAATAAGCTAACAAACGTACCATGTCGCCTCAACTTCGAGTCTACTGTGCCGGTGCCGACTGAGTGGAGCGATGGCATGAAGCACAACTGCGACATTATAAGAAAAATGGTGGGTGTTTGTGAACTACTTTTTGCTTTACGCACGTATTTTTGTTATAGTTTTCGTACACCTAGTCCAATAGGGTATTTGCCTGAAAAAATCTAGTCAGTCCGTCAGTTAGATTATCAAAAAATATTGGACACATATTTTTTCTTTTATCATGTAAACGAAAAATGACCACGGTACAGCGCGTTGAAATCTCGCGTGACGTCACAAGCCTGTTACTTTTTACTAGCCAGTGACGTCACAAGCTCGTCTCTCGGCTCGTCTCTTGAACTATGATGAGCTGTATCGTCGTCATTTTTTGATTATGTGACTAAAGAAAAAATACGTTTCCAACATTTTTTGGTGATCTAACTCACGGAGTATTTTTTTTTCTTTTTTCTATGTTTTCAAATAGCCTATTTAGCCTATTGGAAGAAATTTTGATCTCGTCTTTATTTATTGTTTTTTTTTTTTTTCTGTGCCAGTTGCCGGTGTTCAAGCGGGAATGGACAGCGTTGCATGCAGCCAGCGCCCGCGCACAGCACCATTGCGTGCAGTTACTGCTCGCCGCCGGCGCCGACACGAGCGCGCAAGATCTTCGTTGTAGGACTCCACTGGACGTTGCTGGCTGTGCCCATTACATGGGGCACAGGGTTGATGTAAACAAGTAAGACATCCAAATTAAAAAAAGTTGTTGAAAAAACTAAAAATACCGACTAAAAAGCAAAAACAAGGACGTTTTACATTAAACAAAAGTTGGAAGCAGGCGGGGCCATTTGAATATAAAATTATGAGGAAGAAATAGGCCCCGAAAAAAAAATACAATAAAGAATACAGTTTAAGCTAATTTAGTAACGTTAAAGATTTCGCAGACGACTTAACCTTTTTATTATGAATTTTTCATACGATTTGTCATTTGGAATTGCTTTTAAACATATAAGACAACTTATATATTTTTGTAATCACCTTTTAAAACCTGAAGGGTTTTTGATACCCCACCCGACGGTATTGAAAGAAAAAAAGGGTTTGGTACTCCACAATATGGCACCCCAAATCAGGCATTTTTCTTTGAAAAAAGTTATGTATACAACATTCATTTTCAGTTTCATGGCAACTGTAGATTTGCTACTGAAAGCCGGTGGCCAGTTCCTGCAGTACGGTGACAACGACAAATGTTTTGACACTCCGCTACACACTGCGGTGGAGCTCGGGAGCGAGGCTGCCGTAAAACAGATGCTGCAGGGAGGTGCGCCTGCCACTGCGTGGAACAGCCGAGGACTCACTGCCATGCATTTGTGTGTAGAGAAACGGAATAAAGAGCTGTTGCAGGTAATTTGAGCGCAAACCCAACTGTAAGCATTTTTTCAATAAGTCCATTAATCCATTGTTTATTTTTGGTTTATTGGTGTTTGTTAGCTGACACGTGACAACAATTTAATGTAATGGATTATTTGTTAATATTAACCTTACATAATATTTTTTATTTATTTTCCATTTATTTACCATTTAAAAATTAATTACATTTGTTTTAGCAGAATAGCAATTTTAAACCACTAAGGTTTGTACTGAATACTACATGTAATTCTACATCGTAGTAAAACAAAATCAAGTTAAACAATAAATACAATATAAATACAACATAAACCTTATTTCGAAATTTGGTAACTTCATCTCAGGTGATATTACTAGTTACTACGTAAACTGCATTTCACATTGAGCATTCAATGTGTAGTAGGTAGTGGGATTTAAGTTTTAATTCAATATTTCTTCATCTTGGCGTAATGTCACTGCGCAAATCGGATATTATATAGGTTCTTCTAACCTTACAGACAGATGTGTTGCTAGGGATGTTTGCTCCGCCAGTTCTTCTTCATCTTCTTTTTCCGTATCGAATGCGAAGAGCGAGCACTTAGGGGGACGGTCTCTTGTAAATTTTGAAGATCAAAAGATTGTCAGCCTAATTTGAATCGATGACTTTTAATTTTCGTTTTGCATCATATTATCTGTCTGACACACAGTAAAGAAAAAGTTGGTATAACCGTGGTGATGTAGCCACGGGTTTAAGTGCATCGTGCTTTGAATGTTCAAAGCCGTACGCCATGTTGTGGCCCGCTAATATTTGAATGCCATTTTATTCCAGTTGTTAGTAAATCCTACGTGTACCAATGAAGATCCTTCCTTAGTGATTGTGGATGTGAAAGACCGGACAGGCTTCAATGTGCTCTGTGCGGCAGTGAAAGCAGACTGGATACAAGGAGTCTGTATAGCTCTCGATGCAGGAGCTAGCATCGCCACGAAGGTAGTTGTTACGCTTCATTCTCATGCTATTGATTCAAACAATTTATAGCATTGAGTTTTACATTTAAACTGAAAACTTGATTCAGCTTACTTTGAAAACATTGCTTTTATAATATAAATCATTTACGTTCCAGGCAAACGGAGAATCTCCCATTCATATTGCAGCACAATTGGGTAACATAGTTATACTTCAAAAGATATTAAATGTTGCGCAGGACATGAACATTGATTATTGCAATGAAGAAAGTGCCACTGCACTTTTCATAGCAATATCGCACAACCACCAAGATGCCCTTGAATTGTTTCTCAAAAACGGTTTCAGCATAGAGGTTTTAAATTCGGATAAAGCTAATGTCTTCCATATCGCTACTGAATATGGCAGAAAAGAAATACTAGAATATTTACTTGGATATGATAGCAACATAACAAAAGAACTGATCAACATGTCCGACCTCGTTGGTCCACCATTATATTATGCTGTAGAAAGAAATCATCCCGATTGTGCAGTATTACTTATCTCTAAAGGGGCACAAGTAAATGTGAAATGTAATGTTAGCATTATCAAGGATCATTGCAAAAGTACGACACTTTTACATATAGCTGCTAGAAAAAACCATTGCGAAATAGCAGAAATTATTGTAAAAAATGACAGTAAAACTGTTCATGTTACTAGTTATGAATCAGGGTGGACACCTTTGCACGAGGCTTGCCATTACGGAAACAGAGAAATGATTGTATTACTCCTTCGCAAAGGAGCTGACCTTTCTAGAGACAGCAATGCACACACGGATACCCCTATTCAGCTGCTAATGAAATACGTATCAAAACCAACTGAATTCATTCAAAAAGTATTCGACTCATGTATTGTATCTAGCCAAGCTAATGAGAGTCTACAAAATTGTTCGATTATTGATCGTAATATTGAATTAGACTATACAGTGCTAAACCCTCCGTGTAAGAATGTTGACAGGTCACAAATGAGGGTGATTCAGGCTTTGCTTGATACTGGAAATACATACAATCAGCAGAGGCTTCTCCTTCATCCTTTAGTGAAAAGCTTTTTGTTTTTACAGTGGAGATCATTATTATCCTTTTTCTACAGTTTATTAGCATTACACTTGTGCTTTGTGTTGGCTCTCAACGTGTTTGCCTTGTCTTTGTTCTGGTATAAAGACAGAAAAATTGAACATGTACCAAATATATTTCGTAGTAGTGTTTGGATTTATATCATATATTTGTCGGCCTTTTTCATTACAATGCAGGTAATTGAAACGCATCATAAGTTCTATAATTCATTGTAAGTGTTTCGACGGAATGAATTTTAATTTTTTTTTTGTTTTCGCTAGGATATCTTCTTCATCAAAAGAATTGGCAAAAGGAACCTTCGATATTTGGAGACGTGGTTGGGATTCTTGTCTACTGTGCTGGCAGTTACCTTGCCTCTAATTATTTCGTGGGACTCAGAGTCACATGCAGACTGGGTGCGGCTCTTCAGTTCAGCCACATTGTTCTTCTCCTGGGTTAAAATAATGTTCCTGCTCTCCAGATTCCCAGAATTTGGATATTATTTTCTGATGTTTGTAAAAGTGGCCAAAAGAGTATTAAAGGTGATTTTTTTCTTGTTTGCATAATTTGGTGATGTTTAAGTTGGTTTCAGACTCACTTGCATTTAATAATGCATTAAACTCCATACATTATTTTTCGAATTGTACTTGTGTAAAATTTCCATTATTTTTTTCCAGATTCTTATGACATTTACTTTCCTCATGTTTGGCTTCGCCATAAGCTTCATGATACAGTTCCGTTCAGAACGACCATTTGAAGGACCTTGGTCTTCTCTCTTGATGACGACGGTTATGATGACATCAGAACTTGGGTATAAAGATACTTTTATTAATGATCGTGACCGTGATCTTGCATCACTCACCATGTTACGTATAACATTTGCGGCTTTTCTGTTCCTTGTTTCCATAGTTCTTATGAATCTGTTAGTTGGTGTTGCCGTAAACGACGTCAATGATTTAGAAGTTTTCAGTAACATAAAGAGATTGGAAAAACAGTTGGAATTTATAACAGCATTTGAAGGCACTGCTTGTCGTAATTTCGTTAAGAAAATATTCCCAGCGAAACTATATAGAAAATGGTTTGATGACATGCAATGGCAGAATGTTATCAAGATGCGATCACGATCCGATGATAAATCCATGCGCAGTAACTGTGATCATTTGCCTGCTCGCTTAAGAGAAGCAATTTTTGAAAAGGCTCAATTGCATAATAAGCAATCGGACGAACAACAAGGCACGATGCTGAACCAAAAGAAACTGGATGAAATACATAAAGTGATTGTCAAAAATGATAGCGGTGAGCCAACAACGACTCAGAGGCTGGCCTCTCTAGAAACAGCTATTAACAAAATATTTAAAGAAATTTACAAATTACGTAGAGAAATTGCGGATGGAGTTCCGCTAAGAAAAGTCGGAATCACTACAATCGTGGCGGAGTAAATATATAAGTAAGTGAGCAAAACGATTGTCATGTTAAATATGTTTTTTACAATTTTTGCCCAACTGTACCAAAAGAAAGGTAGGTAATTAATTTGTTTTAATATTCAGGTTGTTTTCACTATGATCATTTTGTGACTGATTTGCTTAAAAGCCTAATATTGTATGGAAAGTCAAACTTTCATATCGGGTGGGCGACAAGAAACTATACAACTTTTTTTGCCACCATTTTTGACACCATTTCGGTTTGAGGTCCAATTTTTCTATGTTGAATACGGAAAATTATTGCTTGAATTATTTCCGTAATTGTATTCAAAAGTACCTAAACTGATTGAGAAACGACCAATTTATTTTTAACAATTCTTCCGGTCCCATTAATTAATCACAGAGATTATGATTACCAAAAAATAATCGCTGGTGTGGAAGAGCACTCTTCGTTGATCGCAAGACCCCTAAATACATTTTGATTGACTGATAAGGTATATTAATTGTACCATCCTTTTTTGAGGATACTACAGTACAGGTGCGATTGTAACTGTGTTGATGTCGATAAGAATCATTTTCGGAAGTCGGTGACAAAAAACGTAAATTAAACAAAAGAAGTCACCGACTTCCGCAGCTAAGGTTATTTTGTACTTTTTGTTGTTTTCATAGAAGTCGATTGTATTTTTTCAAAAAAGGTGTCAATAGTTCAATCGTAGTTTAATTAATTCTATTTAAGAATTAATTTAAACTTCTATGTTAATACTCGTAAGATATGAAGATTATTAGTAACGAGTGTTACATTTTTTGTTTTAAGTTTACATACACTTTTAACTGATTATACTTACTAATCCTCTTTAAAAAATATATGGATGTTTTCACTTAAATTCAGGGTCCACATGCATGGCATAAACAAATGCAAAAACCAACAGAATATTTTTGTTTAGGCCATTAAAAAAAAACAAGAAAATAAACTTTTAAATGGGTATGATTGCACAGCGATGTTCCTTCTCCCTCGCACTACTGTGCAAACCTATTCCTTGTCTCTTTCCCCACCCTTTCTCACCAGGAAGTTGAGTGGCCGGCTTGATTTCGTCGCGCACGCATCGGATTTTTCTCACAATTAATATTATTACTCAGAATAGTTTAAGTTTCATTTTACGTACTAACTCTCTATGGTACCTATAATAAAATCGGAAAAAATGCAGTGTTTTTAGTTCATGGCATTGACGATAAATACACTGGGAAAATGGTACTTAATACTGTATGTACTTATGACATCATAAGTACATACAGTTCTACTCCACGGCCTGTAGTGTCTGTAGAGAGAGACATGACAATATGAATACTTCTTTTATTTTATCGAATACTTCTTTAATTATTCTTGTAGCAATGTTTACTTTTTTAAATAATTTTGTTTTATTGTTAGTTCAACCATTTTTTTGTTTTGTCCTGTGTGAGTGTAATAAATACTTTTTCTTTCTTTCTTTCTTTCTTTCCCTAATTAGAACAATTATCACGAATCTGCTGACTCTTGTTTGAGTATATTATTTTTCTCTAGCTTGGACTGCGGACGTATCAGGTAGATGTCCTCTATTTCGACTTCCGGAAGGCTTTTGATAGGATTAACAATGACACACTGCTGATGAAACTCAGTAAAACAAGTTCCTCACATCTCTCTTCCATTTCTTCGCAGACTACCTACGCGAACGTGAGCGGTTTGTTAGGTTAGGTATGTACGATTCTGGCAACTACCACGCACTTGCCGGAGTTAACCAGGGATATATTTTAGGGCCTGTATTATTTCTAGTCTTGGTAAATATTTTTCTTCAAATTCTACGTCTTGCAGGATGTCTGTTATATTTAGATTATATCTGGAAATAAACCCCGAGACTAGATCTGCTGCGATACAAGTTGAACTTAGAAACTAAGATAGAATTTATTTCCTCTCTAAATGCTTTATGACTTTCGGTCGAAGGTCGAATTTTGAATACATATTATCACGTCTTTAATAACCGAAGGGTTAGGCTGAGGTGTACCTAATACTACACCGACATTTCACCAGTTATGTTATAGTTCGATGTAATAGGGAGCGAGCCTATTGTCATCAACCGGGCACAGATCCAAACTCCGTGGCTGCTACTGAGAAATTCCTAATGGGAAAACCCAATAATAGTTTGACTGACTCAATCGAACCCAGGACCAGTAGACAAACGAGGCAGTCACAATAGGGTAGATGACCAAAAAAAAACTAATTAGTCCTTCAGATAGATTTCCAAAAAATACGATGAAGAAGACGATACACTGCGTCGAAAACTCGTGTGAAGTCACATTTCGGTACACTTTTTACCGGCAAGTGACATCACAAGCTACGACTTGGATATTTGATGCGTTTTATCTTCTTCAATATTTAAAATAATGAATATTTTAAAGAGGTAAAGTTTGTGAGGTTGTAGGGGTTAATCTCTGGATCTACTGAACCGATTTTGAAAATTCTTTCAGTAATAGGAAGCTACATCAAACCCAAGTGCCATAGGTTATATTTACAATTTGCCCGTGGGATAATTTCCGAACAAAACACGAGCCAAGCCGCGGGCAACAGCTAGTTGATGATAAAACAAAAAAATACGTATCCAATGTTTTTCGATAATCTAACTGAGGCACTAAATAGAATCATATCTTGTTTACTCAGGAATCATACCCCTAATAAACACTAATGAATACGATTCCTTGCATGAATATGAAACGCTTTGCTTTGCACTCAGGCGCACCCTCTTTGTGTGTCGACTATTTTATGTAGACCGCGTGAGTACTCGCCCCTCACAACCGAAGAAGCCAGTCGCTCACAATCAAACACACACATACTGGATTAGTCTAGGAAGGGGTCCGTAAGGATCGACGCCTGCCAGGGTTGCGGGACTGTTCGAAAGAGATACCGCGGCCCTGGAACACAAAGGGCGAAGGAAGGAACATGGATGGGTTTTAGTCAGTAAAAGTCTGACACTCACTCCTGCTCAGCCCAGAGCGGGAGGGGTTATTTGATGATTTCACATCGGTAAAAAAAAAAAAAACTGGATTAGTTTAAACAGGGCTTTTAACCCAACTATATTTACTCAAATAGCGTATGTTGTCCGAACCTTAAAGCGGTGTAAGACCGACTGACCTTTCTTCATCTCCAGACTTCCTAAAAACAGCCATGATCGGCTTGTTGCCGTGTTTTTGTGCGATGTCTCAATTTTAAGGGTCTCTTTACGTTGTATTTTGCTTGGTACTTACATTTCTCTTGATTGGTAAGTTTCTCTTTATGTTAAGCCGCGCTTGCCTTGGTTGGTCCTTGGACGAGTTACCATCCTGAGTTTCCTCCGTGCCTCGGAAAACACGTTAAGCCATTGGTCCCGGCTGTCATTTGAAGATCTTTGACAGTCTTTACAGGTAGGTAGTCAGTGGCTCGAAAGCCTGATAACCAGTTTTACTAAAAGGTATCATGTTACCCAGTACTAGCTGGGTTGTGGAGGTCAGATAAGCAGTCACTCCATGCGAAATACTGGTCTTCAGCTGCATCTGGTTAGACTGGAAGCCGACCACAACATAGTTAGGAAAAGGCTCGGCAGATGATGACGACATTTCTCTAGGTCGGCGCAGATATGCTCGTTTGTTTCCCATGAAAAATCAATGTAATGGGTTTTTGGGTTTGGTTGGATGGGTTTTTGGGTATAATATTCTTTTACAATTTAAAGAAGAAATAACCCTTCGTTATTAATTAAGATAACTTGTCAATCTGTCAGCGTCAGGCCAATAGAGATACATTGTGTTTGAAAGTGGCCCGTTGGGCCCGATACGATTTTAAAATAGGAATCAACACTAAGATAATTTGTCTACCAGTATAAAATATGATGCTTTGTACTTCAAATTACTGAGCGAATCCGAAGACCCGAGCTTCTCATTGGCTGCTCCATTAAACAATCAGAATACAAGGAATCCTCTTAATATTTTGATTAATTGACGTTCCTGAAAATATTTACTTCGTGGAATGGTTTCAGAACCTTTTATGAAGGATAAATAAAGTCTTATATGCAACTGTACTTAATTAGGTAAGTATTAAAACACTCATTTGATACTATTATCGCACTGGGCCAAATTCATGTTTTAATACCCCTTATTTTACAATAGTTTCATAAATAACTATTATTGAACTGAAACATCGTCTAACTGTAGTCCGTGATGCTCTGTGCATAGGAGTACGTGACAGATAGTCACATCAGCATCCTTACCTATTATTTGTATGTATATTAGAAGCAATGACATCACTCTCATCGACTGTGTTATCATACGACTGACTATTATTGCCTTATTTAGATTGTTTGTTATAAGTTTGTTACTATATTTAAATTGAAAAATGCACAATTAATGCCCCTTATTTTTCTTCTAGGGTTTTTAATGAGGAAAATTATGTAGATCACTTTAATATAAAACTATGAATATTAATTGAGAGTAAATCAGTACTTTCGTGTTCCTAGAGTATAGAGTACGAATTGTGAAGATGTGGCGTATAAAACCAAGTACTAGTACTGCAACGTATCACTCTCCACGCGATTCAGGTAACAATGCACAAAATTATTGTATTTACTGAGAGTTTCCCGCTGCTGGGAAAAGCAATCCCATAAAAAGATCCAGGTATCGTATTCACGAGCCACCAACCCGAAAGTCTGACAACCAGTCTTACTAAGGGTTAACGTATTACCCAGTACTAACTGGGGTGTGGAGGTCAGATAGGCAGTCGCTCCATGTAAAATACTGGTATTCAACTGCATCTAGTTAGACTGGAAGCAGACCCCAATTAACATAGTTGGGAAAAAGCTAGGCAGATGATGTATTCACGAGCCACCAGCCTTTGTGCTATACGTGTAGTCGTCGTCTCGGCAGGGGGTTGGCCTTGGTGGCGTTGTCAGAGATGTCGTGATGAGATCAGCAGTCCTCATCAACAACATTTCAATCTGGAATCCGCCGCTGGGAGCAAAGGCGTCCTTTTTTTTCCGCCATACATTCCAGTTTTGTGCATTCTTTCATCAAGAGGTTTTTCCCGTGACTTTGACGATATAACATCAACGGAATCCTTCTCCAACAGTCAACATGATTTATTAATATACCTACAGTCGACTCCAAAAGTTATTTGAAATTATTTGGACTCAGATTTTTCGTTGCATTATCATCTAAAATCGTAGTTTTTTTTTTTTGAACTATAAAATTTGGCTTTGTTAGTGTCTAATTTAACTACCTATGATAAAGGATTTCCAGTTTTTTTATTTGACAACTGGTTTTTAGTACCCGCCG
The DNA here is from genome assembly GCA_947578425.1 of Eugnorisma glareosa. Lineage (NCBI taxonomy): Eukaryota > Metazoa > Arthropoda > Insecta > Lepidoptera > Noctuidae > Eugnorisma > Eugnorisma glareosa. Next base: position 4,479,858 of record OX387967.1, on the reverse strand, counting down.
CCGCTAGCTGCCCCATTGGTCTCGTGGTCGCAAGCGCGACTGTTGAGCGTGGGGTCCTGTAAGGATCGATTCGGGCAAAAAGTGCTATTGGGTTTTTCTATTAGTAGTAACACGGAGTTTGGATGTTGGCGGTATGATACCCCGTGCCTCGGACAGGACGTTACGCCGTCGGCCCTAGACATTATGCTCAATCAGACGCAGTTCTTGTTTTGGCCTCCTAGCAAGTACGCGCTCATTGTCTTTGTTGAATCCAGGCTTTCACTGAGTCCTAGATAACACTATATGTCTGTATTATCTCCGTAATTGTTTTACTGCATCCTATAAATTGTCCTGTGTCGAATGTAATTTGTAGCATTATGCATTAAGAAAGTGCCGAATATTGGAATTCAAAACCTACAAACATAAACTCACGGTTTTTTACCAAGGGCGTAGGCTGAACCCACAGAACGCCAACTGCTACGATCCTTACATACTCCTTTCGCCTCGTCCCCGTTCATACATCTGGTCACACACGCATGCCGGTTGCGAGTACTACACACCTGACTTTTCTGAAGAACCTCACCAATAAGATCAGTTGGGATGTTCTTCTAGGGCCTCCTGGTGTTGCCACTCACATCTGCCTTGTTAGTACCTTCTGTTAGTCGCCTTTCACTCATCTTCTCCACATGACCAAACCATCTAAGCATACTCTTTTCAATTTTTGTCACTATATCTTTTAATAAAAAAACACAATAAAAAAAAAACAAAAAGAAAAACAAAAATAACAAACCAAAACACAAAAAAGTGAAAAATAACTTTAGCTTGAGAAGCCGGTGGCAAAAACACCAAATTAATTAAACAAAGGTCAAGCTTCGAAGTCGGTGACCTTTGATTGATTTTGTGTTTTTGTTACCGGCTTTTGAAGCTAAAGTTATTTTTAACTTTTTTGTGTTTTGGTTTGTTATTTTAGTTTTTTTTTTTATTGTGTTTTTTTGAAGTCGGTTTTATTTTTTGCAAAAAAGTTTTTATATTTCCATTTTTAGTAGTCCCCATGTCGCCATGAATTTATTTTACATTATTAAATACGCGTCTAAATGACAACAACCGTTCTTTTCTTAAAGTCGGCTAAAATGATTAATACTTCTAGTTTCTAGCACTCACTCTGTTGTCTCTAGAGCGCGTTTTATACTTACCCAACGTGAATTCATACGTAGCTAGTGGTAACAAGATACAGATTCAAAAGTTCAAAGCCGTGAAGGGAAATTCCCTTTAAATCCTTGAAGAGAAAAACGGAACACTCATAGGATCACTTTTTTGTCTGTCTGTCTGTCAAGACCCTTTATCTAGGGAACGGGTAGAGGTATCGAGTTAAAATTAAAAACATGTACTCAAATCTATAGGCCCACACTAGGCATTTCTCCTGTATCGTGGGTGCTTTTACAAACATTTAAACTCACATACACAAACAGCCAGACCCGGAACAACTACTTGTAGGCCATATATAAATATTTGTTCCATGCGGGGATCGTACCCGCGACAAGCAGCGCAGCAGCCAAGCCCTCAGTTACTGCATCAACCATGCCGTAACCGACTACCCTTCATAATTAAAAGGTTTCAAAAAAAATCTGCTGGTGATAAAGGGTGTAACAAGACTATAGTTGTAAATAAACCGTTTTAAACCAAAATCAGTGGTTTAAAACCCGTTTTAAATTTGTTTAAAACGGTTTAAAACCACGACCACGTGGGCCGTACATTGATTACGAATTACTTAAAAAAATAGTTTAAAAGGCTAATTGAAATCATTTACCATTTTTATTAATATATGTGAAGTCATATATCATATTTATACTACTATTTAGGATTAGACACTGAAAACAATCATGTTTTGGGTATTTATTAAAATAAAACGGCAATGCCGCATTTTTATTTTTCACTTTGCTACCAAAATCGCAACGGGGAGAGATGGGGCAGGTAGGGATCGATTTTATGTTTGTCTGTCATGTTAATGAAGGTTGATTTTAAAACATTTTTATTTTATTTTCCTTTTATATATTCTAAATCAGGATGGAGGTGTGGTCTAGATAACTTCGTGTAAAGCCTCAGTGCATTCCAAAAAAAACATTCTAAACCATATTAAACCGCTAAGTGTGGTTTTAAATCGTTTTAAACCAAAAAGACGGTTTAAAACAAAATGGTTTAAAACGTTTAAAATCCGTTTTGCATCTCTAAACAAGACCCTTAACGAAGCCGAAAGGCACTTATTCTCCCCGTCATTGCGATCATTTTTTTGTTCTACACCATACCTGGGAACCTTCTACAGCGTGTAACAGAAAGGGTATAATCATATGGAATACTGTTGTATGGACCATCAAACTGAACAACTTTCTCTATGGGACCACCATCGAAATCGTAAAAAAATAATCAGCTGTCCTATACAAAATTTCAATACCTACTCGACCCAAATGTATGGGACAGCTGATTATTTTTTTACGATTTCGATGGTGGTCCCATAGAGAAAGTTGTTCAGTTTGATGGTCCGTACCACAGTATTCCATATGATTATATCCTTTCTGTTACACGCTGTAATTACGGAGATATTGGCGGTTAAAATTCCAACATTTTCACAAGTTTTTTTTTTAAATACATGTTTTTAATGTAAGATTTTTACTTAAAACACCTCCACAATCCCCTTACTATTCAATTCATACATCAGCACAATGTTTTGAGTGCGTTACATTGAGTCCTACCGCAAAACGTGATTTTTCACCCCAAAAAAAGAAAAACGTTTCCCAGCAATATTTTTTGCGTAAAGTTACTTAATTTGATGTACAGAATGCTTGATTGACGGCTTTGTGAAGGGTCTCGTTACACCCTGTATAAGCTGCTAGATTGCCGTGATGTTGGCCCTCGGGAACTTCACTGCTTGGGGTCGATTTCTAAACATTGGAATCTATACCTTATTACCACTGCCAACTTACGTAATATTATATCCTTACCCAAGTAAGGATATAATGCTCTGCTCTGCTCTGCCGTCTCCGGTGTCCGCTGGCTTTTACTCGAAGCCAGTTTATTCTCCATGAGAAAATATGCAATTACTATCGTTATCATTACAGCATAACTTGGTTACTACTATACTTAATAATGTAATGCTTGCGGTTTAAATATTTCCAATGTGTCATTGAGAGGAAAAAGTTAACATTTGTTGTCTTCGAGTAGACCACAAAGTAGGTACTTTAAGCTGTTGCTTCATGTATCGTTTTCTTACCATAGAGTAAAGAAAGTACAGTTATAGTACATTTTGATATAAGTGGGGAAACTTTGTTATTGCATTCGAGCGCGGAATTAACACCCGAGCTGCAAGCGAGGGTGTTATGGAGCCGAGAACTGCAATAACAAAGCCCCACGCGTATCAAACGACGTTTTTCAATACACTTTCGAAGAAATAAAATATTAGAACGGACAGTATTTTTGTCAGGAATTATTAGGAAACTATGATTTAATTAGCTTTTTTTCCGCGCTTTGCTTTCGCCAGGTTGAAGAAGATGCAAAGGTATGATGCTGTATACAGCCTACTATGAAAAAAAGAAAAATCATTTTTTTTTTTAATTTAGAACACATTAAGATGTTAATTTGTTCATAAAAATAAATATTTGTTTTAAATAATCATTTTTATCTATGATATTCTATTTATAAACACAATTTAAATACTCGAAAAATACTTAATCCGTAAAGACGCATAACTCTTTGCTGGGATTAAAAAAAAAAAATCACCGCCGACTATAGATATAGTCATTGAACCCTTTAGACTTATCTGTGCAAATTTTTATTTCCGCACGTGTGCGGAAAAATATTAAAAATCGCACGCGTGTGAAATACATTGCATGTTGAACCTAATCGTAGTGCGATTAGAACCAGTTTTCGAGAAAGTGTATTGAAAAAAATATTTTCACTGATTTATACGGACCCTTTGTAGAGAGCAGCGGTGGCTCAGTGGTAGCGGCACTGACTTACGAACAGTAAGGGTCTTTTTACACCAATTATTCGGCGTGTATCAGATCGGTGTGTCATATTTAAGGGTGTAGTACAGGCCATCAAGGGGAACCATTTTCTCCATGAGACCAACATCTAAATCGCGAAAAAAAAAACATCTGCTGCCCGCCGGGCAGTAGATGCACGGATGTACCGGGCAGTGCCCGGTTGAGTAAGTAGGTAAAGGTATTGAAGATTCATAAGGGGCGTCAAAAAAAAACGTCCATGTCACTGTCAACGAGAAAAGTGCTCAGAACGCGGGCAACATTGAATGGCAATGCTGTTTCTTTGGCCCAAAAACAGGTCAGCCCTCTGGTCACGCAAAGAGTCAAACCACCACCTGGCGATATCCCGAACCTCCGACTAGGTGGGCAGTCGGATCCCATCCCAGCTAGCAAAATACCCTTACAAACAAAAGCTTTAAGAGCGATGGTTTTATACAAGGTTTATACGTGTTCTGATTAAGTCAGAAACTCTAATAGTGGTATTTTATAAGTCTATTTAAGTTTTAAGAGCACATAACATAAGAGCATTTAACTTGTAACATATTCTTATAGACTTAATTAAGAAAACGTTATATAATATTAATAAGAGCAGTGGCATTATAAGCGCCTTTTACAAGTCTCATTGCCTTTGATTCTTAATTCATACTTATAAATACATTTTATAAGTACAGTCAACCTTAGAAGTGACTATACTAAGAGTTTTATTAGACTTCCGTAAAACTAGTATTTTAAAAGTGTGGTTTATCCCATCTAAGACAAATTAAAGAGTAGTAGCACTTTAAAAAGTCCTACAAGTGTCTTATAGAATTCCCTCTTTCGTATGCCGAGTATATAGGCACAATTAAAAAGCTATTGTGTCTCGCGTAGAGCCACGTTCCCGGCACACGAAGGGTTAGAGTTGTTCATTTTCTTTGTTGTGTTGACTCCAGAAATTGCTATACAATCAGGTAAACCATTTTAATATTTAGTACATAATTATTATCATTTAGTTTCTCTTAAATCCTTTTACTTATTAAGGAATCTTAAAATTATGAGCAACATGGCCGTGTAGATAGTGGTTTTAGGTTTAATTTGACTTTTACGAGTGCGATCTAAACCTCACACAAGAGCACTGGTCTTATATTGCTCTAATAAACCACTCATGAGTCGTGGTTGGTCGAAATGGCGACATTTTGATATTATTTTACAAATAATTAAAAAAATAATATAGTAAAAGAAACAATATTGTTATTATAATTTCAAAGTAATCGAGAAAATCAACTTCGCAAACAAATAATTGCATATATTGCGTGACATTAAGACACTAGCGTTTTGTAGGAAAGGTCAATTTTAAATATGATACTTATGTTTTTATGCGACTGTTAATTTTTTTACAAAAGTTCCAAGGACTTCTCAACCCACGGCGGTACACAAGCGATATTACACTTAAAATAGTATTTTATTTTATTTGTAAGAGGACTTTAAGGTTATTTACCCTTACAGCGCGCCATTGTAAGTGACTTGTAAGTTTATTTGTCATTATAAAGGTATCAGCAAGAGTTTTGTAAGTTTGAAAATACACTTCGCGAGACCTTTACAAGGCAATTGCAAGTGTGAATATGCTTATAAAGTGCGCCCAAATGCACACTTATAGGTGTCTTTAAGTGTGATATAAAAATGAAAAAAATATGGTCTTGGGATATTTGTAAGATTATTTTTTGCTAGCTGGGATGGACCTAGTGTTTCAACAACAGCTAAAACACATAGCTACTTATTAGGCTATTGTATTTGTGCTGTTTGAAGTTTTCAGCACCTGGAGCAGCCAGCACAACCCGTTGTGCTAGGAAGATGAGATGATACATGGGCGTCCACGTGTGTTGCATTTATAAATAAGGGGTTTTTATTTTTCTAAAGCTATAATAGTACATTATGATATAAGTGCGGTAAGTTGAAAATTAAAGCCGAGGCGATATTGCTAGCCCGAGCTGTAGGCGAGGGCTACAAGATAGCAGTGGCTGTAATTATCATAGCGCATGTATGTCATACGACGTTTTATAACATATTTGTAAGGAAATAAATTAAAATCGGACTTTCTTAAACGAATAAATCTTTAATCACTTGTTAAAGCAGTTATAAAAATTTGAACAATTTGAAAATTGATTATTTTGTGTTTTTGTTACAGTTAAATGGTTGTAATTTATTGTCAAAATTAATTAAATTTAGGATTAAATGTTTATTTATTATATTTTATCGCCCAAAGTTAATTTTATTCATAAAATGTTGACCACTTTTCTGACAAAAACTCTTTGCTAAGAGATTTAAAAAGTACCGTTCGTTTTAGACGGAGCATCTTGATAAGCCGTGCGTTTTACATTACAATAACGCACAAGTACGCAATGCTAATGAGATACAATACGATATTGAAATTGGTAATATAACAGCCCTTTACGAGCAAATGTGTTTTAAACTGGATTTTATAGAATACTTGGAATAGGTAATCGAATCTGTGCAGAACATAGATTTAAATTGAAACATGGGATTGGGATGAAGATGGGATGGAGGACTAAACGAATCGATAGATACCATCTCAGTATGAGTGAGCGAGACAATACTACTCAATTCTAATTGTCAACGAGACGTGACATTTTTGTTGCAGCATAATCTATAATGCAAAAGACTGGATTATTGAAAACTACGACAGATTTTCATAGTAAAAATTAACACAAAATCAGAGTTTTCTGACCCTTAAGCAGAAGACTCTAAAAGAACTCATAAGTCCCATGAAGTCGAAGACTGTATTAATACTTTTATAATTTTAGGTCAAGAACTCCCAAAGGATGGAGATACAGATCTGGATCCAGTACATCAGCAGGGACTGGAAATCCGGTATGTGTCACTGCCCGGTCTCATTGATTTCTAGTTCAGCAGTCAAACCTACGAATTATTTTGAATCCCGCGTGGCTTTATTCATCCTTACCATATTTCTGGTTCTTAGTGAAACAAACTCACAATAATAGGTTTCATTGATTCGTTTTCTACTAAAAAAGGACCGTCAAAATGTTTATATCTATTCAAGCCCCGCTTTTCTTTTTTTTTCAGGTTGGACGTTCTAACAGCCCGTAACAATGGTGCGACGGTTATGCCGTTTTGCACGGCAGCCTTTGCGAAGGATCTAACTATGAACGCTTTGGAGATCATGGAAGGAACAATTACTTTGGGACGAACTTCGACACGCGTCTCTAATCTGAACACACGACTCATCGAATCGATTCCGGGAGGTGATACTGCATTAATGAGCAGGTAAGATATAATCTGTTGGTACATTTGTTTCAATCGCACACCGCGCAGCCCGTCGCCGCCGCGTGCCGCGCGGCTTTCACCGCGCCGCAGGTCGCGCCGCAGTTCGCGGCGCCGGTAGCTGTGGCTTACTTCATACATTGTCTACCATTTGTTTTCGCCGCTCACCGCTTGCTGCGCCTCACGCCGCGCCGCAATAGGCGCCGCTCTTGGCTGTGGCAATATGCGCAACGCCTTTCTTGTCTCTGCACCAACGCCGTGTCATCAGCATAATTATCATATAATTTTGCCGCACTTAATACTTAGATTACACAAGTCGTTAATAGAAACCAAGAATAGGTAGGGGCCCAAAATACTGCCCTGAGGAATACCAAATCCAGTATTTTTTCTGCTCATCGCTCGTAAAATTATCCACCCTAACACTTTGGTATCGATCTTCTAAGTAGTGTCAGCGGCGTTCCCCTTATTTCTATGGTTTCTAATTCGTACCAGAATCGGTCAGGCTATGCATCGCATCAGCTGTGGATAATTTGGCTCCGAAATCAAATTGCGCAGGTAATAAGAAGTGTTTTTTTTTCCAAGTAGCTAACTAGTCAGTTCTTTATTTTTTTTTCAAGCATTTTGGATTGCGGGGACAAACGATATTGCCCTACAGATAAACAAGTCCCGGTTTCCAGTTTTATAGATAGGAATAACAATAAATTGCGTTTTTAGACATCTAGTGAAAATTCCTCTAGAAAGACAGCTTCGAAGTATATGAGTTTAGGACGGTACCAATATATGCTTAAAGTGTCAATGGAACTTATTGCTTATTTACCCATCCAACTGCACAGTCATCTTTTAGGACATAAATGTGAACGTCTGTATACGTTAAGCGCGAATCAAAAATCAAAATATGGTGAGTGGTTGAACCGTAATAGTCACCGCAGATAACAGAACTTCGTCAAGTGCAAGTATATAGACTTATAACAGTAAACTTAGATTTAGACTTCTGTGAATATTATAGACCTGATATCGTAAAGAGAGATTGTGTGTTCTAGTATTATGGAAGAGGGTGCAAACCCAAACGCGACGTGCCGTCTGGACCACGTATCAGCGTGCCACATCGCCGCCATGCACGACAATGACGCCTTAAACCTGCTATTCACCTCAGGAGCTGATAGCTCCAGGTCTGACCAGCACGGCAGAACACCTCTCCACCTAGCCGCCTGGGAAGGGAACATGAAGCAGATTGCTGTACTGCTGAACTTTCCGGAAGGTATATTGAATTGTTGCGAAAGATTTAGTCTTTTTTCTTAACTAAATCTAAACCAACCTAACTTCTGTCCGGAGTCGGGATGCCCCAAGTCCCGAGCTCGCTTCGCTTGCTCTTTCATCCTAAGTTTTCCTTGCCACTTTTTCCTTGATTGTAATGATGAAATATAAAGTAGCTTTAGCAATTTTTAAAACTCTCTAGGAGTCCCAAAGAACGTCAGTTTTTATTATTACCCATTATTTGTTGTCGAAATCGAATAAATGAATATAATAATAAGATATGTTATTTTATTTTCAGCTCTGAGAAAAAGTGTGCTCGATCATGTCGTCCTGTCACCTGAAGCCGTGGCAGAGGTGACAAGGCATAGTCTACCGGTGAATAAGTTGACAAACGTACCATGTCGCCGTAACGTCGAGTCTACTTTGCCGGATGAATGGAGCGACTGCGTGGAACACAACTGTAGGAATATCAAAGAAATTGTGGGTGCTTTGTGTAAATCATTTTTCCACTACTGCTCTCAAAACGGTGGTATGATTTTTTTTAAATATTACATTTTTTAAAATACTTTTTCCTGTTCGTCCAGTTGCCAGTGTTCCAGGAAGGATGGACGGCGTTGCACGCAGCCAGCGCCCGCGCACAGCACCATTGCGTTCAGTTACTGCTCGCCGCCGGCGCCGACGCGAATGCACAAGATCTTCGTTGTAGGACTCCACTGGACGTTGCTGGCTGTGCCCATTACATGGGGCACAGGGTTGATGTAAACAAGTAAGGCATCCAAATAAATTTTGAGTTTAACGAAAGAAAAAGTTATTTAAATGACATTTATTTTCAGTTTCATGGCAACTGTAGATTTGCTACTGAAAGCCGGTGGCCAGTTCCTGCAGTACGGTAACAATGACAAATGCTTTGACACTCCACTACACACTGCGGTGGAACTCGGGAGCGAGGCTGCCGTAAAACAGATGCTGCAGGGAGGTGCGCCTGCCATTACGTGGAACAGCCAGGGACTCACTGCCATGCATTTGTGTGTAGAGAAACGGAATAAAGAGCTGTTGCAGGTAATTTCGGCGGACTTGATTATCGTATTTAAATAAGACAAGATTTCGTCCGCGGCTGTGCTCGCGTTAAAGTCGAATTGCATCCGACGAGAACGTTTAGGTATAGCAGATGACACTCGGGGTAATGAAGCTTCCCATTGATCGAAGAATTTTTGGAAGCCGGCAGTACTTTCAAAGATTGTCATACAATGTACAAACTTTACCTCTTTTTCATTTTATAAAATAGTATATTATTAAGTGAAAAGCGTCCAAAGGACAGCTGAACAAATCTCTATAACGATCGGTTCTATTCTGTTCCCGTGGAAACGCGTGAAACGCTGCGCTTTCCACTGTGTTCGTAATAATTGGAGAGCCAGATCTCATATTTAAACGCAGATACTGGTACTATATAATCTATAATATAAATTAGCTTTTATAGACCCAATCCTGGAATTGTAGAAAAAACCTTCAAAAGTTACAAAAGCTGAAGGTGGCTCCTCAATGGAACTGTCTGATCTGAGGAACCACCTTCATCATCCACAGTTAGACTTCACCCACTGCTGGGTCTACCTAGGCACAGGGGTCTCATTGCTATTGCCAATCTTCACGTTCTTGAGCTAACTTCATACAGGATTTACCCGCGATTACAACAATCGTCTGCCCATCTCGTGGATGTACGTACGCTATCCATATCGTAGTTGCAAAAAAAGTTGGAAAGAAAAATGTTGGCACTAAAATAAACTTATGATCAGTTACATCACCACGGCTGTGCATCGTGCTTTGAATGTTCAACGCCGCATGCCATGTTCTGACCCCTTAATATTTTAATGTCTTTTTATTCTAGTTGTTAGCAAATCATAATTGTGGCTTTCAAGATCCTTCCTTAGTGATTGTGGATGTGACAGACCGGACAGGCTCCGATGTGCTCTGTGCGGCAGTGAAAGCAGAGTGGATACAAGGAGTCTGTATAGCTCTCGATGCAGGAGCTAGCATCGCCACGAAGGTAGTTGTTACGCTTCATTCTCATGCTATTGATTCAAACAATTTATAGCATTGAGTTTTACATTTAAACTGAAAACTTGATTCAGCTTACTTTTAAAAACAATGTTTTTATATTATTAATCATTTACGTTCCAGGCAAACGGAGAATCTCCTATGCATTTTGCTGCACAATTGGGTAACATAGTTATACTTCAAAAGATATTAAACGTTGCGCAACACAGGAACATCAATTATTGCAATGAAGAAAGAGCGACTGCACTTTTCAGAGCAATATCTCACAACCACCAAGATGCCCTTGAATTGTTACTCAAAAACGGTTTCAGCATGGAGACAGTAAACTTGAATAAAGCTAACGTTTTCCATACCGCTACTAAACATGGCAGAAAAGAAATACTAGAATATTTACTTGAATATGATAACAACATAACAAAGGAACTGATCAACATGTCTGACCTCGTTGGTCCACCATTATATTACGCTGTAGATAATAATCGTCTTGATTGTGCAGCATTACTTATCTCTAAAGGGGCTAAAGTAAATATCAATTGCGAGTATAATCGTAAGAGTACGACTCTTTTACATATAGCTGCTAGAAAAAACCATTGCGAAATAGCAGAAAAGATTATAGATAATGACAGTAAAACTGTTCATGTTACTAGTTATGGATTAGGGTGGACACCTTTGCACGAGGCTTGCCATTACGGAAACAGAGAAATGATTGTATTACTCCTTCGCAAAGGAGCTGACCTTTCTGGAACGGACAACAATGCACACACGGATACCCCTATTGAACTGCTGATGAAATACGTATCAAAACCAACTGAACTCATTGAAGAAGTATTCGACTCATGTATAACTAGCAAAGATGAGTGCCACGAAAACTGTTCGATTGTGGATGTAAAATGTGGGATTAAAGTAGACTACACAGTGTTAGACCCTCCGTGTGAGAATGCTGACAGGTCACAAATGAGGGTGATTCAGGCTTTGCTTGATACCGGTAATACATACGATCAGAAGAAGCTACTCCTTCATCCTTTGGTTGAAAGCTTTGTCTTTCGACAGTGGAGATCATTATCACCATTTTTCTACGGTTCATTGGCATTACACGTGTGCTTTGTGTTGTCTGTCAACATGTTTGCCTTCTTTTTGTTCAAATATAAAGACAGAAAAATTGATCCTGTGCCAAATATATTCCGTAGCAGTGTTTGGATTTATTTCATATATTTTTCAACCTTTTTCATTATAATACAGGTAATTGAAACACATCAAATCAATTCTAATTGTAAGCATTTCGACGGGTTGGAATTTAACTTATTTTTTTTTGTTACCACTAGGATATCGTCTTCATTAAAAAGAACGGCATAAGGAACCTTCGGTGTGAGACATGGTTAAGATTCTTGTCTACGCCGCTGGCAATTATCTTGCCCCTAATATTGTCGTGGGATTCAGAGTCACAGGCAGAGTGGGTGCGGCTCTTCAGCGCAGCCACATTATTCTTCACCTGGGTTAAAATAATGTTCCTACTCTCCCGATTCCCGAAATTTGGATATTATGTACTGATGTATGAAAAAGTGGCGCGAAGAGTAATTAATGTGAGTTTTCTCTTGTTTAATATTATAAGTTGGTTTCAGACTCACTTGTATAATAATCATTAAATCCATACTTTCCGAATTGCTCTTGTGTAAACTGTCTTTTAATTTTTTCCAGATTCTTATGGCTTTATTTTGGTTCCTCACATTTGGCTTCTCCATAAGCTTCATGACACATAATACAATGTTCATTAGCATAATGAATGAAATAGTTTTTAATTAAACCATTTTATTTAATAGTCGTGATTTATTTGTCTAATTATTCATTTTTCTTTACCTTTCAGATACTTGTACCACTTGGTTTACTCATAGTTGGCTTCTGCATTAGTTTCATGATACAGTTCCATGCACAACCACCATTTGAAGGATTTTGGTCTTCTCTCCTGATGACGATGGTTATGATGTCATCAGAACCTGGGTATAAAGACACTTTTAATAAGGATCACGAATCAGCATCTCTCATCATGTTACGTTTAACATTTGCGGCTTTTCTTTTCCTTGTTTCAATAGTTCTTATGAATATGTTAGTTGGTGTTGCCGTAAACGACGTCAAAGATTTAGAACTTTTAGGTCACAAAAAGAGATTGGAAAAACAGGTGGAATTTATAACAGCATTTGAAGGCAGTACTTGTCGAAATTTCGTTAAAAAAATACTCCCAGCGAGTCTATATAAAAAATGGTTTGAGGACAAGAAATTGCCGAACGTTATCAAGATGAGATCAGGATGCTATGATAAATGCACGCGCAGTAATTGGCATCATTTGCATGCTCGCTTAAGAGAAGCAATTTTTGAAAAGACTCAGTTGCAAAAGAAGCAATCGGATGAAAAACAAGACACTGTGGTGAACCATATGAAATTGCATGAAATACATAAAGTGATTCTCAAAAATGACAACAGCGAGCCAACAACGACTCAGAGACTGGCCAATCTAGAAACAGCCGTTAACAAAATATTTGAAGAAATTTGTAAATCGCGTAGAGAACACGTGGACAAAGTCTCGCTAAGAAAAGATGGAGGCATTGCTTCCGTGGCGGCGTAAATATCTGAAGTTTTAAGGTTTATATTTGCACACACAAGGAAAATACGTACCTACACAAAGAATGTGGAGATTTGCGAATTCATAAATGTTTTATATCCATATCTAATATTGATTGGTTGAATGCTTATTAACACTTAAGTAACTTACTTAGTTTCCCACATACATTGCCAATTTGAGTTCTCCATTTCATGTCGTTATCAATAAAAGCCCTAATTTTTATCAATAAAACTTTTTCATAATTCATAATTTTAAGTTTTGTTAAGGTTTATAAGCATTCAGCCAATCAATTGTAGGCTAGTGTTTATCAGTTTTTCTAGTGTTTTTATGATAATAGAAGTAAACTCAAGTACACTCGACAAGCGTTTCACAAATAATAATAATAATTGGGATGGGAAGAAAAAAATCTAGATAAGATAAGATTTTTATTTTTTTATATATGGCAACAGCCATATTTAACCAGAAGGCATGCAAAAGTACAAAATATATTAGAGATGCTAAGTACATCATACTATTAAAGATAAACAATGTCAATACTTATACAGATTAATTAACTATATTACAATTTAATTATGAAGAAATTCATATTATACATAATTATTCTGCAGTCAACTTATTTTGTATTGGAATTATATAAAATAAAAATAAAATGTCATATTTTTCTAATTTCCAATCATTATACAACGTGTGACAGAATAAATTTTGTTCTTAATTAAGAGTACAATGACCCCTTAAGTTTAAGTTTCATTGTTTAAGTTTAAGTTCAATTAGTTTAAGTTTCATTGTACGTATGTACTAACACTCTAGGACTTTATAAAATCTGAAAAAAAAAAAAGTTGTTTTATTTTTTTAGTTTAGGGCATTGATTACAGCTTCATTGGGAAAACTGTAATACCCATCAAATACAGATATGATACATACAGTTGGTAGACCCTAGGCAGTAGAGAGAGACATCACAATATGAATTAAGTAAATCTCTTCTAGCTTGGACTGCGGACATCAAGTAGATCTAGTGTCGACTATTTCACCTTCCGGAAGGCGTTCGAAAGAGTTACATACTGTTACAACGAGACGCTGCTTATGAAACTCAGCAAAACAGGTTCCACACGTCTCTCCTCCGTTTCTTAGCCGACTACCTTCGTGAACATCAGCAGTTTGTTAGGTTAAGGATATACCTACGATTGAAGTAACTACCACACGCGTTTTGGAGTTAGTCAGGGTTCAATTTTTGGGCCTTTATTATTTTTAAAATAAAATAATGAGCAAAGTTAATACAAAAGTAGCCATAGGCCACAAACTTCCTGTATCTTGGTGTAATAGTTTTAATAACATCTTCTCATTTGAATTTTGATTTATTTATTGCAATAAAACCTACAATAAATGTTTAGATTAAATTTCAATATTCATTAAATAGAATAAAACTGAAATGTACATTTAAAATCAAATGTTATGCATGTATGAACCCCGCAAGTACTGAGGGTGAAGGCCTCTTCCAGAGAACCCCAGCGGTCTCGGTCTTTGGCTTCTGTCAGCCAGTTTTTCTCTGCAACTCGTGTGATGTCGTCTGGTCCATCTTATGAAATTACGGATTTTTTGGTACATATTCTAACTAGATATTAGCTGGACTCAGAAAGGCCATCATTCTTTCTAATTTGTTAGTTACAATACTTGGTCAAAATCAAAATCAAAATATTTTCATTTCACATAGGCCTAGATGGGCACTTATAAAACGTCGACAAAAAGGTGCACGGTTCGGGTTGGTCGTTTCCTATGGAGAAGAACCGGCAAGAAACTCCATGGTTACTCTTTTCAAATCATTTGGTGTTACAATATTATCATGTTACAACATTAGTACTTAAGTATGGGGGAACAGCATAGGCCCGACAATAGGTCGTTGCTTACTACACAAAAAAAAAAACAAGATGAAAAGTTAACAAAAGTTAACGAGCATCTGGGAATCTACAAAGCCTATAATGTTCACACATTCACAAACAATCAGTAAAAAAGAATCTATACAAAGGTAAGAAAATATTGTAAAATAGTAAATTAAACAAGTGACACAAATATTGTCGTCAGTGCTGTAACTATTCTGAGCAAAAGATGTTTAAATGATTTGAAAACTATCGTAAAGAATCTGGTTAGATAGATGAGAAAAAATGAGATTGAGAATAGTTAGAGACATCCACATATTTGTGCCGTTTACGAGCTACCAGGGAAGCCGCATGCGCAGAAGGAACTAAAGCCAAAATTCTTTGTCTTCGACGTACTCCTTGATTTTGTAATATGCTTTTTTAATAAGGACACGTTTGATGTACACACATCAAAAGTGTCTAGGGATCAAGCATTTTTATGTGGATTTCTTGAGATTGAGATGTGGCTTTGTAATAAATTTATGATTTTATAAATTTATATGGATCCTTTTTGGTGCATTTCATAATTTGAATCAGGAACTGTGAATCAAATTCGAGTAAAAGATGAAAATCAGCTGTCAATATTTTCCCTATAAAAACATACAACGCATTGAAGACATTATTAGTGCTACTGTTTCCCTACTACTGATTAAAACCAACGTTATTATGGAGCGGCGACGTCATTTAAGCAGGGAAGAAATGCTCAGAGCCGTGGGAATGATAGAAGCTGGTTCCCGGCAACGTACTGTGGCTTTAGCTCTGAATACAAGTCAGAGTGTTATCAGTCGACTTTGGACACGTTACCGAAGCACTGGTACCGTGGCTGAGCGCCATGGAGGACGGTATCGCTGCACCACACGGAGACAAGACCGATACATTCAAATCTTAACTCGAAGAGCTCCAACAATAACCGCCATGATGTTAGCCGTGAGGCTTCATCACTCTTCAGGGAACTTAATTAGCGACCAAACAGTCAGAAACCGCTTGCATGAAGTGAACCTTCATTCCCGAAGACCGCTACGGGTACCACCTATAGCAATGCACAATCGTAGGATACGATATCAATGGGCTCTTGAACACAGAAATTGGGCAGAAGAACAATGGCGTTTCGTGTGCTTTTCTGATGAGTCTCGTTTTGGTATGAGACCGGATACAAGACGTATACGACACTGGAGAACCCCTGGACGCCAACAGCGATTAAAATCCTGCCAGGAAGTCCATCCTTATAGTGGTGGAACCATCATGGTATGGGCGGGTATTTGGATCGGCGGAAGAACTGAGTTGATTTGGATCAGAGGCAACCTCAACGCTCAAATTTATGCTGAGACGATTGTATCAGACGTCATCGTTCCTCTACAAGTGCAAATCGGTCCCTTATTTCAGTTAATGCATGATAATGCACGACCGCACACCGCAAGAGTTGTAAGACAGACTCTCGCCGCAGCTAACATCAATGTCCTGCCCTGGCCTGCTCAGTCGCCAGACTTGAATCCGATTGAGCATGCATGGGATATGCTACAGAGAAGAGCTCTGCCGAATATGGAGGGTATCCAGTCGCAAGAAGACCTTTTTTTGTTGTTGCAACGAACATGGGCGGCCATTCCACAGCGTGATTTGGATGAACTCATTTTGAGTATGCCAAACCGATGTTCTTGTGTTGTTAGTGTTCGCGGTAGAAACACGGATTATTAATTGTTTAAGTTACCCAATAAAATTTTAAAGAAAACTGTTATTTCAGTCTTTTTTTCGAACTTTTGTGTTAGTGGTTCAAATGTCAAAAATCCCTTTATTAGGAAAATGGCAAATTTCTTTATTAATGCAAAGGTGACTTGGTTTATCGTTACTGTGACAAACGAAAACACTTTATTTGATGAATCCTTAAAGAAAATTTTAATTAATATCAATCAGGAGAAAAGTTATTGCAAAAATATATGTTGATCCCTAGACACTTTTGATGTGTGTAATTTTTGAACTTTCCATCGGTCAGTTCTAGAACTGACTTTGGCAACTTGTTATAAAAGCGTATACTGTTTATAAGAAAAGACTTTCTAGTTTTAGTTAATCTGAATTTAGGTATTACAATTTCGTGTTTACTGCGTGTATTTATATTATGCAAGTCGCTTCTAATTTTGAAAAGCCCTCGATTTTTGCGGACATATAAAATACATTCTAAGATATAGAGCAAAGGCAGGGTCAGTATTTCCATCTCTTTAAATTTTTCTCTTAGGGACTCACGAGGACCCATTTTATAGATTGCGCGGACTGCCCTCTTTTGAAGAATAAAAATTGAGTCAACGTCTGCTGCTGATCCCCACAGCAGAATGCCATAAGACATAATACTGTGGAAATAAGCATAGTATACGAGTACTAACCTAGCTGTGGCTACATCAGTTAACTGCCTTATTTTCCATACTGCATATGCAGCTGAGCTTAACCTACCCGAAAGAGTTCTAATGTGCGCGCCCCACTGCAATTTTGAGTCGATAGTAATCCCTAAGAATACAGTTTCCGCTATGACATCAAGTTTTTTGCCGTCAAGATTTCAATTTAGATCCCGTTGTGGTACATTCGGTAAAGAGAACTTTAGACATTTTGTTTTGTTCGCATTCAGTAAAATATTGTTAGCTGCGAACCATTTTGAGAGAACAGTTAGACTTTCATTGACATGTAAGACATCCATATCTTTTCTAAAAAATAGCGAAGTGTCATCAGCAAATAGAATTATATCCGATAATTTGGCCGTCAAATAGGGGAGATCATTAATGTAAACAAAAAATAGGAAAGGACCGAGAATTGAACCTTGGGGCACGCCCATCTTGACTAGAGACCCAGAGGACGTCGCCCCATTTACATTTACTTTTTGCTGCCTATTTGATAGATAGGAAAGAACAAGATCAGCAGCTTGTCCACGAATTCCGTAGTGGTGTAATTTACAGATCAGTGTGTTGTGGTCGACGCAGTCGAATGCTTTTGAGAGATCACAGAAGATGCCAATGGCATCCTGGGACTTCTCCCAAGATTCCAAAATGTAACCGATGAGTTTTACTCCCGCGTCCGTTGTCGACCTACCCTTCGTGAAACCAAACTGCTGACTATGCAGAATCCCATTAGAGTTGAAGTGCGATAGCATCTGGTCCAGAATGATTTTTTCATAGATTTTACTCAGTGCTGGAAGCACAGATATAGGTCTATAATTAGAAGGATCATTCTTACAACCTGATTTAAAAATTGGTACTACTTTACTATGTTTCATTAGATCAGGAAACTTGCCGCTGTCCAAACATTGACTGAATGTGCCTGTTAGGACAAGAGCGATTGAGACAATAATATCTCCAAGAACCTTGACGGATATCCCCCATAAGTCTTCGGTATTTTTTATGTTGAGACTTTTGAATGCGTTTATAATTGTAGCAATACATATTGGTTTAAATTTAAAGTTTGGTATGTCCCGAGTAAAGTTTTCTTTGAGAAGAGGTTCAGTTAGTTTAGATGAAGAGGGGAGAGATTTCGTAACCTCTAACGGAATGTTGGTAAGAAATTTTCTAGTGTCTCGGCGACTTCTAGCTTATCAGAAATGGTCTGATTATCTATTTTCAAAGACAGTTCATTCTGATCTCGTTGTTGTGCCTTTCCAGTTTCTCTGTTAGTTACCTGCCATAAAGTTTTAATTTTATTATTAGAAATACCAATTTTGTTAATTACTATTTGTGATTTTGCTTAAGCGCAGACACTTTTGAATATTTAGAATAGTACCAGTAACATAAGTATGAAAAACTTGATCTGAAGTCAAAGATTTTTCGTGATATAAATTGTATAACGTATCTCTGCTTTTTCTTACTCCCGCAGTGGCCCATTCACTAAATTTCGATTTAGAATTAACTTTGACTGTTTTCAAAAGACACGTTTTATTAAATTCTTGCCAAACGGTAGAAAATAATGTGCCGTAGTTTATATTGGGATCTTTTGAATCAAAACTAGCGTTAGGAAGGGTGCTAAGAACATTATTATTAAAAGATTTTAATTTAATTTTAGTAAGAGGTCTTAATTGAATAGTTTTAGCTAAGTGTATCTTTTTGTCTAACTTTAAAGATACAAGTTGCCAGTATGGTCTGACCTAACGCCACTTATTAAGAACGAATCTTTTACGTTACAATTGGTAAATACATTATCTATGCATGAAGCTGAAGTTGTCGTTATTCTAGTCGCTTCATGAAATAAATATTTTAAATTGAATGATTTAAACAATGAGATGAGCTTACATTTTTCGGGTGAATTGACTAACAGATCAATATTTAAGTCACCACAAACAAAAACTAATTTATTATCTCTAAAAAGTCTACTTAATATTTCTTCCATTGTGATTAAGAACAATGACAAGTTTGATGCTGGTGGTCTATAGACACATAATAAAGTATGCCCTTCAACCTCTGCACATGCTACCTCACATAAGCGGTCAACAGAGTAAGCAGTGATATCCTTCCTTTCCTTATATCTGAGACAGCTATTACAAAGTATCAAGGTACCACCACCCACTGTGGATCTGTTGTACGCGCTGGCAACTGAAAAATTATTTACATTAAACAACATCCTATCTGTCCCACTGGTGGTGTCAGACGGCTACTTCATCATTGAGCCTGCCACCACTGGTGGAAGATTCCGCTAATTTAAGTGTCATCTGCCACCAGTGGGGACAGAGGTAGAAGCAAATGCGACTGAATAGACGCAACCACCACCAGTGGTGGTAGATGCAACAAATAGTTACAACTGCCACCAGTGGGGACTGGCCGGTGGGGGTAGACAGGAATAAACCCTAGTTACAGGTCCTCCTCTTTTCCGACTGCCTGTCGGAACTGATTATGACATCCAGCGAATTGTCTACAGTTCGTTGCTCATTCTCGCTACGTGTCCTGCCCAACTTCATTTTAACATTCGAGCGTAGGTGAGACCATCTATCACTCCTGTTTTTACATGATGGTAGGTAGTGTGACGAATTTTGTGTCATTTCCTGATTTATGCGACACTTCTCTCTATGCTTCGCTGGCAAGACGTGATTGTATTTTGACTCACTCGCATTAGACTTTTAAAAATTTCCTTTTTGGCTCCAAAACTTACTCCATGTCGTTATTATTCTTCTATCTACTTTGCCCCGTTTTTAGTTTTTTGAAAGAAAGGACGACGACCGAATTTGTATGAGACCCCGCCCCCTCCAACAGATCTTTCGTATGTGTTAGTAGGTTCATAGGGATCTTTAAAAAGATTAGCAATCAGTTTTAGCTTCAAAATCCATGGAGTTTAGAAAAAAAAAATCTTTTATTTATTTTATATCCGTTAAAAACATTTATAAAAAGAAAAAAAAACAACAATATTATAGACTGTTACAATATTATATAATATTAATTAATTGTTATTGTAATATTAAAAAAAGATTGGTCTGACACCTCCTTGCTGATCAGCCCCGTACGGCCGCAGGTGACTGCGACGTCCAGGTCGGAACTGACAGCTTGGGCATAGCTACGGTTAGCGGCCCGTTTGGATTGATCAAGACGCGGCCGCTTGCGCTCTCCTCGAGGCGATGAGGTCTCGTTGAGAGCCCGCTTGGCCGCGGCCTGATCCTTCCGAGCGGGTCGCCGTGCTGTCTGCTGGGCTGGTCCCTCCGCGGCGCTGGTTAGCGGTTGGCTAGTCCTTGGTCGGCTGGTGCCATCCACGGCCTGCGACCGCCTACCTGCGGAGAAGTTGACATTACCGCTGGTCGGATTACCCGGTCCTACGGCATTAGCCTGTATTGATTGTGGAAGCTTACCTTCCCACCGTTTCTGACGCCGCTCCTTCTTGGACGGTCTGTTCCTCCTTCTGGCGTTACCTGCCGAAGGAGCTGTAGGAGCTTGTCCTGAAGGGTCTGCGCGGCGTGTCGCTTCTTGCGAGTTTCTATCCGCCCTGCCCTTGCGCCTGTTCCGCTGCACCTGCCAGGTCAGCGCGAGCGCGTCACTGGCGGTGCTGCTCTCCTCCGGTTGGCCAGTGATGGTCAGAAGAGGAGGGACGGCCTGAAGAGCCATGGGTGGGGGCGGATGTATTAAAGGGCCCCGGCCACCGGAAATAACCGTCGTGGGGGTCTGTGATCCTGAAAAGGAGAAAGGAGCGGTACTGGTCCCAATCAGCGCCGTTGTCCTTTGTTTGTTGCGGGACTTGGTTTTGGTCTGAGCAGCGGTTCTCGCCACTGCCGGACCGACACCCGCGCTGGAGCTGGCCGCGTTGGCGGCAGAGCACCCAGGGGCGAGAGAGGTGTTGCGACCACCCCTCTTAGGAGTCTTGGCTTTCGCCTCCACTCCGGTGTGTACCTGTGCAGTGTGCACGTGTGTGTGAGTAGCTGATGTGTGTGTGGTTGCTGTGGGTGTGGTTGGTGTGTGTGTGGTTGGTGTGTGTGTGGTTGGTGTGTGTGAGGTTGGTGTGTGTGTGTGTGGTGTGTGTTTGTGTGTGCTGGTATCGTATGGGTTTGAGATATCCATAGTATAGTGTTAAAATTCATCTCTCCGGCTTCCCACCCTCCATGGAGCCCGCACCTGGGAACGTCTCGCTACAAACTAGCTCAACCGTTAGGATTACCTTCGAGATATAGGGGCGTGAGGCTGGCTTACAGTGCGACATCGGGTGCTTGATCGGGTTCAACCCTCACTTACACCGTCAGCATGACCTTAACCCACCGCTTCGGTCATCCAAGGACAACCTCCGCGGACCTCCCGCCCCTCGCCGTGGCCCTCTAACGGGACACTGTGGCCATTTCCCTACCCCTGGCTATTGGGTAGGGCCACCGTTTCGCTTGAAATCCGGACCAAAGAGGGCGTGTTGCCTCACGGACGCATTACCGCCAGCGCCGATCGGCTCAACCCTCCAGGACTCTTTCATCCCCGCTTACGGCGCTCAACTGCGCAGGTCCTAGCGCAGGTGACTGGATTACCTACTCGTCGCCAGCTGGATTTAGTGGCGGCCGAGCCCATAACCACTCAGTCACGGAGGGCCATGGTTAGGTTGAAAAGCGCCTGATGGTTTCTGTTGCGTCTATTTCTTAAGGAATTAGACCTAAAACAGGGCGGCAACCACGTGAAGGTGAACCGATCAGACTTGCCTTAAGGATCTACACGACTGTGGCGCTCACCCTCAAGACCCCGCCACCTTACCGCCTCTGAGGGAAACAGTAAGGTAGGCCTGCATCTATACTACCAAGCAAAGCGAAAGCAAAGCATGTCGTTGTGCAACCGCAAAAGCATAAATACAAGCCAGCCCCAAAACCTCCACCACAGTCAGACCGCGACGGCTCAACTACGGAAGTGGTTGGAGGTTCAACCAACAGCCATTGCCTTGATCCAGGAGCCGTGGATCAGGGCCGGCCGCATACAAGGTCTCTCCAATCTTGGTGGTAAGCTCCTAGTTTGCACAGATCACGATCATCCAAGATCGTGTATTTATACGACAGGTAACATCAAAACACAGCCACTAACAGATTTCTGTTGCAGGGATATCTCTGCAGCTAGGCTACTCATACAGCGTGGGGACACGGAGGTCGCAGTAGTCTTTGCCTCGGCATACATGCCCGAAGCTGAGGAGCCGCCTCCGCATGACCTCGCCCGCCTCGTGACATATTGCGAGAGCACAGGGCTGGAGGTTGTCATAGGCGCTGACGCAAACGCTCATCACCCTCTGTGGGGCATGGACACGCAAAACGCAAGGGGTAAGGCTCTAGTAGATTACCTATTTACAACAAACTTAACCCTGCTGAATACAGGCTCCGAACCAACCTTCGTAAACAGGCGTAGCCAAACAATCATAGACCTCACTCTGGCATCGGAGGGTGCTGCGGCTATCGCCACCGGCTGGGAGGTCTCCAAGGAAGCCTCCTGCTCGGACCACAGGTGGATCCGCTTCGACATTCAGGTCTGTGTATTACCAATACTGCCACGGCGCAACCCGCGCAACACTAACCGTGCTGCATATACACGCACCCTCGAAACTAAGCTCGCGCCAACAAACTACTGGATGACCTACGAGGACACGCCGCAGATCGACGAGCGTGTAAGTCATCTCACGAAATCAATGCTAGACAGCTACCATTCAGCTTGCCCGGAAACCACTCCGCCCACAACACCAGGGAAGCAACCTTGGTGGGGAGCGGATCTGGAACGCAAGCGCGGGAAGGTAAGGGCTGCCCTAAACAGAGCCATGAACACATGTGCTGACGAGGATTGGGACGTGTACTACGCAGCCAAATCCGCGTATAAAAAGTGCATTAGATTCAGGAGCTCCACCGGATGGCGGAAATACTGTGGCAACATCGAATCCTGCCAACAAGCAAACAGGGTAAGGAAAATATTGGCACAGCAGAACCCGGTTGGGCCCGCCGTTCTCCGAAAACCCGATAACACACTTACCACT
Source organism: Eugnorisma glareosa (assembly GCA_947578425.1). Lineage (NCBI taxonomy): Eukaryota > Metazoa > Arthropoda > Insecta > Lepidoptera > Noctuidae > Eugnorisma > Eugnorisma glareosa. The sequence goes on along the minus strand of OX387967.1, from coordinate 4,456,315 downwards.
TCACCAGAAGAGGCGACGCGCGTCCTTATTGAAACTCACTTCCCAGGATGCGCTTTCGCACAGGCCATTGACTGGTCAGAGGTAACTCAAACACCCTCAGCAAACGACTGGCGCTACGCACGCAAAGTGATAACACTGGAGAAACTCCAGTGGGCGATCCGGTGCTTCCATCCTTACAAGGCGGCCGGTCCGGACGGAGTCTTTCCCGCCCTACTGCAGTGGGGTGGGGCCTCTGTCGCCAGCAGACTGGTACCCATAATGAGAGCGTGCCTGGCCTTTAGACACGTTCCCAAAGGATGGAGGGAAGTGAAAGTTATATTCATTCCTAAGCCAGGTAAGAGTGACTATACTAACGCCAAATCCCACCGACCGATCAGCCTGACCTCCTTTCTCCTTAAAACCATGGAGAGAATTTGCGAGAGAGAGCTGAGGGATGGCGTTTTAAAAACGATCCCACTCCATGCGAATCAGCATGCATACAGCTCGGGTAAGTCTACTGATTCCGCTCTCCATCTAGTGGTCGGCCGGATAGAAGAAGCGATACATCAGAAGGGCACCTGCCTGGGCACTTTCATAGACATCGAAGGGGCCTTCGATAAAACTAATTTCTCCAGCATCAGCACCGCCCTCTCCCGACACGGAGTAGAACAGGTACTGATAGACTGGATTACTAATATGTTAAGCAAACGAGTGGTTCGCCTTGCAGAGGATCAGCAGATGGCCATGATAGCCCGAGGATGTCCCCAAGGAGGAGTACTATCCCCTCTCCTCTGGAACCTGGTGATTAATGATCTTATTACCAAACTCAACGCGAATCATTTCTATACTATAGGGTACGCCGATGACCTCGCCATCCTCATCTCGGGGAAAGTGACGGGGACAATCTGCAATCTCACTCAACAGGCACTACGCATCGTTGAAAGGTGGTGCAGAGAGTTCGACCTCTCGGTGAATCCCATGAAAACTGAACTAGTTATGTTTACCCATAAGCGCGTACTAGGCCCCTACTGCCTACCCAAACTTTTTGATACAGAACTCCAGTTAGCTGACGAGGTTAAGTACCTAGGAGTCATCCTGGACAGTAAGTTAAACTGGAGCAGCCATCTTGACACCAAAATAAACAGGGCCTGCATCACCTTTTGGCAATGCCGGAGGATGATAGGTAAGAAGTGGGGTCTATCCCCCAAAATTATACTTTGGTTATACTGCGCGGTAATCCGACCCATGATTACCTACGGGGCAGTGGTCTGGTGGCCCCGGACCAAACTAGCTACAGCCTCCATCAAACTGCAACGCTTGCAAAGGCTTGCCTGTATGGCGATAACAGGTTGCATGAGGACTACTCCGACAGCAGCTCTCGAAGCCATGTTGGGGCTCCCACCGCTCCATCTGTTCATACAGCAGGAAGCGACGATGACGGCAGTACGCCTTAATACACTCCAACTCTGGGGTAAGAAAGAAACTCAGCATACCGCAGTACTGGAGGGATTCTACAACGAGTTCCCCCTAGCGAAAGCAGCAAACGATCGGATACCCAAACAGTTCGTATTCGATAAAAAATACAAAATCCAACTCCACGAGGACCACCGCTGCGAGGGATTGAGCCCCGCAGAACTGCGGATCTTCACGGATGGATCTAAAACAGGTACTGGCACTGGAGTTGGAGTCTTCTCGGAGGATCTCAACATCCACATAGCCACACCACTGGGGGCCCACAACACGGTATTTCAGGCAGAATGCATGGGCATTGCCCTGGCGGCTTCAGCCATCTTAGCCAGGGAGGTTGTGGACCACTCTATACGTATACTCTCAGACAGCATGGCGGTACTGCTAGCACTAAACAACCACACAGTCAACTCTGGGTTAATACACGAGTGTCATCAACGCCTGAACCAGGTTGGTAATCTCAATAATATAACCATCCAATGGATCAAAGGACACAGCGATTCTCGAGGCAATGACGCAGCGGACGAACTCGCTAGAAGGGGATCGAGCATGGCAGCAGTGGGACCCGAACCCATCGTGCCACTCCCTTTCGGGTACCTACGCACACTGGTAAGGAAACGAACCAGTGAACAACACCACAAGCTGTGGCTAGACCATGGTGAGTGCAGGCAGGCCAAGGAAGCACTTCCTACTATCGACGGCCGCTTCACCAAACGAGCGCTTCGGCTGACCAAGCTACAGCTGCGCACAGTTACAGCCGCCATCACTGGACACGGCTCTTTTAACAAACACCTCTCTGTCATAGGAGTCACAGACAGCCCCCTGTGCCGAGCCTGCATGGAGGAGGACGAGACGGCAGCCCACGTGCTTCTGCACTGCTCGGTGGTTGCAACATACAGGGCAAAGTACTTCGGTAACCCAGGTACTCTCCGCGAGATCGTCAGCAACATCAAGGCGCTGCTGGCCTTTCTCGGGGAGCTAGGGTGGATCGAATAAATTTCCCACCCGCACGCAAAATACGCGCTTAGACGTGGAGTTGCGGACACCAGCCCGCTATACAATACAATACAATACAATTAAAAAAAGATCAGGAGACCTGCTGACAGGCTTAAAAGACATTGCAGGATTTAAAAAACATTGAAAACTGGTGCATGGCAAACAATATGGCCCTTAACACCAAAAAATGCTTCTTCATTCGTTTTTCAAGAAAAAAGTCACGTTATCCCACCTCTTACATTTTGTACAACTCCACATTATCAAAGGTACGTCAAATACGTGACCTCGGGGTTCGAATCGACGATAAGCTGAGTTTTAAACCATATATTAGCGATGTTATCAAGAAGTCGGCACAGATGCTGGGTTTCGTTAAACGCAATACTTGATGCTTTCAATTCCCAAAGGCGAGAATAGTTTTGTTCAACACTCTTGTGCGTAGTCGGTTAGATACGCTAGCGTTGCCTGGAATCCATTCTACGCTGTTCATTCGAAAAGGGTTGAGAGAATTCAACGAGCCTTCACAAAGCTTCTTGCCTTTTATTTACCAAAATAAGCCATCGCTGTCCGTACGAGCAACGCCAACACTTTTTCAACATAAAGACTTTGCGAGTCCGTCGCCGTTCGCGCGATCTTATTTTTCTATACAAAATTGTCAACGGAATCATAAAATGCAGCGATTTAGTAGAGCATATTCCGTATTCAGTCCCTTCAAAACCTCCCAGATATCCCATCACCAGACTGTTTCATATTCCTTTCCATAAATCAAACCTTGGTATCAACCCTCCCTTGCTACGAATATGTAGAAGCTACAATAGCTCCTGCAAATCACTGGAAACCGATTTATTCGGTGTTTCCCTCAATAAGTTCAGAAGATCCGTATCTGAGGTACGGGAGTGCACTAATTTGCCTACTAACAACTAATTTCTATCAATTCTACACTTTCAATATTTGCAACTAGTTAACAAAAATGTAAATAATTAGATATCAGACTCACAACACATACTTATATCATTATAACCCATCATCTCATTTAGTTTTACATTTAGTTTCAAGTAAATTTTACATTTATTGTATTCAAATTGTATTACATTAATAATAAGATTTAAGAACATGTATAGGTATGGTGAATGCTGCGTATACCTCTATTAGGCATACATACTAGCACTTTTTGTTATTTTTAACGTTTCTTATTAATTCTAAGTATGTTACTGCTGTTGGTGTACGAAATAAATAAATAAAATATTGTCGAGCGTCGTCAGGGGCATATCGTGGTGCGTGGTGATCGAATCAAAGTCGAGACAACTACAACAATGGACTGCTAAAATTGGTAATCGACAGCCAACAGGATATTAACTATTTCATCTCTATTTTATCTCTACCATATAATACGACAAGCGACCCGCCCCGGCTTCGCACGGGTGCAATATTATACATATAAACCTTCTCTCTTGAATCACTATATCTATTAAAAAAAATCGCATCAAAATCCGTTGCGTAAGATCTAAGCATACATAGGGACAGACAGCGGGAAGCGACTTTGTTTTATACTATGTAGTGTTGATAAAGAGGTAAAATTTGTTTGTAAGTTTGTATGTAGGGGGTAATCTATGGATCTACTGAATCGATTTTGATTTTTTTTCCACAAATATGAAACTATATTATCCCCGAGTGCCATAGGCTATATTTACAAAGTGCCGGTGGGATAATTTTCGATCAAAACGCGAGTGAAGCCGCGGGCAACAGCTAGTTTATTCTATAGAAATGGGAACGAATCTTTTAAATGTTTGGAAGTTAAAAAATTCCGTCTTTTGTTAGTATAGTCAGCATTGTACGTAGACATGGTGTGCTCTTTTGATACTAAGTGCATCATGAAAAGCTGGCGAACAGTCAGCATGTTGCAGGATTTACATATATAGGCTGACATCTCAACTCGACCTATTCCTTGAAAGGGGTTTTACTAGAAGTCGTAAGAAACAAAGTAAAAGGCCTTTTTTTTCCTTTTATTCTGGAGATTATGTATGTTTTGAGCAACCTTATTTTTTCTTCCTGAACGATGCCTCTAACTAGTCTAAAGCAATCATTTTGTTTTCATAAAATCAGGGTCTACTGTAGACACGGTCCCTGTCATTTTGTTTTTTGCAGCAACTAATAAGTAAAGAAAATATGACCCTCCAAAATTGTCAAAAATGCCCCATTTTTACGGCCGTGATTAGACTACCAGACAAATTCGAAAAGTTTTTACCTTATAAGAAATTGATCCCAATTTAGCAACGCACGCAGATTGTTTTGTCGTTTTTTCGCCCACTAGGCTGACACCTCCGACCTTGGTAAGTGAACATAAATTTGGTGTGCCCCGTCGCATGGCCAGACCGCTCGTCGCCATCGAGTGACCAAGCGCCAGGGCCAATCGACTTTCCGAGAATCGCGGTGGCAGTAAACTGGTATGTGGAGTTACTTTTCTACGTCTAGTCTTCGAGTTTCTAGCTAGTATTCGGGCTGAGATCCCGGCGTTCATTCTTTCTCGTCGCATCTATAATCTTTTAAAGTTTAAACTGCCGCAACGCTCATACATAATTTTGGTCCTTCGAACCCGATTAATCAGTAAATATCTTACATATGCATTACACAATAATTATTATATTTCATTTCGTTATCTAATAGCACAGAATACATAATATTACAAGCACAGAAGATTCACTTAGCAAAATCATTTAAATAAATATCGACTTTTGTCGTGATACAATAAAGTGCAATCCAAGCCACACAGCGCTGATAAATTAGCCTTCACCTACGTTATTTCTATCGCGTAAGTCTCATACCTTCTGACTTCTTTGAAATAATAATTAATCTGAATATTTAATTACCAGTTATGTGCCTATTATGTAGGTACTTTACTTTTGTGAACAAATGACGTTTCAAATAAACCTAGGCTCGTTGCTTAAAATAGTGAGTAAATCAGAAAACTATTTTTTTTTTAAACTAGCTGTTGCCCGCGACTTTGTTCGCGTGGAAATTCTGATGTGGCTGTGAGAAACAAAAGATAGCCTTTTCTTTCCCCAGGATATAATTTTGGTGGTATAGAGTAGAGGGTGTTAAGTTGTTCATCCCCCATAAAAAATGGAGGATCCTCCGACCAGACGGGTGTTATGTCTGGTCGGCTACTGCCCGACAGTTGTTGTCGGGTTCTTCAATATAGTTTTAAGTCGCGGATAACTTTACTGGCACGATGTAGGATTTTAGATGGATTTCGATGTTTACTTCATCATCTGTGTCATAGATGGCGCTGTAGATTTTTCTGTTCTATGTTGCTGTAATGTACTGTACTCTTTGTAGTGCAGCTTCATAATCGACCTCCTCCCCAAATTTAATTACGATCCAATCAACCGTTTTGTCGTGAAAAGGTTACATACAAACAGAGTTGCTTTACTTCGGCTTCACTCACGTGAACGCGTTTTCTTTTGGCATTATCAGGGTACATGACATGGCAACGTGAAGTCGTGGTATATTCCTAATATCCGCTACAAAAATAATATTACTAATAAACTGACTGGTTTTAGTTTAAATTAACAGGAATTCAGTTAATTTAGATTGCCATCGACACGCTATAAGAAGTTTATGAAAAAAGCAAATAGATGCAATTCAAGATCTATCTCAGGTCCCAACGCTGGGTATCCTTATAAAGTTTAAAAATCCTTTCAAACCCCGTTACTGATAAATACTATAAACGCTTGAAGTAAATGTATTTAGTAATGGAACCAGAAACAGTATATGCTTCGTTAATCTTCATGTTTCACTGCGCACTTATGTAGTCTCTCCACTTTGGTCACACTTTGTCTTATTTGTGTTACTCAAAAGTTTTGAAAAGATTTTACTCGTAAATCTGTAATTTTAATGGTGATACAGCAGCAGCTCAATGTGTATACGCGGCTCCCGTGTTTGTAGCGTACGATTTACATTCAAAATGCTTAAAAGTGATAGCAACAAAAATCATTAAAACTTCAAAATAAATGAAGAAGTTCTCCGTGACATATTTAGATCCAAACTGCGCATACATATTGATAATTTGCAAATAGAGAAGGAAAAAGACTTTAGCACAGCAAGAGTTCTGTTCATCATCATTTTTCTGCCCTTATCCCGATTTACGTATTTGTATGTAGCTTACAACTAACATAATTACTTATTTTTGTTTTTTTTTTGTTCATGTGGTGTTTACCTACTCAATGTTGCACTATGTAGAGTTTAAACGCATGTGTTATTTTTGTTTGAAGATTAGTGTAAACAATTGTTGGTAGACCTAATAAATAAAAGTCTCCGCAACTTTGTTACATTCGCTTCAAGTATTTGAGTTTCTTTATAGTTAACTTAAATGTGTGATTTTTGATAATTCATAATTTAAAGTTTTATTAAGGTTGAAAATAAGGTTATTAGCATTCAACCAATTAATAATAATAGAACTAAAGCTAGTGTTTATCTTCTTTTTTTTTTACCTTGGCCAAAGGCTTAGCGTTGCCATATAACGTGGCAATATCGCCGCGCCGCGCGCCGCCAGTCTCTTGGGTACATTACCAGTTAAGCGCTGAGTAGTTTTTTGACGCCATTTTTCAAGTTTATTGTTAAGTTAGTTACTATAAGATATTTTAATTTATTAATGCAAATAACACTTCGTATTTGTTTTTTCAGGATACAGTTTTTTAATATATTTTATTTTGTAACCTTTTAGTGAGTTCTGTTTTTGAAATATCCCTCTTGATACTTTCTATTTGAAGAATAATTAGCAAATACATCCAAATAATTAACAAACCAGAGAATATATTTTATAGAAAAAAAAAAAAAAAAACAGTAGAAAGCTGTTATTTAATTATGGATGTGTTAGTGTAAACGGGCAAGCAACTCCAGCATTGGGTATCAAACCATTATTAGAAATCAGTTTATTTTTCACCACTCACATTAGTTTAAATTTCACTGTACGTACTAACACTCAATGGCTTTATAAAATCTGAAAAAAAATGCGTTGTTTATTTTTTAATTTATGGCATTGACGACAGCTACACTGGGAAAACTGTATGGGTAACCCATGAAATATATGTCCGAGACGGTCATTGGTACGGGCTTAAAATGAATCACAAGTACGCGGTGGTGACATCACGCGATCTACTTACAAGTCTACCTACACCACAGCGTCACTTGTCACAGAGCCCAGATGGTAAACTCTGAGCCAGGACGATGGTCAGTCAGTGTCTGATCGCGGTGGTGTTAACATCTCTTAGAACTGTACCCGACTCATTGTGCCCCGTGTTAGTGTGCTAAGTTGTAACCTCAAGTAATTCGTTAGTTTTGCTAGAAACAGTGTATCGCTCAGTGTTTTTTCATCTTTTCATAGCACGAAAACCATCGTCTGCCCACATGATGTAGAAGCCTAGCGGAGTAAATCTTGATACCCCGACATATAGATATGATACATACAGTTGGTAGACCATGGGCTGTAGAGAGAGACATTAAATGTGAAAACTTCTTTTGTCGTGCTAAAGAGGAGAATTAAAACCATTATCACAAATCTCTTGATCTCTTCTAGCTTGGACTGCGGACATCCAGTAGACACGAAATAGCGGACACTAGTCTGGTATTTCGACTTCCGGAAGGCGTTCGAAAGAGTTTACAACAACACGCTGCTGATGAAACTCACCAATACAGGTTCCACACATCTCTCTTCCGTTTCTTCGCAGGCTACCTATGTCAACGTCAGCAGTTTGTTTAGGTTAGGTATGTACCATTGAGGTTTGAGGCAACTCCCACACGTGTTTCGGAGTTAGTCAGGGTTCAGTTTTGGGGCCATCATTATTTTAAATTATCGTGCTCAACTTCTACGTCATGCAAGATTAAATTAAATGTATTGACACACACAAGTTAGGTAACATATTAAAACAAAATGCAATGAGCAAAGTTAAAAGAATACTTAAGTAAAAGTAGCAGTTGGCCCCAAACTTGGCACGGTCTGTATCTTGGTTGTCCATTAAAGTAGTAAATTAAACAATCGAATGTCCAGTGTGACACAGCACAGCAAGACTTAAGTAACAATAAAAATCGTTTTAACATTTTACTTCATTTATTTATCATTTCTCTTATTCTACAAATTTTTAAATATTAAAAAAAAACCTATTAAAAAACATTCAAAAATATAATAGTATGTTTTATATCGAGAGACTAAACGAAGCCATACTAAACCAGCAGGCTTATTCACAACCATTCGACTCGATTCCGTACCGAATGGAACGTCTATGATATCGAAGATGTCCTCCAAACGCTATTCACAGATCCGATACCGAATAATTTTGACAGTTCAAATTCGATATGAGACTCGAATCTTCCCGACAGCTGTTTGCTATCGGGAGTCAAACCGAACAAAATTTAAACGAAGAAATAATTGTAATTCCAGCCTATTTCAGCGGAATTAAAAGACTGTAAACTTTTTAACACTGCCTGAAGTAAGTAAATGAAGTTTTATTATTGTATTGACCGTATTTCATTGATGATTTGATATCCGCATCTACATTTTTTACTTAGGTTCAAAGTGTTTACGAAATGTGATATTCGTTCTAGATTTTAGTTAACATTATTTGGTATTTTGGTAGATGGAGTATTCGATTGTGCAAGCCAGAAACCGCCAGCGTGCAGCAGGACAACAGAGGCAGAAGACGTAGTCTCTTCATAGAGCCATAAAGGATGTGACGAATCCTTTTGCCGACCCGCGGTTTCAGACGGTGTATAGATTAACTCCCGACATGGCCCTTAACCTTATTGAAGAACTAAGGCCCCATTACCCAAACTCGCACTCATCTGCCGCAATCCCCATAGAAATTAAAGTAAGTAAAAGGACTTTATAACTAATACTGTCATCTCCATTATGCGCCGCGAACAACACGACTGTGTCCACTTTCTATTTTATTGGCCAAAGAGAAGATTGCCATCAACTCTGACAAAAATTCAAACGCGAACCTTTCATAGTAAAATGTACCTATCTATGAGATCCCATGTACTTACACCCAAGTCAAATTCAATTGTTTTCTAATAAGATATATGTTACCTACCAACATTTAGCGACTGTATCTATAATCTTTATTTCTATCTATACTATTGTTCCTTTCTTTTGAGCACAAAACTTGAAGTTTGTATGTCCGAACTATAGATTTTTGACAATCAGTGAGTAAGCTAAAATAAAGGTAGAAATAGAAGGTAATTTGGGGGTATAGCTAGTTGATGAAAAATCAGGCTTCTAGTTTTCACAGAAATTTACAGGCATGACAGAAACCTCTAGTGACTTAGAGCAATTATGGTACGGCTGTGCCTTTTGTTTGCTCGACTGTGTGTAGCTATTGCCGTGCCCCCATATGCATTGCATTTCAGTTTTATTCATCTAATATGCTTTCTTACACTCTTGTTTTAGATGTTAGCAGCCCTACACTTCTATGCCCAAGGAAGTTACCAAAAAGCAGACGGGAGGGATGCCTGCATTAGTTTAAGTCAGCCATCAATTTCCAGGGCTATTGCGGAGACCACTATGGTACTAAACATGCCTCAAGTACTTTGCAAGTGGATTCAATTCCCTTGTGAAGTAAATAAAAGGCAACAAGTTATACAAAAGTAAAAAATCATTTTTATTTGCATGTAACATAACCACATATTATTTTTGGAAAACTATTATTATTGCATACCCATGGGTAAACACAGCCTAGCGGGCTGCGTCAGGGCCTGAGATACGGCCCCGGGCAAGGTCTTCACGGCCTTTCATGAACTCGAATAATTTCTGCCGCTTCTCGAGAGACACTCTTTTCTGAAATTGTGCATTTGCACGTGTTATTGTTTGACAATGAGCAAATAGCAAGAATTGTATAATACTGATATCAAATACTTACAGTCATTTTTCCTTATAGTTTAGTTCCCTTTTTAAATTGAAAAATAAAACTAAGTACCTGCAGCTATATTTAAAAGAACACTTTTTCCACTAACCGCTACGCCAGTTTGACAGACGTCTGTTTACAAAGCATGTTTATTCGAAATAAAGATAATTTTGGTTAATAATAAAATCATTTTGTATCGTTTGCTGTCTATTAAATTACTAGCTTTATATTCCTTAGTTAAACGGAACGAAATATTCAAATAAACCAATTTTATTTACTACTTTAAATTTTCTACCACGATCGTCTATTTACTACCATTTTGTAGCGTTCCCCATAAACACAATGGTCAATCGGATAGAAAAAAACGCATCCGTTCGGATCTGTGAATAGCGTTTTGACAGTTCTTCGGCTCGGAAATGAGATTGTCGAATACGGTTCCTTACCGACACGGAAACGTATCGAATGGTTGTGAATAAGCCTGCAGAGGTGGTTTGACTCCCGAGCGTGCAGGGGAGTCAATAAAATCGAGGGTATATTAAGTTGCCGTTTAGTCTCGAGGTGCAAACTGTACTTTTCACTTTGAGTGCGAGAAAAATAGTCAATTTAGTACAAAAACATTTAGTAAACATTACTTAATAAAAAAAAAAAGTGAATGTCTTCATGTGCACTTCATGCTTCATATTCATTCAAGCCAAGTCAGAGGCCCATTGGCGGCATGAAAACTCTGACACCAGGTTTTTCACTAACCACACGATAAAGAAGAAGATTGTCGATTTTAACATAGAATACGTCACTCTCTCAACTTCACAACGACGATGGTTGATATTTTTTCGACAATTCATCAAAGTATGTCAAAAGGACGCTTTCTGTGAAAGAATTTATATGCTTTTTGTGTCTTCCAGTCCATAAAACTTTCGTAAGTTTTTAGGTAAATCTTCCGCGATTTTGGCGGCAAAAGATTATCTATTATGTCTTTTGCTCTTTGCTCGACGTCAAACTCTTCACTGTCACTGGACATTCTTAATTTTATTTAAAACCGAACAAATTTACACTCGACAAAAATTCTGAATTTTTCGCGGTCAGTTTTTTCTTCTAAACCAGTCAGATTAACAATTTAAAACACATGGCGCCACCTTCTTTGCGGAAAAATCATGGAACTAAAACTCTCAACATTTTTGAAGATGGTCCACACTCCACAGATAATAGTATATTTACTGGCTGTGGAATTTGTCTATGTCACATGTAGGAAATTAAAAACGAATTACTTGTATGATGCTCTGTGGTCCCGCCAGTATATATAAGATGCTCTGTGGGTCCCGCTTCGTAGGGCTATATTGACGTACTTTTAGAGCATGAGAAGTGAGAAAAATAGATTGGCCATCGGCATCAGGAACAAGGTCCAGGCTGCCGGTGGTCAGGGCTCCAGAGAGAGGAACTGCCTAACTATGCGTGCCGTGTCCAGGAGTACTGCTTTCTGCATCAAACCCTTGACCCAGCCGCGCAATGAGAGCCTCCTAAGGTGTTGGTCGAGGCTCTTTGCTATACTCTGCAATCATTGTACCGATAGTCGTTACGATTAAAGGACTTAATCGTAACGACAATCGGTACAATGATTGCAGAGTCTACGTCCCACATGTCGACAACCTCATGTGCTAAATCAAGATACTTAATATTTTAATAATATTTTATTTCCTGTACTCATTTCTTCATCTTATTTCATACATTTTTAAACATTTCTTGAAAAACACTTAAAATATAAAAAATAGTGGTCCACCGGTGACGGGAGCAAGGTCCAAGCTACCGGTGGTTAGGGCTCCAGAGACAGGAACCTCCTCACAATGCGAGCCGTATCGAGAAGTGTAACTGCCTTCTGAATTAGGCCCTTGATCCTACCGCCTAAGGAAAGATGGTCGTTGAGGCTCTAACACCTGAGGAGGTTCTCGTTAGGCAGCTAGATCTAGGGATTGATTCAGGAAGCGATACTCCTGGACACGGTTCGTATTGTTAGGAGGTTCCTCTCTCTGGAGCCCTGACCGACCTGACCTGTAGTTTGGACCCTTTTCCCGGTACCGGTGGGCTACTATTTTTTATATTTTTAATTGTTTTTTTAAATAAATTGTATTCACTTCTGCTCCTGCTAGACAGGAAGGAAGCCTGTGTTTTTTAAGTTACTAGATCTAGTCATATTGCACTGTTGAAAACAACGACCTTACCTATGCTATCAGTGGTCACGACTACGTAAGGATTGCGGCTCAACGCATCAACATGCTTCATTCTCGTGCCGGATCTGTGTTCTATCTGAAAATCAAATTCTTGTAATAACAATGCCCCATCTGGCTACTCTGGTTGACAAATCCCTTTTTTGTAATGTCATCTGGAATGCTTGGCAGTCTGTTAAGATTTTAAATGGAATACCATACAAGTAATGGCGAAACTTCTTTACTCGTTCTATGCAAGAGCTTCGAGCTCATAGCTAGAATATTTCCTTCTAGGCAAGAGCTTCGAGCTCATAGCTAGAATATTTCCTTCTAGGCAAGAGCTTCGAGCTCATAGCTAGAATATTTCCTTCCAGCCTTACTTGTCTTCCGGCTCATATGATACACCGGATGTAATCCATTATCTTCACATCGCTGCATTAATACTGTTGGTTGGATAGGCTAAGCTGGATACGTCTGTGTGTAGTTCTGTCGGTCGGTTTGAATTGAAAATAATAAGCACTGGACCACTTCCTAATTTCTGTTTTAGAATATTAAAGGCATACCCCTGTTTATCTTCGAATGTAAAACTTTGATCTTTCTTCAGTAGGTTTGTCAATAGACTTGCTATTCGGGCAAAATTTGGTTCAATTCAATATACATTATATTCATGAGCTTTCAAAGGTTCTGGTAGATTACTTAACCTTTAATGCTCTAAAGGACATACATTTTTCTATAGACCTAGCTGGACCACACTTTTTAACTTATATGTTAATATAATGGTAATGCGCTGATTGTTGTTCTCTACAGTCATCGTGTTAGCCGTCATATTGATGGAGTTTGCCTGAATAAAGCCAAAAGCGCCAAAGCGGACGACATGGTACTGCTGAGCGCAACAAGAACATTGTTGCAGATCTATGATGTATGCAAAAAAAGAAAAACGCGGTATCGAATATAATGTGACAAAAAAAATCGGTTTATAGTTTTTGAGGCCGGCTTTAAATGGCCTATAACAGAACCTCCCATCAAAATATACGGGGTTCTTACCAGTTGACAGCCCTGAGGAGGAGGTTTTTGACGCCATTTTTTAATTTTATTGTTACGTTACTTACGTTACGTACTTTAGGTTATTTTAATTTATAATTTAATATTTCATGTAACCTTCTTTTGCTCTAATAACATTTAGTATAACGTTATTTCATATAATTTTCAATTTGTATAATCCTCTTTTTATATAACGTTTAGTTGAGCTACCAGTTGAACCATGGGTAAATTTACTTCTCCGTAGTACATCCAGTTAGACATCGCAGTTGTACCACGGGTCGGGAGTGCTAATTTTCAGACAAACTTCTGTAATGAATAAGTATTTATCGGAAACATCATACTGTTATAACCTCATCTAACCACAGAGAGGACCTGGCGCTCGGCGGCCGCTGCCGCGTTACGCTGTCTTCGCTCGCTTTGCACTCTAATGGTCACTACTCTAATAACAGTAGATGATATATGACGCAGGTAAGCCTGTTTACAAACCGAGACTGGTAAGGCTCTGTGAAGAGTTCGGCTTGAAGAAGAGGGAATGTTAAGGAAGCACTTCTAGTATAGAGCGCATCCAGCAGATTTATATCTTTATATTCCTATATCTGTGTTATGTTGCTATGGGTAGTTATTCTATAAAAGGAGAAGGTATATACAAAAAATAAAATTAATACGAATTTATTTATTCATAAAACAACTAAACCTGAAAAGTAGACTTTTCTAAATTATATTAAACGTTAGTTATAGATTTTAAGATTACAGTAACTAAAAGTTATACTAACTGAATTTTAGTTCAAATGAATATAGAATATGAATAATTAAATCATAAAATGATGAAATTATATCAATAATTAATTATATCATTTCTTATATTCAATAAAAGTATATTAAATGAAATATTTTGATTAGGTCATGTGATCATTAGAACTTTTGTTATTGTTTCAAACGTTACACACCCCAAAACTTCTGGGGTTTATATTTATAACGAAGTCATGCAGAACTCAAATAGTCAATGTAGGTGTGAGAGACATTTTCATGAAATAGTTATTAAACGGCGCGACTCATTTTTCATCAAAACATAACCTGCCACTGACCAGCAAATTGCAAAAAACGTAAGAAAATTTGAATTTCGCGGGCTACCCCGGCCGGCGCTTCTACCTTATATACACACCTACATTAAAGGAAAGCTAAGTAAGTTTTCCTATGCTGTTGAATATGTAAATAATACTAAACTACTGGCATGATGTAGAAAGCACAGAAAAAATATATCAGAGCTATATGCAAAATAAAATAATGCAAGCAACATTACATCATTTCATCATCATTCACCATCATATTATATTCGTAAATCCAGTATTTTTGTCAAAAACAATATGTATTTGTGTAAATCTGTTGAATGTCTACAGCGCTCACATAAACTGCACTCATTGCCTACTAAAACGGAGTTAATATATAAAAGCGTATATTCATTTTTTTAAACCGATTTTCACAGTAACGTATAGACAAAGTTCGGAGGTATTCTGTTAGCGAATTTCTAAGTGAAACAAAATATTTATCTATTTAGGTGAAATTAAATGATATCATAACGATTAAAATCAGATAAATAACAATAAATATGGTTCACTAAATTATTAAAATCATACTAGAAAGATCTTTTTTCTTTTCTGGGGGGTTACTATGACGTCTTATAGCAGGAGTAATTCCAGTGTGGGAAAGAGACAGAACTATACGGGTCGTCTAGCGCCATCTCTTTCCCAGACTGGTATTACTCCTGCTATAAGACGTCATGGTAGGCCACCTGTTCTTCATAATCCTATAAAACAGAAAAGACATTTCTTTTCTCTTTTCTGTGAGAATCTCGATGCTGCTGGGTAGGTAGCTACTTATGAAGCCCGAAAATGAAGTGGATACACAAATTCTGTAGTTGTTCGAGCTCATCAAGAAGTTCCTCAGCATAGTCTAGAAGAGGAAGAAGAAGAGACTGAGCAAGAGCAATTTTAAGAGTCTTTTCTAAGCGAAACTTTGTCTGCATTTTCTGAACTTAATTTAGAAACTTCTTTAGATATTCTATTAACCGCCGTTTCTAGAGTGGCAATCGCTTTATGTATTTCATCCAGTTTCTTTTGGTTCAGCATCGTGCGTTGTTCTTTGTCAGATTGCTTATTTTTCAACTGAGCCTTTTCAAAAATTGCTTCTCTTAAGCGAGCAGGTAAATGATACCAGTTGCTGGAATTATCATCGAATGGCGAACGATCCTCGATAATGTTCTGCAATCGCATGTCCTCAAACCATTTTTTATATAAACTCACTGGGAGTATTTTTTTAACGAAATTACGACAGGCAGTGCCTTCAAACGTTATTATAAATTCCACCTGTTTTTCTAATCTTTTTTTAAGACCTAAAACTTTTAACTCTTTGACGTCGTTCACGGCCACACCAACTAACATATTCATAAGAGCTATTGAAACAAATAAAAGAAAAGCCGCAAATGTTATACGTAACATGATAAAAGATGATTCGTGATCCTTATTGAAATTATCTTCATAGCCAGGTTCTGATGACATCATGACCATCGTCATCAGGAGAGAAGACCAAAATCCTTCAAATGGTGGCTTTGCATGGAACTGTATCATGAAGCTCACGCAGAAGCCAACTATGAGGAAACTTAGTGGTACAAGTATCTGGAAGGAAAAAATAATGCAAAATAAAAAATATAGCAAAATAAATCACGACTAAATAAAATGCTATAACTAAATACTATTTTGTTTATTATGTTTATGTTTCATGAAAATTATGTAGAAGCCAAATAATTATGAGGAACCAAAATAATGTCATAAGAATCTGGAAAAAGTTAAAGACATTTTATGGATTTAATGTATACTATGCAAGTGAGTATACTCATTCATTACCTGTATTGTATAAAACAAGAGAAAACTCACATTAATTACTCTTCGCGCCACTTTTTCATACATCAGTACATAATATCCAAATTTCGGGAATCTGGAGAGTAGGAACATTATTTTAACCCAGGTGAAGAATAATGTGGCTGCGCTGAAGAGCCGCACCCACTCTGACTGTGACTCTGAATTCCATGAAACTATTAGAGGTAAGATAATTGCCAGCGGCGTAGGCAAGAATCTTAACCATGTCTCCAAAGACCGAAGGTGCCTTACGCCGTTCTTTTGAATGAAGATGATATCCTAGTGGTAACAAAAAATCAAATGTTAAATTCCAACTCGTCGAAATCCTTACAATTAGAATTGAGTTGATGTGTTTCAATTACCTGTATTGTAATGATCAATAATGAAAACCACATTAAAAAAACCGAAAATAAAATAAATATTAATTGCACTGGTTCATGTTTGCTGTTACTGTTGTTTGCTATTGTTATATTGCTGTTGTTTGTGTGTTGTTGTTCTCTATATTTGAACATAAACAGGGCAAATGTGTTGAGAAACAACGCAAAGCACACGTGTATTGCCAATGAACTGAAGAAAATTGGTGATAATGATCTCCACTTTAGAAACAAAAAGCTTTCGACCAAAGGATGAAGGAGTAGCTTCTGCTGATCGTATGTATTACCGGTATCAAGCAAAGCCTGTATCACCCTCATTTGTGACCTGTCAACTTTCTCACACGGAGGGTCTAACACTGTGTAGTCTACTTTGATCCCACATTCTACATGGTACATCGAACAGTTTTCGTGACTTTCATCTTGGCTACATATACATGAGTCGAATACTTCATGAATGAGTTCAGTTGGTTTTGATACGTTTTTCATCAGCAGCTCAATAGGGGTATCCCTCTGTCCATTGCTGTCTCCAGAAAGATCAGCTCCTTTGCGAAGGAGTAATACAATCATTTTTCGGTTTCCTTTATGACAAGCCTCGTGCAAAGGTGTCCACCATAATCCATAACTAGGAACATGAACAGTTTTTCTGTCATTATTCATAATCATTTCTGTTATTTTGTGCTGGTATTGTTGAGCAGCTGCATATAAAAGTGCCGAATGCTTAGGATGAGCATACCCACACCTGACATTTACTTGAGCCCCTTTAGTGATAAGTAATGCGGCACAATCGGGATCATTATTTTGTACAGCGTAATATAATGGTGGACCAACGAGGTTACACATGTTGATCAGTTCTTTTGTTATGTTCCTATCATATTCAAGTAAATATTCTAGTATTTTTTTTCTGCCATGTTTTGTAGCGATATGGAAGACATTAGATTTATTCGAATCCACAACCTCTATGCTGAAACCGTTTTTGAGAAACAATTCAAGGACGTCTTGGTGGTTGTGAGATATTGCTTCGAAAAGTGCAGTCGCTCTTTCTTCATTGCAATAATTGATGTTCCTGTCTTGCGCAAAATTTAATATCTTTTGAAGTATAACTGTGTTACCCAATTGTATAGCAACACTCATGGGAGATTCTTCGAATGCCTGGAACGTAAATGATATATTATAATATAAAAACAATGTTTTCAAAAGTAAGCTAAATCAAGTTTTCAGTTCATATACTATGTAAAAGTGAATACTATAAATTGTTTAATCAATAATTTAGGAATGAAGCGTCACAACTACCTTCATGGCGATGCTACCTCCTGTATCGAGAGCTATGCAGACTCCTTGTATCCACTCTGCTTTCACTGCCGCACAGAACACATTGAAGCCTTTATGGTCGTTCACATCCACAGCCACTAAGGAAGGATCTTGAAAGCCACAATTATGATTTGCTAACAACTAGAATAAAAAGACATTAAAATAGTAGGGGGTCAGAACATGGCATGCGGCGTTGAACATTCAAAGCACGATGCACAGCCGTGGTGATGTAGCCGATCATAACTTTATATTAGTGCCAACATTTTTCTTTCCTGAATGTTAGAAATAGACATAGGTAAAACGCAGAAGCAAAGAGAGACAAGCAGCCCGCGTAGCATTACCAGCGTTGAAACGGGTTTTGTCGACGAAGAATCGGAAAAAAATGACAGATTGTGGAAAGATTTCTTTCGTCGCAAGCATGGCGATGTTAAAAATGTATGACAGATATGTCAAGTTGTATAGAAAGAGCTTTGTTGATTCTAGGTAGAATAGAGATAGTAAAGCCATGCCACGCGGGCTGTGCCTACTGAAGTGTTGCCTCTGCATGTAAGCTTATTTGCGTAAAACTTCATAGCCATATTTTTCTTTTTGATTGACAAGTTGTAATTCGAAAGATTATGAAAAATATTTTAGACAGATGAGATTTTTTTTCATTCTTATTCTTTATTGCACACAAAATATAAAAGTTACAATATTACAATAACACAAAATTACAATATATACCTTATGTACAACGGCGAGCTTAACCCAGAATTGGGTTTTCTTACAGCAAAGCTTACGTTTGATTTTCATTGTGATCATTCGTGTACTCATTTTTGTAGAAATATGTTGTAAACTATTTGAAAACAAGACACCAAAATTCCTCCATAGTGGATTTTTACCTGTTGGTTCAATGATTGTATCATTGAGCCTAATGGCCACTAATGGTTAAAGCAAGTTGCTACAAGAGCGAGTTTCGTGATATAATCCTAATCCTAAATGCGAAAGTAAGTTTGTTTGTTACGTTTCATGCCTAAATCACTGAACCGATCATCCTGAAATTTTGCATGTATATTGTCAGGTGTACAGAAACGGACATAGGTAACGATTCACCCCAAAAAAACATACTGTTCCCGAGGATCTCAAGGAAAATGACAATAACGTTCTTATGATAATAGGTGGCGCCACGTGCTTTTCGAATCATGATTGTATTATATAATAATATAAATTTAATTGTCAAATCCTAAATTAACGCGAACGAAGCCGCAAAAGCTAGTACCGTATTTATCTTTAGATTCGAATTTATAAAAGTCATTGTATGCCAAGAAGCTTCTCGTATGACAGACAGAGAGACGACATGAATATAAAATGAATTGTTTGTCAAATAATACTATTTAAAATAAAAGTATTTACCCGATAGGTAAATATTTTTTTAATCTTTTACTCTGGACGCTCTTAATGTGCACGTCATTCTACATCGTTCTCGCATGTGTGTGTATAAATTCAAAATGAATGATGTAACTCTTGTAACAATATTTGGATTGAACAGAGTGTCTATGGAGTTTCTTGTCCAATCCTATGCATAGAGATTTACGCTTTGGAATGGGCAACTACAGTACTTTCACAAGTTATTATACCTTGTGTCTGTGACTGTAGCTTCACCTTCTTTTTTTCTGACATTCAAAAGTGCCTTTTATGGTCTAATTGCAATAAATGTTTTGAGTTTTTAAGTGAGTAAAATGATGAAATCAAGCTAATCGTTGCTTAAAAATGAAAAATTTTAAATTAATTTTTGGTGAAAAGGTAGTGATACTGATTTGCTCAGTTGTCCTGTGTATGGCTTTCATATCGTGTCACGGTTTTTGTGGTCGCACTTCTCCTAAACGGCTCGACCGTTTTGTATGAAATTTTGTTATAATTTCGCAGGAAAAAGCTAGTATACTATAATATTACAAAGAGGAACTGACTGGCTTCCTAAAAATCCACTAATGGGAAGTTCTATTATTCCCGAGTGTCATGAGCTATTTGAAACGTTCCCGTGGGATAATTGCCAACCAAAAAACGAGCGAAGCCGCGGGCAAAAGCTTGTGTTATGTAAATACGATGATCAGGGGGGTTACTATGACGTCTTAAAGCAAGAGTAATTCCAGTGTGGGAAAGAGATAGAGCTATACAGTTCGTCTAGCGCCATCTGTTTCCCACACTGGTATTCTCCACTCCTGCTTTAAGATGTCAGGGTAGGCCACCTGGTCTGATTTGCACAAATTACCTGCAACAGCTCTTTATTCCGTTTCTCTACACACAAATGCATGGCAGTGAGTCCCCGGCTGTTCCACGCAGTGGCAGGCGCACCTCCCTGCAGTATCTGTGTTACGGCAACCTCGCTCCCGAGCTCCACCGCAGTGTGTAGCGGAGTGTCAAACCGATTGGGAACGGAAACATTGCCGAACTGGCCACCAGCTTTCAGTAGCAAATCTACAGTTGCCATGAAACTGAAAATAAATGTTGCATACATAACTTTTTCTTTCATTCTGATCAAAATTAATTTGGATCCCTTACTTGTTTACATCAATCCTGTGCCCCAAGTAATGTGCGCTGCCAGCAACGTCCAGTGGAGTCTTACGACGCAGATCTTGCGCGCTCGCGTCGGCGCCGGCAGCGAGCAGTATCTGCACGCTATGGTGTCGTGCGCGGGCGCTGGCTGCGTGCAGCGCCGTCCATCCTTCCGGGAACACTGGCAACTGGAAAAAAATAATAATTAAAAAATGAAGAAATTCCTTCTTTCCTTACCTTAATTTCAATAGATGTGTAATGAATAGGAGCTCGTGGCAAAATAATAATAGCCGCTCGGGTCGATCTTTAGGTTAAGCTGTGCTTGCCTAGGTTGGTCTGTGGATGGGTGACCGCCCATTACATACCGAGTTTCTTCCGTGCCTCGGAAAGCACGTTAAGCCGTTGGTCCCGGCTGTCATCTGTAGATCTTTGACAGTCGTTACAGGTAGTCAGTGACCCAAAAAGTCTGACAACCAGTCTTACCAAGGGGTATCGTATTACCCAGTACTAACTGGCTTGTGGAGGTCAGATAAGCAGTCGCTCCATGTAAAATACTGGTATTCAGCTGCATCCGGTTAGACTGGAAGCCGACCCCAGCATAGTTGGGAAAAGGCTAAGCAGATAATGATGATGTGTAATGAATAGAATTGTAAACAGATAGTCAGTTTATAATATTACAACTGTAGGGTAACAGCCCTTAGGGTTGCGGGACTGTTCGAAAGAGATACCGCGGCCCTGGAACACAAAGGGCAAAAGAAGGAACATGGATGGGTTTTAGTCAGTAAAAGTCTGACACTCCCTCCTGCTCAGCCCGGAGCGGGGTAAGTTATTTGATGACTTCCCATCCGAAAAAAAAAAACAGGGTAACAGCCCTCCTCTGTTGTCCACCACGCGGGCCGAGTAAGTTTTGGTTCCCGGTTTCCTCCCCGTCTTTTCCTGATGAAATTACGATGAAATTACAATGGACCTCAAAGATCAAGGGTCGTTTAGAAAATTTTCAATATCTTCAAAAGTACCTGACCTAGCTTTATGAAATAAAGACTAAATTAAGGAATATTTTAATGTGCTTAAATGAAAATAAAAAATAATTCATTCAAGCTTTTCATTTTTAATAAAATATGTAAAATAAATTAAAATGCGTAGTTTTTCCAGTATTTTTTCGTAAAATCTGTATTTACGAAAATACTGCAGCGCCGCCGCACCTTCCCGGAACACTGGCAACTGGGATAAGAATAATTTAAATAATTGAAAAGAAAAATGAAAAAATAATTGAAAATGCGTAATTTTTCTAGTATTTTCGTCAAAGAGATTAAGTAGTATAATTTAATGTCTTTGATTTTCGTAAATGCAGATTGGTTACAGATTTGTTTTCACGCATTTTAGTACTTTGTGTTGCCTTCGCGAGCTCGCAATGCTGCTGTTATGCGATTTGGTATACTTTATACTAGGTTTTTGAGGCGGTGCTGCGGAATATTCTGCCATTCCTCTATTAGAGCTTCTTTAATTTCACGGAGTGTGATTGGCGGCGGATTCCGCTGACGTACACGTCGTCCTAGTTCGTCCCATGACAGCTCAATGGGGTTTAAGTCGGGGCTGCGTGATGGCCACTCCATGTGTGTGATACCGACTTCTTGAAAATAGGCAAACACTATCTGAGCTGTATGCGGGCCGGCATTGTCTTGCATAAAAACGGCTTTCTCGCCCATGTCCACTAAAAATGGACCAACGTAGTCATTCAGAATTTCAGAGACATATCATTCTGCAGTTAAATTTTCTATTTGGTCAGTGCGGCTTTCGGAAGCAATCCCAGCGCACACTTGAATAGAGCCTCCGCCGTATGGTACTTTTTCTTCTATATAGGCCTGGTTTTAGCGATCTCCCGGTCTTCTGTACACTCTTTTCCTCCCGTCGTGCTTGTTTAAACAGAATCTAGACTCTTTCGGAAACATATCTCTTGACCAGTCAGTCATTCAGAGTTATATTCTCGTTTTCTCTACCATAACTCAACCTTGGGTTTCTGTGGTGTCTTTCTATTTTTGGGCCATTTGCAGGTCTTAATAGCTACAAATTTGCTTCAGCTAGACGCCGCTTTACTGTATCTGTACTCAGATTGTTTCTTCCAGCTCGGTAATATGATGATTGTTTAACCCTTTTGTTGACACCATATTATAGCGATCCTCCCGAGCCGTGGTGCACCGTGTTCGGCCTGTTCCTGGACAGTTCTCGCTGACTGTGCCCACCTTCAAGCATTGTCAGTCGACATTTTGACTTCAGAATAATTTTATAAGACAGAGACACCATATTTATAACTTTTTATTGCAAAACTTAAACAAGTGCGAAACAATTGATTTGAATTTTTTGGTACTAAATTCAAAAACGACCATTATATTACTTTTTCAGTTTTTTAAAATTATCAAAAATAAATAAAAAGGTTTTATATATTATTTTATAAAAAAAGCCTTAAATTTCTCTTTTTCTGTGTTTTTTACAATTTTTTAACAAATACATAAGATTAAAATAAAAAACGTTTAGGTGAAGGCTTCCTCCAGAGATTGCCAGCTTTATCTGTATTTCGCTACGTCCATCCAGCGTGATCCAGCTATACGCACGACCTCGTCCTCCCAGCCAGTGTGTGGTCTGCCTCTTTTTCGTTTGCCAATCGGTCCCATCCACGAAGTCATCTTTTTGGCCCATCGATTTTCATGCAGTCTTGAAACATGGGATACCCATTTCCACTTAAGTTTGAGTGCGTGTGTAAAGGCATCGATTGCTTTTGATGTAGATCGAATTTTTAAGTGGCGAACTCTATGTTGTTTTTTTTTATGTTAAGCATACTGCGTACTTTTTTTTAAATTTATTTTTATTTATATATTATTTTATGTGGCATTAAATATTCTTTAATTTAATTTTTATTTCATAAAGCTAGCTCAGGTACTTTTGAAGATATTGAAGATTTTGTAACCGACCCTTTTTCTTTGCGATCCAGTGTATTTATACAAAGCACCCACCATTTCTCTAATACTGTCGCAGTTGTGCTCCACAATGTCACTCCATTCACCCGGCAGAGTAGACTCGACGTTACGGCGACATGGTACGTTTATCAACTGATTAACCAGTAGACTAGACCTCGTTACTTCTTCCTCGGTTTCAGCTAAAAATAAAATAAGACAAACAGCATTAAAAAAACTTACGTTCTATATCGAACTCCTTTCCTTAAAATATTATTACTTTTTATTCGTTTATTCATTTTTCTTTCCTATTTTTAACATTTTAAAATATTTCTTTAAAAAAATCCATATAAAACATTTAAAAATATAAAAAAATGTAGTCTGCCGGTGTAGGGAGCAGGGTCCATTACTTTTTATTATTATAAGATATTTGATTTAACGTAAAGTGGTATAAACAAGAAAGCCAAAAAAAAACAGGACTGATTCTTTCACAATAATTCAAAGTACCTTCCGGAAAGTCCAGCAGTAAAGCAATCTGCTTCACGTTCCCTGCCCAGGCGGCTAGGTGGAGAGGTGTTCTGCCGTGCTGGTCAGACCTGGAGCTATCAGCTCCTGAGGTGAGCAGCAGGTTTAAGGCATCGTTGTCGTACATGGCGGCGATGTGGCACGCTGACACGTGGTCCAGACGGCACGTCGCATTTGGGTTGGCACCGTCTGCCATAATTCTAGATCAAACAATCTCTTAACGATATCAGGTTGATAAAACCCATAGTTGTATTTTTTATGCACAACACAAACCTATTTGAGGTTTGTGTTTGGCCGCAGCTCACCAGATGTAAAGCGATGATGCGGCCTAGATTAGAGCAGTATTGCCTAGAAGAAACCGATTCACTCGAACTTTAAAGAGATCTAGATTATAATGAACGGGAAACAGAAGCCAGCAGTAAATTCAATATAATAAATGTGGAAACATAGCGCTTTGTTCGGGTTCATGGAATTCAATCATATAAACTAGGTTGACTGTGACAAGCCTGTATATCTTGCATTCGGCGAAAGTACTGTTATCTGCATAACTAAAATGGTGACTACTTAAATCTAGCTGCACAAATAAAACATGAACGGTTCATCCCCTTACTAATATTTACCCTATTATTTTGATATTTTGATTCGCGCTCATACGCATAAAAGTGTATCTACAAGGAATAATTCTAAAATTAGCACTTGCATACTTTCAATCTGACATAGTTTGTTAGTATATTAGCATGTTACGAGTATACAAATTAACGTAGTAAGTGGTGTTAAGTAAAAATAATGGAGTAACTGGATTATAAACAGTTATTATGATCCGGAATATGGACAGCAGCCTGCGCTTATAGTAGAACCGCAAGCGCAAGCGCAGGCGCAAGTATGAAAAGAGTTGAAACGATGCGTTTTTGCCCGTCTGCCAGCTGGCTGTGTCGCTTGTGCTTTAATCGGAGCGGGGAGACGCGAACTACCATTGCTCGAACAGACTCTATTGTACACAAATGGGAGTAAAAATTAAAATAATCTTTCAGCAAAGACATGTTTCTCCAAACATGTCCTTGCTTTTGTTGCATTAGATATGCATACAAGATCATTCCGTCTTTTATTAGTATTATTTGTACGCAAGTCAGCCTTGTACGTAAGCATGATGTGCTCTGCATAATGAAAAGCTGGCGATCAGTTAGCAAGTTGCAGGATTTATGATACATATAGCAGATCCGTGGGAAAGAAAAGGGGATTGAAGTTTTCTACCTTTAAAATTGCTCGCGGACCATGAAGTGATACAATATTTTATTATAGATTGAAATAGGGCCAAATAAATTTGTGATTAATTTTAAATCTGCAAAAGTTCGCATTTTTAAAGACATTATTCGCGTTGAAACGCTTGTTCCGTCGGTGAAGATGGACCTCAGATCCAGAGTAGATTGGAGAATTGGCAACAGAAGCTGAAGAATTTTGGCTTGAAAATCAGCAGAAATAAAACTGAGGGTGTAACAAGACCCTTAAAGAAGACGAAAGGCACTTGTTCCCACCGCCATAGCGATCATTGTTTTGTTCTAGACCATACCTGGAAACCTTCTAATTACGGAGATTTTGGGGGTCAAGGTTCCAACTTTTTCACAAGTTTTTTTTTTAAATACTTGTTTTTAATGAAAGATTTTTACTTTAATTATCTCCACGACCCCCGTACTATTCATTCCGTCTACCAGCACAATGTTCAGAGTGCGTTACATTGCATCCTACAGTAAAACGTGACTTTTCACCCAAAAAAAAATTCGTCTCCCGGCAATAATTTTGCGTCAAGGTACTTAGTTTGATGCTTGCATCATAATGCTTGGTTGACGGCTTCGTGAAAGGTCTTGTTACACCCTGTAGATATTCTGCGATTTCGGCGGTCTTTCCAATTCTGTAGCCATAGCGCTAGATGTCGCGCTCCTTCCAGTTTGCTCCCACTTTCGGTATCTCAGTTCATCCGTGCAAAGTGATGGTGAAATGGATCGGAGTGATAAGCACAGAATTAACATTGGATGAATAAAAAGGCGGCAGATCACGGCAACAATGTGCGACTCCTGCATTCCCCTTTTTTTTCTCTTTTTTTTTTCGGATGGGAAATCATCAAATAACCCCTTCCGGTCTGGGCTGAGCCGGAGGGAGTGTCAGACTTTTACTGACTAAAACCCATCCATGTTCCTTCCTTTGCCCTTTGTGTTCCAGGGCCGCGGTATCTCTTTCGAACAGTCCCGCAACCCTGGCAGAGTCCCGCAACCCTGGCTGTCCTGTATTCCCCTTAAACTCAAATTTATAAAACCATGGTAAGACCTATTGTCTTGTATGAATCAGAGTGTTGGGACAAAAAAGAGATGAATGAAAGGCAGTTCCATGTGGCTGAGATGACAATGGTAAGGGGGACGTGTAGTGTAACGCGAATGGATAAAATAAGGAATGAGTAGGTACATAAGAGGGACTCTGAAAGTGGCGCCGGTGACTGAAAAGTTGTGTGGTAATCGGCTATCGTGGTATGGACAAGTGATGCAGAGGAATGAGGTAAATTTATTGACGAAAATGTTGAGTATGAATGTGTAGATGGCTTTAAGAGTAGAGGAAGACCAAAGAAACGATGGATGGACTGTGTGAAGGACAATATGGCTAGAAAGGACGTGACTGCTGAGATGACAAGTAATAGAGAAGTATGGAAGAAGAATTCTTCCTACTTCTTTCATTTGCTTTCTCTGCAGTCGCTGTCACACGAGTGGCACTTGTGCGCGCGTTTGTGGCCAATCGATCATATCTCACCTGCTCATTAATGAAGTATCACCTCCCGGAATCGATTCTATGAGTCGTGTGTTCAGATCGGCGACGCGTGTCGAACTTCGTCTCATCGGAAGCGTTTCTTCCATGATCTCCAAAGCGTTCATAGTTAGATCCTTTGCAAAGGCTGCCGTGCAGGACGGCTTAACTGTCGCATCATTGTTGCTGGTCGTTGGAACGTCCATCCTGTTAACGAAAGGGCATGATTAGATAAACATTTTGACGGTTCTTTCAAGTAGAAAACGGTTCAATGAAATATTGTAAAAAAATTGTGTACTTGGTTCGCTAAGAACCAGAAATATGGTTGGGTTTTATCAAGTGGGATTCAAAATAATTCTTGGGTCACTGCCGACCAAGAAATCAATGAGACTGAACAGTGACACATACCGGATTTCCTGTCCCTGCTGGCGTACTGGATCCTGATCTGTATCTTCGTCCTTTGGAAATTCTTGACCTAAAATGATAAAAGTATTAATACAGTCTTCGATTTCATGGGACTTATGAATTCTTTTAGTATTAAGTTCGGAAAACTCTGGTTTTCCGTTTAATTTATCTAAACAAATCCGTCTTAGTTTTAAATAATCCGATCTTTTGCATCATGGATTCGCTTTACCGCAACAAAAATGTTCACGTCGTTGACCATTACAATTGAATAGTATTACCAAAAAAACAAATCAAAAATGTTTATTTGTTAGAATATAGTACTTACAAATTATTTGTTCAAATATTGGTTCCAGCATATCCTGCCTTAGTATGGCGTACAAATAATTTTATACAGAAACAAAACTTATAATTAGTATTAAAACCTATTAATAATTATCAAATAGATAATTAAATATGAAAAATATATTAATAAGGATTGAGATTGTAATATAGTAATAATTATAATTAATAATGACTATGTAGTTTGTCATGGGTGGACTAAAGGCTATTTCTATTTTGCTATATTGGTCATTTACGACTTATCCTCTAAGTATTCATGAACACTGTAATAGTTTTTTTCTAAAAACAGTCTGAACAATTATACTCTTTTGAACAACGGCAATAACAAATCTTGAATACTATTTGGCAAATGGTACAAATAATACAGAATCGATTTCATTGTCAGTACAACAACATTCATTGCGTTATTTACTTGGTTAAGTAGACCAATTATTCATTGAGAAATAAAAATATGTGTATACCTGAATCGCGTGAAGTGTGATATGTTACACTACCTGTTACTGTGTTTTTTCTTGAACATCGTCAGAATATGCGAGCTATACTCTAGGAACACGTAATTAATACTGATTTACTCATAGTCAGTAGTCATTTATTGTTTTACAATTTAGGGTTTATTAGCATAATTTTCCTCTTGTGAATCATTTTCGTTTGAACTTAGTACCAAACTTGTAACCAACAAGCTAAGGTAATACTGATTTCGTTGATTTCATACCTATTTAATTGATTTCCTCATTATACAGTCTGAAATGATGTCATTACTTCAACATACATTTAAATACAGTAAGGATGCTGACTTAAAACTACTGTATTTGAGTGGGGTCAGTACAGCATGTGTTTCATACTGCTGAAAATGAATGACCCACAGGTCACGAGGTTTATGAAGGGAGTCTTCAAGTTGCGAACTCCACTCCCAAGATATAATTTTACTTGGGATCAGTATATTGTTTTAGATTACTTTGGTATTTGGTACCCTTTTTTTTACTGATGGGAAATCATCAAACAACCCCTCCCGCTCTGGGCTGAGCAGGAGGGAGTGTCAGACTTTTACTGACTAAAACCCATCCATGTTCCTTTCTTTGCCCTTTGTGTTCTAGGGCCGCGGTATCTCTTTCTAACAGTCCCGCAACCCTGGAATTGGTACCCTAATGAAGTCTTTCATTTGAAAAACTATCGAAAAAATTGACTACACTTTTAGCTTTAGTAACTGCACACCGGGTGGAAACATTGTCGTTGATTAAGGTGTCTAATATTAAAAAATATAATAACGAAAAGTTCGTAATTAACATCACGGATTTAATCAAAACCTCAAAAGGGAATTCCCCACCAATATTGATACTTCCTTATTTCAACGAAAGACCTTTCATTTTTCCTGCTAGAACTTTAGAACAACTGTATCGCCAGACAAGAGAAAACATGAATGTAACTCTTTATTAATTACTTTTAAAACGCCTTTCAATAATGTAAGCTCACAATGTTTAAGCCGTTGGATCAAGGCCATTCTGAGTGAAAGCGGTATAAACACATCTGTCTTCAGTGCCCATAGCACGAGGCATGCAGCTACGTCTGCCGCCAATAGGCTCGGGGACTCGGACTTGCAGATCAGAAACTTTTGCAAAATTTTACAATAGAGATGTAGCTGCAGACACCTCAGATGCCTTTGCCCGGTCCCTTTGTAGAATGGTCTCTTCTTTGATTATATTTGTAAGGTATACTTGTAATCTCGAAGGGCGAATCACATCGTTTAATAGTCATCGAACGTCACTTTACAGGTAAGTACGTTTGACTTTCTATTTTCTTAATAAAGAAAAAAACCGGCTAAGTGTGAGTCTGACTAGCGCACGAAGGGTTCCGTACCAGTATCTAAAAAAATACGTTTGTTGTATACATATATTGTTTGTTTTTTTTCCATTAATTAACTGTTTATTTTAATCAAGATATTTACATTATTTACAAACTACAAATCTATAATCTATAATAGCAATAAAACTATGTACAAGTATCAAAAGGGTTACAGGTCGTCAAAAAATTCGTCCACATCGCTGTCAACAGGAAAAGTGGCCAGAAGGCTGGCAGAATTGCCACGTTGTATGGCAATGCTGATTCTTTGGCCAAAAAATAGGCCCGCCCTCTGGTCACGTGAAGAGTCGACCAACCGCTTGGCGATTTCCCGAAATACTAGGTGGGCACTCGGACCCCATGGGCCTAGTGTTTCAACCCCAAACGGTTCAAACACGTAACTACCAATTAAATTATTGTATTTGCGCCGTTTGAGGTTTTCAGCACCTGCAGCAGCCGCCCCAGCGCAGCTCACTGTGCTAGGAAGATGGGATGGCGCAAGGGTGACGACGCAAGTTGCATCCCACACCAAAGGCCTACCCATCTTCCAAGGCATTATGGTCATACCATCTGGTCTCTTCCCATCGACGCGTGCCAAGCCAGACGGTTCTGAGACAGCTGGCACCCCGGCGGTGGCAAGAGCACGACGGATGAGATCATTAATACTAGCGTGCCGCGCAAGCCGACCTGCACTCTTACTACAAGAAAGCCCATGGTGTCCGAGGCAGCCGACTGCTTCACCACATTGACAGCGATGTGGAGCCCCGCAAGAAGCTTGTTCTTATTGTTTGTTGTATACATTGTAATATTCTACATCGTTCTCAAATATATGTATAATCTCAACATGAATGATGTAAGTAACCAAGATCTTGTTTTTCTGACTTTCAAAAGTGCCTGCTAAGGTCTAATTGAAATAAATGCTTTGAGTTTGAGTTTATGAGAGCCCCCTTCAATATTTATTTTATTCTGTTTTTAGTATTTGTTGTTATAGTGGCAACAGAAATACATCATCTGTGAAAATTTCAACTGTCTAGCTATCACGGTTCATGAGATACAGCCTGGGGCCTTAGTCTGCTATTGCAATAGTGTCAGAATGGTCTATAATTGATTTAATAAGGGGGGCCTTATTAAATCAGGGCTAGGGGTAGCCCACGGCGTATTGAAGCGCGTTCGAAACTCGTTTGACGTGCGTACAAAGGGTAATTCGTCTGCGTGGGGCCTTATTAAATCAATGATAGACCATTCTGACACTATTGCAATAGCAGACTTAGGCCCCTGGTCACAGATAGCCAGACAGACGGACGGACAGTGGAGTCATAGTAATAAAAAAAATCGTTGGAGCTGGGGTCCCTGACAACAGACGAGGGCCGGACGCCAACAAAGCGGAGACGAGACGAGAAAAGAGATTTGTTTTAAACCACCAATAGAATTTCGTTATTTACACTTCTCAGCTCCACTGAGCTTTAGTGGAGACGGTTGAGCAGATAGGAGACGAGATGTCTCGTGATTGTGAGACGAGAAGAGTGTACGGCGTGCTGTGTGCTCTGAGCGGCGTACCACACATCTCCTCTTCTCTCCGCACAGCTTCGGTGGATACACCCCAGCTTTTACGCATAGATCTCCCCTCTTCTCCACTTCACACATCTTCGCTTGTCTTCGCTTTGGTGGAGTCCCCGCCTAAAGAAAGATTTTTTATCTTTAATAAGGAAAACGCCTCTCATTTACGATGGCCCATTGATGGTGATGCGTCTTCAGCCTTCTTCAAATTTCAGCGTCGTCAACGATACCAAAATATTGCGTCTACACCACGCACAGATTTTGACAAATCATGTGAACGTGAGATTTTGGCAACACCCTCGATTTTTCGACGACTACTTCATTTTACTTTTAGTATCTAATTTGCTCAAAACCATGTTCATTTTAAAACTAAGGTCATCAATAGACGATTGGATTTGGTTTATAGATACTTTAGTTTGGTTTTTGATATCAAAAAGAGCGGCATCTAGTTCCACCAGATGTTTTTCAACATTTTTATGATCATTTTTACTTTTTTGTAAAGCTTTATAATTCTTTACAGCTAAGTTCTCTTGTTTAATTTTAACTGTAGCTTTATAAATTGCGTCCAACTTTTTTTTATAATTTTGTGATCCCAATTCATCATCCATTTGTTTTTTCCGAGATTGAGCCTTCTCAAAAATGGCCTCCCTTATATGGGACGGTAGAGATCTGTAGCATTCAGATTTTGGGACACTCGGACTGAGAACGAAGATGTTTAAAATTTTCTTCTTATTTGTTAACATTTCTTCTAGCCAATTTGGCAAAATCTTCTTAAAGAGTCTGTTATAGACTAGATGTTCTAAAGATCCTAAAAACTCGACTTGTTTGTTAAGTCTTCTGACATTTCCTAATACTTGTAGATTATGTAGATCATTGACAGCCACACCCACCATTAGGTTCATGAGAACTATGGCTGCTAATATTACGAATATTAAAAATATGACGCGAATGACGAGCAAGGAAGTCACGAAGTCTTTGGAGCCGTCTGGTTTGACGAGGTCTTCGTAGTCGAACTCGGAGGTCATCATAACTATGGTCTTGACGAGGGCAGCCCACGGAGACTCGAAAGGGATTTGTGAATGGAACTGTATCATGAAGCTCAGGGCGAACCCTATCACCAGGAATGCAAAAGTTAAAAGAATCTGAAAAGGAGAATACCTATTGCGTTTATTGAAATTAATGTATAAGGCGATTCTCACTCGATACTACTCGTACTCAACCGCGCGGTCGGGTGGTGACGGGCGTTAGGTTAGTTTCGAAGGATCAGGTAGCTATTGCCCAAAAAAGCAAAAAAAATAAGAAGATAAAAAAATACCCAAGTAATAGGGGGCAAGCCTATTGCCATCAAATGAGCATAGGTCACAGCTCCGTGTCTGCTACTGAGAAATCCTTTGTGGCAATACTGAATAACACTGCCCGACCTGGGAATCGAACCCGTGACCTTATGCTCATCAGTCGCGTTGCGACCACTAGACCAAAGAGCAATCAAACATCTATAAAATTGTCACCTTGATAACGTTTGAGGAGACCTTTCCAAACATCAGCACATAGTATCCCCAGTTGGGGAATCTGGACAGCAAGAACATCATCTCAAGCCAGGACAGTAGCAGAGCCCCTGTAGCCACATGTCTGGGCCAGTCTACCACAGGTGGGGTCATCTCCGTGGAGTAGGGCAGGATCACAGCCAGGCCTACGGAACTGATCTTAACCCAAGTTTCTAACTGAACGAAGTAGCCATTGCTGACGTTCATGTAGAGGACTTCCTAGAAGAAAATAATACGGTATACTGAAATTGGTTTTTATTACGTAGAGATTAAAATAAGAAAAAGTTTTAAGACAATGTTGTGAAACAAATTAATAAGATAAGGAAATCAGACTAGACAGTTTTTTTTTGTAGGAAATACGTAAGTAATTTACGTTCGAGTAATATATGCATGCAACAAGAGAACTGCAAATGGAACAGAAATTGTTTGTTTATAGAATACATAGTACTAACCTGTGCGACTATCAAGATAATAGCAATATACAAGACTACAGCCCACCCAGCAGAATTGAGAATCACTGGAGGAGGATTCTTTGTTGTATCTTTATAAAAAAATACTGATATTATAAACGTTGTCAACGATAGCACGAAGAAAGCATAAATGGCTAACATCGTATAGAAGAAAGGCAATAAGGCTTTCCATTTTAAGTACAGAAAACTTTCAAGCAGTGGGTGAACCAATAGGCGTCTCTGTCCATATCTATCTCCCGTCTTCAGAAGCGCATCTATGACCTTCATTTGTACTTTCTCTTCAGCTTGAGGCACTAGCATTTTATAGTTCACTGTGACTTCACAATTGGGATCTTGTAGGTTCGAGTCATTGGTAGAAATGCATGTATCGAAGATATCCTCCATAAATTCTGTGGGTTTTGACAAATTGTTCATTATCATATCTACTGCGGTATTCTTACATTTATTTGGACCGTTTGTACAGCGAGATAAATCTGCACCTTCTTTGAGGAGCAGTGTTATCATATCTCTGCTTCCGTAGTGACTGGCCGTGTGGAGTGGAGTCCAGCCCATATCATTTATAATATGGACAGTATCCTCATTATTAAACATGATAATTTTAGCGATTTCTACATTATTGTGAATTGCAGCTATGTGCAAAGGCGTTGAACCTTTTTGTGTACCGTAAGAAGTCCTGAGACTTCTGTAAGTGTTCCTCGCTAAAAGTCTCTTGACACATTTGGGATGATTGTTCTCTACAGCAAAATGTATAGGACCGTAGCCTTTTTTGTCATCAGCTGTAAGGTAGTTAATCATTCTCCTAGTGATTGTATAGTCGTGATCTAATAATACAGTGAGTACTTCCAGGTTTCCTTTTTGTGCAGCTATATGGAAGAGGTTGACTTGTCTGGTCAGTGTCTTTGTTATTAAAGCTCCTTCTTCAAGGAGCCTTTTTACGCACTCTGAGTGTCCGTTGATAACTGCTTTAAATAATGCTGTTTCTCTTTGACTGTTAGTTGTGTCGATGGCATTTTTTTGTTTGGCTACACTCAGTATTTCGTTTAGTATATCCAGGTTGCCTTTCATTGCTGCGAGATGAATTGGTGTCTCATGTTTGTTATCCTGAAATATGATCGTAACACAATTGTATAGATGATAACGGCCAAAAGATATAAACTAATACATATATAGCAATTACATTCTTATGAATGGGTTACAGTGTCAGGACTTGATGTCTTAAAGTAATTTATATATTAACAGTTTGGTTTAGTTAGTTACGAACTCTTGCTGTGATGCTGGCTCCTGTTTCTATAGCAACGCTGACTCCGGGTCCCCATTCCTCCAGGATGGCTTTGTGTAGAACAGTATGGCCATCCTTGTCTTTAACATCTACTATTACTGGGATTTCTGCATCACTGATCCCGTGGGTTGCGAGTATCTAAAAAAGGAACAATTGAATAAGCTGTGAAGAAACGAAAGAAATGTTCTCAAAATGTTGTACCTATTATTCAGTCAAAAGAAAAATAAAAATGATTGTGAATCCCACTGTACCAATTTTATGGTAAGGTAAGATTTAATAAATGGCCTTATTTTAGTCCTTATTGGAGTATTTAATAAAGTTTTTTTTCTCTTGTATTGCCATGCATTTCATTGGATTTATTGGCTTAACAGTCACCAAAATGGTATCCGAGCTGATTGCCTTCGGATTCACCAGACTGATCGCCGTTCAAAAAGAAATCTTATCATTAAAAACACACAGTCGCAGTCTGCATAGGGAAATAATTTCCCTGAATGATTTTTCGCACCTGCAAATGTTCTTTCAGTTTCTTCTTAACGCATATATGCAGTGGGGTCTGGCCTGCTCGGTTCAACCAGTTGACAGGCACGTTGGCTGCGACCAGCACCGACACGGCCTCCAAACTGCCAAGTTCCACAGCAGTATGAAGAGGCGTATCAACTGTCTTCCTGTTCGTGATTCTGAAGTTCTTGCAGTCAGCGCTGATGAGCATTGTGACTAGATCTGCGAAACTATCATCGGGTCATATTTTTTTCATGATATTGTTTCTATGGAAATGAATGTGTTTGTAATGTAAATGGAACTGGGCCAAATTCAAAATAGAACTATTTAGAATTTAGACTAATAAATGCTATTACTCAATAAAGGGCTATTTCGACGACAATTCTATAATCTACTAAGGTAGATTGTTCTGGTAGGGTGTTCTAAGGAACACCCTACCTGACCTGTTTGACCTGTTTTAATGACCTTGAATTTTGTTCGACATTATCATTATTAATTATGACATGTAACTTAACCATTTTACATTTATTGAGAAATTGATTGTATATATATATTTTTTATTTTGATATGCTATCCCCATTTATACTGATTTTATTTCTGACGTGAAAGTTGACATAGTTTCACCAATTTGTTATTTTAAAACTTAAACAATTATATTTGTACGCCTCTGGGCAAAACATGGAGGATTTACCTATTTATAACACCTCACACTATGGGTAACTTAACCTATGTTCACAAATAAAGTTTCTGATTTCTGATTTTATGATTTACAACATACGGTCATATTTCAGGTAAAAAGCTAAAGATTTGATAATAGTGAAACACGATGATAATGATAGTGATGATGCCATCTAAGCGATTTCGGTCACACTATACAGTGTGTTTGGTTAACGGTTACCAATACTTTAAGCGCATAATAAATACTAATTTCTATCGACAAATACAAGTTTATGAATACTCCTAAAAAAACCCCGAAAATGGCACGCGTATTTTTTTTGTAAATCGTATGTTCAATGAAATGCTAATTTATTTGAATCTAAGACACCTGGAAACGTGCAAATGATCTTACTGCAAGGGTAATAGGGTATATTCAAGAAATACAAAACTTTTTTTTATTTCTTAAAAATGCCTTGTGTTGGCCCATACAAACATTGTGGTACACTTGTTTAATTCTCTAATACAACACTTTTTTTACAATTTAATATTTTATGTAGCGTGTTTTTGGTGAAACGAAACGCAAACACAAAACGCATCGATTCCGGTAGTGATGTCAAATGCTATGTGTCAAAGAAACACTTTTAGTTGAAAAGTGCTTAAAGTTTCACTAAGATTTTACTATAATATTGTTATTGCAATTTTTGCTTTAATAAAGCACTTACAATATAGTAAAACTAGGGCAAAAAATTAGATTTAAACAAGGGTGATAGAGGGAAGTGACATCAAATGCTATGTCTTGAATGGCCGCGACAGTCATGGACGTTTGAACTGTCGTAGAAAATTGTAGGAGTTTAATATATTTTTTTGTGCGACAAGCAGTAGTTGAAATAAACTGTTAATTATTTTCTTGGGTTGACAGTACTGCATTTTATTGATTTAAGTGAAAACAAAATTACATCCATATTCCCATTGCCGAGGCTACCGAATTATTAAATAATTTTTCTTGAGAAATAAGCGAAAAGAGCCCAAGAAAATACGAAATTACGATACGTATTAAGTATACATACATTTTTTTTTCACATTTTTAACCCCGCAAGTTTACGTGTTTTTATGTTTAATTCCTAATAAAACATAAAAACACGTAAAATTGCGGGGTATTTGAATCAACCTACAAAATGATATCAAAATATTGACTCAACACCAATTATTCTACGAGTTATTGTCATTTAAATGAAACCCTGCCCCAGCATATAGACTCCACAATGTGGGTGTACTATTAGCTCCACTTATGTTTTACACTTCGAGAATTACAGGTGTGATATGATATTATTACATACTTCTGTGGGTCTATATTCTGCTCCGCATAGTACGCTGACCCGGCGATATCAAGAGGTGTCCTGCCGACGAGGTCTCGTGCACACGGCTGTGCGCCGGAAGCGATCAGAAGGCGCGCACAGCGGGAGTGACCTCGCGCACTTGCCGCGTGTAGTGCTGACCAACCCAATTGGAATATAGGCAGCTGATTGAACAGAAACGAAACTTAGTTTTGCTATGGCTTTTTGCTATTGCGAGTAGCTATAATTAGAACCAAAAGGTTTAAAAGAGAGCGGGCATTAGGAATATTGTCATACAAAAAAAAATGGAACCCAAAAATTTTCTATTTTGACACACGAATGCTACCTGACAAGCGGGACATATGCCACTGGACATACCGATTTGTTACAAAGTAGTATCAAATAATAGATTGCAATTATCTTCGTCTTATCCGGTCTATTGCTCGTAAATAAAGGGTGTAACAAGACCCTTAACGAAGCCGAAAGGCACTTGTTCTCCCCGTCATTACATTTTTTTTTGTTTTTGGTCATACCTGGGAACATTTTTCACTTTTTTTTTTAAATGCCTGTTTTGTAACTTTAAATTTTTACTTTAAACACTTCTACGACCCCGTACTATTCAATCCATCCATCAGCAAAATGATTTGAGTGCTTTACATTGAGTCTTACCGTAAAACGTGATTTGTCACACAAAAAAAAACTCTTTTCTCAGCAATAATTGTTGCGTAAAGTTTGATGATTGTTGATTGGGTCTGTTTACACCCTGTATTTGAATGTCTTTAGTTAGAACTAACGCCACCTCTCCGATATACATATTATTAAAGGGTGTAACAAGACCCTTATCGAAGCCAAAAGGTACTTGTTTTTCCCATCATTGCGATAATTTTTTTATTCTAGACCATACCTGGGAACCTTCTGGTTACGGAGATATTGGGGGTCAAAGTTCCAACTTTTTCACAAGTTTATTTTTTTTTTAATACAGGTTTTTAACGTAAGATTTTTACTGTAAACAACTTCATGACCCCCGTACTATTCAATCCATCTATCAGAATAATGTTTTGAGTGCGTTACATTGAGTCTTACCATAAAACGTGATTTTTCACCCCAAAAAAAAAGTCGTTTCCCAGCAATAATTTTTGCGTATAGTTACTTAGTTTGATGTACAAATGCTTCTTTGACGGCTTTGTGAAGGGTCCTGTTACACCCTGTATGTGACCTCACGAGATCACAAATGTTCTATGATATTTCTTCCGTATCTTAGATCTCATTGTTTCCACTTATAATGAATCATAAAAAAAAAAACAAAAACGTACGCTTCTTTCGAACTCCTTGCAGTTATGGTCCACTGCGTTATCTCTCCAGTAGGTCGGAAGCTTCGCCTTGCTGGTTCCGAAGTCACACTTCATGTTGACCATCTCCTTAACATCCTGGCTGAACCTCTTGACTTCCTCCTCGGTAGCTACTGTCATGTCTTCAGCATCCAATCTGGTCTGCATGTCTGTAATTATGTTTTTGAAACCTTGGGTCTTTGATCTGTTAACTAGTCCGGCTTAGGGTGTAATCACACTTGTCGACGAGGAATCAGCTGGTCAATCGCGTCAACCGCATCGGAACGACGTGAATTACCTGTTTTGAAAGGCCTTTCTAACCGGCTCAAGCTCAATCCATGTCGACAAGTATGTTCAGTCCCATAGTTTTAATGGTTTTAATGTGAATTCACCTTGGGTCGTGCTTAAGTGGAGACGTGGCCTCAAATCGAAGGCGCTCCTTGCGACATTGTTGTTTTTGGGTGAGATATGTTTTGTTCGTTTTTTTTCGCACTCAAAGTGCCTTCATCTATAACCGTGCCTTTGTTTGTTTTGCATTCATCAGATGCAGCCTCAGTTGCAATCAAATCTAGGTTGCTACACTGAATAATGGAGGATATAAAAATATCCGTAGTAAATACCACCTAAATGCAATGCTTGTAAACTGCTGAACATGAGGTCCTGTGTTCGATTCCCAGGTCGGGCTAAGTGTTATTGGGGTTTCAAGAATTTTGGAACAGTCACATAGTCTGGATTTGAGTCTTGTTGATTACATTAATTGGGACTTAAATATATCTCCCGAAATGTGGGTGTACTATTAGGTACAAATTTGCCTAACCTTTCGGGATGACAGGCATAATAATGCTATGTTATGTTAAAGATAATTGAAGCATATAAACCTTTGGAAAATCCAAGTAAAACAGCAATCTGTCTGACATGTCCTGCCCAAGCGGCCAAGTGTAGTGGAGTACGGCCAAGTCTGTCCAACCTCTGCCTTTCAGCCCCAGCATTGAGGAGTATGGCGAGGGCATCATCAGACCTCATGGCAGCTAGGTGGCACACTGACACACAATCTACGCCGCAGGTCGCGTTGGGGTTAGCTCCAGACTTGATCAGCCTGGAAAAAAACAATTTTATTTTATCAGTCTAAGGTCGCCATGAAAATTATTGTCTCTATGGGGGTATGAAGAACAGGGTTCGGAAGATCCCTCATAGAAAAGGGGGGATTCTCCGGTGTTGTGTGTGGTGGTCTACTGCCCGACAGTTGTTGTGGGCTACTGCCCGACAGTTGTTGTGGTCTACTGCCCGACAGTTGTTGTGGGCTACTGCCCGACAGTTGTTGTGGTCTACTGCCCGACAGTTGTTGTGGCCTACTGCCCGACAGTTGTTGTGGGCTACTGCCCGACAGTTGTTGTGGGCTACTGCCCGAAAGTTGTTGTGGGCTACTGCCCGACAATTGTTGTTGGATGTTTCTTTAAGGTCCTAAGTCGCGGATAACTTTAAGCGCAATTCAAAATATTTATATTAGTTCTTCATTTGTGGCATAGATGGCGCTGTAGTAATTTTTGTACGATGTTGCTGTAATACTTTTTTTTCTTGTAATACTGTGTCAGCTATTTAAGTTTTTGAAAATTTAACGTCGTTTCTTGTCGGATATGCTTGTACATATTAACGGTCTGTTTTGTTTGACCAGGTGGCTCACCCTGACATCTTGAAGTAGGAGTAAATCCAGTGTGGGTAAGAGATGGCGTTATACGACCTGTGTAGCTCTGTCTCTTTCCCAAACTGAGTTAAGACGTCATTTTAACCCCCCTGAGTGTATGTATTAACGCCCTGGTGCAGTAGGCAGTGAACACGGATATAGATATACCTAGATAACGCAAATATTACGATCTGTATGAAAACCAAGCGTGACCTTTTTTGACTACCTTCTATGACGTCAAAATTCTTTAAATGTCTAAAATTAAGTTCTTGAGTTGTTACTTTGTGCTTTAAACAAATTAGCTTGCGCGGCAGTAAGCACGCGAAGCACGTGCTCTTGCGTTATTTAGGCACAGGCCCACGCCTACGGTGGCCGGCGCCCGGTGCGTCTCCCGCGGCGGCTGGGACGTGAGGTTCTTTCCCTCTCACGTTCCGTCACCTCCTTCGCTAGCATGACTGCTTCACAGAAGGAGGTGACGGCGTCCCATTCCGTCTCGCTCCGGACCATGGATTGAACCAAGGCCGGACGCGAGAGGTCGCCGCCGCCGATCGCCGCTACGAAGACACGGCGGTGCTCCGCCCACGCGGGGCAGACCTCTGCCGTGTGCTCCACCGTGTCCTCCGGTCGATCCTCACAGTGGTAATACCTGGGCGTTTCTTCCCACCCGATCCGGTGCACGTACCTCCCGAAACAACCGTGTCCGGTGAGGACCTGCGTCAGGCGGAAGGTGAGGACGCCGTGGCGCTTCTCAAGCCACTCCTCAAAAGGTTTATCTATATCTTTGGTAGAAAAGCAGGACAAGAGACGTTGACGAAGGACATTGCAGAAATAAGACGTTGACGTTGTAGAGTGTTGACGTGACGTGAGAATTCGTCCGCTGACGGGCGTCAACACTCCCCCGCACTGCTCACCTACCTCAGGCATTTTCTCGATGGAGTGGGAAGTCCTATATTTCCTAGATATATTTAGATATGAAGTTCTTTACCTCTCAATTTCATGTACATCCCGGTGCTTGACTGCTTCTAGTAACAATGTGTTTAATCTCGTAAACCTTCGGCTGGCCGAGCCAAAGTTGGGGAGAGTGAAAGTGCATGCGGGTGACTTCAGCAGCTTGTCGTCAGTGTACGAGACTTTTACTAACGAGTCTTCCTCCTCCACTCCTGATCCAGATGTCCATACTTTCAAAATGGGCTGGCGATCTCTGAAATTATAATTCATACCCAAATAAGAAATATACACACACATATAAAAATTACATTGGCAGTTGTCTGTTTGTAAGAGAGTTGAAATTGCAAGGGTTTTTCGGACCAAAGTACCTACCTAAAATCCATCGTTTTTCTAATGTATGTACAGACTGGCCAGGACATCAAGCTACTACAATCTAGATTTTCAACTTTATCGCTTCTTCTTATTAGAGTCAACTGCGATGGCAAATTTTCGTTAATTAAATACTGATGCTGGTTGCCTTACAGAACAATCTAGATTACGTGCGAGTCTCGAATATTCCTGTAAGGACCTGTTTAGTAGATAAGAGTCTAGAATGTTCCACTATACAACACTGTCTAGAAGATTCGAAAAAGTGGTGGAAGTTTCTCGAAGGACAATGTACTACTATGGAACTTTCTAGAAGATTCGAGAAACTTCTACAAGTTTCTCGAAGGATAAAGTTTCACTAGGGACTGTGAAGAAGGTTCGAGAAGGTTGTAGATCTTTCTCGAAGGATCGGTCGTCATATAAATAGCCGTCGTGTTTGCGGGAGCAGTCAGTCTGATTTTGGCTATACATCGAAGCGAATCGAAGTGAAGTAGAAGTGAGATATCTAAGTGAATAGTGATCAGTAGTGTATTTGTGAGTAAGTTTTAAGTGTTTTGTAATTAATAAAGTTATTTCCTTGTTTAATCGGTAGTATTTAATTTATCCCATACCCAGCTCGTAACAATACGTTTGGCCCAGAATTCAGCTAT
Source organism: Eugnorisma glareosa (assembly GCA_947578425.1). Taxonomy (NCBI): domain Eukaryota; kingdom Metazoa; phylum Arthropoda; class Insecta; order Lepidoptera; family Noctuidae; genus Eugnorisma; species Eugnorisma glareosa. Next base: position 4,414,461 of record OX387967.1, on the reverse strand, counting down.
GTGAACTCCGCTCGCTGATGCAGTCATAAGATAGTCAAGTGCTCAGGGGTCAGGGCATGCAGCGCAAGATGGAAGGTGGGCTATTGTCTGTGCAGACACGACGCATAGACACTTGAGATATGAGTCGTCCATGGACCCCCATCTGAAGATATTGTCTTTACTACGGCCGACTTGGGTTCGGAGTCTGTTTAGAGATTTCCAAGTCAGCTACGTCAAAGCATGCCCAGGTGGAAGACATTACTATTAGCTGGACTAGCTAGGCCAACGCACCCAAATAAGCTATTACGACTTTTCAGCCTCTGGCTATGTGCTAGAGTCTGTACTAAGATTGTTTGATGCACATTTTTCTGAAGTAATGCTTTGTGGTGCTTTTACCGGTACTTATGATGTATTGTTCTTTCTGTCAATAAAACATCGTGCTGAAAGTATTTAGTGGTTTATTTCAGTTTATTTTCATGGTTACAAATTAGGATGTGTCTCCTTGCCGAGCCCCAGATAAGATAATTTCCTAGTGTTGCCATTATATTAATTTATGCCAGCTGTCAAACTGACAGTGACATTGAAACTTGACGTTTCTATTACATAAGGAAGTTGAGGAAGGTACTTACTCCACCGTATCGAAGAGGCTGGTACTTCTTGGTCGATGCAGCGCCGCACGTTGGACATCATTGCCGCTGACTGCTGGTTGTAAGAGCGGCTGCACGCTGCACCCCTCATCTTGGGCCGAGTAGCGGGCTAAATTCAAGTTATCATAATATTGAAAGTAGTAGGTCCGAACCCAGGCGTTCTTAGTTTAATTTATATAAAAAAGGCCCCTAAAGCTCAGGATTGGGCACGGGTCGCGGCAGACCACCAAGGAGATTGATCGGAGACCTCACTCGTGGAGAAAAAATAAATCCTACTAATAATATAAATGCGAAAGTTGGTGGAGGATATGTAGATAGATGTTTGTTATTCTTTCAACCAAAAACTACTGAATGGATTTTGATGAAATTTGGCACCCAGATAGTTTATAACCTGGATTAATAAATAGAATTTTTTTTTTTACCGATAATACGATCCCGTGGGACAATTACCGAACTCCACGCGAACGAAGCCGCGGGCATAAGCTAGTATTCAATCATTGCAATGATTAGTAAGATTAAACAAGGCCAACGTCACATTTCATAGATAGCGATAGAGTTCTTGTGACATAACAGATCTTATGAATAACTTTAATAGCACATAATTTATCACAAACGTCAGACTTTGACCAAGAAAACCACAACGTCAAGCGAGGGACTACAATACGCCCTCTCTTCGTAAGAGCCACGATTCCATGGCTTCACGGATTGAACAATTATAATTACAGTCGTTTCAAGTGCATTTTCGTATTGTATGTATATATCAATCATATCGGTTCAAACCATAGACTTAGAGAATGGACTGAGCGTTAGCCTCCAAAAAGTGAAAACTATGTAGAAAGAGACAGAGCGACGATGCGGCCAATACCTGGGGCAAACCATAGCCGCTGCTTTGTCTCTCTCGCACTTCATGGTTAATTTTATTTGACATCTGGCTAGGGAAGGCTCAATCCATGCTCTAGTTCAATGGTCCAAACTCTAACACCAGCCCCCGTAGCATGACCACCGCAGAAACGAGTTTTATCGACGGAAGAATCGACGAAGTGACAGATTTATTTTGTTGATCTGTCATTTTGTCGATTCTTCCGTCGACAAAACCCGTTTCTACGGTGGTCATGCTACGGGGGCTGGTTAAGCACACGATAAAGAAGCTCAAAATAAAAAAACTGTCACCGACTTACCAGAAAACACAGAACTGTTTATATTTTGCATGTTTTTCGCTCAATTAAAGTAACAACATAGATGCTGGCGGTCTCAGCGGGCTGACTACACTTAATGAGACACACAACTTGTTTATTTTCCTTGTTTTGCGTCTGTAACCGGTAATGTTGGAAATGTTACTTTTAACGCTGATTCATTCATAATATATTATTTATTTATGTGTAACTGGTACTGGGTACTAGTTAATCATTATATGCATGCCTTTTACCAAGTAGGTTAGGGTCGGCTTCCAGTCTAACTGGATGCAGCTGAATACCAGCTGCCTATCTGACCTCCACAGCTCAGTTAGTGCCGGGTAATACCGGGCAAGACCGGTTAGGTGCTGAGTGCTATAGTTAGCAGTCCATAATATGTTAATTAAATACATACGATAGTTTTATATTATGTGTGAAACAAAAAAGGCCGCATTTGCAGCAAGAAAACTTTTAATTTAATCAGGAGCATTTTTAGTTTATAAGGAAATTTTTTAGTTTGTTTTATAAAAGGCTTAGTCCAATAGTTACGAAGTTATTATGAATAAAGTATTCTACTGAGGTAATTTTATTAATTTTTGACGGCTATCCCGTTATTAGACAAAGAACGTTTTATACAAGTTGCATTATTGACGGGTATAGCGTTTTAGACCAGTTGCGTTTTGGGTTTTAGACCATCTGCACGTTGCATTTTAGACCAATTCGTACTTAGACCAGCTACTTTTTAGACCACTTGCTAATTAGACCAGCTGCTTTTTTAGACGAAATGATACTATCCCACAATAATGGCATTAAATATGTAATGTTTTGACTGTCTCGTTGATCGAGTGTTCGCAAGCGCGCGTGCTGAGCATGAGGTCCTGGGTTCGATTTCCAAGAACATAACAAATACAAGAAAATGTTGTTATTATAATTACACTGCATCCTTTTTTTTATTTTTCCGGTTGGGAAATCATCAAATAACCCCTCCCGCTCTGGGCTGAGCAGGAGGGAGTGTCAGACTTTTACTGACTAAAACCCATCCATGTTCCTTCCTTTGCCCTTTGTGTTCCAGGGCTGCGGTATCTCTTTCGAACAGTCCCGCAACCCTGGCAGGCATCGGTCTTTTTGGACCCCTTCCTGTTTGCTGACTCTCTTTGAGGCGCGCGTGGAACACGAACGCGCCGTCGACACGGCCTGTCGTCATAAGACGGACGGACGGCGAGCTAGCCCATAGCTCACCGTCCACAGGCCCGCGATTACACTGCATCCTCACACCTGTTTCATGGTCAATACAGGGTGTAACAAGACCCTTAACGAAGGAAAACCGGGAAACATTTTCACCACAAGTCACCTTTTACGGTAGGAATCAATGTAACGCACTCAAAACATTGTGCTGATGGATGGATTGAATAGTTCGGGGGTCGTGAAGGTGTTTTAAGTAAAAATATTACATTAAAACATTTAATTAAAAAAATAATTGTGAAAAAGTTGGAACTTTGAGCCCCAATATATATCTCCGTAACTAGAAGGTTCCCCGGTATGGCCTAGAACAAAAAAAAAATATCGCAATGACGGGGAGAACAAGTACCTTTCGGCTTCGTTAAGGGTCTTGTTACACCCTTTATTGTAAATCATTAAGTTATTAAGCAGACTGAGAAAATATTCTACAGTAAAAACATTCAGTCATAGCCAATAAAAAAATGACAGCACCTTTTTATTTTTAACGGTGTTTTTCTCTATGTTGGCCGAACTGAACCACAATGGAAATAACGTGTTTTAGTTAATTTAATTGTTAGTAATGTCTTTTAGGCATGACTTATTAATTATTGAAAATAATATTAACGATAGGTATCACCTACCTAACTGGCCGTTTATGGGTAGGTTTTCCTCTTATTATATATTTTAATTAGATACCTTTAAATGGTCACAATACATCGAAATCATTGAAAATGACTGAATAAAATGCAAGCGCGGCTCTGAGCATGAGGTTCTGAGTTCGATTCCTAGTTCGGGCACAATTATAGAAATAATCCGATGGCAATTGTCAATAATGTAGTACAACATTTTTGACAATGCACTTTGAACAGTAAGACTATCATCATACAGATTGAATTTTTCAAGTGGGCGTGGATGGTCAAATCCGAAACTATGAGGCACAGCGAAAAATACTCAAAGGAGTCTCGACCTCATTATGACGAAAACTAAACCTGCATCATTAGATTTTTGAAAAATCAATATTCCTAGCCAGGAATAGAATCCATTGATGTCGGAAAAAAACACTGTATTATTACATCATTCGATAGTATCGCTAATAAGGATCAAATTCTGGGAAAAAATCAAAGAAAGAACCAAAATTAAAAAGTCAAAATGTTATAAATATAATTTGTAACTTAGAGCACCCACGAGTAATGTAGCTTTCTGCCAGGGAAAGAATGTTTAAAACTGGATTATAAGTTCCGGAGATTACCCCTAAATACAAACTTACAAACAAATTTTACCTCTTTATAATATTTTAATAGATTTATACACGTAACTACAGCTGAAATACGCCTCCTGACTGTTTTATATGCTATAAAACAATGTAAAGCTCGTCTGATGGCCTATCAAAGGCTTAATGCTACTCAGAATGGACCGATCCCCAGGTAGGAATTTATTAATATGTATACAATGCAGAGGAATGTCAGTAAGTGAAGTCTATCTGGGATGGATAGGATCAAATGTCGGTAAGCTTTTTGTTAATTTATGTTAATTAACGAACTATTAACAGAATTCAATTATAATAATAAATAAAAACTTAAAAATAAAAACAACCTTTTAGTTAAATAAAAAGAAAAAAAATCTATCAAAATTGAACGCGTAGGTATATAGAGTTTCGTGTCTGTGCTATTTAACAGCTGAGGAGTTCTCTCGTGAGGTGACGATCTTAGCTGCAGGATTAAGTTAGTTCATGTTTGTCATAAAAATGTAGTGTCACCAAAACCAAAGGAGTGTGCAACATTTCAGCTCAATCGGTTAGGGGGAACTGGTTTGGAATTCAGTTGCAAGATTCGACCAACTTACATACTAATAAACAAACTAATAAACAAACAAACTAACAAACACACAAACAAACAAACTATCAAACAAATAAACTAACTAACAAACAAACAAACAAACAAACAAACAGACTAACAAACAAACTAACAATGCAAGTTAAATAAAAGCTTTTAATAAAATATGGACATTATATCAAAATAAAAGGGAGTACTGGACTGAGGACTGCTCATATTGGAAAGTTGTTTTTTCCACCATTATATTAGGGTTCCGTAGCCGAATGGCAAAAAACGGAACCCTTATAGATTCGCCATATCTGTCGGTCTGTCTGTCTGTCCGTGTATGTCACAGCCACTTTACTCCGACACTTTACTACTAGGTAGATGTATTCTGAAAACCGCTTTACGATTTTTATACAAAAATTAAAAAAAAAAAAAGATTAAGGGGGGCTCATACATGGAACTGAAACTAAAATATATATTTTTTTATCATACCTATACGTGCGGGGATGCAGGTGGCATTGGACCGGACACGTTGGAAATGGATTGGGGAGGCCTATGTTCAGCAGTGGACAACAATGGGCTGAAATGATGATGATGATACGTGCGGGGTGTCTATAGATAGGTCTTTAAAAATGACATTTAGGTTCTTAAAACCATTTTTTGATAAAGTCAATCGTTTGAAAGATAGACACTTCCAAAGTGGTCAAATTTTCCTCGTATTACTTTAGAAATTAAAGGGGGGGAGCCCCCTTTAATTTCTAAAGTAATACGAGGAAAATTCTGAAAAAAATGTGGGATTATCTATTTTACTATGTCTATTTTACTTTGGTCACTCCATTGACACAGTTATAAAAGGGGCACAAAGTGATTTAGATTTACTTAACCAGTGGTTTCAGCAAAATCTTCTTACCATAAATACAACAAAAACTAATTATATAATATTCGCAGCGAAGAATAAAAAAGTTGGTAACTACACCCCATTAAAAATAAACAACCAAAATATAAATAAAGTAGATCAAGAAAAATATTTAGGACTAATTTTAGATAATAAATTGACATGGCTACCACACATTCAAAAAATAAAGTCAAAATTAAAATCACTAACGGGTATCCTTCGAGGCATCGTTCGCTGCTTACCACGCCAAACTCGATATTTAATCTATTTCTCACTCGTTAAGCCACACATTGACTACCTAGCTGAAATATGGGGTTCCGCCGCAAAAACACATATAAACCTACTAAAAACTGCACAAAACAAATTACTTAAAACATTATTTAATTATGATTATTTCACTCCAACACTAACACTTTACAAAGAAACAAAATTAATGAACATAACACAAACATACGTCTATAATACATGCATACTGATACGAAAAATACTAAATAAAAATATACACTCAAACATCACCTTCACGAAAAGAAAAAAACTACACAAAATGAAATTGAGACGTGAACAAGACCTACTACAGCTATACCCACCCCGCACTAACTACGGAAGAAAAAGTATCATGTATGAAGGATCCAAACTATACAATCAATTACCGAAATACATCACAGAATCCAAATCCATTACCACTTTCAAAAAAATACTAAAACAGCACATCATAAAAAATGTACATTCCCTAGAATAATATCAAGCCACATCCAGCTATTACTTATCTGTATTGAACGGAGACTTGGTTCCCTTTGTGTTGATGTTTTTGAGTCAGTGTATCAAGCGAACATTGAGTTGTTTGTACTATTATTATGGATCTACCCACTAAATAATGATTGTACAAATGTCTAGTTTTTGTAAAACCCTCAACAGTATCGACTTATGTTATAGTTTTAATATATTCTCATGTAAGTGAATTTTTGTATTCTTATGAGAATAAAGTTATCTCAAACCTCATTATAGAACGTAAAAAAAACTTTAAACCAAAATTAGTTTGAATAAAATTTGATGATCAGTTTTCGAGATATGGGACTTTTTCATCGAACTGCAGCCGTAACTTTGTTTTTCATTAAGATACTATGAAAAACAAATTTAGTTTTGCTGTTGAATGTAATACAGTACCTACAACATATGAATGAGCCTTCAAAATATTGTTATTATATTGTTTGATGCTACGGAACCCTGTGTGCGTGTGAGTACGACTCGCACTTGGCCGGTTTTACCATATCATCTGCCTAGTCTTTTCAGTCTTACCGGATGCAGCTGAATACCAGTATTTTACATGGAGCGACTGCCTATCTGATCTCCACAACTCAGTTAGTACTGGGTAATAAGGTACCCCTTGGTAAGACCAGTTGTCAAACTTGCGGGCCACTGAGTACCTGTAACGACTATCAAAGCTCTACAAATGACATTCAATACAATCATTTATATGTAAAATGGAACTTCTGCACTATTATCTAGGTGTTTTATGAAATGTACCGTCACGGGTGACTCGGACACAGAGGCATCTTAATATACCATCAATACAGGAATTCCACTGAAATTCAATAGCCATACAATCTTGGAAAACTCCCAGGTATCTACACTACAGAGTTATAGGTGCTGCAGGGTGCATTGTATGAAAATGGAAAAAGGAATGAGAATTTTTACTTTACGTCGCTTAATTTTTGTTCTTATGGTATTTTGTTTATCTTTTGCCTTTTAAATATTATAGCGCAATTAAACTTGGTCGTTAGCCCGTATTCGGGTGTTCGAAAGAGTTTACTCGACTTTGGACACCCGATGCATATATGATACTACGAGTAGTTTAAAAATCAAACCATGAAACCGAACAAGATTCCACGAAGACGGGCGTACTCGACCTGGTTCTTTTACACTTGATCGGTTGTCCGAATTCCAGAGGTAACCGAATTCGGACAAATGACCGAGTGTAAATGCGCCATTAGTATACAGGAATTTGGTGATAACAATTTGTTTAGCTGAAGAGGTAGTGTATAAGAGACTCTGTCAAAGAAGAGGTGCTGGCCATGTCAGTCGAAGGACCGATGGCTGCTGGAGCAAACGGAACCTGGAGGCTGGAGTTGAGACTATATCGGCAAGATGGTCGCAGTCCCTTAATAAAAGTGGCTGGGTCTAACTGGATGCGGACGGCGAAGATCAGGGTGTTGTGGCGTAGTTTGGAAGAGACCTATATCCAGCTGAGGATTCTGACAGGCTGAGTTGATTGATTAATTGAGCCTAATTGATTGCCACCCAATAAATAGTGAATGAAAACCGTTATTTTTTCAAGCCCCTGCTTCCCACTGCTGGGCAAAGGAGTCCCCCAAGTCTTTCCATGAACTCCTGCCCCGCGCCACCTCGTACCTACCCTTGCGGTAAGCGTCCAGGTCATCATGCCACTTCTTTCTGGGCTGGCCTAGGCGGCGCGTCCATCTGTAGGCACCCATTGAGTAGAGACTTGCCCAGTGGTCATTGTGCATGCGGCTAACGTGACCCGTCCAGTCCCATTTCTTGCCGACGTCCATTATGGCCATTTTGGAACGCAGCATGGTGATTTTCGTAATAAAAAAAACAGATAATTTTTTCCTAATATAACAAAAAAACTTTCCACATCCCTTCCTCAAAATGTTCGTTGATGCATCACCAAATCGTAAGTCAAAGTCGGAACACCGTATCCACAATATTTATCGTAACATTTCCCGTAACATATTATCCGTGTGGACGTATAACTCCAACCGGTGTGTGTAGTCCATCCATCCATCCGCAGGCATGCCCCATCCACAGCGTGCTATGAATTTTAAAAACAATAAACTTTAAGTTTGGAACACAGTTTTTTTTCAAAGGTTCCGTATCGTAGCAGCAGTTAAGCTTTTTGCGACAGTGTTCGTTCTGTGCCGCAAAGTTCTTTGGCGCTTAAATACTTGAATGGCATTGAGAAGCAGGCGCTGTTTGTAAGAATTTGTGAAGTTGTCTATGGAAGAAAATGGCGGCGTTAGTTCCGAGGAGCTCGTGACTAAATAATAAAAGCCGCTCGCTTCAGGTTAAGCCGCGCTTGCCTAGGTTGGTACGTAGATAGGTGAGCACCCATTGCATTGAGTTTCCTTCGTGCCTCGGACAACACGTTACGCCGTGGGATCCGGCTGTAAATTGATCTTTGACAGTCGTTAAGTAGTCAGTGACCTGAAAGTCTGACAACCAGTTTTACCAAGAGGCATCGTATTACCCACAGTACTAACTGGATTGTGGAGGTCAGATAGACAGTAGCTCCATTTGAAATACTGGTATTCAGCTGCATCCGCTGGAAGCCGACCCCAATATAGTTTGGAAAAGGCTAAGCAGATGATGTTAGTTCCGACAAAGGCCACGCTCTAATAGAACCATGCAGCACCTTTCACAAACCCGGCTACCAAGCAACGTTGCTGTGTTCCAGCTGGAGAATTATTGTGTGCCAGTGTTATGGAGACCTATGAGGACCTTTCAGCTTTGTCTCTAAGATGGCAACGGATCCGCGATGCCTCTGGTACTGTAAGTAGATATTCATAGACGGCGGTAACCAGTAATAACCACACTACCATCAGGTTTGCCAGTTGCTCGTCGGCGAAATTGTACATATTTATGTATATTAAAAGTTATTAGTCTTAATAATATAAGATTACAACACTTGTAATCACCGAATGGTTAAGCAGCGGGTCGTATAGTCACAAATCTTCTTCTTCTTCGTCGTTCCCTCAGTGCTGAGGATCGCGACCACATATGACACATCTCCAAGCCATGCGGTCTCCTGCAGTGTGAACCACTCGGCACAGGCTGCCCCCAACAGCCTTCTTTGTCCATCTTGCCGGTGCTCTGCTTTGCGCGCGTCTACCTTCTACCTGGTTCAGTATTATATGCCTTATTATAAGCCTTTCCTAATAATGCCTAGGCGAACTCATAATATGTCCTAAAAAGCTGAAGGCACGTTCCAGGCAGATTGTGGAAAGCTTGTTGGTGATGTTGAGCTCCTCCAGTATAGACTCATTAGTTCTCATTCAATCAACTGGACTCAAATCTAGACTCGAGGCTGCTACTGAAAAAATCTTAAAGAAAAACTGCCCCAGAACCTCATGTTCAGCATTGCGCCACTTAGGCATTAGCATAAGCATAATCAGCCTTTAATTTTCCCACTTCTGAGTGTCCGGGTCTGCCTAAGTGGCCATTGTAGCTCATTCCCTCTCATAAGAGGGAATGAGCTACAATGGCCACTTAGGCAGACCTTAAAAAATATTAGTTCTTTTAACAAAATCTTCATACCAACATAGCCATACGGAACCCTATTCCACATGCTTCCGAAGCACATACGTCGAGAACTAACGCTCGAGTCGAGTGATCGATTATTTAAGACGGTGAGAAATTATTAGCCGAGCTTGTAAACTTCACTGCCCAAGTAAATTAAAAGTAAACCGTTCCATTTTGTAAATTGTTTACGTGATGTAGTGGAGTAGAGGTGCAGTTTACAAAGTATTTTGTATGTTCTTGAACGGGAATCGTCTCAGGCGCGGATCCAGCCCTCAAAATAGGTTGTGGTCACGACGAAAAATGGGAAAAATCTTCGTGGAGTGGTAGTATTTTAATGATGAAACTAATCATATGCAAGAGCAAGTGCAGCGAGCTCGTTTTTTTTTTGCACCAGCCTCAGATACGTTAGATTTTCAGATTATTGAAGAAGAATGCACCGAGCTCGAAAATTTTAGCAGCTCTCCTCCGATTTGTAACTTTATTTAGACCATTTATAGCGTTATTGAAATGATTTTGCCGACTTTCTAGAAAAGTCTCAGAGCTTGAAATTTTTTGGCACCCGCCTTTCTTTGTTGACTTCCGCAGTGGCCACGCTGACAACGACTTCAGAAAAATTGAATGCTAGGGTAAACTAGGATTATATTTTCTTAAATTTTATAATAGCCTTGTGAAGAGAACATCAGGCAATCGACCTCAATTAGGGTTGTGGGCATGCCATCCGTGCCCAAAACGCTGGATCCGCGCTTGAATCGTCGTGCAGTATGGTCATGACATGTGATGAGGTGGGATGGGTGGCATGGAATATAAAATGCTGTGTGTGGAGAGGGAGAGATAGGCCAAAGAAAAGATTGATGGATTGGGTGAGAAATCATATGAAAGATAAAGGAGTAAATGAAAAGAATTTTTAAGTGATGTGGGGATGGTCCATGCCTGCCATGATAAAATAATAGTCAGTCAGCCAAGTAAATAGTATTAGTACCGAGTGTCCAGCGGCGTCGAACATAAAGGTTAGGTTGGCAAAATTTTAAAAGACTGTCTTTCTCCGTGTTAATTGCAAATTCATGGTGTTACGAATATAGTGTTTTGGAACGAATATATTAAGAAATAGGTCTTAATCGAAGTTGCAGTCGTTATTCCAACATACTTTAATGATAAAAATAGTACTATTCGGTACACCTCTGCCTAACACTTCGGAGATTACAGGGTATTAACCTTTTGGTGCCAGTGACTGCACTTGTGACGGCTATTTCAAAATCCTCCGTTGTCTTTTTCCTTTGCCTCACACTAGGAATTTCTTCTGTATCGTGGGTACGTTTACAAACATTTAAACTTACAAACACAAACAGACTAACTGCCGTGGCAACTAACTGTAGGCCATACAACTATTACATCTCGAGGAAACCAGAGCATGTCTGAGAGATAATTCTCGATGGCATGCTCTGGCTCGACGGAATGGCGGCATAAAAACTCTGACACCAGGTTAGGTACTAACTACACGATAAAGAAGGAATAAAAATATTTGTTCTGTGTGGGAATCGAACTTCACCAAATTTTCCAGGCCACAATCAAATTAAAAGTCAGACTTACCCTAAAACTTACCATTCAAAATCTAGATTACCCCTGTCCAGTGACAGACACATTCAAAGACCAGCCGATAGTGCCGCATGCGGGTACTATTGTGCCTAGATACGGCCACAATGGACGCCGGTATTACATCGTGTTCGGTTATGAAGACGACGATGAACGGTCCTAACTCCCAACTTCAGACTAAACCGACTAAGTTTCAAGTTACCGGCTTTGTAAACATAGGTTAGAAAAGAATTTGTGAACGCGTCAGAACGAAAAAAATATTTGGTCTAAAATGTAATCACATCACTACTTAATAAAAAACAAAGTCGCTTTCCGCTGTCTGTCCCTATGTATGCTTAGATCTTTAAATCTACGCAACGGATTTTGATGCGGTTTTTTTTAAATGGATAAAGTGATTCAAGAGGAAGGTTAGTATTTATAGTATTAGTAGTATTATTGTATTTCAGGAAATCGCCAAGCGGTTGGTCGACTCTTCACGTGACCAGAGGGCGGGCCTATTTTAAAAATAGGCCAAAAAATAGTCTTTTTTGGCCAAAGAATCACCATTGCCATACAACGTGGCAATGCTGCTAGCCTTCTGTGCACTTTTCCTGTTGACAGCGATGTGGACGAATTTTTTGACGCCCTGTAACCCTTTTGATACTTGTATATATTTTTATTACTATTATAGATTAGAGGAAGGTTTGTATGTATCACATCACATTACACCTATGCAAAGCCGTCGCTAGTTAAACATAAACGTTAACGTAAACGTTTGTGTTATTCTCACAAATAAACGTTTCTGATTTGATTTGATTTTTAAAAAACCAGCCAAGTGCGAGTCGGACTCGCGTAAGAAGGGTTCCGTAGTGTCGTAGTACCTCCTTAAATTTATTTTTTTGTTGTTATAGCGGCAAGAAAGAAGAGAAAGTACACATTCTGTGAAAATTTAAACTGTCTACCTATTACGGAGAATTAGATACAGCCCGCTGAGAGACAGACGGACGGACATGATGATGAACATTCTGAATGAAGTAATTCGTCATAGCAAACTTTCGGAGTACCGTACATCGCGATGATTACTATTCTGAATTAAGTAATACGTAATAGCGTACCTTCTGACTCACGTAAGTCGCACTTTCAAACTCTATGTATACGGTACATCGGTATTTTAAACTTCGAAGTTCAGTAATACAGTCCAGCGCAGGTTTCTTTGTAATAGGATACGGAATCTTAAAAAGCAGAAAGAGAATAAATAGAGAGAAAATATGCGTCACATCCACGCAAATCAGCCATCGTTCAGCAATGCTGTGTCACCGTGCAAGGCAGTGGCACAGCATTATAATAAATAATAATAAATATCGCTTGACATTACACACAGCGCCATCTAGGTGCCACACTAAGCAACGAGGCTTGTGTCGTGGACACCAGATGGTTGATAATACTACATAGATAGTTTTTGTTTGTAAATACATACTTATTATCTATATAAACATCCATTTTCGGAAATAAATGTCCATGCTCATCACACAAACATTTGCTCCTACCGGGATTCGAACCCGGGACCCTAAGAACGTAAGGCAGCCCCACTACCGCTGCGCCATTCGGGTCGTCAAAGCATTGTTTCCAGCGCAGGGACAGCCGATGTTGACGTTACAATTATTTTAGTTCTTTTGTGTGTTCGCCAGTACCTGACCCGCCAACATCAAAATCTTTATAAGATAATTGTTTCTCGTTACAATCAACATCTTCACATCATCAACATCGACGTCTTATTCAAATCGAATTTTGAATCATTTTTTTTTATGACCTCACTGTTTGGACTTTGAACCATCCTGTATAGTGTATCACGAGCCACTAGCCTCCTGCTCTCTTACTAATTGATTTGAGTGCAGTATGTATGTATTTTCAGCCATCTTTCATTTATGACTAAACGACTGACACAGGTCCGGTTTGGTCTGGTCCATCCCGTAAGGTGGGACGCCCTCAGGCTCGGTGGAGCGACGATCTTCGCAGAGTGGCTGGTAGCAACTGAATGAGAGTTGCTGAGAATCGAGTTGAGTGGCGTGCGATTGAGGAGGCCTATCTCCAGTAGTGGATTGCTGTGGGCTAATGATGATGATCGTTACAGGTATATGATCGACGCGCCCGCCTAAAATGTCGACTCGTAGATCTGCCTGTATCAGCCACCTCGGATGGATTAACGGGCGTTGATGGAATACCTGTGTTTTCAACTTATTTTCTTAAAAACTTTGATTGTGTTACACAACTCCACAACTCCTGCTAACTTGATTAAAACTTCCAATAATAAGCTTTCAATATTATTATAGCAGCTATTTACTGTAAACTTTGTAGGTTTCAATCTATATACCATTGTATATATCCTTGGCCAAAGGCTTAGCGTTGCCATACAACGTGGCAACGCCGCTAGTCTCTTGGGTACATTACCAGTTGACAGCGTTGAGGAGGAGCTTTTGACGCCATTTTTTAAGTTTGCTGATAAGTTAGTTATTTACTTTAGGTTATTTTAATATATAAATGTATATAATATTATTTACAGAAAACAAAATCTATACTAATAATATTCTATACTAATATTGTAAAGAGGTAAAAATTGTTTGTAAGTTTGTATGTACGGGGTAATCTCTGGATCTACTGAACCGATTTTGAAAATTCTTTCACTGATATGAAGCTACATTATTCCCGAGTGCCATAGGTTATATTTACAACGTACCCGTGGCATAGATTCCGACCAAAACGCAAGCGAAGCCGCGGGCAACAGCTAGTACACAATATGTTATGACATTGTAGTACTCCCACTACCTCGCCACCTATAACATGAGACTTTAACAAAACAGATGAAATGTGGGTGGGTGTATTATTAGGTACACCTCTGGCTAACCCTTCGGGTATTACAGGAGTGATGATATTACAGTACCAGTGGCTCCTTATTATATCAAAGAAAATGGGTATAGAATAATTACCTACATTTAATGATTTTAAGCCCATTTTCTTCGAATTCGATGACGCATCTGGATCCTCGTCACTATTTTTGTCAATGGAGAGCAGATGGCACGCAGGAAGAGAAAGAAAGAGCGCAGCAAAGAAGAGGAATAAGCATTAGCATTTTTTATTAACTTTTAATAATCCCAGTGCTGGGACGCAGGCCTCTTCCCAGGGAGTGGGTCAACTTATCCACCAGGCGAGCCCAGTGCGGATTGGTGGATGGCTCATGCCTTCGAATGTTTCTTTATTTTTTGTGTGGTTAGTGCCTAACCTACTGTCAGAGTTTTTATGCTGCCCATGGGCCTCTGACTTGGCTTTTTATGCCGTTGTGAAATTTCTCTCCGGCATGCTGGTTTGGTTTCCTCACGATCTTTTCCTTCATCAAAGCAAGTGATCATTATACAATGCATACACATGAATCCGAAAAATCAGAGGTGCGTGTCCTGGGTTCGAACTCGAGACCTATGACTTGGTAGTCCGATGGTCACACCTCTAGGCTATCACTGTTAATTCTTGCACATGCTGGGTTCTTCACAAGTTTTCCTTTAGGCTAAGTGGCCTAGCAAGTTCTACTTTCACAAACTGTACCCAATTCCAAAAAAAAACCGCCATCAAAAGAGGTGCTATGTTTTAAAATGTACCGAGACAAAGGCTGGGGACGCTCGCATCAAATATTCAAGGGATTCCTGCCTGTGTTTGTACATAAATTCGGATCAAAATTCCGTGAAGTGTGACACCGAGTGGTTGATACATGTTTCATTGGTGTACGGCCGTGTGAGAGCCGTCAGAGGTCGCATGCTAGCAAAATTGTACATATTTTAAAGTGTCCTACACTATTTCGTGATCAGTCTGTTTAGTGTTGCTTCTAGGGCGATTTTAGAGGATGTTTTACGTTTTGGGTGTACGTAGTACTGGAGGTTTTTTTTATTGTTTTTTTAATGGTTCAGTAGAAATTGGGTATCTTTATGTCGTTCACATTGAGAACAACACACAAAAAGGAAATCAAAGGGGCCGAGTTTCTTTGCGCCTCAGAAAGCACGCTAAGCCGTTGGTCCCGGCTGTCATTTGTAGATCTTTGATTGTCGTCGTTACAAGTAGTCAGTGGCCCGAAAGTCTGATAGCCTGCTTTACCAAGGGGTATCGTGTTACTCAGAACTAACTGGGTCGTGGAGATCAGTTAGGCAGCCACTTCATATTCAAATAAAAAACCGATGCCTGCCAGGGTTGCGGGACTGTTCGAAAGAGATACCGCGGCTCTGGAACACAAAGGGCAAAGGAAGGAACATGGATGGGTTTTAGTCAGTAAAAGTCTGACACTCCCTCCTGCTCAGCCTAGAGCGGGAGGGGTTATTTGATGATTTCCGGTCGGTAAAAAAAAAAAAAAACAGGTGTTTGCACGTGTGCGTCACTTGGTTTGTTGATTCTGTGAGTACCTTTTAAGCGGGGACTACTAGACCAACGAGGCAGTATAATAAAAATCATGTGCGCTTAATATTAACAATTTAAAAAAAAAACAAGTTTTCGAAACGTTGTCTCCCCGCGGTCCTGTTTGGCTCACAGGTTCCTTCATCGTAATAGAATAAACGCAAAACCTCTTAAGGGGTCATTGTACTCATCATTATGAACATCTTTTACCATGGGACCAACACCAAATTTGCGGAAAAAAAAAACAGCTGTTCAGTACATTTGGTCGAGTTATGCGCACAGAAATGTATGGGGCAGTCGTTTTTTTTTTTTCACGATTTCAGTGTTAGTCTCATAGTGAAAGTTGTTCATGATGATGAGTACAATGACCCCTTAAGAGGTTTTGCGTTTATTCTGTTACACGTTGTATATACTTAATACTTGTACTTATGATTAACTTATAGTGTCCCACTGCTGGACAAAGACCTTTCTCAATTCCCACAAGGAGGTCTTTTCCCGTTCCACCTTAAACCAGCCTTAGCGGTAGGCGTCCAGGTCGTCTCGCCACTTCTTTCTGAGCCGGCCTGGGCGGTGCCGTCCATCTCCCGACACCCATTGCGAAGAGACTTTTGCCCAAGTCGTGGTAATATAATAGGTACCTACCTAATTACAATACCACAAAAGTGTCGCCAAAAAAAGCAGTTGAAAAGTTCTAGACCAAACTGAACGTTTGTAGCGAACATTGAAAATATATAGTGTGGTTAGTACAAGCAGATCTTAAGGCAAGTTAGATTAAACCAGGCTAAAATCTCCCGAGGATTTAACTTCAGTCTGCCCCCATCATTGCGGTTTGCTACTACGGGAACAACTCGGGCTGTAAGTCGCTTTTATAATATTTGGCTGTTTGGCATCAAGTCAGCCACGAAAAAAAAAACACGTGCTCTTCTGATAAAAAGAAAGATTGAAATAAAAGACTACATTCATCTTTTACCTTGGCCAGAGGCTAAGTGTTGCCATACAACGTGGCAACGCCCGCCGCATGTCTCTTGGGCACATTACCAGCTGACAGCGTTGAGGAGGAATTTATTTAATAGTTTTTAATTAAAAATGTGTATAGTTAGTTTACTTAATAAATGTTATTTCATTAAGAACAACATTGAGGTTTCGAACATTTTGCAATGGGCCAAACCTAATCCTTAACCGGTTGGTTAGGATTTCGGGTCAGGTTCGAAATAATCGAGAAAAAAATACGTTTTTTTATGGGCATTATCTATTAATTATTATATTAAAACGAGTGTTTAAAATTAACCCTTCTGCTGATAAATAAGTGTGAAAATAAAATGTTTTAAGCATAAAGTTTCAAATATTACCGACGTTTATTTGAAAATATCCTGAACGTTTTATAAGACGTAAACAGTTTTTGATTCGCTGGATTTTAGTTTTATCTAGTGGTAGCTTGGTGGTGTAACTCCATGGTAGAATAGACAAGAGTCATTCTGGCGATACTTAAAATATTATATGAAATACGTACTGACTTTTATATTAGGCTTGGCCCAGAGTGCACGGGAGTGGGTGTTACGCAGTCTTGTCTTTTAATTTTTTAAGTTACCGTTTTAAATTTCTTAAAAATGCCTTGTATTGGACCATTAAAACATTGTGGTACACTTGTTTAATTCTCTAATACAACACTTATTTTACAATTTAATATTTAAGTAGCGTGTTTTTGGTGAATCGGAACGGAAATACAAAACGCATCGATTCCGGTACTGACGTCAAATGCTATGTGTCAACGAAACATTTTTAGTTGAAAAGTACTTAAAGTTTCACTAATATTTTACTATAATATTGTTATTGCAATTTTTGCTTAAATAAAGCACATAAATTATAGTAAAACTATTCTATTATGGAAAAAAAAAAAGATTTAAACAAGGCAGTTATAGGTAAGTGACATCAAATGTTATGACATGAATGGCCGCGATAGTCATGGACGTTTGAACTGTCGTAGAAAATTGTAGGAGTTTAATATTTTTTTTTGTGCGACAAGCAGTAGTTGAAATTAACTTTTAATTATTTTCTTTGGTTGATAGTACTGTATATTATTGATTTAAGTGAAAAAAAAAATTACATGAGGAATTCCCTCTTGTAGAAGTGACTTATTCACTCTAGACTTGTAGGCTCCCAAGCTAATGAAAATTATTGCAAAACAGACCACAGTTCACAGATCATAAGGATAAATAGTAAAGTCACCAGCGCATCAAATTACTACAAACTGACAAATTTCCCCAAATGATTTTAAAACATAAATGTTGATGCTTTAAGTTCAAAATCTAATGAGAATATTTGATATTTTGTATTAACTCGATACCTTGGCGACTGTAAGTATAATGTTAGCGCTTTCGAAACGCACAAAAATAAGTGTACAAAAATTCACTCGATAGTTTTGTTTCGTTCAAAATTACATAGTTTCTTAGTTTCCATTCAGGATGTGTGACTCTTCCCTTTTTCATGTGAAGGTGAAACTTACGATTGAAATCTTTGAATAACACATAATGTGACATCACGCCGGTAATCCCCAAACGGTAAGGCAGAGGTGTCCTAGTACACCCACGTTTTACCAGTTATGTTTAAATCCTTTATATTAGGGGGCGGGCCTATCGCCATCAACCGGACACAAATCCGGAATCCGTGGCTGCTACTGAGAAATTCCTGATGGGATTACCCAATAACACTTTACCCGAGCCGGGAATCGAACCCAGGACCTCATGTTCAGCAGTCGTGATTGCCACCAATCGAGCAACGAAGCAATCCAGTCAATCTTTGAATATCTATTCTAATAATAAAAAGCGTAAGGTTTGTGAGTTTGTGAGGTTGTAGGGGGTAATCTCTGGATCTACTGAACCGATTTTGAAAATTCTTTCACTAATAGGAAGCTACATTATCCCCGAGTGCAATAGGCTATATTTACAACGTGCCCGTGGGATAATTTTCGACCAAAACGCGAGTGAAGCCGCAGGCAACAGCTAGTTCGAGTATAAATCGAGTTCTCTTAGTGAGGTCCAGTTCGTTGTACAAAGTTTACGCCGAGAGGCTGATGTTTATTTTTACAACAAATAAAACGGTCCAAGATCCCCGAAGATCTCTTATGCTCTTATATTGAACTATGGACCACTTAAAGCACGCTACTCTGCCGAGAGTGATGTAGAGATGTAGATAGAGGGATATTTATGTATCACCTTAACTAGCTGTGCCAATAGTGTATGCCTATGTATATTTCTCGATTCGTGCCAGAGGTGAGACTCAGGTTCTCCAATTGGTTATACATTCAAACGCTTTGTGAGTTAAAACAAAGCTTGGATGTTATGTTATCTGCGACCAAGTTGGAATTCGATAGAACTAGAAAACAGTTGGTACCTACATAATTATTAACATTTAAATTAGAAAAAAATATATTAGTATAACTATATTTTTTTCCATTGCACTTGAAATATTGAACATTGTTTTTTCTTTCAAATAAATACATTTTATCAAATTGAAATTAAAATCCGGGGGCGCAAGCATGAGTTATTTGAGCTAGAACGCATAAAATATATGGAGTAGCTGATTTATTTTGCAGTTTAAGGCTTCGTCCTTTAACAAAAATTGTCTAATTATTTTTATTTATTTATTGTTTTCCAACTATTATTATTTATGTATATTTAAATAATGGTATGTAAACTTATAAACTACTTTCCTGCTGCGGTGCTGTGTCCTGCATCCAAGCCTGGATCTTTTATTGCGGAATCAAAAACGCGTAATTCTATTAAAAAAAGTTGATTAAAAGAACCATATTTAGGGTTCTGTAGCAAATGGCAAAAACGGAACCCTTACAAATTCGTCATAATTAATTTGTAAGGGTTCCGCCCTTACAAATTCGTCGTGTCTGTCTGTCTGTCTGTCTGTCCGTGTATGTCACAGCCACTATTATGACTACACAGTTGAAACTTAGTAAGAAGATGTATTCTGTAAACCGCTTTACGATTAATATACAAAAATAAAAGATTAAGTGGGGCTTCCCATAGGTATATGGAACTGACTTTTCATTAAACCTATACGTGCGGGATGTCTATAGATATAGATAGGTCTTTAAAAATGACATTGAGGTTCCAAAAACCATGTTTTGTCAAAGTCAATCGTTTGAAAGATAGACACTTCAAAAGTGCTAAAATGTGTGTCCCTGTAATTTCTAAAGTAAGAAGAGAAAAAATCTGAAAAAAACTAGGATTGTAGTACGTAAATAATTTTGAACCAAATTTGATTTGAATAAAATTTGATGGTAAATTTTCGAGATATGGAACTTTTTCATCAAACTACAGCAGTAGATTTGTTTTTCATTAAAATGCTATGAAAATGTACACTACATAAATACAAAAAACTTTATTCCGTCAGTCACAAATACGAATTTCAAAATACCGATTTTCATAATTCCGAATGGTTCAAAATTCCGAATATAACAACTCCGACTTATCATTACTCCTATTTTTATAATTCCTTAATTTCAATATTCCTAACGAAATTTAATTTTTCAATAGATCGAATAACAAAAAGATCAATTAATGATAATTCGAATCTTCAAAAATACGAATTCCGATTATTAAAATACCGAATAATATAATACCGAAATAAAAACGTTTAGCTTGATCACCTTCGCGCTTTAGTAGTCACAGTTCTAACCTAACCTAACTGAAGTGATTCATCAATAATACAGGGGATTTGAAACATGCAGGCAAGCATGCAGCGTGCAAGCAGACATGCAGCATGCAAGCAGGCATGCAGCATGCAAGCAGATAAGCAGCAAGCAAGCAGGCATGCAACATGCAGCAAGCATTGTTTCTGTCACGGCTCCGGCGCTGCAGGGTTTGGGCGGCCCCACGCGAGCTTATCGTCGTAGATGGTTTTAACGCTCACCACCTGCTCCTCAACTCGCGGGCCGCCCCACCCCTCCGCGCCTACGCGGGCTTAAATTACCCCTCGGGTAGGGCAGACAAGACTGGATGAAGTCGGTTTTGCAGCGATTCGTTTTTGTCACTAAATTTTGTAGCACACACGCGTGTTGACTTTTCAAAAATATATGTCAAATAATGCATATAATATAGCAAAAAAGACGTCGGTCAATAATTTTCGATAAATTGAAATTCGAACAAATAAAATTCGAAAAAGTGATTCAGAATCCTAATTTTAGTAGTTTATTCGAAGTATTGAAAACCGGAATGTCGTTTTTCGGACCGAGAACCCTTCGAGCATTTGATACTTCGAACGTATGAAAATCGGAAAACTAACAAATCGCATTTACGACTTTCGGTAAAATAAATTTTGTGATTTTTAATAATAGACATTATAATTCTTAAGTATTATGAAATTCGGATTTTTGAAAATCGGAACATCGAAATTCGGAATAAAATATTTCGGAGTATTTGGGTGTTCCCATAATACCTACAATATATGAATGAGGCTTCAAAATATTTTTATTATATTGTTTGCTGCTACGGAACCCTATGTGCGTGTAAGTACGACTCGCACTTGGCTGGTTTTCAGGTTGGGTTAAATAGAAACGAATGAACGAAATAACAAATATTTCTCTTAAAAAACAATTTACCTAATTTTGGACACATTAAAGTAATACCAGCGGTGGTCGAGAGCAGCGGTGGCCCAGTGGTGGCGGCCCCGACTTACGAACAGTAAGTCGTGGGTTCGAACCCAGACAGGCGCATTACTTTGTGTAATTTATTTCATCACCACTGCTCTCTCCAGTATGTCCTAGAACCAAAATATTCGAAGACACGTGACATCTACCAACCCGCACTGGGCCCGCGTGGTGGATTATAGCCCATTCCAGCTCATAGTGAGGAGGCCGAGTGTCCCAGCAGTGGGAACATTATAGGCTGATTATGCTATAATGCTAACGTAATACCTAAACATTTGATGAACGTTCCAGCATTGAAAACAAAATCCAATGGCCGGATGTGCATAGGAAGTCATATTATATTAACTTAATATTTACTCAAATAAACCACATAGATTAAGAACATTGCAAAGATATCAAACAATTATGTTTTCGTTACAGCAACGTTAAAATTCCTTTGTAATATTATCTACTGGCTCTTATCAGTTGATAAGGCGAACCGCAAGTAGAGTTATCAACACTTTAGACAAGACATGTACCTACATGATTGATTGCCTCGTTGGACTACTTGTCGCGAGCGAGACTGCTGAGCAAGACGGCCTGGTATCGATTCCCGGGTGGGGCAAAGTGTTAGAGGGTTTTTCCATCGGGAATTTCTCAGCCGCAGCCACGGAGTCTGGTTCTGTGCCCGGTTGATGACAATAGGCTCGCCCCCTACATGGGACTACAGCGCCATCTAGGTGCCACACTAAGCAACGAGGCTTGTGTCGTGGACACCAGATAATTGATAATACTACATAGATACTTTATTGTTTGTAAATACATAATTATTATACATATAAACATCCATGACTCGGAAACAAATGTCCATGCTCATCACACAAACATTTGCTCCTACCGGGATTCGAATCCGAGACCCTAAGAACGTAAGGCAGCCTCATTACCGCTGCGCCATTTGGGTCGTCAACTTAAACAAAACTGGCGAAATTTGGGTGTACTATTAGGTGTACTTCAGTCTAAACCTCCGGCGATTACAGTCGCGTACGAGTATGTAGTGTGATCAAAAGGCTGGTCAATATTTTGGCCAGAGAATCAGCATTATCATGTAACATGGCAATGCTGCCAGCATTATGGACACATTTCCAGTTGACAGCCAGGAGGATGAATTTTTTTGATGCCTTTGAATTATTTCTTTTTGACACAATACCTTCCACATAAAGGGTGTAACAAGACCCTTAACGAAGCTGAAAGGCACTTGTTCTCTCCGTCCTTGCGATCATTTTTTTTTGTTCTACACCATACCTGGGAACCTTCTAGTTACGGAGATATTGGGGGTCAAAGTTTCAAGTTTTTCACAAGTTTTTTTTTCAAATACAGGTTTTCAATGTATTTTTGTACTCTAAACAGCTCCACGACCCCCTTACTATTCAATCCATATAACAGCACAATGTGTTGAGTGCGTTATATTGAGCCCTACCGTAAAACGAGATTTTTCACCCCAAAAAAAAAGTCGTTTCCCAGAAATATATTTTGCGCAAAGTTACTAGTTTGAAAGTGTTGATTATTTTAATATTTTACTCTGGACGCTCTTAATGTGCACGTCTTTCTACATCGTTCTCACATATAATGTATAATCTCAACGTAAATGATGTAACCAAGATTTTGTACCAATATTTTGATTAAAAAGAGTATCCATGGAGTTTCTTGCCCATTCTTCTCCATAGAGATCCACGCTTTGGAATGTGTAACTACAGTACTTTCTCAAGTTATTTGCCTTGTGACTGTGACTGTAGCTTAGCTTTTTTTTTATTTGACATTCAAAAGTGCCTGTAATGGTCTAATTGAAATAAATGCTTTGAGTTTGAGTTTTGAGTTTGAGTTTTGATGAATAACGCTTGGTTGACGCCCTGTATACCTATTTAAACTCGCGCCTTTTAAACGCCTGGTAGACAGAAACCACAGAACGCCATCTGCTACGATCCTTACATACTCCTGTCGCGTCGTCCACGTTCTTACATCTGGTTATACACGGGTCGAGTACTGCTTCTATGATAATAGAACTGTTTTGCATTAAAACAAAACAGATATTATGTTAAATGAAAAACACACAGCGTTGGTTGAAGAAGCTGTCATTAGATTTTGCCTTAAATGATGTAAATAGTATATAAACACTTACCAATTTCCGAACGTTACCTTAACATCTTTCACTATGGCAGTAGCTCGCGATAATCTATGGTAGCGGCGAGTTGACATCTGTCATTCATAGAAGTCTTCAAAACTCACCAGCAAGCACCTTGCTGCAACGCTGTGTGTTTTTCATTTAACATAATATCTGTTTTGTTTTAATGCAAAACAGTTCTATTATGTTTCCTTCAAAACACACAGCGTTGGTTGAAGACCTGTTTGATATCTGCTGGTGAAAGAATACCTGAAGGATGTAGACGCTATGTGAATTATGTATGGAATGAATCAATATTAACATACCTATATTCATGAAATGTTGAATTAAACAATAAAGTATTCCAATCCAATTTATATATTCTAGAAAATGTCAAAATTAACACTACTTCTTTCTTGATTATTGAATTATTATTTTAGTAAATAAAGTCATGATGAGATCAATCATTTTCTTACTTATTTAATACTGACTAATTGTTAGTGAAATCAATCAAATTATTAAATAACAATCATAATTTGTGAATCAAATTGACATGAAATGTGTACCCTGTACCACATAAATTTATTTAAATGTTAGAAAAATTATCATTATAATAAATCTTCCTGTGGGACATACTCTCTCTTATCACCTCCTGACAGTAAAATTTCCTAAAAGTATCACTGCTTCTCCAGTTTCCTCTACTTAAAATTTCGTCAAGTGATCTATTCTCTAGCCAGCTTATTGAGGCCACGGCAGACCCTATGCTTCCCGGAGATGCTTCAATATTTACCTGTTTTAAGATGGATCTTATCCATTTTGAAACTATTGTCTTTGATGCTGGCCTGGCCACATCTTTTATTGTTGTAAATAAGCTTGTTAACCTATTTACTCGTGCTCTTCTATCACGTGAATATTGTACAAGGCATTATATGTGCCTTACTGGACATAGATTAGGATTAGGATGGATTTTAAGTAACCACCCTGATTGTCTGTGGTGTCCAGTATCTGTTTTTGAGACAAACTTTGGCCACAATGTTAAGGATTCATCATCTAAGACCATATGATCAGTTGATATATGTAACAATGTTAGGTCATGTAAACGTCTGCCAGAGGCTAAAAGTAAAATAAGTGCTGTTCTCCTAGCAATATCAAGGAGTGTGGTATTATAAAGCGGGCTGGTGTCCGCTACTCCACGTCTAAGCGCGTATTTTGCGTGCGAAGTGTGTTAACCTCTGAGGTTGATTTAAGCCAATCAAAGAGTAACTTCGTATCCCATACCGGTGATCTTCTAGGCAGTGGTTTTAAAACTTTTAAAACTTGATGGACAAAAAAGTTTTAAGATATATCTGTTGTTATGGCACAGTATTTAGAAAATGCAGACTTGTGTAAACGAATGGTGCTAGAAGCTAAATTATCAACCAAGTATAGTTTGGCTAGAAACCTCGCTAAATCTTTGGGATCAGGTGATTTAGGTTTTGCGGTGAGAATCACACCATGATATCCATGTCTGGATAGGAGCTTTATAAGTAACAAGTGTGGATTTTCCCCAACTACTTTGTAAGAGGTCCTTTTCCTCTACTGACCATTGGGCAACCTGACTGACCCACCCCCAACTTTCCAAGCTAAAAGTTACAGCTTGTCGATCTGTGGAGGAGTTCTGCCTGTTGTCAGGTCTATGAGGTTTTTGCATAGATTCTGTATCGGCACTGGCTCTCCGAGAGCTCTTGCCTTCAAGTCTGGGAGCCAGGCAGACTGGGTCCAGTCTATTAATATGTACGTCCCTTCCGCCGAGTTCAGATGACTGAGCACTTGTGTCAAGTTGGGCGGAGGGAACACCCATGCTAGTCGATACTGCCATCTTCGACTAAATGCATCGCAGAAGCTTGCCAAGCCATCGTTTGAGTCCCATGTGACGTACTGTCGCACAACGGCCGACTTTTCGGACGCGAATAGGCCACGTTGGGGACGCCCCACTTTTAAAATATGGCCTCCGAGGCCTGGGGCAACAGGTGCCATTCCGGCACTAGTCCGTTCCTTGATAAGCGGTCGGCTATGCCGTTGTACCTCCCCGGGAGGTACGCCGCTGACAGAGTGATGTTCAACTGATCTGCTAACTTCATTAGTTTGCAAGTTAGCTTCAGGAGCGCTAGGGAACGTGTCCCTCCCTCGTTTCTCAAATACGCTACTATTGTTCTGTTGACGGATTGAACTGAAAAATGTGCACTCTGAAGATTGGCTTTTTGGCTGCTTATTGCTGCGTATACGGCAAACATCTCTTTCCAGATCGAGTGCCATTTACTTTGATATGTTTGCCAAGTTCCTGACAAGAGGAGCCTGTTCATGTGGGCTCCCCACCCTTCGTCCGCAGCATCGGTGGTCAGAAAGTGGGTTACTTGCCCCATGTGTAGGGGAACTGAGCTGTGGTCTATGGCTTCTCGCCACCACGTTAGCTCTTGGCAAACCAGCACAGGAAGCAACCTTTTTTGTCTTGGTCTGCCTTGCCTGAATACCTTCAGAAATATTTGTGTCTACGACAATGCAGTCGTCCCCTTGGAGTGGTGAGGGTAGCAAAATGTAGAAGTCCTAATAAACTCTGAACTTGGGAACAAAATTTATTTTTCAGAACTATTGATATTACTAACTAACTTTACCCTTTCCACCTTGTTTGTGGGCAGGGCCAGTGTTCCAAAGAAGGCCTAAGTATTCTAGTTCCTGAGTGGAATCTAGAATTGACTTTTGTAAAGGACAATGCTCATGGATGTATGTAATCCCGTATCATACTGCATCAAAATCAAACTTTGTTTTTTATAGTCTACACTTATCATTTTTAGTTTACAATATATATATATATTTTTTTTTTTTTTTTTTTTTAACTATTCCTGAGTTTCGGGGTAATTTTATAAAATCTGAATAACCTCAAAACCAGGTAACTAGAAAATGAACAATTGATACATGGGTTTTGCCGGGTGACAGGCGGCGTCATTCGGTTGACCACACCGCTCGACATATTTGCACAATAAACATAAATAAGTTCACAAAATACAAACAAGTTCTACTTCTCAACACACAATACAATAATTAATTAATCTCAACTCTAAGAACACAGACGGACGTAAACGTCGGAACAAATGTCAGAAATGTAGGCACCGGAATTTAATAAGAATTTAGTAACAAAATCGATTTTGGGTCAATTATTAATACCAAATCGATTTGGTATTCAGCTTTTACTTAATTGTTATTGTTTTTCAACAAAAAGAAAGCAAAGGTATTTACAAATAATTCGTAAAATGTTTTTGAAGCAAACCATTTAGGTATTTATTATAAAAAGAAACGGTTGGAATGACTGGTTAGTCGATTTATCAAAATAGTTTCTGTACATTCTACATCCCTATGACCGGTTGTGTGAATGTCATGTAAAGGGAGTAAAACAATATTCAACAATATTAGTAGCATTAAGAGTATAACAATATTCATACTTCTATCGTTTAAATTAAAACCCCTATTCAAAAAAATCAAACCCATGACGCGTAATGTCTTAAAAAATTATGAAAATGATTACTATAAACTTTTGATCTTGAAGCATGAGACTTGTTGGTACCACTTTTGGTCATTGTCCTTTATTTGGCATATTTGAGACCCTCCTGGTTATTGCACAAAAGGTTGCAAGGCCTCTCGGCTAAAGAAATACTCTGTACTTCGTGGTATATTTAATGAAGATGTCCTTAAGTTTTAAGTGTTTATCTTTTTTAGGATTCTACTTTGCCTTATTTCAATGCATTCACTTCTCCTGCCACAAATTATCTGCATATGACTGTCAAAGCACTTGTTGTGAGCAACACGAGTTTGGACCAAACAGAGTGGGGACTTTCTCAAAAAGTGTGTTAGGAGACAATTCTTGTGGGCGAGCTGCAGCTCAATTAACAAGATCTTGCAGTCCCTGCTTGAGCAGCCCTCTCTGCTCTAGACCTACATTAGAAAGTCCAGCCAAAACTCCCTCCGCAGAGGTTAAATAGTCCCTGGTTTTGTACAACTGATGTAACTCCTCATTTACCTTTAATTGTGTAAAACTTGGTGTGGTTGAACATGTTCGTAAGGTATTCTTGTAACGAATTCCTTTCCACACTGGAGTGTCAAACTGCTGTAGTAATTTAAGCTCTTCAAGAGCCTCTGTATTAGCTTAAGGAATAATTATCTTATCATTATATTGTACACTTAATTCCCCAAATAGTAAAGTTTCTGTCTGTTTAGTCACAACCAGGTTGTTTAGAAAACTACTGTGCAGTTTAGAAGTACTAGCAACACTAAGTCAGAACAGTTTACATTAGTAGTTAGTTGTTTCTGACTAAAGTTACTGATGTAATGTGGCAATTGTGTCATGTAACCAGATATAAAACTTACTTGGTTCATTAAATTGTTGATGCGGGGGCCCGCACAGGGTAATCGCTTTGATCTCTTTAACCTCTTGTTCGGCGGTGCGGAAGCAGTGTCCTCATCCTCCGAGGATGAAGAGCTCTCTTCCTCACTTTCATAAGAGAACCGCCGCTCGGGTTCACTGGTCTCCACTGACCGATCTCCGTCCGAAGGACCGGTAGGGTAGGAGCACCGGCGACCTTGCGGTGAGAGCTTTCGCTCTCCATTTCGATATCACCGTATCAAGCTCACTCATAATCAAGGATAATATGAAATTACTTATCACGAGTACTTTAATTCTATCTATAAAGCTTTAACTGAAACTTTACACCACTTTACTCAAAATTTTCTAAGAAAATTGACGAGTGAAAAATTTTCCATACGTTGGCGGCAAAATTTTTAGACGCTATGAATGACAGATGTCAACTCGCCGCTACCATAGATTATCGCGAGCTACTGCCATAGTGAAAGATGTTAAGGTAACGTTCGGAAATTGGTAAGTGTTTATATACTATTTACATCATTTAAGGCAAAATCTAATGACAGCTTCTTCAACCAACGCTGTGTGTTTTGAAGGAAACATAATATGATAATAATTGTTGACAATTAGTGCGTTGACTGCAGATACTTAAAAGTGATTACGAAAAAGAGATAGCAGCATTAATTACGTCACTTGAGTAAATGGGATGACAATAGAGCGATATACAGTATATGGCCATGGTACCATCTGATATGTATATCAGAGGTGTCAAACTCGATTTTTATTTATTTATTTAACACTTCAAGCACATAGTACAGAGGCGGACTTAATGCCATAGGCATTTTCTACCAGTCAACCTTTGGGTGATGCAGAGACAAACATTATGCTAGACCAAAAAAAATATTTAAATGAATGTTGTTAAATTTCTGTATTTAGAAATTAAATTGGCTTGATCTGCGACGGGAAAGACGTCATGTGATCATTGGATTTATTGAAGTTTTTATTGATGGAAGTTTACAAATCGTTAGATCTATCAATATCCGGACCTTTGAAGTTTTAATTTCAAGTAGCTATGGAAAAATCTTCAAATCTATTTGGCCCCGCCGACGCGATCGTCTCGGGCGTCCTTGTCTTTATCTCTACTAATATTATCATAGTCTGCATAGCTTTTTCTCAAGAATCTTGGAGTTGGCTTCCAGTCTAACCGGATGCAGCTGAATACCAGTATTTTACATGGAGCGACTGCCTATCTGACCTCCACAACTCAGTTAGTACTGGGTATAACGATACCCTTGTTAAGACTGGTTGTTAGACATTCGGGCCACCTGTAACGACTGTCAATGATCTACAAATGGCAATCTATACTAGTATCACTATCACCACATAGTATAAAACAAAGTCGCTTCCCGCTGTCTGTCCCTATGTATGCTTAGATCTTTAAAACTACGCAACGGATTTTAATGCGATTTTTTTAGTAGATAGAGTGATTCAAGAGGAAGGTTTATATGTATAACATTGCAGGTCGCTGGTATATATTATATATTTAAATTATACTGAAGAGATATTTGTTTGTAAGTTTGAATGTAGGGGGTAATCTTCGGAACTACCGATCCGATTACGAAAATTCTCTCATTATCGGGAAATTACATTATCCCCGAGTGTCATAGGCTACATTTAAAATGTTCTCATGGGTTAATTTGCCGAAATAACGGGAGCGAAGCCGCGAACAAAATTAAGTAATAAATAACATAACTAAATAAGGAAAACATTAAAAAAAAATTAGTTATTTATTTTACTATTTATGTACATACAGTAGACAACACAGGAAAATAACATTAGTATTTTAGTTTTAAGACTTAGGATTTTTTTTTAATCGTATGAAGTGTTGTTGGATGGACTGTCCCGCACATGGATGAGTCAATAAGACGTCATTTGAGTAGGTAACAGTTATTTACTCTTTTCCTCTTGTTACGCCATCCTTACGTCAAAGTCCATTGATAATCCTAAATGATTTGTAATATTGTACTAGTATTTTAGAGTATTTTGTGAGTAAATGTCGTACTTATATTAAGTTGCGAAAAGGAAATAATCTTTTATTTTTATAATAACAATATAAAATCCCGGTGTGCGTGTCTGTTCGTATTTTTTCTCCTCTTAAACGGATTTACTGATTCTGAAGTATTTCATTTAACGTTCTTTTGGTGTTACTTGACCAGAAAAGTGGCCTTATCGTCAACAGACAGTTAGGTTTTTAAGAAAGATAAAGTTATTTACTCTTAAAAAAAAATACTTGCCAATAATTTGCTTGTCTTTAGTTTTTGTCACAATCTTCAACGGAACATTAAAATTACGAACTGAAAGATAAACCAAAAAGACAGAGTATTTATTTGACTTGTAAACGATGAAGAGGACGATATAACGCCACCTCTATGACATTTCTAGTCTATCAGCCGATATTTGAAAAGGAAATTGATAATGATAAGGTACAATCATCGACTGTAGACGGTGTGCAGTGATCGAGTGTAGACTTATGTGACTGTGCTGTGCCCTCAAATGTGTTTGGATGAGTAACCATGCCTATAATAACAGGTACGTTTTTTTAAAGTAATTAGCAGACGATAGATTTTAATCCGATTTACAATTTGCAATAGCATCGCGGCAATCGACAGGATTCATTTCAGCGGTCATTTCTGTCCAGCGTCTAGTTTTAGAGGATCAGAGGGGCGGGCCTCAACAAAGTGACATTCTATTAACGATAAAAGATTCTGCCCATTACACCGTACCGTACCAAGATCGTGCTATGAACTTATCAGGCAAAAAATATTCTTTGTATTGAAAAGTATGAGACTATGCCCACTAGACCGTTCCGTCACCGAAGAACACCGTCTCGTACCATGCACGTAGCGTATCGGCACCGGCAAAATTTTCTCACCGACATTGTCAATATTGTTGGCGCTTCGTGCATGGCACTCGACGGTGACGGAACGCTCTAGTGGGCATAGTCTCATCATTTTCAATACAAAGAATATGGGGATTAACTATGTATGATGGCCCTAAGCCCTTTATAAGCGGGTACGATATGCTATTGATAGTTCTAGTGGGCAAATGGCGTGCCAAGGGCATGCGGACTGTTCAGGAACCCTAACACCATCAAGATTTAGGTAATATTATAAGGGCAAGCCAAACTCTTACGCTTGTATCAAAGAGATTTAAAAGACTTATAGAGCGGACATTGGGAATATTTTCATACAAAAATTTTGACCCCGAACATTTTAGATTTTGACACACGAATGCTACCTGACAAGCGGGCATATGACACTAGACAGAATGATTTGTTACCAAGAAGAAACAAGTATTGGATCACGATTCTCGTCGTCTTGTCCCGTCTATCGCTCATAAATATTTGAATGTCTTTGGCTTGTTTGAAAGCACCACCACTAGGCATAGTAGTCCGTGTCATGTTTCTTTCTGTGCCTGATACGTTCATAGCACGGTCATGGTGCTACGGTGTAATGGGCGGACTCCTTTACGATGACGGAAAAGGCAAAAATGTCTAAGACTGACATGAGCTACCGAAAGTCAATCCTGTTCAAAGTTGTTCTAGAAAAACGACAGACTAAGTAACCGATTGTCATTTGTTTGGTGCAAAAGGCGGGATTTGTTTATCAGAAGTAGTTCTTATTTATTTCTTTGTTAGTCATTTGTTATTTACACAATGATTATGATATCGCAATACATGTTTCACGATTAATACTTTTTTTAACCCTTGTCGCAGACCGTATCGGTTATACAAATATTGGTTTTGTGCCTGATACGTTCATAGCATAGCACCGTCATGGTACGGTGTAATGGGCGGGCTCCTTTACGATGACGGAAAAAACAAAAATGTCTAAGACTGACATGTGCTACCGAAAGTCAATCTTTTTCTAAGTTGTTCTAGAAAAACGAGACAGTATATAACCGATTGTGATTTGTTTGTTGCAAAAGGCGGGATATGTTTTTCTCTGACGCAAAAAGAGGGGTGTTATAAGTTAGACCGCTATGTGTGTGTGGGTACCGCTGATCCCGCTAGATTACTAGATTTGCAACAAAAATTTGATCGTATCGAAACAAGTTGGACGGAAATTCTAGTAAATTAATAGATAGTCAATCGAATCAAGGGTCTGATTTAGTTCAACGGTACCCCGCCGCGGAGAGGAGCTCGTGGCAAAATAATAATAGCTGTTCGGGTCGATCTTTAGGTTAAGCCGTGCTTGCCTAGGTTGGTCGGTGGATGGGTGACCGCCCATTACATACAGAGGAAAGCACGTTAAGCCGTTGGTCCCGGCTGTCATTTGTAGATCTTTGATAGTCCTTACAGGTAGTCAGTGGCCCAAAAAGTCTGACAACCAGTCTTACCAAGAGGTATCGTATTACCCAGTACTAACTGGGTTGTGGAGGTCAGAGAGGCAGTCGCTCCATGTAAAATACTGGTATTCAGCTGCATCCTGTTAGACTGGAAGCCGACCCCAACAAAGTTAGGTAGATGTACCCCGCCGCGACTTTGTAGCACTATTTTAACGACCAAATGTTAAAATGCCATGCATCTATTTCTATAATTAAAATATAGGTGTTACTCTATCGAATTTGATTGCTCAACAATAGGTATTACTTTTGACTTTTTAAATATTTGTTCACTTTTCTTTTTTCCGAAGGGGTTTTTTTCAATTTTAAATTTAATTTTTATTCAGAAGTAGTTCTTATTTATTTTTTTGTAAGTCATTTGTTAATTACACAATGATATGATGTCGCAATACATGTTTCACGATTAATACTTTTCTTTAACCCTTGTCGCAGAC
Organism: Eugnorisma glareosa; assembly: GCA_947578425.1. Classification (NCBI taxonomy): domain Eukaryota; kingdom Metazoa; phylum Arthropoda; class Insecta; order Lepidoptera; family Noctuidae; genus Eugnorisma; species Eugnorisma glareosa. The sequence goes on along the minus strand of OX387967.1, from coordinate 4,381,389 downwards.
CGTATCGGTTATACAAATATTGGTTTTGTGCAAATGTTGTTTAGAGCCGTAAATCGTTTACAGTTTTAATTGCTAACTATCTTTTTCCCTCCAAGTTCATTTAACCCCATTCAATAATTATTTCATGAAAAAGTCACTCCATGGGGTTAAATGAACTTGTAGGGTTGTATTGATGCGGGCCTGTGGACGGTGAACTACGGGCTAGCTCGCCGTCCGTCCATCTTATGACGACAGGCCGTGTCGACGGCGCGTTCGTGTTCCACGCGCGCCTCAAAGAGAGTCAGCAAACAGGAAGGGGTCCATAAGGACCTATGCCTGCCAGGGTTGCGGGACTGTTCGAAAGAGATACCGCGGCCCTGGAACACAAAGGGCAAAGGAAGGAACATGGATGGGTTTTAGTCAGTAAAAGTCTGACACTCCCTCCTGCTCAGCCCAGAGCGGGAGGGGTTATTTGATGATTTCCCATCGGTAAAAAAAAAAAACGGGTTGTATTGATGAGTGAAAAATTATAATTCTGTAACTCCATACGTGTTATTGGCGCCATTCATATTTTCATCAACATACAATCTGACACTGACCTACAAATTGCAAAAAACGAATTTAAATTTCGCGGGCTACTTCTGCGCATCCTTTGTGTGTTTCTATGTTTACCTATTTTTTATATATTGACCCACTGCTGGGGAAAGGCCTGCCTTGTAGCGTTCCACTCTTCTGTTCGTGTCGTTTTCTCCAGCCAAGCTGTAATTATAACTAGCGTAAATTGTTGTTAGGTTTTGTCTATACACAAAGACAATTAGACCAACTTCATAGAGCAACAATAGAGAATACGTAATTGTACCTATAAATTATGCTAATTTTACTATTAGATTGGTACAATTTAACTGATCTGTCCTAACTAGCTTAGCCAGAGCCTCTCTTGTTAATCTTCAAAGTAATTAATAAACTATTGGATCTTAAAGTTAGTGCTGTTAGTTCAAGAATCAGTTGACCCTGCGGTATACCCACTCAAAGGCGGAAACTGTATGAATTGCGATAAGTTTTAGCGCAAAACTATATACATACTCTCTCTATGTATGTTTGGTATACTATGTGCATTTAGTACGAAATAAAAAGTGAAAAATAACTTTACTCTCGACAGTTGCGACTTAATTTGTTTCAATTGAGTTTTTTGCCACCGACTTCTGAAAGTAACGTTTATTTTTTCACTTTTTTCACACGTAATTATGCCAAATGCGTTTTAAAGGAGCTAAGTCGTAAGCTGCTCAAATAAAGTGAATAAAATTATATGGTACGACCGCGCGGGCTTCCCCTACCAAATGAAAAAAAATATTAATTTACTTAATATTTTTTTTCATTTGGTAGGCGTCGGCCCAGTAATGTCGGAGTAATCGGCGAACTATGTGCATACATGTAACAGAAAAAAATGCTCACCGTATACATATCCGCCTCCATTTTATTTTTTGGAAGTCTGTTGAAAATTGACGCACGTTTCTCAAGAAATTGCCGGAAAAGCAAGCCTATTGATAAGGTAGATTTATCTACACTATCAATCAATTCACACACCATATTTTTTTAAACATGACTAAGCGATGTTTCTTAGAGAATGGCATAGTATGGCTTATCTATGAATATGTTCCATATGAGTAATTTTAACCGGATTAGCCGCTATTTTTAACTGAATCTAAAATAATAAGGAAGTTACGTATTCAGTGAGCATTTTTTTCACCGTCGTTTTTAGGATTCCGTAGCCGAATGGCAAAAATGTCAATCGCAATGTCTGTCTGTCCGTGTATGCCACAGCCACTTTATTCCGAAACTATTAGGACTACACAATTGAAACTTAGTAGGTAAAATATAAAAAATAAAGAATAAGGGTGGGCTCCCCATACATGGAACTGAAATTTAAAAAATATTTTTTTCATCAAACCTATACGTGCGGTGCGGGGTGTCTATAGATAGTTCTATAAAAATGACATTGAGTGTCCTAAAACCATTTTATTAAATACATGTACTAGCTACACCGATTTGTCCGTGAATAGTGAGCCGATTAACGTGTTTTTTTATTTATTTGGTAGGTTCAGTCCGCCCGTATAAATTTTATCAACTTTGTTTGAGCAGTTTATGAGTCAGCTCCTTTAATTTGTATTTTTTTTATTTTGACCTATTTTGATGTCATGACCTAACCTTTAACGTATCGATGACCCCACCACCCTCCTCCAGGAAAGCAGTAGGGAAACCAGCATACTACAGGAAATACAAACACAGACCGCCGTCATTCCGACCCCGCCGCCGTGGTCCGTCGCGACGTCCCGTTTCAAACCCCCCCCCGACCCTTGCATGAGCCAGCCCGCGATGCTGAGCCAGTAGCAATAAAACAGCCCCTAAATCAGATCCAGCCTGTCCCCTTGCTGCCCTCCCCAGCGACGCCCTAAGCCGAGGCTCGTATCCCACAGGGGGTGCCCTTAGCGAGTGGTTGCTTAGTTTATAAGTTTATTTTGCCCCTGGCTGGAGGCCTTAAATTCTAGGCATCCACAGGGATAGACCGGTTAAGTAGTAGCCAGCCTCTGAGGCTGAACTGCGAGACGCCATCTCCAAAAAAAAAAAAAAAAACGAATTGCTTACTGAGAAAGTATTTTGAACAAGTATTGTCTATCTATATGGTATAAATTGTGTTGCAGTGATCTAGATAAGTTGTGTGTGATTTAAAACTATTCAGTGTATCTGTTAATTGCCTTTATATTTTAGCGTCAAATTAAAACTTTTGCATGCTGTGGTGTTCACTGTGGTAACACTAGTTAGGTTTTAGAATAAAACCACCAAATTATCAGTTAGTAGATGAACTACTTTAAGGGTACGTGCACTCGCTGACCGAGTGAGGTGGAGACTAGTTACACGATACCTCAAAGCTTCGCGCTATAAAACGTTAAGTAAGTAATAAGTTTATTAATATATCACACATGTCTATTGGTAAAATATGGCTGAACCTACATTTTAGCTTTATCACCATGTACTGGACCTATATTTGCAAAATAAAAATTACTTACTAACTTCTAGTTACAACGTAAACCATGACCAGAATTTGAGTAGGGCATCACAAAAAAAGGCTAATTTAAAAACTTTATTTTAGTGGTCATACTTGGTGGCCCAAGTTTGACAACCAGTCTTACCAAGGAGTATCTTAGTACCAATTAACTGGGTTGTGGATGACTGATAAGCAGTAATCGGAATATGCAGAGCTAATGTGCCTAAAGGTTAAGGAACAGAAACGAAAGTGGAGACTTCCTTACGACATTTTTTTTTCTAATATTTGTTCCGGATGTCGGAACATTACTTAAGTACAACTAACATTAATAAAGTAAAACAACTATCAAATTCATTTACTGTCTCTGTTTAAAAAAAAAGTGCACGATTTTTATTGTTTAAAAAATAAAGGTAATCTCCTTATCTTCATTTGAATGCCGTAAGTGCGGTAGCTAATTTAATTTTCATACCAGCTTTAATAGTTAGAACTAACAAGGTAAAAAAACAATTTATGGGTTTTTATACCATTTATTCATTTTACAATTGTAGTAGTTAACTGTACTGATTAATAAATAACATTATTATTAAATGTATTTAACTGATTCCGAGACATTTCCGAGTTTCAGAAAAAAATATTCGGAAAAAAAAATTGTCGTAAGGAACACTTTTCGTTTCTGTTCCTTGCTTAAACTTTAGGTACATTAGCTCTACCTATTCCGATCACTGCTGATAAGGTTCAAGTAAAATACTGGTATTTAAACGCATCCGATTAGCCTGGAGGCCGACTCCAGCATAGTTGGGAAAAGGCTCGTCATCTAACATTGACGAAGGCCCCCATCGTCCATCATTCACCTGTCTACTATTAAAACTTCCTTTTAGTCAAAATTATCATCTTTGAGATACACAGTGATCGCCATAAATGTTGCTATTAAATCTATTCTTAGAAAATAAGTCACCATATCGTTCTGTACAGTAATTTTCGAGTCTGATTTTACCAAGTAGGTAGTACTTATGTAATTCTATTGTTAGCTAAGATTATTGAGTCTTAAGTAATACACTACACGGACACAGTTACCGAGTTTTACGCCCCGTTATCATCATAACATTACGCATGTAATATCTGACGGATTAAGCAGAGGTGTACCTGATAGTAATCCCACATTTTGCCAGTAATGTTTAAGTCTCATGTAATAGGAGGAGACCCTATTGCCATCAACCAGGCTCCTATCCAGACCCCGTGACAGCTACTGAGAAATTCCTAATGGAAAAACCCATTAACACTTACCCGACCTGGGAATCGAACCCAGGACCTTATGTTCAGCAGTCGTGCTTGCGATCACTAGACCAACGAGACAGTCTGCGGCAGTGGTGCTGTCATTCTTAGAAAATAAGTCACTATTATATAGTTCAAGTGTGCTGTACGGTAATTTTCAAGGCAATTGCAGGCCGATTAGTAAGAATACCTCAGAATCAGAATATTTATTTGTGAAACATAGGTATTTACAAAAAGGTCTTAGGTTAATTATATGGGCGCTATGTTTTGCTGTGAAGGCGTACAAATATTATAGAATACTAGCTGTTGCCCGCGGCTTCGCCCGCGTTTTGGTCGTAAATTATCCCAGGGGTATGAAAAATAGATAGTAGCCGATTCTCAGACCTACTGAATATGGATAATTATAAAATTTCATAAAAATCGGTCAAGCCGTTTCGGAGGAGTATGGTAACTAACATTATGACACAAGTATTTATACATAAGACAAAAAAAAAAAAACTATCAGAAAAAGCAAAGTTAAATAATAACAAGAAAAAAAAAACTATTTAAAATTTACCAAAAAAGAGAAACAGACTTCATTAAAATATTTAAAAAATTACTTACATCAAATGTTTATTGCACACGAAATATTAAAAATTATTATTTATAAAATCTTCTACAGTATAATAACATTTTATCAAAAAACACAAAATAATGCCTGCTTCGGTAAAATGCAAATTAAAAAAAAAATATTGTCGCGGGCTCACTCTTCAAATTCATTTCAATTCCGATTTCAGGTCCGATCACAGCATATGTATGTATAACAACGTGTTGCCCGCGGCCTTCGTCCGCGTGAAGTTACGTATTCATCTCATCTTCATCATTTCAGCCGAAACACGTCCACTGCTGGACTTAGGCCTCCCCCAAGTGTTGTCGACTTGACGGATCCCGTGCGAAAAAAACGCGTGATGTTATTACAAAAATATTACTTTCCTGTTTGAATCAGATAAAAAAAAAAAAATAAGTGTATTCATTTTTTGCACGGAATCTTTATCTTTTTTCTAAAATAAAAGAAAGCTTAAGTTACTCCTTATAGCATCAGCTATCTGCCAATAAAAGTCCCGTCAAAATCGGTCCAGCCGTTTCGGAGATTGGTCAGAACAAACATACAGAAAGACAACAACTAAAAAAAATGTGTATATATTTAGTAACTTGCTATTATTTTTAAATTACAAACTGCCACTTCAATTTCATTTATTTGTATAGATTATTCAGGCCACGCTATCCCATTCATTTCAAGGGGAAGATTCCACTATCTTTTCACACCGAGCATTTAAAAACAATATTCACGTGTCATCATTGTTCGTCACTATTTGACCTTCGGATAGTTTACCGACATTCTTAGCACAGAGTCTGTCTGTTAGTTTATTATTACCAGTTTAGGACGGTCACGCGCACGCGATGTTCGACAATGTGTACTGGCCTAAATTGAATTATAAAAATAAGTTATTTATGAGAACATGTGATAAGAAGACGAGCAAGTTCGTTTAGAAAACAAAAACAAAACAATAGTCGTTGAATGTGTTCTAGAATTTAATTAAAAGTAGATGTTATTTAAAAAAAAATGTGATAAGAACGCGTGCCAGTGTTTTTAAAAATATTTAAACAAACTGAGTTCTGGTTGTGCAGTCAGTGTCTTCCAAAATTGAAAATTAAAAACAAATAAATAAGAAAGTGTGTGATTTCCTCGTGAATTAGCCGGATAGTGTCAACGTTAGGTTATTTCGGAGAAGAGAAAATTGTGTTTACAAGCATTTGTGTGTGTGTGTGTGTGTGTGGATGAATAATTACTGAAAAATTAAAACATAAGTATTGGGATTTGACAAGTCACTTGTTATTTTAGTGACAGCTCTAGGTGAGCCATCTAAAGACGTCTCAAGTCGATAATATTTCAACATTATGAGAAATGACGATCTGATTGTTCTTATCGCGAACCATATTTGTTATCTTACAAACAATTCCGGATTTTTAGTGCTTCGTTTTTATAATTTACGACTTTCTCTTACTAGTCTATCTTTGCATTTAATTTTATTCCCCCCTGGTCAGCTGTTTATGGGTAGCATAATAGGGTTTAGCATAAGTATGGCATAATCAGGTTATAACATTCCCACGGTTTCGATAAGAACTCTTTGTAAGAGGGAGTGAACAGACGACTCACGAAGGCCCAGTGCGGGTTGGTAATTTGAACAAAATATTTTTCACGAACTTCATATCGTTACAATACAAAGTGTAAACCTACACGGACCGAACGATGATTTCCCATCGGTAAAAAAAAATAAAAAATAAAAAAAAAAGCCGTCAACCAAACATTCTGTACATCAAATTAAATAACTACATGCAAAAATCATTCAATCAATCATACAATGACCGTGCCTAGGAACTGGGCCTCAAGTCTGCTATTACAATAGTGTCAGCATGGTCTATCATTGATTTCATAATTGTTGGTTTTGACAAGTTTGGTAATCTACAAATATAATGGCGTCATTATGACTTTCCAATGGTCAACCACACTCCATTGAAAGAAATGGCATAGAATGGTAATCTCGTACATAATGACAAATGAATGACTGACCTAAGCGGTAATCTGCTAAAATTTTGACAGTTTGATCAGTGACTTATCATTGGAACGTCATTGTGCAGTCATTGCTTTTAATTCGTTACGAGTATCGTGTTGGTGGAATATTGAATGGAGACAATGACTGTTTTCACTACGAGCAAAATTCTCGAGCTAGCCAATGCAGTGGTTGCTAGAGAAAGAAGATGGGCGGAATTCACGTATGGATGTGAAGACGTCGTCGAGCCCGTCGCTTGACGAGAATGAATACGAACCCCTTTATATTTCCCCCTACCCCTTTGATATTCCCGGGGCGGAATTTTCCGAAATTTGCTCAATTAGCACCATTTTGTATAAAATGAATAAATATAGGCTTCTATAATAAAGATAATTTACAAACAAAAATTATTTTCAAACAAAAATATTTCCATTTGAGTGTTTTAATTAGAATTCTATTTTATACTTTATAGTACACACGGCTACACATCAAGCTATACTTTTCCAGTTTATGCTGATCTCGTATTGTATAGGATTTCCGTACAATGCGAGATCAGCATAAATTGGAAATTTATAGTTTGATGTGTAGCCGTGTGTACCTACCAATTATTTCATAAAAAGTTACAACATAGTGTAAACTTCAGATACAATTTATTTACAATATTCTCCGTTGATGCGCAAAGGTAGCCCGCGAAATTTAAATTTTCTTACGTTTATTGCAATTTGCAGGTCAGTGTCAGGTTGTATGTTGATGAAAATATGAATCGCGCCAGTAACACGTATGGGATTACAGAATTATAATCATTGAAAACATCAATACAACACTCCAAGTTCATTTAAGCCCGTTGAGTGACTTTTTCATGAAATTGCTATTGAATGGGATTATAATCAATAATAGCTCAATCTAGACCACAATCGTGAATATTTGAAAAAAAGCACGCATGCACGCGTGCTTTTATATCACGTATTTTTCTTTCTTCTTCTTCTTTCTATGTCATCTGACCTTTCCTTGAGTTGATCTGAGCGCCTCTAGCGGTGAATTCACACGCGATGACCCCCATTGAGTTGTATAGTTTCACATTTATCCGCGTTACACATAAATTTAATGTTTTTTTGCTATTTACGAACTTCTTACTACTTCAGATTGCCTAAAACACTAATAAATAATATGTAAAAATATAATATTTGTATGAAATCTGGCATGAATAAATGTTCAAATTTAGTAGTAGTTTCTCGAAAATAATTTCTACTAACGGGTTTTATAATAATGGCAATACGACAATGTCATTACAACACAATTCTATTACGAGACCATTGACACTGACAGACTAATGATCGACCATTGAATTTATTTGATTACGAACTTTTAGCAAAATGACAATGGGATCGTGTTGGAATGACGAATTTATAAAAAATACTTGGGCCCCTTGGTCTAAAAAACTATTCTTTGTATTGAAAAGTATGACACTATGCCCTAGACCGTACCGTCAACGATCAACACGTAGCGTATCGGCACCAGCAAAATATTCTCGACAACAACTTTACTGTTGACGTTCCGTGCATGGCACGCCACGGTGATGGAACCGTCTTGTATAGTCTCGTACTTTTCAATACAAAGAATAGGTTAAACCGCGTGAAATTACCGTTCTAAACCCGTTACAGACGGGTGTAGCAGAATATCAACTTCAAAAAATTAATACCATATAAAAAGTTTGTTTGAAAACAATAATGTCAATATACCCTACATGCTATATTTTATCTGTAACTGTATAAAAGGAACCGACTTTTGGAAATACAGGCATACCATACTCAACCTCACCATGAGTCATTTCATACCCTGCGTATCCCAACACGGGTATGATACGCTGTTGATACGTTCTTGTTATATTAGTCCGTGTCATATTTCTGTCGTAGTACGGTCATCGGCGTAGTGGTCAGACTCCCTTAAGGTAGACCTCTGTTTAACCCTTCGCAGATTACAGGCGTGATGTTACGTTATGTGTTCAAATCTATACCACGTTATGATTGCACGATTTGTTAATATTATTTGGATTTATCTGTGAGTGTACTTAGCAATGGATGCCGTATCTTATCAACGAATACAAAACCAAATGTCATGATCCATTCGCAAGTACAGCGACCTAATTCAGTCAAAGATAGCAGTATTTATTTATATTAATGTTACTGATAGTCGTATTTATTCGGTAATGCTATACAAATATGTAATAGGCGGGAATTTCGCGACAAATTGAGTTAGGTAACGATTTTTTATGAGATTCAAATTGACCTCGATTTTTCTTTGTTGTTTTTCGTTTTTCATCTATAAGTGAATCAGCATGCAAATAACTTTAAAAGTACTTGAGGAAAAACTTATTTCACTGTAGTTATTTATCAATGGAATTGTATTGTCATGGAATTAAATATCATTCGGATAACACTTAAAATAATATTATGGTTAAATATGTTAAATAGTCATGGGCCCGAATGCGCGTCTCCTGTTTAAGGAAATATCTCGCCGACTGGTCGACACTTCGCGTGACCAGAGGGCTGGCTCTTTTTTTGGTCAAAGAATTAGCCTTGCCATTCAACGTGGCAATGCTGCCATTCTTCTGGGCACGTTTCCGGATGACATCGATGGGGAGGAGTATTTTGACGCCAAGTGTCCTATTGTCGTCGTTGTATATATGTAGGATTTTAGTCTTCTTTTTAGCATTATTTTGGTTAAAATAAACTAAAAAAACAAGCTTTAAAGTGAAGCAATTTATTTCTCGCATATATCTGAGCAAACCCTCTCATTTGATACCCATATCATGGGTGTACACGAGCATGGCGAACCGGAGGGCGGAAGAGCCATAACTGGCGACATGTGGATGTACTATGAGGACACCTCTGCATAACCCGGGGATTACGGGCGTCATGATATGTATGTATGTATAGCAGTACACAGTGCCGGATTTAGGGCCGGGCAACAAGGGCCCCGGGCCTCCACAACTTGTTTTTTTTAAATATAAGAAAAAAATACATCTTTTGTGTCTAATTCCACGTGTAGTTTCATGGCCCGAAACACCACACGAGAGGTTCTATGGTTAAGTCTATGTTGTAACATAGACTTATTAGACTGGTGGTACACAAGGTGTACCTTGTGTACACACGGGTACACATCAAGCTATACATTTCCAGTATAAGCTGACCTCGCATTGTTCGGAAATCCTATACAATGCGAGGCCAGCATAAACTGGAAATGTATTGCTTGATGTGTAGCCGTGTGTACACATTTTTTTTGTACTCCACTTCTTGGTTGCCCCAGGGCCGCCACACGTAAAGTTTGTATGATAGATCCAGGAATTATGTGATAAGATAATGTTACGAGAATGCTTAGATGGTTTGGTCATGTGGAGAGCATGAGTGAGGCAACGCTCTAGAAGAACATACTGATCTTTTTGGTGATGGAGGTTAGTAGTACTCGCAATCGGCGTGCGTGCATGACCAGAGGCCCTAGTTCGAGCGCGCGGTGGAATCGTAACGTAATTCACACGTCGATCGATATTTGAATCGAAATTACAATTATTCTAACACGCGCAATCAGTATCATCAATAGATAGAAACAAATTCTTAAGACCCTTAAGAGCGGCCAACCCGTCATACTTTTCATACAAACGCTCGTACGTGATTATGCCGTAGGCGGTATGAGGTGCGTGGGAGACGAGGTGAAGAAAATTGCCGCTGGGGCTTTGGATGAAATAACAAGATTTTTGACCATGCTCGCGTTGACGATAGACGGGCCGGAAAGGGCCCTCTTAACGAAGCCGAAAGGCACTTGGGAGTACAAGTGCCTTTCGGCCAAGTGAAATTGGGGGTCAAAGTTCCAACTTTTTCACGAGTTTTTTTTTAAACAGGTTTTTAATGCAAGATTTTTACTTTAAACACCTCCACGACCCCTGTACTATTCAATCCATCCATCAGCACCATGTTTTGAGTGCGTTACATTGAGTCCTACCGTAAAACGTGATTTGTCCAAAAACAAATCGTTTCCCAGCACAAATTTTTACGTCAAGTTGCGTAGTTTGATGTACATAATGCTTGCTTCGAGAAGGGTCCGCTTACACCTTGCATAAGTACTTTATGTGAAAGAAATATTTTTAATTTATAAATCGACGTGTTTACGGTACGTTTACACCGCGCGCTCGTGTTAAGGCTTCAATCAAATGTATGTACGTGGACGAGTATGCAAGGGAGCAGGGGCCTTAGTCTGCTATTGCAATAGTGTCAGAATGGTCTATCATTGATTTAATAAGGCCCCGCGCAGAGAATTACCCTTTGTACGCACGTCAAACGAGTTTCGAACGCGCTTCAATACGCCGTGGGCTAGGGGCCTTATTAAATCAATGATAGACCATTCTGACACTATTGCAATAGCAGACTAAGGCCCCAGGTGGCGCGGTGTTCCGTAGTTTTTGAAATCCCTCATGAAAAAAGGCCTAAGGTACTTGTTGTTTGTTTGTTTAGCAGTAGTTACTAAATAGCATATAAAACAAATACTTACCTTAATGTAGCTTCGTATGTGGAAGTGACTTGGATGCCACTAACCCCATATTTGAATATCTTAATGGCAAAACATGACGCACTATGTATTTACATAAGATTCTCATGTAAATACAAGACAAGTACCAATGTTTGTCGAGCAAACATGACTGATTCACGAAACAGTTATTAAAGATATCACAGATTAATCTATCATTCTGAGTTAACCAGAGCGTCTAGTATTTTTTTTTATTACCTTTTTTTATTCAATGAACTCTTACATCTATTAACAAAAACGTAAACATTCCACACAAACCATCGTGGGTTTAACAGTGGTATGCCAGACACGGCAACTCGGTGCCACAACATTATTAATCAGTACATCATCACAATCAGTACATAACTAGGTATATTATAGGAAATAAATATAATATTGTAGTATAGGCACTAAAAATACAGTTTTTAGATTGTACCATAATCCAAAAAGTAGGTATCTCTTTAGTACCTTCGAGCAATTTTGCACATTTATTGCATTGCAGATTTCTAGCGGTAGCTAGTCATTCATAATAGATGGTAGCATGCATTCCCACGTCCTTGCTCCATATACATTATTAGATTTAGGTATCTTAAATGTGTGCAGATATGGCAAACAACGTAACGAACCTTCTACTTAAAACCTAGTTGTTTCTTTTTTGCAAATTATTTATAAAAATAAGACTTAACACGCTTTCAATAACCTCACCTCTATGTAACACAATCTTAGAAGTTAAATTTAACCTTCTTCCCGGTTTCCGATTGGGCGGTTTTTTCAGACATGTTTAGTTTTGATCACAATGCATGGTTAGCTAAGTGACGTCATCTTAAAACCAATATGTCGTAGTTATTTTTTATGCATTCCCATTGATTTGGGTATCAAGTGAAAGGGCTTGCTAGGAAAATTACGAAAAATTAAATGACGTCACTCTAAAGTGTGTTATTTTAAACTTATATTTGTCACTTACGGGATATCTTCGGTGATTGTCAATCACGGAAGATATCCCGTAAGTCTTGTATAAGGTCCCATCTAACATAGATGGACAAATTTTAACACAGCGTTCAGTACGAAACCAAAGATATCCAAAGATATCCAAGAAAAAAAAATTGATTAAAGTGATTTTATTATGACCTAATGGATGTGTTTATTCTAGAGTGCCGCCGGCAATTTATTATTTTAGGTCAAAATAAAATAACTTTTTTTTGTTTGGATTCATTGGTTAGGCTTAATGAACGCTGTCATCTGTTTTAATGGGACCTTATATAAGTTTAGTTGTAAACCGCGAAAGCTTAAAACAGCATAAGATATTTTATTATCACGGCAGGATAAGTGAGGACTAGTCCATTGCGATGCAGTGATAACAATCCCTAGAGCAGGTGCTTTAGTGCAATTGATTTCACTGCTCTCAAAATTATGAAAGTAATCGTATTGAAAAAACCAACAATTGTCATAGGATACCATAATGCCTGTAATCATTGTAAGTTAGGCAGCGGTGCAATTTGCCAGGGGCCTTAGTCAGGTATTGCAATAGTCAGAATGGTCTATCATTGATTTAATAAGGCCCCTAGCCCACGGCGTATTGAAGCGCGTTCGAAACTCGTTTGACGTGCGTACAAAGGGTAACTCGTCTGCGCGGGGCCTTATTAAATCAATGATAGACCATTCTGACACTATTGCAATAGCAGACTAAGGCCCCTGATGTTTTTAAATCCCAAGTATTAGGGGGCGAGCCTATTGCTATCAACCGTCGTGACTTAGAAAAAAAAAGAAGAAAATCATGTCCATAATACCAATCCGCACAGAGCGCCGCGCGGTGGACTATGGTTCAGCCCCTTTTACAGAAAGGAGGCAAGCGGTCCAGCAGTGGGAACTGTATAGTCAGATAATGCTGCGCTTACGATTCTCTGCACCCAACTAATTAACAATGACATATCCGACTATGGGGTAGCCAAAAGGCGTTGACACTATTCAAAGGCATGATAAATTCACTAGAAACTTTCTGTAGGCGCGAATTATACACAAACGGCGTAAGGTGAAGGCGCGGCGCAGGCATGATGCCGCTTCAAAACGTTTTCACACAAAATGTACGTAGGCAACGTGTCGTGAATTACATTCAAGCGGCGGCGCCGTTTTTTTTTTCGTTATAAATTCCACGCCTGCGCTGCGCCTTCACCTTACTCCGTATCTGTGTAATTCGCGCCTTAAATGACTATATAACTAGATAACGCAAGTATCACGATCCGTATGAAAACCAAGCGTGCTATTTTTTTACTACCTACTATGGCGTCATAAGCACTAAGTTAAGTTCTTGAGTGGGCACGTGAAGTGGTGCTCTTGCGCTGATCTATATCTGTGCATCAACCTTTCTCAACAGATATTCAAGTTACTCAATTTCATAGAACAACCATTTATCAATGTAGACACATACCTGGTTTATACCCGGATACGGCCCGGTTAATACCCATATGTTGCCCGGTTAATTCGCACAACCAAGAAAACTCAAAATGCCCGATGTAATAGATTGGAAAGTGGACAGCAAAAGTTGTAAAAAAATAGCTTCGTTATTCTCTGAAGGCAAGTATAACGCTATAACTCATAAAGGGTTAGGTACAGGCGTGGGAGCGGTAATTTATGAACATCTTCACGTATGGATGAACTTGTGAAACCAAATTTTATTAGCCTCAACGCTCTTATACCTCTTGTGTGCTTGTAAAAGTTATTATTCATAGACAATAATACTTACGTTTTTTATTAAAGTGAAAGAGCCACAGCAGCACGCGAAATTCAATTTTGTTATGTTTTTTTTTTGCAATTTGCAGGTCAATGTCAGGTTGTTTGTTGAATAAAATATGATTTGCGATCGTAACAAATATGTCTTTACTTAGTTGCTTCAACTCCAATGTAAATTAAATGACTTTTTTATGAAATAGTCATTCAATTGGATAATATAGGGTCTATCTATTCATACACGAAATCACTTAAGGGGTCATTGTACTCGTCATTATGAACAAATTTTACTATGGGACCAACCACGAAATTGCGAAAAAAAACAGCTGTTAATATGATCGCATTAACTCGTCATAATGTACTGAACAGCTGATTTTTTTTCGCTATTTCGGGGTTGGTCCCACAGTAAAAGTTGTTTATAATGATGGTACAAGGACCCCTTAAGAGATTTCGTAGATTAATAGATAGACCTTTTATAAACTCAGAGGGTTGTATTGATGATTTTAATGACTATATAATTTAGTAAATACATACGTGTTACGGACGCGAATCATATTTTCATCAACACACAACCTGAAACTGGCCGGCAAATTGCAAAAAACGTAAGAAAATTTGAATTTTGTGGCCAGGGACCGAATTACCGTTACTTTTTTTATAACGTTACCAAATACCCTTATGATAACGATAAAAAAGTAACGATATGATTAACGATACCCGTAACTCCGTTAACGTTACCTAATAACTAAAAGTAGTATCGGTAAAAGTAACCATACTTATACCGATAATTTATACGCCAATCTCTTTCTAACGATGTGGGTCGCGCTCGCGCTCGCACAGTCGCACTAACTCTAGTCGCGCGTGTATGAATTACCTCGTGAATTAGTGATTGGTGGGTGTATCAACAAATTGTGAAATGGCAGGAAACGGTAAGTATTTTGGTATTTACATGATTGTAAAATTTTAAATAAGTAGGTACCTACAGGGTTTTAATCTAATTTAAACAAATTCCGTTTTTTTATCACTCGAGAAGACACGAGTAAAAACACATTATTATCTATGTTTTTAAATTTAATATGTAGTTAATAGATAGCTAGTAGCTACCGCTACTCGAGGAATGGGCCATTCGCAGCCATTCGGAATGGCCCCGAATGGCTCATTCCTCAAGGCGGTAGCAGCTACAAATGTGTAGGTACTAATAAAAGTAATAAAATAAGTTTTGTATTTTTTCTTTGCAGATGGTAAACGGTTACGCAGACGCACTGTCTGCCCGAGCCTTCTCGACGATGATTGAGATGTTATGTCCCAATCAATTTTAGCAAGGCCAACGAAGAATCAAAATCTCGGAGGACGTGCTGAAAAATCCAGCCAAACAGCAGCGGTAATTCCTGGAAATGACAGGGAACACATACGAAAACCGCAAATCATGTACCCAAACGAAAGTCGACCCCAAAAATATGAACTACCATTTTGCTAAATTAGTGGAGTCAAGTTTAGAAGACATAAGGCCCTGCGTTCTGCCTAATGTTTATGCAAAAATCATCACATTTTGGCAGCCATGAGAAGGAAATACAATTTGACACTCAAACTAAATAATTACCAAAGGATTTTTTTTTTCTAGACACGTTTATAATAATAATAATAAATAATTGCCATGTATATAATTTAGTTTTATTTCCTAACGCAATAACTAATAAATAACCCAGTCGCTGTGAGCTGGGCACATTTTGGTTTTCCCTCTCTTTATACCTAATACAAGGACAAATAAAAAAAACTATAATTTCTATAATAAGTTTAATTTTCTTTCTAATTTTGTAAAACACCAAAAAAAAAAGTAAAAAAAAAAGTAAAAGTTAATATTATGTAGTAACTGTTACTATCTACTATTAACTTTACTTTTTACTTAAAACTTATTAAAGAAATTATAGTTTTTTTTTATTTGTCCTTGTATTACGGACCTTAGAGTCCGTGCGCAAGCTCAGAGGAATAGGTGGCTTAAGTACTTAAATGATCAGTGGTTTTATTTCAAGTACATAATACCCTCATAGAATGATTTCATAATTTAGTTCGCGCAGAGTGCAAAATTATGAAATCATTATGTAAGGGTAAAATCACCGATGATTTAAGTAAGCCAGCCACCGATTCCTCGCAGCTCGTGCGCAGACTATAATTACAGAAAAATAACATTTGTTTATAAGTTTTATAACAGAACAACTTTGGCAATAATCAGCACTAAATCTAGACAAAGAAAAAAACCTGATATTTTTTTCTCGATTTCAGTTTACACAATGCGTAATATAGTAAAAAAATAGTGAAGGTTCACTATTTGTTCTTACTGTATAACGCATTGTTTGATTTAATACAATATTTTCAATTAAATCTTATTTTAAATTGTATCTGTACCTAGATACTACAAATTTTAAAGATGAAAATAGCCTCTCTACACTGACTTGTGAGGCCGGGGCAACCAACACAACCTGACTTAACCCATATAAATAAGGAAACTTGTGTTTTTTGGTTTCCCAGTAATCAAAAACTTTTTCTCCGCGAGATTGCCAGCAACATCAAGGCGCTGCTGGCCTTTCTCGAGGAGTTAGGGTGGATCGAATAGATTTCCCACCCATACGCAAAATACACGCTTGGACGTGGAGTTTCGGACACTAGCCCGCTATACAATACAATACAATCAAAAATTTTGGTAGTAGAATTAAGTAACTAAAAAAACTATAATTTCTTTAATAAGTTTAATGACTGGTTAAAAAACCTGACAAAATATAAAATATGGGTATTGGTACCTATTTTACGAAGATAATAACTAATAAAAAACCTACTCATATTACTGTTAGGTACCTATCATTATTACAGTCGACAACACGTAGCTGCATATAATTTGACCTCTACAATTTGTCTTTTAAATATTTTCGTAATGAAAGAGTATCCAGGGACATGTGGTCGACTATAATAATGATTCAAAAAAAAACATAAAAGTCCCATCATCAACATCGAACGTAAAGCTGCACAGAACACACTTTTAGGTATGAGCGGGGCGCGGGCGCAGCGGACGCATCCTCTTATTCATCTTGCTTGCTTGACAGTCATTCGCTCACTCGCAGTCGCAGCGCACTTCCGAACCTAATCTGTGTTCCGATTTTCCGAACCTCCATAAAGCTTGAACAGAACTAAACAGTACTCAAAAGCACTCAATGGGACTTTTATGGTCGAAATACATATTTCAATTAAAGTTTAATATACATAATTAGAATGATATAGTTTAAGTAGAAAGGTGAGTAGGTACACACGGCTACAAATCAAGCTATACATTTCCAGTTTATGCTGATCTCGCATTGTATAGGATTTCCGTACAATGCGAGGTCAGCTTATACTGGAAATGTAGTAACTTGATGTGTAGCCGTGTGTACTTACGTTTAATGTTTTATTGCACAATGTGCAAGTAGATGTTATCTTTCAAACTTTTGAAATACTGATAAACTCTGTTGCACTTCTTTCGCCCATAATAATATTTTTTAAACAAACAACTAATTATAATAACAGAACAACAAAACAAATCTAATTTGGCGTACGCAATGTTTTATGACGTACTGGTACTGGACTATAAAATGAAACACGCGTAACGGCGTAAGCGCGAGCAATTTGACGCGTTTTCGTAAATATCTGTCCGATCGTTGTAAAATTCTAGCGGTTGCCGCTCTGATTAGCAGAGCCGAACGAAAAGACGCGCGGCGCGCGTTCGGTTTGGCAACGTCGCGCCAGATAATGTTAGTTTTAGTGAATTAACGTTATTAGTAACGTTACTTAAATACCGGTAAATTCTATAAATTAACGTTATGTTTAACGTTAATATTTAACGTAGCATAACGTTAATGTTTGGGTAATTTTACCGGTATTTGTTTGGTAACGGTAACCGTCCCTGTTTGTGGCAACCTTGGCGCTTCCACCCGCATCTGACAACTGTGTGTGTCAGGCCCATAAAGGCTAAACAACTATAATTTAATTGCCTGACTACAAATTCAATTTTCTTTTTAATTTCCTTCATTTTGATACCCTACTCGATTTAGCGCCAAAAATCCGCCATTTTGTTTTTTTTTAAATACCTTTCTAAAGAAACTTGGGTTTTTGAGACGAATCTAATAAAAATACCTTAATCGTCGAAATCAATCCAGCCATTTGGAACATACGAGGTAATATTTTTTTTAACAAAGAAACAGGTACAAGATACGCGCGAAAAACATGACCCTTCCATATATGGGCAGTCGGGTAATAAGAAACTAATTAAACCTTTGAAAATAACATGATTTTTCTTTCACAGATATAGAGCGGGGTCAAGAGGATGAGGCCACCCATCCACTCCTCAATCCAAATGAGGGGGGTGACTTCCGAATCAGGATGCCGAGGCCACGGCACCTGGGACTATCCGGCAACCAGTACGTCACCACATTATCTGTTTCTTCTCTTAATTATAGGATCCTCGTTGGTCTAGTGGTCGCAAGCGTGACTGCTGAGTATGAGGTCCTGGGTTCGATTCCCAGGTCGGGCAAAGTGTTATTGGGTTTTTCTATTAGAAATTTCTAAGTAGCAGCTATGGAGTCTGGATTTGTGTCTGCCTGATGAGAATAGGTGGCGAAATATGGGTGATAATGTGGGTATTAGATACCTTCACATCTGTCTAACCCTACCGTGATAACAGTCGTAATGTTATATGTTGAATGATAAGTAAAATGGCTCATTACTGACGATGTACACACGGCGACACATACAGCTATACATTTCCAGTATAACATGGCCTCGCTTTGTATACGTTTCCCGTACAATGAGAGATCCGCATAAACTGGTTTTGGATACCTTGATTGGTCTTCGTCCGTACCATATGACTTTTTCTTAGTAATGGTTAGAAATAACAAAGCAGAAAGATTTTCTGTTTGTTTGTATTATAAAGCGATGTATGTCGAATTTGCTTCACTTAGCATGAAAATATTTTACACAAATAGGTATGAATATTTCGTTTACAAGATAATTTGTTAGGTATTCCTATCAACTATTTTTGAAGCAATGTTTACTGGTCTGATTTTGCGAAACCTTGAATTTTTCAATAGATCTCACGACCTCGAGGTCAAGCGTAAACGTTATAAAACAGATGTCATTTGTTTCATGAGGCGACATAGCGGGAATCGACATAGAGGGAATGATTAATTTAGTTTAAAAGAACAAAATGCGTTTAATTTTTGATACTTTTTTGGGAGTATGAAGAACAGGGTGTAAAGTATTTCATCTCCCATATAAAAGGAAGGATCCTCCGACCAGACGGGTGTTGTGTCTGGTGGGCTACTGCCCGACAGTTGTTGCCGGGTTCTGCTATAATATTTTCTGCGCGATGTAGGATTTCGATGTTTAGTTCATCATCTGTTTCATAGATGGCGCTGTAGTAAATTTTGTAGTGCCGCTACACTTTATCCAAATACGTAGTCACCAATGAACAGTAAAAGCTTTTAGATCATTTGATAAAGCAAATTAAGATTAAAGATAATGGTATACAATACATATAATTTACATACAAGTATTGAGTATAATATATTATGATTTACGATCTCCACATAGTGCTGAGTGCACATGGATTGTTGTGCGCAGTTTGGTGCTGTAATCTCCTTCTTTATCGTGTGGTTAGTGCTGGTGTCAGAGCTTGGTCTTTTCTCCATACAAACGCTCTCGCCTGTTTTCTTTCTGGTTTACAACTTTAGAGCTATGATTTTTTACAGTTAAATAAATATTAACCTTTTCTATGTCCCTATGTTTTCCTTTTTGATGAAACATAATCTGTATCAGCACTAGAACCTTTAAAAAATCCTAAAAAAGGCTTTTAAATTGGTGGAATATTGGAGGAGGAAATAGTCGAGAGACAAACCTCAAATTAAGACTTTTTACTAGTCGGACCTGTAGTTATTTTTATCGCACCAATGTTGAAATCGCGCTCGTAGAGGGACAGCGATAGTTTCTTCAAATACCTACCGCATTTCCTCTTAAGTGTAATAAGGCGACTCTATTGATGTGTCTCATTATACCTTATCTAATATATATTCTGCTTCCTTCAGTTATTTTAAAGTTCTTGAAGATTTTTCTTCATATTCAACTTTAGCCTGTTGTAGTGCAACAGATATCTTAGTAGTCTATGCATTTAGGTACATAATCTACTACCTACTGTTCGTTCATTGTTATTTACCTCCGAATTTTGTAGCAAAGTGAGCTTTATTCTCGTTCACATAAGGTTTATGTCAGAGGTAACATTATATTGTGAATGAACCGTAAGTACCTACTATAATAGAAGCTGCCTAAACAATTGAATGTGAACTTGTACTAAGAACTCGCATTATTAAGAGCGGCCAACCCGTTATACTTTTCATACAAACGCTCGTACGTGATTATGCCGTTGTTACACATCTATCTTTGAATTTTTTGAACTAATAGGTATTTTGTGCACTATATCTAGGTTTTTATGGATGCAAAAACTAAAAAAAGTAGAAACAAATTCAGTAAAAGCCTCCAAAAATTGCTGTTTTGCACAAATTTTACCTGAACTTTGGCCGTTTATAATGTAGGTACTTATAAACTGTAAAAATAAAGAAAACATCTCGATAGAAACCTTGCACATGTAATGGAGATTCTCAATGACAAATATTTAGTTCACACACTTGTAAGACTTATTCAAAAACACGTATTTCCTGGAACAAGTTTAAGAAATTTTCGAACACTATTTTTCGTTCAATATCATCGCGTTAGGCGGTATGAGGTGCGTAGGAGACGAGTTGTGCGGGGTCGCGGCGGAATAGGCGGGGGAGTTACATACAGGACCCTATAGTTATAGCGATTTTATACTCACTTCTAGAATGTAGCAGACACCTTAGAACTTCTCAGGATTCCAATCATCTTTTCTTATTCCTCCACAGTACCGCAGAACGTCAACCACTACCCAAGCTGATGATGCCAGACCTGACGACCCCATCATCAGTAGGGTCCACGGTCAACAGTACCCCGATCTTGGAGTCAGGAGCTATGATGTCCAAGCCCTGGAGACGAGGAGATAGGCGGCTGCAGAGGCTGAATACAGAACTGCTGGAGGCTATAGAGTCACATGATCTTGAGGAGGTGGAGAGGTGAGTGTTTTTTTTTTTTAAAATCATTAGTATAGTATGTACTATGCAAAGTGTAAACAGACTCTTCTCGAAGCTGTCAACTTAGCAGTCTGTACATCAAACTAAGCAACTTGTAACTTGTCTCTGCCTTTCAGTTTCATTATGGGTCTTTTTACACCCATAATGGTTATTTTGGCGTTGGAATGATACTAACATGAGGCGGCCGTGAGTCAACATTATTTTGTGACGTTACATACAGGGTGTAACAAGACCCTTAACGAAGCCAAAAGGAACTTGTTTTCCCCGTCATTGCGATCATTTTTTTGTTCTAGACCATACCTGGGAACATTCTAGTTACGGAGATATTGGGGGTCAAAGTTCCAACTTTTTCACAAGTTTTTTTTAAATACTTGTTTTTAATGTAAGATTTTTACTTATAACACCTCCACGACCCCCGTACTATTCAATCCATCCATAAGTGTTTTGAGTGCGTTACATTAAGTCCTAACGTAAAACGTGACTTTACACCCCAAAAAAAAAGTCGTTTCCCAGTAATAATTTTTGCGTAAAGTTACTTAATTTGATGTACAGAATGCTTGGTTGACGGCTTCGTGAAGGGTCTTGTTACACCCTGTATAGTAGGTACAGAGGGTACATGGAAGAGGGTAGGCAGAAACCACAGTACGCCACCCGCTACGATCCTTACATCCTCCTTTCGCCTCGTCCACGTTCATACATCTGGTCATACACAGACGCCGGTTGTGAGTACTTCACACATGACCTTTCTGAAGAATCTCTCCATTAAAGAGGTCAGATAGACAGTCGCTCCATGTAAAATACTAGTATTCAGCTGCATCCGGTTAGACTGGAAGCCGACCCTAACATAGTTGGGAAAAGGCTAGGCAGATGATGAGGATGACGATGGGTCATGAAATAAATTACACTAAATAAACTCGTAAGTTGAGGCACCACTTCTCTTTATTGAAAACATGTCAATAAACTGCCGGGTTGGTCTAATGGTCTCAAGCGCGACTGCTCAGCATAAGGTCCTGGGTTCGATGGATCCAGCCACGGAGTTTGGATTTGTGCACAGTTGATGGCAATAGGCTCGCCCTCTTTTACATGGGACGTAAACATAACTGGCAAAAGGAGTACTATTAACAGCCCCGGATCGTGAATTATTTCGAGGCGGGGCAAAAACTGAAAAAATGCCGCCCCGCCTGGCAATATTTTTACCTATCATCATCATTTCCAAAGATGGACATAGGCCTCCCCAAAAGAACGCCACAACGACCGGTCAAGCGCAGCTTTTCCTCTGTTAAGCCTATATTTTTTCAAAAATACATGAACGTATTGGACATATACTTATTTTGATTAAGATAGGACTGGGATATGAAATTAAACGTGAGATTTAAAATAATTATTATATTGCACACTGAAATCACAGTTTTACTCTTCGAGCATTTTGTTCTGCAAACAAATCTATGGCCTTTTCATAATTTATCTCATGAGCAGTTTGATTTTCTATTGCTAATATTGCGAGACTCGATAAACGATCCTGGCTCATCGTCGATCGTAGATAATTTTTAATTAATTTAAGTTTGCTAAAACTTCGCTCGCAGCTTGCGGATGAAGTAGAAAGCGTAGAGTAAATTCGCAGAGCAATACAAATATTAGGAAAGGCATGCTGTAATCATGCGTCTGTCGCAAAAGAAATTATAAATAAATTATACAGCCTGTAACAGAAAGGGTATAATCATATGGAATACTGTGGTACGGACCATCAAACTGAACAGCTTTCTCTATGGGACCACCATCGAAATCGTAAAAAAATAATCAGCTGTCCCATACATTTGGGTCGAGTAGGTATTGAAATTTTGTATAGGACAGCTGATTATTTTTTTGTGATTACGATGGTGGTCCCATAGAGAAAGTTGTTCAGTTTGATGGTCCGTACCACAGTATTCCATATGATTATACCCTTTCTGTTACACGCTGTATATATAAATTATAAATATATAAATTATACATATATTTTAAAAAGTGGAGCTTGCTCTTTAAAAACGGAGTTCCTGGCAGAATTCAACTGTATTTAAGTCTCGGTCGTATTTTTGTCCCAGATCTGCCCATGCTTCTGCAATTGTTCAGATGACATATTCAAGATTTCAGTAACATTGAGAAATGCAAAATGTAAATTCAACGTAGTAGCACTATCAACCCTCTTTTTATTTTCTGATAAGATTCGATCAAACACCATCATTGTTGCCTTAGAAAAGAGTTGAGCAGGTTGAAGTCTTCGTGATTCGTCATCAGTTCATCACACATCTCATCAAATTGTTTTTTGAACCTCGTATTCGTTTATTTGGCAGAATAGGTTGAACGCCAATTTTTCCAGCAACTTCTTTAGCCTCTTCTATCCAATATTCAATTGAATTTTCTCTAATTTTTTGCAAAGTTTTCATCAGGCCGTCCATTAAAGAGACGGAACGCTCAAGGATTATTTGTGCCTTTTGAATTTCGATATTTACTTGATTGATTTCGCGGAGAATATTTGCCCAAATCGTCAAGCTCAGAATAAATTTATAATTCCATATAGCATTTCGATTCCTAGTGCTATCGATGCCTACGCGCCCTGCAGAGAATAATAAAATTAATTGTTTATTTTATTATTTTACTAAACTGCCCGATAGTAATAGCGAAGTTTCGATAATGCTTAGTAGTGTATCCGTCTACTAAGCTTGAATTTGCCGCCCTCTGAATTTGCCACCCGGGGCACGGGCTTCGGCTTGCCCCCCTCTAGATCCGGGGCTGACTATTAAGGAAACCCCTGCCTAATCTTTCGGAGATTACATGCGTGATGTAATGTTATGATATTAATCTTTGTTATGTTAAAGCCAGTTGCAGGTAACTCATTAATCAATTCCGAGTACAAAAACTCACCAATATTTTTTATTGGCATGGCTACCTGTGCTATTATTATCATATTGTTATATTCTTCTTTAGTCATTGATTTTAACTGTGGTAGTTGCGAAATAGGTACTAATGATACGCAATTCAAATGATAATACGCTACGATGATATGTATATGCTATTCAATATAAGTACGGTCAACATCAATAATCTATTAGAATTGCTACTTTTTTAGGGTTACGTACTTCAGTCGGTAAAAACGGAACCCTTGTAGGATCACTTTATTGTCCGTCTGTCAAGACCCTTTTTCTCAGGAAAGCGTGGAGGTATCATGCTAAAATAGTGATCAAATACTCAGGTTAGCAGACCTGAGTATTTGGCCCTTGGAGCATTGATAAATCAAACTTATCAGTCAACGCGATCAAAAGATATGACCGCCTAAGTCGCATATTTTGCGATTTCACAAGGGAATCAAAACCTATAGGGTACTTCCCGTTGAACTAGAATCATGAAATATGGCAAAAAGCACTTAGAAGTCTGAAAACCGTAAATAAAAATAGTTTAATAACAAATCGTCTACAAGTTTAAACGGAATTCTCGTTGCGCGAGTCCAACTTGGCCGCTTTTTGGGGTTATTGTACATTCGCCACAAAGTAAATTTGTCACATTTTGTAAACTCCATACATTAAAAAGTGTATTCGCCACATGCATAAAAAAATATGTGTAAATTCGTCACAAGTCTTCATAGGTACATAACTTTTGTATAAAGTACTGGTAGCAAACAAAGTTATCGCTACACCCGAAATCGGATATTATCAGGAAGTAACATGTGCTTTAATTTATTTGAAAAAAAAATAGAGATCCTTAAGAAAATTGCAATAACGTAACCGAAAGTAGCAAAATTTTGCCTATCAAATTCATTATTTGGCGGGCGCTGAGAAAACTATTGATGTTACTTAAAAAATATGTACTACATACTTAAGTCACAATAGCAGCTTAGCCGAGCTATCACAATTTTCGCGAACGAAGTCGCGGGCGAAGTGATAGTGATAAATAAATAAATAACGTTTTATTCTACTTATTGTTTGATTTTTCTACTGTCTGTACGGAAATAAACAACATGGAGGATTTTTATTAATGAAAATAGAGCACACATACTTTTTTTCGTGGCGAATTTACTTTGTGGCGAATGTACAATAATCCGGTTATTTTACATCTAAATTGACTCAAAAATAAAATTATTCGAAACGTTTTACTTAAAGGTGATAATTTTCTTTGAATTTTTACAATTGTTTCGAATTTAGTTTAACATCTTAATTATTGCTGTAACTCAATAATTAAAGTAAATAATTAAAGCGTTAATCTGTTTTTGAAAAACATTATTTATGTACAATATCCCTAAAAAATATGACAAAGAGCGGATTGGGGTACCGCATAATCATACTCGTAATAAAATTATGGAATATAAAACTGGCCAAGTCCGAGTCTGACTCGCACATGAAGGGTTCCGCACTGTTATACGGGACCCTGAAAATAACGTTTAAAAAAAACACTTATATTAACACGATGGAAATAATTTGTTTCGGGGTTTGACCTTGAACACTTTCGGTTAACAAAATATTGGAACTGGCAGACACAACGATAAAATAACGGAGATGGTAGAGGGTCGGCGATCGGGATGAGACTAGTGCACCACGTGAGCGGGAGGCAATGCTGCCTTTAAAATGATGACGAGACAATTTAGAGAAAATCTTAGTAATGGATTATTATTGATTATTAAGGGTTTTCTCTTGCATTGGGAAACTGTAACAGTACCATTGTAGTAGGGAAACCCCCTTTAATTCATAATTTATATTTATTATTTGTAGCGGCAACAGAAATACACATTCTGTGAAAATTTGAACTGCGTCTACCTGTTACGGATCATGAGACACAGCCCGTTGACAGACAGACGGACGAACAGCGGAGGCTTACTAATGGGATCCCGTTGGTAACTCTTCGGATAAGGAACCCTAATTAATATATAATTGACTGATTAATATATAATTGATCAGTGAATGAATACCTATATAGTCTGTTCTACATAGTGCTATTCTGCTAAATTGTAAACTTGGAAATTCAGCATTATTATTATTAATACATATTATACGCTGTAAAGGACACATCGTCAGTTGTACATGACTGTAATCCTTCAGCTATGTACTTATCATCATGCATGTTTTGTGTGTGCATACTCATGTTTCTGACGAATAAATAACTCTGTTAATGATATTCGGCACATTTTATTCATTAGCATGTTGCTAAACTAGGAACAAACGTATGTATGTTTGATATGCGTGAGTGTATTGTATGTTTATTATGCTACCTATGATGCCTGTTATAAAGAGTAATTGAGGTCTTTGCAGCATAGCGGCGATCGGCGGCGGCGACCTCTCGCGTCCGGCCTTGGTTCAATCTATGGTCCGGAGCGAGACGGAATGGGACGCCGTCACCTCCTTCTGCGAAGCAGTCATGCTAGCGAAGGAGGTGGCGGAACGTGAGAGGGAGAGAACCTAACGTCCCAGCCGCCGCGGGAGACGCCCCGGGTGTCGGCGGCCACGTGGTGGCCCCCGGCCACCGTAGGCGCGGGCCTGTGGACGGTGAGCTATGGGCTAGCTCGCCGTCCGTCCGTCTTATGACGACAGGCCGTGTCGACGGCGCGTTCGTGTTCCACGCGCGCCTCAAAGAGAGTCAGCTAACAGGAAGGGGTCCAAAAGGACCGATGCCTGCCAGGGTTGCGGGACTGTTCGAAAGAGATACCGCGGCCCTGGAACACAAAGGGCAAAGGAAGGAACATGGATGGGTTTTAGTCGGTAAAAGTCTGACACTGGGTGGGGAATCCCAGTTTCCAAATTTTCAAGTTGAGGCACTCTTCTTTTTATTCCGAACAGGTTATGATTCTGCCTCTTTGGCCTAGTGACTTGGGTTCGATTCCCGGTTTGGGCAAAGTGATACAAAGTTTTTCCATCAGGAATTTCTCAGTAGCAGCCACGGAGTCTTGATTTGTACATTGGACTTAGACATAATTGGCAGAATGTTGGTGTACTGTTAGGTACATCTCTGCCTAACCCTTCAGGGATTACAGGCGTGACGTTATGTAAATTTGATTGCTGAATGAATACAGGGTGTAACAGGTCCCTTCACGAAGCCGTCAACCAAGCATTCTGTACATCACACTAAGTAACTTTACGCAAAAAATATCGCTCGAAACAATTTTTTTTGGGCTGAAAAATCTCGTTTTACAGTAGGACTCAATGTAACGCACTTAAAACATTGTGCTGATGGATGGATTGAATAGTAAGGGGGTGGAGGTGTCTAGTAAAAATCTTACATTAAAAACGTGTGATTAAAAAAAAAAAACTTGTGAAATGTTGGAACTTTGACCCCCAATATCTCGGTAACTAGAAGGTTCCCAGGTATGATCTAGAACAAAAAAATTATCGCAATGACGAGGAAAACAAGTGCCTTTCGGCTTCGTTAAGGGTCTTGATACTCCCTTTATATCAATTGCGTCGGTCGATGGATTATGGTCATGACGTACATATATTTCTTAACCTTTTAAACTCACACTCACTTCAGCAATTTTACAAATACGGGTGAATCACTCCGGTTTTGCGTGGTTATGCGTGTGCTACTAATTTACTATAATCATATCTACGTCTCATTAAGCTCAAGGTACTACATAATTGCGCTCAAAAATGACGGTGTCTGTATTGTTGAGCATCATCTAATAACACCAAATAAGTGTGTAAGGCCTAGGTGAGGTATGACTGTCTAAACTTCCGATAATGTGAATTGCTCATAATTATTATTATTTGCATACTGTCTTTTTCTAAATATTGTACAAGTTTGACTATCGTTAGTCTAGTGGTCGTATGCGCAACCGCTGAGCATGAGGTCTTGGGTTCGATTCCCGTGTTGGGCATAGTGTTATTGGGTTTTTCCATCAGGAATTACTCAGTAGCAGCCACGGAGTCTGGATTTGTGCCTCCCGACAGCCGGAACCAAGTGCTTAACATGCTTCCGAGACACTGAGGAAACTCGGTTTTTAACGGACCAACCCATGCAAGTGCGGCTTAACTTGTTGCGAATTCAACATTTTGTGAATTCAACATTGTGCAAATTCAACATTGTAGTCCAGAATGTGAAAATCGACTCGAGTGGCTGTTAATATTTGCCCACGAGCTCCTCCACTACCAAAAACGACGTTCACACATATCCAAATTCTCAAATCTCTGTTGATACCAGGTTACTAAACGCTGGCGCCAGTCCCAACGCAACATGCCGCCTGGGTCTAGTCTCCGCCTGCCACACCGCTGCCCTCATCGGAGGAGATGCCCTCAGCCTGCTGATCAAGTTCGGAGCCGAGAAGCTAAGGATCGACAAACTCGGCAGAACTCCGCTGCACTTGGCTGCATGGGCAGGGAATGCGAGACAGGTTGCTGTGCTATTGGATTTTCCTGAAGGTAATTTAAATCGATAGCATTTTTACACAGGGTTAAAGGATAACTCGACCTATTTCTTCAACAAATTAAGTCCAGTTTAATAGAGGTCAGAACTGGATGGTTACAGAGCTGCGTCGATTTTCGAGGCTACAAAAAAAAACAAAATTATTGCTACTAAAGACATTATAATCCCCTCTACCTCAACCTCTAGTATAACCCCTTTCAAGTTATATGTCGAGTTTCCCTGAAACCCAGTAGTTATACGGCTGCAAAAGAGTGTAAGTATATAAAGGCTGTTAGGGTTGGGGTATGTACCCGTGTGTGTGTAACTTGTAAACACCTCAACCGATTTCTATGTATCGTTATAGGTCATTCTTGCATCATGGGTCAAGTAACTTAAGCTATAAAGGGTGTAAAAAGACCCTTTACGAAGCCGAAAGCCACTTGTCCTCCTCGGCATTGCGATTATGTTTTTGTTGTAGACCATACCTGGGAACTTTCTAGTTACCGAGATATGGGGGGTCAAAGATCCAACTTTTTCACAAGTTTTCTTTTTAAATACGTGTTTTTAATGCAAGATTTTTACTTTAAATACCTCCAAAAGCCCCATATTATTCAATCCATCCATCAACACAATGTTTTAAGTGCGTCACATTGAGTCCTAACGTAAAACGTGATTTTTTACCCCAAAAACAGTCGTTTCCCAGCAATAATTTTTGCGTATAGTTACTTTTTTTGATGTACATAATGCTTGGTTGACGGCTTCGTGAAGGGTCCTGTTACACCCTGTATACTAGTAGCTAGCTTTTAATTAAGTATTAATTCCTGACGTGCGGTCGACTGTACGGTGTGGCCCAAAAAGATGTAAACACGGACAAAGAACCATTTTACTGAATTGTGCTAATTCACAAAGTAAAGTTACAAAACATAGTAATTATTTCACCAAAACCTCCTCCTACACAGGCAGGACACAATTTTGAGCAAAGTATTTTTGGTGATATTCATTGTTTACTATGCTTTGTATTTTTACATTGTTGACACAATTCTGGAATAATGGTTGTAGACAATAAAATGGTTCCTTGTCCGTGTTTACATCTTTTTGGGGCAGACCGTACAGTCGACCGCACGTCAGGAAACCATCACAGTTTACTTCATTGTATTGAAACTTACGTACTATACTAGGTCAGCTATCGTTCAAAGTGTTACCACCAACACACGGTTGACTGTAAGAACAGTTGTCCACCAGTTTTCTCCTGCCCGCGTAGCATGATCACCGTAGAAACGGGTTTGTCGACGAAGAATCGAAAAAAAATGACAGATTGTGGAAAGATTTCTATCGTCGCAAGCATGGCGAATTAAAAATGTATGACAGACATGTCAAGTTGTATAAAAGGAGCTTTGTCGATTCTTGGTAGAATAGAGATAGTATTGCAATGCTACGCGGGCAGGGATAATCAAAGACAATTTTCGAGAAACAATAATTATTTATTATAAAAATATCTTATATACGCAATACATTTTGTAATGTAGGAAATAAGCAATTTGGATGAATCCATTTACTATAAAATACTTTGACAAAAAATTGCTCGATACATCTTCCTCTACTACCTATAGTTTCTTTTGCCTCCTCATAACCACGACAAGATGAAACTCTTCATCAGGCGCCACCACCGCCTCAGTCTTTTTGGAGACCAGCCGCAGGACCCGGAGCTCGTCAGTCACATCCTGCAATATTAAAAAAATGGTCCAGTTGAGACAGCTATTCTACTACAATTGAGGGTTCAGAGCCCTAGACAGAGTGGACATTCTTTCGCGATAACGTTTACGGAAAAGTCAAAAATACAGGGTGTAACAGGACCCTTAACGAAGCCGTCAACCAAGCATTATGTACATCAAAACTAAGTAACTTTACGCAAATATTTACTGGGAAACGACTTTTTTTTGGGGGTGAAAAATCACGTTTTACGGTAGGACTTAATATAACGCACTCAAAATATTGTGCTGATGGATTGATTGAATAGTACGAGAGCTGCGGAGGTGTTTAAAGTAAAAACCTTACATTAAAAACATGTATTTAAAAAAAAACTTGTGAAAAACTCTGAACTTTGACCCCCAATTTCCGTAACTAGAAAGTTTCCAGGAATGGTATAGAAGAAAAAAAAAATGCAATGACGAGGAGAACAAGTGCCCTTAGGCTTCGTTAAGGGTCTTGTTACACCCTTTATACTATTGGATTAACATGTGCTACTAAAAACTCAAGCTTTATGGAACTCAATTGGAGTTGGGCAGGACACCTGACAAGGCGCGGTGATGGCAGGTGAAGCAAACCGTGAAACCGGTGACCGAATGGTGTCCAAGGACTGGTAAGAGAAATGTTGGTTGTCCGGCGGCGGCGGCGGGATGTGCAGACGTCATTGTTGCCATCGCGGGAATATCCTGGATGAGGATGGCACAGAAATGTGGAGCTTGGCGCAAGCAAAGAGAGGTCTATACCAAGCAGTGGGTGAAGTCGGGCTGAGGATGATGATATGACTGAAAACCCTAAGACAATATTGTTGGAAGTCGGTGTACAAATCCGAAATGTGCTATGAAAGTGATGGACACATGTCTACTGTCTAGCCCTCTGGTTAGACTCGAAGCCGACCCTGACATAGTCGGGAGAAGGCTAGGACGTTGATGATGGCTACCTAGACGTGAACGCGATTGCCAATTTGCCCTTCAGATCTCCTTTTAGGTTTTGCATTTGGAAATTCTCGGCAGCCAGTCAAGCCAAGGCAGCCAATGAGAATATACATAATTATAGCTCACTGTTAACCCACTATTATCGCACACTAGCATGTGCGACCTAAAAGTCGAACACAATGTGTCATCTACCGATCTGCATTTGACCCGCACTGTAGAAGCACCTGCCACAGAGGTATCACAAAACTTGGTTCCAGAAAATACATGAGTCATAACATTTATGGCATAAGTTACTTACGATTTCCTTGAGAGCATTAGATGCACTGGCTGAGAGGTTTCTCATGTGGTTGGAGTAGGTAGCAGCTGTCAAGCTGTCCAGAGTTGTGGTCTCAGGGAAACCTGTTGACAGAGTTGAGTTATTCCCTTTTTTGTGTGACGTGAAGGCAACCAGACTGGTTGAGCCACCAATCTGATAGAGATTGACTCTCGCCAGTTTTAGACATTTATTTATCACAAAGACTTTCTAATGCGGTAGCGTGACCCATATCATGATCTATAACATTACTGGGTAGTGATGTCATAGAACAAGTAGTAGATTATCAGGTAGTTATCAGTAGTATTCATCTGCATCCAGTTGAACTGGCATAGTTGCCAAAAGGCTTTGCAGATGAAGATGGACAGTTGTAACACCTTGCCACTTAGAGGTTCTGGCTTAACTGTACGTAAAAGATATCGCGAGACAAAGATATTTATTATTAATCAAATCAAATCAATTCAAATAATTTATTCGCATAATACGGGTAGATTAGATGGTATGTACATATGTTACATTACATAATATAACAATAGAACAGGAGAGCAGCGGTGGCCCAGTGGTGGTGGACCCCACTTATGAACAGTAAGTCGTAGGTTCGGACCCAGGCAGGCGCATTACTTTGTGTAATTTATGTCA
This sequence comes from Eugnorisma glareosa, assembly GCA_947578425.1. Lineage (NCBI taxonomy): Eukaryota > Metazoa > Arthropoda > Insecta > Lepidoptera > Noctuidae > Eugnorisma > Eugnorisma glareosa. The sequence continues at coordinate 4,349,056 of OX387967.1, read as the reverse complement.
TCACCACTGCTCTCAAAAACGGTGAAGGAAAACATCGTGAGGAAACCGGCATGTCCTAAGAACTAAAAATTCGAAGACATGGGACATCTACCAACCCGCATTGGGCCCGCGTGGTGGATTATAGCTCATTCCCTCTCATAGAGAGCAGGCAGTGTGTCCCAGCAGCGGGAACATTATAGGCTAATTATGCATAATATAACAATAAAGATTCTCATATTAACCATTATACGAAACATAAAATAAAAGCTTATAATAACAATTAAACGAAATGGGTACATAACTATACATAGGTTATACTCTTTATCATTTTTATTTTGTATACTAAATTAACTAGCTATTATTGCACTGGAATAGGAACATAGTGAGGTGTTGCAATAATTTTCTATTCTTATAACTAAGGTATTCCTGGGTCGTGTAGAAACATTTATTGACTAACCAGGCATACAATTTTGTTCGGAATAAAGTGGGTAGGTCTTTTAGTTCACTTGGTAATTTGTTAAATAATTTGATTGACATGGGTTAACAGTTTCTTCTTTAGAGATCAGTTTTTATGTTTGGCAAGGGAAAGCTATTGGGATGACGGGTATTAAAATTACAATTAGCCTGTTATGTACCTCTGCAGGGCAAGAAATTCTTAGTGCGGGGCAATGATTACAAAAAAAATGCACTAGCTTATGCCTGCGTCTTCGCCTGCGTGGAGATCGGTAATTGTCCCACGAGATCGTACTACGTATGTGTTAATACAAGTTAAAACTATCTGTCAGCCAACTTCATCCAAATCTGTACAGTAGCTTTTGCGTGAAAGAGTAACAAGACAATAGTAGAAAGATGCTCTTATATTACCTTCGCAGTTGACTATGATGGTTCCAACTACCATTCCATTTTCATTGATACGTATCATCGTGTTTGTGGCACCCGGACCCTGAAAATAAAAGGTTTTAGTTTGTAAGTGGCCAGTAATTTTAGCTTCGCCGACGAAGATACGGCGCTTTGACACTACACGTCCTCGGAGTGCCGTCTTTCGGCTGAAATGGTGATTAAAATGATGTTGATGAGGCTTATAATGTGAAATAGGGTACCGTCTTCGCTGTCAAATCAGCATTAGCTAGGTCTAATCAGATTGAATCGAACATTTAAATCTTGGGTCCGAATAGAAGTCGGCTATTGCAGCCGTTTAGATTTTCTCTGGGAATCCGCAACTTCGATAAAGTTGATTAAAGTAGTACACACCATAAATTTGCTAGCAATCTCCATGGCTGCTGTGAAGTTATCAAGATGTCTTTAAATTGATCTCTTCCTGAAAGAAGGCTATAAAATTATTTCTAAAACGTCAACAATGACGTTTGGCAGAACAATCTTTATTTTCTAGAGTTTTTATAGAACGCCATTGCTTTGTGGCCAGGATTATTCTTCAATTTAAAGGTTGAGTTCGAATTAGTGTTATTTTATTAACTTCAAATGTTTTGTTTTTATCAGCCTTTTTTGTCCCACTTCTGGGCAAAGGCCTGCCCCATTCCTAATCCCACTCTCGGTGTTTTGATCAATCAGTCAGGAACAAGTGCAAATCGCGTTTCGTAGGCCTGCCTCGGTGACGATGACCGTTTTCGGCACCCATTGTGTGATGATTCTGGCCCAGGAACCCAGGACCTTGTGCTCAGCAGTCGCGCTTGCGACCACTAGACCAACGAGGCAATTACATTTTTTTTTCTAAATTCACTATCCTATATCGGAATGTCACTATCATAGTGTCCGAGTTTTTATGCCGCCCATGGGCCTCTGACTTGGCTTTACATGCCGTCGAGACATATCTCTCTGGCATGCTGGTTTCCTCACGAAGTTTTCGTTCTCCAAAGCAAGTGATAATTGTACAACACGCACATTAATCCGAAAAATCAGAGAACTGTGGACCGAGGACCGACTCGAGATCTATGACTTGGCAGACCGACGGTCGCACTACTGAACTATCACCGCTATTAATTCACTATTATTAATAAAAACATGAAATACCTTGTAGATATCCAAGAGAGGGTGGGCACCGAGAGCATGTCCTCGGAAACGGAGGAAGACGTGAGGAAGCTGTGTCCTCTCATCAAGGAGATGACGAACGTGCGCTGTGACCTGGGCGAACTCGACATGACGCTGCCGAAGCCCTGGAAAGACAATATTGATCATAACTGTCGGGATATTAAAGGAAGTGTAAGTAAAACTTTATTTCAAATGGGTATAAGATAGTTGAGAGAGTTGTGGTAGCCTAGTTTCATAAATTTCTTAGAATTAGGAGTTTCGCCTCCTTCTACGAAGCAGTCATGCTAGGGAAGGAGGTGGTGGGACGTGAAAGGGAGAGAGCTTCACATCCCTGCCGCCGCGGGAGACGCCCTGGGCGTCGGGGGCCACGTGGTGGCTCCCGGCCACCGTAGGCGCGGGCCTGTGGACCGTGAGTAATGGGCTAGCTCGCCGTCCGCCCGTCTTATGACGACAGGCCATGTCGACGCGTTCGTGTTTCACGCGCGCCTCAAAGAGATGTCAGCAAACGGGAAGGACCGATGCCTGCCAGGGCTGCGGGACTTTTCGAAAGAGATACCGCGGCCCTGTAACTCAAAGAGCAGAAGAAGGAACATGAATGGGTTTTAGTCAGTAGAAGTCTGACACTCCCTTCCGCTCCGCCCAGAGTGTCCTCACACTCTGGGCGGAGCGGCTGGTCATTTGATGATATTACACACAAAAAAATAAACACTTATTACGAGTTCTAGTTCGTGGTTTTGAACACAGTCAGGTTACTTCGGCTCTTAAAACATGGAGCAAGGAAACAGAGGGAGGCACGAGCATGTCTTAGAACCAAAAACTCTCCCACTCTGGGCCCACGCAGTGGATTACAGCTCACTACCTCTTACAGAGGGAAGGCTTTTGTCGTAGGAATGAGAACATTGTAGGCTGAATTTCAACTTTGGTCGCGCGAACAATTGTTCATACTTAGACGAGTGTGTGTACGATAGATTAAATTTTAACTATGCGTGCCTTCTCTGTTGAGAAGAGGCCTTTGCCCAGCAGTGGGACAGTAATAGGCTGGTATTATTATATTTATATTATATTATTATGAGTGCACGGCTGCGCCAAATAGGGCAAGTCGCCCACTTCAGCAAAATTCCGGACAAATAGTGCCTGACGCTCGTTTTCAACTGGACCATTTATGCTATTGTGTTGACGAGGACAAGACGTATTACCTCCTAATATTAAAACAAAGAGTTTAGTTTCAGTAACTTGCTCCCGTCTTGGGAGTAAAATAATCGTATCCGGATCTAAACTAAAACTAACTAGATTAACTCGAGTATAAGTAGAACATGTAATTTAGAGAGTAGTTAGAAACACTCACAAGATTGCAGACTATTAGATTGTGATGGCTAAGTTTTAATCTTGTTTGGTTTCGAGACATGTGATTTTTAGAGATGAATCCGCACATAGGGACTATTCTAAAGCCGATCGATGATTGAAAAGGTTCTTTGGTTTGAGCATAAACATAGTCTGATCATCATGTGCTTAGCCTTTTCCCAACCGTTTTAGTTTTTGCATTGTCTTTTTGTCTGTACTATGTACAGTTTTAACGTGCACCAGTGGCGAAGGTTCCATACAACTCGATACCTACCGGCTTGCCTTTGAAAAATGGCACAGTCAGTATTCTATGGACAAATAAGTTACTCACATTAAAGATATTATGTACTCCGACTTACCTCTCCCTCTTATTTGCACGACAGAAAACAAATAACTGAAATATATAGACTAAACACTAAAACAAAACATTAAGAAAGCATTCTATCGGAGGACCGAACCGTTACCTACGGAGTTCACCAAGGGAGTGTTTTAGGACCTCCACTTTTTATCCTTTACATAAATGACTTTCCAAAGTCAATTGACCATCCTGTAACACTTTTCGCGGACGACTACTATAACTATACCCTGTAATAATAAAGACCTTAAGAAATATGACATTAATAATACATTGATCATTACTATACAATGGTTAGACATTAATAATTTGAAAATTAATTTAAGTAAGACAGTAATTGTGCATTTTAGCCAGCGTTTATTGACCTTTTCCAATCTTGACATGACATATAAAAATATTACAATTGACGCGGTTAGTACAACTAACTTTCTGGGACTAATTATTGACCGACAATTCAATTGGAAGGATCACATAGATGAGAGAGACTTACTCTCACGAAATGTCAATAGGGAGGCGTTATTAACAGCTTACTACAGTCTGGCTGAATCCGTTCATAGATATGGTGTTATCTTTTGGGGTAACTCGACTAATAGAGAAGTAGCATTTAAAGCACAGAAGAGATGCCTTAGAGCAATGTTTCATTTGAAAACCACGGACAGCTGCAAACCCTACTTTATAATGCTTACAATTTTAACATTGCCATCTATATGTATATATTCTCGAAACTGTTATGTTTGTCAGGAATAATCCTAAATTATTTCCGGGCAGAGCAGATCAATTTCCCAGGAACAGACGTGACCAAACCCAACTACGTGTACCTCCCCGTAGGACTGCACTTATGCGTAAAAGCGTTTTTCATATGGCTCCAACTGTTTACAATAAATTGCCTAAAAGTTGGAAGGAGCTCAATAATGTGCACTTGAAAAGAAAACTTAAGACATATTTAGTAAATAAAGCATACTATACCATTAACGAGTTCCTAGAGAAAAGATTTGTATTGACATAATACCTTATTTGATTTGTTTTGTTTTTTGTGTTTCTTAATTTACAATGGAATAGTTTAATTATTCTTGGATCGTTTTTTTTTTTACTTTTAACTTATTTTTGTTTTTAATGTTCTGTTTCATTTTTGTAATTTTAAATTTATTATTCTTTAATTATTTAATTTATTGTTGTTTTATGAGAATGTTTTAATTAGTAATATTTCTGGACTTGCACGTCACATCATGTGGCAAACATGCCTGTACCTAATAATATTGTTCTTGTTACCATTTAGCATGCATGTATTTTCTTGTATGTATGACACATGTTTAAGCAAATAAATATTATCTTATCCTATCTTTTGACGTTGCAATTTTTCATCTGTTTGAGCAGAAGCCCTGTGAAGCTTATTTTCGTCTTCTTCTTCTTCAACCTTTGGCCACCCAATCCTGAGTGTAGGTCTCTTCCAAACCTCTCCACTTTTGGCGGTTTTGTGTCATGGCTAGCCAGTTTCTTCCGGCCGCTTTAATGAGACCGTCTGTCCAACTAGTCGGTTGTCTTCCCATATTCCTCCGTCCCGTCCGTGGTCTCCACTCCAGAACTGTTTTTTTTTTCATTTTTATCAAAACATGGTAATTCGATACTACAAATTGCTTAAGGAGATTTTATAATGACCTGTAACCCTCTATTTTTGACTTGTTCACTGTAGCTATCAGTAGCGAAGGGTAAATTTTTGAAAGAGGTAAGCCGGAATACATATCTTTAATGTGATTTTATTATTTGTCTATAGAATACTGACTGTGCCATTTTTCAAAGGGAAGCTGGTAGGAATCGGGTTGTATGGAACCTTCGCCACTGGTAGCTAAATCAGTGGTTCATACGTTCTGCCTATTTCCATCAAGCTCTATTTCCGAGTTTTTATTTTCTTAACCATAAGGTTCGACCTTAGTGGCGAACATTAGCTTAGCGTGTGCGGTTTACCACGATGCGAAACTGCAAGTTTTTTCGGATCACTGATGATGGATTTACAAATCGCTACATAAAAGCGCATTCCGTTACTTATAATTATTATATCCTAAAGCGTTATATTTGTCTTACCAAGAGGTATCGTAATACCCAGCACTAACAGGGTTGTGGAGGTCAGATAGGCAGTCGCTCCATGTAAAATACTAGTATTCAGTTGCATCCGGTTAGACGGGAAGCCGACCCCAACATGGTTGGGAAAACGCTAGGCAGATGATGATGGTGATGATCCCAAAGCGGTAGTAGTCCCCTTAAAATGGTCATGTTGGAGGTCCCTTGTTGACTTGATAATGTTCATTTAAAGACTTATTGACTAACTCGGCAAGCTTATATTAAAAAATATGATTATTAAGGAAATTGTAATTAGACTGATTTGTATTTTACCACACATCATACGTGTATTTCACATATTTGGGGTCATGAAGTATAGAGTTTATAACTCCTAAAACCGTTTTAATTTTATTATAGAAATAAAAAACAATACCTATAGGTAGGTACCTATCGCAACTTAAAATCTACATTTTGCGATAACACGTAACGGGTGGTACCCATTGTCCTACACAGGGAACGTATTAAAGTTGAAAAAGCGTCGTGCTGGTTATCGAATTCATATACTTTTTTTGCGAAATAATAGGAAAATTTATTGTAATTTCATCCCGCTACCCTCTTATTCCACCCTGTGCTCACCCTCCCAGTAAAATAATATCGACGCGACCACCGGCTAGTTACCGAGATGTTTGATGAATGGCCCGGGAACGTGCTCCAATGTCCCGGGTACGAGCCCCGACTAATGAAACCACGGTACTACGGAATACCAGGATCTTTAGATGAAGATTGAGTTAGTTCTACGATGATTTGTGTGAGGAAAAAAATGGTTGAGTGGGGAGTTGGGGACGTGTTTGTGTGTTTGCATAGCTGACTGGCTGTTTTAAATACGTCTTTATAAGCAGGAGGTATTTAGGATTATTGAACAAATTCGTGGGGACCAATTTGTTCAACCTTTGGGACAAAGTGGAATGACTAAAACTTTGATATCTAGTTTTGAAGAAAAAAAAAAAAATCGCTGAACATTACACACAGCGACATCTAGGTGCCACACTAAGCAACGAGGCTTGTGTCGTGGACACCAGATAGTTGATATTATTACATAGATACTTTTTGTTTGTAAATACATACTTATTATACATATAAACAACTATGACTCGGAAACAAATGTCCATGCTCATCACACAAACATTTGCTCCTACCTGGATTCGAACCCGTGACCCTAAGAACGTAAGGCAGCCTCACTACCGCTGCGCCATTCGGGTCGTCCCGTTTCCGTCGAAGAAAACGTAAGCTGAAAAAAAAATGAACACAATAAATATGTTGATAAAATAGTGTCATCAATCCAGGATCATGTTTCCTCTACTTTAATACTGGCCTCTTCTTTTTTTTTGATATGACCACTCGCAGCGCAACAACTCTCTGGGGTTGAAGCTGCTTAGCCGGGTAATCCAGCGATGGCTGAAAATTACTTTAAGGCTCCCAGCCAGGGCTTACAAACTAAGGAGGAAGTGGATTAAACTGTCACGCGGACCTGTCGCGGCTTGGTAGATGCCATGTCTCTGATGTTATGGTTTTGACATGCCGGTATCCTCTTGATGTGTTCGTTTCCAAGTTTTGTAAGCAGCAAAACGTTTAAGATCGTTTTTTTTACAAATAGCAAAGTCGTTGTTTATTCTATCTTCTATCCCTCGCCACACAGATGCCGCTCTTCCAACCCGGCTGGACGCCTTTCCACGTTGCCAGCTCGTGCACTCGAATGCACTGCACCCGTTTACTACGTACCGTTAACGCTGCCTCTCTAATGTTCTATCCCACGCCACACAGATGCCGCTCTTCCAACCCGGCTGGACGCCTTTCCACGTTGCCAGCTCGTGCACTCGAATGCACTGCACCCGTTTACTACGTACCGTTAACGCTGCCTCTCTAATGTTCTATCCCACGCCACACAGATGCCGCTCTTCCAACCCGGCTGGACGCCCCTCCACGTTGCCAGCTCGTGCGCTCGCAAACACTGCACTCGTCTTCTGCTGGCTGCTGGAGCCGACCCTAATGTCACGGATTTGGAAGGACGGACTCCGCTTGATGTGGCTGGCTACGCGTATTACTATGAACAGGATGTCAATGACAAACAGTGAGTATTTTAATTCTTTGTTTAAGCTGACCTTAAAGAAATGGATGATAAGTACTCCATCTTTATATGTGGTCGGCTACTGCACGAAGTGACGGTTGTTGATGGAGTTCTGAAGGTTTTATGTTAATCGCACGGTTAACTTTAATATCATCGCGATTTTGGCGACGGTTACAAAGTTATGATAGGGTTACTACTTGGTCGTTAGCCCGAATTCGATTGCTTATAGAATTCGGACAAACGACCAAATGTAAATGAACGGGGTCGAATTCACCCGTCTTCGGGCAATCTACTCCACAATCGTTTCGGTTACCCGAATTCGGAAACCCGACGCCAGTTTTCCGATTACTTCTATCAGTTTACGCCGGCGCAGGTACCCGATGTTCTATACTGTTTAAAGTTACAAGTATGAACATTCTATTCAAAGTAGAACATTGATAGGTTTGAAATTACTTCCTACCTAAATTTCGTCTTTCTCGTTTTACGAATTCCCGCCAGGTAACCCCATCAGCCGAAATATTGAAACAATGTAATCAGTTTTAACAACATATCTATGCTAATTTGATCGTGATTTCGGTACAGGTGCCGAAATTAAAGGGTTTGCATTACATACCATTGTTATACCTGCTATAGTTACGGAAGCCCTTTGTTTACCTAAACTTTTGGACATCAAAATATGTAGTTTCAATGTTTAAGAAAAATATTATTACCGTGCATTGTCCTTTTGCATGATATTTTTTTTTTATTTCATTGAAAAGTAAAATCATGCAAATTAATTATCGCTGTTACAGTTAGTATGTGACAGTTTTTTTTTGTAATTTCGAAATAAGTTTTTGTTCGTTGATCATGTAACAGTACATGGTCTGAATTAGGTACCCAAATACTGGGAATCCTGGCTTTCAGGAGTTGAAAAGGTAGAAAATAGTAGGCGGGCTAGTCACAAAAAATCCAATGAATACTGATACAGTGCTCCTTGAAATAAAGATAAAAATACCTCAAGAAAACTTTGAAACGAAGAACTTAAGGGTGTAACAAGACCCTTAACGAAGCCGAAACTTGTTCACCCCGTAATTGTGATCATCTTTTTGTACCGGAGATATTGGGGGTCAAAGTTGCAACTTTTCACAAGTTTTTTTTTTTAAATACATTACATTTTAATGTAAATATTTTTTTACTTTATACACCTCCACGACCCCCGTACTATTCAATCCAACCATCAGCACAAAGTTATGAGTGGGTTACTTTATGTCCTACCGTAAAACGTGATTCCCCCCCCCCCCTCCAACAAAAAAGTCGTTTCCCAGCAATATTTTTTGTCAAAGTTACTTAGTTTGATGTATAGAATACTTGGTTGACGGCTTCGTGAAGGATCCGGTTACACCCTCTATACCCTAGATTTCAAAAGCTCCATTTAAGATGCCTTCTCAGGAAATAATACTCCTCAACCTGTCTTACCACTATTACAGCAGCTATCCGAATACCTCTAGCAACGAACCACTTTATCTTAAATTAAATCCTAATTAGACATTCGCTTTGTAATTGCAACATTATTCCAGCTTTAGTGGAATTTCTAAGGCTTGGTCCAGACCTTCAGTTATAGTCACGGAGAATCGCAATTTTTTTATTTATTGGAATAAAATGGCTTTTTATAAATAAAACGGCTGTTAACCATTAGCCATTTGTATACCAAAAATTCAAAGACATATGGAAGACGATCATAAAATAAACAAATGAAACGTGGTAAACCTCGCAGTTTATACGAGGAGGAGACGAGCCAACCGGAGAGGAGATGTGCGGGAATCAACCAACGACATCCATTGAAAACCACATCTCATCTTTTGTCTCTCCTATGATTGGTTGAATCTAGCACTTCTCTTCTTCGGTCCACTCGTCTCTGCATTGGTAGAGTCCAGGCCTATGGGTGCTTGCATAAAGATAAAGCATAAAGTATCCATCAGGTTCGTTATATGCGAGTGCCTACAGAGAGTTTAATACTTTTTTATGTATCCGAACTGACTTGTTCGTATTGGAATCCTGTCTCTTTGTGCAAGTACCCTAACAGTGGATAATTGATTTCATCTCATGGGTACGCGGGATTGCAAAAGCATCGACACCCGTTCTATGTCCACCGAACACCGAATGATTAAAAACCAGTAGAATGAGTTATTTTTTGCTTAATTTCTATGAGGCGCTCCAGTGAGAAGATAAAACGAATAAATAAATTACGAAACCACTAATGAGACCACCTCATTAGCACGATTACTTTTGAGCAAGTAAAACCATTTGTAAAGCATTTGTTCTCTTCACTTCTTATTTCTTTTTCGGTATGAATTTATCGTGTCGTTAGTCTTTAACCTGGTGTCAGAGTTTTTATGCCGCCCATGGGCCTCTGACTTGACTTTGTATGCGATCAAGAAATATCACTCAGGCATGCTGGTTTCCACACGATGTTTCACTTCACCGAAGCAAGTGATTTTTATACAATACGCACATGAATTCGAAAAATCAGAGGTATGAGGTATGCATTCTTAGTGACGATAGACGCAGGTGTATCCCCACCGTTAGAAAATACAGTTTTGTGTTACACGTAGCGTAAAATCGCTGAACACAGAGCATTATAATTGTTCAAAGATGATTCTTTTAGGAAAGATGTATAGTGCTCTGGGGAAATCGTGGTTATTAGAATGTTTTATTGTAATTTGGGATATTATAAAAATAAGAATAAAGTTTGGAAAAAATGGGACATATCATCTGTTTGTTGAGAGTATAGTCCCGTGTGTGTTTACTTAAATGTTCCCAAAACGGTAATCGATTTTAGGCATAGGAAAATGTTGGAATAATTTAGATACTGAAACTGTTATTAGGTAATTACAGATTCATGAGAAAGATATAAAGGGTGGAAGGAACAACGACGCACATGGTTACACACCTACCACTGTTTGTCTCTGCATCACCCAAAGGTTGACTGGAAGAAAATATTGCCTATGGCATTAAGTCCGCCTCTGTATTTTGTGGCTGAAGTATCAAATAAATAAATAAATGGTTACCACGTACAACGTATATCACTACATAGTATAAAACAAAGTCGCTTCCCGCTGTCTGTCCCTATGTATGCTTAGATCTTTAAAACTGAGCAACGGATTTTGATGCAGTTTTTTAATAGATAGAGTGATTCAAGAGGAAGGTTTATAGTATGTATTACATTGCACCCGTGCGAAGCCGGGGTGGGTCGCTAGTTAATTATAAGTCGAGGTTTCCGCACGCTTAATGCTATAACTCGATAACTGTACTCCAAAAAACAAACGAAAATTAGTCGTTATGCTATTTGGCCTTATTGCGATCTAGTCCAAGCACGATATAGTCCTAACAAGATCTAGTCATATCGAGATTAAGTCCTATAGCGAACTAGTCATATCTGCTATTTAGTCTTATCGAGAGGTAATCATAACGCTTCTAACCCGTTTTTTCCTTTATCGATGTTTGTGATGTTCAAGATAAACTTAGAAAGTAGTCGCCAGCGCATCAAGTTGCCCACAAACTGTCTTTTCATCTTGCCATTTTGAACATAACCATGAACATTTTATGGTTTAAAATCATTTGGAACAATTTGACAGATGTAGTAACTTTATGTGCTGGCGACTGTACATATGAATTGAAAAAGTCATATTGGTATTTGCCCGGATTTGAACTCACAACCTCGTGCATGAGAGTCGAGAGCTTAACCTCTGGGCCATCACGACTTATCTATACTAGTGTATTAGTGATTTATGAATACAGGGTTCATTATTTACGATACGAACCAATGAGGCTTCATTTTTCGAGATACCAATATGGTGTCACCAAAGCCAAAGACATGCACTTTCTAGGGTTCTCTATGGTGTGACCATAGGGGATCTCAAGACAGAATCGTAGATGTAGAATAGTATTCTCTGCGAAGGTAATATTAGATTTAATTTTATTTGTTTTTTGCTTTGATGTTCTTTTTCAATTTTTTTATGGTTATGTTTTATTATTGCGCGTTTCTAGTCGGTGCAAAATAAATGATTTTTCTTTCTTTCTTTCTTTTCAATACAAGCTCTTTTTTTACAGCCTCGTAGAAGTAATAAAGATGCTCCTCAAAGCTGGTGGCAACTTCAACACAATGAAGAGCAACAATCTGAACAACATGGACACCCCCCTACACACAGCCGTGGAGATCGAAAGTCTGGAGGCGATACAGGAGCTGCTGGATGCAGGTGCAGCTGTGACCTGTCTGAACAGGGCGGGGCAGACTCCGCTGCATGTGTGCGTGAAGAAGAATCTTGAGGAACATTTGCAGGTGAGAACAGGATTAGGTGATTTAAGGTTAAGGCACAGTTATAAGTATTTCACGGGATCACTAGCTCAGCTTAACCAGTGATAACATAGTTTAATTGTTTCTTGAACAAATAATAATACAAATCACTACATAGTGTAAAACAAAGTCGCTTCCGTCTGTCTGTCCCTATATATGCTTAGATCTTTAAAACTACGCAACGGATTTTGATGCGGTTTCTTTCAATAGATAGAGTTATTCAAGAGGAAGGTTTCATTGCTCCCGTGCGAAGCCGGGGCGGGTCGATAGTAAAAGATAAATTAATCTTTTTTTTTTAATGAAAATAATATTTTTGTTTGTTTTTTTTCACATAATTAAATGTGTTTACAAAGTTTCGTGTCCGTGCTAATAACTATTGAGGAGTCCTCTCATGAGGAGATAATTCTCGCTGCAGGATCAAGTCATATCTGTCATCAGAACTAAAGGTGTTTTCAGCTCAATCGGTTGAAAACTGGTTTGAAATTCGGTTGCAATAATTGACCAATACATACTAAGAATCTATAAAAATGATGAAAGTTAAAACAATGTTAATGAATTTAAGATTAATTCTATATTTTATTGTGCGTTACCAAACTCAACGATCGAACTAGAAGTAGATAATTGCAAAAATACATTTCTCGTGTGACATAATGAATAAAAGGAATTCAAATCAGAGCGATCAAACAATAACAACAGTTTTAATAATAATACACCATGGACAGTATTGTCTCTTCTCCTTCCTTAAATCCATCCAAAGGTTGTGTTGAAAATACCGTTTTTAGCGATAATATCGCCCATTGTGTCACCCTATTTATAAGTTCTATATTATATTTTAATACCTGTAATTTGTATGGTGTACGTAATAAAGAGTCCTAAATCAATCTATCAAACTTTTCATGAAATTCAATTCAATAATATAAGTCCTGTTAGAACCAACCTTATCATATTCTTGCAGCTACTAGCCAACTACGACTATATGAACGCGAACCCGCTGCTAGCCATTGTAGATGTGAAGGACAAGGAAGGTCACTCAGTGCTGCAGGCTGCTGTCGAGGCTGCTTGGGTTCCAGGCGTCTGCATCGCTTTAGAAGCTGGTGCTGATGTTACTTCTAAGGTAATTTTGCAATAATTATGCCACCTCATCATTCTCCTGCCCTTATCCAGATTTATTTGTGGTCGGCGCAGCAAGTTTTCTTTTTCTATACTTCTTCTCTATTACTCGTATTTTCAGCAGTCACCTCTTTCTAGTAATATTATATCCTTCACACAGTCCATCCATCGTTTTTTTGGCCTTTGTCTGCACTTATAGCCATCCACATTCCTACTCAACATTTTTCTCTTTCCAGTAATTATACCACCTAAATAGTATAAAAGCGATAGAAAGAAATCTGTTCAGTTTCTCACTTGCAATGCAAACTTTAAAACTAACTTGAACTAAACGGTTAGTTTAGTTATTGAACTCTAACCTGTTCTTTCAGTCACTAAACTGTTCTCTAACTTTGGCAGTCTTTTTTTTTAAACATTAAAAAAATACCTCCTTTGTGTAATTTTTGACGATTTTTGATTGCTTTACAGGCTAATGATGGAGAAACTCCAATTCATTCGGCTGCTGCTTTAGGAAACTTGGACGTCTTAATCGAAATCCTCAGCATTGCCAAACAGAGAGATGCACTAGACTATCAGAACGAAGAAGGAGAAACCGCTCTTTTCAAAGCTATTATACACGGTCACGTAAAATGTGTAAAACAAATCCTCAATGAAGGAGCAAATTTAAAAATAACTTTACCAGGAGAAGTGAATATATTTCACGTAGCAGCCGACTATGGGCATCTAGAAGTTCTAAGGCTACTTCTTGAATTTAACGAAGCAGTAACTGAAGCTTTAATCAACACAATTACAGCGGGAGACAGAAGAGGGTTTGGTCCAATACATTTTGCAGTATTCAATAACAACCCGGAATGCGTAGAATTACTTCTATCAAAAAGGGCTGATATTAGGCTAAGGACAACTTGCAGTCCGCACAAATCTTCAACTCCCTTGCATTTGGCTGCCGTTAAAAACACCGTAGATATAGCGAAAATTATCCTCAAATTCGACAAAACCACCGTACATGAAGTTAATAGTATGGGATGGTTCCCATTACATGCGGCGAGTCATCATGGAAGTAGAGATGTTATAACTCTTTTGCTACGCGAAGGAGCGGATTTATCAGGATATACAGACGGCCCTAAGAAATTCAGAAGAACAGCTATTGATATGATTATCAATAATCTGTCAAAACCTACAGAGTTTATTGAAGATGTTTTCGATTCATACATATCAAGTAATGGTCAAGATTTACAGGATCATAACTGTGAAGTGACTGTAGATTATGGAATTTTGATGCCAACAGTCTGTGAGATGGAGCAAATGAAAGTCATTGAAGCTCTTCTAAAGACTGGGAACAGAAATGGGCAGAGGAAACTACTCGTTCATCCGCTAGTAGAGAGTTTTTTGTTCTTAAAATGGAAGGCGCTGTTACCGTTTTTCTATACCATCATTGGCTTATACGCAGTGTTCTTGTCGTCTTTGACGATCTTTATTGTATCAGTATTCTTCTTTAGAGATACGAAGGAAATCACGCCTGAGTGGTTAAAGCCTGAGATCTGGAGTTATGTAGTTTATGCCACAATAGCATTGATACTTTTGCAGGTTAGTAGGTTTATATATAGGTATTATATTACATACACAAGCAATAATTGCAACAATATTTTTCGCACGAATTGCACTGCTAGGTATTATGTAGGTACTTAAAAATTTAAAGGGATACTAAAATCTCAGTAAAGTTTATAATGTCTCATTGACTTGTGAAGGTCGCGGACATCTACTGGTTTTGAGATGTATAAGATTGGTCAACGTGGCGACATTTGCGGTTGGCCTATCTTTAGTAGTGGACGTTTTTCGCTGATATGTCGACGTTGTCCCGTCTGCCTGCGTAGCATGACCACCGTAGAAACGGGTTTTGTCGATGAAGAGTCGAATTGAATTGTCATTTTATGACAGATTGTGGAAAGATTTCTATCGTCACAAGCATGGCGATGTTAGAAATGTATGAAATGAATGACAAGACATGTCAAGTTGTATAGAAAGAGCTTTGTAGAGTCTTGGTAGACTAGAGATAGTATTGCCATGCTAGGGGGGCTGTTGTTAATTTTGTCGTTTTTATCATATTTATCAGTACTATTTCATCAATATCCTTATCATCATTAGCCAATATCAATCAAAAGCTAAACTTAGGCTCTCCAATCACATTTTATTTTACTGTCCTTCAATTTACAGGAACTCTTCTACATGAACGTAAAAAGCAGTAGATACTTCTTACAACTCGAAACCTGGGTGAAGTTCGGATCCCTGGCCTTCGCAGTCATCCTCCCATATACCGTGGTAGTGGTGAACTTGGATAATGACGAATGGCCCCGTCACGTGGCTACAGTGGCTTTGCTACTGTCCTGGCTGGAGATGATGTTTCTGCTGTCCAGGTTTCCGAACTGGGGATACTATGTGCTGATGTTTGGGAAGGTCGCGTCTAATGTTGTGAAGGTCAGAACAGATTTTTTGTTATTGTTGATAATGTCACTAGTTTTTGGTCTTTGTAACTTATATCACTAGCGCATTGAAACTTTTAATTCTATTTGCAATATAGTCATTTAATGCTATTCATTTATTCAATAATCATGTGTGTTGTTTTTTTTTGGTTATATTAATGTGCATTAAAAGAAAAAAGTCTCATATGTATTCGGAAAACCAAGAGCAATAATGAGAACCTAAAGTAACTGTTTATTTATTTTTTCCAGATCCTCCTAACTTTCATGTTCCTGGTCATCGGGTTTTCTCTCAGCTTCATGATACAGTTCCGATCTCAAATGCCTTTCGACGGTCCATGGGCTGCGCTCGTCAAGACCATAGTCATGATGACGTCAGAGTTCGATTACGTCGCCCTCTTTGATGAAGAACACTCCAAAGAACTGGCTACCTCCCTCATTATCGTCAGGATAATCTTCCTCATTTTCCTCATCCTAGCAGCTATAGTACTTATGAACTTACTAGTCGGTGTTGCAGTTAATGACATCAACGATTTAGAAGTCCTTGGTAATATTAGAAGATTAGTAAAACAAGTGGAGTTTTTGGGAACCTTAGACACTTTAGTTTATAACAGATTATTCAACACCATATTACCGAAAAAGGTGAACAGTAGCTTGAAAAATAAAAGAAATGTTCTTTGCGTGATGACGCTGAGACCTGGAAAACCGCGGGGGAAGCACTCAAGATCCTTACCATCAAGGATAAAAGACGCCATTTTTACGAAAGCACAGGCACAAAAGAAACAGATCGAAGATGAAATGGGTCTCCAAGCCTTCAAAACAAAACTGAACGAAATGCATGACGCAATAATGAGTATTAATAAAAAGAAAGAGGAAGAGAAGAAAAAACCTGAATGCCCGAAAATAACTCCCATTGAATTGCCTAAACCTAAGAAGAATCAGAATTTAAATGAAGTAGCAACAACACTACATGAGTTAGATGATGCTGTAATAGAAATGAAGAATCAGAATCAAGAATATGTAGAAGAATCCAAGTGTGCTATGGAAACGTTGAATGTTAAGATAGATCAGGTATCATTAGAACTGGAGGTTATAAAACAGTTTTTGAGTAGGCTAGAGAGTAAGCTAGGTAGATAAAGATTGTGAATGTTGTTTTTATTATAGAGCTAGTTTCAGATGATTGATTTTTTATTATTTTTAACCGAATTTCTTCAAAAAGGAAGGAGGTTCTTAATTCGGCTGTATAAAAATATATATATTTTCGTTTGTTTTCTTTTATAACCGTCATTTATGAACCGATTTGAAAAAATATTTTTATGTGAAAGGATATACTTCCCGATACAAATTTCATCAAAATTGGTTCAGTAATTTGTTTTTTTTTTCCTTGAATATCTATTTTTTTCTTCTTGGGCTATATTAAATAACATGATGGTTCCTTAATAATTGCTAGTTACAATGTAAAAAAAAATCCGTGACAAGTGTTTGTGTGGTATACACCAACTAAAAAGGGTAAAATAAAAAACTTTCTGCGAAAAAAACCGACTTATTAAAAGCCTAAAATAACTTTACTTTTGGGAGTCGGCGGCAAAAAGTCAATGAAACAAACAACCGACCTCCGAAAGTAAAGTTATTTTAGACTTTTTGGAAGTCGTTTTTTTTCGCAGAAAGGTTTTTTGAAACTATAAATGATAAGTGATGTTTATTTTGCAAATAGGTTTTCACAAACACTCTTACACGTCTCTTTTTTTTAAACTACACGGGGCCGGTGTTTCGTACCTGACTACTCTGAGAAGAAACAGCCGAAACAAACTCAGAGGTCATATCAATCTTGGTCAACTCACATGAGGACTACGCAGATTAGCGTATACATATGTATATGGCATTGTAATGTAATGTGAAAAAGCTTGCTCTAGTGCGTATTTAGCAGTAGGTTAAGGTTGTAGCACTTCGCCCGCGACTTTGTCCGCAAAACGTGTGATAGCTCGGCTAATATGCATGATATAAGTACATAATTACTAGGTAATTATTATGAATTAATTAGTTTGACTGGTAGAAAATGCCTATGGCATTAAGTCCGCCTCTGTACTATGTGCTTGAAGTGTTAAATAATAATTTAACGTTTTTCGGTACTATAATAGTACCAGTACTATACTACTGGTACTATAGTAGTACCTATAGTGCCTTCTTCATAACCACATGTCTGCTCCAATAATGCGCAATAACAAGTTACATCACGTTTCTAACACAGGAATAACTTCCCATTAATAAGGCCTTGCAACACTAAATACTCTGCTATAAGAATCAAAATGATTTACTCCTGGCTCAGTTGCCAAACAAACCAATTTTACTTGAACCGTGACATTCCTTGCAAGCCCTCCTTTTATCCTTTTCCTTTCTTATGAAGGAGAGAGGGGTGGAAGGTCTAGTTATAATAGATATGAGGTGCGACGCTGGCAGAATATTGATATATAGCCTTGTTGGTATCAGAGGAAAAATATGGGTTATTTTGATACCGAGTCCTGATTGGATAGTATTGTTGTTATTTGGAGCGTTTGTTGCTGTATTGAGAAGTGGTCTACGGCTGATTTTTACCTTATCCTAGCATTGGGCCCTGAAAAATAGAAATAATTTATTTTCATCTGGAAAATAACTAAATACTAATTAATTCCTAGGTCACGAAAACCTGTGACACATGCACAAAAAGGAGATAATCAAATAAAGATTCCGTTTTTCTTTAGAATCCCGAACCTTTAAAAATGTCCTTATAAGTTATTGCAGTTGTCTGCCTCGTTGGTCCAGTGGTTCGCATGAGGTCCTGGGTTCGATTTTCAGCTCGGGCCTTTGCCCGAGTTTGTTATTGGGATTTTCATCACGAATTTCTCAGTAGCAGCCACGGTGTCTGGATTTATGCCTGGTTGATAGCAATTGGCTTGTCTATTACATGGGATTTAAATAAAGGGTGTAACAAGACCCTAAACGAAGCCGAAAGGCACCTGTTCTCCCCGTCATTGCGATATTTTTTTTGTTCTAGACCATACCTGGGAACCTTCTAGTTACGGAGATATTGGGGGTCAAAGTTCCAACTTTTTCACAAGTTTTTTTTTTACTACATGTTTTTAATGTAATATTTTGACTTTAAACACCTCCACGATCCCCTTACTATTCAATTCATCAATCAGCACAATGTTTTGAGTGCGTTACATTGAGTCCCTCCGTAAACCGTGATTTTTCACCCCTAAAAAAAAAGTCGTTTCCTAGCAATAATTTTTGCGTACAGTTACTTAGTTTGATGTACATAATGCTTTGTTGACGGCTTCGTGAAGGGTCTTGTTACGCCCTGTATAACAGGCGAAATGTGGGTGTACTATTAGATGCATCTCTGCCGAACTCTTCGAGGATTACAGGCGTGGTGGTGGAGTTACTGCTGTTGCCGATGTGAAATGTTTTGCATATAATTATAACATTTTTAAACTTACATTTCACCGCCTGTGGTGCCCTGGGATTGGGTTTTTCCAATATGAATAATTTTGACACATCATCTTCATATCTCGCGGGCCTGTGGACGGTGAGCTATGGGGCTAGCTCGCCGTCCGTCCGTCTTATGACGACAGGCCGTGTCGACGGCGCGTTCGTGTTCCACGCGCGCCTCAAGGAGAGTCAGCAAACAGGAAGGGGTCCGTAAGGACCGACGCCTGCCAGGGTTGCGGGACTGTTCGAAAGAGATACCGCGGCCCTGGAACACAAAGGGCAAAGGAAGGAACATGGATGGGTTTTAGTCAGTAAAAGTCTGACACTCCCTCCTGCTCAGCCCAGGGCGGGAGGGGTTATTTGATGATTTCAAATCGGTAAAAAAAAAAAAAACATCTTCATATCTGACGAAGTTTATTCTACATTTCTGTCTACCTCTTCAGAAAATATATCCGTGACGTTTTACCAGATCCATCAAAGAACTTGACATTTGGAAATAAAGCGAGTGTAACTAATTATAATGAGTTAATTTGATTAGTGAGTGAAATGATCGGTGCTAATGGTTCCGTAATGAGCGTGGTAATGGAACTGTTGTGTTCGAAATATGAAGGTGAGGGAGAGGCCCTAGGAAGATGTTGTGGGGTGTGAGAGTTTGAGAGAGCTGGTGTATCGTGTTTTACTATGCAACATTATTTCTATTAATTTTTCGAAAAAAATCTTTCGAGAAACTGAAGAGGAATGCTGTTGCCGTTGAAGTTGTGTGTCTCGTTTGGAATGTAAACTACAGCGGCATTGTACTAAAACATCACTAAAATATTCAATGCCTTGCGTGCAAACCTTACTCAAACACAACGTCTTTGTAGTCAACCATTCACCACTTTCTTGATTCAGCTAAGCAGAAAGCGATGCGTCAAACTCAAATACTCTTACTTTTTGTAATTAATAAATAATCGTAATTAATAAAAACATACATAATATAATCGTAATTAATAAAAACATACATAAATAAAAGGTTCCAACATACAGGGCAAAGTACTTCGGTAACCCAGGTACTCTCCGCTAGATTGTCAGCAACATCAAGGCTCTGCTGGCCTTCGGGGAGATGGATCGAATAAATTTCCCATCCGCACGCAAAATACGCGCTTTTGGACGTGGAGTTGCGGACACTAGCCCTTTATACAATATAATACAATACAAACATCATGCTTGTATTATCTGGTGTCGAGCACCTTAAGCGGTCTGTTATGATTAAGTTCCACATAATAGAGGACGAGCCATTACCATCAACGGGGCACAAATCTAGACTCAGTGGCTGCTTCTGAGAAATTTCTGATTGTAAAACCCAATAACATTACCCGACGTGGGAATCGAATAAAGGATGTATTGCCAGGCGACTGTCTACTTCTACTCATATCTGTAGATTCAGTTCACATTTTCGCGTAGGTACTCAGTTTCTCAATAAACCAATAATACTTTTTCAATACACTTTCTCGAAAACTGGTTCTTATTGTATTTCACACACGTGTATATTTATTTTTACCGCGCACGTGCGGAAATAAAATTTTTCCACAGATACTTATACTAAGTCTAAATGGGTTCAATGACTATAGTCGGCGGCGATTGTTTTTTTGGCGATTGAATTTTCTATTTTTCCTATTAGGCTGTTTAGCGGCATCATACTTTGCTTCTTCTTCAACCTATCGAAAGCAAAGCGCGGAAAAAAGCAAATTAAATCATAGTTTCCTAGTAATTCCTGACAAAAATACTTTCCGTTCTAAAAGAAAGAAAGAAAAAGAAAGAATTAAGTTTATTTGACGACAGTTCCATAAACACACATAATACAAAAAAGATACAAAATAAAAAAATAAAACAAATTAAAAACTAAGAAAAAAAAAGCAAAGAGAAAATACATTGTACTTATGTGCTGTGTGCCACACGGCTGCGCCAAAAAGGTCCATTTCAGCATTCATGCCAGACAGGTGAGGCTGTCTGACGCTGGTCTTCCAATGAACCTTTGGGGGAAAAGGAGGTGATGGACAGGTAGGAGGCGAACAGTTTCAAACATAATAATAAAATAAATACATACATTCTAACAATTTATTTCTTCGAAAGTGTATTAAAAACGTCGTATGATACGCGTGGGCATTTGTTACTGAAGTTCTCGGCTCTATAACATCCTCGCCTGCAGCTTGGGTGTTAATTCCGCCTCGAATGTAATAACAAAGTTTCCCCACTTATATCAAAATATTACTATTTCTATACTTAAACCTACCTGGCTACCATCTTCAAATAAAAAGTGACTCGTCCATAATACGGAAAGATAGATACTCTCATATCTCGGGCAATATGGAGGTTGTAATGAGCTATTCATTCTGATTTACCGACAAGAGTAGGTACGGGATATTATTGCTTTACTGACTGCGGGTGAACTATTTCTTATGGTTAGATTACTGCCCTATGAATGTATTTTTTAATAGTAGTTACTGGCTTTATTTATTAACTATCTGTTGCCCGCGGCTTCGCTCGCGTTTTGGTCGGAAATTAATCCACGGGCACGTTGTAAATATAGCCTATAGCACTCGAGGCTAATGTAGCTTCCTATTAGTGAAAAAATTTTCAAAATCGGTTCAGTAGATCCAGAGATTACTCCCAACATACAAACTTACAAACAAATTTTACCTCTTTATAATATTAGTATACTCGTAGATAACTAGCTGATCCCCACGACTTCGTTCGCATAAATTCCGTTCAGCCAAATTTTATTCAGCTCTGTTCAGCCGGTCTGGCGTGATTGAGTAACAAACAAAGAATAGTAGATTGTTGCATCGAGCGCAAAGTGAGTTATTAATTCACGAGTGTTATGTTGGAGCCCGAACGCACGCGAGGGCACTAAATTAACACGAGTGCATTAATTACTCACTTTAGCAAGGTGCGTAATCTACTTTTCTTTCAACTACGAGTACCAATCTACCTACCGTGATAAAATATACCTATTCAAAATAAAAACTCAAGTCAATGAAAACAAAGTATCTCGTGACTTTTGTGGCAAAAGGTTATTAACAATTTCATTTGCAGCTGTTTTTATACTTTCTGGAGTTAAATTCATATCGATACCGCCGTCTATCGTCGTCCCATTTTTAAAAACTTTTCTTGCTAAATACGAAGTATCAAAGTTTTACAATTTATGGTACAAAATGCGCGCCATTTGCATTTTTTTTTTCACCAAGTCGATTTTATTCAGCCGATTTTTATTTTCAGCCAGTTCTTTTTAATCAAATGCATACATTTTTTACTAAACTTAATGGGAGACAGTAAATCTCTGTGGTAAATGAATATCTAAATAAAAAATAGTGCATTCATGAAAAACTGTGCAACAATGAGATTTCATATAACATTTCTGCACTGTTTTGGTTCTAAGCAAAAAAGACGTCCTTTGTGATCGGTTTTGTAGTGATTAATGATTACATTACTACGTAGTTGAAAGAAAATAAACTGTTAGCATTGATACTGCAAATGGAGGTACATTATTTGCCATAACGCAAGACTATTTAGTATTAAAAAATGTGACCACGGTACGTCGCTGTAGGCAGCCGTACGTGTAGTCTATTGTTTTTTTTTTACCGATGGGAAATCATCAAATAACCCCTCCCGCTCTGGGCTGAGCAGGAGGGAGTGTCGGACTTTTACTGACTAAAACCCATCCATGTTCCTTCCTTTGTCCTTTGTGTTCCAGGGCCGCGGTATCTCTTTCGAACAGTCCCGCAACCCTGGAGGATCAACCAACACCCTGACGGTTAAATAGTCTTGGGTTCAATTCCCAGTTCGGCAAAAGTAATGATGGATACTTCCATTTAAGCAGCAGCCTGGAGGCTGGGTTTTGCCTGCTTCTAATGGCTACTGGCCACTTTTCGTCACTTTTCGTCACTTATCAAAATAATAAAAGATTACGACAAATGACAACAGTCAACAAATTGAAAGTAAATGATGCAAACCATAATAAACTGAAGCTTCATTCATAAAATAAAAGGAGACTGTACTTTAAAAATCATGACTTTATAAACGACACATTTAAAAACTCTTGTGAGTATTGCAAAATAAAGACACATTTGTAAACATTAAATAACATTGCGAAAAACTTTCCACATACAAACTATACTGCTCGTTACCAGCATTTTATAACAATTATAAAATTTTAAAATGTCTGCTTTACACTGCATTCAATATGCCAGCTTTGTTGCAAAAAAGGTATAAAAGAAAAAACGGGCTTGTGCACTAAGGTTCCGTAACAAAAAAACAACTATGATTTTTTTTTAAATTATTTACATTATTTTTTTGTTAACTTTAGGAACACCAGCAACCCTAGGTGGATTGCTGGTGTTCCTAAAGTTTTTAAGTTTACGGTGTCAAGATATTATGTAAAGGGTGGATGATGGACAGATAGACAGACGGACAGTTCATTGGGTTCCGTTGGCCCCCATTTGGACATCAACACAGCCTGTCGCAGTCCACTGGCTGGCCATAACATTTTGAAAGAAAGAAAACGAATAAATATTTATTAGATTCGCACAGTACACAACAATAAAACAAAATTTAAATAAAAAAGCACAACTAAAAAAAAAAACTTCGTAAAGACATACTATAAACAAAATTGGTTCTGAACTAGGCCAAAAGGCCCTTATCTCAGCATGGCGCTGTAACATTAAAAATGCGACAGCGCTGATATTACTTCATACTCAAGTGATGCCACGGTTAGATACGACAAAATGAATAAAAAAAAATTGTACCCTGCCTTCTGCCGCCTTGTGCATCCTGGCTGGGGAGCGTCCCATAATACCTCCACTCCAGGGTTCGTTTTGTACGGAACCCTCAAAACCGCTGCACATAAAACTTGGTTTAAACCAGTTTTAATAAATGAGCGTGCGTTTAATTCGCGCAAAGTTAAAGCATTGCAAATACAAAACACTCTCTGTATTAATACAAGTGTTACAATTATTTATGTTACTGCCTAAAAGCGAATTAATTTTGGTTCGGGTGTTTTTCTGTGGTGTAAGTTACAAGATGTTAGAGATGGTACAGGGCCGGTATATCATAACCATTAGCAAGGTGGATTAATATCCTGCAGGTGACAGACTTGGGGAGCTTCATCTGAATAGATACAGGCCTAAGACTAAGAAGGTGATGGGAACCACATGTAAGAGTGCACTATGTGCAGTAGATCAACGGATGTGAGATTAACGCTCGTGCGACAAAACTGTACTGCGAGTCACCATAGTTCGAATGCACGCTAGTGCGACAAACTGATGCTCGATATCAAGCTAGTGCGACTAACTAAAGTTCGACATCACGCTTGTACGACTAATTCTTTCGGTTCATTAACCGGCTGAGGTATCTAACTATACCATTGTATCTTATCCAGAGGCAGTTGAAGAAAATTGTGTGGTTTAAAGTCAGTAAGAGTCTGGCAGATTTCTTCGCCCGCCCCAGAGCAGAAGACACCAATGAGGATGTCAACACACAAAAAGGGCAGGTGAAGAGAGGGTAAAGCCGCTCCAGAGCATCCCAAGCCTCGGAGGTGTTGTTGGCAAAGAAATGAACTGCGCAAGTGATGTGGCAAACCTTTCCGTGCCTAGCCGTGCGTTTTCCATTTATGTGTGTTACGTAAAGAAGTCAAGGAACTTAACTAGCTATTTAACTTATGTAAATGTAAATGCAGTGAGGAGGTCGTGGTTATAATATAACGGCCGCAAGAAGTCTAGGTTGGGCCGTGGATGGGCCATCCATTACATCCCGAGTTTCCTCCGTGCCTCGGAAAGTACGTTAAACCATTGGTCCCGGTTGTCATATTTGTAAATCTTTGATAGTCGTTACAAGTAGTCAGTCGCCCCGAAAGTCTGACAACTAGTTTATCCAAGGGGTACCGTATTACACGGTGGAGCACACGGTGGAGGTCTGCCCCGCGTGGGCGGAGCACCGCCGTGTCCTCGTAGCGGCGATCGGCGGTGGCGACCTCTCGCGTCCGGCCTTGGTTCATGTCATGGTCCGGAGCGAGACGGAATGGGACGTCGTCGCCTCCTTCTGCGAAGCAGTCATGCTAGCGAAGGAGGCCGCGGAACGTGAGAGGGAGAGAACCTCACGTCCCAGCCGCCGCGGGAGACGCATCGGGTGTCGGGGGCCACGTGGTGGCCCCCGGCCACCGTAGGCGCGGGCTTGTGGACGGCGAGCTATGGGCTAGCTCGCCGTCCGTCCGTCTTTTGACGACAGGCCGTGTCGACGCCGCGTTCGTGTTCCACGCGCGCCTCAAAGAGATGTCAGCAACAGGAAGGGGTCCGTAAGGGCCGATGCCTGCCGGGACTGCGGGACTGTTCGAAAGAGATACCGTGGCCCCGGAACACAAAGGGTGATGAAGGAACATGGATGGGTTTTAGTCAGTAAAAGTCTGACACTCCCTCCTGCTCAGCCCAGAGCGGTAATAAGCAGTCGCTCCATGTGAAATACTGGTGCTAAGCTGCATACGGTCAGACTGGAGGCCAGATGATGAATTAGTTTCTATTTAAGAAAAGAAAACATGAAACCAATTCAATCTTCTCTTTCATTTCGATCATTCCGTACTTTTTTTTACCAGAATTCTGCCACCTCGACGGTGTTGGTGATGGTCTCGAACAAGTCCCTTCAAACCACATTACTACATCATACAAAAATGTTATTGCCCGCTTCATCTTATAGCTTGCGGCAAACACGGTTTCGGATTTTAATCAAACCCATACGAATATACAAATGGCTCCAGTACCGCTTAAGGTTTTACTATATTTTTTACAACTTTCGAATTGATTCGCGATAATACGAGTATACTTCTTAAAAGGGACTGTTAATACAATTAGGGATGAAATAGAGGGATGTTTTTTGGCATGGTTGCTGAAAGAGGTAAAAAGGGGTCTACATAAGTGTGTTTTTGATTAAGTGAGTCCAGTGTGAAGTCTAGAATTCGTTCCTTAAATAACTGAAAACAATGATCTACGTGATACGAGTATTATAATTATAATAGATAACACTGACACTGCAATATTATTAGTTTTAAGTTTTCTTGCTGCGCTCTAACAGGGTCATGTACTCACTATACAGGGTGTAACAAGACCTTCACGAAGCCGTCAACCAAGCATTCTGTACATCAAACTAAGTAACTTTACGCAAAAATTATTGCTGGGAAACGACTTTTTTTTTGGGGTGAAAAATCACATTTTACGGTAGGACTCAATGTAACGGACTCAAAACATTGTGCTGATGGATGAATTGAATAGTACGGGGGTCGTGGAGGTGTTTAAAGTAGAGTCTAACAAGACCCTTCACTAAGCCGAAAGGTACTTGTTCTTCCCGTCATTGCGACATTTTTTTTGTTCTAGACCATACCTGGGAACCTTTTAGTTACGGTCAAAGTTTCAATTTTTTCACAGGTTTTTTTTAAATAAGTGTTTTTAATGTAAGAGTTTTACTTTAAACACCTCCTCAACCCCCGTACTATTCAATCCATCGATCAGCACAAAGTTTTGAGTGCGTTACATTGAGTCCTACCGAAAAACGTGATATTTCACTCCAAAAAAAAGTCGTTTCCCAGCAATAATTTTTGCGTAAAGTTACTTAGTTTGATGTACATAATGCTTGGTTGACGGCTTCGTGAAGGTCTTGTTATACCTTGTATTATTGGTATTCAGTTTCATCTGGTTAGACTGGAAGCCGACCCTAACATAGTTAAGAAAAGGCTAGGCAGAAGACGGTGATAATTCCTAAATACGAATTCAGTTATTTTTATAAAAAAATCACGCGGTTAGCTGATGATGACAAACATTTTTCTATGACTATACAAGGATTCGTATTTATTACCCAGATGTACCACAACGTAAAAATGGCACCTCGATTTTCAGTACAAGTTCTACCGAGTGGCTTTATACTGCATACAGGATGTAAGGGACAGCCCTCCATACACTGATAGAGTTAATTCAATGTAAGATGACAGGTACAAGAAATTATTCCAGAAATTGGGACTGCGATATTTCTTCATACGCAAAGTATCGTAACCGTGGCAAAACGCACGTAGCGAACGGCAAGCGCGACGACGAGATCGATGAACTCTGTAGCTAGGCAGGAAGTGAACAGCCGATTTCACGCGTCGTTCGTTAGAGTATTTCAACCATTTTTGGATTTTTTGCCGTATTATTTACGTAAATGGAGTTCTGCGTACAGGGAATCTAATAAATCATTTATTGTCAGATCATTCAATCCAATATGTTAGTAATAAATACACATCTTAAATACTAGTGTTAGTATATAATATTTGGTACATAAAATTTTGGTAATAATTTAGGTACTAATAATGTCAAAATAATTAATAATAATAATGTCAAAATCATTAAAAATATGTCAAAATCACCATTAATCATGTCAAAATCATTAATAATTATACAATATTCAGGAAATACAAGGAAATAAATAAAGGGCAATTATGATCAACTAGGCAAGAATTCAAAGAAACATTATTTATTTCAAGGCACGATTTGAAGGTAGTACCAGTGTTGTGGTCCAGTGTCTGAGAATGAGACCTTCCGCCCTATCGGCCACAGTGACCAAGAGGCTGTTGGCGCTGCCCCGCACCCTCCGCATCAAGGAGGCAACACGCTTTCGCATGATTGCGTAAAAGTCGTCTATACGTGCCTCTGCCAACATCCCTGATGCGCTACAGTGACAGTGTAATTTTACATTGAAATAAAGGAATAGCAAGTGAAAAAACGGTTAAAAAAAATAAAATTTTCCGGAGAAAAATTCCGGTGGAATATGATTCAAAATAAGGAGCTGAATACACGCTGTCCTTAACACCCTGTATATTTTTGCTGTTCGCCTTTTACATTAATGAAAATCTTACTTTTTCCATGTATAGAGTTTCCTACATATTGTATTCAATTACGAGTATAACATCAAATACTCTAAAAAGTGTGCGGTGTCTTGCAGTGAGAACCCAGCTTTGGTCTTTCAGGAACTTCCTTTCAATTTAAGCGCGAAGAGGAAACAGGGGCTGCGATTCTCCATACAATTCCTCTTTTTTTCAACATCAAACAATTTTTTTTTTCATAAAATCAAGGGCTACTGTAGACAGGCCCTGTCATTTTGTTTTTTGCAGCAACTAATAAGTAAAGAAAATAGGACCCTCCAAAATTTTCAAAAATGCCCCATTTTTACGGCCGTGATTAGAGGACTACCAGGCAAACATACGAAACGTGGCGACCTCGTCAACATTTTTGTGATATAATCGCTTTGAGCTGCAGCTATCCCTATCGCACTCTACGGGGGTAGGCTTAACGCAGCGCGACGGCAATAGTTTCTTCAAATACCTATTTTTCAAATTCTTCGCAGTTGTTCCCTCTTAACTCTCGTTTACAGTACTAATTGTTCCAAGCAGCCTCAATCCTCCCAATGTAGCAGGAAGTCGACATGTCATTAATTATTCGTTTAATGAAAGGATAGCATTGCATTAACTAGTAATCCATTAATTCTGTCAATAAGATTATACGGCTTACCATCCAATGCTTAATTGAGTAATGAAGTTAATATTTAATTAGTGCCTTTGTTCTGCCTTTGTAATTCATTCATTTTATTTTAGAGCTTTTAAAAAGATGATAAAAGCTTGTTAAATATTGGTATTCAGCTGCTTCCAGCTGCTCAAATATAGTTAGGAAAAGGTTTAGCAGATGATCTTAGAGCTTATATTGTCAACTACAACGACGCGGCGACGGGCGTATGTATTTAAAATTGAGTGTTTGCAGATTCTACTTGAGCGTTATTCCAGTGACCAGGTTTTAGTTAATTTTACGGTGAACGATGAAATCTTATGTTATAGATAAATCAACATGAATTATTTTTAAAAATCCGACACTATTCGACTATATCTAACATCAACCTGTAAAATTTATCAAGACACGAAAATAATGAATATAAAACAATTATATATTTACAACACCTGTATTTTCATCAGAAATATTCTCAACAAAAGCGTTCACTCAAACTTAACACTCACCCAATATAAACAAGTTAGTCAACGTAGCACACGGCGAGCAAGCTTGCTAGTATTACCTAAAACAAGAACTAACTATGGCAAAAAAAATAATTTGAAGGAGCACAGCTCTATAATAAATTACCGTCCTGTTTAAGAGGCCGGCGACCGATGCGTTTTTCATACAAACGTAATACCAAAATAACTTGTAAATCAAAAACATTCTTAAGGTACTGTCTCTTTATTCCGATTGGAATACAAAATATCTAGGTTCCCAATGAAATATTTTGAAAGGACAATGATATAAAGACGAGATATGAGGAATTTAAAATTTCTATAGAAAACTTATTTTTCTCATAACTCTTGTTTAAATCAGTGTCCATTCAAAATATTTCATTGGGAACCTAGATATTTTGTATTTCGATCGGAATAAAGAGACAGTACCTTAAGAATGTTTTTGATTTACAAGTTATTTTGGTATTACGTTTGTATGAAAAACGCATCGGTCGCCGGCCTCTTAAGACACTCTTTCAATGCATTCAAAACTCAACTTAGCCAGCACATAATTGCGGATCGATCCCTTCTGGAGAAATGAATGCATTGGATGGGTTACTATCTTGTTGTACTGATGACGAACTTTTTGTAACCTTTAAATGTTTTTTTGTATTGTTCTCAAGTAAGTGACATATGTCTTTATTGGGAATAAAGTTTCTTTAAACCGAAATCTATTCTTAGAAGCGAAATTTTGCTGAAAAATGCATTTAGTTTAGTCAAAATTAATACGCAAAGTACAAGAAAAAGTTAGGCAGAGATGTACCTAATAGTACACCCACATTTCGCCAGTTATGTGAAAGTCCTAATAGGGGACAAGCTTATTGCCATCAACCGGGCGCAAATCCAGACCACACGACTGCTATTGAGTAATTCCCGAAGAAAAATCCCAATATCACTTGGCCCGACCTGGGAATCGAACCCAGGACCTCATGCTCATCAGTCGCGATTGCGACCACTCGACCAATGAGGCAGTTATGTATTCAGTATAGAACTACAATTATCTTTTTCAGTAGTCTTTCCTCTAGAAACATGAATAACAACCCGATCAGCAATGTAGGTCAGAGTAATGTCAAATTCATTAGATGCATGTTCGCAGCGATGCACGAAGATGGAACGGTAACTGGGTTTCCGGAGCCCATCAAACATTCACAGTTTCAACTGACCTGGCGCTGACAAGGCAGCTGCATTTTTACCAATTCTTTGTATTTGAAATATTCTGTTTCTTGTAAAGTTGATAACAAATAGCTTTCTGTGAGATATAGTGGGAGGAGATAGAACGTATATACACCGTGAGTTTTTGGTCGTCTTACAAAGGTGGTCCACTCAATGTATCTGACATAAAATAACTTATGGCGCGTTTTTTTTTTATTGTTGGGTCTGAAGGAACAAAGAAATTGTATGCCACTTACATATAAAAAGTACTGACGATATCCGGAGTAGGCATGCTGCGATTGTTGGCATTGTGCTACCCATTACTAAGTAGTCATAGTGCAAAAGTAAGCATCGTGCTACGAAATCTTCGAAACAGAGTGTTTCTAAATATGTCGTCATAATAAAGAATAATATATTTATTTTTAAATCATTCAAATCTTATAAATACCGGTCAGTTTTTATGACTTTTTAAAAGTACTCAGGTATGAAGTGGGCTGCCGTTGAAAGACGACTAAAAAGTCACGGTGAATGAATTTAAATTCTCTCTGAAGATATTGGGGTAAAATCAGTTATGCCCCTTTTTTTTTTCGGATGGGAAATCATCAAATAACTTCTCCCGCTCTGAGCTGAGCAGGAGGGAGTGTCAGACTTCTACTGACTAAAACCCATCCATGTTCCTTCCTTTGCCCTTTGTGTTCCAGGGCCGCGGTATCTCTTTCGAACAGTCCCGCAACCCTGGCAGGCATCGGTCCTTTCGGACCCCTTCCTGTTTGCTGACTCTCTTTGAGGCGCGCGTGGAACACGAACGCGCCGTCGACACGGCCTGTCGTCATAAGACGGACGGACGGCGAGCTAGCCCATAGCTCACCGTCCACAGGCCCCCGACGCCCGGTGCGTCTCTCGCAGCGGCTGGGACGTGAGGTTCTCTCCCTCTCACGTTCCGCCACCTCCTTCGCTAGCATGACTGCTTCAAAAGGAGGTGACGGCGTCCCATTCCGTCTCGATCAGTTATGCCCCTAGTATGATAATTTTTACTTTCATGCCGGTAATCATTAAACGATGTCGAAGTCTACCTAGTCTAATT
Source organism: Eugnorisma glareosa (assembly GCA_947578425.1). Taxonomy (NCBI): domain Eukaryota; kingdom Metazoa; phylum Arthropoda; class Insecta; order Lepidoptera; family Noctuidae; genus Eugnorisma; species Eugnorisma glareosa. Next base: position 4,317,447 of record OX387967.1, on the reverse strand, counting down.
AACTCAAGCTGCAGTCAATCAGTATTTTTTTTAATAAAATGGGCCTACTCTTGACCTCAATCTAGTCCTGAGGACGGAGATGAGGTCGACGATGGAACGAGCTGACCTAAAGAAGCCTATTAACTCGTGACTTAAATAGATTGGGGTCATATGAACTCGGGAACACCGACGCAGGCAGGGAATTCCACTCCTTGGCTGTGCGCATAATAAAGGATGTAGCAAAGTGCTTCGTGCGTATGTGCGGAATATCCTCAAGGTAGATCCGCAGAACGTCTGGACTCCCGATGGAAGAAGAGAGATGGTTGAATGAGCTCGTGGAACTCTCTACCAAACATTGGAATTCTTCATTATACACACATACTACCATACTAACATAGCTCCTAAGTACTCGCTACTAACTCCTATGAAGTTTTGTCCGAAATAAAGATTTTTGATTTGATTTGATTATCATTACTTGGAACTGTTATAGTACATTTTGATATAAGTGGGGAAACTTTGTTATTGCATTCAAGCGCGGAATTAACACCCGAGCTGCAGGCGAGGGAGTTATGGAGCCGAGAACTGCAATACCAAATCCCCACGCGCATCAAACGACGTTTTTTAATACACTTTCGAAGAAATAAAATATTAAAACAGAACGTATTTTTGGCGGGAATTAGTATGAAACTATGATTTCATTTGCTTTTTTCCGCGCTTTGCTTTCGCCAGGCTGAAGAAGAAGCAAAGGTATGATGCCGCTATACAGCTTAATATGAAAAGAAAAAAAAACCAAATATTTTTGCATTTAGTAGAACACAAAGAAATGTTAGTTTGTTCATAAAAGTAAATATTTTTTTTAATAATCATGTATATCTATGATATTCTATTTATAAACACAATTTAAATACTAAAAATATATTTACGCCGTATAGATCGCATAGCATAGCATATCTCTTTGCCGAGATTAAAAAAAAAAACAATCAACACCGATTAAAGCTATAGTTATTGAACCCATTTGGACTTATCTGTGGAATGTTTTATTTCCGCACGTGTGCGGCAAAATATTAAAAATCTACGCGTGTGAAATACATTGCATGTTGAACCTAATCGTAGTGCGATAAGAACCAGTTTTCGTGAAAGTGTATTGAAAAATATATTTTGGTTATAGTTTACTTAAAAGCACTACAGTCAGCCTCGTTGGTATAGTGGTCGCAAGCGTGTTTGCTGAGCATGAGGTCCTGCTTTCGATTTCCGGGTCGGCTGTTATTGTGTTTTTCCATTAAGAATTTCTCAGTAGCACGGAGTTTGAATTAGTGCCCGGTTGATGGCGCAAGGCTCGCCCCCTATTACATAGGACTTGAACATTACTGGCGCAATGTGGGTGTACTATTAGGTACGCCTCTGCCTATCCCGTCGGGGACTACAGGCGTGATGTTATTTTATGTATCAACCTAAGCAGAACATCAGGAAGTATTTATTTAGCTGTTAGTAGGGCGAACTAGAGTACATCCGTTGCTGCTGTACACGACGGAACTGGCGGCCGATACCAGTTCCTTTCAGTCCTAACCTGCAGGGCTATTGCGTATCTTCGTTGACAGTTCATAGTGATCATCACTTGGAGAGTTTTTATATACAATGACAGTTTTGCACGGGTAGCGTCAGTTGAAACCAACAAGAACGGTCATTGTATATCAAAACTCGCCAAGTAATGATCACTATGAACTGTCAACCGAGATACGTAATAGGCAGGGCTCCCAATAGCGGAGAGAACCGATATCAATGGCAGAGAAAAACAGTTATTAGATACATTTTGATCGTGTAGAACGTAGGTATTTGTTTTTTACATAAAACGGCCGATTCTTTTATCTCTATGTGTATTTTTGTTAGTTGGTTTTAATAACTGATGTCCTCCAAATAAGATTTCTCCAAAATTGTTGTACAGACACAAATCTCGTTTTCACAATAAATTTAATTTTTAAATGAGGAGCTCGTATCTAAGCCGCGCTTGCCTAGGTTGGTCTGTGGATGGGTGACCACCCATTACATGCCGAGTTTCCTCCGTGCCTTGGAAAGCACATTAAGCCGTTGGTCGCAGCTGTCATTTGTAGATCTTTGACAGTCGTTACAGGTAGTCAGTGGCCCGAAATTCTGACAACCAGTTTTACTACCCAGTACTATCTGGGTTGTGGAAGTTAGATAAGGTAGTCGCTTCAAGTAAAATACTGGTATTCAACTGTATCCGGTTAGACTGGAAGTCGACCCTAATATAGTTTGGAAAAGCCTAGGCAGATATGGCATGAGGTCGTAAGTATTTGAAGCTCGCGTCAACAAAAATTCCACAAAGGATCTTTATAAATAATATAAATCTTTACCAAATTATTCAGTTACTGGCGCGCGTTCATTTGAATGTCAAAACAACCACAACACAATTTACTCTTTGTGGCCATTCGAACACGCCTGAACGAACCTCAAACATTTTCGGCAATAGTGATGTGAAATTCGTCGCCGAATTCGAAGCCGAAACGTGCTGCGGTCGGATTGTTGCGAACTGTCTTTGGAGTTTATTGTATTGGTACAGTGAAAGGCTAAATTACTGACAAATTTTAAGTAGGAATTTCCGCAGTAGTACTTACTCGATTCGATCTAACATTAAGTATATTGTAAAATTTTGTATGACATCTATTATCTGACTATTAGTTAGGAAGCTCAACTTACTTAAAGACCAATATGTACTAATACTTATTGCAAATAAAATGATTATGATTGAGATTTCATTCATTGAGATCACAAACGCCACAGGCATGGTGCAGGGGTGTGGTGGTACTCTTCTTCAAGAAGGGCGACAATGCCCGGCTGAAGAACTATAGGCCCATCTCACTTCTAAGCCATGTCTACAAGTTGTTTTCAAGAGTCATCACGAATCGTCTCGCGCGCAGGTTTGACGATTTTCAGCCTCCCGAACAAGCCGGATTCCGAAAAGGCTTCAGCACCGTAGATCACATACATACGCTGCGGCAGGTTATACAGAAAACCGAAGAGTATAACCTGCCTCTCTGTTTAGCGTTTGTGGACTACGAGAAAGCCTTCGATTCGATCGAGACTTGGGCTGTACTGCAGTCTCTCCAACGGTGCCAAATCGACTATCGGTACATCGAGGTGTTGAAGTGTTTGTACAAAAACGCCACCATGTCAGTCCGACTTCAGGACCAGACCTCGGAACCTATCCTTCTGCAGCGAGGTGTGAGACAGGGAGACGTCATATCTCCGAAACTGTTCACCGCTGCACTGGAGGATGTCTTCAAGGTTCTGGACTGGAGAGGGCTAGGCATCAACGTTAATGGCGAGTACATCACTCACCTTCGGTTTGCCGACGATATAGTGGTCATGGCTGAGACCATGGAGGACCTCAGTACAATGCTCGATGACCTCACTAGAGCCTCCGAAAGAGTGGGTCTTAAAATGAACATGGACAAAACCAAGGTTATGTTGAATGCCCATGTAACACCCACTCCTATCAAGATCGGAGACTCTATACTCGAAGTTGTAGACGATTACGTCTACCTGGGACAAACGGTCCAGCTAGGTAGGTCTAACTTCGAGAAAGAGGTCAACCGTCGAATCCGACTCGGCTGGGCAGCGTTCGGGAAGCTGCGCGGTATCTTCTCGTCCAACTTACCGCAGTGTCTCAAGACGAAAGTCTATGACCAGTGTGTGTTGCCAGTGATTACATACGGGACCGAAACGTGGTCGCTCACAATGGGCCTCATTCGAAGGCTTAAAGTCACCCAAAGGGCAATGGAGAGGGCTATGCTCGGAGTTTCCTTGCGTGATCGAATCAGAAATGAAGACATCCGCAAGAGAACCAAAGTTACCGACGTAGCCCGAAGAATTGCCAAACTGAAGTGGCAGTGGGCAGGGCACATTGCTCGCAGAACGGATGGCCGATGGGGCCGAAAAGTTCTGGAGTGGCGACCGCGAACCGGAAGACGTTGCGTTGGAAGGCCTCCCACTAGGTGGACCGATGACCTGGTGAAGGTTGCGGGGATCCGCTGGATGCGAGTTGCACGGGACCGGTCAGTGTGGCGACACTTGGGGGAGGCCTATGTCCAGCAGTGGACGTCTTTCGGCTGAAATGATGATGATGATGATGATGATGATGAGATTTCATTTGCGATTTTGTCCCAGGGAAGAACTAGGCAGACTGCATCTAGTTAGACTTGAAACCGATACCAATTTAGTTGAGAATTGCTAGATCTGCTTGATGATGATGATGCCCCAAAGGCACTAAGAATCCTTCTGTATTAAGATTTTTTTTTAATCGTATTTAATGTCTCGGAAACAAGGTAGTGTAACTTACGAAATTAAAAAAAAAAAAAACTATCAGCCAGTGCGAATCGGATTCGGCCACAAATGGTTCCATAGCACCAAAAAATAGAATAAGAATACTTTGAATGCTCATTCTTATGTCAATTTACACTCGACAGCAAAATGTGTTTTTTTTCACATAGGTACTACGGTAATGAAAAACATTTTTTCTGCTTACTGCCATATTATCTCAGAAGCCACATGACAAACCCATCATTTTTGTGTAGCGGTTCATAGAAGACACCTGCTCTCCTAAATTCAACTGTGCGGATCTTCCTTTTTCTCTGTGGAGGATACGGAACTCTACACCTCGTTCCTTATACCGTTTACTAAGCCTATTTGTTACAAATAGGGACGCAGCTTAATATAGCCTTTCCAAACAAACATTAATACACAGCTATCGCAAATGTCGTCACATATGATGTATTAGCGGCCAGGATGACCGAAACCTATAAATCGACGCATTGTCTCCAATGATAGGGCGATATTAACTGCTTATCATACGAATGTAGGGTATAGGGGCTTGTGAGTTATAATGCTGTAAATTATTAGATGAGGAAATGCTTTATTAGTGTATGAAGTTTGGTGTGCAGTATAGGATCTCGCAGACCAAACTGTCTCGAAAACCACGTCAAGTCGTGGGTCCTGGCTGTAAGGAGACAGATACGCTTTCATATATTCTTGGGCCTGACCATTTATTAGCTTGTATATTAACAAACCATCACTGAAAAAGTCTACGGATTTTGGCATTCCGACAGCGGCAGCGGAGTTATAAGAGATTTAGTAAAAGTGAGGTTATGCAACAAGTTGGCAACAAACTGCTGATTTTTGAACTGCGATTGCTATTTTGTTTTACTAAACAGTTGTTTACTATATTAATTATAGTATTTATTGTATTGTATTGAGTGTGAGGATATTAGGAAACTCACAAATATAAGTATTAAAAGATAGGGAACATGATGTTTAAAAAGTATGCGTAAATAGTAATAGTAATTATTTTTTATTCATCTTCAATTATAATTAGGATATCATCCAAGAATTCTGCTGGTGGTACTATATTACCTTGGTATTAGATCTTTGACAGTCGTTGCAAGCAGTTAGTGGCCGGAAAGTCTGATGTTTTTCTTTATTTAAAAAAACGTTGCCCCACACTACTAGGAATTTCTCCTGTATCGTGGGTGCGTTTACAAACATTTAAACTCACATACACAAACAGCCAGACCCGGAACAACTACCTGTAGATCATACAAATATTTGTTCCGTGCGGGGATCGAACCCGCGACACGCAGCGCGGCAGCCAATCGGTCAGCCGCTGCGCCAACCGTGTCGTTAAATGTTGTGTGGATACGAATCATGTGAAATGTTTTATTGTTGTTTACTATTACGATCTCTGCCTAACCTCTCGCGCAATGTAGGCGTGATGAACAAACAGATGTTCAAATCTTATCTTACTAAATATAAATGCAAAAGTTTGTGAAGAAGGATGGATGTTTGTTGTTAAAAAAAAAGCTACGGAACTGGTTTGGATGAAATTTGGCACAGATAGTTTATAACCAGTATTGACACAGGATGCTTTTGTTGTCACGCGGGCAAAGCCACAGGAATAAACTAGTAAGTTTAATACTTTTAGTGTTCTGTACCTCGAAAGCAAAAAAACGGACTTAAAGGATCACTCTCGTGATTGTCTGTCTGTCTGTCTTTTTCACGGAAAATGCTTATAATTTCCCATATTTATCCTGATAAACTTATGCAACTTTTTGGCAAAACCACTTTATTGTCCTTAGTTCAAATCCGTATGCATCTGCTTCAGGCCCAGCGAAACATCATTACCGAACACAGCAAAGATAAGTGACACTGCGACATACACACGACAAAGCTCCGAGATAATATGTCACGGCACTGTAGCCATAAACCTCGGGTCTGAATGAAGGTTCTCGTAAAAGTACTATCTGCAACCTTTCGTCAGGAAGGCGACATAATCTGGACAATATCGCGGCACAGGATGGTTTGGTACTGGAGTTTTCTAAAAGTGTAGGTTATTGGGGTCTGATCGTGAAGTTTTGTATTTTTTTGGATTGATGAGAACAAAGACATTAAAATATTACGAGCTATAGACGGGACAAGACGAAGAAAATCGTGATCTAATGGGGGCTCAATCACGTGTGAATTCGCCGCTAGAGGCGCTACTGTAGCGCGAGGCCACTGAAATGTCAGATTTCATAGAAAGCATGTTGTGTGCTTCTTTATTACGTAATACTTACTCATATTTACGATATATACGTTACGATGTAAGTGGTCTAGTTTGAACTATTTCTGATTAACTATGGCTTGAAGATTTTAAGTAGCAACTTAGGATTTTATTTGTTAGTACTTGGAGGTAAAATGATTTGTAAATGTTTCATGCTTGCTAATTTTAGGGAGAATAATCAAATTCAAATAATTTAAATCAAATTCAAATAATTTATTGTGGATCATAGGTTCATAAGATGTTGTGTTAAATGCAGGTAAGTCTGCTATGTCCCGCCATTGAGGCATACAAAATTCATGTCACAAGTTCGGTAAATATGCAGTTACAATATAATACATCCAAATGTCTTGCAATACATTATGATTAAAATAAATAAATAATAAATAAATATATTAAACTAGTGAAGTGAAGTTGATTAAATTAGTGAAGTAGTAAAATATTTTTTCATCATATATTATTATTATTGATATTTTTTTATTTTTTCATTTTTTTTTTTTTTTTTTTTTTTTTTTTCATCTAGAAATTCTCTTTTAAAGTTACTTATCAATAATTCGTGTAGTTTTTTTTTTTTTTTTTTTTGGTATGACCACTCGCAGCGCAACAACTCTACTGAGGTTGAAGCTGCTTAACCGGGCTATCCTGTGGTGGCCGAAAATTACTTTACGGCCCCCAGCCAGGGCTTACAAACTAAGGATACACATTAAATGAACAGACACTAAGGGCACCCCCTGCGGGGTTCGGGCCTAGGCTTAGTGCGTCATTGAGGGGAGGGCAAATAGAGTTTGACTGGGTCGGATTATTTAATGGGGTATTTAACGTTAAAGTTTTTTTTTTTGGAGGTATTTATATCGCTCATAGTTCTGAGAAAAGGTGGAAGATTATTAAAGATACGTGGAACCATACTAAATATTCTTTGGTGCAAAAGCTGTTTTACTGGCTACGGTGCGCAGCTTGTCTTTGTGTCTGGCCCTAGTGCAAAATTCAAATTTGGGTTTGATTTTATGAATATTTCAGTTTCATATAGTAACCACAAGGGAGAGATAATATTTTTAAATTTATGAAATGTGGTCTGCATGAATCCATTTGGTGTATATTGCACATCGATCTGATACACCGTTTCTGAGTTCTAAAAACCCGCTCTTTCTAAATGTATCTGAGGTTTACTCTATGTTGTTATACTTTTTATGAAGTTATTGGTATTTACTGTGTGTGTGTGTGTGAATAATAATAATTATTAGTATTTATGTTTGTTGTTGTTTTTGTGTGTTGTGTAGTATTAGTGTTCGTGGCGAACCCCAGAAAGCTAGTTTTTCTATGTTGGGACATTAGATGATGGAAATCTCCGCTGACCCCGCGGTGGAGGGCATCCATAGAGGAATTCAAACGTAAAAAAATCGACTTCTAAAAAAAAGACACTAAAAAAGTCTAAAATAACTTGACTTTTGGAAGTCGGTGACTTTGTTTGTTTCGTTGACGTTTTGCCACCGACTTCCGAAAGTATTGTTATTTTAGACTTTTTTAGTGTATTTTTGGAAGTCGGTTTTTTTGGCTCTATGGATGCTTTCCGCCGCAGGGCCAGCGGAAATTTCCATCATCTCAAGTTTTTTATTTTACCCTTATTAGTTGTAGTATACCACACAAATTCTTGTCACGAAACAATTTTTTACATTGTAACTAGCAGTTAATAAGGAACCATCATGTTATCTACATAGTCCAAGAAGAAAAAATACATATTCAAGGGAAAAAAAAAACAAATTACTGAACCGATTTTGATGAAATTTCCATGGGTCAATCGGGAAGTATATCCTTTCACAAAAAAAAAATATTTTTTTTCAAATTACAGCCGAATTGAGAACCTCCTCCTTTTTGAAGAAAGTCGGTAAAAATGACGGAAATCGAAGGTAGTCGACAAAATAAATACCTGTAGCATTCCATACCTGTAGTGATTATTTGCGACCACAGTAACTATTTCTTTTGCGGGTGGATGGAGAAAAATTGTAAGCTTTGCGTTTTGTTAATGTTATTTGCGTACGAAATTTTATTTTATATAATAGATCAGTGAATTGTTTTAAAGAAAAATATTACTTATCTACTTAGTTTGTGTGTCAAAGTTCATATAATTACTATATTTAAGTTCCAAAATGTTCTCAAGTAAGTGAAATACTGTAATTTCTTATTGAGAAATAAATTTCGTTAACCTTATAAATAAATGCTCACTACAATGCTAAATAAACTCTTAACTAGGTCAACAAGTAATTGAAGTTGTTTTCAATATTCTGGGAAACCTTTCGAACTATTCAGTTTTGATTAGTTCTCCATAACTCGATTAATTAGCTCAACTATAACAACCAATCAGGTAAAAGAAGGTTTCATTCAATTTGTGAGCGCAGTTTTTGAACATACCTACTTGTACTTTCGTATGCTTGGATTCTTGGCACTTTATTTGTATACAGGGTGTAACAAGACCCATAGCGAAGCCGTCAACCAAGCATCAAATTTTGAGAAATTCACCACCTATTTTATTTTTTCTATTTTTATTACAGTTTGACATTTTTTTGACTATTAATTATAAGTATACACAATGACTTTATTTACTTATTCAGGTAACACAATTTATTAGTGACATTCTATCATTTATTATCTGATAGATGACATCTTTCTAAATGTTATGTGGCCAGACATACGTATGTAATAGTTACGTAGAAGTATAAATGAAACCTTCATGGAAACCAGTTACGAAACCGCGGTTTCCTTGACGGCCGAAGCGAACTATTATGTATTTTTTTTTTATTAATTAGGTATTTCGGTTTAGTTGACATTATTAACTTTTTCAAGTATGGTGTTTTTTTCTCTTTATATTTTTTTTTTTACATTATTGTCTCTTTTAAGTGTCGTATAGTCGTTTATTTTGTTTATTACTGTGAATATGAAGATTTTGTGGGTCATATTTTTATTATGATTGACTTAGTTAGTTTCACGAATGTCTGGCAGTTTGAGTACTTTATGCGGCCACCCAAATGTCTTTCCTTTGGTATGGTTCGTCGTGTCGTTGAGCTCCATGGGTTGAGTCAAGCTACACGATCACTGACAAATGCTTGCACTGACTGGACAGGTCCACTCAAATCTGTGTGGTTATTTCTTCAAAAGACCATCTCTGACACTAATCTGCATAGTCCTCATATGACTTGACCAATGTCTGGACTTTAAAAGAGACAGGGACCTCTGAGTTTGTTTCGGATGTTTCTTCTCAGAGTGGTCAGGTACGAAACATCGGCCCCATCTAGTTTTAAAAACGACGTGTTAAAGTGTTTTGTAAAAATAAATATGATTTATTATAATAATATGGTTGATTTATGTTTATTTATTTTATTCATATCATATTAATTCAACGTTTCAACCCATTCAAAGTTTGGTATCGCATACATCGCTTTGACACCGTTTTATTTTATCGCACTTAGTAGATTTCATTAAATGGCCTCAGTGACCACTTACCGTTAGGAATGCTAACTGCTATGATGTTCATACTCCCTCGAGCGTCGCCACACCAACCGATCCTACTTTTGTCGTACTGCAACTCAAACGGGTAAATCCGCCATCTGTAAAGTCTACCCATGCTGTGCATTATGGTACACATTCACTCCACCAACACGCATGGCCGTCCTAATGCTCGTTGTTTCAACGACATCGTCAAAGTCGCGGGAAACGCCTGCATGAGGGACGCACAGAACCGGGAAGTGTGGCAGAAAAAAGGGGAGGCCTATACCCAGCAGTGGGTGATTCCGGGCTGATATGACGATGATGATGAGTCACTCCACTTTCGGCCCCATTGTATACTGCTAGTAACGTGCCCAGCCCACTGCCTCTTAAGACATCTGTTTATTTCCCATTAAATACATAACATCACGCATGTAATCCTCCAAGGGTTATGCAGAGATGTACCTACCAACATTCCGCAGTTATGTTTAAGTGCCATGTAATAGGGGGCGAGCCTACTACCTTAACAGGACGTATAACCTGGCTCCGTGACTACTACTGAGGAATTTCGGACGGAAAAACCAGATAACGCTTTGCCCGACCTGGGAATCGAACCCAGGATCTCATGCTCAGCATTCGCGCTTGCGACCACTCGGCTCTCAGCTCTTGGTGGTAGCTACCACTTCTGTCGATATAGTACCCACTTACATGCGATTATAAGGTCTGTTATTGATTTCCCATATTTCAAGTACGTAATAAACTATTCCTACCTACCTTCAATATTCCCTCTTCATAAGAAGCGCAAATATAACATTCTCTATCTTCCCGATCATCATAAAAATTTACTACCAATAGGAATAACTTTCTATCGTAATATTCGATTGTAGTTTCTTTTTATTACAGTTCGAGCATTGTTATAAGAGCCTTCGGTGACGTGCGGATATAGTCGTACGTGGAAACGATGAACACCTATTCTTAATAATGTAAGATCTAATAATTAAATCTTACATTATTAAGAATGGGGAAACATTAATTGTTTAATCATACCTATAGTGCGATGAACACCCATTCTTAATAATGTTAGATTTAATTATACTACCTACAGTGCGTAGTATTTGCAACCATGATCAACATGCGTGCGTGTAGGAGTTTGTAAGAATCGTAGCAAATGGCGTTCTGTGTTTCGACTGCCTTTGTGTGCCCGAAGATCGCGTTACTTTGTTGGTACAAATAAAAACATAAATGAAAAATTCATAGTTAATTTATGCTTGTCTTAATACTACTCTAAATGTTAGCTTGCGTGATTCCGCTGTTGCGGTTCCCCCTATTACTTCCAGGGGTTCCGATCCAGGGTTGATATGGACCACTTGTCGTTGGTTTTATTCAGCTTGTCACACAGTTTTTGTCGAGGTCTAAATAGAAGATAGAAATAAAACACAAATTTTTCTATGATCGTATTTATTACTACTCATGTTCAGTGCACACTTGTAAACAAACAATCATAAACTATAGGTAATATTATAGTGACTAAAACGGTGTGTTTATGATATACGATGTTAATGAAACAGTTCAATAAGCAGTGATAGCCTAGTGGTTCGACTGTCAGACTGTTAAGTTATAGATTACGTGTTCGAATCCAAGGCACGCCCTCTGATTTTTCGGATTCATGTGCGTATTGTTTATGTAATTATCAATTGCTTCGGTGAAGGAAAACATCGTAAGTAAACCAGCATGCCTGAGAGATATTCTTGACGGCGTGTAAAGCCAAGTCAGAGGCCCACAAAAACTCTGACACCAGGTTAGGCACTTTTTTTTTTCATGTTCCCTCATCGCCCTTTGTGTTCCGGGGCCACGGTATCTCTTTCGAACAGTCCGCAGCCCCGGATGTTAGACACTAACCACACGTTAAAGAAAGCAACCATTAATAACTCCTCTGAGTTATTAATTATTTAATTATTTTTTTCGTGCCAAGAGAAAGTGAGGTATATTTATGTACTTATCAAAGGTAACGATGTCGAAAATTTCAGAAATTGGATTGACATAAGCTATCGAACACTTTACGTCAAATCAGTTGAAAATCGTCAGAACAAAAACGCTTTGAAATTGATTGCCATTTGCCCAGCGTGTTCCGATTTCAATATGATTCCTTTCAAAGTTAGAACAGTTGCCTTGATTGACAGTTAAAGAGCTGAGGTAACAGTGTTCACTTAAGCCTTTGAATTTGCCTGTAAATACGGCGCCACATCAAGCTACACATTTCCAATTTTCCAATTATCTTTTTTTAAAGACAAAAGTTCTCTCTCAAATTCTTAGACGTGACCTCACTTTGTATAGATTTCCTGTACAATGGGAGATCAGCTTTTACAAAAGATGGTGTTAGCTCCATATTAATCCTTCTTTAGATATATCATAAACTAGTGTCTACTTTGAATTTTTTTGAAACCTATGATGTTACACGAATAAATATTATAAATTGATAGATGAAATTGTATCATGAACCCACCATTTTAGCTACGAATGTAGGAAAACCTTAATAACCTTAAAAATTATAATAATTGTGTCGTTTAAGGTGGAAGCGCGAGGGTAGCTCGTGAATTCAAATGTTATGTTTTTTTGTAATTTACAGGTCAGTGTTAGGCTGTATGATAAATAAAATATGTATAATTTAGTATATATATGGTCACAGAATTATAAAAATTAAAATCATCAATAAAACCCTTAATCCCATTCAATGACTATTTCATGAAAAAATCATTGAATGAGCTAAGGGCGATGATTTAAATGATTTATTATTAGCTAAATATTATAATTATACATTTATAACATAAAGTAAGTAAATTAACAACAAACTTAAAAAATGGCGTCAAAAATTCCTCCTCAACGTTATCTACTGGTAATGTACGCAAGAGACTGGTGGCGTTGGTACGTTGTATGGCAACGGTAAGCTTTTGGCCAAGGTAAAAGCCAGCCGTTTAAATGATTATAATTATAATTCTGTAAATCAATATTTGTTACGGTCGCGAATCATATTTTAATCAACGTACAACCTATCACAGACCTGCAAATTGCAAAAAAAAAAACGTAAGAGAATTTGAATTTCGTGGGGCACCCTGGCGCTTCCACCTTAAATGAAAACAAACATCGCATTGCGATGGAAGATTTAATTGAAACTATTCAATTAACGTTTTCGAATAACGATATAAGTACGAGGTGTAAAAACACTCCCTATAAATACAAAAAAAATATTTGAAGTGTTTTTTTAAATAATACTTTTGCCCAGCGTCTTTGTCAAGATTCCTGTAAAATAACATTTAATAAATGAGAATAAAGAGATACTTTTATTTTTGCAGTAATATAATTATATATATATTATAATATAATTATATTTTGGTTGGGATTAAATTATCTTATAGAATACAAAATGTATGTAACCAAACTTGAACATAATTATATTTTTCGCAATGGTCGTTTAAAATATTCAATACAAATCAGCGAATTATAATATTAAAACATCATTCAGCATTTTATACTTATTTCATGTCGAAATTAGGATTACCAAAAAACTAAATAGATCTGTTTTATTGAGTAACAAGAACTTCAAAAGCTAACATAAAACTGATTCAGTTTGAGTAATAAAAATATTTATATTTTTTATTTTTAAATGCTTTTTTTTAATAATATTATTGGGTATTGAAATATGTATAATGTAATTAATGTGTACATAAATAAATAAAGGAAAACTGATTTAATTATTTATAATGATATCCCGATTAATGCGACAGACATATTAATATATTTGTTTAGTACATCCAGAATCCATAATTTAGTCATGAAATAAATTACTTTCAGCTCACGCTCAAACAAGTGAATTTCTCTAACTACCTAATATATCACAAAACACAGACGAGATTTTTAAGCGATTAAACGTAATAATTATTTACATTAATTTTATTATAATACTTCATTTGTTATTTTTATGTAAGTACTTAGGGTTTAAGCTTAGATACATTATGTTAAAACTTATTTAATTATTTGACACTCATTTAAAATATTAATTTTACACATAATTATTATTATCAAATATTTGAAAATGACATTTCCGCAATTTTGAATGCTTTGAGTTTCCCACCAAAAACTGAAAAGACACGATTCGCAATATAAATTTCACCTCAGCAGAAAGCTTGTACATAAATAACAAGTTATTATTATAAATAAGTATAAAGTATTATTCAAATAATTATTTTCGGGGCAAATTCATATTCTGGCTTCAAGTTTCGTTTCGTTGTTCGTCCGCCATTTTCAAATATTATTATTTCGTTTCGCAACTTATTTTATTCGTTACAATTGAACTGCACGTGGACGTCGCCTTTATCGTTCGTTATTTAAATGTATTATCGTTAATCGCCTAATTTAAAATTAGAATATTTTCGAATTATTTTCTACCATTTAACATTTATTTTTAAAGTTCCACTACATGACAAAAAAGTATCGTTGACATTTTTTTTTGTCAGTAACTACAAAGCAAAAAACAGGGAACTTTTTATTTCATAATTACATTATTTTTTTTTTTATAAGTACCTTCTTATTATAAATATTTCGAATTTGCTATTGGTAAAACATGTGCTTTTAAACGATTTTATTGGGTGCCAGACATACTTTTTATTTCATTTTAAAACTGTAATCCGATAAACGAATTTTCGAACCATGTGCATTGTGCTTTGAATCAGTTTTTATTTTCTATTATTCGATACGGTGATATTAATTATTATTAAAATATAAGTAATATTTTGATTAATAATCGGTTGTATTTCAAATTATTTTCTGCCAAAAAGATTTATCGTATCTATTTTATTGAAAAAAATAATAATCCAAAAAAGTACAGTATGTTGTTATTTTTTTTGAAATTGTATATAAGATTTTGGCAACGAAATTATGTCCATAACAGCCACATGTACAATTTTTCACATTTCTAAATAACAGCAGATTAAATGAAAATGACGGGTCATTTTTCAATTACTTACATTTTTTCCGTGTTTTCGTAATCTCCTCTCGTATGATTTATTGGGACATTCTGCCGATTTCAAGTAATTTATTTGACACTTTTAAATACTTATGCATGAAGCTCAAATGCAGTGACAGGTGTGATAATTTATAGTCAAAATGTGTGTGTTTTTGTATGTTTATAAATATATAATGTGTGAATTGATTGTGTGTATAATATATTATATTTTTTAGAAACAGACCTTCCACATCTATTTAAATTTTGGTATGAAAGTCAGAGAAACTGTGTTAAATGGTCAAATGAACTATCAGTACAGTATGGGCTAGATTGTGGAGTGAGGCAGGGGGGGTTGACTTCTCCCAGTCTTTTTAATTTGTACATAGACCGGCTGGTTGGTGAGCTGAGTAGCACCATGGTTGGTTGTTCTGTGGATGGAAAGATGATTAACAACATTAGCTATGCTGATGACATGGTGCTGCTCAGCCCATCAATCGGTGGACTAAGAAAGCTAGTGGCCATATGTGAGAGGTATGCGGAGGCTCATGGCTTGAGGTATAATGCCACTAAAAGTGAGGTGCTGGTTTTTAAAGTACTTAATAATGCACCAACGAATATACCACCGGTAACGTTACAAGGAACACCATTAAAAGTAGTCTCTCAATTTAAATACCTCGGTCATGTGGTCACGGATTCTCTCACGGATGACCAAGATATAGATAGGGAGCGCAGGGCGTTGGCAGTCCGATGCAATATGCTTGCCCGCAGGTTTGCGCGGTGCACTGACGAGGTAAAACTGACGCTCTTCAGAGCCTAGTGCCAGTCGTTTTACTCGTGCAGCTTGTGGGTTAGGTATACGCAGAAGGCTTACAACGCTCTGCGCGTGCAGTATAATAATGCGCTGAGGATACTGCTGGGGCTGCCTCGGTTTTGCAGTGCATCGGGCATGTTTGCGGAAGCTCGAATAGATGACTTTCATGCCATCATACGCAAACGGTGTGCGTCGATGTTGCGGCGATTCAGGGGTAGCCCGAACAGTATCTTAGCTACACTGGCGGACAAGGTTGACGGACCTTTTAGGAGATTCTGGGCTGGCAGACATGTGTGTGCACATGTTCATGTAGTCAATTAGTGGTCGTTTAAGTTTTTGTAATTGGTTTTGTAATTTGTTATTTACTAACATAGAATAAGTTCATACTAACAATATATGGATCAATAGGTCTGAAATAAAAAATTGAATTTGAATTTGAATTTATCCTGATAAACTTTTGCGACTTTTTGGCAAAACCACTTTATTGTCCTTAGTTCAAATCCGTATGCATCTGCTTCAGGCCCAGCGAAAAATCATTACCGAACACAGCAAAGATAAGTGACACTGCGACATACACACGACAAAGCTCCGAGATAATATGTCACGGCACTGTAGCTATAAACCTCGGGTCTGAATGAAGGTCCTCGTAAAAGTACTATCTGCAACCTTTCGGCAGGAAGGCGACATAATCTGGACAATATCGCGGCACAGGATGGTTTGGTACTGGAGTTTTCTAAAAGTGTAGGTTATTGGGGTCTGATCGTGAAGTTTTGTATTTTTTTGGATTGATGAGAACAAAGACATTAAAATATTACGAGCTATAGACGGGACAAGACGAAGAAAATCGTGATCTAATGGGGGCTCAATCACGTGTGAATTCGCCGCTAGAGGCGCTACTGTAGCGCGAGGCCACTGAAATGTCAGATTTCATAGAAAGCACGTTGTGTGCTTCTTTATTACGTAATACTTACTCATATTTACGATTTATACGTTACGATGTAAGTGGTCTAGTTTGAACTATTTCTGATTAACTATGGCTTGACGATTTTAAGTAGCAACTTAGGATCTTATTTGTTAGTACTTGGAGGTAAAATGATTTGTAAATGTTTCATGCTTGCTAATTTTAGGGAGAATAATCAAATTCAAATAATTTATTGTGGAGGTTCATAAGATGTTGTGTTAAATACAGGTAAGTCTGCTATGTCCCGCCATTGAGGCATACAAAATTCATGTCACAAGTTCGGTAAATATGCAGTTACAATATAATACATCCAATTGTCGTGCAATACATTATGATTAAAATAAATAAATAATAAATAAATATATTAAACTAGTGAAGTGAAGTTGATTAAATTAGTGAAGTAGTAAAATATTTATGTCAAATTACAAATTATTCATTCAATGGATTCGCTTCAATGTATTGTCATCTAGAAATTCTCTTTTAAAGTTACTTATCAATAATTCGTGTAGTTTTTTTTTTTTAATTTTAATTTTAATTTTATTTTTTAGGTATGACCACTCGCAGCGCAACAACTCTACTGAGGTTGAAGCTGCTTAACCGGACTATCCTGTGGTGGCCGAAAATTACTTTACGGCCCCCAGCCAGGGCTTACAAACTAAGGATACATATTAAATGAACAGACACTAAGGGCACCCCCTGCGGGGTTCGGGCCTAGGCTTAGTGCGTCATTGAGGGGAGGGCAAATAGAGTTTGGCTGGGTCGGATTATTTAATGGGGTATTTAACGTTAAAGTTTTTTTTTTTGGAGGTATTTATATCGCTCATAGTTCTGAGAAAAGGTGGAAGATTATTAAAGATACGTGGACCCACACAAAAGATGCTTTGGTGCAAAAGCTGTTTTACTGGCTACGGTGCGCAGCTTGTCTTTGTGTCTGGCCCTAGTGCAAAATTCAAATTTGGGTTTGATTTTATGAACATTTCAGTTTCATATAGTAAACACAAGGGCGAGATAATATTTTTAAATTTATGAAATGTGGTCTGCATGAATCCATTTGGTGTATATTGCACATCGATCTGATACACCGTTTTTGAGTTCTAAAAACCCGCTCTTTCTAAATGTATCTGAGGGTTACACTATGTTGTTATACGTAATAAAATAAACTTTTTATGAAGTTATTGGTACTTACTGTGTGTGTGTGTGAATAATAATAATTATTAGTATTTATGTTTGTTGTTGTTTTTGTGTGTTGTGTAGTATTAGTGTTCGTGGCGAACCCCAGAAAACTAGTTTTTCTATGTTGGGACGTATGTACAGAGGATTTACAAACGTAAAAACACCGACTTCCAAAAAGACACAAAAAAAAGTCTAAAATAACAATACTTTCGGAAGTCGGTGGCAAAACGTCAACGAAACAAACAAAGTCACCGACTTCCGAAAGTCAAGTTATTTTAGACTTTTTTTTGTGTTTTTTTGGAAGTCGGTTTTTTTGGCTCTATGGATGCTTTCCGCCGCGGGGCCAGCGGAAATTTCCATCATTTCAAGTTTTTTATTTTACCCTTTTTAGTTGTAGTATACCACACAAATTCTTGTCACGAAACAATTTTTTACATTGTAACTAGCAGTTATTAAGGAACCATCATGTTATCTACATAGCCCAAGAAGAAAAAATACATATTCAAGGGAAAAAAAACAAATTACTGAACCGATTTTGATGAAATTTCCATGGGTCAATCGGGAAGTATATCCTTTCACAAAAAAAAATGATCTTTTCAAATTACAGCCAAATTGAGAACCTCCTCCTTTTTGAAGAAAGTCGGTAAAAATGACAGAAATCGAAGGTAGTCGACAAAATAAATACCTGTAGCATTCCATACCTGTAGTGATTATTTGCGACCACAGTAACTATTTCTTTTGCGGGTGGATGGAGAAAAATATTGTAAGCTTTGCGTTTTGTTAATGTTATTTGCGTACGAAATTTTATTTTATATAATAGATCAGTGAATTGTTTTAAAGAAAAATATTACTTATCTACTTAGTTTGTGTGTCAAAGTTCGTATAATTACTATATTTAAGTTCCAAAATGTTCTCAAGTAAGTGAAATACTGTAATTTCTTATTGAGAAATAAATTTCGTTAACCTTATAAATAAATGCTCACTACAATGCAAAATAAACTCTTAACTAGGTCAACAAGTAATTGAAGTTGTTTTCAATATTCTAGGAAACCTTTTAAACTATTCAGTTTTGATTAGTTCTCCATAACTCGATTAATTAGCTCAACTATAACAACCAATCAGGTAAAAGAAGGTTTCATTCAATTTGTGAGCGCAGTTTTTGAACATACCTACTTGTACTTACGTATGCTAGGATTCTTGGCACTTCAATTTTATTTATTTGTATACAGGGTGTAACAAGACCCATAGCGAAGCCGTCAACCAAGCATCAAATTTTGAAAAAGAAAATTCACCACTTATTTTATTTTTCAATTTTTATTACAGTTTGATATATTTTTGACTATTAATTATAAGCATACACAATGACCTTATTTACTTATTCAGGTAACACAATTTATTAGTAACATTCTATCATTTATTATCTGACAGATGACATCTTTCTAAATGTTATGTGGCCAGACATACGTATGTAATAGTTACGTAGAAGTATAAATAAAACCTTCATGGAAACCAGTTACATAGTAGTATAAATAAAGCCTTCATGGAAACCAGTTACGTAGACGTATAAAAAAAACCTTCATGGAAACCAGTTACGAAACCGCGGTTTCCTTGACGGCCGAAGCGAACTATTATGTATTTTTTTTTTATTAATTAGGTATTTCGGTTTAGTTGACATTATTTAATTTTTCAAGTATGGTGTTTTTTTCTCTTTATATTTTTTTTTTTACATTATTGTCTTTTTCAAGTGTCGTATTGTCGTTTCTTTTTGTTTATTACTGTGAATATGAAGATTTTGTGGGTCATATTTTTATTATGATTGACTTAGTTAGTTTCACGAATGTCTGGCAGTTTGAGTACTTTATGCGGCCACCCAAATGTCTTTCCTTTGGTATGGTTCGTCGTGTCGTTGAGCTCCATGGGTTGAGTCAAGCTACACGATCACTGACAAATGCTTGCACTGACTGGACAGGTCCACTCAAATCTGTGTGGTTATTTCTTCAAAAGACCATCTCAGACACTAATCTGCATGGTCCTCATATGACTTGACCAATGTCTGGACTTTAAAAGAGACAGGGACCTCTGAGTTTGTTTCGGATGTTTCTTCTCAGAGTGGTCAGGTACGAAACATCGGCCCCATCTAGTTTTAAAAATTGTAAAAATAAATATATGAATTATCCATTACCACTTTCCTATAAAAACTGCGATGACGATGAAGAATAGAATAGAATAGAATAGAATAGAATAGAATAGAATAGAATAGAATAGAATAGAATAGAATAGAATAGAATAGAATAGAATAGAATAGAATAGAATAGAATAGAATAGAATATCAATTATTTCTGAGTATATGGTAGGTACATAAAGGTCTTACAATTTATATATAGTTCACATATACTACCGTTGCCGGTGTAGAAATATTATAATTTTAATGTGACTCTAATACACCAATGTTAATTTATATAGCGAAATAATAGAATCAAATAAAAAAAAAAAAAAAATACATTTACAGTACTTTACGTAATTTAGACTATTAATGGAATTATATATGAATTATTAAAACTTATGATCAATGAATTCGCTAACAGAGTAGAAACACATGTCCAGAAGCCAAGGAAATATTGCACGTTTAAATTTATTAATAGGAAGCTGTGTGATATGTGATGGCAGCTTATTGAAAATCTTTATCGCCATGCAGTAGGCATTTCGACTATACAAACGAAGTCTTCGGGCCGGTACTAGTAGTTGTTTTGGGTTTCTTTCTTCGATTCTAATTGCAAAATTTCGAAGCACTCAAGTATTTACTCACTTGTTGTATCCTTCCCTGTAAGTTAAACTATTCATATATTTTGTTGTTTAATTTATAGCTGTTTATATGTAGGTTAACTACATGAACAAACCTCTATTATTTTTTTCGAATCCAATAAGTTATATTGAGCAGTATAACAAATAGGACTCTGTTTGTCCATTCTGTTATATTGTATAACTAAAAGTATAACTAGATGGAGCAGTATAACAAATAGGATTTTTTTTGTCCATTCTGTTATATTGTATAACTAATAGTATAACTTGATGGACTAACCCTTATTATATGGTTGATTTATGTTTATTTATTTTATTCATATCATATTAATTCAACGTTTCAAACCCTTTCAAAGTTTGGTATCGCATCCATCGCTTTGACACCGTTTTATTTTATCGCACTTAGTAGATTTCATTAAATGGCCTCAGTGACCACTTACCGTTAGGAATGCTAACTGCTATGATGTTCACATACTCCCTCGAGCGTCGCCACACCAACCGATCCTACTTTTGCAACTCAAACGAGCAAATCCGCCATCTGTAAAGTCTACCCATGCTGTGCATTATGGTACACATTAGTCACTCCACCAACACCCATGGCCGTCCTAATGCTCGTTGTTTCAACGACATCGTCAAAGTCGCGGGAAACGCCTGCATGAGGGACGCACAGAACCGGGAAGTGTGGCAGAAAAAAGGGGAGGCCTATACCCAGCAGTGGGTGATTCCGGGCTGATATGACGATGATGATGAGTCACTCCACTTTCGGCCCCATTGTATACTGCTAGTAATGTGCCCAGCCCACTGCCTCTTAAGACATCTGTTTATTTCCCATTAAATACATAACATCACGCATGTAATCCTCCAAGGGTTATGCAGAGATGTACCTACCAACATTCCGCAGTTATGTTTAAGTGCCATGTAATAGGGGGCGAGCGGACGTATAACCAGGCTCCGTGACTACTACTGAGGAATTTCGGACGGAAAAACCAGATAACGCTTTGCCCGACCTGGGAATCGAACCCAGGATCTCATGCTCAGCATTCGCGCTTGCGACCACTCGGCTCTCAGCTCTTGGTGGTAGCTACCACTTCTGTCGATCTTTATAGTACCCACTTACATGCGATTATAAGGTCTGTTATTGATTTCCCATATTTCAAGTACGTAATAAACTATTCCTACCTACCTTCAATATTCCCTCTTCATAAGAAGCGCAAATATAACATTCTCTCTCTTCCCGATCATCATAAAAATTTACTACCAATAGGAAGAACTTTCTATCGTAATATTCGATTGTAGTTTCTTTTTATTACAGTTCGAGCATTGTTATAAGAGCCTTCGGTGACGGGCGGATATAGTCGTACGTGGAAACGATGAACACCTATTCTTAATAATGTAAGATCTAATAATTAAATCTTACATTATTAAGAATGGGGAAACATTAATTGTTTAATCATACCTATAGTGCGATGAACACCCATTCTTAATAATGTTAGATTTAATTATACTACCTACAGTGCGTAGTATTTGCAACCATGATCAACCTGCGTGCGTGTATGACACACGCACGCGCGTTTATCATGGACGGATCAAAAGGAGTTTGTAAGAATCGTAGCAAATGGCGTTCTGTGTTCCGACTGCCCTTGTGTGCCCAAAGACCGCGTAACTTTGTTGGTACAAATAAAAACATAAATGAAAAATTCATAGTTAATTTATGCTTGTCTTAATACTACTCTAAATGTTAGCTTGCGTGATTCCGCTGTTGAGGTTCTCCCTATTACTTCCAGGGGTATCGATCCAGGGTCGATATGGACCACTTGTCGTTGGTTTTATTCAGCTTGTCACACAGTTTTTGTCGAGGTCTAAATAGAAGATAGAAATAAAACACAAATTTTTCTATGATCGTATTTATTACTACTCATGTTCAGTGCACACTTGTAAACAAACAATCATAAACTATAGGTAATATTATAGTGACTAAAACGGTGTGTTTACGATATACGATGTTAATGAAACAGTTCAATAAGCAGTGATAGCCTAGTGGTTCGACTGTCAGACTGTTAAGTTATAGATTACGAGTTCGAATCCAAGGCACGCCCTCTGATTTTTCGGATTCATGTGCGTATTGTATAGGTAATTATCAATTGCTTCGGTGAAGGAAAACATCGTAAGCAAACCAGCATGCCTGAGAGATATTCTTGACGACGTGTAAAGCCAAGTCAGAGGCCCACAAAAACTCTGACACCAGGTTAGGCACTTTTTTTTTTCATGTTCCCTCATCGCCCTTTGTGTTCCGGGGCCACGGTATCTCTTTCGAACAGTCCCGCAGCCCCGGATGTTAGACACTAACCACACGTTAAAGAAAGCAACCATTAATAACTCCTCTGAGTTATTAATTATTTAATTATTTTTTTCGTGCCAAGAGAAAGTGAGGTATATTTATGTACTTATCAAAGGTAACGATGTCGAAAAATTCAGAAATTGGATTGACATAAGCTATCGAACACTTTACGTCAAATCAGTTGAAAATCGTCAGAACAAAAACGCTTTGAAATTGATTGCCATTTGCCCAGCGTGTTCAGATTTCAATATGATTCCTTTCAAAGTTAGAACAGTTGCCTTGATTGACAGTTAAAGCTGAGGTAACAGTGTTCACTACAGTGTTCACTTATGCCTTTGAATTTTCCTGTAAATACGGCGCCACATCAAGCTACACATTTCCAATTTTCCAATTATCTTTTTTTAAAGACAAAAGTTCTCTCTCAAATTCTTAGACGTGACCTCACTTTGTATAGATTTCCTGTATAATGAGAGATCAGCTTTTACAAAAGATGGTGTTAGCTCCATATTAATCCTTCTTTAGATATATCATAAACTAGTGTCTACTTTGAATTTTTTTGAAACCTATGCTGTTACACGAATAAATATTATACATTGATAGATGAAATTCTATCATAATTGACGACCCGAATGGCGCAGCGGCAGTGAGGCTGCCTTACGTCCTTAGGGTCCCGGGTTCGAATCCCGGTAGGAGCAAATGTTTGTGTGATGAGCATGGACATTTGTTTCCGAGTCATGGATGTTTCTATGTATAATAAGTATGTATTTACAAACAAAAAGTATCTATGTAGTAGTATCAACTATCTGATGTCCACGACACAAGCCTCGTTGCTTAGTGTGGCACCTAGATGGCGCTGTGTGTAATGTCCGGCGATATTTATTATTATTATTATTATAAACCCACCATTTTAGCTACGAATGTAGGAAAACCTTAATAACCTTAAATTTTTTAATAATTGTATCGTTTAAGGTGGAAGCGCGAGGGTAGCTCGTGAATTCAAATGTTATGTTTTTTTGTAATTTACAGGTCAGTGTTAGGCTGTATGATAAATAAAATATGTATAATTTAGTATATATATGGTCACAGAATTATAAAAATTAAAATCACCAATAAAACCCTCTAAGTTCTTTTAATCCCATTCAATGACTATTACATGAAAAAGTCATTTAATGAACTAAGGGCGATGATTTAAATGATTTATTATTAGTTAAATATTATAATTATGCATTTATAACCTAAAGTAAGTAAATTAACAACAAACTTAAAAAATGGCGTCAAAAATTCCTCCTCAACGTTATCTACTGGTAATGTGCGCAAGAGACTGGCGGCGTTGGTACGTTGTATGACAATGGTAAGCCTTTGGCCAAGGTAAAAGCCAGCCCTTTAAATGATTAATTATAATTCTGTAAATCAATATTTGTTACGGTCGCGAATCATATTTTAATCAACGTACAACCTATCACAGATCTGCAAATTGCAAAAAAAAACGTAAGAGAATTTGAATTTCGTGGGGCACCCTGGCGCTTCCACCTTAAATGAAAACAAACATCGCATTGCGATGGAAGATTTAATTGAAACTATTCAATTAACGTTTTCGAATAACGATATAAGTACGAGGTGTAAAAACACTCCCTATAAATACAAAAAAAATATTTGAAGTGTTTTTTTAAATAATACTTTTGCCCAGCGTCTTTGTCAAGATTCCTGTAAAATAACATTTAATAAATGAGAATAAAGAGATACTTTTATTTTTGCAGTAATATAATTATATATATATTATAATATAATTATATTTTGGTTGGGATTAAATTATCTTATAGAATACAAAATGTATGTAACCAAACTTGAACATAATTATATTTTTCGCAATGGTCGTTTAAAATATTCAATACAAATCAGCGAATTATAATATTAAAACATCATTCAGCATTTTATACTTATTTCATGTCGAAATTAGGATTACCAAAAAACTAAATAGATCTGTTTTATTGAGTAACAAGAACTTCAAAAGCTAACATAAAACTGATTCAGTTTGAGTAATAAAAATATTTATATTTTTTATTTTTAAATGCTTTTTTTTAATAATATTATTGGGTATTGAAATATGTATAATGTAATTAATGTGTACATAAATAAATAAAGGAAAACTGATTTAATTATTTATAATGATATCCCGATTAATGCGACAGACATATTAATATATTTGTTTAGTACATCCAGAATCCATAATTTAGTCATGAAATAAATTACTTTCAGCTCACGCTCAAACAAGTGAATTTCTCTAACTACCTAATATATCACAAAACACAGACGAGATTTTTAAGCGATTAAACGTAATAATTATTTACATTAATTTTATTATAATACTTCATTTGTTATTTTTATGTAAGTACTTAGGGTTTAAGCTTAGATACATTATGTTAAAACTTATTTAATTATTTGACACTCATTTAAAATATTAATTTTACACATAATTATTATTATCAAATATTTGAAAATGACATTTCCGCAATTTTGAATGCTTTGAGTTTCCCACCAAAAACTGAAAAGACACGATTCGCAATATAAATTTCACCTCAGCAGAAAGCTTGTACATAAATAACAAGTTATTATTATAAATAAGTATAAAGTATTATTCAAATAATTATTTTCGGGGCAAATTCATATTCTGGCTTCAAGTTTCGTTTCGTTGTTCGTCCGCCATTTTCAAATATTATTATTTCGTTTCGCAACTTATTTTATTCGTTACAATTGAACTGCACGTGGACGTCGCCTTTATCGTTCGTTATTTAAATGTATTATCGTTAATCGCCTAATTTAAAATTAGAATATTTTCGAATTATTTTCTACCATTTAACATTTATTTTTAAAGTTCCACTACATGACAAAAAAGTATCGTTGACATTTTTTTTTGTCAGTAACTACAAAGCAAAAAACAGGGAACTTTTTATTTCATAATTACATTTTTTTTTTTTTTATAAGTACCTTCTTATTATAAATATTTCGAATTTGCTATTGGTAAAACATGTGCTTTTAAACGATTTTATTGGGTGCCAGACATACTTTTTATTTCATTTTAAAACTGTAATCCGATAAACGAATTTTCGAACCATGTGCATTGTGCTTTGAATCAGTTTTTATTTTCTATTATTCGATACGGTGATATTAATTATTATTAAAATATAAGTAATATTTTGATTAATAATCGGTTGTATTTCAAATTATTTTCTGCCAAAAAGATTTATCGTATCTATTTTATTGAAAAAAATAATAATCCAAAAAAGTACAGTATGTTGTTATTTTTTTTGAAATTGTATATAAGATTTTGGCAACGAAATTATGTCCATAACAGCCACATGTACAATTTTTCACATTTCTAAATAACAGCAGATTAAATGAAAATGACGGGTCATTTTTCAATTACTTACATTTTTTCCGTGTTTTCGTAATCTCCTCTCGTATGATTTATTGGGACATTCTGCCGATTTCAAGTAATTTATTTGACACTTTTAAATACTTATGCATGAAGCTCAAATGCAGTGACAGGTGTGATAATTTATAGTCAAAATGTGTGTGTTTTTGTATGTTTATAAATATGTAATGTGTGAATTGATTGTGTGTATTATATTTTTTACATTTAATTTTGACAGCAATCATAATTTGAATTAAAACCGATATTAAAAGTTTTAAAAACACTTTATATTCAGAAATATAGATTAATATAAATCGTCGTCTGCTAAAATTTGGCTTACCGCTATATATAGTGATATATTCTCTATATACAATAATCCCCTAAAAGGCATAGGATAATAAATACACAGTGGTCCGTTAATTATTATCTAAAAGCCCTACTTTTTATGGGGTTTTTCAAAAATAGTTGCATACACTGACCAAAAAATGTTTAATCACTTGTGTTTTTTAATAAAATACGCCCTTTGGAGTAAAGATCTTTGCAATTCATTTAACTATGATATATAGAAGTCCTTTTTTGATCAGTGTATTAGGCCTGCCTACAATAAAAAATAAAAAGGAATGAAAAAAAATATCGCGTGGTATTTTATTTTCGCTAATTTCTTGACATCGAAGAATATTTTAAATAATGTCTCGTACTTTAGGTTTCAGATCGTGCAAAAGTGCATTAAGATTGCTATTTTTAAATGAACTGATCTTTTCTCAGCTTAGCTGATTAATCTGCTTATCCCCATTGAAAAAGTTATCAATTCTTTTATTTTCCTAATGATTTTCATATTCCTTCCTCCCGCAGAACACATATTGTCCTAAAATAATATTCATTCCTATATTTAAATCGCATTATAATTATATACACGAAAAACGAAACAAAACACCATTTCTTAACAAAAACGCCCACAGAGCATGGAATCGCAGCGTCCTATATAGAAACTCAAACTCAAAATTTTCTCAAATTATGGGTTCATAAGGCTGCGTAAGGTGTAAACAGTTTGGCACCAGAGATGAGCGAGGATGCGTAGCGAGCGATGTGTGTAAAACTAACCAATAATATCGTTCTTCTTCACATTTTGAGCTATTCCAGCTATGATATTGGTTAGGTTCATACACATCCCTTGCTACGCTCATCTCTGGTGGAAACGCAGCTTAAGTGCGTAGAGCGCACAATTGCTGTCACTTTCGCCATCAAAGCTGTCTGTTTCTACATGTCGAAGTGCGAGTAAATTTTAAGGTGGGCGTGTATGTAAAGTGTTGACAATTTGCCGCCTCTAGTAGCAGCTACCAAGGCCGAGGCGAGGTCTCCTTGATCTGTGATTACACCAAACATAAATTGACAAAAACCAGAAACGCTGTTCTATTTTTTAAATAATCTTTTTTTCTCGCCTTTCAGTCCAATTTCACCACAAATAATTGTCTAGGTATACACAGCACGATTATTTACTAAATAGCACATTTTATTCTGGTGTCGACATCTTTTTTTTATATTTTTATTTAAAATTATAATACACAGCAAATGTACTACCGTGCTTACTGACAGTCTAACAGTTTTCACCCTTATGCTCTGAATAATAAGGTTGAAAATTAGTCGACTATCAGTAAGCGCGGTAGTACACACGGCTACACATCAAGCTATACATTTCCAGTAGCTAACCTCGCATTGTACGGAAATCTTATACAATGCGAGATCAGCATAAACTGGAAATGTATACCTTGATGTGTAGCCGTGTATACGTACAATAAAATAATCACACCCATATCTCCTTGCACAGTGAGCAGAGATACATAATCGAGGTTCAAAATATTTTGAAAATGTATTTGAGCAAAACTTTCGTTACAATGGCGGCTTCTCAGCATGATGTTCGTTGAAGAAAAATAGATATCTTGTTTTTTTATGCCATCATCGACAAAAATGTAGTGCTTTGGGGAAAAATAAGTAGCGAAAATAATATCCATGAAAACTATTTTTTGCAAGGCAACAATTATGCAAACCTACCTACGTAAAAACATCACCTTGTATTGAGAAACGTAAAAATATAAAGAATAGGCAGATAGGAAAGTAGATGAACAATATGTCCACAGCACTACATTTTTTTGTTATTGTTTTTTATTCATGGTTATTTGTCTCGCAAATAATATTCAAAATACTTGACACCCGATTTAGTATTCAGCTTTCATTCCATAAAAACATCATATTTCTTGTCTGAAAGAACACTTCAAACAATATAATATAATAGTATTTATATAAATACATATTTGTCATAAAGCAGGTACGAATTAACATTTACCTAAAATTATACTAAAATTAATTCGATTTATTGATTCGACTAGATACAGGCTAGTTTATCTTTTGACTAGATATTTGTAAATTATGCTAGGTTGATATTGACACCGACACCAGCCACGAAGTCGTCCCTTATAAGTGGTAAAAGGGCTGCGTGCCTGTAACAAGAAAATAATTATTTTAAAAGATTTTATTTGCAAATGACTTTAAAAATCATGATGTAAAATTAACCTTAAAGGACCAACATTTTTGAATAATTACAAAATTGGGACACCCTGTGAATAAAGTTTGCCACAGCAGTTTAAATTATGAAATGAGTCACATTAAGACAACAGCTTTGATTGTATGACGTCTAGACTAGATGGAGCGACGCCCTTCAATCAAAACAAAGAAAACGAGGCAACAATTTCAACATGTGTGCGTGCGGAATTGTGCTCGCAGGGCACAGAGACAATATACGCACCGTGTAAACACTGGGCGTCTATGTCTCTGTGTGTGAACTTATAGGCCAACAGTTGGCCAACATTTTTTGACACGTTTTCGTACATTTGATGCTCTATCTAGACCAGTGGTCGTCAAACTGCGGCCCGTGGGCAGCATGCGGCCCGCGGACGATATTTGTGCGGCCCGCGACAAAACAAATAATTTTAGTAGATAATATCAAAATATGAACTTGCACAAGAAATTAACTAAATCAATGTAGGCAATCGATGCAATCAGAGGAACCTATTTCCATATTATTATTTATCAAGATATGACTTCCTACTATTTATATATATTATTTTGTCCGAAATATAAAAAAAAAAGATTCAATGATGTGAGAAATATCAAGAACTGTTTTATTCTTGTAAAAACCCTTAGCATTTTGAAGAAAATTATATGATTTTAATTAGTCATCACTTTGGAATTTCAAAAACTCAGTTGAAAAAAATGCCTAATTATAAAAGCATACAAGACTGCCCACAATTTATTTTGGCAATCGCGTGACAGCAGATAAAAATAATGTCCATTGATTGGTAGCGTCAACTAAATGATACAAGAATGCGGCCCGCAGTGGATACCTCACACTGTCCTATGTGGCCCTTCACCAGAAAAGTGTGACGACCACTGATCTAGACATTATATAATCAAAGGACAACAGTAAAAAATGAAAATCATGCTGTATTTGTCACGAAATTCTTGTTCCTCAGTTTTTTAAATGTATTGGCAGTATAAAAGTCAGCGCACACCACTTTTTAACGCTTTCATTAATGCTAAGATAAAGGTTGATTTTGATTCCTTTGAAATTAAAAAAATGGAACTATGATTTTACAGGTTATATACCTGTCATCGCCTAAAGGTTCGGTCTTCTCGTAGCATGAATAAATATAATTATGCTCATAGTACGTAAAATACTAATCCCCCCCAACTAATTTGCGTAAAAATGAAAGGGCCTAATATTTTTATTTCGTTATTTAATAACTCTGATTAAAGTTAAACAATGATAAACTTCCGCTTAACGATATATTTTTGACGTTTGAACTAGGGATGCAACGATATGTCTTTACGATACCGATACGAATGACGAATGTATCGTAATAGCGAATACAATAACGAATGCATTACGATTATTTAATTTACATTTATTAAAACAAGACAATTGAGTAAAATCAACATTTATTTCACGTTTCACGAAAAACATTTACATGAAACTAGTTTTAAGAATCGCTATAAATCGTAATACTTTTTACGATACGGATGATCGTCAAAAATTACGATAACCTGCGGTTTACGATAATCGGCATCAGTATCGTTGCATCCCTAGTTTGAACGTCTCGTAACTGTGATCAGCGTGTTCTGTTTGAAGCCCAAAGAACTCGAAACTCTTCAATACGGATAAATAGTAATGTCCAAACAAACAGAATGTGAACTAACCATTGCACCTACGGACAGATAGACTTCCTTTCCTACTTACCGCTTTCACCGGTTGACGAAAAGCGATCGATCGTCAGTTAGCGGGGTAGTACCTAGACTACTCCGCGGTACACGTGTCAGAATGGCACGTGTAACGCCTACATGGAGTCAACTTTCCATTTTATTACATCTGTTTATTTAATGAACGACTGCCTATAATCATAATGTGGAAAGATTCCAGAGTTCATTATAATATTGGCTTTTTAGTTTCGAGTTAGAATTTGTTTCTGATTAACATAATTATGATGATGTGTACTTAACGATACTGAGTTGATTACTTTGACTTTTCTGGTTTTGGTTTGGGGCCGAGTTCCAAAAAACCACTAAAATAACTTTACTTTCGGAAGTCGGTGATTGTGTTTGTTTCATTGACTTTTTGCCAGCGACTTCTGAAAGTAAGGTTATCTTGGACTTTTAGGTAGATTTCGTCAGAAAAAATCTACCTATTGGTCTTGCACCTAAAGTCGAGTTTTCCGAAAATTTCACACCCCTAGAGTCCGAATCAACAGCCGGTTAAAAAAATTACATTTGTGTTTTGTGTTTTTGTATTTGCGTAACATTCTACATATATTCCTTTTTCTAAATGAAAAGATGTTTGTGTTTTTATTATTTTGTTATTTTATTCACTTTTTATTATTGTATGTGTACACATGTTTGAGCAAATAAATATATCATCTTATCTCACGACATTTTAATTAATTTATAATCTAAATCTCTGACCATATGTATTATTTTAAATTTAACTTATTTTTTTTTTTTTAAATTGGATTTTGGACATTTTTACATTTTATTTGGCATGGAAAAGTATTGTAGTAATTTAAGTTTTATTAGTTACCTATTTTTATGTTAAATTTAGTTGGAATAGTATATTGTGTGTTGTATAATTATTTGTCTTTATTGCTATACTAACAAAATTATGAATCGTTGTGTCTGAATTAAATAAATAAATTGAATTGTATACGTATGTACGTATAAGAGGCGACAAGCAAAATTTAGCCACACTCTACAGGTCGTAGGTAATTATGCACCGATTGCTTTTAAACTTGGCCAAAACATCGAAAGGGTCAAAACTTAGGTTAAGTTCGTGGATGGGCGGAAAGTGTCCATGAGAGGCGGCGGGGGGGCGATTTTAGAAAATCAGGTTTTTGGCTGTATAGGTTTTTTCCTATGGTATATTTTTGAACCGTTTAACATTTTATCATTCCAAGTAAGAATACGGACAAATTTTAAATTTAAACTCTTTTGATGCAACCCTCTCTCTCTCTGCTCTTTTGATGAGAGGTCGTGATGGGGCAGAGGTTAAGGTCTCGCCTCTCATGCATGAGGTTCGGGTTCAAATCCAATGTGACGTTTTCAATTCATATGTACTTTCTAAGTTTATCTTGGACCTCATAGACATCGGTGAAGGAAAACATCGTGAGGAAACCTGGACTTAGAAAAGTCTGAAATCGCCAACCCGTCTTGAGCAAGCGTGGTGATCAATGCTCGTGCCTTCTCTGTTGAGAAGAGGCCTTTGCCCAGCAGTGGGACAGTAATAGGCTGGTATTATTATATTTTTTTATGCAACCCCTAACTTGGGGAGGGGGCTGAAATTTCCAAAATTAAAAAAAAAAAAATTATATCTCCGAAACGGTAAACGTTTTTCCTGCTGGAAAATCTCAATAATACTTTTTCCGATCTGAATATCGACCCCAGGACCTCATGCTCCGCAGAAACGCTTGCAACCAGACTAATGAAGCAAAGCTAAAACTATTTTACCAAATACTTCTAAAAAGGCTAAATAACGTAAATGTTATAAATGTATAAGACTAACATAAGGCATTAAGACCGTCTTTGTACAGTTTTACGTGTGCATAAAGTTTTAATAAATATATAAGCCATCGAAAAATTAATGTCAATCATTATAGAAATTCGTTTTAGAAACACAAAATCCTTTGAAAACGACTGCTTCTTATCTAGGTGTGAACGAAAATACACAAACACACAAAACACAATTACATAACAAAAACATATGCACAATGACAAAAACTGTTAATTTCAGAATTATCATCGCCCTGTACTGCATAGAATCCAAAACAATCGGCCAGCAAGGATTTGCTTTTCACACAATTCAGTTCGTACTGGTCAATCAAAATGGCACAATTGTCCAATTGGCTGACAAATCCGTCTCCGGTCTATCGGTCAAACAGAGTAAATTAGAGAAAGCGACGAATTTCTGTGTGGGTATGTAAAAGCTTGCTAGCGTTGATTTTGTTATTTCAGTGTAGATTCCCATCTAGTATTTGGCATCAGTGTTATATGCACCTACCTATGACATTGCATGGCTTCATTAAACAGGCAATGTGTATAGATTTAATTATTATAGTTTTATTCTTTTTATGTTCAAAGGTATTATATATTACATAGTTATATTTGTTTATTCGTTGTACACTTTATTTTGTATTTAAATTTTTATTCGTATCTGACCGTGGCATCACTTTGGGCCCTATCAGAATACCAGCGCTGTGACTTTTTTTTTAAGTTACAGCACCATGCTGAGATAGGGGCATTTTGGCCTCGCACAGGTCCCATTTCACTGGTTTTTTCTTTTACTAATGTTTACTTTTTATATAATTTTGTTTTAATGTTATGTCAACCATTTTTTGTATTGCCCTGAATGAGTCTTAAAAATAATTTTCTTTCTTTCTATGTTTTATTGGGTCAATATATTTCAATAAATTAAACAAAGTTATAGAGGAGGCTTTTGTCGTAGTTATCTAAATTCAAGTTTTTGCTAAACGTCAATAATTATGTATGGCAGATTAAAAGGGATGTATACAAGGTGAAAGGGACATCAAAGCGGAAGTATATTTACACCCAAAAGTACTGATTCCAGGCTGATTTGATGATGAATATGCTGAGTAGAGCGAGGGAACCAAATAGTGTTAAGAACGAGATGAAATGGAGAACAGCCGGCTAGATTAACCGCGCGTAGATATGTAGTAGACATCTACTTCAGTTTAAATAAGTGAAATTAAATTCCACAAGATTCTAAAACAAGGATCATCACCTGCCTAGCCTTTTCCAAAGTATATTGGGGTCTGCTTTCAGTCTAACCGGATGCAGCTGAATAACAGCATTTTACATAGAGCGACTGTCTATCTGACCTCCACAACCCAGTTAGTACTAGGTAATACGACACCCCTTGGTAAGACTGGTTGTTAGACTACCAGGCCACTGACCTGTAACGACTGTCGTAGATCTACAAAGGACATCCGGTACCAACGGTTTAACTTGCTTTCGGACGGAGGAAACTTGGTCAGTAATGACAGGAATGGACTATGGACCGACCTTGGCAAACACGGCTTAACCTTGAAACTCGACCGTGTGTATTATTTAGCCACAATGTCCTCAAGGGTCTTAAACAAACATTTGAAACTAAAATGAATCCAACGATACAAATGAGTAAACTTAATTTGACTAGGCCAGGACTCAAACGGCGAACAGCAGGGATGTCACGTACCGTCAGCCTCCAGCTTGTCGATGAGATTGGTTGAGCCGGCAGACGCATGTTGAAGCACGTATGTGTGTTTGTTGACAGCCCTGCGACCATGTAGGGTTGCTACGCGTGTTTGACGTGATTTTATTAAAAGTGACGTGAGATTTTCGGGTAGTGAAAAAAGTTGGTCGGTTTGAAAGTTGATCTGTGTGGTTTTTAGTCGTGTTTTGTTTTGGAAGTAATTTTAAAAAGCAATTTTATACTACACCTGCTTGGAAAGTACCTTGATAATTTATCAAATTTACGGTAGAAAGTACGTCATTGCATATCGAACAAATATGCGGGGAGAAAACGCATCTGAGCGGGAGAGAAAAGTGTATGAAAATCCATTTCTTACGTGGTTTTTCTTTTTTAATTTTGGGTAAGACTATGCGCCGGTAACCTAAATATCAAAAGCCAAAAAGTTTTTACAGTGAGTTTTTATCTTCAAGTTCGCAAAATGACACTGACCACAAGCTGTGTGTTGGATGGTGTCGGGCTGGCAGTGCGACCCTGCGCCGGCAGGATAAACAATTTGAAAAAAGGCGCTAAAATTGGCGGAAAATTGGCGCCATTTTCAATTTGTGTGTTGTTTGAGGATTCAGTTTTCATTTTTTAATTTCCAAGTAGGTGTAGTATAAAGCACTATGTATCACTCGAGAGAAAGTGCGATTCCCGATCTCGGGTGTTTTAAAACCCTCGCCTACGGCTCGGGCTTCAAACGACACCCTCGACGGTAATCGGTCCCTTTCTCCTCTCGGTGAACAATGTACTCTTGTGTTTTGAAAGTTTTTATAACACATTATTTTGATATTTTAGTGTATAATGTTAAATTATCTGTTTTATTATCTACTGTAATTTACGTATTTTTTAAATTTTATCTGTAGTTATTAGTATTGTATCGCGTTAGGTTACTTGTATGGTATGTTCAGATAAATAGTATTAGATTGGATTTAATGTTAAGTGCTACAGCAAGCTATTCATTCACAACGACTATGCCACACTAAGCTAAATATATTTCGGTTTTCTTATAAATAAAATTTTGTTCATCTGAGCATTTATCGACGGTAAAAGTAGTTTTTGTTTCAAACATAGCTCAACGCTGCATCCGAACATAAGATGTCACGCAAAAACCTCTAACGAACCCGTTGAGAGGTAGCCCACTAGACACAACACCGGTTTGGTCGGAGGATCCTCCCTTCTAAGTGGAGGTCGAGAAACTTTGCACTCTTTCCTCATCTTCCTCACGTTTTTCAGGAGTCGCAGTGATTAGGAAAAAGTGGCACTCCCAAAAATACTGCTTCATAAAGAATGTCTTTATTAAAAAAAAAAGTGTTATTAATTCATCCGTGGCAACCCTAGCTGGCTAATGCATACATTGGAAAACGAAACAAGTTTACCGATACACCGGTATCAACTGCTGTACTTGGTAATTTTGGTTTCACGCTATTTGGAGAGCCCGTAATGCCAGTCGCTGGGTATGGGACTCGAAATTATTGATGCAAAGACTTTTAATACGGACAATTTTCTGATAAAAAAATATATATGTAATAGTATTCTACTATTACATATATATTTTTTTATCACAAAATTTCTATTTTCGAACTGTTATTTTTTATTCCAAATGTTAAGAAATACATAATTGATAATTGTATTAATTGGGTCACGGGGAAATGAAACTCAAAACTCGAAATACTAACTCGAGATTGACTGTAAGATAAATACACTCTAACTTATTTTGTCTACGTTCAAAGTGAACACATGGATTTTACTCATAGAAGTAGCAGCAAGATGCACGCATTAGAAAGAATAAGCAATACAAAAAAAAATTGAGATTTTTGTACCACCAATTAATTAATACAGGTCTTTCATCGGGCACTAGTTGCTTGGCAGTTTGCTGAACTGGGCCTATTTGGCGCAGCCGTGAGACACACAACATTATCTCTTTTTGTCTGTTTAAATTAAAGTTTTTTTTATTTGTGTTGTGTGCACTAGTCATAGTCAAATAAATATGTTTTCTTTCTTGCTTTTCGAAGTTGTAAACTTAGTATTACACTACTAGCAGCTATCCTGACTACATCCCAAACAATCAGTTCTGTGCAATCATTATTTGCAAACTACAATGTTTTAAATGACGGCCTATATGGTTGAAAATATATTATCTGTCATAATAACGAATAAGATCTACATGATATTAACTGCAAGTATACTACTGTTAACTTTAAGGTGGTAATACAAGTACGAGCTTGGCTATACAAGTTAGTATCGCTTTTTCCAGCAAACCCTTGACCTAACTACTGAACGAGAGCCTCTTCAGGCGTTGGCCGATGCTCTTGCCTACTAGGCACACTATTCGCCGTAATTATTGTCGATACCGAAGTACACAGGGTGTAGCTTCACGATGCCGTCAACCAAGCATTCTGTACATCAAATTAAGTAACTGTACGCAAAAATTATTGTTGGGAAATGTTTTTTTTTGGGTGAAATATCACGTTTTACGGTAGGACTCAATATACCGCACTCAAAACATTGTGCTGATGGATGCAATTGAATAGAACGGGGGTCAAGAAGGTATTTAAACTAAAGTTAAAACATTAAACGAAACTAGTAAAAATAACAAAAAAATAATATTGGAAGGATGGACGGGGAGAAAAATGCCTCTCGGCTTCGTTAAGGGTAGTTTTTCACCCTCTAGCTCACAAGTGGGTTCAATCAATAGTTATTTCAGGGTAATGCTAGTGAATTTAGTTCTCATTCATAATCAAAATATATTTTTTCCTCTACTTACGTTTTCAGTATGTCCGAATGCTCATTGAAGATTGATTAGCCTGTTATATTAAGAAGACAACACTGGTATCCGTCTCGAATAACTTTGAGGATTTGAACCTTTTTTTTGTAGAACCATTAAAGTAGAACCACCACTCGAACTAAAATACCTGGTACTGTTGTCACCCGGCTGCGTGAGTGCGTATTTGGACCACTATTTCTTTATGAAAGATGCAAGCTTTAAAAAAGTTGATAGGATACCTTATGCAGTCAGCGATGTCCTTTCCAACCTAGGAATAAGCCTGGATGTAGCGCATGTGAACCTTAAGCGTTCTGGCAGGGTCATCACACGCTTTGTAGGGAACATAGCGGCTATAAGTAGTCGCTTACGCCGTAAAAGTTAACCATAAAATACTCACATAATCTACATCCCTTTTTGGAAGAGGCTCATGTCTAGCAGTGGACTGGGATAGGCAGAGTAGTATGTCAGCTGCGGTCTACATAGAAAGGTTTAAAAAACTGTTAATTTTCGCACAATCCATGCCTGGTAAAAGCCACTCTGAAAACTGCAGCAGCCTCACGTCATGGGGTAAAGACATTATTTAAATAGGTATACTTACGAAAGATGGGACAACGCAAACAAAATCGTATTCTACAAGCAAGAGCCTGGGTGCTGTCGGGACAAGTGTAACACTTGGCAACTATGTCATATTTGTAAAAGGTCTTAATGAGACATGGAATCACATTAATAGTCATGATATTCTTAAGAGGGAACAGAGGCTGCGATTCTCCATAAAAATATATTCCTCCTTTTTCTGCCTGAGTAATGCCTCTAGAGTAATCATTTTTTTTTGTTCATAATATCATGGTCTTCTGTAGACACGGTCCCTGTTATTTTCCTTTTTTGCAGCAACTAATAAGTAAAGAAAATATGAAAAATTACAAAAATGCTCCATTTTTACGGCCGTGATTAGAGAACTACCAGGCAAATTCAAAAAGTTTTTAACGTAAAAGAAATTGATAGGAACCTAGACTAACTCTTTCTTAAAATTTTAAAGCCAAATATAATTGAATCGGCTCAGTTTTCGAGGGGAAAAAAGGGGAATACGAAACGTCGACTTCGTCAAAATTTTTGTGACATAATCGATCTCAGCTGCAGCTGTCCCTATCGCACACTACGGGGGCAGGCTTTACCCAGCGCGACGGCAATAGTTTCTTCAAATACCTATTTTCCCAGATTCTCGCAGGCACTGTTCCCTCTTAATGCCTTCTATAAGCACCTGTCCCAACACCGCCGAGGAAGCAACTGGCTACCGAATTCTGTCTCGTCCAAGTTACGTACACAAGATTGAAAGTGTAATATAAACACATTGGTATTAATACTTGATCGCTATCTATTGACACCGTCTGCACTTACGAGAACTCTGTCAAAGAAACTAAGCGTTTTCAGTCACTGCTCGCTAATCGGCGGCGGTGGGACCAGTGTCCAGTATAATATAAGGTCTAAACAGGCCAAATTCGATCAAATGGAGAACTCTATGAAAGATGTCAGGCTACTTATGACGCGCTCTCTAAAGGCCATCTCACGAAAAAACGCGTCTCTTAAACGCAAAGCTATTTGTCATACGGCTAATACTATGTGCCACTTATTTATTTATTTATTGACACACCAACGACTTATTCACTAAATCATTATATTAAATATATTCTCTTTCAACAGCTTTGCCGTGAATGCGTCACTTATAGGTGTGCACAGCACTTGTATAATCAATAAATAATAAAAATTAAAATGATAGATAAAAACAAAATTAAAATTTACAAAGTTTACATTGAATTTAAAATGTCAAGTAGTTAAATTAAATTACAGTATAATAAAAAAAATAAAAAAATCATCAATTGAATTGGAATATAAAATAATTATTCGTACATAGTTAGACATAGTTCCACATATTGTTGTGTATACGGACTCTAAAAGCCACGCAACTGGCCTGAGATCTTCCATAGAGTTTCATACATGCTTGCACGCATTTGGTCTGCTCAGGCCATAAATATCTTTGTGTGTAGCTAATACTCACTCATGGGGGGCAGGCCACGCGGGCGCATGTTTGTGTGTGGCGGCCCTAGCGCGCGCGAGCAGTGTCATCACGGCACGCTTAGTCGGAGACATGGCGGCCCGCGCTCCGCCCAGCAGCGGGCGCTTGCGGGCTGTGCTCGCAGCCCCCGGACCAGCCGCACCTGGCACATACAACGTCTACAGTCCTTTCACGGGTATTTGAGCTTTGATTTTGTAAATTGATCTTTGTTTTTGCTGGTATAAGGTTGCGGTTGAATTGCTGCCAGTCAGACAAGTCTGACAAAATCAAAATGATCTTCAGTGATGTTAGAATAAGGTTGCTTTATTTGGGCCTTGAGGAAGACGGATGAACAGAAAATTCATACCACTAAGAAGAAGAGGCTACGCTGCTCTGGTGGAATTCCGAAAATTGACAAAATAAGAAACTAATAAATTTGTGGTACTTTTAAAGTCGCGTTAAGTATAATAAAACCGCGTTGGTACGGATATAAGATGAGACCAGATGACGACCATATGACTTACAGACTCACGAATAATACAGAGTGTAACAGGACCCTTCACGAAGCCGTCAACCAAGCATTCTGTACATCAAACTAAGTAACATTAAGCAAAAATTATTGCTGGGAAACGACCTTTTTTTTTTGGGGTGAAAAATCACGTTTTACTGAAGGACTCAATGTAACCTACTCAAAACATTGTGCTGATGGATGGATTGATTAGTACGGGGGTGGTGGAGTTGTTTAAAATAAAAATATTCCGTTAAAAAACAAGTATTAAAAAAGAAACTTGTGAAAAAGTTCGAATTTGACCCTCAATATCTCCGCAACTAGACGGTTCCCAGGTATGATCTAGAACAAAAAAATGATCGCAATGACGGAGAGAACAAGTTCCTTTCGGCATCGTTAATGGTCCTGTTACACCCTTTATGGAAGACGGAAAAAGAGGCCGTGGATGACCACCAATAATTTGGCTACGAACAATGACATGATGGCGAGCAACACAACAAGAAAGACAACCCACAACCGTACGGTATGGCGCAGATGTATTAGGAGAGCTGAACCCAAATAAATTGGGATGATAACCAGGAAAAAGAAGAAGACTGAAAAGTCAGACAAAATCACAGTGAATTTTATTTTCTTTGGTATAAGGTCTCTATTCGTTTACTACCATTGAGAAGTCTGCCACAACTTAAATGATTTTTATTCTTCTTTAAAATAAGATTGTTTTTCGGAAAACGACGAAAGAAAACATCAAGGAAACAAAAAATCGTATTTTTTTCTTATTCAGACAGCCAAGAACTAAAGTTTCAAAGGCATATGACATATTTCAACCCTCACTGGGCCCGCGTGGTGGATTACAGCACACTCAAAGAGAGGAGGCTTGTGACCAGCAGCGGGAGCATTATAAGGTAGTTGCAAGGTTGCGCGGCTGAGCATGAGGTTATGGGCTCGATTCCCAGGTTGGGCAAAGTGTTATTAGGTTTTTCATCAGGAATTTCTCAGTAGCACGGAGTTTGGAATAGACATAAACGGTCATATCTTTTGACCACCTTTTTTCACTGCTTCAAGGGATATCAAACTTTGTATTTAATATTAATTTCAGCTTGAGATCTTCATACGTTCCTGAGAAAATGGGTCTAGACAGACGGACAACAAACTGATCCTATAAGAGTTCCGATTTTGCCGACGAGGTAAGGGACCCTTAAAATTAAAATCACGTGACATCTAGCACCCCGCACTAGACCTAAGTAGTGGACCACTCACCTCATAGAAAAGAGGCATGCGTCCGTGCTGTGACAACATTACAGGCTGATTACAAGGATGCAGTTGCAGTTCAGTTTTTACGACTGACAAGTCTGTTTAAATGACATTGATTTTTATTCTTGGTACATTAAAGTCTGTTAGAGGTTAATTAACTGTGCAAGGACTGTACATGCGTTTTGATGAAGGGTTCAGTTGTACACGAATGTGGCAACCTTGGTTAATTTGGGGCCTAGACGAGGTCGCTGTTTACAATCGCGCGAATTGAATTATTGGGTCTCTCTTCTAAAACATTCAGCTTATAAAATTAATTTTGCTTCGTTTCATTTTTGTAAAAACTGACCTTGTCTTTGGGGGCTGGGAGCATACCTACAGGATGTAACAGGACCCTTCACGAAGCCGTCAACCAAGCTTTATGTACCTTGTACATCAAAGTAACTTTACGCAAAAATTATTGC
The DNA here is from genome assembly GCA_947578425.1 of Eugnorisma glareosa. NCBI lineage: Eukaryota > Metazoa > Arthropoda > Insecta > Lepidoptera > Noctuidae > Eugnorisma > Eugnorisma glareosa. The sequence continues at coordinate 4,276,023 of OX387967.1, read as the reverse complement.
TGGGAAGCTTTTTTTTTTTTGGGGATTTTACAAAATCACGTTATACGGTAGGCCTCGATGTAACGCACCCAATAACTCCGTAACTAGAAGGTATGGTCTATAAAAAAAAAATATCGCAATGATGGGGGGAACAAGTACCTTTCAGCTTCGTTATGGGTCTTGTTACACCCATTATAGTATAATGACCCCCCTTTCCTTGTCTTAATTCATTGAGGGTCGACGCAACATGTTTCCATTTTACTAGTTCTCTATTAGTTTTCACAGTAGCTGCCACGGAGTCTGGTTTTCTGCCAGGTTGATGGTAATAGGCTCGCCCCCTATTATGTTAGGGTAGGACTCCTACCAATGGGCCACCACTGCTTTCCTACCGTAGGAGAGCAGCGGTGGCCCATTGGTAGCGGCCCCAACTTACGAACAGTAAGTCATAGTGTCTATTATGTTGTAAAAAAATGTAAAATATGATATGGCGATATTGCAACTGACTTCAACAAAGATAGAATGGCCCTACCTGTCTTCTTTTGTTTCTTTTAAGGCTGTGCAAGCCGATTATTCTTTTATACAAACTGATAAAAGAAACTGATAATTTCACTATTTGGTGTCAAACACCAAAAACGAACCATTACTTCGATTAAACTCGTCATTATTCCGAATTATAGCTAATCAGAACGGTAAAAAAAGAATTGGTTGGGAATTTATGTACCTCGACAGTTCCATAATTAAACTAATAGTAACACAACTAGAGTAGCGGTGGCCCGATGGTGGCGGCCCTGACTTACGAAGAGTAGAGAGGTTCGAACCCAGGTGCACATAACTTTGTGTAATTTCATCACTACAGCTCTTAAAACGATGAAGGAAAACATCGTGAGGAAACCGGCATGCCCTGGAACCAAAAATTCGAAGGTATGTGACATCTACCTTCCCGCACTGAGCCCGCGTGGTGGATTATAGCCCATTCCCTCCCATAGATAGGAGGCCGTGTGTCCCAGTAGCGGGAACATTATAGGCTGACGTTACTAACACAACTTTGGGTGTAAATAAATTGCATTAGGTTTAAACTTCCAAATAATTTACCAAGAGACATAGTTTATTTACCAATAAGATCAAATCACATCAATTTAATTGCTCGTCTTAGCTAGCTAGCGCCTGAATCAATGCGACCTAGTTAATTGGTTAGTGGTCTGGTTAACCTAAGGCCATTTGTAATTAGATGTTCATGTTTGTCCTCCCTAATCTCCAAGATATGTTATTCCATTTCCAAGTATGATTTGATTGAAACCCTTGCTGTTGCCCGCGGCTTTGCTCGCATTTTGGTCGAAAATTATCCCACAATGCGTATGTCTCGGGGATAATGTAGCTTCCTATTAGTGAAAGAATTTTCAAAATCGGTTCTGTAGATCCAGAGATGACCCTCTACAACCTCACAAACTTTACCTTTTTATAATATTAGTAAAGATTTTAAAAAATCTATGCCTGCTATACTTCTCGGTCATAAGAACTATATACTATAAGTTTATCAAAATTGTTTTGGATTAAAACACTCTTTAAATGCATTGTGGTAATTGTTTACAAAAATCGCCGAAGAACTTAACATAAACCGACATAGTGATTCTTCTAGCAATAGATTATAGTGTTATAACTGACGACCTTTCGTCCAGTGTTATAATCTCAACAAAAACTCATTATCATCTACCTAGCCATTTCCTATGTTAGGGTCGGCTTCCAGTCTAAACGGATGCAGCTGAATAGCGCTATTTTACATGGAGCGACTACCTATCTGACCTCCACCAACAGCTTGTAATGTGTGGTCATCCATCCACGGATCAGCCCAGGTTAGCGTGGCTTAAACTGCAGTTCGAACCGAGTGGCTGTTATTACTTAGCCACAAACTCCTTAAAAAATCTCAACGAAAAAAGTCGAATATTCAAAAAGTCGATCAAAAAGTACGAAACCAAAAATTCAAATAGGCGTAAAGTTTCAATTTAACTTAAACTTCCCAGTCATTTCCAGACTTCATTCCCAGATGACAACACAACAAACAATTAAGTCGACTGAACTAATAAAATGCAACTGAGCATTGTCTTAAGACACGACTTAATGACGTCTAGACGAATCGCTCAACTTTGCTCAGTTTAAGAGGCTTCTTTGTGTGGCTCAAGTTAAAAACGTAGAGCGTTTTGCGAGCTGTGAATTCTTGTTGTTATGTTTAATGACAATTTTACTGCGGCCATTACTTTTTCAATGGTCATTAAAGTTACCACTATACCAATGCCACTATGAACCACACTGTGGCCTATGTACCAATCTTGTACATACATGATGATTAAATAAATAAATAAAGTTGGCCGTCCAGTACTACGTAGGTTGCACACGGAGAAGTTTCCATCGTGAACTGACTTCAATTAACAGACACCAACTGATCGACTAACTAAAAAGGTTTTTTTTTTTAAACTCAACCCAACGCTAGGAATTTTTTTTTTTTTTTTTTTTTCTGGGATGAGAAGTCATCAAATAACTCTTCCCGCTCTGGGCTGAGCAGGAGGGAGTGTCAGACTTGCTGACTAAAACCCATCCATGTTCCTTCTTTTGCCCTTTGAGTTCCAGGGCCGCGGTATCTCTTTCAAACAGTCCCGCAACTCAGGAATTTATCCTGTATCGTGGGTTTGTGTACAAACATTTAAACTCACATTAGAGTTCCGCACCGTGGTCAAGAAGACCGGCGCCGCAGTGCGGACCTCTAACTCACATTCACATAACAGCCAGACCCGGAACAACTACCTGTAGATCATATATTTATTCCGTTCGGGGATAGAACCCGCAATACGCAGCGCAGCAGCCAATCGCTCAGCCACTGCGCCAACCGTGCCTTTAAAGTCAAAATAGCATGTAAGCTGTTTAATTAAAATAAATGCTTTGCGTGTAGTATGGCCGTGGGTGGCTTTGGATGATGCCATCTACATTAACATACAAAACGAAGTTAAGTACACGTGCGTAGTTTAGCTGTGGGCTGCAGATGGGCAAAAACTAAAATTGGTCTATTGTCAAAAAGGAATGGTTATAGGTATTCAAACTCAGTAGCTCTTACTTTTGCACTGAATGACACCATCTGTCTGTTAATTGGCGCGCAGAAAGAAAAATAAACTTCAAACGAAAAAGAGCGAAGATTTTCAGTGTTAAGATTATGATTGTTGATCGTATGTACCAATCCCGAGTGTAACACATGTAAAAAAAAACTACCCGTGGTACTACTGGATCGGTTGGTAGGTCTACGGGTTTTTTTTTACCCGTGGTCCTACTGGTTATACTGGTACATATACGTGGTCCACGGGTAACAAACGCGAATCTTGATGTATATAAGCCTAATAAGTTTGATCATCAGTTCACTATAACTCCCAGAACAATTTTCTTCACTGTCAAGAAACGTCCAAACTCTTTTAACTTATACCACACGCCAACCCTTCAAATGTCGTTTTAACTTTACAATATTCCACGGAATACTTTGAAATGGTTTCCAATTATGGGTCCATGGTTTCAGACGTTTCAATTAAAAGCTTGTCTTTGTTCTGAATAAGCTGAAGCAATTAGCTTAGTTTTTAGATTAAAACAAATACAAAACAAAGCTTTGTTGCGGCTATCTTTGTAGTTTCCGAAGTGAGCTTAATTGGTTTTCGAGAAATGATTTTGAGCTTAGTTTTGGTTCTTTTGAACAAGGTTGATGGCAAAAGAACTCGTTCCGGGCGAGTTTGTAGCGCGTTGGTAAAAAATACAGAGTCATTTCTGAATAGATTTTTTCGGGGTTTTTATTTGGATCTGATACTATTTTGTTTTTTTTTTCTAATTCATTGTAAGCTTTTGCGTCGTATGGCAGTATTTTACTCTTAAACTAAATTAACTGCTTAGTGGCATGCGTTAAATAACTCGAGTATGACGATGCTTTTTGGTTTTCGTAATAGTGCGAAGAAAGTATTTATGGAATGTAGCCCAGAAAATTGAAAAATTTGGGCATAACTGAACATTGGATAAGACAACATCGTCAAAGGTGATATAATTATGATATTTTTGAGGCAGGAGTCATAAATATCGTATAAGTAATTACTACGTAACTTTTCTTTCAGTTCAATATGTTTTTACTTTATATAATGTATTCCACTATTTTTTGCTGGTTATCTCGTGAAATAACTTGTAAATCTCTTCAAAAGAAACGGAATAAGAGGTCGACAAGCAAAGCAATTACGCTCAAATTACTGCTTCTTTTAAAATTCTCAGACATTCCTAAATATCAATTTGAATTTAACGAGTTCGAATTTGAAATTAATTGTTGGTATTGTTATTTTATTAATAGCGTTAGTAACACGACGACTGAGTTTCGAAGCAAAAGCTGTTTTAATTGTATTCGACTTAGGTCTTAAAATTTGCTTTGCAATGGAAATTTTCGTATAATATTTCTGATTTAGTTATTGTTACTAAGATTTTTAGATGAATATTTATTCAAATCCTTCCATAGTATTTCAAAGAGCACTTAAGACTGTGAAAATACGCTGAATTTTAGTTTCGCTTTTAATCAAAACTTTAGCCTATTTGTACAAGATTTACAGTTTCGATTGTGTTTAGCTCGTGTATTAGCATCTGTTTCTAATCGTAAATTGAAACTTCTATAATATTGTTTCAAAAGGACCTCATAGTTTTTCAATAATGAGAATTTTGTTACAAATATATTACAATAAGCTGATCGGCTTATACATTTTGTTGGTCCAACACAAATGTTTCTTTGTTTTAACTCTGTAACAATAAATGAATTAGCTTTATTTATGAAAGCTAGTCCCACAGTTTCTGCGCAATAATTGATTCGTAAGTGTTGGCAAGTAAATATTCGTGTATAATATATATTTCTAGTATTTCAGACTTTGATTTTTTTTAGTCTGATTTTATGCTTACTTACTCGAACTGAAACTGAAATCAGAACCGAAAGCCCTATTTATTTCAATTTTTTGTGCTTAGTCTGGGAGCTAAATAAAGTGCGACGTACCGACCTTGCGTCGCGAGCGCGTGGACCGCGGCCGGCTTAACGCCTCGCAGCGCAGGGTGGGCATGCAGCACGCCGCCCAACACTGGGCTGCTGAGCCCCAGGATGTCACCGCCACCTGGTTAGTTAGGTAATGAGCTTAGTTTTGATTATATGACTTCTTAGGGACGTTAGTAAGCTTAGAATTGTTTGTAGGGAGGTAGTATTAATTGGTATAAGTATTCGATAATTTGACAGTATGTTTGATGGAAATTTTATAATTTTACAAGATAGTGACGCCACCGAGCAATGGACTGCTAAGCCCGCCATTTCGTTAGTTAGTTAATGAGCTTAGTTTACATGAGTTATTGACATCAAAGTGCTAATAGGTAGTCAGTGAGTGGTTATTAGTCACTAAGCAGTATATCACTGTCATCTAGTGAACCTAGTTTTGTTTGTATGGTCATAATATTAATAGGTCGTGGTAGCTATTTGGCTTTTTGCTTCGCAGAGCTGGGTGGGCCCATGCAGCACGTTGTCCAGTATTGCGTTGCTGAGCCCCAGGATGTCGCCCCCACCTGATTAGTTTTTTTAATGGGCTTAGTTTTCTTTATATGACTTATTTGAGTCGTTATTAAGCTTAGTAGTTTAGTTTGTAGGGTTATAGTAGTAAGAGGTAGTAATTTGACAGCAAGCTTGATTAAAATTATATATTTTACCAGGTAGTCAATTGTGTTTACGCTGCCCAGCACTAATTTTCTGCACTACCTGGGTTCGTGAACTTAGTTTCGGTTAAATTATATAACAGTCAAAAAGTCTTAAATTTGATAATCACTGAACGTATCCAGCGGTACAGGAACTGAGCTAAAGCAGCTTTCGTTAAAAGAAATGATAAGCAAATAAAGGCTATAATAGTTTGGATAGACAATTATCACAAACTAAATAGACTTTGCAGAGCAAACTTTAGCAGAGTTTTAGAGTGTAGCAATTAAAGAAGATAAGTTAAAACTATTAATTTTTCGTTAGTGTAGGAAGTATCAAAAATCTATGTATACAAATCAACGCTAGACCTACACATATATTTTAGGACATTTGCTTAATTTTAAACCTAAAAGTCTACTCTTAAAACCAAAAAAAAAACTCCAATTGAACACCAAAAAGTAATTTAGTTTTTACCGTAAAACTTTCAGAACACAGGAAACCTCTTATTTAACCTTTGCTTTGTTCAAATACACACTATATATTTTCCGAGCTTAGCTCTGGAACACTGCTTTGTGCTTAGTTTTTAAACTGTGCTTAAGTTTGTAAAGTATCGTAGCAACTAATGATCAGCAGTTGAAAGTTTGTTCGGAATTGTTTAAAAGTTAATGGACCGTTGTTTTCTAAGAATACTGTTAAGTTTAGGGTTACCCTGTGTCCAGATTTGTCCGGAAATATCCAGCTTATTTGCTATCTATCCAGACTTTTTCCAGTCTTGTATTTTTTCCTGACTTTACAACTTCATTGGGGATTTTTTGTAAATAAAAAAAAATAAAAAAATTATAGAAGAAAAGTTCGGTTTATATATAAACCGAACTTTTCTACAAAATTAATGTCCGGCTTTTGGGTCAGGGCTTTTAAAATTTCGAAATGGTAACCCTAGCCAAGATCCGTAGACTGCGGAGAAAGAGGGTAGTTTTCACTTTGCTTTACGTATAAACTGTTGGTTATTGGTAAATAGTGGGTGCTGTGAAAATTCACACAGGAGCTGTTTAGTTTTGAAGCTTGTACAGGAACTATGGTTGAATGTTGTAAACTTTAAAGGGTTAACTGTAGAGTTGGATTCTTATAATATCTTATTAACTTTATATTTTGTTCAGAAGTCACTATTTGGGTTATTTAAGGTATTGAAAAATGCCTAGATTTTCAGAAAATTCTTCTATTTTTCTGCTTTTTTTCTATTGTTTTCAGTTTTGCTTTTCATAGGCCGTGGTTGACAATGCTTTCATAAGTCTTAGCGGTTGGATTAATTTTGATTCTCACGACCTTCCGTCAAGTATATTCAGTATCACTCTTGCTAATATCAGTCGTTTTCCTCAGAAACTTATTTACAATTAACACGTAATTTTGTAAGTGTCCTAAATAACGTGAAAAGTGGATAACATTGATAATAAATCATATTTAAGTTGTACCATTGTTAAATTCTAGGGTTTTTTTTCAGGTTCTGACACAAATGATGTCATGGACGCAAAAATAAGAAAAACGCTCATAAGTTCTCTGATCCCTAAAAGTCATCATTCTTAAATGACTTAAGGTGAATTCGGTTAAACTTTAAACAAATAAATAATACACGTTTTGGACGTGGAGTTGCGGACACCGGCCCATTATATAATACAATACAATACAAGTCTGAAGTTTTTCTGTTATAAGTCTGACAGCTTTGTGTGGAAGAAATGTCAAAAATAGACTTGTTGGGTCAAATTCACCTCGAGTCTGATACCAGTTTCACCAGAGGCTACCAGTACATTTACTTACCAAGTATAGAGTTCTGAGTGAGCAGGTGATGAGTTGGGGGTTGTTGCAGCACCCCCCCTCCGACCAGCACCCCGTGTCCTGTGTGTCCTGCTGCCAGCTGTGAACAGACGAGGAGTAGTTTGTATTACGTCTCTGATAAGGTTACTGTGTACTGTGTAGTCATCACCCTATAGTACATTTTGATATAAATGGGGACACTTTGTTATTGCATTCGAGCGCGGAATTAACACCCGAGCTGCAGGCGTTATGGAGCCGAGAACTGCAGGGACAATTCCCCACGCGTATCATACGACGTTTTTCAATACAATTTGGAAGAATTAAAATATTAGAACGGAAAGTATTTTTGTCAGGAATTATTAGGAAACTATGATTTAATTTGCTTTTTTTCCGCGCTTTGCTTTCGCCAGGTTGAAGAAGAAGCAAACGTATGATGCCACTATACAGCCTAATATGAAAAAAAGAAAATTCAAATATGTTTGCTTTTAGAACACAAATAAATGTTAATTTGTTCATAATAGTAAATATTTGTTTTAAATAATCATGTTATGTATGATATTCTATTTATAGACACAATTTAAATACTCAAACAATATTTACGCCGTATAGAGGCATATCTCTTTGCCGAGATTAAAAAACAAAACAATTACCACCGATTAAAGCTATAGTCATTGAACCCATTTGGACGTATCTGTGGAAATTTTTATTTCCGCACGTGTGCGGAAAAATATTAAAAATCCACGAGTGTGAAATACATTGCATGTTGAATCTAATCGTAATGCGATAAGAACCAGTTTTCGAGAAAGTAATACACTTTCTCGAAAACTGGTTCTTATCGCATTAAAAAACGAAGACAAAAACTTTTATTACGAGTACCTCGTGTACATATATTACTAAATCAATTTTAACATGGCGACCGAGTGTTTAGTAACATAAAGTATTGTAAAATTGGACACCTCATCTGAATGCATTAATAATTCAAATTGTAATTTAAAATAAAATCATTTCAGATTGTTCTTGTTAAATCTTACAGTGAATAAGATTGAATTTCATGACGGCTTTCAAATTCAAAGGCCTCTCATATTTGAGAGCGAAGACAATCATAACAGAACATAACATCACGCCTAATCCCCGAAGGGTAAGCAGAGGTGTACGTAATAGTACATCCACATTTCGGCAGTTATGTTTAAGTCCCATATAATAGGGGACGAGCTCATTTTCATCAACCGGGCACAAATCCAGACTCCGGGGCTGCTACTGAGAAATTTCTAATGGAGGAACCCGGGAATCGACCCCAGGACTTCATGCTCTGCAGTCGCACTTGCGACCACACGACCAACGAGGTAATTAGGTTCTTTCGCACCTATAGGTTTGATGAAAAACATATTTTTTTGTTTCAGTTCCATGTATTGGGAGCCCTCCCTTGATCTTTTATTTTTTTGGATTAAAATCGTAAAGCGGTTCACAGAATACATCTACCTACTAAGTTTCAACTGTGTAGTTCTAATAGTTTCGGAATAAAGTGGCTGTGACATACACGGACAGATGGACAGACAGAAATGGCGAATCTATAAGGATTCCGTTTTTTGCCATTCGGCTACGGAACTCTAAAAACGGACCAATCGTCGTTGAATATACTCATTCATGTACCTGCCCTAGTCATGGGCACAGCTTAGGTATATGAACAAGTACGATAAAGTCAGAATGTTAGTAAGTAACAGACGCATTAAAGAAATTAAACGAAAGCCCAAAATGTAACGGTCTTTTTTTCCGTACACGTGTTACACTCGTAAAAAGAAAAAGGTTTTATTCCCCTTAAAATCCTATTCCACTCAAATAGGAACTCTTCCAATATAGCTTTAAACCCTAGGACAGTCATCGCACTGAATAAATACGCTCTCCATGCTGTATTCCAGTGACGTGACAATCTTTCAGCTCCCGAAAAATTCACCGGAAAAATTCGGCAGCGAACTATTTTTTACTTCGAAAATCTGCAAAGGCAAGTACAGTCACGGGTTCCAATATGTATGCCCTTATAAACTTCTAAAAGATAGATAGATAGATAGATAAGATAACTTACTAACAAACTTACTTGACTTTTGTCACCTACTGTATTCATTGCAATTTCTTGTTTTTACGAACAAAGAATTTTGGAACCCATTATTATTATTTCATTTATTCATTCTTATACACATTAAACACAATAATGATTAAAAAAAAAATAAAAAAAATAGTAGCGCACCAGTATCGGGAATAGGAACCAAGCTACAGGTGTACCCATATTGTTGTTAAATAAGTCTAACTTCTCAAAGATATATTTTATTATTCCCCGAGAAAATGAGTTTTTATTTTGGTTTTGTATTTACGCGAGTGTACACAAAGAAGGATGGCAACGCCTCACGCAATCTGGGGACCGCATTTAGAGATATTATGATTATGATTTAGATTTAAAATAAAATGTGAAAATAGTATATATTTAACATTGTTTTTAGCCGGAAAAAAGTTGCAGTGTTGGCTGAAACATGACACGGACTATTATGTCCACTAAAACGTATCAACAGCGTATCATACCCTATTAACGCACGGGGCGTCAACAATTGTCGGCGAGAATATTTTGACGATACCACATGACATGTCACGCGACGGTGTTGGTCAGTGAGGAAACGGTCCAGTGGGCATACTTTTCAATACAAAGAGTATTTTTTTGCCTGAAACATTTTATCTTACTATTATTATTAATGCAAAAGTTGGTGAGAATGTTTGCTCCTTTTTCACGCACGGTTGAACGGATTTGGGTGAAATTTGGCACACAGGTACTTTATAACTTGGGTACTTTGTGGGATAATCACCGAACTCGGCGCAGGTGAAGCCGCGGGCATATGCTAGTAGTTTATAGAACGTTCATAGTATGGTACGGCGTAGTGGGCAGAATTTTCTATACTGATCCCACGACAGTTAACTAAAGAATTTAATTTGCTCCGAATTGCTCGTGACTGTACTTGGGCTATTGAAGCGAAAATCCTGTTCGATTCGTTTGTTTCCTTTTTACTTTGCGGTCTGGGACTAATTACTCGGTTTTAGGTATTGGTCAAAGGAAGATAGGAATCTTTTTTGGCTGCGAATTTGTGAGGTATGCTATATATATAATTTATGGGAGAACATGAATTACATTCAGAGTAGAGTGAATGCTTCGGTCGAAGCCCTTTAATATTTTTTATACAATATATCACGCTTGTCGTCTTTGAAAGGAAAAGCTGTAGGGTGCTTTTAACCCTTATCAGGCCTGCAACAGCCATGTTTATGTGCCATATAATATAAGGGAATTATCCTATTGCTATCAACTGGGCGCCAATCCTGCCTCTGCGACACTACTCAGAAATTCCTGATGGAAAGCTTATTATTAATTTGCCGAACTAGGTAATCGTACCCCAGACCTCACGAACAGCAGAAGGCGGTGCGACTACTAGATCAGCGGGGCAGAATCATAATCATAGGGGAATTAATAAACATGCTCCTACTTAAAATAAAGTGAAACACCTCTGTCTGTCCCTTAAGTGGAAAACAGCCATAATGATGATAAAGCAGATTAATTAAGGGCAATGATGGATGGAACTTTACACATGGCCGATAAATATGTCATCAAAAGCAAATCGATCTTCATTTTATAACAAAGAGTTGCCTAAAGCCTACGGGTGGTGCTACGCCGTAGCTCCATGCGTAGCGTACGCTACGCCGTAGTACCGTGCAACTTCATTGTTCAGAAAAATAAAATTGAACTTAAAAAAGACATTTGCAGTAAAGATTCGATCTCCATTATTATTTTAACACAAGTTTTATTTTCTTACTAAAAGCGCAAATGCTCTAGAACTATTACAAGTCCCACTAACTAAGATCTTTTTTAGTTTGTTCTCACTTGATCACGAGGAACTTTTTATATAAAGAGTTAAACTTTTTGGTTAAACAATATTTTTAAATTTCATTGTTTATGCCATATCCTCAAACATTTTTCTTAGGTATGATGTATATACTGTCTTATACTGTCTTAGGTATGATGTATATACTGTCCGGTGGTACAGAACCCTTCGTATGCTCGTCCGAGTCGCATTTGCCTAGTTTCTAGCTGCTAGCTCTTCCAGCTATTCGCCGGTAGTTGGACAAGTCACTTAAGAACATAGAAGTTATTTTGTTTACTATAAATGTGCCAAGTGATAGTCTGTAGGAACACAGTTTGGCAAGAGATTTGGCATCAAAGTAGAACTTTGTGAGTAAGTACTATTTCTGTAGTTCGACGATAAACCAAAGAGTATTAAAGGCTATGTGAGGGGAGCTAGGTGTCCAGATTTAGACCTAAGACCTTTGCTATTTATAGGTAACTATAAGAGCTTTTTGAGCTGTGCACAAAAACCAGACAAGTGCGAGTCGGACTGGCGCACGAAGGGTTCCTTAACATTATTTTAAAAAAAACCCTTGTTGTATGGGAGCCACCTTAAATATATATTTTATTCTGTTTGTAGTATTTGTTGTTATAGCGGCAACAAAAACACATCATCTGTGAAAATTTCAACTGTCTAGCTATCACGGTTCATGCGATACAGCCTGGTGACAGACAGCCAGACAGACGGACAGTGGAGTCTTAGTAATAAGTGTCCCGTTTTTATCCCTTGGTTACCCGAACCTTTAAAACGAAAGTGGAAATGGGCAGGTCAGGTTATAAGGCTTATAGACCAGAGATGGACCGTAAAAGTTACCCAATGGAGAGGGCCACAAGGCAAAAGATGCAGAGGGAGACCGCTGACACGATGGGAAGATGAGATCATAAGAACAGCTGGCCCAAACTGGAGACAAATTGCTCAGGACAGAGATAAGTGGACAATCTTTGGAGGAGGTCTACACCCTCTGGGGTTCTTGCATAAATGCGTTATAAAGATATTAGATAGAAATTAAACTTATACTTTCACTTACGGGATATCTTCCGTGATTGTCTATTATTTTAAGCTCCCGATGTTTCGACGCTGTTGCGAGCGCCATGATCGCGGGTTGACTGGAGAATGCGGGCAGTGGAAATATGGGGAGCTTAAAAGAATTAACAATCAAGGCTGAAATCCCGTAAGTGGCCGTATAAGTTTGGTTGTAACCGTGAAAGCGTAAAATAGTGTTAGATAGAAATTAATTAATCTAACAATTAATAATCTGAGTTAACTAATAAACTAATATACCTACTTAAGGCCTGGTCAGACCAGATGCGTGGCGTGACGTACACGTGACCACGCGCGTGGTGACGCGCGTGAACCCCTGACACACCGGGTTACGCATAGGTGTACGCTTACGCTTACGCATACGTGGTACGCACGCAACGCACCGGTCCTTTGCGTACCCAGCAATTCTTGTGCACGATGTCTGAAGAAGATTGGGTAAAGGACCAAGTAGTTCATCTGATGAAGTAGAAGCAATATTACTGTTATTGTGACAGAATATTCCTGGGTGTGCCAAAAAACAATGGGTTCAAGTTTTATATGACATATTTTTTACTCTTTGTTTTTTGTGTTGTACAAACAATTAGTTTTTCTTTAATTTCATTATTCATCATTAAAACCGAAACAAAACATCACTTACTATCGGTAAAACTTGAAAACAAATACAACTGAATGCGTAAGTCACGCGCGTAGTCACGCGCAGCAAAGATACGTGCGTGTTCAAACTTGTTCGGTGTGACGTCCAATAAGGAATGCCATTGACTACAACGTCATTACTGCACGCATCAATGTGACGTTGCTGTTCCGCTCTGCGTAGGTACGCAGCAAGTTTGACACATGGCAGCTGCAATGCGTAGCGTTACGCATGTAGTCTACGCGCACGTGTACGTCACGCAAGCGGTGTGCCATGTCTCTATAAAGTTCCATATATTACAACGTCATGGTACGTGCACGTGCACGTGCACGTCTACGTGTACGGATCCGGTGTGTTTCGGCCTTAAGAAGTGAAGTAAAATGCAAGGAATAAAAGGTTTTTATTTTTATTTTATTATAAGAGCTTTTTGAAGTCAGCAGCTGGATGTAGGCTTAATGGTGGCTGTAGTCCCATCCAATCATTGATTAGAGGCTGCATCGGTTTCGTTTGAGCAGAAATTTGGCAGTGAGGGCTGTGTTGAATGGATTTTTACCGGTCAGTTAATGCAAGCTAGAACTCTGCCAGTCAGTCAAGGAGTACGAGGTATAATTATTACAGCTTAGAGCATCCGTCTGTATTGGAACAAAAAACATTTTACAAAAAGTTTTTTTTCGTAAGTAACCGCATTAGTATGGAATACTGTGTCGTGGCCATTAGCGCCCACCTCCAAGAGGGGAGACGACAGCGTTCCCTGCATTAGTATTCTAATCCTTTGTAAAATACCCAACACATGTGCTGAGAAGTTAGTTCTGCCACTTCTTCTGTTCAGCGTTTTGGGACACTGTTTTATGTAATTTTAGACGTGATAAAAATGCCTGAGATTTTCAGCCAAAGATTAAACAACTTTGAATTTTGAAAGGACTCGGCAAAATCCTTTCTCTAAACCATTGATAATGCAGGTTCCCTAAAACTTATGTAAAATATTTTCCTGCGTATCGAAGTTTGAGCAAGGTATCCTCACCTGATGATGAGCAGCAGACAGATGATCAGGTGCCGGAGTGGGCGCCGGCGGGGAGAAGTCCCGAGCGTTGGCACCGTGGTTGATGGTGATACCACCCGGCAAGGCCGCAGGCGCCGGCGATGGTGGTACTCCTGACAGCTGGGGATTGAAGAGAGAGGTTAATAATACGACATTACGTTTTCATCATAACATCACGCCTGTATTGCCTGAAGGGTAAGGCAGAGTATATCTAGTAGTTACACCCACATTTCACCAGTTATGTTTAAGCCTTATGTAATAAGGGGCGAGCCTAATGCCATCAACCGGGCACAAACCCAGCCATCGTAGCTGCTACACAGAAATTCTTGATGGATAAACCCAATAACACTTTGCCCAACTTGAGAATCGAACCCAAGACCTCATGCTCAACATTCGCGTTTGCGACCGCACGACCAACGAGGTAGTCAAATATGTCAGTAATTTATTATGTTTTGCTGTGAGTAATAATGCTATACCTACATACAGGGTGTAACAAGACCCTTCACGAAGCCGTCAACCAAGCATTCTGTACATCAAACTAAGTAACTGTATGCAAAAATTATTGCTGGGAAACGACTTTTTTTTTTGGGGTGAAAAATCACGCTTTACGTAGGATTCAATGTAGCGCACTCAAAACATTGTGCTGATGGATGGATTGAATAGTACGGGAGCCTTAACGAAGCCGAAAAGCACTTAATAAATGTTTTGAATGTAACATTTTTACTTTAAACACCTCCAACACCCCCGTACCTTACAATCCATCCATCAGCACAATGTTTTGAGTGCTTTACATTGAGTCCTACCGCAAAAAAAAAGTGATTTTCCACTACAAAAAAAAAAAAAACGATTTGTAGCAATAATTTTTGCGTAAAATTACTTAGTTTGATGTACAGTACTACAATACTTGATCGACGACTTCCTTTCCGTTGCTCCAACCTTCCATATAGCTCAAGTCTTTTTTTCGAATGGCATCTCGCAGTTCAACCTAGGTTGTCGTCTGCTTAACCGGACAATCCTGTGGGTGCCTTGAGTGTAAGGCCTCCAGCCAGGGCAAAAAAATTACAAACTAAGCGACTATGCACGCTAAGGGCACTCCCTGAATGACAAAGTATAAGAACTTGTTTTCAAACGTTTCAGTTTTTATGTTTTTTGGAGTGACAATGTCAAGTATTAACAGCTTTAAGTCTCCCATTATGATTGAAAGCTTATGACAGCAATTTTTCTTTTATACGAGTACAATTTGAGCGGTCGCGATAACACGCACGTCTCATAAACCGCGAGAGACTTTATTCTGCCATACTAATTTCACCCTAATGCGAAACAAGGTAAAGCTCAAAGTGTTTCAATTTTCTTTAAACACCCACTTAAGGTATAACACCGATTGATTTACTCTCTAACTGATCGGGCCGTGTTGATACAATACGTTCACTTTTTAAAGGTGAAATTTTCATTAGATTCCGATTTCATTGACGATCGACCACTTTTCACTCTTATGCCCTGTGTAATAAGGTTCAAAGTTGTCGACCGTCAGTAAACTCGGTAGTATCTACCGAACATACTCCTAAAAAATAACAAGTGTGCCTGAGCATAATCAGCCTTTGCTTAGAACACAAGGCTTCGTTCGTTGTGAGAGCAAGTGGACCACAATCCACCACGTGGTCCCAGTGTGGGTTGGTGCATATCTCATGGTTCTATTTTTGGTTCTAAACCGGCCATAGATGTAAGGTTATGCATTTGCAGTTTTGCATGTACAGACAAACTGTGCAGGCATGCATGAAAGTGTCTTGGAGGAAACTGTACAATTATTCTTGTCTGTAAATGCAATCTAGAGTATATTGAAATACATATATTTTGCGCCTGGTCAAGCATGCACAACCGACCGTATGTTTCTATTTCTATTTTTTATAACAAGTAATAGACCCACTAAAGCAACCTAAACGTCATGTATTGCCAAGGACGCCATTCTTGCAAACGAGCCACCATTATGTATGTGTCCCATAAGGAACTCGGTTTTGCATATAGGTATTGCATGGACATTTAAAACTGTCATGCACAATATAATTATGGACAGTATGGAAACTAGGGGTGGTTTACGTTTACCGATTTCCGTAAAAAATTGAATAAAAATTTTAGTATCGATTCGGGTCAAGAATCGTTAGTACCTATAGATACCTCCTTGAATTTGACCAGGATGCAAAACGAAAGCCTGTATTTCGTAAGGCACATCGTACCTAATATAAGTACGAGCCTCAAGGCTCTTAAAGATAAGCCTTATATAAACGGATCACAGATGGTCACAACTGAACATATCCTACCAAATAAACCCATACATCAAAATTCACTAAAGATACGCAGCCCTCTGACATTTACAAATCATACCCAATTTTGAAGTAACTCCACACATCTCTATATAATTTTTCATCCGGTAGTTCTGAATGCCCTAATAACGGATCAGTGGACCCTTATCCGTCAATAGGGAGGGTCCAATCTACGGTCTATTGTGTTCCGGGAGCACTGTTACAATTTTGATTTTGTCGGAGCGTGGGTGTCTGAATGGGTACGTATGTTTCGCTCCATAAAATAGTTTCGGAATGGGATACGGTGTTGTGAAATTTACTTTTGTGATTTTCCTTTCAGGGGTTTTAGATTGAGCGTTTGATTATACGGATTGGTAGGGAACATACTGACTTATAACTATGTTTCATTAATCAACGTGGATTGTTATACACTTAGAATATATTGGCCACATTAGCTGCGCATTTTATTTGTTGGTCAACTACATATATAAGCTTAGCGGTCGTGGCGATGTAGGACCCACAGCTAGTTGGACCTTCTGCCTAGCTTTTTCGCAACTGTTTCGGGGTCACCTTCCAGTCTAACTCAATGCAACTGAATACCAGTATTTACATGGAGCGACTGCCAACCTGACCTTCACAACCCAGTTTGTACTGTAAGCCCCCTTAGTAAGACTGATTGTCAGACTTTTCGACCATTGATTGTACCTGTAACAGTTTTTGTAATGCCTAGGACGTCACCACGAATAAACGCTTTTTCTTATTTTTTTTTAATGGCTCTCAAAGATATACAAATGACAGCCGAGACAAACGGCTTAACTTGTGCTCATACTCAGCAAAACTGAGTTTACGCGTTTAGCTACACCGTGGGCTATTGTGAGCGGTGGCGTAACAGTGCATTTTCTGTTCAATTTGTGCAAAATCTTGACTAAAACCAAGATATTAGACTTAAATCAACAAGGTTAAACAGCCACTGAAAATGACGATGCTTGGGGGAGACCTATTTCTAGCAGTGGACATCTTTCGGCTAAAGTAATGATGGTGATGATATTGTTGGGACTTCTCTGGCCTTTAATTTCATACTCACTCTCTGTTTATGTGTAGTATCTCTGAGAGGGAGAGTCTCCTCGCTGCCACTCCGGGAGGACTCAGGAGGCGTGAGCCGACGCTGGTCAGTCTGGGAGGACAGGATCTGCATCTCCAGCATCTGTTCCTGTCTGATGTCGTCGTTGTAGTCCTGAAAAGAAGAATTGAGAGTTAGGATACATCAATTCAAAAATCATATAAATTTTTCAAATTGGGACACGAGTCAGCATTATTTGAAGGTGAAAATTATATAAGACAGTCTCCGAAAACGAGGACAGTATTTTGGGGGACTGCTTCATAAATTTTACTTCACCCATTCCTAATGTTTTATCTGAAATATAAGCAGCGCATCAAACTCTTCATGTAGCAACGCATCTGTCTGATTTTCAAGGTTCCCAATAAAAGTACGGTTATTTTGATAATTCCATCTGATGCAAGATGTTTCAAGCTGCCAGATACAAAAAAACAGGCCAAACGCGAATTGGACTCATGCACCAAGAGTTCCGTATAAACTTGTAGGTATTTTGTTATTAAACTACATATTAACGGTTTTCAGACCTTTACATGTGCTCTAAGATATTGCTTATTGCCAAATTTTATGATTCTAGGTCAACGGGAAGTATCCTATAGGTTTTGATTCCCTTGTGAAATTGCAAAATATGTGACATAATTTGATTTTCTCACTGCTCCAGGGGGTAGCAGAATACTCAAGTCTTGATAAGCTTGATACCTCCACGCGTTCCTGGGATATAGGGTCTTGACAGACAGACAGACAGACGGACAACAAAGTGATCCTTCCGGGTTCCGATTTTGCCGACTGTGGAGGTAAACGGAACCCTAAAAACAGTTTTTTTTCTTACGAGACCTATATAAGGTAGTACGATTCAATGCGGCCCAAAGAAAATGTATTGAGCTGAATAAAACGAAACAAAACACTAGCCACATAAAAAAACAATTGCCTCCGAACAGACAAAGGTCTTCCCACCAGATATGCTATCATAAGCAAAGTTCTATTCATTTTCGGCCATTTGCAGAACAACACAGTTATAAATTCTGTCTTAATCGCTCCTTGTCCAGACTTTTTGGTCGTAACGAATATTCTAGACCGTTGCCGTCACCAGATAAGGAATACTTGGACTTATTTATTGCTTTCACTTCTGGAAAAAAGAAAACTATTGAGTAAGACTGGATTGTTAATAGGTTGTGGGTTGCTAAAAAAATTGTTTAAATGTATCTAACGTGGGACATTGAATAAAGTAATTGCTGAATGGGGGCTATCGCGTATGAATTCGCCGCTAGAGGCGCTAGTTTAGCGCAAGGTCACCGAAATGTCAGATGTCATAGTGTTCGCGCGTTGCGTGCTTTTTACCACGTATTTTTAATTTTGGAAGTTGGAGGTAAAAATGTTATAACTGTTTCATGCTTGCTAATTTTAGGGAGAATATTGTAAAAATGTATCTGAAGTTTACACTATGTTGTTATACGTAATAAAATAAACTCTTCATCTAAATAAAGAGTTTATTTTAATGAGGGCTATCGTTTTTGAGCTCACCAGATGGCGCCACTGTCGAGTAAGGTCATATCAATAATTCAATTTATACTTTAAAGTACTCAGTTTTTAATAATAAGATTGGGAGTAGTAGTCCCAGGTGTATCTTTAGATGGATCACCTTCAAGAATCTGTCTTGTCTCCAATTTTAAGAATTCCTTCAGACTCACATTCAAGAAACGCTCTCTCGTCTAGTCTAGTCTAGTCTCCAATTTTAAGAATTCCTTCAGTCTCACATTCAAGAAACGCTCTCTCGTCTAGTCTAGTCTCGACTCCACAGTAGTCTCCTTCCATTTTTGAATCTCAGATTTTCTTCTTGCGGCCTTTTACTCATCTCATCTGACAAGTGTAGTCGGCCAGGACATAACAGACGTAAGTCTGTTATGTCCTGTCAATTCTAAACCATGAGTGCGTAAAGAATTTATAAATATAATTTAAAATTAAGTTATTAGTAAACAATCATTATTATCTATAAAATACAAAATTTCAGCTAAACTGAAAAATATAATTTAGATTAGATAAACCAAAAAGTATTCATCATAGACTAAGCTAGTAAGAAACTCTATGACAGAAAGAAAAAGTAACTGACAGTTTGGCAAATCTGACGTACATGTCATAACTCCGAATAAACGTAGTGATTATATACTCTCTGACTCCGAAAATAAGCTTGTTATTAATTTATCAGGTTGAGTAGTGATAATTGAATGTGAATCCTACCTGACCTAACTTCGTCAGATGTCGGTATGTTTGAACGAGTTATGAAAGTTTTGTGAATGCTGTAATACTTTAACCTTTGCAAAAATTTTGTTCTAGGCAAAAAAAAATCTCGGGGTTGTTGGGGAAATATAGTATATGCTATACTTACACTTTATACTATACTTACAATTGTTATACCATTTATCATCTTTTTTTATTAATTTGTATATTTATACTCAGCGAATCGATCTAAATACGATTCGATTTCATTGTATTTGCTGAAATAAAATATAAATTTACATAATTTTCAATACTTTAAAGTATGAATTGAATGATTGATATGACCTTACTCGACAGTGGCGCCATCTGGTGAGCTCAAAAACGATAGCCCTCATTTATCGCTTTCGCTATACAGGATGAAAGGGTCATCAACGCACAAAAGGTCAGCACGTACTCAGTACATCATTCCGAACCCCACATAGAAATTTTTCATCAGTAATTTAAAAAATGAAATTGTGACGTTCCATATAATTTGACCGTGTAGGTATTGCACGTTTGTAGGAAACAGCTGATGTTCCTTCCACTCTGTTTTTATTGATACCAGCTGTATACAGTGTTTCTTATTAAAAATGAAAATAATTTGCAAAATAGCTATATTTTTAGGGTTTCGTAACCAAGGAGTAAAAACGGGACCCGATTAATAAGACTCCACTGTCCGTCTGTTTGTTTGTCCGTCTGGCTATCTGTCAATAGGCTGTATTACATGAACTGTGTTAGTTAAACAACTGAATTTTATACAGATGATGCATTTCTGTTGCCGCTATAACAAAAAATAATAAAAACAGAATAAAATAAATATTTAAGGGGGGTTCATACAAAAAACGTTTTCTTTTTTTAGTTTATGGTAGCGTGCGTCCAACTCACACTTGGCCGTTTTTTTTCAATGTTACTTAGTCAGAATGCTTTGATTTCGGCTTTATGATGGTGTAAAAAAGTATGGAGTACGATAGAGTGAATTAAACAGGCAGCCTTACTCGTATGTTTACGAGAGTTGATTTTGTGATCTCAAACAAACATTAGCTAACGCCGGTTCTCATGGGGGTAAGCATAAAACACAAAACGCCACCATGATCCTTTTCCTTTCGCCTAGTTTTCAGATTGATAATATTTTTTTTTTATTGAATTGTCTTATAAACGCAATACTAAATTGTGATGACCTCAAAATCCATAAAGAATTGTGTGTTAGTGTTGCCAACAGACCCTTCGTTTTAGACGGTGAATGATAAACATTGTACCTACATTTTATACAAGTATATAGGTGACTGGTAATTAGTGACCGTTACTTAAACACATGATTGTACCCATGATAAACAACTTTCGTAAGAAACATTTTTATACTCATTCACTTAAATCACAATAACACAACAGCCCTATGAAATTCGCGTGCGCAGTCTAACACCGGTGTTCTTAGTCGTGGATTGAACTTAAGTCGGAATTGACACGAATACAGTCCGCCCCATTAGACATATTGACAGCTACAGTTTGTTTGTTTGTTGACATAAACGCCCACTTTTCAAAGGAGTTTATGTCAAATTATAAACAAACTGCAGAGCCTGTCAATATGTCTAATGCGGCGGAATGTAGGTGTGTCAAGTACGACTTAAGTACAGTCCACGACTAAAAATACCGGTGTTAAAGTTGGATATTATTTTTTAATTTGTTTACACTGTTGCACGATACCATAGTAATGAGACAGAACTGCGTCACGCGGCTATAACAGCTGATAGGTCACAGGCGCACGCGCGCGAATTTCATACGGCTGTTGTTATTGCGATTACAGTGAATGAGTACCTATAAAAAAAGAAATGTTTCTTTCCGAAAGTTGTTTTTTATTATGAGTACAATCACGTGTTTTAAGCATCGGTCACTAATTACTAGTCACCCTATATGAGTGAAAAATAGTTCGATATAATATCTTTCACTGCTATATACAGTTAAACCTTCAAGCCAATCTTTCATCCAGAATCGCAATAATTCTACCCGTAAATCTTAATAAACTATTACATTACATTCACATAACATTTACACCTCACGAAACATTGGTAAACACATAAGTCACGCAGCCAATACATTTAAATATAGTGCAAGCTGAGATATTGCATCTGGTCTAGTTGTTGAATCAGTCACCGGAATTTAAATCTTGTGTTAATGTTGAATAAGTCATATGATTCCTTTGTGATTTGCAACGACTATCTGAATAAACAAATACTTACATTAGATATAGGAAAACAATAGGATTTAGATTTGATGGGTTTGTTGTTGGAGTTTAGGTGTTCTTAATGGGTTTTTTTTTAACTAACCTGACCCAATAAGATGGCGGGACTAGTTGGTCAGAACCAAATCCCATTGTTATTAGTTAGCCCTTTTTTTTACCGATGGGAAATCATCAAATAACCCCTCCCGCTCTGGGCTGAGCAGGAGGGAGTGTCAGACTTTTACTGACTAAAACCCATCCATGTTCCTTCCTTTGCCCTTTGTGTTCCAGGGCCGCGGTATCTCTTTCGAACAGTCCTGCAACCCTGGCAGGCATCGGTCCAATCGGACCCCTTCCGGTTTGCTGACTCTCTTTGAGGCGCACGTGGAACACGAACGCGCCGTCGACACGGCCTGTCGTCATAAGACGGACGGACGGCGAGCTAGCCCATAGCTCACCGGCCAAAGGCCCGCATTAGTTAGCCCTAGATCGAATGATTCGGAAGTCATGGGGAGCGGCGTTTGTCCAGCTGTGGGATAACATAGTAATCCTAAGGGATTACAGGCGTAATGTATATGGTTTGTATCATTGAAATTCCTAATCAAATGCCCGATTTCATCGAGTTTTCATTTCTTTCGTCTTGATTCAGAATATAGTCCATAGTGACTGGAAACATTAAATTATTCTTAGCGAGCAGTATTTTCAATACCCATTACCACAGCTCATCACTCCCAAACAACGTTCTTTGATTTGCCCAGACCTTTATGGCGACTAAGCCATAAAACCGTACGTTATAGTCCTGTACGTAATGCACCGTTTTATAGGCTACCGTGCTATCTTGTGATGAGTTTCTGCATTCCGTCTTACGGAGGTATTTGTATTGATGTTGGAAAGTTGATAAGTACTTGTTTATTTTATATACTTGGTATGGAAGTGTTTATTGTGAATGAATCTTTTCTACAACGAGAGCGCTCTCTCGCTTCACAAAAGATTATAGATATTTCAATAATATTATAAATAAAAAGAGGTAGATATCGCACTGGTCTACGCAAATTATTGCAGACATATTCAGCATATTAAGACAATTGTCGTAATTTGATTTAGCCGGTTAATAGCAGCGAACATAAAACGTGTCATTGGTGTGACAATACTCGTAATGTACCTAAAATCCCAAGTTGTGTGTTAAGAAAGTGTAAAAAATATTTTTCAAATAAATTATTAAAAACAAAACTTTTGTGAGGTATACAAAACAAGATAAATAAAAGGAGTTAATGCGTGTTCATATGTGTTGTGACGTGTCGTGTGTGTTGTGGAATGTCCTGAAGTCTCGAAGGTATGAGTGAGTATATTAAGGTATTCCAAACAACCATTTTTATCTTATGGTTGTTTTATACTTTTAAAATACATATTTTTCTCCAAACATACCTAATAATGTGCATTGTGTTCTACTTGGATACGCAAAGTTTCAATATTCCCCTACCTACCTACATAAAATCTATTAGAATAGTAATTTCGCAATAATCTAGCTTTTACGACGAACTGACGGCCGGAGCATTTACGACATTTTCATAACGTTTGATGGCACCATCAACGATCTTAATGTTAAATTGATTTCAAACTTTATAGGAAGACTAGCTCCTTTCAGTGTCTTTGCTTAAGAGTTGCCGTAAAAAAAACTATCTGCTTAATCTATGTATTTTTCACAGGTGGTTGTTTATGCCGCTCACGGCAAAGCTGATGTGACTATAGCCTTTTTAGAAGCTCGCGCACTATGCGGCGTCATGGTCGTACTTGTCGAAAGACCGGCCGCTATCTTGAACAACACAGGTCGGACTGGTCGTGCGACCAAATTTACTGTTGTCGACCAAAAATCGCTTTTGCGGCCAAGTCGTGGTCGCTTTACTTTGCCACGAACTACACGATCATGCAACATGCATCTAAAGACCGTGATAGCATAGTAACATAACACCTGTAAATCCCGAAGGGGCCTATTGCCATCAACCGGGCGCAAATCCAGACTCCGTGGCTGCTACTGAGAAATTCCTAATGAAAAAACTTATACCTTTAGCCGTTAAATATATGAAATATTTGTTACAAAAAAAGGCACTCAAAAGAAGGTAGAGGTCGTAAAGTAAGGATAAAATGTCACCGCCTGACATTGAAAAATTAAACAACAAAAAAGTAGGTGAGGAGAGAAACAGAAAAAGCTTTACAAAAGTCCAATTTCGACATCCATATTTCTACCTCCAAGTACCAATACGCGCGCACTACATAAATGATCACGCCACCAATGCTTTTGGCACATACAGAGAGGCAAACGCCTTTGAGATATTAACTCGTGAATTTTAATACGCCGCGCACCGTGCGTGCGTATTGTATATTTAATATTAGTATGACAGCCTATGCTGTCTGCGTATTTTCGTACATTTTAGTATCTGTTTTTTTTTGGGATATTAAGTTTGAATTTATTTACCTCGAGAAATGAGAACAGAAACTTTTACCGAGATTATACCTGTTTGTATACAAATATTTTTACCGTATCTTACAATTTTTACCCACAAGGTACTAACAAAATAATGTATTTTACTTCTAAAATAAATCTGTGGTCATCTAAAACGTTTTTTTTTCTTGGGATGCGCTTAAGAGCGGCCAACCCGTCATACTTTTCATACAAACGCTCGTACGTGATTATACCGTTGTTACACATCAATCTTTGAATTTTTTGAACTAATAAGTATTTTGTGCACTATACGTGGTAATATATGGTTTCTATGGATGCAAAAAATAATAATAAAGTAGGAAAAAAATCTGTATAAGCCTCCAAAAAATGCTGTTTTGCACAAATTTTACCTGAACTTTGGCAGTTCTTAATGTACTCATAAACTGTAAAAATAAAGAAAACATCTCGATAGAAACCTTGCACATGTAATGGAGATTCTTAGTGACAAATATTTATTTCATAAACTTGTAAGACTTATTCAAAAACACGTATTTCCTGGAACAAGTTTAAGAAATTTTCGAACACTATTTTTCGTTCAATGTCATCGCGTTAGGCAGTATGAGGTGCGCGGGGGACGAGTTGTGCGGGGTTGGGGTGGGGTAAGACGGGGGAGTTGAAAGAAAATCGCCGCTGTGGCTCTGGATGAAAGAACAATCTGTTTGACTATGCTCGCGTTGACGTTAGACGGGCCGGGAAGGGCCCTCTTAAGCCGGCGGCGTGGAGAACGCGCTGATCTCATCATCAATCAAATCTGACAGATAATCTAACTTCACACCTTTTCCACTTATCAGTACTAACCAAGGCAGTGATAGCCTAGTGGTGTGACCGTCCGACTGCCAAGTCATAAGTTTCAAGTTCGAGCCCAAGACACGCACCTCTGATTTTTCGGATTCATGAACAGTCACGAGCCTCAATATGTAAACACTTAACAACTTTTAAAAGTGTTTTCTCCGACTGTTCTGATTAAAATTTCATGTTGGTACGAACATAGTATTTTGGAACTAAAATTTTTATTAAAAATATTCTATCTTCAAGTTACAATCGTTATTTCTCGCGAACATTGATTTTAAATTTAGGAAAGTGTAAACATATTGGTGCTCGTGACTGTACGTATTGTATAACGTATCACTTGCTTCAGTTAAGGAAAACATCGTGAGGAAACCAACATGCCTGAGAGATATTTCTTGACGGCATGTAAAGCCAAGCCAAGGCCAAGAGGTCCATGGGCAGTATATAAACTCTGACACCAGGTTAGGCACTAACCACATGATAAATAAAGAAGAAGAAAAAAAAAAGACCGGTACTAAGAATCTCCTCAACTCAAATCCTGGCATGCGCTACAGCAGGCGTGGCTAACGCGCTGGTCTCGACGGGATGAGCTCCATAACCCATGTTCTTATTTAAACCTCATCATCGGCTTACCCTTTTCAACTATATTGGGGTCAGCTTCTTGTCTAAATGCAGCTAATTGGACCAACCTATCTGACCTCTACAACTGGGCAACACGATGCTCTTTGTTAAGAGTGGTTGTCAGACTTCCGGGATTCGGACTACTCGTAACAACTGGCAAAGATCTATAAATGGCGGCTTAACGTGCTTTCCGAGGCACGGAGGAAAAACGGTAGGTACGTAATGAATTAGCCTCCACCAAATTATCGGTACTAAACACGCTGATCTCAAAATGTAGTTTATCCTATAGGGAGCTTTGGGTATTTCAGAATAACACGTCTTCATCAACTTACCATTACTAAGATTCTCCTTAACTCAGTCAGCGCATATGCTATCCTGGATAGCGGCATCCTGCAGCTGACGTGGCGAACGCACTGATCTCAACATGAAGCTCATTTGACTGGAGATATTAACACCTTTCCAACAACTTACCGGTACTAAGAACCTCCTCAACTCAGCCAGAGCATACGCAATCCTGGCATGCGCTTCAGCTGGAGTGGCGAACGCGCTGATCTCGACGTGTAGTTCGTCTGATAGATGTGCGAACTTCGGATCCCCTGATACACGCAGTTCTTCCTCCTGCGGGAGAGTTAATTGTGTTTACTTCCTGGTTGGTGTTTTGTTCAAATATAATTACGAGGTTAGCATAAGATTGGTGGAAATAAATCCGGGAATAATTTGCTTCGTTTTGGTTTTACATTTAAAACGTTGCAACACCCCCCCTATCATCGACTGATGAAATAAAAAATAAAAATTCGGGGTTGATCCAAAAAGTCTTGTTAAGTAATCTTACTTAATTTCCACGGACCCAGACAGGCCACCATTTGCATAGATTAGCAGTCGGTAAAGAAAAGTAGGAACAGATTGGGTTTCGAACAACAGAACCCGGCGACGCGGTAGGCTGAGAAGGAGATGGTGTGACTAGCTGGACTCTTATCAAAAGGATTGGGCCCAAACAGCAAAAGACAGAGATAAATGGAAAGAGGAAAGGGGGAGGCCTTTCCTCTTTCCATTTATCTTTTTGCCCTTGCCTTTTCTTTTGCATTGGGACACGTCAGGCTCATAATATTAAAGCAGTCGGTAACGCAAGTAAAGTTATTGATTTTTACTTTGTCCAATACGTCATTTTTATAATTCTAGCAGTATCAACTAGGATAGAAGTGCAATATCAATAGCCATTTCTTTTTAATGTTAACAATACAATACAAATACAGCACCATGCTGAGATAGGAGCCAATCGGCCTCCTATAGCACCATAGCATCATCAGCCTATAATGTTCCCACTTCTGGGACACACGGCCTCCTATCTATGAGAGGGATTGGGCTATAATCCACCACGCGGGTCCAGCGCGGGTTGGTAGGTGTCACATGTCTTCGAATTTTGGGTTTTAGGACATGCCGGTTTCCTCACGATGTTTTCCTTCACCGTTTTTGAGAGCAGTGGTGAGGAAATAAATTACACAAAGTAATGAGCTTGCGTGGGTTCGAACCCACGTCTTATTGTTCGTAACGCGGGGCCGCCACCAATGGGCCACCGCTGCTCGTTATAAGACCAATTTTGTCTAATGATTGTCTTATTTTTTTCTTTAATTTTTTAAATAATTTTGTTTTATTTTTATTTCAATAATTTTCTTTCTTTTATTTGATATAAAAAGGTTTAGAGATAAGGCTGATTTGTTAAAGATTGGCAGAAAATGTCTATCTATGTACCAATTTTGGACGTGAAGTTTAAATAAATTAGTTCATTGTTAAAAATCATACCTTCTGTCGATCCTTCATAGATCCCCTCCCTAACACTGCCATCTTGCACATGGTGTCTTCTTGTAACCTCTTCAGTGAGTTCCCTTTAGGACCTAGCAGCTTGCCCACGAAGTTGAACTGGAACAAAAATATTTTGTAATTAGAAACATTACCAATACATAAAGGGTGTAACAAGACCCTTAATGAAGCCAAAGGTACTTATTCTCCTGTCGTTGCGATTTTTTTTTGTTGTAAGCCATATCGAGAAACTTTTAGTTACGAAGATATTGGGGGTCAAAGTTCCAACTTTTTCACAAGTATTTTTTTTTAAGTACATGTTTTTAACGTTAGATTTTGACTGTTAACACCTCCACGACCCCCGTATTATTCAGTCCATCTATGTTCAGTACAATGTTTTGAGTGCGTTACATTGAGTCATACCGTAAAGCGTGATTTTCCCCCTCCCAAAAAAAAGTCGTTTCTCAGCAATATTTTTTGCGTAAACACACTTATATTGATGTACAATTGTATGTACATAATGCTTCCTCAACGGCTTCGTTAAGAGTCTAACCTGTATGATAAAATCGCAGTCTTTCCATGTCTGTACATTCAACATTTTTGCAAAAAAAAAAAACTGCATAACGCGAGAAATAAGTACTAGAACGTAGTGGGGCCCAAGGATAAGTTGTTGGGGCTGAAAAGACAGCAAATGACCCCTTCTTTCGGTCCATTCAATTTGGCAAACGATATACAACAACAACAACAACAATTATCATTTATTTTCAGGCTTCTTTGGCCCATAGATATATACCTTACATACTAACATACATATGATAAAATAGAAACTGTGTTAGCAAATAGAACCTTAAAACTATGTTAGTAACACTTCACAAACCACCAAACAACCTGTATATAGATCCATAACACCTACCGTACGTAGATAAGTATTTCGTGCACGCAAGAGTTGCAAAAACTGCAGAAATCAACAGTACCAACTTCATCTTCTAATAAAACTGGCCTAGTGCGAGTCGGGCCACGCACAATGTAGGGTTCCGTAGTTGCCCATCAAAATATGCGGACACTTGCTACGATCCGATTAACCTCCTAACGATGATTTTTATTGTAATAATAAAAAACTAACTGACATTTGCAGTTGGAAAACCTGTGCTCCCATACATTATCTTTAGAAAAATATGTTATTTAAAACATTTTATAAGTTGATCGATTAAAACTCATAAACTTGTAAAGCCTAGTAGAGTAGAGACTCCATTTTCCGCACTTAGACTCTCATAAATATGGTCCGTTGTGTGTAGGTGTCCGGCTAAGTTAGCCAGCCTAGCTCCACCCAGAAGCACAGAAGTTTTCTGGGAGCTTCACAGGCTTCGCGGAGCGACCTCACCGTTCCGAGGATTTGTTTGCGTTGGGTAGCCACGGCCTCGCATTCCAGGATGACGTGGGCGGCTGATTCTTCGGCGTCAAAGCAGCCCCTGCAGAGTGGGCTATCCGTGGCGCCTATGTTAAAGAGATGTTTGTTTAGGGGGCAATGGCCCGTTATTGTCCCTATTATTATTCTGAGGTTATTTCTACTTAGGCTGAGCAGTCGTTTTGTTAGTCGCGGATGTAGACTTGGCATCGCCATTTTGGACTGCCTGCAGTCCGTAGACCGTGACCATTTGTTGTTGTGAAGTTCAGTTGATCTCTGGCGAACCCATGTACGGAATTGTGAGAAAGATAAGGGAAGGAGTGGGTACGGGCCTAGCACTGCCATCTCGGAACCTCTCTTAGCAAGTTCGTCTGCGGCGTCATTGCCTAGGGATCCACTGTGCCCCTTTATCCACTGGAGGGTGCTTCTGTTACACAGCGATATACTCTCCAGGGCGTTTTGACATTCAAATATGAATTTACTGTTAGTTTTTTTGTTTTCTAGGGCTTTAAGCACAGCTAGGCTATCAGATACAAATCGTATATATCGTGCGTAGTTGTGAATCCCTAGACTCTTTTCGGCTGTTGCAGCTTGTGTTAGTGCGACACACTCGCATTGGAATATCGAGCTGTGTTCGCCTAGTGGTAGGTGAAAGTTGATATTGAGGTCTAGGGAGTGTACGCCAGCCCCTGAGCCGCTTTGAATTTTAGACCCATCTGTGTAGATGCGTACTTCATTGACTCCTGACTGATCCCTTAATTCCTCTGTTGTTTGTATGCTATAGCTTTTGTTGAACATAGGTTTATTAGGTGTCCTATCACACGGGGCAGCGCTGAGAGGTTGATACTCAATCACCCGGTCCAGGATGCCTGCGTGGGGACTGGTGTGGTTCTTGCCCCATAGGCCTAAGTGCATAAGCCTGATAGCTGCTAGTGCTGCCTCCTGCTGTATATGCAATTCAAGGGGAGTTAATTGTAAGGCTATCTCCATTGCCACAGTTGGGGTTGTCCTCATACAGCCCGTGACAGCGGAACAGGCCAGCCTTTGGAACCGCTGAAACCTAGAGACAGCGGTCGACAATTCAGTTCTCGTCCACCAAACCAAGGCGCCATAAGTCAGCATTGGTCTGATCACCGCTGTGTAAAGCCACAGCGTGATCTTAGGAGACAGCCCCCACGTTTTTCCAAAAAAAAATTTACATTGGTACAGTGCGATTGTGCTTTTGTTAAGTTTGTAGTCAAGATGCCTATTCCAGAGCAATTTGCTATCAAGAATCACTCCTAAGTACTTAACTTCTTCTTTAAGTGTTAGTTCTAAAAATATGATTTTATCAAGTAAAAAATTATTCTTTTTTCTAATTTATTCTCTCTTTACAAGTTCAAACTAGCTTCTATCCACTTCGCTTGTTTCTTAGTTTTTTTTGCAAACTTAGAAATAACTGAACACGGAAACCGCCTCAGTATTATTGTTCCTTGAAATAACTGCTGGAACTTTCCAAGACTGTTGTGTTTAGCTCTGATATTTATACTTATATTTCTGCAGTGATATCTTGGAGTTTCTTACTCAGAATTATCAAATATAGTTGTAAATGTATTCTCGAAGTTCAAGTTTCAGTACAGTTCTAAAGACGTTGTTGCTCCAGTGGCTCACGGCGAAGCTACTCTAGAATGCGTGGCTAGCAAACAAATGAACCGCGTAGGTAATACGGCAGACCTCGCCGCGCACAATGCACATCCTACACAGTAGTATACAGGGTGTAACAAGACCCTTAACAAAGCCGTCAACCTATCAATAGGTACATCAAACTAAGTGACTTTACGCAAAAATAATTGCTGGGAAACGACTTTTGTTGTTGGGGTGAAAAATTACGTTTTACGGTAGAACTCAATGTAACGAACTCAAAACATTGTGCTGATGTATGGATTGAATAGTACGCGGGTCGTGGAGGTGTTTGAAGTAAAAATCTTACATTAAAAGAAGTATAAAAAAAAAATTGACCCCCAATATCTCCGGAACCAGAAGGTTCCCAATGGTAAATGGCACTTACATAATGACAAGTGCCATTAATAATGTGATAATTAAATGCTCGTAATTTATTAACATCATAATCTTCCGCAGCTTAAAACGCTGTTGATTAGAGAACTCTCTTTTCTTATTGGCAATTTTCACACTATTTTTTAATTTAAATAACTTGTCGCACATAAAAAAAATGACGGACGAAACCAACATGGCGTATAATTATTACACACCAAATTAAGCTAAAATAAAAAAAAAACAAACTGTTGATAGATTTTAAATGAGTCAATTCCATGTAATTTTCTAGCAGTATCAATAACCTGCATTCTATAATGCATTCTGTACTCAATTATCTTCTATTTTCCAGAACATTCTACGGCCAACAGCGAATATTTGTCATAGTTTCACCACGGGAATATTTGTTCGGTTATTTCTACTGTTTGCTTAAACTCCGTTGTGACCAACAACTGTGAGATTTTTGACTGTTGGCACAATGAATTGCAAACACTCTCGAGAATTGTACGGAATAGAGACATGAGTGGACAGGACTTCACGAGTACATTATTTAAGACTAGATTTTTGTATCTTGAATGTCACAATCTTTTCGAAAAACCGAGATATGTGAAGTAAAATAGAACTACAATCTGGATTTCTTTCACTGAAATGATCAATCACCATTTATCATCCAAATGCTTGCTTGTTAATTCAATGTTTAACTTAAGAGCAACCAACACTAAATTAAAAGTCATTCATTAAAATTAGGCTGTTAATATAATCAGTACTTTTTGAACGTCAACATTTACAAGAGACGGTCCCCCAAAACGCCCGTCCTGTTCCATAGACTTGGTATAAACAAAACCATTACATAACTGTTTATTTTTGTGTTCTGCCAGTTACAAATAATTTATACATTTAAAGGTAGTAATATTAACACAGATGGCAAGAATTCAAATCAAAACATTATGTACAACAACCGCCCCTCTTTACCTGCTAATTCTCCTAAATTTCCTCAGACCCCCACTACAAATTGATTCCCTATTTGCAGCAATATTCACTGCAAATGCAAAACAGATTTTGTTACCTCATTTACCATCGGAGAGGTATAGATGAAGACCATTTATTTCGCATTCGGAATAATTGTGCATTTCTCTAGCCCGAATAACTGCTAGAAGGCATGAAATACAAGATGGAAGCAAAATGTATATTGATGAGTACTTGAATATGCTGTGTGGGGTAAAGAGATGGTAATATCTGGAGGGGGCTGTAGGATTATTTTAGGGGAGTAGTAGTGGCCTTTGGAATTTTTATGCATACCCTACTGAAATATAGGGTGTAAGGGACAGCCCTCCACAAACTGATGATGGGGTGAATTCAGTATATCATACTAAGTTGACCGGTATAAGAAATTATTTCAGGAATGATAGAGGAATCCAATAAATTGGATTTATTTTATTTCCTCATGCGCAATGTATCGTTAACCTGGCAAACGGCAAGCGCGACGACGAGTTCGATGACCTCTGTAGCTAGGCAGGACGTGAACATTTATTTATTTATTTAAACATCATGTACGTCATGTATGTGTAATAGTGGTACATAGGCGGACTTAATGCCATTAGGCATTAAGTCAACCAGTCAACCTTTGGGTTCAATAAGAAAACGCTGTGGTAGGGTACAAAACAAATATTAAAAAAAATTGTATAAGTACTTATAGTGATACTAATACACATAATACATTTAAAATAAACTAATAAATATTTTAACAAATACCAAAATATAAAACGAAAAACATAATAATAATTACCGTGACTCGACTTCAAATTGAGAGTTATTTATTCTGACTTAGATAGTGGTTACTAACTTTTCTTTTAAAAGTGAATTTGCTTTCAGCTTTCTTAATGCCAAAAGGTAGCGCGTTCCAGAGCGTTATAGTAGAGATAGCGTAAGAATTTGACTTAAAACCGGTGCGGTGTGAAGAAATTTGGAGAAGTAGATTCTTGGAAGCTCGAAGGTTACGATTGTGAGAGCTGCCCCACACAGGCTTTTTTTTTTAAATACATTTATTATGTAAGATTTTTACTCTAAAAACCTCCACGACCCCCGTACTATTCAATCCATCCATCAGCACAATGTTTTGAGTGCGTTACATTGAGTCCTACCGGAAAACGTCCTGCGTGAATTTTCATTCCAAAAAAAATGTCGTTTCCAGCAATAATTTTTACGTAAAGTTACTTAGTTTGATGTACATAATGCTTGGTTGACGGCTTCGTGAAGGGTCTTGTTACACCCTGAACTTTAGTTAGCGTATTGAAATGTGACACACCTCTCAATTATCAGCGATTGCCCACAGTTAAATATTTTAAACGCTGATATCCATTCTTGATATCCAGCGAGTACACTTTCCTACACATTTTCAGGTTGCATTTAAGGAGTACCTTAGATAGTGAATAAAAAATTATAAAAACAAATACCGTCTCCATTCCCATCTTATTCCCCCAGCACTAGCCCGGAGCATCGTCGTTAATTGTCGGTCAGGCAACAGTGTACACACAGCTCCCCCCACAACTTGCACCACCGGCGGATCGATCACTTACTTGTTCACAAGTTTTCTACACTGCGACCCTAATTGGATAGGACCTTCTCGTGTCTAGTAATTGATTTCTGAAAGCCTGCCCATGCTTGTTTGTGATTGATTGATCAACATTGATATTGAATAAACCGTCAAAATGAATTGATTGTTATTGTAACATTGAAACTGAGAAGCTCGTGGCAAAATAATAACAGCCTCTGGGATCGATCTTTAGGTTAAGCCGTGCTTACCTAGGCTGGTCTGAGGATGGCTGATGCATTACGCACCAAGTTTCCTCCATGCCTCGAAAAGCACTTTAAGCCGTTGGTCCCGGCTGTTATCTGTATATCTTTAACAGTCGTTACACGTAGTCCGTGGCCCAAAAAGTCTGACAACTAGTCTTACCAAGGGGTATCGTGTTACCCAGTACCAACTGGGTTGTGGAGATCAGATAGGCAGTCGCTCTATGTAAAATACTGTTATTCAGCTGCATCCAGTTAGACTGGAAGCTGACCGCAATATAGTTGGGAAAAGGCTAGGCAGATGGGTTAGATTGACTCTCAATCTGACGCCTTCTGCAGATAAACCATCACTTGTGATCTTAGCTTTTGAAATAACAACTCCATAACACGTACAGTAACACGCCTGTTACCAACCAATGCTTTTGCATTGGTTGATAACAGGCACACCAGGCACATTGGTTAATAACTGGTTACACCTCGGATGGATTTTTATCCATCCGAGGTGTAACCAGTTATTTGATGATTTCCCATCAGAAAAAAAGCTGTATCAGTTAGGTATGTCTGAGATTTACGACTGCTAAACAAGAGGTACTGGATTCGATTCCCGGGTCGGGCAGTGTTGTTGAGTTTGTCCATCAGGAATTTCTCATTAGCAGCCACGGAGTCTGAATCTGTGCCCGGTCTATGGCAATATGCTCGCCTCCTAGTACAGTCAGCATCAGAAGTAGATTAACACCACTCAAAGTTTCAAAGCAGGTTTTTTAATAAAAAACTTGATAAGGAATATTTTAAAGAACAATCTTCTGAAACATTAAAAATAATTGCTGGAGTCCTGTACATCAAATAATTAAAATCCCGAAATGTTAAGCTACTTCTGTTGCTGACATGACCGTACATGGGATTTTAATAAAACCAGCGAAATGTGGGTGAACTATTAGGTACACCTCTGCCTCACCCTGTAGGCATTAAAGGCGTATTATTTAATGTTTATAGTCGATACAAATTACGAGACTAATTATACAGACACAAAGAAACATATTCCCAGTCGACGCAATTAGCTCGGAGAATAAATCACTCGTGTAGTAGTACTCGATTGTTGATTAAGAGCTTTAAATCCCTATAATTGGCGATCCCTGCTGATCTGTTGTTCGTTGCTAGAACTATTTACCCCTGTAATGGGTACACAAGATTTATCGTGAAATGTCTTACTGTGTTATGTGGCCCTGGTACTTTTGTTTGTAGTGTGGTTAGCAGAGATCGGAATAGGATAAGTTTATTTGCCTTAATTTCCAGGAATTAAGTAATATGTGGATAATAGCACCCTATTTATTTCGGAACTTAAATAATGATTGTTTAAAAAAAAAACATAAAAAACACGCTTTTAGCAAGCTCTAAAAATTTAAAAACCGGCCAAGTGTGAGTCGGACTCGCGCACGAAGAGTTCCGTACCGTAATATTAAAAAAAAAACATATTTTTTGTATGGGAGCCACCCTTAATTATGTTTTTATTGTATTTGTTGTTATAGCGGCAACAGAAATACATCATCTGTGAAAATTTCAACTGTCTAGCTATCACGGTTCATGAGATACAGCCTGGTGACAGACAGCCAGACAGACGGACAGAGGATTCTTAGTAATAGGGTTTCGTTTTTACCCCTTGGCTACGGAATTCTAAAAATCATATTCTTTTCAGCAAACCTTTGCATTTGAGACCCATATCAATGCATTAAAATAACTAGTCCGCCATCTTTGAAAGTCCGCCATATTTGATTTAGAATGACGTCACTTATCTTACCATGCAATTTCATCTAAACTAAACATGTATGCAAAATTTCAGCTCAATCGGAAACCGGGAAGTGGGGTAAATTTAACTTCTAAGATTTTGTTACATATAAGTTAGAGGTGAAGATAAAGCGTGTTAAAACCATTCTGGGAATTTATATGGAGGCATTTTTAAGGAGCAATAAATAATTTATAATTCCTTTTATTTATATCTTTACAAATCAATTATATTTTTAAATATTCTTTGGAAAAAAACAGTATAAAAACAATTAAAAATATTTAAAAAAAATGAAAAAAAAAATTACTTATTAAACTATGTTATCCGCATGTTCCTTACTTCCATAAAGTTTAGGCAAATAAACAGGTACTAATTCGATATCTGGCGATTATTTACGTGTGATTTCAACGAAAATTGAATCCATCCAAATCCTCTGGAAATACATATATTTGGAACTACTCAAAATATCTAAAACAATATAAAGACGCAATGGAAACTGTTTTATGATCACGGTTCCGTCGCTGTGGACAAAACGTTTTTATTTATCCCTTGGGATCTCCGCTGTATTCGGGATTAAAGCTATTCTATGTTCGCTTTCATAACATTGTATATACTCTTACCGTATACAATGAAGAATTTATTTATAAAAGTTATTTATTTATCAGAAAACATACTCGTAATCTTATAATAATTTCAGCCAGTATTATTAGGAGGTTCCTCTCTCCGGACCCCTGACCCGGTAGCTTGAACCCTGTTCCCGATACCGGTGGGCTACTATTTTTTTATATATTTTTTGAGATTGTATTCGAAAATAAATGAAGGAGTATAATACCGGTCTATTACTGTC
Organism: Eugnorisma glareosa; assembly: GCA_947578425.1. NCBI lineage: Eukaryota > Metazoa > Arthropoda > Insecta > Lepidoptera > Noctuidae > Eugnorisma > Eugnorisma glareosa. The sequence continues at coordinate 4,239,425 of OX387967.1, read as the reverse complement.
CCACTGCTGGGCAAAGGCCTATTCTCATCCAGAGAAGGCATGAGCATGAGCATCTAAGAAAATGTTGTCATTTCTTTCGTCTTTCAGAGGGCTTCGGAAAAGCAGTAATTACATGCTGGCTTGGCTTTCGTACGTTTTTTCACGGGTGATCACTGAAAACCAGCGCTGTGCTGTGGCCCCCCCCTATAGCACAGCATCATGCTGAGTGGTAACTTGCTTGTCGCAGCCACAACGTGCAAGCTGTTAACTTTTTTTCTTTTATTCCATCCCGTCCTGATGAATGTATACATTTTTGTTATGCGTTTTATGTTTATTGTTATTTTTTTGTGATTTTGTATATTGCAAGTCTTGTCCAAGCGACGAATACATATTTTTTTCTTTATTTTCTTTCTAGTTCAACAACGGCTTGACATAAACTTTGCGGTATCTTAACTTATGTCAATCCAATACAGTTTCATTTTTTCTATTATCGTTACCGCTGATAGAATAATATACCAATGCCAATGGTCTTATCAAAATCAACCCCAACCTTGTAATAAAAACTATTAAGGAAATAATTTCCTCAAAAAACAACGTAATAAATTGCTAGTATAAACCAAAAATTATCAGATATCACGTTAAAACGTTCGTTATCTTCCTAATTGTTATTCCAATTACGGTCCCCCAGCGATAAATCGGACGATACCGTCCGATTTCGGCCCAAGTCAACATTACTAATTGATGCTCATAAAAATTAAAACATTGTTCTTTTAACTACCAGTCTGATTTCTTTTATTATTGCCTGGGGGAAGGGGAACGAATGAATGAACGAAATGATTTAACAGGGAGGGGCGTAAATGGGTATAAAGCTGATCGATTGGACGACGTTGTATCTAAACATTTTCGCTTTAGAATCGTAGTTTACATAACCTATTTCAAAAGATCGTCATCTGCCTAGCCTTTTCCCAAGTATGTCAGAGTCGGATTCCAGTCTAACAGGATGCAGTTAAATACCAGTATTTTATATGGAGCCACTGCCTATCAGTCTGTTAGTACGATACGCCTGACTGGTTGTCAGACTTTCAGGCCACTGACTACCTGTAACGACTGTCAAAGATCTACAAATGACAGCCGGGACCAACGGCTTAACGTGCTTTGGAGGAAACTCGGTATTTAATGGGTGGTCACCCATCCACAGCCAACCTAGGCAAGCCTAGCTTAACCTGAGATCGACCCGAGCGGCTGTTATTATTTAACCTCGAGATCCTCTACCTTTTGAACTAAATTCAATCAAAACTTTATTTAAAATAACTTTTCACAAACGGCTTTCACGTTTCAAATACGACTAATCGAGAGATCGGCCGCTTGTTTGCGTAACAATTAGTTCTATATTCACGGACGAAAATAATTTATATATCTATATAAATAAACTAAATGAAAATGATTGTTTATAATTTCAAAATAACCGTATACCGTATTTACTTTCATATACATACAATAAATGAAAGTATATACGGTACTAATAACAAATTTCTTTAGGTCGGTCTATCTGTCTGTTTGTTCCGGCTGATCTCTAAAACGGTTGGAGCAATTTTGACGGGGCTGGACCGATTTTTACTGGCAGATAGGTAATGTTATAAGGGATAACTTAAGAGTATTTTAGAAAAAGGATAATGATCCCGTGCAAAAAAATGTTACCCTTGAAATTGTTAACAAAATCCAATTCAAACGGCGACTGAAGTACATTTTTTTAATAATTTCACGCGGACGAACTTTGCGAGGCACAGCTGTATTGTGCATTAATGAATCTCCTCAAATGACTTCTCCAAAGATGAGCACTTGTGGTTAATTTGGTTGATTTCGGCAAGGACGGCCAATTTAAAGTAATTCCAAGATTGTCTTGTCTAAAAATTGCTAAGAATACACATCTGCCGCACCCGCACGCTGACAATCTAATTGTTTCTACCCTACATGAGCTACGTAAATCGTACACAAGAGAAGAGGACCATGAAAACCCACAAGTTAATCAGTGCGGTCTTCACAACACAGCTCACTGATAAGGGTGAACAGCCCGCATGTCGATAGAGGTCCGCGCACACATGACTGGACCCCGTTGACAATGGACCACCCCGTTGTAAACGGTACATTAATTATACGGACGATTGGTTTATTATGTTGTGGTGGGCTGTACTGCCCCTGATTGTTTACACAAAAAAAGATAAGAGATGTCATAATGGAATGAAATATTAAGAGAACGTTGATTTTTTTAAGGTGGATGCGCGTGGTGGTACCGCGGAATTCAAGTTTTCTACGTTTTTTGCAATTTGCCAGTCAGTGTCAGATTGTATGTTAAACAAAATATGATTCACGACCGTAACAAGCATGAAGTTACAGAATCATGACTAGAATCATAACATAACTCAATAGCACGTCTGTGGTCCCGAAAGGGTAAAGCAGAGGCAGTACACCGGCCTAATACCTTAATGATGTCCATGTATAAATGTTTTGTATCTTTTGTTGGAGATCATAAAATAAATTTAAATAACTTGACCACAGACCGAATGTATCACATAGTTGATGATATATCAGGCTGATTTCAGGCTCCAATCCAATCAGTAATTACGAGCATACTTATATCGCCGATATAAACAAGTGCCGCATGATAGCGAGTGCGATCGCTGAGAGATGAACAAACATGGACGCCGAGAGCATCGAGTGACCTGCGCAGGGGTTAAGGTGGGGGAGACGAGCGATTTGATGTCAAGGCCATAATTCAATGAAGGTTACATTATAAAAATACCACCCATTACTTACCGAGTCCGTGCCTCGGAAACCACGTTAAAGGCCGAAACACACCGGATCCGTACACGTAGACGTGCACGTGCACGTACCATGACGTTGTAATATATGGAACTTTATAGAGACATGGCACACCGCTTGCGTGACGTACACGTGCGCGTAGACTACATGCGTAACGCTACGCATTGCAGCTGCCATGTGTCAAACTTGCTGCGTACCTACGCAGAGCCGAACAGTAACGTCACATTGATGCGTGCAGTAATGACGTTGTAGTCAATGGCATTCCGTATTGGACGTCACACCGAACAAGTTTGAACACGCACGTATCTTTGCTGCGCGTGACTACGCGCGTGACTTACGCATTCAGTTGTATTTGTTTTCAAGTTTTACCGATAGTAAGTGATGTTTTGTTTCGGTTTTAATGATGAATCATGAAATTAAAGAAAAACTAATTGTTTGTACAACACAAGAAACAAAGAGTAAAAAGATGTCATATAAAACTTGAACTCATTGTTTTTTGGCACACCCAGGAATATTCTGTCACAATAACAGTAATATTGTTTCTTCTTCATCAGATGAACTACTTGGTCCATTTACCCAATCTTCTTCAGACATCACACAGCACAAGAATTGCTGGGTACGCAAAGGACCGGTGCGTTGCGTGCGTACCACGTATGCGTAAGCGTAAGCGTACACGTATGCGTAACCCGGTGTGTCAGGGGTTCACGTGCGTCACCACGCGCGTGTACACGTGTACGTCACGCCACGCATCTGGTCTGACCAGGCCTTAAGCCGTGGGTCCCGGCTATCATTTGTACATCTTTGACAGTCGTTACAGGTAGTCAGTGGCCCGAAAGTCTGACAACCAGTTTTACCAAGGGGTATCGTATTATCCAGAACTAAGTTGTGGAGGTCAGATAAGTAGCCGCTCCATGAAAAATATTGGTATTCAGTTGCATCTGGTGATCCTGGTAGCCGACCGCAACATAGTTGGGAAAACTGCTTGGCATGAAGTCCTTTTTTTTTACCGATGGGAAATCATCAAATAACCCCTCCCGCTCTGGGCTGAGCAGGAGGGAGTGTCAGACTTTTACTGACTAAAACCTATCCATGTTCCTTCCTTTGCCCTTTGTGTTCCAGGGCCGCGGTATCTCTTTCGAACAGTCCCGCAACCCTGGCAGGCATCGGTCCTTACGGACCCCTTCCTGTTTGCTGACTCTCTTTGAGGCGCGCGTGGAACACGAACGCGCCGTTGACACGGCCTGTCGTCATAAGACGGACGGACGGCGAGCTAGCCCATAGCTCACCGTCCACAGGCCCGCGCCTACGGTGGCCGGGCGCCGGGCGTCGGGAGCCACGTGGTGGCCACCACGTGGCTCCCGACGCCCGGTGCGTCGAAGTCCTGGGTTTAACTCCTGGGTAGATTACTGTGTTTTACCATCAGGAGTTTCCCAGTAGCAGCCACGGAGTCTGGATTTGTGCCTGGTTGATGGAAATAGGTTTACGCCCTATTACATGGGACATAAAAATAACTGTCGAAATGTAACTGTAACTGGCTTACTTGAAATAAATGCTTTGATTTTGATTTTTGGGTGGACAATTAGGTACACCTTAATTATAATACGGCTTAACCCTTTGATATATATATGTTAAGTTGGTAACGTATCGATTGACAAACGTAAACAACATATTTGTAGTATTTTATATATCCTTGTAGTTTAACTTACTTTTAATTAAAATGATTTTCAGATACACACCTAGCTTGAAGTGTTAAAAAAATCTAAACTAATATCATGAAGAGGTAAAGTTTGTGAGGGTGAGTTTCTCTAAAATCTATTTACAACGTGCCCGTGGGATAATTTCCGACCAAAAAGCGAGCGAAGCCGCGGGGAGCAGCTAGTAATAAATAAATAAACACATCTCCCGCTTTCGACTTATCATTGCACCAAACCCGATCGTAACAACGCTGATATAAAGTGGTCTCCTAATTGTCATTTACGGCCTTATATCAGGCCATTATAGTTACAATAAAGTACCTAATGTGATTGGTTAAAGGCCGTATTCTGAACGACTAGTGATGGCCAAGCCCGGGATTGGGCGATCAATAATCCGGGATTGAGTCCGTATATATTTTGAGGAGCTCGTGGTTAATAGCTTCTCGGGTCGATCTTCAGGTTAAGCCGCGCTTGCCAAGGTCGGTCTGTGGATGGGTGAACATCATTACATACCGAGTTTGCTCCGTGTCTTGGAAAGCACGAAGTCATCGGTCCCGGAGAGAGATCAGGCTCAGGACCAAGAGCTTAACATGCGCATCGATTTACGGGTGTTTCATACCGCCAAATTCCAAACTCCGGGCTACTGCTGAGAAATTTCTAATATGGAAAAACTCAATAGAACTTTTATCCCGACCCTGGAATGAAACCCAGAACCCCACGATCAGCAGTCGCGCTTGCAACCACGAGACCAACGGGGCAGTCGGTTAAATAATAGAGCCAAACTAAAGTACCATTACTGTAACAGTAATGGTACTTTAGTTTGGCTACTTCCATTACTATCAATGGAAAACTTAATTTAATTTCCGATTATAGACAACACTACTTTAAACAAGCGTATAAAACCCGGGATTCAAAAACAAACACCTCATCATAAAATCCCGGGACTCGTGGCAACACTAATAATGACTCCACGGTGGCCTATTAGCTCTCTATTTGTAGCCCCGGGATATCGTCTGCTCTCTCTACGTGATAGAGATTTTATATTTGTATATTTAGGATGTTGAGTACTGTAATTTGGGACTAAAAATAGAATGATTGAGATTATAAGTATGTAAGAGACGTGTGGTTCAGACAAAGCAGGTTTTCTCCTTAATTTTTGGGGGGATCGTGGCTACCAATAATTGTATGGGTCGGTAATTACAGCGGTCAATCCGTGGATGAATGTACATCCATTTAGCACCGAGACTTCTGTATTTTGCTAGTAGCTTCTACAAAGGTCTACAACTCTCGTAGCTTTTGCTACGAACTCGGGTGTATTCGTAGCAAGCGCTACGTAAGTGCTACGACGCTACGAATCTAGGTTCTGACTCTGAACATCGGATTTTTATAGATAACTAGGTGTTGCCCGCGGCTTCACTCGCTTTTTGATCGGAAATTATCCCACGGGCACGTTGTTTTATAGCCCATGACACTCGGGGATAATGTAGCTTCCTATTAGTGAAAGAATTTTCAGTTCAGTAGATCCAGATATTACCCCCTACAACCTCACAAACTCGCAATTATAATATTAGTATAGATGTACTGAAGTATGTGTAAAAGTACCGTCCGCACACCGTCTGGAATCAGTCCGTACTGGTTTGACTGAACCCCTAATTCATACTCACGATTTTTTGAACAAAAAAACATGCATTACTAAACTAACCACTTGTAAAACGCGTAATAGGTCCGTAACTGCATATAGCCCCAAAACTACTCATTAAGGATGATTCCTCAGTAAAAAAATGATTCTTTTTAGTCCATCAGATAGATTATATAATATTCCTCCACCAATTAGGGACCTAAACAATATAAATACATTTAAGTTAAGGCTTAAGACATTTATAATTCATTCACAAATTGAATTCAATGATATAAATTTTGACAAATCGTTTATCTAATTTAATAATCTAATTATTATCTAGCTAGTATTTACTATTTTATATTTTTTTGTTTTATTTTTTATTTTGAATCATTAATCACCATAGTAATCACCAAAATTTTAAATAAGTATATGTGAATTTTTTTTATTTGTATTTCGAATTTATTTCATTGAAACTCACCGGAAGATAATGTGGGTAGATGCGCGGCGGGGGTAAAACCGTTGTCTGCGATCGCCAAAATCCATGTGTGTGTACAATCACACATACATACACACCGTTACATTTGTACAATCATCCTTTTGCTCCGACTTCCATTGTAATTCCAAATTCCAGTGTAAAAACAAATTTTTGTTTTTGAACTCAATGCTCGCAGTATTTTTTGTTTTATTTAGCTCAATAAAATAATACCTATTAACTGGGCGGATAGTCTCACTCTCACTAAATGATATGGCGGTATTGCAACTTAAAAATGCATAGGTCGATGCGGCATCGGCCGGCCCGAAGTGCGTCATGTCAATCAACTGTGTTTCGTTTTCGGATAAGTTTCTTATTTATTTGGCAGGTATTTTCGTGTTCTATTAATAGTGTATATATATATAATTATGTTAGACTCTGGGACAGAAATATTTATTTTATGTTATTTATTTATTACACACTTAGAAATGCCCATTTAATAGAATAACGTTATTTATTTACTACCTACTACCCTCATCCGTGTGTCACTGCGGGGGGCCTACTGAAAACCAGCGCTGAGTGTTTTACACCCAGCATATGCTGAGTAGGTGACCCTTTCGTTATGGGCATGCTCAGCGCAGTTGAGCTGTTTTAATTAATTGTTAAGCTGTTTGTTAGTATATGTATATGTATGTGCTGCTCTATTGTGTTGCTGCTGTCCATTAGCGAATAAATGTTTATTCTATTCTATTCTATTCTATTCTATTATCTCAAAATATTGGATACGTTTTTTTAGTTTTATCAAATCAATAAAAAATTAAGAAGATAAAACGCATCAAATAATCGAAGTGGGGGCTTGTGACGTCACTTGTACGTAAAAAGTGTACATACAAGTGATGTCACACGAGTTTTCGACGCACTGTATCTATATCTAAATTTTTTGTTTATGTGGAAAAAGAAAACAATACGTATTCAATATTTTTTGGAAATCTATCTGACGGACTAATTACATTTTTTTAGTCATCTACCCTATTTGTACCCCACCCTAAAACACACAATCTATCAAAAACATTCACGAATTCACAACATCAGGTTACACGGAATTGGCGCGATTTTTTATTCTGTTAACAATGACAGAGGAGTGAAAGGGAAATTGGCTATGGAGCGTATGTTATATATAGACTGGTTTGTTTGTAAAGCGAGATGTTGGAGCGAGGGCAGATTGGAGGGTAATACGAAGGGTAAGGACCTTCGCCCACAGCGAGTTTTTGTGCGACATAATTGTCGCGTGTTTAGTAAAGCCGCGCGCGCTCCGCGCTCAGCGCTTCTCATCAGACACTAATCTAAATAGTCCTCATATGATTTGGGACTTTAAAAGAGACAGTGGCCTCTGAGTTTGTTTCGGCTGCTTCTTCTCAGAGTAGTCAGATACGAAACATCAGCCCCATATAGTTTAAAACGCAACATGACGTGACGACTTAAATTGTTTTGTAAAACCAATTTACAGAAATAAATATGATTTATGATTCATCACGCGTTTGTCGAATTTGTAAGGGTGACAGAATATCGCTTCGCTGGTATCGGCACTCGTCCAGCTTTGCTACTGTTTCGATGCAAAAGTACTACTGTCACTGATAACATCGGGGGACCTAAGACTGGAGAACAGATGGAGGTTGCAAGGAATACGCGTGTTACGATGGCGACTGCGTAAAAAGGTTAGAGCATGCCTCATACCACTGCGACGCAACTAGCAACGCAACGGGGTACCGTCGCGTTTGATGGGAAGGATTCCAGTGACACACGCGCTTGACGCAAGTTGCAGCGCCTGGCGTCAGATGTGCACGGAGAGGTTTGCCACGTTTCTTGCGCGGTTAACTTGTTTGCCAGCCACGCCTCTGTGCATAGTGTGACTGTGGGTCGCAATAGACAATCTCACCTACAATCTAACTGATATTGTTAACGTGAAATTTTTGTTCCTTTTTGTTTAATCTGGTGTGAGTGTTTTTATGCCGCCCGTGGGAGTCTAACTTGGATTTACATGCAGTCGAGAAATATCTCTAGGACATGTTGGTTAGGTTTCTTCACGATGTTTTCCTTCACCGAAGCATACGATAATATTATACAATACGCAAATGAATCCGAAAAATCTGAGGTGCGTTCGAACTCGAAACCTATGACTTGGCAGTCACACCACTAGGCTGCTTATCACTGTTAAGTGAAATTGAGTTTATTTTTTTGTCACGCTTTCACACCTGAACGGATTTCGGTTTTACGGTTTCGGATTTACGGTTGAAAGGTTTTCTAGGCATACGAATAGACCTGGGTTGAGACATAGGATACTTTTATCCAGACAGTACGTTACTGAGGGATAATTTTAACTACTTTTACACAAGCAAAGCCAAGGGCATAAACTAGCTTTTATAGAAATCGAAGCGAAGAATATGTGCGTAGTTTAGCAGGGGGCCGGTGTGGAACCCCGTCTTAAAGGCGAAGGTACATTGGATGGTAATGCGACTCGTGACGCGATTGTTAGTCGTAGATGTGAGGGGGGAGCTTTAACAAGGAAAGCCCTTTGATCTTTGGCAGATTGGTGCGAAATAGTTTTCTCTTTTTTTCGTTGACAGTTTTTGTCGTCGAATTTTTTAGGAAAAAATATTTTGAGACAGCCAAATATAAAGCCTCATTGAAGTAGGATTGGGTGGGCCATGTCTGTAGAATTCATCCGGACCGATGGGCTGGATTCATTACGCAGTGGCTGCCAGGAGACGCGCGTCGTCGCCAAGGGAGGCCTAGAAAACGCTGGCGTGGGGTGTTCGCACAGAGCGAATATACATTATACAATCATACTTAAATGTCCCTTCATTTTAAGATGTTGGTTTCATATTGTTCCTGTCGCTAAACTAATACAGGCAACATTAAATTATGTATTATTCAAATATAATAATAATAATACATATTTAATTCAGAATCTCTTCCATATTTGTTAGTAACAATCAAAACTTATATACTAGTGTTAGTAACATTGATACTAAGCTGCGTGAGGCACGCCGATCCTGGGGAAAGTCGACTTGACTGCATGCAGTCGTATCCACCGCCCCAAGATCGGAGAGTCCCACCTATCAGCCAACGTTCTATGAATGGTGTTGGGGCTGGCGCGAACACGGCGAAGCAGAGACGATGATGGCCGAAAAACTATCAACGTTGGCGTCGGCAAACATGCCGGACGCGCTGCAGAAACGCGGCAGCCCCATCAACACCCGGAACGTGTTGTTATATTGTGTGCGCAGGTCACTATATGCCCTTTGCGTGAAGTTCACCCACAGGCTGCACGTGTAAAAGGATTGGCAGTAGGCTTTGAAAAGCGTCACCTTAACCTGAGCTGTACAACGTGCAAACCTATGGCCCAACATCCCACATCGAACAGCCAGTGACCTACGCTCCCGTTCTATATCAGCATTATCCTAATAATCCCAATATACTAATATTCGGCAATATGTATTATTCAATTATTTTTAGGGGTCCGACCCAAGGAGTAAAAACGGGACCCTTATTACTAAGACTCCACTGTCCGTCTGTCTGGCTGTCTGTCACCAGGCTGTATCTCATATTTCTATAGCCGCTATAACAAAATACTAAAAACAGTATAAAATAAATATTTAAAGGGGACTCTCATACAACAAACGTGTTTTTTTAATTTGATTTTTTAGAAAATGGTACGGAACGCTTCGTGCGCCAATCCGAGTCGCACTTGGCCGGGTTTTGTTATTTACGTCACCTTTTTTAAATTTATTTGTCTATATTTCCCAAACAAATGGACCTCCACATTCATCATACTACCAAGTACCTATGGTTCAATCAATTTCAGTGTGTTATCGCTAATGGTACTTTTTGTGGATTTTATCGCCCTAAGGGAACGATTTGATTTATCTTTGTAGGCTTTTTATAGCCATGGGGTTTTAATCCTTATTGATTGCTATACGGATACGGTTTTTAGTGAGTTTTCTTTCCATTATTGAGGGCGAAAGCCTCTTTTTGTAGAGGATTAAAGGTTGCCCGAAATATCGATGTTATTATAAGCATGTATTTTATAATATGTAAATCCGTTGACTCTTAAATATGTTAGTTTTCAAACAGGATATTTACCATGTCTATTATTTATATGGAGTATGTAGGGATCGTAGCAGGTGGCATTCTGTGGTTTCTGCCTACCCCCATGAAAAAAAGGTGTGAGTTTATGTATGTATTATTTATATTGAGTTCTTGATATTTCGGCACTGTGCGTTCATTTTGGTAGACAAAAAAGCTCTTCTTTGAAACTGTGCAATATTCAAAATTCAATTCAATTTATTTATGAACAATTCACATTGTGTTTGAAATTATAAATCTATAACTAAATAATAAAAATAAAATCACGTTAAATATACAATGTGTTACAGAATAAACGCAAAACCTCTTAAGGGGTCATTGTCCTCATCATTATGAACAACTTTTACGATGGGACCAACAACGAAATCGCGAAAAAAAAAATCAGCTGTTCAGTATATTTTGATGAGTTAATGCAAACATATTGTAGGGAACAGCTGTTTTTTTTTCGCGATTTAGTGGTTGGTCCCATAGTAAAAGTTGTTCATAATGATAAGTACAAAGACCCCTTAAGGGATTTCGTGTATGAATAGATAGACCCTATACCCTAGTACGGTAAATAAAATTATAGAAAAAAAAAATACAAAAAATAATAGGCCAATATTTTAATAGGGTATTCATCAAAATGCCTAAGGCCACTACTACTCTCCTTCAATAATCCTACAACACCGTCCAGATATTACTATCTGTTCATCCCACACAGCATATTCAAGTGCCCATCAATATACATGTAGCTTCCATCTTGTATTTTATACCTTCTAGTGCTGTTGCAAGCGCCAAGATCACGGATAAACTGAAGTTAACTGATAAATATCCAGTTTCAAGTGTTAACGATAATGTTATTAACCATGCCAGTTTAAAATCTTATTAATATACATGGTGGTGGAATTCACCAGTTAGGTTTAAGCCCCATGTAATAGGGGTGAGCCTGCCATCAACCAGGCACTAATCCCAACGTACCGTATCTGCTACTGAAAAATTAATCAATTGATCGAAAAACCTAATAACACTGCCCGACCCCGGAGTTGAACCCAGAATCTCATGCTCAGCAGTCTTGCCAGCAACCACTAGACCATCGAGGCAGTTAAAATATAGGAAAATATAAAATTTTACGCACATTAAACAGGGTTACTGGTAACTTTTAACTGGTCTGGGGTCATAAGAAAGACCTAGTTTATGTGACCCCAGTAAATTCAATTGAAGAACTAAGGGAGAGACTAACAGATGCGGCGGACCAGATGAGGGCAACAATCACATCAAGAATCACAAAAACCGAAGTGAGGAAGCGAATAAGAACATGTATTCGAAACCGAGGGCAGCACATCGAACAAGACGTGTGAAAGTGTAATTAAAGTTTTTAAACTGATATTGATTAACAATAATGCTAATATTCACGAAATTGTTTTATTTGATTTTTTTTTTGTGAGACGCACATAATGTAGTCCATAACTTTGTATTAATTTTCATACCTTTTTGGATAGCTGATAAGAGAAGGATATTTTCCTAGTAATTTGTACATAAGGCGTAGTATTTTTTTTTTTTCACTAGACAACATTTTGTACGAAGTAACAGCAAAAATCACAAAAAAATAAATGTTTGTTTAGTGATATTTGCCAAGGTTTCTGGCATTTTTGAACTTTTAATTATGAACAAAGATCTGCTACGGCATCAACTATGATATTAACTTAAATTTCAGTACAGTCGCGCTGTAAATCATTTTTAAAATGACTACAAATGATTTAATCTGGGATTTTTCATAAAAAAACTGAAAATGTAACTAGCTCAAAAACTACTGAACTTCGGTAGAACATTTGGTGGCTTAATTTGTTGCATTTTAACCCTACTATGACGTCGTGCAAGGAATACGTCGAGTCACCAGTAACCCTGTATGCTATTTAATTTAATTTAACTTTTCTCTCTTAGGAAAAAAAAAACGAGAAAGTTTACCAATACAACTTCGGCATAAGCCTGCAAAGCAAATTCGTGTAATTTTTCAACGTGTTATAGCGAGGAAATACTAGATAGTCAGCCATATTCGTACGTGGGGTACTTATAGTGACGCGGAGTAGTGAGTCAATGGAGTTTTCACACGTATTATGAGTCTGAAAATTTTGTAAAATTAAATCCCGACGAATACTTTTGGTTTCCCGTAGTGTCCGACCGAAAGTTCAGTTCCGGTTTCGGTCGAGTTCCGGCAAAAAAACGGAAACTACTACCGAAACCGAAACTTCATTCGGGAGTTCTCGCGCTGTGATACGTCATCTAGAACATGACCGATTATCGAAACTCCCGCTGTTTAGGATATTCATGGATGGACAAAGTCCCGGGCTAAATGCAATTGTCAAAATAACGCGGCAGCGGTAAAAAGATTTACATATAATATACGTAGTAGTTTCTGATGTAAAAATGATATAATAATATTCTAAGCAATCAATTTCTAAACACAACACATCATCCATATTTGGAAACTCTCCTGGCAGAAATAGACAAATGCTTGGACGAAGACATGTAACAAGCACTAGAACGTCGGAAAGAGTAATACAGAAATCTTGATTGAGTCATCGACGCCTCTCACGTTTTCACTCCATTCCCTACCTACTCAACATTCAACAGCAAGAGTGATGCTTTATTTATCACACGCAGAGCGATGGAATGACGGGGGTATTCGCTCATTCGAGCAAAATTGAGCGTTGAAGCAAGCAAGAACGGGTTCCGTAGGCCTCCATAATGTTTTCATTCGAGCTTCATAAGATTGCGAGAGAAAGAAAAATGGCGAGAGTGCAAACATTTTGTTGTTGTCGGAGATAAAAGTTAGGAATGTGATACTGTTTGCTTAATAGAGTGAGTTTTGGTTTTTGTTTTCGGAAATGTTGTACTGTAAAGAGATATGGGTAGCTTTTAAAATCGGTTTTGTTTTTACCTGAATGTCATGTCTTGTCAACAAAAGCCAAATGATCCTCCTTTTCGCAATTATTACGTTGGGGTATGCTTCAAGTCTACCTCGATGCAACTGAACACCAGTATACCCATGGACCTATAAGGCCTATCTGATCTCCCAGTCTGAACCCCGTCAGTATGCAGTGAGGCTGAGGTCCTAAGTTCGAGACTCTGGTCGGGAAATATGAGATAGACTGGTTCCACCATTTATTTCTGAGCAATTTGATGGCAATAGGCTCATGGGACTTAAAGGAACTGGATAATTGTGGATCTAGGGTACCTACTACAGGGTAGAACTCTGTCTAACTCTTTGGGGAATACAGACGGCGTATTTGTAATGTGTAGAAGTAAACATCACAGTAGAAATTTTTTTAAGAGAAGAATGGATTTATAAAGTAAGGAATGAGTGCATTCGATGTTTTACATTTATATCTGTAATTTTTATGGTGTACATAATAAAGAGTATTCTATTCTATTCTATTCTATTCTATTCTATTCTATTCTATTCTATTCTATTCTATTCTATTCTATTCTATTCTATTCTATTTTATTCTATTCGAGAAAGTTTGAAAGTGGCGCCTGTTACAGAAAAATTAAAAAGAAGACTTTCGTCTTGGTATGGACATGTAATGGGGAAGGATGAAACGCATATTACTAAAAGAGTGATAGACATGATTTTTGAAGGATGGAGAGGGAGAGGAAGGCCAAAGAAAAGATGGATGGATTGTGTGAGGAATGATATGAAAGAGAAAGGAGTAAATGATGCCGTGACGTCTGACAGGGCCGAATGGAAGAAGAACACGTGTTGCGCCGACCCTAAGTAGAATGGGAAAAGGCTGGAAGATAATGCAAAAAGAATTGCTTTACTAAGACAAGAGGTACCAAAAAAAAATGCCCGTGCAACGTCACCATTCCACCGATTTCACTAATCCAAATGACCAATTACGGAACCCTAAACGTTTTGCGTTCCATGTTCGTGTATTAACGCACGTGCTACTCCGACAAAACGATATTTTTACGTCGAAACGATTTCAATTCGTCTGGCAAACGTGACTGGGAGACTACCCTTATTTATGAAAGCCAAAATAACGCTATTTATTATGTTCAGGAACAAAACAATTGTGGTGGTGTAAGGGATTGGTTTGTTTTTTCTAGTTAAGCTCAGCGACAGAATTCAGCATACCACAATACGCTCCAGCAGGGCTATTTTGTATCTCTGTTGACAGTTCATAATGATCATCACTTGGCGAGTTTTGATATACAATGACCGTACTTGTTGGTTTCAACTGACGCTACCCGTGCAGAACTGTCATTGTATATCAAAACTCGCCAAGTGATGATCACTATGAACTGTCAACAGAGATACGCCCTGCTGAATTGTAATCGCTGATGAAATGTGGCCAATGAGACTGCTAGGTTGAAGTGAAATTGCGGGGGCCATGTCTGTAGAATGCAACAGGATCGATGGGCCAGAGTCAGAGTGCCAAATGACGGGCGTCATCGCTAAGGGAGGCCTAGAAAATGCTGACATGACGACATAGAGGCGACAGAGAGGTTATGAGAGAGACCTTTGTCTTCTGGGTGTAGGATTCAGAGTTGGAGTTTTCTATAAGGGAATTCTAAATGTTCGCCTTGAGTGTTAATTTTTGTGGCTGGATATTAAAATTGATATTATTGTCACCATGGAACCTACTAGCCGGCCATGGCGAGCAGCGGTGGCTCAGTGGTAGCGGCCCCGACTTACGAGCAGTAAGTCGTGGGTTCAAACCCAGGCAAGTGCATTACTTTGTGTAATTCCATCACCTCTGCTTTCAAAAACGGTGAAGGATGTGAAGGAAAACATCGTGAGGAAACCGGCAGGTCCTAGAACCAAAAATTCGAAGACCTGTGACATCTACCAACTCGCGCTGGGCCCGCGTGGTGGATTATAGCCCATTCCCTCTCATAAAAAGGAGGCCGTGTGTCCCAGCAGTGGGAACATCATAGGCTGATTATGTATGAAACCAATAACTAACAAAAATGAAGCACACTTTGGTTACTTTTTCTGGGAATACAACCGTGATATTACATAAACAAAAAGACTACGCAAAGCGAGAGTTTTCAGTTCGACATTTCGGTGTTCCATCCAGTTCGCAGTTACAGTTAGCTACACACGGCAGGGCACCAAATTGGCTAACCGTAGCGACCGAAAGTTGCCAACTATTACTTTGTAGGCACGGCTAGTGTGAGAACTTCTTAATTTATGAATAATCAGCCAACCTAAGATGGGGTCTGTGTGAATTTTGAATTAGATACGTCATGTTTGGGAGATTAGCAGGCTTTTATGTAATACGAAACTTTCGCATGGGAACATTGCATATAGAAGTAAATTGGAAGTTTATTAGAAAGAAAAAAATATATTTATTTGTCGCAGAGACATGACGTGCACCCGCGACACGCGACGCGATGCGGCGGGACGCGTGACGTGCGTGTATTTTACCCTTTTGTAATTGAGATATCCTACACTAATTCAAGTCATATGTAAATTTTTCTTTGTAACGAGAATTTATTATGACATCATAATCGTCCTTCTTTCATTATATCATCAACATGGGCGAAGAATACAAAATACGTATTATTGAAGATAACTCATAAACTACCCAATTAAAATATATTTAATTTATATGGGACTACTGCGCAAGCTTCCCCTACCAAATGAAAAAAGACTAAAATCAGACCAGTAATCACAGAGAAATCGGTGCACAACATGAAAAAAATTGTGTATTCCTCCTCATTTTTTAGAAGTCGAGTATTTTTTTTTTTAAAGAACCTACTTGTTATACATTGACGTAACAACAATAATGAGATGGCGAGAATCATCTGGCAGGTTTTTTTTTGCAAAATGGTCCATTTCTAATTTTCTGACCGGTGTCGACATGGATGGAATTTAATTCATCAAATGGAGTGATAATAATTTAAATTCAACAAGAAAGAAAGAAAAAATATTTATTTGTCGCAGGGACATGACGTGCATCATACAAAATGATAAAAAAATAACAATAAACATACAAAGCATAAATTAAAAAAAAAAACCTTCGTAGCTTGCACGTCGTGACTGCGACAAGCAGGTTACCACTCAGCATGATGCTGTGCTATGGGGGACCCACAGCATAATATTACGAAGAACAGTAGAATTAACACGGTAAAAAAAACAGACAACGAACTGACCTTGGTTTTCAAACCTTGACGTCTAAAATTTAACGATCTGGGTGGTTGAAAGGACACTTATAGAATTTTTACACACTTTTAACGTAATTACAGCTTGCAATTGAATTAATGATTGCCACAGCCAACATTTCGCCTTTTAAAAATAATAGACAGCATCCAACTTACTTTTGGGTGATCCCGAACAGGCACGACGACTCGCACGCAGACTTTGACCGGCTTGTCACGAGTGATGTCCAGCATCCTTCTCTCTCCTCGCCATTCACCTGGGGACAGAGGGAGAAAGAAAGATTTAATAACAAGAACATAATTAATTATGCTTAGTAGTTTTGATTGTAGAAATTTCAAATGGCATAAGAGACGTCGGATTTGCAACGTTCAACTCTGCGCTGAAGTTTGAAAACCTGATGTCGTTCGAAATTTTCACAGTCGGTAAAGCACAGGGATACCTACACAAGGGGCACTTATTCTCGTTGGGATATACCATCACTGGCGTTGTTACATGCTTCAGACGGTTTTGATTCAAATTCACCAAGCAATGAGGCAATTTCGGGACTACCTTTTGGTTAAGTTTTGAGATGTTGAACCAATAGTAATCTTGGCATTCCCAAATATCCACATGGGGCTGAGGAAATGCCTGAGAAGTATTCCTAGGCAAATATGCCTGCAGCGTGCTTCTAGGTAATGCCTGCAGAGTGCTTCTCGGCAAAATTGCCTGAACCGTACTTCTAGGCAGTGCTTGCAGAGAGCTTCTCGGCAGAATTGCCTGAACAGTACTTCTAGGTAGACATGCCTGCAGAGTGCTTCTCGGCAGACATGCCTGAACTGTACTCGTAGGCATATTTCCACTGATGCTTATGTAATTTTGAGAAGAGTTGTTGGTTGTTAAACCACGAGGATTCAAACTAAAATTCATTGTAGACGATGTTGAGTTCTAACAGATCTTCCGTCCGGCCAAGGTGATTTGAACGCTATTGCAATTGCAGGACTTTTCAGCGTCTCTTCTTGATAATGTATTGGTTCACTTTTTGACAATTTGCTTGATGATGCTCGTGATTAATTTTGAAGAAACCCGTGGCCCAGTAAGCAATTAGATGGCTGGTTGCTTCTTTTTTTTTTTCTGGGTGGCAACCAGGAGTTCGAGTATAGACGATGACAACCGATCTTAGCGACTCATGTTTGAGGACTGAGTATTCCAAATGGAGCTCCCCGTTTTATATATGTTGGTGACAAAGCACACCAGTTTTTGCATTAAAATAGAAAGAAACTTCCGAAGTTTCAACGGCTTCTCAAAAACGTGAAAACGTGAGTTACTTATTGTGAAACATGGAAGAATGTACAATAGGTTAATTTTATAAAAGCGAAAGATTTCAAAATTCACCAGAAAAATTGGAGATTTTTTTCAGTCTGATACTTTTTTGGCTTCTCTGAACAAAAACTTTTCTATACGAAACAAGCATTTTGAAATAACCCAACGTTGCGAAAGCCTAGTACTTTTTTGGTTTCGAAAACAGTTTATAATTGTTTTCCATAGCGTAATCAGCCTATAATGTTCCCGCTGCTGGGACACACGGCCTCCCCTCTATAAGAGGGAATGGGCTATAATCCACGCGGGCCCAGTGCGGGTTGGTAGACGTCACATGTTTTCGCATTTTTGGTTCTAGGACATGCCGGTTTCCTCACGATGTTTTCCTTCACCGTATTTTTAACCAACTTCCTTCAAACAGGAGGAGGTTCTCAATTCGGTTGTTTTTTTTATGTTTGTTACCTCAGAACTCCGTCATTTGTACACCGATTTGAAAAATTATTTTTTCATCTTAAAGGATATGCTTCACGATTGGTTCCATAGAAATTTCATCAGAATCAGTTTAGGGGTTTGGTTGTTTTCTTCACGTTATTTGTCACATCACGCGACGTCGCGTGATACTTGCTAGTTAAATTTGACACCTTCCCGATTTCTGATTGAGCTGAAGTTTTGCACGCATGTGTATATAACGAGACAATGCAATATTATGATGACATGGAGCTAATCTGATGATGGAGCTGGAAGGTGGCCATAGGAACTCCGTTATAAAACGACATAACCCCATCCAGTTTGGGTTCGTATAATTCATCTTGTCGAGTACTTTGTCTCTAGATGGTACCCAGGGTCTGGCGATGGAGCTGGAAGGTGGTTACAGGTATTCCGTAATAAAATGACAATCCCATCGAGTTTGGGCTCGTATGATTCGTCTTGACGAGTACTTTGGTCTTAATGGTATCCACTGTCTGATGATGGAGCTGGACGGTGGCCATAGGAACTCCGTTGTAAAACGACAAAACCTCATCGAGTTCGGGCGCGTATGATTCGTCTTGACGAGTACTTTAACTAACTTCTAGTAACAATGTAAAAATTAATTCATGACAAGAATTTGTTTGGTTTAAACTACAACTAAAAAGGGTAAAAAAAAAACTTTCTGCGGTGTTGTTTTTGGGAGCAGTGGCGATGAAATAAATTACACAAAGTAATGCGCCTGCCTGGGTTCGAACCCGCGACTTACTGTTCTAAGTCGGAGCCGCCAGCAATGTGCCACCGCTGCTCTCCCAAACCTTCAATTAAATTAAAACTATTAACCCTAACAGGTCTTTTCATTATGCTGGCTGATATTTTTGTGAAGGAACACTCTAAGTTTAGCATGTGACCTGCATTTGAAATACACTCGTCGAGATCCCATAAGATTAAGAATACCTTCTCATCAATTCTCATTATGCCAAAAAAATAGTTTAATCACTGCAATAAAAAAAATTAACAACATACCAAAAGAATTGAGAGAACTCCCCTTAAAATATTTTAAATCCAAATTACATAGATGGCTTATTGATAATTGTTTCTATAGTGTAAAAGAATTTCTTGAAAAAAAGTAACCGATAGATATGGCTACTGAGTTTCACAGAGTGTTTTAAAATGTTTTATTTTTTTCTTTAAATTTATGAGTCTGTGGTGTAAAATGGTGTTCTTATTACCTAAACATATGATTATATTAATATATACACAAATTGATGTTTCGTATTAAAATTCTATGTCTAACATGTCCTAATATTTGTATGTCATTCTATGGCGAAACATAAAAAAAAACAAGTTCACAACCCTATTTATAAGACCATAATGTATCATGTTTTTACACAAATTAATTATTATATTCTATTCTATTCGGCAAACCTTGATTCTACCTAAATAACAGTTTTAAAATTGCACCGTGGCTTTGCTCCTGGCTATTTAACCAGGCCAACAAAAGCCCTGGTTTTAAGGTCGAATTTAACTTCAAAAACTTTTCAAATTGCAAATACATGCAACACAAATAGTGAAAATACTTAATGTTTTGTTTGTTTCGCGTTATTCTCTCAACGCGGGTAGTTTGAAATTAGTTTGTGAACAAACAAAGTCACTTGTGTTGTTTTAGTTGTAAGGGCGCCGGGGTGTTAAGCCCTTCGTCTTTTGTAGGTCGAGATATTTTGCATAACACTTCATAGAAGTCATTAGTTTATATATCATTTTATAAAAGACCATACATTTTTTAAACTCTCGGTGACATTTCTGAACTGGCTACTCTACTAAAGAATACCTAGACCTTTGATTAAATAATGTCTACCTAGCTGGAGCATCAAATGTGCGAAAAGGTGTCAAAAAATATCAGCCAACTGTTGGCTTCTAAGTTCGCATGCAGACACATAGATGCACAGTGTCACAGTGCGACTATTGTCTCTGTGCCCCGCGAGCACGCTGCCGCACGCACACATGTTTGAAATTGTTGCCTCGTTTTCTTTATTTTGATTGTAGGGCGACGCTTCATCTAGACATTATATAATCAAAGACCTAGACGATAATACAAGCTAAGTATATTAGATTGTAATAAAGGAAAATTAAATATTTTTAATAAGAAATGTTAACATATTTTTATTTTTTATTCTAACAGTTCGAATACCTACAATTTTGTCTGAAATTACTTAGTTGATATAATTTTTAAGTATAATTTATAATATAATAACTAGAAACATACCTAGAAATAAGAAATATTGTTAAGAAACAAATAAATATAAAATAAAATAATTTATTTCATACCACAACAACAAGTCCATTTAGTTAGTACAACACACAAATTAGAAACTAATGTTAGTACTAATACATCTACCAGAAAAACAAAACAATTATTTATTATACGAGTACGCCGCAGTGGCATGCCATGTAGGATTGTCGGCGTACCCAATGCCCCAGTATGTGACTGACCCACCTGTCCGCTATAAAATATAAAATAAATAAATAAACCATTTATTTCAGGTAACAAAGACCCATAGATATAGATACCTTAACCTTCATACAGGGTTAGTTTCCAAAGACTATCCAAATTCTCAGATATGATGCAGCACGACATTCTGAGCCCCCCACATATAAATTTTTCATCGGTTATTAAAAATATAAACAGCTGTTCCATACATTTTGACCATGTAGGTATTGCACTTTTGTAGGAAACAGCAGATTTTTTTTTTAATAACCGAAGAAAAATTTCTATGTGGGGGGGCTCAGAATGTCGTGCTGCATCATATCTGAGAATTTGGATAGTCTTTGGAAACTAACCCTGTATACATACGAGTACTAATAACATTTTATAAATAGCAATTTTATTAACATTTTCATTTTATAATATTTTTATTTTATTTCTTTTTTTGCTATAATGCTCAGGATGCTATTGCTATCACCCCTTCTTTAATATTTATACGCCATTGACGGCAAAACATAGCGCTCTCCTAACGTTATATTTACACCTTTTACACCTATGTTTAGCAAGTAAAATGTTTGACTTTGGCTTTGACATTTTTTGTATTAGGTACTACGTATACAGCTAAGCACCTGCATAGCGCAATCAAAGTTATCCGCGAGATAAGGATATACAAAAACCCGAAAACAACCTCGGCCAGTACCCACCAAGTACTAACACCTATCTGGTCGGACGATCCTCCATTTTCTAGGGAGTATGAGGAATTATACACCGTGTTTCTCACACCTCTATGGCTCATCATCAGCTGTCTAGCCTATTCCCAACTATGTTAGGGACGGCTTTTAGTCTATCCGGACGCAGCTGAATACCAGTATGTTACATGGAGCGACTGCCTATCTGACCTCCACAACCCAGTTAGAACTGGGTAATACGATACTCCTTGGTAATCTGAAACGTAGAGAGCAGCGGTGGCCCAGTGGTGGCGGCCCCGACTTACGAACAGTAAGTCGTGGGTTCGAACCCAGGCAGGCGCAGTACTTTGTGAAATTTATTTCATCACTACTGCTCTCAAAAACGGTGAAGGAAAACATCGTGAGGAAACCGGCAGGTCCTAGAACTAAAAATTCGAAGACATGTGACATCTACCAACCCGCACTGGGCCCGCGAGGTGGATTATAGCCCATTCCCTCTCATAGAGTCTTCTCTACACGGTCTCCTGGCCGTGTGTCCCAGCAGTGGGAACATTATAGGCCGATTATGCTTATGCTAATCTGAAACGTCTGACTACATACCTAATAATAACTATGATTTAATGAATTCTGTTGCGATGTGCGCCATATTTATATGAATAAACACTTCAATCACTTTCCCTAACGCACGTTTACCTCACACAGCAAAAACAAGGATTAATTGAAATAAAATTGGTGAATGAATTCCATAACCAAAACAAAAAACCAAACTATTCTTATAATATTACAGTAAACTTCAATACTTACGGAAACAAAGATTTAAACCACAAATGAGGTAAAACATACTTATAATCCTATTCGAATCAATTACGTATTTCAACAATAATTGTATCCTCAGAGAAAACCGCATTAACGCTTGATTGCGTTAAAATAAAGAGAATTTGCATGAAATACATTGCTTTATAATTATTTTTAATGCTTCCCTTTTGAACTGTACGGCTTCATTACTCTCAAAGCACGGTTGATTTATTTTTATTTTTTAATAAGTTGGTACGTATTGAATCGTTAAAATAACAAATTCTGGAAGTCTGAAAGTGGCACCGGTGATTGATAACATTGTGTGGTAGACAGTTAGCATGAGCACATGACACGGTCGAATAATATTAAGGAAGAAGACTATGCTGCGTGGATCCACGTAGGTCCTGTGATACCAAAGGTTAAAACTGAGCATTTAACGAAAAATTAAAATATAAAAATAATAAATGGAAATAATGTTTTTGTCTTTTTTTTTTTTTTTCTTTCTTTTATTTATTATTAGGCTTCTCAACAATGAGTACACCGTGACATTATAATTATTACAGACAGATATAGGGAGAGATTGTTTTTTGATTATTTATGACTGGAGTTGCTCGTTGGTCTAGTGGTCGCAAGTCCGACTACTAAGCTTAGCCCACAAGTGAGGAAAGTGTACAAATACAAATATTTTTTTTGCATAACACAGGTTCGGTATTGCCCTTTTAACCAGAAGTTGAGAAAATGTATAAACCGCAGATAACACAACTATCACGATCCGTATGAAAACCAAGTGTGTAATATTGTGACTACCTACGAGTACTATCACAGCTATTATGGCGTTATAAGCACTATTTAGTTATTATACAAAATAGACGACGTTTTTGTTCTTTAAATGTCTAGAAATAAGTTCTTGAGTTGTAACATTATTGTTTAAAACAAATTAGCTTACTCCGACAGAAGCCACGTAAAGTATAAAATGCTTGAGCCGGGCACGCGAAGTAGGTGTTCTTGCGATATCTAGGTATATCTATATATGTGGTATAAACCTTCTTAAATGGCTGTAAAATTGAAATAATTGTCGTAAACTGAAAGATTACATAAAATCTATCGAAGTACTTGTAGTTGTTCAAGGATCATTAGACATGTGGTCAAAATCGGAACCAACTCCACCACCTAAATAGTTCAATAAAACTCCTCAAAACGTTATAACACAAATGTTTCCTGTCAACATCATTCAAGCTCCAAAAGATCATGATAATATCATTAAAGTGTCAATTTAAAATAAAAGGCTCTAATATTAATCAATTCTGAATTCTTACCGATAAATATCGATTGTATCAAATAAAATTAATTGATTTTATTCGAACCGACTTTTCAGAGCTGTTCCGCCATATTTAATTCGCTATTGACAGCTGTCATTTTGCCCGCCAATTTTTATCGTCAAGAAAAATCTTTTGGTGACATGGATAGAATGTGTAGTTGGGAGTTTATTTGATAAGTATTTATGTCCAATTTCACAGACACTAAGCGGTACTTTAAATGAATGCCTATATCTTATTTACTGTTCAAATTTTAAATCTCGACAAGAAGTAGTTCTAGCATCTGTTAAGTTCATTAAACTATTATTTCGATTACCTCGTTGGTCACAAACTCACAATTGCTACTACTGATCTGGTCCTGGGTTCGATTCCCAGGTCAGGCGAAGTGTTATTGAGTTTATTCATCAGAATTTTTCAGTAGGAACTACGGAGCCTAGATTTATGCCCGGTTGGTGGCAATATTGTCCCACATGGGACTGCGAAATGTGGGTGTACTATTAGGTACTTTTTATTAGGCATTGCAGGCGTGATGCTATTTTATAATCATTCTATTGCCCTTATCCCAATACATTTGTGGTCGGCGCAGCATGTCTTCTTCTTCCATACCTCTCTATTACTCGTCATCTCAGCAGTCACCTCCTTTCTAGCCATATCATCCTTTGCACAATGCAGCCATCGTTTTTTATTCGCGTGATGTTACTTGATAATGTATAAATTCAATTAATTCTCAGACACCCAGACAGAACACATATAACTAGGCTAAATAAATATTAGCTTCCAGCCGTCACTCTGCCAATAGACTTCTAAATTTATTGAACTAATCGAATAAATAAACATAGCGAACACCAGTACACAAACATTCCATCAAATATTATATCTGTCCTATTTCAACAATAGGTATAGTTCTGTTCAAACTTTCTTACGGCTCGGAAGTTAGCTGCGAGTGACGGTCTGCGCATTATTCAGTCAAGACGATGTTTAAAAAATTTAAAATTGTGTTCTGCGCACCTTTACGTTAGATGTTACGAGCCGCAATAAAGTGTGAACCGTTATTCCTGCGCTGACTGTCACTTGTAGCTAACTTCCGAGCCGCCATAAAGTTTGAACAGAACATTACACTTCAACCAATTTCCAAATCAATATTTATACTGTCTTGGCTTCCGTACGTTTTTTCACGGGTGACCACTGAAAACCAGCGCTGTGCTGTGGGTCCCCCATAGCACAGTATCATGCTGAGTGGTAACCTGCTTGTCGAAGTCACGACGTGCAAGCTGTTATTTTTTTATTTATTTTTCTTTGTTTCTGTCCTGTGTATTTATAATATTTGTTATGCGTTGTATGATTATTGTTAATTTATTCCTTGTATGCACGTCATATCCCTGTGACAAATAAACATTGTTTTTTTCTTTCTTTCAATGCAGGCGGGAAAACACAGAACTAAAATAAATGTACTTAGTTTGACATATCAATGCATTCTTTCTTAACAAGCAGCGCCACCATGGACTGCACCCTTAAAGTGGTCGTACTGTACAATTCAGAGCTACACTATTTTGACATTTCGAATATTTCGCACCAAATCCAAAGGTTTAACTAAACTATAAATTGTCGTATCAATAAATACCCTGTCAATCAAGCTTTTGTTTGTTTGTTTAGAAATACAATGTCAATTAGCTAAAAACAAACCGGGTTACAATGAAAAATAATAAAACTGAATATGATATTAATCTTTTAGTAACGTGTACTATTTACTTTGATTAAAGAGGAGCTCGTGGCAAAATAATAACAGCCGCTCGGGTCGATCTTTAGGTTAAGCCGCGCTTGCCTAGGTTGGTCCGTGGATGGGTGACCACCCATTACATACCGCAATTCCTCCGTGCCTCGGAAAGCATGTTAAGCCGTTGGTCCCGGCTGTCAATTATAGATCTTTGACAGTCGTCACAAGTAGTCAGTGGTCCGAAAGTCTGACAACCAGTCTTATAAAGGGGTATTGTATTACCCAGTACTAACTGGGTTGTGGAGCTCAGATAGGCAGTCGCTCCATGTAAAATACTGGTATTCAGCTGCATCCGGTTAGACTGGAAGCCGACCCCAGCATAGTTGGGAAAAGGCTAGGAGATGACGATGAAGATTATTTCCATAATTTCATGATTATTGACATAACATCACGTGGAGGGATTACAGTTCCCGAAGAGTTAGGCAGAGGTATCTAATGGTACACCCACATCCCTAGTTATGTTTAAGTCCCATGTAATAGAGACCGAGCCTATTGCCATCAACCGGACACATATCCAGACTCCGAGGCTGCTATTGAGAAATTCCTGATGAAAAACACAATTAAAATTTGCCTGACCCGGGAATCGAACCCGGGACCTCATGCTTAGCAGTCGCGATTGCACCCACTAGACCAACGAGGCGGTCCTAATGATGATGATGAGTATGGTGATTATTGAAATATTATTATACATTTACAGATAATTTAGCCCATATTGGCTGTCGATGGCCTGGAGTGGTTACAACAGGCTTCTAGTAGCTGTCGGTGAACTATAGTGGCTTTCGATGGCTTTACTATCTCTCGATGATCGTTGATTCGTAATTAAAAAAAAACAATAACTAAAAAAAACACGTTTGTTGTTAAATATTTATTTTATTCTGTTTGTAGTATTTGTTGTTATAGCGGCAACAGAAATACATCATCTGTGAAAATTTCAAATGTCTACTGTCTAGCTATCACGGTTCATGAGATACAGCCATGCCCTGGTAACTTAGAACATTTTTTTTTCATTGCGAAAAGCGCCATCTATCCCCCAAGCACAGAAGTGTTTTTGCAGTGTTGCCACCTTTTTTGCTTAAACAATTATACTTAACACTAATTTTTAATTTTGTTAGCAACACTGAGTCTCAATGTCACAAGAAAATTTTCTACCGGTGTGTTTGCATGCTCGTGAGCATTTTTTCTTGTACTTTTTGGTGTTTTTTGTGTTATTGCGTTGAGTCTGAGTGTAGTTCCTCCGTATATTCCAGAAATACCGAAATTCCAGCATAGTTTGTACTTTGTGAAAGTGTTTGTGACGCCATCTTCATACAGGCTCGAGAACATAATAATAAAACAAAAGGAGCAAAACGTGAGCGGCAAACAGGTGTTGTTATTAATGTTTAATAAATTAATTCAATAATATATTTTTGTGTTATTAATCTCGTTCCCTTTGCCCATTACATTTATATTTCCTTTATTATATACCTAAATTGTGTTCACAACTAGTGTGTCTATAAACATCCATTAAAATATGCCTACGTCAAAACGCAGTATAAAAGGTGAAACCGGAAGGGTGTTCAAATTTTCTTACGTTTTATGCAATTTTTTGGTCAGTGTCGGGCTGCAAGTTGATTAAAATATGATTCGCGACCGTATCAAATATAGACAGCCCGACAGACCAACAAATTGCTTAAAAAAAAAAGAATTTCGCGGGCTCCAGCTCAAATATTGACATATAGGCACCTACATAGCTACCTTTACGTATATATATTCATTTAGTTCCTTGCTTGGCGTTCAGAGGGCGCTGATCGTGAACTAAATCAAAAAACGTCAGTTGCCAGTCTATCTCATTTTATATATATTAGTCTATGGATACAGCCTGGTGACAGACAGACGGACAATGGATTTTTAGTAATAAGGTTCTGTTTTATGTCGCATATTTTGCGATTTCACAAGGAAAAACCGAAAGGGTACTTCCCGTTGACCTAGAATCATGGAATTTGGCAAGAAGCCCTGTCTTACAGCACATGTAAAGGAAAATATCTGAAAACCGTAAATATGTAGTTAAATAACAAAATACCTACAATTTCATACGGAACCCTCGGTGTACGAGTCCAACAGCATTATTACTTAAAAAAGCAACAGTAATGACATACCTCTCAGCTCTCTGCTCCTATCGTTTCATTGAACCCACATCCGCCATATCTAATCCACATTTGACACCTGTCATTTTGCCCGCCAATTCGACCTTTGACCGTTTATTTTTCACATGGCAACATAATCCCATGTCAAAACTAGAAGCATGACTGTGGAAATATAAATGACTAATTTTGACGTGGGACGTTATTTGGGATTTTGTTTTTATTGATAGGCTTTGGGTGTTGCCGTTACTGTTATCATTGAACTAGTTAAATTGTTGGAAGTACAGTGACATGAGAAGCTCACTACCTACTATTAATTGTAATATCGCGTTACGTCCAATGGCGACCTATGGCCGAAGTCGCGTCGTGGTATCTAGTGGTCTCACTAACTTCTTTTTTTCTCTGCTGACGCTGTTAGATGGATGGAGAGGGAGAGGAAGATCAAGGAAACGATGTATGGATTGTGTGAGTAAATATATGAAAGAAAAATGAGTAAATGATAGCGTGACGGTTGACAGAGCAGAACGGAAGAAAAAACCGTGGTGCACCCCCCCCAAGTAACATGTGACAAGGGCAAGAAGATGTCCAGCATGTCTTCATTATAGAATCATCACTACGGATATTAATAATAAAAAAATATTTTCTTCACTAAGATAAACAATTCAAATATCTAGATTTGGCTCGCGAGGTTGTCTACATGTGGGTCGTGAGTACAGCAGTCATTGTGCCGATAGTCGTGTCGGCCAATGGCTTAATAGTCAATAGCCTCGACGAACATCTGAGGAAGCTCTCGCTAGGCAGCTGGATCAAGGGCTTGATTGAAAAAGCAGTACTTCTGGACACGGCGCGTATTGTTAGGAGGTTCCTCTCTCAAGAGCCCTGACCATCGGTATCTCGGACCCTGTTCCCGATGCCGGTGGGCTACTATTTTCTATATTTTTAAATGTTTTTTATATAATCTTTGTTACTAAAAATATTTAAAAATGTAAATAATATGTAAAGAAAATAAATAAAGGAAAAAATATTATCTTCACTTACGCAATGACATCCAGTTTTCATTTCACAAACAAGCTCCAGTGATGATTTATACTGCCAGTGTTCCTTTACGTTTAATAAATATGTTAATTTGAAATTACTTGCAGAAATAAATTAAAATATAAAAGTTCTTTCTTTTATTTAGACGTTTACTAGCTTTTTTTTAGTTGGCAATAAACGTGTATTTCTGCGAAATTAAGATTGCGCTTGCGTGCTTTTTACACGTAACAATAAATATTTAATTAAAAAGTTCATAGCTAAGGTTTAGAAATGTTCTTATTTTAAATAATTATTTCTAATGCGAGGTTGACCGTTGCACTGGTATTTTTTAATTCGTTTTATTTTATTTACAACTATATTTTCTTTTTTATTTGTGGTAATGTCGTTAGTCGTTTGAAATAGGAATAGATCAATCTATTCCTAATAAAGATATTTGAAATAGGAATAGATTGAAATTATGAGATACGGCACCTTGAAGAAAGTGAACAAAGTAATTTATTTGTGTTGCCACGTCTCATCACTATCACTCACGAGTCTTTCTTTCTAGCTATATCTTCTTTCAAACAGTTTATCCATCGTTTATTTAGTAACTCTTCAAAGCAATCCACATTCAAACTCAAAACATTCATAACATCACGCCTGTAATGTCTGCGGGGTTAGGCAGAGGTGTCTCTAATAGTACACTCACATTTCACGAGTTATGATAAAGTCCAATGTGAAAGGGGGCGAGCCTATTGCCGTCAACCATGCGCAGATTCAGATTTCGTGGCTACTACTGGGAAATTCCTGATAAAAAAACCCAATAACGCTTTGTCCGACCCGGGAATCAAACCCAGGACCGCTTGTTCAGCAGTCGCAATTGCGACCACTACACCAACGAGGCAGTCAAAACATTCCTCACGACATAATTATTGAAATATTTTATTTAAATATGGAAACCCTGAGATATAAATGAATAATGAAGGCTGTATATCTTCGTGGACCTTTCAGTTGACCCCTTACCCTAAGATCCTTGACATTTGCCTAAATTAAAGGTATCCAACCCATGTGGGTAGTCCGGTGTCAGATGTGATAGCAGACAGGACGTGACCTTATCAAAGAGCAGGCAATTAACTTCCTACATAGTTTACCACATGAGATAAAAAAGAGGTTAGTTATTACCTACTAACATACGAAATTTGGAAAAAAACCTGGATGGGGCTGACATAGGAACCTACTGGAGATTGGCTGAGAAAAAAAGGCGTGTAGTGGCTAACTTCAGGCTATAGGTGATGATGTTGACGAAATACGGTATCTACTAACCTATTAGACCAATATCCTTCTGTTATGTCTATAAGATTTAATTAGTTCTTTTTTTTTTTGCTGTAACATGTTCTTTCTTTATTGAAAAGGAAATACATTTTACAATTATCACAATATACAAGTACAGTTAGTAAGTAAACAGATCAAAATGAACCCTAACGTCTAAACTAGGCCGAGCCTGTGACGTCAGTCGCTTCCTTCTTTGTTTGTAAAAGCACATACGACTTTTTTATCTTTATTTATTTACGGGGTTTTTTCTATGAAGAATATGTCACCCCGATGATTGTATACAATTAAATTACATATACGGGTATAACAAGACCCATAACGAAGCCGTCAACCAAGCATTATGTACATCAAACTAAGTAACTTTATGCAAAAATGATTGCTGGGAAACGACTTTTTTTTAGGGTGAAATATTTTTTTTTATGGCAGGACTCAATGTAACGCACTCAAAACATTGTGCTAGTGGATGGATTGAATAGTACGGGGGTCATGAAGGTGTTTACAGTAAAAATCTAAAGTTAAAAACAGGTAAAAAAAAAACTTTTGAAAAAGTTGGGATTCGATCCCCTATATCTCCGTAACTAGAAGGTTTCCAGATATGGTCTAGAACAAACAAATCATTGCTATAACGGGAAGAACGAGTACCTTTCGACTTCGTTTAGGGTCTTGTTACACCCTGTATATGTAATTAATTGTATGCAATCATCGGGATTCGGGGTGACCTTTTATCTACCTATACTAAACTTGCCTTCCCGCAACCTTACAACCATAACAAATAAAGTGTTCTAGCCTCATCGGACAATGGTAAGGCCAGAACGCTATTATGGAAGCCTACATTAAAAGTATTGACAAAAGACTGACGCCTTTGGACCCCCACACGATCACACTCCGTCAGGACATGATGCACATCTTCAATAATTTCGCAGACAGCACAATTTGGTGAATCAACTTGGCGAATCATAAATGCGACCGCTGAAGCTGACCGGATCGGAGTCTCTAAGCCGCCACAACACAACAGGATGAGCAGGCAAGAGTCTGCTCATCCTGGTATTCAGCTATATACTATTATATATATACTATGTAAGTTTTCTCTCACACTACAAATATATATACAACTAGCTGTTGCCAGCGGCTTTGCTCGCGTTTTGGTCGGAAATTATCCCACGGGCACGCCGTAAATATATATTAGGGGCTAATGTAGCTGCCTATTAGTGAAAGAATTTTCAAAATCAGTTCAGTAGATCCAGAGATTACCCCCTACATACAAACTTATCTCTTTATCTTATAATAATATATATATATATATATATGTATGTATTAGTATAGATAAGCCTATATTACCATGAAATGTATCTATTGTTAATATTTAACAATTATCTTTGACGTCATTTATTTATTGAAATGTCGAAGAATTAATTAGATAGAAGATTGCAATTTGCACAAGCAAACACGTGCAAATTGCAATCTTCTTTCTTAAATTTATTAATTAGGTACTAACACCAGTAATGGGATGGACCTTTGAGTAAAAGTGCTTTTTCTTATCCCATTGAATTTATAAGTTACGATTTCATGGTTTTCCTTTCATTTAATTAGACATGTTTGTTAGAGAGATTTGATCCATATGATTGACCCTATCGATTGATGTCATAAAAGTACAGGATGTTACTTTTTATAATTTAGCCGGTTCGATTCCAGAGTGTGGCAAGCGAATTTTCGAAAATCTTTGAATGCAGGTTTATTTCTTTTTTAAAATAAAGGAATGTTTCCTTTGAGTAAAATTATCTATCTCCAGTATATATAGAGTACTTTCCCTACAGGTGGCGTTGAAAAATTCCATCCTGTAATTGAATTTGTAATCTCCTTTTAATTTCCTTCATTTTGATACCCTACTCGATAGGTTTGGATGACAAAAAAAAAATATTAACGACTTACAATTTCGCGCCATTTGGTTTTTTTTTTTTGGCTACTTGGATTTTGAAGATGAATATTAACGATACCTTAATTGTCGAAATCCATCCAGCCATTTCGAAGATAAAGGTTATAAAGAAATTTACAAACATACAAGATACGAGCGAAAAATATAACCCTTCCTTGGCAGTCGGGTAAAAACAAAGACATCTTTCTCTCTCCCTCGACAAAGTAAGCAACATTTCAAGTTACAGCAACTTAGAACAAGCATACATCCTCTATACCAGAGGGACTTGAGCGCTGCAACTTTACCCACCTTCCGAGCCGGACGCTAGTGTTGCCAACGCATGCATCAATAATACTTGGAGGATTTCCGGTTTCTGATGGAGATCTAGAGAAGCATGGAAACATTAAATAAAGTATTGTGTTAAGATTTATAAGTGACCAGACCCTACAGTTTGGTAATTTGGCTACCAAAAATGGAAAATGTGGAAAACTATCTGCCACAGTGGCTTCATCAAAATTTTTAATTTTCCGATTTGTGGATTGG
Source organism: Eugnorisma glareosa (assembly GCA_947578425.1). Classification (NCBI taxonomy): domain Eukaryota; kingdom Metazoa; phylum Arthropoda; class Insecta; order Lepidoptera; family Noctuidae; genus Eugnorisma; species Eugnorisma glareosa. The sequence goes on along the minus strand of OX387967.1, from coordinate 4,206,804 downwards.
AATTCGAACAGAAAAAAGTTAGTAGCTATACAAGGAGTCAATAAAGTATAAATGACTGGGTCGCAATCGCGACTGCTGAGCATTAGGTCCTTTCTTTTTTTTTTCGGATGGGATGTCGTCAAAATAATAACTCCTCCTGCTCTGGGCGGAGTATTAGGGAGTGTCAGACTTTTACTGACTAAAACCCATCCATGTTCCTTCATCGCCCTTTGTGTTCGGAGCCACGGTATCTCTTTCGAATAGTCCTGCAGCCCCCGGAGCATGAGGTCCTGGGTTCGATTCCTGGGTCGGGCAAAGTGTTATTGGGTTTTATCCAATATGAATTCCTCAGTAGCAGCCACGGAGTCTGGATTTGTACCCGGTTGATGGCAATAGGTTCACCCTCTATTACTGACGATTACTGACGAAAGTGGATGTACTATTAGGTACACCTCTGCCTTACCCTTCGGGGATTACAAGCGTAATGTTATGTTATTATTCTGCGACCAATACCACTCCTAAAATGCGTCTACCGCCACTGATCATTATTCCAATGTAGGTAAAAACGCATCTAAAGGCGGGTACACAAGATATCGGGTCCACTAATGAACGAACCGCTTAGCGCTAATGCAAGCAGATAGTCTACTAATGACCGTTGTGTATAAGGCTTTAATATCCTTGCTTTCAGTAAATTATTTGTGTATCGATTTTGCAATAATCGTAAATTAATAATTGTTGTCCTTAGACAAAACATTTATTCGCTATTTTGAATAAAATTTCTGAATTATTTTTATAGACGAATTTAATTTAAAAAAATCCTTGTTGTTCATAAATTAACAATGAGTAGGAAAACAGTAAATAAAGCAATCAACACATTTACATATACAATGATCCCAAAAATCTTTATCACACACAAGCCATATCAATTTTTTTAAACATGCTAATTGCCACTTCAACACGGCGGCCGGCACTCAAAATGTAGATTAAAATATAAGGGTAGATGAAATATTTTCCGCGTCAAATGCAGAGCAACCCTCGGAAGTGAATTTCAAAGAACTGTGTCAAGAATTGACTTTTAAATGTAGTGAATAAACTTATTTCGGCTTACAGTGTATTTAAATTAATTTGAATTATGCATTAACGTTATTAAATTGGTCGGTTTTGAGGGAATGTGGCGTCAGCTGATGATTTTTAAATGGCTTTTTGATGTTCCTGGGTTTAAAGTGTGGAAAAGGCGTTTTTTATATAATTTTTTTACTAGATTAAGCCCACGGTTTCGCTTGCGTGGATGTAAAAAGTCATCTCACGGGGACACACCGGGATAAAATAAATATTAGCATATTTATTATAAAATGTGACCTACCCACAGAACATTATATGTTTGTGATTTTTAAATACGATTCCCCTAGGCTCAGGTGGCCTACCATGACGTCCTAAAGCAGGAGCAATTCCAGTATGGGAAAGAGATGGCGCTAGACGACCTGTATAGCTCCGTCTTTTTCCCATACTGGAATTACTCCTGCTTTAAGACGTCATAGTATCCCCTCAGTTCAGCAAAATGCCAGAGTATCACCTGCCTAGCCTTTTCCCAAATTTATTGGGGTCGGCTTTCAGCTGAATACTAGTATTCTACATGAAGCGACTGGCAATCTGACCTCCACAACCTAATTAGTATAGGGTAATACGATACAACTTGGTAAGACTGGTCAGACATTTTGGCCACGGAATACTTGTAACAACTGTCAAAGATCTACAAATACCAGCCGGGACCAACGGCTTAAGAGCGGCCAACCCGTCATACTTTTCATACAAATGCTCGTACGTGATTATGCCGTTGTTCCACATATAACTTTGAATTTTTTGAAGTAATAGGTATCTTGTACACTATATCTAGGTTTCTATGGAAGCAGAAAATAAAAAATTGTAGAAACAAATTCAAGATAAGCCTCCAAAAATTGCTTTTTTCACAAATTTTCCTTGATCCAGTTCATAATGTACTCATAAATGGTAAAAGTAAAGAAAACATCATGATGGAAACCTTTCAAATGTAATGGAGATTCTTAATATCAAATATTTATTTCACAAACTTGTAAGACTTATTCAAAAACACGTATTTCCTGGAACAAGTTTGAGAAATTTTCGAACACTATTTTTCGTTCAATGTTATCGTGATAGGCGGTATGAGGTGCGCGGGAGACGAGTTTTGCGGGGTCGGGGCGGGGTAAGAATTTTGTAAAAAAAAAAAAATTGTTTGTTGTGTCTCCCCCAGAGTTTAAAGAAAATTGCCGCTGTGTCTCTGGATGAAACAACAAGCTTTTCGACCATGCTCGCGTTGACGATAGACGGACCGGGAAGGGCCCTCTTAACGTGCTTTCCGAGGCACGGAGGAATCTCAATAAGTAATGGATTGTCACTCATCCACGAACCGACATTCGCAAGTGCGGCTTAACCTTCAAGATCGACCCTTACGGCTGTTATAATATAACTACGACCTAAAACCAGAAAAATGCCAATAGAGCTCAGCAAAAGCTATATCCTTAGAAGAGACCGTAACATAAACGCTTTCAACAATATTGAGTATCGCTTCTACGGCTGCACAACTCCAAAATTCAGTATGCCCAAGTTAATCAAATAACCAAAACATCAGCTACCGTACAATCAAATTCAGAAACAACGAAACTATACACGAACCATTGCTTTAAGCTTTGAATCTCTAATTCTATATGCCTCATACCTAATCCGACGTCCAATGGCTGTCAAACTTCAAAAGCAAACAGTTAGGGAAAACCACCGGTGTTTGCTGTGTGATAGAGTCCACTTTAGAGTGACGGATTAGTTCTAAGTTTTAAAGTGGATCATGTGGATGGGTTGTCAGTTGCAGCGGAGGTATTTCGTTTGAATTTATGTTTGTTGTAGTAGTGAAATAATTCAGTTAAATGAAGTAAAGAAACTTGTAGACTTTTGTAAATAAAATAAATCTTTTATTGATTACATTATTATATTATATATATTACATTATTACATTAACGAAATAACGATTCGGTTCGAAGGACCAAAATGTTGTCGTATCCGGCTCGAAGAACTATAATAATGAACAGTGCTGCAGTGACCTGGGCTCTGCTACAGGCCACTGATTATCCAAACTTTGATGATAATAGACTGTAGAAGGCGATACTAATGTAGAATTATAGATCACTTAGAATTTTGTCATCAAAATCGAATCAAATTTCATTTTGTCTTCATAAATGATCGTTCACCACATACCCACAGACAAGCACAGTCCCAACCCCAAGTCTTGGACTAACTACCATCTAATGTCACTGTCCAGTTAGCAACTCAAACAAGAGCAGATCTGACCCAACCCCCGACCGCGCTAACTAGAGCCCTGCACTAAACAAACCAACCTCTGGTCTATATTACCCCGCGGTTGTTTGACTTGACAACTCCGGCGATTGGGTCAATCTACAAACCTAGACTAAATATGTACTAGCACCAGTTCCAGGCCCTGGTTGGGGCCGTAATTGATTTTAACGTTACTAGTGTGTGTTTAAAAATGTATAGGGAGATTTTGAGTTTGTAGTTTTGAATGTTGTGTCAATGATAAGTCTGTGTGTATGTATGCATTTTTTGCTTCATGTTATGAAGCATGTTTGTAAGTTTGTATGTAGGGAGTAATCTCTGGATCTACTGAAGCGATTTTGAAAATTCTTTCACTAATAGGAAGCTACATTATCCTTGAGTGCCATATTTACAACGTGCCCGTGGGATAATTTCCGACCGAAACGCGAGCGAAGCCGCGGGCAACAGCTAGTGTAAAATAAAGGTACATGCATAATTGGCATAAGGCTAGACATGTCACATGTCGATCTTGACTGTGTTGTGTCAGGAAAAGAAAATCTTTGGTATGAAAACCATTTTCCATGTTCCATTAAATTGTATATTTTCTTAAACTCATATCAGCAAGCATTTTACCAATCGTACTGGTCAAATAATATTCGTTCAGTGAGCTTATCACAGTGCAATTTTCTAGTAAAAGAAAAAAAAAAGAAAGAAAAAACATTTTTTTGTCGCAGGGACATGACGTGCATCATACAAAATGACAAAAAAAAAACAATAAACATAAAACGCATAAAAAAAAGTTCGCAGCTTGCACGTCGTGACTATAATAATGTCGTGTGTATGTGACTAGTAGTGAATATGCCCTTCATCCACTTTGGTAACTAAAGTTACCTAACCAGTTACAAGAGAAGATTTTTCTTTCGCTGTTTGGTAACTAGTTGTGAGAGAAGAATTATTTTTCCGTATTCGCAGATCAAATTATTTCCATTTTTGTAATCAACCGGTTACAAGAGAATAATTTTCTTTCGCTGTTTGGTAACTAGTTGCGCGAGAATGAAATTTCTAGATTTTTTTTTTCTTGGACGAAGAGTAGTTTTCCGAGGCTCTATGCCTACTGCTTTTTATGCACAATTGCAAACACTTTTAGAACACTTTATATTTAAACATTTATTAAAAATATAACATTAGCATTTTATTGATACCTTTGGGTACCCACTCTTACTCTACTTTACTCTTAATTTTAATCATAAAAGGAGCAACTCTTAGTTTACTATGCTATTAATTTAAAACATAAAAGATCAATTAGCTCCAGACAATGTCCGACTGCTATTTCTTTATTTTTTAATGGCTCTATGTAATGGCATAGCAAAAAGTACTACAGCTATGAAGTACAAAGAGTACTACAGCGCCATCTATGTCACAAATGAAGAACTTACATCAAACTTCTGAATCGCGCTATTAAAGTTATTTGCGACTTGAAAGCAAATAGAAAAACCCGACAACCACTGTTGGGCACCACTGTAGCCCACCAGACAGGACAAGATCGGAGGATCCTCCCTTAGCTATGGAGTATCCCTGTTACGTTTCGTAGCTTATATGAAGAAGAAGTATTCCGATATATTACATCCCTAAACTGAACTTCATCGACCATATTTCCAAATAGCTTCGATAACAGAAAGCGTGACAAATCCCTAACGTCACATCGATGGCGGACTTATCCGGTGCGCGCCGCCTTAAACTGGTTCAATCCGGTTCGAGAGAATGAAGACTAGTTCGATGAAAGTGGAGATTTTCGTCGTCGACTGTCCTAGTTTTGGTTTAGAAAGTAGAGGAATCTATTTTGATTAATGTGAGAACTTTGAGCGTGACGAACTCGACTTTCATTAAAGTAAAAAGTCTGGCGTAAGTAGAGCAAGGATATTTTAAATGTTAAGAAGTGATGCCTGCCTTAAGACAGGATTTCTTTAGAATATTTTGAAAAAAAAACCTTGAAAATTGATCATGTGTATCATTAAGCTGAGCATGGCTTTATGTGAACGCCTGACAAAATATTAAGTCTCATAGTTTTGAAGAATTAATTTAGTGGTTTTTTCACACATACTAATTTACAGTCATAGACATGAGCCACTAAGACATGGATAATGGATATCGATTTTGTGATGAATAACTACTGGCCAAGTGCGAGTCGGACTCAAGAAGAAGAAAAAACAATATTTTTAATATTTTATTTTATTTTTATTATTTGTTGTTACAGCGCAGCGGCAACAGAAATACATATTCTGTGAAAATTTCAACTGTCTACCTTTTACAGATCATGAGATACAACCCGCTGATAGAGAGACGGACGGACAGACAGTGGAGCTTAGTAATAGGGCCCCAGTGGTTAGTTACCCTTCGGACACGGAACCCAAAAAAAGGGAGTAAAAAGTATTGAGCCGTCAAGGACAGGAAGATGATGATTCATGAACTATAATATCCAGCGAAAGGAAATAACATTTCCAAAGTAACAGATATAACTTAAATCTCTAAAAATGTAATTTACCAACAAAAAAAAGCAGTAAGAGCTGAGAAAAACAGCAAAGATAACGAACTGAAAATATAGCTGCAGCTATAAGCTGAGCTGCAATTGTGGGAATGATCGTTCGAAATGGTGTCGAATGAGAGGAAGCGGTGTTTCGGGCAGCTGCGGGCGTTGGGTCAGCGCCAACTGATACGGAGGCCCCGGAAGTTTTAGATGAGCCACCGAGTATGGAGTGGATGGAGGGCTAATGTGAATGAAGTTTTGTAGCGTCAGAAGATGATTAGGTGGTTATTGAGACTGTTTAATAAGTTGTACGTTTTTATTTTTTATATTCAAAATATTTTTACCAAGGTTAGCGAAGGATTACTTAAAGATAAACAGATGTAATTACTTGTCAGTTTCGATTGTGGTAGCAGAAGTCTAGCCTGGGAGATTTACGTTGATAACTTTAGAACATTTCTTAATTATCGCGAACCTTTGTAATACAAATAACAATGCTTCCATTTCTCATTTTATTCTAATGTGTCGACGCGACGGTACGTAATATCAAACTACTTGGGCTAAAGAAGATGGTCTTGTTAATCGCAGCGTCATGTCAATAGTGTTTAATAAGTCTTCTAAAATACATGTGTAGGAAAATTTTAGACAATCTAGCAAGTGGTGTGTCTAGTCGGGATTTATAATGTTAGCTCCCAACAAGTCTCCAAAGTTAGACTAAGCCACGAAATATCGGGCCTGTGGACGGTGAGCTATGGGCTAGCTCGCCGTCCGTCCGTCTTATGACGACAGGCCGTGTCGACGGCGCGTTCGTGTTCCACGCGCGCCTCAAAGAGAGTCAGCAAACAGGAAGGGGTCCGTAAGGGCCGACGCCTGCCAGGGTTGCGGGACTGTTCGAAAGAGATACCGCGGCCCTGGAACACAAAGGGCAAAGGAAGGAACATGGATGGGTTTTAGTCAGTACAAGTCTGACACTCCCTCCTGCTCAGCCCAGAACGGGAGGGGTCATTTGATGATTTCCCATCGATAAAAAAAAAAAAAAAGCCACGAAATATGGCGTATAGTGCTCCATTTATCACTACTCTATGTAATCATCTCCTTAAATTATGTGGGAGTTTCAGAAGATAATATCTCAGGGATGAGGGTTCACTATCTGTTGCACTGATAAATGCCTGCTTTTTATTTTACTTTAAACTTTTACAGAGTATTATTGAAACTGAAACATTTGGGCAATCTGATAGTGTGGGGAATTTGGAGTCAAAATTATTGTGAAAACGCGTGATTGGGATGTGGATTCACTTTTTTGGTAATTATCGTTTATTGAAAACATGGGGGAAATATCTGCGTTTTGTCGTCCAAACTGTCAAGTAATGGGGTATTGTTTTATGTAATTAGTACATGTTAATTTTCGGGGATATCATCATTATCTACCTGCCGCTGTCCCATTCTACTTGGGGTCGGCGCAACACGTGTTCTTCTTCCATTCTCCCCTGTCAGACGTCACGGCATCATTTACGCCTTTCTCCACACAATCCATCCATCTCTTCTTTGGTCTTCCTCTCCCTCTCCATCCACCGACATTCATATCCATCACCATTTTGTAATTTGTGTTCACTTCAAATTAGACAGAGACGTTGCTTGTTTCTGTTTTTGGCTGAAACAATGCGTCTTCTCCAGCAAACGGCAACAAAAATTAAACGTCTAAACCGCCAAAAATTGACTTACATGGTGTTAAAACTGCAACAACGATATGGGATTTCATGGGGTGATAGGTTCCGTATGGAGTGACAAGAATGAATAAAATCCAGGCTGAGAAATTCTTGATGGAAAAGCCCATTTACACTTTGTACAAGCTGACTTGCAACCAAAAGAGCAAAGAGGCAGTAATGCATTTTTATATCCAAGTTAATTCATCCCATTAAATCCACTTAAACATAACATTACGCCTGTAATCCCCAAAGAGTTAGGCAGAGGTGTATCTAAGAGTACACCCATATTTGCCCAGTTATGTTCAAGAGCCATGTAATAGGGCGCGAGGCGATTGCCAGGCACAAATCCAGACTCCTATTAAGAAATCCTGATGTAAAAACCCAATAATAATTTGCCCGACCCGGGAATCGAACCCAGGACCTCTTGCTCAGCAGTCGCGATTGGGATCACTAGATCAACGAGGCAGTCAAACCTCCGTTAAAACCATTTACCGTCATTAAGAAAAACAATGCCCATCTCCCAAGCCACTTGGAACCCTGCCTACCGTTACAAGACCACAGAAGCGCAACGTTACACCGCGTACATTGTTTAAATTGAGTGTCACAACAATTTAATTGTTAGTTTGAATACACTGTGGTTTTAGCGGAACATTGCAACTGGAAGTGTAGTTTGGCCGCTATATTGTGTAGAAGTTTGGGGACTTCTGTTTACGTGAAACTCTCAAAATTGATAGGTTACGCTACAAATGATACGCGTTTTCATAATTAGTGTTCAAGATTCTACCCACTACACCGTACTATACGATGACCGTGCTATGAACGTATCAGGCAAAATAATATTCTTTGTATTGAAAAGTATGAGACTCCACTAGACCGTACCGTCACCGCCCAACACCGTCGCGTGACATGCACGTAGCGTATCGGCACCGGCGCGTGACGGTGACAGAACGATCTCGAGTAGTCGTGACACGCAACAGACAGCCCTCATATTTGTTTTTTTTTTTTATCTGTGAATGTGAAATCTGTGTCAAGAAGTGACAAATTTTCCAACAAAAACAATGCTTTAATAGTTTCATTCATTCCGAGCTCTTCTCCTAACATACTTTAGCCATGATGTTGCTGTCTGATATTTTCATCTCGGCATTAAAGCTTTTCTCATAATTATCAGCTTTTGGGAAAAGAGTTGGCATGTGACATGATAAAAGATAAAGATGCATTTATTTGTTTAAACATGTGTGACATGATACATAGATACGCACATATGGATGGAAACGAGTTTAGATTGCTGGTTCAACATACGCCATATTCGGCGTACAAAGTAGTTTATACTTGCAAAGAAAAAGAAACTACATGTGCCAAATGTAAATATAAATAACTATTATGGTAGACGTACGAGACAATGGATTGTACCTACATTAATTAATGACTTACCTGAAGGAATAATCGATCGTGTCAGTAGTAAAAATCACCTAAAAAATGTCCTGATGAAACATTACCTGTCGATGTGTCCATAGTGGCTGCGGTCTATCGGCGGCCTCGGTCGGCTGATGATGTGGGTCTTAAAATCACTTACCTTACTAAATGCGTAGATACGATGAGGTGGTCTCATAGCGTCCGTTGGCTGATGCCGCTGAGTGTTTTAGATACGTTTACCGACAGAACCATGGCCTTAGTTTTTAATTTTTAAATGTAACTAAGAGTGAATTTTAAATTTAATGTGTATTTTAAAGCTTCGTGTAAAATCCACGAGAACCTACTGCCGACAAACTGCTTTGCAGATTGGCAGGTGTAATGTTAAATTAAAAATGTAACATTTCGGATTAGATCAATAAATAAAAAAAAAATAAAAAAAATTCTTAATTTGAAATTATAAATTAAGAAATAATTAAATTACATATAGTCAAAATTTCATCAATTCAAGTACATAATTACAGTCCATACAAATATAAAGTAAAAAAAAAGAATAATTATAGCAATAAAATTATAGTATATTATAGTCGTATCAGCCCATGGCTTAATTGCTAAGAGCCTCGATGAATACCTGAGGAGGCTCTCGTTAGGCAGCTGGATCAAGGGCTTGATTCAGAAAGCAGTACTCCTGGACACGGCTCGTATTGTTAGGAGGTTTCTCTCTCTGGAGCCCTGACCACTGGTAGCTTGGACCCTGTTCCCGATACCGGCGGGCAACAATTTTTTATATTTTTAAATGTTTTTATATTGTTTTTTTATAAGAAATGTTTAAAAATGTAAATAATTTGTATGTATATGAATAAAGGAAAATTATTAATACTAAAATCACATATTAAATTGTCTAAATTCAAAATTTGTCATTAAAAACTCCATAAAATTATAGTACCCCTTTCTAATTAGCAATTTTTTTAGTTCTATCTTGAATGAATTGATATTCAATATCATAAGGGAATTAGGAATTTTATTGTATACTAATGGACGGTTCCATAGAAGGTGAACTTTTCAATAGTGAGTTCATCCGGGTGAGACGGTAAGTTATGACTGCTATTGCCTGCGGCTTCGCTCGCATTTTTTCGGAAATTATCCCACAGGCACGTTGTAAATACTTAAGCTTATGGCACTCGGGGATAATGTAGCTTCCTATTAGTGAAAGAATTTTCAAAATCGGCTCAGTAGATCCAGAGATTACCCCCTACAACATCACAAACTTTACCTCTTTATAATATTAGTATAGATTAGGAAGTAATTGAAAAAAACACACATACATATTAAGTAGATAGAAAATATCTGTCACATCCTCAAAAAAAACAAAATATGAACGTGGACGGAGACGAAGGCTAAGTAGGGATCGTAGAATGTGTCCTGTAGTAGTTTCTGCTTATAATAACTAACTATGTTCGCAGTAAAAAGCAGTGAGGTGAGGTTATACGTATAAATAAGTAGGTATGTTTTGTGATCTTCCTACGTTAATCCTATACTATTAAATTAGCAATATTTGTATATAGTAATCACGTTCTCGAAAACAGCTTTAACGATTTCGATGAAAGTTGAAATATAGGGGTTTACGGGGGCGGAAAATTGATCTAACTCTATGTAGCTGAGAAAATTCGTTTTCTCTATTTTCACCCGAGCAGAAATCGGTCGCCCATGTAGTTTCTCTTTTATTTAACTTAACCTATTTTTTTTAAATATTCTTTACGTATAATAATAATAATACCTGCCTAGTACTGTCCCACTGCTGGGCAAAAGCCTCTTCTCAACAGAGAAGGCACGAGCATTGATCACCACGCTTGCTCAAGACGGGTTGGCGATTTCAGACTTTTATAAGTCCAGGTTTCCTCACGATGTTTTCCTTCACCGATGTCCAAGATAAGCTTAGAAAGTACATATGAATTGAAAAAGTCACATTGGTACTTGTCCGGATTTTAACCCACAACCTCATGAGAGGCGAGGCCTTAACCTCTGGGCCATCACGACATTCTTCACGATTTTAACTAAAATAACTAAAGACTACTCTAGAAGATTCCAACTCAAACGTAGTGAATTCATTACCCATCTTTCAGTTCACTCTTTTAAAACTAATTTTAAATGTAAATGTGATTGCCAACCATTAGTTCTTGCCCAGAATCGAAGTGACGGACGCGTTTTCGCTCGTCTCCGGCGTTTAATGGTTAATGTGTTGAGTCAACCGTCTACTGCTAAATAGGTACAGGGAGTGGTTTGCCACGCTAGCTGGGCAGTTCAATCGTTTACTAACAAAACATCACGCCTGTAAACAATGAAGGTTTAGGCAGAGATGCACCGAGATTACGGGGTTAGAAGCCTCACGTATAACATAACATTACGCCGCGGTTAGGCAGGACTGTACTTAGGTACGAAATGTTGGTGTACTATTAGTAGTATACCCACATTTTGACATTAATATTTAAGCTCCATGTAATAGGGGGCGAGCCTATTACCATAAACCAGGTACAAATCCTCCGGGGCTGCTACTGAGAAAAATTTCTGATAGAAAAACTCAATTAAACTTACTATTTGGGGGTTATTCAATTTTTTTAATGATTATAATCATTGTAAACACTGTTCTAGGCAGACAGATACAAAACTTTTTATTATGTACACCATACAAATTTCAAGTGGTCTAATGCTTCAGGGGCCTGGTTTCTTTTACGATACCAATTGCAAGTTGTGATACACGCCACGACAAAGTCAATTCTTTCAGTTATTGCTGCGTAATGTAGGTACTCTAACACCGGTATTCTTAGTCGTGGATTGAACTTAAGTTGGACTTGACATGCCTACATTCCGCCCCATTAGAAATATTGACAGCTACAGTTTGTTTATAATTTGACATAAACGCCTTTGAAAAGCGGGATTATAAACAAATTGTAGCTGTCAATATGTCTAATAGGGCAGAATATAGGCGTGTCAAGTCCGACTTAAGTTCAATCCACGATTAAGAATACCAGTGTAAGTATCTCTAGTAGATGTGCATAATATGACTAAAGGCTCATTCACACTGGTGGCGAGGCAAGTAGGGCGACGCGGTAACATACGAGTATTTCATGAAAAAAATTGCTATACGCAAAAAAGCTTTTAAAAACTTCCCCAACTAGACGTTCAACTAAAAAGCCAGTCCCCAGTTCGCACACCAAGTCCCCAGTTCCCGCAACAAAGCAAACCTCACATGATACCTGTTACCATAAAACGCGCCGGAACTTCCGCCGGCCATATAGTTTCGGACCTAACTAGTTCGAACTGGTTCAATCGAGTTAGCGTCGGTGCAAACCGGACGCATTCGGACACCATCGGTCGTAACTGTACGGGATCGGATACGGACCGTGCCGGGCAATAAAAGTTAGTTCCGCAACCGTCACAAGAGTCCGTGTGGTTTTTTATGGAATTATTTTATTTGGCTCTCTGTTTTTTTGTAGTCGACTAGCTTTTATTTTGTTTATTAGCTACCAGCTACAATTATTTCTATTAATGAGCTTTTAAGTATTTCGTGCTTAATTTCTGTTGAAAACTGCATAGTCACCCATCAAATTCATAATATATGTATAAGTCTTTATTTATATGTGTATTTGAAATTTACTGAATTGTTATTTTCTGGTAATAGTACATTATTGCAAAGGCCGTGAAATAGGCAATTCCAGGTCGAGTAGACGACTTCACTAATACGAGACAGGAAATTGCCTTTTCTGCCGAGGCATATTATTATATAGTGCTTTTCTCAAAAGAATGCAGGGAATTAAAATATACTTTTTTCTCGTTTTTCCAAATCATAAAATTTTCATATACTTTCCTGTATTTCTTTTGACTTCGCTGGTTTTCCATTGCCAATTTGGCTTCTGATGGAGTACCTCTAGATCTTGTGGAGTACAATAAATCTACATTTCACTCTCTGAAGGTTGGAACTCATTTTAATTATTACATTTATATTTAATAAGTATGATAATAACAAATCAAGAAAAAATTTCAGCTTTGCCGCCAATTTCCTATTTATCATCTGTGCCGAAAGGCAAACGCATTTAGTACACAGCCACGTGATACAGCCACGTGATACAGCCACGTGAACTCAATTTGTACTAAACAAGGAGACTTACTTTGGTATGCCAAGAATGATAAAAAGAGATCCATTGAAAGAGTATTTAATGACCCCAGCATGCCGTTTCATACAAAATTGCTGGAGCGTTGTAATGTTCCAAATTCAAAAAACGCTCCTGCAATTAATGGATTTGATTTTCTTTGTTCGTAAATTCGATACTTCGCGTGTTCTTTTTTCGAAAATAATGACAATATTTCCATGCATGTTTGAGAAAATAAATACTATTATCTTTCCTGAAAATGTTTATAAAATTCTTCACAATTAATGGTCTAAGTGACTTATTCCACAAATCTTTTAATTATTGTCACAATGACTACAATGTACATAAATATAATCCGACAGAACAATGCCGTTTATTCAAGTAACACTATTCGCTCAAGACGTGGTTAAAAGATAAGACAGACACCAGTTATGTAGCTTGGGTGACCCCACTCCCTAATCAAAGTGATCGGTTATGTGAATACGCTATCGTCGCGTTGTGTGAATATGTTCGGATAACTAAAAGGTGTCTTCTGTCGATGCAACGGTAAAGGAAAACATCGAGAGGCAACGGGCATGTCCTAAACTAAATAAAAAACACATGGTGTCAACCACCAAACCGCACTAGATATTGGCGCATGTGGGATTACAGACTGTTTCCTCTGCCAGCAATAATAATAATAATTATAGACAATATATCTAAATAAACAAAAACATTAACAAAAACACAAAAAAAAATGAATATTATAGCCCTCTGTCCGTGCGATAACGAGTTCGAGTTACATTACAAACACAATAAACGCAAAATCACGTGTTCGCAGGACGGTCGCTTTGGTTAGGACGCGGACTGTCTGTCCAGTATGTCCCAGACAAACGCGTCGGTCACTAAAGAAGGCTCTTTTATTACGAAAACAAACAAAGCTTTAATAGGCGCGTTACAGTGAAGGGTCATTGTATATCCTCAAGACTACACTTCATCTTATTCCGCCATTCATTCTTTTGTTCACAAAATCTTTTGTATCACGTTAGTTTAGCACAAAACATTCACTCGTGTACCATTCACGTTCATTTAGTTACAAAAGCGTACGAAAACAATGTCTCCTTTGATAATTATTTGCGTTCATTCATTCATTCACTAGTGGACGCGTTCGTTCATTTGACTAACGAGCAGTGCGTCGCTCACAAACGCTTTCGTTCACTTGTTCTTTCATTCATCCATTCGTTTTTTTTAGAGTGTGACGTAGTTTTTTTTCCAGTGAGCAACAAAGTTATAATGAAAAATTTTTGTTTAAGCGTGAATTTGTTAAAGCTTTTCTGGATTTATGTTAAGGTTCTTTTTAAAGGTCAGTGGTCATTATGAAATTCGTGACTATAATAGCACCCTAATGGCGTTTTAGCAAAAAACCGGCAAAGTGCGAGTCGGACTCGAGCATGAAGGGACCGTACCATTGTAGTAGGGCAGTCCCCTTTATTTTTTATTACATTTTTATTATTTGTTGTTATAACGGCAACAGAAATACACATTCTGTGAAAAAAAATAACTACCACCTATTACGGATCATGAGATACAACCCGCTGACAGACAGACGGTCCCGTCGGACGGACGGACAGCGTAGGACTAGTAATACCCCTTGGTTACTCTTCGGGTACGGAACTCTAAAAAGGTTTTTGTCAATTAGCCAATTATTATGTTTACCTATTAAATAGATGGTGTTAATTTAGTTATATTGTTGTCAAATTGAATGAAGAAATGAATGGCAATAATCAAAAATTTAGATATTTTATTTCAATAAGCAGCCAATAATATCTCATTCGTGAAACACTGGCCTCGTCTCTGTTAATGGGTTTGCGTCAAAATTAACCACGCGGGTCTAGTGCCCACATAGAAAAAGTGCTATAACTTATTTTTTTGTACTCGTATTCGGGTACAAACAAATAGTTTTGAGCTCGAAAATAACTCCTAATCGTCCATCACCTATCTCATCATTCTACGCGGCCGTTTGTAAATATTGCATAATCAGCCTATTATGTTCCACTGCTGCGACACGCGGCCTCCTCTTTATGAGAGGGAATGGGCTATAATTCACCACGCGGGCCATAGTGCGGGTTGGTAGATGTCACATGTCTTCGAATTTTTTTGTTCTAAGACATGCCGGTTTCCTCTCGATGTTTTCCTTCACCGCTTTGAGAGCAATGGTGATGAAATAAATTACACAAAGTAATGCCTGCGTTCGAACCCACGACTTACTGTTCTTAAGTCGGGGCCGCCGCCACCACTGGATCACTACTACAACTGGCTATGTGAGTAAAAACAATAATAAAGAAGAATATTACATTCCGAAATCCTAACAAAAACAAATAAAATGGACCAAAATGGTCGCGCATGGTCCACCCGTCCAGAATAATTAAAATAGTGAGCGCTTCCCGTTGGCTGCCGGCTGCACAGACATGGTCTTATAAATTATAAAACTTCAAAGACATCTCTCAGCATCGCAGCCAAGCATGTCAGTTGAAGGTTTACGTACAGTACGGGTGTGAGGAAGAAGAGGTAGCGATTATGAAATAGATTTTACACAAGATGTTAACGGACACTTCATAATTGTGAATAAAGTTTTAATAAATATATAAGCCATCGAAAAACTAATAAGACTTTCGGGCTACTGACTACCTGTAAGGACTGAAAAAGATCTACAAATGACAGCTGGGACCAACGGAACGTGCTTTCGGAGCCACGGAGGAAACTTGGTATGTAATGGGTATAAAATAGGCAAGCATGGCTTAACCTAAAGATCGACCCGAGTCGCTGTAATTATTTAGCAACGAGGTCCTCTGTTATCCACCACAAATATCCCCCAAAGCACAGCATCATGCTGAGTGGTAACCTACTTGTCGCAGTCACGACGAGCAAGCTGTCAACATTTTTTGTTCCGTCCTGTTGTATTTATAAATATTTTTTATGCGTTATATTTTTAATGTTTTTTTTTTTGTAATTTTTTTATGCTGTAGCACAATATGTAAGGGAGAGCCCTCCACTAACTGACAGGTGCATTTAGCGCCTTAGTTTGAATCATATATATATTATTATTTTAGTTTAATTTTCTGTATCTATTCCTTTAATTCAATGTAAAATTATTGTCCCCGTGCATTTAATTTATGTAAATTATATGGCTAAAATCAAAAATCCAACAATGGATGTTGAAATACTCTAGGGAATGACGCGTAAAATCAGCTGTTCACTTTCCTGTCTAGCTACAGAGTTCATCGAACTCGTCGTTACGCTTGCCGTTCACTACGTGCGTTTTGCCACGGTAACGATACATTGCGTATGAGAAAATAAAACAAATCAAATTTATTGGATTCTCATAAAATTCCTGAAATAATTTCTTGTACCGGTCATCTTAGTATAATATACTGAATTCACCCCATCAGTTTGTGGAGGGCTGTCCCTTAAACCCTGTATAGATGTTTGTAAACCCAGACCTTGCTTTACTCAAAGCGAATATAGAAAATGTCCGGATTGCAACAGAAAAACTAAGTTGCCACTCGCTTATATTTGCACCACAAAACCGTTTATACTGAGCGACTCAAGTTCGCACTCCGGCTCTCACACGCACGCATCAACTTGCACTAAAGTTTAGTCACTAAACATTTTAGTGCTAACGACTCAGCGAATAGTGCAGCTGGCATTATTATTATATTGTTCTCGGAAATGAAATGGAAGAACCTTGATGAGTTTGACTTGAATCAAAATAAAAATAAAAGAAGGAATATAGAGACTTTGTATCATATTCCTAGAACTCTGATCACCGATGAAATCTGTTTTCTAAGCACTGCAGGCAGTCGCCCCAATGGATTTATTATAAGGTGAAAGCGCATTGTAGGCCGCGAAATTCAAATTTGCCGGTCAGTGTAGGGTATGTATCTTGAAGAAAATATGATTTGCGAACATACCAAAATTATGACTTATCATAGTTATTATCCTTAAAATCATCGATATAATCCTCTAAGATCTTAGAATCCCATTGAATGACTATTTCTTCAAAGATTCATTGTAAGGGATTAAATGAATTTTACCTTAATGCATCCTCCATATGAATCGTTTCACATAAAGGGTGTAACAAGATCCTTAACGAAGCCGAAAGGTACTTGATCTTCCCGTCTTTTCGAACATTTTTTTGTTCTAGACCATACCTGGGAAACTTCTAGTTACGAAGATACTGGGGTCAAAGTTCCAACTATTCACATATTTTTTTTTAATACATATGTTTTATGTAAGATGTTAACTTAAAACACCTCCACGACCCCCGTCCTATTTAATACATCCATCAGCATAGTGCTTTGAGTGCGTTACATTGAGTTTTACGGCAAAACGTGATATTTGGCACAAAAAAAAAGGTTGTTTCCCAGCAGTTTTTTTTGCGTAAAGTTACTTAGTTTGATGTACATAATGCTTGGTTGACGGCTTCGTGAAGGGTCCTGTTACACCCTGTATAGCGCACGGAATGAAAAATAAAGGCCTGGTCAGACCAGATGCGTGGCGTGACGTATACGTGTACACGCGCGTGGTGACGCGCGCACGTGAACCCCTGACAACCCGGGTTACGCATACGTGTACGATTACGCTTACGCATACGTAGTACGCACGCAACGCACCGGTCCTTTGCGTACCCAGCAATTCTTGTGCACGATGAAGAAAAAGCAATATTACTGTTATTGTGACAGAATATTCCTGGGTGTGCCAAAAAACAATGGGTTCAAGTTTTATATGACATATTTTTTACTCTTTGTTTTTTGTGTTGTACAAACAATTAGTTTTTCTTTAATTTCATTATTCATCATTAAAACCGAAACAAAACATCACTTACTATCGGTAAAACTGGAAAACAAATACAACTGAATGCGTAAGTGACGCGCGCAGCAAAGATACGTGCGTGTTCAAACTTGTTCGGTGTGACGTCCAATACGGAATGCCATTGACTACAACGTCATTACTGCACGCATCAATGTGACGTTGCTGTTCCGCTCTGCGTAGGTACGCAACAAGTTTGACACATAGCAGCTGCAATGCGTAGCGGTACGCATGTAGTCTACGCGCACGTGTACGTCACGCAAGCGGTGTGCCATGTCTCTATAAAGTTCCATATATTACAACGTCATGGTACGTGCACGTGTACGTGCACGTCTACGTGTACGGATCCGGTGTGTTTCGGCCTTTAATGAGTAGTATTTAAAAACATTTCATAAGCGTCATTTGTTTATTTATTTTTGTCATTTCATGTGCACGCCATGTCTCTGTGGCAAATAAATATTTTTTCGTTCTTTCACCTTAAATTTAAAATACTTTGTTTGTATTTTTGCCACCCGATTTGTGTTTCACTTCAGTTTGGCTTGACAAGATTCCCCAAGATGATTGAACGTCAATACATTAGATAAAACATTTATTTAATTACTAGCTTACGCCCGCGGCTCCGCCCGCTTGGAGTTCGATAATTGTCCCACGGAATCATACTACCGGGATAAAAAGTATCCTATATGTTAATCCAAGTTATAAGCTATCTATGTGCAAAATTTCATCCAAACCAGCTCAGTAGTTTTTGCGTGATAGAGTAACAAACATCCATCCTCATAAACTTACGCAAATAATAATGTTAGTAGGACGACATATTGACATTCCCAAAAACTTCTAGCGTCATACCATAGTCATGCGATTATCGAATCATAGACATAAATCGTCAAAAATAACCCATTCAATTATTTAGAGAGTAGGTAATTTTGAAATACAGCAGTGCTTGTTCCGAGCACAATTATTTCACCGTCGCATCGGAAAAATGGTTGCAATAAAATAAAAATTCCAACAAATGGTACTGCAGCCAATATAAGAATAATGGCGAACAGAGTCCGGACATAAATCTCACTAGATAGAAAACATCTGATACTAGATATTTTCTTTATCTTTTATCAAAAAGGTTTAATATACCAGAGACTGTGGGCGAAGCTAAAAAGTATGTCAGGATCATAGCTGCGTTTTGAAGTTTCTGCCTACCAACTCGGGGAAAAAAGTGTGAGTTTATATTTCTGATTTTCGGATTCATGTACGTATTGTATAATTATCACTTCTTTCGGTGAAGGTAAAAAATCATGAGGAAACCAAACTAACTAGCTTGTTGAGTTAACTAGTTTGTTGAGTTTGAGTATATTTCTGGACGTCATATACAGTCATGACCGAAGTCCATGGGCACCATAAAGACTCTGACCCCAGGTTATTCAAAAAAATCAGACGAATTGTGACAACAAAATTCCTAAGTGATCCCTTAAAGCAAAATTCGCGTTACGCTTGTAATGACAGCCGTCCAGTTGGGTCTTGTACAATTTTGTTCGTGTTGTCCCCTCGTCTCATGATATGCCTAACCCTTTCTCGCTTACTTTGGGGTCGGTTACCAGTCTTACCGGATGCAGCGGAATACAAGTATTTTACATGGAGCGACTGCCTATCTGACCTTCACATTTCTTTGATGGGATAATACGATACCTTTTGGTAAGACTGGTTGTTAGAATTACGGACCACTGACTACCTGTAATGGCTGTCAAAGATCCACAAATGACTGTGCTTTCCGAAGCACGGAAGACTCTCGATATTTTGTAATGAAAGTATGTTTTGGATGTCTTTTTACTTTTTATCAACCCGGATACTAGGTAAGATTTCAATATTATCTTTGGAAGTCGTAAATTAAGTTAAATCCTCCTTTCTAAGAATACCGTTGCATTAAATCAAATATGCACTTGCCTACTTGGACATTATCCAAATTGCCCGGCTATTTCAGAGTTTGTATTTAGTGATTGTAATAGCTCAGCAAGTGTTGGCTGTTGTTGAAAATTTTATAGAATTTATTAGTTTGACCTATTAGTTGATGGAGGCGGGGATTTACAAGATTAGCGGCGAAAGTGATTATTGAGATGGAATTTATTCAAAATTGTTTTTAATAGAATGTGAAATATTTTTTGTGAAACGTTTCAGTTCTCAGGCTTTATTGAGTCGACGTCTTTTTGATTTTTAATGTTCATGAACAAAAAGTTTTTTCTGACTTGCTTACGCCGATTGCGCGTCATTTTCCTGAGAAAAAAATACTATACCGAAAATATAAATACCTACATATTTTTTTCTGAATTAAAAAAAAACCTTTTTAA
Source organism: Eugnorisma glareosa (assembly GCA_947578425.1). Classification (NCBI taxonomy): domain Eukaryota; kingdom Metazoa; phylum Arthropoda; class Insecta; order Lepidoptera; family Noctuidae; genus Eugnorisma; species Eugnorisma glareosa. The sequence goes on along the minus strand of OX387967.1, from coordinate 4,186,517 downwards.
CCAATTTAAAACCCATCCTGTTTCTTAAACAAAACGGGATCTCCCCGGGAGATAAATTAATCATTTCCCTACAAAATATCGCTGAGTGATTTCCGTACAGCAATATTTTCCATCGAAGGTTACATACGTCATTCACCCTTATCAGAATTTAACACCTGCAGCCTCCATCATATCTCATGTGCGATGTTTTTCTTCAATCTCAGGAATATGTGGATTATTGGGAAAAAGCTGGCCAAGCACGAGTCTAACTCACGCAGTGATGGTTCGGTATTTACCACTAGTACTATAAAAGAGAAACTTGTTTAAAATTTTGTGTAGGTATTGTTTGTCGTTATGTTTTTGTTTTTTTTTTGGATGGATTGTGTGAGGAATGATATGAAAGAGAAAGGTGTAAATGATGCCGTGACGTCTGACAGGGGAGAATGGAAGCAGAACAAGTGTTGCGTCGACCCCAAGTAGAATGGGACAAGGGCAGGAATATGTCGATGATGTTTTTCGTTTTGTACTCTTCGAACAAGAATATTATTTTGGATCAAAAAATGTGCACGAAGTTTGACGCTAGTACGAACTATGTTTTGTTTCCATCGAAGCGGCTAGACGGATTTTGTTTTTTTTTTTTTTGGTATACCTATATACTCATCAGATAAGCCGTTGTTGGTCCCGGCTGCCATTTGTAGATCTTTGACAGTCGTTACAGGTAGTCAGTGAACCAAAAAGTCTGACAACCAGTCTTACCAACGGGCATCGTATTATCCAGTACTAACTGGGTTGTGGAGGTCTGATAGGCCGTCGCTCCATGTAAAATACTGGTATTCATCTCCATCCCGTTAGACTGGAAGCCGACCTCAACATAGTTAGGCTAGGCAGATGACGCTAATGATACTTATCAGATAGTCGTTTTAATCAAATTAGTTTAGCAGGAGTAAAAATTGTCTACAAAACGCATTTTTTTTTGTTTTTTTTTTTAACCCCTTTTAATTTGGACTGTTATTTTTATTATTTTCACGATAGCCGCTATAATTTGAACGAGAATGTTTCGACTAGTATACAACTAGACCGCCGGGACTTCGAGGTTCCGTTTTGATGATCCGTTTGTTATTGAGCATCGGTTTTGTTATCGCTTTTTACAAAAAGTATTTGCTGATATTAAAGAACCTGTTGTAAATGTGCGCTTGCGACCTATTTATGAATGTTACGGTAATTGGACTATGGAAGTGTGTATGTGGTGGAATGATTTTTTAAAGACAGTTGGTCTTAAGCGTAAGCAGTTGTATTTATATGGACCTTCTAATGTTGGTAAATCTACTTATATTGAGTCTATAATTGGTCGTGTGAATATGAAGTATGTATTTTATCCTGGGGTTGGTAAGTTTTTTATGCAAGGTTTTAGGGAGGGATATCGTAAAGTAATATTGTTTGAAGAATTTTCGTATAAATTTTGTGTTCCTAATATGTTAAAGAGATTATTAGAAGGTCGTAAGTATGCGTATCCGGTCAAGTGTGAAAGTGATATGATAATTGCTTTTCATGGTCCAATAATTTTTGTGTCTAATGAGTTAGATGATATGATGGATGATGCATTAAAGAATCGTCTTTTGTTTGTTAGTGGCTTGGAAGCGTACTGGGAGGCGTCGGTTTCGACTAGTGTACTTTTACAGATCTAAAGAGACAGCTTTGTGATACCTAGACTAAGTCTAGGTACCCGTCAGGTACGGAACCCCAAAATTGCAGCGAAACCACACGAGTGAGCAAGCAAAAATAAAAACAAAGTAAGCCAGGCTTGCAATATTAAATTTTATAGTTTCCGATGCAAGCCGCGGGTGGTAAGGTTCCTCTCTAGATTTTTCCTTAATATATTGCTTTATTTTAAGCTGTGTTCTGTCTGGTCTGGATTTTGTTTGTGTATTGTTTTAGGTAATTTTGTTAAAATAGTTGTGTTTTGAGAGGGTTTGGTGACAAAAATGACTGAACTATTTTATTTATTGAAATCGATAATGGTGAGTTCCGGTTATTAATACCATTTATTAGTATAGTTATAGTATGTATAGATACTAGGTATTTATTCTTATAAAGGGTGTAACAAGACCCTTAACGAAGCCGAAAGGCACTTGTTCTCCCTATCATTGTGATATTTTTTTTGTTCTAGACCATACCTGGGAACCTTAAAGTTACAGAGATATAGGGAGTCAAAGTTCCAACTTTTTCACAAGGTTTGTTTTATACATGTTTTTAATGTAAGATTTTTGGAGATACGCCTCTACGATCCCCGTATTATTCAATCCATCCATCAGCACAATGATTTGAGTTCGTTACATTGAGTCCTACCGTAAAAAGTAATTTTTCACCCCAAAAAAAAAGTCAGCATTTTTTTTTGCGTAAAGGTACTTTGTTTGATGTACATAATGTTTGGTTGACGGCTTCGTGAAGGATCCTGTTGCACCCTGTATATTTACATTATTTACAAACTACAAATCTATAATCTAGAATAGTAATAAAAATATCTACAAGTATCAAAAGGGTTACAGGGCGTCAAAAAATTCGTCCACATCGCTGTCAACAAGAAAAGTACTCAAAAGGCTGGCAGCTTGAATCTTTTTATGTATGGATTACAGTGGTATAACTTCTTACGCAACATATTTTAAACAAAGAACGCTTTTTAGAATCTAGAAACGATAACCCAATATTTTTCAAGTCTACTACGGTTATATTTTACTATCAAATACTGTCAGCTTTTTCAGACACCGGCACAAAAAAAAACTTACGTGCGAAAGAACCGATAAAACGCACATTATATGAGAAAGATAAAAATATCTTTCCCCATCCCTAGTTCCAAAGTTATCACCGTTTTCTTTCACGAAAAGATTATCAAAAACACTATCACGGTTTAGGTAGGTACATGAGTTATGCCGTATTATTTCTTAAGAGGCGAGACACGGTTTAAAAGAGAACTGAAAACACAAAGGCACTGAAAACACAAATTCTTTGTCGCATTTGTAAACACCAGTTTGAAGTGACTTTTGCAAATACTAGATGTAAATGTGACTCTGCCTGTGTAGTTGTTTTGCTAAGGAATTAAGACGACTGACTGTTTCGTTGGTCGATTGGTCGCAAGCACGACTGCTGAGTATGAGGTCCTGGGTTCGATTTCCGGGTCGGGCAAAATGTTATTGGAGTTTTCCATCAGCAATTTCTCAGTAGCAGTCATGGACTCTGTATGTCATATTTGTGCCCGGTTGATGGCATTATGCTCGCCCTTATTGTGGGTGTGCTATTAGGTACACCTCTGCCTAACCTGTCAGGCATTACAAGCATGATGTTATGTTATTTTATGAATGAGTTATCTTTGAGTTTGTCCTTTTCAAGATCTTACTTAACTAACGTATTTTTGACTCCCTGTCTGATTTTGTATAATCTGTTTTAAAGTGATGGGTATAAGATGGGGAACACCAAAGAAACGATGGATGGACTGTGTGAAGGATGATATGGCTAGAAAGGAGGTGTCTGATGAGATGACGAGTAATAGAGAAGTGTGGAAGAAGAAGACATGCTGCGCCGACCACGAATAAATTGGGATAACGGCAAGAGACTGATGATAATGATGTTTGAAACTGAAACAAACAAATGAAAACATCACAGTGTTAAGGATAATTTCCATCAAACGGCTTCCATCGCATCAGATCGGAACGGATTTAGCAATCTTTAAACGATATTAAATCGTGTACACAGTATTTAAAGTCTATATTACTAACCCGCGCATAGCAGCTTGACCGCGGGCGTCTTCCGCGACACGCGATCGTAGCCGAAAGCATGCCGCGACGCGCGGTTGCTCCGTTCGCCTGTCGATGTATCCGATCGGAATTAGAACACGTCAACACGGTAGGAATGAAACTATTTGACTAGGCGCAGAAACGGATACATTCGCAAGCGACGGTACGTAGCCGATCGTATGCGTCGACATCCATCCTTAGTTGGGATTATATGTTTTGCTTATATATCAAAATCCTGTAATTCCCGAAAGGTTAAGTGGAGGTGTACAGTAACATATTTTGCCATTTTGCATTTTTTTAAAGTGTTAAGTGTTACATTTTGCCCGATCTGTGTTAGTCCCATGAAATAGGCTGCGATCCATTGAAAGGTTTGGTATGGTTTACAACAAAGAATCTATTCAGCTCTTTTGCATTTTTGATAATATTTTGGTTACTATTTCTACCGGAAAAATAAAAACTTTTTAGAACCGCAGGGCATAGCAGGGAATGATTCTGGCGGATGTGCATTCAAAAAGCATTTTGTAACAATGGAAACATTCAACAAAAACTCGGAATAAAGTTTTCGTTTTTTCCCTCATAGTTCACTATAAACGCTTTTACACAGTCCAAATGTATAGTTAACCTCCGAATTGATTTATAACCCTAAAGTTTAATGTCACTTGTACAAGGTCATGGTGTATATTTTAGCAGAATCATAATAATATGAAATCACGTTAAAATTCTTAAAATGATTACAGACGCGATTAATATTATGAATTTTAACTTTGTGACCATCTTACGAATGGGAATATGCATGTAATTTTGTTTTCACTTAAATCAATAAAATGCAGTACTACCAACCCAAGAAAATAATTAAAAGTTAATTTCAACTACTGCTTGTCGCACAATAAAAATAAACTCCTACAATTTTCTACGACAGTTCAAACGTCCATGACTGTCGCGGCCATTCAAGTCGTAACATTTGATGTCACTTCCCTCTATCTGCCTTGTTTAAAATATTTTTTTGCCCCTAATAGAATAGTTTTACTATATTGTAAGTGCTTTAATAAAGCAAAAATTGCAATTCAATATTATAGTAAAATCTTAGTGAAACTTTAAGTACTTTTCAACTAAAAGTGTGTCTTTGACACATAGCATTTGACGTCACTACCGGAATCGATACGTTTTGTGTTTGCGTTCCGTTTCACCAAAAACACGCTACATAAAATATTAAATTGTAAAAAAAGTGTTGTATTAGAGAATTAAACAAGTGTAACACTATGTTTTATGGGCCGGTACAAGGCATTTTAAAGAAATAAAAAAAGTTTTGTATTACTTGCATATACCCTATTGTAACAGTTCATATTATTATACTATTATAATTCTGCAAAAGCGCCCATTTTTTTTTTTTTTTTTTTTGGCATCCAGGCATAATTTATTGCGGGCCTGTGGACGGTGAGCTATGGGCTAGCTCGCCGTCCGTCCGTCTTATGACGACAGGCCGTGTCGACGGCACGTTCGTGTTCCACGCGCGCCTCAAGGAGAGTCAGCAAACAGGGAGGGGTCCGTAAGGGCCGACGCCTGCCAGGGTTGCGGGACTGTTCGAAAGAGATACCGCGGCCCTGGAACACAAAGGGCAAAGGAAGGAACATGGATGGGTTTTAGTCAGTAAAAGTCTGACACTCCCTCCTGCTCAGCCCAGAGCGGGAGGGGTTATTTGATGATTTCACATCGATAAAAAAAAAATAAAAAAAGGCATAATTTATTGTCTATGAGAAAGTTAGATAGTTTCATAAATTAATAGTCTGTTTTAACCCTAGTTCTATTTCAATTTGCAGTACTGCTTGTTTCTTAGTTGACGCTTGAACGACATTGATAAGGGGCGCTGTTGGTACATATTTGTGAAAATATTATCTGTGGAAATTGTAAGAAGATCACAATATGGCGGCGTTAGCAATGCAATGCTCCAAAAGAACTATGCAGCTCTAATAGTGGGAATTGTAGTCTAAAGTGTTAAGGATATTTTTTTACCCAGTCTAACTGGGTTGTGGAGGTCAGATAGGCAGTCGCTCCATGTACAGTACTGGTATTCAGGTGCATCCGGTTAGACTGGAAGCCGACCCTAACATAGTTGGGAAAAAGGTGGGCAGATGATGATGTGGTCTACTTCTATACTATAATATTATAAAGAGGTAAAATTGGTTTGTAAGTTGGAAGATTGTATATAGGGGTAATCTCTGGATCTACTGAACCGATTTTGAAAATTCTTTCAATAATAGGATGGTACATTATCCCCGAGGGCCATAGGCTATATTTGCAACGTGACCATAGGATAATTTCCGACCAAAACGCGAGCGAATCCGTCGGCAACAGCTGGTATAGCTATAAAATCACAGTAGAATATTCCTAAAAAATGTTGCAGTACAGCATTTGTCGCATGCCGTTAAAAAAACATTGTTTTACGAGTATGCATACAAATATGAGCAATTTATATTCCGACGTCAGTCAAAAATCTAACATATTGCATTTCAAATGTGTCAAACATGGGACATATTTTGATCACACAACGTTTTTGATTGGTGTATTTGATTTTGGATTGGAAACAATATAAAATGAGAGGAAATAGGATACACATGAATATAAAGCTTATAAGGGATTATGCCATGATTAAATGAACGCAAACATAACATCGTTGCGTTGGGAGGCCTTCCACTAGGCGGACCGGTGAAGGTTGCGGGGATCCGCTGGATGCGAGACGCACGGGACCGTTCAATGTGGCGACACTTGTCCAGCAGTGGACGTCTTTCGGCTGAAATGATGATGATGAAACATAACGTCACGCCTGTAATCCCCGACGGTTTAGGCAGAGGTGTACCTAACAGTACATCCACATTTCACCAGGTATGAAGTGTTTTCAAGAATCAACTCCTTGTTGGATGCAGGTGATTTAATGCTAAGTTGTTTGCGAATCAGGCGTTACTATACAGGATGTAACGAAGCCGACAACCAAGCATTATGTACATCAAACTAAGTACCTAACTTTACGCAAAAAATGATTGCTGGGAAACGACTTTTTGTTTTGGGGTGAAAAATCACGTTTTACGCAATGTAACGCACTCAAAACATTGTGCTGATGGATGGATTGAATAGTACGGGGGTCGTGGAGGTGTTTAAAGTAAAAATGTTACATTAAAAACCTATACTTTAAAAAAACTTACCCAATATCTCTGTAACTAGAAGGTTCCCAGGTATGGTCTAGAACAAAACAATGATCGCAATGACGGGCTTGACGGGGAAAACAAGTGCCTTTTGGCTTTGTTAAAGGTCTTGTTACACCCTTTATAGCCTCCCTGCATATCCATAAGTAACGGTCATTTGCACGATTCAAATACCGATCACTCAGTAATTAATGATGACGCTAATAAACAGGAAACGTTTAAGCCGACATCTTATAAGAAAACACAAGTTTAACATCAAAATTAATAGCCGAGCTACAATTTGTCAGATATTTATCTGAACCTCGTCCTGAGCGGTCCACAGACATTAAACATGACGGTTACAATTTATTAGCTAACCGCAGTTTAACGTTATTTACGACTAACTTATAGTTTAGTGTTACGGTTAAAATTGTGGAAAATCTGGCTAAGTGTTGGGTGATGCTTGTAAATCTAAATAGATTAATCTTGATGTTGTAGAAATCTTGTCTGTGGTTCCGTGCTTGATTTTACGTGTGATGAATAACCGTTTATTACGTCATGTTAAAAGTTTAAAACTGAGTGAGGTTTGGTTTATGTTTCTTCCTACGTTGAGACAAATATAGACTCTCTATTAATTTTTTAACCGACTTTCTTCAAAAAGGAAGAGGTTCTCAACTCGGATGTATTTTTTTTTTTTTTTAATGTTTGTACCTCATATCTCCGTCATTTGTAAACCGATTTGAATTTTTTTTTTATCTGAAAGTATATGGTTCCCGATTGGTCCCATAGAAATTTCATCAAAATCGGTTAAGGAATTTGGTTGTTTTCCTCATGTTAATTATCACATCACGCGACGTCGCGTGATACTTGCTAGTTAAATTTGACACACTTCTCGATTTCTGATTGAGCTGAAATTTTGCACGCATGTGTATGTCGCAACAAAATGCAATATTATGATGACATGGAACTGATCTGATGATGGAGCTGGAGGGTGGCCATAGGAACTCTGTAATAAAACGACGCAACGCCATCAAATTAAGACTCGTTTGATTCGTCTTGACAAGTACTTTAGTCTTAAATGGTAACCAGGGTCTGATAATGGAACTGGAATGTGGCCATAGAAACTCCGTTATAAAACGACTTATACCCATCGAGTTTGGGTTCGTATAATTCATCTTATCGAGTACTTTGTCTCTACACGGTACCCAGGGTCTGGTGATGGAGCTGGAATGTGGTCACAGGTAGTCCGTAATAAAATGACACAATCCCATCGAGTTTGGGCTCGTATGATTCGTCTTGACCAGTACTTTGCTCCTAAATGGTATCCAGTGGCTGATGATGGAGCTGGACGGTGGCCATAGGAACTCCGTAATAAAACGACAAAACCTCATCGAGTTTGGGCTCGTATGATTCGTCTTGACGAGTACTTTAACTAACTTCTAGTTACAATGTAAAAATTAATTCATGACAAGAATTTGTGTGGTAAACTACAACTAAAAAGGGTAAAATAATAAAACTTTCTTGCGAAAACAAAACCGACTTCTAAAAAAACACTAAAACGTCTAAAATAACTTGACTTTCGGAATTCGGTGGCAAAAAAGATACAAACAAAGACACCGACTTCCGAAAGTCAAGTTATTCTAGACGTTTTAGTGTTTTTTTTTGTTTTCGCAAGAAAGTTTTTTATTCTATACTAGCGACCCGTCCCGGCCTCGCACGGGTGCAATGTGTACATATAAACCTTCCTCTTGAATCACTCTATCTATTATCGCATCAAAATCCGTTGCGTAGTTTCAAAGATTTAAGCATACAAAGGGACATAGGGACAGAGAAAGCGACTTTGTTTTAGTGAAGATAATACCCGACACTGGTTACTTAGGTACTATGTATTCAAAGGGAATACGTGATGTGTATAGCCTGAAATTGCCAATTTAGTTCACTATCAGTGAACTTTCCAGTTTGTAGGTACTTGATCAGCTCGTGAAATAGGGTTTTCAGCGACGAAATACTGTTTATGTCTGAATCGAAACCCGCTGTGTCGTGACTTCAGTAAAAAAAAAGTGATAATTAAAATATTGTTTACTTAATACCCTTGCATGCCATCAGAAATCCTTTCCCAAAAACTGTAATCCAACAACATCATCAACTAAAATGTAACCTCGCATCGCCCCATTTGACCCGCTTCATACACACAGCATCAGTAACATGTAAGCCGTTATTTAGCGACCCAGTGAGATGAAAACTGCTCTCAAAACGGTGAAGGAAAACAACGTAAGGACACTGGCATGTCCTGGAAACAAAAATACGAAGACATGGGACCTCTACCACCTCGCAATGGGCTTGCGTGGTGAGTAACGGTCAAGTTCCTCGCATTGAGAGGAGGCATTTGTCTCATGCATCACATTAAGGGCTAATTAAGCTTATTCTATGCTATAGCTGTTCCCGAAGAATAGTAAAACAAGAATCAAAAGTAAAGGTATAATTATTAGGAGATAGCAGTGATAGTCTTGTGGTGTGACTATCGCACTGCCAAGTCATAGATCTCGAGTTCGAACCCAATACCCCTGATTTTTCAGATCTAAAGGGTGTAACAAGACCCTTCACGAAGCCAAAAAGCATTGGTTCCCCGTCATTGCGATCATTTTTTTGGTCTAGGCCATACCTGGGAACCTTCTAGTAACGGAGAAATTGGGGGTCAAAGTTGCAAAATTTTCACAAGTTTTTTTTTAAATACGTGTTAATGTAAGATTTTTACTTTAAACACCTCCACGACCCCCGCACTATTCAATCCGTCCATCTAGGACAATGTTTTGAGTGCGTTTCATTGAGTCCTAACGTAAAACGTGATTTTTCATCCCAAAAAAAAGTCGTTTCCCAGCAATAATTTTTGCGTAAAGTTACTTAGTTTAATGTACATAATGCTTGGTTGACGGCTTCGTGAAAGGTCATGTTACACCCTGTATAGGTATACATTTTGTATCATTGTCACTTGCTTCGGTAAAGAAAAACATCGTGAGGAAACCAAACCAGCATGTCTGCGACATGTTTCTCGACGGCATATAAAGCCAAGTCAGAAGCCTCTGGGCGGCATAAAAACTATGACACTAACTTAGGCACTAATCTGACGAAAAAAAAGAAGATTATGAGACGGTAAACCTTGTCGGTTTGCCTATCCTGGCATTTTCTCAGAAATCCCCTCTTAAAAAGTGTAGTATCATCAAATAGCATATTACATCAGCTCACTTCACACAATTCCTTACACTGTAAGCCGTTATTTAGCGGCCCAGTGAGACGGAAGCTCCAGATATAAACTCGCAAACATTTCGGCAAGGCATTTGTGTACGATGTGTGAGATATGAATTGTTGCGTCACCTGTTACTTTGTGCTTACAGTGTATGTTCTTGGTTTGAATGTTTGTTGAGTTGTGTTTGATGCAGGAAATAAAAAGAAATACAAACAAACAAAATTTCTGCTCCCTAAGTTTGCAGGAGCAGTGGATGTGAACAATGTTGGCTTAGAATCATTATCTGCCTCTGACTATGTTGGCTTCCAGTCTAACCGGATGCATCTGAATACCTGTATTTTACATGGAGCGACTGCCTATCTGACCTCCACAACCCAGTTAGTACTCGGTAATACGGTACCCCTTGGAAAGACTGGTTGTCAGAATTTCGGGCCACTGTAACGACCAGGCCTCGGAAACCGGTTAATTTTCCAAACCGGTTTCGGTCATTGACCCCAAACCAGAAACGATTGCGGTTAAGGTTTCGGTTACCGGTGTTTTAACCGGTTAGTGGGAGAACCCGTTTTTTACAAATTCCGGTTCTGTTGAGCGAAATTAACAAGTTAATTTGAGATTCGGCGGTAAGTAAATAAGAGTTTTACCTACTACGCCATCTCTCTTACATCTACAATAATAAAGCTCTCGGTCTAGTCGCTCTACGCCAACGAATAACGCAGTCACAAGCAGATTGTGTTCGACCGCGCTCGTAGTTTCGTTTTAATTGTCGTGCGTGCAACAAAATACTTGAATGGAGTCTGAGTATTACCGGTTTATTTAGGTTAGTGCGAGTATTAAAATTATATTTTCTGCAAAAACCGGTATCCAAAATGATTTAGGTTTAGTCTAAACCGTTTTTGTAATTAACCGGTTTATCGAAGAACGATATTATAACCGGTTTATGTATATAACAATATTAACCGGTATTTCAAAACCGGTTCCAAGCCCTGGTAACGACTGTCTAAGATCTACAAATGATAACCGGGACCAACGGCTTAACGTGCTTTCCAAGGCACGGAGGAAACCCGGTATGTGGTGACGATTTAACATCCACAGACCGTCCTAGGCAAGCGCGGCTTACCCTTGAAGATAAACCTGTGTGGATGTTAGTATTTTAGCCATGAGCTTCTCATTGTTATATTATGTAACCTGCTAATTAGATTTTTCTAGATATAATTCCCATCTCTCAAATTCAATGATATCTGATGAAGCGATGACGTACCTAACGCGATGACGTAATACTCAATACAATTGCCCATAAATTATAGAACCCCTAATGATCTAAACAGAGCGGTCAAATTGAAACTTCTCATTACAGCAGAGGAACCACACAGCAGAGGAAATTGAACCTTATTGTGTAATTGAATGAAGTTCAAAATTGATTGGGCTTATCAATCGGGTATTTGATCTAGGATAATGAGCACGTTGCAAATGATTTCGAAGCTTGGTTGTTGATTGGTAAGGTTGATATTTCATTGGGTTGTAACAAGCGATTTGTCCGTCTTCTGATCAGCCTCGATAATATTGGTTGAAATGCCATTAATCATGAGGTTTGTATATTGACACTTACGTACATACCATAGGGCGCATTAGGTGAAACTAAATTATAACGTAATTAATCTGTTATTAGTCTGATGATCTTATGAAGATTGATTTGTTACGTAATAGAGGCCATGATTTAATCCTATAATAATCAATACTAGTATCATGCCAAGGGAACGCAGCATACTTAACGTTTAACTATCTGATCGAATAAGGAACATCACACTGCGCTCCAGAACTCAAATTACTGACGTAGCTCATAAAGCTGCCAAACTAAAATGGGACTGAACGGGCCTTGTCTGCAAAGCTGTGGGCTCGCAAATCGCAAAGCCCTGAGACAGCTAGACTGGGTCACGGCAGACCGAGTAGAAGATGGCGGGACGCCTTGGATCGCTTTCTCGTTAATTGGCTAGAAGAGGCGCAGCATCGAGAAAAGTTGAGGGAATTAGAGGAGGCCTTTGCCCAGGAATAGGACACTTGGCTAACAAAAAAAAAAAACAACTTTTATATGAAACAAAATCTTCTCAATTGTACTTATGTCAGAAAAAAAATGAGTTTGTCGTTTGAATGGGTCGTACCCGACTCATCACTGTCTCGCCATCGAAAAACAAAAGATGACGATTCACAACCGTTTCAAATATTTTTGTTTTTGTAGTTCCGATTCGTCATCGGTACCTCAGCATAAATTGTACTGTGTCCATATTAAAGAGTCAAATATTCAACGTTGATCGGTAAGAAAAATACTTTTATTCAGGGTTTCACTGGATATTCTACTTGTGGTAAAAACTAATCCTGGTTTGAAATTATCAAGATAAATATCATGATTATTTATCTATACTAATATTATAAAGAGGTAAAAGTTATTTTTATGGAAGGGGGTAATCTGAACTAATGATCCAATTCTCAAAAATCTTTCACTGGCAGAAAGCTACACATTTTTCATGGGTGTTACAAATTATACATATTTATATCATGTATGTTAGCCGAGCTATCACAATTTTTGCGGACAAAATCACGGGCGAAGTGTTAGTCAATGATAGTGATCACTTCGAACCTTGCTTAAATCTTATTTGCACTAAAGTCCTAGTCCTTATTTTGGCAAGTGCATACCTGTACTACTTAATCTATACTAATATTATAAAGAGTTTGTGAGTTGGTGAGGTTGTAGGGGGTAATCTCTGGATCTACTGAACCGATTTTGAAAATTCTTTCACTAATAGGAAGCTACATTATCCCCGAGTGCCATAGGCTATATTTACAATGTGCCCGTGGTACAATTTCCGACAAAAACACGAACGAAGCCGCGGGCAGCAGCTAGTTCATGATAAACAGGGTATTTATGAAAGTGTCTGCCATCCTACCTACCTCCACTTACCCAAAGGGTTTCCCTTACTTAAGGATAATATTAATGAACTCAATATTTTACACCAAACAACATTCTGGGAGGTTTTCGCGAGCATAAATTTTAAAGCACCGTAAGAAAGGTTTGGTTTACGGACAAAAAAAGATAATTCGCGCCACAAATTAAGATGTAGCTTGAAAATGCTGATTTTCTTTTTTATGTTACACTGCTAAAAGTTAAGGGTTTTGTGGGGAAGGACTGAATTTATTTATTTTTTAGGTTATTTATGACTGGGAGTATAAAATGTAGAGGTCAGCTTATTAGTAGGTATCCCTGTAATTTGTTTTTTTTTTTTACAATAAAAGGTTTGTGACTAAGTAGCAACCTCCAGTTGTTATATCGATTTGTAACATTGAAAGGGCTGGTAAAATAACTGACCAGATAAGAAACACAACACTGCGCTCCAGAACCCAAAATTGCTGACGTAGCTTATAAAGTTGGGACACTAAAATGGGACTAGGCAGGCCATGTTTGCCCGAATATCGCAAAACTGGAGCCCTGAGACAGCTAGACGGGGTGGCGGCAGACCGAGGAGAAGATGGTGGGACGCCTTGGATGGCTTCCTCGAGAAATGGCGAGAAGAAGCACACTGTTGAAGACCCTTCAACGGGGGGAGCATGTTGCCGCTGCTCTCAACATCGCCGCGCGCCAGCGGCAGTGAACGAGGGGTGCGGGGACCGCGGGGAGTCTGCCGGCCGACGGCCGAGCTCGGGCCCCCGCGCCACATCAGTCAGCTGACCACGCACGGCTGCGATTACGCATTAACTTTGTCATTTTTCTTATTATTCCTATTTTAACCGACCGTTGTAATTTCATTGTCTTAACTTAATATACATGTATACAGTCCACTACGTTTCATTTTAGAAGCCGAAGGAATGGGGGAAGCCCTTTACCCAGGAGTGGGCAATAAGTGCTAACTAAAAATAAAAAGTCTGGTGGTGATGATCCTTTAGAAACATTTCGCTTCTTCTTCTCCAACCTTAAACCGCCCAATAACGAGTGTAGGTGTCTTCTAAATCTCTCCACTTTTAGCTCTGTGTCATGGCTATCGAGTCCCTTCCGGCCACTTTAAGATCGTCTGACCACCTAGTCGGTAGCCTTCCCACATTTCTCCATCCCGTCCATGGTCTCCACTTCAATTCTTCCCACATCTTCTATCCAGACTTCGACAGTCTTCATTTCGCTTTCCATCTTTTAAAGGTCTCAAACCACCAGTAACTCAACCCTATGAAGAAGCATAATCATAAATATATCACCGTGAAACATTGGCTCTGTGATGTCCTTCACGGATTTGAGAGCAGTGGTAATGAAATGAATTACTCAAATAAAGCGTCTACTTGGTGAGTACCCACGACACACCTAATAAGACGGACCTCTTACCACTGGCATCCACCGTGACGAAAATTTTCGGCAATATAATCAAAAAGTAACGCTGTGTAACAAAGTAACATTGCTTAATATACCTTATGACATCACTCTCCCGCAATGAAAAACTGGCAGGCGTGTGTTTATTTTTCTTTAGCTCACGAAATTAGGTCAATAAAGTATACTTACATAATATTTTAATTTGTGCCGAAAATAGATATTTTTCAGGAAGCCAGTATCAGAGAGGGTTTTCTTCTTTCAATTCTATTTTAGTAATTTATTAAGACAAGAAAATTATTCTAAAAAGAAACTAAAAGTGGTCTGATGACGAATTTCGTACAAATTCCAGTTCGCTGTCATGTTTCCTTACATTTAATGATTTCAGCCCATAAATGTCTGCTCTGGACAATGACCGTGATCTGTCATTGTTGAAAACGTATTAGTAGACAGAATTGACGAGCGTAGCATACCTAACCAATCAGCTTCTATCACTCCCACAACTGGCATGAAGCCCAGTGGTGTGACAGTCGGACTGCCAAGTCATAGATCTCAAGTTCGAACCAAAGACACGCACCACAGATTTTTTGGATTCATGTGCGTTTTGTATAATTATCACTTCCTTCGGTGTAGGAAAAACACCGTGAGGAAACCAACATGCCTGAGAGATATTTCTCGACGGCATGTAATTTATTTATTTATTTCATTAATTACAACGGTTGTTAAACCAATTACAGTAGCTAAAAAAGAACTAAAAGAGTTATACATACAATTAAAATAAACAAAATAACAAAGTAAAGGTTCACACTTTCATAAATTCCTTTCACAATACTTCTGACATGCCAATAAAATCTTCGTCCATCCATCCGCAAACAGATCGTCTGTTGGATTAGAATCCAAGAGATCATTAAGCGCGGCCAGAGTGCGAGGAATTGGCGACTTAGCACGTGCAACAGTGTGACATGGAGGCAATGCCAAGTCAGAGGCTTGAAGTCTATACTCTCACTACTTCAAGATTGTCCAAGTTATAATATTATCAGTAAAATCAGCAATTGAAGGTACGCGCAGTCATTACTAATTTGCTAAGATAAGCTACGTCGCAATAAATGCTCAAATTAATGCTCAACATAAATTTCAGGAACGTCTTGAGCCGAGTGTAAATAAACCGGTACTTATTTTAAGGGTTGAGTGTGGTGCAAGTGAGAAGATAATGACTTAGGTACGATGACTAATATTTGATGTTTAACAAATATAAATTGTTCGAGGAGGCTTTCCTATCAATTTCAATTAGGGCTAATTTTTTGAAGGCCAACTGGACCTCTTTTAACGGAAATAATTTAATCCACACACATTTCTGTTAAAAATACTATTAAATTTTTACTTTGTACTGCTGCATTTCGACATAATAGGTACCAGAAACCTTATCTAAAAATGTCTGACAGACTATCCCGTAATAGCTTCCATTAGTACTTTCAAATTGATATACCACAAGCATCTCTGATTTTTGGTTGGACTTGTAATGAAACTGAATGAGATCAGAACATCACACTGTCATGGTTAATATTTTACAGCAATTATTACACTGAGTGCTCTTTAACATTGTTTAGATGATCGTGTTGAATTTCAATAAGATATTCGGTTATTTAAGTCTTGTTCAAAAATATTAAAATCATTTTATTGTCAGGCAACTAAGGCCCATAGATAAAATACACAAAATAACCCGATATTTCGACGTTCGTTTCGGCGTTGTTTTTTTTCCACTTTATTTGTCCGCGATCATGGCGCTTGCAACAGCGTCGTAATATCGGGAGCTCAAAATAAGAGACAATCACGGAAGATATCCCGTAAGTGACAGTGTTAAGTATAGTTATAAACCGCGAAAGCTTAAAACAGTGTTTCCAAAATAATCTTATACAATAATATACTCTAATACATAATTAATAACTATACACGTAATGCACGTTTGCGGCATCGTGTTTTGCTGCGTGGTGTCACGTAACCG
Organism: Eugnorisma glareosa; assembly: GCA_947578425.1. Taxonomy (NCBI): domain Eukaryota; kingdom Metazoa; phylum Arthropoda; class Insecta; order Lepidoptera; family Noctuidae; genus Eugnorisma; species Eugnorisma glareosa. Next base: position 4,169,986 of record OX387967.1, on the reverse strand, counting down.
TCCTACGAAACTCGATATACGACACCTTTCGGCCAAAAGGCCTCTTTCTGGCAGGTCTGTAGATGTTGGGTTAAAAACGCTTCAGCTTATTACTCAGCCCACAACACCCAAGCATACGGATGCAACCATCGGACTCTCGATATTTGCATCCGCGAGATGGCGCTGCAGGCACCATGAATAATTTAGTAGCCTGGAAATATTTATACAGAGAGACTTCACCTGTGACATCGGAGAGGGGTGAGCAGAAGTGCAGGTGCCTGAAATATTGTTATTTGTATGCATTGCTTTTGCTTATGAGTTGGGGTTGCAGGTGGGTTTTCGGAAGTGGTGTAATAAGGTATGTAAAAGATGTAGGATAAATAAAGATTTTTGTGTGATATTCTAGGAAATAACGAAGAACAATTAAGTGTGAGTCATGTGAGTAGAACCAGATGGTGGACATGTATTTTATAAAGTTCTGTCACCCAAATTATGTGATCATAATAAGGCAAAACAATTTCATTTTTATTTCTAAACAAATATTTAATTATCATACACAGGTCGGAATATACATACACAGAAAATATTTTAAAAGACAAAATAAATGTTTTTCGGCGCCTCCAAACAACAAGATAACATTAATACGAGTATGACTTATTTTCACAAAAAAATGTATAATTATATTTATTTTATTAAACTAGTATTTTTTAAATAAATTAATTTATGTTTTCAATTAACAAATTGAAGATAAATTTATAAAAATATAATTTAATTAGATAATATCTTAATATCTTTAGTGTTTATACTTAATTTATTTTTAATTTTTATAAAATACTATATAAATTTACTACTCTATAAATTCTCTATTCTATTCTCTATTACTCTATAAATTTTTAATTGTTCAAAGTTTCAAAAAGATATGGTGTGATCATAAAAGATGATATGGCTCGAAAAAGGGGTCACTACTGAAATAATTAATCGGGGAAAGTTAAGTCCCCCTATGAGGTATATTTCACATATTTCACAAGTTATGTTAAAGTCCCATTCCCTTAAATTCGGGATGCATCTGAGATCATTTCTGAAGGCAAACCAAACCAACCAACCTTTGCCAATCTGGGAATCGAACCCAGGACTTCGTGTTAGGCAGAAATGCGTGCGAACACTAGACCATCGAGACAGTCAAATGGGCTTAAGCCAATATACCTAATTTATATTTGAAAAATATGGAAACTGCACAAAGAGATTTCTGACATCTGAACGTAAATATTATTCATCTTCTGTATAATTTCCTGCTGTTTCCCAGGATAGCTTGCCGGTGTCTCGGCAGCATATTTTTATTCTGCCCTAGTAGTGATACTATTAATTTTGTCATTTCTCTTATATACGACTACCTGGAGCTGGGAAAAAAATGTAGGATATTTAATAAAAAGTAGGAAAAACGGCGGGTATTTGTTAAACTAGATTCCAAAATATTTTATCAAAAGGGAAGGCGGGCGACCAATGGGATTTATCATCGGCTAAAATGACGGAATTTCATCTCTTACTAATTGACCCCATTACTGTTACTCGGGTTAAATAAGGGAATATAAATAATAGGTCTATAATTATGAAATTGCCGTTTTTTTTCTCACATTTTGTTCTGTTTGTAACTTTGACGTATAGCATTTTTTTTCTAATTCCATTTTTGTCGGATTAATTGTTAAATTACGTACCTTTTAAAGTTTAAAAACTGTACTAGTAGTTGCATATTACCTCGTAGGGTAGTGTGTTTCAATGTGCCGTCGGTTTCACTACTTCAAGTAGGTATATTCTTGTCATAGACTATGTTTTGAGAATTTAAGATACTTACGCAGTGTAGCGCAACTTTTTTGGCTCTATAGTTTGCAATTGCATGATACATAATCGGTTCAGACGCTTTCGAGAAAAACAAAAAAAACTGTTAGTATGGAAATATCACTTTTCACGAAATCGTCCATACAAATCGGCAATTTCATAGCTTAACCCCTAATATTACCATATATTAATATTACCCAGTACTGAGTTCTGAAGGTCAGGTAGGCAGTCGCTCCATGTAAAACCGTATTCAGCTGCATCCGGTTGGACTGAAATGGCTTCCAAATCATTCGATCTAGGACAAATGTGGACCACTTGTTGTTGGTTCAGTCCAGCTCGTCTCGCCATCTCCTGCTAGGTCTACTGCGTCGCCTTCAGGATGTGTCAGGGTTCCACATCGTGGTTATTTTGGCCCTTTAGGGAATGCATTTTCAAAAATCCATTCTTATCTCACTTTTTAACCCCCGACGCTAAAAGAGTGGGATGTTATAAATTCAACGAGTGTGAGACGACGTATAACGTATGAGTCTGTGTGAGGCAACGAACTAATTTTGATTTAGTTTTGTTTGTTTGTTTGTTTGTTTGTTTGAAAAGTGACTTGATCAAGAGTGATCATAGCTATGATTGAAGAAAATCTGTTCGTCGACAATAAAATAAAATAAACTCGTTTGAAAAACATACTTATGAATCGACCCAGTTTTTTTGTTGATTTTGTTACGTTACGAATAGAAACAGATTTTTTTTTGTTCTCTGCCGAGAAAAACAAAGGAAATGGATAGCTCTAATTAATCAATTGCTTGCTTTACTGTCTTGATTTATAATCAGCTGAAGAGACTTCGTCTTCTTGGAAGTTACGTAAAATTTTGGTAGAAAATGTGTTTTTAGGGTTTTCGTATTTAAACAACGAACTCTTAGAGTTTTTTAATCTCCAATATTATAACTTATAGTACTTATTAATAGACACTTAAAATCGAAAGGCACAATTTATGGCGTCTAAAATCCGCCATTTTCTTTTTTAATTTACTGTAACCTGTGACACTGTCGCCACTAAAATGAGTATACCGACGTTTAATTTATTCAAATCGGTTAATTCGTTTAGGAGCTATGTGGGAACAATGAAACGGACATACATAAATGTCAAACACCTAACTCTCATTTTAGGCTTCGCCGCAGTCGGGTAAAAAGTTAGAAAATCTCCAAAAATATAACTCATAGAACATACAAAACTATATTACACGCTCATTTTTCCAGTTACGTCTAAGCACCATGTAATAATAGCGAGCTTATTGCCATCGACCCATCATTTAGACTCAGGATTGTGCTGAGAAAATCATAACAGACAGAGAAATTACTTATCATTTTACTAATAAGATCCAAAACTAAATCCCCATTTCATCAACAGAACTGTCAGTACCATCCAAAGTTACATTAGAGCCAGCTCCTTTCAATATTAATTGTCCGTAAAGGCGATACCGACGTAAGGCACCTGCCGCGCCGTCGACAAGGAAGCGACCATTTTCTCGCTCAAGCAACGTACAAAATATATGATCTATGGTCTAGTCTAGTCTAATATATGGTCCCGAGTAAGTTTAAGGTGGATGCGCAAGGGTAGCCCGCGAAATTTAAATTTTCTTTCGTTTATTGCAATTTGCAGGTCAATGTCAGGTTGCATGTTGATGAAAATATGAAACGCGCCAGTAACACGTATGGGGTTACAGAATTATAATCATTAAAATCATCAATACAACCCTCCAAGTTCATATAATCCCAAAGAATGACTTTTTCATGAAATAGCTATTGAATGACTTTTTGAATAGAATTTTGAACTTTTTTTATAGAATGACTTTTTCATGAAATAACTATTGCCTGTTAATTTTCTACAAATGACAGCCACGACCAACGGCTCCACGTGCTTTCTGAGGCACAGAGGAGACTCGGTATACTATAATTGTTCGGGATCCACGGACCGATCTCGGCAAGCTGATCTCAAGGTTAAGCAATTAACCTTGAAGATCGACCACGAGTCTTTCAGTTGCATTACTTCGTGTAATTTTATAGAATAAAAAAAAAGAACATTCCACTGTTCTCAAAACGGTGAAGGAAAACATCGTGAGTAAACATATCCAAGAACCAAAAAATCGAAGACATGTAACATCTACCAGCCCACTCTCTCTCATAGAGGGGAGGTGTATGCCCCAGCTGTGGGAACATTATCGGTAGATTATGCGCTCAGTTGCTTTCTCTACTTGCTCCTCGCTTATCCCCGACGATGGGACTTCTGCCTAAGGCGCCTACGTAATGTGTTTGACATTTATTGTACAGCCAAGATGGCCGCACCTGAGCTTGGTACTTCCTGTGGATAAAACTGAATTAATGGTCTCTGGTACCGGCAGCAACAGAAGTCACTTGATATATTAAAATAAATAGCTGTAGGTACGCTGTAATAGAAATTTTCCTAGTAGAAATTGCTTTGGGAAAATGAAGTTGTAAATTAACGTTCAACATTCTTTATCCTGTATATTATAACAATCTCAGACACTAATCTGCATAGTCCACAAATGTGAGTTGACCAATATTATGTCTGGACTTTAAAAAAGACTGAGTTTGTTTCGGCTGTTTCTTCTCAGAATAGTCAGAAAAAAAGTATAAATGGTACTTATAACAAAAACACATTTTTTTCCATTTTTGTCTTTGACTTTCCTTCTGTTTGTTCCAGCTAATCTCCGAAACGGCTGAACCAATTTGGACGGGACTTTTACTGCCAGATAGGCTACCTACTTTTATTTTGAAAAAATATGTGGTCCGCGCAAAAAAATGAAAACCCTTGACATTTTAACAAAATCCGTTTCAAACAGCTAATCTCTGAAACGGCTGCACAAATTTTGACGGGACTTTATTGAAAACGTTGACCAATATTATGTCTGGACTTTAAAAGAGACGAGACCTCTGAGTTTGTTTCGGCTGTTTCTTCTCAGAGTAGTCAGGTCCACCTAGTTTAAAAAAAAATGACGTGTAAGTGTTAGTTCACACCCATTTGTATAATAAACATCATTTATCATTGCCACAGCTGGGATAAGGGTTCTTCTCTTCATGAGAGGGAGTGAGCCGTGATCTATCACGCAGGCCCAGTACGGGATGGTGAATCTCACATGTAAAGCTGTCAACTTTTTTTGTTTCGGCCTGTTGTATTTATGTCTGCTTTGTTGGTCTAGAGGTCGTAAGCGCGACTGCTGAGCATGAGGTCCTGGGTTCGATTCCCAGGTCAGGCAATTCCAAAGTGTTATTTGGTTTTTTCTTGAGGAGTTTCTCAGAAGCAGCCACGGAGTCTGGCTTTGAGTCCATTTGGTGGTATAGGCTCGCCCTTATTACTTGGTACATAGACATAACTGGCGAAATGTGGGTGTACTGTTAGATACAACTCTGCATAACCCTTCGGAAAAAACAGGCGTGATATTATGTTATGCTATGTTGTACTTATATATATTTGTTAGACGTTGTATATTTAATGTTTTTTTTTTTTTGGTATTTTGTGTGCGCGTCATATCACTGCAACAAATTATTATTTTTTCTTTCTATTTGTCTTCGAATTTTTGATTTTAGGTCATGCCGATAGCCTCATGGTTTTTTTGCCGTTTTAAGAGCAGTGGTGTTGAAATAAATGACACAAATCCTGTTATTACGTTCCCGTGAAATAATTTCCGAACTATAACCCCAAAAGTTTTTTTTTTGTTTTCATTTAATATGGGACAGTAAATAGCTACAATATAAACACTACAATCAAAATATAACTAGTATGTAATACAACTTATGTCACCGACTGTACCCCCCACCCCTCTACGACCCTTTTTAAACGATTACAAGGGATAGGTAAAGTAACTGATTGTTATCTTGGTTCAGGCAGTGTTATGATTTTACTTTAATGATAACGATCAAATTGACGTCTATTTTTGAAGGCAGATAAAATCTTTCAGTGATTTGGAATACTTTTGGTTAGTATTATTATTTTCTTTTTTATTAAAAAAAGCTGTTACAGTATTGCGTTCAAGGTGTGCTTTTTATATCTAGCTCCACATTATATATACTCGTAAGTCGTAGGTACAAAGTCTCTTTTCGTGTGATCGCGTACAGACAGATTGTTTTGCAGGTTCAATATAATTTAGAAAATTCATTCTGGCAGGTTTTAATCCATCCACCTCGCAAATAAATTAGAAATTGTTTTAGCAAATCGTAAAAGCTGTGGGTGAGTTCCTGGTCCAAAGTTAACTTTATGATTCAAGAAAAATAAGATCTCTAATTAGCAACGAAACTTGAAGTTCCTTCCAGTCCTTTTCGTAATCTTAATATTACGAAAAGGACTAATAAAATTAGCCAGCTTTTTTTCAAAAACTTTTCTTGAAGAATATCAAAGTTGTTCTTAGAAATTAATTAAAATTCTAATTATAGCTATCATCCATCACACAATTAACAAAAAAAACTGTGTAAATCTGAAGTAGTGCTTTTATCTAAATTCTAATTTTCTCATAAATCTAAGGAAAAATATCACAAGAAATCAAAACCTATCTATACATCTATTATCTATATAAAATTTAAGTGTCTGTAATTTGAAAAAAATGCAAATGAAAATATATACGGCACTTATAAAAAAAATTGTTAACACTTTTTTTCTGTCTGTTAGTTCCGGCTAATCTTCGAAACGGCTAGACCGATTTTGACGGGACTTTTACTGGCAGATAGCTGATGTTATAAGGTCTAATAAAAGCTACTTTTATTTTAGAATAAAAATTGCGTTCCACGCAAAAATATGAAAACACTTGAAATTTTAACAAAATTCGTTTCTGTACCATTTTTGACGGGACTTTTACCGGCAGATAGCTGATGTCTAAGGGAGCATCTATAGCGTTTATTTAAGAATTATAATTAAGGTTCCGCGCAAAAATAACAAAACCCTTGAAATTTGTAACAAAATTCGATTAAAAAAGGACAGTACATTTTTTTTATAATAATTTCAAGCGAACGAAGATCGCGGGTACAGCTAGTCAACCATAATTTATTTAAATTAGAATCTTTTTTTGAACGTCAAAATGAGGTACTTAAGTGTGTGTGACTTGTAGCTAAATAATAACAGCGGCTCGGATCGATCTTTAGCTTAAGTCGCGCTTGCCTAGGTTACTCCTTGGATGGGTGACCATCCATTGCATACCGAGTTTCCTCTGTGCCTCGGAAAGCACGTTAAGCCGTTGGTCCCGAACGAAAACATCGTGAGGAAACGAAACCAGCATTCCTGAGAGATATTTCTCGACGGCATGTAAAGCCTAAATGCGGCATGAAAACTCTGGCACCAGGTTAGGCACTTACCAAACGACAAGAGAAGGTCAGAAACAGTAATAGTCAGGCGAAGGCCCCACGTAGGAATCGAACCCAAAACCTAGCACCTGTATGATCGTAGCACTAATTTCGCCATAAACCAAAGAAAAATGATCACCGGAACAATTTATACCAATACAATTATTTTCATTCTCTTAAATAATTCCAAGCGAAAATAACCTAGTAAATAATACACCACCCATCGCAAATGCTAAATGTGCTCAATTAGTGACATGCACGCTCTCGTTCCATAGATAAGTTCCGCCTCGCACAGTAGTGCCACGACGCACAAACAACAGTTGGTAAACTTCAAGTGTCTTCGGTGAAACAAAACAGAAAACTAGATAGTTAGCAGCTGTCGTGTGGGGCTCGGAAATGAGCGGGCGAGGTGGCGGGAGCAATTTGTCAACTTTGCGTATTGATAGTTTCGTTTTCTTTTGCAAAGAAAAGGATTTTTTGTGTTATTTAATACGAGACGCTTGATGAGAACTAAAAATGTAGCAATAATGAACATTATGTTAAAAAAAAAACTGTCCGATCCGTGACGATATAATTATGTATCGAGATTAGATTCTATTTAAGTAATCCTTTTCGGCTAAAAAGTAAAAAAAAAACCTGCAACACCATGATGTGCTTGCCATAAATATGATTTGCAGAAGATCTATTCTGTATGTGCCAAGAAACTTAGGACGTATAGTGTTAGACTACTTTTTCATTAAATCGTAAAAAGAAAATTGAAAGCCGGCCAGAAATAATTTATAAGCTATCCTGACATTATTCCGCTTGAACTCGCGAACTTCAGCGCCACAGAGTACGCAATACAGTCCACTAGTGACCACGGCCGTAGCTCACACAATATCGCCACATTTGTACCGAGAGCGCGAGAGATCACTCCTTGTCACGACGAAATAACAAATGCACTCATGTTGCACTCGTTTCAAATTGTACTAGCAAATGGCCAACAGGGAAGCTGGGACTACAGAGAACTTTACAGCTCTATCTATGTGAATAAATAGTTTCGTAACTGACCGACGGAGACAAGCAATTTGTATGAAAAATATGTTTTAGACTGCGAAGTAGTAACAACCCGCGTTCACACAGACGCTTTTTTAATGCAAAGATGTTCTATAATGCGTGACGCATGTGACTAAAAGAGTGGTCGACATGAATGTTGATGGATGGAGACGGAGATGAAGGCCAAAGAAAAGATGGATGGATTGTGTGAGGAATGATATGAAAGAGAAAGGAGTAAATGATGCCGTGACGTCTGACAGGGGAGAATGGAAGAAGAAAAAGTGTTGCGCCGACCCCGACTAGAATGAGACAAGGGTACGAAGATGATGATGTCATTCAGTGCGTCAGTAAATGGACTTTCAACTCCCGATGCTGAGTCAGGTGCGCAAAAAAGCGCCCGTGCGTATATGTGCTTAGAATTTAAAAACCATATTCGTAACAGAAGCAAAATGGAATTTTAAAAAAGATAAAAAAAAAGTTAAAGATGAAAAGATTTATAAAATGAAGAAAATACAATAAATATTTTTATTTGTTTTTTTTTTAGAAATAATTTCAAAATGTAAATTAATTATGTTAAGAAAGTAAATAAAGGAAATAACAAAAAGATAAAGATAAAATGATGATGCAAGCGAAAGAAAGTTGTGAGTCATTTGAAAAGAGTAACCATGGAGTTTCTTGCCGGTTCTTCTCCATAGGAAACGACCAACCCGAACCGTGCACCTTTTTGTCGACGTTTTATAAGTGCCCATCTAGGCCTATGTGAAATAAAAATATTTTGATTTTGATTTTAGAGTCATTATCATTCTTAGTGTTAAATTTGTCTTTTTTTTGGTGGTCTTTTCTGGTCCACTCCTGGGCAAAGGCCTTCCCCCATGTATACCACTTATCTCGGTGTTGTATTTCTTCTCGTTACTTTGTGAAGAAGCTATTCAAGATGTCCTGCCGCCTTCTCTTAGGCCATTTTTTTTTTTTTTGTATGGGACATCATCGAATAACCTCTCTCGCTCTGGGCTGAGAAGGAGGGAGAGTCAGACTTTTACTGACTAAAACCCATCCATGTTCCTTCCTTTGCCCTTTGTGTTCCAGGGCCGCGGTATCTCTTTGGAACAGTCCCGCAACCCTGGCAGGCGTCGGTCCTTTCGGACCCCTTCCTGTTTGCTGACTCTCATTGAGGCGCGCGTGGTACACGAACGCGCCGTTGGCACGGCCTGTCGTCATAAGACGGACGGACGGCGAGCTAGCCCATAGCTCACCGTCCACAGGCCCGCGTTCTCCTAGGCCTGCCGCGACCTTTTACAGTATAGTTTGATATTATTAGCAGACATATTTTTTTCCTTTTTTTTGTGAATAGCTTCTCACAGTTCAACCTAGGACGTTGTCGACTGCTTAAGCGGACGAACCTGTGGGTGCTTTGAGTGTGAGGCCTCCAGCCAGGGCAAAACAAACTTACAAACTAAGCGACTAAACGCTTATTAGCAGACATAAAAACACTGCAGCTTATAAATATAGTCGTTTAGTTATCGTTTACGACATCGACTGATGAATCGAGGGTTGTAATTTTAATCTAGAATCCTCATCAATATTCTAAACTTTGCTGAAACTAAAATATTAATCACCTAACATGACTAAAATCGAAAAGTTTTACGATTTCTCGCTGATGAGAAATATTTGCAACTGTCTCTTTAAATAATAATTTATTGTTAAATCCTGTCTCAATTTACAAAGCCCAAGTTATCTTTTATATTTTCTTTTGATTATCAAAAATGTACACAACATATGTGACCCAGATATTTACTTTTAAAGAATAAAGACTCAAAAACTCATGGAAAATGATTACGGAGACTTCTGCACACTGTGAATTATTCATATGAAAACTCACGCCTTTTTACCATGGGGGTAGGCAGAGACCACAGAACGCCACCTGCTACGATCCTCACATACTCCTTTTGTCTCGTCCACGTTTATACGTCTATTCTAAAGAGTGTCCATGGAGTTTCTTGCCCGTTCTTCTCCATAGAGATCTACGCTAAGGAATGGGCAACTACATTTCATTGTTATCTTTGTTTCGACAATTCAAAAGTGCCTGTAACTGGCCTACTTGAAACAAATGCTTTGATTTTAGTTGATTCTAACATTACACATGTAATTTTATCCACACACTTAAACCGTGTTACACTTAAGCCACACTGTTTTAATAGCAGAGACAATAGACAAACTTGGCGAGTTTTGAAATACAATGAACGTTCTTGTTGGTTTCAACTGACGCTACCCGTGCAGAACTGTCATTGTATATCAAAACTCGTCAAGTGATGATTACTATGAACTGTCTACAGAGATATATTCAATAGCCCTGCAGAAAATATTTATGTTATTACATTGCTCTAATAGTCAGCCTTTTCACACTCACTCCATCTATTCCAATTACATTACCTACATCAGCGAAAAGAACATCCAGAAATGTGCTAAACACACAATATTTCTCGTCGAAGTCGGCCAAATGCTGTTCAGTAAGCAGTTCACGAACACCAATCATCGCAATAGCTTGAAAAATAGCAAATAATAACAGCACGTCCAGCTTGCTGTGGGGCCATAAAAGCAGCGGATTTATTTGTAAAGTTTTACGTTGTCGCGTCGAGTAGGAAATATTGTATGTTGCTGGAGGTAGGGTTTAGAGTTTTTAAATCATGGTATTGTTGAAAGAAAGTTTTAGTTTTCCAAATGTTCTGGAGCGTGGTTTTAGTTGATTGAAATACTTTTGTGTTGCAACAGAGATCCATTTTATTTGTTTAAAATAAAAAATAAAGGCATAATTTTCTCTGACCGGGCAAAAAACAATGACATTATTTACAGGACTATAACAAGAAAAAGCTTTTTTTTTAACTATCTTCATTCTCCAATTTTTTTTTTCTGTCAAATAAAAGTGAGCTCCATTCAAATGCTCTATTTTCTATTATTAGCATTCTAGTCTTAAGGCATGCAGGATTTTTATTTAGATTTCAGAGTACTCATAAAAATATCTTAAACATCTGTAATGACGTAGGACGCGCCATATTTAATTTTACGCTATCGTAACTATTAAAACTAAAGAAAAAACTCATTTTAACACTTTTTTAACAACTGATAATTTCTTTATTATCCCAAAAACATTTAGAGACATTTATGAATAACATTTAAGTTATCTTTTATAAAATTTAATGAAAAATTTTGTATGTGGGTTGCCAATGTAAATAATAAAAAATAATACAATGACTAATAATCCGTGTCTGTATATAAATAATAACGTTTCATAATGACATTCTATGTATTTTGCGAGAGCATTTTTTGGCAAAAACCCAAACAATTTTTTTATGTCAGTGCCCTTAACTAAATATTTAAAAAGAGTATGATTTATATCTAAATTCTTGACAGAAATAAAATGTTCAAATAAACTGGAACATGCTTAGAGTTAGACAGTTATTTTCTTATTTATTTAGTAAAGACTATTTATCTTAGAAGAATTTGTTTTGAACAAAACCTATTTTAGATGACAGAAGCGTTTAAAATTTTATGACTTATGAGATGAATGGAATGCGGTATTTGTTTCTTAAAAGTTTTTTACTTGAATTTGAAAAGCTTTGACTTTTTAATATATTTGGAACCCAAAATAATAAGATGCATACTTTATTTGAATTTCTTTAAAGTTTCTGAAAGTATAGGTAAATAACGTATTTTTAAAGTACCTCATGCCAAATTATTAAGTTGGTTGTTGAATTTTTTTTTGCTAGATGGCATTGCTGTCACATATTCTGGAATGTCATATTTACCTCTTCGATAACCCAGTTTTGTTACAGTGCAAGTCTAAATCTCTTAGTTTTTTTCTAAACCAGTAATTTTTTCTACAGTTTCTCCATAAGACAATAGGGATCGGTCTTTCTGAAGTCAAAGGTAACATATTATTTTTACTGTCGTCAAAAACTACTAACTACATTATATTCACGTAAAAGTGCGTAGAACACCTGGTTTTATGGCCCACCATAGCACTAGAGGTAACACTATTTCTATTGTACGACAGTTTCAATTTAAAATTGTGCAATAATCGAAGCATTTCGTGATGGCGGCAAGGAAATTAAGTTTGGTAACATAATGTGAGGAAAATTGGAAATTTCCAACGAGATTCAATAGACGAGGGAGTAAGAGGAATATGAGGTGTATGATATTCGTAATGGACGTGAAAATGAGAGTTTGAAAGGTAAGTGATGCTTATTTTGTCGAGTTTTGATTTGAAACCGATTGATGGCGATGTATTCCACTTATCTGGATTTTTAAAACGACATAAATTTTATAGCCGTGTAAATTGGCGACACTTTTTGTCTTTTTTGAGTGTAATCGACACGTAAGGAAGAAATACTTTTCTGAAGTCGTTATACTTACCAATGGTTATTTTTTTAAGTTAAACATATTGTTTACTTCAATAATTGTGTTCTTCGAAAAATGGCTGCCAACATACCTGTAACAAAAGAAAAGTAACCTATTAGTGAACGAATTAAGATTCGTATTAAGACAAGAGAATTATGTTGCATGTTGCGTGTGCGCTGTAGCTTAATCAATCTATAATCTCACCGCTTCTTTTTGGGATGGTTAATGCTTAACCTTGTGTAAGAGTTTTAATGCCATGGGCCTCTGACTTGGCTTAGCATGCCATCGAGATATATCTCTCAGGCATGCTGGTTTCCTCACGATGTTTTCCTTCACCGAAGCAAGTGATACTTATATAATACGCTCATAAATCCGTAAATCAGAGGTGCTTGTCTTGGTTTCGAATTTGAGATCTATGACTTGGCAATCCGACAGTCACACCACTAGGCTAATATATCTGCCATACACCTCACCACAACTCTTATTGCAATTTCACCTATAATTTCCTCAGAATTGATTTCAATTTCGCCCGCTCAAATTAAAAGTCCATTGTAACAATCGTTACTAACCCCCATTCTATAAACCACCAACTGCCTATATTCTAAAAAACTGGTACCGACCGGTCCCTCGGAATTTCATTGACAGTTCGTACTAGCCTGACAGCGTAGCCAGAATACGTAATTCGGTAAATTCAGGTCACTGTATCACCAGCTCGCTAGGGGTGGCGTGTACCGGTTGATTTGCATAGATAATATCTTGCTCACACACTATTTAGTTGGAAATAAATTGTTGTTTAGCTTTAAATTAAAGGTATTTTTGGCATAAGAACATACCAGTGGGCATCAAAGGACGAGTAATTATCTGATTCTATCTTTTTTTGTCTCTACGGTTAATGCTTGTTCCCATTTTCTGGGACCGATTCAATTTTGATTGTCATTAACGTGCTAAAAAGAAGTCCACGTGGCGAAGCCAGCATTCCTAATATTTCATTGATTTTCTCCTTAAAAATAGCCGTTTAAGGTTTATAGTTTTACAACAAAAACCAAGAATATATAGTAACCACTAGTTCAGTCAATCAGAAACGAAGTCAGCGACTTAGAAGGAAACCTATGTATAATATATTTTCAGCACCAGTACACAGAAATTGCTATAGTTGAAGTATTGTTTAAATATGGAAGCTTGACCTACGAGCAAAGGTGGTAAAGGAAAACGAAACCGAGGGTGAAAAGGTATTTTTTGATGGCATAACTGTTATTCGTCAGAAAACACACAGTGAAGAAAACTTAACTTTAATTGCTACCGAAAACAAATTATGTGCTGCCTAGCTCACTGGCGGAGACGAGTTTCAACCTTATTACTGAGTAAATAAGGGTGAAAAGTGGCAGAACCACCAAAAACAATAATTTAAAAATTTTGCTAGATACCTATTTTTATTAAATAACACCTTTTAAAATACGCATGTCACAGCCCACACAACATAACACCAGTATAACAAGAAGTGTGAACCCTTAATTTTGCACAAAGGCTGTGCACAGCACCCGTTAAGCTGCACCCAGTGACCGCACGTGGAACTACCCGCGGCGCATACAAATAACACACGGACAGTGCATTCGGAATCTGCCTATTTGTAAGCCTAGCGCTAGGGGCGTTAAAAGGACAAAGGGATACGCTGGTTTTGTGGCCACCCTCAAATCGAATGTTCGGGGTAACTGTAATGTAATGTTGGTTTTGTGGCCACACTAGATCGAATATTAGAAATATTTGGGATTTTTTTATAGTTACTGTGACAATCGTTAGTCCCGGCTGTCAATTGTAGATCTTCGATAGTCGTTACAGGTAGTCAATGGCTCGAAAGTCTGACAACCAGTCTCACCAAGGGGTATTTTAAAACCCAGTACAAACTGGGTTGTGGAGGTCCGAGCAGTCGCTCCATGTAAAATACTGGTATTCAGCTGCTTAGGGAAGACTGGAAGCCGACTCTAACATTATTGGGAAAAGGCTAGGCAGATGATGATGACGACTGTGACAATTCTGTCATAATCAGTGTATAATGTTCCCACTGCTGGGATTCACGCCTCTTATTAGTAAGTGGGAATTTGTTGTTCGTTGGTGGATATAACATGTGTTTTAATGTTTTGGTCCTAAGGCGTGAATTATGCACAAACGGTGTAAGGTGAAGGCGCGGCGCAGGCATGATGCCGCTTCAAAACGTACATTTTGTATGAAAACGTATACGACAATACAATGTACGACTGTCGTGAATTATACTCAAGCGGCGCGGCGCAGACAAGCCGTTCTTTCGTTTCGTGCACTGCGCCTGCGCCGCGCCTTCACCTTACGCTGTTTCCGTATAATTCACGCCTAAGGCATGCGAGGTTCCGGAAATTATACTTTTTCCTATTCCTCCGCTATTCTTTTCTAATTAATTTCGTTGCGGGATCCAAGACAGTTAAATTGTTTCTCTGGGACTTCGTCGAGCTTCATTGCCACGGCGCTTTTCTGGTGGTCGCCGCTGTTGATTTTGGCTTTCAGGAGTTGCAGTGGTTAGACAATATTTTGGTGCGTCTGTTCCATAAAAAACACCGTTTTGAGAGCAGTGTTGATGACACAGAAATAAATACCAATTTTAGGAGAACTGTACCAAAATGCAGAATTCAATGAATTTAGTCTCTTATTATGTATTTAACTGTTAAATTACTTAAATAATTGGATTCCATTTTCCAGGAAATTACAAAATATTCGCTTCTTTTTCAATATTATAAGTTAGTGAGTTTCTCATTTTTCGGGGAAAATCTTCCCTGAATTTCGGTTCAAATAAGAACTTCGTTACTTTCATGGCATCAAAGATTTACATCGTTTGATTGCCCTCACATACTAATGAGTTTTCACACTGAGTAGACTGAGCTTAGATAACTCACGATTTCTAGTTTATGTGAGTAAGAGCCTATTAAATGAACATTAAGCAATATTTATTCAAGACTTATTTTAGAATAATTCTACCTTAAAATTGGACTTAATTGCCACTTAGCAAGATACACAACTTGTGAAGATTCCTGTGCTAGTACCAATTATTTCCGCCACACCCGTGTTTAAGCAGCCATATTAAATGTGCGATGAGTCGCAGAGGTAAGTATTCCAATTTATTAATATCCATAATCACTCTTATCTCTATGTGCGTAGGTACGTGTGTGCGTGCGTCCATGTTTATCTCATCGTCATCATTTCAGCCGAAAGACGTCCAATGCTGCTCATAGGCATCCCCCAAGTGTCTCGCATCCAGCAGATCCCTGCAACCTTCACCAGGTCATCGGTCAGTGGACCGATGACCTGGTGAAGGTTGCAGGGATCTGGGGGGGGAAGACGTTGCGTTGGAAGGTCTGCCACTTAGTGAAGTGGCAGACCTTCCAACGCAACGTCTTCCGGTTCGCGTTCGCCACTCCAGAACTTTTCGGCCCCATCGGCCTATGTGCCATACCCACTGCCACTTAGCTAAGCAATTCTTCGGGCTACGTCGGTGACCTTAGTTTTCTTGCGAATGTCTTCATTTCTGATTAGATCACGCAAGGAAACTCCAAGCATAGCCATCTCTATTGCCGTTTGGCTGACTTTAAACCTTGTGATGAGGCCCATTGTTAGCGACCACGTTTCGGTCCCGTATGTAATCACTTTCATCAGGGTCGCTAGGGTTTATCTAATGACTCAAATCTTTGACTTACCCATACATACAGGGTGTAGCAAGACCCTTCACGAAGCCGTCAACCAAGTATTCTGTACATCAAACTAAGTAACTTTACGCAAAAATTATTGTTGGGAAACGACTTTTTTTTTTTAGGTGAAATATCACGCTTTACTTTAGGACTCAATGTAACGCACTCAAAACATTGTGCTGATAGATGGATTGAATAGTACGGGGATCGTGGAGGTGTTTAAATAAAAAATCTGACAATAGAAACACGTATTTAAAAAAAAATACTTGTGAAAATGTTGGAACTTTGACCCCCAATATCTCCGTAACTAGAAGGTTTCCAGGTATGGTCTAGAACAAGAAAATGATCGCAATGACGGGGAGAATAAGTGCCTTTCGGCTTCGTTAAGGGTTTAGTTACACCCTTTATAATTTCAGGTTTCGCACCTACTAAGTATGTCGCCTAACTTCGTAACTTCTTACATAACAAAACTTTCCTGAAACCACTTTCACAGCTAAGACGTCGTTGCTGAAAGGTCAATCTTAATTCTCATAATATTAAAGTACATATTTATTTATAAATTCTGTCACCTTAGATCATTATCAAACCGCGGCGGTGTTATTAAGGAATATTTAGGTGGCAATTAGTTGCGTAATATTACTTTATTTTAGTGGATTGGTACTCAGTTCACGCACGTCAATTATAATAGAAATAGTTTGAATTTTAATAGGTTTTAGATTGGAGAATGTGATTTTTATTCGTAGAATAGTCCTTTATTTATTTATTTAGCCTTTATTTGCCTTAACATTACATTCCTTACAATCAATTTATTATATTATATTACGTACCTTACATTATATTAAAAATAATATAACATTTGATTGAACATTACATTTAACATTACAATTAACGATACATTTAATATCTCATTTAGTTAAACAATATTTTTAACATTACATTTATCACATCATTTAACAATATTTTAAGTCTAATTGTACCTTGTATGTTTAGTCTTTTAATACATGAGGCTTAAACAAGACTGATGATGAAATATCGTCGCTGCGCGTACTAAACCGCGTAAGAACAGTTTGTAAGTACCGCGTAACAGCAAAAACGCGCAATTCAAATCGGTGAAGTCTAGTATAAGCCAATACGCGTTTAGAATCGGCTAGCACGATATTGAATTTTGCGCGTTTTTGCTGTTACGCGGTATTTACAAACTGCTCTTAAGCGGTTTCGTACGCGCAGCGACGATATGGGAGTCTTTTGAATTCGACGTCTGCCCAAACCTTCTGGTAAAACAAGTGTGAAGTTATTCTGTTTTAGTTGAACATTATAGTACAGACGGCGACACATCAAACTGCACATTTCCAGTCAAACATTGACACGCTTTGTATATATTTCCCGTACAATGAGATATCCGTGTAAACTGGTTTTTTATAGCTTGATTGGTCGCCATGCGTACGTTATTTTCTCTAGTATTTTTATCGAAACATCGTGAAGAAATCAGCATGCCTGAGTGATATTTCTTGACGGCATGTAAAGCCAAGTCAGAGGCCCATGGGCGGCCTAAAAACTCTGACACCAGGTTAGGCACTAACCACATGATAAAGAAGAAGAAGAATCGTACTGACCAGTCATAGGTCTCGAGTCTGATTTTTCGGATTCATGTGCGTATTGTATAATTATCACTTGCTTCGGTGAAGGAAAACATCGTGAGGAAAACAGCATGTCTGAGAGATATTTCTTGACGGCATGTAAACCCAAGTCAGAGGCCCATGGGTGGCATACTAACTCTGACACCAGGTTAGGAACTAACCACACGATAAGGAAAGAATATCGCACTGCCGTGGTTAAAAGTATCCTATGTGTTAATCCAGATTATTAATTACCTGTGTGCCAAATTTAATCCAAATCCGTGCTGCCGTTTTTGCGTTAAAGAGTAAGAAACATCCACCACCCACACAAACTTCCACATTTTATAAGAGTAGTAAGATTTTCTTTGGACTCACAGCTAAGCAAAACAAGTTTTCACTTTGAAGTCAGTATCTTTATTATCCTATAGTATTTTTAGTTAAATTGTTTGCAACAATTACAATCATTATCATCCATATATGAATGAATATTTATTTATTTATTTGTTATTCACAAAATCCATAGCTCTTTAAAATTTTATCTTAAACTATCTATACTAATCCTACAGCCAATTACGGATTTACAATTTAATAGCTATACAATACATTGCCCAAAACCCAAAGGGCTATCGAGAGGGCTATGCTCGGAGTTTCCTTGCGTGATCCAATCAGAAATGAAGACTCCTGCAAGAGAACCAAGGTTACAGACGTAGCCCGACGAATTTCCAAACTGAAGTGGCAGTGGGCAGGGCACATTGCTCGCAGAACGGATGGCCGATGGGGCCGAAAAGTTCAGGAGTGGCGACCGCGAACCGGAAGACGTTGCGTTGGAAGGCCTCCCACTAGGTGGACCGATGCCCTGGTGAAGGTTGCGGGGATCCGCTGGATGCGAGTCGCACGGGACCGGTCAGTGTGGCGACACTTGGGGGAGGTCTATGTCCAGCAGTGGGACGTCTTTCGGCTGAAATGATTATGGTGATGATGAGAATACATTGCTAAGAGTACAGCGTGAATGAGTGTTTAGGAGTGTGCATGAAGGCTACAAATGTGTGTGTGAGTATGTCATAGTGGCGTGTGGTGATTGTCTGTATACCTTCTGTTTAAATTATGTTTATTTAGTTATTTTTATTTGTTATTTCTTTTTAATTTTATTGTTAATCTTAATTAAATTAAATATTTTACGTGAAATAAGTATTATTCATTTTAAAATCGACGTATATACTTTACGTTTAAAGCGCTCGTGGTAGGGTCCCAGAGGTCTTAGCACACACTATAGTACGAAACTAAAAAAAATGAACTTTTTTTCTAACTTTATTTTGGCCGCCAGGTGCCAACTAACAAAATTGAACGAATACGGGGAAAAACCATAGACATTATCTCAATGGGAAAACAGGCTAAGTGCGAGTCGGACTCACGCACGAAGGGTTCCGCACCAATATCTAAAAAAAAAACACGTTTTTTGTATGAGAGCCCGCTTAAATATTTATTTTATTTTTAGTATTTGTTGTTAAAGCGGCAACAGAAATACATCATCTGTGAACATTTCAACTGTCCAGCTATCACGGTTCATGAGATACAGCCTAGTGACAGACAGTCAGACAAACAGACGGACAGTGGAGTCTTAGGAATGGGGTTCCGTTTTTACCCGTTGGGTACGTAACCCTAAAAAAACATGAACACAACTATATAGAAAACGACATATTCCATTTCATAGTCATTGCCTTGAACTTTTCCAGCAAAGAATGAATAAAGAAAAGTATATTAGTAAAGAAACAACAACAAAAAACAAAAGAATATTTCCTACCATTCGATGTGAAATATCAAATCAACATCCATTTTGATTAAGACTCTGTATCAATGGTGTTAAAGTATGTGTTTGTCTGCGCGGCATTCAAGGCTTGTCTTTAATATTTTGTCTCAAAAGCCCTTGTGTATTTGGTAATGTCAGGTTTCAAGTGACAATATTGCATTTAAGAAAAATTTGTTCAAAACTTTGCATTTTTTTAAGGTTAATGCGTCAAGGCAGCTATGCAATTATTTTTAATAAATTTTACCTAATTTTGTATATGAAATTCATAATAAGAACATACATGTAATGTATCAGGAATGTGACAAGTACACCTCTCGAATTAATCCAAGCAAAAAAATAAAATAAATTTAAGTGTTCGTAATAATTACACTTGCAACAAAAAAATAATATTATTGTGTCTTTTATTTCCTTCCCTTTGTGCTCAGAGTGGGTTGCATTGAATTTAATATGAAGCCCATTTATTAATTAGTCCAATAAACAATCAGACAATGTGATATGGGGCGTAAGAAAAACATTGATTGATAATCTTGAAAATATGTATATTGAAGGATTTGGATAAGGCACTTCATCTTACTTTAATTCCCCAAGAGGGTAAGCAATCATCATATACTTTATTGTATACCAAAATAGATACACACCTTTTTTACAATATTGCTATAAATTCTATGGGTACACCGGTGGTCTTATCGCTGATAGCGATATCTGATTTTCATCTGATCATGGTAAGAATTAGGACGTAGGATACTTTTGTCCCGAAAGTACCTTCTCATGAGATCATTTCCGAGGTACACGCGGGCGAAGCCGCAGGAAAAACCCAGTGTCACAATATAATTTGCGTTGTAAAATTATCAACAAACAAAATTGCCATATCCAAAACATCCATCGTAAATCAAGCTGCACATCCGTTAATCCTGAAATGAAGCCACAACGAAATGTTATAATAAGCACCGGCAGTCGGACCAACAAAATAAATGAAATTATACGGAACCCGCGTAATTTGCTGACGTAATTACGTTTTGGGAATCAGTATACGACATAGGTGAACGCAGAAGTTTCAGATTGTTTTTAAATGTGTCATGACGACGATCACCTCTCGGCCACGAGCTACAGGTTCGAACGAAGCGCCTATAGAATTTTTTTTTGGGCATGCTATCAGTCACCGCGACGCGATTTGTGCAGCTATGATACTCACGAGACGGAAACGTGAAAAGTCGCAGATAGTCGCATCACAGTATTAGTAGTCTTTCTGCTCACAGTATTAAACACCTAAAATTTGTCAGGTATTAGACACTCGCCAGCTTGTGTCAGACACTGAAGACTACCTTCACTCAGGAGTCAAACACTAATACCCATATTCAAAGTCAAACCTCATGAATTCCTCGACTCGACTGAACCTCACTTAAGGCGGTTTCATATTCATAGTTGTTATTTTACTCCTTATCTCAAACAGTTTCCTCAGTCGAGGTGAGTTTGACTTGAGGAACCAACTGTCAAATATAAGGTACGTCGCGATCTACCTTGAAACTTCCTTGAGGTATTTTACAAGGGACTTTTAACCAAAACACGCGTATTTTATCCGATTTTCATAATGTCTTTTGGAGAGTTTATTGAATATTTATACGATAATCCTTACGATTACCTATCGCGACGCTATATAAGAGATGCAGAAAATCCCATTGAGTTTTATGATGAAAATGAATTTAGAATTAGATTTCGATTTACTAAAGACATTGTTATGAGTTTCTTGCTACCGCTATTGTTTCAAGACATTGGTGGTAACAGACGAGGATTGCCAATTCCACCCATAATCCAAGTGTTAGCGGCTTTACGATTTTATGCAACAGGAAACTTTCAAGTAAGTTATCAATTATTTTTGCACACACAAGAACTTAGTTGATTATTTATTACAGTATAGTAGGGTACATACAGGTAACATACTTAAATTGGTATTATTGTATTTTCAGATTGTTTGCGGGGATTTGCACCTTATCAGTCAATCGACAATTTCAAGGATTGTGGCAAAAATTTCCAAAATATTGGCTTTAAAAATAAGACGCTTTGTCAAGTTTCCGGATGTTGCTGAGCGAGGTGATGTGAAAATCAGATTTCATCGTATAGCTGGATTTCCTGGAGCTATAGGATGCATTGATTGTACTCATATACCAATCAAAAATCCCAACAGACAAAACGGTGAAGCATTTCGCAATCGCAAAGGTTGGTTCTCAATTAATGTGCAAATAGTGTGTGGACCACAAATGGAAATATATGACATAGTAGCACGTTGGCCTGGATCTGTCCACGACTCCAGAATATTTTCGAATAGCAGGTGTCATATGAGATTCGAAGAAGGGGAGCTTACAGGTATACTAATTGGTGATAGTGGTTATGCGCAATCATCGAATATGTATACGCCTGTGCTTAATCCACAATCACAACCTGAAATGAGATACAACAAAGCTCATATAACAACGAGAAATATAATTGAACGATTTAACGGTGTATGGAAAAGAAGGTTTGCTTGTTTAAGTAGAAAGTTACAAAACAATTTACCAAATACATGTAACATAATAGTGGCATGCGCTGTGCTACATAACATTAGTATAGAAACAAATCAAGAAATGCCTGAACCCAGCCCGAATATTGATTCTATTCCAGTCTCCCACACTAGAGATACTGCACGGGGTAGCGTTATTAGGGCTGCATTCATTGCCAGGCATTTTAGTCAATAGGATAACAGATACAATTTATTATAAGTAACTAAAGTGTGTTATATTTAAGTAGCTTTATTTTTATTTTTTCAACTACTTAAATGATGTCCGTTAAATCTTATTTACACACAGGTTTTTTAATTTCTTTAATTCCATATTTAAGTTAATATATATTTTCATTTTAATAAGTAGGTAGTGTAGGTACTTACGGATAGATACTTCTTATGTATAGAAAAATAAGTGTAATTTTCATTTTTAATGTATTTTCATCAGACATTAATATTGAAGAATTGAACTCTTTGTAAAATGATGCATGTCATATAATTATGTCTGACTATGTAGCTCAACTTACTTTAAGATCAATATGTACCAATACTTATTACAAATAAATGATTTTGAATAAGAATGTATTTTCATCTATGTTTGTTAAATGTTAATGGCTGATAAGAGGGATATGTAAATAAATACCATTTTAAAGTTCTATTTTTTATTTCTAAATATTGACAAACGCAATTCAGCCTCTTCTCTCTTAGCTCTATTACATTGGAGAAGTTCCTCCATAGCGTCTCTCTCAGCTTTAGCTTTGAAGAAGTTCTCTTCTGCGGCCTTCACCATCCACTCTTTCTCAGCTATTTTGAGTTTGTGTAGCTCCTCTTCTCTTTTTTGGGTTCTGTCATAAGATTTTTGACGGATAGAGAATTCTTCTTGGATCACTCGAGTCCGTATATTTCTAGATCCTGTAATGTAACAAATAAAATCTATAAAGTTCATGCCTATATTGAGCATTGATGTGTATTATATTATACTAGCTTATGCCCCAGCCTACCCCTGCGTGAAGGTCGGTAACTGTCCCATGGGATCATACTACCGGTATAAAAAGTATCCTATATGTTAATCCAGGTTATAAACTATCTATGTGCCAAACTTCATCCAAATCCGTTCAGTAGTTTTCGCATGAAACTAACAAATATTATAAATTTGCATTTATAATATTAGTAAGATAATTAGAAAAAATCTAAAAAGATTATTTGAGACTTCAAAAATATATTTAAGAAAGTACCTTGTGATGCAGTTGCACCATAATCAGTCAGACGGGACTCAGAAAAACGAGTGGTTGTATTATGGTCTGTAATAAAATATTTTGTTAGTCCAACTTAAATAAAATTCAACACCAATCAATATTATAAAATGTTTGTATTCTATACCTGTTTCAGTTGCAGACTCATTAATTTGTGTTCTGCTCTCACTGGTAAACGGAACTTGAGGAGTGTCAGGGAATATCTCGGAATCTATTTGCACCTCTGTTAAATAAAAAAAACAGCAATAAAAAATCAGATACTGACAAAAAGTAGTAATTAATCATTTATACATATATATGACTAGGACTCGTCCGCAACAATTGGGAAAGCTTCAGCTAATTTGCATGATATAAATAGATTTTATAGCCTATGTTACTTCCTGATAATTTAGTTTTATATTGGTGAAAAAATGCTTAAAATCTGTCCAGTAGTTTCGGAGCTGATTTGGTACAAACAAAGAAAAGTAATCTTTCCTCTTTATAATATTAGTACTTATGGATAGTAGATTAGTGTAGATTTACCTGCAATAGGTATGTAATCACTATCAATCACTTCCAACAACTCAACATCTGTTTGCTCAGCAAGAGCATCTTTCAGTACCTGGTCTTGGCTTGAGGTACTAGGCAAATTAGGGTTAAAAGATCCACCTCCAGTCCTCATCCTTTCCCTTTTCTCGTGAGCCAATGTACCTTTGCGCCGGGTTTTCAAATTGTCCCAACATTTTTTAAGTTGAGCTTCAGTTCTCTGCGAAAAGAATGATATATTGTATTATGAGGTTTATTTAACTATTGTTTATATAAAGTTTATAGACGGAAATTATGACAATATGCATTATATACACTACATACTTACTTTTGAATTTGTTTCAATAGTATTGTATTCCTCAGTTAGGCGAGCCCATGCAGCTTTTTTTAAAGCCGGGCTCCCCATAGTTGTTGCCAGCGAGTAAAGTTTATATTTTAAGATCAACTCTTGAAGACACATCTTTTCACTTTCATTAAAAAACTGTCTTCCAGTTCCAGCCATTTCGAGCAAGTAAACACAGCACTGATGGTAATGAAACTCTGCTAAAGGAATATTTTTATATTCCCAAGCCATCCACTTTTCAAGTATCACCATATTTTTTGTCCAGGACATGGTTTTAGGTTCAAGTGGATAAATTATTAGGATTTGTTTATTTATGTTCTACTTTCATTTGACAAGCGTTGACACTTCAAGTTGAGAACCACAGATAACGCGCTCACAGACTGCCTTCAAAATAAGCTTAGCCAATATAACAAACGGAATATTCCTCCAAATAATGACGTATTCGTGACGTATCACCTCGAATCCCACTCATTCGAGGGACCTCATAATTTCCTTAATTTGACGACTATGAATACCGATTTTGAGGATCTTTCGAGGCACGCCTTGAGGTCTCCTCGACAGAGGTGTGAGTCGAGGAGCTTTCGAGGTTACAATTCTGAATATGGGTGTAAGGCCCGCACCATAACTCGCTAAATGTGTTTTATGCTAAACACAATTTATAATATCAATTAGTACCTTGTTGTGTGGTCAATGTGATGCGGAGGAGTGAGGAAAATGTTGAGTATGAATTTAGATGGCTATAAGAGTAGAGGACGACCAAAGAAACAATGGATGGGCTGTGTGAAGGATGATATGGCTAGAAAGGAGGTGACTGCTGAGATGACGAGTAATAGAGAAGTATGGAAGAAGAAGACAGGATGCGCCGACCACGAATGAACTGGGATAAGGCAGGAGAATGATGATGACCTTTTATCTTCAAACAGCAACTAACAGATTCGGAACGCTGTTTAAAACACTCATAACTTACTACCGCGAAGAAACTGAAACGTTTTACCAACAGTCGTTTGGCCCATGAACCCTTGGTCAACATTATCTTTAAACCATTAACTATTCATCCAAAGCACTTTTCACCCACGAACGTTTCGCCAACAATAACTATAAGTCAGTGAATGCTTAACCAACAGAATGTTTTGACCAGTAACTTTTCACCCAAAGAACAACTGGCCAACAGACACCGGGACAGACAGGTGAAAGTAAATAAAAGCTTGTAAAAATAACTAAACAAATACGATAGTTTTTTAATTATCACTTGCTAAAAACGGAGAAGGAAAACATCGTGAGGAAACCAGCACACCTCAAAGATTATTCAACGGTGTGTCAAGCCATGTTTTTACAAGTTTTTGTTTTTACCTGTCTGTCCCGGTGTCGAAACGTCCGTGGGTGAAAAGACCTTTGGATGAAAAGTTAATGGTTTAAAGATAATGTTGACCAACGGTTCATGGGCCAAACGACTGTTGGTAAAACGTTTCAGAGTTCCTACCGCGAATCGGCAAACGAAACGTAAGGTGGGACGCCCTCAGGCTCGGTGGAGCGATGATCTTCGCATGGTGGCTGGTAGCAACTGGATGAGAGTTGCTGAGAGAGAATCGAGTTGAGTGGCGTGCGATTGAGGAGGCCTATGTCCAGCAGTGGACTGCCGTAGGCTGATATGACGATGACGAACTTACTACTGTCAAGTGACTGACAGACAGACATTTGATTTGACCTGTATACAAATAATTTGGCAGATTTTTGCATTGTGGGACTTTTGCTTATACTGTCACATGACTCGAGGGTACTATTTTTAAACAGGGCTCAATTTGTATGGGATTATTGTGGGCTTTACGCTTGTATCACATTTAGGGTCGGCAGCGTTTCAAGAGCACGGGACAATTCGGGTAAAAAACATTGGCCATCACAAATTTTTCGTGGGTGGTGGGTTAAATACGAAAAGGGTACATAAAGCGTTGGAATAAATTGGGCAGAAAAACATGAATTAAAGAGCCGAGGCGCTCTACGAGGATGTTCCATAAAGCCTATAATATTCCCGGTGCACCCCAGGCCACCTTCCTACGAGAGGGAGCAGCCTCTAATCCACCACGATAGCTCAATGCGTGGTGGTGGACACACGTCTTCGATTTTTTGGTTCTAGTACAAATGTCACATTCCTCGCGATGTTTCCGAATGTTTGCCATCTTTACGGCCGGATATTGTGTGGGAAGATAAGAGCCTTAATGCAATACTCTTAAAGTCCTTGTTCCCCTATTTGAAGGTATTCTACTTAAAGGTTTTTTTTTAATGCCTTTTATTGTGCCACACCCGAGCAAAGACCTCCCCCCATTCCTTCTATTTTATTTATTTATTCATATGACAATTCGCATTGTGTTTGAATTATGTAGTAGGTACATTAATTAATTTATTACAGCTAAAAATAATAAATTATAAATATCAAACTGTAAATTTCACTAAAAATAAAATCAATAACATATGATAAATATTATGTCAATAGAACGTATCACGATGGTGTGCTTCTTTTTTTTTTTCTTCGCTTCTTCTCGCCAGTCGCGAGGAAGCCATCCGTAACGTCCCGTCATCTTCTCTTCGGTCTGCCGCGACCCCATCTAGCTGTCTCAGGGCTCCAGTCTTGCGATATTCGGGCCCACAACTATGCCACCGGCGATATCCGGCAGATATGGCCTGCCCAGTTCCATTTTAGTCTCGCAGCTTTGTAAGCTACGTTAGCAATTTGCGTTCTGGAGCGCAGTGTAATGTTCCTTATCCGGTGAGTTATTTTTACATTCAGTATGCTGGGCTCCATCGCTAGTTGGCAAATCTTGAGTTTGGACTTCTAAACGTTAGTTATATCAACTTTAAACTCAGTTCATTTTTAGAATGATTAGTAAGGATTTTAGAAAAAAACGATGCTTCAAAAACTGTACCTTACGTGTACGGTATTAAAGTTGTTTACCCAATAAAACACATTTTGTTTAGATACTTGTTTAGTAAACGAAATCCCGAACGCAGTTTTAATTATAGAACCTCTAAAAGAGCTTAACACTAAGAGCTTCGCAATATAGAAGAGTATTACAAAATAAAATCCTAGTTGATACGGGCTAACACTTCATTAAGCTTGCATTGCGTTAAAATTGTGGAGGTGCACTTAGCGTGAACGAGCTCAGAAAGTATATTATGTTGGAAGCAACATGTGCTGGAGAGAAAGCCTTTTGGATAAGAATAGGAATGGCTTACTATTAATAAGAACAAAATATTGATGCTTGATTTAATGTACATTGATAAGGCGTAGATCTACAACGACTGTTCGACAAATAAAAAGGGTGTAACAAGGCCCTTTAACGAAGCCGAAAGGCACTTGTTCTCCCCGTCATTGCGATCAGTTTTATTACATTTTAGAATTTTTCATTCGAAAGTAATTAAAAAAAAAAAAAAAAAAGTAAAAAAAATAGTAGCCCACCGGTATCGGGAACACGTTTCAAGCTGCGGCGGTCAGGGCTCCAGAGAGAGGAACCTCCTAACAATACAATCGTGGTTTTATTATTATTGTGACCCGTCCCAAGCAGCACATTAGCGAGAATTACATCCATAAACTATAAGCTATATTACAGTCAAAGGCTCTTACGTAGCCGTACTAACGGATAAGACGATTCTTGAGGCTGTTTAATGGGTGATCTCTACACTGTTAAACAGCAGAGCTGGCTAATGACTGTATAATGGAGAAAAAACAACAAAATGCATTTTAGTAGAATTTGATAGAACTATTGTCCGGCCTTTGGCCACGTATAATGCTACGAGCTAATTGAGAAGATCAAAGCTTGTAAACGATTGCTTAGCGCGATTTATTCACACCTCTTTCAAGCTGCGAGCTGTATTAGAGAATCAAATTTTGCCATTGGCTTTTTTATGGTGTACACTAATTCTATTATAATGCTACCTCAATGAGCTTAATATTAGCTGGTTACAAGCATTTAAGAGTGCATGAGCTGTAAATTAGTGTAGCCTTACGCCACTTTACATCCAAAGCTTATAGTGTAATTATACGCCATTTTACAGCCTCTAGAATGATTGAAGAGTAACCTATAGTGGTTATTAGTGCTATGATAACGTCAATTTTATCATAACCGCGCAACGCGACTTAATTATCGTGCAAGAATGAATATTAATTCAAGATTAATACGATCAATCATGAAAAAAAAGGAATAGAACTGGCGCAGTTAAAAATAAACTTTCAAACAATAAAATAAGCAAAGAAGCAAGGATAGTTAAAATCTCCTTCATATATCTAGCTGCAGTCAAGTGCCAGTGTCGATTAAAAATGAGGGTTCCGGACACATAGATTTTGATTAGATTATTAGTTTTTTTTTACAAATGATCATAGTTCGGCATAAATAATGGATTCGGTCAGTGACCTTTCTAAAGAAATGATTGAAAACAAAAATACTGAAAGTTTTGAATCAAACAAGTTTTGAATAACAAAATATATTTATTGCTCCAACATCTGGGTAATCTGAGGTGTCATTATGGTTCAACAAAATGGTGGTGGTCACATGGTTCAAGAAAACCTACCCTTATAATATCGATTCGGGTCAAAAATCATTAGCGTAGATACCTCCTTGAATTTGACCAGGATGCAAAGCCACATCCTGTATAAGTGCTCATGAAAATGAATATAACCTTAACAACCAATCAGGCAGCCCCTCTATTGTTAGTTACCTAACCGTCTATATGTACGGTAAAAGCATGTGGACCACGAACTTTAGAGCTCGGGGCGTCGAGAAAATGGATAGCCATGCAGTTGGTACTATCGGGCTTGCAGGACCTGAGATTTAGTTTCAAATTAGGAACCTTTGTAATTATTTCGACTAGCTGTTGCCCGCGACCTCCGTTTGCGTGAAATTAGTATAAAATATCAATTACTTCTCTATTTGAATTCAAGGGTTTTAATTTTTTTACACGGAAATAATAATTGTTGAAAAAAGTAGCCTAAGTTACTCCTTGTGACATCAGCTATCTGCCAGTTAAAGTCTCGACAAAATCAGTCCAGCCGTTTCGGAGATTATCCGGAACAAACAGACAAAAATTGAAGAAAATATGTTTTTGTAATACATGTCGTATAATTTAATATGTATATTTTCATATGCATTCAGTAAAAAGCTGTTATTTTGACATTACAAATAGACACTTCAATTGTATTTGTTTGAATGATAAGACAGACATTTTTAGATCAGAATCAGAATCAGATCTTTATTTGCTTTGAATGTAGGTACAGGTATAAGATGAATAAAGAGATCGGCTACATTCTACCTTACGGCGTGCAATTGAATCAAAATAATGTCAGCAAAACAACTGAAATTAAAGTGAAGTCAATTCATAATACACACATCAAAAGTGTCTAGGGATCAACATATATTTTTGCAATAACTTTTCTCCTGATTGATATTAATTAAAATTTTCTTTAAGGATTCATCAAATAAAGTGTTTTCGTTTGTCACAGTAACGATAAACCAAGTCACCTTTGCATTAATAAAGAAATTTGCCATTTTCCTAATAAAGGGATTTTTGACATTTGAACCACTAACACAAAAGTTCGAAAAAAAGACTGAAATAACAGTTTTCTTTAAAATTTTATTGGGTAACTTAAACAATTAATAATCCGTGTTTCTACCGCGAACACTAACAACACAAGAACATCGGTTTGGCATACTCAAAATGAGTTCATCCAAATCACGCTGTGGAATGGCCGCCCATGTTCGTTGCAACAACAAAAAAAGGTCTTCTTGCGACTGGATACCCTCCATATTCGGCAGAGCTCTTCTCTGTAGCATATCCCATGCATGCTCAATCGGATTCAAGTCTGGCGACTGAGCAGGCCAGGGCAGGACATTGATGTTAGCTGCGGCGAGAGTCTGTCTTACAACTCCTGCGGTGTGCGGTCGTGCATTATCATGCATTAACTGAAATAAGGGACCGATTTGCACTTGTAGAGGAACGATGACGTCTGATACAATCGTCTCAGCATAAATTTGAGCGTTGAGGTTGCCTCTGATCCAAATCAACTCAGTTCTTCCGCCGATCCAAATACCCGCCCATACCATGATGGTTCCACCACTATAAGGATGGACTTCCTGGCAGGATTTTAATCGCTGTTGGCGTCCAGGGGTTCTCCAGTGTCGTATACGTCTTGTATCCGGTCTCATACCAAAACGAGACTCATCAGAAAAGCACACGAAACGCCATTGTTCTTCTGCCCAATTTCTGTGTTCAAGAGCCCATTGATATCGTATCCTACGATTGTGCATTGCTATAGGTGGTACCCGTAGCGGTCTTCGGGAATGAAGGTTCACTTCATGCAAGCGGTTTCTGACTGTTTGGTCGCTAATTAAGTTCCCTGAAGAGTGATGAAGCCTCACGGCTAACATCATGGCGGTTATTGTTGGAGCTCTTCGAGTTAAGATTTGAATGTATCGGTCTTGTCTCCGTGTGGTGCAGCGATACCGTCCTCCATGGCGCTCAGCCACGGTACCAGTGCTTCGGTAACGTGTCCAAAGTCGACTGATAACACTCTGACTTGTATTCAGAGCTAAAGCCACAGTACGTTGCCGGGAACCAGCTTCTATCATTCCCACGGCTCTGAGCATTTCTTCCCTGCTTAAATGACGTCGCCGCTCCATAATAACGTTGGTTTTAATCAGTAGTAGGGAAACAGTAGCACTAATAATGTCTTCAATGCGTTGTATGTTTTTATAGGGAAAATATTGACAGCTGATTTTCATCTTTTACTCGAATTTGATTCACAGTTCCTGATTCAAATTATGAAATGCACCAAAAAGGATCCATATAAATTTATAAAATCATAAATTTATTACAAAGCCACATCTCAATCTCAAGAAATCCACATAAAAATGCTTGATCCCTAGACACTTTTGATGTGTGTATTATAATCAGGAACATAAGTCTTACATGGTCAAATTTGCAATTAACCTTTCGTATGCCGAGTATATAGACACAATTAAAAACCTATTGTGTCTCGTGTAGATCTACGTTCCGGCACACGAAAGGTTAAAAACAATCTTAATGGATAAATTCATATCATTTAAAAAGTCCTTCACTGAGTAGTAACATTTACTTATAAGTAGTGCAGTTACCTTAGATTTAAAAACGTTTACAGAGCAATCCTTTATTATAAGGATTATTATGAGGTATTTTATTATAAATGACAGGACCCATTGTCATAATACTTTTCCTTAACAGTGCTGTTTTGTGACCCTGATCGTAGGTTTTATCATTGGTAAAATAAGAAGGAAGATATACAGCCTGGTTGCTATAGTGGCCGCAAGCGCGACTGCTGAGCATGAGGTCCTGGGTTCGATTCCCGGGTCGGGTTAAGTGTTATTGCGTTTTTCCATTAGGAATTTCTCAGTAGTGGATTTGTGCTCGGTTGATGACTATACGTTCGCTCTCTGTTACATTGGACTTAAACACAACTGGCAAAATGTGGATTTACTATTACCTACCTACATCTCTGACAAACCCTGTGGGAATTAGAAGCGTTATGTTATGTTATGTAAATAGGAAGATTTAACTTCGTTGATATAATTATGCGTGATTTGTGGATTTCGTATTGCATGATGAGCAGTCGGTTTTTGGATACAAATAAATATCAAGCGAACAGTATAGTGAATTGAGTTTTGACTGAGTGAATATTAGTGAAGACAGTCTCGAAAGTGCCTATCTGACCTCCACAACCCAGTTTGTACGGGGTAGTACGATATCCCTTGGTAAGACTGGTGGTCAGACTTGTATGGGCCACCTGTAACGACTGTCAAAGATCTACAAATGACACTTTCAAAGATTTATGATGAAAGCATCAAAAATCTTTGAAAATCACCACTATTATGGCGTGCCCATTCCTCCAAGGCACGGAGGAATGGGCACGCCATAATAGTGGCGATAAGTCCACTCTTCGAGGAGCGGCTAGAGAGGCGCCACGGCAACCTCACCTTCCGCCTGACGCAGGTCTGACTGGCGCGCAATGACATGCTAAATTGCTTTTAGCCAGTCATATGCTTCGACGATTGACGAGGTTTGCTGAAGGCTCCCGAAGTCGCGTTCGGTTAACTCGCAACCAGTACATTATAATGAATGATTGTATTTGTACAGTGTAAATATATATATTTATTAGAATAGTTGAATTTGTAAATAGATATTATGTGTGAAATAAATGATATGTAATTAAATAAATGTGTAGATAAATTTCTGTAAATAAACGTTGGTTTTTATTCAAAGACAATGATCTTGTTTCGTGTTTGCTGTCTATGGTAATTTGACGTTTGTTTAAACTTGACAGTTCTGTGTAACGGGGAAATAACTTGTGAATTGTGCAGTGCACAGAGCTTCATATATAAACTGGTAGTTACAATAAAAGATTTTAAGTTCTAAATTAGATAATAAATGCCGGTGTAGCGATGACCGCTACAGGAGCACCGCCGTGTCCTCGTAGTGGCCATCAGTGGCGGCGACCTCTCACGTTCTGCCCTGGTTCAATCCATGGTGAGGCGAGACGGAATGGGACGCCGTCACCTCCTTCTGCGAAGCAGTCATGCTAGTGAAGGAGGTGGCGGAACCTGAGAAGGAGAGAACCTCGCGTCCCAGCTGCCGCCGCGGGAGACGCACCGGGCGTTGGGGGCCACGTGGTGGCTCCCGGCCACCGTAGGCGCGGGCCTGTGGATGGTGAGCTATGGGCTAGCTCGCCATCCGTCCGTCTTATGACGACAGGTCGTGTCGACTGCGCGTTCGTGTTCCACGTGCGCCTCAAAGAGATGTCAGCAAACAAGAAGGGGTCCGAAAGGACCGATGCCTGCCAGAGTTGCGGGACTGTTCGAAAGAGATACCGCGGCCCTGGAATAAAAAGGGCAAAGGAAGGAACATGGATGGGTTTTAGTCAGTAAAAGTCTGACATTCCCTCCTGCTCAGCCCAGAGCCGGAGGGGTTATTTGATGATTTCCCATCGGAAAAAAAAGGCACGGATGAATATAGTTATAGCACAATTTATAATATTAGATTTCAGTAATTTTAGGGTCTTTCTAAATACATCTGATACATAACAAACTCAAAGTAGCACAAATACAATGCTTTTTTTCTTATAATGGAGTTTCTTAGTAGTTTCGTATTATAACTTTCAAACCTAATTGAACTTATTCTAGCATTATTTATTACATTAAGAACTAAACAAGTTATTATTAGTTTAGTTATTATAACTAATACAGTTTCAACCCTCGCAAACATTATTACTATTGTTTTAGCCCTTAATACAAACAAAGCCACTTGGAGGCCCACACAATACCTATTCATTGAGTCGGGTGATAAAATAAAAGATATTGAGTTGTAACTTATCTTGTAGGGTTGTCTTTGTTGTTTTAGAATACTAGTTAGGCCTAAGGCTTCGCTTGTAATACGTCAAGCTAAAATACGGTTTGTTTCCCCTCATTTCCCCCAGCGGCTGTGTCTCCTAAATGCTAGATTAAACAGTGGAGTCCACCAGAAAAGTTCCAAGGAAATGAAACTCGATGAGTCCCGAAAATTCGATTCACCGTCCTATTAAACACTTATGATTTTCTTTGACTATAATGATCAAAGATGATTTTATTTATTGACTAAGTATAAAATTTTAATAGCTTGTTTACCTAACTGACATTTATGTATTTTAAATTGTTTTATTTTTCTTAATGTTATCTATTGACATGCCACCTTAAGAGCGGCCAACCCGTCATACTTTTCATACAAACGCTCGTACGTGATTATGCTGTTGTTACACATCTATCTTTGATTTTTTTTTGGCACAAATTTTACCTGAACTTTTGCCATTCATAGTGTACTCATAAACTGTAAAAGTAAAGAAAACATCTCGATAGAAACCTTGCACATGTAATGGAAATTATTAATGACAAATACTTGTTTCACTCACTTGTCAGACTTATTCAAAAACACGTATTTCCTGGAACAAGTTTAAGAAATTTTCGATAAGACTGGGGAATTGAAAGAAAATCGCCGCTGTGGCTCTGCATGAAACAACAAGCTTTTCGACCATGCTCGCGTTGACGATAGACGGACCGGAAAGGGCCTTCTTAATTGTAATTGCTTGTTTATGTTAATTTTGTACGCCACATATTGGTAAAACATAGTGCACATATTTTTAGACAATATACTATCTGTAACCATATCTATGTTTAACAAAATAAATGATTTATTGAACCCCGCAATGAAATTAAGCAAAAGGGAACAACAGCGGAGTAAGAAACACAATTCGCACTCGCTACATATCAAGCTGTAGATGGAACAGAGCTAGGCCAATAGACACAAAGATGCGACTTTAAAAACGGTAGAACTAAGCTCACTTTTAGACCACTCTCAACGAAAATGTAAAACTAGCGACCCGTCCCGGCTTCGCACAGGCTTTTTCGATGAAAGCACTCAGGTGGCTTGACTTTTCCCGACACTTCCAACAATTATCGTCATATTTCAACCAATTTACACAAAACCTTGACAAATTATATACTTAAACCTTTCTCTTAAACCACTCTATCTATTCGTGGAAACCGGATGAAAATCCGTTCAGTAGTTTTTAAGTTTATCGCGAACAGACAGACAGACGCGGCGGAGGACTGTTTTATAATATGTAGTGATGACGTATTTTCCACTCACAGACAGAAATCCATTGCCCGATTGGAAATGTTATAGACTGAGTGACTTACGTCTTTTCTTTCTACAACGTACTGTATAGAGATTTAAAACTTTTTCTTGGGTTGAGCTCCACTGAAGATTTCCACTTAGCATAAGCATAATCAGCCTTACAATGTTCCCACTGCTGGGACACTCAGCCTCCTCTCTATGAGAGGGAATGGGCTATAAAACACCACACGGGCCCAGTGCGAGTTGGTAGATGTCACATGTCTTCGAATTTTTGGTTCTAGGACATGCCGGTTTCCTCACGATGTTTTCCTTCACCGTTTTGAGAGCAGATTTGATGAAATAAATTACATAAAGTAATGTGCCTGCCTGGGTTCGAACCCACGACTTACCGTTCGTAAGTCGGGGCCGCCACCGCTTGGCTACCACTGCTCACTGGGCCACCGCTGCCCAAGATTTCCACTTATTCAAACAAAAATAGCCAGAATAATATTATTTAGTGTTCAATGTATGTATATTTACTGCTTGATCTTAATAATTTTTCATCAAACTTGTTCCAAAAAACCCTTGAAAGACAAACATTCCGAACACACAACAAAGAAGACAAAAAGAGAAGGAAAATCGCTTGACAGTCCCACACAGAATCACAAAATATCTAACAAATAGTTCCAACCGATAGAAACAATCGTACAGAGGCAAACAAAATGATCACCAACTAGATTACCCCTGAAACTAAAGTAAATAAAAACGAATGTCTTTCACGAATAACATTTTATTTCTCCATTACAGGATACCCAACTCTGTCACCTAGAACACAAGGTTGATATTTGTGAGTTCGGAACAGGACTAACGATACACACTGCCACATAATTCGTCGAACAATGTAATGAAAAAATAAGAATGTCGAGATAAATTGTGAAAATATTATTGAATCGGATAAAAATTATGGTTGAGGGTTTCATTTTTTACGATTTTCCTGCGGTTTCTGCAGAAATATGTTTGATTTTTCGAGGAACTAAGCGACGAGATTTCGGGAAAATAGTTTTAAATTTTTTATTTTTTCTCGTCGTGTAGCTCACAGAGACTGTCAGAGACACACGAGTATAATAAAATAGTTGTTTTATGTTTCAATGAATTTAGAATTTGATTGAATTCGATGTTTTCCTTGTTAAGCCTTTACCTTTTATACATGGGACTTAAGTTTTTTACTTGAATAAACTCCGCTCTTTTGAATGTTTTAAGGAAATTCAAAATTACAAAAAAAAAAAAAACACTCCTTAGGGTCTGGACAATTGACAATCGCTTCTGAAGTGTTTCGTATTCCTTCATTACTACACTCACTTTCAGCAGGATGACATAAGCTTTTCAATAGAGGTATAGTATACCTGTGATACGCGTGAGATATGATATTTAGTAAT
Source organism: Eugnorisma glareosa (assembly GCA_947578425.1). Taxonomy (NCBI): domain Eukaryota; kingdom Metazoa; phylum Arthropoda; class Insecta; order Lepidoptera; family Noctuidae; genus Eugnorisma; species Eugnorisma glareosa. Next base: position 4,133,519 of record OX387967.1, on the reverse strand, counting down.
GGTTAATATAGGTAGCGATAAATATCGTTTACAACTGCGGGTTTTTAGTACAAGTGGAAATTCACTTGTTTTGCCAGACGATTCTAGCATAGATTTTTACTTTTTCATAATCGTTGAGGCTAATACAATGGCTCTGTGTCTAGTTCTCCTGTAAAACTTCCATTCACAAGCTCCTAAATCACAATTTGCTGCCCACCTAACAGAACACTATGTCCCAAAACTATTACTTACCATCCATTCATATTACATGGACGGCGATAAGCCCCAAAAGGGACCCGAGGGCGAAGGCCTAAGCCATGGAACGACAGTGGAGTCCAGGACTTTGTCTCCGCCATTCACACAATGGTCACCATCAATCTTGTAGCAGGATTTATGAATTGGCTTGAATGTTTTTGCTCTATTTTGAGGGTATTTTGTAGTGTTGGCTCTCAAGTTGATTTCGAAGTGGGTGTAGGAATGTGGCGGATTGATTTGTTCGTTGTTTTGTTTGGTTGTTGATTTGTATTATGTCAGTCCATCCTTTTGAGATATTTCGGGGTTATTTGTGTGATTTGATTTGTAGATTGTTTTGTATTCCTAATTAATCACCATTCAGGGAGTCACAAACAGTCTTTATTTTGTTTACTGGTAGTCTAGATGCATAGATAATTATACAATATACACTGTTATTGAATCATGGGCTGACTCACGGTACTCTAGCTAGCTACAACCTAGCTATCTAGTGGTCAACCGTCAGAGAACTCGATGGTAACAAATGTCTTGAAAAGGTTAGCAGTAATTATCAGTTCTGTTGCAAATTTTTTATTCACAGATTTTGAAAATGCTGAACATGTATCAGCATGCTTAAAATAAGCCACGGCACGACGGCACGGCACGGTTGGCGCAGTGGCTGAGTGATTGGCTGCTGCGCTGCGTGTCGCGGGTTCGATCCCCGCACGGAACAAATATTTGTATGATCTACGGATAGTTGTTCCGGGTCTGGCTGTTTGTGTATGTGAGTTTAAATGTTTGTAAACACACCCACGATACAGGAGAAATTCCTAGAGTGTGGCAACGTTTTTCTAAAAAAAACAGAAGACAGAAACGGAAACATGACTGAGCAAGACTCAAGCAGGATAACAACCAGCCAAAAAAAAGACAAACTTTTATTAATTTCCTTCGTTCTATATAATTATGATCCGAAGATTGCACCCGCCAAAACCGACCCCATTACTGTTATACCGCCGCCATTTTGTCTTAAATGACAGTTTAATTCAATTTTAGAACACCCAAAAGCGCGGGCTTTTGACCGTAAATAACTGCGGTAACACGATGTCATTTGCTGAATGGAAAACTGTTTAGGGTGGTGCCATATTATGTTACGAGTACAATGCAATACCTGCGTAGTACGCAAAATGTGTTTTGAATAATTTAATTGTCATTTCCATTGTAATTTATGTGGTGTTGATAGAGAGAGCGTTGTTGGAATGTTGATTAAGCTAGTAGACAATATAAGACAGGTTAATTGCTTGAGTCACAATTTCGCGGCTTCGACCGCATGGAGTTCAATAACTGCCCTACGGGATCATACTACCGCAATAAAAAGTATCTTATGTGTCAATCCGGGTTACGAACTATCAGTGTGCTAAATTTCATCCAAATCCGTTCAGTAGTTTTTGCGTGAAAGAGGAACAAACATTCATTTATCCATCTATCCTCACCAACTTCCGCATTTTTAATGTTAGTAAGAAGTAGAATAAAAACGGCACTTTAAATTATACAGTACCAATGAAAACTACAGGCTAAAATTGCTACTTTCTAGAGCGCTGAAACAGTCAAAAGGCGTTGCGGCTGACCTCGTAGAAGATGGCGGGACGAACTGGACAAAACCAACGACCAGTAAGTCCACACTAGCCCTGGATCGAAACAACTGGAAATTGTGGGGAGAGGGCCTTTGCCCAGCGGAGTGATGACGCAAGCTAACAGTACCATTAATAAAAACTATTTGAAAACTGAGAATAAAAAGTGATTACCTATTTGGTAAAATCATTTTCGGCCTGATCTGTCTTGAAAAAAAAAACGGATGATGCAATATCAAAATCAAGTCAATGGCGTTATTAAAACAACCATTTATATTTAGAATAACACCAACCTTAAACAACGTGTATGAAACACAAAATCTGCATGTTTAATTGCTCACAAACAAATGTCACACTCAACAACTACGCGTCCCATAGTGTGTCCCAATCCTAAATACGCCCAAAGCCCCAATTTCAGCAACAGTCGGTAATTATTCAGTCCCATCTAACATCCAAGTGTTTGTCCCTTTAATATAATTTCTCTGGATCGGCACAACTTTGGGACAGCGATAGGGATGGACGATCCTTGCATTTATATCGATACTTTACGATACTCGAGTAGAAGACCAAAGAAATTATGGATGGACTGTTTGAAGGATGATATGGTTAAAAAGGCGGTGACTGCTGAGATGACGAGTAAAAAGGAGTACGGAAGAAGAATGATGATGATAAAGGCTTTGATCGTTTTGGAACGCAACCATAGAATCCATTATAGAATCGTTTTGAATGCAGCTTTTTATCTGATTCTTAAAAAATATCGGATGATATCGTATCGTCCTCTGGGTTGAAAGAAAGAAAGAAAGAAAAAATGTTTACTTGTCGCAGGGACATGACGTGCGTACAATAAATAAATTAAAAATAATCATTCAATACATAACAAATATTATAAATACACAGGACATATAGGTACAAAGAAAAATAAATACAAAATTAACAGCTTGCACGTCGTGACCGCGACAAGCAGGCGCGCAAGCAGGTTGCGTGATACTTGCGTCGTACTTATTAATCCCTCTAACAGTCTATTCAAATTTCAAGATTTTATTTTGTAATCCTTTTGTGTCCTCCTTTTGTATTATTTTAGATTGACAAATAATGCAATGGAGGAAAATGTGACACGATGCGTTTCATTCATTGCGATACCACTACTTTTATATAGAACCAAGCATTAATCGCATTCGTTTTTATCGATCACAATATCGGAGTATCGCATCCTGGTTTATCGATACTGTAGAATATCGGATCGGATCGTACAACACTAGACAACGACCAAAGAGACAGTTTATTTCTTCTAAAAAGTTTTATCTGTGCATCTCTGTTTTTTTGTTTGACTCCAGAGTCTTTTAAAAAGGTAAGCTTGAGCTGACTTTTCAGTGGGAAGGCCTGTTTTATTTTTAGTGAAGAATTCCGTATATATTGCTGAGGGAGTTAATTGTTCGCAAAATAGGAGTGAATAAAAAAAAAGTTTTATTTTTCAACAAACGATTAAACAGTTAAAAATGTCCCGAGAAGTAGTCTTTATACGGTTCTGGGAGAAAATATAACATAAAATCTCAAAAATCAAAAATAATGTACAGTCGATCACACGGCGAGCTAAGTAATAATATAAAAAAAGAACTGATTTGATACCACTGCCACTGCCGAGCGTCCTTCTGTACAGTAGCACAGTATACTTTCGGTAACGGTGTTCAAACATAATAAATATAAATTAGTCGTACTAGTTTTATTGCTCAGTACATTATTCCTACAATGTCATAGGAAAGTCGTCAGAATTTACTATGAGCCAAAAAAAAAACGTTGTAAACTACATTTTTTATGCACTCATAAATTCTACAAGATGTAACACATCTGCATAAATTGTCGAGATTTTGTTAAACATTCTGTATATATTTTCAAAGTATCTACGAATGTTTTGTTAGATAACGTGTAAATGAATGTAAATACATAATAATATATTATGTTTTCAATGAACAAAACAAATTAAAACAGTGCTTTCCTTAAAAATAAAAATGCAAATCGTTGTAGTTGTCTTTAAATCGACTTTGGGTGGTCGTAGTAGGCTTGCATTCATAATAGCTTATTTACTGTGGTTCTATATGTACATATTTATGTATATAAATTGAAGTCGCTTTTCGTATTTACCTGGTGTCCTGGCGGTCCACAGCATTTAGCCCTTTTTTCCAGAAACTAATACTAAATATAGAAATCACGATGTTTGTCAATCAGTAAAAACCGTACTAAGCAGGACGGGTTGATACTCGCTAGTATCTAATGAATATTTTATCATATCACACAACTATCTACTATCGTACTACTTTTTATGAAATACAAGCTAAATGAGACTAGAATAGACGTCAAACTAACCGACCAGAATATACGCAACACCAAACTGCGTTCCAAAACACAAACTACTAACTTTGTTCAAAAAGCAGCTAAGCTGAAGTGGAACTAAGCTGACCATGTCTGCCGTATGCCCGACGAGTTGTGGGTCAAAATAACCACGATGTGGAGCCCTGAGCACCTGACACAGCCAGAAGGCTACGCGGTAGACCTCGCAGGAGATGGCGAGACCAGCTGGACAGAGCCAACGACCAGTGGTCCTTAATAATTCTAGATCGGAAGATTTGAAGTGATGGGGAAAGGCCTAAGCCCAGCTGTGGATGACATAGGCTAACAGTAACAAGCTAAAATCTTGTAAAACAAGGCCCCAACAAAATGTTTTCCTAAAAGCTCCCTTATTTCATTACTGAACCCGAAAAGTAACTTTTTAAATCCATTTTTTAGCAAAACTTTGTTGAAAACAATGCTTCCCCGTTGGGGTGTTTTTGTACGAAATGATAATGTATTTTTCCTCTGAAACTTTAGAAGTCAAACGACGTTAATGAGTTTGTCCTTTTTGTTCTATGTTTTCAGGGGCAGGTGTATACAGGTCCTTATGGTAAGTACATTATTATATTTAGGAGCTTTTTTTTTAAAAATTGATGCAGTGTTGATCCTTTCTGTTCATGACTCGATAGTTTCAACAATTGAACATGAATTTGTGACATTATAATTTACAACTTTTTCTGAGTACTATCTGACTGTACCAGACACTTAACAAAACCGAAAGGAACTTGTTCTCCGCGTCTTTACGATATTTTAGACCTTCTAGTTACGGAGATATTGGGGGTCAAAGTTCAATTTCTTTTTTAATGCATGTTTTAGTGCAAGATTTTTACTTTAAACTCCTTGAGGAGCCCCGCACTATTCAACGCATCCATCAGTACAATGTTTTAAGTCCGTTACATTGAGTCCCACCGTAAAACGTGATTATTCACCCCAAAAAAAAGTGGTTTCCCAGCAATAATTTTTCCGTAAAGTTACTAAGTTTGATGTACATAATGCTTGGTTGACTGCTTCCTTAAGGGTCCTGTTACACCCTGTGCATAGTATAGTTGCATAATATAGATTCTAAACGGTAGTTTGCAGACTGCCTCGTTGGTCGCAATCGCGACTGCTGAGCATGAGGTCCTGGGTTCGATTCCCGGGTCGAGCAAATTGTTATTGGGGTTTTCCATCAGGAATTTCTCAGTAGCAGCCATGCAGTCTGGATTCAAGCCCGGTTGATGGCAGTAGGCTCGCCCCCTATTACAGGAGACTTAAACATAACTCATGAAAAATCATGAAAAATCTATGAAAAAAAAAATCAAAAAGAAAAAAAAATCTAAATCTATCTATCTATCTATCTATATCTATTTATGTATGTATGAAAAATCTTGAAATATAAATACTTAGTTCAAAAATCTGTCTTCTCAAACTATCTATGAATGAAATAAAGAATGAATTACAAGAAAATTCGTTCAACGTACCTATTGTGTAAGAATTATAATCAGAATAAGATTTTTTTATGTAGATACATTGCTATTGTGAAGACACTATTGTGTCTACATGATTTAATCGCCTTTTTCCGAACATTTCTTTTTATAAATAAACACTCGCACTCACTCTCTTTCTCGCTCTCAGTTTTATCATCCTTCACGCGTGCTACACAGTACACTCATGTCTGGGACGGCGGATGACATCATCGAATGTGATAATAATAATATCGCTGGACATTACACACAGCGCCATCTAGGTGCCACACTAACCAATGAGGCTTGTGTCGTGGACACCAGATAGTTGATAGATACATAGATACTTTTTGTTTGTAAATACATACTTATTATACATATAAACATCCATGACTCGGAAACAAATGTCCATGCTCATCACACAAACATTTGCTCCTACCGGGATTCGAACCCGGGACCCGAAGAACGTAAGGCAGCCTCATTACCGCTGCGCCATTCGGGTCGTCAATTACGGTGGAAGCGCAAGGGTAGCCCGCGAAATTCAAATTTTCTTACGTTTTTTGCAATTTGCAGGTCTGTCAAAATCATCAATACAACCCTTAGAGAGTTTTAACTCCATTGAATGACTTTTTCATGAAATAGTTACAGAATTGGGTTAAATGAACTTAGAACGTTGTTTTAATCATTTAAATGATTATAATTCTGTAACTACGTACGTGTTACTGACGTGACCCATTTTTCATCAACATACAACCTGACACTGATCTGAAAACTGCGAAAAACGTAAGAAAATTTGAATTTCGCGGGCCTATATACAGCGCACTCCAAAAGTTAGTTGACATTATTAACTTCAGACATTACACATTATCAGCTGCAATCCAGTAAATATTGGCTTTGAGTCGCCACAAAGCCTATATTTTCAAACTGGACACAAAAGCCCTGAAAATTACTACTAAATGAAAATTACTAAGTCTGATTGGGAAAATATTGATATTTGCCAAAAATACATTCAAATTATTTTACACTCTTGTAAATAATCGTTATGCCCCAAAAACAATAGAAACTTCAAATAACTATTGGCGGTTGTTATATTCATGGGTTTCGCGACTAAAAACTGGTTACCAAAAAAATGAATCCCATATTATAGATAGTGCATTACTCAATAAAAACGTTTTAATGAACAAGTCAAACATTTGAAACTAGGATTTCAGCTGATAACACGACATCTGAACATCTGAAGTGAATAATTTAACCTACATTTAGAGGGCACTGTACATTCGAAAAAAAAGTCGCTCGTCTTAGCTTGTAATGTTATAATAATATGACCTTATCTGAACATGAAAGGCAATGGTACATACCGAATAGGGTTTGCGAGCCGAATATGTTTAGAGAATGCGTTCCTTGCGAAGCATGTGTGGTATAACTCTGAATGATAAATTGAGGAATGAGGTTCTAAGAGAACGTTGAAAGAAGATATAGACTAAAATTAAAAAGCTTAGATGGTTTGGTCATGTTGAAAGGATTAGTGAAAGGCGACTAACAGAAGGTGGACTAACAAGGCAGATGTGAGCGGCAACGCCGGGAGGGGACGCCCTAGGAGGACGTACACTGACCTTATTGGTGACGGTCTTCAGAAAGGTCAGGTGCGTAGTATATATTTTTTGACATTGTGATTTATATTCCTGAATTGACCATTGATTTTTCTGTTATTTTTAAATTGCATTTTAACAAATCTTAACCAGTCTAAAATTGTAAACTAAAATGTTTATAATGTTTATAATTTTTTTTATATAAAATCTTTATATAATATTCTTGAAATGTACCTAACTAATTAATTAGTATTGCTACACCAGCAATGGTAGTATTGCGAAACAAAATTTAATGTAAGATTTCAATGTACCATTTACTAAGAAATTAATAAATACAATACAATACAATACAATACAATAGTACTTGCTATGCGTGTGTGACCAGATGTATGAACGTGGACGAGGCAAAAAGAGTATGTAGGGATCGTATCTGGTGTCGTTTTGTTGTTTCTGCGTATACCATGAGAATAAAGCGTGAGTTTATGTATGTACGTATGTGTAGAGAATGTTCGATTCGGCTTTCAACAAATACTGCTACGTACGAAAGAGTTGTCATCCCTTAGCAACTCCTATTAATAAAGGAGTAAAGTTCATTAAATGAACTAACTTTCGATCGAAGCCTCCCCAGTAAACACCTTAAATGTTGACAACCCGTCGTTCAGGAATTAGCATTAATTAAAAATGTTAACTCGCTTCATTTAACGTAATTTACCTGAAGGTGGAGGTATTCTAATGTTGGCTTACCTGTAAACAAAATAAACGAAGGTTATTGAACAGAAGTATACAAAATATGATATCAACAACCACTACGTAATAAAATTGGACAGTACCTATAACATAACATGACGCCTGTAAACGATAACGCAACGGATTTTGATGTGTTTTTTTTAATAGTTAGAGTGATTCAAGGCGGTCTCAGGAAAGTTTATATGCATAATAATTGCACCCGTGCGAAGCCGGGGCGGGTCGTTAGTTACGAAATAAAGTAGGAACCGCTATTGCACGAGAAAATCGCCAACTATGAGTAAATCCTACGACCAAATCCGGAACTATGAGGTATAGTGAAAAATACTAAAAGGGGTCTTTAGCTCGATTTTGACGAAAACTAAAACTGCATCATTAGATTTTTGAAAATTTAATATTCCTAGCCAGGAATCGAACCCATTGATTTTCAGAAAAAAGTACAAAAAGTACACACTGTATTATTAGATCATTCGATAGTGTCGCTAATAATGATCAAATTCTGCGAAATAATTAAATACGGCAAACTAAAGGAAAGAGTTCAATTTTGATAAAATTCATAACAGTTAGTAGTAATCAACGAAACGTCGAACAAAATCACTATAGGCCCCAACTCAATTGTAAATTCTAATTTCAATAGTTTACGGTTTTTTATTTTACTGTTGCCTTTAGCCGCGAAGAGTCAATAAAATGGAAATAAAATAATTGTGGGTGTCATCATTCAAGGACATTAAGTACTTAAAAATACGAAAAAACATCAAATGTAAGATTGTTCTTAAGTTTGCCGTATATCATTACTTCCCAGAATTTCAGACACTATCAAAAGGTGTAATAATACAGTGTGTGTCGTTTTTTCAAAATCAATGGTTTCGATTCCTAGCTAGGAATATTAATTTTTCAAAAATCTAATGATGCAGTTTCTGTTTTCATTGAAATCGGGCTCGAGACTCCTTTGAGCATTTTTAGTTATTCCTCATAGTTTCGGATTTGGCCATCCACACCCACTTAGAAAATTCATCCTGTATAATGATGGTCACCCATCCACAGACTGACCTTGGCAAGCGCGGCTTAACCTTGAAGTCTCCATATTTAATAAAGCGTGTAAAAAAACTGACGAGTTTTTTGTTGAATGTGTAAAATTATGTCGCCTAAGATATATTTGGCCAACGTCCTCCAAAGGGTCAGAGGCAAAAAACCCCATTGAAGCCTCTTATTTATTTATCTTCTTTCTTATCTCGACTTTGAGAGTTATTTACAAGAGGCGAAGCTTCACATAAAATATTTTATGGGGTTAGCCTGAACTTTTCTGAAGGCATTGCCAATTTTTACAACCATTATCCTATTCCTATGTGACCTTCGTAGCATTTTTTATAAGTTTTGACCTCTATAAAACATGGTGAATTATTAAGCAAAAGGAGATGAAGTTAGCTAAACTTATCGAGACGCAAAAATTTTCTTATTTTTCTAATTAAATTTGCATGTAAGTAATGCTTCTTATGGATTCGTACCCGCAGAGCAGCCCAACGGGACCGTCTTAATAAGCCTCCGCTGCTCAATGGACTGTATCTCATGATCCGTAATATGTATATACTTGTAAATTAAAGGGGGCTCCTCTACTATGATGGTACGGAACACTTCATGCGCGTTTTAGACTCGCACTTGGTTTTATACCCCATTTCGGTTAACCCAAAAGGAGTTTCAAATGAGCATATAACTTGAAGAGCAGCAGTGCCCCAGTGGTGGCAGCCCCGACTTACGAACAGTAAGTCGTGAGTTCGAACCCAGGCAGGCGCATTACTTTGTGTAATTTATTTCATCACCACTGCTTTTCAAAACGGTGAGGGAAAACATCGTGTGGAAACCGGCATTTCCTAGAAGCAAAAATTCGAAGACATGTGACATCTACCAACCGGCACTGGGCCAGCGCGGTGGTCTAAAGCCCATTCCCTCTCATAGAGAGGAGGCCTGTGTCTCAGAGAGCACAACTATGGGCCAATTACGTTTATTCTATGCTATGGCTGTTCCCGAAGAATAGAAAATCAAGAAGTCAGTAGTCGGAACATTATAGGCTGATTATGATAAAATGATTAATTAAATAAAATCGTATTATCATAACCTGCTTAGCCTTTTCCCAACTAAGTTGGGGTCGGCTTTCAGTTTAACCGAATTCAATTCAGCTGAGTACCAGTATTTTACATGGAGAGACTATTGTCGTATTGAAAGCGATTGTAACTTTTCTTTGTCTTCTAGCTTCACCATCATGGTGTCCTAGTACAGTATAGCTTTAGGGGTAAAGTTCCTCAACCCCCGTTCAAAAGGGAGATTCGTCCGTCGTACGGTTGTACTCATGCCCTCCTATTAATCAACACAGAATAAAGTTATTCCAAGTTTAAACCTTTGAAAATGTATGGTTATTCCTTTGTTATTCCTGGTATAGTTTTATTCCGTGTTTATTAATAAGAGGGCAAGTGTTGTATATATACATATAGCCTTAATTCGCGAACAACTGATAGCACGATGCATAAATTAAGTTCTTTATTTACGTCATACAAGGTGTGTAAGCGAACCCTTCACAAAGCCATCAACCAAGCATTCTGTACATCAAACTAAGTAACTCTACGCAAAAATGATTGCTGGGAAACGACTTTTTTTTGGGATGAAAAATGGTAGTACTCAATGCAACGTAATGAAAACATTGTACTGATGGATGCATTGAATAGGACGGGGGTCAAGGTCAAACTATTTTAAGTAATCATAAAACATTAAGGATTCAAAAAATATAATTATATGGAAAAGTTGGACCTTTGACCCCCAATATATCCGTAACTGGAGGGTTCAAAGGTATGGTCTAGAACAATAAAATGATGGCAATGACAGGGAAAATAAGTGCCTTTTGGCTTCGTTAAGGATACTTTTATACCCATTAGATATCGCTAGCGTTCTTTCAGTTACAAGAAGATAGATAAAAATAAACCGTAATGAGACAGACACTACAATTCGGTACAGTCAATAAATAAACTTGTTTATGCTAGAAGAAACCACTTACATAAACACCGTCAGCAAATACATTCGACAAGTAATGGTCTTTACTAGAAAATGTCTTGAAGAAATAATGAACTAAGTCCACCAAGAAAAGATACGACGTATCGATAAAGTTGGTTGAAAGTAGGTTTTAGTTTTGGGGTATTAGGCAGTTTTGGAACTTGGGTAAAATAGGGTATCCATTCTTTTGACGTCGATAGTTTTTGAATGGGTAACATACGGTCTCTAGATTCATGAGGGTACTGACGATAAATAGTATTTATGTTACTCTGTAAAAAAGACTTGCGCAGATCTTATATGACACATCTCATCACATGATCTTATATGTACATTAGAGATTGTAAAACTATATTTGTCTTCAAAAAGCAAGTCAAAGAACACTATGTCTCCTCTATACTGTAATATTCTGGATATTATTCATATTATAGGTATATATTTATTTTGTATATTATGTGTATATATTTGTGTGTATGTTTATATTATATAGGTATATTTTTGTTTTAAGTTTTAAATGAAATTTTCCTGTTCTGTCTTTTCTACACACTGTGTCTACATTTCTAATCCAACTTTCCTCTCGCAGGTCTGCTGGAAGAAATTTCTTATGAAATAAGCAGTACCTTTGTGCTCTTTTATCTTAATGTAATGTCCTATTAAGTATTTTGTGTGTACATAAATAAATAAATAAATAATAAATAAATATGAAATGATAGTCTGGATTTATCTCAAGCAGTGATAGCGTAGTGGTGTGACCGTCGGACTGCCCAGTCATAGGTCTCTAGTTCGAACCCAAGACACGCACCTCTGATTTTTCTGATTCATGTGCGTATTGTATAATTATCACTTGCTTCGGTGAAGGAAAAAAACATGAGGAAACCAGCATGCCTGAGAGATATTTCTTGACGGCATGTAAAGCTAACCACTAACCACACGATAAAGAAGAAAGAAAGATCTCAATATTTCAATTGTATCACCATTAAAGCATCAGTTGGCGATCCCTACGCCAAACCTGACAGTTATAAATCATGATTATGTCAGCAAGCAAGCAGCAACCTACAAGACGTAAAACTCACCAAGATTCAGAACTGAACAGTAGAGAGAACAGTTTTTTATGGTCGTTGTTCCACCCAGTTTTACTCTACAGCAAATTTGTGATCAAACCATGAGCTCGTGATATGCATTTTATACTAAATAGGTTTGCGTTGGCGGGTCTTTCTAATTAATCTTAATGACACAGCTTTCACTACAAACAAGGAATGAGAAAGTGATAGTCTTTCCTTTTAAAAACCTCAGGTAGCCGTACACCAGAGGACACCGTGGAGGTATGCTCTGCTTGGGCTGAGCACCGCTGTGTCCTCGTAGCGGCGATTGGCGGCGGCCACTTCTCGCGTCCGGCCCTGGTTCAATCCATGGTCTCGGGCGTGAACGAATGGGAAGCTGTCACCTCCTATGAAGTAGTCATGCTAGCAAAGGAGGTGGTTGAACGTGAGAGGGAGAGAACCTCACGTCCCACCGCCGCGGGAGACGCCCCGGGCGACCGCCGGGCGGGGGCCACGTGGTGGCTCCCGGCCACCGTAGGCGCGGGCCTAGTAATGTGCTAGCTCGCTGTCCGGCCGTCTTATGAGTACGGGCCGTGTCGACGGCGCGTTTGTGTTCCACGCACGCCTCAAAGAGATGTCAGCAACCAAGAAGGAGTCCGCAAGGGCCGCATGCCTGCCGAGGCTGTGGGACTGTTCGAAAGAGATACCGCAGCCCTGGAACACAAAGGGCAAAGAAGGAACATGGATGGGTTTTAGTCAGTACAAGTCTGACACTCCCTTCCGCTCCGCCCAGAGCGGAGGATACACGCTAGGATACCTGACAGGATTGCTTGTACAGATGAACTGTACTGGAAAACTGAGGCGTGTATGTTGCAAAACCGTGCAGGTTTCATTTCTACTGACGGGTGACGGGCGGCCCCGACTTACGCACAGTAAGTCGTGGGTTCGAACCTAGGGAGGCGCATTAGTTTGTGTAATTTATTTCATCACCACTGCTCTCAAAACCGGCATGTCTTAGAACCATTAATTCGAAGACATGTGACATCTACCAACCCGCACTGTGCCCGTGTGGTGGATTATAGCCCATTCCCTCTCATGAGAGGAGGCCGTGTGTCCCAGCAGTGGGAACATTATAGGCTGATTATGCTCCATCTAGACATTATATAATCAAAGGTCCGGACATAATCTTGGTCAACTCACATGTTGCCATTTTTTGATATCGTAATGTGAGTATGAAGCAGCTGTTACATTAAGATGATTGAGATTCATTCATTCATGAGCTATCAGAAAAGTATCATTTGAATATCCTGAATGGCGTAGATTTTTCACAATCAGCAGTTTATGGTGGAGAGGTGGCAGAATTTCCACAAAAAACTTTAATAGTTCGATTTCTTCAAAACAACCTAGTTGTTGGACCCCAAGTTATCAGGGCTAAATTGTTGCAATTTAGGGGTTAGTACCACCCATTTCACGTAAGGCACCCAATTACCAATCATCCTGTATTAATATGAATAAGCAAACTCTATTGTAACAGAACTTTAAAAAAAAAAACCTAAATCCGCTCATAGACTGAAAACTGTAGAAAGAAAACAAAACAATAAATAAAATACAATAAAGTTTACTGCCTCACCAAGTAAGGTCTGCAAAAAAGGACTCGACCGTGACTTCGCATAATTGCGGCAAAAAGTCTCCCGAAACCAACAAATACAAAGTGTGGACATAAATTCACGATGCTCTGTTGTTTTTTTTTGCCGACCGTACCCAAGAAAACGAGAGTTATTTTTCATTCTGACCCCTATATTATGTTTTGACGTCGGCCATGTTTGTTTAGGATGCGAACAAGTGACGAACGAACATACAGAACTTACTTGAGTTTTGGCGTTTTTGGTTGTATTAATGATATTAATAATTGAGTTTTTTTTGGTTGTATTAATAATTGAGGAAGCTACTCTGAGTAATTATAATATGATTCTTATTAATTTTCATTATACTTTATTATACATAATATCATAGTATGCGTTATGTTTTTTGTTTTGGATCATCCCCGGGACCGTCTAGTTATGGAGATATTGCAGGTCAAAGTTCCAGGTTTTTTACTAGTTTTTTGTTGAAAGTCAAGTTTAATGTTATAAATTTACTTTAAATACTATCATGATTCCAATACTTTTCAATGCATCCATCAGCGTAAACCGTGTTTTTTTTTTAAACCTTTCCTGATATTCACAACGTAAATTAATAATATACTTACTCAAAAGACTTATTTCCACTACTGAAAAGACTTAACTAACACTCCACAACAGAATAGCAAATAAACTAGGGTCCACTAAGCACAAAGGAAAAACCTTTTCTTGTACCCCCGTAAGTAAATTAAACGGACAAAGGTACGGAACCCTTCGAATCAAGGACAAGTATACACCTTAATTTAGCCGCATTCACTTAAGTTACTTATCCTTAGTATCAAAATATATTACGAACCTTAGTTGAGCTTAGAAGATGGGGATACAAAGGATCCAAAGGTGGTCGCTTGAATATGCTCAAAATGAACGTACTCTGTAGGGTTTTGACGTCGTGTTTTTATTTATTTTTAACTCGCTGTTGCCGGCGACCTTATCCTTAGTATCAAAATATATTACGAACCTTAGTTGAGCTTAGAAGATGGGAGATACAAAGGATCCAAAGGTGGTCGCCTGAATATGCTCAAAATGAACGTACGTACGTATGAAAAATATTACTTCCCTAGTATTGCAAGTGGGAACGAACCAAAATATCCTGCAGCTAAAATATTTCGACATTCTGTTTGAACTTTAGTTTTCCAAGTGTTGTCTTAATAATGTAATAAACTTACTGGGTGATGATTAGCAGGTGGTCAACCTGACGGTGAATAGTTATCGCCAACTACTGTCATCCTTAATATCAAAAATTCGCAGATGCGTTCCAGCCAAAGTTCCATACCAGAGAAAAAAATGCGATTTCATATGTGCTATAGTTTAGTAATTCCATAAGAACCGAACAACACCCTTCGAACCGATAGACAGCAACCGCTCACCGCACGCCGCTCATAGCACACACCCTGCACATCGCTCATCGAAGACCACTAGCACACCGCTCACCGCACGCCGGTCACCGAAGACCACTCACAGCACACCGCTCACCGCACGCCGCACACCGCACACTGCTCACCGAAGACCACTCACAGCACACCGCTCACCGCACGCCGCTCACTTAACTTCCCGTCTCCGCTGTCTGCAAGGCGGCAGAGATATGTCCGGCAGTATTACAATAATTGATTTGGACCTCTCTATCGCTCTTCTTCTATATATACATATACATTCGTAGAAATAAATAAAATTGAAGCTGTTATTTTGGAATTACAAACAGACACTGTTAGTAATCACACAGCACACAGCTTTTTACTGAATGCATATGAAAGTATACGGTACTTAAAACAAAAACACATTTTTTTAATTTTTATATGTCTGTCTGTCTGTCGGTCTATCTGTCTGTATGTCTGTTTGTTCCGGCTAATCTCCGAAAGGACTGGAACGATTTGACGGGACTTTTACTGGCAGATAGCTGATGTCTTAAGGAGTAACTGAAGCTAGATTTCCGTGCCAAAAAAATTAAAATGCTTGAAATTGGTAACAAAATTCGATTAAAAAAGGAAAGTAATATTTTTTATAATAATTTCACAAGAACGAAGGTCGCGGGCAACAATTAGTTTTTAATAATAATTATCCATTTATTTTCAGGTAACATATTTTGTCATTTATTTATAAGTAGAATCATGTTATGCAGGACACTGATTATTCCTCCCCAAGCGGAGTTCTTAACAAAATGCTTCTACTACTTTTGTTTTAGTTTTTATGTAGTAATAAATAAATGGATGTATTCCATTTGTTTATTATACTCGTACAACCTCCTTGTTATCTCAAAGATCTGGGGCAAACACTACACTCGCTCCCCGCGGACTATAAACCAGGGTATTGGGGCAAAGCGCCCTTCAACTTAGCTGCTTTAACTTAAGCTCCTAACTTACGAACAGGTGGCAATTAACTTTGACTACCATTAGTACGGCTTAGGTTTTGGATAAACACGCGAGAACGTGATCTTTTGTAAGTTAAAATGGTTTTGAAATAAGTATTTGCTTAAACTAGGTTTTATTATTAAGTCCTGGGAATGCTCCGTTGGTTCTTGTCGTCACAAGTGCTGGGTGTGAGATCATGGGTTCGATTTCCAGGTAGGCAAAATGGCTATTGAGGTTTTCTATTAAGAGTTTCTCAGAGGTAGTTCGGCGCCAACATTAAAAACCACTAACTCACTCTTAGCGACGTTATACCTAAACCCCTGAGTCACCGCGTAGTCCTCAGAGACCTTCAACAAACGTCTTAATGCACTGATTGATGGGCTCAGCACGACCATAATATATCGTCCACATAGCTGATATTGTGGGTGTAACAAGACCCTTAACGAAGCCGAAAGGTACTTGTTCTCCTCGTCATTTTGATTTTTTTTTTGTTCTAGACCATACCTGGGAACCTTGGGGGTCAAAGTTCCATTTTTTTCACGAGTTTTTTCATCCTTACATTTTTAATGTAAGATTTTTACTTTAACACCTTTACGACCCCCTTACTATTCAATGCATCCATCAGCACAATGTTTTGAGTGCATTACATTGATTCCTACCGTAAACCGTGATTTTTGACCCCAAAAAAAAAAAGTCGTTTCCCAGCAATAATTTTTGCGTAAAGTTACTTAGTTTGATGTACATAATGCTTGGTTGACGGCTTCGTGAAGGGTCCTGTTACACCCCGTATGCTAAGCAATAGGCTATGACTTTGGCCGACTAGCCGACTGGCTGACTAGGCGGTTGCAAAAGGGCCGTCAAATCGGCCGACTAGTCGGGCAAGTTGAATATTGAATTCAGAGGACATCGGCAATGTCCATGCCAATGGCGTTTCATAATTATTCAGTTGTGTTGCTCACATTGAATACATCATTCAACACACTCGTTCGCACCAGCCGTGTGGTCTTAGATATTTGAAATCCATGTATCTATTAATTGGAATATTTATTTACATACCAGAACATACATAATTATATCCTCCATATTTACATACATTTCTCTGGTCCATATTAGGTCAGTCCATATTAGCCCTGGATCGGAAAGTCCAGTTATTCAGGTCCATATTAGCCCTGGATCGGAAAAGCTGGAAGTCATGGAGAGGCCTTTGCCCAGCTGTGGGATGACGCAGGCTAACAGTATCATATCATATCATACTCATGCTTTTTTCTAAAGAGAGCAGGTAGAAACCCACCAGCTGCTTAGTACTGACGAGTTGCCAACGAGTCGCTGACTATGCGCTGACTACAAATAATGACCGGCTTGCCCGATTAGTCGAATTCAAGTCTGTACATCTTTAATATTTATCCCACAGATAATATAATACTTCGTCAAAGGAGAAGGAACATTGCAAGCTATAATTATTTAGATCTTACTGCAGAAGTTATTGCACTAGTAGCTGACCTTAACTCAAACATCAAAGTCGTGCCAAATATGTAAAGCAAGTCGTATGCTGGCTAATGAAAACCAACTTGCAGCTGGTTCTATGAAACTTGCTGTGTGTACTGTAAACCTATTTGTATATTAAGGTCTCATTAAAATAGATGGACAAATTTTACCAAAGCGTTCAGCGTACGTCTAACCAAAGATATCCAAGCTTAAATTTATCGTTTGTTGCTGTGTTTAAATTTGTCGTTGTTTTTTGTTTTTCCATCTATTCTAATGGGACCTTATATAACGGAGTAATAATCTGCAGTCACTGCTTCATTGGTCTAGTGGTCGCAAGTGCGACTGTCGAGCACGACGTCCTGGGTTCGATTCACAGGGCTCAATATGTTATTGGGTATTTGCATCAGAAACTTCTCAGTAGCAGCAACGGTTTGGGCCCGGTTGAAGGCAATAGTAACGAACCCTTCGGGGACTACAGGCGTTATTTTATGAAATCTACTCATACTCTTAAGTTTGAAATAGCGTGAGCAATGCATACTCTTCTAATGATTTTTTTGCGGCCCTAGTGCTTTGTATAATTATATAATTAATAACATACAATTTTACGCTTAACTCACATGGTCCTTAATGACTGTTGTTTTAAATAGTAATAGATTAAAGAGGACTGGAATACATTAAAATACAACTCAATTTGAAATTGCATAAAGTTGAGCAGGCTTTGCTGCTCCCATTGCTGGGACAACTGGGACACAGTCTACGTTCAATGGAGGAAATAGATCATATTATTTCACAACACGGGCCCCATGCAATAGTTGGTGCCGTATAATGGGTGTAAGAAGACCCATAACGAAGCCACAAGACACTTACTCTCTCCGTCATTGCGATAATTTTTGCGTTTCGTTTTTGTTCCGGACTATACCTGGAAACCTTATAGTTACGGAGATATTCAAGGTCAAAGTTACAACTTATTCACAAGTTTTTTTTTTAAATACAACTTTTTAATGTTATAATTTTACTTTAAATACATCCATGGGGGGGTACTATTCAATGCATCTATCAGCACAATGTTAATGTTATGATTGCGTTTCATCTACTTCAGTTCGAAACCAACGATTTACTGCAACTTCAGAAAGGCAAATGCCCATTCGACGACTAGAACAGGCTGAGTTTTGGCATTTTTAATAAGGCACGGTATTGGCATTTTTTTTTGTATATTATAATTACAAAAAAAAGCATGTAAAACACAAGGTGTATTTTACATGTTTTTTATATTGGGTATGTGAACCTACATTACCTCTATTATAATTAATTTGAACCACATTACACGGAGTCCCATCATTAAGGATTTTGTAAATCACTCCCTCCGTCAAACAAGGTATTTTTAGTCATTAACTGTGCCATTATATTTTATTATACAAATTACAGTAATGGCAGGAAGAGCGTAATGAAAAAACTGGGTTGTGAAAATATGTATCAACATGCTGTAGGTAAATTGTATTTAGTTACTATGGACCTACAGAATCGAGATTGTTTCGCCCCGTGATTGCCAAATGATAATAATTATAATTATGACATAATAATGTCATTTATTCATCGCTTCTCTTATTTTATACATTTTTAAATATTTCTTATAAATACCTATAAAAAAAAAATAGATGACAAATGGGCATCAGGAACAAGGTCCAGGCTGCCGGTGGTCAGGGCTCCAGAGAGAGAAACCGTCGCACTATGCGTGCCGTGTCCAGGAGTACTACTTTCTGAATCAAGCACTTGACTCAGCCGCGCAATGAGAGCCTCCTAAGGTGTTGGTCGTGGCTTTTTGCTATTAGTCCAATAGCCGTAACGATTGTTGGTGCAACCTCGTGTGCTAAATCAAGACCCTTGATTTTTTATGATAATTTTAAGGTGGATGCGCAAGGGTAGCCCGCGAAATTCATATTTTCTTACGTATTTCGAATTTGCAGGTCTGTTTCACGTTGTATATTGATGAATAATGAGTCGCGCCAGTAACACCTATGCAGCTACAGAATTATAATCATCAAAATTATCAATACAACCCCCAAAGTTCATTTAACCCTATTCTGTAACTATTTCATGAAAAAGTCGTTCAATGGGGTTAAATGAACTGAGGGTTGTATTGATCATTTTAATGATCACAATTCTGTAGCTACATACGTGTTACTGGCGCGACTCATTTTTCATCAATATACAACGTGAAACAGACCTGCAAATTGCAAAAAAAATAAGAAAATTTGAATTTCGCGAGCTACCCTTGCGCATCCACCTTAAGAGTTATTTCTTACAGCCGCACGTACCTAGTACGACGGTGGGTCTATTACAGACAAATGCAAATCTCTTGAACGTACCTCCTTTTTCAGAATTCGTTATCCTCACAAACAGAAATACATGATAATTATATGTTCATATTTCCGTATACAAACCTACAAAGTATTTCTACAATTCACTGGTAGCGAATAAACTTTCCGACACGACGAACTACAATTTTGCATAAAAACAATTTAAATTTTATAACATGCAGGCAAAACGGAAGTAGAAACAAAACATATCATAACATATCGTGTTGAAAGACATTCATGCTTACAAAGTATGCTTTGCCTTTTCAAGCATGTCTGAGCAGTTTCAAACATAATATTCAGTTGAGTAAATCTGAACGTACATACTTAATAAACAAGTTGAGGGTTAAAAAGTTTTGCAACAAAAATGCGTTTTTCTTTTTCATGTAGAAACGCTAACGGTCAGATTTTCCTCGTGTGGGATTATTTTGGTAGAACGTGAAATTGTAACATTTTGCCGAAATGTGTGCATGAGTTAACAGAATAAAAATCAACGCACTGTTGTTGGCTCCGCATCGCCTCATCTGTTATTTATTTCCTGTGTATCACGGCTAAATTATAACAGCCGCTCGCGTCGATCTTCAGGTTAAGCCACGCTTACCTAGGTTGTTCCGTGGATGGATGATGACCACTCATTACATACCGAGTTTACTCCGTGCCTCAGAAAGCACGTTAAACCCTTGGTCCCGGCTGTCATTTGTAGATCAAACTCAAACTCAACTCAAACTCAAAGCGTTTATTTCAATTAGACCTTCGCAGGCACTTTTGAAAGTCAGAAAAACAAAGGCGAAGCTACAGTCACAGACACAAGGCATAATAACTTGTGAAACTACTGTAGTTGCCCATTCCAAAGCGTAGATCTCTATGATCACACATGATCTTCTGATTAGTTTGCCCCTATGGTTGTGGAGCAGGACCAGCATTGAGCCAAGCATTTTTATCATCGATGTAATCCCCTAACTTATAATATGCTTGCCTACATAGTGTGCGTTTGATACAAGATTTAAATTTTGTCTCATTCAGTTGTTGAATGTGGGGAGGTATTTTATTATAACATTTTAAACAGTACCCCATGAAAGATGAGTCTACTTTAGCTAGCCTGAAACCTGGCTGTACTAGTTGGTCCCTGTTTCTAGTATTATAGTGATGTCTGTCACCTCTTTTACTAAACAAATGCAGATTTTTTCCTAACGTACATGATGTTTTCATAGATGTATTGACAAGGTACTGTCATGATGTTAATTTCTTTAAACAGTTCCCTTAGAGAATCGCGCCTACGTAGATCATATATGGCTCTGATGGCTCTTTTCTGCAGAATAAATATAGACTCAATGTCTGCAGTCCGTCCCCATAGTA
Source organism: Eugnorisma glareosa (assembly GCA_947578425.1). Classification (NCBI taxonomy): domain Eukaryota; kingdom Metazoa; phylum Arthropoda; class Insecta; order Lepidoptera; family Noctuidae; genus Eugnorisma; species Eugnorisma glareosa. Next base: position 4,112,226 of record OX387967.1, on the reverse strand, counting down.
AAATACCGTATGACATAATACTATGAAAATAACTAAAATAGACTAGCCTCGCGGTATCTGCATCAGTAAATTGGCGGATTTTTCTAACAGCATATGCTGCTGAACTCAGCCGTCATGCAAGAGATGTCATATGCGGACACCATTGTAGCCTTAAGTCGAGCGTGATCCCCAGGAAAACAGTATTTTCGACGAATTGCAGTTTCTCTTGATTCAATACTATGTCACTATCGCTACTTTTTTTAACATTCGGTAGAGCAAATTTTATGCACTTCGTTTTTTTCCCATTTAATACTAAATTATTAGCGGTGAACCAATTATGGACCTGCATTAAGGCGTTATTTACGTGGTCGAGATTTGTGGCACGTCTGTTTATCTTAAATATTAAAGAAGTATCGTCAGCGAATAACACCATTTGTGGTTGGTTTTTTTCGTTTTGGATCTTTACTGACGGTATGTAGTCAGTAGCCCGAAAGTCTGACAACCAGTCTCACCAAGGGGTATCGTATTACTCAGTACTAACTGGGTTGTGGAGGTCAGATAGACAGTTGCTCCATGTAAAATACTGGTATTCAGCTGCATCCTGTTAGACTGGAAGCCGACCCCAACATAGTTGTTAAAAAGCTGACAGAGTTATATAGGGTTAGCGTCGCCTTAAATATCATGTGTTTCCTGTGAGTATCTTGACCGATATGTTGTGTTGTCTGACTTAATGAATACTTTTATATACTATCTTTCTTTTTAATGCGACCTGTTCGGAGTTCTTTCTTCTCGTTTCCTCATGACTTAGGGTCGTGACCACATGAGGTCGTTGCTTTCTCCACCAACGCTCTTCGTGCTGGACAGTTTTCGGCCATACGGACAGATGCCTGGAAATTTCCTCTGAAGACTTCCTTCACCACATCTGTGGGATCACCAACCCGATGGGGGTTGGTGATCTTCCACGGCCCCTTTTTCCTTGCACGTTCTTTCTAGGAAACTGGATATTGCAAAGGACATTTATAAGTAACGTAACTGTATCGCCTCCAATTGGGATCAGCTAGTAAAATAGAGGTGAAGTAATGCTGATCCTGTGCAATGCATAACTGTCAGCTTAACTTGGCTGTTTTGCTTGTTGGGTCTTATGCAAAACCTTAAGATTAATCTAGGCCACTCAAAGTCTCCAGAGTGTGAGTTTTAAGCTACTCACATGTGGGACTTAATCGCTATGCAACAGCTTGGCTAATTAAAATAAACTTGTTGTGTGCACGGATCGAAACACTCACCATGAAGAAGATGGCATATATAGATGGCATATGATAGAAGCAGATGGTATTTTTATTTATATTTTTTTGTACTCCATTACAATGCTGTCCTATTTGACTCAAAGGTTGACTGGTAGAAAATGCCTCGTGGCATTAAGTCCGCCTATGTACCACTCTTGTACATGAAGTTTAAATAAATAAGTTATGGAATCAGGCGTTACTTTACGGAAGTGTCTGCAATTAAATATTATGCATAGTACACTCGTAGGTTTGATTGCATGTAGCATGCTGATTTCCACACTTCCTGTGTGAGCATATTGTCGGCGTGAGGGCGGTGTTGCGTCCTGCATTCAAGTCTGAATCGATCTGCAAAATTAATATTTAAATATTTTGAAGTCTTGGGTTCGATTTCTAGGTCGGGCAAAGTGTTATTGTGTTTTTCCATCAGGATCAATATCTCAGTAGCAGTCATGGAGTATGGATGTGTGCCCGGTTGATGGCAATAGGCTCGCCCCCTATTACAGGGGACTTAAACATAACTGACGAAATGTGGGTGTTCTGTAGGTACATCTCTGCCTAATTGACCCGAAATACCCGACGACCCGAATGGCGCAGCGGTAGTGAGGCTGCCTTACGTTCTTAGGGTCCCGGGTTCGAATCCCGGTAGGAGCAAATGTTTGTGTGATGAGCATGGACATTTGTTTCCGAGTCATGGATGTTTATACGTATAATAAGTATGTATTTACAAACAAAAAGTATCTATGTATCTATCAACTATCTGGTGTCTACGACACAAGTTTCGTTGCTTAGTGTGGCACCTAGATGGCGCTGTGTGTAATGTCCAGCGATATATTATAGTATATTATTATATTATTATTAGTTGACTGACTACTCTTACAACCACAGCATAAGCTATTGAAGTCGAAGTAGACATAACTACCTCGAGCCAACAAGAGAAAAAGATTAACTCAAGAACTCTTGAAAGGAAAAACCGCCCAAGTGCAAGTCGTACTGACACGCACACAGGGTTCCGTAGCACCAAACAAAATAATAAAAATATTTTGAAGGCTCATTCCTATGTTGTATTGTTTTACATTCAACAGCAAAACTAAATTTGATTTTCATAGTATGTTAATGAAAAACAAAGTTAATGCTACAATTTTGGTTGAAGGTTTTATATACTGTACTGTGTTTTTTGTACTGTAAGATCTTTTCATACCATGTTTTACGCAAATAAATATATTATTATTATTATTATTATTATTCCCTTTATTTAACTTTTGTACAAATTATTTACATTTTTAAATATTTCTTATAAAAACAATATAAAAACATTTAAAAATATAAAAAATTGTTGCCCACCGGTATCGGGAACAGGGTCCAAGCTACCGGCGGTCAGGGCTCCAGAGAGAGGAACCTCCTAACAATACGAGCCGTGTCCAGGAGTACCGCTTTCTGAATCAAGCCCTTGATCCAGCTGCCTAACGAGAGCCTCCTCAGGTATTCATCGAGGCTCTTGGCAATTAAGCCATGGGCTGATACGACTATCGGTACAATGATCGCTGAGTCCACATCCCACATGTCGACAACCTCGCGAGCCAAGTCAAGATACTTGATTTGCTTATCTTTCTCTGCTTTCACGAGGTTCCCATCATGCGGGACCGTTATGTCAACAATCATTGCGCGCCGCTCTGATCGATCCACCACCACTATATCGGGCTTATTGGCTACAATAGTCCTGTCAGTGATGATGGATCGATCCCAGTACAATGTGATATTGCCATTTTCGAGAACTGGGTCGGGCACATACCTATAATACGGCACTTCCGATTCCACAAGGCTGTATTTTAGAGCAAGTTGCTGATGGATAATCCTGGCTACAAGGTTGTGTCTATGCAAGTACTCTCCGTTAGCTAGACGAGAACACCCGGAGATAATGTGACGGATTGATTCGCCTGGACGGTGGCATGCCCGACATATGTCAACCGTGCCGTCCTTCAAAATAAATCTCCGGTAGTTATTCGTCATCATAACTTCATCCATAATTGCACAGACAAAACCTTCGGTTTCTCCGAAGAGGTCCCCGGAACGTAGCCAGGCTACGGACGCGGATAGGTCTACATCGGGCCCATGTAGAGCCCGGAAAAAGCGTCCGTGGAGCTCCTTACTCTGCCATACCTCCCTGCGGTCGTTAGTGTCAAGCACTACAGGTTTGCGCCAGTTCTCTTTAGCCAAGGAGAGCGGGGTGAGGCCTTTGTCCACTGCGACCACATCTCGATGCATCCCCACGTCGGTTTCTAAGAAATATTCCCTGAGACTGCATATCTCGCGATTGTGGAGAGTCTTAGCGTTTAAAAAGCCTCGACCCCCACACCTCCGCGGGATATACAATCTCATAACCGAAGAACGTGGGTGATGCATTCGATATGTCGTCAACAATGTACGGACCTTCCTATCCAGGGCGTCTAGTTCTGTTTGAGACCATTTGAGTATACCGAAAGAGTACATCAAAACCGGCATAACCCAACCGTTGAAGGCACGCACCTTATTTCCGCCCGATAAAAGACTATTAAATACTTTTTTCAGGCGGCCAAAGAAACGCTCCTTCAACGATTGCTTCATGTCAGCATCATTGATGCCCAGCGCTTCCGACATACCCAAATACTTATAGGTTTCGGTTGCTGAGAGGGATCTAAGATTTATGGAATCCGAGAGCTGGGTTCCCACAGATTCCACAATCTCCCCTCGCTTTACATGCATGACCGCACATTTGTCCACACCAAATTCCATCCTGATGGCGCTACTGAAAGTTTCAGTTACCTTCAGTAGCTCCATCAGTTGCAAATCGTTGGGGGCAAAGAGTTTCAGATCATCCATGTAAAGGAGGTGAGATATAACTTTACCACCTCTCTTCAACCGATAGCCTAGACCTGAATCCTCCAGCAGCGTGCTAAGAGGATTCAAGGCTAAGCAGAACCAAAGTGGACTCAAACTATCACCCTGAAATATTCCTCGCTCTATCCTTATTGGCTCGCTATTCCTCTGGATTTGCTGACATCCTGGATAGCGAAGGACTGTCCTCCATTGGCCCATACATGAAATCAGGAAGGTGCGCAGAGTTGCATCCACTTTATACAACTCTAGCACCCTCATGAGCCATGTATGTGGCACAGAGTCATAGGCCTTCTTATAGTCTATCCAACATGTCGACAGATCCCTTCGGGAACGGCGAACCTGTTGGCTAATGGCCATATCAATGAGGAGTAGCTCCTTAGTACCACGGGACCCGTTCCTACATCCATTCTGAGAAGCAGACATAACAGAATTTTCGTCAATATGTTTAGTGATTTTAGTTCTCAAAATGGAGGTAAGAACTTTATAGACCGTCGGGAGACACGTAATAGGTCTATAATTTTTGGGTTCCGCAGTACTACCCGATTTATGGAGCAGGTGGGTTATTCCAGTTGTCAGGAACTCGGGGAGCGATCCCGACTCTAACGCTGACTGGAAAAGGGCTGCCAAGCGAGCGTGTGATCTTTGGATCCACTTAATCCAAAAGTTATGCAGCCCGTCCGGTCCTGGAGATTTCCAATTAGGTAAAGGACGGACCGCACGAGCTACATCTTGGGGGCTGATTGTGATCGCCCCCATTTCTGGTATTGGATCGCACGCTCGCTCGACCTCCCCTGTCCATTCGCCCTCGGTATGACTGACAGGCACCGACCAGATGCTGCGCCAGAAAGAACACATGGCGTCATCATCCGGTAAGCACGTGTCAGACACACCTTGGTCCGGTCGCTCCCATGCTCTATAAACCCACCTTTCATCGCTTTGGAATGTGCGATTCTGAGTGTATCGTTCCACCCGCCGCTTATACCTACGAATACGGTTTGCCCATGCATACACTTTCTGCTTCAGGAAGTCGATGCGCTCTGTGATACGGGACATGTAATCTCGAGGACTGATATCAGTCCCCGCAAATGCCCGCCTCACAAAGCGCATCACTCGAGGGCGAGTGTTGCCCTCCCTGAAGCAGATTAGTCTGCCGATGAGTGCTCTGGCCCCACCAATACGTTGTTCAATCCTGTACTGCCAAGCTGGTACGGCTGGTTTTGGTCGTTTAGCTTTGTTATCCGGAAATTTGACGTAAGCTAAACGACATGCCGCAACAGCCGCACAATACAAGATTGAATGAGCATCGGTGAGGTTTTCGCAGTTATCAAAATAGTTTGACAACTGCGAATCCAGAACAGCCACCAGCACCTTATTTTTGTTATGCATGGGCAAACGAGGTAAGCGTGGTCTAAGTTCGGGAGTCATGAACCGATATTCTCGAATCGCACACTCCAAAGCACTCCTCATATCCTCACTGCACTGGGTACTTACATTAGTAACCATGTCATTACTCACGTCGTTATCGCGATCTGGTAGTGTGGTAAACTGTGGTGGAACCACAGCCTGCGACGGCGTGGTAATGACATGGCTACTCTGCATTTCAGTCCGCAAGCGATCAAGTACGGTGTCACCCAACATACGATTACGCTGGATGACTCGCACCTGATCCGACAGTCGTTGCGCCGACACGTTGACAGCTGGCTCAAGCACCTGAAACAGAGAGAGCATCCGAACACGGTACGCAGTCAGGTTGTTTCCTCCCTCTGTAGCCCCATAGTATGAGCGCATGACGTTTTCATTGATGGATTGCGTCCATCGCATGCGCTGCACACTCCCGCCGGGAGCTGGGACCCTATCAGAGGCCGGTGGGCCTCGAGGTCCTAAGCCGTCCGGCGGCCGGCGTCCTCCCCGTCGACGAACTGGTGGTGGCGTCGTAGGCGGAGAGAAATACTCGTCGCTCGAGCTCGACGCAACTGCCACGGCCGGTGTCACAGCGCTCACGATGGGGCTGGGTTCCGGCGGCGGCGAGGCGGAGCTGAGCGACGGGTCCGGAGGCGATAGGCGTGCGCGTAGAGCAGCTGATCTCGTCAACATTATCTAGATCTCATATTGTAGATTGTAGTCCGATTTTATGTATGACAGACGTCATTCTTGATCACAGTTTTTTTCTTTGGTGTTTTTTGTTATAAAATGGCTTCATATTATTGTGTACAATTAGGAAATGGAAAAATGATAATATATAAAAGGGAGATTGGGTTCCAGACTGTTTAAAAATAGTTATTTATTAATTGAAATTATGGAATGAAATTGCAAGACGTTTGTTGACGTTTAGTGTTGCCAGCTCTATTAATATTATTATTATTATTATTATTATACGTTCTGCAATTTTGAATTTTTTCAGAAACTTCCTCCTCTTACTTAAGAAATTTGAGGGGGGAGACACACATTTTACCACTTTGGAAATGTCTATCTTTCAAATGATTGATTTTGAGAAATGGTTTTAGGAACCTCAATGTCATTTTTAAAGACCTATCTATAAGCAGCCGCACGTACAGATTTGATGAAAAATAACATTTTTTAATTTCAGTTCCATGTATGGGGAGCCCCCTCTTAATCTTTTATCTTTTTATAAAAATCGTAAAGCGGTTCGCAGAATACATCTACCTACTAAGTTTCAACTGTGTAGCCCCAATAGTTTCGGAATAAAGTGGCTGTGACTTACACGGTAGACAGACATGGCGAATCTATAAGGGTTCCGTTTTTTGCCATTCGGCTACGGAACTCTAAAAATAAAATCTTCTTTTACGTTATAATCAAACATGTTTATTGTATAAAAAAGAATATTCAAATAAATTGAAACAAGTGACAATCTACAAGAAAATATTAACTCGAGCTTCCACAAAATAGCGACAGGAACAGAAGGCTGGCTCTATACAACGAGCAAAAACACACGCACACATAGACACGCTTCACGTACAGCGAGTGCAAGCGCACTTGCGACCGGCATGTGTTTGAGATTTCCGTACATCATCTGCATAGCCTTTTCTTGGGGTCGGCTTCGTGTCTAACCAGATGCAGCCGAATACCAGTATTTTACATGGAGCGACTGCCTATCTGACTTCCACAATCCAGTAACTAATAATACGATATGGATTGGTAAGACTGGTTGTCAGACTTTCGGGCTACTGACTACCGGTACCGACTGGGGAAGATGTTCAAATGACAGCCGGGAACAACGGCTTAACGTGCTCGCCGAGGCACGGAAGAAACTCAGTATGAAATGGGCGGTCACCCATCCACGGACCAACCTAGGCAAAGATCGACACGACCAGCTGTTTTGACGACAAGCTCCTCAGCTTGAGATCTCCGTACGTAAACTACTATAATTCGTTTTGAGGGACACTAAACGATACCTCTAAAAACGCCTAAAGGTATATCCACAGATATCAGGGCCGTGCCAAGGACGAGACAGGGCCGTGGCCGAATGTAGGCACTGAAGCTTCGTCGCCGGCCCGGGCACGGACGTGTGTGAACGAGTTCATATATAAAATGTACACACCGATATTTTTTTGGGCACGGTCCATCCACGTCTCGGGTACGGTGACTGTGACTTTTAATATGATTGCACTGTCAGAATTTCAATACTCAGAAAGCCAAGCATCATCTATTTTATCTTTCATATAATCCATCCATTATTTCCTTGGTCTTCCTCTCCCTCTCCATCCATCACAATTTATAATCATCACTCATTTAGTCACATGTGATCTGGCAGCCTACCATGACGTCTTATAGCAGGAGTAATTCCAGTGTGGGAAAAAGATGGCGCTAAACGACCTGTATAGCTCTGTCTCTTTCCCACATTGGAATTAATTCTACTTTAAGACGTCGTAGTAACCCCCTGTCCTTTCTCATCACATGTCCATACCAAGACAGACGATTCCCTTTCAACTTTTCTGTAACTGGCGCAACTTTCAAACTTCCTTTAGTATACTCATTCCTTATTTTATCCATCCTTGTCAGACCACAAACCGCCTCAACAGTCTCATCTCCGCTACAAGAGAGCCGAGCATAAGAATTATTTCCAGCTGCATTTAAGAGCTGTTCTACAGGCGGTCGCTTTGCATCCTGGTCAAATTCAAGGAGGTATCTGTACTAATGATTCTCGACCCGAATCGATACTAAAAAGGGTAGGTTCTTTTTAATTTTCGGAAATCGGTGTAAACCAGCCGTATTAAAATGCGGCCCGTCTGTTCCTAGCCCTGCAAACGAGCCGTAGCACACACAAACGCAAACGTTTATTCAACATTATAATTATGGACAGTATGGAAACTAAGGGGTGGTTTACGCTTACCGATTTCAGTAAAAAAATAAAAAAAACCTACTCTTTTTAGTATCGATTCGGGTCGAGAATCATTAGTATAGATACTTCCTTGAATTTGACCAGGATGCAAAGCGACCGCCTGTACATATAAAAAAAATATTTATACGGGGTCTTAAGTATGTCATGTGCGATTTCGCTGGTTATATGGAATCGAGACCATAACTCGAAATCGCGACCTAAACGTAACATAAATTCGAAACAATAATTTAATCTAAATAAAAATCCTTTAGCATTTCGGTATTGTTTGTGAAAACCACAATTATTATTACTTGTAAATACGTGCAACAAGTTTTTTCAATTTTAAATCTTTCAAATTATTTACGTTATGTTTTCTGCGCTTTAAAGCCTAGTCAATAGACCTTCTATAACTATTTATTTTGTGGTTCTACTGTCAGCCACACAAAGGAATAATCCAAGCTTCTAATCAATCAGGCATTTCAATGAAGACTTGAAGTACAATACAAGGCTGTCAATTTAATAGAATATTCAAGGCTGTCAATTTAATAGATCAATCAGTCAGAATTGTCTCAGAGTCTCAAACACACTGATGTAGCTTTGTCTCCGTTTAGTGAAGGGGTTGGTATCTAAATGATTGGTAAGTACAGTTCATTAAGTACAGCATCATTTTACCACAAACTTTCTCATTCGATATTGAACTTAACCGTCAACATTTTGTGTTTTAGAATCATTTAGAGAAATTTGATAGTTTGGGTAACTTGATGTGCTGGCGGCTGTACAAAGCATGGGAAGTAATCGTTACGGGTGGTCAGATTGAAAGTCTGACTGCCAGTCCTAATACAGTAACTGGATTGTGGAGGTTAGACACTAAGACAGGTTAAGTTGGAAGACTCCATGCTGCGGGTGAAAATTTCCTGTTGAGTAAAACCTAAATACCCAAAATCTCAAATCGTTTAATGCCATATCCATAATGTACACTTACAGATAGTAAATTTTAAAAAAATGGACGGATTACTGTCGGGCACAGTGAGTTTTTTTTTTTTACTTATTCTTTTATATTGTATATGTCTATCTATTAATTTATTTAATTATATTTAATATTGCTTATTTGTTTACTCGCTTTAAAAATGTTCAGATCTGAAAGACTAATCGGAAAATTAGCGAAGTTTCGCCATTATTTTATTACTAAGAAAACATAAACATAATTTTACCAACTGACATTAATCGTCTTTGACACTTCCCATGGCGGCCATTTTAACCGCCATGACACCTAATTCTTGCTTACATCAGCGCTAAGTAAGCACCTCACGTATGTTCTTATATGAACATAACCCGATGTTTTATGCCCTTTCATACGGGTAGGGTGTAATGTATTTTGAATGGGCCGCGTCACCTGTAACCGTGATGCTCATTTGATGGGTTGTGTAGAAGGCCTTTATTATCTGAGAGATTTATTGGGTTCTGTTCGCAGTTATTGTGTTGTGCCTTCTTTAATGGCTTTAGTCTGATGTGTTGCTGCCTTTTTATGTCAATGATTTTCATCATCTTACTTTATGATATCTTGTCTGTTTATTTTATGGAGATTAGGATTATCTTTGTTTACAGTTAAGGCTGGACTAAGTTTAATATCAACTGCTGATACTAAACTACAGATTTAAAATACCCGGTTTATAGATAATAATTTTATAATTTTACGAATGTATTCATATCAATAGATGTTACTGATTGTGCTTATTGCATGGAATCTTAACTAAAGTGCTATGGGATAATTATTATTATATTGATTTCTTGGGCACATTACCAGCTGACAGCGTTGAGGAGGAGTTTTTGGTGCATTTTTATAGTTTGTTGTTAGTTTTATAGTTTTTAATTAATAATGTATATAGGATAATAGGGAGCAGCGGTAACTCTAGTGGTGGTGGCTCCGACTTACGAGCAGTAATACGTGGGTTCGAATCCAGCCAGGCGCATTACTTTGTGTAATTTATTTAATCACCAACCACTGCTCTCAAAACAATAAAGGTAAACATCGTGAGGAAACCGACATGTCCTAGAACCAAAAATTCGAAGACATGTGACATCTACCAACCTGCACTGGACCCGCATGGTGGATTATAGCCCATTCCCTCTCATAGAGAGGAGGCCGAGTGTCCCAGCAGTGAGAACATTACCTATAGGCTGATTATGCTATGCTAGGATAATTGTATTTTCGTACGTATTCGTGACGTATTTACGTTACGTTTACGCCGCGCGCTCGTGTTAGGGCCAGAGCATTTCCACATCACGTGTTTTTGAATCAGTTTCGCTCAGTTTAGAGACATCATTTCACAAGTTTTGTAAAAAGTCAAACAGACGAACATATAATAAGAATCAGTCAAGAAAATACCTCTTTCACACACTATGCTAATAACCACGAAAATGTATAGAAAGTTAGCAGTAATCCTATTATCTTGATTCCTACTAATATCATCAACATCATCATCATTTCAGCCGAAAGACGTCCACTGCTGGACAGGACATTGCCTCCCCCAAGTGTCGCCACATTGACCGGTCCCGTGGGACTCACATCCAGCGGCTCCCCGCAACCTTCACCAGGACATCGGTCCACCTAGTGGGAGACCTTCCACCGCAAAGTCTTCCTGTTCGCCTACTAAAGTAAATAAATGCAAAAGTTTGTGAGGGTGGATTGATGGATAGTTTGTTACTTTACTTTACGTTCAGGCAAAAACAGCTGACCGGATTTGGATGAAATTTGGCACACAGATAGTTTATAACCTGGATTATAATAACGATAATTAACATAGGATAATTTTTAACACGGCAGTACGAACCCGCAGGACAATTACTGAAGTTCACACGGGCGAAGCCGCGGGCGTAAGAAAGCACAAAAATAGACTATAAAGAAAAAGCAGTAGACCATTTTTACGGAAGGGAAATCATCAAATGACCCCTCCCACTCTGGGTGGAGCGGCAGGGAGTGTCAGACTTGTACTGACTAAAACCCATCCATGTTCCTTCTTTTGCCCTTTGTGTTCCAGGGCCGCGGTATCTCTTTCGAACAGTCCCGCAACCCTGGCAGGCAACGGTCCTTTCGAACCCCCTCCCGTTTGCTGACATCTCTTTGAGGCGCACAAGGAACACGAACGCGCCAACGACACGGCCTGTCGTCACAAGCCCGCGTCTACGGTGGCCGGGGGCCACCACGTGGCCTCTGTCGACCGGTGCGTCTTCCGCGGCGGCTGGGACGTGAGGTTCTCTCCTCTCACGTTTCGCCACCTCCTTCGCTAGCATGACTGCTTCGCAGAAGGAGGTGACGGCGTCCTATTCCGTCTCGCTCCGGGCCATGGGTTGAACCAAGGTCGGACGCGGGAGGTCGCCGCCGCCGATCGCCGAAGGCAGTAAACCTCAGGTGTAAAACTCTTAAAATCTTCCACTATTCAACAAATTGTTTGCCCAAAAAGTGAAGCTATGTATAAAGCTAGTGTAAAATTCAGCACTTACGACTTTGTCTCTTACGGCATTTTACCCTATGAATTATTTGTGAAGACCGTTAGGATGAGTTTACACAAGCCGACTCGGTTTTGAGGTCGCAAGCGGTATTGCTGGGCATGAGGTCCTGGGTTCGATTTCCGCGTCGGGCAGTGTCATTGGGTTTTTCCACAAGGAATTTCTCAGTAGTAGCAAGGAGTCGGATTTGTGTCCGGTTGATGGCAATAGGCTAGCCCCCTATTACATCGAACTTAAACACAACTGGCGAAGTAAATATGTGTACCAACTACACTATTAGGGTACACCTCTGACTAACCCTTCAGGAATTACAAGCGTGATGATATGGAATGTGTACTCCACTGGCTTTTAGTAATACAGTTTTGTTAAACGAAAATCGTTTCGTTGAATTTGTGTTCAAGGTGAACTGGAGCGAGGTCAAAACTGTATAATCATGTAAACAACATCAAATAGAATTCATCGAATAATTAAATTTGAATAACTGTGAATACAGTTTCAGAAAATGCTAACTACTATCAGTGAGGTTAGTATTCAGGTGAAGTTATTTAATTAATGTGACGAAATTAGCAATCTTTTTATGTAGTCGTCTCATGTAAAATTCATTGCATGCATTCGATTAATCTAGAAGCTAACTTTGACATAATTATTTGATAATAAGCTAGGCAGATGATTAAGACAGATGTAGCAAGTATTAGGAATATCTTTAAGATATATCTTTCTTGTTATATTGTGCGTGCAAGCAGAAGTTTCAATGACATGTGCAAGGAATATGATTTGGACCCATTCACAGTTAGTGTAAATTCTGCCAGAAGGTGCTTAAGCCTCAAAATTTTCAAGTAGCGGTAGGTTATTTTGTTTGTTTTTATTATCTTTTCTATTATTTTAGTCGTGTAATTGCAAACCAAGTATCAATATTCTTCATGGATTAAGCGGTGAGTTTTCTGTTTTTGTGCTCACACTTTTTTTTTTTTTTTTTTATAAATCTATACGTGAGGATTTGTAATTGGCTTTCTGGTGACTATGGTTCCCTTTTTTGTTTGTTTTTATAAGCTGTAAGTCCTCCATGTACTAAAATAAATAAATAACACTTTTAACTCAAACCGAAGTAGCCTTTTTCGGTATTATTTTACAAAAGGCTAGTAGGACACACTCCCATTGGGCTCAATGCGACAGAAACCGCAAATTAACACGTCAGTCCCGTCTGCCTTGATCAAATGTGGCAATGCGGTTTCGGTATCCGTCTCGGTCTCTTGCCCGACTGTCTACACCTACCTTTATAAACGAAGTGTATATTGCAACAGTGGTTTCGCCAAAAGCCGAAACTTTGTAGTTAATATGGGCTTGTTTAAATATTTACGAGCCAAGTGTGGTCGCAGGAATTTTTGGTAACTACGGAAGGTATAGAAGATATTTCTTTAGGTGGACCGTTTGATGTTTTAGTTTGTTCTGAGGTGGAGATTACAAAATATTTTGGTAACAGTTTTTAATCTGACTCTTTGGTCTATTAGTCGTAAGCTCGACTGCTGAGCATGAAGTCCTGGGTTCGATTCCCAGGTCGGACAAAGTGTTATTGGGTTTTTCCGTGAGGAATTTCTCAGTAGCAGCCACGAAGTCTGGATTTATGCCTGGTTGAGGGCAATAGGCTCGCCCCTGATTACATAGGATTTAATCATAACTGGCGAAATGTGGGTGATGTACTATTAGGTACACCTCTGCCTAATCCTTCGGGAATTACAGGCGTGATGTTATGCTATGTAAACAGAACATCACGCCTGCAATTCGCAAACGGTTAGGCAGAGGTGTAGGAACCTTTTAGGGTTCTGTACCTCAACCGGCAAAATCGGAACCCTTATAGGATCACTTTGTTGTTCGCCTGTCCGTCTGTCAAGAACCTTTTTTCAGGAACACGTGGCGGTATCAAGCTGAAATTAATACCAAATACTCAAGTCTGCTACCCCTTGAGGCAGTGATAAAATCAAACTTGTAAGTCATTGCGATCAAAAGATATGATCGTTTAATGTCTCGTATTTTGCGATTTCACAAGGGAATCAAAACTTATAGGGTACTGGGTACTTTCCGTTGACCTGCAGTCATAAAATTTGGCAAAAAGCAATGTCTTACAGCTCATGTAAAGGAAAATATCAAAATGTGTAGTTTAATAACAAAATACCTCCAATTTTATACGGAATCCTCGGCGCGCGAGTCCAACACGTATTTGGCTGGTTTTTTTTTTGGGAAACCATTTATTTTTGTAGCGTGTGTAACATCCATAAGGCCCACGAAGTACATTCTAAGGTGCATTCGCGTAAAAAAGTTAATCAATCTTGTCAATCCCTGGGGTCCTGATAACCTTACTTTCCTCTTGGTTCTTCAGTTTGAGTTACATTCATTAATCTCCTTATTCCTTAGGGGTAGGTAGACTTGAGGATATCAATTATAGCTTCGTGTTCACCTGTACTTTGCAGTTTATTTTTTATTAAGAACCTTTTGCAATATTGACATCATCTATTGATCATCAAAATTGTTGTTTGGGAGACTTCTGAACGTTGGATTCGATTCTTGCATTTCTCCTATTATTTGATTTAGTTTTAGTATTGTATTTTTTTTATTTTTTTACCATCCTAATGGGTGTAAAAAGACAACGAAACCGAAAGGCACTTGGTCTCCAGGAATGAGGAAAATGTGAGGAAAGATTTGAGTATGACTGTGGATGGGTTTAAGAGTAGAGGAAGACCAAAGAAACGATGGATGGACTGTGTGAAGGATGATATGGCACGAAAGGAGGTGTCTGATGAGATGACGAGTAATAGAGAAGTATGGAAGAAAAAGACATGCTGCGCCGACCACGAATAAGTGGTACAAGAGCAGAAAATGATGATAGACAAAGATTTATTAAGATAATGATGACGAAGAACTGATAAGGAATTTCTCAGCCATCTCTAACAGCCAGGAGTATGGGTTTGCTTTAGACTCGCCACTAGTTCAAAATTAGAACAAAAAAAATTGGCAAAATGTGACTGTATACTTCTGCATGTCCTCTAAGGAATACAGGTGCAATGCTATGTATGAGCTAGGTTATGCCCGCGGCTTCGATCACGTGTAGTTCGGTAATTGTCCCATGGGATCGTACTACCGGAATAAAAGTAATCTATATGTGTTAATCCAGGTTCACAAGGACCAGGTTCTTTTTTCAAGAGACCATCTTAGACACTAATCTGCATAGTCCTCATGTGAGTTAACCAACATTATGTCTGGACTTTAAAAGAGACTATATGACCTCTGAGTTTGTTTCGGCTGTTTCTTCTCAGAGTAGTCAGGTATGAAACACCGGCCCCATCTAGTTTAAAAAAGAGACGTGTAAAAGTGTTTTTTTTTAAAACCTATTTGCAAAATAAACATCATTTATCATTTAGGTTATAATTATTCTGTTTGCCAAACATCTAATACGGTCAGTTGTTTTTGCGTGAAAGAGCAAATATATCCAGATATGCACACAATCATTCTCCCAAACTTTCACTTTTATATTATTTTAGTAGGATTGCAATATTTTTCTCTATATTTTTCTCTCTTTAGAACTAAGATATTCCGTCAAGTACTAGGTACTCTACAGTGAGATACGGTATCCTATAAAAATGTCTGAGATGTGACGTGAAGGGGTGACGGTTTCAGTGAACACTGGACGTATGTTAGTGGAGTTATCTTGGCGTTGTTTTTTTGTATAACACACGGGTGAGGAGCTTGGTCAGAAAAATTATGCTCTATGAAAATAATGATTTCTTTAGAATAAACTACCTGTTGCCCATGGCTTCGCTCGTGTTTTTGTCAGAAATTTTCCCACGGGCATGTTGTAAGTATAACTTAGGGCACTCGGGGATAATGTAGCTTCCTAATAGTGCAAGAATTTTCAATATCAGTTCAGTAGATCCAGAGATACCCTACAACCTCACAAACTCACAATGTCCCAAGTTCCATGTTATATAGGGGGTGAGCCTAGTGCCATCAATCGGACACAAATAAAGAGTTCATGGCTGTTACTGGAAATGCAACTGCTGCTTCTGAATTTCCTGGTTGCAAAACGCAATTATAAAATAATGGTGAACTGTTATCACGGAAAAATTCATTCATTCTTATTTTTATTCTTTACTGCACACAAAATATCAAAGTAGCACACACAAAATTACAATATATAACTTATTAAAACGGCGAGCTTAACCCAGAATTAAGTTTTCTTACAGCAAAGAAAGAAAGAAAGAATAATCAAAGATTCTTTTTGATTTCAGATCCAAATCAATGTTATCAAACCGATATTAAGATGCAAAATGTTTATAATGTAGGTATATAATATAAACAACAAACTTTACACAGACTAAGTAGTACGTGGAGTGCTCATTAGACAATGCAACGATTAACCACACTTTCTTACAGCAATTTTTTTTTTTTTTTGGCTCGACTAAGGCGCAAGACACACAGAAAAGACGTAAGACGCAGATGGGGCGCAGACATTATGCCTCTTCCGCATCTTTTTCATAAAAAATGTATAGAAGCGTCTCGACGCAAAACACACAGAAAAGGCAGGCGCAGGCAGGGCGCGGACACGACGTTTGCCCGTCTGCGCTTTGTGTAAAAACAGATAGAAAGGACGGGGCACGGGCGCGAGCGGACGAGGGGTGTGCGAGAACGGGGGTGCGAGCGGGAAGGGACGCGGGTGCCGGGAATCGTGCGAAAAAAACCGGCTTCCAAAACGACGCTAGAAAAGTAAAAAAATAACTTTACATTCGGAAGTCGGTGACTTCATTTGTTTCATTGACTTTTTGCCACCGACTTCCGAAAGTTAAGTTATTTTTGACTTTTTTAGTCTTTTTAGAAGTCGGTTTTGTTTTCGCAGAAAGTTTTTTATTTTACCCTTTTAGGTTGTAGTACACACAAATTCTTGTCACAAAAAAAATTATAACATTATAACTAGCAGTTATTAAGGAACCATCGAATCATCTATAAACCCCAAGAAGAAAAAAATACATATTCAAGAGAAAAAAACCAAACCACCATTACTGAACCGATTTTGATGCAATTTCTATGGGACCAATCACAAATAATATCCTTTCACAAAAAAAAATATTTTTTCAAATCGGTTAATAAATGACGGAGTTATGAGGTATCAAAACACAAAAAAAAATCAGCCGAATGGAGGACCTCCTCCTTTTTAAAAAAAGCTGGTTAAGCTAAAGGATAAAGACATTAAAAGGCCCTAAAGCGTTTTGGTCGTACGTCAAGTCAAAAAAACAAATTAATACTTATCCTTCCTTACTTAAGGGCATTACATTGCCCAATGACCTTGAGCATGCTGCCCCGTACTAACTTACGACGAAACGGCGAGAGAGAGGGACGAGTGCGGCAGTGACATAGTGCTTTTCGCGAAATTTCCGATTTTTATAATATATTTTAAAATATTAAAAGAAATATGAGAAAAAAATCAATACAAATTGTTAAATACGTCATTACGTATTTTTTGGTATAAAATTCATGCCGAGTTATTGGGCCGTTATAGAGAAAATTTTCAATTTAGGTTGAAAAAGGACCTATTTGTTACGATTTTTCGATAAAATTTGAGTTAGTTTATTAAAATTTTAAACAATACAATGTATTTGTGATGACCTTTACTTTAACATATATTTTTTATATTGAAAACGCACAAAAGGATTCATCTACAAACTTCTTTAAACACACGGTATTTTCAGGATTTGAGCGAGGTAATCCCCTTTTTTTTTTTTTTTTTTTTATCGATGGGAAATCATCAAATGACCCCTCCCGCTCTGGGCTGAGCAGGAGGGAGTGTCAGACTTGTACTGACTAAAACCCATCCATGTTCCTTCCTTTGCCCTTTGTGTTCCAGGGCCGCGGTATCTCTTTCGAACAGTCCCGCAACCCTGGCAGTCCCGCAACCCTGGCAGTCCCGCAACCCTGGCAAGAGGTAATCCCCTTAAATATAGAAATAGCACTTCAACTGTAGGAGAGGAAATGTGCAAAATGTTTAGCGAGTATTTCTATTCTAATAGAAATACAGACTTTTTTTTTAAGTTACAGCACCATGCTGAGTTAGGGGCCTTTTGGCCTCGCACAGGACCTATTTCACTGTTTTTTTTTAACACTATTTACTTTTTATATAATTTTGTTTTAATGTTATTTCAACCATTTTTTGTACTTTTTTTTTGTATTGTCCCGTGTGAGTATATAATAAATACTTTTTCTTTCTTTCTAATTTTCTCATTTCTGCTAGTAGTATCAACGGTGACGGCGATCTTTATAATGACTGCGCGCAGTGTTCAAGTATGCATTTGAGTGATATTGTTTCTGACATACATTCAGTCGAAGTTAATGAATTATAAGTATTCAATCTACCCAAAGGAATTGACTTATCGAAATCTACAGGACTTGATAATATTCCGCGGCAAATGGTTCAACTGACTGTTCCGAAGTGATGGACAAAATTGGGGTGCGTGTTCACCTTCACATTAAGGAATCATCAACCTCTGTATGTTCCCTCTGAGCGGTGCGTGTATCGACAGAACCTAACCTATCCTGTACGATAAGAGCTAGCAGGGCTTACAACTCGACGTGTCAGAGTGTTGATGATCTTGATTTATTCCCCACCAGTGTTCCTAAACTAAAACAAATACTATGGAAAAACGTCTTTGAAGATCACTAAAATCTGTTCAATCTTTTCATAATTCTCTCCGAATGCTTATTTCTTACTTTCTCTTGCCTGTCTACTGTTACTTGTGTTACCCTTACAATGTCAGTGAGAACTTTTAAGGCCGAAACACACCGGATCTGTACACGTAATACACGCGCTTATGGACGCACATGAACCCCTGACACGGCGAGTTACGCATACGTGTACGCTTACGCTTACGCATACGTGGTAGGCACGCAACGTACCTGCCCTTTGCGTACCCAGCCGTTGTGGCAACCATATTTTATATTTGCAACTCTTGTGTGTGAAAATTGGGTAAATGGACCAAGTTAATCTGATGAAGAAGAAGCAATAATTACTGTTATTGTGCCAGAATATTCCTGGATGTGCAAAAAAATCAATGGGTTCAAGTTTTATATGAATATTTGTTACTATTTGTGTTTTGTGTTGTACAAATAATTAAATTTGAAAATAAATACAACTGAATGCGTAAGTCACGCGCGTGGTCACGCGCAGCAAAGATTCATGCGTGGTCAAACTTTTTCGGTGTGACGTCCAATACGGAATGCCATTGACTACAACGTCATTATTGCACGCATCAATGCGACGTTGCCGTTCCGATCTGCGTAGGTACGCAGCAAGTTTATCTCATGGGAGCTGCAATGCGTAGCGTTACGCATGTAGTCTACGCGCACGTGTACGTCATGCAAGCGGTGTGCCGTATCTCTATAAAGTTCCATATATTACAATGTCATGGTACGTGCACGTCTACGTGTACGGATCCGGTGTGTTTCGGCCTTAAATTGGCCTTCTTTCACTAACTGTCATCTATCTGTATCCTAGCTGTAAGTTTTCCTAAGAAATAAAATAAAATTCGTTATTGATAGCCTTTAAATGGTTGTTTGAAAAAAAAACAACTCTTTTGCTTCCAGTAGATAGTTTAAATTTTTCGAGTGAACTCTCTGTTTATTAACTACTTCTCTGTTTGCATTTTAAGTTGATTGTCACAACAGTATATGTTTTGAATGTCTTTGAAATTAATCACTTTTTTAAAACAAGCTTGTGCTTGTGTCCAGTCGGTATAAATAGGTGGTCGTGTGTTAAGTTTCGTTAATTCATTCATAATTATAACAATTACAAGTCAAATTTCTGAAAAAAAGCAGATGCTTTTATCGCTGTTTTTGAAATTGGTTCCTCTCTTTGGTGAGTTATGCTGTATGTTTTACAAGCTTTTATTTAACTTGCACTGGTGGTTTACCATGATGTCTGAAAGCAGGAGTAATTCCAGTGTGGGAAAGAGATGGCGCTAGACGACCTGTATAGCTTATAGCTCTATCTCTTTCCCACACTGGAATTACTCCTGCTTTAAGACGTCAGAGTAACCCGCCTGATCATATGCATGTAGGTAAGTTGTCCGCTTCACAATTTGCAAAACATTTCGATACCATTTGTTGGTACCCGATTGAGCTGAAATTTTGTACCTGTACACCTTTAGTTCTGGTGACAATACAGACATGACTTGATCCTGCAGCCAGGATCGCCTCCGCCCGAGAGATCTCCTCAACGGTTAATAGCACGGACACGAAACTTTGTATACGTGTTCAATGTTGATACTAAACCTAATTTTATTCTTTATTCATTTTAAGAAATGCTTGTTTTTATGAAAACATTGTAAGTTAAATTCTATTGTTAATATTAGAGCAACCAACCAACACAATGAGCCGCGGTGGCCCAGTGGTGGCGCCCCGACTTACGAACAGTAAGTCGTGGTTTCGAACCCAGACAAGCTCGAATCATTACTTTGTGTAATTTATTTTCATCACCACTGCTCTCAAAACGGTGAAGGAAAACATCGTGAGGAAACCGGCATGTCCTAGAACCAAAAAAATTTAAGACTTGTGGCATCTACCAACCCGCACTGCGTGGTGGAATATTGCCCATTCCCTCCCATAGAGAGGAGGCCATGTGTCCCAGCAGTGGGAACATTATAAGCTGATTATGCTATGTTAGTATTATTATACATAATATGTAATTTATAATCAGAATTTTTACTTATGGCCAACAAAATAAAATAAAAAGAGAATTGACTTTGTTATGGGCTCCGATCTCAGTATACAGCACAGTATACAAGCTGTAATATAAATGGGTAATTGAAAATAATAATAATAAATAAATGTTTATTGTGTCTCAAAAGTTACATGCTATACATGAGTTGAGACAACCTCAGTAAGTAATTAAAAATACTTGTGTTGAGGTTGACTCGCTACTTCCCTTATTTAATACAATATTGAGACTAAATTACTAGAAAAGAATACAAAACAAAATAAAACCCAGCCAAGAAGCAAAGCTGGTAAAAATATGTGATTCTTATAATTTCTAAAAACTTATTCTAGGCATGCGTGTTTGTGTGTTCGCGTGTGTGTTCGTGTGGGTGGGTGGGTGTATGTGTGTGTGTGATAGTGTGTGCTTGTTGCTGAGTGTATAATGTACGTATGTGTCAAATTAGCGAATTCGTTCTAGAATGTGCTCAGTTTCCTCATACGTCAATGTTTTTAGCCATTCAGTTATAACTTTCTTACATTCATACAAGACTCTAGGAACCATCGGACTACCAAGTCATAGGTCACGAGTTTGAACCCAAGACACGCACCTCTGATTTTTCGGATTCATGTATTGTATAATTATCACTTGCTTCGGTGAAGGAAAACATGGTGAGGAAACCAGCATGCTTGAGAGATATTTCTCGACGGCATGTAAAGCCAAGTCAGAAGCCCATGGGCGGCATAAAAACTCTGACACCAGGTTAGGCACTAACCACACGATAAAGAAAGAAAGAAGAAAGATCAGACATAACTACCAACAGCTGGTTGCTATGCTATCCAATGAATGTAAAAAAGAAAACAATGAAGGTTTTTTGGTGCCTGAATGAAATTGTCAAGAGGACGCTGTAGGTGAACATTTGTGAAAATCTTGGTCGAAATTGGATTGAAAAAATAACTCGTCGGCTTATGTTCGTTTATGTTTGTTATGTTATAACCAATTGTCGTTTTGTCTTTTGTTTCTAGTTTTTTCTACGGCGGAGGACTGCGACCGGGCGCGCAAAGCCCGTGTCCGGGAGGGAAACCTCGGTCAGAGTGCCCACTTTAACTATATTGGAGTTCTGATTGTGCATATACGTTAGTGCCACCTTCTTGTTTAATACCCAACCAAGCGTTGACATCTACTTAAACCCATCATCTCAAATCTCATCATTCTACTTAAACCCTATGATTATACTTTTGAGCCCTTTACCTGGTCTTAGGCCTCCCTCATGCAACTCTCGCCTGCCACTCTGACTAGTTGGGTCTGGTTGGTGGCTCACCTATTTTTCTATTTATGCGCTATGAGTTCTGAGTTTTCACTCTAACACATTCCTACTCCGTCCACTATCCGGTCTATGTGTCCTGACCATTTCCACTTCTTCCTCGCTACCATTTATCGGTTATTCTTGTTCAGAACTTTGTATATTTGATATGATCTACGAAGAAAGATCCGCAACTTTGCTCTTTCCGTTGCCCTAGGCTATTATTGACTTGAAGTTTTGCAATTTGTCGTCTGAACGACCAGTTTTCAATGTCAACTTGATCAATAAGATCAGATCATGGGTCCAAAGTAAGTTTACCCTCAGAAACGTAGCTGTTTGAAATTGTTGTAAAAGGAGTTATTGTCGAAGTCTTGATTTCCAATACATTTTCAGGTGAATTTGATGACGACCATACTCTCATGACTGGGATAGTTCTCATAAAAAAGAAATATGCGCTCGCTGACGCCGATGACGTCGTCAAGATTCCACAAGTTGTCTTCAAGTGAGTACACTCAACATCACGCCTGTGTGTCCCAAAGAGGTACGGCAGAGCTGTCCCTGTAGTACACCCAGTAATTATGTAGTCCCATGTAGTAGGGAGTCCTATCACTCGGGCACCAATACAGACTCTGGAGGAAAATTCCTGATGGAAACGCCCAACTGCCCATGCGAGTACCTATGGTGAAATTGACAGTAATCATCAACTGCCTGTTGTTTCCAACTATTTTGGGGTCGGCTTCCAGTCTAATCAGATGCAGCTAAATACCAGTATTGTTCATGGAGTGACTGCCTATCTGACCTCCACCTCCACGCTGTGTTGTGGGCTCCCCAAAGCACAGCATCATGCTGAGTGGTAACTTGCTTGTCGCAGTCACGACGTGCAAGCTGTTTACTTTTTTGTTTCTGTCCTGTTGTATTTATAATACAGGGTGTAACAGGACCCTTCACGAAGCCGTCAACCAAACATTCTGTACATCAAACTAAGTAACTTTACGCAAAAATTAGTGCTGGGAAACGACTTTTTTTTTGGGGTGAAAAATCACGTTTTACGGTAGGACTCAATGTAACGCACACAAAACATTGTGATGGATGGATTAAATAGTACGGGGGTCGGGGAGGTGTTTGCAGTAATAATCTTACATTAAAAGTATGTATTAAAAAAAAAAACTTGTGACAATGTGTGAGATTATTGTTAATTTATTTTTTGTTTGCTCGTGATGTCTCTGCGACGAATAAATATTTTTTCTTACTTCTTTCTTTCACAACCCAGTACTGGGTAAAAACAGAATACACTGACCTCTTATTATACTGGAACTCCGTACTACGCTGGGTTAAGCCGTGGTCACAGTGTTACTACCAAGTACCGCACGATTTACGTAAATCGATTTGTTTGAAGGAGAATCGGAAAAATGTAAGAATGAAATCTTGTCTAAAAACCGATAACAATCACGCATAAAATATTATGTCATTCGATAGGTATTATAGTGAAACACACGAATGTCGGTTGAACACTGCTTTATTTTTAAAGTACCATAGTGCATAACATAACATAGGAACCTACTTACATATACTACATCTTACCCCTTTACAAAATAAAAAAATGAACAGAGTTACACTGCCTACCCACTTACATGATGTGCATGGCTTGATAAGTACTTGGGTGTCTAACTTCAAAGAATAGGCAAATGTTACCTGTTTACAATGAAATCTTGGTAAAAACACAATTAATTACTTTACTAAACAGGTAAGTAGTTTCAGGCTAAGGAAACATAGGTTGTATTAAAATACTAAAATAGATATTAAATTTACTCATTATCATCATTGTTTGTTCCAAACAATAAGTTATAACCTATTGACGTCAGCATTCGAGCCTTGGACCGAGTGATTGGACCTTGAACTAAAGGAAAAGCATCGTCCCGAGGACTGTTACTGTCTCCAGGCGGCGAAGACGATTCACCTTTACCAAGTTGTTCCTCAAACTTTGGTGTTATCGAAGATGGACCAGATTCGACACCCGGACTTCCTGAAACACTACTGCGAGCTACCAAGTGACGCCTACTGCGCCTGTAACGTTGACCGTGCTCATCTTGCACCACAAACGATCGTGGTTCCGACGCACGCGCAGTTATCAAGACCGGTTTTCTTGATCCTTTATCTTGTCACCTGACGATAGCAATGGCAGCTGTTTCGCTGAGCGATCGTAGTATTGTTTATCTTTTTCTCTCTGTGCAATTAGCGCCCGGTAATTATGATCTTTATTGACTGATTCGCGTAATAACTTTGAACTAACAGGCAACTTAGTGTTAATACGCCTACCCATTAATATTTGTGCCGGTGAATCTAAATTAAAGCGTGGAGTAGCTCTAAAATTTAACAAACTAATGTGAAAGTCTTGTCCTGATTCCACACATTTTTTAAGCATGTTTTTAATAGTTTGTACTGTCCGTTCGCTTTTCCCATTGGATTGTGGATAATGTGGAGAAGAAGTCACATGATGTATTTCCCACTCTCTCATGAACTTTTTGAACTCATGAGAACTGTATGCAGGGCCGTTATCTGAAACAAGTTCCGCTGGAATCCCATGCCGCGCAAACTGGTCCTTCATAAAAATTATTACCTGTTTACTACTTGTGCTCGTTAACTCCCCAACTTCCACATAATTTGAAAAATAATCAACTAATATGATAAATAATTTCTTTCTATACTCAAATATATCGGAAGCTAGCTTCTGCCAAGGAAGTGACGGCACATGATGCTGCAAGAGTGGCTCACGCCGCGGCGTCGGAGCATGCAGTGCGCACGCGGGGCAGCGGCGCACCACGCGCTCCACGTCCTCAGCCATGCCCGGCCAGAACATCACCTCTCGCGCGCGACGCTTGCACCTCTCTATGCCCAAGTGCCCTTCATGCACTCTCGCTAGCATTTCTTCACGTAATCCCCTTGGAATGAACACACAATCTCCTTTAAATATGATACCATTTATGTAACTCAATACTTCGCGATAGGGCCAGAACACGTTTACCTTTTCATGAACGTCACGTCTGTGTTTTGGCCAACCGTTGACTATATACTTCATTAGCAAGTTACTGTCTTTATCTACTTTTGTTTCCTTCAAAATAAGCTCCATTTTTTGTTCGCTGTAAGGTATGTTTTCTATCATAAAACATGTTTGAATTTCTACCTCATCTGAAATGCGATCAAACAGCAAGTCTTTCAGTGGGGCCCGTGACAGGGTGTCGGCGATATACATGTACCTACCCGGCGTATATACTACTTTGAATTCATATCCCTGTACTCTTAGCATCATACGCTGCAGCCGCGCCGGCACTGAAACTAAAGGTTTATTGAACAGCGCCTCGAGCGGCTTGTGATCAGTGTGAATTGTAACATCTGACCTACCATAGATATACTGCCGAAATCGCTCCACCGCAAATACTATTGCCAGCATCTCCTTCTCAATCTGCGCATAGCGCGACTGTGTGTCGGTAAGCGTCATGGAAGCAAACTCGACGGGCCGGCCCTCCTGCAGCAGCACGGCACCCACCGCATGGCTGCTCGCGTCCACCGACAGCACGATCGGTGCTTCCAGCGAGTATAACGCCAACACTGGAGCGGTAGCCAATTTAATTTTTAGCTTGTCTATCGCATCCGTATGGTTTTGTTCCCAAACCCATTGCGATTCTTTTTTCAATAATGATCTCAAGACGTTTACACAATCTGCATAGTTCTGTATAAACTTAGACAGGTAGTTGACCATACCTAAGAACCTTTCCAAGGACTTCCTATCATCAGGGTATGGCATTTCCATGACCGCTTTAACCTTTGAGTCGTCAGCCTTCATTCCATTTCTGTCAAATGTATGACCTAAGTATGTTATCTCAGTAACACCAAACTTACATTTTTCACGATTAAACTTGATTCCTATTTCTTTTGCCCGTTTCAGTAAGCGACCCAACCTCAAGTCATGCTCCTCCCTTGTGCTACCCCAAATAATGACATCATCAATAAACGACTCGACCCCTTCTAAGTCTTCAAGGTGTTGCCTTATTTTTCCGTGAAAAACTTCTGGAGCACAATTGATGCCGTATGGAAGGCGCAAGAATTGATAACGGCCAAACGGCGTACCGAAGGTGCACAGATCCGCACTTGCGTCATCAATTTCCACCATCCAAAATCCGCACCTAGCATCAAGCACACTGAAATAGCATGCATTCCTCAGTTTCACAGCTAGTTCTGTTACAGTAGGAAGCGTGTACTGAGCGCGACGCACCGCTCGGTTCAAAGGTCGCGGGTCCAAACAAACTCGAATACTGCCGTCTTTTTTAGCAACTAGAACAATAGCGTTGACCCAGTCTGTGGGATGAGACACTTTCCTTATAACACCTAGACTTTCCATTCTCTGAAGCTCTAAGTGCAACTTATCTTTCAAACCTAGTGGTATTTTTCTAGTAGGACAAATAACGGGTTGGATATTCTTATCTATTACTATGCTATACTTGCCGGGTAGTTTTCCGAGTCCTTCAAACAAATCTGAATACTCTTCAATGTTTATTTCATTTACAGACTTAACCAATTTTAACAAAATACTACCTTCTAGGCCAAGCACATTTTGACAATTCAGATCCGCTACTACAAATGGCAACACATAACTCTTACTATTATAAATAATACAAATCTTGTCAGTGCCAACAATAGGTAACCGGTTCCCAGTAAATGAATGAACGCGCTTTGTAAATGGTTTTAGATTTTCCATTGATAAACCTAACCTCAAATATTCAGCTTTAGAGATAACATTAAGCATTGAACCAGTATCTATTTTTAGCACTAATTTTTTACCGTTACATTTCACATTTTCAATCCATTCTTTATGAAACTTACCCAGTTTTTTGTCCTCATCCACGGTATTTACGTAGAATAACTCATCACTCGAATCGTCACTAACTTCCGACCGCGTACTTAAATCATACACCTTTTTGTTTTGTTGCACTTTTTGTGGACACACCATAGAAAAATGACCTTTTTTATCACATACAAAACATATCGCACTTCTCGCCGCACAACGCTCGTCGCCAGGGCACCGGCCGCTGCCGCAGGTGGCACAGGGGGCGCGAGCTCCGCCGCTTTGCCGCACTGGGGACACTGGGGGCGCCCTAGCGCCGGCGCCGCCACCGCGCTGCCGCGCTCCTCGCCTACCGGTCGAACGCCGCGAGCCGCCTCGCGCGTCGATCAAGCTCTCGGCTTGACTCCGCACCGCGTTCACCTGCATCTCTTCCGAGGCGCCGTCGATGCATCGACTTTCCTCTTGCGACATTTCTGCCACCTGACAGATTTGTATCGCTCTTGCTAAAGTCAACTCGTCTGTACGCAGTAGACGATCTCTTACTTTATTGCTTGTTATCCCGCACACGATCTTATCTCGGATCAGACTGTCATGAAGGTCACCGAATTCGCAAGACTGACTCAGCACACGTAATGCCGTCACATACTGGTCTATATTTTCTCCTTCTTCCTGGCTACGTGTGAAGAACTTGTACCGCGACACAGTAATATTCGGTTTTGTACCGAAATGAACATCAAACTTTTTTAACAGACAGCCGATGTCATCTTCAGTTTCGCCCTCACTATAGGTAAAAGTAGTGAAAATTTCGTAACCCGCTGATCCAACGAGGTTCACCAACAGAGAAGCCTGTACTTCCTTGGGCTCCTTGCTCACTCCAGACGCTTTTAGAAATACGTTAAACAACTTTTTCCACCTGCGCCACGCATCAGACCGCGTGACGGGGCCGCCTTCTAAAACCAGTTCGGCTGGAGGACGCGCGTGTTCCATATCTCTCAGTTATTATTTATCACTTCCTACAGGAATACAAGTCGATTTTAGTCAAATTCCGTAGAAATATACCACAAATAACGAATTTATTGAAAACCGCTGTCACCATATAGTGAAACACACGAATGTCGGTTGAACACTGCTTTATTTTTAAAGTACCATAGTGCATAACATAACATAGGAACCTACTTACATATACTACAGGTATTAAGATAATTTTGTCCGATGCTCTTTCCATCATAATCCTCTTACCTTTATTCAAAGAAGAAGGATTAAAATTCCCCCACGTCTTACAGCAAAGAGAAGTATCTCAAAAACAAGATAAAAAGGGGTATAAAAAGATGGCATTCTTCCAAACTCCTTCATCCTTACAGTCTAACATATAAAAAAATAGCGGCCCGTCCCGGTTCGCACGGGTACCTATGTTACTCAAGGTGAATGTAGCTTTCTAATGGTGAAAGAATTTTTGAAATCGGCGCAGTAGTTTTTGAGATGAATGAAATTCATTACAAACATACACGCAAAAATACAAATCTTTCCTCTTTATAATATTAGTGTAGATTGCTATGACTTGTTCAGGGGCAGTAATATCTACAATGATTTAACAGTGTTCAGCCTATTACGACTTCGCTCACATCGTCATAGCGACGATCATGCAAACACAAGTTAGGTTTTATACAGTCTACCATGAAAATATATCCTTTAAATATACGACTCTTGTTTACGCGACCAACTGCATAGAACGACCTATTTCAACAATAATAAAATTCGTCCGGTTAGAACGACGCGCTGTGTTTTGTTTCGATACCTATGCACCCTCGCTGCCTCCGGTCGCTGCAGCTTTCTTCCCTCGATATATCGGTGAAAACCTCAGTTGTTCGATGATGTATTAGTTTAATTAGATAATAAGGTGAAACGAAGTGTATAGTGGTCGGATTTTCATGGGACTTTTTATTGTTTTTTTTTTTTATTCGTTGAGTAGTGGAGAAGAAAGTTAAAAAAAATTTCGCCACTCGCTTTTTTTTTTTTTATTATTTTTAAATTTCCTTTGGAATATTTGTTTCGTTTATGAATAACTTTAAATTCGACGAATTTATATTGTGGTGTAATAGCCAACTGAGTGTATATATTTAACGCCAATTTGGTCTGTTTCTTTGTTGAAATTTGAAGTATTTTTTGAAAAGTTCCTATTTTCTTCAAAAATGTATAAAATATTGACTTTTAATACTTACATTTCGTTTAAAATTGGTAACTGATACTTTTTTACAGATAACTGGACTTAAAAATATCCAAGAAAGCCACTTTTACGAGTGAAGTGACTAAAAATGAATTCAGAATTATCAGGAAATTTTGAGTATTTTTTGTCTTATTGCACTCGGCTATATCTCAATAATTGAAGACCAGTCACATTTCGTATTGTAGATATTACTGCCCCTGAACGAATTTTCATAGCATTTTTTTTATGTTAGACTGTAAGGATGAACTTTGGAAGTATGTCATCTTATTACATCAATTTTTTATCATTTTTTTGAGATACTACTTTTACTTTTGGTGTTGGTTGTACGTGGGGTAATTGTGTAGGGACCGAGCCCCTTATTCTTTGTTTTGTAGTATGTGCCGCATCTTTTTCCATACTTCTCTAATTGTTTTTTTTTTAAACTAAATACTATAGGTTTGTTTTTTGCCGCAACTCGCCTGATGTAAGCGATGATGCAGCCTAGGGTGGAGCACGCTTGCCTAGAAGAAACCGATTCACTTGAACTTTAAAGAGATCTAGATTATAATGATCGGGAAACAGAGAAGCCGGCAGTGAATTCCATAGACTGCCGGTTCGCAGAATAAATGTGGAAGCCTAGCGCTCCTTTGCAACAACCCATCATGTGCCTAGCATTCTTCAAACTATGTTGGGGTCAGCTTCCACTCTGACCGGATGAAGCTGAATACCAGTTTTTGATAAGGAGCGACCGACTTTTAAGCTTCTAACGACTTTCAAAGATCTGCAAATATCAGCCGGACCACCACCTTAACATACCTTCCGAGGCACTGAGGAAACTTGATCAATAATGATCTCATTGACGCACCGACCTCAAAAAGTACTGCTTCACCTGGACGTTACTTTTTAGCCGTCTTTTGCAACAACTAAACTAATTGTTCTTTCTCTCTTACTCTCCACAGGAATAACACCCGCGCCATGTTCCTCCCTGCTCGGAACACTCCACGGTTCTTCAAGCCTTCGTCCTATATGAGTCACCCTGAGTACCCACACTCCACTCTCTACAGCATCGTCATTATCGAGCTGAACCTTCCAAAAGTCGACGATTGTGAGTTACGTTTATGAAGTTAAAGTCTTTATTGATGAGTTATGGAATGAGGCGTTACTTCGCAGAAATCCATGAGATTAAATTTTGTGCTAATATTTAGTATTGTGTTAATCGAGTTGATATCTCCTGACTCGGGAGTCCCGAGAATGCCCCACGGAGGGGTGAAATACGTGTCGAGCATAGGTTTGGGTGCATCTTACGTGTTTATTTTTGCACTTTCTAGATTTTCATTTATATGCGATCGGATCGGTTGCGAGGTGGTGCTGCATCTGCATCCAGGCCTAGATCTAGATCATTCGATCCACGATGCTTCCCGACAAAAAGCCAGCAACGCCTTGTTGTACCTGACGATCTTGCCGAGAGTATCTGGGCCGAAGTCATTTGAATACCACTACATAATTATTAACAAAGTCCTACGCCGCGTCTGTCTGTCTGTTCGCGAAAAACTGAAAACTACTGAACGGATATTCATGCGGTTTTAACCATAATTATTGAAAGTGTCGGAAAAAGTCAAGCCGCCTGGGAGCTTTCATCGAAAACGCTGCTTAATACCTTTCAAATCTTTGATTATATAATATCTACATAGAGCATCAAATGTGCGCAAACTTGTCATAAAATATTCTTATTCTTTATTGCACACAAAAAATTTAAAAGTAGGACACACAAAATTACAGGGTTATTTGTAAAACACCAGCAACTTCGCAGGAGTAGATTACTAACATCTTAAATAACAACATACGTTCTACGACTGTTTCAAAAACAGGAAAAAAAAAACGACTTTTCAAACAAAACTCGATCAGCTGTTCGGAAATATGTATGGAGAGTTGAATTTTTTGTCTGTTTTCGGAAAAGTCGTAAAACAAATGTTGTTTATGATGTTAGTAATCTACTCCTGCAAGGTTGTTGGTGTTTAACAAATAACCCTGTATAACTTAGGTACAACGGCGAGCTTAACCCAGAATTGGGTTTTAAAATATCAGCCAACTGTTGGCTTATAATTTCGCACCCAGAGGCTGTTACTACGAGAATGGACTGTATGTATTAAACTATTAAAAGAAAGGCGCTTTTTAAAATGGTAGCAACTACTTATATCTGCCCAAAATCATAAAAATCAATAGAAAAGAAGCATATCAAAAATATAGAGAATAAAAGAAGGTGCATTATGTACAGAGATATAGACGCTGTGCTTCTATTGTTTTGATTGTGGGGCATCGCTCCATCATTATATAATCAAAGTTTGACATATAACAAAACAATGCCACGGGGGATGATGGGATATTCCTCTATTATCGATGTACAAAAAAAGTCCGCGAAGGCATATATCTATCTTTTAAGGATAGCTTACTATATCCATTCTGTCTTCTAATAGAATGGTCACGTACAATGCGGTAATCGGAAAGCCATTAAGATGAATACAGTACTAATCCTTAGTAACTTAAATACGTTAGTTATTTCATGCACATTATTATAATCTGTTAAACCAAACTACCTATCAGGCACTGTTACACCACATAATTTAAATTAATATCAAAGAGTTATCGTAAAAAAATAACACATAGAAAATAAATTCAAGCGCGTTTCTTACACCGATGGCGGGACTCGCTTGATGCGATCGGGAGGCGTCGCGCCGCGCCCCCCGCTTTCACTGTCAAGAATTCTGTGATAAGTACCCTCATATATATCATATAAATTAAAAGCATTATTTCAGTTTTTGTAAATGTGTGTACCATTTAGACTTTCTATTAGGGTTAGTAAGGCTTATCCTAATATTTAAGGTTTTAATTGTGTTTTCTTTTTGCTTTTCCATCTCTGCATTGTGCTCACATATAGAAGCAATAATACTGTACCCAAGTCCACGTTATATCTATCTTGATTTGAAAAGAGTGTCCATGGAGTTTCTTGCCCATTCTTCTCCATGAGATCTACTATTTCCAAATGGGCAGCTACAGTCCATTCACAATTATTATGCCTATGGCTGGACTGTAGGTAGCTTATTTTTGACTATGCAAAATTGCCTGTCATGGGCCTATTTGAAATAAATGCTTTGAGTTTGAGTTTGAGAGCTGCCTTTTCTCCAATTTCCAAAAAAATAGCGTTTGAAATGACTACCAACAAAACACAAGGTTAAACTTTAAAAGTTGCTGGAATTGACTTAACCATTCAATGCTTTTCACACGGACAATAAAATTGTATGTTTACCCAATCACGTGTTACTTCTAAACAAAATATTTTCGTTTTTACACGTAAACAGGCAGATGTTATCAATGTGTTAGTTGTAGGTATACAGGGTGTAACAGGACCCTTCACGAAGCCGTCAACCAAGCATTATGTACATCAAACTAAGTAACTTTACGTAAAAATTATTGGTGGGAAACGACATTTTTGTTTGGGGTGAAAAATCACGTTTTGCCGTAAAACTCAATGTAACGCACTCAAAACCCTATGCTGATGGATGCATTGAATAGTACGGGGTCATGGAGGCGTTTAAAGTAAAAATCTTACATTCAAAACATGTAAAAAAAACTTGTGAAAAAGTTGGAACTTTGACCCCCAATATCTCCGTAACTAGAAGGTTCCCAGGTATGGTCTAGAACAAAAAAATGATTGCAATGACGGGGAAAATAAGAACCTTTCAGCTTCGTTAAGGGTCTTGTAAAACCACTGTACACCCTTTATATATAAAAAAAAAATATTTTGTTAATAATATCTACATAATTAAAATACATTAAAATACTTCAAGTAACTAGTATAGACATTACAATTATTACATTTAAATCTAATCCACATATTCGACGCATTAAACTGATGCGAGGATGCGCCCTACGACAGACCACCGCCAACCACCCGTTCAAAGTCGGGCGGGTCGCTAGTTATACAAATAATGTCCTTTCCTGACTCTACATTACTATTGAATATTAGGAATATTATATCATTGAGATATTTCTCGACGGCATGTGAAGCCAAGTCAGAGGCCCATGCGCGGCATAAAACTCCGACAAGAGGTTAGGCACTAACCACATGAAAAAGAAAGAAAGAAGAAATAGGAATTAACGAATCAAACAATACGTTGGCATTTTGGGGCAGTAGGGGCAGGCTCCTTAGAAGAAACAATATATTTTTGATCCAAAAGAACCAATATCCTTTTGCTCCTTAGAAGAAACAAAATCCTTTTGCTCCTTATAACAAACAATATCTTTTTGCTCCTTAAAAGAAACAATATCCTGTTGGTCCTTAGAAGAAACAAAATCCTTTTGCTCCTTATAACAAACAATATCTTTTTGCTCCTTAAAAGAAACAATATCCTGTTGGTCCTTAGAAGAAACAAAATCCTTTTGCTCCTTAAAAGAAACAATATCCTGTTGGTCCTTAGAAGAAACAAAATCCTTTTGCTCCTTATAACAAACAATATCTTTTTGCTCCTTAAAAGAAACAATATCCTGTTGGTCCTTAGAAGAAACAAAATCCTTTTGCTCCTTATAACAAACAATATCTTTTTGCTCCTTAAAAGAAACAATATCCTGTTGGTCCTTAGAAGAAACAAAATCCTTTTGCTCCTTATAACAAACAATATCTTTTTGCTCCTTAAAAGAAACAATATCCTGTTGGTCCTTAGAAGAAACAAAATCCTTTTGCTCCTTATAACAAACAATATCTTTTTGCTCCTTAAAAGAAACAATATCCTGTTGGTCCTTAGAAGAAACAAAATCCTTTTGCTCCTTATAACAAACAATATCTTTTTGCTCCTTAAAAGAAACAATATCCTGTTGGTCCTTAGAAGAAACAAAATCCTTTTGCTCCTTATAACAAACAATATCTTTTTGCTCCTTAAAAGAAACAATATCCTGTTGGTCCTTAGAAGAAATAAAATTTTATGAAAATAAGCGATTTTCTCGTTGACGGGACACTATTTCCAAAATATACGAATGCAGATCGCTCAAACAGTTATTGATACTCTCCTAAGACTGTGTTCCTATAGCTACATTGGTTAGGATACCTTTTTTTCACGATGTGGAAATCTTCAATGGTTGTCGTCCGCTCTTGGGAGAAGGGTTTGCCAGTCTCGTACTGACTAAAACCAGACTGTTGTCCCCTCGACCCGGACTAGTGCCCGCTTGCCCTGTTTGCCTCGTCCCGCGGGGGAGTGAGGTCCAAAACTCCCGAGAGGCGCTCGTGGAACACGACGCGCCGCCCTCTCGTGTCCAGTATAATGGGGGGCGATGGATATCTGCGGTTAAGGTTCCTGCCCTAACTGCCCCATCACAATACCAGCCCGTATTACTCGTCATCAGAAAGAATCTTTCAACGCAGATGTGTTTATTCCAGTTCCGTTGACTCCTATTTGCCTGCCCACCGCCCAGACATCCCATACTTCGAGAAACCTCTACCTCACTGCTATCACGGACGGTAAGTTCTTAATAATAATGCGCGTGACCTTATATTTATGTAACATAGCATAACCTCACGCCTGTAATCCTCTAGGAGTTAGGTAGAGTTGTACCTTATAAAGGGTGTAAAAAGACCCTTAACGAAGCTGAAATGCACTTATTCTCCCCGTCATTACGATATTTTTTTGTTCTAGACCATACCTGGGAACCTTCTAGTTACGGAGAAATGGGGGGTCAAAGTTTCAACTTTTTCTTTTTAATACATGTTTGTAATGTAAGATTTTTACTTGAAACACCTCCACGACCTATTACTATTCAATCCATCCATCAGCACAATGTTTTGAGTGCGTTACATTGAGCCCTGCCATAAAACGTGATTTTTCACCCCAAAAAAAAGTGGTTTCGCAGCAAAATTTTTTGCGTAAAGTTACTTAGTATTCATAATGCTTGGTTGACGGTTTCGTGAAGGGTCCTGTTACATCTTGTAAAGTACTTCCACAACTGCCTCGTTGGTCTTGTGGTCGCAAGCGCTGCTGCTGAGCTTGAGGTCCTGAGTTCGATTCCCAGGTCGGGCAAAGTGTTATTGAGGTTTTTCATCAAGAATTTCTCAGTAGCACCCACGAAGTTTGGAATTGTGCCCGGTTGATGCCAATGGGTTCCAGGCCCCGTAATACATGGGACTTAAAACATAGGCAAAATTTTAATGTGGGTGTAACATTTATGTAGTTCTTCTCGAATTATTCCGCTAACCACCGCTTTTCTTTTTGCTCGGCTCCCAAGGGTAACAGCGCTAAGTAGCCTATAAGGTTCCGCAAGAATGGGGTTATCGAATCTCACTAGTAGTTCCAGTGATTAGCGCGTTAAGATATAATTTCGAACTTTATAACCACAATATTTTTGCTTTGCAGAAAACAAAAAGTTGGAGAAAATTGTTTACAAAATACAATATCTTGATAGAAAAACATGCGAGGAATTATATCAAGACAATGCGACGGCGAGAGTAAGTTCATTGTGTGTTTGATGTTGCTTGTGAAACACAAGCCAAACTGGAAAAAAAGTCAATAAAACAAAAAAGTCACTGACTTCCTCCGAAAGTAAAGTTATTTGTTTTTTTGAATTCGGTTATGTTATTGCAAAAAAGTTTTTATACCTAATATGACAGAGTTCCGTTCTCCCATGCTCCTACATGCTTTTTATTTTCCTTCAATTGGGTACTATATATACTGTACTGTATCTTCTCTATTTCTCTTTCCCTCTGTGTTGTCTAATGTATTTGCAATCAACTTCTTATTTTTTTCATCATCATCTTGTCTCTTTACCTGACTTAACCAAAAGGTGGGTAATTTTATGTCAGTTTCAATGTGACCCCGCAACTCCTAAACGGATGAACCGATTTCGATAAATTACACATCTTTAGAACTTTCGTGGTGGCTCGAGTGTCACTGGCTACGTAACAATTAAATTACAAAAATGTCTACAACTTTGTTTAAAAGTAATCCGAAACGGCAAATCGTATAAATAGTGAAAAAAACTTAAAATAAGTAAAGTTAAATCGTCTGCGAAATCTTTCACATTATTAAAATAAAAAGCTGTTAATAAAAGAAAAAGAATTTATAAAAGCAAAAAAACAAGCTCATTATAAATTAAATAATATTTTATTTAATTTATATATATAAGTTTGAAGCAGGTGAGACCCATTTGAATACAATATTATGAAAATGAAATGCGTCTCGCCCGTTTTTTTAGTTTTTTAATTATCATTTTGTGGCTTTTCTTCTTCCATACTAATTATGTAAAAGTTCTAAATTGTTTATTCGCTTTTGTTCTGAAGTTACAGTGTTTGATTGATATAGGGTAACCGGTTGTGATGCAGAGAATGAGGAAAATATCGTAAGCAAAGTTTTGAGTATGAATGTGGATGCCCATCAGAATACAGGAAGACCAAAGAAATGCTGCACTGTGTGAAAGATAATATGACTAGAAAGCGGGTGGCTCATGAAATGTCGACAAATTTTAATAGAATGACATAGAAGACATGCTGCCTCTTCCCGAAATAACTTGCAATGAGGGCAAGAAAATGATGAAGTTTCAATTCTGTTTCCAGGTGCCACCCAAAGAGCTCTCGCCCTCCGCATATTCGTGCGGATACGCGCCGAACATTGCGAGAGTGTGCTTCTGGGAGAACGGAATGGCGCTTGTGTCCAACGCTACTGGAATTTTCAACCTGGTTTGTAAACTGTCACGCCCTTCCTCCATAAGGGTAGGCAGAAATACCGAACACATCAGTCGCGAGTGCTACTCTCCGAAACCAAGCAATGTGTCCTCTTATCCTCTGTTTTGTTTTTATTTATATAAGTTTTATCATAACAATTCAGTAGCAGCACATACAGGGTGTAACAGTACCCTTCACGATGCCGCCAACCAAGCATTATGTACATCAAACTAAGTAACTTTACGCAAAAATTATTTCTGGGATAAGACTTTTTTTTTGGGGTCAAGAATGAAGTTTCACGGTAGCACTCGATGTAACCCAATCAAAACATTGTGCTGATGGATGGATTGAACAGTACGGGGGTCGTGGAGGTGTTTAAAGAATCTTCCATTAAAAACAAGTATTTTAAAAATAACTTGTGAAATAATCGGAACTTTGACCCCCAATATCTCCGTAACTAGAAGGTTCCCAGGTATGGTCTGGAACAGAAAAATGATCGCAATGGCGAGGAAAACAAGTGCCTTTCGGCTTCGTCTTGTAACCCTTTAGAATATTTTTTTTACCCGGTTGCGTAAAGCCAATATCTGTGTATGAGCCAGCTAATGGTCAATGCTGTTACGAATTAACTCATGGTTGCTAATGATATAATTTTTCCTCGACGCCTTACTTACTTTAAGGTACAATCGTATTACGGTATCGCGCGTAGCTATAAGAAAGTGTTAAGAGCGAACATGATTGTTCTTTTATCTGTTGCAAGCATATGAGGGCCAACTCTGTGTGGTAAAAACCAATCAACTAAGGTGCTGGCTCGAGACAGATTTGTATGATTGTTTTCCAAATTATGCAGGACAATGTCTGTGTACTATTCAGCACCATCCAGTGTTGGCTCATATATAAGGATTGGCTTTACGCTATTCGGTTTATGGCAATTAGGATCGACTTCTTCCTAAATGGAGAAGTGGTATTTATTTGAAACTATCTCTTTGCAGCGGCTTCGTTCGCGTTATTATAGCACAGTAACGTTTTACATGACAGGCAGCCTATTTCACTCAGGGATAATGTAGCTTCTCATTAGTGAAATAATTTTCGGAATCGTATTAGTGGTCCCGAAGATTACCTCCAACAAACGTACTTTACCTGTGCACAATAAATAGTATACATAGTGTAAAATAGCTGACAATATTATAATAATTAATAAAAAGATTCTTGGCTTGGTGAAACGTATTGGTGTATGTAATGCTTATTGGTGTACTACTACACCAGCAAGCGCCACCGCTGTGCATGACGGCTCGGGTTGTATGAGGTCCGGGATTTGTACTCGGTGGATGGCAATATGCTCGCCCCCTATAACATCTGTCTTAAAGTTAGATGGCGAAATGCTTCGAGGATTACATACGTGATGTTTTTCTGTATTCAAATCCATCCAAAGGGTTCCATGGACTGATCGCTGTTAGCGATAAGACCACCCATTGCGGCACCCAATGTATAACGACTACTTCGTAATGATACCTGTTTGTATTGTGTACATAGTCAAGAGTAATCTATCTATTTATCATCAGATTGGCTTGGCCGTCTATGGTCCCGGCTGCGAAGTGCCCGCTCGCTTCCTGGATCTGTCCCGGTACTTGTCCTGGATCCACTCCGTCACCAGACCAGAGAGCAATAACGATGATGACTTCCGGCGCTCGGAGGGAGACACAACAAGCCGCTGGAACAAGCCTGTCCCAAATTTTCCAATACACACATTGCTGTAAGTGTTTTACTTTTTATCAGCGCCCATCTACCATTAAATCATTGTTAATGTTTTTCAAACTGTAGCTTGTGGCAAAATAATAACAACCGCTTGGGTCGATCTTTAGGTTAAGCCGTGCTTTCCTATGTTGGTCTGTGGATGGGTGACCGCCCATTACATACCGTGTTTCGTCCATGCATCGGAAATCAGGCTAAGCCGTTAGTCCCGGCTGTCATCTGTAGATCTTTGACAGTCGTTACAGGTAGTCAGTGCCCCAAAAAGTCTGACAACCAGTCTTACCAAGGGGTATCGTATTACCCAGTACTAACTGGGTTGTGGAGGTCAGATAGGCAGTCGCTCCATGTACAATACTGGTATTCAGCTGCATCCGGTTAGACTGGAAGCTGACCCTAACATAGTTGGGAAAAGGCTAGGCAGATGATGTGTACATTTTCTAGTCATCATCTACCTCGCCAGTTCTCAACTAAGTCGGGGTTGGTTTCCAGCCGCATCCGTTTCATGAAGAGTTGAGATAACTGATAGGTCCTTGCATGAGTGCCGTCAGTTAAGGCTAGTTATATTTCAACTGCTTGTGCTTTGTTTTTTGTGTTTTCTTTTTGTTTGTTTTCACATACAGGGTGTAACAAGACCCTTAACAAAGCCGAAAGGCACTGGTTTTGCCCGCCATTGCGATCATTTTTTGTTTAAGACCATACTTGGGAAGCTTCTAGTTACGGAGATATTGGGTGTCAAAGTTCCAATATTATCACTTTTTTTTTTAATACAGTTTTTAATTTATAATTTTTGCTTGAAACACCTCCACAACCCCCGTACTATTCAATCCATCCATCAAGAAACGTGAACGTAAAAACGTGCTTTTTCACCCCAAAAAGAAAAGTTACTTAGTTTGATGTAGAGAATGCTTGGTAGACAGCTTTGTGAAGGGTCCTGTTACACCATGTATACTACCGTTGTATTCTTTAAACGTTTATTCTTTTACACGTTGTATTACAACGTGTAAAAGAATAAACGCAAAACATCTTAAGGGGTCATTGTACTCGTCATTATGAACAACTTTCAATATGGGACCAACACTGAAATCGCGAAGTTCCGTGTACTCGTAGGTAGTCTAATGAAGCAAACACTCTTAGGCACATATACGATGACTCCGCTGCCTTTTTTAGAACTACGCAACTGAGTATTCATATCGTAGTCCACGAGTTTAAACAAAGATTTAGTCCTGTAGGAGATATTTGCCTCGGTGATGATGACCATTTGAATGGTTTGAGGGCAGTTCATGATGAGTTGAGAGAAATTCTTCAGCATTGATCTGATATTTACATGAAGCATGGTTGTTGAGTTGTATATCTTTGGATGTAACTCTGTGTATTCATTCCAATGTTTGTATATGTTTTCAATTATGTTAACGTATGTCTCATCAATTTTGAAGCACATGATGCATGAATCCATTTGCTACACTTTGAACACTGTTTACGGACTTTTTTTCATCACCAGTTTTCCGCACTTTGCACATTTCAACATTTTGATGATTAGATCGGTGCGTAGGTGGAAGATAAAGTGTCAATAAAGTTCTAAGGCGGTTGGGCCCTATCAGAATACCAGCGTTGTGACTTTTTTTTTTAAGTTACACCGCCATGATGAGATAGGGGCCTTTTGGCCTCGCACAGGACCAATTTCACTTGTTTTTTCTTTCACTAATGTTTACTTTTAAATAATTTTGTTTTAATGTTATGTCAACCATTTTTTGTATTGTCCTGTGTGAGTCTAATAAATAATTTTCTTTCTTTTTTCTAAGTAATTAGGTGGTACGCGTCTAACTGGTTTCGCACCGAGCGCATGACTGAATCGTTGTGGAAGTAATGAGAATATACCCAGGACTTTGTAATACCTATGTTGATTTTATAAAGGAGTGTCCATGAAGTTCCACCCCATTTCACTTCCAAACAGAACGACACTTGGGAATGAGCAACTTCAGTACTGTCATATTTAATATGCGTAGGGCTGGTCTGTAGCTTCATTTCTTTTGTTTTTGACTATTTGAAAGTGCCTCTAATTTATCTATTTGAAATGTATGCTAAATAATAATACAGGGTTTAACAGGACCCTTCAAGAAGCCGTAAACCAAGCATTATGTACATCAAACTAAGTAACTTTACGCAAAAATTATTGCTGGGAAACGACTTTTTTTTGGGTAAAAAAATCACGTTTTTTCGTAAATCTCTATGTAACGCAATTAAATCACTGTGCTGATGGATACATTGAATAGTACGTGGGTCGTGGAGGTGTTATAAGTAAAAATCTTACATTAAAAACGTATATTTAAAAAAAAAAGTTGGAACTTTGACCCCCAATATCTCCGTAACTAGAAGGTTCCCAGGGATGGTCTAAAAGAAAAAAATGATCGCAATGATGGGGAAAACAAGTACCTTTCGGCTTCGTTAAGGGTCTTGTTACACCCTTTAAATGTTAAATATATTTGAGTCTTGTGTATTATTTCAGAGATGATCGTAAGAACGTGTTTAAGCATCACTACGAGCCTTACCCGTTCGATGTGGAGTCCCTGAAGTATCACATCATCAAGCCGACCAAAGATAACAAATCTCTAATCATCATGAGTTGTGAGTACTCAGTTTTGTGAACCTCCCTTACACGTAAAGTGGGGATGCATTTGTTTGGTCTATCCCAGGGCCTCTTTCACCATCTCCAAGTTTTAAAGTGTTGATTAGTTACTCGCCGATTAGCCGCCGTTAATTGGCAAGTAAAAGTGACGAGTTTTTTCTGTTAATTTCACAAGCGAAAACTTGTCACGGACTTTGGTAAGTAAAGTTATTTTTCATTTTTTTTTAAGTCGGTTTTTTTTGCAATTTTTATTTTTATTTTTTTAGTTGTAATATCTTAAAGGGTGTAACAAGACCCTTCACGAAGCCGTCAACCAAGCATACTGTACATCAAACTAAGTAACTTTTCGCAAAAAATATTGCTGGGAAACGACTTTTTTTTGGTGTGATAAATCACGTTTTACGGTAAGACTCAATGTATTAGCATTCAAAACATTGTGCTGATGGGTGCATTGAATAGTACGGGGATCATGAAGGTGTTAAAGTAAAAATCTTACATTAAAAACATGAATATAAGAAAAAACTCGTGAAAGAGCTGGAACTTTGTCCCCATATCTCCGTAACCAGAAGGTTCCCAGTGGTATGGTCTAGAACAAAAAAATAATCGCAATGACGGGGAGAACAAGTGATTTTCGGCTTCGTTATGGATTATTACACCCTTTATACTAGTATTAGCCATGCATTTATTTTACATTGTTAACAATACATGTCATGGTAATAGGCTTATTCCCAATAAAATGGAGCTTAACCTATAAGTACCTAACTGTCGAAATGTGGGTCTACTGTACACATCTGCGTACCCCTTCCGAGCGTACAGGCGTGATGTTATGTAAACAATAAACATCCAAGCGCTTGCAGCACTCACGACAGATTTGCTGTTTAATATTGAAGAGTTCCGTTCTATATCAATCCGAGTCCATGATCAGATCATGACAATATTTCTAAGAGTTGAATACTACCTATGTGCTACAACTAGCTTCCAATAGCGAAAAAATCACCACCTTTCGGGCCCGTTTGTAATCACTGGCAATACATAGTGTTTACTACCGAGTTGGTAGAGGAGTTGGACTAACACACTTGTGTGAACACTAATAGGTTTGAAATTGCAATAAAACTAAAATAGTGTCCTGGTATAAGCTGGTAATATATGTTCTAAAATTCACTCGAACCCAACCAAATCGTGATAACACAATGATAGCGAGATCTAATTTTACGACAACACCATCTATCGAGCTTGAGGTTCAACTTTTGAACATTTACAATATTATCACTTCGATTCCTGCATTAACACATTGGTCAAGGACTTTCGTCTTGAGACACTTCGGTAACCTACTTAGCTGAACCGTTTGTCCCAAGTAGACGCCTACAACTTTGAGTATAGTCTCTGATCTTGTAGTGTTGAGCGTGTCGTTTTGTATTGTTGTGCGAGTGTGACATTGTTGTGGGTGTTACCTACCTTGGTTTTGTCCATGTTCATTTTAAGACCAACTCTTTCGGAAGCTACATTGAGTTCATCGAGCATTGTACAGAAGTCCTCCATGGTGTCAGCCATGACCTCTATATCGTCGGCAAACCGAAAGTGAGTGATTTGCATGCCATTGACGTTGATGACTAGCCCTCTCCAGTCCAGAACCATGAAGGCATTCTCCAGAGCACCAGTGAACAGTTTCGGAGATATGAATTCCTGACACCTGTGATCCAGAGAGTCAGCCTTATGCTCACATATTATCTGAATTATTTCATTTCATTCATTTCATTTACTCGTAATACACTTTTAATACATTTTTAATTAGATAAAATAATTCATTGTTTTTTCAAGATCTAAAAAGTGCATAAACATATAATAGTTTTGGGAGAATGATCCCAAACCTAAGAAATTCCAAAGAAAAGATTTAGTACTAAGATCCCGCCATCCCCTTCGTGTTAGGTTACTGTAAACCCTGCAAACAGAAATAGGAGCCCCCGCTCTACGTTGACTACGACTTATTATTATTGCCTTTTTATCACTTTGCCTATATTTTGCATTATATTATTATTTGTCATTTTGCCTATGTGCTATTCCAGAGTCTGGAATAGCACATAGGCTGGTTTGGAATCCATAGTCATAGTCTAAAATTCACACTATAATCTATCTCTGTGCCAAATCACATTAAAATACTTGTTACTCACTTTATATTTATTTTTTAACCGAACTCGTAAATTACACATTTATTTAATTTACTCGCTATGTACTTTTTTGTAACCATGTATTTATTTTATTAATATGTTTGAAACTGTTGTTCCGTCTCCTCCTTACCCCCCAAAGGTTCATTGGAAGAACAGCGTCAAACAGCCTCACCTGTCCTTTTTGGCGCAGCTGTGAGGCACACAGCACATAAGTACTATGTATTTTCTTTTTGCTTTTTTTTCTCTTAGTTTTTAATTTGTTTTTTATCTTTTTTTATTATGTGTGGTTATGGAACTGACGTCAAATAAACTTTATTCTTGGTTGCTTTCTTTCTGAAAATCATCCAGATCTAAATTTCATCCAGATCCGTTCAGTCGTTCTGGCGTAATTGAGTAACAAACACCCATCAATCCAAACTTTCGCATATGAAATAGTGGTAAGGTATAATTTTTTTGATTTTTTGTCACTTATTGGGTAGTAACACTTCATCATCATTCTCTTGCCCTTATCCCAATTCACTTGGGATCGGCGCAGCATTTCTTTTTCTTACTTCTCTTTTACGGCAACCTGGTGACT
Organism: Eugnorisma glareosa; assembly: GCA_947578425.1. Taxonomy (NCBI): domain Eukaryota; kingdom Metazoa; phylum Arthropoda; class Insecta; order Lepidoptera; family Noctuidae; genus Eugnorisma; species Eugnorisma glareosa. The sequence continues at coordinate 4,068,351 of OX387967.1, read as the reverse complement.
GAAAAGTTGTGTAGTAATCACCACACAACTTTTTAGTCACCGGCGCCACTTTCAGACTTCCTCTTATTTACTTTATCCATTCGCGTAACACCACACGTCCTCTTTAGCATTCTCATTTCAGCCACATGCAATGCCTTTCATTTTTGTGGCCCAAGATTTTGATCCATACAAGACAGGTCAGGACAGGACACAGGACAGGTCTAACTATTGTCGCAGATTGTTCCCGTGACCTGCCGCCATTTCATCCATCCCGTGTTAGTTCTGTGCTAAGCACTACGATCTATTTAGCATACGTTTTACACAAGTGAACCGAGATACCGAAAGTCGGAGCAGAGAGGAAGAAACGCGCCTTCTAACACTATGACTCCAGAACTGAAGAGACCACTGAAATCGCAGAACATGTACCTAGTCAGTTTTAGTTCTGCTGATTTTATGCCTACTTTCTCCCGCTTCTGTTGCTATTTCTCCAATCAGCTCTGGATCTCAGGTCCATCTTCACCGACAAGAACGATGTCGTCGGCAGAAACATTTACCAGGGTGCCTCTTCCTGTATGTCCGACATCAAAGCATACATAATCAACAGGAAGAGGTACGGACTCAAAGCTGACCCTTGATGCAAGCCTCCAGCCATATGAACTCGTCGGTGTTGCCAGCAGTTGACGGGACGTAGGTACAAGATATCATTTGCTTTCTCCAGATCAATGGACACCTTTTGCAATTTAAGTTCTTGTGTGCATGTCTGTACTTCTCACATAATTGGCGGAGTGCAAAAGTCGCTACTTTTACATTCCGCCAATTGTGTCGAGGACGCTTCCATTGTTCCTCGACCTGGCATAAACCCAAACTGATTTTGGGTATTTCACTCCTGTCTCACAATCTTTTCTCTATTACTTTCTCCCATACTTTCATATAATCTGACAATATGAGCTTTATCCCTCGATAGTTGGTGCAGCCCTGCACATCACCTCTATTCTTGAAGATAGGCACTAGCGGACTATTGCACTATTCTTGTGGGATCGCTTCTTCACACAACCACTTATTGAAAAATGAAGTCAGCCACTTATATCTACGGTCTTTCCGTTTTTCATACCTTGAACTGCCATCCTCACTTCATCCATGCTAATTTCCCTCACTAAACCCATATTTACTTGTTCCTCTTTAAGCACACCGCTCAATTCATTATTTTGATTAATTAGCTTTTCGAAATAAACCTTACGTCTCTCTTTTATTTCATCATCTTTAGACAAAACCTTACCAGCGCCATCTTTTAACACTTTATTTCGATTTAAATCTCTCATTCTCATTTCTCTTGGTTTTGTAATCCGGTAGAGCTCCTTCTGGCCCCTAGGACTGTAGGACTGGAAACTGCTACCACCTTTTTTTGCAGAGTTTTCTTCCATATGCTTCATTTCAATCATCTTATCTACTACCTGGCTATTGAACATACTTGTACAGTCTTCTTTGTTTATCAAACGCCATCTGGTTTTATTTGGGGGTCGTTCTTTGTTTCCCTTAGACAGGCCACTGACTTTAAATCCTTTATGACGAATCTGTGTTGGGACTAAGACGAATAAGTAAGTATCGGGTAGTAAAAGTATACCCTCGATTTATGGAATACAGATGTGATGTTATGTTTCAGTGGACGACAAATGGGAGCGATACGACGACGCCTGCGAACGGCCCAAAGACCCTATATATAGAGATTACTTCGAGTTGACAGCTCTGGACAAGTTGAGGGGATCGGTGACATATAAGGTTCGACAGTCATCTCAAATTTTATGAAGATCATAATTAATTATACATCAGCGTGTATGTCTGAAGAGCTCGTGGCTACATAATAACAGCTATCAATTGTAGATTTTTGACGGTCCTAACAGGTGTGTCCCGAAAGTCTGACAACCAGTCTTACCAAGGGGTATCGTATTGCCCAGTACTAACTGGATTGTGGAGGTCAGATAGGCAGTCGCTCCATGTAAAATACTGGTATTTAGCTTCATCCGGTTACACTGAAAACCAATAAATGCTGATATTATTATGTCAATGGAATTTAATCTTTGCGTATAGATCTATCTTAAGCCCTACACACAGTGATGTACAAGATACCTTAAATAAAGTAATAATAATACAAAATGCAAAATACTTTTAAATTAAGTATTTGAGATACCAGATGCAAATAACTTTCTGAAATACTAGTTAAGAAATACGTATCTTTTGAATACTTTTTATAGATAAAATACTTGTATAAAAACAACATTTTTTTAATGAAAGTTTATTTTTATAAGGTAAATCGCGTTGATCGCGCAAATGTGACACAACATAATATTATATTTTTAAGGTTTTAATTGATACTTAAGTAAAACCAGTTTCTTCGATGAGACCTCATGATCATGCCCCCAAATGAGAAGAGTCGCTCTATAGGGGCAGAACTTAAACAGAATTTGTATTTGTATTAAATGTACGGAAACAGATTTTGTATTTCAAATTTTCTCTTTAGCTTAAATGCTTATCCTACAAAAAAAAAAAGAAATTAATTATCATCAACATAAAGATGTTGGTATCCACGCCACGCCATCTATCAATTTGGCCCTAAAAGACTAAGTGCTCATTTACGGAGACGCAGCGCGTTGGGCGGCGCGTTGCGCGGCGCGTCGTGCGGCGCGTTGAGCGTTTTTTCCGTTTACGAAGAGGCGGCGCGTGCAATGGCCCGCGTTACCGCACGCCCAAACATATGGCAATGTACGATGTTGTTTACGGAGAAGCGGCGCGTGGTGCGGTGCGTGAGGAGCAGCGGTGGCCGCCGCGTCGCCCGCCGCGGTGCCCGCGGCTGTGCGCGCGGCGGCACACGCACTAATAGTCCGGGAGGTAGCGTTGCAAATGAAAAAGTCATAGTACAACAACTTCCGTAACCGCACACCCAAACTCACGCTACTTGAGCAGCTGACTGTCAGTTCTCTTATTAGTCGTATAAGATCAACTATCTATGTCAATTTCAGCCGGCTTACTATGACTTTTTCATTTGCAACGGTACCTCCCGGACTATAAGCGTGTGTGCCGCCGCGGGCACCGCGGTGGGCGACGCAGCGGGCGCCGCGCCGCCGCGTTCGCGGCCGCGGGCAACGCATGCAGTTCAAGCAAACGCGCGTAATATCGCTTCTCCGTAAAGTCTCTCATACATTTCCATATGTTTGAATTTAAAGCGGGCCGCGCCGCTCAACGCACCGCACAACGCGCTGCGTGTCCGTAAATGAGCCCTAAAGATTCAATGGCGCGTTCAGTTTTATCAATAGTAACATTGACATTTAAAATTAATGTCACATATGATGTCACAATAAAATCAATTAGCTATTAATAAAAGTATCTTAGCAAACGTAGTGTCTACAAAATACTAAGATACTAAACAAAAGGTACTTAAATACAAGGTACGAAATGAATTTAAAAAAAGTTATTTATTTCCAAGATTAAAATACGTATTTTGTCAAATGTATCTGTATTTCATAACACTTATTCATTCATTCATCTGTATTTCAGATAGGTACTTGTATCTTATATAAGTTACATCTCTGCCTACACACTTGTCATCTTTGTAACTGTTTAGGAAACACTGTTGCTATTCATCATTGTCATTATCTTAATACCTTTGATGCCAGTGCTCCACGTTATTTTGTTCCACTGCCCCCTGACAGCCGTCATGCTATCATTTACTATTTTTTTCTTCCAAATCATTCCTCACACAATCCATCCATCATCAACGTTTATATTTCTCATTATTTCAACACGTTTTTTCTTCCATTCTCCCTCTGTCAACCGATATGTTTATGATACAATAGCTTTGGTCCGCGGCTTCGATCGCATTAATTAATAATTTGACAATCTATTCGGGTTGTACTGTGCTTAATTATATAATTTAACCATAATTCGGAAGGCACGTGGCGCCATCTATTATCATAAGAACGTTATTGTTGTTTTCCTCGGGAGCAGTAATTTTTTCGGGATGAAGGTACCCTATGTCCGTTTCTGTACACCTGACAACGTATACAGGGTGAATTTTCCAAATGGGCGTGGATGTCCAAATCCGAAATTATGAGGAATAGCGAAAAATGCTCAAAATAGTCTCGAGCCCGTTTTTGATGAAAACTAAAACTGCATCACTGGATTTTTGAAAAATAAATATCCTGACCAGGAATTGAACCTATTGGATTTGAAAAAAAAAACACTGTATTTTTACACCATTCGATAGTGTCGCTAATAAGGATCAAATTCTGGGAAGTAACGATATATGGCAAATTTAAGAAAAATGAAAATTTTATGTTTTTTCATATTTTAAATTAATTTCTTTGATTAAAGACACCCGCAGCGCAGTCGATTTTCACAACATTATGTTCTAATATAAATTTTCTTGACTCTTCGTGGCCAAAGACCACCAGTAAAAGAAAAAAAAGAACTTAGAAGTGAGTTGGCGCCAATAGTAATTTTGTTCGACGTTTTGATTACTACTACTGTTATGTATTTTATCAAAATTGAACTCTTTACGCATTTCATTAAATCTGGGAAATAATGAAATGCGGCAAACTAAATTTGCCGCATTTAATTATTTCCCAGAATTTAAACCTTTTTAGCGACACTATCGAATGGTGTAATAATACAGTGTGTGTCTTTTTTTCACCACCGCCACTTTCGAGTCCTGGCTAGGAATATTGATTTTTCAAAAATCTAATGATGCAGTTTTAGTTTTCATAAAAATCGAGCTCGAGACTCCCTTAAGCATTTTTCGCTATACCTCATAGTTTCGGATTTGGCCATCCACGCCCACTTGAAAAATTCACCCTGAATATTATGCAAAATTTCGGGATGATCGGAAAAAGGAAGGTAACAAACAAACTTACTTTCGCATTTATAAAATAAGTAACGAAGTAAGAATACAATCAAACACTTTTGCTTTCAGCTATCATTATACGACTTGCAAGTAAAGACGTTGGCCTGTATCCGCCTCACTGTAAGTATCAAAAGGTAGTTTATTAATTGCTGAGCTATTGATTCCACGTATTGAAGGATCTATGCCTCAACAAGCTTGAAGTCCTGGGTTCGATTCCCATGTTAAGCAAAGTGTCATGGGATTTTACCATCAGGAATTTCTCAGTAGCAGCCACGTAGTCTAGATTTGTACCCGCTAGATCGCAATAGACTCGCCCCTTGTTAGTGGGACTCAAGCATCACTGGCAAAACTTAGGTGTGCTATTACACCTCATTCTAAGCCTTTGGGTATGACAGGCGCGTGGTATTATAAAGCATCATTTAATACTATATATTTTAATACTATATATACTATGCAATAAAGAATTTGAATTTGAATACTAGCTAGCGGCGAGAATCAGTAGTGCCATTTAGCGACGTCTCCCGTTCGCATTTACGTACTTACAACCAATAATAATATTTAAAAAATTGATGACGTAGCTCATAAATCTGTAGTGTACTTCTGAGCGAAACATTCAAAATGACATTTTGTTTTGACAAAACCCGAGTCCAGTCGAGTTTTGTTCGCCTCAACTTGGTTTCGACTTTCGTGGTGTTTGGTATTATTTTACATTCTCTCATTTGTTTTGTTCCTACGAATTTTGCTTTGTACAGACGCCAGCACACCAAACTACCCGAAACTGCCAATTTTTCCCAATCAACCTTGAACCTAATTCTTTAGCGATTAAGTTGAAAATCTATTAAAGAAATTTGACAGATTGTAGTAGGCTGATGTGCTGGCGACTGTACAATTATTATGAAATAACAATCTCTAGGTTATGTAAACGTCATCTCTACAACCTGTCATGGCTGTCATAACACTCACGACAAACGTCAAACATTTTATTTTTTTATTGTGTGCATAAAAACCATATAATATTATGTAAAAAATGCTACTTTATTCTATTCAGGGGTTAGTTTCCCAGCTTTTTTAAAAGGTATATGTTATGGCCGGAGTTCCATACAAAAATGAAACATCTCCTTTGCCCATATCTTTTTATCGTGTTGACTCAGGAACTTGATTTTTACACACCTAATAGGGGACTATAGACTTCACTATCTGGTATAAATTTCAACTTTAAATCGGTGGTGACACACGGGCCGACGGACAAGAGATACTTTATTCTATTCAGGGGTTAGTTTCCCAGCTTTTTTAAAAGGTATATGTTATGGCCGGAGTTCCATACAAAAATGAAACATCTCCTTTGCTCATATCTTTTTATCGTGTTGACTCAGGAACTTGATTTTTACACACCTAATAGGGGACTATAGACTTCACTATCTGGTATAAATTTCAACAACTTTAAATCGGTGGTGACACACGGGCCGACGGACAAGAGAGTGATCAAAGGGTTCCGTTTTTTACATATGAGGTACGGGACCCTAAACAATGAAATATTTTAAGTATGTTACTAATTAATTTTATTTCAATTAGTAAAGGAAACATAAAATAACACTCAAAGTTTATAGGTAACTCGGTAAGATGTTTGCGAATAAAAAAAATATTACGCTTCTGATTTTATTAACACCTTTAATCCTCACAGATCTTGGGCGAGCGTAGATCAAGTGCTATTCTATCGTTCAAAGAAGAAATTGTAAACTATAAGGAAAATATTGAGCTGCGTGATCAATCAGGGGAAACACCCGAAGAATTATTCAAATACTTTCCAGTACTAGAAGGATCAGCGAAAAAAAAAAAAACAGGGAACTGGAAAGAAGACGACGATTTCTACAGACAGGATTTCCTTAACGATGAAAACCTATTCTATTCTAGATACGTTATTAATTGTGATTTGTTTATTAAATTGGAATTTAATGAGAGGGCTAAAATGCAATTTGAAATGTTTGCGGAATCGGATGTTTTGGACACATCTCATATTTGGAAGCAAGCAACGACATCGGATTCTAGTACAGAAACAGAAGAAACGACAACGACACCGGATTCTAGTTCAAAATCAGAAGAAACGACAACGACACCGACGACTCCTACAGAAACGATAACGACACCAACCACTACTACAGAAACGACAACGACACCGACCACTTCTACAGAAACGACAACGACATCGACCACTACTATAGAAACGACAACGACACCGACCACTACTACAGAAACGACAACGACACGGACCTCTACTACAGAAACGACCGTGAGACCGACCACTACTACAGAAACGACAACGATACCGACCACCACTACAGAAACGACAACGACACCGACCACTACTACAAAAACGACAACGATACCGACCACTACTACAGAGAAGACAACGACACCGACCACTACTACAGAAACGACAACGACACCGACCACTACTACAGAAACGACAACGACACCGACCAGTACTACACAAACGACAACGACACCGACCACTACTACAGAAACGACCACGACATCGACCACTACTATAGAAACGACAACGACACCGACCACTACTACAGAAACGACAACGACACGGACCTCTACTACAGAAACGACCGCGAGACCGACCACTACTACAGAAACGACAACGACATCGACCACTACTATAGAAACGACAACGACACCGACCACCACTACGGAAACGACAACGACACCGACCACTACTACAGAAACGACAACGACACCGACCACTATTACAGAAACGATAACGACACCGACCACTACTACAGAGAAGACAACGACACCGACCACTACTACAGAAACGACAACGACACGGACTTCTACTACAGAAACGACCGCGAGACCGACCACTACTACAGAAACGACAACGACACCGACCACTACTATAGAGAAGACAACGACACCGACCACTACTACAGAAACGACAACGACACCGACCACTACTACAGAAACGACAACGAAACCGACCACTACTACAGAAAAGACAACGACACCGACCACTACTACAGAAACGACAACGACACGGACCTCTACTACAGAAACGACCGCGAGACCGACCACTACTACAGAAACAACAACGACATCGACCACTACTATAGAAACGACAACGACACCGACCACCACTACGGAAACGACAACGACACCGACCACTACTACAGAAACGACAACGACACCGACCACTACTACAGAGAAGACAACGACACCGACCACGACTACAGAAACGACAAAAACACCGACCACTACTACAGAGACGACAACGACACGGACCTCTACTACTGAAACGACAACGACACCGACCACTACTACAGAAACGACAACGACACCGCCCACTACTACAGAAACGACAACGACACTGACCTCTACTACAGAAACGACCGCGACACCGACCACTACTACAGAAATGACAACGACACCGACCACTACTACAGAGACGACAACGACACGGACCACTACTACAGAAACGACAACGACACCGACCACTACTACAGAGACGACAACGACACCGACCACTACTACAGAAACGACAACGACACCGACCACTACTACAGAGACGACAACGACACCGCCCACTACTACAGAAACGACAACGACACCGACCACTACAACAGAGACGACAACGACACCGACCACTACTACAGAAACGACAACGACACCGACCACAACTATAGAGAAGACAACGACACCGACCACTACTACAGAAACGACAACGACACCGACCACTACTACAGAAACGACAACGACACCGACCACTACTACAGAAACGACAACGACACCGACCACTACTACAGAAACGACAACGACACCGACCGCTACTACAGAAACGACAACGACACCGACCACTACTACAGAAACGACAACGACACCGACCACTACTACAGAAACGACAACGACACCGACCACTACCACAGAAACGACAACGACACCGACCACTACTACAGAAACGACAACGACACCGATCACTACTACAGAGACGACAACGACACCGACCACTACTACAGAAACGACAACGACACCGACCACTACTACAGAAACGACAACGACACCGACCACTACTACAGAGACGACAACGACACCGACCACTACTACAGAAACGACAACGACACCGACCACTACTACAGAAACGACAACGACACCGACCACTACTACAGAAACGACAACGACACCGACCACTACTACAGAGACGACAACGACACCGACCACTACTACAGAAACGACAACGACACCGACCACTACTACAGAGACGACAACGACACCGACCACTACTACAGAAACGACAACGACACCGACCACTACTACAGAGACGACAACGACACCGACCACTACTACAGAAACGACAACGACACCGACCACTACTACAGAGACGACAATGATACCACCAATGAATGAACAGAATTGCAGTGACTGGATGGATGACGATGATTGTGACGAGTTCAAAAAAATGCAAAAGAAATTAAGGAAAGAGTTAAAAAGGAAAAACGAAGAATACAAGTGGCTACCAGAAATTGAAAAGTGGCTCCGGTATAAAGAAAGAAGAAAATATGAAGACGAAAACCCAATGCGGCAATTCAATTGTTCTTATTGGATGACTAAAGAATCCTGTGATGAGTTCTTGGAAGCCCAAAGGCTGTTAAGGATAGAATTAAGAAATAAAAAACAAACGGACGATATTTGGAAAAGCAAAAATATTCAGTGGCTCGTGAATAAAAAAGAAAAGTACTTGAAAGAGTGGAATTCAAGTGGTCAGTACGAGTATATGCCTTGTACTTACTGGATGAAAGCGACGATGTGTAAAGATTTCAATGTCTTCCAAAAGGGGATAATAAACGATAACACCATAGACAGAAAGAAAGATGTAATTCGTTCGTGGGTCTGGTTTAGATCAAAAGATAATCGCTTTAACTACGACGACACGGGTTTAGGGGACACATTTATATATCAAAAAAAAAAGGAAAAGAAAAAAAAGCCACCGACCACTACTACAGAAACGACAACGACACCGACCACTACTACAGAAACGACAACGACACCGTCCACTACTACAGAAACGACAACGACACCGACCACTACTACAGAGAAGACAACGACACCGACCACTACTACAGAAACGACAACGACACCGACCACTACTACAGAGACGACAATGATACCACCAATGAATGAACAGAATTGCAGAGACTGGATGGATGACGATGATTGTGACAAGTTCAAAAAAATGCAAAAGAAATTAAGGAAAGAGTTAAAAAGGAAAAACGAAGAATACAAGTGGCTACCAGAAATTGAAAAGTGGCTCCGGTATAAAGAAAGAAGAAAATATGAAGACGAAAACCCAATGCGGCAATTCAATTGTTCTTATTGGATGACTAAAGAATCCTGTGATGAGTTCTTGGAAGCCCAAAGGCTGTTAAGGATAGAATTAAGAAATAAAAAACAAACGGACGATATTTGGAAACGCAAAAATATTCAGTGGCTCGTGAATAAAAAAGAAAAGTACTTGAAAGAGTGGAATTCAAGTGGTCAGAACGAGTATATGCCTTGTACTTACTGGATGAAAGCGACGATGTGTAAAGATTTCAATGTCTTCCAAAAGAGGATAATAAACGATAACACCATAGACAGAAAGAAAGATGTAATTCGTTCGTGGGTCTGGTTTAGATCAAAAGATAATCGCTTTAACTACGACGACACGGGTTTAGGGGACACATTTATATATAAAAAAAAAAAGGAAAAGAAAAAAAAGCCACCGACCACTACTACAGAGACGACAATGATACCACCAATGAATGAACAGAATTGCAGAGACTGGATGGATGACAATGATTGTAACGAGTTCAAAATAATGCAAAAGAGTTTAAGGAAAGATTTAAAAAGGAAAAACGAAGAATACAAGTGGCTACCAGAAATTGAAAAGTGGCTCCGGTCTATAGAAAGAAGAAAATATGAACGCGAAAACCCAATGCGTTTTTTCAATTGCACTTATTGGATGACTAAAGAATCCTGTGATGAGTTCAGGAAAGTCCAAAGGCTGTTAAGGACAGAATTAACAAATAAAAAACAAACGGACGATATTTGGAAACGCAAAAATATTCAGTGGCTCGTGAATAAAAAAGAAAAGTACTTGAAAGAGTGGAATTCAAGTGGTCAGTACGAGTATATGCCTTGTACTTACTGGATGAAACCGTCGATATGTAAAGATTTCAATGTCTTCCAAAAGAGGATAATGAACGATGAAACCATAGACAGCAAGAAAGATGTAATTCGTTCGTGGGTCTTGTTTACAGCAAAAAAATATGGCATTAACTATGACGACATGGGTTTAGACACATCTACAGAAAAAAAAAAGGTGAGTTTCTGTTGACGACGCAAAAAACCTTTTTTATTACTCACGCTTTACTGCATGTTTTATATTACTACTAACTGTTGCCCGCAACTTCGCTAGGTGGAAATTGTGTGAAACTGCTACGTTGGTCGAGTGGTCGTGAAAAAAATATTTACCAGTATTCTATTTGACTCGTGTTGGGGGATGATTTTGGAAAAACTGTGATAAGTACATGGTTTTCATGATTTTGACTGAAGAGTATGTACACAAATTTTCAAGTGAGAGAAACCTCTAGAATAAAAAGTTTAACAGAAAATTCAACGCTCCATTTCACCCTTCTTTTTTTTTGTTTTTTTTTTTTTTTTTGGATGGGAAATCATCAAATAATCCCCCTCCCGCTCTGGGCTGAGCAAGAGGGAGTGTCAGACTTTTACTGACTAAAACCCATCCATGTTCCTTCCTTTGCCCTTTGTGTTCCAGGGCCGCGGTATCTCTTTCGAACAGTCCCACAACCCTGGCAGGCATCGGTCCTTTCGGACCCCTTCCTGTTTGCTGACTCTCTTTGAGGCGCGCGTGGAACACGAACGCGCCGTCGACACGGCTTGTCGTCATAAGACGGACGGACGGCGAGCTAGCCCATAGCTCATCGGCCGCGCCTACGGTGGCCCCCGACGCCCGGTGCGTCTCCTGTGGTGTCTGAGACGTGAGGCTCTCTCCCTCTCACGTCCCGCCACCTCCTTCGCTAGCATGACTGCTTCGCAGAAGGAGGTGTCAGCGTCCCATCCCCTCTCGCTCCGGACCATGGATTGAACCTGGGCCGGACGCGAGAGGTCGCCGCCGCCGATTGCCGCTACGAGGACACGGCGGTGCTCCGCCCAAGCGGAGCAGACCTGCACAGTGTGTTCCACCGCGTCCTCCGATCGATCCTCGCAGTGGTGACACCCGGGCGTTTCCTCCCACCCGATAAGGTGCAGGAACCTCCCGAAACAACCATATCCGGTGAGGACCTGCGTCAGGTGGAAGGTGAGGGCGCCGTGGCGCCTCTCTAGCCACTCCTCAAAGAGGGGACTTACCGCCACTATTGTGGCGTGCCCTCCCATTTCACCCTCATAGGTGGAATTTCTAAAAACCCTTTCTTAGTGGATATTCAATTTTCACAAAGAATATACCCTCTAAATTTCACGTCTCTAGGACGAGCGGTTTGGGTTGTGTGTTGATATATCAGTCAGTTAGTCAGGACATTTAAATTTTAAATATTTATTGTCAGATTGTCAGGATTTATTCCCTTAGACTCGTACATCATGACTGTAGTTAGAAGATGGGTTTCGTACTTTCAGCCAGGCTTCAGATTCGCTAAAGTAGACTCATCTTTCATGGGGTACTGTTTGAGATGCTATAATAAAATACCACAAAGTATTCTTGAACTCAATGAGACGAAATTTAAAACATGCATTAAACGCACCTTTTGTAAGCAAGCCTAACTGTGTTTCGACAATTCAAAAGTGCCTGTAACTGGCCTACTTGAAATAAATGCTTTGATTTTGAATTTTACACAATAACACGAGGCACAATGAATCGGGTACAATTCCAGGACGTCTCAACTCCGCTGCGATCAGAAATTGAATGTCCTCCTCGCCTCAAGCTGTAAACATCACTGCTCTGAAGCACGCTGTGGTGTGGGTTGCGTGATGCCACACTGGAGTACTTGCGATTCATTGTCCGTATCAATGACGGGATTCGATATAGATTATGCTAGTTCTAGAAATATTTGAACGACTTATAAGTAGTGTGCCCACCGAATCATGTTTTTTGCCAAAACCGAAACCGACACTGAAGGTTCGGTTTTGATTTAGTTTCGGCCGAAACCGGACCTTTTATAAACGTGATTAAAACGATGAATAAAATGTCAGTGGGCCGTTCTTTCATATTTGAATAATGAAACATCACGCTGGCCTAATATTACATGGTTCTAAGTTTCACTTTTATCAAAATGAAAATTCAAAAACACCTGTTTTTTTTTTAATAACTGATGAAAAATGTCTATGTAGGGTGGCTCAGAATTATGTACTGAATACGTGGTAACCATTTTGGGGCGGTGTCCATTTATAACGAAATTAAAAGGAAAACTATCACAGCTAAGTAGGCATTACAAGTTTACGAGTAATACTCGTAGTCGACCAACTTATAAAATGAACTTGGGTAACATATTTTCATAAACATAATGTATGGGAGCACAGGTTCTTCAACTGCAAAATAAATGTCACTTTGTTTTTTATTATTACAATAAAAATCATCCTTCGGAGGCAAATCGGACCGTAGGAACTGTCCTCATATTTTGATGGGTAACTAGGAAACATTGTGCGTGGCCCGACACACACTTGATCGATTTTTTTTTAATAATCACAGTCAGCCAGCCCAGAAAGGCTAATTCAAATTTACTTATTACTATAGGAATCTTTTTGTTCTATATATCATTTTAAATGTTAATTGTTCCTTTTTTTATAGAGTAATAAACTATAATTAATAATATTATGTTTTACATTACAATTTTTACTTCTTTTACATATTGAAAGTCATAACTTTACCTACTTTAAAGATAATATGGTGTAACACTTCTACAAAAATGAGCATATAAATGGGATGCAACAGAACATAAATCTCGTAATTTTAGAAGATTACATAAATGGTTTTGCACTTTGTGTTGTAAAAGAAACTACGATGTTGTAAGTTTCGGCGCGGCCGAATGGTTCGGCTGTTTACATGATTTTTCGACCGAAACCGGCCGAAACCGAAACCGTAACCGATACTTCGGTCGGAAACTACTTATAAGTCAAATATACTGGGACTAAAATTATTTTACCATGTTATTATTGTATATTCCGGCAAATAAATCAGTTGCATTTCATTGATTAATATTAAGTAAAGATACTTAATCTTAATCAATGAAATGAAACTGTCTCCTCCATGATACTGGTCACTGGTGCTTCGGTGTCCCTTCCACCCCGTATAAAGGTCTATCCTCACAATCAGGGTCGTATCCGGGACGTGACAGGGCCGTGACCGAATGTATGTAGGCACTGAAGCTTCGTCGCCGGCCCGGGCACGGACGAGTTGATATAAAATCTACCCACCGATATTTTTTTGAGGGCACGGCCCTGATATGTATGGATAGACCTTAATACTTTTACCTGTCACTTATCATCTGAGTATTAAGTTCATTTGTGGAAGAGAAAAAAAAAACGTTTTATTTTTTTACAGTTAAGAAATAAAAATAAGTCAGGGAAGTCTTATTGGGGAGTAAACAATTGGGATGATTATATGGTAAAAGAGGCCACGTTGGAGCTTGTAGTTGATGTGGAGGATCCACGGGAGATACAAGAGACTCAGAGTGCAGCGCGCAATAAGGGGGCGCAAGGAGTTGTGGTGATAACATGCTGGCTGATCAGTTCTTGTTTGTGGAAAGTATTCTTCATTCATTAGTAGTACCTACACGTTAGATTGTACAAACCCAATTGACTTGATTGCTAAAGGACCGAATATGTCATAGAAAGATTGAGGTTGTTTCATTTTTAAATGTTTTTGTTTTTATTATATTATTATTTATAATTACATCCTTGAGTTTTAATTTGTTGTTTTTTATTATTATTTTATAAGCCCATGGTATCCCTTTGATGGGAAAAAGCATCCTTTCACGCTGTACTAAATGTATAAATAATCAGAAAAAAAAAACAAAATGAGCATAGTCAAAAGAATAACAGGGTAGGTACAACCTTGGCCTTTTGCCTGAACTACACAAAAATGTCATCCGTATGTCACAAGTATCTTCAAACGCGTTCTCAGAAGCAAATTGCAAATGTCACGCTCGCTTTGCCGCGAAAGTCATTTTGACGGGAGACGCATTAGTATCGGCGGCCATTTTAACTATAATCGTAAAGAGAGCTTGTAATAAAGTTTAGTGTTAGTGTCGAGTGTTTTTGTGAAAAATGTTTTTTGTTTTTGGCTATTGTTTTTGGCTTTTGTTCATTTAAGAACTAAGACTCATTAAACAAAAAAGAAAGACAGGAAACATTACGAAATTATTTATGTTTTATATATTTTTGGTTTTGATTATTGTCTAGATATACTCGTAGCATCAAATGTGCACAAACGTGTCAAAAAGTATCAGACAACTGTTGACTTAGAAGTAGGTACACACGGCTACACATCAAGCTATACATTTCCAGTATAAGCTGACCTCGCATTGTACGGAAATCCTATACAATGCGAGATCAGCATAAACTGGAAATGTATAGCTTGATGTGTAGCCGTGTGTACACCGGCCGCACGCTGCCCCACGCACACATGTATGAAATTGTTGCCTCGTTTTCTTTGTTTTGATTGTAGGGCGACGCTCCATCTAGACATTATATAATCAATAATTTTTGGCATGATTGTTTGTAAAGATTCGATGACAAAGGTATTGTATCAACATAACCCTTCAGATTGTGAAAATTTTCACCAATACATACATCGGTGAAAATCTACACTTCATATTTGTATCCACCAACCAAAAATATATTTTATATGGCTGGCTCGTTGGTCTAGTGGTCACAAGCGTGACTGCTGAGGTCTTGGGTTCAATTCCCAGGCCAGGCAAAGTGTTATTAGATTTTTCCATTAGGATTTTTTTCTGTAGCAGCCACGGAATCTGGATATGTGCCCGGTTGGCAATAGGCTCAACCCCTGTTACATGGGACTTAAAATTGCCAAGTAAAGATTGTCTAAATAGATATTACATTTAGTTTCCCAAGAAGTATCTTTTACAAAGATAAATTATCTTTTGATGGGTCGCCATGATACTTTAATGGGGATGGTCATTTGTTTGATCACAAGCTCGACAAGGATTAACTTGTTTCGTTAGCATTTTCTTTAAATATAAAAAACCATTTATTATTGTCAAGACGATGAAACAATCATTTGGAACAGTTATGACTCTTATGTCTGTATCTTATGTACGTATTCTTATGTGTATCTGATTCCGAGTGATATCGTGTTATCCAGTTTGTGGGCTCCAGTAGTTCCAATTAAATAAATCCAGAAAATCTGCCTAGCTGACCTCCACAACCAGTTACCTAAATAGGATAGACTGGAAGGCAACCCCAACATAAATGGAAAAAGGCTAGATAAACTGATGATGAGATGACAGTGCGTTCATCGAAGGTGAGGTTACACTTGCCGAGGTCAGTTCGTGGATGGCTGACTTGTGACCAGCCATTGCATACTTATTGGTACCCTCCGTGCACATGCTTGTAGGGCCCGGCTGTCATTGGTAGATCTCTTACAGTCGTCACGAGTAGTCAAAAACAAAAAAAGACAAAAAGTGTCAGACTTTTTGTCTTTTTTAAGACAAAAAGTCTGACAACAAGTCTTCAGATAGGCAGTCGCTTCATGTCAAGCACTTGCATTTGGCTGCATGTAGTAAGACTGGAAGCTGATCCCAATATAATGAGGGCTATCGTTTTTGAGCTCACCAGATGGCGCTGCTGTCGAGTAAGGTCATGTCAATAATTATATTTTATACTATAAAGTACCAAGTCTATTTTAACTTCATAAAAAGTTTATTTTATTACGTATAACAACATAGTGTTAGCTTCAGATACATATTTACAGTATTCTCCCTAAAATTAGCAAGCATGAAACATTTAAAAATCATTTTACCTCCAAGTACTAAAAAGTAAGATCCTAAGTTGCTACTTAATATCTTCAAATCATAAATAATCAAGAATGGCTCAATCTAGACCACAATAAATTGTGAATATTAATAAAAATATGTGATAAAAAAGCATGCAACGCGCAAACACTCTATGACATCTGACATTTTGGTGACCTCATGCTACACTAGCGCCTCTAGCGGCGAATTCATACTACAACTAAAAAAACCTATTACTGAAAAATCGCGCTCTGTTTAAAATCGGGGTTTACAAGGTTAAATCGACTCCTCTTATTGTTGAAGTCGGTTAAAATGTAACTTATTTTAACCCGGCCATAACAACGAATCGATTGACACCTTATTCATTCAAAACAGATGAATCAATAAAATCAAATCAAATCAAAGTATTTATTTCAAGTAGGCCAGTTACAGGCATTTTTGAATTGTCGAAACAAAGATAACAATTAAATGTAGCTACAGTCCCAGTCACAAGGCATAAAAACTGTGAAAGTACTGTAGTTGCCCATTCCCTATCGTAGATCTCTATGGAGAAGAACGGGCAAGAAACTCCATGGATACTCTTTTAAATCAGCAAATTGTTACAAAATCTTGGTTACATCATTCATGTTGAGATGGTACACTATGTGAGAACGATGTAGCAAGATGTGCACATTAAAAGTGTCCACAGTAAAAACAAAAAAGACAATTAAAAAAATAAAAATAATTAATTCAAATAAGCCGTGGCAACTAAGAGATGACCAGTCACACTGACAGCGCCCGTTCACGAACATGACGCATAGATCAGCACCATTCAACTCAACCATTTTGAAGGGAACTAAATGATCCGACACACGCGCCACCATCAGCGAGACATTTGAGTGAGCATGACATACTCTCAACCGCCAGGGCACATTCAGGTCAAGAAAGGACGTAGGTTTCCAGTGAACGATAGCTTTTTAACACATAGTTCTCACACAATATGGGCTTTATATAATACTAAAATAGTTAGTGAATAGTTTAGGAGCTACAGAGGAACATACGTAAATACAAACATACATAGACTGCTAAAATCATAATCCTTCCTTTTGGCTTCGCCGTAGACGTGTAAAAAAGAGACTCGGATAATCAAAATAATTCTCGTATAAAAATATTGCTTTAATCAAAGTAAACATTGAAAAAATATCTGAAAACATTCGCTGAAAAGCCATGCGGGAATTATTACCGTATATCTATATTTTTCAGTATTCAAAAACGTGTGTTAAATACAATCTCTTTGCAAATGGCCTACTTTTGGTTGTGAATGCGAATGTTTTTTTTTTGCGTTATATTTGGGCGTGAATTTACGGGATTTCGCACTATAACAACACGCTGGTTAGACATAGGTGTACCTAATAGTGCACCCACATTTCGCCAGTCATGTTTAAGTCCCATGTAAAGGGCGCGAGCCTATTGCCATCAGCCGGGCACACATCCGGCCTTCATGGCTGCTACTGAGAAATTCCTGATGGAAATCCCAACAACAAATTCTCCCGACCCAGGAATCGAACCCAGAATCTCATGCTCAGCAGTCGTGATCCACTAGACCAACGTGGCAGTCACAGCTTAAACCGAGTTGACGCGATCAGAGTATGCGAGTGGACTCGGATATCCACTAGGAAGCAAGTTGTATTGTGGCAAACCATAATCCGAGCACACTCGGATGGATTGGTATGGGTTGCCACAATAAATCATAAATGATATTTATTTCTGTAAATTGGTTTTACAAAACACTTTTACACGTCGATTTTAAAACTAGATGGGGTCGGTGTTTCGTAACTGACTACTCTGAGAAGAAAAATCCGAAACAAACTCAGAGGTCACTCTCTCTTTTAAAGTCCAGACATTGGTCAAGTCATATGAGGACCATGCAGAGTAATGTCTGAGATGATCTTCTGAAGAAATAACCACACAGATTTGAATGGACCTGTCCAGTCAGTGCAAGCATTTGTCAGTGATCGTGTAGCTTGGCTCATAACACAAGGAGCTCAACGACACGACGAACAATACCAAAGAACATACATATTTAGGGTATGCCGCTTAAAGTACTTGAAACTGCCAGACAATCGTGAAGCTAACTAAACTAAATCGTAATAACAATATGACCCACCAAATCCTCATATTCACAGTAATAAACAAAAATAAAAAACGACAATACGACACTTGAAAAAGTAAATAATGTAACAAAAATATAAAGAAATAAAAATACAAAATAATAACACCATACTTGAAAAAGTAAATAAAGTCAACTAAATCGAAATAACTAATATAAAGAAATATATATACCTTATAGTTAACTGAAAAAGTAATTAGTCATTGTGTATCTATGGTCCCATTAAAATAGATCGATAAATTTTAACACAGCGTTCGGTACGTATAAACAAAGATATCCAAGCAAAAAAAACACTGATAAGAGTGATTTTTATTAAATTTGTTCATCTATTTTAATGGGACCTTATATTTAATATTCAAAAAATGTCCAACTGTAATACGAGTTGCGTCCGAGTAGGTATCAGAGTCCACTCGGTACGGGCATACTCTGATCGTGTCAACGCGGCTTTAACTACGTAGACACATATTCATACCTATCCTCATATGCACACCGCTATTAAAGTCAGATAATCTCAACTGCTTATCTCTCCACTTCTCAAGATCTGATGATAATCAAAGGCACAGGTGTGTTGGCACTGTTGCCGTTCTTCAGACGCGCTGGCAACGCTTAGTTGGCCATGGCTTTCTGCCAGGAGTAATAGCCCGCTAAGTAATGTAATATCAGTATAGAATCTTAAACGGCGAAGTGAGTGCCGGAAACTGAACGTGGTTTAAAGAGAAAAGTTATGTTTAGATTTCGATTTTCGACGTTGGTTTAGATTTTCCGATATAAGAGCTTGAGAAATGTGTTTTTAGGGTTTCGTAGTCGAATGGCAAAAAACGGAACCCTTATAGTTTCACCATGTCTATCTGTCGGTCTGTCTGTCTGTCTATCCGTGTATGTCACAGCCACTTTATTCCGAAACAATTAGGACTACACAGTTGAAACGTAGTAGGTAGATGTATTTTGTGAACCGCTTTAGGAATTTTATACAAAAACTAGCTGACCCGCGCAACTTCGTCTGCGTGCGTGCGTACATAAAAGAAAGAGAGGTTAGAGAGAGTGTGCGTCAACCTTAAAAGTTAGACATATGGCCATTGCGGATATTTTTTTAGAGCTTTTTAAGAGGGACAATTCCGACATACATGATAATTGCGTAACTTTAACCGTTCACGCACAACGGAAGCTCTCAAAAGGAGCAAATCCCTATTATATATTATTACCGATGGATAATCATCAAATGACCCCTCTCACTCTGGACGGAGTGGAAGGGAGTGTCTGTCTGAAACAGCGCAAACTGATTGCTTTACAAGATTAAATGTTGCTATTTGCAAGCTTGACCTGCTCTTGATGTTTGTCTATGATAAGAGGCAAGGCCATCGGACAGTTACAGGACCGAAATGCTTTATGACTGACCACCCTTTCTACCAATAGATCTGCATTGGATACAGTTTATCCTTTCTTTTTTTGTGTGCAAAAAGTTTTTATAAATAAAGTGCTTCTTCTATAAGTATTCGATTTATTCTTCGTTCGGCGTACTGAGTTTCGTCCCACATAAAAAAATCCTGGGTCGTCGCAAACAATATACTTCCTTCGTCCCAAAATAATCTTTAATTATTTTATTCCCAATTCATCTTTTATATGCCTTCTACGGCCCACATTTTTTTGTGTATGCCAAACTTACTTTTTTTTAACAATCGGTACTGTCTACATCCGTCTATTCCCAGTCGTCGACACCGGCTTTGTCATCAGCACCACTAGCGTTGAATGGGAAAAAAGCCCAATTAATTATGGCACAAATTACGTACCCCAAAAAGTACCAGGCTGGCATGAGTTCAAGGTTCATCCATGACATACACAAACGATTTCTTATATTATTATCATAGCAAAGAAGAAAACCCATTGAAAACCCATTAAAGCAGCATACACAGTAAGCGACAGTATTTATTTTGCCCTGATAAACAACCAATAGCATTAATAGTCTACGATCATCGATTAGAATCGACCTAATGACCTGGTGAAGGTCCTGGAATAGGTGAATGGACCATGTGGCGACATGTGGTTGCGGCATATCTTCGGAGGTCTTTTGCCTGAAATTTTTTCAAAAGCGTGATGACACCTCTGAGTTTGCTTTAGCTGTTTCTTCTCAGAATAGTCGAAGGAAACACCGACCTTATCTAATATCTAGCTTGTAGTGTTTGTGAATTTACAAAATGAAGGTACATACTTTGCTCTTATAGAACACAATCTATAAACAGAGCATATAAAGGGTGTAACAAGACCCTTAACGAAGCCGAAAGGCACTTATTATCCCCGTCATTACATTCATTTTTTTGTTCTAGACTCCACGGCCCCGTACTATTCAATCCATCCATCAGAACAATGTTTTGAGTGCGTTACATTGAGTCCTTCCATAAAACGTGATATTTCACCCCAAAAAAAGTCGTTTCTCAGCAATAATTTTTGCGTAAAATTATTTAGTTTGATCTACATAATGCTTGGTTGACGTCTTCGTGAAGGGTCCTGTTACACCCTGTATAGCATTAGTATTATCCTAAAAGTCCGTAGCAAAAGCTAGTGAATATATTAATAAGAGAACTTTCTTACCCAGGGGCCACACGGTATTAGCCGTGACAACACTAGGGAATCCTCAGCGCGAGAACTAAGCTTGAGACTGTTCTACATGATTAGTGTTCCGTACATTGCACATCAAAGTTGGATGGCGATAATTAAACATTTTGAGTTAAGAGTCTGAGATGAAGTTTGGTGTTTGCTAAAAGGTGTGTACACCTTCGTTTATTGCCCGTGGTACTACCAGTAATACTACCAGTAGTACCACGGGTAAAAAAAATACCCGTAGAACTTCCAAGCGATCCAGTAGTACCTACCACGGAAAGTTTTTTTTTACCCGTAATACTACTGTTAGTCGACATTTCATAGTTTGACACCTGTCACTTTGACACCTGTCAAAGTGACATTTCTCATTCCAACTTTTGCTATTTAGAATTTACCTACCTTAACACTGCACTGGTGTGAAGGGTCAAAGTTGATGCTGGGAGTAGAAATGGGGGTATACTATTATCTAGATTCATAGTATAACATCACATCACGCTTTTAATTCAGCAAGGCAGGAAGGAAGGGTAAGGCAGACTACAATAAAATGATCGGCCACGTGCGAGTCGGACATTATCTAAAACAAAAAACACGTTTGTTGTATGGGAGCCCCTTAGATATTTATTTTATTCCGTTTTTAGTATTTGTTGTTATAGCGGCAACAGAAATAAATCAACTGTGATTTCAACTGTCTAAATAAATTAAACCAAATAATATTCTTATAAATAAAATTCTAGAATATTCTGCTAAAAAAATTAAAGCAAATCCCATCCTCTTCTATATTCAATATTAAAGCCTGAAACTAATTCTCTTTCACCGCTATCACGGTTCATGAGATACAGTCGGGTGACAGACAGCCAGACAGACATACAGTGGAGTCTTAGTAATAGGGTCTCGTTTTTACCCCTTGGATACGGAACTGTAAAACAGAGTTTAGTATGAAAAACTAAACTTCTACATCTAATTAACTGAAAATGACCTTTGTCAATTTTGATTGCTGTTGAATGATACCAAGGGCGAAAAGGACGCTATTGAACAGAGTAGAGGCAGATCACAATGATATGGCTAATACATAGATTTTACTCACAGTGATTGTGATCTATGGTGTTTTGGTGCAGTTAAAACAAGGTTTAACTATTTCCAGGCCCACAGATTATAATTATTGCAATAGAATAATCTCCTCCGTGACCTATCATGGCGATAGCTCGCTTACTAGCCAACGTCGTCGCTTGATCGGCCATGTATTCGCGTTCTTTCCACAAAACTACCCACTACCTACTTTCTATTATTATAACTTTGTATTATATTATAACCTTTAACCACTGGTACAACGTTGGGTACTGTAGTGCCAAAAATTTTTTTGTGGTACTACAGTACCCGTATGACGAAAGTTCAGAAACAATAACGCAATAAAACGTACATTTTGTATGTAACTCACTGTAAATATTATGTGGGTCATTACTAAAATTATATTTAGAAATTAATCGATCTAAATAAGAAAGTTGACGCAACACAAAAATAATAGTAATAATAGTATGTTTATACAGGCGATATATTTAGCCTAGGTATATATAAGAAATAGAATAAGATCATCTGTAAGCAGATTGTTTCAAATTATGCTATGTATAAATAAAGACCTTGAAAAATAAATCAAATAGAATAATCGTGATTTACTCAATATCTGGGAACTTTTTCTTCGACAAATTATTTATTTTTAATACAGAACCCAAAATATCACAGGTGGATATTTCTTGATCCCAAAAACGTTTTATTAACGCCAACAAAGAACCCCAAAACTCTTAGACAAACTAAAACCATTTCGCACTATAAGAGAAACTTATCGCTATAAAGATATTAAATGTCTCCCGATGTCCATTTCTTTTGTGAGACGAAAACAATTTGCTCCAACATTAGTTTTGTTGAGAATGTTGTCATTTGTTAAGATGTAACGGTAATGGTGTGAGGGATGTGACATTTGAGTCTTACGAGGTGGTTTTTTATTTTTCTGAACTGTTTTGGTTTGATGTCATAGAGGGTGTTTCTTATAATCGACTACAGAATGAACAGTTGCAAATGGTGTTAAATATTATGTACCAGCTGTTGCGGCTTCACTCGCGTTTTGGTCGGAAATTATCCCACGGGCGCATTGTAAATATAGCCTATGGCACTCGGGGATAATGTAGCTTGCTAATAATGGCAGGATTTTCAAAATCGGTTCTGTAGATCCAGAGATTACCCCCTGCAACCTCACAAACTCACAAGATAACCAAATAATTAATATGCAGATATTCATAATTATACAGCCAATTATTGCATCATCTAATAATTTTATAATAATATTTTTGAATTGCTACTTAGCCCTCTTCCTCTCTCCTAATGTTGCTGTGCCCGACAGGGTCCATATTGATCTTTTACCTTGTTACACCATCTATGTAATACATATGGAATGCAATAAAGTATTGAGTATTGAGTAGATCACAAACTCACAAACTTTACCTGTCGAAAACATTAGTAAATAGCAACTTTTGTTAAATACTGTTAGAAGGGTGGCTTTTTTAACCGACTTCTAAAAAGGAGATGGTTATGTATTCGGCCAGCTTCTTTTTTTTGTTAGTGTATGTATTCTCCGTGATTACTTTTCCGATTTAAGTGATTCTTATTTCCCTTGGAGCAATGAAGTAATCGAAATTGTAAGTCAACGCGATCAAAAGATATGAATTACTTTACTTTCGGAAGTCGGTGGCAAAAAAGTCAATGAAACAAACAAAAGTCACCGAATTCCGAAAGTAAAGTTATTTTTCCACATATTAGTATTTGGGATTCGTATATCTTTTTTGCAAACAAGTGTTTGAGACGGTATATATAGAAAGATATCTGTTGTAAGTGAAACTTTGACTACACATTGTTCTGCTAGCTGCACACCTAGATTCTACGGTTCTCTCCGATTGCCTTCCTAGCGTGTGTGACCAAGAAATGTCAGTATGGTAACTCAAAGCTTTTGCATATTATCATCAAAAATCCACCTTTTTGTTCTGTAATGAACTACTGACATAACATTAGCATAATCAGCCTATAATGTTCCCACTGTTGGGACACACAGCCTCCTCTCTATGAGAGGGAATGGGCTATAATCCACCACGCGGGCCCAGTGCGGGTTGGTAGATAAGATAAGATAAGATAAGATAAGTCTTTATTTGCTTTAAACATGGTATACAGGTGTTACAGTTTTATGCAATGTCCACATGTCTAGCTATACAGAATATCAATTGCATGCAAAATAATTATCATGTCAAAACAACAGTAAATATCAATTAAATCATTCAAATTATTGGATGGATATAATATTATAAAATGTCAAAGAAATCTTTAATGTCATAGAAATTATGTCCAATCAGCCACTTATACAGTTTATTTTTAAATGAATTACAATTATTTATACATTTTAGCTCTTTTGGAATTTTGTTGAAAATGCGTACACACATCACAAGGCAGCTTTTTGCATACTTAGCTGATTTAGGATTATCCTTCGTTACAAGTCTGTGTGGATCCCTTGTAGGACGAGCGATTACTTCATGAGCTTTTCTGAACAATCCCTTATTACTGTAGACAAAGTTACAGATTGCGTATATGTAAAGTGCAGGAAGTGGTAACAGACCAAGCTTTTTAAAAAATGGCTTACAAGATTCATCAGAACGAAGTCCGCAAATGGCCCTGATGCATCTTTTTTGTGCAATGAATGCTCTGTCTTTATCTGTACTGTTCCCCCATACGATAAGCCCGTAACTTAAAATAGATTCGATATATGCATGGTATGTAGTAATTGCCGTTTTAACGGTTGTTACGTTCTTTACTTGTCTGAGGGCGTAAGTAAATTTATTAATCCTATTGCACAAATCATCTAAATGACCTTTCCAATTTAAGTCTTGGTCTATGAGCACACCTAGGAATTTGGTTTGCGTTACTTCTTTTAGTCTGACAATATTAAGTTTAAGATTGTATTTGGCATGTTTCGACTTATTAAATTGGATATAATTCGATTTCTCTAAGTTAATTTTTAATTTATTAGTCTGTAGCCATTGTAATATTTTGTCAATAGTATTATTAATGTCTATTTCATGATCAGAAGGTGATTTTTTGTCAGATGATACGATAATTGAAATGTCATCTGCGAATAATATAAATTTATGATTAGTCACCAGTGGTATGTCATTTATATATAGTAAGAATAATATGGGACCTAATACACTTCCTTGAGGGACACCACATTTATTTACCCTAGAAACAGAACAGTAGGAAGTGAGTTCGTTTCCATTTACTTTATCTATAACAACGTATTGTTTTCGACCACTTATATAAGACGAAATCCACTGCAGTACAACTCCTCTTATTCCCAGTATTTCCAACTTTCTCAATAATACGTCATGTGCTACGAAATCAAAAGCTTGTGATAGGTCGAAAAAAAGACCTGTTGTTAATTTATTATTGTTTAAGTTACTCAGGATATTGCCCACCAGAGTAAATATTGCTTGTGTTGTTGATTTTTGCTTTTGGAATCCAAACTGTTCCTTTGCTATAATATTAAATTTGCTACAGAAGTCGACAAGTCTCTTGAGCATACATTTCTCGAAAACCTTTGACAAAATAGGAATCAGAGTAATCGGGCGATAGTTTTTGACGTCCTTTTTATCGTGCTTTTTGTACAGTGGCTTCACGACTGATAATTTTAGGGCATCAGGAAATGTACCTGACGAAAACGAGAGGTTAATTAAGTATGTCAAGATGGGAATTAATTCTGCACTGCACGCTTTAACTATATTCGTGTTGATTCCATCATAACCTTCAGAGTTAGTATTATTTAACGCCATTATTTCTTTTTTAACTTCATCTTCAGTCATAGAGCTAAGAAACATAGAGTTAGGAATTGACTTAATATTATTGTCATTATAATAATGTCGATTGTTGGATGTCAAGGTATTAGTCGAGTCAATAAAATGATTATTAAAAGCATTCGCTATGTCAGGGGGATTTGTCAAAACTTTCTTATCTAATTGTATTTCAGAAATATTATTACATGATCTCACATTCCCAAATTCATGATTAATAACTGACCACGTTGCTCTGCATTTGTTTTTGCTATTTTTTATAAAATTTATGTTAGAATTCATTTTCGATTTAACAATACACTTTTTCAATATATTTGTGTATTGTTTATATCTTATTTTGTGTGATAATGTTTTATTCTTGTAATAGTGATATCGCAAGAATCGTTTAGTTTTACAACTGTTTCTAAGACCCTTACTTATCCATTTCTGCTTAAATGCCTTAGAGTTTTTAATCTTTATCTTTATCTTTGGGAAGCACAAATTATATAACAAACACAAAAAATCATGGAATGCATTGAAAGCTTTATTTGTGTCAGATTCTGAGTAGACATCTGACCAAGAAATACTTGTGAGATATGATTTAATTTTTTTTATATTTTCGTTGCAGTAATCATTCTTATATATAAAGTACGATTTACCCTTTGAACTTTGTTCTTTTACCTGAAACTCTAACAGTTGTGCTGTATCATGGTCAGATAAGTGAAGAGGCAAAACTTTAGAAGATGTTGTCTTGATGTTACTTACTATGTGGTCTATACAAGAGTCCTTACGGGTTGGGACATTAATGTGAAGTTGCAGCTTGTACGTATTACATAGATCTGTTAAATAGGTAGTAACTTTCCCTGGTTTCAGAGTATTTATATTAAAGTCACCAGCAATAACTATTTTTACACTTGGCCCATATTTTTTGGGTACTTCTCCCAACAATAGGTCCAACTTATTAAGGAATACGTTAGGGTCAGATGTCGGTGTTCTATACACACACACTATTAATAATTTATGCAATGGGATTTCAATACCACAGGCCTCGAAAGACTTGAGCGTTGAATATTTTTTAACGCAAGTAAGCTCAGTACAAGTAATGCCCTTTTTTGTACAAGTGCCCCCTCTCTGCTGGTCTCTACTAAACGCAGTTGCCAGGGTATAGTTGTTTATTTTGAGAAACTTTTCGTTTCCGGCACGCATAAAAGTTTCAGAGAAACATAAAATATCAGGTTCATTGTTTGCGTCTCGTAATTCTAGCAATGTTAGTTCTAAAATTTCTTGCTTAGATAAAACGCTAGCGATGTTTTGGTGAAATATTTTAAAGGTCTGTGACTCACCACTATTTTTCACGAAAAAGCCTATTCCTACTCACAGTTTTAAAATAGAAAGGTATAGTACCCATTTTTCTAGTAGTAGGGTTTACAAAACCGGGTTCATTCGTGGTATCGTGTTCAGACTGTTTTCTTGCAAAGTAATATGGGATTGTTCCTTTTCGATAGACGTCACATTTACTGGCAGATTTTTTGTGACTTGGTTGGGTACGCAATACTAATTTCTTTAGTGCTTTAACATTTAAATATTTTTTCTTATAATCGTCATAGTCAATAACATAATTAATAAATTTACATGTATTAAACAAATTATAGCTAGAGTCAACAAAGTTTGAATTTTTGAATTCATTGCAAATATTTCGTATAGTTTGGTTTAGGTCATTTACATTTATATATATATTTTTCAGTAGACTCAGAACTATCACATCATTATCACGGAATTCATTGAGGAATTGACGAAGTTGAGTAGATAAAATCTTTATGTCGTAGTCATTTTCGCCCACACAAACTATGAGCTTGTCATTCAACGGTAACTTAATATTTTGACAGTTTTTAAAGACCTCACTGGTAAGCGCGTGTGGTTTTGTTTCAGACGTGACGGTATAATTTACATAAGGTGTGTCTACTCTTGATTGTATCAATGCAGATGATAGTCCAACAATTTGTTGTGTGCCATAGATATACATTTTGTGCACGTGATCTTCCTTCTGAGCATCCAGGGAAAGGTTTTTTTTTTGGGGTTTTCTAACCTTTCTTTTGCCTTTACTGTCTTCTCAAGATTTTGAATTTGATCCTTAAGGTTTATTATTTCATTTCCGGCTTGTTTCAACTGGTTTTCCAGATCTGCGATATCCTTTTGCAGGTTCGAGATATTGAAATAAAGCTGTGTTTTCGTGTTACTGGTACCCGCATATCTAGGTGGAGTGGAGAAGGCTAGCATATCTGAGTGTAAGAAAGAGTATGTTTGCACATTTCTTTTAACTGCTGAATCCACACTGCTATTTTCTCTCTGTGGGGGTAGGCTTAGGAATCCTTTTAATGTTGCATTATCCTTGAGTAATTTGTCATTCTGTGTACGAAGTTCGTTGTTTTCGAGTATGATATTTTCAAGTTCATTTTGAGAACTACTGAGTTGTGTCTGGAGTAGTTCAATCGTATCCTTAAATTCTGGAGCATTGATATAGTCAATTTCTGTATAGTCCATACTTCTTGACAATGTTTTATCGGTGAACGCACCCTCATCTGATGTGTGATCTATTGTAAGGATATGAGAGTCGTATATTTCAGAGGTAGTGCTTTTTGGAGTAGCCCAGGGTGTAGTCTCCTCAGGGGCGTTAGAGATTGTAGCTATGGATGACTTAGGAGACGAGCGCTTTTTCCTCGTTGTGACATTGGATATCCCAAAGCTGGGTGAGTTCTGCTGTTTTACCTTCTTAGTGCATGTTTTGCATTCCCATCTGAATTTTTTCCTCTCTTCGAAATTTTTTAAGCGGTACACTTTTTCAGGATAACCAGCACAATCAAATTCAAAGTGGTTTTTACATACGGTGCATAACAAGGTACTTCTATGTTCAACTTGATTTCTGCATCCGTGACAAGTAACTAGTAAAAGCTCCTTATGGCCACTATTATTACCACTAGTTTTAATTTTCGAAGTCATTTTTTCACTTTTTGAGATGGTTTCGGGATTCAGCAAAATTACTACCAACTACTAATTATTTTTGAGTATGGTCACACTTTAGTTAGGCCAACAGGCCAAAAGGCTGGTATCCAAGTCTCAACACTAAAACAACTATCATATCATTCGTTCTTTAGTAATTTTATTTTTGTCACATCACTAAAAATGAATTGAGTTTTTGTCCTTGGAATGAATAAAATTTTAGTCTTTGGTTTGAGACGAATTTAAAATTTGAAGATACAACTGATTTATTTTGTTGTTTTAGTGATTATATCAATCATTATGCACTGTTTTTAAGTTGTTATTGTAGTTATGTTAGTCCACAACTTGGTTTTGTTCCTGTAATCAGTAAAGATCACTCTCACTAACACTGATATTGTTTTTTATACGATATTGTGATTGACAAGTTTTCGAAGATTTATTTCACTTGGGTCCACTGTAGCACTCTGCGAACATTTATTAGTGTTTATGTTCACTATACACACAACTCAATTACTTTTCTAGTTACAATTATAATAGATTTCTATTTTTTTAGATATCTTATTACGCGGACTTTGTTTACATCAGCACTGACAGATGACGACACATGATGATAGATATATAGATGTCACATGTCTTCGAATTTTTGGTTCTAGGACATGCCGATTTCCTCACGATGTTTTCCTTCACCGTTTTTGAGAGCAGCGGTGATGAAATAAATTACTCAAAGTAAAGCGCCTGCCTGGGTTTGAACCCGCGACTTACTGTTCGTAAGTGCCACCACTGGTCCACCACTGGTCCACCACTGCTCTCTCGACGGTGAGACATAACATTGCCTTACTGAAATGCAATTTTGAAGGTCCAATACTATGCACTCGCTCAGGGGCCTTAGTTTGCTATTGCAATAGTGTCAGAATGGTCTATCATTGATTTAATAAGGCCCCGCGCAGACGAATTACCCTTTGTACGCACGTCAAACGAGTTTCGAACGCGCTTCAATACGCCGTGGGCTAGGGGCCTTATTAAATCAATGATAGACCATTCTGACACTATTGCAATAGCAGACTAAGGCCCCTGATTAGACCCGCTGCAAAGAAATATTCTTGCAACTCAATATACCACAGAATATAAAACATCCCAACAAAAAACTACCAAGTTCACCTACTCTGTAAAACCTTCTTTTTATTATTCACACCAAACTCACTGGCGAGGCATAAACCGAGGCCCGGGAGGACAATAAAAAGGTTTACGGCCTCTGTCCAATACTAGCAGTCGGAATTAAGAGGCAAATTGATGTATTGTCTTTCAATGTAGGTAAATAAGTATTGGAAGGAACGTTGCTCGTAATTTATACGGGAATGACTAAAAGTTTTAGAGCTTTAATAGTTACTGTCCTGTTTAAAAAAAAAAAAATACCAAATAATCACGCGAGTAATCTAAGGTTAAACTAAGGTGTATCTAATATCGCCCGGGTGTCGCATTGCGAGGATCGACCGGAGGACACGGTGGAGCACACTGTGAGGCCGTGTCCGTGGCCCTGGTTCAATCCATAGTCCGGACCGAGAGGGAATGGGGCGCTGTTACCTCCTTCTGCGAAGTAGTCATGCTAGCAAAGGAGGTGGCAGGACGTGAGAGGGAGAGAGCCTCACGTCCCAGCCACCGTGAACGTTGGGGGCCACGTGGTGGCTCCCGGCCACCGTAAGCGCGGGCCTGTGGACGGTGAGTAAATGGGCTAACTCGCCGTCCGTCCATCTTATGACGACAGGTCGTGTCGACGGCGCATTCGTGTTCCACGCGCGCCTCAAAGAGATGTCAGCAAACGGGAAGGGGTCCGAAAGGATCGATACCTGCCAGGGTTGCGGGACTGTTCGAAAGAGATACCGCGGCCCTGGAACACAAAGGCAAAAGAAGGAGCATGGTTGGGTTTTAGTCAATATAAGTCTGACACTCCCTTTCACTCCGCCCAGAGTGGGAGGGGTCATTTGATGAATTCTCATCACAAAAAAAAGGTGTTACTAATATCACACCAACATTTCGCTAGGACGCTATGGGACTTAAACATATGTTTAAGTCCTATATAATCCGGGCCCAAATCCAGACTCCGTGGCTGCTACTGAGAAATTCCTGATGGAAAACCTACCTTCTATTACATGGGATTTAACCACGACTGGCGAAATGTGGGTGTACTATTAGGTACACCTCTGCCTAGCCATTCGGGGATTACAGGCGTAAAGTTATGTTATGTTATATAGCTATATGCAAAAGAAGTTTCAGAATTGGATTAGTAGTTCCGATGGTTACGCCTTACTAAATTACAAAGTTAACCTCTTTAAGTACAGGTATCAACTCAGGAGTAGAACGTAATTGAAAACTTCTGAAAACAGACTTGTCTTTTAGTTTAACTGGCTACAATTATCATTTTAAATGTCACCCCAACAAAGGTTTTGATTCATACCAAGAATCGTAGCCAAAATTATCGTTATAAAAGACACTGAAAATAGGCAATATTAATTAAAACCTTTTGTTAACGTTTTCAATTTAAACCGACTTTAAAACAAATGCCAATATTTCTTAATCAAAGTTAGCATTTTATAGGTATTGTTAGGGTCAGCGTAGACAACAGCATTAGAGCAGCATAGCTACGAGCTCCAGGAAGTTTTCAGCTGTATTGTTTTTTTTTTTCTTTAAAATAAACATTGCCCCATACTAGACATTTCTCATGTATTGTGGGTGTGTTGACAGATATTTAAACTCACATATACAAACAGCCAGCCTAGAATCGAGTTAAGTGGCGATTTTGGAGGCATAATTCCAGAAGTAGACCTGTAGTCGAGTGCAATTAGACAGGCGGAACGAAGTTTATAGAAGTCGGATTTTCATGGGACTTTTTTTTTGAGTTCTTAGAAGAGTGGAGAAGAAAGTAAAAAATAAAATTCTCCGCTCGCGACTATTTTTTTTTAAATTTCGTTCGGAATATTTTTTTTTTGTTTATATTATAACCAGCTTCAAATTCAACCAATTTTTATTGTGGCGTAATAGTGTAATCTGCGTGCATCGATTAAACCCCTACGCCAATTTGGTCTGTTGTTTGGTTTGTAGTTTGGCTGTTCTTTTAACTTTCTTCTCCACTCCTATAAGAACTCAATAAAAAAAGTCCCATTAAAAACCGACCACTTTAGACTTCGTTCCACCTTTTGACTATTTTTTGTCTTATTGCACTCGGCTACTGTAGGCCATACAAATATTTGTTCCGTGCGGAAATCTAATCCGCGACACGCAGCGCCAATCACTCAGCCACTGCGCCACCCGTGGCGTGAATTTTAATAAAATATTATACGGGAATTCTTTTCATGATTACCATGACATGGATAGGCCATCAAAAGATACTTAACACAAAAAAGGTTTTACAAATTTGATCTAACCATGAAAATGTACACGAAATCCTCGAACAAGCCACAGCCTCTCTTGCACGCAATATGTATTCTACTTAATTTTCAATTTAGTTCTTAAGGGTACACTAGTCGGTCGTACTTTCATATAAAACAAACAAACGTAGTATGCGATTACTCAACTGTTTGATGTTGATATGTATTATCCATACAAAGGGTGTAACAAGACCCTTAACGAAACCGAAAGGCACCTATTATTCCCGTCCTTGCGATTTTTTTTTTGTTCTAGACCAGACCTGGAAACCTTCTAGTTACGGAAATTATGGGGGGTCAAAGTTACAACTTTTTTTTAAATAGGTACATGTTTTTAATGTTAGATTTTTACTTTAAACATCTCCACAGCCCCCGTACTATTCAATCCATCCATCAGCACAATGTTTTGAGTATGTTACATTGAGTCCTACCGTAAAACGTGATGTTACACCCCAAAAAAAAGGTCGTTTCCCAGCAATATTTTTTCAGAATCAGAATCAGAATATTTATTTATGATACATAGGTATGTACATTAATTGGCGCTATGTTTTGCCGCTAAGGCGTACAAATATTATAGAAAATAAAAACAAAAAAAACACTAACAGAAAAAGCAATTTTTTTGCGTAAAGTTATTTAGTTTGATGCACATAATGCTTGGTTGACGGCTTCGTTAAGGGTCTTGTTACACCCTGCATACACCTATCACTGACCCCTCGGAGATTAGAAAGAAAGAAAGAAAAATATTTATTTGGGACAAGCACAGGAACAATAAAAAAAAGAATCTAAAACTAAATAATAAAAAAGACCTGTGCGAGGCCAAAAAGGCTCCTATCTCAGCATGATGCTGCGATATATGAAAAACAAATACCGCAGCGCTGGTATTCTGATTGGGCCCACTGTGACGTCACGGTCACAACTACGGACACACAACACATTAACACCAAAAATAAAATAACATAATATTCACTTATATAAAATAAACACTGTAAGTATACAAACAAAAATGATTAAATAAAAATATTAGTAATTAAATTAAATTAATGAATAAGATTACAGGCATGATATACTATTTCACGGTCATGAATTTCCGCAAAGTAATGGCAGCTTCCATAACTTTGTCTCCGCTGACCCTAGAAGTCGTTGTGTTGAAATTAATCAAAGTTATTCAAGGTTCAGTCCGACGTTAGAAACAGATGTTACCAAGTTTAAGACGGGTTAGGAAATTAAATTATTTTTAACTTCAAACTTTAACTTTGAACAATTTGTTTCGTTGCTCGTTTGGCTCTAGTTTCGGAAGTGGCTCCGAGTTTTGCTGCTTAGTTTATTTTTGAATACTTGTGTACTTTCGAACTAAAATAAACTTATTAGCGACTACAAAAAGGTTGACTTCCAAATAAAAATAACTGTTACTGTTCCTGATCCTGTGTCATCACACTGCTGGGCGAATGCCTCTTCCCATGACTTCCAAATCCTTCGATCCAGATCCAAAAGGGACCACTGGTTGTTGGTTCTGTTCAGATCGTCCCGCCATCATCTGCGAGGTCTACCGCGTCGCCTTCTGGCTGTCAGGGCTCCGCATCCAATGTATCCCTCCTTTTAGGCTTCGCCGCAGTCGGGTAAAAAGCTAACATTTTTGTTAGCCTTTACTGTCTCACTTACCACCTTAACAACATTTTTCTCGATACTGCGCCTCTTCTCGCTAATTAATGAGAATAATATTTATTCCAATGTGGGAAAGAAACAGAGCTATACAGATCGTCAAGCGCCATCTCTTTCCCACACTGGAATTACTCCAGCTGTGAGACCTCATGGTAACCCCCCAGGTCCAACGGCTTAACAACTACTTTCAATATTTTCTGATTTTTTGTTAATTAGTGAGCGTGCAGGTAGCCTTCATTTGTACCTAAACCTTTGACAGTCGTTTCTGTAAAGTCTTTCGTATAAGGCTAGTAAACGTCAGTCTTACCGAGGGGTATCGTATTATCCAGTTACAGGGCTGTCGAAGTCAGATAGGCAGTCGCTTCAAGTAAAATACTGGTATTCAGCTGCAAAAAAACAACGTCGGGGTGGACTTGCAGTCTAACCGGTAGACTGCAAGTCCACCCCGACGTTGTTTTTTTGTACTTTTCTCCATATTATGAATGTCTCCTGTATCATTACTAACGAAACGCGATATTTACCATGTTTGTTGTCAACACTGAAATATCGGGAACTCAAACCAGACAGTAAACATGGTAAATATTACAAATACAAATACAAAAATACAAAATAGTTTATTGCTTCATAAGTTTACATAAAGGTTTAGTGTTTGGAGCTTCCCTTTAAGCAAGTAATGCCTGTGTTGGGAAGCCCCGCTCTTTCATAGCAAAGCAATACAAATTTAACAAACTGGGTATTTACAAAAAAGAAAATATTACCGTTAATTTTACCGTTTCAGTGTAAAAACTTGTGTCTTCTGTATTGTGAGTGCGTTTACGAACATTTAAACTCATATACACGAACAAATCAGCAGGGCTATTGCGTATCTCTGTTGACAGTTCATAGTGATCATCACTTGGCGAGTTTTGATATACAATGACCGTTCTTGTTGGTTTCAACTGATGCTACCCGTGCAGAACTGTCATTGTATATCAAAACTCGCCAAGTGATGATCACTACGAACTGTCAACAGAGATACGCAATAGCCCTGCTGGACGGTAGAAATTGATGATTTATTATAAATATTAAAAACTGTATTCTTGTGTAGCCATTTTATGGGCCAGACCTTTTCCCGAGAAAATGTTTAAAAAAATCCAAAGTCATCGTATTCTAAGCCGAAACGTAGCACTTTCTAAAGATCTAAGTTACAAAAGACATGTTTTCAATAAGCCGATCTTCCGCCGTTAAGACCCTGTTTATACAGAATCAGACCTCACTTAACTTGGTACCCATTTGGAATTCAAAATTAGGATCAGAATCAACCCTTTCAGGCAGTACTCTTAAAGCGGGCCAATATTTGACAAAATATGTGCCACGTGAATTGTCAAGCGATTTTGAACCACAGAACTCGGAGGCGCCTCGGCGGCCAGAAGCGGCATCGTCAATACTTTTCAAACAAAGTAAAGATGTCATCGCATTTAGATACAAATCTTCATCATTATTATTGAATAATGATCTGCCCTTATCCCAATATATTTGTGGTCGGCGCAGCATGTCTTCTTCTTCCATACTTCTCTATTACTCGTCATCTCATCAGTCACCTCCTTTCATGCCATATCATCCTTCACACAGTCCATCCATTGATTTTTGCCTTCCTCTACTCTTATACCCATCCACATTCATACTCTAAACTTTCCTCACGAAATTTTCCTCATTCATCTGCAACACATGCAGACCAAGCCAACCGATTACCACACATCTTTTCAGTCATTTAGATTAAATAACGTGTAAAAATACTTTGAAGGCGGACAGAAGTTTTTCGCTCCCATTTCCCGTCGTGATATATATCAGATTTAGAGAATTATGTCGCATTGTCAATAAAATTAGACCCAAGCTACCTGTATTTAAGCTATTTAAGCTGGGAAGGAGAAACAGCCGAACCACACCCCACTTCTTACTCATTCAGCCATCTCATTCAAAGTCCATACAGACAGTTCCCAATTGTCCAAAGAATGAGGGCTATCGTTTTTGAGCTCACCAGATGGCGCCACTGTCTAGTAAGGTCCTTTCAATAATTAATTGTATACTTTAAAGTATCAATAACTTCATAAAAAGTTTATTTTCTTACATATAACAACATAGTGTAAACTTCAGATATATATTTACAATATTCTTTAAAATTAGCAAGCATGAAACATTTAAAAATCATTTTACCTCCAAGTACTAACAAATAAGATCTTAAGTTGCTACATAAAATCTTCAAGTCATAATTAATCAGGAATGGCTCAATCTAGACCACAATCGTGAATATTGGTAAAAATACGTAATAAAAAAGCACGCAATACGCGAATACTCTATGACACCTGACATTTCGGTGCCCTCGCGCTACACTAGCGCCTCTAGCGGCGAATTCATACGCGATAGCCCCCATTCTATTATAAGCCAAGTCCAACAAAACTCAAAACCCATCTCCATTCGACCTTAAAAACACATCTTCCACGCTCCAACCAGCAATATCAATATGAATACAAGATTACCCGCGGAACTTTCCAGAACTTTTACAAGATATCTATAGAGTTGCTAGTTCCGATACAGTTCGCACTTCGCATCTATCTTGTTGTTTCATGAGCTCCTGGTAGCGAGACCAAGTTTTAGTTCGTAATATAGGAATCTGGATGAGTTCAGTCGGGAAATAGGTTGGCTAAAAGTTATTTTTGTTTGTGCTGAATGAAGGGTTTATTTGAATGGAATGGAGAATTGATATTTTTTTGCACTTGGATGTCTTTTCGGCATTTTTTCGGACGTTAGGGCCAGTTGTTTTTGTTGGAAATGTAAACAGAACTCAATCGATATGAGTATGTTACTTTTTGGTTTTTGTCTCTAGACACTTTTCAAGGAAATGTCAACTGTCACTTTCACTGCCACTTTTCAAGGAAATGTCAAACATCTATACGCAGATAACTAATACATTCCTTTTTATCTTAGTCAATCTTTTCTCTTCTTTACATTAAATTCATCAGTTTTAGCTTAAAATTTAATTTATATCAATAGTAGGGGTTTTGTTTCTTCTATTTATAGAAAAAAAAAAAACACTAAAATAGACCTAAAATAATAATAAAAATATGGAAGTTTTCACCAATTATGTTTAAGTCGAGCGTTTACGATGAGCGAGCCTTTTTTGCCACCAACGGGGCACAAATCCATACCTTGTGGCTGCAAATGGGCAATTTGTAATTGGGAAAAACCCAATAACACTTTGCCTGACCCAGGAATCGAACCCAGGATCTCATGCTCAGCAGTCGCACTTGCGACTACTAGACCAACGTGGTAGTTAATAACAGTAAATGCAAAAATATTTTGAAATAAAATTGGATAGTTATTTCACGAAACTATAACCGCGATTGGATATGAATTAATTTCGGTCCAATTCCCAATTCAAATGAATCAAATAACAGACTTCATATTTATGTGTTGCTAGCTGCGATTATTTCCGAGTCAAAACTTTTTTCCTCTCGCAAAAATAGTATTTTGTACACAGAAAAATAAATGTGAAATCATTCTCACGCATAAGCATTTATTAGTTTTGCGCTTGTTCGTCACAAAAAAACAATAATGAACCTGTCTAAAGTCATTTACTCATCATAAAAAATACACAATCTAAAAGTAGGTAATTAAAACGACCTCAGTCAAAGATGGCGGCTTCCTTCATAAACGTTTAAATAAATAAGAAACTGGACTACCGTCAACATTGCTCGGGATTCCATTCACCATAATATAAACGCTGAGTAACTTGTATTCAAAAGAAAATAATTTAGCAAAACATCTGAATTATTTTCAAACGAGTCGCATAATACTCCACTTTGGCGCCAAAACGCCGCCATATTGAAAATGTTGTCGTGACACAAGCAAATTAACATAAACCACTCTGATTGTATGAATATTTACAAACCGTCGATCTTACGCTTTATTATATTCAAATAAGACAAAATTTCCCTGTAATCTGCATCGTACTGCGTTCCCCAACAGAACGTTAACCGACCGAATAACTTGACCTCTATGTGCTAAAATAACTCGAACTTTCAGAGCTCAACGTAAATTAGATGTTGGATATGCCTTTTATGGCTGTCGTTAGCATAAAATAATACGTAATGTTTTCTTATATTATTTTTACGCTACGCATAACAAATTCGTAATAAGAATATGCTGTAAGTCGTTTTATTATTTTGAGTAAAAATTAAAATGGCGGGAATAAATTGGAACGTTTTGCGTAATTTCAAAATGGATTAGACTTTCAAGGAGGACGATAAAAATGTGTCATGATGTATTTTGTCGTTTAGACACAATTAATTTTGAGAAATTAAGACATGGCCGTGTAATAAAAAGTTAAAGAGCAGATGTTACGTTTAACTAAAATTTCTGTAAATAACTTGAGCCTTTATTTTATGTTGTATTTGCAGAAATATTAACAGAAAACTCACTATGAGTATGTAACTCTTCAAGCCACAATAGCAGTTTTCTTTTTAGTTAGTACTTTAAGCTTTAGGAAACGTGAAATCGCGTGCCGGACGTGGGAGATGCGCCTGGGGCCCGCGCGCCGACAAACTACTGGACTGGCATGTGACTAAAAGAGTAATGAGTATAAATGTTGACGGATGGAGAGGGAGAGGAAGATCAAGGAAACGATGGATGGATTGTGTGAGGAATGTTATGAAAGAAAAAGGAGTAAATGATAGCGTGACGTCAGACAGGGGAGAATGGAAGAAAAAAACGTGTTGCGCCGACCCCAAGTTACATGATACGATGATGATGATGATTTTAACTCATAACTCACGACCTTTGATTATATAATATCTAGATGGAGCGTCGCCCTACGATAAAAACAAAGAAAACGAGGCAACAATTTCAAACATGTGTGCGGGCGGCGGCAGCTTGCGGCCGGTGTTTTACACTGTGCGTCTGTGTCTGTGTGCGCACTTATAAGCCAACAGTTGGCTGATAATTTTTGACACGAATGCGCACATTTGATCCTCTATCTAGACATTATATAACCAAAGCTCACGAACGTGGTTAAAATAATAAGTAAAGTATGAAGTTGAGGTAGCTCAACTTCATACTTTACTTATTATTTTAACTTTTTTTATTATTACAATGATGAATGAATGATCAATGAGCAATGTGAATCAACGTGTAGACGTTGATTCACATTGCTGACTATTTACTGTAGGTAAAATACCGTTTCAGCAGTGCGAATCGCAAAAACTTTTGCGGTATCGGATCGCGGATCAAAATCCATTTGAACACACACACACACACACATGTTAATAAACCTCAATCACCCACAAACATTATTAAAACAAACTATTAAATTTACCTCACAAACAATAATTAGCACAAATAAACGCTGAAATAATTTGGTTTTAATATGAAATTCTCTTTATAAATCCGGGCTTAAAATTACTCTGAGCTGACTAATATTCACTATCAGCCTAGGCTTTTACCAACACTGTTGGTGTCTGCTTCCAGTCTAACCGGATACAGCTACATACCAGTATTTTACATAGAGCGACTGCCTATCTGACCTCCACAATCCAATTAGTACTAGGTAATATGATTCCCCTTGGTAAGACTGGTTGTCATACTTTCGGGCCACTGACTACTTAACGACTGTCAAAGGTCTACAAATGACAGCCGGGACCAACGGCTTAACGTTCGAGGCACGGAGGGCACTTGGTATGTAACGGGTGTCACCCATCCACAGACCAACCTAGGCAAGAGTGGCTTAACCTAAAGCGCGGCTTATTATTTTTTTTTAGCCACGAGCTTTCCAATAATATTATAGGTACTAATTATCAAGCAATCAAGGACCAGCAAATAAAATGATTGGCATACGAATCAACCAGGGGTGGGGAATTATTTCCATTGCATATTTGCGTAATGCCGGCCATCCGTGTAATCACATACGCGCCACAGAAGGTATAACCATTCAGTAAATCAACTTGAATGGGATCGACTTACACAAACGCATGAAAAAATAACACGAAGCCTGTAATCCCTCATGCAGATGTGTACTTAATAGTACAGTCACATTTCGTTAGTTATGTTTAAGTCTCACGTAATAAGGGCGAGTCTAACACCATCAACTGGGCACAAGTCCAGAAACCGTGGCTGCTCTCAAAAATTGCTAATGGAAAAACTCAATAACACTTTGTCCGACCTGGGAATCGAACCCAGGACCTCATGATTCATCAGACGGAGGGTATCCATGAGGATTTTCCCACTCAAAAACTTAAAAAAACGGAGGTTGTCGTTTTCTTAATGGGACAATAAGTGCCTTGAGTGTAAGGTCCCCAGTCAGGGGTCTATTAGCTTAAAAACGAAGCGACTACAAGCAAAAGGCACCCACTGTAAGGAATTAACCTCGGCTTAGCGCATCGCAAGGGTAGGACGGTAAATCAAGCATGGATCAGACAAGAACCTTATTTGTTTTACTGGTTATATTTATACTGTGTTGATACTGACCATCCGTGTAATAACGTCGATGGCATGGCGCATTGTGATAAGTGGATAATCAAGCGGCCGGTGCTATGCAAGAGTTATCCAGCGTAATTCCATTTTGTTTATGTGATTTATTTTGAATGAAAATTAAGTGAGCTTTTTGTATGGTTCGATTCGTAGGATATTTATTGCCATGTTTAATCTAGATGCATTAATTTCTATATTTTTATTCATTTGATCATTCATTTATTTTTCAATGGATTTTTTCTCCATTATTATTTTCATAATTAAAGTGCACAAGTCTGGCCCACCGCTTGCCCACGAGCACACCCATGTATCTATTTTTGGAAAAAAAAATTGGGGAAATTGTTCACAGAGCATACCACGTATCTATTTTCATGAAAATTGATACGTTTATGGTCATGAACCGGGCATTGCTGACAACAGTGGCAATCACAATAAGGTAGGTGTGTGTGGTTAAACAATAACAGCCCCTCAGGTCGATCTTCAGGTTAAGCCGCGCATGCCTAGGTTGGTCCGTGGATGGGTGACCACCTAATACATACCGAGTTTCCTCCGTACCTCAGAAAGGACGTCAAGCCGTTGGTCCCGATTGTCAATTGTATGTAGATAATATATCTTTGACAGGTGGCTCTAAAGTCTGACAGCCAGTCTTACCAAGGGGTATCATATTAGCCAGTACTAACTGGGTTGTGAAGGTCAGATAACCAGTCGGTCCAGTAAAATACTGGTACCTATTCAGCTGCATCCGGTTAGACTGGAAGCCGACCCCAACATGAAAAGGCTCGGCAGATGATAATTAGGTATGACAGAAATAATTACTAGGAACTGTTTCTAAAAACAGGTCCTTAAGTTCCAAAACCACATTCCTTCACTTAAACCGCTAAAACCAACCAAACCAATCCATAAACATCAAACTAAAATCAAAGTTTAAACCCGTATTATTAATTGAACACGCCAAAATAATGGAATTATTAATTAATATTCGAGTTTAATTGAAACCCATTGAAAGGCATTAATTTATTACTTCGCTCGCTTTGATTGGCGACAAATGACAGTAATTGGAGCAATTAGTTCATAAATTGCTTTTATTCGAGGCTTTCATAATTTTATTAAGTGATTTGAGATATTGGACATAATGCTTAGTATAATGCATATGACAATCAGTTTGGGTTTCGACCTCGACTGTCGACTGAGAGTGCAATAC
Source organism: Eugnorisma glareosa (assembly GCA_947578425.1). Classification (NCBI taxonomy): domain Eukaryota; kingdom Metazoa; phylum Arthropoda; class Insecta; order Lepidoptera; family Noctuidae; genus Eugnorisma; species Eugnorisma glareosa. The sequence goes on along the minus strand of OX387967.1, from coordinate 4,026,072 downwards.
TGTGTCTTAAGCATACCGTCAGATATTACACAGATCGAAAGACTCCAGTGCACGCCTGCTTCCTCGACCTGTCCAGGGCTTTTGACTTGGTGTCATACGACATCCTATGGGCTAAACTCGAGAGAATAAACCTACCACGTAAACTTGTCAACGTTTTTAAATACTGGTACAGTCATCAGGTCAACAGCGTTAAGTGGGCGGGTGCAATGTCAGAGCCGTATCAGCTGGAGTGCGGGGTGAGGCAGGGGGGGTTGACTTCTCCCTCCTTCTTTAACCTGTACATGAATGACTTGATCGTCGCGCTCAGTAACCAGCATGTCGGCTGCCATGTCGGTGGAGTCTGCGTTAATAATCTCAGTTACGCTGACAACATGGCGCTGCTGAGCGCGTCGGTCTGTGGCCTCAGAATGCTGGTGCGGACCTGTGAGGAGTATGCCCTTGGTCATGGGTTAAAATACAATGTGACCAAAAGTCAATGCATGGTCTTTGAGGCCGGCACGAAACGATCACAAAATTGTCCACCCGTTTTACTAAACGGTGTTCCACTCGAAAGGGTGGATCAATTTAAGTACCTAGGGCATTTAGTTACGACCGACCTCAAGGACAATGCTGACATGAAGAGGGAACGGAGGGCCTTGTCAGTGCGGGCGAATATGCTCGCACTACGTGCGAGCATATTCGCCGTAGCAAACATATATAAAGCGCCGTGCAAACATATATATTATATGTTTGCGCGCTGTTCGGGGGAAGTGAAGATAACGCTCTTCAGGACGTACTGCACGTCCCTCTACACGTGCCGCCTGTGGGCGAGGTACTCGCGTGCATCATACGGGTCCCTCCGCGTCCAGTTCAACAACGCACTCAGGGCGGTTTTGGGGCTGCCTCGCTACTGCAGCGCCTCAGGTATGTTCGCTGTGGCGCGTACTGATTGCTTTCACGCGACCATGCGCAAGCGGAGTGCGTCGCTGGTGCGTACGGTGTGGGGCAGCACTAATGCTGTCCTGGCGATGATCGCGGACCGGATGGATTGCCCATACATACGGCACTGTTGTGATAGGCATGTTGCCGTCAGCAGGGCCGCTTAAGTCTTTTTTTTTTTTTGTTATCTGTATTTGTGTGTACCCCACATATGAGTTAAGCTTGCTCGAAATAAATGTATTTTATTTTATTTATTATTTATTCATAACTTAGAAAGTACATGTGAATTGAAAAAGTCACATTAGTACTTGCCCGGATTTGAACCCACAACCTCATGCATGAGAGGCGAGGCCTTAACCTCTAGGCCATCACGGCTTTCTAAGTTTATTTTGGACATCACAGACATCGGTGAAGGAAAACATCGTGAGGAAACCTGGACTTATAAAAGTCTGAAATCGCCAACCCGTCTTGAGCAAGCGTGGTGATCAATGCTCGTGCCTTCTCTGTTGAGAAGAGGCCTTTGCCCAGCAGTGGGACAGTAATAGGCTGGAATTATTATTATTTATTAGTGATGAGTGACCGTTTGTTTCTGCCTTTTTATGGGTAGGTACCTATGGCTTTTGTTCGCGACTACGCCCACGTGGTTGTCGGAAATTACCCCACACGATACCAACAAAAGAAGAAATAAAAAATATTAGGCACATGCCACAAGTGCACACAACAAAAAATAAAAAAGTAAAAATTAAAAAGTTAAGTCTAAAAATAAAAAACTTAAGTCAAAAAAGGAAAAAAGAAGAACGAGAGATAATTGTGTGTCTCACGGCTGCGCCAAATAGGCCCAGTTCAGCAAACTGCCGAGCAGCTAGTGCCCGACGCTGGTTTTCACCTGGACCTGAGATGGTGATGTGACGGAAGTAAAACAGTTAAAACAACAATCGTTTGTTCCTGCTGTCATAAAGTATCTATGAGTCAGTAACTCAGGTCATGGTCTACCTGTGTCCCCATCAAAATCCGTTCTGCAAAATAATCGTTTTTTTACTGACTGCATACCAAAAATGTACAGCACTCATAACAAAAACACATTTATTTTAATTTTTGTCTATGTCTTTGTTCCGGCTAATCTCCGAATTGGCTGGACAGATTTTGACGAAACTTTTACAGGCAAATAGCTGATGTTACAAGGTCTAACTTAAATCTATTTCAAATATGGATTAGGGATCCGTGAAAAAAAATAAAACCCTTGAACTTCGTAACAAAATCCGATTCAAAACGGGTAGTAATAATAATTTCACGCGAACGAAGGTCGCGGTGAACAGCTAACTAACTAAATAGTTAACACAGTATGTCCACTACTGCAATGTTCAACCAATCAATCAAGCAAGCACTTTTGCATACTACCCACCAAAAGTTAACGGGGTTGAAACACGCAACCGTTATAGGTGTATTAATAAAAATACTCGTAAATGTTTACTTGGAAATATAGCGTGGGGAAGGGACTTTGACGCGCGAACCTGAACAGATTTTTGTAGGAACACTGGCGGAAATCGCAGTTGATTTTTGAGTATTCAGGTAAGTCATAGTGTACGAGTAATACCCTGCAATACCCTGCATAGTAGCAACCCAAGTTTTATCGGAGATGAAAAATCGTGAGGAATCCAGCATGCTTGAGATATATTTCTCGACGTCATGTGAAGCCAAGTCAGAGGCCCATGGGCGGCATACAAACTCTGACACCAGGTTAGGCACTAACCATACTAGAAGGAAGAAGATAGGAAATGTGCTGAGGCACCGATTCGTTGTCGTTGATGAAGACGGTTTCATAGTTGGCTACTGAACACAACATATTCAACATATTCCAACATAGTACAACATATTCTGCATTACTTTGATGGAGACGGAGAACTTACCTAAAAGGACACTGTTATTAATAAGAGGTAACATAAATTTGACTATACGTTTGTACCTTCGTTTTATTCCGGAATGTCAAACCTAATACCTAGCTGCCAAGCTGATCGCAATCCAAACGAAGAAGTCAAAGACAGGTCATCATCTGTCTGCCCTTGAGCCATGTTACTTGGGGTCAGCGCAACACGTTTTTTTCCCAGTCCCCCCTGTCGGCTCTTACGCTTTCAAAAACTTTTTCGCTCATATCATTCCTCAGTAGATTTGTTGTATCATAAATTATTTCATAAGTCACATGCAATGTTGTACAAAATAACAGTACAACAACATTAAAACGACTGCCGGTGTTTCTAACGTAACTAATTATATTAATTTGTCACAGCTAGTATTTATACTCGAGACAGCTGTTACAAAATAACAGAGTGAAATAACGGTTCTCATTGCTAAAACAATGTGACATTTATAGTGTTTTTTATAGTTTTACCGGCTCAATTATATTAGGCTGTAAATGTCGAATTTTTGGTAATAAATCGCAGGGGGGGTTGTTCTAAATTTTGTAAGCAACACGCTTGGTCTTTGGTTAAGCAGTCACAATAAATGTTTATATTACTTTGTTTTTTATTAAATTTTAACGCCAGTATGCTAATTTTTTCCCTCTCCTTGACGTAAAAACAAGGGTCATTTACCTTGCTATACTTTTATAAAAACAAAACAAAATGATTATTTTTATCAGGGGCTCTCTATACTTAATTAGTATAATTAGACATCATCCAAAGACGCATCTCGTTGTTGTAAATAAAAACACCATAATTATGTATAGAGAAACTTTTAAAGCGGAAATGAAGAAGAAGTGGTGTCAAGTTTTTCATCCCCCATAGGAAAGGGAGGATCCTCCGACCAGTCGGGTGTTGTGTCTGGTGGACTTCTGCCCGATAGTTATTGTCGTGTATTTCTGTATATTCTTAAGTCACGGATAACTTAAATACCGCGATTCATAATTTCGACGTCAGTTCTTTTAAATCAAAACTTGGTACCGATCTCTGCCAAAATTACTTCGACTAAGTTTAGCGTCTTTAGTCTAATACTGTAACTACAGTATATACCACTATATTCGAGTTTCACAAAATAATAAAAAATAAAAAAATAAAAATGATGTCCTTTAGTGCCTAACCATCATGTTTACTTAACTCTTAAATAGTCCGGATAGCACTCTAATTTAAAAAAAACACTAACCTACAACCAACACTTTTAGGCTTTTAATCTATATCTTGACCGGTAACTATGAGGAATGACCGGTTGTGACTCGTGACGTAACAACCTCGCGTGACCATTCAGACGTGGTTAGATTGTAATTTATTAGTTTGTAAAAAAGAGTATGGAAGTATACACGCATTCCAAAAAACTACAAGAAAAAAAACAATGGTATGCATAGGAAAAACTGCAAAGGTATACGGTGGAATTATTCTCAGTCATGACTGCATAGGGGTTGCTGAACCTCGTTTAAAAAATTGATTTATAGAAACAGCTACAGACAGATTTAATAAGTATGCTAAATCTGCCCTAAATAATAGTTGTTAATTCTGTTCTTATAGTTTCTTATATATAATCAATAACTTACAAAGTTACGATGAAAACCTTAAAAAAAAACAATAAGTAAAGATTGACTGCTGTCCACGTGAACACAATTGGCGCCCAATGTGGGACTTATAACAATTTGAAATGAACGAGCTTTCTTGTTCTAAATAACTTTATTATTCATGGTAAACCACTATTTATATTCCTATGCCAAAGTTAAAATAACGAACAAAAACACGCAAACATCGGATAGTGGTCGTACTCGTGTACGGAGTTGGCGCCCAGCGTGGGACCAACTACCGTAACGAGATTGAATGACGCTGTTATTTTTTTTAAATTAATTACAAGCGAAACGCTCCTACATCGCATGGTTTTAACAATTTGCAAAACATGGCGAATACTCTATTATACGTAGGTTAAATCTGAATGTATTTTACACAAGACACAAAACCCTTCGAGTTCTCCAACTAGTGGTGAAAACTACATCAAAATCCGTTTTGAAGGAGACAATTGCGGCGACACAGACAAGAAAAGTGACTATAATTAATTTCTTTATAGTATCCAAGTCGAAATTGCCAAAGCAACAATAGGGCGTGGACGTTTTAGAAATTGTAACAAAGAAGCATTGAATTTGTATCTAACTGTTTCGGAGCTTTATTGAATAAAACATAACGAGCATTTCGAATGCTATGATGTGAAATAAACTTACCTTTTTTTTAATATTTTTAAAAACGAAAATTAGTTTTAAAATCTTCAATTCCAATTTAAAAGCCACTCCATACAATTCTTATCAATGAATGTCGGCCATGATTCGCAGCCGGTCTGATTAAAGGGTTCTGATTGACCCACATTCAGTAGATGGGAGGAGTGAAAAGGGGGTCGCGTAATTGTGAATACAATCCGCACCAATTGCCAAACGAGTGCGAATTGTTTAATCTCGGTCCGTTTTAAAGAAATATTATGATTAATTTATGTTTGCCGAGTTTGAGGAGATCGTCGTGGCTAAATAATAACAGCCACTCGGGTCAGTGGTTAGATTAAGCCGCGCTTGCCTAGGTTGGTCCGTGGATGGGTGACCACCCCATTACATACCGAGTTTCCTCCATGCCTCGGAACGTATATCAAGCCGTTGTTCTCGGCTGTCATTTTAGCTTTGGCAAGAACTTTGACAGTCGCTATAGGTAGTCAGTGGCCCGAAAGTCTGACATCCAGTCTTACTAAAGGGTATCGTATTACCCAGTACTAACTGGGTTGTGGGAAGTCAAAAGCAGTCGCCCCATGTAAAATACTGGTATTCAGCTGCATCCGGTTAGACTGGAAGACGACCCTAACATAGTTGGGAAAAGGCTAGACAGATCATGATGAGTCTTCTTTGTACTAGTTCTACTATTCCAATACGATAACCCAACTATTTAAAAAAAACTTTTGTCTTTTTGGTAGTCGGTTTTTTTTCGCAGAAAGTTTTTTATTTTACCCTTTTAGTTATAGTATACCACACAAATTCTTGTCATGAAACAATTTTTTACATTGTAACTAGTATTTATTAAAGAACCATCATGTCATCTACATAACCCAAGAAACAAATAAATATTCAAGGAAAAAAAAACTGAACCAATTTTGATGAAATTTCTGTGGGACTAATCGAAAAGTATATATCCTATCACATAAAAAAATAATTTTTCAAATCAGTTCATAAATGACGGAATTATGAGGTAACAAACACAAAAAAAAATACAAACGGATTGACTACCTCCTTTTTGAAGAAAGTCAGTTAAAAAACAAGAACAGCCCCAGCCATCTAAGTGAGAAAAACAAAATCTATCATCAACAGGGCTATAATAAATTCCTGTCTCGTTGACGAATTGTTTTGTCTGCTGGAACTGAAATAAAACACGTTTATTGGTCGATAAGATCCTTCATTGCCCAGGGGATTATTGGATACGCATCAGCGGTAGTCATTCTACCATAGTGCCTCTTAATTCTTTTGTTTTTTCTGTGTACTTTATAGCTGGAAACATTTCTTACAACACAAGTAAGAAATGTTGCCAGTTTAATAAATATTAGTGACGTTTATGGGTAGCTGAGAAAAAAAAAAACAATGTTTATTAGGTTAATTACTGTTGGAATGAGATTGTTTTTACAAAATTAGTAGTTTGTAAAATGTTATTTAAAATGTCATAGATCTGAGCAACCGTGTCGAGGAAAATAATCAATGAAACGCATTTAAAGGAAAACCTCACGCAGGACTTAAACAAAGCGAAACATAAGCAAAATGTACATTTATGGACCGATCTAGGACATCAGGATTCACAACTATGTTTCTCTAACGAACTTGTAAATCAGGTTTTTCTATCAAGAATTTTACAGTAACAGCCACGGAGTCTGGATCTGTGCCCAGTTAATGTCAATAGGCTCGCCCCCTATTACATGGGACTTTAACGAAATTGGCGAAATGTGGGTGTACTATTAGGTACACCTCTGCCCAACTCTTCAAGGATTACAAGCGTGATGTCATGTTATGTTGTAAATCAGAGCCATTTATCACTGGTTCCAAAAAAAAATGATAACGTGGATGGAAAACTTGAAAACTAGTTTGATCTTAGCTGCTGAATGATTTTTGGCAAACGCTTCGAAAGCGATTGCCCCTTGACTAAGCCATAGCCATAGAGATGGCCGTAGCATAAGCATAGTCATCCTATAATGTTCCCACTGGGACACACGGCCTCCTCTCTATGAGAGGGAATGGGTTATAATCCACCACGCGGGCCCAGTGCGGTTTGGTAGATGTCATATGTCTTCGAATGTTTGTTTCTAGGACATGCCGGTTTCCTCACGATGTTTTCCTCCACCGTTTTCGAGAGCAGTGATGATGAAATAAATTACACAAAGTAATGCGCCTGCCTGGGTCGCTACCATTGGGCCACCGCTGCTCTCATGCCGTCTTGACCTTGAACTTATTAAACTTTATCTTTTCAAGCGATTTGTCAATTCACGGGCAATTTAGATCCTATTTGTAACATCATTAAAATACATAAGTAATTGTAATTTGTCTCTTTTACAAACAAACAACTCAATTGAGTAAGTTTTCAGAACTATCAAACATTAATTGGGCACATGACATAGTCGGAAAATCTCTCGAAACTAATCACAAATTATATTAAACTTTATTCCACGCCACTTTAAGATTAAAATTTCAATGAATTAAATAATTTGTAACCTTAATATTTCCTGATATTTAGTTTAATTGTGATTTTAAACTTTGTCTCAGTGAAAATAAGATAGAATTTTCAGTTTTCAGCTTGCGTCGTATTAATCCTTCTTGATATTTCAACATGGTTATCTGAGACAATAAAAATATATCATGGGTGCAGTAAATTGTTGGGATTTCTTCGATTTTTATTGCCCATTAGTTATAGTAACATATGGGATAGATAAAGACATCCATTGAAATCGTATTTTGTACTAATTCAATGTTAAGAAGACGTAATAGTCACTCCTGTTTGAATATTGAACCAGAATTAAGTTTTTGTTCGAACAAATGTTGCGGGAAAAGGTTTTGTGATGTTTTTTTCTAAGATTTTTCTGTTAATTATAATTTTTCGCTAAAATCAAATTGAATGGTTGTTTTTTTTTTAAAGGTGTTTATTTTAAAAATCCCGCTAATTGAGAGTTATAAATAATATAAATAGACACTTCGTCATGGAGACGGTTTATAAATGTTGACTGGTAGAAAATGCCTATGGCATTGAGTCCGCCCCTGCACTTTGTGCTTGAAGTGTTAAATAAATTTAATAAATAAGGGACATCGAGGCACATTCTGTTACCATAAAAAACTTTCTGCGAATAAAAAACACCAAAAATGTCTAAAATAACTTGACTTACGGAAGTCGGTGTCTTTGTTTGTTTCATTGACTTTTTTGCCACCGACTTCCGAAAGTCAAGTTATTTTAGGCTGTTTAGTGTTTTTTTTGGAAGTCGGTTTTTTTTTCGCAGAAAGTTTTTTATTTTACTCTTTTTAGATGAACTTTATCCACATGAATTAATTTTTACAATTGTAACTAGAAGTTACTATGAGGTCATCATGACATCTCATCAAGAAGAAAAAATACGTAGTAACACGTTCATTGCCAAGCCAAAATGCTGGACTTACCTAGATGGCCAAAATAAAAATTCGTTGAATGTCTTCCCTAGTGGCATAAACCAAATAACAGAACTATTTTATGGCTCGTACAACATAATTGTGAGGCACAATCACGCGACGTCGCGTGTAGGTACATCAAAGCACCTTCGCGTGATGTGACAATTAAACGTGAGGAAAACAACCAACTTACTAAACCGATTTTGATGAAATATCTATGGGACCAATCGGGAGCAAGTATATCCTTTCACATGAAAAAAATATTTTTTCAAATCGGTTTACAAAAGACGGAGTTTGAGAACCTCCTCCTTTTTGAAGGAAGTCGGCTAAAAATCAGCAAATGGTTCCAGACTCCTCAGCGTAGCTTTCGACGGTTATTTCAGCTGTTTTGTACATTAGTGCAATACCTTCACAGTAGTAGTAAAGTGTATAGAAAAGATGTGTTTAAAGTGTTTACCCCACGTTCCACCAGTTATTTTAAGGTTACAAGAAATCGAAGTCAGACCTATTGTAATTACATGAATGCAAAAGTCGTGTTATTATACTGGACAATAATGATTTTCCTAGAGACGAAACCTTCCATTATCAAATAACCATCAAATTAATCCAGAGAGTAGATCTAAAAGCCATTAAGCCCAGGTGTTGTAACACCACAGTACATTAATCTCTTTGTTCATTTCATAACCATTCATTTAAGGTCTTTTTATTTGCAGCACATGGTTCAGGTGGAAGAAAACGTGGTAATGTTTCAGGCCATTTTGGCGGGTTAAAAGAAATTAGTGATCTACAGGGTAAGGTATTAATTACAACTAAGTACTAATGTGTTTCTTTTAGATGAATTCGTACCTAATCTATCTGTCTATATACATAAACTGATAAACTGACTGACTGACTGACTAGGTGATATATCAACACACAGCCCAAACCGCTGGTCCTAGATACATGAAACTTGGAGGGTGTGTTCTTTGTGAAGATTAATAAGTGTCCACTAAGAAGGGATTTTAATGAATTCCACCCCTAAAGGGGCAAAATAGGCGATGAGAGTTTGTATGAAAGTCGATCTTGGACGATGCAAAAAGAGTATGTCAGGATCGTAGCAGGTGGTATTCTGTAGTTTTTGCTTACTCACATGAAAAATAACAAAAACCCGGCCAAGTGCGTCTGAATCGCGATGAATGGTTCCGTACCATCGTAGTAGGGGAACCCCCTTTAATTTATTATTTGTTGTTAATGCGGCAACAGAAATACACATTCTGTGAAAATTTCAACTGTCCACCTATTACGGGAGTTACCGGGAGACGGCAGAGGCTTAGTAATATAGGGTTCCGTTGGTTAACCCTAAAAACAAGTGAATTTATTTAAGTATGGTGGCCTGATGAAAATGATGGAGTAGCATAGCATAATAATTGTTTGTAAAGTCACAGCTAAGGTGTGCGTTAAGACTTGATTACAACCTTAATCTAACCGAATCAATGGTCATCATAATGTCGTTACTACGTAGTAATAAATGAGTGTGAGTTACTTCGGCTACGTATGCCGACGGGGAACATAATAATATACTTTAATGTAATACCTGCCAGTGGTCTGTTCCAAAACTAGTTTCTATCAGAAAAGAGTCAGATAACGTACGTCTGCGGATGTTAATGTTAATATTTAATACCACTACAAATTGAAAGCTTTGATTTCATTATTTGAAAGTTGCAATTTTAAATTACTTCAAAGATGTTTTTGAACCAAGAATGAAAAAACCCTATAGGAGGGTTGGTATACAATGTCACTTTGTTGACCCTCTGGTTGTATACAACCAGAGGGTCAACAAGGTGTACCTTGTGAGATTAAGGCAGCTTAGCAAAACGAAGAAAACTACAATCAGCATTTCAGCAGTCAAAGCTATTAATAATGATTATGATAGTAATATGGTGGTACCTATAGCACACTAGAGAACACCTCCTGTGTTTGATAAGATGTCGAATTAAGGGAGAATTATGGAAGAAGAAGACATGCTGCGTCGACACCAAATAAATTGGGATAAAGCCAGTAGAATAATGATGAGGTAGAACACATTGAGTCGCAGAAAGAGATGACATCGAAGTCGCTCCACTTAGTTCAATTTGTTGAAACCCGATGTTCCTTATAAACGGCCTTGTGTTGTAACACTCAAACTTCCCCGTAGCGAATTAGTCCAATTTATCAAAAGCCAAATCTGTCACGATTCCACGCACTACGCTCAAACGACATTTGCGACGAAAATTTGACCCGAAAACCGTATCGACTACAATCTTGAAATCTTATATAAAGGCACGGTTCCACTGCTGCTTGGAATTTGCACGGAGTCACGGAGCCCGCTAGGCATGGCGGGATGATAGCAGTCACTTCACATAAAACGAAGCAAAAAAAAAACAAGTATCTGTCTTTTCCTTTGTCGTTCATTTTTAGCTGTCATTCTTCATATTTCACTCGCAGTTAAACGTCTTTACACAAAAATGAAATTAATGAATTAATTACTGATCCAATCCAATGATATTGGTTTTTCAGCACTCTGAATGAAAAATCAAATTAACGGAGCAGATGAGCGTTCATCACTACTTAATATAAAACAAAGTCACTTCCCGCTGTCTGTCTCTATGTATGCTTAGATCTTTAAAACTACGCAACGGATTTTGATGCGGTTTTTTTAATAGATAGAGTGATTCAATATGAAGGTTTATATGTATAACATTGCACCCGTGCAAAGCTGGGGCGGGTCGCTAGTTCCTATATAATTCTGTCGGTGACGAGCAAAGTGAAACTAAAACAAACGTTGACCCGAGTGAATCGTTCACTCGAGTGATATTGGCTCAATTATACATGCGTAGCAGTGAGCAGCAATGGAAACCTGTCTTTACTTCACAGTTTAGATTCGGTCGCAGAACTCATAAAATATAAGTGAATCTGATAACACGACTTTGTGTTGACTTTCTAGTTATTTACGGTAGAAAGTCGCCACAGAGTCTGTCATTATGTTAGTTTTCGTTCTGAAATTGTAATGCTGTGATTTTCGTAATTATTCGTCGGTATAATCATACTTAAGTCTGTTGTAATGACTTGGATAATCATACTTAAATATGTTACGCCTACCTCGCTACTTACCTTACCCCAATCAGTTTTAATCATAATGTAGCTTTTGTGTTAAAAATACTGAGATTCATTTTTAAAGCTAGCGTAATGCTCGGCTGACTACCTTCAGATACTCATTTAAAAGAGTACCATTTGTGGCTGCTACGGTATAAAAATGCCACAAAAATCCTGCGCACCTTCTAGTCTGCCGTAGCTCTACATGCCTACGAAAGGCCTACGCGCCTACGAAAGGTCTACGAGCCTACGAAAGGTCCACGCGCCTAAGTAAAGTCTACACGCCTACGAAAGGTCTACGCGCCTACGGTAGGTCTACGAACTTAAGAAACATTTACGATTCATAGATCCTTCAATTGACGGTTTGTAACAAAAGGATCTTTAATGAATTCGGCGGTGGAATTTGAACCTTTGTATTTAAAAAACCTGAGATTTTGAGTTGAAATATAGGAAATCTTCACTCACCGTTCTTATGCGCATAGTATCCAGTTCCCGAAGAGGATCCACTTCCCGTGGAAGACCCCTGCTGAGGACGTCCCTCCTCGTCCACCTCAAGGGGCAATGGGGTCGCCTCCATCACTCACTCACTCACTCACTTGTCACTCATCACTTCACTCACAGCACTATACCTGGAAAGAGAGAAGGTGGTTGGTTAGAATGGGTGAAATGTAATTCAACAGAGGAAAGTTTTAATTTAAATTAACAAAATGAACTGATATTCTAAGGTTATTAGGCATATAATATGACTTTACGTTCAATGTTAATAGAATATACAGTTACACGAGCGAACCTACACTACGGCCTGACCGGCAGCCGAAATGCGAGCCGTCTCTAGCGGCACGCGAATTTAAATGTTACAATCCGACGAGCTCTTGTCACCGTCGGCGTTCCAGCTGTATTACAACCCAATGGCTTGGCACACGACAATGGCAAGAGATCGGAGGCCAACTCTTTATTTCTATGGAAGACGTGTAGGCCTTTAGTGTGGCACACAACATGTGTCGATACTTTTGCGCCATCCCATCTTCCTAGCTCAGTGTGTGGTGTTGCGGAGGACTTCAAGCGGCTTGAACATAGTGCCCTTGCGAGTAACTAATATTTTCGAACCGTTTGAGGTTGAAACCCTCTAGCCATGGGTTCCAAGTGCTCACAGCCTCTTCATGGAAATATCCAAACGTTTAGTTGATACTTCTCGTGACCCAAGAGCTGGCTTTTACCTTGGGCAAAGGCTAAGCATTGCCATAAAGCGGCAGCGTGGCAATACTGCTAGTCTCTTGGGCACATTATCGGTTGACAGCGTTGAGGAGAGTAAAAGTTTTTAGATGCTATGTTTAAGGTTGTTTGTAAGTTTATGTTACCTATTTTATGTTAATTTTATTTGTATTTTATGTACACACACAAAGATACCTACACAGTTAGATGAACAAAATATCTCGAGCTTTTGTACAATTTCGTCAACCTTTTGGCATTCAAATCCGATGCTATAAATTACTACTCCCCATCAATTATTCACTGTGACTACTGGATGACATTAATAAATCAGAATAAACGATGACATCCTGACTGATCTTCACAACTGTAGGGATCATTTTGTGAAGCTCGCCTAGAATCAACATTTATACATAATTGTAACAAATTAAAGCTTGTCTGTCTGTATGTCCGCGTTGTTCTTTAAAACAACGCAATGAATTTTGGTGAGGTTTACATACTCTCTATTACATACACATCACGCCAATAATCCCCGAAGGGTTAGGCACAGGAGTACCTAATAGTACACCCAACATATTGCCAGTTATGTTTAAGTCCGATGTAATAAGGGGCGAGCCTTGTGCCATCAACCGGGCACAAATCTAGACCTAGACCCCAGAGATCTAGACTCCACGGCTGCTACTGAGAAATCCCGGATAGAAAAACCCAATAACACATTGCGTGACCAGAATCGAGCCCAGGATCTCAAGCTCAGCAGTCGCGCTTACGGCCACTAGACCACCGAGACAGTGGGCAGTCTTAATTAGTTCGTTATACCATATTATTACATTATATATAACCAAGGTTTTGTAACAATATGCTGATTTAAAAGAGTGTCCATGGAGTTTCTTGCCCGTTCTTCTCCATAGATATCTACGCTAGGGAATGGGCAACTACAGTACTTTCACATTTTTTATGCCTTGTGACTGGGACTGTAGCTACATTTTATTGTTATCTTTGTTTCGACAGTTCAAAAGTGCCTGTAACTGGCCTACTTGAAATAAATGCTTTGATTTTGATACAGAATATTTTGATGACGGTTTCGTGAAAGTTTCATTTAAACCGAGAACGTTTTTGTATGTGCATCATCATCATCATTTCAGCCCATTGTTGTCCACTGCTGAACGTAGGCCTCCCCAATCGATTTCCAACGTGTCCGGTCCAATGCCACCTGCATCCAGCGGCTCCCTGCAGCGTTAACAAGGTCGTCGGTCGACGGTCGGTCGTGTATGTGCATAATCCATTTAAGTATAACTTACTTTATTTATTACATTACTTAAGTAACCAATATGTTTTATAAAGTCATAAAAACGTCGTTAGTAAATTCATAATTAACTCTTAAACCAAACCGGAAAACAATAATAATATAAACTCATTCTATCCCTTTTTACAAAAAAAAATATGTTCAAGCATAGATTATAATATCAAAGGATTTCTCCAAGGGCCGCAACAAAACCTTTTTAGGGAAAAATATATTTTTTATTAAATTATCAAATTAAGTGTAACCCAGAAGGGACCATACCTAAAGCTTCGCTTCCTGTTGAAGCTGTATTTTATCGCTTTACTATCTTTGCAGAATTTGGTCCAAAACATAAGAAGTACAGTCATCATGTGCCTAGCCTTTTCCCCACTATGTTGGGGTCGGCTTCCAGTCTAACTGGACGCAGCTGAAAACAAGTATTTTACATGGCATTGACTGTAGAAATTACTCCATATTGTGACATTTATATTTTTTTGACATTTATCATCTTTATTTTTACCATGATTCTATTAATTTTGACATACCTACCAAATATCTTGTGTTTGAGTGTTTACCTCTCGCATGATTGATAATTTATTCCATTTCGCATGCCACCATATATTTGTACGCCTCTTGGCATAACATAGCGATCTATCTTCAATTTAAGAACTGTAATCACTACCTATGTTACACAAATAAATTGATTTGATTTGATTTGATGGAGTGACTGCCTATCTGACCTCCACAACCTAGTTAGTACCGGGTACCTAATACGATGCCCCTTCGGTAAGGCTGGTTGTCTGACTTTTATAAAACATAGGTAGTACAGAATGCGGGGCTTTTTAAGGAGTCCCCACTCCTTAAAAATGATATTTTGGCTTTAGAATCACATTGACAAAAAGTATTTCTAGTCAAATATTATATAAATTTAGAAATGCTTACCGTTTTCTGAATTTGTATTGAGAATATATTCACTTAATGGATGTGTTTATTCTAGAGTGCCGCCGGCAATTTATTATTTTAGGTCAAAATAAAATCACTTTAATCAGTGATTTTTTCCCTTGGATATCATAAGTTATACGTACTGAACGCTGTGTTAAATTTTGTCCTTCTAATTTAATGGGACCTTGTATAATAAGGAAACAAGCATTATTTCCGATTTTCGCCAAGCGGCAATAGATTTCTGCACAGCTATACGTAGACCATCGAGGTGAACATCTTTCTCCAAGGTATCAACATCGTAGCCACGAAAAAAAATCAGCTGTCTCATATGAAACTTCAAAACCTACGCGGCCCAAATGTTACGGATAGGTACCACGTAATCAGTACATGATTCCGAACCCTTAAAAAAATCAGCTGTTTCCTTCAAAAGTGCAAAACCCACACGGTCGAAATGTATGGAACAGCTGATGTTTTTAGGGTTCCGTAGCCGAATGGCAAAAAACGGAACCCTTATAGATTCGCCATGTCTGTCTGTCTGTGTTTGTCACATCCACTTTATTCCGAAACTATTAGGACTACACAGTTGAAACTTAATAGATAAAGGTCTTTAAAAATGACATTAGGGTTTCTAAAACCATTTTTTCTCAAAGTCAATCGTTTGAAAGATAGACACTTCCAAAGTGGTAAAATGTGTGCCTGCGTACTGCCCTCTAATTTCTAAAGTACGAGGAGGAAAATTCTGAAAAAAAAGTTGGATTGTAGAACGCAAATGGAATTTCAACGAAAATTGGTTTGAATAAGATTTGATGTTTTGTTTTTGAGATATGGGACTTTTTCATCAAACTGTTTCGTCAAACTTTGTTTTTCAGTAACATACTATGAAAAACCAATTTAGTTTTGCTGTTGAATGCCCAATACAACATAACTATAAATGAGCCTTCAAAATATTTTTATTATATTGTTTGGGGCTACAGAACCCTGTGTGCGTCTGAGTACGACTCACATTTGGCCGGTTATTTTTTATTTCCACTGAAAAATTTCTATGAGGGGAGGTTCTGAGTGATGTACAGAGACCGTAATAACCGCTTTTACGTCGAAGTCCCTTCTGACCCTATTTGACTGCAGGAAAAGACATTATGATGTCAAAGTACAACTTTAAAAACCTTGATGTGTTGGGAATAGTGAGTAAGAAGTTGTTGAAATAAAAACACAAAAAAGTAAAAAATAACTTTAGCTACAGAAATCGTTGACTTTTGCTAGTTTGATTTTGTTTTTTTTTTTGTCTCCGACTTCTGAAGCTTAAGTTATGTTTTACTTTTTTGTTTTTTTTGAAGTCGGTTTAATTTTTTGCAAAAAAGTTTTTTATTTTTCACTTTTTAGTGGTTCACTTGTGCTTACCCCTTCACGGCGTACCGGCGTGATGTTACGTTATGAACTGGTGTAAATAATAGACAAACATGAGATTTCAGCTATCACAGTCCATTTGCTATTATTTATTGAGGAGTTCCGTTGCCTATCTCCGAAGTTCATCAGATCTTCACCAAATTGAAATGCGACCACTCTGAGAAAGTACACTTCAAGTGTGCCTATAAAATTTGAAGATTCCTCTCTATTTCTCCAAGATCCCATAATCAGATCCTGAATTGATGATCATGGGACCACCTGGAAAGTATAACCTTTCAAACTAAAAAAAAAAAACCAAATCGGTCCAGCCATCTTCTAGTAATCGGGGAACATACATAAAAAAATAAAAAAAAAAGGTTCCGACGAATTGAGAACCTCCTCCTTTTTGAAGTCGGTTAAAAATAGACCACCCATATCTTGCTATATGCACTCTTAAATATGACTAACAAGAATAGGTATTAAATAATATTCCCGGCAAAGAGTACTAAACCACCATTTATTATGTTCAATAAACAAGTCTTAAAGGTATTTACAATGATGGTTCTGACTATTACTGTCCACGGCACATGCTTGCAATCAACAAAAAAAAACCGACCCGAAGTATACTACTTCTATTCGATTCTCACTAGAAACGTGCCGATCGGCAAACTCCTTTCAACATCTACCGTTGCTGAAGAAGGTGAGCTCGGCACAATTTGCACTATACCGAACGGTTTCTTCCCTGAACGTTTATCCACATACATTCGATTTGCCGACCGCCGAATCATGTTGATCCGAACATCTTATATTATGATAGAAAGATATCATCATCATTTTTTTGCCCCTATCCCAATGTATTATGAGTCGGCACAGCATGTCTTCTCCTTCCATACTTCTCTATTACTCGTCATCTCAGCAGTCACCTCCTTATAGAAAGACCAGCTGTTGCCCGCGACCTTCGTTCGCGTTTTGAATCGGATTTTGTTACCAATTTCATAGGGCTTTATTTTGTTGCACGGAACCCTAATTCTTATTATAAAATAAAAGTAGCCTTTGCCTTATAACATCAGCTATCTGCTAGTAAAAGTCCTGTCAAAATCAGTCCAGCCGTTTCGAAGATTAGCCGGAACAAACAGACAGACAGACAGACAAAAATTGAAAAAAATGAGTTTTTGTTCCGTGTTCCGTAATTATTTTCATAATATGCATTCAGTAAAAATTATTTTGATTCTGTTATTTATCTGATATTACACGCTTCAATTGTATTTATTTGTATAGATACATATAGATATACAGATTAATATTGATAATATGCCGAGTCCTCTATCTCTGTTGCTCTGTGGGCTTTCACTTTTATCTCAATTTCTCCGTACAACTGGAGCGAAGTACTTCAAAATATAATAAGAAACCAAATAAATGCAATAAAGGAAATGTCAGTCTGAGTTCTTGGCACGACGCGTGCGTATGATGTCAGGCGCTTAGTTTACGACCGACGGCCGGACATTTAATACGGTTAAATATATTACAAGCTGTGCCCATTCAAATCGCTGTACTATTGTTTCAGTTGTATTGTAAGTACTCTAAAGTCATAGGACGCTAATAAGCACTGCGAGGAATTAGCCATGCTTCGACTCATTGGTTCATCATCAACTAGGCGACCACTCAACGTAAGTACGTCAGTATCAGTAGCTTTGCTGGTTGGAAGCCGTGCTTGTGGCTACGCATCGCCCTGCTTTCGGCGGGCCGACCACCTCCAGCACATACGGTTGGGTTAAGGTGACGAGGAGCCTACACCTCACTCCCATGACGAGGCCCACAGTTCAAGCGCACTAGTCCGGGGCAGCGGAAGTCACATAAGATCCCGCTACCCCCGACGCAAGTTTCTCGAGGGAACACGAGTGTAGTTTTAGTCAGTACGAGTCTGACCCCTCCGCTCTTCCAAGGGCAGAGGATCCATTGAAGATTTCCACATCGAGAAAACAAAAAGGTGACGACGAGCCTTCGTAAAATGAGGCGATGGCTCGCCGTAAGCGGGTGGTCAACCTAGAGTAAGCTCAAGGAGCGGGGAGGTTGCTGTTTACTAGCTGCTCCCGAGCAGATGCGATGCCGTTACTTACTTACTTACACTAGCCGATCATACTTCCAACAAAAAAGTAAAAAAAAAAAAAGTTTTTTTTTTTTTTTTGTTATTTTTTTGTTTCCATACAAGGCTAGATAATGATGAGACAAATTGATATTATTTTTTATTTAGAACGTACACCATCAAACAGTTGAGTAATCGCCATACTACGTTTGTTTGTTTTGTATGAAAGTACGACCGACTAGTCTGCCGCATGTACCCTTAACAAATTCTTAAAAGTGTGCGTTGCAGTATGGAGTTTCATAGAGAGAACCACGAACAGCTCGAGTTGGGACGATGCTGTACCCGTAAAGTGATTATAACTGTGCGTTGAGCTTTATTATTATAGCATTTATTTTGGGCTACGGCCATAGTGTTAGTAACAATGGTTTTAAATACTAGTGTTAGTAGACATACATGTTTATTCCGTGTGGAGTTCCATCCAATGTCGCAGCATTGGTCCCTCCCATCTATCAGCGAATAAACTCAAGATATTGTTGGTACTGCCACGAAAACGAGCAAGCATTCGAGCAGCTTCTCATCCCTATGCTGGCCGCAAAACCATCGATATTCCTTTCCGCAAAAATCTTTGACGCACTACATCGCCATAGCAGCCTCAACAGTATCCTGAATGCGTTATTATACTGGACCCGTAGATCGCTATATGCACGCAAACTACGAATTATAACTAGTCCACAGGCTGCACGTATAAAATGACGAACAAAATGCTTTAAACAGAGTAATTAAGCCGCTTCGCTTTCGCTTCCGCTTCTACGCGATGTACACATCGCGTAAACCTGCAACCTGCGCGTCCTGCTTTAGCAGTATGAATATTATTTGGGTTTGTTGGAACGGTTACCGGCAGAATAACGTAATGGCGTTTGAAGTACTTAGTTGTAAATTATAGTTTTATGATTTTGAGTATTGTTTGCGTAAAATGGCAAGCGAGCGTAAACTATCGTTGTCCTATGGCTTGATCCACTTCTAGAACAAGATGTTTCAGCTAGGAAGGAGTAATGGTAACCTTAAAATTCATGTTTTTTTTGGGTTCCGTACTTTAATCGGCAAAATGGAACCCTTATAGGATCACTTTGTTGTCCGTCTGTTTGTCAAGACCCTTTTTCTCAGGAATGCGCGGCGGTATCAAGCTGAAATTAATAACAAATATTCAAGTCTCCTACCCCTTGGAGCAATGAAAATATCAAACTTGTAAGTCAACACGATCAAAAGATATGACTGTTTATGTCGTATATTATGTGATTTCACAAGGGAATCAAAACCTATAGGGTACTTCCCTTTGACCTAGAATCATGAAATTTGGCAAAAAGCAAGGCCTTACCGGACAAATAAAGGAAAAATTACAAAAAATAAAAAAAGTTGAAAATTAAAGGGTGTCGTCCCCATACATACATAGTTGACGCCAATTAAGATATTTTTTTTTTTAGATATTGGTACGGAACCCTTCGTGCTCGAGTTCGACTCGCATTTGGCCAGTTTTTTTTTCATGTACCCTATCACAAAGCTGTTCTATTTAACCCAAAGGTTTACTGGTAGACTGCTATGAGTTTTCCTACTCTTCCACTGTTCTTTTCTGATTCACTTCGTTGCGGGATCCAAGACAGTTAAATTGTTTCTCTGGGACTTCGTTGAGCTTCATTGTCTCGGCGCTTTTTTGGTAGTCGCCACTGCTGATTCTCGCTTTCAGGAGATGTAGTGGTTTGAGAATAGTGTGGCAAGCTTGGTAGAGAGCTTTCCGGCCCTGGTTCAATCCATGGTCCGGAGCGAGAGGGAATGGGACGCCGTCACCTCCTTCTGCGAAGCAGTCATGCTAGCGAAGGAGGTGGCGGGACGTGAGAGGGAGAGAGCCTCACGTCTCAGCCGCCGCGGGAGACGCACCGGGCGTCGGGGCCACGTGGTGGCCCCCGGCCACCGTAGGCGCGGGCCTGTGGACGGTGAGCTATGGGCTAGCTCGCCGTCCGTCCGTCTTATGACGACAGGCCGTGTCGACGGCGCGTTCGTGTTCCACGCGCGCCTAAAAGAGATTATGCAAACAGGAAGGGGTCCGAAAAGACCGATGCCTGCCAGGGTTGCGGCCCTGGAACACAAAGGGCAAAGGAAGGAACATGGATGGGTTTTAATCAATAAAAGTCTGACACTCCCTCCTGCTCCGCCCAGAGCGGGAGGGGGGTTATTTGATGATTTCCCACCGGTAAAAAAAAAAAAAAAAAGATGGGTGACAGAGCCTTGTGGCATTAAACCCAGCTTTATATGTTACCTGAGAGCTAAGTTATAGTGAAATTATATCAGCAATAACAATGATGGGATAACATGTTGGATTAACATAAAAAGCTCATGTTAATCCTGGTCAAAGTCGTTATATACGTAGGAAATGTACACTGTTCATACGAGAATAAAACATAGACATAGAGTTACAAACTAGAGGTGTTCTAGAACAATAACAGTAATATTTAGCGAACGTTTGGCACATTGTATCGATATTATAGCTCAACTTTATGACCGTAGTGACACCTAGCCCACATCTTGCAGGAAAACATTCTTTGGCGACATGTTTGTTGCTAGGTACCTAAATTTATTTACTAGCATTTGTCCATTGCTTCGCTCGCGTGAAAATCGAAACTTCTTATTGAATAAAAGGTATCCAATGTCAACTAAACTTTACAGGGTGGAATGGACATCGAAGCTTAAACCTTTACTACGTATTCAGTACATTATTCTGAACTCCCCCACATAGAAATTTATGATGGGGATATAAAAAAAACCTGTTTCCTACTAAAGTGCAATTAAATACCTACATGTTCAACATAGTCATGGTTATGGTTTGACTGCCCCGTTGGTCTAGTGGTCGCAGGCGCCACTGCTGATCATGGGGTCCTGGATTCGATTCCCGGGTCGGGCAGAAAGTGCTATTGGGTTTTTCCATTAGCAATTTCTCAGTAGTAGCCCGCAGTTTGGAAGTTGGCGGTATGATACCCCCGTGCGTCGGTGCGCATGTAAAGCCGATGGTCCTGCGCCTGATCTCTCTCCGGTCTTGTCAGATTGCCGTCCCATCGGACTATGAGAGTAAAGGAACAGAGAGTGTACCTGTGCCTGCGCAATTTTTATATAATTACCGATTAAAAATTTCTGTGTGACCGAGATTTTTATATTGATGTATGTACCTACTGAATACTTGGTAACCGTTTGTTCGTCGGTGTCCTTACCACCCTTTATATAAGTAACTAGGTGTTACCCGCGGCTTCAAAAACAAAATCGGTTCAGTAGATCCAGAGATTACCCCTACAACCTCACAAACTCACGAACTTTACCTCTTTATAATATTTGTATGGATAATTGTGGTCTAGTAACTTCATAAATGAATTAAACTGCCCCAAGAAAAGATACTATCTTTGATAGAAATGCAAAAAACCAGGAATAATATCATTGGGTGGCAAAACGCACGATCAAATGATCAACAGTATTTTATTTTGAAATTTATTTCCATACATTACTCCAAACATAACTCAAGCCAAAATCACCTGCGCCATTTTTAGACTAACGATAGATGAGAAGCATCATGTACAATTATAACTAATTCTCATTTGTTGGCCTTCACTGTCTCATATTGCACGCACCCGGCACCCATTCATAATAAAAGACAACCGTTTGTACTGTCGTGTCGTCGGCGGCGACAGAAAAAACCACAGTCGACATATTAGTATTTACATACAGTATTACAACATGGAACAAATGTTATCATACCAATGTGGCTCACACACACATGCAAAAAGTTTACTCGAACTCTAAGCATGTTTTAAGTGACAGTAAGTTGGAGTAGCGGCGGTACTTTTCTCCATACAAACACTCTCGCCTGTTTTCTTTCTGGTTTAAGACTTTATAGCTACGATTTTTACAGTTAAATAAATATCAACCTCTTCTACGTCCTTAAGTTTTCCTTTTTGATGATACATAATCTGTATCAGCACTAGAACCTTTACAAAATGCTCAAAATTGCCAATTTGGACTGCTTTTGACACAGAAGCCTAGTATACAAATTTGACAACTATTAATGAATAAAGAAAAACAGGGACACAGTATAATTTATCCTTCATATTCAGTTTATGAAATATCTTTTAAATTGGTCGAATATTGGAGGAAATAGTCGAGAGCCAAACCTCAAATTATGACTTTTTAGCTGTCGGAACTGTAGTTGACTTTATCGCACCAATGTTGAAATAGCCCTCGTTGAGCGACAGCGATAGTTTCTTTAAATACCTACCGCATTTCCTCTTACATTATAATTTGTCATTTGTACTTTAAGATGTCTGAAACAATGCTGTCACTGTATTGAAATAAAGAATTTATTTATTTACCAAATGGCATATCATCTACATAGTTAGTGGATTGTGGACGTGGAGGTCAGTTAAGCAGTCGCTCGCGCTCCATGCAAGATACTGGTATTCAACGGCAACCAGTAAGACTGGAAGCCGACCCCAACATAATTCAGGAAAACGGCTAGGCAGATGATGAGGGCCTGCAGGGTTATTTGCGTATCTCTGTTGACAGTTCATAGTCATCATCACTTGGCGAGTTTTGATATAAAACGACAGTTCTGCATGGGCAGCGTCAGTTGAAACCAACAAGAACGGTCATTGTATATCAAAACTCGCCAAGTAAATTATTAATCGTGTCTCTCGGCGTTTGGACATATTTTCTTGCTCTTTGGCGGGATTCCAGAGGGTGACACTTAGTATGTTGTCCACTGTGTAACCTGTGCTTCTCCCCAGACCCGTTACTTGGGACTGGATAATTAGCAATTTATGACTACTTTGTTAGCTTGGGTCTTACCTATTAAAACAAATGTATGTGATAATAAATAAATAAGTGATGATCACTATGAGTTGTCAACAAAGGTACGCAATAGCCCTGCTGGTTGGTTTACTGGTTATCTTTACACTGTGGCGCTGTCGTGTCACGTCGGGCATGAAATGTACGACATAGATATACAACGCGCCAAGTAGCCACTGACTGACGTTTTCTTCATAAGCTCGAGTTTCCTTGTAGAGAAAACAATTTGGTGTTTTTAAACGGTTTTCTGTTTTATGTGGTTTTGTGAAAGGGGAGGCCCGAGTCTCAGCAGAGGGAACGTTATAGGGTGACAGTCAGAAAACAGCTTTTCACTGAATGCATATGAAGTATATACGTACTTATAAAAAACATTTTTTTTTGTCTGTCTGTTTTTTCCGGCTAATCTCCGAGACGGCTGACCTGATTTTGACAGGACTGATTTTACTCAAACTCAGACTCAAAGCATTTATTTCAATTAGACCATTACAGGAACTTTTGAAAGTCAAACAAAAAAAAAAAGCTAAGCTACAGTCACAGTCACAAGGCATAATAACTTGAGAAAGTACTGTAGTTGCACATTCCAAAGCGTAGATCTCTATGGAGAAGAATGGGCAAGAAACTCCATGGACACTCTTTTTAATCAAAATCTTGGTTACATCATTCACGTTGAGATTATACATATATGTGAGAACGATGTAGAAAGACGTGCACATTAAGAGCGTCCAGAGTAAAAGATTAAAATAATCAACACTGAAAATAAAGTAATTAAAATAAACCGTGGCAGCTAAGAGATGACCACTCCCAACTGACAGCGCCCGTTCACGAACATGACGCATGGCTCAGCGCCATTCAACTCAACCATATTGAAGGGAACCAAATGACCCGACACACGCGCCACCATCAGCGAGAAATCTGAGTGAGCATGACATTCTCTCAGCCACCAGGCTACATTCAAGTCAATGAAAGATAAATAAATGTAAATGGTTGCTTTACAGTACATAGTACTCACACATGTGCTACTGGCAGATAGCTGATGTTACAAGGAGTAACTTAGTCTAGTTTTATTTTAGAAAACTTATAAGGGTAAAAAAAATTAAAACCCCGTGCAAAAAAAATTAAAACCCTTGCAATTGTTAATAAAATCCGATTCAAAAAGGGAAGTAATATTTTTATAATAATTTCACGCAGATGATTTCATCCCCCATATCTAGTAAATGGCTTCACCGATTTTAATAAAACATATCTATGAACCATCGCCAAGAAACTAGCTTTCAAATAAAAAAAAACAGCATCCAAATCGGTTCACTCGTTTAAGAGCGGCCAACCCGTCATACTTGCAGTTGTTACACATCTATCTTTGATTTTTTTGAACTACGAGTAATATATTTTGTGCACTATATCTAGGTTTCTATGGTAGCAAAAAATTAAAAATTGTAGAAAAAAAATCAATATAAGCCTCCAAAAATTGCTGTTTTGCACAAATTTTAACTGAACTTTGGCCGTTCGTAATGTACTCATAAACTGTAAAAGTAAAGAAAACATATCGATAAAAACCTTGCATATGTAATGGAGATTCTTAATGATAAATATTTATTTCACACACTTGTAAGACTTATACAAAAACACGTATGTCCTGGAACAAGTTTAAGAAATTTTCGAACATTATTTTTCGTTTTATGACATCCCGTTAGGCGGTATGAGGAGCGCGGGAGACGAGCTGTGCGGGGTTGGGGCGAGGTAAGATGGGGGAATTGAAAGAAAAACGCCGCTGTAGCTCTGGATGAAACAATAAGCTTTTCGACCATGCTCGCGTTGACGATAGACGGACCGGGAAGGGCCCTCTTAAGAGCTACGGTGCACACACACATAGCGGTCAAACTTATAACACCCCTTCTTTTTGAGTCGCTGTGAAACGAAAGGGCTTTTTGGAAATTCATCCCCGTAACAGGTCCAAAAAGGGATGAAAGTTTCTATAGAAGTTCCCGTCGGAGACACGGCAGGTAGATGATTTAAATTCGATACTCCAGCCAAGATAAGTAGGTAACGTTTGTATGTGCTAATTTTAAATACTGTGAATGTTCTTAATCGGTTTTTAGATGAACTCACAGGATGGCAACGCTGCCAAAAACGTTGACATAAGTCATCGTTAATGTCTGATTGTCACAAGGTTTTATCTCAGTAAGTATAACAGACAGCTAGATCAATCTAATATTGTGTGTCGCCGTCACAGACATCTTCGAAAAATTATGAAACGGTACATTTGTATACTTAGGTAAGTAAGTGTACTTAAACGGCTCTTTTGGCATAATACCGGGAGAGTTGTAAAGGAATAGTAGAGGTCTTTGCTCAGCAGTGGAACAGAATCCTAACGTATAATATTAATTATATATTATTATTCTTGTTTATTCATTTTTATGCATAGTCTTTATATTTTTACATATTTTTTCAAAACACAAAAAAAAAAAACATTTAAAAATATAAAAAATAGGTTTCCGCCGGTGTCGGGAGCAGGGTCCAAGCTACCGGTGGTTAGGGCTCCAGAGACAGGAACCTCCTCACAATGCGAGCCGTATCGAGGAGTACTGCCTTCTGAATCAGGCCCTTGATCCAACCGCCTAAGGAGAGCCTCGAGAGATGTTCGTCGAGGCTTTTGGCTATAAGGCCATTGGCCGTCACAACAATTATTATTTATTATTATTATTATTAATTATATTGTTTAATATTATATATATGCAAACCACTGAACCAATCATCCTGAAATTTTGCATATAAGTTGTCAGGTGTACAGAAACGGATATAAGGTACCTTACATCCCGAAAAAAGTTCTCTTCCCGAGGAAATCAACAATAAAGTTCTTATCTTTCTTTATCGTGTGGTTAGTGCCTAACCTGGTGTCAGAGGTTTTAGGTAGCCCATGGGCCTCTGTCTTGGCTTTACATGCCGTCGAAAATAATCTCTTAGGCATGCTGGTTTCCTCACGATGTTTTCCTTCACCGGAGCAAGTGATAATTATATAATACGCACATGAATTCGAAAAATCAGAGGTGCGTGCCTTGGGTTCGAACTCGAGACCTGTGACTTGGTAGTCCGACGGTCACACCACTATAGGCTATCACTGCTATGTTCAAAGTTCAAAGTTCTTATGATAATAGATGGCGCCACGGGTCTATCGAATCATGATTGAATTATATTATTACAAGCAGAATACACCCCGAATTGGTTGTCAAATTCTAAATTAACGCAAGCGAAACCGCGGGCAAAAGCTAGAAGACTATTGAAATGATACGTAATATATTTCATTTTCATTTCCGTTCACGGTAAACCCATAGAAAATTCAGCGAACAGTAAAGTATTATAGAAAAGGACAATGCGAAAAAAAAACATATCGTCAAAAAAAAATTTGTCTGAAAAAACAGTATACAAAAAAAAACATTAAAAGTGTCTATAACGCTAACCATCGCCCATCTGTTAATACGCCACGATCTTACCAAACACTTCGCTCTTCATTCCAACCGGCCCTTCACCTAATGAGACATACGGAATAAGGAAATATTCTCAGCACCCCATCTTCACTTAAGAAATGTACCCTAATCTGCGAAAGACCCTTTCTGATGGTATTTATTTACTTATCGCTCCGGGATATTACTTTAAGGCAGGCGATGGTAAAGTGGCGTGAAAGTGGGTGCCAATTTTTGTATGTATATTGTAGGTACTTAGGCAGATTGTAATGTCAGAGATGGTTAAGGACTTTGTATAGGATCAGACACACTGGTGAGCACAAGTTGTGGACTAGCTGCGGACACGAGACACTGATAGATACTTCAGCATATTTGAATGGAGGTGTCCTTGTCCGGAGTCACGTTCAAAAACTGTTTTCCGTAGCGATATGACTAAAGCAGGTATCCAACAATAACGTTCACGAAGTATCACAATGCCACATTTTTTTTTTAGTTTCAGAGCAAAAACACAACGTGCAACAAAATCAAATAAACGAGTTGAAATTTTTAATAAGTACTTAGACGCCTTAAAACATCAAATGTCAACCCTCCGAGAGACAGATACGTGACGTGGATAGGATATTCCTGTCAATTAATTGCTATCTTTGTTTATAGAAACACCGATAGCTACTAAAGTAAGGCATATTAACTAACCGTTATACGTAAGTAAGTCATAGAAAACGGCCGTTAGCGTCCAGAAGCCCTAGCATGACCACGTGGCGTTAACGAATACTAGGAGATAGCTGATGTTACAAGAAGTAACTTAGGCTACTTTCATTTTAGATAAAGGACTTGAGTTAAGTGCAAAAAAAAAAACTCTTGAAATTGTTAACAAAATCCGAATCAAATGGAGAAGCAATATTTTTATAATAATAATTCACGCGGACGGAAGTCGCGGACACCAGCTAGTTTCATAGATAAATTAGTCTTTTTTGTTAATATTTAGTTCTATTCCTAAACCTAACGTAAGTTTGTTTGTTACATTTTCACGCCTAAACCACTGAACCGATCATTCTGAAATTTTGCGTATAATTTGTCGGATGTACACATACGGACATAGGGAACCTTTCATCCCAAAAACCGTACTGTTACCGAGGAGAACACCAATAACGTTCTAATGATAATAGATGGCGCCACGTGTCTTTCGAATCATGATTGAATTATATTATTACAAGCAAAGTACAACCGGAATTGACTGTCAAATTCGAAATTAACGCAAGCGAAGCCGCGGGCAAATTCTACTTATTCTATAAGTAACTAAATTTTTAATTCATTGTAAAAAATCAAAAGAACAATAGAAGTTTTAATTGCATATCTTCAAGAAAAAAAAAAATCCACAGAAAAAGTACGTACAAATAAAATATTTTTGATCTTTATCACACCAACCACCAAACATCAAACCAGCTAATCATACTCATGTCTTAACAAATTACTTACAATTTAATATCAAATAAAACCCCGACAACTCAAAACAAACTTCATCAAAATAACCACAAAATATTCATAAGATTATGAAGCCGTCAAACACAAAACTCTTTCAAAATAATATACAGAGAATTAAAAGTTCTCGACTTCTCAAACACCGGATGCTTTGGAAACTTCTAAGAAAGTCTATTATAATTTGTATGTCAAGAACATCATTCAAGATATTTAATGTTTTCTGGAAACGTGAGACGTGAGATGAGTCATCTTAAGACACACCTGTGACGTCTGAAATTTGAAAGAGAAAACGTATAATTTTTAATTTAAGATTGAAAACGGTTTTTTTTTATTACAAACCCTCCCAGACCTCGATTACGCCTGATGAAAAGCTATAGATGAGGTCTATGATGCAACGAGCGTACCCAGAAGATGCCTTTTCACTCTTGCTTTGAAGGCAGACGGGTTAAATGTGGGTGGGAACACAGATCCGCCGGCAGAGAGTTCCACACTTTGGCTGTGCTCATAATAAACGTGGTTAGTCAGTAGCTAAATTTTACTATATGAGGAGGAAGCATTTCTGTGTCTGATAGACAGAAAACACGTGTACTAAGTGATAACTAAGTTTAGACATTATTACAAACTTCCAATAAAAATTTCGTCCATTGATTTTTTTTTTAATTTGAAACCATTGAGTATACAGGGTGTAACAAGACCCTTCACGAAGCCGTCAACCAGGGGCCTTAGTCTGCTATTGCAATTGTGTCAGAATGGTCTATAATTGATTTAATAAGGCCCGTAGCCCACGGCGTATTGAAGCGCGTTCGAAACTCGTTTGACGTACGTACAAAGGGTAATTCGTCTGCGCGTTATTAAATCAATGATAGACCATTCTGACACTATTGCAATAGCAGACTAAGGCCCCTGGCATTATGTACATCAAACTAAGTAACTTTACGCAAAAATTATTGCTGGGAAACGAAATTTTTTTAGTCGGTAAAGCTCAATGTAACGCACTCAAAACATTGTTTTGATGGATGAATTGAATAGTACGGGGATCGTGGAGGTGTTTACAGTAAAAATCTTACGTTAAAATCATGTATTTGGAAAAAAACTTGTGAAACAGTTGGAAATTTGACCCCCAATATCTCCGTAACTAGAAGGTTCCCAGGTATAGTCTAGAACAAAAAAATGTTCGTAATGACGGGGAGAACAAATACCTTTCGGCTTCGTGAAGGGTCTTGTTACACCCTTTATTTTCATGGGTTAGAGAATATTTATTCAAAACTTCTTCCTTCATATTCAGATCATATCATCATGCCTGCAATCCCCAAAGGGTTAGGCAAAGGTGTACCTAATACTATAACTACATTTCAACAGTTCGATTTAAGACCCATGTAATACGGGGCGAGATTATTGCCATACACCGGGCACAAATCCAGACTCCGTGGCTGCTACTGATAAATTCCTGATGGTAAAATCCAATAACACTGAACCAAACCACCACCAACCACCAAACCAGAGTGAAAGAGCATTACCTTTCCTCTCAATTATGATTTGTTATATATATATATATATTATTGTTTATATATCTTTTCATTATGTATTTATATAAGTATATATTAATATTTACTTAGTATGTGTATTTTATGTTTAATTAATATTATAGATTAAGTTAGGTAAGGGACATAAACACATTATTCTTTTCCTTTTCTCACACACTATAGTCTACGTTTCTTTTTCATTTCTCCTTTTGCAGGTCTGCTGGCAGAAATTTCTTAAGAAATAAGCAGTACCTTTGTACTCATATTTTGTAATTGTATTTTCCTGTGTAATCTACTGTGTGTACATAAATAGTAAAATAAAATAAATAATAAATAAACACTGCCCGTCCTGGGAATCAAACCCAGAACCTCCTGCACAGCAGCGTAAGAAATACTGGTATTTACAATACAGAACGTTTAAAAAGGGTGATACAATGGGAGATCTTATCGTCGAAAGCGATCTTTTCAAGACAACCTTTGGACGAATATAAAGGACTCCTATGACTGATATATGTACACTGAACAGTACCGTAACAAAAATATCAGCTGTCCTATACATTTGTGTCGAGTAGGTATTGAAATTTTGTATAGGACAGCTGATTATTTTTTTACGTTTTCGATGGTGGTCCCATAGAGAAAGTTGTTCAGTTTGATGGTCCGTACCACAGCATTCCATATGATTATACCCTTTCTGTTACACTCTGTATAATATGCCTAAAAAATCCTAAAATATAAACATTTTACAACAAACCTCGTTTTAATATTCATAACTCTAGTTTGCGCAGACTATTTACCTGTAAACCCTGCCCTGACAGCTACACTAAGGCATCTTAGAACCAGCACGATTATGTATTTCCTCGTTTATTCTGCTTGCATAAACAATTTCTTGGAACGAGATAATCAAAACAAGTCTTATAAACCTTGGTTGTTCTTGGTTATTCAAACTAGTATAGCTTATTGTTGGATATAAGGGTTTGAAATAGTTAAGGTTTTTTTGTTAGTTATTATGTATTTTATCAACATAAAGAAAAGAAAAGTTATAAATAGACACTAGGTACTTACTTATTATAACAACCTTTAAATAAGGATTAACTATCTTTTAAAAGCTTGTCACAACTTTATCACAATTGTTTACACTCCTATTAATCAACACATTTAGCACAAAATCATAAAAAAACACTGGCAACACCACAAGAAAAGTTTAGAACCAAACCTCCTTGCACAAAAAAAAAAACAATCTTTTAAAACCTACTGCGAAAAAGCACGTCTTGACAGTTCGGAAAAAAAAACACTTTACAATTTCGAATTCGGAATCCAACTATTCAAATTTGGCACAGCGGGAAACTCGGTTGCTTTCCGCCTGTGGCTTGCAATAAACTGATGTTGAGTTTGGTCCGAGTCGCAACTATTTTTACAAATGTTCGAATAGCTCGGGAGCCAGACAGTCTTTTTGTTTATTTTCATTTTATTTTACTTTTATTGCTCATAAAAGTATTTAGATGATGTTGATGGAAATAAAAAGCTGTAAATCTGTATTTAATAACATATAGACGTAACATAAAACACCGGTCAAGTTCAAGTCGGACTCGCACACAAAGTGTTCCGTACCAAGTCACAAAAAAAAAAAGTTAAAAATAATTACGGTTTTTGAATGCTTTATTTTTAATTATTTGTTGCTATAATAGCGAACATAGTAATACACACTCTGTGGTTATTTAATGTATCTACCGTAATAGGTAGATAAATTAAATAACCACAGAGTGTGTGTTCAATAGATACAGCCCCGTGAAAGACAGACAGACAGCTGAGCCCTAGTAATAGGTTTCCATTAGCACCCTTTGGATACGGAACCCTAAAAACCGTGTTTCTCGAAGGGATAAGAAATGTGCTAAAGTACACGTAAACTTTAACGATGACTGTTTTACGTCTCATGTGAATAAATTGGGCATTTTATTGAGCACAGCTCTAGTTTGGAATTTACTACGGAATTTGGAATAACCTCATTTAATTTTTTGAACAGACAACACTAAATAAATAAAACATTTTCACTGGAATAAATAAAATGTGTTCAACGAAAAAAAAACTAAAGTAAGCTCTTTAGATATTTAACACAATTTCTCAGTTAGTTTAGTTTGTGTTTCGGTTAGTTACTTCAGAACATTTTATTGATTCAATTTACATTTTATTAGTAAGGTACTAAGTATATATTATATGAGTAACTATTTATAAATATGACTATAGTTACTTCAGACAATGTAAATATTTTTTCAGTCATGTAATATATTATTTTATCAGAATAAAGAGACTGAAGATGAAAATGTCTGCAATTCATGGAAAACTTTAAGTTTCACATAATTTTCTGCAGATTTTCCAAGTGTTCACTAACTAGTCAACACTTTTGAAGTCTTGCTATATTAACAAGTTAGAACTAAGTATGTAACTTACAATATGGTGGTTGCTGACGCATTAGGTCGGGAAACTGCTTATTATATTAGTATGTTGAAAATTGTTGCTAGTTTCTTACCTTTGAACTGTTTTCATTAGATAACACTTTACTAAGGAAACTGATAAAGCAAACCGTAACTTCGTATTCTTTCTTTATCGTGTGGTTAGTGCCTAACCTGGTGTCAGAGTTTTTATGCCGTCCATGGGCCTCTGACGCGGCTTGACATGCCGTCGAGAAATATCTCTCAGGCATGTTTTCCTTCACCTAAGCATAAGATAAATATATAATACGCACATGAATCCGAAAAATCAGAGGTGCGTGTCTTGGGTTCGAACTCGAGCCCTATGACTTGGAAGTCCGACGGTCACAACCTTTTTTTTTTTACCGATTGGAAATCATCAAATAACTCCCCCCGCTCTGGGCTGAGCAGGAGGGAGTGTCAGACTTTTACTGACTAAAACCCATCCATGTTCCTTCCTTTGCCCTTTGTGTTCCAGGGCCGCGGTATCTCTTTCGAACAGTCCCGCAACCCTGGCAGGCATCGGTCCTTTCGGACCCCTTCCTGTTTGCTGACTCTCTTTGAGGCGCGCCTGGAACACGAACGCGCCGTCGACACGGCCTGTCGTCATAAGACGGACGGACGGCGAGCTAGCCCATAGCTCACCGTCCACAGGCCCGCGGAAGGTCACACCCTAGACTTTAACTTCTTCTATACCTTCGTATTGTCGACTATAACTTCATATAATTGAAAATAGGACTTGATCCTATTGACTTCCTGGATTTATAGTTTAGGTTAAAAAGTCTTATTGTATCAAAACTCAAAACAGTCAATATATAATATATAGTTTTTTTTATTTGAATACGATTCTTAGCAACGAAGAAAATTAAAAAGATTTTTTTCTACTTTTATAGCATACCATAACATTACACCCGTAATCCCCGAATGGAAAGGCAGAGGTGTACTTAATAGTTTAAGTCCCATGTAAGGGCAAGCCTGTTGACATCAAAGGGGCACAAAATTTTACAACTCGCTTCAAAAAAGTAAAATTGGTTATGTTTAAGACAAAATTTTGAACTTTTCCAAAACACAATCTGGTTTTATTGTATTTTCTGGAAATTAAGACTAAACGGACTTCGATAAGATCAGTATAAAATTGGTAGCTAAATTTGGTATTATTCCTTTTTCTATAAAATAAGGCCTAGTATTGTTCTTCGATTAGTAAAATTAGAAGATCACAGTCAAATCTGCTCTCAGCGTGGCTCGCTTACCACCAGAATCACAAGTTATGAATATATAGTATGACCAATTTAAGTGTGCAGTTCAAAGGTGGCGCTGCTTGTCAAGATAATTTGCATCGATATGTCAAACTTGGTACATTTAGTTTAGTTCCGTGTTTTCCCGCCTGTACAGATAAGTTCGTTGAAGTGTATAAAACATCTAGATTGGCCAATTTCGACACATTTATCTGGCATCCTAGATTCTGTGTGTATTTGCAATCAGTAGCATCTGCGTTGCTTTTATTAGCTCTGCAATTGTCTGCACATCATAAAATTTAAGGAGCAGTATTTCGGATGCACTGTGTTACACTTAGGGGGTACAAGTCATCCGGATTTTTCCGGACATATCCAGCTTTTGGCACCTCGTACCGACTTTGTCAGTTGTCTTTTCAAAGACAATAAGGCAATATTAATGAGTGGTCGTAAACGCTACTGCCGAGTGTGTTGTTGTCCTCGGGCAAAGTGTTATTGGATTTTTCCATCAAGAATTTCTCAGAAGCTGCTACGAAATCTGGATTTGTGCCCCGTTGATGGCAATAAGGGTCGCTCCCTGTCACAGAAACTCGAAACATAACTGGAGAAATGTGGAAGTACTAACACTACTTCTCTGTCTAACGATTTGGGGATAAGAGGCGTGATATTATGCTTTGTAATAAGTGCAGAAAAATAAATAATAAAATTATAAATGGCTCAGTTTTTTTTTTTTTTTGCAAATGTCCGATATTTATCAGGGCTCATAACACGTTTAAGGTGGAGGCCCCGTTGTAATCCGCGAAATTAAAATTTTCTTGTTTTTTTGCAATTTGCTGGTCAATTTCAGGCGTCCCCCTTAAGTGGTTACCCTAGTTACGCCAAATTTATTACACTGTGATCTAGGACGAAGCGTTTCTATGCTAATTTAAGGAGGTTATTTCTGATGTACTGCTGTTTCTTGTAGTCAAGTGTTGGGAGGAAATGTATTGTTTTACGCTTTAGAGTTGGCAGCGGTTCTGAGTAAACTAAAAGGCACTCGCCGAATACATCTCACCTGTGGCCTGCCTAGAATTTTCCCAACTATGTTAGGGTCGGCTTCAGCCTAACGGGATACAGCTGAATAACAGTATTTTACTGGACCGACTGGTTATCTTACCTTCACAACCCAGGTAGTACTGGCTAATACGATACCCCTTGGTAAGACTGGTTGTCAGAATTTTTGGGTCACTGACTACCTGTAACGACTGTCAAAGATCTACAGATGACAGCCGGGACCAACGGCTTAACGTGCTTTCCGAGGCACGGAGGAAACCCTGTATGTAATGGGCGGTCACCCATCCACAGACCAACCTAGGCAAGCACGGCTTAACCTAAAGATCGACCCGACCGGCTGTTATTATTTTGCCACGAGCTCCCTCGCCGAATACATAACACCTTATTTTTTTTAAGTCTGTTAAAATACCTATTGTGTTTTCAACGAAGTGACATCTTTCCGAATTCACACAGTAAATATACATATCTCATCTGCTTAGTGTTTTGCCTACTATGTTGGGGTCGGCTTACAATTGTACCGGATTCAGCGGAATACTAGTATTTTACATGGAGCGACTATTTTCGTATTATCCAGTCAGAAGACTGGTTCCCTTTTACTTTTAAAAAAGCCAAATAAATAAATATGAGTAAGTAATGTCTGTCGCCAGTTCAGAAGGTCATAACGCGTCAACAATTCATGAATAAGTTAACCGGTCGTGTATGCCCAAAATATGCACATAGACAAATGTGAATATTTAGTGCGTTCAAGCAAATTCTGACACAAAAGTATAACGGCACGAACTACCATGTCAGATAAGCTAGAGTATTTTCTTTTCTTTCAGCTGCATCCGGTCAGACTGGACACCGACTTGAAATAAGCCGATGATTATTTATTTATTTTGCTTAAAATATTTGGTCATTCAAATATGTTTAATTGTGACACACGGGTAAATAGTACATGGTGTTTTCAAAAAAGTTATCTCTCACTATGTGCTGCCTTGCAAGGCGTACAATTAATGTTTACACATAGTTTTTATGTGAATAGAAACTTAAACTATGAAACTTATCATGTCATGTTGAGAAGATGAATGAAAGGCAACTAACAAAAGGTATTTACAAGGCAGATGTGAGCAGAAACGACGGGGTCGGACACCTAAGAGGGATTGACTGTATAGTTATGTTCTTCAGATTGGTCAGGTGCGTACCTAGTACTCAGACTCAGAATAAGAATCATTTATTCATAAACATAGGTACAGGAATAACAAGATTTTAAAAATTAGGTTGTACGCTATGTTTTGCCAATTGACAAACAAATTATTTAAAAAAAAAAACGATTATACAAGTGGGTACCAACTATTAAATTAAAATACAATTATAAACGTATTTCAGTACCATAATAAGATTGTATTAACACATGAAAACAATTTAAATTTTATTATTCATAATCATATCCATCATATTTCATTTCATATCAAAATTTAGAGTCAATTCAATTCGGAAGATTAAGATTAAAATATTAAAATGTATTTCAGCACTATGCCGCATTATGCTGCACTATGCTGCATTATTCAGTATTATACTCTAAACCGGCGTGTGTGTATGACCAGATGTATGAACGTGTATGAAGCAAAAGGCGTTTGTAAGGATCTTAGCAGGTGAGGCTGTTTAGTTTTGGTTTTTCGCTCGAAGGATAAAGGCATGTACAGTAGTAGTGTCTACATAGCAAATTCAGTTAAAATTCGTTCCCTTTGCTGGAGATGAAGCCTCCTCTCTGAGAGGGACTGAGCAATAATTATCTACCTCGAGGGCCCGGTGCGGGTTAACGGCTGACACATGTCTTCGAATCTTGGTTCTAAAATATACTTTTACCAGTTACTTCATGTTTTTTTACCAGCTTTGTAAGTCGTCATCTGCCTAGCCTATTTCCAACTAGGTTGGGTTGGATTCCAGCCGAATGCAGCGGAATACCAGTATTTTACAAAAAGCGACACCATTGTAAGTACAACGCAAAACCAAAAAAAAAAAGATAAAAACTCAACTCCCCGACTAGTTAAGCAAAAATGTACCTTATTTAATTAGTAGTTAAGTTTCATGTAATAGGAAAAAACAAATTACTTTTACTATTGAATAAGGATCAAATCTAGAACCTAAGTGTCAGCTAGAGCGTACCGTGAGACCAATGAGACGGGAAATTAGCTCTGAATCTAGGACAAAACATTTCTATGCTAATATAAGAGGCTTACGCAAGAGTCAATGGAGAAATAGATTACGTACGAACGCTGTGCACTGAGCTGAGACGTCCTTTGTACGCGGACACAATAAATTATATTCAGGCTTTCTGGTCTTGTATAAAGTGTCACTGAGTGTTTCTTTATGTAAATAATGTGCCTTGAATGTAGATTACAGAGAATCTGTAAAGTAAATATTGTTTTTAAACCTTAAATATAATTTTAGAGACTTATAAATATAACTTCAAAATGTAGGTCGTTTTTTTATGCTTTCGAAGTTCGTAGGTATTTAAATATTGCGGCTCTTTGACTTTATATTAATGAATGTTAAGTCAAAACAATATAATAAAACCCTCATATTAAGACTTTTACATTTAAACATAAGTTTATGCGATAGAAGGCGTCGGGGCAGACCTCGTAGAAGATCGTGGAATGAGCTAGACAAAACCAGCGAGTGTCCAGCAGTGGTCCACATTGGCCCTGGATCAAAACATTTGGAAGTCACGGCCAGCCTTTGCCCAGCAGTGGGAAGACAGTATCAGGATCGGCATATACGTTTTTATGTATTTTTTCTATAATTATAACTATACCAAAACATAGAACAGTCAACACGTATAAGAAATAAGAAAAGGCATTTAATTAAAAACAAAATCATGCAACGCGACATGACAACTTAAATAGTACTTCAAAAGAAGTGACATCATAAGCAAAACTAAAACGAAGAGCGACTCAATCTCGGCATATTCAAAAACTTTATTAAATAAAACACATTTTTAACATCCCAGCTCCTGAACTACGCTTGGCATGTTTCCCGCGACAGATCTGACGGCTAGAAAAAAGAAGTGCTATTTTTCTTAATGCTTTTATTAACCGACGTATATCATCTTTTGGTCCCCATTTAGATCGAGACGTACATGTCATTATTGCCCTCCTTTTTGTTCAAACGAATTTATTGCCACACTGAATAAATATTTCTTTCACTGAAATTGTTTTTTTTTGCCCGCCAATATTGTTGTTTTGTCTGTCATTTGTTTTATAATTTATCAACGGGTTTGATGATGGGATAAATGGTGTAATTTAATTTTTCATTTTATTTTAAAGTGGGGGCGTTTTGGGCGCGATTGTACTGATTTGTTTGAATATTATATTATTAATGTGCTTCAGTGACTTGATTTAGTTTTATTTTTTTTGTTTTAAAACAGATTTCATTAGAATTGTCTGTAATATATCCAAAAGCGAATGTATAAATAGGTCTGAAGAATTCTAAAATGGAGTGACATTTTGAGCATAACATTAATTAGTTTCCGGTTCCAGTTTATATATGTTTTGTTTATCAAACAATACACTACAGTCTACAAAAAGAGAAACTAAACAAACTCATTCAAAATTGTTTGATTTTTTCGTAAAATAAACAGCGTAAACACAAGCGCATAAACTAAATAGAAAATAAAGTGACAACTTGTCAAGGTACACTCGACTACACCAGTGGTTAGTAATTTAAATTTGCACGCAAATTAATGACATGCACGCCTTCAATTTGACGGCTCACAAGTACTCACAACCAACCATTACCGAATTCGTGGCGCCGTTGGGACCTGGAGGGGAGGGAGGGAGGGGATCGCAATCGGATAATTAACGTGAATTTTACTAAATTAAGTGCAAAGGGTATATCTGAGGATCTGTATTTCTGTATGGATTTAGAAATTAGTTTTTGTATTTGGTAATTGAGATAATATTGCTGTAAGCTGCTGTTAATTCTGGGATTGCTGAAAAAACGATTATGATTTAGGTGTAAAATTGTATCGTAATTCAAAATTTTATTTAAAACACTGCGATATTTCTGCGTAGGCAGAAAAAAATACAAAACCTAAGAAAAAAAAAACGCTAAATTACATCGGGCCGCATAAAAAATATGGTGCTCATTACGAGTATGTGTGTGCATTTTCCCAAAATAAGTGTAAAGCTAAAAAGACGACGTGTAAAGCGGTAGCATGTGGCATTCAGCACCTCTTAAAACCCTTGGAGAAAACGACATGAATTTATGTACATACGTATATTTTGTAGACTTTAAAGTTTCAAGCCTTTGCCCACGTTGTAGCAAAAAATTGTGTGAAAGTGAGAAGGTACGTTTGTTTGTCACGCCTTCGCGGCGGAAGAGATAATAAAAATTAATAATTAATTAATCAAAAATGGCACACAGATAGATAGACCTGCATGACTTGGGTTAGCAGGAAGAAGACTAAGAATAATATTTACTTGCTTAAAAACTTGGTATAAAAATGATATAATACAAAAAATAATAGTAGAACATACAGGTTCTCTAATGATAAGCGTACTTCATAAGCATATTTAACATTTTTACTGTCAAAGAAGTCTTTAGTGTAGGTCATAGGATACTTATCCCGGTAGTACGATCCCCAAGGATAACATCTGACCATCACGCGGGCAAAACCACAGCCAAAACCTAGTTTCAAACAGCTCAAACGATACTTTACAAAAAAAGTATTCAACCGTTATTTTCATTATTACACGTTCAATATAAACTCCTGTGCCACTTTACAATTTAAAATTTCGTATAAAGTAAATATTTGTTTTAGCTAGCACTTTACTCGGTGAGTATACTCTGAGTATTGTATCGCAAATAATAAATATTTATTTCATAGAAATTCGCTTTATCATGAATATTGTTGATTGGTATGAAACATTAGTATTGAAAGCTAATATCAAACGGTTCACTAGAGCGAGTGTTCATTTTTGTTTCATTTTATTATTTATTGATTTATTGAAATCTCCCATAAAACTATATATAATATAAATAAATAAACTATCATTACAGGTGAATCCCTAATGCGATAGCGCGGTCTTTAAATTAACTTATGTACATTTATTTATTATTCACAAAATCCACAGCTCTTTACAATTTTGTCTTAAACTATATAAACTAATCCTACAGCCAATTACGGATTCATCATCACATCATCACATCACATCATCTACATCTACACCATCTTGTGTATCCCTCCTGATCAGAAGGCCTAAGTAGCTAAATGTCCAACAGCGCGAAACGTCTGATGAGCAGTAAGTCTAATTAGCACAATTTCCATGTAGCAAAACGTCCAGCTATAAGATGGTCTGTTTAGCAGAACGTCTATTTAGCAAAAGGTCATTTTTTAAATGTGTACACTCATGAAGTCATGATAGAAAGTGAAAGTCATTTGTAAATTACATTTTATTTGTTATTTCACATAAAATCATTAAATTATTCATCTAATATCCTTTTGAGATGGCCAAGGTTTACCAAAAAATCCAAGGGACTAAGTTTTTAGCCTTCAAACTTTTGCAGCTCTCTTTTTTAGTTGCCATTAAACATTTAATTATGTTCATCTACCACTTAATTTAATTTTTTATCATTTGGCAAAACGGCCAAAATAAAATATCGTGAGATCGTCATCAATACGAATAGTCACATCACTTGTATCAGCCCGAAAACGTCAATTTTCCAAAAAGCCAACTACTATTTTCTTTTGAACATCATAACGTATAGATAGACTTGCTGTTGCCCACGACCTTCATTCGCAAAAAAATATTTAAAAAAAAATATTACTTCCCTTTTTCAATCAAATTTTGTTACCAGTTTCAAGGGTTTTATTTTTTTTCGCACGGATCTCTAATTATTTAAAAGTCTCGTCAAAATCGGCCTAGCCGTCTCGGAGTTCAGCTGGAACGAACAGACAGACAGATAAAAACTCAAAAAAAATGCGTTTTTGTTAAAAGTGCCGTATATAATATTTTCATATGCATTCAATAAAAAGCTATTATTTTGATATTACAAACAAACACTTAAATTTTATTTATACGTATAGAAAATGTATAGATGTAGAAAATCGCGGAATCGCAATTTCATTTGAAAGCATAACCCTTTAGAAACGAGTCCGAGTAGATGCATGCAACCAACCATGCGTGACCACAGGGTTGATGCAATAAATAAATAAAATATCCTTATTGTGTATGTTATGACGTGTATTTACTATAATACAAGATGGTAGACGCCGACAATACGACAATAAACTAAATTGCTTCACGAGTACCTCATGCATGATGTTCCCAGTCTGCATACAAAAATAATTTGAATATAATTATCTGTACTAGATATATTTAAAAAAAAATTGTTTGCAGTTTAGTCACAGCACATTATTTTTTATTTTCAGCATTTTCTACATGATGTAGATTAATAGGCTAGCACCGATAGATTAACGACCTCCGCATCGGTATCACTACAACATAAAACAAAGTCGCTTCCCGCTGTATGTCTGTCCCTATGTATGCTTAGATCTTTAAAACAACGCAACGGATTTTGATTCGGTTTTGTTTTAATAGATAGAGTGATTCCAAGAGGAACGTTTATATCGTTTCGTCGCAGATGGTCAAATTCGCAATCGGTCTAATTCATGAAAATCGCAATCCGTCATGTACAACATTGCACCGCTGCGAAGCCGGGGCGGGTCGCTAGTAAACAATGTACAAATGTTGCCAATTCGCTACCTCAAAAACATTTGCCAAATTTGTTCCTTAAATTTTATTTCTAGAGGCGAATTAGTGCGAATTATACGTATGGTTAGTGAACTAATATTTATAAATGTTGTTGTATTTCTTAAACAGGTTTATGCTATTTCGTTTGTTTGAAACAGTTTTTAATTATTTCGATTTTAAGTTTATTTTACAGTTTAAAAATATTCCTATGATGATCTAGTATTACCAGTGTTTTTCATTTATTGTCGTCGCCATCCTGTATACAGATAAATAAAACATTCCAGAAAATTGTTAAAAAATCAATAGTTTAGTTTAAAAATACAATAAACTTGACACACAACACACATGAATGAACACAAACTGTTTGACATTAACATCATAAATAATCATTTATGTTAATTTACACGTCGCGTCGGGCCATATTAAGCCCCTGTCCTTGATCAAGTCTTTGATCATTAAATGTAGTGTAAACGTCATGTTAGCTGGTATGATTTGTTGTCAACTAGCTGTTGCCCGCGGCTTCGCTCTCGTTTTGGTCGGAATTTAATCCACGGGCACGTTGTAAATATAGCCTATGGCACTCGGGGATAATGTAGCTTCCTATTAAAGAAAGAATTTTCAAAATCGGTTCAGGAGATGCAGAGATTACCCCCTACATACAAACATCCAAATTTTACCTCTTTAAAATATTAGTATAGAAGTATAGATAACAAAAACAGTCAAGGAAATCGCTTGACAAAATGCT
The DNA here is from genome assembly GCA_947578425.1 of Eugnorisma glareosa. Lineage (NCBI taxonomy): Eukaryota > Metazoa > Arthropoda > Insecta > Lepidoptera > Noctuidae > Eugnorisma > Eugnorisma glareosa. The sequence goes on along the minus strand of OX387967.1, from coordinate 3,983,959 downwards.
GAATAGGTTTTTAGAGTCTGTGTTCTAGTTATAAAATCGCACCTATAACGATGTTTTTAAATTTAATTTGATTTAGCTTTATTCCATTTATTTTGATTTAATATTATTTAATTTCTTTTATTTTAATTGACTCAAATTCATTAAGTCTGATTTTATTGTATTTTTTTTTATTTGGTTTTATTTTGATTTTATGTAAATTTATGTGATCTGTAACAATATTGATGTCTATCAATTTGTGTGTGGCAATAGGTGTTATTTACTTGAAATAAATGAATTTATTATATTATTATTATAACTCCATACCTAATAGTATCCACGTTTCACAAATTATGTTTTTAATTCCCATGTAATAGGGGGCGTCCCTATTTCCATCATCAAACAAATCCAAACTCCGTGGCTGCTACTGAGAAATTCCTGATGAAAACCCCAACAACACTTTGCCCGACCCGGGAACTAGGAAATCAAGCTCAGCAGCCGCATTTACGACCACTAAACTATCGAGGCAGTAATAACTAATACTCATTCAGAAAACAGTTTCAAAAGCACAAACAACACAAATGAATTTAAAATAATAAAACCAATGTTTATATTCAGTATTCACCGAGCTCCCACTACCATTGGCCTGAAGTGTACATCAAGATGCAATATAAACACTTCGCCGTTTGCAGAGTGGACCACAAACAGGTGATCAATTTGAATTGTGTGTTTGTTTAGTATTAGCTCTATTCACTTTAAATAAACAGTTAATACAATAGCTTGCAAATTTGCTATGCAGTGAATCTAGCACAGTGTACATAACGCCTTAATATGCCTGTAATTCTCACAAACAAACTACACAACAGGGGGCCTGAAATGGCTGCTTTATCAGAATCATAATACGAATCACATTAAAAATTTAAAACTCTTAAATGAAATGAAATTTATTTGCTAGAATTGTAGTACATTACAGATGGTCGAGTTTTATTACAGTTGCTCACACAATTCGCTAAAACTAGCATGCAAAATTAAAGAATAGGTACATTACATTAATGCAATAATTGAATCTAATATAATTGGTATGTTAGAATAATATGAATGTCACTAATAAAAATGTCAATAATAAGAATGTCAATAATTTTCTATTAATTAATAATGGGAAAATGTCATTGTGATTCTTTGAGGTTAAGATACTAATTCACAGAATAAAATGATTTCTCTATAAGCCATCTGAATAAATCAGTTTTAAATCGATTGATTGGCAGTTCCCTATATGATTTTGGTAGTTTATTATATATCCTTATTACCATTGGAAAGCAACTTCTGTGATATAAGCGGCTTTTCATTTGAGGAATAATCAGTCCATCAGAATATCTTGTGTTAAACGTAACAGTATCTTAGAGACGTTGAAATAAGTCGGCGTGAGTTTTAACAAATTTACAACATTCAAAAATGTACATTCCAGGAACTGTTAATATATTTAGTTCTTTAAAAAGAGGTTTACATGATGTCAATGGACTAAAATAGACTTTGTGGTCATAACCATAAAGACCATTTTAAGATATCATTTTAAATTATAACGTGATTCATATTATGATTCTGATAAAGCTTCTATTTTAGGCCCCCCGATTTGATCAAAATTGTATTCAAATCAGTTGGGTTGTTACAGAGACTAGCGTGTACGAAAAATTTGACACGTGATTTTTATAAAGAAGATGTATAGACGTAAAAGATATTATATTATGTACTTCGATATACAAGAAGCTGACTCATCCGGGTTTTCGACAATAATTCCTGAATACGGTCTACTCAAAAATACAACAAGCCAGGTAGATATAGAGAGTTTTATGGCTTCCTCTACTGCCGTATATATTAATATTAATTCATAGTTTCTCCCAGATCTTACGAGTAATAAAATTAATAGGATAATTTGATCTGCCTGTTAGTATTTAATGTATTCCGGTGGTGACAGACTCAGGCTGGATTAAATTAGACGATCTGACATCTATATGTTCATAGATTGCGAACTGTCTTCGTTACGATAAATCGATTTTGCATTTGCATCGATTTAGCAGGTTTTGAAGTTAACAAGATAATTATTTTCTTTTATAATTATTAATTGTTCGATGTTTATCGAATAGTTAGCAAATAATAATTATCAATACTGATTTCAGTCCAAACAGCAAAGCCCCGTTTTTACTGCAAAAGAAAATTGAGCAACATTGTCTCATCAACATTGTTTTTGTATTACGGGAAACATGTTGCTGGCACATGTTGCAATGTTTCTGGCAACTTGCTAATTTGTGTCGAACTCCTGTGAAACAAAAAAAAAGTGCCTTTCAACCATAGATATAATAAACAAGTTTTTTTTTTATATTTCTATGATTACAACAAATTGAAACAAATTGTTTTTTAATGCTCAATAGGCTTGCGTTTGATGGCTGCAATTCACCTGATATGAAGCGATGACGCGGTCTAGGGTGAAGCACGTTTGCCTAGAAGAAACCGATTCACTCGGGCTTTGAAGAGATCTAGATTATAATGATCAGAGAACAGACAAGCCGGCAGTGAGTTCCACAGACTGGCGATTCGCACAATCAATGTGAAGTAAAGTGCTTTGTTCGGGTCCATGGAACTTCAACCATATTAACTGTCACTTACGGGATATCTTCCGTGACTGTTTAATATTATTTTGAGCTCCCGATATTTCAACGCTGTTGCAAGCGCCAAGATCGCGGGTCGACTGGAGAATGCGGGTGGATGGAAAATAAACAAAGAAAGGGGGTAGACAGATTTGTCTGCTCTTAACAATTTATTTTCGCAGCGTCGAAATATCGGGAGCTCAAAATAATAAACAAGCACGGAAGATATCCCGTAAGTTTAGTTATAAACCATGAAATATTAAAACAGTATTCAACCATATTATAACGATGACGCTTCACTGTATCTCGGCTCGTCCGAAGATAGATTATTAATCCGGAACTCAGCAATATTTTTCTCATCCTAAAAAAATCTATGACTATCGATACATGCAGGAGCTCTATAACAACAAAAATATATTTCCGGAAACCAAAATAAATCAACCAATCCAACTACTTTTTCGTAAACAAACCATAAACTTCAGCTCTTTATTATGAACTAGTACTCAAGTACATAAGATCTAGTATATACAAATATTGTATAGATCTAGTAGAGTTTGGATACGGAACATTCGATTTTACAGAACATTTGGCACGGTTGGCGCAGTGGCTGAGCGATTGACTGCTGCGCTGCTTCTCGCGGATTCGATTCCCGCAGGAAATACAAATTTGTATGGCCTACAGGTAGTTGTTCCGAGTCTGACTGTTTGTGTTTGTGAGTTTAAATGTTTGTAAACGCACCCACGATATAGGAGAAATTCCTAGTGTGGGGCAAAGCTTTTTTTTATGTATAGCGGTAATTTTTGAATACCAAAGTTGTCCCGACGCGACGCAACTATTGTACATAATCAACTTTTAATCCAATCAGCAAATTCTGATCGTCATCAATCCAGGCTCAGGCCCGGACTCCTGCACCAAAGCGGAGATGTGCGAAGTGGAGAGAAGAGATGCGTGAAGGCTAGGGTGTATTCACCGAAGCGTGCGAATATGTGCAAATTGTGCAAAGCGCAGAGGAGAGGCGATGTGCACTGCTCGCCGTACGCCGCTCACCGTACGCCACTCACAGCACACTGCTCATCACACGTCGCTTAAACGCATTCTCGTCACCGCCGAGTTTGGTCCCTTTCCTTTTTGTTCATGCGATCTCATCAAATGATCACTCCCTTCCGCTCCACCCAGAGTGGGAGGGCCACTCTGGGTGGAGCGGAAGGGAGTGACTTGTACTGACTAAAACCCATCTATGTTCCTTCTTTTGCCGTTTGTGTTCCAGGGCCACGGTATCTCTTTCGAACAGTCCCGCCAGCCCTGGAAGGCATAATAATATTTAGTTTTAAAGTTATGTTGTTATTTAATATGATTGTAATATTGATGTATTGAGTGTGGAAGCTGGCCTAAAGTATTACGAGACATCTCCTCTCCCCTCGTCTCGTCTCCACCTCGGTGGAGCCCGGCCCTGAATCATGATCGGCTCTTCATAATTAGAGCCAAAACAAGCGTCTTTTTCGACGAGTTTACCGAATAATGCCGACCTAAACAAATGAATTGAGAGCAGCGGTGGCCCAGTGGTGGTGGCCCCGACTTACACACAGTAAGTCGTGGGTTCGAACTCAGGCAGGCATATTACTTTGTATAATTTATTTCATCACCAATTCTCTCAAAACGGTGAAGGAAAACATCGTGAGGAAACCGGCATGTCCTAGAACCAAAAATTCGAAGACAAGTGACATCTACCAACCCGCACTGGGCCCGCGTGGTGGATTATAGCCCATTCCCTCTCATGGAGAGGAGGCCGAGTGACCCAGCAGTGGGAACATGTAGGCTGATTATGCATACAAATGAATGTGCATACTTACTACTATAAATATAGAAAACTAAACATACACTGTTCTCAGAAACTAACAAGACTTATATTATTTCAAGTCACTCACTACTCGAGCACAATTTGTAAGACAAACACACAGATATTTACGCTCGAAACACATTAGCTTTCAGACTAACCTGTGTACTCTGTGTACTCTTGTGTATTCGAACAAAAAACTGTGTACTGTGTATAATGTTAGTGTACTTCACCATTACAATACGGAGTAGTTCTCTGGTTGTTGCATTAGTGAGGGATACGAAATTTTAAAAGTGGATTAAGAAAAGAAACATACTAGTGCTGAAAAGTAGGTTACTTTCAGTCATGTTGTGGGTGATATTAGGAATTATTCCTCGTAGATATAAAAATCTCGCTTCTGTCCCTTATAGATTCACTTTCGTTTAGTACAGCAAAACAGAAAATAGTAAGTGTACATTTTGTCACGTAAAATAAAAATAAAAAAGTTAACTAATTGCTTATGTTTAATAAAAAAATAAAAACGTTACCTACCAGTGGCACACAAGCTAGACAAAAGAAAAATAGCTACTTCATATCTCAAAAATACACAGAAAATTAAAAGAATCACCTTAAACAAATTAACATAAATCTCTTAAAACTTGAAACTCGTGTTTTTAAACGTATGAATGAGAGACGCCTAAGGCGTCATCAACATAATTATTTAGTGCACAACTGTACCTAAAAGTGGATCTAAGAAGAATAACTGTTCAGGATTTTAAAAAGTGTATTATACAGGAACACAAGCGAATGATTTCCAAAAGTGTATCTACAAGGAAAGTGTATATACGAGAAATAATTCGATAGGTATTAGAAATGCGGCTGACTCTCAAAACCACGCATTATTGACCTATTCGGGTTGTTTGTGACCATTATACTATTTTGTGAACTCAATTGAACACTGGGGAAAAATTGCAATAGTCGAATGATGATATTGATGAATTATTTATAATCATCATCATGCCGAGTATCTAGGCAAAGTATTAAATTTGAGACACTACATTCTATTAGAGATAACGATAATAAAACTACATACCTACATAATATGACTCATGCTACCGAAAGACTTAAGTCAATTCTTCGAAAGTCGTTAAAGAATTCTGTTTGTCTAAGCCCTTTGGACATAGGCTTCTGTAATTGCATGCCATTCTTCTCGACTTTCAGCAACTTTCATCCAAATAAACGTATGCTCACAATTTTCTTGTATTATAAAGATAGAGAAGAAATAATGAAGAAGGTGCAGACATGATTCTTATCGTAATCCATAGTCATCCATCAAGACACCTAATTGTAAAGAAGTTTTCACCCAGTCTCTGCCAGGAATCCCGCGAAACCGCATTTTTACACGATGCAACTACAGTGTTAAATTTATTTTTAAACCATTTTTACGGCGATTTCATATGACGCCACATTTCTTTCAGCAATATTCTTGATATTTACATTTCCAAACATTATTTGGTTTTCTTAGTTTTCAACTCAATAGTTACCAGTAATGATGCGAACAGTTGGCATAGAAACATTAAAAAAAAAAATCATATAAAAAGTGACAAGGTTATAAATTCGTGTGGCAAAAAACAGAACTATATCGAAACATGCTTGATTTCTTAGAACTTCGACAGATTCCCTTTGCAAGTGACGCCATCATGACACGCATAACTAAGTTTGTCAGTTCATATTTTATTGCTTTTCTCACGACTGACGTAATGTCACATAGTATTTTAGTATTTTGTTCATTCATGAGCGGATGGCGTGGGTGACACACGAGTGAGGAAACAAAAAAATACTACTAAAATAATCAGTCTAATAGGTACTGATTCAGAATTTATTAAAGACTTTGGTAGATTTATTTTTGTGATTGGAAGGCAATCAAGTGGGCGGCAAAGCAGTCTCAGAATAAAATACATAATAAATCTTGTCATAAAACAACACAATGACATGGTCTATTTGTCTGCCAAAATCTATCCACATCCACATTAGCTTAAACGGCTGAGTAGCTGACTACTGTTAATAATCTGTGACGTTTTCGACACAAGTGCGCACATGTATGCGATAATACTTCATGCGTGTTTGATAAAGTTGCAGTAATTTCTATGTACTCAAATATTATACATAAAATAATTAAATAAATAAGGTTGTTATTGCAATTTTTTCCTATATGGTCTACATAATAAAGAATATTCCATTCAATTCTAAATAAGTGTGTAAAACTGCACGTTACGACGTATTAAAACAAGCGTGTTCTAGATTTATAAAAATATCACACTGATATACAACTGTTACAGCAAGTCCACCATTACGTAATTTGCCCTTTAATTAAATAAACAACACCTTTTCTCATAATATTGGTTTTGCAAGCAAACCTGTGTAGGAGTAATAAATAATTCTACGGAAATACAAAACCTAACTGGAGGTGGGCGGTGACCCGCGTCAGTTCAAACATGCGTATGATTTAAAAAACCAGCCAAGAGCGAACTCGCGCACGAAGGGTACCATACCATTATCTAAAAATGTTGTATGGGAGCCCCCCCTTAAGAGCGGCCAACCCGTCAAACTTTTCATACAAACGCTCGTACGTAATTATGCCGTTTTTACACATCTATCTTTGAATTTTTTGAACTAATAGGTATTTTGTGAACTATATCTAGGTTTCAATAGTTGCAAAAAATTTAAAAAAATGTAAAAACAAATTCAGTATAAGGCTCCAAAAATTGCTGTTTTGCACAAATTTTACCTGAACTTTGGCCGTTCATAATGTACTCTTAAACTGTAACTATAAAGAAAGCATCATGATAGAAACCTTGCACATGTAATGGAGATTCTTAATGAAAAATATTTATTTCACACACTTGTAAGACTTATTCAAAAACACGTATTTCCTGGAACAAGTTAAAGAAATTTTCGAACACTATTTTTGTTCAATGTCATCGCGTTAGGCGGTATGACGTGCGTGGGAGACGAGTTGTTCAGGGTCGGGGCGGGGTAAGACGGGGGAGTTGAAAGAAAATCGCCCCTGTGGCTCTGGATTAAACAACAAGCTTTTTAACCATGCTTGCGTTGACGATAGACGTGTCGGGAAGCGCCCTCTTAAACATTTATTTTATTCTGTTTTTAGTATTTGTTGATAAAGCGGCAACAGAAATACATCATCTTCGTTCATTAGATACAGCCTGGTGACAGACGGACAGTGGGGTCTTAGTAATGTACGGAACCCTAAAAACAAGCTATACTTCACGCAGTCTACAATTGTAATAATAGAGCAAGGGTATTTTTTACCCGACATGGTTATGTTATCTATAGGTACTAATATTATAAAGAAGTAACGTTTGGGAGTTTGTGAGGTTGGAGGAGGTAATCTCTGGATCTACTGAACCGATTTTGAAAATTCTTCCACTAATATGAAGTTATATTATCCCCGAGTGCCATAGGCTATACTACAACGTGCCCGTGGGATAGTTTCCGATCAATACGCGAGCGAAGCCGCAGGCAACAGCTAGTTCGAATATAAATAAGTATCGGTCGGGGTTCTTGGAAAAATATTATTTGTTTGCAAAAAATTACAAAACTCCGGATTTTCAGGAAGATTATCTTAATTCGTAATACCAGCTAATATCAGAATTTACGCAAAAAAACTTGCTTTCGGTGTTTTCCTTTATCACTAACGCTATCATAGATCAACTACAAGGCTATACATATAATGCTACATTTTCTGCTTAAGTATCGGCTCCTGAATTACAAAAATAGCATAAGGCGTGATGAAAGCAATAACTTCCTCATTATGTTAGTGATCGCAAGCGTGACTTCTGAGTATGAGGTCCTGGGTTCGATTCTCAGATCGAGTAAAGTGTTACTGGATTTTTCCGTCACGAATTTCTTAGTAGCAGCCACGGACTCTGGATTTGTGCCCGATTTATGGCAATAGGCTTGCCCTCTATTACATGGGACTTAAACATAATTGGCGAAATGTGGGTGTACACATTCATTTCATTTCATTACTCAGGTCGAGGCTCTTCTTTACTATTATGTGAGTTTGATATGAATTTAAATACATATACTCGTAAATCTTCCAGAACATATACGCCAAATGAAAGCGAAAATCGCACTAAGATCGGTTGCGTAGTTTAGAAACGCAACAAGGTCCCATAGACAAATACATTTGTTTCGGGGTATGTATAAATAATTAAAATGTTTGTAAAAAAAATCAAAGACATGTGACATCTACCAACCCGCACTGGGCCCGCGTGGTGGACTATAGCCCATTACCTCTTATAGAGAAGTGGTCGTGTGTCCCAGCAGTGGAAACATTGTAGGCTGATTATGCTCAAGCTCATACTATGCTTTTATTTGTAAAAAGCAATGCGATGCTTCCTAGTTATTTTAAAAACAAAAGATGATTTTGTTATGACTTCGTCCAATTATTGCCAAAAGCTACAAAGATTATACTTAACATCAAATAAACTCGAATCGTATGCCCCTGTATACCTTATGCTGATATCAGATAAACTGTCTGATATCAGTGGAGTGAATGACTGTTCATTTTTTACGCGATAAAAATACTTGGGTGTTATTTTCATCTGTCCTTTTTTGATAGTGTTACAGTCATTACAAATCAACAACCCAGTGGTGTGACCGTCGGACTACCAAGTCATAGGTCTCTAGTTTGAACCCAAGACACGCACCTCTGATTTTTCAGATTCATGTGCGTATACAAATTATCACTTGCTTTGGTGAAGGACTACATCGTGAGGAAACCAGCATGTCTGAGAGATATTTTTCAACGGCATGTAAACCCATGTCAGAGGCAAATGGGCGTCATGAAAACTCTGACACCAGGTTAGGCACTAACCACACGATAATGAAGACCAGTATACTTCAGTTTCCAATTAAAATCGCAGCGGAAAATTCCAGAATAACCCTCTTGCATGCCGACCTCTCCCAGCTATGTAAACGGAACCATTCCGACCAGATGCGGCCACTCTGTCATATATCAACATATTTCTCGCCAATTACGAATACCAGTGTCTTCCTATCACCACCACTGTTCATAATAACTGTATATTTTCTGTGTATTATTAAGTGGTCAATAATTTATTTTCAATCCTAGAATCAGTCTGCTTGGCGGGTGTCCAACTATAATATTGTGTTCCTAAGATAGGAGTACACTGTTGAATTTTAAAAGAGGTGTATTTTCTAATAGGAAAGTTTTGAAAGAAAATATTACTGGTTTTTCTTTTGTTTTTAATTTTGCATCTGATTCAATAATGGTAAAGATTTTGATATATTAAATAGGCTTGTGTTAGACCGCAACTTGGCTGGTATGAAGCCTTATTGCAGCCTAGGGTGGAGAAGATTTTATGGAAAACTTAATTATTGTGGTCGTGTTAAGAACCTCCTTCTTTTTAGAAGTCGGTTAAAAAGAACTGGATCTCCACACTAAAATAAAGAAAAATAGTTACTGATTTTACAAAATTACTAGTACATTTCCTGGACTGAGGAAATCACGGATTGAACATTTTCTATGTTGAATAAGAGATCTGACTTTTTTTTTTTCGGGTGTGAAATCATCAAATAACCCCTCCCGCTTTGGGCTGAGCAGGAGGGAGTGTCAGACTTTTACTGACTAAAATCCATCTATGTTCCTTCCTTTGCCCTTTGTGTTCCAGGGCCGCGGTATCTCTTTCGAACAGTATCGCAACCCTGGCAGGCATCGGTCCTTACGGACCCCTTCCTGTTTGCTGACTCTCTTTGAGGCGCGCGTGGAACACGAACGCGCCGTCGACACGGCCTGTCGTCATAAGACGGACGGACGGCGAGCTAGCCCATAGCTCGCCGTCCACACGCCCGCAAGAGATCTGACCTTACATTCCTTTTTTTTTTTTTTCACTTTTTGGTATATTGAAAATGGTCCGCAACTGAACCTTACGTCTAAACCATTATGAGATCATGTGATCATTTATGGAAGAAAATTATTATGAATATAAAAAGAATAAGAAAAATGTTTATTTGACGTCAGTACATTAAAGCACACACACATATTACAAAGCAAAAAGTTACAAAAAAGAGAAAATACATAGTATGACTGTACTGTGTGCCTCATGGTTGCGCCAAAAAGAACGATATGATAGTCACCGTTGGTCTAGTGGCCGTCGTCGTCGTTCGATTCCCAGGTCGAGCAAAGTGTTACTGGGTTTTTCGATCAGGAGCTTCTCAGTAGCAGTCGCCCCCTATTATATGGGGCTTAAACATAACTGGTGATATGTGGGTGTACTATTAGGTACACCTCTGCCTAAGCCTTCGGGGGTCACAGGCGTGATGTTATGTTATGAATAAGTACACGGTTTTTTAAATTCATATCCAATTTTAATCTATCAGATTTTCGTTTTAGACTCAATTCAAATCCAATTTCGAAAATGACATTCATGCGTTTATAATCTTTCAAAACAAAGTTCCAGCGTCGTAGTAAAGATTCAAAAGACCAACTAGGTACTCAGTTATATAAGAGGTCACCTTTACTGAAAATAAATAGACTGTCATTTGTTTGCAAACCCGAGTAAGTTGGGAGGTATATACATATATGTGAAGGATATAATTTAATTTTATCCCTGTGAGGTGAGAGAGTTTAGATTCATGACTGGTTTTTTATCGTAAGTCATAAATGTTAACTCATCAGAAGGCTTAAAGTCACCCAAAGGTCTAATATTGATTCTCTTCTCAAGCGATTTTGGGAGCTTGAAGAGATCTCCGCCCCGCCCTCAATGAGCCATAAGGATCTCGAGTGTGAATGGAGAGGGCTATGCTCGGAGTTTCCTTACGTGATCAAATCAGAATCGAAGACATGCGCAAGAGAACCAAGGTTACCGACGTAGCCCGAAGAATTGCCAAACTTAAGTGGCAGTGGGCAGCACATTGCTCGCAGAATGGATGGCCGATGGGGCCGAAATGTTTTGGAGTGGCGACCGCGAACCGGATGTTGCGTTGGAAGGCCTCCCACTAGGTGGACCGATGACCGGGTGAAGGTTGCAGGGATCCGCTGTATGATGCGGGAAATAAAGTAAATGGTTCTATACATGCGGTTATGACTAACCAGTGGATGTAAAACAAGGATCATCTAGCTGTTAACAATGGTGTGCTGGTGCCTACACGTATGTATGACTGGGAAGTAGTGACCGATACTTAAACACGTGATTGTACTCATGTAACAAAAACTTTCCCAAAGAAACATTTTTTTTTACGCATTCACTTTTTTCACAATAATACAAGAGACGTATGAAATTCGCCGCGCGAGTGCTATGTCTACCCACTGTTGCACGGTACGATAGTAATGAGACAGAATGGCGTCACGCAGCTAACAGCTGATAGGTCACAGGCGCGCGCGAATTTCATGGGCCTGTTTTGTTATTGTGATAACATTGAATGAGTATTAAAAAAAATGTTTCTTTGAGAGAGTTGTTTGTTATCATGTGTACAATCACGTGTACCGGTCACTAATTACCAGTCACCCTATAGAAGTGAATGTTGGGTGTGGCAAACGAGGCATTTTTTTTTTTTTTTTACCTATTGGAAATCATCAAATAACCCCTCCAGCTCTGGGCTGAGCAGGAGGGAGTGTCAGACTTTTACTGACGAGGCATGAAAGTAGAATGTATGCTGTGGAAATGCGTTTCGTGCGAAGCATGTGTGGTATACCTTTGAATGATAAATTAAGGAATGAGGTTATACGAGAACGTTGTTTTTTTTTTTTTTTTATTTAACGAAATTATAGTACAGAGGTGTTCCTTAATTCTAAACTCGCCAAACTTTAACGTTTGATGGCGAGAGGCGCTCTTTTGCATCACAATTTACCACCTTCCTTACATAGCTAATACTTATATCTATCATACTGTTGTGTTTGAAACTTATACAATGTTATACGGTGTAGGTATTTAGCTCTGTTTGCTATCCTGTAAAGTTTTTTAATTTTGTCTTAAGTGATCCTTTACTAATTTTAACTTTTTCTCTTAATAAATCTATTTTGTTAAACACTTTAGGTACCAAATACTTAGATGTTCTCTTACCGTAATAATTTCTTATCTGTGGTTGAACCAGTCTGTTCTCTCTAACCCTACGTGTGTTGTACTTGTTTTCAACATAAACTTTATGTTCATCTTTATAATAATATTCTAGCCCTACCAAATAATCTACTTTTACATCGATGGGTAAAATTTTACAGATGGGAAATAACTTATCATACTCTGAAACTCTCTCTACTCTCTCTGTTGTGTTTTGAAAAAAGATGTAGTGCCAAAAATCGAAAAGAGTATGCTTAGATGGTTTGGTCATGTGGAGAGCATGAGTGAAAGGCGACTAACAAAAGGTATTTACAAAATGTGCCAACGCCGGGAGGGGATAGACCCTGAACTTATTGGTAAGGTTCTTCAGAAAGGTCAGGTGTGTAGTACTCGCAACCGGCGTGCGTGTGTGACCAGATATATAAACGTGGACGAGGCAAAAGGAGGATGTAAGGATCGTAGCCGTCGTTCTGTGGTTTCTGCCTACCCCCATGGGAGAAAGGCGTGAGTTTATGTATGTATGTATGAAACCAAAGGAATGTTAAGATTGTAGCTTGTGACTTTCTGAAGTTTCTGCCTAGATATGTTTATATTATCTTTTAAAATGACTACCGAAGGATCATAGCAGCATAGCGTGAGTTCATGTTTGTATGTCAAAAAAGCTGTTTTAGAAGATTTTTTTTGACATTTAAACTGTTAAGCGATTGCCTATATTCCTCCCTCTCCTCGTAAGAGTTTCACGGTTTTAAGATTATTTTTATAGTCTTTTTGAGTACATACTTCCTATGTATCGACGGTTCGACATTTTTGTCGAGTTATCATGTCGAGAATTTCAATATTTCAAAGTTTTATTATACCTTTAGACAGTAAGATTGAATTAAAAGTAGAAAAAGATAATAAAAAACGAGTCCGTCCAGAAGGAACTGTTGAAACGCCATCTGATAAAAGCAGCATTTTAAAATGGCGAAATTTACCTCTTTGAAACTCGCAGAAGTTTTTAAAGAATAGTTTTACTGCTCAAATTTGTGACTTTCTCATTGTGATAGTTGTATGAATGAGAGTGGCCGTGAATTGACCTCAAGTCAAGTTCGATGTCTGCCAAAATTGTGAGTAATCTGTTGTTGACAGCAAGCAAGGAGTTGTATAAAAACATCATCATCTGCCTAGCCTTTTCCCAACTATGCTGGGGTCGGCTTCCAGTCTAACCGGATGCAGCTGAATCCCAGTATTTTACATGGAACGACTGCCTATCTGACCTCCACAACCCAGTTAGTACTGGGTAATAAATGATATCCCTACTTTCAGGCCACTGACTACCTGTAACAACTGTCATTGGTCTACACATAACAGCTGAGACCCAAAGGCTTATCGTGATTTCCGAGGCACGGAGGAAACTCGGTATGTAATGGGTGGTGGTGGATGGTGGTGGATGTAACCTATCTACGGGGCCACCTAGGCAAGCGTGGCCTAACCTGAAGATCGACCCAAGCGGCTGTAAGTATTTAGCTGCGAACTCCTTGAGAGATGGTGACTGTGATAAAAGATTTAGAGCTTTTTTTTTCGGTTGGTAATTCATCAAATAACTCCTCCCGCTCTGGTCTGAGCAGGAGGGAGTCAGACTTTTACTGACTAAAACCCATCCATGTTCCTTCATCGCCCTTTGTGTTCCGGGGCCACGGTATCCCATTCGAACAGTCCCGCAGCCCCGGCAGGCATCGGGCCTTGCGGACCCCTTCCTATTGCTGACATCTCTTTGAAGCGCGCGTGGAACACGAACGCGCCAAAAGATTTAGACTTTGCTTGATTTTTTGCAGTTATGTTTTTCTTTATTTAAATCTATATACCAAATATTTATAACTCAAGAACGGCCGAACCGATTTGGCTGAAAATTGGTGGGGAGGTAGCTTAAAACCAAGAGACGGACATACGATACTATTTTACAGCCCGACCCTTGCCCGACGAGCCAGCCCGCGCCGCTGAGCAAGTAGCGTTAAATTCCCCTTTAAATAATCCGACCCAGCCAACCTCTAGTTGCCCCCCCCTCAATGACGCACTAAGCCTAGGCCCGAACCCCGCAGGGGGTGCCCTTAGTGTCTGTTCATTTAATTGTAATCCTTAGTTTGTAAGCCCTGGCTGGGGGCCTTAAAGTAATTTTTGGCCACCACAGGATAGTCCGGTTAAGCAGCATCAACCTCAGAGAGTTGTTGCGCTGCGAGTGGTCCCTTCAAAAAAAAAAAAAAAAGTACGATACTATTTATCTTTTTTTTTTATTTTGATCTAAGTCCTCGTAGACGAAGTCGCGGGCACAGCTAGTAATTAATACAATTTACGCTATTGTATCCTACCCTTAAACTATTACTGGTAAAGAAGAGTAGTATGATGGTTATAAAATACTTTGCTCTATATAATTTTACGTGGTTAGTGGATAAGTACCAGCCGATTTTATTGAAGTACCGTTTTTAATTTTGATAGACTTGCTTCGCGGCGATGCTTGTTAAAATCCAAAATATATTTTATATTGTTTTTTTTTTGTATTTTCTTTATTTCATTTACTCGTTGATTAAAGACTGCGGGTTATTAAAACACTCCATTTAGAAAATTTCCTACTTTTTGGCGTAATATTTATGCCGTGTAAAATTACTAAAACTGGTTATTAATGTACCAGCAGTTTCATGCGACTTTCGTACGCGTGAAATGATTATAAAAATATTACAACCATAATTGAAATCTTTTTTCTGAAATAAAAGTAGCCGACGTTACTCCTTATAACATCAGCTATCTGCCAGTATAAGTGCCGTCAAAATCGGTCCGATCGTTTCGGAGGTCAGCCGGAACAAAGAGACAAAAAAAATTTTTTTTAAAAATGTTTTTTTTTTGTTAAAAGTACCGTACATACTTTCATATGCATTCAGTAAAAAGCTGTGATTTTGAAACTACAAACAGTCACTTCAGTTTTATTTATGTATGTAGATCACTTTATTTAAAACATAATTTCACAATATTCCGCATTCTGAAAATCGAAATAGTTTAATTTTATTACTTTTGGCGGAAAAACTTTCATTAACAGTACAAGGGAGAAAATAATCTTTGATTGGTCATCGCCAGGTGTCACCACTACGAGTGTTATTTATATAAACAAAAATTTTATAGAAAGTACAAAATCATTGAGTATAGTAATTTGAAATTCTTCAATTAGAGTCTAGACAGTACCTATTAATTTGTAAAATGTAGGAGAAAATACCTCGTTGGTGGAGTGGTCGCAAGCGCGATACTGAGCATAAGCTCCTGGGTTCGATTCCCGAGTCAAGCAAAGTGTTATTGGGTTTTCCTTCACTAATTTTGCTTCCGAACTACTCTGTAGCAGCCGCCACGGAGGCTGGATTTGTGCCCGGCTGATGGCAAAAGGGTCGTCTCCTATGACATGGGACTTAAACATTACTGGCGAAATGTGGGTGTACTATGAGGTACAGCTCTGCCTAACCCTTTGGCGACAGACGTGATGTTATGTGTGTTATACATGCTGTATAGGAAAAAACGTGACACAAATAAATGTCATGGATACACATGATTCTAGATCTACCAGCGTTTTTTTTATCGTCTTTTGTTTAGTCTGAATGGTATAATGTCAAATCTACTGCTCTTTATTTATTTATACGTTCAGCTGCTAATTTTTTAACAGTCACGGAATGATCTTATCCGTTTTATCGAGATGACGAGTAATAGAGAAGTATGGAAGAAGAAGACATGCTGCGCCGACCACAAATAAGTTGCGATGCGGCAGGAGATCAATTATGATGTTGGAATGACCTTATCCTTTGGGGAAATTCTCTTTTGCGTTATGAGTTCTTCTTTGCCACAAAAAAATGTACCTGTTACAAGGAAAACAAAATCGTATTTTGCATATAGCAATTTATAAAACGCAGCTAAATTCGAATGAAAATCAATCCTCCAATTTTGAAAATATCACTTGATAGATAGAATACCTACTCTTTAGTATGTAGGTACACCAGAAAAATTAAAAGTACAACAATGTAGAACTTTTAAATAAGGAAGGCGTTAAAGTCAAAGTTTATATTTGCTAAACATAGGTGTAAATATAATAATATGTTTTGCCGTCAACGGCGTACAAATATTACACCAAAATTAATAGAATTAAATTTTGTTAAAAGGTAATAGCAGCTTTAAACCATACATTATTTCTTAATAATATTTCTTATTTCTAGGTACGTTTCTAGGTATTTAATTTATTATAAATTATTCTTAAATAATATGCAAAATAAATAATTTCAGACAAAATTGATTTTTAACATTCAAACGGTTAAAATAAAAACACGTTTGTTGTATGGGAGCCCCCGTTAACAATTTATTTTATTCAGTTTTTAGTATTTGTTGTTAGAGCGGCATCAGAAATACATCATCTGTGAAAATGTCAACTGTCTAGCTATGACGGTGCATGAGATACAGCCTGGTGACAGACAGACGTACAGTAGAGTCTTAGTAATAGATTCTGTCTAGGGTCTGTTTTTACCCCTTTTTTTTTGTTTTTTTCGGATGGGAAATCATCAAATAACCCCTCCCGCTCTAGGCTGAGCAGGAGGGAGTGTCAGACTTTTACTGACTAAAACCCATCCATGTTCCTTCCTTTGCCCTTTGTGTTCCAGGGCCGCGGTATCTCTTTCGAACAGTCCCGCAACCCTGGCAGGCATCGGTCCTTTCGGACCCCTTCCTGTTTGCTGACTCTCTTTGAGGCGCGCGTGGAACACGAACGCGCCGTCGACACGGCCTGTCATCATAAGACGGACGGATGGCGAGCTAGCCCATAGCTCACCGTCCACAGGCCCGCGCTGTTTTTACCCCTTGCGTCCGGAACCCTGAAAATAAATTACCATTTAGTCTACTTAGCTTGCATTATCGTCAAGTCTAGGTACTATTTAGTAAAGTAAGTTTTGAGTAAAATATTTGTTTAAGTACTTTTTAACGTCATTTTAATCACTTTTTTTTTTAAATGCTTTGAATTTTGTTGTAGATTCTGGATGCCATGCCATGAAAACTTTTTGTAGATAAGTAGCACCATAATATTTACCTAGTATCTGAGGTAAGTATCACACTCACCATAAAAATCACAATAATCTCTCAGGGAAATCCCATAAAGTTTTTATTATCTGGCCAAATGTACAAGCAGGACTCGAACCCGCTGTCTGTTGCGTAAACGCTTGCTGGCACTGTGCCAGTGGGGCTGGCGGCAATGGCAGCGAGTTACTGGGTCAGCAGAGATATAAGTATGACCATTATGTGTAACTGTGGACGTAAATGTTCTGTGGATGTATAAAGGTGTTTCGATCATTGGTTGTCTTTGATATACGGGATGGAAAGGAATACCGACTCGAAAACTCATCGGTAACTCAAAAGGTTTCGCAGCGCATTGTCCTACGAAATCTTTTTTTACTACTTTCGCACCATGCCCACTTTTTTGGCCTTTCAAGTAATGGGTAGCTCAATGCCAACATTTTGAAACCACCATACATTTGATCGCGTGATGCCAACAATCGCATAATGACAAAAAAAAACTTAATACGTTGTTCTAATCGCAGCATGCCTACTTCGGATATCGTCAGTACTTTTTAAACAGTCAAATACAAAATTGGTTTTACTTTGGGTGTTTCGTAAACATAAGTAATTAAATGGGTGGGTACAAACAAATTCAAAATAAAATCAATCGGTAATTTTATTAGTACATAATAACGTGTGAATATTACATAAAAGTTGCAATTTCTTACAAGTGCGTAATGCCAATAATAAAATTAGATCTCCGAATCTTCTTCTTACTTCTCTGAATCTTTTTTTAAATAATAATAATAATATCATCAGAGCGGTGCACAATGATTGTTGATATAATGGTCCCGCATGATGGGAACCTCGTCAAAGCCGAGAAAGATAAGCAAATCAAGTATCTTGGCTCGCGAGGTTGTCGACATGTGGGATGTGGACTCAGCGATCATTGTGCCGATAGTCGTTTCAGCCAATGACTTAATTGCCAAGAGCCTCGATGAATACCTGAGGAGGCTCTCGTTAGGCAGCTGGATCAAGGGCTTGATTCAGAATGTGGTACTTCTGGACACGGCTCGTATTGTTAGAAGTTTCCTCTCTCTGGAGCCCTGACCGCCGGTAGCTTGGACCCTGTTCCCGATACCGGTGGGCATCAATTTTTTATATTTTTAAATGTTTTTATCTTGTTTTTTTTATAAGAAATATTTAAAAATGTAAATAATTTGTATAAAAGATAAATAAAGGAATAAAATATAATATAATTGCTCACATGAAGCAATCGTTGAAGGAGCGCTTCTTTGGCCGCCTGATCTGCTGTTTCCTACAAGTGTTATTACCTACACGGTCAAAATATGGAACAGCAGATTTTTTTAAAATAACTGATGAAAATTTTCTATGTGGCCTGCTCAGAATGTTGTACTGAATACGTGGTAACGGTTTTCGCATCGGTGTTCCTTTTAGCCCGCAAATAGCATAAGTTCACTTCGAAAAATTGCATTCCAGAACAGTTTAAATTCGGAAATATTTTCAGTCCAAAAGTATTGAGAATTGGAACCTAGGTATAGTACCATCATCATTTACCTTGCCTTTTTACCCGACTACGGCGAATCCAGAAGGAGGAGGGTTATGATTTTAGCAGTCTATAGGAGGATATAAGGAGGTGTTATGATTTTAGCAGTCTTTGTATGTATATGTTTGTTTGTTTGTATTTACCTATGTTCCTCCGTAGCGCCTAAACTATTCATCCGATTTTGATGAATAAGGAGTCAATCGATTCGTTATTATGCCCCGGAGAAGATAGGCTACAAACGAAAAAAACATTTTTAATTAGAGCGTGATTTTTCAGTAGTCGGGTGTTTTTTGTGGTAGTATTTCCCAACTATGATGAGGTTGGCTTCCAGTCTAACCAAAAGTAGCTGAATCTTACGGACTGCTATATCTGACCTCCACATCATAGTTAGTGGTAATACGATACCCCATAGTAAGACTGGTTGTCCGACTTTCGGGCCACTGATTACCTGTAACGACTGTCAAAGATCTATAAATGACAACCGGGAGCAACGGCTTAACGTACTTTCCCAGGCACGGAAGAAACTCGGAAATGGGTGGTCACCCATCCACGGACCAACCTAGGCAAGTGCGGCTAACCTGAAGATCGACCCAAGCGACTGTTGTTATTTAACCATGAGCTCCTCACCTATTATCTATTGTACATAAATACGCAATGAAATCGTTCATTGATTTTGTATTATTCAATCTGTGTTGGCTTGTGTTTTTTATAAAAGTTGAGGAAAAGTAATCAAAATTCTCCAAAAACTTTGCCGTATGATCCGAACACAGATGATAAAGATCGCAAAAATACCAAAATTAAAAAACATTTAGTTGTATAATTATACAACTAAATCTAAACCATATACTTATACTATTTATACTTTTATACTATACATATAATATTATAGAGAGGTAAAGTTTGTGAGTTTGTAGGGGGTAATCTCTGGATCTACTGAACTGATTTCGAAAATTATTTCACTAATAGGAAGCTACATTATCCCCGAGTGCCATAGACTACAACGTATCCTTGGGATAATATCCGACCAAAACGCGAGCGAAGCCGCAGGCAACAGCTAGTGTTTTATAATTTTGTTTTTAAGAAAATGAGCTATTAATATAAGCTATAAGCAAAAGATTAATTAACTATTTATTGAGAAGTGAAACGAGTTTAGGAAACTCATTATTATACGTCATTCTATCAATGGCTGCCCTTCATAAAACGCACAATAACAACCACATATTCCATTCTATGAAACTAAATTTGTCAATTTTCATTACAGGTTCTGACACAAAAATAATATTCGATATGTCTTGTCAACAACTACATTAAATTTCCTGTTTCATAATAGCTTTCTTGTTAACAAAATAATGAATTGTTGTCTATGTTACAATAAATAATATGATAATGGATCCATTTCTTGGAAATCTATCGTTTTAAATCAGAGTATAACAAGATGTTTCTAGGTTAATCAGCTAAACATAATAATATGGGTTCGCAATAATAAAATTATGACCACCCACATTTATCGTGTTGAATGGTGACGGAAAAACCACGCGCGGAAACACGTCTTTTTCGCTCTGTCGCGCTGCCCCCGTAGCATGACCACCGTAGAAAAGGGTTTTGTCAACGGAAGAATCAACAAAATGACAGATCAACAAAAGAAATTTGTCAATAGATGATGGCGGTTGTACAAAAAAGAAAAAAGACATCAGCCAAATCGGTCGAGCCGGACGTGTCAAGTGATGCTCCGTCATACATTCGAGCAATTTTTTTTTTTTTTTAATCGATACATTCTTCATATGTGCTCATAGCAATAAGACTCATCATGTAGGTTGAATAAGGTCCATCATGGGTCTGGCTCATGGGTCTTTTGTAAAAACAATCTCAGTAGATCCACATCTTGAAATCAGGATCCGATGAGAAAAACAATTGTCACTAGATCCATCATGGATCTGGCCAATGGATCTTCTGAGATTTAACGATTTTGACGATTCTTTTCGGGAAGTGTGAACGACGCTTTATAGATAATTAGATATGTCGATACTCTTATGTCAATATGACGTATTGATTATCAAGTTCTTCTTCTTAGCGTGTCGTTGACAATTTAAATCGAGTCAGCCCAAAATTCAGGCTGATAGAATACCCCTGGGCCACGTGGTGGCTCCCGGCTACCGTAGGCGCAGGCTTGTGGACGAGTGTACGACTAAACGCCTTTAGTTTAAACAAGACTTTACTCCGACGGGACTCTTCCCCGACGGGACACTTCCCCGACAGGACACTTCACCGACAGGACTCTTCGCCGACAGGGCTCATCAGCGACGCAACTTATCTCCGATAGTAAGATACTTACTTTGGAAATCGATTATGTTTTTCTTGTTATTATACAATTCATAAAAAATAAAGATCTTGCATTGGTTCCTAGTACCTATAGGTACAAATATGTATAATATCATTATATACCCATAAAAAAGCATGAAAAAAAAGCAAACAAAAATTATTTATTTAAACAAACCTCTTAGACAACAAAAACAACAGACGGTGAGTAATGGGCTAGCTCGCCGTCCCTGGAACACAAAGGGCAAAAGAAGGAACATGGATCGATTTTAGTCAGTACAAGTCTGACACTCCCTTCTGTTCCGCCCAGAGTGGAAGGGAAGAAAAGGCTGATAGAATACTCTTTGCTTTTGACGCCATTAAAACTAAAAGATTAAAAAATTGCAACATCAAAACTATACAAAAGCTTCAACTCGTAGCAATCGCGATAAATGGCACCAAACCCTATGCTATCTAAACATCGCTACACATAAATCGTGAGTACATCCCCGCGTCCGCTCGTCAGCGCGGAATGATTGTCGTGACAGTCTCTAATGAATTACAACTCAATTGAAAAAATGTGCGTCTAGGCTTGTCACACAGTAGATATGCAAAGCTATGCTTATAATATTGTTTTTTTTTGCATAATTGACGGACTGCCAAGTCATATAATATTTTGAGCTGATTTTCGGATTCATGTGCGTATTGTATCATTATCACTTGTTTCGGTGAAGGAAAACATCGTGAGGACACCAAACTTGCCTGAGAGATATTTATCGACGGCATGTAAAGCCAAGTCAGAGGCACATGGGCGACGTAAAAACTCTGCAGGTGAGGTACTAACCACAAGAAAATTTAAGACCAATGAAATATTACAAAAATGTGTTTATTAACAGTTTATACAGTTCACGTTGGCTATCATAGTCACGATAATTGATACTAAATGAATAACGTCTTAAGAGAGAATTCCCAGAATAGAGAATTATACAGACGGACAGGCAGACAAACACGCGAGTGATCCTATAAGGGGTTCCGTTTTTTCCTTTTGAGGTAACCCTAAAAACTAATAAATGGTACGCCAAGGCACTTACTTTTATGTCTTTTCAATGAGTTGTTTAAAAAAATAACGCTTGCATATAACATTAGCTCCAACTACACAACAAACTTAAACACATACATTTTAAAGTCTATTTCAGAGCGTGTTTCCGTCGCACAAAATATAAAATAAATTACAAAATAAAAGCGAGCGTCACCGAGGTCGAAAGTAAGCGATGTAGCGATAGATGAAGCGAGATCAAAGACGACGTCTGTGCCCACATGAGTGACTTCTGAGATTGTGTTTTGACGGGAGGTGGTGGTGGTAGGTGGGAAATGATGTCATGCTTGTATTCCCAGAGGGAGACAGAGAGAGAAAGAAGAGAGAAGAGAGGGGCAGAGGTGTAGTTATTAGGTCCCCAGTTACCAATACCCGCATTTTGTCTGGTCGTACGTGTACCTGGTCGGCAGATTTGTTTCGATAGTTTTTCTTGACAGGAAGCCCGACCCGAAGCAATTGTTATACACTAGCATGCCGTTTGGACTTCGGTAATTGTCCCACGGGATCATGCTACCAGGATAAAAATTATCCTATGTGTTAATCCAGGTGGTCTAGTGATCGCAAGCGCGACTGCTGAGCATGAGGTCCCAGGTTCGATTTCAAGTCGGGCAAAGTGTTACTACGTTTTTCCATCAGGAATTTCTC